>OY728137.1:426444068-436444068 GCA_963277665.1 Viscum album | reverse complement strand
TAAGTGTATATATTTGTACTATTTTAATAGAAAACCCCATGAAAAAATTGGATTCCTTAGTCATCACATCACAAATACACAAAAAAGTCATTAGAAGATGTGGATTAAAAATTGATAAAGAAAAACTAGCTGTAATGTTTGAAGAAAAAATATATATGAAAAAATAAAATTAATACCCACAATTTAGGGGTAAAACTCTACTGTTTAATCATATCAAATTATTTTCATTTCATTAATTACTAATTAATTCTTTTAGGTAGCATATATTTATCACTGAAATCAATTTGGATATTCTAAAGATTGATTTTAATGATTCAATGCATGGATACCCAACAAATCGGCCACATGTGAGGATGTTTGTCAATTAATAATACACTAAATGAAAAATTTTATAATTAAATTCATGATATATATTTTATATTATGTTTGAATTTAAAATTTATTATTATAGGGTGGTGTTTTAATATCATCACAATCATGAAATTAGGACTAACTATGATAAAAATTATTCAATCAACTTCTAAAAGCGGAAAGGTATTAGGTTATATCTATATTAATAATTCATACTCAAAACATATATAAAAAATTATTTATTTTTATTACTGTTTTTGATGTGTTTTAAATAAACAAATATAAAATATTAAGGTCATTGCATTTGAATATTTATGAAAGATATTGTATTCCATCAACAAAATATCATCCCTAAAAAGGAATTTCAAATGATAATTACAATTTCATTCAAAATATTTATCAATCATTTGTTAATTTATATTTTTATAGTACTACCAATATTATCAACAATCCTCATATTCTAAAGAGAAAATATATTTATTTATCAATAAATGGGTAGAATACGAGGTTTCAGAATGTATACATACATCAAGAGGAGGTGATCTCCTATAGCTTATATAGTTAATTTTCTCAATATTTTCTCTATTATTTTTTGTTAATTTCATTATAATTTTTATCAATTACATATTTTAGTTAATTTCTTTATAAAAACATATGTCACATACTCAGAACCTAGAAAATTCATTCTGATTGTTCTGATAATTTAGAAAAATGATCTTGGAGTCATTTATGATTTGTAGAAATCTATCAAAAATCAATATGATGCATGGTGTGACCGGTGTGACTCAATGTGTGCATATTTATATAAAATAGAATTTTATGTTCAAAACACTCATCACATACTCAAAACAGATAAAATTTTATTATATTATTTTGTTACTTTTGGAGAATAATCCATAAGTCATTTGTGTTGGTTATAATTTATCCACACCTCAATCTGATACAACGTGTTCCCGATATGACTTAAAGTTATTGTTATTAGACTAAAATTAAAATTTTAATTTAAAACATGTGTTACTCTATGAAAACCTGTAAAAAAATTATAATTGTCTTTATACATTAGTAAAATGATTCAAATGTCATTTGTGACATGTAGGAATCAGTCACATGTAAAACATACACACTATGTGATCGGTATGACTCAAAGTACATATTTTTAGTTTAAAATGAGATTTTTTTTAAAAAAGATATGAAAAATATGAAAAATATATAAAATACATTCATATTATTTAAATACTTAATAAAAATGAACTTTAAGTCATTTATGATGTGTAGTAATTAACCACCACCTTATTATATACGTGGTGTGCCTGATATGGCTTAATGTGTATGTTATTAAATTAAAATTGATATTTGATTTAAAAATGTCTTTCACTCACTAAAAACTAATAATAAATTATTATATGATATTTATACTTTAGTAAAATTATTCATAAGTCATTTTTTATTTGTAAGAATCATTCTCATGTAAAACAGACACATGATGTGGCCAGTTTGACACAATGATTTTGTTATCTATTTAGAATGACATTTTAGTAAAAAAATACATCTAGAATAATAAAAACTAATAAAACACATTCATATCATCTTAATTATTTAGTAAAAAATCCTTACATAATTTTTTATGTGTAGGAATCAACCTCACCTCAATCTGATACATTATGTGCCTGATATGACAAAAACTGTATGTTATCAGTAAAAAATTGACATTTTAGTTAAAAATACGTCTCACTCACCAAAAACAGATAAAAAATATTTTTTTATCTAGATACATAATAAAATGATTCATAAGTAATTTTTTATTTTTAAGAATCATTCACACATCAATCTGACACATGATGTGATTCGTATGTCTCAAAGTTTTTGTTTTCAGTTTAAATTGATATTTTTGTAAAAAAGACCCATGACACACTAAAAACAAAGAAAAAAAATTATATTATTTAGATTTTTTAATATAATTAGGATTAAATAATTCTCGATGTGTATGAATCAACCTCATGTCAATCCAACACACTGTATAAATTACATGACTCTATGTGTGTTCTCTTATTTAAAATTGACATTTTAGTTCAAAACAAACATCATATACAAAAAAAATATAATGCATATGTATTGTTTGGATAATTTAAGACATTAATACACAAGTAATTTTTTGATGTTTAAAAATCAACAAAAAATTAATTTGATACATGATGTGCTCGATATGACTGAAAGTGTATGTTATTAGTTTGAAATTTTCATTTTACTTCAAAACATGTGCCACTCACTAAAAATTGAGAAAATGCGCTTAAAGTTTATTAATACTCTAGGAAAATAAATTATAATTCATTTTTTATGTGTAGGAATTATTTTCACATAAAAATGACATACAATGTGACTGGAATGACTCAATGTGTGAGTTTTTGGTTTAAATTGATATTTTAGTAAAACATACAAGTGACTTACTCAAAAAAATGAAAAAAAATATAGATTATCTTGATAATTTAGGAAAATTATCCTCTAGAATTTTTTTTATTTTGAGGAATAAAGAAGACATAAATATGAAACATAGTGTGACCAATATTACTCAAATAGTATTTTTTGTTTATAATTGAAATTTAATTTCAAAACACGTGTCACATACTCAAAACTAAGAAAACACATTCAAATTATTTTGATACTTCTGGTTAAAATACCAAAGTCATTTTTATTATATAGGAATCAACTGAACCTTAGTTTGATAGACAGTGTGCTTGGTATTACTCAAAGTTTATGTTATTAGTATAAAATTGAAATTTTAGTTTAAAAACTATTTTACTCACTGAAAACGAAGAAAATGTGCTTGGTTTGTCGTGATATTTTAGAAAAAAAATCATATGTCATTTGTGATGTGTAATAATCAGTCTCATGTCAAACTGATGTATGACATGACATGTATTTCCCGAAGTGTGTGTTTTTATTTTAAATTGACATATTAGTAAAAAATATATTTTCAAAAAAAAAACAATGAAAACACATTAATTTTTATTTGATTCTTTAAGATAATAATCCCTTAGTTATTTATGACATGTGGGAATCAACTCCATCTCAATCTGATGTACGATGTCCTCGGTATGAATCGATGGCTATGTTTTGAGTTTATAACTGAAACATTAGTTCAAAACACACGTCACAGATGAAAAAACAAGAAAAACCATTCAATTAATTTTAATACATTTGGGAAACCATCCTAATTCACTTGTTATGTGTGTGAATGTTACAGACCAACCTGGGATAACCATACCAGTAACCCAAGTTAGCCCATTATAGGTTGAGGTATCAAAAAGATAGAAAATGAGTCTCATATATTAGAAAAAGAAGACATATGACCAAAGTACAATGGTAATACAAAGAGATATAAAATCAAAAAATCGATAAAACATAAATTAAGGCATGTATAGACCAATAAGTCTCATTGTAAAGAAACATCATCTTTCAACCATCCCATACTGAAACAATGACCTAAAGAGAATCCAAAATGAATCAAAATTAACTTACATTTACTTATGTCCTACAAAATAAGGTCTATATCCACCCAATGAATAAGTAGGGTGTGATAAATAGATCCTGTTAGGATACCAAAAAATAATTTAAGAAAACACCGATAACAATAAAAAACAAGGTCTATATTTAAAACTACGTAGTTTTAGAAGAATTTTAATCATTTAAAAAATGTAAAATCGTTTCTCAAACATTCCATTGGTTTTAAATATATTACATATCATGTTTTCCAAATCTAGAAACATTTGAGTAATAATATAAAAAATATAAAAACACAAAAATATTTATAAACATGTGATCTAACATCCATGAAATAATCTATCACATGAAAAAAAACTAGAAACTATAATGCACCTTCAAATTTGGATCTATACTATGGAAATATATCTACTAGAAACTCAAGAACCTATTTAAAATCCATATGGTTTGATCTAACTAATATCAAGTCCTACCAAATTCCATCTATATACAAGATGTTACCTCCTAGTGGGGCTACAGACACTAAGGCTACTTTTATCTCTTTCCCAATGCACACAAGATTCCCACTGTGAAATATTTTTCATTTTGTGTTTTTAAAAACATGCTCACAATTTTATAAAAAAACAATTTCAAAGGTAATACATTATTCTTCATGGATTGAAAATATATTTTTAAAAATCAGGGGAATTTCTTTAAAAAAAAGACATGAATCCATTCCATTTTAAATTTCAAAACATGAAATTTCAGTTTAAATCTCAATGAATAAATAATAGATATGTGTAATTAAAGATATTAGAACACATGGATTGATCCAAATACCTGAATGATATAAAAAAACTAACCACCTTTTTCCATTGGGATTGGAACCAATAGAATGACCATTAAAAGGAAATGAACACCAAGAATATGAAAAGGAAGGACATAAATCCCTATCTGATCAGAAAATTATATCCAAAACATAGAGGAAAAAAAAGACTAATAAGGACAATTACGTAGTGAAGATAAATCCAACCCCAATGGTTATCAATCCATGAATAAATTGATCTATATGAAAGGAAGTCTCCCAAAATCAATTTGGTTAAGTTATCTAACTGGGAGAATGAGATTGAATAATAGAACGTAGGCTAAAACACCCATACGACTCCATAAAATATGTAACTCAGAGAATTACATGACATTTAATTCCTCTTCACATAATCAAATCCTTTTATTTTAATTTATTCCAAAAAAATACCACCTGGGATTAAAAACACTATTTTCACATATTATGACGTGTAACCCTTACATGGCATCCTATCATTACACTGTGCATTCAGTTCAGGAAATCTATTCAGTGACCATTACAAATTAGGAAATCCCATTATAGACCATGTAACTATCTAGAAAATTGAAGAATCTATTTGTTTAATGTTGTTAATTCAAATAAATTTTTGACATCACCTATACACATATCCTCTCAATTTTAGGGTCAAAAAAATACATCCCATGAAAAAAAACCAAAAAGAAAAGATTTTAACACACCTAAAAGAGAGGTAATGGAGCATTAATATCATTCCATAATAATATTTTTTTCACCCCTAAAAAGTTCTCCAGGTCATAGATCCACAAAAGGATAAGGCCACTAATACATCCTCGATGACTCTCTCATGAAAATATCTTGATAATCCTATCTGAACTTCCATAGTACCCTAACAAGGGGATCATTTTACCCAGTAGTACCTTATCTTGGTGAGCCATAATTCGAACAAGACACTCAAACAAAGTGGTATCTGGTACAAGATATACCTCCTCCCACCTAATCACATGGGATGTATCTTCTATATACAACCTTAACTAGGAAATAGAAAACACATTGTGAATAGAATTTATCCCAGAAGGAATGTATAACTAGTAGGCCACCCTTCTCATTCACTGAAAAATATCAAAAGGCCCCACAAACCTCAGTTCCAACATACCTTGTCTACCCAAACGATGTTTTTACATATGATGTGAATCCTTAAAGAAAACCCCATCACCAAACACAATAATCAGTGGAGGAAAATGATAGTCCACATAAAATTTATGATTACTCTATGTTGTGATCAAACACCATTGGATCAATTGTACCATGTATAATATATTCTAAAAAAGGCATGCCCGATCCAAGGATTTCTCTCCCTACTCTACCCAACATAAGGTTGATCGACATGACTACCCATTCAAAGCTACAATGGGTGCCATCCTGGTTGAATCCGGATAACTATTATTTTTTAAAACTCAACCAAAGCTAAATTCCTATCCCAAGATTCTCCAAAATCAGTAACATAAGCTTGGATCATATCCCCAAGAATCTAGATACCTCCTTATGTCTATCCATCCATCTGTGGAATATAAACCATATTCAATTTGAAATGGGAACCAATTTCATCCTTCAAACATTCCTTGAATCTAGATTTGTACCTTCAGTTCCTTTTAGAAACAAACATAAAGGGAACCCCTTGAAAGTTCATTATCTCTTGGAAATATAAGTCCCCAAGATTGTCCACCTTCATCATCTCCTATATCTGTATGAAATGTATTGATTTAGTTAGTTTTATAATTATCACCCAAATTTTATCCTTCCTACATGAAGTCCTTGGTAAATCAATGGTAAAATGCATTGAAATAGTATCCCATTTTTATACTATAATGGGTAAAGGATAAAAAAACCTATAGGTCTATGGTGTTCTACTATAGCCCTATTAAAAGTGAGACACCAAGATACAAAATCCACAATAGACCACCTCATCCCCATCCACCAATGATGTTTTCCCAAATTGTGATACATATTTGTAGGCCAAGGATTCATGGACCAACATGATTGGTGTCTACTATCTGACAAATCCCATCTCGGGGAAAAAGAAACATCCAACATACTACAAAATCCCAAATCTATAATGGAAGGCTGAGACCCCTCGACTGAGGTCTCCACACCATTAAGGATTCCTATGAATCATCAAATCTCAGTGTATGTTATCATCTAATGTAAAAAATCTCTCATAAAAAAACAATTAATACTTTATTGAAGCTATGAATACCTTTCCACTAACCTATTTCACTTCAAATCTCTTATCACCAAAACAACCCATCATAGAAAACTCTTCAATTGATTTATTCACTGCTTAGTTTTATACTCTTCCACTTAATTCATTTGCCACAAAATTTCCATTCCTAGAAGATATATACAATACCAAAATCAAAAGTCTAAATATTCTCAACCCAACGTCTCACCCACAAGTCAGATATCTTAGAGTGAAAACATACTTATAAATTTTTTGATCAAAATACATTATAAATAACTCCCAAAAATGATAGTGGTTCCATTTTTTTAGTGCATTCATAAAAAATAATATCTCAAATTATTGGGGAGGATAGTTCTTCTCATGACGGTGTAACTGGTGTGAAACATAAGCCACCACCCATTTCCTCGACATCCGGACACACCCCAAACCCATACCAAAATCATCGCAAAACTCATTGTAACTTGAACATGGTTATGAGTGAATCAAAATTGGTTCTCTAGTCCACCCCACATTCAAATACAAAAAATATCTCTAAAATTTTTCATCCCAGTCAAACTTTACATCTATATGGGTTGAAGCTTTCATCAGAGATGCATTCATGGAGAAGTCCCTAACAAATTGCATATAATTACCTCTCAACCCCATGAATCTTAGTATTTCAATCATATTTGTGGGCATTTACCAGGACATAACTACCTACAACTTTTTAGGATTCAATGAGATGTCCCTATCATATATCACATTCCACAAATACTTCACCTCTCATATCCAAAACTCACACTTAGATAGTTTACTATACAGATATTATTTTATCAAGGATCAAAGAATGAAATACAAATGGCCCAAATTATACTAATCTCATTTGGAGTATAAAAAGTTATCATCTATGAACTCAATAACAAAATAATTCAATAACAGATGATATATTTGTTTCATCAATTCTAGCAATACTGCAAGAGTGTTAGTGAGTTTAAATGTCCTAAACTTAAACTTGAAATGCCCATATTGACTCCGAAAATATATCTAGGTATTTCATACTCTTGGACTCATAACCAATGGTAACCTGATTACAGGTCAATATTAAAAAACCAATGAGCCCCTCTAAGCTGATCAAAGAGATCATAAATTCTTGGTAAATGATAATTATTCATAGCAGTCACTTGATTCAGATTTCAATAGTATATACAATGTCTGAGACTTCAGTCTTCATTATTATAAAAGAGTAAATGTGAATCCCATGGTGACATTCTAGGATGAAAAAATACTTTCACCACAAGGTCATCATGTTGGACCTTATGTTACACCAACATAGAAGGTTCTATACGGTAGAATGACATAGGAATGGGCATCATTCTAGGGAGTAGGTCAACAATAAACATGACATCCCTCTATAGAGGAAAACCATAATAATTATCTGGAAATATCGTAGGGTATGCACACACGATAGTAGGTATTTTATCACTCAAACAAGGTTCAACTGCATCAAGAAACTTCTTTGAAAACTGTCTTGATATTACTCTGACATAAGGTACAATAGGTCCCACCCTTTAGGATCGAGAGTCCCACTCACCCAAGATTACATGAGTGACCCCATCAATAGATAAGAACTATACCCGAAGATGAAAAAAAATTATTTGGGAATTTTTGATGAACATACAATCCATGCTCTTAAAAAAGTCATAAATTTCATGATCATGCACTATGATGTCTCATTTCACCTCAATTTCGGCTATCATCACCCGACAGATAGTCCATTTGAAAACTTTTTTGGACATCTTTCCCAATGGAATTAAACTATCCAATAAAATTGGAATAAAATATAAATAAAAATCAAACACATAATCAAACTATGAGGATATAAATTAATGCATAGTACCTATATCAATGAAATAAATAACCATATAAGAAAAAATGAAAACCATACCTCTAACATTAGTTTCCCCTACTTCTGATTCATCCAGATCATACTCTACCACATAAATCAATCCAAAAATAGCCAGCTATATAAACCATTAGTTTGAAAATGAGACCCATAACTCTTGGGAGCATCAAAATGAACGTAATATCCCTTTGTGAAAGTGGATCATGCCATACTGCCTTGGGTCATCTTGTCACAGAAACATTTGAAATGGACAGATCACTCACCTGGATGAAATGTTCTAGGAGCCTCTGTGAAAAGAGGTCTCATATAACCACACATACCACACTTATAGTGGATAACCTATTTATTCCCTAAATAAGCCCATGAAATTTGACCAACAGAAAATTGAGCACTCTTATGCATCCTTTTCTAACTAGAAGAAGAATCTTAGCTAATCACTCCACTAATTGATTCTCCGCCCAAACCTTTCCTTCCAGCTACATGTACCTCAGCCAAATATGCTTTATCAAATACCTAAAAAAGGGTTAGATGTCACAAAAAAGCAATAATTGACTAAATATCAGCCTTAAAACCAATATTGAACCACCAAGCATTCATATAATCATTTTTGACTAGCCCCGGTTCCATACACACAAAAATAGAATAACGGGTGGAATAATATAGAATGGTACACACCCCTTGATCCATGGTCAGAAAATCCCAGTTCATTACAGCATATAAATTCATAGGTTAAAACTATTGATTAAATATTTTCTTGAAATAAATCCAAGTATGATCCTCATGCAACATAGCTTGCACTATATATTCCTACAATCTTCTAGCTGATACCTCGATCATATATGTGGAAAATATCATATGAGAATATTCAGAATTCTTCCAAAATATTAAGATCCTCTCAATCCATTCAATCCACTCCTATGATTATTGGGGTACTTAGTCACCAAAGAAGGTAGGTGGATGATTCTTGGTAAATTATGAGCTATGATTCACTACTCGTCCCTGGATTATTGTGAACACTGTACCCAGAGACTAAATTGTATGAATAACTATTTTAACTAATGAAGGGTGCATTGGAGGATCTTCTTGTGGAACCTACCTCACAGCTTCCAATATTATATTTAGATGATATATTTAAGGATCCATTATCTATTAAACATAAAAATAAAAAAAAATTGTCAGTAGAAATTTCTAAAACCATTGAACCAACTTCCAAAATCCAAAATAATTAATTAGAATAAAATGATTTCGATGTAATTATGAATTATACCATAAAGAGAAAACACCATTTGAGATGAATGGTTCCATCTAAATTAAATCCACAATTTTTTTATTTAAGTTACCTTACACACATGAAATCCCTAAACATAGTAATTAAGTACATCACAATTAAAATTCCCATTAAATTCATTAAAATTACCTTAAAAATTATGTCTAAAACTTACCACCAATGGAAACTATAATTTAGTCATGGGAGTGGGCTAAATAGGACCCTTTTTTGTATCTACTATAATAATTCATACAATCCTACTCTTGTCTATCCAAACATAGAACTAACTCATGAAGTACTACCATACGTATGACTTAGTAAACCCTTTAATAAAAAACTGAAAGATATTAACTTGGGTGAACCAAACTAGTCACCCAAGTCAACCCATTACGGGGTGAGGTAAAACAAAGATAACAAAAAACTATCCTATAAAAAAAACAAGATGTACAACCTATGTAAAAAATGAGATACAAAGAGAGATAAAATTAATTCAAATAATATAAACCATAAAGTAAGAAATGTATAGACTAAAAAGTCTCCATGTAAACAATCATCAACTCCAAACCATTCCAAACAAAAACATCGACATAAAGATAATCCAACATGATACAAAATTCAATTTCTGATTCTCTTGTCCTATAAAACAAGGTCTATAGATTTCTAAAGGCAGAATTAGGGTTTGAGAAATAGATCCTAGTAGGATACCACCAAAGAATATAATAAATCTATAAAATTAGGAATTAAAAAATTTTAACTTAAAAAATAGTTTTACAATCATTTTTATCAATAAAACCATTTGAAAACAGTTCTTAAACATTACTTGGATTTTTTTGTAAATTTCATCTAATGTTTTATGAAGCCAAAAACATGTTAGTCAGAAAAGAAAGTAGTTAAGCATACTGAAATATAAATAACCATGTGATCTAATATCCATGAATAATCTATCACGCGATAATAAACTAGAAATAAAAAATAATCCATCATGTTGGGTTCTAAACTCTGTGAAAATACATACTAGACCCTCATGTGCCAAATAAAGGCATAAGGTTGCATCTAACTAGTATTGAGGCCTTCCATAGTCAATCGATATACAAGAGGATACCTCTTATTGGGGTTACTCATAGTATGGTTGCTCGTGTCTCATTTCTAAGCACCCAAAAGTTCCCTGTGTGAATTTATTCTCAATTTATGTTTTTCAGAACATGTTCACATTTTTATAAATATACAATTTCAAAGTCAGACCAAACTTCTTTGGGGTTTGAAAATATTTTTTTTATATAATTGAAATTCCATTTTCAGTGAAAAAAATGAACCCATGCCCTTTTCGATTTCATCACATGCAATTTTGTTTCAAATATAACTGAATCAATAATTAAAATAGACAATTCAATAAATTTAAATTCATGGATAGATAAAACTACGTCAAGGATTAAAAAGATAACCATCTTCAAAAATAGGGATTGGAAACCCAGAGAACTACCTTAAAGATAATGGAATTACATGAATCTGAAAATAACTGAGAGAAAACACAATCTGATCACAATACCAGAACTGAAACATAACCACAACCAAAACCAAAGAACAACCAATATGGAAACTTACCCAAAAGAGAGAAATATAACACAATGATGTTAAATCATTGAATAAATAGATCCATACCAAATGATGTATCCAAAAATCACATAGGGTATGATCATTGGTGGAGAGAAGGAGACGGAAAAATATAATGAATCCTCAAACACAAATATGGAACCATAAAGGTTTAAACTAGAGTATTTACATAGAATTTAATACTTTTACAAGTAATCAAAATCATTCCTTTTATTTTACGATGAAAAATGCGTCGTCTGGGATTAAAAGCATAATTTTATACAATAAATGATTTCAAACCCTTAAATAGATTGTAAAATTGACACTATGTATTTAGATCACGACATCTATTTAGAATCCATTACTCACCATGAAATCCGATTAAATATCGTGTAACTATCCAAAAAAAAGAAGAAACACCTAGTTTAATGTTTTTAATTCCAATAAATCCCTAACATCACAATTCAATTTATCCTCCCTATTTTATGGTTATGAAAAAATGTCCCACAAAAAAACCAAAATGAAAATATATGAACTTACTTGATAGAAAAGTAACAGAGCATTATATGGAACTTGTTACACCTTGATCTGATATATGGTGTTACATGTTTGAATCAAAGTGTCTAATTTCAGTATAAATTATAATTTTATTAATGTATTGTTTCATATATATTTTTAATTTATTTTTTTATAGTATAAAAAACATAATATTTTTCATTATATAGGTGTACTCTTTGTCTTGAGCTAGGGTGGTTTTTTTAGAAACTTGTAGGATGTTCAAGCCTCTTTTGAGAGGGGGTCATAGGAGAAATATAATAGAATGCTGATTTTTTTTAATGTTTGTGATAAATTTTACTTATTATATTATAATTTTATAAACCAATATGTTTGAAATGTCTATAATATATATTTTTTATATTTTGTATGTAGATTTAATTTCAATTAAATTCTATATTTGTTAGCAAAATGTGATTTAATTTTATTAGTACACTGTAAAATCATAGATTTTATCTGGGATAGTTCAATTCTATAAAAATAAACCATTATTAATTCTATAATGTGATGATAATGATACTACTTTTATTTTTCTAAACTAGCGCTGATAAAATTAACAGGCTTATAAGGAATCATAAAATTGCATCATTAGTTTTTACCCACATTTGGATGGCCAGATAGTGTGGGATAGCTTTAATTTAGAGGAAATGTTCCACATGTTTATTTTTATCTTTGTGGTATCATGGGTGAGGCACCATCCCTTGGTATAGTTTTCTTAAAACCAAAAAACTACATTTTGTATTGGTATGGATATTTTTGAAGCACTATATGGGTGACGTTTCCAATTTTCATTGTGTTTGATTGAGGTCAGGGAGTTAGATGTTCTTGGACTTGAATTGTTTTAGAGTATGAAATATAAGTTAAAAGTGATCCACAAGTGAATAAAGAATGAAAATAATCAATATAATCCTTATATTGATTATACGAGGAGGCCAGCAGAGTTCAAAATTGGATATCATGTGTTCTTAAAGGTGCTTCCTCATTGTTAGCAATGAAGGTTCAGTCATGTGTGTAAGCATTATCACAAGTCTTTTGGACCCTTTTTTGGTCTTATAATTAAATTTAGAAATTGCATATCAGTTAAAACTAACAAAATAGATAATTTTTATTCTTGATGTTTTCCATGTATCTCATTTTTTCAATATGGCTATGATGATTCCCACATAATTGATTGGGGTCAACTAGATGTTGAAGATAACATTCACAAAATAAACTATTTAGGCTCATGAACATCATGATAAGTTGTATCATGGTCAAGTTATTCCTTTGGTGTGTACTTTTTGATTACATCATTTATTGGAGGAGAGAAAATGATAGAGGGATTCAAAAAATTATGATCAACATCCCAAGTTATTTTGATGATATGTTTGATAATTATTGATATGTATTGTCTAACCTTATAATATTTTTCGATATTGTTTCTCTTCTTTAATGTGATTCTTGTTTTTTCCTTACCCTTATTTGAGATGTATCTCTCGTGAGAGTGTTTTTTGAGGTTGGTTGTTGATGATTCATGGTGATTCACTTTACTACTCTAGTTTGATGGATATGTTCTTGATATATAGATATATTTTAGAGGTACCCACATGGTGGTTGTTTGGACTCGTTTCTATTCATTAATGTCTGTTATAAATTCTTAAGGATGAGAAATTTTTGACAGGTATCTGATATTAGGTCCCATATATAAAGAATTTTTTTAATGTTTTTATAATAATTTTTTGTGTTAAGTGGGTTATAATATTCTTTTAAATCTTTAAATTCATAAGTTTGTTCATGGGGTATCTTAACTAACCCTGTATTTCTATGTTATTTCTTATGTTCACTTGGTTATTGTTAAGTCTAGTAGGTTTATTCTTATGTTTGATTTTGTGATCATATGGTTGATTTATTTTTTATTTGTGTGGTTAAATTTTTGGTCATGTGGTCAATCCTTCCTTTATCCGTGTTGTCAATTGAGTGACCATGTGGTGTAGATTTTTTTTTGCAGTAACTTGATTGACAATGTGGTTATTTCTTTATTCTTGGACTTGTTTGTACATGCAGTTGATCCATTGGTCAAGTGGTCCATCTTTTGATCACGTGATAAGTGTTTTTTTCATGTGATTGATAAAAAAATCGATCATTTGTTAATTTGGAAGATCCATGTATTTTGGTCAATCAATGTGGTTGATGGGGTTTACATGCATCCGATCAGTACAGTTTCTTGTCATCTTCCGATGGTTGATCATCATGTTCGATTGTTCATTCATATAGTTGATCCGAGCTATAAATTTATGGTTTATGAATTCAATCATTATGGTATCTTTGCACGATCAATCCTCAATGATGGTTGTTCATTTATGTCAAATTTTTTTATTTTTTCTATAAATTATATAATTATGAAAATTACATTTTTGTAAAAAAAATTAACTGAATATTAAAGGGATACGGTGGATTTAAAACCCAAATTAATGAAGGTAAATTATTTCTTTGAGTTCCTTGATATTAGGTGTTTTAATTTTTTTTGCATAAGAAATAAGATGGGATTACATGGAAACTAGACATAATGTTGAAATAAAAGGAAATTTTATTTAGTTTTTAGAGATAACCAAGATAATCATAACCATTAATTAATAAACAAGGATTATTTCCCATTGTTTATTTCTCTTGATTTCTCTCAAACATAAGTGATCCAACATTCCATATTAGAGTCTAGCATACACTTATGAAATTATCCCATTCTCTTCCTACAAGTTTCCCACCCTACCGACATCCATTTTCTTCTCTATTATAAGTATAGAAATGTCTTAAAACACTCACATGGTTAGGAATTTATTTCATCATTTCTTTTGTGCATGTGGTGAAATAATTATGCATTAATTTTTCTGGGTAAATAAGTATGATTACCTTTAATAATGATAAAAATAATATATAAATCACAAAATGATTATTTATTTAATAATTTTTATAATTATAAAGATGAAGATGATGATAGTATCACATGACATAGATAAATATTATTTTACAAGAACTAATCTAATAAATAGAAATGGATAACAACATATAGAGTACTTGTAAATTAATCCAATGTATGGAATTGAAGAAACAAAATATATGTTTTTCATACAGTATAATAACATTATTTATTAAGATTATTATCTTAATTTGTATTATTTTTCAATTACTTTATAATAAGAAATGTTTTAGAATTTTTGATATTAGATAATTGAAACAGGGGATTATTTAATATTGCAAATAATAAATATTTCATGATATGAATATTCAATAAATAGATGGGTTATTATGATCATATGAGATTTTCATTATTATTGAATCCACTAAATTCTATTTATTTGATAGTTTGATATATTCATAGAGGTATTTTGTTGTTTTTGTTGTCTGGAATTTTTTAATTTCATGAAATGTATAAACAATGTATATTATGTAATTTTAAGTGGTTAATGATATAGTTTTATAAATTAATTACCATTTACATAGAAAACTATGCTTTCTAGGAGTATATATTAGATCTTATTTATATTGATTCTTATATATTGTTTTCTACTACCATTAGGTATATTATGTGGAAAACCTATGCACAGTAAAACTGTTAATTTAAGATGAGAATTGAAATATTTTCTTGATAAATAAGAATTATCAATGGTTGAATGAGGCCATTCTTTTTTGTGCGAGGCTTGAATGTCTTGATTACATAGACTTAGTTCATTTTATTATGTTATGAAAACATACAATTAATATTTATACATTTTAAATTATGATTTGAGCCTTATGGAGACTTTATTTGATTATTGATAACTAGATATGGTTGGAATTTTTTTAGGAGTGATGGGATGGGAGCTTGGTGTAATATTTATGATCAATGCTAGATGTAGGGGGATGCAATGTACCATGCATAATGGTGTCGAAATGGAACTAGGGTGTTTAAGGAAATTTTAGAGAATGTATTTATCATTAATATATTCTTTATTGATTTTAGTTTCATTGATGGTTAACCAAATACCCATTATTATAGTTCTTAACTCCTCGATATAGTTTGACTCTATGAAATACTAGTGTATCTTTTATGAGGTAGATTTATAATGAGTTCAAGAGTACCCATATTGAGGTGACCAAAGCATAACATTCAAAAATATTACATCATTTTTTATGAATATTCAATACATGTGAAATTTTTCATGCCCTATAGTGAAATATATTTATTTACTTTGGAGACTAGATATATAAAAAAATATTTCTTGAAATATCATCAACATACCAAAAAAAAGTTCTTCTTTCACTAAACCCTTCTTAGACATACCAACATAAAACCTTTCTTCATAACCTAGGGAAAATGGAAACATAATAAAGGGATTATCTTAGATGTTCTATAAGGGTAAACATGGGATATATCAATTGATGATCATATACAATAATAAGATAAGCTTATGTGTGTGATATCAAAATCAAAAAATACGAAGTTCATACCCAATTTTTCATATCTCATAAATCACGAGTTGTAGTAAAATTATTTATCATTTTAAATTATGTGAGTCATAAGAGTGACAAATCATCATTAATAAATCATGAACCATGGGAACATATCATAATTACAAGATTATTCCATAGTAATTCAATGGAAAAAGAATATAAAATTGTAATAATATATTAGGGAATCATATATTCATCATGAAATCAACTAAATAGTATACTTCCAACATCCACTTAAGATTAAATTATATGTATTTAACTTCATCATATCTTAGGATTTTCTTAATTCTATAGTATCTTAAGAGTTTATTAACTCCATCACATCTAAAGAGTTTCTTAACTCTATCATATTTACCCAATGCATCAGAGGGATAGAATTGGATCGCCCATATATGGTTTATAGTGCAACCACTAGTCATCAATAAATAACAGAACCATACATATTTTGTTTATAACATCCCAACCCATCACATTATTAACATATATGTGTGCCATAAGATCATAGATCATTCATCATATCATCACAGCAAAACCCATGGAAAATAAATGGGTTTTATAAAAATCACATTATCATAATCATAATGTATCTATTGAGAGAATTTGGATATATATTATAATTGGATCATATCCCGAATAATTTAAAATGAACACAAAAGGATTTTATAATTATGAAAAATTGGTATAAATTGTATTGAAATATTTCGCGAGGATAATACAATTTTCATTTAGAAATAAATTATTTAAAATATAATAATATCCAAATTAATAAAGAAATTCTTTATTTGAATATAACCATGGAAACTTTTAAATTAATCTTCCAAACATTGACTGGTTATGATGGTAAGAAAATTGGTTTAAGTCAAAATGGTAAAAGACCAATATTCTGGTCAAACCTTAGGTAAAATTAACTCATTTATAAAAATACAAGAAGAATATTTTTACAAAACATTGAAAGTAAAAAAAATGTGAAAAATAACATTCAAAATTCATTGGATCATAGTAAAACTTTCTTGAAAAAATTTTATAGAAAAGAGACAAGGTGGAGAATGATTCCCAGCCAAAATAAGAGAAATAAGGACTACATTTCATTAGAAATATTATAGACCATTTTGAGTACCTAAGAGAGGAAAATGGTATTACAACTTAAGATATATTTTAATAACTAGAGTAGAAGAAAATATAAAGGGTTTATCATATAAGGATCATATAATTACTCTCAATGTAACTAAAATCACAAATAATCCTGATAAAAATGCTATTAAAACACAAATAGCTTACCTCAATTATTGTATTACTTTGTACGAATTAAGAACTCTTATATAGAAAAATATTGATTTATTATACATATATTACTGAAAAAATTTAATGTATAACTTACTATGTATCATTCCATTATAATTTATAATTATCATTTACTAAAAAAATTCATCATTAAAATGAACCTTCAGGGGAAAACATATCCGCTACTACCAAAAAGAACTATAGTCACGAGCATATATGCCTGTGGATATATGAAAACTATATCTATAGGCATAAGTGACCATGGATATATGTTACCTATATATATGGGAAAAAACCTATTGATATATCCCCATGGCCATTGGTCACCTATATCCATGGGTCATATGACTGTGGCTATAGGTTGATGTGAATTTTTTCCCCATGCTAACAAGGTGGGAAAGTGGTTCTACTATGGGAAAGAACTATAAACACAACCATTTTTCCTATGGATATAAAAAATAATAAATCCTTGAAAAAAAAAATCACTAGCTATAGGTCTATAAAATTATATTTATTAATATATATTTATATTCATATTCATCAATAAAAATTTCAAAAAATTATATTAGTATAGTGGAATAAACATCACTTTTATTACAACTATGATGTATTTCAAAAATACTTCTATATATTTTCATAGAAACCAAAAATACACACACACACACACACACACACACACACATATATATATATAGTCATAATATCATATATAATCACCAAAAATTACATTGTGCAGTGGGAGGAGTTCCTCGTTGTTCCCACTATGTGATGTGTTTAGAACTCCACTTTGAAATTTTCATATTGGCCATTTTCTTCATATATATTTATATAAAAACTTGTATATGAAATTCATAAAACACAACATTACATAGTGTAAAATAATTTAGTGTTTACATCTATGGGCTGGGTTCCAAATTCACTAATGATTTTATTTTAAAGACACTTATAATATATATATATATATGGACATATGTGAAGTTACATCTTAATATTATTAATTCTAGCAAATTGGAAGACATTCAGGTTTGTGGATATGTTGGGTCAGATCAAATCCAACATCTTTCTATATTTTTGGAATATCCTATATCTATGGAAAAAAGCCTATGGAAATAGGTTTCCACATAGACTAACCAAGATATCCATGTGGAATAGACAATATATATCCATTGGTGGTTCCCATGACTATATTTAATACAACCTATAAATATAGATTCCAGGATACAGCCCCACTAATAAAAGTCACATGTGCTATGCTCGTAGAAATACCCCTATTTTCTACCTGTAATCCATTTTCGATGCATGTTTCAGGTTGATAGTTCTAGTATTTTCCACATGGTCGTGGTTCTATCATCTCCATATTATTAATCATGACATAAGTATAATATTTATTCATTATATAAAATTTTATTGAAGGTATCATGACACATAGTGGAAGCTAGTGGGATTCATATTTATAAATTTTTATCACTAAAGTGGTTTAAATTCATTATCTCCAGCAATCCAATCCCCAATAGAGGTCCAAGGTCTTGCGAAAATTTAATAAAAAAAATTAACAATGGATCATCTCGTTCAGACCGAAGATTCATTTTTCTATTTCACATCAACAAATAGATTTGACTGAAGGATCTAATCTTGAACCACTCAAGATTATCCAAACACTTCACGAATCATCAAAATCATCGACCGTCAAACTCTTGGTGCTAGCACAGAGCTCCAGCGATTCCATTGACCCTACAATGATCCCCACGATCCCATCCTTTTTATACATGAAGGAGATCGAATATTGAAATATCAGATGAGAGATTTCTCTCCCTTAGTTTTTTAATGAGAATATTGGAGCTCTGAATCCATTTGAATGAATTAGTTTTGGAGAAGCGATTCTCCTATAATTATATTTTGGGAGATAGAAATACCTATAAATGGTTCCCCGACCATCATATATCTAACACACAGTAAATAATATTTTAAAAACATGTTTTGACAAACTAACACTATTATAATGCCATTAATATTTTTATCAATTACATGTAATATATATTAAATATATTACCTGATAAAACACTAGAATTAACTTGAATAATAATTCCTTTAATATTAAATGAACATTGAATATTAAAATAACATTTACTTGTATAATATTATTCCATGTATTTACTTAAATATTTCTAAATAATGTTAATAAATAAATTCAACCCAATTTCTCTATACTTGAATAATAATGAATTAATTTATTCATCATTGATTACTAATACTTGGACAACTCCCATACCCTATAAAAAGGCCTACAATTCCATATACACCTATTCTCCAGAATAGGGAAAACTCTTGAGTACACTATTTTTTTATGAACCTATAGGGCCATATCTTGATAGAAGTAAATAACATTACCAGACTAGGAGTGGAGTCTAGTAACCCTTCCTAGAACCTAAAGTGAAAATGAATAGTCATAACAATCACAACCATCCTATGAACATGCACTATGCAATATATTCTATTTATCTCACAATATATTATAATGTGGGAATCATATCTTGTGTCATCAAGAATTATTTGTTTATTATCTGTTGTTCTAATTTGGAAGACTATCCATTGACTAATATGGAAAATGATTTAATGAAGGTACTACCACCATGATCAACTATTCCAAAGATATCACTACCTCAACTTCGAAGTTAATTTTTTTCATAACCAATAAACCAATGTTCTACCACCAAATATGCACCCAACACAAGCTACCTCTCTAGAACATCAGTGTCATTGTTTTTTACTTTCATCAAAGTTCACGAATAAATGGAAGACATTGATAATGATCTCAAGTTAGGACACCAATACACATGTTCATAGATATGAATAACCAATGACACAAAAAACATGTGGTGTTCTTATTGGAGAGCCATTCCCCATGATCTCATCTAATCAATATCACCAAGTGTGAAATTCATGAGAATAAGCCTCAAATATTATGATCCCCCAACACCTGATAGTTATAAATCATATATTTCTAGTCTAAATGATGTATCTAGACCATATGAAATTTGTTTAAGATAAATTTCATAGTATCTCAAGGTTCTTATTATGGATTGAGAACTGATATAATTTTTTGTTACAATAAATGATATATAGAAACTACCACATATTTAGAAAAAAAATGAAATATCAACATAATTATACTATGCCTACGTCATACATAACTCATTCGATATAATATATGGTAATAATAAAATAACTAATAATTTTGGGTCTAGGGAACACACTTTTCAACAGTCTGACTTGAACATGATAAAACTTCATAAATAACCATTTTAGCTCATATATGTTAACATCATGTTTCTATTGAGTTATGTCTTTATTCATAGCCCTTCTAAATTTCCACATCGTGGATTTTCTACTATCTTCAACTTTATCCTCCTTGAGTAATACCCCTAAAGAAGATGATATCATGGACTATATCCATTTTTCCACTATCATAACTTGACATCGTTTCAATTACTTGTAACAAAATTATCATAATGATAAAAAATATCTTAATAGATGAGATTCCAAGAACTAGAATTTTTTTTCATATCACATAAAAATTCTTTATCATCCAAATAAGACAAAACCCACTCAATATTTTTTGATATGTCTACCACTGACCATAATGATATTCCCTTGATCATTAACATCGCCTGATTATGATATTAGATCTTGTTGATATGCAGAAGAAATTTTTTGCCGCTTACAACTAGTATCCCTTATTCTCTATATACTAGGTATATATTATTTGTTCTTAATATTGTATTATTATATAGTCTTGACTGTATCCCATATAGTTATCTTAGATATAATTGATATTTTTCTGCCACAATTTATTTGTTTGAAATATAATTTCTCATATATATATTCTAATATGTTATTGATCCATAACAAAAACATATTGAATTTAACTCACAACATTAATAAACCTTATATCCCATACATTCATTCTTGGAAAAATTCATGCCCTCTGTAATTGGAAAAAATTCTCTCTTGAATTTTTACAACGTTTATTTTTCAATAACATGACAGTTTATATACCATTAACATGGTCTAATAAACCATTAGATATACCTTAGTGGATCCTATTACTTATAACATAGGTAAATAATTTATTCCAATATTTACATATTTAATTTTGTCCAGTTTTTAACTATCTATAAGACCAATAGTTGTTTTCCATATATTATTGATCATATTTTTCTGGGAAAATAGAGTAACTCCTAAAAAACACATATAAACATATTGAAAAAATCCCTCATAATTAGTATTCTATTATTTTATTGGTTAACTCATTCCAAAACTATATTTTTGTAACTTCCACCCCTTATTGGAATTATATGTTGTCACCAATAGTTTTATGTTGCATCCTATAGATGTCTGCCGAGATTAGTGGTGTTGACATCCAAAAGTAAATTAAATGATCATAGAGAGTATCAATGAAAATGAAAATTATAATGTATTTAGGATTAATGAATTGATAATACTAATCTAGCCTCATGGTTACCAGGACTGTACCACCCACATATAGTCTCACTTGAATAACCTCTACAATATTCACACTAATAAACCCATGTACATTGATATATGGAATCCATTATTGAATTTAAATTGATCTTTTCCATTTAATCTTGATTCCATTTAATGGTTATTTTTAGGATCCGGTATTCTCAAGGAATAATATATCACAATCTCTGATGAATGTAAAACCATTACCATGGTTCTATCCTTCCTACATAGTATATGTCTATGGAGTATTCCTTTTTCAGAAGCTCTTGTGGAACCTGTTCCTAAGCCAAATATATGTTCTTCTACAACATTGATTAGATAAAAGTCAATCTTTCTCATAGTATCCCAAATAAAGATGTGAACCCTTTTATAGAAATATAGTCTAGCACTTGATTATAACTACTCTATAATATGTATTTAAATAATATCAAGCATAAACTTTAGGATACTAAATGGGAAGTACATTTTGTTTTTCCTAATGCATGTTATTTAATATTATTAATGAACTCTTTATATCTAAACACAATGTTCTTATGACATAATGAATTTATGTTATACAATAACTCATATGATATTCATTTTCCATTATATTTGGAATGTTATTACGGAATTAATTCCATTACTTGAGATTAATGTCTTGAAGAATAATAGAATTATCTGTGATGGATATAAGCCTCAACATTTAAACATATTTTACATAGATCATGAATCTGATGTGTATACGGAAATGTCTGTTTTAGAATTACTCAATTCTACATTGTTTTTATCAATGTTAACATGTAATACTCATCCAAGATCCTTCTTAGTAACATGAAAACTATGATATGTATAAGAAAATTTTCATTTAGGGAATTACTACATGCCACATTATAATAATAAATGAATGATGGTTCAATATAATATTTAAAACATGATCCCATAGCTAATCATATATTCAAACATTGAAAATAGTATAATTCACTTTTAAATTTATTAAAAAACTCAAAGGAATCTTATCTTGTATATTTACCACTAACATAACATTGTAATAGTTCACCATCTTTAGTAGAAATAATTATGGTATCTTTGTGACATACATTTATTTTCAGGGATTCATTGTCCAAAACTAATTATATTCAAGCGTCGATAATATATAAGGTATTTAAATTCAATTATTATACAACTATAATGGGTATATTACTAAAAAAATTAGTTTTTCTTGGAAACTATTATGTTGCCACAAATGTATTTGTAAGTCTTACATTTTATATTCATCTGGAAATGAAAATGACTCAAGCATTAAGGAATTATTAGTTGAGTATTGGAAACCAAATACAACATTCATTGAATAACTTGAAATGATGTATCTTTTTTTTCCAATGATCACATGAGATAAATGTTTAAGATATACTCAACACATATTTTATATATAACTATTAACATGGAAAATAGAGGTTGTGTATTTTCCACCGCTGATGTAGGAATCATACTTTATCAACTACTTATAGAATACACCTTACTTATTGTAAAGATTATTCTCTAAATTGGATTATTTATTTTAACACATATATTTGATAAGAATGTTGTATCCAATACCAAATATGTAAAATAGAAACATTAAATAAAAATGAGAATATACTTAAAGATGAAGCTACTACTTGCTTCTTCAATTATGTTCATGGAATTTAAACATTCAAAGACTTATATCATGAAATACGAATAAAATAAACTCTTGTATGATAAAACACATTTTTTCATTGAATTTAATTGCGAATGTGTCTTTAGAATCAAACGTTCCATTGGATTTATTGAGTTATCGTTCAAATTTTTCACCATAATTAATAAATATTATACCTACTATAAGTTCTAACATACATATAGAACCTTTACCTAAAAGGAAATGAATCATTTTCAATGTATATATCATTTTTTATTATTAAAAAAACTAGATTCAATGGGAGATAAATATATAATAATGATATGTATTGAAATATCATGATCCGTCATTCATATTTACACTTCTACAGTGTAATAAACACCCATTCATATCTAGCTTCTCTTTCTCCTCACCAAATTCTGAGAGATGAGACAACATGTGAAATCATCCATTTCCTGATGTTGTATCAATAACTCCCATTAGGTGTTGTTGAAAACATTATTATATAACCATCATTTGTTTCATACGTGAGTTTGCTCTAATAATTTTTCTTACCCGAACCTCCAGATGTAGCTCAACAGTTATTGGGGAGTCTTGTACTTTGAATTATCTTATATTGTAGTACTATAGGAATGTGCCAATATTATTCATGTAAAATTATTCTGGTATGGAAATTTAAATTTTCCAATATTTATCATTATATATATATGTGTTATAACTTTTAATTTTCTTTAAAGTTAAATTCTAGTTGATTTGTACTTTTATCATGATTATTGAATAGGTGTTACTTATTAATTGAATCATTAAATATATCCCACTATTTTATCATACTAGTTTATCCATCACTAATAGACTAAGAAAATTATTATTTTTAGTTACTCTAGTGTAAAGGATTCGTGAAACCTTTCATAATATTTTAAAGGATATTCATTTACCACGACTCAGAGAGTTCAAGGTATGTGTTTGACTATACATTTATATTAACTCGAAAGTCCATGATATTTTGAGTGATGCTCCATCTTCTAAAATCATAGACATGATTTACTCAATGATTTTATCAAAAAATGTGACAAGATAAATATGGATACTTCTCTTTAACCATAATTAGTGAATTAAACCCAACACTCTCAAAATAACTCCCTAGTAGTATGAGGCACCCTCAACTAGAGCTGATGGGAACCCTATAAACCTTGTCAAGTTCAAATTGAAATGATAGAAGTTGTTAATGAATTAATATTTTTTATGTGTTTTTTACTATTTTTACTAAATTAAATCCTGTTATATTAAATATGTTCGTACTATGTCATCATGATCACTTTTGAACATGAATTAATAGAATATGCTCATCCGATCTTTATGAATTTTACCATTTATTATTTTATCTAATTCCTTATAAATTAAATTTAATGAAATAATGAACAATGAAAAATGAAAATAAATTACCATACTAGTCTTGAGAATAAAATATTGGTTGATACATTTATAACTAATATATCAATCCTGACCTGAGGGTATCATTTCTGATTCAGATCATGACATGAATCAAAAATTCACCATTTTCCAGTGTTTTCACTTATCATATAGTACTCTACCACAAATCGTTGTGGTGAATAACTTATAATATCATCATAAATAGTATATGAAAACTCGTGTGAAGGTGAGGCTCTCTCTAAAGGCACAAAATACATACAGATAGGAATGGATGTGCAAAATCGTATACATATTGAACAGAAATGATCCAAAAATCATCAATAAAAATTAATTATATATTACATATATAGAACACATGTAATAAATAATAAAATAAAATAAACTCAGACATGTAAGGGGTCGATTACTACTCAATAGTAAATGACATGAAAATTAAATTCATGGTGAAATTAAATTGTAATAAATTTTTTTTAGAGGACATAAATATAAATTAAATGAATTATTCAATTCAAATAATTTATTTTTTAGGTCAGATAATTAATTTAATCTATATTCATAAAACAAATAAATCAATAAATCTAGTTTTATACTAAAATTAAATTAAACATTTTAAATAATAAAATTATTAATTTTTTAATAATTAAATTTATAAATTAATATTTGGCTATATGAAATTTTTTAACTAGGTTTGGAAAAACTTTCCCAAGTCCATTGTTGGTCAAGAAGAATCCACACATGCCCGTTATGGGGGGAGTTGATATGAATGAACTCTTGTATAGATGACCGCGGTAGAAAAACTACTAAATAAGGAGTTACCACATAGTAGGGTGTTAGGTCACGATGGTGGCGACATAGAATGTAGTTACTCTAGCAAGAGGAGTGCACACTAGGGAGGTAACCCACAAAGTCGGCGGTGTGTTATGTGGAGGTCTAGGAAAATAATGGTGCGGGGGGATATGATAGATATAGTCAGCATAAAGAGGAACCCATAGTAGGAAGCTCAAGTTATTTGGTGGTTCTAGGTCTCTCGCGTGCAGTGGCAGTAGTTCGATAATAATGGAGGGGCCAAAGATTGTGGGGTCAACTGATGGAAGTTGAAATGATCACTACATAGGCCATAAAATAGTATGATTTACATGAATTTTTCTTTTAATAGGAATCTGTGAGGCTGAGGAGGTGGTGACCATGGAAGAGGCATAATAGTGGAGCGATCTTAGATGGAGACAATGAACACTAGCGAGATCCGATGCTAGTTGTGAGGGTGGTTCGATGGTTGGGCGATGACCAATTGGGGTTTCAATAGAGGTTGGTGGATAGAGATTCCATAGGAAGCTTAACAAAACCCCTTGTTTTCTACTATTATAAATTAAAAGGTTAATGGGAAGAATACTAATTCCAAACCACATTCATTATTTTTAGGTTTACCACCAGATTCCTCATATTTTCCTTGTTTATTTTTAATCCAATTTTCAAAAAGAACATTATTTTAGGACTTTTATTGGTTTTTGACCAAGCTATCATGGGATACTTATCTCAATAATTTTTTGTGTTTTTTTAAAAAAATTTCATGGTATTCCTATAATAATAATTATATTAAATTTTAATTTTAATTTTTAACATGAAACTTGACACTTGGTTAGTTATTTTATCAATTAGCATGCAATTGAATTCATATTTAATTCTAACAACAGTCCATGATTCTATTTTTATTTATTAATGTTTATTAAGTAAAATTTATAACTTTTTTAGTGATTTATTATTTATAATTATTCATATTGTTTTATTTTGTGAGTTATAAATGAGTATTCAATAATTACAATTTATTTATTTATTTTAAGCATGTTTTTAGATTCTTTTTTGGTATTTTTTTATTATATAAAATGCCTCTTGATTTTTTTGTTTTGAAACTATAATTTCATCATGACTTAAATGGAGCCCCAAAATTTTATTACAAGAATGATTCATTTATTATTTATTTATGTGTGGTTGATAATGATAGTTACCTTATATTTCTTATATCCTATAATTCTTGTTATTTTTTATTTTATTTTATACTTCATTAATTTATTTTTTATCATCCATAAGAAATGATGTCTAATATTTCATCACATATGAAGGGTTATAGAAATCATATTAATTATCCCAATTTATGTGAGTCTAGAATAAGAAATAATTTAATAATGGCATAGATAATAAAATTTATTAAAGTAAATAGTACCTTTATAATTAATCGTGTTCTTTACTTAAATGTGTCATCATTTGTATGTGGATTTTTATGAGGATTCCTCTACACCTTAAACTAATTTAAGTGCCAACTTCAATACAGATATTGATGCTCAAGATGATGATTATTTTGGTGGTGTTTGTAGAGGTGATAATGATGTTTTTATTTCTCTAGTAGATAATGATGATTAGGATGGTTATAGTGATATTGATATTGAGGCTAAAAATCTTATTATTTTTTTATACATTGAATTTTATGATGTAATAGTTTTATTTTATTATGGTAATATTCATATTAAAATTTACTAATTTCCATCATGGATATATCTTGAATTATAGTGTTATATTGAATTTTAATGATAGATATAATTGAATTATGGTGACATATATTGTATTAAATTTGGTTTTATTCCCTAATGATAATGATTGTTGTTGTAATATGAGAATCCATAAATTTTTTTATTATTAGCTCAAAGATATATCCACATACTTTCTAGTGTATATATATCTATAACCATAGGTACACCTATGAATATATGTCTATTTCTAGGGATATTTCCCATGGATATAGATATATTTTCCCCAATGTCCATCTTCTGTGGGCATAGGATATAGAAATAGACAATGCCTAAGGGAACATACCTATAGCCCTAGACATTTACCATGGATATCACTATTAACCCTATTTCTAAAAAGTAAGGATCCAAAATCCATATGATGATGTATATTACATATATCCATGATATTACACCTATAATGATTAGTTTTTCATGTAGTTATAGGTGGATTTTCTAGTATTTCATGATAAATTTTTCATAAAAATTATATTTTCTTAATCTATTTAGTTAAATAATAAAATGATCTTCATGATTGATATTTCACATGAAATATATTTGAATATAATCAATATAGACTACTAAAAATTAATCAAGGTAATCTCTAAATAATCTACTCATTAAATCCGTGAATATAGTAAGGGAATTAATATGACCAAATGGAATCACTATAAATACAAATTATCTATACCTTAAATGGAAGACTATCTTAGGTTTGCATTTACTTTTAACCCCCAACTAATTTTATCTTGATCAAGGGAAAATCATAGAAAAATATTGTTCTCATCATTATTGTAAAAAAATCATCAATACATGGTTGAAGATACTTATTCATCATCATGATCTTGTTAGGTTTCTGATAATCAATGTGGGGATATATTGATCCTACTTTCTTCTTAACAAAAAGAACTAGTGCATCCCATGGTTATGGACTTGTCTAAATTATTCCCATACAAATATTCTCCTATATTTTATTTCTCAATTCCCACAACACAGTGAGGGTAATTTTCTATGGATTCCTTGAAATATGTGTAACACCATGTATTTCTTCTATTGAAAAATTATCACCATGATTCAAATGAATACTAAAAACTTATTTAAGAAATACTTTAAAAACTCTTATACAATAGTCATACCATAAATGTTGAGTGTATTTATATCAATGTGATACAAATACCCACTTTTAATAGGAATCAAGACCCATATAATGGATTTAATTTCCATTGGAAGTTCATTTTAATCCTCGCACCTATAGATGGCCAATGATTTATTTGAATATCAAATGGAATTTCATTATTTAAAAAATTTAGATGGAATATTTTTATAAATATCTTATCAATTATCAAAATCTCATAAATTTGTAAAAAAAGAATATTAATAATATTTTTATAGGAAAAACTCTTACAATCGCAAACTGGATATTCCAAAATCTCAAGTGAAGGATAAGTGTAAAGTAAACCTCATGATCAACTTCAGTGATTCATATAACATATATTTCTTCATTATATAGGTGTAAAACCCTTTATTAGGTCATTACCTTATATAATTCCTAAATTCTCCAAATATATAACATTGAACTATAAATGGTACTTTAGGATGTTCCTTATTTCCCTCTATATATCTCTTCATTTTACCTCAATAATTAATTTCACTGTGAACTTATTTTCCCATATTAAATATTTTCCCATTCCTTTGATACATTTACCTGGGTGGTTCTTCCCACTTTATTGACATATAAGAAGTTGAATCTTCTATCTTCTATGGTCTTCATCAATAGAACTACCATTAAACACCGTTTTTATCTTATTATAAGTGTCAGTAAACTCACAAAATTTGATTTTGTCAATCATTTATCAAGATAGGTGGATAGGAATAATCTTAATGTTTCACATTACAACTCAAATTTCCTTTTGTTTATTAGAAGTAAAATCATTTAATTTCCCATCATAATCATCATTAACAAATATTCTTCTTGTTCCATATATTTGTTGTAACAAAACATGAATAGTTTGAGAAATAATAATCATCATAAAAATCATTCATAACATCTTTTTTTAAATATATGATACCTTAGGTGTAATCAAGAAAATATATGTTCATTATCTATTCGTAAAAATTATAATGGATCAAAAATAAAATGTTAATTGACCAAAAATATTCCATGGGAGTGTCTAGTAAAGAGTGAAAACATAGGGCACTCATCTTGCATCAGTGATGATTGAGTTTATACTTAATCCACCCCATTCATAGTTTTTAACAGTAGATTAATCTATGAAATAGTCACATATACATTCTTGCATCTAAACTGAGATGTATTTTCTTAGAAAATCACTCTGCATTCATTAACATAATCGAGGATGTTCTCATATACTTTAGGATATCCTAAGGGTTCTCAATTTTTTTTTCTCATCATAATTTCTAAAAAATAACTAAAATTTTCATGGATACCAAATATAAGGATCAAAACATTACATGCATAAATATTACACTGTTTTAGATGAATATTCCTTACATATCATTATGATACATGGAATAACTGTAAAGGTTTAGTGTATTTAGAAAACTGGATACATAAACAGTTGGTATATAAATGATCTATATCATTTCTGACATAGACCTTCACCACTTTTACCATTCTTGAACATATATAACAGACCAACCCATAACTTAATTATAATCCATTCATATGTATGCAACAGTAATGTATAAGAAACATTAATGAATGGTCTTATAGATTAATGTACCTTTAAAAGATCACTATAATATTTCTTAAGGAAGATAAAATTTTCATTTTTAAATTAATTATATAAAATTTTACAATTTCCAAAATATTAAGGAAATAACATTCTTTGAAAATAACCATGGAAATTTGTAAAACAAAATAAAAAACTAAGATAATTCATAACAGCGGGAAAATGCATTCACGCAATGTTCATTAAAATAATGATTCCTTTCACATTTTCAGTAAAGAGTCAAGATGTAATTTTTTCGGAAAATGATAAGAATATTATTTTTAATTTCCTTATTAAAATTAAAATATTGAAAAAATGATTTTATAAAAAAATTCAGGAATGGTAAAAATATAGAGGCCTATGCCTTTCTTACATAAATACTAAATCTTATTAGTAGAAAATTCTTTACATATCCTTACGTTCCAATCTAGAACCATAAAATATTACTTTCATTGGAAACATGGACACATAAAAAAGTTCATAAAATTTCTACATTATTTCCAATTATGAAATTCACAATATTAACGTTCATAGGCACGTCATACACAAAACATCACTTCATATCTTGGGGAAGGGAAACAAATAAATGTGTTAGCTTAGATGCTCAGTAAGGGTAAACATAAGAGATATAAATCAGTGATTATAAGTGAGAATAAGAAAAAAAAGGGCATGAGAACTTGATAATGGTTCACCATAATCATACCCAATAAGTCAAAGGACTTTAATCATGAATAATGGAGTATGATGTTTTCCAAAAAATACAAAATATACATTACATAAGAGTTTATAGTCATTAGTAATCAACAAGGATCCATGAGAACATGTCAAAAGAATAATACAGAAGTTTTTCACACTCAAAAAATAATATAGAATCATTTACATAGTCTAGGATCACACCCAATATTATCATTATTGAAAATGTCCCATAATATAATTCATATATTCATTTCAAATACTCTCTTATGAGTGACTTCCATCTAGTAAACATCATTATATTTTAGGATATTCTCAACTCCATCATCATTACCCAATGTATGGGAAGGTTATAAAGGACCCAACCAACCTTGGTTTATAACATATCCAAACATCCTTGGACTATAGTTTAATCCCCATCAAATTTTTATAACAAAAACACCCATCACATTATCAATATCTATTCATATGTATGCCACAAGACTGTGAATACATTTATCACTATAGAAAAGCTTAACAAAAGGAAAACAAAATGGTTTTCATTAATATTTCATAATCATAACTCCTATATAGAGATAATAAATATGGTAACATATTATTATTTCCCTAATAAATCATAATAAACATGAATGTATGAAAATAACATTAAAATATCACCATAATATTTACTGAGTAAAAATAAAATTTTCAATTTAAAAATATATATTTAAAATTTAAAATTTTATAAAATAAAATGAAAAAAATTTACTTTAAAATGACTAAGTAAAATTATAATGTAATCTTAAAATAAAATAGTGTTCATGCTAGCGGGGAATATCATTCATGTTTTTTATGTTAAAACAAAAATTGCTTTGATTTTTTTATTAAAAATTCAAAAGTATATATTTTGGAAAAAATATAAGAAGAATATACTAATTTTTTTATATAATGTAAATAATGCTTAAAAATTAATTGAATAATAATTTTATAATATAAAATACGTTAATTTTTTTTAATAAAATATAGATATGGAAGAAAATATTCCTCACCAAAGAGAGAAATGTAGTTCTATTTACTTGAAAATGTTATTTCTTTATTTTGATGAGTTAGAGGGGAAAAATGAATAGAAAAAATTAAATATCAATAAATTAACATAGGAAACTAAAGTACATATTATTTTGGTGATATATATTATATAATTTATTCATCAGAAATTTAAGCATATACAATTCCACTAAAAATGGTTTGTGACATAAAAACCCTCACCTCAAGTCCATAATGCTTTTTTAGCACTCTGGACTCCTATATAATAAATATAATTTTTTATAAATTTATCATCAATCTATAATATTACCTACTATATTTGATATATTTTAATTATAATATCTTATAACCCATTAATTAACAATATTTCATTATCATTGTCATTTATAGTGTTAATTATTCATTCTTTATTTATGTTTTAGTTCGACAAATATGGTCCTTGAACATTGAACATGGTTACTCTATATACATTATTTTAATAATAAAATAAATTTCATATATAATTATTATATACTTTTTTGTAACCTTTCATAAAATTCTGTGATTAAAAATAAATTATATCCTTATGTGCAGATGGCAGATCGTACGCACGCATGAGTGGTGTTCCCATTTATGATGTATGGAACAAAAGAAAGGTAATAAATAACTCAAATATACATATACATTAATATATAATAAATATTACATATATAAATTAAATAAAATATAAAAAATCCACCATTTTTGTATGTGAAGGAAAACAATACATTTATTCATGGAAGCGGTAGTCCACAAAACATACGAATAACGTTTTCATTTTCCCTAATAGAAAAGGATAGGGTTGTTAATGATTGTAAAATAAATTTAATAACATAAAAATATATTAATGATACTTATTATATAATTTTAATATAGATAAATGATATTTTATGTAGATGAAAAGTGGATAAATAACTAGAAGAATGAATGAGAGGTTAAGAACTTAGGCCTCACTTCTTGGATTATCAATATTCTTAGGTAGATTAAAACATTATGGGATAATATTTTTAGAATAAAAAAACATAGTTATAATTTATATTAGTTTATATGAGATTATTCTTCATATATTGTTTTAAACATATAGGTTTTTCATGATATTATGGTATGAGAGGTGTGCTCATTTTATAAGTGAAAAGGAGCCACATTTTTGTAAATATGCAAAAGATTCAGTAATGGGAAGTCACTCTCAAGGAAAGTTACTAAAATTAAAAAAAAACAATGAATTTTATAATATATAAAGTCATTACGCAGCTAAACCATTCATATAGAATCATTTTATAATCGTTTTAGGTATTTTACATATAGGGTTACTCATTTTTACCATTTTAGTATTTTTCACATTAACCAGTTTTAACTATGAAATTTATACCATAATACCCAAAAATTGGAACTCATTATATAATTTATATATAATTATTTATAATTTGATATAATGTTTTTTATTCAATTTGTAAAATAAATTAATAATAATTCTAAAATACTAAATGTATAATGTATTGAAAATAATTTTTTCAAAAATGTAACTTAAGATCAAAAATATCAAATATGGGATTATAAATGATAAATATTATTATAATAATTATTAATTCACATATAAAATACATATATGGTTTTATAAATAAGTTTCATTAATTTAAAATTCATAAATATATATTAATAATGTCACAAAGTCATGTTTTTTTGTAAAAAATTATTTTTCACTATTAATTACAAAATAAATATATTTACAAAAATCCTAAACATTTACTATAACAAAATATTTACATGGTCATTTAAAAAATAATATTCATTTAATAAAATAAAATTTATAAAATGGATAGATATTAATTATAATTCTGGTGTATAAAATTATATAACAACCATTTTTGACAATACATATTTTTGAATCATAAAATAGATTTTTTGAAAATTTTGTCCTTATTTGTTATAAATTTAATAATAAATTTGTATTATTTGAAAACAATATAAATATTTTACATAAAGTGGATATTATAATTCATACCTACCTATATATTATCTAGGTTATAAATTATTTCATTATAATGGTTAATTTAGACTTGGTGTTTCATGTAATTAAAGGTATCGAGTAATTAAAGTTTATTACAAAGGAAATATATATAATACCTTGGGGTGATAGATTATGTCCCATTTAAAATAAATTTCAATCATGAAATTACCTAACTCTGATAAAATTAAATGGGGATACATCTTCTTCATCACATCTTTGGTTTTCCATGTTCCTCCCTAAAAATTCTAATTCCTCTAATAAACTTTAACATAGTGTGTAGTCTTATTTCGTAGTACTTTATCTATATGATCCATGATTTATATCTATTTGTCATTATAGAAAATATATTGATCAAGTTTCATAACCTATATGTTCAATATATATGAAGGATATGGTATATACATCATATAAATAGATAAACAAAACACATAATGAACTTTAGAGAGGTTCAGAAGAAGCTCTATGCAATACAAATCCATCATAATGTGATAAATAATCTAAAAACAACCTATATTCCTATGTATTATATTTCCTTTATTAATGAATCACTATACAATATTCCATATAGAAATTAATAGGTATAACTTATCACCAACATCTAATTCTATATATCTCTGATGATTATTTTCATATCTCTTCTATTGAGTCTGATCGGCATTGTTGTGATGTTGAATATGGATAAACTTGTCTACCATTTATTTATCTACCTCATTTTAAAATATATTTATTTAGCCAAATTTATGCCATCATGTTGGATTTCTACACTTTTTCACATAGTAGGCTTCATAAGGATCCACCTAAATGCTCAAATGAATGTTATTTTTGTAAGAAAACTCAACATATGAAGGGGTTGGTCCCTAAAACCTTTAAAATCTAGAGAATATGATATCCTATACTCCGACTTTTAATTATTTATTTTATATTTATTATCAATTTGAGGATGATATCAATTACCGAAACCAAACTCTATATACAATTCTTTCTGAATACATCTCCAAAAAATATAGGAAAACATCACATCTCTATCAAATATAATATTATGTGGTAATCCATGAAACCTTAAAATTTTCATAATATATTTCCCTGAAAGATATTCAAGAGATAAATCTTCTCTAATATCCATGAAGTGTGCTGACTTTGTATGGTGATCGTTTACAACCAAGATAACAAAATCGTTTTTAAACATTTTGATATGTCTCATTAAAAAATCCATGTTGATGTTTTACTATTTACATTAGTTTATGGTTAATGGTTGGGAAGTCCCCTAATAATTCTATCTCTCATCTGTAACTTTTTGATATTATAAGCATTGAAATACATAATTCACAACATCATTATTCATATTTTCCCACCAAATATACTCTTTTAGGTCTCTATATATCTTCATACTTCTAGGATGAATAGATAATGTTGATCTAGGGGCTTTCTATAATAGCTATCTATTAAATTCTGGTATTAATGGGATACATACTTAGTTCTTGAACCTTATAATTCCATCCCAATATGGGTTAAACTCAAGAACATTTCTCAAATTATTTTTATTCTCTACATCCTCCTTTTGTTCCTATTTAATCTTCACATTGATAGATGTTTGAAAACTCTTTTGTGTAAGATAATATTTCTACCCTTCCTTTAATATCTCAGTGTTCAGCCTTTTTAAATCCACAAATTTTGGATCTTTTCTGATCCTTATCATAGATAATGTACATGATCTGTTCGACTAAATGTATCAAACACCTTTTTCACTTTCATGTAGTGGTAATGCATTGAGTAATCATAATCATTAATGCACTCCAACCATTTTATCTGGGACAAATTCAACCATTTATTGGTGATTATGTACTTTAAACTTTTATGATCAACAAAATATTCCACACATTTTATCATAAATATAAATCCATTGTATTTAATGGAATGGTTACTGGAAATAACTCCAAATAATGAGTTGTATAAATTTCATCATTAAACTTCAATTGGTGTGATGCATAGGATATCATCATATCATTCTTCTTAATAGCATACTCTAGCCTCAAATTTGATGTTTCGTTATAAATCAAAAACCCTTCTCTAGTGTAGGGTAGTGTGAGTACAGGTGCACTATCCAACCTTCTCTTCTGTTCCATGAAACTTTCTTCACATTCATTTGTGAAAAGGAAATTAACTCCCATTCATGTTTACTTATGTAGTGAATATGATAGACATGATAAATTCTACACAAAGTTCCAATAATATGTATAAATTCCTAGAAAACTATGGATCTTAGTCACAGTGGTTGGTCTGGGCCAATGTTTAATAACTTCTGTCTTCTATGGATCCACTGATATACCATCTCATGAGATTACATGACCCAAAAATGAATCCTTCTATATCCAAATATCAAACCTGGTAAACTTTTCAAACAAATTATCCTTGTTTTGGGTCATTAGAATAATAATCAATTGTTCTTCGCGATATTATTTGGTCTTTGAATAAATAAAAATATCATCTATAATGAATACCTCAAACTAATAAAGGAAATATCTAAAGAATCTATTAATTACATCCATTAATATATAGAGATAATTAGGATGAATAAAAGGTATCATTATATATTCATAGTGTCTATACCTTCTATGGAAGTCTATATATTGTATGTTATCTCTTGTAATTCTCAATAAATTGTTTCTAGATCAAAGATCAATCATGGAAAAATATTGAACTCATCATTACTGATCAAATAAATCTTCCATTCAGGGAAAATGATACTTATTATTGATTTTTATCTTGTTAAGATGATGATGATCAATGTAGAGGTGCATTGATCAATATTTATTCATGAAAAAAGAACATATTCTATACATTTTTATGAACTAGGTTGGATACATAACTTTTCAATATTCTACTGGAGTTACTTCCCCCATTCCCAAAACTCAATCGAGTCTATTATATAGAGAGTCTTTATAGCAGGTGAAGCACTAGGTATTGGTTCTATAAAAAACTCAACTTCATGATTTATAAGAAGACTAGGAAAATCTTCGAGATATACATCAACAAACTTCTTTAAAATATTCTTGTCTTCATGGTTGAGTTCTCCACAACCATAGGAGATAAATACCTACATTGAATATGAATCAATATCCATTCAATGGCTATAATTTACTTTTGGAAGTTAATATGAATCCTCACACTAACAAACAACCATAGGTTGATTCAGAATATTAAATGGGAAATCCAATCCAAAAAAATTGATATGGGATTTATATAATTAAATTCCATCAATACTCAAAATCATATTAAATTCAAAAAAAGGGAGAATAAAAATATATGTATGTAGAAAAATAAAACAAAATTCAACTAGAGAATAATCATAGACTTCAGATGTGATCATCATACCATGAAGAATTTTTACTAATATTTCAAAAAATAATTTTTTAGGTGGTAATTTTTTACGCTTAACAAATTATTTAGATATTAAATAAGAGGTAAAATCTGAATAAACTAAGATATTAATTGTTCTAGAGTGTATTATATGTGTACCTTTCACCGCATTATTATCACAGACCATATCAATAATATTGATCCCATGATACATCCCTTTTTCTACAATATAAAGAGGTTTTGGAAGTTGATCATCATCATTAACTCTTTCTTCAACCACTAGTAAGCATAATAATCATACTCCTTTCATTTGAATAATTGAAGGTTTAGTGGTTCATTTGGTTGAGATTTTTCCACATCGCTTTCATTGACTGACCTCTTCATATTACTTCAAAATTAGTTTCCTCAATGGAATTTTTTTCCACTAATAAATAATTTACAAGTCACCGTAATATAATTTCATTCATGCTAATTTCCAAATATAAGGAATAAAGGAAAACTCACCTTATAGCCTCTATGATTTTTTTATATGAATTTCCATTTAATTCCATGTGTATTTTATTATAAAAACCGTGATATTGATGGGATATAAAAATCACCATTTACAGCATGATATTAGATCGAATGGTTTCTTCATAGCTACTAAGTTTTATTATGGATAATTCTCTTTAGAGACTTTTTTTTAAGAAACTAAAAAATTGGTCAATCTTAATTTATAGTTCAATAATAAAAATAGAAGAATAATTTTAAAATCTTGTAAACTTTTTATTATATGTACTCATAGATTTATAGTCCTTATTATTTATCTCAAGGAATATTTTATCTATTTTTGTATGATGAATAAAATGAAATTACTTATTGAACATTTATCCCATAAACTCATCCCACACCATGGACTCAGTTTAATTCTTTCCCCTCACATTCTTGATAATATTATACCTTTTATCCTATTCAAATATCAAATGATAAGCAGCTAAATTAATGTTTCATGTTCATATAATTGGAGAACATAAAATACATTTTTCGTGCTATTGATCCATTTCTGAGTAATTTGTGGAGAAAAAGACTCATTAAAATAAGGTGGATTTTTTCTTATGAAGGAATCAATTGTATAATTTCCCAATACACTGATTTGGAATCTAATTATGATTCATGTGTTAAAAAATTTGATTAATCATAATAATAATATTTTTTATTCCATCTCCAATAAAATTCGTTTTATTAGGTGTGAAATAATTGCATTTTTCATCACATTCATGGTTTACAATGTTACTTCTTGTTCATATAAAACAAAAAATGATTTTATGAGCGACAATAATCATAGTGGGAAATCATATAACAATGAAAATCATTTATTAGATACTTAAATTATGAATCCTTATTTCCAATCTATTACACCATAGGTTTAACCATAGTCATACATGGTCGTTATCTATTAAAATAATTCATAATAGATCATAAATAATATATTATTTAACCCAAGAATATTCCCTAGGAGTTTCTATCCATGTTTTACATTTGGCCTATTTGTGATGTACTTTGTAAAAATTGAGTTAATATATAGCATTCCCTCTTCAATGTTACTACACCTATATATCATTATGCCATATTTTTCATCCATTTTCTGGAATATAGATATTGATGTATTTTATAAAAAAGTCACACTACATTTTTCACCAAAAATTTTAATTTTATTCTAAACATTTTCCTATCTTAATGGTTTTTAATAATGTTTTCTCAATCATATTTCTAAAACAAACTAATCCTTTATTAGATACCAATAGTAGAAACACATACATTTCACCCAAAAAACTACTTATGAGTTGAAAATTCATTTCCTATGTATATTATACATGATATAACCATAAAGGTTTAGTGTCTTCAGAAAAATAGATATATAAAAATAGTTATATAAAAGTTCCAAATCATTTATAATTAAGTGATTCACAATTATCATCCTTCTCATACAGATCATACATAAAACCATTATTCATAACCTTTAGAAGGGAAATTTAAGAATTGGTAAGATTAGATTATCAGCAATGATAAACATAAGATATATCAATCAATGATCATAGGTTATCAAAATATGAGAACAAGGGTTTTATAACATGATTTTTTACAACAATCATACAAAATTAGTCAAATATATTTAATCATGAAATATGTCGTAAGTGTTTTTCAAATAAAATACTCAAAAAATAAGTCATAAGTGGGAGTAATCATTAATAATTAATCGTGATCCATCAGAACATTATCTTAAGAATATAGAATATGTTAATTTTATTCACATTAAAATATAAAATCACATACTTAGTCAAGGTTCAATCCTAAGATTATTATTTTGAATAATGTCCCATAATAGAAATATGTACATAGTTATTTGTAATATTCTCTTTGGAGTAACCTCCCACTATTAACACTATCTTCTCTCAGAATACTCTCAACTCAATAATCATTATTTAATGAATTGGACAGATATAATGAACCTACCTATCCATTATTGATAATGTAACCACATATCATTAGTTTATAACTCAACCACTCATCCATGTTTTATAATGGAACACCCCATCACATAATAGACCCTAAAAACATTTACCATTATATCAAATATTAACCCATGTAAAATAAAATAGGTTTATCAAGATGTTATAATCATAAACCATCCATCAGAAGAATGAATATTGTATCATTTTATCATATTCATAATAAATCATAAGAAGTATCAACGGATTAAAATAAATTTAATATATCACTAAAACATTTCATGAGGAAAATATCATTTTCATTTCCAAATCACTAATTTAAAATATTAAAACATATAAAATTATATGTACAAAATTTTATTATAAATGAAACAAGGAAATATATAAAGGTATCCTCAATTAGAATAATAATCATGATAGTGGGTAAAGTCATTCATGTGGTTTATGTTGAAACAAAAATTCTTTTAACATTTTTTGTAAAAACTAAAAAATTAAATCATTTAAAAAAATGACAATAAGATTATATTAACATTTTATACGAGGTTAAAAAAATTTAAAATGACTCTAATAAGTTATTTTATAATTTTAAAAAAAATATTGAAAACATTTTAAATAAAAAATAGACATGGATGAAAATATTCACGACCAAAGAAGGAAATATAATCTGTTTTCCATAAAAACAATCTTTTAATCATTTTAGTACTTGAAGAGAGGAAAATGAAAATAAAACATGTATTTTATAGAAATATTGATTTGATAGGATAATACATCTGATTTTGGATATATTGAAAATATACTTTCATCATTGGTAATTTAATCACTTAGAATCCTAATACGAAATAGATTTTAACTTAGAAAAAATCACCACAAGCTTGTATTCATTTGTATGTGTTATAACCATCTATATAATAAAAAAATTATTATATTTATATAATATATCCAATAACACAATTATAATAACATACATGGTTTAGTTATAACATATTTTCACCTATTAATTAAGGAACATTCCTTATCATCATCATTTTTGGTGTTAATCACTTTTTTATTCATGTATGTTTTAATTTAACAGTTATGAACCATGAACTTTGACCATGGTTCATAAATATATAGAATGTTAATAATTATATTAATTTCATATATATTAATTATTTACATATTTATAAACATTCATATTAATAGATGATTAAAATTTAATTACATCGCTGCTTGGAGACGGTAGTTTGTACATACACAAGAGAGATGTTTCCATTTTTTTGATGGATAAAATGAAAAAAGGTACATTATAATTTAAATTAATATAAAATTAATTATATTGTTATTATATTATATATATAATCTCTAATAATAACCAACCATGTTTTAAAGTGAATGAAAAAGACATGTTTATTCATGGAGGTGGTAGTCCGCAAAACTCATGATTCAAATTTTCATTTTTCTTAATGGAAAAGGAGACGGTTGTTAAAACTTGTAAAATAAAAATAATAACACTATATTTTAGTAATGATACATATTTTTCCTTTTTAATATGGTGAAATGAAATTTTAGGAAAGAGAAAACAACATAATGAATTTTAAAAATAGTGTTTAAGAACATATACTGTATTTCATGGATTTTCTCCTTTGTGAAGTTGACAAAACCATTAAAGGTATTATTTTTAGAATAAAAAACCCCCCATTAAGTTTTCTATGAGTTTTAATGGGAGTATTGGGTAGATATTAGGTAGAAATTAATAGGTTTTTTTGTGACGGAATGCGAGGAGAAGATTTCCCCTTTTAGAAGTGAAAAGGAGTGGTATTTTTGTAAATATCCAAAATTATTCAATAATGTGAACTCACTATCAAGGAAAGTGACTCAAAAAATAAAAAATAATGGAGTCTAGATCAGATTAAATCAATCCAATCCTCTATAATTCAAATATAGTAAATTTATAAACATGTCTATCACTTTACCTATAAGATTACCGACATTTATCATTTTAGTTTTTACAATAATAAATACTTTTACTAATATAATTTATCCTTTTAACAAAAAATGTACATTATTATATAATTTGGAACTAATTATTCAAAAATTTAAATCAATGTTTTATTCAATTTTATAATTTTAAAAAATTAATTTTAAAATAATAAATATATAATGTAATAAAAATAAATTTTACAAAAATAAAATTCAAATTTTAAAAATACAAATATGTGTTTATAAATTATATTTTTAAATTATAAATTCAATTATCAAATACATATTTGATATTAGAAAAGAGTTTTATAATTTTCAAATCATACTTATAAAATAACAATGTCATAATGTTTTTCTTCTTTGTTAAAACTATATTTTTCACTATTCTTAGAAAATAAATGTTTTAAAAAAAAATTCTAAAAATTCACCATAAGAAAATATTAACATGATGATTTAAAAAATTGTTTTATTTTCCTAAAATATAATTTATATAAAATGGAAGATATTAATTACATTTTTTGTTTACAAAATGCAATAATAAACATTTTTGGAGAAAAAATATTTTTGAATAATATAATAAAATTTATTTAAAATTGAGTAATAATTGATTATAAATTAATCAATACTTTTTATTATTAAAAAATTATATAATTAATTTTCATGAATTGGTTCTTACTATTCTCACATGGCATTTTATCTTATAATTTATTACATTATCTTATTTAATTTTGAATAGGAGTTTTGTGTAAGGAGATCTATCAAATACTTCAAAATTATTTTAAATTAAATATACATACAATATAGTGGTTTTTGAAATAATGTTTCCAGAATTGTCTCTAAATAATATATGGATATAAAGGAAAAACATTCATGGATGAAGAGGGATGTAAAGTCAATTTTCCTAAAAATAATTCTTTCAGTCACTAGAGTATATAATGAGTGGAAAATGAAAGGAAAACATGTAACATAAAAAAATAAAAAGCAAGTAAAAATACATGATATTTTGGAGATTCAGATCATATATTTTATCCTTTAGAAATTTAAGCATAAAAATACCTGTAAAAATGATATTGTAACATAAAACCATTACTTCAAGTCTGTAAGCACTCTAACATCATGTATTATAAATTTAAATACATTATAATTATATAAAATAATAATATCAATAATTTTAATATCATATATGATTCCCCTATAACATATAAATACTCATTTATAAATATTTTTTCTTAAAATCCTTGTTTCCTAGTGATAAATATTACATTTTTATATATGTTTTGGATCACAAGTTATGGTCCCCACACTTTGATTAGGGTTACATAATATCCAAAATGTAAATCATGATATAAAAATAATATATATTCATTTTATACATATTTATACGTATTTATATAAAAAGGTGATGAAAAATGAATTACATGACTTCATTGAGATGATGATCTTTCTTTACACATGAGTGATATTTGAACTTTTTGAAGGATGGAATGAATGAAATATAAATAATATGTAAAATTTTTAGAATAAATATTGAACATATATAAATATTATATATATTAATTTATTTCATCATAATAACCATCCATGAAATATGGTGGCGGAGAATGAATCATATCTCTACATGGATGTGATAGTCTACACATACACATGAGCAGTATTTTCATTTCACATTTGTTTGAGAAGAGGTGTGAAATATTTGTTCTATAACCACAATAACATATCAGTTTATTTATGATATTATTTTAATCATGTATTTATGGATAAAACAGGATTATATAATGTAAAATAATTAATAAAATTGAAATATCTTAGTTATGATTTATACCTCATCTGTGAGAAACCCCCTTTGTTTTAAATATTAATCCATGAAATATTGGTCCTAGGATAAGACTAGAATATATGGGATGGAGCTAATAAGTGTAATAAGTTTTTTAGTATTCATTGTCTAATATAAAAGGATAAAATTGTGTGAATAAAGGTGGAGAAGAGCTTCCCTTTTAAAAGTTAGGGGAGGGCCATGAATGAAGTTTCTTAAGAACGTTCAATAATATAAGGTCACTTTCATTAGAAAGTGGCTCCAAATCACCATGAATTAGAACATAGAACAATTAATAGATGAAATATCTTAAAAACAATATTTTTACAAGTTTATGTATTCCTACACTAATCTCTTAATTTAACCCACAATAAACCCATTTTAACCATAATAGTGACAATAAAATTTTACTATTTTTACTATTCATTTTGAAAAAAGTAATTTCAAACTATTAAATTATTTAAATTTTTATAATTCCAAATATGTAATCAAATTTAAAATATTTAATACATATAAGTGGTGGAATTTAATTTTAAATAAGCCTGCATAACTCAATGAAAACCCATTTGTAAGAAAGCACATTTTAAACACAAAACTAAATTTACAACCATTACTGGTATCAAAAGACCCATAAATCATTTTTAAAGGAATTTATTTAACATGTATTATATAAATATCATTAAAACTATTAATAAATAGATATTAATTTCATTTCCTTAAATAAAAACACATTGAATTTATAATTCTTTTTATAAAAATTAGTTTTTTATACCAATGATGAACTTATACAAAGTTAAATTATACCACTGATTCCAATGTATTTAATTATATTATTTATAATTAAAGTAAATTTTTTTAAATTTAATATAAAATTTATAACATTGGTTTATTTTTTAAATGAAATGAAATTATAGTTTAAAAAATTGTTATTTTCATTATTTACAAAAAAAATAATTTCAAGAAAATCTAAAAAAATCACCCTATGATAATTTTAACATGATTATTTAAAAAACTAAATTCATATGTTAAAATAAAATTTCAAAAAAAAGGTATAAATCAATTAAAATGTCTATACACAAAATCCAATAAAAACCATCTTTGAAGAAAACATGTTTTTGAAGAAATAAAATAGTTTAATAAAAATTGAGTAATTATTGATTATGAATTAATAATTAATTTTGAATTATTTAAACCATTAAACAAATTTTTCATAATGAATTGATTACCATTCATACTTTTCAATTTGAAATCTAGGTTATAAAAAAATACAATGTCACGAGTCATTTAGACATGGGGTTGCATGTAATTAAAGATATCAAATACTTTATGTTTATTTAAAAGGGAAAAAATATAAAATATTAGGGTGTCAAATTATATCCCCCTTAAAATTAATTTTTACCTTGAAATTTTTTCCATTTGATAAAAAATGATGATATCTCCACTTCATCACATTATTGGATTCCCATGTAGCCTCCCCAAATTTCAGATTCCATCTATAACATATTGACATTACTTACTCTATAATCAATAGTAAAACTAGTTCAAAGCATGACCCCAAGCATAACCTCATATTCTAAAGGCATCCAAAATGTTTTGAGGGTCCAATGGTTATACACTGGGAAAACTATACCCTCTATATTAATTATAAAACAACAGAGAAATAAAATAACTAATAAATGACTGGTGGCAAATAAATACCCACACATGACCATGTAATTCCATAAATACAACATTGTCAAAATATAATACCTAGTTCATAAAAGTGAACTAGACTAATAAAATAAATTATAATTAAGTCTCCCACCCTAGAAATAAGCTCAAGTTCATTCTTAATTGCTACTCTCCTAAAATTTCCTAGTCCAACGATACAACAAAAATCATCACAAGACAAGTCATATCCTATAGTCAGGAGATCTATTTGGGTACTAATTAATAATGTAAATAGGGTGTGTGATAAACTTAGTAGGCTACCACCAAAGAAATATAATTAATAATCCATTATGTGAATATAAAATAATGCAGTGTTCAAGTATAATAATAAGGTATTGTGTAAATAAATATAATCAAGTGAGGCTTAGGTTTCTAAAAGGACACATGGCCAATTGTACCTCCTCCAGTATAAACAAGAATGTATCTGAACATGTTCTGTCATATATATATATGAACTATGTCCACATTAGAATAATAACATATGAGTCTTGTATTTTAATTATGGGATTTCATGCCCACTGATCTCAATATAGCATAAGGGATGTCATTCCCAATGAGTACCAATTGAATAATTTTTGATTCCATGGACAATAATTATAAACTAAATGGTGATGTAAACTATTCCTAATGATTACTAATGAAAATATAAGGGACACCATGACCAATATACACTAATAATAAGATGAGGGATTCCATTTCCAATGAGTAAAAGTAAAATCATAGGGGATGCCATTCACAATAATTATCAATATAATAATGAGGTATTCCAATGACCAATAATTAAAAATTATATCAGGGAAAAGTATGTATAAATAGTTTTAGGATAATAAAGATACCCATGTCCATTAAATTAAATAATAATTTGGTAATCTTTGTAAATAATTTTTAATTATTTGTTAATAAAAATGTTTTACCAGAACATACATGGAATTCCGGATCAGAATACAGGTGATGCTTAATTTAATTAAAGGATTGGTGCATTATATTTAATGACTAATCATAGTCTTTGGGGGAAAATCCATTCAAATTTAAAAATCAATCATACCTTTAATTAGTTTTTTTATGAGTGTCCAAAATGGGGAAAGAGACAAGGGAATACCTTTCAAACATCATTAGTTGAATGAAACAACTCATATATAAATGAAAACATAGTACACCACTAAAGGTGGTTTAATATTATAGTCAATTGTATTGCCCAAAAATCCTGAAGGCCTTCCTTTTATTTATTTATTTTGATAATCCTCATTTCACGGGTTGATTGGGAACCCTTACAAGGATCATAGGCTTTTTGGATTACATGACCCCAAAGGTCTTATAGGAATTAATAATAGACATGACTACTTGGATGTTCCCCTCCATAGAGTCTAGATTTTGAATTCATCTTCCCTCCTTCTCATTCTTGTTCATCCAGTAATACCAATACAGAGTTGCACGACCCTGGTCCTAATGGAAATTTTTATACACTCTCATTCTTCTAAATCATGATAGCTTTCTTCTAGGGAAACCACCTGCTCTGATTCTTCATCTGGAGATAGTTCCTTTATTCAATCTAGTTGCATCTACACTTAATTATCTTAATTAGGGGGCCCAAATGCCTTAAGGTGGCCCAAAATTCTTAACTGGCCCAAAGGTCATAGGAAGCCTGAAGGCCTTAAGGACTCCAGGCCCAAACCGGTGGCTTGAAAGGTCAATAGTTCTAGATGCTACAGTACTAAACAATCCCTAATATAGTATATGATACAATACTTCTATAGTAACCATGAAATATTTTTCCAACCAGATTTGAACCTGGGTCTCGTGGAATCACATGAAGAGTCCTCACGAACAGGGCTGAGGCTCATGTGAAAAAATGCGATTTTCTAACACTTAAACCTAGTCGGGGGGTGACCAAGCCAAATTTCGTGCCAAATTCCCCAAATAATAAATGTATTTGAGTCATCCCATGCATTATATTCATAGATTCCATGTCTAGTGGGATTGAAGCATGCACCAGTTCCAATAGAGAGCGAGGTGTACAACTAGCGGTACCACTAGGCTAACACACCATGTGTACATATTCAACCACATTTATAATTCATTAAGGGCTTAGTAACACTCCATGACTCTATAAAATTCAACATGATTGATTTCACAAAATTATTCACAAATAAATTCCCTTTTGGTATCAAGAAAAACACACCAAATGATAGTTTTGTTCAATTACATGTGATGGACTATGAGAGAAAATAATGGGATACACCGAAGGGGATGTTCCAAGTAGAGGTCACACTACTCCAACCGTGTCAATGGATCACAAGGGTATCATGGTTAAGTTCTATAAATTTAATTTATGTAATTTATTATTTTAATAGCAACACATCGAGAATCTAATATGTGGCATAGTAGAAATATTTAATAAAATGATGAGACTTCTATGGAAATATTATAGCCCACTTATGAAATTCTTAGTAATATTTTCTCATCCATTATATGGTTTTTTCTATCCTTACCATGAAAAATCATATGAATAGGAAAATTCTCTAAAAATAAGGCATATGATCTAGCAAAGATATAACATCTAATATGACAAGATAAATGAACTACAATATAAAGAGGACTGATAGAATAATTTAGGGTTATAAAAAATAATTGGTGTTGGTTGATTATGATCTCAAATAGAGGATATCTGAAGGAACCTAGAAGAGGAGGATAGGATATCTCGATCATCATATGTTGCATGGGAGAAGTGGGAAAAGAATGGTGGGAAGAAAACATAAATAAGGTAGGTAAAAAAGATTCATTTACACCACTTTAATGAGATGCATAGTTTTTTCTCATGTATTGGATAACCTTGTACAACCCTTATAGTGATACTTTCCAAAATGGGGAAGCCCTCATATGGATAGAACATTGTTAGAAAAACTATGTGCATCATGTGAGGATCACCTATACAATCCATGTGTAATTTCACGCCTTCTCATGCAGTCTCAAGTGAAAAGTTTGATAAATCATTCAAAACCCCTAAAAGCCTGAAAATATTTTTCCACTATTATCACTAATCACATGATATCCATGTACCTCACTTTTACCTCTCAAAAAATGAGGTTTTTCCTTCATGATGCCCATAGAACCCTTCCAAACACCTAGGACAACCCTCTGGTCTTAAACCCCATCAATAAACAACACTTATAAGTTCTAAACATATTTTAATTCCATTTTAAAACTTAATTTATTATTTATCCCATACACTAAACTAAAAAACATAAATTCCATTTAATTTTCAACATCGTCCAAGACATGGGATTTTACACATCCAAATAACTTTTACCAATTGATTAGTCTTGTTTCACAAAAAATTATATCTAGTATCCTAGATTTGTACCAATTTTTCATAATAAGAATGATCATTCCACCATGGAATAACCTATATGTTCAATATATGTGAAGGATCAACTATGTTCTTCTTCAATAAAGACACATGGAACACATCATCAACTTTAGATATGTTAAGTGGAAGTTCCAAAAGATTAACTATTGTCCCCACTCGATTAATAATATAAAAAGGGATATTATATCTAGTAATCAGATATAACTTATTCTTGAATCTCATAACCTTCTTCTATATATAAATTTACTATAATACTTTCACACTAGCATAAAATTGCTAATATCATCGATGATTTTCAATATAACTCTTATCATGAATATGAGATTCCAAGATTTGATAATGAATGTATCTAACTTTCTCTACCATTTCAACATGTAACAATGATTCCAATATATTTTTTCCTCTAAATTCATCCCCACATGATAGATTTTTTCACTAATTTCTAAAGAGGGATTTATAAGAATAAATCTAAATGATTGAGTGACAACTATTATTATAAGACAATTCGACTAAAGTAAGGTGTTTATACGAGACTCTTTTTAAATAAAGATATAAATACCTCAAAATATCCTATAGTGTTTGATGGTTCTCTTAAACTATCCTTCTGTATGAGGATGATAGGTGATACTAAAACACGAATCTGGATTTAGATGTTGTGAAGAGTTCTCTAAAACATAAAGTTAATCCTATAATCTTGGTTAGATAATTTAGAATGTGGTAATTCAAGAAAAAATACCACTTACATATTATATAACCAACAAATAAGTTAAATATATATATATATCCTATCTAGTATAAATGAAGTGTATTAACTTCATAAGGTGATCAACTAAAACCCAAATAGAATTATTCCCTTTAAATTTTTTGTGGAGTCCTACAATAAATTACATGTGGAAGTTTTCACATTTCCATTTTGGTATGGGTAATGGTTCAAATACCCCATTTGAATTTTGTCTTTCAAACATAACTTGATAACATATTAATCATTAAATTACATACTCTATAATATCTCACCTCATGTTATCCAACAAGAAATACTCGTTCAGATCACTATACGTCTTCATAATTCTAGGATAAATATAGAACAATGAGTTATGAGTTTATTCTTATAGATCATTCTTCAATTTTTTTATTTACAAGATGCATACTCAGTTCCAAAACCTTGTCATTCCATCACAACCATGATTGGACCAAATAACCATGCTCACCATCTTTTATATATCATCTCTCGTATACTTCTCATTAATCTTCACTTTGATATATGGATGAACATCAATTTGAGAAATATATTATTTCTCCTCATTCTTCAAGTTTTCATGGTATAACATTTTCAATAATAAAAAAAATTATCTCCTTTAATTCTCATCATAAATAACATAATATGATTTTCTCTACTCAAACCATTTGCCTCTTTATTATCCTTACATGGGTGGTAATGTATTAAGTAGTTATAATAGTTAATAAACTCCAACCATGTTATATGGTTTATAATAAAATATTTTGGTTGAATATATATTGTATACATATATTATTATTATATATTTTACACCTCGCTCTATAGTGATAATGCACCCATGCCTTTAATGCAAATATCACTACTACTAAATCTAAATCACGAGTCTTTCAATTTTTTATGAACATTTAGTAGGTTTGTGGTTAAGATATAACCATATAATTAGGTATAATAACACATACCAACCCCTCACCAGATGAATTACTTTAAATAAAAAATTTATCTCTAATATAGGGAAGTGTGAGCATAGGTGTATTGACCAAACTTATCTTTAGTTATTTGAATTCCTCTAAACATTCATCAGTCTGATGGAACTTTACTCCTCTGGGGGTTAACATGGTGACTATAACACAATGATATTTTAAAATAATAAAATTTTATTAGATAAATTGTTTTATATGAATCTATGAGCTTAAACGATCCACATAAAATTTTTCTGTAAATTTAATCTCTTCGATCACTTACAGAATAGTCAACCCAGATCATAAAAGAAACATAATATAGAATACCATAATAATATATCCATTACATTTGTGGCTAAGTATATAACTAACTAAATTATGAAAATTATGTTAATATTTATATTATAAATAAAATAATAATCATTTAACTGAAAAACAACTATTGTCTAGAAAATAGAATTTTTATAAAAAACGTTTTAGATATGCTTTGCAAACATAATTTAAAATTTATTATTACTACTTCTATAAAAATAATTTGAAAAAATTAACTTCATTTTTTAAATGATCATATAAAAATTATATTAGTTTCAATTTTTGGTATTTTTCTAAAAGGTGTCATTTTTTGATGAGTATTGAAAAATATTGATTTTCATTGAAAACAACTTTTTTGTTTAAATAATTTAGAAGGTCAGATTATATTTTAAATCAGATTTAATGTAATATGAGTTCAATTATGTTACTATTTAAATAATTTATTTAATTGGAATCAATTTCATATTAAAATATTATAATATAATCTTCTATACTTATGATAGATTTCTATTTGGAAACCCGCTTTTTCTTTGTATATACGACTATAATTTTAAATTATATTCTACTAGTTATGTGAATTTAATATGAAAAAATGTATTTTAAATTTGGAATCACAATAATTTATATTATATAATATGTAAAACATAATTATTTACTTATTGACTTATAATTAATTAATACATTTTTATTATTTAAAACCTTTACACATATGTTTTAAAATGTGTTTAATACTATTCATACCATCTAATTTATCGACTAGGTTATAATGTAATAATTTATCACATTCATTTAGAATAATAGTTTTGTGTAATAAATGATATGAAATTGTTAATGTTTATTTCAATGAAGAAATATATATAATGTTCGGGAGTTAAATTCAACCACCCATAAATTAATTTCTCCCTTGATATTATATCACTTTAACACAAATAAATGAGGATAAATATGCATCACATCATACTCAGATTCTTATATAGCTTCCTAAAAAAAATTTGCATCAAGAAACTTTAATTATAATAGTATTATTACTTTATAAAACTTTTTTTCTATGATCCATGATTTCTACCAATTGATCTTCATAATAATGTTCAATCTCTAGTGGTACAACCTATGAGTGAAGTACATGTGATGGATCAAGATTGTAATTCCCTTAAAGAGATACATTGAAAACAACATGAACTTTTTATGGGTTCATTAGATATTTTAAGAGATAAGATACAGTCCCCACTCAATCTAGAATCATGAAATGGTAAATATATTTTGGGCACAAATTTACCTTCTTACAAAATATCATAATGTTTTTCCCTGGATAAATTATCTAGAATTCCTTCTTAACAACATCAAATTATAGATCACATTGATGATTATTATCCTTACTATTCTATCAAATATAACTTTCCATGATATTATTGTGAGTTTATTTTACCTTATCTTCTATTTATATAGTTATCTCAGGACCTAATATATTTCTTTCCCCAAATTCATACCAACATGTCTGAGTTCTTCACATATTTTCATAGGAGACTTAATAAGGATCTATTATAATGCTCGAGTGAATATTATTATTATAAGATAATTAAATTAGTAGAATACATTGATCCAAACACCATTAAAATATAGGTAACAATGTCTCAAAATCACTTATTGGGTTTAAAGGGTTCTCTCATACTGGAAATATGTCTGAGGATGATAGGCAGTATTAAAGCACAACTCCTTATCTATATCCCATTGAATTATTCTATAGAAAATAAAGGAAAATCAGATCTTAATTAGATAATATGGAATATTTCACTCCATAAAACAACAAAACATCATTAATGAATAACACAGATATATGGTCAAGAGGGAAATATCCTCAAATGGAATGAAGTATGGTTACTTCATAAGGAAATCAGATGAAACCCAAATATCATTTTGAGTAGTATATATTTTGAGGAGTCTGATGATGAAATTAATCTTGATTTTTTCATATTAACCTTTTGATATGGGTATTAGTTGTAAAATCACCTTATACTCATGTATTCCATACATAATATTATTACATACAATGTACTGATATATATACTCTATAATATATCTCTTCATGTTTTCCCATAGGAAATAGTCTTTCCGTTCTATATAAATATTCATAATTTTAGGATAAAAATAGAATTATGAACTATGATATTTTTCTAATAACTATTTCTAAAATTCTTGTTTTTACATAACACATAATTGGTTCTTTATCATTATCATTCAATCATAATAATGATCACACTCTAGAATTTTTCTCACATATATTTTTAGATCATCTTCATTCAGTGCCTATTGAATCATTACATGGATAAATGGTTGAACACATATTTGAGAAAGATAATATTTATCCCCATCCATTAATATTTCAATATCTATCATTTTAAAATCCCTAAATGCTGGATCTCTTCAATCCTAAACATAGATAAGTTAGTATTATTCTTTTTTACTCAAACCATGAGCCACCTTATTTTATTTCCTAGGGAGTTAATGCATTGAGAATAAATAATGTATAATGATCTCATACTATCTTATGTAGTGTATATTAAACTCTTTTTGTGTCAATATGTACTTTAAACTTTTATGATAACTATGTACAATACACGTTTATTTATAAAGAAAATACCATTATCTATTTAATCCAAATATTAGTCCTAAAAAATCCAAATCAAGAGTTGGGTAATTTTTCTAATGTAACATCAACTAACATTAGGAATAAGATATCACTATATAGTTATGAAAAATAACACATCTCATCCCATTATTTAATTCATCACTATAAATCACAAAAATTTCTACATAGTAGGGTAATGTGAGAACATGTTCACTATAAAACATTTTTTTAGTTCTATGAAATATTCTACGCATTCTTCAGTCCAAAGGAATTGGACTCATTTCTTTGTTAACTTTGTTAGTAGATTAGATAGTTGTAAAACATACATTATAAATTTTCAATAATATCTAACCAATCCAAAAAATAATAGATCTCATTCATAATAGTAGTTCTGGGCCAACGTTAAATAACTTCTATTCTGGATAGATCTACTGATATTCTCTCTCTTGAGATTGTATGACCCAAAAATGAAGCTTTCTATAACAAAAATAAACACTTTATTGCAATAAATTAGACCTATAGATATATATTTATATCCTTATTAATTTGAGATTGTGGATATCTATTTTTTATATCAATAATCATAACTTCCTATGATATTAAATTACCCTATATCCACTGTCTTGATCACAATTATATAATAAAACCAAGGACTACCCTTTGACTTCCTCCCTAAAAACTCCCCCACAACGCTTAAAAACATGAAACTAATACTGAATCCCTTGACACTATCAAAGACGAATCCGCACCTACAGACCCTCAACACCCACTATGCTGATGTCGATAGCCCCATTGTCACCCACAATGCATGACAAACTCCACAAACCTAATCAATTTTCTTACTCTTCCACCTAAAGTTGTTGTGAACCTCCTATACTGACTCCTCCAAACCTCTGATACGCATTTTTTGTGGTCCCCCTACCAAATATTCATTCCCCCTCATTCACCCATGTGCATTTAACCCAAACCATGTATTTCCTTCAATCCCATGACATCCTTAATCAAAGGTATGTTCCTTATATTCCTCTAGTAAATTTACAATTTATATTTACATTATTATAGTTTATATTATTATAGTTTACATATTCTATTATTATAATTTGTTTTTGTAAAATTACTGAAATCATTAATTAAAATTTTATTGGATATCTATAACCTTTGAATTTAGATGTTATGAATGGTAAAGTTATTTTTTTCAATCAATATATTAATTTATAAGAAATTATAATTAACAGTTTAGAAAAAAAATAAAAATAAAAATATTCTATTTGATTACATGTAACTTAAGAAAAAATCTTTTATCACCTTTATCAATTTGATTCAAGTTTTTTGTTTGGATCTTTTAGGAAAAAGATTGTTTTTTTTTCATCTCATTATTAGTTTCCCTTTAGTTTAGAAGTTCCAACATACCTGAAATTTCATTACAATATCCTCAAACTATTTGGATGATTTATCCATTATATGTTATACATTTTTAGGAATGGATCCCATATCCCATGTTTTCTTCTATTGTTTAAAATGTATCTCAATTTTTTAAAATGATCTAGTTATGATTTTGATGATAGTATATCATAATTCATAAAATGTATTACTTTTTGTAAAAACATAACATATAAATTGTATTTATTCTAGTTTCTTTATGTTTTTACAACACGATTCTACATGTATATTTAGAGGTCTACAATCTATGTATTTATATCATTTCTTATGCTATCATTATTTTCAAAAATTATAATTCCTTGGATTTATTTTATCTAGGTAAATTTCATAATTGTATTTAATTATCTGATAGTAAATTTAATAAAAACATTATACAGTGGTTAGTGATTCATAAATCAATGAACAAAATTTATACTTCTATTTGTTGAAAATAATTATTTAGTCATAAAATATGTTTATAATTTTATTTTTTACCTTAAAATTAGTTTTTATTTTATATGATAGTAAATATTTTCAGTGATATGATAATTTTTTGAGAAATCATATTTGTTCTCTAACCACTCGATTTCCATTAATTTTTTTCCATAATTTTTTTTCTATTATAAATTATATAAATGTGTTTTAATGAGATATGTTCTCTATATATTCTGATGTTAACTACATTTTTGTCTGTATTTTATAGTTTTCTAATTCTATACTAAAATATTAAAATCAAATACCTTTCAAATGAAATCTAAATTGACATATAATTAAAATTTTAATTTTATTATATGTTTCATTATGTCTTTGTTATAAGTTAAATATAGCTTGGTGGTTTTAAGGGGTATATTTGCTTCTAAATTGGTTATTTAAACCAGTGGAAACTATTTTTTTGGATGGATAATCATGTCAGGCCTACTTCGGAGAATTACACATAGTATTGAATGATTTATAGGTATTATAAGGCCATGTTTAGTGGATTATAAAAAACATATAATAGTATTTTATGTTTATAAAGAGGTGAATAAACATATAGAAATCAAATTCAGTTGTTGGTGTGTTGGAAAAATTCATATGCATAAAAAAGTGTAACATTGGTATGGTTTAAATATTTTTATAAATTATAAGACAAGTATTTAATAGGAATATTGTAATTATTTTTTGGTGGAAATCATTTCCAATGTTGTTTGTATTAGAATTTATGATGATTTTCCTTAAACAAATTTTTTAAGGAGTGAGTTACGTATTGAATTAATATATAATGTATCCTGAAACAAAACCTTAAATGGTAAAATTGAAAGAATAATTTCGTAATGGTTTGATAATTAGAATTTTCATGAAATATATGAAATTGATACCTTGATAGAGGTTCATTTTTGGTATTTGATTCAGAAATTATGGTCTTTAATATAGAGAATGTATTTCTATTTCCATATTGATTTGAAATGATATGATGGGATATTAAAATGAAAACATTAGTTTTATTTTAAAATAAATTATATAACAATATTTTGTAGATATTTATTATATTTTTATCACTAACAATTTTATGCTCTATTTGAGGTATGGATATGGTCACTTACTGGTGGAATATAGTTGGTGTAGTTATGAAATTCCATGGTACGATAAAATTTTCCCTTAAGGTAATTGAATACTTTGGAAATTACACTATTATTTATTTATTCACATACTAACTCCATGAGTTAATAGTGGTTGTGGTGGTTTTTAATAATGATTATGTTGTCACTCACTATACATAACACCTTTCATTCATATATATTAAATGTATAATGTTTTATTTAATGGATAGTAGACATTGTAGATGTCTGTTGATTTCTAGTGATAGTTTCAGGCTTAGTCTATAATCTTATAGATTATTAAGGAGTGTTTTGTCCACACCTCCTTCCATTATTTATTTTAGTTTCATTGTTTATGTTTTTGTATGAATGAATTACCTTTGATCTTTGTTTGACCACTTAATATTTTTGGGTGTATCATTATATTATCTCTAAAATTATTTCTCTAAAGTGGGTTATTGATATACTTATGAAATAAAGATTATAAAAATATAGGATTTGTAGGTTAATTTATTTTTATGTAATGCCAATAACTAGACTAGTGATAATTGTTAATCATGATTTGAGGAATTAATTTGAGTACATGAAATTATATAGAATCATTTTATTTCATGAATTTTCATTTATTATAAAGTTTTTATACATTATTTGATGATTCATTGAATTTATTTATAACAGTTATGAATATAATTTAAATGCTCAATGATTTTTTTAGGTGTTAGTTGAAACATTTTAATCATTTTTCAGTGGAAATTTTAAAATAAATGATTATAAAAAGGAAATTTGGAAGTGTGATTAAATTTTAAAAACATTTTCATAAGTGAATCCCAATGTTGATTTTTTATTTTTGAGACTTGTAATATATATTTGTTTTTGTGATGATTTTTTTGTTTCTGTAGGAGAAACCTAAATGTTTTTGTTCCAAACACAAAGATATAGTCATGTTCAATTATTGTGGATATAAGTATATTTATATAGGAATCGCATGTGGTTATAAAACAAATCCCATAAAGGAAGATTGGTTATGGATCTAGATAATATCCATGAGATAATCTCATGGAAATAGATGTGTATGTGGTTTTATTGGGAGACATGATCCTTATAGATTAATGCATCATGATTAGATAATGAAAGATATTCACTAGAATGGTGTCAATATATAACATATTCATTCTTGTGGTAATTTTTTTGTTAGAATAGGTTGAATTTTTTGTTTGTAAATACATAAAAGTATATAATTATTGTTTTTCTATTTATCTATTTCTAACGACTAGTCTAATATGAGCTATCAATTAATTATTTGATAATATTTTCAAAATTTATATCCATAAATGAATATTCATTATAGGATTATGTTATATTTCTAATCTTGGCCATTTTCTCTTATTTATATTCTATTATTGAGAATGATACATGATGTCTAACCATATATTCTATTTCTAATGGGTAATATTAACGAGCATGTTTTGTATTTCGTGTTCTTTAGTATAGTAAATAAAGTAAATTTTGTAATGTTTTTATGATCATACTTAGAATTTAATATTTAAAATTTAATTTTAAACATGTTAATTGATACTTGAATAGGTATTTTATTACAAAACATATAATTTAATACATTTTAATAGTTAATTTTTGTTTCATGAATCTAGTTTTGTTCAGTATTGTTTACCAACCAAGATTTTTGTTTACCTATTTTGTGCTTTATTGTTTAGAATTATTTTTATTTCCATGTTCTGAGATTTATAAATAAGAATTATATCATTATTATTTATTTCCTTCTTTTAAGAATGTTTCTAGATCCTTATTCAGTTTTTATTTATTATGAAGAATTCCTCTTGATTATTATATGTTTACATCATAATTAATTCATTCCTTGATAGGTTTTTCAAAATTTTATTAAAATCATGATTCTGTTATGGTTTACTTCTATCTGTTTGAGCATGACAGTTACTTTCTATTTCATGTATTCGATGAAGTATTTTTTATAAATTTCTACATATAATTAATTTTTTTAGTATACTAGATAAATGATGTATTATATGTCATCACATATAAAGGGTTACAAAAAGCCTATTAATGTTCTCTGGTGTTATGATTTCAGCGTAAGAAATAGTTTGGTAATGATATTTAAAGTCCAATTTCATAATGTAAATAACACCTTTATAATTAATTTTGTTCAATAATTAACTTTTTTCTCATATATATTTTTTCTATTTATAAGGATTCTTGAACTTGGACCAGTAATTTAAGTGTTAATGTTAATGTAGATATTTATTCTCATGATGATTAAGATTATAGTGGTGTTTGGGGAGGTGATAATGATTTTGGTGTTTCTAGAGAAGATTATGAGGGTCATATGATCATGGATATTACTTATAGCCATGATTTTGGTACCTATAGTCGTAGTTTTTTCACAACTATAAGGTGAATTTTCTTGTATTGATCAGTATATTTTTCATATATATTCCCTTTTCATATGGTTTTTAGTAAAATTATCAACTGACCACCATGCTAATTATTGTTATTGGAATATATTATAATATCATCTTTAAATATTAATTCAAACTGAGCATGGTAATCTCTAAAGAATATATTTTTCAAATATTTAAAGATAGTGGGGGAATTAGTAAGACCAAATAACATCGTTATAAATTTATAGTGTTTATACCTCGAATGGATGGATGTCTTGGGTATTTATATACCTTTAACCCTCAAAAAATTGTATCTAGATGAAGGATAAATTATGGAAAATTATTGATCTTGTTATATTTGGTTAAAAAACTCAACAATATTGGGAAGGGGATACTTATTCTTAATCATGATATTGTTATGTTACTCATAATAAATTTAGAGCTACATTAATTCACATTTATTATTTATAAAAAAGAAAAAGTGCACTCTAAGGTGATGGAATTGTCCAAATTATTCCCATAATAGTATTCTCCAAGATTTTCTTCATCAATTTCTGCAACTCAATCAAGGAAATTATATATGGAGTCTTTGAAATCAGTGTAGGTACAGAAATTATTTCTATTAAAACCCAACTCATAGATTAGTAGGAATAATATGAAACTCTTCCACATATATAATAAAAAACTCTTTTACAATAGTAATATCATCTATTTTTATTTTCTTCATTACCATATGAGATAAATTTATTCTTTAAATAGGAATAACTACCCATAAAATGGATATAATTTCCATTATAACATCATGTTTTTCCTCACACCTAAATATGATCATAGGTTTATTTGAAATATGAAATGATATTTCCTTATTATATTAATTTATATGGGATCCCAATAGATAGATCATATCAATTCTAAAAATCACATAAAATTATACTGAAGGAAGAATAATGATATTTTCATAGGGTGTATTCTTACAAACATCAATATGACATCCCCATCTTTCAAGTATAGGATAAGTGTTATATAACAATCATGATCCACCTAAGTGATTAAAATAACATATATTGATACTTTTTATAGTATTTAACCCTTGGAATAGGTCATTAACTAAGATAATTCCCAATTTTCCCACACATAATGCATTGAATTATAAATGGAACTTTCAGATGTTCTTTACATATTTCTATTGGACTCCTCATTTCTCCTCCACAATTACATTAATTATGCCCTTATTCTAAAAACATAAAACATAATCCCATTAATTTGATACATTTACTTTGGTGATTATTCCTATATTATTAATATTTAAGAAGATGAATCTTATGTCTTTTATAGTATTAATCATATGAACTGCCCTGAAACACTATTTTATATTATAAGGTCTTCTAAGGAACTCAACCATTTTGAGGATGTTAATCATATATCGAGATATATGGTTAGGAATAATAATTGTGTTTCAAATTTTATTCTATAATTCCGTTTGGTTTCACAGGAGGAAAATCATTTCATTTCCCACCATATTCATTGTCATCATGGTTTCTCATAGTTCCATCCATTGACTGGAAAAAAAATAATGTATAAGAAACAATAATCATCATGAAAATATTTATTGACACATTATTTAAAATATATAACACCTTAAGGGTAAACATGGTTATCCAAGGTTATTATCTATTAAAATCCTTTATAATGGATCATATGTAATATGTGAGTTTTCCCAAGAATATCATCTAGGAGTTTCTATATAGGAATGTAGTCTTTGGAAAACTAATCATACATTGGGGATGATGGAGTTAATAACAAATATTCTTTATTTAGAGTCTTTAACCCTAGGTGCATTTATGCTAGAGCCCCATCCACCACATAGAATTTACACATGGTCGTATCTTCTAGTAAAACCCAAATCCTTTCTTTACCATAATGTTGGATTCTCTTTTATAATTAGGATTACCATTAGGGTTCTCAAAAATTCTCATTGTAGTTTCCAAAAAGTCCATGAAATTATCTAATATCATCAATAATGATATTTAAATTACATAAATAAATTTTACATTTTTTTAGATGAACATTCATTACATATCTTTATGAATCATTCTATAACTATAAAGTCTTATTGTCTTTGGAAACCTAGATACATAAACAATGGGTACATAAAATATCTTTTTCATTTACCACATAGTACTTCAAAACTATGAAAATTATAATAAATTTTATACTGACAACCATTCTTCATATCTTGTGGAAAATGAAACATAATAGAGGGTGATCATAGATTCTTCATAAGGGTAAGAAATAGGGATATCAATCAATTATAATATATAGACATGTCATGAGAATAAGGGTATGAGAACATGAAATTAACATTTTTAATTCAAACATAATAATTTATATATTCATGATTCATATAACAAATCATCATTGTTCACTAGATAATAATCATCATGTAATAAATGATCATGATCCATGGGAGTGCAACGTTGGTAAAATATGATGTCATAAAAGAGTGACACAAAGTTTGACATTATAATAGTCATTGAAATATTTTCTCAATTCTACCCATAGAGACATTAATTACATGTTAGAAATATCCTACCCACCCATGTACCATATTTGATGTTGGGATGACCTCACATGTACCCTCTCTTGGGCTTGGGATAACCTCTTGTGTACCCACTTTTGAGATTGGGATAAACATGTGTTACCCTCTATTTGGTTGGGATAACCTCCCTTGTACCAATTGAGCCCATAAAAAATTAATATTTACCCAATACAATAGAGGTTTAGATTGGACCCACCAATAACATAATCACAATCCATTCATTTTTATTCCCTAATATCATGAATACATTTATCATTTCAATATAGCCTAACCCAAGTAAGAGAAAATGTGGTTTGTCAATATTTCATCATCAGAATCATAAAACATCCATGGAAATAATAAAGATTGTAAAATTGGATCATGTCTCCATTAAGGTATATGAAACTTTAAAGAATATTATTATATATGAAAATACCTTTCACAAATCACCAGGTCATTTCTTAAGGAAACTTCCCTTTTCATTTTTATATCACAAAATTAAAAAATAAATATTTCCAAAATATTTAATAAAACAAATTCTTTGAATATGACCTTTGAAAACATTAATGGAAGTTGAAAAAAATATAATTCATGATAGTGGTAAATTATATTCATGAAATGTTTGCTTAAATAATGATTCCATTCACATTTTTGGTAAATAGTCAAAAGTGGATAATTTGGAAAACAACATGAATATTCATTTTAATAATTTTTATAGAAATTAAAATATGGGAAAATGAATTTATATAATCATTGGGGAATGTTTAAAATATAGACACCCATACTTTTCATACATAAATATTATATATTATTAGTGTAAAATTCATTACATATCAATATGATCCATGCCAAAATAGTAATGTTTTTTTGTCATTGGAAACTTTGGATACATAAAACACTAGTATATAAAATGTCTATATTATTTTTAATTAGTTTTATCACAAATATAACCCTCATTCTATACATAATATATAATACATCTCTTCATAACATGGGGAAGGAAAATATAAGAATGGTGAGGTCAGATTACAAATATGGGTAAAAAATAGAGATATCAATAAGTGATCATAAGTTAGAATAAGATAAGAAAATGGGTATGATAACATGATCATGGTTTACATTTATAATACATAATAATTCAAAGATAATTAATCATGAAACATTGAATAAGGTTTTATTTTAAAAAAAATCATAATAAATCATATATAAGAATGTAGAATCATTAATAATCATTCATGATATTTGAGAACATATCATAATAATAAGGAATATGTTTTCCTAATTCACATAAGCATATAAAATTAATTCTTTAATAAAATTTCACTCTAGATAATATCATTTTATAAAAATTACCGTAATATAAATTTATAACAAGTCACATCCAACATTCTCTTTGGAGTTACTTCTATTAAGTTAAAATTATCATATCTTAAGTGTTTCACAATTTCGTTATCATTAACCAATGAATATAAGGTACATGTTTTAAAACATAACCACTCATACATGGTTTATAATGAAACCAACCATCCTTGTTTTATAACATAACCACCAATGTCATAATCATAATCCATTTATATGTATGCCACATGATCATAAATAAATTTATCATTATAGAAAATCATAACCCACCGAAAAAAAGGGATTCATAAAAATTTAATAACCATTAACCATACATTTTAATAATAAATATGGTAACATTTGATCATATCTTGAGTAAATCATATGAAATGTTATTGTATATAAATGAATTTAAAAGATAATCATATCATTTCTTGAGAAAAAAATCTTTTCATTTTTAAATAAAATATACAAAATCAAATGAAATTCATTTAAAATAACCAATGAAAATCATAAATTATTCTATAAATAAAATATTATTACTGATGTGGGGATGTACATTTATGCAGTGTATGGTAGAATTAAAATTCCATTGAAATTATTGTAGAAAATCAAAAACACCTCATATAGAAAAAAACAAGAAGATTCTTTTAAATTTTTTATAAAAAAACACAATATGGGTAAAAATGAAATCAATAAATCATTTTAAAATTTTAAAAAAAAATTATTGAATATATTTAAATTAAAATACTTACATGGAAGAAAATTTTCCCAACCGAAATGGGAAATGTGGTATGTTTTCCTTAGAAACATTATTTCAGGATTTTGAGTACTTAGGGAGAGAGAAATGAGAGGAAAAAAATAATCTCAAGAAATATCAAGATGATAATAAATGTTATATTATTTGGTAGATCCATACAATATAATTTAATCATCATAAATTTATGTATATAGAATCTTGATAAAAAGATATTGTAACATAAAAACCCTAGCCTCATGTTCGTCTTGATTCGTAAGCACTATAACCTCCAAAATAATAAATTAAAATTTAATAAAAATATATAATAAAAATACAATAATAACTATAATTACATACATGGTTTAATTATAACATCTTATCACGCATTTATTAACAATAATTCACAATCATCATTATTTTGGGTGTTAATCACTTCATTTTTTTTCTATATATTTTAGTATGGTAGTTATGATCCTTCCACTTTGACTATAGTTCCAAGAATTTATATTATTAATAATGATATAAATTTCATATATATTTATTATATACATATTTATAAGATTTCATATAACCTGTTTCTAAAAATGAAATATATTATTAGGTGGAGATGGTAGTTCCTTTGTACGCATTAGTGATGTTTCCATTTTTTGATAGATGAAACTAAATAAAGGTAAATAATAATTAAAATTTATAGAAATAATAAAATATAATAAATATTTTATATTTAAATTAAATACAATATAATATCTAACAATTTTTTAAGTTAAGGAAAACAATTTTTTTCATGGAGGCAGAAGTCCTCAGAACGCACAATTATAGTTTTTGTTTTTCATAATGAAGAAGCAGAGGGTGGTTATATATTGTAACATCAATATAATAAATTAAATTTATAATAATGGTAATTATTTTATCATTTTATGTTGGTGAAATAGAAATTTTTGAATAATAAAAATGCATAAGGAAATAGAAAAATGAAAGAGAGGTTATGAACTTATAACTAACTTCTGGTATTATTTCAATTAGAAAAGGAGAATAATCCTTTTATGGGTGGTATTTTGAGATTTTTATAGCCCAATTAACCTATATTGTAAGATTTAGGAGATTATTTTTATATTATCTGGATGGAAATCATCAGTTTTTGTATGATGGGAAATAGGGATAGGAGTACCCCTTTAATAATTGAAAAGGAGTGACATTTTTGTAAATACCCAAAGGATTTCAATAATTGGAATTCTTTACCAAATAAAGTGACTCCAAAATTGAAAAAATGGAGTTAGTAAGGGAAAATTTTTATCAAAACATCACTATAAAATTTCAAATTTGTTTTTATAATGTTAGACCCTTTACCTCTAAGGTTACTAACTTTTTCCATTTTAGTTTTTACCATGGTATCTAGATTTTACCAAGGTAATTTTTATTTAAGACCAAAAATAAAATTGTATTAGTTATATATTTAATACCTAATTAATCAAAACTTCAACTCAATTTTTTGGTTTTAATTTTTAAAATGAGAAAAGTAAATTTCAAAATACTAAATGTACAATGTATTAAAAATAATTTTTTTAAAATATAACTTACATTATAATAAGTAAAATACGGGTTCATAAATTATATCCAATATTTTAAAAAATTTAAATACACATATAAAATATATATCTAGTCTTATAAAATGTTTTATATATTTTTTATTTATACTTATATACTAATAATTTCATAAAGTCGTGTTTATTTGTTTAAATGGTATTTTTCACAATTCCACTCAAAAATAAATCATGTTAGAAAAAATATTAATAAATGAACATAATAAAATATATACATGATGATTTAAAATGTTATATTCATTTACTCAAATAAAATTTCTAAATTTTTTCGATATAAATTATTATGTTTGTGCACAAAATGAAATAAATACTTTTTTTGAAGGAAATATATTTTCGAATCATAAAATGGGTTTATTGGAAATAGAGTCTTTATTCGATATTAATTAATAAATAAATTTTTATTATTCAAACCCTATATAAATATAATACATAATATAGTTTTTAATATTCATACCTATGTATTTATCAGCTATGTTAAAAAAGATTAATTTACAATTTTACTTTCAAACATGTGGTTTCATGTAAGGAAATCTATCAAATTATTCAAGTTTATATCAAGGGAAATATATATAAAACCATGGGCTGTTACCTTATAACCCATTAAAATGAATTTTTACCTCAAAATTCCATCACTTTGACATAAATAAATGTGGATACCTCCACTTCCTCACTTCTTTAGGTTACCATGAAACTTCTAAAACTTTTGATTTCATTATAGAACATTAACTAAGTGAGTAGCCTTGTTCCATAGATCCTTATCTATATAATCCAAGATTTAAATAGGTTTTTATTCATATGAATCATTATTTAATACTGGTACAATATATTATTTTAGTAAATACAATGTACATGATATAAACTTCCTCAAAATAGATACATGAAACATATAATGAACCTTTAAGAGGTTTGATGGTACTGCCAAAAGATATGAAACCATCAAAATATGATCAAGAATTTAAAAATAAAGAATGTACCAAGGGACCATATTTACCTTATTTCTAAATCTCATAATTTTATTAAATGAATAAATTTATAGTAATACCTTCTCACCAACATCGACTTCCAAATACCATTTATGATTATTAGAAGAACTCATTTATCGACTCTTTCTTGGATTGATGTGGTGTTGAATATATATAACATTATCTACCATTTCCAAAACTAGATTATTTCCTAATATATTTATTTCCCTATATTAATTTTAGAAATTTTGTGTTCTAAACTTATTTCCATAAATGCCTTCATATAATGGAATCTAGATGCTCTTGGGAAAGTTATTATTATATATAAACTCATATAGATAAAGGTTTCTATTTCAAACAACCTTGAAATATAAAGAATAAGATCGCAACCTATCTTAGAGGGTTTCCTTAGTTCTATCATAATGATCATATGTATGAGGATGATAGGTAGTACTAAAAAATAAATTTGTATATAGATCATTCTAAATCTCATCCAGAACTTCGTGGTAAATATCACAGCTCTGCTAGATTAAATAGAACGTAGTATTCTATGCATCCTTAACACTTCATATATATTCTGGAAATATGATCAAGATAAAAATATTCTTTGATTTCAATGAATTATGCTGACTTCATAAGGAAATTGACTAGAACCAAGATATCATTATATACTTTAGATGTTTTGGGATGTCTAAAGAAAAAAATCCATGATGATGTTTTACCATTTCCATTAGAGTATATCTAATGCTTGTAACATCCTCTTAGACTTCATTCACATAGCCATAAATTGTGTATATAACACACATTGAAATACATACTCTTCAATATCTCACTTCATGTTGTATTAGAAAAAATTCACTTTTTGGTCTCTATAAATATTCATACTTCTAGTAAGAATATAGAATGATGACCTATCAGCATCTTCTAATCGGACATTCTTAAGGATTAGTATTGATGGGAAACATATTTATTTCTTTAACATTGTAATTATATCACAATCAATATTGAACATAGGAATATTTGTCATCTTTTTTTACAAATCTACATCCTCATTTTATGCCCCATTAATATTCACATGGATATATGTTTCAATGCTCATTTGATCCGGATAAGATTTCTCCCTTTCCATCAAGATTTCATGATGTATCCATTGAAACTACATAAATATTTTATATTTTTTGATCCTCATCATGGATAATATTACATGGTCCTTTAGAATATAATTATTGACTATCATTTCACTTTCCTAGGGTCGTAATGTGTAGAGAATTCATAATATTTAATCAAATCCAACCATATTCTATGGTACATATTAATCCATTTTTGGGTGAATGTATAATTAATAATATTATGAATAGTATATATGTCACAACATTTTCTATAATGATAATTCCTCTATTTAATTAAGGAAAATATTAACATGGTAAAACCCAAATAATTTGTTTGGAAATTTTACTCATCAACATTAAATTGGTGTGAGGAAAAAGATATAACCATATCATTCTACATAATAACACAACCCAACCCCATATTTGATACATCATTATAAATCATAAGTCCTTCTCCACTGTTGAATATTGTGATAATAGGTTTATTTACCAAACATCTCATCAATTCCTTAAATCATTGTTCACATTATTTAGTTTAAAGAAACTTAACACCCTTCTGATTTAACTTAGTTAGTGTATTAGATATCTATGAAAAATTAAATTTTTTGACAATATCCATCCAATCAAAGAAAATAATGGATATCAGTCACAGAAGTTGGTCTGGGAAAATGCTCAGTAAATTTTTCCGTTGATGGATTCACCTATATACCCCTGATTTTGATAATATAACCTTAAAATGAATATTTCTTTTGCCAAAATTCACACTGGAAAAAATTTCCATACAAATACTGCATAGGGTATTTAGCGTAATCCCTAATTTATCTTTATATTATTCCATGGTAGTTGAATATATAATAATATCGTCTATAAATAATGAAGAAAACTAATCATGGTAATCTCATAAGACACTATTAATTAAATTCATTAAGATAGAATGAGAATTACTATGAACAAATATAATCACTATAAATTCATAATATCAATACCTCATATGGAAGGCTTTCTAGGGTGTGTATACAATTTTTACCATCAAATTATAGTATCTATATTGAAGATAAATTGTTGGAAAATATTCAGTTCATGAAAATATATCGAATAAATAACCAATATAGGGCATAGGATACTTTTTCATGAATATGATTTTTCAAAGATTCTAATAATCAATGTAGAGTCAAATTTATCAATTTTAATTCTTAAAAAATAACTGGTGAATCCCATGGTGATGGGATAGAATGAATAAATCTTTTATCAATATTATCTTGGAGTTTCTTCTTCAATTATTACAACTAAATTGGGTATATGCTATATTGAGTCTCTGAAATATGAGATGAAATGAGAATGAATTATATTAACAAATTAACATCATTATTAAAATGAGGATTTGGAAACACTTTTGTAAATACATACAAAAATTCTTGTATAATAGTTATATCAATGATTTTTAGTTTCACTATAACCATCTATGATAAATAACCACTTTGAATACAAACCAAGACTGGTGAAATGGATATAATATCTATTGCCTGTTAATATTTATCCTTATACTGATAAAAAACAATAGGTTGGTTCAGATTATCAACTTTTCCTTCCATTTTATAACGAACAAGACAGGAATTCCACCCTACCCAAAACCCAACCTGGTTCAATAAAACTTTTGATCGGTGTTCTTGATCCCCACAGTCTAGCGATAAACACTTGGTAATCACAAAAACTCCATTGTGAATGGTTTTTATAAAATCAGTGATATAAAAGAGGAATAAAATAACATAGGAGTAAAAATATATGCAAAACATGCCAAAATATTCATAAATACCATGATCCAGCTCATTTTCATATATGTAATCCACATACAAAAAAATTAAAAAACATTTATGAAAATGAAAACAGGAACTAAAATAATTAAAAATAAAGTTACTATAAACTAACCAATATGAGTCAAGCTTGAAACCAACTCCATGCATCCTCTTATTTCTCATCACCATTTAACTCATACATGAGGAATAATAAGAATCTGAAAGAGAAACATGGACCATAAATTGTATAGGTGTGAGCTAAAAATCATATTATGTCACAATAGCCCGCTGATACCATGCAATTCCTTTCATAAAGAAATTCATTAATACTTTTTTCTAAAATAATTCTAGATTTTAGTCTTTATATATATAAATTTAATGGAAATAAAAACTCTTTCATAATTCTCTTTTAAAAAATCAACACTTTATTTCCCAAAACCAAACAAACACATTTTGAAAACAATTCCATCATCAAAATTAGTTTCAAAATAATTCAAACCATTAACATTTCTCAAAAAAAAAATGCTCACAGTTTTTATCTAAATTAAAATGGTTAACTTGGAAATTTTAATTTTATGAATTCATCATTATACCCAAAACCTATTTTGAAATAAACCTTAATGTATTCAGACAAAAGTCTTTAAAAATTCAAAATAGGTTTTCACAAACATCTTTGGAAAATCATTCTCATAGGAAAAAAACCAACTCACATGTGTTAAGAACCACAATAAGGAACCCCATATATATAATAAGTTATATAAAAATGCAACATAAGCAAGGAATGTTCCATATTGAAGAAATATGGGTAATTAAAAAATCAAGCACTATATAAATCTCTCATCAAATAATAACTCATTGAGAAAAAGGTGTCATGGTCTTAACCAAAGGTCACAATTGTGCCAATAATTTTACTTTATATGGTTATAACTACCCAGACTAGCTATCAGCATGCGTTAAGTGCAAACCATCATCTAATTATCATATTAAAGCCTAATTGATATGAAAACCCCTAGGTAGACCTTATTCCTAACATGAATAGTCCCCAATTAGTAGCGTGTGAACCAACTAGAAGAATAAGCTTGATATCCCACTTAGTTCACAGTATCCCATGAACAATAAATAAAATAAGGTATAGTACAAATAAGCAAATTCTACCAAAAAATAATAACCATGATTACCCACACCCCTAAAACCCAATAAAGAAAATCTCCCAATAGATAAAATAAAAACAATTCATAATAATCACATTTTATTAAAGGGGACCAATGAGACTATCATAGTGATCAGAACCCAAAAAAGGGGTGCAGAAGAAAGAGAAATCAAGGGGTGTCTCACATTCACCTTTATGAAATCAAAGTCCTAAATAGGAATTCAATGCCAAATCATTAATGTGTTTTTAAGCCCTTTGAAATTTCAAAAAATAATTTCCAAAACAATTTTTGAAATTGATGGAAATCACCCAAATATTTAAAACATTTCAATGTCACCCCTACATAAGGTTTTTAATCATTAAAATTCAGAAACATTTCTAATTCCTTTATTTCAATAACACATTTCAAAATAAACTAGTAAAAATAATATAACATGTCCAAATAAACTAACACTTTTTTTAAAACATTTCTATAAAACCCTTCAACACGGGTTTTCCTCTTTGAAAACCAAAATAAGGCCAAAGGTCTTAGCATTTTACATAAAACCATATAAAACAAGATTCCATTGAATTACACAAGGGGGTAAACCACACAAAAGTTTCCAATCACCATTTTAGATACATTAAAACACCCCTTTATAATTCATTTTGAGGATCAAACCAAAATTCGAAAAAAAATTCTATTTAAAACCATTGTTTTCACTCATTAAAAACAAAAAATGTGGTTAAAAGCTATTTTCACTCTGGAAAACCAGTTCAAAATTCCATAATTAATTTCAAAAGAATATTATATAATAAAACATTCCATTTTAGACAATTAAAGATGCAATTGAAATATAAAACCAATTTTACATGAATAAAACTCAACGAAATAGCTCCAAATACCAACAAGGATACTATATATAATTTTTATTTCATATAAGGGAGATTTAAAATAAAATGAATTATTAGAGTTCCAAAATGAAACAATTTTATAGTAACACCTACCTTAGTGAAGTGGAAACAAATCCAAACCCCCTTGGAACATGATTCCATCAATGAAGACCACACCCATGGGACACGAATCAATGTTTAGAACCCCTAGAAAGAAAAATAACTATCATTATAACCACATAGAGCTTTAAAATGTAGCCTCATGATAATTATGGTTCATGGGGGAAGAAAAATCTAAGATAAAATATGGGGATAAGGAAGGAGGATAAAAAAGGAAGAATATCTCACCTAAAATCTACTACGAAAATACCATTGGAATGCAATAACCCAAAGGGAGTATGAAAATAAAACTACTCTGAAGATTACATGGTTATTATGACATAGGGGAAGAGAAATTGGAGTGAAAAACTTTACAAATTGAGATGGTAAATGGGGGACACCATAAAATTAAACACCTAGAAAACTCTCCTGTTTTGGCTGTATGGTTAGGAAAATAGAGTGCAAACTATTTCAGTGACAATGCCTTTAGAAAAACATAATCCACACTGTCACTCATAAGAATATTCATGGTTTAAAAATCATTCTCTGGACTTCATAACAACCAAATCCTCACACAACCACATAGGGTTTCCATATAGTTTGAAATTCCATGCAGAATCCATGAAAACAACTATGTTTAAAACTATAGATCCACCCATAAATGTTCAATATAGTTTAATAAAATATGATCAATTTATTCTTTATAACTCAGACACACCAAGGATCCCACATGGTTTCTCCCATGGTATGTTTAGTTTGGACTAAACCATGAGCTATCGGTGCAGAAAACCCACGCGAAGTTAAAAATGAATTGGAAAAGATCCTCATGAAGGGAGGATATAGGTTTCCCTATAAAAATAAACCTTTACCATTCATAGTTTGAAAAATAAAAATATTCCATATTCTATTCCATAACTCCCAGAAAATTCTACCCATACCTTTACTTTTAAAAAATAATATAAATAATAACATGATAGGTGGGTGTCATAAACTCCCACTTTTTCCACATTCAACCCCAAAAAATTCGTAGTTTAAACTAAAGGCAAAATAAAATAGATGTTCCTAAGAATAAGTAACTAAAAATCCCTCAATAGATCCTTACCATATGTACAACAACCAAGATCCTTAAAATGATCAAACTAATCAACCAAAAAACGTAAAAAATATTTATAAAGAAACAAAATAAAAACCTCAAATAAGTAACCCTATAAATAATGGAAGACCTAACAGAGTATCTCCACAATTTATAATTCTTTCATGATGGTCTCCCCACCATTTAATGTTATTCTAACAAGGGGTCACAAAAGAAAAATATTCCGAGAAAATCATCTTTGAACAGTGAACTACCATGAGAGAAACACAAACTTGACCGCAAGAATTTATAAGATAGACCGATGGAAGTACAACCAAAAGAGACCTAAAAATGATAATATCACTCACCTTCAGTCATAACATATGAAGATAACCTATAGTCAAACACTGGATCACCCTCACATAGTGAATTAAAAAAAGGTCCACATCCACCCATCAGTAAGTACACCACACTCAATTGGTAAAACATACACCATTGTAACCAAATTGTGCACCTAGTGGACCCAATAAAGTCCATAAAATTATAACCCCTATGCTCAAAACAACACATAAATCCTAGACACAAAACAACCAAGAGGGTGAGATAGGGAGAAAAATTCCTCAATGGAATAAAATGTGCCAGAAAAGAGCATTCTAACCAACAATAAAAGAAATCAAAAAGAAACCAACCAAAAATAACATCCCCAAAACGTAAAAAATCCACAAAAAGAAACCCACACAATTTGAGGATCCCAAAACAATATTACTACCACCCAAATAATGGACCCAATAGCAATAAAACTGATTCCAACCAATATTTGATAAAAGTATTCACCTCACCCAAAAAAATCTCACAATGAAAATTCCACGTCCACCATTACATTCAGAGTTTAGGATGGCACTATAATTGAAGAAGAATTTTTCAACCATTCTTTGGAACAATACAAAAAAAGACATGAAGTACCTTGATTAATGTCTTAAATGAAAAACAGACATATTCTATTACAAACTAGGAATCAAACCAAAACAACAAGACCTGAATTGTTACACATAACATTTACAATAATTTTTTTAAACCTCTATTTTACCAAGGAATTTTAATCCCACCATACACAATGGTGCATATTCAAATATCATGCCAAAACATGTATTAAAACAAACCCACATTTTTGAACCACATACATTGTACCAAATATGGAAAGACAAAAAAAATTCTTTCAAAATACCTTTCCATTTTGAAAACTAAGCATTCAAAATGCATTTAGAATCCCATTTCCATTTTTTAAAAAAATTTCTAAACATGTTTAAAAAACAAAACATCCTTTTGAAACACCCCATTTTTTAAATATAACATGGGAATCCAAAATTTTCATTAATAATTTTATAAAACTATGTGAATTCACTCTCCCTCTTGCATAGGCAGACAACACAGTCCCTTGGCAGAGCCCCTTCGATTCACATGATCCCCCGCTTTTGGGTTCCAAATTAGATCATGTTTTTCACCCGATTTCATCCTCATTATCCATTTAACTGGATAAAGCATTGGAATATTCTCTTGGGTTGAGTTCATGCGTGTTGTGGTGACCACTACAGAAGATGAAGTGGTTCGGTTCGATTTGGTCCGCCCGCCAATAACTTTGGGTAAGGTTTTCCTCCATTATTCTTTTTTTCATAGTTTATATTTTGGGGTTTTTAAATTTATGAAACCCTGGTAATTAATTTTTTGTGTGTTGGGCTCAGTCATGTGATTATGATTAACCTCTTCCTTCAGAGTGGATTTTGAAAAACTTTAAGGATGCACATGCATATATGAAGGAATGTATATATAATAAAAATATATTCTCCATATCAGTATTACCTCATAGAACGGGGAATATGGAAAATGGTTTAAGGTTATACATATATATATAGGGTTATGAGTGTGCCAGTGGACAACTACAGGTGTTAAAAAGTGTTGGCTTGGTCTTCTTCTTGTGGTTGGGTCCCCCACTTAGCCTCTTTAATTCAAGAATTATTTAAATTTCATTTAGATTATTTATTATTTCTGATTGTTTATATTGAATTTCATTTCTTGAATATGTTTTTAGTTAGGATAATTGTTTCATTTGATAAAAAAAGTATTGTTTTTTTACTAAAACCCCTCCAACAAAGGTGTCATGTCTATGAAAACTCACATTGGTAGTTTGTGTTTAATTAGAATGATTGAATTTTTTACATTGATGTTTTATTTATACCAAATGGAATTATTAGTTGTAAAGTAAACATCATACTTTTCAATTTTAATATCCCTATAGAGGGTTTCCCTTTTTTCATTAAAATTGTTTTTTGAACAAAATAACACATTAATTGTGGTCAGACTTTTAAAATGGAAATTGAGCAGGTAGGCAATTGTTGTAATAACCAAGTAACCAATATGTTTCCCCCCTTGAATTATATAAGGAACAGTTCATGCACATTACATTTCTCACATTCATTTTCATTATAAACTTTAAATTTTTCTTCCTCAATATACATAAAAACATTTGTTAAAGAAGTTGGATTATCAATGGATTTCACATCAGATGAGTCCATTAACTTATTAAAATTTTTGTTCAAGAACATGTAACTTCTTCCATTAGGTGTATAAACCATAAAATTCCCTTCCTCGTATTTCTTATCAAACATTCCCATATCTGGAATTTTGATTTTATATAGACATGGAATTCATAAAAAAAATAAAGTACATCAATGATAGTTTTTTATAGAGGGTTTCATAAGACGTCATGTTGGATTCCAACAAAAAAAACATCTATCCAAAATATGTAAATTAGTACTATTATCTTCTCTCCAGAAGAACATTGAATGTTTTTATTATGTTATCATGATTTTTCCCATTTCTATCGAACTTCTATTCTTTCTTTCTATTACTCCATTTTTTTGGATTATAGGGACGACTAGACTGATGTTTGATAACAAGTTATCTGAAGTGCATTTCAAAAGTATCAGTTCTGAATTATATATCATTATCTGTACTCATCTTCTATATATAAAACCTTACTTATTTATCAACTTATTTTCCAAAAAAATCACATCTCCATAGCCTCTGACTTGTGTTTCATAAACATAATTTTTTTATTCAACTGAAATAATTAATAGAAGTGATAATGTATAAATCTCGTTTTTTTATTAATGTCTCATAGGCCCACATAGATCGTAATAAATAAGTTCAAGTGGCCAAGTATACTAAATCTTAACTCTATTATGACCTTTTTTAGTCATATTACCTTTTTATAAGTAACAAAAACATCTTAATCTGTTATTTTAAATTAAAAATGAAATGGAAAACATAAACATTACAAGAAAATTCATGTTTTTATGTTAAAGGTTCCCAAGTCATCATTGTAACATTTTTTGTTATCTTCATCTATCAAGTAACATGAGATATTAAACTCTCTAATTTGAAAAAGATTACCTATAGTTCTATCTACTTTTTCGATAACATTTCCATCATTAATACTTCTATTGATATAAAAATATTTTCTAAAAAAACACTTCTTTTTCACTATCACAAAGTTAACTTAGACTATGTAAGTTTTGTTTTATAACATCAGCTATTAAAACATCCTTAGATTTATACTTTTCTACTTCGGTATCAGCAGTTCTAATTCCTCTAATTTTATGGAACTATCATTACCAGAGGTAACTAACCCTCTGTCATGACTTTAAACATGTTTCATGATTTTTATTCACCTACCATATGTGATGAAAAACCACATTCATGTATCCATGTTTTTTTCATTTTATATAACCTATAATGAAAATTAAAATTGATTAGATCTTTTTGTCACCTATAATGAAAATGATTCTTTTGAAAAAATTAATTATATATTTAAATCTAATAAATTTTCATTTTTAATTTTATTGAATAATTAAAACTAATTTTTTTTACAGGTTATTTAATACTAGAACATAGAATAAAATATATTGAGTTTAAAAATAGGATAGAATAATCAACAATAAAAAATTTATGTTCAAACATACAAGAATTAAAAACCCAATATTTAATCAAACTTTTTGAAAAAACTAAATTCCATGATATATATCGATAATAATAAAAGAGATCATTTGAAAAATGAGGTAGATCAATCTATAAATAAATAAGGAGATAAAATAATGATTTGCGGGGTTTAATAAAAGATTTATCTATGTATATAGGGATGAATCCAAATTGGTTTGTATTATAATGAAATTATATATTGAAATAGTGAAGAATCAATTAAATTGAAAACCCATAGAAATAGGTTTCTCTCTAAACATGACCTATCTCTCTCATATTCTACTCTCATTTTAATTTATCATGGAAGAAACATAATCCACGACCACCCTCCAATATATTTTATTGTCATTCATGGATTAAAATACGTACCAAATTAAAATATAAAAAAACAATAAATTTTTATGTGGTATTCATGTAATTAGGTGGTGGTTACACTTTAGAGGAAAGTAGAATATAATCAATTTAATAGGATGTTGTGGAAGCCATGATGGGTGGTGTGATGTGCTGTAGGGGTGATATATGTGGCCACACAGTGCAAAAAAACCCAATAAAAATCCATCAGTATAATGGTTGGTCAAGGAACAAATCCAGCAGTGGTAACAAAATAAATTTACACATACCTTAGAATTATGGAGGATCGATTCATTGTGAATGTCGATGAAGAGAGAGAGTGGTGAAAACAATAGGGTTCAATAAGAGTGACAATATTAGTAATGAGACTATGTTTGGATTATTTTTATAATATTAGATAAGGCTTTTGTCATTGATTTGCAAAAGCTCTTATAATGAGTAGTTGTATCTTCCCTAATATATTATGCACTGAAAAAACAACTCTTTATCAGTGATAATAAAGAACTGATAAATATCTAATTTTAATAATATATATATTTATTTACAATTATAATTATAAGTAAACATATTAAAAAATATTTCTATATATTTATAAATATTTTTATATATTTATAAATATTTTTATATAATTATATATATTATTATTATTATATTTATTTTTAAAATTTTAAATTTAATAAATATATTTATTATTAGAATATATTTGTTACCATTTAATAATTATTTAAATATATATATATATAATTATAATTATAATTATAATTAACTCTATTTATAAATATTTTAATTAAATTATATATTTATATTTATATAATTATATATATACTTATTAATATATAAATATATATTGGGGGCTATGACCTACCCAGTGGTTGTGTGGTGTGTGTGTGTGTGTGTTTCAAGCGAATGAGGTGTGGTCGTGTAATGAATCTTGCATAGAGGTACCTTCTTAATGGTGGGGATGAAATTCTATAAAGGGGGTTGTGCTTTGAATGGTCAATGACATGGTGATGAGAGATGGGGTCTTCAGGTTGCAAGGGAGATCGAATAACAGACTTGTGTGGGATGGGTGGTGGGGACTGTGATGGCTGGAGGTGGGTTATAGGGTATAACTAAAATATGGCTTTTAGTGACTGCCCAAAGTGGTCACTAAATGCCTTTACCGACCACCATCGAAGCACTTTTAGTGATTGTAGTTTCCCCATAACTGAAGGGAAATAGCGACCCCAAAAGAATTTGTTATATGCATCCAAGGATTTAGCAACCACCATAGGTGGTCACTAATACTCTCAAAAAAATACATATAAGTGACCCCCATAGGTGGTCTCTATACATAATTTAAAAAATGAATTATTAATTCCATGCCAACATTATTCCATGGTGAATAACAAAACCAAAAATAAAAAATCACAAAATAGAAAACTATATATATAACATCAAAAACTACTTACCAAAGCATTCAGTTTTCATTCTTGATCTTCCTTCAAATGAATACATTATAATATTATCCCATAAAATCACAATAACCAATCCAAAGATAAAATGATTGCAACATCTCCACAGGTGGCCGAACTAAAAATTTCTAGCATTATACATCACGCTAAAAATGCATTTCAGATCCCCATTAATGAAGGTTCAAGATCACATAATGCATCAAGAAAAATAAAAGGAATAAATTTAATTCCATACATAACACATGTATTTAATTTAAAATATTACTAAAATATGATCATACAAACTATGAATTAGACACGTGCATCAATAACCATAAGGAACTATTGTGATGAAAAGTATATGTGATAAGTGGAGGTATTGTAAGAAGATGTAATTGTAGATAAAAATTCACAATATATAAATATTACTAGAAAAATTGGGTAAACATATTTGTATCATGTATAGTAATTTACAAGAACATTATTATCTTGAGCTCATGAATAAATGCACAGAGGAAGAAACCATTATTAACCATGAAGGTTGTATGATACTATGTAACCTTCCAAGAAGACAATGGGAATAAAAATATTATATTTATGGGTTTTTAAGTACATAGTTTATGTTCAGGAAGAAATTTTTTTGATAAATAATTTGTGCACAGATGATGTGCTGGAAAAAGCGTTAATGCGTGTATGAATAGTTTAACTACTGGATGATTGAATAATTGATGAACATGAATGATCATAGGGTGAATGTAAGTAGTCTTAGTACAGTTTTCAAAAAAATATCACATATATATGTATTTCAAGAATCGGAAGGTGAGTGTTGTTTTGTGGGAAGATGAAGCCAACACATGGAGTTTCAAAATGAGATGTCAAATGTGAGTTTGAGATTTCAAAAAATAAGATATCCAAATGATATTATTCCGGAACAATATTGATGTTTTGAAAGGATATTTAAGGTATCAAAGATAATAGTGTTAGATGTGTGTATGGTTTCAAGTTAAGGATACCACACTGTATGGTTCCGTGAATATACATTGGATCAACCCTCAGAAGGATGATAAATATTTTCTAAATGCATCATGTTGAATGGGGTATCAAAAGATGTGAAAATTATATATTGGAAGAAGATAAAGCTGTAATTTCTAAGATAAAGTAAGTATTATGGGAAAAGGATATTAAATTCCATTTAATACTTGATTCTATAGAAAATCACCACAAACATGGAATGCAGTGATAGTAGGACACTCAAAAGTGTCTAGCCATTCATTCAATCAAAATAATCAAAAAATTCACCGCTTTAAAAGTAAAAATTAACCACATAAGGTTAAAGCTTATAATGTTAAAGATTCTTTCAAAATATCATGAACTTTTAGTTTAATGAAAATATAAAGTCTGTATACATAGAAGAATACAAAAAACATGAAATAGAATGTCACCAGAAAATAAATTTCATCTCCATAGGTTAAAATAAATGGATATATTTATAAAATCACATTAAATGAGTAAGAAACATGTTAATTTATACCTAAGTGAAATTTTGAAATAATACATATCATTTCCCAACAAAAAAGTGTTTAAATTCATAAAGGTCAAATCAAGATGTCATTTTATATGTATTGTAACCCCATTTTCATTATAATATAGATATCATATTTTTTTAAAATAAATTCTTTATAATCTAATACATAAATTAGAAATATCAGGATTACCATTGATAGAAATTAAAAACAAGTTTCATCAACATTTATCCATATCATATGATAAATGCAGCAATTAAACTACGAGTAGTCATCAATTGTCTATACATATAGATTCAAGACTGGTACTCTCCATTTGAGGTGTGAAACAAGATATAAATCCCATATTAATTCTAAAAGTATTTAATCAATTGTATATATATTTGTTATGTATAACCCATCAAAGAATTGGAGAATAAATAGAATCATGAGTTACTATAAGTGGGTTTTTCCATAACTACATAGTTTTAGTCAATAAGAATATTAACACCCTTGATATAAGAATGTATAATATGAAGGTGAACTACATGTTAATATAAATGTATAATTAAACATTTCATTTTAATTCAACTAATTGTTAGGTCTGCAAATATATGGAGAAGAAAGAGAAATACAATTGTTTTTGGATTCTATCAAATCCAAGTATTTCCTTTCCTTAAAACATGTTCAAGACTAGTCTCACTAAAAAACTTATAAATATGAAATACTAGCATAAATTATATCCTTTATTGGAAAATTAAATAATCCAACAAAATTATATCAAAAAACAAACTTTCAATATATCATGATCAATTAAATGGAAGAAACATGTTGAATATGCGGTAAGAAGATGTAATATTTTTGGATTTATAACCATCCAGATGTCGAAACCCCTTGAAAATAATCTTTAATAAAGTATAATAACCCTTTTTGTATTAAAGTACCAACCAAATGGGCCTCTAAATAATAAAATATTCCTTATTCAACAAAAAAATCATACAATAAATCAGAGATTTTTTAGTTTCAAAAAACAAGTCTGAAAATTTAGAATACAAAATAAAATATGATAAATAAATTTTTAGCCATATAAATAAGATAAAAGATTATAGATTAATAAATTTGTAATTATAAATTTCTATTTAATTTTTGATGATTTACCAGAGTTTTTTGAACATGTTATAATGTGGGTTCTTAAAAAAGTAATGAAAATTAAAGAAGACATACTGGAAGGAATAATACCTATTAAATCCTGGTAAAAAATTGATTCCATTTTTTTATCTCATACTTACATAGTTTTAAGAAATCATGTGTATCAAAATATTTAGAAAATATAATGGGGATAAAATATATATGTTACTATTATAGATTTTCACGTCAATCATAAGTTTTACCACACTCATATAATATCTTGTTTGAAGCAACATAAACAATCCAGGTAATTTTTTTAGAGTAATAAAAAACCAATTTTGTGTTTTGTATTTCAACACATTCAATTAATAAATGGTTGAAAACATTTAAAACCACTCACCATCATGGGTACAAATATAAAATAAAAAAATTGATGACTCTGTTATAGATACAATGAATATTATAGAACAAAAAACGTGAATACTTGTATGAAAATAATATGCAGACAATCTAAATGTAACGATTACTAAAAAATAAAAAATGAATAATAAATCACATTTTTTTCTTGAGAGGACTGAAATTATTAGATAATATAAATAGTATGAAATTATGAATTAGACTGTTAGTGGAAGTTTTTTATTAACAGTTAATTAGAATATGTATATTGGATGACTTAAAAATATACACTGAAATAACATAAAAGCAGTGAATAGAAATTCAAATATATTATTCTAAAAAAATGTTTACTATTTCATCAAAATTTATTTTCAAAGAAAAAACATCCTAAAAAATGTATAGTTAATGTTTTGAAAAAAAATAATATCATTGAATTAATATAGATCAGTATGTTATTATAAAGTATTGATATTGATATATTTGTAAGTCATATTCCAGCATGCTTCAATTCATTTCTCCCTTCACATAGGAAGAATAGTAGGGTATGCATATAATTCTAGAAGATATATAGTATTCCTTGTGAATATTATTTTAGACAATGAATATTTTAGAGAATCTGAATTTGTAATCACAATATTATTGAGATTTCATGAGTGATTTTAGAAAGCCTGAATGTTAATCAATTGTCATGGATTGGATAAATTCAAAAAAAAATATTTATATATTTATTGAGGGATATAATTACATTGAGAGTTTTTTGGAATATAAAGGGAGAGTCTGGCTATTGATGTGGGGTATTCTATAACCAAAGGAGGGGGAATCATGGACATGCACCTATATGCAGAGCCTACTACTATGGACGAATTGGGAGCTTGTTTCTACTTAATTAATTTAGGAATCTATTTTAATAATCAATAATCAATAACTTCAAGGGATAAGTCTCTATAGTGTTATTTTATGTATTATGAGGGTGATTGAGTTAGTGTAAATTACTTTCAACAATTGCCCAATTTTTGGTTGGGTATTTTAGGCCCATCTCTAATCTTATCTACCTTCTTTTTCCATGAAAATTAAAATGGAATAAGTAGTTTTTAAATTGACAACTAGTCTATCTAATCTAGCAGACCATTATATGAATAATAATTACAATTAATAATCTTGGTATTTGATAACAAAACTAATAAATAACAAGAAGTAGTTGACTATATGAAAACATAAATTAATAACTAATAGAGGGCACCAAGCCCATGGGTTTTCTTATAATAAACTCTTAGGACAATATGGATTAAAATGTTTCTAACTTCACTCCACTAACCTATAAAATATAAATTATTATTCTTGGTATATCATATCATAATGTGTTTCGTTATAAATTCAACTTACAATATCATTTTTTATATACCATAACTATATACCATGAGTAGAAAAAGGGTGGATGAGCTTGTATTCAACATCATATTGAGTCTTATAGTTCTTTATTTACATGGTGTGTGATACTAAGGATCATACTATGAGATTTTTTAAAATATTTGAAACCTAAGAACCACCATAAAAACCACACATTTCACATATTTCTTAAGCTAAATGTCATGTTATTTATAAACCTATAGATCATCCATATTCATTGATCTCTTACTAGCAATGTTATTTCTAATGAAAATTCCACCGGTCATTCCAATCACCACTATCTAGGGACACTAGGATCCACAGTTCTCTAATCATTTCCAACTTCACTTGTGAACCAATGATCCCTGACCAAATTACTATTCATATCCCAACGCTAAGCACACACGCTATATAGCTCCACCAAAGCGTCCCCATTCAGATAACTCATTTTCATGGGCCATTATAGCACACTATTTCCACTATTATGACTAATATGATATTTCCCCCTTTCATTTTTTCCTTTTCATGGTCCATTTTCAATATCATGGAACTGCTAACCAAGACCATACCACAAAATAATCGGTTATCATGATAAATCCAATAATTGAGAGAAAGGGAAAATAATTGATGCCAAGTGCGTCCATGGGAACCCAAGGACTCATATAAATATTTTTAAGAATGAAAATATCCTCACAAGCCCTATCAAACCTAGGATATTTTTAAGGAAATGGAATCACGAAATATGCATTCTGTAGAATGTTTGGTAGATAACACTATGGGATGTAAAATGTATATGAAATTTAGAGAATCATGGGGTTCATGGATAGATAATGGAATATAATTCAAAGATATGACACATGTAGATTAGTATTTCTTGAATGTTAATTAACATATGGGAGGAGTGAAATCATACCAGTGAGATAGAGGATCACTCAGTATTGTATGGAAAACATGAAACATAATCAGTAATTCTACAAATTATAAGAATATGACTCAAACCATTTTTTATTTCCCAATATGGAGTAAAAGTTTTAAATACCTTATCTTTTGGGTTTCTCTATAAGGCTTTTCTAAAGATATGTAAATTTAAAAAATAAATTTAATTAAATTTGAACTATTAATTTTAAACTAAAAATTAATGACAAAATATATTAATTCATCCCAAATTTATATTTTTTTCAAAAATAAGGATGATATATTATTCGTGAAGATTGAGATTAACAATATCAAACATACTCTGAGGAAAATAATAAATCCATAGGTGGTTCTTTGTAGATAGACAATGAGTAGCCAGATGTTGAGCTGCTTTATTTCCCTCCCTTTTGATGATCGATAAAGAACAAGTTGTGATGTTGTGGCTGAGTGAGTAGATTTTCTCGAGGAGAAGAAAAAATACAGACGATTGAAATAAATTGTTTTGATGAAGTTTATAATATCGAGACAATCAGATTCAATGTGTATAAAATACCATCCATAATATTTTTCAAAGATTATGACAGAATGAATGGCATGGGATTTAAAAATAGCGGGTTCCCAAAATTCTTGGTTTGAATCATGTGTTACAGTAACGATTTTACCATAGTTTTCCAATACCATCAACACAATTCCAAAAAACCCATCCATGGAGAGAGAAGCATCAACATTGATCTTCAAGATCCCTTCCAAAGGGGGGCTCCATAAAGTATCAACTGACCGAGAACTAGAGAACCCATTCTAGTCAGGGTCCCAATTCCACCCATCAATTCAGGAAGATTCTTATTCAACACAAAAAAATATACGGCTTTAATGTGTGATTAAATATTAAATTATTTAGTCTAACCTAGATAATCCCAGAATTCACCCATATCCAAGAATCCTTATCAATAATGAATGTGGAAGACCACATCATCAGTAGTGATGGGAGGTCTAGAACCGCATCAACCATAAGCTCTATATCAAATCCCAAATCAGTCCAAACCTCCTTTGCCCTAGAAAATTATTGATATCATGAAAAGGGGATTCCAGTTCTTCTAAGAAAAGGGTACATTTCTAAAATCCCAAAACATTGTGGAAAGAGAGAAAATCCATGGTGGGAAGAATACAAATAAAAATATTTCACTAGAAGTAGTGGATCTTTGGGGGACGTTTAATTTCCAAAGTGTTTTCTAGATCCCCTCCATATCCTCAATGTGAGTATTAAGAGAAAGTATGTATCCTGATTTCATTGAATAGGATCCTGAAATGTCATTTATTCAAAAGAGACAATTATTAATTGTATCCATCACACATTTAATGATAAGAATAATCTTTTTATACCATTAATTTAACAAATAAATAACTTTATCCAAAAATAAACCATTCCCAACATCATTAAAAAGGTACCAGATAGGGGAAATATTTTAACTAGGGTAGGTCGGGGACATGGACCACATGATATCATTATCAATCAACCAAGGATTATTCTGAATGTTGACTTTCACTCCATCCTTAGTCCTATAGTTTATTCCATTATCAAGTAATTTTCATTATCCCCAGATAATGGTCCATTGGAATTTGCGGTGGAGGAAAAGAAAGTATTTTTGAAAAACGAGTGAGGACAACATTTTTCATAGAGAATACACATGTAGAGATTTGATGGTTGAGTAAAAAGGTGATAGCCATACTTAGACAAAACGAATTCATTATAAAGTTTGAGGTCCCAAAATCCCACTCCACCACCCACATTATGGGAACATATTGACTTCAAGAAAATCCAATGAATTTTTTTTCTCCTATTAATATTCCCCCTTCATAAATTGGAAATAAATGAGTTAATTTGGTCAAAAATAAAACTAGGAGGCCTGAAAAGTGACATGATATAGAATGGGATTGATTGAAGATCTACCTGGATGAGAGTTTCTTTTATCACTTTATATATTCTTTTCAAATAACAACCTGTATTTTTTTTCAATTCATTCCATTGTGGATGAGAATATTTATTTGTTTGATCGGTCAACCATCATGGGGATCCAAAGGAATTTATTATGCTTTTCGACCATTTGAATACTTGTAGTGGGACAAAGCTCCACTATCTTGTTCAGTGGAACACCAGAGCTAAAAGAAATTTCTAATTTGGATTGATTAACCACCTGTCTAGAAGACCTCTCATAATGGTGGATCCAATGGGATATTGAAAGGCATTCATCATGTGTGTCTCTTGAGAAGAGAAGACGACCATTTTCCAAAAAGATATGAAAAATAGTTAGGCTATCTAACACACCTTTTCCCCATGAATTGAGCTAGAGAAAATTTCCATAATAGTGAGGTTGGAAAAAAAATCAGCAACTAATATGAATAGAAAGGGGGAGATGGGGTCTCCCTGGTGAAGGCCTCAGGTGGGGATAAATCCTTTTGAAATTCCTCTATTCAGATTGATCCTGAATGGAAATGACGAAACACAATGCATGATACTATCTATCCATTTTGATCAAAAATCCATTTTAGTCATGGAAAACTGGAGGTAATTCCATTACACTCTATCATATGCCTTATTCCTATCAATTTTCAATGTCATAGCACCTATTCTCACATCGAAGAGTGTTTTTAGATAATAGAAACCACATGGGAAAAGTTTCATTATCTATGATGAGACTTTTCATAGCAATGACACTTTTATTTTCAGAGATAATGCAAGCTGACCACATGTGGAGTCAATTGACTAAAATCATTGAGAATGTTCTATATGAGACATTACAAAAGTTGATTGGACTGATGTCTAAATCCAAGAGGGATTTATTCATCTTTAGGATGAGGGTTATAATGGTTACATTAAGGGATAAAATATTTACTTTCCATGTTGATATACCTTTCATAAGAGTAGAAATGGATGGGATAATAATGTGCCAGTTTTTCTTGAAGAATAGATCATCGAATCCATTTGGACCTAGGGATTTTGGGGAATGGATATTCTTTAGAGCCTGTAAGATCTCATCACCTGAAAATGATTTTATGATTTGTTGATTCATTGCATCAGTGATCACAGGTTTGAGGCATGCCTCAACCTCATCCAAATTCGTGAAATACCATACAGTATAAATCTTATGAAAATAATATGAAATAATATCATGAGTTCCTTCAATATTGGTTGTAGTTCTACAATTAGGATACAACAGGCAGGATAAAGTGTTGTTTCAGCTCCTAGAATAAGACATCTAGTGGATGTAATGGTTGTTTTTATCCACTTCATTAATGTGGGATTCACATGTACCCATATCCCAGAAGCTATCTTTAATGTGAAGGGCTTCATCAAATTATCCTTGGAGAAAGTTAATTCTAGAAACAATAGCATTAGTCAGTTCTCGTGAATGAAGGGAATTTCATTTTGTCCCAATTGAGTCACACTACTTGTTGGGTAGAATATTTTTTTTCTCTATGAAAACTGATTAGAAGCCACCTACTAATGGTTGGAACAAATGTTTGAGTATTCACCCTTCCATTATGAGCAGACAACCTTTTCACATTCCCCATATTTTTTACAAAAGTATTCAAATATGAAAGGATTAGCATATCTTTTATTGCGAACTATGTGAGAGAAATAAATGAAAATAGGGAAGTGGTCAGATGAATTAGGATCTAGGTGAGAGATATGGAACATTTTGAAAATTTGGGCCCATTTTGTTGAGCCCAAAAATCAATCCAGACACTCTTTAATGCATGTGATTTCCACATTTGCTCAAAACTAGGTGAAGGGATTACCTGTATATTCAAGGTTATATAGATCCTCCCTAGATATCACATCGTAGAATCCATACATTACAACATAATACCTATATGATCCCCCATGTTTTCCATTTTGAAAGATAATATCGTTAATGTTACCACCAAGTATATGGAAAGAAATTATTAATCTTAGGGAACAAAGAAGATTCCAAGACTTCCATTTCTAATTTCATGATGGCCATCCATAAAAAACCAAAAAATTTCTATGGTAGAGAGATATCATTGTAGATAGATGTATCCACATGATTCAATGAGTATGATATGATTATGAAATAAATTTTAATCTTCCATAAAAGACACCTCCCTAGTGGCCTTGGTGGGGACTAAGAATTAGACATGAATGCCACTTTTGTGTGCAATACCAGTGTTGACTCACCATTTCTCAAATCAGCATGGATCAGAACTTGCAGTGTCAATGTGAAGTGGTGGATCTGTCTACTCGGTTTGGTTTGGTGTGGTCAGGAACATTTTTGGCATTCATCTCGTATCGGTTGGCACATATCTGGTGGTCAGTGGGGGGAGGACATGGTTTCCAGATTTCCTGCAAGTTTCTTTATTTTGATGTTTTGATGTGGGTTTTGTGAGGTGTCGATGTTTCCAAAGACTCCCTATCTCCTCTATACTATCTCTGTCATCCTGTGGTGTGAGCTGGACATCCTACAGATGAATGGGGAAGCTAAAGATGGTGATGGGGTAACCTTCCAATGAAGGTTCCGGTGACCGGTGAAGGCTCTATTGCACGAGGTCTCAATTTGGGACCTCATGTGGTGAAAGGTATTTTATTGGTTTGATGGGGTTTCAAGTTGAGAATGTTTATATTTCTTGTATATCTTGACTCTGGTGGTGGGAAGTAATTTCTACAAAAATCGACTACATGGAACAGGCTTCATAGGAGGACATAGAGCTAGCAATTCATCTTTGTAGAGCTCTACATATTTTGTTGTTTGAGAGGGTATGGGGTTTTCCTTTGGATCGGGCATGTGATTTGACACAAGACACTTGATTTCCAAACTTCCTTGTAATGGTGAGGAGCCTCAAAATTATTATATGCTGAGGAGGTGAAACTCAATGTTTTCAGTCTGTTTTTACTTTTTTTTTCCTATGGGTGTGTGTTTTCTAATGTTCATGATGTATGTGGGTTTCCCCCTTATTATCTTAAAAGGGGGACTTATCGAAATAATAAAAAAATGAAATTCCTTCGGGACATTGGTTTGACCTATAATGAAAACAATAGTTTCAAAATCTGAGTAAGAAGATAAACTTATATGTATGATTAATGTGGTTGAACATGAGCATGGACCTGGGTTTGGGCTAGTGAAGGTAGTTTCCTCTCCACAACAATCCATGCCAAAAAATCCGCACCACCACCAAAATTTTCATTCATACCTCTCTACCATGCTTGTTATGTATATAAAATCAAGAGAGTGGGTTGAAAATCCAATGTATAACATTTATTATAGTTATTCAATTCCATAAAAGAATGAGATACAACTGATGATGTTAAATAGAGATTGGTGGTTTTACGACAACATGATGAACAATATTTATTCGAGGTTACCTTTATCACAAAATATGTCACACTATGTTTATCTGTTCTACCTAGATGACACTCTTTATCCAAAAATAACTGGAGGGATAGTTTTTTTCAATACAGAATGAATTACTATTGTGTTATTGTTATTCTTTTACAAAATCAGTCTTTGGTTTATAAAATATAAAATTTCATTGATATATCTATACTAAATTATCATTATCATAAGACATTTTTTGACTTCCTAACATCATCCTTTGTCTATGTCTCCATGATTGTGGATACATCATCAATTCAATAACTTCGGGATAATTTAGGAGAAAAAATAATTCACATGAAACATGAAATAAATATGTTCCCCCTTACCTATTCTATACAAATTTCATCCTTTCCTTCAATATCTGCTCATCCAGGGATCAATTATTTACCATCTACCCATCCCATTAAACTTTCACCATTGTCACCTCCCCCCCACATTAGAATAAACTTCTTTAATATCTCTCAGATTTTGTTTTAGTGACTCTATTACATTTTTATTTCATCCGTAGATGTAAATATCATTTTCTCTGTCTTGTGAAATTGATTAAAAAACTCCAATGTATCATAGTTTTCATGGAGGTACTGATGAGCAGTTCAGGGGGTAGAAATAGAATAGTATAAGGACTAGAAAAAGTCTCTAAACTGCATTAAGAATTCATAGATCATAATATATTGTTCCCCAATGAGGGTATCAACCTAATATAGCTACTATAATGTAGAAGTTAGGTCTTCTCGAAGATTCAATTAAATCTTAGAGAAGGATTGAATATGTATTTCCTTCAGTAGAGACAAGTATTTTGAGATATCTTCTTATGGATGAGCAAAATTCACATTTATAAATATAGAAATAAATTCAAATAATGAACCACAATATGGGGGAAATCCTTTAGATGGATCTATTGAATCATATTTTTCAGTTCCTTCCAAAAAACTTGTATGCATGGGAATAGAAAAATGGAATCAAAATAAAGGAATGATGGTATGAATTCTACATAATAGGGGGTGATTAAGGAGGTTCATTTGGATATAATTAATCAAAATGTTATGTTCCATCATCCACATAATGTTTTTGTGCCCCAACTGATCTTTCCATTGCAATTAAGAAGATCCATTTTTAACAATCTGTAATCCTTAATTTCCAATTTCCTCATATATGGATGATTTAGATACATCATTAATATTTCTCTATATGAGCTCAATATTTTTAATGGTTTTAAAATTCACTTCAACCATACACATATCATTTACAATAAAACCTTTTGTACTATATATTGTGCTTGATGGAATCATTTTTAAAAACCCCAATCGGATGCACCAACAAGAAAATAATGCAAACATTATATATAATTAAAACAATATTTCCACTTCAACCTTGAAAAGGGGTATATATTTTCTTGTGAATGTTCTCAAAATCAAAACCATAAAAAATAAGGTATTACCTGATATCAAGTGCTACGAAGGTGAGGGAGATTGTAGGGAAGGGATAGTGGGTGCATTAGTTGAGGGGGAGTAGTTGTTTCTCCAAATTAGGAGTAGGCGGCGACAACTATAGGTGTAGTGGGGAAGGTGATGTGTGTGGAAAATGTGGTTATGAGGGTGTGGGGTCCACCTGAGGGAGTGGAGAAGGTTAGGGTCAATGTGCACCAGAAGTGGTTATGGGTGTGATGGAGGTGATGGGTGAGATACGAGTGAGAGGGATCTCAGGGTGAGGGAGGTGGAGGCAGATGAGATTCTAAAGCAGAGGCAGGTGACAGTGGATGGGAATGATAGGGTTTGTACATCGGGGGGAGATAGGGAGGGAATTTTATGTGTTCTAACCACCAATTTCTATCTCTATTGATCACCAATAGCGACTGCTTGAGGTGGTTGTTCGTGTCAAGTACCTTGAATAACTCTTTTTATAGTAGTGGGGAAGGAATTCCCAATTGAAGGTGATAGAGCAGGTCAGCATTTTCCAGATCCCAGGTCTATTATGGTCTGCAAGATGGAAATGTAACATGATGTCATCAGGTGGAAAGGGAGGCTCAGATACATCCACTATCATAAGTTCATTGGGGAATGTGATGGTTAGATACAGTTTTAGGGGAATAATTATCGATTGAAGGTGATAAAGTAGGTCTCATGGTCAAAGATCACTGATGTTTGAGGATCTCTCTAGCAAGTGACGATTAGCAGGCGACTAGATTCATAATGGTGGCTTGGTTTTGGTGGCTTCAATGGTTCATAACTATCTGATTAGGGATCTAGTGAATGGGAATTAAAAACGCCCCACTCTAAGGTGGAGGTGGTGGTCCAGTGATTGTTTGTGTCATTGCCCAAGCATCTAGTGATAAAATTGTATGAAGGGGACCTTTACTTTGTAGGTCTATAAGAGAGGTCACTTCTAATCGATATTGGACGATAGTGGTGTAGGATGAATGTAGATAATAAAGCAGAATTCCATGGCAGCTGTGATTGAAAGGCGTTGTGTTGTGACATTGTAGGGTCGGGTTGCATGGGTCCTCATGAACCATATATATGTATGGGGCCTATAGGTTCATTGTATTAGGTGGATTATCCCATGGTGGGTTATGACCTACACACAAGCCTATGTAAGGTGTGTGCATGTGTATGTGTATTTTGATGTAATTGTACCCATAATCACCTATAATATATATTTATTAAATTATAAAAAATATTATATATATATATATTAGGTGATTGGGGGTAAAATTAAATTAAACATAGAAACACCACACACATAGGCTCAAAAGGGTGGCCATACCCCCCCCCCCCCCAATTAGTGATAGCTCACCCAACAAACCTTATTTATTCAGTACATGGGCCAAAGGCCCCGTGGGCATGAATCCCATTACATGTCCCAAAATGCCCACAAACTGGCTTAAAGACCCTATGCAGCATCATGCCGGCATCATTCCTACGTCATCGAATTTTGGCTTCATACCTGTATCAATGCCTGCCTACGTCATGCATGTGTTAGCGTCATCCTGTTTCATGCCTATGTCACCACCTACCCGCAGAAATTCGCTTCCACCAAGATTTGAACTCGGGTCAGATGCAGTATTACGGGGAGCCTTTATGACTCGAGTAAGCCACCAACAGTTTATAACAAAAATATTTATTATAATAAATATATTCATTATTTAAGTACATTTATTGTAATTTTATAATTATTTAATGATAATTTATTCATTTTTAATTATAATTATAAATAAATAAATTTAAAAATATTTCTATTTATTTATAAATATATTTATACAATTTTTTGAATTTATACTTTTATACATATTTATATCAATATATTAATATATATAGCTATAAATATAATAACTATATTTATTATTTAAATATATTTTTTATAATTTTAAAATATTTTAAATAATTATAATTATAAATAACTATAATTATAAATAAATATATTTAAAAAGTGATTTTATATTATATATATATATATATATATATAATTATAAATATATTTAATATATTATTATTTAAATATATTTATTATAATTTTACAACTACTCAAATATGTACTTATTTATTTAAAATTATAATTATAAATAAATATATTCAAAAATTATTTATATATATATATATAAGTATAAATAAATAAATAAATATATATATTAATAAATAATTTTAATTATAATAAATATATTTATTAGAATTTTATAATTATTTAAATATGTGTTTATTGATTTTTATGTTTATAAATAATTTTTTATAAATAAATATATATTTATAATTGTATAACTAAGTATTTAAATTAAAAAATTATTTAAAAAATCCTAAAATAATAAAATTTCAAACTTAATATAAATGTTAAAGAATAATAAATAAAAATGGATAAATATTATTCATAAAATTGAAAAACATATTGAAAATATTGCATGTTAAATAAATAAATATGTGTATAAATAAATATTAAAAAATGATGAATACATTTTCTAAATTACTAATGAATATATAATAATAAATAAATAAATAAAATTCAATAAATTACAGAAAATAATAAAAAGTGAATCTGCAACATTTACATGTATTACAAACATACATATGTACCTCTACACACAGACATACATACACACAAGTATATACACACTTACAAATTCACACACACACATAGAAACATATATATAAATACATAGACATACATACTTGATGTTATACATGTAAATATATTTTAAATTATATTATATTAATATAAATCTAATTAGAATGTTTTAGGTACCGAGTGAACTCCACCCTAAAATTTAATAATGAAAATTAAAATGCGATGGAACAAAATACAAACATGTGGAACATAAAGCACCGCCAAACTAGGAAAGTGGAAAAACAATACCACCCAACATCATGATATTATTTTTCCGAAGACCTACTCATCAAAGCTCATGAACCATTTTTATTCCCAAAATCTTATAACATAACGGCCCAAAGGCCCAGAGACCCAAACATTGACTAATGCACCCATGATGGCACCCATCATGCACCCACCCTTCTATTAGCTGCCATCATCACCATCATCTCATTGGGGTAAACCATCAACCCATGTGAGATAGGCCTAAAGGAACATGATGTTAAACCATTAAAAGTCCCAATTCCCCTCCCAAAACCATGACACCCCCAAAGTCATAAGATATGAAAAAATCTAAAAGAAACCAAAACCTTGCTCTAGGTTGTCCCTAATCACACACCTAAAGTCGTCATGCCTCAGGCCGAGGTCAATCCCCAACCCACAACTTAAGGTATTCACCCCAATCACATCACAAGGAATAAGGTCATTTCCATTATAATATGTCCTCACTAGAGTACAATCCATCCCTTAAAAAATCATCAGCCGCCTTTGGGATAAAAAATTTACCAAGCCACATGTTTCCAGTGATAAACTCTCCACACACTCATGGTCATCATGTCATCAGGTGGGGCCACAGACATCGCCATAATTATGTGTCTCCAAATTTCATCCCTACATCTTGAAGCCAGTTGTCACACACTTTTCTGATCAACGAAAAACCATCGTCCACAACACGTGAGACCCCATCCGCATGGTAGGGCAGGGCAAGACCATCACCGACCTGAGTAGTAATGATTTTCTTCCAATCGACAAAGATGTTACTATATTACAACGTTTTGACAAGAATGGATCTCATATGAAGGGAACCTTGATGACTATAGAACTAGTTGACGTCGAATCACATTTGTTCGACCACCTGAAGTCTCAAAAACCTTTACCTAATGGGCATGGTTTTCCACCCTTCAGAAGAAGAAACTTCCCTAATTTATCCACTAAATTTAGATATGTGGACAATGATTTAAGATCATTGTTATCCTCACTGTTCATGCCACCACATGCTGCTAACATTTCAAAATTTCCAAAAACTACATCATCAACCCTTTCTCTTGGGATCAAAATATTGCCGCAACAATCACACATTTTAGAGATACAACCTCTCCATTGATGAGAGAGAATCTCTCCATCATATAAATATATATCATAATATATATATTCATTTATATATTATATAAATTTTTAAATAATATATTAATATATTATGTTTATTTAAATTATATACACAATTTTAATCAATTTATAGAAATACACAATTAAAACATTTGACTAAAATAATTTTTTTAAAATTTTTTATATATAAAATTATGAAAATAATATACATTTTTTACAAAAAAAAACTTTATATATCATACTTATATATCACTTTTAAATATATTTATATACTAAATTTATTATAAATTTTATTTGAAAATATTTAAATATATATATATAATTGTAATTATAAATAAACCCCCCTGGTAGTGAGCTTATTATCACATACGTTTCTACGGTGAAAAAAGACATGATGTGTTTGGGATCTTGGAGAAAACATTTTGGTTAAGCGGTCACAGATCTGATGTGCAGTGGTCATGGGGTGATCGTGGGTGGGTTGTGCTAGTGATGGTTGTTTGGGGTTGCTAGTTTGTCTACAGGACTCGACCGCGGCGCTCGGGGAAAGATTGGGTGTTTTCGATGATAGCATCGATTCTTTATTTTATAGGATTACCATGGGGGCCCTCCTGATGATAAGGGTGATGGGGATGGAAACAAATGTTGTAGGGATAACCAATGGTAGTGTTGTGACGATCGATGTCTAATGGAAATATTGCTTGTGTGTTTTCTACAGGCAATGGCATCCAAGCTGGTAGTGATCTCAGGTATGACCTTGGGATGTTTATCCATGGGTGGAATGACCTTAGGAAAAGGACGATGTTGGTAAGAGGTATGACTTTGGTCGATCATTGCATACGGTTGTTGTCGGGTGGTGTGATTTTTATAGACCGTCTTGGTGACTTTTTGGATATTTTTTATTTTTATGATGGTGGGATTTTTCTAGCATGTTGATGGGAATTTGGCAGCAGGATGACCTTATGGTGGTACGAGCCACTGGTGGGAGTGATGATCTCATGTAGCAAGTGGTGTCAGTGGAATGTGACGTGGATAGTGAGCATATCCCGCTGATGATGTGTTGACATCAACAACTCGGATGATGAACATCAAGGACATCACTGATCGCCTGAGTGATGATGATGAATGACACAATGATGTCCTAGGTGTGAACAATTTTTCATCCAAGATGATGAACATGGTTGAAGTGTGGTCAGCGTGCCTCATCGATGTTGTCAGGTGTGCGATATCTTTAGCATTAGTGGTTGTTAGTTGGATCTTGGATTCTTCATCTGATGTGGGTCTCTATACCTTTTAAATGGATCTTTGGACTTTCTCTATTGTTTTGGGTGGTTATTGGACACTTTCATGTTTTTTTTGGCACTCCATATGTGACATCATTTTTCATTGTTGTACTTTTATTTTAAATAATAAAATTTTAGGGACGTGCATGCTCAGTGCCTAATATTTCCAGGTAAATATATTAATAATTATTTTTAGATTAATATAAGTATACTTATATTATTATATACATTTATATTATTATATAAATTTTTAACTATTTATATAATTATATATTTTTACTAGTATATAAATATATATGATTATAAATAATATATATATATATATAATTTAAATATGTTTATTATAATTTTATAATTATTTAAATATATATATTTATTTAAATATATTTTGTTATTACATATATTTATTATAATTTTACAATTATATGAATATATTTTTATTTTTTTTAATTATAATTATAAATTAATATTTTTATAATTGTTTTTATATAATTATAAACATATTTATATAATTATATATATACATATATAATTATATATTGATTAATATATGTTTATATATAATTATAAATATAATAATTATATTTATTATTGATATATATTTATTATAATTTGAAAATTATTTTAATATTTGTTTATTTATTAGGAATATGGGAGGTCTGAAGGAGATTCTCTCCAGTTCTCTCGGTAACGATTAGGGTTCTCTACTCATCGTGTCTTTAGATTGTGTTGTGTTGGTGGAATCCCTCTATTCTCAAAGTCTATTTGACACCCACAAGGCTGTTGTGTAGGGGTCCTAGGTTTTGTCTAATTTTAGTCATCGCTTGAGGAATCTAAAAGTGGGGTCGGCTGAATTCCAAGCATCCTCTTTCATCCCTTGCAGATCTGATACGTGTGTCACAAAAAAAAATTTCTTCAGGCAATGACTTGGTTTCAGAATTTATTTTTTGATGAGGTAATTAGGTTTTCATTCTTTAAAATCTAGATCAGATTCTTGAGAGGTTCATGATCTGTGAATTTTGGATTTTGGCAGAAATGCTTCTACCCTTGGGGGAAAAAAACTTGAAATATTGAAGGTCTCGTTAGAGGGCTTTCCATCACATAGATATTACCACTATAATTGTATTCTCGTTGGGTGTGATATGTCCATATTTTATTCCCATTATATTTATTAAAGAGGATGGAATGGGAGCTTGACTTGATTTCTACCAAGCCATGTATGCTTTGTATCCAGGATTGGAACCCTAACTTCAATCCCTTTGCAATCTGAAACACAAGGACTCAAGTCTGGGTCTAGATCTGTGGTTTAAGATATATTTCTTCTCATCAAATTTTATTTTATATAGCTTCTGTAATTGGAAAACCGATTATATTGTTTCATGCAACAGAGGAAGTGCACTTTGTTATTTTGCATGCTTCTTGGTGGAGGTAGATTCATCTCAACACCCATTGAAAATGTGATCCTATCCATAACCAATTTCAATTATGAATTATCTACTTGATATGAGATATTTCCCCTATTCTATAGTGGATTTAAATCCATTAGACACAACAAAGGTAATTTTGGAAAGGATATTTTTTGTGCTTACTATAATATCAACAGATGTAGGAAATCTATATGTAGGAAGAATATGATGGAATACTAAACCTATTTTCATGTATAGCACCAAAATTTACTGTTCTAATGGTGGGTGGATAAATTCAATGAAAGAAACTTCAACATGTTTGGCATTGAAGGCTTGGGATACACCTACTGCACTGAATTTGTGAACTTTTTATTTATCCCTATTTCCCTCATTCGTTTGTTGTGTGTTGTATCCATATAAATAGGATATATGTTTATGTGTTGTATTATAATTCCATGATGAATAAATAAATACTACTTTGTTTCCATGAGTATCACAATGATGTGATCCTTTTGTCCATCTGGGGGACTTTGAATTGGTATATTAGTGAAATTTCCTTTTTTCCCTCGGCCCGAAGATGAACCTCATGCATATATCATGTTTTTGGTAAAGACATGTCATGTAGTACCCTTACACACCATGAATTACAACATGGAATGCAATACATGTGTTGGTAAGGACATGACCTAACAGGAGAGCGAGAATACACACCATGTGGATCCCTTACATGTGGTTTTCTCCTTTATTAATCTTCAATATAATGTACCTCTTTCATTTGGACTCAGATTTTGGCCTGTGATAATACTATCCAGAGTTTTTTCCCAGATATAATTTTATTATGCCCTCCTTTTTGGATTTAGATATACGATGCTAAATTTTCAAAGCGTGACGCATTGGTAGGCGGTGCTCAAGGATGGTAGTGATCATGCTGGATGACTAGATAATATTATGGGTTGACCTTCTGTATGGTTGGGCTGTGTAGGTTCTCCGATGATCTTTCTAGTGGTACCCTCTATCATGGATGGGAAATGGGGTTCTCCGATGATCTTTCTGAGTTACCCTCTAGTATGGCTGGGAAGTGGAGTTCCTCGATGTTCCGAGTCGTACCCTTCAGCAGGGTTGGGCATTGCAGTTCCACGATGACAGTTCCAAGCAGTACACTCTAGTAGGGCTAGGCAGTGTATTTCCATGATGATGTTTTTGGGCGGTACCCTCTAGCATGGCTGGGTTGTGGAGTTCCTCAATGACCTTTCCGGAGTGGTACCCTCCAAGTGGTTGGGGAAGTATAGTTCCTCATTAATTGTTTATGTGTAACCCCCATTATGTACTGGTGAATGAGTCCTCTACTTCGAGTTTGTGCCCCCTTATCTGTGAAACATAGTGAAGAGGTGTGATTTAACTTGTATAGATATTTCTAAGAAGACGTGTGAGATATTTGGCATCATTTATGGACATTTGGAACTATTTTATACTCTCTTTCCATGATAGGTGATGATGTATGGGGTATACCACATGCTTTCGATGTTAATATTCTTGTGTTTGGATGATTCTTCTCTCCTGTTATGGGTGGCAAAGACTTGATGTGTTGTTCTCCTACTTACCGTATTGTGCGGCTTGTACTTGGATGATATAATTCATCTTCTTGGGATGAGATTTGAAATAGATATTCCCTTACTCTCTAATTTGGGAATCATTGATTGAGAATATATATATATATATATATATATATCCTTCTGTATCCACACCTTTTTGTTTGGTTACTCTCTTTCTAGGAGAGGTGGAGACACATGGGGAATGCCACTTGCTTTCTATGTTAAGATTATTGCACTTGGATTAGTCAACTCTCTTACTATAAGTATAGAATACTTGATGGGTATTTCATCTACTCACCATGTTTATCCCATTATATTTGGATGATATTAATTTCAATATTATTTCAGGATGCTCTGTTCTCTTGAATATATCTTTCATATTCAATCTTTCATTTCCTATTGTAACTCTGACTACTGCCCTTTATGTTTTCGTGGTGTCTTACTGGGTTTGTTTATACACAACCTTGTATGGGATTTTCTTGCATGTATTGTGTCGTATGAAAAATATGGATTGGATTACTGTGAATACATAGGATATTAGGGATACTAGGTGCTTGGAACATGTATGATGGTCCTAGATTAGGATTCAGGATCTTGGCTCCCTTAGTAGTTTACACTTCTAGTTTTGTCAGGTTGGGATGTATTTCTGGTTGGTAATTTACTTTTCCCCTTTAATTTTGAGTTTACAATATTTTACATTTTGTATTGTCTATAAGTTCATGCATGCTTGGTTTGCTTTATACAAGTGTTATATCTTTTACTCTTTCCATATGCACTTTTTCATTCTAGGGCTATGTGTGTGAATACTAGTACATAGGAAAATGCATCCATGAGTTAGTTATAGAATCGGTACATGTCGCCACCCCTTGGCCTATGGAGGTGGAATTGGGGTAGTTGTCGCTTGATCCCTGACTTTGGTTGGGTCATGACAGTTGCGATGTCGAAAGAAGAAGAAGGTGAATAGTCCACCCAATTCCCACTTCACATGGTGTTTCCATACATCATTTTGTTTTTAGCACTCTCTATAATTTATGAGTCCCCAATCTCTATGTAAATCTCCCACTATTTTACCTCCATTAAAATTAAAATCCCTTGGCCTCTTTCCTCCACGCCCTAGTTTCACAAAAAATAATAATAACATAAATAAATTTCCTCCCTTATTGAAAAAATATATCAATAGCCGATTCTGATTGAAAAAAATACAATCTACAATTCAAAAAAATACATTCATTAATTCGTTAAAAAACAATGATACAATTCAGAGAAAAATTACAATATGCACAATCTAAATAAATGAATTTCTTATCAATCAAATTCTATTTATTTGATGATCTCATAAAATTATCTATGGACATCCACAATGATGATGGGTACTAACACCCTCATCTTTATACTCCCTATATCATCTCCCAATGACGAATCAGCCATTTTCACCTGAATCCATCAAAGAGATGGAGTTTCTATCTGATGTAAACACCATTAAAAAAATCAATACCTCTATCAATGAAGTGTCTAAGGAATCACACACTGGTTCAGGATTCCTAAAGTGACGGAGCCCTATATCAGTTCCCTTGGCGAAGAACACTAGTGCCCTCATTTTGTACGCCAATGTTTGAGTCCAGACGAAGTCCCACAAAAAAGGGGGGTCATTGGAAGAGCCTAATAAAGAGGATTTTTTGAACAAGAATATTATCTTTGAAGAGGTGAACATGGTGGAAGAATTAAAAATTGTAGAAAAAATACCAATTTGTTTCTTACTAGAGTTATATTATTCCTGTGACCACCTCCGGTGATCTGTTTGTCTGCTTCCACAAGATATTTTGAATTTACTACAGCTAATGATTACAGTGAAGTCATTATATTTGTTGGTCATCCACCCTAATATGGGGCAGGATCATGGGTCACATAGGAAAAAAGTTTAAGGGTGGATGTTGGAATATTAAACTTTTATTTCTAGATGGTACCAACATTCACATTTGTGAGGGAGTCCAGAAATAATCAAAGAAAGATGCTTCAACATGTTTGGTGTTGGAGGGATGGGTGGCACCTAATACACCAAATTTGTGGAATTTTTATTTATGTATATTCCCCCCCCCCCACTTTTTTGGTGTGTGTTGTATCCCTATAAATAGGGTAGGTGTTTATGCATTGTAATATAATTCCAGGCTGATGAAATAAATACCAGTTTCTTTCTATTGTATTTGTGTTGTTGCGAATACCTATAGTGATTTCTTTCCACACGTTTGTGTTTGACTCTTCAATAATCCTCTTTCAGAAGATATATGAGATGTCTAGTGAAATTGTGACCATGGAGGATATTTTTGTATCACCTTTTGTGATTATAATAATTTAACTGAAGATTGCAGGGGTCTTATTTTGGATTATGATGGGAAGAGTGAGTTAGAGAATACAATATATTATATAGGACCATTTTATTTAGGTCCTGATATCTAGGTGAATGACATGACTTGGGATGATATTATGGAAGTTTATTCTATTCATTCTGATTAGAGGATTATCCATTAAGTATCAAATTATAATAATTTCGATAAACACCAGGGTGAGAATGATATGCCATGTAGTAAAGACACGGTTATGGCTCCCACTGGGTCCTCCTTTAGAGCTCTAGATAGTGCTATAATGGTCCCCATAAATTCTACTTATATCCTTTATCTTGTAAGAGGTATAATAGAGGCACTATAATAAATCCCCACCACACTTTGGATGATGGAATTTATTCTGATTCATAGCTATAGATTACACCAGTGGCTACACATGTTGAAAAAATTGATAAAATAAATATTGGGATCTTGGACGTTCAACGAGTAGAAAATGGTGGATCAGTTGAGACGCCAATGGATGATCAATCCATTGATGATGTTTTCACTCATGACATAGTATATCAACAACTTATGGAGATTGAGATGATTGTTTCAGGGATCACAAATCAAAACAAAATTAATTTCAAATCTCCTAGTAAGATTTAAAATATTAAAAACGAACATGTGATAAAGTTGTAACCTGGAATGGTGGATTTTCCTATCTCAACCTCTTTAGAGTTTTATGGTGGTACTTTGGGAATTGGCATTTTTGAATGAGGATGCATTACGAGTCCCTGGTTCTTTAAAAGTATTTTTCACCCAATGATAAATAATCAACTAATGTAGTAAGTAGAACCCAGGTGAGGACACATAACTTTTTAAAATATCATGATACTATTTATGAAGTGAATGATGGTGGAGTTCATGCAGATAAGGTGGAGACACTCACAGGAATGGATATTGAGTTTTCTTTACCCCAAAATACACCTATGAGTATGGAATTACAATCTAATATTGGGAGAGCTATCTTAGAGGACATTTACATTGAAGATTTTTGGTAGCATGTAAGGATATGGAGGAGTGGCCTTCATCTTAGAGGTTGAGGCCTTAGGTGTGGATATTTCAATTGGAATTTTAACCATGATGAAGAATGAGATCTTGGAGCTAGGATTAGAAAACAATTAGGTCCTTATTTAGTTCCATGAAGGTATTTTAGCCGTGTCTGACCCCATCATCCTATCTGTCTTGACATTTTTGTTCTTTCGATAAAAGGATTATTCCCCTTCTATTTTAATATATATATATACATATTTATTTATTTATAATTCTAATTATAAAAAATATTATTATGAATATTTTTATGTAGTTATAAATATATATTTATAAAATAATACATATATTTATATAATTGTATATATTTATATAATTATAAATTTAAATTTAAATATATAAATTTATTAATATAAAAATTTATTTATAGGTATAAACGTAATAAATTTATTTATCATAAATTTATGATTTTTTATGTAATTTTTTTTATTAGTTTATAAATAAATTTTTTTATGAAAAATTATATATATATGAATTATTAAAAATATCTCTATTAATATATCATATCTATATTAATTATATTCAGGATTTTTTTAGTTAATTTATATAAATAATCAATAATTTTTTAATATATATATATATGTTATAATTATATATATATTATTAATATTTTTTATTAAAAGTTTTTATCAACACTATGAATATCACTAATAAAGTTTCACCTTCATGACTACTAAAAAATCACTAAAAATAGTATATATTAATATACATTTTTTAAGGCTGATTAATGTTACCTTTACTAGTTCTTTAACTAGCGCTAATAAAAGTTACCATTAAATGTGCTTTTAGCAAGTTGTGGTCAATAAATTAATGAATATCATACTTTAAATAATACAGTAGATGGTCATTGGGTGGTTCAACATTCTTATTTTATGAAATTGGGTGACAGGTATGATTCCAATGAGGATGAGGGCCCTAATAGTGATGTTGGAGGAGATCTGGATGAGCTTATTAAGGACAATTATTTGTGAAGTAGGATTGTGACACCATATAAATGAGATCTCTTTTTTGGAATGGAGGTGGCCACACTACTAGAATAAACACCAATAGCGACCGCCAAAAGCGGTCGCTAAAGGTTTTTAGCGACCGCCTTGCGACTGCTTTTGGCGGTCACAATTGCTCCGTCGGTAAAAACTAATAGCGACCTCCAATGGCGGCCGCTAACGGTCCTTTTAAAAAAATCAGGTTTCATGTCCGCGGGATAGTGTGGGTGCGACACCGGACACGCGGGGGCACGAGGCGGAACCAGAGACCTCGAGTGGTCGGCCATGGCGGATCTACGACGGCGGAGGGAGGGGCGGGTGTGACGGCATGTGAAGGAGGGGAGGCCGGAGGGTGGTAGGGCGATGGCATGTGAGGGAGGGGTGACTGGATGGCGGTGACCGAGGGAGGTAGCGCGACGGCGGGGCGCGACGGCGGGCCGCGATGGCGGGGCGCGACGGCGGGGCACCACGGCGGCAATAGTGATTTTGAGGAAGAGAGCAACGATGGGGCGGGAAAAATCCCTCCCATTTATTTTCGTATTAGAGACCGCCAATGGCGGTCGCCCGTACCCAGAGGCGCAGAAGCCAATTTTTTGTAGTAGTGCCATCTCAAAAATGAATGAACTATAACAGTTTCATGAGGTTATGAATAGAGACCGAGTGTAACATGTGTATCTTGATGGGAATAAACAAGAGGGGCGTTGTAGAAGCTCCTTCTAGTGGAAATATTGTTTTTATTACTGGAAATATGATCAATAAGAATGTGGGGGAAGCTTTCCAGGATTTTGAGGATGGATATCGTCCATTTTAATCTATGTATTCCCCTCCTAGTCATGACCATAGTGCCTTTTCTAGTATTGAGTTTAGGTAAAGTTGTTCTGGTATAGTTGTTGATGGGAATTCTGATATGGGGAAGAATCCAACCATAGGTATTCAATAGACTTCAAATTTCTTCACCATGATCAACTACATTAGTACTGCTAACGTTATAATTATTTATGCATAATATCTCAAGAATATTCGGGATATTCCTCACAATGTGGAGGTGGATGAGGGCTCCAATAACCCCTCTATTAAAGAGGACCTCAGCGTACAATGGTAGATCTGGGGGATATAAATTTAGATAATGATGTAAGCTAGTTGGATGAAAATGAAACTATTGTGCAACATGGTTTGGAGGCTATAAAGGACATAGTAGAGGATATGGCAGTATTACCACATAAGGAAGCTCACATGTCTGGTAATTTTGGAAAATCCACTAAATCTATAACACTACCGGCTGACACACCAAACGTAGTACATAATAAGGTGGGAAATGATAAGATCTTGGATAATAAAGGTGGCCCATGGGTCACCCCAACATAGAAAATAATATTTCATCCTTAAGGATGTGGGAATGCACAAAATGTGTGGAATAAATGCTAAAGAGTACAATCATTTCTCTTTTACATTCTCTTTATGGGATTCATTGTTTTACTTATGTTGTTTTGGTGGCATATGTGACACACACTCTTTCCACAACCACTTTTTCAATGTATTTATCTTTTTATAATAAATTTTTAAGGCCATAGAGTTTTTAGCATGTAGTTTGCACAATTTTGAAAATTATAGTTAATCGGAAGTTTACAGATCCAAACAAATTAAATACATGACATGATCATTAAGGACATGACAGATCGATTATAATAAAAAAAATTATACGAGTACACATCATTAGCATTTTATTCATAAAATTTTAGTTAACAATCATGGGGAGATTTTTGATTTATATAATTGATATGTTTCTATTAACATATCACTTATAAGAAAATTATGGATTCTCGTTATGTTATTATGATTTCCCTTGTATGCTGATTTTCCATAGATTACCTGTTTTTTAGATAAACAAATTAAATCACTACATGATATATTTTAAGTGAATATCTAGTATTTATATAATGTACAAATTATGAAATATAAATATGGGTGCAGACACATGCCATCAGACACCATTTAAATATTTTATAAGAGATTCATCAATTAAATGGTCATGTTTATTAATATTAGTCGATGATTGTATATCATATGTTATGCATGATTATTAAAATTAATATTAAGCATCATATATGATATTTAAAATGGTCTATAATTACTATTGAGAATATAATCCCAACAATGTTAATAAATTCATGGAAATAAATAATTGTGGGTAGCAAACCATAAATATATTTTTCTCCAAAGATAAAAATGAATGTTGTGAAAACATTATGTAATTTTAGCTATTATATCACATCGGTGCTAGATAAATTATTAGATTGAATTAATTGTTTTTATCCATAAAATTAAAATTGGCATGGAATTAAACAATAATGATATTCTAAAAAACAAATATCCTACCAGGTGGTACAAAATTTATTATAAATTAATGAAATGCTTTAGAGGAACGAATATATTCCTACCTGGTGGTACAATTTTTATAATTAATAATTTTTTTATCTCATGTCTCAGGGAGATATATTAAATATAAATTATATTCTAGATATAAAATATCATATATAGACATTTAGTAAAGGATGAGGTCATGGTGGAATACATAGAATGAAGCTCGACTCTAGCAGCATATGTTCGTGTAGGAAAACAGATCAGATATAATAGATCCTTTGATTTGAATATGAATATGGATGTTATTAGGAAAAATCTAAATTCCATTGCAGGGGAATGATTTAATTTTAGGTTTTTCATTGACTCCTAGTATGATAGCACTTTACCAATAAATAGTATCACGAATAATGGTTCTTTTCCATTCATCAAAGCCAACTATAAAATTTTTAAGGAATAGATTGAATATTGTAAGCATTCTATCATTGAATGGTTATCTCCGTAGGGTAATACATCAATGCCATAGTATTAGATGTCTCGACTTCATGATATTTGAGGTTTTGATATTAATTGGATTTTCTTGATTGGTATGATCTTCTTTCATATCAGCTTCCCCATATAAGATCTCAAATTAAAATCCAGGAGTTTTGGATTTATTTTTCCAAAGTCAACTACCCATATATTACATGATTGGGATCCCTATTTTGATCCAACAAGATCCTATAGATCAACTACTTAGTCCTGGGTTCAGATTAGATAGTTTTTGAAAATGAGATATCTTTAATCCTATCACACTAATATGACTGCATGTGTTTATTGTGGAAAGATAAATGTTTTATATCTATTTTGATGAGATTTGTTCCATAATCATAACATGTAAGATACATGGTGATTTGAAAATTTAAAATATATTGCATATCATATATATATTAGAAAAAGGAATGAGTGAAGGCTTTAAAAGGGGAAGTAGCTAGTGGAGAATAGAGAGAGAGCTACTCAAGATGTAGTCCATCGATATTAAGAGGAAAGAGGATACCTCGTTCTTGGTAGACCATATGGGTCATCATCAATAGAGGATTATAAATTGATGTTGGATCTACAATGTGACGGGATACCACGTTTTCGGCAGCATGGGTTGTGTATCAATATTTAGTAGGTGTGAAGCAACAACTACATGATCAATGATCACACCCATGTATCAAGAGTCTTCCTAATTATGATGATCAAGGGGTGTGTCCGGATTGATGATTAGAGGTACATCAATATAGAGAGATAATGTGAGATAGAAATCCTTCGGGTGTCACAAGATTGTGTGAGGATGATGCATGTTCAGATTTGATCTCTGAAGAAATGACATTTCATCGACAGAAGGGTGACGTTTTGTCACAGATAGATCCTTCTAGCATGGAGTTGGTGAGATGATTTTTTTGAGGGAAGGAGTAGGTTAATTAGGGTGTGGTTTTTTGTGGAAGGAAGATAAGTGACACCTGAAAAAACAAAATAAAATAAAACATTTAGTGGCAATAAAATCTTTCCCTCTAAAAATAAAAGTGGATGTGCAACGACCAGAAAAACATATGTGCGGAAAATAAATATGACATCATAAATTTTATACCTAGAAAACCAAAAATGGAAATCCCATGGTTCCTAGTCTAGAATTATGATCCACTATAATCATTGATTACATAGTAGATACTCCAAAAAATTAAAGGGATCTGAAAAGTAAAACTCAATGATACTATATAAGAAAGCACCAAAAGACAAGAGAGGTAGAAAGAAGATCTAAAAAAATAACATCATCCGAGAAAGAAGAGAAAAAAATAAATCTAACATTACAAATCTGATGATCATACAATTAAAAACTATGTATTGAAAAGTCAACAAGATCATAGGAAAACTGATCGTCAATCAAAACCAATAACAAAAGACGAAACATTGTCCTCGTGTTTGACATTGTGTGTGTTGAGTCACATGAGCCACCGAAAACATGGAAACCCCTTATCAGTTATCTCTTGTTGGCTAAGCCATTATGGAACACCTTTCTAAAATATGTTACTGAACCCTCTTATATATACACCAAGTCCATATCTCCAACAAATTTGGTCAACTTTAAATTTTTAATCCATTAATATTGAGAATTAACTCCATGTTAATATTGGGATAAAATACTGTATTAATGTTGAGATAAATCTCTCCATTAATCGTTTTCTCTCTCCTCAAAAATGTGTTTTATCCCAATGATCCTCCCATTAAGCAAGTCAAATAATGGAAAACATCCAACAATATTAGTTGAAAAAAACAGGTTGGTACTGCACCAATCAACATCATCTTTAGAAAATATTATGGTGCCCTTTTTCATTTATGATAGAAAAACTATATGTTCCTCATATAAAATAAATCAACACATTGATGTCTTTGTCACATCTGTATCTCCACTATCCTTCTAAAGAAGAACAAAACTATAATCATCTGGATCCCCCATAATTGGGATATCCACCCAATCTAGAGAAACCACAGAATAAAAATTTCCCTGATCAAAATACCTTGAGCAACTAGTGCATCACCTCTCTCAACCTATTTTGATTTAAAACACATATTCTACTTCACACAAGCATCAATAATCCTCTCAGAAACATCCATAGTTCTCATCAAAAAAATAAAATTATGATCCCTCTACTTTAATACTAGATATTGGGGAAAGACAACAAATGACATATGCACAAAAATTAGAAAAGTGAACATGCATCCCAAATAAAATATTTCACACCAAAAATAAATAGCATATGCGCAGAGGCCAAAATAACATATGTACAAAAAACTAATTTGAAATCATAAAATTTTAATATGGAAAACGCAAAAGGGAAAAATCAAGGGACATAGTCCAGAAAGCTGATACAATATAATCAAGGAGTAGATGGTGTAGACTTCCAACAATGAAAGGGATCAAAAAATTATAACTCTCTGATACAACATAATAAATTACTAGAAAAAAGGAGGGGCATAAAGCAGTTCTGAAAAAAATAACATCGTTAGATAAAGTAGAGAAAACAATAAATTTATTCATATAGATCAAAATATTATCAACTAAATAACTAGGTGCTTAAAAATTACAAAGATCATAGGAAAACCAATATTTGATCAATGCCAATCAAAAAATATGAAACGTTCTGGTATTGTTTTATGTTTTTTGTATTTATTCACATTGGCCATTGCAAAGGCAACAACCACTTCTTGGTTCTCTCTTGTTAGCTACATCATGTTGGAACACCCTTTTAAAAGATGTTATCACATCCTCTTATATAGACACCAAGCCCATATCTCCAATAAATGTGGTCAACACTAAAATTTCAATAAACTAATATTGAGATTTAACTCTCTATTAAAGTTGTGAGAAAACACTCTATTAATGTTGAGGTAAATCTATCCATTAATAATTTTCTATCACTTGAAAAAAAAATTGAATCCCAATATGTTTTTCCCACTATTTTATCTTCACTCTGTATTTTCTAATTCACGTTTGATAATTACATTGATTTATTTGTACTCTCTGATTCATTGGGGATATTTTGGACATTCCCTTTGGCCTTTTAGTCCCCCACATCAGAGGGTTTTTACAACATTAAAAATGTGTCGTGCTAATTTAATTATTCCTCTATATATCACTTGAAAATTTCATTGGGTTTCTCACTAATTGTTTCACAAGATATTTTTATCCTGATATCAGGATTCGACCCAAAAAAGTGGTATCAAAGATAATTGTTCAGGTGTGAAATTTGATGTGAGAATTTTGGATGTCTTCAAGAGGACTGATGGGGCATGAGGAAAAATATGGTTTGGTGAAATAGCTTGTCGAGAGAGGTGTTTATGGTCATACAACTTCTTCTTTTCTTCATAATGTGTAACTTATGAATAATGAATTAAAAATTTAAGATTGAGGTGATGTGGTAGCTTCTCAGGGTTTTGAGCTGGGGGAGAATTTTTTTCATGTAGGTGATACAGATTATGCATAAATCATGATTATGAGGGAGACAGATATTTATGGTTTTTCTTGTTCGACAAAACATTATATATTCATATATATTGAATACAATATCATTTGGATTCCTTTTATAGGGGGAGAATATAGGTTTTTGTGAGAGTTTCAAAAGGAATTCTCCATTATTTCTATAAAGAATGGCAGTTGGTGTGATGCCGACAAGTCTTCTATTCAACATAGTATGTTGGATGGTAACTCCATTGACAGGATGAAGGGTAGGATTGATGGGATTCATCCCGTGGGTGTTTCCATATCTGAGATAAGATAGTTTTTGAATATGTGATATATTTTATTCTACCAAACTATTATAACTGCAACTATTTATTATAAGGTGATATAACCTTTATATATATATATATGAGATAAGTGTTTGCATCATAACATCATAGATACATAGTTATTTTTAAATTTAAGATATATTTCATATATTATCAATAATTGAAAAAGGAAACAATGATGGCCATAAAAATAGATGTAGATGGTGGAGGATAGAGAGATAGATGATCAAGATATAGTCCTTTTAGATCTAGAGGAATGGGGCCACCACGTTTATGGTAGCCCATGTGGTTCTTCATCAATGGTGAACGAGGCATCGACATTGGATCGACAATGTGATGGGATACTACATTTATTGTAGCATGTGAAACACATCGATATTGAGATGGAGTGAAGTAGCAATAATGTGATCAATGTTTTGGGCCATGTATCGATAGTCTTGTTTATTTTGTTGATCAAGCGGTGTTTCCCGATTGATTATTGGTGGTACATCATGATGGTGGTATCATGAGTGGGAAAAATCCTTTAGGTGTCACAAGACGGTGCGAGGGTAATGCATGTTCAGATTTTATCTCTGGGGCAATGGGGTTTTATCGAATGAAGGGTGATGTTTTTTCAAAGATAGATCTTTTGAGCATGGAATTGGTGAGATGATTTTCAGAGAGAAGGAGATGGTGTATCAAGCTGTGGTTTTAACACAAGTTTATCTACGCTTTTTATTTTCTAAATCAATTATCATAATTATTTGGAATTATTTTTAATCTCTCATTCATTGTGGATATTTCAAAGTTTCCCTAATGTTTTTTAAATGTATCACCCCAATATTTCATATTATGTTATTTCTTCAATGTAATTCAATAACTCGCACTACACGCAACACCGAGTTCGAGCGCACCACGACTAAACAAACTAGACATTAAAAAGTGGTTATGAATAGTATTAACTGAATTTTGAACTTTATATAATCCTTATAATTTAAGAATCAATATTATGAGTTTCTTAGACATGATGTAATAACTAATTCGTTTTTTCAGATAAAAGAATTATTTTTCCAAAATAAAATTTTACCACATTTTAATGGCGAACCCTTTTTAAATCCAAATTTGAAAATTTTCAATTTGACAAAATTAACTTCTTTTTAGAATCGGGACATAAGAATTTAGTTTCAATAAATTTTTGGTGTTTTTCTGATAACATTCATATTTGGGTGAATAGTGAAGAAATAAAATATTTTAACTAAAAGAATTTTTTTTAATAAAAATAACTTATAGTGTTAAATTATATATTTTAATGGTTGTGAAGTACAAATATATTATATTTTTACCATTTAATCCAATACTGGTAATTGTAAGTAATTTCACTTTGAGATTGGACATAAATAAGTGTCAATATTTTGATTGTTATTGTTTTTTAAAAAATGTCTTTTGGTTTTGACAACTGAAATTAATTTTATATTAATAAATTAAATTTTAATGTTTTGAATTTGGTAAAATAGATTTCATTTTTTAATTCGTAATATCAAAATTATCTTAGGGTGAATTTTTGGTATTTTTCTGAAAACATTAAATTTTTGATGAAGAGTGAAAAACACTGAGTTATAGTTTAATACCGAATTTTTATTTATATAATTATTTATTTAATTTAATTTTTTTTAGTAAAAATACATACATAATACCTATATAATTTCAATTTAATTCATTGGAGTCAGTTTATAATAATTTTTTATATAAAAAATTTTATTGATCTTTTCACCGTCTATTACCCATCTCCTAGGAGAATTTTCAAATTCACATAAAACCAAATTGTACCGCTTTTGTGAGTATAATATCAAAAATACAAGAGACATGGTTAATATCAAGGATTAGAATGTGGTTCAATAAGATAATAATATTTTTTGGTGAATAGTAACTTTTTACTTTTATTTACCACGATTAAAAGTAATTAGGGTAATTAAGGGAAAAACTGATATTATTATTACCCTAACACATGTCCTAATTCTATTGGATAAGTATCGTTCGACCCATAACAACCTTAGTAATAAAATATGAACCACTTTTGTCCACTTGGATTAGATTAGGACATTTATTATTATTTTATTTAAAGAAGAGTTAAAAGAGTTAAAATCAAAATTTAATAATTTTTTTTTTAATATAGGGCTAAATATAATAAAATTAGAATATAAATATTAATAAGAAATATAAATATATTTCCTAAATATTGGTATTTTATTTATAATTTTTGGACATTAAATATTTTAATTTATTTATGACACAATGATGATGCAGTAATTACCTAATTAATGAAATATTAAAATAATTGATATTATAAATATCCAAATAAATGTAATTTGAGACTTTATATGAATTAAAATAATTTTATATGTTAATATGACATATTAGGGTTGGTTAGATGAATTTTTTTTTGAAGTAATAATGCTGTTATGAATTTAGAAAAAACAAAATACCAAATAGTGTCAAAATTGACATAAAAGCATTTTTAAGACAAATATTATATAATTAATTGATATTCTATTCCTAAAAATATAAGGATAGTCCAAAAGACTTATATAATGATAGGTGTATCATTAATGAACCACTTGGGGTTTTCTTGGAAAAATATAGTAAGTTTATTAACAATTTAATATAAAAATACAAAGAGGTAAATGTCAAACTATTTAACTAATAGTTAAATCTAAAAGATAAAGTTAATATAGTGACCCAAACCTATCTAAATACTTTTTTTGGGTGGTTTTCGACCCATACTTCCTTATCCTCTAAATTATCCATTTTGGATCCATTAGAAACCGAAAATGATTTTATTATAAACTAATATTTCTAGCTTTTCCTAAGGTTCCACTCACCCCTCTTATAAAAGGGCATTTCCCCTTCTCTCTATTTCACACCTTCAAAGCCAGTTGGCATGGAAATGCTCGGCCCAAATACCCCCTAAACTATCCTCCCTTCATCCTGGAGGGATTCCTTTAGTCAGAAATCCATCCTAATGAGCCCTTTTGTTCAAATCAAAAGAAAGAGCCCGAAGAAGAGGTAGATATCTCACCACCTCTTTTAATTTCCTTTCTTCTTCCACTTCCTTTTTTCTTTGTTGTTCACATTAAAAAATAATAACTCCAGTATATTCTATATAATGTGTTGTTATTATAAATATATTACAACAAAATCCATTATTCTATCCATCCTTCGAATGACATGTCACCATACGTTCGTATGTGCGGCTTACCGTGTCCACGTCGTGGTGTAATTGTTATTTGATACATTATTATTTGGATGGGTATAATAATGTTGTGTAAATGATGTAAATAATAAATATATCATTCAAATGATTCAGTATATATGATATACCATCCAATTAGATATTATTTTAATATCAAAAGAATGATATTGTTGCTCGCGCGTATGTACAGATTACCGTCTCCATAAACGTAGGGAGATTCACTTCCTATATTATCCATTCAAGACTAATTTTCATTTGATGGTTAAAAATAATGTTTAAGAGACTTGATATCATTCTGGATATAAATTATATTCATCATATACATAACAAATATGACTCACATAACAAAGAATATAAAGGAAAACGCATCCATTAACACCTAAAACAATGATAATACTAAGATATTATTAACTAATAAATGTTAAAATATCATATATGATATCATAATAGTGTATATTATTATTTTATAATTTAATAACAATTATTTCACCATTATAAATGTGGTTATCCTACCCTTGACCAAGGAATAGTATAAGGTAACGGATTATTTCACAATCTCTTCATTATCCGAGGATGTTTATAAGTAATTATCTACTGGGACCTATTTATCATCCACATCAATGTTTTTTAAAAAAATTATTTCAAAAAATTATTACTATTCTATAGACTATGGGTTAAAGTCATTTTTAACCTTTTTTGACTTTTTATAAGATGTGTATAAAGGAATCTTTCCATCATTTTTCAAACAAGGCCCTTTTAACCTATTTGACAGAATTAAGGTAAGAATGTCTTTTTTAACTTATACAGCGGGTGCGGATATTTTCCACCGTTATAAAATCGTCAAATCTTTTTTACAAGCTTATAAGAATATTTTCAAAGTAAATTATTTATTTTATAATTATTTGACTTTTAAATGATTTTAAAAAAGAGGTATTTCTCTCAAATAGTTTTGATTTCATCTATGTCAAAATCCTTTGATGGATTTTAAGCTTATTTGAAGTTGATTTATTATAATACAAAATTTCCATATATTATGGAAGGTTTTGTGATATGTTTGATAGTGGATTTCTTATTTTTATACATTTCATGGTTTATGGATAAAGTATTGACATTTCATATGGTAGTTATAATATGAATGTTTATGTTATGTTTAAACCTAATTATATAAGGAATGCATTGGACTTAGTAAGTGAAGGGTGGAGCCCGTTATAGCTCCTCGATGCATCAGTAGGTCTTATGAGTTAAAATAGTGTCTTAGCACAAGGCCTTGACAAAATCATATTTTTATTATTGGCACAAGGCCATGACTATGTTGTTATGATAGTCTGGCATTATGCATTCCATCATTATGAATGTGGTTTTTGATATTGCATGTGATAAATTGACTAGTAGAATCTCTATGTGAATAAGTAAATGGAATTATTTCATTTTATTTTTTGCCATGTTATGCTGAAGTTCATGTTTAAAAGTCTTTTGTTTTGGTTATAAATTTCCTTAAATGTTTACGCTTATTTATGAATGATTCCGCTATATTGTTATCCTTACTGAGCATCTGATCTCACCCCTTTCTATGTTTTATTTTTCCCAGGATGTGAAGAAGTATTTTATGAATGGACAAGAAGGATATTCTGAGGGGATATGAGTGTATACTATGGAGACTATTTTGTTGTAGTTTTTCACTTTATGATGTAATGTAAGACTTATGAATTTATCTAGTGTTTCCAATGCTACTAAATTAATCAGTCTTTCGAGACTTGATCATTTGTGATCATGCCAATGTTATGTTATAATGCACCGACTCTGGGTAATTGGGGTCAGGGTGTTACAGTGGGTATCAGAAATTGTTTAGTACAAACCATGGAATCTAGATTTAGATAAACTATGATTAGAGCACATAGACCTAAGATGGACTTTGAGGATTAGTATAGAAGAACTTCCTAGAATTTTGGTATTCTAGAGATTTTGTGAGTTTTCCGAGAAATACATCCCTATCTGGATATGAGCAGGTAGAGGCGGCTCTGGAACAGATGTACATAGGGGTAAAACCCAAAAACTCCGCTTTGAACTATAATCGAATGGGAACTGGTGCATGACAATGGGCCTTGCTGCACTCTGGGATACGACACTCCCAGAGGATATGGTTAGGAAAATTTTAATTTTCATTACAAACCATTATGAAGGGTTTATGAGTATTTAATTTCTCAAAGAAAACATTTTTATGATTATGGATTATATCCATAATCTATTCAATTTATGTTAGGTATTTTACAAGTTTGTAATTATTCATCGTAATTCATAAACTGACCTAGTGTATGCCATTGTATAGAAATGGCACCCAGTAGAAGGAATGTGAACTCCAACAATATGTATGATCTAATGAGTAAGAAGGATCATATCTTCTACAGTACTAAGCCAGAATTTAGAAGGGAAATAATATCTCATGTTTTCTCAATATATGAAGAAATATTATCATGTGTTAATAAGATAAGTAATTAATTCTCTGAGTCCTATGTCTTTGAAGGGAAGCAATAGAAGAAAAGGATATAAGAGAGAAAGATATATAAAAGGAAGGGGGGAAAGAAGAATTTTCCCATTTGTGATAATTGTGGGAATAAACATCGAGTAACTTTCCTGAAGGGAATGGGAGTTTGTTATAGTTGTGGAGAAAAAGGACACCAATTATGCGACTGCAAGGGTAAGAAAAAGGTTTCAAATGTACAATGCTTCATCTACAAGGAGTTGGGAAACTACGCAAACCAAGGTTAAAATCATCAGAGTATGCCCCAGATGTTGTTATTGGATTATAATCAAGTTATGATACTACCACAGATGAGGATGAATGATTAAAGTTCTTATATTGTTATTAAAGAATTATGTCATTTGAGTGTTGTATCAACGATGTACTGGTTGTAATAATTATAGAGTATATAAGGATTGCACTGTAGTACCATTTCATTAAGGACTTGAGATTGTGTGGAACTAGGAAAAGTGACTCAAGAACTGGTTAAATTTTTTGAAAATATATGGTTGTGGGAAAGATAAACCATAATATGGTTCTGATACTCAAGTATTGATTTTGGAATAATGCATGTTTGATTTGGATAAATTATATTGGATTTTCTTGACTACCTTGAAACTAATTAATGATTTGTATATTCCATCATTGTTGGAGTTTACAATATTTTTTTATAGAAAGAGTATATGCAGTATTTTATAAGGAATAAGGGAGCATGAATGTAATCAATAAGGTTTTACAGTAATTCAGGATGTTGCAATGTTTTAAATGAATACATGATGAAGGTGTTCACATGTTATTACATGGAAAAAGGGATCTTCATTGTGTTTAACGACCTTATAAATATGGGACTATGAGTTTGGATAGATGTATTCTAGATAAGTCTAGTTTGAGATTATTTTTTGGTTTCCATAAAAAGGACATCTCGGAGTTCGGGCGGCAACCCGTCTCGTCGGGCAAGGCCACGAGACTTGAACCCGCAACTAAAGGGAGAAAAGGTTGTATCACCTATCACTGACCCATGTGATGTCCTGTATTGAATAATGTATATTTTTAAAGGGTCTGGTATATGAATTATAAATTTATTTTTTTGAAACCTTAAAAGAATAGGATAAATAGAATATATTTTTATGTTATATTATCTTTTAGAGTGAAAGATGAGTTTGTGGTAGAAATTAGTTAAAATATGGAACTGTACTTGTCAAGTATAATTTTTTTTCTTCACTTTGTCAATGAAGAAATAATTTCTTAAACATTAGGTAAGGCATCTTAAAACAAAAAATGTGTTTTCCAAATAACTTATGTTTTGTTGAACCGATGATATTTTAAATCATCATAGATTGATGGCTTTGAGGCCATCAATTCTAAAATTGTTTGTGACTGATGAGCTCAATCACTACCTAATAATATTTACATTTTTCTGCCACTTATGTGTCTTTAATTTCCACCAATTTTCTATTAATCGAGATCATAATTTGTTTGTGAATTTTTCATTCCCCTTTTCCTATTATTAAGACTAAATTTTTTTTAACCCAAATTTTGATGTGGGTTTTCCCACAAACGTATTTTTTATTTTCAACATTTTATTTTCAAAGAACAATTTCAAATTGTGAGGATGCAATTTATTGATGGAGGGAAGAATGTAACACCCCAATATTTCATATTACGTTATTTCCTCAATGTAATTCAATAACTCTCACTACACGCAACACTGAATTCAAGTGCACCATGACTAAACAAACTAGCCGTTAAAAAGTGGTTATGAATAGTATTAACTATATTTTTAACTGTATATAATCCTTATAATTTTAGAATCCATATTATGAGTTTCTTACACATAATGTAAGAACTAATTCATTTTTTCACATAAAAGAAGTATTTTTCAAAAATACACTTTTACCGCATTTTATTTGCGAACCATTTTTAAATCCAATATTTGATACTTTTAAATTTGACTAAATAAAAATCTTCTTTAGAATCAGGACATAAGAATTTAGTTTCAATAAATTATTTCTGTTTTTTATATAACTTTCATATTTTGGTGAATTTTGAAAAATACTATATTTTAACCGAAAACAACATTTTTATTCAAAATAATTTATAGTGATAAATTATACATTTTAATGGTTTGGAAGTACAAATAGATTATATTTTAACATTTAATCCAATTCTGGTCATTTTAAGTAATTTCACTTTGAGATTGAATATAAACAAGTGTCAATCTTTTCATGGTTATTGTTTTTTAAAATACGCCTTTTAGTTTTGACAACGAGAATTAATTTTAAATTAATAAATGAAACTTATATGTTTCTAATATGGTAAAATAGACTTCATTTTTGAATTCTTAATATCAAAATTAGCATAGGGTTCTTTTTTGGTATTTTTCTGAAAACTTTCAATTTCTGATGAATAGTGAAAAATAATAATTATAGTTTAAAACCGAATTTTTAATTAAATAATTATTTATTTTATTTAAATTTATTGTAGTTAAAAATAGATACATAATTCCTATACAGGTTCAATTTATTTCATTGGAGTCAGTTTATAACAATTTTAGATATATAAAATTTTTATTGAACTTTTCACCGTCTTTTACCCATCTCTTAGGAGAATTTGAAAATTCACATAAAACCTAATTTTACCGCTTCTATGAGTGAAATTTCGAAAATATGAGGGACACGGTTAATCTCAAGGAGTAAAATGTGGTTCAATAAGATAAAAATAATTTTTGGTGAATAGTATCTTTTTACTTTTATTTACCACGGTTAAAAGTAAAAAGGGTAATTAAGGTAAAAATGATATTATTATTACCCTAAAAATGACTTTATTCTTTTGGATAAGTATAATTGGACCAAAACAACCATAGTAATAAAATATGAATCTCTTTAGTCCACTTGGATTAGGTTAGGACTTTTATTATTATTTTATTTAAAGAAAATTTATAAGAGTTTAAATCAAAGTTGAATAACTAAAATATTTTTAATATAGAGCTAAATATAAGATAATTTATACTATAAATATTCATTATAAAGAAAAAAAATATTTCCTACATAATGGTAGTTTAAATATATTATGTAGACATTAGAAAATTTAATTTATTTATGACACAATGATGATGCAATAATTTCCTAATTAATGAAATATTAAAATAATTGATATTATAAATATCCATATAAATGAAATTTTGGACTTTTTATGAATTAAACTAATTTTCTAGGTTACTATAACATATTTGGGTTGGTTAGAAGAATTTTTTTTGAATTTATAATGCTATTATGAATTTAGTAAAAACAAAATACCAAATTGTGTCAAAATTGACATAAAAAAGTTTTTAAAACATATATTATATTATTAATTGATATTCTATTCCTCAAAATCTATGGTTTCCCCAAAAGACTTATATAATGATAAGTGTATCATTAATGAAACACTTGGGGTTCTCTTGAAATTATATACTACGTTTATTAACCATATAATATAAAAATATAAAGATACATGGTATATGTCAAACTATTTAACTAAGAGTAAAATCTAAAAGATAAAGTTAATATAGTGACCCAAACCTGTATAAAACATATTAGTTGAGTATGTTTCGACCCATACCCTCCTTAGCTTATACAGAATCCATTTTAGGGACATTAGAAACCGAAAATAATTTTATTATAAAATAATATTTCGAGCTTTTCCTAAGGTGCCCCTCACCCCTCTAATAAAAGGGCACTCATCCTTCTCTCTATTTCACACCATCAATGCCATTTGTCTCGTCCAAACTCTTCCCAAATACCCTCTAAACTATCCTCCCTTCATCATAGAGGCCATCCTTTAGTCAGAAAGCCAACCTATGGAGCCCTTTTGATCAAATCAAATGGAAGAACTCGAAGAAGATGTAAATATCTCATCACCTCTTTCAAGTTCCTTTCTTCTTCCACTTCCTTTTTATTTTGTTGCTTCCATTATAAAATAATTACTTCAGTATCTTCTATATACTGTGATATTATTATAAATATGGTACAACCAAATTCGTTATTCTATCCATCCTTTTAATGACATGTCACCATACATGCATACGTACGACTTATTGTCTCCGCGACGTGGTCTAATTGTTATTCAATACATTATTATTTGGGTGGGTATAATAATGATGTGTAATTGATGTAAATAATAAATATAACATGATAATGATTCTGTATATATTACATACCATCCAATTCTATATTATTTTAATATCAAAATAATGATATTGTTGCTCGTGTGTACGTACGGATTACCGTCTCCACGAATGCGATGAGATTCATTCCCCATCATATACATTCAAGACTAATTTTCATTTGATGGTTAAAAATAATGTTTAAAGACTTGATATAATTCGATATATAAATAAGATACATCCCATCCATAACAAATATGACTCACATAATAAAAAATATAAAGGAAAACAAATCCGTTAACACATGAAACGACGATAATACTAAGATATTATTAACAAAGCAATGTTAAAAGATCATATATGATATAATAATAATGTTTATGATTATTTTATAATTTTATAAAAATTATTTCACCATTATAAAGGAGGTTTACCTACCCTCGACCAAGTAAATGTACAATGTAATGGTTTATTTCACAATCTCTTCATTATCTGAGGTTGTTTATACGTAATTATCTACTCAGACCTCTTTATCATCCACATCCATGTTTTTTTAAAAATATATTCAAAACATTATTACTACTTTATAGACTATTGGTTTATGTCATTTTAACCCTTGTTTGACTTTTTATAAGATGTGTATAAATGAATCTTTCCGCCGTTTTCCAAAAAGGTCCTTTTAACCTTTTCAACAAAATTATGGTAAAAATGTCTTTTTTGTAACTTTTACTACGGGTGCGGCTATTTTCCGCTATTATAAAATCATCCAAGATTCCCTTACAAGATTATAAAAATATTTTCAAAGTAAATATTTTATTTTATAATTATGTGACTTTTAAATGATTTCAAAAAAATATATTTATCTCAAATAGTTTTGATTTCATCTATGTCAACATCCATTTATAGATTTTAAGATTATTTGAAGTTGATTTATTATAATAAAAAACTTCCATATTTTATTGATGTTTTTGTGATATGTCTGACTGTGGATGTGTTATTTTTATACCATTCATGGTTTATGGATAAATTATTGACATTTCGTATGCTAGTTTTAATATGAATGATTATATTATGTTTAAACCTATTCATATGAGGAATGCATTGGACTTAGTAAGTGATGAGTGGAGCCTGCTATAGCTCCTCGATGAATCAGTAGGTCTCATGAGACAAACTAGTGTCTTGGAACAAGGCCTTGACAAAATCTTATTTGTAGTCTTGGAACAAGGCCTTGACTATGTGGTTATGATAGTCTGGAATTATGCATTACATCATTATTAAATAGGTTATTGATGTTGCATGTGATTATTAGACTAGTAGAATATCCATGTGAATAAGTAAATGGTATTATTTCATTTGATTTTTGCCATATTTTTCTGAAGTTAATGTTTCAAAGTATTTTTTTAGTTATACGTTTCCTTAAATGTTTATGCTTATTTATAAAAGTTTCTGCTATATTGTTATCCTTACTGAGCATCTGAACTCACCCCTTTCTAGGTTTTATTTTTCCCAAGATGTGAAGAAGTATTTTATGACTGACATGTAGGGATAGTCTGAGGGGATATGAGTGTGGAAAATGGAGACTATGTTGTTGTAGTTTTTCACTTTATGATGTATTGTAAGACTTATGAATGTATCTAGTGTTTCCAAGGCTACTAAAATAATTGGTCTTTCGAGACATGATATTTTGTGATCATGCCAATGTTATGTAATAATGCACTGACTCTGGGTAATTGTGGTCAGGGCGTTACATTAATCCCATGTATCATAGAGTTTTTCAATGTTAAAAATCATGCGATTTGATTTATTTATTCTACTTTATATCACATCCATATTTCATCGGGATTCTCAAAAATTGTTTCATAAGGAATTTTTATCCCGAGATTGGGATTCTACCCCAATAAGTGGTATCAGAGTTGATGGTCCAAGATTTCAATTGGATGTTATAATTTAAGAAGTTTTCAAGAGGACTGATGGCATGTGCAGTAGAATATGTTTTGGAGAAAAACTAGGTTTAGAGAGGTGTTTCAAGTCTTACTCCTAATACATTTCCTCAAAATGTTTGACTAGGGAAGAAAGAATTAAAAATTGAATATTGAGGTGATTTTCTTTTTGATCGGGTATTTGAGAAGGGAGAGAAATTTTTCTGGTAGGTGCTCTATATTTTGCGGTGATCATGATTATTTTGGAGATAGATATTTCTGGTTACAATTTTTATATAGGATAGTGCATATCCTGATTTGGTGAATATTTCAGCATTTGGATTTTCTTTACAAGTGTATCAAACAAGTTTCTATTGAAGTTTAAAAATGGATTATTCATATTTTATGTAGAAAATAATGGTTAGTGTGATTCCAATAGGTCATTAGTCTAACTAAGTATGATGGATGGTATCTCCACAAATGGGATGAAATGGATATTAATAGGATTTAGCCTATAGGTGTTTCCAAATCTGAGATTAGATAGTTTTTGAATATGAGATATCTTTAATCCCATCACATAAATATGACTTCATGTACATTTCATGGGGAGATATAAATTTTTTATATATTAATATGATATAATATTTTGAATATTAACATGGTAGAAACATGGTGATTTGGACATATAAGATATATTTCACATCTTATCTATTTTTTATAAATAATATAGTGACAGATTTTAAAGGGTAGGAAGCTGGTGGAAAAGAGAGAGAGAGATTCTCATGATGTATTCCATCAAGATCAATAGGAAAGGGTTGATGTGTTTACTGTATCCCATGTGGGCCATCATCAATGTAGAATGATGCATCAACAGTGGATCTACGATGTGATGGGATACAATATTTAGGGTATCATGTTTAGTGCATCGATATAGAGAAGGTGTGAAGAAGCAACGATGTGATCAATGATCAGGTCCAAGTATAATGTTTCTTCTTGATTGGATTGATCAAGCTGTGTGTCGTGATTGGTGGTACATCATATTGAGAAGGTCATGTGAGAGAAAATTCCTTCAGGTGTCGCAAGTTAGTGTGTGGCTGTTGCATGTCCAGATTTGATATTCAAGGTAGTGGCATTTCGTTGAGAGAAGGGTTGTATTTTATCACAGATGGATCTTTCAATCATGGAATTAGTGAGATGATTTTCATTGAGAAGGATTCATATAAGACTTTTGTTATCACATAGGTTTATCTATGCTCACATGTGTAAATAAAGTTTGGGATTTACTTGGATTTCATTGTATTATGTAATTTATATTGGATATTTCAGAATTGCCCCAAGGTTTTTAATCCTCCGCATCAGAATGTTTTTTCATGTTAACAATATTTTTTTCTCATTTTTTTTCTTCTTTATACAACATCCATATTTCATAGGGTTTCTCAAATATTGTTTCGCTAGTGATTTTTATCCAATGATCAGAATTCTCCGCCCAATAGCTCAATCCAACAAGAGCCTATAGATCAACTACTCAATCTTGAGTTCAGAATAGTGTTTTAAATTGGTTTTTTAGCATCCTCAGATTCTCTATGATGCTTATTTTTTGTTTATACCCCTATAAAAATTTACACGAAGACCAAACTTACAAGGCATGGGAAATATACCAGAATTCTTATAGAAATTGATCATTGTTCTCTGCTATTTGAAATAGTTTCATGGTGGTGGATCAAATCAAAATTTATCATTATGTTGAATATGATCATGTCCATGACTTTTTATTAAATTTATTCTACATTATGCATCTTAGGGAAAGATGTATTAAGGGTCTAAAATGCACTAATTGTAAAAATATTGGGGTTAATATCGAGAAATATAAATATAATTTATTTATGATAGATAAGGAGATTATTGTTAGAGTTAATTAGATGGGTTCCAATGGTCTAAGTGTTGTGGACATGAGAGATTATACTAATGCTCATTTTTATGTAAGTCACAGGACTTCATAAGACATGGGGGCAGTGCATATGGATAGAATGAAGCTGAATCTCTTCATACCTCCATATCTCGTGTTAATTTAGTTATTGAGGCTATGGTTCATAATCATGGTCAATCAATTAATGACACTCCTACTATAAATAATGCACCATATGATCATTGTTTTTCTCAACATACTTATTCTTTAAAATGGGGTGACATATAGGATTCCAATAAAGATGTGGGCCCTAATAGTGATGTTGGGGGAGATGTGGCTGAGTTTATTGAGGACCATTATTTGTTCAGTTGTATTTTTCCACCTTATATAGGATCTATTTCTGTGGGAAAGGAGGTGGTCAGCTAAAAAAGGATAGATCTTTCATAGGTTCATGATGTTAAGAATGGGGACCCAGTGGAACATGTGTATATTGATGGGAATAAATATGATAGGCGGTGAATAAGATCCTTCCAATGGAAATGTTTTTTTTATTACTAGAAATATGATCAATAAGAATATGGAGGAATCTTTACAAGATGTTAAGGATGAAGATCTTCCATCTACACCTGTGTATGCCCCTCCTAATCATGACTTCAGTGCATTTGCTTCTGCTGAGGTCAGAGAAAGTTGTTCTGGTGCAGTTTTTTTATGGGAATGCTAATATGGGGAAGAATCTTGTTGAAGGTATTCAACATAATACAAATTTATTCACCGTGATCAACTCCATTAGTACCCCTAACTTTGGAACATTCTATGCGGAATATCTCAAGAAGATTTGGGATATTCCTTACAATGTGGAGGTGGTTGAGGAGTCCAAAACCCCCCCTATTCTAAAGAAGACCACAACAGACACCGACTACTTGTTGGGGAAAATTTTAGATCAAGAAGGAAGATTGATAGTCGAAAAGTACCCTACTATGAAACATGTTTTGGAGGCTTTCAACGAGCCTGTATAGGATATGACAACATAAGAACATAAGGAAACGAACATGTCGGGTAATTTAAGAAAATCCACTCAAGCCAAAGAACAACCTGCGAACATGATATAGGTAGTATATGATAAGGTGGGCAATGATAATAGGAAAATGAAGAAGAAGATTTCATCCTCGAGGTTGTGGGAATGCACAAAATGTGGTCAATAGACTGAAAAGAGGAAAATCATTGCTCTTTCGTTTTCTATAGTTGGGATGCACTATTTAAATTCTGTTGTTTTGGCCTCATATGTGATGCATACTATTATTGCATCCCCCTATTCTATGTCTTTATCATTTTGTAATTAATTTTTGGGGCCATGGGTTTTTAGCCTGTAGTTTGCACCGTATCAGTAATTACAGTAAACCAGAAGTTTACTAATACAAAGAAAATTAAATACATGACATGATCATTTTGGACATGAAGGATCAATTGTAATAGAAAGATATTAGTACAATTATAAATGATCATCAATTTATTATTAAAACCGTAGGTATCCATCATTGGGAGATTGGTGGATTTATTTAACTGATATTTGTATACTAAATTGTCACTTATAAGAGAATTATGAATTCATATTATGTTATTTTGCAGATTTTCCATTGATAACATGTTTTTGGATAAACCATTTCCATCAGTGCAAGATATATTTGTTGTGAATTTCAAAAATTTATATAAAGTAAAAATTATGAAATATAAATATGGGTGCACCCACATCTCATTTGACACAGTTTAAATTGTCATGTGTTAATATTTGTTGACGAGGGTATATCGTATGTTAAGCAAGTTGATTAAAATAAACATTATGCATCATATACTGTATTTAAAATGTTCTAGTGAAACCATTGAGAATATGATCCCAACAATGTCAAAAAATTCTTATAAATCAATAATTTTTAGTTGAAAATGATAAATATATTTTCCACTAAAGAGAAAAATGAATGTATTGACAACATTATGTAATTTTAGGTATTATGTAGTTAAATTTTTAGAACCTATTTACTGTTGTTAACTATAAATTTAAAATTGGCATGGAATTAAATTATTTTTGAAGTGGGAGTGTTAAAACTAAAATCTAGAATCTAAAGAATAATTATTTAATAAAACCGGTTCCACACTGGTCGAATAATAACTGGGGAAGTATTTTATTTATAGACGGTTCTGGTAACGATGACTCCTCCCATCGATCCAAGCGAAATGCAAAATTATTCATCCCCGGAGGCCACTGAAAATTCAACTACGTTGGTCCGAACATACCCAACAAAAAGGTGTGATTCCATGTGATAATGCAACACTTTCTCCATGCCTTTCCTGCTTCCTCCACCACCCACACTTCCGCGTGCACCGCCATTATTGGAATAAGGGGATTAAATAGTTTGAGGGTGTCGGCTGTGTCAAGATAAACTAATCGGAGAAAGTGTTGGTCATTAAAGTTGGAGCCACGGGTCATGTGGTTCCATTCCAGGCACACCATCCTGCAAGTCTTTTTGTATTCTAAGGTCACCCAATTGAGGATCTCAAAAACAATTTCAGAGGGTATGCATGCCCAGTTAGCCTCCCCCATGCCGGGATCCTCTACAACAGAGGCAGAATAGAGCGCGGTTGAAATTTATAGGGGATGATTGTTTTAAATATTAAAAATTGGAGGCATTGAAGTTGGGATCGACAATATACGGGATGCGATTTTGGGATTTTTTAGATTTTGAAATGAATTGATATCCAACTTCAAATTAATTGAGATACGACTATGGTTTAAAAGAAGTATATCTTTAACTGGAATTAAAAGAATGTTTTAATCATGGAATGTCATTGTATTATTATATACATAAAATAATTTATATTATTTATTATATAAATATATATAACATCTATGTAATATTTTTCATATATAATTCTAATATATAAACATATATTTATTTTCATTTTTATTTTATAAAAACATCTGGTGAAAATTTCCACCACAATTTAAATTTCCAATTAAAATCATAATACATATATTTTAACACCCAAATTAAAAAATAAATTTTTAGCAATAAAATGCACTAGAAACATGTAGACCAATTGGAAAATTTTAGTTCAAGCTTGCACAATGCAGATTTTCACATAATTTTTATTATAATTCTTCTTAAAATTTGAATTCCCGAATTCTAATATTAATTCATATTTAGATTTTTAGTGAAAATATATTGACACAAATAATCAATTTGATTTTTCAATAAAAATTTGAATTGCTATTTTCTTAGGGAAATTTCCTATTCAAATTTCTTAGGGAAAGTCCCTATGAAAATTTCAAGTGCAAATTTCCACCGGAAATTTATAGTGCAAATTTCCACCAGAAATTTATAGTGCTCATTTCTACATAAAATTTACTTTTCATATTCTCATTTAAAAACATAGAAGAAATATATTATTTCTTGAATAAAAAACATGAAATTTTAGTAGATATTTTCATTGGGGTTTTTAATGCAAATTATCATTTGAAACATTAACTGCAAATTCTCTATTAGATTTCCAATGAAAATTTTCAATGTTTATTTTAAATGCATAGGGTGTGTGAGAGGGAGAGTGTGTGTGAGTGTATATATGTGTATGTCTCTATCGTAATATAAATATACAATATATTTTTTGGGGAAATATGAAATGAAATTTTCAAGTGTGTGCATACATGCATACATACATTGTATGTGAATATATATATATATATATATATATATATATATATATATATATATATATATATATATATATTAAAATAAGTATATGCATACATACATTCACAAATCTATATTCATACAAGTATATACATACATACATTCACATATTTACACTAGAAATTTGCAATGAAAATTTGCATTGAGAATGTTTCATGCAATTTTTCAATGGAAATTTCTAATGTGAATTTGTACAGAAAACATTGAGTACAAATTTCCAAAATATATTTACCTAAAAAACATAATAAAGAGAAATTTAAAGAATGTTTCACAAACACAAATACAGTTATATCAATATACACCATAATAATACATTTTGAATTTCTAGTGCAAATTTACATTCTAATTCTTCTATATATATATATATTGAAAATTTACACTACAAATTTCCAATATATATTTACTCAAAACCATAATCAAAAGATTTTTTTTGAAAAGTCCACAAACGCACATACACTAATATAAATATACAGCATATTAATTCTTGAATGGTCCGAAGGCTTTCATTTTTATTGATTTTTCATAAGCCCCCTTTCATGGGATGAGAGGGAACCCTTACATGGCCCATAGGCTTAGATATTACACTGCCCATAGGCATAGGAGATTACATGACCCGAAGGTCTTAGAGAATTTATCCAAAATATCTACAAGGAATTGCACCTTCCCAGCATCTGCATCATGATAGTAGCTCTCCACTTTCGCATAGTTGTCTGGCTAGGCTTCCCGTGCAAGCACTGCCTGGTCCCGATGGCATAGTCATACCCTCTCATTCTGAAAATTCTATTTGGCTCTGCTCTGGTGAGTGCACCTGCTCTAAATCCTCTTCTGGGGCTGCTCTTTTTTTGTAGAGTATCTCTGGAGAAACAACATGTGGCCCGAAGGCCTTGAGTTGGCACGAATTCCTTAAAGGTGTCCTGAAACCACTACTGTCCTGAAGGCCTTGGTGGCCCAAAAGCCGTATGGACTTCAATTGACTCTTTCAAGTGTATATTTGAATGAATATAAGAAACACACACACACACACACACCTAAATTCACAATGTGATTTTCTAAAGTAAATTTACACCAAAAAATTCGATGCATACATACATACACATAATTGTGCACTAGAAATTTTCATTACAAATTTTCAATGGATATTCCTTATAAATATTCAAGTGAAAATTTACCCCAGGAACATTCAATGTATACATAAAGACCTTTCTGGAAATTATCAATGAAAATTTATTGATATTTTCAAATGGAAACTTCCTCAATTTCATTTGAAATTCTCAATTAAAATTCACCTTGAAATTTTTTAGTTATCAGAAAATTTATAGTGAAACTTTATAATTATGAGTATAAATTCAAACTCAAAATTAAATATAAGCATATACACATATATTAATTTAAGTATATTCATACATACATACATAAAATTTAAACATGATTTAGAATTTTATAGTCATCAGAAAAAATTTACTCAAAACTTTCAATGAAATTTTATTTTAAAAACTTTAGAATAAATACATATTTAAATTTTTGGTGCAAATATATTTACATGTAAATAAATAATATAAAGATGCACTGAAAATCTACCGTGAAGATTTCTACTAGAAATTTCCATTGTAAATTTTTACATGAAATCTATGGATCAAATTTACCCTAAAATTTACAAGAAAATATATCAAATTTACACTTTAAACTTCCAATTCAAATTAACAATGTATTTTTTGTACGCACAATATATTTACTAATATCAATATAAAATGTATTTTTTTAGGAAAAATTCATATTGAAAATTGTCAAAGTATATATATATATATATATATTTATTGATTTAGAAATTTGTGTATACATACATAGAAACAAACATTTATATGACTATACATACAATTTTATAAATATAAAGTGATATTTTCTAGTGTTAAATTGACACTGCAAATTTTATATGCATGCATGCATACATATATATCTTGTTTCTTTTTTTATTTGTCATTATTGTTAATTTTTTAAAATTGCTTATATTACTATATATTTTTTCAAAGAAAAAAATGTATATTATAATTTTTTAAAACATTATAAAAGTTACATACATATACGTATAAATATATGTTTAATTATTTATAAAACAATGGACATTATAATTTTTTATTTTAAAACATAAAAACAATATAATTTGGGATGTATCAAAATGTTATTATAATATTAATATTTATTATAATTAATATATATATATATATATATATTAGATGAAAAATGATGTTATATAATTTTATTTTTAATCATTTAAAAAATATTTAAACATAAATATATACAACTGTAATTATCATGTATGTATATAACAATACATAAAAATATAGTACATTTAATTCCTTATGAATGTATGTAAAAATACATTAAAACATTCCTTATATATTCTATTTTAATTAAATATTCATAAAATTAAAAAAAAACTCATTGTAGTTTGAAAGGGTTGAATAACATTTGAGGGGGGGGGGGTAGAATCGGTTGTTCACTTTTTATATGATTTAATACTTTTAAAACATTACCCATACAACCTTTTATAGTTTATAACCATATCATATTTTAGTAAAAACTCATGCATGAAAAGTAGAAAAGAAAGTAAGGAACACAATATTTACAAGGTTCAACCTCAGTGTGAGAACCTACATCCTTTACATAGCCACTCCCCTAGGTCTACAGAAATTTAATAATTTGAAGAAGTTAATATAACTTATGTCGACTCCCATTATACACCTTCAATCTTTTGATAGGAATGATTGTAACGACTCCCATCAGTTTATAAAGTTGTCTTATAGACAAATGGGAAAAAACAAAAATATAAGACTTTATTCAATCAATTCCCAAAATGTTCCCGAGTCTGATGACCTTCATTCTGATGAACCCAGTCTGATTGGCTCAGTTTGATTGACTCAATACGATTATCCATTTATCAATCTTTGTCTGAAGAAGCTTTTTTTTATTTCTGCAAAAAAACTTATGCTTCAAATAAATAACTAAAAAATCAGTCCGAACATCCTTAGTATGATCTTCCTCAGTTCGATAAGAAAACATTCAACTATCTAAAAATCTAATGAGATCCCGATTCAAAATGTACTCTCACTCAACCTCTTACTCAAACTTTTTTTCACTCCACCTTTTCTCCTCATGCGAAAAAATTTAATGTATGAATGTATTGTTCTACAATTTATAGGCATCATAGAATGGAAATGGTGGAAAACAAAAAAACATTTCCCCCTTATTGAAATTAAAAAACTACGGGATCTACATGTATTTGAAATTCATGTTTGACCTCTTGAACTCTTCACAAATATTTTAGATTATTTTGGAGTCTTCTTAGTAATCATCCTTCTGGAATATCCTAACATTACTTTAGTGTGATGAAACTTACTTAGAACATTACGATTGAACTTCTTTATCTCTTTACGATTGAACTTCCTCAGCTCATTATGATGGAACTTCCTCAGCTCATTCCAAATTAAATTTCATCATCAGAGTTAGTCCAGTTAACATTCCTTCTTAGATTCAGTCATTTTGAGATTCCTACTCCAAGTCAGCCCGATTGATTATCCCCCTTAGAGTCAGTCCAATTGACTTTCCTCTTCATAGATTAACTTTTCCTCTTTGAGTCAGTCTGATTAACATTCATTCTCAAAGTCAGTCGGATTGAATTTTTTCCATAGAACTATTCTAATTGATTTTATTCCGTAGAGTCAGTCATATGGAATCTACATAACAATGTAATTTCCATTAGGATGGAATTATAATTTTGATTGAATTCCAATAGTGATGGAAACTCCACTCCACAACAATGAAATTATGCAATCCTCATCATCTATAACTCATTCATACTACTAAAAACTTATGTGTTCTAGATTTGAATAAATATTTGTATCCATTACTGGAAAAGATAAAATCTTTATGATTCCTCTATCTCTTCAATTGATTTTATCATGGGAGTTTTCATGATTCATAAGAATTTCAATATTGGAAAAGCATTGTCTGGATTATGGTTAGGAATTATGAAATATTTTCATCTCCTAACATCACTTTGTTAAAACATCCTCTTCAGCATCATTTTGACTTCCTCACATTGTAGCTTCTAAATTTCTAAAAAAATGTGGTATAATGGATCTTCAACATCATACCAATTCATCTTAGAATGATGGTGTGTCTGATAAAAAATATAACCTTTCTGACCACATCTACTTCTGGTTCATCTTAGTCTGATACTCTCCGTTCATTGCTTCTTAGCCAGGTCCTATGCATCCGAAAAGCAACTTTTTCAAAAAAAAAAAATTTTCACCACCTTTATGATTGGGTTTGAAAATTCTGTAAATTTTAATTATTCCTCAAACAAATTCCAAAATATTAGTTTTATAAAAATTATAAATAAATGATAAGAAAAAAAATCACAAAGGTTCATTAATCTCCCCCTTTGGATTTGTTTGACAACTTTCATAAATAACTTTTAAAACTCACTATTTGTATACAACTCAAGATTTTTTAATTTTACCAAAAATCAATCATTCTAATAAGTGAGTGTCCAAATACCATACTTATAGATAAAATATTGTTTTTTAAAGAAATCAATCCCTCATTGATAACAAAATTTTGCAGCCATGTTACGATAAACCCCCCATGTTGGAGTTGGTGTCTGAGAACCAATTTCTATAAAATTTATGTTAACTTCCATTTATTGTCTTTGAATATCAATTCACTTGTTATCACATCATATTTTTTTTCTTCTGTGTAGTATAGTGTTTGATAATTTCCTATGAGTAGTTTTCTCCCTAAAAGGTCATAGTTGTTCCCCGCTATGATGGGAACCCGAAAGTGCTAGGATAATATTCTTGAATATATTTTTCCTATATCCATATGATATCATTTTAGGGACACAAATGATACAGTCTATTATTTGTGGAGACTCATAGGACTTTGAGGCTCCCTCCCATGGTGTATACCCCTGGTAATATCAAGTGTAGGATATAAAAAGAATGAGGCCCACTAATAAGAAATCCACATATATATGTATCATTGGATGTTCCTATCCACAGAAATGTGTATTTATCCTTATACATTGATATTACTATTAATGAGTATTATGAGTTTTTTTACTTCGATGTATTGATAAAATTCATGATGATATATGTTCATGGAAAGGTAAGATACATTGGGTGTGTCACGAGTAATATTTCATTAATGAATAATGTCAAGAAATGATCAGTCCATTATATTATTTAATATAAGTTGATATCACTATCAATTTGATTGAAATGATATAGCTTAATTAAATCCATGGCCAGGGTGTTCTATATGAAAGTTCAATTTTTGGGAAGTTAATGAAATTGATATTGGACACATATGTTGAAGGCACCAACATGAAACATAACTGAATTGATATATCATGATAAAGGGATTGTATTACACAATTGGTGTTCATATGAGGTATCCTGTCGTTGGGGCATTAAATTATTTATCAATGTGTTCCTTGCTGTGTTGTGAGATGGAAACCTGGGACTTAGGCTACTTCAATTAATTCCACTGAGAAAGATGCCTAGAGGGTCACACACTATGTGTATCTAGAATCTCACTTAAATAATATATATTACTATTTATTATTTAACAAGTTGAATAAATATCATTCCCCCTTGTGGTTTAATAATTATTCATGTTTTCTTGATCACTTATATTCTATCACTAGTTATTCTAGATAATATAATGTAAGAATAATATTTAATAAATATTTATCTTCTTTTTAGTGAATTAAATATTTATTTATTTAGAGGAAAATAATGTTTTCATTTTTACTTACTAAATAAATAGAAATTATTCATGGATCGATAAATATTGTGGAGAAATGGTGGACCTTGTTTAATGGCCTCATGAGAAATAATAAATATTTAATATTATTTGATTAAATAATATTTAATTTAATTCACATGTTAAGATAATGTCGATAAATAAGAACAATAATATTATTATTGGACATGTGTTTATGTAGAGATTAAATAAATAATAAGTGGAACTTGTGCCATTATTTTATTTATTAACCCTAGTAGTATTTAAACCTAATCATGTTTTTTCTAATTTTTTGGTTGTGGAAAATGTATTTATAGAATCCTCTTAAACCTTAAAGAGCTCCATTCTCTAAGAACGCTCCTAAGAAAGAAGATCGATCATCCTCCAACATCCACTCTCAAGTAAAGAGATATCAAGGAGAAAACATTGGAAGCGATTCTCATGATTATCAAAGGTGGCTGATGCAAGCGATAGGATCTATTGTTCTAGAAATCATATATTACTATAGCAATGTTTAGATATTTTTGGAACCCAAGTGGATCAGTGCTATAGGTAATATGCATTGAATTCCTACAATGAAACGATGGTATAATGAAGATCTGTTGTCAGATCAATCAATGATGAAATAATTCCCACACTGTAATTCATAATTATTTAAATAGATTATAAATAATATATGATGACCCTCTCTGGTTCAAAATGTTTATACATTTTCTATATTCTTTGATTTAATTTTTTTGATCATGATGTTTAATGTTGCGTAAAATACAGGATTAATCATCAATTATGGGAAAAAGATAGGTTGGACATGACCCATCACATGCTTCTCCTACCCCAAAAACATACAAGTTGTATCAAAGTGGGGGAATTTTTATTTACAATTATTTAAAGGTCATTGATTATTTTTTTATTTTTCATTTAATTATCACTTCGAGTTTAATAATTCTGGTAATCTGAATTGCGAGATCAGCTTCTTCCGCCTTCATTTCTCGTAGATATAATCATTACGATTAATTTTATAAATGAATTAAATTCAATGAACACATATGGAGGTGCCAATAATTTTTTCTAGATAACATAGGGGTAAATGTCATGTAACCAGAGTTACATGACTTGTACTTGCGTTCTATGCATTAGGAATTAATTCGTAAATTAATTCAAACTGTATGCATTGAGGAAACGCGGTGAACTTATTTCTTACATCCTGTGTTTACCAGGCCATATTGGAACATGGTCAGTTAGAATACATGTTGTGTAGACCACATTCACATCATATAGTCCCATTGAGTCACAAAAGAGCCTTGTATTTTCATTCTCTACCTACTAGACTGGTGACCATGTAACTCGGAGAAAAAACACTATGTATCTGCTTATACATGCAGTGTACTCCAATATATCAAGGAACGAATTACACACTGAGTCCCTAGGCATGTGCCTTAGATTGATAGTGAGAGATGTACACACTGTGTACTTATACCAAACAATGATGATTTAAAATTTATTTATTATACTTTGTAAACTGTATCGTCATGTGCTTGTGTGTGGTGTCATTAAGTTGATAGGACATTCCATGTGATAGGTTTTAATATATATATATATATATATGTGTGTGTGTGTGTGTTTATTTAATTTGTGTGTAATCTTCATATCATGTATGAGTCATATTATAGTTATTACTCTTTGTGCATTGACGCATAACTCGTGATTGAAAAATCATGTATTCATTAACTTGATTTTACATGTCATGAATTTAGGTGACAAGTTGTGTATTCCATATGTCGCAAGAGTTATCATTATATTATTATAATACATTTTTGGTGGATTCAGATGGGTATTCACTACATTTCCCCCATGGTACATTTATGTACATTGTTAATTTCAAATAAATTTGTTTAAAATGATTATGTATGAGAATATCAATGACATTTTGATGAGAATTAAGATAAAATAATTTATTAATTAAATAATATAATTTATCAATTTGATCTTGATTTATCTTAAATAATAATGACAAATAATTGAATTCTAGTTTTATTAAATGTGTAATTCATTTGATGCATGTTGATGATCATGAGAATAGACCAAACCTTTGAATGAGATTGGTTTCATTTTATTTATTATTAAATTAAATTTTTGGCATGTGTGCCTTCTATCCGCGTATTTTGTAAGTGCCAATGTCTCCATGGTTTCTTTTATGTGAACCATTTTCCCTCACATGAGTGTGAGTAAAAGCATATGTAAATTATGGATCTCTCAAGATAGTGGAGGTTGTTCAACATTAGAGCTAGGGTGAAACTAATCCAATAGAGATACATTGGTGGATAGGTGGAGTGCAGTAACAAAATACTTAATTGGTTCAAGATGTTTCCCCCTAAGTCAAAGATTAGTTTATCAACCTTTTTATAAACTAACTACTAGTAAAAGCTCATGAAAATACCTCTATATCATTTTATTTATTTCATGATGTGTGGTTATATCATTAGGGATGTTGTGTTGCTATCACATGAATTAATGAAATTAATGACCATGTATGATATAACTAAAATAAATTTTTTATGTGTGAATAATATCTAATACATGATAAATCACTTAAGTAAACCAATTGATATTAAAAATAACGTGATAAAGATATTAATGGGAAATTAATACCTAAAAGGATAAAATTCCTCAATAATATATATTAAGATGGTATAGCCTTTCACCACCTCAGTTAAAATTAAACCACAGTTTAAAGTGATTGACCAACCAAAGTTGGGGAGCTTTCAGTTATCGAGGAATTATAACTTTATGTTTTGGGTTGAATTAACTTAGTTCACATCAAGATTTAACTTCCAATAAAATACTTGGTGTAACTTAGATGAAAGGGTTAAAGAAATCCAATTTATGTATTTCATGATTGGGGAGTCTACTCAATAGATTAAGGAACTTTGAGTTAACGTAGTTTCAATTTGCAATAACTACATAAAACCATTCATGTTTCTTCACCAATGAATGTTGTGTTAATAAGAAAAGGAATTTGGATTCTTTCTACTAGAATGTCCAAAAAATAAAATACTCTAAATCCAATGGAGTGGTCTATTGGGTTTTGGTAAAATAGTGGGAGATTAATAAATTTAGTATTTTTGTATTTGTTTAAATTTTTCATATAAAGTACTAAATCTATACTAATCTTATTTTTAGAAACAATATTAAAATTAATTAAAACATATAATTTCAATCCATATTTGAGGAGGATAGATGTAATGGCCCTAACCTCCCTGTTCCATTAAATTATCAAAATCCAGTGTTTCAGGTGTTCTGCGAGGTAATGATATCATATTTCAAGAGTTTTGTCAAATTTACATTTTTTCCATCAGTGAGTCTGGCATTGGTGAATCAACATCGTTATCTCAACTTCAGTGACTCAGCATCAGTAGATAAAATTAGACGACTCAATGTCAGTAGTTCAGGGCATCATTAGGTCGGGGCATTGGTGATTCAGGGTGTCAGTAGGTTGAGGTGTCTATAGGTCAGGCCTCAGTAAGTCCGACCATCATTAGTTTAGGGCATCATTAGGTGTCATCGTCAGGTTGCGTCAATGGGTCATGTTGGTGATTCTATAACGATGTCTCACCCAACAATGACTCACTGTCTGTGACTCACCCATAGGTGACTCATTTCCATCTTTTCTTTGTTTTTCCAGTTTCCCCCCTTTGATGTATCCTTTGACATTAAATGACTAAAATGATGTATTTCATGATTTTTTGGGCCATTTCAATTTGTATTAATCTCCTAATAACTTGATGCTTCCTTTGACTACTAAACTGTGTGGTCTTAGTTGTGACCTGACATTAGTGGCCTTTAAAATAGTTTCCCCCATAGATTTTGGATCTGGCCTTTCTAAATCCTAAATCCACTTTTCCTTTGAACCCATAAATTTTTTCTTGATGCTCCGAGAACAATTATTACATGGGGATTCATGTGCTTGTGTTGTAGTGGCATGTTCGATTTTCACATGGAGTCTTTCCTGGTACTTTCATGACCCCCTGTTTTTCATGCAAGGAATTTTGTTTGATAATCTGTTGTTTCGGGTAGTGATTACCCCATCTCTCTTTCTTTTGTGAAACATGCAGTGTGGGTGTACTCATGTACCCTAGTGTCTATAGTTAAATACAAACATAATGAAGATGATATGATGTAATAAATGAGGGGATGGTAAGATGAATATGATGATGAACTTTTTTTTATCCTTTATCCTTGATCCTTATTTTGAATTATATGGGTTGTGTTCTCCAAAAATTCAGGGTTGTTGGTGATCTCAGTTTTCAAACTTGTATGGGTTGGGAATAATTATTGCTGCTGCTCCATGAATAGTTGCATGATTATGAATTTGGTAAACCATTTATATTCATTTAAATAAATTTATTCCTCAATGTCAAACTAGTTCTATGATAACCCTTGTTTTAGCAAGTGGAATTAAAGAATGAGTGTTTTATAAATCTGAATAAATTGTGCCTTGTTGGTGTGGTTTTGTGCTGTGTGAGGTTCTGTTTGGCCTTGTGTATGTTCTGGTAGTGTGGTTTTGTGGGTGGGAGTGTGGTTGTGTGTTTGGGGAAGTAAATTCAGATTGATTGAAGCACAAGTTGAGATATTTATTGATTGTGGAATGGATTAACTTGTTATGAAGTGGTACCACATCTGGGTAGTGGTTGGGAAGCTGGTCTATAGGACTGGGTTGTGTCATGTTCATGTTTATGGGTATGTTGGGTGTTATGTTTTCTCTTAACGGGGCCACCATGTGTGGCAGTAATGCAGTGTGTTGGGGATTTTACTTATTGAGAGGAAGGATAGGGTGTCATGACTTTGATGAATGATGTTGGTAGTGGTTGAACAAGAGTTTATGAGAGGGGAGTGTCTAATGGTACTATTAGTGAGGTGAGTTTTATTTTTCTAAATTTAGTGATTCCTGTGTAGTGGGGATACCGAGGAAGGTTTATGAGGGATGATTTTAAGGAAAGATGGAGTTACCCTGAGTGGCCCTTCCACCCATAATTTCTAGAGGATGTTATTTTATGAATGGGTGTTAGAATCGATTCTTTTACCATGGACCATCTTTCTTTGTCTGACATTGGTAGTGGTTCGTATGGTTTCTTCTCCATATAATGTTTTTAGTTTTTGGTAGTTTCTTGGGTAGAAATGTAATAACTAAATAAATGAATTTTTGGGGGGTATTTTTCGGGTTGTGGCTTTTAGTGAAGAGGATTTCATTTATTGAATTTGGAAGTGATCATCATTCATTTTGATAAGTTCATTTACAGGTGTCATCAAGGGAATTTTTGTTGGGCTGGTTTTCATTCTGAAAACCCATACTTTGGAATTAGTGTTTCGTACCTATGTATATACATTTAGTTCCTTTTGATTTCTATACACACCCCACCCATGTTGAGCACTACGTTCTAAACACTGCCATTGTTATGGGGGAGGGTGTTCTTTCCCAACATCCAGGTGTGAGGATGGATGGATGGTTTTTGGATCTTATCTCCTCCCTATTATAGGAATTGATATCCCTAGACTCTTTGGTTAAGTTGTGGTGTGGTTTTGAGGTGCATGTGTCTATAAGAAAGTTGTGCTTCCTAGGTGTCTTCGATATGGGGTTGTGGTTTGTGGCCTAGGTGTTTGTGGGTGAGATGTGATGTGGTATATGGACCAGGTGTGTTCGGGTAGGTTGTGATAGTGGGGATTGTGGAAGATCATGGTAGTGTCATGACATTTTCCATTAGGGATGAGCAGTTAACCAATTAAAAGTGGTGTGGAGTAACCAAATATCAATTTTCTTACAAATTTACTTATGTTATTATTTGATAATTCATTAGCGAGGTTTGTGTTGATAGTATACCTTGTTAAATGCTTTTGAGTTTCTATTGTTTTCTCATAGGGTCATTAGTATGCTTATCCAACCTATGCCCGAGTGAATTTTGGTTCTCCCTACTGATTATACTTCTATGCCCACCCTACGTATATAAAACCATTTTCATGTTTACATTGAGATTACGTGGACCATGCTAGACCTTACTAGCTCAGATGTTGGGGATGGTTGTTGTGTCCCTTATTAGTTTGATTTTGGTACTTAATTCGGAGTTTTCTTTTCATTTCTTGAAATTTGACATTAATCATGAAAGTGGTATGGATTTTGGAATCTTTATATATATATATATCTATATGTGTGTGTGTGTGTGTGTGTCTTGGATTAGTTAGAGGTTGATACATACTATCTCCCAATCATTTTTACTATAAATAGGGTAATGCCTCCCATTCTTTTGATATTTTAATACCCTTGGTGTTGGTCTCTACCCTGAGGTCTATTGGCGGTGGGACTTAGGGGACCTTATATCTCTTTCATGTTGAGGTAGGTAGGCCTTGTCATCTTACTATCCATTCCATCATCTCGAAGAAGGTTGTTCATGACAGAATGGTATCAGAGGTGATGGTTGAGATATTGGGTGGAGTTTGGAGTTAGGCACAATGAGGATTGAATGGGTTGGTATGGAAATAGTGTTAGGTGGTCAGGGTGCATGGCATAGGCCAGGGAAGATTGACTAGGATACAAGATTTTAGGACCCCTTGTGATTTGATGCAAGGAATTTGTGGTTACCGAATGACGCGAAGAGGCTACACCGATTGCGGGGTAGAGACTCTGGGAAAGTTACATCCATCATGATGACTTGTGTTCTTATATGATTTGGGTGTTTTGGAAAATTAATATAAATAATGAGTTAAAATGTATCTGAAATAAATTCCATACTACTATGGATTAGGAGTTTCTTGTTTTCCTTCCAATTATGGCTCCCTGATGTCATCAACATGTGGTATGAGCAGTGGAGGCTCAGCAGGCCGACCTTGTTAATTGATGGTGGGTTAACTAAGTGGAGGAGGATTAATAATGGTAGAAGACCCATAATTATTTATAGCGATAATCTCCAGGAAATTACAAGGGAAGTGTCTCAAACGTGGAGATGGAGGGTTGGATCAATGAGCTGGTGATCACTTTTTTGCTTGATCCATGATCTGACATAGTATTGTGTTTCCCTAGAAGTGATCTAGATGAGGGTACCAACATGTTAGTGGTGGATGCTCTACCTCATGGAGAGGAAGGATATCTATGTTTCATGGGTTGACTTTGAGAAGGAGTTTCGGGCAGAATTCCTCTCTTCGATGATGGGTCCCAAAGGACTAAGAGATGAGTACATGATAAATTCTTATAAAGATCTTGAAATCAGTATGTACCTAAATTCCATGAGGCATGGGGGAAGTGAAGATGGACAGATAGAAGCTGAATCACACCACACTTTCTTATCTTTTGTGGATGTAGTTGTTGAGGCTACAGTTCCTATTTCTAGTCAATCAATTAATTACACTCGTGGTGTAAATAATGCACAGGATGATCATTTTCTGGCTCAATATACAAATTCTTTAAAATGGAATGACAAATTTAAATCCAATGAAGATGAGGGACCTAGAAGTGACAATGGAGGATATCTTGCTGAAATTATTAAGGACCATAATTTTTCAAGGGGGAATATTCCACCTTATACAGGATCTCTTTCTGTGGGAAAGGAGGTGGACAGCTCAAAAATGAAAGATCCAGTATAGTTTTATGAGCTTATGAATGAAGACCCAGTGGAGCATGTGTATCTTGATGGGAATGAATAATAGGGGGGAAAAAGATCCTTATAGTTGGAATGTTGTTTTTATTACTATAAATTAGATCAACAATAATGTCGAGATATCTGTACAAGATTTTATGTCTGGAGATCTTCCATCTATGCCTTTCGATGCCCCTTCTAATCATGACCCTGGTGAATTAGCTTGTGCCAAGTTCAGTAAAGGTTTTTATATTATGTTTTTTTATGGGAATGTTGATATGGGGTAGAATCATGTCAAAGGTATTCAATAGACTACAAATTTCATCACCGTTCCTGACTCCATTAGTACTCTCTACTTTGGAATTTTCAATGCCGAACATCCCAAGGAGAGTAGTGATATTCCTTACAATGTGGAGGTTGTTGAGGGCTCCAATAACCCCTCTTCTAAATTGGACTCACTGGACAACAAATAGTTGTGGGGGAAATACATTTAAATCAAGAAGGAATCCATATGGCTGAAAATGACTCTATTGTGCAACTTGGTTTGGAGGCTATCAAGGAGCCTCTGGTAGAGATTGCAGCATTAGCACATAAGGAACTAGGCATGTCGTGTAATTTAGGAAAATACATTGAATCCAGAGAACAACGCAATAATACGCCCGAGGAATTATATTATATGGTGGACACTAATAAGATCTTATATTATTGAGGTAGCCTATAGGTCACCCCCAAAGTAGAAATGATTTCATCCTCGAGGTCGTGGGAATGTACAGAATATGGGTAAAAAATTCTAAAGAGGACAATAAATTCCCAATTATTTTCTCTTGTTGAGATGCATTGTTTTAATTCTTTTATTTTACAGGTGTATGTGATGAACACTCTTGTCATAACCCCCTGTTCTATTTCTTTATATTTTTCTAATAAATTTTCAGGGCCATGGATTTTTTAGCCTTCAATTAGCACCGTTTGGATAATAATGGTAAACTAGATGTTTATTGATCCTAACATAATAAATACTTGACATGATAATTTAGAACATGAAGGATAAATTATAATGAAAAATATTAATATAAGTATAAATATACATCAATTTATTGATAAAATGGTATGCATCCATCATTGGGAGATTGATGGACTTATTTAATGGATGTTTGTCTACTAACTTATCACAAATAAGAGAATTATTCATTTTAATTACATTCTTATGAATTCCCTTGTATGTTGATTTACCGAGGATTATATATTTTTTGATAATACATTTATACCAGTACCAATAATATTGTATGTGAATTTACAAGATTTATATAAATTACCAATTATGAAATATAAATATGGGTGCAGCCACATGCCATTTGACACCATTTAAATTTTCTATAATAGATGCTTATATTAAATTTCCATGTGTATTAATATTAATCATTTAGTATATATTATATGATAGTTGTTTTGATTAGAATAAATATTGAGCATCATATACCATATTTAAAATGGTTTAGCAGTACCACTGAGAATTTTATCCCAACATTTATATAAATAATTCAGATGTTAATAAAGTAATGGAAATAAATTGTCAAATTATACAAACCATAAATTTCTATATAAAATCAATATTTATTGTGAGTCAAAAATATATTTTCATCTAAAGAGAAAAATGAATGTATTGACAACATTATGTGGTTTTAGGTATTGTCTCACATTGGTGCCAGATAAGTTATATGATATTACTAAATGTTGTCAATGAGACTTTTAAAATTGGCATGGAAATAAATTATTTCGGATGTGTGCATGTTAAAATTAAAATCTAAAATCAAAATATTTATTCTTAAATTAATAGGTTCAGCAATGGTTAAATAACCATTGAAGGCCTTCGGGGAGTTTAGGTTAGTAGGAATCCTCTTAGGGATCCTCATCAGAGAGAAACCCTAAATTGATCAACCCCAAAGTCCGTGGAAAATTAAATGATAGTTGTCCAAACATTCCCCACCATGTTCTATGATTCCATTTGATCATGGCCCACTTCCTCCATTCTCTTCTTGTCTCCTCTAACACCCACACTTCTATCTGAAAGTCTCTTTCCTGTGATTTTTAGAACATGCCCAACATCTTTGCCAACACTTCCAACATGCTCCCCAACTTAAATATAATGTAATCTCCAAAAATGACTGGTGGTTGAAGTTAGAGGCTTGATAACTCAATGTATCAATCATTTCTTCCAATACAATTGTAATCTAGAATTATCTGCTTTCACCTACATTACTCGAGTAGGGGGAGTATATAATTGTGTTGTTTGGGAATTAATAAGATAACCTAAAATCATTCTGGATTAGAGCTTGTTTTGTTCAGAGGTTTGGAACCATAGTTCATGAGGTTTCACTCCATTCATACCATCCTAAACATCCTTAGAGTTTCTATGGTTTTCCAACTGAGGATCTACAAAATAATTTCAGATGGAATGAATGCTAGATTACCCTCTTCCATGTCTGGATCCTCAACTATAGAGGAAGTACAGACAAAGTTGAATTTTTTAGTGGTGTCGATTATTTTAAACTTTCAAAATAAAGGGCATAGAACCTGGGGTTGATTGGAATGAAAAGTAAAGGATCATATTTTGGGATTATTTTAGAATTTAAAATTAAACATCTTGAGGTGTCTCCCCCTCCTCTCACGCGGCCTCCACAAGACTAGGGAAAAAAGTACTACTCTCTTTCTATGTTGTCTTCACTGTGTTGCGCCTACCTCATCTTCCTACCCACCTGCCCTGCCCCCTAACTATTCCACTATTCATCATGTCTCCCTGCACATCCCTTTTATAATTGATCTATAATCATTAATTTTTTTTTTCACATTTCCTATGTATATATACATGCATAAATACAATGCATGTATATAGATATATATTAGTATAAGTATATACATATATAAATTCATAAATATATATTAATAAAAATATATAAATACATTTATTCACATATTAATACAAGAAATTTACAATGAAAATTTGTATTGATAACATTTCAATCAAATTTTCAATTTATATTTCTAATGTGAATTTATATATAAAACTGAGTGCAAATTTCCAATTTTTATTTACCCAAAAACATGATCAATATAAATTTTTATTGAAAATAAACAGACACATACATTAATATCCATATACATAAAAATAATACATAGTGAATTTATAGTGAAAATTTAAATTTTAAATTTTCAGTACATATATATCAGAAATTTTCAACAGAAATTTACTATGGGAATTAACTTTGGAAGTATATACCTGAATTTTCATGTTACTATTTCTAGTGTTCATTTGAATGAATATATTTAAGGATAGAAACACAATGATATATATATATAAGTTCTCAATGTGATTTTCTAGTCTAAATTTGCACTAAATTTTTTCAAAGCATACATACATATATATAAATTTGCAATGGAAATTTTCATTGAAAATTTTTAATGGATATTGCATATAAATTTTCATTTGATAATTTACACTATAAAATTTGGATGTATACATAGATACATACATGGAAATTTTTATTAAAAATTTAGTGAAAATATCAAATGTAAAGTTCCACAATTTTTACTGAGATTTTAAATAAAAATTCACAGTTAAAATTTCCAGTTATCACTGTAATGTTATAATTGAAATTTAATTTTCAATGGGAACTCTATCATATTCAAAGAAAATTTTCAGTAAAAATTAATGATTATTAGTCCAAATTCATATTAAAATTTTAATATAAGCATAAACATAAATATTAATTAAATTAAATGCACACATAGACTTAAATTTTAAATATTCATTATAATTTTACAGTTATAAGTAGAAATTTATACTCAAAATTTTCATTGAAATTTTCTACTAATTTTTGTTAATATAAAATTAATATATGTTAAAATTTCATGGCTGAATATATTGATATTTAAATAAATAATGTAAATTTACATTGATGTTTTATTGTTCCAATATCCGCTATAAATTTATAGTGTAAATTTTTACATGAAGTCCATGGTTCAAATTTACCTTTAAATTTATAATGAAAATCTATAAATTTCCACATTATATTTGGTAAAACCCTGACCTGAGTATCACATGCCAGTACCCCAAGCTATTTCTCTACATGACTTCATGTGTGCCTCCCTATACCCCAAAGGTAGCTTACTAGTAGCAATGGCCAAATATATAACATGGGGAGACTATTCCATATTTATGAATGCATCAAAACAACAACAAAAAAAAAAACAAATGAAAAACCAAAATAAATACACAATAATGACACCCAAGTGGGTCCCAACATCATGTATGGTTCCCTCCTCCATGATATATCTTAGCTTAGACATATAACATTGGTCACATTCCATTATCATGTCCTTTAAACATGAAGTCTATTTGGTTACCAATTAGGTATCCGGAGTAAGGTGTGAGTAAAAATTAGTATGCTACCACCAATGATGTATATAACAATACCTAGTCTATAAAAGTTTATGCAGTTGTATAAATAAAAATTATAATAATTTTAACAGTTATCACATTTCATTATTCTTTAATTAACCACATAAATTACCTGAGTTCATGATGATACTAGTACCATAAATTCCTTCTTTAGTGCATGTATGAGTCTAAACCATATCACATAGGAAAATAAAAACTCATTATAACATAGGATTTTATTGTCCATTTAATTTCAATTCATATCAAAACTACATGGAATCAAAGTCCAATGAAAAAATTTGGGCCTAAATTATAATTTCTAGTAACCTGTGGGATTTTGAAGCATCATTCTTCGTCCCACACCTCATTTTTATCATATATGTGATTTTGAAGAATCAACTTGTATACCACACTCGTACTCATCACTTATTGTTTTTTGAAGCAATAGTCCTTGTCCCACACACATTATCACATATGTCACAAATATCACATATTTCATAAAAAATATTGTTAATAAACCTTAACCTTCATATAAAAAAACTCATCAATGTGTCCAAATTAAATTATCAATTCAATCATGGTTCATCACTTTAATCCCAATGAATAATATGAAAAAATAACCATTCAAAAATTTAACGACATTTATTCATAGAAACCATTAACCCTTTAATGTTAATTACACCATCTCTTAATTCCAATTAATCAATCAATTCATAAATCCATTAATCAACCAATTTCAAATTCCCATTAATTGACCAATTTCCCAATCCCACAATTCCACCAATTCTATAATCACATTAATTAATTAACCAATTAATTAATTAAATTAAATATTAGATTTTCATATGTGCAAATTTCAGTTTTACAATTTAAAACATGTAATTTAAAACAAAACTATGGGAATTAACATTTAGACTACCAACCTCAAGATTGTTGACGACTCATCGCTAACAGAAATCCCCAAATTGATGTGGAACGATCAATTTCTTGATGGAAGAAGATATTTAGAAATAAAAACTAGATCCAAAATCAAACTAAATATGATCCGTGAAAGCGTATATCTAAACCTTTACAATGGAGGATAAAACATTATTATTTATCTATGAAGAGAGATGATAGGGAGAGGAAACCACATAGGAAGGGATTACATACCAAAATAGGTGTCGAAACATAAATCAGAACATTAATTTATAAATAATGGTGCTCATAGAGCATTGGAACCCTCTTTAAAACCTTCAAAAAATGAAGGATAACCTCATATGTCGAGCAAGGGTGAATTTGGGTGAATGATGCGCGGTTCAAGAATTTTAATTAAAATTATAGGGGGATTAAAAACAATGCACATGGGTTCCTGGGTAGAGGTGTAGTATTTTCCCAATTGAGAACCCTAAATACATGCCTCTCCTAGAGGTCACACGATTACTAATAAGATGGGAAAAACTAGAAAAATAGTGTGCCAACCGTTCATTTACCCTATGCGTGGGAATGCACGGTTTTTTGGAGTAGGGTGCTTGATTTGGGAAAACCATGTGCCAACAAAGCACTACCAAAAACCCCCTAAAAATATCCATAATTTTCATGTTTCACCCAAAAAACCCCAAAATTAAAACAAAATAATTTTATTATGAAAATTAGGTTAAAATTGTACATAAAAATGAGCATAATTCATCTCCAGAAAGTTCAGGATCTTACAATATCCCCACCTTTCGACAACTCATCCAAAAGCTATACTCCCAAGCATCTCTATGATTTTGAGTTAAAAAGATCAGGACACTATGCCTGCATATTTTCTCTACTCACCCATGTTTCCTCTAGAACACATCCATGGTACCAAAATTCTAAAACTATCGACATGGTCTTTCCCCTACACACAGTTTCACTGGGATCCACGACACGTATCCTATTCTCCATAAAGAACACATTGGTCTCAAACTAAACATCAACTTCATTAATCACATGAGAAGGGTTGGGGTGATACCACCAAAGTTGTGACACATGGAAAACATCATTCATATAATTTTACCTTTGTGGAATAGCCAATCGGTATGCTACCAAGATGATCCCCTCTATAATCTCAAACTATCCGATAAACCCAAGCACCAACTATCCCTAACGTTTAATCATGTAGTGACCCAATCTTGGTGACACCCTAAGGAACCCAAGATCTCCCATTGTAAGACCAAGGGGTAAAACATTCTTATCAACATATGTATTCTACCTACTTTGAGTCATAGAAATACTTTTCTAAATCAGTTAAACCTTCTTTAATTTATCCACCGTGAGACTCGGTCTGAACAACTCTGACTCACTTGCCTCCATCCAACATAGAGATGATCAGCATGGCCTACCATAAAGATCCTCATATAGTTTCATCTAAATAGTATCCTGATAATTTTGGTTATAGGGGGACTCAGTGAGAACCATGTGCTTCTCACAAGTCCCACCAAATCCAAGAAAACATGCTCATAGTGTATCATCCAAAACATATATCTTATATTTTGACTTCCCATATATCTGTGGGTGGAAATCTATATTCAAGTATACCTATGTACCTAGAAACTTCTGAAAACATTTGCAGATGTGAAAAGTGAAACATGATTCATAGTATGAAATTGTACTTTGTGGGACCCCATGAAGATGGACTATCCCTCGATCATACATATCTCCTAACTGACCCATTGAATAAGTCTCTTAAATAAGAAAAAAATGCGCTACTTTCATCAGTAGATCTACCATCACCCAAATAGAATTATTCTTATAAGGAATCCTTAGTAATCCCATCATGAAATACATGGTAGCATCATCCGACTTTAATTCCATAATGGGAAACGGCTGTAGTAAACCACTTGGTCATTGAAGATCAGACTTCACCTATTGACACCCTACTACAAAACAGGGTTTTATCAACTCTAAAAAATCCAATATCATCTCTAAAATTGAACTAATAATCAGGGATATATTAAATCGAGGTTCCATTTTATTAGAGATAAAAAAGTCCTTGATTAAAAAGGATTTTATTAGTGATCTTTATAGAACTAATAATATAAAAAAACATTAAATCGAAGGGTAGACCCACACACTTTTTAACAGCACCTGACCCCATTTCAATAGCTATAGGAATTCTTGATCACACACACCACCACCACCCCTTAAATAGAACTAGGCACACACCCCCTCCCCCACCCATTAACAACACTCCCCCCCGCACCCACTTGCGCATCTACCTCCACTTGGATTCAAACCCAAGACCTCTCCCTTGCGCGCCTGCAGATTTACCACTCACCCATCTTGTTTTGATGTCCATATAATGATATTTCTATTTATTTATATATATATATATTTAGTTATATTTATACATATATTAATATTGAATTATATTAATATATATATATATATATAGTTTGTGATATTTATATATTTATTCGTATATTAATATATTTTTAAAATATTAGTTTTAAATACATTAATAAAATATGTTTTTGTTGGTGTCTGTATAAATAAGTACATAAAATAAAACAAACATACAATACACACACACACACATTTATATATTATATGTGAATCTGTAAGAATAATTATAAATATTTATATATCATTATTTAAATTTACATATAATATATATTTATATGTATATTCTTATGTTAGAATATATAGAAAATATATATCTGTTTTCTAATAAATATTGTCATTAATACACACACACACACACACTATATAGGTATATAAATACTCAAATATTTTTATTTTTAATAAAATGGATATTATTTTTCATTTAGATGGGGATTATATATTAAAAAATACACTCTATATCTAAATATGTTTAATTATTAATTTAATGAATTAATTTTTTATGTGTGAATAGATATCAAATATTTAAATATTTTTATATATTTGATTATAAATAATAATACATTATAAAAAATGATAAAATTTAAAATCCATAACATTAATATGAATGTAATCCCTAGGAATAAATATAGTATCCATTGGAAAAGGATAAAATACCCCCTTAAATGAGGCTGGAATTCTGTCGAATGTTAAATTAATTGGGTATCCTGACAAAAAACTCAGTTTTGGAGGCCTTTTAGGACTTTTTTGGCCTAAAAACGTGACACATTCTTTCCTTATATCATTAGTGTGTTGAGATCGTCACAGGATTTGATATGATATGTGGTAGTGCTCAAATGGACTCCCAAATAAAAAATGATGGCAGTTTGAAGTTTGAGTTACGTTTTCAACTTATTTTAGTTCTTTTTTTGTAAATATTGACTTTTTGTGTCTCCAAATTGTTACTATACGATTATTACTCAATAAGAATTAGAAAAATATTAATTAACTATATTTTTTTAAAATATTTTATGTTCCATTTTCACTAAATATATTATATATTAAGTGTAAATTCTTATTTATACTTAAATAAAGCATATTTAAAAAATATATATTATATTTATATCAATTTAAATATACTTATATATTTATGTATTTATGTATTATTTTTAATGAAATTTTTTGAAATATACCCTTTAGTAGTGATAGTAAAAAAGTGATGATAAAGACTCACCTTTACCAGTGCTAATACAAAAAACTCTAATAGATGGGGCCCCTTTAACATCACTAAAAAAGCACTGACAAAGGAGGTAGCAATATTAGTAATAAAAAATTCTAATAACGGGTTACTTTTAACATGGTTTTTAGTAACATTAAAATTACATTTTTCAGCTCTTTTTTTAGGGTGATAATAGAAAACCTTTTATCAGCGTTTTTTTAGTGCTGTTAAAGGACGGTGCTGTGAAAACCCATTTTTGTGGTAGTGACATATGAAGCATCATCTCACAAACACACCAATTTATTTTTTCATTCCTGACCACCAATACTGTCAATATAGGTCGTGGTACATTTTGGTCAAATCAAGATGCATCAACCACTTCGAGTCATGAATTTCATGCATCATATCCTCTCACATACACATAGGCACAATAATTTTCGTCACTACATAAATGAATTCATCACTCTCTATAGTCCTGTCTGAAGGTGACTATCCACATTGAAATCTTTCCCTCAAGTCCAGACACTCTAGATCGTCATACTGCATCTCTATGATCCAGCTCTGAAGTATGGACTCCAATGATACTGATATGAGGGTAATCTTCTTCTAGACCTCTTCATCCTCAACATGCATTTCTTCCAACAACGTCATCATCTTCCTCTAAAATGTAGACATCTTAACTATCTGAGTCTATTTTTTTAATCCATCAGTAACACTTTTCCCCTTCCTGGGTGTATATGCTAGTTCAAAATCAAACAACTATATATACTCAACCCATCTCTACTACCTGAGGTTAAAATATCATTATAAAAAGATATACTTTAATCTCCTATTGTTAGTATAAATAATAAAATTTTCTCTCAATTGGTAATTACACCATCACTTCAAGGTATAAACCACTACAGCTAACTCAAGGTCATGTGTAGGGTAGTTTTGTTCATTTGGCCTCAACTACCATGACCCATATTCCATAAATTGATCTCTTTTAGTTAACACAACTTTTAGTACTACCCCATATGCATCAAAAAACACAATATAATCCTCCACTAGCTCGGGTAGGATTAATATTAGATTGGTATTCAAATGCCACTTTAAATCCTAGAAATATTTCTCACATTTTCCAGATCATTCAATCCAAAATGACTTCTTGTTCAATCTCAAAAGTGGTTATTCCAAGTGGCCTTTGTCCTGGATGAATCTTTGATAATATACCACTAAGCCCAGAAAGCTACAGATATCAAATAAATTCTTGAGCTTCTCCCAATAAACAATTGTATGCACGTTATCTAGGTCGACATTCAATATTTCCTTTGAGATTATGTGACCCAATAAATGTACCCGATTCATTCTGAATCGACACTTAGATAGCGTGGTATATAGATAATTCTCTCTCAGTTTACATAGTATGATGTCAAAATGCTGGGCATGATCGACCTGTTTTTTTTAGTACACTAAAAATTCATCGACAAAAATAACCACAATCTAATCCAGGTACAGGTGGAAGATTTTTATCATCAATGCCATGAACACTTCTGGTGCATTAATCTGCTTGAACATCATCATGAACAACTCATATAGGCCATACCTACTTCTGAGAAATGTCCATTATATATCAAATGGTTGAACTCTCAGAAGATGATAACCTAACCTCAAGTCAATCATGGAGAAAAATTTCCCCTCTCAACCGGTCAAAGAGATAATCAATACGCTGAAGAGGACATCAGTTATTCACTATCATCTGGTTCATCTTTTGGTAATCAACACATAACCAAAAATTCCCATAAGTAATTTCTATAATAAAAACTAGTGAACCCCAATGTGACGTACTGTAATTGATAAACACTTTATCCATCTACTCTTCTAGTTGTAGCTTATGATCCAAAATCATTGTTGGTGTCATTCTCATCATAGTGTCCTATTTGAAATATCAATTCAATCATGGTTCTTAAATTTAACCACATGTAATACTACACAAAAAAATCATCATTATAACATTTATCTACATTTTTTCATAAAATTTTTTAACTCGTTAAAGTTAATCCAACAGTCCCTTAATTCCCATTAATAACTAAATTCATAAAACCATTAATAAAACAACATTACAATCCCATTAGTTGACAAAATTTCATAAGCTCAATATTCCAAAAATTCTACAATCAAATTAATTAATTAAAAAATATCTTAATTCATCTCCAGATGCAATTGCAATATGTGGAAATTCCAATTTCACAATTAAAGACATGTAATTAAAAACAATACTATAGGAATTAAAATTTATACCACATAACTCATGATCACTAATGATCCCTCACTAATGAAAATCCCCATATTGATGTGTAATTTTCAATTTCACAATGGTAGAATAGATTTCAAACCATAACCAATATCCAAGATCAAATATATTGAGATCCTTAAAAACCTTGATCTATCCTTTTCTAACAGAAGATAAAACATTCCACTTCATTCTTGAAGAGAGAGAATGATAGGAGACCACACAGGAAGAGATTACATATCAGAATAGGTGCATATTTGACAATCAGGTCTTCAATCAATCAATCAACATAGGTTGTAGGTGTCGTGATGCGATTAGATACACAATGTGGGAAGTGGTTCCCTCTTAGTGATGAGTTTGTCTTGAAGTATGAGAATGTGATAAAGGACCTTGGGATGGGTGCTCAGTGGGAAATATGGCTCAGGGAGTGAAGAACAAAACCTGAGCTACCAGATTTAGTACATAAAAATGTTTTATAGATTTTTTTATATAAATATGTGAAAAGAAAAATACATGGAGTATTTTACATACTCAGACCTTTTCCGGTCTAGGTTTGGTAGGATTCATAAAGGCTTTATAAAATTAATTAAATAAACATAAGATGATATTATTTTAAATCTAAAACACATATTTTGTCATGGATACCCATTATACTATTTATTCAATCATTTTTGGGTCATTATGATTACATAATACACACCATATATTTATATGGTATTTAATTTTTATCTTAAAATTTGACTATCTTAGAAAATTATGAGAAATTCAATATTGGATAATTTCAGCATTCCGATTCCAAAAATAATATTCATTTTAACAAAATAATTTTCAAAATATTTTCATTTTCACTTTTAAAATAAGAGTATGCATTTATTGAAAAATGTTGGTTTTTTTGACAATACCAGTTTTTGAACACTTATAAAATGTATATTTGACATCATAAAAATTATATGACAATTTATATTTAATAAAAAGTATTTAATAATTATTTTTATAAAAATAGAATTTATTTCAAAAATCCATTAATTCAAAAAAATTAAATATTTTAATTGAATTTTAATATTACCAGAAATAATAATTTTTGTTTTATTGAATACAAATAAAAATATATTATAATGTTACAATAAAATGAAAACATATTCACTATTCTATAATATATACATATTAATATTATTAGGTTCATTGTAAATAACCATTCAATACACCAAAAAATTATATAAGAGTAAGTTGTTTGATGGTGAGACTTTCATGGGGTGCTTTGGCTTACTTGGTTTAGTTCGAGATCTCAATGAGCTTGAGCTTCTCCTGTAAATAGTTTTGATAAAAATTAAGTTATTAAATCCCAAAATTGACATGGTCTATGTAAAATCACATAGATTCTATCTCCTTCATAATATCTAATAAACGGGATTCCATGGGTATGATCCTACAGGTTGAGGTCATCACTTTCTTTTTCAGTGTCAATTGGATTTGGTAAAACATTATATTTATACTAATCATGTGATCACTTTTTAATGACTATATTATCAATGGTAAATATTCTTAAAGTTATTTTAAATTAAATAATATATAACCAATTAAGTCATGTGTTTTCATTAACCAAAACTGTAACACCCCAAGCTTCTACGGTACGCTTCTCTTTGAATAATGTGATAGTATGTGTTGTACGCAACACCGAGTTCTAACAACCAATCAAACTAGCCGTTATGAATAGTAATACCTACTTTTTAAAATTATATATATTTTATATTTCAAAATGGACTTCATTTTTGGATTCGGAATATCTAATTTAGCCTAAGGTGAAATTTTGGTACTTTTCGGATAACTTTCATATTTTGATGAATAGTGAAAATTACTAAATTTTAATTAAAAACAACTTTTTTAATCAAAATAATTAATAGTGATAAATTATGAATTTTAGTAGTTTTAAAGTATATTTAGAATATATTTTTACCATTTAATATAATGTTGGTCATTGGAAATAATTATACAATTAAACCGAACATAAACAAGTGTCAATCTTTTGATAGTTATTATCTCTTAAAAACACGCTTTTTGTTTTGATAGTGGGAATTAATTTTAAATTAATTTCTGCCACTTCTGTGTTTTGAATTTAGGAAAATGGATTCCATATTTGGAATCAGGATTTTCAAATTGTGTAAATAGGTATCTTTTATTTTTAGACATTTTGAATAATTACTGCGGTAAATATTTTATTTACCATGGTTAAGGGTAAATCTGGTAAATAAGGGTTAAAAAATAATATTATAATAATACTAAATTACCCTAAAACGTGTCTTAACCCTATTGGTTGATACATGGTCGACCATGGGCATCTTTGGGTCGATTTTGGGACCCCATGGATCCACTTGTAAGTGATAATTACACTTTATTTTAATTAAGTTAAAATGAATACAAAAATGACACAAGCATATATATTTTAGAAAAACAATTTTTACATAGGGTTATATATGTTGGATTTTAGATTATAAATATTCATTAGAAAGATAAAATGATTTCCTACATAATTATATTTTATTTATAATTTTTAGACATTAAATGATTTAATTTATTTATGACACAATGATGATGTAGTAATTACTATAATAGTGAAAAATTAAAATAATTGATATTAAAAATACCCAAATAAATATAATATGAAACTTTTAATGAATTAAACTAATTTTATAGGATAATATGATATATTAGGATTTATTTAATTGACTTTGTTCGAAGTAATCAATCTGTTATGAGTTTCACAAAAATCAACTATTGAATAGTGTCAAAATTGACATAAAAGAGTTCTTAAAAAAAATATTATATTATTAATTGATATTAAATTACTAAAAATATAAGGTTCGGCCAAGAGACTTATATCATGATAGTTTAATCATTAATGGACCACTTGGGGGTCGCTTGGATGTATGTAGTAAGTTTATTAATCATATTATATAAAAATACAAAGAGACATTGTAAAAGTGAAACTAATTAACTTAGAGTTAATACTTAAAGATAAGGTTAATATAAGTACCCAAACCTGTCTAAATTCTATAGGTTGAGTTTTTTTCTACCCATCCCCACCTTAAAATTTAAATAATAAACTTTGGAGCCATTAGAAACCGAATATTAATTTATTATAAATTAATATTTCTAGCTTTTCCAAAGGTGCCCCTCACCCCTCTTATAAAAGGGCACTCCTCCTTCTCATTTATTCACACCTTCAAAGCCTTTTGGTTCGGCAAAACTCTGCCCAAATACTCTCCCAACTTCCCTCAATACAACCTAGGGGCCTTAGTTTGATCAGAAAGCCAACCTGAGGAGCCCTTTTGATCAAATCAAAAGGAAGAACCCGAAGAAGAGGTAATGTTTTCACCACCCCTTTTCAAGTTCCTTTCTTCTTCCACTCCTTCTTTATTTGTTCTTACCATTCTAAAATAATAACTCCAGTATCTCACATATACTGTGATGTTATTATAAATATGGTACAACTATATTCAGTATTCTATCCACCCTTTGAATAACATGTCACCATACGTGCGTACGTACGACTTACCGTCTCCACGTCGTGGTGTAATTGTTATTCAATATATTATTATTTGGATGGGTATAATAATGATGTGTAACTCATGTAAATAATAAATATAACATGCTAATGATTCTGTATATATGATATACCATCCATTTATATATTATTTTAATATCAAAAGAATGATATTGTCGCTCGTGCGTACATACGGACTACCGTCTCCACGAACGCGATGAGATTCATTCTCCATCGTATCCATTCAAGTATAATTATCATTTGATGATTTAAAAATTATGTTTAAGGACTTGATATCATTCTGGATATGAATAAGAAACAACAAACATGGCTTATGTAACAAAACATATAAAAGAAAATGAGTAAGTTAACACCCGAAACGACGATAATTCTAAGATATTATTAACAAATCAATGTTAAAAGATCATATATGATATCATATTAATATATATGATTCTTGTATAATTTAATAACAATTATTTCACCATTATAAAGGAGGTTAACCTACCCCAACCAAGGAAAAGTACAAGGTAAGGGTTATTTCACAATCTCTTCATTATCCGAGGTTGTTTATACGTAATAATCTACTGGGATTTCTTTATCATCCACATCCATGTTTCTTCGAAATGTATTTCAAAACATATTTATTATTTACAAGAATATGGGTTAAAGTCATTTATACCCTTGTTTGACTTTTTATAAGAGGTTTATAAAGGAATCTTTCCGTCGTTTTCAAAACAAGGTCCTTTTTAACCTTTTCGACAGAATTATGGTAAGAATGTTTTTTTAACTTATACGGCGGGTGCGGCTATTTTCTGCCGTTATAAAATCTTCAAAGCTTCCCTTACAAGCTTATAAGAATATTTTCAAAGAAAATGTTTTATTTTATATGGATCTTAAATGATTTCAAAATAAAAGGAGATATTTCTTTAAAAAGAATTTTGATTTCATCTATGTCAACATCCTTTGATGGATTTTAAGATTATTTGAAGTTGATTTATTATGATACAAAACTTCTATATTGTATTGAAGGTTTTGTGATATGTTTGACTGTGGATGTGCTATTTTTATACCATTCATAGTTTATGGTGAAAGTATTGACATTTCGTATGCCAGTTTTAATACGAATGTTTATGTTATGTTTAAACCTTTTCATATGGGAATGCATTGGACTTAATATGTGACGGGTGGAGCCCAATATAGCTCCCTCGATGCATCGGTAGGTCTCATGAGACAAACTAGTGTCTTGGCACAAGGCCTTGGCAAAATCTTATTTGTAGTCTTGGCACTAGGCCTTGGCTATGTGGTTATGATAGTCTGGCATTATGCATTCCATCATTATGAAAGTGGTTATTGATTTTGCATGTGATTATTCGATTAGTAGAATAAACATGTGAGTAAGTAAATGGCATTATTTCATTTTATTTATGCCATACTATGTTAAATGTTCAAGTTTGAAAGGCTTTTGTTTTAGTTATACATTGCCTTAAATGTTTATTCTTATTTATGAAAGTTTCCGCTATATTGTTATCCTTACTGGGCATTTGAGCTCACCCCTTTTCTATGTTTTATTTTTCTCAGGAAGTGAAGAAGTAAATTATGAATGACCTGCAGGGATATTATGTGGGGATATGAGTGTGAATTATTCAGACATTATGTTGTTGTAGTAGTTTTCCATTTTATGATGTAATGTAAAACTTATGAATATATCTAGTGTTTCCAAGGCTACTAAACCAATCGGTCTTTAGAGATTTAATCTTTCTTGTGATCATGCCAATGTTATGTAATAATGCACCGACTCTGGGTAACTGGGGCCGGGGCGTTACAAAAACACATAATAGGACATTTAATTAAATAAAAATGTGTATTTTATTTATAACAGTTTGGGTTATTACATAGGAGACCTCGATGGGTGACCTAGTTTGATGTTGATTTTAGAGAGGGGTAGTGGAGGGGAGATAGAATATCAGTCTGGGTTTCACCTTTGAACTTGAGAACTGTTAGCTTGATCCTTATGATAATGATAATATACGATGGAGGAAAATAGAGTAATGAATGAAATAATAAAACTTATAAAATTAAAATTTAAAAGAAATGGTAAAATCTGATATTTGATATGTGAATTTGGGGACGGAGGATGTCCCAGGGTGAAAGGTTTATCTTGTATAGTTTTGGGGATGGTCAATTCCCCCAACTGAATGTTTTTTTGGAATTATATATATTATGGTTTTAGGGAGGGTTGAGGCCCATAGGTGTATACGATTCTTGTGTTTTTTGGGATGGTGGATACCCTCAGGTGTAGGTTTATATGGATCTATGGTGGGTCAAGAACCTAATGTGTAAGAGGTGGTTCTGGGGATGGTGTATTTCTGTTGGCAAACATGATTATGGTCCCAGTTATGTTGGATGACACTTGGTATATATTTGGTTCTTAGTAGGGCATGCAACCCCCACCCCCACCCCCACCCCCGAGCCTATGGAAATGTGATTCTTGGGTAGTGGATACACCCCATAGGAGGATAGATATGTGGCTCTAGGTCGGGTACAAAACTGCCTGTGTGGTTGGATAATTTTGATTCTTGGAATTTTTATACTTCCCCGGAGTGGATTCTCATGTTCTAAGGATGGGTATGTCCCCCCTCCACAAGTGATTACTTGTGCTCAGAGAATCTCTAGCGTTGGACAAAGTAGATGTAGTTGATATTGGGTGTCTATATAGAACCTGATGATCGACAATGAATAATTTATTTGTTTTTAGGAGTATATTTATTTTGATCATATCATATGTTCATAAACGATATATATTGGCTATGTTAGAGACACCATTGGTGGGGTCCTACTGATTTATACTCACACCCTACTAAGGAATCCATTTCACTTGGGTAGTCGAGTAGACCTCATTTTTCACAGGTTCAGGTAGGGAAGAGCCCCAATGTTGTTTAATAGGGATGAAGCTACTTAGTGTTATTTGAAGATTGAGATTGAGGTGAGTCTTGAGAATAATAGTATAATCTATGGTGTATTTTATTTTTTGTTATATTTTGTATATGGTATCAACCAAATCGATGACTTGATGTATCTGTATTCTTTTATGACATCATTTCACCTTTATTATGGAATGAGTTTTTTAATCCTTCAATGTATTCATATTGATTATTATTATAGTTGTTTTATAGTTTTCATGTTATTTCCCTTTCATATTAGGGTATGGTCTCCCTATGGCACCACCTTAGACCCTCACTGTTATTCGAGAGCCTCTAGTGTATAAGGACGCATTCCTGAGGTCATGCAACACTCCAGCATGATTAATGTATAGTGAATTTGGTCGTGGTGTAGCATTAAATATAAAAAATAACTAAGTTCAATAAAAAAATTTAATAAATATATTGAATAAAATAATTTGAATGATTTGAATTTATTAAAATAAATAAATAACTTGAATTAAAAAAAATTATATAATTAAATATTTAAAATAAATAACTTGAATAAGAAATTTAAATAACTTAAAATGAATAATATTAATGTTGGAAAATAAATTATATGAATAAAAAATTTAAAATAAATGAATCACATAGTTAAATAAATATTTTAATAAAATAATTAATTAACATATTTTAAAATATAACTCGAATAAAAATTAGAATATTTAATTTGATTTTTTAAAATAATTAAGTTGAATTAAAATTTCAAAATAAATAAATAATATATTTAAATTAAAATTTTTATGGGTTTAAAATAATTAATTTAATTTAATTTAATTTAAATATACATTATAATAATTTTTTTAAAAAATTCTTTCATAAATGAATGTTTGAGATCGCAATGTTTATGATAAAAATATATATGAAGGCATTGTCCTAAAGAAAATATTTCCCATTTTCTACACAAATTCATTCCCAAAATAAAAGTTTTATAAAATATTCCACCAACGATCTTATTTCGGTGAATATTAAATAAAAAAATTAATTTTATAAATCACTCAATATCTATCATCCATAAGAAAAATTATCCTATAATATTTAAATAAATATTTTATTAAAAATTATAAATAACTTTAAAATAAATAACATGAAAAGAAATAAAAAGTAAATTAATTAAATATTTAAAAATAATAATTTGAATTAAAAAAATAGAATATTTGAAATATATTTCCACAATACATTAAAATATTTAAAATAAATTTATTTAAGTTAAATTAATTTTATTTAAAAATTATACGAAAATGATTTAATAATATATTTTTCTTCATAAATTCATGATCAAGGATACTACTTTTGTGATAAAAATATGTGCAAAGACGGTGTTGAAGTGTTTATTTACCATATTCCCTCATTGATTTCTCCCTTTATTGTATTATTTTTCATTATATTGGGTGCCCAAGATCCACCTTGAATGTGTACTTTGTTAACCATAAAAGGTATATTGCTTCATATATGTAAGTTTTTCACTTAATTTGATATTAATATTAATTTTTCTTCTACTATATGTATGGTAATACTCAGAGATTACATGTCATGTTGAATGGTTATAGTATTTTTAAGCTTTGATGAAAACCTAATGATACTATGATAGTAATCTTAAACATGTGTCATGCGGTCTAGATATATCATTCTAAAGGGGAACATATGATGCTTGACTACCAGGTGTCGGGATCTTATAAGCATTGAGACTAATTCTCATAAAGTTCCCACTTTTGGATATAGAGTATATATGATCAGAAGGACTGACATGCTAATAAGAACACTGTATGTTTTGGTTGGTATCAATAATTTCTATTTATTAACACGTCTATTGGTTTCCTCAATTATTATTAATGCATATCATTGAGGTCAAACTTTTTTGTGCTTGATGGAAACAATGAAAGTGTATGTTTTTAGAAATTAATCTAGCATCAAGTTCAAAATTCATGATATGGAATTGAATAAATAACCAAGACATGATTTGTTACATTCATGTATATGAGGAGACATCTTGAGCCCTATATATAGGTGTGATTGTGAATTCATTAAATAGATGACCATGATAGAATAAATTAATTACTTCTTGTATAGAAAACAAATAATAAATAAATAATGGAAGAATGGTGGGACAATTATATACATCCTTCTATAAAAGATATCATGTGAAAAACATATTATATTATACACTATATATTCATTAAAGATGTTGTCATTAAAATGGTTGACCTTATATCTTTAGATTCATAGCTGTGTTACTAGACATCACTACCAATGTATGTGTAGAACTAATTTCCATTTCAATATGGTCCTAGTGGGTCAGCCACTAATTTTATTCAAATTTCTGTCCAATTATGATGAATTGGAGTTAAGAACATGGTGGACCCCACCAAGAGGTTCAAGTAATGTCAATGTTAATACAATAAAAATAAATTAAATATATTAACAGTTATTCAAGTTTAGAATAATAAGAATTTAATTTATTAACTAATTGTATTAATGAGTTATTAAGTGAAATACAAATATAATATTTATGAAAAAATATTTTTTTTCAAGGTACGTTAAATATTTCAAGGGAGGGTCGAGCGGAGTTAATGACTAAAATTTTGTTATGTAACATTAATTAAATGTTTGAAGTGATAAAATAATTATAACAATGGTGACATGTTAGGACCACTACTGATGACACATTTCCAATTCAAACGTTATAGTTTTTTATACATATATTGATATTTCCCATTACTCGATCTAACAATGAATTATTCTTCCATGGTTATATTACCAGGAAGAGACATGTCAATCCAACTTGGCTAAACCAATCTAGCCTAGTTTTAAGTGGTAAAAACACAAGAAACATATTAGATGGGTTTCAGACCCACTCTAAGAACAATTTGGTTCCATACATGCATGCACATTAGTTAATAAATAGATAATTTGTAAAGTGTTATGAAATAAATATGGATTGTCACAATTTCATTGCATGACGACTCACATGGGATCTTTTCCAAAAGTAAATTATTAACATGGACAATCATCTCCCAAAAAATGATCTCTTGTTATTTATCATATTCATTGGATCATTCTTAGATAGTAGTGATTAATCTAGACCATTGATTACAAACTCTATGTACCATATATATATATATTATTATGTTAATGGAAAACAAAACTTTTGACCCTAAATACCTCCTTGAAACTTATTCTCTACTTATTTTACATTACCATTTTTTCCATGATAATTATTTGATTCTTGTTTGTCTATGATATGCTTCACCCATGATCAATCACATGTTTTTTATATCAAAATTACTTGTAGGTTCAATCGTTGTTTAATCAGTTTCATAAAACGATATCAACACGATTGTATTATCTTCATTGCACATCTTGACAATGATATTTTGAAAACTATCATTTCATTAAGATAATTATTACATGAAAAATGTGAGTCTTATTTTCAGTATCATATATTGTTATATTTATTACCCCTGTTGATAACATTGAAAGAATACATTAATTATTTTAATAATATCATACTGCTGAAAAAATAATAAGCCCCAGAAGAGAGGTAAATACTCACCATTGTAAAATTCACTAAATTAAATTTGATTGATTATTAAAAAAATAAATTTTATAATTGATGTGGTCAATGTTGAAACACACATCATTCATCAAATGAAAAATGAATCATTGCGACCTATAGTGTCTAAATAATGAACATTACAGACTTGTTGTTCACCAAAGTGAACATAATTGATCATGCCAATATGAAGTCATAAAATTTGGCATCTCCTACTTGTACAACATAAAGGATTAAATATCCATTTTAATGTATAAACACGCATGAAAAATATTGTAATTGTTTTTGTATTTTTAAATAAATATTGTATTTTTTTATTTTTTTTCTCTTATTTCTTATATGTGCTACCAATTTACTATATTTTATTGACATTCATCCCACAATATGGATGAAATTAATGAACTCAACATTCATGTTATTTTCATGAAGATATAATAAAAAATGATCAAATAATTTTGTTAACATAACAACTAGAAATGGTTTGTTGATGATCCATATTTAAAAATCATAATGAATTTTATGAATATTTATAAAATAGAGCACCCGTAATAAATGATATGAAAATATTTTGATTTGAAATTATTTTTTAAAATATTTTCCATCTATCATTTTTTCTCTTTTTAAATAAATATCAATATAATTTATTATTTATCATGTGTCATCATCTCATGTTTATTATTAATCATAACTCCTAAAGGGTTATTATATGCTCATGTATTTACATCAATCAGTAGTAAATATTAATTAATGAATTTATAAGATAGAACATATTCCTACCAAGTAGTTAATTTTTTTATGTAAATAATGATTTTCTCTATCTCAAGTCTCTATATTATACAAGCATTCCTAATAGACAAAAAATGATTCCAAATAATTTTTTTATTCACAATTGAAATAATTATTTAAAACCAAATTTCTCCTAACACATTAAACACATGAAATTATCATTTAGGACATAAAGGATCAATTATAGTTAAAAATATTGATACAAGAATGCATGGTCATCAATTTAATGAAAAAAAGTTGGTATCCATCATGGGGAGATTGATTAATTTATTTAATGGATGATTGTCTACTAAATTATCACTTACAATAGAATTTTGTATTCTCATTATGTTATTATGAATTCTCTTGTATGGTAATTTTCCATAGGCCAACTATTTTGTAAGTGAATTTTCATTATTCATATAATTGAATAATTATGAAATATAAATATGGGTTCAGCCACATGCCATGTGCAAAAATTAAATATAGTATAAGATATGTATCTATTAAATGGTCACATGTATTATTATTTAGTGGTGAATATATATCATATGTGTTGTTTTTATTCCCCTATATATATTTTTCAATTGAATTCCTTTATATTTTATTCTTATGATTCATTTTTATATAATTAATGGATTAATGGTTTTTATGGGGGTGTAATATTTTGTATGGATATTGTTAAATTTTAGCTACTTATATTTTTTTAATACAAATATTCTTTTGTTTCCATATCTATTTAAGTGACCGTATTGGGACCACTGATTGTTGATGATTAGACAGTAGTGGATTTACCTGGTTGTGTTTGTTTGGATTGGATTCGATGTGGTATACCTCCCACTATGCCTATCCCATGGTGCCAATTGAGCCATGCAATGTCCTACCTTACTTTATGTGAAATTTCAGCTTTATCCTGGATGTGAAAAGGGATTTGATCCCACATTTCTTTCAATATAATTTGACTCTCCCTGGCACACCATCATTTACCCACATTCATGCATTGATTCAAGGGAATTAATATCTTCAGATCTCTAGTTTTCGTTTGGTTTGGCTATATGGTTTCCAATCATGCGAGAGAGGTTCTTGGATATGAAGTAGAAGAAAATAGGTAATATGACCACCCACACTCTCAATCCCTGATCTCGTACCACATCCTAGAATTAGAATACCTCTCTAGTGGACATTATGTGGAGATTGACTCGATCATGGGTTCAATATGACAACACATCAAGGAGGTTTTAGATCATTACTCCTTATTATATCCAGGTTTCTATTTATATTCATGTCTCTTTAATGATATTATTTATTATGTTATGTATAGATTTGTATCCTTTTGGGGTGTGTCTTCGAGTTCATCCAGAAGTGGATACTGTTGAACCTTACTAAATGATTTCACCACTACCACCTAGATCAACAATGTCAGACACCATAGATAGTTTCTCGGGTCTTATTTTTTATTTCATAATGTTTGTATCTTTATTTTTTTTATTTCCTTCTCAGTAATAAAAGGCTGAACAGGGTGGTGTTCTCTCCATGAACGTGGGATCATGCTGATAAAAATCATGTTGTATCTGTTGTTATTTCCATTATGTAATTTTTTATTTTGTTTCTATAACATTCATTATAGATGATACTCCATTCGGTTATTTGTCTCCAATCGATTAATTGAGCATATGAAATAAATAACTCAGTAATATGAAAAGTGTATCCTCCATGTTTTAGGGTTTAAAGGATTTACCCAAATATTATGATTTTCAAGATGATTAAAATAAATATTGAGCATCATATATTGTGAATTTTTATATTCACATTAAATTTATAAATAAATTCATTTAATTTTTAATATTCCCTTTCACTTTTATAGGTTTTTTATCCTATAATCTTCAAATCTGCTTGATCTTAAATAGCCATATGTGTGTTTGTCTTTCTATTTATTGGTTTTTAGCAGGTCCACCTATGCTTCATCTTCTTTTCTATGATGTAAGCACCTTAGTTTCTTGAAACATTCACCTCACATGATCATTCTTTCATCACTATCACTCGGCCCACTATCGTCTTTGAACCTCAATATCTCTGGTTGGTTACATGGTCATAGTTACCCTACTTCATACCACACTTTCTCGAGGTCGATTGATTTTATGGTTCTGAGAGAGATCATAAGGTTCTTCTCTCAATGATGAAGCTTCTTTTGCATGCTTCAACATGTGGCATTCAATTATTCTGGAGGATCTCAATCGGCATGTGGCGGTGGTTCAACATGGACTGGTGGCACGAAGATCATAGAGACAAGGATTCATGGAACTGTTTCCCAAAAAATTTGGTTTCTATAGACTCGGATAGCACGACATCAATTACGTATTGTGGTGGAAATAAGCTCAAAACTGAGATTCGTCTTGGTGGAGCAGTCCTGGATTCCTCTTCTAGGCAGGTCCACGGTGATGTGGTGTCCTCAATCGAGATTTCATCATTCTAAGGGGAGAGGAAAATTTTCATGTCTTGGAGGAACATAATACTTCGTGGTAGTGACACAAAGTGTTCTCCATGTCTAAATTAGTATTGGTGATTCTTCAGATCTAATATGACAGTAGGTTTCAACGGATCATGTTCATCTACCTCATGAGTCCCCTCTACATTTGAATTTCAGGGGTTGCGGTAGAGTTCTTAGATAGTGGAACCACATGAGGATAGCTATGGAGTTCGTGGACAACAACTATGGAGCTTTAGAATTGTTGAGTTCTTGTAAATATTCTGTGGACCTGGAGCATTGATGAGTCTTAGACAATAGTTGAATCAAATTGCAGTAGGGACAATGTTAGAAAACACAGACAGAGACACATGGTTTCAGATTGTAGAACTCATCTAAGAAGATGGACATGGTAGAGGAGGTGGTACCAAACCTTGATAAGTGGCTTCATTCTAGTTTTATTTTCTTTTTTATATTTACATCTTGTTTCATCTATGTTGTAGTTGTTGCTTGGGTGTGTTGTGTTGTGTTGCTGTATTCCATTGCTATTGATTGTATTCCATTATTTTTTGCATAGTAAAAAATTCCTATGATGATCCTACCCCGTGCACATAGTCCATTGGCCAAAGAACATTAAATACATGTATTCCGTTTAATAAATTCCACAAAACCCTAATTAATGTTGAACATTTCTTCTTAAATTAATTCAATTCTGGTTTGAATTCATTTGATAATAAAGAAACTATTTGAGTAGTGTCTTTCTTGTTACTGCCTTATTATCCCTATTTAAATAAATGATAATTTATGTATTAGAATATGTTATTAGTTTTAGAAATAAATATTGGATGTTTTTTAGAATAAATTTTAACTTGAACACTTGTATTAACCATTTCCATGTGTTTTTTTTCACTTTTGTTAGAAGAATTAAATATCTATTTATTGGATTATGTGTAATAAGACTGGAATAAAAAACGTAGTATTTGATTCCACATTATTTTGGGATTATGTGAACTAAATTAAACCCAATTGATCCTTTCTATTTCAATGATAAATTGCCCTGTGTATCATAACCCCCTAATAAGTGGTATCATAGCCTAATTAGGTATAATCTTCTGTCGTCAAAATTCAGAATCTAATATTCATTTTCATAAAGGATTTGTTTGTGTATTTTACTGTGCAGAATGTTTTTATTATTTGTTTAGTTGGGTTGTTTTATCTAATTGGATATTATTTTTTTAATATGTTATTTATTTTTGATTCCCTTGAAGTATCCCCTATCTTGTATTCCCTAGTAGAGACTGTAGGATTCTTTACAGTTGTTGGGTTTGTGTCTTGGATTCTGGGGAAGTAGGGGTGTGTGTTAGGATGGACTGGGTGAGAGTGTATTGGTTCGTAGTGAGTTGTATGGAAGAATTAATATGTTTTTTGGTCTCCTGGTTCTACCTTTTTCCTTGGGAGGGTGATATGATAATTAGCTAGGGTTTTGTTCCTCCAGATTGTGCAATGGTTTTGGGCTGGTGTCTCATGGTGTTGACCTACTGTGAGAGGTTATTGGGCTTCGACAGTGTGAAGTATAGTTTTTTCATGTGAATACGCTCCATGATGAATGAGGTTCATGGTGGTTTTATTGGGATCTCTTTAACAATGTCAGGTGATTCCTAGGTATTGTTTGGAATCAAGACTAGGATGAATTTTCTTGGTTGGTAGCTGGATGCCCTTGGATCACCAATGTTCTTGTAGATTTTGAGATTTCCCTTAGGAATTTGGGACTCCGTGAGATTTACAGTGGTTCCCAGTTGTTGAGGAACTTCACCTATTGGAAGGGTGCTAGGTAGTGTCTCCTTTTAGGAGGAGAGGTTTCTGAGTCTGTGATGGGTTCCGGTTGAGACTAGTTTTGTTTTTTCTATGATTTATTTCATGGTGTTTATTTTATTGTTTCTATTTTTATTACTACACTATTAGTTCTGAGTGATTCTTTGTGAATATTATGAGATGTTTTATTTTCAGATTTTTCTTAGTGGATTAGTATTTCTGTGTTTATGCCCTGTGTGATAGGTATTAGTGATCAGTCTGGGACTTCGTTGATGACATCTACTTTGAGGTCATTTTAGGTTAGTGTATGTATTTTTTATGATTATTCTTGTAGTTATTTAATTTTTAGAATGTTTAATATTATTTCAGTATATCATTACTTTGGGCGGCATATTTCACATTGATACATGTCAGTGGGACTCTTTCAGGTCGTACCCTATATGTATTTCACTTTTCGGATGTGATGCCAAAAATAACGATGGTTAGTGGTGTGGAATCATCATGTGGTTATGTTTTAATTTTTAAGGTGTTTTTTAGCATTGTATCATATTAAATAGGTTCATGCATTTAATTTCTATGGTGGATATTTTTTAATTTTCATATTCACTTTAATTTTTTAATTAATTGCATTTTATATTTAATATTCCCTTTATGTTTTATATGATTTCACACCTGTTATTTTGGGATCCTCTTGAGATTCACTAGCCATATGTGTGTTCCACTATCTATTTAGTGGTTTTTATTAGGGCTACCTTTACCTTTTCTTCCCCCCCTAATATTACAGTGTCATAGTTTCTCGCAACCACCACCTCTCCTGATCTCAATTTCATCGCAATCTCCTAGACCATTTTCATTATTCAACATCAGAATCTCTGGAAGATTGAATGGTCATTGTAACCCAGCTTTGGGACACCCTCATAGGAGGTCGATTAATTTGAAGGTGTCAAGAGAGAGTGCATCAGTCTTCTCTTAGTGGTGGAACTTCTTCTGAAAGTGTCAACAGGTGGTGCTCGATTATTATGGAGGAGCTCAACAAGAAATTAGTGGTGATTCTTCATGGTATAGTGGCATGAAAATCATTGAGACATAGATTATTGGACCCATAGGATGATGATATTTGTATATATGGACTCAAATAGTGTGACATCAATTAGGGCTTGTGGGGTAAAGTGGCTCATGGTTGAGCTTCTTATTGGTGGAGACATCCTGGATTCCTCTTTTAGTAATGTCCAAAGTGATGTAGTTTCCTCAAATGGTATTTCATAATACAAATGGGAGAGGTGTTGAAACATATCCTAGTGGTGATTCATGCTTCCTGGCAGTGACGCAAAGTGTTATCCAGATAACGATACTTTTGGAACTTCTTCAGATCTGGTCTGAAAGTAGGGTTTGCTAGCTCATGTTCATCTACCTCGCAAGTTTCCCCCATCTGAATTTCGAGGGTTGCTGCAAGTTTATTGGATAATGGTGGAGTTATTGGACAACCGTTACGGACCTAGAGCATTCATGAGTTTGTGGAAATTAGCTGTGGACCTATATCATTAATGAGTCTTGGAAAACATGGGAATGATATTGCAGCAGGGAAAACATTACTAGACTTGGATAACATTATAGTTTTTCTGATAGCATCACTCTACCTGGACGATCGATATGGTAAAGGAGGAGGGTTTGAACCCTGGTTAGAGAGTTATTTATAGGTTTATTTTCTTTATTATATTTCAATCTTATTTCATCATTTTTGGAGGTTTTGTTTGTGTGGGTTGTTCTATGATACTATTTTCCATTGCGGTTTCTTTTATTCCATTATTTTTTTCATAGTAAAAAAAACATGTGATGATCCTTCCCTATGCACATAGGCTATTTTCCAAATCATATTACATATGGGTGTCCCTTTTACTTCTTTCCACAATGACATGATTAATGTTAAACTATGCTACTTAAATTAATTCAATTCTATTTTGAATTCATTTTTTATTAATGATGTTATTGGAGTAGTGTATTTATTACTTCTTCCTTGTTATTCCAATTTTTAAAAATGATTCATTATATGTTGGAATCTATTTTCAATTTCGGAAATAGTTGTGGAATGTTTTTGAGAATAAATTGCAACATGAATTGTTGTTTTATCCATTTACATGAGATGTTATTCTCTTTTTTTATAAAAATAAAATATATGTTTACTATCTTATGTGTAATAAGACTGAAATAATAAAGTTAGTATTTGATTCCATATTATTATAGGATTATACAAACATATTTATACAGAATGGATCCTGGCAATTTCAATGGGGGGGGGGGGGTTGCCTTGCGCAGCGTAGCCCCTAGAAAATATACCATATTTAAAATGATCAATCAAAAAAATTGAGAAGATGATCACAACATTTGTATGAAAAATGTTAATGTAAATATACTCTTAAAAAATAATAATAAAATTATACCCACCTCAACTTTTTATATTATCACTGTTTAATATAATTAGAAAACAATAAATATATTTTAGTTTAATGAGAAAAATGAATGTATTGATAATGTTGTTTTAGGAATTGTCTCACACTCTTTCCAAAAAAATAAACACATATTATTAAATGTTATTGATGAGACATTTACAATTTTCATGGTATTAAATTATATTTGATGATAGTTTTAAAATTAAAATATAGCATGAAAGTAATTATTCTTAAAAAAATAGGCTGAGAACTGGTCAAATGAATAATTAGGGAAGTGGTTGTTTTACACGTGGTTCTGATAACATGAGGTGACACCCTCTCCTCTCATGCGACCTCCATAACCCTAGGAATAAAAGATATACTTTCTCCCAATCTTTTATCTTTTCCGCTCTACCTTTCATCAATTTTGCAACTTCCCTCCTTTTTATTTATCTTCAATTAGTTTATATTTTTTCATTATAATAATTGAAGGGATCTATTTATAATTTCAGAATTCAACCATGATAATTACCAAGTTGGCCCTATGGATAAAAGGTATTATGACTTTGAAATGAATTGATATCCAACTTAAATTTAAAAACAATCATAACATTAATAGGAATTAAAGAAATTTTTTATCATTGAATTTCATTGAATTTCTAGATGTCCCTCCTGCAAATTCTTTTTTTTCTTAAATACTTATTCCTTCAATTTGTATATATATAATATTTGTTACATATAGATATGATAATATATATTATTTATTATGTTCTGTTTTTAATTATTTACTTTTATATGAAATAAGATGATATTTATTATTACTGTTAAGAATATTAATAAAATTGAAAATAATATGATTATTAATATTTAATAGTTAATGTAATATTATTATTTATTATATTAATAAATATAATTATAATCCATATTATGTATAATAAATAATCATCTTAAATTAATTATTAAATACTAATAATATTTATTGAATTCAAATTAATAATATTAATAATATTTATTAATAAATTTAAAAATTTATTTATTTTACATATCATGTATAATAATATAAGGAATGTTTAGGACTTAGTCACACTTATTCCTAAAAATGTATTTCACAAAATAAATTTACAGTGAAACACAATGTCACAATACATGTTGCAAATTATGTGTGCCACAAACTACATTATTATTATCAATATTGTTATTAATATTATTGTTTCTTATTTGTTTAAAAACATTTCTATTAATTTACAATTATGTCAATTAATTGATTTATGCAACGTAATGTAATATATTAGTATTTTTTTAAACATTTTATAAATAATGATTTAATAAACATATCACATGTATTAATCTAATCTATGTCTGTGGCATGGAGGATCCTACGTATCATAACCAGTTATATATAATGTGTCCATGACATGTATATCTACATCGCATCTCTAGTATACACTGATCCTATATATAATCTCAGGAACCCACCTCCACATCATCTTGTGTGGTAGGTAGTGGATGTACAATCTCACCGCATATACACTATCCTACATCTAAATATTGTGGCTATTGACTAGAACTCTCACCAACATATGAATAATATAGTTGTTTTTCTTCAAATATATTTGGATCAGAGGCTAGTAACGACTATTTCATAGACCAGTTAATGTCTATCTCAACAAAAAATTCTGGTGTGCTAACGGACCATTACTATGTTTGTGCCTCTCATAATGGTTTTGGGTCCTATGGAATAACAACTGCAAGGGGATCTGTCTGATCATGATGAAAACCTTCTTCATGTGCCACATCTGCATCCAGAATAGGGTCATCACCCTCGAGCACTTTTATATCTGGTGAATCATCCTCAACATTTCCTAGTGGATCAAATAAAATCTTATGATAAATCTCATCCATTGGAGGAATCAACTCTGTCACAGCTCAAAGAAAATACGCCAGGTCAACTAACCCTCCCTTTTTTAGATCAATGATGTGAAGGTGATGGGTGATATGAGAATATTGTAAAAAAAACTATGATATTATGTAATGTTAATATAATAAGATATCAATATTGGAATGGAGAAATATTACCAAGTCATGATAGCACTGTCTATGTCACGTAAGAAATCTCATGGGGAAAGTTTGTGTCACACTCTTTGAATTTGATAATATCCAAGTCATTTTGATGTAAAAATTTCTATTAAATTATTTAATTTCAATCCTTATGTGTTAAGGGTTGAATTAACTTCATCCAATAATATTTGGAGAAGTGTTTGGGTAATTTTCAAATATTTATAATAATATTTTTACCCTTAACTACACGTTTTATCCTAAATTGTGATAAAATAAATTACAAAAGTTACAATTCATACTGTCGAAAAATAAAAGGGACCTATTTAATAAATTTGAAACTTATGATTCCAAATATTGAAAACATTTTTTCAAATTTAAAACACATAAATGGATAAAATTAATTTAAAATAAATCCCATAAACTGGTTGAGAAATTGAGTGTTTAATGAGAAAACATTCAAATAAAGAAATGTTTTTAGATCCAAATTCAATGTGAAATTAATTACAATGAACTACATAGAATTAAAGCATAAAAAATTTATCTAATTTTTATTTTTAACAAATAATAAATATAATATTACACAATATATAAATTAGATGAAAAATATATTTTCAATTAAAATTCAGTATTTTTCACTATTCATCAAATCATGAAACTTATCAGAAAAATAAAAAAAAATTAATTTTTTTATACCCCACTTTAAAAGAAGAAGTTTATCTTAAAAAATATAACTTATAAAACCGTCCAAATATATGTTTAAAAAAAATTTCACTTCAAAAGCTGTAAAAACTGTCTTTTTAGAAAGATACTTCTTTTAAGTGAAAAATTGGATTTACTTTTATATCATTTCTATAAAATATATAGGTTGAATTTTAATCCTTATATTGAATATATATATATCCTTAATATAATCCAAAAATAGTGATTTTTTTGTTTTATTGGTATAAAACACACTTCTTCCCATTTAAATAGTTTTTTTAGAAAAAAAATTAACTTTTAATTTCAAAAGGGTTTTTAATGTGTAAACCATAAATTCATAATTCTGTAAATCATATTAATATCCTCTATTATAAAGGATAGGTTATAATTGTCTATTTAAATAAGTATAGTAATAAACATAACTGAAATTTAACTTGTTAAAAAAATCCTAAAAACTAGGTGTGTTGCATTGTATCCTCATAATGTACAGTAAACACATCCCATGCATCTTATCTTATTAGGTGTTCATACATATGCGATGGGTTTGGGTTTATTTACTCTCCATTTTTTTGATATGAAACTTTATAATAAGTGTTTTAAAGACTCTTTGAGACTTTCGTATAATCATTAATACAAATTTCATACAGGATCCATCTAATATAAATGAACTTTATAAGGGATAATGAAGAGTAAGTCAATGTTCTGTTATTATTTTATAGTTAAATAAATAATGTATGTAATAATGTATTCCTAATATATTCCCAAATTAATTTATTAGGTAAGGTCACAACATTATGCCAAAGATCTATATCAATTGGAAAATGCTAACGAGTGGTGAGCCTGAGGAAAATAATTAACATGGACTTTGGGCTTAATATCCTAGTCATGTGAATTCTGTCAAACCTCTAATTTGATTCCTTTCTTCACATTAATAATTTTCATTAACACCATCTAGCTACGAAACTTCTGTTTTTTCTGAGAGATCATTTGTTCAACGTCTACAATTTCCTCATGTTCAAAAACATCAATACATTCTTCCTATGGATTGGTATAATTGGTATGTATTGAAGGTTGTTTTTCCAATGATTTTTGAGAAGCATCAGGTTGAGAAAATGTTGTTCCACGTGATTAGGAAAATTAGTGTTGAATTGGTTAAATTTTTTAATTTAGATTATGTTAATGCAGTTAGGAAAAAATAATAATATGAGGTAAAAAATGTATATAATAATAAATATATCCCAATTATTGAACACTTTTATTAAAGGTTTAAGGGATTTGACCCCTCTACCATGTCTCTAAATCCCTTCATTTTGGTCTCATCTAAGATACAAGACCCTGTCTACATTGGGATATCCGTGAAATGATTTTGACATTCCAATTAAAGGTTTATCCATAATTAAATTTTCATCTAACCCTTCAATGGTTTCAATCAATAACAAAACAATTGGACACTTTCGGTTTTTTGATTCTGGAACATAAAATACTTTTACATCATATGATGCTATTATAAATGGTTCATATTTTCACCCTTGTTAAAATTCACTTTTATGAATCTAAATTCATAAATTTTAACAACAATCCTATTATAAACCCACTTGAATTGATAAATAGGACCTTTGAATGTTGTATAATCCAACTCCAATATTTTTTTATGATTCCAAAGTATGAAATATTCACATAAATTACATTTCCTTTCTATTGTACCAAATACATGGATATATTTAGCTAGATGTGTAACTCAACTATTTTTAATGGTAATACATTGATAATGTTAATTTGTATAGAATGTATAAACCTTAGTTATAAAACCATTTTAAGACAATACATGCACATTTGGTCCTATATCTATTGTTCAATGTTGTTCTGAATTTGAATTTATATTTTTATATGACAATTTAAAAATATTATCTCAATACCATCCTATAAAACGTGGATTCAGTGTAATTGATAGGATTATTTAATCTATTAATGGATTCAAATTCCTAATAATTTATTTTTGGGTTTCATAATATGGGGAAACCTCTAATATATTATGAAAAACCTAAAGTTGGGCCTACTAAAAATCTATAATAGTGATTTTGACAACATCAATTTCACAAATTATTTCCCCACAACCCACCAGGTGTGATGCGTTTTCAAAAGACTAATGGTTTCCACATTGGATAGGTAGTCGATACATAATTCAACGAATTAATCAACAATATATTGCTCCACAATAAAATGTTTTAACCAAATTTAATTTCTGATCCACCCTTTCAAAATATTCATATACCATTCAATGGGGTACATCCATCAATAATGTATAGGAACACATATTTGAATATCACTTTCCATGTGAACCATAAATTGAACCATCATATTAAATAATTGTTTTGGGATAACATGTCCAATTCACAGAATATGAATGCAATTTACTTTCCCATAGTTGGAAATTTTACAAAGTCTATAACTTTTCTGAATAGTGTTTTGAAAATGAAACAAATATTTTTTAATGTATGATGGAAATTGTTTGGAAAATGTAATGTAAAGATACATACATTCAATCTTGCATAAAAATAGGATAATCATGTTATTTTAGACCCTTTAACATTAAATCACTCATTGAAGTGATATTTTTTATATTCAATGAAAACCCCTCTAGAACTATTTTATCCTCAATGAAGTTGGAAAACTGATAGCTCTTCTACCTACAAATAGTGTAAGAAGATGGAGGAAGAAAAGAATTCTTTTCACCCTTCTCTGGCACTACCTCTTCCCATATTTCCATGTCAAAAATATAAAAATTATTCTTAATTCCATACTTTTTTCTTTGGTTTCATTGAGTAAGGTTCCAATGAAACTATCACATAAATTTTTTCAACATGCATCATATAAATAAAATTCCAAACATACAAACAATTCAGGTATGATAATTAAAAAAACAAATCTTTTTTACAAACTGATTTTTTAAGGGTTTTCATTTTTTTTTTAAAAATAAGTGTCTATATATTTCACTTTCACTAAAATATCAGTTCAAATTAGTGTAGATAGTTTTGTACTTTATTTTGAACTAACATTAATGACATCGTCGAAGATCATTACTTATGTTTGTTGGGGTATAAATATCAATGTCATGGAAACATAGTCATTGATGAAAGTTTAATCCTAATTGGCTGTGTACCATTTTCACTGATGGAACATCCCTTAGATCCTTTAATTCTATATTCTAATAAATTTACAAAAGTAGGAAAGTCATTTATTATCCCATACAATGTGTCTCTAAATGTAAAATATTCATTTTTATAGGCATCATATAATAGAAGACCTATTTCCCATAATAATTTAAAATATCCAATCAATGGGTCCAACTAAATATCAATATCATTACATTGTTGTTTTGGTCCTGATATAAGAATAGACAACATATTTTATTTTCATTTCATGCATAACCACAGTGGAATGTTATAATTTTCCAACATAACCAGCCATGTACTGTAAGAGTTTCATTGAAAACCAAAAGGATTCACTCAATCTATTAATAGTCCAAGAAAAAGGATTCTCACATAATTTCTAAATTTAGGATAGTCATTATCAATTATCTTCCATTGAGAAGTTCCTTTTGGGTGACTAAGTTTATCATCTTCAAATATTTTATTTTCATTCCATGCTAATTTTATTGTATTATCCTCACTACTATATGAGATCCTAAACCTTGGAATTGATGGAAAGAACCATGAAATTTTTTTATGGCCCAATTCATCTCTCTTGTATTGACAATAACCACATTTTTGGATTTCATTAAGTGATTGGTGGTTCTTTTGAAATGGTATATAGTCAATTGGAAAATAATATATTCTTTTAGATATCATACCCATTTAACATATCATTCATTTAGAGTCATATGTTTGGCTATGATGATCATTATATTATAGGAGAATATCATTCAAGATAGAAAGTAGTTCATTGAAATTGGTGTCACCATATCTTTTTCCATGCTTTAAATTATGCAAATTTTGTAAGGCTGAAAATGTTGTATATTTAGTATAACAACCATTAAATGAAATCTTCGTAAAATTCATTAACATCTAAAACATTTTTTTACAATCATGATTCTTATCTTCAACTGTCATGATAATTTCATAAATATTATTTTCATCATCATTCACACCTATAGTCACAACCTCTATATGATATTATTTATTGTCCACACTTCTAATCATATCGAATGATCCATAAAATTTAGTCTTATCCTCATCACTATCTATATTGAAATTTTACACATTTTTATTCCTTCATTGGTAACTTAAATCTATTTCGTGATAGAACAAGTGTAATTGCAACTTATATGGATTAATTATTCTTAAATAAAAATAGTGTAATCACGGAACATGGATTTGGGAATTTTCATTTTCCTAATCTATTGCAAACTTGATGAATTTTTTCACCCCATATTTATACATTTTTTCATATGATTGACATCCATCGATTTTTGATTCATATCCATCCAATTTGATTTGATAATATTAATATTTAACCAATAAAATAAATACACAAAAGGGTCCTTTCAAATAATTAGAACCCAACATTTGATTTTTTTAAATAATTTCAGCATTAATTGAGGGAAAGGTAAATTTTAATTTAAGAAAATAATTAATCCACTGGTGGTATACATTATCCTCTGAATTCATCCATAATGATCACTTGTACCTTTTATAGGATAAATGATTCTCAAGGTAGTTCATGAAACTTCTAACAACCCAAAGTTTTTCAATTGAAAATTCCCTTCTTATATTTATGTCTAAAATAACATGAAAACACAAAATAATTAACAAATAAGTAAGTGACATTTAAACATACGTTTGTCACAACTATGTTTTGAATTTTGAAAATCCGACATACACGGTTGTGTTCAAGATGGTTTTTGGAGTCTAATGAAACAAAAATAATTTTTGGTGAATATTAACCTACCCTTATGAGTAGTAATATGACCCTTATGAATAGTAAATAAGTGTAACATTACCTATTAATAATAAAATAAAAATTTAGACATCTTAGAAAGTGACAATTTGACCTTAGTAAACTTTTTTGGTATTTTTAAGTCATAAATATTTAATTATAATTAATTAATTAATTTAATAGAATATTTATTTCCCTGAAATGTATTCATAAATTATTGAATCAATGTATAATAGTTTTTAGATAATGTTATGAGACCCTATGTAATTTTTGAAAGAACTATAAAATCAGTTTTAATCTTAAAAACTTTTTTTAAGTAAATTATGATTTTAATTGAATATTAAATTAATAATATTTAGAAAATTATTTTTGAAAAATGGAATTAATTTTTGGATTCTACACGTCGAAAAATGGTTGGGTTAAATTTTTGGGATTTTTCTGAGATACTTGAATTTTTTATGAATAGTAGAATCGGATAATTCACAATAAATGTTAAATAATGTATTAACTGAGTCATCAATGATGTTCTACTGATGTAAGCCCACTTGGTACGGGATTAATTTATAAAATTACTATTATTGGTCTTTAAAGACTCACTATTCCTTGTCTTAGGTGAAATTAATAAACTAATGAATTTTATATTAAGGAAACCCCTCTCACCGCCACTATAAAAGCCCCCCTTCACTCCCTCTTTTCCTCACACCTCTCAAGCTCCAAGACTTCTCTAAAAACTGCCCCAAAATCTTCCCTAGCCCCTCCCCCACTTCTAAAAGCTTCTGGTGTCATCAAAAGACCAAGCCTAGCTTCCTTAAGGAGGATCTCAAGAGGAAGATTCAAGAGGTAATTTCCCTCCGTCTTCTCCTTTAATTTCCTTTCAAGTTCAAGTTCATTTCTTGATCTCTCCCCACCTATCATAATCAAAATTGTTTTGTAACTCCATTAGTATACATATACTGTAAATTTATGATTATAATTGGATATTATATCACCCCACACCCTTTCCCTCTTCCTTTTATTTTATTAAATAGAGCGTTGTTCATGAGGTGTTAATTTATCACCTTCAAAAAACAACATGATCACTTCTTCCATTTCTGCCTTCAGATCTGGTCATGAAACCATTTTTATGGTTGAACCAGAATATTTTATATTTATTATGTTCTATTTTAAGTTCTGGAAATAACCTATGTCCATATTACTAATTGAAAAGTTAAAACAAGTTCGTTGTGATCCAAAAACTGCTCAAATTAACCCAAATAATCATCATTTAATTATTATCTAATGATTCATCCACATGGATCTAATATAATTCATTATAAGATAATTTAAACTCCAGTAATATCATTAATAACATGTAATATCAGTTCTGGATGTTTACTCATGTTCTACCCAAACTTCAATTTAAGAATAGAAGTGAACCACCCAAGAAAACCCACAAAAACGAACATCCTCGAACAATGTTTTTAAATTCTATAAGTCATCCAAAAGAACATAATATGACTTAATGAAACCATAATGAACCCTATTAATTTAAACATGGTTCTGGATTTCTAATTAATGAATATAATGTTATTATACAGGACATTAAAGAGAAGGAAGCATTCGAGTACAAGGTAAGGGGAAATTCTCGAACCCAACTTTCATCCTTCGGGTTCTACCTCTTTAACTCCATTTTGATATGGTCAATCCTTAAAGATCATTTTTTCATCATTGTATTTCCTTTTCTTGGATATAAATGTTTTCTAATTAAGTTTATATCAATCCAAATGTTTTCCGAAAGAACTCTTCTCTTATGAACTTAACATTTACCTCTCATTCAAGGTTGATGGTTCTTATATCAAGAATGTTGTTCCCTCTTTCTTTTGGGAACCAAAAGTTTATGATTGTGTTCTTATGAGATGAAACCCATTCCTTTTCATGGTTTAGTTATGTTATATGTTCATTGTGGTATGCATGATAAATGATAATGTTATGATGTGACAGGTTCGCCCAGAATTATATATCGCTCCAATGCATTGGGTAAAGTGATGAATCTCATGAGTAAATGTGAAATGATGTGTGAATAAGAAGCTAGCTTGGTTCCCATGTATGAGTGGTAGTTATACACTAAGACATGATGTTTCATTTTTATGCATTGCCACATTTCAATTCTTTTATTTATTCTCCTATCATGTTCATGATCTTTGCCTATGTCATGATTATGCTCACCTCATGATATATTGTTCTTATCTATCCTCTTATTGGACTTTTAGCTCACCCCTTTTGATGTATATCCTCAGGTGGCTACATGTACTAAGGAGAGGACAAGTGTGAATAAGAAGCTATAGAAGAAGAAATTAAATGAATGTTTATGCTTGATGTTGTATTTGTTATGTATGATCCTAGTTTTCCCAATACACTAAACCTTTGGATCCTCTAAGTGTAATAATATTATGTTGTTTATCTTTTAAATGATTTAATAGTAATGTGAGAAAAGGCCGGGTCGCTATAGTTGGTATCAGAGTAAAGGTTCAGTTAATTTGGGAATTAGGATTAGTGAACCTTAAAGAAAACCTCTAGCATGAGACTAAGTACAAAAATGCACACAAGAGTATTTACCTAGGGATCCCATATGTTATGTTATTGGTACAAATTGTTTAAATGAATAAGTTATTCATGACTTGTTTACTTGTGTTTTGTTATAACCTTTTCTATTTTAGAAAATGGTGGGAACCAGGAGAAATCAGGCCAACAACTCATGCGAGGGCCAATGCAACGTTTGTCCAAACGATATCCCTAATGATTTGGGAGGTGGAGGTCAAAACATTATGGCAATGATTACCCAATTATCTCAGGTTATGAACAATAAACATAATAATTGGGAACGTCCTCTTTCACCAAAGAGGGAGAAACTGGCAATCGAATCTTTTATGAGGCAACGAACACCGACGTTTTGTGGATCTTCTGATCCACTAGTTGCGGAACAGTGGGTCAACTCCATGGAGAAGATCTTTTCTGTTCTTCACTTTTCTTAGACGGAGAAAGTGACTCTAGCCGTTTATCTTCTAGATGGAGAATATGATCAATGGTGGGAATTGATTAAGAACACCAAGCCAAGGGAGGAAATTGAAAAGATAGAATGGGAATACTTTAAGATAATGTTTCTTAATAAGTACTTCCCGTGAACTCTTCGCATGATAATGGAAAGAGAATTTATAGAGCTCAAGCAAAAAGAAGAAGAATCTATCACAACATATGAAGAAAATTTCACAAGGCTCGCAAGGTATGCGTCGGGTTTTGTTATCAACAATGATAGAAAAATTGATATATTCTTTAGTGGATTAAAACCACACCTTCGAAAGGCTCTTGCAATACGAGACTTTGGGAGTTATGAAGAAGTTGTTTGGTGTGCTCTCAAAGTGGATATGGAGTTTGGATAATGGTCTCATGGCAATGGTGATAAGAAGAGAAAGATGGATTTTCAAGCTGGTGGATCTAATGACATAGGTGGGAGGAAAAATCAACGACCCACATGCCAAAAATGTGGGAAGCTGCACAATGGGAACTGTCTCAAATGGATGGGGGAAATGCTTCAAGTGTGGGAAAGAAGGACACCATGCTCAAGAGTGTCGAAAAGACACAAAAAGAAAGGAGAATGTAGCCGATGAAAGGAGAGAACCACTTATGGTTCAATTCTACAACTGTAGGGAGCTAGGGCTCTATTCAAACCAGTGCACTAAACCTCGAGCTCTCGAGGTTAATCAGCATCAGCATCCACCAAAGCCAAAGGAACAAGGGAAGGTTTATGCCATCACTAATGCGGAGGTGGAGCATGATAATGAAGTCGTAAAAGGTACACTTCATATTCACACAAGAATGGAAAAAATTTTATTTGATTTTGGTTCTACGCATTCCTTTATATCTTGCAAGTTTTATAGAACTATATAATCGAAGCCCCAAAACCTTGAAGTAAATATATCTGTGAAAACACCAAGTGGGGAAATCATTGCATCCCAAGTGTTTGACTCTTCTCCTTGTTGGAGTTGGTGGCCTAGAACCAAATACTTTGTACTTTATTCATTAATAAATTCCTTATCACATCTTGATTGTTCTTCTACGTGACAATGCATGTGATAATGTCCTAAGGACAGCTGTTGCATTAATGGGTCATAGCAGATCCCTGCTATGATGAGAACCCAGAAGTGCCATAACACTATTCTTGAATGTTTGTTCTATGTACGAATGATTTTATTTGAGGGACACAAATAATATAGGTCATTAGGGTTGGGGACTCATAGAACTTTGAGGCACCTTCTCATGGTGTGCGCCCTTGGTAATATCCCGGAGGATATTATGAGAACGAGACCCGCTAGTAGGAAATACACATTTCATAGTGTCATTGGATGTTCCTATCTACAGACGTGTGTATTGGTCCTTAGACTTTAAGATTACTATTAATGGGTATTACAACTCGCGCACTTAGATGTATTGACGAAAACTGTGACAACACACTGTTCGCAGTGAGGTAGGATACGTTGGGTGTGTCACGAGTAATACCGCATTAATAGATAATGTGAGAAAGGATTTTTCCCTTACATTCCATAATAGAAGTAGATATCTCAGGCCCTTTGATGGAATTGATATAGCCTAAATAAATTCATGGCCATGGTAAGGTATGGGCAAGTTTAATTCTGGGAAGTCAAAGAAATAATAATCAAGCACATGATGACACTAGCATGCAACCCGATTGATTGGAGATATCGAGACAAAGGGATTATATTACATGATAAGCATTCGTAGGAGGTGACAGGTCATTGCGGCATTAACTTTTTTCTATATGGGTTCCTTGGCATGTTGCTAGACGCAAACCTTGGACTTTAGGCAGGCTCAGCCTAATTCCACTGAGAAAGAGGCCTAGAGGGTCACACACCAAGTGTGTCCATGTATCTCAGTTAAATATTAATTTAACAAGTTAAATAAATATTATTCCCGACTGTGGTTTAATAATTATTTAAGGATGTCTGATCACATTTATTTTGACACTCGTTATTCGAGAGAATATATTGTGGACGAAATAATATATTTATTAGCGAGTAATGTAGTTACATTTATTTAAGAAATAAATAGTCATTGCTCAAGGTCTAATAAATGTGGTGGAGAAAAATGGAAAATAAAAGTACACGCCGTGTATATTAAATATACATGCCGTGTAGTTTTATGGAAAATAAGTACACGCCATGTATTAATTATTACACGCCGTGTATTTTTTTCCAGTTGAGATTTTGAGGATTTAATATTGTTTTATTAAATGATATTTATTATAATCAGCATGGGAGCATGTCAAGGAATTAATAATTCGACATGGGGGTTTTCAATAAGAGTTAATGAAATAAATAAAACGCGTAACGCGTTTATTTATTGTCATAAATCTATTAACCTCAAACCCGATTATAAATATCCTCGCAACCCCAACATTTTGAAGAGCTATTGTTGTGCAGAACGGATTTAGAAATACTCTCAAGCCAAGAGAGAATTCCCTTTCCACCAAGAACGACCTCAAGTTACAGAGCAAGATCCTCCACCGAATCAAGGCGGTCGAAGGCGGACATCGCAAGTGAAGGTCCTTCCGCGCTAGCACCCGAATATCCCTTCGGCGACGTCCGGAGATACGTGACACATGTGTGGATCACCGCTAGAGGAATCCTACAATTGGATTCTATGATGCAACGATGGTTCACCGAATCATGACCGGACACATCAACGAAGAAAGAATTCCAACGAGGTAATTCTTATGCTTTAATTAAATGAATTGTAATCAACATATGATGATCCTCCTCAAGGGTTTTGGGACTCTTCTTTTCTTTTCATTCTTTGTTCTATTCCGAAGATTCGGCGTTTTATATCATGATGGATCTCGGATTGAATGTTGTTTAACGTTAAAATTAAATATGGGAAAATCCACCAATGTGCTTCTAGTGCACCCGGAACCTACAAGTGGTATCAGAGGGGGTCGTATCGTTGATTATAATTATTTAGTTTTTCGTTGGTAATTTATTCATTTAATAATTTAGTTATTTCAATTAAAGTTTAATCATTCTGGAAATCTGAATATCGAGATCTATTCCTCCTCCCTCGTTTCTCGTTCACCTCACAAAAACAATTTTTTCTTTTAATTTTTATTAAAATAAAATAGAGGAACTCATCTGGAGGAGCCAAACGTTTCTGGCCGTATAACACCAGAATACACGACGTGTATTCGGAAGTACACGCTGTGTAGTCTAGGTTCAATGCATTGACTGATCCGCCAAATTAGGCCGTGTATTGGATTCTTTCTAAGAATTTAAGACACTTTTTGTTGACCAGAAACAGGTGGCACACGGTTTCCAGAATACACGCTGTGTGGTCCAATGAACAAGGCGTGTAGTCCCTTCGGGTTAGGGTTGGGTCGTGTACTCTATACATGGCATGCCCGGCTAGAAACCGTGTAATGCGGAAACTGCACGGCGTGTGTCCCACTGTACATGCCGTGTATTCCGAAAATTTCTGAAGTACATTAACACGCCCTATCCCCATGCGTGTACTTCGTATGGATGGTGAAGAAAACTACACACCGTGTAGTCAGAACTACACGCCGTGTACTCACCCAAATTATGCAGATTTATTAAAATTTATTATTATATTATACAGACCCTTGAGACGTGTACCATGGTGCAGGCGTAAAGCTGAGACACAACACGTGATAGGTGTTTTATATATATGGGTTTAATTTAACATTTGTGTAATAAATGGGAATTCACCAGGTTTCCTCCAAGGTACAAGTTACATACAAGGATAATTTTAAATGAATTTATTTGTTTAAAATTATGATGGATGATAATATCAAGGAAATTCAGAAAAGGGATTTAAGATAAAAGGATTGATTAATTAAAGAAAATTAATTGATTCGAGCGTGATTTATCTTAAACAAGAACAATTAAAGAATTGAATGCTATTTTTATTTATGCGTAAATATCATTGCATGTATGGATGATCATGAGCTAGACAGAGACCTTTGTGTGTGAATGATTTCTTTTAATTTATTTATTTCAATTAAATTTGTTGGCCTGCGAGCCATCTCCTCATTAATATGCAGGGCCTGCTCGTCCAAGGATTCTTTTATGTAAAAACCCCTTTTACCCCTCACCTGCATGTGAGATAAATGCATATGTAATGGATGGAGCTCCCAAGCTAGTGAAGGTGACTCAAGTCAGGATCCAAGGTGAAACCAATCCAAGGAGATACAAAGGTGGACAGGTGGAAAGCTGTAAACATGAACCTGAAAGGTTCAAGGTGTTTCTCCCCTAGGTCTTGGGTTAGTTTATCAACCGCTAGATAAACTAACCAATAGAAAAGCTCATGATCATACCATTTATTTTATTTCTGTCAGTTTCATGGTTTATTTATTATGGGTGTGTTGTCACGATCACACAATTAATGAATTAAACGAGCATGCAAGATGGAACTAAAATAAAATCGGCTTATACGTAAATATTATCTTAGACATGGTTAATCACTTAAGTATATCCCACTTAATATTAATAAGCATGTAATCAAAGATAATAAAATGGAAATTTACGTATAAGGATAAAATCCATCAAAATAAATATTAAGTCGGCATAGCCTTCCATAATCTTGGTTAGAATTGAACCATAGTTCAAAGTGCTTGACCAACCCTAGTTGGGGTGATTTCAATTATCGGGGAATTCTAATTCAAGGTTTTGGGTTGACTTGACTTGGTTCGCATCAAGGGTTGACTGCCACAGCAGGACTTGGTGTGACCAAGAGGCAAAGGTTTAGGAAATCCAAAAAAGATTTCAGGATTGGGGAGTCCACTCAGCGAATCAAGGAGCTGTGAGTTAATGCAGTTGGCATTTGGAATGCCTACCTAAAACCCTTCAAGTTGCTTGACCAACCCTAGTTGGGGTAATGCTAAGGGAAATATGGATCCTTGCCACTAGAATATTCACGCAACAGAATATTCTGAAGTCAATGGTGAGGTCTATTGGATTTTGATAAAATAGTGGGAGACTAATAAGTATTAATTTATTTATTTGTCTAAAATTTTGTAAAAAAGTACTAAACCTTTGCTCATATTAATTTTTAGAAATATAAAGAAAATGAATTTAAACATATCATTGTGCACCATACTTGAAAACGAAAACCTTCTCACCAGCACCAATTTCCAAGAGTGGCAGAGGAGTTTATGCATCTTCCTTCTCCACGAAAGGAAATTATATGTGCTGGAAGAGCCTATTCCAGTTGCACTTGGGAAAGAGGCTAGTGATGAGGAATCATCTCTTTACATAAAACACATGGATGATGCAACAAATGTCCAGTGTTTCATGCTATCGGCCATGTCTAATGAGCTCTTGAAGCAACATGAAAACATGGACGCGTATAGCATGATGTATCAACTTAAAGATCTCTACCAAGAGAAGGCGAGACCGGAGAGGTATGAGATCTCCAATGCTTTGTTTACCATGAAGCTTTGAGAGTCTGCGTCAGCTGGGCCTAATGTAGTCAAGATTATTGTCTACATTGAATGCATGGACATCTTAGGGATTAAATTCATAGATGAGTTACGTACATATCTCATCCTATCATCACTGTCCAAGACCTTCTCTAGCTTCATTGTCAACTATAACATGAGCGGTAATGAGAAGAGTCTATCAGAGCTTCTGACCTTGATTATCCCGGTAGATAAGGATATAGGGCATGGCAAACCTATGGTCCTTATGGTGAAAAAGAAAAGGAAGGACAAGGCAAAGGGGCCAAAGACTTATAAATGGTCTGAAGCCCCCGAGCACCGTCCCTCCAAGAAGGGGAAGATCCAGAGGCAGGGCAAGGAATGGGAGGCATTGTGTTTTTCATGTGGCAAGCAGGGCCACTAGAAGAGGAACTGCACCCAGAAGTGTGGGGATGCTAAAGGTGCATTTTTTATCGAGCACAATCATTCTATTTCTACACATTGGGTATTAGATCCAGCTTGTGGGGCTCACATCTGTATTCAAATGTAGGAACCAAGTAGATTTAGAAAGATCGCCAGAGGAGAGGTGGATCTTCGAGCTGCCAATGGCGCAAGGCTGGCTGTGTTGGCTATTGGCGACTACCACCTCTCATTGTCAACTGGGATGATTTTGGTTTTACATAACTGTTATTATGTGCCTAGTGTTACCAAGAACATAATTTCTGTATCTTGTTTGGATATGCATGGATTTGTTTTCAAATTTGGAAATAGGGGTTGTCTCTTTTATAAGAACAACATATGTTATGGTATGACACATTTAAATAATGGTTTGTATGTATTGAATTATGAAAACAAAGTGTTGGCAATATATAACGAAACAAACCCACATGACTCATACATCACCTAGTTATGGCATCACCACCTTGGTCATGTGAACGAGAAGCATTTGAAAAAGCTCTTCCAAGATGGCTATTTAGACTCTACTGAGCTAAAACAACTTGATAGATGTCACGCTTGTTTACAAGGAAAAATGACCAAGCCGCCTTTTGGTGGACAAGGTGAAAGGGCTATAGAGCTTCTAGGATTGGTACACACGGATGTGTGTGGACCATTTCCAGTAGAAGCTAGAGGTGGATATTCTTACTTCATTACTTTTACTGATGATTTGAGTAGATATGGCTATGTCTACTTAATGAGGTATAAGTCAGAGTCCTTAGAGAAGTTTAAGTAATTCAAGAATGAAGTAGAGAATCAGCTTGGTAAGAAGATAAAGAAGCTTCGATCGGATCGAGGTGGAGAATATCTGAAACAAGAGTTCATCGATCTTCTACGGGAGTCTGGGATTCTATCTCAGCTCACTCCTCCTAATAAACCACAGTGGAATGGTGTTAGTGAAAGGAGGAACCGCACCTTGTTGGACATGGTGAGGTCGATGATGAGTCATGCGGATCTTCCATTATCCTTTTGTGGATATGCATTACCAACTGCAGCATACACATTAAACCGAGTACCAACTAAGGCGGAAAATGGAATTCCATCCGAGTTATCGAATGGAAGGAAACACACTTTGTCTCACACACGTGTATGGGGATGCGAGAAGTTTGTTAAGGCCTTCTCAGGAAACAGACTAGCACCCTGGGGCACAAAGTGTATCTTAATAGGATATCCCAAGGAAACGAAAGGATATTACCTATATAACCCTAAAGACAAGAAAGTGACTGTCGCCAGACAAGCCATATTTATTGAGAGGGAGAACATCCTCAAGAAGGATAGTGGGAGCAAGATTGACTTTGACAAAGATGATGCTCAAGATACACAGGAGTTGGTACAGGAACAAGTTCCACAGGTCCCCATGGAAGAGGTTCCAGAAACACAAGTACTGCGTAGGAGCTCAAGAGAGGTAAGGGAACAAGAGAGATTTGGTTTCCTTGTCACCGAGGATGGTGAATCATTATTGTTGTACAATGATGAACCTCTCTCCTACAAGGAAGCAGTAGAAAGCCCAGAAGCTGCAAGATGGCTAGAAGCTATGAATTTTGAGATGGATTCCATGTATCAGAACCAAGTTTGGGTTCTGGTCAATGAGCCAGTCCATGTAAAGCCTGTTGGATGAAAATGGGTATTAAAAAAAAAGCTGGACATGGAAGGTCAAGTTAGCACCTATAAAGTAAGGCTAGTGGCTAAAGTATTCAAACAACGTCAAGGAATTGACTATGATGAAACCTCCTCGCCAGTTTCCATGTTTAAATCCATAAGAATCGTACTTTCCATAGTAGCTTACCATGACTACGAGATTTGTCAAATGGATGTCAAAACTGCATTCCTTAACAGGAACCTTCAGGAAGATGTCTATATGACACAACCAGAAGGGTTTGTGACACCAGGTGAATCCAAACGGGTTTTCAAGTTGCAGAAATCCATTTATGGATTGAATCAAGCATCCAGGTCATAGAACATTCGATTTGATGAAGCCATAAAGGAATTTGGTTTCATTAATAATGAATGTGAGCCATGTGTTTATAATCGGTTTAATGGGAATGTGGTCATCATCCTAGTGGTATATGTTGATGACATATTGCTTATTGGAAACGACGTACCAGCCTTACAGTCAGTTAAGGACTGGTTGAACAAGTGTTTATCCATGAAGGAATTAGGAGAAGTAGCCTACATTCTAGGGATCAAGATCCTTCATGACAGATCTAATAGGCTGCTTGGACTAAGTCAGGGTACATACATTGACCAGATACTAAAGAGATTTAGTATGGAAAAATCCAAGAGGGGATTGGTTCCAGTGTCACATGGCTTACATCTTTCTAAGAAAATGTGTCCCCAGACACAACAGGATAAAGATAGGATGAGAAAGATCCCGTACGCTTCGGCTATAGGATCCAACATGTATGCCATGTTATGTACCAGGCTTGATGTTGCCTATGCACTGAGCATGGTAGGGAGATATCAAGCAGATCTAGGTGAACATCATTGGACTGCTTTTAAGCCTATCCTTAAGTATCTGAGAAGAACTAAGGATATGTTCCTGGTGTATGGAGGAGACGAGGATCATGTCATTAGAGGGTATGCTGATGCTGGTATTCAAACAGATCAGAATGATCTGAAATCGCAATATGGATATGTTTTCTGTCTCAATGGAGGAGCTGTGAGCTGGAAGAGTTCAAAGAAGCCAGTTGTCGCCGATTCTACAGTGGAGTTAGAGTATATAACGGCTTATGATGCAGCCAAGGAAGCCGTCTGGATTCGGAACTTTCTCCAGGAGCTTGATGTGGTGCCTAGCAGTAAAGATCCCATTACATTGTATTGTGATAATACTACAGCGGTGGCTCTTGAAAATGAACCAAGGTCACATCAACAGACAAAGAACATACTCCAGAAGTATCACCTCTTGAGGTATTTCTATCAAAGGGGTGAAGTTGCAGTGAGTAGAGTGTCCACGGAAGAGAACATGGCAGACCCCATGACTAAAGTCCTATCTCAGCAGAAGCATGAATATCATGTGAGAGTTAGCGGGTTAAAGGTTGTTAGCAGTTGGCTCTAGTCCAAGTGGGAGTCTGTTGTAGTTGGTGGCCTAGAACCAACTACTTTGTACATTATTCATTAATAAATTCCTTATCACATCTTGATTTTTCTTCTGCATGACAATGCATGTGATAATGTCCTAAGGACAACTGTTGCATTAATAGGTCATAGTGGATCCCTGCTATGATGAGAACCCGGAAGTGCCATAACACTATTCTTGAATGTATGTTCTATGTCTGGATGATATTATTTGAGGGACACAAATAATACAGGTCATTAGGGGTGAGGACTCATAAAACTTTGAGGCACCTTCTCATGGTGTGCTCCCTTGGTAATATCCAGGAGGATATTATGAGAACGAGAACCGCCAGTAGGAAATCCACATTTCATAGTGTCATTTGATGTTCCTATCTGTGGACGTGTGTATTGGTCCTTAGACTTTAAGATTATTATTAATGGGTATTACAACTCACACACTTAGATGTACTGACTAAAACTGTGACGAAACACTGTTCACAGTGAGGAAGGATACGTTGGGTGCGTCACGAGTAATACCGCATTAATAGATAATGCGAGAAAGGATTTTTCCCTTCCGTTCCATAACGGAAGTAGATATCTTAGGCCCTTTGATGGAATTGATATAGCCTAAATAAATCCATGGCCATGGTGAGGTATGGGAAAGTTCAATTTCGGGAAGTCAAAGAAATAATAATCAAGCACATGGGTTGATGGCACTAGCATGAAACCCGCTTGATTGGACATATCGAGACAAATGGATTATATTACACGGTAAGCATTCGTAGGAGGTGACACGTCATTGCGGCGTTAACTTCTTTCTCTATGGGTGCCTTGGCGTGTTGATAGACGCTAACCTTGGACTTTAGGCAGGCTCAGCCTAATTCCACTGAGAAAGAGGCCTATAGGGTCACACACTAAGTGTGTCCATGTATCTCAGTTAAATATTAATTTAACAAGTTAAATAAATATTATTCTCGACTGTGGTTTAATAATTATTTAAGGATGTCTGATCGCATTTATTTTGACACTAGTCATTCTAGAGAATATATTGTGGACGAAATAATATATTTATTAGCGAGTAATGCAGTTACATTTATTTAAGAAATAAATAGTCATTTCTCAAGGTCTAATAAATGTGGTGGAGAAAAATGGAAAATAAAAGTACACGTCGTGTATATTAAATATATACGCCATGCAGTTTTATGGAAAACAAGTACACTCCATATATTAATTATTACATGCCCTGTAGTTTTTCCAGTTGAGATTTTGAGGATTTAATATTGTTTTATTAAATGATATTTATTATAATCAGCGTGGGTTCATGTCAAGGAATTAATAATTCGACATGGGAGTTTTCAATAAGAGTTAATGAAATAAATAAAATACGTAACACGTTTACTTATTGTCATAACTCTATTAACCTCAAACCCGATTATAAATATCCTCGCAACCCCAACATTTGGAGAGCCATTTTTGTGCACAACGGATTTGGAAATACTCTCAACTCAAGAGAGAATTCCCTTTCCACCAAGAACGCCCTCAAGTTACGAAAGCAAGATCCTCCACCGGATCAAGGCGGTCGAAGGAAGACATCACAAGCGAAGGTTCTTCTGCGCTAGCACCCGGAGATCCCTTCGGCGACGTCTGGAGATACGTGACACACGTGTTGATCACCTCTAGAGGAATCTTACACTTGGATTCTACGACGCAATGACGTTTCACCGAATCAGGACCGGACACATCAATGAAGAAATAATTCCAATGAGGTAATTCTTATGCATTAATTAAATTAATTATAATCAACATATGATGATCCTCCTCAAGGGTTCCAGGACTCTTCTTTTCTTTTCGTTCTTCATTCTATTCTGAAGATTCGGTGTTTTAAATCGTGACAGATCTTGGATTAAACGTTGTTTAACGTTAAAATTAAAGTTGGGAAAACCCACCAACGTGCTTCCGCTACGCCCATAACCTACACTCCTATTGACATATGTGGAAATATTCTTCCGGAAAATATCGTAATACTTCCCTTGGTGGGATTCGACACTATAATGGGAATGGATTGGCTCTCATTATATAGAGCACATATCAACTTTTGGGAAAAGGAAATATCTTTTCATATTTCGAACCATCCCATGCTCCTCTACAAATGCAAGGAAGATCATGAATCTCCTTTGAAAAATCCTGCAATGGTGTGGGTGTTGATTCCCTATGAAGAAGCCTACATCGCCCAAATGGTTGAGTTGAAGGAAAGTTCCAACCTTGAGGAAATGTACATCGTGAGAGAATACAATGATGTATTTCCTGAAGAGTTACCCGGAATTCGCTTGGATCGTTAGGTAGTGTTCTCAATTGAACTCATACCCGCAGCTACTCCTATCTCGAAATGTCCCTATAGGATAGATCCTATCGAACTGGAGGAGTTAAAGAAGCAGATTTAAGAGCATCTAGACAAAGGGTTCATATGCCCTAGTGCATCACCTTGGGGTGCGCCAGTGCTCTTTGTGAAGAAGAAGGATGGAACCATGCGGCTGTGTATCCATTATCAGGAACTCAACAAGATCACCATAAAGAACAAGTATCCTCTCCCAAGGATTGATGACTTGTTCGATCAGTTAAGAGGATGTCAATACTTCTCAAAGGTGGATCTTCATTCTGGATATCATCAGGTAATGGTGAAGAAGGAAGATATTCAGAAGACTGCCTTTCGTATAAGGTATGGGCACTATGAGTTTTTAGTGATGCCCTTTGGACATACTAATGCCCTTGAAATCTTCATGGATTTGATGAATAGAGTCTTTAGACATTACCTCGAAAAATTTGTGGTAGTGTTTATCGATGATATTCTCATCTACTCCAAGATCAAGGAGGAACATGAAGAACATCTAAGACTTGTGTTGGCAACATTCAGAAAGGAGAAGTTATACGCCAAGTTCAGTAAGTGTGACTTTTGGATGAATCAAGTCACATTCTTGGGACATGTGATCACAAGTGAGGGAATTTCTATGGATCCTTCAAAGACAAAGGCGATTGAGGAATGGCCCAGGCCCTCTAGTGTCACAGAAATCCATAGTTTTCTTGGATTAGCTAGGTACTACTGACGTTTTTTTAGAAACGTTTCATGATTGTCAAGCCCGCTAACTAAGTTAACAAGGAAAGGGGTAAAGTATGTCTGGATAGAAGAATGTGAGGGAAGATTCAAGGATCTAAAGAGAAGGCTGATCACTGCACCTTTACTCACACTACCAAAAAGTGGAGAAAGTTTTGTGATATACAGTGATGCTTCAAAGAAAGGCTTGGGTTGTGTACTCATGAAAAATGATAATGTGATAGCCTACGCCTCACGACAGTTGAAGATCCATGAGCAGAACTACCCGACACATGATCTAGAGTTGGCAGCCGTGATTTTTGCCATGAAAATATGGTGGCACTAACTTTATGGAGAGAAGTGTGACATGTACACTGACCACAAAATCCTAAAGTATATTTTCACATAAAAGGAGCTCAACATGCATCAAAGGAGATGGTTAGAGCTAATCAAGGATTATTATTGATCTATTCACTATCATCCTAGAAAGTCAAACAAGGTAGCTGATGCTCTAAGAAGAAAATAACCTGCTACTCTCCATGTTGAGGATTGAGAAAGACCCTATATTCATGGATGTGAAAAGGATGGATTTGGGAATCGTAAGGGCATGGGATACATCCTACCTTGCCCAAATGATTGCGCAACCATCCATCCAAGAGAAGATTAAGGAAGCACAAAGGGATGATGTGGAGATACAAAAGAGAGTGAATGCAGTAAAGGAAGGGAAGCTGCAAGAGTTTCATTGCGATGACGATGGTGTGATTTGGTTTGGAACGCGACTTTGTGTGCCTTCATCACCCAGGATAAAGATGGAGCTATTGGATAATGCACATATCTCAAAATTTTCTATCCATCATGGGAGTACCAAGATGTACCGTGATCTCTGAGAACACTTCTGGTGGGATAACATGAAGAAGGAGATTGTAGAATATATATCAAGGTCCTTGGTATGTCAGCAAGTTAAAGCTGAGTGACAAAAGTCCAAATGTATGATGCAGCCATTGCCTATACCCATGTGGAAATGGGAAAATGTTACTATGGACTTTGTCACGGTTCTCCTAAAGACGTCAAATGGGAATAATGAGATATGGGTTGTGGTTGACCGACTCACCAAGACTGCCAATTTTATCACTATTCGAGAAGACCTTTCTCTTGAACAACTTGCAAAGATATATGTGAAGGAAGTGGTGAGACTGCATGGTGTTCCACTCTCAATTGTCTCTGACCGTGACCCAAGGTTTACATCTAAATTCTGGAGGAGCCTTCAACATGCTTTGAGTACTGAATTAAAATTCAGCATAGCCTATCACCCCCAAACCGATGGCCAGTCTGAAAGGACTATTCAGACACTTGAAAATATGCTAAGTGTCTGCTCTCTTGAATTCAAAGGTGGTTGTGATCAGCATCTCCCATTAGTTGAGTTCTCATACAACAATAGCTTCCACTCGAGTATTCAGATGGCTTCGTATAAAGCTCTTTATGGGAAATGATGTAGAACTCCAACCTTTTGGGATGAAGTTGGAGAAAGAAAGCTACTTGGACCCGATCTTGTTCATGAGATGACCGAGAAGGTTCAAGTCATCCAGAAACACATCAAAGCTGCTCAATGTCGGCAAAATAGCTATGCTGACAACCATTGAAGGGACTTGGAGTTCGACGTTGGAGATAAATTCTTCCTTCGAATATCTCCATTGAAGAGAGTCGTGCGATTCGGGAAGAAAGGGAAGCTAATCCCAAGGTATATTGGCCTCTTTGAGATCCTTGACCACATAGAAGCCGTGGCCTATCGTCTAGCACTTCCACCGAATATAGATCAAGTTCATGATGTGTTTCTTGTATCACTACTGAGGAAGTACATACCAGACCCCTCACATGTACTAAACTCAGAGGTGGTGCAGCTGGAAGATGATCTCTCCTATAAGGAGCAGCCGATAAAGATTCTAGACCGAAGTGATAAGGTTCTACGCAACAAGACAACCCATCTTGTCAAAGTGTTGTGGAGGAACCATAAGTTTGAAGAAGCAAATTGGGAACCAGAAGAGGTAATGAAGGAGAAGTACCATCACCTGTTTGTGTAAGTGAGATTTTGGGGGCAATATTTCTTAAGGGGGGAAGAATGTAACGACCCAAAGTTTTTCAATTGAAAATTATCTTCTTATATTTATGTCTAAAATAACATGAAAACACAAAATAATGAACTACTAAGTGACCTTTAAACATAAGTTTTTCACAACTATGTTTTGAATTTTATAAATCCAATATACACATTTGTGTTCAAGATAGTTTTTGGAGTCTAATGAAACAAAAATAATTTTTGGTGAATAGTAACCTACCCTTATGAATAGTAACCTACCCTTATGAATAGTAATATGACCCTTATGAATAGTAAATAAGAGTAACATTACCTATGAATAATAAAATAAAAATTTAGACATCTTAGAAAGTGACAATTTGACCTTAGTAAACGCTTTTGGTATTTTATAAGTCATAAATAATTAATAAAAATTAATTAATTAATTAATTTAAAAGAATGTTTATTTCTCTGAAATGTATTCATAAATTATTTAATCAATGTATAATAGTTTTTAGATAATGTTATGAGACCCTATGTAATTTTTGAAAGAACTGTAAAATCAGTTTTAATCTTAAAAACTGTTTTTTTAAGTAAATTATGATTTTAATTGAATATTAAATTAATAATATTTAGATTTTTTTTGAAAAATGGAATTCATTTTTGGATTATACACTTCAAAAAATGGTTGGGGTAAATTTTTGGGATTTTTCTGAGATTTGAATTTTTGATGAATAGTAGAATCCGATAATTCACAATAAATGCTAAATAATGTATTAATTGAGTCATCAATGATGTTCTGCTGATGTAAGCCCACTTGGTTTGGGATTACATTATAAAATTACTATTCTTGGTTTTTAAAGACTCACAATTCCTTGTCTTAGGTGAAATTAATAAACTAATGAATTTTATATTAAGGAAACCCCTCTCCCCTACGCTATAAAAGCCACCCTTCACTATATCTTTTCCTCACACCTCTCAAGCTCCAAGACTTCTCTAAACTCTGCCCAAACATCCTCCCTATCCCCTCCCCCACTCAAAAAAGCTGTTGGTCTCATCAAAATACCAAGACTATCTTCCTTAATGAGGATCTCAAGAGGAAGATTCAAGAGGTAATTTCTCTCCCTCTTCTCGTTTAATTTCTTTTCAAGTTCAAGTTCATTTCTTGATCTCTCCCCACCTATCTTCATCCAAATTGATTCGTAACTCCATTATTATACATATACTGTAATTTTATGATTATAATTGTATATTATATTACCCCACACCCTTTCCCTCTTCCTTTTATTTTATTAAAGAGAAAGTTGTTCATGAGGTGTTAATTTATCACCTACAAAAACGACATGCTCTCTTCTTCCATTTCTACCTTCAGATCTGGTCATGAAACCATTTTTATGGTTGAACCAGAATATTTTATATTTATTATGTTCTATTTTAAGTTTTGTAAATAACCTATGGCCATATTACTAAGTGAAAAGTTAAAACAAGTTCGTTGTGATCCAAAAACCGATCAAATTAACCCAAATAATGATCATTTAATTCTTATCTAATGATTCATCCACATGGATCTAATATAATTCATTATAATATCATTAAAACTCCTGTAATATCATTAATAACATGTAATATCAGTTCTGTATGTTTACTCATGTTCTACCCAAACATCAATTTAAGAATACAAGTGAACCACCCAAGAAAACCCACAAAAACGAACTTCCCCGAACAATGTTTTTAAACTCTATAAGTCATCCAAAGGAACATAATATGACTTAATGAAACCATTATAAACCCTATTAATGTAAACATATTTCTGTATTTCTAATTAATGAATATAATGTTATTATACAGGACATTAAAGAGAATGAAGCATTCAGGTACAAGGTAAGGAGAAATTCATGAACCCAACTTTCATCCTTCAGGTTCTACCTCTTTCACTCCATTTTGATATAGTCACTCCTTAAAGATCATTTTTTCATCATTTTATTTCCTTTTCTTGGATATAAATGTTTTCTAATTAAGTTTATATCAATCCAAATGTTTTCCAAAAGAACTCTTCTCTTAAGAACTCAACTTTTACCTATCATTCAAGGTTGATGGTTCTTATATCAAGAATGTTTTTCCCTCTTTTTTTGGGAACCCAATGTTTATGATTGTGTTCTTATGAGATGAAACCCATTGCTTTTCATGGGTTAGTTATGTTATATTTTCATTGTGGCATGCATGATAAATGATAATGTTATGATGTGACGGGTGCACCCAGAATTATATAGCGCTCCAATGCATTGGGTAAAGTGATGAATCTCATGAGTAAATGTGAAATGATGTGTGAAAAAGATGCTATCTTGGTTCACAAGTATGTGTGGTAGTTAACCACTAAGACAAGATGTTTTATTTTTATGAATTACCACATTTCAAGTCTTTTATTTATGCTCTTATCATTTTCAAGATCTTTTGCCTATGTCATGATTATGCTCACCCCATGATATATTGTTCTTATCTATCCTCTTACTGGGCTTTTAGCTCAGCCCTTTTGATGTATATCCTCAGGTGGCTACATGTACTAAGCAGAGGACAAGTTCCAATAAGAATCTATAGAATATGAAATTAAATTAATGTTTATGCTTGATGTTGTATTTGTTATGTATGATCCTAGTTTTCCCAAGACACTAAACCTTTGGATCCTCTAAGTGTAATACTATTATGTTGTTTATATTTTAAATGATGTAATAGTAATGCAAGAAAAGGCTGGGTCTCTATAAAACTTATGTTCATTCACAAAAGATATGGCATATGAGTCTCATGAAATAAAATGAAATAATAAATGTTTGGGAGGTGAAGTTTATGAGGATTATTGTTGTCTCCTTTAATCTAAATTTTCCTTGGCTGGGGAGTTTGTGAAGCACCAAACAACATTTCTTAGTTTTATGCCTAAGTTGTAAAAAGAAGTAGAATTATGCTCTCTACAAGGGGATCCTTGATTGGTGTGGCTATTATAAGGCTCATTGATATGGTATTACAGATTTTCATACCGAGGTAATCATTACAGTTCAAACATTCCATGCAATCCTTATGTTATCCTTGATATGGAAAATGATCTTGGTATAAGGATTAAATTTTAGTAGCACTTAAATTCATGTAAATCCATGGTTGTAGTAGTGTGGTCATGATGGATATCCTATGGGTTAGATGGAGTTATTTTAATTCACATTCCATGGTGTTATTATCAATCTATATTACGTAGGAGGTGAGATTCTATATAACTAGGAGGTATTCGAAAGTTAATATGATCATATAAATATAGATACAACCCTTTATCTTTACACATGAGTGCATTTTTAAATATAAATATCACTCATAGTATTTAATTTCTATATATAGATACCATTAAACTTTTTGACACATATTTTATGGAGTGTTTGAGAATGAAAAGGAAATTACTATGTGAGAGAATCAATAATTTAACCAATAAAACAGGTTAATTTCTAAAGTTTAATTGTAAATGAAAAAATTGTATCACTTATTTATCACCTCGTCCCTATTATAAATTAACATTAACATATAATCATAAATAATGTATATTTATCATAAATTTAATCTTATATTCTCTCCTAAAATATTTTTCTTCAAATGTTTTTTATAGTATTCCATATTCCGATCTCTTATTAGGCTATTGAATATTTTTTGATCCTTCAATGCTCCTTAGGTGTAGTTGGAGTGAGTGGGGTTCATGGAAAATATTAATGAAATTCATTTTTTTCCTTTTTTAATTTCATACTTCAAATAAAAAACAAAGCAATAACTATTTTTTATAGATTTGTGATAATGGGTTAGTGTCCGAAGGGAAAATCCAATTCTTGTGGGCGATGTGGGAAATTCACTCAACATATGTTTTAATATAAAAATACAATTATGGAATAGATATTTTGATCATATTATCCAATAAAAACATGAGTAGGATCACTTAAAGAGAAAATTTTTATGACCATCCGATACTAAAGAGATAAAGTAATATGATGTTCTCAACATGCCTAAAGGGAAAAACTCTTAACTCTTCATAGAATAATTTAGGTATACAATCTACCAAATAATAGAAGATCATTTATTTTTATAATTTTGGGACTATGAGGAAGTATTCAAAAATTGGATATATGTATATTATTTCCATTATTTATAATTTTCCTAAAATAAGTTTATTTTCTTGGTGAGTCATAAATCATTGGTTCTAAATGTGTTTAAATGTTTTTGAATAAAAGTATAGAAGGATTGTAATTTCTCCTTAAATTCAATTTCAAATTTAAAAGATCCTTTATTGAGATCATCATTTAAATAGAAAATAACTTCCTCATTCTGAGAAATTATATAAATCTAATTTATTAACTTTTAAACAAAATAATTTACCCATAAAAACACATTTACATTATAATAAACTGATGAATATTTTCCTAATAAATATATGAGATAAATTTTATTCATTTCGGAAAAATATTTTCACAACTGAAAAACATGTTTCCCATTATTTAAAATAACTTTTTTACAAAAAATTTACCCTTTAAAAAAATTTGTTGTAAAATAAAAGGTTGAATTAATTTTGAAACTGCCTTATAAAACTCAATCACTATTTTCAAAACTAATCTCTTTCCAATTTGAAGCACGATTTCATACTTTTGAAAGCATCTAAACCCCTTTGAGAAGTTAATATGACCTATTAAATAGTATAATATGTATAAGAATTTTAATATATTTAAATATATTTCAGGAAATAGTAAAAAAATAAACTATTTATTATTTGAACACCATTTTTATAATAGATAATATGGCTATTAAATAAAATAATGGATTCAAAAGAAAGAAAATATTATATTTTTAAAATATTTTTAACACAGAATCCAGATATATTGAATAAAATTATAATTATTGCTCTAATAAATATGAAAAATAATATTATCACTCAGAATGAATCACAAAAAAAATGTAATTTGACCATGAAAAATTATAGTAAATTATAAAAAACAAGAAACAATAATAATGAAAATGATTCTTATAAAAAATTGAATTATAAATTTAAATCTGATAAATTTTAAATTTTAATTTGATAGAATCATTCGAACTATGTTTGGGTGTAGGTTATTCAACACTATAACATGGTTTAAAATATTTCAAGCCTCAAAATAGTATGTAATAATCAAAAATAATTTTTTTTTGTTCAAATATAACTAAATGAAGAAAGCAATTTTGATTCAATGTTTTTGAAAAAACTAAAATCCCATATATACATCAATAATAAAAAAACTGATCATCAAACACATGAGATTGATAATCCTATAAATAATTAAGGGGAGAACAAAAATATTTTTGGGGTTTAATAAAAAATTATTAATGTATATAGGGAAGAATTAGAAAAGGTTTTTACTATAACAAATTTATATATTGAAACATAAAGGAATCAATTAAATAGAATCCCAATAGAAATTTATTTCTCTCCCCAATTTACCATTATCTCTCAGTTTCAACTCTTCTTTTAATGTATAGTAGAAGAAACATAAACTACTGCTGTCTTCCCAAATTTTGATTGTCATTCATGGATGAAATTTTCAACAAAAATTGAATAGACAACCATAACATAAAATTTTAATTTGGTAATCGAGTTTTTAGGTGGGGGTTAGATATGTGAAGAAAGTTGAATGTAATATATTTAACTAGGTGTGTCATAAGAAATAATGGGTAGTACGATGAGGTGCAAGGGTGCATTACATGGCTACACAACACATAAAAACACTAAGAAACTCCATCTATACAATGGGTGGTCAAGGAACATATCCGAAGACACTAAAAAAATAAATCATCACATTCCTTAGATTTGTAGAGGATCGATTCATTAAGAAATTTTATGAAGAGAGAGAGTAGCATCATCATTAGGGTTAACTGAGAGTGGTGGCAGTAGTACGGTTCTGCAAGAGCTTGAACGCATGAGACATGAGAGTCTTTTATGGCTATTTTTACAATATCAGTTAAGGTTTTATTAGCACATTAAAAAAAGAACATATAAGGGACATGTAATGGGATTTTATGCCCACTATCCCTATCAGTCAAGTAATTAGCTTCATTCCCACTGGTCCAATGGTACATGTACTGAATAAATAAAGATTCATAGTTGGTTTATCCCTTGTGAGGATATGACATTCCTTTCTGGCCTTTGTGTGCATTGTGTGTGTGTGTGTGTTTAAATGTAATTGTAACCCCAATAACCTAATATATATGTAAATTTGTATTTATTTATTTATAATTAAAAATATAAATAAATATAATATATTTGGTGCTTCGGTGTACAATTAAATTCAAACACACACACACACCACACAGACAGGATGGAAAGGAAGACCATACACCCCCAATGGGATAACCTACACATCAAGATTTATTTATTTAGTACATTCACTATAGGAATAATGGGTATGAATTTCATTACATGGCTCAAAATCCCAATGAACCATCATGATTGAATCATCCTAGTTGTGTCACCACCTACCTGTATCATGCCTACATCACCACCTAACTACATCAAGTTTTCACCACTGCCTACCTACGTCATCCCTGTATCATTTCTGCATCATAAATCACCCCAAGGGGGGCTTCCCAGATTCAATCATGTGTCTTTTGGATGCCAATTGGGATCCTATACCACTTAGGTAAAGGCTCATTGTCTTATATGTAAATATATACCAAAATAATTTATATATATTTATAAATATTTATATTTATTAGTATATAATTAAAAATATAATATATATATTTATAATAATTTTACAAATAAATAAATAAATATTTATTTATTTAATTATAATTTCACAAATAATTATTTAAAAAAATTGTATATATTTTTAATTTTATAATTAAATATAAAAATCACCATATTATCAAAAAAATGATTTTGATAGATAAATTATTTAAATTTTAAACATATTTTAATTATTCCACCTCAATAAGGAAAAAAATATTATTCCAAAAAATTACAAACATAATGAAAATCTCACTTGTTTTAAATAAAAATATGTACAAATAAGTATTTCCAAATTATTAAAAATACTTTTAACATTATTAATGAATATATTATAATTAATGAATAAATTAAATTAAATAAATTATAGAAATAATAAAAAAAATGAATTCTTGACTATTATATGGCATAGAGACATACTTATGTACACATACACATCTACACATAGAGATGCATACACACATAAACATATACAAAAACACACACACACACACAAAGATATATATATACAAACATACATATACAAACATACAATTAAATTGTATATATATTTTGAATTATTTAATATTATTATAAATATATATATAAATAAATATATTCATTTATGATTGGTTCTTGGTCAATGTTGATGTGTCCATTGTCTTGATCTATAGGGGTATCCTTTCAACCAATAATGATGAACTAACATAAATATTGAATATTAAAGGGTTCATATTTTTTAAAATGCAATGTCCCTGGTCATAAAATTTCAAACTATAAAAACACATTTTCTTGTGATTTTTTATCCACCCATGGATATGATGACACTTAATGTTTTAAAGGGACATTAAATGGGATTCATAATTATTCAGCTGGCTTGGGTAAGATGGTAAGGATCTACATCGAGTTGGAGTGATCATGCTGGTTGACCTACATAGGAATGGACTCAAATGTGTGACTGGTAGGAGGATGAGTGGCCTTGATGGGGATTCTACTAAAAATTCTTATGTCAGAGAAGGTTAGAGAGAATGAAACATTGTGTATACAACTGAGTCTTATGATCAAGCTATCAATTAGTAGCATGCAAGATCTTGGGTCGAAATTGTGGAGGAGGGGTAGACCAATGATAATATGAATGATTTCCCTACTACTACATAAATTATTATTCTACTAGATAATTCTATAAAATATTGACCTACTACTATGTCAGAGGTCAATGATTTGGAATTTTTAAATAAAAGTGCAGTGTCTTGTGGAGGCAGTGATATTGTTCCAGGGCCCGATGACATTGTGCTATTGTAGTGGGTAACCATCAGTCAATGGATAGTGAGACATTAATTTATTCCCAATCATTGGATGAGGATGCATCTTAATAATTAGTTGATCAAAAATAAAAGGATGGAGCAATATATTTTCTTAAGGAAACATAAAGGTAAGAAACTTTCAGTAGATGAAAAAAGATACCAATTGGGCACCCCTTGGAAATTCAAAACACAAGATTCCCAAACTCATTATACTTATGAAATACCTTATCATATCCATATATAGACTGGTATCTCTAGCATCAATTCTTTTAAGATCCACCCCCATTAGATTGAACACCCAAGCGCAGGTGATAATGTGGAGTTGTCATTTTTACCCCACTTTACTGATCTAATAAAAATTTCTTATTTATCTTCTGACAAGGCCACATAGGAGGATTTTGTTCATTAATGAGAAATAAATTATAATATCATACCACCTCAATATCAAGAAGGTGAGAATCCTATGAGATACATTATTAGGAAAAATTCTAGAATGGTTTTTCTTGCATCGGGAAGCAACTTACTCTTCAATGAAGTTGGATGTATTGGGCTTCAATGAATACTTAGCTGTTAAGAAGTTGTGAGAAATCAATGTTGAAGATCAACTTCGATTTAATCCAAATATGAACTTACAGGATTTATCTTGGAAATTGAGGATATACTGCACCTCAGGGGACATTCTTGAATCATCTTTAGAAAAAGATCATGAGGCCCCACAAAAGTTCAGGACATGGTGGAGTGGTATATATACCAATAGAAAAGTAATACATCTAATAAGTCTGGGATCGATAGGGACTTTCAAGAGTTGAATTTCTATTTTAAGGTTACATTTTTATTATGTGGTCACCTTGTTCCTTGTTTTACCTATCTTTTTCTATTTATGCATTCTTTTTTATAATAAATTTGTATCCATGGATTTGGTTTCAAAATCCTTGAATAATCCATATTTGTATAAACATTATTTTTGGAATATGAATAAGATAATTATATATATATATTAATAATATTTTTTATTAAATGTTTTTATCAGTGCTAAGAAGAGTGTTGATAATGAACCCACTTTTTGAGGGATAAAAATAGTATTGGTTAAGGGTACACATTTATCAGTGATTTTTACCATAGATAAAAGTTACCTTTACCAGTGCTTTTATATAGTGCTGATAAATAGTTCCATTTTATCAGTACATTATGTTTAGTACTAATAAAATTTGGTGTTGAATATGGCACAATTTGTGGTAGTGATTTATCATTAGTGAAAAATAATTAATGTATTTGGAAGACAGAATATATTCCTACATAGTGGTAAAATATTTATAATAAATACAGTTTTTAGCTCATTTTTTAATTATATATATTAAACATAAATGATATTCTAGATAATATATACAATATGGTGACATTGAATAAAGGATTGGGTTGTGGTGGATGATGTGGAACGAAACTCAGCTTAAGAGGCATTAGTTTGTGTTGGAAAGAAGATCTGTTAAAATAGATATATAGATTAAACCATGAATCTAGATGTTGGGTAGAACAATTAGGATGTCATTATAAGGTAATATTCTGATTTTAGGTTTTTCATTGACTCTCGACCTGATGGAACTCATCTATAGTAAAATAAAATGAAGAATGGTACTTTGGAATTCATCTAAGATAACCCAAAATTTATAAAGGATCAGATTGAATATTGTAATAATTCAATCATTGGAAGGTTATCTTCATAGGGTAACACATGGAAGCATGAGGATTTGAAGTCATGGATTCTTCAGATTTGCGGATTTGATAATGGGTTGACTGTCCCGATTGTTATGGTTTGACTTTCATATCATCTCCCCCTCAAAAGATCTGAAATTAAATGTCCAGATTTTTTGATTTATTTCTCTTAAGTCAAGGCCCTCAGATTAGAGTATTGTGATCCCTGGTTGGATCGAACAAGAACTCATATATCAACTACAATATTCTAGATTTATATCAGGGGTTTAAATTAGTTATTTTGGAATCCTAAAATTCTCTAGGATGTATCTTTTGTTGTCATCACCCCTGTAAAATTTGAAAGAGAGATCTAAATTTCATGGTATGGGCATTATTCCATAATTCTTGTTGAAATTTATCTTTGTTCTCTACAGATTAAAAAAACAAATTGGTGGATGATGAATTAAAAATTAAAATTTCTCTTCAATATGATAATGAACCTAAATTTTGCATCAATTTCATCTTCATAGGGCTTCTTAGCGAAATATGGATTATGATTATGAAATTATTTAATTGCAATAAAATATTAATAATGTTAAGAATTGTAAACTTAAATTTTCTATAGTAGATAAAGAGCCTATTTTAAGGGTAACATGATGGGAACAATAGTCATATGTGATATGGAAAGGAGTTATTCTTCTCAATATTATTTAATTGGTATGTCCCTAGACTCAATTAGGTTTGGGGGCAGTATAGATGGAAAGACTGAAGATGAATCACTTCATACCTCTTTATCTTTTTTTGATGTAGTTTTCTAGGATAACATTCATTAATATAGTCAATAAATTAATGAAAATAGTATACATAACTCATATTATTATCATTGTGTGGCTCAACATACGTATTCTTTTAAATGGGACAACGTATGAGATTCCAATGACGATGAGGGAACTAACAGTGATGCTGGAGGAAATTTGGCTAAGCTTATTGAGGACCATTATTTGTCCAATGGGAAGGTTCCACCTTACACAGTAGCTATTTTTGTAGAAATGGTGGTGGCCAAACCAAATATTAATGATATCTTTATGTTTCACAGGGTTATGAATGGAGACTCAGTGGAACATGTTTATCTAGATGGGAATGAACCATAAGCATTGCAGAATCCCCTTCCTGTGGTAATGTTGTTTTTGTTACTGGAAATATGATCAACAAGAATGTGGAGGAATCTATACATGAGTTTATGGCAGGAGAACATCCAGATATTCATGTGGTTGCCCCTCCCAGAAATGAACCTAGTTCATTTATTTGTTCTAAGGTCATAGAAAGGTGTTTGGGTAAGATCGTTGATTGGAAGGTTGATGTGGTGTATAATCCAATAAAAGATAATTAGAAAACTAAAAATATTTTTCACGACGTTTTAATTCATTAGTACTCATGAATTTAGAATTTTCTATATGTAATGTCTTGAAAATATTTTGGTATTCCTTACAATGTGGTGGTGGTTAAGGGAACTAATACTTCTTCTAAATAGGACCTCACCGACCAACAACCAACAATAGAGGCTATAAATTTTGATTAAGTGGGAATCTAGTTGGATGAAAATAACCATGTTGGGAAAAATGTTATGGAGGGTGTCAGTGAGACTATAGAGGATGTCTTAAAATTAGAACATAAGGAAGTTAACATGTAAATAAATTTAGGAAAATACACTAAAGACATAACACAAAATAGAGACATTCCAGAAGCAGTACATGATAATGTGGGAAATGATAAGAGGTTGGATGATTAAGGTGTCCCATGGGTATGCCCAAATAGGAGGATATGAAATAATCCTTGAGGGTGTGGGAATTCATGAAATGAGGGAAATATATTCTAAAGGAAAAAATCCATGCACTTGTGTTTTCATTTATTGGAATGAACTGTTTTACTTCTATTTTTTGGTGGCATATGTGACACACACTCTTGTCACACCCCATTGTTCTATGACTTTATCTTTTTCTAATATTTATTTTGGGGAATGGGGTTTCTAGCCTAGGAATTTAAAAATTTGGATAATTACGGTAAACCAGATGTTTACTCATCCTCGCACATTAAATAAATGGCATAATCGTTTAGGACATGAAATATAAATTATAAGGAAAAATATTTATACAGGTATAAATGAGCATCAATTTATTGATGAAATAGTAGGCATCCATCATGGAGAGATAATGGATTTATTTAATGTATATTTTTCCACTAACTTGTCACATATAATAGAATTATGCATTCTCATTATGTTATTATGAATGTCCCAATATACTGATTTACCTTGCAGTACCTATTTTTTAGAAAAACTATTTATATCACTGCAAACTTTATTGGAAGTGAATTTTGAATATTTCTTTAATATATAAATCATAAAATCTAAATATGGGTGCACCCGCAATCCATGTGACATCATTTAAATATTATACGAGAGACGAATCAATTAAATGGTCATGTGTAATATTATTTTTCAGTGAGAATATTTTGTATCCTAGGGTTTTTGATTAAAATAAATATTGAGCATCATATACCAAATTTAAAATTGTTAGGATGAATAGTTGATCACAAAATTTATATAAATTATTTTTATGTAATGTCTTGAAAATAAATTTTAAAATTATACACGTGAGTAGGAAATAAAAAATTTATTTTTCTTTAAAAAGAAAAATGATTGTATTGAGAACATTATGAAGTTTTAGGTTTTTTTCAAAAGTGACATCAGTTCCAGATAAATTATGAGATCTCATTAAATTTTGTTAATGAGTCATCTAAAATTGGCATGGAATAATATTATTTTGGATGTTACAAGAAAAATATTGCATCAAAATAATTATTCACAAATAAAATAGGTTCAACGTTTGTTAAATGAATAACATGGAATTATTTGTTTTATTGGTGGTTATGGTTACTATGAATCCTCCTAGTGATCCCTGTTGGAGAAAAACACTAAGGTGATCATACTCAGAGTCCAGTGAAAATTTAAATTAAATGATCTAAACACCCCTCAAACCAGAACAGGAAACCCACACCTCCTTTCTCACAAATAGAGAAACTAAATATCATCATTCAAGATGACCCTACAATTAGAGGATTTTATTATCATTGAATGTAATTTAATTTCCAGATAACTTAGCTACCCCTCGATATTTTTCTTAAAAACTTATTATTCATATATTTGTATATATATATAATATTTGGTAGATATACATATAATAATATGTATTATTTATTCTTTAAATTTAATTAATATATTTGTAATATTTTCCTCATATATTTATAATATATAAACATATATTTAATATGATATGTATTTTATATAAACATCCTAAGAGAATTTAAAATTAAAATCATAATAATAATATTTTAATACATAAGTAGAAAATATATATTTTTAGCAAAAATTATGAATTAATTTATTTATAATAAATGTCCACTAGAAAATTTTAGTTCATATTTCCACTTAAATTTCCAAATCAAATATTTAGTTAATTTTTATTATAATTCCAAATAAAATTTTATTACACAAATTCTAAAATAAATTCATATTACATTATTCAATGAAAATATATTAACACAGTAATAAAAAATTTTATTTTGCAATGAAAATTTAAAATATAAATTTCTTAAGAAAATTTCCAAAGAAAATTTCTGGGGGAAATTACAAATGAAAATTTCAAGTGAAAATTTCCACTAAAAATTTATAATAAAAATTTCCACATAAAATTTATATTTAAAATTATAACATAAAATTATTATGTAAATATATTTATATGTAAATAAAAAATGAAAATTTTCATTAGATATTTTCTTAGAAACATTGTATTGGAAATTTTTAGTGAACTAGTTTTAAACAAGTAAGGGGGAAAGACCCCATTTTTGTTGAAAAAATAAATCCCACTTTTATATAGGTTTCAGAGGTAACCCCTACATGACCGTATGAAGTATTGGTTTAAATAATCTCTACATTTTTATGTCTTGTAGGCCCAGTGGATAGAGAGACAAAGAATATGACCCAATGGATGAAACATAACATCCAAAAAACCATCATGATTTTAGTATTTTGATTTCAACCCCCCCCCCCACACACACCATAAACAGTTGCATTTCAGTACAAAAACATTAATTCATGAAAGGGAACCCCTATTTAATCCATATTTGGGAAGAGGGACAAATTTTAGGTGTCATCACACCCATTACTCTTTCAAGATGACCACCCTGCAATACTGGCATTTTTCCATGCCAGGATTCCTCCAAAATACATCGCTTTGCCTTTCAAGTCTTCACCATTCACAAGATGTGTCACCCCCTCCACCAAGAACAATCATGTTGTGTTTCCCAATGCAACTTCATGGGAGATAACCCCTCTTTCCCAATAGGATAGAGTGATAAATGAAAGGTTCCAGCCAACCTATCGCTCTATCAAGCTGCCCACTTGATAATTGTGTGAAAAAAAGCACAACCATCCTGATGCATTTCACTGGTCGACTAGTCTCACTACATCATTTTCCGCTCAATGATGTCCTTAATTCCAATGATCCATGACTCAAATCCCAATCCCAAGAACATATCCCCTGGGTAGGAAAAAAAATACCCGACTCAAATGACCAATGGACACAATCCAAAGAATGTTATCCCAAATCCCATGAAACACCAGAACATGCCCAAATAACTCTCTTTTTTCATCATCATCTATCAACCAACTTTGGTACCACCACTGATGATGCCAAGAAACCAGAACAAAAAACACAGCTCCACTCCAGAAACATCCAATGACCACCAACAAATCCCATCATCACATAACCTCTAAGCCGACACATGTCCTCGAAAATGTCACTACCAGACCTCCAAACATTGTCACCTAAAATACAAATTGATGTTGGTCAACAACCACTAATTGACCCACCATCTCCCTTATGATCTCTGAACCTCTTTCAAATGATTGAACTCGGGATGAAAGAAACCTCCCCTGAACGCCGATATATCAAAACTCATATCTGAAACTATATCTAGGAAGAGTATGAAATGGTGCATGATCTTCAAGCCATCACTGTCAGAAGAACATGAAGATCACCTCATAAATTACATATTATAGGTTTGAAGATAGATCTAGGGAAGAGGAGACACAATATCATACAAATCACCACTCATTGGTGAAAAAGACTCCACCCTGATTTCAATACCCAAAGTAGATGGAGGAAACTAGAAAACATGGTCATCTAGGAGCGTCCTAAAATAGGATACTATGAAGAAGAGGCCAACAAGGAGGAGGTAATGATGAGCGGGATGGATGTGTAAATTTGTCATGAAATTTTGTAGTGTATACATACAAGCATATTAAAAAACATAAATTCATACATTGTATGTATATATGAATATATTAATATAATTATATAAATACATACATTCATAAATCAATATTAATATAAGTATAAAAATACATACACACACATATTTGTATTAGAAATTCATAATTGAAAACTACATCAAGAACATTTTGTGAAATTTTCAGTGGAAATTACAATGTAAATTTGTACATATAAGATTGAGTGAAAATTTCTAGAATATATTTACCAAAAAAAAAGAATTAATAGATTTTTTTTGGAAAATTACACACAGAAACATACATTAATATCAATACACACCATAATAATACATAGTGAATTTGCAATACAAATTTACATTTTGATTTTTCATTACATATGTATTGGTAATTTACACCAAAAATTTATATCAAATTTTTTTATTGGAAATCTATACAAGTAATATCAAGTGACTATTTTTGGTGTATATTTGAATGAATATATAAAAACACACACACACACATATATGAATAAATTCACAAGGTTATTTTCCAGTATAAATTTACACTAAATATTTTTAGAGCATATATTCATATATGTAAATTTTCACAGAAAATTTTCATTTCAAATTTTCAATGGTTGTTCCCCAAATATTTTCATTTGAGAATTTCCACCGTAAAATATCAAGGCATACATAAAAACATAGATGCAAATTTTAAATGATAATATTTTGAAAATTTAAAATGGAAAATTTTGTTTTTTTATTATAAATTTCAATGAAATTTTACCTTGAATATTTTCATTTAACATTTTTAATATATAATTAAAATTTAATTTTCAATGAGAACTCTTTCAATTTCAATGAAAATTTCCAAATAAAATTTCTATTGAAAATTTATAATTGTATCTCTAAATTCATACTCAAATTTCAATATAGGCATATAAATTTATATTAATATGAGTATATGCATACATTCATATATACATACATAAATTTTGACAAGCACATGTTACTTGGTAAAATTCAAGGTATTTATATTTATCAGGGAAAATTCATAATCCAAATTAAATATATGCATATACTTGTATATTAATATATGTATATTTATACATTCATACATAAATTTTCACAACCATCTGCTACTCGGTAAATTTCTAGGCATTTTTAATTATTAGTCTAAATTAATACTCAAAATTCAATATAAGAAAATACATGTATACTAATATAAATATTTACATACATAAATACATAAATTTTGGAGAGAAGATGTTATTTAGAAAATATCTTGTAATTTATAAATATTACTCAAAATTTGAACTAAAAATTCAATATAATAATATACATATATATTAATATAAGTATATACATACATCCAGGCATAAATTTTGGTGAGCAAATGTTACTTGGTAAATTTTTAGGCATTTATAATTATTAGTATAAATTCAAACTGAAAACTCAATATAAAAATATGCATATAAATTAATATAAGTGTATGAATACATACATACATAAATTTTGTCAATCATATGTTACTCAATAAATTTTGGCCAACTATTCACCTCATTTAGCTTCTAAAAAAACATGTACTTTTGGAGGCTAACACATCCAAAATACAACTTAACTCCAAAGACACCTATTGATAATAAAAAAAAATTAATAAAAACACTTAAATGTATTTAAATTTTATTATTTACATTCAAATTCATAGCTAATGATTTTTCCCATCAATCAATGGAAAAGTTCAATCTCACATGGAATTTCCTACCTGATCCAAAACATGGGATGTTACCAGACCAATAGTGGTTAGATGGTTTGAACCTAATATAAGGTGAGTTTCAATGGTGGTCATAGAGAATATTACTTATTATCCAAGAATGGGTGGTGGTATATGTTTCATGTGGACACTCAGGTTTGGGTGGGGGGTCACATTCAATCATAAATTTGGTAATGGATGGAGCATTACTCAAGGAGATTATAATTTTTGTTTTTTGAGATATGATGAGGATAATACAAGGATGGGTAGTATTAAATCAGTCATGGGTGTAAAACCTCTATGTAGGAAGGGTTTTGGATGTGATCTTGGAGGGATCCCAAATGATAGTATCAGTATGAGGAAAGATTTGATGTGGTTATTGGGTGAGTAAGAATGGTAGTGCATCAATTCATGCAGTAGAGTATGATGGATGGTGATGTTTGTTGTTAATTCAACCATTTGACTACATAAAGTTGAGTTTAGGTTTATTTATTGGTGTTTCTATGGTTTAATGATGATTTCAAGAGAAAGGAATCATGATCAGGTGTTTTGATGGCATGTCAGTGCGTGAGAATGAGAATTTTTGAGAAAATTGTTGGATAAAGGATGATTGACTTGTTGATTGGAATTTAATTTTGTATAGTTAAGTAGAAACTACCTAGAGTGAGTAATTGGACCACTATAATTTCATTTTATATAGGTGAATCCTATACATGGGAACACAGTGATTTAGAATCACCCATTACAAGCAGTGACTTATGGTGGGGAGAGAAATAATTTTAGTGATAAAATAGTTATTGATTCTTTGGTTTCTCCTGATAGATTATTTTTGGAGTGTTTTATCTCTTTCAAGGATTTAGATGAGTGGGAGGCTCAGGTTCTAGTGAATTGTCTGACATGGTTTTGGATTTGTTTTGCATAATCATGTTTTGTGCTTAGAGATGGAACATTGTATATTGGTGGTGAATTCATAGTTTGGGTAGGATTTAATGTGTAGTTATATGACTGTCAATAGTAATAAAGGATTAAAATTGTTATAGTAGAAAATTTTCAATTAACCATTTTATTACAGATTATGAATTTTAACAGAAATTAAATTTTTTGGTTTCTGGAGAAAGTTTGTTATGAAGATTTTGATTCAAATCAGAATTCCAAGAGTTAGAACATAATATATAGTCATTTTGGATGTTATTCAAGGATGTAGAGATGTATGGAGTTCCCATGTGACTATCATGACTATTGAGTGAATGTTTGGTTTTGAGGGAAATAGTTTTCCCTTTTGCATGGTTAGGGTAAATTGTGTGTCTTAGGTTGGTATTGGGGGAACGTTCAAGATTGGGGGGGGGGGGGGGTTGTAGGAAACCTGTGAAAAACCAATAATTTTTTGGAAAAGGTGTTTCATATGATTGGTTTACAGTTATTTAAATAGTGTGTTCAAACCATGCTAGTGTTGGTGTCTTATACAACATCAATTTCATGGTTGGAACACAATTTATAAAACCATGTAGAAAGACCATGAGAGTTTCTCATTTTTCATTAAAATGTTTTATTTTCCATTTTCCATTAAAATGTTCTATTTCTCATTTCCCCCATACATTTTTTCCCTATTCCTCTCCTTTATCCCCATCATGCATGGTCATCCTACCCCTATCACATTTTCTTATTTTCCATTGATTTGTTGGATTTTGGTGCCAATTCTTATGGCGTTTGGAGATATTATATCCTCCTCTTCTCTTCCATATTCTCCGAAAATCATTTACAATGATTATTATTGTATTTAGGTTAGGGTTTTGTATTTATTACACCAATTTATAGTGGAATTGGGTGGGAATTATGGGGTTTTCATGTGAAAATTGTACAAGTGGTCCCAAGAGGCTGTATTTAAGGTATCATTCATCATCTATCTTAAGGTATAGTGAACCGCAAATTTATTTAATGTTTTTTGAGATATTTTATTTTTGTAGAAATCAATTTGGGTTAGTTTATTGGGGTTTTTTTAGGGATTAGGTTTGGGTATGTGTGGAGTGTAGACAGAACCTCATTGATCGAAGTTTTGACATGAATATGTTACTCAAAAAATTTATAGGCATTTATTCCAATATTTTTTAAGTTTTGAAACACATTATAATTGTTTAAAATGAATTTATTTGGGTGTTTTTGTTTTATATTAGGTCACAAATTTTTAAATTATCTATATGAGGCTTGGATGATCATAGGTAGTTGTGGTCAGGATGCAATTAAGTTTAACTTTTTTGTATGAGGTTGGTGGTCCCTGAACATATCCCTATAGTATATGATTTCAATATATCATGTGATATGTTGTATGACCACCATGGTGATTTAAATTTAATTTAAAATAATATTAAATTTCATGTAAAGATAATGACTTTTAGGGACAATCAAATCTGAGACACTAGGTGATTCTTCAGAAACTGATGGTCGATGGATTAAATTAATAAATGCGAGTTGTGCATTAGATTCCCCGTAAATGGTTGTGATGTAAATGAAATGGGATGAATGAGATATATAGATCATTTATTGAGGTTCCCTTACTTTCCTTTTTTTGGGTTTGGTGAAGGACTAATAATGGTTAGCCTTCAGTGTCACCACAAAACCCAAATGCGGGATTGTGAAGTTGTATGTGTCGTGATGTAATCAAGGGTACAACAAGGGATGTAGTACCTTATGAGTTATGGGTTTTGTCCAAGGTATTGGAATGGGATTTAGGGCCTTACGTAGGGTGACTAGTGTGAAATATGAATTATGGGACCTCAATGGGTTCCCTAGTTTGATTTTTACCTTAGAGAGGGGTAGTGTAGGGGAGCTAGACTATCTGTCTTGGTGTCACCTTTGAACTCAAGAACTTCTTGATTGATGCTTATGATAGTGAGAATATATGATAAAAGGTAAATTGGGTAATAAATTAAATAGTGAAGATAATAGAATAAAAATTTAAAATAAATTGTAAAATGTGATATATTATAAGAGGTTTTGCGGATGGAGGATTCCCAGGGTGCAAGGCTTATCGTTTACGGTTTCAAGGATGATAAATTCTTCAAGGTGTATTTTTTATTTTTTTACTTATAAATATTATAGTTTTGGGTAGGGTTGAGGCCACTAACATTATTATTATCTGGGTATGTGGGATTACCCCAAGTGTAGGTTGATATGGTTCCATAGAGAGTCAAGGACACCCTGAGTAGGATACAGTTTTGGGGATGCTGGACTCCCCTTGTTTAACATGAATATGGTCAAGGGGAAGTTGGATGCCACTTGGTGGATATGTGGTTCTGGGTAGGGGATGTGACCCCCAGGGTAGAAGGTTATGTGGTTCTGGGCAGGGGATGAAACCCCCCCATAGGAAGTATTTTTTGTTTTATGTATGGGATACAACCACCTGGGTGGATTGCTTATTCTGATTCTTGGGATGTCAATATTTTCCCTGGGTGGATTATCATGTTCTAGGGATGGGTATATTTCCTCAAAGTGGTTAATTTTTCTCATAGAAAAACCATCACTGGATGAAGAAGGGAAATTTAATCTTAGGTTTCACATTAGAACCTAACGATTGATAATGATTAGTTTATTTGTTTTTAGTAGTTTATTTATTCTAAGCATATCGCATGTGCATACAAGGAATATATTTCTTATGTTAGGGACACTGTTGGTGGTTGCCTATGGATTTATGCTCAATACCTACTCTGGAGGCCATTTTACTTGGGTCTTTGAGTAGACCTCATTGTTCGCAGGTTTAGGTAGGGTAGAGGTCTAATGTTGTTTGATTTGGCTGGAGCAACATAGATGGATTTGTAGACATGGGAAGATGTGATGCTTGAGGATAGTAGTAGATTCTCTGGCATATTATATTTTATTATTTTATTATTTATATGGGATCATTCTAATGGGTGACCATATGTATCTGTTTTCTAGTTGACATCATTTTTCATTTTTAAAGCATGATTTGTGATCCTTCCATGTATATAGATTTATAATTGTTACAAATGTTGTTAGGTTATTATTATTTTTGTAATTTCACTCTCATATTAAGATATAATCTCTCTATGGTATCACTTTAGTTTCTTAATACTAGTCAAGAGCCTCTAGTGTATAGGGAGGGATGCCTGAGGTCAGGTTTCACTTCGGTATGATTATTGTAGAGTAAGTTGGCCTGAGGTTTTACATTATATATGAAAAAATAAGTTGAATTAAATACCTAAAATAAATTAATTGAATAAAATAATTTGAAAATTTAGAATTTTTAAAAATTAATATATAACATGAATCAAAAAAATTACACAATTTGAATAACTAAAATAAATAACCTAAATGAAAAAATTAAATAAATTAAAATTAATCCTATGAATGTTTTCAAATAAATAACGAGAAAAATAAACTCAAAATAAATTAATGACATATTTAAATAAGTAATTTTAAAAAATAATTAACTAACATACTTTAAAATATATATTGAATAAAAATTAATATATTTAATTTGTTTTTTTAAAATAAATAAGTTGTGTAAAAAATGTAAAATATATAAAAATATATTTAAAGGAAATATCCTTAAGGTCTTGAAATATTAAAATTTATGAATCTAACTTCAAAGAACATAAAAATAATTTAATAAAATATTTCCTTTGTAAATGAATTTTTGAGATCGCAAAGTTTCTTACAAAAATATATATGAAGACATTATCATAAAGAAAATCTATCCATTTTTTAAACTTTAATTCCTTACTTAGATATATTATTTTAGTAAATATTTCACAAACAAAATTATTTGTTTAAATATTTAATAAAATAATTTAAATTTTTAAAAATACCCAATATCAATACTCATAAAGGAAAATACGCCCTTGATATTTAAATAAGCATTTTAATAAAAAATCTAGATAACATTAAAACAAATACCTTGATAAAATTAAAATTAATTGAAGTGCATATTTAAAAAATAACAAATCGAAAAAAATTCATATTAAAAATTAATTACCTGAATAATTTAAAATATTTAAATTAAATATATTTAAATTAAATATATTTAAAATTTCAATTATATAGAAATATTTTAACAAAATATTTTCCACATAAATTCATGGTTGAGGTTGTACCTTTTGTGACCAAAATATGTACAAAGACTACCTTTAAGTGCGTATTTCACATTTTCCCATGTTGGTTTCTACGTTAATTGTCTTATTTGTTGTGAGGGTGGATGACCCAAATCCACCATGAATGTGTACTTTCATTACCATCATATGTATAATGCTTCATATATTCATGTTTTTCACTTAATGAGATTGTAATATTAATTTTTAATGTGCTATATATTTGGTAATCTTCTTTGATTACATGTCATATTGAAAGGCTATAATAGATTTTAGCTATAATTAAAACCTAATGATACTATGACTGTAATATTAAACATGTTCCATCAGTTATAGATAGGTCATCATGATGGGAAACAAATTATGTTTTATTAAAAGGTGTTTTGGGCTCATAAGTATTGATAGTTCATCACATAAATTTCTCACTTGTATAAGTTCCATGAACAATGGAAGCATGTAATGGGTCACACCCACATTTTCTTTTTGTCACGATTGATGATAAATTCGAGATCTACAAGATGTTAAAACCTGTGAGCAACAAAATTGTATAAAAAAATAGTCAAATTGAAGTCACGCTGAAATGAGATAACGGATTATCATATATTATTTATAATAAATTTTATTAATTAAGAATTACCTTGATGAAATTAATTCTTCCATGATGAATCTGACTATATATCAATGTTGTATGGGAGCTTAATTTTAGGAATCAATGTGTATTCCCTCTAGTGGCGATCCACACATGTTCCACAAACCATCGAACGTCATTATAAAAATCTCTAGGCGCTAACATGATAGACCATATCACATGTGTTGTACACCTTTGATCGCCTCAATAACAACTTCCAAAGCATTCTCCATGATCTATCTTGAATTGAGAGTGGGTGGTGAAGAAATATCACTCTTTGTTCATTGGAGTATTCTTTGAGAAGAAAAATCTCTAATGATTGAGAGGTTTTATAGAAATCTGTTGTGCACAAAAAAGAAAAATTAATTGGCTCCTAGAGAAAATAATATAATTGGATTTATATAATAATAGTGTTAAAATAAATTAAATTTACAAGATCCCATTATTATCTATTTAATCCCTCCAGTTCCCCATGTCAAATAATAATATTATTATTATTTTGCATGCACTTGACATGCAAATTAAATTTAATATTATTTTAACAAACATTATTTATTATTTATTATTTCTCACTATACCAATTAAACTCAGTCCGCCATTCCTAAATAATTTTTATCAGGCAGTAAATAATGATTATTTATGTATTAAATAAATCTCATTTTATTATTCACCAATAAATAAATATATATTATATTCTCTAAATAGAAAATAAATATTTATTAAATATTTTTTTCTCATTATGTTCTACCAAATTACTTGTGATGGGATATATGCGATCAAGAATACAAGAATAATTATTAAACCATCTGTTGTAATAATATTTATTCAACATGTTAAATAAAAACTAATAATATATTAATTTACCGGGATTCTCGATAAACTTAGTGTGTGACCATCTGTGTCTCTTTCTCAGTGGCATTTGGAAAAGTTGCATAAAGTTCAAGGATAGAATCTAGAAACACAATAATGAACACATAATGAAATAATATAATGCTACAATGAAATAATACCTCATACATATGCTTACTATATAATATAATCCCTTTATAATGATATCTCAAATCAAGTAGGATGCATACCGATGCCATCAACAAATGTAGTCAATGTCTCTTTCATTGAATTCTCAGAAATTGAACATTCTTATAGATCACCATGGACATGGATTAATTTAGTTTATATCATTTCCATCAAAGGGACTGAGATATCTACTTTTATTAAGGAACAGAAGTGATGAGTCCATTTTCTTATTATTAATAATACAATATTACTTGTGACACACCCAATGTATCCTACATCACCATGAATATCTGTCATCATGGTTTTCATCAATAAATCAATGTACGCAACTCATAATACTTATTAATAGTATTATTAATGTCTAATGATTAATGCACATGTATTCATGTAGGAACATGAAATTAAACATATAAATGTGGATTTCCTACTGGAAGATCTCGTAATAATAATATCCTACTTGATATAACCACGGGAGTACACTAACAGAAGGTGACTCACAATCCTATGAGTATCCACCCCTGATAGCATATAATTATTTTTGTCCCTCAAATGATATCATCCGAGTATAGAAAAAATATTTTAGAATAGTGTTGTAGCACTTCTAGGTTCTCATCATAACATGGAAGTGATATGACCTTTTAGTGAGACTGCTACCCATAGGACATTATCACATACTATGTTACATAGAAGAACAATCATGATGTTATAAAGAGTTTTTTAATATTCAAAACCATGAATACATGTTATCATGAAGTACACATAAGTTAGTTTTATGTCATAAACTCCAATAGACTCTCACTTGAATTAGATCCAACTGCTAACAACCTTCAGTCCTCTAGTTTTCACTTGATACTCATTCTTTTTCTAAGATAGGCCTTTATTCAAGGGGTCCCCCACATTATCTTCTGTGGGTACTCATATTACTACAACATCACTCCTCTCATATAAATCCCTCAAGAGGATATATATATGGAGCATTTTTTCCCATTTGTGTGACCTTGGATCTTATACATGATTTACCATGGTAGTATTATGGTAATACAATTTGATAGTTTATTTAATTCAAGGTACCACATCAAGATCTTGGAAAATGATTCAAATCCAAACAACTTACTTGGTGTATCAGAAGAAATAATATACATTGAATCAACTGCAGAATCAGTGAATACATGATGCACTAAACTCTTCTAACTCACATATCCTCTATTAAAACCATAATAAATATCCTGATTGGAAATTCATATCACTCTGATCTATTTGAAAACTAGAATCATTATAACCTATGATGAGTAGCTTTTCATCTCCTCTACGCACATGGAATATATCATTAGTTCTTCTCAGATAGTTAAGGATATCCTTAACTGTAGACCAATATTGTTCTTTTGGATCTTATTGATATATTCCTACCATGCTCAATGCATAGGAAACATCAAGTCTAGTACATAACATGGAATACATTATTTTATACTATCACTGATACATACGAGATCATACCCATTATCTATTTCCCTTATTATGTTCAAGGACACATTTTCTTTGAAATATGTAGACCATGTGGCATTGAAACCAATCCACTCTTTGATTGTTCCATAGAAAATTTCTTTAGTATCTGGTCATCATATGTATATTGACTTATTCCAAGAATCCTCTTAGATCTATCATTAATGATATTTATCCCTAGAATATAATCTTTTCACCTAAGTACTTCACAGAAAAACATTTAACCAACTATTAATAGACTGTAAGACTGGTATGTCAGTTTAAATAAGTAATATTTCATCAACATATATTACTAGGATAAGGAATACATTCCCACTAAACTTATTTTAAACAAAAAACTCACATTCATTCTTTATGAAACTAAATTATTGGATGGATTCATCGAATCAAATATTCCATGACAAGGATTCTTGCTTCAATCCATAAATGGATCTCTGTAACTTGTAAATACATATGGCATCACCTAGAGTCCCAAAACCTTCTAGTTGTAACACAAAGTCATATTCCTGAAGGATCCCATTATAGAATGATGTTTTTACATCCATCTTCTAAATATCATTGTCATGGTATGATTCTTTATCAAGTATAATTCTGATGGATTTAAAATGGAAACTGGTGAAAATATTTCATCATAGTCAATTCCTTGATTCTGTTTAAACACTTTATACACTAGACATTATTTATTGAAATTTACATTACCTTCCATTTCTAATTTCGTATTCAATACCCATTTAAAACCAATGATCTTTACACTAACTGGAGCATCATCTAGAACCCAAACATCATTTTCATACTTGCAATTCATTTATAAATTCATGTGTTTTTCAATCATAAATCTTATGAGATTTACTATATTTTTATAGAAGATAGTCACATCATTTTCAATCAATAATGAATCACCATATTTAGTGACTAGAAACCCTTATCTATATAGTTCTCTTTGCTATCATCTGCTAATATACAGTACTTCTATTTTAGGAACTACATCTTCCATAGGGACATGTGAGACATGTTTCTATACCGACTCCTATGTACCTTGAGCATCAACTTCAATGATGTAAATATTGATCCCACTATCATTTTTTAGGATTTTCTCCCTCTCAATAAATAAGGATTGTATGGTGATAGTCACATTCTTGATTGAGGGGTTGAATAGGTATTATCCCTTTATTTCTATGGGATACTCTATAAAGATACACTTTTTTCCCAAGGGTGATAGTTTGATTCTTGAGAAGGAGATAACAAATTCCTTGCAACCTCATACATGTGTATGTGACAAAACTATTTTATTTTCACTCCAAAACTCTAAGAGAATTATATTTTTAGATTTATTTATTAATAGATTTAATGTGTATGCCCCATTTTCTAATGCATAACCCCAAAAGGATAATGGAGTATTTATATGACTCATTATTGACCTCACCAAGTCTAACAAGGTACAATTCCATCTTCAAATAATAGAAGTACACTATCGTTAGTATGGTGGATTGAGTTGAGATAGATTCCCAAACTATCATATAATGTCAATAAACTATTTGTTAAGATATTTACTACCTATATCTGATAAAAGGTTCTTTATCTTCTTACAAAAAAGATTCTCTTCTTAATTCTTGAACTCCAAGAATTTCTCAAAGGACTCAGACTTATACCTCATTAAGTAGAAATATTCATATCTACTCAAGTTATTAGTAAAAGTTATGAAGTAATATTATCCACCTCTATCTTCTATTAGAAATGTCCCACACACATTAGTGTGTACTAATATTTGAAGCTCTGTTGACAATTACCCATATCCAAAAATGGTGGTTTAGTCATTTTTTTCTCGTAAATAATATTGACACCTTTCATGTGATTTCAGCTAATAATATTCTAAATAACCATCTTGAAAGAGATATGTTAAATGATTCTTGTTTTCATGACCAAAATCGTGATTCCAAATATGAGTTTTATATGAGTCATGTGAACATGATTCATTATTAATATCTGATACTTTGTTTTCATAATTTAATACAAAAATACAATTATTTAAAGGTACCATTCCATAACATATATTTTCCTTATAAAAGAAACAAATTTTATTTCTGAAATTGAAAATAATTCCATATATATCAAGTCATGATACTAAAATTATGTTCTTGGAAACTTTAGATACATAATAACAATCTTTTAAAACCAAAATTTTTTTTTGTTGGAATGAAAGGTTGTAGTACCCAATGGCTAGAGCACCCAGCCATGATCCTTTAGTAGCTCTCAGATCCACCTATCGTCTTATAATATTTTTAAATCTACTTGGTTCCAGCATTTGAATATATATGTGAGCGCTATAATCTTTATCTAATAACCAACGTGTAGACATTTAATGATTTAACTTGATAAAAGATTCACCTTTATATTCCCCTTTTTTTCTTGGTGTAGTTCTTCTTAAAGTGGTCTCGATTTCCACATAAATAACATATTACCTCCTTTTACTTAACCTATCTCTGGATCTTCCTATTCTTGGAAGGATGTGCTCATGATATTTAAACTTATTATGATTCTTGGACCCCTTTTCCTTATTCTTCCTTTTCTTATTCACTATAATAACAGAGGTTTTATCATTACCCATGTTCTTATCCACAGGGTGAATTAAAGTAAGTGTTTATGAAAGAATATTATCATTATTTCTCATATTGTTATTAACAATTAAACTGAAGATGTTTTTGGGTTGTGGAAAAATTATGATATCTGTAAACAAATAATCTGGGAATTTAATCACTATGATGTTTAAGTGTTCTATGTAGCCAATAATATTAAATACATGAGGACCAAATAGAATAGTCTCTCCAAGATTACTTTTAATCAAAGCATGGAATATATCATACCTCTCTTGTCTTAACTATGCATGGTATAGATCTCAAAGGTGAGATATCGTAATATATGTATCCATGTCCAAAAATTGCTTCAAAATATCATTGGTCATAGATGATAGAATGAATCATTGATCATATGTGGAATCTTTAAAATGTTTCTCTTAGAGTTTTAACTCTTCATCACTAGCCCCATTACCAGGAACATCAGGAATAGGTTTTTCTTGAACATATAATTTTCATCCAGGGAAAAGGATCAGGTGTAATCGCCTTTGCCATTGTTGGAAATTTATGCCAGTGAGAAGGGTTTCCTTCTAAAGTATTGATCATAATGATTTGTTTGATTTCTTTTTTACCCAAATATTTTAAGAATAATTTTATTAATTTCTCTTAAAAAATTTATACAAATAAATAAATTTTGTATTTATTAATCTCAAACTGTTTAATCGAAACCTAGAAGCCCTCACTATTGGCTTCAAGATATCCTTTTTCTTGGTCTTTCAAGTGGAAAGGATCCATATTCAACTTCTTGTTACTTGAAATTTGGTTGGACAAGAAATGTGGATGGTTTGTGTAGGCATTCCAAATTCCAACTACAATAAATCACAATTCCTTTATCTATTGACTGGACTCCCCCATCTAAAAATACATAAATCTAATTTCCTCAAACTTTTCCTCTTAGTTATACAACGTCCTTCATTGTAAGTCAACCCATGATATGAAATAAGTTAGTTTAAACTGAAACAATCATGTTATAATTCCCCAATAATTGAAAGCACCACAAATTTGGCTGGACAAGCACTTCAAACTATGGTTTGAATTTAAGTGACGCAATGGAAGGCTATATCGACTTAATATATGTGATTGGTGGATGTAATCCTTTTACGAATAAATTTTCAATTTTTATCCTTATCACAAACTTGTTAATATTAAATGGATTTACTTAATTAATTAACCATATCATATATTGTATTTATACATAAGTGAGTATAGTTTAGTTTTATCTTCCTTGATCAATAATTTCATTTATTCATGTGATCGCGAGAACAAATATATAATGAAATAACCATTTAACTTAACAAAAATAAAATAATAAAGTGTATGATGATGATATTTTACTAATGGATAGTTTATCCAGTGGTTGATAAACCATCTCATGACCTAGGGAAAAAAACCTTGATCCAATTATGGTTTTTGTAAAATAATTCCACATAACCATCTATGTATCTTTTTGGGTATGGTTTCACCTCAACTCAAATCCTGAAGCACCTCCATTAGCATGGGATATCCATACATTACACATTATTTTAATCACATGTAGGTGAGGTAAATAAGGGGTTTTCATAAAAGAAACCATGGGCACACAAGCCCTTACATAATAGCAGGAGATAAGGCATGCATGCCAACAATTTAATTTAATGATAAATTAAATTAAACCAATCACATACAAGTTTGTATATATTCGGATTATCATCCACATTCAAGAGATGAATTATACATTTAAAAAACTAGTGTTTGATCCTTAATCATTATTATATAAGATAAATCTCTCTTGACATAATTAATTATCTTCTATAATTGATAAATTATTTCATCTTAATCCTCATCTAAATTTTATAGAGATTCTCAACCATAATATTTTTAAACAAATTAAATAAATTAATTTAAAATTAATTATGTACGTAAATGTAACATGGAGAAAACATATTGAATAAACATATGATTCTACCCTACATGTATTATCCCCATATAATATTTACTCTTATAACATATGGAATACACAACTTAAAACATACTTCAATTACATGTACTTCTCCTTAATGATTACATTTATTACATGATTTTTTTGTCATGTGTTATGATTCAATGCACATAGATTAACAAAAGTAAGATGACTCATAAATGATATGAAAATCCAAAAATTATATAGATATTAATTAGACATTTGTATATATATATAATAAAACCTATCAGATGGTGTATCCTAAAACATAATGACCACATGGAAGCACATGTCTCAAGGTTTACATAATATAATAAAAAAATCTTAAATATGTGTAATTTTGTATAAGTACCTGACTTGTACATGGGGAAACACAATGTGTACGTCAGTTGCTGTTTATCTGAGGAACACACCTTGGGACTCATCATGTAAATTGTTCCTGATAAAAGGAATTAAATGGCATTTAAAAGGGGCTACATGATGTGTGGAATCCACGTTACATGGTCAACAGTCAGTTATGTCATGTATGAAACACACACCTATTCTCTGAATCGAAGGGACTATATGTTGTGTATGTGGGATACATAGAATCTAATCTAGATGAATATGTTCCTAGTTTTCCCAGTCAACTGTGCTATAATAATTAACTAAATATCATGTCATCAATGCACACGCCTTGATTAATTACTGAATTAGTTCCCAGTGCATTCAACACAAGTATAGAGTGTGTAACTTCAGTTACATGCAGCGTACTTCTGTATTACCTAGACAGATTTCTCAGAACCTCCAGATGTGTTCCTTGATTTTATTTTGTTCAAAAAATTAATCATATTGATTAGATATATGATAAATGGAGGAGGAAGAAGAATACCTCTCAATTAGGATTAAAATAATGATTAAACATGAATTTAAAACTAAATAAAAAATGTATAAATCAATCAATAATTATTAAATAATTATAAATTATTAGGTGACCACACTGATACCACATGTTGGTTCCAAACGTATAGGATGTGTATAACAGTTCATTCCCAACATTACATTTTTTCATGATCGATGATCAATTCGATAACTACATGACGTAAAAAGTTTTGAGCAATATAACTGAATCAAAGATGACAGAAAAATTGAAATTAAACTGTAATAAGAGGGAGGATCATCATATATTATTTATAATTAATTTATTTAATTAAGAATTACATGGATGGAATTCATTATTCTTTGATGAATCTGACAATAGATATGTATTATAATGTTGTTTCACTGTAGAAAGCAATGTAGATTACTTCTAGCTGTGATCCACTTGTGTTCCAAAAATCTCGAAACATTATCGTAGGAATCTCTAGGTTATTTAAAGGTAGATCCTATCACTCACATCGTCCTCCATTTATCTCCTCGAGAACCACTTCCAATGCATTCTCCTCAACTACTCTTGACATGAAAGTGGTAGGTAGAGGAAGATCTCTCTCTGTTGATGGGAGCATTCACGGAGAAGAAATCTCTCAAGGGCTTGAGATGTTTTCTCCAAATCATTTGTGCACAACCATACAAAGATGAATTGGCTCTCATTGAGAATAATATAATTGGTTTTATATGCTTCTAGGGTTAAAATAAAATAATTTCTCGAGTTCCCTTTAATATTTAATTAATCCCTATAGAACCCCATGTAAAATAATAATAATAATAATAATATTTCTCGACATTCTTTTAACATACAAATTAAATTAAATATAATTTAAAAAATAATATTCAATATTTATTTTTTTCTCACCAAACAATTTAAACTCGGTTCGCCATTCTTCCATAATATTTATCATTCCTTGAATAATGAATATTTATTTATTAAATAAATATCCATGTATTATTCTCCAATAAATAAAATAATATTAAATATAAATTAAAAATTTAATAAATATTATGCTCAAATTATATTCTCTTGAGTAACTAGTGATAGGATATATCAAATCAAGTATACCGGAATATTTATTACACCACATGCGGGAATAATATTTATTAAACTTTTTAAATAATAAATAATAATATATTATTTATCATAGATTATGGATACACATAGTGTGTAATCCTCTTGGACTCGTTATTATTGGTATTATGTGAATATAAAAAAGGTTATGGTTAGCATCTAGAAACATTCCAAGTCACCCATAGAGAAATAAGTTTATGCCAAAATGACATAATTACTCAAACAGATTCTTATAGTGTAACACAATACATTTATCATGATATCTCAAATCTTGCAGGTTGAATGCCTATGCCATCAGCCTATGTGCTCAATGTCTCTTTCTTTGACTTCTCTGAAATTAAACTTGCCTATAGAACACCATGAGAATGGATTTATTTAGGATATATTATTTCCATCAAAGGTAAGGAGATATATACCTTTGTTAAATAATATTAAGGGAAAATATTTTCATTCATTATTTATTAATGCAACATTACCCCTGTGGCACTCAATATATCCTACCTCTTCCCAAATATCTGTTGTCCCAGTTTTATTCAATACTTAAAAGTATGTGACTAAGAATACTCATTAATAATAATATTAATGTTTAAGGATCAATACATGCATTTTTTAGATAAGAACATCCAATGACACACATAAATGTAGATTTTCTACTAGAAGGTCTTGTACTCATAATATCCTATTGGATATTACCCATGGAGTATACCATGAGAAGGTTCTTCAAATTCCTATTATTCTCCACCCCTGATATATTCTATCATTATTTTCCTTTAAATGATATCATCCAGCAATAGAACTTATATTTAAGAATAGTGTCATAGCACTTCTAGTTTCTCATCAAATTGGAGAACTTCTATGACCTTTTTAGTGTGACACTTACCATTAAGACATTATCACATATTATGGTATGTATAAGAACTATCATGATGTGATAATAAGTTTATTAATATTCAAAACCATGTATGGAGGTTATCATAAATTACAAAGATGTGGGTTTTAGGGGGCCTACTCCCACAACATGTTGATATTGAGTATATGAGATCATGAGGACTAAACTGCTAATTATAGAACCATATGATTTGGTTGGTATTGGTTATTATTATTTATAAACATCCATATTGGTCACCTAAAATATTATTAATGTATATCATTAATTGAATACTTTTTTTTCATGATGGAAAACATGATAGAGTATGTTTGTAGAAATAAAGATTTCATCATCTTCAAAATTGATTATAAGATGTTTATTGAATTATCAAGACATGATTTATTATTTTTTTGAATACAAAGAGACATCTTGAGCCCGGTTGACTGGGTAGGTTGTGCATTCATTAAACCTATGACCATGAAAGAAAATGGTAAGTCCATATTTTAGGGATAAACATATAGTAAATAAATAGAATTATGGTTGTACAAAGATATACATCCTTCATTATAAGATAACACATGAAAACAGATTATTTAGTACAATGTATACTCTTATGAGAGGTTGTAAATCCTATGACTTGACCTTATATCATTAGAGTTCTTGATGTGCTGCTAGACACAGATCTTGGTGTATGTGTAGAACTCATTTCCATCACAATAAGGACCCTGTGGTTCAACAACTAATTGTATTTAAAAGTTTACCCAATAACGATGAATCAGAGTTGATGACATAGTGGACCCCACCATAAAGGTCGGACAATGACCAAGTGTGAAAAAGCACAGTCAATTAAATAACATCAATTTTATTAATGTTTAGAATAATAAGAATTGACTTTATTAACTCATTTTATAAATGAGTTATTTATTTAAAAACAATAATAATATCTAAAGAAATATTTATTATTCAAGATTCGTTAAATATTTCAAGGGAGGGTCGAGTTGAGTTAATGAATCATATTCTATTATGTAACATGATTTTAATGTTAGATGTGATAAAATATTAATAACAATGGTGACATGTTATGAACACCAATGATGACACATTTTCCATTAAAAAAGTTATAGTTTTTTATACTTGTATGGATATTTCCCATTACTTTATCTGACACTGCATTCTTCCTCCATAGTTATAAGACAAGGATGAGGCAAGTCGATCTAACTCGATTAAACTGAACAGGCTTTGTTTTATGTTTTAAAACATCAAAAAAACATTTGAGAGGGGTTTTGGACCCAATACGTAGACAATTTTGTCCCATGGAGGCATAGAACAGAGTTAATAAAAAGAAATTTTTTATGTTTTTATGAAATAAAAATGGATTGTCACAATTTTCATGGATAGTGATTCTCATGGGCTCTTTTCCGATAGGAAATTATTACCATGGAAAATCACCTCTAAAAATATATCTCATGTCATTGATCCTATTCAATGGATCATTCATAGATAAAATGTATTAAACTAGGCTATTGATTACCAACTATATATACCATATATATTTACATATGTTTTTATGTTAATTGCATATAAGAATTTTGAACATAAATACTTTCTTACTGCTTCTTCTCTGCTTATTATACATTATTATATTTCATTTTTCTTCACCATAATAATTATTTGAAACATTTTTTTAATGATACACTTTACCCATGATCAATAAATTTTTTATGATTTCATTGTTCCTTGTGGTTTCTATCTTTTTCAATCGGTTTTATAAAATGATAATAGCATGATTGTCTTCTCTGCATTGTGAATCATGACAATGTTTCCATCATCACTATCATTGGTGTAGGATAATTCTTAAATGAAAAATTTGATTATTATTTTCAATATCATATAATGTTATATTTATCCCCTGTTGATAACATTGAAAAATACATTAATTAATTTCTAAAAAAAATTCTGAAAAAATAATTAGTTTGTGAAGTGAAGTAAAGACTCTCCAGTGGGAAATTCCATATAGTGAATGTGATTGATTATTATCAAAATCGTGTTTATAATTGAATTTTTTCATGTGGAAAAAAACAACATTCATAAAATGAAAAAGGAATTTCCACCACCTGAAGTGACTAAGTGATGAACATCACATACTTATTGTTCTAAAAAGTGAACATTGTTGATCATGCTAAGATTATATAACTGAATTTAGTATCTCCTACTTGAAAAAATAAATGTTTCAATCTTCATTTTGAAGGATAAATTATTTAGAGAAATATGATATTTATTTTTGTATTTTTAAATAAACATTGTATTTTATTATTACCATTCTCTTATTTATTATGTGTGAAACATATTTATTGTATTTTATTAATATTCACCCCATGATATGGATGAAACTAATTAATTGAATATTCATGTTATTTTCATGAAGTTGTCATAAAAACTAATTAATAAATTTATTTCATTCTCTAAAGTGAATGAAAATATTAATAATTTTGTTTCTAATAACCTATGGGGTGAGTATGATATTTTGAAAATGATCATCAGACCATATTTTTTTATAAATAATTATAATAATATTTCCACCAAAAGTGGTTTTATGATGATACATATTGAAATAGAACAATAAATTTTATGAATATTTATAAAATAGAGCATCTCTAAAGGAAGATATGAAAATATGGCCTTTTAAAATTATGTTGTTAAATATTTTATATGTATAAATTTTTTATCTTGTTGAAGATATATTAATAAAAATTATTATTTATCTTGTGTTATCATCTCATGTTTATTATTAATCATAAATCTAAGAGAGTTATTCTATTCTTGTGTATATAAATTTCTCATAGTGAATATTAATGAAAATCTTTATAAGAGAGAACATATTCCAACCTGGTGGTAAAAAATTTATAATAAATAATTATTTACATTATTTCAATTTAGTATGAGATATATTAAACATCATTGATATTCCTGAAAATGGATATCATAGATACATTACATAAATTAGGTGTTAAATACCTCTATATATGAAAATAATTCATAATAGAAAAAAAATTATTCAAATGAATTTTTTATGTAAACTTTAATTAAATTTAGAGAATCGTATACCATATTTAAAATGTTATAGCAAAACCCTTGAGAATATCACAACATTTATATGAATAATTACAATGTAATTTATGGAAAATAAATATTCAAATTGTACACACTAGAAGCATAGTTGAATGTATTGTGTTCTTTGAGATTGGACGGGGCCCCCTAGTGGAGGTCAAGTGTAACCCTACCCACCTTTTTCCATTATTTCGTAGTTGGGGGCTTAAATGGTTGGAAAATGATCCTATTAATTTTTCATCATACCAGGGTTCAAATCATGGTAGGAGTGAATTTTCACAGGTAGGCGATGATGCAGGCATGACCCATGATGCAGGAAGGTGGTGACGCATGAATGATGCAGGCCTAGTGACGCCTACAGAATGATCCATGCATGATGCAACAGTAGGCATTCGGGCTAGTCTGTAGGCCTTTGGGCTATGTAACAGGCTTCATGACCACTTAGCCTTTGGTCTATGTACTGAATAAATAGGGTTTGATGGGTTGAGTATCCCATGGGGCGATAAGACCTATGTGGTGTGTGTGTTTAATGTAACTGTACACCCAAGCACCTAATATATATATATATCTTGAATTATCCCTAGCCATACTTGATAAATTATGAGAACTCATTACATTTTGTTATTGTAACATCTAAAATTATCATGGATGTAATTTTTATTATATTAAAAGTAAAATATATCATCAAAATAATTCTTGTTAAATAGAATAAGTTCAGCATATGTTAAATGAATAATAAGGGATGTATTATCTTTACTTCTGGTTCTTATATATATGACTCCTCCATGGGCTCCATGTCCATGTGAAGCCCTAAATTGATCATCCACATAGGCCATAGAAAATTCAATTTCCTTCCTCCGAACATACCCATCCATATGTTTTTCTCTCATTCAATCATGCCCCAATTATTTCATGAAATTCTTATCCCCTCCATCACCCACACATCCCTCTCCAAGTATCATCCTTTTAATTCCAGGACACCCCCATCAACCCTAAAAACACCAACAGTATGCTCCCCACCTTACCTATGTTTTCATCACCACACACTACCATGAGCATCTCTTGGAGGGATCAAATATCATTGTAGTTTTTGATTCTTAGAATATGGTTTTTGGTTGGAATCATCGAGTGGAACACCACCTAATCCATAATAAAAAAAACTCACACCTCCATCCTTGTAAATAATTATACTCAGAGTATTTTTTTTAATTCCAAGCTCAAGCCTCCGAGTGGACCACATCAAAGTGGATGAAATTTTCTTTCCAAAAGTTAGCATGCCATCTCAACAACATGGAGCAACTGATGAGTTTTCTTAATGGATGTTTGTATAATAAGTTATCTGTTATAGGAGAATTATTAATTATCATTATGTTCTTATGAATTCGCTTATATGATTATTAATCATGGATTACAAATTTTTTAGATAAATGATTTATATCATCGCCAACTACATTGGAAGTGAATTCCCAATATTTATATAAAGTATAAATTATCAAATATAAATATGGGTTCACCCACATTACATGTGATGACATCTGTATTGATGTGGAATATGAGAAGAAACCTATCCTTTGTGACATTTTCATTATTGTTGGTCACTTAGTAGAGTCATGTTGAAGGAATATTTCTTGTGAGATTTGTGGGATGAAGTTTCATATTGATTCCCATTGTCGCAAGAAAGTAGTGAAGGATGTTGTGATTGTGGTGTAGGCTCATGAATATGGAAACACTCATATGCCTCTGAAGGGAAATAAAGTGATGTTGAATGGGATTCCCTTGGTTGGGATAAATAGTGTCCCATCCAATTGGGCTGATCTAGTGGATCATGCTGATTTGTATCTAGTTGGTACACATCAATATTTTAAGGATGTGTTTGTTACCAATTTGTATGGGGCTATGGTGGGTGATTCCAATACTGGGTTGCTCCCTTATGGACCTGCAAATATTGTTAGATGTGACTCTGATCTTGAGTGTTATGCACAAGGTGTTGTTGATACTCAAATTATAGATGAGAGGTCCTTACTTCCAGTAAGTGGATGTATTGGAAAAAAGAAACCCAAATTCAAGAAAATCGGGATCTTTGATGAGGGTTTACAAATGGTTTCCTCTTGAAACTCTATGGCTCTTGGTCTTTAAGAATAATTAATGCAATAATATACTACTCAAGAACCCATGAAAGTGGACCTTAAAATTAAGGGCATGTCCATGTCTACATCAAGATCTATGGGTGAAGTAGTGATCCACCATGATGGTATTTTGGAGGATGTTCTCGAGGACCTATCAGGGGAACCACGTATGGCGATGGATGTTGTAGATGAGGAGTCATGACATGTTGAAGAGCTAGACAACTACGGTTAACCAGTTTTTATTTCTACAATGGCAGATAGTTTAGACATTGGGAATAATGTTTCTAAAGGATCTTGGCATAAAAAAAATGGAGACATGGTTGAAAACAAAAAGACCGTGATTGAGGTCATGGTCATGATGATGGGGATACTACATGAAAGGGTAAGCCTACTCCGGAGTAGCCAAATCTCATTGATAAGTATTATGATCTCTTCAATCCATGGATCTCATAGTTGTAGTGGGAATCTATTGCTGATGAAGATGGCCTTGATCATGATGGGAACGATCATGTTCCTGATTCGTTGTTCTTCTTTATTGATTAGAGAATACCTCTTTCTTTGACCATATCCATCCTTTTTTTCTCTAACAATATTAATTTTCTAATAAATGTTTTAGGAGAAGGTTCTCCTACCTCCTGAACCTTTTCAGTATTTCTTATACCTATGAACCAACCAAGTGGGATTCGGCTGAGCAGAACATTATGGTAGTAGGATTTCAAACCACAATGACATCTTATCTTCCACAATTTATTTGGGGGGATTTGATTCATGAATGGCGTTATCTGACGCTGCATTTCTAGAGGGAGGTTTCTTCCCTGGGTGATGCTCATTGGCCCCTTCATATGGGGTGTTTTCCATTGGCAGATGGTGTATGGGGATGTAGCAGATTCTAGTGGAGCATCTGGATCAGACAACATATGGCGACATGGGCAGATTCTGATAGAGTAGCAGGTAGGGGCGGGAGACGACATATGGTGATGCGGGCGACTTCATGCAGAGTAGTAGGTAGGGGTGGGAGCAGTAGGGGCAATGACGTATGGCAATGTAGTAGCTTCTGGCAGATCAGTAGGTAACGGCAACAAAATACGGTGATGCGTGATGGATTCTAGCAAGATTGGTAGGGGCAGAAGTGTGGATGGGATGCAGGTCAGTGTGCTGAATAAATTGCGGAATTGAATTACGAGCAGTGAAGGGCTGCACAAGGAGAGTTGTCATGGATGCGGGTCAGATATGAATGTAATGGGGCATTGGGCTTGATATATATATTGATTTCATGGGCCAATATAAGGATAATAAAAAGGTCTTGATTGATGGACTATCCCCTTGGGGGGCAATGGTTTGGCTTCCAATCCTCTGTGTGAGGTGTGTGTGGGTTTGATGTCATTGTACACCCAAATCACCTACTATATATAATTATGTATTTAATATAATTATATATTTATTATTTTTATATATTTATTATATTTATATATTTTTTATAATTATATATTTATAATAATTATATATTTTTTATAATCATGTATTTATTATATTTATAATTACATAATTATTATAATTTTATATTTATTATATTTATATACTTATTATTTCTAAAGATTTATTATAATTTTATTTTTATTATATTCATTATAATTATATATTTATAATATTTATAATTATATATTCTATATAATTATATAGTTATTATATATTTACTACAATTATATATTAATTACAATTAACATTTTTTTATTTATTTGAAAAATTATATTTATTATAATAAAATTATATTTATTTTAATTTATAAATTCTATTTATAATTATAATTATATAATATATTCATATATAAAAATATAGTGTGTCGGTGGTGGCATGGGATTGGGAAAAGGTATACCAAAATGCCACCCCATTTGGCATTGTGTTGCCTCATATCCACAATTAATTTTACCCTATTCGCCATAAATTGCATAAAAACCCCTTCTGAAAAATTTATCCTCATGTGTATTAATATTTTTGGTGAGTATATATCATATGATAGGCATGTTGACTAAATTAAATATTGGGTATCCTATACCATATTTAAAATGGTATTGAACAACCATCTAGAAGATGATCACAAGATTTATATGAATATTTTAGATGTAAATAAAGTCTTGAAAATCATTAGTCAAATTATACACACCACAACTTGCTATATAAAATCATTGATTATTATGAGTAAAAAATAATAAATATATTTTTATCTATTGAGAAAAATGAATTTATTTATAACATAATGTAGTTTTAGGTATTGTATCACACTGGTGCAACATAAATTATTGGTAGTTCTAATAACTATTACTCCTCTTAGGTCTCCTAGTCAGATTGAACCCCTAAACCAATCATCCATAGAGTCCACTGAAAATTCAAAATTTGTTGTCTAAATATACCAAACCACATGATCTGCTACCGTGTGATCATGACCCACTTCCTAAATTCCCTTCCAGTCTCCTCCACCACACACACTTCCCTCTCCATGTCACTTTCATCTGATTTTCGAACAACCCCAGCATCCCTTCCACCACCTCCATCACTGTACCCACATTAAAATTGACATAATCTCCACACACCACTAGTGGAATCTCTTAGAGTGTCCACCTATCATGGTATTTTTGATGCTTAGAATACGGTTTATGTTTAGAATCATCCATCGGCACACCTCCCGGATCCCAATAGGAAACCCCAACCACCTTCCTCCCATATCAATCAACTCAAAGTCATATTTTGATTTCCACACACATTCCTCTGAGTCAAAACCATGATAATGGACTATGGGCTTGAATGACTATTTACAAAGTCCATACAATATTGTGAGTCTGAATGAATTAAGTGGTATAGGAGTGTTAAAGAAACACCCCAACAGAATGGCCTAGCAGATAGGATGAATAGTACTATACATTAAAGAGTCTAGAGAATGCTTGAATTCTCATTTCTCCCCAAATAGTTTTGGACAGAGGTCACCCATACTATTTTCTACCTTATCAAAAGGTGTCCCTCATCTGCGAATCAGTTTAAAAATCCTCAAGAACTCTAGTCCAGAGACCTCCCTTTTAATTCCTACGTAATGATCTTTGGTTGTACGGTCCATGCTCATGTAAAGACTGATAAATTAGAACCATGTTCCCTCAAGTTTTGGTTTTTTGGTAATCCTGAGAAAGGTTATGGATATAAGCTCTGGATAGAAAAACCAGGATACCAAAAGTGAATTATTAGAAGGGATGTGGTATTTCACTAATCATATTCTACTAAGACTAAGGATGCCACACTTGAAAGTAGTTATCCAAACCTCGATTTGTCGGATGAAGATGAGCCAATGGAATATTTTGAAACTAATGTTCAACATACTCCACCTCCTCCTTAGACTACTGGTGTGATTTATTTTGAGAGCAGTTCTAGTTCTGATTCAGATTCTGAGCCTCCTATAACTCATCAGGACTATCGGTTGACTCATGATAGAAAAAAGATAGTCCCTAAACCTCCTCCATGATTCATCTAGTATGATATTGCTTTGTATTCCTTTCACGTGGCCCATGATCTTATTGATGATGATCCTCAGTGTTATAGGTATGATTTAAAAGAAAACGACTCAATGAAATGTGTATTTTCTATGAATTAAGAAATTAAATCATTAAGGAAGAACCATACACGGTATATTGTAAACAAACCAATTAATTCTAAAGTAAGGGGTTTCAAATGGATCTTTTAAGGAAAGGAGGAAAACACCCAGAAAAGTAAAATAAAAGTCAAAGAAAATTTAGTTTCCCAGGGATTACCCTAGAGAGAGGGAATTGATTACTCAAAAAAGAATTCCCCAGTTGTTAATCATTATTCCATTCATCTCTTGTTAGACTTTATTACTTATAAACACCTTCATATAGAGAAATTAGATTTCGAAACATGTTTACTACATGGTTATTTGAATGAAAAGATTTATATGAAACCTCATAAGAGTTATCATGATTAATTAAATCCAATTGTAGTATTATTTATAAATATGTATCTCTGTGGCTTGAAACAAGCCTCATGGTAGTGGTAGTTGAAGTTTGATTCATTCATTCTAGGTAACAAATTCCTCCAAAGTTGGTATGATGCTTGCATTTATTTTAAATCAACTAAAACATGCATCATTTACCTACTATTGTATGTTGATGATATGATCGTCATTTGTAATTATATAAATATCATCTCTTATATCAAATCCCAAATCAAAATCAATTTGTAAATTAAGGACCAAGGTGAATCTAAGAAAATTCTAGTTGTTGAAATCATAAGAGACATACAAATCACGAATCTTTATCTCACTCGTCATGCTTATGTTTTAAAATTTTTAAATAGGTATATGTTTGAAACTTTTAATGCTTTTAATATCCCTATTGAACCAAATTTTAAACGTTCTTTAACTCAATCACCTAATTCAAAAAAACATAATGAATTTATGTCTAAAATTACTTATGCTAACATTTTAGGTAGCATAATGTATTCTAGGATTTTCACTCACCCAGATATTTATTTTAATGTTTTTACTCTTAGTAGGTTCATGTACACTCTAGGGAATCAACATTACCATTCCCTTAAGTGGGTCCTTAGATATCATTCTTTTACTTGTCATATTTATTTCTTTGGTAGAAATGTGGACTCTATTGATCATATCTATGGTTTTTTGATGCTGACTATGATGGAAATATAGAAACCTGTAAATATTTAACCGAAAATGTGTTTTCTACTTTTAGAGGTGGTATTTATAGGAAGTAAAAAATGTAATCTGTTGTTACATTTTAAACTATAAAATCTATATACATTTCTTTAACTAAGGCAGTTAAAGAAATATTGTGGGTCAAATATATGTCTGTTGAACTTAGAATTTACAATTTTATTATCAATGTTTATTCTGATATCCAGTTAGCAATCCATTTAACTAAAAACAAACTTTTCCATGGTTATACAAAGCACATAGATATTATATTACATTTTATTTAATATATCATAGAACCTTGAACCATGTATCAATATTATACAAACTGAAATAAACCCAGCTGATAGTTTGACTAAATCCATGGTTCTATCTATGTTTAAATTCTATTTACATACACTAAACGTGGATCTCATTTTATAACCCTTGGGTGTAAGAACAACACCAAATTTAATTGAAAATAGTGGAGATTTATTAATTAAGGTTTCTTAATTATGCGTTCATATTAATTTTGATTTAATGTAGTATTCCATTTAATATTTTTTACAATATGATTTTATTTTCTCTTTTACACATGTTGGACCATATTTGCCTTTGGGTCGGGTTATCTGATGGGTTTTTCATCTTAATGGGACACCTGTTTGGGAGGCCTGTTTGGTATATCATGCGACATATTGGAAATCCACCATTAGTTGACTGCTTCTTTGTGCACCAGTGATCATTGGGCCTCCCCACTACATCTGGTAGTCTACTTGGTTCCTAGCTATTTGAGCTGTTGAAGTCTATTCTACTGAACCGTTTCACCATTTCTTGGTGTCACCCATAGATTGGGGTTGTATTTCTTGGGAATAATTCATTGTAAGGGGGTTTTATCATCCATGCCCGACGCTTCATGATGGTTACATTAATCTTTATATCCTTGTCTCCCATGTGTGGAATTGAACTCTTTGTTTCATACATGAAACACTAGATCTGGTTCTTTATTCAGCTCCCTTATGAATACTCTTGGCTTGTCGTGCTCCATCATCCTTAACATGTTCCCCAACTCTAGTAGATACAACAACCTTCCTATAAGAAAGATGTGAGACCCTATATTTTAATGATGATCTAGTAATGATGAAGCCAGAATACCACAATTGATCCATTCAATCTATGAGGCCTCACACCTAGAGTTATCTTGAAAAGATCAGTACCACCAGACACCTTGTAGTCTAGCACTACAAGTATAGTATGCAGTGTCATTTCTTTTGTTTTAGACTTGTAATTTTTTTGTTCTTTCAATTCTACTAAATCTTGTAGGTCCAATATCATTATAATTTTTCCAATTTTCCTTTTGAATTTAATAATAAGTGCATGAATCTATGGTGTTCTTACCATGTAGTTGGACCATTAATGGTTCGAAGCACATTAAATCCTCTTGTTCGTTTACCTTTATTTCAATTATGTTTTGGTTTTTTTTTGTATTATTGAACACTCGATACCAGTTTTCATCTTCATTATATTATGGTTGTCCGACACCATTTTCATTTCCCTTTAACTATAGTAGTTGTCAATGTGAATTCTGATATAGAGGGAATTCTAATCAAAGTTATTCCATAGACTGAAATTTTCTTCCCCGTGATCAACTCCATTATTACTCCCGATTTGGAATCTTCTAGGCTGAATGTATCATAAAGATTCGGGATATTTCTTACAATGTGGAGGTGGTTGAGGAATCCAATACCTCCTATTCTAAAGAGTACCTCTGTAAAAAAAGGCTGGATGTGGGGGATATAAATTTAGATCAAGAAGGAATCCAGCTAGCTAAAAATGACCCCACTATAAAACATTGTTTGGAGGCTGTCATGAATACTGTAAAAGATATGGAAGCATTAGAACATAACGAAGTTGACATGCCAAGTAAATTAGTAAAAGCCAGAGAAACAAAAGCACTACCTAAAAACATGACAGAGGCAATACATGTTATGTCGGGTGATGATAAGGGCATCAATTATCGAGGTGGCCCATCAGTCACTGCAAAATGGAGAAGATGATGACATCCTCGATATCATGGGAATGCATAGAATGTGGGAAATAGATGTTAAATAGGACAATACTTGATCTTTTTTATCTTTTTGTGATGAATTGTTTAACTTCATTTTTTTGGTGGCTTATGTGACACAAAATCTTGTCGCAACACCTTGTTCTAGGTATTTATCTTTTTCTAATAAATTTTTAGGGCCATGTGTTTTTATCCTGTAGTTTATACCATTTGGATGATTATGGTAAACCAAAATTTTACTAATACTAAGATATTTAATTCATGAAATGATCATTTAAGAAATGAAAGATAAATTATAATGAAAAATATTGATACAAGTATACATCAACATTAATTTTTTGAAAAAATAGTAGGCATCCATCATTGGGAGATTAATGTATTTATTTAATGGATGTTTTTATACTAAATTATCACTTATCAGAGAATTATTCATTCTCATTATGTAATTATGAATTCCCCTATATGATGATTTATAGTGGATTTCAAATTTTTTAGATTAAAAAATATTGTAATTGAATTTCCAATATTTAAATAAAATACAATTATGAAATATAAAAATGGGTTAACCCACATGTAATCTAACACCATTTAAATATTATATAAGAGATGCACCATTTAAATGTTCATTTGTATTAATATTTTTTAATGAGTATATATTGTATTCTAGGAATGTTTATTAAAATAAATATTGTGCATCATATACCATATTTAAAATGGTCTAGTGGTAACATTGAGAATATGATCACAACATTTATATGAATAATTAATACGTAAATAAATTTGTTTTAATCAATATTTAAATTATAAAAACCGAAAATTTCTATAAAAAATGACTTTTAATTTTTAGTATAGGATGATAAATATATTTTCCTTTGAAGAGAAAAATTAATGTATTGACAAAATCATGTATTTTTAGGTATTGTCTCACATCGGTGTCACATATGTTATTGATTGTTTTGATAACTAGGAATCCTCGTAGGGCACCCAGCCAGATCGAAATGCTAAATTGATCATCCTCGGAGTCCATTGAAAATTCAACATTAGTGTTCTGATCATACCCAACCATGTGTTGAGCTTCCATATGATCACGCCCCACTTATTTCATGCCCTTCATGTCTCCTCCACCGCCCATACTTCCCTCTACAATCTCCTTCCTCTGATTTCCAAAACATTCCCAACATCCCTGCAACCTCCACCCACATCTTCCACACCTTCCATAGGCCTTCATGTCCACAAACCACTGGGGGAAGCTTTTAGAGGGACCAACTCTCACTATAGTCATCGATTATTATAATACGATTTTCGACTAGAATAATCTAGTTGAACACCCCCAAATCAAAACAGGAAACCCGTACCCCCTTCTGGTATTATAGGAAGGTTCTTGCGAGGTGATCTTCAAATTTTTAGGTATTAATAGTTCTCATAAATTTTAGTACTCTCCGTGATTGTGGCTCCAGTATACCTTTCACATAAAAAAATTATTGAGATTATAAAATACACTATTGTGATGGCAATTTTATCATTTTTATAAACTGATCACTATTTTGTTAGTTTTGGAAATGTGTGCTACATACAGTTTACATCTAGTGTAGCTGGATGTTAATACATCTTTCCTCCATGGTGATATTGATGAAGAGATCTATGTTCTCCAACCAGAAGGCTTTACAGATGAAAAAATGGGAAATTTGTTTTCATATTGAACAAATCTCTATATAATCTTAAATTGGCATTGAGGTGTTCGTAGAAGAGTTTTGATTCATAAATCATGATCATTTGATACAAAAGAAATCATTTGGATCCTTTTGCATATTTTAGTGGTTCAAATGGTAATGATTTCATTATTAATTTGATGTATGTTGAGGAAATTATGGTTGTAGGACCCAACAATGATCAGATCTAAGAAGCAAAGGCATAGTTTCCTAGGGAGTTTGATACGAAGGACTTGGGACCAGAAAACAAGATTCATGTGAATCAAATTTACCTAGATAGAAATAATGGTAACATTTGGCTATCGTTGAATATTTACATATAGAAAGTCTTGAAAAACTTCAACATGAATGACTGCAAGATAATATATACACCTCTTCTTATTAATTTCATGTTGTCCTCAACGATGAGTAATAAAAGTGAATTAGAGAGGATATAAATTTCTCAAATATCATATAAATTAGCAGTTGGTAATCTGATATTCACTATGGTTTTTACTAAACAAGACATTTCACATGTAGTGGGAGAAGTTAGTCGGAACATGGAGAATCCAGGGATGGAGAAATGGAGCATAGTTAAGAGGATCCTAAGATACATCAAGGTGACCAAAATGCTGCATTATGTTATAGAGGATCATATTTCACTATTAGAGGCAATGTTGATTCAGATTATATAGACGATTATGACTGGAGGAAATCCACTATTGGTTATATGTATACTCTTATAGGAGTAGTTGTGAGATGGATTTCAATGTTACAGTCAGTTGTGCATTAATGCATTATAAAGGCATATTACAAGAAAGTTATAATTACTTGCAAAGAGGCTATTTTGGTGCGAATCTTTTTAGAGGAGATCAGGCACAAACAATAGGAGATTCCATTATTTTTTGATATTCATAGCACCTTTCACATTTCAAGGAAACCATCTTTTCATTTCATGAAAAATCACTTTGGGGTACAATTTCACTTTGTTTAAGACATGGTGGAAGAATTATGTGTGTACAAATAGAAAATTCACAAAAAAATAAATCTATTGGATTCCATGAGAAATGAAATTGACTCTTATATGTTCATATGGGGAAGATCCTCAAGTGGCCTTATAGAGACATGATTTTTCATGTTTGGAAGATAGAAAGGATGTGTGAATATGTGATTGGATATTAATCCATCTCCATGTGGGGTATGTGTTGGTAGATCATTTCATGGATGGTTTCTCCCCATTATTTATCAAGGCAGCGTAGGCATGGCTAGCAATTGGGGAGGTTGTTGGTGGTAAAACCCCACCAAACCTCTAACAAAAGAAGGTAGAAAGAGAGGGGAGATGCAGCCTATAAAACTGGATCTCCCCCAATGTTTCCAGCAGCTCACCCTGATTTACTTCATCAGTTCTCATCACCACTAGTTCATCTATTATGTGTGATATTTGTGAGTCCTTTTCCCCACATATTCAAGGGGAAATATTTAAGATATATTTCTCCTTGTAAAAGTGAGGGACTGTGTACCCACTTTTACCCATAGTGAGATCCTTCTATTTACCTATGGTTTTTTACCCCTTTCATTATGTGGGGTTTTCCCCATTTACATCTCATATCCATTTATTTCCACATTTCAACTTTATTTTATCTCGTGATTATCACTGTAAAAGTGATCCAATATTTTTTTCGACCTCAACACCTTCCTCCCAAATCAAGCAACTCAAAGTCATCTTTTTAATTCCACAACCATGACTCTAAGTCAATCAAGTAAAAGTGCATGATGGTTTCTTTCCATAAGACATCACGCCTTCTCAAAAACATAAAAAATAAGCATATCAAATTTCATGGGTATGTTCAGAAATAGTTAATCAATATACCAATTTTAATATATATTTTATTATTAAATTATAAAATATTCATAGGAATATGGACGTCACCAGTGTATGATTTTGTAGTGTATAGAATGGTGGTGATTACAAACTTCCAATCATGGTCACTAATACAATATCCTCGTTTGGGGTTTGGGATGCATTGATTTTTTTGGTGGTGGGTTTATAGATGCACAATCGATGGACTACCTCCAAGCAATGGTTGAGAAAAAATAGAATGCCATGGTTTCAATATGACAATATGATGAGAGATGGGAATAAAAAATTTAAGAGAATGTACCTTTCAGCTTACGCCTTCATTAATTGACTAAGGGGATTATTTCTTTTGAGAGTGTGGGGTTTATAAAGGTAACCTAGAATCATTCTGGATCAAAGCATGTGTTGTTACATAAAGTTGTACCCATGGGTCAGGTGGTTCCATTCAATTCAAACCATATTGTACGTCCTTAGGGTTTATATGTTCACCACACAGTGGATCTCAAGAATAATTTCAAACGGTATGCATGCCTTATTACTCTCCCCAATACCCAGATCCTCAACTATAGAGGAAGAACATTTGATGTTGAAATTTATAGGAGGTTTCGATTATTTTAAATTTTTAAAATAAGAGGCATTGAAGGTGGGATTGACTCGCACAAAGTGATGGTAGATAAGGTAACGAATTTTGAGATTATTTAAAATGTGAAAAGAAGGAAAAAACAGAAGGTGTGAATTGGGGAGAAGCTAATTGCGAGGCTTCTGTGAGGAGAGTAGAAAATGGGATGGCTTCACAGGTATAGTAGAGATGGAATTTTTTAATAGGTTTTAATTTTGTATAAATTAGATCAGATATAGAGTCTTTTAAAATATGGATTACAAGATGCGTGAACTTGTTCATGATTATCACATTGAAAGAGAAGCACGAACATGGTTCATGGTTCTCCCTCTCACCCAAATAGGCATCAACAACATTCATTCCTCTTTATATATATATTTATTAATTTTTTTGTTCATATAATATATTACCAATTTGTTAATAAATAATTTATTTATCCATAATCGATTTTATTATTTATTATTAATTAATATCAAATTATTATGTTATTAATTAAACAATAATATTATTACTAACATTTTATAGTTTTTAATTAATATACTTTGTTAAATTTTTTTTGATAAAATTATTATTAATATGTAAATATATAACTTTTTTATTAATTATGAATCGTATTATTTTTTATTAATTATTAATACATTATTATATTATTGATATAATTAATAACATTATAGATAATATAAATTGTATAATAATGTAAATAAAATAATTTGTATTTAAACAGATATTTACTAGTTAATAATTATATTATTCTTTTAATAATTTAACTATAACTCTTTGTTGATTTTTTTGTTGATATAATTATTCATAATTATATAATACATAAATTAATTATTAATAATCAATTGTGTTATTTGTTATTAATTACCAAAATATTGATATGGTATTGTTATAATTAATAGCATAATAAGTAATATTTATTGTATAATAATGCAAATAAAATAATTTGTATTCATAAAAATATTTACCAATTAATAACTATATTATTCTTATTATATTATATTACATTTTTAATTAATTAATTATGTAAAAGTAATATAATATTCAATATTAATATTAATAATATTTATTGAATTGAAAATAATTTTTTTATTAATATTTAATAATTCATTTAAGATGATTATTTAGTACCTTAATACATAGTATTGTAATTTATATTATGTATAATAAATAATCATCTTAAATTAATTATTAAATATTAAGAATATTTAACAATTTAAAAATAGTACTATTATTAACATTAAACAATAAATTTAAGAACATTAATTATTATACATAATAAGGATAATAATGATAAGTAGTATTAATATAAACAACAAATAGTAAATATTATTTCTACCAATGTAATTTTGTTAATGTTGGGGTCGAGGCCTTGTTATTATGAAATCAAATATGTATTTCTATCTTAGAAGAAGGATACCAATTATATAGCTCGTAGGCCCAAGGAGAAGTGGCCCATGAACATGGACAAAATACCATTGAGCAAGAAAGCCCTAATTCTCGGCCCAAAAGCCTTTTTTAGCCAAAAGGCCCATCCAATGGATAGAACTACTACAATACTCGAGCTACTAAAATACCTTCCACAGTTACACTACTGCTACAATTATACCAATGTTATAGTATTATTACAGTGTTGCAACAATACTCGAGAAATCATCCCTGCCCGATTTTGAACATTGGTTTTTTGGAAGCAAAGTTATGGTGTTTACCACTCAGGAACCACCCCAACTACATTATTATTACCAATCTATTTATTAATACTAACGCTTCTTATTTGAATAGAAATATTTGTATGAACTTCCAATTATATCAATTAATTTATTTATACAACATTATGTCATATATTATAGTATGTTTTTAGACAATATATAAATAATGATTTAAAAAACCTATAACTTTTATAAATAAAACCTTCGTATATAGCTTGGATGCTCCCCTAGTCCACAACCAGGTGTGGGTGTGTGTGTTTTTGTGTGTGTGTAATGAATCCACACTATCTCTGTCTACGTATTTGCTCTGGCAGACACTACCATTTTATTTGATCTCTAGCACCCACCTCCACATCATCCTCTTTGGAAGGCAATAGATGTATAGTGCCACTTCATGTAACTTGTCCTAAACCTAAAGATATGTTGGGTCGGAGCTTGACTCCACAGTAGATGAAGACACAACAACACACCAAAAGATTCACCGAAAGGCATTTTATTTCCTAAAGGCCTCTTGTCTCCAAAAGGAATTTTACACATTACCTAGAAGATTTTTACAAATCACGCAATGGATTTTTCTCTCAACACACCCAATGGAAATTTTGACATTATTACCACAAATGTACCATATTGATGTACAATCTATAATCACAATCAATACATGCCGCATGATTTCAATAACCAGGAGGACTGTAGATAAATGTCACTACCATTATATCTCATTGCACACCACATTCAATCATCACCATCGATAAAAAATCATTTATGTAGCCACCTTATTCATTTCATTAATATCATCATCATTTTACACCTGTTACTACAAATACAGCAACCCCTTCCTGGTTCTCTCTTGTCCACTACATCGTCTTGGCACCCCTCCCAAAATAAGTTTCTACATCCTCTTGTAAAGAAACAAAATCCATGTCCATAATTAATGCATCTAACATTAAATTTACAGTCCATTAATATATATAATTAACTGTCCATTAATATTCGGTGGAAAAAATATAATAATTTTGAGGTATATTTCTCCATTATTAATTTTATTTATTCTGAATATTAAATTTTTAAATAAAAAACCAAATAATTTCCAACTCAATTTATAATTTAAATACTCTACAGTCATTTTCTCCTCACATTAACTTCCAAAACAATCCTTGATTACTTGTTGTTATGGACTTCCAGTTCTATCACCTTCCAGATTTTCAGTAGCCTTAAACCAACTCCAAAAGTCACCCAATGAACAAAACACGCCACATGACACCTGTGACCAAGAATAATTTTGATATTCCAGTGACCCCCTGATACCACTATCATCTTTCAATTACTTCTGCATTTGGAATTTTAGGTAAATATGTCTTAAGGGGATGAAATTCTCTAATTGGAAAAAGAATGGTCAAAATGTTGATAATTGTAAATTTAAATTTCCAACAATAGATAATGACCCTATTTTTGGGATAATTTGATGGATTCCAAAGTTTATAGATTCATGTAATTGAGATATTATGCTAATAATAATCTATCAGGAAAGTACCTAGACTCCATTAGGCATGGGGATAGTGCATATAGATAGTCTGATGATGAACCACTGCATACCTCCTTATCTTCTGTTGATGTAGTAGAAAGGCCTAAGGTTCAAAATGTTGGTCAATCAATTAATGAAATGTTGGATATAAATAATGGATTATATGATAATAGTGTGTGTTGAAAAACTTCTTCTTTGAAATGGGGGGACTTATTTGATTAAAATTTAAAGGAGGTCCCTAACAGTGATGTTGTGTGGAGATCTCGCTTTGTTAATTGAGGACCATTATGTGTCCAATGGGAAGGGTCTGCCTTATATAAGATCTATTTATGTGGGAAACATGGTGTCTCACTCAAAAATGAAAGATCCTAATCATTTTAATGAGATTAATATTTGAAACCCAGCAAAACATGCATTTGTTGATGGGATTAAACCAGAGGTGCTGCATAAGCCCCTTCCAATGGTAAGTTTTTTTATTATTGTAAATATGTTCAACAAGAATGTGGAGGAAACTATAAATGAGGTTATGGGTGGATAAATTCCATCTATGACGGTATATTTCTCTCTCAGTTAGGGCCCAAGTGTATTTTCTTGTGCTAAGGTTAGGGAAACTTGTTTTGGTAAGGTTTTGGATTGGAATGTTGATATATTGAAGAATACCCTCAAAGCTAATCAGCAGAATGAAAATTATTTCACAATTCTTGGCACAATTAATAATCTAAAATTTGTAATTTTCTATGTGAAATATCTCAAGAGGGATGGGGTATTCCATATAATGGGGTGGTGGTTGAGGGATATAATACTCCCTCTTATAAAGTGGACCTCACCAGACAAGATCGATGTGGTGGCTATATGTTTTGATCAAGAGGGAAATAACTGTCTAAAATGACCTTTCTATACAACATGTTTTGGAGGACTTTTAGGAGCATTTATAATATATGATAGCATTAGATGATATTGAATTTGACATGTCATGTAATTTAGGAAAAGAAACTATATCCAGAGAAGAACATGCAGACATTAGAAAGGATAAAGGGTGGGAATTGATATGAGCTTGGATGATTTAGGTGGGACATGGGTCACATAAAGAAGGATAAGAATATGCCATCCCCAACATCGTTGGAATGCACAGAATTTGGGAAATTGACTTTAAAGAGGAAAATCCTTTCCCTTTTATTTTCCCTTTAAAGAATGAATTGTTTTTTTTTTGTTTTGGTGGAATATTTGACACACATTCTTGTCTTAACTAATACTTCTATGTATCTATCTATTTCTAATATGTTTTTTGGGCTATGGGTTTTTTATCCCCTGGTTTTCACTGTTTGGGCAATTATGTTAAATTAGAATTTTACTGATCTTGACACATTAAATACCATGATATGATCATTTCGGACATGGAGGATCAATTGTAATGTAAAATATTAATAATATTATACATGACCATCAATTTATTGATAAAAATAGAATTCATCCATCATGGGGAGATTAATGAATTTATTTAATTGACATTTTTTTATAAACAAATCACTTATAACAAAAATATTCATTCTCATTATTTTATTATGAATTCCCATATATGATGATTTTCCATGGATTACATATTTTTTAGATAATAAATTTATATGATTTTAGCTATATTGGATATGAATTTTCAATATTTATATAAATTACAAATTATGATATATTAATATGTGTGTACCCACATGCCATCTAACACCACTTAAATATTACATAAGATATGCATCAATTAAATGGTCATGTGTATTAAAATTTGTCGATGAGTGTATATCATCATCTAGAAATGTTGATTAAAATTAATATTGAGAACCATATACCATATTTGAAATGGTATAGATTAACCATTGATAAGATTATCAAATGATTTATAACAATAAAATAATGTCTTAAAAATCAATAATCAAATTATACCCAACACAACTTGATATATAAAATCACTATTTATTTTGACTCCAAAACTATAAATATATTTTTCTCTAAAGAGAAAAATCAATTTATTGACAATATCATGTTGTTCGTGTGTTGTCTCACACAGGTTCCAAATAAATTATTTGCAGTTCTGACAACTATAAATCCTCCCAAGGCTCTGAGTCGGATCTAACCCCTAAATTGATCATCCATGTAGTCCACTAAAAATTATACTATAGTGGTCCAATCATTCCTGACCATGTTTATTGCTACCATTAAATCATGCCCTAATTTTTCTATGCCTTTACTATCTCCTAAACCACACACACATCCCTCTGTAAGTCGCTGTCATTGAGTTTTTAATGTATTTTTTTAAAGGCGTGGAGGTTATTTTTTAAAAAACATTATGATTGAAAAGTTTTTGGGGTGGGACTTTCCCATCTTAGCCTCATTTCCTTAGAACAGTGATGTGGAAAATGTGGTGGGGGGGGGGCTCGTTTCTCTAAAATAAAAATTTAATGGTGGCTTGGGGTTCACACCTTTCACCTATAGTACAAGTGAAAGGTTCTCCTCAGCCAACTTTCTCTTAATGCACTATAAAAGGGAAGGCCCCCATCCTCTTCATTTCAAAATCTTCCCCCCATTCCTCTCATTTAGAAATTCTTCCTTCTCTCTACATTATATGTTGTATCTCACCCTATAGAAAATCTTTTATTTGTGAATGGTGGATTCAGTGGCCTAAAGGAAGTCATCATTTTATGTGAAGCATCATTTAGAGGTATTTTTCTTATTTAATTAAAATTTATTTATTTTTTTAATTGAATTATTTTTATTTATTTTAAATATGTTATTTATTATTTAGTTTAGTTAGTTATATATATTTTATAAATGATAATAATTATTAGTATTGATTAAGTATACATTTAATTATGATTAAGTTATGATTATATAATGATGAAAGTTTAATTAGGTATTGATTAAATCTTTTCTAAATTTTGATTATGGGATGATTAAAGATTGATTAAAGAATGAATAAAGAATTAATGATTAAATATTGATTAATTAATGAACAAATAATTTTTTAAGGGATGATTAAAGATTGATTAAGGGATGATTAAAGTTTGATTAAGGGATAATTAAATAATGATTAAGGAATTATTATCCAATTTCTATCTAATGTTTACTAAATTATTAACTAATTATTAACTAGTGGTTAACTAATGATGAACTAATGGTTAAATAAGGATTAACTAATGGTTAATTAATGATTAGTTTCATCTCATAGGATATAAGAAAATGTTCTAAAATATTGGTATCCTAAAGATTATGTAGCTATCTAAGAAATCAAATATCTATCTAGATAAAACAAGTTGACATAATTCTACAAAATATGTACCCCAGAGTAACAAATCTGACAAGGAGTTCCGAGCTTGACTTGGAAAACCCTGGTGAACCACAATGAGCCTTATTGCATCCTAGTTTTACACTCCCAAGGGATATGCATTAGAAGATTCATAATTTATTTATAAACTAAAAAAATTACTTTAGGGTGATTAAAAAATATACTAAAAAACATTAGTATCACATTTTAGGATATAATATGTAGTAAAATTTTGAAATCACAATGATTATATGTTCAACCCTCATTGTCAATAGTAATCATAAAATATTTTGAAAAGTGAGGTAAGAAGAATAGATAACCAAATAAATTAAATTATCATTGATAAAAATACTATTATGATCATATAATTTGAAATGGATAAGAAAAAACACATTAAATAACACCTGAATGATTTAAAAAATACAAGAAATATGTTGATATTTTTCAATAGAACATGTTTTGGATGAGATGAGCCACACATTAGATGTGAGTTAAAATCCATCTTTTGTTTAGTTTGTATCTTAATAACATCTTCTAATGATATGTACTTAACTTTGGAATTTTGAAAATATTTTGTTCAATTAATAACATCTAAGATAACATCTATGATATTTTATTATATGGAAGAAATATTTTCAAAATTTCAATGTTATGTACATACCTTTTGAAGATGTTAATAATTTACCAACTGAAAATAAGATGGAATTTTCCTCACTTATGAAGTGATGCCCATATCATCCAAACAATGATGTATTGAAAAATGTGAAGGTATTTTGTATTTTTTAAAATTATCGATTTTTAATTTAATGTGTTTGTTCTTATCCATTTTACTTTTCATGATCATAATTGTAATTTTATCAATGATAATTTAACTATTTTGGTGTTCTCTTCTTTTTACCTCAACTTCCAAAACATTTTGTGACTTATATTCTCATAATATTTTATAAAATAAACATTATTATCAAATTTTAGATCATGAAAATACATTTTAAAATTTTAGTATAATAAATATTATATGGTCAACCATCATTATCAATATTTTTTACAGTATCATAATCTTGATCAAAATAGATTTTTACAAATAGAATCATGTTTTCTTATGTGTACTACTATGGGGAGGCTATTCAAGCTGATAAAGGAGCTCGTTGTAGTATAAAAACAAAAACAGTGGTAAGTAAAACTAATTTTGTAACCCTAAGTGAACATCAATACAAAATTTGTAGTTCATTAAATTTGGGAACCAATCAACAGATCAAGTCTATGAGCTATATACATTTTCAATTCCCGGATAAACTATGGAATCTAGCTTGTCCATTGGTTGTTGATGCGTAGTGGGTCCAAGAAATAAATTTATTTTCTCAATGATTATATGGTACCATGATAGAGTTATATGTTTATTTTTATACTATGAAACAACAACACATTGTTTTACAATAATTTAGACTTACAGGAGTGGTTGAAGGTTGTATTCCCCATGAAATTGAGCCTATTCCAAATCATGAAGAAGACGATAACCTAGACGATCTATTGGATATACATGTAAATACAACATCTGAAGAGGATTTTCGTAATGATATAATAGATGGTGAAAACAGTGCTGATGAGGATGGAGTACCGAAAGTTGGGGAGGACGTTTCTTGAAATGCATTAGTTGTATAGTAGTTTCAACCCACAATAAATCATCCACCAATTTTTGAATCTTGGTCGGATGAAATGAATGGTGTTCTTGAATTTGAATATAATGTTCTCACACCCACAACTGCATTTCCCTGAGTTGTACCAGATATGTTTAGTATAATCGACAAAACATTATATGTTGGAATGAATTTTCCATGTAAAGATGCATTAAAAAGCTTACTAATTATATTTCACATTGAGGGGAACTAAAAATATATAGTCTTGGAATCAAGCCAAGATAAATATCTCAAATGGTTTGAGAGGTATGGGGATGATTTTATATTCCCCTAAAGGGTGATTCAAGATATTACATTTGGAGGTTGGGGAATATTGATGATTGAGGAAGCTTCTACTTGCATCAATCCAAGCCTGATATAAGATCATACCTCATTAGATGTTTAATTTATTCCCTCCATTATCATAAAGATGATTTGGACATTTCAAGATCTTCCAATATCACTTATTCAGTAGAAGTTACAATAAAAATTTGGTTATAAGATTTCCTATAATAAGGCATGGATGGAGAAACAGAAGGCAATTGTGAATGTTGATGGTGATTGGGAAGACTCATAGTAGGTGTTGCCATAATTTCTAGAAAAACTGAGACATAATAGCCATGTTTTATTCCATATTTAAATTATCTAACATGTGTCTCAAGATAACCGACTTGATCCATCTCATGTTCAATTTCATCAGTTTTTCTGGTCATTTATCCCCAGTATCTCTATATTTCATCTTAGAAAAAAGTTCATACAGATTGATGGAATGTTTTTATATGGAAAATACAAGGGAATATTATTAATTATAGAAACCCAATATGGAAACTGTTAACCTATTCCTCTTTCATTTTCTAGTGTGGAGAAATAAAACTATAAACCATGGAGTAGGTTTTTGGCATGTATGAGCAACCATTTCACCTGCATTCAAATTGTATGTTTGATATATGATTGGAATCGGGGAATCAATAAAGCTATTTATGTGCACCCTGATACATGTAGATTACCAAATGCACATCATCGGTACTGTATTAGGAACATTTCAAGCAATATGATAAAAAAAATCCATAAAGAACCTATAAAGAAGGAAATCACTTGGATTTTATGCATTTTCGTTGTTATTTGATACTATTTCAACATAAAAATAAATTCAGTTTATGTAAAATATGATCAATTTTTTGTAGCATATATCCAAATTAATAGTGGTTTGATGGAAGTTTTGAAAAAATCCTCATGGATAATCAAGATGTATATGGTTATATGATACAGATTCCAAAAGAAAAATGGGCATTAGAATATGATGGGGGAAGAGGTATGGAAACATGACCACAATAATTGTACAATGCCTAAATGGTGTATTCAAGGGGATTTTCATGTTGCCTATAACTTCCCTAGATTAGGATACACTATATCAGTGCTTGAAGTACATCATTGATAGAAAATAGAAGCCTCTGATGGGATTCAGTAGGGGATAAGGTATGGCAGGAACTTTAAATGATAGATTGAAAAGAAAATTGAAGAATATTATGGTTATCATTTCATCCTTTTCATCCATGAAGAGTCTCATTTGGAATTTCATGAGTGTTCAGACCCCATCAAAAATAGAATTTGTGAAAGAATTATGCTATTACTAAAATCATGGTAATGCCAATATGGAAACAACTAGCCCTTATGGTATCCATGTGCACACTCCATCACAACATGTGCATCTATGAAAATATCATTAGATGCATATGTCTATATGGTGTACTAGATCATCAGCATTTATAACTATTATGTTTCCCCATCAATTCCTATTTGAGAGTTTCGATATTTCCCAATTCCAGAATTCCATCCAATAGTGATACCTAACACCAACTGGTTGCTTAAAAGTTTGATGTTGGTTCCCTAGAATAAACTTATTTATACTTTAAGATAAATATGTATTAATTTTTTTGATTAATAATTAACTAATCATCACATCATGATTGTTCTTCTTCATGAAATAGTATGTGAAAATCTCCCAAGAATAGTTTTTACACTAAAAGGTCAAAGATGTTAGGTTATATAATGAGAACCAGAAAATGCTATGACACTATTTTTGAATATATCTTTTATGGTTAGATAGTATAATTTGAAGGGACACAAATAATACAGTCTATCAGGGGTGGAGACTCATATGACTTTGAAAAACCATCTCATGGTGTATTCCCTTGGTAATATCACGTATGATATTATGAGAATAAGACATAGAAATAAGAAATACACATTATAAGTGTCATTGGATGTTCCTATATAATGATGTTTTTATTGGTCCTTAAAATTTATGATTTATTTAATGGATTTTATGAGTCATGTACTTTGATGTATTGATGAAATCTTTGATGATAGATTCTCATGGTGAGGTAGGATACGCTGGGTGTGTCATGAGTAATATTTCATTAATGAATAATGCGATAAATGATTTATCCCTTAAGTTCATTAATGGAAGTTAGTATCATAGGCCCTTTGATGGAAATTATATATCCTAAATAAATCCATGGCCATAGTTTTTCTAGGAAATTTCTATTTCAGGAATTTCAAAGCAAGAGATTTCGAGAACATAGGTTGATGGCACTGGCATACAACCCAATTGAAAAGATATATTTTGATAAAGGGAATATATTACACGGTAATAATTTGTTTGAGGTGGCATGTCATTTTGTCCTTAACTTCATTTTTTATGGGTTCCATTCCATGTTTCTAGATGCTAACCTTGAACTTTGGAAATGTTCGCCTAATGCCACTGTGAAAGAGGCCTAGAGGGTCACACACTAAGTGTATCCAGAATCTTAGTTAAATAATTTATTATTACAAGAGTTGGATTATTATTATTCACAGTTCAAGTTTAATAATTATTTATGTATGCCTAATCACATTTATTATGTCACTAGTTATTCTAGAGAATATATGGTGGGTGGAATAATTAATAAATATTTATTTATTTATCAGAGAATAATGTAGTGATATTTATTTAAAAAATAAAATGTCATTATTCAAGGCATGATAAATTTTGAAGAGGATTAGCGGACTGAGATTAAGGTTTATGTGAGAAATAACAATATTGAATATTATTATATTATATAATATTTAATTATAACTCAAATGTTTAGAGCATGTTATGAAATAATAAAATTGTTGTTATTATTTGACATGGGGGTTTCGCTAGGATTAATGAAATAATTAAATAAACATGTGAAAATTATTTTTTATTACCTTAGTGAAATAATTTCTTTGTTATATTATTCGCTCATTATCAAAGGGAAATCCAAGAGACACCAATTCAAGTTGTGTACATCATTTTAGAGAAAACAACTCAAACATAAAGAGTTATTTCTTCTCCAAGAATTCCCTCAAGTATGAGTGTAATTATACTTTACCAAATTAGGGAGAACACTTTGGAAGTGTTTTTCAGAGGTGATTGAAGGTGGATAATGACAGAATCCATATCTTCTATGCTAGAACCAGAATACTCCTTCAGAGATACCCAATGATTCATGGAACACGTGGGAATCACCACTAGAGAAGATCTTCTGTTGATCTCTACAATGCAAAAATAGTGCACTACATATTTGTGGTTGGACACATCAATGAAGAAAGAATAAATCTTTGAGGAAATTATTATTTTATTAAATTAATTATAAACAACATATGTTGATCCTCTCTCTTGGTTTCAGGTTTCTATTGCTTTTTCTTATTTCTTTGATTCAATTCTATGGATCATAGCTTTCAATATCGCAAAGATCCTAGATTTTTTTATTGAATATGGGAAAAAGTTAGGAACCATCCCTCTTGCACTTCCAGTACCCCTTGAACGTACGAGTGGTATCATATCATGTATATTATTGTTTATAATTATTTAAATTCATTGGTGATTTACACATTCATAATATAGTTTTTCAGTTGAAGTTTAATCATTATTTTAATATGAATTATGAGCTTTGTTTCATTCTCATTTTTTTCTCATAAATCTAATAGAAATGATAAATTTTATGATTAAAATAAAATTGAGGAACCCATCTAGAGGTTCGAAGGATTCTACCAATATAACATAGTGATACACTCCGTGTAACTAGATTTACACACTGCGTAGTTATAATTGATGCACTAAGAGTTAATTGAGAAATTACTCAACCCATGTGAATTAAAGACTTGTGGTGTAGTCAATTATTACATAGTTTGTTGAATAGGGTAGACAGACACACAATCAGCTAGACTGCACACCATGTGGCCCATTGTACATAACATGTAGTCCCTTTCGGGTCCAGTTTGGGTCGTGTATCACATACAATGCTTAGCTGACTGGTGGTCATGTAACGTGGAGTCAACACAGTGTGTGGCCCACTAGACATGTTGTGTACAAATATAATTATGAATTACACCTTACACACAGATTCCCTAAGTGTGTACTTCAAATATATGGTGAAGGCAGTACACACAGTGTAGATCAAATATACACAACGAGTACTTTTATAAAATTATGTAGATATAAAACTTCAATATCTGTATAATTTTCATATATGCATATCATTTATATGTCATTTTACTTGTTGTTACTTTAGGTTCATTGAATCATAACACATGGCCAAAAAATAATATGACAAGTGTATTAAGTTGTGAAGTACATGTTGTGATAGTAGGAATAAAATCATATATTCCATATTCCATAAGAGTAAAACCATATATGAGTGTAATATATGTCAGACAGGTATTAACCATGTTAAATCCAAGGTATATTTATGTAAAAAGGCTAATTTTAAATGAAATTTTATTTTTTAAAATTTATAATGGATGGGAATATAATTGAAATTTGGAAAAAGATTAAGATAAATGGATTGATTAATTAAAGATAACAATGAATTAATTCCACTGAGATTTATCATATATACTTACAATTAATTAATTGAATACTAATTTCATTATACGCATAATTCATTTCATGCTTGTGGATGATCATGATATAGACCAAAACATTGTATGTGATTGGTTTTCTTATAAATTATATTTAAATTAAATTTTTGTCATGCGTTCCTTCTCTCCTCATTAATATGTAGTGTCTCTGTGCCAATGGTTACTTTCATGTAAAATCCCTTTTACCCCTCACCTTCATGTGAGTAAAATCATATGTAATGGATGGAGCTCCCAATCTAGTGGAGGTGGTTCAAGTTTGAAGCTAAGATGAACCAAATCCAAGGAGATACAAAGGTGGATAGGTGGAAAGTTGTAAATATAATACGTAATGGTTCAAGGTGTTTATACCCTAAGACAATAGTTATTTTATCAACTTCTTAATAAACTAACCATTAGAGCAAGCCCATAATCATACTTTTATTTTCTTTCTGTTAGATTCGTTTTTTATTAATTATGGTTGTTTTGTCATGATCACATAATTAGTGAATTAATAATCATGCAAGATATTACTTAAATAAACTGGATCATGCATAAATATTATCTGAGACATTGTTAATCACTTAAGATTATCCCACTTAATGTTAAAAAGTTTGTGAAAAGATAATAATTGGAAATTTATGCACATATGATAAAATCCCTCAATAAAATATTATTTTGGTATAACCTTCCATTACTTCTGTTAGAATTGATCCATAGTTCAAAGTGATTGACCAGACAATGTTAGAGTGCTTTTAATTATCATGGAATTCTAATTTGAGGTTTTGGGTTGACATAACTTGGTTGAAATCAAGGGTTGACTACCAAAGCAGCTCATGGTGTACCTGAGTAGAAAAGGATAAGAAAATGTAAATTAATGATTTAAATATTGGGGAGTCCACTCAAGAGATCATTGTACTATGAATTAATGCAGTTGGAATTTTCAATGCCTACCTAAAACCATTTGAGTTTCTTGGCCAGAAAATGTTGGGGTAATAAGAATGGAATTTGGATACTTTCCACTAGAATATCCAAGAAATAGAATATCCCAAAGCCAATGGATAATAGAATTTCTGGTTCAGTTAAAATATTGGGAGACTAATTAATATAATAGATCATTATTTTTTAAAATTTTATCAGATAGTGTACTAATATTAAGCTAATCTTATTTGTACAAATAACATAAAAAATGACATAAATCCAATAATTTTGATCCATACTCGAGAAGGAAAACATTCTCAATAGAACTAATTTCCAGGAATGGAAAAGTCACATATCGGTCATCCTTCACCATGAAAAGAAATTGTATGTGATGTAAGAACCTTGAACAATTGTGCCTAGAAATGGGGAGAGTGATGAAGAAATATATCTCTGTGAGAAATATCTGAATGATGCTAAAGATGTTTAGTGCTTCATGCTACCACCCAAGTACAATGAGCTCTTAAAGAAACATGATGAAATATATTCTTAGAGAAATACGTCTCACCATCAATATCTATATCAAAAGAAGGAGATACAAGAGAGGTATCAGATATACAATGCTTTGTTAACAACTAAACATAGAGAATCTGTGCCAACTGGGGCTCATGTAGTCAATATTATCAGCTAAATTGAGAGCCTTTAAATCATAGGGAATAAATTCCCAGATTAATTGAGTACATATCACATACTTTCATCACTTTCTAAGCGCTAATATGGTTTTATTTTGAATTATAATATTAACCATAATGAGAAGAGTCTATCAGAACTTCTGACCTTCATTCACCAAGTGGTTAAGGACATGGGGTGTGAAAACCCCCAATATTAATGGTGAATTGAAAAATGATGGTCAAGGTAAAGGGTTCTATGATTTATAAATAGTCTAAATCCCTCATGTCATCTTACCAAGAAGAAGAAGATCCAGAGAATGGGAACGAAACAAGAGGTTGTATGATTTTAATGTGGCAAGATAGGACACAGGAAGAGGAACTGCACCCAAAGGAAATGTGAATCCAAAGGTGCATTCATTATCAAGTTCAATATTTCCATTTCTACAAATTGGGAATTTTATACATCTTGTGGTTCTCACATCTGTATCAAAATGGTGGAACCAAGTAGATTTCCAAATGATTCCAGAGGAGATGTGGATCTGTCAGCTACCAATGGAGTGAGGCTGGATGCTCTTGGCATGGGTGACTACAACCCTTTGTTTTATATGAGAATAATTTTGGTTTCCCATGATAGTTATTATGTACCTAATGTAACCAAAAACATAATTTTTGTATCTTGTTTAAATACTAATGGGATTATTTTCAACTTTGGAAATAAATGTTATTTCTTTTAAAAGGAAAACATATGTTCTAGTATGTCGCATTTAAATAACAGTGTGTATGTATTAAATAATAAAAACCATGTGTTTGAAATTGATAATGAATCATGTTCGCATGACTCATATAGCAGGCAGTTGGGTAATCACCATCTGGGTCATGTAAATGAGAAGATTCTAACAATGATCTGTCAAGATATTTATTTAGACTCTTCTAAGATAAAACCACTTGATAGATATTATGTTTGTTTCCAAGGAAAAATGACCAAACCACCATTTTTTGGATAGTAATAAAGGGCCATAGAGATTCTAGGATTAGTACAAAAAGTTGTGTGTGGAACATTTATAATAGAAGATCGAGGTGGATATTCATACTTCATAACTTTTACTTATGACTTGAGTATATATGTCTATGTATAATTAATGTGGAATAAGCTTGAGTCTTTTGAGAAATTCAAGGAATTCATGAATGAATTATAGAATCACCTTGGTAAGAATATAAATATACTATGATTGGATTGAGGTGGAGAACATCATAGCCAAGAGTATATCGACTTTCTATTGGAGTTTTAGATTTTATCTAAACTCACTCAACCTTATACACCATAGTGGAATGGTGTTAGTGAATGGAGGAGTCATACCTTGTGGGAAATAGTATGGTCGATGATGATTCATGTAGATATTCTATTATCCTTTTGTGGATATGTATTACAAACAGGGGAATACACATTAAACCGAGTACCAACTAATGAAAAAAACTGAATTCCCTTTAATCTATAGAGTGGAATGAAATCCTTTTTCCACATACATGTGTATGGGGATGTGAGGCATTTTTTAAGGCTTTACCATGAAAAAAACTAGAACCTAGAGGCATAAAGTGTATCTTTTTTAGTATATACAAAGGAAATAAAGGGATACTACATATACAACCCCGCAAACAAGAAAGTGGTTGTCACCAGAAAATCCCTATTTATTTAGAGGGAGAACATCCTAAAATATTATAGTGGGATCAAGACTGACTTTAATGAATATGATTCTCAAGATACAATGGAGTAGGTAGAGGAACAAGTTCCATAGGTCCCTCAGGAAGAAGTATTTCTTGAAACATAAGTATTGTGTAGGAGTGTGAGGGAGGTATGGGAACCAGATAGATATAGTTTTCTAGTTATTAAGGATGGTGACTCATTTTTGCTTGACAATGATGAATCTTTATCCTACAAGGAGGTAGAAGAGAGCTCAAAAACAATAATATGGATAGAAGCTATGAATTCTAAGATGGATTCCATTTATGAGAACCATGTTTGGGTTCTGGTCGATGCGCCAGTTGATGTAACGACTATTGGATGTAAATGTGATTTCAAGAGGAAACTGTACATGTAAGGTAATGTTAATACCTATAAAGTAATTCTAGTGGATAAAGGGTTCAAACAGTGTCATGGAATTGAATACGATGAAACCTTTTTTCCAGTTTCCATGTTTAAATCCATAAGAAGCATACATTCCATAAAAGCTTACCATGACTTTGACATTTAGAATATGGATGTAAAATCTTCATTCCTTAATGAGAACCTTCTTAAAGATGTCTATATGACCCCAGTAGATGTTTTTGTGACACTAGATGATTCCAAAAGGGTTTTCAAGTTGTAGATATCCATTTCAAGATTGAATGAATCTTCCATGTCATGGAACATTCGATTCGATGAAGCCATAACGTAATTTGGTTTCATTAAAAATGAATGTGAGTCATGTGTTTACAAAAGGGTTTGTGGTAATGTTTTCACTATCTTTGTATTATACATTGATGACATATTACTTATTAGAGACAACATAAAAGTCTTTTAATTAGTTAAGAAATATTTTAACAAGTGCTTCTCCATGAAAGACATAGACAAAGCATCCTAAAATATAGGGATCAATATTATTCGTGATATATCTAAGAGGATTATTGGACTACGTTAAATTACATGTATTGACCAGATACTAATGGTATTTAGTGTAGAACAATCCAAGAGGGGATTGGTTATAATGTTACATGGCTTGCATCTTTCTAGGAAAATGTGTCCCTAGAAAGAACAAGAGAATGTGAGAATAAGTAAGATCTCAAGTTCTTCAAAGATATGATCAATCATGTATTCCATGTCGTGTACTAGACATGATGTTTCCTATACACATACCATGGTATTTAGATATCAAGAAGATCTAGGAGAATAGCATTGTACTGGTGTTAAGGATATCCTTAATTATCAGATAAGAACTATGGATATGTTCCTGGGGTATGGATAAGACGATGAGATTGTCATCATAGGGTATGATGATGCTAGTTTCCAAAAAGATCATAATGATCTAATGTCACAATTAGGATATTTTTTATGTCTTAATGGATGATTTTTGAGCTGGAAGAGTTTAAAGAAGCTAGTTTTCACTAATTCTACAGCAGAGTTCGAGTATATAGCGACTTCTTATGCATCCATGGAAGCTATTTGGATTCATAAATTTGTTTGGGATCATGATGTGGTACCTAGCAGTAAAGACCCTATCAAATTGTATTTTTTTAATACACTAGTGGTGTCTCAATAAAAAGAGACAAGGTCACATCAATGGACAAATAAAATACACCAGAAGTATCATCTCTTGAGGGATCTTCATCAGAGGGGTTAAGTTGTAGTGTGGAGAGTACCCACGAATGGGAATGTGGCAGACCCCTTGACTAAATTCTTATATCAATAGAAGCATGAATATCAAGTGAGAGCTAGCAGACTGATGGTTGTTAGTAGTTGGATCTACTTCAAGTGGGAGTCTTTTGTAGTTGGATCCCTAGAACCAACTTCTTTTTACTTTATAATAAACATATATTCATTGTTTTAAATATCAATTATCTACTTATCACATCATGATTTTTCTTTTTCTGGACATATTATGGGATAATGTTATAAGTGTAGTCGCCGTACTAAAAGGTCCCAGTAGTTCCCCACTATGATGAGAACCCAGATGTGATATAACACTATTATTAAATATATATTATATTGTTGCATGATATAATTTTATGTGACAAAGATGATACATGATATCAAGGGTGGAGACTCATGGAAATTTTAGGCCACTTCTCATTGGAGCATTAACTTCATTCTCCATGGGTGCCACTGTGTGTTGCAAGATGCTAACCTTGATATTTAGCTAGGTTCACCTAATTCCACTGAGAAAAATGCATAATGGGTCACACACTATATATATTCATAATCTCAATTAAATAATTTATTATTTAAATAGTTGAATAAATATTATCCCCAGTCGTGGTTTAAAAAGTATTAATTTATGTCTAATCATATTTATCCAGTGACTAGTTATTCAAGATAATATATTATGGGAGGAATAATTAATAAATATTTATTTTCAATTTTCATGAATATAATATTTATTTATTTATTTGTGAATAATTAAGGGATATTTATTTAATAAATAATAATATTGAATATTATTTGGTCAAATAATATTTAATTATAACTGGCAAGTTAAGTGCATGTTTAGAAATAATAATATTGTTGTGGTTATTTGACATGGGGGATTATCTAAGATTAATGAAATAATTAAAGGGACTTGTGAAAATTATTTTATTATTACCCTTGTGAAATAAATACCCGGTAATATTATTCTATCATTATCCAAGGGTAATCCAAGTGAATTCAATTTAAGTTGTGCACAAAATTTCGGAGAAAACATCTCAATCCTTGAGAGTTATTTCTTCTCCAAGAATGCTCTAAATAACAATAGTGATCCTCCTCCACTGGATCAAGGAGAACTCTTTGGAAGCAGTTCTCAAGGAGATCGAAGGTAGATGACACAAGCGCATGGATCTTTCATGATATCACCTGTAGACTCCTTTGGTGAAATCCATAGATTTATGGATCACATCTGCGTCACCACTAGAGGAGATCTACCATTGATCTATACAACGAAATTATGGTGCACTATAGATCTGTGGCCATACACATCATCGAAGAAAGAATAAACCTTGGAGGCAGTTATTATTTAATTAAATTAATTATAAACAATATAAGTTGATCTTATCTCTTGGTTTTGGGTTTCTATTCCTTGGTTTTATTTATTTGAATCAATTCCATGGATCACAGAATTCATCATCCCATATATCCAAGATTGATCATTTAATATTGAAAAAATAAAAGTTGGGCATTGTACCTCCTTCACTTCTGTTGTGCTTGGAATCAACATAAATGGGGTATACCAAAGCCCAACATGATGGAAAATGAGAATGAATGGCCTCAAGAACAAGGGAAAAGTTTTAGATGCACCATATGTCATCCAGAAGGTCATACATTGAAACAATTCCCTTACATTGTGGGATCATGTTCCCACTCTCATCCACAATGATGTATTGTCTCTTATGTGATCTTATTGTATTGCTAATTATATGGTGTTATTATAATATTATTAATTTTGTATAATTTTATTCCATCTCCAAGTACTTTTACAATCAAATAACAATAAGGCTTTCATATTCACATTAAATGGAATATAACATGTGTATTTGAGGTGAAATTGACACATAATAAATCTTTTCATGGGAACACTATAAAGAAAACATGTGAGAAAATAATCACGAAACATACCATCTTGTGGGAAATCATACATAAATTACAAAGAAAACCATTTTCTAGTAAACTTTTAGATAATGAAGATGAAGTTTATATATATATAAATATATAATTCCCTAATTTACAAAACATTCTTTTCTAATTAAAAACATTTCTAAAAACACTTTAGTAATATGATTTTAAAAACCTGAAGACATGCACTATACTTTTTGTATGATATAACATCATAAAACAATGTGAAGAAACATATCATATCTTACATTCTACAGGTCATATCATTATACTAACCATAATGTTATACATACATTTTACACATATGACTCATTTATTTTTATTACATACAGATATTTGATACCATACTACTCACTGAGCAGGCTAGGAATGTTTCCTAGGTCATGCAAGATGATGGTGATGTTCTAGAGATCAGGGTGCATCGAGAACACTGTTTTCATTAAACACCACCTCCACATTCCCTTATACCATACCCCCATCATACTGGCTTTTATGAAATTGTAATATCAAATTTCACATTTTTTGACAATCAATTTCTGACTTCACTCATTGAGAGGTGGAGACCAGAGACACACACATTCCACCTACCTGAGGGAGATATGACCATCACCCTGGAGGATGTAGCTATGATTATTGGTCTTCCTATACATTAGGAAGCCATTATTGGACTTTCCCAGGAATCTTGGCCTAAACTTTTTCAGAGATTGTTAGGCATTGACATTTTTTCCGACCATAGGGCTGTAGATGGAAAGTCGATATCTATGATATGGATGGAGCTGTAGTTTGGACCGTTTTGAAATATACTTGATTATTTCGATGACCAGACTACCATGAGTTATGCCGATGCATATATATATTATGGATCACTAGAGGGATCTTGTGTGCTGATCACTTAGGGATTAACGTACACATGGTGTCTCTAGGCCTACTGGTGGACTTTTATTGGACTGGGACTTACAGCTGGGGATCAACATTCTTGGAATACACATACAGATCATTATGAATGGTATACCATAGAGACCGCATAGATATCAAGGGATGCATCATCCTTCTTTAGATGTGGGTATGGGAGTACATCCCTTCATTATGCCCTATGCTTGCTGGTCGTATAATGCTAGTAGAGGTTCCAGATGAACCTCTGTGTGGACCCTAGTGTGATCACTCATCTCTATTAGTTTTTTATTCTAGTAAGAGTTATTGATATTAATTTATTGTTATTTATAACTCTCAATGTTTTATCTTATAGGAGGAGTCAGAGACCTTGATTCATGATGATTTTGACACACCATTTGGGTGGATACCGCCTCAAATTGGATTGTATACTACCCGAACAAGTAGGTAGATACAATCTATAATTGTCTAAAAAATAAAATAATATCATCAATTTTGGTTTTTAGTAAGGATATTTTTTAACAAATGTCACCTGTCATTTCAGGTTACATGGATGCCATAATGGGCAATACTAGACAAGTTTCTAACATACTGTACTACATGACTACATGTTGCTATGGCTATTGTGCCTCCCATTCACTTCAATATTATTGAGTGGAAGTAACATGATAGAGTCATGCGACAGTTTTACTACGTTCATCCGAATCCATTATATCCAACACAGACATGCGAACTTCATCACGTGAAGCAAATAGAGAGGCAGGAAGTGGACTGGAATCGCATATATGCTGACTATCTCGACCTATAGGGAGGACATGCAGAATTTAATATCCTGGGTGTACATATGATGTGATTCTATCTTTCAGAGAAGGTAGAGTAAGATCCATGATATATACTCAAGTATATACTATATCATGACGAACACGGAAGATGGAATCATAATATGGTATGTTAATAAATTTCTAATAGTTCATTTATTGAAAAAAATTAAAATTCATTTTTAATGTCTTTAAAGTGTACTCAATCATATAATATTATTCTCATGAGTGATATAAAGGAGGAGGGGATCTTTAGCCGGGCTGTGGTCCATGTGGAAATGATGGAGCTGAGGTCATCTTATTATATGATTCATGAGAGAATCTTCGAGAGTCCATCCTAGAGAGTGGAGGTTCCTGCCTCGAGAGTATAGGTTACTACTTCAGAACATCCTCTAGTAGTTGATGATGATGAGGATCCACAAAAACTAAGAATTAGACTGCGTCATTCTACACTTGAGACCTCACATGTTCTATAGGTAGTAGTCATCCCTCTAGTAGTCCATCCTTAGCCGATTGAGTATGAGTATCTGGCGGGATGTGATCTGTCTCTCTAGAATGGATATTCGTAATTCTCTTCAACATGAGGTCTAGATCTATCGTAGCCTTCATTCACCACTACGATGATGAAAGGTCCTTCTACTGTCCTAGTGGGTGAAGGATAGAGAGCAAAGTATGATATGAATTGGACACCTCCTCCCTCAGACACATAGGTGGAGCATGTGATGGTCAACATTCCAAGTCCTAAGGATCTTCCCTCGCCAGGTCATTATAATCCACCACATCATAGAGCTTAGTGATCTTGATATAGGAATACCCTTCACAGACTACCATGTGGGAAAATATCTCCTCCCCATAGTAATTTATTGTACTTTTTTGCATAAATATTTTATATCTTCTGAAATGAAGATCGTATTATTACTATAATCCATATTTACTTGTTTATCTAGTGTTTCAATTTAAATTAATATTTTAGTCACAATGTATGTTTTATAAGCTTTCAATGTCAGCTACTGGGAACATAGGAAAAACTATTAAATTTAATGTGTGTAACTTTTAAATATTATAAAATATAAATTATAAAAAAATAAATAAAATTTAAAACCAAGCCTAAATATCTTAAAAGTTGTTGAAAATAAAAAGAATTTCATAAATTCAATAAATATATGAAAAAAAGGATTATAAAAAATGATTATAAATATAATTGTAATGGATTAAAACAATAATAATTTTTTTTAAATCGATGATGTTAGAGTGTTATAGATTCAAAATAACACTAGATATAGAACACTTATTACAAGAATACATTCTATGGAAAGTAGAATTCTCAGGTATTTAGAAATGTAAACTAGTGAAAAGTTATCATTGTATCCAATTAATTATTAAATTTTAAACCCATTATCACTATCTTTTATTTATATCTATTCACTTTAACATCCGTGGCCATTTTTCACTTAAAAACCATTTTCACCCAAGGATATTTAAATCAATGTGGAGGTCAACTAGAACCCATAATTAGTTCTAATACAAGGGATCCATTTTTCAATTCTTGGATTCCATCTATCTTGCAGCTTCTAAACTCTCTATTTTCTCCTTATTGAAAATTGGGTCATTATTTTCCACCAATAACAAGTCACCATATTTGGTGACCACAATTATTTTATCTAAAGGGTTATATACATAATATTATATAGTTTTCATAGGATATCCTATAAATATACACTTCTTTCCTTCGTGGACTACTTTTGTTTCATGTTATGTCCTTAAAAATGTCTCAAATCCTTATGAATGCATGTTTGGAAAAAAAAACTTCCTTCCCAATCCATATATAACTAGTATGGGATACCATTTGGAACTTTGGTTGGCACATGGTTTAGTGTGTATGTGTTAATTTTTAAGGAATATCTCTAAAAGGATAATAAAATAATATCATGACTCATCATCGACATCAATTTTTACCTATTCTAGAAGAACTATAACCCTTTTACCTTTTCCACCAGATAGTGGTTTGTTTATTTTTCCATGTCAACAAGTGTGAAATTTTTCATTTAGTTTTAGCTCAAAAATGTCTATCTAATAATCTTCATAAATTTTTTTCAAATGATTATTGTTTACATGACCAATATACTGATGCCATAATTGGGTCTGAAATGAGTCATGAAAACTAATTTTGTTATCAATTGTCAATAAATGGTTTTAATGATTTAATATTTAAATTCCATTATTGTGTTGTGATATATAATGACCAATTTTATTGTTAAAAAGGTATCATTGTTTATTTTAATACATCATAATAAATATTTCCATGTCAAGGAATGAAATGAATATGATGTTCTTAGTAATTCTGAAAATATAATAATAGTTCTTTAAATCGAGAATAAGTTTTGTTAGAAATATGTGGTGGTGGGATCTAATGACTATAGCAACCAACCTCCTATTAGCAACCTATAAATCTGCTTCTCCTCATGTGATCTTTCAAAATCTACTTGGTTTTTTGTATTTGAATACAAATTTGAGTGCCACAAAATCCATAGCTTAAAAAAAACATTTCCAATTTCAATTGTAAAATAGGTGTATATGAGAATAAATTTATTGATTAAACAATAGGAATACCTCATGGGGACATTAATGGGTATTATTCAATGGTTTTTTTCTAATAACGTATCACTTATAAGAGAATTCTGCATTATCATTATGTTATTATGAATGCCCTTGCATGGTGATTTACCATGGATTGCCTATTTTTTAGATAAATAATTTATATCACTACTAACTATATTGGAAGTGAATTTCAAATATTTATAAGTATAAATTTTGAAATATAAATATGTGTTCACCCACATGTCATATAACTCAATTTAAATATTATATAAGAGAAGCTTCTATTAAATGGTCATGTGTATTGATATTTTTCAATGCGTATATATCATTTTCTAGGAATGTTGATTAAAATAAATATTGAGCATCATATATCATAAATTTTAGTGTAGTGGATGGGTGGGGATTATTTTCATACCCACATTGTTAGTAAGACTAAAGTGTTTCTTGGGTTTTGGGATGCGTAATTGTTTGGTGGTAGGTTTGCAAATGAAAAAGAGATGAACAACACTCAGGTTGTAGTCTTAACAAAATAGTAGGCCTTAGTAAGAGGACACCAATATGATGATAGAGTGGGTTAAAAAATCCCGGAGAATGACCATTTCAGTTTGTGCCTCCATTACTCAAATAAGGGGAGTATGTCGTTTCAGGGTGAGGAGTTTAACGAGGTAACCTGAAATCATTCTGGACCAAAGCATGTGTTGGTCCGTAATGTTGGGCCCACGTGTCATGTAGTTCCATTACTTTCACACTTTACAACACATCAATTAGGATTATAAGGTCACACCACTAAGGATCTCAAAAATAATTTTAGACAATATGCATGCCTGATTACCATCCCCATGCCCAGATCCTTCACTACATATTTTGAACATACGCGGCTAAAATTTATAAGAGGTGTGGATTGTTTTAAATTTTAAGAATAAGAGGCATTGAAGGTGGGACTGATTGGAATAAAACGATGGCTGAAATGGTATTATATTTTTAGATTATTTTAAATTTTAATATAAGGAAAAAAACTCACAGCATGCATTGGGGAGAACCTAAGCTTGAGATTTGTGTGAGCACTGGAAGTTGTCCAGCTTTATCGTGAAATAATTATTAGTTCTATATTTAAATTTTTTATTTGTTATAAATTTTTAATATATTATAATCTTATTAATATAATTAATAACATTAAAACTAACATTTATTTTATAATAATTTAAATCAAATATTATGGGTTTCGAAAAATAGTTACTAGTTAATGATTATATTATTATTTTCATATTTTAATTATAAATTGTTGTTAAATTTTTTGTTGAACAAATTAATAGTAATTTTTCTAATATGTAAATTAGTTGTTAATTATCAATTGTAAAATTTATAATTAATTAATAATATATTAATATGTTGTTGATATAATTAATAGCACTATAAGTAATATTTAAATTATAATAATGTAAATAAAATAATTAGTATTAATAAGGATATTCACTAATTAATAATTATATAATTCTCAATATCCAGCTAACCACCAACCATTTTTTATTTTATTTTCATTGAAATAAGGGATACAAGAAAGCTTTAAAAAGTTGGAAAACAAAAACCAAAGAAAACCATGACACAAAACCCGAACCCTCCCCTTAAGGCAGTCTAAAAAAGCAGCCACATAGCGCCAGCTCTCACAAACATGAGGCCCTCTATAGGAAAGGATCTTGTCCTAGAGAATAGGATGAGCTGCTCATTGAGGGTCAACATAGAGGCAAGGAAGTCAACAATCATATTAACTTAGTTCCAAGTGTGAGAGAACGCCATGTTATTGGTCCGAAGCCCTTTTCACCACTTGATTAATTACGTGATAGAACAAGGGGTGTTTTCATTACTTATAAGAGCTTGGAATATGATCATGGAGTGAGTCTCGATGATTCCATGGATAATATTCCATTGATTTCAAGCCGATTGCCTATGACCATTGCATGTGCCTTGTTTGGGAATGAATCACCAAGACCGTAGGATTCTGCAAAGGCTATAATATTATGTTGTATTATTAATTAATTACTTATATAATAAATAACAAAATATCTAATGTTAATATTAATAATATTTTAATAATTGAAAATTATATTATTTGTAATATTAAATAATTAATTTAAGATGATTATTTATCATCTTAATACTTAGTATTATAATCCATATTATGTATAATAAGTAATCATCATAAATTAATTAATAAATGTTAGTAAAATTTTTCAAATTAAAAAATAATAATTATATTAAAATTTAATAATAAATTTAACAATATTATTTATTGTTATTAATATTAATAATAATACTACGTAGTATTAATATACATAACAAATAGTAATTATTAATTTTACCAATGTAATTTTTTTATGTTTAGTTCGAAGACAAATTTTTATTATGAAATCAAAGACCTATTTTTATCAATGTAGATGGAGACTCATTATATATCCCATTGGCCTAATTCCATGTTTCCCATGAACATGGAACAAAGGACCTCGAGCATGAAGGCCCTAATTCTAGGCCCAAAACCCAATTTTTTTGCCAAAAGGCCCCTTTTGGTAATAGAAATGCTATAGTACTCAAACTGCTACAGTAGTTTCACTGGTACAATACATGATACAGTACCCACCACTGCTACAATAGTTCCTCCACTGCTATAGTACTTTTACAATGCTACAACAGTAATTAGTAAATCAACTTTTCCTTGTTTAGAACATCGGTCTTTCATATACAGGCTTACGAGGTTTACCACCAATGCACCACCCCAACTACATTATTCTTACCAATGTAGTTTTTAATATTAATTTTACTTATTTGATCAAAAAATTTTGTATGAATTTCTAATTATAGAAATTATTTGATTTATACAACATTATGTAATATATTAGTATGTTTTAAATAATATATAAATAATGATTCTAAAGATATATATCATTTAATAAACTTACCTATGTCTGTGGCTTGGATACTCCTATGTGCCACAACTAGGTTTATATAATGCATACATGATGTGTATGACCACATCTATACTCTGACGTACAATGACCATGTTTATCATCTCTGACACCCACATCCACATAATCACATGTGGAAGGCGGTGGGCGTATAGTCTCTCGACAATTACCATTCCCTATCTCTATTGATAGTGGTTATTTGATTAACATATTTACACATATGAACAAGATGGATACTATGTTGTGGATATCATTAAATCAAATACTAATAAAAAATGAAACACATACTAGTGTCAATTAAAGAAAATGTGATTTCTAATGTCAATTACACTGATCGTTCCAATCACCATTTTCTAGGGAAACCAGGGTCCTTAGTTCATTAATTGTTTCAACCTTCACTTGTGAACCAATGATCCCTGACCAAATTACTATACATAGGCAATGTTCGGGAACTTGTGCTACACACCTACACCATAACGTCCCCATTCACATAACCCCTTATCATGGGCACTTGCAGCACGCCTTTTCCATTCCTATGAATAATCTAAAATATTCAATGATTCATTGTTTCCTTTTCTTGATCCAATTTCAGGATCATTGGAATGTTAACCATGACCATGGCCGACAATGATCATTTACCATGACAAATCATGAAATTGAGAGTAAGGGAAAGTAATTGATACCTAGTGCATCATGGGGAACCCGAGGACTCATATGAATAGTGATCGGAAGAAAAATTACCTCAGTAGGCCTATCACACATAAGATATATTCTTATGAAATGGATTAATGATATATGGAATGTTTAGAAGGTTTGGAAGAAAACACTATGGGATGTAAAATTTTGATAAAATATAGAGAATCAGGGGATTCGAGGATAGATAATGGAATATAATTCCGAGAGATGACACACATAGATTATTATTTCATAACTGTGATGTAAAATATGGAAGGAGAGAAATCATACAAGTAAGAGATAGGATGATAGAGTGATGTATGGAAAATATTAAGCATTATAAGGAATTATAAAAAATATAGGAAGTTGAGTCAAACCATTTTACAACATCCAATATGGAGTGAAAGTCTTAAGAACATTATCTTATGGGTAGCTATCTAGGGGATGTCTAAAGAAAGGTAAATGAAAAAAAAAATTAAATTTGAACAGTACAATTTTAACAGAAAAAAATGAAATAATAAATTAATTCATCCCAAAGCTATGTTTTTTTGAAAAAAGATAGATGATATATTAAACACAAAGATTGGGAGTAACAAGATAGAACATCAACAAATAAAAACAATAAATACATAGTCTATTCTCTCTAGAAGGACAATGAGTAGTTGGGTGATGATATGCTTTATTTCCCATCCTCTTGATAAAGGAGAAAGAAAAAGTCGTGAATCTATGGCTGAGAGACTGGATTTTCCAAATGAGGAAGCCAAAAGATTGTGAACTGAAAACATTTGTGCCAATGGCATTGATGATGTTGAGACAATCAGAATTAATGTGTATATAATTCCATCTGTAATATTTTTCAACGGCCATATCAACAATGATGGAATGGGTTTTAGAAAATAGAAGTTTCCCAAAAGGCATGGTTCATATCATTTTTGAAAGAAATGATTTTCCCAAAAATGACCCAAACCATAAATCTGTTTCCAGAAAAACCATCCATGGATAGAGAAGCATTGAAATAGATCATAAATATCCATTCAAAATTGAGGATCCATCTAGTATCAACTGAGTGATAACCAAAGAACCCATTTTGGTTAGGGTCCTAATTCCACCTATCAATCTAGGAAGATTCTTGTTGAATCCAAATACCACAGGATGTGGATGTGTGATTAAAAATGAAATAATTTCATCTAACCCAAGTAATTAAATCCATAAAATATAGAGAAGCAAACATGTTAGAAGTTAAAGTGGAAGACCACTTCATCAAGAGTGATGGGAAGTTTGGAACTTCATCATGAATAAGCTCTGTATGAGATCCCAAAGTAGTCCAATAATTTTTATCACCTTACCAATGGATGATAGTATGTAAAGGAGATTAAAGTTCATCTGAGAGAAGGGGACATTACTGGTTTCCTGTAACATGGTGGAAGGATAGGAAATCAATGGTTGTAAGAATAACAATAAAATATACCACGAGAATTAGCATATCATTGGGGTGATGTTCATTTTCATAAGTTTTTTCCAAATCCCCTCTTTGTCCTCAATATGAGAATCAAGTAAAATTTTGTATCTGAATTTCACTAAATAGGATCCTAAAATGTCTTTACTCTGAAAGATACAATCCTTCCCCACACCCATCATAAAAATATTGCAAAAAATAATCCTTTTATAACTTTTATTAAAGAAATAATTAAATTTATCCAAAAACCATCCATTTCCAGAATCATTGAAAAGGATGTGGATAGTGGAATCCTCGGAAATCAGGCAGGATGGGGATAGGGAAAACCTGATATCTTAATCAATCAACCAAGGATGATTCAAAATATTGACTTTCATTACATCCTACAACCTCCATCCTCTATCCAGTTCCTTTATCAATTAATTTTTGTGATCTAAAAATACTTCTCCATATGATGCTAGGGTGGGGCCAAGAGAGGAGTTCTATAAATCCATGTGAGGAAAATATTTTGGATATAGAATCCATCCACAGAGAGAATATGGTTGACTCAAAAGGTGATATCCTTTCTTAGATAAAAGGGAATCAATAAATAGTTGGAGGTCTCAGAAGCCCATTCTATATCCCTCTTTAGGGTAAAATAACGACTTTCAGAAAATATAAGGAATTTTCTTTCACCCATTAATATGGATTCACCAAAATTTGAAATATGGGAGTGAATTTGTTCAATAGTCATACTAGGAAGCTTGAATCATGAAATGATATAGCTTGGGATAGATTGAAGAGATTCCTTGATGAGAGTTTCTTTTCTGGATTTGGAAATTCTTTTCAAAGACCAATGCTAGATTTTTTTCACTGTTCTATCCACATTGAATGAGAAAATTTCGTTATTTTTTCAGCTAACCATCAGGGGGAGATAAAGGTATTTATTTTTCTTATTGACCATTTGAAAACATAAAATGAGATAAATCTTTACTCTCTGGTTCGGTGGAACCCCAGATCTGATAGAAATTTCTGATTTACCCTGACTAATCACCTTTCCAGAATCCCTCACATAAAGCCATATCACATGGCATATAAAATGGAATTCATAATGTGTGTCTCTTAAGAGGATAAGGTAGTAATCTTCAAAAAATTGATGAGAATAGGAGGGTTAAACTAGGACACCCTTCCACCATGAATCGAGTTAGAGGAATCTTTCATAGAAATGAGGTAGGAAAAAACATCACCGACTAAGATGAAGAGAAATGGGAGGATGGGGTCTTCCTGTTATCGGCCGTATGTGGGGGGAATGCCTTATAAAAGTCCACAATTAAAATTGATTCTGAAAACAAAAATAAAACACAACGCATGATAATATCTATCTGTTTTGAAAAAAACACAATTTTAGTCATGAACAACTAGAGGAAATGTTATTCCACTCTATCATACGCTTTAGTCGTATCCTATTTTCAGGCCATACTACCTATTTTCTAAAATTAGTGTCTTTCCCTAAAATATATCACCTCTCCAGCCAAAATAGCATTATATGTGATGAGCCTTTTCGAAACAAATGCACATTGATTTTTATAGATAATGGAAGGTAACCACATGTGCATTCAGTTGACTAAAATCATTTAGAAAATTTTATAGGAAATGTTTCATAAGATGATTGACCTGTAGTGTGAAGCCAATAAGGGTTTTCATCATCTTTGGTATGAAGGTTATAATGGTCTCATTAATAGATAAAATATTGATTTTACCAGACCAGATAACTTTCATAAGAGAAGCAATTTCTGAGCCAATAATGTTCCAGTATTTCTTGAAGAGGAGGGAATGGAAGCTATCTAGACACAGGGATTTTTTGGAATGGATTTTCCTTAGAGACCATAGGATCTCATCATCTTAAAAAACCTTTGTGATTTATTGATTAATTGTATCAGTGATATTGGGTTTGATGAATACCTAAAACTCATCTGAAATGGTTGAATCCCCTATAGTATAAAGCTTTTGAAAATAACAGTAAATATTATCATGAATTAATTCAACATTTGATGGAGTTATTCTATCAGGGTACGAGAGGAAAGATAAAGAGTTTTTTTGGAGTGTGGAGGAAGACTTCTGGTAGATGTAATGGGTGTTTAAATTCTCTTCATTAATTTGGCATTCGAGTGTGCACATATTCTGGAAGATCTCTTCAATGAGAAGGGTCGCATAAAATTTTCTTTGGATAAAGATAATTATAGAAAGAATAGCATCCTTCAGTGATTGTGAAAGAATGGAATTTAATTTTATATAAATCGAGTCAAAATTCTATTCTGGATTATGAAATTTATTGTTTCTCCAATATTTCATATTATAATCCACTTTCTAGAGGTTGGATCAAATATCTGAGTTTCCCCCCTTACATCATGAGTCTAAAACATCTTCATATTCATGATCTCTTTTCGAAGAGCATTAAAATATGAAAGGTCTCCCATATCATTAATTACGAACACTATGAGATAAATCAATGACAATAGGGAATTGGTTCGGTGAATTAAATTCCAGGAGAGAGATATGGAACATTATGAAAATGTTGGTCCATTTTGTTGAGCCCAAAAATCTATCCAATCACTCATCAATGTGTGTGCTTTCTGAGTTCCCTCAAAACCAGGTTAAGAGACTGCCTGTATAGCCAAGGTTCGATATCTTTTCCCTAGATATCACATCCTGGATGCCATACAGCGCGGCATAAGACCAATATTCACCCCCACTTTTTTATTTATAAAATAAAATTTCGTTGAGGTCACCACCAAAAATGATAGGGCCATACATTCTTTGTCACATTGAAAAATATGATTCCCTGATTTCCATTTCTCGTGTTGTGATAGCCATCCAAAAAACCCCCAAATGTCCATGGTGGAGAAAGGTCATCATGGATAGTGGCTACCACAAGATTTGATGAGTGTGATACGATTCTGATGTCAATTTTATCCTTTTATAAAATATTCATCCCCCCCGAGTGGCCTTGGTGGGGGACATAGAAGTAGATATAAAATCAAATTTTAGTGCAATACCGTGTTTTCTATGTTTTCCAACATTTTTTCGGATAGAAATTAAAGTAAATTTTGAAAGACATGTGTTTGTTTTGAAATCATTTTCAAAATAAAATAAATGATATATTTTTGTGATAATTTTTAAATACCACAACATTTTGAAGTAAATGTACACACTCTATCTACAAAGAAAAAAAGTTACAAAATACGGATAACAAGAAAACATTATATGTTTAATTCATATTGTTGAGCATGAGCACGACCCAGAGTGTGGTCTAGTGGATGTAGTTCCCTCTCCACTGAAATCCGTGCCAAAACATCCCTAACATTGCAAAAATTGTTAGTCAGACCACTCAACCAGGATTGTTATAGATATAAAATCAATAGAAGCGATTGTCTACCCATGTATAACAATTATTTTAGTTATTTAATTTCAAACAATCCTGAGATACTACTGATGATGTTAAATGGATATTTCTTGTTCAATGATAAAATGATAAATGTGCTTTATTCGAGGTCACCTTTGTCACAAAATATGTCACTATACATTTATATGTTCTACCTATATGACACTCATTATCCAAAAAGAACTCATGGGTGAGTTCTTTTCAATCCAGGGTGAATTTCTGTTCTGTTATTATGTTTCATTTAAAACAGAAATGTTTGGCTTATCAAATATAAATTTGTAAGAAATTTATATACTAAATTTTCACTAGTATAAATGATCTTTTGACTTCCAAAAATCATCCTTGGTCGATGTCTCCATGAAGGTAGATACACCATATATTCAATAACATAGGGATAATATATGAGAAAAATAATTCACATGAAATAAGAAATAAAGATCTTCCATGTTGCCTCTGCTCAAACCATGTCATCCTCTGTGTTATTTCTCTCCTCATCCATGGAAAAATTCATTACCATCAGCCCATCCCATTAAACATTCACCACTCGCACCTACCTACCCATATTAGAATAAACATCCTCAAGCTCTCTCCGATGATATTGGAGTCCCTATATTACATTTTATATGTCATCCATGGATGTTATTATCATTGTATTTGATTTTTTCAATTTCTTCAATAACTCCAATGTCTTATCCTTTTCATGGAGGTACTGATGAGTAGTTTGAGAGGCACCAATGGAAGAGTCTAAGGACTGTAAAAAGTAACAAAACTCTTTTAAGAATTCGTGGATCATAAAATCATGTTCACTATGGGGGGTGTTAAGCAAGTTTAGATGCTAAAATATTGATGTTAGGTCTACTTAATGATTAAATTCAATCTTAGAGAAGGATAAATAGTGAGTTCCTTCAACAGATACATGAATTTTAAGGTATCTTCTTCTGGGTGAGCATCATGCCCATTTTCACTATAAAAAATATATTCAAATAAAATACCAAAATATGGGGGAAATATTTTAGATTGACATAATGAATCAAATTGTTTAGTTCATTCCAACAGAAAAAACACATATGCATGGGCATAGAAAAATGAAATCAAAATAAAAAAATGTAGGTATGAAATTTGCATACCATGGCATGATGAAGGAGGTTCAGAAGGATCTATTGAATCAAACTATTCTATTTCTGCATACACATAACATTTTTCACCCACATGAGCATCCCATAGAAGTTCATGGATTCCATTTTTAACTATCTATAATCCATTATTTCCAGTTTCTTTATTGGTGGAAGCTTTATATTCTTCATTAATTTTTCCCTATATGACCTAATAAATTTTCAAGGTGTTAAAATTAAGGTCAACCATACACATATCATTTATAGGAAAACCTTTTTAACTATGTATTGTTCTTTAAGGAATAATTTTTGAAAACCCCCAATCGGATGCACCCCTAAGAAAATAATGCATAACATCTGAAGATTTAATAAAATATTTCCACTTCAACCTTCCAAAAGAGATATATATTTTACTATCAAAGTTCTCAAAATCAAAAACCTAAAACCAAAATTCGGGATTACATTATATCAGGTGTAGTGAGGGTGAGGGAGATGAAAGGGAAGGGAGATTGGGTGAGTGAGGTGAGGGGGTGGAGGCATATCTGAAGCAGGAGCAGGTGGTGGTAGTTATGGGTGTGATTTTGGGGGGAACGATAAGAGGTGGATGTGGTCATGAGTGGGTGGGGTGTGCATGGGGGAGGGGAGACGATGATGGTGGATGGGAATAGACTATGGGACTAGGTGACAATATGGTGATTGGTGAGGAGCATGTGAGAGGGATTTGGGGGTGAGGAATGTGGAGGTGGAGTAGAGTTGGAAGAAGAGGCGAGAATTGGAGGATGGGAAGGATAGGGTTTATGAACCATGGAGGGTGATAGGGTGGGAATTGTTTTTAAGACTTGCAACCAAAACTGGAAATATCTATTGATCACCAATAGAACATGCATGATGTGGTCTCCCATGTCATGTTCTTTGATTACCTATTTTTATAGTAGTTGGGGAAGCGTTCATAATTGACAGTGACTGAATAGGTCATCTTTTTCTAGATCAATGGTCTATCATGGCCAGGGACATGAGATCATCACACGATGTCTTTATAGGGAATGGGAGTCCCAACAACATCCACTAGCAGAAGGGCAGAGAGGGCATTGATAGTCAGAGGTGGGTTTGAGGGGAAGCATTTTTGATTGAAGGTGATAGAGTAGGTCCACTTGTCAAACATTGTCAGTGTGTTAGGTTTTCTCTAGTAGATGAGGAACAGTAAGCAGGTGACCATGGGATGGTTGAGTCGTTCTGGGGGATATGATGGTTCACAACTATCCAATCAAGGATCTAGTAAATGGGAATGACGAACCCCTGCTCCACGGTGTGGGCGGTTATCCTACAGTTGTATGTGGCCTTGCCCATGCATCTGGTGAGACAATGGAAGGGAGGAGACCTTTCAATTTTTGGTCTATAGGGGAGGTAATTTTTTATGGTTATTGGATGAAAGTGGTGTAGGTTAAATATTGATAATAAAGAAGTCTTCCATGCTAGGTGTGATTAGAATGCGCAACATAGTGATTAGTTACGGTTGGGTAGCATGGGACCTCATGGGACATAAATATGTGTGGGGACAACATGGTCATTGTATTGGGTGGCTAATACATTTGGAGGATAATACGTACCCACCATCCTATGTGAGGTTTTTTTTGTGCATTTCAATGTAATGGTACCCATAATCACATATAAAATATATTAATAAAATTATAAAAAATATATATTATATATATTAGGTTCTTGGGGGTACAATTAATTAAACACACACACACACTATACACACAGGCAAGAAATTCATGTCATATCCCCCCCAAGGTATAGCCCACCCATCAAGCCTTATTTATTAAGTACATGGCCTGAAGGTCCATTGGTCATGAAGTGCATTACATGGCCCAAAGGTCCACAAACTGGCCAGAATCCCCTATGCAGCGTCATGGCTACATCAATCCTACATCACTGCCTTCCTTCTTCATGAATACATCATCGCCTCCCTACGTTGTGCCTACATCACTAACTACAAGTAGAAATTATTTCCCATCTAGATTTGATCTCGGGTCTGATACATGATTATAGGGAGCCTTTACCACTCGAGCAAGCCCCCCAACTACTTATTACTAATATATTCTTTATTTAAATGTATTTAATGTAATTTATTATTTATTTAAAGACATAGTTATTTATTTATTAAAAATTATAATTGTAAATAGATATATTTAAAAATAATTATATATATTTATAAAAATATTTGTATAATTACATATATTATATAACTCTATATATTCTCACGGAGCATGGGTGAGTTGGTTGCGGTTGTGGAGTCCGTCACTGAGGTATCGAGTTCGAATCCTCTTTATGGAAACACCTAAGATGACTTATAAAATCACTCATGGATCCCTCTGCCTCATTGGGAGCTGTCCAAAAATCCAATGTGTCATTACACTTGGGCCTATGGTTGGGGAAGTACATAATGTCTCTGGGTTGTGGGGGATGGCCTACATATACCATGTAATCCCCTAGGCCTTAAAACCCATGTTTACTTTTATAGTTTTGGTTTGGATTAGTGGAAAGGACCTTGTAATCCTACATATAAAATGGGGGTTCAAAACTCATTGGGCATTGGTACTATAGCAGATTGTAGTAGTATTATAGTAGTGGAGGCACTATAGAAACGTCATCACTATAGCGGTAGTAGACACTGTAGGAGCGGTGATGCTGTAGTAACAGGTACTGTAGTAGTACTATTAAAAGAATGGGCCTTGGTGAAAATATTTGGGCATACGGGCCATGTAATGGGTTATGTGCCCACTAGGCCTTTAGGCCAAATATATAACAAGTAATAAAAGTGGTTAGTTGGTGAGTTATCCCTTAGGGGGCTATGACCTGCCTTCCAGGCCTGTGTGGGGTAGTGTGAGTGTGTTTTACATAATTGTACCCCCACACACCTAATATAATATATATTTATATAAATATATAAATATATATAATTATAAATATAATAACAATACTTATTAATTAAGTACATTTATTATAAATTTATAATTATTTAAATATATGGAATAATATATAATTATAATTATAAATAAATATATTTAAAAAGTACTTATATATAATTATTAAGATATAATTATAAATATATTATTATTTACTTATTTTTATTATAATTGCAAAATTATATAAATATGTATTTATTTATTTATAATTATTATTATGAATAAATGTATTCAAAAAGTTTTTATATATAAATATTAATATATTAATATATATATTTATTTAATGGTTTCTTAAAATGTAATTATAAATACAATAAATATATTTTTTAGAATTATATAATTATTTAAATATAAGACTATTTATTTATAATTTCTTAAATAATTTTTTTAAAATATATATGTATGTGTGTGTGTGTATTTATACTTTCATAATTAAATATTTATATTACAAAATTATTAAAATATATTTTAAATAGATAAAATATATAAATTTCAAACAAGTTTTTAATGTTAAAACATAATAAATAAAAATGAATAAAGGTTATTCATAAAATTTATAGAAATATAGAAAACATTACATGTACAGTAAATAAATATATGTATAAATAAAAATTTCAATGTGAATAAATACATTATTAGCATTAATAATGAATATAAAATAATAAATGAATAAATAAAATTTAATAAATTAAAAAATATTAAAAGGTGAACTCATAACATTTAAATGAATTACAGACTTACATATGAACACCTACACACACATATACACACACATATGTATATACACAGATACACATCTACAAATACACATATACACACACATATACATATATATACTTGCATTTATACATGTAAATATATTTTAAATTATTTAATATCAATATAAATATAGTTAGGAAGGTCCAGGTATTGAATGAACTCAGCCCTAAAATTATTTTAAGGAATATTAAAATGCAAAAGAATAAAATAAAAATTTGTGGCACTTAGAGCACCACCAAACTAGTAATGTGGAAACAAAATTTCACCCAGTAACACAATATTACTATCCCGAAGACCCACTCATCAGAGCTCATGTACCATTTTTAGGCCCAAAATCCCATATCATTAAGGCCCAAAGGCCTAGAGACACTAGAATTGGCTGATGTTCCCATGATGATAGCCAATAGGCACCAACCCCTCCTACAGCTACCATCGTCCCCTTCATCTAATCATAGTAAACCATTGAACCATGTGAGATAGGCCTAAATGAACATGAGTTAAACCTATGAAATGGATCAATTACCCTCTGAGATCCACTCCATTATGCAAGTTGTCAGATGAGAAAAAAAGCTTATCTCTAGGTTATCCACAATCCCACATGTCAGGTCGTCTCACCTCATGCTGAGATCATTTCTCCGACCTTAACTCAAGGTATACACCCCAACCATGTCCCAAGGAACAAGGTCATCACCATTATGTGAGGATAACACTAGAGTTCACGACATCACTTAAACAAATCATTGGTCGTCATCAGGATTCCACATCTACTAAGCCACATGTTGCCAATGATATGCTCGTCAAACACTCATGGTTTTCTTGCCGTAGGTAATGGCCGCTAACATTGCCAAAATTATGTGTTTTCTATGTTCATCCCTGCAACATTAGGTTAGTTGTAACCTTCTTTTTTGGTCAAATCAAAAACCTCGTCAACAACATGCAAGACCCCTTCCCCATAGTAGGGCAGGTCAAGACCATCGTCGGTCGGAGTAGTCCTAAGTTTCCTCCCACCAATGAAGCCACCACTATAGTTCAACAACTCCACCACCACAGATCTCATCTATAGGGTGCCTCACTGACCATATAACTAGTTTACATTGATTCATATTTTTTTGGATGCCTCAAAATCAAAAAACCGTCCACATGATAGGGGAGCAGGGTTTTCCACCCTTAAGAAGCTGAAACTTCCATAATTTCTCCTCTAAGTTTATATTTGTGGATAATGATTGAATATCACTATTATCCTCACCATGTGCACCACCTCATTCTTCCAACATTTCAGAATGCCCAAAAATTTCACCATCAACCCTTTCTCTTGCGAGCACAATATGGCTAGAGAAATCTACACATTTAAGGGAGACAACATCTCCATTGATGAGAGAGACGCTCTCCATAATATAATTATATATATAAATAAATATATTTATTTATATATTATATAATTATATAAATAAAATATTAATATATCATTTTTATTTTAATTAGATAAATATTTTGTAATCATTTTACATAAATAAACTATTAAACATTTTGACTAGTATAAATTTTTTTATTTTTAATATATAAAATTATGAAAATAAGATTCATTGTTTAAAAGAAGTTATAAAAATAATATTTATATATTATATACATATATATATATATATTCTAATTATAATATAAATATTATTTAAATATATATATAAATATATATATATATATATTTATTTATGTTTGTAATTACAATTAAAACCCTAGTGGAAGTGTGCTTAAGATCACATACGTTTCTATGGAGATTGATAATGTGATTTTTTTGGGATCTTGGCAGAATGGTTTTGGTGTGTTGATCACAAATCTAATGCATAGCAGTCATGGGGTGCTTATCGGTGGGTCGTGCTAGCGATGGTCGTTTGGAATTGCTGGTTTGTCTACGGGACTCGGCTATAGCGCCTGGGATCGAATTGGGTGTTATCGATGATGTCAGCGATGTGGAATTTGATAGGATGACCATGGAGCCCTATTAAATATAGGGGCCATAGTGATGGAAGAAAATGTAGTTGGGATAGTTTCGGTAGTGTTTCCATGATAGAGGCCCAACAACAATATTGATTGGGTGTTTTCTACAGGCAATGACGTGCATATTGGCGGTCATCTCAGGGATGACCTTGGGATATTGATCCTTGGGTGTAATGAACTTGGGTGGAGGGAGACCTCGGGAAGAATTATGACTTTGGGGGATCTTTCCTTGTGGATTCTGTCGGGCGGCGTGATTTTTCTTGACCATTTTGGCCACTTTTATGATAATTTTTCTTTTTAGGTTGGTGGTGTATTCAAGCATTTTTATAGGATGTTGGCCATTGAGGGAACTTTTGGTGTTATGAGACATTGATGGGGGTGATGATCTCAGGTTTCATGGGGTGGAAATGGAATGGTATTCCAACAGTGAACATCTCCAAATGATGATGTGCAGACATCGAGACCTCTGGTGACAAACATCGGGGTCGACCTTGGTCGTGTGAGAAATGACACTGAAGGACACAATGATATCCTCAACCTGAACAAATTGGCATCCAATATGATAACCAAAGGTGGAGTGTTGTCTGTGTGCCTCATAGATTTTTTCAGGTGCACAATATTTTCAGTGTTGGGAGTTTTTGGTTATATCATGGATACTTGATCTGATGTGGGTATTTGTGCCTTTTAAATGGGTCTTTGGACTTTCTCTTTTGTTTTGGGTGATGATTGGAAACTTTCATGTTTTAGTGGCACTTCAAATGTCACATCCTTTGTCTTTAACGTACATTTATTTTAATTAAAAAAATTTCAGGGTCCGACATGTTCGGTAACTAAACATTCTTGGAAAATGTATTTGTAAATATTTGTAGATAAATATAAATATGTTTGTATTATTATATACATTTATAATATTATATATATTTATATATAATTATAGAATAATATAATTGTATATATATTTTCTAATATATAAATATATATTATTATAAATACAATATATATATGTATTATTTAAATATATTTATTATAATTTGATTATTATTTTTATAGTTTTTTATTTATTTCTAATTATAATTATAAAAATATATTTATAAATATTTTCATGTAATTATAAACTTGTTTATAAAATCATATATGTACACATATCATTATATATTGATTAATATATAAGTCTATATAATTATGAATATAATAATTATATTTTTTATTTAAAAATATATATTATAATTTTATAATTATTGAAATATTTATTTATTTATTGGGAATATGGGAGGTCTAGAAGATCTTCTCCCTCATTGTATTACAAGGTTTTTGTGGAATGGTCATGGGTTTCATTTAATTTTGTTCTTTACACGAGGAATCTAAATGTGGGGTCAACTGAAATAAAAAACATCTTCTTTCTTCCTTTGCACATCTGAGACGCGTATTGCTAAACAAATTTATTCTTCAGGTAATAATGGGGTTTTAGAATTTATTTTTTGATGAGGTAATTTGGCTCTCATTAATGATAATAAATATTATATTCTTTATGGGTTCAAGATATGTGTATTTTCAATTTCTTCAAAAATGGTTCTACCATTGTGACAAAATCCTTGAAAAACTGAAGATCTTGTCTGAAGGATTTCCATCTCAAGGGGATTCCAAGATTGGAAATGTATTCTTGTTTAGTCTGGCTACATCCATTTTTTTCCCATCAGATTTATTAAAGAGGAAGGCATGGGGGCCTGGCTTGATTTCTCTCAATCCAGGTATGCTTTGAATCCAAGATTGGCACCCTAATTACAAAACATTTGAAACCAGAAACAAAATTACTCATGTCTGGTTCCAGATCTGTGGTTTAAAATATATTTTTTGGCCTACTATAATTTTATTTGATAGTGCATCGGCAATTAGGACACTAAATAAATTGTATTGTTCAACAGAGGAACCATTCTTTGGTTATTTTTCACACTTCATGGTGGGCATAAATCTCATATGAACACCCATTTATATTGTGATCCTATCCACTAATTATTTCAATTTTGAAATAAATATTTGGTATGAGAAATTTCCTCTATTCTGTAGTGGTTGTAAATCCATTGGACACACCAATGGTAAATTCCTCAAGGACATTTTTTGTTGTTACTATAATTTTAAAGGGTTTGAGACATCTATGTATAGGTAGAATATAATGGAATTCTAATTTTTTTTCATGGACAAAACCAAAGTTCACTGTTCTGTTGGAGGGTGGACAAAATCAAATAAGGCCACTTCAATATGTTATCCATTGAAGGCTTGGGAATCACCTACTACACAAAATTTTTGGACTTTTGATTTATCATTTTTTCCCTGGTTTGATTGGTGTTTTTTTGTCCATATAAATAGGGGACGTGTTTATGTGTTGTAATAGAAATCCATGTTGAAGTAATAAATACTACGTTTTTCATGGTGATCACAATGATGTGATCTTTTTGACCATAAGGGGATGTTTCAAGTGGAATATTTGTGAAATTTCATGTTTCCCCTAAGGTCGATGTTGAGCCTCATGCATTTGTCAGGATTTTGGTCGAGACATGTTGTGTTGTACCCATACATGCCATGTGGTACTACATGGCCAAAAATCATTTTTTTTGAAAGGACACAACCCAATAGGATTGTGGGACCACACACCATGTGGGTCCCTTTCATGTCATGTGGTCCTTGTTGAATCGTCAAAATTTAGTATATCCTTCATTAGGATTTAAATTTTGGCTTATGAGTATCCTATATTAAGGTTTTTTTAAATGAGATGATGTCGTCCTTTTTGGTTATAGATAAATGATGTTAAATTATTTGGACATGATAGCTAGATAGGCGTCATTTGAAGAAGCTAGTGATAATGCAAGATCACCTTAGACCATTCCCATTTACCCACCAGCAGTTCTACGTAGTAGAGATACTCAATGTTTCAGGTGGTACCCTCCGGCAGGCCTTGGTAGTGGAGTTCACCGATGATCATTTTGAGTTACCCTCCAACAGGGCTGGGTAGGGGAGTTCCTCGACATTTCAAGTGGTACCCTACAACATATTTGGATAGAAGAGTTCCCTTATGACAGTTCTAAGCAGTACCCTCAAACAGGGTTGGCCAATGGAGTTCCCATATGACCATTATGGGTGGTACCCTCAACTAGTGCTGGGCAGTGGAGTTGCTTGATGACCTTTCCTGTGTGGTACTCTCCAGGCGGGCTAGGCAGTAGATTTCTTTAATTACTACTATATTAGAACCCCATGATGAACTAGGTAACAAGTTATCTTCTTCTAGTTTGTTCCCCCTTGACAGTGAAACATAGTGAAGGGCATGATTTGACTTGTACGAATACTTCTAGGAAGACGTGTGAGATGTTGGTCATTGTTGATGAACTTTTGGAAGTATAGGTTACTCTCCATCCATGAAAGGTAAATACATGTGACTTATACCATGTTCTTTATATTTTTATCATTTTTTGGTTCTATGAGTCTACTCTCTTACTATAGGTGGAAAAGACTCAAAAGTTTAGTTCACCTACTAACCAGGTCAAGCTTGTTTTTCTTGGATGATACTACTCTTCTACTTGGGTTAATCTGTGAGATATATATCCCATTGATCTCTCATTTTGGATTCATTGAATGAGAATATATATCCTTCTGTATCCAAACCTTTTTGATTCGTTACTCTCCTCCCAGGAGAGGTGAAAAGGCATGTGGTATGCCACGTGCTTTCCGCGTATAGCTTATCGTGGTTGGATGATTCAACTCTCCTTTTATAGGTAGTAAATACACAATGGGTAGTTCATCTACTCACTATGTTTACCCCCATTGTGTATTGATGAGATTAATTTCACAATTAGTTTGGGAGTTTTTGTTATCTGGATTGTATCATTCATCTACTATCTTTCTTTTGGTGTTTTATCTCTTACTACTCCCCTTTCATCTTTCAGGGTGTCTTACTGGATATGTATATACTCACCCACCGAATGGCCCAAGAAAGAATGTGTTATGTATTATGAATACAACGGATAGGTTGAATATTACTACAGAGGATATTAGGGATATTTGGTGATCGGACCATGAATGGTGGTCGTAGCTTGGGATTCAAGAGTTGGGATCTCTCAGTAGTTTACTTTTCCAGCCTTTTAAGGTTGGGAAATTTTTCTAGATGGGAATTTATTTTTTTCCATTACATTTTAGTTTACACTACCTTACTTTTTATTTTCTATAGGTTCATGCATGATTGGTTTACTCTGTAGCAATGATTTAACTTTTACTCTTTACCTCATCATTTTAGCATTGATATGGTTATTTTTGTGGATAGTAGTACTTAAGAAAAGTCTTTCTCAAGTTAGTTATGCCTTCTGTTCTTATCACCACCTCATGGCCAATGGAGTTAAGCTAGTTGTAGTTACGGCTTGAGCCCCAGCTTAGGTCAGGTCTTGATAGTTGCTACGTCGAAAGATGAAAAAGGCGAATTGTTTTCCCAATTCTCACTTCATGTGGTGTTTATATCTAACATTTTGTTTTTATCTCCCTCCCCCATTTTGAGTCTCCCATTCCCCATGTAAACATCCCACTATTTTCCCTCCATTAAAATCAAAACCTCTTGGCCTCATTTCTCCCTACCCCTATTGCCCAAAAAAATAATAACAACATAAAAAAATTCCCTCCATTAAGGAAAAAATTCATCGATACACAATTATGAAAATAAATACGTCTGAAATTAAAAAAAACTCATCCATTAAATCAAAAAAAAAACAATGAAGCAATTCAAAAAAAAATTACAATTTTCACTAAACATTAAATGATTTTCTTAGAAATCGAATTCTGTTTCATTGATGATCACTCTAACTTCTCTTTGGGCATCAACAACAATGATAGATTCCCACAACCTTCATCATTATCATCCTTATCTCATCTTCTTGAATATAAATCAGTCATCTATACCTGAATCTATCAATGAACTATAGTTTCTATCAGATGTTGATTCCTTCCTAAAACTTGATACCTCTATCAATGTAGTATCTGATGAATCATCCCCTAGTTCAAGCATCCTATAGAATTGTAGCCCCGTGTTAGTTCCCATGGAAAAGAATAGTGGTGCCTCCATCTAGTATGCCAGTGTATGAGTCCCTATGATGACCCGCAATAAGGGGGGCCATTTGAAGAGCATGATATAGAGGATTCCAAGAACAATAATCTTATCCTATAAAAGGAGTACGTGGTGGAAGAATTACAAATTGAAGAAATAAAATACGTTTTTGTTTCCTAATACTATAATTTTATTCCTTTGATCACCTCTAGTGATCTTTTTATCTACTTCCACATGCAATTTTGAATTTACTACACCTAATGACTAGGGTGAAGTCATTATATCTGTTGGTCATCCACCTGAATATGTTACAATTTTATGGGACAAAAAGAAAACACGTTCAAGTAGGGATGTTGGAATACTAAACCTTTTATCCTAGATGGAACCAAAATTCACTCATTCGATGGAGTTTGGACAAATTCAATGAAATCTGATTCAAAATGTTTGGCGTTTTTAGGATTGGTTGAAACCTACTATACTTATTTTTTGGAATTGTGATTTTACTCTTTTTTCCCTCATTTGTTTAGTCTATGTTGTATCCATGTAAATATGGTATGTGTTTTTACATTGTAATATAATTCTAATATGATGAAATAAATACCAGTTTGTTTCTATTATTTTTGTGTTGTTTTTATCACCTAGAGTGATCCTAGTCCGCACGATTGTGTTTGACTTTCAAGAATCCTCATTCAAAAGATATAAACAAAGTACGTTAAAATTGTGACCATGGAGGCTAATATTTTCTCCCCTTCACTGATTGCTAAAAATGACAGGAAGATTACGAGGGTTCTTATTTTGGAATCTAATGAGAAAGGTGTGGTACTGACTACAACAGATGATATATGACCTTTACATTTAGGCACAAATATCGAGGTGAAGGACGAGACTTGGGCTGATATTATGGAAGAGGGTTCTATTAATTTTTATTAACGAATTATCACTTAAGAATAAAATGATAATAGTTGAGATCAAAACAATGGTGATAAAGATAATCCTTCTTATAAATACATGTTTATGGCACTTACTAGGTCCTCCTTTGAAGCTCTAGATAGTCCTATAACAGACCATTTAAATTCTGCTTATATCCTTCAACATTTAAGAGGGATAATGGAGGAACTAGTAAAAATCCCAATACTACTTTGGATGATGGAATTCATTCTAATTCACTGCTATGTATTACACTAGCGGCTACACATGTTTTCAAAAATTAATAAAATAAATATTTGAATCTTGGAGGTTCAATGAGGAGTAAATGGTTGAACAATTGAGACAATAGTGGATGATCAATCTATTAAGGATGTTTTCACTCAAGAAATAGTTGATTGAAATCTTGTGGTGGAGGAGTTAATTGACTTTATGCATCCAAAAAGAAATAAATTAATTTCAAATCCCCTTGGAATATTAAAATCATAATAGAATGATTTGGCGATGTAGTTGGAACATGGAAAGGTGCATTTCCCTATCTCAAATGCTTTAGAGGTTTATAGTGGTACATTAGGAATAGGAATTTCTAACCAGGAGATACCATCTCAGTCCTTGGTTCTTTTAATTGATTTTTCACCAATTGATAAAGAATCAATTAATGCATTTGGTAGAACATAGGTGACTACACATAACTCTTATAAAGTGCATAATTATATTAATAAAGTGAAAGTTAGTGATGATCAGGTAGATAAGGTGCAGACACTCATAGTATAGTGAGGTTTCTATACCTAACAAGACACATATGAGGATGAAGGTAACATCGGATGTTGGTAGAGGTGACTTAGAGGATAAATACATTGAATAGTTTTGGCAGTAAGGACTTTGAGGAGTGGTCGTTATCCTATAGGTTGACTTCGCAGGCATGGATTCTTCAATTGGAATGCTAACCCTGATAAATAATTTGAGCTTTGAGATAATATTAAAATTAAATGAGGTCCTAATTGAGTTCGGTGAAGGCAGTTTAGCCATGTCTGGCGCCATCCTCCTGTCAGTCTTGACTTTTTTGGTTCTTTCAATAGAAGGGATCTACCGCTTTCTTTTTAATATATATATATATATTTATTTATTTATAATTCTAATTATAGAATTTTTTAATGTAATTATAAATATATTTATATAATTATATATCATTATATAATTATATAATTATATATATATATTTATAAATATAATATATATATTTATTATAATTTTATAATTTTTTAATTAAATATTTATTTTTTTATAATTTTAAAAATACCTTTTTTTAAATATTATATATATATAAATAAAATTAAATTATCAAAAAATATCTATTAATATATCATATTAATATTTATTATATACATGCAGTTTTTACTTAATGTATATAAATAAACATTAATTTTTGAATAAAAATATGATAATTATATATATATATATATTAATAATATTTTTTATAAATTTTTATCAATGATAATAATATTTTTGATAATGTTTTAGCTTTATGAGTGCTTGGAAAAGCACTAATAAAGGGTACACCTTTTTCTTCACTTTTTTAGCACTAATAAAAGTTTCCTTTACTAGTGATTTTATCCAGTAGTGATAAATGTTTCCATTTTATCAGTGCTTTATATTTAGCACTGATAAAACATGGTGTAGTGCAAGGCATGATCTGTGGTAGTGATTTATTGGTAGTGAAAAGTATTGAAATGCTTTATAAAAGAGAATATTACAACCCAGTGGTACAAAATTTATAATAAATAATGTTCTGTTTTATGTCTACTCCCAATGAGATATATTAAAAATCAATGATAATCTAGAAAAAAATACTATATAGAGGCATTTAATAAAGGATGGGGTCATGGTGGAATACATGGAACGAAACTTGACACATGCAGAGTCAGTTTTTGTTGGAAACGAGATCATTGAAAATAGATATTTGGATTCAAACAAGATTCTAGATGTTGTGAAGAACAATCTAACCTCCATTGCAGGGAAATATTATAATTTTAGGTTTTTCATTTACTCTCAGGCTGATGAAACTCAACTGAGGAAAATGATAAAGCGGAATGGTGCATTGGCATTCATAAAATCCAACCCAAAAGTTTTAAAGGATGAGATTTAATATTGTAAACATGAAATCATCAATCAATTATCAACATAGGGTAACACATGAAAACTAGAGGATTTAAAGTCTCAACTTCGTTATATTTGAGGATTTTATATTTCATGGATTTTCTCGATTGGTATGATATTCTTTTATATCATCTTCCCCTCAAAAGATCAGAAATTGAAAACATTGAATTTTGGATTTATATCTCTTAAGTTAGAGACCCTCATATTACAATATTAGGATCCATAGTTCAATCCAACAGGAGACTATCGATCAACAACTCAGTTTCGGATTTAGATTAACTAGTTTATGAATATGAGGTATATTTTATCCTATCACAAAGATATGAATGCATGTGTTTCTCAAGGGGATATATATATTTTATATCTATTTAGATGATATTAGTTTCTGAATCTTAGCATGTGAGATACATGATGATTTGGAAATTAAGATATATTTCATATCATATCAATATTTTAAATTGGAAAAGGTGAAGTCTTTAATAGTTGAAGGAAATGGTGGTGAATATAGAGAGAGTTTCTCAAGATGTAGTCCATTGAGATCAAGAGGAAAGGGGTCATTGTGTTTGGAATTTTGTGCGGGTCATCATAAATGGATAATGAAGCATCAATGGTGGATCTACGAAGTGATGAGATACCGCATTGGCGGTATCTTGTTCCTTGCATTGATATTGAAAAGGTTTCAAGTAACAGCGACATGATCATTGATCTGGTCCGTGTGTCAGGTGTCTTCTTAATTACAACAATGAAGTAGTCTGTCTTTTTGATGGTCGATGGTTCATCATGATGGAGATGTTGTCGCACCCCGACCTTTTGAATTAATTTTCAATTTATTATTTCTTATTTTCGGGTTCTCGCGCCGAGTTTTGGGTTGAGTCCCGATTTAAAATTGTTGACATTTAATGTTTTTAGTTGGTTTCGGACCCGTGCGCGACCACCGCACAGTTGGCTGTAGCCACACAACTCATCCAAGTGATGTGAAATTGCTCAATATTATCATTATTATTATTCTTATTATTATTATCTTTATCGTTAATAAATATTCTTAATATTATTTTTTATTATTTTGATTATTCATATTCTTATTATTTTTATTCTTTATATCTTAATATTTATATCACTTACATCATTATTTGTATTACTATTTTCATTATCATTAATATTATATTATTATCATTTATATTGTTATCATTTAGATTGTCATTATTATTATTGTATTATTATGAAGAAACTTGAAGATTTTAATGACATTAGTATTATTAATGAATTATTAGTATTTTTATTATTATTATTATATTAATTATTGTTCTTTATATTATTGTTATTATTCTGGTATATTATTATTATTAATATTTTATTACTATTTTTATTATTTTATTTTAGATTTTTTTTATTATTATGTTATTATAATGAAATGAAAAAAACAACCCTAACCCAAGCGCTGAGCCCCCCCCCCCCTCTTTCCCTCTTGCGCCGCACACCCCCCCCCCCCCTTCCTGCATCCCTTCCCCGTCGCCCAGCCCCGACCCTAGTTCCCTGCGCCAGCACCCCGCGCCATCACCCCCCAGGCCGGCCTCCACGCGACCCCCGACCTCCGCCGGTCTCCTCCCGGCATCCCGACCTCCGACCGGCCTCCGGCCCTCCCGGCCACTGCGCCCCACTCGCCGTCACGTCTCTCCCAAGGCGCCGCCGCCACGTGTACCCCCCGTCCCGGCCCTCGCTCCTCATTGATCGCTCGCCGCACCACCGCAGCCCGCCAGCTGACCAATTCCTCCCGGCCGCGCCGCCTAGCTCCGCCCCGGTGCTCCCCGCTTTAGCCAGCCACCCTGCCGGCCCTTCTGGTGAGCCCTGCCAATGACCAGTGCCTCCAGTGACCCGCCTCTGCTATCTGGCGCCATTCCGACGCCCCTGCCCTGTTCCGGCCGCTTCTGGCCACCTTCCGACCTTTTTTCCGGTGCTCCGGCGCACACTCCAGCTCTCTTTCCGGTGTTACGGCTTCCTCCAGTGTGCCTGCACTGCGTTTCCCGACCGCCGCACCTTCGGCCGATCGCGTTCCAGCCTTCCGTGGTTCGGCTAGCCACCACCGCCTTGCGCCAGCCAGTGGCGCACCCGACGGTCGGTGCACGACCCCCGACGGTCTTCCTACCAATGCACGCTGGCCATTTTGACTGGCGCGTGACCCCGTTGGTCGGTTACATCCCTGCGCCGAGGTGATCTCATGTTGGTTATCTGTTTGTGTTTATATTTATTTCAGTTGGGCTATTTTAAGTGTTTTCGTGTTTGTTTTAGCGCATTGGCGGAATGATTCTGCGATGCAGTGATCGTCGGCTTGCGTGTGCGTACGCACCTTTGTGAAGCGTGTTCTTTCGTCGAGTTCAGCTGGCAACTTCGAGGTAGGTTTTCTCCCACTGCACTTGCCTTTAACTTTAGAATTTATTTATTCCTTTTCTTTTAATTGAATTTCAGTAAATTTAAAGTAGTATTAAATAGTTATGCTTACTGCGGTGACCTGCTGAAAATAAAATCTGTTTAATTCTTGCATTGCACTGGAAGTATTTTTCCTGGACTTAATTGTGTGGTTTTCTAGTGATATGTCTAAATGAGTTCTTTTTAAAATGTGCAAGACATGTTGAAGTGTGATTGGAAATGGTTTTAGTGTGTGTAAAATGGAAGGTGTATTGTTTATGGAAAATGGTGTTCTCTTAAAACATTGAATAGAGAAAGTGCTCGTTTGGCCTTTAAACTTGTTTTTGGAAACATCAAGTGTGGATCTTTTGTTGTTGAAAAATGTTTTACTTTGACGTGTGAATAAAATTTTGGATTTCATTTGAGAAACAGCGTTTCTTCAAAAAAAATGATTAAAGGCTCGTTTGGCCTTTGAGCTGGATTTTGGAATTTGTCTGTGGTGGTTTGGTTTTCCTTAAATGGGTTTCTATGTGGGTTTCTGGGTTTCAACGTGATGGTGTGTGTTATGTCTTTTGGAAACGCCTTGGTATCTAATGGTTTAAATGCTGAAAGATATGGCGGCCCGATTGGCACTTTATCAAATGTGAAGTGATTATATATATATATACATACTTATGGGGAATCTCTACAGGGGGACTTCCCTTTGAGGGTTGTCGTGTAGCGGTGTCCGTGTAAGGGGTTGAAAAGTGCGGTGAGATGAGTCATGCGTGAGAGGGCCTCCCACTTACACCGTATTATTAAAACCACCATGGGTTCTTAGGCGTCTTTTAGAGAATCGAGTGACGGTTGCTGGCTAACCCCGATTAGACGGGTTGGTCCCCCATTGGTAGGTAGGCCTTGTGGGGCGTGCCCCTAGTTGGCTGTTAGGGTGGCCAGTTGGTTATTTACTATGGAGTACCATGCCGGTAGGTAGTCTGAACTCGAGTATGTCTAGGGGTTTTCTAGGGAAGTTTAGGATCACCCATGGTTACTTGTTTTTTCTTTCTTGTTTACTCTCCGTGGTCCTTTACAACTTATACTATTCTACTTTGTGAAAATGGTTTTCAAATAAAAATGCTTTGTTCTCTTTGTGTAAAATTTGAAGATGTAACACTTCTTCCCCTTTTAGAATGATTTTGTCACTAATGAAAAAAAGTCCAACTTTTGTAAATAAATAAGGGCAATGATTCGTGTTTTTATTTCAAGTAAAATATTTAGGAAAGCATACTTTTATACATTGTAGTTCAAACCTGGAATCTGTGAATTCTTTATTTATTGGAAGTGCTTTGGGATTAGTTGTTGGGCTCACCTACAGAGTACTTTCTGTACTCACGCCTATCTTTTACCTTTTCAGTTGCAGGTTCCTTTGTGTATAGGGTTTTCCTGGTTCAGTCGCTAAGTGTTGGATTGAGGTTGGTTTTCAGTTGGGTGGTGACCCGTGGGGTCACGTGGAGGTGCATTGGATGTGTAGTTTTTGTTTGTCTGTTTTGTTTAGTTTCTATTCTTTTACTGATTCTGGTTTTCTTTTGGGTAAAATCGTTCCCACCTGTTTACTTTTGATTCCTGGCACTAGTTGCTACACTGTGGGGATCGGGAACACCCTTCGGGTCATGTCGCAGATCGGCTCGGGTGACCGGTTCAGGGTCGACCCGGGTTGGTTCGTGACAGATGTCATGTGAGAGATAAATCCTTCAGGTGTCGCAAGACGATGCGATCCTGATTCATGTTCATATTTGATCTCTAAGGTAATAGAATTTTTTCGATAGAAGGGTGATGTTTTCTGATAGATGGATTTTTGAAGCATGGATTTAGTGCGATTATATTTAGTGACAATGAGGACTTATATCAGCGGTGTGGCTTTTTTGGGAAGGATATAAACTGAAGAATGCGAAAACAAAAGAAAAGAAAACCTGTAGGGGAAAAAAATTCCCTCCAAAAATAAAATCAAATATGCATGGACTAGAAAAAATTTATATGTATAGAAAATAAAGTTGAAACCAAAAATTTTTAACATGGATAACCATAACAGGAAAAATCATGTGTCCTAGTCCAGATTGAAGGTCCACTATAATGAAATATTACATGATAGAGGCTCCCAAAATGTAAGGGATCTAAAAAGTATAACTCTTTGATACAAGAGAAGAATGAACCAACAATAAAGAGGGGTAGAAAGAATATATGAAAAAATAACATCATCTGAGAGAGAAGAGAAAATAACAAATCATCCCAAATAGATTGGAATATTTTTGAATGAATAAATATGTGTTTAAAAATCACCAAGTGAAGGTTCCGGGTGCAGTAGAAGCACATGATGGGTGGTGCCTAAAATTATTTTTTTTATTATTGATTATAAATCTAATGTCTATTACAAAAAAGTACTCCATGACCAAAGGAATTCAGTCAAATATAAAACAAGGGAAATAAGAACCCAGAACCAAGAAAAAGATGATCATCACATGTTCTTTATAAATAATTTAATTAAAACAGGAATTACATTGATGTAATTATTTATTTGTTGATGTGTCCAGACATAGATCCGGAGTGCGACGTTGTTGCATTGTAGTGATAAAGTGTAGATATCCTCTAGTAGTGATACACATATCCATGAGATTCACTGAAGGAGTCTCTGAGTGCTAGCACGGAAGATCCTTGTGCTTGCGATGTATGCCTTCGATCACCTTGAAACCCATTTCCAAATTGTTGTCTTGGATCTGGTGGAGGAGGACCTCTCTCATTCTTGAGAGTGTTCTTGGAGGTGGAAGGACTATATAGGTTTGAGATATATTCTCTGAAGATATTATTCACAAAAAATGATGGGCTAGGGTAGTAATAAAAATTACATAGCAAAGTATTTATATTTCTATGGTTAGAATAAAATAATTTCATAAGGCCCTTATTATTTTATTTAATCCCAACAAATCCCTATGTAAAATAAAAAGAGAAATACTATTATTTGTTAGCATGAATCTAATTTTAATATTCGTATTAAATATTATTTAATAAAATAATGTTCAATATTATTATTTCTCAGCATACCCTTAACTCATTTTGCAAATCCTCCAACATATTTATTGAACCATGACTAATGACTATTTATATTATTAAATAAATATCATTTCATTATTCGCCAATATTTATATAAATTATATATTCACTAAAAAGAAACTAAGTATGTATAAAATATTACTCCAAAAATATAATCTCTCAAATAACTAGGGTTGAAAGAAATGCGATCAGAGATCCATTAATAACCCTTAAACCACAAACAAGATTAATCATTATTAAACTTGTTAAAAAATAAATAATATATTATTTTATTGAGATACTAGATGCACATTGGGTGTGACCCTCTAGGACTCTTTCTCAGTGGCCTTAGGTGGAGTTTCCTAAATTCCATGATTAGCATATAACAACATTCCTAGGTACCCTTAGTGAATGATGTTAATTCCACAATGGCATGTCATCTATTACGAACTCTTGTTGAGTAATATAATCCCTTTGTCTCGATACCTTCAATCAAGTGGGTTTCATTGAAGTGTCATCAACCTATTCCCTCGATTTCTCATTATTTGACTTCTAATAAATTGAACATTCCTATAGAACTGCAATGCCATAGATTTTTTTAGGATATATCATTTTCATTAAAGGGCCTATCATATCAACTTCCATTACAGAACAGAAGGTATAAATCCTTTCTTTCATTATTAATTAATGTATTGTTAGCTGTGATGAACCCAACATATCTACCTCACCATGAACATATGTCCTCACATTTTTTGCTAATACATCATAGTGAATGATTAATAATACCAATTAATAATAATTTTAAAGTCTAATGACCAATTCACACATCTGAAGATATGAACATAAACTGACACTTATAAATGATGATTTCTTACTAGTAGGTCTCGTTCTCATTATATACTCTTAGACATTAATAATGGAGTACACCATGAGAAGGTGCCTCAAAGTTCCTATGAGTCTATACCCCTGATAGCCTTGGTTATTTATGTCCCTCTAATGATATTATTCAGTTGTAGATTATATATTCATGAATAGTTTCATAGAAATTCCATGTTCTCATCCTATCAGGGATCCTCTATTACCTATTAGTGTGGTCGTTACTCTATGAAAATTATCACATACAATGTTAAATATAGGAAAAATCATGATGTGATATACAATTTAATAATATAAAAAAACCATTAATATAAGTTATCATAAAGTAAAAAATAATTTGGTTCTAGGGTATTAACTTCAACAGACTCCCACTTTCACTAGATCCATCTTCTAACAACCTTCAATAAGATAGCTCTCACATGATACTCATGGTTTTGTTGAGACAAGACTTTTGTCAAGGGGTCTTCCATGTTCTCTTCCATGGATACTCTGTTCACTACAACATAAACCCTATGATAAAAATTCCTCAAGAGGTGAAACTTGTGGAGTATATTGCTTGTCCGTTGATGTGACATTGGATCTTTTACAATATCCACCACTGAAATATTATTTCAATACAATGTGATTGGGTTTTTACTTCTAGGAATCAAATCAAGCTCCTGGAAAAATTTATAAATCCAAAAATATTCCTTGGATGCATAATAAGATTCTATATACTCAGAATCAATTGTAGAATCAGCGAAAATTGGATTCTTTGAAATCATCTTGCTCACAGCTCCTCCATTGGGATAAAAAGAATATCCTGATTGTGACTTCAGATCATTCTGATCTATCTAGAAACTAAAATTATTGTACCCTCTGAAGACAATATCTTTGTCTCCTCCCTAAACTAGGAACATTTAATTAGTTCCTCTTAGATACTTAAAGATAGTCTTAATAGTAGTTCAATGTTGTTCTCTTGGATCTTCTTGATATTTTCCTACCATGCCCATTGCATAGGCTACATTAATTATAGTACATAACATGGAATAAATGATAGATCCTATTGATAATGTGTATGGTATCTTACTCATTCTATCTTTCGCATATTGTGTCTCGAGACACATTTTATTAGAAAGATGTAAACCATGTGCCATTAAAACCAATACCCTCTTTGATTTTTACACACTAATTATTTTTAGTATCTAGTAAATATATGTACTTTTAATTAGTCCAAGAAGCCTCTTGGATGTTTCAAAAATGATCTTGATCCCTAGAATGTATACTTCTTCACCTAACTCCTTCACGGAGAAGAACTTTTTCAACCATTCTATAACTGACTGTAAGACTGTAATGTCTTTTCCAATAAGTAATATGTAATCAACATATACTACTAGGATAAAATCTTCATTCCCATTAAACCTTTTATAAACATATGGATCACAATAATTCTTCATGAAACCAAATTCTCTTATGAAATCAACGAATTGAATATTACATGACCTGTATGCTAGCTTCAATCCATAAATGAAACAATGAAACTAGAAAACATTTTTGGCATAACCTGGTGTCACAAACCCTTTCATTTGTTCCTTATAGATATCATCATGTAGGATCCCATTATGGAATGTTGTTTTTACATCCATCATCCAAATCTCATACTCATTGAATGATTCTATGGAAAGTATGATTATTATGGATTTAAACATTGATACTGGTGAAATTTTTTCACCATAGTCAATTATTTGATGCTGTTTAAAACCATTATCCACTATCCTTTCTTTATAAGTACTTACTTTACCTTCCATGACAAGTTTCTTCTTGTATAACCATTTACACTAAACAAGATTTACATAAAATTGTGCATCATCCAAAACCCCAACATGGTTCTGATACATGGAATCCATCTTAGAATTCATATCATTTAGCCATATTGTATATTATGAAATCTATACTACCTCCTTGTAGCAGATAGGTTCACCTTGGTCCAACAATAATTAGTGACCATATTTAGTGACTAGAAAACCATATATCTCCAGTTTCCTTACATCTTTTTAGCTTCTACACAGTTCTTTTTTTTACGAACTACTTCCTCCACATGGATCTGTGGATCTTTTTCCTATTCCAACTCCAATGTATCTTTAACATCAACTTCATTGAGGTCAATCATTCTCCCACTATCGTTTTTGAGGGTGTGATCCCTCTCAAGAAATACGACTTTTCTAGTGATAATTACTTTCTTATTTGAGCGGTCGTATAGCTAATATCCCTTTGTTCCACTGGGATACCCTATAATGATACACCTCATTCCACGAGGTGCTAGTTTGTTTCACTAGAAATCCTTAAAAAATTCCTCACATCCCTATAAACATGTATGTGACAAAATTATAACAACCCGAGCCTTTTATAACATTAATATTACATCATTTCAATGATAAAAAACATAATAGTATAACACATATAGGATCCAATGGTTTAGTGTCTTGGGAAAACTAGGATCATACATAACAAATACAACATCAAGCATAAACATCTATTTAATTTATTCTTCTATTATATTCTTATTGGTACTTTTCCTCTCCTTAGTACATGTAGCCACCTGGGGATATACATCAAAATGGGTGAGCTAGAAGCCCAGTAAGAGGATAGATAATAACAATATAGCATGGGGTGAGCATAATCATAACATAGGATAAAGATCATGAACATGAGAGGAGCATAAATAAAAGACTTGAAATGTGGAAATGCATAAAAATTAAAAATCATGTATTAGTGGTTAACTACCACACATACTTGTGAACCAATATAACATCTTGTTCACACATCATTTCACATTTACTTTTGAGATTCATCACTTTACCTAATGCATTGGAGTGCTGTATAATTCCGGGTGCACCCGTCACATCATAACATTATCATTAACATGCATGACACATAGAACATATATCAATAATGAACATAACTTACCCATGGTAAATAATGGGTTTCATCTCATCATAATACATTCATAAGCTTTGGGTTCCCAAAATAAAGAGGGAACAACATACTTGATACAAGAACCACCAACCATGAATGAGAGGTAAAAGAAGAGTTCTTAAAAGAAGAGTTCATTTGGAAAACATTTGGATTGACATAACCTTCATTAGAAAACTTTTATATCCCAGAAAAGGAAAGAAAATGATGAACCAATGATTTTTATGGAGTGACCATATCTGAAATGTAGTGAAAGAGGTAAAACCGAAAATTTGAAAGTTGGGTTCGAGAATTTCCCCTTACCTTGTATTCAAATACTTCCTTTTCTTTAATGTCCTATATAATGAAATTATATTCATTAATTAGAAATTACAAAACCTTTTATACATTAATAGGGTTTTTTTCTGGTTTCATTATGTCATTTTATTTTCCTTTTTATGGCTTATAGATTTTTAAAACATTGTTTGGGGATGTTTGTTTTTATTGTTTTTCTTGGGTGGTTCACTTGTATTCATAAATTGATGTTTGGGTAGAACATGGGTATATATCCAGAACTGATATTACATGTTATTAATGAAATTACATGAGTAAGAATGATTTTATAATGAATCATATTATATCCATGTGTATGAATCATTAGATAAGAATTAAATGATGGATTTGGGTCAATTTGGGCGGTTTTTCCATCAGAACGAACTTGTTTTAGTTTATCACTTAGTAATATGTTCATAGATTATTTCCAGAACATTAAATAGGACATAATACATATAAAATATTATGTTTCAACCATAAAAATGGTTTCATGACCTAATATTAAGGTAGAAATGGAAGAAGAAAGCATGTTGTTCTTGAAGGTGATAAATTAACACCTCACAAACAACGTTCTCTTTTATAAAATAAAAGGAAGATGGAAGCGGGTTGGATGATATAATATCCCATTAGAATCATAAAATCACAGTATATGTATAATAAAAAAGTTAAAATACCATTTGGATGAATATAGGTGGGGAGAGATCATGAAATGAACTTGAACTTGAAACGAAATTAAAGGAGAAGAGGGAGAGAAATTACCTCTTGAATCCTTCTCTTCAGAACATCCTTAAGGGCCTAAGCATGGTATTTTGATGAGACCAGAAGCTCTTAAACGTGGGGTAGGGTCTAGGGAAGGTGTTTGGGTAGAGTTTATAGAAGTATTGGAGCTTGATAGGTGCGAGGGAATGAGGGTGTGAGGGGTGGCTTTTATAGTGGAGGGGAGAGGGGTTTCCTAAATTTAAAATTCATTAGTTTATTAATTTCCTATAAGACAAAGAATAGTGAGTCTTGAATGACCAAGAATACTAAATAAGGAATTTGAGTTTGAGATTTGGGTGCTTACATCACTTTTGATGTCAGTAATAGTGGGTTTTAATTATAATGTATTTATTCTGTAAATTAATGTATTTTAGTATTCACCAAAAAATCAAGTATTTTAGAAAAATCCCAAAATTTTACCCCAACCATTTTTCGCCGTGTAGAATCCAAAAATGAATTTGATTTTTCAAAAATAATTTTTTAAATATTTTTAGTTTAATATTTAATTAAAATCATAATTTAAATAAAAAATAGTTTTTATGATTAAACCTGATTTTATACAGCTTTCAAAAATTACGTAGGGTCTTACAAAATTATCTAAAAACTATAAGACATTGATTCAATAATTTATGAATACATTTTAGGGGAAAATGTTTTCTTTTAAATTAATTAATTAATTATAATTAATTAACTATGATTTACAAAATACCAAAATGTTTACCAAGGTCAAATTGTCACTTTCTAAGATGTCTAAATTTTATTTAATTATTCATAGGTAATGTTACTATTATTTGGGATGATTTACTATTAATAAGGGTCATATTACTACTTATAAGTGTATTTTACTATTCATAAGCGTAGGTCTCTACTCACCAAAAATTATTTTTGTTTCATTAGACTCAAAAAATCATCTTGAGCACAACCATGTATGTCATATTTTTGAAATTCGAAACACAGAAGTGACAATATTATGTTTGAAGGTCACATATCACTTTGTAGTTCATTATGTTGTGTTTTCATGTGTTTTTATGACATAAATATAAGAATGGAATTTCCATTGAAAAACTTTGGGTCGTTACATTCTTTTCCCCTTAAGAAATTTCACCCCCAAAATTTCAGTTTTCACAAACAGATGAGGGTACTTCTCATTCATTGCCTTTTCAGGTTCCCAAGTTGCCTCCTCAAACTTATGGTTCCTCCTCAACACTTTGACAAGAAGGGTATTCTTGTTGCGTAGAACCTTATCTCTCCGATCCAGAATCTTTACTGACTGCTCCTCATAGGATAGATCATCTTCTAGCTGCACCACCTATGAGTTTAGCACATGTGTGGGGTCTGGTATGTACTTCCTCAGTAGTGATACATGAAACACATCATGAACAAGAGCCATATTTGGTGTTTGTGCAAGACGATAGGCCACAGATCCTATGCGGTAAAGGATCTCAATAGGGCCAATATACCTTGGGCTTAGATTCCCATTCTTCCCAAATTCCATGACTCTCTTCCATGGAGATATTTGAACGAAGACTTTATATCCAACGTCGAACTCCAAGTCTCTTCGATGATTGTAAACATAACTCTTTTGCTGACTTGGAGAAGCGTTGATGTGTTTCTGGATGACTTGAACCTTCTCTATCATCTCTTGAACAAGATCAGGTCCAATTAGCCTTCTTTCTCCAACTTCATCCCAACAGGTTGGAGTTCTACATCGCTTTCCATATAGAGCTTCACATGGAACCATCTGGATACTCGATTGGAAGCTATTGTTGTATGAGAACTCAACCAATGAGAGATTCTGATAACAACCACCTTTGAATTCAAGAGAGCAGGCTCTTAGCATTTCATCAAGAATCTAAATAGTCCTTTCAGACTGGCCATCAGTATGGGGGTGATAGGCCGTGCTGAAATTTAATTCAGTACTCAAAGCATATTGAAGGCCCCTCCAAAATTTAGATGTGAACCTTGGATCACGGTCAGAGACAATTGAGAGTGGAACACCATGCAGTCTCACTACTCCTTTCACATATATCGTTTCAAGTTGTTTAAGCGAGGGATCTTCCCGAATAGTGATAAAATGGGCAGTCTTGGTGAGTCGGTCAACCACAACCCATATCACATTATTTCCCTTTGACGTCTTCGGGAGACCCGTGACAAAGTCCATAGTAACATTTTCCCATTTCCACATGGGTATAGGCAGTAGATGCATTATACCTTTTGACTTTTATCACTCATCTTTAACTTGCTTACATACCAATCACCTTGATATATATTTCACAATCTCCTTCCTCATGTTATCCCACCAGAAGTGTTCCCGAAGATCACGTTACATCTTGGTACTCCTAGGATGGATAGAGAAAGTTGAGATATGTGCATTGTCCAATATCTCCTTCTTTATCCCGGGTGATAAAGGCACACAAAGCCACGTTCCAAACTGAATCACACCATCATCATCAATATGGAACTCTTGCAGCTTCCCTTTCTTCACTACATTCACCATCTTTTGTATTTCGACATCATCTCTTTGTGCTTCATTAATCTTATCTTGGATGGATGGTTTCACAATAGTTTGGGAAAGGTATGATGTATCCCCCGCCCTTATGATTTCTAAATCCATTCTTTGCACATCCAAGAAGATTGGGTCTTTCTCAATCTGTAACATGGATAGAGTAGCGGGTTCTTTTCTGCTTAGAGAATTAGCTACATTGTTTGCCTTTCTAGGATGATATTGAATAGAGCAATCGTAATCCTTTATTAGCTCTATCCATATCCCTTGACGCATGTTGAGCTCCTTCTGTGTGAATATATACTTTTGGCTCTTATTGTCTGTGCATATGTCACACTTCTCACCATAAAGGTAGTGCCGCCAAATTTTCAAGGCAAAAATCACGGCTGCCAACTCTAGATCATGCGTCGGGTAGTTCTGCTCATGGATCTTCAACTATCATGAGACATAGGCTATCACATTATCATTTTGCATGAGTACACAACCCAATCCTTTATCTGAATCATCACTATATATCATAAAACATTCTTCACTTTTCGGTAGTGTGAGTACAGGTGCAGTGATCAGCCTTCTCTTTAGCTCCTTGAAGCTTCCTTCACATTCTTCTGTCCAGACATACTTTACCCCTTTCCTTGTTATCTTAGTTTGCGGGCATGAAAATCGTGATAATTTTCTCACGAAATTTCGGTAGTACCCAGCTAATCCAAGAAAACTATATATTTTTGTGACATTAAAGGGCATGGGCCATTCCTCAATCGCTATTTTCTTTGTAGGATCCACATAAATTCCCTCACCTGTGATCACATGTCCCAAGAACGTGACTTGCTTCATCCAAAATTCACACTTGATGAACTTGGCGAACAACTTCTCCTTTCTTAATGTCACCAACACAAGTCTTAGATGTTATTCATGTTCCTCCTTTCTCTTGGAGTAGATGAGAATATCATCGATAAACACTACCACAAATTTTTCAAGGTAATGTCTAAAGACTATATTCATCAAATCCCTGAATATTTAAGGGGCATTAGTAAGTCCGAAGGGCATCACCAAAAACTCATAGGGCCCATACCTTATACAGAAGGCAGTCTTTTAAATATCTTCCTTCTTCACCTTTACCTGATGATATCCAAAATGAAGATCCACCTTTGAGAAGTATTGATCTCTTATTAACTAGTCGAACAAGTCATCAATTCTTGGGAGAGGATACTTGTTCATTATAGCGATCTTGTTGAGTTCTCGATAATCAATACACAACAGCATTGTTCCATCCTTTTTCTTCACAAAGAGCATTGGTGCACCGCATGGTGATGCACTAGGGCGTATGAACCCTTTGTCCAGATGCTCTTGCAGCTGATTCTTTAACTCCTTCAGTTCAATAGGATCCATCCTATAGGGAAACTTTGAGATAAGAGTAGCACCATGAATGAGTTCAATTGAGAACTCTACCTCACGATCTGGGGGGATTTCCAGGAAACTCTTCGGGAAATACATCGTCGTATTCCCTCACGATGGGCATTTCCTAAACATTGGAACATTCCTTCAACTCAACCATTTGGGCGAAGTTTGCTTCTTCATAGGGGATCAACACCTATACCATTGAAGGATTTTTTCAAAGGATATTCATGATCTTCCTTGAATTTTTAGAGGAGCATGGGATGGTTCGGAATATGAAAAGATATTTCTTTTTCCTGACAGTTGATATTTGCTCTATATAACGAGAGCCAATCCATTCCCATTATAGCATCGAATTCCACCAAGGGAAGCGTTACGATATTTTCTAGAAGAATATTCCCACATACGCCAATAGGATAAGAGTCAAAAACTTGGGTTGTAATGATTACACCACTTGGTGTTTTTACAGATATCTCTACTTCAAGGTTTTTGGGCTTCGATTCGATAGTTCTAGCAATCTTGGAAGATATAAAGGAATGCGTAAAACCAGAATCAAATAAGTCGTTTTCCATTCTTGAGTGAACAGGAAGTGTACCTTGTATGACTTAATTATCATGCTCCACCTCCACAGTAGTTATGGCATAATAATTCCCTTATTCCTTTGGCTTTGGTGGTTGCTGACGCTGATTACCCTCGAGAACTCGAGGTATAGTGCACTGGTTTGCATAGTGCCCTAGCTCCTTACAGTTGTAGCATTGAACCATGAGTGGTTCTCTCCTTTCATCAGCTACATTCTCCTTCCTTTTAATTCCTTTTCAACACTCTTGAGCATGGTGTCCTTCTTTCCCACACTTGAAGCATTTCCCCATCCCTTTGAGGTAGTTCCCATGGTGCAACATCCCACATTTTTGGCACGTGGGTCGTTGAGTTTTCTTCCCACCTTTATCATTAGATCCACATGCTTGAAACTCTATCTTTATTTTCTTATCACCATAGCCATGGGGCCATTCTCCATACTCCATCTCCACTTTGAGAGCACATAGAACAACTTCTTCATAACTCCCAAAGTCCCGAATTTCAAGAGCCTTTCGAAGGTGTGATTTTAATCCAATAAAGAATCTATCAATTTTGCTATCATTGTTGATAAAAAAAACCCAAGGTGTACCTTGAAATCCTTTTGAAATTGACTTCATTGGTTTTGATAGATTCTCCTTCTTTTTTCTTGATCTCTGTGAATTATCTCTCCATCTTCGTGCGAAGAGTTCGTGGGAAATACATATTAAGAAACATTATCTTAAAGTATTCCCATTCCATCTCTTCAATTTCCTCCCTTGGCTTGGTGTTCTTAATCAAAGCCCACCATTGATCAGCTTCTCCATCAAGAGGATAATCGGCTAGAGTCACCTTCTCCATCTCAGAACAGTGATGCACAGAAAGGATCTTCTCCATGGAGTTGACCCACTGTTCCGCAACAAGTGGATCAGAAGATCCACAAAACGTCGGTGGTCGTTGCCGCATAAAACACCTGATAGCTAGTTGCTACCTCTTTGGGGAAGGAGGAAGTTCCCCATTATTATGGTTATTATTCATCATCTGAGATAATTGGGTAAGCATCTCTATAAATTTTTGAACTCTACCTCCCAAATCATTGGGGATGTCGTTCGGGCAATCGTTGCATTGACCCTCGCATGAGTTGTTGGCCTGATTTCTCCTGGTTCCCACCATTTTCTAAAAGAGAAAAGGTTAGAACAAAACATAAGTAAAAAAATCATGAATATCATATTAATTTAAAAAATTTATACCGAAAAGATAACATATGGGATCCCTAGGTAAATATTCTTGTGTGCATATTTGTACTTAGTCTCATGCTCGAGGTTTTCTCTAGGGTTCACTAATCCTAATTCGGAAATTAAATAAACCTTTCCTCTAATACCAACTATAGTGCCCAGAGCCTTTTCATACATTAATATTACATCATTTAAAAGATAAACAAAATAATAGTATTACACATATAGGATTCAAAGGTTTAGTGTCTTGGGAAAACTAGGACCATACATAACAAATACAACATCAAGCATAAACATTTATTTAATTTATTCTTCTGTTATCTTCTTATTGGCACCTATCCTCTCCTTAGTACATGTAGTCACCTGAGGATATAAATCAATGGTTGTGAGCTAGAACCCCAATAAGAGGATATATAATAACAATATAGCATGGGGTGAGCAGAATCATAACATAGGAAAAAGATCATGAACATGAGAGGAGCATAAATAAAAGACTTGAAATGTGGCAATGCATAAAAATGAATCATCATGTCTTAATGGTCAACTACCACACATACTTTTGATAAAATATAGCATATGGTTCAAACTTCATTTCAAATATACTAATGAGATTCAACACTTTACCCAATGCATTGGAGCACTGTATAATTCCGGGTGCACCCATCACATTCAAACATTCATATTGCGCTATATAATTCCGAGCGCACCCGTCCCATCATAACATTATCATTAACATGCATGCCACACAGAAAATATATCAATAATAAACATAACTAACCCATGTTAATGAATAGGGTTCATCTCATAATAATACATTCATAAGCTTTGGGTTCCCAAAATAAAGAGGGAACAACATACTTGATGCAAGAACCATTAACCATGAATGAGAGGTAAAAGTAGACTTCTTAACAAAAGAGTTCTTTTAGAAAACATTTGGATTGACATAAAATTCATTAGAAAGAATTTATATCCTAGAAAAGAAAATACAATGATGAAAAAATGATCTTTAAGGAGTGACTATATCATAAATGGATTGAAAGTGGTAAAACCGGAAGGATGAAAGTTGGGTTCGAGAATTCCCCCTTACCATGTATCTGAATGCTTCCTTCTCTTTAATGTCCTGTATAACTACATTATATTCATCAATTAGAAATTCAAGAACCTTTTATACATTAATAGGGTTAATTATGGTTTCAATATGTCATTTTATGTTCTTTTGGATGACTTATAGTGTTTAAAAACATTATTCAGGGATGTTTGTTTTTATGGTTTTTCTTGGGTGGTTCACTTGTATTCATAAATTGAAGTTCGGGTAGAACATGGGTAAATATCCTGAACTGATATTACATGTTATTAATTACATTAAATGAGTTTAAATTATCTTATAATGAATCATATTAAATCAATGTGGATGAATCATTAGATAAGAATTAAATGATGGTTATTTGGGTCAATTTGGGCTGTTTTTCGATCACAACGAACTTGTTTTAATTTATCACATAGTAATATGGTCATATATTATTTACATAACATTAAATAGGACATAATACATATAAAATATTCTGTTTCAACCATAAAAATTGTTTCATGACCAGATCTGAAGGTATAAATGGAAGAAGAAAGCATGTCGTTCTTGAAGGTGATAAATTAACACCTGACGAAGAATGTTCTCTTTAATAAAATAAAAGGAAGAGGGAAGGGGGTTTCATGATATAATATCCCATTATAATCATAATATCACAGTATATTTATAATAAAAGAGTGAAAATACAATTTGGATGATGATAGTTGGGTAGATATCAAGAAATGAACTTGAACTTGAAAGGAAATTAAAGGAGAAGAGGGAGAGAAATTACCTCTTGAATCATTCTCATGATAACCTCTTTAAGGGCCTAAGATTGGTCTTTTGATGAGACAATAAGCTATTGAACGTGGCTTAGGGTCTACATAAGTTGTTTGGGTAGAATTTAGAGATGTCTTCGAGCATGAGAGGTGTGAGGGAATGAGGGTGTGAGGGGTGGCTTTTATAGTATAGGGTATAGGGGTTTCCTTAATATAAAATTCATTAGTTTATAAATTTCCCATATTACAATGAATAGCGAGTCTTGAATGAACAAGAATAGTAAATAAGGATTGTGATTTAGATATTTGGGTGCTTACATAACTTGTGATGTTAGGAATAGTGGGTTTTAATTATAATATATTTATTCGGTAAATTAATGTATTTTACTATTCACCAAAAATTCAAGTATTTTAGAAAAATACCAAAATTTTTACCCTAGACATTTTTCGATGTGTAGAATCCAAAAAATGAAGTCCATTTTTCAAAAATAATTTTCTAAATATTATTAATTTAATATTTAATTAAAATCATAATTTACTTAGAAAAATAGTTTTATGATTAAACTGATTTTATTGAGCTTTCAAAAATTATGTAGGGTCTTATAAAATTATCAAAAAACTATAATAAAATAATTATATAATTTATGAATACATTTTAGGGATATAAGTTTTCTTTCAAATTAATTATTTAATTATAATTATTTATTTATGACTTATAAAATACCAAAACGTTTAATAAGGTCAACTTGTCACTTTCTAAGATGTCTAAATTTTATTTAATTATTAATAGGTAATGTAACTATTATTTTAGATGGTTTACTATTAATAAGGGTCATATTACTATTCATAAGGGTATGTTACTATTCGTATGGGTAGTTCACTATTCACCAGAAATTATTTTTGATTCATTAGACTCCAAAAATCATCTTGAGAACAACCATGTATGTCAGATTTTTGAAATTCCAAACAAAAAAGTGACAAAATTATGTTTGAAGGTAACTTATCACTTAGTAGTTCATTATGTTGTGTTTTCATGTTATTTTATGACATAAATATAATAAAGAAATTTCCATATAAATACTTTGGGTTGTTACAAAAATGGGTTTTATTCCACTCCATAACTCGAAGGTAATTCCATTTTCCACATTAGTTGGTACTCGATTTAATGTGTATTCTATAGTTTTTATTGCATATCCCAAAAGTATAATGGAAGGTCTACATGAATCATCATAGAACATAATATTTCCTACAAGGTATGATTCCTTATTTTACTAACATCATTACACTATAGTGTATAAGGTGGAGTTAGCTTAGATAGAATCCCAAACTCCCATTGAAATTCAATGAACTCTTGGTTAAGATATTCTCCACCTCAATCCGAACGAAGATTTTTTATCTTCTTACTAATCTTATTATCTACTTCAATCTTGAAATCCTTTAATTTAACAAAGGACTTGTACTTATACCTCATCATGTTAATATAGAAATATCTACTAAAGTTATCATAAAATGTTATGATGTAAGAATATCCACCTCTAGATTCTACTAAAAATGATCCACACATATGAGTGTATACCAATCCTAGAAGCATTGTGCCACTTTCACCTTGTCCACCAAATGGATATTTGGTCATTTTCCATTGTAATTTTTTTACTACTAACAAGTGGTTTTAGATCCGAAAAGTCTAAATACCATCTTGACATAACGTTTTCAAACACTTATAGTTTGCATGACAGAGACATTGATTGCCCAATTTGGTGTTACATGATTCATGTGAACTTGATTCATTATCAATTTCCAACACTTGGTTTTCTTAATTCAACACATACAGATCATTATTTAAATGTGTCATACAATAACATCTATTTTACTTATAAAAGAAACAAATTTTATTTATAAACATGAAAATAAACCCATTTGTATCCAAACATGATTTAGAAACTATGTTTTTGGTAATACTATTTATATAATAATAGACTTGTAAAACCAAAATCACTCTCATTGTCATTGTGATGTGGTAGTCACCAATGGAAAGAGCAGATAGCCTCGCACCATTGGTTGCTTGCAGATCCATCTCTTCTCTAGAAATTATTCAGAATATAGTTAGTTCCTACATTTGGATAGAGATGTGAGCACCAAAAGCTATAAACAATAACCAATGTATAGAAATAGAAATATTTCACTTGATAACAAAGACGCCTTTCGCTTCCCCTTGCCTCTTGGTGCAGTTCCTCTTCTAGTTGGCTTACTTTCCAAATGAAAATTATACTACCTTCTTTTCCTTTCCCTACCTATGTATCTTTTTCTTCGTGGTCGGATGGTTCATAGGGGATTTAGACTATTTATAAGTATTAAGACTCTTTTCCTTGTCCTCCTCTTCTTATTTACTATATGTACTATGGATTTTTTTCACCCCGGGTCCTTTTCCACTGGGTGAATTAAAGTAATAAATTCTGATAAACTCTTCTCATTATTAATCATATTATAATTTACCATAAAATAAGATAAGGTCTTGGGAAGTGATGATAGTATGATATCTGTATAAAAATCATCCATTAATTTATTCCCTAAGATGTCAATACAATCAATGTAGCCAATAAGCTTGAATATATGTTTCCCAAATGGCATAGAATCTCCAAGCTTATTCGTCAAAAAATGTTGGAGATCTCATACCTTTATTTTCTAAACAAGTCATGATATAGATCCTGAAGGTGAGATGTCATTCTATAAGAACCATTTTCTCATGTTGCTTCAAGGTATAATTGGTCATGGATGATAGCTTCATTCAATAATCATTCATAGCATCATTCAGATGTTTTTCGTACATAGAGTGCTCCTCATCACTCACCTAATTTCCAGGTGCAACTTGAAAAAGGTTCTTCTCGAACATATGGTTTCCTTTCATGTCATAGGATAACCCATAGGTGCCTTTTCCAATATGAGAAAATAGTGCCAGTGAGAATGTTTTCCTTCTCTATTATGGATCACAACAATCTGTTTGATGTCATTTTCATGTCATTTCTAAAATAAAATGAAAAATGTTTTAGTACATTAACTGATAAAATTAAAAAAATATATATTCAGTAGAATCCCACTATTTTATCAAAACCCAACATCCATATCCATTTTCTTCAGAATATCATGTTTCATGGATATTATAAAAAAAGGATCCATATTTCCCTTTTCATTACCCCAACATTGGCTGGTCAAGAAATTTGAATGGTTTTAGATAGGCATTCAAAATTCTGACTGTATTAACTCGTAGCTCTTTGATCAGTTGAGTGGACTCCCCAATCCCCAATTCCTTAATTTTGGATTTCCTCAACATTTGCCTCTCAGTAACACCAATTCTTGCTTTGGCAGTCAACCCTTGATGTAAACAATGTCAAATCAACCCAAAAAATTAAATTCAAATTCACCAATAATTAAAAGCACACCTAAATTGGCTAGTTAAGAACTCTGAACAATGGTTTAATTTTATCCAAAGAAATGGAAGTCTAAACCGAATTAATATTTTATTGAGCGATTTTATCCTTTATTCATAAATTTCCATTTATTATCTTTTCACATGATTTTTAATATTTAGTGGCATAAGATTAAGTGATTAAACATGTATTAGGTAACAATAATTCATAAGGAGGTTTATTTTAGTTCCATCTTGTATGCTTGTAAATTCACGAATTATTTGGTCACGATGAAACATCCATAATGATTAACCATATAATTGACTGAAATAAAATGAAGGGTTTGATCATTATCTTGTTATAATGGTATTTTTTTCTACTGGTTGATAAGTTAACCACTGACCTAGGGGAGAAACACCTTGAACCAATTAGGTTCATGTTTACAGCTTTCCACCTATCCAACTTTGTATCTCATTGGATTGTTTTCACCTCGACTCCTAACATGAACCACCTTCACTACCTTGGGACATCCATCCATTACATATGATTTTACTCACACTTAGGTGAGGGGTGAAAGGGGTTTTACATTAAAATAATCCATAGGCATGTAGGCTCTACATATTAATGAGGATTGAAGGAACTCAGGCCAACAATTTCATTTAGAATATTAAAAGCAAACCAATCGCATGAAAAAGGTTAGTTCTATCTCATTATCATCTATATACATGAAACAATATTTACATATTTAATAAAACTAGAATTCAATTCTTAATCATTATTATATAAGATAAATCGTGCATGAATCGATTAATTTTTATCATTAATTAATCTATCATTTTATCTTAAACCTTTTACAAATTTCAATGAGATTCTCATCCATTATAATTTTAAACAAATTAATAAAATATTTTAAAATGAACTATGTACATAACATGTACCTTAGAGAAAACCCAGTGAATACCTGTCCAAAACTACCGAACATGTATTATAATTTTATATACTTTATTATTTGTGACATATAGCATGCATGTAAAATTATAATAATAATACAACTCATACATGATTTTTAGATCTTTTAACATTATGAATATTTTAATTAAACACACACACACACACACCGATATATTTATATTTCAAACACCTATCACATGTTTTGTCCCAGATTTACACCCACTTGAATGTACATGCCTCAAGGGTTACATAATATACTAATAAATTTTAAATCATTGTAATCTATAAAAAGTTCACAGCATGTACATCCGACTACATGGAATGTATCATCCTCATAGTCCATCTGAAGTACATGCCTTGAGAATTAGTGTGTGAGGTGAACATCAAAATTATTTAGAGTACATGGCGTGTATAGGGGGACACATGCCATGTATACTCTATGTTACATGGTCACCAGCCAGGCTAGTCGGGTATGGGATATAGGGCTTAACAGTGACCCTAATGGACTATATGCCATGTCAAATGGGCCACACGGCGTGTAGTAAAGTTTCAATTCACTTGTTAATCTTTGAAATCACCACATTGATTAAAAGTCATTAATGATGACATTAATTTCAAATTAACTCAAGATCTCAAATTGATCACTGAACCAAATCTTGATACGTTGAATAATATTACACTCTGTGTAATTTTGATTTCATGGTCTGTAGACTTGTGTTATATGACCATGATCCTTAACCCCTCCGGATGAGTTCCTAGATTTTATTTTAATAAAAAAATATTTGTTTCTGTTAGATCAGCAAGAAACGATGGAGGATGAATAGATTTGGAGGTTCAAATTTAACGAAAAATTATCATATATTAGGAAAACTAAATTATGAATGCATAAATAATCAATGAAACTGAATAATTATAAACAATAATGTGAACCCACTCTGATACCACTTAAATGTTCATGGGATAGCAGAAGCATGGAAAGGGCAGTGCTCATCTTTAATTTTTCCATAATTAATAAACAATTTGAGGTGTATTATGAAGAAGAACGTCATGGCCAAGAGAATTGAATAAAATATCAGACAAGGTAAATAAGAACCCATAACCAAGAAAGAGGATATCATCACCTATTATTTATAGTTAATTTAATTAAAACAATTATTACCTTAAAGGAATTATTTCTTCGTTGATGCATATAGCCGTAAATTTGAAGTGTTACATCATTCCTTTATAGAGTTCAAGGGTATATCTCATCTAACGGTGATCCACATGTGCTCCATGTATCTCATGACATCACAGAAGCATTCTCGGGGTGCTAGCGTAGAATATCATTGCCCTTGTGATGTCCACCATTGATAACCTTGATAACTACTTCCATAGCATTCTATTTGATCCATTGGGTGGGGATATCTATCTTCCTTGAGAGTGTCCTTGGGGATGTAATGACTCTCTATGTTTTAGAACTTTTCACAAATGATATTGTAAATTTTTTTTGTCTAGGGTAATAATAAAAATAACATAACCGATTACTTATATTTCTAGGGTTAGAATAAAATAATTTCATAAGGCCCTTATTTTTTTAGTTAATCCCAATAAGACCCCATGTAAAATAATGAAAATAATATTAATATTTCATGACATGAACCTAATTTTTAGATTATAATTAAATATTATTTAATAAAATAATATTCAATATTATTATTTATCACTGAACCCTTAACTCGGTCCACCAATACTCTACCATTTTTATTGAACCTTGAATAATGAGAAATTATTTATGAAATAAATATAACTTCCTTATTCTCCTATAATTATATAAATATTAAATTCAATAAATAGAAAATAAATATTTATTAATTACTCCACCCAGAATATATTCCTTTGAATAACTAGTGTCGAAATAAATGTGATCATGAACCCATGCATAATCATTAAACCCCAGTTCGTATTAATATTTATTCAACTTGTTAAATAATAAATAATATATCATTTAACTAAGATACTGGATTCACTTAGTGTGTATCCTAACGTACAAGGTTATCATCTAGGAACACACTGAGGCAGCTATAGAGAAGGAATTTATTGCTAAAATGACATGTCACCTAATATGAACACTTACTGTGTAATATAATCTCTTTGTCTCAATACATCCAATCAATAGGGTTGGATGCAAGACCCATAAGTCCATGTGATCGATTTATCCTTCTTTGACTTCTCGAAAAATAAAATTTTATATAGAACACCATGTACATGGATTTATTTAGGCTATATCATTTCCATCAATATTCTTGAGATATCAACTTCCATTATTGAACATAAGTGAAAAAACATTTCTCACATTTTTCGTTAATGAAGTGTTACTGGTGATTTACCCAACATATCCTACCTCACCATGAACATATGTTGTCATGGTTTTTCCAAATACATCTATGTGCCTGATTCATAATACCCATTAATAATAACCTTAATGTATAAGGACCAACACACACATCTGCATATAGGAACATCCAATGACACTTATAAATGTGGACTTCCAACTGGTGGGCCTCTTTCTCATAATATCAATTTGGAAATTACCAAGAGAGTACAACATGAGAAGGTTCCCCAATGTCCCATGAGCCTCCACCACTGATAGCATGTATCATTTATGTCCCTCAAATGATGCCATCCGACTATAAAAATATATTCATGAATAGTGTCATAGCACTTATAAAATCTCATAATAGTAGGGATCCTCTATAACCTTTTAGTGCGACTGTTACTCTTAAGAAATTATCACATAAAATTTTATGCAGAATAACAACCATGATGTGATAAGAAATTTTTTAATATTCAAAGAAATGAATATAAATTATCATAATGTTCAAAACAATTTGGCTATAGGGAACCAAAATCCAATACCAATATCATAGGAAAACCGATCATCAATCCAAGCTGATCACAATAGATGAAAATTGCTCCTCATGTTTGATGTTGTGTGCGTTGAGTCACACATGCAACAACCAATGCGACAAACCCTTATTGGTTCTCTCTTGTCAACTACATCATGTTGTAGCACCCTTTCCAAAGATGTTACTGAATCCTCTTATTTATACACCATGTCCATATCTCTAATAAATGCGTTCAACATTAAATTGTCTATCCATTAATATTTATATTTAACTCTCCATTAATATAGGGATAAAATCCTCTATTAATGTTGAGATAAATATCTCCAGTAATAATTATCTCACTCTTTAAAAATGTGTTGAATCCCAATGATCTCCCCCTTCAGCGCATCAATGATGGAAAAACATCCAACAATCTTAGTTGGAAAGTAATTGGGTTGATATTTCACCAACCATCTTCATCTTCAAAAAATATGATGAATCCCTTTTAAATTTTTAATAGAAAAGTTATATTCTCCCCTCTGTCAAATAAATACATACATTGTAGTGTTTATCACATATGTATCTACATTTTCTTATTGGAGAAGAGAAAAACTAGAATCATTTGACTCCCCCATAATTGTGATCTACACCCAATCTTAAGCAACCACATAAAAACATTTCTCCTACAAAACATCCCTTGATCTGTTAGAACATCACCACTCTTGACCTATTTTGATTTTTAAACATTATTCTACTTCACACACACATAAAAATCCACTAGAAAAATTCAATAATTCTCATGAAAAAAATTCAAGTATGAACCCTAAACATTGATAAAAGATATTGGGGAAATACTGCCAATGATAAAGGTGATAACAAAACTAAGAGATAATGCAATGGAAATAACATTGTTCCCTCTAAAAAAAATCAGATGAACCACAACAAAAAAAAATATATGTTCAGAAAATAATGTTGACATCAAAAAAATTTAACATGGATAACCCAAAAGGGGAAAACCACAAGCCCTAGTCTAGGAAGAAGATCCACTAAAATCAATGAGTAGACTATATAGACTACCAAAAATTAAAGGGATCTTGAATGTATAACTATTTAATTCAGTAGAAGAATGCACTAAAAGTAAAGAGAGTCATAACGGAGATCTAACAAAATAAAGTCGTCTTAGAAAGAAGAGAAAACAATAAATCTGATCCTATGGATCTGTAGATCATTGATTGAATTACTGAGTGCTGTAAAATCACCAAGATCACAGGAAAATCAATCATCGATCAAATCCTATCACAAAAGATGATGTTGGTCGAAGTGGAATCTCAATAGAGGGGTCAATTGAGATCCTGCATAAAATTTCTATAAATAACATACCTATAAAGATCCCCCAAATTTTGAAATAGCCCAGCTAATTTAGGAAGTAGAGATGTAAATGTCAATTTTTTCAACAAGTTTCTCGAAGGGTGATTGGTCCTTAGTTGAATTTTTTTAAAACACTTCTTCAACTTTTGAAACAATTTATTGAATTAATCATATACACGCACAAAACAAAACTAACTATCAAAGTGAATACAAAATAGTTTTATGTTTTAGCAATAATAAGCAACAAAAAATAGAAAAAATAGAGCGTAACAAAATATAGTGCACAGTAAAGTTAAACAAGAGTTTCAGTCTCAAGATGAGACTTAATCCTCTCCACTTGGTGATCACCTACCCCAATAATTATATATTAACAATATGCTTGATTCACAGCCTGCATCAGGCTTTACAGTAGTTTTCACAAATTTTTTAGGGTTCACACCCTCTACCACATTTCTTTCATGGGAGAAAACAAACAATACAGACCACACAGAGTCTCTCCCACAATTATACATGGGAAATAAAATGAAGGTGAAGTTTCATGTGATGATTTTTAGTATCCTCTTATTCAAACACAGGAGACAGTGTGTGTAACAAACACACACAAACACTTCTTGTAAATTTAAAAATTAAAGAAAACAATAGATCTATGATTATAAGATTGAGTTTAGAATGCTATATGTATATTCAATTCAGCTCTTGATTCCTTATAGTGATGAATTTTATGTTCGAGTCTTTCTCTAAATTATGTCTACAAAACAGGATGTCACAACTCTTGGTTTTGATCTTGGGTGTTCTTCCTATGGTGTTGATCAAGATTTGATGAATCACAATAAGTAGAAGTGATTTTGTCCCAAAATGATCATTGTGATGCTTGTGGGTTCACAGTGTTAGTTCCAGATGGTTCTTCTTTGATCTAGCAAAAAAGTTTCATCATATGATCAGATGCGCTTCTCATGCCACACGCTCTTTTTTCTTCCTTGGTCTTCTCTTTTATGTTTGAGTTCCGTCAATAGGAATGGGTAGATGACGTGTGGTGTTTCTTGTACCTCATATTGTCCCCAATACGGTCTCTTGAAATGTATACAATCAACATTAATTAATGTCAGAAGCATTTAATTTATCAAATATGAGTATTATATAATCTTAATAATTTTACATATTATGGAAGGGTAAGCATCGATAGACTGGTAATGGTAGCCTTCACAACGTTAGGCTTTAACTATATGTGCACATAGGCAAGCTTAAATGATGACCTTCCATCGGTAACCTTCCATTGGTAGCCTTCAGCAGTAACCTTTCCAACAGTAGCCTTGCATCGGTGACCTTGCAACGGTGACCTTTCATTGGTGACCTTTGCATCAGTGACCTTTGCATCAGTGACCTTTGCATCATTGGACATTGCATCAGTGACCTTTTCATCGAGGACCTTTGCATTGGTGACATTTGCATTGGTGACCTTTGCATCGGGTGACCTTTGCATTGGTGACCTTTTCTTCCATGACCTTTTCATCGGTGACCTTGCATCGGTGACCATTGAATTGGTGACCTTGCATCGGTGACCTTTGAACTTAGAGAAATTTTGTGTTGTGAGATTAATATAGAGATCAGTGAGATTAAAATTACATTATTATTACATTGATATTAACATGATTTTCACATAAATGATTATCATATAAGAGAAATAGGATTTTTTACATAAATGAAATCTGATTTGGGTTTATCAAAATAGGTGAATCAACAATCTCCCCCATTTGGAAAATCACAAATTATGTTAGTATTTTCTGAATTATGGTTAAGAACATTTTGTAATATCTTCAGAGGTGTGTAAAAGAACATTTTAGCTGTGTTTATTATGGAGAAAAAATATAGATTGGATAGATATGCAATGTCAACTTAAAAACTTGTCCTCCTTTCAGTTTAGGCAGCTTAAAACATAAACCCAACTAACCTGTTTCTCCCCCTTTGTGATTAAAAAAAATATTAAAAGACAAAAATAAATAGAAGAGGATTTTTTATTAATGAAGAAAATATATTTTTTTTAAAAAGATCCCTATCAACTAAGGCATCCTACATTTAGTCTGCATAAGATATGTCCAAGGGAGATTTTTTTTTGGAAGTGGAAGAGGATGGTTCTGAAGAGGGAGGGATAGGCCGAGGGATGACAATCAATAGGGTTGGCAGAGTTCCAACAGAAGAATCAGTATACCGGTAGTGAGTGGATAATGAGGAATCATAGGGGTCAAGCATCTTTTGGCCTAAGAAGGAGTCATCATGGGTGTAGCTTTGGTAGGTCCTGAAGTAGCTGAGGTAGAAGTCAATGTAAGAGAAACAATGATGGGAGTGCATTCTACATGGAGGAAGGGAAAAAAGATTTTTAAAATCCATAATAACACTTCCTCTTCATTCCATGGGTGAAATAAAATCATCCTTATTCTCTATAAATTTCTCCAAGGCAGGAGTCAACACTCTAAGCATGCTTACCTGATTTTTAAATGCATGAGTGATAGGTGGAATCCTCAAGTTCTCCAACAAAAACTTGAAGTGACCATCCATCTGATTCTTAGTATATACCTGTTTGTAGTAGAAATCAGCATGTTCTATGATAGCCTTTTAATCTTGAGCAGCTTCACTTATGTAATTTTCAACAAGGTTATGAATTTCACTGGTAGTGGAAATAACCCGAGTCATAGATTTCGGATCTGAGGTACTGGAACTAGAGAACTTCTCAAGATCTTCTCTAAAAACCAACATAATGGTTTCTAGATCAATAGGAGGAGGAGCAGAAGATGAAGCAGATTCACACAGAGGTTCCATAGTGAAACCACTATCTACTTAAAAGATTTAGTTATCCCACTGATCTGCCTATTCACATCATCATATTTTCCACTCACATGTGTCTTCATGGACTTCTTTAATTCCTAAAACACAGTGACCATTTGTAGAACCACACTTTTAATATATCGAAGATATTTGTCCACCTGAACCCTTGAATCCATGTAGGAGTCTAATCAGGAAATAGACTTCTCTGCCAAGGTTCTGATGTAAATACCTAGAAATTTCAAGGAATTTTTTTTCTTAATTTCATTGGAATTTTATGAGTCCGTAGTTTCGGAAGATGCCTGATTCCGAGGCCCGGTGTGCCCAGAATCAATTTTCTGAAGTTCTGTTCAGGTACATTCAGTAAACGTACATTTGGGTTTTTCAATATTTTGAACCGATGCTCAGAATTGGAATCCGAGGACACCGATGAACTCGCTGCACCGGTATTTGCTTAAAGAGACCATTACTGCAGTTACGTTTTATATAAGATGGAAGTTATGAATTTGGGTTAACAATTAAAATTAGAAATTAATTAAAAATGTGTGTGCAACACAATTTTATTTTGAAAGGTGGTCAAAGTCTCTAGGTGGAGGTAAGGGGTGGGGCCCACCACACCCTAACCTCCCTTGGGAGGATATAACTAGGGGTGGGGCCCACACGAACACAAACCCTTTAAAATTCCCTTTTGAACCCCTTGAGCTCCCCATTAATAGGGGAAACTCTTCGGCTTGTCCTTTATGATGACAACACATTGAATTAATGTTTCAATTAATTTTTTTGTGTGTTTGATTTATTTTGAATACTTTTTTCCAACATAATAATATGAGTTATATTATTATGGTTGGGGGGAGCATAATCTTCGTTCTTGGGTTGGGAGAATTGGGAGGACATCACCCTCTACATCGATGAACACGAAGAACGACGTCCTCTTCGACAAAGAATGCCGATTCCACCAAAGAACGGCGATGTGTTTTTCTTCTTTGTTACCGGAGTAGGAAAGGAGGCACCATCTCCCAGGAAGTACACTGAATGTGTCATCTTGACATGACGTTTCAAGCTATACTTCCTCCGACGTTGACAGAACGACGCCCGTCTTCCGCGACGCCCGTCCTTCATGACTCACCAATGTTCAACACCGATTACGAGGTAGGGAGTTTTGTATAATTTTTAATAGAAAAAATTATACCCTCGTACATTGGAGAATATATGTTGGATAATTGTTTGATCCTCCAACGTGGAGGGAACATGCTAACAAAAAAGTCTGGACCCTCTACCATTTTGTTCTTGATGTCCAGTTTATTTGGCGATGGATGAATGGAAGGGAAATCTTTATTTGAGGTCGTCGTAGTGAAGAGAAGGACCCAAGGAGGCCGTGGGTGTAGACGAGAGGCAAAAAGGACCACTGTAATAACTCCGGTGGCCCGCGGAAGAGCACAGAGGTGCGGGCCGCCGGCGCTGTGGCACCCCTCGCACGCCGCCGACGGAAGGCTGTCGCCGCACCAGTCATGGCGGTGGAGCGGAACTCGTAACTTCGGGTTCTGGGAAGGCCGGGCAGCGCCAGCTGCCACCGCCATTACGAGAAACCGGGGGGCCGCACCCCAGTTCCGCGATCGGCAAGCTGGCCGAGCCACGTCCAACCACTAAGCTGGGCCGCCTGCCATGCGGGCCGGGCCATATCCACAAGGCCGGGCCTCACCCTACCAGGAGGGACCCTGATCTGGGTTGGGTCGACCCGGTTTGTCCTGACATAGGGCGGGTTGGGCCGGGTCGGACCGGACCCAGATCCCCACTCTTCGGGCCACTTTTGGTTTATCGCCCATAACTTGAGCTACATACCTCTGATCGATGCACCATCAGTTGCATAGGATTACATGGATCGATATGGTTATTTAATTATATTACACTCAAGGTTTTGACAAAGTTTTGGTATGGCTGGATTGGTTCGAACCCAAAACCAATCGGGCCCTCGGAGCAGAAACACTTATAATATAAGGATCGGACCTCTGATTGACGTGTCGTTAACTACCTTGGATAAATTTTTATTAGAAGGTCATTTTTTCATATTCCACACATGAATCATATGTGGTTGGATTATGGCCATTTTGAATTGAACCCAAAATCCAACTGCCCCCTTGGAACGGAAATGCCAATAACTCTCAGACCATGCATCTGATTGATGCACCGTCTGTCGTGTGGGGTTCCTTATGAGGAGATGGAACTATGGGATACATCAACTCAGGGCTTTTTGATATTTAATGTATCCACTCCTTGGCTTGAGGAGTGGAAACTCCCGGAATCGAGCATGCTGTATGCAGGAACCCTAGGGCTGACTGTGACTGTACCGAAATCCGACATGGATTCGACAGTGATGACTTCTGTACTAGGATCCTCCATGGGTTCGACATAAGTGACTTTTGTACCAGGATCCTCCATGGGATTGACAGTAGTGACTTCTGTACCTGGATCCTACATGGTTTCGACAGTGGTAACCACTGTACCTGAATCCTATGTGGGTTCGACAATGACGACTTTTGTACTAGGATCCTCCGTGGGTTCGACAGCAGTGGCTTCTGTACCAGGATCGTATGTGGGTTCGACAATGATAACCACTGTACCAGAATCCTACGTGTTTTTGAGAGTGATGAATTTTTTACAAGGATCATCCATGGGTTTGACAGTAGTGACTTCTGTACCAGGATCCTATGTGGGTTCGACAACACTAACTACTGTACCAGAATCCTTTGTGGGTTCGACAGTGATGACCTCTGTGCCAGGATCCTACATGGTTTCGACAGCACTAATATTGTTCCAGGATCCTACGTGGGATTGACATAGGATATGATTCAGAGGATACATCTAATCATCTCTACCCCTATTCATTGGTTGTATAACTGTGTGAGTTGTGTCTTGTCTTTCAATCATTATCATCGATGTGATTGACTTTACTTCCTTTGTGGAATGGTTTGTACTTGGGCTTGAGATTTGGAGCCGGACTGTGATTGGTAACTTAGGTATATGAATGGGCATATACTTAAGTAGGGTTGGTTGATACTTCGTGATTGTATCTTTCTTCTTTTGTTTATCATTAGTGGATATTGTGAGACATTACAGGTCTCGGGGTCCCCACTGAGTATCTTTATACTCAAACCTGCACTGTCTATGCCCGCACCTTATTGTGTTGGATGCAGACGATGGACAATGCTGACAGAGGCCAGGAGTGCCACGACTGGACGGTACCCGTAGGTGGACCTTGAGACGAGTTGGCACATGGAGGAGACTGACATATGTGAGTGATGAGGTGATCATCTATACTTACCCTTCAGGTAGGATTCCCCAGAGGACTATCCATGAGATTCTCTTTACTTTCAGCTATTAGTCCCTTTTTACTTGTACTTGTTGTTTAATTGGGTTTATATACTGGCTCATTTACCTTCCCGCACACTCTTTTGTATTCAGTTTTAATTAGTGCTTACATCTTGTTATGTACTCTATTGTGTTTGTTTACTTTTATAAAGGAAATGCCTTCCCAGTTTAGTGATTTACACCTTTGGTTATAGTCACAAGCCTCTAGCCTATGGAAGGCGGGCTTGGGGTAGTCACGGCATGGGCCCTGAGGACGGGTCGTGACAAATTGGTATCATAGGTGGTCGGTTCTACCACATAACTTTGACTCTGATTAATTTAATGGAAATAGTATTTAGTGTTTTGGGTGTGGTTATTAGTTTAGGGAAACCAGTGTTGGTGCGGTGACTGACGTATCCATACACTAGGGCTCTAACTTATGATCTCCGACTCATTGCACGAGAACACTGATTGCATGTGTGTTTTCATTGAAAAAATTTCCTTGTGAATACTTTGTGTCAGCTCACCAGGTATATTGTTTTAACAATGGAGCACCTATTTCTTTTCAGGATGGCTCCATGAAGGCAGCCATCTAGGGTTCCAAGTAACGTACGATATGGTAGCGCACCGAGCGATGAGGATTTGGTGCAAGTCCCCATCACAACAGAGGTACCAGAGGTACCACTACCCACTGGGCCACCGATACCACCATCTCTAGCAGTAGAGAGTGCACGCCATCTGAGTGCATTGCATGAGTTCCAGCACCAGGGACTAACCATGTTCTAGGTAGAGACGGACCCACAAGCAGCTGGGGATTGGATGGAGGCTGTTGTGTGAGTTTTCATATTGGTAGGGACACCAGCCGACCTCATGGTGATCCTTGTCGCGATTCTCCTACATGCAGCAGCAGGTAGTGGGTGGAGCCTGATTCTACAAGTGCATGATGAGGACTCACTACTTTGGACAGACTTCGAGAGCCTATTCCGGGCAGATTTTGTACCATCCACCCTTCGTGCAATGCGAAATCAGGAGTTACTTCATCTGCAGTAGGGCGACATGACAGTAGCTTAGTACTCAGCGAGGTTCACCCATCTCTCTCACTACCCTACAGATATGGTACAAAACCCATTCGTTAGGGCCTGGACCATGGATCAAGGACCTAGAAATGAGATCAGGGCTTCAATGATCTCCCTCAACATTCCAACGTAGATGGGGGTATTGGAGCGAGCCCTCCTAGTGGAGTGTTTTCTTCCTAAGCAGTCTCTAGCAGCGAGACCCATCACTTGTCGACATGTACCAGAATCATCTGTAGCTAGAAGTAGAAAGATGATGTAGGGGTCCAAGTGGAACAGACCCACAGGTGGTCGGCTGCATGAATCAGGTTCGGTTGTGTAGGGAACACGAGACAGAGCTAGCCATACGAGGAGCAGGCAGTTCTAAGCATGCAGTGGATAGGGTCACATGGCTCCAGACTGCCCAACCCACCAAGTAGATGAGCAGTAGGCAGTAGAAGGACCTCCCAGGTAGATGAATAGGTTCGACCATGGTGGTCTGCTGGGAGCAGGCGGACATGGAAGAAGAGCTGGCCAAGCAGTAGGTGGTCGACGACGTTTCGAGGCCCAACCAGCACCACCACTAGGAGGTCCACCCTGACCGTAGTAAATGACTGGACAAAGGAGATCTCTGCTTCAAGAAGTATAGGAATATGTTCATAGTGATCTGTGATCCGGTGGACTAGAGCTGGACTAGTTCCAGGCACAGAGTCCTTTGTTCATGAATCTTATAGCTTCATTGATGTCGCTGTTTGTGGTTTCTTTGTGTCTATGTACTTTGAGCTGCAGTAATAAAATACACTTGTCCTTGTGACATTTTATTTCCTGCATTTTTGTGGATAATTATAAGAGATTCTAAATAAAATCGTATAATTGACCCTCACATACGAGATTCCTACTGGAGGAGACCCAGTGACCACGCACTGATGCCGACAATGTGACACAACCCTTAGAGGTGAGAGTAACAGTTGTATCTCTTGGTAGTAGCGTCTAGGCCTTACAACGTTGTCCATGGAATGAATTAGCACTGTTCATGTTAGGATAGACTGTATTAGGAAATGGGCATGGTTCTTCCAGGGGATGATACTAGATTTATCTTTTCGTCAAAGGATAAATCTTAGCAGCTCTTGTAGGACGTAGGTGAAGAAGGGTGTTGGAAAGTTCTTTTAAATTGGCTAGTCTCACCCATAGATCGTTGGGAGAATGCTTTATAGTCTACTATGACCACCATATTATTGGGTATATCTTCTCGCAGAAGGACTTGAAGCTGAGATAGCGGTGATGGCTCGAGTTCCTCCAGGACTATGACTTCGAGATAGACTATACTACTAGAAGGGGAACGTTGTAGCTTATGTTCTCAGTAGGAGAATAGGCATTCATCTTCTAGGAGAGGTGATAAAGAAGTTGTCCGTGTTGTAGATATCCATTGTGGATTGGGACAGAGGATCCATTCTACAATATATCACAGTCACTTCCCCACTTCCTCCGTGAGTCAGGAAGGCACAACATGGGTAAGCTGACGACGAGACTCGACGTGCTCTGATATCCTCAGGGCAGGCTCCCATAAGATTTTCTGAGGTGGGGAGCATGTCATTCCTTACAGAGGACGTACCATGGTACCAGATGCACTTCAAGAAAAAGGGTTGAAGGAGTTCCACACTATCATTTTAGCGATACGTCCATGAGTGTTAAAGATGTACCAGGACCTTTGATGACAACACTAGTGGCCAGGTATGAAGAAGGCAGTAGCGGAGTTTTTCTCTCGATGCATCACTTGTCAGCAAGTGAAGGTGGAGCATCAGGTACCAGCAGGCTTGGTTTAGACTTTAGTGGTCCCAAAGTGGAAGAGGGATGAGATATCCATGGACTACGTGATGGGTCTTCCATGTAGACAAAGAACTCTGGAGTTCGTGGATGGCCACCACGTCTTTCTAGGGGTCTTACCTCGATGAGGTGTACGGAAATTTAGCTGAGGCATCATGTTATGTCTATAATTATTCAGACCATTTTAGGTCATCATCAGGGTAGGTGAGGTGGCTTACTGCTTGGACCTTCCACCTCAGTTGTACAGGGGGAACAACGTATTCCACAAATCTCAACAAGATACGTGCTTGATTCGTCCCACATCATTGACCACAGGGAGATGGACATCGATGACGAGGCGACTTTCACGGAGGTCCTAGGGGAGATCGAGGATCGACAGGAGCAGGTCCTATGTGTACATTAGATAACTCTGTTGCGCATTCACTAGCAGCACGAGAACCTCCAGAAGATCACATTAGAGAGGGAGGCTCAAATGTGTGCTCAGTACCACCATTTGTTTCCCTAGTGTGTGTTGTTGCTTTATGGGGATGTTAATCCCAGAGGTGGTGGTAATGTAAAGAACCGTAAATTTCAAGGAATTTTTTTTCTTAAATTCCTTGGAATTTTACGAGTCTGCAGTTTCTAACTACACCTAATTCTGAGGCCCGGTGTGCCTAGAATCAATTTTCTAATGTTTTTTTCGCGTACGTTCAGTAAACGAACGTGTGGATTTTTTAATCTTTCAAACCGATGCTCGAAATTGGAATCTGAGGACACCGATGAACTCACAGCGCTGGTATTCCGTTAATGATACCTTTACCGTTGTTTCATTTTATATAGGATGGAAGTTATAAATTGGGGTTACCAATTAAAATTTGAAATTAAATAAAAATGTGTGTGCAACTAATTTTTATTTTGATAGGTTGTTAATGACTCTAGGTAAAAGTTAGGGGTGGGGACCACCACACCCTAACCTCCCTTGGGAGGATATTACTAGGGGTGGGGCTCGCACGAACACAAACCCTTTAAACTCCCCTTTTGAACCCCTTGAGCTCCCCATTAATAGGGGAAACTATTGGGATTCTCCTTTATGGTGACAACACATTTATTTAATGTTTCAATTAATTGGTTTGTGTGTTTGATTTATTTTGATTTCTTTTTTCCATTATAATAATATGAGTTATATTATTATGGTTGGGGGGAGCTTAATCTTTTTTCTTGGGTTGGGAGAATTTAGAGAACATCACCCTCTCCAGCAAAGAACACAATGAATGACATCCTCTTCGGCTAAGAACGCCAATTCCACTGAAGAATGACGATGTGTTTTACATCTTTCCAACCAGAGCAAGAAAGGAGGAAACATTGCCCCTGAAGTACACCGAATGTGTCGTCTTGACACGATGTTCCGAGCTCTACTTCCTCCGACTTTGATGGAACAACACCCATCTTCTGCGATGCCCGTATTCTGTGACTCCTCAATGTTCAATGCTGATTACAAGGTATGGAGTTTTGAATAATTTTTAATTGAATAAAATTATTCCCTCATACTTTGGTGAATATATGTTGGATAATTGTTTGAGCCTCTAACGTGGAGGGAACAGGCTAACGAACAAGTCCGGACCCTTCGTAATTTCGTTCTTGATACGTGGTTTGTTGGGTGATGGATGAAAGTAAGGGGAATCTTGATTTGAGGTCGTCGCATTGAAGAGAAGCACCCGAGGAGGTCGTAGGCACAGACGAGAGGCAAAACGGACCACCAGAAAGACTCCAGTGGCCCGTGGAAGAGCGCGGTGGCGCGAGTCGCCAACCCAGCGGTGCACCTCGTGCACCGCTAGCGGAAGGCCACTACGGCACTAGCCATGGTGGTGGAGCGGAACCCGCAACTACAGGATCCGGGAGGCTGGGTGGTGCCAGCTGGCGCCGCCGTTACGAGAAACGTGGGGGCCGCGCCCCCCGCTCTGCACTCGGCCTGCTAACCGAGCCGTGGCCGAACACTAAACCAGGCCGCCTGCCGTGCGGGCTGGGTCACCCTTGCGTGGGATGGCCCACAGCCACCAGGCTGGGCTGCACCCTACCATTCCAGACCCGGAACCAGTTCAGGTCGACCCGGTTCGGGCCACTTTTGGGTTTTCGCCCATAACATGAGCTTCGAACCTCTGATTGATGCACCGTCAGTTGCGTAGGTTTACTTGGAGTGAGACGGTCATTTCAGAATATCACACTCAAGATTTTGGCAATGTATTTTTATGACCTGGTTGGTTCGAACCCAAAACCAATATGGCCCTTGGAGCAGAAACACTTATAACATAAGGACTGGATGTCCGATTGACGTGCCATCAACTATGTTGGTTTACTTTTGATTAAAAATTACTTGTGGAATATTTCACACATGATTTGGATGAGGTAAGAGTTTGGAAAGATTGGATTTTACCCAAAATCCAACCGGCCCCGTGGAACGGAAATGCCAATAACTCTCAGACCGAGCGCCCGATTGACGCACCGTCTATCGCATTGGGTTCCTTATGATGAGACAGATCTATTGGATACATCAACTATAGAATTTTTTATATTTGATGTATCGACCCTTTGGCTTGAGGAGTGGACCCTCACAGAATAGAGCATGATGTATGTGGGAACCCTAGGGCTGACTGCGACTGTACCGGAATCCTATGTGGGTTAAACAGTGATGACTTCTGTACCAGGATCCTCTGTGGGTTCGATAGCAGTGACTTCTATACTAGGATCCTCCATGGGTTTGACAACAGTGACTTTTGTACTATGATCATACTCAGGTTCAACCGCGATAACCACTGTACCAAAATCCTATGTGGGTTCGACGGTTACTACTTCTGTACTAGGATCCTCCTTGGGTTCGATAGTAGTGACTTATGTACTAGGATCCTATGTGGGTTAGACATCGATAACCACTGTATCAGAATCCTATGTGGTTTTGACAGTGAAGACTTCTGTACCAGGATCCTCCGTGGGTTTGACAATAGTGACTTCTATACCAGGATCTTATGTGGGTTCGACAACGATAACTACTGTACTAGAATCCTACGTGGGATCTACAGTGACGACCTATGTGCCAGGATCCCTCGTGGGTTCGACAGTGCTGATATTGTTCTAGTATCCTACATGGGGTCGATAGAGGAGATGATTGAGAGGATACAACTAATCATCTCTACCCCTCTTCATGGGTTGTATACCTGTTTGAGTTGAGTCTTGTCTTTCAATCATTATCATCAATGTGATTGACTTTACTTCTTTTGTGGAATGGTTTTTTCTTGGGCTCGAGAGTAGGAGACATACTGTGATTGGTAACTTAGGTATATGTATGGAAATATAACTAAGTAGGGTTGGTTGATACTTCATGAGTGTATATTTCTTATTTTGTTTATCCTTAGTGGATATTGTGAGACCTTGTGGGTCTCGGGGTCCCTAATGAGTATTGTTATACTACCCCCTGCACGGGCTATGCATGCACCTCGTTGTGTAGGATGAAGATGATGGATAGTGCTGACGGAGTCCGAGAGCACCACGACTGGACGGTACCCGTAGGTGGACCTTGTGATGAGTCAGCACACAGAGGAGACTGACAGACGTGAGTGCTGAGGTGGTCATCTGTACCTACCCTTCAGGTAGGAATCCCCAAAGGACGATCCATGATCTGCTCATTACATTTATCTGCTTGTCCCTTTTTACTTGAACTTGTTGTTCAGTTGGGTTTGTATACTGGCCCATTTACCTTCCATCACACTCTTTTGTATTTAGTTTTACTTAGTGTTTACTTCCATTTGCGTACTTGGTTTTGTTTATTTACTTTTATAAAGGAAATGCCATCCTAGTTTCGGTATTTACGCCTTTGGTGCTAGTCGCCAACCCCTGGCCTATGGAAGGCGGGCTTGGGGTAGTCACGACACGGGCCCCGAGGACAGGTCATGACATTTGATCTAATTCTGACAATGCTTTACTTCCTGTAGTAATATGGAATGAGAGGTAGAAACTAGCCTTTCCACTGCAAAAGTGAAAACTTCTTGATTGCGAGCATAACCCTCTCTAACCCAACAAATATATCATCAAAGTGTCTCTTCAGATCTGATTTTATTGATTCCAAATCATCTTTCTTCACATAGTCTCGATTCAAAAGAACTATTGGCTACACAATAGTAGTTTCTGAAAGAGTATGAATTGGAGGACTTCTGATCGACTGGTCATCATTATTTTCTACATAATCTAATACTAAGACCACAATTTTAGGGTCTTCTGACCAATACTCTATTTCATGAGCTACAACAACTTAACCTATGACAACGGGTTCCTCCCCCTCACTTGGAGCATTCTAAAGATCATCCAAATTCAGCTCTACCATGTCTACGTGAGCAACTTCACCAATAGAAGGCTCCACTGCCACATCCTCCATAGAATCTTCTACAATTTCTAAAACAATTCCAGCTTCAACTAAATCAGCAACGTCTTCATCTACACTTTCAACCATTTCTATATGACCTATCAATGGATTGAGACTAAGACATTCCTCTTCACTCACATCAGCAGAAGACTCAAAGTTATCATGACTAGATTCATTGTCCTCATCCACATCTTGGTTATCTCTAAAATCTCTTAAGACATTTTATGCTTCTTTTTCTTCAATAGTCTCTTCATCATAACTATTCATTAGGACTGTCTCCCTTTTAGGAAATCTCTTTTGTGGGTTAGTCTCACCAAATGATACAATATTAGCTAGAGTAATGGAGGGAAGTTCAAGATCACTCCTGTCATCTATAGGAGAATCCTCTCTTTCTGGCATAACACTAGCCTCTTCTCCTTCATCTGAATATGCAGGCACTACTTCACTAGGATTTCGACCAGGATCTTTATTATCCTTAGGCCTAGTTGGATGAGTGATATGATTGAATTACTCATAATTCATTGCCTCATCATGGACCCATCTTCTTTGCCAAGGGTTCCAATTTATCTTCATCAAATTGAAAATTACCTTTGTAATGCAGAAATTATCCCTTAATACAACTATTTTCTCCTTATCTCTAGAAACTCCTTTCACATTTAACATCCATGATATCAATCTCACATGAAATAAGGCATTGGATTTAGAACTCATAATTTTCATATCTTTTAATTGGATTATCATAAGCCAACAAAAATTAATATTTTATCCATGCTTCAATAGATACAATAGAATTACATCCTAAAATTTCAATGTTGCAAATTCCCCTCTCCTGGGACTCAAGACAGGCTGGACAAACATAAACAATATCTAGTCTTGTCCTTGAATCTCAGCAGCAATGACTTTCCTAGGAATCCCACTCTCATTCAGATCCGAAAATGATTCGTTATAAAAGAATAAATCAGTAGTGGGAGGCACCAATCCAGAGTATTAATAATAAATCCCTTCATGTGGTACTCTTAGACACTCAACCCATTAAAGAGGAAAAACTCATACTCATTCCATTCATCCTTGAAGACATTCTGTTCTCATCCTCATTCTGTTCGAATTTCAAAAACTCATAAAAGTCGTTCGCCAACTTCAGGTAATAGGGTCCATTGTTTTTTGCAATGAATTCAACCCATCCATGAGATTAAAGTTCCTTCAGCATTGAAGAACTTCTTGTCAGCAACCATTCAGAACTGAGATCTTTTTCAACCATGATTTCCCACTTTTAAAGATGAGGTTTAATTGGGTTTTCCACTGCCTGACATCCACTACTCAACTCAGCTAGATTTCTTTTTTGATTTGGTGCATCCCCTTCATCACTGAGCAATGGTCTATTCACTCTTTCCATGCGTTCTAGAATGATTCGATGGTTTCAGAAGAGGGTTAGGATATTAGGTTAATTTGAAGAAGATTCAGGAGAGTGTTTGAGGTTGATCGAAAAGTGGTATGTACTCTAATTTTATCACTTCGGTATCGAAAAATAAATCAGATAAAATAAATATTTAATGCAAAAAACATTTGAGATTCCGATAGAGAAAATTCTAAGTCTTGGAAAATTCAACTATCGATATTGTTTCAATGATGAGGTATACAAGTGAGGTTTCTAACAGTGAGTTTCCTAACAGTGAGGTCCAACGGTGAGGTTCCTAACGGTGAGGTCCAATGGTGAGGTCCAAATGGGGTGATCCAACTGTGAGGTTACTAATGGTGTGGTCCAACGATGAGGTCCTAATGGTGAGGTCCAACGGTGAGGTCCTAACGGTGAGGCCCAACGGTGAGGTTCTAATGGTGAGGTCCAACAGTGAGGTTCCTATCAGTGAGGTTCCTAACGGAGAGTTCTCTAATGGTGAGGTCTAACTATGAGGTATAATGGTGATTTTCCTAACAGTGAGGTCTCTAACGGTGAGGTCTAATAGTGAGTTCTAACAGTGAGGTCTAACAGTGAGGTTCCTTGCAGTGAAGTCTCTAATAGTGAGGTTTCTAAAGGTGATGTCTAAACCCTTAATAGTTTATCATACCTAACTCATGATTGATGTAATTTAACCTCTCAAAATTCAAAGGGTTTTGTGAATATACCTGCCAATTGGTGTTCAGTACCAATGAATTCAAGAGTGATATCACCTCTTTGATAATGATCTCTCAGGAAGTGATGTCTCTCATCAATGTGATTTTTCCTAGCATGAGATACTGGATTTCTAAAGATGTTAATATCAGTTGTATTATCACACATTACAGAGACATGTCTGAATTGATATCCATAGTCTAGTAAAGTGTGTTTCATTCACAGAATTTGAGAACAACAACTAGAAGTAGCTATATATTCAGCTTCTGCAGTAGATAATGAAACAAATTTTTTTTCTTACTATACCATGATACTAGTGACTTTCCTAAAACATGAAATGTTCTGGAGGTGCTCTTTCTATCTAACTTTCACCAAGAAAAATAAGTATCAAAATAACTTATTAAATCAAGTGATTTTCTTCTTGGATAAAACAGTCCTATGTTTGTAGTATACCTGAGATATTTAAAAATTCTTTTAATAGCTGTTAAATGATACTCTTTGGGATTTGATTGAAAATAATCACAGAATCATACACTAAGCATAAAATCATATCTCATAGCAGTAAGATAGAGAAGACTCCAAATCATACCTCTGTATTCGGTTTGATCCACTGGTTTTCTTGTTTCATCAGCATCCAACATATAGGTGTTACTCATGGGTGTATCTATAACTTTATTTCATTCCAAACCAAAATGTTTCCAAATATACTTGGTGTATTTACTCTGATTTATAACAAAAACATTTTTAAAATATTTTAAATACAATGAAAAATGTATGTTCCCCCATTAAACTCATTTTAAATTCATCTTGCATCATTTTTGAAAAATTAGTACATAAATAAGTTTTAGATTGTCCTAAAAAAATGTCATCTACATAAATATTTACAATTAAAACATCTTTGGAAATCCTTTTAATAAAAAGTGTTGGATCAGTTATTCCTTTAGTAAAACCTTTTGAAATAATAGAAGAACTTAGTTTGTCATACCAAGCTCTTGGAGCTTGTTTCAGACCATATAAAGCATTAGAAAGATTAAAGACATGATTTGAAAAATGGGGATTTTTAAAACTAGGGGTTGTTCAACAAACATATCCTCAACAATGTACCCATTTAAAAATTCACTTTTGAAATCCATTTGATAATGTTAGAAATTCAGATGATCTACATATACAAATAGTATCCTAATAGCTTCTAGTCTAGCTACACGTGCAAAGGTTTACTCATAGTCTATTACTTCTTCTTGACTATATCCTTGTGCAATTAGTATAGCCTTGTTTCTATCTATATTTCTAGATTCATAAACTTTATTTCTAAACACCAATTTAGTGCCTATTGTCAAAGTGTCATAGGTATTTCTACTAATTCCTAAACTTTGTTTCATTAAAACTGATTTAATTCTTCTTGCATAACTATCAGCCATAATTCATCATTTATTGCATCATTGATATTTTTAGGTTCAAGATGTGAAATAAAGGCTTGATGTTCAGCCTAGTTTCTTAGAGAATCTCTATTCTGTGTTCTTATATTTAGATCACCTACTACAACATCTAAAGGACGATTCTTGAGAGTTCTAATACCTCTAGAAAGAGTTGAACTAGACTCCCCATGATTATCTATAGGTTCAGATTCACCATGCACAGATTCCAGAAAATTTATAGAACAGGTTGTTTTCACTAAGGGTTCATTTTCTTTATCATTAAGGTCCATAATTGACATAACCTCTTCATGATGTTCAACAGTGGTTTTGGGTTCATGTGGATTAGCCTCGTCCAATTTGACATGAACTAATTCTTCCCCAATTTTTGATCTCTTATTGAATACTCTATAAGCTTTACTAGAGATTGAATAACATAGGAAAATTCACTCATTAATTTTAGAAGAATTTTTTTTCATAATTTTCCTTAGTGTTAACTATAAAGACTTGGAAACCAAGAACACTAATGTAATAAACCTTAGGATTCCTATCATTCCATAGCACATAAGGGGTCTTCTTAAGAATCGGTCTAATTAAGACTCTATTGATAATGTAACATTCTATATTAATAGCCTCAGCCCAAAAATAGATAGGTAGATTATACTCATTAAGCATAGTTCAAGAAATCTCTTGAATTGTTCTATTTATTCTTTCTACAACTCCATTTTTTTGAGGTGTTCTAGTAGAAGAGAAATTGTGAGTATAGACATTTTGTGAGCAAAAAGATTCCAATTTTTTATTTTCAAACTCACATCCATGATCAATTCTCAAGGTCTTAATTCTAAGTCAACTTAGATTTTCTGCAAACATGGAATATTTAATGATGTAAGAGAATGATTCACTTTTTTGAGCAAGAATGTATACCCTAGTATATCACGAACAATTATCTAAATGTAAATAAACATAATGCTTCCCATTTAAACTAGAAACTCTAGATTTTCCAAACAAATATATGTGAACCAACTCAAGCGGTTGAGAAGTTGAAACTTTATTATTTGGTTTTAAAGAAACTTTTTTTCCCCGTTTGACAAGGTTTACACAATTTATTAAGAGGGAATTCCAACTTTGGAATGTCTCTAACTAATCCTTTGCTAGTCAGTTTCCAAAGTGATTGCACATTGCAGTGTCATAGTCTTCTGTGCCACAATGAGGATTCTTTAATAAATTCATTTAAAAAAGAAACATTTTACATAGCTATAGAATTTAAATCAACAGCATATACATATTCATTTCTAAGAGATGTAAATATTAAATCAATTTTATAATTAAAAAAAATTGGAAGCATCATTTTCAAATTATACATTGAATCCATCATCACACAATTGAGAGATACTTAGTAAATTATATTTTAACCCATCAACAAAAAGTACTTTCAAGATTAATATAGTATTACGGTTTCCAATTTGGCCTAAGCCAACAATCATCCCTATAACATTATCACCGAATGTAATATATCTGTCATCATCTTTAATCAGGATCTTTAAGCATCAATAGTCTCGTATCATGTGTCTTGAACATCCATTGTCCAAGTACTGTAGAGTTTTATAGGATCTCTTCAGACAATTTTCTTGAAAAGAAAAATAATTTTAGGTTAACTTTGGTACCCTGATTTTCTTGGGTCCAGAGAGGTTAGAAACTAAAACATTGGGAAACCATAATTATCTAACAAGTTTACTATAATCTACAGATAGTTTTTGAGACATGAACACTTTATTGGGTTCTTTAGTGATCTTTTTTGAATATATGGTCCAGGACATGAACTAGCTATGAACTGTCCAGATTTTGGAACAAATATATTTTTAATAATCCGTCTTTGTCCTACTTGATATCCAATACCAATTGTGTATTTTGTAGAAATTTGTTTTCCTAGAAACTGAGTCAAGGTATCTCTACTATTAGTAAAATTTTCCAAATCCCTTTTAATTGCTCATTTGAAAATTTAAGTTCAGTATTTTTTTAATAGCTGTGAACAGTTTTCTTTCTCAATGTCTAGACCTGACATACAATTTGCATTTAAAGCATGTTGTCTTTTCAATAGTTAATATTTATCCTTGAGTTCAATAACAGTGTCCTCAAGCATTCAACAGTTTTCAAATAGTTCATCCGTAGACATATTTTCATCATTTTCTTATTCACATTCATTCCCAGAATAATAAGCATTAGGTATAGTGGAATTTGGTGTAACCTCAAATGTTTCTATCATGAAAAATAAGTTTTCATGTTTGTTCTTTTCAATATCAGAAATTTTAAGTCCACTAGAGCAATATTTCGAAGCACTCCATGTAGCTTTCATAGCCTTTTTATATCTTTTCCCTTTTCTTCATATTTCTTAAATTTCATCTTGGGGAAATCAGCCTTCACATGGCCTTTTCATTTACACTCTTAACAGACTATCTCATTTGTGTTGACATTCAATTTCCTATCCTTTTTCCATTTTCCTTTATTATAATACCTTCCCTTATAGTTTTACTTTCAAAAGAACTTTTTCTTGCGGTAGAAATTCTTGAATCTCCTAGAAAGATGAGCCATCTCATCATCACTCTCATATTCTAAGACATTGCTGGTGGATGTGATGATAAAAGCTAGAAATTTTTATTTATCTTTATTCTTTGAGGTAGCAGTCATGAATGCCATAGATTTTCTCCTTGGTTCTTAATCTACATCTTGATTTACCTTAATCCCTTCTCCATACATCATAAGCATTCCAAATAGTTACTTCACTGGTAGCTTGCCTATGTCACAAGATTCTCGGATTGAAACAGAAGTTCCTCCCCATTTGTCAGGTAGGCATCGATGAAATCTCATAATCTAGTCCTTATTGTTTAGAAGTTTTCCAAGAAGAGTCATGGTATTCACTATTTCTTTGAACATGAGATATATTTCAAATATAAGCACATCTGGCTTCATTTTGAAATTATCAAATTTAATATTATTGGTATTCAATCTCATTTCTTTAACATTGGTTTTTTTCTCATGAGAAACTGCTAAAGTATCCCAAATTTCATATCCAGTTTTACAAGATTATATTCTATTTAATTTTTCATCACCTAGAGAATAGTATAATGAATTCATTGCTTTACCATTATTTTTTTATGTAGATTTAGTCAATTAACACCATGTGTCCCTAGTAGTAGTAGGAAATACATGTTGTTCTTCAATTGTGTCCCAGATTTCAGGTCCCATGCTCTCTAGATACATTTTCATTTTTAATTTCCACTGAGCATAGTTATTACCATTAAGGAAAGGTGGCATGTTAGTAGCAACACCTTCAACTCTGTTATCCATAGTTAGTTAGAATATTACAAAACTGAAAAATTATATATGATCGAAATTTTAAGATCATTAAGATACAAATAAAATGATAGTTAAATAATTTTAAAAATTGTATAATAGATCATAGATAACAACAAAAATATAAAATCCTCTAATACCAAATGTTGGTAGGAGTGGAATCTCAAGAGGGGGTGAATTGAGTTCCTACATAAAATTTTTGTTAAAAACATTATTATAAGGATCCCCCAAATTTTGAAACGACCTAGTTAATTAAGGTATTAGTGATATAAATTTCTAGTAGGTGAAAAAGTTTCTCAAAGGGTGATTAGTGCTCAGTTGAAGCAGTGTAAAACACTTCTTCATCTTTTGAAACAAGTTTACTGAATTAAACATATACACACACTAACCAAAAATAACTATCAAAGTGAATGATAAATAGTTTTATGTTTTATAAATTATAACCAGCTGAAAATAGATAAAACAGAGTATAAAAAAATATCATGCACAGTAAAGTTAAACAAGAGGTTTAGTATCAAGCCGAGACTTAATTCTCTCCACTTGGTTGTCACCTACCACCAATCTTTTAATATTAACAATAAACTTGATACACAGACTGTATCGGGATTTACATAAGTTTTCACAAACTATCCAGGGTTCACACCCTCTACCACAGTTCTTCGTGGGAAAAAAAGCAATACAGACCACACACAGTCTCTTCTACAATTATACGTGGTAAAAAATCAATTTGAAGTTTTATGTGAGGATTTTCAGTATCCTCTAGTTCTAGTATATGAGACAATGTATGTAACAAACATACACACACACTTCTCAAAAATTTAAAAATGATGGAACTAAATAGAGCTAAGATTATAAGCTTGAGTTTAGAAAGATCTATGTGTTTTCAATTCATCTATTGACTCCTTGGAGTAATGAATTTGATGTTCGAGTCTTTCTCTAAAATTTGTCTCCAAAACTGGGTGTCGTAACTCCAGGTTCTAAGCTTCAGTGTTCTTCCTCTAGTGTTGATCGATAGTAGATGAATCATAGTAAGCAGAAGTTAGTTTTTCCCAAAATGATCTTCGTGATGCTTGTGGGTTCACAGTGTAAGTGTTGGATGGTTCGTCTTTGAATTATAAAGTATTTTCCTTCATATGATCATATGCAGTTCTCATGCCACACACACATTTTTCTTCCTCAGTATTCTCTTTTATATTTGAGGTCTGACAATAGGAATGGGTAGATCACGTGTGGTCTTTCTCGTACCTCATACTGTCCCAAATACGATCTCTTGAGATGTCTACAATCAGAAATAATTAATTTCAGAAGCATTTAATTTATCAAATAAGACTGTTAGAATAATCTTATGAGTTTGAAAAAGTATGTATAGGTAAGAATCCGTAGACTCGTAACGACATCCTTCGCAATGGTAGGCTTCCACAGTACGTGCACATCGAGAACCTTCAATGGTGACCTTACATTGGTAACCTTCCTTTGGTAGCCTTCAGTGGTAACCTTCCCAATAGCAGCCTTGCATCGGTAATCGTGCAATGGTGACCTTGCATCAGCGACCTTTGCATCCGTGACCTTTGCATCTGTGACATTTGCATCTGTGACCTTTCCATCAGGGACCTTTTCATCAGTGACCTTTTCATCAGTTACCTTTACATCAGTGACCCTTTCATCCTTGCCCTTTGCATAGGTGACCTTTTCCTCGGTGACCTTGCATCAATGACCTTTGCATCTGTGATCTTGCATCGGTGACCATTTCACTTAGAGAAATTTTGGGTCGTGATCTTAAACAAGAGAGCAGTGATATTAAAAGTACATAGTTAGTACATTGATATAAACATGATTTTCACATAAATGATTATCCTATAAGAAAAATAAGATGTTTTACATAACTAAAACTTGATTTGGGATGATCAAAATAGGTGAGTCTGAGAGATAAAACATGCACCTCATGTTTGACAGTGTGTGTGTCGAGTTACATGGTCCACCACAAAGGCGACAACCCCTTATCAGTTCTCTCTTGTTGGATACATCATGATGGAGCACCCTTCCAAAACATGTTACCACATCCTCATATATAGTAACCAATCTCATATCTCCAATAAATGCGGTCAACATTAAATTGACAATCCATTAATATTTATAATTAACTCTCCATTAATTTTGGGATAAAATCCTCTATTAATGTTGAGATAAATCTCTTAATTAATAATTTTCTCTCTTATCATAAAAGTGCTGAATCCCAACATGGTTTTGAAATATATTTATCTATGATCTGTATTTTATAATTAAAGTTTTGGAGTTACTTGGATTTCTTTGAACTCTTTGATTCATATTGGATATTTTGGAACTTCCCCTTGGTTTTTTTTGTCCCTCGCATCATAGGGGTTTTTCAACGTTAAAAATATTACATGCTGATTTATTTATTCTTCTTGATATCACTTCCATATTTCATCGGGTTTCTCCCAAATTGTTTGTCAATATATTTTTATCCAAATATCTATATTCTACACCAACATGTTTATCAAAGATTGTGGTTTAGGACTAAAATTTAATGTGAGAAATTTGGATGTTTTCAAGTGGACTGAAGGCATGTGAGGAAGAATATGGATTATAGACAAAGAATGTTTATAGGGATGTTTTGGGACTTACACTTAATTATTTTAATCAGAATGTGCAACTTGTGAATAATGAATTAAAATTTGAAGATCTAGGTGATGTGCTATCTCCTTAGGGTTTTGATCTGGGGGAGAAATATATCTTGTAGGTGACACATATTATGTTTCAATCATGATTATGGGGGAGACATATATTATTGGTTTCTTTTTTTTGGATGGGACTATGCAGATTTAGATATAACAAAGACTTCAACATTTGGATTTCTTTTGTAGGGGGTGAAGAATGGTTTCGGTTGGAGTTGCAAAATGGATTCATCATTGTTTCTGTAGATAATGATTGTTGGTGTGATGCCAATAGGTTTTTGGTCCAACTAATTTTTTTGGATGTTATCTCTATTGATGGGTTGAAGGGGGAGATTGGTAAGATTCATCCTGTTGGTGTTTCCATAACTGAGATAAGATTGTTTTTGAATATGAGATATATTTTATCCTATCACACAGATTTAACTACATGTATTGTTCATAGGAAGATATATATTTATATATATATTCTGAAAAATTGTGTTTCAATATTAACATGGAAGATAAATGGTGATTTGGAAATTTAATGTATATTTCTTATCTTATCTATGTTTGAAAAAAGAAAACATTGATGTCTTTAAAAGTGGAAATAGATGGTGGGGAATGGATAGATAGTTGATCAATATGTAGGCCATCAAGATCAAGAAGAAACGGGATGCTACATTTGTTGGAGCCCATATGAGTCTACATAAATGGATAATCAGGAATTGACAGTTGATCTACGATGTGATGGGATATCAAGATTTTGGTTTCCTGTGAAACACATCGATATTGAGCATGATTGAAGCAGTAGTGATGTGAAAAATCATTAGGGCCATGTATCAAGATTCTTCTTGATTGCGGTGATCAATTGGTGTGAACTAATTTATGATTGGTTGTTCATCATGATGGTGATATCATGTGAAGGAGAAATCCTTCAGGTGTCATAAGACGGTGTGAAGTTGATGCATGTTCATATTTGATCTTTGAGATAGTGGTTTTTCATGGCCAGATGTTTGATGTTTTATCACAGATGGATCTTCTGAAAATGGCATTGGCAAGATTATTTTCAAAGGGAAGTAGGATACATATCAGGGTGTGGTTATCACACAATTTTATCTACACATCAAATTTTTTGATTCAAGATTGGGAATTACTTGAAATTCATAGTACTCTCTAATTCATAATGGATATTTCGGAATTTTACCATGGCTTTTTAATCGTCTGCATTAATAGGTTTTTCAATGTTAAATATCAGGTATGTTGATTTATTTATTCTACTTTATATTGCTTCTTTATTTCATTTAGTTTCTATCAAATGTTTTCACATGAAATTCTTATCCAGAGATCAGGATTCTCCCCCAACAAGTGGAATTAGAGTTGATAGTTTAGGATTTCAATTTGACGTTATAATTTTGGATATTTTCAAGAGGACTGGCGGCGCATGATATAGAATATGTTTTGGAGACAAATCATGTTCAGAGAGGTGTTTTGGGTCTTACACCAAATTCTTTTCATCGGAATGTTTTATTGGTGAAGAATGAATTAAAAATTGAAGATTGAGGTGATGTGCTAGCTACTCAATGTTCTGAGAAGGGGGAGAAATTTTTCTTTCAGGTGATCCAGATTATCTGACGATCATGATTATGGTAGAGATAGATATTTATTGCTTCATTTTGGATTGACATGATAGTACAGATTCAGATATGGGAAATATTTCAACGTTTTTATTTCAATTACATGGGGAGTATAATGGATTCTGTCCGAGTTGCAATAGTTTGTCATCATATTTTCTAAAGTGTATGATGGTTGGTGTGATTCCAATAGATTTTCAGTCTAACTGAGTTTGATGGATGGTGTCTCCATTAACGGGATAATGGGGGAGAATGATAGGATTCAGCCCATATGTGTTTCTAAATCATAGATAATATAGTTTCTGAACATGATATATCATTTTTATTATCACATAGATATGACTGTATGTTTTTCTCATAGGGAGATATATATTTTATTTATATTTACATGAGATAAGTTTTTGAATCTTAACATGAAAAATAATAGGGTATTTGTAAATTTAAGATATATTTCATATCTTATCTATTTTTGAAAGGGGAAGCAGTGGGTGGTGAAAAGGGAAAGGGCTACTCGTGATGTAGTTCATCGAGATCAAGAGGAATAGGGATGATGCGTTTGCGATAGCCCATGTGGTTCTTCATCAATAGATAATTAGGCATCAATGGTGGATCTATGATGTGATGGGATAATGCGTTTATAGTAGCATGTTTAATGCATCGACATTGAGTAAGTGTGAAGAAGTAGTGACATGATCAATAATCGGGTCCAAGTATCGAGACTCTTCTTGATTGAAGTGATCAAGCGGTGTGTCCGGATTGATGATATGTGGTACATCATGATGGAAAAATCCTATGATAGATAAATACTTTGGGTGTCACAAGACCATGTAAGGTAGCTGCATGTTAAAATTTGATCATTGAGGTAGTGGTGTTTCATCGAGAGATGGGTGGCGTTTTGTCACAGATGGATATTCCATGAATGGAGTTATTGAGATGATTTTCATAGAGAAGGAGGAGGCGTATCAAAGTGTTTTTTTCACATAGTTTTATCTATGATCTCATTTTTAATTCAATTTTGGAATTTACTTGGATTACATTTACCTCTCTGATTTATATTGTATATTTCAGAATTTCCCCCATTGTTTTTTAATCCTCTGCATAAGAGGGTTTTTTAGTGTTAAAAATCCTACATGGTGATTTATTTATTATTCTTTATACCACTTGAATATTTCATCGAGTTTCGTACAAATTTTTTCTCAAGTTATTTTTATCTGAAGATCAGGATTCTCCCCCAAAAGATTGATCCAACAAGATCCTATAGATCAACTAATCAAGTCCTGGGTTTGGAATATGTTTTTAAATTGGTTCTTTTGGAATCGTCAGATTCTCTAGGATGTTTCTTCTGGTATCGGTACACTTATCAAATTTTAAAAAGAGACCGAATATTAAAGGTATGATAACTATGCTAGAATTATTATGGAAAATGATCTTTGATCTTGGATTATTAGGACAATTATTTTGGTTGTGGATGATTTCAAATTTTAACTTTCTACCAAATATGAACATGTCCTCAAATTTTTCTTCAATTTCTTATGCATTTTGCATCTTATAAAATGATGTCTGAAGGGGATGAAATGCTCTAATTGAAAAAATATTGGGCATAATATTGAGAAATATATATTTAAATTGTATGTTATAGATAAGTATCTTGTTGTTAGGGGTAATTGGATGGGTTCAAAAGGTTTAAGTGATGTGGACATGATCAATTCTTCTAATGCTCATTCTCTAGGTAAGACGCTGAACTCCATGAGGCATTGGGGTAGTGTAGATGGACAAAATGAAGTTGATTCACTTAATAAATCCTTATATATTATTTATGTAGTTGTTGATGATAAGGTTCATAATTTTATCTTATAAATTCATGACACTACTACTATAAATAATGCATAGGATGATTAGTGTGTGGAACAACATACTTTTTCATTGAAATGGGGTGATGGATGTGATTCCAATGAAGATGAGGGCCCAAAATATGATGCTTGAAAAGATCTTTATGAGATTATTGAGGTCCAATATTTTTTTAGTGTGATGGTTCCACCAAATATAAGAGCTCATTATGTGGGTAAGGAGGTGGATAGCTTAAAAATGAATGATCTTTCTCAGTTTCATGAGGTTAAGAATAGAGACCCAGTGGAACAAGTGTATCTTCATGGGAATCAAAAAGAGGGTCACTGAAAGAAGCTATTTCTAGTAGAAAGGTTATTTTTAAAACTAGAAATATGATCAATAAGAATGTGGAGGAAGTTTTGTAGGATGTTAAGGAAGGATATCTTATTTCTACGAATTAGGATTCCCCTCTTAGTCAGGACCCCAGTCAATTTTCTTGTGCTGAGTTTAGGGAAATCTTTTCTTGTCAGGTTGTTGATGTGAATGCTAATATGTGGAAGAATACTATCAAAGGTATTCAAAAAATATTATATCATATAAAAACACAACTTTAAAACTGGATGCACAACACAACCTTTCCAAAACATATTTTTCATTTTCTCAAACTATTTTCCATTTAATTTCAAAAGTGTGCAACAAGTTCAACATGACAAATAATACATTATTCATTCAAACCACATTTTTAATACACTCTCACCTTAAGTTATTTAGAAAATAATTTCACATCAAAATAATTTAATAATCCATTATAAAATTTATAAAACAACATCACTAAACAAATTAAGGCTTTTACAGCAAAAGTGAATCTAAAAACCTCTTTAAAAATCTATTGCACATCCTAAAAATATAAAAACCTTTTCCACACCATCATAAAAGTTTAAATAAACCATTTAATAAATTATAAAACACCATAAAACCATTTACACTATTAAATATACCTATTCATATTATGGAACTAGTTTCAAACCAAATGTGGAACACTTTTTTTTCTAAAACTACATTCACGCTACTCAAACAATTGATTTCCCACATCCACTATTTTTTCACAAATCCAATATAGATACATAAAACGTTTCCATGAAAAATATATATTCTAATATACAAACACCTCAAATTCCTTAAAAATTCATTTCGCACCATCTATACAACCCTCAGAACACAACCTAGAAACATTAGATCGAAGCACACACCAAAAAACAGCCAATCCGGAGATCAAAAATCCAATTCCAAACGTTAAACACACAAACCATTTCGAAAAAACCAAACCCACCACATAGTACAACCAAATAATACATTAATAAATTTATAAAAACATATTAAATTAATATAATAATTATAGGGCACGAAAACACTAACCCCACATGAAGATTCTTCTATAAATGGCACAAAACGACACCTGCACCTCATTCACACCAAGATGAGGAAACAAAAAACCCTGATCAATGAAATAGAACACCAAAACACAATATTTAAGCTTCAAATCAGACCTAAAACTACTGTAATCCCTATGTTACAAATTAGTGGAGGGGTATATATGGGGATAGACACGCACACAAGGGGGGTGTCGTGCCAGATGTGGCTTCACCAGAAGGGGGCTGGGCCTAAATGAGAGTCATGGCTAGGGCTTGGGTAATGAGGAGGAGGGGCTGGCTGGGATCTTCAGGTATAAAAGAAGGTTGGTGAAAATGGGGAGTAGGGGTGGTGGAGCTGGGCTGTCTGGGGAGTAGAGGCTCAAGGTAAGGTGAGAAGGCCAGCCAGGAGTTGGGTGGTGAGTCTAAGGGGGATGGGAGGTCCGGTAGCTAGCTATCTAGAGGGTGTGGTGTGACAGACCACAGTGGGTTCCATGGGGGGTGCGATGGGAAAGGGGAAAGGAAAAGGGGTGGAAACCCTACACAAAAAAAAAATTAAAAACAAAATAAAACTAAATCTAATAATAATAATAAACTAAAATAAGAATAATATTAATATTAATAAAAATAATAATAATAAATACGCAATTGATTATAATAAAATGAAATAATAAGTTATAACAATTATGATAATAATAATAATAATAATCCTAAATAACAATATTATTATTATTATCTTTACAACTCTTGTTTAATTTTATTTTTATTTAATCACAATTTTTGTTTTATTTCATTATTATTAAATCATTTTAATTATTTTTTTGAACATTGAGGAGGTCACACAGTGGCCCATGCAAAGACACACTGTTTCAAAATAATGCTTTGCATGTGCGATGTACGCTGTCGAGCCCTAAAAACTCATTTATCGACAAAAATGTAAAATTCAACAGGGACTCAGCCTGCACCTCGACCAAAAATTTCTAAGACAAATAAAATTATAATAGTGATCGCATCATAATACAATATTAACAATAATATAAAATATTATAATATTAATAACAAATTAATAAAATTTATACATTCAATGCTTTCAATAATAATTATAATATTATTATCATCATAAAAATGGTCCCTTAAATTTTATTTGACTTATTGTTTTTATTTTTTTCCATTTCACTATTCATTACATTTTATTCACCTACCATGAACATCGGGCATGTCGTGCAACGAACTAGGTGAGGTCGCATGGTGACCCAGGCGAAGCCGCGCGGCTTCAACCAATGTGTGTTGAACATAGTCAAGGGGAAAACATTAATTATTAAATAAGAACTTAAAAATTTATGTCGGACATCAACCAGAACTAACCAATGCCCAAAAAAATTAATAAAATAAGATAATTTAAAAATGACGGGTGTGACATAATGAATGAGAGTGTTGTAAAAGACTGACCTCTACAAAGCTCACAAAACATTGTTCTATAGTAGTAGGATAAACTACATCAATATTAGAAATCACAATATATAATTTTCTTCAAACCATTACTACGCTATTTTATGAATAACAATGTTACATCTATCATGTCCTGATCATCAACCAAAGGGTATTCGATGATCCATAAATGTTTAGAATATTGAAGATGTCGATAAGTTTTTGAAGTAATTGATTGATCAACCATTGGTTTTTATCGACTGTTAATCTTATTGTGAACTTAATCAAGTGTCACACAATCATGAATATTTTCCACTCTTCTTGGTTGGAAAACAATAGCAAAGTCCCTATTCTGTATAAATTACCTCACTATTGCAATATATTTGTACAAATAAGATTACCTAGAAAAAAATATTTAATAAAATATTATATACCAAATCATTAAAATTTTAAATTCTTTAAACTGGTTATGAATTATTAATTGACTGGATCTTGATGAATTTTCTATGAATTTTTTATCATTATTTGATTAAAAAATTAAAACCAAAAGGTGGATCCATGCACGTTTATTATCTCATATTTCTGCAATCATCAGTCTCTTATTCGGCATGGTGTAAAAAACCAACTTCAACTAGAAATAGTTCTTCTCAAACACCTATTTATTACAATGATACTCACAAAAAAGTGAGTGGGTTGAGGGATTTGAGATACATAACCATTTTTAAGAGGACATGTAGGTACATGCATACTTAGAGAGTGGGATTACACACATGTCATCAATAAGGAAAACATGAAACTATTACAAATTATGTTATTGGGAAAAAAATGACATTAATTTTTAATCATACATTGGTCGAACATCTCCAAAACATCTAGTTATTAGAAATTATATAATCAGATAAAAAATACAGAATGCAATTTCAATATTACATTAAACAGTATTCTCATTATTAGTAATCATTATAGATTACTAACATGTTTGTTTAATATATTAATTATGTTCTAAATCATGATACATTATGTACAATATTTAATAAATACAATATATATACATCTATTTATATTCACATTTTCACGAAGATTTTTCACTTTTACATGTTACAAACTATAACTAAAATCTTGATCAAAATAAATTACCTGACTATTAATATATATTTATGGTGATATTACTAACAATGAAAATTTAATAAAACGATATATATTACGATACCACATCATCAAATGTGTCTGATATTATAATTACTTATGAATAAATAACTATAACTAAAATGTTTATCAATTTCTAATAAACTATCAAAAATAAGTGGGTGAACTCCTAGGGTCACTATTATCACATATTTCAGCAACCACCAGTCTCCTATCAAACAGAAACACCTCTTGGTGAATGCGATGTGTCGAATACCACTTATGAAAATCCTTTTTATTAAAATGTTACCCACAAACAAGTGAGGGGATATAAGGGTTGGAAAAACATAACATTTTTTAGGTGGGAAAGTAGTTATATACATACTTTGAAAGGGATGACTTTCTGGTCATCAATGTGGAAAATAATATGTAATTATTACAAATTATGTAACCACAAACACAAAAAAAATACATTCAAATTTGTATTAGTCGGTCATCTCAAGATCAGTCATCACACAATACTCTTAACATGATGTTTGGTATACTTATTATGTTCCAATATTATATAAATTTACCTAAGACTAGATATAATATATCGTATATATCTATGTTTACTTTCCAAAACATTCACTTTTTAATCAGTGTATGTGTGTATATATTTATATATATATGAATAACATTTATTAAATTCAATTAAAAGTAATATAATTTACAATTGCATAATAACCATTAAAATATTGTACAGTAATGTTATTTTCAATTATACCAAAGTGAATATGTATTTATAATATTATTTTCACACTTCTACTTTCCAAAACATAAGTTATTATATTTTATACATTATTAATTTAAAGTATAATTATTTATACTTAATATATAATAATATTATTAATTCAAATTATTAATTATAGTAAATAAGAGTAATATAATTTACACATACAAAAAAACCATAATAATACTATATAGTTATGTTGTTTTCAATTTTATAAAATTTCATATGTATATATAAAAATTGTGACATGTTTCTACATTCAAAAATTCAAGTAATTATATTTCACACTTGATTTCTGGAAATAATAACTATTTATACCTAATATAGTTTAAATTTATTACTTAAATTTTTTTTCTCATTTATCAAAAGAGAGTAAAATGAAGCAACATATCATCTAGATTTTCAGTGTTTGTCTGGAGAAAATCACATCTAGATTGATTGCTTCCCTTTATGGATGTCAGATCTTGTTACTCCAGATATTCATGATTAATATAAATTCTTTCGTTTGTTAAAGAAAATAAACACCGTATTTAAATATACTAAACCTTTAATATAAATTATATCATACAACAAATAATAACACATTCATTAATTAAATTAGACAAAGGAAAATAGTTTATATATCCAAGCATTCTTGATTTCGTTCATATTAAATAAATTAATCATACAAAACAAATAAATACCAATTAGACAATTAAAATATTAAAAAGAAACATTACCTTCTTAAAAAAGAAAATATATGTTGAGATAAAATTTATATAGGGCTTCGTTGAAAAAACTATAGGAGAAGAATGAAATTTTGATGGGGGCACCCCTTTTATAAAATTTCATCAGTGGGATGTGTGAACCCTATTCACTCATGAACGGGGATCACACTTCCTCTGACGTTCATAGGAAGCATGAATGTGGTTCACGCTTCCCTGGTGGACAAGGGAGAAGTTTGGACCTCATTCATGGTTCTTTATCAGGATTAGGAAGTCTGAACAAGCTTTAAACTTCTCTAGACCCCTTTTTTAAAATAACCCCATACTTGTCCATTTTTTAAAAAAAATCAAAAAACCAATTAATAATAAATGTTGAAAAAAGTATACATCAGCATAAATTTTTTGATAAAAATAGTAGGCATCCATCATGGGGATATTGTGTTATTTATTAAATGGATGTTTACCTACTAACTTATCACTTATAACAAAATTATGCATTCTCAGTATGTTTTTATGAATCCCCCTATATGGTGATTTACCATGAAATACCTATTTTTCTGGATAAAGAATTCTTATTAGTTAGAGCAATATGGGCAATGAATTTCCAATATTTATAAGTACAAATTATGAAATATAAATATGGGTTCACCCACATGCCATGTGACACCATTTAAATATTATATAAGATATTCATTGATTAAACGTTATTTCATATTAATATTTTTTTTGTGAGTATATATCTTATGCAAGGAATGTTCAATAAAATAAATATGTAGCATCATATATCAGATTTAAAATGGTCTAGAAGAACCATTCAGAATATGATAACAACATCTATATGAATAATTATAATGTAAATAATGTTTTGAAAATCAATAGTCTAATTATACACAACACAACTTGATATATAAAATCGTTGTTTTTATGACTATAAAACAATAATTAAATTTTTCTCTAATGATAAAAAGGATTGTATTGACAACATCATGTAGTTTTACATATTGTCTCACACAGATGCCACATAAATTATTGGCAGTTCTGATAACTATGACTCCACCCAGGGCTTCCAGTCGGATCAAAACCCTATATTGATCATCCTCGGGGTCCACAAAAATTTCAACAGCAGTGGTCGATCTAACCCAACTGTATGATGTGCTACAATGAGATCGAGCCCCACTTCCTACATGCCCTTCATGTCTCCTCCACCACCCACACATCCCTCTACAAGTCTCCTTCCTCTAATTTCTGGACCACCCACAGCTTCCCTACATCAACCACCAACATGCTCCCCACCTTCCATATGTCGTCATCTACACACACCGCCGACGACAGCTCTTGGAGGGCCCACCTCTCACTGTAGTTTTCGATCCTTAGAATACGATTGTCTTCTGGAATCATCTAGTTGAACACCCTCTGAATTCAACAAGAAACTTGAACTCCCTTCCTCATACATGCCCGAATCCTCAACTACAAATGAATAACAGACACGTATGAAAATTATAGGAGGCATGGATTACTTTAAATATTAAAAATAAGAGGAATTGACGGTGGTATTGACTGGTGTAAACGCTGGTTGATACGGTATCTGATTTTGAGATTAATCAAAATTTGAAAATAATGAAAAAACACAAGGCTTGAATTGGGGAGAAGCAGACAACAAGACTCGTGTGAGCACCAGATGTGGGCCGACTTTACCGGGATATAATTAGTATTAATATATTTAATTTTTTATATATAATTAACTATTAATATATTATTAAGTTATTAATATAATTAATAACAATACACCTAATATTTATTGTATAAAAATGTAAATCTATTATTTTGGGTTTAGAAAAATATCTACTAGTTAATGATTATATTATTCTTTTATGATTTTAATTATAAATCTTTGCAATTTTTTTTAATAAACTTATTAATAATTTTTAACACGTAAATTAATTATTAATTATCAATTGTATTATTTATTACTAATTAATAATATATCAATATTTCATTGATATAATTAACATCATTGTAAGTAATATTTATTGTATAATAATCTAAATAAAACAATCTGTATATAAAAATATTTACTAAATAATTATTATATTATTCTTAATATATTATGTCGTATTATTAATTAATTACTTATATAGTAAATAATATAATATTTCATATTAATAATAATATTATTTTTAGAATTGAAAATAATATTATTAGTTATATTTAAAAATTAATTTAAGGAGATTATTTATTATCATAATACTTTGTATTATAATCCATATTATATATAATAAATAATCATCATAAATAAAATATTAAATATTAATAATATATATAGAATTAAAAATAATAATATTATAATCATTTTATAATAAATTTAAGAATATTGCTTATTATACATAATATGTATAATTATACTTAGTAGTATTAATATAAATAACAAGTAGTTAATATTATTTTTTCCAATTTAATTTTTTTATGTTCCAAACGATGCCTCTTTTTATTATGAAATCAAAGACCTATTTCTATCTAGGTATAAGGAGAATCATTACATAGCCCATAAGACCAAAGCCAAGTGGCCCACGAATATGGCCCAAAATCCCTCGAGCATGCAAGCCCTGATTCTAGGCCCAAAAGCCCATTTTTGGCAAAAGGTCCCTTCTTTGAATAGAAATGATACATTACTCATACTATTATGGTTCTGTCACTACTAAAATATATGCTAAAATACCCACCACCATTGCAGTTCCACCACTGATATAGTTCTGTCACTTCTATAGTACTATTACCGGGCTACTACAATACTAAAAAAATCGCATGTGCCCGGTTTTGAACATCGGTCTTTTGGATTCATACATACGAGGTTTTCCACTCCAGGTGTATGCATTATGTTTAAAATGGACATTACTTTAGGTAAAAATATATGGTATACAAAAAACAGATCAAATTATGAATTGACTTCCAGATTCCACATATAATTATCATCTAAATTTTAAATTGAATTCTAAATGAATTATGTATGTTTATAATTACGTTATCAATTCTAATTTAATTATGGATGTGTATAGTTCTACCATTATATGTTAAACGTGTTTGAATTTGTTCTCTATATGTAAGTGTTAGTTGGTTATTGCAGGTACAATAATTTTATATATGTATGTGTTAGTTTATTGTAGGTACAATAATTGGATTGAAAAATGAGAGGGAACCCACAAAACTAGACCTGGTGGTGGTCAAATTGGAGACCTGGAGCTGCTGGCCAAATTGGGGAGCTGCTGGCTGATTTGCCCAGCAGAGGCTATGCCAACGGTTCAAAACCGTTGGCATAGAAACTCTAGGATTAGTTTTACCAACGGTTCCTAAAACCGTTGGTAAAAAACCTTTCCCAACGGTTTAGAACCGTTGGGAAAGAGTAGAGTTTGGATTTTACAAACCGTTGGGAAAAAGGTTTCCCAACGGTTTTGAAGAACCGTTGGCATAGGGTAATCTTTCTCCACCCTATGCCAACGGTTCAGTGTAAACCATTGGGAAATGTTTTTCCCAATGGCTTACTTCCCTACGGCTGGAAGAACCGTTGGTATATGTTATACCCACGGTTGTCCAGCCTTTCCCAACACTTCTCAACCGTTGGTAAATGTTTTATTTCCAGTAGTGACACCCCACTTCTTCCATGACCTTCATAACCCCTCAACCACCCACACATCCCTCTATAAATAAAATTTCTTTGATTTCTGGACCACCTACAGCATCCCTACCCCCACCACCACCATGCCCAGTTAGCATCCCCCATGCCCATATCCTAAACTAAAAAGGAAGAATAGACGAGGTATAAATTTATCGGAGGGGTCGATTGTTTTAAATTTTTTTAAGAAAAGCAATGAATGTGGGATTTATGGGTGTAAAATGATGCAGACACGGTATCCGATTTTGATTTTATTTAAAATTTGAAAATAAAGAAAAAACATGAGGAAAGCATTGGGGGGAAGAAACTTGTTTGAAGAGAGAAGAAAGTGGGGATACTTCACGAGGTTAGTGGAGAGATAAATTTTTTATTGTGTTTTTAATTTTAATGGGTTTTCTTGAAAATCAGATAGGATATGAGTTTATTTAAAAATATATTCCAATCAGCATGAACAAGGATCATATTTCTCCTTGCTAAGGAGGTGTCAACCACATTCACGCCTCTTTATATATATATATTTAATAATTTTTCTTTTGAATAAAATAATATTTATTATTTAAATTAATTTCTATGAATATTATTTTTATATATTTGATAATTTTATTTGATATAAAATATTACCAATTTGTTAATAAATAATATATTTATCAATAATCAATTTTATTATTCATTATTAATTATTAATATATTAATATGGTATTTATATAATTAATATCATTATAGGTAATATTTATTCTATAATAATGTAAATAAAATAGATTATATTTAGAACAATATTTACTAATTAATAATTATATTATTTGAATATATTATGTTTTATTCTTAGTTAATAACTTATATATGAAATAAAATAACAATTAATATTAATAATTATAATATTTATATATTTGAAAATAATAATTTTATTAATATTTAATAGTTAATTTTCAGAAAACCTGCATCAGCATAACCACTGTTGACAAGCTCCTCATATCCAACATATACCTGGAACATAGCCTTAGTTCTTCTCAGATAATTAATGATTTTCTTAACAGTAGTCCAATGTTTTTCCCATAGATCATCTTTATATCTTTGTACCATACTAAATTCACTGGCTACATCAAGTCTAGTAGAAAACCTAGAAAAGAAGATTGATCCTATCACTAAAGCATTTGGGGTCATCCTCATTATCTATTTCTCTTGTTGTGTCTGGGGAGACATTTTCATAGAAATATGTAATCCATGTGAAACTGGAACCAATAACCTCTTGGATTGATCCGTACTAAATATATTTTGTATATGGTCAATATATGTATGTTGAATTATTCTAAGAAGCCTCTTGGATCTATCATGAATGAACTTGATCACTAGAATGTAGGCTGATTCACATAAGTCCTTCATGGAGAAGCACTTTTTCAACCAGTCCTTAATAGACTATAAGAATGGTATGTCATTTCCAATAAACAATATTTCATCAATATATACTATTAGTATAGCGATCACATTCCCACTAAACCTTTTTTATACATATGGATCACATTAATTCTTAATGAAACCAAATCCTTTTAGGGATTCATCAAATCCAATGTTCCATGACCGAGAGGCTTTCTTCAATTCATAAATGGATCTCTCCAACTTCAAAATCCATTTGGAATCCCCTCGAATCACAAAACCTTCTAGATGTGTTATATAGAAATATTTTAAAAGGTTCCTATTATTGAATGTAGTTTTGAAATCCATATTCCAAAAATCATTGTCATGGTAAGATTCTATCTCAGGTATGGATTGATGGATTTAATCATGGAATGTGGTGAAAAGGAATAATCATAGTCAATACCTTGAGGCAGTTTAAACACATTAAACATAATATTTTCTTTATAGGTACTTACTTTAACTTCCTAGTATAGTTTTCTCATGAATACCCATTTACACCCAATAGGCTTTACATCAACTGGCACATTGACCAGACCCCAAACATGGTTCTGATACACGAAATCTATCTCATAATTCATAACTTTTATCCATCACGGATCATTTGACCTCTCTACTGTCTCCTTACAGGAGAGAGGATAATTATTTTCTAACAATAATGAGACACCATCCTCAATGACTAGAAAACCATATTTCCCTAGTTCTCTTACCTATCTTACACTCCAATGTAGTGCACGTGTTTCTAAAACTACTTACTCCATAGGGACCTATGGATCTTGTTCATGTACCAAATCTTTTATATCGTGAACATCAACTTCATCGAATTCAATCTTTCCCCCACTATCCTTTTTTAGGATGCACTCCATCTCATGAAATACGGCTTGTTTGGTGATAATCACGTTCTTGTCGAAGGGGTTGTATAGCTATTATCCCTTTATTTCATTGGGATACCCTATAAATATACACCATCTTCCTCGAGTTTCTAGTTTTTTGTCTAAAAATCCATTAAGAAACACCTCACAATCCCACACACATTTATGCGATAAAATATGTTTCTTTATAATCCATAACTTGATGGGAATTTTATTTTCCACTTTAGTTGGCACTCAATTTAATTTGTATGTTGATGTTTGTAATGTATATCCCCAAAAGGATAACAAAAGATCTTTATGACTCATCATCGACATTACCATGTTTAAAAAGGTATGGTTCCTCCTTTCTGTATCACCATTCCAATATGGTGTATAAGGTGGATTGAGTTGATATAGAATCCTAGAATCCTATAGAAACTTGATGAATACTTGTTTAGGATATTCAGCACCTCGATCTGATTGAAGTTTCTTTATCATTTTACCAACATGATTTTCTACTACATTCTTGAATTCCTTGAATTTCATAAAGGACATGGACTTATACATCATCTAGTAAATATTTCCATATCCACTCAAGTCATCAGTAATAGTTATGAAGTAAGAATATCCACCTCTAACTTATACTAGAAATATTCCACACACATCAATGTGTACCAATAATAGAATATCTTTGGCCTTATCAAACTATACTCCAAAAGGTGGTTTAGTCATTTTTAATTGTAAACAAGAATGACATCTATCATGTAGTTTTATCTCATAAGAGTATAAATAACCATCTTTAAATAGATTTTTCAAATGCTTATCGTTAACATGACCAAGATGGTGATGCCAAAACAAGGTGTTATATGGGTAATGTGAACATTATTTTTAATCAATTTCAAACACATGTTTTCATAATTTAATACAAATAGATTGTTATTTAAATGTTCCATGCCATAACATATTTTTTCCTTATAAAAGAATAAACATTTATTTACAAATTTGAAAATAAACCCATTTGTATCTAAACATAACATGTAAATTATGTTCTTGGTAACTGTAGGAACAAAATAGCAATATATTTAATCCAGAATCATTATCATTGTCAATTAATGGTGGTATTAACCAAGGGAGATGATATCCAGGATCACTCCATTGGAAGCTCTCATATCCACCTCTCCTCTAGTAATCTTTTAAAATCTACTTGGTTAATTCATTTGGATACATATTTGAGCCCCACAAGATGACTCTAATACACAATGTTTAGATATTGAAAGATTACACATGATGATGAATTCATCTTTAGCTTCCCCTTGATTTTGGTTGTAGTTTCACTTCTAGTGGATAGAATATCTATAAGAAAAACATACTGCTTCCTTTTCCTTCCCATGCCTCTAGAACTTATTCTTCTTGGAAGGATGGATCTTGGGATCTTTACACTGTTTATAGGTCTTAAGAACATATTCATTGTTCTTCCATTTCTTATTCACCTTACAGACCACAGGTTTTTCATGCCCCATGTCCTTATCTACTTGAAAATTTAAAGTAAGATGTTCTAGAAGAATCTTCTCATTATTTCTCATACTGTAATAAACAATAAAGTCGGAGAAGGTCTTGGACAGTGAAGAAAGTGTGAGATATGTACACAACTCATCTTATAATTTGACCCCTAATATGTTTAGGTGTTCAATGTAGCTGATAAGATTCACTATTGGAGTCCTAGATGGTGCAGACTCTCCAAGCCTAATTGTGAACAGTGAATTGAATACCTCATACCTCTATTGTCTCTCCTTATCATCAAAGATATACTGAAGGTGAGAAAACATTCTATAGGTCTCTATATCCTCATGCTACATTAAAATCTCATTGGATATGGATGATAGAATGAATCACTAAACTTATGTAGAACCATAAAAATGTTTCTCATAGAGAGATAACTCTTCATCTCTTTCCTCATTCCAAGGAAAAATTGGTAAAGGTTCTTCCAGCACATATAATTTTGATTCATGGAGGATGATGAAAAGTAGGCACTTTTTCCACTCTTTGAAATTAGTTCTAGTGAGAAGGCTTTCTTTCTCAAGTATGGATCATAATGATATGTTTGATGTCATTTTTTAATGATGTTTCTACAAATAATATGTGCATAATTTTATAATTTTATATGATAAAATTTAGACAAATAAATAAATATTATATTTAATAGTCTCCCCATATTTTATCGAAACCCAATATCCCTCACCATGGGTTTTAGAATATCCTATTTCTTTGAAATTCTAGTGGTAATTATCAATATTTCTCTTTTTATTACCCCTGATTTGGTTGGTCAAGAAACTTGAAACTGTTTATGTAGGCATTAGAAATTCCAACTGCATTAACTCACATTTCCTTGATCCATTGAGTTGAATCCCTAATCATGAAACCATTAATTTTGATTTCATCAACCTTTTCCTCTCAGTTATACCATGTTCAGATTTGGAAGACAACCCTTGATGTCAACTAAGTAATGTTAACCCAAAGCCTCATATTCGAATTCCGTGATAATTGAAGGCACCCCAAATTTGTCTGGTCAAGCACTTGGAACTATGGTTCGATTCTAACCGAAGTTGTGGAAGACAATACTGACGTAATATTTTATTGAGGTATTATATCCTTTATGTTTAAATGGCCAATTATTTTCTTTATCACATTATTTTTAATAATGAGTGGGATTAATTAAGTGATTAAAAATCTCTTAGAAAATATTTACATATAATCCAGATTATTTTAGTCATATCTTACATTCTTGTTAATTAATTAATTACATTATCTTGATACATCCATAATAAAATAACCATGAAACTAATAGGAATAAAATAAAGGTTATGATCATGATCTTATGTTAATGGTTAGTTTATTTAGAGGTTGATAATCTAATAGGTTACTTAGGGAATAAACACCCTGAACCAATTGAGGTTCGTGTTTACAACATTCCACCTTCGTATCTCCTTGGATTGGTTTCACCTTTTCTCTAAACTTGAACTGCCTCCACTAACATGGGATCTACATCAATTACATATTCCATTTACTCACATGAAGGTGAGGGGAAAGGGGGTTCAACTTAATGAAACCATGGGCATGTGGTCCCTAGATAATAATGATGGGAGAAGTCACACATGCCAATAATTTAATTTAATAATAAATAAAATGAAACCAATAACATACAAAAGCTCTAGTCTAGCTCACGATCATCTTCATGCATTCAACGAAATACACATTTAATAAAACTATCATTCAATTATTAATAATTATTATTTAATATAAATTTCCCTCGAATCGATTAATTATTATCATTAATTAATCAATACTTTTACCATAACCCTTATCTAAATTTCCTTGATATTATCATCCTTTATAATTAAAATTAATTTAAATAAATTCATTTGAAATTAACTTTTTACATAAATGTACCTTGGTGGTAAGATGATGAATCCCTATCTGAATCTACCAAACATTTATTAGACTTGTATACTTTTTTAATCTAGTGATATATGGAACACATGACATATCACATACTATGAAAACATGTACTTTCTTGATGATTACATGAATTACATTATCTTTTCAGCCAGGTGTTATGCTTCAGTGCACATAGAGAAACAACTTTCAATACAACTTATACATGATATGTTGATCTCAACCATAAAGCGATATTAATTAATCATTTAAATATTTATTTATATTATCACCTATCAAATGGTGTGTCCTATAATTATGACAACACACAAGTAAATGTATCAAAGTTATATAGTAAATTAAAGGAACATTAAATCTCTATAATTTGGTAAAAGTGAATGGTGTGTAGATATGATCTACATGGAATGTATATCATTCACCATCTATCAGAGGTACATTCCTAGGGACTCATCATGTGAAGCATTCCTTGTATTTGTTGTGATTACACGACATATCCAATAGGCCACACGCCGTGTTGACTATGTGTCACACGACCATCGGTCGGGTAGGCCTTTTATGTAAAACATGACCCTTTTCTATCAAAAACGGGATTAAACACAATGTCTAGTGGGATACATATAGTGTAGTCTTACTAACTATGAACCATTTAATCCTAGTCAACACGAGGTGCATTAATGGTGAAATTAGATCAGTAATCAATGCATAATCTCGAATTGATCTCCAAATCAAATATATTTCATTGAACATGGCTACCTGGAATGTTACTCTGGTTACAAGGCATGTAGTCTAGTGTTGTCCAACTAGAAACCTCTGTAACTCTAGATGAGTTCCTCGATATTATTTTAATCATAAAAATAAACATATCAATTAGACATATGGGAAATGAATACGAAGCAAATACCAAAATTCATATTAGTAGAAATATTAAACATTAATTGAAAAATAAATTATAAATTAATAAATAACTAATGATTTTAAAATAAATATAATCATATATGTGGCCTCTATGATACCACTTTTAGGTTCTCGGTGTAGCAGAAGCGCGGTTAGGGGGCACCCTACATTTCTTTTTTCATGATTGTTGATCAATCTACAATCTATTCAATGGTGAATGCCATGACCCATAGAATTTATCTTCGAGATAAGACAAAGTTAATAATTTTGGAACCAAGAGAGAAGAGAGAAACACATATAGTTTATAATTAATTTAATAAAAAAATAACCTATAATGAATTCATTCTTCATTGACGAATTTAATGACAGATATGTGGTGGACCATCATTGCGTTGTAGAAACTGATCATATATCCCCTATAGAGGTGATCCACATGTGTTCCCTGAATCTATAGATGTCACCGAAAGAGTCTCTATCTGCTGGAATATAATATCCTTGTGCTTTTGTCGTTTGCCTTGATCGCCTTGAGAATCTCTTCCAAATCGTTCTCCCTGATCCAGTGGAGGAGGATTGATCTTGGATCTTGAGAGAATTCATAGAGATTAGGCCTTTATAGGCTTGAGTGGTTTTCTATAGATCCATTATGCACAACCTCGTTGGATAATTATAAAAATAACAAAATTGGTAATTTATATTTTAAGTTTTAAAATAAAATAATTTTACAAGTTACCTTATTATTTATTTAATCGTAGCAACACACCATGTAAATAATAATAGTAGAATCATTATTTTTCAACATGTTCTTAACTTGTGAACTATAATTAAATATTATATAATGAAATAATATTCAATATTTATTATTTCAAACTAAACCATTAAAATAGTTCCTCCATTACTCCACAATTTATATTGGGCTTGAATAATGTATATTTATTTATTAAATATGTATAACAACATTATTCACTAATAAAGAAATAAATAATATATTCACTAAATAGAAAATAAATAATTATTAAATATTATTCTCACAACATATTCTCTCAAATTACTAGTGATGAAATAAATGTGATCAAGAATTCAGGAATAATTATTAACCCACGCCCAGTAATAATATTTATTCAAATTATTAAATAATAATATTTTATTTAATTGAGATTCTTGATACACTTAGTGTGTGACCCTCTTGGAATCTTTCTTAGTGGATTTAGGTGAATCAGGATAATGTACAAGTTCAAAATATAGAAACACACAAAAAAACCCATATATAATTATATTAATGCTACAAGGAAATTTCACCCCATAAAAAACACATACCATGTAATATAATCCCTATATCCCAATATGTCTAATAGAGCAGGTTGCATGCTAGTGTCATCAACCAATATGCTCAAAGTCTATTTCATTGACATTGCCTAAATAGAACATTCCTATAGAACACCATGACCATGAATTTATTTAGGATAATAATTTCCATCAAAAGGCCTGAGATATTAACTTATATTATTTAACATAAGGGATAAATCTTTTCTCGCATTACTCATTAATGTAGTATTACTCATGAAGAACCGAATGTATCCTGCCTTACCGTGAACATTCGTTGTCGTGGTTTTTTTCAATACATCAAGGTATTTGACTCCAAAGAATTATTAATAATAATTTTAAATTATAAGTACAAATACACTTGGACAAAGATAGGAACATCTAATGGCACTTATAAAAATGGATTTCCAACTTGAAGGTCTTGTTCTCATAATATCCAACTTGATATAACCAAGGAAGTAAACCATGAGAAGGTGTATCAAATTTTAAAGAGTATCTACCCATGATAGCATGTATCATTTCTGTCCCTCAAATGATATCATCAAGATATATAACATATATTCAAGAATAGTTTCATAGTACCTCCGAGTTTTCATGATATCGTGGAACTGCTATGATGTTTTACTGCCACAAAAACTCTAAGAATTTTTTCACATACTATGTCACGATGAAGAAAAATCATGATGTGATAAGTAGTTAGTTAATATCCAAAAAAATACATGTTTATCATAAAGTACATAGAATTTCTTTCTATGGAACCAACTCTAATAACTAAGACTAGTATGCTGGAGATTCGGAAGTGGCTCCGACCCGGATTCACCTAGAGAGATTGAATATGGTAACAGTAAAAAATATTTTTGATGATTGGAGACCACTGTAATTTTGTATATTTCTTCTCTATAGTGTCTCATTCATGAGAATATTGTTTAGTGAGGTTATTATACCACGTTTCACCAAGATACAATTTATCTAGGGTCCCACTCTTAGCTAGTGTCTATAGGTAACTCCCTTGACTTAGTGCTCTCTTGTAATATTGGACACATTGTTAGAATATGGTACACATTGTGGGTTATTTAAAAATAAATCATGTTTTTTTCCTATGTTTTCTATAAAAAATATTTCTATCATTTTTATAGAAACCTTCATTTTATTAAATCTTATAATGATTATAGCATGGAATGTATTTTTTGGGTGGAATACTAATGGGATTGGACATACACCCTACTTACACTTTGTGTGTTAGTTTACTTGGTTATATTTGAAACTAGTAAAGGAAATGTGTTTGGAGATAGTGGTTTATGATGCTAGTGGTTTCTCAATGCAGGTGTTGTGGTAGTGTCTTGAGGACGATGTTCCTCTTGATGCTTGGTGCTTATGGGATAGTGTCTTATTTCCATTTTTATTGTGGCTCATTTTGGTTTGTTTTAATTGTTTTAAACCTAAATCTTAATATTGTTATTCCATGTTTGGATGTGAGAATTCATTTTTTTGTTTATAATTGTCAGGTTTTATGATTATAATGTCAGGTAAAATAGTTCCCAATGTATTTTATTAATACTTGGGGACTAGTTACCAGCCCAAGGGGATTGGGAATACCCTTCGAGACATTACATGGCCCAGTTATAGTTTCAGGTTGGTTGGAACTCCATCTCGGTTCGTGACAAACAAGTGGTGCATTTATAGCATGTAATTACAGCGATGCATTTAATAATGAAAAATATTGAATTAAATTTCGAATCAATTCTGATTCATTGAACATGAATAACCAATGTGTAACTGTTGTTATATGGCTTGTGGTCCTATGTTGTCTAGTTGGAAGCCCTGTCATCTCCAGATGAATTCCTCAATTTTATTTTAATCGTCAAATTAATCATCTCAATTATATGTTTGAAAAAAGAAGGTGGAATAAATAAATCTCTCAATTCAGATTAAAATAATTATAAAACATGAATTTAATACTAAATTAAAAATAGTTAAATCACTAATAAGATTTTAAATAATTATAAATAATTATATCCCTGATATGATACCACATGTAGGTTTCGGGCATATATGAAACATGCGATGGGTGGTTCACAACATTGCTTTTTTCCATAATTGATGATCAATCCGAGATCTATATGATGATGAATGGTATAATCCATAGAATTGAATCAATGAAATAGACATTGGATAATTATGATGAAACAAGAGAGAATATAATCACTTATTATTTATAAATAATTTAACTAAATAAAGAATTATATTTAACCAAATCTTTATTCATTGATGAATCTGGTGACAGATTTGTGGTCCACCATAGTTCTATGGTAGAAACCATGTGTAGATTTTCCGTATAGGTTATCCACATGTGTTCCAAGAATATCTAAATGTCGATGAAAGAATCTATAAGTTCTACAATGAAATATCCTTGCACTTGTGTCATCCTCCTTTGATCTCTTTGAGAACCGCTTCCAAAGAATTCTTCTTGATCTGATGAAGGAGGATTTCCTATGTTCATGGAAGGATTCTTGGATGGGGGAGCTCTCTATGCTTGAGAGGATTATATAATGTTTTTGTGCACAGACAAAAAAATTAATTGGGTCATTTTAGAAAACATTATAATGGGGTATTTATATTTATTGGGGTAAAATAATATAATTGTCCAAGTTCTCTTAATTATTTATTTAATTCGTGAAGAACCCCATATCAAATAAATATAATAATATTATGATTTCTCGACATGCACTTCACTTGATAATTGAAATTAAATATTATTTAATTAAATAATATTCAATATTTATTATTTCACACAGGACTATTAAACATGGTCTGCCATTCCTTCACAGTATTTATCAACCCATGAATACTATCTCTTTATTTTTAAATAAATATTACTACATTATGTACCAACAAATAAATAAATATTATATTCAATAAATAGAAATTAAATATTTATTAAATATTCCACTCTAATTACATTCCCTAAAATAACTGGTGACAAAATATATGTGATCAATCAAACATTATTAATTATTAAACCATAGCATAGAATAAAATTTATTAAACTTGTTAAATAAGTAATAATAACATATTATTTAACATAGATTATTGATACACTTAGCTAGTGACCCTCTAAGACACACTCTCTGTGGCATTTGGATAAGATTCTTCAAGATCAAGGGTAGAATATAGAACCATGCTAAGGCATCTATAGAGAAAGCAGTTAATATCACAAAAATATTTACTCATACGATCGCTTACTATGTAATATAATCCCTTTATCTCAATATCTATAATCAAGTAGGTTTTATGCTACTACCATCAACCTATGTGCTTGATTTCCCTTTCTTTGACATTCAATAAATTGATCTTTTCTAAAGAACACCATGGTCATGGATATATTTAGGGTATATCATTTCCATCAAAGGGCCTCAAATATTAACATTTGTTAAAAGATATAAGGGACATGGATATATTTAGGGTATATAATTTCCATAAAAGGGTCTCAAATATTAACATTTGTTAAAAGATATAAGGGATAAACCATTTCATGCATTATTCATTAATTAAATATTACTCTTGACACACCCAACATATCGTACCTCTCCATGAACATATGTCATCACATTTTTTTATCAACACGTCAAATTACACGTCCCATAACAGTCATTAATAAAAATATTAAAATATAAGGACTAATACAAACATTTGTAGATTGGAACATCCAATAAAACATATAAATGTGGATTTCCTAATGGAGGGTCTCATTTTTATAATATCCTAAAGGATATTACTAATGGAATAACCCATGAGAAGGTTCCTCAATGTCCTATGAGTCTCCAACCCTGATAGCCTATAACATTTGTGTCCCTAAATTGAAATCATCCTCCTATAAAACATATATTTAAGAAATGTGTCATAGCACTTCCGGGTTCTCATCATAGATGGGAACTACTAAAACCTTTTACTGTGACAGCTACTCTTAAGACATTATCACATAGTATGTTATGTAGAAGATCAATCATGATTTGATAAGAAGTTTATTAATTCTCAAAAACTGTGAATATAGTTTATAATAATGTATAAAAAATTTAGTTCTACGGAACCAACTCCAACATGAATAAATGCCTACATATTCTGTTGTCCCCTTATAATCGGGATTCATGTCGTCTATCCCATAGATCAATATCCTCCAGGATATCTCCTCTTGTCAAAGTCTCACTTCCCTCACATCTTCATGGAATGAAAGGAAGGTAACTGACACGATAGTGCAAGAATGGGATGATAGAATCCAAACTGCCTCATAACCCAATCAGTCTGATGCCAATCAACAAGATAAAAATAAATTAAAGTAATGATGAAATATTTGACACCAAGAATCACCATGAAATATGGTGGGAGACTTTAGAAGACATCCTTAGTATATCGAATCAATGAAATATGAAAAAAATACATATCAATTTATATATGAAGACATGTATAGTAAAAAATAATGTTTTATATAATTAATAACCATAAACTTTCACAATTTATTTTTTATTTTCATTTCAAACATTTCCATAGGTTATCTTACAGTTGAAAACATTTTGTATTCATTCCTGAAATAGGGAAACATGATCATCCTAACACATTCATTTCATCTCAAGAATAATAGTTGATATAATTTCTATATCAAGTGAAGAGTGATCTTTCGGTAAGATTATATGTACACAAGTGTGTGGGCTTTATAATTTGGTTTATTTTCACCTGTATAGGAAATAGAGTTTCAATCAACTTATGGATCACAATCCTAAATTTATGTTGTAAGTGAATATCATTCCTTTAAGAGTACAAATATTAATCCAGAGATAATATTGATTAAAGAATTCAAAATAATGAATAAAAAATCATAATATAAATAATTATCATCTAATAATAAATATACAACCAATTTAAATTGAAGTTTTTAAAATCAATAATGTATCAGTGATGAAATTGAAATTCTTATAGGAGTAAGATACAATGAAAGAAAAGGATTGTCATTTTGAGAAAGACTAAATATTCCATATGGTAAAACATACATAGTTCATTACAGCTATAAAATTCCTTCACATAAAATTATTAGATGATAACTTTTGTACCGCATGGTATATTCATAACGATTATTCCCAAATAAGATATTTTTTATTCCAGTTATAAAAGGGGGGCTTATATCATAATAACAATGGTGATATACAAATTTAATTTTCGGTTCTAAAATTTAAAATATATAATAATTTAAAATTTAATGATAAAAATTAAAATTCAGAGTTAGTATATGTATATTATATAATAATGAGATTTATGTTTACCAAATAATGTATAGGTTAATATCTCAAAATTAAAAGTGAATGATGTTCTCTTCATTTTTTCATCTGGTTGTCATATAACATATGTTTCTCATGTTCTCAGTATGATAACATCGAGAACCCAAAAATCCCCATATAAGTGATAAAATGAAAACAAACTATCAAAATAATTACACTAAATGAATCACTTAAATAGAGGGCCTTAGAGAGGAGGAATATCCCTGGATTTATAGTGGTAGAAACATTGATCCAAAGCTTCCTCACTCACCTTTAAAACAAACTACGTTAGAGATAAATAAAAAACATTTCCACCACCTGAAAGATAATCAATTTGTATGGAAAACAAATATTTAAAATCTTAATATATTCTTCTATTAGGTGGGGTATTAATTAAAAAATATTTAATGATTTAGAATAAAAATTTCACTTTCATAAAATAAATATCAATACATGCCAATAAATAGATGAGTAACATAAAAAATGAAAAATTGTATGATCCTATTTAAAAATTTAACTGATTATACAAACCCATCACATGTGCCAAAGATAAAGGCATAAAAACCATTTATGTAAAAAAACTAACAGAAATCATATACATACATGGGTCTCTCATCGATTCCATTTTCCAGTAAGCTTCATTATTATTCTAAATTCTGATCATGGAAAATCAGTGTTGATGAGGGAAAATATAGTGAAACACATATGTACAGAAATGAATAATTCTTCATTCACTCTTGTAATTCCGTACGTACTCATCATTGTGGGAAATATGATAGTAATCATGAAGATAATTTTCATACCTATATAGAATTAAATATGAACTTATTTGAAAAATATATAAACAAATTTGGAAAAAATTTGAATATATTAACCCTCTTATAATTACAAATACCTAATAAAATAGAGAAATACCTTAATCCTAGGGTGTTACTTCCTCACTCACATGTTGGTGATATGTTTAATAAAAACTCTTTAGATTCATATTTTAACATTAATTATAAAACACATATTTTGTTAAAACACTATTTAACTCATTGAATGTAAATATAATATGAATTAATATCATTGAAGAAAAAGAATCATAATATAAATGAATGGAAATTAGTTTAGAAGTTTAAATTTTTCAAAAAACATGTATTATATATTTGAAAACATACCTAATCATTATTCTTCTTGATGAAATAACTTAAATAAAATGTAACTTGTAATGTTGATTTTTTTCTCTTCTACATCTCAGTGCACAAAATCAATTAAATGAAAACAATTACACAATTGGATTGTAAAAAACCAAAACTTATTAATATCCTATAGAAATTATGAGAAGTAAAATATAAAATAAGTTCTAAATATATTTATGAAGATTTAGAGTAAAACAACTAAAATAATGCATGTTCGAACAATTCTATAATAAAATAATATTTATCTAGTATTTAATTGAAAGAACAGTGAAATATTTTAAATTTTCATGTATGGTTCGCTATAAATGTATTTTCTAGGAGCTTAAACATGTTTAAAATGATGATAAACATGGTAGGATAGGTATCCAAGAAACAATACATTAAAACAATATTCTTCTTGATAAAGGAACATATGTAAAATTTAACTTGTAATGTTGATTTTCTACACTTATGAATCCCTATAAACAACACCAATGTAATGAAAACATTAAATCAATTAGATTGAAAAAACCCATATCTGATTCTGATCTCAGGGAAAGTATGAGTAGAAAATATAAAATAATCTCTAAATATATCTTTGAATATTTAGAATAAAACAAAAAAAAATTAATGTTCAAAAAAATTCATGATCAAATAACATTTATCTAGTAGTTTATAGAACCAACATTGAAATATTTTCAAGCAGCAAGGGCGGACATCATGAAATTTTTGGTCTTGGAGTTTAAACTTGTGGAAAATGATAATAAACTTGAAATGATAGGTAACCCAGAAACAATACATCAAAAAATAGTTTAGATCCCTAGTTGAAATAGGAAAAATATATTCAGCGTGTAAAGAAAAAATCATCTAACATTATTATTTTTTGATGAATGAGATAAAGTAAAATTTAACTTGTAAAGTTGATTTTTTCCCTTTTGCATCCATGTTCACAAAACCAAATCAATGAAAACAATAACACAATTGGATTGAAAAAAACAATAACTGATTGTGATTTCAAATAATGTATGGGCAGTAAAATATAAAATAATTTCTAAGTAGATCTATGATGATTCAGAGTAAAACAATAAAAATAATGCATGTTCAATCAAATCCATGATTTAAGAACATTTATGTAGTAGATAATTGATTGAACACTGAAATATTTTCAATCTGGAAGGGTGTCCAGTAAGAAATTTCTTCTTAATGAGCATAAGCATGTGCAAAATTATGAGAAACATGGAAGGAAAGGTAACCTATAAACAATAAATCAAAAATATTATACTTCTTTGTGAATGAAATTTAGTAAAATTTAACATGTAATGTTGATTTTCTTCACTTATACATCCATATTCATAACACAAAAGTAAAGAAAATAATAAATCAATTGGATTGAAGAAAACAATATTTGATTATGATCTAAGGTAATGTATGATCAGTAAAATATAACATAATTTCTAAACAAATATATGAATATTATGAGTAATACAATGAAAATAATGAACATTCAAACAAATCCATGATCAAATAACATTTATGTAGATGTTAATTGAAGTAACAATGAAATATTTTTAAGCTACATGGATGGACAACAAGAAATGTATTGTATAAGAGATTAAACATGTAAAAAATGATGATAAACAAGGAAGTACAGGTAACCCAAGAAAATACATCCAAAATAGTTAAGATCCTAAGAGGAAATAAGAAAATGATATTATACATGTAAATAATATCTCATCCAACATTAGACTGAATATTAAAAGGCTGAGTAACATGATCCCTCTAGGGATTCACATAACAGTCCATCCTTAGACACAAACAAGAAATACAAAAAGAAATAATAAATTCTCCTTGTTAAATGAAATAATAATCAAAAGAAAAATCCAAATCCATTACAATGATCAAGATCATAAATGGTTTATTTATTGAAGAACCGTATAATAAACAAAAAGAGACAAACGTAGAACAGAAAGATGAATCCAAAATGTCAAAAACTCAACTATAACAACAACCCCATACTACGACCTAAGAGGTACCAGATGAAGATGTTGAGAGACATGTGACACAAATTATAACCATGAATTTGGTAAAAAGAGAGATTATTTAATCCACATCAATTTTTAATGCTAAATGTGGAAGGGAAAGAAAAAAATTGATTTGGAAGTCAGATTTGGGTAGCCGGAAGGTAGAGCCAAGTAGCACAGAGGTGGAGACGTAAGCAATGTCATGAACCCAAAGGTGAGGTAGAGGAATACTTCTTCAATTTGTGGGAGTTTTTGGCCTAGAACCAACTACTTTGTACTTTATTAATTAATAAATACCTTATCACATCTGGATTGTTCTTCTCCATGACAATGCATGTGATAATGTCCTAAGGACAGCTGTTTGTATTAATGGGTCATAGCGGATCCCTGCTATGATGAGAACCGGAAAGTGCCATAACACTATTCTTGGACGTTTGTTCTATGGCCGGATGATGTTATTTGAGGGACACAAATAATACAAGACATTAGTGTGAGGACTCATAAATCTTTGAGGCACCTTCTCATGGTGTGCGCCCTTGGTAATATTTAAGAGGATATTACGAGAAAGAGACCCGCTAGTAGGAAAACCACATTTCATAGTTTCATTGGATTTTCCTATCTATGGACGTGTGTATTGGTCCTTATACATTAAGATTATTTTTAATGGGTATTACCACTCACGCACTTAGATGCATTGATGAAAAATGTTACGACACACTGTTCACAGTGAGGTAGGATATGTTGGGTGCATCACGAGTAATACCACATTAATAGATAATGCGAGAAAAGATTTTCCCCTTCTATTCCATAATAGAAGTAGATATCTCAGGCTCTTTGATGAAATTGATATAGCCTAAATAAATCCATATCCATTGTAAGGCATGGGCAAGTTGAATTCTGGAAAGTCAAAGAATGAATAATCGAGCACATGGGTTGATGACAGTAGAAACCAACCCACTTGATTCGAGATATCATCACAAAGGGATTATATTACACAGTAAGTGTTCATTTGAGGTGACACGTCAATGTGGCATCAGCTTCTTTCTCTTGGGAGCCTTGACCCGTTTCTAGACAGTAATCTTGGACTCTAGTCAAGCCCTCCTAATGCCGATGGGAAAGTGGGCTAGAGGGTCACGCATTATGTGTGTCCATGTATCTCAGTAAAGTATTAATTTAAAAGGTTAAATAAAGATTATTCCCGAATTTGGTTTAATAATTATTTAAGGATGCTTGATCACATTTATTTCGACACTAGTTATTCGAGAGAATATATTTTGGTTGAAATAATATATTTATTAGCAAGTAATGTTGTTACATTTATTTCAGAAATAAATAGCTATTATTAAATGTCTAATAAATGTAGTAGAGTAAATAAAGGAAATAAAAACAAGTACACTCTGTGTATTAATGACTACATGCCATGTAGTTTTTTAGTCAGGATTTTTAGGAAATAATATGGTTTTATTAAATGATATTTATTATGATCTGCTGGGGAACATTTCAAGGAATTAATCATTCGAAATGGAGGTTTTCAAAAAGAGTTAATGAAACAAACAAAACGCTTAACACGTTTATTTATTTTTATAACTCTATAACCTCAAACCTGATTATAAATATCTTCACAACCCCAACACTTTTCTCTAATCGTTGTGCACAACAATTCTGGAGAGTTCTATCAAGGCCAAATGAACTCCTTCCTCCAAGAATGCTCTCAAAACCGAGAGAGATCCACCACCACTGGATCAAGGCGATCGAAGGAAGACATCTCAAGCAAAGGTTTTTCCGCACTATCACCCGAATATCCCTTCGGCGACATCTAGAGATACGTGGGGCACATGCGGATCAACGCTAGAGGAATCCTATACATGGATTATACGACGCAAAGACGGATCACACCGGATTGTGACGGGAGAGATCAATGAATAAATAATTCCATCATGGTAATTATTGTATGTTAATTAAAAAAATTATAACCAACATATGATGATACTATCTCTATGGTTCCAGGACTTCCTCTTTTGTTTTTTTTCTTCATTATGTTCCATGGATCTGACATTTTATATCGTGATGGATCTCAGATTGATTGTTTTTAACGCTAAAATTAATGTTGGGAACTCCCACCTACGTGCTTCTGCTTCACCCAGAACCTACTAGTGGTATCAGAGCGGACATATCTTTGATTATAATTATTTAGTTTTTTGTTGGTGATTTATTCATTTAATAATTGAGTTGTTTCAATTATAGTTAATCATTATTTAAAATATGAATCCTTATATTTTTCCCCCTCTCGTTTCTCGTTCACCTTACAGAAAAAAAATTATATTAATTTTTATTAAAATAAAATAGAGGAACTCATCCGGAGGTGCCAAAAGTTCTTGGCCGTACAACACCAGAATACACGGCGTGTATTCGGAAGTACACGCCATGTATTCTAGGATAAAATCATTGGACAGGTCCGCCAAACCCAGCCATGTATTAGATCCTATCTAAGTCATTTTTGACTCCGTGTGTTGACTAGGAATAGGTGGCATAGGGTTTCCGAATTACACACTATGTACCCCGTACACAGCTTGCCCAGCTAGAAACCATGCAACACAGATACTAAATGGCATGTGTCTAACTGAACATGCCATGTACTCTAAAAATTTCTGATGTACATCAACACGCCATGTCCCCGGGCATGTACTTCAGATGGACAGTGAAGAAAAGTACACGTTGTGCAGTCTGATATACACGCCGTGTACTCACCCAAATTATGCAGATTTATTAAAATTTATTATTATATTATACAAAACCTTGAGATATATATGATAGTGCATCCGTAAATCTAAGTCACAACATGTGATAGGTGTTTTATATATGTGTGTTTAATTTAACATCTGTGTAAAGAACGGGAATTCACCAGGTTACCTCCAAGGTACAAGTTACTTAAAAAGATAATTTTAAATGAATTTATTTGTTTAAAATTATGATGGATAGGAATTTCAAGGAAATTCATAAAAGGGTTTAAGATAAAAGTATTGATTAATTAATGATAATTAATTGATTCGAGCGTGATTTATCTTAAACATGAACGATTAAAGAATTTAATTCTAGTTTTATTTATGAGTAAATATAGTTGCATTGATGGATTTTCATTAGCTAGACCAAGACCTTTGCATGTGAATGGTTTATTTAATTAATTTATTTAAATTAAATTTGTTGTCCAGCGAGCCTTCTCCTCATTAATATATAGGGCCTTCACACCCAAGGATTCTTTTATCTAAAACCCCCTTTTTACCCCTCACCTGTGTGTGAGATAAATTCATAAGTAATGGATGGAGCTCCAAAGAAAGTGGAGGTGGATCCAGTCAGGAGCTAAGGAAAAACCAATCCAATGAGATACAAAGTTGTACAGGTGGAAAGGTGTAAACCTGAACCCGAAAGGATCAAGGTGTTTCTCCCCAAGGTCTTGGGTTAGTTTATCAACCACTAGATAAAATAACCAATAGAACAAGCTCATGATAAGACCATTTATTTTATTTATTTCAGTTTCATGGTTTATTTATTGTGGGTGTGTTTTCATGATCACAAAATTAATAAATTAAACAAACATATAATATGGAACTAAAATACAGACTGACTTATGCATAAATATTATCTTAGAAATGGTTTATCACTTAAGTATATCCCACTTAATATTAACAAGCATTTAATCAAAGATAATAAAATGATAATTTACATATAAGGATAAAATCCCTCAAAGAAATATTATGTCGGTATATCCCTCCATTATCTAGGATAGAATTGAACTATAGTTCAGTGTTCTTAACCAACCCTAGTTGGAGTGCTTTCAATTTTTGGGGTGTTCTAATTCATGTTTTTAGGATGACTTGACTTGGTTCGCATCAAGGGTTGACTGCCACAGTAGGGATTGGTGTGACCAAGAGGCAAAGGTTGAGGAAATCCTAAATAAATGGATTTCAGGATTGGGGAGTCCACTCAATGGATCAAGGAGCTACGAGTTAATGCAGTTGGCATTTGGAATTCCTACCTAAAACCATTCAAGTTTCTTGACCAACCCTATTTGGGGTAATGCGAAGGGAAATATGGATCCTTACCACTAGAATATTCTGAAAACATAATATTCCGAAGTCAATGGTAAGGGCTATTGGATTTTGATAAAATACGTTGAGACTAATAAGTATTAATTTATTTATTTGTCTCTGTTTTTTTAATAAAGTAATAAACCTTTGCTCATCTTAATTTGTTGAAACTGCATGAAAAATGACATTCAAATATATCATTGTAAACCATACTCGATATGGAAAACCTTCTCACCAGCACCAATTTCCAAGAGTGGCAGAGTCATTTAAGCATCATCCATCTCATTGAGAGTAAATTGTATGTGATAGAAGATCTTGTTCCAGTTGCGACTAGATCGTAAAATATACCCTTAACTCACTATGTAGATAAGGACATGGGGTGTGACAAACCCGTAGTCCTTATGGTGAGTAAGAAAAGGAAGGACAAGGAAAATGGCCCAAAGACTTATAAACGGTCTGAATCCCCTGAGCATCATCCCTCCAAGAAGGTGAAGATCCAGAGGCAGGGCAAGGAACGAGAGGCAGTGCATTTTGCATTGGCAAGCAAGGCCACTAGAAGAGGAACTGTAACTAGAAGCTTCGGGACTCTAATGGTGCATTTGTTATCAAGTGTAATATTTCTATTTCTACACATTGGGTAATAGATACAGTTTGTGGGGCTCATATATGTATTCAAATGCACGGACCAAGTAGATTTAGAAATATTTCTAGTGGAGTGGTGGATCTTCAATCTGCCAATGGCGCAAGTTTGGCTGCATTGGCTATTGGCGATTACCACCTCTCATTGCCGACTCAGATGATTTTGGTTTTACATAACTATTATTATGTTCCTAGTGTTACCAAGAACATAATTTTTGTATCTTTGTTAGATATAGATGGATTTATTTTCATGTTTGGAAATAAGGGTTGTCTCTTTTATAAGAACAACGTATGTTATGGTATGGCGCATTTAAATAATGGTTCGTATGTATTAAATTATGATAACCATGTTTTGGAAATCGATAACGAAACAAACCCACATGACTAGTACATCACCTACTTGTGTCATCCCAATCTCTGTCATGTAAATGATAAGCGCTTAACAGAGCTCTGCCAAGATGGCTATTTAGACTCATCTAAGCTAAAACCACTTGATAGATGTCACACTTGTTTACAAGGTAAAATGACTAGGCCTCCTTTCGGTGGACAGGGTAAAAGGGCCACAATTCTTCTAGGATTGGTTTACACAGATGTATGTGGATCATTTCTAGTAGAAGCTACAGGTGGATATTCATACTTCATTACATTTACTGATGATTTGGGTAGATAAGGCTATGTCTACCTGATGAGGTATAAGTAAGAAGACTTAGAGAAATTTAAGGAATTCAAGAATTAAGTAGAGAATTATTTTGGTAAGAAGATAAATAAACATCGCTCGGATCGAGGTGGAGAATATGTAATCCAAGAGTTCATCGATCTTCTACGGGAGTTTGGGATTCTATCTCAGCTCAATCCTCCTTATACACCACAGAAGAATGGTGTTAGTAAAAGGAGGAACAACACCTTGTTGGACATGGTGAGATAGACAATGAGTCACGCAGATCTTCCATTATCCGTTTGGGGATATGCCCTACAAACTGCTACATACGCATTAAACCGAGTACCAACTATGGTTGAAAATGGATTCCATCCGTGTTATTGAATGGTAAGAAATGAATTTTGTCGCACACACATGTATGTGGATGCGAGGAATTTGTTAAGTCCATCTCAGGAAACAAACTAGCACCCTGGGGCATGAAGTGTATCTTTATTGGATATCCTAAGGAAACTAAAGGATATTACCTATATAACCCTTCAGACAAGAAATTGATTGTCGCCCGAAAATTCGTCTTTCTCGAGAGGTAGCAATCCTCAAAAATGATTGTGGGAGAAACATTTACTTCGAAAAAGTTTATGCTCAAGATACACCGGAGTTGGAACAAGAACAAGTTCCACAGGTCCCCATGGAAGAGGTTCCAGAAACATAAGTATTGTGTAGGAGCTCAAGGGATGTAAGGGAACCAGAGAGATTTGGTTTCCCAGTCACCAAGGATGGTGAATCATTATTGTTAGAAAATGATGAACCTATCTCCTAAATGGAAGCAGTAGAAAGCTCAAAAGCTTTAAGATGGCTAGAAGCTATGAATTATGAGATGGATTCCATGTATCAGAACTATGTCTGGGTTCTGGTCGATGAGCCATTTGATGTAAATCCTATTTTTTGAAAATGGGTATTCAAGAGAAAACATCTCATAAAATTTCATGTTAGCACCTATAAAGAAAGGCTAGTGGATAAAGGATTTAGACAGTGTCAAGGAATTGACTATGAGGAAACCCTCTCACAAGTTTCGATGTTTAAATCCATAAGAATCATTATTGTCATAGTAGTTTACCATTACTTCGAGATTTGGAAAATGGATTTCAAAACATCATTCCTTAACGGGAACCTTCAGAAAGATGTCTATATGACACAACAAGAAGGTTTTGTGACACCTAGAGAGGCCAAATGGGTTTTCAAGTTGCAGAAATCCATTTATGGACTAAATCAAGCATCCAGGTCATAGAACATTCGATTTTATGAAGCCATAAAAGAATTTGGGTTCATTAAGAACGAATGCGAGCCATGTGTTTATAAGTGGTTTAATGGGAATGCAATCATTATCCTAGTAGTGTATTTTGATGACATATTGCTTATTGGAAATTATGTACCAGTCTTACAATTAGTTAAGGACTGGTTGAACAAGTGTTTATCTATGAAGGACTTGGGTGAAGCAGCCTACATTCTATAGATCAAGATCATTCGTAATAGATCCAAGAGACTTCTTGGACTAAGTCAGGGTACATACATTGACCAGAGACTAAAGAAGTTTATTATAGAATAATCCAAGAGGATATTAGTTTCATTGTCAGATAGCCTACATCTTTCTATGAAAATGTGTCCACATACACAATAGGAGAAAGATAGAATTAGTGAGATCCCATACGCTTTGGCTATAGGATCCATCATATATGATATGTTATGTACCATGATTGATGTTTCCTATGCACTGATCATGGTAGGATGATATCAAGAATATCTAGGATAAAAACATTGGACTATTGTTAAGACAATCCTTATGTATCTTTGATGAACTAAGGATGTGTTCCTGGTGTATAGAGGAGACGAGGAGCTTGTCATTAAAGGGTATGCTAATGAAAAATTTTAGATAGATCGTAATGATTTGAAGTCACAATCTGGATATGTTTTCGGTCTCAATGGAGGAACAATGAGATGGAAGATTTCAAATTAGCTAGTTGTCGTTGATTCTACAGCGGAGTCTGAATATATAGCAGATTCTGATGCCGCCAAGGAAGATGTCTGGATTCCGATCTTTGTCCAGGAGCATGATGTTATGCCTAGCAGTAAAGACCTTGTCACATTGTATTCTGATAATACTGCAGAGGTGGATCTTTTAAAAGAACCAAGGTCACATCAACAGACAAAGCACAAACTCCGGAAGTATCACCTCTTGAGGGATTGCTATCAAAGGGGTGCAGTTGCAGGGAGCAGAGCATCCATGGAAGAGAACATGGCAGACCCCATGACTAAAGGCCTATATTATTTGAATCATGAATATCATGTGAGATCTAGTAGGTTAAAGGTTATTAGCAGTTTCCACTAGTCCAAGTGGGAGTCTGTTGGAGTTGGTGGCCTAGAAAACAACTACTTTGTACTTTATTCATTAATAAATACATTGTTCTTGAATATATGTTCTATGGCCTGATAATGTTATTTTAGGGACACAAATAATACAGTTCATTAGGGGTGAGGTCTCATAAATCATTGAGGCACCTTCTCATGGTGTGCGCCCTTGGTAATATTCTAGAGGATATTATGATAATGAGACCCGCCATTAAGAAATCCACAATTCATAGTGTAATTGGATGTTCCTATCTGCGGATGTCTGTATTGGTTCTTAGATATTAAGATTATTATTAATGAGTATTACAACTCACACACTTAGATGTATTGATGAAAACTGTGATGACACACTGTTCGTAGTGAGGTATGATATGTTGGGTGCATCACAAGTAATACCACATTAATAGATAATGTGAGAAAGGATTTGTCCCTTCTGTTCCATAACAGATGTTGATATCTAAGGCCCTTTGATGGAACTGATATAGCCTAAATAAATCCATGGGTATGGTAAGGTATGGGTGAGTTCAATTCTAGAAATTCAAAGAATGAATAATCGAGAACATGGGTTGATGGCACTATCATGCAACAAACTTTATTCGGGATATCATGACAAAGGGATTATATTACAGAGTAAGAATTCGTATGAGGTGACTCCTTAATGAATCGTCAACTTCCTTCTCTTGGGTTCCTTGACCCGTTTCTAGACAGTAATCTTGGACATTAGACAATCCCGCCAAATTCCAATGAGAAAGAGGCCTATAGGGTCACAAACTAAGTGTGTCCATGTATCTCAGTTAAATATTAATTTAACAAGTTAAATAAATATTATTCCTGACTGTGGTTTAATTATTATTTAAGGATGCTTGATTGCATTTATTTCAATGCTAGTTATTCTATAGAATATATTCTGGGAGAAATAATATATTTATTAGCGATTAATGCAGTTAAATTTATTTTAGAAATAAATAGCCATTATTCAAGGTCTAATAAATGTGGTCAAGGAAATAAAGGAAATAAAAAAAAGTGCATGCCGTGTAGTTTTTTAGTCGGGATTTTGAGGAAATAATATTTTTTTATTCAATGATATTTATTATGATCAGTGTGGGCGCATGTCAAGGAATTAATCATTCGACAAGGGGGATTTAAATAAAAGTTAATGGAATAAATAAAATGTGCAACACATTTATTTATTGTCCTAATTCTATAACCTCTAACTAGATTATAAATATCATCACAACCCCAACACATTTCCCCAATCGTTGTGCACAATAATTCTGGAGAGTTCTCTCAAGGCTGAATGGACTCCATACTCCAGGAATGCTCTCAAGACTGATAGATATCCACGACCACCATATCAATGTGATCGAAGGCGGACATCGCAAGAGAAGGTTTTTATGCACTAGAACATGGAGATCCCTTTAGCGATGTCCAGAGATACGTGGATCATGTGTGGATCGCCGATAGAGGAATCCTACACTTGGATTCTATGAAGCTATGACGGATCACAACAGATCATGACCAGAGACATAAATGATGAAAGAATTCCTTCAAGGTAATTTTTGTAAATTGATTAAATTAATTATAAACAACATATGATGATCCTCTCTCTAAGGTTCTGAGACTTCCCCTTTTTTTCATTCATCTTTCTATTCCAAAGATCCAGTGTTTTACATCGTGAAGGATCTTGGATTGATCGTTGTTAACGCTAAAATTAAAGTTGGTCACTCCCACCAATGCGCTTCCACTGTGCCTGAAACCTACACAATGGTTGGTTGGGATTATGAGAAGTATAGGATGGGATGGAGAATGGTTTCATGATATTGGATGAACTTGAGGGAGATGAATAGTAGGGACAACCAACAGTAGTAGTGGTGAGATGGGGAGATCATGAAATTCAAGCGAGGGAGAGGAAGACAAATGGGAGGGTGCATAGGTTTTTGGGGAATGGAATATTGGATAGAGAATTGTTTCATTAGTGTGGAGAAATTGGAGGTAGTTGGAGTATTGGTAGAGTGACATGTGGAATATGATCAATGAGAATAAGCAAGAGTTATTGCTTTATGGATTCTCTACACAATAGACATAAAAGTCTATTTATAAAGTTTGGATTTAAGTTAAAATATTATTTAATTTCATACCATAAATTAAATAAAATTTATTACCTTTAATAAAACTCATGCCACGTTATAATAATAATATTATTATTTTTTGGTGTGCACTAAATTGTGTAATAAAAAATATTATATAATAGACTTGTTAATTAATATTTCACATTGGACTTGATCTTGGTCCATTCAAACTCCTCATTAATTTATTGGACAACCAAATACATATTTTATTCCTAAATAATTTTTTTATTTAAAATCTATTAAAGAACTATTTAGTAAAATATTCAATAATTCATATAAATATTTTATTCACATGTCATCGAATAAATATTTATTCAATTTATGTGATTTATATAACTTGAATTAAATTATTCCTCATACTTGGGAATAATAATTATTCCATTAGTTAAACTCAAATAGAATTTAATCAAGATCAACAGAAACACATAGTGTGGGACCCTCTAGGAATATTTCTCATTGGCGTTATGTGGACTTGCATAAAGTCCAAGAATACTATCTTGAAACAAGTCAAGTATCCCAAGAGAAAGAAATTAATGTCTCAACCTTGATAACCACACATTTATTCTCTCTTGATTATATAATCCCTTTGTCATGATATCTCATCATGAAGGCTGCATAACCGTGTCACCAACCTACATGGTCGATATGTATTTATTTTACTATCTGAAGTAAACATGTCATTAGACCATGGACATCGAATTTAATGTGGCAGTTTTATTCCAATCATGTGTCTGAGATATCAACTTCGATAAATATGGAACGTCAAAATCCTTCCTCAACATATACATTAATGACATGTCACTAATAACACACCCAACATATCCTACTTCACCATGAATTGTTATTTTCATGGTTGAATAAATACATCTATGTATGCTTGTTTTAACATGCATTAATAATTATCTTAATTTCTAAGGACCATCACACACACTCATATATAGGAATATACGATGAAACAAAAACGTGAAAAATTACCACTGGTAGGTCTCGTCTCATAATCTCTGATCATGGAAATTACCATGTCCAAATTTTAGGAGAAGAAGCATCATCTACTCACAAGTACTCTCACCCCATAGTCTATGTACTATGTGTCCCATCACATTATGTTATCCAACTACATTACATTATTTTATAATATCATCATAGAACTTCAAGGTCCTCAGAATTGTGGGAAACTTATATGACTTTATCAATTTGACATACACTCTTGGATATTATTACATTAGAATCATGAAGTACAAAAAAAATTGTAATAAAACATTTTATTAATATTCAATACATAAAATATTCATTTAATCAAAGTACAAAAAATTGGTCCTAGGATAGAAACTCCCACAAAAAAAAACACATGGACTAGAGCCAACTTCTTATCACCTTTAGTTCTCTATACCTAACATGATAATTATGTTTCTTATGAGTCAAGGCTTTAGTAAATTGGTCTTCCACATTGCCTTCCATGGAAACACTTCTTACTACAACTTTGCCTCTCTGAGAAAAATCCATCAAGAGATGATACTTCTAAAATATTTTTTTCATCCACTGATGTGACCTCATCTCTTTTTCAAGATCCACCACTATAGATTTATCTCAACAGAGTGTGATAGGATATTTACTGCTAGGTACCACATCAAACTCTGGGACAAATTTTCAAATCCATAATACGTATTTAACAACCTCAGAATCCATAATATACCCGAACTATGCTATTGAATCTACAACCACATACTTCTTTTATCTCTTCCATCTCACAACACCTCTATTATAAGTGAATGTGTATCACGTTTTTTGAATTCATTTCATATTGATCAGTTTTTAAACTAGAATCTACATATCCTCTGATGTCTAGTTCCTCATCTCCTCCATAAATAGGGAACATATCCTTAGTACGTCTCGGATACTTAAGGATAGTCTTGACTATCATTCGATGGTGTTCAACTAGATCATATTGATATCTTCCTACCTCACTTAATGCATAGGAAACATCTAGAATAGTATATACCATAACATACATGAATAACCCAATCACTGATTCATATGTAATCCTTGTAATTATCTTTCATTCATCATGTGTCTAAGGATCATTTTCCTTGAAAGATGAATTCCATGTTATGTTTGAAACAATCCCCTCTTGGATTGTTCCATACTGAATCTCATTAATATCTTTTCAATGAATGTACATTGAATTAGGTCGAGCAACCTCTTCTATCTATCATGATAGATCTTTATCCGAAGAATATATGCTAACTCACCCAAGTCCTTCATAGAGAAGAATTTATTTAGAGATTTCGTAATAGACTGTAAGACAAATATTTTGTTTCCAATGAGTAATATGTCATCAACATATACTATTAAGAAAAAAAATTCAATCCCACTAAATTATTTATAGAAACACGACTCACATTCATTTTTTATGAAATAGAATTCTATTTTATCATCATAAAAATGAGTGTTCCATGACCTACATGCTTTCTTTAATCCATAAATTTATATTTGTAACTTTCATACCTTGTTGGAATCCTTTAGAGCCACAAAACCTTTAGGATGCATCATATAGACATCTTCTTGAAGGATCCCATTAAATAAGGTTGTTTTGAAATCCATTTTCTAAGTCACATAAACATGGATATCCACAATGGAATGTTGAATATTGATGGATTTCAGCATTGAAGTTGGTGAAAATATTTCATCACAGTCAATGTGTTGACTCTATTTAAACCATTTTTTAATCATTCATTCTTTATAGGTACTTACTAGTCCTTTAATGTCTAGTTTCTTCTTGAATATCCATTTGTAACCAATGGGAATTAAATATACTAGAGGTCATACAAGAATCCTGACTTAGTTTTTTACATGGAATCCATTCCAAAATTCATGGCTTCTTACCACTTGGAAACATCTGTGCCACTTACTACTTCCTTATATGTTATAGGGTCATTATTATCAACTAATAATGAGTCACCATCCTCAGTGAATAGAAAAAAAAAATTTGGTTATCTATCCACTCTAGTACTCTTATGTAGTAATTGTGTCTCTGAATGAATTTCTTCTTCCGTGGTATTTTTGTAATTTCTTCATATGAAAACTCTTGTTTATCTTAAGACCATACTTCATCAAAATATATATCACTCACACAGTATATTTTAGAGATGATGTCTTCTTCAATAAATGTGGGATGTCTTTCAACCACAACCATTTCTCTGAAAAATTGTATAGGTAGTATCACTTTATTTCAGTGGGATATCCTATAAAGATACACATTGTGCCTCAAGGTGTAATATTGATAACTGAAGAGGCATTAACAAATGATTCACAGCCCACCACATGTAATTAATACAACACAAATTTAATCCCATTATATAATTGGTATGGAATACCATCTATTTCTTCAGTTGGGACTTATTTAAGTATGAATGTTTTTGTTTATAATGCATATCCCCAAAAAGATAATGGAAGACTCACATGACTCATCATTGATCTCACTATGTCCAAGAAGTAGTGATTCCTCCTTTCACTCACACCATTCCACTTAGATGTATAAGCAGAAGTTATTTGAGATAAAATCATAAAATCCCATTGATAATCAATGAAGTCTTGATTACGATATTCTCCACCACGGTCTGAGAGAAGTTTCTAAATCTTCTAACCAAGATGTCTCTCAACTTCATTCGTGTATTGCATTATTTTTTTAATAAGATTCTACCTTTTACCTCATTAGTTAGAAACATCCATATCTAATAAAATCATCGATAATAGTTATGAATTATGAGTACCCATCCATTGATTCATTAGGAAATGTTCCATACACGTCAGTATAAACTAATTCAAGAATCTCTCTAGCCATTTCACCTTTCCCACAAAATGGGGATTGTGTCAGTTTTCCTTGTAATCATGTGAGAAGTACCCCATGTGGTTTCAGTTCAAAATAAAATATATATACATATTGATGTAATTTAGTCAATTTTTATTCATTTATATGACCTACCCAATGATTCCAAATTTTTGTGTGGTATTATTCATGTGAAGTAACTTCTTTAGTGATTTCAATTATTTAGTTTTTGTAATCCAACACATAAAAACTATTATTTAAATGTGTCTTATGATAAAAAATGTTGTCTTTATAGAATAAAATAAAAATTATTACCAAATTTGAAATTAAATCCATCCATATCATGTTTGGATACATAAATAATTTTTTTTGATAACTACAGGTAAGAAAAAATAACCATTTTAAACTAATATCATTATGGTTGGAAATGTGAGGTGGTAGTCCCCAATACCTACAATACAAAGTTTAGATTCATTGGATACTCAAATATCCTTCTCTCCTTAGTCAATATTTCTAAACCTACATTGTTTTTGTATTTGAATACATATGTGAGAACCAAAAGCTATATCTAATAACCATTTTTTAGAAACAGATAAATTACAATAAGTAACAAATGCTCCTAAAGAATCTCCTTGCTTCTTTGGATGGGTGTAATTTTTCTTCCAGTGGACCTTCTTTCCACACATGAAGGAGACAAAATTCCATTCTCTTGTTTTCCCTTGAAACTTCCTCTTATTTGAAGTGTGTGAAGTTGTTTTAGAATTAAATTTCTTTTATTTAATTTTCCGTTTGTTCACCATAAGGACATAAGGGTTTTCACACTTTATACCCTTATCTACTTGGTGAAGAAGAGTAAGAAGAACTAGAATAGAATTCCAAATATTTTTCATATTCAAATTCACAAAAAAAACTGAATAAGCTCTAAGGTAGCGAATCTAGAATGAGGTTGGTTCCTAGTTCTTTGAGGATTATAAAACCTAGACCCTCTAAGCTCTCAATGTCTCCAAATAACATGACTACATGAGGCCTATATGGGGGAATCCTATCCAAGATTTCCCTAAAATAAAACCTTGGAAATCTCAAATTGTTCATGTTTATCTCTATCCTGGTAAAGACCACAGAGTTGATTAATAATGCTATATGCATCTATTTTTTCATGAGACTTCATTAGTTCACTAGACATCAATGAATGCATAAAACGTTGAACGTCCACAACATCACTCAATTTTTTTATAGACAATAAACAATTACTCACTCACCTCTTTAGATATTGGATTAGACACTGAGTATTCTAGCACTTAAGATTCCCGTTCATGGGGTAGCATAACCCCAAGGCTTCTAAAAAACTTCTGAAAGTTTGTGATAGTTAAAAGGTTATCATTCTCCAATATTGATCGTAGGGATAAGGTAGATGACGAACATTTAATTTTATTCTTAAAATAAATGGAGATAATTATTAGTTCTTTTCATGAATACATAATATCAAATATATAATAAATTAAATTTTTTCAATTAATTATTTATTTAATATCCCACTTTTTTATCAAGTATTAATAAACATCACCATTGAAATCTAAATTCCTAGATTCTTTAACATTATAATGGAACATATCCCCATTAATTTTCATAATTATCTATACATTGTCCATGAAAAACATAAAATGTAATTAGGTAGGAATTCCAACCAATTGCGGACTTGCAGCTCCTTGATCCATTGAGTTGATTCACATGTCCTGGAATCCTGACTTGGATTTCCTCAACACTTGCCCCCAAATTTTTATTAAATAGACTTTGGTAATTAAACTCAATACAATTATTATTATGTCGACCCAAAACTATCATGAGAACTCCCTAATAAAATAATGTGTCCATAAATTGGACATATACTAAACTTAGTCCTACGGTTTCATTCTCAATCAAGAAATGGAAGGCATAGTCTGACATAACATTTAATTGATGGATTTTAATTTATTATGCATAAATTTTATCTTGATTCTTACATTACATTACTTTTAAATGTTAAGTGGATGTTACATAATTAGTTAACCATTTTGGGAAATTTTTTTATTTATATTTCATTTATTTAATTTTCATCTTTTCAAACTAATTCATTTATTTCTGTGATATCGGACTTGCATCCATAAATTTTTTTATATAAATAAGTATTTAATTAATAAAATGACCCATTCATGAGATTTATCTAACAGTTGATTAAATTACACCTTTTCCCTAGGAGAAATAAACAATATTATCAGCCTTGTCATGAGTTACAACATCCCACCTATCCACCTATGTATTACCTAGGTTGATATCATTATGATACTAACTTTAACTGCCTCCATGCACCTTAGGATGCTCCATTAATTGAAAAAATTTATTACTCAAATGCTATTGAAGAGAAAAAAATTATTGGTTAAGGGGGGTTAAATAAATATAATTGGAAATGTTGTTCGTACATAATAGGGAAGGGATGGATGATTCGCATTCCATCATTTAATTTAATGTTAAATAATTGAGAAGTCGTGAAATAAATTAAACAATAATATAAAACAAATAAAAAGGTCTTGTTCAAGCTCACGAATGGGCATACATGCAAAAAATATGAAAAAGTAATCGGTTAGAATTCATTTATTTATTTATTATTTTATTATTTAAGAAAAATTAACTTTAATTAATTGATTATTAAAATATTTAATTAATTCCCTTTCATCTTAATAATCATCTAATCTTATTTTAAATTACCTATAATTAATGGAATCCGTGGAAAATAAACGTCATAATCAATAATGAAATATTGATTACAATAAATAAATAAATATTTTAATATCATTTAAAACCATTATTAAATTTTCAAACACAAATCAGTGTTTTAATAAATAAAATAAGTTTTTTATGCTGTAATTTTTAAATTTAATGTGATTTTAATAATTTAAATTAATTGAATACTATACGGGTGTACATGCAGCTACACATTGTGTACCTCTGTTGGTGTATATCTATGTAACATGCATGGGGATTCAGTGGGTTAACTCGCTCAGACTACATGGTGTGTACATGGCAGCTACACATCCTATATCTACTTTTTATATGCCAAATTAGCCCAGTCAACACATGGTGATCAATAAAAGAACCTTTGGTAATTAATTACTCAACACATATAGATACAATGTGCATGAATATATGGCGTGTGCTCTAGACACACATCATGTAACCCAGTTTTATCGGGAAATGATTTGGAACTTCTCTATGGCATCTTTGATCAATATTAATTTGTTCATAAAACTAAAAGAAAATGAAACACTGAATGAACATGATTAATATGGCGATAAAATTTTAATTCTAATCATATTAAAGAAAAAATATCTTGAAGTGTAAATCTAACCACAGTTTCACATATATCAACAATCATATATCTCACGACCCCATCCCCACATGGTGTATCCATCCTGGGCTGGCAATATGAGAAGGTTGATAGTGACCCCTGAGTCCCGCCTCTAGTAGGCCCCGGGTTGGCAACTAGCATCGAGGGTATAGTAAACACCCAAATGAGATGCATTACCCTCTAAGAGAACACATCCACAAAGAGAGATAAGATAGAAACCAACCAACTCTAACTCAGACTAAAATATAAATGATATCCCAAGTGCACATATGTAATGTCATTCAAAACTACTACAACTGAAAGTGAAAACTAAAATTACCAAAGGAAAGTAAAAAACAACAGCAACCATAAGCCCAAACAGCTCCTGCAACCCCAAGCTAACAGATACCATCTAGATCCCCATCCTTCTCCATGTGACCTAAAAAATAGTTTATATACACATAGGGTGATTATAACAGTACACTAATTAGGATCCTCACCGAATCCACCCATGAAAAAGTAAATAAAGCACGCTAAAGAACAACAACAACAAGTGAAACTAACTCGTCACCAAAATTGGTATACTATATTCCCAACATCACCGTGTATACTCCCTCCAACTATCGCATAAAGGAGTATATAATATAATAAAAAATATTTCAGGGTACCCTGCTACTACTTCCCCACAGGTTTTCCACTTTTCTCCAATGTCGCACGTCCTAAGCATCTCTCACAAAAAAGGATTTCCCACAGACTCCTAGATGAAGCACCACAACATGAACCTCATGAAAAAACCCATCACGTCCACATAAGCAAATCAACCAAGTAGTTTATGGGAGCCACCATAGATTTCATAATGTGTATCATACAACGGGTATTAAACCTCAAGCCATTATAGCCCATACACCGAGTAAGGCTCCTCAATCCATCATAGCCTATACATGTTACACCTATTGTTGTCCATAAGAAACTATATTAATAATATATGTGTGTGAATAATCTCAAAATATAACAGCCCTCTACACACATATGTGGGGAAAACTAACCGATGTGCCTACCAGCACAAGTTACTACCTATAGAAGAGAGCGAAGGCAAAGGGGCATGTCAGCCATCCATCCTCCCTCTAGAATGTTGGGTAAATCACCCCCCTAGGGCTCAGAATCCTCTGAGTTTCAGTTCCCCTAATTTATAGGGTGGAGTAGCGTATAGAAACACAAAATGTACAGAATATATTATAGCTCACAGCCACACTATGGTCATAACCTAGTCTTAGACTCAACTGTAGCTAACGTCTCTCAGACTCCTGGCTAACACTTCTAAGACTAGGTATCCTATAACCACAGAACCATTTAAAGAGATTTATTAAGTTTCTTAATTCCCTTTTTCATCAGTTTCACAATACGTTAATTAATTCTTTAAACATTAATTTATCATTAACAATACCACATTATATTTAATTAGAATCAAACCCAAATTCCATTGTCCCTTTAAATTGTAACCTTACCAGTGCTTCCGATCAAGCTTCAACCCCTTGGGTTAACATCATTTATTCAATTATTTATTAAAAACATTATTACTTTTCCATATTCCTAGGCATCCTAGAAAAACATTCTAAGCTACTAAACACAAGGCGGATCAACTCGGTGTATAGATGAACTACCCATCAAGTCTTTTCCACCTATTGTAGGAGCATAGACCCATCCTCCCTTGAGAATCTAAACATAGAAATCATGTGGCATACCCCACGTGTCTTCTACCCTTTTGGAAGGAGTGTAAGTAAACCGGATACCTTCAGTAGTGGGGAATGTAATGAAGATAAACAACCAATAGGAATCAGCAGGCATAAAACCATTCACATCCAACCCGTTCCATCATCTCTGGTGTCCTCCCCAGTAACCACATGAATAAAGTGATGCATCTCTCCACTCTGGGCTTCAACTACTACCACAACCAATAGACCTCCATGCCCCCACATATTAATACATCCATCCAGTCTCACATCACAGCACAAGAAGAAGGAAAACGAATATCATATCAATTGGGATCTTGGCCCTTATACAAGCACGGACGGTAACTCAGAACCCTCCAAGTAATTAACTAAAAACCAGTTCTTTAATCCATATTTAATTAAACGATTTATTATTCGAAGGTTCCAACTATTGGAAAAGTAAACAGTAAGCTATCAAAAATTAGTTAAACATGCTTACTTCATCAATTTGATTAGCATAAAATTACAACAACAAAAATCAGATTCATTCACAAGACTCTTTATCAGTATCCATACAATTATCAATTAATTCCATCTTTACATTCTATACCAATTTCCATCAAGAATGAAAGTCTAAAAAAAGAAAGAAGAGATATAAAACTATCTTGAAAAACAATAGGCAATGACACAATATCTATATCAATTTATTTATCGAGTTCCAATTTTTATTTAGTCAATTCCATTGTGATCCAATGGGATAAAACATGCTAACTATACAGTTTCACGTAAACGAAAATAGAACCAATGAATCCCCTACCTCAAATGGTTCTTGACGTTATTTATACAAGAATGATCCACACAACGAGTTATGATCTCTTCCTCCCATGATAACTATATCCATTCGAGGATGCAGAGACACCACTATACCAGTCAACACCCAAGAAAATCCCATTAGGAACATGAAGATCGCATTCCATAAAATGGAAAGGAGAAACAAAAGGAGATGAACCCAAAATAATGACGATAGATCATACCTTACATAGAACATTGACCGATAATGATTAGTTGCATCAAAAACAAAGGGGAACCAATCCAAGGAATAAATTTTGATCACACAAATCCTATCGGAAGTAAAGGAAGGATCGAGTGTCTCACACTAGGGAACAAGGAGGAAGAACTAGGGAAGAATATATCTCATCCCATTAGAAGATATAATGGAGTTAAAGTTTAAAATATGGTGGATTTTCCCTTTAAATTGGATCGCCTTAAACCATGTAGTTTGACTAAGAAAAATCAACCCGAGCCAAAGGGAAAAAAATTAATATATGAGTTATGGCCTTTGAATCGGCCTTAGATCCCTTAAAATGAGGCTTTAAATGCATTTTACTCCAATGAAAACGTCAAAGGTTTAAACTGTTGGAATATAGAAGCACTGTTCATGAACATGAAACTTGGAAATGGAAATAGAGGCTATTGTTTGACCTCACCATTCGGAAAACACTGTTCATGAACTAAAAATTTGGAAACGATAATAGAGGGTACCATTGGACCTTACCATTCTGGAATCACGGTTCATGAACTCAAAATTTGGAATAGGAAATAGAGGCTACCATTGGAACCTCACCGTTCTGGAAACTCTGTTCACAAAAGGGTATCATTGCACTATTCACCTAAAGTTACCGTTTCACTATTCACATAGGGGTACCGTTGCACTATTCACCAAAGGTTATTGTTGCACTGTTAATAAAAGGTTACAATTTCACTGTTCACATAGGGTTCCCGTTGCACTGTTGACATAAGGATACCATTGCACAGTTCACATAAAGTTACCATTGCACTATTCACAAAAGGTTAATGTTGCACTGTTCACATAAGGTTACCGATGAAACTATTCGCATAAGGCTACTGATGACACTATTAACATAAGGCTACCATTTCACTATTCACATAAGGCAAATGTTGCACTGTTCACAGAACTGGAAAGACTATTCAAAAAACTGGAAATTTGGAAAAGTATTAGGGATAAGTCACCTTAACCTCCAGGAACACCTCAGAAACTAGATTTTAGCATATGAATGTGCCGGAGAGGTCCGAGCCATTACATCAGATACCTCTCAAAACATTCCCCTCCTCGAGAATTCAAAACCAACCTAAATAGAAAAAAGAAAATAATTCAAAACAACAACCCATCGAGATACCTCTCAAATGAGAGAAAACCATAAGATAACATCACTTTTTTTAACATGAAAGGAGTTAAGCATTAAACAAATTAGGGTACTGGACATGAATGCAACAACCCAAACATTCATTAATGGAAATCCCTATCGATCTGATTAAAAGTCTCTTTATGTAAAATGTTTATATAAAGTGTAAAATTCATTGATTTTATGTTATGAATTCTGATCATTGCTAATATAGTCGTTGAATAGTGATCACATGATTAGTATAAATATAGGGCTTTAACGAATACAGTTTACTGAGACAAAGGAAGTGATGACCTCATCCAGTAGAATTTATCCATACAAATCCCATTTGTCAGAGCTTGGAAAAGAGGTGGAATCATTGGGATTCTCTCTTTTCCAATCCCAAGTCGAGATTCAACATGTTAAACTCTAATGGAACCGTTTACAAGAGAAGTGGAAGTTGATAGAGATCACCACGCGTGCAATGTTATCTGAGCCACCCCAAGAGTCTGTCACCATCACGCACCTTACCCTTAGGTCTTATGCAGTTTTTATGGGGTTATGTAACAAATCCCTAGTACTATGATTATGTACATTATTTTGTATATAATAAAGAATGTACTTTCATTTTATTATTGTTACTTTGTAAATTGTTTTTAAAGTGCAAATGGTATTTGTAGTTGATATTAAACTAAGAAATATATTTTTATGAATAATTGTATTTTTTATTTAAATTATATTTTAAAAATAAAATATTTTTATTATTAAATTAATTTAATAGAAATGACTGTAATATTTTATGAATGTAATTGTAATTTTTATTAAGGATTTAAAGCTATTTTTGTCAAAATCAATGAATTTTTTATAAATGTATGTTTTTATTTTAAAATTAAAAATTAAAAAATTTAGAAATTTAATTATATAAAAAGAATATTAGTTTTTGAATCAGGATGTCAAAATTATCCAAAGGTAAATTTTTCATAATTTTCTGAGAAAGTCAAATTTTTGGGTAAAAATTAAATACCGTTTAAATATCTAATGTGTTTTATGACATCATAATGACCCAATAGTTATGTAATAAAATACTATAAACATTATTTTCGGCCAATAGTTTTTATTCCCATTAAAATAATGTGATTTTGGGTTTGTTTGATTTATTTTACAAAGCTTTAGTGGACTCTTCAAGACTTATTAATCCTTTTTCCATTTTAAATTGTTTTCCTTGGGAGTGTGACTCACCTCCACATAAGAAGCCCCATTATTTTCAGAATTTCGGACTTTTTCCTTATAGAATATTGTTTTCCACTTCCCTCTTCTAAAAACCATGGCCAAAAACAATGTGCTGGTTTGTGGTTTGGATTATTTTAATGTGAGGTGTCACAAACCTAAATAATAAATAATTTCCTCATTTTTCCTTTATAAACCCACCCAAGATCCCACTTCCTCCTCACTAAAATCCAATGGATTTCATCTAAAATCTTACCTCCTCTCTCTTTAATACACCCAAGGTGCATTATGATCCCAAGAAGCCTCTCTCAAGCCTCTCTCAAGCCTTTGTAAGCACACTTCCATGTAAGGGTATTTTCAGCCTTTCCCATTTTAGCCTAACATTCTTTAAATTGTTATTCCATTTTAATTTCAATTATAAATGTTGGGGTATGGTTTAAAACCTCCAAAATACATCCCTCTTTATGTTCGAATGATGGGAGACCCATTTCTCTCTCATTAAATGCCTCCTATGTACACTCGTTACTATGCTGAAATTCTGAAAGGAATTTATCTCTCCTCATTTACATTCAAGAAATTATTTTGTATTGTGAATATAAATTATATTACATTTGTTGAGACATGTATATAAATTAACCCATTACTATACATGTCATGTAAATATGATGATTCACCCCTCTCTCTCTCATCAACCATTTTTATGAGTTCTTTTGTCACACTATTATGCTGCCGAAATTACACCGTGCTTTTCTAAGGAAAATTCATTGTGTATTGAATACCATGCCCATTTCTCTATCAAGGGTATTCAACTTTATGCACACTTAAATCTTCCTTAAATAGTTTCATGTATTTATTCCACATTTATTTATCGTGGAATAAATTATTATGTTGAATGATTCAATGTTTGATGATCCATGTTGCACACTTATGCAAGAAATGAAATGTTTAAGACGGGTGCGCCCATATAGCGATCCAATGCTTTGGGTGAAGTATAGTATCATGATACTTCATGTGAAATGTGTGTTTACTCATTATAATTCAAGTTAAACAAGTGTTTAATTGTTCTTCATGTGCAATGAGGGTTTACTCATGCTCTATGTGCAATGAGCCTTGGCTCATGCTAATTCCATGTTAAGTGTTGTTTCCACATTTCCATGTAATGATTATCATGATTTATCATGCCTTTATGTTTATGCTTCTCTTGGGATCAATTGATATGTCTATTGTATATCATTTGATTTATTCCTCATTTTATTCCATGTTTATTCCCTTACTGGTCTTTATAGATCACCCTTTTCTTATGCATGTCCTCGGGTTATCCCATTCAATACTAAGTACATTGGAATGTAGTGGTCATGTAAAGGATGTTTTAAATAAATATGTTTCATGTTTTATATTATAAGTTGTTATGTAATTATCCAAAGCCCCAAATACACTGGATCTCTCAATCTTCAATGTTGAATCAAGTGAAGATTATGTGATAAATCTTGTTTAAGTGTGTAATAAAAAGCATGGTTGTCATAGTTGGTATCAAAGGATAGGTTTAGTTATTTTGGGGATTAGGATTAGAAATCCATGGTAAAGCCTCAAAAACAAGACTAAGTATAATACAAAATTCCCTAATATTTTTTTGAGTATTGAGTATGTGTTTCATCAAGCATATACATCCCTATCTAGATACGAGAAAGTAGAGGCAGCTCTGGCACAGATGTATCCTATGGGTAAAACCTGAAAACACCACTTTGAGCTAGACTCAATTGGGAACTGGTGCAAGACTATGGGCCTTGATGCACTCTTAGTTTGACAATCCTGGGGGATATGCTTTGATAAATTCACAAGCATAGTATGAACCATTATTAAGGGACTAAAAAAATTCTCTAAGAATATATGTTAGAAAGTAGATCATGGATAACATAGAAAGAAGCCTTATGATATGGAAATTAAAGTTATTTATAAGTCATCGGTTTTGTCCTAGTATTACCCTTTATGAGTTACCCCTAACTTTACTTTCACTACTGGAAATGTGACCTTTCCCAACACTTCTATACCCACTTTCCCAACGGTTTGGCCAAACCGTTGGGAAAGCCCACTTTGTGGCCACTTTTCCCAATGGTTTGCCAAAACCGTTGGGAAAGGGTAGGCTATCCAACCGGTTTGGCAAAAACATTGGGAAAGGTCCAATTTGTGGCCACTTTTCCCAATGGTTTTTGCCAAACCGTTGGGAAAGCTCCAATTTGTGGCCACTTTTCCCAACAGTTTGGCCAAACCGTTGGGAAAGGTCCCTAGGGACCTATACCAATAGTTGTCAAAACCGTTGGTATAGGTCCTTTGATTTTTTATCGGATCCTCTTAACCAGAACATTCTATAAATCAAAATTTAAAATAATTATGATAATACATATATATATTTATGAAATTATGTTCACAAAAGTCATGTTAGGTTAGTGGTTAGGTCGTTCAATGATAAACAGGAGGTCCTGGGATCAAATCCCAGCGATTTTTTTTGGAAATACATATACCAACAGTTTTAAGGAACCGTTGGTATAGATTTTCATATTACTTATACCAATAGTTTTCAAAACCATTAGAATAGGTATATACTAATGGTTTTCCAAAAACCGTTGGTATAGACCTATCCCAACGGCTTACTTGCCTACAGTTCTCCAAACTGTTGGTATAGGCTATACCAACGGTTTGGAGGCCTATACTAATGGTTCCAAACTGTTGGTATAAGTTAGTTTTCCAGTAGTGTTTTATTCCATCCAATGGCTGGTAATAGGAGGAATCGGGCTAACAACCGATGTGAAGATCAATGTGATGACTGTACTAATGAGATGCCCATTCCAATTAGAGCGGTAATTGTGAACTTTATCACGCTTCACTCTCTGCTAACTCATGATTTGAATAGAAATATGGGTCAAGAGGAACGTTCAACCCCCCCCCCCCCCCCCCACCAATAAAGAACAAGTCGCTATTAAGAGCTTTAAGAGACACATGCCTCTTACTTTTAATGGATCATTTGATCCCTCAATCGATTAACAATGGATCAAAACCATTAAAATGATATTATCCATTCTTTAATGTTCTGAAAAAGATAAGGTTCTCCTGGATTCTTATCATATGGAGGGTGAAGCTGATCAATGGTGGACATTGATAATAAATATGAATCCTAAGGAGGAGATCGAGTCTTTGGAATGGAAGGATTTTTGGAAGATGTATTTCAATAAAGATTTTAAGCACACCCTCTGGCTTAAGATGGAAAGGGACTTCCTTGAACTCAATAAAAAAAAGATGACGAATCTGTTGGAGCGTACGGGGAAAACATCACAAGGCTTTCACGATGCGTTTATGGCTTTTCCGTTACCCCTAAATGCATGGTTGACTGCTTCTTTGGTGGGCTTAATCCTATCCTACGGAAAGCAATGGTGATATGTGACATCGACCGCTATGAGGAAATTGTCTGATGTGCCCTCAAGGTCGAAATGGAGATCAGAGAATCTCAGGGGTTTCATGGGGATAAGAAGCGTAAGGTGGATTTCAATGCTGGCGATCTACTGGATAAATCCAATAGTTATAAGAAGTTTCATCACCCCACTTGCCTATGGTGATGAATGAAGCACCCCATCATACAAATCTGTTCCCTAAGCCAATGGTTTTTTGAGGCAAAAAAACAACCTCCAAGGCAGCAAGGGAAATCTTTTTTCATCACTACCGCCGAAGTGAACTCTGAAAAAGAATTGGTGATAGGTACGCTAGTTAATCATTCAATAATATCAAACGTACTTTTTTATTCAGGTTCTACTCTTTCTTTTATATCATGAAATTTTAGTAGAACAATCCCAATACCACCACAAATCATAGAAGTAAATATGACAGTGAGTATGGAAAATGGGGAAATCATTGCATCCCATGAATAATACTCCTCCCATGTCCTAATATGAGGATTGAACATCCCTATGAACCTCGTCATACTCCCTCTAGTAAAATTTGATACAATTCTCAGCATTGATGGGCTTTCCTTATATAGATCCAACATAAATTGTTGTGAGAGGGAAATCACTCTCCAAGAGGAGAATCGACCCTCGATTCTGTACAAGTACAAGGAGGAGGATGAATCTTCTTTAGCTCCATCATCTCAAGCATAGATATTACTACCCTATGATCATGCGTATCTGGATAGATGATTGAGTCCAAGGAAGCAACCATCCTTGATGAAATTCATATTGTGAACGAATTCACTGAAGTGTTTTACGAGGAATTGCCCGGTCTTCCTCCTAGAATATATGTTTAATTATCAATTGAACTTATACCTGGGGTGTAACAAATATCCAAAAATCCATATAGAATGGCTGTTGTGGAGCTTGAAGAGCAGAAGAAAAAACAACAGGAGAATCTGGATAAAGGGTTTATAGACCCAAGTGCTTTACCATGGGGTGCACCAGTCTTCTCCATCAAGAAGAATAATGTGTCAATGCACATTTGCTTCAATTATCATGAGATTAACAAAATCAAGTTATAGAACAAGTATCTTATTCCATAGATTGATTACTTGTTCATTCAGCTGAGTGGAGCACAATACTTATCCAAGGTAGATTTGCAGTCAGGATATTATCAAGTAAAGGTGAAGATAGAAGATGTCCCCAAGACTGCTTTCTCGTACAAGATACGGGCACTATGAATTCATAGTAACGCCTTTTAGACTCACTAATGCTCCCGAAATCATCATATAATTGATGAATATAGTTATTAGAGATTATCTCAACAAATCTGTTGTAGTCTTTATAGATGATATTCTGATATACTCCAAAAGCATGGAGGATCATGAGCATCATCTAAGAACTACACTAGACACCTTGCGGAAGGATAATCTCTATGAAATGTACATAAAGTGTGAGTTCTGGTTGAAGGAGGTCTCATTCATGGACCATATGATCACAAAAAATAGGATATCTATGGATCCCTCCAAAATAGATGCAATTTAGGGATGGCTGAGGCCAAAATCAGTAATAGATATAGGTAGATTCTTGGGGATATCTGGATATTACTGATGACTTGTGAGAAATTCCTCATGATTGTCCTACCCTCTTACCAAGCTAACTCGGAATGGAGTAAAGTTTTCTTGGAGTGATGAATGCGATGAAATCTTCATGGAGTTGAAAAGGAGGCTTATCACTGCACTCATGCTAAAATTACCCACAAGTGGAGAAATTTTTGTGGTAATAAGTGATGATTTGAAGAAGGGAATGGGATGTGTGTTGATGCAAAATGAAAAATTCATTGCCTATGATTCAAGGAAATTGAATGTTCATGAACAAAAATATCCAATACATGACCTCGAGTTAGATTCAGTGATCTTCACTTTGAAAATTTGGTGGCATTATCTCATTGGGGAGAAGTGTGAAATATATACAGACCACAAAAGCTTCAAGTATATATTCACAGTGAAGGAGTTGAAGATGTTCCAACGAAGATGGTTAGATCTACTCAAAGACTATGACTGCTCAATCCATTACCACACTATGAAAGCAAACTAGGAGGCAGTTTCCTTAAGTAGAAAGTACCCATCGATTCTATCATTGATGAGAATTGAAAAGGATCCAATCATCTTAGATTTGATGAAGATAGACATGGGAATCATAATGAAGGTAACATCATTAATCTTTTCACAAATGATCTCTAAACCATCACTTTTGGAATGGTTAAATGATGCTCAAAAGGATGATGTAGGAATTTTCGAAAAAGTGGAAGCTATCGAAAAGGGAAATCCTCGGAGATTAATGTTAATGAAGAAGTAATTGTGATATTTGGGAAATGACTATGTGTCCCATCAATTCTGGAGAAGAAGAAGGAACATTTGAATGATGCACATAGTTAAAATGTATATAATAACCATAGAAACAAAAAGATGTATCAAGATCTCCGAGATCATTATTGGTGGGATAATATGAAGAAGGAGATCGCTGAATATATATAAATGTTTCTGGTGTGTCAACAAGTGATGTCAGAGAGGCAGAAGTCTAATGGGATGATGCAACCATTTCCAATACTAGAATTGAAATGGGATAAAATCAATATGGACCTTGTCACCGGACATCCGGATACATCCAAAGGAAACAATGCAATCTGGGTTGTTGTGGATTGTCTTATAAAGGCTGCACACTTCATTTCTATTCGGGAGGATTTCTCATAGGATCAACTAGCACATATATATATCATGGAAGTGGTAATGATGTATGGAGTACCACTATCTATTATGTCTGATCGAGATCCAAGATTTACCACTTTGTTTTGGAAGAGTCTTCAACTTTCTCTAAATGCTGATCTGAAATTCAATACGGCCTATCATCCTCAAACTGAGGTCCAATCTGAGCAGACTATCCAAACTCTTGAGTACCTATTGAGAGCGTGCTCAATGGACATTAAAAGTGGATGGGATCAACATCTTTATCTAGTTGAGTTATCTGATAATAATAGTTTCCACATGATTATTAAAATGGCACCATATGAATCCCATTATGGGAAAAGGTGCTGACCACCAGTGTGTTGGGATGAGTTTGTTGAGCATAAGCTACTTGGACATGAAATGGTTGATGAAATGGTGGGGAAGGTGAAAAAAATTCATCAGCATATCAAGGAAGCCCAGAGTCGACAGAAGAGTTATGCATATAACCGTCTTTGAGACCTTGAGTTTAAAGTTGGAGACATGGTATTTCTATGTATATAACTGTGGAATAATGTCATGAGGTTTGAAAAAAATTGGAAGTTAACTCCAAGGTACATCAGCACCTTTTAGATTCATGATCAAGTCGGGGTTCTGGCCTATCGACTTGAACTTCTACCTACCATGGCCAATGTACCTGATTTCATTCATTTATCCCTCTTAAGGAAGTACATATCGGACCCTTCACATGTACTCTCTTCAAAGATGGTACATTTAGAGGATGATATTTCTTATGAGAAGAAACCAGGGATAATTTTAGATCATAGAAAAAAATATCTATGAAATAAGACATTTCCCCTCATCAAGGTATTGTGGAGAAACCACAGTTTTGGAGAAGCGATGTGGGAATCAGAGGAAATGATGAAGCAGAGTTACCCAAATCTGTTTTAGGGTGGGAAAAGGAATTTTTGAGGGCAAAATTTCATAAGCGGGAAAGATTGTAATTACCCAAACATTCATTAATGGAAATACCTCTTGATCTAATTAAATGTCAGTTTACATAAAATGTCAACTTCTTTGGTTTTATGTTAAGAATCTTGATTGTTGCTAATATAGACATTGAACAGTGATCACATGATTAATATAAATATAGGGCCTTAACGAATCCAATTTACTCAGACAAAGTAAGTGATGGCCTCATGTAGTAGAATTGCTCCATACGAAGCCCATTTGTTAGAGATCAAAAAAGAGGTCACATCCTTGGACTACACCCTTGACCAAGCCCATGCCGAGCATCAACATATTGAGCATGAATAGAACCGTCTACAGGAGAAGTAGAAGTTGATAGAGATCATCACATATGCTATGTTATCTGAGCCACCCCAAGAGTCTGTCAACATTGCAAACCATACCCTTTAGTATTATGTGGCTATTTTAAGGGGTTTTTTAACAAATCTCTTGCACTATGATTGTGTACATTATTTTGTATATAATAAAGAATGTACTTTCATTTTATTATTTTTACTTTGTAAATTATTTTTGAAGCGCAAATGGTGTTTTTAATTAATATTCAACTAAGAAATATATTTTTATTACTTAATGGATTTTTAATTAAATAATATTTTAATAATAAAACATTATTATTATTAATTTAATTAAATTGAAAATATTGTGTAATTTTATGAATGCAACTGTAATTTTTTTAGGTTTGAAAGATATTTTGTCAAAACCCATGAATTTTTTATAAATGTTAGTTTTTATTTTAGAAGTAAAAATTCCCATATTTAGAAAAATATTTAGATAAAATGAATATTATTTTCGGAATCAGGACATCAAAATTATCCAACAGTAATTTTTTCACAATTTTCTGAGATAGTCGAATTTTTGGGTAAAAATTAAATACCGTTAAAATATATAATGTGTTTTATGACATCGTAATGACCCAATAGTGATGTAATAAAATAATATGAACTTTATGTTTGGAAAATATAGGACTTACCATTAATATAATTTGATTTTGGGATTGTTCGATTTATTTTAAAAAGCATTAGTGGACCCTTCAAGACTTATTAAACATTTGGTCTTTTTAAATTGTTTTCCTTGGGAGTGTGACTCACCACCACATAAGCAACACCATTATTTTAAGAAGTTAGGAATTTTTCATTATAAAATATTTTTTTCCACTTCCCTTTTCTAAAAACCATGGGCAAAAACCATGGGTTGGTTTGTGGTTTGGATTAGTTTAATGTGAGGTCTCCCAAACCAAAATAATAATAAATTCCCTCACCTTTCCTATATAAACCCACCCAAGCTCCCACTTCCTCCTCACTAAAATATGTTGGAGTTCATATAACCTTTTTCCTTCTCTATAATCCTCACAAGGTTCCCCAGGCTCCGAATAAGCCACTCTCAAGCCTCTCTCAAGACATTGGAAGCACACTTCCAAGTAAGGGTTTTTCTTCCTTTCTCATTTTGTCCAATATTCTTTAAATTCATATGCCCTTTTAATTTCAATTATAAATTGTGGGGTATGGTTTAGTACCTCCCCCATACAGTCTTTTTTATTTTTGAATGATGGGATACCCCATTTTCTCTTGTTAAATGCCTCCCATAAACACCCGTTACTATGCCGAAATTCCGATAGAAATTTCTCTCTCCTAATTTACATTCAAGCAATTATTTTTTATCATGAATCTAAATTACATTACATTTTTTGGGACATGTATATATATGACCCCCTTACTGTACATGTCATTTAAATATTATGATAGTCCAATTTCTCTCTAATCAACCATTTTTATGAGTTCTTATGTCACGTTGTTATGCTGCCGAAATTGCACGGTGATTTTCCAAGCCAGAGTCATTGTGTAGTGAATACCATGCCCCTTTCACTATAATGGGTATTCACCTTTATAAAAATTTATGTATTGTTTTATGAAATTCATTTATGTATTCCACATAAGTTTATCATGGAATAAATTATTATGTTGAATGATTCAATGTTTTATGATCCATGTAGCACACTTATGCATGAAATGAAATGTTTATGAAGGGTGCGCCCTTATAGCGCTCTAATTAATTGGGTAAAGTATAGTATCAAGATACGTAATGGAAAATAGGTGTTTACTCATGCTAATTCAATTAAAATGAGGTCATACTCACGCTTCATGTGCAATTAGGGTTTACTCATGCTCCATGTGCAATGATCCTTGGATCATGCTAATTCCATGTTAAGTGTTGTTGCCACATTTTCATGTTATGATAATCATTATTTATCATGCCTTTATGTTTATGCTTCTATTTTTCTCTTTTGATATGCCTATTGTCTAAAATTTCTTGTATTTTTCATGTTATTCCATGTTTATTCCCTTACTGGTCTTTATATATCACCCTTTTCTTATGCATGTCCTCAGGTTATCCCATGCAATATTAAGTACGAGGGAATGTAGTGGTCATATAAAGGATGTTTTCAATAAATATCTTGCATGTTTTATGTTCTAAGTTGTTATGTAATGATCCTAAGCCCCAAATACACTAGACCTCTCGATCTTCTATGTTGTATCAAGTTATTTTTATGTAATAAATCATGTTTAAGTGTGTTATAAAAAGTAGGGTTATCCTAACGAATATGTGACTCACGTTCCCAAGTACTCTCCTCCATGCCATTGTGTATCCCCAAAACATGAACCAAGGGGATAGGACCCTCACGTAACACCTTCTCCATGTGGTCATGGATCTTCACAGGTCACTCCTCAAAGGTCTCATCATCATCCATATCGATCTATCCTCAATCGATGATGTGAGAGTCATCATAAAGAAAACAACGGAGCAATGACACATGAAAAACATCGCGCATCTAACTCATCTGTGAGGGAAGTGCTACAAGATACTCCACAGCTCTAATGATAGCTAACACCTCAAAAGGCCCAATAAATTGTGGAGAAGGCTTACTCCCACGACCAATCCTTTTCTTCCCATGACAGGGAGTCACCTTCAGAAACAAGTAATCCCCAAAATCAAACTCTAAGGGTCTCCTCCTTTGATCGACATATGACTTCTAACGATCCTCCACTGTCTTCATCCTCTCATGAATCACTTGAACTATCACTGTTGTATTCTGCACTAGTTCCGGTCTGAGAATTGCTAACTCTCCGACCCCAGTCCAGCACAATAGAAAATGGAAAGGTTGACCATACTTGTATTCAAATGGAGCCATACCGATGGTGGAGTGAAAACTATTGTTTTAAGAAAACTCTACTAAGGTTATGGGCTTCATTGATGAACCTCAAAAATCCAAGATACATGATTTCAAATAGGTCTTCAAGAGTCTGGATGGTTTGCTCTGTCTGACCATCCATTTGCAGATGAAAAGAAGTGATAAGGCATAGATGACAACCGAAATAATGCTAGAGACCTCTCCACACCCTGTAGGTGAAACGAGGATCTCGATCAGAAAAGATCGTCATTGTGACTCCATGAAGTCTCACCACCTCCTCTAGATACTACCTCGATAATGATTCTACTGAGCTTGACTCCTTGATTTCTATGAAGTGGGATGATTTTATTAAATGATCCACTACTACAAAAATAGCATCATGTCCTCCCTGAGATCAAGGTAAACCCGTAACAATTTCCATTGAGATGTCCTCCAACTTCCTCTTAGGAACATATAACATATGGGGAAGACCACCAAGAACAAAGTGTTCAGCCTTCACCTTCTAGCAGACCAAAAATCCAGACACAAACTCTGCAATTACATGCTTCATCCCAGGCCACCGAAACTGACTCCTCAAGGCTCATTACATCTTTTTCATTCCAATATGCACGGCTAAAGGTTAACTACATAAATCCTTGAGAACCGTCTCATGCATGTAAAATGAACAAAATGCCTTCTGTGATACAACACTTAGTGTTGTTTGTCCTCAGACCAACCATCGTGGGCCTCACCACAAACAACTCTATCTCTCAAGACCTCCACCTCTAGATCCCCAAATTGGGAATATTACACCTTCTTCAATAGAGATTACTTCATCGTCATCTAGAAATGACAACCTCTACCCCTAACTTCTCCCATATCGAGATGTAATTCCTAAAGTTCTTCTATAACTCTCTATGAATCACCAGATTCACGCATTGTATCACTAAGTGACTTCTGACTCAGCGCATCAGCTACAAAATTCTCCATTACAGGTGTATATGATATTTCAAAGTCATATTCCTTTAATAAATACATCCACTGATGTTGTTGTATGTTGAAGTCACACTGTGAGAAAACATACCTCAAACTCTTATGATTGGTGAAAACCACAAAGCGCTCGCCAATGAGGTAGTGTCTCCAGAACATCAGAGAAAACACCATGGATTACAACTCAAGATCATGGGTGGCCTAGTTACGTTCATGGGGATGCAACTATCGAGACCCATGAGAAACAATTGATCTTTGCTGCATCATAACACATCCTAACCCCAGATGAAAAGCATCATAGAAAACATAAAACTGAACTCCCTCTACTGGAAGACAAAGAACATGGGCACTTACTAACTTCTCCTTTAGATGACAGAAATAATATTGACTCTGATCAGTCTATATGAACACCTGATCCTTCCTTGTCAAATCTATCAAAGGATTCAAAAATCAAGAGAAATTAGATATGAACAACCTTTAGTATTCTGCGATAAAAAGGAAACACCGCACCTATGACACTGTATGGGGGGCTGACCAAGACCCAACTAATTATATATTCGATGGATCCATAGCTACTCCCTTCTCAGACCAAACATGCCCCATGAAATGGACTTATTGTGCATAAAACTCACACTTTGACAGCTTCCCAAATAGCCGATGTTGATGAAGAACTCACAAAACTTCATGTAGATGCTCTGCATGATCCTCCTCAAATGTGGATTACACAAAGATGTCGCCGATGAAAACTACCAAAAAAATTTCCCGGAACTCACAGAATATAGAGTTCATCAATCCCATGAATACAGCTACAGAATTTTCCACACCGAATTGAATTACAATGAACTCATAATGCCCAGGATAACAATGGAAGGAATTCTTCATGATATCATTATCCTTCAGACGCATCTGATGATATCATGATTGAAAATCAATATTTGAGAACCAACTTTCTCCCTTCATTTGATCGAATGAATCATCAATCCATGGAAGAGGATAGCGATTCTTCACCAACACTTTATTTAAGCGATGATAATCGACAAACAACCGCAAATAGTTTTCTGGCTTCTTCACAATGAAAACGGGTGCACCCAATGGTGACACACTCAGCTGAACATAATTGCACTATAACAGACCATAAATCTGTATATGTAGGTCTTGTAACTCATAAGGGGTCATCCTCTATGTTGAGATAGAGATAAGAGATTCTCTTGGTTGTAGCTCGATCCCAAACTCGATCTCTCATTGAGGGGGTAATGCTACAACCTTTTCTGAAAAACAATGGGGTACTCTTCAATGACCCTAGGAAATTCTATCTAATTAACCTCTAAATAAATCAGCATCAGCTCATCCATAATGGATGATAAGGAAGGAACATGCCTCTGACTCATGTGAGGGTCTCGCTCACCAATGAACACCACTGGCTCTCCATCCACATCGAAGAACACAACCTGCCTTTTGAAGAAATTCATGATATCCTACAATAAATAAAACCAACCCATGATGATTAATAAATCATATGGTTGTATTATTAAAAATAATAAATCTCCTAATGAGTGGTGATGCCCCAACACTAGCTCATAGTCTCTACATACTTCAAACAAGTCATCTCAGCCTCCAACTGGTGTAGTCAAAGAGAATGGAACTAGAAGACCCTCTACCTCAAGTCCCAAAGCATGGATAAGGGTAGGTGATATAAATGATTGTGTTACTCCTAAATCAAACAATGCATACACCATGGTAGAAAACGTGAAATGGGTACCACGAACGACATCTGGCTCGCATGGTGATCGAAATTCTATAGCATTAAGATGACCACGACCTCCTACATGGCCTCTCTAACCCTAATGAAGACCACAACCATAGTCTCACTCTACTCTATATGGATGGGGAGAATCACGAGGTTGTACACTTCCTTCTCCATTAACCATATACTGATCTAAATATGGAGCAACATGTAGTTTCTACCTTAGCTGGAACTGTCTCAATGGAAGAACCAGGAGCGGAACACCTGGTGCACGATGACTGCTATGAAAGGTCAGGCACTCTTACTGCTGATGACCTCGACCACCACAAGAAAAAAAGCGCATGATCCCTTGGTATAGTCCTAAGAGCCACTTCCCCCAGATAAACGAGATTTTGAGGGCTAGGACCCACCCCTGTCCGAATAGAAACCCTTCTTCCCTAAAAACCAGGAAGCCCAGACCACATCTCTTCTTTGTGAGGAATCATGATTACTCCCCTCTAATGACGATCCAGTTCTAGAAAATGTACTATCGACGACCACTTACATTTACAGCAACTCATGATATGTCTTCAGCAAAAATGGGGTGACCTAGAACTAGATCTGTAGATGCAAATCCTCCTAGAAATACCTCGCACTGGCTTCCTCATCTTGAAACAGGCCCGAAACATATCGTTAAAGGTTCTTGAAATTGATTCCAAACTCTCATACACTACAGATCCCATGTCGAAGGGTTCGAAGCTCTCGGCGACCGGACGCCTTTGTGGTCGATGAAAGAAAATCGACTCTAAACTTGTCTTGGAACTCCTTCCATTTGATCGATGGCTCCTCTTGATCCCCAAGGAATAACAACCACCACTGCCTTGATACTCCATGCAGCTTCGTCACAACCAAGGACACCGAGAGATCCTTCTGAGCACAGATCAAACTAAAGCCTATCTCGACCTCCTCCAACCTGTCATTTATGATGGTATCTGGAACGGAGCCCTCATACTTCTGTAGACTCTGGCACTGAAACTCTTGGAGTTTCCTCCTCGAAGTTTAATCATTGTCAACCTCTACCATGCAGCGATCTACTGGAACAACTTGATGGAAACCTTATATGAAATCTAGTGGAGGATGTCGACCTCAAGCCATACCTACAAAATAACAAATAGTTATAGATACTAAACCTAGAATATGGAAGACTCGACATTAATTGATTAAATGTTTTCTTTTATTCATTTTTGTTTGACATATCCCATGGTCTACCCATTCAAACACACGCACAATAAAAAATGAAGCATGATCATTTCCTAGGTCTCTACACTGCAACTAGTATCACCTGGTTTAATAGATTTTATAAACTTAAAGGTCCATGCATTAGATCATTGGGGTCCCTAAACGCCTATGTCTCAGCTGGTCTCATGTGTTTACATCATGTGCTAAAATTGACTGACATCATTTCCCTACCAACCCATGAAACCACACCTATGAATAACTCCAAACTCCATCCTATCTCTCATTCTACATCTAATACCACTCTTTCACAACCCCCTCAACACAAGGTGTATCCCTCCAGTGACGAAAATATGATAAGGGAGATAATGACCCCCATGTCCTGCCTTCAATAGGCCCCGGGTTGGTGACTAGCATTGAGGGTATTGTAAACACACAAATGGGAAGCATTACCAACTATGAGAAAACATGCCAAAGAGATAGATATGAAAGACACAAACTACCTCTAACTTAGACTAAAATATAAATGTAATCCCAAGTGAACATGTGTAAGTTCATGAAAAACTACTATAACTGAAAGTGAAATTTAAAAGTACCAAAGGAAAGTAAAAAAATAGTAGCAATCTCAAGCACAAACATCTCCTGCAACCCCAGTCTAATAAAAACCAGATAAATGTCCAACCTTCTCTATGTGACCTAAAAAATCTTTATATACACATAGGATGAGTATAACAGTATAGTCAGTAGGATCCTCCCTGAATCCTCTCTTGAAAATGTAAAGAAATCATGCTAAAGCATAGTGAACAACAAGTGAAACCAACTCGTCGCCTAAATTGGTATACTATGTTCCTAGCCTCACTATGGATACTCTCTCCAAGTATCGCATACAAGAGTATATAATATAATAAAGAATATCAAGGGTACCCCACTACTACTTCCCCACTAATTTTTTACATTGCCCCAATGTTGCATGTCCCAAGCATCTCTCTACAAAAAGGATTTCTTGTATACACCTGGGTGAAGAACCACAATATGCACCTCGTGCCACAAAACCACTACCTCCACGTATGAAAAGTAACCCTTTAGTTTTTTGGAGCCACCACAGCTTGCATAACGTATATCACAGATCAGGTATTAATCCTCAAGCCATTGTAGCTCATACATCGTGTAAGGATCACCAAGCTATCATATCCTATACACGTTACACCTGTAATAGTCCACCGGAAACTATATCCAAAATATATGTGTGTGAATAACCACAAGCCATTACATACCTATACACACATATATGCGGTAAACTAAATGTTTTTCCTACCATCACAATTTACAGAAAAGAGAAGAGAGTATGGCGAAAGGGGGTTGTCATTCATCCATCCTCCCATGAGAATGTTGGGGAAAACACACCCTAGGGCTCAGAATCCCTAGGGTGTCAGTTTCCCTAACTGATAGGGTGGAGTATCATTTAGAAACAGATAATGTACTGAATATACTATATATCACAACCACAGTATGGGAATAACCTAGTCTTAGACTCAACTATTGCTAATGTATCTCATACTCCCGGTTTCCACATCTAAGACTAGGTATCCTATTACCACACAACCATTTAAAGAGCTTTATTACATTTCTTCATTCCCTTTTTCATCAGTTTCACTTTACGTTAATTAATTCCTTAAACATTAATTAACCCTTAACAATTCCACATTATATTTCATTAGCATCACACCCAAATCCCACTATCCCCTTATATTGTAACTTCATCATTACGTCCCAGAAAGCACCAAATTCTTGGGTTGACATAATCTATTCAATCATTTATTATCAAAATTATTACTTTCACATATTCCAAGGAATTATAGAGAATCATTATAAGATACTAAACATAAGGGGGATCAACTGAGTGATTAGATGAACTACCTGTCATGTCTTTGCCACCTATAGAAAGAGCATATACCCATCCTCCTTTGAGAAGCTAAACACGGAAAGTACATGACATACCCCTCCTGTCTTCACCCCTTTTGGATGGTGGGTAAACAAAACAGCTAACTTGACTAGTGGGGAAAGTAAAGATGATAAACAAGAAAAAATAATCATCAAGAATCCAAACATTCACATCCAACCCATTCTACCAGCATCAGTGTCCTCCCCGACACCCACATGCATTAACTGATGCATCTTTCCACTCTAGGCCTCAACTGCTACCACAACCAATAGGCCTCCAGGCCCCCAAATGTCACAATATCCATCCAAGATCAAATCAAAACAAATGTAGACCGAAAAAAACATCATATCAATTGGTATCTTGGCCTTTAGACAAGCGAGAGGGTAATTTTGACCCCTTCAAGGAATTATCAAACAACCAATTCTTTAATACATCTTGAATTAACCAATTTATTATTCGAAGGTTCCAACTATGGGAAAGCAAAACAACAAGCCATCACAAATTGATTAAACATTATTAGTGCAAAAATTTGATTAGCATAAAATTACAACAACAACAGTCAGATTCATTCACAAGCCTATTTACTTTAGCCAAACAATTATCAATTAATTCTATCAATACGTCCTTTACCAAATTTCCATTAAGAATGAAATGTAAAAAAAGAGAAAGCATAGATTTCCCACTGTCTTGGAAAACAAGAGGCAATAACATAAGATCGATGTTAATTTATTTATCCAGTTCAAATATTCATTATGTCAATTACATTGTGATTCAGTGGGATAAAACAAGCTAACTCTACAATTTAATATAAAAGAAAAGAGAATCAATGAATCCCCTACCTCAAACGGTTCCTGAAGTTATTTATATGAGAACGAGCCCCAAAATGGATTACGATCTCCTCCCCCCATGACAACTCTCTCCATTCGAGGATGCAGAGACACCGCCACAATGGTCAACACCAAAGAAAATTTTATTAGTAACATAGATATAGCATTCCATAAAAGGTCAAGGAGAAACAGAAGGAATATAAACCCAAAAGAATGATGTAGATCATACCTTATATTGAAGATTGATCGATACTTCTTGGATGCATCAAAAACATAGGGGATCTAATCAAATGAGGAATGTTTGATCATAGAAATCCAATAGTAAGGAATTGACTGTTCGAGCATCTCACACCTGAGAACAAGGAGGAAGAACTAGGGAGGAAGATATCACGTCCCCTTAAAAGTTGTATCATAGAAGCGGTTTAAGATACGTTGGATTATCCTTTAAAAGCAGATCACATTAAACCATGTGGTTTTACAAAGTAAAAGAATCCTGGGCCTTAGAAAAAAAAATTATTATAGGAGTTATGGAATTTGAATTAGCCTTAGAGTCCTCAAAATTAGTATTTAAATGCATATTACGTCAAAGGAAACATCAAAGTGGTGAAAACATTAGGAAGCTGGAAACAATGTTCATGAACATGAAATTTGGGTAATGAAATAGTGGCCACCATTGGACCTCACAATTCTAGAAAAACTATTCGAAAACTAAAAATTTGGAAAAGGAAATTGAGGCTACTGTTGGACCTCCCCATTCTAGAAACATTGTTCATGAACACAGAATTTGGAAAAGGAAATTGAGGCTACCGTTGGACCTCACCATTCTAGAAACATTGTTCCTGAAATCAAAATTTGTAAAAAGAAATAAAGTCTACCATTGGAACTGCACCATCTTGGAAACACTGTTCACATAAAGCTACCGTTTCACTGTTTACCTAATGTAACCATTGAACTGTTCACATAAGGTTATCGTTGCACGACTCACATAAGGTTACTGTTGCACTGTTCACAGAAGGTTATGGTTGTAGTGTTCATAGAAGGATACTATTTCTCTATTCACATAAGGTTACCGTTACACTATTCACATAAGTTTACTGATGAAACTGTACACGTAAGGCTACTGATGACACTATTTTCATAAGGCTACTATTGCACTATTCACATAAGGCTACTGTTGCACTGTTCACAGAACTGGAAACACTATTCACGGAAATGGAAATTTGGAAAAGTATTGGTGATAAGTCAGCTTAACCTCCAAGAACACCTCAGACACCAGATTTTAGCAAAGTAATGGACCATAGATGTCCGGGACATTACAGAATACATAATTATAAATTTAAACATGACCATTATAATACCACTTGATGGTTCTGGGCCCCATGGAATTGTGCGTAGGTGGGAAATATATTAAAATTTATTTTAATAATCATTTACTAAAACCAAGAGAGAAGATACTAAACATCAAATTTATAGTTAATTTATTTAATATTTGAAAAAATAAAAGCCTTGTCTTGGGAACATTCTTTATTGGTTAATGTTGATTTTCCAAAAATTCCCTTTCAAATTGTCTTCATTTCACTATGAGGATCCAAGGATAGAATCCCCCTAGCATGAATTCATACATTCTACCATGATCTTAGAGAATCACAAATCAATATCGGGGTTCTTGTGAAGTGAGTCAAATGTCTTACGTTGTTTGTTCTTGATCGCTCATTCTTCAGTCTTGAAGAAATATCTTGTGTACACCTCGTTCTTTAGAGGGAATGATAAGGATGAGTTAACAAAGAATTTGTTGTGCAGAACATTTATCTATTCTCAATTTTTTGGATTCTCTACACAATAGACATATAGGTCTATATATAGAGTAAGGATTTTTGTTAAAATGTTTTTTAATTTCATAAAAACCATTAAATAACATTCATTACCATTAATAAACAACATTCCACCAAATAATAATTATATTATAATTATAGTGTGGCATGCGCCAACTTGCGCAATAAAAAATTATATTTAATGCTCTTGTTAATTAATATTTGTCACCAGACTCAATATTTATCCATTTCAACTCATATAACTTTTATTGAACAACCAAATTAGTATTTTATTCGTAAATAAATATTTTATTCGCAATCAAGATAATAAATATTTATTAAAATATTTTGTAAATAAAATAAATATTTAATAATCGTGTCTGCATATTAATATTTATTCAATTTATATAATCAATATTACATGAATAGAATTATTTCTCGGACTTGAGAATAATATTTATTTAATTAATTAAAATCAAATAAAATTAAATTGATATCAATAGTAAAATGTAGTGTGTGGCCCTCTAGGATTCTTTGTTATTGACATTAGGCGGACTTGCCTAAAGTAAAAAATTATTGTCTAGAAACAGGTCAAAGCACCCAAGAGAAAGAAAATAATGTCGTAATATTGACAACCACATATTAATGATAACTATATAATATAATCCTTTTGCCATAATATGTCATCAAGAAGGTTGTATAACCATGTGACCAAACTATATGCTTGATATGTCTTTTTTTACTATCTGAATTAAACACGTCATTACATCATTGATATGGAATTTAATAAGATTGTTTTATTCGAATCAAAGGCTCCAGATATCGACTTCCAAAAATATAGAGGGTACAAATCCTTCTTCAACTTATTCATTAATGACATGTCACAAATGACACACCCAAATTATCCAACTTCTCCATGAACTTTCATTATCATGGTTTATGAAAGAAATGTATGTACATATGTTGTAACATGCATTAATAATAATATTAAATTCTAAGGTCCATCACACATTCTCGTATATAGGAATATCTGATGACACCAAAACATGAAGAATGCCTACTGGCAGTTCTGTTCTCATAATCTCCCATCTTTGAGATTACCATGTGAAAACTTCATGAGAAGAAGCCTTATCTTCTTATGAGTACTCACACATGATATTCTATGTACTATGTGTCCTATAATATTTTGTTATCCAACAATAAAACATTATTTGAGAACATCGCCATATCACATCAAGGCCCTCATTGTAGTGGGGAACTGTTATTTCCTTATCAATTTGATGTATACTCTGGGACATTATTACATTGGAGTCATGCATAACAACAAACAATATGTAATAAAAAGCCTTATTAATATTCAATACAACTAATATTATTGTAATTTATGTACAAATAGTTGGTCCTAGGAATCCCATTCTAATAAGGTGGACATGTTTTGGGATGTAGGTGAGAAGATGGTTCGAGAACACTAGGCAGGCACAAAAATTGTGCATAACCTGAGACACGTGGGAGGCGAGGATTGGGTGGGAGGTATTAGATAAGGGTTATCGATAAACAAAAGTGACACATATAAAAGCAATCCGATGAATATTTATCAATAGCAAGAAAAACACATTGGCCACGGATCGCCAAGGTATCATTCAAAGACAAGAAAATCCAATCAAAAAAGAAGGCTGAGTGAACAACCCATCAAATAGGCCCAACACACATAATGGAGCCCATCAGTGATGAAGGCCCAAACAGAGGCCCATACATAAATAATCCAACTTAGAGAGTCCCAAAAATGAGAAGACCATATAAAATACATTTGATAAAACTAATAATCAAAATATTATTATTTTTCTTGGAAACATTAGTCATGATTTTAATTTTAAAAACCAAAATTGGAAAATCTCCACCTTTTCCAAATAAAATTAAATAAACATGTGCTGTTTTTGAACCCTATATACCCCTAACCTATCAGAAGTTAAAATTAGTGTTTAATAAACAGAAAAACCTAGGTTTATGGAGTTTTCACCTGGTATGAATACCACTTATCATGTTTTAACAGTGGTAGATGTTCTACCATATTGTCGGGAATTGCTATCAAATTTATAACATGCTCAGTAATCATAATACTAAACATCAACATTAAAATAAGAGATTACCACCAATACCTGAGAATCTATAGAAAACATTATACACTATTTAGTGTCAAAATAATCTGAAAAATACTAAACAAGACATTACTTGGTGGTCAAAAGATAGTGAAAATAAAAAATACATCAAAGATCAAATTAATTCAAAAGTAAAATTATTATAAACACACATCAATCAAAAATATAGGAATCTAGTAGATGAAAAACTCCACATAATCCTGAATAGATTCTACCATCCCTCACAAACCCTTTCTCCCAACCAGGTTTCCCTTCAAAAACTAAGATGGCCATTCCTAGGATCATCGAAAAAAGACTACAAAGAACCTATGAATAATTTTAAAAAAAAGATTCTAAACAAAAAATTAATGAACATATGAAGTGGTGAACCCGGGTCATACCACATGAGACTGGGCTATACTATATTTAATTTTAATGTCTGGACAGTATCTTTTCTAGTGGCACGTCTTCCCACACTCAAATCATGATAAGTTCTTAAACCGGTTCTTGTCTTTTCTATATTTATTTTTAATTTGATCCTTAATATGGAATAATTTTGGTTCACCCTAAACACCATTAAGATATTCCATTAAACCATGTGTTTGAAGATCATGAGATAATACAGAAAATATCACCTATAATAAAGTGAATGAATCTCTACCATTCATCGTGGAATCCTTTTAATTAAATTAAAAAAAATAGAGGTGGTAAAAATAATTAAAGCCTGATCGTCATCCTATACTTCAATATCTATACTATCTGAATACCTATGGAATTTATTAATCTCACAAATATTAATAGAAAAAGAAGATCAGGATTCATTTTGAAATTGTACAACCACATTTTTTTATATAGACAACCATGCAATGTTTTGGTCATATATAAATGTTCTAGTTTAATCCAAATGGATTAATAGTAGTTTCATGGGTGTCTTCATGTAAGACTTTGTCTCCTATGGTTAAAAGAAGTGTGAAGTCAGCATTTTGCAGAATACTAGGGTTGATATCAATGTAAGTTGGCACAAACTAGCCATCAATAGACATAGTCACTATGGGTTTGTTAGGGTCAAGAAAAGCATCTACTAGCCCACTGTAGACTAACAACATATTTATATTAACTCTATACATACTAGAGTCTTTCTACCATTTATATTTTTCAAATTAAATTTTAACAGATGACATTGTAAAACCGATTAGAGGATCAGATACCAATATTGAGGTTCTAAATAGATCCAGTGATGGTTGTTTGAAACAAATATTAGGGAAATGAAGAATCAATTTGACAATGCTAAATGAAAAAAAAATGAAAAATGAAAATAGTGGTAATATGGAAGTAAGAGTGAGATAAACATAAATAAAATTGCAGGAAAGTAAATATTGACATAGATATTTACATGGTTCGGTCCAGTTTAGTCATACTCTTTGGAAAGAACACCACCACAACGATATTTATTATGAAAAAAAACATCATACAACAGAGAAAGTAAAAAAAATAAAACACACATGGACCATAGAAAATATCTATATATGAGGTTATTATCACTCCAGGGACTCGTGATGAAGATGAGACTGAGGATGGTAACATAAACCCCAAGCCATGAAAAACCCACACATGCCAAACCCAACACCGATTGAGAATAAGGAAGAAGATATAATTCATAATCCAACTGAAAAACAAAAAATCATTACCAACACAGTCCTCGACTAGGAACTTGAGAAGAGGAAGAATATGAACTAGACTAATGTAGTGGGAACTTCATGAAGTCGTTTCGATAGAACAAGACTCTTGAGAGGTGAGGTCTCCAACAGAAGGGATCACCGGAATAGGGGGTGTGCAGGTGTACAATGAGGACAACCAAAGATACTCTATTTATATTTAACGATATTTCTAGATGATGAAAACTAATTTCTATTATCCACACACTAAAAAGGAATTTACACAATGAGTAATAAAGGCACAATATAGGCGATGTGACAGGCCGGCATGTGCAGCAGTTTAGGTAGATGCGCGTCGAGCTGCAGTCGAGAAGAAGTTTTGAGAACACAATGTTGGTGAAACAAATTGTGCCTAACTCAGGACATGAGGTAGTTGAGGAGAGTGTGGAAAGTAGTGGATAATGATTCCCATGAAACAAAAACAACACATATTTGTGCCTTTGGGTGAAGATTTTTCAACAGCCAGTAGAACACACAAGGTGAAGATCACCAAGGTGACAGGAAAAGATGAGGCTTGTCAATTATATTAGTTTGCTGAGTAAACAGCCCAGCAAATAGCCCTAGTGCACAATAAGGATCCCAACATCACTGAAGGCCTGAGTGGAGGCCTAGACAGAAAGAATCCCACATAGAGAAACCCACAAACGACAATCCCAATTAGAATAAATTTGATAATAATAAGTATAAAATCATAATTTTTCATGGAAACCTTAAACAAGATTTTAATTTTAAAAACCAATATTAACATCAACAAACTAATTTAGGCTACATTATTTAATATATTAGTATGTTTTTAAATGTTTTATAAATAATAATTTAAAAAACATATAACATGTATCAATCTAATATATGATTGTATCTTGGATGCTCCTCTATTCCATAACCATGTGTGTGTATAATTTTTATGCACCATGTTTGTCTACTTCTTGTCTCTAGCATACACTACCCATGTATATCATCTCTAACACTCACCTCTACATCATCCAATGTAGAAGGTGGTGGGTGTATAGTCTTTCCTCATGTACCCTATCCTACCACTATGGATAGTGGTTATTGGAAAGATCTCTCACCAACATATGAACAAGATGGTTTCTATATTGGGAAAATATGTGACTCAAAGTCTAATAAAGAATACAAAATAGAAAAATCAGCTCATATATCTACAACAAAGTAGTTCAGGCTAATAGGCCCTGAATGTGTCTTTTCCCAAGGCTATGTCTATAGTTCTTATACAATAGGAGTTGGAGGAGCATCTTTCTAATCATGATGAACATCCTCCTCATGTGCCGCATATATATCCATAATAGGGTAATTACCCCCTGACACATCTATATTTCCCTCAGTAGCCTTGAAATCACCTCACAGATCCAAAAAACACCTGATAAATCTTTTCCATGGGAGGAAGCAACACGATTGTCTTCTCTGTATTATGAATCATGACGATGTTGCATTCATCATTATCATTGGTGTAAGATAATTCTTTACAAGAAAAAAGTAGGTCTTATTTTCAGTACCATATATTGTTATAATTATTCCCCCTATTGATAATATTGAAATAATACATACATTATTTTGATAATATTTTGTTTTTGGAAAAGTAATGATCTCTAAAAGATCATTAAAGAATCACCAATGACAATTCCCTAAAGTGAATGTAATTGATTATTATTGAAATAGTGTTTTTAATCAATGTTGTAAATGTTGAAACAAGCATCATTCATCAAGTGAAAAATGAATCACCGCCAACCGAAGTGACAGAATGAAGAACATCACATACCTATTGTTCACTTAACTGAACTTCGTTGATCATTCTAGGATGACATAATAAAATTTGAAATCTCTTACATGTACTACATAAAGATTTTAATCTTGATTACAATGTATAAATGGTCATGATAGAGATGATATTTATGTTTTTATTTTTAAATAAACATTGTATTTTTTTATTATTTTTCTCTCATTTCTTCTATGTAAAACCTAATTAATGTATTTTATTGATATTAATCTCCCGATATGGATGAAAATGTTCAATTTAATATCCATGTTATTGTCTTGAAAAATTTATAAAACCAAATCAAACAATTTTATTTCATTATCTAATGTGAAATAAAATATACAAAATTTTGTTTAAAATATTGTTCATGGTGAATATTTTATTTTTCAAATTTTAATTGTGCATTATTTGTTTATAACAAATTATAATAATATAACCACTATATGTTGTTTTATGGAGGTTCATATTTAAAGAGAACAATGAATTTTATGAATTTTTATAATATAGTGCATCCTTAAATGATGATATGAAAATATTGTCTTTTGAAATTATGTTGTAAAATATTTTCCATCTATCAATTTTCATTCTTATAGAAGAAATATCAATAAAAATCTTGATTTATCCAGTGTTATCATATTTTGATTATTATTAATCATAACTATTTATGTATTAGTATATTCTCTGCTATTAACATTTATCGGTTGTGAAAATTATTGAAAGGATTTAGAAGAGATAATATATTCCAACTCTTTAATAAAAAATTTATAATAAATATTGATTTGTTTTATCTCGAGTCTCAATGGTATATATTAAACATCAATGATATTCTTGAAAATAGATATCATATAGAGACATTGGATAAATGAGGTTTTAAACATCTCTATATATAACAAGCATTCATAATAGATAAATATTTATTCCAAATAATTTGTTATGTACAATTGAATCAATTTTGGTAAATCAGAAGCTTATAGATACTGACACATTGAATAATAAAAAACCTCATTGGGGGTTGGGATGTGTTGAAATTGTTTGGTGGTAGGATTTGAGCCACGGGGAATGACACACTATCCTACACGTATTTAGGGTTTCTAAGGTTGGAAAATTGAGTATCTTAATAATAATTTCAGACTGTATGCATGCCCGATTACCCTACCCATGCTTGGATCCTGAACTACAAAGCATGTAATGACACAAATGAATTTATAGGAGGCATTGAATGTTTTAAATTATAAAAATAAAAGTGGCGTTCAAGGGGGAATTGACAAGATACATGATCTGATTTTGGGATTATTTAAATTTTCAAAAGAGGGGGGAAACATGAGGGGTGAATGTGCCCGAGGTGAGGGCAAGACCATGGAGCGACAAATAATTTAATGTGGGTTTTTTATAAAATGGCCTAGGGTTGGGGGTATTCTCAAAAATGAATTTGGAGATGTGTGAACCTCATTCACACTTCTCCCCTCACAAGAAAGCGTGAATAGGGTTCACGCTTCCTTGGCAATTTTTTTAAAGGAATAGTGAACTTAGTTCACACTTCCTCTAGAATTTTTTAAATTAATAATATATATATATATAAATTAAAATAGATATATTACTAAAAATTAATTAAAAATAAAAATTAATTAATGAGTAATATGAACTAATTAAATATAAATAAATATTACGTAAATACTAAATAAATATTAACAAATAGTAAATGAATATTAATAAATATTAAAAAATACTAATAAATATAAATAAATAGTAAATAAATATAATTAAATAACATTAAATATATATTAAATAAATATAAAAATTAAAATTCATTTAAATATAAAAATTATTAAAATGTAAATAAATAAATATTAATTTAATAATATATAAGCATTAAATAAATATTAATAAATAGTAAGAATATAAATAAATATAAATAAATATAAATTAATATCAATGAATATTAATTAAATATTAATAAATATTAAATGAATATAAATAAATATAAATAAATAATATATATGTAAATATTACTAAATATTATTAAAAATAAAAAATATTAGAAAATATTAATAAATAGTAAATATATATAAATAAAGAAAATTAAATAAATATTATATAATTATAAATATTAAAATTTATATAAATATAAATAAATACTAATATGTAAATAGAAAATAAATATGAATAAATAGTATAGAAATATTTTTAAATAGTAAATAAATATAAATAAATACTTAATAAATATAATTAAATAACATTAAATAAATTTTAAATAAATATAAATGATAAAATTTATATAAATATAAAAAAAAATATTATTGTGTAAATAAATAAATATTAAATAATTAATATAAAAGTATTAAATAAATATTAATTAATTGTATAAATATAAATAAATATTAAATAAATATAAATAATTGATAATTAAATGTTAATAAATAGTAAATAAATATACATAAATATTATATAAGTAAATATTACTAAATATAAATAAATATTAATAAATATAAACAAATTTAAATAAATTTAAATAAATGTTAGTAAACATTAAGAAATAATAAATTAATATAAATAAATATAAATAATCATAAATAATTATTAATAAATTTTAAATAATATTAATAAATTTTAAATAAATATAAATAAATAACATTAAATACATATTAGATAAATATAAACATTAAAATTTATATAAATATAAATAAATATTAATATGTAAATAAATAAATATTAATAAAATAATATATAAGTATTAAAGAAATATTAATACATAGTATGAATATAAATAAATATAAATTAAATAGCGAATAAATAGTAAATAAATATAAATAAATATAAATAAATATGATTAAATTATATATAAGTAAATATTACTAAATATAAATAAATATTATTAAATAGTAAATAAATATTAATAATTATTAATAATTATTAATAACTATATATAAGTAAATATAAATAAATACGAATAGAGATTAATAAATTTTAATAAATTTTAATAAATTTTAATAAATAGTAAATAAATATAAATAAATTATGTATAAGAAAATATAAATAAATTTAAATAAATATTAATAAATATTAAATAATCCTAAATAAATATTAAATAAATAATATTAAATATTACTAAATGTTAATTAATTAATTATAAATACTAGAAAATATTACTAAATGTTATTAAAAATTCATAAATATTAATATTTACATATATTTATTAAAATTTATTAATATTTATGAATAATTATTTAATGGATAACTATTATTGGTTAATATTTGATAATAATTTTTAACATTTTTTTGTATTTAATTATCATTTGTTAATATTAAATTTTAATTCATTTATATTCATTAATATTTAATTAATATTTATATATTCTTAATAAATGAGGTATTGACACTAAACGTGTTAAAAAAATAATCTAATTCATGAATATTTAATTAATATTTACTAATATTAATTCATAATTAATTAATATTTATGAATTATTATTAATATTTACTTTATGTGTATTAGTGTTTACTAATTTTTAATTTATATTTATAAATATTTATAAATTTCGAAAAATATTTTTTCCATTTATTAATATTTTTTTAGTGTTTTATTTATATTTTTGGTTTTTAATTAATATTTATTAATTTATATTTATATTTATTGATATTTATTAGTATTTATTAGTATTTATGAAAATTTAATTACGTTTTATTACTTTTAATGAATATTTAATGAATATTTATTAATATTTGAATAATATTTAATTAATATTTATGAATATGTATTCAAAATTTATTAAGATTTGTTAACATTTAGTGGCTTTTATTAATATTTTTCAGCATTTATAAATATTTTTGAATGATCATTAATATTTAATTAATATGTTTGAATAACTAATTAATAATTATTAATATTTTATTACTATTTACCTTTTTTATATTCTTTAATATTTGTTTATATTTGTCTACATTCAGTAATATTTATTAATACTTAAGAATATTTATATTAAATTTAATCATTATTTATGAATATTTTTGAATATTATCAATATTTATGAATATTCATTTAATTTTTATTAATATCTTCTAATATTTATAAATATTTCATTAATATTTATTCAGGTTTTATAAATATTGATTAATTTTCATAATAATATTTTTTAATATTTCATTTGAATTTAATTATTTTTTATTAGTATTATTAATATTATTTTTAATATTATTTGTAATATTTAGTTAGATATCTATTTATATATATTTATTTAGTAATATTTATAAAGAAATATGGAGAAAGAGTGAATGTTGTTCACTCTTCCTTTAAAAACCTCGCACAGGATGGGTGAACCTTGTTCACAAATCCGGGGGAGCAGAGATGCCTGAACAGGGTTCACGCATCTCCAGATCCATTTTTGGAAATACCTCAAACCACATCCATTTTTGTAAAAACTAAAAAAAACACAGTTAAACAAAATTTCACCAAGGAGTGCTCCTCTCATGCAGCCTCCACAGCCCTAGGCATAAAACCACCATTCTCTCCTAATTTTTTAGTTCACCACTGCGCTCCCCCATCTAATTCACTGTACACTTGTACATCTTTGTGCTGATTCTCTTCTCCACTGCATATCTTACTGAATGTCGTTGAAGTTTTATATGACCCGTCGTGGTGATTGGACCATGTATGGGCGTCTCGGGTAGGCCATTCTCCGAACGATGTGGTGGAAACGTATACAACCAGAACAATGAGTGACGATGGTGAGGAGGGGAATTTTGGTGGCTATGACGATCTGGGTGGTGTGTCACTAGATAGATAATGGAAGAAGGACGATGGTGCTTGCGGCTAGGGGCTCTAATAGTGGCATCACAGTAGTGTCACTCAGACAGTGGTGTTGGTTTCTCTGAAGGTGGAGACAACTTGGGCGAGGTGGTTGTGATGGTCGAAAAATGGTGTTTATTGCTCAGTTTACAGTGACTGTGAACGATCTACATGTGGTTTGGAAGTGGTTTCCTACTTGACCAAATGATCGGTAGAGGGGTAGAATAAAGGATCCCTTATGGGTAGAAGAAAATCAATCAGGGGGCTATGACCTACATTTTTAGTCCATTCGTGTGAGGTGTTCATGTGTTTGAATGTAATTACACACATAAAAACCTAATAAAATATCTGTTAACTATACTAAAGGGGTTTCTCTCCCCCTACACATGGAACCACCACTTTATTTCTCACGTACGTGGCCACCACAACTTTAATTCCAATCTCCTCCCCGTTATACCCTCTCCCCAATTCCTCCCCACACCCCCATCTCCCCACCCCCAACCCCATCTTCTCCCCAATTCATCTCCCTGTCTGCCTCGACCTCCACCACTACCTAGGCTCCACACTACCATGAATCCACACCTCTGTTATGCATCCTCACCTCTGCTACGCATCCTTGCCCCACCGACTCACAATCACTACCTCTGCCATGTCTCTTCACTGTCTCAACTCCATACATCCCTCCCTCCTCAAAAAATCTCTGCCTCACCAACTCACCACCTCTACCTCTACCATGTATCCCCGCATCACTACATCATCCTCTACCAATGTTCATTTGTTCTTACAGTATGAATTTTTGTTTGTTCTGATCTAGGTCATATTTATTGATCTTCACCATCATTTATTTAGAAAATATTTTCTCTTGCATATTTTTCATGGTCTCCCAGTTAATCCCTCTATGATCTATCCTCTACACCTTAGATTACACATCCATGCCCTTTCGCGAACATAGATATCCCTACATGGGTCAAGTTATGTACTATGCATGAATCCAAATCAATCTATCTTCCATCACTACATGTTCTATGCATTTAATGGAAAACTATATCTACTGTTCATGTACTCCTTGAATGGACCTTTTATTTATTATTACCTTCAGTGTATCTCCACCTCTCCAATGAATCATCATTAGGGGATCCAAAAAATGGATTCTTCACGATCAGAGACCAAGGTTTGTACACTATGGGGTAATGCGAGTGAGATTTGGGGTGGCAGATTGTGGAGCCTATATAAGTATCACCTTCTATATGGGGCACATGATGAATGTGAGGACTCATCCTCCACATAGATCTTCCTCTAAAAGTGATTTGTTAGCTTCCAAAATTACCCCAATAGAATTTCTTCACCATAATATTCCCAGTCCTCTTTAAGCCATCAACATCTTTTTTTGTGATTTCAATTTAGCAACAAACCATTTTCATTTATTTTGTTTCCCTAAAGGATTCTGTCCATGTTCCTTTATCTATATCATTCTTACATTTAATGGATTGGTGGGCCATCATTTTGGATTAATTCACTCTCTATAATAGCCACTCAATCCCCTTTTAATGGTCGAACTGATTCCCATCATCTTTATATCTATTAAAGCTACCCTCAATGATATGACCTGAATCATGTACTTATCTTTATAATATTTATCACATCAAATATAATTTTTTACTCCTGATTTTATTTACTTATTTTTGAAATATATTCAATACAGGGATCAATCAGTTCTGGATTATCAAAAAATAGATGAGCACTACATCAAACGTAATGGAAGCACCTCATTATACTATATATTATCTTTAAAAAATTAATCAATATAGAATCTGTCTTCTTTTTTTTGAATTAGGTGATTGTTAGAATTTTTTCTCATTTCTTGACACTTACTTCTATTGATCTTAATCATGCTATTGATAGAAAGTCCAAATAAGGGAGAGTGAACGACTTTTATTTGAATGATGGTCTCATTTGGTTTCTTAATTCAATTACTATTTCCTAAATCCCTATCATTTTTCCCATAAACGGTAACCTTTATATTATATTGTTTCAACTAATCCAGAGAACCTGATCTGAAAGTACATCTTCATTTTCATCCATCATAGTAATAGAATCAACCGACAGCTCTTGGACATTGTCCAATCCCTGAGTGTGAGATTTCAAATTATACATTCTCTTTCCTTCTCTTTTTAATATTCTCCCATCACCACTATTTCATTTTTCTGATTTATTTTCATCACACCATAGATTTCATTTATTTTTTTCCTTATTAGAGTCCAACTGTGTTCATTTAGCTATATCATTCTTACATTATAGGGAATGGTGGACTGTCATTTTAAATTAATTATCTCTCTAAAATTGACATTCAATCCCTTTTTCCTGGTTGAATTTATTTCCATCATCTATACAGATGTTCATGATTCCCTCAGAGATATGACCATAACCCAGTACTTCTCTTCAACACTTTTATTACTAAAAATACAATTTGAAACTCCTAATTTTATTTTCTTATTCTTGAAATATATATTCAATCTAGGGAACAAGAAATTCTATATTTTCAATAAGTGGATGAAAAATGCATCAAAATTAAAGTAAACACCTAATAGTATTGTCTATTATCATTAAAAAATGAATCTATATAGACTCTACCCTATTTTGGTTGAATTTGGTGAATGTCAGCATTATTTCTTGTCGCATGACACTTACTACTACTTATCTTCATCAGGATAATGAAAACAAGTCAATAGAAGGGTGAGTGAGGGAATTTTATGTGTATGAAGGTCTCATTTGGTTTCTTCGTACATTTACTATTTCCACAATCCCTTCCACCAAACCCCTATATGGTAACATTTATGTTATATTGCTACAACTAATCTGTAGAATGTGATCTGATAGTTCATCTTCATTTTCATCCATCGCATCATTGGAATGAATTTACAACTTTTAGACCTTGTCATGTCCCTAAGAATGAGTTCTCACATTCTACAATCTCCTTCCTTCACATATGAATCCTTTCCCTTTCCTACTACTTCTTTTTGGTGACTACTTTTTAGCACACCACAATTTTCATTTTTTTGTCTTTCCATATTGGAGTCTGTGTGTGTTCATTTAGCTATATCATTATTACATTGCAGGGATTTTTGGACCATCATTTTGGATTAATTAACTTTCTCAAATATAAATTCAGTTCCGTTTTTATCTATATCATTCATACTTAGTAGGGATTGGGGGACCACCATTTTGGATTAATTCACTTTTTAAAATAGACATTAAGTCCCATTTTCTTGGTTGAAATGATTACCATATTCTACACATATGTTCAACCATCCCTTAGAGATTTTACCATAACCATGTAATTCTCTAAAACACATTTATTACATCAAATATAATTTGTTGCTCCCAATTTTATTTACTTATTTTTTAAATATATCTTTAAGACATGGACCAACTAGTTTTGGATTTTCATGAAATGGATGAGCATTGCATCAAAATTAAATGACGAACCTCGTGATACTATCTATTATCATCAAAAAATGAACCTATATAGACTTAGTCATCTTTTGTTTTAATTTGGTGAATACCAGAATTTTTACTCATCGCATGACACTTAATTGTGTTGATATTAGTCAAGATATTAATAGAAAGTACATAGAAGATTGAGTGATGGACTTTTATATGTTTGAATTTATCATTTGGTTTCTTCATTCATTTATTATTTCCTCAATCCCATGAAAGAGTTCCTTAAATTGTAACTTTTAGTGCTGGAATTGTTTGAAGGTAAAATTCTACATTAAATGTCTTTCATTATTTATATTTATTTTATAAAATTCTTCAAATATATTAAATGTAAAATTCCTAGAAAATAATTCTCTCTCAATCCTTAAAAACTTTATATATTGTTTTTCTTATATTCCCATTGAATTAATTTAAAACATTCTCTATAATTCCCATATTATAGAGATAAAAATATAAAATTTTGGAGGAAAGGATCCACTAAATCATTTTTTTTGTTACATATCTGCTCGGTTCCTTATCTAATGATTTTTTGTTCTAAAAACCCACTGAGAAAAATACCATTGATTTTTTTCCCTATCTTTAAGAATTTGTACTTTATTTATCAAGTGAAACACTTATTTTTTTACTTATATAACTATGTTTATTCTAATTAACACTGATGGAAAATGATATGACTATAAGAAAAAAATTGAAATTCATAAAGTTTCAACAAAACATGTATATCAATATAAACTCCATTCGTTTTTATAAAATAGCATATTTAAGATGAATTTTATTTTTAATTTGTTTATATTTTTTTACAATCATATTGGACCTTATTTCAACAAAAATTAAAAATACAATGGGAAAAGTACTGGGTTGGGTATCACATCTATACACAATCAGTGAGTCATACTTTGTAAAAAAAATTCACCCTATGTCAAAAATTCTCCTCAACGGTGTTGGCTATTTTGATTATTTTATAATTTTATTTGAAATATAGATACCAGGTTTTCATATTTTTAATGTTTAGAGTTGAGATTATAAATAAATATTAATGTTTATGTTCATGAAAATATTTTATAATTTTTTTTGGTTTAGTCAAATTAAATACTTCTTGAAAGTAATATTTTTTAGGTAATTGTATAAATACAAATTACAAAATTGGAAGTCATTCAATTAACCAGCCTAATATAATGGGAAAAACATTTAGACACCTACCATAAAATGTTTCATTAAATATCCAATAGTTGCATGCATACCTCCTTAGATCCCAATGATATGATTTTCAGTCAACTTCATAATTAATGTATAATAATTTTTAAATTAGTTTACTTCAATAAAGCCACTGAATCCTCAAATATTAAAGTTGTTTTTTTTATTTTTTTTTACTTTTCAAATAATTTATATTTCATGAAAGTGAAATACATGTAATTTTTTCAAAAACTATATTTTTTTAGATTATGATTATTTTACTAATTGAATTTTTAAAATTTATATCTTCAACTCATCTTTTTCAGAATAAAATTAAATATAGAACTTTCATATTACTTAAAAAATGAAATATTCAAACTATATTTTTATATTTTCTTTTTTTTGTGTGCTTTGAATATGTTAAGGGGATTTGGTTGACCGTTATCCTAGAAAATGGGGGCATTATTTGGTTTAAATTGAATGTTATTTTTGAGTTTTGGCTTTCATAACTATTAGTATAGATTTCATAGTCTCTTATCTTTCCACTTGAAATATTTTCAGATTGAGGAGTTTATTTTGAAACATTATCCATTTTAGGTTTTCTGGAATCTTTCTTCTACTTGTCTGTCATCTCTTTTAAACCAGATTATGTGGTTTGAACTTAATTTATATTCCAAATATCGTATAACTTCCAAGGTTATGATGGATTGGATTCATTCTTATACAATACAAACATTGTTCTCAGCCTTAAAGTATATATAATATTCCTTACAATGATAATAATACCACTTTTGGTATTGATTTATGCATAATTTATACCTACATTAATAAGAGGTTCATCATCATCAAGATATACCCTTATAAAATTTCTAGAAACATAATTATTTTTAAATTCCTTATCTGATGTAAAATGAGGAGATACTCTTACGTCTAAGATATAAGGATTTATGATATACTCTATGGTAAATAAAAATATAATGTCAGTTCCTTCACCTTATGTTTTTACTTAATTGATTAATGGGGTATATCATTTATCCCCACACTTTGTGATGATTCTTTTCTTCCCCCAGAATTATCATGTAAGATCATGCTACTTTTCCTGGTTTCAACCCATTATTATTGATTTATATTAAACTTTTTTATTTTCCTACTATATAAATCCACCTATACATTTAGTGTGTAGATTTGAATCAAATAATCTACCCAATTTTATTTTCTAAATTTTCTCACTATGGATTAAATAATGTGCATCTTTCAACTTCAATTTTTTTTTCACTAATGAATAACCCACTACTGTTTCAGTATCTTATCCATTTTCAGTGATGAAGATAAAAAAAACCAGTATATATACCTCATCATATAATGTAATTCCCATAAAAAATATATGCAAATCCTCTAATGAAACATCTCTCCATTTTTTATGCTCAAAAGAACACTAATCTATTCGGTTCTCTTTCCACTCAAACCAGGCTATAATTTTAGAGATGCATCTAATTTGATATTGATACTCTAATATAGACTCCCATATCCATTGGTATATTCAATTATATGGATTATTATAGGTATGCATATGATGGAAACACTATTATTCACTTATGGTTGTAGATGTTCAAAATTCCTTTTATATCTCTCTAACATTTTCCACTACTATAGAGAACCTAGAAGTAGAGGATACATGTATATCGCCTAATATAGAAAATTGGATTCCATATTTCTTCTTCTTGCTACATATATCTTCAAGATTATGTATCAATTCTAAATATTTTCATATCCTGTAGATTTTACCTATGTGTCTTGAAACATATTCATGTAATATTTGGAGTTAATATCAACATGGAATGTTTTGATGGATTCTTGACATCTGTCATCAATTTTTTCAAGAGTGTTCCAATTAATGAATTACTGGTCACACTAGTGGCTACTGTCATTGGTTATATCTGGAAAGTAAAAAATTCCCTTACCTATGAGAATAATAGTCCCTCTTTTCAATCATTTCCATGATGAAAAAGTACTAATAACACGATTAACTTAAATTATTATTCTGTCATCAATTTCTATCAAAGGTATACAATGATTATGTCATTTTTCTAGATAACATACTATGTGTCCATAAATTCACATACATATTTATATGGAATTATTACTCCTACATTTTTCATCACCAATATTCACTCTATTTCAATGTGTTATGAGTATCCCACTAACATTTTTTCTTCATCAAATTTTTCAGCACTCTCCCAACGAGTGAAACAAATTTCAAATATCATTACCATAGTTTTCTGAGCGTGGGAATGAAAATTTGTAATCCAATGATCATGTCTTGAAAATGTACGAATTGGGTACAAATTATGTATAAACATATTGTGAAAATATACAAATATATTTACACTTCAAAATTCCTTGGAAATTTAAATTTATACTTAATAACATACTACACATATTTTAATACATAATTAAAAAAATATAAATTTTTGAAAAAAAATCACATGAAACATATAGATGAAATCCCCACTTCTACATAAAATTTTAATACAAAAAATTTAAAATAAATTCATATTTAAATTTTCAGTGCAAATATATAGACCACTAAACAAACAATTTGATTTTTCAATGAAATTTTAAATTACTATTTCTGAGGGAAATTTCCAATGAAAATTTATTTGGGAAATTACCTTTGTAAATTTCAATTATATATTTCCTCCATAAATTTTTAGTGAAAATATCCACATAAATATTAAATTTAAAAATCTAACGTAAAATTACAGTGTAAATATATTTATGCATAAATATAAATTGGGAAATTTCACTAGAAATTTGCATTGAAGGTGTGAATTGAATGTTTTTAGTGTAAATTTTAATTTTAATATTTTATTGAGAATTCACATTCAGATTTTGAATGAAAATTTTCAATGTTTATTTTATATACACTGTGTGTGTTTGAGTGTGAGTGTATATATATGTGTGTGTAAATCCTTATATATATACACAATATATTTTTTGGGGAAATTTATCAAGAAAATTTTCAGTGTATACATACATACACACACACATTGTATGTATATAAATATATATATATATTAATATAATTATATATATAAATTCATAAATATATATTAATATAAGTATATACATAGATACATTAACATATTTATACAATAAATTGTCAATGACAATTTTTATTGAGAAGTATTCATGAAAATTTTAAATGGAAATTTCTAATGTGAATTTGTACATAACACTTCGAGTGAATATTTACAATATATATTTACCACAAAACATAACAAAAAGAAATTTTATTTAAAATTACACACAGAAAAATACACTAATATCAATACACACAGTTATAATACATAGTGATTTTTCAGTGCAATTTTTTATTTTAATTTTTAGTACATATATATTGAAAATTTACACTACAAATTTACATCATAAATTTACATTTGAAATATAAACCAGAAATTACAAGTGAATATTTATAGTGTATATTTGAATGAAAACACACACATATAAATTCACAATGTGATTTTCCAATGTAAATTTACAACAAAAAATTTCAAATAATACATAAAAACACATAAGTTTTCAAATGAAATTTTCATTACAAATTTTCAATTAATATTCCTTATAAATTTTCATGTGAAAATTTACATAAAAACATTCAATGTATACATTGAGACGTACATAGAACTTTTTAGTGAAATTTTATTTAAAAATTCAAACATAAGCTTCCTCAATTTCTTTTGAAATTCTAAATGAAAATTTTGAGTGAAAATTTAAACTTATCTAAAAATTTTATGTGATAATTTATAATTATAATTCTAAATTCATACTAAAAATTAAATATAATCATATACACGTATATTAATACAATTATATTCATACATACATATATATATTTTAAACTTATATTAAAAAATTATATTTATCAAAGGAAATTTATAATCAAACAGTTCAATGAAATTTTATAATTAAAATTTCATTTATATAATTTTAAAATAAATACATATTTAAATTTATATTGAAAATATATTGAAATGTAAATAAATAATATAAATTTTCACTAGAAATTTATGGTGAAAATTTCTTCTATAAAATTTTCAATGTAATTTTTTACATGAAATACATGGTTTAAATTTACCATAAAATTTACAAGGAAAATATTTCAAATTTCGACTTAAATTTATAATGAAAATTCAAAATGTATATTTTTTACATACCATATATTTCTTAATATAAATATAAAATTTATTTTTAGTGAAAAATGATATTGAAATTTTTTACTGTGTATATACATATATACATACACATATATATATATATATATATAAATTAGAGTATATATGAATACAACCATACATGTATATCCATATACATACACTATTATTTTGAGAAAGATTTGTTCCGTGGTTGAAATCTTATCTACTTGCATTTTAAAATTCATCAAGCATGGGGGTAATTTGGATGCTCATTATTTTCCATGCCATCGGTAATTCTGGGGTGACCATTGTTAGGTTTATTCATTTCCCGATTTGATCTGTATGTTCAGTTTGATTGATCAGTAATATATTATATATTTATTTCTCAGAAAATACACATACACTATTATAATTATAAATAAAAATTTTCTATTGTAAAATTTACACTACAAATTTTATGTGAATGCATCTATACATACATAAAAACATATCTTGTTTCTATTTTTATTTTACATTATTACTAACTATTTATTTTTTTAGATATCTTATATAACTATATATTTTTTCAAAGTACAAAATTTAAATTATAATTTTTAAATAAATTATAAAAGTGTGTATATATATAATTATTTATAAAAAAATGGAAAATATATTTTTATTATTTTAAAAACTCATAAAAATTATCAAAAATTTGAATATATGAAAATGTTATAATAATATTATTCATTTTAATAATTAATATATTTATATATTAGTTGAAAAAGATGAATTCATATAATTTTATTTAAAAAATGTAAAAAATATGTAAACATAATTTTATCAAACTGTAATTATCATGAATGTATATAATAATACCTAAAAATATAGTAAATTTTACACCTTATGCTTGTACGTAAAAATAATTCAAAATATTCCCTATATTTATGCTATTTAAATTAAATATTCATAAAATGTATATTAAAAAAATACATGTTAAAGTTTTAAAAAATCGAATAACAACTGAGAAGGGGGGGTTAAATTAGTTGTTCACTTTTTATAAGTTCCAATACTTTTAAAACATAATCCCTACAACCTATTAAAGCTTATAGTATTATAATCTTTTGGAAAATATACAAGCATGAAAATTAGGAGAATAAGTAAATCACATAAGATTTATAATGTTCAACCTCAATTTTAGAACCTATATCCTTACCATATCCACTCTCATGGGTCTATGGAAATTAACCAATTCAAAGAAGTGAATACAACTTGTTCCAAATCCAATTATACACCTTTCACATCCTGATAGGAATAAATATAATAACTCCCATTAGTTTAAAATGATTTCTTACAAACAGTTGAGAAAAAAATATATAAATACAATGTTCAATCTCCTCCACAAAAGTTCATGAGTCTGATGACCTTCAGTCCAATGAACCCTGTCTAATTGACTTAGTGTGATCGACTAAATATGATTCTCCCTTTCTCAATATATTTCCAAAAAAATATTTTTTCTATCTGGATAACAAATATTAGTCTTCTCAAAAACTACTCAGAACTCAGTCTGAACATCCTCAGTCTAACAATCCTTTTTTCGATAAGAAAACATTCAACTGTCTAATATTCAAATGAGATCTTTGTCCAAAATGTACTCTAACTCATCTTTTGATTACAAAAATTACTGTAGTCATCCATTTTCACTCATAAAAAAAGTTTTGAAGTACAAATAAATTTTACTCTATTTAATATGCATCTCAGAATAGAAAATCTAAGAACCTAAATAACTCTTCCTGCATACACAAATTCAATAATATGAGGTATTTTCATATTTTAACTTCATGTTTTACCACTTCAACTCTTCAAAAATATTTTGTAATCATCTTGAGTCTTCTTAGTTATTATCCTTATTAAACTTCCTAACTTTTATTTAGTATGACAGGACTTCCTCGGGTCATTATGATGGAACTTCCTCAGCTCATTATGATGGAACTTCTTCAGATCATTAAAATTTAAATTCCTCGCCCCATTACGATGGAACATTCTTTTCCTATTATGACGGAACTTCCTCATCTCATTCTGAAATGAATTTCCTCATCAGATTTAGTCCAATTCACTTTCCTTCTCAATGTCAATTAGATTGACCTTCCGCCTTGAAGTGAGTCTGATTGAGTTTTCTCCGTAGATTCAAATGGATTTACATTCCTCCTCAAATATTAACATTCCTTCTTAGAGTTAGTATGATTAAATTTCTTTCTCAGAGACTATATGATTGAACTTTTTCTTCATAGTTACTACGATTATTTTTCCTCAGTGGTCGTCATATTGAATCCTAAAAAAATTGTAATTCCTATTACATTGGAATTATCATCAATATTGAATTACCATTATGATGAAAACTCTATACTAAAACATTGAAATTTTATAAACCTCATCAGTTATAACTCATTCGGACATTTCAAAACTACTATGTCTTGTACTTATGGATCCTATGTAAACCATTTATTTTTTCTCGAAACTGATACAATTATTATTATTCCTCCATATCCTAAAAAGATTTTAAAATGAGAGTTTTCATGATTTATGAGAACTTCAATATTGGAAAATAATATTCTGGGTTCTTTTCAGAAATTATGAGAAATTTTTAACTATTGAATTAAATTTCGTTAAATATCCTTTTCAGTATCATTTTGACATTTTCAATCTTTAGATTCTAATATTCTAACAAAAATTGTTTCTGATGGATCTTCAACATCATGATGATGGATCTGAGACTGATGGTTCTTCCATTCAACAACATTAACTTTATGACCACTTCTTCTTCTAGTGGTGCTAATTTTGATACACTGTATCGAGTTCTTCTCAATCTGATCCTCTGCATCTGGAAAACAAATTTCTAAAAAACAAAACTTTTCATTGCCTTTATTTTTGAGTTTGAACATTCAATCACTATAAAATATTTTTTTAAAAAAATCTACAAAATATTAGTTGTCAAAAAATACAAATAAATTTTTTAACAAAAAATATCACAAAGGTTCCTCAATCCTACCTTGGTATTTGCTTGAAAAATTTTATTAACAACACTCACAACACACTTTTTGTAAAAAAATCAAGTTTTTTTTTACTTTTACCAAAAGATAGACTTTCTTGAAATAGAGTGTTATGATACCACCCTGCTAGATAATGTATTTTTTTTTAAATAATTTCATCCCTCGAGGATAAGAAAATTTTGTGAGCCTGTTTAGTTAAAATCCCCAACATTTTATCTTTTTTTTTCTTTTCTCTCAATTTTTTCCTATCCCCTATTATCTGATGACCACAACATCCAATTATTAAAATAATGATATGTAAAATTTCCTTATAGAGTAAAAAGTTGTTACTTTTGACCCCCCCCCCATGTCAACATAATCCAAAGAACAGCGGGGGATTCCATATGCAATTTTAGAAGTCATTGGAGGATGATAAACATGAAGTTTGATCCTCAACCCAACAACCATTTCTTTTAGCATTGCCTTTTTGATGATATCTACCATTTCATATTTAATAGAGATATATTCCAAAAAAATCTCTAGTAGCAACATTATCATTTATAAAGTGAAACTTTATATCACTGTGTTTTGATATTTAATTTTGGAAATAATTTTTAGAAAGATCAATTGCACTCTATTTGTCACAAGGTATCTTTATTGGTTATGAAAATATTAATTTTTAATCTTCTAGATAATATTTCAGCCACAATATATGAGTAAAACCTAATTATCCACAGTGTATTTTAATTTCGTTGTGCTCAAAGTTATTGAACCATGCTTCTTACTATGTAAACTTATACAACATTCACCCACGGAAAATTTTTCTCCTTAGGTTGATTTTATGTCATTACAATCTCCAACCCAATCGACAATGATATAACCATGATACTTCATATCAAAATTTATTTTGTAAGCAACCCATGTAGAGTTTTTCATTGACATATCTTATAACTCTCATTTCTTCCAACATAGGTGATTATTTCAGATTAATTTGATACCTGGGACACAAATTCACAGTATAAATAATATTTGTACTAGAGGTTATAAGGTAATGTAGACTTTCTATTAGCTTCTAAAATTCTTTATGATTCGCCATTTTTTCAGAATCATATTTACTGATGTCCATCCCGACTGAGGTAGGAGTAGAAAATTCTATTGATTCTTCCATTCCAATCTATTGTAACAATTCCATGACATACTTTTCTTAAGATTGAAAATTGTAATTTTATTTTTGTTAAACATGTAAACCAAGGAAGAATGTTAATTCTCCGAACATTGAAATCTCAATTTTCCTTTTCATTTCTTAAAAAATTGTTGTTCAAACATATTATATATCCATAGAAAAAATTATGTCATCCATATAAATAAGTAAAATTAGAGTTATATAGTCAACATCTTTCATATATAAGTTGTTAACAACTTTCGTTTAGAAAAAAAACATTCTCAAACAATTGTCAACATTATAATAGCATGAATGTGGAAATTTTTTCAGCCCATACAAAGATTTTTTTAGTTTATAATATTTGTTTTCATCCTCATCAAGTATAAACCCACAAGGTTGTTTAATGTAAACTTTTTCTTCAATTACTCTATTGAGAAATGCTATATTTAAATACATCTAATATAGTCATGGTTATTCTAGTGAGCATACAATTCCATAAATATTTTAATAGATTATAACCTTGTGATGGTGGAAAAGGTTCCATCAAAATCCACTCCTTCCATCTATCCATATCCTTTACAAACAATCCTTGATTTTTTTCTTGAAACATCACCATGTTAATTAAACATGTTTCTCTAAACCCATTTTGTTTCGATAACATTTTGACCTCTCATATATGTAATAAATTCACATGTTTCTTTTTTCTAAATTTTATCCAACTCTTCATTCATTGAATTAACCCATTATTTTTGTTGAATAGCTTCTAAAATAGATCTCAACATAATTTTTGAGATTAGATAAGTTTGTATTTATAATATAAACTTCCTTCTAATTTTAACTAGAGCCTTCTAATTCCCACGATTATTTTTGTTCTCAACATGTTTATTATAAATGAAATTTCAGGGTTCATTTTCCTACTACACTTTCATTATCACATGATCCATATGAATCATCGTTCACATTACATTTCCCATGTTCATTTCTTTTAGAAACATTAAATTTCTCTTCCTCAATATTCACATCAACTATTACTAAAGGAGTTGGATTCTCAATGGACTTCAAATCATTTGAGTTAACTAAATTTTGTAAACATTAGTTATAATATTTATAACTTATTTTATTGGGTGTATAACCCATAAAAGTTACACATCATCATTCTTATCAAACATTCCCACATCTATGTTTTTTATTTCAAGTAAATGTGGACTTCAAAAAATCAATTACTTCAATGAAGATCATTTTTATAGAAAATTTCATAAGATGTAATGTTGGATTATGGCCTTAACAAATATCTTTTTTGACCATGTACAGTAGTACTTACAGCTCATCTCTAGTAAGAAATTAAAATTTTGTATTTTTTATCATGATTTTTTTCATTTTCAGCAAACATTAATTATTTCATTCTTCTAATACATTTGTTTGGAGTATATGGGGAAATAAACTGATGTTTGATACCTTTTTTTCATGGATATGTTTATAAATTATGGCTTGTGAAATCAGTACCATTATCTGTTGTCAACCTCTTTATATAAACCCCTCTTTCTTTTTGAACTTATTTTCTGAAAACCCTGAAATTCTACATAACCAATTACTTGTGTTTCATAAACAAGATTGTTTTCATTCAAGTGAAATAATCAATAAAAGTTATAAATTATAAATCTCATTTTTTTCATTTATGTCTCATGGGAACACATGAATGAGAAATAATATGTTCAAGAGGTTTGTTATACTGAATCTCAACTCTCTTAAGAAATTTTTTAGTCATATTCCTGTTTTGACAAGTAAAACAAACATCTAAATATCTTCTTTTCTATTATGAAAAAAATCAAAAACATAAACTCTAGAAAGTTTGTTCATATTTTTATTCCATAGGTACCCATGTCATCGGTGTCACAATTTGTTTTCATATTTATCTCTCAATTAACATGATTTATTAAACTCTCCAATTTGAAAAATATTACCACTAGTTCTTTCTCATTTTGTGATAACTTTTATATATTTGACACACATAATGATATAGAAATATTTTCTAAAAAATCACTTTTTCAATCATCAAAATGTGTAATTACACTAAGTTATGTTTTATCCCATAAAAATTATAACATCCATAGATTTCTACTTTTCTACTACATTCTCAGTCGTTCTGATTTATCTAATTTTAAGGAATTATCTTTATCCGAGGTAATTTCTCCTCCATCTTGACATTCAACATGTTTCAAGATTTTTATATCACATATCATACAAGAAGAACCACCAAAATCATGTATCCATGGTTTGTTCCTTTTATATCACCTATTATGAAAATAACAATTTATTAGATTTTTATATCACCTATAATGATAATGATTCTTCAAAAAAAAAATTATAAATTTAAATCATATCAATTAACAATTTTAATTTGATAGAATAATTAAAACTAAATTTGGAAATAGGTTATTCAATACTAAAACATTTATTAAAATATATTAATTACCAAAATATTATAGAATAATAAATATAACAACATTTTTTAAAACATACCAGAAGGAAAACCCCAATTTTGATTCAATGAATTTGAAAATAAAAACTAAATTACATGATATACATCAAGAATAAAAAAAGCGATAACCAGGAACATGAGATTGATCAATATATAAATAATGAAAGAGAGAACATAAATATTTTTTGGGTTTAATAAGAAAAATTCTATCTATATAGGGAAGAATGCAAACTAGTTTATATTATAAATAAATAATTGATTGAAACATAGAAGAATACATTAAATAGAAAACCAATGAATATAGGTTTCTCTCTACACCTAACTTTTATCTCTCAGCTTCTTTTATCCTTTTAATTTATCATGGAAGATACATTATACACGGTCACCGTATAACATTTTTATTTTCATCCATGGATGAAAATGCTTACCAAATTTAAAGAGACAACAACAAAAATTTTGAGGTGGTAATGAAGTATTTTGGTGGTGGTTAGACTTTTGATGAAATTATAATGTAAACCATTTAACTCGATGTTGTGGAATCCATGATGGGTGGTGTGATGTGGTGAAGGGGTGCAGTACATGGCCACATAGTGCATAAAAACATGATGAAACTCCATCGGTATAATGGGTGTTCAGGGAACAAATCCTAAGACTATAAAAAAAATTGACACATACCGTAGAATTGTGGAGGATTGACTCGTTGAGAAATTCAATGAATAGAGAGATTGGGTACAACAATAGGGTTCAATGTGAGAAATGATAGTAGTAGGGTTATGTAAGAACATGAAGTCATGAGATATGAGACTCTATTTGGGTTCTTAGTATAAGATCAGATGAGGCTTTTATCAGTGATTTCAAACAAATTCTTATAAAGTGTAGTTTTATCATCACTAATATATTAAGGACTAAAAAATTACTCTTTATCTATGCTAAATAATCACATATATATTTATAATTTTAATAATATATATATATATATATATATATCTAATTGAAATTATAATTATAATTAAACATATTAAATAGTATTTCGATATATTTATAAATAATTTTCATCATTTATAAATATACTTATATAAGTATATATATATTATTATATTTGTTATAAAATTATAAATAAAATTAATATAATTATTATTGAAATATTTTTATTATAATTTTATAATTATTTAAATATATATAAATATAATTATTTATAATTATAATTATAATTAAATATTTTTATAAATATTTTTATAAATATATATATATATATATATATATATATTTACATTTATATACATAATATATATATATATATATATATATTGGAGGCTATGATCTGCCCATTGGTTGTGTGGTGTGTATGTGTTTCAGGCGAATGAAGTGTGGTAATGTAATACAGCTTCAATAGAGGGCCCCTCTTAATGGTGGGGATGAAAATATTGGAATGGGGTCATGGTTTACATAGTCGGTGACAAGGTCATGATAAATATGGTCTTCAGGTGGAAAGGGGGATCCACCAACACATATATGCAGGAAGGGAGGTAGGGACTACAATGGAAAAAGGTGGGTTCAAAGGTAATACTACAAAAATGAATTTTAGAAACCACCAAAAGTGTTCACTAAACACCTTTAGGGACCGCCACCAGACAACTTTTGGTGGTCATTGTACCCCCTTAAATAATGGGCAACATCGACCAAAAAAGTTGTCATTATATGCGTCAACGGTTTTAGTGAACACTAATACTCTCAGAAAAAATACTTATTAGAGACCGCCTACATCGGTCGCTATACTGCAGTTTTTAAAAAAATCCAAATTATAAATTCCTTTCCGACATTATGCCATAGTGAATGAAAAAACCAAAATATAAAAAATCACAAAATAGGGAAGCAGATATATAACATCCAAAACTACTTACCAAAGCATGCAATTTTCATTTTCTATCTTCCTTCAAATGAAAAAATAATAATATTATCCCATCAAAATCAGAATAACCAAGCCAGTGAGAAAATTACTACCACATATCCATATGTGGCCACTGTGAAAATGTCTAGCATTCTCCATCAACCTGAAAAATTATTTTATATCTCTATTAATGGAGGATCAAGATCACCAAATGAATAGATAAAAATAATACACAAATACGTAAATGAAAAACAAAAAAAATCATATGTATTTCATGAGATATATTTTTGGAATAAGATCATAAAAACAATTAAGGAGTCAAGAGATTCAATAATTAGAAGGAACTATTGTGATTGGAAGTATATGTTACTAGTGGAGGAATTGGAAGAAGATGTAATAGTTTATAACAAATTCACAACATATAAATATTTGTGGGAAAATAGAGAAAACATATCAATAGTGTAGATAGTAATTAAGAAGAACATAGTTTTCCTAATATCAATAAAGCATGGATAGAGGATGAAACCAGAGTGAACCAAGAAGGTTGTATGATACTGATTAACCTTTGAAGAAGATATTTTGAATAAAAATATTATATGCATGCATTTTGAACTACATAGTTGATTTTCATGAAGACACGTTCTGGAAGAATATGTTTTTCTGATATGATGTTCTGGAAGAATTTGAAATGTGTGTATAAATAGATTACATGATCGATGAATGAATAATTGATGCACTTGAATGATCATAAAAATAATGGAAAAACCCTTAGTACCATTGTCATAAAAATATCATGCATACATGTTTTTCAAGAATCATAATGTGAGTGTAGTTTTGTTGGAAAAGGAAGCCATCATATGGAGTTCCAAAAGGATATGTCACATGCAAGTTTGATATTTCCACAAAATTGGATTTTAAAATAAAATTATTCTCGAATAGGATTCATGTTTTTCGAGGACATGTAATGGCTCGAAGATAATGGTGTTAGATGTGTGTACAGTTTCAAGTTGAGGAAACAACACTATATGTCATTTCATAAACATCTTAACCCACCTGATGCCTTGAAATAATTCATATCATTTCCAAACAAAAATATTTTAAATTCATAATGGGTCAAATCAGGATGTAATTTCATACACACTATATCCCAATTTTCATTAGATGATAGACATAGAGTTTTTTCAAAAAATTCTAGCTAATAAACTCCATAAATGAGAAAACTCATTATTACAATTAAACGAAAAATATAGGCATCATCAACACTAATCCAAGTCATCTTACAGATGTAGCAATCAATCTACAAGAATTCATCAATTGTCTATACATCTAGATTCCAGTATGAAACTCTTCATTTTAGGTGTGAAAATAGATATAAAGAACATATTAATTAGAAAAGTATTTATGGAATTTTATATGTATTTTATATGTATAACCCATCAAATTATAGTAGAATAAACATAATCATGAGTTACAGGAAGTAAAAAGTACCATAGCTTCATAGTTGTAGTCAAGAATAATATTAACACCCTTGAGGAAATAATGGATAATATGAGGGTAAAATACATGGTAAAATAAATGTATAAATAAACATGTTATTGGAATTATACTTATTGGGAGGTCAGCGAGAATTTGGATAAAAAAAGATAAATAAAACTATTTTCAGATTCTATCAATTCCACGTAAGCCATTTCCCTGAAACATGTTCAAGAACAGTCTCACTTAAAAATATTTAAAGAATAGATGTAACATCCTAGGTAAATAAAAAATATGAAATTTTAATATTTATTAATATTTGTGAATTAAATATTTATTTTACTTTAAAATGGTTCCTATGTTCGATAGCATTCCTGATACGCAAGAGTGGGTTTCTTTGAAATCTTACGTTCCACACTAATAATATAACATTATTATTTTAAATAGTATTTAACTCATAGCCCAATTATTGGCAGGAATGAACAAAACTAATTACAATATGATTATACATGTTTGTTAAATGTATTTACATTTATCCAATAAAAATTTAGAGGCTTAAAATATGAAGGAATCTAATTTTATGCATAATTTACATTAAAAGGCCGATTTACCGCATTTTAATGGTGAAACCTCATTATGTATAGTTTTGGTCACTTTAATACATTCTATTTGACCAAATAAAATCCTTATTTGGAATGGGGACATCAAATTTTACTTTGGGTAATTTTTTGGTATTTTTTTGATAAAGTTCATTTTTTAATGAATAGTGAAAAATATTGCATTTTAATTGAAAAGTGCCTTTTAATATAATTTATTTATATCATTATATTATCTCTTTAATTGGTTTAAAAGTGAAATTAAAATATATTTTTACCATTTAATCCAATTTTGGTCATTGGAATTAATTTCACTTTGAAATTGGACATGAACAAGTATCAATCTTTTGAAAGTTATTGTTTCTTAAAAACACGCTATTTGTTTTATTAATGGGAATTAATTTTAAAATTAATTAATGCCACTTATATATTTTTAATTTTTATAAATAGGCATCATTTTTGAATTCAGAATATCAAATATAGCTTAAGCTGAATTTTTGGTATTTTTCTAGAAAACATCAATTTTTGATGAATAGTGAAAACACGTAGTGGTAGTTAAAAAAACTGACTTTTTCATTTAAATGAAATTTTACCACTTCTGTGAATTGAATTTCAAAAATCCAAAATACATGGTTGTTATCAAAATGTAAAATGTGGTTCAATAAGATGAAAATATTTTTTTTGGGGAATAGTAACTTCGGATTTTTATTTACCGCGGTTAAATGTAAATAGGGTATTTCAAGGTTAAAAGACTATTATAATAATTCAAAATTACCTTAACACTTGTCCAAACCTTATTTTATGAGTCATTTACGACCATGGTCATCTTTGGGTTGATTGTGGGACCCCATTGAGCCACTTTGGTGTGATAATGACAAATTAGATTAATTAACTTAAAGTAAAGCAAAAAATGACAAAAGCAAATATCTTTTAGTAATTAATTTTTATATGGTGTTATAGAAGTCATTTTTTCGACTATAAATATTAATTGTAAATCTAAAAATATTTCCTAAATCATTAAATTCTTCTATAATTTTTATACATCAAATAAATTAAATTATTTATGACACAATAATGATAGAGTATTTACCTCATTAATAAATAATTTAAATAAATAAGATTATAATGATTAAAAAATTATCCAAAACTAGTCAAATTCATATTGGATGATTTCATTTCGACCTTGAGTCATCTTATCTTTGACTATAATGATTTTTTGACTATTATAAACCGAATATAATAATATAATAAAATAATTTTTTCAGACTTTCCTAAAGAGCCCCTCCTCCCCCTTATAAATGGAGACCATTTCTAACCAATTCCTCACACTTCTAAATCATTTTGGCTCATCCAAACTCTGCCCCATTAATCTCCCTACATCCCTCTCCTCCTCCTTGAAGCATTACCTTAGGCATAATGCACTTCAATAAGTCCTTTGGTTCAAACCAAGTGGAGTTACCCAAATTAATGGTAATAGTTTCTCTTAAATTGTTTTCTTTTATTTTACTTCTCCAACAACTAAACTCTTTGTTATTCCTTTATTTTGTTACAACAAAACTAAACTCAATATTCTAGAATGTTTTTTTGAGAAGGATTATAACTACACTTAAACACACCTCCATCTAATAGATGATGTAAATAATGATAATGTGGATGGAAAACTAATGCCTCATGAAACGATGATTGTTAAATTATCTCCAACCGCCTCTCATGGTGGCCATTATGATGGAACTGTATTTATATATGATATATATTATGTTTATGTCTTCTTTATGATTCTGTAATTTCCATTTATATCATGCCTTTATGGTTTTAATTATGGGTAAACACGATAATCTCATTAGAGGAAGTGAAAACTACCTCCCCCTCAAAGTGATATGACTCGTTCATACCATATGTGGTACATATAAAGGATAGATTTAATGATATTATATTTGATACAATACTGGAATTATAATACTACTATGTATCATTATGTTTTAATTCCATTAAATATTAAATAGAAATTGAAGTAGCGCTCATGTGTTCGTACGGCTTACTGTCTCCATGAACAGTGCATTTCATTTCTTACCTCTAAAGGTTATGTACCATTATAAATACATGTATATGCTCTCTATATATGATATATATGATATCCGAATCATGAATATCATTCTGTATATAATGAACCTTTGACCATATGAACAACATGTAATTATAAGAAGTCCATTTTTTACTCAAGTACCAAATATTGAAAAAACTAACATTATTAAATTAAATGATTACATAATGTTTATAACATGGTAATAAGTTAAATAAAAATAATAATAAACTTGAAAAAGGTTATTAAAAAAATATAAATTATCTTTAATTTATTATTCAGTAGATTAAAGAATGAATGGGTCAAGTCGGACACGAGGTAAGGGATTTTCTTATCTCACTTTTAATTCCGTGAGATTTCCATTATTCACCACATATTAATTGCATGTGGTGTATTGTGTACTGCAATTTGATATATATTATCATGATTCGATTTATATTCATGTTATTTTATGATTCATTTGGTGGTTATTATCTTTTGGTCATACGACTCAGTTCATTACAAAGTGGTAAAGGGTTTCATATCACTTTTTATTCTCGTGAGATGTATGCTATATTTTCCCCTATTTCCCCTTGTGTGGTGTATGTACTTCCCATTATTGTACTCTTTATGTAATATAATTTCATTTATGAGTATTTAAATCTTCATTGTATGATCCTTATTTCATGTGGTGTATGTTTTGTAAATTACCAAATAGGTAAGGGAACCATTCACCCTCCTATTTATAAAAGACTTCTTTTTGTTATGTATTTTAATTTACATCTTATTATTTTGGGATATGTTATTCTATATCATTATTGATGTAAACATTATATCCAAGTGATGAGATTTCCTTTTTTATCTCATCAAATCATTTTCTGAATTTTAAAGTGACGCTGTTATGCTGTCGAATTTTTACAAGGGAGCCTCTTAATGCAATTTCAATTCTTCAGGTTGAACTTATACTACATGAATAGGTCATCCAATGAATACGTGTGAATGACCTATGATTGTTTTACACATAATATCCACTTATATTGTGTGTATTTATATTTGTCACACATAATTATGTGATTTATTTATCCTTATTTTAAGGATACCATCTTTATAAGGGATTTTATCTAAATTTACATTTCCATTGAGACATCATTGTTGTTATGCACTAATTCACTCTTATATGGTGTCTATACAGTCCCATGAAATATTATATCATGAAACCCTTTATTCTCATGATATTATAATGTTATGATTAAAATTTATTCTTTAATTATATGTAATCAAGCGTCTCTCTTTTTGTTAAAAAATCCTTAACTAAAATATCATTTTAAATGTTTTAAAGATTTATTCTTCTAAATATTTCTCATTAATTTCCATGTTTTAAAAATGGGTTTTAGGACTTTTTTATATGTACATGAATGTTTTTAAATCATAATTCATTTGAAATCATCAATGTGGTATGGGACACTTTGATTCAAAAATCTCTTTTTAAAAAGGTCTTGAAAATGATTTGATAAAACATTGTTTATTTCAATATCCTGATTTAATATATTGGAATGGGGAAATGTTATATTTCCTTTATACATATGTTATATGTTATGATTATGTTATTGTTATTGGGAATTTTTGACGTATATGGGTGGTTCCGAGATAAACCTAGGGTGGGTGAGCCCAAGATAGCTCTCAAATTCATTGGGTAACTGATGGAGGTAAATGTGATGTTTCTCCTAAGAGATTTAGGGAATATACTGTGATGGGTATTCTAAGTGTAACTCCCTACGTAGCTATGATAGCTACAATGTATGTTTGATATGGATTCCATAAGTAAACTTTATGATTTATGATTTGTGTGTGTTATTCATAAATCTTATGATTTCATAAGGTATGTTTTGATTGAAAAATATAGTTTCATTGATTTTTATTTATTGACGGTATAATGCTTTACTTCCTTATTCTATAACCCTTACTGAGCTTTTTATGCTCATCCCAAGTGTTCGAAATGTTTTCCATAGGACTTAAAGATGAATAGGGTCATGGATGGGATCAAGGAAAAGTCATGCTAACTAAAACATGGAACTATACATGTTTCTTTTTAAGAGTTTTTATTTTATGAAAAAATGGATACTGAGTCGTAGTGTCTACTTGTAATATTAAAGTTGTAATGTAATAGTTATGGCCTAATTCTCTAAATCTATAAACCTAAAAGGATCCTCAAAGTAAATTATTCATTTAATTCAATATTAAGAAAGGTTTAAGGTAGTGTCCTTATAGTTGGTATCAGAGGTCAGTTTAGATAACTTTATAGGTTAGGGAATTCTTTAGGCATAAGTGACATTACCATAATGGTTAGGATTTCAAGAAGTGTCATAGTTTTTTTAGATAAAGTGAATGAGTTTAAGATAACATTAATAATTTTATCTTAGTGATTAACATCCTCATAAGATATTATATGATGATTTTACAGATATACTCAAACTTACCTTTTTGGTTTTAGTAAATGGATGGATCTAGCAGGCACCAAAGTATTAGTGGATGTGAAGAAAACTGTGATGGTTTTCTGAATGAGAAACTGAATGATATGGGATCTAGAATGAGAACTCTTGTGTTTATTATCAACAAACTATATGGAGTCATTATTGACCACCTGAACCTTAGTGATTTTTATAAAACATCATATATGCAAGAAACAAATCCCTACAGATGTTCAGGTAATAATCATAAAGGTATGTATGTTCAAAAACCTATGTGTCAAAGATGTAGAAAGAAACACATAGGAAAATTTTTCAAAGGCACAGAAAGATACTATAGATTTGGAAATGAAGGTCATAAAGCAAGAACCTCCCATGGAAAAAGGAAGCATCTAGTTGACTATAAGAAATGGAATGACGTTATTTCTGAAGGATCAATTGAATGTTTTAAATGTGGTGTGCATGGTCATTATGCAAACACATGTCCTATGAAGAATTTTCGGGAATGGGATCACCAGGATCATACAAATATATTTTTACCAATACGTAATGCCATTATGATTGAGGATGAAGAAACTGACAATGACCTATGAAAGGTATAGATTATTTCTTATCATATGTTTTCCTATTATTGAAATATTATGATATGATTCATGATTTTGTTTGTAGGAAAGAAGTATTTATGAATATGTTTTAAAGGAATGTTTAATGGATCAAGAAGAATTTTGAATGAGTAAGATGTCAACATATAAGGGATTCAAGAGTTATGGTAGATTTTAGGATGGTTAAATACTTAATAGTATTAAGGCTCTTTTGATGATGAAATTACATTAAAATACTTTTTATAGAATGTGTAACCCTGATGTTTGATATATGAAAATTTAATTCAAGGAATAATTATCTTTTCTTTTGTGGATATAGTTATAAAGAACCATTTTGGTTTATATGATCCTTGAATTTGAGGCAATTACCAATTAATACATTTTGGGATGCAAAATGAATGTTATTAGATAACCTTTGCGGTTAAAATATGTTATGGTTATTTTGGATGAATTTCTCTATTTTTTTTGGTAATGTTATAAAATTATGTAGATTTTGAAATGGGAAAACACGCAAACCGTCTGACAACCTATCACGTCATACGAAGCTATGGGAATCGAACCCACAACCAAAGTGCGACTGGTATTTATCACTTACCACTGGACTATGTGAAGTCCCTGGTTAGTATGACTAATTCTTTTTAGTTATATGATCTTATGAATCAAGAATACAATGATTTTGGGTTATCTATGGAAATGATTAACCTGTCATGGAGGATATGTGATTAGGTTAATTACTTTTTAGTATGAGAATTTTTGAGTATCAGATGTTATTTGGAGATAACTGTTATGATTTACTTTGGAAGACTATGTGATTAAATTTTTCAGAGATTTGGGGTTCAATCTTAGTTTGTATTACTTTGGAGAATTTTATGGATAGCTGTTTATTTAATGGTGTTTCTTGAACCTTGGGTACTTTTTGTTGAATTTTGGAGATTAAGAGTAGTATTTCTTTTTATAAAGGATTATCCTTTTGGGGATTATCTGATCTTGTACTAAAAATTTGGGTTTTGGTTATTATCTAAAGTCATGGGAAATATATAGTTCATCTTTTGTGGATTAGGTGATTCTCAATAAGTTGATTATATGCTCTTAATGTAAATAAGGCATCCTAAATACTCATCTTTTGGTGAAAATATGAGTTTGTGTAAGAAATCTAGTAAGATATGAAAGTCTACATGACAAGTAAGTATGTATCCCTATGATTTAGATAATCTCAAAAATAAATTCTTCAAAGAAAATCTACTTAATAAAAAAAAAATCTATTAACTTTTCCTACTGGGGGATCAAATACCATTTAACCCATCATAAGTTTGTGATTCTCTAGTGGTTAACTTTCTCCTAAACATATTTTCTATCACTCTCCATCAAAACATGACCCTTTGTTTTTTTCTTCTATATCCATGTTTTCATGGAATCCTTGTATCTTTTGTCTTGGGTGACCTTTGTAATTTTCATTCTTTCTTTTAAAGTTATAGTTTAATGTACTCATTTTCCGATGTGGGGCTTTCAATGAAGTTTTCGATCCCAATTTTAGAATTGTGAGGACGCAATTCCCAAAAGTGGGGAAGGATGTAACATCCTAGGTAAATAAAGAATATGACATTTTCATATTTATTAATATTTTTTAATTAAATATTAATTTTACTTCAAAAGGGTTGCAATGTTTGATAGCGTACCCAATACACAACAACGAGTTTCTTGGAAATCTTACGTTGCACACTAAAATTATAATATTATTATTTTAAATAGTAGTTAACTCATAGCCGTTGTATTTGAAGGATTGAACAAAACTAACTACAATATTATTATAAATGTTTTTTAAATGTATTTACATTTATCCAATAAAAATTTAGAGGCTTAAAATATGAATGAATCTAATTTTAAGCACAATTTACATTAAAAGGCCAATTTACCACCTTTTAATGGAGAACCCTATTTAAATATAGTTTTGGCCACTTTAATACATTATATTTTACCAAATAAAATCCTTTTTTAGAATGGGTAAATCATAATTTACTTTGGGTAATTTTTTGATATTTTTCCGATAAAGTTCATTTTTTAATGATTTGTGCAAAATATTTTATTTTAATTCAAAAGTGCCTTTTACTATAATTTATTTATATGGTTAGATTATATTTTTAATTGGTTTTAAAGTGAAAATAAAATATATTTTTACCATTTAATCCAATGTTTTTCATTGGAATTAATTTTACTTTGAAATTGGACATGAACAAGTATCCATCGTTTGATAGTTATTGTTTCTTAAAAACACATTATTTGTTTTGATAACAAGAATTATTTTTAAAATTAATTAATTACACTTAAATGTTTTGATATTGGATAAATAGAAATCATTTTTTAATTCAGAATACCAAATATAGGTTAGGCTGAATTTTTGGTATTTTTCTGAAAAACATTAATTTTTGATGAATAGTGAAACCACTGAGTGGTAGTTAAAAAAACCGTATATTTCATTTAAATGAAATTTTACCACTTCTGTGAATTGAATTTTGAAAATATGACATAAATGGTTGTTATTAAAAAGTAAAATATGGTTCAATAAGATTAAAATATTTTTTGTGGAATAGTAACGTTCGACTTTTATTTACTGCGGTTGAAGGTAAATTGTGTAATTCAAGGTTAATAGAATATTATAATATTTAAAAATTGTCTTAACACTTGTAAAAAACATATTAGTTGTTTCATTTACGACCATGGATATATTTGGGTCGATTTTAGGACCGCATTGAGGCACTTGGGAGTGATTGTGACAATTTAGATTAATTAACTTAAAGTAAAGGCAAAAATGACAAAAGCAAATATCTTTTAGTAATTAAATTTTATATGGTGTTATATAAGTCATTGTTTAGACTATAAATATTCATTGTAAATAAAAAATAATTTCCTACATCATGAAATTTTTTTATAATTTTTAGACATCAAATAAATTAAATTATTTATGACACAATAATGATGTAGTATTTACCTCATTAATAAATTATTTAAATAAATAGGATTATAATGATTAAAATATTATCCAAAACCTGTCCAATTCCTATTAAATTAATTTATTTCGACCATGAGTCATCTTATATTCGACTATTATGATATTTGGGCCATTAGAAACCGAATATAATAATATAACAAAATAATGATTTCACACTTTCCTAAAGAGCCCCTCCTACCCCTTATAAAAGGATACCATTGTTAACCAATTATTCACACCTCTCAATACTTTTGGCTCGTCCAAACTCTACCCAATTAATCTCCCTACATCCATATACTCCTCCTAGAACCCTTAAATTAGGCATAAGGCACTTCAATAAGTCCTTTGGTTCAAACCAAAGGGAGAGACTCAAATTAAAGGTAATTGTTTCTCTTAAATTATTTTCTTTTATTTTACATATCCAACCCCTAAAATAATTTTCATTCCTTTATTTTGTAACAAAAATAGTATCTTCAATATACTATGATGTTTTTATGATATGTATTCGAACTACACTTACACAAACCTCCATATAATAGATGAAGAACATAATGTTTCTGTGGATGGAAAACTAACGCCTCACAAAACGATGATTGTTCAAATATCTCCAACCACGTCTCATGGTAGACAATATGATGGAACTTTATTTATATATGATATATATTATGTTTATTTTTTCTGTATTCTTCTGTATTTTCCATTTATATCATGCCTTTATGGTTTCCATTATGGGAAAACACAATAATCTCATTTGAGGAAGTGCAGACTACCACCCCCTCAAAGTGATATGACTCGTTCATACCATATGTGGTAGGTATAAAGGAGTGATTTATTGATATTATATATTATAAAATATGGTAATTATAATACTACTTTTTATAATTATGTTTTAATTCCATTAAATATGAAATTGAAATGGAAATAACGTTCATGCATACGTAAGGCTTACCGTCTCTATGAACGGTGCATTTCATTTCTTACCTCTAAAGGTTATATACTATTATTAATACATGTATATGCTGGATATATATGATATATATTATAACCAAATCATGAATATAATTATTGATATAATGAACCTTTGAGCACATGAACAACATATAATTATATGAAATTCATTTTTGACTCAAGTACCAAATATTGACAAAATGAACAATATTAACTTAAATGATTACATAATGTTTATAACATGGTAATAAGTGATATAAAAGGAATTATAAACTTTAAAAAGGTTCTTAAGCAAGTATAAATTAACTTTAGTTTATTATTCGAGATATTAAAGAACGAACGGGTCAAGTCGGACACGAGGTAAGGGATTATCTTATCTCACTTTTAATTCCGTTTTATTTCCATTGTTCGCCACTTATTCATTGCATGTTGTGTATTCTGTACTTCCTTTTGATATATAGTATCATGATTCTCAATATATTCATGGTATTCTGTTATTCATTTGGTGGTTATTAACTTTTGGTCATACGACTTAGTTGATTACAACGTGGTAAAGGGGTTCGTCACACTTTTTATTCTCATGAGATTCATGCTATATTTGCTACTATTTCCTTTTGTGTGGTGTATTTATTTCCCATGATTGTACTCTTTATGTAATATAATTTCATTTATGAGTATTTAAATCTTAATTGTATGATCCTTCTTTCAGGTGGCGTATGTTTTGTAAATCAACAAATCGGTAAGGGTACTATTCACCCTCCTCTTTATAAAAGACTTCTTTTTTGTTATGACTTTTAATTTACATCTTATTATGTTGGGATATATTCCTATATATTCTTATTGATGTATAATTTATATCCAAGTGATGATATTCCCTTTTTTATCTAATCAAATCATTTTCTGAATTTTAATGTGATGTCGTTAGGCTGCCGAATTTTTACAAGGGAACCTCTTAACCCGATTGCAATTATTCGGGTTCACCTTGTACATCTTGAATATGTCCTCCTATGAATATGTGGGAATGACATCTGATTTTTTTACACTTAATATCCACTTATATTGGGTGTATTTATATTTTTCACACATAATTATGTGATTTATTTATCCTTAATTTAAGGATACCATCTTTATAATGGATTTTATCTCAATTTCCATTTCCATTTAGACTTAATTGTTGTTATGAACCAATTTACTCTTATATTGTGTATATACTATCCTTTAAAATATTATATCATGAATCCCTTTGTTCTCATGATATTATAATGTTCTGATTAAAATTTATTCTTCAATTATTTGTAATCACACATCTCTCTTTTTGTTAGAATATCTTTAACTAAAATATCGTTTTAAATGTTTTAAAGATGTATTCTTCTAAATATTTCTCATTAATGTCCATGTTTCAAAATGGGTTTTAGGATTTATTTATATGGAAATTAATTTTTTCAAATGATAATTCATTTAAAATCACCAAAGTCATATGGGACACTTTGATTCAAAAATCGCTTTCTAAAAAGGTTTTGAAAATGATTTGATAAAAAATTGTTTACTTCAATATCTTGATTTAATATATTGGAATGGGGAAATGTTGTCTTTCCTTTATACATGTGTTATATGTTATGATTATGTTATTGTTATTGGGCATTATTTACGTATATGGGTGGTTCCGTGATAAACCTAGGGCAGGTGAGCTCGAGATAGCTCTCCAATGCATTGGGTAACGTGACGGAGGTAAACGTGATGTTTCTCCTAATAGATTTAGGGAATATACTGTGATGGGTATTCCAAGTGTAACTCCATACGTAGATGTGATAGATACAATATATGTTTGATATTGATTCCATAAGTAACCTTTATGATTTATGATTTGTGTGTGTTATTCATAAATCTTATGATTTCATAAGGTATGTTATGATTGAAAAATATAGTTTCATTGATTTGTATTTTTTGATGGGATGATGTTTTCCTTCCTTATTTTATAACCCTTACTGAGATTTTTATGATCATCCCAAGTGTTTGAAATGTTTTCCATGGGACGTAATGATGAATAGGGTCAAGGATGGGATCATGGAAAAGTCATGATGTCTAAAACATAGATCTAGACATGTTTCTTTTTAAGAGTATTTATTTTATGAAAAAAATGGATACTGAGTAGGAGTTTCTACTTGTAATATTCAAGTTATAATGTAATAGTTATGGAATTATTCTCTAAAACTCTAAACCTGAAAAGATCCTCAATGTGAATTATTCATTTAATTTAATATTAAGAAAGGTTTAAGGACGGTTAGTTATAATAAATATATGAATAAATAATATAATTTATAGAAAAAAAATAATCCATTGAAAAATGGAAAAAATATACTTTCAATCTATTATTTGAAATTAAATGGACCAAACACCTTTAAAATTCAATAAAAAGATGTTATATTTTTGGATTCATAACCATCAAGATGTCTAATCCTCTAGAAAATAATCTTTACAAAAATAAAAAATACCTTTTATAAATGGACCTATAAATAATAAAGTATGCCTTATTCAACAAAAAAAATCATACATATAAATCATATATGTTGTAGTTACCCAATAGAAGTTTCACAAATTAAAAATAAATAATAAAATTTGATAAATCAATTTCGAACCATATAAAAAAGTTAAAATGATGTATATTTAATAAATTTGGTATTTAAAATTTATACAAAATTGTGGAAGATTTCCCAAAGTCTTCAGAACATGTTATAATATGGGTTCTTATAACAAAAAACCATGAAAATCTAAGAAGACATACTTTAAGGAAGAATACATCTTCAATCATGGTAAATAAATTTGAATTCATTTTTTTATCTAATACTTACATTGTTCGAATAAATCATATGTATAATGAGATTTAGAATATATAAAGGGGATAAAATGTATATGTTATTTGGCTAGCTTCACATGTCAATCAGATGTTTTACTATGCCCATGTAATATCATGTTTAAAGTAGCATAAACAATACATATAATTTTATTTTAGAGTTATCAAGAAAAATAAATGAATTAATGTGTTTGGTATATCAATACATCGAAGGAAGGAATGAAGGAAAACTTTTAAAACCACTCTCCATCATGGGTTATAATATACAACTAAAATTATCAACAAAATAAGTAATGAACATTATAGAACAAAAAACACATTAATAGTGAATGAAACAAATATATAGACAAACTAAAGGTAACCATTACTAAAAAAGATAAATTGAATAGTAACATATATTTTTTAGGTGAGAAGAAAAAATTATTAGATCATATCATGAGTATGAACATATGAATTAGACTAATAGTGGAAATAATTTATTAATTGTTAATTGGAAGAAATATATAGGATGATAAAAAAATATGTGGTAAAAAACATAATAGCAGTGAATAGAAACCCAAATATATTATTCTAACCAAATTTTTACTATTTAATGACATGTCTTTTAAGATAATGACAACATCCTAAAAGCATGTATAGTGAATTTATTAAATACAACCAAAAAAATGAATTAATATAGACCAGTATGTTATTATAAAGTATTTAGATTGATAAATTTTTTAGGGAATTTTCTATCATGATTCTATTCATTTATCCCTTCATATAGGTAGACTAATAGATTATTCATAAAACACTATAATAGATATAGTATTCCTTATGAATAATATTTTATTCAATGATGTTTATCAAGAATTAAAATTTAGAAACAAAATATTAGGGAGATCTCATGAGAGATTTTAGAAATTATGATTGTGAATCATTTGTCATGGATTTGATTAATTCAAAGAATATATCTTTATATTAGTTGAAGGATATAATTAACGTAAGATTTATTTGGAATATAATGGGGTGATTCTGGATATTTATATGGGGTATTCTATAACTAAAGGAGGGGGGATCTTGGACTTTCACCTATATGTAGAGCCTACAATTACGATAGAACTTGGAGCTTTTTGCTACTTAATTAATTTAGTATTATATTTTAATAATACATAATCAATAACATGAAGTTATAATTCTCTATAGTGTTGTGTGATGTTATATGTGGGTGATTGAGTTAGTGTACATTAATTTCAACATTATCCCAAATTCAGATTGGGTATTTCAAGACCATCTCTTATCTAATACTCCTATGTTTTTCAGGAACATTGAACATGAATAAATAGTTTTAAAATTTACAACTAATCTCTCTAATCTATGATACAAATATAATAATCATAAGGAAAATTAATAATCTTGGTATTGAATAACATAACTAATTAATAACAAGAAGTAGTTGACCATATGAAAATGGAAATTAATTAGTGAAAGAGGTCACCAAGCCCATGGGTTTTCTAATAATAAACTCTAATGACATTATTGTTTAATAAATTTCAAACATAACACCACTAACCTATAAAATAAAAACTATTATTCTTGGATTATCATCCAATAATATTTTTGGGTATCACATAAACTTCTAATATAATTTTTTGTGCACTATAACTATATGTAATTCGTAGAAAAAGGGAGGATGAGTGTGTATTCAACATCTTATTGAGCCATATAGTTATTTATTTACATGGTGTGTGATAATAAGGTTCAAACCAAGTGATATTTAAAAACATTTGAGATCTAAGAGCCATCATGATCCTCATACATGCCATATATTTCTTGAAATAATAGTATTATTAATTTTAACCTCTAGATCCTCCACATTATTTGATCTCATTATAGCCAATTTAATTTCTAATGCCAATTACACTGGTCGTTACAATATCCACATTCCAGGGACACCAGGGTCCTCAGTTATCTAATTTTTTCTACCTACACCTGTGAACCAATGATCCTTGACCAAATTACTACTCATAGGCCAAGGTCGGGCACTCATGCTACACACCTCCACCACAATATCCCCATTCACATAACCCCTTTTCATGGTACCTTTCACCATGCCTTTTCTATTTCTATAAATAAACTAAAATTTACCCCATTTCATTGTGTCCTTTTCTTGATCTATTTTCTACCTTATTGGACTGTTAACCATGATCATGGCCCACAATGATCATTTATCATGATAAATCAAATAAATGAGAGAAATGGAAAATAATTGATGCATAGTTCATCTTTGGGAACCCAAGGACTCATATGGATAGTGATTTGAAGAAAAATAACCTCACCAAGCATGTCACACATAAGATATTTTATTAGGAAATGGAATCATGAAAAATGGAATCTATATAATTTTTTGTAGAAAACTCTATGGGATGTAAAATTTAGATAGATTAGAGAGAATCACGGTATTCTTAGATAGATAATGGAATATAATTCATAGAGATGACCCACCTAGATTATTATTTCTTTACTATGAAGTAAAATATGGATGGTGAGAAATCATAGCTGTGAGAGAGAGGATGATATAGAGCTTTATGGAAAAGATGAAACATTATAAGGAATTATACAAATTATAGTAAGTTTATTAAAACAATTTTATAAGATCCAATATGGAGTGCATGGTTTAAGAATCTTTACTTTCGAGTAGATTTCTAGGGGTTTTTGAAGAAATATAATGGAGATAAATAAATTAAATTAAATTTGAACTAAAAATTTTTAAATGAAAAAAATAATGACATAATAAATTAATTCATCCCAGAGATATATTTTTTGACAAAATAAGTATTATATATGAAACATGAAGATCAGGAGTAACAAGATAAAACATCCATAAAGAAAAAAAACCAATTCATGGGTGGTTATCTATAGATGGACAATGAGTATCTGGATGAGTAGATTCTTTATTCCCCACCCTTTTGATGAAGGAAAAAACAAGTCCTAAAGCAGTGGATAAGAGACTAGATTTTATGAATGAGGAATCTATAATATTGGAGACTGAAATCAATTTTTCTAATGGCATTGATGATGGTGAGACTATTAGATTCAATGAGTATAACATTCCATCCGTAATCATTTTCAAAGGTTAGACTATCAAGGAAGGCATGGGTTTCATAAATAGAAGGTTCCTAAAATGTATGGTTCAACTCCAGTCTGGAATCAATGATTTTACCAGAATGGTCCCAGACCATCAATCCAATTCTAGAAAAACCATCCATGGAGATAAAAGCATTAACGTTGATCTTACGGATCCCTTCCAATGGGGGTCTCCATCTAGTATCAATTGAGCGAGAAACAAATAACCCATTCTGGTCATGGTCTTAATTCCACCTATCAATACATGAAGTATCTCATTCAATCTAGAAGCCAATGGGTTTTGATGTGTGATTAAAAATAAAATCATTTCGTCTAACCCAGATAATCCAACCCACCACGAATAGCAAAGAAACCTTATCAGCAGTGAATATGGAAGACCGCATCATCAGTAGTGATGGGAGGTCCATAAATTCATCAAGAATAAGCTTTGTATGAGATCCCAAAGTAGTGAAAACCTTTTTATCACCTTGTAAGTGGATAAAAGCATGTAAAAAGGATTATAGTTCATCTAAGAAAATGGTGCATTGCTAGTTTTTCATAGCATAGTAGAAGGGAAGTAAGTAAATATTGGGGAGAGTACAAATACAAATCTAACACCATAAGTAACATATCTTTGGGGGGATTTTCAATTCCCAATTTTTTCCCAAAATCCCTCCCTATACTCAATATGAGTGTCCAAATAATGTATGTATCCTAATTTCATTAAATATGATCCTAAAATTTCATTTCTCTAAAAGGGACAGCACTACCCCTCATTCATCACACAACGAATGATAAAAATAATCCGTTTATCCCTTTCATTGAACCAAGAATTATATTTATCCAAACACCAACCATTAATCATTGAAAAGGCATCAAACAGCGGCATCCTCAGAACTCAGGTAGGACAAGGTCATGACTGACTTGCAATCTTTATCAATCAACCAAGGATCATTCCATGTGTTGACTTTAATTCCATCCCTGATACTCTATCCAATTCCTTTATCATTTAATTTTTATGATCTACATATACTAATCTATAGGAAGATGGGGTGGGGGACAAAAGTGGAGTTCCAGAAATATAAGTGAGGAAAATATTTTTCACGAAGAATCCATGCACAATGAGATGATGGTTGAGATAAAAGGCGCATACATTGCTTACCCAAAAAGGGAAACATTAAATAGGAGGAGGTCCCAGAAGCTCATTATGGCACCCAATTCAGGGGTAAATAGTGAATTTTTGAAAATCTAAGGATTTTTTTTCTCCACTTAAGATGGATACACAAGAAGTTGGAAATACAAGTGTGAATTTGGTAAACAATCATACCAAGAAGCATGAAAAGTGTCGTGATACAACTTAGGATAGATTTAAGAGATTCCATGATGAGATTATCTTTTCCCACTTTATAAATTCGTTTCAATGACCAACCCAAGATTTGTTTCTCAATTTTGTCCATAGTGGATGAGAAAATATCTTTATTTGCTCAGCTGACCATTCTTGGGAGCCCAATATATTTATTATCCTTATTGACCATTTAAGTAGCTATAGTGAGATTAATTTATGATCTATTGTTTAGTGGAACACTTGATCTATAGGAAAATTTTGATTTTTCCAGATTATTCAGTTGTCTAGAATCCCTCTCATAAAGGCAGATCACATGTCATATAGAAAGGAATTCATCATGTGTGTATCTTGAGATGAGAAGGAAGTCATCTAAAAAAATTATATGAGAAATATGTGGTCTATACTTGCACATATTTTCCCCATGAATCATGATAGAGTAAGCTTCCATATAAATGAGGTCGGAAACAACAACAACCACTAATATGATGAGAAATGGGGAGAGGGGGTATCCCTAGAAAAGGCCTCGGGTGGCGGTAAAGACTTATGAAAGTACACCTCTAAAATTGATCCTGAAATAAACAAATGAAATATAGTACATGATCATATCTATCCATTTTTAATAGAACATAATTTTATTCATGAACAAACTGGTGTAAATTCCATTCCACTCTACCAGACACCTTAGTCATATCCAATTTCCAGCCCATAGTACATGTTTTCGTAGATGAGTGTGTTTTAATATAATAGAACATGCCATGGTCCCCAATATCATTATCTATGACGAGCGTTTTCAAAACAAAGGAACTTATATTTTTAGAGATAATGGAAGGTAACCACATGCACTGTCGATTGACTAAAATCCTTGAGAAAATTGTATAGAAGTTATTGTATAAGATGATTTCCCTAATGTTTGAATACAATATGATTTTATTCATATTTGGGATGAGTGTTATAATGGTCTCATTAAGATTGAACAGATTCATTTTCCCTACCCAAGTACCTTACATAAGAGAAGAAATTTCATGTCCAATAATGTGCTAGTATTACGTGAATAATAAGGCATGGAATCCATCTGGACCCAGGGATTTTGTGTAATTGAAATTCATCAAAGCCCATAGGATCCCATCATATGAAAAATTCTTCACGAGTTTTTGATTAATTTCATCATTGATCATGTGTTTGATGCATGCATCAAAATCAATGGAAATAGTGGAATACCCAGGAGTATAAAGCTTCTAAAAATAACATGAAATAATATCATGAATTGTTTCAACATTGGATGTAGTTATTTCATCATGATACAATTGGTATGAAAGAATGTTTTTTCAGTTCTTGGTGGACGAATTCTAGTGGATGTAATAGGTGTTTGAATCCCCTTTTATAATGTGGGTTCACATGCATGCATAGCCTAGAATCACTCTTTAATGAGAAGGTCCACATACAATTCGACTTAGAAAAAGTTAATTCTTGAAATAATATCATCAGTAAGTGATCATTTAAGAAGTTCATTTATCTATCTCTCAATTGACTCACAGTGCTTGTCAGGTTTATGAAATTTTTTTTCTCCAAGAACTCTGATTAGAAGCCATCTGAGGGATGTTGGAACAAATGTCTAAGTTTCCACCCTTCTAGCATGACTGGATAAACTCTTCAAATTCACGATCCTTTTCCCAAAACATTTCAAATCTGAAAGTTTTTTCATATATTTTATTGTGAACTATTTTACTGAAATAAATGAAAATAGGGATTTTGTCCAATGAATTCAGTTAAAGGTGAGAGATAAGGATAATTCTGAAACTGTTGGTCCATTATGTTAAGACAAAAAATCTATATAGATGCTATGAAATCCATGTTCTTTCCGAGTTCCCTCAAAACAAGTTGAAGGGACTACCAGTATAGCCAAGGTCAGACTACTCTACCCTAGAGATCACATCCTAAAATCCAGACATCGCATCATAAGACCTATATTCTCCCCCACTTTTTATCATTTCGAAATAAAATCTCATTGAAGTCACCAAAAAAAAGGATAGGGCAAAACGTTCTTCGTCACAATGACCAAAGATGAATCCATGATTTCCATTTCTCATTTTTTGATGGCCATAAAAAAAATCACCAATTTTTATGGTGGAGAGATTTCCTTATGGAAAGATGCGTCCACATGATTTGATGAGTAAGAGAGATTCTAATGTCAATGTTATCCTTTCATAAAGTACATATCCCCCTAAGTTTCATCGGTGGGGGAATGAGAAGTAGCCTTAAAATACACTTTGGTGTGCAATAATAGTGTTGAGATTTTTTTTCCAACATGGTTTCAGATAGGATATAAACTACATTTTGAAAAACATCTATTTGTTTTTTCTGATTTTTCAAAATAAAGGAAATTATTTTTTTTAATAACTTTTAAATAGAAAAACATTTTTTGATAAATATAGACACCATATCTTCGAATAAAAAAAGATTTTCAAAATATGAGCATGAAGAAAAACTTATATGTTTGATCTGTACGGTTGAACATGAGCATGACCATTTGTGGGACTAGTGGAGGTAGTTACCTCTCCACTAAAATCCATGCCAAAACATCCACCACACCACAAAAATTACCATTCATACACCTCGAACATGCTTGTTATGGATATAAAATTAAAATTAGGGATTGACTATCCAATGTGTAAAATTTATTGTGGTTATTGAATTCCAAAAAAGAATGAGATACAACAGTTGATGTAAAATGGAGATTAGCGGTTCCATGATAATGTGATGAATGGTCTTTATTCTAGGTCACCATTTTCAAAAAATATGTCACACCACATTTATCTATTCTACCTAGATGACACTCATTATCCAAAAAGAACTCTTGGGTGAGTGCTTTCCAATCCATGGTGAATGGCTACTGTGTTGTTTTGTTTCCTTTACAACATCATAGTTTGGTTGATCAAATATAAAATTAGTTAGAGATATCTATACCAAATTTTCACTAGTATAACACATATTTTTACTTCCAGACATCATCCTCTTTTAATGTCTCCATGAAGGTGAATACACCATCCATTTAATATCATAGTGATAATCTTTGAGACAAAATCATTAACATGAAAAAATATATAAATCTATTTCACATGGCCCCTGCTCTACCCATTTAATCCTCTACCTTCTTTATCTCCTCATACATGGAGAAATTATTTTCCATCTGCCCATCCCATTAAATATTCACCACTACAACCTACCTCCCCACATTAGAATACAATTCCTCAAGATCTCTTATATGGTTCTGCAATTCCTCTATTTCATTTTTTATGCCCTGCATGGATGAGAATATCACTATATCTGACTTGTGAAATTTATTGAATAACTCCAATGTATCATCCATTGCATGGAGGTACTGATTATTAGTTGAAGAGGTAGAAATGGTCAAGTCTAAGGACTTTAAAAATTCTCTAAACTGCATTATGAAGTCATGGATCAAAAAATCTTGTCCTCTAGGGATGGTGTCATCATGATCTAGCTATTAAAATATAGAATTTAGGTCAACTCAAAGATTCAATGAAATCTCAAATAAGGACTAAATAGAGAGTTCCTTTAATAGAGGAAAATATGTTGAGGTATCTTCTTCTAGGTGAGCATCATTCTCTTTTATCACTAAAAGAAATCTCTTCAAATAAAACATCAAAATACGGGGGGGATGCTTTTAGATGGATCTATTTAATTAAATTGTTTACTGCCTTCCAAATACAAAAACAAGAATTATTGGGCATAGAAAAAAGAATTCAAAATAAAGGAATGATGGTATGAATTTTACATACCATGGATGATGAATGAGGTTCAATAGGATCCATTGAATAAAATAATTCAGTTTCTTCATGAACATAAAATTTTTATGCCCCATCTGATCTTCCCATGTTATTTCACAGCATCTATTTTTAAATATCTACAGTTCTTTCTTTCCACTTTCCTCATTCGTGGTTGCTTAAGAATCTTCATTAATATTTTCCCACTATGACCTCAGAAATTTTCAACGTGTTAAACTTCAATTCAAAAATACACATATCTTATACAAGAAAATTTAATGTTCTATGTATTGTTCAGGAAGGAATCATTTTCTAAAAATCCTAATCGGATGCACCAACAAGAAACTAATGCATCCCATCTGCAGAATTAATAATATATTTTCACTATAACCTTCAAAAAATGATATATATTTTTTCATTTAAGAGTCAAAAATAAATAACCTAAAACAAAAATTAGGGATTACTGGACAAAAGGTGTAGTGAGGGTGTGGGGGATGGTAGGGGAGGGAGAGTGGGTGAGTTAGGTGGGAGGGTGGAGGCAGCTCCGAAGTAGGAGTAGGCGGTAGAAGTTACAGGTGCAGCTGGGGAGGCTAGGTGTGATGTGGATGTGGTCAGGAGGGGGTGTGGGGTGTGTGGAGGAGGGTTAGTGGTGAGGGATTATGGGTGCCAGATGTGGCTCTAGTAGCAATGATGGTGACGGGAGAGGTGCAAGTGAGAGGGATCTTGGGGCGAGGCAGGTGGAGGTGGAAAAGATTCGGATGTGGATGTGGGCAGCGATGGAGGGGAAAGATAGGGTTTGTTCCCTAAGGGGGTGATAGGGAAGGATTTTTTGATGCCCTAATACAAAAATTGGTTGTCTCTATTGATCACCAATAGCGACCGCCTGAGGTGGTCTACCATATGAAGTACCTCAAATACATCTTTTTCTGGTAGTTGGGGTAGCATTCCCAATTGAAACCAACTGAGCAGCCCATCATTTTCCAGATCACTTGTCTATCATGGTCGGCAATAGGGAGGCATCACAAAATGTCTTCAAGTTGAAAGGGAGGCCTGAAGAAATCCACTAGTGGAAGGGTGGTGGTGACTATGATGGTTGGAGGTGGGTTCATGGGGAAGCATTCTAGATTGATGGTGACAGAGAAGGTCTGCTTATCAAAGATAACTGTTGTGTCTGGTTCTCTCTGGTGGATGTGGATCAGCAGGCGACTGACCGCACGATGGTGTCTTGGATCTAGGGGCTTCGATGGGTTACAACTATCCAATCAATGATCTAGTGATTAGGAATGATGAACCCCCGCTCAACGGTGGGGGTGGAGGTCTGGTCGTCGTATGTGGTATTGCCCATGGATTTGGAAAGACAATGATAGAAAGGGGACTTGTGCATTATTGTTTTATAGGGGAGGAAAATTCTGATTATTATTGGATGACAATGGTGTTAGTTGAATGTTTATAATATTACAGTCTACCATGGTAGATGTGATTGAATGGTACAGTGCGGTGATGATGTAGGGTTGGGTTTCAAGGGTCCTCATGGACAATATATATGTATGGGGACTACTGGGTTGTTGTATTGTGTGGGTTTTCCCCTGGGGGGCTATGACCAACCCACCAGCCTATGTGAGGTGTGTGTCGGTATTTCGATGTAATTGTACTCATAATCCCCTATAATATATGGTTGTAAAATTATAAAAAATATTATATATATATATATATATATATTATGTTCTTAGGGGTAAAATTATGTTCAACACTCTCTCTCTATATACACATAGGCCGAAAACGCATTCTGTATCCCCCCCCAAGGATAGCCCACCCATGAAGCCTTATTTATTCAACACATGGCTTGAAGGCCCAGTAAGCATGAAGCCCATTACATAGCCCAATGGCCCACAAATTGGCCAAAGCCCCTATGCAGCATCATGCCTACATCATTTCTACATCACCACTTACCTGTTTCATGCATCCATCACCACCTTTCTACATCATGCCTCTGTCACTGCTTACTAGTGGAAATTCACTACCACCCATATTTGAACCTTGGTATGACATTGGATAATGAGGATCCTTTACCACTCGGTCAAGCCCCCTACTACTTATATCAAATATATTTATTGTAATAAATATATTAATTATTTAAATATATTTATTATAATTTTATAAATATTTAAAGACATATTTACTTATTTATAATTATAATTATAAATAAAACATTTAAAACATATTTATATATATTTATAAATATTTTTATATAATTATATATATTTTTATCAACATATAATTATATATAATTATAAATAAAATAACTATAAATTTTATTTAAATATATTTCTTATAATTTTATAATTATTTAAATATATATAATTATATATAATTATAATTATAAATAAATATATGAAAAAGTATTTATATATAATTATAAATATATAATTATAAATATAATAATTTTATTATTATTTATATATTTTTTTTATAATTTTAAAATTATTTAAATATGTATTTATTTATTTACAATTATAATTATAAATAAATTTATTTACAAAATATTTATATATAATTATAAATATATAAAAATATAAATATTTATTTATTTTTAAATATATAATTACAAATATAATAAATATATTTCAGTTAAATTTATAATTATTTAAATATATATATATATTTATTTAAAATTTCATTAATAATTATTTAGAAAAATTATATATATTTATAATTTCATAATTAAATATTTAAATTAAAAAATAATGAAAAAAAATATATTAAATAGATTAATTAAATAAATTTTTAACATATTTTAAATGTTAAAACAAAATAAATAAAAATGAATTAAAATTATTCATTAAATTTACCAACAGATTGAAAAAAATACTTGTATAGTAAATAAATATATCTATAAATAAATATTTCAAATTTATTGAATACATTTTTAACACTATTAATGAATATATAAAAAAATGAACAAATTAAATTAAATTAATTATAAAATTATTAAAAAGTGAATTCATAACATTTAAATTAATTATAGACATACATATGTACGCCTACACATGCATAAACTTACACACTTGTATATACACACATACAAATCTACATAGACACAAATACACATATAAAATTATATACACACATACACATACATATATGAAGTTATACATGTACATATATATTAAATTATTTATTATCAATAAAAATATAATTAGGATGGTTCAGGTACTAAATGAACTCAGTCCAATATTCTATTAATGAAAATTAAAATGAAAAGGAACAAAATACAAATGTGTGGCACATAAAGCACCACCATACTGGGAAAGTCGAAAAACAATTCCACCCAGTAGCACAATATTTTTGTCCTAAGACCTGCTCATCATACCTCATGAACAATTTTCAGGCCCAAAATCCCATATCATAAAGGCCCAGAGACACCAACATTTGTTGATGCTCCCTTGATGATAGCCAATAGGCACCAACCCCTCATATAGTTGCAATCATCACCATCAACTCATTAGAATAAACCTTCTAACCGTGTGAGATTGGACTAAAGGAACATAAGGTTAACCCATGAAAAGGATCAATGCCCCTCTAAGAACCACGCCATCCTGCACGTCACCGGATGATAAATCATAAAGAGAAAATGTATCCTATTTCCAAACAGTCCCCAATCCCACATGTAAGGTCATCCCACCTCACTTAGAGATCAATCCCCCATCCGCAACTCAAGGTATGCACCCCAACCACGTCCCAAGGCGTAAGGACACCACCATTATGTGAGGTTACCACTATAGTATAATACATCCCTTAAACAAATAATCATTCATTGTCAGGATACCACATCCACCAAGAAACATGTTTCTAATGATATGATCATCAAACACACATGACCATCAGACCGTCGGGTGGGGCTGCTAACATCTCTGTCATTACATGTCTCCTAAGTCCATCCTTACAACCAAAGGCCAATTGGTGCACCTTTTTCTATCAAATCAAAACCATTGTTGACAACATGTTAGACCCCTTCCTCATGGAAGGGTGGGGAAAGACCATCATCGACCTGAGTATTCGTGATTTTCCTCCCATCAAAAAAGACACCACTATAGTCTAACACTACCACTACCAGATATCTCATCTTAAGGGTACCTCACTGACTATAGAACTAGTTGACATTGAATAAAATTTGGTTGGCCACATGAAAATCCCAAAAACCCTCTGCATGATAGGAGATCTGGGGTTTCCAAACTTGAGAAGCAGAAACTTCCCTAATCTCACCTCTATGTTTAGATGTGTGGAATGAAATCAAAGAACTCTCTTATCCTCACCATGCACACCAATACATACTGCCAATATTTAATAACGCTGAAAAATATCTTCATCAACCCGTGCTCTTGGGAGCACAGGTTGGCCGGAGAAATCCCCACATTTAAGAGAGACAGCCTCTTCATTGGTGAGAGAGAAGCTCTCTATCATATAAATATATATCTAAATAAATATAATAATTTATATATTATATAATTGATTAAATAAAATATTAATATATTATGTTTATTTTAATTATATACACATTTGAGAATCAATTTATATAAATAAAGTATTAACCATTTAGACTAGTATACATTTTGTATTTTTTATAAATAAATTTACAAAAATTAGATTCATTTTTTACAAAATGTTATGAAAATTTTATTTATGAATAAAATTTAAATATATATATAGTTATTGTTATCTATATTATTTAAAAATATATAAAAATTTATTTATTTATTTATGTTTGTAATTAAAAATAAAATCTGGGTGGGGTGAGCTTAAGATCACATATGATTCTATGGTGAAATATAACGCGATGTTTTTGGGATCCTTGTAGAATCATTTTGGTGCACCAGTGACAGATCTGATGCATATTGGTCATGGGGTGCTCATGGGTGGGTCGTGCTGGCGATGGTCATTTGGTGTTTCTAGTTTGTCTCTGGGACTCGGTGGTGGTGCTTAGGACCAGATTGGGTGTTTTTGATAATGGCAGTGATGTGGTGTTTAAGTGGATGACCATGGGGCCCTCCTGAAGATAAGGGCGATGGGGATGGTGGAAAGGCAGTAGGGATAGTTTTCGGTAGTGTTTTGAGGATAGAGGTCCGATGACACTATTTCTTGGGTGTTTTATGTAGGCAACGACGTGCACACTGGTGGTGATCTTAGGGATGTCCTCAGGATGTTAATCATTGGGTTTAATGACCTTGGGGGGAGGGTGACAACATGCAGAGGTATGAATTTGGTGGCTCTTTGCTTGTGGTTGTTTTCAGGTGGCATGATTTTTCTAGATCATTTTGGCAAACTTTATGGATACATTTTCTTTTTATGTTGGTGGTATTTTTATAGAATATTGATGGGATGGAATCTACGGGATGACCTTGTGGTGGTATGAGACACTGATGGGGGTGATGGGCTTAGGTATCATGAGGTGTCGATGGAATGTGACGCCGACAATGAGCATCACTCAATTATGATGTCCTGACATCAACACCTCTAGTGATGGAAAACAGGGATGACCTCCGTCATGAGAGTGATGACACTGAAGGACATGACGATATCCTTGACACAAACAATTAAGCGTCCAAGATGATGACCATTGGTGGAGTGTTGTCGGTGTGCCTCATCGCTGATGTCGGGTGCATGAAATTTTTAGTGTTATAAAATGTTAGGTGGATCACAGATGCTTCATTAAATGTTGGTCTTTGTGCCTTTTAAATGGGTCTTTTTACTTTCTCTTATGTTTTGATGGGTGATTGGACACTTTCATATTTTGGTGGTACTCCATATGTCACATCCTTTGTCTTTTTTGTACTTTTATTTCAATTAATAAATTTTTATTTCAGGCATGCTTAGTACCGGAACATTCCTTGTAAATATATTTTTAAATTTTTTGTAGATAAATATAAATATATTATTATTATTATATACATTTATATTTTTATATATAATTATATATATTTAAATATATATATATATTTAAATAATTATATATATTTATGTAATTATATATATATTTACTAATATATAAATATATATGATTATAATTAATATATATATATATATATATTATAATTTTAAAATTATTTTAATATTTTTTTATTTATTTATAATTATAATTAGAAATAAATATTTTTATAAATATTTTTTTATATTTATAAACACATTTATATAATTATATATATACATATATCATTATATATTGATTAATATATAATTATATATAATTATAATTATATTGAATATACTTATTATTTAAAAATATTTATTATAATTTTATATTTATTTATTTATTTATTCGGAATATGGGAGACCAGGAGGAACTTCTCCCTCATTCACTTGATGATGATTAGGGTACTCTACTCATGGAGTCTTTATATTGAGCTGCATTAGATGAATCCCCCCTTGCTTAAGGTCGTTTTGACAATCACAATTTTTTTGTGGAAGGGACCTGGGTTTCATCCCATTTTTTTCTTCACTCGAGGAATATGAAAGCAGGGTCGACTAAAATCAAAAACATCTTCTTCTTTCCCTTGTTCATTTGATATGTGTGTTTCTAAACAAATTATTTCTTTGGTAAACTGTGGGGTTTTGTAATATATTTTTTTGATGAGGTAATTTTTCTCTCATTCGTGCTAATTAAGATCAGATTCTTGATTGGTTCACGATCTTCCAATTTTTTGTTTTTTCAAATATGGTTCTAACCTTTGGACAAAAACATTGAACAACTGAAGATCTGGTATAAAGGATTTCTATCTAAATTTGATTACAATACTAGAAATGTATTCCTAGTGGGTATGGCTACATCCATATTTTGTTCCCATCAATGTGATTAAAGAAGAAAGCATAGGGCCTTGGCTCGATTTCTCTCAATCCATGTATGCTTTAAATCCATGATTAGAAACCTAATTTAAATACCTTTGTAATCCTAAACATAAGTACTCAAGAATAGGAAGGTATCTATTGTTTAAAATATATTTCTTGGACTTCTATAATAGTATTTGATTGTTCCTTGGAAATTGGAACATTAATTAAATTGGATTGTGCAAAAGAGGAAGTGTGCTTTGGTTATTTCACAGGATTCTTGGTAGAGTTAGATCTCAGCTCAATACCCACTGAGAATGTCACGAACCAACCCGGGTCGACCCTGAACCGGTCACCCGAGCCGGTCCGCGACATGGCCTGAGAGGCGTTCCCGATCCTCCCGGGCTGGCGACAAGCGCCAGGGCACCATTTAGAGACTATGGGAACGATTTCGCCCAATATAAATAAATAAGGATGCAAAGATAAAACAGAGCAGCGCAGAAAAAAGGTAAACTAAACAAAGTGACTAAACAGAAACAAACAGGAAACAAACTAACCAAACACGACGTGCGAACAAACTCCGTGCGACCTCGTGGGTCGCTCTCCGACTCAACGATCAAGCGTCGCCCTAGGCGAGCGCACTCAAGCTATAGCCTGCACAAACACTAAAAACAGAAAACAACTATAGGCGTGAGTATTAAAACTCAGTAGGGTGGCCCGATATCTATTCCCAATGCACTACCTTTAAAATAAAAGAAACATCATTTCAAGTTTGAACTACAATCTGTAAAAGTATGTTTTTAATAATATTCTACTTAAAAACAAAGTACGAACCATTGCCCTTAGCCATTTTGACATTCGAGTTCATTTCATTAGTGCCAATGACATTTCAGAAAAAGGGAAAGTGATGTTTAAATTTTCAAATTTGTACAAAAGGGATTAAAACACTTCCATTTGAAAACAATTTTTAGAAACCTATTAAAAAGGAATTTATCAGTTTCCAAGGAAAACAATATGCCAGAATGCACAAAGTAAAACATACAGCAAGGGAAATGTAAGTATACACGTGAGCATCATAATCATTACTGCAAGCTACAAAAGCTGAATAGACATGGGTGAACCTAGGAGATCGAGAATAAACCAGAAGACACCAATACATGAGAAATCATCCTTATTGACATGTCACGATGAAATCACAACGCACAATACGCTCGACCATCCACTCACAGGCAGGTCGAGGGCAAATCCCATAGCAATAAACCCAATATATCCACCTACTATGGGCCACTGGTCAGTACCATAACCTACCAGTGCAGCAATCGTTCTTAGAATATTCTCTCAATATGCCAGATTCCCATGTCTCAAGTGTTTAAGAAAAAGGGGGTGAGCCAACCGATGCCAACCGAGCATCCAATCAGATATATCTATATATAAAGAACAATAGGCATTCCCCGAGCCACTCCATGGGACAACCTCATGCCTTTTTCCACTCAAGTACCCGGGAGCCTCTAAGCGCGGCCTCCCAAACAATCAATCGCAACCAAGGCATGAGAGTCGTCATAAGAGGGTTTTTTTATAAAAACATTTCCATCGCTTTCCATAAATTGCCAAATGGGCATTTAATACAATTCACAATCACTACCAAAACCAGTTAAAACTATTTAAAGAACCCACAAAACACTACTTCACAGGTTTCCAATATTTTTATAAACCAAACCAAACCATTTTCTTTTTCCAAATAATCTTTAAGAGCCAACCGGGCAATTTCTCAAACGAACCAAAGTATTTGTTCATGCTTCAAAACAAATCATTTCTCATTAAACCATAAATCCATTTTATATTCCATGAATTATGTTTAAAAGCCAAACGGGAATTCTTTCATTATTGAGTGTCCGCCCGTCAAAAGGATGTTTCATGTGTCGTGTATAAAATAAACGGCTCCTTTTGACATTAAATAACCATTTAAAAATTTACCCTCTTATATTAAAAATTAATTATCGTATATTATCTCATATTTATTACAATTAATAAAATGTTGATTTTGAACAATTAGGGTGCGCAAACAGCATGAAATAATATAACTTAAATTTTAAAAGCAGTGCAAAGGGAACCTACCTCAAAACCAAGCGCGTCGACACAACAACCTCGGATCCAAGGCGCGATGACACGACGTGTGTCCGAAACCACGTGACAAGGTCTAACACTCTGCATAGTCAGTACCAAGGACTCAGACACATCCAAAAACTCACCAGAGCATGCCAAACCAAGCGTCGGAAAGAAACGCTCACCTCGGAACTGAAGCGCGACGACGACGGAACCTTAGAAACAAGGCGCGGCGATGGCGCTCCCTCAGAAACACCCTGCGCGGGTCCCAAAAATCATAAACCAACAAATAAAAATCCACCATCAATTAAAACTCATGAACCAAACAGAGTACGATGATGAAGATAATTATAATAATAATAATATTAGTAATAATAAGAATAGTATGAATAATAGTAATAATAAAATAATAATAATAATAATAAATAATAATAATAATAATAATAATAATAATTTTAATAATAATAATGACAATAATAATATGAATGATAAGAACAATAATAATAATACGAATAATAATTATAATAATGATAATAGTAACAATAAAAATTAATAATAATAACATTAATAATAATAATAATAATAGTGACAACAAAATAATAATTATTATTATAATAAGAATAAAAGTAATAATAACAAAATAATGGTAATAATAATAATAGTAATAATAATAGCAACCATAATAAGAATATTAAGAATAATTATACTAATAATAAAAGTAAAAATAACAATAATAATATTGATAATAACAATACTAATAATAAAAGTAAAAATTAAAATTAAAACTAAACAAACATTACCAGGGGAAGAGAGCTGGCCGGGAGGGGAGGCGCGCGGCGGACAGGAGGAAGGAGAAAGAAAAAGAAGAAAAAGAAGAAGAGGAAGAAGGAGAGAAGAAGAAGAAGAAGGGAAGGAGAAGAAGAGAAGAAGAGGAGGAGAAGAAGAGAGGAAGAAAAGAAAGAAGGAGGGGGGCGCGGGTCTGGAGGTAGGTGCGCCGGCAGGGAGGAGGCGCTGCACCAGGAGGAGTGCGGTCGGGCCACGCTGCAAGAGGAGGTGCCGGATGGATGCGGGACGCAAGGGAGGAGTCGCTACTGAGTGCGAGAACGAGGAAGGTGGTGCTGGTTTTTGAGGAGGCTGAGCGGGCTGCTACATGCGGGAGGAGGAGAGGTCTGGTCGGAGGCGCGGCGGAAGCTTGCCGGGCGCCGGAAGAAGGCCGGCAGGGGGCTCGCGCGGGCTGGCTGGGTGCGTGCGGGCCGAAGGAGGCAGCAGGGTGCGTCGGGTCTGAGCGGGGAGGCAAGGAAGTTCAGTGCGGCCGGCACTGCAGTAGGGGCGCGCTGCTGGTGAGATAGGAGGGCGCTGGCCTGCTGGACGCTGCAGAGGAGAGTAGAACGCTGGCCTGCTCGACGCTGCAGAGGAGAGTAGAAGGTTGGTCGGGCGATGCGGGTGACGGAGGCACTGGCAGGAGGCCCGACTGCTTGGCTGCTGTGCGGCAAGGAGGAGAGGAGGGCCGAGGCGAGGTGGAGCGATGAACAGAGGAAGGCTGGGTGCGTTGAAACAGAACGTAGGAGGGAGAGGCGAGGTGGAGCGATGAACAGAGGAAGGCTGGGTGCGTTGAAACAGAACGTAGGAGGGAGAGGCGCCGGGTGATGCAGCTGCTTGATGGAGCAGGGGGGCGTTGTGGTTCGGCTAGCACAACCGAAGAAGGAGGTCCGAAGGCCGTGGCGGCTGCTAGGGTTCGACGCCGGACAGCAAGGGGAAAAAAAACTTAAATAGTGAAGGGCTGCGGGGTTAAGGTGCAAGAGAAACAAATGTATATATATATATATAATATAAATAAAATTAAACAAAAGATTAAACAAATCAAATCAATAAAATCAAATCAAATATTATTTCATGATAAAAATAATCATAATAATAATATTCATAATGACAATAATATTAATCACAACAATAAAATTATTTCCAACATTTTTAATTAGCATTAATTTTTAATTGTAATATTTAGAATGACAATAGTAATAATAACAATGATAACATGAAGATTAAAATTAAAATAATAATGGCAGTCATATTATTTCAATAAAAATAAAATTCTTAACACAATAAAATTTAGACGACACGACAATAAACACACGTTTTAAATATACTCTCTTTATTTCAAAACTCCAAAGACAACGGGATGCGCAAAAGTTAGGGCGAGGTCGTGCAGCTCCAACTTCATGCTTCGCCCGTGCGCCCGATGATGTTGACGCCAAAAAGTGCACTTTTTAACAAAAACTCAAAAATCTAATCTGATACTGAACACGAACCACAGCAAAATAATTTAAAGTCAAAGAAGTCATAAAATAAAATAAACGCGCATGCCGGGGTGTGACAATTCTCCCCACCATAACGCTTTCCGCCCCCGGAAAGCCACCACACCAACCAGTCGATCGATCAACACCTAAGGATTTCACAGAACACGATCCAACCTCTTATCTCAAGGATGTCACAATGACTACCAGCAGGACTGAACCTCATTGCCCAAAGTAAATCACCAACAGAGGGGAGGCCTGAACGGTCTCCCCACCATAAGAACTCAACTAGCATTCAATAACGATTTAAGAGAAAACCCAAAGAGACTCATGGTGGGTCTCCCCACCATAAAGAACCAACCAACTAACGACCAAACGGGAAACCAGCTTAGACATGCACGAGACCTTACTCCAGCTAGAAAGAGCACAGCAAAGACCTTTAAACCACTTACTCACGTCCAAAAGTATTAGGAGTTGATCTGAAAAAAATTTACGCAAACCAAAACCCTTACCCCATGGGCGGGGAGGGTGGGCCCAAGGATCAAATCACTAAAACTATGACGTATGACTACTCACGACCCATCACTTCGGGATGGACACAATCCAGGGCCGCAACTGACTTACATCAGTGGCCCACGCAAGGTCACTGATCAGCAACTTACATCCAAAAGGCACAATTCCCGACGTTACACGAGGGATAAGTCCATTGCGCACTTTGCGACAAGAGAGAACGACAACGACAGAGAAACCAGAGCAACAACACTAAAACTATCTCACCACCACGATAGAGGTGCGACTTTAACCGGACTCTTTAAAAATTTCCCCCGGGGGGGTTCCTGACTACGCGCTGGCTTCACTCCGAGACCTTTTGGTTGGAGCTCTGATGGATGAAGCATCTTCTGCCTCGCAGTCAGGTTCTGATAATCCCAACAAGAAACATACATATTTTGATTTGACAAAAGAAAGGACAAGATTTTAAAATTAAAACACACCAGCATTGAAAGACGAGGTTCGTCAAAAGACCCATGAAGTTCCCATACATTTCAAACCCAAAACACCACCAGTATAACTACAACGATAAAATATCCCTTAAACTGAAAAGAAACTTACACCAAGAACTCTGAACAAAGACCCAATAGCACATTACTTCTGAGAACACCCTCTGCGACGCTTTCTTGCAACGCCCCGACAAAATCGTCGCAAGTGACCCAGACGTCCACACGCCTGGCAGGGCTTCGGAGCGCTTGGGCACGATGACTTCTTGTGACCCCGCTTGCCACACTGATAACACACAATAATCTCTCGCTCCGATGAGGTCGATGAAAGATCTCGAGGGCTCTTGATTCCATGACCTGATCCATCTACTTCCATCTGCTTACTCACTTCCTTTCCAGAATCTTCACCAGTGCTTATAGGGATCGAGGGAGGGAGAACTACTTCGAGCACTCCTACCATCGCAGCTTCGACATGAAATGCTTGTCTTGCCACGTCGACAAAAGAAGTCAGGTTGGACTCTGAAACCTTCGACTGTAGATCAGGGCGGAGACCCGCCTCGAAGCGTCGAGCCTTCACGGGGTCATTTGTGGCATACTCTGAATCATATGGTACTAGCTCCACAAAGCGATGGAAATATTCTAACACGGATTCGTCGCCCTGCTGCAGACAACACATTTCCATCCCCTTCCTCATCCTATCTTCCTCAGAGAAATACTGGCGAATGAACGAGGCCTTGAAAAACTCCCAAGTAACCTCTTGACGGGGCTTGTCCCGAGACACTGACTTCCACCACATCCACGGTGAACCTTCAAGCATGAAGGTTGCAAACTTGACCTTCAACGACTCGGGCAACTCAATGAGGTTAAAGTCCCTTTCAATCTTCCGCATCCACTCCTCTGCCACGGAAGTTTCTACTTGACCATAGAAGAGAGGTGGATCGAGCTTCCGAAACTCAAGCATAAAATCCTTAGGTTGATCAACCGCACTACGATCACCCATCGAAGCTTCAAAGGGATAACCGCTGGACAAGAAAATGTCAAAAACCCAATCAACGCCAACTCAACAAATGAATAACAACCTCAAAATCAAACACTGCATAGGTGACAAGCTCGAAATTCGAGAAAACAAGTTATCATAACATCAAAAAAAATTCTCTTTGAAAACATCTTTAATTTAGAGCAAGCTTAGTGGATTAAACCTTCGCTATTGGTATTCTTTAGAGCCTCACTCACATACATGTATCCGTGCCACCCAGGGCATCCATCCACCATACCAGAAATCCATCCACAATTCCAACATATCACAATGCATGTGAGTACTCATCGGAACACCAAGGCCAAAACAAAGCAACTTCATTTTCCAAAAACAATTTATTCATACCACTTCTTTTAAAACAATCCACAGATTAAACATGTCATTTCAAACAACACTTTTTTTTTTCAAAACAAACTTTTCTGATTCAAACCACTTTCAGAAATCAACGGAAACCCAAAACAAATCAAAAAGGGGACTAGTGTCAGTGGGTGACTTGACCATATGGTTGGCGGCCATATGCCAAACACGCCACTGACACAGAGAGCCTTCTTGGACCATGCCCCTAGATCCACATGGCTTGCCAGGCCGCGCGGGTTAGGAGGACTAATGGCCCAACTCCCTTTGTCGTACCCCAATCGCAAAACATTTCCATAAAAACCCAAACAAACCAATTAAACCGGACTTCCCATGGAAACCTGAGGATCAGTACGGGCAAGAGTTCGCGACGCTCTTCTCGCACCTACCCCTCAAGTCCCGACAATCCTACTCCATCTACCTTGACATCCCAAATAACAAAAGGGCGCTCTGAAAAGTGAGGTCTGCTAAGAGAAAACCTCCTCTGATACCATTTTTTCACGAACCAACCCGGGTCGACCCTGAACCGGTCACCCGAGCCGGTCCGCGACATGGCCCGAGAGGCGTTCCCGATCCTCCCGGGCTGGCGACAAGCGCCAGGGCACCATTTAGAGACTATGGGAACGATTTCGCCCAATATAAATAAATAAGGATGCAAAGATAAAACAGAGCAGCGCAGAAAAAAGGTAAACTAAACAAAGTGACTAAACAGAAACAAACAGGAAACAAACTAACCAAACACGACGTGCGAACAAACTCTGTGCGACCTCATGGGTCGCTCTCCGACTCAACGATCAAGCGTCGCCCTAGGCGAGCGCACTCAAGCTATAGCCTGCACAAACACTAAAAATAGAAAACAACTATAGGCGTGAGTATTAAAACTCAGTAGGGTAGCCCGATATCTATTCCCAATGCACTACCTTTAAAATAAAAGAAACATCATTTCAAGTTTGAACTACAATCTATAAAAGTATGTTTTTAATAATATTCTACTTAAAAACAAAGTACGAACCATTGCCCTTAGCCATTTCGAAATTCGAGTTCATTTCATTAGTGCCAATGACATTTCAGAAAAAGGGAAAGTGATGTTTAAATTTTCAAATTTGTACAAAAGGGATTAAAACACTTTCATTTGAAAACAATTTTTAGAAACCTATTAAAAAGGAATTTATCAGTTTCCAAGGAAAACAATATGACAGAATGCACAAAGTAAAACATACAGCAAGGGCAATGTAAGTATACACGTGAGCATCATAATCATTACTGCAAGCTACAAAAGCTGAATAGACATGGGTGAACCTAGGAGATCGAGAATAAACCAAAAGACACCAATACATGAGAAATCATCCTTATTGACATGTCACGATGAAATCAAAACGCACAATACGCTCGACCATCCACTCACAGGCAGGTCGAGGGCAAATCCCATAGCAATAAACCCAATATATCCACCTACTATGGGCCACTGGTCAGTACCATAACCTACCAGTGCAGCAATCGTTCTTAGAATATTCTCTCAATATGCCAGATTCCCATGTCTCAAGTGTTTAAGAAAAAGGGGGTGAGCCAACCGATGCCAACCGAGCATCCAATCAGATATATCTATATATAAAGAACAACAGGCATTCCCCGAGCCACTCCATGGGACAACCTCATGCCTTTTTCCACTCAAGTACCCGGGAGCCTCTAAGCGCGGCCTCCCAAACAATCAATCGCAACCAAGGCATGAGAGTCGTCCTAAGAGGGTTTTTTTATAAAAACATTTCCATCGCTTTCCATAAAGTGCCAAACGGGCATTTAATACAATTCACAATCACTACCAAAACCAGTTAAAACTATTTAAAGAACCCACAAAACACTACTTCACAGGTTGCCAATATTTTTATAAACCAAACCAAACCATTTTCTTTTTCCAAATAATCTTTAAGAGCCAACCGGGCAATTTCTCAAACGAACCAAAGTATTTGTTCATGCTTCAAAATAAATCATTTCTCATTAAACCATAAATCCATTTTATATTCCATGAATTATGTTTAAAAGCCAAACGGGCATTCTTTCATTATTGAGTGTCCGCCCGTCAAAAGGATGTTTCATGTGTCGTGTATATAATAAACGGCTCCTTTTGACATTAAATAACCATTTAAAAATTTACCCTCTTATATTAAAAATTAATTATCGTATATTATCTCATATTTATTACAATTAATAAAATGTTGATTTTGAACAATTAGGGTGCGCAAACAGCATGAAATAATATAACTTAAATTTTAAAAGCAGTGCAAAGGGAACCTACCTCAAAACCAAGCGTGTCGACACAACAACCTCGGATCCAAGGCGCGATGACACGACGTGTGTCCGAAACCACGTGACAAGGTCTAACACTCTGCATAGTCAGTACCAAGGACTCAGACACATCCAAAAACTCACCAGAGCATGCCAAACCAAGCGTCGGAAAGAAACGCTCACCTCGGAACTGAAGCGCGACGACGACGGAACCTTAGAAACAAGGCGCGGCGATGGCGCTCCCTCAGAAACGCCCTGCGCGGGTCCCAAAAATCATAAACCAACAAATAAAAATCCACCATCAATTAAAACTCATGAACCAAACAGAGTACGATGATGAAGATAATTATAATAATAATAATATTAGTAATAATAAGAATAGTATGAATAATAGTAATAATAAAATAATAATAATAATAATAAATAATAATAATAATAATAATAATAATAATTTTAATAATAATAATGACAATAATAATATGAATGATAAGAACAATAATAATAATACGAATAATAATTATAATAATGATAATAGTAACAATAAAAATTAATAATAATAACATTAATAATAATAATAATAGTGACAACAAAATAATAATAATTATTATAATAAGAATAAAAGTAATAATAACAAAATAATGGTAATAATAATAATAGTAATAATAATAGCAACCATAATAAGAATATTAAGAATAATTATACTAATAATAAAAGTAAAAATAACAATAATAATATTGATAATAACAATACTAATAATAAAAGTAAAAATTAAAATTAAAACTAAACAAACATTACCAGGGGAAGAGAGCTGGCCGGGAGGGGAGGCGCGCGGCGGACAGGAGGAAGGAGAAAGAAAAAGAAGAAAAAGAAGAAGAGGAAGAAGGAGAGAAGAAGAAGAAGAAGGGAAGGAGAAGAAGAGAAGAAGAGGAGGAGAAGAAGAGAGGAAGAAAAGAAAGAAGGAGGGGGGCGCGGGTCTGGAGGCAGGTGCGCCGGCAGGGAGGAGGCGCTGCACCAGGAGGAGTGCGGTCGGGCCACGCTGCAAGAGGAGGTGCCGGCTGGATGCGGGACGCAAGGGAGGAGTCGCTACTGAGTGCGAGAATGAGGAAGGTGGCGCTGGTTTTTGAGGAGGCTGAGCGGGCTGCTACATGCGGGAGGAGGAGAGGTCTGGTCGGAGGCGCGGCGGAAGCTTGCCGGGCGCCGGAAGAAGGCCGGCAGGGGGCTCGCGCGGGCTGGCTGGGTGCGTGCGGGCCGAAGGAGGCAGCAGGGTGCGTCGGGTCTGAGCGGGGAGGCAAGGAAGTTCAGTGCGGCCGGCACTGCAGCAGGGGCGCGCTGTTGGTGATATAGGAGGGCGCTGGCCTGCTGGACGCTGCAGAGGAGAGTAGAACGCTGGCCTGCTCGACGCTGCAGAGGAGAGTAGAAGGTTGGTCGGGCGATGCGGGTGACGGAGGCGCTGGCAGGAGGCCCGGCTGCTTGGCTGCTGTGCGGCAAGGAGGATAGGAGGGCCGAGGCGAGGTGGATCGATGAACAGAGGAAGGCTGGGTGCGTTGAAACAGAACGTAGGAGGGAGAGGCGAGGTGGAGCGATGAACAGAGGAAGGCTGGGTGCGTTGAAACAGAACGTAGGAGGGAGAGGCGCCGGGTGCTGCAGCTGCTTGATGGAGCAGGGGGGCGTTGTGGTTCGGCTAGCACAACCGAAGAAGGAGGTCCGAAGGCCATGGCGGCTGCTAGGGTTCGACGCCGGACAGAAAGGGGAAAAAACTTAAATAGTGAAGGGCTGCGGGGTTAAGGTGCAAGAGAAACAAATGTATATATATATATATATATAATATAAATAAAATTAAACAAAAGATTAAACAAATCAAATCAATAAAATCAAATGAAATATTATTTCATGATAAAAATAATCATAATAATAATATTCATAATGACAATAATATTAATCACAACAATAAAATTATTTCCAACATTTTTAATTAGCATTAATTTTTAATTGTAATATTTAGAATGACAATAGTAATAATAACAATGATAACATGAAGATTAAAATTAAAATAATAATGGCATTCATATTATTTCAATAAAAATAAAATTCTTAACACAATAAAATTTAGACGACACGACAATAAACACACATTTTAAATATACTCTCTTTATTTCAAAACTCCAAAGACAACGGGATGCGCAAAAGTTAGGGCGAGGTCGTGCAGCTCCAACTTCATGCTTCGCCCGTGCGCCCGATGACGTTGACGCCAAAAAGTGCACTTTTTAACAAAAACTCAAAAATCTAATCCGATACTGAACACGAACCACAGCAAAATAATTTAAAGTCAAAGAAGTCATAAAATAAAATAAATGCGCATGCCGGGGTGTGACAGAGAATGTGATCCTTTCCACTAAAGATTTCAATTTCAAATTAACTATTTGATATGAGAAATTTCCTCAATTCTATAGTGGTTGTAAATCCATTAGATACACCAAGGGAAATATCCGTAAGGATATTTATGGTGCTTACTATAATTTGAAAGGGTGTGAGACATCTAAATATAGGCGAAAGTTGTTGGAATACTAAACATTTTTTCTTTAATGGAACCAAAATTTACTATACTGATGGAAGGTCGAAAAACTCAAAGTTGTTTCAACATGTTATGCATTGAAGGCTTGGGTGGCACCTAGTGCACTTAATTTGTGGACTTTTTATTTATCTCTTTCTCCCTCATGTGATCGGTTTGTGTTGTATCCCTATGAATAGGGTATGTGTTTATGCATTGAAATAAAAAACCATGTTTAATAAATAAATACTTTTTTCCCATGGGGATCACAATGATATGATCTGTTTGGCCAACTCAGGCCCTTTGAAGAGACATATTTGTAAAATATAATTTTTTCCCTCGGTCCAACGACGAGCCTTGTGTGTTTTTCTGGATTTTGTTCAAGACATTTCATGTAGTACCCTTACAAACCATATAGTACTACATGGATAGAAATCAATTTTATGGAAATGAATCTACTTGACAGTAGAGTAATACCACACACTGTGGGTCCCTTACATGCCTTGTGCTTCTTTATGAATCTTCCAACTTCTGCTTCTCCTTCGTTTGGACACAGATTTTGCCTTCCGAGCTTCCTATATTGATATTTTTTTTCACGTTGAACATGATAATTAAATCCCTTTTTGGTTTTAGAGATACGATGTTAAATTTTATAAGCATGACGCCTAGCTAGGAGGCACTAGAGGATGGTAGTGATCACGTAGGATCACCAGAGAACTTTCTAATTCACCCTCTAATAGGTCTGCAAAATGGAGTTGCTCAGTGTTTTGGTTGGTACCCTCTAGTGGGGCTAGGTTGTGGAGTTTCCCAATAATATTTCTAAGATAACCTCTAGTAGGGATAGGTAGTGGAGTTCTTCGATGATCACAGTGGTAACCTCTTGCAGGTCTAGACAATGGATTTCACTGATGACAGCTCCAAGCAGTACCCTCAAGTATGGCTGGGAAGTGGAGTTCCTTGATGTCCTTTTTGGGCGGTACCCACTAGAATGGATAGGATGTGGAGTTCCTTGATTACCATTCTTGAGTGTTACCCACTTAGCAAGTTGGGCAATAGAGTTCCTCAGTGACTGTTAGGGATTAACCCCCATGATTTACTAGCGAACAAGTACTCTACATTGAGTTTGTTCCCCCAAGACTGTGAAACATAGTGAAGAGGAGTGATTTGACTTATATAGATACTTCCAGGTAGACGTGTGAGTTGCTGGGCATCATTGATGGGATTCTAGAACTATTGGCTATTATCCTTCAATGAGAGGTAAAGACATGTGGGGTATACCAAAATCTTTCTGTGTTTATCTTATTTTGGTTGGATGAGTCTACTCTCCTAATATATGTAGTGAAGACTCAATGTGTAGTTCACCTCCTCACTATGTCAACCCATTTCTACCTAGGTGAGATTAGTCTTCTTCGTAGGCTGAGCTGTGTGATATAGATCCCCTTACTCTCTCATTTTGGATTCTTTAACTGAGCATATATATATATATATATATATGTATATCCTTTTATATCTATGCATTTGTGTTGGTAACTCTCCTTCCTAGAGGGGAAAAGATGCATGGGGTATGCCACAGTCATTCCTTGTCTAGATTCTCATGGTTGGATGATTCAACTATCTTTATATAGGTGGAGAAGACTCAACGAGTAGTTCATCTACTCACCATGTTTATCCCATTGAGTTAGATGGGCTTAATTTCGCTCTTAGTTTTTGTTGAGATATTGTCTTTACTATTTCATTCATCTATCGTCTTTATTTTCTAGTTGTATCTCTTACTGCTCCTCTTTTAGCTTTTGGGGTGTCTTACTGCATTTGTATATACTCACCCCTGCATGGCCTTTGCTCACATGTGTTGTGCCTTAAGAAAATGATGGATATGTCGACCGTTACTATAGAGGAGATTACAGATACTAGATTCTTGAACCACGTATGGTGGTTGAAGCTTGGGATTGAGGGGTTGAGCTCTCTTAGTAGTTTACTTTTCCATTATTCTCGGGTTGGGACATATTTATTGATGGGCATGTATTTTTTCCCTTTACTTTTCAGTTTACACTACCATACTATTGTATTGTCTATTGGATCATGCATTCTTGGTTTAAATTATAACAGTTTTGTATCTTATACTCATTACCTCTTAACTATTTCATTGATATGGTTGTTTGTGTGGATATTTGTACTTAGAAAAAGGCCTCCCCAAGTTAGTTATGCCTTCGGTTCTTGTTACCACCCCTATCATATGGAGGCGGGCTTGCGGTAGTTGTGGATCGAGCCCCGGCATGGGTCGGGTCTGGTCATGACAGTTTCGGCATCAAATGAAGTAAAATGTGAATAGTTCACCCAATTCCAACTTCATGTGGTGTTTCCATACAAACATTTTTCTATCTCTCTCCTATATTTTGAGTCTACCACTCCCCTTGTAAATCTTCCACTATTTTCCCTACATTAAAATCAAAATCTCTTAGCCTCTTCTGGACACACCCCTCATTCCCAAAAAAAATATAATAACATAAATAAATTCCCTCAATTAGTGAAAAAAATATCAATATACAATTCTAAAAAAAATTATCTATTATTAAAAAACGCTCAGTATTTATTTCTAAAAAGAAACAAAGTTGTGATTCTAAAATAAATTCAATATACACTATCTAAAGAAATGAATTTCATTGAAATTGAATTTTGTTTCTATGCTGATCTCTTCGACTTATCTCTAGACAACAACAATGATTATGGATCCCCCCACCTTCATATTTCTCCTCCCTATCTCATCTCTCGAAAATGAATCAATCATATTCACCTGAATTCGTCAAAGAACTTGAGTTTCTGTCCAATGTAAAAGCCATCCCAAAGTTGGATACCACTAGTAACATAGTATCTAACGAATCATCTATCAGTTCAGGATACCTAAAGCATTGGAGCCCTATGTCGGTTCCCCTATGGATGAATAGTGGTGCCTCCTTCTAGTATTCCAAATTCCGAGTCCTAATAAAGTCTCACAACAAGGGGGCATTCAAAGAGCATGATGCAGAGGATTCTTTGAACAAGAATCTGATCCTAGAATAGGATTACATGGTGTAATAATTTCATATCAAAGCAATAAAACCCATTTTGTTTCATACTTATATTATTTTATTCCTATGATCACCTCCAGTGATCTTCTTATCTTCTTTTTCATGCAATTTTAAATTTACTGTAGCTAATGAATATGGTAAATTTGTTATATCTATTGTTCAGCCACCCATATATGATATTAGTTCCTGGGTCACAATTAACACAAGTTTAAGGGGGGATGATGTAATACTAAACTTTTTTCATGGATGAAACCAATATACACATTATTGATGGAGTCTAGAAAAATTCGATGAAATCTTGTTCAACGCGTTTGGTGTTGAAGGATTGGGTGGCACCTACTGCACCAAATTTATTTAATTTTTATTTATCACTATTTTCCCTCATTTTTTTGGTGTGTGTTGTATCACTATATATAGGGAATGTGTTTATGCATTGTAATATAATTCTAGTATAATGAAATAAATACTAGTTTGTTTCTGTTGCATTTGTGTTGTTGTAATCACCTGTAGTGATCTGCATCTCTTTGGTTGTGTTTGACATGCAAGAATCCCCCTTTAGAAGATATATGAATAGCCTGGTAAAACTGAAACCATGGAGGTTACTACATCATACCCTTATATTATTGATGAAATTGAATAGAAGGTTTCAATGGTTATTATTTTGGATTCTAATGAGAAGGGTGGGAGAGTAACTACAATAGTTAGTGTTGGACCTTTTGATTTATGCCCAGATATCCAAGTGAAGGAAAGGACTTGGGATAATATTATGGAAGACTGTTTTGTTCATTATGATCTGTGGATTATCACAAAATAATTAAATGATAATAACTTTTCTCAATATCTGAGTGAGAAGGATATTCCTTCTTATGAAGACATGGTTATAGAACCCATTGGGTCCTACTTCAACGCTCGAAATAGTCCTATAATGGATCATTTAAATTCAGCTTATATCCTTCAGCCTATAAGAGGGATAATGGAAGAACTTGTATAAATCCCCATCCTACATTGTTTGATGGAATTCATTATAATTCACAGCTAAGGATTACACCAATGGCTAGATATGTTTCATAAAAAATTGATAAAATAAATATTTGGATCTTGGACGTTCAACATGCAGAAAATGGTTGAACATTTGAGGCACCAATGGATGATCAAATCATTGAGAAAGCTGTAACTCAAGACATAGTTAATCCAAAAATTATTTTGGAGGATATGATTACTTTAATGGAACACAAAGGAAGAAAATGAATGTAGAATCCCATAAGAAGATTAAAAATATAATGAAAGAACGGGTGATGTAGTTGGAACATAGAAAGGTGAATTTACCTATCTCAACCACATTAGTGGTTTATGTTGATACTTTGGGAATTGGAATTTCTTACTAGGGGATGTAGTCAAAGTCCCTTGTTCTTTTAGAGACTTTTTCACTAATTTATAAAAATTAAATTAATGCATTAGGTAGAACATAGGTTACTACACATAATTCTTATAAAGTGCATGATTCAATTGATAATGTGAATAATAGTGGTGTTCAGGTAGATAAGGTGGAGAAACTCACAAAAAATTCTACAGAGGTTACATTACCTAGTGAGACACCTGTGAGGATGAAGGTACAATCAGATGATGGGAGAGCTAACTTAGAGGAATGTTACATCGAAGGGTTTTGGTAGAATGTATGGACTTGGAGGAGAGGCCATCATCCTTGAGGTTGATGACACATGGATGGATGGTTCAATTAGAATTCTATCCATGGTGAATAACATGATCTTGGAGAAAAGATTTGGGGAAAAATAGTTCCTGATTGAGTTTGGTGAAGGTTGTTTAGCCACGTCTGACCCCATCATGTTGTCGGTCTTGACTTGTTTTTTCTTTCAATAAAATGAATTTTCCACTTGAATATTATTATATATATATATATATTATTTATTTATAATTCGAATTATAAATAAATATATTTGTAAATTTTTTTGTACAACTATAAATATATTTATATGATTATAAATATATTAATATAAAAATATATAAAATTAAAAATATAAAAAATTTATTTATTATAATTTTATAATTTTTGAAGTAAATATTAATTTTTTTATAATTTAATAAATTATATTTTTTAAATCATTTTTTATATATATAATTTATAAAAAATATATATTAATATAGCATATTTATATCAATAATATACATTCATTTTTATTTAATGTATATAGATGGTCATTACATTTTGAATATAAATAGGATAATTATATATATATCAATAATATTATATATTACACTTTTTTATCAATGCTCAGAATATCGTTGATAAAGTTTCACCTATATGAGCGCTAAAAAACCCTTATAAAGGGGACAACTTTATCTGCACTTTTTTAGAACTTATAAAAGTTACCTATACTAGTTCTTTTATCTAGCACTGATAAATGTTACCCTTTTATCAATGCTTTATATTTAGCATAGATTAAAGTTGGTGTAGTATAAGGCATGATTTGTGGTAGTGATTTATCACTAGTAAAAATTAATAAAAGGCTTTAGGAGAGAGAATATATTCATACCTGGTGGTACAAAATTTATAATAAATAATGTTTTGTTTTATATCATGCTTCAATGTGATATATTAAACATCAATTATATTCTAGAAAAAAATATCATACAAAGACATTGAATAACTGATTGGGTCATGGTGGAATACATAGAATGAAACTCGACTCAAGCGGTGTCGGTTTCTATTTGAAAGAAGATTGGTGAAAATAGATCTATGGATTTAAACAAGAATCTAGATGTTGGGAAGAACAATATGACTTCCATTGCATGGAAATCATCAAATTTTAGGTTTTTCATTGACTCTCTGGATGACGGCACTATGGTGAGGAAAAATATCTCGATGAATGGTTCTATGGAATTTGTCAAATCTAACTTAAATGTTTTCATGGATCGGATTTAATATTGTAATTATTCAATCATCATATGATTATCTATATAGGGTAATGCATGGAAGACAGAGGATTTGAAGTCTCGACATCATTAGATTTTAGGATTTGATATTTTGTGCACTGTCTTGATTGGTATGATATTATTTCATATCATTTTCCTCACAAAAGATCTCAAATTAAAATCATTGAGTTTTTTATTTATTTCTCTTAACTCGGAGACCCTTAGATTATAGTATTGGGATCCCTAGATCGATTCACAGAGAGCTTATTGATCAACTACTCAGCTTTGGGTTCAAATTAGATAGTTTTTTAATATTAGATATCTTTTATCCAATCACATAGATATGACACATGTGTTTCTCATGGGGAGATATACCTTTTATATCTATTTATATGAGACCAATTTGTGAATATTAATTTTAGATATACATTGTGATTTGTTAATTTAAGTTAAATTTCATATATTTTATATATTTGAAAAAAAAGTGGTGGTTTTAAAAGCAGATTTAGCTGGTGGAGAACAGAGAGAGAGAGCTTCTCAAGATTTAGTCCATCGAGATAAAGTGGAATGGGGTAACAACATTTGTGGTAGCTCATGTGGGTCATAATCAATGGATAATGCGGAATCAATGGTGTATCTACATTGTGATGGGATATCACATTTGCGGTATCATGTGTCGTGCATCGATATTGAGAATGTGGGAAGCATCAACGACATAATCAATGATCAGGTCCAGGTGTTAGGAGTCTTATTAACTATGGTGATCAAGGAACATGTCATGTTTGATGATCAAAAGTACCTCTGTCAACCAATTTTGATTTACAATCCTTATTCTACTTCACACATACATCAACAATAGTATCATAAACCTCCATAATTATCATGAATAAATGAAATTATGAACCTTAAAAGTTGATACCATATATTAGGGAAATAAGGAAAGTGATTAACAAGAAAACAAAAAAATATAAAATATGAAATTGAAATAAAATCATTAACTCAAAAAATAAAAGTGGATTCACTGCGCACAAAAAAATGTGTATAAAATAAAGTTGACATCACAAAATTTTAACATAGATAAGCCAAAAGGGAAAAACCGCCGGACCTAGTCTAGAATGAATATCCACTATAATCAAAAAGTAGATGGTAGAGATTCCCAAAAGTGAAAGGGATATCAAATGTATAACTCTCCATATAGCATAAGAAAGAACCAGTAGATAAGAGAGGCATAAAGAAGATCTTAAAAAAGAACATCATCTTAGAAAGAAGAGAAAACTATAAATATGACGGTATGGATCTGAAGATCCTCGAATGAATAACCGAGTGCCGAAAAATCACCAGGATTAGAGGAAAACCGATTTTTGATCAAAGCCGAACACAAAAGATGAGACTTTCTCCTCGTGTTTGACGATGTGTGCGTCAAGTTACATGGGCCACCATAAAAGAGACAACCCATTCTCAGATCACTCTTTTTGGATACATCATGTTGGAATACCCTTTCCTTGAACATTGTGATTCATAGTGGATATTTTGGAATTTCCATTTGTTTTTTTAGTCCCTCTCATCATAGGGGTTTTCTACCTTAAAAAAATTTCATGATGATTTACTTATTCTTATTTATATCACATCCACATTTCATCAGGTTTCTCACAAATTGTTTCTCAATATATTTTTATCTATAGATTGGGATTTTACACCAATAAGTGGTATCAATGATGATGGTTCTGACATTAAATTAGACAAGATATTTTTTTGTGTTTTCAAGAGGACTGACAGCGCATGATGTAGAATATGGTTTCTAGACAAAGATGGTTTAGAGAGGTGTTTTGGTATGTACACCTAATTATTTTCTTCATAATGTGCAACTTGTAAAGAATTAATTTAAAATTTAAGATCGTGGTGATGTGGTAGCTCCTTGGTGTATTGAGCCCGGGGATAAATTTTTCTTTCGTGTGCTACAAATTATGTGTCCATCAATAGTAAAGGGAAGACGAATATTGCTGGTTTCAGTGTTGTTCGATAGGACAATGCATATTTAGATATAGAGAGCACTTCAGGATTTGGATTTCTTCTGTAGGAGGAGTAGATATGTTTCTATTGAGTTGAAAAAGGGTATTATCATTGTTTCTATAGAGAATGATGGTTGGTGAGATTCCAACAGGTTTTCATTCCAACTGAGTTTGGTGGATGGTATCTCCACTGACAGGTTGAAGGGGGAGATTGATAACATTAATCCCATAGGTGTTTTCAAATCTAAGATAAGATAGTTTTTGAATATGAGATATCTTTTATCCTATCACATAGAGATAACTACATGTGTTTTTCATAGGTAGATATATCCTTTATATATATTTAGTTGAGATAATTTTTTGAATATTATCATGGAATACACATGGTTATTTGTAAATTTAAGATATATTTCTTATCTTATTTATATTTGAAAATAGAAACAATTAAGTATTTAAAAGGGGAAACAACTGGTGGAACATGGAGAGATAGCTGATCATGGTATATGCCATTGAGATCAAGAGGAAATGGGTTATCATGTTATCGGTAGCCCGTATGGGTCTTCATCATTGGAGAATGAGGAATCAATGGTGGGTCTATAATGTGATGGGATATCGTGTTTGTGGTAGCATGTGAAACACATTGATATTGATTAGGTTTGAAGCAAAAACGACATGATCAGGGATGGGGGCCATGTATTAAGAGTCTTCTTGACTGTGGGGATCAAGCGGTGTATCTTGATTGATGATTGGTGGTTCATCATGATGGAAATATCATGCGAGGGAGAAATAATTCGGGTATCGCAGGACAGTGTAAGGATGATTCATGTTCATATTTGATCTCTAAGGTAGTAGAATTTAATTGATTGAATGATGATGTTTTGTCAAAGATGGATCTTTGAGCATGGAATTGGTGATATCATTTTCAGAGATAAGTAGGAGGCAAATCGAGGTGTGGTTTTCACACAGGTTTATGTAAACTCTATATTTGCTAATTGAAGTTTGGGAACTACTTGGAACTATTTTTAAACTTTAATTCATAGTGAATATTTAGTAATTCCCCAGGGGTTTTTCAATCCTCCATATCAGAGGGTTTTTCAATGTTAAAAATCGTGTGAGTTGATTTATTTATTATACTTTATATTGCTTCAATATTTCATTGGTTTTCTCACAACTTGTTTCACAAGTGATTTTTATCCTGAAATGGGTATTCTCTCCCCAACAAGTGGTATCAGAGCTTATTGTTAAGGCTTGAAATTAGATGTGATAATTTTCTATCTTTTATTGAGGACCCATGATGCATGATATAGAATATGGTTTGGGGAAAAGGTTGGTTTAGAGAGGTGTTTTTGGTCTTACACCTAATTCTTTTCATCAGAATGGGTGACTGAGCAAGAATGAATTAAAAATTGAAGATTGAGGTGATGCAGGCTACTCAAGGGTTTGAGAAAGGGGGGGATATTTCATGAAGGTGATCCATATTATGCGTTGATCGTGATGATGGTGGATCTAGATAGTTTAGGTTCATTTTTGTTTGTCAGGATTGTGCAGATTCCAATATAACGAGGATTTCATCATTTTGATTTATTTTACAGGGGTTAGAGATGTTTTTGTCTACAACATGGTGTCTTCATATTATCTAAAGAGGATGATGGTTGGTTTTATTCTCATAGGATTTTAGTCTAATTGAGTTTGATGGGTGGTATCTCCATTGACAGGCTGAAGGGGGTGATTTATAGGATTCATCTCAAGCGTGTTTCCAAATATGAGATAAGATAGTTTTTGAATATGGGATATCTTTTATCCTTTAAAATAGATATGACTGCATGTGTTTCTCATTGGGAGATATATCATTTATATCTATTTAGATTAGATAAGTGTTTGAATGTTAACATAGAAGATACATGGTGATTTTTAAATTTATTATATATTTCTGATCTTATCAATTTTTGAAAAAGGAAATTGTGAAGTCATTGATAGGTGAAGCAACTGGCATTGAACAAAGAGAGAGCTGCTCAAGATGTATTCCATCAAGATCAAGAGAAAGGGGTATGATGCGTTTGTGTTATCCCATGTGGGTCATCATATATCTGAAATTAGGCATCGATGGTGGATCTACGATGTGATGGGATACCACTTTTATGGTAGCATGTTCAGTGCATCGATATTGAGAAACCGTGAGGTAGCTGCGACATGATCAATGATTGGGTCCAAGTATGAAGATTCTTCTTGATTGTTGTGATCTAGTTGTGTCTCCCCATTGATGATCGGTTGTACATCATGAAAGAAAGATCATGTGATAGACAAATCCTGTGAGTGTCGCAAGACCATGTGAGGTTGCTGCATGTTCTGATTTGATCTCTGAGGTATTGGTGTTTTTTCAAGAGAAGGGTGGTGTTTTTTCACATATAGATCCTTCAAGCATGGAGTTGGTGAGATGAATTTCCTAAAGAAGTAGGAGGTTTACCATAGTTTTGTTTTCCAATGGGTTTAAATACACTCTCATTTGTGATTCAAGTTTGGGAATTACATGGATTTCTTTGTAATCATTGATTTATAGTGGATATTTCATAATTTCCCGGTGGTTTTTTAATCTGCCGCATCATAGTATTTTTTCATGTTAAAAAATCAAAGATGCTGATTTATTTATTCTAATTTATACCTCTTTCATATTTCATCAAGTTTCTTAAAAAAAATCTCAGGCAATTTTTATCCGAAGATCTGGATTCTCCCCCAACAGTTTTATTCAACAAGATCACATAGATCAACTAATCAGACCTGGGTTTGGATTAGGGTTTTAAATTTCTTATTTTGGCATCCTCAAATTCTCTAGGATGTATTTTCTACTATCATCACCCTTATCAAATTTGACACAGAGACCGAACTTGAAAGGTAAGGGAATAATGTCATAATTCTTATGGAAATTGATCGTTGTTCTCTACTAATTAAAATAGTTTTTTAGAGGAGGATGGATCCAAATTTTAACATCTGTTGAATATGAGCATGTCCTGGGCGTTTTCATCAATTTCTTCAACTTTGGGAATCATGGGGAAAGATGTCTTAATGGGATTAAATTGTCTAATTGAAAAAATATTGGGAGTAATATTGAGAAATTTAAATTTAAATTTCATGTGATAGATAATGATCCTATTGTAAGGGGTAATGGGATGAGTTTTAATGGTCTAAGAGCTGTGGATAGGAGATATTCTTCGAATGCTCATTTTTTAGGTAAGTCCCTGGACTCCATCAGACATGGGGGTAGTGTAGATGGGAAAACTGAAGATGAATCACTTCATACCTCCTTATATTTTATTTATGTAGTTGTTGAGGGTAAGTTTCATAATTATGGTCAATAAATTAATAACACTCAAGCTGTACGTAATGAAAAGGGTGATCATTGTGTGGCTCAACATACTTCTTCTTTGAAACAGGGAGAAAAATGTGATTGAATTGAAGATGAAGGCCCTAAAAGTGATGTTGTAGGAGATCTAGATGAGCCTATTGAGGGCCATTATTTTTTTAGTGGGAAGGTGCAACCTTATAGAGGATCTCATTCTGTGGGAAAGGATGTGTCTAGCTCAAAAATGAAATATATTTCTCAGTTTCATGAGGTTAAGAATGGAGACCCAGTGTAACTTGTGTATCTTGATGGGAAAAAACAAGAGGTGAGGTGTAGAATCTCTTTATAGTGGAAAGGTTGAATTTATTACTTGAAATATGATGAACCAGAATGTAGAGGAATTTGTACAAGATGTTAAGTGGGGGATATTCCATATACGCATGTGGATTCCCCTCCAAATCATGACCCCGATGCATTTTCTTGTGTTGAGATTAGGGAAAGTAGTTCTGGTAAGGTTTTTGATGGGAATGATGACATGGGGTGGAATCCAGTCAAAGGTATTCAACGTACAACAAATTTCATCACCGTGCTAAACTCCATTAGTACTCCCAACTTTGGAATTTTCAATCAGGAATGTCTCAAGAAGAGTCGGGATATCCCTTACAATGTGGACGTGGTTGAGGGCTCTAATACCCCCTCTTCTAAATAGGACCTTAGTGGACAACAACTTGTTATGGGAGATATAAATTTAGATCATTAAGGAAGATAGATGGTGGAAAATGAACCTGTTGTGCAGCATGGTTTGGAGGATTTCAAGGAGCCTGTAAAGGATAAGGAAGCATTAGCATATAAGCAATCTGACACATCGGGTAATTTAGGAAATTTCACTGAATTCGAAGCACAACCAACTGACGCAGCAAACCTAGAAAATGATATGGTGGGAAATGATAAGAGATTGGATGATCGAGGTGGCCCATGGGTCACCCCAATATGGAGAACAAGATGCCATCTTCGAGGTTATGGGAATGCACAGAATAGGGGAAATAGATGCAAAATTGAACAATCATTGCCCTTTTATATTCTCTAGCTGGGTTGAATTATTTACTTATGTTGTTTTGGTGGTGTATGTGACACATACTCATGTTGCAACCCCTTGTTCAATTTATTTAGCTAATTCTAGTAAATTTTGGGGTCCATGGGTTGTTTAGCCAATACTTTGCACCATTTGGATAATTATTGTAAACCAGATGTTTACTAATGCTAAAAAATTAAATACAAGATGTGATCTTTTAGGACCTGACATATCAATTTTAATAAAAAAATATTGATACAACTATACATGACCATATAGTTATTGATAAAATAGTAGGCATCACTCATGGGGAGATTGCTGGATTTTATTAATTGATATTTGTCTACTAATATATCACTTATTAGAGAATTAGGCATTCTCATTATGGTATTATGAATTCCCCTCTATGATGATTTACCATTGAATACCTATTTTTTAGATAATCAATTTCAATCATTGTCAGATATATTTGATGTGAATTTCCAATATTTATATAATGTAAAACTTATGAAATATAAATATTGTTGAACACACATCTCATCTGACTCCATTTAAATATTATATAAGAGATGCTCTAATTAAATTATCTTGTGTATTAATATTTGTCAATGAGTGTATATTTTATGTTAACCATGTTGATTGAAATAAATCTTAAGCATCATATACCATATTTAAAATGGTATTGTAGAACTATTGGGAAGGTCAGTGAAATAATGTTAATAAATTCTTAGAAATCAAGAATTGTGAGTAGAAAATGATAAATATATTTTCATATAAAGAGAAAAACGAATGTAGTGACAAAATTATGTAATTTCAGGTATTCTCTAGATAAATCATTAGATATTATTAAATGTTGTTAACTATACATTTAAAATTGGCATAGAATTAAATTATTTTTGATGCGCGTGTGTCAAAATTAAAATCTTCCATCAAAATAATAATTCATAAATAAAACAGGTTGAGCGCAGGATAGAAAATATCCAGGGAAGTATGAGTTTTACATGTGGTTATAGTAAATATGACTCCTCTCATCACTCCCAGTCTGAGCGAAACCCTAAATTTATCGTCCTCGGAGTCCATTGAAAATTCAACTATGCTGGTCCGAAAAAACACAACCAATTGATGTGCTTCGATGCGATCATGCCCCACTTCTTCCATGTCATTCCTTTCTCTTACACCACCCACACTGTTGCGTCGGAAATAGATTGGTTTCAAATATAAACCCAGTTGCGACAACAAAAATTTGTGAGAATCACCAATGTAAACGAAGCGCCAAACCAAACAGCAGAATAACAGATGTGGACACAAATTTTAATGTGGAAAACCCTCCTTTAGAAGGATTAAAAAACCACGGGGCAACTCTGAGAAAATTCACTATGAATCAGAGAGTACAAAAATCCAAGTTAAACCTGAAACTTGAATCGCAAATACAGCATAAAAACCTGTGCGAAAAACCACACCCTGATATGCCTTCGTCGCCTCTCTGATAATAGTCTGTGACAATACGTCACCCTTCGGAGATCAAAATTGAACTTGCAGCGTCGTTGCAGCACCTCGTTGCACAACCTAATTTGCCGCTGCTCGCTGCTGCCCACGCCCTAGAAAACAGTCACCCAAGTATCTTCTCTCCTTGGGTTGTCGAGCACCACCAATGTTCTTCCCTTGATTCGATGCTTTAACTTTAATAGGCTCCCATATGCCACATATCTTGATTGAAAATTAAATCTGAAAATATCTCAAAAAAATTTCATGAGATATTACCTGAATCTCATGCTGATAGATACACAGTGGAAGAATCTTGAATTTCCAAAAAAATATATCTTCAAATCTAAAAGATACATCATATCTAAAAATAATGGAAACACCCCTGTGTGGGCTGAACCCCAACAATCTCCACCTTCAGCCCATTGAAGAAAGAGATCGTATCCAACAAACTCAGTTGGAAAGAAAACCGGTTGGTATCGCACCAACCACCATCCTCTACAGAAAATATGCCATCCCTCTTTTGCATCTCTGACGAAAACCTGAAAGGTCCCCCTGCAAAAGAAATCCAAATGCTGAAGTCTTCTTCATACTTATGTCTGCACCACTAATACCAGAATCAATAATATCTGGCTCCCCCATAACTATGATCGCCACATAATCTAGAGCACCTGCAGGAATTACTTGCTCCCTCTGCTCAACATCATTCGAGGAGTCAAAAACACTCAGCGCATCACCTTGATCTTTGATTTCCATTCTTTTTTCAATAGTGGCACTCTCTGAAGAAAAAGAATTAGGTGTAAGATCTGAAACACCTGCCATGACAAGCTTCGGCTTCCAAACCTTCTTCAACTTAGTCGATGGTCTTCGACTCATGCACGACGATCGCCACTGCCACAAATCTGACGAAGTCCTCTTCGCAACTGGATTCATCACATCACCGCATGCCTTTACATCTGTCCTATAAAGCATGTCATCCATTTTGCCGTGCGTATAAACCATCGATCCTCTGGACAAAGTCCATCTTCTACCGCCAAACGAACTCCTGAATCCATCAGTATCAAGAGCACTAGCAGATAACAAATTATGGCGAATACGTGGCACATGTCGCACATCCTTCAATGTCAGTGTACAACCTTCATTCGTAGTGATACAAATATCACCAACACCAATGACATCAGCAGAATCTCCATTTCCCATCTTCAATCTACCAAAGTCACCTTCTTCATATGAAGAAAACAGCCCCTTCTTTGGTGAAATATGGTATGATGCTACTGAATCAACCACTCATTCGGTGTACAAATCTGACCTGCGACAATCAATGCCAACTGAAAGTAAATCACCCTCACCCTGAACAAGACTTACGCCGGTATCCTCAGAATCGGTGTCGTGCGCCTTCTTTTCCTTCTTAAGCTTTTTCAATTCATAGCAGCGTCTCTGCACATGACCCTCCTTGTTGCAAAAGAAGCATTTGACCTTTCATCTTGTCTTTGACCGACCTCTTTGACTATCATGTCCATCTGCCACAGCCAGAGTACCACCATTACCTGAAGATTCACCATCATTGGTCTTTCGTCGAGTCTCGTTCATCAACAACGATGAAATCACATCATCCAACTTCAGTGTATCCTTCTCGAACAACAGTGTGGTGACGAGATTATCATATGAATCAGGCAACGAACCCAAAAGAAGCAAAGCCTTGTCTTCTTCTTCCATTTCAACAGGTACCACATTACCTTTATCATCAATCTTGACCGCCACTGAGGATAGCTCCGTCAGAAGTTTGGTGAACTCATCCAGATGGATACCTAAATCTCCATTCTCTGGCATTCGCAAACGATACAACCGTTTCTTCAAATATAAACGATTTGTGAGGGATTTTGATTTATACCTGCTTTCAAGCTTCGCCCAGATCTCCTCCAGATCTGTCAGATTCATCACTTCCCGCAGTGTATTATCACCCAAATACATCTGAATCGTGCTTGTCGCAAACTCTCGCATATCTTCCCAATCATCATCACTCATCGTCTCCGGCTTCTCTGATTTTTTCTTCAACGCCTTCGCAGTCTTCTCACGGACCAAAATATTTTTGATTCTTTACTGCCAAAGTGTAAAATCATTTTGCCCGTTGAACAGTTCAATGTGAGCAGAAATCCCACGGCGTGAATCCCCCATATTAATCAGCAAGAAAACACGGATAATCTCCTCTAATACTAGATGTTGCGTCGGAAACAGATTGGTTTCAAATATAAACCCAATTGCGACAACAAAAATTTGTGAGAATCACCAATGTAAACGAAGCGCCAAACCAAACAGCAGAATAACAAATGTGGACACAAATTTTAACGTGGAAAAACCTTCCTTTCGAAGAATTAAAAAACCACGGGGCAACTCCGAGAAAATTCACTATGAATCAGAGAGTACAAAAATCCAAGTTAAACCCGGAACTTGAATCGCAAATACAGCATAAAAACCTGTGTGAAAACCACACCCTGATATGCCTTCGTCGCCTCTCTGATAATAGTCTGTGACAATACGTCACCCTTCGGAGATCAAAATCGAACTTGCAGCGTCGTTGCAGCACCTCGTTGCACAACCTGATTTGCCGCTGCTCGCTGCTGCCCACGCCCTAGAAAACAGTCACCCAAGTATCTGCTCTCCTTGGGTTGTCGAGCACCACCAATGTTCTTCCCTTGATTCGATGCTTCCCCTTTAATAGGCTCCCATATGCCACATATCTTGATTGAAAAGGAAATCTGAAAATATCTCAAAAAGATATCATGAGATATTACCTGAATCTCATGCTGGTAGATACACAGTGGAAGAATCTTGAATTTCCAAAAAAATATATCTTCAAATCTAAAATATACATCATATCTAAAAATAATGGAAACACCTATGTGTGGGCTGAACCCCAACACACACTTCCCTCTACATGTCTCCTTTATCCGATTTCCGGGACACCCCCATCAGCCCTGCCACCACCACCACGCATCCCGCCGCCTATCTATAGTCATCTTCACACACCACTGGAGGCACCACTTGGAGGGCCCAGCTTTCATTGTAGTTGTAGATTCTCCCAATATACTAATTGTCCGCAACCATCTGGTGGAACACCCCTTGCCCCACAATAAGAATCCTGCACCTCCTTCCTCGCAAATCAAGCAGCTCAATGTCATCTTTCGATTTCCACCCCAATACCCATGGTCGGCCCATAGGCGAGCCTTGAGAGCCCATGGGATAGGGCAACACCTCGTAATGGGGAAACAATATGAACGCACCCTCTCATACCTAACCCTAAATTCTTATATTTTCCACTGCTCTCTCATCGAACTGTTTCTCCCCCAAGCTTCGTCATGCCATGATTCTCATCTCGCCTAACGTCCCCGTCACCCGCACTCCTCTGCTACCCACTCACCCGTAGCCCGTCCGCCCACGCTTCCATGTTTCCCTCTAATCTCCTATCTCCCTCCCACGCCACCACCTTCTATTGCATGCTGATTGCTTCTAAATCCCGATCAAGAGGGAGCGTCATCTAGCTTTATTGCAACGGTAATTGTCGGCCAGTGCGTACGGCTGGTCACCTCGCCCTTGCATCTGGTCACGGACAGACAACCCCTCCTCTTGATGCTAATTTACAGCCGAGGTATATGGGGTTTTTATAATTCATTCATCATTTAATATTTATTTATTTCTTTTGTTATTTTCATGTTTAATTTTCAGTAATTGTCTAAATGAATTGTTGATTCATCGGCGATTTTATCAGTGTTTTTTTATGATCAATTTTTATGTATGAATTTTATTTTTTTATTTATATTATTATTTTTGGCTTTTCAGAAATTATCTCAATTTAAAATTTATATTTTATTTGCGTCCCAAATTTAATTTTTAATTTGGCTGCTTTAATTGCAATTTTCATTTTATCTATAGGTAATTCGTGTTTTTTATAGTGATTTTTAATTATCATTTTTTTTATTTTTATCAATTGTTTTTTTTAATTTTAAGAAATTATCTAAATTTCAAATACACCAGCATCATACCCATGTCAACTGTAATTTTTCCATCTCAATTGCAATTTATGATTTTCCATAGGTAATTAGAGTTTTTTATAATCATTTTTAAATTATCATTATCATTTTATTTATTTTTATTAATGGATTTGTTAAATTTTTATAAAGTATAGAGAACTGTGGATTCATTGTTTCCTGGTCTGTCTCATTTGTGATTTTTGATTTAGTTGATTAGTTTCACATTTATATTTTATTTATTTTATGATTAATAAATTTGATGAACCTATTAGTTGATTGGTTTATCTGTTTTACGAATAATATATTTTGATTTACAAACTATTTTATCTCCCTAATCATTCATACATTTTTCATATTATGGCAAACCATGATCTCACATTGGCAATGATTTCAATTGATTTTTTTTCAATAGGTTGAATTTTAATGAGTTGATTGATGAATTTGCATCAAAAAATTCAAGGATATTTGTTTTCATTTAAATCATATTATAAATTATAATAATTGGGATTGTGATGTTCCGCAACAAGTTGTGGTATGCCATGCTATATTTCTTTGAAATTTTTTATTTTCATTGAATTGAATTATTTAATATGTTTTATTAATAATCTCTATTATATTTGAAACAAATGAATAAAATTTTATTATTAGAGGATATGTTTTGAACAAATAGAGGTGTCACTTCAAAAAAAAATCATTCCTTGAATTATATATGAAATATGATATGTTTTTTAACTATATAGAAGCGTGTGTTTGAATTTAGATATTATGTTGTTTTAAATGTTTAGGTTAAATTTTTTATAATTTTATAATATATGGGTGATGAAGATGAAGACGAATATGATGACGATTCATTTTTTTCAAAGTCTTAATAGACTAGTTTTTACAATCTTTAATGCCTTTTTATTTTATTTGTTTTGAAGTGGTTTAAAAGGATAAAAAGTAAATAGTTTTTTTCTTTTATAAAAAAGGGACGTTATTCATTGTTTACATTACATACATAGAAGACTATAGTTTTTAGATGATTTAAAGCCTTGTTTAGCATTATTTTTAGTTGTTTTTTAGGCAATATGTTTGCAGTTTTAAACATATATTTTTGTATCGTTTTTTTACTTTTTAATATTATGTGGGTAAACATATGAATTAATCTGCATTTGATCTTAACACACTTTTTGAGGTTATCATGTAATGTGGATTTAAACGGATTGATAATTTTAGGTATGCAAATCATGTGCTCTGATATGGTTCTCTCTTGTCTAATTCTTTAACCATCCATATTTAAATGGAAACATTTTATATTTTGTCTCGGGCAACATGATTGTCCATGTCGGTCCTGCCCATACCTCCGAATCAAACATGTCAAAGTGCATAATGGTTTCTTTCTGTAAGTTCGTACGCCTACTCTATAACATAATTCAAACAAATAAACGTATCTAATTTCATCGATAAATCCGAAAATAGTTTATCAATCTACCAATTTTAATAAATAGATTTTTTTATCTAATAAAACATTCCAAGGAAACTAGAGGCTCACCGGTGTATGATTTTGTTGTGTAGAGGATGGGTGGTGATTATGAGTAGCCCCACATGGTAACAAAAACAATAGTCTTCGTTGGGGTTTGGGATGTATTGTAATTGATTGGTGGTAGGTTTGCAAACGCAGAGGCTATGGACTGCCTGCGGGCTACCGTCGTGGCAGAATAGAAGGCCTTGGTTGGAAGACACAAATATGATGACTTTTGGGGATACAAAATCCAAGTGAATGTCCCTGTGATGGAGTGCGTACGGGATGCTGTCATGTCCTAGGTTGGGGGACGCGATTATGATGTCAGTGGGGCAAGAACGATCCAAGGGAATTCCCCTTTTTTCATGTTCCTCCTTTACTCGAATATGAGGAGTATATAGTTTAAGGGTTTTGGCTTTAATAAGATAACCTGAAATCATTCAGGTTCAGAGCATAGGTTGGTCGGTAATGTTGGAGACACAGGTCATGTGGTTCCATTCCTTTCACACCATCCTGCACATTCTTAGGGTTTCTAAGGTCGCCCAACTAAGGTTCTCAGAAGCAATTTCAGATGGGATGTATTCCCGATTACACTCCTCCATGCAGGGATCCTCAACTAGCATGGAAGAACAGAACACGGTTGAAATTTAAAGGAGGCAAGGATTGTTTTAAATTTTAAAAATGTGAAGCGTATAAGGAGGGATTGACAAGAGAAGAGATCAGATTTTTAGATTATTTAAATCTTGAAAATAAGAGAAATAAAAACACGAGGCGTACATATTCTCGGGCCGAGGGCAAACCCAAGGAGCCCTCCTCTCATGTGGCCTTCACCACCCTAGGCTCAAAACCACCATTCTCTCACAATGTTGGAATGATTAGAGATCCAACTTGAAATGAATCAAGATCTAACATTGGTTTTATAGAATCATATATTTAAAGGAATTAAAGGAATATTTTGATCATTGAATGTTATTGAATTTCTAGATTACCCTACTGCCCATTCTTTATTTCTTAAATTCTTATTCTTCCTATATATATATAAAATATTTGGTACATATATTAATACTAATATATATTATTTATTAGATAAATTTATATAAAATATAAGTAATATTTTCCATATATATTTAAAATATATGAACACATATTATTTACCATATTTATTATATATAAAATGCACAAATTTCCACATAAAATCATAATAAAAATATTTTATTACATAAATAAAAAATTATAAAATTTTAGCAAAAAACTGCATTGGAATCATGTTAACCAAATCTCCACTAGAAATTATTTGTCCATGTTTCCACAATGCAGATTTTAACATAATTTTCATTATAATTGTATAAAAATTTTGAATACCCAAATTCTATAATAAATTCATATTTCAATTTTTAGTGCAAATAAATTGGCACCTAAAAAAACAATTTTATTTTGCAATGAAATTTTAAATTTTATGTTTTTTTAAAGAAATTTACAAAGCAAAATTCTTAGGGAAATTACCTATGGAAACATCAAGTACAAATTTCCATCAGAAATTTATAGTGAAAATTTCCACATAAAATTTAAATTCTAAATTCTCACTTAAAATTATAGTGGAAATATGTTAATACATAAATAAAAAATGTGAAATTTAACTAGAATTTGGAATTGAATGTTTTCATTGGAAATTTTTAGTGTAAATATTCATTTGAAACTTTTAGTGAAAATTCTCATTTATAATTCCAATGAAAATTTTAATTTGTTTAATTTATATGCGCTGTGTGAGAGAGAGAGAGTGTGTGTGTGAGTGTATAGTTTAAAATTTCAGTGAAAATTTCTAATATATATTTACCAAAAAATATAATCAATATAATTATCTTTTGAAAAATACACACACACAAACTAACATCAATATACACCATAATAATTAATAGTGAATTTATAGCACAAACTTACATTGTAAATTTTCATTACATATCTATTGAAAATTTACCCTCCAAATTTACATTGTATTTTTACATTGGAAATCTACACCGTAAATTTAATGTGACTACTTCAAGTGTATATTTGAATGAATATAAGCAAAACAGCCACACATATACATAAATTTACAATGTTATTTTCCAATGTAAATTTACACTAAAAATTTTCAAAGCATAAATACAAACACCTAAATTTTCACTAAATGTTTTAAATAAAAAATTTCAATGGATATTCTCTATAAATTTACATGTGAAAATTTTCACCTGAAACATGCAATATATACATACAAACATAAATGGAAATTTAAAATGATAATTTAGTGAAAATCTCAAATGAAAACTCCCTAAATTTCAATTGAAATTCTTAATGAAAATTCACAGTGAAAATTTTCAGTTATCAAAAAATTACAGTGAAAATTTATTAATATCAGTCTAAATTCATACTCAATATTCAATATAATCATATTCTCATATATTAATATAATTATATGCATACATACATACATAAATTTTAAACATGCATTAGAATTTTATAGTTATCAAAACAAATTTATATTCAAAATATGCATTAAATTTTTAGTTTTAAAAAACTAATACATATTTAAATATCCAGGGTGAATATATTGACACCTAAATAAATAATGTAAATTTTCTATGAAAATTTATGGTGAAAATTTCCATTAGAAATTTAAAACGTAAATTTTTATATGAAATACATTGTTCAAATTTATAGTAAAATTTACAACGAAAATATATCGAATTTTCCAAGTAAATTTCAATTAAAAATTACAAAAGAATATTTTATACGCACCATATATGTCATAATATCAATATAAAATGATTTTTTAGTGAAAATTGTTATTGAAAATTTCTAGTGTGTATATATATAAATCGGTGTATACATACATACAAGAATACATGTGTATGAATATACATACACTATTATAAATATAATGTGAAATTTTCTAGTGTAAAATTGACACTAAAAATTTCATCTGAATGCATGCAAACATACATAAAGATGTCGTTTTTATTATTATTTGTCTTTATTATTATGTTTTTTTATTTTTTAAATAGATTATATTACTATATATATTTATAATTAAAAAATGGGAATTATATTTTCCAAAAAACATTATAAAAGTACAAATATATTATTCTTTATAAAATAATGGACATTAAAAAATTTTATTTGAAAAATATGATAAAAAATATATAACTTTGGATGTATTAAAATGTTATTTTAAAATAAATATTTATAATAATTATATTATATAGATTAGATGAAAAAATGACATCATATAATTTTATTTGAAAACATTTAAAAAATATGTAAACCTAAATATATCAAATGGTGATTACCATGCATGTATATAACAATACATGAAAATATAGTACATTGAAAAAACATTTGCATGTCTGTAAAAATTCATCAAAATATTCCTCATATATATTCTATTTTAATTAAATATTCATAAAAAGTATATATGAAAAATAAAAATAGATGTATAAAATATCCATATAAAATTAAGTGTAAAAATATGCAATATATAAATATAAATTATAACTGTTATATTTTTATGTGATGTATTATAAATATAAATAATGTAAATTTTTAAAAATTTATATAATATATATATAATAATTAATTATTTTTAAACTCTAATATAAATAATCGATATATAAATATATATATACTAATTATTATTTATTTTTAATCATTTAATTTTTGATTAATATTACTATATATTTATTGTTTTTATGTTATATTTATATTTATTTTAATTATTATTGTTTTATAATTACAATTTTTATTAAATAGTTTAATATTTTCTTAAAATGGCTTACAAGTTGGGCGGAAGAGTATAGTCATCCAACTCTTTAAAATGAAATGGTTTTATTTTTTTAAAATTGATTTAATAAAAAATGGATTTGGTGCCACATCACTTTTTTTCTAGGTGGGTAGTCATCCTTCCCGGAAGTGGACTCTCAGTTACAGCCAAAACTTGTGGGGATCTTTTTCCATATAATGGAGGTAAGGTGTAGGTCAACTCAGGACAAATGTGGTGGTTGATGAACATCATGAGAAGAGATGATGTGGAGTAGGACCAGATGTATCCATCAAGAGAGAGAACATGTAGGGGCTACTGTGTTTGCAGTAACTCGTGCAAAGAGATTACAAAGACAAATGAATCAGAGATAATGACGATGTATAAAATATCATATTAACAATGGAGAATGTAACATTGACGATGACATGTGAAGAGATGATGACACTGCCATGTATCGAACATCTTCCAGGTTACAGTAATTAGAAGGCATGTCCCGGTTATGAAAGCTGAGGGTACATAATATGGGGTGATCATAAGAGTGATAAATTTCATTGGGTGTATTATTGAGAGAGAGAAAAATTCATTTGGGTGTCAAATTTCAAGAGAAAGAAAAATCCTTCTAGTGTGGGAAATCCGTTATGTGAATTTTTTCTAATGTTTACGACAACATCCGTTGAGACATCGAGCTCCAACTCAACAATCATATCAAAGTCGATGATCACATATTTGTGATGATCATGATGGAATAATGAAGCCATATCCTGATGAAGATCTATTGAAGATTGAGTTAATGATGATGGAAATGTTTTTAGTGAAGTAAACGATGTTGGATTTAATGATCATAGAGTTGGTGATGATGAAGCAGATGATGGTGGATATGGATATGGGTTTTAAATTTTTAAATATAGGTGTATATTGTTTGGATTGTAATAAATTTTAAAGGAAGGAACAAAATGTAATGTTATAGGCCAGGTAACTGAGGCGTGGGGGGTGTGAAAACTGATGGATCCACACAATCCCTAAGAAATGAAAATATTAATTCATGAAATGTTGAAAGAGAATGGGAAGTGGCTGACATCATGGGAATATTGGAGAAGCTTGGATGGGATTTGTGGAAAGGAAGAGGTAATGAACAAGAGGAAAAAATCATGGTAAAAATAAACGGTTCCTTTTAAAACGCATGTGATAGAGATGAGCTGCAGGTCCGCTAGGGGGTGGGGTAATAAACAATGCAAGAAGGGTCTCTAATGGGAAGGCCATGATGTAGTCTCCATGAGAGTGAACTTGGGAGGGGATATTTTTTTTTTCAGTAGATCATGTTGAGAGATTACAAAAGTGGAATTAAATGAAGATGACGACGATGTCGATGATGGCATGTTGATGATGTAAAATGAAATGTCGATGAAATCATATACTAGATGTTTTAAGTGGTGGTCTATCCATGGAATGTGTAATCTACTATCGAAAACAGAACTGATATCATTATGGACCTCAATTCCCAGTAATATATGAACATGATGAAACCAATATGCCCCGACTCGTCATGTCACTACCACATTGTCGATGGGGATGCCCCAAATAATGGACACATCCTATAGTGTAATAATCATCTCCCCCTCCATAAAATATAATGTATGTTACTCTAGAATACATCTCTCTACGATCATAGAAATGATATGATGGTCAACATTGCTGAAGTCACACAACGCTATGCCATAGAACCCAACATAACAAAAACTGGGGGATGATAGCGGAAGGTGGTTCATCATTATGGAAATAATGAGATCACTATATACTCAAATGACGCACAAGACATTCCTCTAAATAAATTTGCGAAACATTCATATACAAAAATGTGAGAAATTAAGGATCTATCATCTGAAAAAATGACAACATCATTACTTTTTTATAGTGAATTCAATAAAAAAATATATACATTTTTTAAAAACAACTACAAAAGGAAAAATAAGGTAAAAAATTATCTGGTATAATTCAAAATAATGACTAAAAGAGGTAAAGAATATAGGAGGTCGATGTTGTTGTATTAGTCTATGATTTTTTTGTTTTATTAATCTATAATAATGTTTATTTTTTGGTTTTAGGCTTAGGGGAAGCACGTGACATGCACCCAGAAAATTTCACCTAATATGATGTACTCCATCCGTTGATTCTTTCAATCAGGATCCAATGGGATCCTTCATTGAATCACTGAATCCAAGGGTAAGTTTCCCCTAGAGGTTATCCACACATGTTCCACGTATCTCTGGATGTTTCTGAAGGGATTTATGGGTGCTATCATGGAAGAGGATCCACTTGTGATGTCCTCCTTCAATCTCCTTGAGAGCCACTTTTAAAGAGTTCTCCTTGATCCGGCGGTGGAGGATCTCTGTTGTAACTTGGGTGTATTCATGGGGGAAAGGAATTCTCTCTTGGATCGAGAGGTTTCTCCTAATTTGTTGTGCACAACCATAGACCATGGATAGATCTAATGAGAATAATGTAATGGGTGTATATATTACATAAATAAATAGAATGAATTAATTACCCAAAGGCATTTATTCATTTCATTTAATTCCTAGTAAGATCCCGTGTCTAATAGTAACATTTGACTATTATTATCACATGACATGCACCCAGCGAATTGTACCTAATATGATTTAATTAAATAAATAATATTATTTCTCACAAATCCCTAGAAAAACTACATGCATTGTATATTATTATACATGATGTGTACTTTTTTACTAATTTCGTTATTTCCTCCACCACATTTATTAGACCTCGGATAATAACTATTTATATCTTAAATAAATACCACTACATTGTTTGCAAAAAAAACATATTATTTAACCCATAATATATTCTCTAGAATAACTAGTGTCAAAATAAATGTGATCAGACATCCTTAAATAATTATTAATCCACAACTAGGAATAATATTTAATCAAATTGTTAAATGAAAATTTACCTAAGATACTTGGATACACCTAGTGTGTCACCATCTAGGCCTTTTTCTCAATGGCATTAGGCAGATCTTACCTGAAGACCAAGGTTGGCATATAAAAACATGCCAAGGCACCCAAAGAGAAATAATTTTAGGCCACAATGACATGTCACATCATACAAATGTTTACCATGTAACATAATCTATTTTTCTCGATATCTCAAATCAAGCGGGTTGCATGATAGTGTCATCAACCCTTGCACTTGATTACTCTATCTTTGACCTCTCAGAATTGATCTTTCCCCTTCCTCACCATGACCATGGATTAATTTAGGATATATCAATTCCATCAAAGGGCATGAGATATCAACTTACGTTATGGAATAGAAAGTAAAAATTCTTTCTCACATTATCTATTTATGCAGTTTTACTCGTGACTCACCTAACATATCCTACCTCTCACTGAATGGTGTTTCATCATAGTTTTCTTCAATACATCTTGGTGTATGAGCTGTAATAACCATTAATAATAATCTTAATGTCTATGTATCAATACACATGTGTGCAGAGATGAACATACATTTACACTATGAAATGTGGATTTCTTGCTGGTGGGTCTCATTCTCATAATATTCAATTAGATATTACCAAGGGGGAAGACCATGAGAAGGTTCCTGAATGTTTTATGAGCCCTCACCTCTAATGGATAGTATTATTTGTTTCCCTCAAATAACACCATCCGTCTATAGAACATATATTCTGGAATAGTGTTATGGCACTTCTAGGTTCTCATAATAGCATGGTTCTGCTATAACCCTTTAGTGAAGCAGCTATCCTTAGTACATTATAAAATGAATTTTCACGTATAAGAAAAATCAAGATGTGATAAAGTAATTATTAATATTAAAATACATGAATACAAGTTTATCATAAAGTACAATGTAGTTGGTTCTAGGCCACCAACCCCAACAGACTCTCAATTGTACTAGAGCCAACTGATAACAACATTTAACCCACTAGCTCTCACATGATATTCATGTGCTTGTTGAGATAGGCCTTTAGTCATGGGGTCTTCCATGTACTCTTCAGTGGACACTTTTTTCACGGCAACATCACCCCTTTGATAGAAATCCCTCAAGAGGTGAAACTTTCAAAGAATTTTCATTATCCATTGATGTGACCTTGGTTCTATTACCAAATCCACTGATGCAGTATTATCACAATAAAATGCGATAGAGTATCTACTACTAGGAACCACATCAAGATACTAGAAAAAGTTCTAAATCAAGAAGGATTCCTTGGGTGTGTCATAAGCCTTTATAAATTTAGACTCCACAATAGAATCAATGTCAACTGGCTACTTTGAACACTTCCATCTCATAGCTCCTCTGTTGATACAAAAAACATATCCGGATTGAATCTTTGGATTATTCTAATATATCTAAAAACCAGCATCACCATACCCTCTGATGACAAGCTCTTAGTCCCCTTCGTACACAAGGAACATACCCTTAGTTCTTCTCATATACTTTAGGATAGTCTTAACAGCAGTCCAATGCAGTTCTCCTATATCTTCTTGATATCTTCCCACTATGCTCATCACATAGGAAACATAAATCCTTGTACATAACATGGAATACATGATGGATCCTGCAGTCGAATCCAATGGTATCGTACTCATCCTATCTTTCTCCTGTTATGTTTGGGGAAAAATTATCATAGAAATATTTAGGCCATGTAACAGTAGAACCAATACCCTCTTGGATTATTCCATAAAAATATCTTTAGTATCTGGTAAATGTATATACCCTCAATTTGTCCAAGAAACCTCTTTGATCTATCACGAATGATCTTGATCATGAGAATGTAGGCTGCTTCACTGGAGTCCATCATGGAGATACACTTATTCAACTAGTCCTTAACTGACTCTAATATTGGTACATCATTTCTAATAAGAAAATTTTCATCAATATATACTACTAGGATAGAGACCACATTCCCATTAAACCTCTTATAAATACATGGCTCAGATTTATTCATAATGAAATCAAATTCCTTTATGGATTCATCAAATCGTATGTTCCATGACCTGGATGATTTCTTTAATTCATAAATGGTTTTCTTAAACTTATAAACCCATTTGGAATCACCTGGTGTCACAAAACCTTTTTGTTGTATCATACAGACAACTTCCTAAAGGATCCCATTAAGGAATTATGTTTCGACATCCATCTTCCAAATATTGTAGTCATGAAAATCTCTTATGGAAAGTATGATTCTTATGGATTTAAACATATAAACTAGGGAGAAGGTTTCATTGTAGTCAATTCCATTTCATTTCCATAATACTTTATCCATTAGCCTTGCTTTATAGGTTCTAACATGACCTTCCATGTACAACTTTCTCTTGAACACCCATTTTTACCCAACAATCATGACATCAACTGGCTCATTAACCAAAACCTAGACATGGTTCTGATACATGGAATTCATCTTAGAATTCATCTATTCTAGCCATATTGTAGCTTCTGATCTCTCTAATGCTTCATTATATTAAAGAGGTTAATCAATTTCCAAAAATAATCATTCACCATCCATGGAGACTAGGAAACCAAAAATCACTAGTTCCATTACCTCTCTTGATCTCCTACATGGTACTTGTGTTTCTGGAACCTCTTCCATAGGGACTTGTGGCACTTGTTCTCCTACCAAATCTTGTGTATCTTGATCATTAACTTTGTTGAAGTAAATATTTCCCCCACTATCCTTTTTGAGGATATTATCCCTCTTAAGAAATGATGCTTGTTTGGTGACTGTCACTTTCTTGTATGAAGGGTTATATAAGTAATATTTGTTTGTTTCCTTGGGATATCCTATAAAGATAAACCTTCTGCCTCAAGGTTATAGTTTGTTACATGATAAGGTCTTAACAAATTCCTCGCATCCCTATACATGTATGTGCAACAAAATGGGTTTATTTCCATTCTATAACTCGGAGGGAATTCCATTTTCTGCATTAGTTGGTACTTTGATTAATGTGTATGTTGTAGTTTTTAATGAATCTCCCCAAAAGGATAATGGATGATCTGCATGAATAATTATTGACCTCACCATTTGAAACAAGGTGTGGTTCCTCCTTTCACTACCACCATTCCACTCTAGTGTATAAATAGGTGTGAGTAGAGATAGAATACCAAACTCCCTTAAAAGGATGATGCAATCTAGGTTCAAATATTCTCCACCTAGATCTGATCGAAGCAACTTTATTTTCTTACCTAGATGATTCTCTACTTCATTATTGAATTCCAGTAATTTCTATAAGGACACTGAATTATACCTCATTGAGTAGATATATCCATATTTCCTCAAATAATTAGTAAAATTATTGAATTATGAATATCCACCTCTAGATTCTAATAGAAAAGGTCCACACACCTCTGTCTATGCCAATATTAGAAGCTCTGCGGCCCTTTTACTCTGTCCATTGAAAGGTGGATTGTTCATTTTCCCTTGTAAATAAGTGTGACATCTATCAAGTGGTTTTACCTCACTAGAGTCTAAATAACCATATTGGCAGAACTTTGTCAAATGCTTCTCATTTACATGACCGAGATGGTGATTCCAAAACGACATGTTGTATGAGTCATGAGAGTTTTTTTCGTTATCGATTGCAAACACTTGGCTGTTTAATTTAATACATCGAAGTCATTATTTAATTTCACCATACCATGACATACATTTCTCTTATAAAAGGGAATAACCTTATTTCCAAATATGAAATTAAATCAATCCATATCCAAACATGATACATAAATTCTATTTTTGGTAACACTAGGTACATAATAACAGTAATGAAAAAACGAATCCAAGTTAGCAATGAGAGATGGTAATCACCAATGGCCAACGTATCTAACCTCATCCCATTGGCAGCTCGATTATCAACCTCTAATTTGGAAATCAGTCTAATTCTAATTGTTTCATGAATTTTAATACATATGTGAGCCCCACATGTTGTATCTAATACCCAATGTGTAGAAATGGAATGATTACACTCTATAACAAATGCCCCTTTACCAACATCATGCTTCTGGGTGCAGTTCCTCTTCTAGTGTTCTATCTTGCCACATGAAAAACAAATTTCCTCTTATTCCATTCCATGCCTCTAGATTTTACCCTTATTGGAGAGAAGGTTCTTGGGGGATTTAGGCCATTTATAAATTATTGGCCCCTTTTCCTTGTACTTCCTCTTCTTATTCACCATAAGGACCACATGTATTTCACACCCCAAGACCTTATCTAGCTAGTGATTAAAGGTTAGCAGTTTCAATAGACTCTTCACATTATTTCTCATGTTGTAGTTGACAATAAAGCGATAGAATTAATTGGTAAGTGGTTATAGTATGAGATCTGTATACAAATTATATAGGAACAAAATCCCTAAGATTTACAAGAATTTAATGTAGCCACTAAGCCTGACTACATGAGGCCCATATAGAGCAGTCTTTTTAAGATTTTGTGGTTAAAAAGCATTGGATATCTCATATCTCTCATGTCTCGCCTTCTCTTGATAGTGATCCTTAAGGTGAGACATCATGTTATACACATCCATGATTTCATGTTCCTTTAAGAGCTCATTAGACATGGCTGATAGCATGAAACATTGGAAAACTATTGCATCATCAAAATGTTTCATATAGTGAGATATTTCCTCATAACTGGCCTCATTTCTAGGCATAGCTGGAACAGGATCCTCTAGTACATAAAATTTCCTCTCATGGAAAAGGATGACACGTAAAGGCCTCTGCCACTCCTAGAAATTAGTGCCGATGAGAAGGTTTTCCTTATCGAGTATTGATCACAATGATATGTTTGATTTAATTGTCATTTCAACAAATTAAGATGACTAATGATTTTTTACTTTATCATGCTATAACTAAGACAAATAAATTAATTAATACATATTATTCTCACACTATTTTATCGAAATCCAATAGACCACACCATTGACATCAGAATATTATGTTGCCTGTATATTCTAGTGGTAAGGATCCAAATTTACATTTATATTACCCCAACTAGGGTTGGTCAAGAAACATGAAATGTATTAGGCATGCATTCTAAATGCCAAAAACATTAACTCGTAGCTCATTGATCCACTGAGTGGGCTTCCCAATCCAAAAATCCTTTTATTTTTAATTTCCTCAACCTTTTTCACTTGGTCACACGAACTCCTACTTTGGAAGTAAACCCTTGATGTGAACCAAGTAAAGTCAACCTGAAACCATGATTTCGAATTCCTCGATAATTGAAACAACCCCAACTAGAGTTGGTTACTAAATTTGAACTATGGTTCGTTTCTAACCAATATTATGGAGGTTATACCGAATTAATATTTCCTTGATGTATTATTTATCCTAATAGTTAAATATCAATTTATTATCATTCTTACATTCTTGTAAATGTTAAGTGGGATATACTGAAGTGATTAACCATGTCTAAGATAATATTCACACATACACCAGCCTTATTTTAGTTCCATCTTACATGCTTGTTTAATTCATTAATTGTGTGATCGCAATAATACACCCACATTAAATAAACCATTCTACTGAAAGAAATAAAATAAATTGAATGATCATGGAACTGATCTATTAGATAGATTATATAGTGTTTGATAAACTAACCCATGACCTAGGGGAGAAACACCTTGATTCTTTTGATTTCATGTTTACAGTTTTCCACCTGTCCAACTTTGTATCTCCTTGGATTGGTTTCTCCTTGGATCCTATCATGAGCCTCCTCCACTAGAAAGGGAGCTACATCCATTACATAAGATTTTATCTCACACATTGTTGAGGGGTAAAATGGGGTTTTACATAAATGAAACCAAAGACATGCATTACCTATATATTAATGAAGAGAAGGCTGACATGCCAACAATTTTAATTTAAATAAATAAATTAAAAGAATCCATCTACATACAAATGGTCTGGATCTAGCTCACGATCATCCATTCATGAAACGATATTTATGGATAAATAAAATTAACATTCAATTATTTAATCATTATTGTCTTAGATAAATCATGCTCGAATCAATTAATTATTATCTTTAATTAATCACTCCTTTTATATTAAACCCCTTTCTAAATTTCCTTGAGATTCTCATCCATCATAATTTTAAACAAATAAATTCATTTGAAATTATCTCTGTATGTAAATTGTACCTTAGAGGCAACCTTGTGAATTCCCATTCATAACAACCCAATTAGTAGAAATGAACATTACAAAGATGTTAAATTACACAAGTATATATAAAACACCTATCACGTGTTGTGCCCTAGATTTACACCCGCACCATGGTACGCATCTCAAGGGTCTGTATAATATAATATTTTTTTTAACAAATCAGTATAATTTGGATGTGTATAAAGCGTGTAGTTACTACTATATAGAATATAATATCATTCACCATCCATCCAATGTACCCTCCCGGGGTGTCAGCGTGTAGATATACTTCTGAAATCATTGGAGTACACATAATGTCTCGTGGGCCACATGATGTGTAGTATCGGCATTACACTATCTCGAACTGGGAACACCATGTACAGGTTACACGGTCTAGCCTAGACCCAAAGTGACTAAAAACTGTGCCTAGTGGTCCACAAAGTGTGTAATCCAGATACAATGTGCCACCTACTCTTGTTCAACACATAGATTCATAAAGACTCATATAAGCTCCAACACATGGCTTAGTTTGGTGAACCAGTCCATATGTATTAAACCTAAACTACATGACACGTGAGGCAGAATACACACTGTGTTTTCTGGTGTTGTGCGGCCAGGAAACATTGGAACCCCCAGATTAGATCCTATGTTTTTACTATATTCAAAATTAAAAGAGAGAATAATTTTTGTAAGGTGAAGAAGAAACAAAAGAGGAGGAATAGATCTTGAGATTCATATTTATAGAATGATTAACTTGAATCAAAACAACAAAATTAGTAAATGAGTAAATCATCAACAAGAAAACTAAATAATTATAATCAATGATATGACCACTCTGATACCACTTGTAGGTTCCAGGCCTAAATGAACCACATGGATGGTTGTACTCAACATTAATTTTACCATTAACAATGATCAATCTGTGATCCGTAATAATAATAAAATTCCAGATATTAGAAATAGAATGAAGATTTAAAAGGAATGAGTGAATTCTCAGAACCATAGAGAGGATCATCATATTTTGTTTATAATTAATTTAATTAAATGAAAATAATTAACTTGATGAAATTCTCTATCTGTTGATGCTTCTGATCACTATCTAATGTTGTTTATCATTGTGTCGTAGAATCCAATTTTAGGATTCCTCTAGTAGTGATCCAAACATGTTCCACATATCTCTGAATGTCACTTATGGGCTATCTGGGTGATAGCATGAAAGATCCTTTTCTTGTGATGTCCGTCTTCGATTGCCTTCAGAGCATCTTCCAAATCAATCTCCTTGATCCAATGAAGGATGATCTCTCTCGTAACTTCAGAGCATTCTTATGTGAAATGAATTCTCTCTTGGATTGTGAGATTTCTCCAGATCCACTATGCACAACCACATAGAATGGATAGATCTAATGAGAATAATGTAATTGGGATCTATATTACTTAGAATAATATAATGAATTAATTACCCAAATGAATTTATTTATTTCATTTATTTCTTAGTAACACATCATGTCTAATAAAAACATATGACTATTCTTATCACTTGCCCTGCACCATGAAAATTACACCTAATATTATTTAATTAAATAAATAATATTATTTCTCAAAAATCCCAAGAAAAACTACACGATGTTTATATTAATATACATGGCGTGTACTTTTATATTTTGATTTTCATTATTTCATCCAACACATTTATTAGACCTTGAATAATGACTATTTATATCATAAATAAATATCACTAAATTATTCAAAAATTAATATATTATTTCTCCAAAAATATATTATCTCAAATTACTAATGTCAAAATAAATTTGATCTGGAATCCTTGAATAATTATTAACCCACAACCAAGAATAATATTTATTCAACTTGTTAAATGAATATTTCAGAGAGAAACTTTGATACAGTTAGTTTGTGACCCTCTAGGCATTTTTCCCAGTGGAATTAGGTTTACCCTACCTAAATTCCTTGGTTAGAATCTAGAAACATTCCAAGGAACCCATAGAGAAATAAGTTGATGCCGCAATGACGTGTCACCTCATAAAAACGCATACTATGTAATGTAATCCCTTTGTCTCGATATCTAGAATCAAGTGGGTTAAATGCTAGTGTCATCAACCCATGTGCTCGATTACTCTTTCTTTGACCTCCTAGAATTGAACTTTCCCATTCCTCACCATGGACATGGATTTATTTATTCTATATCAATTCCATCAAATGGCCTGAGATATCAACTTCTGTTATGAAACAAAATGAAAAAATCTTTTCTCACATTATCTATTAAAGCAGCTCTACTTGAGGTGCACCCAACATATCCTTCCTCGTTGCAAATAATGTGTCATCATAGTTTTTGTCAATAAAACTAATTTAATGAGCTGTAATACCCATTTAAAACAATCATAATGTCTAAGTATCAATACACACATTCACATATAGGAACATCCAATGAGACTATGAAATCTGGATTTTCAAATAGAGGGTCTCGTTCTCATAATATTATCTTGGATATTACGACGGGTGTACATAATGAGAAGGTTCCTTAATGTTTTATGAGTTCTCACACCTAATGGTCTGTATTATATTTGTCCCTCAAATAAAATCATCTTCCCATAGAACATATATTTGAGAATAGTGTTATGGAACTTTTGGGTTCTCATCATAGTAGAGATCCACTATGACCCATTAGTGCAACAACTATCCTTAGGACATTATCACATGAATTGTCATATAAAAGAACAATAAAGATGTGATATGGTATTTATTAATATTAAAATACATGAATAAAGGTTTATTATAAACTACAAAGTAGTTGGTTGTAGGCCACAAACTCCAACATAATGTTTTCTAAATATTATTATATATATCATCTCTGATAAAAAATAGGCATAGAACACGTTTCCTCAAGATATATTCATTTTTTTGTTTTTTATTCTTTTATAGTTATAGTATCACAAAAAATATGATAGAATCCAGAAATGAAACAAACTAGAGTTAAAACAAGTCATAAATGGAGCAACATTGAAATAAAAGGATGAATTATTGAAACTTCTGCATATGAAAAAATATATACATTCATGATAAAATACATAGACTTGATCATTGATTATAGGAAGTGTAGGTCTATCCTACAACCTGGGGATATCTATTACGAGTGTTCCCTTCTGCATGAAAAATGATTCATCAAAGTCCCCCTCCCCATTATCAAGGATAGTCCATCACATTTTTGATTTGAGTAGACATTGGTTTTCCCCAAGGCATAACCTAGTAATATCAAGCCAATAATTAAAAAAACAACACAAATTGAGAAAATCAAGAATGAAAAATAAAACAAATTACGACACATATAAATATAAGGGATGACAGTTGGATGATCAACAGGAAATGTGATAGAATTAAAGTCACCAAAATGAATCCAATATTCACAATAACAGCTAACTAGAGTGCCAATTTGATACATTGGGTCAATATAAGGCTCCCATGGTAGGTTTACTGAGATAAAAGCTACAAGAACATGTGCATAAGGATATCTTAATTCTTGAAACATTCAACAATCACAGTACCTATTATCCATCATGAAAACCAGCACTCGACCATTGTTTTATGTAACCTGGTTGTATCAATTTCTTTCATAAAAGTAACTATGTACCCAGTCAGAGGTTAGAGAATGCAATCTTGATGTGCCATATAGTATATGATCAATGTCACATTGTAAATGAAAAGTAAAACAGAATCCATTTTCCATCTTTTGATAAGCATGTTAAGACTGTTCAACAATGTAGTTCACACATATATAAATTTTATCTTGAACAAAGTCTTTGATTTGTAGTTTACGCAAACCATTGATGACCCCATTTATTAACTCCACTATATTAGTGTTCATGTGACCATATATCCAGCAACTGTTATATGCTAAGGACCATTTATCCATTAAAATTTTCATCACATATTCATATACATATTTATTAGCCCTTCAAATGTCTTCAAGACATTGGTAAAACAATTAATTTTGGAGCTCATATGTTGAAATCATAAGAGAATAATGTATATAAAAAGATATAAAATTTTCACTAAAAAAGTACTAGTTTAGAAATACATACCCAACTTGAAGATCACCATATTTATTTCCACACCTCTAAAATTCTTATGCGCATTACTTGAAATATGTCCAATGTAATAATTCTGATAAACATTACATTCCTTATATGGAATACCATCACTATTAATGACCTCTATAGTCACTCAATGATGATCATATATTAGAAACACTCCCTATTTTTGTGTGAAATGAATGCATATACATGCCAAAAACCAACTTGAGGATTCAAAATTAACATTTCAAACAATAGAGAATGAATGTGGTAAAGGAGAACGATTATCTTCCTTTTTTTCTGCAATATTAAGAACACATGTATACTTTACAAAAATAAATGTGGAATCGAGATAAAGGAATTTTTGAAACAGGGAAACACAACGATACAATTCCTGACTGTCCAAAACATTATATTAAACATCACATTTGATTGAACAAATCAATGATTTTAGAAGACATACTCAATATTATCCAAATGATAAAAAATCTTATTCTTATGAGAGAAAAATTCATTAAGATGTGGAAAAATTGAATATGATTCATTCGAATCGCCATACACTTTTATAATTGCCTTTTGTTTTTCATTCCTATCATTTCCATAGGATTTATTATAGTTAAACAAATTTTATATTCATTCCTAAAAAATGCCCATAGGAATGTCCTGTCATGTTTGCATCATCTCTATAATAATTTTTTATATAAACTATACATTAAGTGAAGAGTTATCCTCTAACAATCTTGGACGTACAGAAGTGTGTGGACCTTCTAATTTTATTATCCTCCAACATGAAAAAAAATTATCTTATATTTCTCTCAATAAAAATTTACATTTTTTTGAGTTGGTTTCCTAGAACCCACAATTTCTAAATTTATTACAAGAATATTTAATTTTTTTAAATATTATATTTCATATTACATGTTTTTCATTGTTCTACATGACTCTAATTTAATAATTTCCTAGAGCATCTGTCACATTAATAAGGTCATAGCAGTTCCCTACTATGATGGGAACCTTGAAGTACTATTAAAATATACTTAAATATAGTTATATGGTTTGATAACATAATATTATGGGACACATAGTATACAAAACATAATGTGTGAGTACTCATAATCATATGAGACTTGTTCTCATTAAGTTTACACATTATAATCTTTATGATTCGAGATAATTAGAATTAAAACTGTCAATTAGAATTCTGCATGTTTTGGTGTCATTGGATATTCCTATATGTGAGCATGTGTATGGGTCATTTGGATTCAAGATTATCATTAATGCATGTCAAAACTCGTGCACTTTGACTTATTGAGGGAAACCATCACGCCATATGTTGGCAGGATGTAGGGTACGTTGGGTGCACCTCAAATGACATGATATTAGTAGATAAGTCGAGGAAAGATTTGTCCCTGCCATTTATGGAAGTTGATATCTCAGCCCTTTGATTTAAATAGAATTGTCTCTCTAAATTCCAGGGCCATGGTGTATCGATGAGTTTATTTCTTGTAGTCAAAGAATGACATATCAAGAAAACAGGTTGCTGACACTATCATGAAACCTACTTGATGAGATTTTGGGACAATGGGATTTTATTACACAGTGAGAATCTTTATGTTAATGTTGACATTATGACATTATGTTCTTTATCTTGGGTTCCATTATCCATTGCTAAATAGTCCTCTTGGACATTAGGCAAGCCCGCCTAATGACAATGAGAAATAACCCTACAAGTCACACCCTATGTGTTTCCTGTGGTCTTGATTAAATTCTATAATGGAATAAGTATTATTATCAAGACTATGGAATAATATTATTCATGTTAAAATGATCACATAAATTAAATAAAATTCCATTATTTAATTAAACATTTAATAAATATTTATTTAATAATTTTTAAATAAAATACTTATTTAAGAGAATAAATTATCTATTTATTCAGGTGTTCAATAAATGGAAGTGGATTTCGAGCTGACCAAGGCCAGTCTGATAATAAAATAATTATTTTCATGATGGAAAATAATTATTGAACTAGTTTGAACAAGACAAAATAATAATAACGATGTTATCATTATGTGGAACGAGATTTCATTTAAGATTCCATTTTTCACAAGTTGGCGCACCACGAATAATGGTGTTGTTATTGTTGTTATGTTGCATGTGTTTTCTCTTAGGTTATGAATGTATTTTATTGTGGTTACACAATTAAATACTATAACTAAAACCCCATGTCATTAAATAGATAGGTACGTCTATTGTGCCATTACACCCGGTGAACCAAATTATCGATAGTGAGATAATTATAAAGACAAAACAATTTATTCCTCGAATCCTCTCCTCTCCCCTCTCAAGAATGAGAGGCTTTCTTCAAGACCGAAGAATAGGTAATCACAAATGAATGAAAAAATACACTCACTTCACCACGCTAGCACCCATTGAACTATTGTTGTCGATCAGAGGATATCAGAGCACGTGTGTATCAGTGCTAGAGGGATTTTGGTTTGGATCCTCACAAGAGCAATGAGACAATGTAAAAGGGTCTTTCCGAACAATCAAAATCATAAATGAGAAATGTACCAAAAATTTAGGTATTTAATTTTTACAAAAATTATTTAAATTAATTATAAACATGATGCATAAGATCCTCTCTCTAGGGTCTGGCACCATTTATTTATTTTGTCTATATCTCTAATCTTAATCTATGGATACTAGAATTTATCATCATATTTTTCCTGAAAACACATATATTTTATCTCAATAAAAGGATTATATTTGGTGTCCTCCTGGTATCCACAACTATAGATCATGAACCCTCTGACCATGGCAGCTCAATATCTAAGCGCAACAGTAGAGATTGGTGATTTTAGGCAATACCACACCAGATCTGTGAGTTTTCCGAAAATGTGTCTGCCAATTCTCTGGTCTAGAAATCTATAGATCTAGTGATTTCCAGCTACAACAGGTCTCAATACGGTGTCTTGACAAGGAGTTGTTGTGAACTTCAAAGTTCCTGCACTACATTGAACCACTTTATAGTTCTGGATAGCTGCACCAAGATAGGTCCAGTGTTGTGAGTATTTCTCCCCTCATATTTTGACTAGTTTTTTCTTATTTGATTAAATACCTCTAAAATTTAATTTTATTTCATATTGGTTAGATATTTTATTATAACAAGTTCAATTTCATTTAGAATTAATAATAAAGTTCAGGTGGTGGTTTTCTTATCATGGAGTAGGGACCAAAAGGGTTTCAAACCACGTAAATGATTGTTTCCCTGTTCATTGTTTTTATTTTTCTTGCATTGTAACCTTTTGTTTTAGCCAATATTTACTTCCAATTTCATTTTTTATCATTTTTAGTATATTGATCATTAATTCTCTACTGTAAAAATTAATTTGAATCTACCTGGTTTTTTGGTGGTCTTTGGTTATATTGTTGGGGGTTGTATTCCCCAATTGACCACACAACAATGTGGTATTAGAGATTCTGAATACGTCTTGACATCTGAAAAATACGAAATAGAAAAATATGATGGAAATAATGATTTTAGTTTGTGGTGATTAAAAATGTGTTCGTTGTTAGTCCCTAAAGTTCTAAATGACGCCCTTTACAAACCTAAGAAACCCCATGTGACTTTGAATATTAATGGAATGACTGTGATGACCTATTCCGACTTCTTTCCATATGTTTTGATGAAATCCCATTTCTCTTTGACCATGTATTTTGGTTATAAAGTTATATGGGAGGTCATGTATGCGACCTGAACAACTGTTATTTGGTCCATGCTTGAAGAATGTTACATGGAAACCTCTTTAATTGGACATCTACATAAAAAGCGTAAATTTTAAACCTCAAAGATGCATCCTAGAGTGGCCATTGAGATAAACCTTGATGAATTAAACAAAATATTATTAGATATATCCAATATAAATGTCAATTTTTAAGATTAATACTAATCCATTATACTTTTAATTTCATTAGATGGTTCATATGAACACCTAGTTGATGCAATGATGTATGGAAAAGATTCATTGACATTAGAGGAAGTAAATCCTACATTTCTTTCATATGAGTTTTGTATCAAGGATAAGATTAAGCCTGATTCCAAGGGTCTTAATGTGAGGGGTCGTTCGGAGTTTCGAGGGAAGAAGAATGGTAAAGGAAAGAAGGGTTGAAAAATTCCTAGACAGTCACAAGAACACTGGTCTAAACCCATGTTCAAGGGAGGTACATGTTTCCACTATGGGAAACCTGGGAATATTAAACCCAAATTCCATGAACTAAAATATAGTAATCCTTCTAATGAATCTACTGATCATTCTCTCTTTTTCAACCAAGGATATGAAAGCAATGAGGTGTTGTCTGTGTCCCGTGATACCCAGGATGCTGAGTGGGTGTTAGACTTAGGATGTTCTTTCCATATGTTCCATCATAAGAGTTATTTCTCTAGTTTATCTAAGGATGTCTAAGGAGAGGTTATTCTAGGAAACAATAAGTGATGTTGTGTCATGGGTAGAGGCTCTATTATGCTACCGCTCAAATACCATTCTCTTCTCACCTTATTGGATGTATGATGGGTTTCGGATTTTCACTAGAATATTATCTCATTATGTGTGCTAGATCAGATAGTTTTTTACCTTATGTCTTATTATGGTTTTCTTAGAATCTACAAGGGAGCTCTTACAGTGCATAAAGAATCCTTATTGAATGGTTTTTATGTGTTATATATAACTACACATGTCAAGTAGTTGGAAAACACATATTCCACAAAAAATGACAACACTATGATTTGGAATAAGCGTCTAGGACATGTGAGAGCTAAATGCTTAGAGGAATTGAGCATGAAAGGGACACTCACCCAAGTTACATAGAGAAACATACCCTTTTATGAAGAATTTGTCATGGGTAAATCTAAAAGAGTTATTTTTCATAGATCCAGCTTTAAATCTTGTCACCTAATAGAGTATATTTACTATTATTTGTAGGGAACTTATAAGGACCTAGCCTTATTACATTAAATAATCTTGAATTTAGTCAATAAATAAATTACTTTTTACATTTATGATATTTTCAAGTTTAGAGCTTTATATAATTGGGAAAAAATACATTCATAACATTACACATTAATACATAGTGGATACTATAAAAAATAGTATTCATTTTTTCAAAATATACCAAATTTCAAATAAAAAATGATTTCTTTGAAAATTCATCAAAAATTTAATTTGGATTAATTCTTTGACATACCCATCCTTATAACCATTGAAATTAATTTAAAAAATTGGGATGATCCCAAAATTTTTGGGAAGGAATATAAAAATAAAGAAAGAACACATTAGTCCATGACTACTTGTAACGTATGAAATCATTTAGAAAAACATAATTTTCACTTACATTATGAAACATGATATTTACACAAGATCCATACAAAACATAAGAACATAAAATAAAACCATAAAGGTATTATGGGGAATTACATACATAATCTTGTAACCCTCTCAGGTACCTTATAATTTGTAACACTCACAGCTACCTTACAATTTGTGTAACCATCGTAGTAACACTTGGAGTGACCATACGACCAAATTACAACATACACATACACAATTAATTTGAGGGATATATTTGTCCCACCATTCATCATAAACAATTTCCAATAACCATAAAATAATCATACAACATGAATAATTTCATAAAAATATTTCTTTTGAATTTTGTAAAAGAGAATTTTAAAAGAGGTTTTTAAAAGAAAATTCCCTTAAAAATATCATATAATTCTAGTGTGACTTAATATAGTGGATTGAATATGTATATAAACTATAAATACATATAATTAAAAATAATATAAATAAAAACCATCACAAAAAAAAAATAATACCACATAAATAATGAAGTTGAATTTTAACCCAAAGAATGGAAATTGGGCTAATAATTTCTTTAACATGGGTTTGTCTTAGTTAAAAATTGTATAAACCTCCTATATAATTGTTAAAAGAGTGTTATTAGTATTTTACAAAATCATTTTCATGTATATAACAACTTATATGATCATTTACTAACCTCATTTCTCCCTTTAATTATTTGTATTTTGTTCCGTCCATTGTTTTTGGTGTGTTCTTTACAAGATTTCCATGATCAGTTCATGATGGATATTCTTTTTGATTGTAAGTTAAACTATTGAATTTAAATGGTATGGTAGTTAAATATTTATAGAACCATAAATTATAAAATTTTTCATTTTTATTTCTGACATGAGAATGATTCATATGTTAAAACATTATTGATATTTGTTGAGGTCATTTTAGTGATTCTTCGATTGTAATGAACTCATTTGTCTAATTTATTAATAAAATGTTTACAAAATGAATAAATAACCTTATATAAGATATAATACATATATTATAATCTTTTTCAACCACAAAATTTTTCATGGCCAGTCTTGAAGGAAGTAAAGGAAATTGAAATCACATCTTCCACAATGTCGATAAATTGACACATCACGGACTGTGTTTTAATTTCTAGAATTAGTGGGAGTGGAGAAGAAGTATAATGGTGTGTATTCCATAAACATGATGAAATCCAGAATATTTTTTACACTAGATCATTCATGACTCTTGGATAATTCAAGGTGAATAAATAATAAGAATAGAAAAGAAAATGAAAATAAAATAAAAGAAAACAAAAGGGGATGTTTACCTCTTGATCTCTTCTCTATAAGATTCCTCTTAAGGCCTTTGGTTTTGACATTAGGTAAGTACAGAATCTCTAGGACGTGGGGAAGTACCTTGGTAGGATTTTTTTGAAGAACATAGGTATGGATCAGGGCTTGAGAGGTGTGGGAGGAAGATAGGAATGAGGTTGGTATTTATAGTGGAGGAGAGGAGTTATTTTTCATTATTTTAACCATAATTATAATTTTTTTTCTCAAGAATATGAATAGTCATAATTCATGTGATCCCAAATAGTAATAATGGCATGTGATTTCGAACCAAGTGGTCATACATCACTTAGGATCTCATACATTGTGTATTTTACTGATATTTTGAATATACAATATTTTACAGTATTTCACTATTGATCGAAAATTCATGAACTTAAAAAAAACCCAAAAAAAACAGCCTAATAATTTTTTGATGTGTAGAATTCAAAAATGAACTCAATTTTTTTAAAATTAATTTTATAAATATTATTAATTTAGTTTTTAAATAAAATAATACTTTATCTGAAAATTAACAATTTTAATTCTATAAATTATTTTATATCACAATGAAAAATCAACCAAGGTATCATTATCATAAATCCTTAAGAAAATAAAATATGAATATAATTTACTATTCATTAGGTTCATATTACAATTTACATTACTATTCATAAGGGTAAGTTTCTATTCAGAAAAAATCAAGTTGGTTTCATCAGACTCCAAGTAACTTACTGATCATAATTGTAGATGACCATTTTTCAAAATTCAAAACACATAAGTGGAAACAATATGATTAAAGACTAGTTATAAGTATCTAATAAAAAAAATATTTAGTAATATTAATTTATTTTTATAACCTTGTGGTGTTACAGACCTGCTATTACTACCTCACATGGTGAAGGCTCCTACATTGTCACTTTTATAAATGAAATTTCTCAGAAATTTTAAGTCTTTATAATGAAAAATTAATCTGACATCTTTGAGGTGTTTACACCTAAGAAAGCCTCTATAGAAAATCAATCTATGAAAAGGTTGAATGATTTAAGGACAGTAAATGGTCTTGAATACCTGTCTACTGAGTTATCACATTTTGTAAAGATGATGGAATTTTAATACACTAAACCACAAGTCATACTCCTCAACAAAATGGTCTAGCTAATCATATGAACCATACCATTCTTGATCTGGTTTGTAGCATTCTTGAATGTTCGCGCCTACCCAAATCTTTTTAGGAAGAAGCTATCACTACAACAGTTTACATAATAAATAGGTGACCCTCATCATCCAATGACTTTAAGATTCTGGTTAAATTGTGGAGAAATCACCCCCATCCTATGAACATTGTAGAGTGTTTGGGTGCATTTCCTATGCTAATTTTAAGGATTATAAAATTGAGCCCCAAGTTGTCAAGTGAATCATCATAGGATATCCTACTCAGGTGAAGGTAAATAAACTTTGGGTTGATAAACTCATATTTCAAAAGTGTACAATTAGTCAGGATGTGGTATTTCAAATGTCTATTCATACTAGAGCCCATCCTCCCACTGATTACAGTGAGGGTCCTTCTCAGAAGAGGGATGTTGAGGTTGATCATCCTAGTGTTAGTTATTCTCCATTTGACATTACCTCTACCTATTAGGTTCCCCATTCTAATCCTAATCCATAATATTGGTCTAATTATGATTATTCTCCTAATGTTAGAGCTCCTAGTGACCTTAGTGGTTATCTACTCACTATAGATAGATGGATGAGGGTCATTAAACCTCCTCCTAGGTGAAAACATGCTTAAATTGTTTCCTTTGCCTTCAATGTGGCATCATATCTTTGTAGAGAAGATCCTTTAAGCTATAATAATGTTACCAATGACAAAAACTCTAAGAATTGTATTTTTTCGATGGAAGATGAGATTAAATCCCAATGAAAGAACCACACTTGGTCCATAATCAATAAACCACCTACTGCCAAGGTGATTGGCTATAAATAGATATACAATATGAAAGAATACAATACCATAGGGAACAAAATTAATGCTAAATCTAGGCTTGTAGCCAATGTTTTCCTTCAATGAGAATGAATTTATTACTCAGAAATTTTTTCTCCGGTAGTGAAACATTATTCTATAAGAATTATTCTTGCATTTTATACCTATTTAGATATTCATATAGAATAGGTAGATGTCAAAACATATTTCTTACATGGTGATTTCAATGAAATGTTATACATGAATCCTTCTTCTAGTTTTGAAGATGAATTTAAAGCTAACCATGTTTTTTCTATATAAGTCATTATATGGATTGAAACAAGATTCAAGACAATGGTACAAGAAGTTTGATTATTTTTTGGTTGAAAATTGTTTCATTAGGAGTCACATTGAAACATGTGTATATTTTAAATCAATTCAAAATTTCATTCTTTATTTGCTGCTTTATGTATATGACATGTAACTCATGGGTACTGACATGAAATTAATAACCCATGTGAAAATGAAATTGAATTCAGCTTTTGAAATGATTGATCTACGTTGTTCTTAGAGAATTTTGGGCATGAAAATAATTAAGGATATGATGCATGTGATTATACATGTATCTCAAAGATCCTATATCTTTAATGTGCTTACAAGATATGTGTTTGAGTTTTTGAAGCATGTTGGGGTTTTTTAGGTCATCATTTCAAATTTTCTTTATCCGAGTCACCTATTACAACTTCAAAAATTTAGTACATGAGTAGAAACACTTATGCTAATGTAGTGGGTAGTATTATGTATGTTATGATTTATACTCAACCAGATGTTTCTTTTTTTATCTGTACGTTGGGAAGGATTATGGAAATTCTGGGCAAGCCACATTTGGCATGCTCTTAAATGGTTAGTGACGTTCATTTCTTCTACTTCATCTCTTTAAATTTTATATGGTAAGAATGTTAATTCATCTGAATTGGTGATTGGTTATGTTGACTCTGACTATGCTAGAAATATTGAAACAAGGAAATTACTAACTGGTTAAGTCTTTACTGCATGTTGGGAACTTATATCATGGAAGTGAAATATCAAGTGGTGGTGTCTCTCTCAACCACTGAAGCCGAGTACATTACACTGATAGAATCCATAGAAGAAGCCATATGACATAAGGGTTTGATTTATGAACATAGTATTAGTAATACTATTATTACTGCTCATTGGGATTCTCAATCTTTCCTTTATCTCTCTAAAAATTTAATATTCCACAGTAGGACCAAGAACACAGTCATTGGACTTCATTTTTTTATAGAGGTTATTGAAAGTGGAGCAGTGTGTGTCACTAAGATACTCCCAGATAAAAATCTGTCCAATAGTTTGATTAAGGCTTTGACTTTATCAATGTTCAAGTGGTTCTTAGATATCAGGAACTTGGATCCTCTTGAATAACATTAATGTGCAAGAACATCTCCAATTTAATATGAAAATGATGGAAATTTTATAATTATAATTTTTTTATATTTCCATTTAATAATGACATCTCCCCTTTTCTTTTATAATAAATTCATTTTTTTTATTATGCTCTAATCATGGCCATTGATTTCATCCACACCTTTTATATTGTGGACGTATGATCTTGTGAGTATTTTTCACAATGTTGTTGGGTCTTCCAGGGCAGTTCGTTCGGTCCAATGTCCATGGACGCCTTACAGTGGAAATGTAGTTACACATAGAAAGTTTTCTACCTTGGTTCCCTATTATATATTTGGTTACAAATCATAAAAGAGAGACTCAAAACAAGTGTGTGTAAAAAAATCACACTGTTGGATATTGATCTCCCCAAGAAGTGGCTTCACCATTATGAAAAGAGAAACAAATCTATAGTTTCTTGGTTCATTTGATGTGTGGTTGGTTCATCCTCAATCAGAGGATTATTGTCGTTATCCTTTCGATCTCCACAACTCCATATTTAGTGTCCTATAACTGTGATGGCTCAAGATCAAAGCGCAACACCAGATCTAGGTGATTTTGGGATGTGAAACAACAGATCCATGAGTTTTCTGACAACACATCTCCCAATAATTGTTCACTGGTCCATGCATCTCTAGATTTGGTGATTATTAGCCTCAACGGGTCTTGATCCGATGTCTTGATGATGTGTTGTTGCGCGCTTCATAGTTCATGCACTACGTTGATCCTATTGAAGAGTTCCGGACAACCAGAAAGAGATAGGTCCAACATTGTGAGTATTTCTCCCCTCGTACTACTTCTGGTTTCTTCTTGTTCGATTAAATACCTCTGTATATTGTTGTTGTTGCTTAATTGTTATATTTGTTTTTGTAACAAGTTATATTTCATCAAGAATTAAAATTAATGTGCATGTGGCAGTGTTTATGTCATGGAGTATGGACCAAAAGGGTTTCGAAACACGTAAATCCTTGTGTCCATGTTTTCCATTTACCTTTTCTTACTTTTTAACCCAAAGAGTTAGCCAATCGCTACTGCCAATTTCATTTTGTATCATTTTTAGTACATTGAACAATAATTTTCAACTATAAAAATAAATTTTCATTTTCCCAGTTTTTTCAGTGGACATTGGATATATTGTTGGGGGTTGTATTCCGTGATTTCCCACACAACACAACATATGGTAAATTTATTCACCATTCTAACATCCATTAGTACTCCCGATTTTGGAATTTTCTATCCAGAATGTCTTAAGAGAGTCAGGATATTATTTATAATGTGGAGGTGGATGAGGGATCCAATACCTCGTCTTCTAAAGAGAACCTCAACAAACAATAACTAGATGTGGGGGCTATAAATTTAGACCGAGAAGGATGCCAGCTGGAAGAAAATGAACCTGCTGTGCAACATGGTTTGAAGGCTGTCAAGGTTCCAATAGAGGATATGGCATCAATAGCACATAAGGAAGCTGACATGTCAGGTAATTTAGGAAATGCCACTGAAGACAGAGAACAATCTATAGACACACCAAACGTAGTACCTAATAAGTAGGGTAATGGTAAGTTCTTGGATGATCGATCACAACTGGAATTGGGACCTATACCAACACTTATTTTTCAATGGTTTAAAAACCCCTTTGGGATAAAGGCCCTTTACCAACGGTTCTAATAAATCGTTGGTATAAGGTGTTTTATGTTGGTTTTTCCCAATGGTTTTGTTAAACCGTTGGGAAAGATAAATTTTTAACACCCACTTTCAGGCTCCTCATCTCGGACCATCCCCGAACTCCGCCTCCCTCCCCACTCCCCCTCCTCGATCTCTATCTCCTCTCGGCCTCCACCTCCACCGCCCAACCTCCTCCCTCTCCTCTGGCGGTGTTCCCCTTCCCCTCTCAGCTCCCTCTCCGACGACTACGTCTCCCTCCCCTCTCGGCTCCCGACAACATTCCCACCTCCCCTCTCATCTCCCACTCATGACGACATCCCCCTCCCCTCAATCTCCTCCTCTGACGTCCCCGACCCCCTCTCCAGTCGCGTGCGAGACCCCCCATGGTCTAACACCCAGTGGGGCGTCCCCCCTCTCAGCTCCCTCTCCTCCCGCCAGGGTTCTTGATCGGTATTTTCATGTTGATATACTCTTCCAACTATTTATCATGGTGAACTAATATTTTTTATCTTGAAATGGATTTCTTTATCTAACAATTTTTCAGGTACACATGATTACAGTAGAAAACACCCCCATGGCATACTGATTTTCTCATGGATCTCCCAATTCCCTTTTATCTTCATTTTTTTGATACCCATTCCCACAAACTTAAAAAATCGCTGCCATAACAGACTCACCTATATTTCATTGACAGTAGGGAAACTACCTCATTTTAAGTGTGGGGGGAGTTTCTCACAGTTTTACATGTGATGCACTTGGATTCTTTATTATTCTCACTTGTCTATGAGAGAATTTTCAAAATAATAAGAATGATTTAAACTAGAGAATCATAATTCCCTTGTTATTAAAAAATAGTTAACTGTAAAAGTGATAAGGACCATGTTTGACTCCTAATTAGATTTTTTAGAATGATTTATAAGTTTGGGGAAATAATTCAAATTCAAAATCATCGAAATAATGACTAATTGACTTATTACTTAGGATTTATGCCCTTTGTGATTGCCATTTTTTTATTATCAGTACCCAAGTGGACTCTAATCCTTCAATTTCATACTATTATCTGGGAATATTTCATGATAGATGCCAGGGGCATGTAAACTGACTATAACTTACAACGAGATCTTATCTTAGTGATGAGTGAACAAGTATAAATCTAAAATGATTTAGGACACTTTCATAGACAATTTTTCCCTAAGACCCACCTAAAATCTATCCATCATTCAACACTTAGTTTCCATTAATGGCCTATTATAATGAATCAATTTCAATCCTATTTCTCTTCATACCCTACATATTGTACAATGGGTATGGATATCTTTGAACAAGTGTGGGAGAGACATTCAACGATCATGGGATGCTTCCACTTCCAGAGATGTACGATATTCTCACCTAATTATGCAGTTGCGATCCATTTTCTATTTGTTGTGTTTCATTCGTAATCTCTTCCTTTTCAAAATACAAAAAAGAAAGTAAAGGAAATTTGTTATGGGTTGTTTACTACGAAAATCAAATATCACAATTTTCGAGACTGATTAATCCCTCAATGGATTATCTGTGGTTTGGTGATGGATATGATATCTAACCTAAGAATATATTTTTGATGTAGATCACTTGTATATTGTAATAACGTGTGGTGTGTGTTTGAGGAAACATTGGAAGATCGAGGAGCCTTGGGGTATTCCATGAAATTGAATCATTATTAAAAAACATTGTGTGGGAACATTTCTAGAGTATGATGGGGTCATGAAATAACCCCAAGTGTCTCCATGAGATAACACAAATAACCCCAAGTGTCTCCAAGTGTCTCCATACATCGTTTCATCCTCAAATGGGTTGGCCACTCACCCAATGCTATCACACTATCCTAGTCTATCCTCTCAGTCACATAGTCTAGACTCATCTCTCAAGGATTATCCCATGCCTCGATGAACATCTCATCATCCAACTAGACAAAGAGGACTATTCACCTTATGATTGTCCTAGTCACAAAATCACACCATGTCGAACCCATATACATTATATTCTCAATAATCCGGTCAAGAACCTCATAAAAATCATGTATTATAACCCATCCCCACTAACCAGGTTCCATCCTAAGCTAAATTACACCATGCCTATTGGCATTATAATGCCAATCTGTCTGACAATACCCAAAACCCACAGTAGCATCTCATCCTTCATCTCTTTAGTTGATCTCTCGAATCATTAAATTAAGTAAAACCTTTCATAATACATTTTATATACTAAGAGGGGCCATACCACTCTAAGAACCCACCATGATTCCAATCCATCCTCATAAGTATTTCTTCATCAGACGCTAGATGTATAATTGCAACAACAATCACTACAAGGCCCAATCCTCTTAGGAATATTTTACATGATCTAAATCCTCATAGTTAGTGACATCAATCACATTAAACCGCATAAATGTCAACTGATCCCTACATTCCAAGAATTATTCATGTGGATAGGCCCCATGGAAACATGATAAGAACTAAAACCGTACATAATAATTCCAAATACATGTATCATTTTTAAATAAATATCACAAGTGTAAAAATAATATCCAAGAATAATGAGGCCTCATCCATAGTATCTTACAAAACCAAACTAAGTTAAAACTCATGAAAAATTGGTTATATACCATAAATAGGAAGATTAATTGTTAATTAATAGGAATGTACTATTTGATAGTATCAATTTGAAACATTGATCTGTTTCCCCTTTGCTTTCAGGAACATGATTTGACCCATGGGGCGCTGTGGTACTTATATTTGGGGTGGTTAAAGGTATATTCACAAGAGATAGGTATGTTTTAGTTTAGTTTTTAATTTATTTTCTTTATCGCATTGGTCACTTAGATCTTTGACTTCTTTCTATGGACATAGGGTACTTTTTTTTTAAGAAAATTTAATTCTTTATTTAATTGGCCAAATCTTTTTTTTTTGATATTTTCTAATACCACTTTTAAGGAAAAGTGGGAACTGAACACCACAAGTTTCAATAAGGACATAGGGTACTTATATTCTGCAAAGGGGGATAGAAGGAGTTTAGATTGATTTAGTCCACCAGCTTGGATCCGAGGTAAGATTATATGGTTACTTCTTATCTCAAACCTCATTTATTTGGGGTTTTTGTGTTTTTGAATCCATATTATGTTTTCGGTAGGGAGTTGGATTGTTTCGTATTGGTTCGGGTGGATTTGGTTCTCCACTGCCAATCTGGGTAAGGATTTAATTCCATTGGTTCGATTTTCACTGGTTATCTAGTGTCCTTTACGTGTTTTAAGGGACTTAATATCCTTTTTTTAGGGAATTGATCCCTTCTCGTTGGTTTCGAGTCTCCAAGTCAAGGGAGACTCGCCTGCGTGTGCATAGGTAAGTATATGTATGTGGGTTCCCCCGTTACGTGTATAGTCACACATGGTAGTGATTATGAACGTATGGGGCTAGGTGTGCCCATGTATATATATATTGTGCACGTATAGGGGCTAGGTGTCCTTGCATGTGTGTGAAGGTGCGTATACCCAGTGGAGGAGAAGCAACCTTTAGTTAGAAATCTCCAAGAACCAAAGTCGACGGCTTGGTTCCACCTTGAGGTAGAGTCCCTCTCGTAGCCTCTTTAATTTAAGAATGATTTAAATTGAATTTATCTAATTTCTTAATTCTTCTTAATTATATTGAATTGATTATCTTGAATAAGTTTTTTTAATATAATTGTTTCATTTGATAAATAAAATCAAGTTTTTATAATAAAACCCCTCCAATGGAGGTGCACTGTCTGCGAAAACTAACATTGATAATTTAGTGGATATGATTCTTTTCCATCGTTTTGTTTCCCTTTAGACATTGCGTCATTGTTCCACTCACTACAACCTTACGATGGTCCCTTGTTATAACTTATTAAATAGTTTATTTGTTCTATCATGTCTGTTGTGACCTTATCTTATGGAGAAACCCGTTTCGGGTGTTTACCTGGCCTCTTGGCCACCCCTTTGGGTTTTTAATCGAGCCTATATATCTAATAACACTGATGGTGAAATTGATTAACTGCTATCAAGATTATGGTGTTCCCCACCATAAGCTTTATCTTAACACTGTTTTGAGTGTTTTCCTGGCCTCGATGCACATCTAATTTTTTAACTATATGAATTCTCCCATAAGATTTTTGTAGCATCCTGAGATGTTAAAACATACTCAAATTCTATTGTTCTCAAGGTGAAAAAGTTTTATTATTAGAGTTCCATGAAATGCATATACCATTGATAAGTAATACACGTGCACAATTTGTCTCTCAATTAGTTGTTTCAACTACTTAGTACCACTTTTAAAAACAACGAATATGAAATATATATCTTTATCATACCACAATCCTGAATCAAGAGTATGCTTTTCATAACACAAGACCAGTTTATATAATTTTATGGACAACTACATAGGATTTATTTGGAATCCTGGCTGGATGATGCGGCCCCGCGGATGTCGCTCGATCGGGCCAACACGCCGCGGTCACGCCGCGGTCACGCCACTGTCACGCCGCGGTCACGCCACAGTTATGCTGCGATCATGCCGTGGTCACGCCATGGTAATTTCGTGATTTATCCCTTCTCCAATAAAACACCATGCAATGTTTTTCAGTCCTATTTGAATTAGATATATTATACCTAGATAGAGTTTTAGATACATTACCCACCCATAGATAATGGGGAGGGAGGAAACAACAAGAATGTTTCCCTACTTCCACCCGCTCTCTTCGCTCCTAGCCAGAAGATGCTGCCCCGAAGATGTCGCTGGACTGGGACAACACGACGCGGTCATGCCTCGGTCACACTGCGATCATGCCATGGTCACGTCGCGGTCACACCGCGGTCAACCCGTGATTTGGCCCTACTCCAGGATGACACCTTGTGGCAGTTCATAGTCCTATCGGAATTCGATTTATGATACCTAGATAGTGTTTTAGATACATTTCCCTTCCATATTTAATGGCGAGGGAGGCGATGACCAGAATATTTCCCCGCTTCCTTCCGCTCCCTTCGCTCCTTGTTGGGAGATGCTGCCCCGCAGATGTCATTGGACCGGGCCAACACACCGCGGTCACGGCGCGGTCACGCCGCGTTCACGCCGCGGTCATGCTGCGGTCATGCCTCGGTCACACCGCAGTCATGTCGTGGTCACGGCGTGATTTGGCCTTGCTCCAGTATGATACCCTGTGGTGGTTCACAGTCCTATCAGAATTCACACTACTGGAAATAAATGTTTTCCCAACTCTTTTTTCAGAACGGTTTGAAAAAACCTTCAGAAAAAATACCCTAGTCTATTCATTGCAAATGTTTCATATGAATCGCTTACATATAGGTGATAATATCATGTTTTCACCAATGGTTCAAATGAACCGTTGGGATATATCTATCTAAAATCACCCTGCCATCACGATACATATCCTATCCCTAAGCCGCACTTTTCCAAACCCTCGACGCCAATCCCAAACTCCTCACATCCTCATAGCCACTCCAATACTGACCACCCCTCTCCACCACTCCCATCCCGACCACACCTCGCTGCTCGCTGCTCACCGCTCGCTGCTCGCCGGTCGCCGCTTGCCGATCACCGCTCCCTGCTCCCCACTCATCTCCTCTCACGCTTTTTTTCCAAAATATCTAAGTGAACCCATAACCCTTTTCGTTTTACCCTAAACCATAGCTCGATGCACCCATATAGAAGATTTTTCCCAATATCTCGACATGAATCCTACTTCCCAACTGACTCTCAACGCGAACCCTACATCCTAGCGCGACAGGTCTGGTTTTCCAACGCTCTATTCTTCCTCATTAAATGGGTACGTGTTATGATCCCCTTACAATTTTAGGTTGTGTTTGGAACACTTCTTCCCTACCTCCTCTCGAGGGTTCTAACTCTACTTTCGTACTGGTCATATTATCATTTATTCAAGTAATTTTTGTTCATTCACTTTAAATCAGTATGTATTCCATCAATTATTTTCAATTTTTTGGTTCCATTTAGCTGCAATGTACTGTATATTATGATTCCCTTATGAACACAAGCAATATATCATTTTATGTTGCAGTTTTGTTGTAATTTACCTGTATAGAATCATTTTGATTGATATTGAAGAGGTAAAAATGAGGTGGGGAGGAGGGGGGATGTGCTGGAGGGGGGGGGGGGGATGGGCAGGGGTGAAGTGAGGAGGAGAGGGGCTGGACAAGGGGGTTGGAGGTGGCTGTGCAGGTGGGGGAGAGGGGGGGGGATGTGCTGGGGGTGAGAAAAGATAAGATATGGGGGTAAAAGAACATCCATGTTGATTAAAGCACCAATACATGAACGACTAGAAAAACCTACTCTGTGAGTGCCTCAACACATTATGATTTTAAATCCACTCTATCATAAGTGCTCATTCAACTACAGGGGTGTTTCACTCATCCAGATCTCCCATTAGATCACTAATCACAACTAAATATAGTCAAAAAAATTGAGATAACTAGATCAAAACATAGTTCCAATGCCTGATCTATGATATCATATGTGTCTCCTCATTGGATAAGAGTCCTGACTAGAAACATCCTCAAACCTCACGACCAAATTCCAACCAAACATGGTATGATATATCCTTCAAACCACTGTCCAAATAGCTAATCTAGAAGCATCGATCAACTCACACAAAACAAATAACATACCCTCTCCATGTTCCCTGGGATATTATCCTCTAAAAACAACCACTATTGGATTCTTTGACCAACCTTAGTGCCAAACCAAAACACGGGGCTCCCATGGTCCTCAATGTGACAATATAAAGTGATTTCCAACTATAGAATCCTCAGGTGCACCCAAAATCGTTGCCCAATCCATTAAAGAAAAACCTGAATTGGGAAAAAGTCCACAGTAAAAACATACACCCTATGAGGGATACCTCTAGTACATCCAAATCACAAGACACACAAAGTGCAGAAATATCCCAAATGCCCTTAAATGGCCTCCAACTGATCATCGATCATCAATGTATCCAAATGATCATCTATCAACAACGCACCAAATTGGGTATATAAAAGAAATAAATAACCAATGAATTATCAATGTTCCTTATGAAAATCATAAAAGTTTTACCTTACAAGGGCTCTATAGCACAAGACTGACCACTCCACATGGGCATTATTAATTAACAGCTATTGAAAACACTGGTCACTCAATCACTAACAAGACAACTATGGTATACTGACGAGTCCCTTTGACTTATATAAATATCTTAAGGAAATCCTACCATAACTTCTATCCCACAACATCATCCCATCCCAATGGTTCCAATAGTTCCAATCCTAAAAAAGGATGTAATCTTCAACTGTTCTAACCTTGAAAAATAGGTACCAACATGTTAGGATAAAACAAGATCTATTTATATATACTACTAGATTAAAATTTTCAGGATCTATATGAATTAACATTGAACAAAACTAGCTTAGATTTCACAATCCATTCGAACTAATGATCTCATAACCCTCACACATTATTATCATCTCACAACACAACCTACTAGAGGATTCTAAATCCAATCCATGATGAAATCCTGATAAAGAAATATTTTAGTCCAAAACATCATAAAGACCACATTTAAACACAATAATTATTCCACCTTGGAAATTTATATGAAAAACTGATCGAAATTGAATACTCATAAGTCAAATTCTGACTCCAGGGTTAAAATAGGGTAAACACAAGAAGGATAAAAAGTACCCAACCTGTACTTTAGGTACATGATATGTAAGCCAAAATGTCCCCTCGTTCCATGTGACATAGAATGCTTAGTGTGTACTTTTCCAAAGTACACATCATGTGCTTCGGTATACGATGTTTACCCCCACCTGGGTACATGCACATACAAGGCCCCACTTAGCATGAAATGTTCCCTACTATGTAGAATGTATCACCCCATACACAATCTTTACCCCACATATGGTTCCCATGTATGTACCTATCCATATATCCCCCAACACAAGGTCTACCCACGCACCATGCCTATACATGTACCTCGCACTAGATATAGCTTTATACCCTACATGGTCATCTACCACTAGCACACCCCGAGTCACCACTACATGGCGTGTAACCCAGCCCCTTGTATAAATATTTTAGTTCCCAAAACCCATAATTCCCAAGTACGATGAACACATGATTTGTGTTCTCAAAACTACACATCATGTACATGAGTTCTCCCAAACTAAACCCCAAAAAATATCCCAAAACACCTAATTTTTCCAATGTTACCATAGATTAAATCTTGAATTGGTCACCAAAATCCCAAATAATATGATTAAAACGTAAAATTAAATACCCTATGGGAATTTGTGGGGGAGGCAGGGGTGCTTGGAGAGGGTGAGGTGGGGATGAGGGGGGCTGTGTAGTGGGTTTGGTGGGGAGGGGTGGGCTGGGCAGTGGGTGGGGGTGGGGCGTAGGCTGGGCAGGGGGGAGGGGGGTTGTGCAGGTGTGGGGGGTGGATGTGTAGGTGTGGAGGCTGGGCAGATGGGGGAAGGGGGATGGGCTGGGGGGGTTGTGCAGGTGGGGGTGGTGGTTGTACAGGTGGGGGAGGGGGGTTGAGAAGGTGGTGGATGGGTGGGATGTGCAGGGGGTTAGGCTAGGCAGGGGGAGGGGGGCTGGGTAGGGGGGCTATGCAGGTGGGGTGGAGGCTATGCAGGTGGGGTGGGGGGGGGGGGCTGGGCAGGTGGGCGGGAGGGGGTGGGATGTGGAGGGGGTAACGCTAGGCTAGGCAGGAGGGAGGGGGCTGGGCAAGTGGGGTAGTGGGGGAGGGGGGGTTGGGCAGGTGGGTGAGTGAGTATGGAGATTAACTTGAGTTCCTTGAACCTAATTAGGGAACTGCAGAACAATTTCATAGGACCCGAGTATATCGGATAAGGAACATTCATGGAGGAATCTATAATTCTAGACATGTCCCTACTTAGACTGTCAATGTTGTAGAAACCGTGGAAGACCCATTTAGTGAGTCTAGTAGAATAAGGAAAATCCCAATGCATAATCCTTCCATGTACAATTACTATGGAATGTAATAATGTTATATCCATCATAGATCAAGATTAATATGTCATCATGTTGAGAAACATCAGAACCTTGGACTTGTATTTAATGATAAATGTTATCAATACTTGAAAATATTACATCGAATATGATTTTTGATTTTATATCATTCTAATATTGACACATTCTCATATGTAATATGATGAGGACAATATATAACCTTCCACATAGATACTACGGCTCTGTGTCCAATGCAAGAAATGTCTATAAGTCCAATTCATGCTCGGGGATCAATTTGGAGACCTCATTTTGAATCATAATTTATAGTAATTTAGTAGGATCAAAACATCATTGACTTTTTAGGAAAGCCTCTTTAAACTTTTCAGACCACACAAACATAACTACATTCTTAGTAATCCTAGTCATAGGCACTTCTAAAGGGGAAAATATTTAAATGAACCATATGTAAAACCCGAATAAACAAAGGAAACCCACATTATCAGACATGTTTCATATGCCTTATCATGACACCACAACCTATACATTATTTTGGTACACATAAATTCCCACATTATAGATTACGTGCCTAAGAAAACATACTTTATGGAAGCATAAGTGACACTTTTTGATCTTATAAAACATATAATGTGGAAAAAGTGTAAAAAAGAAATCTATAGGTTTCTAATGTGTATATCAATGGTCGGAGAGTATATTAGGATATCATCAATAAGAACCACAATGAATGAGTTGATATATGTATGGAAGATCTCATTCATGAGATCCATGAACACCATTGGGTTAATTTTAAACATGAAAGGAAAGTCAATATATGTATGGAAAATGACTTAATAATTTTCACACCATTTGTAATACGAAATCATATATATACATTCATTCAAATAATCAATTCATGTCCTTAAAAAAGTTCCACATGTCTCATTACTACTATGTAAAAAAATGGAAAGGATCAATATTTTCCCTCATGTACCACTTTATTACCTCTACACAAGTAGTAATTTACCACTTTCAAAATTGTAAATTATCTTCACACATGTCTTTTCTAGCCCAATGTATTTATATGTATCCACTACTTTTACCGTTATCAAATCCATAGACTAATACATATCACCCAATATAGCTCATCACTCAACTCCCAACATCTTCCATACTACTAAAGGTAGTGTCTCATACAACTATATAACACATTCAAACCTTCTCACTCAACAAACATCCATGTTAATACATTATGATCAATGTAAATTCATTTTTTGAAATAATACCATATTAACCATGGTCTGTCTTATATCAAATTCCAAACATTCCATTATCAATCATGGTTGGATTCATCTAGAACCTTATCACTCAAGGTGAGGCCATTATATTGACCACTACCTTATCAATCATGGTAGGGTTAGATATCATGTTATAATATGATAACATCATTATCACTCAAGTAAGTGTCCTTATAGAACATTATCACTCAAGGTGTTGTCATTCCTTTTTATAAATCACTATACTTGTTAGAATTTCTCACCCAACATGTGTATGAAATAACAACAAGGTAATTTGGTCCATATCATAGCTCACCAAATAGGTACAAGGTTATATTCACTCGGGACCTATTACCCCTACGTTATCAATCATGTTAGTGTTAGATATCATTTATATAATATTATAGCATCATTATCACTCAATTAAGGGTCTTTCCAACACCTAATCACTCAAGGTGTTGTCATTCCTTATAATATTTCACTATACTTGTTATAATTTTTCACACAACATGTGTATGAAATAACAAAGGCATTTGGCCCATATCAAAGCTCACCATCTAGTGTACCAACATGAAGACCATGATACCATGTGATAAAGGGTTAATTTTTATGATTCTTCCTATGGATCATCATTCAAATTTCAATGGATACAAAAATCATCTATTGAAGTTATATACTAAAACTCATGTACTAATATACTGGATTGTTGAGGAGGATTATCTGAATGTTTGCATTGCAGATTGGGGATAGAATATTACCTTGTAATCTTATCGTCATAGTGTATGATAGAAACTTTCCAAAGTGAGCCCAAAAGATGATGTAAATGATTCATAACCACTGACAAACACCACGTTGGATGCCATCATAGCATATCCCCTTGAAAATTAGGCATGTGATATCTCTCATGAATCAATTAAATATCAATCCCCATAGAATCTATGTGTCACAGAAGCCTGACCAATATCCCTCTATTAAACACAAACCATTACCTTGATAAATTCCACAATATAACTAAATATCTTGACATTATAGAAGTCATTACCCCATAGTATATGATTCCCCCATCATTATACTCTCGGAACAAAAGTGTTATAATGGTCATAGTGTAAATATACTTCTACGTTAGTATATTGAATGATTAAATTCATATAAAATTATCAAATTTATCCTGGAGTAATCAGAACCAATAACCCTTATCTGATAGATCAGGATTGAGGCAGGGGATTCCTCATATATGAGTTATAAACTGGAATCTCCAATATCCCACTCCTTATTTGATCAACAAGACATAATTTTGTTGGTTCTTGGTCTTTATACCACATCAATATGTGAACCATACAAGGGAAAGGGATGTGAGTAAGCCTTCAAAAATGAGATGACTGTTTCTATGTGTTTCTTGTGTATTTTTTGTGTGATTGCTGGTGATTGAAGTGTGTTTTTGTGAGTTTTTTATGTGTGCAGTGTGTTTTCTATGTTTGCAATTTGCAGTGTTCCTAGACACACAGAATGTGTGTTTTTTGTGTGATTGCAATGTATTTTTGTGAGATGGAACATTTTTCACACAGAGTTTTCATTGCAGTCTTCTGTTGATTACAGGCTGTTTCATTTTAAATTAATGGGGGTCTAACCCAAAATTTTCAAAACCATTGGGCTATACACCTATGTGATGCTGCATTTCCCAAAGGTTCAAAACTGTTGGGTTATTCCCCTGTGTGATGCGGCATTTCCCAACAGTTTTGAACCATTAGGTTATACCCCTATGCACTCCTGCCTTTCCCAACGGTTCAAAACCATTGGGTTATACCCTATGTACTGCTGCATTTACGAAGGGTTCAAAACCGTTGGGTTATACCCTATGTGCTACTACATTTCCCAACGGTTCAAAACCATCAGGTTATACCCCCTAAATGTTTATGCCAACGATTTTAAAATCGTTGGGTTATACCCCATGTGCGCTGATTTTCCCAATGGTTCAGCTGAACCATCGATATAGCAGGATCCAAACAGCCTTTTCCCAACGGTTCTATGTGAACCATTGGTATATGGCTTTCCCGACGCCTCACAGACCAATGGTTTCTAAAACCATTGGGATATGATTTCCCAATGGTTTGAGGGCCTTTACCAACATTTAAAAACATTGGGAAAACATGGATTCCCAGTATTGGTGGTGGCCAACAGTTCACCCTAAAATGGAGAAGAATATGTGTTTCCAATGCTTTCTCCAGGGTGAGCGCATCTGTCTGCGGAGGACGTGTAACTGTTACCCTGCATTCCCACTTTCCAAAGGCGGGAGACATCATTTCCTTGTTCAGGGACATTTGCTCCTTGATCGAAATGGGATGATGGGATGTCGGTTCTTCCTTCTGTGGATTCCTCCTTGGAACACGTCACCTAGTCCGGGTCTCCCTCATATATTTAATACGTTGTTCGTGAATCTCGTTCCTGGTGCCATATCTTCATGGACGCTGGTTAATTACACCACTTCCGTCAGGACATTCCACGGGGTCTTGACATGGTAGAAACCTTCGGTCAGAGTAGATGACAATATCTGGAATGTCGGGGCATCTCTGGGTGCGTGGACATTGGGGAACCTATATTCTTCCTCATAAGAAGGCATCTCAAGGGTGTAGAAACTGAGGAATCCCACTTTGAATGCGGGGAATCATATTCCATAGGCATGTACCTGAGGGTTTCCTCAGGTTCCCATGTTTAACACAGGGTATGAAGCATGTTTAACATCTTACGAAGACGGTTATGCCAAATGCGTGCCATCTGAGGTTTTCCTCAGGCATCTCATGTTTATCACGAGGAAAACTACGAGTTTAACATCTCGCGGAGATGATTACACCAAAGGAGTATCATCTAAGGTTTTCCTCAGGTATCTCATGTTTATCACAAGGTAGGCCGTGAGTTTAACATCTTGTAGAGACTATTTGAGGGTGATCAAATCGTTCCTTAGAGACATATCAGATTGGTGCATCCCAAGGAGGTAACACCTTGAGGATGGATGGATCAGAATGCCCAATGAGGAAGGATCTGAGGTAGTGCGCCCCATGAAGGGAAGATTTCACACCGTAATGGTTTATCTAAACACCACTAAGGGAGGATCAGGGAGAGTGCACCCCAGAATGGAGGACACCAAGGTTTACCATTTTCTAGGATTGAACCTCATGGAGGTTTCCAATGTACACTGTGTAGACAATAGGGATCAAAACCCAACTAGTTCAAAGTGGTGATGAATCGGGGTGTACACAGATGACAACGACTCGGAGACATGTTGGAGGCTTACACGTGGATAGCGGCCTAGATACTTCTTGGAGCAGCGAGGAGGTGGATTGCGTGATCCCACCAAGATGTGGCGGCCCGGGTGAGAATCAGGATGGATGATGGATGGATGAATGAAGTGGAGGGGGAATGAAATGGTACCATCTTAAGGGAGACAATGAAGTTAGGCTTGAGCCTCGAAGATACCTCCTATGTATCCCTGTGGAAGGGAATCAAAGTGCGCGTAGTTCTGGATGGTGTCGGTCAACCGACGTGAAGGTGGACCTTGGCCTAATAGTATTGGGATTGAACCTCGTGAGGTTTCCTACATACTATAACTTGACATGGATCAAAGTCCTCATTGTTCGGATGGGTGTGCCGGAGGACCGATGTGAATATGGACCTTGGTCTGATGGGTGTCGTCAGTGAACCGAAGTGAATATGGACCTTGGTCCGATGGGTGTCATTAGCGAACCGACGTAAATGTGGACCTTGGTCCAATGGGTATCATCAGCGAACCGATGTGAAGGTGGACCTTGGTCCAGATGGTGTGGGGCTTACACACTAGGCTGCCCAGGTGTTGGTGGACCGACATGAATGAAGTCAGAATGACCAATGGGTGGTGGGCTTGAACCTCAGGAAGGATTCCTACATACCATGCCCTATCATGGATCAATGTCCTTGTAGTTCAGGAAGGGTTTGGTCAGCGAACCGACTGAAGGTGGACCTTGGCCCAATGCGTGTTGGGCTTGAACCTCGTGAGGCTTCCTACGTACCATGCCTTGGCATGGATCAAAGTTCTCGTACTTCAGGGAGATGTCAAATACAGTTTAACGTCATGCGGGATGGGGGTGAACTGACGTGAATGTGGTCGGAATGACTGGGTGATGGGATTGAACCTCAGGGAGGCTTCCTACGTACCATGCCTTGACATGGATCCAAGACCTCGTAGTTCAAATGGATGTATAGTTTAATGTCATGCCATATAGGGCATACAGTTTAACGTCATGCTGGACGGGGCATAGAACCTGACGTGAATAATTGACAGGCGGTGAGCTTGAACCTCATGGAGGCTTCCTACGTACCATGCCTTGACATGGATCAAATACCCCGTAGTTCAAAATGGTGTGGGGCTTACACTCTAGGATGCCCAGGGTGTTTCATGATCAGTGATCACTCTAAGCCCACGGGAGTCGTGCTCGTTGTGAGAAATAAGAGGTTGCAGGGACCTGATGATCACGTCGTGAAGGGTGCGTCCGTGAGAAGAGAAAAGGGGATTACGCGTTAGGAGTCCCATGGTGTTGGGACTTACTACATGATGGTGGCCCAAGGAAAAGGATGATGGTGGTTTCAGGATTGAGCCTTGAAGAGGCTTCCTACGTATCCCCATGGCAGGGAATCAAAGTCCATGTAGTTCTTCTGATGATGGCTTACAACCGATTGGGGGTTTCAATGGCTTACCGCTGGATTGGGTTATAACGGCTTACCGCTGGATAAGAATGTGAACGACTTACAGCTAAATGGGGTCCCAATGGCTTACCGCTGGATGATGATGTCAACAGCTTACCATTGAATGGGGTTGCAACGGCTTACCACTGGATAATGATGTCAACGGCTTACCGCTAAATGGGGTCGCAACAGCTTATCGCTGGATGAGGATGTCAACGGCTTACCGCTGAATGGTGTTGCAACGGCTTACTACTGAACGGAGTGACAATAGTAGATGGGGCTTATGCAAGGAAGCTGCTCGGGTGCCACTATGGTGTGAAAATGGTGAACGAGGCTTAAGCAAGGAAGCTGCTCGGGTGCCGCTATGGAGCGACAATGGTGAATGGGGCTTAAGCAAGGAAGCTGCCCGGGTGCCGCTATGGAGCGGTAATGGTGACCGGGGCTTAAGCAAGGAAGGTAATTGAGTGCCTCTATGGAGTGAAAATGGTGAATGGGGATTAATAAAGAAAGCTGCCCGGGTGCCGCTATGGAGCGGCAATGGTGAACGGGGCTTAAGCAAGGAAGCTGCCCGGGTGCCGCTATGGAGCGGCAATGGTGAACGGGGCTTAAGCAAGGAAGCTGCCTGGGTTCCGCTATGAAGCGACAATGGGGAATGGGGCTTACGCTAGGAAGCTTCCCGGATGTCGCCAGGGAGCGGCAATGGTGGATGGGGTTTATGCAAGGATGTTGCCCGGGTGCCGCTATGGAGCGAAAATGGTGAATGGGGCTTACGCTAGGAAGCAGCCCGGGTACCGCTATGGAGCAGCATTGGTGAATGGGGCTTACGCAAGGATGCTGCCCTGGCGTCACCAGGGAGTGGAAATGGTGGATGGGGCTTACTCTAGGAAGCTTCCCGGGTGCCGCTATGGAGCGGCAATGGTGAATGGGGCTTACGCTAGGAAGCTGCCCGAGTACCGTTATAGAGAGGCACTGGTGAATGGGGATTACTCAAGGATGCTGCCTGGGTGCTGCTATGGAGTAGAACTGGTGAATGGGGCATACGCTTGGAAGCTTCCTGGGTGCCGCTATAGAGCGACAAAGATGAATGGGGCTTATGCTAGGAAGCTGCCCGCGTGCCGGTATAGAGTGGCAATGGTGAATGGGGCTTACGGTTGGAAGTTGCCCGAGTGTCTTCCTCATGTCTGGCCATTTGGGAATCCCAATATACTGGTGGATTGAAGCCTTCACCTATGCGCTAGTGCACAAGCGGGATAATGACATGGGGTGTTGGAATCATGCCATTGTAATCATGCCATTAGGCGTCTTATGATTGGAGCATAAGGCATCTCTCATTTAGTGCAAGAGGCATCCTATGGTTGGAAAATAGGGTGTTCTACAGTTTATAGTCTTATAGATAGGACTATTGGCATCTCATACATGGAGAATAATGAATCTATTGTATTGGAAAAGAGGCATCCTATGTTTGGAACATAGGGAGCACTACAGTTTATAGTCATGTAGAGAGGACTATTGGCATCTCATGATTGGAGCATAAGGCATCTCTTTTTTAGTGCAAGAGGCATCCTATTGTTGGAACATAGGGATTACTACAGTTTAAAGTCACGTAGATATGACTATTGGGATCTCATGCTAGGAGTATAAGGCATCTCTTATTTGGAGCAAGAGGCATCCTATGTTTGGAACATAGGGTGAACTGCAGTTTAGAGTCATGTAGGTAGGACTATTAGCATCTCATGCTTGGAGCATGAGGCATCTCTCAAATTGAGTAAGAGGAATCCTACGATTGGATCATAGGGAGTACTACAACTTAGAGTCTTGTAGGTAGGACCGTTGGCATCTCATTCTTGGAGCATGAGGCATCTCTCATATTGAGTAAGAGGCAACCTATGATTGGATCATAGGGAGTACTATAGTTTAGAGTCTTGTAGATAGTACTGTTGGCATCTCATGCTTGGAGCATGAGGCATCTCTTGTTTAGTGCAAGAGGCATCCTATGTTAGTAACATAGATAATACTACAGTTTAGGGTCATGTAGATAAGACTCTTAGGCATAAGGCGCCTGGGAATGGATAGTGTTGGGACTTATGCGAGGGTGGCCCTATCTGGTTCAACCTGGCATAGGATCCAAGTGATGGGGTTTGGAAGAGTTGCCTGAGGAATGGTTCGACTCAAGGTACTCAGGGAATTGATGATGAGGATCTCAACTCATGACATGTGAAAGGGACCGAGATGAATATGTTGACTCAAGGGGCTACATGGTGTGTAGAGGAGTCTCTCGAATCATGGTATTCCATAAGTGGAAGGAGGCTACGCATAAGAGCGCAATGGAAAATCCCGACGTCCCGGCGTGAAAAGCTCGCGGTGCGACTCTCCATATTTCATGGGGGTCTGTGATGGTAGCGAAGGGACAGACTCGAAGGCCGGGACCGTAGCTCGACACTGACCCCGAGTGGCGGTGCGGTGGCAACGCCCCACAGTATGGACTGGTGGGCGCGAAGGTAGGATCCTCGCAAAGGATAGGACTTCACGAAGTAGCTTCGCGGAGTAAAGGTCTCGCGAAGCAAAGGGATCTCATGGAGTATGGGCCTCTTGCAGAGCAAGGGCGACTCTTGGAGAAGAGGGATCTCACAGAGCATGGGCCTCTTGCAGAGCAAGGGCATCTCGAGGAGTACTCGCGGAGTAGCATCGCGGAGCATTGGCTCACAGAGCATGGACTCGCAGAGCATTGGCTCGCGGAGCGGCAATGCGATGGAAGCTGCTCATGGAGCATGGCCTCGCGGAGCCGCAAAGCGGAGCTCCAAAGACCGGGAGATCCACCGCCCAAGGGGTGAAGTGGCCGTGGCCGTCCGTCCGGAGAAGGGGGGTGTTCTGGCTATTTATATGCAAGGGGCGCCGCGAAGCAGAGCTCGCGCGGCATGAAGACAGAGCTTGCTCTGTGGCGGATTGCGAAAGTCAAAGGGGTTTGCGGAGCATCCCGCCTTCTGTGCTTCACAGCGGGTCTTCGCGGCACGTCGCAAACATCAAACAGGTTCAGGGTGCTTCCCACCTTATTGCTTCGCGACGGCGCTCCGCGATCACAGAGGGGGGCTTCATGAATGGGCTTTGCGAACCAGTTTTCCAGTCCCAACTTCAAATGTCCATAACTCCTAATCCGTATCTCCATTCGGGCCCTGCGACCTACCAAATCGAACCTTGCGAAAAGTTCTACGATCTTGGATTGTTTATGGAAGCATTTGAAAAATTTTGGGGAAGCGTTTTCCAGTGTCTACAATATGTCATTCTCTAGGTCATGGGAATGCATAGAATATGGGAAATATATGCTAATGATGACAATCATATAGGTTACAGGTGCAGTATAAGTGCATTGGTGGGATTTCCAAACTGTAATTTTAGTGTTAAACAATGTTCAATCCGAGATCCATCACAATAATAAACTACTGGATCTTCAGAATATAACAAAGAATCAAAAGAAAGAGAAGGGCCCCAGAACCATCGAGATGATCATCATATGTTGGTAATAATTAATTTAATTAATTGACAAGAATTACCTTGAAAGAATTATTTCTTCATTGATGTTTTCCGGTCATGTTTTGATGTGATTTTTTGTTGCATCGTAGAAGCCAAGTGTAGACATCCTCTAGTTGTGATCCACTTGTGCACCACATATCTCTGAATGTCGCCAAAGGAATATATGGGTGATAGAATAGAGAATATTTTTATTGCGTTGTCCGCCTTAGATCGCCTTGATCTGATGAAGGAGGATCTCTCTCGGTCTTGAGAGCATTCTTGGAGGAAGGAGTTCTCTTGTCCTTGAGAGAATTTAACAGAATTGTTGTCGACAACGATTCATCGAAATGTGTTGGGGTTGTGAGGATATTTATAATCAGTTTTGAGGTCATAGAGTTATGACAATAAATAAACGTGTTACCCGTTTTATTTATTTCATTAACTCTTATTGAAAACCCCCATGTCGAATCATGAATTCCTTGACATGCGCCCACACTGATAATAATAAATATCATTTATAAAATAAATATTATTTTCTCAAAATCACGACTGAAAAAACTAAACCGCGTGTAATCATTAATACACAATGTGTACTTGTTTTTCATTTCATTTTCAAAAGGGAAACTACACGGCCTGCACATTCAATATGCACGACATGTATATCTTGTTTTTCATTTTATTCTTCCTCAATAATTGAAACAATTTTTGCTTCCTTGAATAATTATTAAACCAGCTATAAGAATAATCTTTATTCAAATTGAGGTACTTGGATACACATAGTCTCTGACTATCTAGGCCTCTTTCTCGTTGGCATTAGGCGGGCTTGCTTGAATTCCAAGATTACTGTCTAGCAATAGGTCAAGGAACCCAAGAGAAATAATTTGATGCTGCATTGACGTGTCACCTCATACGAATTCTTACCATGTAATTTAATCTCTTTGTCTCGATATCTTAAATCAAGCAGGTTGCATGCTAGTTCCATTAACCCATGTGCTCAATTATTATTTATTTTACATCCCGGAATTGAACTCACCCATAACTTACAATGGACATGGATTTATTTAGGCTATATCAATTCCATCAATGAGCCTAAGATATCTACTTCCGTTATGGAACAGAAGGGACAAATCCTTTCTCACATTATCTATTAATGCAGTATCACTTGTGACCCACCCAATATATCCTACCTCACTTTGAATAGTGTGTTGTCACAGTTTTCATCAATACATCTAGGTGTACGAGTTGTAATACTCATTAATAATAATCGTAGAGCCTATGGACCAATACACATGTCTGCAGATAAGAACATCCCATGACACAATGAAATGTGGATTTCTTACTAGCGGGTCACGTTCACATAATATCCTCATTGATATTACCAAGGGTGTACACCATGAGAAGGTTCCTCGATGTATTATGAGTCCTCACCACTAATGGCATGTATTATTTGTGTTCCTCAGACAAAATCATCCAGCCATAGAATATATATTCAAGAACAGTGTTATGGCACTTCCGAGTTCTCATCATTGTAGGGATCCTCTATGACCCTTTAATGCAATAGTTGTCCTTATGACATTATCACATGTATTGTCAAGCAGAAGAATAATCAAGATGTGATAGAGTATTTATTAATTAATAATGTACAATGTAGTTTGTTTTAGGCCACCAACTCCAATAAATCATTGCTCTTTTATATTTCTCTTGTTGGGATGCATTTTTTTACTTATGTTGTTTTGGTGGCGTATGTGGCACACACTCTTTTCCCAACCCCTTGTTATATGTATTTAGATTTTTTTAATAAATTTTTGGGGCAATGGGTTTTTTAGCCTATAGTTTGCACCATTTGGATAATTATGGTAAACCAGAAGTTTACTGATCCTAACAAATTAAATACATGACATGATCATTTAGGACATGAAGGATCAATTGTAATAAAAATATTGATTCAACTATACATGAACATCAATTTATTAATAAAACATTAGGCATCCATCAGCTGGAGATTGGTGGATTGATTTAATTGATATTTATATAATAAAAAATAACTTATTAGAGAATTATGAATTCTCAATATGTTATTTTGAATGCCGATGTATGCTGAATTATAATGGATTTCCTGATTTTTTGATAAACCATTTAAATCCATACCCAATATATTTTATGTGAGTTTACAATATTTATATAAATTAAAAACTTTGAAATATAAATATGGGTGGTCCCACATGCCATATGACACCATTTAATTATTATATAAGAGATGCATCAATTAAATGGTCATGTGTATTAATATTTGTCGAGGAGTTTATATCTTATGACAAGCATGTTGATTAAAATAAATATTAAGCATAATATACCATATTTAAAATGTTATTTAATAACCATTGAGAAAATTATGGAAAAAATGTTAATAAATTTGTGGAAATCCATAATTGTGAGTAGAAAACGATAAATATATTTTCCTTTAAAGAGAAAAATGAATCTTGTGAAAGCATTATGTAGTTTTGGGTATTGTATCACATTGGTGCCAAATAAATTGTTAGATCTAATTAACTTTTGTTAACTATACTTTTAAAATTGGCATGGAATTAAATTATTTTTGACGTGAGTGTATTAAAAAAGTAGTCCATCATCAAAATAATACTTCTTTAATAAAACAGGTTCAACATTGGTTAAATAATATCCAGGGAAGTATTTGTTTTACATGAATTTCTAGTAACTATGACTCCTTCCATGGTTCCCAATATGGTGACTTCAGGGGATATGAAATCCAAAGGAATGTTAGACTGAGTGCCTCCAGGATCCTTTCATGGCCTTGGTTGGGGGACACGATTATGATTTCAGTGGGGAAAACAAAATCCAAGGGAATGAACCTTTACTCTTTCACCTCCTTTACTCGAATAAGGGGTGTATATAGTTTAAGGGTGTTTGGGTTAACAAGATAACTTTAATTCACTCTGGTTTGAAGCATGTGTTGGTTGGTAAAGTTGGATCCATGGGTCAGTTTTATTTCTGGCACTCCATTATGCACATCCTTAGGGTTTCTATGGTCTCCGAACTGAGGATCTCAAAAATAATTTCAGAGGGGAGGACATGAGATATTATTTTGGGATTATTTAAATCATGAAAGGAAGGGATAGAAAAAACACAAGGCGTGAATATGCATGGGCTGAGGGCAAGCTCAAGGATCCCACCTCCCACGAGGCCTCCACAACCCTAAAACCAAAATTCTCTCTCAATGGTTAAATGAATTGAGATTATACTTCAAATGAATCGATGTCCAACATTGGTTTAATAGAAGCATATCTTTAATGGAATTAAAGGGATTTTATGATCATTGAATGTCATTGAATTTCCTGATGACCCTGCTGCCCATTCTTATTCTTCTTAAATACTTATTTTTACTCTCTCTCTATATATAATATTTTGTATATGTACATAAAATAATATATATTATTTATTAGATAAATTTATATAATATATATGTAATATTTTCCATATATATATATATATATATTTATAATATGTAATAATATATTTATTACCATATTTATTATATATAATCACCAAAAATTTCCACGAAAGATTAAATTTCCACTTAAAATCATAATGAAAATATTTTAATACGCAAATAAAAAATTATAAATTTTTAACAAAAAATTGCACAGTAAACTTGTAGACCAAATATCCAATGGGAATTTTTTGTTCTACTTTACACAATGCATATTTTAACATATTTGTTATTATAATTTTACTTAAAATTTGAAAACACAAATTATAAAATAAATTCATATTTAAAATTTTAGAGTAAATATATTTACACATAAACAAAAAATTTAATTTTGCAATGAAGTTTTAAATTTCAAATTTCAGAAGGAAATCTACAATGCAAATTTCTTAATGAAATAACCTCTGGAAATTTCAAGCACAAATTTACAACAAAAATTTAAAGTGAAAATTCCCACATAAATTTTACATGTAAAATTCTCACTTAAAATTAGTGTGAAAATATGTTAATACATAAATAAAAAATATTAAATTTAACTAGAAAGTATCATTAAAAGTATCATTTAGAAATTTTTACTATAAATTTTCATTTGAAACTTTTAGTGCAAATTATCATTTAGATTTCCAATGAAAATTCTTGATGTTTATTTTATACGGACTTGTGTGCGAGAGGGATTGTGATTGTATATATATATATATATATGTGTGTGTGTATCCTAATATTAATACACAATTATTTTTTTGGGAAAATTTATCATTAAAAGTTCCAGTGCATACTTACATGGATACATTTATTGTATGTATATACATATATTTTAGTATAAATATATACATATATACAAACATTCACATATTTATACTAGAATTTTGAAATATAAATTTGCATTGAGAACTTTTCATTCATATTTTCAATGAAAATTTCTAATTTAAATTTGTACAAAAATGTTTGAGTGTAAATTTCCAGTATAAATTTACGACAAAACATAATCAATAGATATTTTTATAGAAAGTTACACACACCCACATACACACTAATATCAATATACACCATAAAATAGTAATTAGGTAGGAAGTTCTATCAACTGAGAATATGAAGATTCTTAATCCATTGATTGGATTCCCCTATCCTGAAATCCTGACATGGATTTCCCCAACACTTCCCTCACAATCTTTATTGAACAAACTTTATCTATTAAACACAATACAATTTCGGTTAAGTCAACCCAAAACTCACATGTGAACTCCACGATTAATGTAAGTGTCCAAATTTTGGCCATGTACTAAACTATGTTATATGGTTTCATTCCTAATAATGTATTGAAAGGGACAGTTTCATGACCCAATCATGGGGGTCCTCTCCCACACCAGCAAGATCATAAAAGCGGCGGTTCATCTAGTTTGTCCTTATAGAAGAGATGAGAGTCACCCCAAAAAAGTAGAGGATGGTGCGTGTATGTCTTGAAACCACTGGTTGGGAGTTTTGGCCACTCTCCAAATGAGTTTATGGCAGGATGAAAGCTGTTAACCTCACGTTATATGAAGTGATGGATGGCTGAACCTCGCATACCTTGGAGGGGGTTGGAGTGCCGCATAGGCGAACTACTGTGCTGAGACGTTTAGCCTGTGAGAAGTGGTATCAGATGGAATGTGCCTCGTAGTGTTGTGGAATTCTGCTGGACGAACCTTGGTGGTGGGAGAAGAGTCCTCTAGTGTCATTTGTAGGTGACACGACAGAGAGGGTCTCACTCGAGAGATGTCAGAGGCAGAGACACCACTATGATGGGTGGGTCTCGTGGAGGTGGTTTTCGACCCTGAGTCAGAAAGTGGACCACAGTGGTTTGCGACCCAGAGAGTGGGTGGGCTAGTGATTCCCACGATAAAGAAAGAGAATCCATTGAGGCCATTCTTGGTAGCCTGTTAGTTGGAAGTAGTCATATACACATAGAAGGACACGATCCTACATGCACAAGGGCGTGCATGGAATGGTGCTAGGAGAATGTCACGACCCAATAATAGAGGTTCTATCCCACACCAAAAAGAACATCAAAGCTGCGGTTCATCTCCTATGTCCCTGTCGAAGATATGGGAGTTTCCTCAACAAACTGGAGGATGGTGGGTGTTAGTCTTGACACCACTGGTGGGGATTTGGTGCCACTCTCCTAATGAGCCCATTGCAGGATGAAACCAGTGAACCTGGCATCATATGAAGAGTTGGATGGCTAAACCCTTCCCACCTTAAAGGGGGTTGGGGTGCCACATGGGAAACTGCAGTTCTGAGATTCTCAAACTGTGACACTAGTCTGACATAGTTTTCCATAGAGACATTTTAATTTATTATACAAAAAGTCAATCTTGTTTTATCTTTTATACATGTTTCTAATAATATGTAGATGTTACATAATTAATTAATAATGTTTTTATAAAAAAATATGCATATTTTTTTTATTTAGTTCATTCATTGCATATTAATCCATTTATTTATATTATTGTGACCTTGTACCCATAAAAAATTAATTGCATATATATAAATAAATAATTTATTAAATGACATGTTAATGTGATTTATTTGAGGGTTAATTTAATGAGTAGGAATTAAATCAACCTTTAACAAATGGGAAATAACTCTTATTGTCGGTCCTCACATGAGTTACAACATTCCACTTACCTATCATTATGGTTCCATATTGAATTGACTCAACGCTCCTTGGGATGCTCCTTTAATTAAAAATACTTATTACTCAAATGCAGGTGAGAAGAACCAGAAGATTAGTAAGAGGGATTATATAAATATTCTTGGACACGTAGTTCCTACATAATAGAGGAGGGAGGGATGACGGACCATACATGATTTAATTTATTATTAAATAATTACGAACTCATGAAATAAATTAAATTAAAATAACCAACCCATACACAGGTCTTGGTCAAGCTCATGAGAGGTCATACATGCAATGAATATGGAAAATTAAGTGGCTAGTATTCATTTCATTATTCATTTTTTATTATTGAATATAAAAATGATTACATTAATTAATAAATAAATTAATTGATCAATTACCTTTCATTTTAGTGTTTATCCGATCCTAATCAGGGATACCCATCATTAATTTCATTCATGGAAAATAAACAGCTGAACCAATAATAACATATTAATTATAACAAATTAATTATGAATTTAAAATTATTTAAAACAATTATAAAATTGTCAAACACAAAATGGTGTTCCAATCAATAAAATATGTTTTTAAGGATGAAAATTTTAAATTTATTGTAATTTTATATTTTTACATTAATGGGAGACTACACGACATATACATGAAGCAACACACCATGTACTATGATTTTTGTATATCTAAGTCAGATGCCTAGGGATTCAGTGTGTTAACATGGTCGGACTACACGGTGTGTACAAGCTAGCTACACACCCTTTATCCACTTTTTGTGTTCCATGATGGTCTCGTATACATGTGGTGTGCAATAAATGCACCATGTATATTTAATTTCTCAATACATCTAGATACAATATTAATAGGTATAAGATGTGTGCTCTAACTGCACGCCATATAACCCAATTTTACTGGCCAATGATTTTTCACTTCCCGATGGTATCTTCAGCCATTCTTCATTTGTTCTTAAACCTTTAAGAAAATGAAGCATTGAATGAACTTGATAAATATGTTGATAACACGTGAATTCAAATTAGATTAAATAATGGATAATATGAAATTAATATCTAACCACAATTGCACATAGATCAATGATCAAATAATTAATTATAAATTTAAATGTCACCTATCTTATACCACTTGATGGTTATGGGCATAGAAAAAGCGTGTGGAGGTGGTAGATATATTAAATTTTCTTTTAATACTCAATTCCCAAAACCAAGAGCGAGGATCATTCACATCAAATTTACAAATAATTTATTTAATATCTAAGGAAATAAATACCCAGGCTTAAGAAATTTCTTCATTGGTGAAGGTAGTTCATCCGAAAAGACCCTTTCAGATCACCTCCACTACACTGTGAGGATCCAAGTGTTAGGTTAGAATAATACAAAGTAACACAAGATGGGGTTGAATTGTGTCTTTTCAAAAATATTCACAATTCTGGATTTTTACACCCTCTATGATATATATATATACGGTGATTACTTCTTTAATCAGTATAAGTAGAGGGTAGACTAAAATTAAGAACATAAATTTTTATAGTGGGTTGGGCACAAATATCCCATAGTCCACTCCACCAATCACTCTCTCTCTCTGAGCTTAGGGAATTTCACTAGAATAGTCCTCTTATCACATGACCAAAATTTAAGAATATATTTCAGGAAGTTGAAACCTTTACAAAAAAGGATAATTAGAGCCTTATGGTTCTATAACATAGAACCTATTATACACAACTTATTACAAGAATCTGGCACTTCACCACAACTGAGTACAAGTAGTTGAAACTCTCAATAAATCAGTGGAGTTCAATATGTGGGTTCAGGTTATTATTCAAAATCATTATAATGACAATTAGAAGTAGATTGATCTTTTTCTACATAAATGAATTTATTCAAGGAAGTGTAGTTATGAAATGATCCATTTACAAAATGACCTTTAATAATAACAGAAAAAAGTAGTAGTATTATTATTATAGTAGTATGAGGTTCAATATGTATGTCAACAAAGTGTAGCCTCTTCAGCAATGTTAATCATTCATCATAGTATAACAATAAAAGATATTCAAAAAATATTGTATCATTAATATCACATACATGCCACCTTAATTGAAAATAATACATTGATCATATATATATATATATTATTTTGGTTGAACAAACCTTAGAAGATGTCCTGAAGTATCACATAAATTCAAATCTAAATTGACCAGGGGAGTTGTAAATTTTCTTAGGTATAAGAGTTATTTTCTCCAATGAATATTATTCTTTGAATCAGTCATAATGAGATTTGAATCAATTTGATATTCTATCAAGAACATTCCATGAAACCCAAATAAAATAGAGAATTTAAAACTCTTTTGTTGAATAGAACACGTAGGGTTGAACTGCACAGCGTTGGGTTCTATTCGTGTAGCATGGGGTTCAATTTGCGTAGCATAGGGTTCCTACCAAATTATGGTTTAATAACCATACTTTCATCTACAAAAAACATAGTGAAAAAGTAATGTTGGGATGATGATCCATACGTTCATCATTTACATCATAATATTCTAAATGTATCATTGATTAACCACACATCTAACTTTCTGAATGTAGGTTATGAAGAGTATTTCCAGACTCCATTGTTGGGTTAATATTCCACACACATGTCAATTTTATCAACATAGGCCTTTCAATCCTTATGAAAAATGTTCAAAGTAGCATAGGGATGATGTTCCATAATTTTATTTACAAAATGTAGGTTTGAACAGTGTTTCCATAACACATCCCGTTGCTCACATTCCATCAAAAATATATATAAAAACATGATAAATATTTATTAAATAATATTAATATAACATTGTTAAAAAACTAACAAGGGTATTTATGGGCATCAAAATCAATATAAAATATATAATATTATTTATGTAATACTTTCCCAACAATCTCCCCCTTTTTGATGATCAAAAAACCTATAAAAAATTAAACGAAAATATAGAAATTGTAAACACTAAGAAAATATATCGATTTTATAGTACATTTTTGTTTAAAAAAAGGTCTCCTAAAAATATAAAAAATATATTCAACCCAAAAATATAAAATTTAAACATTCTCCCCCTTTTTGTGATATCAAAAAGAAAATTTTGAAAGAATGAATGACATAAACCACATTTTAATATTACACTGAACTGTAAAATGAATGTTATAATCTACGATCAGAAAATTAGACATGTGATTTGGCAGTGTAATTATGAAAAAAACCACATTCAAAAAAGTAAAAAAATAGTATAAAATGAACAGAACCTAATTAATGTAATTTAAAGTAAATTAAATATTAATTTAATCTACAAATCAAATGTATGAAAAGTTAATGATTGCATCCCAGCATCAACATGAGAGGTATTCAAAATAAGGGGATAAGATCAGATTTGTTTTCTTGGTATGAATCTCCATGGGTAGTATTCACTGCATCAGGATGATGATTGGTCTTAATAAAAATTGAATTTCAAGAATCATCACCCACAGACTCTGAAAATGGTTTTTGAAGACATCCATCCATTATTGTAGTAGTTTCCTTGAATCTTGTCCAACCTTTAAGCTTTCCATGAGACTCACTTTCATGAACTCATTCAAATATTCTTATGATTGAACAAAGGATTTCACTCTATTGGTGACTTGATGAATAATTCTTCCCAAATAGGATTCATTAGAGATAAACTAACTGATCATATCATTCAGACTTCCTAGAAGCACATTTAGAGGCATAATATCACACTAGAGAGTCTGTATACTATTGTTGAATTCATCCATCATACTAGTTATTTCTTAAAATCTCTTTATCAAACCAGGATAATTTTTTTGATGAGTAGACAGTGAATCCTAGTTACTATCCTTGATAGACTAAAAGTCCCTACCCAATACATGTTTTAGCTCATAAAAATCATACTTTTTCATAGACTCTTTTATCCATGTTCAGAAATATCTACCCAAATTTGTCATTACCTCTTAATAATCTCTCATAGAAATCATGTTTTCTTGAATATCACTGATTTTAGTTTTAAGAGATTCAAACTCAGCTCTTGGAACACTTGAATTCTTGAGATCCTCATATTTCTTATTCTCACCTTCTATATCTTCACTCAAGGATAAGTTCCCATTTTCCTAATGCATGAAATTTATAATTAATGTTTCATAATAATAATCAAGAAGACTATTGAATTATTTACCTTTTAGATTTTATTCTTTCCACCACAGTCAAACTAGGATCTCTCGGAAATTCTTATCTATTTCTAAAAATAGATCACCCGACAACAAAATAATTAGGTTCTATAAGATAATGTTTAATAGGTGAAGGTATACCTTACCTATGAACATCATTATTATGATACTATTTCTAAAAAACCTCATTCACTTGATCCTCTTGGTTAACTACATTTTCAGCTTCATCCATGGTATATGAAATGTTGATTGTAACGCTTATTCCTTGAACAAGATGACCCTCTTCAGGTCTAGATTAAGCTTCTTCATCAGGCCTCTGTTTTATAGAACCAACAAATGGAATCATCCTTTTCTCTTCTAGGCATATTATATATGCTTTTGTTGTTGTCAAGCCCTAACAAGAAAAAGGTTGTTGTAGGAACTTCTCCAAACATATCGATGCTTCTTAATAGTCCAAACATTGAGAATGTTATCCTGATTATATCTATACCCAAGAAGAATATTCAGGATTCATCTTTTTCTATTAAACAAAAAGGAAATGGTTATTCTATAAGGATAATATTCCACATTTACTTCCAAATGATAGTTAGGACTTAAAAAACTTATCATAAAATGAGGGAAACTGAACTTAAATATATTATGAAACAAAAAAAGAACATTCATATGAGGGTAAATTATTTTCTCTAACCACATTGTTCATGAAAAAATCCGAGTCTAAATAAACTTCATAAGGACTCTTCTATCTAAATTAAAGAAATTGTTCAACACATTCTTAATAATTATTATTCCAAAATGAGAAAAAATAATGTCTTATGACTTATATTTCTTATCTCTAATACTTATCAAATCAAAATAAAAATCTCCTTGGTGGGGATAACGTAACAACATAGCTATATAAATATAAGAAATAGTAAATTAAGTATCATGAATCCGAGAAATTATGGTATCTTCATCAATTCCAATACAAAATGTATCATTCCTATAGAACACTTTTATTTCAACATAGAACATTAGAGGTGTTTTATCATATCCTAAAGTGAATTGTAGTCCCTGAATTTGAATCGATTCCTTTAATGATTTTTTAATTTGTATAATCAAAATCAATCACATTACCTTGAAGAAAGTTTCAATACTTCATTGGTGGATACATAGGTACACCCAAATCATCATATTCATGTCTTCCTATAGGTTCCATTTCTGAAAGTTTTTTGATTGAAGGTTATAATGTTTTATGTATTCGATAAATAGGAATGAGATAGAGAGGCTCCATAAACCGAAAGGATGTGAAGAGGATGTGTGGGAGAAGGCTGATGGTTTTCTCGTGTTGATTGAGAGTGTACTCATTACATTTTAATTTGATAATATGAATAAAAAGAAATTAAAACAAAATTATTTTTAAAACTAATCAATAGATAACCTATCAATAATAAAAAATTAATAAATAATTAAATACATTGAATACATTTTACATAACATAAAAATAGATAGATTAAAATAATATATATTACTGAATGTTTATTTAAAATTAAATAAATCTAAATCCCCCTTAATAGAATAAAAACATGCATTGGGAAGTGTTTTAGTGAAAATATTATCTAATTGATATTCGGTATTAACAAATTCTAAACATATATCCTTTTTAAGAACACGATCTATCAGAAATTGATTTCTTTTATCAATAGGCTTAGGCCTAGAATGAATTTCCAGATTTTTTGAAATTTTTATAGCACTAGTATTATCACATAATATAGGTATAATAATAATATTTAGTCCAAAATCTAGAAGTGTGTTTTTCATTTTCAGTACATGTTCACAACAACTGCCAAAATAAACAAATTTTTGTCTCACCTGTTGAAAGTTCAACAAAGTGTTGTTTTATACTCGACCATGATAGTAAGGAGTTTCCATAAATGTGATAGGTTTCTGAGATACTTTTTCTATATAATCTACAACCTACATAATCATCTTCTAAATATGAAATTAAACTAAAGTTAGATGTATTGGGGTAAAGAATAGTTTGAAAAATAATTCCATTTAAATATCTAAAAAATCATTAAATATTAGTAAGAATGGATTCTTTTGTATTAGATTTAAATCTTTCAGATATACATAAAAAACCATAATTCATGGTCTTCTAGAAGTAAGATATAAAAAACTACCAATAATAGCTCGACATAACTTGTTGCCAAATGATTTTCCAACTTCATCCAAATCATGTTTTATACTAGTACAAATAGGAGTTGTATATTTCTTTCTATTTTCATGTCGAATTTTTTTCAAAAAATAAATAATATATTTACTTTGATTTAAATCATTTCCATATCGTTTTAGATAGATCTGAATTACTAAAATGAAATTATGTTCTCCCATTAGACTCTATTCAAATTATTTTGGAATTATTTTTGAAAAATAATTAAAATTATTTACATTAGTTGATCTAAAAGTAACATCATCAACATAAATTTGTACTGATAAAATATCAGAACAAACTATTTTCTTAAAAAGGTTTGGATCTTCCAATCCAAGAGTGAATACATTTTTCAAAAGAAAAGGACTTAATATATGATAACAATCTCTAGGTTCTTGTTTATGTCCATAAATATCTTTTGTATGTTTATCAAGAGAGTTTGGTTTTTAAGGATTTTGAAATCTAGTAGGTTGTTCAACATAAACATCCTCCATTAAATAAACATTTAAGAATATAGATTTAACATCCATATAATATAATTTAAAATCCATATGATATGAATAAGAAAAGGATTCTAATGGATTTTAATCTAGATACACCAAAAAATGTGTCATCATAATCTATACATTATTTCATATTATATCTTTTGGATACCAATCTAGCTTTACTTTTGGTTATGATCCCTTGACCATCCTGTTTATTTCTAAAAACCCGCTTAGTTCCTATAACTGGATAACTGGATGGGCTTTCTACTAAATCCCAAATTTTATCTCTATTGAACTAATTTATCTCTTCCTACATTCATAACATCCAACTCTCATCTTCTAAGGCTTTATCTATATACTTAGGTTCTAACTGAGACAGTAAGGAAGAAAATTCCACTAGGTTTCCTACAATTATTATAGTTCACATTCCAGTGTCTAGGTCTCCAATAATAGTTTCTATAAGATTACTATTTAAGGGTCCAGAGTGTCTAGGAATGATAATTTTAGGTTCTTCAGTTTCGTGTTCTTCTGAAGGGGAATTATTTTTATTAATTTCATTTTCAAAATCAGTTTTAGGGGTTTCAAGTCTCATGTTGTACATTTAGTCTATAACTTCATCCGTTTGATCTTTCTATTTTAGAAAGGGTCTGTTTCATTAAACATCACATGTACTGAATCTTCAACAGTCCTTGAATTTTTATTTACGATGCTATAAGAATTAGTGGTAGCAGAATATCCAAAAAAATATTCCATCACCATCTTTTAGATCAAACTTACTGTGGTTGTCCTTAGTATTCAAGATATAAACATTGAATCCAATAAATTTAAAGTACATTACCTTAGGTATTCTATTATTCCAATTTTAATAGGGTGTTATTTTGAAAATATTCCTTATTAAAACATTATTCATGATATAACCGGTTGTTATTATCACTTCTTCCCATTAATAGGTAGGAAGAATTTATTCATTTAGTAGTCCTTTCCATTTCTTGAATAGTTATATTTATTCATTCAACTATTCCATTTTGTTGAGGTGTTATTGGTATAGTGAATGTGTGTTAAATACCCAAATTTGAGAAATAAATTAAATTCATGATTCTTAAATTGTTTAACATGATAACTTCTTAATGAAATTATTTCAAATCTGTTTTCATTTTGAAAGAAATTATAATAACTTCCAAAATTAGTGAAAACTTCAATCATGAGTTTTATAAAATATACACAAGTAAATCTCAAAAAATCATCAACTAAAACATAAACATATACATTACCATCCAAAATTTCAAGACTAGATGATCTAAACAAATCCATATGGATAATTTTTAATGTTTAAGATGTACCAATTTTGTTAATTTTTTTGAAAGACGATTTGTGTTGTTTTCTAATTTTCCATAAATCACAAAATATGTTATTTTCAAACTTAAGACTAGGAAAATTAGGGACGAATTTTTCCTTATACAATTTTTGTAAATCAATAATATTAAAGTATCCACATCTTCTCTTCCAAATAAATAAATCACTTATCTTATTTGTTAAACAATTCACATTCTATTTACACATGGAATTTATATCCAATGTATAAAAATTATCATTTCTTGGTGATCTAAATTTAAGTAACTTATATTTAAAGAAATATCATGATTTTTTAGAGAAATAAACATAAAAACTGTGATCATAATGTTTAGAAAAACTTATCTGGTCATGTTCTAACCCTTTTATAAATATAACATTGTTGATTAAGAAAATTTTTGGATCTCCATCAATTCCAATTACAATAGTTGTTCTTTTCAAATTTTCACCAAAATTAACTATTACTTCATCCATTTGAGTTAGCGTTTGAAACCATGTCGATTCTACGCTCATATTCCCAGAATAACCTCTATTTAAATACTAGATTTTCTATTCTTATGATTTATTTCCTGCAAAAGAAATTAATTTTTTTGTTTTGGTACCCATATTTTCTTAGGTCCAACAATGTTAGCGAGAAAGGATCCATGTATCTATATTTACTTTATATTTCAATAATTTATATCAAATGTTTTAGAAAAAAAATTATAAATAGAGGATTTTTAATGCCACTAATTTGATGATTTTTCATGTAACATTTTTTTAGAATAATGACCTTTTGTTCCAAAAAAATTATAGGTATCATTTATCAAATTGGTGGTAAAATTATTTTTATACCATTTTGATTGACCACCCTTACTTCCGATTCCAAATATTTCTATTTTAATTGAATTATTTCAAAGAATATAATTTAAAAAAAATTCTCCTTTAGTGAAAGTATTTACAATACTCTTATAATATTCTATATAATCCTGCAGTTCTTTAATCCTTTTTTCATTATTACTACAGTTTGATGTAGATGAGTTGATTTTTTCAACTTTCTCTTGATGTTGTGTAAGTAGGGTATCTGTTTCACCTAAAATAGAATTATTAAATTTTTTCAATGATTTATGATTACATATCAAAGAATCATATTATTCTTCTTGCATTGAACAATAGGAAGCGAATTTATCATTTGACAAACTACCCATATCGGAATCCGAGGAGTATTAAATTTATACATTTTCTTCTTCTTTATTAGACATAAAGCACATGTTATATTTGAGATTTGATTTCACTTTATCTAAATTAGAATTTTAAGGGAGGATGTAGTCTTCATATACACTCTATATAGATTTAATTTATATTTTTTTCTTTATGATCATAATCAAAATTCTTTTGATATTTATTTTCTCACCATATTATTTCATCATTTAATTGAGGGAGATAAGGTCAGATAGAACCCAATTTTTTTTCATTAAAAGCATCGAACTTATCTTGGTTATTTATCATTCATCTTAAAGGATTTTATAAATCCTATTTTATTTATGTAAAATTTTCTGAACATTCTAGCAAGCTGAGCTAGTTTCATCTCAGAATACGAGGAATCCTAATTTCTCTCTAGTTTTTCCTCTTTATTTGTTCTTCTAATATTATTATGAGATGTTTTTTTTCATGTTAGTAATTTTATTTTCCACTAAGATTGTATTATCTTTATCTTTATCTTTCATCTTAACTTCATAAATCATTTGTTTCCAAATTAGTTCATTTATAGCTACACCAACAGAAGGTGATGAAATTTGAATAACTACAGATATACAATTCTATTTCGAAGGTAGTACATTGAGTAATTTTAGTGCTTGATCAAGTTTTTTAGGGGTTCTCCCAAGGAAGTAATGTTATTGATAATCTATTTTATCCTTCCATTAATCTTCATGATGATTTCACCCTCTATAATTCTAATGATGTCAAACTTTTTCTTCGATGTAGTGTACCTCATATGTCTTACATTGTCTGTTACTTTATAGGAAACTAAAATAGTTTACCAAATCTCGTAGGTAGTAGTAATTTGTGATACTCGATTAAACTCATATATTCCAAGTCCAAAAATGATAGAATTCATAGATTTTGAATTGTTTCCATATTTAGATTCAATCTCAGTAGTAAAAGTATTTTTTTTCTTAGTAATTTTTTAAGGTGTGATGATTTTTAGTAGACTCTAAATCCATTATTTTTCAAATTGATAATCATTTTTTATTTTCAGCATCCATAACGTTCATCATTAATGTATGGAATTTGAACCGTAGACATTCATTCTCTTAGTCCATCCATTACCATCTGATTTTTATAGACCATATAATTTTTATCTTTTTATAGCATTATCTGAAAAACTCACCTTTGATACCCAATGTTAGATTAGAATAATACAAATTAACTTAAGAGGGAAGCTAATTGTGTCTTTTCAAAAATCTTCCAAAATTCTTGATTTTTACATCCTCTGTGATTTATGTGGATATACAGTGTTTACTTATGTAATGAGTATAAGTAGTAGATAAAAAAAAATATTGAAAAAACTTTTTTGCAGTGGTTCAGAGCACCGAGATCCCCATGTCGACTCCGCCAAAAACACTCTTTGTGAGCTTGGAGAATTCCACTAGAACGACCCTCTTATTAAGAGACCAAAATATAACAACTGAGTTCAGGCAGTTGACACCTTTATGAACCAAGATAATTGTTTCCTTATAGTACTATAATAAATAACTGATTATCCACAACTTATTATAAGAAACTGGAACTTCACCACAACTGAGTAAGAGCAGTTTAAACTCTCAATAAAGAAAAAGAGTTTTATTTGTTGGTTCAGGTTGTTCTTCATAGTCGTAATAACAGCAATTAACAGTAGATGGATCTTATTCTTCAGAAATTAATGTCTTCACGAAATAGGAGTTCTGAATCGATCCTGTTTTAAAAAAATCTTCTATAATATCAGCAACAAATATCAGCAATATTCTTAAAATAGTATGAGGTACAACATTAATGTCATAAAAGTGTAGTTTCTTCTATAAAGTTGATCGTTCTTCACTATAGCACAGTAAAAGATAATAAAAAAACTTATATCACTTGTATCACATACACACCACCTTTATATGAAAATACATCGATCATATAAATAGCATTATTTATGTTGAACAGATCCAAGAAGATCACCTAAAATATTTCATAAATTCAAATCAGAATTGACTAGGGGAGTTGTAACTACCCTTATGAATATGAGTGATTTTATTTGATGGATACAATTGTTTAAATCAATCATAATTATATTTGAATCAATATGATATTTAGTCAAGAGCATTTGGTGAAACTTGGATAAGATAGAAAATTTAAAACTCTTCTATTAGTAGACAACAGAGGGTAGAACTACATAACATATAGTTTCATTCACGCAGGGAAGGGTTTCATTCACGTAGCATAGGGTTCCTACCAATGTTTGGTTTTCTAAACATACATTCATCTACAAGTAACGTAATGAACAAAATTAATTTTGATATGATGATCCAAATGTTCATCAATTTTAGCATAAAATTATGAACATAACTTTGATTAACCAGACATTCAAATTCCTGAACATCATGTATGAAAAAGTATTTGTAGATTCCAACATAGGGTTTTTATTCCATATTCTTATTGATTTTTCAAATGTTCATTTGTTGATCCATATAAAAACTATTCAATGTAGTGTTGGGATGATGATCAATACATTAAATTACTGAATATAGGGTTTGAAAAATGATTCCATAACACATCCTATAGATCACATTCCATAAAAAATATAAATAAAAACAATATATATATTCTTGAAATATTCATAACATAACTTCATTATAAAACTAATAATGGTATTGTTAGTTCCCGGCGTAGTGGATGTGCGGTGTTGGGTGGGCCCAATTTTTTTTTTCTAAAATCAATGAACAATTTGGGATCAATATGATGATGACTTCTATTATACATGGATTTATTAAAGGAAATAGACAAGGAAATAAAATTCCAGAACCAGGAGATAGGATCTTGCACATGATTTTTATAATTAATTTAAAGAAAATCATAAGAAATTAAATACCTAAACTTAGGCACATTCTTCGTTGAAGATCATTGGTTGTTCAAAATGGCCCATCTGAATGTAATTCATTGTGATTGGGAAGATCCAAGGGTTGAATCACACTATTGGCAATCCCCATATTCTCTGATGATGTCTAAAAAACACCACTCGATCTCCAGGTGCTAGCACGAAGAATCGAATTTCTTGTGTTGATCATTCTTGATTGTTCATTATTTAGTCTTAAAAAACATCTACCTTAGTTTTCTCAATCTTGAAAGGGAGAGATCATAGAGGATTTTAGATAGAATTCATTGTGTTTACCAATTCCCTATTCCAGAATTGGAATTGGATTCCTATCCATCGAACAATAGACGTATCCTTATATTGATAGAAGTGAGATTTCAATTACAATATTTAATTGCATAAATAACTTTAAATGAAATTATAACCATTAATAAAATATCATGCCGCATAATTGTAATAATAATATTATTATATTTTGGTTTGCCAACTTGTGTAAAATGGATAACTAATATGTACCGACTCGTAAATAATTATTCTTCCACCAGACATGGTATTAGTTCATTTGAATTCCTCTTGTATTTATCGAATACCCAAACAAATATTTTATTATCTTAAATAAATATTATAGTCACAAACTAAAAAATAAATAATTATTATATATTCATATATATATATATATATATTATATACAAAATCTAGTGAATAAATATTTTTTAATTTATATTATCATTATAACTTGAATAAAATTAATCTTTAGTCTTGAGAATAATATTTACTCCATTAATTAAATTCTAATAGAATTTAATTAAGACCCCATAAAAACTTAGTATGTGACCCTCTAGGATTCGTTCTTGTTAGAATTAGGTGGGCCTGGTTAAAGTAGATGATTACTATCTAGCAACGGGTCAAGGAACCCAATAGAAATAAATTAAATTCTTAACAAAAACAACCACATACAAATTCTCACAGTGTAATATAATCCCTTTTTTTCACAACATATCATCATGTAGTTTTCATGGCGGTGTCATCAACCTAAATGCATGATACATTATTCATTGAATACCTAAATTGAACATGTTGTAACACCATGGATATGGAATTTAGGGTGATGGTTATATTTCAATCAAAAGGAAAAGATATAAAAATTCATAAATATGAAAGTAGAAAAACCTTTTTTTGACTTATCCATTAATAACATGTCATTCGTGATGTATCGAACGTACCCTACTTCCCGCCAACATATATCGTGATGGTTTTTGTCAAGAAATATACATGTGTGAGTATGAAGTGTATTAATGGAAATCTTAAAGTCTATGTATCATTAATCATGCTCATAGATATGAATATCCAATGACATAAAAAAATAAATAATACCTACAAACAGTTCTGTTCTTATAATCTTTCATCATGGAGATTACCAAGTGTAAAATTCATGAGAATACTTATCATCTACATATGAGTACTTGAACATGATAGTATATATACTTATATGTCCAATCAGATTATGTTATCTATCCGTAAAACTATATTGAGAATATTGTTATATCATTTCAATGTTCTCATCATCGTGGGGAAATTTCGTGACCTTATTAATGAAACAAATACTCTATGAAATTATTACATTATGGTCATGCAGAACAATGAAAAAAATGTAATTATATGTTTAATGTGTAATAAATTAAATATTGACATAATTAAACTACAAATAGTTAGTTCTCGAACAACAAATCTTACCAACTCCCACTTGGAGTAGAGCCAACTGCCTATGATATTCAATCTACTATACCTCACATGATAATAATGTTTCTGTTGAATCAAGTATTTAGTCAAGGGGAAAACCATATTGTCTTCTGTGTAAATAATACTGACTACATATTCTTCTATATGATAATAATCCCTCAATAGAAGATGCTTATGAAGTATGTGCTCCATCCGCTAATGTGACCTTGACTCTTTTGTGAGAGAAACCACTACCAAATTATCATTGTATAGTGTGATGGGATATTTAATGTTATGTACCACCTCAAGATCCTAAACGATGTTGCGCATCCAAACCACATCTTTATCCACCTCATGATCTATAATATACATGGAATCTACTATATAATGTTCAACCACAACCTACTTTGAGATCCTCCATCTCACAACACTTCCATTCAAAGTGAAGATGTATCCTGCTTGTGACTTCATGTCATCTTGATCAGTCTGGAAACTATCATCTAGATAACGTCTGATGACAAGATCCCCATATTCACTATAATCCAAGAACATATCCTTAGTACACCTAAGATACATAAGGATAGTTTGGACTGCCATCCAAAGTTGGTAACCTAGATCATCTTGATAACTACCTACCACACTCAATGCATAGGCAAAATCTAGCCTAGTACATAGCATATCATACATGACTTAACCAATCAATGATGAATATGGAATATTTTCCACTATCCTTCTTTTCTCATGTGTTTGATGATACATTTTCTTGGAAAGATGAATTCCATTTGATGTTGGAAACAATCCGCTCTTGGATTGTTCTATATTTATCTCTTCGGTATCCTGTCATTATATGTACGTTGACATAGGATGATCAACCTCTTGGATCTATCACGATGGATCATGATCCCAAGAATATATGTTAACTCACCCAAGTCCTTTATTTAGAATCATTTATTCAATCATGACTTAGAATATTGTAATACTAGTGTTTCATTTCCAATAAGTAATATGTCATCAACATATACAACTAAGAAAATGACTTCAAAATCAGAAAATTGATTTTAGACACAAGTATCACATTCGTTCTTTATAAAAGTAAATTCTATTATGGCTTCATGAAAATGAATATTCTATGACCTAGATGCTTTATTTAATCCATAAATGGATTTTTGAAAAATGTATATCTTATTGGAATATTTTGGAGTCACAAACCATTCAGGTTTCGTCATGTAGACATATTCAAGAAGGTTCCCATTAAGGAAGTCTATTTTGAAATCCATTATTGAAATCCCATAGTCATGGTAAGCTACAATGGCTACTATAATTCTGATGGGTTTAATCATTGCAACTACTGAAATGGTTTCATGTTTAATACCTTTTAAAACTAGTCACTCCTTCTAGTTAATAACTTGTCCTTCCATGTACAATTTCTTCTTTAATACCCATCTACAACCAACAAGATTTACATCTACTGGAGGATCTACCAAAATCCAGACCTGGTTTTGGTACATAGAAACCATTTTAGAATTTGTAGCTTCTTTACAATTGGCAATATAAGTGCCACTTATTGCTTCCTTATAGGTTAAAGGATCACTATTATCATCTAATAATGATTCACCATCCTCAGTAACTATAAAACCATATATTTCCAGTTCTCTAACATCTCTTGTACTCCTACACAATTCCTGTTTCTATGGAAAAAATTATTCTTCCATGGGGATTTGTGGAATCTATTCCTATACAATCATTTATGTGCCTTGAGCCTCAACTTCATCAAATTTAATATCTCTCGCACTATGTCTTTTAGAGATGTGATTCCTCTAAAGGAATATAACGTGTCTTTTAACTATAACCTTTTTTATGAGGGTTTTTACGGGTAGTATCCCATTTTTTATTGGGTATCCTATAAAGTTACACTTTGTGCCACAAGGGTCCAATTTTGTTACCTTAAGAGGACTTAACAAAATTTTTCTTACCCACATGGGTAAATTTGATAGCATGGATTTTCTACAACCCCAAAACTCATATGGAATAATATTTATCAATTTAGTTGGTACTTGTTTTAGTATTTGTGTTGTTGTTTGTAATGCATATCCCCAAAAGATTAATGGAAGACCTGAATGTCTCATCATTGATGTCACCTTTTCCAACATGGTGTGGTTCCTCCTTTATATTACACCATTCCATGGTGGCCTTTGAGGAGGAGTTAGTTTGGATTGGATCCCAAACTACCACAAGTAACCAATGAATTATTGATTAGGATACTCTCCACCTCTATCTGAACAGTGTTTCTTAATCTTCTTAACATGTCTTTTCCCATCTTCATTCCTATATTCCTTGAATTTATCAAAATAATCTAACTTATAGCTCATTAAGTAAATATATCCTTATCTACTAAAATCAACTGTAATAATTATGAAGTATGAGAAACCCACCCCTTGATTCAACTAGAAATTATCTATAAACGTCTTTGAAAACTAATTCAATAAGCTATTTAGCCCTTTCAACATTCCCACTAAATAAGGATTTGGTCATTTTACCTTGTAAAAATACCTGACATACACCACGTGGTTTTAGTTTGAAATAATCTAAATATCCATCTTGATGTAATTTTTTCAAGAATTTATCATTCACACGACCATGCCAGTGATGCCAAATTTGGGTGTGGTATGAGTCATTTGAAGTAACATCATTATTGATTTCCATTACTTGGTTCATGTAATATAGAATGTAAATACCATTATATATATGTTCCTTTAAATAGAAAAATATATATTTATAAAATAAGCAACATTCATTTTTGAATATTAAAATAAATCCATCTTTATCTAGTCTATATATAGAAATAATTTTTTTGGTATCTGAAGGCACATAATAAAACCCCCATAAAACCAAGACCATCTTGGTTGGAAATGTGAGGTGTTAAACCCCGAAAAATACAACAACAAGTCTAGCTTCATTGGCTTCTCATAGATATAACTCTGCTTGGTCAATTTTTCTGAATCTACTTCGTTACTATATTTGAATATATATGTGATCACCACAGGATGCTTCTAATAACCAATTTGTAGAAATTGATAAACTACACCAAATAAAAAATTCCCCAGAATATCCCCCTTGCATCTTTATATGTGTGTAGTGTTTCTTCCAGTGTCCCTTCTTGCCACATGAGAAATTGAAATCTTTATGTCCCTTGCCTCCCCTTTGATTATTTTTTTCTAGGAAGGGTACGAAGATGATTTGGGATTAAATCTATTTTCCTTCCCTATCAATTTTTCACCACAAAGATAGAAGGTTATTCATTTTTTATATCATTATCTACTAGGGGATGGAGGATAAGATGATCTGGAAGAGTCTTATGAATGTTTTTCATATTAAAATTCACAATAAAACTGGAAAAGCTCTAAGGGAGTTCTATGATAATGAGATCGATGCCCATTTATTTTGGGAGTGTAACCCCTGTAACCTCCTAGAGCTCAATTTATCCAAGGATATTTAATACATGTGGCTCATCTGGGGCACCCTCTTTAGGTTTTCACAGAAATAGTGCCTTGGAAATCTCAGACTATTCATGTCTATCATCTCATAGTAAACATTATGGAGGTTCTAAATCATGATATAAACAGCCATGTTTTCATGTGACTTAATGAGTTCACTAGATATCTATGAACGTATCAAAAATTTAATATAAATCACATCAGCCATATGTTTCTCGTAGACTAAGAACTCTTCAATACTTGACAATTGGGTTAGCGGACCCTGTAATGTGGACTCTTGTATGTAATATTTCCATTCTTGGCATAGAATATCCCAAAGGCATCTAAACCATTCCAAGAAGTTACTTCTAGTGAGGATGTTGTATTTATCAATTATTGATTGTAGGTATAGTGTGAATGATGGGACTGTCATTTCTATTTTACAATTTATTGACTATATTATTAGTAGTTTCCTTGATTACAACTTTGTGAGAAATAATAAATTAAAATTTATTAAATCTCCCACTATTTTATCAAGCCGCAATAGCCCTCAAAATTGATCTTGTAATGGCTAGTTTCTAAAATATTCTATTGTAAAGGATCCATATTCCCCTTTTAATAACCCCTAATAGGGTTGTTCAAGATATTTGAAGGAATTTAGGAAGGAATTTCTTTGAAAATTGGGGTCTTTTAGCTCACTGATCTATTGACTGGAATCCCCAATCGAGATATCCTAACATTGATTTTCCAAAAAACATACCTCACAATTACACCAATTCTATCATGGTATACTCCACTTGATGTAAAATGGTTAATTCAACCTGAAATATTCATAATAACTTTCTTTATAAAAGTAAGTTCCCCAAAAAGGGTTGGTCAAACACATAGTTTTATCAAGTCTTGTACCTAGTCAAGTAAAATAATTATTAGTCTGACTTAATATTACGTTGAGTTATTTTATTTTATTATTCATGAATTTTTAATCTTGTTTAATTCCTTACATATCTTGTTCATATTTATGTGGATTTTTAATTGATTAATTAACCATGTATAGAAAAAAAATTTAAGCATAATACATTTTATTAACATTTCGCCTTTTCATATTAATTAATTCATTTATGTGATTGTGACAACGCATCCATAATGAAATAATCCTGCAACTGAAAAAAATTTAATGAAGTGTATGATCATGATCTTATTATAGTGTTTAGTTTATCTATAAGTTGATAAACTAATCATTTACCTATAGGGGAAAATAGATTGAACATGTTGACATTTGTGTTTACAGCTTTCCACCTGTCCCCCTTTATATTTACTCACATTAGATTCGCCACAACTCCAAACTTGAACCATATCCACTAGATTGGGAGCCCCATCCATTAAATATACTTTTACTCACACACAGGTGAGGGAAAATGGGGGTTTACATAAAATAATCCATGAGTACATATTCCCTTTATATTAATAAGGAGAGATGGCACGTAAGCCAACAATTTAATTCAATAATAAATTAAAAGGAAATCAATCAAACAAAAAGGTTTGGTTCAGTTCAAGATCATCCACATGCATTCAATGAATTCAGCATTGAATAGAACTATCAACCAATTATTTAAAAATTCTTATTTACGATAAGTCACGTTCGAATCAATTAATTACTGTCATTAATTAATTAGTATGTTTATCTAAATACTTCTCTGAATTACTTGAGATTTACATCCATTATAAATTTAAATAAATTAATAAATTTATTTAAAATTATTATTGTACATGAACGCACCATGGTAGTAACATAGTGAATACCCATCTGAATCTATCCAACATGTATTATACTCATATACGGTTTGACTCTTTGGACACATCGAACACACAATTTAATGCCTACTATTAAAACTGATACTTAATGAATGATTACACAAATCACATGATTTTTTCAGACATGTGTTATGTTTAAATACACATAGAGTAAGAACATATAATATGAGTTATACATGATATGAAGATCTGAATATTACACCAATATTAAAGTTTTAAATCAGTTTAATTTGGTACAAGTACACAATGTGTAGCTCTAACAACACCATGTGTTGTACCTTCACCGTCTACCCAATGTACATGCCTAGGGACTCGTTGTGTCAGGATTACTTCAAAAATCATGGATTACACATAATTTATAGTGTGACACACACTGTGCTAACTCCGAGTTACAGGGTTACCAGTCGGCTTAGCCGTGTAAGTGATACACGACTTGAACCTGACCCGAAAGAGACTACCCTCTATGTCTAGGGGACCACATGGTGTTTTTTCCATTGACTATGTGTCTATGTGACCTGGTCATCATGTGGTGTAAGAATTAACTACACCTTGTGTCATTAACGAATACAGGATGACTAATTTTTGAATTCCTCTTGAATAATTGGACACAACTACAACGCGTGTAATTTTGATTACATGCCTTGTACCACTGTGTTACCTAGACAGGATCATTGGCACCTCTGGATGAGTTCCTAGATTTAATTTTAAAAATAATATTAATTGTTTCTTTTATATCTATGAGAAATGAAGGAAGAAGAATAGATCATTAAATTTATATTTAAATAATGATAAAACATTAATAGAAATACTAAATTATAAATGAAAAAATTACCAATGATTATTAAATAATTACAAATAGTGATGTGCTTGCTTTGATACCGCTTGTGGGTTCCGGGTGTAGCGAATGTGTTGTGTTGGGTGGGACCAACATGATTTTTTCCATAATCAATGATAAATACATGATCAATATGATGATGAATTCCAGTATCCACATATTGATTCACGGAAATTAACAAAGAATGAAAATTACAGAACAAAGAGAGAGGATCTTTCACATCATGTTTATAACTTATATAATCATTATCTGAAGAAATTAAATACCTGGAATTAGGTATTTTATTCATTGAAGATCAGTGGTTTTCAAAAATGTCCCTACTATATTTAATCCATTGTGCTTAGGAGGATCCAAAGTAATAATCCCTCTAGCGGTGATCCACATGTGCTCCGATTGTCCTGAAATAATGCCACTCGATATCTGAGTTCTAGAAAAACGAATTGAAAGTCTTGTGTTGATCGTTCTTGGTGATTAATTCTTTAGTCTTAAAGAAATTACCTCTTGGGTTTCTCTTTCTTGACAGGGAGATAGAGGAGAGGAGTTGAGAGATTTTTTTTTTGCGTTTAACAGTTCTCTATTCAAGACATGGAATTGGATTCACATCCATCGAATAATAAAGGTAACAGTCTATTGATAGTGGTGAGATTTGGGTTACAATATTTAATTTAATAACATCCATTAAATATAATTATTACCATTAATAAAATCTCATGCTACATAATAATAATAAAAATATAATTATTATTTTAAGGTGTGATAACCAGAAAAAAATGGATAAATTACATTTACTGACTCGTAAATAATTATTATGTCGCCGGACACGGTCCTGTTCAATTTTAAATCCTTTTATATTTATTGAATACCCAAATAAATATTTTATTCTCTTAAATAAAAATTTTATTCAAACACTAGTAAATAAATATTTATCAAATATTCAATACAATTAATAAATATATTTTTTCACAATTTGATGAATAAATATTTATTTAATTTATACGATCATTATAACTTGAATAAAATTATTCCTTAGTCTTGAGAATAATATTTAATCCATTAATTAAATTCAAATATAATTTAATCGAGACCCCCAGAATCACATAGTGTGTTAATCTCTTGGATTATTTCATATTGGCATTAGGTGGGATTTCCTAAAGTCCAAGATTACTGTCTGGCCACGGGTTAAGGAATCCCAGAGAAAAAACATAAAGCTGTAACGATGACCACCATATATGAATTCTTATTGTGTAATATAATCCATTTTTTAAAATACCTCACCAAGTACGTTGCATGATGGTTCTATCAACCTATATTCGTTATACATCATTCTATGACTACCTAAAATAAACACGTCATTACACCATGTCCATAAAATTTAGGGAAACAGTTCTATTTCAATCAAAGGTCTTGGATATCAAATTCCATAAATATGGAAGGCATAAATTCTTTCTAGACCAATCCATTAATAACATGACATTCATGATGCACACAATGTACCCTAATTCCCGGCAACATACTGCGTGACCATTTTTGTTAGAAAATCTAACCGCGTGAGTCGTGACATGTAATAATGATAATTCTAAAGCCTAAGGATCATTACACACACTTGTAGATAGGAATATATGATGAAAAAAATGTGTAATTTTTTCTGGTAGGTCTGTTCTCATAATCATTCATCTTAGAGATTACCAAGTGAAAACTTCATGAGAAGAAGTCTCTTATACTTACATGTACCCACACCAAAAAAGTCTATATACTATGTGTCCCATAATAGTATGTAATCCTACCACAAAACTATATTAAGAATATTGTCATAGAATTTTAAGGTTCTCATCATAGAGGGGAACTGCTGTAACCTTATCAATGAAACAAATACTCTATGAAATTATTAATTTATGGTCATTAAGAATGATGAAAAATATGTAATAAGATGTTTAATGTTTAATGCATTAAATATTCATGTAATAAAAGTAAAAATATTTTTTTCTAGGACACCAAATCTAACAGGTATTTTTGTGTATCGAAATCAATATAAAATATAGATTATTTTTGATTAAATACTTTCCCAATACCAAGTACAGAATCCCTATATTGGTGCCCACACATACTTCTATTATCTCTAGGAAACACCAATCGATCTCTGAGTACTAGAACGATGATTCAAATATCTTTCCTTCTTCATTCATGATCACTCATTCAATGGACTTGAATAAATATCTCATTAACTTTTTGTTTTTAAGAGGGAGAGAGTTGGAGGAGTTGGGAGAGAATTTTTTGTGCCCAACAATTCTGTTTTCTCATTTTTTGGATGCTATACACAATATGCATAGCCACCTATTTATAAGGTTTGTATTTATGTTAAAATATTATTTAATTGCATACCATACATTAAATAACATTTATTACCTTCAATATATCACATTCTTCCCAATAATAATTATATTATTATTATTTATTGGTGTGAGCCAACTTATGTAGTAAAAAATATTGTATAATAGTCGTATTAGTTAATATATTTCAAATGAATCGGTCTAGGTTCGTTCAAACACCACTATCATTTATTGAACATCCAAAAAAATATTTTATTCCTAAATAAATATTTTTTTCACAATCTAGAAAATAAATATTGATTAAAATTTTCAATAGAAAATATAATTATTTTATTCACATGCTGGTGAATAAATATTTATTTAATTTTTTCAATCTATATAACATGAATTAAAATGTTCCTCAAACATGGGAATAATATTTATTCCCCTAAAAAAACACTAATATAATTTAATCTATATCAAGGGAAACACTTAGTGTATGACCCTCTAGGTTTTTTTATCATTTGCATTAGGAAGTCTTCCCTAAAGTCCATGATTACTTTCAATAAACGAGTAATGGCACCCAAAAGAAATTACATAATGTTGCAACGTCAAAAACCACATAAAAATTTTCACTATGAAATATAATCCCTTTTTTTCAATATCTCATCAAGAAGGTTTCACATTCGAGCCACCAACCTATATTCTTAATAAGACATTCGACTTATTGATCAATGAAATTCCACTCAGGCTGTACCCAATGTCTTAGAGATTACCTAGTGCAAACATTATGACATTCCACTCAGGACGTACACAATTTATGACATGATTTAATAATAATATTAAATTATAAATACTGTCAGAGACGCTCATAGATAGAAATTTACGATGACACCAAAACATGTGAAATTCTTATGGGAAATTCTGTTATCATAATCTCATGTCTTGGAGATTACATAGTGCAAACATTATGATAATATGCTTCATCTACTTATGAGTACTCTCTCACGACAATCTATGTACTATGTGTCTCATCATAATAAGTTATCCAACCATATAATAATATCTTATAATATTGTCAGATCACATCAGGGTTCTCATCACAGAGGAGAAATCCTAAGACATTATCAATGTGATGTATAGTCAGGGACATTATTACATTAGTGTCATGTAGAACAACAAAAAATATGTAATAAGAAGTTTTTTAATATTCAATAAATTGAAAATTAATGTAATCAAAGTACAAACATTTAGTACTAGGACATTGACTCTAACACATACTACATTATAAAAATCAGATAAAACTATTCACTCTAATTTCAAATAAAGAAACACCATTTTATTGTCAATTTTTAATTTAAAATATCATTTATTTAGATCATAAATGAAATCCAAAATATCATCATTATTCTAAAACATCATATAAATCAAATTTAATAAATTTCAAACCAATCATTAACCCTTAAAATAACATTTATGTTATAAAAAACCGATGAAAATATGGTTATTGAATGTAATAATGGAAGAAAACTAAATTATATGAAAACCCTTTTCATAATAGAAAATACGGATATTGAATATAATAATTCATTCAAAAATAAGAAAAAAAGAAATTATTATATTTTTTAAAATAATTTCAACACTGACATTGAATTTCCTGTCATTAAGTACATACTCAAACTGTGAATGAAAAAAAAAGAACAAACAAAATATCTTTAACATCACACCTCTTAGGTCTATCAACATTTTCTAGTTGTTAAATTGTTTCTCTGTTATGGTTTCATAGATCATATTTGGTTTGAAATTCAATTCTAGTGATATGATAGCTTACATATTTATGACTAAACCATGGTCTCCCAAACAATTATAAAAGTGAATCTAATAAGGTCCCCCTTAGATTCACTATTTAACTTGAAATACAAAATAAAATCAATGCTATTTTTGAAACTCATTCAACACTCAATTAAAATCATACATTTAACTTTTATCCGTTATGATTTAAAACATAAAATATTGCATATAATAAAATAAACCGTAATTATCCAAATGAATTTATAGAAAAAAATCATATTACAAAATTTTAAAAATATAAATTAATAATTCATTGAAATAATATTGATGAAATTATGAAAGTATTAAACTATTGACAGATTGAAAAAATTATACAGGTGTAAAAGTATAAATTGCATGTGTATATATATTTATAATAGTATATAAAATTAAAGACATATATAAAAGTATAAAATTATATATAATTAATAAAACAATGTATATTTTAAAGAAATATATATAATTTATAAATTTATGTAAATTTATAAATCAATATAAATGGACATATATGTTATAAACGAATAAGGAATTTATAGAAGAATATAGTTTTACAAATTTATAAAAGATTAAAATTATATTATATAAAAGTTGATTTGTGAAAGTAAAAAAGTATAATAATTTATAATGAATAAAACGATAATTATATATTAATTTAGAAATCTTGAAAACTATAAAAGTATAAATAATAAATAAAATTTTATATTTAAACTACATATTCATAATATGATATAATGTAGAATTTATAAATGTATATAAATTTATGAATGAATAAGACTACAAAATTGTAAATATTTTAAAATCAAATATTATTACATTACATTATTAAAATAATATAAAATATTAAAAATTATATAAATTTAAAAACATATAGAACTATAAAATTATAAATTTTTAACAAGATTTTATATATAAATTATTTAAATATAATAATATATACAATATAATTTATAGATGTATATATAAGTTTAAAAAATTAATCTAAAAGTATAAATATAAAAAATTATATATATAAAAATTTATAAAATTATTTATATTATTATTAAAAAATTTATAAAACTAATAATTGATGTTAATAAAATATATAAATTTCTATTGGTTTTTGATATTAGTAGTCTTTCGGTGAGTGTTAGGTCATTGCAAAGGAGATGGAGATTGAATTCACATGGGACTGAAACCTGCGAGCCTATAATATATGAAAAAATACAGATCTCGACACACACCGACCTCTTGGGTGAACTTATAACAATATCACACGCACTAGAACCATCACATAGGGAATTTAGTCCATTTTTGTTGCCTTGCGTCTGTATGAGACAATGATGAAGGAGGTAATCAATTTTAGGTTACTATGTCATGGTAGCAGGTTGAGCTTGGTTTACAATAGAGTGGAAATGAGGTATAATTTGACACATATGATGTAGAACAAATAAAAGGGAGGGGTGATGGGTTGGTCCATGGTTGGGTGGAGGGATGGCTGGTGATCCATAGGAGAGCTCGATATAGGGAGTGCGCTACACAAATAGAGGATTAATGTGAAAGGGTGGGGAATCATAATGATGATGCCTCATTGTTGCACCACTGTATGGAATGGTGTTGGTGCTATTTGTTCAGTTTATCAAGAGGAAGTGAAGACACACACAGTAGGGTTCAACATGGTGTAAATTAAGAAATAGTGTGGTTAGACTCACTTACAAGACAATTTGGAACATACCATATATTTGGAGAGAACAATTCCATTATAAATATGATTGACAACAATAGTAGGGTATAGAGATAGTGGTAGTAGCACTCTGGTTCCAAAAAAGCTTTAAGGTGCAAGCTAAAGCAGCACTATGATAGGGATATTTTTATAAGAATTCATAAGGCTTTTATCAACACTTTCTAAAAGCACTGATAAATAAATCCCATTATAAGAACAAAAAAAGAAATGATAAAGCATGACAACATGTTTTGGACCTAAGGACCACATGGTTTGGCCTACATACAACATGGTTTGGGCCCACTGGCCACACAGTTATTTGGACCATCAAAGGGGGGTAGTGGCGCATGCATAATGGGAAAATGGTGAAGCATGCATGATGCAAGTGAGGTCTTTGTGCCATATAATAGTGGGAATATAGAACATGTAATGGGATTCATGCCCAATGTTCATTCGTTCCATAAACCATCAATACAATAATGTGGCTGGTTGGGTGGGTTATCTCCTTGGGGGGAAATGACCTGCCTTTCCAGCCTATGTGTGTGTGATGTGTGTGTTTGTGTGTGTTTTATTGTAATTGTACCTCCATCCCTATAATATATTATATATGTATTTGAAATTATAATTAGAATTTAATATATTAATAGATATTTGTATATATTTAGAAACATATTTATATAATTATATATATTTATAAAATTTTAACTATAATAATTATATTTATTATAATTATATTTATATATATAATTACAATTATGCCCCGAATGGACCAAAGGCCCTCTTTTGATTATTGATTTTTGATAACCCCCATTTAAAGGGATGATGGGGAACCCTTACACGGCCCGTAGGATCATATATTACATGGCCCATAAGCTTAAGAGATTACCTGACCCGGAGGTCTTAGGGAATTCAACTAGGCTATCGACAAAAAACTGCCCCTCCCCTGCATCTGAATCGGGACAGTAGCTCTCCACCTTCGCACGACCATCTAGCTAGGCTTCCCATGCAAGCACAGGTAGGTCCTGATGGCATATCCATAATCTCTCATTCTGACATTCCATTGGGCTATACTCTTGTGAATGCACCTTCTCTGAATCATCTTATAGGGCTGCTACTTTTAAGTAGAGCCTGTCTGGGGTTGCTGTAAGACCTGAAAGCCTTCACTGACCCATGTTTTTGTCCCGCACCTGCTTCTCGTATCCGTATATCGGCCTGGATTTTCTAAACCTCTATGTTTGTCCCACTCCTACTTCACATCTCTGTAGATCATGTCCACTCGTCGCCAGACCTTTGTCACAAGATAGAGATTGCACTGCTCAAGATGGTCGTCATTGACCACCACTATTGCCTGTAATGGCCTCTGTGCCCTCTGCATCTTCATCAATTCCGCTCACCCATGCATATCTGCTGCTATTCCACGACCATCCATGCCATCACCCACCACTGTTGTGGCCCACCAACATCCTTTCACCATTCATAAAATCACCAAAATTGGGGTATCCAGGAATCGATTCCGGTTAAATGTAGTATTACGGGACTGACTTTACAACCATCCAATGCCCCAACTTCATATTTACATAATTATAAATAATTATATTTAAATATATATATAGCTATATAATTATATATATTTATTTAATTACACTTCATGGTCTTCACCTCTTTGATATATTTATATCGATATATAAATGTATAAAATTATAGATGTAAGAACTATAATTATTATTTAAATATATTTATTTCAATCAGGGTGTAGTTGGTACATGGGAAGAAGGTGACCCGGCCAATGACATGGGATGTGTTGATGATGGCCAGACTTATTAGTATAATTGTTTGTGGCCATATGGGGTGTAATATATATATATATATATATATAATATCAGGGTTAATATATAGACTATCCCTGAGGGAGGATATGGACTGGATTGGATGTTGAGGTCGTGTATCTATATTTCATTATAATTGTACCCTCAACACCTAAAATATATATTTACGGTAATTTTATAATTATTTAAATATGTATATATTTAATTATTATTAAAATTACAAATAAATATATTTAAAATGTATTTGTATATAATTAAAAATATATTATTACAAATAGAATAAATATATTTACTATGTAAATATATTTATTGTAATTTTATAAATATTTAAATATGTGATTATTTATTTATATTTATATTTATAAATAAATATATTTTAAAATCATTTATATATAATCATATATATATATTTATAAATATATATATATATATATTAATATATTAATATATAATTATAAATAAAATAAATATATTTATTATAATTTTATAATTATTTAAACATATAATTTTTTATTTTTTATTTCAAAAATAATTTTTTAAATATATATATTTATATATCTATATATGTTTAATTAAATATTTAAATTAAAAAATTATTTAAAAATCATTTAAATTGGTTAATTATAAAAATTTCAATCATATTTTAAATGTTAATAGTTAATAAATAAAAACATATAAATATTATTCAGACAAATTAAAATCATTTTGAAAATATTTTACATGTATATAGTGATGAAATATATGTATAAATAAATATTACAAAATTATTAAATATATTTATAACATTATAATTGAATGAATACTAATAAATGGAAAAATTAAATTAATTAAATTAAATAATATTAAAAAATTAATTGTTAACATTTACATGAATTACAAACATCCATATGTACAAATACACATCCACACACACATGCATATACACACATGTATATACACAAATACACATACATACATGTACTCACTAAAAACAAATTGACTTTTACCAATATAAATTTAGTGACAAACAATATATCTTTTGGTATAAATGATTAATTCCCACAGATATTATGTATTATTGGTATCAAATTTAGGTACAAAAATTTCTTTTTACCAACAAATAAACTTGTTGGTATTAATTTTTTAATACCAACATATACTTTAGTAACAATTTAATTTGTTACTTAATCATATTAATACTTATTTATTTCAAAAATTTAATCCATTATTATTAATTATTATTTCCATCATTTTATTTTCAACTCATAAATATCATACTTATTCCCAAAAAAATCATTTAACAATATTTTTTATTCGTAAAAGTTTAGTAAAATATTATATCACTGTTATAAAAAATATAATGATATTGGAATTAGTCATTTTAATAAAAGGAAAAATAATAAAATAATAAAACATATTCCCTCTCCATTGATAAATGTGTGCCTCCCACACCTGTTATAGCCTCCTGATATTCATCCTTCACTGAAAACACAGTAGCGATCCCCACCTTCCCTCATAGTCCCGATTCATCACAGTCTTCACCCACACACTAGATTATCTACAACTACTCATGCCTTTGTCCATTGATGTTCTATTTTTTCCTCTTTCAACTATTGTGGTTAGGTGTAGGGAGGATCATGAAAATAAACCTATTTATAATTCAATTTTCCCACGTTTGGCCCTCTGATCACATATGTACATCCACACTTGATATTTTCAGCGTGTAAAATGATGGGTATATATTTTTTGAATTGAATTTAATTTAGGTTAGGGTTTTATCGAAATTTAGATAAAATGAGATTTCTTGTTCTTGTTCTTTTTTTGGGTTGAATTTGTGATTATAATTAAATAATTATCTGTACCCACTCCAGATGAAACAAAATTTCTCAATTTTTCATATTTCCTGACAAAGTGATTGATCCTATCTTTGAATTATTTTCCCTTGGAGATGATTCTTCCAACTTATTGGGGGAGAATCTTGATTCCATACCAAATGTTTCTTTCCAAAATATTGTGAGAAACTCAATGAAATATTGAATCGATATAATTTGAGTAAATAAATTTGCATGATTTTTTTAAGGTGAAAAAACCCTCCCATGTGGATGATTAAAAAACCATAGGGCAATTCAAAAAATATCAACTATGAATTAGAGAATACAAAGAATGAAGTTAATACCCAATAATTAATGTCAATGACGGTATAGAAAAAACTGTGTGAAAACCACACCCTGATACACCTCCATATTATTTATAAAAAATATTGTTCCATGCCATGGTTGACAGACCCTTCTTTGAAAAAACATCACCTTTATATTAATGAAACTTCACTACCGTTGAGATCTTCATCCAAACATATGTCATCTACATACCATCTTGTGACACCCAAAGGATTCCCATCTCATGATCTCACCATCATGATTTACCGTTAATCATCAATCGAGACACACCGCCTGATCACCGCTATCAGCAAGACTTTTGATACATGGCCCCAATAATCGATTATGTTGCTGCTTCTCTACACCTGTTAAACTATGAGACACTGCACATGCTACCACTGATGTGGTAGCCCCCTTCTTACTCTCAGTGGACAACATCTTGATAATCTTTCTATAAAACTCTCCACACTTACAAGATAATTTTGTTTTCATCATCGTGTCATACATGACTCTAAAAATGCGTTAACCCCCTCTTAGTTCTCTCTTTCCAGCTACATCGTGGTGGCACACATCTCAAAATATGTTGATGCATCCTCATATATTGAAATCATGTCATTTTAATAAATTAATTTCATCAACATTAAATTTTCCATCCATAAATGTTGAGAATTAAATCGCTGTTAATGTTGTGATAAAATCAACAATTAATGTTTCAATAAATATTTCCATTAATATAACTTTATCTTATATCAATTAAAGTAAAAAATCCCAAAAATCTCCCCCTTCATCACATTAATTAATTCGATTCTTCCATCTTCCAAGACCCTTGATTGAATTATCCTCCCCAAGAAATCTCATAATATGAATCTTGAAAGTGTTGTTTTTGATAATTCTGGGCATCATGGTAGTGAAGGAAATTTGATATATGTAAGTTTAAAAGAAGAGGACATTGTTCCACTGCCTGATTATGGAACAACTAAAGATAATATAGACAAAATACCCATAACTCTTCATGATTTATTAGAGAAGAATTAGAATAGGTGCACCATTTAGTGAATATGTCTCTAACCATTTCAAATATAAAATCACCGACATCATCTTATATTTTTATATAAAATTTCTTTTTAAGAAATTGAGGATCAGTTTCTTGTATTACAAAGTTTCTTAATTATTAATTTTATACCTAATTAGAGACAATTATTGAGTTTGGTCAATTTTTTATTGAAACATATGATTTAGTTTGTCAGATATCTAATTAATAAGTTCAAATAAATCAGTAAACCATGTATAGTTTTGTTTTTACATGTCTTTACATATTTACATTTATTTAAATATTGTTGAATATTATAATAGATTTAAAGTATACAACTCTTTTTTCATGTTAAACTTTTATATGCATATTGCTCAAATAATAACTGATATTAAATCCTATCATTCCATTTATGGAAACATTTAAATATTGATGATAAATTTTGTTCAAGTGTCTTTTATACATTATACACAAGCAATGCTCATATAATTTATTATTCATTTTCCATAGATCCAAGTATACTATATAACTATTGTATACAGTATTCATAGTAATTAATTATACATTTTTTATTCATGGTTTTTCATTTTAGATTAACATGTCAGTCATCTTACCAATTTATCAGTCCGACATCAACATCATTTGTGACTGCATATTAGAATCTACAAATATATCATAACAAAAAAAACACTATTTTATATTAGAAGAAGTTTTTAGGTATCTAAAATCATTATGAAGTTTTAAATTATTATAGATAATTAATAGTATTTAATTACCTCTATTTCTATTTTTTACTGATATCACTTTTCTATAACATCTTCTTAATAGTTTATCAGAACATGTAAATGCTACAAAAAGTTATAGTTATGTTATGTCATAAAACTCCATTTCAGGACTACATAATTGTTTCTAAAAAATTATTTACTAATATATAATTGATATATTAGTTTTTTTTCACTTATAATAGTTCTAATATACATTTTAATTGCAATTTTTTAACGATAGATATATCAAAAACCATTGGTTTTCAGTTTTTTTACAAAATTACTACCAATGTATAAAACTACTGTTTGAAGAGTTCCAAATTGAGACACAAACTTTTTTAATGATTTTTTAAATGTTTGTTACACTAAAATTATTTCCTTAAAATATGTTAATAATTTATTTATTCTAAATAATGTTGTGTATTTCTATATATGTACTACCAAAAATATGCTTTAGATAATGTATTTTAATCCTAGTTATTAATACTTTAGTTATGTACTAGTTATATAGTAATATATGAGGATTATTAAGGGTTATATTTGGGTATTATGGGTATGTTCACTTTAGGAGATTGGAACAAAAAATAGAATATAGATCTAAAACATTTAGATTTTACCAGTCATCTAACAATTTCAAAAAAACACTATACTACTTTGAAAGATATATGACCTGTGCATATGGAATCATTCAAAGTAAAATTATGTGTATATAAACATGTCCAATAAACTATCACTAAATCCATTATTCAAACTTAATATTTAAATGTAATTTTCTCTATTGGAATACTTATCTCTAATGTAAAATAAGAAAACTCTCTTGCCAAGCTATTTTGTATCCAATAGATTTATCATTTCGTTGAATATAAAAATGACTTATCTTCTAATAATTTACATTAAATTATATTTCAATTACCATATTTCTATTTTTATTAGAAAAATTCTAGACCAATTCATTCATTTCAATTCTAATAACAACTTGTATACACAAATTAGACTAAATTTGATTACCCTGAGTTTCCACAACTTCAAAACATATATAAATTATCAACATGAATATCAAAACAACATTAGAACATCTAAATCATTATATAATATTGGAAGAAATTATTTACCAATAGAATTGTACCCTTCATTTTTTGAAAATACATTTAGATGTACTGATTATTTTCAGCTATCAACTGCATTTCTGAATTTTTATTTTCAAACACTCAATGAATAAAATGTGAAAGTAAATGTATTTCATTCAAATAAATGGATTTTTTTATTTTTGTTGATTTATTGGTTTGTCTTGGATGATTTAAATGTGCCTTGTATTGGAGATCTATATTTTTTCATTTTGTTATCTTCTGTTTCATGTTCAGATCATGTTGTTTCTAATTTCTTCAAGAATATGCTTAATGTTTTATTTGATAATTTATGAAATGGTTTTTGATAGTTGATTTGCATCTCAATGTGGGAATTTAGATGTATTTTCATTTTCTATGAAAATATAATCTTTTTTTTAATTAAAAACACTTGATTTTATTTTGATCCATGATGATTTTTTTAGTATTGGTGATCATCCAAAATATTAATTTCATTCTGAGGGGATTTTATAGATTTGTGGCTACAACCCATTTTAAAAATATGAAATAATCTCATGGATTAAGCATATGGGCCCCTAATGGAACATATATAAGGTTATTTGCTTATATTTAAATATAGTTGATTAATGGAAAGTTCCCATTATACACAGATAATTTTATTTATATTTTTATTGCATTCTCTTTGGGATTCAATTCATGTGGATAATTTTTAATAATTTGTGGGTATACTATTTGTTTGTGTGTGGTGTGGGTCATGGAGTGGAAGAGTGTGGAATAGTAGTAAATTGAGGTTCCTCACTAGTTCTGGAGCTGACTTGATTTGTTGAGACATCAATATGGATTATGATTGAAAATTGCTCATTTTATATATATCAATTTGTTATACTTTCATTTTTTTTGAATTAATGAAGATATTTTACACTGATACATGAGTATGATTTTTGGATGTTTGTGGTGTATATATTATTAGTAATGGGTGTGGAATAATGGTGACTTGAGGTTCCTTAGTAATACTAGATTTGATATGATTTGTTTTATCTGATGGGCTACATGGGGAGGTGATGAAATATTTTTGGTGTAACTATTCTTCAAAAACGATGTGTGATCGATGAATGTATTCAAGAGAAGACATTCCCTTTTTCATTGGGGGTGGGGTGGTGTTGCATTGATGGATCCTGGGGTTTTGTGTGTTTTATTATCTTTTTATATTTCAATCAACATCAATAATGTATTGATTAATTTCTTATTAAATTACATTCTTAATATAATTAATAATTTTCTAATTTAGAACCTGGGTGAAAATATTCTTCATTTTGAAAATTAGAGTAGGTGTATTATAAATGATAAATTAATAAATATATAATGAAATTTTACTAGAAATTATAAATTATAATTTTTATTTAAATGCAATTTTTAAACAGATATTATATGCTAGTAATTTTTTTTCCAATAGATATATTTTTTAAATGAATCTGTTGCTGAACACTTTGACCAACATATATATTATATGTTCATATTATTATAATTATAAAAAAACTATATTATCTAACATAATAACATTTAGGGATAGATTTTTTATAGATAGTTTATTGGCATATTTTTTTTTCCGGTAAAACGATTTACCAATAGAAAATGAACTTTTACCAACTAATATACCCATGTTGGAAAAAGATAATTATTTTATAGTGAGTTAAACATGTACATATATTCTAAATTAATTAATTTCAATAAAAATATATATCTAAATAAATATATTCATTTATATATAATACAATTGTTCAAAAAAATAGTAATATATTATAATTATTTTAATTATAACACATTTTATAATCAATGTATATAAACAAACTATTGATCATTATGAATAATATAAATTCAGTAATTTTTTATATATAAAATTATATATATATATATATATTAATAATTATAATTATAAATAAATATATTTATAAATATAATTATAAATATTCTAGTATAATGTATTTTAACAAGACATCTAAAATTGGAAATGAGTTTAATTATTTTTCATGTTAAAATTTAAATCTAGCATAAAAATAATTATTCTTAAGTAAAAAGGTTCAGAATAGGTTAAATGAATAACTGGAAAATCATTTGTTTTACAGGCAGTTCTGGTATCAAAGACTCCTGTAAGGGATCCCAATCGGAGTGAAACCCTACATTGATCATCCCTAGAGTCCATCGAAAATTCCACACAATGCAAGCCCGGTTAGCCTCCCCCAAGATTGGATCCTCATCTATAGAGGAAGAACAGAGCGCAACTGAAATTTATTAGAGGCCAATTATTTTAAATTTCAAAAATAAGAGGCATAGAAGGAAGGATTGATATGATACGAGATACGATTTTGGGATTATTAAAATCTTGAATTGAATGGGAAAAATATTATTTTTCCACAAAAAAAAATGATATTTTTGTAATATTCTCAAAATATATTTATAATATATAAACATATTTATGTAATATTTATCATTGAGTTCCCTTATGTTGAAATATGAAGATGTTTATATATAATAATATAATATATAGGTTATATTTTCCATATATATTTATAATATATAAAAATATATTTATTATGATATTTACTATATATAAAAAACTAAAAATTTCCATGGAAATTAAAATTTCCAATTAAAATTATAATACAAATATTTAAATAGATAAACAAAAAATATAATTATTTAGAAAAAAATTTCCCAGGAAAATTGTAGACCAAAACCCCACTAGAAATTTTTAGTTCAAGTTTCCCCAATACAGATTTTCACATAATATTTTTTATAATTGTACCTAAAATATGAATATCCAAATTCTAAAATAAATTCATATTTGAATTTTGAGTGCACTTATGTTAACACATAAATAATAAATTTTATTTTTCAGGGAATATTTAAATTACTAATTTCTTAGGGAAACTCTCATTGCAAATTTCTTAAAGAAATTTCCTATGGAAATTTCAAGAACAAATTTCCATCGGAAAATTTTAGTGAAAATTTCCACATAAATTTTACATTTTAAATCCTCACATAAAATTACAATACAAATATTTTGGTTCATTAATAAAATATGTTAAATTTCACTATAAATTTTGATAGAAAGTTTGCATTTGAAATTTTTAGTGTAAATTTTCTTTCCCAAATTTAAGGGAAAATTATCATTTAGATTTCCAATGAAAATTTGAAGTGCTTATTTTATACACATTGTGAGAAAGTGGGGGGGATATTTCCAGTGTATATATATGTGTGTGTATATCCTAATATAAATACACAATATATTTTATTTGGAAATTTATCATGAAAATTTCTTGTGTATACATAGATGCATACATACATACATTCATAATTGTATACTAATATAAATACATACATAAATACATTCACATATTTATACTATACATTTGAAATGAAAATTTTTATTGAGAACATTTCATGCAAATTTTATATGGAAATTTCTAATGTGAATTTGTTAAAAAAACATTAAGTGAGAATTTACTATATATATTTACTAAAAAAAACAATGAATAGAAACTTTTATTGAAAATTAAACACACAAAAATACTAATATCAAGATACAACATAATAATATATAGTGAATATCTAGTGAAAATTTACATTGTTATGTTTCAATACATATATATTGAAAATTTACACTACAAATTTACACTGGAAATTTACATTGGAAATTTACATTGGAAATTTACATTGGAAATGAACACAAGAAATTTCAAATTACTATTTATAGTGTATATTCGAATGAATATATGAAAAACACCCACACTCACATATAGATTCACAATGTGATTTCTCAATTCAAATTTACACCATAAATTTTCAGAGCATGCATACATATACATAAATTTGCACTATAAATTACAATTAAAAATTGTCAATGGATATTAATTATAAATTATCAATTGAAAAATTACACCAAAAACATTTAATGTATACATGTATAAATAAGTTTAATTTTTCAATTAAAATTTATTGAAACTTTCAAAAGGAAACTTCCATAATTATTATTGAAAATCTCAATCAAATTTCACAGTGAAAATTTTTAGTTATCTGAACATTTACAGTGAAAATTTATAATTATAAGTTTGAATTAATACATAAAATTTAATATATGTATATACATGTATATTAATATAAGTATATTCATACATACATACATAAATGTTTATCTTTCATTAGAAATTTATTGTTATCAAAGGAAATTTATACTAAAAATTTGCACTAAAAATTTATACTTCAAATTTTATTTTTAAAAATATAATATAAATAAATATCTAAATTTAAAGTGATTATATATTGATATGTGAAAAAATAATGTAAATTTTCATTGAAAATCTATGATGAAATTTTTTGGTGGAATTTCAATTGTGATGAAGAACATGAGAATAGTGTTATGATCTAGAAAAAACTAGGTATTGATTGATTTTGATGAGTGATGGTTGGTATGTCTAACTCCACGCCCTTGTTTTATTTACCTTTAAAAAAATAATAAGGTTTCTCAGCTCATTTCCAAATTCATGATACTCATGATCAATTCTTTTCCCATGAGGAGTGTCTTTTAGGTGACGAAGTTTCCCAAATTTATTTCTTGTCTATGTGTGCCACATCAATTACCTTACACCCTTGTCACATTCATATATAAATAAAAACATTGGAATTATTGTAAAGAACCATATGGATTATGTAGTAACATATTCATATTTCTTATATCAATAAGTGTAATGTTCCCAACCCGGTGGATGCTAAACTAGTTCCCCAAGATGGGTTTCCACATAACCTCAAGCGCACCTCCCCACACACCAGAGGCTACTGACTAGTAGTGAGGGTCTAAATAAACACTTGGGGAGAATATAAATTATTTCCCAATGTATTACACAACAAATAATATAATTAAATAAAGGAAACCATAATCAATAACGAATGAACATGCATGATTCCATTTCTAAAATCTGGGTAAAAACCCAAATAAAACAATAAATATCCAGGTAATGCTAATAGTGCCAAAAGTGATGGAAAACCAAAATAAACACTAATGGAAGAATCCCCAAAATGGGCCCTAACTACAAGTCCGAATCCCCATCCATGTACATCCCAATCCCAAGATAAATCCCTATAATAGGGCCTTTTCACTTGTCCTAGCCCGCAAACATAAAATCTGTTTGGGTACCCAATGGTTGCCCGAGTAGGGTGTTAATAGAACTTAGTAGGCCACCACCCATAGTGACTATAAAATATCCGGTCTAAATAGATAGTGAATGGATTATTTAATTAAATCATGTGATAATCAAAACATAACTCAGGTTCCATTATTTAAGAATATTTACTTTAGTCCCGTCCTTATTTATTTCATGGGTTAGGAATTTACATCATTTAAAAAACGTCCTGAGCTGGGCCACTATAATGAATAATGGTATAAGTCTAGTTCCCTATCTCACAAGGGACAACTATTTTATAATTAATCACAACACACTTACCTTAGATCATAATTTCATGCGTCTCATCCAATGAAACCCTTAGGAGCCTAGAGCATCAGTCTCACTCCCTAACTAGTGTATTCTATGGTGGGACATAGAGCATCAGTCCAACCCGACCCAAGGGAGGAGCCTCAGTCCTTTATCCCACAACACCAAGACATGTGCACATCCTTATATATCTCTCTTCCAAACATATATATGATCACAAACCATACTCAATCAAAACACATAAAAATCACACTTCACATTTAATTTAATGCATAATTCATCTTTATTCCTTAACCTATTCACAAATTTAGCATTCAATTAACATAGCCCATTTACTATGTTCTCATTTTCATACTTCAGCCGATATAGTATAATCCACAATTTCCATACATTATACCAATTAAAATATTCATAAATACACAATAATTAATCTACTGTACATTAATAATTTCATATACCTTAATCCCCTTATGCATTTCTAGTCCAATTTCACATGTCATTTATCACATTCACATTAATCCCTTTAACCCCCTTTTCACGTCATTACAAAAAATCCCCTATGCCATTAATGACAAATAGAAATAACCACTATTAGTGAGATTTCATAATTTAAACTAACACATCTACACATTTATCATGGTCTCCATATCTACATGTGGTTACTTTATGATAAACATTATAATTTTCCAGGTTAAAGAATATTGGTGCACCCCATGGGGGTCCATAAATGATCTAATAAATCTCAATACATCCCACTGAGATAATGAGGGGTCTAAATATTCATTAATCCAGACATTTTACCACATCCTATAAAATTTCCAAAAATCAAAACAAGAAGGAAGCAATATCATAACCACACCAGAAAAAATCTTTGACATTACCATGGGATATAACTTGTAGACCACCTACCTCATCTAAATATAAAAGCACCCTAAACCATTGTCATGGATCTCAATTCACATTCTCTTTTAACCTTGATCAAATATCCATTAGAAAAATAGGATTTTAGGGATTCACAAGTTGAAAAATGAAAACACAATATTTTTTCCATAAATGAGATCCAAGAAGAGCATTAGACATACCCGGAGCATTGATCCACATCCAACAGTGCTCCAAACAGCCTAAAATTGAAGAAGAATGATCCTTGGGAGGTCCTAAGGTTTTAGGTTCATCACTAGGGTTGGTTCATGATGAAATGAGGAGAAAATCGTGTGATGATCATAAAATATAGATGGGGAAAAATAATTTATCACTTTTTAATTAGGTGAATGGTTTGGTAGATCAATTTTCCAAACCGTGTCCCAGCCTCTGTCCAAGAGGGGTCATAATCTCAGGGTTTCCAAGGAATTTTTTACCATTTGAAAAACTATGTTCCAACAATGTAAGATTCCTCTATCCAAGGTTGCATGATTTGGTTTCCCATTTTCATGGTCTACACTAACTATACACTGACCATGCAATATGCTCATAATGGCCTAATTCCCCTTTAATTCACACCACAAAGCCCCAAAAAACCCTCAAGCTTACTCATACTCTTGGTGAATATTTATTTAACCTAATTTAAGGAATTAAAACCAAAATTTAAATTTAAAAACACCTACATAAATTTTGGGATATTACAGCCCCCTCTTTATAATGGCGCATCCTTAAGACACACTCCTAAACATCACGAAAACTATGAAGAAAACAGATTAGGGTACAAGGCCTACACTTCATACTTTCTCTCCTAGGTTTCTTTCTAATATTTTTTATGCATCAATAACACTCAAACCAAGGGTATAAAGTTTCCCTAAAATACCTTCTAACTATGATCCACAATATGAACTAGACTCTAATATAAGGATGCATCAATCTCAAGATAAACATCATCCAAATAAATTACAAGATATTGGTAAGGGTGATACTATCAAATATGTGACACATGAAAGACATCATGCATACCAATACAACACTTTGGAATATCCAATCGACACACCACTGGTCCGATTCTCTCCACAATTTCAAATGGACCCACATAACTAGGGGACAACTTCCCTTGTTTTTTAATATAATGGTGACCTAACCTTGGTGTCACCTGAAGAAACACACAATAACCACCACATAATCAAGGTTACTAAGACAGATATTCACTTATGAATTCTGCATTCTTTCTGCCATTTCCATATATTTCTGTAGAAAATGTATATGTTATGATATCTCATGCATGATACTTGTCCTTAACAACTCTAATTCTATAGTTTCCATCCAACATGATGGAGATCGATATAGTCTACCATAGAATTCCTCAAATGGTTCCATTTGAATCATAACCTGGTAACTATTATTGTATGAAAAATCATAATGTTGTAGATGATTTTCCCATGATCAACCATATTACAACCTGGGTCATTATTACAAATTTAAACATGATTAATTACATAAAATTTTACTTAATACAACCAATTAGATCTAGATTTTTAGTGTCTTTGGGGCTTAAGAACCTTACATAAACAACATAAAACATGGAATTGACATCTTTATTGAAAACGTATTTTACATGATCCCAACATACATTTGTACTTAAAATTATAGGTGATAACCTGAGGACATACATAAGAAAAGGGTATGCTATAAATCCCAATAACGGTGTAAACAATGAATAGCGTGAAAAATACAATACATGTTGGGAAATAGTGATTTCAATGAATCATGAGATAAACAAGAATGTAAGGGCATGATATACAATTATTATCATAACATGGAAATGTGGTAATAACTTAAAACAATGTATCAATAACAAAAAATAATCAAGTAAACCCCTATCCCAACATGGTGGACAAAATTCCTATAATGGAATCATGTAAACCCCTATCCAAACATGATGTATCATGATACTAAAAATTACCCAATGCATTGGAGCTCCTATTCGGGCACACCATTCATAATGATTTCAATATCATGTTTAAGTGTTCCAAATAGACCATATAACACGAATTCAATCAACATACTCATTAATTAAACAATTGAAGAATGTATAATACTTACATTTATGTTCCCAAATAGTATCTATATGTGAATAATGGTGAATACCCTAGATATATGAATGGTTATGGTATTCCCTACATGATGATTTTGGCATGGAAAATCATGGTGCAATTTCGGCAGCATAACAACGTCATGTAGAAATTCATAAAATGGGTAGATTAGAGTGAAAGGGTTCTCTCAAAATTTATAAAAAAATTAACAGTGAGGGGATAATGGATTATAATATCCCAACATATTAAATTTAATTTAATATGGATAATACATATAATGTTCTTGAAATGGAAATGAGAAAAGATAAACCCCTTATGGAATTTCAGTATAGTAACAACATTGGTCTGGGTCTAAATGGTGGAGGATAAATGATCCCACATTGAAATAATATCAAACAAATAGTAAGGAATTTATTATAAAATTATAAATATTAAACCAATTGAAATTAAAAACACTAATTTCAAGCAAGTTTATTTAATTGAAAGGAAGAGAGAAAGGTGAGGATCCCTTACTTGGATGTGTGATCCGAAAGGATTGGGAGGGGATTCTTGGGAGATTAGGGGTGCCTTAGGAGGAATCTATGAAATAGGGGGAAGAGGGTGGTGGATATTGAATGATCTTTAGTGAATAATAGTAGGTTCTTGTGTTGATTTATATATTAATGGTGGGGGAATTCATTATTATTTTTGTTTTTGGAACCTACACATTAAAATATTAAAAACCAAAAACCATCCCATATGTTTTTTCCATGCTTTATAGAAAAGGGAAATTGTATAAATTGTTATAAGGGGATAAGGTCTCCATATATTAAAATATTTCCCTTTCTTATATGGAGGTGAGTCACACATTCAATGAAATGATTTTAAAATCTTAAAATATTTTATATGTCTTAGAGGCTTCACCAAGGCATTAAAAATAAATAATATAAACATAAAATATCATTTTTTAAAGTAAAATCATATATTTGTCTGAAGATAGCATTAGTAGTATATTACTACATCACTATTGGGTCGTTATGATTTCATAAAACACATTATATATCTATACGGTATTTAATTTTTACCCAAAAATTCGGCTATTTCAGAAAATTATGAAAAATTTACTATTGGATAATTTTGACATCCTGATCCCCAAAATTATATTCATTTTATATAAATAATTTTTTAAATATGTGAATTTTTACTATTAAGAAATCGATATTTATTGAAAACTGACGGTTTTTGAAAAACTTAGTTTTCAAACCATAATATAAAAAAATTAGACTTCCCAAAAATTATATGATCATTTATATATTACAAAAATTAGTTAATAATAAAATTTTATTAAAATATTATTCATTACAAAAAATCATTAATTCATCCAAATAATTCCTTTAATTGAAATTAGAAATACAATTTCTGTTTTATCGTATAAAAATAAAATTCTTATCAAACCAATTACTTAATAAGTTATAGATTAAATAAAATAAAGAATAATTATAATAATAATTTATAATTAAAAAGTGTAATTTTATAACACTATTTAATTATAATAACATTAATAATAAAATATTAGTTTAAGATAATAGTTTATATATTTCTGAAAAGTACCATTTTACCCAAAAAATCAATTTATCAAATTCATCATATATTTTAGAAATAATATTCTCAGAATAGAATTGATGGAACAAGATATTTATTTATAAAAAGGGATTACACAAAATTAGTAACTAATAACTTATTATATAACCTCTTATAACACCCAACAATGACCAAAGGGTAAGCTATGTGATGGTGATAGACTCTAGGGGAAGATATAATAGCATCACCCGAGTGATGATTTCCACCAACTGGGACTTCTGAGGGAGGTGATTTTATTCAAGATTAACATGTTGAATCTCATCATGTGATTGGCCCAAAGTGAATCCCAGTGAAGCTACCTCCTTCCGGAGATCTGAAAAATGAGCTTTGTATAGAACAATTCTTCTGGTAGAGGCTATAAAAACTTCTTTCGGAATTAATTTTTCCATTTTCATTTCTATTTATAATAAATAATTAAAAATCTAAAATTATTATTATTTCCAACGGCCAGATTTATCGTCGTCCATAATTGACCAATGGTTATATATTGGTAAAAAACTGATAGTTACATTTCAATTTATACTAATATAATTTTTAATAATATGACATAGTAAAACATTCATTTTTAGGAAACAAAATATTATTTAAATTTTTTGGGGTTTTCTCCCCAAAAAAAATTTCAGCCCCAATTTTTTTTACATATTAAGGAGAAAACAAGTGAGTGTACTTCTCCTTCATCTTTTCAACAAGGTCTTCAATCATTCCTATTAGAATTTCTTTTAAGTATAAAGGGTTCATTTATAACATCGGTACCTCATAATATTTTCAAAATCAACTACTTCCATAACCTGAAACACCTAAAGCGTCTCATGTTATCTCTAAGGAAGCACCAATAAGTCATTAAAAAGAAATTTTGTAAATATAATTTTGAAATATCCTATTTAACTATTTTTTTATATAAAATTATTAATGATTCATATTTAATTATTTAAAAATAAGGTTATGGTATATTAGTTTTGGAATTTCCCCAAAGACAAAATTCTATAATTTTATACTTATAGGATTCTTGGAGTTCTCAAGAAGAGTCATGGTATCTCATATAATTTGGAGGTGGTTGAGGGATCAAATACCTTCTCTCCAAAATTTGACCTAACCAAACAAAGTCCAGCTGTGGGGGATTTACATTTGGATCAAGAGGGAAACCAACTGGATAAAAATTACCCTGATGTACAACATGGTTTAGAGGCTATCAAGAAGCCTATATACGAGATGAAAGAATTAAAACATGTGGATGTTTATATGTTGGATTATTTATTAAAATAAATTAAACTCAGAGAATAATATGTTTACATACCAAAGGAAACACATGAAAGGTGGTGCTCATAAGAGCATGAATGATTGAGGTGACACATGGGTCAACCCAATAAGGTGCTGATAACATCATACATGAGGTCATCTGAATGCCTGGAATGTGGAAAAAAGATGTTAAAGTGGAAATTCCTTTCTCTTTGGTTTTAAATTGTTTTAATTCATTGTTTTTATTTTTCTATTCTGGTGGAATATGTAACCCATACAATTGTCATGACCAAAAATTACATGCATCTAACTCTTTCTAATAAATTTTTGGGGTTATTGGTTTTTAGCCCATGGTTCACATCCTTTGGATAATTATGGTAAAGCATAATTTTACGGATCTTTACACATTTAATACATGAAAGTTTCAATTTGGAAAGGAAGGATCGATTATAAAGTAAAATATTGACACATGTATACACAAGTGTCAATTTATTGATAAAATATTACACAACCATCATGGGGAGTTTGATGGATTTATTTAATGGATGTTTCTCCACTAACTTATCACTTATAAGAGAATTATTCATTCTCATTATGTTATTATGAATGCCCCTATATACTGACTTACCATGGATTGTATAATTTTTAGATAATCAATTTATATCACTTCTAGCTAAATTGGAAGTGAATTTCCAATATTTATATAATGTAAAAATTATGACATATAAATATGGGTACACACACATTCCATATGACACCATTTAAAAATTATATAAGAGATGCATCGATTAAATGGTCAGGTGTATTAATATTTGTTGTTGATTATATATCAGTTGTTAGACATGTTGGTTAAAATAAATATTGACCACATATACAATATTTAAAATGGTCTAACAAAACCATTGAGAATATCATCACAACATTTATAAGAACAATTTTGAAGTATATAATATTTGGGAAATAAATAGTAAAATTATACACATCACAACCTGATATATTAAATCATTGATTTTTGTGAGAAGAAAATGATAAATATATTTTCCTTTGAAGAGAAAATTTAATATTTTTACAAAATTATGTAGTTTTAGGTATTGTATCACATTTTTTCTAGATAAATTATTAAATATTATTAAATTTTGTGAAGGGGACATTTAAAATTTTCCTCATATTAAATTACATTTGATGTGTGTGTTGAAATTAAAAACTAACATGAAAATAAATCTTCTTAAATAAAACTGGTTCAATAGTTGAGTTATGAACATGGGAAGTATTTATTTTATAGGTGGTTATGATATCTATGACTCCTCCTAGGGCTCCTAGTCGAATCCAAAAACTAAATTGATCATACTCGGAGTCCATTGAAAGTTCAACAACAGTGGTTAGAAAATAACCAACCATGTGATGTGCTTCCATGTGACCATGTCCTTGGGGTTTCTATGGTCTCCCAAATGAGGATCTCAAAAATAATTTTAGATTATATGCATGATTGATTACCCTCCCCTACCCGGATCCTCAACTATAGAGGAATAAAATACAAGGTTGAAATTTATAGGTGGTGTTGAGTATTTTAAATATTAAAAATAAGAGGCATTGAAGGAGGGATTGACCAGAATAAAATGTTGGTAGATAAAATACCATATTTTGATGTCATTTAAAATTTGAAATGAAGGAATAAAAACACAAGGCATACATCCAGGAGAAGCTGACAATGAGATTTGTGTGAGGAGTGCAGAAAAGGGGTCGGCTTCACACAGATATAATTATTAGTAATATATTTAAACTTCTTATTTGTTAATAATTTTTAATATATTTTTATGTTATTAATAAAATTAATATAATTATAGATAATATTTACTGTATAATCATTTAAATAAAATATTTTACATTTATAAAAAAATTTACTAGTTAATAATTATATTATTCTTATAAGATTTTAATTATAAATCTTTTTTAATTTTTTTTGATAAAATATTAGCAAATTTTTAATGCGTATATTAATTATTAATTATGAATTGTATTATTTATCATCAATTAATAATATACTAATGTGGTATTGATATAATTATTAGGATTATAAGTAATATTTATTATATAATAATGTAAATAAAATATTTTTTACTTTGTAAAATATTTACAAATTAATAATTATATTATTCTTAATATATTATTATTCATTATTAATTAATTAGTTATATTAAAAATAATATAATGTATAATATTAATATAATTAATATTTATATAATTGAAAATTATTATATTATTAATATTTAATAATTAATTTAAGTTGATAATTTATTATATTAGTACTTATTATTATAATTCCTATTACATATGACAAATAAACATCTTAAATTAATTATTAAATACTAAAAATATGAATTTGAATTCAAAATAATAATTTTATTAACATTTAATAATATTTTTAAGAATATTATTTATTATACATAATATGGATAATAATATTACGTAGTATTAATATAAATAAAAATAGTAGTTATTATTATTACCAATGTAGTTTTTTTATGTTTGGGTCAGACCTTTTTTTTATTATAAAATCAAATACCTATTTCTATCTGGGTAGAGGGAGATGAACTACATAGCCTATAGGCCCACATCCAAGTTGCCCATAAACATGTCCCAAAGGCCCTAGCGAATGAAATCTATAATTCTCAACCCGAAAGCCCATTTTGGGCCCAAACGATCGTCCTATGAATAGTACTTATACAGTACTCAAGCTACTACAATACCTACTACAGTACAATCACCACTATAGTACATGCTACAATACCCATCACCACTACAATGTCATCACTGGTACAAATCTTCCACTACTACAGTGCTACTACAGTACTTGGTAAATCAATCCTACCTGACATTGAACAAGGGTCTTTTGGATGTAGGCTTACGGGGTTTACTGCTCAAGAACCACCCCAACTACATTATTATTACCAATGTTGCTATTGATATTAATGTTTCTTATTTTTTCAAAGATATTTGTATTATTTTCCAATTATATCAATTAATTTATTTATAAAAAATTATGTAATATATTAATATGGTTTTAAATAATGTATAAATAATGATTTAAAAAACATATAACATGTATAAATATAACCTATGTTAGTGGATGGGATTCTACTCTATGCAACAACTAGGTGTATATAATGTGTTTATACTGTGTCGGTCTATATCTCTACATTGGCGTACAATTCCCTTGTATATCATATATATCACCCACTTCCAGATCATCATGTGTGGAAGAAGGTGGATGTACAGTCTCACTGCCTGTACCATGTCCTACCTTTTTTGATAGTGGTTATTGGATTAATATATCACAAAAATTTGAACAAGATGGACTCTATACTGAGGATATATGTGGATCAGGGGCTAATAAAGAATGCCACATAGACCAGTCAAAATCAATCTCTGCAATAAAATATGAAATTATAAAGACCATCACCATGCATGTTCCCTTAGATAGGGCTATATATCATGTGAAATAGGATATGAGAGATCATATGAATGATCATGATGAACACCCTCTTCATATTCAACACATGTATCTATAATAGGGTCATCAGCCCTCATATATCTATATAATCCTCCGTAGCCTCGAAATTGCATGGATAATCAACGAAAATCCAATGATAAATCTCGTCCATGGGAGACAATAACTCTCTCAATCCTCTATGAATATATGCCTGGTCAACTACACCTCCCTCTTCCAGATCATAGATGTGAAGGAGATGACTGATACGAGCATCTTCTGAAAAAATTATGTTGTTTAGTAATGTTAATCAAAAAACTAATCAACAACAGAAGCAATAATTACTACCAAATCAAGAGATCCCCATCTGTGTCACATATGAAGACTCACTAGGGGCATGATATTCTAGGGAGCCTGATTTATTTGATTGAATAAATGAAATCATATTGTACAGACCCCCCATAATCAGGACTCATGTCATCTATCCCACAGCTTAATATATCATGCATAATATCTCTTCCAGTCAACGTCTCACTTCCCTCAAATATATAGGGAATGGATCAAATGTAATTGATAGGGAGGTTCATGAATGGTCTGATAGAATTCAAACTACCTCATAATCCTTTTATTCTACATAAACTCAATAATATGAAAATGAATCAGAGGAACGATGCATGAGATGACTACAAGAATCCATGTAGAATATGGTGGGAGACTCTAGATGATAGCCTTGGTATATGGCATCCCTAAAATCTGAAAAAATGAATTATAAATTAATAAATGAATACATTTATAGTACAAAATAAAGTTTTAACTATACAATTAACAACCACTTACATTGTCTTGTCAATGACAGTCCGACATAAGTCTGTAAGCATGGACAATGTGTTTGGTTGTATCTAAATGTTGATGTGCCTAACTCTACCCATATATAAGATTATTATAGATATATTTAATAATATAAATTTATACATTTTTTTTGGCATTATAAGGAAAGAATAACATACCATATTCCAGATGGAGACTCTCTTATAATAAGATAATATAATAGCTCAAGTGCATGTGGATCTAAGAGAGGGATGTGCCCCCTTATCCACATCTGTATAAGAATAACACAACCTTTGATCTACATCTTAAGGATGTGACATGTTCTATATAAAAACTTTTATGTTTATATGAGACATTTATACCCACAACTATATTATCCTCTCTGGCCCCTATCATTTAATAATGGTAGATACATCAAATGTTCAAATTTAGTTGATTGTTCAATGAATATCATGCCATCGATCAACCTCAAAATGTATTCATGTAAAAATAATACAACAGTGATATCATCGGAATCATCATCAAGATGAATGAAGTGTTGGTCTGTCCATTAAATATGTAATCAACTACCGAAAACAGACCTTCCATCATCATGGAACTCATTACCTTGTAATCTGTGATCCAACTCAAAAAAAATCTACACCGACTCGACCCTTCACAGCTACACAGTTAATGGGGAGTGCTAATAGAATGGAAACATCCTAGAGATTAATACTAATATCCCCTATATAAAATAGAATGTATGTGTATCTATCATCCATCTCTATATGATCACAATAATGATTTGGTGATCGAAAAATTTGAAGTCAGACATCATTACTCCATAAAACACAGCACGAAGAGGATAAGGAATGATAGAGGGAGGTGGCGAAACACGATGGAAATGATGAGATCTCCATACACTCAAAGAAGACACTAGATGTACCTCTTTAACCATCCATGAAACATTAATATTAGGGAATTTTAGCCATAGAGTGTTAGTTCGGAAGTGGATTGGCTCCAAGATAAACTCGGTTGTGATAACAATAATTTATGAGAATCAACAATGCAAACAAATCATAAAAATAAAATAACCAAATTATAAATGGGGACAAGGATTTTAATGTGGAACCCCCTCTAATGTGGAGGATTATAAAATCACAGGTCAACTCTTTTAAAATCAACTATTAATGAGAGAGTAAATTGAATCCAAGTAGAATCACAAACGTGAATTATAAAGAAATGGTGTAGATAAATTATGTGAAATTTACACCCTAATATGACTATGTCACCTATTTGATATTCGCCCCTTGACAATTCATCACCCTTCAGAGATCAACATTGAACACATGACGTTGTTGTAGCTCCTCATTTCACAACCCAATTCTTCGTTGTCTTTTTTCCACCCACACTTGAAACCGTTGTCCACATTTTTTGCACATTCCTCCTCCTTCTATTTCTACTATGTGTTCTCCCCTATCATCTAATTAAATAAGCACTACACCCCTTTAGATTTCATCATTTCAATTTTAAAATAAAAGGGTCAATAGAGAATTTTTGCAATTAAAGTGAAAAATGGCCATTATTCATTCGTTTAATAAATGGAATAATTGAAATAATTCCAATTGATCTTGACTGAACCCCAAAAATCTCCCCCTTCAACCCATCAAAGAAGGAGATCCCATCCAACAAACTTAGTAGGAAAGAAAAATTGTTGGTATCACACCAACCATCAACCTCTATAGAAAATATGGCATCCCCATTTTGCATCTCTGATGGAAACATAAAAGTCCCCCCTTCAAAAGAAATCTCAGTGAAAAAGTCTTCATCATATCTATATCTGCACAGATAATACCAGAATATATCATATCCAGATACCATATAATTATGATCATGACATAATCTTGAGAACCTACAGAAATTACTTTCTCCCTCTGTTCAGCATTCTCTGAGCAGTCAAAAACACTTAGCAAATCACCCAGATATTTGATATTCATTTTTTTTCAACAAAATAACTCTCTGATGAAAAATAATTAGGTTAATGATCTGAAACACCTCACATGAAATTCTTCATCTTCTATACCTTCTTCAACATAGTTAATGGTCTTTTACTCTTGAAGGACAATCACTTATTCCCCAAATCTGATGAATTCCTCTCCGAAATTGGATTCCTCAGATCACCACTAGTCATTAAATTTGTTCTGTAAAGCGTGTCATCCATTTTTCATCATTCATAAACCATAGATCCTCATGAAAAATCTCATCTTCCACCACAAAACAAACTTTTTAATCCTTCATTATCAAGTGAACGAGGATATAAAAAATTATAGCGTATACTAGGAACAACCCACACATCTCTCAATGTCAGTGTACAACCTGCATTCATAGTGATAAAAATATCACCAACACCAATGATATCAGAAGAATCTTAATTTCCCATATTCAGTATACCAATTTCAAATTCTTCATATGAAGAAAATAGTCCCTTCTTTTGTAATAGATGGTACCACTCTGCCAAATCAACAACCCATTTGGTGTACAAATCAAACCTACAAAAACCAATGCCAACAAAAAGTAAATAAACCTCACCCTGAACAAGACATACCCATGTATCTTCAAAATTAATGGCATATACCTTATTTTCCTCCCTAATATTTTTCAATTCGTAATAGTATCTATTCAAATGACCCTCATTGTTGCAATAGAATCACATGACCTTTCTTCTTGTCTTTGATTGACCTCTCTGACTATTGCATCCATCTATCATAGTTAGAATACCACTATTACATAAATATTCACCAACATTTGTATTTCATCAGTTCTGGTTAATTAATAATATTGAAATCACATCATTCAACTTTAGTGCATCTTTCCCAAACAATAGTGTGATGGAGATATTATCATATGAATAAGGAAGAAAATCCAAGATAATTAAAGCCATGTCTACTTCATCTATTTTAATTGGTACCAAATTACATTTTTCATCTATATTGACCAGGACAAATGATGGAACTGTCATAAGTTTGGTGAAATCATCAAGATGGTTACCTAAATATTAGTTCTCTAGCATTTTCAAATGATAGAACTATTTTTTTCAAATATTATAAATTTGTGAGGGATATCAATTTATTAAAAATTTCAAGATTCACCGAGATCACCTCTATATCTATCAGATTCATCACATCCTATAGTGTATTATCACCCAAATATATCTAAATCGTTCTTGTCAACATTTATATTATATCCTACCAATCACCAACACTCATCGTCTCTGGTTTATCTTATTTTTTCTTCAACCCCATGGCTACCTTCTCAGAGACCATAATATTTTTAACTATTTTCTGTGAAAGTGTAAAAACATTTTTCCCGTTAAAGAGTTAAATGTGAGAAGGAATACCAGGGCATGAGTCATCCATATTTAATTATTAATAACACAGATAACTGGCTTTGATATTAGATGTTCATTTAGAACTGGATAAGACATTAAATATTGTTGTAGCACCTCATTACACAACTCAATTCACTGCTATCTACTACCATCCACACTCAAAACCATTTTCCTCATTTTTTTAAAAGCCTCATCCCTCTATTTATGCTACATGTGCACCCCTACTCTTCATGAAGTGGAACATCCAATTTTATATTCATTAATTTTGGCATCAAAATAAAAGGTTAAATAGAGAAAATTCATGAAGTAAATTTAATAATTTCCATAGTTACCAATGATCTGGGTTAAACCCCAAAATCGATAACCCACCATATGTATATTTGATATCATCATTACTTATTTATAATTGTTTCAATAAAAATTGTAAACTATTTTTTAAAAAACTACAATATACAAAATGAGGTGGACAATTAGCATATAAAATTCAGCACTATGTTAAAAAAATAGGTAATAAAATGTTTATTATGGATGTTGTTTTCATAGTCTATCAAAATTAAGTTTTAATGATCTACAATCAAGTTTAATTTATTTCTAAATATTTTTATCTGAATCATTAATGATAAAAAACTAGTATAAAACATGTGGCTCCCTGATATTTGAATCGTCCATGTGATGTGAAGGACAGATTTGAATACCATTTATTTAGATAGTAAACCCCTTTTTACTCATTTTCATTGTATATTTATTTTCTTTAATAGTTAATGTATCAAAAAAATTATTTTCGATTGAATCCCGAAATAAAACAAATTACAGTTGAAACAGGTCAGAAATTGAGAAAATTAGAAATAAAAGGATTTATTAATGAATCAACAACGAACCAAAATAATGTACTCATTAATGATAAAAAATATAATAACTCATGGATTACAAGAAGTAGAGTTTTTCACTTCCACATTGGTACATCTCTTACGAGTATTCCCTTATGTGTGAAAATTGATGCGATGTACTCCAGAACCCATTACCGAGGCCAGTATAATTTACATAATTTTGTTTTAAATATAGAATGGGGTGAATATGTTATTTTTCAAATTATCATTGTGACTTGTGTGTTTATAAAAATATATAATAATATAGCCAACATAAGTGGTTTTATGGTCATAAATATTTAAAGAGTACAATGAATTTTATGAATAATTATAAAATAGAGCATTAATAAAGGATGATATGAAAATAGTGCTTTTCGAAATTATATTGTAAAATATTTTTTATCGATCAATTTTTTATCTTATTGAAGAAATAAAAATAATAATAATTATTTATCATGTGTTATCATCTCTTGGTTTTTATTAATCATAACTCATAATGAGTTATTATATACTTGTGAATTTACATTTCTCGTAGACAATATTATTTAAAGGATTTAGAAGAAATAATATATTCATACCTAGTGGTAAAAAATTTAAAATAAATAATGATTTGTTTTATCTCAAGTCTGAAAGAGATACAATAATCATCAATGATATTCTTGAAAAATAATATCATAGAGGCTTTGGATAAATGAGGTGTTAAATACCACTATATACAACAAGAATTCATAAAAGAAAAAAATTGATTCAATTAATTTTTTGTTTAAAATTAAAATAAATACTATGAATAATATACCATATGTAAAATGGCCTAAAAACCCATTGTAAAGATCACCAAATTTATTTGAATAATATACCACTCAGTAAAAATTAATTTTACTACAAAAGATAATTTTAAAAAGAATGAAAATTTCATTTACAAAAGAGAAGCAAATGAAGGAAAATGATGAAAATAATGTAATCTATTTCTATTTAAATGAAAAAAAAACTTCTAAAATACAGATTCTAAATCAATGATTTATGGACTAAAACTAAACTACATAAACCTGAAAAGATATTTCTATCGTAAGTAGTATGATTCTAATCTATGAACACTCTTCATCTTGGTACCTTCAAGTCAGATAAATCCACTACAATGACTTTTTTATCAACAAATCCACATTAAATCATTTTAATGAACTCATGGGCACCCTCATGAGAGAACCATGTCATTGTTAGTCGAATCTCTACCTAAATTTCTACAGAAAATTAACTTATGAAAAAGATATCATGATTACATTCAATTTAGTTTCATATAATAACTTTATCCATGGCCTTCATTAAAATTCATGCTTCATTGAACAACTCAGACCATCATCCAAGATAAATCAGTCTTATACTACAATTAGTTTAACTCTTGAAAGATCAATCACTCTTAAAAGAATAAAAAATCAGTGCGTTCAACTTAGAAATTCATTTTTTCAAGTGTCACTCCTTCATGAACATTAAAATTACATCTCATGACAAAAAAAGATCAAACATATGATCTTTGCTACATAGTTACTACATAAACATCAACAAAGAACAAAGTTTTCATCATGATCAGCTTAATGAACAATAAAACAAAACTGTCTTCACCAGATCCTTAGATGAAATTTATTGAAGAGGATCAATTTCTCATCATTACTATTGGAGTCGTGCAAATTTATATCTAGTTGAATAAGTGAAAAAATGGAATCATGATTAGTATATTGGCCTTCAATCTCTGGAACGATTAGTGAATTACTCTAATAATCATTATGGAGTACTATGATTTTAAATATGAATAATTTTATTTCATATGAATACACACACTAAATATAAATACATAGTATATAATCCAAATTGAATAGTCTAATTATGTATATGATTATGTATGCATGAATCATTTTCAAAAAACAGTTGCAGTCTATTTAAACTATATGGATAATTCATTTACATAGTTTAAACTAGTTGTGGTGTTCATTATGCACACTTATTCATTTGAATACAAATTTAAAGGTTTTTGTTTTATTATGATATCAGTAGTTTGAAGGTAATATTTATTTTATTATAAACAATATAGAAACATAGCTTACTAAATAAAATCATATAAGAAAACATCCATGATAAGTCTTCAAAAATACTTGTCAAAAAGACACCTTAAACATCTATTCCATACAATAACAATAATTATTTGAATTATTTATTTAAGGGAAATATTAGTAGACATAAAGATAAAATCATCAGTAATAACTATATTATGAGAATCATCTTGAAATATATATGTATCTAATTCATCACTGGAATCAACTTTTGTATCAAGAAGACATGATGGTTTACTTTTTATCATAGTTCCAGCTGATTTCTTAGATGATTTTTCCTTCAAAAAAACATCAAATGCACAAGTTTTAACTAGAACTAAAAATATTATATAAAATATAACAAAATAAAAACCACTAGCACTATTTATATCATGCCTGAGAATTAATAGAAACCTTCCGATCTTCATTAGAATATCATTAGATGAACATGAGGAATCAGTTCTCTTAGAAACTTTTGTGGTATAAAAATGACTTCTTTAGAGAGTAGACTACCCATTAAAAATAGGATAAGCTTTAGTAGGAAGCTCCTAAAACAAAAAATAGATTAAGAATCATTAAAAATGAAAGAAAAAAATGTAGATTGTGATGATTTGTTAGAATCACACCAAGAAATGAAAACCATATAACACCCCTATTTATAGTTGATAAATACAAAATCCTTCAAAATCACTTTTAGAAAATATGGTAAAATCAGAGATGCTACTAGGAATAACATTCTTAGTAGAAGAAACTGAGAAATTTTTTTCAGTAGTGTGGGATGGATTAGTTTATATAGTTGGTTGGACAATAACATCCTGGAGAAATGAATTCAAGTCTAATACATAGGAAGGGAAATTTAAACGTGGAAATAAATAATAGAAAATCTAGAGTATATTAGGATAGAACAATCTATATATGTGGAATTACAAAATAACAATAAGTAGATAAAATAATATGCTAGGAAGGGATTGAAATGTATTTCGTGATTAGAAATAATATATAGATTTTTTGGAAGAGTTGACGGAATGTGGGAACCTGTAAAGGGAATGATGAACCTGAAAAATAAATTTCAGTAAGTCATTTTAAAATTATAGTAGTAAAACAAAGGTTTAAAATAAGTTTATATATAATATTCTATAAAGGGAGTTAAATCTATTTTTTGATTAAAAATAATATATAACTCTTTAAAAAGATTTGATGGTAAATTGGGCACCTATGGGGGGAACATTGAACCTACAAAGTAAAAAGTGGAATATGATATAGGGAATCCAAAAATGAAAGGAAAAAATGAGATGTTCAAGGGGAAAGAGTGGAGATAAAAACCGAACCTTCAACCTCGAGGAATAGGGAAATCAAACATCCATCAAAATTATACTTAGTAAGAATTACATTCAAATGGGCGTGAAGATTCAGAACATCTAGTGGGATTGGATTTCTCATAAGAAACAATACCATTATTCATCACAACATTTGATGGCCTTGACACAACAACTATGACAACAACATCCTGCAGTAATACACGCTAAGTTTAACATATGGGTAGGACATGTAAATATTTGTAAATAATTTGAGAAATATAGGATAAAAACATAAAATATATTTTTCATAATATCACAAAAAAAACAAGGATCATGTACTTAGGATTACAACTAGAACTCACACCATCGGAATAACTTTCAAAAGAGCTTGATGAATCTGAATGGATAACAAGATCGATATTCTAATATGGTTTTCTTGGAGGAATAATATCCTAGTAAATGTATAAATATAAAGCTAAAGGCATATATTTTAATTAGTTTTTAAAATATAAGTAAATGAAATAAGAAATAAATTATTACATATCATGGAGTACAATGTTTCTGTTGATACAGTGCTTGAGTAAATTGTTCATGATCTTGCATCTGAAGCCCTTTTAGTCGAGCATATTATGATTACATTAGTAATTTTTTTTAAAAACAAGTAGATAAAATAAAATTCAAGAAAGGGAGTGAAATCTATTTGGGGATTAGAAATATTATATACCATTTTAGGTGGAGTTGATGGAAAGTGGGAACCTATGAAGGGCATGATAAACCTATAAAGTAAATTAAATTTGATCGTATTATGAATAATTTAATAAAACAATTTCAATGATGCTTCTAATAGTCCTAGGAAAGAAAACCCATGGGGAAGGAAAGTACATTTAATGAAATTAAAAGATCTTTTGTATGCCTGCATCAGGAGAAACATGGTCACAAAACTCATGGTTTGGTTTTTCCTCAACAAACCTCAAATCATGATGTTCAAACTGAACTCATTAGGCTCTAAGTAACATTTCAAACATTTAATGAAATATTTAAGAGCGTATATTACTCTTACATGATTTATTAATCCTTGAATTAAAATAATATAAATAAAAAAATCAAGACATCACATTCCTCTTTCATGTTATTAGGGGAAAACCCCTTATTCTTCATATGGAAGAACATTGTGAATGATGCATCTAATCATCGCATGCCAGACACCCCCTTGAGAGTGATAGTATATGTAATTACATTAGGAGATGTGTTGTTTTTCGACATCAAGAGTTGGTTTTTTTACCAAAAAAACCATCAATTAAGGTGTTTAAAGTGAATTCATTTGGCTCTAAGTAACATTTCATCCTTTTGATGACATCTCTAAGAGCATCTCTTACTCTCCCATGCATTATTAATCCATGGGTGAGAATAGTATAAGTAAAAACATCTGAAACATTACATCTATTTGTCATGTTATTTTATAGTTTAAAGGAAGCTCTCAAATATCTAGATTCAAAGAAACCGTAAATGAGACTTTTGTATGTCATTGCAAATCCCTTGAAACCCCTCTTCAATATCTATGCACAGAATCCCAAAGCCTATAAGATCTGAACATTATCAGATAAACCATTTATAATAAATAATTATATAATCTTTTTGGTCAAGATCCCTTCTTTCAATATTTCCATATACAATTTAGCAACCTTTCCCAAGTGATCATTTTTAACATAAGAATCCATGATTGAGATAAAAGTATATATATCTAACTTAAACCCATTTAAAAATATCCATTAACAAGAATTCATGTCCTTCTCCAATTTCTCATAACTAAAAAGATTAGTGATTAATATATTTAACAATAAGGCAACCAAATTTATACGATGCTTGGTAATTATATCAAAGAACTAAAAAACCACATATAGCCATCATTCATTGAAGTAAGCAGTAATCAACAGAGTGAATGAATGAAAATTTGGTTTTGGACCCACGGATAGAAGAAACAGAAGGAACTCTGATGCCACTTCAATTTGATTCAATTTAAAAATACATTTTATAATCTTATTACAAGTAATAATACATGGGGTAAATTCACTTTAATTCGTCATTCTATGGAAATTAAATTCATGTTCTTTTTTCCTTTTTTATGAAAATATAGCATGACATAGTCGTATATGCTGATATTAGTAGACCCATGTATTCTTTTTTCCTTTCGCATGTATAGAATAGAATCAATACGATTCTAATAAAAATTTATTGGTGTTCAAGCACTATACATATTCCATTTCCATAATTTAAATTGGTTGTATAAATCATTATGCATACACATTAATTTGAATAAAAATTGAATGATGTTTTATTTATTGTTATTTGAGCTTTTTGAATGTAATATTCTTTTTATTTTAAACAATATACATTCGCATCTTACTAAATACAATCATAGAAACATAAAATCCATGATATGTCCTCAAAACCACTCGTAAAACACACTTTAAACCACTATGTCATACAAGAACAATACTTATGAGGATGATTTCTTTTAAATAAATATTAGTTGAGATAAAAATAAAATCATCATTAATCACTAGAGTATAAGAATCATCATAAATTCAATCTATATATTCTTCATCACTGGACTATTATTTTTTATTAAGAATACTTGATTGTTTACTTTTTATCGCTGCTTTAAAAGATATCTTAGGTAATTTTTCCTACACAAAAACATCAAATGCACAATTTGTGACCAGAAATACATTGATTATATAAAATATATCAAAATAAAAACCACTAGGACCATTTATATCAAGATAAAGAATAAATATTAGCCCTTAAATTATCCTTAGAATCATATTAGATGAACCGAAGGGATCAGTTCCCTCAAAAACCTTTGTGGCATAAAAAAGACTTTTTCTAAAAGTAGACAACCCATTCAATGTAGAATAATCATTGGAAAGAGAATATTAAAACAGAACAAAGGTTAAAAATCATTAAAAATAAAAGAAACAAAAAATTCATATTGGTAATTGTTTTCTAGCATCCCACCAAGTAATGAGAACCATATACCACTCATATTAATAATTTATAAATAATCACACCTTCAGAAAACCATTTAGATGATTTTGATGAATCAGACCTACTGTAGGGATTAACTATCTTATAAGAAGAAAGAATGACATTTTTAGTGTCAGTGTAGTATGGGATAGATGAAATAGCAAGCTTGACAATAGTATCCTAGAGAAATTCAAGGCCAATACATGGGTAGGACTATTTATACCTGGAAATAAAAAATAAAACACTGTGAGAGCTGTAGGATAAAACATTTTGGATATATTAAATAGTCAAATCAAAATAAGTTCATAAAATACTATTCTAGAAATGTAGTGAAATATATTTAGTAATTATAAATAAAATAAACCTTTTTAGGAAGAGTTGGTGGAAATTGGGAAACTGTGAAGGGCACAAAGAACCAGTAAGGTAAATTTAAGTTGATCATATTATGATTATAGTAGTAAAATAAAGGATGAAGATAAGTAGATAAGAAACTATAGTAGAAAGAGAGTGAAATATATTTTTTTATTATAAGTATTATAAACCATTTTAGGTACAGTTTATGGGAAAGTGGGAACCTGTGGAAGGAATGATAATCCTGTGAAGTAAAAAGGGAAAGATAGAAGAGGAATCTAAAAATGAAAGGAACCACGTGAAGTTAAAGGGGAAAGAGTGAAGGGGGAAATCAAACCTGCAAGCCTTAGTATGAGGGAATTCAAACATGAAACAAAATTATACTGACTTCATCATAATCACTTTCAGAATATAATGAAGAATCAAAGTGGCCAGTGGGATTAGTTTTCTCAAAAGCAACCTTATCATTATTAGTCACATATTTTTATGGACAAGACATAGTAGTTATGACAACAACATTATAAAGAAATAGACAATTATGATAGTATAAGAGTAGGATAGGTCAATAATGATAAATAGTTTGGGAAAAAGTCGATAAGTACATAAGAAATATGTTTGATAATATCACAAAAAATAAAAAGTATCATGTACCCAGGATCCAACTAGAACTCACACCATCAGAATGACTTTCAATTGATCTTGAAAAATATGAATTGATAACAACTTCAACATTATTATACGACATTCATAGAGGTAAAATATCCTAGTGAATACAGAAATAAAAAGTAAAAAGAATCTATTTGATTTTTTTATTATGTAAGTAAATAAAAAAAATTATTACATTCTAATTAGTAGAATGATTACTTTTATAGAGTGCTTGAGTAAGTCTCAGGGTCTTACATCAAAAGAAATTTCAGTCGAGGATATTATGAATACATTTGTAAAGTAGTGGTTAAAAATAAGTAGATAAAACAATATTCTATAAAGGTACTGAAAGTGATTTTGTGGTTAGAAAAAATATATGCCTTTTTAAGAAGAGTTTATGGAATGTGGGAACCTGTGAAGGGCATGATAAACCTGCAAAGTAAATTTTAGTTGATCATATTATAATTACAGTTGTAAAAAGAGGTCGAAAGTAAGTATATAAGTTAATCTATTAAAAAGGGAGTGAAATATATTTTTAATTATAAATAATATATACCTTTTTAAGAAGTTTTGATTGAAGGTGGAAACTATTGATGGAATGAAAAACCATCTATGTAAAAATGGGAAAGAAGGATGAGGGAATCTTAAAATGAAAGGAAAACATGTTAAGTAAAAGGGAAAAGAGTGAAGAGGGAAGTTGTTCACACAAGCCCAAGGAAGAGGAAAATCAAAATTTCAATCTTATAAATCATCCCCACAATTGAGAATAACCAAGTAACCTTGGATTTTCTATCTAAAAATAACAATTTAGGAAAAATATATAACTATAAATATTGTTAACAAAAAAACTACTTGAATATATATCAATCAAACCTGGAGGTATATATAGCTTCCTAGTAATGGTTATCCCATAGTGCCCATGCAGAATCTTTCCTTCACATTTTTTATATATTAAAAAATAAATAAAAACATTTAGCCTAAATGAATGAAATTATGAAATTCAGTAATAGGTAAAAGTAACACTATTTAAATACTTTCATTTAGAAGACCAGATATAGTGTGTAAATATTTACAAATAAATTCAAAATAAAAACAAAACTTTCATTCATCCATACTGAAATATATACATTCATTAGAAAAGTAACATCTATTTTTGGGGTATGGAAGAATGTTAACTGAATATTGGTATGAATATTTTGGGGTTCCCCTTTCTTGAAGGAGTAACAAAAATTGTATTAGAATGATCGGAGGAAAATACCACATGGTTGGATGTCTACTATGAATAGAGCAGTTGGAATTGATCTATCAGTTGAGGACTGTTTTTAGAGTGGATAGGGTTTGTGCTTGAAGAAACTAAGGAAGGTAGGGAGAAAAATCGATAATTTCAGTTAAATACGATGGAGAGGGTAACAATTTTGTTATTGGGTTTTGTGATAAAAATAACGATTGTTGGGGGGAGAGAGGAAATGATAGTAATTAAAATTGAAACAAAAAAGAATGGGAATGATGTGGAGGAGACAAAACATAGGTGGGATAGATTCTCTAAAGAAGTCATGTGTTCATGGAGGAATAAAATTTAGACTGATGCATAGGTGTAGACGGAGGTCGAGGAAGAGTTTCAAGTGGAGAAGCCAAATAAAGAGGTGAAAACAAAGGTAGAGGAGGAGTTCCAAGTGGGGAAGGAAAATAAAGAGGTGTAGATGGATGCCAATGTGGATTTGTAGATGGATGTTGTGGTAGAGTAGTAGGCCAAGGAGGAGGATGAGTTTTTGGATACAATCATGCTACACAAAAATACAAAACACAAAATCATAAAATCTGTAATCGAATTAGGATGAGGTGGAGGTGTTAATGGAGGCTGAGGAGGAGTTTCAAGTACTGGTGTAAGAAAAGGTTGTGACAGTGAGGATAAGGTAGAGATGGTAAGGCAGAGGTGGCGATGAGGAAGCAAGGTTGACGACAAGGAGGTGAAGGAGGGGATGAGGGGAAGTAGAGGAATATTTTCAACAGGTGAGGAGAAGGTTTTGGAGAATAAGGGTCTTGGATAGGAGTGGTTGAGAGTCAGAGAGGCCGAGAAATGGAGACCGAGGCAGTGATGTAGGCGGGACTGAGGAGGATGAGGATTGAACAAGGTCTCTATGGCGGTGGAGTCTATATGAATCAGAATTTTCAGATAGGTGGAAATGTCACCCTAATGAATTTGGAGTTGATTTCTGGAAGGGAGAATTATAAGCAATAGTGTATATAATGGATATAACAGATGTATCTATTAAATGGTCATGATTAATAGTATTTGTGGGTGAGAATATATTATATTCTAGGCATGTTGATTAAAATCAATATTGAACATAGAATATCATATTTAAAATTGTGTAGTAGAACCATTGAGAAGATGATCACACATTAATATGAATAATTCAGATGTAAATAAAATCATGGAAATCAATTATCAAATTATATAGAACACTGTTGGGGAAAATCCCTATGCAACATTAGAAGCAGTCTCACAAACATTGATGGGACGATTCATCTAAAGGCCTTTTATCACCCGAAAGAAATTTTTACATCACCTAAAAGATTTTTAACATCACCCGAAGGCCTTTTACAACTCACATGAAGAATTTCTCTCTTGACACACCGACACCCATGAACGTGCCATTTTGTGTACTAATGATCAACACAACCATAACACACCGCTTGATCTCTAAAAACAAAGAGGACTTTCAATATATGGAACCATCATGAATCTCTTTGCACGTAGTCATTGAAAATTCACTCTCCATCATCGTACACCATCCTCTTCATGCACAGGATTTCATTCATCATAGTTGACATGCCATAATCATCTTCATCACCACCTATGCTTCATTATATCATTGCCTTCTATCATCAGAACTTAGGAAACTACAATGTCAGTGCCCCCTACCTCGTTCTAACTTGCACTATCTACGTCTTGTCGAATCATCATTCCAAAACAAGCTACCACATCCTCTAATATAGACACCCAGTCTAGGTCTCTATTAATTCGGTCAACATTCATTATTCCCTCAATTGACATTGACAATAACTCTCCATTAATGTTTGGAGAAAATCATCCATTGATGTTGAGATAAATCTCCCCATTAATAAATTTTCCTCTCCCAAATTATTTATAATTTAAATAAAAAAATCCCAAAAATATCCACCTTGATTTAAAATTCAAATACTCTGAAGTCATCTCCACTATCAGGGTCACTGTGATCATTGGCTCCACTAATCTTCAAATGTCACCCAATGAATAGAACACACCGTATGACACCTCAATACTAGAAGAATTTCGATATTCTTACGACACCGATGATACCACCGTTAATTTTTTTTAACATTCGAGTCCTTGATACGTTGCTCCACTAGATTCTTGACGTTGTGTTCTAAAACCGAGAACTTCAAAAATCCCTCTGATACCACTATTGGGGAGTGGAGCTCAGTGATGTAGTGGAAGCAGTCACACAAACACGGAAGATAAGATTCACCCGAAGGCCTTTTATCACCTGAAGGAATATTACACATCACCTGAATGATTTTTAACATCCCCCGAAGTCCTTTTACAACTCACCCGAAGGATTTCTCTATTGACACATCGACACCCATTAATGTGACATTTTTTATATACCACTGATCATCACTACTTGGACACACCAGTTGATCTTCACATCGAAGAGGACTTTTGATACATGTCACCATCATAAATCTCTTTGCAAGACACTGTCGACAATTCTCTCTCCATCATCGCATGTCAACCTCTTCATGCACAAGCCTTAATTTGCTATCATTGACATGACATCATCATTTTCATCATCACCTCTACTTTATTATCTCATTGTACTCCATCATTTGATCTTGGGAAACCACAATGGCTGCATGCCCTTCCTCATTCTCTCTTGAACTAGCTACATCTTGTCGAATCTTCATTCCAAAATGTGCTACTACATTCTCTTATATAGACACCCAGTCCATGACACCATTAATGCAGTCAACATTCATTATTGCATCAATTAATATTAAGAATAACTCTTCATTAATGTTGGGATAACATCCTCCATTAATGTTGAGATACATCCCTCTAATAATAATTTTCTCTCTCCTCAATTAGTTAGAGTTTTAATCAAAAAATCCCGAGAAACACAACTTGATATATAAAATCCTTTTTTATTGTGGAAAGAAAAAATTAAATATATTTTCCTCTAAAGATAAAAATCAATGTATTGACAACATCATGTAGTTTTAGGTATTCTCTTACATGGGTTCCTCATAAATTATTGGTGGTTCAGACAACTATGACTCTTCTCAGGGCACCCAATCCAATTGAAACGATAAATTGATCATCCCTGGAGTCTATTAAAAAGTCTACAAAACTGTTCTGATCATACCCAACCATGTGTTGTGCTGCTATGCGATCATGCACCTCTTCATCCATTCCCTTTGTGTCTCCTCCACAACCCACACTTCCCTATGAAAGTCTCCTTCGTCTAATTTTCAAAGCACCCCAGAATCCATGTGACCACCACCAAAATGCTCCCCACGTTCCATATGTCGTCTGCTCCATACATCGCTGACGACAACACTTGGAGGGCCCACCTCTCACTATAGTCGTTGAGGCTAATAATACGGTTGTCGTCTGGCATCATCTAGTGAAACACCCCCCGAATCACAACAAGAGACCCGCACCACCTTCCCCCCATATCGTGAAACTCTAAGTTGTCTTTTGACTTCTACACCGATGCGTCTGAGTTAAACACATCATACTACATGACAGTTTCTTTCCATAATTCAGCATGACTTCTCAATAACATAAACAAATAAACCAATCTAATTTCATTGGAATGTCAAGAAATTGTTAATCTATCTAAAAATATTAGTAAATTTTCACTACCATAGAATTGGGTTAGGCATGCATTGACTTTTATTAGCATTTGGCCCTGATAAAGGGGAATCATTATCAGTACTAGTGAAAAACACTGATAAATCATCCCATTATCAGTGATTTTTTTGCGTTCATAAATATTATTAATAAAAAATATTATTAATTTATATAAAATTATATTATGTATATTAAAAAATAATGTTTATTTCTTTACATTGAATAAAAACATCTTGTTTAAAATTAAAAAATATTTTTTTAATAATTTAAATATATATATAATAAATTTAATTAAATGAAACATATAATTATTATTTTAATTATATTTATATATTTATATATTTATAATTATATATTTATAATTATATATTTATAATTATATATTTATAATTATATATTTATAATAACATATTTATAATTTTAGATTTATAATTAAATATTTGTAAACATATCTTTATAATTATATATAAATACTTTTTAAATATATATATGTATAATTATATATAAATACTATTTAAATATGTATATTTATAATTATTATAGATATATATATAAACAAATATATGTTTCCAATGAATTTGTTCAATTGATGCATGAATATTATTGATGTTCATATGTCATGTATTCATCATGAATGTTCATTTAGACATTACACCCTCATTACTATTCATGATGTCCATATATATGACAACTCATTTTTATGAGATCTATACATTACTCGGTGTATATGATTCATTCATGTTGCCGTGAAGCTATTATGTTCTCATAAATATATAAAATCATGATAAATATATTTAAATAATAAGTATTTTTATTATATTTATAATTAGAAGTATTTATTTATATATAATTTTGTCTTAAAATATATTTATAATTATTATTATGTATTATTAACATATAAATATTTAAATAATTATAAAATTGAAATAATTTTCTTTAATGATAAATATATTTATTAGATTTATAATTATATATAAATACATTTTAAATATATTTATATAAACTTATAAATATAAATAAATAAATATATATATATATATATATATATATTTATAATTATAATGACATATATATTTAAATAAATATATGTCTTTATTGAATATACATTCAGACACACACACACAGACACACACATATATATTCATTAAAGACATGTATTTATTTTATTTTTTATTAATAAACATATTTATTAAATTTGGAATTATATATACACTTTTTATAAAATTACCATAAATACTTTTATTATATATATATATATATATATATATATATATATATTTTAATACCCATATATATAAATACATTTACAATTATATAAAAATATATTTATTAATAATAATTATTATAAATAAATATATATTTAAATAATTAGAAAATTATAATAAATATATTTATAATAATTATAATTTTATAAATATATATAATTATAGATATATATTGATAAATACATACAAATATTTATACATATATAAAAATATTTATATTTAAAATTATAAATAATATATATATATATGTAAATAATTATAAAATTATAACAAATATATCTATTATATTTATAATTATAATTATAAATAAATAAATATTTATTTTTAGTCATAAATAAATATTTATTTTTAGTCATAAATATACAGAAATATATATATTTAAATATTCATTAAATTAAAACATATATATTAATTATATATAGTCATAAATACAAATATATATATATAAATATATATAAATATATATTTAAATTCTAATGAAATTAAAATAAATATATTAATTTTTTTTTGAAAATTTCATAATTATTTAAATAAATATATAATTTTATTTTAATAATTGTGAAATTATAATTAAAATATTTATAAATAAGATATTTATTATATTTATAATTATTATTATAAATAAATATATATCTATTTGTAGTCATAAATATATATAAATAGAATTATTTATTAATTTATAGTTATTACTATGAATAAATATATATATATTTATTATACAAATAATTTTAAATATATATATTTATATAAATAATTTATTATCATTATAGTTTTATCAGCCCTTTTTATAGTACTGATAAAGGTTTGTTTTATCAGCACATTTTAGTTTAGCGTTGATAAAACATACCCTTATCAGCATTTTTTAGCGCTAATAAATGGTTTACCCAACTTTATAAATAAACTCTATCAGTCTTCTCCTCATGTTGCATGACTCAAGCTCTCGTGGAAGCCGAACCCTTCTGCCTCCTCCTCCTCCTCTGTCGCCTCCTCCTCCTTTTCCATCACCACTGTGAAATCCCACCTCTACTATCACGAAGCCCTCCTTCTCCTCCTCTATCACTAACTCCTGTCTCTATGAAGCCCTCCATCGCCGCAAATCCCTCCTCTTCCTCCAATGTGTCTGACTCCTGGCACCACAAATACCTCCTCTGCCACTGCGAATCTCTCCTCAACTGTTATGATCTCATCCGCACACCCCACCTCTGCTATGAATCTGTCCTCCTCTACGAACCCACCTCCACTATGAACCCATATCCCTAGGTGCTAATACTGTGAGTATTATTGTAATTCTCTATGTACATTTTCAGTTACAATAAGTATATGGTTATATATTGGATGTAGGTGGCCAAATTGGTGTTTAATTGAATATGAATTTGTTTGTTTGTTAGGTGATTTTTAGAATGGAGGCCATGTCTTGATAGATATCATTTCATAGAATATAGCCCATCCATTTTTAGTTATGTTTTTTCAATGTAGTTTACATGTTTTTTGTCATCTGTTTACACAAGGATACAATTTATTGTTTCTTACTGCATTCATGTAGTGATGTTTGTGATTCTATTATATTTTTATTCAATTATAGAGGAATGTATCGTTTATTTTTCTTGTGAATTTATGGTATATGAAAGTTTCATGACAGTTCTTAGTATATTTAAATTATGAATTAGCAATTTAATCAATGTGGGATAATTTTTCCACACATATTAAACCAATACACTAAGTGATAGGCATCACCCCTAGTGAAGCGATGTACACTCTTTGGTTTGTAGTGAACAAGTTCAGCTTTTTTGAGATTGGGTCATTATAATTTCACACACATCTCATCATATTTTCACCCATAATCGTCAACATTCTTTTCCACGTTGGAGGAGTAGATTATTTATATCAATATAGACAATAATAATAAACAAGATTATTTATCATCCAATGGAATTACCCCATCTAGTAATATACTTTCATCCACTATTCCTCCAACCCCAACCCATGAAAAATATTCTATATAATATATGAATTATTTGAATAATGAAAAATAGGACACCGTAAAAATGTGAAAATTGAGGTATCATAGAAAAAAATAAATAAGGATGAAGAGGATGAATAAATATAGGAAGAAAAATAGATAAAAAATTAATTAAGTAATGATATTCTTGGAGACTATCCTAACCACTTCATGTACCAAGTGGAACATGTTCATGTACTTGATCCTCTTACTGTTTATGTTTGAGAAAAATTTCCTATTGAATAGAATGAAATACAATGACACCTATAAAAATTCATATAACTAAAGTACCCTAATATCCTATCAAAATATGTAGGTTTTTTTTCACCTTTAAGGGAAAACCCCTTTCCATGTTGGAAACACCTCAAGAGCGTAGATCCAAACTCAAAGCCCAACCCAGTCATTGATCAAAATTGTAATTTTTATTATAGAGTGATAATTATGGGCACCAATATTTGGAAAAGTCTTAATTATTCTAGGTTTATAAGGTCATATTTGAGGATATTATAATCTATACGGTTCACCTCCTTGATGAAGCATCCAATAACCAAGATCATTTCATAGGATTGTTCATGGTAATGATTAATCCAGCTCACCAGCTGATTCCCTAGTTATGGTGTTGCTATCGATGCATCACCCAAAAACCCTAATCCATATATAGGAATCCTCTATGATACATGGTAGTATTAAAGACCCACCCTAATGAGATTTGAGAGTAGTAAATGACTCATTAAAACACTATGGAATTTGTTGGGAAATTTCATTTATTATGATATGGTCAACCACGATTCTTCCGGCCCTACTAGAAAGTGGGGATAACCCCACTGAGCTATACCCACAGTTTTCAAACTATGGGTATATCCCAATTAGGGTTTGTCATAATGCATGGTTTTAAATACACCACATGTATAAACTCTCTATACCAATGGTTTTAAGTAAACCGTTGCTATAGTGGGGAGAAATTTTACTTCCCACCCACACTCCCCCAAACTCATCGAGTAGAACCCCATAGATCCCTTTCCTTCCCTCCCATGTTTCCCTCACTCGATGCCCCTTATCCTCCTTCATTCGATTAATATCCCCATTTCTCCTCCTCCTCTAGTGTATGTGAATCCCCCCTCCTCAGAATGTGCATCCCCCTAGGTCGAGAAATCCCCCTAGGTCGAGCATCCCCTTCTTCTAGGTCGAGAATCCCCTCTATTCATGCCAATTCACATCCCCCCAAGGTCGATTATCCCCTTATGATAGGTTAAGCATATCCTCTATTCAAGAATCCCCCTAGTTCGAGCATCACCTCTTCTCAAGCATCCCCTTAATCTATTGGGTGTTTTTTTGATACCAGTCTTCTCTTACAAGGACTCCCTAATCCATCTTCAAGTGTGGTCAATTTATTTTAGTTTAGTTTAAGTTTTTCTGATTCCATTTCTATCATTTTATATTGTTTTATTCATCATTGATATCTTATTGATTTTGGATTTATGTAGATTGGTTATATTTAACACAATTTGACATAGTATACATGATTTAGTTATACTTAATTTTCAATGTATGATTATGATTTTCTACTCATACAAAGGAGAAAATTATGATTCTTGTACTCATGATGTACTGATACTTGTTGTGATATTTCTAAATCTGAGGCTACATTAACTTGAAAAGAGAGATTTTATGTATGCTATAGTTAAAATAAGTAGATGGAATGGTTCTAGGATAGAATCATTTAAATTTTAGGAGTAGTGATAAATTATTCATGTTAATTATATGTGATGATGAAAGAACACTATATATAAACTTTTTAATGAAGATTTGATGAAAGAAAATTGGTTGAAAAATTGAAGCAGTAATATTAAAGAAGAAAAATGATATTTGAATCATTGGGATGTTTTGAGTTGTTATCAATGTAATCTAAATATTTAGACGATGATTTGGAAGCGTTTTATGATTATTATGATTTTATTTTAGTTACTATATAATTCCTTGATATACCATAATATTAAATGAATCAATGAAGGGATTGAACTATTCAAAATATGTTTGGAAGAGACTTGAACCCTTCATACATTTAAAGTTTTTCATACTATTTTTCATTCATATTCATATCATTGAGTCCATAACTAAGTAGATATATGATATTATTAAAGTCATGAACTCTTCGCTAAACATTATCTAGTTCTTCAGGATTATGTGGAGTAAGTCACTGAAAATGTTGAGTTAAAATACAGTATTCTTGGAGTTAATAATGTTAATATAGTTCAATGATAATTCAGAATATTCATCCCTCATATGGTTAATCTTCTTAGAGTTCAGAATTATAGGGTTTATGTAATAATAAGTCTAAACACAATGTGGTGTTATGGGAAATTACAGATTGAGATATTTTTCTGAATTAAATTATATGATTCTATTGGGTAATATTCATAGATCAAAGTTTAATTATTTTTCAAAATGATCCAAATCCAACTCATGAAGTGTTTTAGTCCATAAGAAAAACTCCCACATCATGATGCATTATTTCATGCACATGTGGTCAAGTTAAAAAAAATAGTGATGTGAATTTCATTTATATTATTAAATGGAAATAATCCTAAGATTCTTTGTGTTTTTAATAGATGATGTATGGGGGATTCAAATTAGAATTTTATTTATAATTCAACCTAGAAAATATCTGTCAATTTGAGAGAAGATATTCCATTCCATCATGATTTGGGAGAGTATTCATATTTAAAATATTGAAATAAAAATAATAGTATTCACATAATATTACATTGATATAAATGTGTATCATAATGGAGAATTAATTGTAAGATTTATTTCAACAAATTAATGTTTCTAGAGAAACCCAAAAACTATAAGAGAAATTATATTGAGTATAACTGAGATACAAAAATATGGAGATTTACAAATATGGGAAGATATTTAGTTCATGACAATTTGATTAGTTAAGGAAGAATAATATCAATAATGATCTAAATAGAGTGTACAATACTTGGAGATCTGGATATTTATAATCAATATACTAAATTATTTAATAATTAATCACTTACATAAAAATTAATCATGGTTAATTGTGGAAGAATATATATATCATGTGGTGTAAAGGAAAACATGAGAAATAAATAACATCCTTGTTTTTGTTCAAAAATTGTGTAGTGGGTAATGAGAAGATATCATTTTCTAGTGAGACTCTAGAGAATAGTGTGACTCTATGATGAAACAATCAGGAATATCCATAGATTAATCAAATGATTTTATTGTAAACAATCCATGAATATGGGTTTAAAAAATCCCAATAAAGTGTAGGCACTAACATTGAATAAGAATATTTTGAAAATAATTATGTTCTATGTCATTTATAGTATATAATATTCAGATTAGGTTTTGAAACAAATATTGAGAGAATAATGATAAAAAAATTCACATAGGTTGAATTTAGAAAATTATTTTTTCAATTTAAGGGATAACTAATCCCCCCTCCCCAAATGGTGATCTTAATATGTTTGTGAACTATAATATCCAATCCAAAAATTAATGAAAATGAGAGAAAGAAGTGGTTTACAACAAATAAATCACAAATTAGTTCCTTATTGTCCATTAATGAGGATTAAGGCCCAACATAAATCTTAATATCAACCAATTTTGAATATAAAATTAGGTATTAGAACATTCTTAGCATCAAATATTGAATAATAATATAAAATCATGTTAATACAATGACATTGTGAAAGATAACCTTCCAAACCAACCACATCAGATGGGAATTTATGGAATAGAATCATACAAACAACCGATTTTTTTTAAAATAGTAGGTTATACAACTTTTTGTGAAAAATAGTGAAAATAAGTGAATTAGATGAATGATGTGTCCTTGTCTGTAAAAGAATCACCCTCATTACAAAAAAGAGAACATGAAAAAAGGTTCCATGAAGTGATATTCATATATAGATTGAATGAAGATAGAGGAAATGAGATAGATCTAAATGACTATGAATGAATTAAAAAAATATATTAATTAGTTTTAAATTAGTTATTATAAATTTCAGAGTAAAATGTTAATTTTTTCATAGTAGAAAATAATTTATGTCTCAATAAGTACATTGGTGAAAACCACCAATGTTTTTATAGTAGAGGTAGTTTCATTTTCTATCCCCATAGGATAATTGATGGAATCCAACTGGCCATCATGAAGGATTACTAAAACTATGCCAAATAACCCTCCTACAGGTCGATTCTATGAAACAATATCCAACCCTTATTTAAACCATTTTACCAAAAAAACACTATAAAATACACAAGTAATTTAATCAGAATTCCATTTTAATGAGAGAAAAAACCTATAATGGTTTATTATATTAAATTAAATCATATATAAATTTCTTATATGATATTGAAATTCTCTAAACTTAATCACACACTTAAATATAATGTTGTTACCACCTTTCTAGCTCTTACAAATCCCCCCAAAAACATTGTTCTACTCAAATTGAAATAGATCATATTATAAATGATAATTTTGGAAATTCTCATACATTTTTGATATTTTAATAAATGAGGTAGGTGAATGGTAAATGATACTCTAAAAAAGAAACACAACAATATTAGTAGGAATCACCAACCATTAAGAACCCTCATGATTAAGTCATAAAAATTCATAAAAATCTATCCACAATGAAAGGATATTCTATATAATTTTTTATCTTATCCTGAGAGAATTTATAATTCATGAAGGGCCTATGTGGATGTCCTATTTAAATGTGCTCTTTGTATGAAATTTTTATTCTTTTATACAAGTATTTTGTATTTTTTTAAAATAATTAATTCTGAAAGATGATATTTACATAATGAGATTTTGAATCATTCTAAAAACATTATTAAAAGAAACCATCAAATATAGCCTCTATTAAAGCCATCCATTCAATTTTTAAATATTATTACCCAGTATTACACTTTTTAATCCAATTCTACAAATAGATATTGTTCATATCTTATAGAATATGTTATTTCTATTACTCATTGTTTTGATAGATACTAGTACACTACAATTAATTTAATAATAAAATTTATTGTAATGAATTTTTTAATTATGATTTACATTTTTGATTTGAATATAACTTTTTTACCTTGTTATATAATAGATAAAATCTTTATTTATCATACTGATCATGTTTCAATCAAGTTTCAAAATAATTTGGATAATTTTTTAGATTTTTCATTTAACAATGCTTCATATAGAGGTTGTTTACAATGTTGGTGTTATAAATTTGTTTGAATACCACATGTAATCCAGAAAGAAGTCAACTACCATATATATTTTTTTATTTTAAACAAACTATTATGTTTGTTATCACCATGGAGAGATGAGTCAATTATCTTCTATTCATTCATGAAATGAATGATGTATAATGGAGATTTTATATATGATTGCTTTCCATTTTAGCATCATCCTTAGAGAGATAATAGTCCAATGCAAGAAGGAAATGATATTAGTATAAATGAGAAAAATATTGAAAGTGATGATGTTGAGAAAGTGAAGAATTTATGGGATGATGACATAACTATAGTATATCCATAATGTACTGAAATTATACTGTTGGAATTTTTAATGTGGTTATATCATGGGAAAACCATGTATGGAATTTATAATACCTCATTTAATTATACTCAATCATTTTTAAGGTCTTGCTACAAGATAGTTCAAACATTCCCTAAAATCATTTCAAGGCATGAAAGTTAATTAATTAGCTTTTATTTCAAATTAATAAATTCCATGCTTGTCCAAAATATTGCAGTATATTTTTGGAGGGAAAATCTAATTGTAATGACTATAAAGAATGTGTTACATCTCGATGGAAGAAAAAATGCATACGGAACACCATCTCATGTGTCAAAAAAAGTCATGTGACACTTTACATTGATTTCTAGACATCAAAATCTCTTCATGTCTGCAGAAATAGAAGCCAATATACGATGGAATGGTGCTGTGAAAAATTAAGGAAAAGAAGAGTTATTTTATCATGTAGATGGGTTAGCATAGAAGATATTCGATGAACAACATCCTAATTTTTCATCTGAGGTGTGTAATGTTAGGTTGGGTCTAACCTGTGATGGTTTTAACCCATTTGGTTGCTGCTCACAACATATGGACAATTTTTGTTCATATTTATAATCTTCCTATGTGGATGTGTAGGAAAACACAATTCACTTTATTGAGTATTCTGATATCTAGACCATCTGATCCTCGTAATGATATAGATGTCTATTTGCAGCATTTGATAAGAGAGTTGAAATGACTTACCAATTTTGGTGTGCGTACATTCAATGATTCTTCAATGAATAGATTTCAGATTCCTACTACTCTAATATGGACCATAAATGATTTCTATGCTTAGTAAATGATGCCTTGGTAGAGCACAAATGGAAAAATATCATGTCCCATTTGTATGAAGAATACATGATCGAGAAGGATTAAATATCATCATAGTTAGATTTTCATGGGTAATCGACAATTCTTGAGAATGGATCATCGATAAAAAAAGAATATTATGAGGTTTGATAATACTATTAACACTAAAAAACCACATCAACGTATGTCAGGAAGTGATGTTCTTAATGAATTTAAATATTTCAGGTTTTCATTAGGGAATAGTCAGTTGAAATCTAAAAATGGGAAGATTGTTGACACTGAAGTCACTTAAAATTGGAAAATGAGAAGTATTTATTTGAGTTTTCATATTGGTATAACAATTTGTAACATAATTTTTAGACGTAATGCATATTGAGAAAAATATATGTGAAATATTGCTTTGAATTATTTCTAATATAGAGGGGAATACCAAAGGTGACTTTTGATTTCTTCAAGACTAGTTGGATTGGGGTATTTGACCAGAACCTCTTCTTATGTGTATTAGTGAAAACAAATCGTAAGTTCTCTGTACTTCTAATGTGATGGCACCATTAGAGAAAGATCAATTCGTGGTGTAATTGGAGAATATCAAGGATTTTTATGGATATTCTAGCAACATATCTAAGTGAGTCAACAGAAGATATATGAACCTAAATACCTAAAAACTCATGATTATCACATCATTCTTCATGAATTGACTCAAATAGAAATATGTTATTTTCTTTCCAATAATTTTAGTGTGACATTGATTATGTTGTGTGTTTTTAGATGCATTTGTGCTAAAAGTTTATCAAATTTACTCTTGATAAAAATGCAGCAAGAGGCACTATTAATTATTTGTGAGTTGGAAAAAACAATTTCCTCCATCCTTTTTCACATGCATGTTCTATTTAACTGTTCATCTTCTAACCGAAACCCCTCTTGGGGGAAATTTGGTTTTAAGTGAATGTATCATACTGAAAGAAATATGTGCACAGTGAAATCATATGTATGAAACAAGAATTATCCTGAACGTTAGATTGTGAGGGGTTATCTGAATCAACAATGTGTGGAATTTTTTTCAATGTATTTTTTTGATGTGAGTACAATACATAAACAAACATTGATAAATGAAGATGAATAGTTTGGGGAAATTGATCCCTCATTTCCATCTCTTCCATAAATTGGAGGAATATTTTGGTCTTATACATTTTCTATATTGAGCAATGAAGGGGGGAAGATGGCACATCACACAGTGTAGTTTAAATATGATTTGTTAGATTACTATATCAAGTAAGTCATTGGGATATTTATATATTATCTAAAATTATAAAATTTCACATATAACATACAATTTTATAATCAATTTATGTAGCTAAAATACAAATTATAAGTAGAGTTCATCGATATTTTTCATTGAGAATTAGAGGCTATCAATAGCCTCTAGTTTCCTACATGGTTCAAATCAAAGATATTACTATTACTTTAATTAAATTATAAAATAGATATCCATTTGATTTTAATATTCTTATATATTTCAGGTGTTGAGTTTACATGTTGACTCTATTTCTCAAGAATTTAGTGCGTTGTATTTTGGTCCTAATTATTTGTTTCATGAATGGAAATCTTTAATAATAAATTTTTATAAATTTTTAAAGCCGATCGAGTGGTGGAAATGAGAACACAAAATGATGGTGTTATGTCAACTTCTATAGTATATTGTTATGCTAGTGGGTCATATAGTTAGCATCGATATGAAGATGTGTATTATTATGGACTTGTTGAGAAAAATTGTTATTGTATTACTACTCTCATGGTAGAATCACTATGATGAAATGTAAATGGTTTGATTCAATGAAATGACATGGTACATTTATTGATGACTGCAAATTTAGAGTAATTTAAACGAGTCGATTCTTGCGTGCTGATGAACCATACATTTTTTCATTAATTGCTAAACTGGTGTTTTCTGTGAAAGATCATCTGAGACCTGATTATGGTGTCACTGATGAAACAATCCAAGACATATTTTTCATGATGTTGGTGATGATATTTCCACCCTTGAAGCCACATTGGTGTTTCCCAAAATATTTTATTTGATGAATCAAATTGTCCCATTGTGAGATTTGATGTTGAAACAAACTTAGTGATGGGTAATATATAAAAGCAACCATATATGATCTTTATTCATTCTGTTTACATTGAAATGAGATTCTCAGGATAGTATTACTATATTTACATTAATTATTTTTCAGTTTGGAAAGATATGTTATTTTTTTTATTTTATGGTGTCGGTTCATTAAATTATATTTATTTCAATGTATAAAAAATGAAATCTTATGTTTAAAAATTTATAAATTGGTAATGTAATTTTATGAACTATGTTAGTAATTGCATTGTAATAATTTATAAAATTGGTAATAAAAAGAATTCAAATTGCTTCCAATATTGAATTGCTGATAAATTTATGTTGTTTGCATTATTCGTAAAAACTATTTCTAATATATTCATATTTCCTTCTTATGCATTTTATGCCAAAAACCCTAGAAGGTCTAAAGAATCAACTATTTGAGCCTAATCGATCGAGGAATGAGAATGTGTGGCCTCCTTCACTTCCATTAGTGAGTATAATAATATTAATGTTTTTATTATACATTGCATATAATGTTTTGTTATTAAACACTATCAATTTTTTAGGGACATTCACTTCAACCATATTTGAATAATCTTTCTAGCATGCGTCCATGTGGTGATCCTCCTAGAGCACGGCAGATCACACTTCATACCCATTCCCACACTAACCAATCAATGGACACCCCTTCCACCACACATTTCCACTCTTCACATGAGTCTATGGGGAATTTCTTATCCATGCCTCTATCATTATCTTATCTACCCTCTTATTCACATGAAGTGTCTTTGCAGCCTTTGGATATGATCCCACTGATTCCTCCCTCATCTATGTTTTCATCTGATTCCCATACCATGACTGCACCACCACCAATGATGTTTCCACCTTTACCATATCCATATATGATGATGTATCCCCCATCATAAAATCCATATTCTTCCATGTCTACACTGCCACCAATTCCTACCATCCATCCACCATATGATGTGACTGTTCCATCAACTTCCACTCCAGTGTATGAAGTTCACCTAGAGAATTCACTGGTAATGATACCCTTTCTGAGGTTTTTCATCCAAGACATCCCACAAATCTATCACGGTCTGTTAGGCAATCTATATAAGGGTTTTTAATTATTATTGTTTCAGATTATAGAACTTTATTTTTTTAGGTTGTAGAATGACTATTTTCATCCCCCCACTTTTGATTATTCATTGGGATTTTCTAATAGGTGATATAGATTCCATCAGATGAAGGATGTCTGAAATTGCCAGAAACAACTAATGCTGGATTACAATCCAGAAAATCATATGGTAGGTCCAACTGTAGGTAAATGTAGAAGTTTAATGTCCATTATGGCAAACTATCATGATATCATTCCAGTGGAACTGGTGTTAGGGAGACATATTAGTAATGCAGTCAAGGACAAAGCATGGGAGAAAATATGGGTATGAAAATCTTATAAATTTATATCTATATTAATTTTGTATTTAAATGAAATAACATGTTAATTGTAGAGTCTTTTTATCCTTTAAAATGAAGAAGATGTTAAGACTACAAGGTTGATGGATGTTCGAGAGTTATGTGCTCATACAAAGATGATTTGTATGTTGGTTATAAGACCATAGTTGGTACTAACTTAGAGGGTATACCGACATTTCCTAACTATCCAAAAAGTCAATATGAAAAAACGATTACACATTAGAAGACTGATGATTTTAAGGTAATCCCAATAATTAATGGTTTGAATATAAATTTTAATTATCAATACTTATACTTTAATTTTATTAGTAATTTTCCTATAAAAACACATAGAACATATATTCAATGATTTATCTGCACACATTAGGGCGCACTACAATGGCAGAGCATGAGAAGCGCCAGATACTTTAACCAAGTATTGTGATGTTAAAGATAATGTTCAACTAAAAATATTATTAAATAGACATAGGACATATTTGTGCATCTCTCATATATGGTTGTAATCCAGATATGTGCATCTCTAATTTCTAGCAAGAAATATTGGACATCGAAGGTCATGTACCTTGTACCAAATTATTTTCCCTTAGTATAATGAAAAGAGATAGAAGTTCAGTAAATGCATAGACACAATATAATATAGTAATATTTTTTATTTATATTTAAAATATTTATACAAAATTCATAATTTAATATTTTCATAATTTCAACAGTCTGCCTTAGAGGACCTCGATGATAAGGAAGATGACAACATTAGGCCACATGATCATTTAAGTCGGGTATTAGGAGAGGAGAAATCGGGGAGCCTATGATATAGACTATGGAAAAAATTCATCCCCTCTAGGTATTAGTCCTCATAGGGCTCCTCTCAAGTCTCGTAGACCTCTGAGCAAGAAATTTCTCATATAGAAGTAGTTGAGGCAAATAAAATAGCATTAGAGAAGCATCATATATGTAAGCTGATAACCAAACATTTTATGAAATCTATGGTAGTTTGGATTTAGTCACTTTCATCAGAGGATGCTGCTACTTTTTAATCATGTATGGAGTAAACATGATCTTTAAATGATGCATTAGGTGATGCAAATGAGGTTCATGGTGGTGATGAAGGTTGTGGAGATAGAGCTAGTGGTTGTGAGGATGTTGTTGATGTTTCTATTGGTGATGATATGGTTAATGATGTTGCTGATGATGATGATGGTGATGGGAATGGGGATGGGGGTGAGGAAGTTGGTGATGGGGGGATATTAATACCCTCCATTTTTGATTTAGCAGGGAGACTTGTGCAAGTACTCTAAGAACATGAATTTAATCCTTGCATGGATGAGAATGGTTAATTTAACAAAGGTGTGGTGGTTACATATGAAAGGTTATCAAGGGACACTTGGTTGGATTCTACTATACATGTTATTCCTACATTATATATATACCCACTAGGATTATCTTAAGATTCCAAAGTGTGTTTTTGTTGAATGTTCCCTCTTTAAAATTCATTCTCATGATTTTCTTGAATATTTTTCAATGGATGCTTATGATTCTAATTTTACATAATTATTTGAATTAATAGGCTTATTTATATTTATTTGATTTATTTTTATTAATTATTTCATTATATGACCAATTGTGAATACTCTAACGGTTTGAAAAGATAATTTCCTATAACCCCATTTTTGATTAGATTAGAATATCTTTGAATTTTTTGTTTGAATTTTATGATATATAGACCATGGGGTTAGCTTTGTCCAAGATTGGGTGTCGGGGATATAGGTGGCTAGAGAGTGGGGGGTGCTGGGTGGAGGGGGTGTTGTGTGGAGGGAGGGGGTTATGGAGAGTAGGGGGGAAGGGATGGGTGCTGGGTGGAGAGAGGGGCTTCCCAAGGGGGTTATGGGTGGCTAGGGAGAGAGTGTGCTGGGTGGAGGCAAGGGTGTTGTGAGAGGCTGGGGAGTGGGGGGGGGGGGGGGCTGCCCCATGGGGTTGTATGTGGATGTAGAGAAGAGGGTGGTGGGTGGAGGGGGGAATCCCAAGGGGGTGTTGTAGGTGGTTGGGGAAAAGGGGGTGCTGGGTGGAGGGAGGGCTAGGGGCTTCCCGAGGGGGTAGTAGGTGGCTGGGGAGAGGAGGGGGTTGGGGAGGGGCTACCCTAGGGGGGATGTAGGTGGCTGGATAGGGGTGCATAGTGGAGGGAGGAGGGGATATAGGAAGCTCGGGAGACCTGGGGGCTTCCCCAGGTGAGGCTATAAGTGGATGAGTAGAAGGGGGTGTTGGGTGGAGAGAGTGGGAGAGACTTCCCCAAGGGGCTGTAGGTGACCGGTAGGTCAATTATTTCTTTTTTGGTCATTTAACTTGTGATTACATTGGATTAGTAAACTTTTTTATTTTTTAATGATCCAATAGAGTTATTTATAATTCAATATTAGTTTTATGACTGAATTAAATAATTCATTAGGATTTGTTTAGTGGTTTTTTCATTTGAGTAATGTGTGAAATTACACGAATTAATGAAATTCAGTGGTAAAGTGGTGGTTTAAAAAAGATTATTATAATTTTAATGTTTAATTTATTTAATAATTAACGGAATAACTAATCATGAACAATTGGGATCTAGAAATTGTGTTTACATGCTATTCTTTATGTATTAAGTACAGTTTATTCCTATATTAGTTCTTGTTTTTCTTAGATAAATTTTAGTGAATTTACATGAATTTTATTTTATGTTATACCAGTTTATAAAGTTGTTTTTATGTACATATGATGTAAATAGGTGAAAATAATTGATTTTAGTGGGATAAAAACAATGAAATAATTATAGGATTTCTTTGAGCATTATGTATAACTTTTTTATGATTGTGAAACTACTATGTACCTATCCTCATTTAGGGATCCCTGAGTTTGGAAGAGATAAGTGATAATGATTTTAGAGCTTTGTGTTTGCATTTTCCTTGTTTTTGACCCAAAAAAATCATGTGATGACATTTGATTAACGTAATAGATGATATGATTATGTGATTTTGGAATATGGTATTATTATTATTCATCTATTTGGATGTAATTTTCTATGATTAATGGTACTTGATGCAACAATTATGAGTTATTTGGGTGGATTGGTTAGGACATATTACTTTCTATTCATCCTGATAATAATGATGTTAAATGATTAAGATATTTAACTTTTTTTATATTATCATGGATAAAACCTTTGGATTCTAGGGATTTCATTGGTTTATGATAATTATTATATTATCACTTACTTTATGTTCACTCTTCATGTGTATAGAAATTGTATGCATGGTGTTTCATGTAAAAGCAAGATGCCTTTATTCCACTGCACATATACAAATACTTTTTTGTGAAATGAAATTAGAAAATTCTTATTTGGGCCATTATTTTATCAATTATAGGCTAAAATTGCAACTAATTATTCCAAAGATTCTTATTTTTGATGAAAATTTCATATAACTATAGATTTTCTATAGGTACGATATTTTCATTAGAAACAGTCGAAATCTTCCAAATATTATAGGGGCTTTGAGCATGGATGGGTTTATCCAACAATAAATACAATCCTCAAACACTAATATTACCATGTTCTTTAGTCTTTTTTAGTTCAAAATTTCCATTTATCTTGAAAATCTATGATTTTTGTGTATTTTTTGTTTGGGATATGATATTGATCTTTTAAATTTTTTGTCTTTGACATGTTGCACTCGTTCTGCATTTTTTTATTGTGGTATGCATCTTTGAACTTTCCTGACTGAATAATTGTTGAAACCATTTTTCATTGATTTTGACTGATTTTTTTTATTTTCAATTAGAGTATGATGTGTTGAAACCATTTTTCTCTATTTGTATTTTTAAGTTTTTAACTGGTTTGTTTTTTTGTAGGTGAAGGATGTATATACCCACATTTAGAAATCAGTCAATAGAATGTGTTTTTGATCATAATATTAACTTCACAAAATACATACGGAGTTGATGTCAGTTCTCATCAAGAGTTATTGAATGGAGGTGAATGTACTGCACTTACAGTCAAGTTAGATATATGTTCTTTTCTTTTATTTGTAAATGATCAATTTTCTGGTATGTATTGAAATTAATTCTTTTCAAATAATTTAGTTTGTGAATAATTTTGTTTACACTGAATTTGATATTTCCACTATGCATAAGCTTCTTCAGGAAATGCTAAAAATAAGTGATTCATGTTTTCTGGGAAGGTCATCCTTAATGATGGAACAATTAGAATTTCATTTCTCAGTGTGACTACCAAACTATAAGTAATCCCTCATTTGATATTTTTTCCTTATTTCATGCTTGAATTTATGTTTATATAGTTATTTTTTTCCGTTGACTTGGATTGAATCTTTTTTGTTTTCATCTTATTAATTAGAATCACATTTTTTAGTAAATTTTGATATCCATTAATTTTTATTTATATTGATGACATTTATTTGTGGAATGTCATTTAATTTTTTGGAGGTTCATGATCTAAGGAAAATTTTAATGGTCTGTGATGATTGAAGAGAATTATGATTATTATTTAGATTCCACTTTTTGTCAAAATTTAATGAGTAGAATTTATTTTTGATAATTTTTTCAGATAAAATGATTTTCTATAATGTAATAGTCTATGCTTTTTTCCCTGGAAAATTGGGGAAAAAATATTCAGACTTGTGTTCGATAATAAAATTTATGTTTCATGAATTTTTAAATCACCAATAAAAGTTGCATCTCTTTTAAAAATATGGATGTTGATTTTTTCCAAAACTATTATAAATATTTTAATATTTTAGTTTTTTAAAATTTAAAAGGAGAAAAAAATTATTATAGAATTAAATAATATTAAATGGGGGACCGATGAGACTTGTCAATTTCATCTCTTTTATCACCACTATTGTATTTCTACTTTTCTGGTTCAAATTATATGATAATTAATGAGACATTTGTAGATTATATTATCCTATTTCAGAGGATAACTGAAAATAAATTTAACATGAAATTATATAAATCGATCATACTAGAAGAAATGTTTTCTTATGGTTTTAAGAGATATGGGGTTCATTAGACTTTAGATCATGATAAAGAATTTTTCAGGAGGAAATGAAATAAGATGAATATCATAATGGGTGAGTTTCATTTGGAATAATTTTATTGATTGAAATGAGATGTAGTGAAGAGTTATGGGTTCTAAAGACATCCCTTGTCATCCAATGTCTCAATAGTCCCAAAATCTATTGATTCGTTGATTTTGGAGTTTAAGGGAAGAATTTACACATGCTATTGAATTCATTGTTTCTCTGGATTAAAGATCCAAAATAATGGAATGAACCATGGCTGGCCATTTTATTTCATTTTTTATTAATGAATTTTATTCCATCTCACCAAAAACTTACTAGCATTATCTTAGCCATTTTGATAGAGGAAAGCACAAATGAAAGGATGGAACTATTGAGTGGTGTTAAATATTGTTTATTCAGATACTGATGTTCCATGCTATTTCAGATTAGGGTTAGCCATTTTGAGATGTGGAGTTTAGGCATCACAGTTATTGTTTTGTTGTATGTAATTGGATAATGAACTATAGATCTTTCTTCACATAAATGGACATACCAAGTCTTTGTAGGAATTGGTTTTATAGGTTTTCCATTGTCTCAACAATTCAATATTTAAATTAATATTATTCATGTAGGTTGTACTGAACAGAGAGGCCATGAATCTAGATTCTATACATGGTTTTATTTTTGTGGACTGGATGTTGGATTCATTGGAAGTATAGAAAAGATATCCACTGACTGGGTATAAAGTAATTCGAAAAGAGTTATGTGACAAAAAATTACATCATAGATTGAAAATTTAGTGATATTTGTATAATTGAAATGAATATTTTAGGATAAAATAAATGCACATGTAGGGGATGAACCATTGGCATTGGACATGGCCAGCATTGGTAAAGGTCAATAACAGATTATTGAGTTTTAGGAAAACGATCTTGAATAGATTGGATTGCATATAACTAGTACTCCTCAAGGTATTCATATTCAACCCCTTGATTTTTTATTGTATTTCCCATAACTGGTATTCCCATAACTAGATTGGAAAATGATTCATTTCAATTATTTTTTGAATTATCCATTTCATCTTTTTCTTTATTGTTAAACTGGTTTGTTTCTGGTCTATATTATTATTATTGTCTTTTCAATACTCATCCCTTTGACCATTTGTCATACATTTTTAGTTTTATTTTTTTTACAGATGAATGATGGTAGGAAGGTAGGAATGTTCTTGGTCAAGAGAAGTATCTATACCCACCGGTCATTGAATCGTGGGTAATATATCTGATGTGATAAACTATAACAACGGGTTTTAGAACCATGGGTATAGAAATATACCAACGGTTTTTAAGAACCGTAGGTAAATTATGCCTTTTGAGATAAGATATACCCATGGTTTAAAAAACCATGGGTATATCTATATACCTATAGTTTATTAGGAACTGTGGGTATTATGGATTTTTTCCAGAACTTTGACCATAGTTCTATTGAACTATTGGTATATCTCTACACTAATTCCTCTATAGACCATAGTTCATAAAAATGCGGGTATAGTCTATATCCATGGTTTTAGGGGCTGCAACCATGGTTCCAAATGGTGGGTATAGGTTAGTTTTCTACTTCTACGGTTTGGAATCACTAAGAATGCCTTAACAGAGAATGTGGTATGGTCCATTTTCATAGATGTTCGTGAGATATATTTAAATTATTTTAAAGAGAAATTTGTGAAAACACAATTATTAACCATTAATGAACTGGTTAATTAGTGTGGCTTATACTTTTATGTATCATATAGTATTATATAAATAGTTCTAGTCCATGATTTTCATGTGGTTTCATATGGGTCCATAGAGTTAAGGACCCATTAGAGAAACATCCCAAATCTATTCATATATTTGAAAATATAGGTTATTTCAAAGATTTGTTATTGGTATTATATTTTGGGTGAGATATTTTGAGAATGCACTAAAAAGATTTTGAAATATATTTAATCACAAATTGAAATGAACCATTGATAGTGGAGAAGGTTTGAATACCTATATTCCTTTAATGTTGACCTAATTTATATCCTCAAGAAGGGGAACATTTTTTATAATGTGCTATATTGGATGGAACATGATTAGGTAGTACATAATTCTTGTATCAAGTGGATGATGGTTTCTCACAATGAAGAGATGTGACTTTATGTTTAAAAGTATCATGTCCAAGTGAAACTTTTATATTCATCAATAATTTATTCACTATTTAGTAGTATTATGGGAGTAAACTATAGGATTCATACTATTTATTCATGATAGACATGATAAACATTTTATTTCTTTATATTTTATAAAATGTTTATTATTTTTATCCATGAATTATTTATAAAGTTCTTCTTTTGGGATTTATATCATTGTAAAAATGCCTAAGCGGAACTTTTAAAATGATTCACGTGTTTTGAATTTTTTCAAAAAATAAAATAAAAGTGTTTAACATACCCTATTAGGTTATAAATAGATTTAAAATGATTTTAACACTTAACATCGATTTAGATTTCATGCCAAGTCTTTATCAACTCAACTGAATGACATTCATAAAGGGATGTGAATGTTTTTAAAGTGTATTTTTTGATGGTTTCATTTTTAAAAGGGAATTTTATTTAAAATAGTAATTTGTGTAAATTGTTGTTTTTTAAATTGGGATTTAAAGTGTAATTTTATAAATAGTTTTCAAAGGATTTGGGTCTTATTTTCAAAGGGGATGAGTCCTAGGTGATGAAAAACATTGATAAGTATCATCAAAATATTTAATTCTTATTATTTGAATGGATCCTTTTGTGTATTTATTTAGTTAAATATTAATATCACTAAATTAAATTGAATGGATATGAATAAATAATGGATGGATGAAAATCGGTTGACAAAAGATTATTAAAATGGATGGAAATAGTTTATCATTTTTTCAAAAGATCATACATATTAAACTTCTCAAATCCTTTGTCTATGTTTATGTTGTAGTTATTCAAGACAACTTAGTCTAGAGGAGTTACAAGAAAACTTGATATATAATATAATAGATCAATGTTATAAATGTTTTATTAAACATGGGGAAAAAATAATGTAGATAGTGGATGGGATTCCACTATGTTTTATAGATCATCTGATATGATTACAAGTGTGGAAAATGAAGATGATCGTATCGAGTATGTGATTAAAGATCCGAATGATTTTGAAGACCATATTGAAAATGTGAAAACAATATTTTAAGATGAATTTTATGATTGATCTAAATTGTTTGAGCTGTTAAATTTTTTTTCAAAGACACTATTGTATGGTGGTTGAACTAAATATATGTCATTGTCATCCGTAATGAAGTTCTATAATTTGAAAGTAAGGAATGGATGGAGTGAATCCAATTTTTCAGAATTAATGTATCTGTTGAATGACTTGATATAAGAGGATAATGAGATCCTGAGACAAACATACAACTCCAAATGAAATATATACTCAATTTTTATGATCTATGAATGAATACACACCTTCCCAAAACTATATACTATTTTTAAAGGACCAATAATCATATAGGGAATTCCCAAGGTGTGGTGTTTCCCGAGGAATGAAATATGAGTCTAGTCCTATGAATGTTTCATGGTATCTTCCAATCATTCCAAGGTTTAGGTGCATATATGGAAGTGAGGAGACTGTAGGAAAATTGACGTGCAATAAAAAAAAAGAAATAAAGATGGGAAACTACATCACTTAAAAGACACTGTAACGCCCCGACCCCAGTTGCCCAGAGTCGGTGCATTATTGCGTAACATTGACATGATCACAAAAGATCAAGTCTCGAAAGACCGATTAGTTTAGTAGCCTTGGAAATAGTAGATACATTCATAAATGTTACATTACATCATAAAGTGAAAAACTTCAATAAAAAAGTCTCCATAGACCACACTCATATCCTCTTTTGTCAATCCCTGCAGGTCATTCATAAAATACTTCAACACATCCGGGAAAATATTAAAACATTAAAAGGGGTGAGCTCAGAGGCTCAGTAAGGATAACAATATTGTGGAAGCTTTCGTAAATAAAAATTAACATTTAAGGCAATGTATAACTAAAACAAAATCCTTTTTAAACTTGAACTTCAGCATAATATGGCAAAAATAAAATTAAATAATGCCATTTACTTACTCACATGGATATTCTACTAGTCGAATAATCACATGCAATATCAATAACCACTTTCATAATGATGGAATGCATAATAACAGATTATCATAACCACGTTGCCAAGGCCTTGTGCCAAGTCTACAATAATATTTTGTCAAGGCCTCGTGCCAAGACACTAGTTTGTCTCATGAGACCTACCGATGCATCGAGGAGCTATAGCGGGCTCCACCCGTCACTTATTAAGTCCAATGCATTCCTCATATGAACATGTTTAAACATATCATAAACCATAACATAACCATATCACATAAAATATTTATAATGGAAACATAACATTTCCACAATTCAGTCACAATATATCAATACAACACATTGATATAATAAAAACACTTTCAAAACCATTTTTTAAAACATAAAAGAAAATTAAAACTTTGTATTTATTTTTCATTTAAAAAATGTTTTGGCTTGTAGAGGAAGCCGAAACTCAAATAATGGCCACGACGGCGGAAAAGTCGTTGTCGCCGCATACGTAATACAAAAACATTCCTTTTTTCGTTTATTAAAACGCTTTGTAAAAAAAATTCCTTTTGAATAAACGTAAAATTCAAAGGGGTTTATACACTGTATAAAAGAAAGTTGTGTATAAAACAAAATATGCTTCAATGAAAGGAGATTGAGACGAAGTCCTTACCAAGATCATTTTTTTAAATAAAATAGATATATTATGTGTATTAAATATAAGTACACATAATGAAAGTAGAAATACAAGATAGGACATAATAATATCATAAAATAATTTGAAAGTAGGAGATTAACCCAAAGAATGGAAATTGGGTTAAGAAATTCCCTTACCTCGTGTCCGAATTCACTCGACCGTTATTTGATCTCCTGAATAATAAACTAGAGTTAATCTCTAACTTCTTAAGATCCCTTTTCAAGTTCATTATTCCTTTTATATCACTTATTACCATGTCATGAACATTATGTAATTATTTAAGTTTATAACGGTCGTTTTTTCGATCTTAGGTACTTGAGTCAAAAATAAACTTCTTATAATTACACTTTGTTCATGTGGTAAAATATCCATTATATCCAAAATTATATTCATGATGTATATATCATATACATCATATATATCCAGTATATACATTCATTTATAATATTACATAACATTTATAGGTAAGAAATGAAATGCACCGTTCATGGAGACGGTAAGCCGTACGTACGCATGAACGCTACATTCATTTATATTTTGTATTTAATGAAATCATAATGATATAAAGGTATATTATAATTCCAGTATAATATCATATATAATATCATTTACTCCATCCTTTATACATCCCACATATGGCATTAACGATTCAAATCACTTTGAGGGGGCGGTAGTCCGCACTTCCTAAAATGAAAATATCGCGTTTACCCATAATGGAAACAATAAAGGTATGCCATAAATGAAAAATACAGAACCTTAAGTAACACATAAACATATTATATATCATATATAAATATAGTGACATCTTAATGGACACCTTTGAAGGTGTTATATGAGTGTTGAACAATCATCGTTTCGTGAGGCAGAAATTCACCATCCACAGAAACAGTATGTTATTTAACCATTAGATGTAGGTGTGTGTAAGTGTAGCTCTAATAATTCTTATAAAAACATCCTAGTATATTGAGGATAATGGTGTTGTTACAAAAGAAATTAATAAAAAGAGTTTATGGGGTTGGATAAGCAAAATAAAACAAAATAACATAAGAGAAGACATTACCTTAAAATCGGGTAACTCTTTTGATTTGAGACAAAGGCTTCCTTGGGAAGACTTCTGCCCAAATTGAGGATTCTAGGAGTAAGGGAGGGATGTTGGGAGAGTATTTGGTCAGAGGTTGGCCAAGCCAAAAGGCTTTTAAGGTGTGAGTAAGGTGGTAGTGGTGGGGGCCTTTTATAAGAGGAGAGAAGGGGCACTCTTGGAAATATTGAAATGTTACATTATTATGAAATGATTTTCGGATTATAAAGGTCCCACACTTATATATTTCGAGTATAAGGTGATAAGGGTTTGAAATTTACTCATCCAATAGATTTTTGACAAGTGTAAGTCTTATATTTTACATTATCTTTTCATTTTATTTAAATCGTTAATTAATGAGGTAATCGCCACATCATCATGGTGTCATAAATAATTTAATTTATTTAATGTCTAAAAATTATAAAAAAATATCATTATGTAGGAAATATTTTTATATTTCTAATTAATATTTATAGTAAAAAATATGACTTTTATAACCCCATTTAAAAATATTTTTAGTAAAACAACTCTTGTTTTTGACATTTATATTTTAACATTAAATAAAAAGTTATTTATTTCATTTTCCTACCAAAGTGGCTCCATGGGGTCCCCAAGTTGACCCACAGATTTTATTGGTTGGCCATGACACATCCAATAGTGGTAGGACAAGTGTAAAGTTCATTTCATATTTTTATAATACCATTTTTACCTTAAATTTCACTAATTACCTTTAATCGCGATTAATTAAACTTAAAAGTTACTATTCATAAAAAAATTATTTTAATCCCATTGAACCAAATTTTACTTCCTAATGACAACCATGTATGTTGGATTTTTAAAAATCAAATCACATAAGTGGTAATGTTTCATTTAAATGAAAAATCAGTTTTTCAACTACCACTTAGAGGTTTCACTATTCAACAAAAATTGACGTTTTTCAGAACAATGCCAAAATTTCACCCTAAGCTATAATTGATATTCCGAATTCAAAAATGATGTATATTTTAAAAAATTTCAAACATATAAGTTTCATTAATTAATTTCATAATTAATTCCTGCTGTCACAACAAATGGCGTGTTTTTAAGAAACAATATATATCAAAAGATTGACAATTGTTTATGTCCAATTTCAAAGTGAAATTAATTATAATGACCACCATTGGATAAAATGGTAAAAATAAATTCTAATTATAATTTAAAACCACTCAATAGTATAATTTATCACTATAAATTATTTTTATTAAAAAATTTGTTTTTAAGTAATTTTCACTATTCAAAGAAAATTGGAAGTTCTCAGAAAAATACCAAAAATTCAACATATGCTAATTTCGATATTACGAATCAAAAAAAGAAGTCCATTTGGAAAGATAAAATTTATAATATTTCAAAAATTAGGTATTACTATTCATAACGGCTACATTGATTGGTTGTGGTGTGTGTTAGAACTCGAAGTTGCGTACAACACATGCTACTGTATTATTCAAAGAGAAGTGTACCGTGGAAGCTTGGGGTGTTACATTCTCCCCTCCTTCAATAAATTGCATCCTCGCAATATGAAAATGTTCTTTGAAAATAAAAGGATTAAAATATAAAATACCTTTGTTGAAAACCCACATCGAAAATAGGGTTAATAAGAATATAACATTAAAAGAAAGAAAGATAAGTACAAAGGTCACTCGAGATAGCCCATACTAGGATTCTATGAAAATATGGATATGGAGGAGAAACAAACCATCAAGGTCTGATGGAGAGTTGTAGAAAACAGGATTAGGAGAAAGTTAACCATAAGAAAATCCTAAACTTGTGATTGGTTAAACGGTCATTGAATCCCCAGTTGGAAAAGTTAACCGACAACATTTTTGTTTTAAGTTACATCTCATAAAGTTGAGGAATTTATTTAAGAGATTTACTAAGAACATAAGGAAATATACTTACTTGTCATGTATGGTTTCATTATTTAATAAATTTTTACCACGAACCCATCTTTCACTCCAAAAGGTAATAGATTTCAAAAATATTATATTTATCGTAATCATACAAAGTTAAAAATATTAACACAGACCATTTAAATTAGGAAAACTATTTGTTAATAACCAGGGACTTCTTGTAGGCTAGTGGTAGGTAATAAAGGTCTGTCGCACTATGGTTGTTGGTTCGATTCCTGCAGCTTTGTCCGACACGATGGGTTATGCCCCACCCTGCAGGTTGTCCTTTTCCTAAAACTATAGTATTATAATATTACAAAAATAATCTTCAGAAATGTTTTAACCTTAAACAATACTATCCAAAGATCAACTTAATCCATTCCAACATTTATAGTTATCCAAAATACCTCCATCCTGACTTTCTCTAAAGGGTCCTTAAATTCCAAAATCAATTGTAACATTAGATTCCCTAAACAAAGTAAGATTTCTCTTATTGTCACATACTAAAAATATGATTTCCTTCATCATATTAAAAACTTAATGATAAAAAAAAGTACTGCAGTAAAATCCTTATATATATCACATTATTTTTATAACCAGAATATAATCCTTGAGTCCAAAATCACCAATTAATTATTCCACTTCAATTGTAGTAACAACATAAGATTGTCCTTGATCCCTTGGCCTTTTATGAGGTAAGTTTCCCCAACGCTTAGGACATTCATTTGCATAATGCCCCATTTCCCTACAATTGTAGCATTCAACATTGATTTCCTCTTTCTTTCCCTTGCAATCACGAGCCTGGTGACCTTTTTCTCCACATTTATAACAAACTCCCATTCCTTTTAGGCCGGTACCAGGGTGATTCTTCCCACAATTATTTCATAATGGAAAATCCTTCTTTCCCTTTTTCCCTTTATCTGTCACTTGTTCCATCGTTCTCTTCTTCTCTTGCTTCACTTTATTATCATAAGATTTAGAAAATTCCTTTTCTGTCTTGATATCACATGATACAATATCTTTGTATGACGAGAATGATTGTGAGACTAATGCTCGACGGAGAAATGGTTTTAACCCATCAAAGAAAAGATCAATCTTACTTCTTGGGTTACGTATATAATCTGCAGCATGCCTCACTAACCTTGTAAAGTTAGTCTCATACTTTGAGACATTCTCATCCTCCTTATGCCTTAGACTCAGAAATTGCCTTTCCATATCTGCTCGATGGTCATATGGAAAGTATTTTTCTAAGAAAAGATCTTTCAACTCTCTCCATTCCATATTTTATACTTCATCATCTTCCATTGTGTTTTGAATCAGCGACCACCATTGGTCGGAATCTCCAGTGAGGCGGTAGACTACCATGACAACCTTCTCCCTTTCACTACTCCCCAAGGCATGGAATATTTTTTCTAAGGAGTCTATCCATTGCTCAGCTACTAATGGATTTGTACCCCCATTAAATGTTGGTGGTTGTTGCCTCATGAAGCGGTCTAACATTTATCCTCCACGTTGTGGATTAGGGTGCTCCATACGAGTAAGGTTATTATTCATAACCTGAGTGAGTTGTCCCAGTATGGTAATAAGTTGATCAGCACTAGTTATACCTCCAGATCCACAATAATTATCTTGATCAGGAGGGAAATCCCTACACGGAGTGCGTGCATTGATACAATTTCCATTCCTTCCAGTAGGTTCCATTTCTAAAAAATGGCATAAACTAGATTAGTTTATGAATCAAAATAAATAATTCCATATTTGTAAAATACTTAACATAAATTGGACAATTTAAGGATATAATCCATAATAATAATAATGTTTTCTTTGAGGAAGTATATACTCATAACCCTTCATAGTGATTTGTAACGAAAATGAGAATTATCCAAAGCATATCCCCCAGGAGTGTCGTAACCAAGAGTGCAGCAAGGCCCGTTGTCGTGCACCAGTTCCCGTTCGAGTCTATCTCAGAGTGGTGTTTTCAGGTTTTACACCTAGGTACATCTGTGCCAGAGCTGCCTCTACCTGCTCGTATCCAGACAGGGATGTATTTATCGGAAAGCTCACAAAATCTCTACAACAAAAAATTCTAGGAAGTTCTTCTATACTAATCCTCAAAGTTTATCTTTGGGCTATGTGCTCTAATAAGAGTTTATCTAAATCTAGCTTCCAAGGTTAGTACTCAACTTCCTCTGATACCAACTGTAACACCCCGACCCCAGTTGCCTAAAGTTGGTGCATTATTGCGTAACATTGGCATGATCACAAAAGATCAAGTCGCAAAAGTCCGATTAGTTTTGTAGCCTTGGAAACACTAGATACATTCATAAATGTTACATTACATCATAAAGTGAAAAACTACAATAACAAAGTCTCCATAGACCACACTCATATCCTCTTCTGACAATCCCTGCAGGTCATTTATAAAATACTTCTTCACATCCTGAAAAATATTAAAACACTGAAAGGGGTGAGCTCAGATGCTCAGTAAGGATAACAGTATTGCAGAAGCTTTCGTAAATAAACATTAACATTTAAGGCAATGTATAACTAAAACAAAATCCTTTTTAAACTTGAACATCAGCATAATATGGAAAAAATAATATTAAATAATGCCATTTACTTACTCACATGGATATTCTACTAGTCAAATAATCACATGCAATATCAATAACCACTTTCATAATGATGGAATTCATAATTCCAGACTATCATAACCACCTAGACAAGGCCTCGTGCCAAGTCTACAATAAGATTTTGTCAAGGCCTCATGCCAAGACACTAGTTTGTCTCATGAGACCTACCGATGCATCGAGGAGCTATAGCGGGCTCCACCCGTCACTTATTAAGTCCAATGCATTCCTCATATGAACAGGTTTAAACATATCATAAACCATAACATAACCATATCACATAAAATATGCATAAAGGAAAAATAAAAGTTCCACATTTCAATCACAAGATATCAATACAACACATTGATATAATAAAAACACTTTCAAAACCATTTTTTAAAACATAAAAGAAAATTAAAACTTTGTATTTATTTTTCATTTAAAAAAAGTTATGGCTTGTAGAGGAAGACGAAACTCAAATAATGGTCATGACGGTGGAGAAGTCATTGTCACCGCATAGGTAAGACAAAAAAATTCCTTTTGTCGTTTAGTAAAACGCTTTGTAAAAAAAAATATTCCTTTTGAATAAACGAATAAGTCAAATGGGTTTATACATCGTATAAAAGAAAGTTGTGTATAAAACAAAATATGCCTCAATGAAAGGAGATTGAGACAAAGTCCTTACCAAGGTCATTTTTTTAAATAAAATAGATCTATTATGTGTATTAAATATAAGTACACATAATGAAAGTAAAAATACAAGATAGGACATAATAATATCATAACATAATTTGAATGTAGGAGATTTACCCAAAGAATGGAAATTGGGTTAAGAAATCCCCTTACCTCGTGTCCGAATTCACTCGACCATTCTTTGATCTCCTAAATATAAACTAGAGTTAATATCTACTTTCTTAAGAACCTTTTTCAAGTTCATTATTCCTTTTATATCACTTATTACCATGTCATGAACATTATGTAATTATTTAAGTTTATAATGGTCGTTTTGTCGATCTTAGGTACTTGAGTCAAAAATAAACTTCTTATAATTACACTTTGTTCATGTGGTAAAATATCCATTATATCCATAATTATATTCATGATGTATATATCATATACATCATATATATCTAGTATATACATTCATTTATAATATTACATAACATTTAGAGGTAAGAAATGAAATGCACCATTCGTAAAGACGGTAAGCCGTACGTACGCATGAACGCTACATTCATTTATATTTCATATTTAATGAAATCATAATGATATAAAGGTATATTATAATTCTAGTATAATATCATATATAATATCATTTACTCTATCCTTTATACATCCCACATATGACATTAACGATTCAAATCACTTTGAGGGGGCGGTAGTCCGCACTTACTAAAATGAAAATATCGCGTTTACCCAAAATGGAAAAAATAAAGGTATGCCATAAATGAAAAATACAGAACCTTAAGTAAAACATAAAAATATTATATATATCATATATAAATAGAGTGACATCTTAATGGCCACCTTTGAAGGTGTTATATGAGTGTTGAACAATCATCGTTTCGTGAGGCAGAAATTCGCCATCCACAGAAATAGTATGTTCTTTAACCATTAGATGTAGGTGTGTGTAAGTGTAGCTCAAATAATTCTAATAAAAACATCCTAGTATATTGAGGATACTGGTGTTGTTACAAAATAAATTAATAGAAAGATTTTAGGGGGTTGTATAAGAAAAATAAAACAAAATAACATAAGAGAAGACATTACCTTAAAATCGGGTAACTCTTTTGATTTGAGCCAAAGGCTTCCTTGGGAAGAATTCTGCCCAAAGTGAGGCTTATAGGAGTAAGGGAGGGAAGTTGGGAGAGTATTTGGGCAGATGTTGGCCGAGCCAAAAGGCTTTGAAGGTGTGATTAAGGTGGTAGTGGTGGGGGCCTTTTATTAGAGGAGAGAAGGGGCACTCTTGGAAAGATTGAAATGTTACATTATTATGAAATGCTTTTTCAGATTCTAAAGGTCCCAGAATTTTATATTTTGAGTATAAGGTGATAAGGGTTCTAAATATACTCATCCAATCGTTTTTTTACAAGTTTAAGTCGTAGATTTTACATTATCTTTTCATTTTATTTAAATCGTTAATTAATGAGGTAATCGCTACATAATCATGGTGTCATAAATAATTTAATTTATTTAATGTCTAAAAATTCCCAAAAAAATATCATTATGTTTGAAATCGTTTTATATTTCTAATTAATATTTATAGTAAAATATATGACTTGTATAACCCCATTTAAAAATTGTTTTATTAAAACAACTCTTGTTTGTGACATTTTTATTTTAACATTAAATAAAAAGTTATTTATGTGATTTTCCTACCAAAGTGCCTCCATGGGGTCCCCAAGTTGACCCATGTATTGTCTAGGTCGTCCATGAAACATCCAATAGGGGTAGTACAAGTGTAAAGGTCATTTCATATTTTTATAATAACATTTTTACCTTAAATTTCACTAATTACCTTTAATCGCGATTAATTAAACTTAAAAGTTACTATTAACCAAAAAATTATTTTAATCCCATTGAACCACATTTTACATCCTAATGAAAACCATGTATGTCGGATTTTTGAAAATGAAATCACAGAAGTGGTAATGTTTCATTTAAACGAAAAATCAGTTTTTAACTACCACTTAGTGGTTTCACTATTCATCAAAAATTGAAGTTTTTCAAAACAATGCCAAAATTTCACCCTAAGCAATAATTGATATTCTGAATTCAAAAATGATGTCTATTTTTAAAAATTCCAAACATATAAGTTGCATTAATTAATTTCATAATTAATTCCCGCTGTCACAACAAATAACGTGTTTTTAAGAAACAATATATATCAAAAGATTGACAATTGTTTATGTCCAATTTCAAAGTGAAATTAATTCTAATGACCACCATTGGATAAAATGGTAAAAATAAATTATAATTATAAATTAAAACCACTCAATAGTTTAATTTATCACTATAAATTATTTTGATTAAAAAAGTTGTTTTTAAGTAATTTTCACAATTCAAAGAAAATTGGAAGCTCTCAGAAAAATACCAAAAATTCATCATAGGCTAATTCCGATATTCTGAATTCAAAAAAAAATTCCATTTGGAAAGATAAAATTTATAATATTTAAAAAATTAGGTATTACTATTCATAACGACTACTTTGATTGGTTGTGGTGTGTGTTAGAACTCGAAGTTGCGTACAACACACGCTACTGTATTATTCAAAGAGAAGTGTACCATGGAAGCTTGGGGTGTTACAGACACTCATTAGTGTATGAAAATTGACCATGAGTATCCTGAATTGGGGAACGTGCTGAGAAACCATTGTCTTTCATTATCCGTACATGGAGTAAATCCATTTGGTTTTAAAATCATCAATCATAGTACATGGTGGATTATGTTGGTATATTATATTTTTCAACAATGGTTATACATGAAATGAAAACACATCAAGTTATCTATGCTTATATTAGGACCAAAATAACCAATTAATGATATTTATGTTTATCTGGCTCCATAGATAAAGGATTTAAAATTATTGTGGTATTTAAGTGCCACATTTTATGATTCTTACAGAAATTAAGAGTTCAATTTGGGAGCCATGTTGTATAGGATGATAAAAAAATTTCCTAATTATAGAAATTTTTTAGGATATAACATTAATAGAACTCAAGGTTTTTCTGTCTTTTAATAAGGTATGAATTAAATTAGGTTGAAACATTTATAAAAAACCGTGTTTCGTTTACATTGAAGATTTCAACCTAGATGACATACGTACCGATCTTGGACGAAATCATTTGATGAATGTTCAAAAGAATGTAAAACACCATATCTAATAATATGTGAACAAATGTTTAGGAAAGTAAAAGATGTGGACATTTTTTTTGGTAAAAAATTTCTGAAAAAACATATAAAAACTAATAGGAAAAAGTGATCTGTTTTTTTAATTAACATAATGGAATTGTATTTATGTCATACTTTTTCTTCCTGTTATGCATGTGGAAGAACGTTTATGTGATATTGTCATCAGAAAGTTTCTTAATGCACCCATAAAATGAAAGGATGGAATTACGTCTAGGTTGGACATGGTTGACATGGGAATCTGAGAAGAGTTGGCTCTAGTGAAGGGTGAAAAATGAACTCTTCTTCGTCCAATTTCTTACACTCTTTCCAGGAAGGAGAGATATCAATTTTTCAACATATATATTGATGTAAAGGTTCCAGTGGGGTATTAATCTTATATTATGAACATTGTTTTTATGACTTCTTTAATGTTAAAGGGTCTAAAATCACATGAATTTCATGTTTTGATGCATAATCTAATGATTATATTTTTACATTGCATTTTTCCTAGAATTCCCATCATACATTAACCAAAATCTATTTCTTCTTCAAATCTATATAAAGAAAATATATAGACCTAGTGAAATTTATGAATATAGAATGATAAATTTACAATTATATTATGTGAATTAGAAAATTTCTCCCCACATGAATTATTTGATACGACGGTTCATTAGATGGTTCACTTGATGAGAGATATTCGACTATGTGGTCCTCTATACTGTAGATGTATGTACCCCCATTAATCTGTTTATAAATACTTTGAATGGGTATGTAAAAAATTAAAGTGGGATAGAGGGTTGAATTACAGAGTGATTTTTTCTAGATGAATCCATTGAATTTTGTACCAAATACCTATCCGGTGTAGAAATAATCGGTCTACCAAAATCTAGTCACAATGTGCGGCTTGCAGGTGAAGTGTTTTTTTGAAGATGTGTTGTCTAAATCAATATTATGGATCAAGAATAGGACTAACTGTATATTTTTCACATTAGTTTAGAGGTTTCCCCAAATTTTGAAACCCATAAGGAAATTCTTAGGCATTTAAATCCATCAAGGGATGAAATATGGATAGTAAATAAATATAATCAACAGTTTATATGATGGTGTCAAGACTATGTTTTTAAGGATTTAGATAGAAATATGAATTCAATTTCAGAACGACTTTGATATCTAGATAGAGGACCAATTGTGTATGTATTATCTTATAATGGTTATGTACTAAATGGTTCTATCTTCTATATAAATGAGAATGAAGAAGACAGTACCATCCAAAATAGTGGTGTTACACTCATGACTGAAGCGATGCAACTTTCAGGTACTAGGGGCAATAATACAATTCACGTGAATATTTCATACTTTTGAATCATCAAAAATAATATAGGATTTAGATTATATAGCATTATAAGGGCCGTTTTTTCAATGATAGTTGGTTGATAATAGAAGTAATATTAAAATATATGAATTGAGATTCATGAAAGTTGATTTATTTAAGGAAGGGTACAACGATAAACCATTTGTAATGGTATCATAGGTAGTATGCGTATTTTATGTCCTAGATTCCACAAACTGAAAGTGGTCCATTTTTCTATTATCTACCAAAACCACTAATGGGTCATATGAAAATTTAACCAACGATGACCCTTTCATTGGGATGTCGCAATCATTTTGCAGAGGTCCCAATGTAGATGATGATTTTTATGTCAGAGGAGACCACAATGAATTGATTGGGATCATTGATAAAGGGGTCAAATCCCTTAATCCTTTAAAAATAAAAATGAGAGTTCAATAATTAGGATACAATTTTTGGCAATATACATCATCTTACCTCATGTTATTATTTTTTTTCTATTGTATTTATTTTCTCTAAATTTAATGTTAAACCACTTCTACAAATAATGACTTCGTTATGTGATGTTCCTCTAAATCATAAGGAAGAACAAGTATTTCATCATTATTCAACTGAAAGTGTAGAATAATGACCTTCTACACGTGTTGGTGCTCCCATTCCTAAGGAAAAACGGGTTTCTCAATCCGCAGTTACTCCAAGTGTAAAGGTACAATGACCATATACACATGACGATGCTACCACTGTAGAGGAAAATATTAATGATTTTGATTTTGGGAAATTGGTAGGTGATGAAGTACTAGCATCACAAAAAACATTTGAGCACCACAGTTTGACGTTCTTAACATAAATCATTAAAGAGAATGTTGTTGGCGTCAAATTTGAGGTCTTATAGAATGCATGGGGCCAGCATGTTAACCCCAACAAGGCCTTGATCAACATTTATATTGGAATCATCACTCAATAATAGGTTATTATATATGTATATTGTTGGAACCATGTTTTTCCTTGGCTTAATACACTGATTTGGGAATATATTATAGTTACATTATGATATCAATTGTTTATTTTAATAAAAAACAATGAAACATTAACTTACTCGTCATAATCCATTGTAGAGTGCATTTATTGTATAAAACTCCCCTAAGAAATATATATATTTATTCTTTATAAAAGGATTCACAGATGATTCCAAATGATCCTAAAAATAAATCACTATAATCATACTGAAGGGAAAATAAACCCACCCCAACCACTTATCTATGGACACATGATAACCCAAGAAGCATGAGATGTGTTTATTGGTTGTCATGCATATGTGTCTCTTTAGTTAAATTGTTTCCAGCAATACATTGTTTGATGATACATGTATTCATCACTTGGATTATTATTTTTATTTATCAAACATCAATTGAGTGCAGGAAATAAATAATGTGCAACAATACCAGCGTACCCCAACCATAAAGTAAGGGTGGGGTACGCTTCACTTGAAAAAATTTGGTATATATTTTAAATATATCATAATACTTTTATCTGGCACGAAACAACACTATAATTATGTTCCTTGGTTTATATAGAGATTAATGAATCCAAATCCAAATCCACTTCTAACCCACGCCATGTTCTATGAAATGTGGAATGTGTAAATAAAGATAAAATACTAATAGATTAAAACACACAAAAAGTGTGGGAAACATGTGTATGTTTTACATAATAATTGTTTCTCATTAAATTGAAATTTAATAATAATTTTTACTTATTTTAAATTTTTTATATCTGACATAGACATATGAATTAGAAAGAATGATACTATATGAACATATACTATTGGTGGCCTTGAAATGGTTAGATCGGTATGACCATGTCAGAGGTGCGGGTTTTGGGGTGACACCCCAAACATATATAGAGAAACATGAAAAGGGGAGGATCAAAGTGAATTAATAAAATAGATGAGACAAAGAATATATACCCCTGACGAATAATTCCAATGGAAGGGAGAAATGATGGAAACTTTATTAGGGGGAGGAAAATAGAAGAAGCAACTCAAGAACAACCACCGCCAGGAGATCATGCCCCACCCCCCACAAGATATGAGGCAATCCATTCACCTAAAAGATATATCTTATCTAAGGTAATCAATCCACGGAAAATTTTTCTATTAATTTTAAATCAGACAGAAACTGATACCTTTATTGTACTGATGGTCTATAGGGTGATAATGACAATGATTTATATGTTTCAACGCCCAACCGTCACCTTGTAGCGAGGGATATGTTGTTCAATATTCTAAAAAATACGCTACACATCAGACCACATACAACATGGAATATGTGAGAGCCGATCAGCATAGCCCAGGAGACAATTGCTAAGCTATCTATTCCAATTCATTAGAAAGATATACATACGGTTGAAAAATCTATTAGAACATTCATCGCATGGATGTCACATCTGGTAAAAAACATTCTAACAAGGTGTTATTAATTTCAAATATACTTTTAAATATAAACCTCTACCAATTAATAATAAAAGTTCTAAACAGATGAATGTTATTAAATACTGAAGAAGGGAGGTGGTGAAACAAAAAATTACCGCAAAACCATCTAAAGGATCAACCAACCGATCATAAAGATATACCAAAATCACCATTACCCTACCCTTTCTATATACATATTTACTATCATTGAAGGATATTGTGGATATAAAGTTAAAAGATGTTCACAACCACATATTTTAATTTGAATAAAATTTTTATAGAGATAAACATCAATAATTCATTGTTTTTGAGAGTGCAACTGAAATCATAGATTATTATTGGCTAGCCAGCTCAATTGAAAATGTATACCTGAGGTATGTTTTCATGTTTTGATTATCCAATTGTTGATATACAATGTTAATTATGAATAAATACATTTCATATTTTTGGAAGGCGTATATTTGAAAAAAATTGAAGGTATTTTAACATGAATAAAAATTCAGACTCATTATTACTCACATATCCTCTACAGAACAAACAAAAATAGATGAAAAAGCGATAAAATAGTGGCAGGTCTGATCAAATAGTTTATAAGCAATCCTTCAGATGAAAAAATCTATTTAATACCAACGATGCAGGGGTAAAACTATACAATTTAATTGTATCAAATATATTTTCATTTCATTCATTACTTATTCCTTTTTATTATTTTGATGTTCCATTGGATGATAATTATAGTAAATTGAGATACTCCAAAGATTTATTTCTTTTATTCAATGACTGGATATCCATAATACTATCCACAGTTGATATATTTTATCAATTTTTAATACACTACATTCAACATTTTAAAACTAGGGATAATTTTATAAAATGGATGTTATCTTTTAAGGAGGATTATTTTATGATATGGTGGTGCATTGATATATTGTAAATAAAGAATAAGTTCAGGGTCTAAGCATGAGAATGAAGAAATGTTCTATGACCAGATATGTATCAGGGTATATATAATAATATTTCACTATCCAAAAACATATCATAACAAATTAATTCTTCTCCTTTTTTTCTAGTGTCCAAAACAATCCAATGGAAAAGATTGTGGTTACTATGTTTTTAAATTTTTGAGATAGATCATAATCCATAAACAAACCAGAATCCATAAAGTGGTATTTTTGAAGATAATTATAGTTTCATTTAAAATATTTATTAATTATTTGAGTGTTTATATTTATCTAGTACTAATATTACTGTTGAAAAGACTCATATTCACAAGATGATATATATGTGCTCAGAAATGAATGGGAAACATACCTGATGAAAGAATGTACACAAATAGCATGAATATGTGACTTCTATAAAAGTTGTGGATTGTTTGAAATTTATTTTTAATTTATTTATTTCTAGTATTAATCACATAATAATATTTTTCTTACATAGGTGGATTTTTTTGTTCAAGTCGGGGTGGTTTTTTTGGAAGATGCTCATGCTGGTGAAAGATTGGACTTCAAGGCCAAAACTCAGAATTGAATGAGAAGGTAATTATTACTTTAATATAAAATATTTTTTCTCATAATATTTCCTACACTATACCACATTAACTTAAACTAAATTAAATGTTTGACTGCACCTGCAGAAAATTCCTTCCACATACTAATTCTCCCTCAAAAACTTATCACCCTAGTATTGTTGACAATTATCACATTCATTCCAAGGAAGTTGATTGAACATGAAGTAATGTGATAAATGTCGACAATTAATTTTTTCCATTATGAAAAATAATGAAAATGGAAATCATGGTAACTCATGGTTTTGCTGGTATGACTCAAAGTGTCTATTTTTATTCATAATCTATATTAATTTAAAACAAAACAAGTGACATAGAAAAAACCAAAGAAATTCCCTCAGATTGTTTTTGATATTTTAGGACAATGATCTATTTGTCATTTTTAACATGTACTAATCAACCTCAGATTGATACAATGCATAGTATATATGGTATATCTAAATGTGTCTCTTTTATTTAAAATTGACATTTATTTAAGTAAAAAAAAACTGTGAAATACTATAAAACAAAAATACATTCAAATTGTTCTTATATTTTAGGATAAAAATATATTAGTCATTTGGGACATTTATAAATTAGGAACACCTCAATAAGATGCACAGTGTGGCTGGTATAACTCAAAGTGTCTCTTTTTATTTTAAATAGACATTAATTTAAGTAAAAACATCATGTGACATACTAAAAACTGAGAAACCACATTCATATTGTATTGATATTTTGAGAAAACTATCTATTAGTCATAATTTATCTGTATTAATCTGCTACACCTCAATACGACCCATGGTGTGGCTGGTATAACACAAAGTTTCACTTTTAATTTATAATTGACATTAATTTTATTAAAAATAACAAGTGACATAATGAAACTCGAAAAATCACATTTTTATTATATTTATACTTTGGTAAAATGATCCATGAGTTATTTTTGACATGTAAGAGTCAACCAAACTTCAATCAGATTCATGGTGTGACTAGTATGACAAAAAGTTGATGTTATCAGTTTAAAATTGACATTTTAATTCTAAACATGTCACTCATTGAAAACAAATAACACAGTCTAATTATCTTGATAATTTTGGAAAGTTATACATAAATCATTTTTGATGTATACCAAGTGGACTCACATCAAACCAATGTACGATATGACCAATATGATGTAAAATGTGTCTTTGTTGTTCGATATGATATTTTAGTACAAAAACACACCTTTCATACTAAAAATTGAGCAAACACATTCGTATTGTTTTCATATTTTAGTAAAATGATCTATTAGTCATTTTTGAATAGTAATAATTAGGCACATCTCAATACAACACATGGTGTGGCTCGTGTGACTCAAAGTGTCTCTTTTTATTTAAAATTGACATTAATTTAATTAAAAACAATAATTGACATACATAAAAACAATCAAATGCATTTTTATTGATTTTATATTTTAGGAAAATTATCTATTAGTAATTTTTGATGTTTACGAATCAGCCAATTCTCAATATAATGCACATTGTGGACAGTATGACTCAAAGCGTCTATTTTTATTTAAAATTTACATTAATTTAAGTAAAAAACAAGTGAAATACTGAAAAAAAATAGTTTGGAATTATATTGATAGTTTATAGAAATTATATACTAGTCATTTTTGATGTGTAGGAATCAGCTTCACCTCAATATGCTACATAGTGTGGCCAATATAACTCAAAGTGTCTATTTTTATTAAAAACTAGTACTCGCCTGTGAATTGCATTGTGTATTCAAATAGTGGTTTTTATTTAAATAATAGATTAATATTTATAAAAGTGGAGAAGAAATGGTAATGTAGAGAAAATTGGTACTATGATAGAACTAATGGAAAACAATGAAAATTATTATCGATGTGTAGAACCAATAAAAATAGCGTGGAAGGATTTAGAAAGCTAGAAAACATATTAAATAAAGAAAATGTGAGAACATCGAGTCTGAATTTTGAAATCGGTAAAAATTAAAATGAATATCTTTTCAATGATGAATATGCAATATGCATGTGGTGGATATGAAATATTCATTGGAAAATATATAGCATATTGAATAGGAATTACAAAAATATAATCCACATATTAGGAATATTATTATAATAATGTAATTTTTAAATGAATAATAAAATTATGATAAAAGAGAAGAAGGGAAGACAATGCACCTGCTGTGGATATTTGTAGAAGATGGAAAATTGGAAATTTCAAAATGCTTAATGGACCACCAAAAAACAACATGTTAATGCCTTTACTAATAATGAAACAAAGGTTATTCTACAACCCTTAATAATCATGCACTGGATGCCCTGTCTACTTCCTCAGGATCCTTCCAACTGACCCAATAATAAACAAAACATTGTGATATAATATCAACGGATCCTTTAAATATTATCCAAGAACTCTCCACATAGACGAAATAAGATGTTTTAGTATATGTTCTATGGCTATTATACAATAAAAGAAATTCACAGGATCTAATTATTTTGTATTATCATATAATTCAAGTCTTAATTGAAAAATATCACCAAGAACTAAAAGGAATAAAGTTAGAAACATGAAGGGATTCATAAAATAAAAGAACATTAATTGAGATTTCAAGAGTAAAAGATGTTAAGATCCATACCTGATTGTACATATTCTTCCGGTTCCCAGGGGGTAATATTAAGGAAAAGGGAAATGAATGACAATAAAACATGATAAGATCAATACATGTTTGTATTTCTTCTGAATCTTGATTCCTGCACTTAAAATTTATTTTAGATAAACCTGCACATTAAATGGGAAATATATCGCATACAGTTTAAAGAGGAAGCTAGAAATAATCAAAAACATTGAAAACAAAATAGAAACATGAACCATAATGTGTTTTATGCTTCCTACCATAGTATTATTCAATATTAAATAGGTGTGTGAGGTGCTGTCTAGCTTTTTTCCTACCTAGAAAACACAAAAAAGGTTATACAATAGTAAAATAACTAAATGAAATAATAAAAATACATTGACAGTATCCCAAACATTGAGTATTGTTTTCATAGAGTATAATATTTTGTTAGGAATGCAGTTGTACAGAAAATGAAAATCATGGATTTATAATTAGATCTAGAATCTTATCATGAAAAACATCAAGGGGTGAAGTTATAGTTCAAGAAACACCATCAGAAATGGCCGCCGATGTCACAATAATAAATTCATGTTTAAGCTAGTTGGTCTTCTCCATATACTTCACAGACACCAAAAACTTCGGATCAACTTTCACCAATTCAAAATTTAATGTTACCATCATCCAAAACAATTTAAAAATACCAATAAATAGGTGTGTAGATCAGGAAGAAGATGTGACAATAATGAAGACAATAAATTGAATGAAAGGAATCATACTGTCTGAAAATTGGAGGATGAGTTGAGGGTCTCTTGGAGCGGGTTGTAGTGCTGATAGAGGTAGGGTTAACTAATGCCTTCCATGGAAGCATCGGCAGCAACACATTTTATGTGAGATATTTACCTGAAGTGGTTAAACATAAAAAACATTGAAAACAAAGTAGAAACACAATGGTTTTAATCCAGATATATGTATGAACATATTTAATAGGAATTTCAACATGGAAAACCACATGAATGAATAATTAGGAAAGTCACATCTCAATATAAAAGTGGTAGTATGGTAATATGAAATAAATGAACACGCCGAAATGTAACCTTCGAACAGAAGGGCGCCTTAAGAGTATATTGGCTGAATATTTCATCTTCATATTAAGACTATATTATTCCAAAAAGCAGAAAATAAAAAAAGTTCAAAAGAAATAAAATGTAATATGGTATATAATAAACAATTCATAATAATAATTTATGAGTTTATGTTCATTCAAACACACATGTATCTAGAAATAATACAACATGCAAGAACAAAAAAACAATGCTTTCTTAGGAAATTAATGTTTTGTTTTCAATAGCTGAACTATTAGCAATCAGAGCATTTATAATTCCATCACATGTTTCATCACCATATGTGTTGTCTGGGGAGTCTGGAAAACATGAATGAGATATATCATATGGTGCTGAAAATCAGAGAGGCCAATGGACAGTGGGGAAGGAGGTCAGATATGCATGTGGAAGAGACTAAAGAAGCTATAGGGGGCACAAAGATAACTTGTGTGGCCGAAAGCATTGAGGAGAACAATGGGGCCTATATTTCTGATGCTGAATGTGAGGATGGATGTTAGTTTCTTCCTGGGAAATGATGCATGGCCTGGTTGAGCAGCAGGTCCTGTGAAGCACACTAGGTTACAGTTGAGTTCTAGAACACCACATGATGAGCTTGATGCTGGGTCAAGCGTGGATGGTTAGGAAAGAGGACCAATGAGTGATTGAGGTAACTTGGCGGTGGATTAGTAATAGGTATGTTGTGGCGCTTCATGTTTTTGGACAACCAAGATAGAAATGAGGAAATTAAAAAATGGGAAAAATATAATGACATGGAATAGCCTATAATGAACTGGAAAACTGAAAATGTATTTTTGTTCTTGGAAAACATGGAACATCTACAATAGCTTCAAATTAGTTTAATTTTATAAAATAAAGATAACATAATATTTTACAATAGTAAATGATTCCATATTGGAATGGGATTAACTGGAATTTTATGCATGCTCGAAAAATTATATATAAATATAACATTATATAAAGAGAACATTAGAATTATAATACAAAAGAGAAGAATCAGAAGGGGAGGAGGAAAAGGGAAAGGTGAAGTTTGATAAGAGGTAAAATAATAGTCCATTATAGAAAACTAGAAACCCAAATAGCATTAAAAAAGTTTATTGAAAAATAACTGTAATACAAAACAGAATATAACAAAAAACATACATGTTTTATCAACTAATATGTCAAATATGGAACCATTGTAACCCTAAATGGGAACATCTTGAAATAGATTTGGAACCCCTGTCAATCACCAAAAGTTAAACATACATTTTTCAACATTACCTTAAATGTTAAATTTGGAACCCTTGTAACAACCATAGAGAAACATACATGTCTCAGTTCTGTTCATATATCCAAAATAACAGAAATTTTCTATCAGTATGAACAGAAATTTTCAATCATTCTGAACATAATTTGTCAATCGACCAAAACCTCTTACAATGATTTTTCAATCAGTCTGAACAGAAATGAGTTTTTTGTATCATTCCCTTAACAAATTCAGTTGCAGACCCTATCCTGGAAAGGTAATGCAACATGTTAGAAAATTCCATTATAGTAATTAGGATTCCAAAAAAAAAAACAGTCAATAAATTCATATTGACAACTCACTATAATACAAAACAAATTTTAATAAAAAACATACAGGTTTTTTACCTCTCATATGCTTCAAGATAATATCCATCACAAAATAAAGCATTGAACCCCAGTACCACCAAACCACATCTGTCCTACCACCACATATATGCCCTGCTAAGTAACAACAGTACCTAATTAAAACATACGCTTCAATATAGACATTACATAAAATCCATATCCCCTGTATGACATACCTTACCTTCCTTCCAATGCAGGCTCTTGGTTGTATCATTTAGAAGGCCATGACCAAGTCTCCCACTTCCACCAGAAATCCATGTCCTGCAACCTCTAATTTCACATATACCTGGAAAGATATATGTGAAACAGTTCTTCCCTCCCTTGATTGATCATGTACTTCCCAATCTACAGAGAAGAAGAGATGGTATGAGGATTAATGATGAGGGGTGAAGCAGCAACCAAATTTGGAAAATAAGTACACCCACTCAACAAACACCAACCACAGTATAAATATAAGTCCTAATAATTTGTTGAAATCTTAAGTAAAATAATCCAATTTTAAAATTTCTCTATTAATCAAATTCTTTTAACCTAAAAAACTATAAAGGGTTGTTGGGAAGTATTAATGTAATGTGATTTCAGAGAATCAATGAATTTTACAATGGTAGTGATCTGATGGAATGCAAGTTAAAACAGTTCACAAATGATTGATGTAGAACATTGGGGACTGGGAGTCTTACAATACACATGGTTGATGTGCTACTTTAGTATTAGAAACTACTAGAATGTTTTTAATAAACTATATTTTCAATTCTTCTTTATGTACTCATGTGAACTCAGAAAAAAATGGGAAGGATATACCAACCCCCTGTTTCCATGTAATGCCATGATTAAAATCCATTGATCTCATCTTGAACTGCAAGTGAATACATCACATCATCACATTAGAAATCCAAAAGAAATTGCGTCATATAAGAAAAAATAACACAAAAAACAACATCAAATAATATTTATGGGAAATAAGGCCTCAAATTCAAAACAAAATGAAATTGATGAGACAATATTAGAACATGAACTAAACTTTTCCGTGTCGGATTGGTGATATGTTTTGTATAGAAGATACTTTGATGACTGATTTAAAATAGGGAGAGATCTACTAACCAACACAATTTATACTAGTCATATCCCTTCAGAGATCAGTTGTATTGCCTGTAATTTATAATAATTAAATTAAACCAAATAAATATATATGAATACATGAAAAATGGATGTTTTATATTGTGAGGTATGGATGTAGAGAGAGTTAATTTTATCCAGTGTAATGTTTCTATCTATCACCAACTCTTCCAGGCATGCACCCCCTTCTCATGCACTGAATTATAGAGAATTAACAAAGAAAATAATTCAAAACCATAAAATAACTTAGAAAAAAAACTTCCCTTGATAATCGTGAAATCATAGACATCAAATAATGCAAGGTACGCATCCTATAATTATGTTTAATCATTATATAGTTAATCAAAACGTGAGATCTTTCCATTAATATATTATTCATGTTGCAACATTAAATAAATTCAAAATGATATAATCTTCATTGGTGTTGAAGTTACATAATTATATGTATATTTCTTTATTATTATGCTTAATCATATCATCGATTGTAAATTTAAAAGATATAATATTTAGTAATAATAATAATATTAATCCTATTTAATAATCCTAATAATTGAAAATGAATGAGAAATCAAAGGAATGAGATGGTTTAATGGAATACAAAAAGAAATAGAGAAAGAAGCATTACAATGCTTCGAGAAGGTTGCACTGAAAGTAGTGTAGGATTGTGAGGAGGATACTTCTACTGAATCGTCACTTTAACATGCCTAAAAATTTTATTTGATGCAAACTTATCTCCTCAAATCAACTGAATCCAAAAAAAGGAATCCTGACGAAGAATGAAGTCCCATTAAATCGACAACTGAGAATAAATGTATCAAAATATTCGTTATGCATTTAGACAATAAAATAAGAACAAATAATGGATAGGTTTATACGAGAATACAGTAATGGTCTAAGAATAATCCCCATGTACCGGCTTCATATGATCAAACAGATGGTCTGAAATCACAGTAATTATCAATCGTAGTACTGTTTCACTATGATGGTTAGTAAACCAAATTCCAAACATAGACCTTAAAATATTAATTGAATAACAACAAATAAAATATAGTTTTATACCAGAATATAGTGGTGGTCCCAGAAGAATCTCCAAGTACCAGCTTCATATGATCAAACAGATGGACTAAAATCACATTAATTATCAATCGCAGTATTGTTTCACTGTGACGGTTAATAAACCAAATTCAAAACATAGACCTGAAAAGATTAGACCAGAACTAAAATAAAATGAAGTTGAAGAAATGGAGAAGGGGAAACCATGAATGCCTCGTCTTCTTCCCAACAGGCCCAAAAGAGACACGCATAGTACTTATTCAAATGATAATGCAATAAATAATTGTTCACAAATATAATATACCATCAAGATCAATCATGATGATTTAATGATAATTAATAGAATGTAGTGACTATCCTAGAAGAATCTCCAAGTACCACCTTCATATGAAACAACACATTCCCATGAGAAAATATGATATTTGATGTGAAAATATCTCTCAAAATCAAAGTAATCCAGACATTGAAAACCAAAAAAAGATAAAAATCTAATTAAGTTGACATAAAAGAAAAAAAAATAAAACAATTCAGTATGAATTTATAGATAATCGGTCATGAAGATTGGAAGTCCGACTACACATTTGGTAGAATATGCTGCAGCCGGTGCAGTGAATAATACATAGTGAGAGGACGTCGCTCTTAAAGAAATCCTAGAGGTAGATGACGACCGATTGGGGAGTCTGTAGGAATCCTAGATCAGGAATATAATATAGATGACCGTGATTGGGAAAGGCATAAAATGTTGACACTATAGTCAATTGCTGGAGAAGGTGGTCGGAGGCGATACATGTGGAAGTTGAAGTCAAAATCAAGAGTTGCAACCTGTGCAAGGAGGAAGAATATGTGCGATGACGATGGTCTTCAATATATCTGGGAGGTATATGACGGCCGCATGGGGAGTAAACCGGAACCCTAGGTCATCAATATACTTACCCCGACCAAAACCAGGAAAGGCAAAAAAAGGGGAGACTGCAGTTGAAATCGGGACGAGGTGGTCGTCGAATGACAACTGGTTGATCATGAGTTGGTCATTGAAAGAGGGGGAATTCGAGGGATCGAGAGGTCCACAGTTGCGAGGTTCTAGTCAGGAGCGATAGTGGGACCCAGAAGAAATTATCAAAGAAGGACAACTGGTAGAGCAGGATTTGGACAATGAAAGAGGGGACGTTCGAGGGATCGAAAGATTCAGACTCATGAGGTTCCACTCGGCAGTGGTATCGGGAGGCGGAGGAAATTTTTGGTATCGTGGGGTGGGCAGGGGGAAATAAATTGGAGATTACACGGGGAGGGGAGTCGTGGAGCTGTGGTTGTGTGGAACGTAATAGAATTATGACGTGGAAGATCAGCTGGTTGACACATGTAATTTGGAATGCTAGGATTAGTATATATAATAAATTGACATTAATTTAATCAAAAACAACAGGTAACATAATGAAAACAATGAAAACATATTGATATTTTTTTTCATATTTTAGGAAAATGATCTACAATTCATTTAAGATATGTAAGAATCACTTTCACCTCAATACAGAACACAGTGTTACCGATATAACTCAAAGTGTCTCTTTTTATTTAAAATTGTCATTAATTTATGTTAAAACAACAAGTGACATAATGGAAAATGAGAAAATTAATTATGATTATTTTTATACTTTAGAAAATTGATAAATGAGTCTATTTTTACATGTAGGAGTCAGCCTCACCTCTATCTGATGAAAAATGTGACCGATACGACTAAAAGTGTCTCTCATCTGTTTAGAAATTAAATTTTAGTTAAAAAAGTGTCACTCAATGAAAACAATGAAAACAAACTCTGATTGTCTTGATAATATAGTGAAGTGTTTAATAAGTCATTTTTAATGTGTATGAAGTATTCTCAAATCAAAATTACGCACAATGAGACCAATATGACTCAAAATGGCAGTTTCTTTTATGAAATGATATTTTTTTAAAAAAAAAACACCTGGCATACTGAAAACTGAGAAAACGAATTTTGATTGTTTTTATATTTTAGGAAAATTATATATTGGTCATTTTTTACATTTAGGAATCAGCCATACATCAATAAAACAAATAATGTTGCCATTATAAATCATAGTGTCTCTTTTTATTTAAAATTGACATCAATTTAAGTAAAAACAACAAGTGACATACTAAAAATCAAACAAATGCATTCATATTATTATGATATTTTAGTAAAACTATATATTAGTCATTTTTTATGTCTATTAATCATGTTCACATCAATAAAATGCACAATGTGTCCATTATAACTCAAGGTGTCTCTTTTTGTTTGAAATTGAGATTAATTTAATTAAAAACGGCAAGTTACATATTGAAAACTGAGTAAGCACATTCGAATTGTTTTGATGTTTTATGAAAACAACATATTAGTCATTATTGAAGTGTAGGAATATGATTCACCTCAATAAAATGAACACTATGTCTGGTATAAATCAAAGTGTCTCTTTTTATTTAAAATTGACATTTATTTAAGTAAAAAAAACAAGTGACATATAGAAAATTGAGCACAGGCATTTGGATTTTTCTGATATTTTAAGAAAATGATCTATTAATAATTTTTAACATTTAAGAATCATATAACCACAATATGATGAACATTGTTTCTAGTATAACTTAACGTGTGTCTTTTTATTTAAAATTGACATTACTTTAATTAAAAAAACATGTGACATACTCAAAAAACTAGAAAATGCATTTAGATTGTTTTAATAAATCAGTACAATGACCCATGAGTCATTTTTGACATGTAAAAGTCAATAAAACCTCAATTCAATACATTATGTGACTAGTATGACTAAAAGTGTCACTTATTAGATTAAAATTGACATTTTAGTTCAAAATGTGTCACTCGCTGAAAACCAAGAAAAAACACTCCAATTGTCATGATAATTTAGAACATTGATTCAGAAGTAATTTTTGACATGTATGATGTAGTCTCACACAAAAATAATGCACGATGAGACTAGTATGACAGAAAATATGTGTATTTAGTTTGGAATGTCATTTTACTAAAAAAATCAGAACTGGCATATTGAAAGGGAAGAAAACGTTTTTAGAAGGTTTTGATACTTTAGGGAAATGATCCATTAGTAATTTTTGACAAATAGTAATCGTCTTCACCTCAATACAATGCACAATGTGGATAATATAACCCTAAATGTGTCATTATTTTGAAATTGACATTAATTATAGTAAAAGAACAAGTGAAAAACTCAAAACCGAGAAAATGCATTCATATTGTTTTGATATTTTAATAAATTGATCGATAAATCCTTTTTAATGTGTGAGAATCAACCCCACTTCAATTAGACACAAGGTGTGACCATTTTAAGTCTTATTGTGTCATTTTTATTAAATGTTGATTTTTTGTGTTCTTTCATATTAATGTATAATAAATGTCTTCATAGTATTAATAACATAATATTTATTTTCATATATAGGTGGAATATTTTTCTCATGTTGAAATGATTTTTTTGTAAACTGGTACCATGGGAAGACATTTTTTATAGGGTATCATGGGCATAAAAAGTTGAGATATTAATGGTTTAGAATGTTTGTTGGATAATTGTAAATTTAATAATATAAAAGTGTTTTGTTTGAAATGTAAATAGTAGTGTTTTCTGTATTCAACATGGGTGGAAATATTTTTATTCATGATGTCAATTTAATATATATAGAATTGTTTGAAATTATATCATGGTTTCAAATTATAGAGAAAATTTATGTTTTTCTTCTGGGTGTGTTGTTATATTAACAACCCACGCAGGTGGCTTGGGCGTTATCCGAGCTATTTTTAGCACTGATAAAGGACCCCCTTTATCAGCACTATCTAATGCACCGATAAATGGGGGCCTTTATCAGTGCTAAAAATAGTGCTGATAAAGGATGTCTATAAAAGGGCTTAAAAGATCTATTTAAGGAGGTGCTTTATCAGTGCTGTTTTGGCACGGATAAAGTACCACATTTATCAGTGTTTTTTTAGCACTAATAAAGGGGACCCCCTATCATTGCTATAATTAACAGTGATTTTTAGAACTGTTAAATTCCATTTTGTGCACTGTGAAAGGCCATATATGTTGTAGTGTGTTTTTTATTAAATTAAAAAATTTATGAGGAAGATGGAGGTCACCAGTGTACGATTTTTTAGTGATGAGGATAGGAGTTGATTAAAATAATCCCCACATGGTCACTAATACAAAATCATTGGTTGGGGTTTCAGATGCATTGAAATTGTTTGGTGGTAGGTTTGTAGACCCACAATTGATGGACTACCTCCCAGCTGCGGTTGCAGTAGAATAGCAGACCATGGTTGGAAAATTCCAATATGATGATAAAGTGGGATAAAAAATCCAAGATCATGTACCCATAATCTTGCACAACCACTAATCGAATAAGGGGAGTATGTAATTTGAGGTTGTGGGGTTTAATAGGGTAACCTACAATCATTCTGGATAAGAGAATGTTTTGGTCGGTAATGTTGGCCGCACAGGTCACATGGTTCAATTCCTTGCACACCATCCGACATGTCCTTAGGGTTTCTATTGTCACCAAATTGAGGATCTCGAAAATAATTTTAGATGGTATGCATTCCAAATTTCTGTCCTCCATACCTGGATCCTCAACTACAGTGGAACATCTGATGGAGATGAAATTTATAGGAGGCATTGACTATTTTAAAATTTAAAATATAAGAGGCATTGAAGGTTATATTAACTGACATAAAATGATGGATGATAGAGTATCATATTTTGAGTTTATTTAAAATTTGAAAAGAATGAAAACCTTGGGGACTTCATTGGGGAGAAGCTTACCGTGATACATGTTCAAGGAGTGTAGAAAGTGGGATGTAATTATTAATAATATATTTATATGAATTTTTCTATTAATTATAAATTGTAATATTTTATTATTTATTATTAATAGATTGTATTGTTATTAATATAATTAATAGAATTATTGCTAATATTCATTTTATAGTAATATATATAAAATAATTTAAATTTAGAAAAATAATTATTAATTAAAAATTAATTAATCTTAGAATATTTTAATTTTAAATCTTTATTAATTTTTTTCGATATATTTATTAGAAAATTTTTAATACGTAAATTAATTATTAATTACCAATTTTATTTTTTATTATTAATTAATAATATATTAATATTGTATTGATATAATTAACAGTATTATAGGTTATATTTATTGTATAATAGTGTAATTAAAATAATATGTATTTAGGAAAATATTTACTAATTATTAATTATATTTTTCTTAATATATTATGTTGTATTATTAATCAATGAATTATATAAGAAATAAGATAATATTTAACATTATTATTAATAATATTTATAGAATTGAAATTAGAAATGTTTTTAATAATTAATAATTAATTCTAGATGATTATTTGTTATCTTCATAATTATTATTATAATACATATTATGTATAATAATTAATGATCTGAAATTTATTATTAAATATTAATAAAATTTCAGGAATTGAAAATAATGATATTTTTAATAATTAATAAAAAAATTAAGAATATTAATTATAATATATATTTTGGATGATAATGAAAATTAGTATTAATATAAAAAAATAGTAATTATTTTTGTTAATAATGTACTTTTTCTATGTTCATGACGAGCCAACATTTTATAATGAAATCAAAGACATATATCTATCTCGGTAGTGGAAGACCCATTACATATCATGTATGCCAAAGTCCAAGTGGCCCATGAACATGGCTCGAAGGCCATGGGACTGAAAGCTCTAATTCTAGGCCTTAAAGCCCAATGTTTGCACCAATAGTTCCTCCTATGAATAGTACTACTATATTATTTGAGCTAATATACGGTACTGTCAACACTATAGTACATTCTATAGTAGTTACCACCGTTATAATGTCATCGCTATTACAGTTCCACAGTAGTTAAGGTGCTACTACAATACTTAGGAAATCAACCATGCCTGATTTGGAACAAGGGTCTCTTGGATGTAGTCTTACAAGGTTTACCACTCATACACCACACCAGATGAATTATTATTACCTATGTAGTCATAAATATTAATTTTCTTATTTTTTTCAAAAATATTTGTATAAATTTCCAATTATATCAATTCATTAATTTATGCCACATTATATAATATATTACTATGTTTTAAATAATATATGATTGATGATTTCAAAAACATATAACATGCATCAATATAATATACATCTTTTGGTTAAATGCTCCTCTATGCCACAACCAGGTGTATATATATAACGCGTTCATGTTTTGTCTGTCTACGTCTCTTCTCTAGTGTTCATTGCCCCAAAATATCTTCTATGGGACCCAACACCACATCATCCTATGTGGAAGGCAGTGGATGTACAGTCTCACCACCTGTACCCTATCCTACCCCTAAGGATATTTTGTGGCAGATCCCAATGCCAAAACGAATGCATATGTTTCAACGCTCCAGAAGATTCACCAGAAGCCCTTTTATCACCCAATGGTCTTTTATCACCCAATGAAATTTTACACATCACCTGAAGGATTTTTACAACTCACCCGAATTATATTTCTCTCAACACACCCAAAGTCATTTTTAATACCACATCCATGAACATACCAATTTGTTGTACCATCGATAATCACAACTGATAAATGTCACTTGATCTCCATAACCAAGAGGACTTTGGATACCTGGAACCACTATCACCTCTCATCGCATGCCATCTTTGATGCTTTCAATCATTACAATCAACAAACCAGATTTGATGTGATCTTTGTCTTCACATCATTCTTATTATCATCATTTTACACCAGTTACCACAAATGTGGATCCCCCATCCTAGTTCCCCCTTGTTTGCAACATCGTGCTGGCACCCCTCCCCAAATATGTTATTGCATCCTCTTATATAGACAACAAGTCTATATCCTTAATTAATGCAGTCAACATTACATTTTCTATCCATTAATATTGAGAATTAACTCCCCATTAATGTTTGGGGGAAGACCTATATTATTTTTGAGATAAATCTATCCATTAATAATTTTATATCTCCTAAATATTAAAATATTTAATAAAAAATCCCCACAATATCTGGTTTTATTTAGAATTTAAATACTTTATAGTCATCTATAGCATAACGTAAAATTCTAAAACAATCATTGATTAATTCTTATTGTGGTCATCCAGTTCTATTACCATCCAAGATTTCAGTTGTAGTCAACAAAGCCCCAAATGTAATCCAATAAATAGAACATGATGCATGACACATGTGTCTAAGAGTAATTTCGATATTCCAGCAACACCGCTCATACCGCCGTCATCTTTTGATGACATTCACTCAAATGATTGATGTACCACATCACTTGAAGAACCCCCATCATCTTCCACCAAACATTGACTTTCACCCACAATGGAACTTTCCTCATGACGCCTTCAATGCTATCAGACTATTGATATTCCAGAAACACATCTGGTACAATTGTTGTCTTCGAGTAATGTCCTTTGAGTCCTTGATAAATTGATCCACAAGATTCATACCATTATGTTCTATAACTAAAAACTTAAAAAAATATATTTGATACCACTTTTGGGGTGGATATCGATGTTTTAGTATAAATAGTTTCAAAACACATCACAAAATAAGATTCACCCTAAGGCCTTTGGTCACCAAAAGGCCATTTATTACGTAAAACATGCCGATCTATCTCCATAACAAAGAAGAATTTAGATACATGGAACATTCATCATCTCTCATCACAAGCCATATTTGGTGATTTCAATCATCTCAATCAGCATGAAATCATTTATGTAATCTCCATATTCACTTCACTACCATCATTATCGATTTGCACTTGGTACCGCAAATGCAGCAACCCCTCACGAGTTCTCTCTTGCTTTCTACATCAGCTTGGCACCCCTCCCAAAAAATTTTACTGAATCCTATTATATAGAAACCAAGTCCAAATCAACAATTTATTTAGACGACATTAAATTTTCCTTCCATTAATATTGAGAATTAACTCTCCATTAATGTTATGAGAAAGTCGTATATTAATGTCAAGATAAATCTCTATATTAATAATTTTCTCTATAATCAATATTCAAATTAAAAAAATGAATAGGATATTGGTTGTTGGATGGACATATCACCCACATATGATGAATATGGTTCTTGTGATATGGATATTGGTAGATGAGAGGATAATGATGAATAAAGAATAATCCAATCAGCGTCTATCTCTTCAAAAAAAAATCATGCATGCTAATAGACCCTGACTTTTCATGTTCTTGTAGGTATAATTGTGGGTCATATGGAATAAGAGATTAAGAAGCATCTGGGTGATCATGATACACACCCTCCTCATGTTCTGTATCTTCATCCATTTTAGGGTCATCAGCCCCTTCCATATCTATATAAGGATCAGCAGCCTCAGCATTACCTATAGAATCAAAGAAAATACCATGATAAATTTCCCCCAATGGAGGAAGAAACTATTTAATGGCTCTATGAAAATATTCCAGGACAAATGTGCCTCCATCGACCAGATCAGATTTTTGAAGGATATGAGTGATTAGAGAATCTTTTGAAAACAAATTATGTTGTTAAGTAATGTTAATCAAAAAACTGTTCAACAGTGGAAGGAAGAATTACTACCAAGTGCTGATAACCCTATTTGTTTGGTGTAACAAATAACACTGGGGACATACCGTACTAGGTTGCATAATCCTGTTGATTGAATAAATGGATGCATACTGTGTCCACCCCTTATAATAGCGACACATGTTGTCTATCCCACAAATCAATATATAATTCATGATATCTCCTCCATTCAATGTCTTGATTCCCTGGAATCTTAAAAAAATAACATGAAAGTAACCTTTTATGAAGTTTAATATTGGGATGATAGAATATAAACTCCATCATTACCCTATTAGCCCAATGCCACCCAACAAAATGAAAATGAATAATAGGAATGATGCATGAGACGATAACAAGCATCATCGTTCATTACGGTGGGAGACTCTGGATGATATATTTAGTATAAGAAATCCATGAAATATGTGGTAGAGTTGGTGTCCTATAACAAACTATTTGTACTTTTTTAACATAAATATTTGATGTATCAAAATATTATATTAAATAATTTATTATATATTGTTCATTTTTCTACATGCACATAAAGTAATAATGTCATAGAGTATTTGTCGCATTGATATTGTCATAGTAGTTCCCCTCTATGATGATAACCTTAAAGTGATATGACAATATTATTAATATTGTTCTGTGGTTGGATAACATACAATGATGGGATACATAGTATATAGATCATCTGGTGTGAATACTCATAAGCGTATGAGACTAGTTCAAATGATGTTCACACATGGTAATCTCTAAGATGGATGGTTATGAGAACAAACCTACCAGTATTTATTCCGTATGTTTTTGTGTCATCAAATATTTCTAATTGTTATAGTGTGTAATGGTACATAGACTTTAAGATTATAATTAATGCATGTCATGACTCATGTAATTAGATATACTGACAAAAATCGTCACTCCATATGTTGTTGTGTAGTAGGGTATATTGGGTGCATCACAAATGACATGTTATTAATGGATAAGTCATGAAATTATTTGTCCCTTCAATATTTATGGAATTTAATATCTCATCCCTTTGATTGAAATATAACCATCGCACTAAATTCCATAGCAATGGTGTAACAATGAGTTTATTTTCTATAGTCAAAGAATTATGTATCAAACATAAAAGTTTATGACACTATCATGCAACCTACACGATGATAAAGTTTGATAAAGAGATTATATTAAACAGTGAGAGATCATATGTGGTTGTCGTCATTGAAACTTTAGGTTCTTTCGATTGGGTTCCATGAACCATTTATAGACAGTAATATTGGACTTTAGGAAAGCCCCCCAAATGCCAATGATAAATTATCCTAAAGGGTCACTCATTATGTGTTTATGGTTTTCTTGATTAAATTATATTTGAATTTAATTTAGGGAATAAATATTATTCATAATATTAAGGAATAATTTTATTTTTGTTATGTCGATCGCATAAATTAAATAAAAATATATTCCTAGGATAGTAAATAAAATATATTTATTTATTTTATTGAATATTTAATAATTCTATTTACTTGTTTTTTAATAAAATAATTATTTAATAGAATAAAAAATTTATTTTGGTGTTCAATAAATACAAGAGGAGTTCGAACAAAACTAGACCATGACTTGAGAAATAATAATTATTTACGAGTCGGTATATATTTTGTATCCATTTTGTACATGTTGGCGGACCACAAAATAACAATAAGATTGTTATTATTAAGTGGAATGGGATATTATTAATGGTTATAAATGCATTTAATGGCTATTATGCAATTAAATTTTGTAACCAAAATTTCATCTCTATAGATAGATGGTTTTGTCTATTATGTAATTCATTCAAAACCAATTCAATGTTTTGGAATAGAGATGTTTTGGGTACAATGAATTATCTCTCAAATATTTCTCCTCCATCTATCTCATGAACGAGAAACCCACGAGGGAATTTCTTCAAGACTGTAGAATGAGCGATCATGAATGAAAAACATAAGATATTCAATTCACTACGCTAGCACCTATAGAATGAGTGGTCTTTTTCAGAGATCATTGAAGCATGTGTGAATCACTGGTAGATGGATTCTACCCTTGGATCCTCTCAAGCGCAATGAATGAAATCTTAAAGAGGTGTTTTAGATGATCAACAATAATCAATGAAGAATGTTCATAATACCATGTATCTATTTCATCAGATATTAAATAAGTTAATTTTAAATACAGCATCCAAGATCCTCACTATTGGTTTTGAGAAAAGATTGTTAAAATAAAATTTAATATATCATGCTCTAATGAATGATTACACTACTCTCAGAACCAACATGTTGTATTAGATCTGTCTCATTTAAATTTATGAGTTTTTATTTGATTATTGATCTATGCAAAATTTTGGTGAGATTTTATTTCTTGTTAATAATTCTTTAATCCAAATTGAATTAATGTGTTATTGACATATTAATTATGTTTGTTCATTATATTATTTTATTAAATTGTTAAGAATAATTGGAGAATGACCGAATATTCCATCATGAAGTGCCAAATGAGTTTCTAATAAAACTGGGTTATATGACATGCCGTCGGAGAATATGTTGTATACCCATTCAAAATGTATCTAGATGAGCAAATTAATTAATTACATGTGGTGATTTAATTTCACACCAGGTGTTGACTGGGCCAACCCGACACACAATATGTGGATAAAAAATGTGTAATTGGCATCTACACGCAATGTGTTATGGATGAGTCAACCCACTATAGCCCCAGGCATGTGACATGGATATATGCAAATAGAGGTACAATACGTGTATCTACATGTACACACTGTATATTCTCCCATTAATGTATAAAATTAGAATTAAATTTAATTTGAAATTGGAGCATTAAAACATTATTTTGTTGATTAGCACACTGTTATGTGCTGTACTATTTAATAATGGTTTTAACAAATTGTAATATGATTTATTAATTTATTATAATTAATATGTCATTCTTGGTTCTTCCATTTATTTTCCATAAATTTGATAAATTATGGGTATCTCCAAATAATAACATATTCTCATTAAGGTAAAAGTTAATTAATTAAATAATAAATGAATTAATTAATCAAAGTGTGTTTATATTAAATAATAAAAGAAAGAATAAATGAATACTTTCCATTTACTTTTTCCTATTAATTTAATGTGTGACCTTTCATGAGGATGATCAAGACCAATGTATGTGTTGGAATTTATTTAATTAAATTTATTTTATGGTTTTGAAATTATTTAATATTAAATTAAAATATGGTATGTGAGTCATAACTCCCTTCATTATTATGTATAACATGTGTGTAAATGTATATTTATGTAATTCCCTTTAATGAATCCTTTGGTTCCATACACCTGCATGTTGGAAAAAAATATTTTTAATTGATGGTGCTGCCCAAGAAACATGGGACAGTTCAAGATGAAACCATAATGACTCCAAATTGGTGACACATAGGTGGACACGTAGAATGTTGTATCTCCTTCCATGTATGGAAAAAAGAGTTATTTTTACTAGGTCATTGGTTGATTTAATGTCCGCTCATTAAATAAACCATTAGATAAGATCGTGATTGGGTCATTTAACTATTTATTTATTTTCAATCTAATGTATTAAGGTTATATTTATAGATTGAAGGTCTTGATCATATAAATGATGAAATTCATTTGAAAATGACAGAATTTAAATAAAATGGATTATGCGTAAATGTTTTATCCAAACATGGTTAATTAATTGAGTAAACATACACTTACATATTAATAATACATGTAAAGGATAAAACAAGATTAAATATTTGTACACAATAAAATAATATCCATCATTCTAATATTAAGTCAGACTAAGGCATCTATTACTTTATTTGTATCAAAATATAAAAAAAAATTGTGTAAGAACAACCATTTTTAGGACACTTACATTTATAAGGTAAGTTCTTATGAAATATTTATGGTGAATTAACCATTTTACATGAAGTGAAGCATCACATTCTAGACATGGTGGAATTATGAGTTAAGTGTTAGGAAAATCCAAGTCTGGGTTTCTGGATTGGGGAGTCCAATCAACGGATGAAAGAGATACAAGTCTTTATTTATCAAAGACTTGCCTACCTAAATACCTTAAAATAGATTGACCAACCCTAATTAGGGTTTTGTGAAGGTGAATATGGATCATTTCCACTAGAATGTCCTTGAAACTATAAATTCCATGTTTAATGGTGAGGGATATTGCAACATGATAGAATAGTAACAGATTTAATAAAATATATTTATTATTTCTCTCAAAATATATAATCAAGAAAAGTACAAATAATATTCTCTTTTAATTTTATAATAAAATGAAAAGATCACTATTCTTACAATGAATATTGGATAAAGACAATATCCTCACTGATTGTAACTTCCAGAAATGGATGAGATGCCTTCAGGTTGTTTTACACCATGAATGGAATTATTACGTGCTAGAATCCTAAATTACTATTTCACCAACTCAAGAGGCGAGGGATGAAGAGTTCCTAGTCTATGAAAAACATATGTACGACACATTCAATGTTCAATTTTTGATGATTTCATCTATTTCTAATGAACTCATGATGTCTCATGATAACATGGTTGTGTATAACATGCTTGGGAACCTACATAGTAATTAATATGAGAGAGATTGACAAGAATGGTTTGATATTACCACGATTCTATTTCAGATTTGTCATGGAGAGGGATACCCAACAGAGCCTCACTAAGTCAATCTCATTGATTACATTGAGCAACTAGAGGTTCTAGGGCTTAATCTACCTGATGAATTGGGAACTGATCTCATTCTTGCACCACTCCCTCAAGGATTTTCTTGTTTTTTTTTGTGAATTTTAATATGAACTACATTGAGAAGACTTTTTCAGATCATCTTATCCTCCATCACCATGTAGATAAAGATATGAATCCTGAAAATCATTATGTCCATATGGTGAAAAAATGGAAAGGGAAACAAAGATCTTTAATCCCAAATCTTATTCATGCCCTACCAAGAAAAATAAGATCAAATGTGAAGAAAGAGAACATGACGTAGTATATTTTTCATGTGGCAAAGAGGGCCACCGGAAGAAAATCTACACCTAGCTAAAGAAGCAAGGGGAAACTTCAGATGCATTTTTTTCAAGTGAAATTAATATATTTCTAAAAATTGGTTATTAGATATAGCTTGTGGTTCTCACATATGTATTAAAATACATAATCCATGTAGATTTATAAAAAATGTCCAAGGGTAGGTAGATTTATGAGCACCTAATAGATATAAACATGATGTTTAAATTATCGGGGACTACCACCTCACATTGCTGACCATAATGATCTTGGTTTTAAAGGGTTGTTATTTTGTGAATTAAATTACTAAAAACATTATTTATTTATCCAGACTAGAAATAGATGGATTCATTTTAAAATTTGGAAATAAATGTATCTACATTTATAAAGATATAATTTTTTATGGTTTATAACATTTACATAACGATCATTACATGTTAGATTACATGAACCAAGACATTCCAATCCATAATGAAGTTTCATCACATGAATGACACCATAACCAATTTTGGAATCATCAATTAGGTCATGTAAATAAATAATTCACGACAAAATTACATCAAGATGGATATTTAGATTAATTCTAATGAAATACACTTTCTGTTTGTGAGACATGTTTACAAGGAAAAATGACTTAAGACCCATTTATTGGGAAAGGTGAAATGACTAAATAGCTTCTTGAATTAGTTCATACCAATGTGTGTGGACCATTTACTATGAAATCAAGGGTTGGGTACTCATACTTCATAACATTTAATGATGAATCTAGCAGATATTAATATATTTACTTAATGAGTTATAAGTCAGATTCATTTGATAAATTCAATGAATAAAAGAATGATGTTGAGAACCATCTTGGTAGGATGATTAAGAAAGACCTTTCAAAATGATGTGGAGAATATCTTAATCAAGACTTCATTGATTACAAACCGGATTTTTGGATCCTATCCCTACTCACACCTCCTTACACACCTCAGTGGAATGGTGTAAGAGAAAGGTGGAACCACACCTTCCTGGGCATGGTGATATCAATGATGAGTCATGCAATTTTTACATTATAATTTTGGGGATATGTGCTATAAGTATGGACACACATACTAAACCAAGTACCAACTAAATAGATAAATGGTATTCCATATGAATTTTGATGTGGACGAAAAACCATGTTATCGAATATACATTAGTGGGGAAGGGAAACATTTGTAAAGGCCTCTTCAAGTAAAAAACATCTACCCAGAGGCACAATGTGTACCTTTATAGGATACCCTAAGAAACGATGGGATGTTACCTATATGACCCGTCAGACAAAATATTTATATTTTAAAGACATTATATATTCATTGAGAGGGAGAAAATATTAAAAGGAGATAATGGGGGGAGATATAAACATTGAGGAATTCGAGGATAATGGAACACAACAGTTGGTATTGGATCGGATTCAACAAATCCGGGTAGAAGAATAAACTATTCCAGAGACACAAGAACTTCATATGAGTAAATGAGATGTAAGAGAACTAGAACGGTATGGTTTTATAGTTAATGAGGATGGTGACTATTTTTTTGATAATAATGATCCTCTAACCTACATTAATGAAGTAAGTGGCATAGATGTTTCCATGTGGAAAGAAGCCATGATATCAAAAATGGATTCCAAGAACAAAAACTAGGTTTTTTTTTGGTATATCCCCTAGTATATGTAAATCATATTGATTGAAAATGGGTATTTAATAAAAAACTAGGAATGGATGGAAAGTTTAGTACCTATAAGGAACGACAGGTTGCAAAAGGGGTTAAACAACATAAAGGAATTTACTATGATGATTTTTTTTACCAATTATAGATTTTAAATACATCATAATTATACATTCCATTGAGGCTTTCCATGAGTATGAGATTTTGAAAAAGGATTTCAAAATGGACTTCCTTAACTGGGACCTTTAGGAAGATGTCTACATGACACAACCTGAAGAGTTTGTGACTCCATAGGATTGCAATATGATATAAATGTTGTCAAAACCCCATTTATGGATTAAAGAAAGAATATAGGTCATAGAAAATTTATTTTGATGAATCCATAATGGAATTTGGTTTTATAAATAACGGATGTGGGCCTTGTATCTACAAATAGTTTAGTGGGAGTGTAGTAATTTTTTTAATAGTATATGTTGATGAGAAATTAAATATTTGAAATGAAATACAAGTCATACAGTCTTTTAATGAATGGTTGAATAAATTATTTTCCATGAAATACATGGGAAATTCAGCATATATTATAGGGATCAAGTTCCATCGTGATTGGTCCAAGAGGTTTCTGGAAAAAAGTCAAAATAAACTCATTAACAAGATTGTGAAGAGATTCTGTATGGAACCATCCAATAAGGGATTATTTCTAGTGTCACATGGTATTCTTATTTACAAAAAATGTGTCATTATAACCACTAGGAAACAAATTTAATGGTAAGGATTCCATACACATCAGTGATTGGGTCATTCATGTATTATATGCTATGTACTGGGCTAGATATATCGTATGAATTAAGTGTGGTAGAAAGATATTAAGCTGTCCCAGGTGACCCCCATTGGATGGAAGTCAAGATTATCATTAATTATCTATGGAGTACTAAGGATATGTTCTTGGATTATGGAAGATATGGGGAAATACTCATCACAGGATATGCATATGCTAGTTTCCTGACTGATCATGATTACATGAAGTCAAAACGTGATACATCATCAGTTTGAATTGAGGGGTTGTGTGTTGGAAAAGCGTATTTAATGTTGTTGTCATAGAATCTCTAGTAGAGTGTAAGTATATTGTGGCTTCTAATATATCTAAAGAAGTGGTTTGGATGCAAAATTTCATATAAGATCGTAATGTGGTACCTAGTTATAAATATCCCATCACACTCTATTGTGATAATACTGTAGTTGCAGTTATCGCCAAATATTCACAGTCGAATCAGCAGATGAATAACATAGATCAGAATTATCATCTCTTGAGAAATTTTTATCATAGTGGTGAAGTTTCAGTGAGCAATATTTCCAAGAAAGACAACATAGTAGACCCCTGAACTAAATTCATGAATCTAAATTAACATTACTATCATGTGAGGTCTGACAGACTGAAATTCGTAGGCAGTTCGATCTAGTTTAACTGAGAGTTTAATAAAGTTCGTGTCCTAGAACCAATTGTTTGTACTTTGATTACATTAATATTTTGTGTATTAAATATTCAATTAAACATCTTATTAAAATATGTTCACTGTTCAGTATGAACAATATTTAATAATATACTAAAGTATTTATCACATTGATAAGGTCACAATAGTTCCCCACTATGATGAGAACCTTGAAGTGCTATGACTATATTCTTAATATAGTTCTATGGATGGATGAAATTATATGAAGGGAGAAATATCACATAGACCATTAAGTGAGATTAATCATAAGCAGATGATAATTATTCTCATGAAGTTCACACATGGTAGTATCCAAGCTGCGAGGTTATGAGAGAAGACCTGGCAATAAGAAGTCCACATGTTTTGGTTTCATCATATATTCCTATCTACGAGCACGTGTAATGTTCCTTAGACTTTAAGATTATCATTAATTCATGTCACGGCTCTGTCACATAGATTTTCTAGAAAACTATTATTCTATATGTTGGTGGGAATTAGGGTATGTTTGTTATTAATAGATAAGATTGGAACGGTTTTTACCCTTCCATATTTAGGGATGTTTATATGTCATCCCTTTGATTGAAATAGAACGGTGGCCTTCAATTCCATGGCCATGGTATAATGATGTGTTTATTTCAGAGAGTCAAATAATTATGTTTCAAGAATATATGTTGATGACCCTATCATACATCATCTTGGTGAGATTATGTTCCAAAGTGATTATATTACATAGGGAGTGTTCGTATGTTGTTGTTTTCATTGCATCATCAAGTTCTTTTTCTTGGCCACCTTATCCCATTGCTAGATATTAATCTTGGACTTTAAGCAAGGCATCTTAAATCAAATGAGAAAGAATCATATACGGTCACACACTAAGTGTTTCTAGTGGTCTCAATTAAATTCTATTAGATTTTAATTAGTGGAATAAACATTATACTCAAGATTGAGGAAAATTTTTATTCAAGTAATATTGATCAACTAAATTAAATAAATATTTATTCACTAGACTGGGAATAAAATGTATTTATTTATTTTATTGAATATCTAATAAATATTTATTTAATTGTTTGTGAATAAAATATTTTTTAAGAGAATAAAATATTTATTCGGGTGTTCAATAAATAGAATAATACTTCGAACGGACTAAGACTATGTCGGTGATTAAAATAATTTTTTACGAGTCCGTAAATATTATTTATCCATTTTTCATAAGTTGGAACCCCACAGAATAATAACATTGTTATTATTATTATGTGTCATGGGATTTCATTAATGGTTATAATTATATTTTTTGGTTGTTATTCAATTATATTCTGTAACTAAAATCGCATATCTATAAATAGATGACTAAATTTATTGTGTAATTCACTCGAAACCAATTCCAAATTTGGGAATATAGAACTGTTGCGTACAAAAAATTCTCTCTCAACTCCTCCTCCTCTATCAAACTCTAGAACAAGAAACCCAAGAGATATCTTCATCATGACCAAATAATGAGAAATCAATAATTAACAACACAACACATTTGATTCACCATGCTAGCACCTAGAGAATGAGTGGCCTTTCTCAGTCACCACTGAAGCACATATGGGTCACTGCTAGATGGATTCTACCCTTGCATCCCCACAATAACAATAATGTAATTCAAAATGGGAATTGTGGATGATAAAAAATCATTGGCACGCATGTCACAATGCGTAGAAATTTGCAAAATTTATTTACATACCAACTACTATTGAAGCGGCGAGCAGGGTCGAACTACAGAGAGAATGCGGGTAGACACTAGAAATTTCCACTTAGAGGAATGTTCAGGCTGATGGGATTAAATTGTGTGATTAAAAACTAATTTCTAAAAAATAAATGACTATTTTAAAAATGATTATTTAAATTGAATACAATTATCTAAGTGAATTAATCAATGAATGAATTTGGTGGAGATTGAAGTGTCAGAGTCGTGACGTCCATTCAAGTGCATGAAATGTCAATTATTTAATTCCCACATTTGAATATTTATTTATTCAATTATCACTGATTCCAAATTTAATCAAAATACTATATGGACTCATTATATTATGTTAGAAAATATTCTAATGTTTCCACATATTATCCTTCAATTCGTTCTCTATCATGATGAATAATTCATGCGTCATTATAGCACTGAATCACATGGTGAAATACGACGACCCGTTTCTGACAAAGTGGATGTATCAAACTGTGTCATATTCGATCACATGATATCACTTATTCAGTATCACTCAAACAAGTTTTATGAATCAAACACACAAAACATTAATTTTTTTTCAAATAATATATTAAGTTATTCATAATTCGCTCACGCGCTTGATCAAATTCCTTATAAATAAATTCTATGATGGACTCTCTTTCGTGATTAATTATTAGGTATCACATGAATGGGCACCAAATCATGTGTGCAGATCCCAAATGACAATTAATTTAAACACAGATACAATTAATTAAATAAAAATTCAAATTAAATTAATTCAAAAGGCAATAAAACATAGGAATAAATTAAAGACATGCATTCACCGTTACATTTGTCACAACTCCCGCAAAATGAAATTAGCCAACCATTGCAACAATAGAACACATAAAATAATAAATAGAATATATCACCATGCTCGTGTCATTGTAGTGGTCACCGCGAGATGCCATCAATGATCACAACATAATAATCATCACTCTTCTCTATGCAGTCGTTGACGCCACACCCGAATCAAACCATTACATCAATGAAAATATGATCTGCTATGCGCTCACTCTTATTGTTCCAAATCAATCTCCAGAAGTAAAATCAAACGTTCATGATGTTTCTGAACCTCCTTTGTTCTCTTGATGACGGTTTTCATTGGTTCTGACTGAGGAGGGATGCTTGTTTCGGCTGCGCACTGAAGTGGACGGGAGGATATGGGGTATATGGGGTCGGGGTAGGGAATAGAGATGAGGGGGATAAGTGGGGTGGGCAGTTGGGGCTGTGGAATTCGGGGAGGGGGTAGGTGAATGGGAGAGTGATAATAGGGTGGCGGCGGGTTAGGTAGGGGTGAGGGTGGATGAAATTATGGAGGGAAGGTGCTGGGTAAAAGGGACGAGCGGGGTAGGGGCTAGATGGGATAGGTGGGCCGAGGTTGGGTTAGGCAGGTCAAGGGGTGCTGGGCAAGTGGGGCGACAGGTATAATATGGGAAGGAAATAGAAAGAAGAGATGAATATGAAATAAATAAAAATAAAAATTAAAAATAGGAGAAGGAGTCGTGGGGATAATTAGGAGGGTGATTGGAGAGAGAAATGGGGAGTTAGGAGGGTAGGGTTGGGTAGAGATAAAGAGGGGATGGGAAGGGGTGACATAGTAAAGGGGAAGGGGTCAAAGGGGAGGGGGTGGTGTGTGGGTAGTTAGGAGGGAATAAAAAAATATAATAAAAAAATGTTAAATTCAAAAAAAAAAAACAAAATATCTAATTAAGTAAAAAATTTATAATAATAAATAATAATATATTAATGCACATGTAATTAAATATAATATTAATATTAAATATAACAATAAACTAATAACAAATACTATTTTATTAATGAAAAAAATAATGAAATTAAATAAAATAAAAATTAAAATATACATACTAATAATAATCAATAAAATAAATTAATCTAAAATTGGAGAAACTAATAATAATAATATACTGTTAAATATATTATTTAAAATTAATATTACTAATTGAAGAACTGAATAACTAATATAACTAAAAAAATTAACTAAAAATTATTAAAATATCTAAATTACTACAAAACTACAAAGATAAACAAAAAATATAATTATTGTTTAAACTAATTAATTTAAAATAAGTTATAAATTGTAAAAATACATGTAAAATACATGTACATCAAATACCCACACTTAAAATTTTGCACTCCTGGGAAAACCAATCAGAAAGAAAACATAATTAGTCGTAGATAAATCAAAATATCAAAATTACAAGTACAAAATTCCTCAATATCATTTACCCATAATATATTATTCTTTGTTTAAAAATCCAATTTTCAAAAATCAGTCTTCTTCCACCCGATTTTTTTCAAATACAAGTACTTGCACTCATGTATCATGTTCCCTACCTTACCATTACTCTCATCTCTCAAAAAATATTTGATCAAAGTCATGCTCAATTCTCATACACATGCATGATTAGAATAGGCTTGCCATGAATTTCACATCTCTACTGTTGGAAATCAAAATAATGTGCCAGTCTCAAGGACTTTACATGAGGTTCAAATTATCTAAAGTTGTGGGATGGTGGGTAAAAAATTTGACATATTTTTTGTAAAAAAGGGGATTGAATATTGAAATAAATGCATGATATATGTCAATCGGAATGTCTCCCTCAATCTCTCACCCCCACACTTAAAACACTTCTTGTCCCAAATAATGTGATAATCCAATGTTTCACTCTCTTTTTTTAAACACATCTCACTCAAATAATATAGTTAGGAAAAATAGTAATGTGTCAACTATAAAACCCCATGATATAAATGTCATAAAATAATCCCAAAGAATGGTACACAAGTAGCATATACGCTATAACATCTCAATGAATGTTGGTGATATAGAAAACATCGTAGCTCCTGGAATAATGGATCATCACTTTTATAGGTTTCACCAAAGTCGAGGGTTACCGCATAATGATCACCCATATACTCATTAATGGAACCAAAAGGATTCTATATTATCTATATCAAAATACATTTAATGAATATGGAAACTATGAAATATACCTCATATGATCAGGATGAGAGAATGTCAATCCATGTGCAACAAATGGCTCACTTCCCCTCAAAGAACCTCCTCCATGAATAAATCTCTCTCCCACACTTAGATTGAAAAATATCATGAAAAAATTAAAGAAATGGGTAGGGAAGGTTATTAGTTATGGGATCATCCTAAATGGTTTGTTTGTGAATTCTATGGGCTATACGATGGAGAACATTTATGGGTGGATCAGTGGGTCAATGGGGATGAATAATCAAACAGATGCCTCAGTCATTTTAGTGAAACTTTCAAAATTCCTATCGCTTTGATGGAAAATCATGGAATGTTATAGAAGACAAAACATTGTTGATATTACCTCAAGAAAAAGAGAAATAATAGATGATTTTAAAATGGTTTAGAGTCTTCATGGGTATGTAAATATAATGCGGGACAACACATATGATCACGATTGAAAATAAGTGTCTCAAAAAAATACAAGTTTTTGAAAAAACATTAGAAGCAAGAAATAATATCAGCAATAATCTAATTCATGATATCAGGGATCAAAGAATTAAAAAAAAGAATCATGTGATCAAATTGTGTAGGGACACAAGTGGTATGTTCCCAACTGTACTTCCAAAAAAATACAGTAGCTTTTATATATGTTCATCAATGACAGGAATTTTATTTTATTTTCCAAAATGTTCTTGTTATTTTTTTTACTTTACATGGTGTTTTTGGAAGCATAAAATATTTAAAAAATAATACACTTTTATATGTTAGTGCTTATAGATGCAGAAAGACTGTTTATATCTGATGAAACTTCAGAAATGGTATACCTATGAAACCTGCACATTGACAAAACATACTCGCATCATATCATAGAAGTCACACCATAATAAGAATCATGTGGATGAAACAAATATGAATGATGAATTTAAATCCACTACCGTACCAGGAGAACACATGTTGTGGTAATTTCATGGATTTTTATTTTAAAATAAAATTCAATGAAATGAAATTAAATATAGGGAAACGAAAACAAGCAAATGATGGGTTGCCTCTCATGAGCACTAATTTTACTTCGTCTTTAGCAAGACATTGTTGAATCTTAACAAGGATCAAACGGAAGTGTAAACCATCCATCTACTTATTTTTTAGTAGAAGTGTGGAATCCATTTGTTGAATATGAATTTATCTTGTAAGCTGTACAAAATCTCAATGGAATCTTGTTAGAACAATGGATGTGTGGAATGAAATGAAAATGTGCCAAATCACAAGGAAATGATTACACCTCACCTAAAGAAAGACTCATCGAATAATTGAATTGTGGGAAATGTCCATCAGAAAAAATTTCTAGAAGATTGCCTCATTGAACATACACAGGTGAAAAAGTTCCATTACAAGACTCCTTCAGTGGTTGGCTTATATCCATAACTTCCATGAATGCAGTATATAGGATGATGATGTAACTAATTTTGTTTTCACACCCAACTACTAACAGAGGAAAATATACTAGTTTCCAACTCAATTAATTCTTTATGGTTTCATTTATTATACCATGGTCAAAAATATTGTTAACATATCTGGTTATTTCAAGTGATGTGTTTTAACCTCGACACATAGAGAAAGTGGTGAAAAATTAATTGAAACAAATTATTCCATTAGGTATGAATGTCATCTTTATCTAAATTTTCTTCTATACTGGCATCATCATATTTCTCTGTTGGTACATATTTCACCACAAACTTAGGATCCTATAAGAAATACAATTCTTCCATTGTTTCTAGAAAATTATGAGTGTTCTCTTCCACCAATGCTAATTGATTATTTGACTCCAAAAATATTTTAGATATCTTCATTTTAGGAAAAGTTTCAGACTCACAATGATTTTCAGAAAGAGGTGATTCGATGGCATTTGAAGTGATATAATCTTGAGTGTGTCAATCCATTGTCTCTTTGTTCATTCATGGATCTATCATGGTAATGAATGGTCCTAGTTCAATGTCCACTTCATCCTAAATAGGTGGAATGTCATAGACATTGATTGTGTCCTTTTTCACTATGGGATGATTGGGTTGTGAAATCACATAAGGACATGAAATCACATTTTCTAGGGGATTGTTATGTTCAACAGGGTGGATGAATAATCTATCATATTCTTGAATTGTGATTAGATTGGATGAATTATTTTGTGATGGGGGGTAGTCATCAATTGTATGATAAAAAATAAGATCAATCTCATTATCAGACTCGGGACATATATCTTGTTCAAATGGAACCACTATTGCACTCTCCTCAAAAGAATTGTTTTGAATTAGTTCATCAAGTGGTAATGAAGTAGCTAGTTTGGAAATATGATTCATTTGATTTAATAAACTCTTCAATTGATTTCATAGATCTTTTGTTGAGGAAAGAAACTTTGTGTTTCATTCATCTTGAAGTTAAAACCTATGATTTGTCTCAGTGATATGACAATGCAACATGTGCTCAATTATTGAATAATTTTTTTGACATGAATTATCATGTTCTAATTATTAGGAATGCATTAACTTCGAAGATGATCAAAATATGTATAAGGACTAGTTTCATAGCATGGAAAAATATTATCAAATGGATCATAGCATGGACCTGAATAAAGATCATTGAAATAAATGGGATTACCAGGATAGGTCATGTAAGGTGAATCATTATACGTCATACCATGAGTTGGGGCAACATAGGGCGGGTACTGGTTGCAATTTTGTGGTACGAACCACATTATATTGAACTTCTGGGTGTCTTGAAAATCCACGTACTGAAAAATTCTCAGATTAGTAAATGGTTTTTTTGTCTATTTAGTTTTTTTAATTAATTTTTTTGACTTAAATCACTCTTTTAAAGGAACTCTTAATGCTAATATTATCCCTGGAAATGGTGCCGGAAATTTGGAATGCATGTCGCAATGTGTGAAAATTTGCAATATTTATTTACCTACTAACTACTGTAGTAGCGTCGAGTAGGGTAAAATCACAGAGAGAATGTGAGTAGACCCTAGAAATGCCCTCTTATAGTAATGTTCAGGTATATGGGATATAATTGTGTGATTAACAACTAATTTCTAAAATACTAATTGACTATTTTTAAAATGGTTATTTAAATTGACTACAATTATCTATGTGAATTAAGCTATGAATGAAATTGGCGGAGATAGAAGTGTCAGAGTCATGATGTCCATTCAAGTGCATGCAATGTCAATTATTTAATTCCCACATTTGATTATTTATTCACTGATTAAAAATTTAATAAAAATACTATCAGGTCTCATTCTTTGATGTTTGACAGTGTTTTAATGTTTACAACAGTTATCCATCATTTAATTGTCGGTCCTGACGAATAATTTGCGCATAATTATAGCCCATAATCACTTGGTGAAATACGATGACCCATTTCTCACAAAGTCGAAGTATCTACATGCATCGGGTTCACTCACATTCGATCACTTATTCAGTATCGCTCACAAATGTTTTAATAAGTGCACACACAAAATATTAATTTTTTTAAGTAATATATTTATTTATTCATAATTCGCTCACGTGCATGATCGAATTCCAGATTAATAAATTCCTTGATGAACTGTCATTAGTGATTACTTATTAGGTATCACATGAACGAGAACCAGATCATGTATGTAGAGCCAAAATTTCAATTAATTTAAATGCAGATACAATTAATCAAGTAAACATCCAAATGAAATTAAATCAAAGGGCAATAAATCATTGGAATAAATTAAAGACATGCATTCACTGTAACATTTTCCACAACTACAACACAAATGAAATTTTCCAACCATCACGATGACACGACACATTAAATAATAAATATAAGATATCATTGTGATCGTGTCATTGTTGTGGTCACCACAAGTCTGCATCAACGATCTCAACATAATAATCATCATTCTGCTCAATACATTCACTGACTCCACACCCGAATCAAACCACTGTGCCACTGAAAATATGATCCTATACAAATTCTCTCTCACCATGTGATGTCAATATCCATACTTTGAATCGAACATTGATGTTGTGACCGAACCTACACTGTGCTCTTGATGATGTTTTTCCGTCAGTTCTGACCGAGGAGGGAAGCTCACTGTGGTGGGCACTGAAGTGGTTGAGAGGATATCGGGTATACGGGTTCGAGGAGCTGGGAATAGGGATGAGGGGGATATGTGGGGTGGTGTGGGTGGGGCTGTGGAATTTGGGTAGAGGGAAGGTGATTGGGTGAGTGAGAATAGGGGGTGGCGTGTTAGGCAGTGGGAGGGCGGCTTTGATTGGGGAGGGGAGGTGCTGGGTAAAAGGGGTGAGTGGGGTAGGGGGCCGAGGGGAAAGGGGGAGGAGGATTGGTTAGGTGGGTCGAGGGGCGCTAGGTGAGTGGGGCAGCAGGTAGATTAGGGTAATGATAGAAAAATAATAGAATTATAGGAAATAAAGAAAAATATAAATAACAAATAGGATAACGAGTCTTGGCAATAATCTCGAGGGTGATTGGAGAGAGAAATAGAGAGTTAAGAGGGCGGGGTTGGGTAGAGAAAAAGTGGGGATGTGAAGGGGTGATGTGGGAAAGGTGAATGGGTCAAAGGGGAGTGGGTGGTGAGTGGGTAGTTATGGGGAAATAAGAGAAATAGAATAAAAAATGATAAATTCAAATTAAAAAAAATAATTATATAATTTAGTAAAAAATAATAATAATAAATAATAATATATTAAATCACATTTAATTAAATATAATATTTATATTAAATATAATAATAAACTAATAACAAATACTATTTTATTAATAGCAAAAAATAAGGAAATAAAATAAAATACAAATTAAAATATACATACTAAATAAAATTAATAAAATAAAATAAAATAAAATTAGAGAAACTAATAAAAATAATATAGTGTTAAATGAAATATATAAAACTAATATAATTAATATAAATACTAAATTACTAATAAAAGTAAATAAATTAACTAAAAATTATCAAAATATCTAAATTACTACAAAACTACAAAAATAAACTAAAAATATAAAAATTGGTTAAACTATTTAATTAAAACTAAGTTAGAAAATTATAAAAATACATGTGAAACCCATGTAAATCAATAATAAATGAAGAATGTTCAGAATAACATGTATTTATTTCATTAGATATTAAATAAATTGATTATAAAATTGACTTGGAGGATCCTCACTCTTGGTTTGGGGAAATGGTTATTAAATGAAATTTTACTATATCACCCTCCACCGAATGCTTCTGCTGCACCTGGAACCAAAAATATGAATAAAAGAATAATCAATTAATAAATGAAGACATTTAAAATAAAGATTAATTATTTAACTATATAGTTAATAACTACATATTTTATCTTGTTGAGGATTGTCCAGCATATGTCCGTAAGTCTGGACATTGTGTTTAGATGTATTTGAATGTCGATACTACTGAATCCACCTATAGATAAAATATTTATAGTTATATTTCATAATATAAAGATATAAATTTTATATTTACATTAGAAGGGAGTAATAACATTCCATTATCCATATGTAGACTCAGTTACAATAAAAGTAGACAATAGTTATCATTCATTTTGTACTAATTTAGGTATGTGCTCCCATATCCACATCTATATAATAATAACACATTCTATGATCTGGATCTTGTAAATGTGATATGCAATTCATAACACCCTGTATGTATATGTGATACATGCATACCCCCAGCAATTCCTCTCTCCTTCCTCCATGTCCTCCATTAATGGTAAATGCATCAAATGTACAAATTTAGTCAAATGATAAAGAAATATCATTCCACTGATCAGCCTCAAAATGTATGCATGTGAAAATCAGGGCATAGTGATCTCATCAACATCACCGACTATATTAGAAAAGTGTGGTTCTATCCATGACATGCGTAATCAAATGCTGACAACAGATCTCATATCATCATGGACCTCAATTCCCAATAAAATGTGATCCATCTCAAATGAATCTACATTGACTCATCCCAACATAGTCGGAACTTCTATGGATATCCCTAACCTAATGGACACATCCTATAGTGAAATAGCTATCCAACCTCTCTAAAATGGAATGTATGTTTCTTTGGATTCCATATCTCTATGAATGCATCAATGAGCTAGTGATCGACAAATATGAAGGTGCACATTGTTATTCCATAAAACCCAGCACGATGAGGATGATGGATGATATCTAGAGGATGTGCATCATGATGGAAATGATGAGATTTTTGTACACTCAAATCAGGCACCCGACAACCCTCTAAAACCAACCATGAAACATTCCTATCCAAGAATGTGATAAATAGAGGACCCATTTTCTATTAATTTGATATCATCATTAGTTTTTATAGTTAATTCAATAATTATTTTATAATATTTTTATAAAAATGACAATAATAAAAATGTGGTAGACAATTATCCTGTATTATTCAGCATTATGGTGATAAAAGAGGTAAAAAAATATTTGACTAATGTTGTTATCTTTGTCTATCAATTTATTATTTTAATGATCTCTAATTTTTTTAATTTATTTATAAATATTTTTATGTAAATCATTTATGATGAAAAAAATATAAAACATGTGGCTTCATGATATATTTAATTGAACACGTGATTTTTAGGACATATTTGAAGATAATTCATTTAGCATTTGAACATATTTTTATTCACTTTCATTGTCGGTTAATATTTTAATCGTTAAAGAATCACAAAAAAATTCTAATTGAATCCATAAATGAAACAAACCAGAGATGTGACACATCAGAAATAGAGAAAATAAGAAATAAGAGTATTCATTAATGAAACATCATCATACCAGAAAGAATGCTGACATTCATGATAAAATACAAAGACTCTACCTTAGATGATGCGAATTGGAGTTTTGTCCTACCACAAGGGGACATCTATTATGATTATGCCCTTCTGTGTGACAAAAACTACATTGTAGTCCCACTCCCCATTATTGAGGCTAGTCTATCATATTTTAGATATGAGTAGACTTTGGTCATCCACTAGGGAACAACCTATTAATATCCAAAAAATAATTGAAAAACAATTCAAATGAAAAAAAACCATAAACAAAAAATACAAAATACGATACCAAAAAATATCAGGGATGATAGTTAGCTGATCAGTAGGAAAGGTAATACATTTAAAGTCACTAACAAGCATCCACGGTGTACTATTAATGTTGACTAGAGTGATCACATGATACACTGGGAAAACATAGTGCTCTCATGATATGTTCATCGATGCAGAAGATGGAACACCATGTGCATATGGATATCTCAATGCATGGAAGTTTCTGCAATCATAGTAGCTATTATCCCACATGACCATCAACACTCGACCATTTTTTCTTATATCCTAATTGTGTAAATCACTTACCAGAAATAAACTTTGTAACTAGTCAAAAAATAGATCATGAAATGCTGATGTGTCTTGCAATATCATATCAATGGCACTTTGAAAATTAGGAGCAAAACACATTCCACTTTTCATCCTCTAATAGTAATGTTGGGACCATTCATCAATGTACATAACACATCTATAAATTGTCTCTTTTATTGACCCTATGATCTATAGTGTTCACCCACCATTGAAGACCCCATTTATGAACTCCACTATATTAGTGGACATATGGCCATATCCCCTTCCACCAAAATATAAAAATGGCCATTTTTCCTTTGAAATTAGCATTAAATAATAATACACATCTTTATTATCCGTTAAAATTTCATCATGATATTGATTAAACCATACTTTTTGGGGAACATATGCTGAAACCATTAGATAATAATGTATTTAAAAGGAGATTAAATAATTTTTCAAAAAAATAAGTCCAGAAAAAAACATACCCAACATGATGATCTCATTATTTATTACAACAAATATGAAATGATTATGAAAATTACATACAATATGTCTAATGAAATATCAATGATAATCATTTGGTTCTCTTTTTGAAGCCTCCTCACTATTAACGGTGTCTATAATCACTCAATGTTGATAAAAAATGTGACACACTCCCTGGTTTTGTGTGACATGAATGCATATTTTTTCCCAAAACCATCTCCATGATTCAAAATTATTATTTTCAAAAATAGTGCATGCATGTGGCAGAGGATCAATAATACCATCCTATGCTAAATTTATAAGTAGAACACATGTATAAATTCTATATAGAAAATTGGAATAGACTTCAATAAGTTGTGTACAATATGGGAAAGTAGTGATATATGGACTGAATGCCCAAAAAATCCTATTTAACATGTCATTTTTTTGATCAAATTGATGATCAGGGGAGACATACTCAACAATGTCTAAATGAAAAATAATCTGATTATTGAGAGAAAAAATTCCAATAAATTGTGGAATAATTACATATTATTCATCCCAATCACCATTCACTTCAACAATTTTGTTTTGTTTTTCATTTCAAGTTTTGAAATAATATATCTTATAGAAAAAAATATTTTGTATTAATTCATAAACAAGGGACACTGGAATGTCCTAACACTTTCAAATAATCTCTCCAATAATAGTTGATATTAAATATGCATCAAGTGAAGAATGACCACGCGATAAGATTATTTTGTCACAAGTGTCTTGCGTTTCGAATTTGGTTTATCATCAAACATGATAAAAATAACCATATATTTCCCTTCATTTTTAATTTACATTTTCACCTATATTTGTCAAATCAAATGGGATATTTTCAGTTATTCAGTTCATAAAACACAAATGACAAATTCATCTCTATGTGGTACTGTTTAATCAAAATTTTAAGGCAAATTAAATTCAAAATATTTCCTCACAATTATGGTATTTTCAGTTGATGTAGACTTATTCCTTATAATTACATGGAATTCAGTATTCGGTGTAATGACATCCCAATAGAAATATAGGTCACATGATATTCTTTCGAATAAAGAAGTAAATAGTGTATAATAAATACCACTAACTGTCGGATGCCTATCTATTAGAGAAACCTTTGAAAGTATATTCCCCACATAACCCTCATCCATATCATCTCTATATGCCTCACCAGATACTTCCTCATTAGATAAACAACAATTTAAAAAATCAGGAGTACACACAAGGATGTCCCCTATATTTCCTTCCAATTTTTGATCATCTTATTCATAATTTTTTTCTGTCATACGTGTAATATGAGAAGGAAATTAATGAAAGTGTTGTGAAGAACCAACTTCTACAAATATATGGTTATGTAGTAGTATGTTACACCTCATCAATATCATTAATCATCACATACAATTCCATTAGACCATTACTACACTGTTGTATGAATATTAATGATGCATCCATCCAATCCTTATTTTCAAACAAAGGATACTTAGTGTTCCAAATAAATTCATGAAATTGAAGATATTGATATTTAACAGATGTAATTGGTTGATTGGCTCTTGGTTTTAACCGAATATGAATATTCTTGAAAACTTCATCCAATGTCACAGAATCTTGTTGATTTTTCACTTTTATAGGTGAAAATGTATAACTAAAACCCTTCTTGGTATAAATTTCCTCACCATTTGAATATATTTTCACTAACATGATTACCTAGAAAAAATAATTAATATTATTTTATATACTTCATCATTAATTTTTTTTTTCATTTTTGTAAATTTGTTATGATTTAATAATAGACATGATATTGAGAAATTTTATATGGATTGGTTTACCATTATTTCATAAACTAACCAAAACCTAGGGGGTCCTAGAACCTCTATATTCATAGATTTTAGAAAACATTAGTCACCTATAAAGCCTGGTGTATAAATAAATCATGAAATAGCCACTGTGGGAGGCTATGGTCTTGGTACTCCTTGAGGCATATTGTGTGTGTGTGAATTCCATTATACCCTAGTCACTGTTATATATAGACACACACACACACAACATATATATATATAATTATTATAAGAATATTTATTATTTAAATATATTTATTTAAATTTTATTGTTATTTAAATATATATTTATTTATTTCAAATTGTAATTATATATAAGTATATTTAAAAGTATTTATATATAATTATAAATATATTGATAGGTGAAACATGGAGGATGGGTGGGGTATCTTCGATTGTGGTGACACCATCATCTAAGGTGCCCGTGGATGTATAGGTGAAGTTGGATTCTATTGGGAGAGGCATCTACTTTGCAGAGGTTCTAAAAAAATATCCATATAGAAGGAGATATAGATGTGTTAGTATTTATTAGACCACGTGTCCTGAGATCTGAGGAAGGTATGGTGATATGTTTATTTCATGCATTCATTTTTGGGTGTTTTTGTATAATGATTTTTGTATTCAATTGAATAATCAATCCAATTTTTCAGTGAATTGACTTTTTTATGATTTTTGTTAGGAAACAACATATTTATGGAAAATGAATTAAAAGAGGTGGAGAATGGAGCACAACATGACACTATATTTTTTAAGATTGAGAATTCTAGAAAACTAGACAAATAATGATTATACATCATGTATCCTGATGACACGACGTGAGATTTTGGAGAGGAAGGTAGCCACCTGGACAAGTTGTGAAGGTGTTACACACTGTGAAATGTACTTTTACATAATGAGTCTCAATTAATCATCATAAAAGGAGTCAAAGTTTAAAATCTATGTATGAGATACTAGTGAGATTCATGCATGTAGAGGCAAACTGAAATCAAAATTAAATATAATGTAACCCAGTTACACATCATGGGAATATTGGGAAGAATATAAAAAATAGAGATATGTAGAGATATACTACATGACTGAGGTTGGACCAAAACTCCCATAAATAACACCCTTGGCCACACCTTTGAGCACTATTTACAGATCCTCAAGGCCAGACACCCATAGAGACACATCCAACTTCTTCTGCCATATTTTTTGTCAGATTTATCTTTATTGTTTTTATACACTAGATCATGGTTAGAATGAGTGGGTGATTTATTTGTGTTGGGGAATTCTTGATGAAAATGGATTGAATTTATGAGGTATTTTAGATATGAATGCAATTTATGATGGAATTTCACATCTGATATTCATTTATATCTCTTTCCTAATTTCCTCTTACATGATCATTACGATCGGGGTTGGGGAATGGGTTTAATTTGTTTCTTTCCTTGAGCATGGCCATTTCCAAAGTTGATTGAATGAAATTGTGAATGTGAGATCTAGAGTTTATACTTGCACCATGACTATTAGGTTTTTCTCTGTTCTATGTTTAAAATATGTTTTGGGATACCCATCCATTGTAATCCAATGTTCCAGTCCATGAGAAAATGAATTCTTGGGATGGATTGTCTTTATTAGGACCATCAGACTCGCTAAGTCTTGATTTTGACAATTTTAAAATTGTTATTTAATTATTTAATAACTTTTCATCTCATGAAACAATAATCATAGCATCCCCGCACCAATTTAATATTTTCTTCACCCACATTCTTCTCCAATCTTATGATTGATAGATTACATTGAATTTATTAAAATCATAACTACTATAGGTTTATATCATTTAATTAATATTTTCTCCAACCCTTTCTCTATGGGTTTGACATTGGGATTTCATATCCTATAATACCCTATCTTTTAGTGGTGTGTTTGATTCATTTATATTTTTTTTAAATTAGGTAACCTGATGGGAATTAACAATGCCCATGGGTATATCATAAGGTTTCTATTTTTTCAATTAAGATGATTTCAAGGAATGATTTCAATACTATTAGTATTACTTAAGTATAATAACGATTCATACCTAAAGGGATAAACCCCCATATGTGGAGGACATTAAGTGTATTCTGTAATGAATTTGGGGATTCAATGTTTAGAGTATGATACCCATAGGAATAGGTTAATTTTACCTTATTTTTTAATCTAAACCTCAGAATTCCAAAGCGTGGAAATATAAATTTTACAATTTGATCTTAGGAATTATGAGATTATCAGAATGACATTTCAATTTCATCCCCCTTCACCCAATGAATATTAATGCCCACATATGGGTTAGATTTCATGTCCTCAACGAGTATTAGAGAATCCGAAAAATTTGAAGGACATTACCTCTTGCAATGGTGGCCCACTCAAACTTGGAGATAACACCATCCAAGGAATCTTTAGCTACTATGCTGGGGTCTGGATTGATATTGACTTTCTTAAATCCTCGACCAGATAATTTAATACACATTTATAATGGTAAAAATTTGATTTTGAGGTTTAATATGAATTATTACCCAATTTCTACTGTTTTTGTAAACTGGTTGGGCGTGAGATTTCCAAATGTAGGAAGGCATGAAATTACCAATCCAAAGATGATAAATTATCTATTTTTGAATGGTTTCCTCTTCTAAAGTTATTATGAATGATATAAGTCCCTCAAATTATATGGAAGATATCAATTCTAGGGAACATGATACCCCTGATGTTTCAAATTTCCCATCAATGAAGGATGGTCAGGATTCTATAAAATTTACTAACATAGATGCTACTAGTGTCTATTGTTCTAAAGAAGGTGGAAAACACCCTGAGACATCTCATGGACATGCTGTTGAGTATGATTTTGATAAATATCATGTTTTTCAAGTTGTAGTTAATTTTCCATTGAGGCATGAGGAATCTATAATTTCTTATTTTTATTGAAAAAGAAATGGGAAGATTATAGATAACTCTTATATGAAACATAAAGCTGCTAAATGTTCTTTTAGAAGGGGGAATTCACCTTTTTCTTTCTCTCATGCTACTCATTCAGTTGAGGATAAGAATATAGAATGAGGTGCTACAGATGATGTCACAAATGAGTAGGGAAGGGGTACCAAGGCATGGTTTGATGTTGTGTAAGACACCTCTGATATCAAGATTACAACTTGTACTGTAGATTCAACAGAATCTACTAAACAAACATGAGTTTGATTAGAATCTCAAACCGGAATAATTGTAAGGATTCCTTCTAGGTTGAATTTGGGATTTCTCATGGTTTTTTTGAAATTAAAGGACAATAGGATGACAAAACATGTTTGGAGGGCTTAGGTCCGTCATAATATCCAGCCCCATCAAATGATGATGAGAACTAGTAGAAACCCAAAACATTGATGAGAGGTCCCCACTAGAGATGTAATGGTGGTGGTCATACCCATAAGGTAATCATTGTTTTTTCAGATGTGGTTTGACACTTTCTTGCACTCCCCTTCCTCTCATGTACTTTATGGCAATTATTATTAATAATTTTTTTGACCATGGGGATTAACCATGGTTTGCACTATTTGAGTAATTAATAATATTAAATATAGTAAACATAATTAGTATTTAAATATATTTAACCAAATATTATATTTATTGAAAAAATTATTTATTTAATTATAATTATAACTATAAATAAATATAATTTGAAAGTTTTTATAAATCATTATAGATATATTTATATAAATATATATACTTATTAATATTTAATTATATTGATGAGGGAATGTTACTCGGAAAGTGGAATATGGATAATGAATGATTCCAAATGGTTATAAGTGAAACTCGATTTCATCCTATGTCACTTACAAATTCTGATCGGAAATCTAATAAGTCCAAAAAATTCCCCAAAGGGAATATTTTTGAGCCAATTTATTCTATTAATGATGATTGTAGTCATTTTTTCTACAGGTAGGCTTGATAAATTGAGCGTGCTTGAGATAATGATGTATCAGAACACTTGGAGGCAGGGTAGGTATCCAAAAATCTGATGATAGGGTGGTCGTGGTGATTCAAATCAATGGCATGGTCAAAGATTGGATTCTAGATTGGATGTGTTAACTACATAGTTGGATAACAATAAAAAACAATGTATTTCACTACTTAATCAGAGAAACTCATAGTCATAGTGGGAGTCAGCTGATGATGCTGATGATTCTTGTCATAAATTTGATCATGATTATGGTGATTCTTGAGTTACTATTTTTCCTACAAATATGTGGGCTTCCAATTTTTTGACTCCATACATATTTACTGTGTTTGTTTCTTTTTAATTCATTTTAATAATAATATTCTTGAACCCAATAATTTTTGGTAAAATTATATCGGTGAGGTCGGTGGCTCTACTAGATGGCACATAGGAGATGTGTGTGTGGAAGGAATTTCACTAGAGACATGTTTGGTGGTAGTGGTATCTCGATGGAGATTATTTCATTTTGGGATGTTAACTAGAATGATCATTAGTAGGATGAATGGTTTTCTTGTGATGTAGCTGAGGATAAAAACTCAATTTGTGTGTGATGGTTGACTTAGTCTGAGGTGGGAACATCAGGTGTGGCATTGGGGACAACATAGAAACATAATGTTATTGTGTTTTATTTCTTTATACAAGATTTGAAGGATGTCATAGGGGTATATTGGTCATTTTATCGGTTTATCTCATGGGTCATTGGATCTTTCTCACGCTGGGGGCTACAAGATGACCCGTGGTGGTATGAGACAGTTTTGGGGGTGATGATCTTGGGTAACATGTGCGATCAGTGGTATGGGATGTCTGATGACATGCTAACTCCAACACCTTCAGGAATGGGAATTTTTTATGACTTCGATTGTGTGGGTGATGATACATAAGGCCATAGATACATCCTCAGTAAAATGATTCAACATCAATGATGATGAATTTTTGTGGTGTGTTTTCAGTCAGCTTCATCGATCCGGTCAGGTGCATGAGATTGTTTGGATTTTGGACCCAGTAGTCAATGTTGTAGCTTTGGGACTTTTGGCCATTATCATGTGGTTATTTGGGTGTTTTTCATGTTTCTTGGGATTTCTCCTTTGTTTTTGTTTGTGTTGTTTTTTCCACCTTCATATTTTTTTTACTTTTATGGGTCACATGTTTTGTCTATGTTGTACTCTTATTTTATTTTAAAGAACATTAGCGCAGATCACACTCGGTATATACACATTCCAGTTATATTTAATTATTTATAATTTAAAAAATAATTCTTTAATATATATATATATATATAATTTTATATTTAAGCATTTAAATTTCAAAATTATTAAAATTCATTTAAATTTATTGATTATATAAATATCTAATATAATTTCATTGTAAAAACCTAATAAATAAAACCTAATAAATATTATGAAAACAAAGACCAATTTATTTTTGGGTAGAGGGATACCCATTACATATCCTATCGGCCCAAGGGAAAGTGGTCCATAAACATGACACGACGGCCCTGGCCACGAAAGCCCTAATTCTAGGCTTGAAATCCCAATTATTTTCCTAGAAGCCCCAAATGTGAAGAGTGTTACTAAAGAACTCAAGCCTTTACACTACTATCACCATTGCGGTACATGATGCAGTAATAATGGAAACTGCAGTGTCATCACTACTATAGTTCTGCTGCTCTTATAGTGCTCCTAAAACAACTCAGGAAATCACCCCTACCCAGTTTAGAACATGAGTATTTTGTATGTAGGCTTATTAGGATTACCACTCATGAACCAACCCAACTACATTATTATTACCAATATAGATATTAATATTAATGTTTCTTATTTGTTCAAAAATATATTTATTAATTTCCAATTATATCAATCATGATGTTTTTAACATATCCATTGAAGGTTGTCCGAAACATACTTAAGGGAAATGCAGATTCAATTTTACTATTCTAAACAAAACACAAAAATAAAAATAAAAACAGATGCAATCCAGAAGAAAGAAACAACGAAATAGAAATTAAATTTTAGGAAAGGAAATATTGACTCAAATATTTATGTGGTTTGGACCATTTTGGTTCTACTCCATGACAAGAACTCCACTCCAATGATTAGTATTATATAATACAAAAAACATACAACAAAGAACGTGAAATAGATAGAATCATACATGAACCCGAGAAACTATATGTTTATGAGGTCCTTATCACTACTAGGACTCGTGATGAAGCTAAGATCGAGGATGGAAATATACACCTCTATGCAGGATGGACTCAAACACACTAACCCCAACCCCAAATGAGAATAAGGATGAAGATAAAATACAGAATCATAAAGAAGAACAAAATCACCCTTCAAAACTTGGGCCTATAAAAAGAACCTGAGAGGATGATGTTGAATAACTAGACAACTGTAGATGAAACTTTTTATATCTTTGTAGGTTGAACAAGACTCATGAGAGGAGAGGTCTCCATCAAAAGAGATCACTAGAACAATGGGTGTGCAAATCCACAGTCGATGAGCACATGATCTCCTATCATTTTCTTGAAGGATCTCTCTAGATGATGAATGTTAATGATGAATAAAAACACATCAAAAAGGAAGAGTCATAATGAGTAATAAAGTCACCTTAGAGACAAGGTGAAGATTTGATTGGGGTAGGAGTCCAGGTGGTGACTGTCAAAATTTGGGAGAGAATATGATTTTAGAACACCGGGTGGGGGAAAAAATTAGGACACAAGGCCAGTATGAATCAGGTAGGTGGGAGTGGATAAGGATCACCATGAAGAATAAATAGTACATATATGAGCTGCCATATACAGATTTATGAATGACCAGTAGATCACATCAGCAAAAATCTCCAAATTTTTATGGAAAATTTAAATTCAAAATATTTCCTCACAATTATGGTATTTTCAGTTGATTTAGACTTATTCCTTATAATTACATAGAATTCAGTATTCGGTGTAATGACATCACAATAAAAATATTGGTCATGTGATATTATTTTGAATAAAGAAGAAAATAGTGTATAATGAATACGACTAACTTTCAGATGCATATCTATCAGAGAAACCTTTGAAAGTTTATTCCCCACATAACCCTCATCCATATCATCTCTATATGCCTCACCAGATACTTCCTCATTAGATAAACAACAATTTAGAAAATCAGGAGTACACACAATGATGTCACCTATATTTCCTTCCAAATTATGATCAACTTATTCATAATTTTTTTCTATCATACGTGTAATATGAGAAGTAAATTAATGAAAGTGTTGTGAAGAACCAACTTCTACAAATATATGGTTATGTAGTAGTATGTTACACCTCATCAATATCATTAAACATCACATAAAATTCCATTAGACCATTACTACACTGCTGTATGAATATAAATGATGCATCCATCCAATCCTTATTTTCAAACAAATGATACTTAGTGTGCCAAATAAATTCAGAAAATTGAAGATATTGATATTTAATTGATGTAATTGGTTGATTGGCTATTGGTTTTAACCGAATATGAATATTCTTGAAAACTTCATCCAATGTCACAGAATCTTGTTGATTTTTCACTTTTACAGGTGAAAATGTTTAACTAAAACCCTTCTTGTTATAAATTTCCTCACCATTTGAATATATTTTCATAAACTTGATTACCTAGAAAAAATAATTAATATTATTTTATACACTACATCATTAATATTTTTTTTCATTTTTGTAAATTGGTTATGATTTAATAATAGACATGATCTTGAGAAATTTTATATGGATTGGTTTACCATTATTTCATAAACTAACCAAAACCTAGGGGGTCCTAGAACATCTATATTCATAGATTTTAGAAACCATCAGTCACCTATAAAGCTTGGTGTAAAAATTAATCATGAAATAGTCACTGTGGGGGGCTATGGGCTTGGTACTTCTTGAGGCATATTGTGTGTGTGTGAATTCCATTATACCCTTGTCACTGATATATGTAGACACACACACACACACACACACATATATAATTATTATAAAAATATTTATTATTTAAATATATTTATTTAAATTTTATAGTTATTTAAATATATATATATATATATATATATTTATTTAAAATTGTAATTATAAATAAGTATATTTAAAAATATTTATATATAATTATAAATATATTTATAGGTGAAACATGGAGGACAGGTGGGGTATCTTAGAATGTGGTGACACCATCATCCAAGGTGCCCGTGGATGTATAGGTGAAGTTGGATTCTGTTGGGAGAGGCATATACTTTGAAGAGGTTCTAAAATAAGATTCATACAGAAGGAGATCTAGATGTGTTAGTATTTATTAGACCACATGTCATGAGATCTGAGGAAGGTATGGTGATATGTTTATTTCATGCATTCATTTTTGGGTGTTTTTGTATAATGATTTTTGTATTCAATTGAATAATCATTCAAATTTTTCAGTGAATTGACTTTTTTATGATTTTTGTTAGGAAACAACATATTTATGGAAAATGAATTAAAAGAGGTGGAAAATGGAGCACAACATGAAACTGTATTGTTTAAGACGGAGAATTCTAGAAAACTAGACAAATAATGATTATACATCATGTATCCTGGTGACACGACATGAGATTTTAGAGAGGAAGGTAGCCACCTGGACAAGTTGGGAAGGTGTTACACACTGTGAAATGTAATTTTATGTCATGAGTTTCAATTATTCATCATAAAAGGAGTCAAAGTTTCAAATATATGTGTGAGATACTAGTGTGATTCATGCATGTAGAGGCAAACTCAAGTTAAAGTTAAATATAATGTAACCCAGTTACACATCATGGGAATATTGGGAAGAATATAAAAAATAGAGATATGTAGAGATATACTACATGACTGAGGTTGGACCAAAACTGCCATAAATAACAGCCTTTTCCACACCTTTACAGCACTATTGACAGAGCCTCAAGGCCAGACACCCATAGAGACACATCCAACTTCTTCTGCCATATTTTTTTGTCGGATTTCTCATTATTATTTTTATACACTCAATCATAGTTATAATGAGTGGTTGATTTATTTGTGTTGGGGAATTCTTGATGAACATGGATTGAATTTATGAGGTATTTTAGATATGAGTTCAATTTATGATGGAATTTCACATCTGATATTCATTTATATTTCTTTCATAATTTTATCTTACATGATCATTATGATCGGGGTTGGGGAATGGGATTAATTTGTTTCTTTCCTTGAGCATGGCCATTTCCAAAGTTGATTTCATGAAATTGTGAATGAGATATATAGGGTTTATACTTGCACCATGACTATTAGGTTTTTCTCTAATCTATGTTTATAATATGTTTTGGGATACCCATCCTTTGTAATCCAATGTTCCAGTCCATGAGAAAATGAATTCTTGGGATGGATTATCTTTATTAGGACCATTGGACTCGCTAAGTATTGATTTTGGAAATTTAAAGATTGTTATTTAATTATTTAATAACTTTTCATCTCATGAACCAATAATCATAGTATCCACGCACCAATTTAATATTTTCTTCACCCACATTCTTCTCCAATCCTATGATTGATAGATTACATTCTATTTATTTAAATCATAACTACTATAGGCTTATTTCTTTTAATTAATATTTTCTCCAACCCTTTCTCTATGGGTTCGACATTGGGATTTCATAGCCTATACTACCCTATCTATTAGTAGTGTGTTTGATTCATTTTTATAATTTTTTTAAATTAGGTAACCTGATGGGAATTAACAATGCCCATGGGTATATCATAAGGTTTCTATTTTTTCAATTAAGATGATTTCAAGGAATGATTTCAATACTATTAGTATTCCTTAATTATAATAACGATTCATACCTAAAGGGATAAACCCCCATCTGTGGAGGACTTTTAGTGTATTCTGTAATGAATTTGGGGATTCAATGTTTAGAGTATGATACCCATAGGAAGAGGTTAATTTTATCTTATTTTTTAATCTAAACCTCATAATTCCAAAGCGTGGAAATATAAATTTTACAATTTGATCTTAGGAATTATGAGATTATCAGAATGAGATTTCAATTTCATCCCCCTTCACCCAATGTAAACTAATGCCCACATATGGGTTAGATTTCATGTCCTCAACCGAGTATTCGAGAATCAGAAAAATTTGAAGTACATTTCCTCTTGCAATGGTGGACCACTCAAACTTGGAGATAACACCATACAAGGAATCTTTAGCTACTATGCTAGGGTCTGGATTGATATTGAATTTCTTAAATCCTTGACCAGATACTTTAATGCACATTTATAATGGTAAAAATTTTATTTTGAGGTTTAATATGAATTATTATCCAATTTCTACAGTTTTTGTAAACTGGTTGGGCATGAGATTTCCAAATGTAGGAAGGCATGAAATCTCCAATCCAAAGATGATAAATTAACTATTTTTGAATGGTTTCATATTATAAAGTTATTTTGAAGGATCTAAGTCCCTCAAATTATATGGGAGATATCAATTCTAGGGAACATTCTACCCCTGATGTTTCCAAATTTCCCATCAATGAAGGATGGTCAGGATTCTATAAAATTTAAATACATAGATTCTACTGGTGTCTATTGTTCTAAAGAAGATGGAAAACACACTGAGACATCTCATGGACATGCTGTTGAGTATGATTTTGATAAATATCATATTTTTCAAGTTGTAGTTAATTTTCCATTGAGGCATGAGGACTCTATAATTTCTTATTTTGATTGAAAAATAAATGGGAAGATTATAGCTAACTCTTATATGAAAGATAAACCGACTAAATGTTCTTTTAGAAAGGGGAATTCACCTTTTTCCCTCTCTCATGCTACTCATTCAGTTGAGGATAAGAATGTAGAATGAGGTGCTACTGATGATGTCACAGATGAGTAGGGAAGGGGTACCAAAGCATGGTTTGATGTTGTGTAAGACACCTCTGATATCAAGATTACTACTTGTACTGTGGATTCAACAGAATCTACTAAACAAACATGAGTTTGATTAGAATCTCGAACCGGAATAATTGTAAGGATGCCTTCTAGGTTGAATTTGGAATTTCTCATGGTGTTTTTGAAAATAAAGGACAATTGGATGACGAAACATGTTTGGAGGGCTCAGGTCCATTATAATATCCAGCCCCATCAAATGATGATGAGAACTAGTAGAAACCCAAAACATTGATGAGAGGTCCCCACCAGAGATGTAATGGTGGTAGTCATACCCATAAGGGAAGCATTGTTTTTTCTGATGTGGTTTGACACTTTCTTGCACTCCCCTTCCTCTCATGTACTTTATGGAAATTATTATTAATAATTTTTTTGACCATGGGCCTTAACCACGGTTTGCACTGTTCGGGTAATGAATAATTATAAATATAGTAAACTTAATTAGTATTTAAATATATTTAACCAAATTTTATATTTATTTAATTTTTTTTATTTAGTTATAATTATAACTATATATAAATATAATTTAAAAGTATTTATAAATCATTATAGATATATTTATATAAATATATATACTTATTAATATATAATTATATTGATGAGGGAATGTTACTAGGAAAGAGGAATGTGGATAATGAATGATTCCAAATGGTTATAAGGGAAACTCGATTTCATCCTATGTCACTTACAAATTCTGATCAGAAATCTAATAAGTCAAAATAATTCCCCAAAGATAATAGTTTAGATCCAATTGATTCTATTAATGATGATTGAAGTCATTTTTTTTAATGTTAGGCTTGATAAATTGAGTGTGCTTGAGATAATGATGTATCAGAACACTTGGAGGCAGGGTAGGTATCCAAAAATCTGATGATAGGGTGGTCGTGGTGATTCAAATCAATGGCATGTTCAAAGATTGTATTCTAGATTGGCTGTGTTAACTACATAGTTGGATAACATTAAAGAACAATGTATTTCACTACTTAATCAGAGAAACTCATAGTCATAGTGGGAGTCAGCTGATGATGTTGATGATTCTTATCATAAATTTGATCATGATTATGGTGATTCTTGAGTTACTATTTTTCCTACAAGGATGTGGGCTTCCAATTTTTTTTGTCTCCATCCATATTTATTGTGTTTGTTTCTTTTTAATTCATTTTAATAATAATATTATTGAACCCAATAATTTTCAGTAAAATTATATCGATGAGGTCAGTGGCTCTGCCAGATGGCGCAGAGGAGATGTGTGTGTGGAAGGAATTTCACTAGAGACATGTTTGGTTGTAGTGGGATCCTGATGGAGACTATTTTAGTTTGGGATTTTCACTAGAATCATCATCAGTAGGATGAAAGGTTTTCTTGTGATGTAGCTGAGGAGAAAAACTCAATTTGTGTGTGATGGTTGACTCAGTGTGAGGTGGAAACATCAGGTGTGGCATTGGGGACAACGTAGAGACATAATGTTCTTGTGTTTTATTTCTTTATTCAAGATTTTAAGGATGTCACCGAGGTATATTGGTCATTTTATCAGTTTATCTCATGGGTCATTGGATCTTTATCATGCTGGGGGATACAAGATGACCCGTGGTGGTAGGAGACACTTTTGGGGGTGATGATCTTGGGTAACATGTTCCATTAATGGGATGGGATGTCTGATGACATTCTAACTCCAACTCCTTTAGGAATGGGAATTTTTTATGACTTCGATTGTGTGGGTGATGATAAATAAGGCCATAGATACTTCCTCAGTAAAATGATTCAACATCAATGATGCTGAATTTGGGTGGTGTGTTTTCCGTCAGCTTCATCAATTTGGTCAGGTGCATGAGATTTTTTGGATTTTGGACCCAGTATTCAATGTTGTAGCTTTGTGACTTTTGGCCATTATCATGTGGTTATTTGGGTGTTTTTCATGTTTCTTGGGATTTCTCCTTTGTTTTTGTTTGTGTTGTTTTTTCCACCTTCATATTTTTTTTACTTTTATGGGTCACATGTTTTGTCTATGTTGTACTCTTATTTTATTTTAAAGAACATTAGGGAAGATCACACTCGGTACATACACATTACAGGTATATTTAATTATTTATAATTTAAAAATTACTTCTTTAATATATATATATATATATATATATATATATTTATAATTTTATATTTAAGCATTTAAATTTCAAAATTATTAAAATTCATTTAAGTTCATTGATTATATAAATATCTAATATAATTTCATTGTAAAAACCTAATAAATAAAACCTAATAAATATTATGAAAAAAAAGACCAATTTATTTTAGGGTAGAGGGATAACCATTACATATCCTATAGGCCCAAGGGAAAGTTGTAGAGATCCTAAGCTTAACGTACATGGTCATTACATTACATTTGTGGAATACTTAGTACATAACAAAAACACACACACAAGGATCGTAATAGTTTAGTGTCTTTGGAAACTCGGAACATATTCTTCTAATCCTGGTGAAATATCTTCAATATCTCCCATAAATATCTTCCTTTTTTTATACCTAAAACCTTTCTTTATATCCTGTGGAAAAGAAAACATAAAAGGGTGAGCTCAAACGCTTAGTAAGGGTAAACAAAAGAAATATAAATCACATCAAGCACATAACTTTTGGAAATCTTAACCTACAAAAGAGATCATAATATCTTAACATGGAATAAATCATAGAAGTGAAAATGAGATCCCCATAATCATAACATAAAACTTGAAACTTTGTGGCATGCACACAGAATCATGGAAAATCATTTCTTGTTAGTCATGACTCATTGCCAAGACTATCTTAGCGGACAAAGTCCATTTCTGAACCGAGTTCACTCCTCATTTCAGTCCTGTATCACTGAACCGAAATAACCTTCCTTTCCAGCCATGTCTATCTCATGAGATATAAATCTTTACCCAATGCATTGGAGGGAGATATAGGTCCCACCCATCTTATAATGAATCCTTTCTTATGTGTGCCACATAATCATAAATCATACATCATCGCACAACACATGTAACAAAAATGGGATTCTTGAAACATCATGACATCATAAAACAAATCATATAAGGTAAATGACTTCATAAAAATAATTCCCTCACAACATAATCAAATCAATGTAATGATAGGGATAAAAACAAAACCCTTTATTATCTTAGATGGAAAATAATTTTGATAAAACACTTGAACTCCATTCTTGTGGAAAATATCCTTTCTTCTTCAAAAAAACTTTTCTTTTCTTAACATGTCATAAAATTATAAACTAAAAGAAGTTGATTAAAAATAAACATGAAAACTTGTAAAGGAAGCTTCTTGGAAATAATGTTTTAAAAATCCATTCATGCCGTATAAGTTAAAAAAACATTCTTCGTAATTTTGTCGGAAAAGTCAAAAATATACCTCGTACGAAAAACGACAAAAGATTCGTTTCATATCTTTTACAAAAAACTCACCAAAGGTTAAAATAGGATTTAATCAATTGTTGGTGGATGGAAATAATATTACATATTGAGGAAACATGGATGTGGATGATAAAATTCACCCTAGTAAATTCCAAAGTATAAACAATCTCAGATAAAAATGAGATTGTGATATTTCCCCTTACCTTAGGTCCGATTTGCTTTGTACGTGTCCGAAGCTCCTGTATAATGGTTTAAATAATGTTATTGACATATTACAGAATCATAAATATTGATATGATATCATATATGGTCATATTCTTAGCTTCTTATTAGTAACATTTCATTGTTACTTGTTACTCGGGTCTTTATTGCCTTTTGTTCTTATGCATGTTTTGCCAAATAAATTCTTATTCTTCTTTTAAGGTTATAGATACCTTATATCCAGAATGGTATTAGTGTAACATATATCATATTTATTCATTCAATTCATTTATATAATTACTATGTAATGATGATCATGTAGAACGAGTCGCATCACATCGTGGAGACGGTATTCCGTACGTACGCACGAGTGATGATATCATTCCTATGATCGTGGAATTGTATTGGAGTGTATGTATAATATTTCAGAATAAATATCACTTTTTAATAGTCATATATAGTCATTATTTACACCATTATACCCATCCAAGTAAGGTGGTGGTGGAAAATAGATTACACCACGGCGTAGAGACGGTATTCCGTACGTACGCACGCGCGGTGATTTCATTTTTCCATAGGATGGATAGAAGGTGAATTAGGGTTGTTTCATATTTATAATGACATATCAGTATTTAAGTAATACTGATGTTATTACTTTGTCATGAAACAACTAAATAATAAGAAGTTTAAGAAGAATGAAATTGAAAAGATCGGTAATGGATATTACCTCTTCTTTTAAACGCTTCTTTGAATCCTCCACTTAGGGAACTAAGATTGGTCTTTGAAGAAGACCAGGACCTCTAGGATTATTCTAGGTAAGTGGATAAGGGATTTTGGCAGGGGTTTTCTGAGCTTGAGTGCTCAAATTGGTGTGAGGAGGAGGGGGAGGAGGTGCCCTTTTATAAGGGAGGAGAGGGGCACCTTAGGAATATCTCAAAATATTATTTTATATTAAAGTCAAAATCGGTTTATAATGGTTCCAAAGGGTCTTATTTTGAAGGTAAAGTGGGGATGGGTCGAAATCCTCTCAACCAATAGGATTTATACAAGTTTAGGTTATTATTTTAACCTTATCAATTAGATTTAACTCTAAGTTAAATAATTTAACTTTTACCATGTCTTTTTGTTTTGTTACACTATATGGTTAATAAACTTACTATATCGAGCCAAAAGAACCCCAGGTTGTTTATTATTAATATATCCATCCTTATCTAAGTCATTTGGATGAACCTTAGATTTTTAGGAATTAAATAACAATTAATAATATAATATTTGTTTTAAAAACTAATTTATGTCAATTTTGACACTATTTGGTACATGATTTTTATGAAATTTCTAACAGAATGATAAGTTAGAACCAAGTTACTTAAATCAACAATAACATGTCATATTAACCTATAAAAATAGTGTAAGTCATAAAAAGTCTCAAATTACATTTATTTGGGCATTTATAACATCAATTATGTTAATATTTTCTTAAAAAGGTAATTACTGCATCATCGTTGTGTCGTAAATAAATTAAATTATTTAAAGAATAAAAATTACAAATAAAATTCCATTATGTAGGAAATAGTTTTAGCTTTCTAATAAATATTTATAGTCGAAATTATATTATGTATATCCCTATATTAAAAATGTTTTAGTAAATAAACTTTGATTTTAACTCTTTTAACTCTTCTTTGAATTAAATAATAATAAATGTCCTAATCTAATCCAAGTGGGCCTAAATGATAAAATTTTACACTTAAAGTTGTTTTTGGTCGAGATACACTTGTCCAATAGGATTAGTACATGTGTTAGTGTAATATTAATATCATTTTTACCCTTAATTACCCTATTTACTTTTAACCGTGGTAAATAAAAGTAAAAAGTTACTATTCACCAAAAATTATTTTAATCTCATTGAACCACATTTTACTTACTGACATCAACCGTGTCTCTCGGATTTTTGAAATTCCATTCACAGAAGCGGTAAAATTAAGATTTATGAAAAAATTAATTTTTTTAACTACCACTTAGTAGTTTCACTATTTATCAAAAATTGAAGTTTTTCAGAAAAATGCCAAAATTTCACCCTAAGCTATAATTGATATTCTGAATTCAAAAATGATTTCTATTTTAAAAAATTCCCAACATATAATTTGCATTAATTAATTTTATAATTAATTTCCGCTGTCACCACAAATAGCATGTTTTTAAGAGATAATAATTATCAAAAGATTAACACTTGTTTATGTCTGGTGTAAATGTGAAATTACATCCAATAACCAACATTGTATTGAATTGTAAAAATATATTCTAAATATAATTTAAAACCACTCAAATTAATAACTTATCACTATTAATTATTTCGATTAAAAAAGTTGTTTTTAATTAAAATTTAGTAACTTTCACTATTCATCGGAAAATGAAAGTTATCCGAAAAGTACCAAAATTTCACCCTAAGCTAATTTCGATATTACGAATCCAAAAATGAATTCCATTTTGAAAAATAAAATTTACAAAATTTCAAAAAGTGGTTATTACTATTCATAACAGCTAGTTTTAATAATATTTTAATAGCATATCATTGTTTAGTGAAACTCGTTATTGCTTACTACACACGCTATCGAGGAAGGTCGTGATTGCGTGTAATGCAAGGCAAGTCAAGGATGCGTGTTGTGCAAGCTCCTTTTGGTGTAGCGTATAACACAAGACATTAATGAAATTAAAAAGAATATTTTTCATAAAATCTCAGGGTGTTACATTCTACCCCCCTTAAAATGAATTTCGCCCTCGAAATTTGTTGGGGTTATAAATGGTTTATTATTCGAAAGTTTATTTAATCGAAACCCACATCATAAAAAGGAATACCAAAACCAATTTTTTAAAAACAAAAGTATGAAACGTAACGGTTACCCAAATAAACTAATCACTGTGTTTCCACATAGGTGAAAATATGGATATGGAAGAGAAATCTAACCATCATGTTCTGATGGAGAGTGGTAGAGAACATGGATATGGAAAAGCCAGTAATCACAAATCCATAGATTTGTGATGATATAAGGTACCATCTAATTCACCGGATATAATGGCACTAGGACAACATTTTTTTGGTTTTCAAGATCATTTCCCTAAAGTTGAAGAATTTGAATTAGAATAAATACTTACTTTATTTTGGTACAATCTCACTGTTGTTCGTACTTTGAACAATTTCCACTCCATCTCTTAAAGAAATGAAGTTGAATTTGTTATTCATGAAGTGTTAATTGATCATGTGATAGAATGATGGGTCATTCCATCTATCTCAAACAAAAGGTTAGAAAAGTTATCAAAAAATACATAAGTGCATCTATAGTGAGATTAATTATATATGGTTCCTAAAATGGACTAATACTTCATATATCGTACTGCTTAATAAAATAAAACTAGTTTCTACTAAACATGGACTTCCGGTAGTCCAGTGGTAGGCGATAAAGGCCAGTCGCACTTCGGTTGTGGGTTCGATTCCTATAGCCTTGTCCGACGCGATGGGCTGTCGCCCGTCCTGCAGGTTGTCCTTTTTCTAAAACTATATTACTATAACATCCCATAAATAATATCGAAAAAACTTCTATCCTTAAACAATACTAATTTATGTCCAACATAATCCATTCTAGTCTTTAGGCTTATCCATAATACTGCAGTCCATTGTCATAATATAGTGAAAATGATTACCAGAGATTTAATACCACCTTTGATCCCCATATATAATAAGATATGTCTTTTTGGTCACATTCCAAACATTCAAAGGCCTTAATCATGTATTCTCTTGAATACCCATTGAACCATAGTGAAAACTTGAATGCAGTTAAAAGTTAACACTTTCCACATACCAAAATCCTCAAAATTCTATATACTCAAACCATGATATCACTTAGTCCTTGTATCAATCACGAGCTCATGAATACTTTCAAACATTTCATTTTCTCCTTATCCCTTCATTATGCACATATCATCTACTTTCCAAAATATTTGAATCACTTTTCATGGTTACCGGTACCTTAAAATTATTGAAAACCACAATAGACCAATACATAAATATTTGAATACACCATAAAAGTACCTCAACAACATTATTCCTGAATACCAATACATAAACACTTCAGTCCATCCACTTCAATGAATGTCCTGGAAGAAGTCCTTCCTTGATTTAGAAGTAACTTTTTAGGTCAGGACATTGAGTTGGGTAATGCCCATGTTCTCCACAAATAAGACATTGAACTCCATAACAGTCTGTCACTCTATGACCCTTTTCTCCACACAGATAACATCGGTCCCTCCATTTTAGGTATTCCTCAAGGTTCTTCTTCCCTTCTTTAGAAATCTCAATCTTCCATTCTTTATGCTCCTCAACATGTGAACATGAATAATAGTTTATCTTCCTCTTCTTTGACGAATTAGGCATACCACTAAATTTCACCTTGTTAATCATATATCACGATGACTGATTTGGCATAATCAGAAGATATTTCTCTCTAGGAATTACACAATTTTTTTGCTCATAGTCACCAATTTTTCCATTGGATTCAATGTTAACCGAATTCCTTCTGGTTCCCTCTATTAACTAAAACACAAAAAGAATCTTGTGAGAGGAAAAAATCATGCTAGGGAAAACAAAATAGTAAAGGGGGAATACCCTTAATATCTAAAATCTTAGGTAAAATTCTAAGATCATTACCGTAGTTGTAGGACTATATCCTATACGTATACTTATCTTTAGAGACATCCCTAGACATACCTTAGAAATATCTCTAGGGATCTCACTAACGTTCTCACATCCTAGTTTCCAAAGGTTGACTAAACCTTTCCTCTAATACCAACTGTAGCGGTCTGGAATTACTTCCAGTGGACTATAATTGATACCTATCAGGGCACTCCATGGGCGGCTACACCCCCTGGGTGGGACACACCACCATCCCCAGTGGCATCCATTTCCTCATGAAGCCCTTGGGCGGAGAGCCATGCTTCGTCCAACGCTCACATGTGAGAGTTCCCAAGGATCAGATACATTCCTGCCTCCTTTGCCTCTGATACCAACTGTAGAGACCCGAAGCTTGACGTACATGGTCATTACATTACTTTTGCGGAATACTTAGTACATAACAAAAACACACACACAAGGATCTTAATAGTTTAGTGTCTTTGGAAACCCGGAACACATTCTTCTAATCCTGGTGAAAGATCCTCAACATCTCCCATAAAGATCTTCCTTTTTTTTATACCTAAAACCTTTCTTTATATCATGGGGAAAAGAAAACATAAAAGGGTGAGCTCAAACGCTCAGTAAGGGTAAACAAAAGAAATATAAATCACATCAAGCACATAACTTTTGGAAATCTTAACCTGCAAAAGAGATCATAATATCTTAACATGGAATAAATCATAGAAGTGAAAATGAGATCCCCATAATCATAACATAAAACTTGAAACTTTTTGGCATGCACACATAATCATGGAAAATCATTTATTGTTAGTCATGACTCATTGCCAAGACTATCTTAGCAGACAAACTCCATTTCTGAACTGAGTTCACTCCTCGTTTCAGTCATGTATCACTGAACCGAAATAACCTTCCGTTCCAGCCATGTCTATCTCATGAGATATAAATCTTTACCCAATGCATTGGAGGGAGATATAGGTCCCACCATCTTATAATGAATCCTTTCTTATGTGTGCCACATAATCATAAATCATACATCATCGCACAACACATGTAACAAAAATGGGATTCTTGAAACATCATGACATCATAAAACAAATCATATAAGGTAATTGACTTCATAAAAATAATTCCCTCACAACATAATCAAATCAGTGTAATAATAGGGATAAAAACAGAACCCTTTATTATCTTAGATGGAAAATAATTTTGATAAAACACTTGAACTCCATTATTGAGGAAAATATCCTTTCTTCTTCAAAAACACTTTTATTTTCTTAACATGTCATACAATTATAAACTAAAAGAAGTTTATTAAAAATAAACTTGAAAAATTGTAAAGGAATCTTCTTGTAAATAATATTTTAAAAATCCATTCATGCCGTATAAGTTAAAAAAAACATTCTTCGTACTTTTGTCCGCAAAGTCAAAAATATAGCTCGTACGAAAAACGACAAAAGATTCGTTTCATATCTTTTACTAAAAACTCACCAAAGGTTAAAATAGGATTTAAACAATTGTAGGTGGATGGAAATAATATTACATATTGAGGAAACATGGATGTGGATGATAAAATTCACCCCAGTAAAATCCAAAGTATAAACAATCTCAGATAAAAATGAGATTGTGATATTTCCCCTTACCTTAGGTCCGATTTGCTTTGTACGTGTCCGAAGATCCTGTATAATGGTTTAAATAATGTTATTGAATTATTACAGAATCATACATATTGATATGATATCATATATGGTCATATTCTTAGCTTCTTATTAGTAATATTTCATTGTTACTTGTTACTCGGGTCTTTATTGCCTTTTGTTCTTATGCATGTTTTGCCGAATAAATTCTTATTCTTATTTTAAGGTTATAGATACCTTATATACATAATGGTATTAGTGTAACATATATCATATTTATTCATTCAATTCATTTATATAATTACTATGTAATGATGATCATGTAGAACGAGTCGCATCACATCGTGGAGATGGTATTCCGTACGTACGCACGAGTGATGATATCATTCCTATGATCGTGGAATTGTATTGGAGTGTATGTATACTATTTCAGAATCAATATCACTTTTTAATAGTCATATATAGTCATTATTTACACCATTATACCCATCCAAGTAAGGTGGTGGTGGAAAATAGATTACACCACGGCGTGGAGACGGTATTCCGTACGTACGCACGCGCGATGATTTCATTTTTCTGTAGGATGGATAAAAGGTGAATTAGGGTTGTTTCATATTTATAATAACATATCCGTTTGTAAGTAATACTAATGTTATTACTTTATCATGAAATAACTAAAGAAGAAGAAGTTGAAGAAGAAAGAAATTGAAAAGATCGGTAATGGATATTACCTCTTCTTTTAAACGCCTCTTTGAATCCTCCACTTAGGGAACTAAGATTGGTATTTTAAGAAGACCAGGACCTCTAGGATTATTCTAGGGAAGTGGAGAAGTTATTTTGGCAGGGGTTTTCCGAGCTTGAGTGCTCAAATTGGTGTGAGGAGGAGGGGGAAGAGGTGCCCTTTTATAAGGGAGGAGAGGGGCACCTTAGGAATATCTCAAAATATTAATTTATATTAAAGTCAAAATCGGTTTATAATGGTTCCAAAGGGTCTTATTTCGAAGGTAAAGTGGGTATGGGTCGAAATCCTATCAACCAATAGGATTTAGACATGTTTAGGTTATTATTTTAACCTTATCAATTAGATTTAACTCTAAGTTAAATAATTTAACTTTTACCGTGTCTTTTTGTTTTCTTACACTATATGGTTAATAAACTTACTATATGAAGCCAAAAGAACCCCAAGTTGTTTATTATTAATATATCTATCCTTATATAAGTAATTTGGACGAACCTTAGATTTTTAGGAATTAAATAACAATTAATAATATAATATTGGTTTTAAAATCTAATTTATGTCAATTTTGACACTATTTGGTACATGAATTTTATGAAATTTTTAACAGAATGATAAGTTCTAACCAAGTTACTTAAATCAACAATAACATGTCATATTAACCTAGAAAAATAGTTTAAGTCATAAAAAGTCTCAAATTACATTTATTTGGGCATTTATAACATCAATTATGTTAATATTTTCTTAAAAAGGTAATTACTGCATCATCGTTGTGTCATAAATAAATTACATTATTTTAAGTATAAAAATTACAAATAAAATACCATTATGTAGGAAATATTTTTATCTTTCTAATTAATATTTATAGTCGAAAGTATATTATGTATAACCATATATTAAAAATGTTTTAGTAAATAAACTTTGATTTTAACCTTTTTAACTCTTCTTTGAATTAAATAATAATAAATGTCCTAATCTAATCCAAGTGGGCCTAAATGATAATATTTTACACTTAAGGTTGTTTTTGGTCGAGATACACTTATCCAATAGAATTAGGAAATGTGTTATGGTAATATTAATATCATTTTTACCCTTAATTACCCTATTTACTTTTAACCGTGGTAAATAAAAGTAAAAAGTTACTATTCACCAAAAATTATTTTCATCTCTTTGAACCACATTTTACTTAATGACATCAACCGTGTCTCTCGGATTTTTTAAATTACATTCACAAAAGTGGTAAAATTAAGATTTATGAAAAAATTAATTTTTTTAATTACCACTTAGTAGTTTCACTATTCATCAAAAATTGAAGTTTTTCAGAAAAATGCCAAAATTTCACCCTAAGAAATAATTGATATTCCGAATTCAAAAATGATTTCTATTTTACAAAATTCCCAACATATAAGTTGCATTAATTAATTTTATAATTAATTTTCGCTGTCACAACAAATAGCGTGTTTTTTAGAGATAATAACTATCAAAAGATTAACACTTGTTTATGTCTGGTGTAAATATGAAATTACATCCAATAACCAACATTGTATTGAATTGTAAAAATATATTCTAAATATACTTTAAAACCACTCAAATTAATAATTTATCACTATTAATTATTTCGATTACAAAAGTTGTTTTTAATTAAAATTTAGTAATTTTAACTATTCATCAGAAAATGAAAGTTATCCGAAAAGTACCAAAATTTCACCCTAAGATAATTTTGATATTACGAATCCAAAAATGAATTCCATTTTGAAAAATAAAATTTACAAAATTTCAAAAAGTGGTTATTACTATTCATAAAGGCTAGTTTTATATATATTTTAATAGCATATCGCTGTTTAGTGAAACTCGTTATTGCGTACTACACACGCTATCGAGGAAGGTTGTGATTGCGTGTAATGCAAGGCAAGTCAAGGATGCGTGTTGTGCAAGCTCCTTTTGGTGTAGTGTATAACACAAGACATTAATGAAATTAAAAAGAATATTTTTCATAAAATCTCGGGGTGTTACAAAAGTGGTCCATAAACATGACCCGATGGCCCTGGCCACGAAAGCCCTAATTCTAGGCTTGAAATCCCAATTATTTTCCCAGAAGCCCCAAAAGTGAAGAGTGTTACTAAAGAACTCAAGATTTTACACTACTGTCACCATTGCGGTACATGATGCAGTAAAAATGGAAACTGCAGTGTCATCACTACTATAGTTCCGCTGCTGTTATAGTGCTCCTACAACAACTTAGGAAATCCCCCCTACCCAGTTTAAAACATGAGACTTTTGTATGTAGGCTTATTAGGATTACCACTCATGAACCAACCCAACTACATTATTATTACCAATATAGATATTAATATTAATGTTTCTTATTTGTTCAAATATATATTTATTAATTTTCAATTATATCAATCATGATGTTTTTAACATATCCATTGAAGGTTGTCCGAAACATAATTAAGGGAAATGTAGATTCAATTTTACTATGCTAAACAAAACACAAAAATAAAAATGAAAACAGATGCAATCCAGAATGAAGAAACAATTAAATAAAAATTAAATTTTAGGAAAGGAAAGATTGACTCAAATATTTATGTGGTTCGGGCCATTTTGGTCCTACTCCATGACAAGAACTCCACTCTAATGATTATTATTATATAAAAAAAACATACAACAAAGAGCGTGAAATAGATAGAATCATACATGAACCTGAGAAACTATATGTGCATGAGGTCTTTATCACTCCTGGGACTCATGATGAAGCTAAGATCGAGGATGGTAATATACACCTCTATGCAGGATAGACTCAAACACACTAACCCCAACCCCAAGTTAGAATAAGGATGAAGATAAAATACATAATCAAAATGAAGAACAAAAACACCCTTCCAAACTCAGGCCTATAAAAAGAACCTGAGAGGATGATGTTGAATAACTAGACAACTGTAGATGAAACTTCTTAAATCTTTGTAGGTTGAACAAGACTCATGAGAGGAGAGGTCTCCATCAAAAGAGATCACCAGAACAATGGGTGTGAAAATCCACAGTCGAAGAGCACAGGATCTCCTCTCATTTTCTTGAAGGATCTCTCTATATGATGAATGCTAATGATGAATAACAACACATCAAAAAGGTAGAGTCATAGTGAGTAATAAAGTCACCTTAAAGACAAGGTGAAGATTTGATTGGGGTAGGAGTCCAGGTGGTGACTGTCAAAATTTGGGAGAGAAGATGATTTTAGAACATAGGGTGGGGGAAAAAATTAGGACACATGGACAGTATGAATCAGGAATGTGGGAGTGGATAAGGATCACCATGAAGAATAAATAGTACATATATGAGCTGCCATATACAGATTTATGAGTGACCAGTAGATCACATCAGCACAGATCTCCAAGGTGGAATGAATGGAAATGCGGTCAAATCAAATAATTTTATTGAGAAAATATCCCATCAAATAGGACCATCATGTATCAGGGATCTCAGCAGTGCTGACAGCCCAGTTAGTGTTCCATCAAGAAATAAGCCTGCACTGAAGAACCCGGAATAGAATATCCCAAATTGAATAAATTGTATAATAATAATAAAAATATCATAATTTTTCATAGAAATATTACAAATGATTTTAATTTTGGAAAAAATTTAATAAATCTCCACATTTTCAAAATAAAATGAAAACAAAAAATATACGGTCTTCTTGCAACATATCTACCATTAACCCATCAATGGCGCGGGACGATTTTCATTAATAGAAACACTTAAGACTATAGAGTACTAACCTAATATGAATAAAAATTATCATGTGTCAGTAGTGGAACATTTTCTAACCATTATACCATCTACCCCTCCAAAAATTATAAAATGCTCAGTAATAATAAGATGAAACATCATCATTAAAATAAGATCTTACCACAAATACCTAATTCTCCATAGAATTCCTGACAGACATTCGAGCATAAAAATAATATTGAAAATAATAAAATAGACCGTTATCATTGATCAAAAGATATTTAAAATAAAAAACAAATAAATTATCAAAACAATGAAATAGTAAAAGAACTAGAAACACACATGAAAAAACAGGAATCTTTTTGGATAAAAAAGTCCACCTAAGCCCGAATAGCTTAGACAAATGTCCCACACCATCTACCCTAACCAGGTTCCCCTTCAAAAAAAAAGTAGGGATAGTCCTAGTATTGTAGAAGAGAGACTATAAATAATATATGCCTGATTCTAGCAAAAAAAGGGCTTATAAACAAAAAATTAATGAAAAGTTATAGTGGTGAATCTAGGGAATACCACATGGGACTGGGCCATACTATCAATAATTTTAAAGTCATGCTAATAACTTTTTATATTGTCGGTCTTTCCACACACAAAGCACTAGATGTTCTTAAACTGGTTCATTTTTTTCATATCATTATTTTTCTATTGACTCCTAATATGAAAAAATTGTGGTTCACTCGTAACACTGTTATGTTATTCCTTCAAACCCTATGATTGAAGATTGTGAGACATAATAATAGATCTCACCTCTTATAAAGTGATTAAATCTATAACATAAATCATTGAATCCTTTAATGAAATAAATGAATAATCAACGGAGGTCAAACGAGTTAAATCATGATTATAATCATTAACTTCATTACCTATATCAGCTATATCTAGAAGGACATTATTAAACTCATCAATATGAACATGCAAAAAAGAGTCAGGTGTCATTTTGAAATAATACAACCATGTTTTTTATACCACCACAAAATAATTATCTTTTTCAAACATGGGTATATATATTGGTAAATATTTATTATCTTACTGGTAAATAATTTTACAAAAAAAATTGACTTTTAACTAAATTATCGATATATTTTTTTCGCCAAATGTTTTTACGAAAGATGAATAGTTCTATTACTATTGAAATAATACAAAAAGATATTCTATATATATTATATAAAGGGTTTAGAAACATATTAATATGACAAATATATCTATTGGTAATAATATTACAAACATTTAATATATGTTTATAAATTAGATTGAAATATAAATTCTAAATGTTTATTGGAAGTGAAATTTCATATTATATTTATTAATTTATAATATATAATACACGTATTTTAATTTTCAAACCAAATAATATTTTCACAAATTTTGAAAATTAGAAAAATATTAATTATATTAATAATTTAATGTAATAAAAAAATGAATCATTATGTAGTTTATGTTGATTGATACCTAAAAAGATCATAAAAAATGAAAAACCCCATGATCCATTTAATGAAAGAGGTCATATTGTATCTTGACTGCAATCCTCCAACAACTATCATTATAGAAGAATAGTTCCTCTAAAGACCTTTCATCACCACCCATGTAGGCCATAAGAAGAAACAAAGAAACTCAACTTCAGTACCAGTGAGGAACCACAAATCATTGTTATGCCACACCCTACATCTCCAAGATCTACAACACACACAAAAAGTCATACCCAGAAATTAATTTAAAATATCTACATAAATTGTAACCCCTCCCAAAAAATTAACATTTAAATAAAAATATTTTTATTGAATGAGGACTTTTCATTCATTATCCCTATTGACATCTCAAAAAATAAAATCATCTCTAGTACCATTGAGGAACGTCATGTCACTACTATACCACACCCTTCAGCACCATGATCTACCCCACACACAAGCAAAGTGCATACCCAAGACATAGTGAAAAATATCTACATAAATTGAAACCAAAATATAAATAAATGAAAATATAAAAAAATGATCACATAGAATGGGGGATTTTTATTCATCACCTTTATTAAAATCTAAAAAATATGATCATTTATGCTTCATTAGGGTTCAATATTCATAATACACAAGATTCATTCATATGTTCAAAAGGTGTTGTAACCACAAATCCATACAATTCCCTCATAATAAAATTAATATTTTTAAAGATAACTAATACTAAAACTACATCAGACTGGAAAAAAAGAAAAATCATGGGTTTTTAATAAAACATTCATTTATTTTAATAGAAAACACAAATAATGCTAAACATCTACAATGAGATTCTACTAGACTATCAAAAACAGTTTCAGAAATTTTTAAATAAAACATTGAGCATCTTCCTGGGAGAACTGGAAACAATAACATGATTTCAACATGAAATAGAAGATTACCAAATGTAACAATCTAGAGATCTATCCCAAGGTATATTTCATTCAACCAAGCAAAACCACCAAATCAAAAAACAAAAATAAATTCAGAAATACTATCGATCACTAAAAATATCTAGTGCATCAAAATTTATTTTCAAAATTTAATATTATAATTTGGTTGGTAAATAATTTATACCAATATTATGTAATGGATCTAATGTTCTCATGCGGTTAATGTATTGTACAAGATAATGTATGTTAGTTGTGATGATGTGGAAGCTTAGTGTAATCAAATTCAGTATAATTTTTGTATCCAGGATGAAATTATATTTGAAATGTAAAATAGGTCTATAATTTGACTAATTAAAATTGCATAATGATAATTGAAATCTAATTTAATGTATATTATAAACAAAGGAGTCATTGTTATGTTCAATGGAATGAGAAATCTATTGGATAAAAATAAATTATGAAAAAATGGTTTGTTTATTTGACATTAGAGATATGTATACCAATAATGAAAAATACTTTTAATTATTACATTTTTTTAATGGATTCGAGGATTGTTCATTGTAGTTGTTTATATCAACAGAAGATTAATTTGAAATATTTCATATGCATGGTCATGGCTCTTTCAAACCTATATAGTGTTTTTATAAATATTTAGATGATTGGTATAAGATAAAGTTTGTTTATCTATATTCCATTTTTAGTACCAATATCTTAATGTGAACATACAAATCAAACCCAATACTCACCCTTTTTAATCCCAATATATTTCCAAGTATCCTTTAAAGAACATAATAATTAATAAAAATTGTTAAAACAATATCTTAATCCAATTTTTTGTTGAACTTATATAAATCAAAATATCATTTTTCTGAAACAAAATATTATTAGTATAATGCAAGGAATCCATTTTGGTGTAAATATCCTTTAAAACATCATTAAAAAAATATTTTCTGTCTCTTCTTGGAACTATTGAAACCATAGTTCAATACTTTGGTACGAATTTTGAGAAAAAAACAAAACTAAGGGTGTTTGTTATATTTATCCTATAACAATTGCAATTATAATGTGCATTAAATCTACAATAATTGGAAGAAAACGTATATATCAATAACAAGTTAGGAAATAATTGTAGATAAATAGTTTTCTAGTCAAGAAGAAAAACTATACGACATGACATAACCACAACATCTTATAGCGACGACTAGTTCTGATAAATTTTATAGAAGATGTTATAAAAAATCATCATCTGTGAAAAATGGAAGGATAAATAATAATAGACTTTTATTTTTCTATAAGAATATAAAATTTCATAATGATAGTAGATACAAAAAAACATCCACTAATCTCAAATAGGGTTTTGTGTTATGAAATATTTTTAGAGTTGAATATGTAGTTACAAATGATGTTGATGTCGGACTAATAAGTCGGAAAGATGACAAAGGTGATGACCTAAAATGGAAAATCACGAATAAAAAAAATGTGATTAATTACTAAAAATAGTTTATAAAATTGATTATATAGTATATCTATATATAAGGATCATAAATATTTAATTATATGTTCATTGGTTACACATAATGTATACAATTAGTTTTCACATAATAGATCATCAGGATTTGAATGCTTCCACAATTCAAATTTTTGGATTGAACATCAGTTATTATTTCTGCAATATTTATGAAAAAATTTAACAAGATAGAAAAAGATGTCAAATTTAAATTATATACATATTCAAGATGATTTAAATAAAATTAAATAAGTAAAGACTTGTAAAAACAAAACTATTCTTGGTGTGCTAACTTAGTTGACCTTATTAATTAGATTTCTAACCAACTGAATCATATGTTCTATGATATCATTTACCAAATGTTAATAATTATATTTGATAAGGTATAATATTCATACATAAAAAACATCGCATTACTAGATATCGATGCTCATTTTTATTAAAAAGACATTGTGATAAGAAATATAAGATGGTGTTGGTGCTTTTACATTTGAAATATTTTAAAATATATTTACAAAAAGGTGTACTTTTTCTACTACTTCTCTAATAAATATTGAGGAGTTCTAGGTATGTGGTATATATTAGCTTTATTTTCTCTATAACCAGGAAATAGAAAAATTCCCCCTTCCTTTAAACCAATTGTATCCAAATTCCCTTCATTTCCATGATGCCTAAAACTAATAAACACAATTATTTCATGATTCGTCATAGGATATTTCATAGTTATCATAATTCCAGCAGGGGTCTTGGAATTTGAAAGAATACACACTAAGAGAACATAATTCAAATTTGGTATCATACGATTTTCTATATGATGCAACAAAATAGGAAAGTATATTTCATCAGGAGTATGATATTGGATGCATTGGTGGGGAGGTTCTCGAGAAAGATGACCCTCGAAAATATAACACTAGGAAATGATCAAGTAATCCCCCCCACCTAGTGGTGAGAGGAGGAAGGAGGAACTGATCATTCCACCTCCAATCTTGTGGAAGTCCTTCATCCCCTTTTAAAACCCTATTTTTCTCCAGGAGTTCCCGATGATTTCATTATGCCTGAAGGTTCTTGATATTCACATTGGAGACCCTCAGTTATGGATATCATTGTCGGAGTTATACAAAGTGTCGAGTCTTTAGGATTTTACACAGGTGGATCATTTCAACCATCAATTTCCCTCAGTTGATGATTTAGACCATTTCATCTTTGGTAAATGGGATTGGCAAGACCATGCAGCTTTCGGTCTTCTTAAAAAATGCCACTTCATGATATGAATTTCATTGAAATATGATTTTTTATAGGCTTGGTCTAGTGCCCTCCATCGATGAAATGACTGAACATTTTTCTTCCTTCGATGGTCTTTTGATCTACATATGAATTGTGATCTATCCACTATTGTGGCATGAGTAAGTCTCCGTTAGATCCCTCTTCTATTTCAAAAATCCTACAATTATCCATATGATTGGTAATGTGGTGGGTCACATTCTATTTTCTGATGTTCGAACATCCACTCTGAGTCATCCAATCAATCAACGCCTATGTGTTGAAGTAGATGTTGCAAGTCCTTCGGTCGATTGGATCTAGATTACAATTGGTGAATAATTATGATAGAAGCAGGATTCTGTCATTGAATATTGGTTTGACTATTGCATGATCTACTGTAGATTTGGGAATTTGGCCTATAAATGTAAATGTGAAGATATGAACAGGAGGACGTCTGATCCAAGTGAGAGGATAGTTAGGTTCTTTAGTCAGAGGCCTTTGTCTGGTGTGGGTGGTTTTTGGTTTGGTGAACCGGGTTGCATCAACTTTGAGGAATTATGAAGAGGCACACCCTACTCTGATGATTTTTGCAGTGCTTAGTCGGCTCAAGTATAATCTGAATTTGGGGGATAATGGGATGAAGTCTGCTTCCATAGATGACACTGGTACTAGTGACATGGGAGGTCCATCAGGCATCAAGGTGGTTACAAAGGACACTGAGAAATCAGTGTTTGTGCTATTGGCTACTAGCAGAAAGGTTTTGGGTGAGAACAAGGGGTTAGATCCAATGGCTGAGGAGACTTTGGACATTGTAGGTTGTGATGGTTGTCCCTTAGGGGTTTCAGAAGCTACTAATGGGATCCAAGAGTGGTCTGTGAGTAATGGAGGTGTAGTGGTCAAAATTTCTACTGGCAATCATTTTCAATAATTATTGAAGGAGAATGTGGAGGAGGGTACCCCAATGAATGAAGGAGTTAGTATGCAGAATGGGATTCAATCTCAGGTTGATGGAACCGGGAAAAAAGTTCTACTACGGGGGATATTGGATGGTAATTATTTTGTGAAACAACCAATGTGTCGAGCAATGATTGACACTAATAGTAAATTTCATAAGGGATAAGGAGAGAAAGATAGAAATCATGAGAATAATATTCCTGGGAAATGGGGGAATTACTATGATAGAGATAAAGATAGTGATGGTGGATTTATCTGGCCTTCATATAGTGAAATTGTACAGGGAGGGAGGATTAAGGTGATTGGGAATCAGGAAGTTATGACTGATCCACCATGAAGAAGGTCGAGGAAGGACCACTCCTATCTACCAAAGCCGGTGTCCACCAGGTATTCTATTGGAAACACCTAGTTTCTTTCCTTGGAGAAGATGAATCTGAGAAGGAAGTATGCTAAGGTTCTGAAGCATTTCGAAATCTCGGAATGAGAATTAGTTACTATAGAAGAAGATTTTTACTAGGGATGTGGTGACATGTATGGTTTTTATGATATGTAGTGGTCTCTTTTGGATTGTGGTACTTGTTTACTGTGATTTTAATTTATTTTAAGAAATTTTCAGGGGATATCCTATGATTGAGCTTTTCTGGTATATTTCATCTATTTTGGATCCATAGAAGTATGTAATCAGAATCCCAATGTAACACCCCAGGTAAATAAAGAATATTACATTTTTATATTTATCCATATTTGTGAATAAAATATTAATATGACTTTATAAAGGGTATGCTATTCTCGATGGCGTACCCAACACGCAATAACGAGTTTCTTGGAAATCTTACGTTGCACTCTAATAATAAAATAATATTATTTTAAATGATAGTTAACATGTAGCCGTTGTATTGGCGGGAATGGATAGAAATAACTAAAATATGATTATATATGTTTTTAAATGTTTTTACATTTATCTAATAAAATACAAAGGCTTAAAATACGGAAAGAATTCAATTTTAGGCGTATATGCCCTGGTTTTCACTAAAGGGTTACTTAGCGCCTTTTGATGGAGAACCGTCGTTAAATATAGTTTTGTTCACTCTTATACATTCTATTGGACCAAATAAAACTCTTCTTAAGAATTGGGACATCAAAATTTACTTTGTGTAAATTTTTGGTATCTTGCCGATAAAGTTCATTTTTTTTAATGAATAGTGTAAAATGTTGTATTTTAATTCAAAACTGCTTTTTAATATAATTTATTTATATGATTAGATTATATTTTCAATTGGTTTTAAAGTGAAATTAGAATATATTTTTACCATTAAATCTAATAGTGGTCGTTAGAATTAATTTCACTTTGAAATCAGACTTAAACTAGTGTCAATCTTTTGATACTTATTGTCTCATAAAAACACGCTATTTTCTCTGACAGCGGGAATTAATTATTAAATTAATTAATATGACTTATATGTTTTGAACTTCTTAAAATAGACTTCATTTTTGAATTCAGAATATCAAATATAGCTTAGGGGGAATTTTTGGTATTTTTCTGAAAAACATCAATTTTTGATGAATAGTGAAACCACTAAGTGGTACTTATAAAAACTGATTTTTCGTTTAAATGAAATTTTACCACTTCTGTGTTTTGAATTTAAAAAAATCCGACATACATGGTTTTCATTAAGAAGTAAAATTTGGTACAATGAGATTAAAATAATTTTTTGGTGAATAGTAACTTATTAAGTTTGTAATCGCGATTAGAGGTAATTAGTGTAGTTTAAGGTAAAAATAATGTTTTAATAATATAAAATGAAATTGACACATGTCCTAACCTCATTGGATGTGTCATGGCCGACCGAGACCATCCATGGGTCAACATGGGGACCCCATGAAGCCACTTTGGTTGGAAAATGACATTAATATCTTTTTATTTAAAGTTAAAGTAAAAAATGAGACAAACAGGAAATGTTTTACTAGAACAATTTTTACATGGGGTTATACAAATCCGATTTTTGACTATAAATATTCATTGGAATGATAAAAAGATTTCCTACATTATAGTATTTTTTTTAATAATTTTTAGACATTAAATAAATTAAATTATTTATGAAATCATGATAATGAAGCGATAACCTCATTATTTAACTATTTAAATAAAATGGAAAGATAATGTAATATCTAAGACCTACACATGTCCATAACCTATTGGATGAGTGTATTTCGAACCCTTATCAACTTATACTCGAAATAAATAAATTTGGGACCTTTTAAATCCAAAACGCTTTTGAAAATAAAGTATCATTTTGTAACTTTACAAGAGTGCCCCTCCTCTCCTCTTATAAAAGGCCCCCACCCCTACCTCCTTACCCACACTCCCAAAGCCTTTGGCTCGGACAACCTCTGCCCATTTTGTCTCCACACTTCACTCTCTTACTCCTTGAAGCCTTACTTTGGGAATAAGTCTTCCCAAGGAAGCCTTTGATCTCAAACCAAAGGGAGTTACCCGATTTTAAGGTAATGTCTTCACTTGTGTTCTTTTGTTTAATTTTGCTTCTCCAACCCCCTATACTCTTTTTATTCACTTATTTTGTAACAAATACAGTATCTTAAATATACTAGGATGTTTTTATAAGAAGTAATCGAGCTAGACTTACACACACCTACATCTAATGGTTAAAGAACATACTGTTTCCGTGGATGGCGAATTTCTGCCTCCCGAAACGATGATTGTTCAACATTCTTTTAACACCTTCAAAGGTGGCCATTAATATGACACTATACTTATATATGATATATAAAATGTTTATGTTTTACTTAAGCTTCTGTATTTTTCATTTATGGCATACCTTTATGGTTTCCATTATGGGTAAACGCGATATCTTCATTTAAGGAAGTGCGGACTACCGCCCCCTCAAAGTGATGTGATTCGTTAATGCCATATGTGGGATGTATAAAGGAAGGATTTAAAGTTATTATATATGATGTTATAATGGAATTATAATATACCTTTATATCATTATTATTTTCTTTCCATTAAAGTATGAGATAGAAATGAAAGTAGCATTCATGCGTACGTACGGCTTACCGTCTCCATGAACGGTGCATTTCATTTCTTATCCCCAAATGTAATGTATTATTATGAGTACATATATATAATGGATATATATGATGTATGTTACATCTAAATGATTAATATAATTCTGTAATTAAAATATACATACCTCTCATATAGTTTTAGTTCCATTAATATGACATAGAAATGAAAGTAGCGTTCATGCGTACGTACGGCTTACCGTCTCCATGAACGGTACATTTCATTTCTTATCTCAAAATGTTATGTAATACTATAAGTACATATATATAATGGATATATATGTAATATATTACATCAAAATTATGGATATCATTCTAGAATTATAACATATATATATCTCTCTCATTTTGTTTTAATTCCATTAATATGACAAAAAATGAAAGTAGCGTTCATGCGTACGTACGGCCTACCGTCTCCATGAACGGTGCTTTTCGTTTTTTATCTCCAAATGATATGGAATAGTATGAAATGAATATTTAATGGATATATATTATATTTTAATCATTAATACTATTCTGGAAATTATTTACTTATAACTACATGGGCAATCTTTTTTCAAACAAGTTCATTTTTGACTCATGTACCAAACATCGGTAAAAATGTCTGATATGAACTAACATTATTAAAAAATTATTATAACATTATAATATGTGATATGAACTGAATAATAATCCCTAAAGGAGGTACTTAGGCAATTATTAATTGACCAAAGTTTATTATTCAGGAATATAAAGAAACGAACAAGACAAGTTGGACTTGAGGTAAGGGATCCTACTCCTCTCTTTCTTTTTAAGTACACTCTTTTATGTCATTCCTTTTAAAGCTCATCTTTATTGTTATTGGGATGTTATTTTATATTAATCTTACTGTAATTTTTATGTTCATGTGATGAGAGACCCTATTCTCTCTCATCAATCCATTTTGGAAGTTTTCAGTGGCGCCGTTAGGCTGCCGAATTTTTGTAAGAGATCTAACCTCTCTCTTTCTTTTTAAGTACTCTCCTTTATGTCACTTCTTTTGAGCTCCTCATTGTTATTTAGGGGGATGTTCTTTTATATTCCTCTTTCTATAAACATTATGTTAATATGATGAGATACCCTGTTTAATCTCATCAATCCATTTTTGTAAGTTTTATGTGGTGCCGTTAGGCTGTCGAGTTTTCGTAAGTGATTTTTCATCTCACTTTTATTCCCGTGATATTTATACTACATTTGCCACAATTTCCTTTGAGTGGGGTATGTACTGCCCATTATTATACTCTTTGTGTAATATAATTTCATTTATTAGTATTTACATCAATGATGTATTGTCTTTCTTTCATGGGGTGTATGTTTTGAAAGATACCCAAGTCGGTAAGGGAACCTTTCACCTTCCTCTTTCTAAAAGACTTCTTTTGTTGGGTCTTTTAATTTACATATTGTTATGTTGGGATATGTTCTCATATATACTTATTGATGTAAATTCTATGTCCAGGTGATGATATACACGTTTTATCTCTCATCAACTCATTTTGATGTGGCGCCGTTAGGCTGTCAAGGGAACTTCTTAACCCAATTTCGATTTCTTTGGGTTCAACATGTAGTTATTGAATATGTCATCCTTTGAATATGTGTGAATGACCTTTGATTATTTTACACTTAATATCCACTAATATTTGGTGTATTAGTTTGTCACACATAATTATGTAATTGATTTATCCTTAAATCAAGGATATCGTCTTTGTATGGGACTTCGTCTCAATCTCCTTTCATTGAGGAATATTTTATTTTATACACAACTTTATTTTATACGGTGTATAAACCCCTTTGACTTTTACATTTATCCAAAAGGAATCTTTTTATACGAAGCGTTTTACAAAACGACAAAAGGGAATGTTTTTGTCGTACGCATGTGGCGACAACGACTTCTCCACCACCGTGACCGTTATTTGGGTTTCAGCTTCCTCTACAAGCCATACCTTCTTTTTAAAAGAAAAAAATAAATATCATGTTTTACTTTTCTTTTATTTTGGTATTTAAAATGGTTTTCATAATGTTTTTATATCAATATGTTGTATTGATATCTTGTGATTGAAAGGTGGAAATGTTATGTTTCCTTTATGCATGTTTTATGGGATACGATTATGTTGAGGTTCTTGGGCATTATTATGAAGAAGGGTGGTTCCGTGATAAACTAAGGGCGGGTGAGCCCGATATAGCTCTCCAATACATTGGGTAACGCGAATGAGTGAAACGTTATGGTTTCTCCGAAGAGATTTAGGGAATATACTGTGATGGGTATTCCAAGCATAACCAAGAGGGTTACTCCCTACGTAAGAATGTTATGAATGCCTCAAGTTACCTTTATGTCTTATGTTTTCTATGATTTATTCATGGTTTGATGAGGTATGTTAGAGTGCCTATGTTTTATGGGTAAAGTATGATTTCATTCTTATGTATATATGAGCTCATGTTTCCTTTCCATATTTTTATAACCCTTACTGAGCTTTTTATGCTCATCCCAAGTTTTTGAAATGTTTTTCACAGGTCAAGGGAAAGGTATATGATGTGATGATAGTGTCAAGGATGTGTCAAGAAAGAATCCATGTTTTATTTTCAATATGTTTCCGTTGATGGGAAGAATGAATACTGTCTTTTATGTAACCACTTTGTTTAAATGTGGAATGTAATGCAAGTTTCATGATTTAATTTTCTAAAACTCTAAACCTGAAAAGATCCTCAATGTGTAATCTTGTAATAACTCAAGATTAAGTAATGTTTAAGGCTGGGGCCTTATACCCAATGTCAAAAAAAAAACATAATTACTTGAAATTTGTTCAACCAGAAGAAAAAAATATGTTTAATAACTCTTAATCCAAGATTTACAACACCAAACCATTAACCAAATATCGAAAATCCAAAAATAACCAATATCCAAATCAAATATTAGAAGCCTCAACACCTAGATCCATCATTAAATTCAGAATGAAAATAGGGAACTCACATTACAGGGATGAACCAATCATCGACTTTCACATGCATCAGGTGATGAGGATGATGGTGCGTCTTCATCCTTCGAGATGAGAGGATTAGAGTTGTTAATGAACCAAAGAAGTGCGAAGAAGGATATCCCTATCAAAATTTTAGTGATGCAATATTGTGAGTTCCATCTAGTATAATTATTTATATAGAACCTCTACTAATGTCTTAGCATCACTAGGTTGTGAATCACATGCTCAACAGGGTTAGGGTAGCATGCCTTCTAGGAATTTGAATTGTTTTTTACCTTCTAACCACATGAATTGTGGTCACACTCAATAGGGTCGGTTGATTATCTTGGGTAAGGATACAAGGAAGAGGCATGGACCTTATTAGAGAAATGTATAGCTATCTCAAAAAGACTCTAATGAGGCCCCTCTAGTATAATAGATTCATTTCAGCTAGTTATATTTTAGAAACAATTGGTTTGAGAATGAATAATAGAATAAATAACAAAGGGATATGATAATATTAGGGAGATAAATCCTCTATCAATAGAACCCTTAAAAGTAATGGTAGGAGATCAACGATACATGATTTCCCACAAAAGCTTTTACATTCTCCACTTTGGATTAGCATCCCAAAGTCACCCAACAAAACAAGAAGAAGAAATCATGTTTAATTTGAATTATAATGAAACCCTAACTGAAATTAAATTTAATTCAAATAATATATACCCATGATTATATGTGATGAAAAATTAAAGTGGGGATGTATATACCTAATAAGAGGTCCAAACATGAATATATTTAATGATAAAATAGTTTATTTCCATCCCCTCCATACACATCATCTCCATAGTTGAAAGAGGAAAAAAAATAAAACCTCGGTGGATTAGGGTGTGATCAGTTGTAGATAATCGAGTGTGTGGGTGTGGGGTGTGAGGATTTGGGAGTGTTATCATAGGTGGGGATCACTACTATGTGGGTGGCGATGGATGAATATCGGGAGTCCATCGCGTGTGGGGGGGGGGGGTCTCTGAACAATGGTGATGGAATATGTTTTTTGTCATTATTTTTCAATTCTTTAATAGAATGATTCCAATATCATTATATTTCTATAATTTTAATATAATTTTTTTTAAAACTATCACAGATAAAAAAATTGAAAATAAAAAATTGGAAATAATAATTCATAATAATGGAATATTTAATAAATATTGAGAGTGGTGATGAACTAATAATGATTAATAAATATTTATTTACTCATTTGTGAATAAAATATTTTTTTATTAGAATAAAATATTTATTTAATAGAATAAAATATTTATTTGGGTTTTAATGAAATGCAAGAGGAGTACGAATGGACCAAGACTGTGTTCGGTGATAAAATAATTATTGATGAGTTATTAAATATTATTTATCCATTTTTCAGAAGTTAGAAAACCGAAAAATAATAATAAAATATTTATTATTATGTGGCATCATATTTCCATAATGGTTATAATTATATTTAATGTCTATTATGCAATTAAATTTTGTAACCAAAATGAATGATCTATAAATATATTACTATGTATATCGTGTAATTCATTCGAAACAAATTCCACCATTGGGAATAGAGATTTGTTGCACAAAAAAATATCTCTCGACTCCTCCTCTCTCCCTCTCAAGAATGATAAACCCATGATAGACTATCTTCAAGACCATAGAACAAGCAACCAAGAATGAACAATGCAAGACTTTTGATTTTCTGCTCTAGCACATGGATAATGAGTGGCATTTCTTGAAGACCATTAAAGAAATTATGGATCACTACTTGAGGGATTCGACCATTGAATCCTCAAAAGCGCAATGAAGGTAATACCGAATGGAATTTTTGAAACAATCATCAATGAAGAATGTTAATAATTCCATTTATGTATTTATTCAGATATTAAATAAATATATTATAAATTTTATATGGAATATCCATTCTTATGGTTTCTGTAAATTATTATTAAATGAAATTTTAATTGATCTACCTCCCCTATAATGCTTATGATTCACTTATAACCATCACTTGATGAGTGGGAGACATAGTTTTTAGTGAGTTGTGTGACTTGGTTTTCGAGTTTCATAGTAGAATCATATATTGTATTCTAATATGGAACATGGCCGGTTAATGGAGAATTGAAAGCCTAGGAAGGTTGGTATATATATTTATATGACAATCAGGTGTTTTTAGGGATGAATAGTGTTATTGTGTGGTGGTCGTAATGACTCGTGTTGTTACAGGTTTTGAGTTTTATGGGAAAATTGAATTTTTTGTTTCTAAAGCTATTGGTGTTTTGAAAATTTTGATTCAAATTAGAATTATAAGGGTTGTAACATTTTAATGAGGTGCTTTTTGGTGAATTGAGGATTGAGAGGTGTCTCGTGTACTCAGGTGAGTATCAATAGCTTCAAGTGAATGATTGAGTTTAAGGGGATGATTTTACCCTTCTACCTTGTTATTTCATGGTTAGGGTAAATTTTGTTTTTTTGGAGTATGTTCATGATTGGTGGGGGGTTGTAAACAACCAATGATAACCATATAATTTTGGGGAATATGAATATTTCATTGTTAGTACACTGTTTGGTAAAATGTGTGGCCAAATTGTGCTGGAATTATTGTCATAGACAGTGTCAATCTCGTTGTTGGAACACAGTATTGCAAGCCATATCAAAAAATAATGTGAGTTTCTAATTTTTCATTAAAATGTTGTATTTCCCATTTATCCCTTATGGGTTTCTAACCCTCACCCATTCATTTATCCCAATATGGAATGGTAGACATCTCCCTCTCATGTCTATTGATTTATTTTTAGTTTGGGGAATTTTGGTACCAATTCATACTGTATATGGAGATATGATATCCTCCACTTCTCTTCATTATTATCCTCTTTTCCATGGATTTTTTTTCTGGTAGCTTCGGGTTAGGGTTTAGCACTGATTCCCTTAATTAATGGTGTATTTTTATGAGAATGATGGGGTTTTCATGTGCATCTTTGTATAGTTGGTCTTGATATGATGTATTCAATCAATCGTTCATCATTTATCTTGAGGTATGATAGGTTTCAAATTTATTTAGTGTTTTTGAAGATATTATATATTTTTAGACATCGATTTGGGTTAGTTAATTGGGTATTTTTCAAGGAATAGTTTTGGGGATGTGTCAGGAGTATACCACACCTCACTATATCTGGTTTTCGGGAGTAGATGTCAATTAAAAAATTTATTGGCATTTATGCCAATTTTAATTTAGTAGTGAAATTCATTACAATTTTTTTATAATGAACTATTTGGGTTTTATGGGATGAGATGGGGTCTTGGGTGTTGATACATGCTAGATGAGGATTGGATGAGAATAGGTAGTAATATTCGGGCGTTAATTAAATGGAATTGATTCATACGAGGTAGGGGGTAGTTGATCATCTCCCTGTAGTATATTCTTTTGATATATCATGTGATATTTAGTTTCACCACCATGTTTATTAAAATATAATTTTAAATGAATTTTTCTTCATAAATTTAATGGGTAAATCATGAGTGTCAAGGGCCATTGGACTCTGATGCATAGGATGATTCCTCAAAAATTTATGGTTTGTGGAATAAAATCAAAAATTCGAGATGTGCATTAGATGCACCATAAAGGGGTGGGATTTAAATAAAATTGGATGAGTTATATATATAGTACATTGATGTAGTATCCCTTAGTTTCCTAATTTTAAGAGTGGTGATAGACTTGTAATGGTTAGACTCGGATCACTACAGAAAATTCATAGTTTGATGATTTTTTGTTAAACCACTGCAAAATATATTGTGTGAATTAAACGACATATAATTTAACTACCTCTAAATAATATGAATTTATTATAAAAAAGAATCTTTCTCCTCCCCCTGCTTCTCACCTAAGCACCCCCACCCCATATCCACTAAGCACCCCCAACCCCGAACCCTAGATACCACACTCTCTCCTAAATTCCACTATCCCTTAGTGCTACTCTTACCCCAGACCCCTCCCCACCCCACTCAAAACCCAATGGCCCTTACCCTCACCAGTGCTCGAGACCCATGCCCTAACAACCTCTCTAGACTCATGCCCTCTATAGTGATTAAACCCCCCAAACCCTCCCCTTCAACAGTTCTTGTTCCCCACCCACACCTATATATATGGTTTTCCCTAACCCCCCCAACCCAACACATCGATATCACCCTTTCCGTATACATGAAATTTTACTCTTTCAAGTGTAGTTTTTTCTGTTTTTCCAGGAATCATTGTTTCTATTATGACAAGTTGATGTTCTGGTTGGATTTTTTTTAGATCACGAGGTCTTGGTGATTTCCACAAGTTTTTTATAAATTTTCTTGTTTCCATTAACTTCCTTTCAATGTTGACTTCTCTAGAATGAAAATTCATGAAGGTATTAAAATCTAAGTTTTATATAATCACGCGAGTAATTCTATAATGTCATGAATATAATTCAGCATGAAGTTTATTGTTTTATCTAATTAATTTATATAATATAAGTGATGTAATTAAGGATATTGTGGCTTTTCATGACATGTTATATAAATAAAATAATATGATATAATAATTAAAACAAAATATTGATGGGGAACCTACTATTAATAAAAGATAAAGGATTCATAAATTATTAATTTTTGAGATTTATTATTTTGTATAGACAAGAATTAATATAGTGTAATTTTATTAAATAACATGGATGATGATTCTAATTAATTTTTTAAATTGATGTTTAGTAATATTATAACCAAATTTATTAGTTATGTTGTAAAAAAATTATTATGTATACATACATATTTTATATTTTCAAATAATTTTACATAGATAAATTGTTTATGTTCATGGAAGTGTGCTCAAATAATATGATGATGTGCTAAAACAACACTTGGGATGTGTCACATTCAGTAAACTTTTAAAAGAACATTCTCAAGACTTACATGGGATCCTACATAGTGTAGTGCTAAATTTCCTTGGTTTCCCCAAAAATCAACATGATGATGTGCCAAAATTTTAACTCCCTTGAACTTTATCAATTTTTATATGGGGTAGTTCCCAATTAGACAATGAATTGATTGTAATATATTATATGAGATATAATCTATATTATATAATCCTTATTACAAGATTAATGTGGTTTAATTATTATTATATGAGATAATAATGTTGCGAATAATTTTTGAATATAATGAAAAGTTATAGTACAGAATGATGTTGTGAAAAAAATGTAGTGAAACTAATTGTATGATGATAGAGATGATGAAATGATGATAATGATATGATGTTGAAGGACTTAAGAAGGATGTGAATACTCCTAGGTGTTCTAAAATTGGAACATTTAATGAAAATGGGTTATTATTTATGTATATTTTTTAGTAATTGATAATGCTCTATTTAGTGAATTATCAATGGTTCTTCCTGTTTAATATCTATAATGCTTCCAATTAGTTAACAAAAATTTATTTTCAAATTTTAAATTTATTTCTCTTTTAATTTATCTTAACTCTGGACAAGTTATGAGGTGTCTCCTTCTTGAGATTAGCCATACAAGTCATAGGATATGTGTCTGGATAATAGGAATGTGAAATGTTTAGATTTTTTCCCAATTATGATTCTTGATTTTTTAATATTTTTTAAAGTATTTATATTTTTATTGTTCCTTTAATTTTCTTGTATTGTTAATATGGATAATATTTATTAGATTTTATCTAAGTAATATATTTATGATCAGTGTGAATAGAATTACTTATAATAAATTTTTTAATGGAAGGGTAAGTGAGTGATGTGCATTATTGTTATTTTGATAGATAGTGGATCTATTGGTTTTGATATATCTAGTGTTTATATATTCTAATTTATTTTTGAACATATATTATCCACTGAGTTTTAAAGGTTATATTTTTTATTCTATGATTAATTTTTTTCACCTTATAATGTTTAGTCACAGTGTAATTTATATATAGATAAAAGTTGGATCACATTAATAAGGAACACACCTCAGTATGCTAAGGGTATGAGCACCAATTTCAATCAACAGAATGTGATCCCAACATCATCAAAAATGGACAATGAAATAAAAAACCATATAAACGATGTCACGAACCGTCCTCGGGGCCCGTGCCGTGACTACCCCAAGCCCACCTTCCATAGGACAGGGGCTGGTGACTAGCACTAAGGCGTAAATCCCGGTAAAAGGGAAGGCATTGCCTTTGTAAAGTAAACAAACACCACAGAGCAAGCTAGCAGTAGAAGTAATCACTAGGTAAAAACTAAGTACAACAGTAAGTGCAGAAAAGTAAGTGGGACAGTATAAAACCCCAAACTGAAAGTAAAGTACAACTCGAAAGGGAAAACAACAACTGAAAGTAAAGCCGCAACGTCGAGCTGTCCACTGGAAATCCCAAGTGAAGGGTAAGTATAGATGGCCTCCACAGCTCCTCGGGTCTAGCTGTCTGCTCTGAGAACGTCTCACCCAGTGGTCCACCTTCAGGTACCGTCCTGCTCCGCAGGTCTCAACCACGATCAGTGCTGTCCGTCGTCTGCAACAAACACAACGTAGTGTGGGAATAGCCCATGCAGGGGTGTGTATAAGCTACTCAGTAGGGACCCCGAGACCCCCGAAGGTCTCCCAGAATCCACAAAGGATAATCCACAAAGGAAAAATACAATCACGAAGTAACATTCGACACTGCATAGGTATATGCCCATACATATACCTAAGTCATCAAATCCAGTACGCTCCAACATCCGACCCCAAGTACAAACCAGTCCACACAGGAAAGAAAAACGTAATCCTCATAGGATACCACAAAACAATCCTCAAAGGAAAGAAAAACAGTATTCAGCTCACACAGGTATACTTCTTCATATGACGATAGAGATGATCAGATGTTGCCACTGATTCATCTAAGCCGTCAGACCCACAAAGGATCGATAAGTACTAACCCCCGCAATGACCCACAAAGGATCTGACCCAAAAAGGATCGATAGGTAACTAAACCCCGCAATCACCCACAAAGGATCTGACCCACAGAGGATCGATAGGTAACTAACCCCCGCAAAGTCCCACACAGGATCAGACCCACATAGTATCTATAGGCGCTGTCCCACACAGGACCGCTGATCGCTGACCCATACAGGATCAGACCCACATAGGATCTGTAGAACGGATCCACGTAGGATCGCTGAGTGCTGTAGTCATCGCCGTCAAATCCACTGAGGATCTCTGTACTGTCGTCGTCGTCGTCGTCGCAGTCGCAGCCAGCTCTATGGTTCTCGCACACAACAAGCTCGTTCGGGAGGGTCTTCTCCACGAGCCGAGAGACTGATACATCAACTGACACACAGTCTGGATTTCATTTATCCAAAAGTTCCGTATCATTAATAGGAACTCAACGTCGCAGACGGCGCGTCAATCAGACGCCCGGTCTGAGAGTTATTGGCTTTTTCGTTCGAGGGGCCCGGTTGGTTTTTAAGGAAAAACCAACCCAACCGTACTCAACCTGCGTCCAAACCTCGGGCGGAGTAAGCCAAAATATCCGTCTCACTTAGAGGAATCCATCAAAATCGACGGCACGTCAATCGGACGTCCGGAGCTCAAGTTACGAGCGTTTCCGCTCCGAGGGCCCGGTTGGTTTCGTGTATGAACCAACCCGGCCGAACCCAAAGTAATCCGAAACCATGAGTGTAATATGTCAAAATGACCGTCTCGATCCAAGTATCACATCTCCGCTGATGGTGCGTCGATTGGAGGTTCGTAGCCCATGATATGGGCAAAATAACAAAAATGTTCGAAAACGGGGGGTCTGGGCCCGGACCGACCCGACCCAACCCCACCTAGGCCGGCCCGGACCGGGTCGACCCGACACGGGTCCGGGTCCGACTTGGCTGGGCGCGATCCGGCCCGGCCCGACCTGGGCACAACCCGGCTGGCATGGGCCGGTTGGCCAGCAGGTCGGCTCGGCCAGTTACGACCGAGCAGAGCGGGGGGTGCGCTGCCCCCGCGTGAAAGAGCCGCGACCCCACGTGGGGCCGCCCATGCCAGCGGGCGTGGCTGGCTGCCGCCTCCCATCCTCCTCTGGTCTCGCGCGGTCGCGGGACCGCGTCCTGCCACCGCGGTTTCAGACGCGACGGCTCCTCCCGGCGGCGTGCCAGGCGCCGCCGCCCCCTGCCGCCGGCGCCGCCGTGCTGACGTGGCTCGTCGACTGGCTGCTCCGCGGACCACCGAACGAGTTCCGGTGGTCGTATTAACACACCGTCTTCGACAATGGACCTCCTGGGGCCCGTCCTTCACTACGAGGACCTCACATCGCCCGTGCGGCTTGTTTTGTCGTCGTCCGCCGTTTCGCACACCAAGAACAAAAAGGGCGGTGGGTTCGGACATGTTCGTTGGTCCGCACCCACCGCGTTAGCAGTTTTAAAAGTCTCACAAAAAATATTTAATCATACGCCATGGGTATAAATCACAACGATTTAGATGAATCAAACCCTACTTCAACGTTGTCGTCGAACGAGTGTTCATTGCGGAATTGACCGTCGCGGAAGAAGGGGATCGTCGGGTCGCGGAAGGGGTGTCACTATCGTCGTGGTACACGGCGTCACGTAGTCAAATTCTGAGGATTAAAAACACACAGATTTAATTGCACTAATTAAACCCATGTTTACGATATAATTCACAAGGAATTAAAAGAACCAAAATACCCTACCTCAATCGGTTGTTGATCGAAGGTTGTCGCGGGGAAGGAACGTCGCAGAAGAAATGTTGCGGAAGGAGAAACGTCAGCATCGCGGTACACGACATCACATCGTCGATCTCCGAGGGTTCGGCATTCTTCGTCTCCCTTTGTTGAAGGCCGGCGTTCTTCGTGTTCTTCGCGTTCTTTGCAAAGAAGGATGAAGATCTCCAAGACTTAGAGCTTCCTCCAATTCCTCTCAACAAGCAACCCTCAAGTAAACACGTGTTTGTCTTATGTTATTCCCATGCCAACGATTTGAAAAACAAGATAAGTAACGAACAATTAATTTGAAGAATTAATTGTAAGAATTTAACTGCCCAATTAAATGGGGGCGTTTCCTAACCAGAAAAATGCACAGTTGACTTTCATTAAAGAGGGGGTTGCAGGTGCGTTACTTAGGTGGAAAGAAATGGTGGGGCTCATGCGGGCCCCACCTCACAAATATCTACCAAGTGGGTAGGATATTTTGGGTTCCACCCTATCCGCTTAACTTAGCTTAAGTGGCTTTAAGTGGCTTTATGTGAAATAAAATAAAGTTGTCGCACCACTTTATTTTATTTCTTAACTTAACCCCAAAAAATTAAAAACCACACCCGAGCAAACGCAACTCCGGAAAAGGCATTTCTAAGCAAATATCGGCACCACAATTCCATCGATACCCTCGGAATTCGATTCCGAGCACCGGTTCAAAAGTTAGAAAAACCCGATCGTTCGTTCACTGAACGTACCCGAGTCAAATTTCGAAAAATGATTCTGGGCACACCGGGCCTTGGAATCAGGTGCCGTCAGAAACTGCGTTCTTGTAAAATTCCAAAGAAAAGTAAGAAAAAAAATTTCCTTAAATTTTACAGGTCTTTACATCACTCCCACCTCAGGGATTTACGTTCCCGTAAAGATACATCATAAACTAGGAAACCAAATGTGGGTACTGAGCACGCATCTGAGCCTCCCGCTCCCAAGTGCTCTGCTAGAGGTTCCCGTGCGGCCATCTGATACACAATAGATATATTGATCGCCCACGTAGGACCCACTCCTATCTATCCTCGATATCCACTGGGACCTCCGCAAAAGTCACCCCATCATCAACGTCTATATCCCCATGGTCTATGATATGCGTTAGGTCATGCACGTATCTCCTTAGTTGAGATACGTGGAAGACGTCGTGCACCCGGTGCAACTGAGGTGGTAGAGTCAGGCGATAAGCCACCTCTCCAATCCTTCTTAGGACCTGAAATAGTCCGATGAAGCGTGGAGACAACTTGCCGCCTTGGCCAAATCTCTGTAATCCACGTCGAGGTGAGACACGCAAGAAGACGTGGTCGCCATCCTCGAACTCCAATGGCCTCCACCTCTTGTTAACATAAGACTTCTGCCTACTCTGAGATGTCCTCATCCGCTCCTGGATGATCTGGACCATCTCTGTCGTGGCCTGGACCATATCCAGTCCCACAAGTGCTGACTCCCCAGGGTCTATCCGGCACAAAGGATATCTGCAAGGTCTGCCGTACAACACCTCGTATGGTGCCATACCGATGGTGGAGTGGTAGCTTTTGTTGTACGCGAACTCCACCAAGGGTAGGTGGTCCTCCCAGCTATAACCAAAGTCGAGAACACATGCGCGGAGCATGTCCTCGAGAGTCTGAATGGTCCTCTCCATCTGACTATCCGTCTGAGGGTGAAAAGAAGTGCTCAGACGTAACTGCATCCCGAATGCCTCCTGCAACCCCTTCCAAAGCCAGGAAATAAAGCGAGCATCTTGATCGTAGACGATAGATGATGGCACACCGTGAAGCCGTACAATCTCCTGAACATAGAGACACCCCAAGCTCTCCACTGAACCCTGCTCTCTGATGGGTAAGAAGTGAGCCGACTTGGTGAGTCAGTCGACAATCATCCAAATGGAGTCGTGACCTCTGGAAGTTCATGGAAGTCCAGTCACGAAGTCCATATATATGCCATCCCACATCCACTAAGGGACCTCCAAGGGCTGTACCAAGCCTGCTGGTACCTGATGCTCTGCCTTCACCTGCTGGCAGGTGAGGCATCGAGAAACGAACTCTGCCACAACCTTCTTCATGCCCGGCCACTAGTGATGTCGTCTGAGATCTTGGTACATCTTTTCCAAGACAGGATATACCGCCAAAGGGGAAGTGTGAAACTCTCTCATCACCTCCTCTCGTAAAGCAACTGGTACCAAGGTACGTCCTCTAAAAAGGACATCGTGCTCTCCTCCCACAGAGAATCCATCAGGTGCTTGTCCGGAGGATATCAGTGCACGACGTGTCTCACAGTCGGCGTCCCCATGCTGTGCCTCCCTGACCCATTACAGTATTGGATGGGTGACTATGAGAGACTGAAGGAAGGCTGCTCCATCTCTATCCACGAAGGATATCTGCAAAGCGGCTTGCTGCTCTGTCGCCTCCTCAACTAGCTGAATGCCCGTCCTCCTAATGAGAGCATCAGCTACTACGTTCCCCTTCCCAAGAGTATAGAATATCTCAAAGTCAAAGTCCTGGAGTAACTCGAGCCATCGTCGTTGTCTCAGGTTTAGGTCCTTCTGAGAGAATATGTACCTGAGACTCCGATGGTCAGAAAAGACTGTAAAGAGCTTGCCCATCAGATAGTGTCACCATGTCTTCAGAGCGAAGACCACTACTGCTAACTCCAGGACATGGGTAGCGTAGTTCTGCTCATGCGGCCTCGACTGACGTGATCCATAGGCGATCACTGCCCGCTCCTGCATCAGGACACATCCGAGTCCAGTCCCTGATGCATCGCAGTAGAATACGTACCCTACTCCCTCCTCTGGAAGCCTCATGATAGGGGCGTTGTTCAATCTCTGTCTCAGCTCCTGGAAGCTCTGTTGACATCTGTCTAACCACACAAAGGGTTTCCCCTTCTTCGTGAATGATGAGAGTGGTGCTGCAACTCTGGAGAAGTCTGGCACAAATCTCCGGTAGTATCCAGCTAGTCCCAAGAAACTCCGCACCTCTGTCACGCTCCTGGGTGGCTCCCAAGCTAGCACTGCCTCGATCTTCGTAGGATCCACTGAAAATCCCGCTTCAGAGATGACGTGCCCCAAGTAGCGGACCTCGCATATCCAGAACTGACACTTCAAGAGCTTTCCATAATGCTGGTGCTCTCGGAGTGTGTCTAGTACAACCCGCAAGTGATAGGCGTTCTCCTCCTCAGTCGTCGAGTATATCAAAATGTCGTCGATGAAGACCACGACAAATCGATCAAGGTATGGATGAAATATCCTGTTCATGAGGCCCATGAACACTTCTAGAGCATTGGTTACACCGAATGGAATAACCAATAACTCATAGTGGCCATATCGACATCTAAAGGCCATCTTCTGCACGTCCTTGTCCCGAACTCTGAGCTGATGATAGCCTGACCCGAGGTCTATCTTTGAGAACCACCATGCTCCCTTGAGCTGATCGAAGAGTTCATCAATCCTCGGTAGAGGATACTTGTTCCTCACTGTCACATAGTTCAGGCGACGATAGTAACACACAGTCGCAGGGTCTCGTCCGCCTTCTTGGCGAACAAAATCGGGGAAGCCCAGGGTGAAACACTGGGTCGGATGAATCCATTGCCCTGCAAGTCCTCCAACTATACCCGTAGCTATTGAAGCTCGGTGGGAGCCATCCGATATGCTTGGGTGGATATCGGGGCTGTCCCGGGGTACATGTAAATATAAAAGTCTACCTCTCTGCGAGGAGGAATTCCTGGAACGTCATCGGGGAAGACATCCGCATACTGATCCACCACTGCAGGAAAACCAGGACTCCACATGTCAACTTCTCCTAGGATGAGGCTAGCCAACTAATTAGTGATGGGATGTCCTTTCCTCTGTGTGAGTCTATCCTGTGCTGCGAAGTCTCCCTTCTCACCGGTGAAGGTGAACCTGCTCCCGTCGGTGTGTACACATCACACCTTGCACCTAATACAGTCAATCTGATCATGGAATGTAGATAACCAATCCATGCCCAAGATGACGTCGTAAGGCCTCGATGCTGCTACAAGAAGATCCCAGCCTAAGCTCTCGCCTCTTAGAGTAAGCTCACAATGCCGGCACCAGTGTGTAATCGTTGAGTCTGCTCCCGTAGGAGTCTCTAGCTGTAAGGATCGAGCCAACAGCTCCGTCGGAATCTCCGAGCTCCGAAGAAGGGCAACGACAATGAAAGAATAACTTGCTCCTGTGTCTATAAGAACTGCAGCAAGGGTGGAATAGACACAGATAGTACCTAGAATCTTCTTGGGAGCGCCGTGGTCGTAGGCCTCCGCTGCCTGGAGCTATGACTGTCTCTGCCCGCTTGCTCCCTGTGGTCGGGGTGGACCTCCTGGTGGTGGTGGTGGTAGAGCCTCAACGTGTCTCCCACCACCTGCTGCTTGGCCAGATCCACTGCCTCATCTGCCTGCTCCCTGCGGACTGCCACGGTCGACCCTCTGCCTCTGCCTTGGTGGCCCCTCAACCGTCTATTGCTCCTCGGCATGACGGGTCAGGCAGTCACGAGCCTTGTGGCCCTGCCCGCCGCATGCATAGCACTGTCTGCCTCTCGAAAGACTGGCCCCACGCTGTGTGCCCCGCACAGCTGAGCAAGTGTCCTGAGGTCGTCTGCCTGAGGGTCTGGTTTGCCTGGACCCATGAGTCATCCGTCGACTGCCTACTGTAGAAGACTCTGCTACATGCTGCCCTGTGGTGGGTCTCGGCACTGATGAAGGCTCCACAAGAAAGCTCTCGTTCAAAAGGGCTCGCTCCAGTACTCCTGCTTGGGTCAGAATGCTAAGGGAGATCAGCGATGCCCTGATCTCATGCCTCAATCCCTGATCAAAGGTCCGGGCCCGGAAGAATGAGTCCCGTACCATTTCTGTCGAGTAGCGCGAGAGATCGGTAAATCTCGCCGAGTACCGGGCGACCGTCAAGCTGCCCTACTGCAGCTGAAGAAGATCCTGGATGCGCACCGTATGGAGGGTGGCTGGGACAAACTCAGAGCAGAAGAGGTTCTCAAAGTCCGAACAAAGAAGAGATGCCTCATCATGCACCTGAAGCATCAAGCTCCACCATCAGCCCGCTGCCGCGTGCAGTAGGCTCACTGCGATGATCACCATGAGGTCTGCTCGTGTCCTCACTAACCTAAAAACTCGTACCACTGCCTCCAGCCAATCCTCGGCTGCCTGGGGGTCCGTCTCCCCGTGTAACCTGGGTGGTCGCTGGCGCTGAAACTCGTGCAGTGCACTAAGGTGACGTGCATCGTCAGCGGCTGGGGCTGGTAGCATCGGTGGCTCGGCGGGTAGCGGTACCACCAGTGCCTCTGCTATCAAAGGGCCCTGTACCGAGGCCTCGTCGCTCGGTGGGCTGTCGTCACGCACAACTCTCAGAACCCTAGCTAGCTGACATCGTGGGGCTATCCTGAAAAGAAACAGGTGCGCCACGGTCAGAACAGTATACCTGGTGAGCTGACAAAAATTAATCACAAAGAAACTTGAAACACACATGCAATCAATGTTTTTGGGCATTAAGTCGGAAATCAGAAGTCAGGGTCCTGGTGTATGGATACGTCGGCTGCCGCACCAACACTGGACTCCCTGGACTGATAACCACACCCAATACGCTTACCACTATTGCTTCACATATGAAAATATTAGAGTCCAAAGTTCTGCGGTAGAACCGAACTCCTCTGATACCAATTTGTCATGACCCATCCTCGGGGCCCGTCCCGTGACTACCCCAATCCCGCCTTCCATAGGCCAGGGGCTAGCGACTAGCACCAAGGCGTAAATCCCGGTAAAAGGGAAGGTATTGCCTTTGTATAGTAAAAAAACACCACAGAGCAAGAAAGCAGTAGAAGTAATCACTAAGTAAAAACTGAGTACAACAGTAAGTGAGGAAAAGTAAGTGGGTCATTATACAAACCCAAACTAAATGTAAAGTACAACTCGAAAGGGAAAAAAACAACTGAATGTAAAGCCGCAACGTCGAGCTGTCCACTGGAAATCCCATGTGAAGGGTAAGTACAGATAGCCTCCACAGCTCCTCAGGTCTAGCTGTCCGCTCCGAGAACGTCTCGCCCAGTGGTCCACCTCCAGGTACCGTCCTGATCCGCATGTCTCAACCACGATCAGTGCTGTCCGTCGTCTGCAACCAACACAACGTAGTGCGGGAATAGCCCATGCAGGGATGAGTATAAGCTACTTTGTAGGGACCCCGAGACCCCCGAAGGTCTCCCAGAATCCACAAAGGATAATCCACAAAGGAAAAATACAATCACGAAGTAACATTCGACACTGCTTAGGTATATGCCCATACATATACCTAAGTCATAAAATCCAGTACGCTCCAACATCCGAGCCCAAGTACAACCCAGTCCACACAGGAAAGGAAAATGTAATCCACACAGGATAGCAAAACACAATCCATAAAGGAAAGAAAAACAGGATTCAGCTCACATGGGTATATTTCTTCATATGACGATAGAGATGATCAGATGTTGCCACTGATTCATCTAAGCCATCGGACCCAGAAAGGATCGATAGGTACTAACCCCCGCAATGACCCACACAGGATCGGACCCACACAGGATCTGTAGGCACTAGCCCACACAGGACAGCTGAGCACTGACCCAACAGGATCAGACCCACACAGGATCTGTAGCACTGATCCACATAAGATTGCTGAGTGCTGTAGTCGTCTCCGACAAATCCACCGAGGATCTCTGTACAATCGTCGTCGTCGTCACAGTCGCATCTAACTCTATGGTTCCTGCACACAGCAAGCTCGTTCGGGAGGGTCCGCTCCACGAGCTAAGATGATGATACATCAAATGACACACAGTCTAGAGTTGATGTATCCAAAAGTTCCGTATCGTCAACAAGAACTCAACGTCGCAGACGACGCGTCAATCGGACGCCCTGTCTGAGAGTTATTGGCTTTTTCGTTCCAGGGGCCCGGTTGGTTTTTAAGCCAAAACCAACCCGACCGTACTCCACCTGCATCCAAACCTTGGCCGGAGTAATCCAAAATATTCATCTCACTTATAAAAATCCATCAAAATCGACGGCACGCCAATCAGACGTCCGGAGCTTAAGTTACGAGCGTTACCGCTCCGAGGGCTCGGTTGGTTTCGTGTACGAACCAACCCGGCTAAATACAAAGTATTCTGAAACCTTGAGTGTAACATGCCAAAAGGACCGTCTCGATCCAAGGATCACATCGCCGCTGACGGTTCATCGATCAGAGGTCCGTAGACCAAGATATGGGCAAAAGAACGAAAAGTTCCGAAAACGAGGGGTCTGGGCCCGGACCGACCCGGCCCAACCCCTCTGGGTTGACCCGACCCGGGTCAGGGTCTGACCCGGTGGGGCATGACCCAGCCCGGCTGGTGCGGCCCGGCCCGGCCCAGCCTGGGCGCGACCCGGCTGGCGCTGGCCGGTTGGCCAGCGGGTCGGCTCGGCCGGTTACGGCCGAGCGTAGTGGGGGGCACGCTGCCACCGCGTGAAGGATCCGCGGCCCCGCATGGGGCCGCCCTTGCCAGCCGAAGCGGTTGAATACAGTGTCCCATCCCCCTCTGGTCCCACGCGTTCGTGGGACCGCATCCTTCCGCCACGGCGGCACCTCCCGGCGGCGCGCCGGGCACCGCACCCACCTGCCGCCGTGCCGGCGCGGCGTGCTGGCGGGCTTCTCTGCGGACCATCGGACGAGTTATGGTGGTCGAAAAAATGCGCTGTCTTCACCAATGGTCCTCCCGGGGCCCATCCTTCACTGCGAGGACCTCACATCGCCCGTGCGGCTTGTTTTGTCGTCATCCGCCGTTTTGCACACCAAGAACGAAAAGGGTGGTGGGTTCGGACTTGTTTGTTGGTCCGCACCCACCGCGTTAACAGTTTTAAAAGTCTCACAACAAATATTTAATCATACGCCGTAGGTATAAATCAAAAATATTTAGATGAATCAACCCCTACCTCAAAATTGTCGTCGAACGTGAGTTCATTGCAGAATTGACCATCGCGGAAGAAGGGGATCGTCGCGTCGCGGAAGGGGCGTCTCTGTCGTCGCGGTATACGGCATCGCGTAGTCAAATTCTGAGGATTAAAAACACACATATTTAATTGCACTAATTAAACCCATGTTGAGGATATAATTCACAAGGAATTAAATGAACCGCAATCCCCTACCTCAATTGGTTGTTGATCGAAGGTTGTCACGGGGAAGGAACGTCGCAGAAGAAACGTCGCAGAAGGAGAATCATCGGCGTCACAGTACACAACGTCACGTCATCGATCTCCGAGGGTTCGGCGTTCTTCGTTGCCCTTCGTCGAAGGCCGGCGTTCTTCGCGTTCTTCGCGAAGAAGGATGAAGATCTCCAAGACTTAGAGCTTCCTCCAATTCCTCTCAACAAGAAACCCTCAAGTAAACACGTGTTGGTCTTATTTTATTCCCATGCCAACGATTTGAAAAACAAGATATGTAACGAACAATTAATTCGAAGAATTAATTGTAACAATTTAACTGCCAAATTAAATGGGGCGTTTCTTAACCATAAAAATGCACAGTTGACTTTCATTAAAGAGGGGGTTGTGGGTGCATTACTTAGGAGGAAATAAATAGTGGGGCTCGTGCGGGCCCCACCTCACAAATATCCTACCAAATGGGTAGGATATTTTGGGTTCCAACCTATCCTCTCAACTTTGCTTAAGTGGCTTTAAGTGAAATAAAATAAAGTTGTCTCACCACTTTATTTTATTTCTTAACATAACCCCAAAAAATTAAAAACCACACTTGAGAAAACGCAACTCCGAAAAAGGCGTTTCTAAGAAAATACCGGCGCCGCGATTCCATCGGTGCCCTCAGAATTCGATTCCGAGCACTGGTTCAAAATTTAGAAAAACCCGCTCGTTTGTTCACTGAACATACCCGAGTCAAACATTAGAAAATGATTCCGGGAACACCGGGACTCCGAATCAGGAGCTGTCAGAAACTGCGTTCTTGTAAAATTCTAAACAAATTAAGAAAAAAAATTTCCTTGAATATTACGGGTCTTTACAAACGATGCTTTCAAAATTGTAAGAAAAAAACATCAGCATAAAAACATATTTGGAAAACAAGTTAATGGTGCTACAAATAGTTACTTGGTAAGTGATTTTTTTGGGAATAAAGGACAACCAGATCAAGATTATAACATATCATTGGATCTCTCTATTTATGTTGTGGATAATAATGTCATACAAAACATCACTAAGTAGAAAAATATGTATCATGATTTAGTTTATGATGGAATTCATGATCTCTATGGTGGATGCTTGAAATTTTCAAAAATTTCATTTATACAAAAGTTGTGTCAAATAAAATGTGTATGAGAAATTACAAATAAGGAGATATCCATGATGTTGGAATTTTTTCACCATTCATTTAATGATGATATGATCCCTAATCCTTTTTGATATATGAAAAAAATTGATAACAAGCTTGGTCTAAATTATAAAAAAATGCATTCTTGTCCAATGATTGTATGATTTATTGGGGAGAATATTAAGGTAGATAAGATTGAACCATACGTTATTCTTTTAGATGGAATTCAATGGGTGATGTATTAAGTATAAATCAGAATAGTACTATAGAGAAGAAGAAAATGAATATACCAACAAATGTTTTTCATTAATTCCCTCTAATTACTTGATTGAAAAGATTATTCATGTTATCCAAAACCATAGATCACATGAAGTAAAATTTTATAGATAATAACAATGATGGGTTAATGTGACATATAAAAGATTAAATATTATATAATAAATTTATTTCATAACATAATGATTTATCATCTAATCCTAGGAATGTTCAATTGGAATTGGTTATTAATGGATTCAACCAATTTGGGACTTTGAGAACTAGTTACAGCATTTGGATTTTTTTTTGATCCCTTAAAAACTATCTCCATGGATGCATATGAAAAAACATTATTTCAATATTTCAATGATTATTCCTAGAAAACAAATTCTTATAAATGATATCGATGTATACTTATAGTATGTAATTAATGAATTACCTGATTTATAGACCAATGGTTTTGATATATATGATGCATCTTCTATAACAACGTTCAAAATGCATGATGATCTAATGTGGACCATTGGAGACAACATTAGAGTTGGTAACTTATCATGTTAGAAAACTTACATGAGTTTGGATTGAACTATTTTCATCATTTATTTTGAGCCCATAATACTACATTACAATGAAAATAGTGCTTCATGTGTCATCAAATACATCTTTATGCATCACATATATTTCAGTTAAACAAGTCAAAATTCAATGGTTTTATGGATTGGAGACCACCTCCAAATATATTCACAGGTTCTAAAATACTGGCACATTTTTGAAATGTTGAAATAAAATTTGGGTAGGATCACCATTTTAATGATAGTGGGAAACATGTTCAACATGAATCTTGTAGTGAAATTGGAACGTAACCATAGAAGAAAAACATATATTCTTAAAACGTATATATTGGGAATTTCATTTTTTGCGGAATATTATTTATGTATTTCTTATTAAGAATAATGTTTGTGACAATTTGATCGTAAAATTGGTTAATTATCATTTAAAATAAATGGACCATATCAATTCTCAAATGGACTTACAAACAATGAAGAAAATGTGTGATCTCTGGATAAATGAGAATGAAAAGATTTCTCCTGCAATGTTTGCAATGAAAAATCAGGATAAATATACATTTCTTAGAAATTTAAAGAATGTCAAAGTATATGATTAGTATAAATGTAACATATCAAGGTGTGTTGGCTTAAATAATTTTAGGTTACACGTATTGAAAATTCTTGATTCACATATTTTTTTACACCATTTTCTACCATTGGAATTTATTAATTTATTACCTGAAAAGGTTACTATATTTGTACTCCAATTTTTCACAATATTAAAATAATTATATGAGAAAACATTCAAACAATCCTATCATGAAAAATTTCTTGAGGGATTTGTGTGACATAATTTTCAATGGTGATGATCTTTACTCTGTCATTTTTTAATGTCATGATGCATTTAACTGTGCATTTAGTCAAGGAAACTAAATTAGGAGGCATAATACATTATTGATGGATGTATCCAATTGGGGGTAACATTATTTATATACTTTTAATCTTATGTAAATTTTTTTGGAAAATTGTTTCAATACATAACTATGTTTTATTTATATTATTTAAAAGATATCTTGGTAATTTGAAATCGTAATGAAAATAAAGATCAACCGGAATGCTCTTTTCTAAAGGATACTTGTAAGAGGAGTGTCTTACATTATGTTCTAGATACATAGATGATATTGAGACAAGATTCAATAGATTTGGATGTGTTGATGACACATTGAATCAATTTCAACTATATAGGAAATAAAAAATATTTCCTTCAATTGGATGATTAGTTGGGAGGAGTTACAGTGATAGAAATAGATTAATGACATGTAAATAGATATGTTATACTAAATAGTGAAATTTAAGATCCATTTATCAATGAAATTAGGTTACAAACAGAGAGATTAATGGAATTTAGAGCATAAAATTAGAGAGATATAGATAAAATCTGTTAATAAAGATCATGTATAATGGTTTTCATTTAGTGTAAGTTCATAAATATTACAATGAATATATATATTAGTTTAACAAGTATATTTTGTAAATATAAAAATTTATATTATGTTTTTTAGATTATGAGTACTAAAACTCAGGATGAGTTTTCATAAGATTTTAATTTTTTGGGTTGAGGTCCTCTAAAAAAAGTCTGAAAGTACAACACAAAAATTGTGAATGGATTTAAATTTCATATAGTCGATCATGATGAGGGTTTGAAAACATAGAATAATGTAATATTTTTGGTTTCTGATTTGGGATACTACATAATGTTGACTAATATTATTGAATTATACCACCACATTTATTTTTTAGTTGTTTTATTAAAATAAAAGTTAGTAAATATTACCATGGGTATTAAAAGAGATTCCATGCAATTTACTTCTTCAAACTTCTCTATCTTGATGGATATCAGTGACAATAGATTACATGATCCACGTATATTATCATCACTAGAAAGGAATGGTATATTATGTGGATGATGTCATGGATGAAGGGTGAAGTGTATTTGTTCATGTAAAAAAAGGGAATTGAATGATATGGGAGATGAAGTGTAAGATTTTGCATCTAAAATTTAATCCATTAAACAGAAAGAAATGATATTATTTTTCCATCTTCATATTAAAAATATTTGTCTGGAAATATATGATGAAGTAGATGAAGTAACGAGGGAGCATGAAAACAACATGATTGACCAACTAAATGATTGTATGTGTATTAATCCATTAATTTATCAAACACTTAGGTTACATGTGCAGTCATTCGTTATCAAATATATGTATATTTTTCTTTTCTGTAACATGCATCTATTATCATTTCTATTTTTTCTATATGAACTTTTTTAAATATAGGTTATGAATTTAATTTTATTTGATTAAATGAGAGGAATATCAAGGAGGAAGTGTTTCACTAATCGCAGTCGACTCTCATCTTCTATGAGAGTGCCTCCACATCCAGTAGTGAGGGAGCAGGTCAACACACCCATTTTTCACAAGGATATTGTAGGGTGATAGTTATAGGTACAAATTTTAATGTGAAAAAGGTTATTTCACTTTTTATACAACGAAATATTTTTTTTCATAAAATACACAAATAATGTTACAACTAAGTGAAATATGAATAGTTTATATGTTTAGAATTTGAATTTATATAAGTTATTTGTCCCGTTTTTCTATTAATGGGACTCTATTGATGATTCTGTAAGATTATGTGGCCACATTCTAGTCCAACTAATGGAAGATCCAGTTCCCCTTCCGATTACCAATGCTGATTAGAGGCATGTTCACAATCTTGTAAAAATTAATTCTTTGATTCATAGTTAAAGGTGATTTTAATACATTATGGTTTAATTGAATTTCATTATGTTATTAAATTTTAGTATTTAAAAAATGAATCTCTTTGTACAATTCTGGAAGAAGGGGATTATATAAAGATGTAAGATAAAATGGTCGTCTCTCTAAAAAAATCTGTTGATTGAATAATGTGAGAATATGATAATATTTTTACTCTATGATATTTCATGAATGGATGGTAGTAAGTAGGTAAATCACACAACTTCCAAATAATTTGTCACAAAAACTTTTATTAGTTTTATGTTTTAATTTAAATATAACACTATTTAATTTTCAACATAATTATTATGCAGGTGCTGGTAGTAAGACGTGACGATGGAGATGGAGAGGGTTTCAAAAACAGTTCACTGGGATGTTACATGTAGTAGTTAATTTTTAACATAGATGAATGTAAATTTTGACTATTTCATATACATTTTCAGTTGTGGGAGTCATTTCTTAGGGTTTACTACTCCAGATTGCCCAAAATGCATTAGATACTTAATTTTATCATCATGGTACAACAAAAACTTATCGATTTGGTTTATTTTAGTAAAATTAGAGAGGGGAGGATATATGTAGTGATAATTTATATAATTATGTTTTATATTTGGATATCTAGTTTTGTTTCACTATTTTGGGGCTGCAGATTCTGTAGCTGTAATTGTTTTAAAATGATACATCACTGTATTTTAAACCACTTCTATATATGACAAATTATAGTTTTGTGGTAGTTTAAACCACCTCCATTGAGGTATTATATTTGATTAGTGGTAGTTTTTTTTGTTTTATCTGCTGTTTCATCTTCCAAAAAATGACTAGGAGATAGTGGTGGTTTAAACCGCCATAATAAAAATCACTGGACAAAAAACGTTCACCGATGCTTCCCAGAAACCCACACTAAATGGATAGGACTTATGGGAGTTAAATGTTGACACCAAATTTAGTGGTGGTTTTTGAAACCTTCATATAATTATATTGAAGAGGTTTAAACCATAGACATATATCTATTTTGTTATAGTGGGTGTAACTATAATACCCAATTGTTTGACTATGAGGTTGTTGGTGACTTGAATCGATTAGGGACACGCCAAGGGACTTGTTAACCACTTAGTGGTGGGTTTGGAATGAGTTATGGGAAATTGATAGAGGATCCTATATTGGGTTCATGGTGTGAAATATATATTTTAGGGTCATGGTGTGTTCCCCAGTTTGATGTTGACCCTAGTGAGGGGTAAAACGGTGGAGTTGGACTATCAGTCTGGGTGTCACCATTGAACCTGAGATATGCTAGATTGATCCTTACGATAGTGAGAATTGATGATGAATGGAAAATAGAATAATTAATGAAATAATTAAACTTATAAAATGAAATTTTAAAATAAATGGTCATTTTTGATATAAGATATATGGATGTGTGGATGGAGAGTGCTCAGGTTGAAATGTTTATCTAATACATTTTTGGGTTATGGTGAGTTCTCCCAGGTGTATGTTTTATTTTCACATTATATATATTATTTTTTTGGGGAGGGTTAAGGACCCCAAGTGTATATGTTTCTTATGCTTATGAGGATGGTGGATACCCCTAAGTGTATATCGATATAGTTCTAGGGAGGGTTAAGGACCACATGTGTAGGATATGGTTATGAGGATTGTGGATTCTCCTAGGTCAAATTTATAATGGTATTGGGAAAGTCGTATGCCACTTAGTGGATATGTGGTTTTGGGTGGGGTAAGAGACCCCCCCTGGGAGGGAGGATATGTGGTTTTGGGTAGGGGATACAATCCCTTGAGATAATGATAAATGGTTATCGGTCAGGGCTGAACCCCCCCTATGGATCAGTTTTTTAAATTCTTTGGATTTATATATTTCCCCTATGTGGATTATCATGTCTATGAATGGGTATGTTTCACCCAGGTGGATACTTGTGCTTAGAGACACTCTAAAACTAGATGAATCATGTATAGTAGATCTCGGGGTCACTTTAGAACATGAAGATCGATGGTGGTTAATTTAGTTGTTTTCATTAGTTATTTATTTATCCTGAGCATATCATACGTGCATACATAGTATATATTGGCTATTTTAGGGACACCGTTGGTGGTGTCCTACTGAGTTATACTCACACTATGATCGGGCCTTCGTGACACATCGAAACTCGAGTAGATCTCATTGTTTACAGGTTCACTTAGGATAGAGGTCCAATGTTGTTTGATCTAGATGGAGCAACTTAGTGGGATTTATAGAATAGGAATGATGTGAGGCTCAAGGATAGTATTATATCCTATGATATATTGAATTTCCTCATTTTATTCTGTATATACGATCAGCCAAATAGGAACCATATGTATCTATATGCTTATATGACATCATATTTCAATTTTTATGGAATGGTTTTGTTTTTCTTCCATGTATTGATAATTATTATTGGCATTGTTTTGTTATTCTTTTTGTTATTTAACTCTCATATTAGTGTATAGTCACTCTATGGTATCACCTTAGACCCTCATTGTTAGATGAGAGCCTCTAGTTTATTGGTAGGTATTTATGAGGTCATGTATCACTCATGTATGATTATCGAAGAGTGAAATGGGTCAGGGTGTTACATTATATATGAAATATAAAAAATTTGAAGAAAATAATTTAAATTGTCTAAGTGAAAAATAATTTAGATAATCTGAATTTTTTAAAACTAATAAATAACGTCAAAAAATATAAAATATATAATTCTAACATTTAAAATATATAAATTGAATAAAAAAATAATTAATAAAAAATTAATAAGATGAATTTTATAATATAAATAAATAGGATAAAAAATTGAAATTAATAAATTTCATTATTAATTAAATATTTTAATAAATTATTTATCTAACTAATATTAAAATATAACTCGAATAAAAATTTAAATATGGAATTTTATTGTTATAAAATAAATATGTTCAATTTTATTTTTAAAATAAAGAAATATAATATTTGAAGTAAATTTAAATCATAAATGTAGGTTCAAGATCGTGATGATTATGAAAAAAATATATATATGAAGACACTATCCCAAAAAATAATTCCCATTTCATCCACACTGATTCCGTAAAAATATTATTTTCGTAAATATTCCATCAACAAAATTATTTTGTTGAATTTATAATAAATATATTTTGTTTTTAAAATTACTCTATATCGATCGTCAAAAATAAAAATTCTCCCCTGGTATTCGAATAATAATTTTATTATAAAATATGGATAAGTTTAAAATAAATAACGTGGAAAGAAATTAAATTAAATTATCTGAATATTTAAAAATTTATAATTTGTATTAGAAAAACAAATACTTAAAATATTTAAAATAAATTAACATAATGATTTAAATTATTAAATTTAAATTTATTTTAATTAAAAATTAGATGAAAACAATTTCATAAAATATTTATTCCCAAATTCATGATCGAGACAACGTCTTTTCTGATAAGAATATGTACAAAGACAGCCTTGAAGTGTTTGTCTACAATTTTTTCTACATTGATTTATCCCTTAAATATCATATTTTTTTATGAGAGTGTATTCCCTAGATCCACCTTGAATGTGTACTTTTATTGCAATAAAATGTATAGAGGTTGATATATACATGTGTTTCACTTAATGTGATAGTAATATTAATTTTTTCAGGTAATATATATTTTAATGTTCTTATATTACATGTCATATTGAATGGTTGTAGAAATTTTCAGTTATAATGAAAACCTAAATATATTATGATAGTAATCTTAAACTCGTTTCATGTGGTATAGATATATCATTCTGAAGGGAAATAGATGGTGTTTTAATACTAGGTGTATAGAGCTCAAAATCATTGAGACTTCTTCTCATAAATTTTTGAGTTGTTGACCTCTAGTACACGAGATCACAAGGACTGACTCGCTAATAGGAACACTATATTCTTTGCATGGTATTGGTAATTTCTATTTGTGAACATTTTATAGGTCTCCTTACTTGTTATTAATATAGTTCATTGATAGAAAACATTTTTGTACGTGATAGAAACCATGAAAGTTCTTTTTTTGGAATGGAATCTTGAATCATATTCAACATGAGGATTTCACATTGATTGAATTACCAAGACAAGATTTATTTCATTTGGGTATAGGAAGTGATATCTTGAGCCCTATTGATGATGTTGGTACTATATTCATTAAACATATTACCATAGTAGAATAAGGTAAGTCCATATTGTATGGATAAATAGATAATAAATAAATATAAGGATGGTTGGAAAAACATATACATACATCCTTATAAAATAACATGTAAAAAACATATTATATTATACAATGTAAATTCATAAAATATGTTTTTATTATTATGACTTTTCCATATATATTTAGAGTCCTAAATGTTCTACTAGACACCCCTTCTAGTGTATGTGTAGAAATCACTTCCATTGCGATAAGGAAAAAAAGGCCCGACTTCTAATTGTATTAAAAAGTTTGTCTAATTATGATGAATTAGGGTTTAGGAAATGGTGGAACCTACCATGAAAGTCACGTAATTTCCACGTATGAACAATCACAATCAATTAAATAAATTTGATGTTATTTAATTTTAGAATAATAACAATTGAATTTATTAACTCATTGTATTCATTAGTCATTAAGTGAAATAAAAGAATAATATTTTACAAAAAAATATTCATTATTCAAGGTTTTATATATATTTTAAAGTAGGTTCAAGTTGAGTTAATGTGTCATATTTGGTTATGTATCCTGATTTTATTGTTATAAGTGATAAAATATTTTTGACAATGGTGACATGTTATGACCCCCGACGATGACACTTATTCAATTAAAAATTTTATAGTTTTTCATACTTTAGCGGACATTTCCCATTACTCGATTTGACACAACATTATTCTTTTGTAGATATAATACCAAGATGAGACAAGTTAAACCAAATCAATTAAACTAAACTAGCTTGATTTTATGTAGGAAACCCCAAAAAAACATATGATAGGGGTTTTGGACACCGCCCTCAACAATTTGGCTCCATAGAGGTATGCACCTTAGTTAATAAATATATAATTTATATATTAATAGGAAATAAATATGGATTATAATAATTTCCATGAATAGTGATTCATATGGGCTCTTTTCCCATGGTAAATTATTACCATGCCCATTCACCTCCCAAACTATATCGTATGTCATTTATCATAGTTCATAGATCATTCTAAGATAATAAGGATTAATCTAGACCATTTATTACAGCCTCTATATATCATATATATATATATATTCACTATGTTAATGAATGTAGAACTTTTTACCCTGAATACTTTCTCAGTACTTCTTGCCTACTTCTTTTACATTACCATTTTTTATTTCCCATCACCATACCAATTATTTGATGCTTATTTTTTCAACGATACAATTAACCCATGGTTGACCACATGTTTTTTATTTCAATGTTTCTTATAATTTCAATTAAAATAAATCTTGATAAACCATTATCAGCATAATTGTCGTATCTGTGTTTCATGTAGTGATGATGTTGCATTCATCACTATCATTGGTGTAAGATAATTCTTTACATGAATAAATTGGGACTTATTTCCAATATAATATATTATTTTCAAATTCCTTGAAGTGATGTTATTTATTATTATTACAATAGTTTAATTATCATTTTGTGCAATGTTCAAACAAACATCATTCATCAAATGAAATATGAATCGTCGCCATCCAATGTGACTGAATGATGAACATCACATACATGTTGTTCACCAAAGTGGAATTCGCTGATCATTCCAAGATGACATAATAAAATTTTACATATCTTACTTATAAAAATTCAAGGTTTCAATATTTATTATGATGTAAAAATTCTCATGACAAAGATGATATTTATTTTCTGAATTTTTAAATAAAAATTGTATTTTTCCCATTTCTTTTTATATATATATATCCTATTTACTATATTTTATTGATATTCATATCCCGACATGGATGAAAATTTTTAACTGAATATCCATATTATTTTCATTAAAACATCATAAAATCTAATCAAACAATTTTATATCTTTATTAGAAGTGAATGCAAATATAAATTATTTTGGTCTAAATATAGTACGAGGTGAATATGATATTTTTCAAATAATCATTGTGACTTATTTTTTTAAAAAATTTATAACAATAAAAAAATAAGAAGTGTTTTTATGTTGATACATATTTAAAGAGTTCAATGAATTTGATGAATATTTAAAAAATTGTGCTTCCCAAATGCATGATATCAAAACAGTATCTTTCAAAATTAGGTTGTAAAGTATTTGTAATCTACAATTTTTTTATCTTAAAGTTGAAATTTGAATGAAATTTTTATCTATCATGTTTTATAATCATTTTTTATTATTAATCATAACTCATGACGAGTTTCTATATTCTCATGTATTTACATTTATCAGTTCTGAAAAATAATGAATGGTTTTGGAAGAGTGAATATATTCCTATTAGATGGTATAAATTTTATAATAAGTTATGATTGGTTTTGTCTCACAAGTCAGTGAGATATATTAAACAAAAATTATATTCTTGAAAACATATATCATATAGACATTAGATAAAGAAGAGTTAAATATATATTTATATAACAAGAATTCACAATTGATAAAAATTGATTCTAAATTTTTTTATATGAAATTGAATCAATTATGGTAAACTATAAGTTTTATGATTCTAACACATTAAATACACATACATGAGCATAAATATTTTAATAAAATAATAGGAATACATCATGTGAATTATGAAGGGATTATTTAATTGATTTTTTTCTAACATAACACTTATAAGAGAATTATCGATTCTCATTATGTTATTATGAATGACCTTCTATGCTGATTTACTATGAATTAGATATTTTTTGGATAAATCATTTATATCACCGATAGATATATTGGAAATTAATTTCAAATATTTATATAAAGTAGAAATTATGAAATATTAATAATGGGTGCACCCACATGCCATGTGACACCAATTTAAAATTCAATAGGAGATGCATCTGTTAAATGGGAATGTGTATTATTAATTGTTGGAGAGTATATATCATATAATAGGAATGATGGTTAAAATAAATATAGATCATCAGACACTATATTTAAAATAGTCTAGAGAACCATTGAGAAAATGGTCGCAACATTTATATGAATAATTTAGATGTAAATAAATCCTTGGAAATAAATAGTGAAATTATACAGACCAAAAATTTCATTATAAAATAATTGTTTATTATTAGTAGAAAAAAATTATATATTCCTGTAATGAGAAAAATCAATTTATTAACAACATTATTTAGTTTCAGGTATTGTCTCACATCAATTCTAGATAAATTATTAGATCTTATTAAATGATGTTAAAGTGATATTTAAAATTAAATTATTTTTTATGTGTATGTGTTAAAATTAAAATCTGGAATCTAAATAATAAATCATTAGAAAAACAAGTTCAACATTGGTTGAATGAATAACAGGGAAAGTATTGGTTTTACAGGCCGTTTAGATAACTATGTATCCTCCCGGGGTCCTAGTCGGAGTGAAACCCTAAATTGATCACCCCAACATTCCACTGATAATTCATCAACACTGGTTCAGACATACCCCAAAATGCGTCACGTTGTCATGAGATCACACACCACTTCCTCTATGCCATTCCTATCTCCTCCACCACCCACATATCCCTCTGCACATCTCATTCCTCTAATTTCTGGACCACCCCCAACATCCCTCCCACCACCACCACCATGCTCCCCACTATAAATTTGCCTCAATATCCACAAAAAATGAGGGAAAACTCTTGGAGGGCCCACCACTCATTGTAGCCATTGATGATTACAATACAGTTGACATCTAGAATCATCCAGTGGAACACCCCAAAATCAAAATTGGAAACTCACACCCCCTTCCTCACATATCCATCAAATCAAACCCTATCACCTCTGCCTGCACCCCATCAAGACACCCACTATAAGATGAACCAGCTTCCCACAACCCGCACTACATCACAATAAATCCCCAAATATGGGGCACCCACATATTCAACTTTGGTTTGACGCAGTCTTACGTGGTAGCCTTTACCACCAGGCTAGGTCCCCAACTGGAGATTGTTCCCATTCTTATTTTTTATAAATAATTATTTTTCATATATATATATATATATATAATTTTGTAAACATACATATAAATAAAATAAAATATATTATTTATTATATAAATTAATATAATATATATGTGTTAGGTCCACTAGGATGAATACCCTGAGAGGGGGGGGGGGTGAATCAGGGTATGACTAATTAAAAATTAAAGCCCGTTCTGATCTTGTTTCGCTGTTAAGCAAAACACTCTTCTCTCTCTTTCCTGCTGCACAATATAAACAGAATGTAAAGCAAGCACAGGACACAACAATTTTACTTGGTTCACCGCTAAGGGCTACGTCCAAGGAGCATACGCCAACAGGTTGCCGGTCGTACCAAGTCCACTAAACTTCACTAGCTGTGGATTACAATGTTCGGGATAGATCACTTCTATGCCCAGGCTCACTGCCTATACAATGTTTAGGGTCAGCTCACTGCTTTCCCAAGGGTCACTCCCTGTTTCTCTCTCTCTGGCTCACTGCCGGTGGAGAGGATCACCTTCTTCCTCTTCCTAAGCTCACTGCTCTTGGAAGGGATTCACTCACAGTTTATAGACCTGTAGGTCTCTTCATTTTCATGAAGGAATGCATCTTCCTCTGTATGTAGATTCTCTGTTGAAGTCCAACTTTCACCCGCAGATGAATCTCACTTTGCACCGGATGTACCGGGCAACCTCAATTTTTACGCGCAACCCTTACGGTGCCTTGCGCACAATTTCTATGATTTGCGCGAAATTCCTTTTTCGCGCAACCTCCAAATATTACGCGCAGCCTCGAAACTGCCTTGCGCGCAATTCACTACTTTTGCGCGAAATCCACTTTTCGCGCAATCTGACTTTACGCGCAAACTTTAAGTTTACGCGCAACACCCTTTCTAACTTCAATTTCGCGAACCAGAGCTCGGGTATTTTCTATGTCTTGAACTCTGCTGAATGGAGGAGGGTCACTTCATATTTATAGGCAAAATCGACCCCGCGCGAAAAACCCTCCTTGAGCGCGTAATCCGCTTTGATCTTCCGCGCACAAACATTTTCCGCGCACTGCTCCATAATTTCGCGCACCTCATGCCTTTGCCATTTTACGAGCTTCGGACCTCGTAACACCTCTTGCGCGAAATACTTCATCCGCTATTTCGCACGCCACTTCAATTTTCCGCACACGCCTCCAAAATTGCGCGCGCCTCATGCCTTTACCGATTTTCAAGCTTTCGGCCTTGAAACATCTTTTGCGCGAAATACAATTTCGCGCAACCCGCTGTTTTGCGCGCCACACTTCAAGATTTCGCGCAACCCTCTAGTTTTGCGCGCCACGCTTGATTTTTCCGCACACCTCCTTCATTTCCCTCTCCTCAACCTTTGCCAACAACATATCACTCCATTTTCCATTGGCGATTTTCAGGCCCAAAAATTTGGCAAACACTGGAAAACGGCGCCACCTTGTACTGCTCTTTTGTACCGCCTCCAGATCGTCCTTTCCTTTGTCAAAGTTCATTGTCAACATGGAATGTCAACAAATTCTCGGGAACTCGACAATTCTCCATGGAAACCTGCTTTGTCAACAAACACAATCAACCCAAAAATGCTGCAATGTTACCTTGAGGGATTTTTGCCCAACAATATGTAATATTTTTTATGTATTTATAAAATAAAAAAATTCATTTACTATCGTATTTATTATATATAAATGTCCTGTGAAAATTTTTATTAAAAATTCGTAGTGCACATTTCCATAAAAATTTAAATTTCTACAATTCTCACATATGGAAGACATTACCCTCGTTAATAATATAAGATTAGGTGATCAAAAAAATAACCTCCAAGAATCTCCAACATACAATATAAAAGTAAACCAAAAACCATCCTATAATGGATGAACAATGTCAAAAAGTATAGATAAAATTCTTCACGTAAATACCAAAAGACAAGTCTCGTGATAATGAATCAACAACAAATCCAATATCCATTCTAGTAATGACTAGCATGGATAAGAAATTTTATTTTACAATGAAAATTTATATTAATCATTTTTATGGAAATTTTCAATGAAAGTTTATTAGGGAAATTCCCTACAGAAATTTCAAGAACAAAGATCCACTAAAAATTTTTAGTGAAAATTTCAAAAAAAAAATTTACATTTCAAATTATCAATTAAAATTAATGTGAAAATATATTAATTCATAAATTAAAATTTGAATATTTCACTAGAAATTTCCATTGAATGTTTGTATGGAAATTTTTTATTGTATATTTTCATTTGAAACTTTTAGTGTAAATTATCATTTAGATTTCCAATGAAAATTTTCAATGTTTATTTTATATATTTAGAGTGTGTGAGAGAGACTGTGAGTGCATATATATATGTGCTTATATCCTAATATAAATATAAAATATATTTTTTAGTTGAAATTTATCATGAATATTTCTAGTGATTACATTCATTTTAAATATATACATATATATTAATATAAGTATATACTTACATAAATTTATAAATATATATTAATATAAGTATATACAGACGTACATTAACATATTTATACTAGATTTTTGCATTGAAAATTTTCATTGAGAACTTTTCAAACAAATTTTTAAAGAAATTTTCTAATGTGAATTTGTACAGAAAAAATTTATTACAAATTTCTAATATATATTTAACAAATAAAATAATCAATAGAAATTCTTATTTAAATTACACACACACACACACTAATATCAATATACACCATAGTAATACATAGTGAATTTCTAGGGAAAATTTACATTGTAGATTCTGAGTACATATATATTGAAAATTTACTTAACTAATTTATATTGGAAATGTACACCAGAAATTTCAACTGAATATTTCTAGTGAATATTTGAATGAATATAAGAAACACCTGCACACACACATACAAAGACACAAAAACACATAGACACACACACACACACAAATGGATTCATTCATGCATGAACACATAAATTCACAATGTGTGACTATTTCTAGTGTATATTAGAATGAGTATAAGAAACCCGAACACACACAAACTCATGCACACACACACACACATACATTCACAATATTATTTTCCAATGTAAATTTAAGCTGAACCTTTTCTGAGCATACACACATACATGTAAATTTACTCTAGAAATGTTCATTAAAATTTCTATATGGATATTCCTTACAAAATTTCATTTGAATGATTACATCAGAAACATTAAACGTATACACAGAGACACATAGAAATTTTCAACGGAAATTTATTGAAAATTCAGATTGAATCTTCGTCAATTTAATGGGGTGTCAATGGGTGAGGTAGGGTCGAGTTTGAGTGGTTTATAACCCCATCCCAACCAAAAATAGTTTGGGTTGGGTCGGGTCAAATCATCACAATTTTTTTAGGACCGAACCTGACCCCGCTCGTATCACATCATATTGGGTTATTTAGGTCGATGGGTGCATCAGGTTGTGTAAAAAAAATTCACCACCCTAGATTGTTATCCCAAAGCCTGACTCATTTACATTCTTCTCCTCACAGATCGATCTCATTTTCACTTGACAAACATCGAGGGTTAGATATACATAATCTCCTTCATCCTAGACCGACCATGATCCAATTTATCAGCTTGCTTGGCAAGTCATGATCTCCACATGACAATTGTATTTTGATCTCAAGCTGCCACCCATGACATTTATATCTCTGGTTTCCTCCCCTTTTCTTTATATGTTCTTGTTTGGACAGGTTCATTGAGGAGGATGTATGCATTAGCGAATCTACTCCCTTTAGGTGGCGCTTGATAATTTCCTTTGGTGACCTCGGGTAGATACTGACATTTGATTCAGGATTTCATTCAACCAGAGACATGGAGAAATGGTGATTGGTTCGTAGGCTTCAGTTCTTTGTCTTTTTCATCACGCAAGAGGACCTCGGCGAAGAATGAATCAATTAGAAAAGGCATTAGTCGATGACGATATCAATAGTGGGATGAATATTTTTCTCATCTCTAGGTATTATGCAGGGGATCTGGGTTCATGGATGGTGATCACAGTGGAGATGGAGGTAGAGGAGAAGGTGGAATGAGGGTCTACAATGATCGCCCTATGCGGTAGAGGTAGTGGAGGAGGAAATGTAGAACATGGAGGCAAAAGGATCGGTGTTGAAATTGGAGTGGTGATGGTGACGGGTAGTGGAGCACGGTAGCGTGCGTGACCATGAGATGAGCAGGGGTAGTGATGGGTTGGTTGGGGCGGGTTGGGTAGTTTTTCTCCTAATGCGTGACCCAAACCAATTTGGTTATGGGTCCTCCCAAAATGACCCGACCTATGAATATGACATCTTGAACATGTCCCAACCCAAACCAACCCACTTGAGTCAGGTCGGGTTGGTTAAGTTTGTTGTGTCTGGATGCCCCTATCTATTTCTATCAATATTCTCAATGAACATTAAAGTGTAAATTTTCAGTTTTCGGAAAATTGACATTACAAAATTTTAATTATTAGTGTAAATTCATACTCAAATTCATTATAAGTATATAAAAATATATTAATATAAGTATATGCATACATACATAGATAAATTTTAAACTTTAATCATAATTTTATAGTTATGAGAGGAAATTTATACTCAAAATTTTCATTGAAATTTTATACATGAAATTTCATTTTTGAAAATCTAGAATAAATTTAAATATAAATTTCTTGTGCGAATATATTGAATTTTAAAAAAATAATGTATATTTTGGTAGAAAATTTACGATGAAAATGTAAACTAGAAATTTCCAATGTGACCTTTTACATGAAAACGATGGTTCAAATTTGCCTTAAAATTTACTTAGCAAATATAAAATAAATTCATGATTAAATTTCCAACTTAATATATTAGAATCTAAATAAATTATTAATTTTTACACTAAAAATTTTAAATGCAAATTATCAATAGAAATTTTCAATACAGACTTGTATTGGATATTTCCAATGAAAAGTTTCACAAGAAATATACGAATTGATCTTTCACTTTAAATTACAATGTAGATATATTAAAACATAAATTATAAAAATGAAATTTTAACAATTAAAATTAAAATACAAATATATTAATACATATAAAAATTTAGAAATTTTAAATGTAAATTTTCATTGAAAATATGAGTGAAAATATTTAATTAAATATTTCCACTAAAAAAATTTTGTTTGAATTTCTACTTATATTTAATGTTGAAATTTATATTTTCTTTGAATTATAATTATACAGAAAATTTTGTTACAAAATTATAAAATAAATAGAGGATTAAATTTTAAAATCATATAAATTAACACATAAATAATGTTGGTTTCCACTAAAAAATTGAATCATGAATATTCTATGGAACATTCCAGTGCAAACTAACACTAGAATTTCTCAGTTCAAATTTCCTCTAGAGTTCAATTTCTCAATTAAAATTATATTGTAGATACATTAAAATATAAACGAAAAATGTTAATTTTAACTGGAAAGTCACATTTAAAATTTTCATTATAAAAGTTTACTATAAAATAATAATATAAACATATACATAAGACTATAGTAAAAATATATTGATGCATAGATAAAAAATATAAAATTTTATCAGAAGTTTACATTAAAATTATAGACTAGAAAATATTTGTATAAATTTCCATTGGAAAATTTCAGAAAAAAATTTCATTTAAATGTCTAATGTAAGACACCAAATTGTATTTTCTATGTAGTATAATTTTACTATTAGTAGTTAAAATTTTTACTCGAAATTTTCATTGAAATTTTACATTAAAAATATGTATAGGAGACTTGATTAACAAAATTTTAAAATAAATATATGTTTAGATTTTTAATGTAAGTTTCTGAACATAATCATAACTTATTATATTTATTATAAAACTATAAATCACTTTATTTCACCAAATATATTTCTACTTTAGAGTATTAGGAAATTAGGAAATAATAACAATAATATCACAAAGTATACCCTTCACACATTATCCATTATTTCACAAAAAATGGTTTCATTTCGGGCTCAATATTAACAATTTTTCATTTCATCTCATCCTAGTCATTATTGTACGTAAAATCCTATGAAAAACATTTCAAAATTTTGGATGAGGATAAAGTATCATTAAGGGAAACAAAGGAAGGGAAACTGTTATTCTAGTGAAAATCCATGAAAACATTCATAAAAACGAAACTTTTTATTTGGAAAATGAAATCTTCTTTACAAAAACATAACTATCATATCATTAATAAATATATTTTCATTAAAGGAAGTATCTAAAATAAAAGTAGGTATCTTGGGAAATAATTTTCCATACCATATTACAATTTTTATAGCTCTATCGGCTACATAGAGAGTAAGAATTATATATACATTTGGAATAATCTCCACCACATTAATCCTATAATCTCTTAGGAGAATCCTAAATGGTTAATTCCAAACCATTACCCAAGTTACTACTATTGGAGTGATACAACTACCTCACCCAATATTGATTTATCATATGACCACATTTCCTCATAAACAACACCCACGAACCATAAAATAAACATAACACAAAATGATTACTTAAATGATCCATTCTTGATGAAGATAAAATTTGTATCATGAAATTATTTTTCATTTTTATACAGTAAAATCACTCATAAATTAAAATTTGTATTTGAAACTAAAATAGAAAACTTGGAAAGTAATCTTAAAAAATTTTAAGGGACAATAAATCACAAAATACCATTCATTCCATATATGAAAAACACATTTTTTCTGAAAACATTACTTAAATAAATGATTTTTAAAAGAAATCCCCTTATAAATATCATATCAATTAAGTGAAATTTAATCAGATAAATAAATTATGTGTATTCACTATAAATAAACATAAAATATTGTAAATAAAAAAATAATATATTTATAATTAGTTTTAGATATAATATTTGCATGACATAATCTGGATGTAGAAGTTTACCCCTACGAATGGAAATTGGGTTATGAATTCCTTTACCCCACATTATACCTCCCTAAAAGTGTTCAAAACTCATGTACAATGGTTCAAGAATGTTATTAACTCATTATAGAACTATTTTCAAATTTTTAATACCTTATGTGATGATTTTATACCATTTTATATCCCATTCATTAATAGTATTTCATTATTTTCATGGTTTTGGGTGCGTTTGTTTTACAGTTTCAAGATCGATTCATTTATGTATAATTATGGATGTTCTTTTAAAATATGATTACAAATATAAAAGAAGAATGTAATATTATTAAAAAACTTTTATAAATATTAATGTTACCATATATCATTTTTATTTATAGGATGATGATTCATTAGATAAAATGTTAATGATCAATGTTTAGTCTATTTTTGGGGGTTTGTTCTGAATATCACAAACCAAATTCATGTTATTTGATAATGTGTGTGAATATTGGTTAAATAACATGAAATAGGTTATAATATACATATGTGAATATTATTTTACATGAATGTAACATTTATGACCATCCATGAAGGATGTAATCAAAAACAAAAAATCGTTATTGACGGAGATGGCAAAAAGACACAATTTAGATAATAGTTTTGTTTATTTGAATAAGAAGAGATGAGAAATGAAATGGATATTATATGTTACATTTGAAAAAAATACTTAGTTAATACATTACTCACGATTTATCATACTATTATAGATGAAGGAGTTGGTGGGAAAATATAAGAAGAAATGAAATTAAGAGAGGTACTTTGAGAATATTACCTCTTGAATATCACCTCCCGGAGAGACCCTTGAAGAACATTGGATTTTAAATTTTGGGGATAATAGTATCACTAAGATGTTAAAAGAGTGAGTATTAGAGTTTTTGGTATATATTTTTAGAGCTTCAAGTCTTTTTATTGTAAATGGGGTGGTGAGGAGTGGTATTTATACTTGAGTATATGTGGGATTAAGTGGTTAAAATAATGATTATTTTATATTTAAATCCAACCATATTTAGGAGGAATTAATTTACAAGAAATTAGATGTTAATTAATATATTATTGTCTCTTTAGGTTCAACAAATACCTCAACCAATAATTAAATATTTTATTTTTTAGTTATTTTAAACCTTTATCCTTTTTACAATATCCCATTTCATTTCTTACTTATTCCATGGTAAATAATTTTTTAGCATATTAAAATTTTTTATACATAAAAATGAAAATAAAAATACTAAATAATTTCAATAATATGACTCTAAATATGGAATACATTTTAAAAAATTCAATTCATAGAATTATCGAAATTATATTTTATATTAATCCAATATACATAATGAAAAATAATGTTTTTAATGTGAAAATTTCAACACATTGAAATGTTTCCAAATAAAATTTTAATGTTAAATTGGTTAAATGATTTAAATTTGTTTTATGGATTATAATTAATCTAATTATAATTTAAAACTAATTTAAAATACAATTTAAATATATAAATTATTATATGAAAAAGAAGTTTTCAATCAAAATGTCATATTTATCACTATTCATCAAAAAAATGAAACCGGTCATAAAAATACCAAGAATTATACCAAAGATAATTTAGATATTCCTCTAAAAAAAATTTAAATTAGAAATTTAATATACTTTTTTAAATGTTTAAAAATTTATATATAAAATATCGGTACCATTAAAAGGTGGTAAATTTTCTTTTTAGCAAAATATAACTTTATATGCTTAAAATTGGTTTTATTTATTTTATTATGAATATAAAACATATTGGAAGAATTTAAAAACTTTTTATTGAATATAAAATATATAAATTTTATTTATATATTTAAATAGTAGTTATTAAATAAATTTATAAAGATAAAATCCCATTGTGGGTATAAAAATAGTTTATTAATAAAACCACATCCTTTATATTCAAATGTTTTTTTATTTTAATTTTTAATAAATTGGTAACCAACAAATTCAACATATAAACATTTCTATACTATATCTAAATAATTTATTTAATCTTATTTATTCTTCAAATCAAACGGCGTGGTTGTAACTATCACATTTAAATATTAATATTTAGTCATTTTTTAAAGCTTGATGTGGCATATCTTGTATGATATTAGGAATAATGTTTCCTTTTAAAATCTTAGGGTGTTTCATTATCCCCTATTTGTTAAATTTTATCCTCTCAATTTGAACTTGGGATCTAAAAATTTTTGGGTTTACATTTCAAAATAATTTTGTTTAAATCCTATATTGGACTCAGAGTCAATAAAACATCTATTTAAAAATAGAGAAAGAAAAGTCTGATGGTCACTTGTGATAATAGATACAAGGTTTTCATGTAGGAAAACATTGAAATGGAAGAGAAAAATGACTATAAATATTTGATATATAGTGATATATAAAATGATTCTTATAAATTTATCCCTCACAAAACCATAAGTTTTTGATAAGTTAAATGGCCATTAATTTCTTGATATGAAAAGTAAACAGATAACATTTTTACTTTCAGATCCTCTTCATTGTATTGAGGAATTATTTTACTACTTAGAAAATAAACATAAGCAGGAATACTTACTTTAATATTATATTTTTATCCATTAATCAATTTTCACATAAAACACATCTTTTTCTCTAAATGTTGAGAATTCAAGATGAATTTTCATACCTGTAGCATTAGAACAAACTCGCACTAATTATAAAATACATAAAATTTTAACTATGTATTCCTAATATCATTATGAATTGACCAAAAACAAAATGTTTATAAAAGGATACAATATTTCAAAAATAATTAAACTTTATATGAAGAAAAAATACATTAATCTCTAAAATTCAACATCAATACCCAATGTTCAACATTGATCATTCAACAAATTAATATCCTTAAAATTCTTGAAAATTATTTAGAATAAAATTGAATACAAAAAATAAGAAGTATTTGATCACATATTCTTTCAAAATAAATTTAATCCTTATATTAAAATAATATTAATCTCTCTTAAATTCACATACCAAAATTTTATTTCCAAATTCAAAATATCATCAGCATATAGTTATCATTTCCATTAAACACATGAATCACCATAAATCAAATATTATTTCAGAAGATAAATCATCCTTTATTTCTAGAATAAAATCCCATCGTATTATACTTACTTTAATCAAATAAGATTCCCAAAATAGAGAAAATATTATGAAATAACTATAATCACTAAATCATTTTCTAATCCCATTCTTATCAATACAAAAATAATTTGTTCCAAAAACAGAATTAACCTTTATTCATAAGATAGTTTAAAGAATTTTTTTATACTAACCATTATATCACATTGTCTAGTTGTTGTAAATGAACCCTTATCACCCATCAGTTGTGGGTTTGATCCCCACAGCCTTGTTGGACGCGACATGTTTTCATCTATCCTACAAATTTTCATTTTTGTAAAAATATATTAATATAATCCTTATAAAAGTTTATAAATTTAAGAAACATTCAAAAAAATATAATAAATATATTTTTACGTAAAATCATATCCCATACCTTTTTATTCATCCCACAAATCAGGATCCCATAATTACATAAAATTCTGAGATCTTATATACCAAATAGACCTCTAATAACTTTATACTTATTTCCTCCAAAATTAAAGGATGATTAACTAAAATAATATATTTAATATCATAACCTTAATCATTACAAGTACCTAAATATTTTATCAAAAATAAATCTATATCTCAAAAAAATAGATTCACCTCTTCAAAACTTTTCAAAGGTATCGATTTCATATAATATATGATTCCAAATTTATATAAACAAAACATCCTTTTTGAAAAACCATAGATGTTACATGATTCCAAAAAAAATTTTAAAATAAAACTATATCATAAATTTTAAAACTCAATACATAAACACATCCACCGTTCAAAGTCATTCCTAAAACATTAACCATGATTTTCCGTCTTAATACATCATTGATACAATCAAGATATAAATTATATCCTTATGAATCATCAATATCAACCCTAAAATGTTGCATATCTACAATATATGTAAATTATTAATAACTTAAATCCATACATCAATATATACTTGATATCACCTTTATGTTAAACTAACATAAAGTAAATGGTCATTCCCTATGTGTAATTTTAATTTTCAATCGATATGAAAAACTTGAGACTTTGACATCAAATGGAAAATATACTATGAACCATAATTTTTCTGAAGAAATCAAAAGGTGCTAGATATGTCAGACAATTTATTATATGTAATTTTTATACTCTAAAATCGTTCAAATCATTTGATAAAACTTTTTCAATAGCATTGATAATCAAATCATTCTAAAGGGACAAGAAGGTTGTTAAAGATTACTTTGCTTCTATTTTGAAAAATAATCCTTAATCTATAAAAAATAACATCATTAAATCCTGAAAGGAATTATTATATGTTAAAATAAAAATAGTAAATTTAACGATAATTCATATATAAACTCCGTAATACTTTATACATAAAATCATTTATACCTAAATCAATTAACCTTTATAGATTCAATATCCAAAAATATTATTATTATCCTAAAAATACGCCACTTTAAACAAAAGAAGGGGTGAATATCAAATAATACTTATAATAATTTTTAAACATTTTAAACCAATATTATATATATATATAACTTAATATAGATAAACATGGAAATATCTTAGTATTCAAAGTTATCTAAACCATGTTGTGATACCAACTGTAAGAACCTAACCATAAACAGAACATATTCTAGTTATTTTAAAACTAGAAATCAAAATCATTTACCAAATATATTTTCAGATTAGTGTTTAGATAATTATGATAAAAAAAACTAAAATATTACAATCTAGACACTTCTACTCAATATCAATTTTTTTCACAAAACAAAAATAAAACACGGTTTCCTTTCATGATCAATCAACACAATTCCCCCTTTGATCTCATCTTTATCTATATTTAACCTAAAATCCCATGAAAAAAATTTTAAGACATAGGATGATAAAAATATATCAACAATGAAAAAATGATGGGAAAACACTATTTAGGTGAAAATTCATAAAAAAATCATAATAAACGTACATTTTTATTTGGAAAAAAGAATTGTCTTTTCAAAAAGACCATTATCTTACCTATTGAAAATCAAACTATTTACAAGAAAAATAATTAGAAATAATCTCATATATAAGTAGGTAACTTGGAAAATAATTATCTATATCACCCTTAAAAATATTTTAACTCTCTCAGAATCACAAGGAGTTACCATCATAGTAACATTTATAATAATCACTGCATCATTATTCCTATAATCTCTTCAGAGAATACTAACCGGTTAACTCCATCACATTACCCAAATTATTGGAGAGATACAACAGTATCAACTGATCTTAGTTTATCATATAACTAACATTCCTCATAAATAGAACCCACAAAAAAAAACATAACCTTAACAGATAAATAATTCATAAAAGAAACACTATTAAAGATAATTATAGTTATTTATTGAAATCAATTTTTATTTTTTAACTAAGACATGCAATAATAAATGAAAACATTTTATTTCATAATAAAATTGTAAACATGTAATGGATGCTTCAAAACATTTAATTGACATGAAATTGGGAAATTATTTTAATTCCATGTATATATATAAATAATTTTTTTGAAAATGGAACTATAATAGTGTTTTTTAAAAGAAATTCCCTTGTAAATATCATATCAATGATGTGAGCAGTAATCAAATTAATTTTTTATGTTTATTCACTGTAAATTGAAAAACAAGCTCAAATAAAACATAAGATATTAAAAATTCATTCCAGATATAATATTGGAATGACATAATCAATAAGTAAACATTAACCCAAAGAATGGAAATTTGGTTAAAAATTCTTATACTACATGTTCTAAATACATAAAAAGTGTTAAAGCCTCATGTATAATGGCTTAATTAACTTTATTAACTGATTAATGAACTATAGTAATATTTATAATACCAAATTTTATGATTTTATAAAATCTTATAACCCATTCATTATTAATATTTCACTATTTTATTAGTTTTGGGTGCGTTTGTTACATGGTTTCATGATCTGTTCATTTGTGTATAATTATGAGCTTTCTTAAAAAATGGGATTACGACTCCAAAAGTGGAGTATAATAAAATTATTGAACATACATAACCATTAAAGATACCATATATAATTTTAATTTCTTACATGAGGGTGATTCAATAGATAAAACATTAATGATTAATGTTTAGTTTATTTTTGATGTTTTTATTGTATATCACTAAATGATTTTATTTTATTTAATATTATTTGTGTATATTAGTTAAACAAAATGAAATAAATTATAAAATATCTATTAAAATATTATTTAACAATGATTAAACTTTTTGGACTATCCATGAAGGCGATAATATAAAACAAAATATTATTATTCCCAGAGATGGTAAACCGACATAATTTGGACAATAGTTCTGTCTCATAGAATATTTGGAGATGAGAAATGAAAAGTATATGAGATATTCCCTTAGAATCATAAAACTATAGTATATACATGATTTAGAAGTCATAATTGTTTTATGGATGAAAGAGGAGGGGAGAAAATATAAGAAGAAAATAAATTAAGGGAGCTAATTTGATAAAATTACCTCTTGAATATCATCTCCTTTAGAGACCCTTGAGGAACTTGGATTTTATATTTTGGTGATATCCTAAGAACTAGGACGTGGGGATCATTAGGAGAAGAGGTTTGGGAAGAAAATTTTAGAGATTAAATTCTTGTGAGTCTGAATGTGTTGGTGAGGATTTCTATTTATTCATGACAAGAGTTAGGTTTAAATGATTAATATAATAATTCTTTTATATTTAATGCCAACCAAATTGAGGTTAAATTATTTTCCATGAAGTTTTATGAAAATTAATATTGTACATTCAAGTCAGGTTCAATAAATACCACAAAAAATAATTAAATTTTTTAGTTTTAATGTATTTTAATACTTTTCCCTTTTAACTTTAAATTGTTTCATTTCTTACATATATTGTGGTAAATATTTTTTTTACAATGGTATCTGTTTTTATGAATAAAAATAAAAATGAAATTAAAAACTAAATTTTACCTTCTGATACATAATATGGAATCTATTTTACCTAATTAAATTCACAAAACATGATAAATAAATTTAAAATTAATCTCATAATCATAATTAAAAAGCTTGTTTTTAAAGTGAGAAGTTCAAAACATAGAAATGCTTTTATATCCAATTTCAATAAAAAATTTATTTAAATGACATCAATTTTTTTACTAATTTATAATTAATCTAATTATACTTATAAAACAATTTCAAATATAATTTATCAATATAAACTACGTTGATGAAAAATCAGTCTTCAATTTAAATGTAGTATTTTTCACTATTCATCAAAAAATGAAACTTATTATAAAAATACCAAAAATCCTCATAAGATAATTTTTATATTATAATTTTAATAAAAATTATTTTTTCAAATTAGATTAATTTTTTTAAAATTTAGATTTAAAATACGTTCTCCATTAAAAGGAGGTAAAATTGCCTTCTAAAAAAATAAAGCTTTTTATACTTAAAATTGGATTTATTTCTTATCTTAAGCCTATAAAACATATTATATGAATTTAGAAAAATTATGTTAAATATAAAAAATATAAATTTTATAAATATCTTTCACTAATAGTGATTAATTAAATTTATTAAGCTAAATTTTCAGTGTGGGAATAAAAATAGTTTTTTTTAATAAATATCTATCTTTTATAATCAATTTGGTTTTTTATTTTCATTTATAATTAATTTGTAACCAATTAATTATTATTTTAAACATTTGTAAACTATAATATTATAATTTATTTAATCTAATTTATTCCTATATTCCAACGACTAGATGATTACTATAAGATTTAAATAATAATGTTTGGTCATTTGTTTAAGTTTGATGTGGCATATATTGTATGATTTTGGGAATAGTGGATCATTTTAAAATCTATGGGTGTTTCATTAAATTAAAATATATTAATAAATAATATTATTATATATTTCTTATTATTATTTCTTATTTTTTACATATACTATTTTTTATAATTTACTTTTAAAACTCATATTAATATATATATATATATTAAAATAAAATTGTTGATGTTATATTTCTAAACATTTATGATGTTATAAAAAATTTTTAAACTAAAAAATTTATGTTAAAATAAATTATATTTTAAAATAAAATAATATAAAATATTTTATATTTTAAAATGAAATAAAAATATATATAAATATTAATATATAAAAAATGTGATGATATTTTTCCTCATTTATGTATGGGAATATTGAAATTGAAATATTTTTTTCCATAATCATGTTAATTTATCATATTAGATTATTTATTTATTTTTCTAAAATAAATTTTTTCAATAAAACTTATAATTGTGGGTTTATCGGGACCCACATATACATGGTTGGCTAGTTCACCTGGGTTGATGTATTTGTGGGTTTGATCAAATGAAGTCCAAATTTTTATAGACATAAATATTCAAATCCCTAAACCACATTAGTCCATGTGGTAGTGGATCATACCATGGCCTTTCATAACTATTGATAGGTATAAAAAGAATCTTATCATTAACTTGAATTAAAGGAATGTGTATGATCATTGAATGTCATAGAATTTCCAGATGACCCCGCTGCCAATTCATATTTTTCTTATATTCTTATTCTTTTAATATATTTGTATGTATATGAAATCTTAGACATAAAACTGATAGTAACATATAATGAAAACATGAATTACATAAGGAATATTATATAGTATACTAAAAATTTGGAAACAACATTCAATAGATAAAAATGATTTTAATGTATAACTGTGTATTCAATTTCATTATATAGAAAACAAAAAAGGAATTGGTAATGATTCAATGTAAGAGATTTAAGTTGCAATTAAAGTGGAGAGTCACATGCAGTCCAAATGTGGAATATAATTGTTGTTGTTCTTTGGATTTTTTGGCAATTTTATTTGGATAAACTGAAATTTAGTAAACTAAAAGTGAAATATGAAAGTATAAAAGGTATATAGTGAATTACATTAAATTGAAAGTGAACATATAATATTCACAAAATACACATATAGAAAACATAATTAAACTAAGATTGAATAAAAAATTTGTATTCATAAAATGAATACAAGAAATGAAGACTAACAAAAAGGAAAGAAATTAGTATAAAAATTGCATATAAAAATTTGATATGGTTATAAGTGAAAAGGATTTTGAAATCAATGTATACAGATAATGGAAACTGGTACTGATTTTATAGCTTGGTTACTTTTCATGAAATATGGAAACTTAAATTATATCTATATAATTATAGTTGTGTATATGATATTATTATATAGTAAACGCATACAGATTATAATCAAGGTAAATTAGAAAGTATAATCACAATGAATTTGTTTTATTGTTAAAGAAATGAAAAAGTATTATGAAAAAATTATAAGAGAAAATTACAGGTAGGTGATACACCATGTTTTTGTTGTTCAACATACTAATTAATAGAAGCTTCATGATAAATTGGATGTTTATTCATAGAGTAAATGGGAGATTATGGTCATTGTGTATTCAATTTCATTATAATGAAAATTCTAAAGGAAAAAACAAAATTAATGGGGACCATAACTAGCAGGGAAACACACAAGATATTTTTCTTTGTTAGATGGACTCATTGACCGAAGATTCAAGATAAATTGAAAATTTTAGATAGAAATTTTTGGATAAATTGAAACTAATGTGAAGCAAATATATAGTATATATTAAGCAACTAATTTTTCTCATTTTTTCCCGCAATGAATAAGATTTTTATAATGAGTATGCAATAAAGAGTGAATGCAGATGCATGTAAAATGAAATTTATTATATGAAAAACAAAATTATGTCTAAATAAAATAATATAGTATAATATATGAATATGAAAGAGGAATATGGGAGGCATAAAAATTATGTATGCAATTTGAATTTAGAATATGCCTGCAAGGCATGGGAAATTATGAATGTGTACTCTATATAAAGTATGTATTCATATTTTATTGAAATAAAAATTTCCTTAAAAAAATACACATTGAATTGAAATTCCATAATAAATATACATACATAAATTTCATATAGGAAATGTATAATGGATCATGTTAATATAATAGATAAAAAATATTCATAAATAAAATTTTATTGGCTAATGAGTGAAAATTATTTTACATGAAATGAATAAAGGATATGGAAAATGAATATCATTTAATATCACGATAACTATGTACACAATATTATTATACAGGGAAGTATTATATATTATGAACAATGTTAATGGAATAGTATGATCAATCTATATACAATATTATTTCATTGAAAATTCATATAGAATATATATATAATTAAGATGATAGTTATCAACGAACTAAATAAGTTGTAAAATATTCATTTTATAAAGATTTTGTTAATGAAACAACAGGATAAACTGATATTTAAAAGTAATCAAATTTTCCCAAAGATGAAACTACATTAAACTGAAGGCGATTTATATAATTATGGAAGATAAAATTATGTTAAAATAAAATTTTAATTCATTGGAATTAAATTTCACTAAAAATTCATAAATAATATGAATCTACATTACATCATTAGTTCAAACACAAATAATATATATTTTTGGGTATTTGACTCATTGAATGTCAAATACATTGATGTTCCAATTGAATCTCTAACATCTATACACTAAAAATACGAGACCAATTTCAGGGGTGCACAAAATGAAGTATCACATGTCAAGAAAGGAAACAATGGTTAGGAAAAGAAGAAATCATATAATTTTATGGTTTGTTGGCGGTGAAATATAATGGTAACGAGAAAATTGAAACCTTTTAGGGTGAGGAAGAGATTGTATTTGGAGAGGATTCAGATAAATATTTATCTACATTGAAAACTAAAAGGTGACAATAATGGGATGGACCAATCATTGGGATGAAATCAGGAGTGGTGAAATTGAGCGGAGGAAGGTGGAGCTGATCGATGAAATTGGATCTATATTGAATTATGAAGTTGAGGATTAGATATAGAACGAGGAGGGGGAAGAAATCACAATGAAATGGTGTGATGGATGGTGGTGATGAATAAATTGAGTGCAATATAGTGGGAATAATTAATTAGGAACGAAGAGGTTGGAAGGAGGGAGACTCTATGGTTGGAAGAGAGTACTAGGAGAGAGTAGTTTACAGTGATTAAATAGAAATAGAAGTGGAAGAGGGAAAGTTTCAGATGCAGAGATGGAAAAACGTGTAAAGGAAGAGATGTGTCTTAGTATTGATAGTATAATTATACAATATATATCATATTATATATATATATATATAATATGTAAACATAGCCAGAAAGGTCTGGACCAGGTGGAAGCCTGATCCCGAAAATTTATTAAGAAAAAAGTGCAGGTAAAGACAGAATAAAACAGTGCTACATTACATCAAACCCATACTCATCCCTCTCCCTATCATCGCATAACTCATCTCCAGGATCAGCAGACTCCCAATCTGAAGATTCATACCTCCGCATCATCTCAAGGTACATGTTTTTCTTCCTAAGCATCTCCTCAGACATCTTCTCCTTGATTTTCCGTGTCCCACTATGTCCATTATCCACCTTAGGAGACCCTCCCCTTCGCTTGCCACTATTCCCATTTGCATGAACAATTTCTTGTGACCCTTCATTCTTGTACGCAGACCTCGTCGCCATTGGTTTGGGTAGGTCCTTGTAGTCCCTCCGTGTCTTCCTCCTACTTTTGGTTTTCCCCTCCACTTCCTTGCTTAGGGGTTCATGAAGTCCATGCTTGACAACATCAATGTAGGATGCTTTGTGGTTATGTAGCTCCTTCTCTTGCAAGGGGTAACCATGTGATTCCACAACACATCCATCGTCAACCTTACTGCTCATACTCAATTCATTCATAATTCTTCCAACAACCTGACTAACTTTCGGATTTTCCATCACCATTGCTTCTTTTGTCATGACAAGATCATGTTCACTGCCTTCTGCCACCATAGAACCATGCTGCTGTTCAGCCACACCATTCATGTCCAAACTACCTTGACAAACCTGCCCATGATAAGCTGCCAAAACCCCATTCACCTCCTTTGAGATCTCCTTGATCTGCTCATCAGAAACCCCTACACTTTTACCAATTTTTACCTGCTCCATCCCAGGTGAGACATGAGGCTGTCCACCAGAATCACCTATGGTCAGAACAGCTGATCTCTCCATCACATGGACAGTGATGGCATCTTCATGAGATGGGAGACACTGAAGTGCCTCCTCTTCTATTGGTTCATCCTCCTTCTGATCATTATCCATCAAAACAGCAAACTGATTTTCCGAACAGTTTATCAAACCATCATCATTAACCTGTACCATGATAGGAGATCTCTGCCCTGTAGATTTACTCCCACTATAAGCCTGATTTTTCCCCAGTCCCCTGCCCATATACAGCACAGCAGACTCACCAGCCTTCATCCCCTCTTTATCAGAAAACTCCATTACTTCTTTCCCCTTTCTGTTAGAAATTTTCATTGAACCCTCATCTTCCTGCATTGAGTCCTCCATACCTCTCTTACCTCCATTTGGCAGTTCTCCTGCCTGGATCTCCTGCCCCACACACATTCCTGAAGAAACCTCAACATGACCCTGGTTATTTACCATATCATCAACCACTGGGGCTTGTCCAATTTCGGATACCCCTCGATCCAGACCTGTTTTTTGCTGAACCATCTCATCAACCGCCGGGACCAACCCAGTTTCAGATTCCCCTGGATTCAGAGCTGCATGAATCGGAACCATATCACCATTCCCAGTGTTATTAAGCACACCCGAATGAAATGCTGGAATCCTTCTTCGACATTTAACAGTTTCATGCCCCTGCTTGCAACAATTGGAACAAAACGGAATCCAAGTTTCATACAGAATTTTTTGAGCATACCTGTATTCACCTTCCACGATAATCCAAACGACCTCTGGCGGAACTCTTGAGAGATCCATTTCAACACAAACTCTCGCAGAAGCGGGATTTGACAAAGAGGCAGTTCTTTGATCACAGCAAATAAATCGTCCAATAGAGTTACCTATCGAGCGTAGAAGTCCTGGATTTTGAAAAGGAATTGGAAGTCCCGGCAACTGCAGCCAGATTGCTGAATTTGGAGAATCACGGTTTAAATGATTTTCAAAGGTCCATCGAAGAAGATGGAAACTCGAATCCATCTTACTTCGGGACCAAGCCTTCCCCAAATCCCCATCATCCGCAAACAGAATGAGGATTTGTCGTGGTCCAAGAATTCCAACATGCGCAAAATTCTTGAGCCCCCATTTTTCGTTTACAAACTTACTGAAATCCTCCAACAGCGGACGTTTTTTCACAAACCTTGCAATAAGGGCATTAGAAAGCAAGGCTGAAGCCGCATAGAATTCCTGTGATGAAACTGGAACAACGGGTTGGCCGGAGATGCAGCCGGGGACCTTCGGGGCGACATTGATAGACGGAAGAAGGAAACCTGTGGCCAGCGAGGGTTGGAGAGCACCATCCCTAGACTTCCCAAATTCAGGTGCAGGAGAGGACGGTCCCCCTCCCCCCGCAGAGGGAGGAGGGGTTGCGGCGGCGGCCATCGCCAAACCCTACCACGGGGTTCGCCATCGGTGGGAAACGAGAGCAAGCGCCATCAAAAGTTCCTAATATGTAAACATATATTTACAATCAAATGTAATATATATATACATCATTTGTAAATTTCCATAGGAAATATTCAATACATATTTATATAGGTAATTTTCATTTTAAATTTCTCATTAATATCCTAATACAAATATTTTAACACATAAATTAAAAAACTAAATTTTTGGTATTAATTTTCACTAGATATTGTTTGAGAAGTTTTCCACTGGAAAATTTTACGTCAATTTTCCACTTCAATTTCCAATGAATATTTTCCCATAATTTTTATTATAATTATACATAAAATATTATTACCAAAATTATAAATTAAATTCCTATTTAAATTTTTAGTTCATATATATTATAACATAAATAAAATTATTTTTTTCAACGATAATTTAAATTTAAAAGAAATTAGGTAAATTTCTAATGAAATTTTCTTAGGGAAATTATGTGTGGAAATTTCAATGATAAATTTCCTCTATAAAATTTTTATGAAATTTTACACATAAAATTTACATTTAAAATTCCAACTTAAAATTATAGTTAAAATATATTAATACATAAAAAAATGTAAAATTTAACAAGATATTTACATTGGAATTTTTTAGTGTTAATTTTTATTTGAAACATTTAGTGTAAATAATCACATAGATTTCTAATGAAAATTTCCACTATAGGTTTTCTATGAAATATCTGTTTTTGTGGCCGTATATATATATGTGTGTTTTTGTGTGTGTGTGTGTCGTAATATAAACATACAATATATTTTTGAGTGTAAATTTATCATGAAAATTTTCAATGAATACATATATGCATACATACATTGTATGTTTATACATATATAGTAATATAAGTATCTACATACATACGTTCATAAATCTATATTAATATAAGAATATTTTTTGGAAAAACAAAATAGGGTATATTAATAACATAGATTAAATAAAATAAGTTAGAAAATCTATGAAGGAAAACAATTGAACCACAAGTGTTCCCCACCAGACAGATCATGTGTTTCCAAGTGATGTGATTCCCCATTTAATGTCCATTTGATGAAGGTGATACAATAAACCGTGAAGCAGTAGATGTGAGACTAGATATTCATGATGAGGAAACCAAAATATTTGATTCCATTAACATTTTTATGGATAAAATTAATGATGATGAGGCAATCAGATTCAATAGTGATAGCATTCATATATTTTATCAAGCAATGATCAAACTGAAAAGGACACCATATGCTTCAGCAATTGGGGGTTCACAATAAGTGTGAGGTGACTCTTATTTAGTTGAAACAATCCTATCAAAATGGCCATATAACATCAAACCAATACTGATAATATCATTCTTGGAAAGAGATGCATCAACATTGATCTTGAGGAACCCTACATGGAGATCCATCTAACAAGAGTAGAGTGAGAGACTGAAATCCATTCTAAGAAACTTCATGATTCCTTTTATCAATCTAAGAAGTGGCCCATTAAATCTTGAAAACATTGGATTTTTATATAGGATTTAAAATGTGATCATTCCTTATAACCCATATATTCCAAGCCAGGGTACATTACGAGGATACCTTCTTTGTAGAAAAAAAGATGACCAAAACATCAGCAACATTGGGAGATCTGGTTCTATATCAAACATATGCTCTAAAAATGATCCCCATGCAACCCAAATAGAATTTTCCACTGGACATTGGATGATTCAATGAATGGGATATTTAATTTCATCTAAACCTAAAGGGAATATATATTCAACAACAATATGGTAGAAGGACTACAAGTCCAAAGTGGAATGAATACTCATGAAAATATTCAACCATATGTAACAGATCTTTGGGGGGACATCTAGTTGCCATACCATTTTCCAGATCTCATCACCATCCATAATATTATAATCAAGCATGATATTATATCCCAATTTCATTTAATAAGATCGTATAATATCTTTACTCCTAAAAATACTATCCTTCCCCACATCCGTCATGTAGGGGATGCTAATGATAATCCTTTTATCATTGTCATTGAACTAAGAATAATTTTTTTAGTAACACAAGTTTTAGATATATAACCCATATTTAGGCCTTTCTTATTTATATAAAGTAGTTGGGTTAACATTGGATGAGTTTGGAATGTTTTTAGGGCTTTCAAAGAGCACATGGTTTAAGTATAGTTAGTGAAAATCGTAAAACTCATTCGAGAAACCATTCACTATGTGATAGGGGACAAGGAGAAGGAAAATGGATTTTCAAACTAGGTATCCTCCCCAGTATAAACTTGAAACATGGTAAAATTTATTTAAACATGGTTGGCACATTTTTAATCTAACTATGAGGACCAACCGTGCAAGTAACTCTCTTGAGGCAGTAGTAGGTTCATGGTTAACACACAGTTTGACTAACTGTGTAGTTAACTATGCATGGTTTAAAAAGTTGGTTTTAAAAAAAATCATGTGATTTTACACTAAAGACCCTTTTGATATCTATTTAGACCCACACATGGTATTTTCTTCTTTACAAGGCTAGGGGACCTCTCCCATTAATTTTGGAATCATTTAAAAGTGTTTTCTTAGTGTTTTGAAGAAAAATATTCCATGATAAGCCTCCTTTCATAGAAGTTTCTGGGTTTTTCATTGATATACCTCTATCTCTATCTCTATTGGTTTCTTATATATACTACCATATTAGATATATATAGGGTTTTTATTCCTATAATGGTTTTATTTGTCCGCGTTGAGGTTAGGGGAAGGGATCTAAGATGATTTTATAGATTTTTCACTTGGATTTGGATAGTGTTTTTTTGTTGTTTATTTCATCTAAAACCCTTCAAGTATGCTTCCTCACTCTCTAATCCTCAATTTAGAACTTGATGTTTTAATCTCAATTTAATTTATTTATTAATATTGTTTTTTAACTTGATGTAAGAAATTTTTTTTAAACACCTTTAGTGATGGTTTGGGGGTGTTTGGGGAAATGTGATGTTGTTGTACAAAATTTTTTGTTGTTGGATTTTAAAATAATGATTTTAAAAATAGTTTTTTGGTTAGATATTTGGAAATTGGTTATGAAAATGGTTTTCAATGAAAATGTTGTTTTATTGAAATATTGTTTGGCCAAAATGGTTGAAATGGGTTTTGGTATAATTATTAGAAATGTTTTTTATTTAAAGGTTGTTCTGGTCTGTAATTTATTGGGTACCATGGATTTGGAAAATATATTGTTTGATGTGATTTTTTGTAAATTTTGATATGATGGTTGTTTTATTAAGTAGTTATGATTGCGTTAGATGGGATGGATAGTGGGCATAAAGTACTACCATCAATGGTTTGGAATGGGGTCACGATGTGCCACAATAAAAAGAGGATTTGGTTTTGATGTGAAGTTCCACGATCAATAGAAACACAAAGAGTGGATGTTTGAGTTGTGTGTGGGGTTTAGGATTATGTATTAGGTCAATTGAAATGAAATGTGTTTAGAGAATATGAAATGGGAAATATTGTTATTGACTTTTTGGGTTTCTTTCCTTGGAATGTTTCTTGTTTTGGAGAACTATTTTTGTAATATTTTTCTTGGAATGTGGGAAATTTTTGAACAGATTAAACAGTTTTATATAAATTATTTTATATAAATATTCTAAATTGTTTTATCCTAATTTCATGAGCGGGGAATAAATTTTTTGAAATCCTTCTATGTTTCATTACTCATCCACTACGTTGGAAATTTTTGGCTTTTTGATATGTTCTATTTCAAGACAGAGGAACAAGAAAATATTCTCACTTCTTTTGTGTTACTTCGTAATGCATTGGGATTAATTATGGAGTTAGATCATGGAGCTTGGTGTGGAGATATAGAGATTTATTATATATTCATTTATTTTTTCATTTTATTCTTCCACTTTGGTAATATTATTTTAGTAATATTTTTTGGTTATTGTGGTTTTTTGGTGTTTTTGAATTATATTACATTGTTATCATGAATCGTATAGTAACGTTGGTTTTGGAGTATTTAGTTGTGTTTATTTATCTTGAGAAAAGGGAAAATCATACCCTAGTTATTCATGAATCCCTCAACACTTATTACCTACCTTTGGAATTTTATGGATGTTGCTTAAGGAAAAGTAGAACATCCACCATGACTCTATCCAAATAGAAGGGGTGACATGTTACATGTGTTATCAAATTGTTCATTCCATTGGAATCCATTGTAGGTCTTGGAGTTGGAATTCATTATTGATTTATTATTTTATTTGGGATAGTAGAAAGTATTAGGATTGTCAGGACTTGAAATTTATATTAAAAAATATGTAGCTAACATTTTAATGTTTAACTTTATGTTACATGGGTGTTGGGTTCATAAGTGGATTGGTAAGACTTATAAGTATTTAAATCTCATTATTATGGGTTTAGCTAATGAGAATAGAATGTAATTCATAGAAGAAATTACTTCCCCACAATATTTCATATCACATTAAAAGTAATTATTTATGTTTTCTTATTAATGTGTATATTTATAAAAAAAATATGGAAATTATTTTCAAATGTTAGATTTTGAATGGAGAATAATTTTAGTATTATGAAAATGGGTTTATTTCCAAAAATACAGTGGTCTTTTCAAAGATGATTGAATAGGGAAATACTAAATTTTTCAAATCATGGTTGTGATATTTTCAAGGTGATAGATTTTCAAATTTTAAAGCATTTAGTTGTTTCAGAGTGAAACTTATGGAGTTTCTTATGTGAATAGATAATGGAACTAAATATACATCATAGAAACCAAACAAAGGAAGATGTGAAAAATTTGGTTTACATAAACCATAGGTGAACTAGAAACTAGTTTAGATCATGGTGGAAGCTTTTAAAGCTATCGATAGAGGTAACCTAAAAGTGGAAATGAGACATTCAAACCATTTGGTTCAATTTTACAAGTATAATCCACCAATTGTTTTGGGTGATTCGAAACCATAATGTGTGGAGACACGTCTGAATAGGATGAATTGAATATTTTATTTCATATGCACTATGGTGGAGTAGAATCTCATGTTAGAGACGTTCATGTTGATGATATTTTATGTCAGTAGTGGGAGTTAGAGGTCTAGGATAATGTGGACCAAGGTATAGAATGTGAGGATTTCTAGGAATTGTTCAGTAAACAAATCTATCTTCACACGTCTTGAATTCAACGAAAAGCATAATTATTCTGCATGAAATAGGGGAACCCTTCGGCGATAGAGAATGTGACTAAATTGATCAATTCAGTCTGGTTTTCACCTAAAGATTTTGCTATTATGACTTTGAAGGCATGCATTTTTTAATCTGGGCTAAGAAAATAAATTCATTCAATTATTTCCACAAATTCAATAAAAGATTAAATGATAAGTTTAATAGATCAACAATGGATGAAAAGGACATCATAGGAGATATGATTGGGGAAAGTATGTCGATACCTATGGAGAATGGTGGGAACTCTAAAGCGGGGAGAAATGGAAAGAGGGGATCTTATATCTAACATGGTAGTGGGACTCTAAATCTGATTGTAGGATCGGTGAATCTTCCTCCAAAAACTAAGAGAAAGACTAGATTTTTCCAATATGTATCTCTAAGCCACATAATGTGAGAATGTACGACACCACCTAGAGTATTCCATAACTGTAATTAGATGGGTAATCTTCCCTGTTATTATCACAATTCTCCAAGGTTGTGTATTCGGGATAATTCCCAGGGGTTTTAGGCATCTTATTTCATGATAGGATGAGGAAACTTTAATATCACACATCAATATGGGAGAGTTAGCCATAGTGATTATAGGAATAACATGACTCCTCATAATGAATTTTTTTTGTAGGGGAATATGTGTGGGTAGTAAATAGGTATTTGGAGAAGAGTAGGGTATCATGAATAACCAACATGAAATATCGATGGTTTGTGGTACCATTATTTTGAATTCTACCCTTATGAAATCATTGTTTGATACAGGTGTGTATGATTCTTTCATTGCATCTCGTGAAATTGATTGTATGTATCCAAATGTGGACATGAATCCATCCTTTTTGAAATTTCAAACTCTTATTTGTCAAAGATAGTGTCGATACATTCTGTGTAGATCGAGTCATATGGATTTTGATTTGGTTGAGTTGATATGGTACTTCCCAATGCATGAGATGGATGCCTATGATATAATCATGGGTATGGATTGGTTTATGATGTCTAAGTACCACATCTACTGTTATGCGCGAACTTTTAGTTTTAATGTCTGATTATGGCTTCAAGATTATATTTAGAGAAGAGAAGAAGGTAAAGGTGGGTTCAATGAACTTGTTAGAACCAACAGTTAGGGTGATCACGTTTCAGTTGGAGGCACTTTCTTTGGGATCGATGGGAGAATTTGAGAGAATCAGTATTATGGTAGTTGTTGATCAGTTTCTGGATGTTGTACCTGATGATTTCTCAAGGTTTGCCCCAATAAAGGAATTATAGTTTATGATCGATCTCTTTATGATAAAAAATATGATTTCCCTTCATTATTACTAGATATCACTGGTAGAATCAAGGTAATTGGAGGTGCTGTTGGAGGTTCTAGAAAATAAATGGTTCATTCAGCCTTGAATGTGTCCACGAGAAGCATCTGTTTTGTTTGTAAAAAATGTAGATGAAACTCTTTGGATTTTTTCCGTTTATTGTAAGAGAAAACCAATTACGATAATGAACTGATACCCACTCCCACACATTTATTATATGTTTGATAACTATGTGGAGCTCAGTGGTTCTTCAAAATTGACTTGTGATTAGGATATCACCAATTGAAAGTGCAGAAGGAGAATATTCTGAAAACAACAATTAGACGTACATATGTCCATTAAAATTATGTGGTTATTCATTTCAATCCTATGAATGCACAAGTAGTCTTTATTGAATTTATGAATAACATATTTAAGTGATAGTTGGATTTTTTTGGTATTGACTTTTGATGATATATTAGTGTATTCAAGGAAAAGGGTTGAGCATGACCAATAACTAGAAATAGTGTTAGGAATCTTTAGAGATTATCAATTTCATTCCGAATTATCAAAGTGCTTTTTCTGGATATAAGAGGTATGTTTCCTTGGTCATATTATTTCTAAGGAATGTGTTTTAGTGGATTCCGAAACGATAGAGGTTATCATCACTTAACAGCTGCCAAAAAATGTTTTTGATTTCTTATGCTTCCTCGGTCTAGCTAGGTATTACTGACACATTGTTAATGACTAAACCCATTTATGAAAAATTTGATGAGGAATAATGTTTCATTTCAATATAATGAGGAACACTATAAGTCTTTTGAAGAGCTTAAGGTTTACCTTACATTAGCACTGATCTTGGATTTCTCTAAACTAGTAAAAGGGTATGTTGTGTATTTTGATATGTCAGGATTCGGGTTAGGGTGTGTTCTCATGCAGGGGGATCATGTGGTTTTCTATAGCTCACGGTAGTTGAGGGTTCATGACAAGAACTACCCAACACATGATTTGGAATCGGATGCTGTAGTGAATTCTTTGAAAACATGGTGTCACTATCTATTCAGAGATAAATTCAAAGTGTATACTGATGAAACATGTTTAAATCATATTTTATCTCGTGATTTGAATTTGAGAAAATGGACATGGATGGAGTATCTATAGATTTTTTAATTTTACACGATGTATACATCGGGTAAAGACAATTTAATAGACAACGAACTATGTAAAATTTCATATGATTAGGTGGAAAAGATGCTTTAGATCAATGGTAGTTGATGTCAGTCGTAACTAACATGCATTTAGAATATTCAGAAAGAGGTGATATAGAAAAATTATTTCCAGTTTTGTATTCTTGTAACATGATTAAAATAGATGATGAGGAGTAGGCCTCTAATTCGGAGTTTGTGGATATTAGCTAAAAACTCATTGGTGGGGAGACCATTGAGGGGTGAAATTGGATGGGAATTTAGTTTTTTGGATTTGTAATATAATATTTGTGTCAATATCTTGTCAGGTACAGCTTCTTAGTGCATACTATCACTTGAGATAGATGGTTCATCCTAGAATATAGAAGTTGTATATGGTGTTAAAATCATATTTTATGTGGGAAGATATGAAAAGGAAGGTGGTTGAGTTTTTATAGATATGGTTGACTAGAAAGCATGTAAATACAGTGAATCAGTGACCATTAAGAATGTTCTAGTCTTTAACCATCCATGTGTGGAAATGGAATAAAATATATATGTTTTTTTGGTATAAGTCTCCGAAGAAAAGTTCTGAAGCACGATTTCATATTGGTGATAGTGTATCGACTCAAAATGTCCGGTCAATTATTCCCAATTCATGAATATAATAAGATGGAGGACTTGTCCAAAATCTATATCAAGGAACTTGTGAATAGGCATGGTGTACCACTATCAATTGTATCAGATAGAGATCTAAGGTTCATGTCTCATTTATAGAAATCCTTAAAACAATCACTTGGGATGCAATTGATGATAATTGTGGTATGTCATCCTTATATGGATGTGAAATCCAAAAGGGAAATTCAAACATTAGAAGACATGTTACGGTCTTGTGTGATGAATTTTCGTGGATCATGGGAAGAGCGCATACCCTTGGTGGAGTTCTTGTATAATATCATTTATTTAGGATTGATACATATTGATCCATTTAAAGCATTTTATGGGAATTTGTGACATTCCCCACTTTGTTGGGTGGAAATAGGTGAGACTTTTATGGTTGGGACAAGGCTTGTCTAAGAGACTACAATGAAGATTAATTTGATTTGGAAGATAATGGAGATGTCTCAGAGTTTTTATAAATCATATGCATACCATCATCGATTGATGTCTTCATTCAAGGTGGGTAATAATGTGTTCATGATAATTTCTCATAGTCTGGGAAGTTGTCATTTTGGGATGTAGGAAAAGTTATGTTTAAGATAAATTGGGCCATTTGAGAAAAATGAATAGGATAGAGAGGTGGTTTATCGATTTCATTTTCTACCTTGGTGTATTGTGTTGAAAAAGTTATTTCATTTATCTCAATTGAAGAATTATTAGCCTGATCATGATCATGTTATATGATGGGATCTTGTTGAGATAGATCTGGATTCTTTGTTGGTGCACGTGCTAGTGCAGATTGTTGATATGAAAGTGAAATTATTTTAGGGGGAAAGTATCAGTCTAGTGTGGGTATTGTGGAAACATGGTCAAATTTAGAAGGAGACTTGGGAATAAAATAACGAAGTCGATGAAAAATTTCATAATCTCTTTAAAGAAAGAAATTATCTTTTTAATTTCTAGGGAGAGAAAAGAAATTTTTGGCGATAATGTAGCACCCCCAGTTTGAGTTATTTAACCCATACATATGACTTTTTTTTGTATATAAAGTGTTTGCCTAAAATTTGGAATATTTTGGATGTTTTTAATGTATTTGTGGATTTATAAGGCTACACGGTTTAAGACCAATTATTTAGAACCATCAAACACTTGAAGAAAACCAAGTAGAATGTGTCAGAGGCTAGGGAAAATGTGCATGTTTTTCAATACTGTGCACCTCCCCAGTTTAACAATGAAACATGGGATAGTGTAATTATGCATGTTTAGTGCACAATTTTTGTAACTATTTGGGAAAATCATGCGAGGAACTCTCTTGAGGAAATAACAGGAAAATGGTTAACATACGGTTTGACTAACCATACATCTAACCATGTGTGGTTTTAAAAAGGGTTTTGAAAACTGGATCTCATGAGATTTATGGATAAATTAGGGAATTTTCACCCAGAGTTGGGGAGTGTTTCTGTTGTTGGTTATTTTTTCCAAAATTATAGAGGTAGGTGGCTTTACTCTTCACTCAACTATTTATAAAATGAAAGATCATTTTGATATTAATTTTTTTCATGAAATTGTTTGTTAAATTAAGTTGTGAATCTTGTTAGAAACCTATTTAGTGATGGTTTGTGGATTTGGGAAAAAATGTCATGTTTTGGGCCAATATGATTCATTTTTGGATTTTAAAATGATGAATTTAAATATTTTTTCATGGTTTGATTTATGGAAATGGGTTATGAAAATGGTTTTCAATAAAAATTTTGTTTTATTGAAATTATGTTTTGCATAAATTGGTGAAATGGTTTTTGGCATAATTTTTTTAAATGTTTTTTATATTAATTTTTTTTTGGTTTGGAAATTATAGGGTTTCATCGTTATGGAAAAAATATTGGTTGATATGATTTTGGTAAATATTGATTTAATGGTTTTTGTATTAAGTGGTCAATAATGATTTGGATGAAATTTATTGTGGGAGTAATGTACTATCGTCAAATGGTTGGATTGTATTCGTTATGTAACATAATAAAAAACCAGATGGGGTTTAGATGAAAAGTTCCACGGTCATTAGTAACACCAATCTTGGGTGGTTGAGTTGTATGTGGGATTGAGGCGCATGTATTGTTTCTTGTGAAATGAAATTTTTTAGGACAATATAAAATGGAAAAAATGGTCAATGACTTGTTCTATTTCATTCTTTGGAAATGTTCTTGTTTTATATAACTATTTTGGTAAGGATGTGTTTGGAATATTTCAAATTGTTGAAATTTTTAAATAGTTTTATATAAATTGTTTTATACAAATTTTATAACTTGTTTTATCCAAGTGGTGTTTGTTGGGAAGAAACTAGGGGAAAGCCTGTTGAGTTTTAATACTCACTTTCCTAATTGTAAGTTTGATACATTTGTAGATTTTTTATTCTAATACATATGTAAAAGAAAAGCATATCATTTATTTAGTGGAACATCATGATTATTTCGTCTATTTTGGATCTTTGTGTGGAGATATGGAGATTTATCTTATAGTCATTAATTTATTTTCATTTTATTCATCTACTTTGGCTCTCTGATTCTGGTTATGTTGTTTGGTTATGGTGGAATATTCGTATTTTTGAATTGAATTGCATTGTTACAATTAATCATTTAATAAAATTTTTAATGGTGTGATTGGTTTTGATTATTATACTGATAAAATGAAAAATTATCCCCTAGTTATTGATGAATTCCTCAGTATTTGTTTCCAAGCATTTTCACCTTGGGGATTTCATTAAAGGAAAACTAGCACTTCTGCCTTAACTCAAGCCAATGAGGAAGGGAGGAATGCAACATATTTTATATTTGAACTATCCATTGCTTGTGTCCTTAAAATGGTTGTAAATAGTAGAATTATCATATATAGGGATCACCAAGGAAGTCGAAAGAATACAATCATTATTAATCAACCAATGATCTTTCTAAATGTTTAATATCATGTCATCCTCGATCCTCCAACCAATTCCTTTAAAAATCATGTTTCACAACCCCCAAATTCTTCCACAGTGGAAGCTGGGGGGTGGGGGCTAAAAGAAGAGCCATGGAATTCCGAGTGGGGTTATTATTTTTCATGGGGAATCTGTGAACATAGAAAAAAGGGGTGAATTATAAGGTTGCATCCCTACTTTTCCAAAATGGAATTGTTAAAAAAGAGAAGATCCCAATAAACCCATTTTCCAACTCTATTTGGTGGAGAAAAGAAAACTCAATGTTATGTTGTGGATTTTATTTGTTCCATTATTATGGCCCCAATAGAATATGGAAATGATGGAATGAATTTGGATAATAATATCTCCAGGAATCATGAAAAGGGTCATTACATAGATTGGAATAAATTAAAGTTCCATCTTGATAAGTGTTTTCCCTCTTAAGATATTTTGTTATGATACCATCCTTAGAGTTTTTTTTGAAATTCTATCCAATGTGGATGAGAAAATCTTTTTTTTTGAAAAACTAATCATCATGGGGAGGCCAAGGCATTTATTTTGTTTATAAACCATTCTAATTACTAAAGTATAACTAAGCTCAAATCTCTATCTTAGTGGAATAGCTTCACTGAAAGAAATTTCTGAATTATCCCAATTAACCGCATGCTTCAAAGCCATCAAATAAAGGTGATCCGACTGACAAATAGGGTAGTATTCTTTATGTGGGGATCTTGATAAGATAATAATTTTATCCAAAAAATAGAATAGAAATAGGTGGGATATTATGGAACACCTTCATACTTTTAATTACATCATAATAAGCTACCAAATAAATGTTATTGGAAAAAACATCTTCCACTAAAAGAAAAAGAAAATGGGAAAGGGGTCTCCCTAGAGAAGGCATGAGTGTTAGTTAATCCTTGGGTGAGGCCATCATTGACATTGATCCTAAAAGATATATATGAAACACAGTCCATGATCATATCTATCCATTTATAGTGAAATCACATTTTAATCATGAAAAAATAAATAAAATGATATTCCGGTCCATCATATTGCATTAACATATCAAGTTTCCATGTGAAAATTCATCTTTTCACAATTAAGATTGTTTTAATAGAATGAAACCCCTCATGAGATTCAATAGTATTATTAGTAATGAGACTTATAGAAACAAAGTGAGATTGATTCTCAGAACTAATTACTGGTATCCAGATAGCAGGTGATTGGCTAAGATCATTGACAAAATCTTGTATTAGACATTATACAATCTAATATTAATGAACTCAAAATATATAAAGAGTTTCATGATCTTTAGGATAAAATTTATAACCATCTAATTGAGGGATAAAATGTTTAATTTTCCCACCAAAATTTCCTTCATAAGAGTTGAGATCCTAGGTCCAATAATATGATAATATCTTTTATATTAGAGGGCATGGTAGGCATCTGGACCTAGAGATTTCATGAAATATATTTTTATAAGTGCCCATATGATCTCATCATCAGTAAAATCTCTTTTGAGATGCTGATTCATTTCATCAGTAATCCCTTGTAAGTATTTACATATATACATTCACATATTTATACAAGAAATTTTCAATGAAAATTTACATTAAGAACATTCCATGAGAATATTAAATTAAAAGTTCTAATATTAATTTGTACAAAATACTTTGAGTGAAAATTTATGGTATATATTTTAAAAAAACATAATCAATAGAATTTTCATTAAAAGATATACACGCAAACATACACTAATATCAATACACACAAAAATAATACTTGTGAATTTCATGTGAAAATATACATTGTAAATTTTTTGTACATATATATTGGAAATTCATAGAGTAAATTTACCACAAAAATTTACATTGGAAACCTACAACAGAAATTTCTAGTTACTGTGTCTAGTGTATATTTGAATTAATATATGAAACACACACACATACACAAATATATATATATATATATTTATTTATGTATGTATAAATATAAATTCATAATGTGATTTTCTATAGAAAATTTACACTAATAATTTTTAGACCATTCATACATATTTGTATACTTTCACGAAAAATTTTCATTGAAAATTTTCATTGGATATTCCTAATTAAATTTCATGTTATAATTTAAACTATAAACTTTCAATGAATACATACAAACATACATAAAAAGAAAATTAGAATGAATGTTTTTTGAAAATCTAAAATGTAAACTGATATAATTTCTATGGAAATTTTTAGTGAAAACTCACGATAAATTTTTCAGTTATTAGTATAAATTTATAATTGAAATTTAATTTTTGATATGGACTCAATAAATTCAAAAGAAAAAAATTCAATGAAAATTTAGAATAAAAATTTAGAATTATCATTATAAATTATTACTCAAAATTTAATATAATCATATACATGTATATTAATATAAGTATATGTATACATGCATACATTGATTTTAATGTTGATTCATAATTTTATGGTTTTCCGTTGAAATTTATACTCAAATTTTTCATTTAATTGTTTTACAGAAAAAGTTTTATTTAAATTAATGCATATTTAAATTCCTTGTGGGAATATATAGACATTTAAAAAAATAATGTAAATTTTCACCGAACATTTACGGTGAAAATTTCAACTTGAAATTTCTAGTGTAAATTTTTACATGAAATCCATGGTTCAAATTTACATTTTAATTTATAATGAAAATATATCAAATTTCGACTTAAATATTAAATAATAATTCTCAATGTATATTTTATTCTCCCTATATATTTTTCATAATTGTAATATGCAATATATATTTTTTAGGGAAATTCATATTAAAAAATTTCAGTGTGTGTATATTTATATATATATATTTATAAATTAGTGTATAAAAACATACAAACATGAACGTATATGCACATATATATACACTATTATAAATAAAATGTGTAATTTTCTAGTGTAAAATTGACACTACAAATTTTATGTGCAAGAATGCATACTTACATACATATCATGACTCTATTATTATTTTCCTTTATTAATTATGTTTTCTTTAATAGATTATATTAATATATATTTTTCAAAGAAAAAAAGTAGTAATTATATATTTTTTAAAACATTATAAAATTATATATAAATTTTTATAAAAAAAAGTACAATTTAAATATTTTAAAACATCATAAAATATATATTGTTTTTGATGTAGAAAATTTTATTATAATATTAATCTTTATTATAATTAAAATATGTAGGATAAACTAAAAATTATATCATGTGATTTTATATTAAAATATTTCAAAAATATATAAACATAAATATATCAAACTGTAATTATCATGCATGTATATAAAAATACATGAGAATATAGTACATTTAAAAACTTATGCATGTATGTAAAAATTCATAAAAATATTCTTTATATATATTATATTTAAATTAAATATTCATAAAAGCCTATACAAAAAATAAAAATACATGTATAAAACATGCATATATAATAACATATATAAATAACCAGTATATAAATATTTTAACCAATAATTTTATATCTATGTGTTAATGTATAAATAAAAGTATTGTATACAAAAAAATGCATATATAACATATATAATCATATATATAATATTTAATTATATTTAAATTATACTATATGTAATGGTTATATAAATATAATTACTATTTATTATTTATTATTATACATTTAATTTTGATTAATATTACTATATATTTATAGTTTTTATTTTATAATTTTTTATTTTAATTATTATTATTTTATAATTACATTTTTTATTAAAATGTTTAAAGTAACCATTTAAAATGGTAGGAGGGAGAGTATAAACTTCCAACTCTTTAAAATTAAAGTGTTTCATTTTTAAAAGTCATTTTAATCCCAAAAAATGGATTTGGTTTCACCTCACATTTTTTATAGGTGGGTGGTCATACAACTGTGAAGTAGACTCACAATTACTACCAAACCAATATAGGATATTTTTTCATATGATGGAGGTGACATGTATCAATCATGAGAGATATATAGGAAGGGGATACCATTTTTTACTATCTCGTGTGAAGTTATAAAAATCCAAATGAATAAGAGATAATGGCAATGTAAAAAATATTGTGTTAATAATAGAAAATGAAGCTTTGACAATGATGTGTGAAAAGACGATGAAAGTGACACGTATCATACATCTTCATAGAAGTAGTAATTAGGTATCATATCCTGGTTATCAGGATCAAGGGTACATAAGAAGGGTTGAGGTGACTTTGATTCCAACCTATTTCAAACTACTGATGGTTAGTTTTCCAAAAGTATCAAAACAATCTGAATGCATTTTCTTAGTTTTCATTATGCTGATTGAGTTTTTTTACAAATTTTTTTTGAAACTAGAAACACACAATATGAGTCATACTGATAAAATTGTACCTCATTTTTATGTGAGACTACTTTATACACATTACAAATGAATTATGAATCACAATCCTAAATTATCAAGACAATCTCAGTGCATTTTCTTAATTTTTAGTGAGCAACACTTTTTAACTAAAAAGGAAATTTTAAAATGAAAATAGACACATTGGATCATACCAGTTACATAGTACATTATATTGATTTTTGGTTGAAAACTACTTGTAAAAAATTACCCATGGATCCTTTTACTAAAGTATCAAAACAATATGAATGTGTTTTCTCAATTTTTAGTATGTCACATGTTCTTTTTACATAAATTAAAGTCAATTTAAAATTAAAAGACACACTTAGAGTCACATTGGTTACATCGTTCATCATATTGGGGTGTGTTCGGCTCTTACATGTCACAAATAAATCATTTATCATTTTCATAAATTATAAAAAACATATTAATGTGTTTTCTCGGTTTACATGATGTTAGTTGTTCTTTTTACTAAAATAATGTCAATTTTATATTAAAAGAGACACATTGCGTTATATCGGACACACCGTGCATCATATTGAGGTTAAGATGATTCCTAGATACCCAAAATTATCGATGGATTGATTTACTAATGTATTAAAAAAAATAAGAATGTGTTTTCTCAGTTTTAGTATGGAAGTCTTGTTTTTTTACAAAAATTTAATTTCAAACTAGAAACACACATTATGAGACAAACTGGTCAAATTGTGTGTGAGAACTACATGAGACTACTTCATACATGTAAAAATGGCTTTTGAATAATTTTATTAAATTATCAAGTCAATCAGATAACACTTATTTGGTTTTCAGTGAGTGAAACATTTTGATGTAAAATGCCTATTTTAAAATGATAATGTAATATTTGAGTTATACAGACCATATAGTGCCTCATATTAAGGTATACTAGATTCCAAAAATTCCAAAAATGACTCACGGATCATTTTCATAATGTATTAAAACAATCCCAATGTGTTTTCTAAATTTTCAATAGGCCCATTGATCTTTTATACTAAATTAATGTCAACATTAAAAAAAACAATAAACTTAGAGTCAAATGGTAACATCGTGTACTGTATTGAGGTGAAGTTGACTCCTACCCATCATCAATGACTCATGGATCATTTTCCTAAAATATCTAAATAATCTGAATGTTTTTTTTTGGTTTTCAGTATGTCACTTGTTCAATTTACTAAAATTAATGTCAATTTTAAATAAAAAATAGAAACATTGACTTATATTGGTTACACTGTGTATTGGATTGAGGTAAAGATGATTCCTACCTATAAAAAAGTACTGATGGATCATTTTCCTGAAGTATCAAAACAATATTAATGCATTGTATCAGTTTTCAATATGCTAGATCTGTTCTTTATCTAAAATGTCGTTTTAAACTAGAAACATGCATTTTGAGTCATACTGGTCCTATCATGCATCATTTTGATGTGAGAATACTTCCAAAACATAAATATTGCCTTATAAATTACTATACTAAATTTTATATTCAATTGGATCTCATTTTATTTGATTCCTATGAGGTAACAGTTTTGAATGTAAATGTAAAATTTAAACTGATAACAGAGTCTTTGAGTCATACTAGTCACACAATTCATCAGATTGAGGTGTTCTTGATTCTTAAATTTCACAAATGACTCATGGATTATTTCCCTAAAGAATATAAAAAAGATATACGTGGTTTCTCATTTTTCAATAGGTCATTTTTTATTTTTACTTAGATTAATGTCAATTTTAAAGAAAAATACACACATAGAGTCATATCGGTCATATCATGCAATGTATTGAGGTGAGGGTGAATGGTACATGTCGCAAATTCCATGCAGATCATTTTCATAAAATATTTAAATGATATGAATGTGTTTTCTCAGTTTTAAATATGTTACTTGTTCTTTTTACTAAAATTAATATAAATTTTAAATAATGATATACACATTGAGTTATACTGGACACACTGTGAATAATATTGAGGAGAAATTGATTCCTAAAAATCAAAAATGACTAATAGATTATTTCCTAATAAAATTAAAACTATCCAAATAATTTTTCTTAGTTTTCAGTATTCCATTTGAGTTTTTTTACTAAAATGTCATTTTAAATTGAAAAAACCCATATGGAGTCATATCATCTGCATCGTGTGTCAATTTTACATGATAATTATTCATATACATCACAAATTACTTATGAATCACTTTCCTAAATTATCAAGACAATTCGAGCACATATTCTCAATTTTCAATGTGTGAAACATTTTAAATTAAGTATTCAAACATTAAATTTAGATTATTTTAATTTAGTATAGAATATATAATATTATGATAAAAACATATTATATTTAAAAAACATTAACTTCTAATTGAATTCAGAGTTACAACCTTAATGTTTTATCTCTAACGAACATAGAATCTTCAGAAAAACCACCCCAACATTAACAATGTAACCCACCTATAGAAATAAACATTTATTATATGAGTAATAATAAGAATAATTAAATTGAACACAAGTATGAAACAATACATTACATCTATATAAGTCACATCTTCATGCTATTTGTGTACATTCGTCTATCAGGTATGCTGCCCCTTCATTTCATATCACAAGTATATGGTCATTTGAATATGAGTCTTTTCTAAAGTCATATTAGTAATGAAAAAATTTAAATATATAAATGATTAATAAATATTTTAAATGAAATATTAATTATACTAAAAATACAACTTCAGGGATTCTAGTTTTTTATGAAACATGGTCTCTCTCATAAATTTAAAAACATAATAATCACAATTCATTCCATTTGTTTGTTCCAGTAACTATATAAATATTGAGGAGAATAAGTAATTTGTTTTGATATGTGTTTGGATATAGAAATATTATTATATATACCTTGATACTTGTCTAGTCATAGAACTTTTCATTGTGCTCATGTCTATCACCTGGCATCATTCCTTTTTTTCTCGATACTGATAAACCACCCATTAATAAAATAATCCCCATTAAAAGATAATATAAATAATATAAATTTATTTCATTTAAAGAAATTTGGATGTTGTGTATTAAAATTTGAAAAATGCTATCATGTTTAGTAAGTTTGATGGATATCCTTGCATTGAATCGACAAAATAAATATTTGGAGCGTTAAAATTGACAGTAATGAACATCTAACACTGCCTAAAAACAAAAAAAATGAGTAAGTAATGAAAGAAATAAAAATATATTTGGTATGATTAAATTGTTGAGTTTTACCGGATAATCATTTTTGTTATGAAGATTCTGTCAACCCTAAATTTTCTTTCAAATAATTTGACTATAACTACTACAATTTCATCCCTTTTTAATCTATTTTTGGTTGTTCTATAGAGGTGATGTGTAGACTAATGATTCCATATTTTTTCAAGAGAAATTACCTTCAATTTTTTTGATATATAATCCTCCCAAAAATATGAAATGTATGTAGTCATAATTAACATAATAAAACAGATTTTCGAAATTCAAATCTTGAAAACATACCTCATGTATACATTTAAAACTGCGGAACCTATCCAAACATAGTCGAGGATTTAATTTATATTCTCAACACCAATTTCTTATCCACCTTTATCTTTGTACATATTTTCTTCAAAATAAACTATGTAACTACTACCATATTTTAACATTGTATCCACATGAACCTTCAATTCCAGTAAGTACAAATATTGAATGTTAATGGAGAATTTGGATGATCTTTTCGATTGGTTGATCATTACCTTAGATTTATTTGAGTTTTTCATTCATTTCTATCCTTCCATTGTCTTTCTATAATGACATTAATCAATTCATACCTTTTTCATTAATTTTAAATAATTTATCTTTATAAAAATTTATAATTGAATACATTATTTTAGAAATTTATTTACTGGATGTGACAACCATGTGATGACTGTTACAACATATTTTTCAACCTTATGAATATATTCCTGATGAATTTGAATAGGTGTCATGGTGCTTGAGTCATGAGCTATACTGATCGACACTCTGACATAACCTTTTGGAAGTGGACTCTTGTTTAGAATTTCATTTTGGATATTCAACATTGTATCCCTTACTACAAGGTGATGGGTGGGTGATGATAGATATAAATTGCAGTCATTATCATTATGTAGAATATGCATATAAAAAGGGATCAGTATCTGTCTGATTAACATTAAGTAGAATTTTTTTAAAACATTGATTACCTTGGCTAAGACATCTATTTTAAGGGAATGGATTGCCTCAAAGATGGGGGGATCTTTGTGAGGTGGCTCTTCTAATTTACATTCATCTCTTGGATTCCCCATTAAAAGTTTATAGAATATCTATCTTCTATTGGAATTGTTATTCAAGAGTATATAGTATTTATCTCATCTATTTCATTTCTTCACCTTGGTACTCACCTTGTTTTTTCCCTCATAATATTTTCGAAGTGTCACCCCCAAAACCACACCTCTAATACAATCATACTATTCTGGCCGCTTCAAGGCCACTAATAGTATGTGTTCATCAGGAATAGCTGTTGTCGATTATTGTGACTATGTATGATGGAATACAGAGGAAAATAAGTTAGTATTTTCATGTAATAGAGATTTAATGCCAAAAAAATTAATTATGACATACAAATACATGTTTCCTACACATTTTTTTTGTTTTCATCAATTGTTATCCAATCATTATTTATATGCCCCTCCCTAAAAAGTACGTGGTCTGGGATAGAAGTGGCCTTGAATTTGGACTCATCAATATTCATAAAAATAGAGGAACATAATTGTTTTTTCATGTCAAATAAATGTATTATAGTTGATTTAAAATACGTACCAATTTTTTCAGGTGAATCGTACCCCATCATTACTTTAGGTAAGGGTATGTTGGTTTTGCTACTCATTCATTATTTCAATCACTTATTTGCAGTTTCATAAATAAATAAATTTCAATCAAAGTAATGAATAAATGTATCTTCAGAGAACATTTTACTATCCACAATGTTCTTGAAAAGAAAATAATGCATGATAACCACAAAATGAACCCCACGATTCATGGGTTATTAGTTGTTCAAAGATAATAGGTTGCTGTGAGTTTATTTTCCCTTCAACATATTTAAGAGGATGTCGTTTAGAATTTTCAAAAATCCTTTTTGAATCATTATAGAAAGCATTAATACAAATTTCTAGTGGGAGTCATCTACTATAAATGCACACTGTAATGGATGATTAAGAGTAAGTTTAAGATTCATTATTTTATTTCTTATCAAAATAAAGTAATGATATCATAATGTTACTATAATATCTTCCCACATCAGTGTATTAAGTGAGGGAACAACATGGTTCCATGAATCTACATCAATGAGAATACGTTTTAAAGTGATGATTCTAATGTAACTACTAAACATGGTCTTGTTAGGGTTAAAATGTTTTCCCTATGCATTCCATCAGACCTAATATTTTATGCCTATGGTTTTTAAGTTATGGATTATTTAAACCATCTTAAAAATATGGTATTCCTATTTTTTATAAATTTATGGTCCATCATTACCCACAATTTTGCCATATTCAACAAAATCAAAATGTTCATTTGGAGTGGTAGCATTAACATGTGTAGATGGTCACTCTACCTATGCACTTGGAGAATAAATAGGTTGAGAAACTAGTTTTTCATCAGTATTAAGAGCACCGACATGTGCAGAAGGACATTGATCCTTTGCACTGTCAGTAGTAGATGGTTGAAATACCTATTTTGCCTCAGGATTTGGAGCACCAGCACATGAATAAGTCATTATTTTTAGAAGTGATTTAACATTTAATTTAGATTAAATAAATGAAGAAGAGAATAAATAATAACATTAGGTAACACAATGTTTATTAAATAATATATAATTTTATTATTGAACTCTTTTTTTAAAGGATGAAAGGATTTGAACCCTCAACCAATTATCCAAATCACTTCATTGTGGTCTCATATGACAAAAGAATTGTTGTCTACTTTGGGACCAATATAAAATGAATACCATTTTCAAATGAAAGGGTCATCCTTAGTTGAATTTTTCATCAGAACCATCATTGGTTTTGTTTGATAGTAGAACAATTGACCACTTTCAGTTTGTGGGATCTGTAACATAAAATAATTTTACTATCAGTGATGAAATTATAATTGGTTAGTCTTTGTAACATTACTTATCGATATCTACTTTCATGAATCCGAATTCCTCTTTTATAACTATACTCCTTTTATCAACCCACTTGTATTGAAAAATCTGCATATGAAATGTTGTATAATCTAACTCCCATATTTTTATGATGATTACAATGTATGACATATTCAAATAAATTGGATTTATTTCTATTGTAACAGAAACCTGCATCGCATCGGCCAAAAGTGTAACTCTACTATTTTATCATTTTCATCTGTATAGAACTTAAAACGAATTATTACATATTCATGGTAAGATAATACATACACACTTGGTTCTCTAGCTAACCATCGAAGTCATTCTAAAATTGAATCAGTATTTTTATTTGAGAACATAAAAATATGGTGCCAAAACCATCTTATAAACTATAGATTATGTTTATTTGATATCTATATTTCAGCCCTTGATGGATTCAAATTCCAAATAATTTCATTATTAGTTTCAACATATAGGGAAGCCTCAAAACTATTATAAAAAACAAAAGGTGGGTCTACTTATGATATGTAATATTGATTATATAAACATCTCTTCCATAAATCTATTCAATATAAATCCACCCTGTGGGAGAAGAATTTTGTAGAATAATTCTTTTCCACACTATAGATGTATTTAGTATATAATTTAATCGCTTCCTCAAAAATATATCACTCTGCAATACGACCCTCTGAACAACTTAAATTTTTGACAAACCCTTTCAAAATCTTTGTATACCTTTAAATGGGGTACATCCATCTATTTTGTACATGGACACATAGTCTAATATCTCTCACCAAGTGAACCGTTAAATGAACCATCATATTATTTAATTTTGGCGGAAAGAACATTCCTAATTCACATAATATGACAATAATAACTCTTTCCATAGTCAGTAATTTTTCTTGGTCTATAAATTTTCTGCACATAGCTTTGATGATGAAACAGAGCTTGATTAATGTATGATTGACATTTATGGAAAAAAATACAATGTAAATCTATCGGAATTAGATCTTTTATTACTATAGGGAATCCATTTGATTTCAGACCCTTTATCAATAAATCAGTCATTGACACAATGTTTTTTATATTCGATGAATACGCCTATGGAACCTTTACATCATTAAAGAAGTTAAAAAATGATCCCTCTCCTGCATGTAATGAGTGTAAGCATCTGGAGGAAGAAAAGTTCATTTTTCATCCTTCATAGGTGCCAACTCTTCTCATATTCCCATGCCAACCATATCCAACCGAGTCGTAATTCCATATTTTTTTTCTAAGTGAATTTAATAGCATGTTGATGGAAACATCACATTTTTTTTTCAAGATGCATAACATCAAGAAAATTTCTAAAGTACAGACACTTCTAGTATGGTAATTAATATAAGTGAACTATTTTTTTAACTGGTTTTCTTATGGGTTTTCAATAAAAAAATTACCAAAATAAGTGTCCACATATTTTACTTTCTCAAATAGTTGATCACCAATTAGTAGAGTTAATGTTGTAAATTCTTATGAACTTCCTTTGATTTGTTTCTTCCAATATTAGTAATTAAACTGTTGGGGTAGAAATATTATATTTCATAGAAAGAGGGTTTTTTATGAATATTTCAAAATAATTGACTATGTACTTTGTTTTCAAATGGGACACCCTTGAGTTCCTTGTATTGTATATCCTAAAAAATTTCCATAATCATTAAATTTATTTATGATCCTATAAAACATGTTTCTTAATTTTAAATATTAAATTCCCTAAGAATCATAAAACATAACACCTTAAACCCAGAATAAATTTAAATCCTTGATTAATGGATCCAAGTAAACAGTAGTATCACTAACTGGTTGATTTTATCCTGATATAAGAATAGATAACATAATGTATTTTTATTAAATTCATAACAATGAAAAAAATTTGTAATTTACAAACATAAATAGAAATGTAGTATGTTTTCTTCTATTAAAAAAAAGGATTCACTTCATCTATAAATAATTGAAGGTGAATGTTTCTCAAATCATTTCAAAATATGTGATAATTGTGATCAATTCTCTTCCACAGAAGAGATTCTTCCGGGTGATGTACTTTCTCTTCATTATTTCCGGTTTCTGCAATCCACATCAATTTCCCTATAGTATCTTCACATTAATGTAGGAACACAGAACTTGGAATCATTGGAATGTGTCGTACCACTTTTATAGGACAATATTAATACTACATGTATTGAGAAGCACCACATTTTTGTAATTCTGTAAGTGATTTTTGGTCCTTGAGAAATAGTATATAGTCATTCTTTGGGATTTTTATTATTTCATAGATAATACACATCGATCGTAGCATTTTTTCTATATCATATATTCACCTCAAGATCTTTTTATGTTCGGAGTGTATTTCATTTAATAGGGGAATTTGTTCTGTAAATCTGGCTTCAGTCCATCCATTTCATGATTTCCAATTATACAGCTTCAGTATGGCTAGGAATGCTTTTTATTTAGTGAGACAAACATACAATGACTTCTTTGAAAAACTCAATAACTTCTCAAATAATTTTGGGAAATCACAATGTTCATCTTCAACTGTCCTTGTTATTTCCTCAATACAAACTTCATCATCATTCACATCTGTAATCACATACTCGATATGGTCTTCTTCATTATATATGAGATATTTGAACTCTTATATTTATATCCATATAATAAATAATATGTATATGTATCTATAAGAATGTGTATGTATGTATATGTCTATGTGTCTGTATATGTATTCATTAATTCGTTATCTTGTGTTAAATGTGTGTGTGCTTTATATGTGTATATGTATGTTTACGAGTACATGTGTGTAGGTGTGTGTATGTTTATATGAATTTTTGTGTATGTGCGCTTGTGTACGTGGATGTACATATATTTATGTGTTTGTGTGTGTGTTTGAAATATGTATATGTTTATGTATGACATATGTTATTCATTTTTAATATTATTTCCCATTTTTTAATTTTTTATATTTATTAATATTTAATATATTAGGAAATTTCCAATTTTTTTTAAAGATATACATATTTATTTATAGTGTTTTGATATTTTTATTATGATTTTAATTTATATGATTGGTATTTTTTTCAATTTCATTTATTAAGAAATAATATGTCTAAAATATTTGAAATTTACAAATTCAATTTATTCAAATTCATTTTTAACAATTTTTTCAGATTTTTGTGCCTGTTTACAAATATTTTAATTAATATTATCAATTAAATTCCATTTAAATAAATTTTCGATATATTTACTTTTATTTATTCATTTTTAATATTTATTCAATTATTATTATTTAAACGTTTCTATTATTTGTTAATTTTTATATTTTTATATTATTTAACAATTTTATAATGTTTTTTATACATATTTATTTACCATATAATATTTTCAATATATTTTTAATTTATACAAATAATATTTATACATTTTTGTTTATTAAGTTTTAGAATATAAAATGTGTTTGAATTATAAATAATTGGTTTATTTAAATGCATTTTTTTAATAATTTATTAATTTAAATAGTCAATATTTATATAATTAATTTTATTTCATTTATTCATTTTTAATGTATTTTTACTTAAAATTTTCTTAATTTTTTATATTTATTAATTTTTAATATTTATTTTATTTATTAATTTTTTAAAATGTATAAATATTTATTTACAAAATTTAAATATTTTCAAAATGTTAGTAATATATATGATTGATATATATTCATTTTCAATTAATATGTTTTAATTTTTTATAAGATTTAGTATTATAGAATTGAATCATATAAATGATCTATAATTTTGTTATTTTTTATAGATAATATAATTCATTTTTATAATTTTATAATTTATATAATTAATATTATCTTTTTATTCATTTTTATGTGTTTTTATTTCATGATATTAAAGTCTGGAATTCATCTTTTTAAACATTTTTCACATTTTTTTAATTTTTTCATTCATTCATTTTAAATTATTTTTTCATTTTTAATATATATTATTTTATATAATTTTTTGGAATATATTCATTATTTAAATTTTATTTATACATAATTTTTTAATTATGTTTTAAAATTCATAGTAGGTTTATAATTTATATGATTTGAATTTATTCAATTATATTTATTAAGTTTCAATATTAGAAAAATGTATGAAATGTATGTAATTAATATATTTAAATGCAATTTATAATATTTTATTCTTTTTTGTGCTTTTTTACAACTAATGAAGTTAATATTTTATAGTATAGATAATTATTTAAAATTTTTTAATATAATTAGTTTGTTTTTAATTTATTTCAATAATATTAATTTTATTTTATTTTTTAAGCTATAAATTATTAAAATGTTTAAAATATATATAATTAGTTTATTTATATGAATTTATTAACATATCCTTCATTTTTTGTATGTGATTAGAATTTATGGAATTAATCTTATGAAATTATTTTTTTAAATAGTCTTGTTATCTATTAAATTATATTTATTCATTTGTAATATCCTTTTCTTTAATATAATTTAATCATTTTTAATATTTATTATTTTTAATATTTTTCAAATTTAATCATTTTTAATATTTATTTATTTTGTTTTAATATTATAAATATTTTTTCATCATGATTTTAATATATATTCATATTAATTTTTTTAATAACTGTATAATTAATAAAATCTATCCATTTTTTTAATATTTTTAAAGTCTATTTATTTTAAATTACTCAATTTCACTCATTTTTACCATTCATGCATTTAAGAATATATATTCATTATTAATATTTGTAATTTTTTTAGTTATTTTAATTGTTTTTTCATTTTTAATATATACTCTTTTAACATTTTTTTATTTTATTTGAAATATTTTTTACAAGAACTTTCAAAAAAATCCATAATAAACCTTCATTTATCAATTCTATAATATAAAGCACTGATAAAACATATCTTTATCAGTACTGAAATTCTACAACTGATAAAACAAGTTTTATCAATGCTTTATTAGAATTGATAATGATATATCATTGTTTGTTCCAAAAGAAGTGCTAATAAATATTGGTTTCATTAGTTCTTATTATTTTAGCTCTAATAAAACCCATCTTTCTCACAAAATTGTTGAAATCACTAATAAAACCCATCCTAATATTATAAATTCAACTATTAGAGAACTCATTTTTTTCTTTGTTCAAGCTCTCAGGGAAATTGACCTCTATCATAGACCCCCCTCATTCTACATAGATGAATTGGTAATCTCAAAACCTAAGGTATGTGATTATTTTTACCCCACGTTATTTGACACCATGCCCCTATGAATTCATTGCATAGAATTGGATACCCCTTTTACCTCTATCTTTATAGGAATCCAAAAGTACATATCCCACCGAATTTATAAATAGTTATTTCCCCCCTCTGATGTATTTCTGCAAATCATCATCTCAACATTCTTATCCCAAAAATTGAAAATATTTACCTGAAGATCTTCTGACCCTTTTTTGGATATCAAGGAAGAACTACACTGATAGTTTTATTTTTATAAAGGGTCTACACTTTTTTTGGTTTTTTTGTCTTCACTATGTATTTCTGTGGAAATGGATTGAATTTTCACTTCTCTATAACTCATTAAACCACTATGATTTGTTAGTTTTTTACATCGTTTATGATTTGGAAATATTGAGGAAACTTAAACAAAATATCAATAAGTGTAATATATACATCATCATAATCTATATTTTATTTTGGCTTACAGTTATGAAGAAATAAAAAAAATCAATTTATCTTAATGTATTGTTTTGATATTGAGTTTAAGTCATACAAAAATTCCCGGATTCAAATGAAGAATATAATGTAGGTCATTCTCATTAAAGAAAATAACTCTCATTAGGTTAAAAGAAAAAAAATAACTTTTTAAATGATATGAAAATAAAGGGTTTGTTGAACAAAAAAAGTGATTTTCATTTGTATCATTTCTTGAATTTAAATGCTTATGATTAAAATAAAGGGTACGATATATTATTGGTTTAATGCTATTAAATGAAATTAGTACTTCTTTAATATGATGAAATGGTAATCACAATACCACGATATCATAGGCATTTTACTACATAAAGTGTTAACCTCATGTTCAATTATAAATTCCTTCTTGTAATAATTATAATAACAGTTTGTGTGCATAATAGATAGTTTTAGATAAATATTAAAAAGGTTAATTCAAATTATTTTTCATATTTAGTTCCCTAGTTATGTTAATTTTCCCTCGTAGTATTTGATTCCCCTTGCTGAACACATTAAATAATAATTTAACTTTTATTTCAACCATGATTCCATTTAGTAGGTGGGTCTTTCATTTCAGTGCACTCTTTCTCTTGGATCTACTTTCATTCATATCGACCACTATTTGATTTGTTTAAGTCGTCATTTTTTTATTCTTTTATGTCGACTTTATCTATCCATCCCATTGAAATAGACCCATAATTTTATTTAAACCATCATCCCAATAATGGGGATTTCAAAAACATTATTTAATTCTCTACTCATACTATCTTTCACTCCTTAAATTGGAATTGTGACCTTGCATTCAAAATGACCACATATGCTTCCATATTGTTTAAAACTCTCTTCTAGTTACCTCACTTACATTTTTTCAGAGTTGATTCCATTTTGGTTCCACTGAGGCTGAGTTCTATTTTTAGGTTATCCCAAGTAGTCGGGTATTTACTCTAATCTTAGTTTGAGTTGAGTCTTTCTACTAATTCCAATGGGACACTTATTCAACTTGTGTTGAAACATTAAAAAAATACTGTGTTTATAAGGAATCATATATTTCTTCCCTGATAACATAGATACCAATCTAGGATGAAATCATTCCATGGGAGTTTAGAAGAAATCAAATCATCATCTCCACCAATATGTGGTCAATTATATGAGAATGTAAAATACATGGATACTAATTTTGGTAAGAGTTTTTTGAAAAAACATATGAAAACTATTTGGTAAAACTGATTGGTTTTTTAATTATCACACTAGAACTATTTTTTCATCATAGATTTTCTTGATGTAATAAATGTGGAAAACATTTATGTTATAGTGTCACTAGAATGTAACTAATGCACTTAAAAAAAGGATTGAATTAAGGCAACGTTGGACATTATTGAAATGGATATATTGAAAGAGTTAGTGCCAGTGATGGGTGAAGGATGGACTTTTCTTCCTCTAACATCCTACACTATTTCCAAAAATCAAGATATCAGTTTTTCAACTTCATGAATGATGTAAATGATCTAATTGGGTATTCATCAAATAACAAGAATATCATTTCAATGAATGATTTAATTTTAAAGAACATAAAATAAATTTTAATTCATGTTTTAATTATATGTATAAATTTTGTAGATTAATGTTGTATTTTTTATAAGAATTTCCATCATACATTAACAAATATTTATTTCTTTTTCAAAGTTATATGCAGTAGAGTTATTTAACGAGATAAATTTATAACTACAGAAAATTAAATTTCTATCATATTATGAGATGTTATTCCCACTAAAATTATTTTAAATGGTGTATCTCTTGATGATTCACATAGTTAGAGAGCATTGGTTATGTAGTCCTGTATATTTTTAATGGATGTACCCCATTGAAAAATATATGAGGATATTGAAAGGGTATGTCAGAAATTAGTTTCAGCCAGAAGGTTGTATTATAGAGTAATACATTGTTGAGGAATCTATTCGATTCTATACCAATTGCCTATCTGGTGCGAAAAGAATTGGTATACCAAAATCCCTTCAAACAGAGCAGTTTGTGGTTGATGGAATTACTGGAATAGATATTTTCATAATTACAATTATGATGTGGGACTACAATCATCATTACATATTGTATAATAATTTAGAAGTTTCGAAATATATTTGAACCCATAAATTAATTATTATTCATTTCAATCCATCGATGGATGAATTCTTGATATAAAATTCATATAATTGATAGTTTATAATATGTTTGTGGCAACATATTTTTATGGATTTAATTAAAATTTGGATTCAATTTTAGAATGTATTTGATAGATAGCCATAGGAACAAGTGTGCATTTATTATCTTATAATGGTTATGTAATTAATTGTTATATGTAATATATAAAGAAATATGATGAATGTAGTACTATTAAAATTAGTGGAATTATACTTAGCGATGAAGTGATTCGTGTATTTGGTAATATGGATCGAAATACAATTTATTTGAATATATCATACAATCAAATCATCTAACAAATTGGGTGTTAGATTATAAAAGATCTTAACGGTTAATTTTTTAATGAATGTATGTTGATAAAAGGAGTGCAGTTAAAAGAGATGAATTAGGATTCATGACATTGGATTTAAGTAAGGAAGGGTAAAAAGACGTACCATTTGTAATGCAATCATATCTATTACTGGTATTTTTTGTTCTAGATCTCACACTGATAAAGTGGTTAATTTTTTTGTTATGGACTAAAACCACTAAATATGTAGATCTCAATTATATAGAGGATGAACCATTATTTGGACATGATAATCATTTTACTGAGGTCCTAATGCGGAGAGGGTATTTTATTTCATAAGATACCATAACAAAGAGATTTGGATACTCTATATCGGGGTCAAATTCCATCAACACTTAATGAAAATAAGAATGTTCAATAATCATGTTATATTTTTTTGTATCATACATAACATTACCTCATAATATTATCTATTAATTACAGAATTTATGTAATCTAAAATAAATGTTCAACTAATTTTTTAGATAATAGATTATGAATATGTTGATGATCCAAATCATAAAGAAAAATTGGTTTCTCAACCTTTTGATTCTCACAATACAAAGGAACAAGTTTCTACACATTTCAATGCTACCAAACCTAAGGAATGACATGTTCACAATGTTGTATCTAAGGAAATGGTAGAATGTGAACAACAAATATCCTTGATAAAGAGGAGTGTTAGAGTGTGTAAATGTTAGTACAATTAATAAGGTGAGAAATATGGTAATCATATTCAAGGTTGGATATAATGTACCTAACCAACCTATTAACCCATAAAATCAATTATCCTTAGTTAAATTGGTCTCAACACTAAAATTCACATTCCAATTGATGTTCATACATGAAATTTTTTTAGTGATTAGATATCCAATTTGGGAAGAAATTAGGGTTCCATTATTATATAATTTATGTATTTTACTAAAAAAATAATGATATGTTGATTTTAGCTTGATCATACTTTTTAGAGTGAATTTATACTAGAATAATTCCCAATGAAATTTATAATAATGCTCACCTTAAAGGCTCATAGATGCTTTTGGGATATTTATAAAAGTAAAATATCATGGTTGCTCAAGGGAAAATAAACCCTCACCCACCATAGACGTATAAACCCATGATAAAACAACCAATGTGGAATTCATTTACCAATCATCATAATGAGACATCTTTTTAGGAACATTATAATTAGTAATACATTAGTGGAAAACACATTATTAATCAATTTTATTAAGAATTGATTATTTATTAATAAAATTGAGTGATGAAAATATGAAGCGTGCAACAAAACCAACATACCCCTATCGTAAATCAATGATAGGGTAATGTTATTTGATAAAATGGTATATATTTTAAATATATTGAAATACTATTATTATATATGAAAAAAAATTATGTTCGTTTCTTTATATGAATATTGATGATTAAATATACAAATAAATGTTGATCCCGCATCATGTGCTATGGAAGGACACATATGTATATAATGATGAGGCACTATTAAATGAAAACACACAAAATATATGGGAAACATGTATAAGTATGGAATAATAATTTTATATTCTTCTTTAAATTATTATGACATAACAATGATAACTTATTTTACTATATTTTTATCTGGTTTAGAAACATGAATCATTATTAACTAAAATTGATGAACAACTATTATCATAAACCTTGAAGTAGCTAGAATATTATAGCTTTTTTAGCGATGTTGGTTTTGGGGTGTCACCCCAAACATATTTTGAGGAAATAAAATCATATGGGGATAAATGTAATAAAATTAATGAGATGAAGACGCAGTTATATTCACAATAGAAAAAACTTGATTGAATGTTGGATTTATAATAATATGTTATTAGAAATCATCAAACAAAATAAAGAACACAAATACAACCACTACAATAAGATTACCCACCCCCACCAGCGTTGAGGTAAGCCAATCCCCTCAAAGGTATTCATTAAAAGTTTTAATCAATATATTCACAACTGATTCTATGAAATTTGAATTAAGAAGAGATTGGTACTTTTCCAATATTGATATTATATATGGTGAAAGTGATGGTGATTTATATATATCATCACCCACCCATCTCATTATTATATAGTGTATAATTTATAATATCCTAGGATATATTATACAATACAAACAAATTCCAAAGGGTTTTTTGAGAGTTTGAATTAATATATATCACAATATAAGCAATTAGCTACCTGATTCCATTTATGATATAGATGTTTATATTGTTGATCTTACTATTGGAACTTTCATTGAATGACTGTTTAATGTTGTAAAAATACATATCGACAAAGAGGTATTACATTAAAATTTATTTTTATGAAAATCCATAACAATTAATGAAAAATGGATTGAACTAATGAATGTTATTACAGAAATAAAAAGGGATGGATATTAAACATACGGTTGAATCAAAACAATCTAAATTATCAACTAATAGATTGAAAATACCTTGAGAAATTTCCATTACCCCACCAATACAATTATCACATTATATAACATTACAATTCCATGAAGATAAAATTTTTAAAATTGTTATTACAAACATAATTTATTTTATATAAAAAATTTATAGAGAAACTATTAAAACAATTATTGGTCTTGATAATGTAAATGATATACTCAAGAATTAATGTATAGGTGGTTATGCTAATAATGTATACATGATGTATGATTTGATAATTTTGTAATACAATATCCAATATGATATATTAATTACATTAAAATACTATTAATATTTTTTAGGGGTATATATTAGTAATATTTTAAGAGAAATCCCCATGAATAAAAAGTAGGACTCATTATTCATCACATAACATATACACATAAAAGTAATTGGAAGATGTAGATTAATAAATAATAGTTGAAACATGTCTGTAATGTTTGAAAAAAAATATAAAGTTAAAAAACTCTTATAAATACCCATGATGTAGGGGTAAAACTCTAAAATTAAATCATATCAATATATTTTCATTCCTTTAATTACATATTACTTTTTCAGGAAGCATATGTTTCTCATTGAAATCAATTTCGATACTCCAAATATTTATTTTCTTTATTCATTTCATGGATACCCAACAGATCGACCACATTTGATGATGTTTATTAATTAGTAATAGAGTACATACATCATTTTAAAAATAAATTCATATTATATATTATATATTATGTTTTAATGAAATTTATTTTGGTAGTGTGGTGTTTAAAAATCATCAAAATCATGAAATGAGGACTCTCAATGAGAAAAATTAGCCTATCAACTTCTTCAAGTGGATAAATATTAGGGTATTTATACTAATATTTCTCTATCAAAACATATATAAAAAAATAATTATTTTTATTAAATTTTTTGAAGTATTTGAAACAAAATGATGGAAAAGATTGTGGGTATTACATTTAAAAATTTAGGAAAGATATCACATTCCATGAAAAACATATCATTCTTGTGAAGGAATTTCAAATGATAATAAAAATATCTTTTACATTATTTATCAATCAATAGATCATTTGTATTGTTACAATGCTACCAAGACTATAAATAGTCCTCATATTCAAAAGAGAAAGTAGATTTATTTATAAATAAATGGGTAGAATACATTGTGTCAGAATTTATATATACATCATGAAGCGGGAATCTTCTACTACATATATAGTTAATTCTCTCATTATTTTATCAACTATTTTTCAGTTAATTTCCCCATAAATTTTATCAAATACATATTTTAGTTAATTAACTTATCAAAAAACATGTCATACACTCAATACATAGAAAATTAATTCATATTATTTTGATAATTTAAAAAAATGTTCCTTATGTCACTTGTGATGTGTAGAAATAAAAAGCACATGAATCTGATGCATGGTGTTACTGGTATAACTCCAAGTGTGTGTTTTTATTCAAAATTGAAAATTTAGTTCAAAACAAACATAAAATACTCAAAACTGATAAAATTATTTCTGATATTTTGTTACTTTAAGACAATAATCCATAATTACTTTGTGCTATGTAGAAATCATCAACACCTCAATATGATATACAGTTTTTCAAGTATTATTTTAGGTACTTGTTATAATTTTAAAACTATTATTTTATTTTAAAACACGTTTCACTCTCTAAAAACAAATAAAAACATTAAAATTGTCTTGATAAATCATTAAAATGATTCATAAGTCATTTGTGACATATAGGAATCAGTCACATGAAAAAATGACCCATGATTTCAGCAGTATGACTCAAAGTGAATGTTTTTAGATTAAATTGAGTTTTTTTATAAAAAAGGTACTAAAAATACTAAAAATAAATAAAATATATTCATATTATTATAATACATTAAAAAATAGATCCTTAAGTCATTTTTAATGTGTATGAATCAACCACAACTCGATTCGATACACGGTGTTCCTAATATTACTCGAATTGTACGTTATTAATTTAAAATTGACAGTTTATTTCCAAATGTGCTTCAATCACTAAAAAAATTAAAAAATCTTGGATCATCATAATAATTTAGTAAAATTACTCATAAGGCATTTGGGATGTGTAAGAATCATTTTCTTTTTATACAGACACATGATGTTACTATTATGACATAATGTTTTTGTTTTCTATTTAAAATGAAATTTTAGTAAAAATAAAATTTTTCATAATAAAAAAAATAAGAAAACACATTTATATTATTAATTATTTAGTAAAATTATCCTTATGTAATTTGTGATGTGTATGAATCAACCTTACCACAATACAATATATGTTGTGCCTGATATGACTTAAAGTGTATGTTATCAGTATAAAACTCACATTTGTTTTAAAATATGTGTCACCAATAAAAAAAGAAAATATTCTTTTATTATCATGATAATTTAGGAAAATTATTCATAAGTAATTTTTTATTTTTATCAACCATTCACATGAAAATTTGACACATGATGTGATCAAAATGTCTTAAAGTTTGTGTTTTTAGTTTAAATTGATATTTTTTGTAAAAAAGACACATGACATACTCATAAACATGAAAATATATATATTATTTTGATACATTAGTAAAATGATAATTATGTAATTTATGATGTTTATGAATCACCATCATATCAATCCAACACACGGAACGACTGATATGACTCTAAGTTTGTTCTTTTATTTAAAATTGACATTTTAGTTCAAAACACACATCATATTCTAAAAATAAATAAAACAAATTTGGACTGTTGGGATAATTTAGGACAAAAATTAAGAAGTCATATTTGGTGAATATAAACCAAACACACTTTAATTAAACACATGATGTGTTTTGTATGACCAAAAGTGTATGTTATTATTTTAAAATTTACATTTTAGGTCAAAAAATGTGCCACTCAATAAAAATTAAAAAAATTCTCTTGGAGTTTATTGATACATTAAAAAAATTATTCATATTTCATTTTTTATGTGCAGGAATTATTTTCACATAAAAATGAAACACATTGTGATCGGTATGACTCAAAGTGTGTGTTTTCATTTTAAATTGACGTTTTTTTTTCAAAAAGATATGTTACATACTCAAACCCAAGAAAAAAATTAAGGTTGTTTTGATAATTGAGAAAAATTATACTCACGTTTTTTTATGCGGAGGAATAAGCAATATATAAATATGACACAGAGTGTTACCATTATGACTCAAATGATATTTTTTGTTAATAATTGAAGTTTTAGTTCAAAACACACATCACATACTCCAAACTAAGAAAACATGTTCAATTTTTTTTGATACTTCTGGGAAAAAAAATTCATAAGTAATTTTCTATGTAAAGGAATCACCAACACCTAATTCTGATAGAGGATGTGCTTGGTATTACTCAATGGGTATGTTATTAGTCATAATTTGATTATTTAGTTAAAACCCTATTTCACTCACTAAAAACTGAGAAAATGTGCATGGATTGTCTTGATAGTTTAGAAAAAAAATTAATATGTCATTTGTAATGTGTATGAATTAGTCACACATCAAACAAACATATGATATAACCCATATAAATCAATGTCTGTGTTTTCATTTAAAATTGAAATTTTAGTAAAACAGATATTTTCAATTCTAAAAACCAAGAAAAAACATTCCTAATATTTTGATACTTCAAGATAATGATCCTTAAGTAATTTTTTACATGTGGGAATCAACTACTTATAAATCCGATATAAGATGTTCTTTGTATTACTCAATGTTTATGTTTTATGTTTAAAACTGAGACATTGGTTCAAAACACACATTAAAAACTCAAAAACCACGAAAAATAATTATAATTGTTTTGATACATTAGGTAAACCATCCTAAGTAACTTGTGATGTGTGCGAATGTAACAGACCAACCCAGGTTAACCAGGCCAATAACCCATGGTAACCCATTACGGGGTTAGGGATAACAAATATAGAAAACGAATCAGTTATATAATAGAAATTGGACATAGAAAAATTGTACTAAGAGAAAAAAATGAGAGATAAAACTAAAAAAACATGATAAATAGAAATTAAGACAAGTATAGACAAACAAGTATCCATGTGACTAAACATCATCTTCATACTATCCCAAACCGAAATAATGACATAAAGTGAATCCTAATTTCTAAAGAGTTCTCTTCCCTTTACTTGGGTCTTAGAAATTAAGGTCTACCAACACCCAAAGAAATAATTAGGGTATGAGAAATATATCCCATTATGATACAACCAAATAATATTAGAAAACTCCAATATCAATAACAAAAATGGTCTATCTTTAAAACAAAATATTTTGAGAAGAATTTTTATCAATAAAAATATGAAACAAATTCTCAAACATTACTTGGGTTTTATATAAATTTAATATCATGTTTTCCAAATATATAAAAATACCAATCACAATGTTAACAAGATAAAAATACTGAAATATAATTAAACAAGTGATCCAACATTAATAAAATAACTTATCACGTGATAAACAAATAAAAATAATAATGAACCTTCTAGTGAGGATATAACCTATGGAAAAATATGTACTAGAAACTCTTAAACATAAGAAATGTCATAAGTTTGGATCCAACTAATATCATTTCATGCCATAGTCCATCGATATACAAGAGGTTACCTCCTAGTGCTGTCACACACTATAAGTCTACGTGTGTCTCTTTCCTAATGAACCCAAGTATCCCATAATAAAATGTTTCTCAGTATATGTTTCTAAAAACATGGTCACAATTTAATAAAAAAATCAAAGGGAATCCATTCTACTTCAATGTTTTAAAATCCATTTTCACAAATTAAGATAATTCCTTTATCGAGGAAAAACATGATCCTATGCAATTTTCAATTTCAAAACATGAAATTTCATTTTAAATATCAAGGAATCAATAAGAAAAACTTTTAATTAAAGAAATTAGAACAATTGGATATATCCAAATACCTCAAGGACATAAAAAAACAATCAACCTATGACAATGGGGATTGGAAACCAAGGGAACAACCTTTAAAAATAAATGCACACCAAGAATATGAAAAATACTGACAAAAAACCTTATCCAATCACAATACTATAGAAAAACCATAGCCATAACAAAAACCAAAGGACAAAGAAGGATTATTACCGAGATAATAGAAATCCAACCCAAATGGAGATAAATCAGTGAAGGAATCAATGTAGATAAAAGGAATTATTCGAAAACGACATAGTGTAATAGCTCTTATTGGGAAAAGAAGACTGAAAAATAGAATGAAGCCTTAATCACCCATATGACACCCTAAAATATGTAAATTATGGAATTGCATGAAATTTAATAACATAACACATAAGGGAATACATTTATTTTAATTTATTCCAAAAAACATGTCTCTTGAGATTAAAAACACAATATACACATTATATGATGTGTAACCATTACATAGTGTGTAAAATTTAAACTGTGTATCTAGTTCATGAAATCTATTTGGTGGCCATTACACAACAGGAAATTTCATTACACACCATATAATTGTCCCGAAAATTTAAGAAACTATTTTTTTTAAGTTGTTAATTCAAATAAATAATTGACTTCACCATTACATGTATGCACTCAATTTCATGTTTGAAAAAACATGTCCCATGAAAAAAACCAAAAAACAAAAGATTTGAACACACCTAACAAAAAGGTAATGAACAATTACAATATCCCCACAATAGAATATTTTTTCCCCACAAAGTTCTCAAGATCGTAGATCCACAAAAAGAGAAGGCCACTACTACATCATCAATGACTCTCGATCGCACATGTCTCTACAATATTGTCTTAATTTCCATAGTACCTAGACTTGGGGATCATTTTACCGAGTAGTTTCTTGTCTTGGTGATGAATAATTGGAACTAGATACTCAAAAAATGGGGTATCAGGTTTAATATATACATCCTTTTACCTAATCACATGGGAATGATCTTCTATATACCACCATAAATTGGAAAATTGAAACACATCATTAATAAAATTAAAAACATATTACAAGTCCAACTAGTTGGCCACCCTTCAAAGTTTCTCAACGATATCAAAGGGTTCCACAAACCATCGTTCCAACATACCCTGTCAACCCATCAAATGTTCTCCTTTATGACGTGAAACCTTGAGAAAACCCCCATCACCAATCAGAAACAGCACCTGCTAAAGATGATAGTCCACATAAGATTTCATGAGTAATGTGTGCTGTGATAAAACACATTTGGATCAATTGTACCATCTATGTCATATCCTAAAAAATATGTAGTCTATCCAAGGACCTCTCTCCCAACTCTTCCCAATAGAAGGGATATCGATATAACCACCCATAAAAATCCTCAAAGGGATCAATCTTGATCGAATCATGATAACTATTAATATTGGAAAACTCTACCAATGTTAAACATATATCCCAAGATCCTCTAAAATAAAGAACATATGCTTGGATAATATCCTCAAGAACCTGGATATCCCTCTATGTCTATCCATCCATCTATAGATGATAATACATGATCAATTCCAAATGGGAACCCATTTCTTCATTGAAACATTCCCTTAATTTTTATGTGAACCATTAGTACCTGTCAAAAACAAACATAGAGGGAACCCCATAGATGTTCACAAGCTCTTGAAAATATATATCCCCAAGATGTTTCAATTTCCTCATTTCCATTATTGGTAACAAATGCATTGATTTAGTGATTTTTGTAATGATCACCCAAATTGCATGCTCCCCACCAGGATTCCATGGTAAATAAATGGTGAAATCCATGGAAATATTATCACATTTTTATATTTGAATTGGTAAAGGATAAAAAACCTACCGGTCTATGGTGTACTACTTTAACCTTATGAAAAGTGAGACACTGAGATACAATATCCACAAGATACCACATCATCCCCATCCACCAATGCTGATGTCTAAAATTGTTGTACATATTTGTATACCCAGGGTGGATAGACCAACATGACTAGTGTATACTGTCTAAAAAATCATAACTCAGTGGAAAAGAAACATCAAACCTCTTAAAAAATCATAAATCTCGACTAGGAGACTGAGACCACTCTTCCTATGTGTCCCCACCATTTAGGGTTCTTATGAAGCATGATATCATAGATTGTGTCATCTTTTAATTTAAAACTCACTAATCAAACGACAATTTGGACTTTATTGAATCCATGAATTCCTGTCCACTAACCTATTTCACTCCAAATCTCATCTCACAGAACAAACCCTTCATAGACCACTATTAAATTGATTCTTTCACAACATGGGTTGATACTCTTCTTCTTAATTCATTATCTAGAAAATTTCTTTTCATGGGGGAAATATAAGATATAAAAATCAAATGTCTAATGATTATCAAACCAAAATCTCTTCCACAAGTCAGATATATCATAGTGAAAAGATACTTTTAGATTTTGGGATCAAAATACATTATAATGTGGGCCTCAAAAAGATAGTAAATCATTGCTTTTAGAGCATTTATAACCACTACTAACTCAAGATCATGGGTAGGCCAGTATTTTTCATGAGGGTGTAACTAGTGTGATCTATAATCTACCAGTTATTTCCACTAGATCAAGACAGACCCCAAACCCGTACCAAAATAATCATAGAACACATCATAACATGATCTTGGTTTTGAGAGATTCAAAATTGGTGCAAAATTCAACCACACATTTAGATCCATAAAGATCTCTAACATTTTTCATCCCACTTAAACATTACATCCTTATGGGTTAATGTTTTCATCAAATATGCTATATTTGAGAATTCCCAAAAAATCTAATAATAACCAGCCGACCCCAAGAAGATTAGAATTTCAAACACATTTATTGGATTTTCCAAAGACATAACTACCCACTTTTTTTTAGGATCCAATGAGATTCCCTTCTCAGAGATCAAATTCACCAAAAACATCACCTCTAAGATCCAAAACTCACACATTGAAATTTTTCCATACAAACTATGTTCTTTAAAGGTTCAAATATTTAAATAAAAATGTTATACATGCTCCTCCTCTGATTTGGAGTATAAAAAGATATCATCTTTAAACTCAGAAAAAAAAGTGTTCAATAACTGATGAAATACATTGTTAATCAAATCCAATAACACTACATGAGTGTAAGTGAGTTTGAATGTCAAAAATAGAAACATGAAATTCCCGTATCGACTCTAAAATGCTATATTAGTTATTTCCTCCTATTTTACACTTAACCAATGGTAAATTGATTTCAAGTCAATATTTTAAAACCAATGACCCCCTTTAGGATAATCAAAGTGATTGTTAATTCTTGTTATAGGTTAATTATTCAAAAAAATCATCAATTCATATTTTTATAGTCAATACAAACTCTGAGACTAATTTATTCATTCTTAGAAATGATTACAGGTGAATCCCATGGTTACATTCTAGGATGAATAAATCCTTTCAAATATAAGTCCTTAAACTGGACCATAAGTTCCACCAACTCAGGAGGTGACATATGGTAGGATGGCATAGGAATGGGCATCATTCAAGGGATTATGTCAATAATAAAATAAACCTCTGTCTATGGGGGAAAACCATAAAAATTATCTTAAAATACCTCAGGGTTTAAACACACAACAGTAGGGATATTATCGCCCAAATAAGTGTCAACTAAATCAAGATGCATCTCCTAAAACATTATTGAGATTACTCCAACATAAGGAACAACAATTCCAAACCTTTCTAATCTGCAGTCTCATTCACCCTGGATTACATGAGTGACCCCATCAATAGTTAATAACTACACCTGATGGTGGTTAAAATCTATTTTTGACTTTGTGATGATCATCCAATCCAATCCCATAATAAATTCATAAATGTCATGATCAATCACTAACAAGTCCCATTTCACTTCAATGTCATCTAACATCACCCAACACATAAGAAATTTGAAACCATGTATGGACCTGCTTCCTTAAGGAATGGAAAAATCCAATAAGAATGACATAATATCCGAATAAAAACCAAACACGTTGTGACTTCCCAGGTAAATAAAGAATATGACATTTTCATATTCATTAATAATTTTTAATAAAATATTAATTATACTTTAAAAGGGTTGCTATGTTTGATAGTGTGCTCGATACGCAAGAAGATGTTACTTTCAAATCTTACGTTGCACACTAATAATATAATAATATTATATTAAATGGTCATTAACTCCTAGCCATTGTATTGGAGGAAATGAAAAAAACTAAATAAAATATTATTATACATGTTTGTTAAATTTAATTACATTTATCCAATAAATGGTAGAGTCTTAAAATGTAAATGAATATAATTTTAAGCACAATTAACATTAAAAGGCCGATTTACCACCTTTTAATGGCGAACCCTCTTTAAATATAGTTTGGTCACATAAATACATTTTAATTGAAAAAATAAAATCCTCTTTTATAATGGGGGCATAAAATTTTACTTTGGGTAATTTTATGGTATTTTTCTGATAAAGTTCATTTTTTAATGAATAGTGAAAAATATTGTATTTTAATTCAAATATTCATTTTAATATAATTTATTTATATGGTTATATTATCTTTTTAATTGGTTTTAAAGTGAAATTAAAATATATTTTTACAACTTAATCTAATGTTGGTCATTGGAAGTAATTTCACTTTGAAATTGGACAAAAAAAGTATCAATCTTTTGATAGTTATTATTTCTTAAAAACACGCTATTTATTTTGATAACGGGAATTAATTTTAAAATTAATTAATTCCACTTCTATGTTTTTAATTTGGTAAAATAGACATAATTTTTTAATTCGGAATATCAAATTTATATTAGGCTTAATTTTTGGTATTTTTTTGAAAAAACTTCAATTTTTGATGAATAGTGAAACCACTTAGCGGTAGTTAAAAAAATGAATTTTTCATTTAAATGAAATTTTACCACGTCTGTGAATTGAATTTTGATAATCTGACATACATGGTTGTTATCAAGAAGTAAAATGTGGTTCATTAAGATGAATTTTTTTTTGTGAATAGTAACTTTTGACTTTTATTTAACGCTGTTAAAAGTAAATGGGGTAATTCAAGGTAAAAAGAATATTATAATAATTCAAAATTACCATAACACCTGTCCTAACATTATTGGTTGAGTCATTTACGACCATGGGCATCTTTGGGTCGATTTTGGGACCCCATTGAGCCACTTGGGGGTAATAATGACAATTTCAATTAATTAATTTAATGTAAAGACAGAATTGACATTACCAAAAAACGTTTAGTAATTAATTGTTATATGGTGTTATATAAGTCTTATTTTCTACTATAAATATTATTTGTATATCTAAAAATAGTTCATACATGATAGTATTTTTTTATAATTTTTAGTCATCTAATAAATTAAATTATTAATGACACAATAATGATGCATCATTTACCTCATTAATAAATGATTTAAATAAATAAGATTACAATGATTAAAATATTATACAAAACAAGTCCAATTCTGATTCGGTGATTTTATTTCGAATATGAGTCATCTTATCTTTGATCGTAATGATTTTTGGACAATTAGAAACTGAATATCATTATATAATAAAATAATGCTTGCACACTTTCCTAAAGAGCCCCTCCTCTCCCTTATAAAGGAGACCATTTGTATCCAATTCCTCACACCTCTCAAGACATTTGTCTCATCCAAACTCTGCCAAATTAATCTCCCTACATCCCTCAACTCCATCTAGAATCCTTACCTTAGGCAGAAGGTACTTCAAGAAGTCCTTTGGTTCAAACCAAAGGGAGTTACCCAAACTAAAGGTAACAATTTCTCTTAAATTGTTTTCTTTTATTTTACTTCTCCAACCCCTAAAATCTTTGTATTACTTTATTTTGTAACAACACCAATATCCACAATATACTCGGATGTTGTTATGAGGATTATTCCAGCTACACTTACACACTCCTCCATCTAATGGATGAAGAACATAATGTTTCTGTGGATGGAAAACTAACGCCTCACGAAACGATGATTGTTCAATTACATTTTACCGCCTCTCATGGTAGAAATTATGATGGAACTGTATTTATATATGATATATATTATGTTTATGTTTTCTTTATGCTTCTGTATTTTACATTTATAGAACTCCTTTATGGTTTCCATAGTGGTTAAATACGATAATGTCATTTGAGGAAGCGCAGACTACTGCCCCCTCAAAGTGATATGACTCATTAATGCATAATGTGGGATGTATAAAGGATAGAGTTAATGATATAATATATTATATTATATTGTAATTATACTATACCTTTGTATCATTATGTTTTAATTCCAATAAAATAAGAAATAGAAATGAATGTAGCCTTCATGCGTACGTATGACTTACCGCCTCCATGAACAGTGCATTTCATTTCTTACCTCTAAATGTTATGTACTATTATAAATACATGTATATACTGGAAATATATGATATATATGATATCTAAATAATTAATATCATTTTTTATATAATGAACCATTGATAACATGAACAACATGTAATTATAAAAAGTCCATTTTTGAATCAAGTAACAAATATCGACAAATTGAACATTATTAAATTAAATGATTACATAATGTTTATAACATGGTAATAAGTGATATAAAAGAAATAATATAATTTAAAAAGGTTTTTAATAAAGTATAAATTAACTTTAGTTTATTATTAATGAGATTAAAGAACGATCGAGTCAAGTCGGAAACGAGGTAAGGGATCTGACCTCTCTGTTTCTTTTCAAGTACTCTCTTTTATGTCATTTCATGTATGATCCATGTTATAATGTTGGAGAATGTTATTTTATTTTAAAAATACTATAATTTTTATTTTCATATGATTATATACCCTCTCTTACTCTCATAAATTCATTTTATAAATTTTTAAGTGGCGTCGTTAGGCTGCCAAATTTTTGTAAGGGATTTTCTTATCTCACTTTTAATTCTGTGAGATTTCCATTGTTCGCCTCTTATTCATTATATGTGGTGTATTGTGTACTGTGATTTGATATATATTATCATGATTATAATTATATTCATGTTATTCTGTGATTCATTTGGTGGTTTTTAACTTTTGTTCATATGAATCAGTTGATTGCAACGTGGTAAAGGGTTTCGTCTCACTTTTTATTCCCGTGAGATTCATGCTATTTTTCCACTATTTCCTTTTGTGTGGTGTATGTACTGCCCATGATTTTACTCTTTATGTAATATAATTTAATTTATGAGAATTTAGATCTTCATTGTATGATCCTTTTTCCATGTGGCATATGTTTTGTATGTTTCCAAATCGGTAAGGGAACTATTCACCCTCCTCTTTATAAAAGACTTATTTTTGTTTTGTATTTTAATTTACATCTTATTATGTTGGGATATGTTCTTATATATATCCTTATTGATGTAAACATTATATCCAAGTTATGATATTCCATTTTTTATCTCATCAACTTATTTTTTGAATTTTAATGCGTCGTAGTTAGGCTGTCGAATTTTTACAAGAAAACCTCTTAGCCCAATTTAAATTATATGTGTTCAACTTGAACTTATTGAATATGTCATCCAATGAATATGTGTTAATGACCTATTATTGAATTACACTTAATATCCAATTATATTGGGTGTATTTATATTTTTCACACATAATTATGTGATTGATTTATCCTTAATTTAAGGATCCCATCTTTATAAGGGATTTCATCTAAATTTACTTTTCCATTGAGACTTCATTGTTGTTATGCACCAATACACTGTAATATGGTGTATATACTGTACTTTGACATATTATATCATGAATCCCATTATTCTCATGATATTATAATGTTATGATTAAATTTTATTCATCAATTATTTGTATTAAAGAGTCTCTCTGTTTGTTAAAAATTTCTATAACTAAAATATCGTTTTAAATGTTTTAATGATTTATTCTTATAAATATTTCTCATTAATTTCCATGTTTTCAAAATGGTTTTTAGGATTTATTTATATGGACATTAAATTTTTCAAATGATAATTCATTTAAAATATTCAAAGTTGTATGGGACACTTTGATTCCAAAATATCTTTTTTAGAAAAGGTTTTGAAAATGATTTGATAAAACAATGATTATTTCAATATCATGATTTGATATATTGGAATGTGTAAATGTTATCATTACTTTATACATGTGTTATATGTTATGATTATTTTATGGTTATTGGACATTGTATACGTATACGGGTGGTTCTGTGATAAACCTAGGACGGGTGAGCCTGAGATAGCTTTCCAATGCATTGGGTAACGTGACAGAGGTAAACGTGATGTTTCTCCAGAGAGATTTAGGGAATATTCTATTATGGGTATTCCAAGTGTAACTCCCTACTTAGTTGTGATAGATAAAATGTAAGTTTGATATGGATGCCGTAAGAATCCTTAATGATTTATGATTTGTGTGTGTTATTCATAAATCGTATGATTTCATAAGGTATGTTATGATAGAAAAGTATGGTTTCATGGATTTGTATTTATTGTTGGGCTAATGTTTTCCTTCCTTATTTTATAATCCTTATTGAGCATTTAATTCTCATCCCAAGTTTTTGAAATTTTCTCTATAGGACTTAAAGACGAATAGGTTCAAGGACGGGATCAAGGAAAAATCATGCTTTTTAAAACATTGAACAAGACATGTGTTTTTTAAAGAGTTTTTATTTTATGAAAAAAATGGATACTAAGTAGAAGTTTCTACTTGTAATATTCATGTTTTTATGTAATAGTTATGGCCTAATTCTCTAAAACTCTAAACCTTAAAATATCCCCAATGTGAATTATTCATTTAATCAAAGATTATGTAATGTTTAAGTCCGGGTCCTTATAGTTGGTATTAGAGGTCGGTTTAGATAACATTAGAGGTTACAGTATTATTTAATCATAAGTGACATTACCATAATGGTTTGGATTTCAGAAAGTGTCATTGTTTTTTTAGATAAAGTTAATGAGTTTAATATTACATGAATAAGTATATCTTAGTGTTTACCCTCCTCATAAGATATTATATGATGATTTTACTGATATAATAACACTGACATTTATGGTTTTAGTAAATTGATGGATCTAGAAGGCACCAATGTAACAGTGGATGTGAAGAAAACTGTGATGGTTTTTTGAATGAGCAACTGAATGAAATGGGAGCTGCAATGAGAACACTTGTGGTTATTCTCAACCAACAATTAGGAGTCATGATTGACCACCTGAACCTTAGTGATCTTTATAAGGCATCATATACGCGGGAAAAAAATCCCTATAGATGTTCAGGTAATAATCATAAAGGTAAGTGTGTTCAAAAACCTATGTGTCAAATATGTGGAAAGAAAAACCTAGGAAAATGTTTCAAAGGGACAGAAAAATGCTATAAATGTGGAAATGAGGGTCCTAAAGCAAGAACCTGCCACGGAAAAAGGAAGCATCTAGTTGACTCTAAGAAAGGGAAAGAAGTCATTTCCGAAGGATCAATTTAAATATTTAAATGTGGTTTGCATGGTCATTATGAAAACACATGTAATACGAAGATGTTTTGGGAATGGGATCACCGAGATCATACAAATATTCTTTTTCCAATACCTAATGCCATTCCGATTGAGGATGAATAAATTGACAATGACCAATGAATGGTATGGGTTATTTCTTAACATATATTTTCCTATTATTGAAATATTAGGATATGATTCATGATTTTGATTATAGGAAAGAAGTATTTCAGAATAAGTTTGGAAGAAATGGTTAATGGATCATGAAGAATGTTGAATGAGTAAGAAGTCAACATATAATGGATTCAAAAGTTATGGTAGATTTTAGGATAGTGAAATGATTAAAAGTATTAAGGCTATTTTGATGATGAGATTAAATTAGATGAGTTATGTGTAACCATGATGTTAGATATATGAAAATTTTATTCAATGAATAATTATCTATTCTTTTGTGGATATAGATATAAATAACAATTTGGGTTTATATGATCCTTGAATTTGAGGCAATTACCAGTTAATTCTTTTTTGGATGCAAAATGAAAGTTATTAGATAACATTTGTGGTTAAAATATGTTATGGTTATTTTTATAAATTTATCTTTTTTTGGGGAATTTTATAAAATTATATAGTTTTTGAAAAAGAACAACACGCAGACCGTGTGACAACCCGTTGCGTCGGAAGAAGTTCCAGGAATCGAACCCACAACCAATGTGCAACTGGTATTTATTGACTACCATTGGACTAAATGAAGTCCCTAGTTAGTATGACTTATTATTTTTAGTTTGATGATATTATGAATCAAGAATATGTTTTTTTGGGTTATCTATGGAAATGATTAACCTATCATGGACGATATGTGATTGGATTAATTACTTTTCAATATGAGACTTTAAGAGTAACTAATTCTATTTGTAGATAAATGTTAAGAATTAACTTGGAAGACTATGTGATTAAATCCTTTAGAGATTTTGGTTTCAATCTTAGTTTGGATTACTTTGAAGAATTTTAAGGATATCTTTTTATTGAAGGGTCTTTGATGAACTTTGGGTTTTGTTGGTCAAATTTGGGAGATTCAGATTAGTTTTTCTTTTTGTAAAAGATTATCCTTTTTGGGGATTATCTGAACTTGTAATAACCATTTTGGTTTTGTTTAAGGTCTAAAGACATGGGAAATATATAGTCCATCTTTTTTGGATTAGGTGATTCTCTCAAAGTTAATTATAGCGCACTTAATCATAAAAAGTCATCCTAAATACTAATCTTTTGGTGAAAATATGAGTTTGTGTCAGAAATATGAGAAGAGATGAAAGTCTACATGACAAGTAAGTATGTCTCCTTATGATTTAGTTAAGCTCATAAATAAATTACTCAATGAAAAGTAACTTAAAACAAAAAATGTTGTCTGCTAACTTTTCCAACTGGGGAATCAAATACCATTTAACCCATCACAAGTTTGTGATTTTATGGTGGTTAAATTTCCCCTAATTTTTTTTCTAACACTCTCCATCAGAACTTGACACTTTGTTATTTCTTCCATATCCATGTTTTCATGGAATACTAGTTTCCGTTGTCTCGGGTGATCTTTTTACTTTTCTTTCTTTCTTTTAAAATGATAGTTTAATTTACTCTTTTTTCGATGAAGGGATTTCAATGAAGTTTCCGAGCCCAATTTTAAAATTTCGAGGACACAATTCCAAAAAGGGGGGAAGGATGTAACATCCCAGGTAAATAAAGAATATGAAATTTTCATATTCAATAATATTTTTGAATAAAATATTAATATTACATTAAAAGTGTTGCTATGTTTGATAGTGTACTCGATACGCAACAACCAGTTTCTTTGAAATCTTACGTTGCACACTAATAATATATTATTATTATTTTAAATGGCCATTAACTTCGAGCCTTTGTATTTGAAAAAATGAACAAAACTAAATACAATATGATTATACATGTTTTTAATTGTAATTACATTTATCCAATTAATTTATGATGCTTAAAATGTGAATGAATATAATTTGAAGCATAATTAACATTAAAAGGTCGATTTACCAAATTTTAATGGTGAAACCTTTTTAAATATTGTTTTGGTCACTTTAATACAATATAATTGAGAAAATAAAATCCTTAGTTAGAATGGGGACATAAAATTTTACTTTGGGTATTTTTTTTTGTATTTTTCTGATAAAGTTCATTTTTTTAATGAATAATTAAAAATATTGTATTTTAATTCAAATGTGCCTTTTAATATAATTTATTTATATGGTTAGATTACCTTTTTAATTGGTTTTAAAGTTAAATTAAAATATATTTTTACAATTTAATCCAATGTTGGTCATTGGAAGTAATTTCACTTTGAAATTGGACATAAACAAGCATCAATCTTTTGATAGTTATTGTTTCTTAAAAACATGCTATTTGTTTTGATAACAAAAATTAATTTTAAAATTAATTAATCCCACTTCTATGTTTTTAATTTGGGAAAATATACATCATTTTGGAATTTTTAATATCAAATATAGCCTAGGCTGAATTTTTGGTATTTTTCTGAAAAAACATCAATTTTTGATGAGTAGTGAAACCACATAGTGGTAGTTAAAAAACTGACATTTTCATTTAAATGAAATTTTACCACTTCTGTGAATTGAATTTTGAAAATCTGACATACATGGTTGTTATCAGGAAGTAAAATTTGGTTTATTAAGATGATAATAATTTTTGGTGAATAGTAACTTTTGACTTTTATTTAACGCGGTGAAAGGTAAATAGGGTAATTCAAGGTAAAAAGAATATTATAATAATTCACAATTACCTTAACACTTCTCCTAACCTTATTGTGTGAGTCATTTATGACCATGGGAATATTTGGGTCGATTTTGGGACCCCATTGAGCTAACTGGGGGTGATAATGACAATTTATATTAATTAATTTAATGTGAAGACAAAATTGACATTAACAAAAAACGATTAGTTTTTAATATTTATATGGTGTTATATAAGTCCTATTTTCTACTATAAATATTATTTGTAAATATAAATAGATTTCCTACATGATAGTATTTTTTTATAATTTTTATACATCTAATTAATTAAATTGTTTATGACACAATAATGAGGCAGTATTTACCTCATTAATAAATGATTTAAATAAATAAGATTAAATTGATTAAAATATTATCCATAACATGTAAAATTCTGATTGGATTATTTTATTTATAATATTAGTCATATTATATTTTACCTTAATGATTTTTGGACCATTATAAACTGAATATGATTATATAATAAAATAATGTTTTCACACTTTCCTAAAGAGCCCCTCCTCTCCCTTATAAAAGGAGACAATTTATTTCCAATTCCTCACACCTCTCAAGCCATTTGGATCATCCAAACTCATCCCAATTAATCTCCCTACATCCCTCTCCTCCTAGAAGCCTTACCTTAGGTAGAAGGCACTTCAAGAAGTCCTTTGGATCAATCCAAAGGGAGTTCCCCAAATTAAAGGTAACAGTTTCTCTTAAATTGTTTTCTTTTATTTTACTTATCCAACCCCTAAACTCTTTTTATTCCATTATTTTGTAACAAAACCAGTATCCTCAGTATACGAGGATGTATTTATGAGGAGTATTCAAACTACACGTACGCACACCTTCTTCTAATGGATGAATAACATAATGTTTCTGTGGATGGGAAACTAATGCCTCACGAAACGATAATTGTTCAATTACATCTTACCACCTCCAATGGTGACCATTATGATGGAACTGTATTTATATATGATATATATTATATTTTTGTTTTCTTTATGCTTTGGTATTTTCCTTTTATATAACTCCTTTATGGTTTCCATAGTTGGTAAATACGATAATGTCATTTGAGGAATCGCGGACTACCGCCCCCTCAAAGTGATGTGAGTCGTTAATGCCTTATGTGGGATGTATAGAGGATAGAGATAATTATATTATATATGATATTACACTTTAAGTATATTATACCTATGTATCATTATTTTTTAATTCCAATAAAATAAGAAATAGAAATGAAAGTAGCGTTCATGCCTACGTACGACTTACAGTCTCCATGAACGGTGCATTTCATTTCATACCTATAAATCTTATGTACTATTATAAATACATGTATATACTAGATATATATGATATATATGATATATAAATCATTAATATCATTCTAGATATAATGAACCTTTGACAACATCAACAACATGTAATTATAAGAAGTCCATTTTTGACTCAAGTACCAAATATCGACAAAACGAACACTATTAACTTAAATGATTACATAATGTTTATAACATAATAATTAGTGATATAAAAGTAATTATAGACATGAAAAATGTTATTAATAATGTATAAATTAAATTTAGCTTATTATTTAGGATATTAAAGACCGATCGAGTCAAGTCGGACACGAGGTAAGGGATCCGACCTCTTTCTTTCTTTTCAAGTACTCTCTTTTATGTCATTTCATGGATGCTCCATGTTCTTATGTTGTATGATGTTATTTAATATTCACCATACTGTAATTTGTATTTTAATATGATTATAGACCCTCTCTTACTCTCATAAATTCATTTTATGAATTTTTAAGTGGTGCTGTTAGGCTGCTGAAGTTTTGTAAGGGATTTTCTAATGTCACTTTTAATTATGTGAGATTTCCATTGATCGACACTTATTCATTGCATGTGGTATATTGTGTACTTTAATTTGATATATATTATCATTATTATAATTATATTAATGGTATTTTGTTATTAATTATGTGGTTATTAACTTTTGGTCATACGACTAAGTTGATTACAACGTGGAAAAGGGTTTCATCTCACATTTTATTCCTGTGAGATTTATGCTATTTTTTCCACTATTTACTTTTGTGTGGTGTATGTACTGCCCATTATTGTACTTTTTATGTAATATAATTTCATTTTTGAGTATTTACATCTTCATTGTATGATCCTTATTTCATGTGGTGTATGTTTTGTATGTTACCAAATCGGTAAAGAGACTATTCACCCTCCTCTTTATAAAAGACTTCTTTTTGTTATGTCATTTAATTTTCATATTATTATGTTGGGATATGTTCTTATATATAATTATTGATGTAAACTTTATATCCAAGTGATTATATTCCATTTTTATCTCATCAAATCATTTTTTGAATTTTAATGTGACGTCGTCATGCTGTCGAATTTTTACAAGGGAACCACTTATCCCAATTTCAATTCTTTGGGTTCAAATTGTACTTATTGAATATGTAATCCAACAAATATGTGTGAATGAACTATGATTTATTTACACTTAATATCCACTTATATTGGGTGTATTTATATTTTTCACACATAATTATGTGATTTATTTATCCTTAATTTAAGGATACCATCTTTATAAGGGATTTCATCTCAATTTACTTTTCCATTGAGACTTCATTGTTGTTGTGAACCAACACACTCTAATATGGTGTATATACTATACTTTGACAAATTATATCATGAATCCATTTACTCTCATGATATTATAATGTTCTGATTAAATCGTATTCCTCAATTATTTGTATTAAAGTGTCTCTCTTTTTGTTAAAAAACTCTTTACCTAAAATATCATTTTAAATGTTTTAAAGATTTATTCTTCTAAATATTTCTCATTAATATCCAGGTTTTAAAAATGGGTTTTAGGATTTATTTATATGGACATTAATGTTTTTAAATGATAATTCATTTAAAAGAATCAAAGTGGTATGGGACACTTTGATTCAGAAATATCTTTTTAAAAAATGTTTTGAAAATGATTTGATAAAACATTGTTTATTTCAATATCTTGATTTGATATATTGGAATGTGGAAATATTATCTTTCCATTATACATGCGTTATATGTTTTGATTATGTTATGGTTATTGGGCATTGTTTACGTATATGGGTGGTTCAGTGATAAACCTAGGGCGGGTGAGCCGGAGATAGCTCTCCAATGCATTGGGTAATGTGATGGAGGTAAACGCGATGTTTCTCGTAAGAGATTTAGGGAATATACTATGATGGGTATTCCATGTGTAACTCCCTACGTAGCTGTGATAGCTACAATGTAAGTTTGATATGGATGCCATAAGTAACCTTAATGATTTATGATTTGTGTGAGTTATTCATAAATCTTATGATTTCATAAGGTATGTTATGATAGAAAAGTATGGTTTCATGGATTTGTATTTATTGTTGGGATAATGTTTTCCTTCCTTATTTTACAACCCTTACTGAGCTTTTTATGTTCATCCCAGGTTCTTGAAATGTTTTACACATGACTTAAAGATGAATAGGTTCAAGGATGGGATCAAGGAAAAGTCATGCTGTCTAAAACATAGAACTAGACATGTGTATTTTTAAGAGTTTTTATTTTATGAAAAAATGGATACTGAGTAGAAGTGTATGCTTGTAATATTCAATTTGTTATGTAATAGTTACAGCCTAATTATCTTAAACTATAAACATAAAGATACCCCCAATGTGAATTATTCATTTAATTAAAGATTATGTAATGTTAAAGGCCGGGTCCTTATACACGTCATCCATCTATGAGAATATAAAAGAATGAGTATCACATATATTAATGAAATCTAGAACCATAGAAAAAAATGAACATCATACCTATAGCATTAGTTGGCCCTCATTTAGATTCATCTGGATCAAACCCTACCACATAAATCTATCCAAAAATAGCCACCTAAATACATCCCTTGGCCTGAGAATGATACCCATAACTCTGGGGAACATCTACATGAACCTGCTATCCCTTTTTAAAAGTGGATACCTCTATAATTCCTTGGGACATCTTATCAGAGTAATATTTCAAATGGCCAGGTTGCTACTATATATGAAAATTTCTAGAATACTCTATGAAATGAGGTATCTTATAACCACGCCTCACACACTCATAGTAGATAACTTATTTCTTCCATAAATAATCCCTTTAAAAATTTTCAACTGAAAATTAACCACTCTTGTACTTCCTTTTCTTACCAGAAGAAGAACCTTATCTAATCACTCCACGAACTAAAGCTCTACCCAAACATGTCCTCACAGCTATGTATGCCTCATCAAAATATGATTTATCAACTACATACACAAAGGATAGAAGGGACAAAAAATATATCATTGACTGAGTATTAGCCATCAAACCCATATTGAACACCCAAGATTTCATTTAATAATTTGGTACAAGCTATGGTGCCATACACATCAACTCATAAAAATGGGTGGTGTACTCTAGAATGGTATGCCTCCCTTTCACCATGGTCATAAAATCCTAGTTTTTTTCTGCACATAAATCTTCATGTAAAACTATTGACTAAATATTTTCTTGAATGAAATATAGTTAAGATCCTCATGAAACATAACTTGCACTATAATGACCAACCATCTTATTCATAATACCTCGAGAATATATGTGGAAAATCCCACTTGAGAATATTCATGAGTCTTTAAAAAGTTGAATATTTTCTCAATCCATTCAAGTCACTCCTATGATTCTTGGGGTCGTTTTTCACCACAGAAGGTATTTGAATGTTTCTTGGTAAATTATGAACCATGATTCACTATTAATATCTGGTTTAGTATGACCATTGCAACAACATACTATATTGTTTGAATAACTACTTCAACCAAAGAAGGGTCCATTGGAGGATCCGCATGCAGAACCTATCTCATGGATTCCCCTCTCATATTTCAATGATCTATTCTAGGATCCATTTTCTATTAAACATAAGAAAAATACCAATTAGATAATATAAATTTCAAAAACTATTGAACTAACTTCTAGAATACAAAATAATTCCTTTAAACAATACAATTTTAATGTAATTATAAATTCTAACATAAATATACAACACCCATTGAAAGGAATAGTTCCATCTAAATAAAATCCACAATTAGTTTATTAAAATGAACTTATTCACCCCCATCTTCCATTAAAAGGGGACTTATCATATAATAAAATAAAATCTACAGCCTTCAGACCATTGGAAAGAAGTCCCTAAACATAGTAATTAGGTCCATCTAATTTAAATTTCCCATTCAATTCTTTCAAATGACCCTAAATTCCAGGTTTCAGACATACCACCCATGTAAACTCAAATTCATTCATGGGAGTGAGCTCAATAGGACCATTTTTTCTTATACTATTATAATTCCAAAAATCGTACTCTTGTCTACCCAAGACATACAACTAACTTAGGAAGTATTTACACACTTATGACAGAGTAAACCCTTAGAAAAAAATTGTAAGAGACTAACTTGGGTCAACCAAACTAGTCACCCAATTCTAACGATAACAGGGTGAGGTCTATGAAAGATAACAAAAACGTCTCATATATAGGCAAAACAAGACATGAAACCAAAGTAAAAATGGGGAAGAAAGAGAGATACAACTAATTAAAATAATCTTAAACATAATGTTATAAAAGTATAGAATAAAATTCTCCATGTGACCAATCATAAACTCTAAACCATCGAAAATAGAAACATTGACATAATGAGAATCCAACATGCTTCAAAATTCAATTTCCATTAACTGCGTTCTACAAAACATGGACTAATCCACCTAAAAGTTAGAAGAAGGGTGTGAGAAATAGATCCCAGTAGGGTACCACCATAGAATATAAATAATCTATAATAGCAATAATGTATAAGGTATAGCTTAAATATATATATTTACAATCATTTTATCAATAAACCCATTTGAAATCATTTCATAAATAGACTTTGTGTTTTAAATAAATTTCATATAATTTTTTCTGAATCCAAAAACATTCTAGTCAAAAGATAATGTAGTTAAATTTTTTAAAATATATATAAAAATGTGTTCCAAAATCCATGAAATAAACTATCATTTGATAAGAAACCATAAATAAAAATAATCCTTCAAGTTGGGATATATTCTCTAGGAGAATACATATTATACACTCATGAGCCTTAGAAAAATTATACGATTGGATACATCTAATTTTGATCCCTTCCATAGTCCTTCGATATAAAAGAGGTTACCTCTATGTGTTTTCACGCACACTAAGGCTACCTTTGTATCTTTCCTGATTCACCAAAGGTTCTGTAAGTTAATTTTATGTAAACTTATGTTTCTAAAAAAATGCTCACATTTTTATAAAAAAATAAATTTAAAATATAATACAAACTACTTGGTGGATTGAAAATGTTTTTCCCTGAATCGAAAAGATATTTTTCCAATTGAGAAATACAAACCCACACCCTTTTCAATTTCAGCACATGCAATTTAGTTTCAAATATCAATGAATGAATAAGTAATAAAGGTAATTCATTAAATTTGAATGCTTGGATAGATAAACCTACCTCAAGGATGTAGAAAACATAACCATCATCGAATATAAGAATTGAAAACGAATAGAACAACCATAAAAAAAACAAGGAATTCCATGAATAGTAACAGAAATAATAGAAAATAAAGTCAGATAACAAAACCACAGACAAAACATAATGACAACATAACCCAAAGGAGAACCATGAAGGACTCTTAACCAAAAAAGATAAATCCTACCCAAAAGGTGATAAATAACTAAAATAATCAATTCAAAAAACTTATGTATCCAATATCACATAGGGTAATATCTTGGTCCAAGAGAAGGATAGTGGAAAAGATAATGAAGCCACAAAAACATGTACGAAACCCTAAAATCTCTAACTCGGGTAATAACATGGTATGTAATTCTTTTACACATCATGAAATCCTTTACATTTACATTATGAAGAAAAATTCATCATCTAGGATTAAAAATTTTTTTTTACACATTACATGATGTATAAACCATACATAGCATGTAAAATTCAAACTATGTTTTTAGATCATGACATCTATCCAACAACCATTACGCACTGCAAAATCTGATTACATGTCATGTAACTATACAAAAAAATACTAGAAACTACTAGATTAATTTCTTTAATTATAATAAATAACTTAAATAATTTATAAAAGTATCCAACCAATTTTAGGGTTTGGAAAACTTGTTCCCCCCAAAAAATATTTTAACATATCTGACAAAAAAGTTACAGGGTATTACGGCGAACTAGGTACACCTCAATCTGATATATGGTGTTACTTTCATGAATCAAAATGTATGATTTAAATATAAATTTTACATTTTATTAATTTATTATTTCATTTATATTATTATTTTGTATTTTTAAAGTATTACTAACATAATGAGTTTCATTGTACAAGTTCACTATTCATCATGAGATGGGGTGGTTTGTTTGGAAACCTGTAGCATGATTGAGACCTTTTGAGAGGGGGTTAAGGGACAAAGATAGTAGAATAGTGATGTTTTTATATGATTGTGATAAATGTTACATATTCTATTATAATTGTATAAACCATGATGTCTGAAATGTCTATAATATATATAGTTTATATTTGTGATGTAAATTTAATTTCAATTAAACTATCTATTTGTTGCTACAATATGTTTCTATTTTTGCAGTACACTACAACAACATGGATTTTATCCAGGATAGTTCAATGCTAATAAAACACACCATTATAAATTCTATAATGGGATTATATGTATACCCATTCATTTTTTCTAAACAATCGCTAAAAAAATTCACAGGATTTTAATGGCACATACAATATCATCATCAGTTTTTATTTACATTTGGATGGTCAGATAGTGTAGGATATCTTGAATTTAGAGGACATGTTACACCTGTGTATTCTTGAACTTTGTGGATCAGTGGTGGGAAACCTTGCCTTGGTATATTTTTATTTAAACAACAACAAATATTCTTATAATATTGGAATTGATATGTTCAAATCACTATATGGGTAACCTTTTCAATCATCATTGTTTTAGACCGAGGTCATAGAGTTAGATGTTATTGGACTTCAATTGTTGGGGATTATAAAAAATAAATTAAACTTGATACATGAGTGGATAAATAATGAAAATAATCATTATAAATCTTATATTGATTATATAAGGAGGACACCCGAGATCAAAATTAGAGATCATGTATACTTGAATGTGTATCTTTATTGTTAGAAATAAAAGTTCATTCATGGGAGAAAGAATTTATACTAGTTTGTTGGACCATTCTAGGTGTTAGAAAGAATAATAAATATTGAATATTTGTTAACACTAACAACTTAGATGAATTTAATTCTTGATGTATTCCATTTATCAAATAATTTATTAATATCTTTATGATAATTCTCACATCATTTATTTGGGTCAACTAGATGTTGAAGATAAACTTCAAGAAATGAACTGTTGAGATTCAGGACCATCATGATAAGGTGTTTCAGGGTCATGTTACTCCTTGGGTTTGTACATTATGAAGACATTATTTCTTGTATGATAGAAAATGGGAGAGGGAGTAACAATATTATGCTAAATATCCCATGTAATTTTAATGCTATGTTTGATCGTTATTAATATTTAGTGTCTAACTTTATGTTCTTTTATGAGTTGTTTCTCTTACTTTATGTGATTCATTTTTTGTGTCCTTACCCATTTTTTAGAGGTATCTCCCATGAGAGTGTGTTTTTAGGTAGGTTCTTAATGCATCATGGTGATTCAATTTATTACTCCAGTGGGGTGGATATGTTCTTGATATAGAGATATCATTGAGAGGTACCACCATGGTGGTTGTTAGGACCCATTTCCATTATTTAGGCATAGTTTTAAATTCTAAAGGATGAAAATTGTTCGATAGGTATCCAATATATGGTCCCAGATTTCAAAAACAATATTTATTTATGTTTTTATAAGACTTTTTGGGGTCATGAAGGTTATTATAGAATTTTAACTCTTTAAATCCGTATTTTTGTTCATGAAGACTCTTGACTGACCATACAATTCTACATTTTTTCTTACGGTTTCTTCGTTGTTCATAAGGATAGTAGGATTATTTTTATGTTTTATTTGTTGTTCATGTGGTCAATCCTTTGTTTATTTGTGTGGTTAATTTTTTTCCATCTAGAAAATCCTTCATTTTTTCATGTGGTCTTGTGAGTGGCCATGTGGTTTAGATTTGTTTGTGTATTCAGTTGACTGAATATGTGGCTCTTCCTTCATGCTTTCACTTTTTTGTACATATGGTTGATATATTGGTCATGTAGTCGATCTTTTGATCATGTGGACGATATTTTGTTCTTATGGTTCATCCAAATGGTCGATCAATTTTTTATTTGGAATATCCATGTGTTGTGGTCAATCCATGAGGTTGAAGGGGTTTCCATGAATCCGATCAATATTGTTTCTTGTCATCTTCTAATGGTTTATCATCATGCTCAATTGTTCATTCATACAGTCAATTTGAGCTATCAATTTTATGTTTTATAAAGTCAATCTATATGGTCTCTTCTCATGGTTGGTCCTCATGGTCGGTTGTCTATTTATGTATAAAAATGTTATTTTTTCTATAAATTCTATAATTACAAAAATTACAATTTGATAAAAAAATATGAGAATATTAAAGGTAGAAGGAGGATTTACGAATTGAAATAATGAAGGTAAACTATATCTTTGAATTATTTGATATTAGGTAATTTAAATGATTTTTTCATAAGTAATTAGATGGGATGAAATAAAAACTAGAGATAATGTTGAATTAAAAGAAAATTTGATTAATTTTTTAGAGATATCCAATATAATTATCTCCATTCATAATTAAACAAGGAGTGTTTCCCCTTGTGTATTTTTCTATACTTCTCTTAAACTCATGTGATCCAACGTTCCATCTTAGAGTCTTGAAGGCCCTTGAGAAATTATCACATTATCTTCCTACATGTTTCCCACTCTACCTTTAACAATTTTCTACTATATTATTAGTATATAAAATTTTTAAAACACTTATGAGGTTTTGAATTTTTTTCATCACTTTTTTGTGAATTGGGTGAATTAATTGTCCATTGTTTTTCTGGGAAAATGGGTATGATTAAATTTAATAAGGATACAAATAATATAGAAATCACATAATGAATGTTTATTTAACATTATTTAAAAATTTAAAGAATAAGAAGAAGATAATATGACATTCCATAGATATATATTATTACACTAGAACTTATCTAATTAATAAAAAAAGGATAAAAACAGGTACATTACTTGTAGATTAATCCAAATTATGGAATTATGGAACAAAAATATAAGTTTTTCATATAGTATAGTAACATTATTTAGTAATATTATTATAATATTTTGTATTATTTCATAATTAATTTATTATAAGAATTGTTTTATAATTTTTGATGATGGATAAATGAAATGGGGGATTATTTAATATTGAAAATAATTAATATTTCATGATAGGAACATTAAATAATTGAATGGGTCATTAGGATCATGTGAGATATAAATTATACCTGAAGCCACCACATAGTATTTATTTGATAGTTTTCAGTATTCGTAGAGGTAATTTTTTGTTTAAGATTGTTTAATTTCTTGAGGTGGATAAATAATGTTCATTCAGTAATTTTAAGTGATTAATGAAAGAACCTTGTAATATAATTACCATTTTTCAAGGAAATCGTATAATTCTTGGAATAAAAATTATATAATATTTATATTGATTCCTAGATATTGTTTACTAAATTTTATAGGTATATTGATTTGGAAAACCTATGAATAATAAACTAGTTAATTTAATATGAGAATTAAAATAGTTTCCGGATAAAAAAACTATCCAGGGATAAATGAGATCATTCTTGTTTATAGGTGGCTTGAATTTCTTGATTCCATTTCCATAGTGACTTTACTATTCCTAATAAAACATAAAATCAATATTTATACATTCTATATTATGATTAGAGCCTTACCGAGACTTGATTTTATTGCTGACAACATGATATGGTTGGAATTCTTTTATGGGCAATGTGATGGGATCCTGGTGCTATTGTGATGGTTGATACCAGTGGTAGGTATATGAAATATATCATGAAAAATGGTATAGATATTACACATTGGTTTTCATGGAATGTTTAGAAAATGGATTTATCATTAATATATTCTTTATTGGTTTTAGATTGATGATTGGTTAACTGAATACCCTTTATTATAGTTTTCAACTCTTCAACATAGTATGACTCTATAAAAAACTATTGTATCTTTTATTTGGTAGATTATAAGGAGTCCTAAAGTATCTATATTTAGGTGACCTTATCAAAACATACAAAAATATTACTTCATTTTTGACCAATATCAAATACTTATTACAATTTTACATGCCCCATAACCAAGCATATTTACTATATTTAGAGACTAGACATGTAAAAAACACATTTCAAGAAATATCTTCAACATCTCCTAAAAAGTATTTATTTCATCACACCCTTCTTAGACATACCAAACATAAAACCATTCCTCATAGCCTATGGAAAACATAAACATAAGAATGTTTTTCGCTCAGATGTTCTATAAGAGTAAACATGGGATATATCAATCGATGATCATATACAATAATAATTTAAGAATAAGGGTGTGATATAATGATCATAAAATACAAATTTCACACCAAATTTGTCATATCTAAAAAATCATGAGTTATAGAAACATTATGTATCCTTTTAAAATACATGAGTTATAAGAGTGAGGAATCATTAATCAATCATGAACTATGGGAACATATCATAAGCATAAGATTATATTATAGTAATTTTATCGAATAAGCATAGGTAATTGTAGTAATATATTAGGGAATCGTAAATTCATCATGGAATCAACAAAATAGGATAATTCTAAAATTCTATTAAGAGTAAATTTTATCTATATAACATCATCATCTCTTATGAGTTTCTTAATTCTATTGTCTCATAAGAGTTTATTAATTCCATCATCTCTTTAGATTTTCCTAAGTCCATCATAATTACCCAATGCATTGGAGGGATATAATAGGCCCACTTGCCTAAAAATATAATGTAAAAACTTTTCATTTATTAATAATATAACCTACCATTTTGGGTTTATTTCATCACCACCCATCACATAATTAAAACTATATATATGTGTTCCACAAGATCATAAATCATTCATCATATCATCAGAGCACAACCCAAGGGAAATAAATGGGTTTTATAAAAATCACATCACCAAAATCGTAATGTATCTATAGAAAGAATAAGGATATTATCATTTGATCATATCCCTAATAATTTATAAGTAACATAAAAGTATTTTATAAAGATAAAAAATTAATTTAAAATATTATAAAAATATCTCTTGAGGGAAAAAATATTTTTATTTTGAAATAAATTATTTAAAATATAAAAATACCCAATGTAACAAGGAAAAACGTTTGCTTGAAAATAAACATGGAAAATTTTAAATAAACAATAAAAACATTGGGTGGTCATGATTGAATAAAATTTGGTTTATGTCGTAATGGTTAAAAAAGTATTATATTCAATCTTTTGGTAAAGGTAGCTCACTAATAAAAATAAAAAGAAGATTATTTTAAAAACATTGTAGAATGTATAAAATAAGAAAAAATAACTTTAAAAGTTCATTGGATCATAGTAAAAACATTTTTGAAGAAATTTTAAAGAATATGGATTAGGAGGATAAAGATTACCCAACAAAAGAAGATAAATAGGGAAATCCTTTATTTAAAACAATTATAGACCATTTTGAGTAACTAATATAGAAAAGGGTATTAAACATAAAAAATAATTAAATAACTTGATTAGAGGAAAATATAATTGATTTATCATATAAATATCATATAATTACTCTCAATGTATATTCAGGTATAGAAATTTTTGATAAAAACGTGATTGAAACATAAATCCCTTACCTCTAGTACTATATTATTTTGAATGCATTAAAACATCCTATATAAAAAATATTTATTTATTATAAATATATTTAAAAACAATTTTCATATATAACTTACTATTTATCATTCATTTATAATTTCTAATTATCATTTTATTAACAATTTGATCAATAAAATGAAAATTCAAGTGAAATATCATCAACTACTGCAAAGTAGAACTATAGTCACAATCATATATGCCAGTGGATATAGGAAAAATATATCCATATTCAGAAGTGACCTTGGATATATGTTACTAAAAGATATTGGAAAAACATGCATGTAAATATCCCCATGGCCATAGGTCACCTATTACCACAATCCAAATGACTGTGGCTATAGGTTGATATGAGAAATTTTAATCCAATAATAATAAGGTGGGAAAAGGATTTTATTATGGGAAAGAACTATAACCAGAAACATTTGTTTCCTATGGATATAAACATGACTATATCCTTGCACAAAAATAATCTTTAGCTATATGTTTACAAAAATATATTTACTAATATATATATATGTATATGCATATTTATTAATAACAATTTTTAAAAACTATATTAGTAGAGTGGAATAAGCACAAATTTTTTTCAACTAAGTTGTGTTTCAAAATCCATCTATACATTTTTTTTCAGAAACCACACATAGACACACAAATATATATATATATATATATATGTATATATATATATATATATATTTATTCATAATATCACATATAATTATCAAATATTACATTGTGCAGTGGTAGGAGTTCCTAACTATTCTTGTTATGTGATGGGTTAGAAACTCAACTTTGATATTTTTAATATATTCCATTTTATTCATATATATTAATATAAATATTTGTATATGAAAATTCATAAAAATAAATGTTTCATAATGGAAAATTATTCAGTGTTTATTTCTATTGACAGGTTTCAAAATGCACTAAAGATATTATTTTGATGGCCCTTACTGTATATATATAAATATACACACACACGGATGTGAAGTCACATCTTAATATAATTTATTCTAGAAAATTGTATAACATCCAGTTTTGTGATTTTGTTGGGTGAGATCAAATCCAACATCTCTCAATATTTTTTGGAAGATCCTATAGCCATGGTAAAAAAGACTTCAGAAATAGGTGTCCACATGGACTAACAAATATATCCATGTTGACCTGGAAATATATATCCATGGGTATTTCCCATGGAAATATCTAATAAAGTCTATAGATATAGATTCTAAGATATATCCCCACCAATAGGAGTAACAGGTGCTATTCCCATGACTATATCCCTATTTTATACTTGTAATCCATTTTCCATGCTTGCTTTGGGTTGATGATTCCAGTTTTTTCAACTTGGACATTGTTCCATCATCTCTATATTATTAAGCATGACATAATTATAATATTTATTCATTATATACAACATTATTTAATGTATTAGGGAATATATTGGAAGTTAGTGGGTTTCATATTTAAAAAAGTTCATCACTAAAGTGATGTAAATTCATCAATTCTTATGATCCAAGCCCTGATAGAGGTCTAAGGATCATGTGAGAATTTAATAAGCACAAAAATTTAACACATTATCATCTCCTTTTGACTGAATATTTTTCTATTTCACATCAACTACAAACATTTATTAAAGGATTTGATCTTGAACCACTCTAGATTATCAACACACATCAAGAATCATCGTAGAAATTGACTATAGAACTCTAGGTGCTAGAATGGAGCTCTGATGATTCCTTTTACACTATGATGATCACCATGATCCCATCCTTCTGATCCGTGAAGTAGATGTAAAATTGAAATCCCGAATGAGATATTTCTCTCTCTTGTTTATTTCTTGAGGATATTGGATCTCTCAATCTAATGGAATGAAATGGTGTTGGAAAATAGATTCTCCTCTAATTATATTGTGTGAGATATAAATACCTAGAAAGGGTTCCCAACCCCCATATATCTAACACACAAAAAATAAGATTTTAAAAACATATTATGACAAACTAAATCTATCATAATTTCATTTTTTTCAAATACTTGTAATTTTTATTATATAAATTATTTGATAAACCCATGACATTAACATGTATCTTAATACCTTCAATATTAAATGATCATTGAATATTAAAATAATATATGTTCCTATAATATTTTTCCATGTATTTACTTCAATACATGTAAAAAAAATTAATAAAAAATTCAACCCACTTATTCTATAAATTAATAATATATAATTTATTTATTGGTCATTGATTATTAACACCTGTACAACACTCATAACATATGGTGGGGCCCACAATTTCCTATACACCAATTCACCTGAGTAGGATGAACTCATGAATACAATATTTTGTATGAACATCTAGGACCCTATCTTGAAATTAGTTAATAACATTCCCAGACTAGGAGTGGAGTCTAGTAACACATCATGGCACCTAAAAAGAGAAGTAATAGTCATAACAGTGAAAACCATCCTACAAATATGCACTATGCTATATATTTTATTTTTCATACAACATCTTATATTATGGGAATCATAGCTTATGTCATCATATGTTATTTCTTTATTATCTATTGATCTATTTTGATAGACTAACCTTCAACTACCATGGACATGGATTTAATGAAGGTACGTCAATCATGATCAACTTGGCCATAGATATCACTTCCTTAACTCATATGTGAATTTTTTTATCTTAACCATTCAACTAATGCAATTACACCAAAGTGGAAACCAACATAAACTACCACTCAAGAACTTCAATATCATGGTTTTTTCCTTGCATAAAAATACATGATTAAATGGAATACATTGATAATTATATCATGTTAGGATGACAATACATATGTTCAAAGATAAGAACAACCAATGAAACCAATAACATATGGTGGTCCCATTGGAGGTTCATTAATCATGATTTCGTCTACTCAAGATCACAAATTGTGAAATTCACAAGTAAAAGTCTCAAAAATTATGATCCCTCAACAACTGATAGTCATAATTCATTTGTTTCTTGGAAAAATTTTGTATCAAGACCATATTACTTTTGTTTTAGATTAATTTCATAGTATCTCAAGGTTCTTATAATATCTTGAGAAATGATATAACTTTTTGATACAATAAATAATCTATAGAAATTACAATATATTTTACAAAAATAGAAATATCAACCCAATAATCAAAATTCTAAATCATTCATAACGCACTAGATACAAGATTTGGTAACAAAAAAGAACTAGTAATTTTGGGTCTAGGGAACACACCTTTCAACACTCCCACTTAAACTCGATACAACTTCATAACTAATACTTTTAGATCGTACATGTTAAGATCATGTTTCTATTGATTTATGGATTTATTCATGGCCCTTCCACATTTCCACTTATTTTATATTATACTATTCTCAAATTTAACCTCCTTGAGTAAGAATTCTCAAGAGATGATATCTCAGATTATATACATTTCTTCCGCTATCAAAACATGACATCTTTTCCGGAACTAGTAATAGAATTATCATAATGAAAAAAATTTCTTAATACGTGCGATTACATGAACTGAAAAAAAATTACATATCATATAATAATACATTTTCGAAATCATAAGACACAACACAGTCAGAATTTTTAGACATGGCTACCACAAGACTAAATGATATTCAATTGACCATTAACACCTGATTGTGATATAAAATTTTGTGGATCCATGGAAGAAAACATCTACCAATAAAATAGGTATAAATTATTCTATAAATACTAGGTATATAAACTTTGTTCATGATATTTTATAATTAGATAGTTTTGATTTCATCCCATATACTTATCCTAGATAGAGTTGATATTTTTCTACCTCAATGTATAAGTTTGAAAAATCATTTTTCATATATATCATGGAATATGTGATTGATCCATAAAAAAAACATATGGAATTTAACTCATGATATTAATCTACCCTATGACCCATAAATGAATTCTTAGAGAGATTTAGGCCCAGTGTAATTGGTAATGATTCTATCTTGAATTTTAGTGCTTGTATTTTTCAATAACAAGTCATTATATATACCATTTTCTAGGTCTATGAACCTATTAGATCTACCTAAGTAGATCCTATTCACTAGAACATAGAATAATAATTTAATTCAATCTCTATATTTTTAATTTTATCCAATTCATAAATAACTATAGATCTAATGATTGTTTTCTATATATTATTAAACATATTTTTTGGGGAAAATATTGAAAATCCCAAAAAAAAAACTCATATTGAAACACAGAAAAATTCAATCAAAATGAATATTATTTTATTTTATTAATTACATCAATTCAAAATTATTTTTTGGTAACTTTCACCCCATATTAGAGTTCAATGGTGTCACTAATAGTTTCTGGTTGCATCGTATAGATGCCATCAATGATTAAGGTTCATCACATCCAATACTCAATTTAATGATCATCGAGTGTAGAAATAAAAATTAAAATTCTAATGGGTGTAGGCTTAATGAATTTATATTACCAAAAGGCCACATGGGTACCACTCTTGTGCCAACCACATATAATCTCACTTCAACAGACAACACAATATTCAAAATAATAATCCCATATAATTTGATATATGGAATCCATTATTGAATTTTAATTGATCTGGACAATTTAATCTTCTTTCTATTAAATTATTACATTTAGGATCTATTATTCTCAATGAATAATATATCACTATCCATGATGAATTTAAAACCATTACAATTGTTTTATCTTTACTACATAGTATATGTCTTATAGAGTATTCATTTTCAACATGATCTTATTGAACCCATTCATAGGCCAAATATATGTTCTTATACAACATTTACTAGATCAAAGTAAATATTTGTCATAATATCACAAAAAGATATGTAAACCATTTTATAGTAATATAGTCAGTCACTTAATTAAAACTATTCTATAATATGAATTTAAATAATATCAAATATGAACTTTAGGACATTAACTGAGAGGTACATTTTTTTATTGATGCATGTTGATTTATATTATTAATGAATTCTTTGTATACAAACACAATTTTCGTAAGATGTAATGAATTTATATCATACAGTAACTCATATGCTATTCTTTTTTCATCATATATGGCCTTTTATTATGGGATAATTCCAGTATTTGAGATGAATGTATTGAAGAATAATAGAATTATCTCCAATAGATATATGAATCGACATTTACACTCCAAATCTTGTCATATATCCTAACCATGTAAATCGTATACTTCACTTAAACATTTATTAAACCAACTCGAAGGAATCATATGAATTATGTTTACCACTAAATTAAATTTGTAATAGTTCACCATATTTAGCTAAAATAATTATCGAATCTTTGTGATTTACCATTATTTTAAGGTCTTATTTGTCCAAAACTAGTTACATAAGCATGTAGATAATATATATGGTCTTTAAATCCAATGATTCTAAAACCATAATTGGTATATTCCTGAAATTAACTTATTTTTTCTTGAAAAGTTATTATCTTCCCAAAATTGGGTTTATAAGTCTTAAATTTTATATTCAGTAGTAATTGAGAATGAATCAAGTATTAATGGGCTATTAGTTGAGTATTGGACCCCATTGAAAACATTCACTTAAAATCTTGGAGTGATGTCTCCTTGTGTGAAATGATCACATGAGATAAATGTTTTGGTTATATTTAATTCAAATTTCAACGAGAACAATTAACTTGGCCATTAGAAGTTGTGTATTTTCCACCACTAACTCATGAATCATCCTTTATCAACTACTCATTGAATACACCTTACGTCTTGTAAATTTTGTTCTCTAAATTGGTTTATATATTTAAATACTTATATGTGATATCAATTTTGTATTCAATAATAAATCAGTAAAATAGAAACATTACTTAGAGTTGGTGAATACACATGATGATGAAGTGACTACTTGATTCATCAATTCAGTTCATTGCATTCATACACTCAAGGACTTATTTCATGAAATAAAAAGAAAATAAAACATTGGTATGATTAACCACATAATGTCAATGAAGAATATTGTAAAGTTTTATTTATCATCAAACATTCAATTGGATTTTTTTGAGTTATATTTAAACTTATTCACCATAATAAATAAATATTATACATATTGTAAGTCCTATTATACTTATCGAATCATTACCTAAAATGTAGTGAATCATTTTATTCATATTGATCATTTTTTTTATATTAAACAAAACTGGATTACATGGGTGATAAATATATAATAATGGTATGTATTTAAATATTTGGATACATATTTCATATTTACACTTTCTTGTGTAATCAACACCCATTCATATCTAGCATCGCTTTCCCCTTGTTAAATTCTTAACGATGAGAATCATATGAAATCGTCCATGTCATGATGTTTTTTTCCAAAACTCACATTGGGCGTTGATGATAACAGTATGATATAACCATAATATCCATTATACATGAGTCTAATCTAAACATTTTTCTAACCCTCACATTCTAGATGTAGCTCACCAGTTATTGGGGACTCTAGTACCTTGAATTATCCTATATTGTAGTATTATGGGAAAGTACCTTTACAATTTATAGAAAATTATAATGGTATAGACACTAAAAATTTACAATTTTAATCATAAAATATATATGTGGTATTAATGTTCATTTTCTATAAAAATAAATTCTAACTAATTAGTAATTTTATCTGGATTATAGATTCAGCGTTACTGATTAATTAAATCATTAAATGCATCCAACTATATTATAATTCAATATTATCCCTTGGTACTAGACTAAGAATTTGATATTTCTTTAGTTTTTTAGTAGAATGGATTCTTTAAACCACCCATAATAGTTTAAAATATATGCTTACACCACTACTCGGTGAGTTCAAGGTAGGTCATTGAGTTTCCAAATGCATTAACTCAAAACTCCTTGATCTGTTGAGTTATGTTCCAAATTATAAAATCATAGAAATGATTTACTAAATTCTTGTGTCTAAATATTCAACAAGATAACTATGTATACTTTTATTCTACCATAATTAGTAATTTCAACCCAATACTCTCATAAGAACACCCTAGTTGTAGGGGCCACCCTCAACTATGGCTGATGAGCACCCTATAAACATGGTCATGTAAAAATTAAAAAGATAGAAGGTGTTCGTGAAATAATATTTTTTGAGGGACATTTTTAATATTTTCAATTAATTAAATCCATTTATATTAAATATGTTCATACTATGTTATCATGCTCACTTCGAAACATGCATTAGTAGAATACATTAATCACATCTTTATACATTATACAATTTATTGTTTTCTTTGTTTCCATAGACAAGAAAATGAACGATATAATGACCAATGAATAAAGGAAATAAATCACCATAATAGTCATGATAATCTAATATTGGTTGATCTATTTATACTCAACATATAATCTGTGATGTAAGGCTATCATTCCTGATTCAGATTATGACATGAATCACAATTCTCCCATGGTTTAGTGTTTTCACTTCTCATCTAGGAAACCACCTCATATCGGTGTGGTCTACACCAAATAATGTCAACATAAATAGTATATGAAAACTTGCGTGAAGGTGAGGGGGTCTCACGAGGTGATAAATATATATAGATAACAATGGATGTGAAAACCCTTATACATATTGAACAAAAATGATGATGTACAAATCATCAATAAAAACTGAATATATATTAAAAATATAGCACACAAGTGATAAATAATAAAATAAAATAAACCCATACATGTAAGGGGACGATTAGTGCTCAAGACTAGATGACATAAATATTAAATTCATGATAAAATTATGATGAAATAAATTTTTGTTTGAGGGAATAAATATAAATTAAATGAATTATTCAATTCAAATAATTAATTACTTAGGTCTAATAATTAATTTAATATTTCTTCATAAATTAAATTAATAAATAAATTTTTTTTACTAATATTAATTTAAACTTATTAAATAATAAATTTTTTAATATTTTTAATAAAAAAATTATAAATTAATATTTTGTTATATTTTATTTTTTAACTATGTTGGGCAGAACCTACCCGTAGCCATTGTGGGTTAGTACGAATCTACACATGCCCATTGTAGGGTGATTTTATAAAACTAAACCCATGGATGTATGATCGGGGTATAAGAATTTACAAACAAAGAGTTACCACATAGGAGGGTGTCGGGTCACGACAATGGTAGTATAGAATCTAGTCGCTCTAGGAAGAGGGGTGCACACTGGGGAGGTAACCAGAAAATTCAACGATGTTCTGTGTGGTAGTCTAGGATAATCATTGTGTCAAGGGAAATTAGAGATGTAATTAGAATAGAGAGTCATCCACTGTAGGATGCTCAAGAAATTTGGTGGTTCTAGGGCTCTCGTGTGCAATGGTAGTGGTGCGACAACTGATGAGGGGCCCCGAGATGGAGGGGATTGATGATGGAAGTGATAATGATCCATAAAAAGGCCATAAAACATTGAAAATGCCATGATTTTTCCATTAAAATTAATTAGTGATGTCAATTAAGTGGAGACCATAGAGGGGCGCATCTGTGGTGCGATATTAGATGGAAAAAATTAGAACTATTGAGATCCAATGTTGCATGTGATGGTGGTTCCAAGGTTGGGTGATGATCGTGATGGGTTTCAATAGAGGCTGATAGATAAATAATCCACAAGAATATTAATAAAACCACCTTTTTTGTTTATAAATTAAAAGGTTATCTAGAAGAATACACTTTCTAAACCCCTTTTATTGTTTTTAGGTAACCCTCCAGCTACCTCATCTTTTCCTTGTTTATTTTTAGACAATTTTACAAAAGGGAATTATTTTAGGACACTTATTGGGATTTGAAAAAGATGTCATCATATGATTATATAAACTATTTTATATGTTTTTTTAAATATTCCATGGTAATACCACAATAAACAATATATTATATTTAATATTTATAAATAAACATGTACCTTGATACATGATTAGGTATATTATCAATTAGCATGAAATTTAAATCATATTAAATGTTAAAAACGTTACATGATACTATTTTTATTTAGTATTGTCTACTAAGTATGGTTTTTTCCTTGATCAGTGATTTATTATTTATAATTATTCATATTGTCTAATTTAGTGGGTTATAAATGAGTATTCTATCATCATCCTTTACGTATTTATTTTAAGAATGTTTTTAGATGCTTTTTGGTATTTATTTATTATAAAGAATACCGCTTGATTTTTATGTTTTGAAAACATAATTTCATCATGACTTAAGTAGTGACACAAAATTTTATTACAAGATTGATTCCTTTATTATTTACTTATGTGTGGATGATCATAATAGTTACTTCATATTTCATATATCCAATAAATCGTGTTATTTTTTATTCCTTTCTATACTTAATTATTTTATGTTTCATCATCCATAAGAAATGATGTTTTATATTTAATTCGATATGAAGGGTTATAGAAAATCATATTAATGATCTCTAGTGATGTATGTCTATCATAAGAAATATTTTACTCGTGATATAATAAATCCAATGTATTAAAGTAAATATAACCTTTATAATTAAATGTGTACTCATTATATGTTCTTTCTATTAAGATTTCTATACTGTTACATATAATTTATGTGCCAATGACAATAGATATATTGATGCTCAGAATTATGATGATTCTCATGGTGTGTGGATAGGTGGTAATGGTGTTGGAATTTCTCTAGTAGATGATGAAGGATGGGATGGTTATGGTGATATTGATATTGAAGGTTCAAATTTTATTCTTTCTATATAAATTGAATTTTTTCATATAGTTGTTTTATTATATTCTAGTAATATTAATATAGAAATTTAATATATTTATATTGTGGATATAGTTTGAAATCTGGTGTTATAGTTAATTTTAATGATAGATTGAATTCAATTATGACTATATGTCAAATTCGACATTAATGTCCCATGGATATTGATATATTATCAATAATGACAATCTTCTGTGGCTATAGGATATAACCATAGACAATTCCTTTAGAAACATACCTATATCCATGGACACTTACCATGTATTTAATGATTATCCCTATTTCAACAAAAATTGGATCCAACGACATTTGATAATGTATATTACATGTAGCCATGGTTTCCCAACTATAATGACTGTTTTTTATGTGGTTGTAGGAGAATTTTATAGTAGTTTATGGAAATTTTTTGATACAACTTGTATTTGCATTGGGTTTTTCGTATAACAATGAAGTGATATTCCTACAAATTATATCTATTGAAATATATTTGAAGATAATAAATAAAGACAAATAAAAACTTATTAAGGTAATCACTAAATAATATATTCATTAAATCTGTGAACATAGTGGGGGAATTAATATGACTAAATGGAATCACTATAAATACACATTGACCGTACATTTAATGGTAGGATATTTTTGGGGCGTATTAAAATTTAACCCCCTAATGATATTACCTTGATCAAGGGAAAATCATGGAAAAATAAATATCTCATCATAATAGGAAAAAAATCATCAATATGCGGTAGAGGATACAAATTATTCATCATGATCTTATTAAGTTCTCAATAACCAATGTGGATATTTAATGATCAATATTTGTTATTAGAAAAAATAATCGGTGCATCCTATGGTGATGAACCTGTCTAAATTAATATGATATTAGCATTCCCCTCGATTTTCTTCTTTAATTCCCAGAACTTAGTCAGGGTTATTATATATAGATTCCTTGAAATATTTGTTACTCTGGGTATTATTTCTATTAATAAATTAGAACCGTGATTAAATGTAACACTATAAAAATATTTAACAAATACATCAAAAAACTCCTATAAAATTGGCATATCATCAATTTCGACTTTCACTCTAACCATATGAGATAAAGACCCCCTTTGAATATGAATCAAGATCCATATAATGGATCTAATTTCCATTGGATGTTAATTTTCATCCCCAAACCTATAAATGATCAAATATTTATTTAAATATAATTTGGGATTTCTTTATTCCAGATATATAAATTCTCTATATTTATTTAGATCTTATCAATTCTCAAAATCAAATAAAATTACAATAAAGGAATTATAATAATTTTCTCATCGTAAATACACTTACAATAATCAAAATTACATTCAAAACTCTTGAGTGGTGTATAAGTGTTCCTAAACCCTCATGATCCAGTCAGTGATTCACAAAACAAATATTTTTCCTATGTCTAGGTGTTATCCTTTAGAACAGTTCATTGACCTTGAAGTTTCCCAAATTCTACACATTAATAACATTGAACTATAAATCATACCTTATTATGTGCCTTATTTCCCTCTATTGATATATTAATGTTACCCCAATAACTAATTTCACTAGGAAATTATTTTTTATACATTAAATATTTTCCTATTCCTTTAAGACATTTACGTGTGTGGTTCTTCCCACTTTCGTGAAATTTAGGAATTTGAATCTTCTATCATTTATGATCTTCATCAACTGAAATCCCATGAAACACCATTTTAATCTAATTATGTTTGTCTTTAAACACATGCATGTTGAGTTTTTTAATAATATATCAAGATATCTGGTGAGGAATAATCTTAAGGCTTTACATTCCAACTCCAATTTCTTTTCATTTCTCTAGAGGGAAATCATTTCATTTCTCATCATATTCAGAATTATCGATGTTTCTTCCTATTAAATACATTTTACTAATCCAAAAAGAAAATTATGAGAAATAAAAATCATCATAAAAAATTATTCTGTATGCATTTTTTAAATCTATGATACCATAGGATTAATCTAGACAATCCATGGTTATTATCTGTTAAAATAATTTATAATGGATCATAAATAAATGTTAATTGACCCAAAATATTCCTTAGGAGTGTATAATTAGGTGTAAAAACATAGTCCCACTCATCATGCATCATCGATGATAGAGTAAACACTAAATTCAACCCATCCGGTGTTTTTACCCCTAGATGAATCTATGACATAATCGCATCCATTTTCTTACATCCATACTAATACAAATTTTCTAAAAAAATAACACTCTTTTTGTATCCATAACCTAGGATGTTCTCATATACATCAAGTTATCCTAAGGGTTCTCCAAAAATTTTATCATCCTCATTTATTAAAAATAACTAAACTTTTCTTGGATTCCAACTATAAGGATCAAATCACTACATATATAAATATTACATTGTTTAAGATGAATATTTATTACATGTCATTATGATCCATGACTAAACTATAAATTCTTAGTGTATTTAAAATACCGGATACATAAACAATTGTTACATAAAATAACTATATCATATCCCAATTAGAACTTCCAAACATGCACCATTTTTGTAGGTATATAACGCACCCACCCATCACATAATTATAATCTATTCATATGTATTCCATAAGATCATGTAATCATTTATCATTTCATCATATCTTAACTTATTAAGAAAATGGGTTTTATCAATATTTTATCATCATTGTCATAAACCATCTTGAAAAATAATAAACATTGTTACGTTGGTTCATATACAAAATCAAATATAATAAATAATAATTGATGTTGTTATAGATGAATGTACCCTTAAAAGATAACTATAATGATTTTTGCGGAGGATAATATTTTTATTTTAAAATCACTTATATATAATATATGAATATCCAAAATATTAAGGAAAACATTTTCTTTGATATATCTATAGAAAATTTTAAAAAAATACTCAAAATATAGAGAATTCATAACAGAAGGAAAATCCATTCATCTAGTGTTCATTAAAATAATATTCCATTTGCATTTATAGTAAAAAGTCAAAATTAAATAGCCAATAAAATGATAGGAATATTATTTTTAAATTTCTGTTTTTGATATACAAATATTAGAAAAATTGGATTTATAAAAAATTGAGTAATGGTAAAAATATAGAGACACATGGTTTTCATACCTAAATACTAAATCATATTAGTGTAAAATTTATTACATATCAATACAATCCATTCTAGAACTATAAAGGCTTAATTTCATTGGGAAATTGAATATATAAAAAAGTAACATAAAATTTCTACATTATTTCCTACTAATCTATTCACAAATATAACCCTTATTAGGTACATAATAAAAAAAAATCTCTTCATAACCTGGGGAAGGGAAATAAAGAATTTGTTATCTCATATTCCCAGTAAAGGTAAACATAGGAGATATAAATCAATGATCATAAGTGAGATTAAATAAAATAATAAGGGCATCAAAACTTAATCATGAATCACTATAATCATACCCAATCAGAAAAAATCAATTTGATCATGAAACATGGAGTATGGTGCTTTAAAAAAAAAACATAATATATAAGACATAAAAGTGTATAATAATCATTAATAATCCAGGATCCTTGAGAACAATTCATGAGAATAATTCAAATGTTTTTTAGACTCTAAAAATAAAATAAAATCTTCTCCATAGTCAAGGTGCACTACCAAGACTATAATTATGCACAAATTCCCATAATAGAATTTCTATATAGTCATTTCTAACATTCCATTAGGAGTGAATTCCATCTAGTAAAAAACATCATCTCTTAATATTTTCTAAACTCCATCATCCTTACCTAATGGATGGGATTATTGTAAAGGACCAATCCATCATTAGTTTATAACTTAACCATCCATCCTTAAAATATAATTTAACCACAATCCTTGGCTTAGAACAAAAACACCCATTACATAATCATAATCTATTCATATATATGATGGAAGATCATGATATTTTTTATCATTACAGCAAAGCTTAAGAAAAGGAAAATAAAATTTGTTTCATTAATATTCCATAATAATAACACCTATATAGTGATAATAAGTATTGTAACATGTTATCATATGCCAAATAAATCATAAGAAACCTGAATCTATGAAAGTACCTTTAAAACATCACTGAAATATTTCTTTAGGAAAATATCCTTATCCATTTAAAATAACATAATTAAAATCTAAAATGTTATAAAATATCCAGTAAAAAATTTTCATTTTAATTAACAAGGTAAAATTATATTGTAATATTAAAATAAAATAGTATTCATGATAGTGGGGAAGATATTTCTTGTGGTTTTTGTTAAAACAATTTTTTTTTCATTTTCTGTAAAAAATCAAAAATATCTCTTTTGGAAAAAATATTAGAAGATTCCATTAATTTTTTTATATAATTTTAGACATGGGATAAAATTACATAAAAATTAATTTATAATATTAAAAAAAGTAAATGTCTTTAATATAATATAGAAATGGATGAAAATATTATTGAACAATGAGGGAAATTTTGTTCTCTGTCATTAAAAACATTCTTTCAGTATTTTGGGGAATTAAAGGGGGGAAAATGAAGAAAAAAAGAGATATCAAAAAATTATCAAAGTAAAGTAAAATATTTAATATTATATATATATATAATATAATTTCTTCATCAAAAATTTAATCATATACAATCCCAGCAAAAAGTGATTGTAACATAAAAACCCTCACCTGATGTCCATATTACTTTGTTAGTGCTCTGTCCTCCAATATATAAAATTTAAATTTTTTATAAAATTATAATAAATATATAATATTACCTATAATATTATACATGTTTTATTTATAATGTATTATCACCAATTATTTAGAATTCTTTCATCTCCATCATCATTTATGGTGTTAATCGCTTCATTATTTATGTATGTTTTAGTTCACCAATTGTGGTCCTTGAACATTGACCATGGTTCGTCCATATCTATAATTTTAATCATGAAAAAAATCATATATAATTATAATTTATATATTTATAAACATTCATTAAAATATTTGTTGAAAAATGAATTCTGTCACTATGTAGAGATGGCAAATCATATGTACACACGGGTGGTGTTCCCATTTATTTGATCGATGGAGTGAAAAAAGGTAAATAATAATTAAAATATATAGATCCATTAATATATAATAAATATTACATACGTAAATATAATATAATATAATAATCAACAATTTTTTTTATGTTAGGGAAAAAAATACGTTTATTAATGGAGGTAGTCATCCAAAAAACACACGGTTAACATTTTTGTTTTTATTAATGGATAAAGAAAGTGTTTTTAATGATTGTAAAATTATTTTAATAAAATACCAATAAAATAATGATATTTATGTTATAACATTAATATGTTTAAATTTAATTTCATGTTTAATAATCGTGCAAAAATATATAAAAAAATGAAAGAGAGGTTAAGAACAGATGCCTCGCTTCTAGGATTATCTCTGTTGTGAGGTTGATTAAAAATTTACGGGATGGTATTTTTAGAAGACCAAAACACCATTATAATTTCTTTGAGGGTATATTATATTATTGTTTAGAGATTCTTATGAAAATACAGGTTTTTTAATTTGAGTAATTGAGGATAGGAGTGCCCGTTTTATAAGTTAAATAGAGTCACATTTTGGTAAATACCAAAACAAATTCCATCATGAAAAATCACTCTCAAGGGTAGTTACTAAAAAATTAAAAAATAATAAATTTTATAGTATATAATGTTAGTAAACACCACCAATATTCAAATAAAAACATTTTGTAATAATTTTAGGCCTTTTACCAATACAGTTACTCACTTTAACCATTTTAGTTTTTTCATATTAAGTAGTTTCTACCTTGGAAATTTATCCCTTAAGACCAAAAATAAAATAGTACTCAGTATATTATTTATATATAATTATTTATAATTTAAAATTATTTTTTAGATTCAATTTTTAAATGTGATAATGAATAATTTTAAAATATAAATGTATATTGTATTGATTATAATTTTTTTAGAAAATATATCTTAAGATAAACAATGTCGAATTCAGGTTGATAAATTAAATAAAATATTATAAATTTATTAAATCACTTATAATTTTTTTTCTTATAAATAAGTTTCATAAATTTAAAAATTCATACATATATAATAATATTGTCACAAAGTAATGTTTTTTGTAAAAACATTATTTCTCACTATTAATTATAAAATAAATATTTTTTAAAAAAATCCTTAAAATTCACCTTGAGAAATTATTTACATGGTGATTTAAAAAAATCATATTCATTTAATATAATTAAATTTATAAATAGGGTATATATTAATTCTAATTAATTTTCATAAAGTTCTATAAAATCCATTTTTGAGAAAACATATTTTTGAAGTATAAATTTGATTTCATAAAATTTTAGTCTTTCATTGTTATAATTTTAAAAAAATTATTTAAAAAATATAAAAGTAATTTAAATAAAGTTGATATGATAATTCATACCAACAAATATATTATCGTGGTTATAAATTATTTCTTAATAATGGTTCATTTACACTCGATGTAGCATATATGGAAAGGTATTGAATAATTAAAGTTTATTTCAAAGTGAATATATTTAAATACATAGGGTGTAACATTATACCCCCTTTAAAATGAATTTCTATATTTAGAGTCCTTAAATATGATAAAACTAAATTAGGATATCTCTAATTCATCACATATTTGGATTACCATGTAACACTCTCAATTTATTGAATCCTCTATACAACATTAACCTAGTGAGTAGTCATACTTCATAGAACATTATATATATGATCCAAATTTTCTATATACTGTTCTTCATAGAAAATATAACAATTTAGTACAATAACTTTTAAGATCAGTATATATGAAGGATCTGGTATAAACTTTATAGAAAATATTCAATAAACACATAATGAACTGTATAGAGGTGTCGTGGAAGCACTAAATGATAAGAAACCATCCAAATCTGATAAATAATCTCAAAATCACAAATATACATATGTATTAGATTTACCCTATTCATGAATAACATAACATTATTCCATATAGAAGTTCATAGAAATAACTTCCCACCAATATCTAATTCTATATATCTCCTATGATTGTCAGCATAAATCTTCTATTGACTTTGATCTGCCTTGATGTAATGCTGAATGGGGATAACCATCTCTACATTCTCATTATCTATCTGAGTTCACAGTATATTTAGTTATCCAAATTCATCCCACCGTGTTGGATTTCTACACTTATTCCCATATTGTGATTATTAAGGATCCATCTAAATACATGAGTGAAATCTATTATTTTAAGAAAAATCAACACATGATGGTGTTGATCCCTCCCACAATTAAAATATAAATAATAAGATGAAATATATTCCATATTATTAATATTTATTTTATATTGAATACCTATTTAAGGATGATATCAATTACTGAAACCCTACTCTATATCCAAAGTGTTCTAAATACTTCTCTAGAACATATAGACAAACCACAAATCTCAATCATATATAATAGTATGTGGTACTCCCTAAAACCTTACCAATTCCATAATATATATACTCAAAATATAATCAAGAGATTAATCTTCTCTAATAGCCCTAAATTGTGGTGACTTTGTATGGTGATCAATTACAACCCAAATAACATTATGTTCTGTAGACATTTTGAGATGTCTCATGACAAAATCCATATTGTAGTTTTACTATTTCCATTTGGGTATGGTTAATGGTTGTGAAGTACCCAAATAATTCAAACAATCATCTATAACCTTTTGATAAACTATGAATTAAAATTCATACTTATTAATATATTTATTCATGTTGTCCCAAAAAAATATACTCTTTTAGGTCACAATATATCTTCATACATCAAGTTTGAATAGATAATGTTGAGAAATGAGAATCTTATAATAGCTCTATATTCAATTCTAGTTTTTATTGGATACATACTTAGTTAATGAACCTTATCATTCCTTCCCAATATTGGTTGAACTCTGGAACATTTCACAAATTATTTTTCTTCTATACCTCCTCCTTTTGTTCTTATTTTGTCTTCACATAGATCGATTATTAAACACTCATTTGAGTAAGATACTATTTCTACCCTTCCTTTAATATTTAAGTGTTCACCATTTTTATATTGATAAATATTAGATCTTTTCTGATCCTTATCATAGATAATATATCATGATCCTTTGACTCAAAGTATCAACCAACTTTTTCAATTTCTTACGGTGTAAATGTATTTTGTAGTCATACTCTTTAATCAACTACAACCATTTTATCCGGCACAATTAAAACTATTTATAGATGAATATATACCTTAAAATTTTATGATCAATAAATATTCCACACTTTTTTTCATAAATATAATTCCACTTTATTTAATTAATAGATTACTACTAATAACGCCAAATAAAGAGTTGGATAATATTTCTCATGAACTTTAAATTAGTTTGAGGCATATTTTATCATCATGTCATTATTCTTATAACATACACCAACCCCAAGATTACTGTATCTTTATAAGTCCCAAACCCTTCTCAACTATAGGGTAGTGTGAGTATAGGTGCACAATCCAACCTTCTCTTCAGTTCCTTTAAACATTCTTCAGATTCATTGATGAAAAAAAAAATTAACTCCCTTTCTAGTTTACATAGAGAGTGAATATGATATCATTGATAAATTCTACACAATGTTCCAATAATATCCTGAAAATCCATGAAAACTAATGATCTTAGCCATGGTGGTTGGTCTGGGCCAATGTTCAATAACTTTTATCTTTATGGATCCACTGATATACCATCCCAAGAGATTACATGAACCAAAAATGAAACTTTTTATAGAAAAAATTAGAACATGGTCAATTTTTCATACAAATTATCATTATTTACGGTATTTAGTATAATAATCAAGTGTTCTTTAATATGTATTTTTTCCATAGAATAAATAATACTATCATCAATAAATAATAAATCAAACCGATAAACATAATATTTAAAGACTCTACTAATTAAATCCATGAATATAGTAGGAGAATTAGTATGAATAAAGGATCTCATTATAGATTCACAGTGTCTATTCCTTGTGTGTAAGTATATATTGGTTATGTTTTCACTTGAAAATAACAATAAATAGTCTCTAGATCAAAGATCAATCATGGGGAAATCATGAACTCCTCATTACTGATCGAATAAATCATCAATACGGGGTAGATTATACATATTATTGATTGTGATCTTGTTAAGATGATGATAATATTTGTAGAGATGCATTTATATAAATTTATTCTTTAAAAAAGATCATCTTGAATCAATGGTTATGAACATGGATGAATTAACCTCTTATTAAGATTCTCTAGGAGTATCTTTCCAACTTCCAAAAACTCTTTCGAATCTATTATATAGAGATTATTGGAAAAAGGTGATGCACTATATATTGGTTCTATAAACAAAATCATCTTCCTGATTTGTAAGAATACTATAAAACTATTTCAAGAAAAAAAAATCAAAAAACTCCTATAAAATAGGCATTTCTTCATGGTTGTGTTTTTCCATAGCCATCTGAGATAAATTCCCACATTGAATATGAATCAAGATCCTTGATATGGTTATAATTTCAATTGTATGTCCATATTTATCCTCACACTGATAAAAAATCTTAGGTTGGTTCAGAATAACAAATAGGACATCCATTTAATAATAATTCATATATGATTCATAAAAAAAAATTCAATCCACACTCAAAATCATATAAAATTCAACTAGAGAGATAATTAAAAGATTTTTAAGTAGAAAAATACCACAAACATCAAGAATATAAGATTCGTATACTTGAGATGTGACTATCGTACCATGACGAGTTTTTACTAATATTTCAACTTCTATTTTTTGAGTTTATATTGTGAAATCCTTAACAAATTCTTTAGTTATAAAATAATGTGTAAAATCAAAATCAAAGAAGACATTAAGAGTTCTAGGGTGGATTATATGTTTACTTTTTTCCACATTATTATCACACACCTTATGAGTAATAGTGATCTCATGATACTTTCCTTTGTCACTATGCTTATGAGGTTGCTAAAGTCATCCATCATCATTAAATGTTTTTTCAACCATTGGTTGACATAATTAACATACTTTTTTAATTTTAGTAATTAAAGTATGGGTGGTGCATTTGGTTGATATTTTTTATCATTGTTTTAATTGACATCCCTCTTCATATGACATCAATTATTATTCCTCAATAGACTTATTCTCCTCACTAAAATAAATTACATGTCACCTAAATAGAATTTTATTCATGCTTGTTTTTAAACATATTGAAAAAATGAAAACTCACCATATACCCTCCATGGTTTTTTTATAATATTTTCATTTTAATTCCAAATATATTTTATTATCAAAACCATTATATTGATGGGTTATAAAAAATATCCATTAACACCATGATATAACATCAAATTGATTTTTCATAACTAGAAAATTCTATTTTGGATAATTCCCTTTAGATTATTTGTTTTAATCCAATAAATAATTTTTCAATATTAATTTATATTTAAATAATAACAAAATAAGTGGTTGTTGGTTCTTTATGGGTCTTCGGGTCAGTGATTTTGGGTGGTGTCCTGTCACATTCATGATTTGGTGGTGCTTTTTGTACTACGTGTTCATTGGTTTGTCTCTGTATTTTATTTTTATTAATAAATTTTTGGGACAGAGTTCACTCGGTACCAAAAAATTTCTGATAAAAACAATACAATCATATTTTTGATGTCATGTAATCTTTTCCTCAAATTTATAAATAGATTAATCATCCTTCTTCTTTAGCTCAAGTAATCCCTTATCCATTATTGAATATAATAAAAAGGAAAAACTTATTGGACATTTATATCATAAACTCATCCCACCCCCAGGAGTAGATTTTCTTCCATTTCCTCATATTGTTGATAATATTACACCATTTATATGATTCCGATATCAAATGTTAAGTAAATAAATTAATTTTTTCATGTTCAGAAAACTGTATAAGATAAAATATTTTTCTGTGCTATTGAACCATTGACCAATAATTAGTGGAGAAACATACCAATTAAAATAAGGCGGATGTTTCCTTATGAATGATTAAATTATATATTTTCCCCCTATACTAATTTAGAATCTCATTATCATTCATATATTGATATATTTGATTAATCATAGTAAGAAGATTTTTTATTGCATCTCCCATAACATTTTATTTCTTAGTAGGTAAATCATTGCATTTTTTATCACATTCATTATTTACAACATTACTTCTAGTTAAAACGAAACTAAAAAACATTGAATGAGAAACAATAATCATAATGGTAAATCCTTAAATCAGGAAAATAATCTATTAGATATATAAATTATGAAACCATATTTCTAATCTATGCCACCATATGTTTAACCTAGAACACACATGGTCGTTATCTATTAAAATCCTTTATAATAGTTCAGAAAGAATGTGTTATTTAACCCAATATTATTCCGTTGGAGTTTTTATCCAAGTACATGGCCAGGCCTCTTTGTCATGTACATGGTCACAATTGATTTCATACCTCGCATGCCCTCTTTGGGGTTATTACCCCTATCTAAAATTATGCAATATTTTGCATCCATTTTCCATTATCTAGATATGGATGTATTTTATAGGAAATCCACACAACATTATTTACCAAGAAATATGATTTTATTCTAAATCTTTTCTTATCTTAATGGTTCTCAATAAAGATTTCTCATCCATGTTTCTGAAACTAACTAATGTATTCATAGATACCAACTACAATGACTCATACTTTTAACAAAAAAATACTACATCTTATTAGTGGAAAATTCATAACTTATACATATGATCCATGATATAACCATTGAGGTTTAGTGTATTTATAAACATTGATATATGAAAATAGGTAGATAAAATTTACACATCATTTAAAATTAAGTTATTCACAACTATCATCCTTCTCAAACAGATTATACATAAAAATCTATACATAACATCGAGAAGGGAAACAAAATAAAAGTTAAGAATAGTTTCTCTGTAATGGTAAACATAAGATATATCAATAAATGATCACAGGTGAGCAATATATGGGAATAAATTTTTGATAAAATGATCATATTTTACAATAATCATACCTAATTAGTCAAATATATTGAATCATGAACAATGACATAATGTTTTTTCAAATAAAATACAAAAAACAGAAGACATAAGAGAGAGGAATCATTAGAAATTAATCATATTCCATGAAAACATATCACATGAATATAGAATTAGTATATGTTATTCACATTATAATATAAAATCACTTCCTTAATCAATGTTCACTCCGAATACTATTATTGTGAATGAAGTCCTATAATAGAAATACCTACCAAGATATTTCCAATATTCTATTAAGAGTACCCTCTATCCAGTTAACTCTCTCTTCTCTTAGAAATTTCTAAACTCAATCATCATTACCAAATGAATTTGGGGGATATAATGAACCCATCCATCCTTTCTTGATAATGTAACCACATATCCATGGTTTATAATGAAACCACCCATCCTTGTTTTATAATGGAACCACCGATCACCTAATCATAAACTTTTCATATATATTCCACAAGATAATGAAAGCATTTATCATTACATCAAATATTAACCCATAGAAAATAAAATAGAGTTTATAAATATTTAATAATAAAAAACTATCCATATAAAGAACAAATATTGTAACATTTTAGTATATTCCTAATAAATCATAAGAAATATAAATTGAATAAAATAAATTTAAAATATCACTAGAACATTTCATGAGGAAAATAAACTTTTCAATTCAAATTCACTTATTTAAAATATAAAATCATATAAAATATTGTGGAAAAAAATTAATTTGAAAGGAAACAGGGAAAAATATATAGTAATTATCAAATAAAATAGTACTCATGATAGTGGCTAAAGCCATTCATGTAGTGTATGTTAAAATAGAAACTCCTTTCACATTTTTTGTAAAAACTGAAATTTAATTCATTTGAAAAAAATGACAATAAGATTATAATAATTTTTAATATAAAGTAATAAAATTGTAAAATTTAATTTAATAAATAATTTTATATTTTTAAAAATATTATCGAAAACATTTAAAATAAAATATAGACATGGAAAAAAATTATTTATGAACAAAGAGGGAATGGTTGTATGTTTTCCATAAAAAAACATTCTTTTAGACTTTTGAGTACGTAAAGACAGAAAAATGAAAATAAAACATGTGTTATATGAAAATAATGAGAGGTTAAGAAAATATATATGATTTTTCAAATATAGAAAATACAATTTCATAACTTGGAATGCAATTATATTCAATCCTAATACAAAATAGATTGTAATATAAAAACACTCACCACATGTTCATCTCTATTTATAAGCATTATAACCTCCTATATAATAAATTGAAATTTATTATGTTTATATAATCGATACAATACCGAAACTATATAAACATACATGTTTTAGTTATAACATCTTATCACCCACTCATTAATGATCTTTCATTATCATTATCATTTTGGTTGTTATTCGCTTTTTTTTGCATGTACGTTTTACTTCAACAGTTATGGACCTTGCACTTTGACCATGGTTCATCAATATATATAGTTTTAATAATGATATAAATTATAAATATTCATTATATACATATTTATATGCATTTATATAAAGGGATGATTAATAATTAATTACATCACTACATGGAGATGGTATTTCGTACATACACATGAGATATGTTTACATTTTTTATTGATAGAATGTAAATTATAATTAAAATATATATAAAAATTAATATATCATAGTTATTGGATATATATATAGATAATATAAAATAATAAGCAAACATGTTTTGAAGTGAATGAAGATTACATGTTTATTCATGGATGTGGTAGTCCGCACAATGCCCGATTTACATTTTTATTTTTCTTAATGGAAAAGGAGAGGGTGGTTAACCCTTGTAAAATAATTATAATAACATTATATTATAATAATCATACTTATTTTATCATTTTAATATAGTGATATTAAATTTTAAGAAGAATAAAACTACAAAATGAAATATAAAAAAGGGAGGTAATGAATATATACCATACTTCATAGATTATCTCCTTTGTAAAGGGGATAAAACCCTTAAAGGATAGTATTTTGAGTATAAAATCCCCATTAAGGATTTTATGAGTTTAAATTTGAGAATTGGGTAGATATTAGGTAGAAATTAACAGGTTTTTCTATGATGGTTTGGGAGGATAGGAGTGATGCTCTTATAAATCAAAAAATGTGCCATTTTTGTGAATACCTAAAATTATTCAATAATGGGAAGACAATCTCAAGGAAAGTGACTCAAAAATTGAAAAATAATGGGTTGTATATGATATTAAATCCATACACACCTCAATAATTCAAATATAATTAATTTATAAATATTTTAGTCCTGTTACCTCTAAGATTACCCACATTTAACAATTTTTTTTTTACCATGATAACTAATTTTTATAAATATAATTTATCCTTTATGCCCAATAATAAAATGGTCTATATTATATAAATTCGAACTAATTTTTCAAAATTTGAAATCCATTTTTTAAATAAATTTTAAAATGTGATAAATATCAATTTTTGAATAAAATATATTAAATGTAATAAAAACAATATTTTCAACAATATAATTTAAATTATAAAATGTTAAATATGGGTTCATAAATAAATTTTTTAAATTATAAATTCAATTATAAAATAAAAATTTTATCTCAGAATTTTTTTTCATAAATTTTCAAATCATACTTATAAACTAATAATGTCTTAATGATTTGCTTGTTTGTAAAAACTACATTTTTTAGTATTTATAGAAAATAATTGTTTTCAAAATATTATAAAAACTAACCCAAAAATAATATTGACATGGTTATTTCAAAAATTATATTCTTTTCCGAAAATAATATTTATATAAATGGTATATATTAATTTTTTTTTTCATTAAATGAAATAATAACCATTTTTGAAGAAAAAATATTTTTGAAGAATAAAATGAATTTTATTTAAAATTTTGTACAAATTCTTTATAAATTAATCAATAATTTTTTATTATTAAAAAAATATATAAATAAAATAGTAAAATTTTTATTACTGTTCTCAGATGCCATTTTCTCCTCTTGTTTATAATGGATTAATTTATCATGGTTCATTTTGACTTGTGGTTTTATATAGTTAAATCTATCAAATACTTATAGATTATTTTAAATGAAATATTTATATAATATAGCAGTGTTAAATAATATTCCTTGTCACACCCCGACCCTAGTTACCTAGAGTCATTGCATTATTACAAAACATTGGCATGATCAGAAAGGATCAAGTCTCGAAAGACCGATTAGTTTAGTAGCCTTGGAATCACTAGATACATTCATAAAATTTACATTACATCATAAACTAAAAACTAAAGCAACAACTTGTCTCCATAGACCAAACTCATATTCCCACATACTATAACTACAGGTCATTCATAAAATACTTCTTCACAACCTGGGAAAAATAAAACATTGAAAGGGGTGAGCTCAGTTGCTCAGTAAGGATAACAATATAGAAGATAATTTCATAAATAAGCATAAACATTTAAGGAAATGTATAACTAAAACAAAAGCCTTTTTAAAAATAAACTTTAGCATAATATGAACAAAATAAAATGAAATAATGCCATTTACTTACTCAAATTGATATTATACTAGTCGAATAATAACATGCAATATCAATAACCACTTTCAAAATGATGGAATGCATAATGTCGGACATTCTGAAACATTTTGTCAAGGCATCGGCCAAGATGTCTAAAAATGATTAAGGCCCCAGCGTAAACCATATATCAAAATGGGAAAGGACTTGGCCAATTCCGCATCTTTTTGTCTCATGAGACCTGGTGATGCATCGAGGAGCTATAGTGGGATCCACCCGTCACTTACTATGTACAATACATTCCTCATATGAAAAGGACGAAACATAACATAAACATTCTTATAAGAATTGGGATACGAAATGTCAATACATTAACCGTAAACCATGAATGGAATAAAAATAACACATCTAGATACAATCATATCACAAAACCTTCAATAAAACATGGATGATATGTATCATAATAAATCATCTTCAAACAAGATAAAAATCTATCAAAGGATGTTGACTTTGATGAAAATAATTTGTAAAACTCTTTGAGAGATATATCCCTTTTCATGGAACCATCTAAATGTCACACAATTTAGAAAGGAGGACATTTAAAGACAATTTTGAATCAAAGTGTCCCATGCCACTTTCATGCATTTGAAAATAATTATCATTTCAAAACATTCATGTCCATATAAATAAATCCTTAAAATCGTTTTGAAAATATGGACATTAATTAAAAGGGTTAAGAATTATAAATATTTAAAACAATTAAAATGATGATCTAGTTAAATGGTACCTCCCATAAAACCATAAAAGATTCATTCTGAAAACATTTTTATGAAATATGTCTATCTATGATATGTATGTCCTAGAAAATACTTACACATGAATAATCTGAGATAATAATGAGATTGAAGAAATAACCCTTACCAATTTGGTAACTTACGTAACATACACCCCATGAAAGAAGTATCATAAAATAAATATGAAAATACACATAAATAACATGTATAACAAAATTAATACAATTATGGACAGTACATACACCACAAAAAAGGTAATATTGGCAATATGGCATGAATCTCATGGGAATTAGGATTGAGATTCATACCCCTTAAATTGCACTTTCCTATAGTAGAGGGTACATTTATCCTCTTGTATGAAGACTATAGTATGTTATTAAATAACACCAGAACCATATTAATATTTATGATATCATAATTTATTCATTTATGACTTTATAATACCCATTTAATAATAATTTCTATGTTATATTAATATTTCGTGTAAAAATCGCCTTCTTTATCGTACGTGTTTTAACTTGTTACTCATGATTGTATCACATAGATCATGATTTAAATACATCCAGAATATAAATGTGATTTATATATCGTATATATTTAGAATATAAATATGTATAATATACATATATATGAAATGGAAAACACATTTTATGGAGACGGTAGTCCGTACGTACACATAAACACTGTTTCTATTTTCAAATTGTATTAAACATAAGTAAGTGAATAAGATATATGTATATACATAAATACTTATATATATAAATATATATATCTATAGTAGAGTTATTTTTTCATATATTACATAATTATTAGTAATATATATTTTTATAATCGTCAATAAATGGTGAACTTGGAAATGAATCTCATCGCGTCGTGGAAACGGTAATCTATACGTACTCACGTGCGGAAATATCATTCTTTTGATATTAAAATAATATATAATAGGCTGTTATATCATATATACAGAATCCTTATCATTTATATTTATTATTTACATCAAATAAACATCATTATTATACCCATCCAAATAATAATGTATTGAAAAACAATTACACCACGACGTGGAGACGGTAAGCCGTACGTACACACTTATGGTGACATGTCATTCAAAGGGTGGATAAAATATAAAATTTGGTTGTAGTATAATTATAATAACACCAAATTATATAAAAGATACTGGAGTTATTATTTTAGAATGGAAACAACAATGAAAAATGATATAGAAGAAGAAAGGAACCTGAAAGAGGGTGGTGAAATCATTACCTCTTCTTCGGGTTCTTCCTTTTGATTTGATCAAAAGGGTCTCCTAGGTGGATTTATGATGAAACTAAGCCCTCTAGTTTTAAGGGTGGAAAGTTTAGTGGGTATTTGGGAAGGGGTTGGCCGAGACAAATGTCTTAGAATGTGTGAATTAAAGTGAAGGGGAGTGCCCTTTTATAAGAGGGGTAAGGGGAACCTTAGAAAAAACTTCAAATATTATTTTATGATAAATTCATATTCAGTTTATAATGGCTATAAATTTATTTATTTATAGGATAAGGTGGGGATGGGTCTGAATCCACTCCACCAATAGGTTTTAGATAGGTTTGGGTTACTTTATTAACCTTATCTTTTAGTTTTAACTCTTAGTTAATTAGTTTGACATTTACCATGTCTCTTTGTATTTTTATATTATATGGTTAATAAACTTACTATAAACATAAAATAGACACCCAAGTGGTCAATTAATGATACACCTATAATGATATAAGTCCTTTGGACGAAAATTAGATTTTTAGGAATAGAATATCTATAAATAATATAATATATTTTTAAAAAAATCTTTTATGTCAATTATGACACTATTGGGTATTTTGTTTTTGATAAATTCATAAAAGAATTATTACTTCAAATAAATTATATAACAAATCCTAATATTTCATATTAACCTAGAAAACTATTTTAAATCATAAAAAGTATAAAATTGCATTTATTTGGGTACTTGTAATATCAATTATCTTAATAACTAATTAATACGGTAATTACTGCATCATCATTGTGTCATAAATAAGATAAATTATTTAATGTCTAAAAATTATAAATAAAATACCATTATGTAGGAAATATTTTTATATTTATAAGAAACATTCATTATAGAATTTATCTTTTGTATAACCCTATATTAAAAATAGTTTAGTTATTAAACATTGATTTTAACTCTTTTAACTTTTCTATGAATTAAATAATAATAAATGTCCTAGTCTAATTCAAGTGGACCTAAATGATAATATATTTTTACTAAGGTTTTTTTGGTAGAGATACACATGTAAAATAGAATTAGGACATGTGTTAGGGTAATATTAATATCATTTTTACCCTTAATTACCCTATTTACTTTTAACTGTGGTAAATAAAAGTAAAAATTTACTATTCACCAAAAATTATTTTTTTATTACTGATCCACATTTTACTCTTTTATATTAACCATGTCTCTCAGATTTTTTAAATTACACTCACAAAAGAATTAATATTATGTTTTATGTGAATTTGCAAATTCTCCTAGGAGATGGGTAAAAGAAGGTGAAAAGTTTAATAAAATACTTATATATCTAAAATTATTAAAAACTGACTCCAATGAATTAAATTGAACTTATATAGATATTATGTATCTATTTTTATCTAACAAAAATTAAAATTAAATAAATAATTATTTAAATAAAAATTCGATTTTAAACTATAACTCAGCGTTTTTCACTGTTCATCAAAAATTGAAAGTTTTTTGAAAAATACCATAAATTAACCATAGGATAATTTTGATATAACAAATAGAAAAGTGTAGTATATTTTACCAAACTAAAAACATATAAGTTTCATTTATTAATTTAAAATTAATTCCCATTTTCAAAACCAAAAGCCATATTTTTAAGAAATAATAACTATCAAAAGATTGACACTTGTTTATGTCGAATTTCTACGTGAAATTAAATACAATGACCAGAATTGGATTAAATGGTAAAAATATAATCTATTTTTACGTATAAACCATTAAAATGTATAATTTAACATGATAAATTATTTTTATTTAAAAAGTTGTTTTCAGTTAAAATATAGTATTTTTCATTATTCAACCAAACATGAAAGATATCAGAAAAACACAAAAAATTTATTGAAAATAAATTATTAGGTCTTGATTCTAAAGAAGAAGTTTATTTTTTCAAATGAATATATAAATGTTTTAAATATTGGATTTAAAAATGGTTTACCATTAAAAGACGATAAAAGTGCATTTTTTGAAAAATACTTCTTTTATCAGAAAAAATAATAACTAGTTCTTACATTATGACTATGAAACTCATAATATGGATTATAAAATTATAAGTATTATATAATGTTTAAAATTCAGTTACTAATATTCATAACCACTTTCGAACGGCTTGTTTGGTAATCTTATGGTATGCTGGAACTCGGTGTTGCGTGTAGTGCAAGTTATTGAATTACTTTGATGAAATAACGTACTATAAAATCATGGAGTGTTACATTCTTACCTATATCAATAAATTGCGTCCTCTCATTTTAAAATTGTTCTTCGAAAATAAAAGGTTAAAAATAGAAAATACCTTTGTGGGGAAACCCACATCGGAAATTGGGTTAATAAAATTTAATCTTAATAAGTGGAAAAAGGGAATGAAAAAGTTGGCACCAAATTTTGATCTCAGTTAGGAGAACATTGGTGGAAATTAGAGACACATAATTTGAGTAAAAACATAAATATTTATAGGGTGTTAGTGATGTCATCAATCACAAACAATTGTAGAATTGTGGGCCTAAAATCCACCAATATTTGACGATTTAATATACCATCAGTTCAATAAAACGTAAGGTATTCAGATAACACGTTTTTGGTTTTCAGATGCCTTACCTAAACTTTAATAATTTATTTATTCATAGAATAAGAGAAGAAAAAAATGTATACTTGTCAAGTAGAGTTCCATCCTTTAACTAATTTCTACCACAAACTCGTCTTTCACACTAAAAGATAATAGAACTTAAAAAATATTCTATTTATCCAATTCGTATAGGGTTCTAGAAAAAATGAATTTATAATTCATCTACCAGACCTTTTAAAAAAAGTACATTATTCAATCTAGGACATCATGTGGGTCAATGGTAGGTGATACACCCTAGTCTCCCTTCAGTTGTGGGTTAAAGCATTGCGGCCTTGCCGGACGCGACGGGTTGCCGCCTGGCCTCCGGGTTGTCCTTTTTATGGAAATCCAAAAATAATCTCTAATAAGCCTTATCCAAAATAATTCTATCCAAACTCACAGTCCAAAACTTATGGGGAAGTTAAACACAATGAAGATATTTTTTTCCACGTAATAACATGTGAACACCTTCATCATGTATTCTTTTAAAACACTGCAACATCCTGAATTACCATAAAAACTTATTGATTACATTCATGCTCCCTTATTCATTATAAAATACTAGATATACTTCTTCTATCAAAAATGTTATAAACTCAAACAATGATGGAATATTAAAATCATTAATCACTTTCATGGTAGTCAAGAATATCCAATATAATTTATCCAAACCAATCATGTATTACTTAGAAATCACTACCTCGGTATCAGAACCATATTATGTTCTATCTTTCTCTCAACCTTATATTTTCAAAATAATTAACCTGCTATTAATTCACTTTTCTTGGTTCCACACAATTGCAAGTCCTTAATAAAATAGTACTACAATACAATCCTTATATACTCTATAATTATTATAACCAGTACATCGTTGATACAACACTCAAATGACATAATTCTTTAATAACAATATAAGAACTCTAATTATTCGTCCTCATCTATGGTAGTATCATAACTTGATTATTACCCAATATCATCATTTGGGGCATACTCTGATGATTTGGGCATGGGTTCAAGTAGTGTCCCAACTCCCTACAGATAAATCATTGTTCATTTGAAACTTTTTTATACCCTTGTAGTCACGTACATGGTGTCCTTTTTCTCCACACTTATAACAAACTCAAATTCCCTTCAGGAAAGTTCCAAGTTGTTTCTTCCCACTGTTATCATATATGGAAAAATTATTATTTTCCCTTTTCCCCTTACCCATCATCAACTCTTCCATATTTTTATTTTCTATCTTCCCTTCAAAACCATATAACTCAGAGAATTCTTTACTTATCTTATTAACACATGATAATATTTCTTCATATGTTGAGAATATATGGGAGACTATTTACCTTCTAAATGTGGCTTAATACTTTGAAAGATATGATCCTTCTTACTCTTTGGATCTTACATTTTTCCAGAGTTCACATTCCTTCTACTGGGCACCTTTTATATTCATGGCATAAACTAGGTCATTTTAGGAATTGCAATGAATAAATCCAAACGTGTAAAATACCTAACGTAAATTGAATGTTTTACGGATATAATCCATAATCATAAATATGTTTTCATTGAGAAAGTATATACGCATAAACCCTTCAATGTGATTTTTAATGAAAATGAGAATTTTCCTAAGCATATCCCAAAGGAGTGTCGTAACCAAGAGTGAAGCAAGGCTCTTTGTTGTGCACCAGTTACCATTCGAGTCTAGATCAAAGTGGTTTTTTTGGGTTTTAACCCTAGGTACATCAGTTCCAGAGCCACCTCTACATGCTCGTATCTAAACAGGGATGTATTTTCTTAGAAAACTCACAAAATTTCTACATTACCAAAATTCTAGGTATTTATTATATAATAATCCTCAAAGTCTATCTTAGGTCTATGTGTTCTAATCAGAGTTTATCTAAATCTAGCTTACAAGATTATTGCTAAACTTCCTCTGATACCAACTGTAATTCCCCGACCCTAGTTACCCAGAGTCGGTGCATTATTACATAACATTGGCATGATCACAATGGATCATGTCTCGAATGATCGACTAGTTTAGTAGCCTTGGAATCACTAGACACATTCATAAAGTTTAAAATACATCATAAAATGAAAACTACAACAACAACTTGTCTTCAAAGACCACACTCATATCCACCCATACTATCCCTGCAGGTCATTCATAAAAATACTTCATCACATCCTGGAAAAAATAAAACATATAAAGGGGTGAGCTCAGATGCTCAGTAAAGATAACAATATAGTGAAAACGTTCATAAATAAGCATAAAAATTTTAGGAAATGTATAACTAAAAAAGACTTTTTTTTTAAAAAAATAGCATAATATGGAACAAATAAAATTAAATAATTCCATTTACTTACTCACATGGATATTATACTAGTAAAATAATCACATGAAATATCAATAACCACTTTCATAATGATGGAATGCATAATACCGGACATTATGAAACATTTTGTCAAGGCCTCGGCCAAGAAATCTAAACATGATTAAGGCCTCGGACAAAACCATATATCAAAATTGGAAAGGCCTCAGCCAATTCCACGTCTAGTTGTCTCATGAGATCTACCGATGCATCGAGGAGCTATAGCGGGCTCCAGCCATCACTTACTATGTCCAATACATTCCTCATATGAAAAGGTTGAAACATAACATAAAGGTTCTTATAAGAACTAGGATACGAAATGTCAATACTTTAACCATAACCAATTAATGGTATAATAATAGCACATACAAAATCAATCATATCACAAAACCTTCAATAAAATATGTATGGTTTGTATCATAATAAATCAACTTCAAACAAGATAAAAATCCATCAATGGATGTTGACAAAGATGAAACTGATTTGTAAAACTCATTGAGAGAAGTATCCCTTTTCCTAAAAACATTTAAAAGTCACACAATTTATAAAGGAATACATTTAAAGACATTTTTGATTCAGAGTGTCACATACCAATTTGAAACTTTTGAAAATATTTATCATTTCAAAACATTCATGTCAATATAAATAAATCTATAAAATAGTTTTGAAAATATGAACATTAATTAAAAGGGTTTAGAAAGATAAATCTTTAAAAAATTAAAAATGATGATCTATTTAAATAGACCCTCCCATAAAATCTTAATCGATTCCTTTTGTATTTTTTTTTTGAAATATGGGTATCAATGATAAATATGTCCCAGAAAATACTTACACATGAACAATCTAGTATAATAATGAAATTGAGGAAATAACCTTTACCAATTTGGTAACTTATGAAACATACACCCCATGAAAGAAGTATCATACAATGAATATGTAAATACACATAAATTAAAGTGTATTACACAATGAATACAATTATGGTTAGTACATACACCACACAAAAGTTAATAGTGGTAATATGGCATGAATCTCACGTGAATAAGGAGTGAGATGAAAACCCCTTAACTTGCACTTTCCATTAGTAGAGGGTACATTTAACCTTCTTTATGAATAATATAGTATGTTATTAAATTATACAAGAACCATATTAATAGTTACGATATCAAAAATTATTCATTTATTACTTTATACTACCATTTAATAGTAATTTCCACGTTATATTAATATTTCGGGTAATATTCACTTTCTTTATCCTACGTGTTTTAACTTGTTACTCTTCATTGTATCACTTAGATCATGATTTAAATAATTTCTGAATATAAACATGATTTATATATAATATATATTTAGAATATAAATATGCATGACAGACATATATATGAAATGGAAAACACCGTTTATGGATACAGTAGTCCGTTCATATGCATAAACGCTGCTTCTATTTTCATATAGTATTGAACATAAGTAAGTGAATAAGATATATGTAAGTAAATAAATACTTATATATATAAATATATATATATTAAGTATCATTATTAGGTCATATATTACTTACTTATTATTAATATATATTTTTATAATCGCTGATGAATGGTAAACCTGGAAATGAACCCCATCGCGTCGTGGAGATGGTAATCTGTACGTACGCACGAGCAAAAATATCATTATTTTGATATTAAAATAACATATAATTGGAGGGTATAACATATAAACATAATAATTTTCATTTTTATTTATTATTTACATCAAATACACATCATTATTATACCCATAAAAATAATAATGTATTGAATAACAATTACACCACGACGTGGAGACGGTAAGCCATACGTACACACTCATGGTGACAAGTCATTAAAAGGTTGGATAGAATAATGAATTTGGTTGTACCATAATTATAATAACGTCATAGTATATAGAGTATACTAGAGTTATTATTTTATAATGTAAACAACAAAGAAAAAGGATGTGAAAGAAGAAAAGAACTTTTATGAGGGTGGTGAAATCATTACCTCTTCTTTAGGTTCTTTTTTTTGATTTGATCAAAATGGATCCTTATGTTGGCTTTCTGATCAAACTAAGGCCTCTAGGTTGAAAGTAGGATTGTTTAGTGGGTATATGGGAAGAGTTTGACCTATCCTAGTGGCATTGAAGGTGTGAATTAGAGTAAAGGGGGAGTGCCCTTTTATAAGAGGGGTGAGGGGAACCTTAGAAAAAACTTAAAATGTTATTTTATAATAAATTCATATTTGATTTATAATGGCTCCAAACTGATTTATTTCGAGGATAAGGTGTGGATTGGTCGAATTCCACTCAACCAATACGTTTTAAACAGGTCTTCGTCACTTTATTAACCATATCTTTTAGTTTTTACTCTTAGTTAATTAGTTTGACATTTACCATGTCTCTTTGTATTTTTATATTATATAGTTAATAAACATGATATAAACTTTCAATATACCCCCATGTGGTCCATTAATGATACATCTATCATGATTTAAGTCCTTGGGCCGAAACATAGATTTTTAGGAATATAATATCTATTAATAATATAATATTTGTTTTAAAAACTCTTTTATGTCAATTTTGACACTATTGGGTATTTTGATATTGATAAATTCATAAAAGCATTATTACTTCAAAAAAAATTCATATAAACAATCCTAATATCTCATATTAACCTATAATATTATTTTAATTCATAAAAAGTCTCAAATTACAATTATTTGCGTATTTATAATATCAATTATCTTAATCATTCATTAATACGGTAATTAATTTATCATCATTGTGTCATAAATAAATTAAATTATTTAATCTTTAAAAATTATAAATAAAATACAGTTATGTAGTAAATATTTTTTTATTTCTAATGAATATTTGTAATCGAATTTATCTTATGTATAACCCTATATTAATAATGTTTTAGTTATTAAAATTTGATTTTAACTTTTTTATCTTTTCGTTGAATTAAATAATAATAAATGTACTAATCTAATACAAGTGGACCTAAATGATAATATATTATTAATAAGGTTGTTTTGTTTCGAGATACACTTTTCCAATATAATTAGGACATGTGTTAGGGTAATATTAATATAATTTTTCCCTTAATTACCCTTTTTACTATTATCCGTGTTAAATAAAAGTAAAAACTTACTATTCATGAAAAATTATTTTTATCTTATTGAACCACATTTTACTCCTTGATATGAATTGTGTCTCTCAGATTTTAAAAATTCCACTCACAGAAGTGGTAAAATTATGTTTTATGTGAATTTGCAAATTCTCCTAGTGGATGGGTAAAATACGGTGAAATGTTCAATAAATTTTTATATATCTAAAATTATTATAATCTGACTCCAATGAATTATATTGAACATATATAGTTATTATAAATCTATTTTTACCTAAAATTTATTTAAATTAAATAAATAATTATTTAAATAAAAATATGGTTTTAAACTATAACTCAGTGTTTTTCACTATTCATCAAAAATTGAAAGTTTTCAGAAAAATACCAAAAATTCACCCTTGGCTAATTTCGATATTCCGAATCCCAAAATGAAGTCTGTTTTACCAAATTAAAAACATATAAGTTTCATTTATTAATATAAAATTTATTTCCATTGTCAAAACAAAAAGGTATATTTTTAAGAAATAATAACTATCAAAAGATTAACACTTGTTTATGTCCAATTTCAAAGTGAAATTACTTACAAATGACCAGCATTGGACTAAATGGTAAAACTATAATCTATTTGTACTTATAAACCATTAAAATGTATAACTTAACACTATAAATTATTTTGATAAAAAAGTTGTTTTCTGTTAAAATATACTATTTTTCATTAATCACCCAAATATGAAAGTTATCATAAAAAAACAAAAATTTTATTGAAAATAATTTTATATGACTTGATTATAAAGAAGATTTTTATTTTGTCAAATTGAATATATAAATATTTCAAACATTGGATTTAAAAAGGGTTCACCATTAAAAGACAGTAAAAGTGCGTTTTTTGAAAAATATTTCTTTTATATGAAAAAAAGAATTAGTTCTTAAATAATGACTAAGAAACTCAAAATATGGATTAAAAATTAATAAAGATTATATAATTTTCAAAATTCAGTTAATACTATTCATAACCACTTTTGAATGGCTAGTTTGGTAATCTTGTGGTGCGCTTGAACTCGGTATTGCGTGTAGTGAAAGTTACTGAATTCCATTGAAGAAATAATGTACTTTGAAATCTTGGGGTGTTACATTCCTGAATTTTCTTTAAATAATATATGGATAGATAAGAGGATGATTCCCAACTGAAGAGATAAGTAAAGTTAATTGCCCTTAAAAATAATCATTCACTCTCTTGAGTACATAAAGAGTTGAAAACGAATGGAAAACCTATAATATACAGTAATAAAATAATATTTTAAAATACATTTTATTTTAGATTGATTAATAATATATTTTAACCTTTATAAATTTAAGCATAAACAATCTCTTTAAAAATTATATTGTAACCTAAATCCCTTACATTTAGTATGCGTTGATTCGTAAGCACTATAAGATCTTTTATAATAAATTTAAATATATTTTAATTATATAAAATAATAATATTCATAATTTTAATATCATATATGATCCACCAATAACATTAAAATCATCATTTATTAATATCTTTTTTCCTAAAATCCTTGTTTCCAAGTGATTACTGTTACATTTTTATATGTGTTTTGTTTAGACAGTTATGTTCCTTTCACTTTGAAAAAGGATACACTGTATCCAAAATGTAAATAATGATATAAAAATAATATATATTCTTTATATGCATATTTATTAATATTTAATTAAATATGTGATGAAAAATGAATTACATGACTTCATAGAGACGATAACATTTTTTTACACAAGTGGGTGGTTTCATGTTTTCTATGGATGGAATGAAAGAAAGATAAATATTAATTAAAATTTATAGGCTAAATATTGAACATATATAAATATCACATATATACATTAATTTCATCATAATAACCATCATTGAAATATGGTGGTGGTCCATGAATCATATATCTACCATGAAGCGATAGTCTATACATACACATGAGTGATATTTACATTTCGCATTTGATAAAGAAGAGGTTGGATATAGTTGTTCCATAATCACAAAAACATCTAAGTTTATTTATAATATTATTTTAATCATGTTTTTTTGGATACAACAGGATTATATAATGTAAAAGATTAAATAAAAATAAAATCACATAGTTATGATTTATAGCACTTCATTGAGAGACATCCTTTAGTTTACACATTAAGCCATGAAATATTGGTCTTAGGAGAATACTAGAATATCTGAGATGAAGTTAAGGAATGTAAGATGTTTACTTTGTAATAATTGGCTTATCTATAGAGATACAATTTTGTATATAAGGGAGGATAAGAAGTTCCCTTTTATAAGTGAGGGTAAGGACACACGTGAAATTTCTTAAGAAATTTCAATAATATAAGGCCACTTTCATGAGAATGTGGCCCCAAATAGACATTAATTAGAGCATATAATAATTTATAATTGAAATATATTAAAAAATATAAAATTTAGAAGTTTATATGCTATTCCTACCCTTATCTCTTAATTTAACCCCTGATAAACCCATTCTAACCATAATATTCACAATAAAATGTTTCTATTTTTACAATTCCTCAAGAAAAAAGTAAGGTTAAACTATTAATTTTTTTTATTTTTATAATTGAAAATATGGAATAAAATTTAATAGATTAAATTAATATAAGTGGTGGAATTTAATTTTAAATAATCACGCATAACACAATGAAAACCCATTTTTATAAAAACACATTTTAAACATAAATCTAAATTTACATCCATTACATGCATTGAAATCCCCATAAAATCTATGTAAAAATATTTTATTAAATATATAATATATATATCTCAATAAGACTATTAATAAATAGATATTAATTTAATTTATTAAGATAAAATCACATTGCACATTCAATTCATTTAGAAAAATGTTTTTTGAAGAACAATAATGAACTTATACAAAATAAAATTATACCATTTATTCCTATGTAATTAATTTTATTATGTATAATTAATGAATAATTATGTTAATTTAATATAAAATTCATTACATAAGATGAATTTTTATTTGAAATTAAATGATAGTATTCAAAAATCATTTTTTTCATTATTCACTAAAAAATATTCTCAAAAAATATATAAAAATTACTTAAAGTTAAAATTAATATGATAAAATTAAAAATTATATACATAAATTCAAATAAAATTTCTAAAGAAAGTATAAATTAATTAAAATATCAATGAAAAATATCCAATGAAAACAATTTTTGGAGAATTTTTTTTGAAGCATCAAATGACTTTACTTAAAATTGAGTACTTATTGATTGTTAATTAATCATCAGATTTGAATTATTTAAACCATTACACTTATATTACATAATAATTTTTTTACCATTCATAGTTTTTAATTTAACATCCAGGTTATAAAAAATTCTATATTAAGACTCATTTAGACATAGGGTTGCTAGTAAATCGAGCTATCAAATACATTAAGTTTATTTAAAATGGAAAAAATATATAACATCAGGGTGTTAAATTACAACCCCCCACCTAAAAGGGATTTTAAACTTGAAATTTTTTCAATTTGATATGAAGAATTTAGGATATCTCCACTTCAACACATTCTTGGATTCCCATGTAGCCTCCTCATATGTCTAATTCTTACTTTGAAATACTGAAATTTCTACTTTATAAAAAATAGCATACTACTTCACAACATGACCACATGAATTCCCCCATATTCCAGAGGCTTCCAAAAATTTGTGAGGGTATAATGGGTGTACACTAGGGAGACAATACACTCAATATTAATTATAAATCAACAAATAAATAAAAATAACTAAGAAATGACTGATAGAAAGTAAATACCCATACATGACCATGTAATGCCATAAATACAGTGTAGAAAACATATAATAGGTAGTTCATAAAAGTGAAATATACTTATAAAATAATAAATAATTAAGTCTCTAAATCTGAAATGAAGTGTAAGTACATGATGAACAACTAATCCCCTACAAATCCTTTCTCTAACGATACAACAACAAGCCGCACATGCCATGTACTATCCTATAGTCGAGAGATATATTAGAGTACTAATTGGTAACATGAATAGGGTGTGAGATAAACTTAGTAGGACACCACAAGAGAAATATATTGAATAATCCTTTACATTAATATAAAATGAATCAGTGTGCAAGTACAATAATAAGTTATTTCATAAATAAATATAATCATGTCTTGCTCAGGTTTCTCAAAGGACACCTGGACAATCGTACTTAATTCATCCAATACCAGAATTTCTCTGAACCTGTTCGATCACATATATATGATCTATGTCCTCATAATAATAATACCACAAGAGTCACGTATTTTATGTAATGGACATCATTCCCAATTATATCAATATAGGATAAGGGAAGTCTTTCCCAATGAGTACCAATAAAATAATGAGGGATTCCATGGCCAATAATTATCAATGAAATGATGATGGAGACCATGCCAAATGATTACTACTGAAAATATGAGGGACACCTTTGAAATTAAATACTAATAATATGATGAGGTATTCCATACCAAATGAGTATTGATAAAATCCTAGGGGATGACTTTCCTAATAATTATCAATATAATAATGAGGGATTACATGCCCAATAATTACAAATAATATCAGGTAACACTGTGTATAAATAGTATTATGATAATAAAGATCCCCAGGTCCATTAAATTCCTTAATAATTAGGTGCTCTGTGTCTATACATATTATGTATTTGTTAATTAAAATGTAGTATAAGTGAATCCATGGAATTATATAGTAGAATACAAGTGATTCTTAGTGTAATAAAAGGACATGTGCAATGTATTTAATAATTAATCATAGTATGTGGGGAAAACCAATTCAAATTTAAAATTCAATCATACCTTTAATGAATTTTTTATCAGTTCCAAAAAAGGGATATGAGGCAAGGGAATACCATTCACACTTCATTAGTTTAACGAAACACAACAAATATAAAGAAAGACATATTACACCACTAAAGGTGGAAAAATTTTATAGCCAATCATATTGCATGAATGTCTTAAAGGGAGTTTTTTCTTAATAATCCCCATTTCAAGGGTTGAGGGGGAACCCTTACAAGGACCGTATTCTTAGTAGATTAAATGAACCTAAAGGTCTTATTGGAATTCATCCCAAACATGACTAAATAGAAATTCCCCTCCCCATAATCAAGATTGTAAATCCAGCTTCCCACATTCACATTGATTGTTCAGCAAGGAATACCTCTGTAGAGGTGCACAATCCTGGTCCCAATGAAAAATTGTATACCCTCGCATTCTTCCAAATTCGTATAGATTTGTTCTAGTGAAACTAAATGTTCTGATTATTCATATGGAGCTAGTTATTTTTGACATTCTAGTAACATCTATACTTCTCGATCTGAATGAGGTGGCCCAAAGGCCTAAAGGTGGCCTGAAATCCTTATCTGGCCCAAAGACCTTATGCTCTCTAGGCCCAAACCGATGGTCGTGAGGTGAATATTATTTACTTCTATAGTACCAAACAATACCTACTACAATACCTTCTATAGTACATGCTAAAATATTACTACAGTAACCTGAAAATATACCTCCTATAAGATTTGAACTTTGGTATCGTGGTTGCACATGAGGAGACCTCACCAACCAGACTGAGGTTCATTTGAAAAAATATGGGTTGCTAAAAAAGACTCTTAGTTTGGGGGACCATGTCCAAGTTCATGCCACATTCCCCAAATAATAAATTGATTTTAATTACCTTGTGAATAATACACATAGTGTCCAATTCTGGTGGGACTTGAGCATGTGGATGTTCCCATAGAAAGTGAGGGGTATAACCGGCGGGTACCACTCTTCTAACACCCCATGGAAACATATTCAATAATATTTATAATTAATTATGGGAATAGTAGGACTCCATGCATATATAAAATTCAACATGATTGATTTAACTAGATGATTCACAAATGAATTCCCTTTTGGTATAAAGAAAAACATACCTAATGGGTGTTTGGTTCAATTACATGCAATTGAAAATGTGAAAAAAATAATGGGGCACACCCAATGGGATGATCCAAGTGGAGGTCACACTCCTCCGACCATGTCCATATGTCTCAATGGTATCATGGTCAGGTTCGAGACATTTCATTTAAGGAATTTTAAATTTTAAGAGCAACACATATAAAATATAATGTGTGGTATAGTGGAAATATTTAATAGAATGATGATACTTCAATGAAAAATTATTAGACCACTTATTTCATTCTTAGAAATCTTTTCTCATCCTTAATCCAGTTTTTATTTGATCTATATAGATAGAAATCATAAGAATAGACAAAATTCCCTAAAAATAGGGTATATGATTTTGCAGATAAATAAAATCCAATACGATAAGATAAATGAATAAAAAAAATAAAGGTGACTAATATAATTATAGAGGGTTAGAAAAAATTACTTGTGTTTGGTGATTATGATCTCAAATGGGGGATATCTATAGTAACCTCAAAGATGAATAGAGAGTGTCTCGATCAATTGCTACTCCATGGGATAAGTGGGTAAATAAAGGGGGAAGAGAAGACAAATTTGGCAGGGAAAAAAATTCCACCACTTTAATGAGATGCATAGTTTGGTCTCATGGTTTAGATAACTGTGTACAACCCGTGTGGTGATACTCTCCAAAATGATGAACCCCTTTCATGGCTAGCACATAATTAGAAAAAATATGTGTAGACTGTGTAGATCACCTGTATAATCCATTTGTAATTTCATGAATTCCCATGAATCCTCAAGTGTATAGTTTTAAAATTCATTAAACACCCCTAAAATCCTGAAAATATTATTTTCACAATTATCACTAATCATGTGATTACCATGTGCCTCCCTTTTACCTCTCAAAAAACAAGGCTTATGGATCATGATGCTCTTAGAACCCATATAGAATCCTAGGAAAACCCTTAGGTCTTAAAACCCATCAAAAAACAACTCTTATAACTAATAAATATCATTTAATTCTATTTTGATGCTTAATTTTAGATTTATCTCATCCACTAAACTGAAAAACATAAATTCCCTTGAATTTTCAATGTAGTCCAAGATATGGGATGCTACACCTCCGAATAACTTTTACCAGCTGATCAGTCTTGTTTCATAAAATATTATCTCTATTATCATAGATTTATAATAGTTTTTTTTCATAAGAAAGATCACTCCCTATAAGTATAATGTTTGAGTTAAATATATATGAAGGATCACTAATGTTCTTCCTCAACATAAACACATGGAACACATCATGAACTTGAGATAGGTTAAGTGGATGTTCCAAGAGATAAATGAAATCCCACCTCAATCAAGAATATATAAATGGATAATATATAAGGGGATCATATTTACCTTATTCATGAATCAAATAACCTTATTCCATATAGAAATTCACTGGAATAGCTTCTCAGTAATATAAAATTCTTAATCTCATCAATGATTTTAATTATATCTCTTATGCTGAATATGAAATTCGATGAGGTGGTACTGAATGTATCTAACTTTCACTGCCATTTCCATATGTAACTAAACACCCAATAGATTTTTTTTCTCTAACTTCATCCAAACATGTTAGAGTTTTTTACTTATTTCCAAAGAAGTGTTTATAAGAATCTATCTAAATGATTGAGTGACATCTATCATTATAATAGAATTAGACTAAAGGAAGGTGTTTATACTAGAATACTTTTAAATATATATAATATGTTCTCAATATATCATATTGGGGTTAACAGTTTTCTTAAAATATCCTTCTATATAAGGATGATAAGAGATACAAAAACAAAAATCTAGATCTAGATCATACTGAAGAGTTCGCTATAACATCAAGTTAAATCGACAATCTTGATCAGCTACTATATAATTTTGTGCTTCAAGAAAACATACCACTTACTTATTATATATCAAAAAGATATGATCAAGATATAAATCCTCACTCAAAGAAATTATGTGTGCTGACTTCATAAGGTTATAAACTACAACCCAAATAGAATTATTCCCTTTAAAGATTTTTTAGATTCTGATAATAAAATGCCTGGGGTTGTTTTCACATTCCCATTTTGGTATGGGTAATGGTTAAAATATCTCCTTCTAATTATATCTTTCAAACTTGAATTTAAAATATATTAATCACTGAGATACATAATCTATAATATCTCACTTCATGTTTTCCCACCATAAATACTCTTTTTGGTCTCTTTAAATATTCATAATACCAGGATAAATAGAGAACAATGAGATACAAGCTTATTCATATAGATCATTCTTCATATTTTGTATTACTATGACACATACTAAGTTCTTAATCCTTATCATTATATCACAATAACAATTTTACCAAAGAACAATTCCCTCTATTTTTTCAGCTCATCTTCCTTATGATCCTTATAAATCTTAAAATATATAAATGGTTCAACACCCATTTGATAATGATCAGATTTATACCCTATCTTAAATAGTTCAATTTTTATCTAGTTAGAGTACATAAAAAATATATCTTCTTTAATTCTCATCATAGATAAGTTTGTATAATTCTTTCAACTCAAAGCATTAGCCTCCTTGTTCTTCTTCCTAGGGTGGTAATGTATTGAGTTGTTATAATATTAAATCCACTACAACCATATTCTATGTTTTATATTCAAAAAATTTATGTGAATTTATATTTTAACATTTTCTGATTATAATATTTGTTACTCCTCTCTATATAAAGATAATTCACTCATGTCTTTAATGAAAATATTACTAATACTAACTATAAATAATGAGTCAGGTAATTTTTTCCATTAACATTTAATTTGAGTTGGGATTAGATATCACCATATAATTAGGTATAATAACACAAACCATCCCCTTACCTGATTAATTACTATAAGTGACAATCTTTTCTCTACTACATGGTTGTGTGAGAATATGTTCAATGACCAACCTTCTCTTTAGTTATTTGAAATATTCAAAACTTTCACTAGTCCGATGGAACATGAAACCTTTTAGGGTTTAAGTGGTGACTTTAACACCATGATATTTATAATAAAAAATATTTAATAGATAATTCATTTGACAAGAAAAAATGAGCTTAAACAACCCAAAAATATATATTTATTTAAATTTAATATCTCTGATCACTTTTGGAACACTCAACCATGAGCATAAATGAATGATAATATAGTATACCATTATAAAATATCCATTAAATTTTTGGGTATGAATAGTGGTAACTAAATTATGAAAAATATTTTTATATTTATAATACAAATAAAATAAGAACTATTTAAATGAAAATGAAATGTCTTCTAAAAAATAGTATTTTTATAAAAAAGGATTAGATGAGATTTTCATAAATAATTTAAAATATATTATTAATTTTTTTTGAAAAACTAATTTTAAAAAATTAATTTCATTTTTTGAAATTAAAATATTAAAATTATCTTATGTTTAATTTTGGGCATTTTTCTAAAAGTTTTCATTTTTTGATGAGAAGTGAAAAATAAAGATTTTTATTTAAAACTACCTTTTTGATTATATAATTTACAAGGTAAAATTATATTTTAAATTAGAATTAATTTAATATTATTTCAATTATATTAAAACTTAACTAATTTATGAAACTCAGAATCAATTTAATATTAAAATTTGATATTATAACACTCTATACTATTGTGAATCTTCTCTTTGGAAACCCACTTTTTCTTCACGTATACAAGTATAATTTTTAATTATATTCTACAGATTATGTGAATTTAATATAGAAAAATGGATTATAAATTCTGAATCAGAATAATTTATATTATATTAAATAGAAAAAATATTTTCTTACTTATTTATTATGAATTAATTAATACATTCCCATTATTTATAACCTTATAGATATTTTTTTAATATGTTTATTACTATTCAATCTTTCTAATTTAATGACTATTCTATAATGATATATATTATCATATTCATTTAGAATTAGTGTTTTGTGTAAATATTTATATGAAATAGTTAATTTTTATTTCAAATAAAAAATATATAGAATACTAGGGAGTTAAATTCCACCCCCATTAAATTAATTTCTCCATTGAAATTCTCTCACTTTAACACAAAAAATGAGGATATATATGCTTCATCATATACAAATTTTCCTATATTGCTTCCTAAAATATTTGATTCCATCCAATAACATTATATAGTAGAGTAGAATTGTTTTTTAAAACTTTATATCAGTTATCCAAGATTGCTACTTATTGTTCATCATAAGAAAGGCCATGCTCATGTGGTTCAACCTAGGAGTTCAGTACATGTGATGGACCAAATATGTACTTAATTTAAAGATATAAATTGAAAACATAATGAATTTCATAGGTTTATTATAAGTAATAATAGTTAATATGAAACCCCCACTCAATCTATAATCATTAAAGGTCCAATATATCTTGGGCCCAAATTCCCCTTCTTCCAAAATGTCACACCTTTTTTTGGGAGAAATTCACGGGAATAAATTATTAACAACATAAAATTATAGATATAATTGATGATTTTGAGCCTCAATCTTCTATAAAATCTATGTTTCCTTGATATTTTGTTGAATGGATTTAACTATATCTTTTATTTCTTTAGTTAGCTTGGGACCTAATATATATCATTCTCCAAATTCATTCCAACATGTTTGGGTTCTTCACCTATTTTTAAAGAAGACATTATAATGATCTAACATAATTCTTAAGTAAAAGTTATTATTATAAGATAATTCAAATAGTGGAATATTTTTATCCCAAAAACCTTTGAAATATTGAGAATTGTGTCTCAAAATCACATATTGGGTTAAAATGGTTTTCTTATACTTGAAATGTGTCTGAGGATGATAAGAAGTATGGAAGCACAACTCCATATCTAGATTCTATTGATGAATTATCTAGAAAATCAAGGAAAAATAAGATCTCATTAAGATAATATAAAATGTTTCACTCCATAAATCCTTAAATTATCCTTAATGTATAAACTAGAAATTTTATCAAGAGATAAATCTTCTCAAATAGAATTAGATATGGGGACTTTAAAAGGCAATCAGCTACCACCCAAATATAATTGTGACCATTAGATATTTTGAGGAGCCTGATTATGAAATTAATGATGATATATTCATATTAAAATTTTGGTCTGTGAAATATTTATAACATCCCATTATAATTTTGTATGTCATATAGAAATTTCTGATATACTGTGTACTGATACATATACTATATAATATCTCTCTTCATGTGGTCCCATTTGAAATTGTCTATCTGTTTTCTATAAATATTTATAATTTTAGTATCAATATTGAATGATGAACTATGAAATATTTACAACATCTAAATCATTAATTATTTTGTTAAAAGGACACATAATTTGTTCCATACTCTTTTCATTCAATCATAATCAATATTAAAATCAAGAATATATCTCACATTATTTTTTAGATCATCTTCCTTCAGTGCCTCTTGAATCATCACATGGATAGATGGTTGAACTCTTATTTGAGAAATATAAGATTTATACCCTCCCATAAAGATTGTATGGTTCATCCTTTAAAAATACCTAATTTTTGGATGTATTAAATCCTATATTAATACAATTTAGTATGATTCTATTTTACTCCAAGCATCTGCCACCTTATTTCCATTCCTAAGGTGGTAATGAATTGAGCAGTCAAAATATTTAATAAACTCTAATTATCTTATCTACAGTATATTAAACTCTTTTTTTGTCAATATATACTTTAACTTTTATTATTACTATATATGTCAATCCTCTATCCAAAAATATAATACCCTTATTTCTTTAATCCAATTGTTAGTGCTACTAAATCCAAATCACGAATTGTGTAATTTTTCTAAAGAAACTTAAAATAACACGAGGTATAAGATACCACTATATAATTACACATAATAAAAACTCCCATCCCTTTATTTCATACATAATTATAAATAAAAACAATTTTATACGTCATGGAATTGTGAGAACATATGCATTATCCATCCTTTTTTTCATTCAATGAAATTTTCTACGCATTGTTCAGTCCAAAGAAATTTGACTCGTTTCTAAGTTAACATTATGAGTAGATTACATAGTTGTAAAATTACATTATAAAGATTCAATAATATCCATACAATCTAAAAAAAACTATAGATATTAGTAATAGTGGTAGTTCTGCCCCAATGTTAAACAACTTATTTCTTTGATAGATCCACTGATATTCCCTCTCTTGAGATTATATGACCCAAGAAATGAAACATTATGTTTCCCAAATTCACACTTCACTATTATAAATAATAACTATAGATATAGATTTATATCCTTATTAAAATTAGATTATGGAAATATGTTATGTATAAAACCACCCATGATATTAAATTATCCTATATCCACGGTCTTGATCACAATTAAAAAAACACTGTAAATGCCCCTTGACTTCCCCTCCCTTCCTCACTAAAAACTCGCCCACAACCCATAAAAAACATGAACGTATAAATGAATCCATCAAAACTATTCTAGATAAACCTCCACCTATGACCCTAAACACCCTCGACATTGACGCTGACACATTTGATGTCACTCCAAATGCCTAAGGCACTCTGCATCCCTAACCCATCATCTTTATCTTCCAACTAATGATGTTATGAACATCCAATCCTAACTCCTCCAAGAATTTGATACCCATTATTAGTGGTTCCCCTAGAAAAAATTCATTCCCCTCATCTAACCATGTTCTATCCTCCTAAACCATGGATTTCCCTCAATCCCATGACAACCTTAATCAAAAGTATGTTCTCAATATTCTTCTATTTAGTTTAAAATTAATATTTAAATTATTATAATTTAAATTACTATTTCATACATCATCTATTAATATATTCTTTTTATAAAAATATTGAAACCATTCACTAATTTTTTTGGATATCTACACCCATTAAATGTCAATGTATTGATTGGTAATGTGATTTCCTTCAATCAACATAATAATTGATAAGAAATTAAAATTAACACCTCACAAAATAATATTAAATTATAATTTATTATATATTATTACATGTAACTTATCCAAAAACAATTATTAACATTTATCAACATTATATAATATTTTTATTTGGACTAATTAAGTGAAATATTGTTTGTTTTATTCTCATTAATGTTTTCCCTTGAGTATAACAGTTCTCACTTACATGAAATTTAATTATTTTATCAAGAAAATATTGAGATGATTCATCCATTCAGTGATATAATAAATTAGGAAAGGATAACTGCTCATATTATTTATTCTATATTTTCATATGTATCTCAATTTTTAAACATGATTTGGTTTTTAGTTTGACTTTAGTATAAAAATATTCATGAAATTTATTACTTTTTGTAAAAACATAGCATATAAATTTTATTTCTTATAGTTTAGTCATGTGTTAGGAACAAGATTCTACAAGTAATTTTAGAGGTCTAAAATATATGTATTTAAATAATTTTTCTTGTTAACTTCATTTGCCAAAAATAAATTTCAATTGACATATTTTAGTTTGGTAAACTTTATAATTATTGTTAATTATCAAGAAGTAATATTTATAGAACACAATATACAATGGTTATTGATTCATAAATTGATTATCTAAATTTATATTTTTATTTTTGAAAATATTTATTTGGTCATAATATATGTTTAATATTTTATTTTTGAACATAAAAATGTGATTTTTATTTTATGTTATAGCAAATATTCTTAGTGTAATGATAATTTCCAATGAAATCATATTTTTTCTCTAACCACTGGGTTTCCATTAATATTGTTTCCAAGAAATTATTTATTATTATAAATTCTTTAAATGAGTTGTAATGAGATATGTTCTCTTTATATTTTAATGTTAATTAATTTTCTTTATATTTTTTTAGATTCTAAATTGTACCCATAAATTTTAAAATTGAATACCTTAATAATTAAATTTAAATTGACATATAATTCCAAAATCAATTTAATTAAATGATTCATTATTTTCTTTGGATATGTTAAACATGGATTTGTGGGTATAAGGGGTATATTTGCTAAGAAATTGTTATAAAAACAATTGGAAACGATTGTTTAACATCGATAATCTTTTTAATCATACATTTGTTAATTAAACAAAAGATTCAATGATTTATAAGTTTTCTAAGGTTTTATTCAGTGGATTATAAAAACCATGTAACATTATTTAAAGTGTATAAAGTGGTGAATAAACTTATTTAAAGAACATTTAGTTCTTGGGGTGTTGAATATATGTTTGAGCTTACCAAAGTGTAACATTGGTATGGTTTAAATGCTTTTATAAATTCTTGGACATGTTTTTATGAGGAATATTTGACTTTATTTTTGGGGGAAATCATTTCCAATGGATATTATTCTAGAATTTATGATGATATTCCTTAAAAATGTTTGTTAATGTGTGAGTTACATATTGAATTTATATGTAATAAAGCGTGAAATAAATCCTTAAATGGTCAAATGGGAATAATAATTGGGTAAAGGTTTGATAATTAACCATGACATGAAATATAAGATATTGATACCTTGTAAGTGGTTCCTTATAAGTATTATATTGTAGAAATTATGATCATTAATATAGAGAATGGATTTTAATATCAATATTTCTTTTACATGCTATGTTAGGGGATTAAAATGAAAACATGAGTGTTCATTGAAAATAAATTAATTAAAAAATAATTGGTTATGTATTATATTTTTATCTATAAAATTTATTTACACAATTTGAGATTTGAAAATAGTCACTTATGGGTTGATTATAGTTGGTGCAGTAAGTAAATTCCTGGTTATGACATAATTATACCTAAAGGTAATTTAATCTTTTAGGAATTACACTATTATATATATTCAAATAATAAGTTCATTTGTTAATAGTGGTTGTTGTGGTTTTTTTTAATGATTATGTTCTCACTAAATATACATAACAACTTTTCTATGTATATATTGAATGTATAATGTTTTATGTAATGGAAAGTGGACTTTGTAGATTGATTTCTATCCTTAGTGATAGTTTGTATCTATGTCTATAATCTTATAGATTATTAAGGAGTCTATTTTCCACACATCCTTCCATTATATCTTTCAGTTTCATTGTTTATGTTTTGGTATGAATGAATTAAATTTGAGTTATTTTTACTAATTAATTTTTTTGGTGTATTAGTATATTATCTTTACAATTATTTAGTGAAAGTGAGTCACTGATAGAATTAAGAAATAAATCATATAAAAAATAAGAGTAATAAGATAATTTTTTATGTAATTTCTATAACAGGTCTAGTGATAGATGTTAATCATGATTTTTGGATTGAATTTTGAAACATAATATTGTGTAGAATCATTTCATTTCATGAATTTTTAGTTATTATAAAATATTTGATCTTTATTTGTTGATTCATTAAATGTATTTATAATAGTTATAAAAATCATTTAAATGTTAATTTATTTTTTCATATGATATTTGAAACATTTTAATTCTTTCTCAATGAAATTTCAAATATAAATGATTATATGAAGGCCTTGTGGAAGTGTGATTAAATGTGAATTTCATTTTCATAAGTGATTCCCAAGGTTTATTATTTATTATTGCTATATTTGTAATCTATTTTTTTTATTTTTGTTTTTTTGTTTCTTTAGAGGAAACCATCATTTTTTGGGAAACTCAATGATATTGCTATAATCCAAGACTATGGAAAGAACTATATTTCTATGGGAATCTCCTGTGGTTATAAAAACTACTCCCATAAAAAAGAGTTTTCATGGATCAAGATAATAGCTATGAGCTAATCCCATCGAAATAGATGTGTATTTGGCTCAATTAGGAGACATGATCCTTATGGATTCTTGCACGATGATTAGGTAATAGAAGGTAGTCACTATAATAGTGTCATGATATACCATTCTTTCTTGTGGTAATTTTTATAGTTTTTAGAATTCGTTCAAGATTTTTGTTCATAAAAACATAGAAAATATATAATTAGTGTTTTATTATTTATCTATTTGTAATGACGAGTCCAATACGAGTTATAAATTAATTATTTGATAATATTTTCCCAATTTATATCTATAAATGGATATTCATTATAGGGTAATGGTTTGTTTCTAATCATGACTATTTTTTCTTAGTCATATTATATTATTGTGCATAATACATGATTTCTACCAACACATTCTATTTATTATTGGTAATATTGAAGAGCATGTTATGTATTTTGTGTTCTTTGCTATACTACTAGAAGTAAATTTTGTAATATTAACATTATCACACTCCCAATTTTCTATTTAAAATTTAATTTTAAGCATGTTAATTAATACATGAAAATGTTATTTCTCACTAAACATGTAATCTATTTAATTTTTATTTTTAATATTTTTCTATGAAATAATATTCGTTGAGTATTGTTTACCATACAAGGTTTTTGTTTCACTGTATGGTGCTTTCTTATTTAGAATTATTCTTGTTTCACGATTCAGTGAGTTATAAATGGGAATTATATCATTCTTATTTATTTATTTCTTTTAAGAATGTTTCTATATCCTTATTCATTATTTATTAATTATAAATCATGCCTCTTGATTATTATATTTTTACATCCTAATTGATTCCTGCATTAATAGGTCCTTCTAAAATTTATTACAGGCATGATCCTTATATGGTTTACTTATGTGTGGTTGAGAATGATAGTTACTTTATATTTCATTTATTAGATAAATAATTATTTTCTAACTTTCTATAATTACTTTTAATTTTGTATTATTATTCCCAAGAACTAACCTATTATATTTCATCACATATAAAGAGTTATAGAAATCCTATTAATGTTCTCCAATGTTATTATTCTAGAATAAGAAATAATTTGGTCAGGATATAGAAAATTAAATGTCTTAAATAACACATTTCTAATAAATTTTGTCATTTAATTAACCATGCTATCCTCTATATGCTTTCTATTTATAAGGATTAGTGTACCAAGATCATTGATTTAGGTGCTGATGTCAATGTAGATATTGACTCTAATGATGATGATGATTCTGGTTGTTTTGGGGGAGGTGATAACTACGTTGGTGTTTCTATAGAAGATGATGAGTGTCATATGATCATGGCCATTGCTTCCATCCTTGATTTTGGTACCTATAGTCACAGTTTTTTCACATGTCTATAGGTGAATTTTCTATTAGTGATTGGTAAATTTTTCATCTATATTCTCTTTTCATATGGTTTTTAGTAAAATTCTCAAGTGATCTCCATTCTCTTTATTGATCTTATAATATATTAAAATATAATCTATAAATGTTACTAAAAACTAAAGAAGCTAATCTCTACAAAATATATTTCTCAAATATATGAGGATAGATGGGGAATTAGTAAGTCCAAATAACATAACTTTAAATTCATAGTGTTTATACCTCGAATGGACTTCTGTATTGGCTATGTATTTACCTCTCACCCCCAACAAATTGCATCTAGATGAAGGATAAATCAAGGAAAATTATCGATTTCATCATAGTTGGACAAAAAAATCATCAATACAGGGAAAGGGATAGTAATTCTAGGTCATGATATTGTTATGTTATTGATAATCAATGCATAGAAACATTAATTAATATTTATTATTAATAAAAAGAACAAGTGCACCCCAAGGTTATGGAATTGACCAAATTAATCCAATTAACATATTATCCTACAATTTCTTCATGAATTTCTGCAACTGAATCAAGGAAATTCTATATGGAGTCTTTGAAATACGAGTAGATCCAAAAAATATTTCTATTAAAAATCAACCCCATGATTCAAATGAATAATAATAAACTCTTCTAGATATATATTATAAAACTCTTGTACAATATGCATATCAAATATGAATTGTTTCTCCATTAAAATATCAGATAAATACCCCCTTTAATAAGAATCACAACCCATAAAATGGATATAATTTCAATTATAACTTCATGTCCATCTTCACACCTATAGATGATCATAGGTTTATTTTGAATAATAAAATATATTTCCACATTATATAATTTTATTTGGGACCTCTATAGAGAGATCTTATCAATTCCTCTTTATCACATAAAATTATACAAAAGGAAGAATAATAGTATTTTCATATGGAATATTCATCCAAACTGCAACATGACTTCCCCATCTATCTTGTATTGGATAAGGGTTATATTACAATGAATGAGCCTTTTTCTAGGATTTAACCCTTAGAATTGGTCATTAACTTAGATAATTCCCAATTACCCCATACATAAGGCATTGAATTATAAATAGTACTTTCATATGTTACTTACATCCTTCCAATGGAATATTCATTTTTCTTAAACTATAATGTGAACTATAACCTTATTTTACAAACATAATTCATCATCCCATTAAATTGATACATTTACCTGGGTGATTATTTACATATTCTAAATATATAATAAGACGACTCTTATGAATTCTATGGTATTCATCATATAAACTCCCAAAAAATACATTTTTATTTTATAATGTGTTATTGGAAACTCACCCATATTGATTTAGTTAATCATATATCAAGATATATTGTTAGGAATAATCATAGTGTTTCACATTCCATCTGTAATTTCATTTCATTTCCCAAGAGTAAAATCATTTCATTGTCCACTATATTCAATGTTAACATGGTTCCTCATGGTTCCATCCATTGACTAAAAAAATATAGTATAAGAAACAATTATCTTCATTAAAATCATTATTGAAACATTATTTAAAATACATGAATCCTTAGAAGAAAACATGGTTATCCATGGTCACAAAAGTTTCAAATCATTTATAATGGATCATAATTAAAACTGTGAATTTACCCAATAATGTCCTATAGGAGTGTCTAGATAGGAGTACAGTCTTAGGACAACTAATCATACATCGGGGATGATGAAGTTAATAACCATCATCCATATTTAGTGTTTTCAACCACAGATGCATCTATTATAGATCCCCATCCACCTCGTAGTATTCACAAATATATTTATATTCTAGGAAACTCACAATCCTTTCTTTACTATAACATCGGATATTCTCCTATACTTAGGATTACCCTAAGGGTTATACAAAAATATTTCTCTTCCTAGTTTCCAAAAGGACTAAACTTTAATCTAATACAAACTATAATGACCAAAACATCACATAAATATTTATAAAATCATTTTCATTGAACATTAATTAAATATCATTATGATTTATTCCAGAACTATAATGTTTTATAGTCTTTGAAAACCTCGATATATAAACTACGGGTACATAAAATACCTTTATCATTTCCCAATTATTTCTACAAAATTATAACAATTATTATAAATATTATACATAAAACATTTCTTCATATCTTGTGGAAAATGAAACATATCATAGGGTGATCATAGATTATTTGTAAGGGTAAGAAAGAGAGACATCAATCAATTTTCACACGTAGACATATCATGAGAATAAGGGTATGATAACAAGAAATTAGAATTTGAAATTAATACTTAATAATTTATATATTCTTGAATTCTGGAATAGTGCATCATAGTTCATAAGATAATAATCATAAAATAATCAATGAACATGATCCCTGAGAGTGCAACATCGACATAAGATCATGTCATAAAAGAGATTCAAAAAGGGTGAAAAAATAATAATATTTGAAATCTTATGTCAATTCTACCCAAAGGGAATTTAATTACATTTTAGGAATAACCTAACCACCCATGTAACTTTTTTGTTCTTGTGATAGCCTCTCATGTACCATCTTTTGGGCTTAGGATAACCTCTCATGTACCCACTTCTAATCTTGGGATAACCTCTTTTAACCCTATCATGGGATTGAAATAACCTCCCATGAACCCATTAATCTCATAAAACACTAATATTTACCCAATAAATTAGAGGTTAAGATTACATCCATACACCACCGAATCATAATCCATTGGTATGTATTCCACAAGATCAAGATAACATTTATCATTTCAATATAGCTTAACCCATGGATAAGAAAATGTGGTTTGTCGATATTTCATCATCATAATAATAAACCATCTAATAAAATGATAAATATTTTAAAATTGGAACATATCTTTATTAAGGTATAATAAATAACAAAGGATATTTTTATAGATAAAAATACCATTAAAATATCACCTAGACATTTCTAAAAGAGACTCCCCTTTTTCATTTTGAAATCACTAAAATAAAATCTAAAAAATTACAAAATATTAAGTAGAATATTATTTGAAAATAATTATGGAAACCATTTAATTAATATTAAAAATATAAAACTCATGATGGTGGGATAATCTATTCATGCGATGATTTTTAAAACAAGGACTCCTTTAACATTTTTTTACAAAGTACGAAGTGCATAATTTGGAAAATGACATGAATATTCATTTTAATAATTTTTATAGAAATTAAGATATGGGAAAAATGAATTTATATAATCATTGGTTAATGGTTAAAATATAGTGACCCATGATTTTCATATAGAAATACTACTTCTTATTAGTGTAATATTCATTACACATCAATAAGATACATGATAGAATAGTAATTGTTTTACCATCATTGGAAACTATTGATGCATAAAAAAAATATATAAAATGTATACATTATTTTTATTATTTTCTTCAAAACTATAACCCTTATTATACACATAATATATAAAAACTCTCTTCATAACCTAGGGAAGGGAAACATAAGAAACAGTGAGGTCAAAATACCAATATGGGTAAACATATGAGATATTGATAAATGACCAAAATTGAGCATAATATAATAATAAGTGTCAGATAACATTATAATTATTTACAATAATCATACAAAATAAGTCAAATATATTTTATCATGAAACATGGAATAAGTATTTTTTAAAGGTATAAGAAATATGATATAAGAGTGTACAATAATTAATAATCATTCATGTGCTTTTAAAACATATCATAATCATAAGGCATTAGTTTTTGGAAATCATATAAGAAGAGAAAATAAATTTTTTACTCAAATATCATTATAGATACTATAATTTTATGAAAATTACTGTAGTTGAAATTCCTACCCAGACATTTCCAAAATTATATTTAGAGGTACTTTAATCTAGTTAACTTCATCGTCTCTTAAGTGTTTCCCAACTCCATCATCATTACCCAATAAATTTTAGGTCTATAATGAATCCAATCAAACTAGATTTATAACATTAACACCCATACATGTTTTATAATGTAACCACCCATCATTTTTTATAACAAAACCACTCTTCTCGTTATCATAATCCATTTAAATAGATGCCTCATGATAATGATAAAATTATCATTATATCAAATCAAAACCCACAGAAAAGAAAATGGGTTTCATCAATATTTCATAACCATTAACCATACATTTAAATGATAAATATTTTAACACTTTATCATATCTTGAGTAAAGCATAAAAAATATCAATGTTTGGAAATACCTTTGGAAGATCATTAGAACATTTCTTGGGGAAAATACCATTTTCATTTTAAAATCACTTAATCAAAATCAACAAAAAATATTATATAAAATTAACCAAGGAAAATAATAAACTATTCTATCAATAAAATAGTATTCCAAATGGTGGGGAAGTCCATTTTATCAGGGTATGGAAAAATAAAAATTCCATTCACATTATTTATAAAAAATCAAAAGCATCTCATTTACAAAAACAACAAGAAGATTCATCTAAATTTTTTATAGACAGAAAATACTGGGTAAAAATGAATTTAGTAAAATATTTTTGAAATTAAAAAACATTATTTCATATATTTTAATTAAAATTTATACATTGAATAAAAGATTCCCAAATGAAAAGGGAAATGTAGTCTGTTTTCCTTAGAAATGTTATTTCGGTCTTTTGAGTATATAGAGAGGGAAATGGGAGGAAAAAAGTATACTAAATAAATATACATTGGATAATAAATTTTATATGATTTGGGAGAGACATATAATATAATACAGTCATTATAAATTTAATCATATTGTATCCTGATAAAAAGTGATTGTATCATAAAAACACATACCACAAGTCTGTCTTGATTCATAAGCATTATAACCTCTTATAAAATAAATTTAAATATATTAAAAATTTATAATAAATTTGTAGTAATACATATATTTATATACATGGTTTAATTATATCATCTTATACCCCATTCATTAATAATATTTCATTGTCATCATCATTTTGTTGGTTAATCTCTTCATTTTTCCTATATGTTTTAGTTAGGTAGTTTTCATCCCAACACATTTAGCACATCTTAAAAAATATAGATTGTTAATAATTATAAAAATTTAATATATATTCATTATATAAATATTTAAAATTTTTCATATAAATTTTTTATGAAAAATGAATAATATTACTAGGAGGAGATGGTAGTTTGTATGTATGCATGAGTGATGTTTCCATTTTTTTGATATATAGAACTAAATAAAGGTAAATAGTAATTCATATTTATAGAAATAATAATACATAAGAAATATGTTATATATAAATTAAATATAATATAATAACCAACAATTATTTTATGTTAAGGAAGAAAATATGTTTTTTCAGGGAGGCAGTAGTCCTCAAAACACACGATTACAGTATTTGTTTTTATTTATGGAGAAGGAGAGGGTGGTTATAGGTTGTAACAAAAATATAATAAATTAAATGTATAATAATGGTACTGATTTTATCATTTTATGTTTGGTAAATGTAATTTTATGAATAATGAAAATTATGAATGGAATAGAAAAATGAAATATTGGTTAATAACTTATAACCCACTTCATGGATTATGTCATTTGTGAAGCAGAATAAACCTTTTATGGGAGGTATTTTGAGCTTTATAGATCCAAATTAACATGTCATGGAATCATTAGAATATTATTGGGAAGATATTGGACTGAAAATAATAGGTTTTTGTATATGGGTAAAAGGGGATAGGAGTTCTACTTTAATAAGTGAAAAGGAGTGACATTTTTGTAAATAACCAACATTTTTCAATAATGGGAAGTCCCTCACAAATAAAGTGACTCCAAAATAGAAACAAATGTAGTTAGTATGAGATAAGGTTGATCCAAAAATACAAAATTAATTTATAAACATGTTTTAATAATTTTATACCCTTTACCTCTAAGGTTACTTGCTTTTACTATTTTAGTTTTTACCATAGTACCATGTTTTTACCTAGGTAATAATAATTTGAGACCAAAAATAAAATAGCCTTTATTATATATTAGAGGCATAACAATTCATAATTTGGAATCAATTTTTTTGTTTTAATTTTAAAAAAATGGGAAAATTTAATTTCAAAATACTAAATGTATAATGTATAAAAAATAATGTTTTTTAAATATAACTTAAATTCTAAAAAATAAAATATAGCCACATAAATTAAAACCAATATTTAAAAAAATATAAATACAAAAATAAAATATATATCTAGACTTATAAAAATGTCTAATAGATTTACCATTCATACTTATATAATAATAATGTCATGAAGTCATGTTTATTTGTTTAAATGGTATTTTTCACTATTCCTCTGAAAAATAAATCCTTTTAGAAAAATCATAAAAATTAAAATTAAGAAAATATTAACATGATGATTTAAATAATTTTATTCATTAAATCAAATAAAATTTCTAAAATTTTTAGATATTAATTATTATGTTAGTGAACAAAATGATATAAAGACAATTTTGATAGAAAATATATTTTGAATCATAAAATGTGTTTATTGAAAAAAGAGTACTTATTTGATATGAATTTCTAAATAGATTGGTATTATTCAAAAGAAATATAAATATATTTCATAATATGGTTGTTAATATTCATACCTAATAATTTATTGTCAAGGTTATAAAATATTAATTTTTCAATTTTCATTTAGACTCGGGGTTGCATGTAGGTAAAGTAATCAAGTGCTCCATGTTTATCTCAATGGAAATATATATAAAACCTTGTGGTTTTACATTATAAAACCATTAGAATAAATTTATACCACAAAATTCCATCACTTTGATAAAAATAAATGTGGATACCTCCACTTCCTCACATTATTAGGTTCCCATGCATCTTCTAAAACAACTGATTTCTCTAAAGATCATTAACTAGGTGAGTAGTCTTGTTCCATATAACTTTATATATATGATCCAAGAGTGAAAAAGGATTTTATTATTAAGAATGATTATATAAAAGTGGTATAACCTCTAAAATTAGTAAATACAGAGGATCTAATATATACTTCCTCAAAATAGATTTATGAAACACATAATGAACTTTAGATAGGATTGATGGTATTTCCAAATGATAAGAAACAATCCCAATCTAATCAATAATATCAAAATAAATAATATAACGAGGGACCATGTTTCTATTATTTCTAAATATCATAAACTTATTAAATAGATAACTTTATTTTAATACCTTCTCACTAACATAGAATTCCAAATACAATTGATGATTGTCAATATAACTCTTATATAGACTCTATCTTTCCTTGATGTGTTGTTGAATGAATATAACCTTATCTATCATTTATTCAACTTGATTATTTACCAATATATTTATTTATCCAAATTAATTCTATAAATTTGTAATTATATTCTTATATTTATATACTCCTTCATATACAGCCATATAGATACTCTAGGGAAAACAATTATTGTAAGAAAACTAAACAAGATAAAGGTGTTTATATAAAAGTCCATTGAAATCCAAATAATACAATCTCAACAAATATTATGGGGTATGAGTAGTTCTATCAGAATGACCATTTGTATGAGGATGATAGGTAGTACAACAAAATAACTTTTTACCTATATTTTTCTGAAGACTTATCTAGAACGTCTTGGTAAATATCACACATTGATCAGATATCACTAGTGCAGAAAACATTATTTACTTCGGTTATTTTTCATTTTTTATGTTAGTTTTTAGACGAAGTTAATATGGATGATGTTATAAATAATGTTTTTTATGTCGGTTATTTAAAAACCGATGTAAAAAACATAACATCGCGTTGTTTATCACGTCAGTTAATTAATGACCGATGTGCAAAAACCAGGGGGGTTTATGACATCGGTTATTACATAACCGTCATGATAAACCCTCGGGAAATGGTTTATCATGTCGGTTATTTAATAACTGATGTGAAAAACCCCCGAGAAATGGTTTATCACATTGGTTATATAATAACTGACGTGCTAAACTAATTGGGGGGGGGGGGGGTTCTCAGGTCGGTTATGAAATAACCGACATGATAAACCATTTACCAGCCCTTTTATCACGTCAGTTATTAAATAACCGATGTGATAAACCATGCCACAGGTGTCTATCACGTAGGTTATTCAAAAAACTGACATGATAAACACTTCCCGATTCCTTTATCACATCAGTTATATAATAACCAACTTGGAAGACAAATGTTTAAAAAAAAATCTAATGCAGTCCTCTGCTCTCCCCCAGAAACAACCAGAAACCAAATCATGAATTCGTTCCACAAAAATAGAATTAGATCAAAAAAAGAACTAAATAAAAATTAATATTTTAAATTGATAACATTCAAAACTTACCCCACTGGACAGCCCTCCCACCACCACCTAAACAGCATCCCCTCACCCCACTTGAAAGCCCCCACCACACCCCTGGACTGCCCCCCGACCCCCTGGACAGCCCCAAACACCCCGGGACAACCCCCCACCTTCATGAATAGCACCCCTCACCCCACTTGACAGCCCTCACCACACCCCTGGACTGCACCCCGACCCTCTGGATGGCCCCAAACACCCCGGGACAACCCCCCACCCTCATGTATACCCCCCCTAACACCATGGACAACCCTCCCCCACCCCACTAGATAGCCCCCACCACACCCCTGGACTACTCCCCGACCCCCTGGACAACCCCAAACACCCCATGACATCCCCCACCCCATGGACAGTACTCCCACACCCCTAGACAGCCCTCCCATACCCCTGAAACAGACCATAAAGTTTCCAAAAACAAACCATAACCCCATCACCCCACTAGACTGCCCCCACCACAGCCTCAAACACTCCCCCTCACACCCCTGGACATCACCACCACCACCTGGACATCCCCCTACCCTCCTGTAGACCCCCACCCCCTGGACAACAGTCCCACATCCCTGGACAGACCTCCCACACCCTTGAAACAAACTAAAATTTTACCCAAAATATACCATAACCCCCTCAACCCACTAGATATCCCCCACCACACCCCTGGACTGCCCCCCCCAGACCAGAATCTATACCGGAAAAACCATCATAAGTAGACCAAAACAAGAAGTATAGAAAAATTAAACTTTCACATATATAAAATTCAAAACATACACTGCCTACTTCAAAAAAAAAACTAAATCCAACCTAAACGACTACCAAATACACAATTAAAACGACAATATTCAAAATTACATTTTACATTATAAGGAATTAAATTTAGTCAAACCTGTAAAATAATTTTACCACTCCACTTGTAAGTGTTTGATTTCTTCATTGTTATAGGGTTTAGGGTCATCAAAAAGCTACAGATGAATAGGATAGTAGTTAACGTGTATAATGAATTAATAAAATTTAAATATTATGGAAAATTTTAAGAGGAAATCTTACTAGGTCAAAATTCACAACTGTACTAGTTGTTACTATTTCATACATAAATCTTAACATATAATATCTGTATTCGATGACGCCTTGTTGTTCATGAAAATTATATTTGAATGATTGTAAATTCAATATATTATTTTTATATAATAAATAAAAAACTACAAATTATAAATGGATATTTACCTTTGCATTAACATATTTCATCTTTTCACTCATTTTCTTTGTGTTTTTTCAAAAGTAGACCCCTGCCCTATTAGAAAATAATACGAATGGGGTAAATTTAAAATTCATTATAATATATAAAATTATTGAGAAATTGAAACATACTTTTCTAATATATTCTTAAAACTTTCCCACCCATCATCATGTACATAGCATATCTAATAAAGTGTTTTCTCCCTTGGGGAAAAAACCCCTAACATCTAATGATCACTAATAAAAGGAAATTTGAGGTTAATGGTTTTCTATGTTTAAAGATAATGAACTCTTTGAGGGAGATGTATTTCATACATATCAGAAAAAGGCACCATCCAACATTGTGTGACTATATTCTTTTCAAGTCTTTCAACAATATAAAGCATTCTTCGTTCCTCATCCAATGCACATGCTTCAGGGGAAATAAATTGCAGGTCTATGAATCCATATTCATCTGTCAGCTCATTCCTCTCACAAATTTTATAAAGATACCTAATACAAAATAGACATAAGTATAGATTTTTAATAATTAAAATGCAGGGAATAGGTGTTAAGAATTACATGTAAAAAATTTGCAACACATTGATTCCCAACTTATCTCCAGTAACAAGCTCCATGATATCAGTTTTCATAATCCCCACACTTATTTCCCATCCACAATCCTAAGCTTCCATTAATAACTCATAATGACCCACCAACAAATTTGAATATCATGAAAATCTGTCAAGACTACTAGAATATGTATTTGATGTCATAGCTATTCGTCTTTGTTGTTGTCTATACAGTATTTCGTTACCTTTGAAGTATTCCTGTAAAAATAAATAGAAAAATATATTAGTTTTCAAATTATAAAACAACTTTAATAAAAAAATAAAATAAAATCTATAACATTCATACCTCTATGGTAAGGAGTCGAAGAAGTATGGATGACCAAATAAAAAAATGGCTGATACTATGTCCAATTGTTGTCACCTCATCTATAGGTAATGGTACTCGAGCTGATCTATCTATAATATCATGTACAGTGACCCTCTGATTCTCTACCTCTAATTTTTTATGATGAACTGTATATCCTATACAATATACCAACCCATATGAAACTATATGATGTTGAGGATCATTAACATACAACTCGCAATAAGTAGGAAGTTGCGGTGGAGGAGTAGGATAAAAAATGGGATCTGTAGGCTGAGGTGGGGGAGTGGGAGCTACTAGCAGAGGTGGAGGATAAATAATGGGGTCTGGAGGGGGAGGTGGAGGAGTGGGAGCTGCAGTCTAAAATTGTAATTGCATGTCTGCAAACATAGACTGTACCAACGCTCTAATCTTTTCGTACATCGTCTCATTAATATTATGAACTTCAGCCTCCATGGATTCTATTTTTTTATAAACCCCCTCATCGTTATAATTTGAAGAACCTGGAAACACTTTTATTACTAGTACACCTGCCGGTTATCCTCTTACACGACCAAGATGATCGGGCTTTCCCAATGCTACAGATAAAATATCTTTCCTCCCAATAGGTGTAAATGCCCCTTGTGAATTCTGCTCCTCCTGAGAGTCATGTATTAATTAATTGACCATTTCCGTAATGATTGAAATTATATGAAGAAAATAGTTAACTTAAATAAATAAAATAGATATCTTACAATCCTCTCAGCTACGATTATCGATTCTTCTGATAGATATTTCCCTTTTTTCCCATCTGAGCTCTCTTCCATTTTTCATGTCTAGATGGATGGGATGGAGGGGCCACCTCTCTAGACCTTGAAGACTCAGCTCTTAGTTGATGAAATTTTTTTGTCATCATTTTTTCTTCAAAAAATGCATGCCCTCCCCGAGATAAACTATGAGGGTATACATTTTAGATTGGATCTCTTGATGAGATTTCCTTGTTTTTTGTAAATTAAGAAGAATAAATAATTAACATAACATTAATAAAATCTTTTATATAAAAAAGATTATAAAATTTTACATTTCCCTTACCAAAAATGACTATTTTATTCTACTTTCAAAAATCTATCTCCATGTGTCTTCATCTATAAAAGAATATATACGACATGGGTTTTCATGAATCCTATGACCATAAATGAAATCAGATGAGAGCGTTGATTTGAAATCCCTCGATCTCATGACAGCCAATGATAAGCATTTCTTCCTGACTCCTCCAGTGTCAGGAATATCAAATGTCATCTGATAAAAAAGAGGTTAAAAATATATATATACTAGAAACATTTAAAAAATAGTCAAACAATAGACAAAGATTTTACCAAAATCGTCTCCCACAACTGAGAGATTATTTCTTTATCCACAATTCTCTAATCATGATACAAAATGCTTACTTTTCTCTTAGCCTGAGTTTATACAAAACTCTAAAAATATTTTGCATTTGAACCTCTTGGAGTATCATCATCATCAAACTAAATGAGTATCCTTTGATCCTGTGTATGGGCACGTGATAATTTTGGTAAATGTGGGCACCCATGTTTACCAACCTTTGAACTCTTTGTCCTAATAAGAGCTCATGAGGAAGATTGGGGAACATCAGGAGGAGCATGTGAATGTTCCTCCCCAGAGGTATGACCAAAATTCTCATCTCCAGAATCATGTGGTTGATCAAATGAATGATCTGTCATTATCCTTCAAATCAGAAAAACAAACATTAGTTCACATATATAAAAATTCAAATATTTAAATACTACTGTAATCTGAAAATAGAAAAGTGTACTAAGTTACGCAATAGTAAACATTGTTAATATGGTAAGCCTGTTAAACAATGGTAATGATGGTAAATATGGTCAAGATGGTAAACATGGTAAACATGGTAAACCTGGTAAACATGGTAAAGTAATTATCACATAAAAAAATAATAGATATATAATTCATTTAATGGTAAACAAGTTAAATTAAACTATAGAAACTTAAAACAAACAAAAACTTATACTTATTTTGTTTTAATATATGTTTTAATAAAGAAAAAACTTACAATATCTAACATTTTATGAAAAAAATAAATGTAAAAAAGAAATAAAAATATGTTACCTATAATTTTAGGAATGTAAAAATGGATTTTTCCCCAAATTCCTTCGTCGTGATCGTTCCTTATGGCACAAACCATGTATTCAACATGCTCATCATTATGTTCTGTTAATCTTTCCATGGAAGTAGGTATATCACAAAAATTAGCATCTTCATCAAGTTCATCCTCACCAACATATTGTTTTTTCCCTTATAAAACAACAGCCCACTACATATCTGATTGATATACTACATAGAAAATGTGTCTTGAATGTGTTGCTATTATTAAAGAATCAGCTGCGTCTTCCAATCTATTCGGATTTACAAGTGTCATTCCAAATTCATCGTGTCTGACACTGTTGTTACCGATAAATCATTTACAGTTAAAAAAGTAACTTTAATTTTAATGTAATCAACCTCCCATATGTCTTCAATCACTCCATAATATGCACTTGATGCAGAAATTGGGTTTGTGTCCTTAGCACTCGAAAAATTCATTGCTTCTGCAAACACCAATACACCACTATTTTGAACTACATTTCTGTTGTCCTGAGATTTCGTATGAAATGTATATCCATTAATGTCATAACCGGACGATGTTATCACATTTAAACATGGACCACCCACTATCCATTTTAATGTCTCTTATACATCCGATCTACCAAGAATGGTTTTTTTAAACCATGAAAAAAAAGTTTTGTTTTGCTCATTTAAAATCCACATTTCATTTTTCTTTGGATGACCTTGTTTGAACTCATTAATATGCAATGTGATATACGGTTGAGAATCAGCGATGTTATTCAAGATGTATGATTCTAACTTCTTCATCTGTGCAACTGAAAATGATTTGACTTTCAAGCCACGAATCCCCTTTCCCTCATCATTAACTCGTTCATGGAGAGATAGAGGGAAACATATGTGTTGTGCTACAACCAAGTAGCTCATACAAAACTCGACTGCCTCTCAGAAATATACTTTTCAATAAGGGAGGCTTTAGGTCGATTTGGATTCTTAACATAACCCTTTAATATTTTCATATACCTTTCAAAAGGATATATCCAATGAAGATATAGAGGTCCACAAAGCTTTATTTCTCGAGACAGATGAATCATTAAATTCACCATTATATCAAAAAAAATTTGGATGAAAATACATTTCCAATTGACAAAGTATGAAAATTGCATCCTTTTCCAAAATCTTCAAAGCATTCACATCAATTGCCTTGTTACAAATTGAATTGAAAAAATAATACAACTTTATTATAATATTTTTGACATAGATGGGAAATATTCCACGCAATTCAAATGGTAGAATTTGTTGCACCATGACGTGAAAATCATGTGATTTCATACCTATCATCTTTATGTCCTTCAGTGAGAAATTTTTTTTTACATTTGAAGAATAAACTTGAGGCACTTTGATATCATGAAGACACTAACAAAAGCTAATTTTCTCCTTCTTCGATAATGAATGAAAAGCTGGTGGAAGAAATGTTCGTATTCCTTTAGGAGTGGGAGCTAACTCCAAATGTATTCCCATTGATAGTAAGTCTAATATTGCATTCAACCCATCTTTTGTCTTTCCTTTAATATCTAACAATGTTCTAATCAATCAATCACAGATATTATTCTCCAAGTCCATGACATCAATATTATGTTTAACTTCATGATACCTCTAATATGGTAGCTCAACAAATATTGACCTTTTCTTCCAAATATGTCTATCATTACCAGATTTCTATGTCTTTCCCAATGTCACATCAAGGTTTTTCACCCTCGAAAAATACAGATCAGGGGATAATGTTTTGGGAGTAGTATCAAATTCTTGGGATCCACTTAAAGCCTTTTTAGTCTACTATAAAGGTGATCCATAGGAAAACTATTTCGATGACCCATGTACACTGTTTTCCTCCCATGATGCAATTGACAATATGACATCTGTTGTTCGCAAATTGGACATGCTTTATTCACTTTAACACTGTATCCAGACAGATTTCCATACGCTGGGAAGTCATTTATAGTGAACAAAAGCACTGCATGAAGTTGAAAATATTCTATTTTATAAGAATCATACACCCTAATACCATCATCCCATAACAGTTTCAAATCATCAATCAAGAGTGACGGGTAAACATCATTATCATTGTTGGGTTGCTTTGGACCAAAGATCATTATACCCGACATGATATATTTGCGCTTCATACAAATGTTAGGAGAGAGGTTGTAAATTAGCAATTTAACAGGCCATGAACTATGCGTGCTACTGAGGGTTCGGTATGGATTCATTCCATCTATGCACAACCCTAGTATGAGATTTCTAATATCATTTCCAAATGTAGAATACTGCGCATCAATTTTTATCCATTGTGGACAATCACCTAGATGACGTATTTTTCGATCACATACCCGCTCATCAGCATTCCATATTAACCTTTTTTCATCATGTGAATTAGCAAATAAACGGTTCAAATGATGAATTATAGGAAGATACCAAAATACCTTTGAATGGATCTTTGTAACATTACATCATCCTGTGATTTTTTTTCACCTTATACCATGATGTCCCATATTTTGGACACTCTGACAGAAATTCATATTCTTTCCTATATGTAATGCAGTCATTCAGATAGGCATGTATTTTTTTGTATCCCAATCCCATTGGGAATAATATTTTCATAGCCATATAACGTGGATATTGAAGATCGTTATCTTTTGAAAGAATGCCTTTAATCAATTGTAAAAGCCCTGTAAAACTTCTGTAACTCCATCCATGTTTCTCCTTTAGTTTAATCAATCTTAACACCACCGAGAAAACCATAAAATCTGTACAACCAAGATATAATGGTTTTTCATCATCACCATATAGACGTGCAACTGTCGGTTCTATCTCAATTTGTTCTACTACAATATCGGGAATCATTTCTTCAATTCCATCTGAGTTACCATCATGCTCATCATCATCATTTGTGACATTCTGTATAGTTTCACCATTCCAAATCAAAGGATTGTAACTCAGATTAAAACCATGACCAATCATATGATCTTTTATCTTTATAATTTTCAACTTCTTCATATTCAATCATTTCAGTCATGGACAGAAAAATATGTTACTACTTGGAACATTTCGTTTAGCAAATTCCAAAGAGGCATTAATACCTTCCTCATATTCATTGCCCATTTCATGTGCCGTAATCCAACTTCGACTCATTATTACCTAAAAAAATATAAAAATTATATATATTTTTAAGATAAGAAATATATTATTTTTATATGAAAAAAATCAGAATTTGAATGTAAAACAATTTTTAAATATATAACAAATCTATTCGTATTTAAAAAAATATGCTTGAATATTATTTTAAAAGAAAAATATAGTTAGATATAATAGTTTTAAATACCATTGAATCAAGGAAAACCATGGGGCCTACAATGGTTGATAGAAAATTGGAGAAAATTGAGTAAACCTGAGAATCAAATCAAATTTAAAATAAAAATTCAAACGGAGAAAATCACAATGTAAATCCAATCATCACAGAACAATCATCATGTCATAATCTCTGAAACCATGATGCACTATTCAATCCTAACCGACACTTATCCCCCACCCCCTTAGACAACCCCTAGACACCACCACCCCCTTGGACAACCCCCCACCCCCTGGACACCAACCTTCACCCCCTTGGAAACCCCATGGACACTACCACACCCTTGGACAACGCCCCCCTCCTAGACACCCCATCCCCCCTAGATAGTCCCCCACCCCTCCAGACAGCACCCCCACCCCTCCTGGACACCACCCACACCCCAACCCCCTTGGACACCCCTGGATATCCCCCCACCACTCAAGATAGCACCCCCACCCCTACTGGACACCACCCCCACACCCCCTACACCCTTGGACACCCCCAACCCTTTGGACTGCCCCCCCCCACCCCACCTCCTGGACAACCCCCCACCCCACTAGATAGCACCCCCACCCCTCCTGGACACCACCCCTACCCCTACCCCCTTGGACACACCCCTGGACACCCCCAACCCTCTGGACAGCCCCCCTCCCCCTAGACATCCCCCACCCCTCATGGACACCACCCCAACCTCCTACCCCCTTGGACACCCCATCCCTCTGGACATCCCCCCACCCCCCGGACAACCCCCCAAACCCTTTGGACAAGCCCCCACACCCTTGGATAGCCCCCCCCCACACCCAACCACACCCTTGGATACCCCCTAGACACCCCCAACCCTCTTGACACCCCCCACCCACGGGACATCCCCCACCCCTCTAGACATCACCCCCACCCCTCATGGACACCACCCCACCCCCACCCCCTTGGACACCACCCTGGACACTTCCAAACCTCTAGACAGCCCCCACCCCTCTAGACAGCACCCCCACCCCTACTAGACACCACCCCCACCCCTACCCCATTGTACAATCCCCTGGACACCCTCTAACCCTCAGGACAGCCCCCCACCCACCAACCCACCCCCTTGGACAGCCCCCACCCACTTCAACACCCCCACCCTTGGACCCCTCCCCACACACCCCCTAGACTTCCCCCCCCCCCCACCTCCATGGACACCTTGGACAGCCCCCAACCCCCTGGACAGCCACCAACCCTCTTGACATCCCCCCAGAACCATGGTATTTTAACCTCAAGCTACTAGTTTTGGCATATATAGAGATTTCAACCTCAAGCTACTGGTTTTGGTATTTGGCCATTATTCAAAATGAGAACCATGAATTGTATCTCCTACTAGTCAAAAATGATCTATTGTGTAATGAATCAGATTTTAATAGCATATTAAGACTTATAATTTTGCAAGAAAATAAGCGACATAAATAGATTATGGAACAACAAAAAGTGATACCCAAAATAGAAACAACCAAGGATCCAAAACAAACATTCCACCATGAAAAACCATATATATACTAATAAAATAAATTACACTGGTATTCTGAATGGGTGTATCAAAATGGTTTACATATAAATTTTTGTAATATAGGTGAATGAGATCATTAGTTGTCAATGACAACAAAAATTATCATCAATGTCGGGCATTCGTGAAACAAAAAAAAACGAAATAGAAGTAAGTGATGCTTACGTGAATATTTCCAGTCGATCTAATAGATCCGGGGATAATAAATAACATGATGATGGAAAAATAAGGTAAGAGGGTTTGAAATCGAAGAATCTTTCCTAGTTTAAACAAAAAATCACAAAGCGTAAATATAGTCTATCCAAAAAAAAAACAAACGAAATAAAGTCATGGGAGGCTTACTTGAGTGTTGTGATTTGAGATGATAGAACCGAGGAGAGTAAAGATGATAAATGATAATGTAAAAATTAGTTTAACGTAATGATATTGATGAGTTGATTAGGATTTTCCACGCGAGAGAGACGAGTCACCGAACTGTCGATCGACGAGGCGTGTTTATTTTTAACGCAATGAGATCCACGGGGCGTGTTTATTTTTTAAAAGTTTTATAACATCGGTTATTTAATAACCGACGTTATAAACTGTTATTATTACATTTATGACATCGGTTATTCTAATAAAATACATTATAAATGTATTAGATATGGTTTTTTTACATCGTTTATTTTATAACTGATGTAAAAAATACATCAGAAATCTCAGTTTTTTACGTTGGTTATAACATAATCGACATAAAAAATTCTGCGGGTTGGTTTGATACACCGGTTTTCAAATAACTAACGTCAAATAGGCCTCAAAATCCGCATTATGTTCGTCGGTTTTTTATAACCGATGTAAAAAATTCAAAGATACCTCATTTTTTACGTCGGTTATAAAATAACCGACGTAAAAAACCATGTTTCACATATTATCATGTTGGTTATTTATAATCGACCTAAAAAATGGTGACGTTAAAAATGTTTTCTACACTAGTGTATAATAGAATTGGGTACTCTATGCATCCTTAATAATTCCATAAAATATATAATGGAAATATGACCAAGATCAAAATATTCTTTGATATCAATGAATTATTCAAAATTCATAAATAAATTAACTAGAACCAATATATCATTATGTACTTTATATGTTTTGGGATGTCTAATGAAAAAATCCATGATGAAGGTTTGCCATTTCCATTATAGTATAGCTAATGGTTGTAACATATCTTTTTACTTATTTAACATTGCCATTAATTTTTGACATAAAAATCATTGAAATACATACTTTTCAATATCACTCTTCATGTTGTATTATAAAAAATACACATTTAGATCTCTATAAATATTCATACTTCCAGTATGAATAGATAATGATGATCTATGAACTACTTCTTATAGTACATCCATCATGTTTAATATTGATAGGAAAAATATTCAGTTATTAAACCATATCATTACATCACAATCAAGGTTGAACATATGAATATTTATTATCTTCCTTTTAATTTCTACATCCTCCTTTTATACCCCATTAATCATCACATGGATATATGGTTCGACACTCATTTGATCAAGATAATATTCCTAGCTTTCCTTCAAGAGTTCATTGTGTATCCTTTTAAATTACATAAATATTGGATATTTTTTTATCCTAATCAAGGATATTCTTTCCTGTTACTTTAGACAAAATGATCGATGAACTTTACACTTTCATAGGGTTGTAATTTGGTGAGAATTCATAATTTTAAATCAACTCCAACCATATTCTCTTGTATATATTCAACCATTTCTGGGAGAATTTACACTTTAAAATTTTATGACTAGTATATATGTAACGCCAATTTCTGTCAATAAAATGATTCTATTAATTTAATGAAATTATTAACATTGTTAACCCCAAATAACGAGTCATGTAATTTTACTCATTGACATTATATTAGTGTGTGGAAAAAGATATAACCATATCATTCTACATAATAACATAACCCAACCCCTTATTTAGTGCATAACAATTAATCACAAATCCTTCTCTATTTCAAGGTAGTGTGATAATTGGTGTGCTAACCAACCTTCTCTTAAATTCTTTGAAACATTCTTTACATTTTTTATTCTAAAGGAACATAACTCACTTATGAGTTTACATACTGAGTGTATTAGATATCTATGATAAATCCCTCTAAAATTGATGATAATATCTATCTGATCCATGAAAATAATTGATATCAATCATAGAACCTGGTCTGGGATAATGTTAAATAACTTCTATCTTTGATGGATCCACCTATATTCCCTCAACTGGTATTATATAACCTAAAAATGAAACATTTTGTAGCCAAAATTCAACTTGATAAAATTTTCATAAAAATACTTCTTTGGATATTTATCATAATCCTTATGTGATATTCATGTTATTGATTGATCATTGAATATATAAGAATTTCATTCATAAAGACTACAGAAAATCTAATCTGGGTAATCTCTTAAAACTCTATTAATTAAATCCATTAAGATAACATGAGTTTTAGTATGAACAAAGAGAATCACTATAAATTCATAATGTCAATACCTCATATGGAAGGCTATCTTGGGTATAAATAAAATTTTTACCATCAAGTTATCATATCTATATCGAATATAAATCTTGGGAAAATATTGAGTTCCTAAAAAGTTATCGAATAAATCATAAATATAAGGAATATGATACTTATTCTTGAATCTTATTTATTTAAGATCCTTATAATCAATGTAGAGTCAAATTGATCAATTTTTATTCATAAAAAAAAGAATAGCTGCACCCCATAGTGATGGGATTGGATAAATGTATATTTTATCAGGATTTTCCTAGAGTTTATTCTTCAATTCTTACAAATCAATTGGGGACATTATATATGGAGTCTTTGAAATATGTGCAGAAATGGGTGTGAGTAATATTAAAAAAATTAACATCATTATTCATATGAGTACTAGGAATATCTTTTCGAAAATAAATCAAAAGACTCCTGTATAATGGGTATATCATTGATTTTGAGTTTTTCTATGACCATATAAGAAAAATACCCACTTTGAATAGGAACAAAGACTGGTGAAATGGATGTAATTTCCATTTTCAGTTAACATTTATCCATTCACCGATATAAAATAATTGGTTGATTTATATTATCAAATGATTTTTCCCTTCCATAACGAACCACATTGGGATGATACCCTACCCGAAACCCAAACCAATTCACTACATTTCATGAAGGTAGTTCTAAATCCCCATGGGATATATATAAACACTTGGGCATCACAGGAACCCAATTGGGAATGGTTTTCTTCAAAACAAGTGATATAAAAGAGGAATAAATGAACATAGGAGTGAAAATAAATAAACAACATCCCAAATTGTTCATAAATACCATAATATGTCTCATTTTAGTATGGTTCATCCGCAACTACAGAAAATAAAAATATTTATAAATTCTAATGTAGAAGAAAACTAATTAAAAGGAAAATTACTACAAACCAACTAACTCGAGTCGAGCCTGAAACCAAATCCATGAAACTTCTGATTACAAATTTCCACCTAACTCACCCCAAATCATCCAAATGGAATAATAAGGATCTAAAAGATTATGAGGAACCTTAAATTTTATAGGTGGGAGCTAAAAAACCTAGTAATTATCTGCATCCTTCTAAAACTATTCAATTCATTTCATATGTAAATTCATTAATAAAATTTTCAAAATAATTCTAGAATTTAGTATTTACATATATAAAATTCATTGAAATAAAAACCTTCAATAATACTCTTTTAAAAATATTCCCTTTGTTTCCCAGAACAAAACACACACATTCTAAAAACAAAGCCATCAACCAAATCTTTTTCAAAATAACACACACAATTTCCATTTCTCAAAAACAACTAAATCATGTTTTATCTAAAAAAAATGTTCAATTTTCAACATATAAATGGATGAGTCCATATTTAAACCCACAATGTATTTTGAAATTCACCTTTAAGAATTTATACAATAGTCTTTAGAAATTTAAAATAGGGTTTCCACTTTGAAAACCAAAACAAGGCCAAAGGGCTAACCATTTTATATAAAACCATATAAAACATGATTCCATAGAATTCCACAAAGGCGTAAACCACACAAACATTTCAAATCACAATTTGGGATACATTAATCCTCACTTTTCAAAAAAGTTTGAGATCCACACATATATTCAAAACTAAATTTCCTTCAGAACCATTGTTCTCACTCATTAAAACCCAAAACCAGGTTAAAAACCATTTTCACTCATAAAAACTAGTTCAAAAATCCATAAGAAATTTCAAAAAAATATTACAAAATAAAACATTACATTTTAAACAATTAAATCTTCAATTAACATATAAAATCAATTTTATAAGCATTATACTCAATGAAATGGTTCCAAATCACAACAAGGCTACTATGTATAATTTATATTTCAAAAAAGGTAAATTTTAAATTTAAATCATGATTAGAGTTAAAAAAAACAATTTCACAGTAACACCTACCTCAAAGAAGTGGAAACTATGAAAAACGGCCTCATAAGATGTATCCTTCAATGAAAACCACACCCATGAGACAAAAAAAGATGTTTAGAGCCCCTATAAACGAAAATACCTATCATTAGAACCACTTTTTTCTCTAAAATACAACCACATGATAACTTCACGGGGGAAGAAAATGCATGATAGAAGTGGGAGATAATAAATGAAGAGGTAATGGATTAATATATGACCTAAAATATGCTATGAAAATACCATTAGAAGCCAATAACCCAAAGGGAGTATGAAAATATAACTACTCAAATGATTCATTGGTATGAATGACATAGGGGAAGAGAAATGGGGGTGAAACCTCTTAAATTTTGATAATACAAAATGGGTAAAACCATAAAATTAAACACCTAGAAAACTCTCTTGTTTTGGCTGCATAGTTAGAAATGTAGTGCGCCTACTATGTCGGTGTCAGTGCCTTAAAAAGAACATAATCCACATGGAAACTCATAAGAATATTAATGGTTTAGAAAACCATTCTCTTGACTTCAGAACCACCCAATACTCAAAAAACCACATGGGGTTTCCATATGGTTTTAAAAACCATGAAATATCCATGAAAACATCTCTGTTAAAAATGAAAAATTTACGCATAAGCATTCCATGTGATTTTTCAAAAATATGAACAAGATTTTCTTCACACCTCAGACACACATAAGAGTCCACAGAGTTTCTCCCAGGGGATTCATAGTTTGGACATAACCATGAGAAAGTTGTGTAGGAAAACCGCGTATAGTTAACAATGAATCGAAAAGGATCCTTTTGAAGGGAGGTTGTAGTTTTCCCTATAAAACCATAAACATTAACAATTTGAAGTGAGAAACCAAAAATATTACAATATTCTATGCCATAACTTAATTATAATGAATCCAAGACCTCTACTTCTAAAAATAACACAAAATAACAACAACATGACACGTGGGTGTCATAAACTCCCACCTATTCCACTTTCTACCAAAAAAAATTATTAGTTGAAACTAAAGGAAAAATAAAAAATATGATCCCAATAATAACTAACTAAAACCCCCTCAAAATATCCCTACCATAAGTCCAACAACTAAGATCATCAAAATTGTCAATGTAATCCATCATAAAACAAAAAAAAATCTCCATGAAAAAGAAAAATAAGAACCTGAAATAGGAAACCCTATAAAGTATGGGAAACCTAACATGGTCTCCCCACCATTTATAATTCCTCCATAATGGTATCCCCACCATTTAGATTTCTTATAGAAAGGGGAAATAAAATAAAAACTACTGAGAATATCATCTTTGAACAATTAACAACCATGAGAGAAACACACACTTGGACACAAAAAATTCTAACACTGGTGGATTGAAGAACGACCAATAGATCCCTATAAAAGATAATATCACTCACCTTGAGTCATAACATATGATGATTACCTATGTTCAAACACTGGATCACCCTCACATGGTCAATTACCAAAATGAAGGTCCATATCCACCCATCAGATAGTATAACACACTGAATTGGTAAAATACACACCCTTGTAACTGAATTGTTCATGTAGAGGCCCCTAATTTTTCCATACAATGATCATTCCTAGGCTCAAAACAACACATAAATCCTATCCAAAGAAAACCCTTGAGGATGAAAGAGGAAGAAACATTACTCAATAGAATAAAACATACAATCAAATAGTATTCAAACCATTGATAAAACATTCCAAATGGATACCATCCACAAAGAACACTCACAAAAGGTAAAAAATCCACCAAAATCCACCCACAAAATTTTGAAGCTACAAAACCAAGATTACTACAATCTAAAGAGTTGACACAAAAGCAACACCATTTATTCCCACAAAACATAGTCCAAATTTGTACACACACCCAAAAAAAACCGTAACATGGAAAATTCAATGTCCACCATTACATTTGGAGTCCAGGTAGGCACTAGAATTGGAGAAATTTTTTTCAACCATTACATTGAAATATAAAAACAAAGACATGACCTACCACAAATCTTGTCTTAAAACCATGAACAAGTGATTCCCTTACCAACCAGGAATCAAAACAAAACAACAATACCTCAAATGATGTGCATAACATTCACACCAAGAAAACATTTTTTAAACCACCATTTTACCATGGAATTTTAAATTCACCTTAAAAAGAGGTGTGCATTGTAAAATCAAGCCAAAAAAAGCACTAAACCAAAACCACAACTACAAAAAAACTAGACTCTATCCATGGACCTATACCACAATTTTCCAAAAATGCGGCCATAGTTTTCTATATAATGGTTATAGACATGGTTTTACATAAATCAAGGCTATAGGGTATACATTCTATGTTTATTTCCACAGTTACAACAAACAATGGATATAGGGATTTTTTTTGAGATCTATAGCCATGGTTTGGGTAAACTTTGGATATTGGATCATTTTTCAAGGAAAGAGTCATGGTTTGGTAAAAATCGAGGCTAGATCCATGGTTTCGGTAAAAAAGTTTCTATAGGTGTTTTTTTGCAAGTTCTTGTAGCCACGGTTTTGGTAATCCATGGCTATGGGGTATTTTTCAAAGGGCTATAGCCACAGTTTTGGTAAAACTATTGATATAGAGTTTTTGTTTCATGGTATATAGTCACGGTTTGTGTAAAACCATGTATATATTGTATTTTTTTCATTTTATATATCCATGGTACCTCAAAACTATGGCTATAGGTCTCCCGCCTTTGTGCGGTAAACCAATTAACCCATGATAAAATGGCTGGAAGGGTTATTTGCACATTTTATATGCTACAACCACAGTTTTTAATAATATATATAACAATATATATATACAAAAAAATTCATCTATGGTGTAGTGGAAAGGTGGATGGTGCAGATATCGATGGTACATAGATCAGATCTGGGTGGGAAAATATTACTACATGGAAATATCCACGGTTTACTTGGGTTATATCCATGGTTGAAAATTATAGATATAGGTATGTTACCATAGTGGAAAACTATGGATACAACCCAACTGCCATGGTGAATAGATTTGGGGGATATAGCCATGATTTGGAAAACTGTTTCAATAGGGCTATCGCCATGCTAATACGTGCTACAACCAACTTGAATCGTGGTTATATCTTATAACTACAATTTTGACCTATATATCCATGGTTTTCATCGTGGTTATAGCCTGATTTTCTATCAGTGCACATTTTTTAACAAAAAATTATTCCCAAACTAGGAATGCCAAAAAATTCCTTTCATAATATATTTCAACTATGAAAACTCATCATCCAAAATGCATTTTGAAACCCATTTCTATTTTTTTTGAAAAACATTCAAAACATGTTTCAAAAAACACAACTTCCTTTTGAAACACCTCATTTATCAATGATAACAAAGGAATACACCATTTTCATTAAAATTTTTATAAAAACATGCGAAATCACTCTTCCCATTATTCAAAAACCAATGTTTAAAAATAAATGTTTTTAAAAAACAACATTATTTTAAAAAATAACATTTTAAAATCCAAGAGCACTCAATTAACTACACAAGTATCCAAATAATGATAACAAATATCACATCCCAAAAGGAAAAAAATAATTTATCATTGCATATTTAATAAATAAAAACTACTTCTGAAGAAATTAAGAATAAATAGGAGACCAAATAGGATATACATGGAGAAATTATGTTATTCGTGCCTTGATCTCCATGATATGGGAGAATGGGTTTCAACCATGATTTACACCTTACAATAACAACTGAATCAACTACATGGGCATTATAAGGTTTCCTAGGCTGTGTGAGCTAACTATACAGCTCGAGTTCACTTAAACCTCGAAGCCAAAGAGTGGTCCCCAAAAGGACTCAAAAATCAAAGCATGCAACATCCCATGTTTTAAATTGAACAAAAAAAAATGATGAAAATGAATTTTTTCCATTAGTTGTATACGTTGTTTTGAGAACTAAGTGTCGTAAATTTTTCTTTCTGATATTTTACACTATGATGTGTATTTTTTCTAAAGAAATTAAATAAATTATATAAAAGTTAAAATAGAAAAAAATTAAAATTCACTTAAATTTGAAAATAATAATAAATTTTTTAGTAATAATATTAATTTAATAATTATTATGATAACTACTACTATTATTATTAGTATTAGTATTATTATGATTATTATTATTAATATTTTCTTTATTATTATTATTATATGTTTTGATTTAGGTGTTAAGAAAAACTAAAGGAAATATTCTACCTTTCCCCCACCAGGTCAGGTGACCCTCTCCCCCTATCCTTGAAGCATCACACACTAGTGCCCCCTCCTCACTAGATTGGGCACCCTTCATGGTCTTGACCTCCCTGCATCTCGACGCCTTTGGTTGACCCTATTTTGTGTGGACCCAGCACCATCTTCCTCTTCCTTAGGCATGTGACACGACCCCCTAGTCAAGCCCCTTCGACGCACATGAGCCCCTTCATCTAGGGTCCATCTTTGATCATCGTTTTCACCTTGTTTCTTCACCTATATCCTTCCATCTGACAAGGGAATGTGAATAGTCTCTCGGGTTGCATTCGTGCATGTTGCAGTAAACACTACCGATGGAAAAGCGGTTTGTCTTGATTCATTCTTCCAGCCAATGAATTCAGTAAATATTTTACTACATTATTATTTTTAGATTAGTTTAAATTTTGGGTATTTGTAATTTATGAATCCTTAGTAGTTAATTTTAGGTTATTTTGACTTTTCTGTTTGATTTTGATTCACTGTCGCCTTTAGAGTGGGGTTTATATAACTTTAAGGGCACACATGCATATATAAAGGGATGTATATATATAAATATGTATATCCTCCATGTGTGAATTCACTCATAGTGTGGATAATACAAGAAATTGTTTTAGGTAATACATATATATATTGAATTATGTGCACGTGAGTGGATAGCTACTTGAGTTTGAAGTTTTTTCCTTGGTCTTCTTCTCAAGGTAGGGTCCCCCTATTAGATTCATTAATTCAAGAACTATTTAAATTTCATTTATATTATTTATAAATTCTTTTTTTATACTGAATTTCATTTCATGAATAAGTGTTTAATGAAGATAATTCATAATTTTGATAAAAAAGTAATGGTTTATTAATAAAACCCATCCAATTGATGTGAGTGGTCTATTAAAATTCCCAGTGGTAGTTAATGTTAATTTATCCTACTTTAAATTATTACATTGATTTATCCTTATACATAATGTCATTGTTAGTTGTAAAGCACACATCATACATTTCCCTTTCTATATCCCTGAATGGTGTTTCGCTTTTTTTCATTTAAAGGGCCGTTTGAACCAAAGAACCCTTTATGTGTTGTTAGACCATTAAGATGGAAATTTCTCAGGCATGAAAGTGTTGTAATTTCCTTGTCAACACAATGTGACCCCCAATTGATCTTATAAAAAAACTTCATGTATATTACATTGCCCACTTTTTCATTTAAAATATTAAATTTTTCTACCTCAACATTTACATCAACTTTTGTTAACGAAGTTAGATTCTCAATGGATATCACATCATACAAGTCCACTAACTTTTGTAAATGTTTTTTCCAACCCTTGTAAATTATTCAATTAGTTGTATAACCCATAAAATTTCCTTCCTTGTATTTCTCATCAAACATTCCTAGATCCATATTTTTTATTTTATGTAGACATGGACTTAAAAAGAGTCAATTACTTCCTTGAAGGTTTTTTATAGGATATTTCTAATGATTTCATGTTGGATTTCCACCTTAAAATACATATACTCTGAACCTGTATAGTACTAATAATATCTTCTATCCATTATAACTTTCAATGTTTTTATTATGTTATCATGCTTCATCCCATTTACGCCAAACTTCTATTTGTTCTTTTTGCTACATCATTTTTGTTGTTGTATAGGAAGCACTAAATTGATGTTTGACACCATGTTTTATTGGATATGTTTCAAATTTATTGGTTGTGAATTATATACCATTATCTATTCTCAACCTATTTATATAAAACATTGTTTATTTCTCAACTTATTTTCTAAAAACTATGGAAATATCCAAAATTTCAAACTTTAGTTTCATAAACATGATGTTATTCATTCAAGTGAAATCATCAATAAAAGTGATAATGTTTAAATCACCTTTTTATTGATGTATTATAGTCCCACACATATCATAATTAATATGTTCAAGAGGTCTAGTATAATAAATCACAACTCTCTTATGACTTTTTTTATTCATCTTTACTTTTTGATAAGTAACATAAGCATCTTAATCTCTTCTAATCAATTAATAAAAAATAGACAACATAAAATTTCAAAAAAATGTTCATGTTTTTATGACCAAGGTTACCAATTCCTTAGTGTAACAATTTGTTTAATCTTCAGCTCTCATGTAACATGAGATATTAAACTCTCTAATTTGAAAGAGATTACCACTAGATCTTTCTCATTTTGTGATAAATTTTCCATTTTCACATATCGGATGATACACGAATTTTTAATAAAAATCAATTCCTTTTCACCATAACTATGTTGACTTACACTATGCATGTTATTCTTTATCCCATAAACAATTAAAACATCTTTATATTTCTAATTTTATAGTTTTGTCTCATCTGTTCTGATCCCTCTGATTTTAAGGACTTATCATTAAAAGAGGTAACTGCTCCTTGATGATGAATTTCAACATTTTTCAAGATTTTTTTATCACCTATATTATTTGAAGAAAATCCACAATCATGTATCCATGATTTTTTCCATTTATATCACCTGTAAGGAAAATAAAAATTGACTAGATTTTTATATCACCAATAATGAAAATGATTCTTCTACAAAAATTAAATTATAAATTAAAATATAATAAATTATAATTTCTTCTTAGAGAGAATAATTAAAACTAAATTTGGATATGGGTTATTAAACACTATAACATTTATTCAAATAATTTTATTTTCAAAATAGTATAGAATAATCAACAATAAATAATTTAAGTTCAAACATAACAAAAGGAAAACCCCAATTTTTATTCAAAGTGTTTGAAATAACTAAATTCCATGATATTCATCAATATTAAAAAAATGATCATCGAACACATGAGGTTAATCAGTCTATAAATAAACAAGCATATGAAAAAAGATTTGTGGAGTTTGATAAAAAATTTATCTATGTTTATAGGGATGAATCCAAACTGTTTTATATTATAATAAAATTATAGATCAAAACATAGAAGAATCTGTTAACTAGAAAACCCACAAAAATAGGGGTCTCTCTACACATGACCATTATCTTTCAATTTGTCCTCTACTTTAAAATTATCATAGAAAAAACATAATCCATGACCACACTCCAACATTTTTATTTTAATTCATGGATGAAATCAATTAGTAAATTCGAAGAGACATCAAAAAAATTAAATTTTGTGGTGGAAATCGAGTATTTAGCTGGTGGTTAGACTTGAGAGGAAAGTTGAATGTAAACCATTAAACTGGGTGTTGCGGAATCCATGATGGGTGGTGTGATGTGGTGTAGGGGTAAAGTATGTGGCCAAATAGTGTGTAAAAACATGAGGAATCTCCATAAGTATAATGGGTGATCAAGGCAAAAAACTGGAGGTGCCGACAAAATAAATTGACACAAGTCGTAGAATTGTGGAGGATTGAGTCATTGAGAAAGTCAATGAAGAGAGAGAGAGAGTGGAGACAATAGTAGGGTTCAATGAGAGTTAAAACAGTAGTAATGAAACTATTTTGGGTTCTTTTTTGAAATATTACATATGGATTTTATCAGTGATTTCAAAAAAGATCTTATAAAGAGTAGTTTTATCTGCGGTAATATATTAATCACTGAAAAACTATGATTTATGAGTGCTGAAAAGGAACTAATAAATATCTAATTTTAATAATATATATATCAATTTATAATTATAATTATAAATAAACATATTAAAAATATTTCTATATATTTATAAATATTTTTATATATTTATAAATATATTTATATAAATATATTTAATTATATTATTAAATTTATTTATAAAATTATAAATATAATAAATATATTTATTATTAAAATATATTGATTATAATTTTATAATTTTTTAAATATATATATAAATATAATTATAATTTAATATATTTATAAATATTTTTATCAAAATTATATATATATATATATATATATATTTACATACTAATATATAAATATATATGTGAATATTAATATATAAATATATGTTGGGGGGCTATGAACTGCCAATTGGTAGTGTGGTGTGTGTGTGTTTCGAGCAAATGAGGTGTGTTAATTTAAACCAGCTTGAATAGAGGTCCCCTCCAAATGGTGGGGATGACAATTTTGGAATATGGTCATGGTTTTCACGGGCAATGTCACAGTGACAACATATCGTGTAGTCTGGTGGAAACGAAGATCCACAAAAATTCGTTGCAGGAAGGGAGGAGGGGACTGCGATGGCAGGAGGTGGGTTCTAGAGAAATACTACCAAAATGGATTTTAAAGACCACCAAAAGAGGTCACTAATGGCTTTTAGTGAATGACAAAAAACTAATTTTTATGGTCATGGTTTCCCCATCACTAAAGGGAAATAGTGACAACCAAAAGTAGTTGTTATATACATCCAAGGATTTAGCAACCGCTATAGGCGGTCTCTAATACCCTTGGAAAAAAATACGTATTAGTGATGGCCTATGGCTGTCCATATACTGTAGTTAAAAAAAATTATAATTTCCATGCTGAGAGTATGCCATGGTGAATAAGAAAACAAAAAACTAAAACTAGAAAAATAGACAACCAGATATATAACATCAAAAACTACTTACTAAATAATTCTATTTTAAATATTTATCTTCCTTCAAATGAATACATCCTAATATTATCCCATCAAAATCATAGTAACCAAGAAAGTGATAAAATGAATGCCACATGTTCATAGGCAATCACTCTGAAAATTTCTAGCATTCTACATCTACCTGAAAATTTTGTTTAATTCTCTATTAATGGAGGTTCAAGATCAAAAAATGAAAAGAGAAAAATAAAACACAAATAAATAAATGGAAATCCATTTAAAGCATGTGTATTTCGTGAACTATATTCCTATAATATTATCATACAAACAATGAATTAGAAATGAGAATCGATAATCAAAAGGACCTATTGTGATCAGAAGTATATGTAATCAGTAGATGTATTGGAAGAATGTGTAACAGTAGATAAAAAAATGTACAATATATAATGATTACTAAAAAATAGATAAAACATATCAGTAGCATGTATAGTAATTCAGAATAACATAGTTTTCCTGAGATCAAGAGTGAATGTATAGGGGAAGAATCCATAATAAACCATGAAGGTTGTATGATAGTGAGTAACCTTAAAATATGATAGTTGACATAAAATGATTTTTTTTCAAGGGTTTTGAAGTACAAAGTTGAGGTTTAAGAAGACAAATTATGGAAGATTTTGTGCACAGATGATGTGTTGGAAGAAGTTTTAATGTGTTTATGAATAGTTTACATTTTGGATGATTGAAAAATTGAATCACTTGAAAAATCAAAAGAAGAATGGAAGAATCCTTAGTACGGTTGTTTGAAAAATATCATGTATACAAGTCCTTTATGAATCCGAAGGTCAGTGTAGTTTTTTGATAAGATGAAGCCAACATATAGAGTTTCAAAAAAAGATATCAAATGTGAGTATCAGATTTATAAAAAAATTGTATTTTCAAATGATATTATTCTAGAACAATATTCATGTTTTGAAAGTAAATTTAATATCTCAAAGATAATGGTGTTACATGTGTGTTCAGTTTCAATTTATCGATAAAACACTATATGGATCCATGAATATGCATTGGATCAACCATCATAAGGATAGTGAATATTTTGTAAAATATTCATGTTGAATAGTGTATCGAAAGATGTGAAAATTTTGTATTGTAATAAGATATAGCTATAATTTCAAATAGAATAAATTTATTTTGGAAAAATTAAATTAAATTCTATTTAATAATTGAATCTATAGTTAATCATTACAGACCTAGAATTTAGGGAATGTAGGACACCAAAAGAGTGTCTGTCCATTCATTCAATCAACATAATCCAAAAATTAAATGCTCTGAAAGTAAAAATTAACTTTATAAGGTAAAATCCCATAAGGTTAAAGGTTCATAAAAAAATCGTTAACTTTCAATCTAATGAAAAGATGAACCATGTATACATAGAAGAAACCACCAAACATGAAGATGAACATTCCAAGAAAATAAATTTCTTCTCTTGGGTTGAAAACTAATGGATATATCATAATAAATACAAAATAAACATCTTCATTTAGAAATAAGTGATTTGTTGAATTAATTCATATTATTTCCACATAAAAAGAGTTTAAATTCATATTGAGTCAAATTAGGATGTCATTGCATACACACCGCAACCCAATTGTAATTATAAGATAAACATCATATTTGTTAAAATAATTTATAGCTAATCTACTCCAAAAATTAGAAATTTCATGATTATCATTGAAAAAAACAAGTTTCATCAACATTAATCTATATCATATTATAATTGCAACAATCCAACTACAAGCATTCATCAATTCTATATTCAACTAAATTGTAGTGTGAAACTCTCCATTTCAAGTGTGAAACTTGATATAAATCACATATTCATTGTAAAAGTATTTAATAAATTGATTTTGTATTTTATATTTATAACCCATTAATGAACATAAGAATAAAAAAAATCAAGAGTTACTAGAAGTGGGAAATAACACAAATTCATAGTTGTGGTCAATAAGAATATTAACACCCTTGATTTAATAATGTATGATATGAGGGTGAAATACATGTTAAAATATATGTATAAGTAAAATTTTATTGGAATTCAACTTATTTGGAGGTCATCTAACATATGGATAAAAAAAGGGAAATAAGATTATATTTGGATTCTATCAAATACTTGAATTCCCTTTCCTTATAACAGGTTCAGGACTAGTCTTGCTAAAAAATATTTAAAGGCAAAATATAAGGCTAAATTCTATAATTTATAGAAAGTTTAAATAAACAAATAAAAATGGATCAAAAAACCAACTACCAATCTTTAATGTGAGATTAAATGGAACAAACACCTTGAATATGCAATAATAAGATGTCATAATAAATTAATTCATCCCAAAGAATTATTTCTCTAGAAAAATATGGATGATATATTTAACATGAAGATCGGGAGTAACAAGGTCAAACATCAACTAAGGAAATTAATCAATCCATAGGTGGCTCTCTCTAGATGGACAATGTAGAGACCCAAAACTTTACATACATAGAAATTACATTACTTCTGTGGAATATCTAATGGATAACAAAAACAGACACAAAAGGCCCGTAATAGTTTAGTGTCTTTGGAAACTCGAAACATAATCATCTAATCATGGTGAAAGATCTTCAATATATCCCATAAAGATCTTCCCCTTTTGTTTTCGTACCTAAAACCTTTATTTATATCTTGGGGAAAATAAAACATATAAAGGGTGAGCTCAAATGCTCAGTAAGGGTAAGCATGGAGAAAATAAAACAAACCATATACATTTTAACTTGAAAAAAAACATGAACATAATGTTTAAACATAAAAATCTTGAGCAATGACATAAAACATGGTAGTATATAAGGCATATATCATAATGGAACATAAATCATGATAAAATAGCATGGGGATAATGCATGTAATTATGTCAACAATTAATAACATGTTATGATTTCCATAGTAGCCAAGGAATTTCTTCCAAGATCATCTTAGTGGAAAAAGCCCCTATCTGAATCGAGTTCACTCCTCGTTCCAGTCCTATATCACCGAACCAGATTAACTTACCGTTCCATCCATGTTAATATCATGAGATATAAATCATTACCCAATGAATTGTAGGGAGATATATGTCCCACCCATCTCATAATGAAATCATTCTTACTTGTTCCACAATATAATCATAAATCATTCATCTTAACCCAAAGAATAAAAATGGGTTTCATAAACATCATCCCATCATAACATAATCCATATAAGACAAATGGATATCGTTTCATCATAAGAGAAGTGAAACAATGTAAATCATAGAGAAATTATACTTGAAACATACACATATGAAATAATGCCATCTTTTATAGAAAATGGTTTTGATAAAACACTTGAAATAAATTCTTGAGGAAAATATCATTTCTTCATCAAAATCATCTTCTTTTCACAAAATGCAATGAAATTTTAAAGGAAAAGGATTTTCTTTAAAATATTCATGAAATATTTTATAGTATTCTTCATTAAAATAAGGCGATATGAGCACCGTAAAAATCTGTTCATGCCGTATAAGTTAAAAAAACATTCTTCTCGTACTTTTGTTGGAAAAGTCAAAAAGTACAACGTATGGTAAAAAAATGAAAGATTCCTTCCATAACACCAAGTAAAAGTCAATGAGGGGGTAAACATGACTTTAATCATACATATAATAATATTAGTCATTGTATGAAATACATTTCTATGGACATGGATGGAAAATCTAACCCCAGTAAATACTTATGTATATGCAATCTCGAATAAAAATGAGATTGAAAAATTATCCCTTACCGTAGGTCCGATATGATTCGTACATATCCGAATCTCTTGTATAATGATTTAAATAATGTTATTGACTTATTAAATAATCAAATTCATTGTTATGATATCATATATGGTTCACTTATGACTTTATATTACCCGTTCTTTTGTAAATTCCATGTTAAAGTAGTGTTTTGGGTAAAATCGTTTCATTTATCGTACGTGTTTTGACTTTTTGTTCTTGATATTATTACTTATATCCTGATTTACATAATTCCAGAATGTAAAACATGATATATATATATATATATAATATATTCAGTATATAAATAGAATGAAATACACCGTTCAGGGAGACGGTAGGCCGTGCGTACGCATGAACATTGTTTTCATTTCCTTATTGAATTAAATGGAAATAAGTAAATGAAACATATATGTACATAAATCCAGTATAATTATTATATAATATCTTTTGTTATTATTTATTATATATAATTTATAATCATACTTTAATGGTTATTCATGGAAAATTAATCGCATCGCGTTCGTGGAGACGGTAGTCCGTATATACGCACGAGCGATGATATCATTCCCATGATCTTGAAATTGTATTGAAGTGTATGTATAATATTTAAGAATAAATATCAATTTAAAATAATCATATGTAGTTTTTTATTTACACCACTACACCCATCCAAGTATGGTGGTGGTGGAAAACAGATTACACCACGGTGTGGAGACGGTATTTCATACGTACGCACGCACGGTGATTTTGTTTCCGTAGGATGGATAGAAGATGAAATTTGGTTGTTTGATATTTATAATAACATATCATTATATTATTGATACTAATGTTATTAATTTATGATGAAACAAATAAATAAGAAGATGTAGAAAAAGAAATAAATTGGAAAGAATCGGTAAAGGATATTACCTCTTCTTTGACGCTCCTCTTCTTAACATCCTCTTAAGCACTAGGGTTGGTCTTTTGAGGAGACTATAACCTCTATAATTTTACTAGGGAAGATGAGAAGGTAAATGGGCAGGGTTTGGATGAGCTTCATGTCTCAAAAGTGTGTGAAGAGAAGAGGGAATGAGTTCCATTTTTATACGGGAGGAGAGGGGCACCTTTGGAAAAACTCAAAATATTATATTATAATAAAGTCATACTCAGTTTGTAATATCTCAAAAATTAATTTTTTATAAAATAAATGGGGTATGGGTCGAAATACTCTCAACCAATAGGTTTTAGACAATTTCAGGTTACTATTTTAACCTTATCATTTAGATTTAACACAGAGTTAAATAATTTAACTTTTACCGTGTATTCTTTTTTTCTTAGACTACATGGTTAATAAACATAATATAACAAGACAAAAAAACCCCAAGTGGTTCATTATTAATATATATAACCTTATCAAAGTCATTTGGCAGAACCTTAGATTTTTAGAGAAGGAATAAAAATTAATAATATAATATTTGTTTTAAAAACTATTTTATGTAAATTTTGACACTATTTGGTACGTGATTTTTGTGAAAATCATAACAACATTATTAGTTCGAAAACAGTAAATTGAATAAATAATAACAAGTAATATTAACCAAAAAAGTAGTGGAATTCATAAAAAGTATCGAATTATATTTATTTGGGTATTTATAACATCAATTATGTAAATATTTCATTAATAAGGTAATTACTCAATCTTCATTGTGTCATAAATAAATTAAATTATTTTATGTCTAAAAATTATAAATAAAATAAAATTATGTAGGGAAGCTTTTTATCTTTATAATGAATATTTATAGACGAATTTATCTTATGTGTATCCCTATATTAATAATTTTTTAGTTATTAATCTTTGATTTTAACTATTTTAACTCTTATTTTTATAAAATAATAATAAGTGTCCTAATCTAATACATGTGGACCTAAAGGGTAATATTTTATTCCTAATGTTGTTTTTGGTCGAATTAAACTTATCCAATAGAATTAGGACATGTGTTAGGGTAATAATAATATAATTTTTACCCTTAATTACCCTATTTACTTATAGTCGTTGTTAATAAATTTAAAAAACTACTATTCACCAAAAAATATTTTTATCTTATTGAACAAAATTTTACTCATTGAGGATAACCGTGTCTCTCTAATTTTCGAAATTCCACTCACAGAAGCGGTAAAATTACATTTTGTGTAAATTTCCAAATACTCCTAGGAGGTGGGTAAAAGACGGTGAAAAGTTCAATAAATTTTTTATATATCTAAAATTATTATAAAATGACTCCAATTAATTACATTGAACTTATATAGGTATTATGTATCAAATTTTAGTTAAATAAATTTAAATAAAATAAATAATTATTTAAATAAAAATTCGGGTTTTAAATAGTAACAGTGTGTTTTCACTATTCATAAAAAAATTGAATGTGTTCAGAAAAATACCAAAAATTTAACCTAAGCTAATTTTGATATTTCGAATCCAAAAATGGAGTCCATTTCGAAAGATAAAATTTATAAAATTTCAAAAAGTGGGTATTACTATTCATAACAGCTAGTTTATATAACATATCGTTGTTTAGTGAAACTCGGTATTGTGTACAACAGACGCTATCGTGGAAGGTCGCAATTGCGTGTAATGCAAACCAAGTCAGGGATGCATGTAGTGAATGCTCCTTCTGGTGTATCATATAACAGAAGACATCAATGAAATTAAATAGAATATTTTTCTTAAAATCCCGGGGTGTTACATTCTAGCCCCCTTAAAATGAATTTCACCCTCGAAATTATTCGGGTTTATAAGTGGTTTACTACTCGAAAGTTTCTTTAATAGAAACCCACATCGTTAAAAGGAATACCAAAACATAACTTTAAAAACTAAATTATGAAACTTAACGGTTACCCAAATTTACTAATCATTGGGTTTCCACATAGAAGAACATATGTGAAAATATGGATATGGAAGAGAAATGTAACCATCAAGTTCCGATGGAGAGTGGTAGAGAACATGGCTATGAAAAATACAATAATCACAAATCCATAAATTTGTGATGATTTAAGGTACCATCTGATTCATCAGATATAAGGACACTAGGACAACATTTTTTTGTATTCAAGATCATTTCCCTAATGTTGAGGGATTGTCGAATTAAAAGTAATAATTACTTGATTTTGGTACAATATTATTGTTGTTTGTGCCTTGAACAATTTCCACACCATATCTTAAAGAAGTAAAGTTGAATCTGTCTTCCATGAAGTGTTCGTAGATCATGCGATAGAATGATAGGTCATTCCATCTGTCTCAAACAAAATGATAAAAAAAATTATTTAATATAAATAAGTCCATCTATAGTGAGAATAATCATATATGGTTCCTAAAATGGACTTATACTTGATATATCATACCGCTTAATATAATAAAACAAGATTATACTGACCAGGGACTTTTTGTAGGCCAGTGGTAGGTGATAAAGGCCTGTCGCACTTCAGTTGTGGGTTCGATTCCCACAGCCCTGTCCGACGTGATGGGTTGTCGCCCGTTCTGCATGTTGTTCCTTTTCTTAAACTACACTATTATAATATTCCATCAATAATATCGAAAAAAGTTCTAGCCTTAAACAATACTCACTTATATCCAACATAATTCATTCCAATATTTAGGCTTATCTAAAATACTTCTGTCCATGCTCATAGTATAAAGAAAACAATTACGAGAAATTTCATCTACTGATCATGTGAATACCATCATTTATCCCCTATATATCATATGATATATCTTGTTGGTCAAATTACAAACATGTGAATACCTTAATCATGTATTCTCTTGAAGCATAAATTGCCACAGATCCTTAGTGAAAACATGAATGCTATCCACAGTAAACTCTTTCCACATACCAAAATCCGAAAAAAAATTTATACTCAAACCATGATATCACATTGTCCTTACATAAGTCATGAGCTCAATAATACTATCAAACATCTAATTATCTCATCATACCTTCATTATGCGCATATCATCTACTTTCCAAAAATATTACAATCACTTTTTATTGTTACCAGTACCATATAATTATTGAAAACCAATACATAGATATTCCAAAATTCCACGATGCCATAAATGAGATTCCATGATACTATTTTGAAATCCCATTACATAAACACTTAATCATTACATATCATCTTTTTCATACTCAAAATCACAAATAGTGATCACATGTGAATTCCCTTTATCCTTTTCCTTAAGTGGTTGCTCATGTTGATCATCATTAACCCTCGGATTAGGGCATTGATTATCATAATATCTCATTTAATTTCACATGAATCATTGAAGTGTTATTGGTGCGTTCTCTTTAGTATTTTCTTTATTCACATCATTAGCAACCCTTTCTCCATTACATCGACACTCATCTTCTAGATGACCTTATTTTCCGCACATAAAAAATTTTCAAGTCCCTTTAAGACAATATCCACCATGCTTCTTTCCACACTTTGAGCATAAAGAAACATTCATCTTCTTTTCACCATTATTATGAGATTTCTCCTTGAACTCCATCCTTCATTTCTTTTCAAAACCATGAGATGGATATGTAACACCAACTTCTATTTCTACCTTGATAGCACAACAAACAATTTCTTCATAGCTACTAAAGTCTATTATAGCTAATTCCCTTTGATGACATGGTTTTAAACCACTGAAGAATCGATCAACTTTACTTTCAGGTTGGATGATAAATTTAGATGCATACATTTAAAGCCTTGTAAAATTCGCTTCGTGTATACCAATAGATTCATAATCCTTTTCCTTAAGCTCAAGGAAATAATTTTCCATCTTTGTTCGAAGAATACAAGGGAAGTACTTATTGAACATTATGTTCTTGAACACATCCCATTCAATATATTCAATTTCATCTCAGGGCCTCATTTTATTAATTAGAGTCCACCATTGATCTGCTTCACCTTCTGAATAGTAAATAGCTAGAATGACTTTTTCATGTTCCGAACAGCGAAGTATGAAAAATATCTTCTCAATAGTACTGATCCATTGTTCAACAACAAGTGGATCATAAGACCCAGTGAAAGAAGGTGGGTGTTTCCTTATGAAGGACTAAATAGAATATTGTTTCCTTGTCTACTCATTTGGAAGTCCAGAATTATTCATATCTTATGTAAGTATAACAATAAGATTCTACACTCCATCTCTCATAACATTGGTTTGTTCAGGAGGACAATCATTGCATTATCCATTACATTGATCAACACGGTTCCTTTGGGTTTCAACCATCGTCTAAATCCCAAAAAGAATAGTGTGAGAGGCAAAAATCATGCTAGGGAAAACAACATAATAATGGGGGAGTACCTTAATCTTAGGGTTAATTTTAATATTGTTACCGTTATTCTAGGACTATAACCTATACTTATACATAACCTTAAAGACATTCCTAGACATACCTTAGAAATATCTCAAGGGATCTCATGAAACTTTTCACATCCTAGTTTCCAAAGGTTAACTAAAACTTTCCCTTGATACCAACTGTAGACATCCAAATCTTGATATAAATAGAAATTACATTACTTTTTCAGAATATCGAATGCATAACAAAAACATACACCAAAGGACCGTAATAGTTTAGTGTCTTTGGAAGCTCGGAACAAAATCTTATAATCATGTTGAATGATCTTCGTCATCTCCCATAAATATCTTCCCCTTTTGTTTTCCAACCTAAAACCTTACTTTATATCTTGGGGAAAATAAAACATATAAATGGTGAGCTCAAATTCTCAGTAAGGGTAAGCATGGAGAAAATAAAACAAACAATATAAATTTTAACTTGAAAAAAACAAGAACATAATGTTTAAACATCAAAATCTTTAGTAATGACATAAAACATGGTAGTACATAAGGAATAGATCGTAATGGAACATCAATCATGATAAAATAGCATGGTAATAAAGGATGTAATTTTGGCAACCATTAAGTATATGTTATGATTTCCATAGTAGCCAAGGAATTGCTGCCAAGACCATATTAGTTGAAAAGGTCCCTATCTGAATCAAGTTCACTCCACGTTCCAGTCCTATATCACTGAACCCGATTAACTTACCGTTCCATACATGTCTATCTCATGATATATAAATCTTTACTCAATTAATTGGTGGGAGATATAGGTCCCACCCATCTCATAATGAAATCATTATTACTTGTTCCACAACATAATCATAAATCATTCATCTTAACCCAAATAATAAAAATGGGTTTCATAAACATCATCCCATCATAACATAATCCATATAAAACAAATGGATATCGTTTCATCATAAGAAAAGTGAAAACATGTATATCATAGTGAAATTATACTTGAAACATACACATATGAAATAATTCCATCGTATATGGAAAATGGTTTTGATAAAACACTTGAAATGAATTCTTGAGGAAAATATCCATTCTTCTTCAAAATCATCTTTTTTTCAAAAAATGCCATACAATTTTAAAATCAAAGGATTTTGGTGAAACTATTCATTATATTTTGTAGGATAAGCGTTATGAAAATAATCCATTATAGAAACCGTAAAAATCCATTCATGCCGTATAAGTTAAAAAACATTCTTCTCATACTTTTGTCAGAAAAGTCAAAAAGTACCACATATGGTAAACAAAAGAAATATTCCTTCCATAACACAAAGTAAAAGTCAAATAGGGGTAAACATGACTTTAAAAATTCATGTAATAGTACTAAAAACATTATAAAAAACATTTTTATGGACATGGATGGAAAATCTAACCCCAATAAATACTTACGTAAAAGCAATCTCGAATAAAAATTAGAATGAATAATTATCCCTTACCTTAGGTCCAATATGATTTGTACATATCCCATCCTCCTGTATAATGATTTAAATAATGTCATTCAGTTAATACAGAATCATTTTCATTGTTATGATATCATACATGGTTCACTTATATCTTTATATTACCGATTCTTTTGTAAATTCCATGTTAAAGTAGCATTTTGGGTAAATTCGTTTCATTTATCGTACATGTTTTGACATGTTGTTCTTGATATTATTACTTATATCCTGAATTACTTAATTCCAGAATTTAAAACATGATTTATATATAATATATATTAAGTATATAAATGGAATGAAATACAACGTTCATGGAGACGGTGGGCAGTGCGTACACATGAACATTGTTTTAATTTCCTTATTCAATTAAATAGAATTAAGTAAATGAAACATATATGTACAGAAATCTAGTATCATTATTATGTAATATATTTCATGATTATTTATTATATATACTTTATAATCATACCTGAATGGTTAATCATGGAAAATTAATCTCATCGCATTCGTGGAGACGTAGTCCATACGTACGCACGAGCGATGATATCATTCCCATCATCGTGGAATTGTATTGAAGTGCATGTATAATATTTAAGAATCAATATCACTTTACAATAATCATATATAGTTATTTATGTACACCATTATATCCATCTGGATAAGGTGGTGGTGGAAAATAGATTACACCACGGCGTGGAGATGATATTCCGTACGTACACACGCGCAGTGATTTCGTTTATGTAGGATGGATAGAAGATGAAATTGGGTTGTTTAATATTTATAATAACATATCAGTATATGAGTGATACTTATGTTATTAATTTATGAAGAAACAAATAAATAATAATAATTAGAAGAAGAAATAAATTGGAAAGAATCAGTAATGGATATTACCTCTTCTTTGACGCGCCTCTTCTTAACCTCCTATTATGCACTGGGGTTGGACTTTTTAGGAGACCATTACCTCTATAATGTTTATAAGGAATATTAGAAGTTAAATGTTCAGGGTTTGGCCGAGCTTAAAGGCTCAAAAGTGTGTGAAGGGAAGAGGGAAGGGGTGCCCTTTTTATAAGGGAGGAGAGGGGCACCTTTGGAAAAACTCAAAATATTATTTTATAATAAAGTCATATTAGGTTTATAATAGCTCCAAAATAATTTTTTTAAAAGATAATGTATGTATTGGTTGAAATACTCTCAACCAATAGGTTTTAGACAAATTTAGGTAACTATTTTAACCTAATCATTTAGATTTATCACTAAGTTAAATAATTAAACTTTTACCGTGTCTTCTTGTTTTCTTACAGTACATGGTTATTAAACATACTATAACAAGACAAAAGACCCCCAAGTGTTTCATTATTAATATATGTAACCTTATCTAAGTCATTTTTCCTAGCCTTAGAATTATAGGAATAGAATAACAATTAATAATATAATATTTGTTTTAAAAAATATTTTCTGTCAATTTTGACACTATTTGGTACTTGATTTTTGTGAAAATCATAACAACATGATATGTTCAAAAAAATTTAATTAAATAAATAATAACATGTAATATTAACCTATAAAATTAGTTTAATTCATAAAAAATCTCAAATTACATTTATTTGGGGACTTATAACATCAATTATTTTAATATTTCATTAATACGGTAATTACTACATCATCATTGTGTCATAAATAAATAAAATTATTTATTGTCTAAATTTTTTAAATAAAATACCATTATGTATGAAATTATTTTTATCTTTATAATTAATATTTATAGTCTAATTTATCTTATGAATAACCCTATATTAAAAATGTTTTAGTTATTAAACATTGATTTTAACTATTTAAACTCTTCTTTATATAAAATAATAATAAGTGTCCTAATCTAATACAAGGGGAACTAAAGGGTAATATTTTATTCCTAAGTTTGTTTTTGGTCTAATTACACTTATCCAAAAGATTTAAGACATGTTTTAGGGTAATAATAATATCTTTTTTACCCTTAATTACAGTATTTACTTTTAACCGTGGTAAATAAAAGTAAACAGTTACTATTCACCAAAAATTATTTTTATCTTATCGATCCAAATTTTACTCCATGATGATAACTATGTCTCTCAGATTTTTTAAATTCCACTCACAGAAGCAGTAAAATTATGTTTTGTGTAAATTTTCAAATTCTCCTAGGAGGTGGGTAAAAGATGGTGAAAAGTTCAATAAATTTTTTATATATCTAAAATTATTATAAAATGACTCCAATAAATTACATTGAACATATATAGGTATTATGTATCAATTTTTACCTAAAATAAAATTAAATAAAATAAATAATTATTTATATAAAAAGTCAGTTTTTAAATCATAACCTAGTGTTTTCACTATTCATTAAAAATTGAAAGTTTTCAGAAAAATACCAAAAATTCACCCTAGGCTAATTTCGATATTCAGAATCCAAAAATGGAGTCCATTTCAAATGATAAAATTTATAAAATTTCAAAAAGTGGGTATTACTATTCATAACTGGTAGTTTATATAACATATCGTTGTTTAGTGAACCTCGGTATTGCGTACAACACATGCTATTGTGGAAGGTCGTGATTACGTGTAATGAAAGACAGGTTAGGGATGTGTGTAGTGCAAGATCCTTTTGGTGTGGTGTACAACACAAGACATTAATAAAATTAAAAAAAATATTTATCTTAAAATCTCAGGGTGTTACAAACAATGAGTTTCCAGATGATGAGATACTTTATTTCCCTCCCTTTTGATGAAGGATAAAGAATAAGTCGTGAAGCTATGACTAAGAGACTTTATTTTCTTAATAAATAATCCAAGAGATTGGGGACCAATATAATTTGTTTTCATGGCATTGATGATGTCGAGATAATAAGATTTAATGTGTATATAATTCCATCAATTATCTTTTTCAAAGGACATACTGGCAAGGATGGCATGGGTTTCAGAAATATCAAGTTCCCAAAAGGCATGGTTCTACTCCTGTCTAGCAAAAATAACTTTACACCAATTCTCATGGCCCATCAATACAATTTCAACAAAACCATCCACGAAGAGAAAAACATTGACATTGATCTTAAGGATACCTTCTAATGGGGAGCCCCATCTAGTATCAACTGACAGAGAACCAGAGAACCCATTCATGTCAAGGTCCCAATTCCACCTATCAATCAATATTGTTTCTCATTCAATAATGAAACTATAGGGTTTTTATGTGTTATTTAAAATGAAATCATTTTGTCTAACAATGATAATCAAAATTGTCATGCAACATGATGCAACCTTATTAGTAGTGAAAGTTGAATACCACATCATCAGCAGTGATGGGAGGTCCAGAACCACAACAAGAATATGATCCGTATGAGATCCCCAAGCAGTCCAATCATTATTTACCCCTGAGAAATGGATGGTATCATGAAAATGAGATTTTGGTTCATCCGAGCAAAGGTTACATTTCATGTATTCCATAACACAGAAGAAGTAGAGGAGATCATAGTTTGGATGAATACTAATAAAAAAATTTCACCATAAGTAATAGATATTTGGGGGATGTTCATTTTCCAAAGTGTTTTCTTGATCACATGACTATCGTCAATATGAGTTTCAAGAGAAATTATATATCCCGATTTCACTAAATAAGATCCTAAAATTTCATTTTTCCAAAATATACAATTATTCCCCACATCCATCACACATGTAATTCTAAGAATAATACATTTATCCATTATGTTCAACGAAGAATGAATTTTATCCAAAAACCAACCATTATTAGAATAATTGAAAAGGAAGAGGATAATGGAAACATCATAACAAAGGTAGGTTGGGGACATGAACAATATGCTATCTTTATCAATCAACCAAGTATTATTTGGAATATTTACATTCATTCCATCCCTCATCCAACAACTAATTCTTCTATCATGTAAATTTCGTGATCCCAAAATATTTATACATAGGAAGATGGGGTGGGGGCCAGGAGAGGAGTTCTAGAAATTTGAGTGAGGAAAAAAAATTCATAAAGAATCCATGCGCAGATAGATGATGGTTGAGTCCAAAGGCCCTAGCCCTACTTACCCAAAGGGGAATCATTAAATAGTTGTAGGTCCTAATAGCCGATTCCACCAACAGATTTAGGGTGACATATTGAGTTATAGGAAATACAATGATTTTATTTTCTCGCATTAATATGGCCCCACCTGATGTTGGATATATGGGAGTGAATTTAGTCAAAAATCATACCAGGAAGACAAAAAAATGAGATGATATAGATTAGGATAGATTGGAGAGCTTCCATAACGAGATTCTCTTTTCCCACTTTTAGAAATTATTTTCGGAGACAAACCGTGGTTTCTTTCACCATTCATTCGACAATGGATGAGAAAAATGATTTATTTGATCATCCAACCATCATGGGGATCCCAAGGTATTTATAATTATTTTTTAAAATTTCAATAAAGAACTTATCTCTTGTTCGGTGGAACACCAGAGCTAAACGAGATTTCTAATTTTTCCTAGTTAATCACATGTTTAGAAGTCCTCCATAAAGGCAGATCACATGGAATATAGAAAATAATTAATCATGTGTGGATATTGAGAAGTTAGAGAAATAATCTATAAAAAAGATATGAGAAATATATAGGATAATCCAACACAATTTTTCCACATTAATTTATCTTGAGGAAGGTTTCATTGAAATGTGGTTCGAAAACAATTAGCCACTAATATGAATAGAAAAAGGGAGAGAGGGTCTCCCTGGATAATGCCTCAAGTGGGGTTACATCCTTGTGAACTTCCACCATTAATTTTGATCCTGAAAAAAAAATATGAAACCCAGTGCATGATCATATCTATCCATTTTGAACAAAAACCCATTATTGTCATTGAAATTTGGAGGGAATGTCATTCCACTATATCATACACCTTATTAATATATAGTTTCCAAGCCATTGTTCCTATTTTCATAACCGAGCATGTTTTCATAGAATGGAACACCTCATGGGACATAATTTCATTATTTGTGATGAGCCTTTTCACAACAAAGTCACTTTTATTTTCAGATATAATTGAACAACATGCGTAGTTGGTTGACTATAATCATTGGAAAAATGTTATATGATACATTACATAAGATGATTGGACCAAAGTAAAAAATCCAATAGGGGGTTCTTAATCATTAAGATGAGGGTTATAATGGTATCACTAAGTGATAAAATAATGATTTTTCCAACCTAGATAACATTCATAAGAGCAGAAATGTAAAGGATAATAATGTGCTATTATTTCGTGAAGAAGAGAGCATGGAATCCATTTGGAGTTGCGGATTTTATGGAAGGGATATGCTTCATATCCCATAGTATCACATCAACCAAAAAATCATTTGTGATTTTTTGATTCATTGCATTAGTGATCATGGGTTTGATACAAGACTCAACCTCAACTGAAATGGTTAAATACCCTATAGTATAAATCTTTTGAAAATAATAGAAATTAATATCCTGAATTCAATCAACCTTGGTTTCAGTTATGCCATCAGGCTACGAGATGCATGATATAGTGTTTTTTTGGTGTCTGGAAGAAGCCTTCTGGTGGATGTAATGCTTGTTTTCATCCCCTTCTTTAATATGGGATTCTCATGATCATATACTATAATTTATCATTAATATGATAGGATTCATCCAATTCTACTTAGAGAAAGTTAATTCTGGAAAGAATAGCATAAGACAGTGATCATGCAAGAAGAGAATTTAACAGACTCTCAATTGAGTCACAATGCTTGTCGGGTTGAATAAATCTATGGTTTCTTCACAAACATATATTAAAATCCACATAGTGTAGTTTGGAACAAATATTTGAGTTTCCACCCTTCCATTATGAGCATAGAACCCCTTCGCATTCAAAATCTTTTTCACAGAAGTTTTCAAATATGAAAGGTTTCCCATATATTTGATTGTGAACACTATGAGGGAAACCAAAGAAAATATGGAAATACTCTAATTAATTTGGTTCTATTTGAGAGATTTGGAACATTTTAAAAGTGTTGGTCTATTATGTTGAGCCCAAAAATCCGTACAGACACTCTGCAATGCATGTGCTTTCAAAGTTCCCTCAAAACCAGGTAAAGGGACTACCTGTATATCCAAGGCCAGACAACTCCACCCTAGAGATCTCTTCCCAGAAGCACAAAATCTAGAGATCATATTGATATGATCTCCCATATTTTTTAATTCTAAAACATAATTTCATTGATTTCATGACAAAAAAGGATAGTGCAATAAATTTTTCATCATAGTGATTAAAGTAGATTCTACGAATTCCATTTCTCACTTTGTGATGGCTATCCTCAAAAACCTAAAAATGTCCATGGCAGGGAAATGTTACTACAGATAGATGTATCCAAATGACTTGACAAGTATGACATGGTTCTAAAATCAATGTTATCCTTCCCTAAAAGACACCCCCCCGAGTAACCTTGGATGGGACAAAGAATTATCCATGAAAGCAACTTTTTTGTGAAATACCATTAGTGTCCTAGTTTCCCATCATGGTTTTGGACACGAAAGAGACAATATTTTGGAAAACAAGTGTTTTTTTCATCTTTTTCAAAATTATGGAAATTGGTATTTTTTGAAAATTTTTAAATACCACAAAATTTTGAAGTAAATATAGACACTCTATCTATAAATAAAACAAAAGTTTAATAATTTGACCTATAAGAAAAAAAAATATGTGTGGTTTTTTGTGGTATATCCTGAGCATGACCATATGTGTGGTCTAGCAGAGCTAGTGCCCTCTCCACTACAAACCATGAAAAAACATCTGCTACACCACCAAAGTTGTCATTAATACCTCTCGAACAAGCTTTTTATCGATATAAATTCAAGAGAAGGTTTTGAATATAAAAAGTATATAATTTATTTTAGTTATTAAATTCTAGAAAATCTTAAGATACAACCACTGATGTTAAATAAATATTGGTTGTTCTACAACAACATGATGAACTGGCTTTATTTGACTTCACCTTTGTCACAAAATATGTCACACCGCACATATATGATCTACCTAGATGAAACTATTAATCTATGAAGAACATGGGGGAGATTAATTTTCAATCAATAGTAAATTACTATTGTGTTATTGTGTTTCTTTTACTAAATAAATATTTGGTTGATAAAATATAGAAATTTATAGAAATTTTTATACTAAATTTTCATTTTCATAAGACATATTTTTGATTTCTGGACATCATCCTATTTAGAAGTCTCCATGATGGTGGGTACACCATCCATTATATAACTAAGTGATAATTTATGAGAAAAAATAATTCACATGAAACAAGAAATAAAGCTCTTCCACCTTTCCTATGCTCTATAGATTTCATCCATGCCTTTTTTCTCTCCTCATCCATGGAAAAATTTATCACCATCTGCCAATCCCATTAAACGTTCATCACTGCCACCTCCCTCCCAACATCAGCATACACTTCCTCAAGCTCTCAAAGATGTCGTTGTAGTGCCTTCATTTCATTTTTATGTCATCCGTGGATGTGAATATCACGGTCTTGGAATTGTGTAATTGCATTAACAACTCCAATGTATCATCCTTGTCATGGAGGTACTGATGATCAGTTCAAGAGGCAGTAATGGTAGATTCTAAGGCCTATAAAAAGTCTCAAAACAGTTTTAAAAAGACATGTATTGGAAAATATTGTTCACCAAGGAGGGTATTGACCTGATATAGCTTCTATAATGTAGAAGTTAGGTCTGCTCGTATATTGAGTGCAATAATAGAGTAGGATTGAATAGATAGTTCCTTTAATAGAGACAAGTATTTTGAGGTATATTTTTATATTAGAGAAACATTATCATTTATCACTATATAAATCTCTTCAAATAAAACATCACAATTTGGAGGGAATATTTTTTATGGGTCTATTGAATCAAATTTTTCATTTCCTTCCAAAGAGAAAAACAAGTATGCATGGGAATGGAAAAAGGAAATCAATATAATGGAATGATTGTATGGAGTTTACGAACAATGGGTGATGAATGCAGTTTAGAAAGATATATTGAATCAAACTATTATGTTTCTTCATGTACATAACATTTGTGTTCCCCCAACGGATCTTCCCATGGCAGTTTACAACTTCAATTTTTATCTATCTATACTCCTTTATTTATAATTTCCTCGTTAATGGATGATTAAGATTCTTAATTAATATTTCCCTTTATGACCTCAAAAACATCAAGGTGTTAAAATTAACTTCAACCATACAAATATCATTTACACGAAAACCTACAGTAATATGTATTGTTCTTGAGGGAATCATTTTAGAAAAACCCCAATCAGATGCACCAATTTGAAAATAAAGCATACTAGCTACATAATTAATACAATATTTCCACTTCATCCTTGTAAAAGGGTTATATGTTTTTTTGTGAAAGTTCCAAAAATAAAAACCCTAAAACCAAGATTTGGGATTACCCAATATATGGTGTAGTGAGGGTGAGGGAGATGATAGGGAAGGGAGATTGGGTGCATGAGTCGAGTGGGACTGACAGAATCTATAAAGTTGGAGGAAGCAGCGGTAGCTACGGGTAAGGTAGGGGAGGCAAGTCATGAGGTGGTTGTGTTCAGGAAGAGTTGTGGTGTGCATGATGTAGGGTAGTGGTGAGGGTGGATGGGTTCCGAATGCGGTTTTTGGTGTGATGATGGAGACGATTGAGGCACGAGTGAGAGGGATCTCGGGGTGAGGGAGGCGGAGGCAGAGGAGAACCAAAAGCGGAGGCAAGAAATGGTTGAGGGGAAGGATTGGGATTGTAGTCCAGGTTGATATGGGGAGGGGGGTTTTTTTATGCCTTTATACCACCACTGTATATCTCTATTGATCACTAATAGTGACTTCATGAGGCGGTTGACCATGTCATGTACCTCAAATACCTCTTTTTCTAGTAGTGGGGGAAGCGTTTTCAAGTAAAGGTGATAGTGTAGGTCATCATGTACCAGATCTCTATTCTATCATAGTTGGTGACATGGTAGTTTCACATGATGTCTTCAGGTGTAAAGGGAGGCTCATAACCATCTACTAAAGTAAGGGCAGGGTGGACTATGAAGGATGGAGGTGGTTTTGAAGGTCAGCATTCCCGATTGAAGGTGATAGAGCATGTCTGCTTGTCAAAGACAGTCAGTGGGTGAGGTTCGCTCTGGAGGATGAGGATTAGCAGATGGTGACCGTGCAACAATGTATTTTTTATGGCAGCTTCAATGGTGCATAACAAATCCGGTCAAAAATCTGGTGAATGGGAATGACGAACCCCTGCTCCACGGTGGGGGTGGGGGTGGGGCGGTTGTATGTGGCATTGCCCAAGTGTCCATTGAGACATTGGTAGGGAGGGGACCTTTCCATTTTTTTCTATAGGAGTGGTCAATTATGATGGTTATTGGATGACAGTGCAATAGGTTGAATGTAGATAATAAAGAAGGCTTCCATGGCAGCTGTGATTGAAAGGCTTAGTGTGGTGACAAGGTAGGGTTGGGATGCATGGGTCCTCATGGACCATATACATGTATGGGGCCTGTGGGGTCATTATATTTGGTGGGTAATCCCTTGGGGGGCTTTGACCTACCCACCAGCCTATGTGAGGTGTGTGTGTGTGTGTGTATTCTGATGTAATTGTATCCATAATCACGTATAATATATATTTATATAATTATAAATAATATTATATATATATATATTAGGTGTGTGGGGGTAAAATTACATTAAACACACACATAGGATGAAAAGGTGGTCCATACCCCCCCCCATGGGATAGCCCACCCATCAAGACTTATTTATTCCATACATTGCCCGAAGGCCTAGTAGGCATGAATCACATTACATGGCCCAGAGGCCCACAAACTATCTTGAAGCCCCTATGCTGTGTCATAATAATATCATTCCTACATCATAGTCGGCCAGATTTATACCTACATCATCGTCTGCCTGCATCATGCATGCGTCACTACATGCCTGTGTCATGCCTCTGTCACCTCCTACCAGTGGAAATTCACTCCCACCTAGATTTGAACTCGAGTCTGATGCAGTATTTTGGGGAGCCTTTAAGACTCGAAAAAAATCCCCCAACTACTTATAAAAAATATATTTATTATAATAAATATATTCATGATTTAAATACATTTATTGTAATTTTATAATTATTTAATGATATATTTACTTATTTCTTATTAAAATTATATAGAAATATATTTAAAAGTATTTATATGTATTTATAAATATATTTTTATATTTATATATATTTATATCAATATATAAATATATGTAGTTATAAATATAATAACTATATTTATTATTTAAATATATTTACTATAATTTTATTATTATTAAAATATATATAATTATATATAATTAAAATTATAAATAAATATATTTAAAAAGTTATTATATATAATTATAAATATATTATTATAAATATAATAAATATATTATTATTTAAATATATTTATTATAATTTTACAATTATTTATATATGTATTTATTTATTTATAATTATAATTATAAATAAATGTACTTAAAAATTATTTATATACAAATATAAATATATTTATAAAAATATATATATTTATTAATATAAAATTATAAATAAAATAAATATATTTATTAGAATTTTATTTTTATTTAAATATTTTTTTTATTTATAAATAGTCAATTTTTTTTAAATTTTATATATTTATAATTTTAAAATTAAATATTTAAATTGAAAAATTACAAAAAAGAATTTATATAGATTATATATATAATGTTCAAACATATTTTAAATGTTAAAACATAATAAATAAAAATGAATAAATAGTATTCATAAAATTTATAATCATTTTCAAAATATTATATGTATAATAAATAAATATATGTATAAATAAATTTTTCAAATTGATTAAATACATTTTTAACATTATAAATGATCATATAATAATTAATTAATAAATTAACTTAACTAAAATACAAAATATTAAAAAGTGAATTTGTAACATTTACATGGATTACAGACATACATATGTACACCAATAAACAGATATACATACACACATGTATATACACACATACTCTTCTACACACACATATACACATATATATGCACATATTCACATACATACATGATGTTATACATGTAAATATATTTTAAATTATTTAATATGTATATAAATATAATTAAGAAGTTTCAGGTATTGAGTGAACTCAACCTGAACATTTATTAATGATAATTAAAATGAAATGAAACAAAATACAAACATGTGGAACCTAAAGCACCACTAATCTAGGAATGTTGGAAAACAATACCACCCAACAACATAATATTATTTTCCCAAAGACCCACTCATCATAGTTCGTGAACCATTTTTAGGCCAAACATCCGAAAACATAAATTCCCAAAGGCCTAGAGACACCAACATTGACAGATTCACCCATGATAACAGCAAATTGGTGCTAACCCCCCCTACAGTTGACATCATCACCATCATCTCATGAGATTAAACCATCAACCCATGTGACATAGGACCAATGGAAAATGAGGTTAACCCGTGAAAATTCCAAATGCCCCTCCTAGATCCACTCCATCCAACAAGTATTCAGACATGAACAAATTAAAAATAAAACACAACCTATCTCCAAGCTATCATTAATCCCACACCTAAGGTCATCCCACACAATGATAAGGACAATCCCCCACCCGCAACTCAAGGTATGAACCCCAACAACAACCCAAGACACTATGTCATTACCATTATGTTAGGTTCTCATTGGAGTACAAAACATCAGTTACAAAAATCATGGGTCACCATCGGGATACCACATCCACTAATTCACATGTTTCCAGTGATATGCTCGACACTCACTCAAGGTCACTATGTTGTTGGGCAGGGCCACTGACATCCCCATCATTGAGTGTCACCTAAGTTCATCACTGTAACTTGATGCCAGTTGTCACATGCTTTTCCGATCAAATCCAAACCATCATTGACAGCACCCGAGACCCATTCCCTACAGTAGGGTTGGGAAAGACCATTGTCGACCTATGCTGCCAGGATTTTCTTCCAAAAGACGAAGCCTCCGCTACAATCCAGCATTTTCACCACCATAGATCTCATCTAGAAGGCACCTCACTATCTATAGAACTATTTTATGTTGTGTCACATTTGGTCAGCTGCCTCAAAAACCAAAACCCTCTTTATGATAGGCAAGTTTTTTCACCCTTGAGAAGCAGAAACTTCCCGAATTTCTCCTCTAAGTTTAGATATGTGGAAAATGATCGAAAATCATTTTTATCCTCACCGTGAACCGCACTGTATAATACCAACATTTTGAAATTCACACTAATTTCATCCTCAGCCCTTGCTCTTAGGATCACAATATGGCCGCAACAATCCCCACATTGATGAGAAACAACCTCTCTATTGAGGAGATAGAATCTCTCCATCATATAAATATATATCTAAATAAATATATTCATTTACATATTATAAAAATTTTTAAATAAAATATTAATATTTTATGTTTATTTTATTTTTAAATACATTTTAAATCAATTTATAAAAATAAACTTTTAAAATGTGTTGCTCATATTATTTTTATAAAAAATATTATATATAAAATTATCAAAATTGGAATCATTTTTTACAAGATGTAATATATTTCATATTTATATGTTACTATTAAATATATATATATACTTATTGTAATATAAATCTTATTTAAGAATATTTAAATATATATATATATATTTATATTACAAATAAAACACTGCTGGTGGTGAGCTTAAGATCACATTCATTTCTACGGAGCCATACGACACCATGTGTTTCAGATCCTGGAGGAAAAATTTTGGTGTAGTGGTTGTACATATATTATGCAATGGTTTTGGGGTACTTGTGGGTGGTTTGTGCTGGCGATAGTCATTTGACACAACTGGTTTGTCTACGGGTCTCGATAGCGGTGCTTTGAACTAGATTGGGTGTTGTCGATGAAGGCAGTGATGCAACATTTTTGAGGATGACTATGGGGGACCTCTTGATGATAAAATAGATTGAGTGGGTAGAAAAGGATGTATGTAAAACCTTCAATAGTGTTGTGATGATAGAGTTCTGATAGCAATAATTCAATGGTGTTTTCTACAGGCAACAGCGTGCACGTTGGCGGTGATCTTGGGGTTGACCTTGGGATGTTGATCCTTGGGTGGAATGACCTTGATGAATATAATGTTTTTAAATATTTTATTCTATAATTCAATGTATTAAACCCACTATAGATTTATTTATTATGTGATTGTTATGTTTTTATGTTTTTGCCTTATTTAGAGCCTAAATTAAAAAATGGCTTAATTCAAGATTTTTACCAGATTTTTATTGCAAGTGTATTTTTCTAATTTATTTTAAAGTGTAATTAAAAAATGAGTGATTTTTTAAATCCTTGATTTATTTTCCCCAAAATTTTCTCCATGAGGAAGAGCTGGTTGAAAAATCATGAGGCCCAAAAAAACATTGAATTTGGAAAATACTCTAGGTGGACTGTGTGGACCCCACCTCCGTAACAAAAGCATAAGACGAGATAAAAACTAAAATTGATGTGATTATATATATAGATGAAATAGGATACCAAAATGTATTCCAACATTGAATTTTATAGAGTTTTGATTTCATTAAGAGATCCATTGATCATTATACATTGGAAGAATAATTTTAGAATTTTCATCTAGAAAAATTCAACCTCAGTATTAATTTCATAGCTCCCTCATCCGATTGAAAATTTTTCAGAAATGATGAGGTTCAATAGAGAAACAAAATATGAACATATCTTTAGAAGAAACTAGGAGATAATTAGACCATTAACGTGGAGAAAATCGGGTTGAATTCTAGGTATATAGTACTACAAGATAGGTCGTGATGATGACGAGACACTGAAAAATAAATGAAACACTGCAATAGTTGCACGGGATTGGGCCTATAAATAGAGCCCTCCGTAGCACTTCGAAAACATTCTAGGCATTCTATTGGATTCTCTACTAGAGGGATCTATTCCATTGGAGATCCACTCAAGAGGAGGTGAATTCCATGAATTAACCAATCCATGATGGGATAAAACTCTATGCTGTGTGTGGAAGAAGAGATCCAATGGCATTTCTCTTTTAATTTTGGGCTTTTAATTGTAAAATATTTTCTTTTAAATTATAATATATATTGTTTTCCTAATTTAAGGAGGCTCTCTAATTCTTGTTTTCATTTTCTTCTATATTTAAATGTGTTTCTTTTAATCTTTTGAAATTAATGTGGTTTATCTCATACTTTAAATTTCGTTGGCGAGGTCTCACTATTGAGCACTATGAGTTACATCTGTTTTGATTGTTTAGGGGTCTTCGGATAATCAGATGACTTTCATAAAAGTTTTTTCACCCATATTCTAGGTTTCAATAATGTTTCTAGTTAATTTTTGTGTATGGTTTATGGACATACAGTATACATTGGGAAATTTAATTGGAATACATTAATAAACATTGATAATGGGAATGTCCAAAGATCAATGTTTTTCCCCACTAAGTTCCTTGATAATTATTATAAGTACATTTTTTTTGGATTTATAATCACTAATTTAGATTTATTATTGCATTTCAAATTTCATAGTTTAGTTATTTTCAACCCTCACCCAAACTATATTAGTTTTATTTAATTATATTAGTAAAATAATAGTGACAATTGGAAGACAGTGTGTGTTGGAGGCCCCATGTGATTAACCCTAGGTTGTGCCACTATTGTACAATCCTAGGATAATATATATTTAATTGAAGAGGGTAAAACAACTAAAAGCCCTATCATCAATTTACTATCATTTTTAGGGAGGTTAAGCACTTCTGTATGCTATTTTTCAGAAACAAATACCAAAACTTCAAATATTTCAAAAACAACAACAACAAAAAAGATTTTATTTGAATATCATTCATTTATCAATCCAACATGGATTTTTATAGTGATTATAATAATAACAGGAATGTTTATAAATTTTATGGTGAGACTAGTATGGAAGGTACCTTGGATATAAAAATTTAGAAAATGCCTTCATTTTTCAAGAGAGTATCCAAATGGTTGAAAAAAGAAAGCAAGATGATGGCATTGCTGGCTGTCGATGTGAAAGAGCTTAAAGTCTCATGGATGGAAAAACAAAAACTAAAATCTAAAGAGAATTTATTGATTGTTCAACATACCTTTCAAGATAAATTGGTGTGGTTGAAGAAAAACATTAAGATCCACTTCCCTCTCCAGTAAATGCATTCCAAACTACCCTGGTTGAATAAAAGGAGTTTGAAGCTAAAAGTTTTGAGGGAGATTTAATTTATGAAACTTCTATTTATTCAAATGTTATTATTTCTAAATAGAAAAATTATCTCCCGTATACTGATTTTTAGATTCAGAACCACTAATTCAGGCCCTGTATTAAGAATAAGAAGAAGTTCTTTGTGTAGAAGAGAGAATGGAGGAGCCTGTTGAGCTTTACACTAGTGAAATTGAGGATAATGGCACAATAGATGAAATATATGAAGAATAAATTGAATATCCAAAACTATAAGTGATGACACATTTTATTCGACTATCTTCACCACCATTGTACAACACTCCTCCAATAAAACAAAATAACGATCACCACTAAATTCTTTTCCCTTCCCCTCTTCGACTCAAATTACATCCTTCACCTCTTCTGGGGGATGGGGAAATTTTTAGTTTATTTTGGGGTTATCACTTATAGAATATATATATATATATATATATATGTATGTAAATATAAATAACATGTGGTGGTTCCTATGGGAGAAACCCCAACCACTTTGTATTAGGATTAATTCCTTGCAACATCCTGACTAGGGGTAGTAAACACCTAACACCCAACAGGCGAGTCAAACCAAGCATTATCCCCTTTCTTTTCCCTTAATCATTATTTTTCATTATTTTTAGTGCATTTATTTATTTATTACATTGTAGGAAAAGGTGTTAGAATATAGAATCATAACTCAAAGTTTCCACTAAAAAAGAAACTCATGTTGTATCTTTACTTCTCTGTAGTTTTTCTGACCTTATTTATAATGTTTCAAAGTAAAATTAAGTTTCATGAAATTAATGTTTGGGGGGTAGTTTCGACCTACATTTGTTTGTGTCTTTTATTTTTTTTTTAAATTTTTCAGTAACCTTGAACATTAATAAATTTTTGGATAATTTTTTCACACAATAATTTTTTTTAGAAAAATTAAATGATATTTGAAAAAATGGACTGTAAATGATTTTTGATGTGAAAAATTATTCCATGAACTTGATTTTCAATCATTTTTGTACAATTTTGACCAAATTTTGAAATCAATGGACCTAAATCACTGAACAAATTTTTTCCCCATCTTATGAGGTATTTTTAAGTAAATTGACATATTCTTTATAATTTTGACAATTTCTTGAGTGAATCATGGATTTTGTGTGAGAACCATGATTTGTGATTTTTCTCTCTGAAAGCTTTATATTTAATGAATTTTTTTGGATTTTATGGAGGAACTACATTGGCTGGCCACATATTATCCTGAGACCCACCATAACATCTATCATTCATTATCCCTTAGCTTTATTAAATTTCCTTATAGGTTTAAGCCACATTATAAGGTTATTTTATCATACCTACCTACACTCTAAGTATTTTTTCATGAATATGTCATTTTAGAGTGTGGGGAACGGAAATTCATGTTCATTATTAGGGATTTGTATCATATTTTGGGTGGTTTGAGGTGAGTTCCATTATTTTGGGAAGTTTATTATTTGAAAATTGGGATTGAGTCACCATTTCATTGTTCTTTATCTGTTCCATCCAATTCTCCTTCAAAAAAAAATATGTGAAATTAAAAAAATGGAAAGGATTATGAATTCCTCATTATAAATTATTTTATGACTCACGTCCCAATAAAAATTCAAGGGAATGAGTTTCCATTCATTCATTTTATTTAGTTTTCAACTAATCCTCTATGAAAAAAACATCAAAAATAAAATAAAATAAACCTATGAATTTCTGAAGCATTTTAAAAAGAATAAAGAAAAAAGAGAAAAAAAATGGGGTGAAATAGGATAATAAAATTCATTGTAATAATTACTATACTCATGTCCCATATCAAAAAAATAGTTTGGTATTGTGATTCACTTGCTTAGGTGGATTTATGTTAGGTTCATCTGGTTTTTTCACTTGATTATTCTTGCATTAAACTTAAAAGTAAAACCTCATATTTCTGGCCATAAATACATTAAATAATACTCCCTATCATATAGTCATTTAAACCATTAATTAAAAAATTCATGATTGAAAATGTTCTCATGTTTCACACAGTGGTGAAATGAGAATTTTTTAAGTCTATGGTGATACATGAAATATCATAGTATGAGCATAACTCCAGAATTAATTTCTCTTGAGTGAAAAGTGTCACAAAATTCAATGTGAGGTAGGTTGTGATTGGTCCATGGATATATTTATTAGGTCTAAAAAATTTAAATGAGATGTTTGAAAATTATATGGTTTTTATTTTCATATATGAGTCATGATGGAATTTCATCTTGGAAAAGACCAGGAATAATTTCTCAATTTTTATTGATAGTGTGAATTTTGATTGAAATATATGATAATTGCATGGGAGTGAAATTATTAAGTGTTGGGGATTTATGAAACACATAATTCCACATATTTTATTCTATAATTTAATGTTTTAAACCCAAAATAGTTTTATTTATTAAGAAATTGTCATGTTTTTATGTTTGTGTTTTATTTTGAGACTAAATGAAAAAATGACTTAATTCTGAATTTTTAATAGATTTTTATTGCAAGGGTAATTTGGACATTTTTTTAAAATTACGATTCCAAATTGAGTGATTTTTTAATGAAATCATGGATTTATTTTATAAAACTTTTTCTGTAGGAGGAAGAGATGATTCGAAAATTTTGATGCCTGAAAAATCATGGAATTTGGAAAATATTTTGAGAGGACCGCTTGGACCCCACCTCCATAATAGTAGCATAACTCAATCTAGAAAACTTCAACTGATGTGATAAAAAATAGAGAATAAATAGGATATAGAAACTTGTTCCAAAACGAATTATATATATTTTTTATTTTATTAATAGTTCCATTAGAAATTATACATTGGAAGAATAATTCAAGAATAATCTTCTAGAAAAAATAAACTTCGATATTAATTTCAATACTCCCTCATCTGATGGAAAATGTTGTTGAATTATTTAGGTTCAATAGATAATTAATTTAAAAACACGTCTTTAGAAGAAAACAAGAGATTATTAGGCCGTTAAAGTGGAGAAAATTGGGGGAAATTTGCACGAAGTATTGTTGAACGATAGGTCATGACAATGGTGGGCTGCTAAAAAATAAATGTGACGCTGCAATCATTCCCTGGGTTTTGGCCTATAAATAGATCCCTTATTATCCCTTAAAAAATATTCTTGGCATTCATGGAGATCTTGTAGTTTATGGAGCCATGCTAGTGGATATCTTCTCAATAGGACGAGCATCCCATGAATTAACCCAACCACGATGGGAAAAAACTCCACGAGGTGGGTGGCAGTAAAGATCCAATGGCATTTCCATTTTTAGTTTGGGCTCTTTAATTGTAAAATATATTTTTTTACTTTATCCTGGTGATTTTTTTCTTGACTAAAGGTTGTCCCTTTCATTCTTGTTGTCATTTTATTCTAAATTTATTTGGATTTATTTTCATCTTATGAATGTAAATTGGTTTATCTCATTGTTTAAATTTTGTTGGTGAGGTCTCGCAATTGATTATGACGAGTTAAATCTATTTTGATTGTTCAGAGGTCTTATAATAATCTGATCACATTCATAAGAGGACCGACACCCATATTTTAGGTTTCAATATGGTGTCTAGTTAATTTTGGTGTATGGTTTGTGAACTTATAGTATAAATTGGATAATTTAATTTGAAGACATTAGTATACAATGATTATAGGAATTTCTAAATATCAGTGTTTTTCCACCGCTACCTTCATAGAATATTCATCTAAGTACGGTTCACTTTAGATTTCTAATAACTAAGGTATATTTGTTATTTAATTATTAATATCACAGTTTAGTTCTTTTCAAGACTTCCCCAAACTATATTAGTTTAATTTAATTATATTAGTAAATTAATAGTGACAATTTGAATACAATGTGTCTTGGTGGCCCCCTTGCGATCAACCCTAGGTTTTTCCTCTATTGTGCACTATTAGGAGAATAAAATTTTAATTTAATAGGGTAAAACTACTAAAAATCCTATCATCAAACCTCGGGAATAGGATGAGCTTTGGTCGAGGTATGAATTTGGTGGCTCTTTTCATGTGGTTGTTCTCGGGTGGCATGGATTTTCTAGACTATATAGGAAACTTGTTCAATGTTTCCTCTTTTTTATATTGGTGGATTTTTTCTAGAATATTTATGGGAATTCATCTACTAGATGACCATATGGTGGTATGAGACACTGATGGGACTGATGATCTCATGTAGCATGAGGTGTTAGTGGAATGGTATGCTGACAATGAGCATCTCTCACTGATGACGTATTGACATCAACACCTCGGGCAATAGACATCATGGGAAACCACGATCACATGAGCAATGACACCAAAGGACACAACTAAGTGCTCAATGTAATCAATTAGGCACCCGAGATGATGAACTCGGGTGGAGTGCTGTATGTGTTCCTCATTGATGTTGTCGAGTGCTTGAGATCATTAATATTGGTAGTTATCAGTCAAATCTTGGATTCCTCCTCTCATGCGGGTCTTCATGTCTTTTAAATGGGTCTTTGGACTTTCTTTTTTGTTTTGGGTGGTGATTATACACTTTCATGTTTTGGAGGAACTCCATATGTCACATCCTTTGTATTTTCTCTACATTTATTTTAATTAATCAATTTTTATGGTTGGGTATGTTTGGTACCTAAAACTTCCTGGTAAATATATTTATAAACATTTATAGATAAATATAAATATATTTATATTATCATATAAAAGTTTATATATTTATATAATTATATATATTTATGAATATATAAATATATATGATTACAAGTATAATGCACATATATATATATTATTTAAAAATCTTCACTATAATTTTATATTTATTTTAATATATATATTTATTTAAATATATTTTTTATAATTTTAAAATATTTTAAAATATTTCTAATTATTTATAATTATATTTATAAATAAATATATTAATAAATATTTATGTGTAATTATAAACATATTTATATAATTATATATATATATATAATTATATATTGATTAAAAGATAACTATATATATTTGTAAATATAATAAGGGTATTTATTATTTAAATATAATTATTATAATTTTATAATAATTTTGGTTTTTTATTTGTTGGGAATATTGGAGGTCTTGCGAAGCTTCTCACTCATTTTCTTGATAGTGATTAGGGTTCTCCACATATGGCGTCTTGAGATTGAGTAACTTTAGTTGAATCCCTCCTTTCTCAAGGTCAATTATACTTCAATGGGCTGTGGTGGAAGGGTTATAGGTTTTGTCTATTTTTTTCTTCACTTTAAGAATATGAAAGTTTGGTTGGCTGAAATCAAAGCATCTTCTTCCTTCCATTGTGGATCTGAGACGTGTGTCGCAAGAAAAATTTTTTCATCAAGATTTGATGATTCTTCAAGAAGAATTTTTTTATGAGGAAATTTGGGCCTCATTCACGCAAATCAAGATCAAATTCTTTACAGGTTCAAGATCTATGAATTTATTATTTTTTCAAAAATAGTTTTACCATTTTGACCAAAAACTTCAAAAACTGAAGATCTGGTCTGAAGGATTTCCATCGCATGTATTTTACAACTGGAAATGTATTTTGGTTGTGTTTGGCTACATCCACATTTTTCCATTAAAGTAATTAAAGTAGAAGATATGTGGTCTTGACTAGATTCTTAACAAGCAAGGCATGCTTTGTATCCAGGATCAGCAACCTAATTTCAATCCTGTTTCAATCTAAAACACGACAACCCAAGTCTGGGTTTGGATCTATGGTTTAAAATATATGTTTTGGCCTCTTAAAATTTTATTTGATAGTTCATCAGTAATTGGAACACCGATCAAATTGGATTGTGCAATAGATGAATTGTGCTTTGGTTATTTCACACGCTTCAAGGTGGAGGTAGATTTGAGCACAACACCCATTGAGAATGTGATCATATCAACTAAAAATTTTAATTTCAAATTAAATATTTGAGATAAGATATTTCCTTTATTTTGTAGTGGTTGTAAATCCATTGGACACCCCAAAGGAAATTTCTACAATGATATTTGTTGTACTTACAATAATTTGAAAGGGTGTGGTACATCTTGATATAAGAGGAATATATTGTAATACTAAACATTTTTTCTTAGAAGAAACCATCATTCACTATTCAGATGGGGGTTGAGAAATTCAAAGAAAGCTACTTCAATATGATTGGCATTGATGGCTTCGGAGGCACCTGCTGCACTTAATTTGTGACCTTTTTATTTATCTTCATTTCCCCGGTTTTTTGGTGGGTGTTGTATCGCAATAAATAGGGTATGTGTTTATACGTTGTAATAGAATTCCAATTTGATGAAATAAATACTAGTTTACTTCCATGAGGACCAAAAATATGTGATTGGTTTATCCATCTAGGGCTGTTTGATGTGGCATATTAGTGAAATTTCATTTTTTTCCTTTGGGCTTGTGACGAACCTCATTCATTTGTTAGGTTTTTGGTTGAGACATGTCACGTAGTACCCTAACATGTCATGTACTACTTCATGGATAGTGATCTATGTGTTGGTAAGGACACGACAAAATAGTAGGGTGGGAATACAAACCGTGTGGTTCCCTTACATATCGTCTGTCCCTTTATGAATATTCAAACTTATGTACCTCCTTTATTTGGACACATATTTTGGCCAGTGAGAATCCTATCCTATGTTTTTTCCAACATAGAAAGTGATGATACCCTTATTTTTGGATTTAGATATATGATGTTAACTTTTACAAGCGTGACGACCAGTTATGCGGTGCTCGAGGATGGTAGTGATCACTAAAGATCACTAGAGAACTTTCTGAGTTACCCTCCAACTAGGAGACGTAGTGGAGTTACTCAGTGTTTCAGGTGGTACACTCTACCGGGGCTAGGTAGTGGGGTTCTCTGATGATTTTTTTGAGTTAACCTCCAGTACATGCTGGGCAGTGGAGTTCCTCAATGTTCTGAGTGGTGCCTTCCAGCATGGTTGGGTAGTGGAGTTACACAATGATAGGTCCATGCAGTACTCTCCTTTAGGGCTGGGTAGTGTAGTTCCTTGATGAAATTTTTGGGTAGTAAACTCTTGCAGGGTCGGTTATTTGAGTTCCCTGATGTCCTTTCCTGAGTGGTACCCTTCGGGTAGGTTGGGATGTAGATGTCATCTCTGATTGTTTGAGTGGAACCCCCATGATTTACTAGGGAACTGGTCGTCTACTTTAATTTTGTGCCACCTTGACTATGCAACATAGTTAAGTGGTGTGATTTTACTTGTAAAGACACTTCCAGGCATTTGTGTGAGATATTGGGCATCGTTGATGGACATTTGGAACTATTGGATACTCTCCTTCCATGAGAGGTGAAGAGGTGTGTGGTATATTATGGTCATTATGTGTTAATAATAATGTGGTTGGATGAGTCTACTCTCCTATTATAGGTGGGGAAGACTCGACTTGTAGTTCACCTACTCAATGTGTTGTGCTACTTGTGTTTAGATAAGACTACTCTTCTTCTTGTGCTGAGCTATAAAATAGAGATCCCCTTAATATCTTGTTTTGGATTATTTGATTGAGAATATATATATTTATTTATATCCTTCTATATCCACACATTTATGTTTGGTTACCCTCTTTCCTAGATATTTGAATACACACGGGGTAAGTCGCGTGCTTTTCGTGTCTAGATTCTCTTGGTTGGATGAGTCAACTCTCCTGCTATTGGTGGTGAAGACTCAATGGGTAGTCTATCTACTCACTGTGTTTATCCCATTTTGTTTGGATGAGATTAATTTCACTCTTAGTTTGGGTTGAGATATTCTATTGATTGTATCTTTCATCTACCGTATTTACTTTGTTATTGTATCTCATACTACTACCCTTTCATCTTTTAGGGTGTCTTACAGGGTATGTATATACTCACTCCAATATGGTATTTTCTCACATGTGTTTTGTCTTATGGAAATGAAACATATTTCAACTGTGACTACAAAGGTGATTTGGGATACTAGGTTATTGGACCACGTACGGTGGTCATATATTTGGATTTAGGAGATGGGCTCTCCCAGCAGTTTATTTTTATATTTTTGTCAGGTTGTGACATATTTTTTCTTGGGCATTTATTTTTTTCCTTTACTTTTCAGTTTACACAACTACACATTTGTATTGTATGTAGGTTCATGAAATGTTGTATTACTTTAAAGAAGTGAAATATCTTTTACTCTTTACCTCTTCATTTATTCATTGATATGGCTATGCTTGTGCACACTAGTACTTAGGAAAAGGCCTCCTCGAGTTATTTATGCCTTCGTTACATGCCTCCACCCCTATCATATGAAGGTGGTCATGGGGTAGTTATGGCTTGAGCCCTATCTTGGGTAGGGTCATGACAGTTTCAGCGTCGAAAGAAGAAGAAGTTGAATAGTTCACCCAATTCCAACTTCACATGGTGTTTCTTCCCAACCTTTTGTTTTTATCTCTCTCTTCCATTTGTGAGTCTCCCACTCTCCACATAAACCTACAACTATATTCCCTCCCATAAAAGTAAAATCACATGCACTTTTGCTACCACACCCCTCATTCCAAAAAAACAATAATAACATAAACCAATTCCCGTCATTAGTTGAAAAATAAAAATTGAAAACTCTGAGAAAAAAATGTCGTCTAAAATTCAAAAAAAATTCATTCATTAACTTTGAAAAAAAGATTTAGTTCTAAAAAAAATAAATATGCAGTATCTGAAGAAATTAATTTTTGGGAAATCGAATTATATTTCTTAGTGATCTCTTTGACTTCTCTATATACATTGAAAATAATTATGGATGCTCCCAGACTTCATATTTCTACTCCATATATCATCTTGAAAAGTTGAATCAACTATCAGCACCTGATTCCATCAATGAAATGAAGTTTCTATCTAATTAAAATTCCTTCTAAAAAATAGATACCTTTGTAAATGTAGTATCTGAGGAATCATCCACTAGTTCGGGCTTCCTATGTTGTCAGATCCCTGTCTTGATTCCCCTTGTGAAGAATAGTGGCGACTCCATCTAGTACGCCAGCATCCAAGTCCTGATGAAATCCCACTGCAAGGTGGACCATTTGAAGAGCCTGATTCATAGGATTACATGAATAAGAATATAATCATAGAAGATGAGTACATGATGTAATAATTACAAATCAATGCAACAAAATCATGTTTGTTTCCTACTACAATTATTTTATTCTTATGATCACCTCCAATGATCTATTTATCAACTTCCACATTAACTATAAAATTAACTATATCTAATGACTATGGTGATGTCATTATATATGTTGGAAAACCTCCCAAATATGTTAAAAGTTCACAAGTCATAAGGAAAACATGTTTAATAGGGGATGTTGGAATGATAAAATTGTTTTCATGGATGGAACCACAATTCACTTTTCTAATGGAGGCTGGAAAAATTCAAATAAATCCACTTCAACATGTTTGGCGTTGAAGGATTGGGCGGAACCTAGTACACTAAATTTGGGAAATTTTTATTTATATCTATCTTCCCTCATTTGTTTGGGGTGTGTTGTATGCCTAAAAATAGGATTTTTGTTTATACGTTGTAATATAATTTCATGCTTATGAAATAAATTCTAGTTTCTTTCTATTTTTTCTGTGTTGTTGTGATTACCTATAGTGATTTGTGTCCACACTGTTGTGTTTGGTGTTTCAAGAATTATCCTTCATAATATATGTGCAATGTCTAGTAAAACATGGACCATGGAGACTGTTGATGTCTCCCCTTCTATAATTACCATAATTAAAGGGAAGGTTGTAGGGGATCTTATTTTGGATTCTGATGAGAACGGCGAGGGAGTGAATACAATAGAATATGTATAACATTATGATTTATGTCCATATATCTAGTTGAAGGACAAGACATGGGATGATATTGATTTTGTTCATTCTAATTAGGGGATTATCCCTCAATAATCAAATGATAATAATTTGGTTCAACACCTGGGTGAGAAGGATATGCCTTCTTATAAAGACATGGTTATGGAACCCACTAGGTCCTCTTTCAAAGATTAATATAGACATAGAAGGAACCATTTATATTATTCTTATATCATTCAACCTGTAAGAGGGATAATGGAGGAACTGGAAAAAATCCCGAACCTACTTAAGATGATGTTATTCATTCTAATTCACAGCTATAGATTACACCTATAGCTACACATGTTGAGAAAATTGATAAACTAAATATTTTGATCTATGACATTAAAAAATCAGTAAAATGTGGAATAATAGAGATAGCAATGGATGATCAATCCATTGCTGAAGTTTTCACTCAAGACTTAGTTTATCAAGAGATTATGGAGGAGAATATGATTGATTTAGGGATCAAAAAGGAATCAAAAAATGATTATCAAATCTCCTTAGAAGATTAAAAATATAAAGGAAGAACAAGTGTTACAGTTGGAACCTGGAAAGGTGTATTTTCCTATCTCAAACACTTTAGAAGTTTATATTTCTACTTTGGGAATTAGAATTTCTCACATGGGATATAGTCTCAATCCCTAGTTCATTAAAAATCTTTTTCACCCATTGATAAAGAATCAATTAATGTAGCAGGTAGAACATAGGTGACTACACACAACTCTTATGGAGTGCACGATTCTATTAATGAAGTGAATGATAGTGGAGTTCATGAAGATAAGGTAGAGGCATTTGTAGAAAAGGATAGTAAGGTTTCGTTAACTGATGGGACCCCAATGAGTATAAAGGTAAAATCAGATGTTGGAAAATCTAACTGAGAGGACAGTTACTTTGATGTGTTTTGGAAGTATGTAAGGACTGGGAGGAGATGCCATCATCCAAGAGATTGTGGCCGAAGGCATGTATTTTTCAATTAGAATTCAAAACATGATGAAGAAAATAATCTTGGAGCTCATATTATGAAACAATTCAGTCCTAATTGTGTTTGATGAAGGCAGTTTAGCCGTGTCTGACCACATCCTCCTATTGGTCTTGACTCTTTTGTTCTTTCAAAAAATGGTCTCTTCCCCTACCTTTTTAATATATATATATAAATAAATAAAGTTATAAATAAATATTTTTATATAATTATAAATATATATATATATATATTTATTAATATATAAATACATATAATTATAAATATAATAAATGTGTTTTTTATAATTTTATAATTATTTAAGTAAATATTTTTTTATACTTTTATAAATAGATTTTTTTAAAACTTATATATATATTTTTTAATTATTAACAAATATATATAAATATATCATATCTAGATTAATTATATACATGCTATTTTTAGTTATTGTGTATAAACAAACCTTAATTTTTGAATCTAAATATGATAATTTTAAATATATTTATAATATTTTTTATAAAACGTTTTTATCAACACTAAGAATATCACTAATAACGTCTCATCCTAATGACCGCTAGAAGAGCACTGATAAAGGTTAAATCTTTATCATTACTTTTTTGAATGCTGATAAAAGTTACCTTTACTTGTTCTTTTAGCTAGTGCTGATAAATGTTACTGTTTTTTAGTGCTTTATATTTAGCACAGATAAAATTTTGGGTAGTATAAGGAGTGATCTATGGTAGTAATATATTAGTAGTGAAAATTAATGAAATTCTTTAGAAGAGTTAATATATTCCAACCCTGTGGTAAAACATTTATAATAAAGAATGTTTTGATTTATCTCAAATCACAATGAGATATACTAAACATCAATTTTATTCTATAAAAAATTTCATATAGCCATATTGAATAATGTATGTGGTCATGGTGGAATACATGGAACGAAACTCGACTCAAGCGGTGTCGGTTTGTGTGGGAAAGTATATGAGCATCTTTGCATTAAAATAAGAATATAGATGTTGGGAATAACAATATGACTTGCATTCAAGGTAAATATTCTATTCTTAGGTTTTTCATTGTCTCTCAGGATTATGACACTCATCTGTGGAAACATATCAAGAAGAATGCTGCTTTGGTGTTCATCAAATCCTGCCCTAAATTTTTCGAGGATAATATTGATGATTGCAAGCATTCAATCATTAGATGATTGTCTCTAAAGGGTAACATATGGATGATAGTATATTAGAAGTCGCGACTTTGTGATATTTTAGGATTTTATATTTAGTGGATTTTCTGGATTGGTATGAGCTTCTTTCATATCATCTTCTCCTCACAAGAACTCAAATTACAGGATCTGATTTTTGGATTTATTTCCCTTAAGATAGATACCCTTATATTATATGATTGGGATCCCTAGTTTGATCCAAAAAATTCCTATTGATCAACTACTCAGTACCTTGTTCAGAGTATATAGTTTTTTAATATGAGAAATCTTATATATTATCACACAGATTTGGCTTCACTTGTTTCTCACGGGAAGATATATATTTATACCAATTTTTATGATATTAGTGTATAAATATTAACTTGGTAGATACATGATTATTTGGAAATTTAATATATATTTCATATCTTATTTATATTTGAAAGAGGAAATAGTGAAGGCTTTAAAACGGGAAGGAGCTGGTGGAAAACAGAGAAAGAGCTTCTCAAGTTGTAGTATTTCGAGATCTAGAGAAAAGGGGACTCTATGTTTATTGTAGCATGTGTGGGTCTTCATTAATGGTTAAAACGACATCGATGATGGATATATGATTTTATGGGATATTGCGCTTGTTGTAGCATGTGTCATGCATTGATATTGAGCAAGTGTGAAGTAGCAATGACATGATCAATGATCAGGTGCATGTGTCATGGTTTTTCTTATATGTTGTGATTGAATGGGGGGACCCAAATTTATGATCATAGGTACGTCATGATAGAGATATCATGTGAGAGAGAAGTCATTCAGGTGCTTCAAGATTGTTCAAGGCTAATGCATGCTAAGATTCTATCTCTGAGGTAATGATGTATTGTTGACAGAAGGGTTATGTTTTATCACAGATGGATCTTTGAAGCATGGAATTGGCGAGATGATTTTCTGAGAGATGGAGGACGCCTATCGCGATTTGGTTTTTTGGTGGAGTATGACATGTGAGGAATGTGAAAATAAAATAAAATTAAACAAGGAGTGGAAATAAACTCTTTCCCTACAAAAATAAAAGTGGACGCACATCGACCAAAAATATATATGTGCAGAAAATAAATTTGACACCAGAAATTTTTAACGTGGAAATCCCAAAAAGGAAAAATCATAGAACCACGCCCAAAATTAAAATACACTATAATCAATGAGTACATGAATGATACTCACGAAAATTAAAGGGATCTCCAAAGTATAACTCTCTAATACAGTAGATGAAATAACCAGCAGACAAGAGAGGAAGAAAGCATATCTGAAAAAAGAACATCTTCTTGGAAAAAAGATCAAAAAATAAATCTAACCTTACAGATATTAAGATCATCTAATGAATAACCGGGTTCTAAAAAATCAATAAGATCATAGGAAAACTAATAATTAATAAAAGAAGATTTCAAAAGATAAAACTTTCTCCTCGTGTTTGTTATCGGGTGTGTCGAGTATCACAGTCCACTGAAAATGCGGAAACCCCTTCCCGTTTCTCTCCTGTCAGCTACATTGTGTGGGAACACCCTTTAAAATCATGTTAATTCATCCTCATATATATAAACTATGTCAATATCTATAATAAATGCGGTCAACATTAAATTTTTAATCCATTAATATTAATAATTAACTGTCTGTTAATGTTTGGTAAAAATCATTTATTAACATTGAGATTAATCTCTCCATTAGTAATTTTCTATCTCATAAAAAATTTGATGAATCCCAACGTTCTCCCCCATTAACATTTCATAGAAGGTAAAACATCCAAAAATCATAGTTTTAAAAAATAAAGTTTGGTATAGCACCAACCAATGTCATATTTAGAAAATATGATGAAGCCCTTTTCCATTTCTGATATACAAACTATATGCTCCCCCAGTAAAATAAATCCAAGCATTAATGTCTTTGTTACATCTGTATCTATAGTTTCATTTTTAAGAAGACCATAATTTGAAAAATTGTTATCCACTATAATCAGGATCACTGCACTTCCCCTACTCAAAATCCCTCATGAATCTAGGGCATCATCTCTTTCAACCTATTTTGATTTACAAACCTTATTTTGCTTCACATATGCTTTAGTAATCCTCTTTTAAACATCCATAATTCTGATACAAAATAATTCAATTATGATCCTTTATCTTTGATACCAGATATTGGAGAATGATGACTACTGATGAATGTGAAAAGAAAAGAAAAATTAACATGAAGAAGAAATAAAATATTTCACTCCAAAAATAAAAGCGGATTTATAGCGAACAAAAAAAATATTTGTGTAGAAAATAAAGTTGACATCATAAATTTTTAATAAGGAATACCCAAAAACAAAAAATCTTGGGAAATATTTGAGAAATCATGTCCACTATAATAAATAAGTAGATGGTACAGACTCCAAAAAAATGAATGGGATCTCAAAAGTATAACTCTCTGCTATAAAAAATAAAGAACCAGTGGACAAGAGAGGCAGAAAGAAGATATGAAAAAATAACATCATCAATGAAAGAAGAGAAAAAAAATATTACTATATGGATCTAAAAAATATCAACTAAATAACTAGGTGTGGAAAAACCACCAAGATCATCGGAAAACCAATCTTCGAGTGATGCTGATAACAAAAGATGAAACATGCTCCTCATGTTTGCTGTTATGTGCATCTAGTCGAATGGGCCACAATAAAGGTGGAAACCCCTTATCAGTTCTCTCTTGTTGTCTACATTATGTTGGCACACCAATTCAAAAGATGTTACTATATCCTCTTATAAATACACCAATCCCATATCTCAAATAAATGTGGTAAAAATTAAATTTTCAATCCACTAATGTTGATAATTTACACTCCATTAATGTTGGGATAAAATACTCTATTAATGTTGAGATAAATATCTCCATTAATAATTATCTCTCTCTTCAAAAATGTGTTTAATGCCAACATGGTTTTTACATAGGTTTATCCATGATTCATATTTTCTAATTCATGTTTGGGCATTACTTGGATTTCTTTGTACTCTCTGATTCATAGTGGATATTTTGAGATTTCTTATTGGTTTTTAGTCCCCCGCATTAGAGGGGTTTTCCATGTAAAAAATCAGGCATGGTGATTTATTTATTCTTTATTATATCACTTCTATATTTCATTGGGTTTCTCACAAATTGATTCACATGTTAATTTGATCCCATGATTGGGATTCTACCCAAACAAGTGGTTTCAAAAATGATGGTTCGGTCATGAAAATTGGCGTGATAAACTTGGATATTTTTAAGAGGGATGATGGTGCATATGATAGAATATGGTTTGTAGGTGAAGAAGTTTTAGAGAGTTTTTTTAGGTCTTAACCTAATTCATTTCATAATATTGTGAAACTTCTGAAGAATGAATAAAAATTTGAAGATCGCAGTAATGCACTATCTCCTCAGGGTTTTGAGTTGAGGCAGAAATTTTTCTTATAGGTGCTACAAATTATGCATCAATCACGATTTTGAGGAATACATATACTGATGGTTTCGTTTTTTTAAAAGGACAATGCAGATTCAGATATAGTAAAGACTTCAATATTTGGATTTCTTTTATATTGGGAGAAGATAGGATTCTGTCAGATTTGAAAAATAGAGTCTTCATTGTTTATACAGATAATGATGGTTGGTGTGATGATAATAGGTTTTTGGTCCGACAGAGTTTGTTGGATGATATTTCCATTTATGGGTCAAAGGGAGAGATTGATAGGATTCCACAAGTGGGTGTTTTCAAATCTGAGATTAGATATTTTTTGAATATGAGATATCTTATAAGAGGAAAGGGGTCACTGCATTTTCAATATCCCATGTGGCTCTTTATTAATGGATAATGAGGCATCGATGGTGGATCTATGATGTAATGGGATTCCACGTTTATGGTAACATGTGAAACATATAGATATGGATTAGGTGTGAACCAAAAATGATGTTATCAATAATTGGGTTCATGTATCTAGAGTCATCATGACTTTGGTGATCAAGCGGCGTATCCCAAAAAATGATTGGTTTTACATCATGATAGTGATATTACGTGAGGGAGAAATCAATCCGGTGTCGTATGACAGTGCAAGGATGATGCAAGTTCATATTTGATCACTGAGGTAATGGTTTTTTATTGACAAAAGGGTGATGTTTTTTCACATATGGATAATTTGAGCATGGAATTGGAGAGATGATTTTTAAAGAGAAAGAAGAGGCATATTGATGTATGGTTTTAACATATATTTATCTACGCTCTATATTTTCATGTTCAAGTTTGGGAATTACATGGAATTCTTTGTACTCTCTGATTCATAGTTGATATTTTAGAATTTACCCATGGGTTTTTAATCCTATGGATTGGAGGGTTTTTAAACATTAAAAATCATTAGATATGATTTATTTATTCTAATTTATATAACTTCCATATTTCATTGGGTTTCTCACAAATTGATTCACACAATATTTTTATCTCTAGATCGGGATTATACCCCCAACAAGTGGTATCTAAGATGATTTTTTCTTCAAGCTATTTACTGTGAGAATTTTATAAATTTTCAATAGGATATATGGTGTGTGAGGGTCTCTTCGGAGAAATTTGATGAAATTGGAATGATGGTGTGTGAGGAAGAATATGGTTTAGTGATAAAGTAGGTTCAAATAGGTGTTTTGGGACTTACACCTAATTATTTTCATCATAATGTTTTATTGGGGAAGAAATAATTAAAAACTGAACAACTAGGTGATGTGCTGGCTGCTCAGGGTTTTGAGAGGGGGTAGAAATTGGTCTTTCAGGTGCTCTAGATTTTGTGGTGATCACAATTATGGTGGAGGTAGACATTTCTAGTTTTGGTTTTTTTTGACAGGATAGTTAAGATTCTGATATAGATAATATTTCATCATTTTTATTACTTTTATAGTGGGAGGAGACATGTTTTTGTTAGAGTTACAAAATAGTATCGTCCTATTATCTACAGAGGACAATGATTAGTGTGATGCCAATAGGATTTAATTCTAAATGATTTTCTTGGATGGTTTAACCATTTATGGGTTGAAGGGGGGATTTATAGGATTCATCTCGTGGGTCTTTTATAATATGAGATAAGATATTTTTGAATATGAGATATCTATTATACAATCCTATGGATGTGACTGCATGGGTTTCTCATGGGTAGATATATATTTTATATCTATATAGATGAGATAAGTGTTTGAATCATAACATTGAAGATACATGGTGAATTTAAAATTTAAGATATATTTTATTTCTTATCTAATTTTTAAAAAGGAAAGAGTAAAGGCCTTAAAAGGGGAATCAAGTTGTGGCGAATAGAGAGAGAGCTGCTCAAGATGTAGTCCATTGAGATCAACTGGAAATTGGTTAATGAATTCGAGGTATCTAATGTTGGTCATTGTCAATGAAAAATGAGGCACTCAGGGGGGATCTATGATGTGATGGTATACCATGTTTACTGTATCATGTTTAATGAATCGACATTGAGTAAGTGTGAAGTAGTAGTGACGTGATCAACGATCGAGTTTGCGTATCGATATCCTTCTCGACTGCAGTGATCATGTATCATGTCCCGATTGATGATCAGTTGTGCATCATAGTGGAAAGATCATGTGAGAAAGAAATCCTTATAGTGATTCAAGACCGTGTGAGGCTGCTGCATGTTCAGATTTGATCTCCATAGTAGAGGTGTTTTGTCAAGAGAAGTGTGGAATTTTTTCACAGATGGATCTTTCAATCATGTAGTTGGCGAGACGATTTTCATAAAGAAGGACGAGGCATGTTGGAGTGTTGTTTTAACATTGTATGATCTATTCTATCATTTTTAATTCATGTTTATGAATTATTAATATTTCTTTGTATTCTATAATTTATGATTGATATTTCAGAATTATCCCACGGATTTTGAATCCTACGCATCAGAGGGGTTTTCCATGTTTAAAATATTACGTGTTAATTTATCTATTCTTCTTTATACCTCTTCCATATCTCATTAAGTTTATAATAAATTGTTTTTCAAGTGATTTTTATCTAAATATCGGGATTATACCCCAAAATATTGATCCATTAAGAGCCCATAGAATAACTACTCATTTGTGGCTTTGGATTTGGGGTTTAAATCTACTCTTTTGGAATACTCAGATTCTCTAGGATGTTGCTTCTGCTGTTGGTACCCCTATCAATTTTTAAATGGATACTGAACTAGTAAGGTATATGAACTATTCTAGAATTCTTATAAAAATTCACCATTTTTATCTCATGATTGATGTTTTTTGTGTGTATAAATTCAAATTTTAACTTTATGTTGAATAAGAGTGTATCCCTATCTTTTTCTTCAATTTATTCTATATTGGGAGTCTTAGAAAAAATGTTTTATGGGGTGGATATGATGTAATTGAAAAATATAGGGAATATTATAGACAAATATAAATTTAAATTTCACATAGTAAATAATGATAATGTTGTTAGGGGTAATTTGGTGGGTTCCAATGGTCTAAGAGTTTCGGATAGGAGAGATTCAACTAGTGATCATTTTTTAGGTATGTCCCTGGACTCTATGAGGAATAGGGGCAATGTAGTTGGATATACTGAAGCTGAAGACCTTCATACCTCCTTATATTTTTTTATGTAGTTGTTGAGGGTATGGTTTTGTAATTATGGTCAATCAATTAATGACACTCCTTCTATAAATAATTCACAGGATGATAATTGTGTGTCTCAATATACTTCTACTTTGAAATGGGGTGACCGATGCGGTTCTGATAAAGATGAGGGCCCTAATAGTGATGCTAGAAGAGATCTGACTATGCTTATTGAGGACCATTATTTTTTCAATGGGAAGGTTCTACCTTATACATGAGCTCTTTCTGTGGGCAAGGAGGTGGACAGCTCAAAAATGAAATATTTGGCTCAGTTTCATGTGGTTAAGAATGGAGACCTAGTGGAACATGTGTATCTTGAAGGGAAAAAAAGAGGGGTGGTGGAGAAGATTCATCCAGTGGAAATATTGTTTTTATTATTGGAAATATGATCAACAAGAATGTGGAGGAAGTCGTACCGGATGTTAAGGATGGATATATTCCATATATTCCTTTGGATGCCCATCCTAAACATGACCCTGGTGCATTTTCCTGTGCTGAGGTCAGAGAACATTGTTCTGGAAAGGTTGTTGATGGGAATGCTGATATGGAGTAGAATCCAGTAAAATGTATTCAAAATATGGTAATTTTCTTCACCATTATCCACTCCATTAGTACTCCCAACATTGGAATTTTATATGTGGAATATCTCAAGAAGAGTCGAGATATTCCTTGTAATGTGGATGTGGTTGAGGGTTTCCATACCCCCTGTTCTAAAGAGGACCTCAGTGGAAAACGGCTAGTGGTGGGGACTATAAATTTAGATCAAGAAGGAATTCATCTAGCTGATAATGAACTTTTTGTGCCACATGGTTTGAAGGTTATCAAGGAGCTTGTAAAGGATATGGAAACATTAGCACATACAGAAGCTGACATTTCATGTAATTTAGGTAAATCCACTAAAGCCAGAGCACAACCTATAGACATTCCAAAAGTAGTACATGATAGTATGGGAAATTATAAGATCTTGGATGATTGAGGTGGCCCATGGGTCACCCGAATATGGAGAAAAATAAATCATCCTCGAGGTCATGGGAATTCATAGATTGTGGGCAATTGATGCTAAAGGAGACCATCATTGCTATTTTATATGCTCTTGATGTGATGCATTGTTTTACTTATGTTGTTTTTCTGGCATATGTGACGCACACTCTTGTCTCAACCCCTTTTTCTATGTCTTTATCTTTTTATAATAAATTTTTGGGGCCTTGGGATTTTTATCCTGTAGTTTTCACCATTTCGATAACTATGGTAAACCTGAAGTTTACTGATCTTAAAAAATTAAATACATGACATTGCCATTTAGGACACGAATGATCAATTATAATAGAAAATATTGATACAAGTATACATTAGCATTAATTTATTGATAAAATGGTAGGCATCCATCATGAGGAGATTAGTGGATTTATTTAGTCGATATTTGTCGACTAAATTATAACTTATAAGAGAATTATGAATTATCATTAAGTTATTATGAATGCCCCTATATGATGATTTACCACAGATTACCGTTTTTTTAGATAAACCATTTAAATCACTTCAAGATATATTATAAGTGAATTTACAATATCTATTTAATGTACAAATTATAAAATATAAATAAGGGTGCACCAACATACCATATGACACAATTTAAATATTATATTAGAGATGCATTGATTAAATGGTCATGTGTATTAATATTTGTTGATGAGTGTATATCGTATGTTAAACATGTTTATTAAAATAAATATTAAGCATCACATTCCAAATTTAAAATGGTCTAACATATCCATTGAATAGATGATGGAAACAATGTTAACAAATTATTGGAAATCAATAGTTGTGAGTAGAAAAAGGTAATGATATTTTCATCTAAAGAGAAAATTTAATATAGTGACCGCATTATTAAATTTTATGTATTTTCTCACATCGGTTCCAGATAAATTATTAGATCTAATTAACATTTGTTAACCATGCATTTAATATTGTCATGTAATTAAATTATATTTAACATGTGTGTGTTAAAATTAAAATCTAGCATCAAAATAATAATTCATTAATAAAGTAGGTTCAGTGCTAGTTGAATAATAACTGGGGAAGACATCGATGCTTATAATACTACTTGTGGGCTTCATTCAGGGCAGAATAGCAGGCCTGGGTTGTAAGAATCCAATAGGGTGACTTCGGGGGATACAAAATCCAAGGGAATGTCCCTACGATGGAGTATCTACGGGATCCCGTCATGCCCTTGGTTGGGGGAAGCAATTAATATGTCAGTGGGGCATACAAAATCCAAGGGAATTATCATTTTCTCTTGGGCATCCCTAACTCGAATAAGGGGAGTATATAGTTTGAATGTGTTGGGTTTAACAAGATAACCTGAAATCATCCGGGTTTGGGGAAAGTGTTGGTCGGTAAAGTTGGAGCCACGAGTCATGTGGTTCCATTCCCTACACACAATCCTGCACGTCTTTATGTTTTCTAAGGTCACCCAAATATGGATCTCAAAAACAATTTTAGAGGATATGCGTGCCCGGTTAGCCTCCCCAATGCTCATATCCTCAACTATAGAAGATGAAAAGACTGCAGTTGAAATTTATAGGGGCTGATTGTTTTAAATTTTAAAAATTAGAGGTGTTGAAGGCAGGATTGACTGGATATAGGATCCGATCTTGGGATTATTTAAATCGTGAAAAGGAAAAATCAGGAGGCATTCATATGCCCAAAAAAATTATAAATTTTTAGCAAAAAATTGAACTGCATTGTTTTAGACCAAATCTACACTAGATAATTTTTTTTTCAGTTTCCACAATGAAGATTTTTACATAATTTTCATTATAATTGCAATTAATATTTGAATACCCAAATTCAAAAATAAAATCATATTTTAATTTTTAGTGAAGATATACTGACACATATTTTAACAATTTGATTTTGTAATGAAAATTTAATTTGCTAATTTCTTAAGAAAATTTCCAATGAAATTTTTTAGGGAAATTCTTTATAGAAATTTCAAATACAAATTTACATTGGAAATTTTATAGTGAAAATTTCCATATAAAATTTACAGTTCAAATTCTCACTTAAAATTATAGTGAAAATATGTTAATTCATAAATTAAAAGCATGAAATATCACTAGAAGATGTAATTGAAAGTTTGAATTCCAAATTTTTAGTGGAAATTTTAATTTGACACTTTTAGTGAAAATTCTCAAATAAATTTCAAATGATAATTTTCAATGATTATTTTATACACATTGTGTGTGAGAGATAGAGAGAGAGTGAGTGTGTGTGTGTGTGTGTTACCATTTCAGTGAAAATTTTCAATATATGTTTAATGAAAAACATAATCAATAGAAACTTTTATTAAAAATTGCACACACACATGAACACTAACATCAATATACACCATAATATTACATAGTAAATTTCTAGTTAAAACTTTCAGTGTAAATTTTTAGTACATATCAACTGAATATTTTCACTCCAAATTTACATTGTTTTTTTACATTGGAAATCTACACTAGAAATTTCAAGTGACTATTTTTAGTGTATATTGGAATGTATATAATAAAAAAAACACACACACACACACATTAATTCACAATGTTATATTCCAATATAAATTTGCACTGGAAATTTTCAAAGCATAAATACATACACGTAAATTTTCACTAAATTTTGCCATTACAAATGTTCCATGGATATTCTCTATAAATATTGAACTGAAAATTTTCACTAGAAACATTCAATGTATACATACATACCATACATGGAAGGTTTGAATGAAAATTTAGTGAAAATATAAAATGGAAACTTCTTTGATATCAATTTAAATTCTCTATGAAAATTCACATCGACAATTTTCAGTTATCTAAAAATTGACATTGAAAATTTATAATTATCAGTCTAATTTCTTACTCAAAATTCAATGTAAGAATATAATCAATTATTATTATAATTATATTCATCAATACATACTAACATTTTTAACATGAATTCTAATTTTATAGTTATCAAAATAAATTCCTACTCAAAATTTTCACTTAATTTTTATTTTTTAATGAATAATTCATATATAAATTTCCAAGGTGAATATATTGGCACATAACTAAATAATGTAAATTTTCATTGAAAATTTACGATAGAAAATTCCACATTAAATTTCCAACATAATTTTCTATATGAAATCCATTTTTAAAATTTACCTTAAAATTAACACTAAAAATATATCAAATTTTCACTTTTATTTAAAATTAAAATACCAAATGTATATTTTATACGCACCATATGTTTAATAATACCAATTTAAAATGTATTTTATTAGTGAAAAATCATATTGAATATATTCATTGTATATATATATAAATCGGTGTATACATACATACAAGCATACAAGTGTATGCATATACATAAACTATTATAAATATAAAACGAAATTTTCTAGTGTAAAATTGACAATACCAATTTTATCTACATTCATTCATACATACATACATATCTTATTTTTATTTCTATTTGACTTTATTGATATGCCTTTTTATTTCTTAATTAGATTATATTACTGTATATATTTAAATTAGAAAAATGGAAATTATATTTTTTTTAAAAAATTCATAAAGTACATATATGTAATTATCTATAAAACAGTGGACATTAATTTTTTTTAATAATCATAAAAACTATATAATTTTAGATATATGAATATTTTATTATAATATTACACTTTATTATAAATAAAATATATAGATTAGGTGAAAAAATGATGTTATATTTTTTTATTTTAAAACATTTTAAAAATATGTAAACATAAATACATCAAACTGTAATTATCATGCATTTAAATAACAATACATGATTATATAGTTTATTTATAAACCGTTTTCATGTATGTAAAAATACTTCAAAATATTCTTTATATATATTCTATTTCAATTAAATATTCATAAAAAGTATTTACGAAAAATAAAAATAGATGTATAAAACATGGATATATAATTATGTCTATAAATAAAAAATATCTAAATATTTAAAATAATTATAATATATTTACGTGACAGTGTATAAATATTAATATTGAACTATAAAAAAATGTATATAAGAAATATATATAATTTTATATATAATAATTTATTATATTTTAATTAGTATTTAAATAATAGATATACAAATATATATACTAATTATTATTTATTATTAAACATTTAATTTTGATTACAATTTCTATAGATTTATTGTTGTTATGTTATATTTTTATTTATTTTAATTATTTTTTTTATAATTATAATTTTTATTAAATTTTATAATGTTTTCCTAATATGGATTATTTTTTGGGCAGGATAGTATAGTCATCCAACTCATTATAATGAAAGGGTTCGATTTTTTTAATATTTTTTTAATCAACAAATGGATCTTGTGCCTCCTCATTTTTTTTCTAGGTGGGTGGTCATCCTACGCTAAAGTGGACTCTTAGTTACATCCAAAACCTACAGGGATATTTTTTTCATACGATGATGGTGTGGTGTAGCTCATCTTAGGGCCACTTTGGTGGCCAATGGACTTAAAGCGAAGGGCTGCTGAGGGGCGGGCCTAGATTTAGCTGTCATGAGGGAGAACATGGAAGGGGCTACCGTGTCTGAAGCAACTTGTATGAAGAGATGAAAAAGGCAAATGATGCAGAGAGAATGAAGATGTAAATAATGCCATGTTAACAACTGAAAATGAAACATTGATAATGACATGTGGAGAGACAATGACACTGCCATGTATCGAACAAATTCCAGGTTACAGTAATTAGGCGGCATGTCCCGGGTATGACGGTCGGGCGAACATTATATGGGGTGATCATAAGAATGATAAATTTATTTGGGTGTATTATTGATAAAGAGAAAAATTCATTTGGGTGTCAAATATAAAGAAAATGAAAAATTATTCTAGTGTGATAAATCATTCCGGTGAATTTTAAATGGTGTTTACGTAAACATCCATTGAGATGTCAGGATCCACCTCAATTGTCGTATAAAAGGCAACAATCATGGATTAGTGATGATCATGTTGGAACAATGAATCCACATTTTTATAGGAATCTATTGAATATGGTTTCAATGATGTTGGATATGATTTTAGTGAAGTAAGTGATGATGGAGTTGATGATTATAAAGTTGGTGCTGATGAATCCGATGATGTTGGTGATGGCTATGGGTTTTTAAATTTTAAATTTAGGTGGATATTTTTGGGATTGTTTTAAATTTTAAAATATTGTAAAACATAGGGTCATTAGCGCGGTAAATGAGCCACGGGGGTGTGAAAACTGTTGAAGAAATTCCTTCCTTGGAAATTGAAAACAAAATTGGATTACTTACAGAAAGAGAACTGGAAGTGGCCAACTTCATTGGAATATTGGAGAAGCCAAGTTGGAATATGTGTAAAGGAAAAGGGCATAAAGATGAGACAAAAAGTCAAATAAAAAATAAATTATTCCTTCTAAAAGGTATATTATGGAGATGAGGGGTAGGCTCATTGGGGGACAATAAATAATGAGCAAAGGGGTGGTGATGGGTAGGCCATGATGTAGTCACCATGAGAGAGAACTAGGAAAGGGATATTGTGTTTGCAGAAGCTCGTGTGAAGGGATGACAAAAAAAGGAATGAAACTAATATGACAATGATGTCGATGAAGGCATATTGACGACATATAATGAAGTGTTGACAACATCCTCTACAATATGTTCTATGTCATGGTCTATCTGTAGAATGTGTAATCTAATACTAATGATGGACCTACAATTTTCATGGACCTAAATGCCCAATAATCTATAAACAACCTCAAACCAATATCCCCTGACTCGTCCTAACACAACCGCATGGTCGATGAGGAGGAACAACATATTGGACACATCCTATAGTGTAGTGTAATGTTTGTGACTCTGGACCAACAAAATAGAAACATCATATAGTGTAATTGACACATCCTATAGTCATCTCCACTCTATAAAATGAAATTCATGTGACTCTGGAATCCATATCTCTATGAGAACAATAATGAGGTGATGGTCAACATCGGTGAAGTCACACATCTCTATACCACAAAACCCAACACACACAAAATGGTGAATGATAGTGGGAGTTGGTGCAATATAATGGAAATAATGATATCTTTGGACACACAAAGTAAGCATTGGACATCCCTCTAAGACCAACCATGAAACTTGCCTATCCTGAAATGTGAGCAATTGAAGACCTATCAACTGGAAAAATGATATCATTGTTACTTTTTTATAGTGAATTCAATACAAAATGTAATTTTTTAAAAAAAATACAAAAAAGAAAAATACGGTAGACAATTAGCATGTATAATTAAAAATTCTGATGAAAAAAGAGGTAAAAATATAGGAGTATGATGTTATTTTTTTAGTATATGAATTTTTTGTTTTATTGATTTCTAATGACATTTAATTTATTGTAAATATTTTTGTATATATCATATATGATGAAAAACCTACATATAACATATTTCCACATGATATATTCATTTTTTTGGTTTATTTTTTTCATAGTTATAGTATCACAAAACAAATTCGGATAGAATCCAGAAATTAAACAAACCATTATTAAAATATGTTAGAAATAGAGAAACTCATAATTAAAAGGATTCATTACTGAAATTTCCACAAATGTGAAAATATACACATTCATGATAAAATACATAGAAGAGTTCATGGATGAGAGATAGTGGAGTTCTATCTTTCCAATTGTGGATATCTCTTACGAGTATGTCCTTCTGCATGAAAAATGTTGCACCATAGTCTGCCTCCCCCATTATCGAGGCTAGTCCATATCATTTATGATCTGAGTAGACATTGCTTTTCCCAGGGGCATAACCTAGTAATATCATGTCAATAATTAAAAAACAACTTAATTTGAATAAAATTAAAAATGGGAAAAAACCAAATTATGATTCCAGGAAATATTAGGGATGATAGTCGACTGATTTGAAGGAAATGTGAAAGAATGAATGTTACCAAAAGGCATCCAATAAGCACAATAATAGTTAACTAGAGTGCTCATTTGATACATTGGGTCAACATAAGGCTCCCATGATATGTTTACTAATGCACAAGATATAACAACATGTGCACATGGATATCTCAATGCCTGAAACATTCAACAATCATAGTACCTATTATCCAACATGACCACCAGCACTCCACCCCTGTTTCTTGTAACCCGGTCGTATCACTCTCTTTTTTAAAAGTAGCTATGTACTCAGTCAAAGGTTAGATCATGAAATCACGACGTGCCACATGGTATCTGATCGATGTAACTTTGTAAATACTGAGTAAAACACAATCCATTTTCTATCTTCTAGTATGTGACTATTCAAAAAATTAGTGCACACATGTATAAAATGTGTCTTGAATGAACCCTATGATCAGCCGTTTATGTACACCTTTTAGGACAACAATTAAGCACTCCAATATATCAGTGGTCATATGACCATATCTCCTGCCACAACCATATGCCAATGACCATTTATCCTTTGAAATCAGAATCATATATTTATACACATCTTCATTATACCTTCAAATGTCTTTAAGACATTGGTCAACTCTTTTGTTTTGGGGATCATATGCTTAAATCATAAGAGAATAATGTATTTAAAAGGATATTGAATTTTATTTTAAAAAAAGGAACTTTTGTAATTCATAACCAACATGAGGATCTCCTTCTTTATTACCTCATCTCTTAAAGGCTTATGCACATGACTTTAAATTTGTTGAATGCAACACTGATGATAAGCATTCAGTTCTCTCCATGTAATACCTTCACTATCAACAACCTCTATAATCGTTCAATGATGATCATATATTAGACATACTACCTAGTTTTGTTTGACATTAATATTTATACATTCCAATACTAACTAAATGATTAAAAATTCTCATTTTCAACAATAGTGAATGCAAGTGGTATAGGAGAAAGATTTTTGTCCTTTGTAGAAGAATTAATTATACCACCAATGTATTTTCCATAAAGTAAAGTGACATCCACCTTAATGTATTGTTTGTAATAGTTAAACGCAACACAAAAATGCATGAATACCAAAAAAATCCTATTGAACTTCACATTTGATTGATAAAATAAATGATTTGGGGATACATACTCAACAATATCCAAATGACAAAAAATCTGATTTTGAGAATGAAAAATTATACAATATGTGGAAATATTGCATATAATTCATCCCAATCACCATACACTTTACAATTTTTTTTGTTTGGCATTCCAGGATTTTCCATAGAATTTCTTATAGTTAAAAAACTATTGTACTCATTACTGAACAAGGGCCATAAGAACGTCCTATCACGTTTGGATCAACTCTAAAATAATAGTAGATAAAAACTCTACATCATGTGAAGATTGATCCTACAACAATCTTGGATGTACACAAGACATTCTAATTTTGATATCCTCTAACATGAAAAAAATATCATATATTGCTCTTAAATAAATTTTACATTTTGATCCAAATTTTTTACATCAAATGAGATAATATTCCTTCTTCAAATTATCTACCACAAATATGAAATTCCGCTTTATGTTGTATTTTTTATCACATTTTTTATTTGAACATTACTTTCAAAATCCTGTATGATATGGATGGTGTTATCTATTGATGTGGATCTACTCCCTATAATGAAAAGGAATACAGTAGCTAGTGTAATAACATCCCAATAAAAATGTTTTGCACGAAACATTACTTTGATTAGGGAAGTAAATATTTAAGGATGATTACCACACACTGGTGGATGTTTTTCTATCAAAGGAACCAAAGAAGGTTCATTCCACACATCACTCTCACCCACAACATCTCTGGATGTCTTTGCAGATACTTCATCCCCATATAAACATTCAGTAAGTATATCATGAGTACACACTGGTATTTCCCCTATATTTCCTTCTATACATTGATCATATTCTTCTTAATATTGTTCTATCACAAGAGTCATATACAGACACAATGAATGAGATTGCTGTAAAGGACCAACACTACAGAGCTCACAAAACATGGTTCTGTATTAGTAGGTTGAACTACATCACTATCCTAAATCACAACATATACTTTCCATCAAACCATTACTACACTATTTTTTGAATAACAATGTGGCATCCATCAAGTTCTCGTCATCGACCAGATAATACTCGTTGTTCCATAAACATTCAGGATATTGAATATACTGATATGTTTTTGATGTAATTAATTGATCAGCCCTTAGTTTTAACCACCTATGATTCTTATTTCAAATATCATCTAGTTTCACACAATCATGAAGATTTTACACTATTGGATGTGGAAAACTATAGCTAAAACCCTCGTCAATATAAATTACCTCACTGTTGTAATATATTTTTATATACATGATTTCCTATAAAAAATAATTAATAAAATATTATATACGACATCATTAAATTTTTAAATTCATTAAATTGGTTATGAATGATTAATTTAATTGATCTTAAGACCTTTTATATGGGTTGGTTTATCATTATTTGATAATCCATACAAAACATAAGGGGTCCTTGCATGTCTATTAGATCATATTTCAGCAATCACCTGTCTCTTGTTAGGCATGGTGTGAAAAATTAGCTTCAAATAGAAACATTTCTTCTCAAACACCCATTATTTACAATGATACTCACAAACAAGTGGGGTTCTTGGGATTTCAGATAAATAACCATTTTTATGCGGACATGAAGGAAAATACATACATAGAGATAGTGATGACACATAGGTCATCAACGAGGATAACAAAATGAAATTATTACAAATTATATTACTGAAAAAAACACGACAAACATTTTCAATCATACATTGGTAGATCATATCAAAATCATCCACTAATTATAAATTAAATAATCTAATAAAAACATACAACATGAAATTTTAATCATTAATTAAACGGTCATATAAAGATCAGTAAACATTATTGATTGCAAACACATTTGTTTGAGATATTAATAATGTTCTAATTCTTATCACTTTATGAACAATATTTAAGAAATAATATATATATATATATACATATATTTATATTCATACTATCATGAATATTTGTCACTTTTACATGGGAAAAACTATAACTAAATCCATGATGGATATAAATAACCTCACTATTATAGTATATTTATGCTGATATTATTTCCAAATTAAATTTAATAAAAAATTATCTATTATACTACCATATAATCAAATGTGACATAAAATTTAATTACTTATGAATAAATAACTATAACTAAAACCTTTATCATTTTATGATAATCTTACCGTAACTTATGGGTGACCTCTTAAAGTCACCATTATCGTATATTTCATCAACTAATATTCTCCTTTCAAACAGAAACACATCTTGTCGAATGAGACTTGTGGAATTCCACATTTCGAATGCCTTATTATTACAATGTTACTCACATGCAAGTGAGGGGGTTTAGGGGTATAAAATACATAACATATTTTATGCAGACATGTAATTACTTACATACTTCGAGAGGGATGACTTATTGGTCATCAATGCAGAAATGAAAATGTAATTATTACAAATTATTTAACAAAATAAACAAAAAAATGCAATTTCAATTTTTCATTAGTCAGCTATCTCAAGATCAGTCATTACACAATACAGTTAAAATGATTTTTGGTGGACTTATTCTGTTTTAAAATTCTATAACTTTACCTATCAATAGATATAATATATAATAAATATCTACACTTACTTTTCAAAATTTTATCTTTTTAATGTGAGTATATATATATATATTTAATAATAACATCTATTTAATTTAAATTAATTTAATACAATTTAAAATTACATAATAAGCATTAAAATAGTTTACACATAAGTTATTTTCAATTTTACAAAATTCCAAATTTATATATAATATTTTTGTCACTCTTATACTTTCAAAAACATAAGTAATTATATTTTATACTTAATTAATTGAAAGAATAATTATTTATACCCAATATATATTAAATTTATTAATTTTAATTATTAATTATAGTAAATAAAAGTAATATAATTTACAAATACATAAAAATAATTAAAATACTATAAACTTATGTTATTTTCAATTTTATAAAATTACATATGAATATATTAAAATTGTGACATATTTCTACTTTCTAAAATTTAAGTAATTATATTTCATACTTTATTACTTGAAATAATAATTATTTATACTTAATATAATTTATATTTATGACATTCAATTTTCTATATCTCATTCATCAAAAGGGAGGAAAACAAAGCATCGCATCCTCTAACTTATCATTGTGTGTCTGGAGAAAATCACCTCTCTCTTGATTGATTCCCTTGGTGGATGTTAGATATTATTAATCTTGATCTTCTTGATTAATATAAATTCCTTCGATTGATAAAAAAAAGATAAACACAGTATTTACATTTCTTAAACCTTCAATATAAATTATATCATACAACAAACAATTACTCATTCATAAATTAAATCATACAAAGGAAACTACCATAAACATCCAATCATTCATGTATTCATACATATTAATTAAATAAATAAAACACACAAAATAAATAAAAATTAGATAATAAAAATTTTAAATAGAAACTTCACCTTCCTAAATGAAGCAAATATATTCTGAGGAAATAATTTCTATAGTTCTTTGTAAAAAAACCACAGGAAAATAATGAAATTATGAGGGGGGAAACCCTTTTATAAAATTTGTCCGCATGAGATGTGAACCCTATTCATGCATCCTTTGTAAATTCCGCGAAGGAAGTGGGAATAGGGTTCATGATTCCTCTGACATACTGAGGAATCATGAACGTGGTTCGTGCTTCCCTAGTGGTCGAGGGAGAAGCGTGAACCCCATTCATGCTTCTCTCTCAGAATGGGTAAGTGTGAATGAGATTCATGCTTCTCTATACCCCTTTTTTATGATACCACAAACCCTATTCATATTTTAAAAAAAAATCAAAAACCCAAATAATGAAAACTGTTGATAGAAGTATAAATTATCATCAATTTAATCATAAAACAGTAGGTATCTCATTAATGGATGTATTTCTACTAACATTTCATTTATAAAAGAATTATGTATTATCATTATGTTATTATGAATGCCTGTTTATAGTGATTTACCATGGATTCCAAATTTTTGAGATGAACCATTTATATCACTGCTAGCAATATGGGAAGTGAATTTCAAATATTTATAATTAAAATTAAGAAATATAAATATGGGATCACCCACATGACATGTGAAACCATTTAAATATTATATAATAGAATCATCTATTAAATGGAAATGTGTATTAATATTTTTCAGTGAATATATGTCATATGATAGACACATTTATTAAAATAAATATTGATCCACATATATCATATTTATAATGGTATAGAATAACCATTGAGAAGATGATCACAACATTTATATGTAAAATTCAAATGTAACTAATTTTTTGAAAATCAATAGTCAAATTATTCTCAAGGAAACATGATATATAAAATCATTTTTTATTGTTACTAGAAAACAATAAATATATTTTCCTCTAAATACAAATATGAATGTATTGAAAAAATAATGTTGTTTTAGGTATGGTCTCCCATGGGTGCCACGTAAATTATTGGTTGTTCTGATAACTATGACTCCTCCCAAGGCTCCCCAATTAAAACCCTAAATTGATCATCCCCCGAGTCCTCTAAAAATTCAACAGAAGTGGTCAAGTCATACCCAACAATGTGCTTTTTGGAATGTGTTATTTTCTAGCTATCGTTGTTGGTGGCTGGTGCACCGACCCCACCAACACCTTGGCTACATCAACATTGGTTATTGCACATGTTAATTGTGTAGGCATCTATTATTGAAGTTAGGTGGGGATTGTTGGAAGAGTTGTGGAAAACATGGACTCCTCCCCCATGGAAATATAAGGAGGACTTAGGGTCCCTCCATCAACATTTCATATCAGATTTGAGCTAAGGGAGATATCTATTGTGAGATGGCCAGGAGAGCACCATGTGAGAGAAATAAAGGGTGTTGTGGTAGGGGTAATTTTAAACCATATTTCTTGTTGAAATAAAGATTGTTTTCTTACCATTATTCCTCTATTATCTCTCCCCATGGTTAGCAAACCACAAAAAGTTGTATTAGAGGCGGCTCTGGTGAAATGGCGATTGGAAGTTGAAATTTTCTAGGGACTGAAAAATTATTGTTTCCCAGAATCATGTTTTGAAGGCATATTCTGAAAGCCTATGTCAGGATGATTGTAATGGCCTAAACAACATTGAAAATGGAGCAAAAACAAGCTTCCTAGGGCCGGTCAAAGTTTGGTCAACCATCGGGTGCTAGAGTACCACCTTTCCGGAGAAGAAGGTACTGTTTCAGTGCCGACAACTTTTATGGAGAGATTTCGGTGGCTACTTTAGATGACATGTCATCACCACATCATCAAAAAATCCTCAGATGATCTCAGTTGTTGATACTGATTTGATCATAACCTGATCAATCGGTATCCGATTTTGAGGATCCATGAGTCAATTCCACCATTTTAGACAGTTTCGAATGTAACAGTAAGATCCATTTTTCCAGATTCTACACCAATTTTAACTAAATTGAAATCCAATTAAGGGATCATCCATGAGATGGATGATCATGTTGAATTCTTCGAGCTACTCCATTTCAAAGTATCTAATGGAAGATCTCCTCAATGCTATGGATATTTTTGACCACAATGAGAATGAGGGAGTCAACCCTGATGCCACTAAGAAAGCATAGTGGATGAAGATGAACAAGAAGTTGATTGTTCAAATATTCCAATGGATTGATCAAAGCATTTACCACCATGTTTCTCAATAGGCTGGTTCATACAAACTTTAGAAAATGTTATAAAATATGTACCAGTCAAAGACTACTTGAAAAAAGATCCTTTTGTTGAAGTGGTTGATGAATATTTGACTATGGAGTGTTAACTCTATAGTCGAACACACCAGCAAGTTCCAAAGCCTGGGGAACTAGTTGGTCGCTGCTGGGAAGACACTAAATGATGAAGACAATGTGAACCACTTACTCTACACACTTCCCAATAGCTAGGATATGCTTGTGGTCTCACTCAGCATCTCGGCGCCCAGAGGCAACATACCATGGCGATGGTAGAAGATGCATTGTTCAATAAGGAATCTCGAAGTAAGGATGCGAGTTACAACCAGACGTAAGCAATTGTTCTTGATAAGTGAGGGGGAAAACAAGGAGGCGGTTATGGGGTAGGAAGCAGAGGTCGGAGTAAGAATAGAGGAAGGTCCACAGATGGTAGGAGGCCAATATACAAATGCTACCATTGTGGCATAGAGGGACACATGAAGAAGAACTACTGAATTTTTTTACAAGAATAGGTTCAAAGTTGCAACCAAAAAAGAAGAAATGAAGATGTACATGTGAGAATAAATGAAGAAGTTATTCATTTCTATAAATATGAAGAAGAGTCATGCTTTCATATATCAAGCCATGACACAGAATGAGTAGTTGATACTACAACATCGTACCACGTCACGCCTCATTGTGATTATTTCATGACTTATCATAATCGTGACCTTGGAGTAGTCAAGATGGGTAATACTGGTTAAGAGAATATTGTCGGCATGTGTGATATCCAAATCAATATGAATTATGGATACACAATCCCCCAAAAGGATGTTTGACATGTTCCAAGACTTCAGCTGAACCTGTTATCAGGTATAGCCTTTTATTGACAAGACCCTGACAAGATATTCAGCAATGAAGCATGTAAGATGACAAAAGGAGCCATCATCATCGACCAATGATAAATATGTGGTATTTTGGACAAAACTAATGTAATGATATGTGCAGACAGCCTCAAAATGATGGAAAGAGAGATGTCATCCAATATGTGCCATAGAAGAATCATCCACATGAGTGAAAAAGGGTTATTTACCCTAACGAAATTGAAGTTCATCAGTATTCACAAGGATACATCACATTATCCTTTTAAATACTAGTTTTATGGGAAGTCGAATAGAGCCACATTCAATACTGCTTCATCATGGAGATCCGAGTTGCTGGATCTGCTGCACGCTGATGTATGCAGACCCATGGAGGTGGATTCTTTTGGAGGTGAAAAATATTTTAAATCCTTTATTGATGATGAATCTCAAAGTATGTGGGTGTTCTTATTTTGGATGAAGGACCATGTACTAGAATACATCATGATGGTCCACTCCATGTTGGAGCATAAAACTTGAAGGAAGCTAATGTTTCCTCATTTAGACAATGGAAAATAGTAAACCTCTATGGAATTTGATGCCTATTATAGGAGTGAGTGCATATGACATGAGAGGATATTCTCTCACACCCCAAAACACAATGAAGTTGTATAAAGGATGAACAGTACCATCATGGAGATGTTCAGAAGCGTGATGAGTTTGGATAAGCTATATAAGCCCTTCTGGGAAGAAGTTGTTTAGGTTTCATGCTACCAAATCAACCGATCACCCTCAATCCCACTAAATTATGAGATTCTTCAAAAAATATGGTTTGGTAAACATCCATTTTACTATCATTTACATGTATTTAGATGTTTGGAATTTGCACATGTATCTAAGGAGCTTATGGAGAATCTAGACAAGAGATCTACTCCATGAATCATCATCAGATTTAGAGATTAGGAGTTAGGATACATGATTTGGGACCCTAAGGAGAAGTAGATGATCAGAAGTAGAGATTTCATGTTCCATGAGAACCAGATGATCGAGTACATTTCAAAAATTTAGAATGTCTCGAAGGGAAAGTGTTAAGGACTCCATTCATGATACGACACCTATACCAGCATCACCTATAATTGAATAAGAGGTGGTGCAAGAGGAATCAACGATAGTAGACAAGGACGTGAAGGAGGAGGATATTGAGCAAGGGGAGACTCAATCCTCTCCCCAAGAAGTTGAAGAACCATCACAGGATCTAGGTGATGGTGTGCCTCCCGAACCTAAAATTTCATAGGTTTGAAGATCTTCATGATGTAGGATTCCATATACAAAATATTTGTTGTCAGATTAATAATTTTGGAATGATGAGGGGGAGCCTGAAGGATATCAAGAATCATATCGACATTCTTTATCTTTGGAAACACAATGTGATGGATCAACAACTGTTGTGACCAGTGGAGATCCATACAAAGGAGAATCTGGGGGATATGATAACAAAGGTGGTTGCTCAAGATATGTTGTACCTTTGTAGATGATCCAGCGGATTGCAGCTGGAGGGAGAGAAATGTTGGAATGTGTCCTTTTCCAGCTATCGTGGTAGGTGGCTGGTTCACCAACCCCACTAGCAACTTGGATGCTTCAACACTGTCTGTTGCACATGTTAATTTTGTAGGATTCCATTGTTGAATGTAGGTGGGGATTGGTGGAGGAGTTTTGTCAAACATGAACTCTATTGTCATGGCTATATAAAGAGGCCTTAGAGTTCCTGCTTCAACATTTCATATTTGATTGGATCAGAGGGATATTTCTGTTGTTAGAGGTCCGGGAGAGCTTCATGTGAGAGAAATAAAGGGAGGTGTGGGAGGGGAAATTTTAATCCTTTGTTCTTGTTTAAGTAAAGATTTTTTCTTCCCATTCTTTCTCTTTTATCTCTCTTCATGGTCAGAAAACCACAACAGTGCTCTCTTTCCATGCGATCACACCCCACTTTCTTCATGCTCATCCTCCCTCGTTCACCACCCACACTTCCCCCTACATGTTTCCTTCCACAAATTTTCCACCCACCCCCAGCATCCCTTCAACCACGACCATCATTCTCCCCACCTTTCACCTGTCATCATCTACAGACACTGCCGGTGGCAGCTCTTGGAGGTCCCACCTCTAACTGTTTCCATGGATTTTTGTATATAGTATTCATCTTGCATTATCCAATGGAACACACCCCAAATCACAATAGAAAACCTGCACACCCTTCAACCAAATCAAGCAACTAAAAGTCGTATTTTGACTTCCACGCCCATGTCTCCAAGTCAAACACATCAAAGTGCATGATGGTTTCTTTCCATTAGTCAATTCACCTACTCTATTACATAAACAAATAAACCTATCCATTTTCATTGGTAAATCCCGAAATTGATTATTAATCTACTAAATTTTATAAATTATTTTTTATTATATTATAAAATTCTCCACGATACATGGAATCTCAATAGTGTATGATTTTGTAGTGTAGAGGACAGGTGGTGACTATGAGCAGCCCCACATGGTCGGTAAACTAAAGTGTGTCTTTGGTTTTGGGATGGGTTTAAATTGTTTGGCGGTAGGTTTGTAAAGGAAGAAGCGACGAACTGCACATGGGATATGGTCATAGCAGAATAACATGACTTGGTTAGAAGACACAAATATGATGACAGAGGGGGATACAAAATCCAATAGACTGTCCCTTTCGACTTGCGCCTTCATGAACTGAATAAGGGGAATATATCATTTGAGTGTGTGGGGTTTAACAGGGTAACCTAAAATTATTCTGGTTCAAAGCATGTGTTAATATGTAAAGTTGGTCCCATGGGTCATGTGGTTCCATTCCTTGCACACCATCAGATACATCCTTAGGGTTTCTATGGTCACCACACAAATGATCAGAAAAATAATTTCAGACAGTATGCATGCTCGATTACCCTCCCCCATAACCGGAAGCTAAATTACAGAGGAAGAACAGATGTGGCGGAAAAATTAGCCCATGGGTTTTTTAATTTTTATTTAGTTAAATGGGTGTAGGTCAAATTTAATTAGGGAAATGGGGTTTATGAGTGCTAATTGGATTGGCACTTTTTCCTATTCTTCCAAAACGTTATTTGAAGTTGCGTTTTGGGCATGCCCCATCCAAAACCCCTCCCCACTTAACTATTTTATATATATTTATATATTAACAAATAATAATAAATATTATATAATATATTTATATTTATATTTATAATTAAAATATTTATAATTAAATTTATAAATATATATTTTGACTTTATTATATGATTAAAAATATTTTCAACCGATTTATAAATAAATATATATTTATAACTATGTAAATATATATTTATAAAAATAAATTAATAATTATAGAATTAAAAATATATTTTTAATTTATATACAAATACAATGTAAAAGTATATATAAATATATTTTAATAATTATATAACTATAAATATTTATTTATAGAAATATATTTATAATTATATGACTATAACTATATTTATAATTATATAATTTTAAATATATTCATTATTTGTATATATATATTTATATAGATAAATATATTTTAAATTTAATTGTAAATAAATATTTATAACTATAATAAATTTATTATAAATATACATTAATAAATGTATATTTATAAAATTTATTGTATTTATAAATATATTTAATAAATGTATATTTATAATAATTGTATTAATTTTATTAATATAATAAAAAATGTATTAGAACACATTTAATAAATATACATTTATTATAAATATAAATTTATTAAATACATTTATTATAATACATTTATTAAATACACTTATTAAATACATTTATTTAATAAATGTATTATATTTATAAATTTATTTAATAACATGATATTAATAAATGTATTATATATTTAATAATAAATAAAAAAATCTCCATGGGATACTTTTTCTATATGTGGAAGAAATTTATATGATGTGTTGATTGCTTTAAATTATAAAAATAAGAGGAATTGAATGTGGGGTCGACTAGTGTAAAATGCAGTGAGATACGGTATCAAATTTTGAGATTATTTAAATTTTTTATAGAATGAAAAATACACGACGTGTGCATTGCGGAGAAGATGACCACGAGACTTGTGTGAGTGAAGGAAGTGGGTCGGGTTTACTGGGATAAAATTATTAGTATTATAAGTAAAAATTTTTTTTGTAATTATCAATATATTATTATGTTATTAATATAATTAAAAGCCTTATAGATTATATTTATTTTATAATAATTTAAGTAAAATATTTTTTATTTAGAAAAACATTTACTAGTTAATAATTATATATTTTTTGAAGATTTAAATTATAAATCTTTGTTATTTTTTGTTGACTTAATTATTAGTAGTTTATTTATACTTAAATTAATTATTAATTATCAACTGTATCATTTATTATTAATTAATAATATAATAATATGGTATTGACATAATTAATAAAATTATAGGTAATATTTACTATATAATAATGTAAATAAAATAATTTGTATTTATAAAAATATTTACTAATTAATAATTATATTATTCTTAATACATTATGTTGTATTATCAATTAATTAGTTATATAACAAATAAGATATTATTTAATATTCATATTAATTTTTTTTATAAAATTTAAAATAAAATTATTAGTAATAATTATTAATTAATTTAAGATGATTATTTATTATCTTAATACTTACTATTATAATCAATATTATGTATAATAAATAATTATCTTAAATGAATTATTAAATATTAATAATATTTATCAAATTAAATTTTTTAATATTATTTAAATTTAATAATAAATATAATTTAATTATTTATTATACATAATATGGATAATAATAATATGTAGTATTAAAATTAATAACAAATAGTAATTATTATTTTTAACAATGTAATTTTTTTAATGTTTGGGTTGAAACCCCATTTTATTATGAAATTAGAGACCTATTTCTATCAAAGTAGATAGATATCCCTTACATAGATCGTAGGCCCATGTCCATGTGGCCCATGGAGACATGTACAATACAGAATAATGATTTAACTATATAACTAATAACCACTCACATCGTTTGGTCAAAGACTATCCAACATAAGTCCGTAAGCATGGACATCATGTTTGGTTGTATCTGAATGTCGATATGTCTGACTCCACTCATAGATAACATTGTTGTAGTTATATTTCGTAATATAACATTATTCATTTGATTTTGATATTATAAGGAAGGAATAGAATACAATCATCCATGTGGAGACTAAATTGTAATAAGAGCATACAATTGCTCCCATGCATGTGTACCTAAGAGAGGGAGGTCCTCCCATATCTACATATGTATAAGAATAAAAAATCATGTGATATATGTCTTATCAATGTGACATGTGTTTTATAGCACCACATAAGTATATGAGAGACATGTAGACCCCCCGCTATACCGCCATCAGTAACATCCGAGGTAAATAAACAATGAGTCATTTTTCATATTTATTAATATTTTTGAATTAAATATTATTTTTAATTTAAATTGGATGCTATGTTCGATAGCTTAGTCAACACGCAACAATGGGTTTCTTTGAAATCTACATTGCACACTACATTGAGTTGTTCCAAAAAATAATATAATATTATTATTATTTTAAATGGTAGTTAACACCAAGCCATTTTATTGACGGTAATGAACAGAACAATCTATAATATGATTATTTATGTTTGTTAAATGTTTTAAAATTTATCCAATGAATGTTAGAGGCTTAAAAATTTAATTGAATCAAATTTTGACCATAAATACTGTAATATTCTTTAAAAGGTAAATTTTCCACCTTTTAATGGAGAACCCCTTTTAATGCTATTTTTTGTCACTTTTATATGTACTATTTGAGAAAATAAATTTTTCTTTAGAATCAAGACATCAAAATTTACTTTGGGTAAATTTTTGGTATTTTTCTGATAATGTTGATTTTTTTATGAATAGTGAAAAAGTTGTATTTTAATTCAAAATTGCCTTTTAATCTAATTTATTTGTATGGTTAGAATATCATTTAAATCTTTTTTAAAGTGTAAATAGATTATATTTTTACCATTTAATCCAAAATTGGTCATTGGAAGTAATTTCATTGTGAAATTGGACATTAACAAGTATCAATCATTTGATAGTTATTATTTCTTAAAAACACGGTTTTCATTTTTAAAACGGGAATAAATTATAAAATTAATTAATGCAACTTCATTATTTTTAATTTGTTAAAATAGAAATCATTTTTGAATTTGTAATATCTAATTTATCTTTGGGTAATTTTTTTGAATTTTTTGAAGACTTTCAATTTTTGATGAATAGTGAAATATACTACTTAGTTGTTGAAAACATACTTTATCATTTAAATAAAATTTATCCACTTCTCTGAATTGAATTTCAAAAATCCGACATACATTATTTTCAATAGTAAATAAAATGTGGTTCAATGGGATGAAAATAATTTTTGGTGAATTGTATTTTTTGACTTTTATTAACCGCTTTTAATGCTAATTAGGGTAATTTTAGGTAAAAATAATGTTATAATAATATGAAATTACCATTAAACTTGTCCAAACATTATTGGATGAGTCATGGCCGACCAAGAAAATCCATGGGTCAATTTTGGGACCCCATCGAGCAACTTGGGTAAGATAATGACATTAATAACTTTTTATTTAATGAAAAATATAAAATGTTATAATCATGTATTGTTTTACTACAAAAATTTTATTGTGGGGTTATATAGTTGATAAATTTGAAAATAAATATTCATTATAAATCTAAAAATATTTCCTACATCATGGTAATGTTTTTATAATTTATAGACATAAAATAAATAAAACTATTTATGAGACAATGATGATGTCGTGTTTACGTCATTAATTGATGATTTAAATAGATATGTACATAAAAAAATCAATATATAAAAATAGTCCAATTTTTATTGGATGATTTTCTTTTGAAAATGGAACACCTCTTCTTAGACTTTAATTATTTTTGGACCTTTAGAAACCGAAAATCATTATATAATAAAGCAATATTTTCAAACATTCCAAAAGTGCCCCTCCACTCCCTTATAAAAAGCCCTCACATCTTACACATTTATCACCCTTTTGAAGCACTTTGTCTCATCCAAACTCTACTAAAATAATCTCCCAAGATCCCTCTCTTCAACATAGAAGCATTACCTTAGGAATAAAGCAATCCAAATAAACCTTTTGGTTCAAATCAAAGGGAGTTACCCGATTCAATGGTAACGTCTTCTCTTAAGTTCTTTTGTTTTATTTGTCTTATAAAACCCCCTAAACTCTTTTTATTACATTATTTCATAACAAAAAAAGTATCTTAAATATACTAGGATGTGTTATGAAATGTATTTGAACTAAACATACACACACCTCCATCTAATAGGTAAATAACATTTTGTTTCTGTGGATGGAAAACTGAAGCCGCAGAAAACGATGACTGTTCAATTATTTCCTACCACCTCTCAGGGTATCCATTAAGATATAACTGTATTTATATATGATATATATTTTTTTTATGTTTTTTATGCTTCTGTATTTTCCATTCATATCATACCCTTATGGTTTCCATTATGGGTAAACGTGATAATTTCATTTGAGGAAGTGCGGACAACCACCCCCTCAAATTGATGGTACTCGTTCATACCAAATGTAGTACGTATAAAGGATGGATTTAATGATATTATATATGATTATATACTGGATTTATAATATACCTCTGTATCATTATGTTTTAATTCCATTAAAATATGAAATATAAATGAAAGTAGCGTTCATACGTACGTACGACTTACCATCTCTATGAACAGTGCAATTCATTTCTTACCAACAAATGTGATACATTACTATAAATACATGTATATAATAGATATATATGATATATATGATATCTAAATCATTAATATCATTCTGGATATAATTAATTTTTGTCCACAAGAAAAACATGTAATTATAAGAAGTCCATTTTTGACTCAAGTACCAAATATCAACAAAATGACCATTATTAACTTATAGGATTTCATAATGTTTATAACATGGTAATAAGTGATATAAAAGGAATAATAAACTTGAAAAACATTCTTAAGCAAGTATAAATTAACATTAGTTTATTATTCGGGAAATTAATGATCGAACGGGTCATGTTGGACACGAGGTAAGAGAACTTCTTAAACCAATTTACGTTCATTGGGTTGATCTTATATTTCTTGTTTATGTCGTTATTTGATTATTTGAGAAACGAAATTTTATGTATTTATACTTAAATTATGTGTGATTATATTGAATACACATAATAGATTAATTTTTTTTACAAAATGGACTTTGTAAGGGACTTCATCTCAATCTCATTACATTGAGACATATTTTGATAATGCATACCTTCTTCTTTTATATGGTGTATAATAAAACCCTTTTACTTTTCATTTCATTCAAATGGATCTTTTTTCTACGATGAATTTTACTAAACAAAAAAAGGAATGTATTTAATTAAATATCTTGAAATTATTTCTTGTGATTGAAAATGAAATTTTATTAGTGAAATGTTTATATTTGAAATATTTTATGTGTTTTGATTTTATTATGGAAATTGAAAATTTGATGGGTGGTTACGTGATAAAAACAATAATGGGTGGTGCCATGATAAACCCGGATGGGTGGTTACATTATAACCTCCAATGCATTGGGTATGGAATTCTGCCATATGACTATTCCTTTTAGTGATATGTGTAGAATTCGACCGTATGGTAATTCCATTTAAGTATATTTTTGTCCCAAGGTACCTTTATATGTTATGTGTTCTTTATATGGGTTTTGTGGTAATATTTTGGTTAAAAAAGTGTAAGCAGTTATCTTTTATTTAGTGAAGAGTATTTACTACTTCATAAAGGTAAAAATTATTAATTATGATAAAGTATTCATAGATTACTAGTTGTTTTGAAAAACTAATAGTTTCATTTTTTATGTATCTCCTACTATGCTTTTTATTCTCATCGCATGTTTTTGAAATGTTTTTCATTGTACATAATGAATAGGTAAAGGATGGAATCAAGGAAAAGTCAAGTTGGCTTAAACTGGAACTAGACATGACTTTTTTCTCCAGAGTTTTTATTTTATGAAAAAATAGATATTGAGTTGATGTGTCTACATGTAATATTCTAGTTGTTATGAATATGTTATGACCTAATTCTATGAAGCTCTAAACCTTAATGTGAATTATTAACATAATCCAATAATATGAAATGTTTAAGGCCAGGTCCTTATAGTTTGTATCAGAGGTCGGTTTAGACAACATTAAGAGTCATAATATTTTTAAATCAATGTTCATTAATTAATTTATCTTAATATTGAAATGGTATAGCATTTAAAGATTACCATGTGGCTTCTCCTACAATATTTTTGTGATAAGAATGTTTTTTCATATTGGAAATAGAAAAGTTATACTGGGAAGGCATATAGAGGGAAATGACCTTCCAAATCAGCATCCTGAGATATTCAGAATCAGACTTGAATAGTTTACTTTAGTGATAGATAAATAGACTCTTGTGATATATTATGGTTGTGTTTATTGATTATATTTCGTTTTTTCCAGAAATTAATGTGGTACATGAAGGTAATTTAAGGGTTATCTTGGAAACCTTAAGAGAAAAGATATTTTATGGGAAATTAAGCAAGTGTGAGTTTTGGTTACAACAGATATCTTTCCTTGGTCAGATTTTTTCAAAAGTGAGAATAATTGTTGATCCTACTAAAAAAAAGATGTTGAATAATGGACAAGACCAACAAATATAACTATGATACCTAGTTTTTTGGGTTTGGCAGGTTATTACTGGAGGTTTATTGGAATTTTTCATGGTTATCTAGTCCAATGACTAAGTCAACTTGAAAAGGTGTTATGTTCATCTAGAAAAAATAATGTTATGATTGTTTTCCGGAATTGGAAAGAAGATTTATGAATGCTTCTGTTTTGGCATTACCTTCCATAAAAGGTGGATTTTTTTTCTATAGTGAGGATTCATTAAATGGACATGGTTTTGTCCTTATACAGATTTATTAGGTAATTGCTTATGCTTCATGTCATTTGAAACCTCTTGAGTTAAATTAACCTACACGTGATTTTGAATTAGCTGTGATTGGTTTTGAATTAAAAATTTAGAGGCATCATTTTAATGGAGTAATGTGTGAAATATACAGTGATCACAAAATTTTTAAGTATATATTCACTCAGAATGAATTGAACATGAGAAAGAGGAGTTGGTTGGAATTAATCAAGGATTATTATTTCAATATCCTTTACCATCCGGGAAAAGAAAATAAATTTGCTAATGCTTTGAGTTGAAAAAGTAAATCTTCAATAACCATGATATGTTTCGAATGAGATCATTTGGTTTTTGACTTGATGAACTTTGGAATAGAAGTTGTTGGTGCATGCAATTTTTCTGTTTTGTTTCAGGTGTCAGTGGGATCATCCCTATCATACAGAATTAAGCAAGTGTAGAAGGAAGGCAGTTAGTTGTAGAAAATTGTAGATTTGGTTCAGAATAGTAAGTTTCTTAAATTTAACATCGATAATGATTGGGTTTTGAGGAAAGGGAAGAGATTATGTGTTCCTTGCAATTCACAGTTGAAGAATGATTTGTTATGTTAATCTCATTGTTCTCCATTTTCAGTTCATCCCGACAGTACTAATATGTACAGAGATCTTCGGATGTATTACTAGTGGGATGGAATGAAAGGAGATATTGTTGAATTTACTATGGTGTGCTTAACTTGTGAGTTAGTTGAGGCAGAGTGGCAATTACCGAAAGGGATGATTTAGTATTTACATGTTCCAGAGTGGAAATGGGAAAATATATCCATGTACATCATTCTAGGATTTCCAATGACATCATGAGGTGTAATGAAATATAGGTTATTGTAGATTGATTGACTAAATCTTCTCATTTCAATTCTATTGGAGATACTTTGTCTCTAGATAAACATTTTTGGTTGTATGTTAAGGATATAGTTTGGTTTCATGGAGTTCCCCTCTCCATTGTATCTGATCATGATCCCAGGTTTACTTCTAACATTGGGAAAGGCCTTTAGAAGTCGTTGGGTACTGAATTAAATTTTAGTACAACCTTTCATCCTCAATCAGATGGGCAGTCAAAGCGAAAAATCCAGAAATTGGAAGATATGTTACGTGAATGTTCAATGGATATCCAGGGAATTTGGGACCAACATCATTCTTTGCTTGAATTTTATTATAATAACATTTTTCATTCATGTATATTGATTGTTCCATTTGAGGCATTATATGGAAAGCGGTGTCAAACTCCAACTTTTTGGGATGAATTAGAGAAAAGGAAGTTGATGGGATCAGAATTGATGGAAGAGATGACGAAGAAAGTTCAGTTGATTCACAAGAACATGAGAACAGATCATAGTTGGCAGAAAATATATGCGGATAACCAGAGGAAGGATATTTACTTTGAGGTAGGTGATCATGTTTTTCTCAAAGATTCTCCATGGATAAGTGTTATGTGTTATGGTAATAATGGAAAGTTGAGTCTGATGTTCATTGGACCTTATGAAATCCTAGAGAAAGATGGATTAGTTGTGTACAAAGTGGATTTACCTCCATGTTTGTCCCAAGTACACAATTTTTTTCATGTTTCAATGTTGAGAATGTATATTCCATATCAATTTAATGTTTTATGTCCAGAGGTAGTTCAGTTGGAAGAGAATATTTCTTATGAAGAACAACCAGTACAAATTCTTGATTGAAGAGAGAAAGTGTTGTGGAATAAGGTAATTCATCATGTAATTTTTCTGTATAAAACCCATATGGTTGAAAAGGAAACGTTGAAATCTTAAAATTCTATGATTGATAAATTCCCCCACTTATTTTATTAGTGAATAAAAATTGTGTGGACGCAATTTCCAAAAGGAGGGATGGATGTAACATTCCAGATAAATAAAGAATAAGAAATTTTTTATATTTATTAGTATTTGTGAATGAAATATTAATTTTACATTATAGGGGATGATATGTTCGACAGTGTACTAAACACACAACAACGGGTTTCTTTGAAATCTTACGTTGCACACAACGTTGAGTTATATAGAAAATTAATAAAATAATATTGTTATTTTAAATGGTAGATAACGTCTATCTGTTTTATTGGTGTTAATGAATAGAACTAACTATAATATGATTATATATGTTTGTTAAATGTTTTAACATTTATACAATAAAAGTTAGAGGCTTAAATATGTGATTGAATTTAATTTTTAGCATAAATACGTCAATATTCATTAAAAGGTCGATTTACTAGCTTTTGATGGAGAACCCCCTTTAAATATAATTTATTCTCTTTTCTATTTTAAATTTTACAAAATAAATATTTATTTAGAAAAGTGAAATCAACATTTACTTTGGGTAAATTTTTGGTATTTTTCAGATAATGATCATTTTTTATGAATAGTGAAAAAATGCAGAATTTTATTTCAAAAATTAAATATAATCTAATTTATTTGTATGGTTAAATTATCCTTTTAATTTGCTTCAAAGTGTAAATAGATTATATTTTTACCATTTAATCCAATTTTGTTCATTGGAAGTAATTTCATTTTGAAATTGGACATTAACAAGTATCAATATTTTGATAGTTATTGTTTTTTTAAAAACATGCTTTTTTGTTTTGATAATGAGAATTAATTATAATATTAATTAATTAACCTTAAATGTTTTTAATTTGATAAAATAGACATCATTTTTAATTCATAATATCAAATTTATCTGAGGGTGAATTTTTTTAATTTTTCTGAAAACATTCAATTTTTGATGAATAGTGAAATATACTACTTAGTAGATAAAAACGGTCTTTTTCATTTAAATGAAAATTTACCACTTCTGTGAATTAAATTTCAAAAATACTACATACATGGTTTTAATTAGTAAGTAAACTTTGGTTCAATAGGATGAAAACAATTTTTGGTGAATTGTAATTTTGGACTTTTATTAACCATGATTAAAGGTAATTAGAGTAATTTAAGGTAAAAATAATGTTATAATAATATAAAATTACCTTGAAACTTTTACTAACTTTATTTTATGAGTTATGTTCGACCTATAAAATCCATTGGTCAATTTTGGGATCTCATAGAGCCACATGGGTTAGATAATGACATTAATAACTATTTATTTAAAGAAAAAATAAAAATGTCATATACATGTATTGTTTTACTAAATAAATTTTAATGTGGGGTTATATAATTGATATAATTTTCTATAAATATTCATTATAAATATAAAAATATTTCCTATATCAAGGTAATTTTTTTTATAATTTTTATGCATCATATAAAGAAAATTATTTATGATACAATGATGATGTAGTGTTTACACCATTAGGGGATGATTTAAATAAATAAGAAGATAAAAATTAAAAAAATAGCCAAATATTGTAAAATTATTATAGTATTACTTTATTTAGAACATGTGGCAACTTATTTTCTAATTTAATGATATTTGGACATTTATTAACCAAAAATCATTTTATAATAATATAATAATTTCAAACATTCCAAAAGAGCTTGTCCTCTCCCTTATAAAAATACATCAATTTTAACACATTTATCACACTTCTAAAGACCTTTGTATAGTCCAACCTCTACTCAAATAATCTCCCAAGATCCCTCTCTTCATCCTAGAATCCTTACCTTGGTCAGAAAGTGCTCCATGTAAACCTTTTGGTTCAAACCAAAAGGAGTTACCAAATTTAAAGGTAACCTCTTCTCTTAAGTTCTTTTGTTTTATTTTACTTCTCCAACCCCATAAACTCTTTTTATTACATTATTTTATATCAAAACCAGTATAATATATATAATAGGATGTTTTTATGACAATTATTCTAACAAAACTTAAACACACCTCTATCTAATAGGTAAAGATCATACTGTTTATGTGTATAGAAAACTAACGCCTCATGAAATGATGATTGTTCAATAATCTCTTACCACCACTCATAGTGGCCATTATGATGGAACTTTATTTATATTTGATATATATTATTTTATGTTTTATTTATTATTTTGTATTTTCCATTTATATCACACCTTTACGGTGTCCATTATGGGTAAACACGATAATTTTATTTGAGGAAGTGCGGACTACCGCCCCCTAAAAGTGATTTGACTCATTCATACCCTACGTGGTATGCATAAAGGATAGAGTTAATGATATTATATTTGACACTATAATTGAATTATAGTATACTTATGTATCAATTTGTTTTAATTCCATTAAAATATGAAATATAAATGAAAGTATCATTCATGCGTACGTGCGAGTTACCATCTCCATGAACGGTGCATTTTATTTTTTAACTAAAAATGTTATGTACTATTATAAATAAAAGTATATAATGGATATATATGATATATATGATATCTATATCATTAATACCATTATGTATATAATTATCTTTTGATCACATGAACAACTTGTAATTATAATAAGTCCATTTTTGACTCAAGTACCAAATATAAAAAAAACCGTTATTAACATAAATGATTGTGTAATGTTTATAAGATGGGAATATGTGATATAAAAATAATAATAAAATTAAATTTTTTTAAGAAAGTATAAATTATCTTTAGATTATTATTCACAAAATTAATGAACGAACAGGTCAAGTTGGACATGAGGTAAGGGAACTTCTTAACCCAATTTCTGTTATTTGGGTTGATCTTCTCATTCTTGTTTATGTAATTATATGATTATGTGAGAAATTATTTTTTATGTATTTATACTTGATTTATGTGAGATTATATTGAATACACATAATAGATGTAGTTTATTTACAAAATGGTCTATGTAAGGGACTTCATCTCAATCTCCTTTCATTGAGGCATATTTTGATAATGTATAACATATTCTTTTATACGGTGAATAATAAAACCCTTTGACATTTCATATCATTCAATGGGAATCTTTTTTCTACAAATAATTTTACCAAATTAAAAAAGGAATGTTTTTAACGTTTTAGGTGATAATGGCCTATCCGTCGTCGTAATAGTTAGTTAGCTTCCTCTATAAGCCTTAATGTTATTTAAAAGTAAAAGAAATCCCTTGTTCTGATTTTGGGTGTTTTGGTATTGAAAATGGATTTTGAAATAGAATTATTATTTCAATATCTTGAAATGATTTATTGTGATTGAAAAATGAAATATTATTAGTGAAATGATTATATTTTCAATATTTTATGTGTTACGATTTTGTTATGATACTTGGACATTTGACGGGTGGTTACGTGATAAAACAAATGATGGGTGGTGTCATGATACACTAGGATGGGTGGTTACGTTATAACCTCCAATTCATTGGATATGGAAGTCGGCCATATGGGTATTCCATTTAATGATATGTGTGGAAGTCGATCGTATGGTTATTCCATTTAAGTATGTTTATGTGCCAAGTTAGCTTTATATGTTATGTGTTCTTTATATTGGTTTTATGGTAATATTTTTGGTTAAAAAGGGGTAATCAATGATCTATTATTTAGTTTAGTGTATTTACTAATTCATAAAGGTGAAAATTTTTACTAATGATAAAGTATTCATGGTTTACTTGTTTTAAAAAACTATCAGTTCTCCTTCTTTGTGTATCCCTTTCTGAGCTTTTTTTGCCCATCCCAGGTTTATTAAATGTTTTTCATTGGACATAAAGAATAATGCCAAGGGTGGGATCAAGGAAGAGTCATGCTATCTAAAACATGGAACTAGACATGACTCTTTTTCTCAAGAGTTTTTATTTTATAAAAAATGGAAACTGAGTAAAAGTTTCTACTTTGTAATATTTTGAGATGAAATAGTTATGTCCTAATTCTCTAAAACTCTATTCCTGAAAAGATCCTCAATGTGAATTATTCATTTAATTAAATATTTTGTAATGTTTTAAGGCCGGGTAATTATATCATCCTTGTTCGAAATCATCCAATAAAAAATACATCAAATATATAAATTTAGTCAAATGATCATTGAATATCATGACACCAATCCACCTCAAAATGTATGCATGTGCAAATCGCAACATGATGATCTCATCGTCATCATTAACTAGATGAGTAAAGTGATAGCATATAAATGACATACATAATCGATAGCCAATTATGAACCATACTCCATCATGGACCCCAATTCCTAGTAATTTCTTATCCAACTCAAACCAATATGCACTGACTCAGCTTGACACAGTGGCACCATCTTTGGGGAGTCCCAACATGATCGACACATCCTAGAGTGTAATAGTCTTCTCCCCCTATATAAAATGGAATGTATGTTTCTCTAGACTCCATCCCTATATGAGTGCAACAATGACAAGTTGATCAAAAAATTTGAAGTTCCACATCATTACACCATAGAACCCATCACGATGAGGAAAAGTTGAGATAGTGGGTGGTGGTGCATCATGATAGACATGATGATATCTCTATACACAAAATGCAGAAAATAAGAGTCCCTATGAAAATAACCATGAAAAAATATTATCCACAACTATAAATATATGTTTTTGTGGATGAGGAAATGGGTGACTGCCATTGGAAGTTGCTATTGGTAGTATTAGTGACCACCAATAGTGGATTCAAATGATTAAATAAAATAGGTGTGATCCCCCCCCCACAATTGTCTTCCCTAAATTACTATTGCAACTTCCTGTATATTCCCCAATCTCCCTCATCGCTGCACTACCACCCTCGGTGAGCCCCATCGCCACCCTCATTGCCTCTCATCACCCTTACAACGCCTGCTACTGAACCTAACAACCCCTAATGTTCCACTTCATTCTATAAACACATCGAAGTTGTGCCCATGCCTCCCTTCGACCTCCGCATATCTACCATGGATGAAGACGTAGGTTTGGTCTCCCTCCCTATCATGCCCTGTGTCACCTTGTGTCGGGAACAACAAAAACACTCGAAACACTGGTATTTTCATGGGGAAATTTTATGGGCCACCTTAGGTGGTTGTTTTTTGTATTTACTGACTAAGAAACTATGACCACTAAAAGTTGTCGCAAGGTAGTCTTGAAATACATTTAGTAATTGCTTTTGGCGGTTTTTAAATGCCAACATTCTAGTAGTTATCCTAGAATATGAGTAATAAAGGACCCGCTATCAGTACATTTAATATCATTATTAATTTTTAATAATTAATTCAATAAAAGTATTAAACTATTTTTTAAAAAAGTACAACAATAAAAATTAGGTAGATAATTAGCTTATATAATTCAGCATTATGATGAAAAAATTGGTAAACAAATATACATGACTAATGGTGATTTCATAGTCTATCAATTGCATGTTTTAATGATCTCAAAAAATGTATAATTTATTTCTAAATATTTTTATGTGAATAATTATTGATTAAAACCCCACATAATACATGTGGTTGCTTCATATATTCAATCGACCATGTGATTTGAAGGAAAAATTTGAAGATAATTCATTTAGATTATAAATCTATTTTTATTCATTTTTTCTATCTGTTTATTTTGTTAATAGTTAAAGTATCACAAAAAATATTTTTTATTGAATCCAGAAATAAAAAAAACCAGAGTTTAAATAAGAAAAAAATGGAGAGAAATAGAAATTAAAGGATTCATTAATGAAACGTCTTCAAACCAAAAAATGTACACATTAATGAAAAAATAAAAACATGATCATAAATAATGGGAAGTGGAGTTTTTTTCTTCCACATGGGGAAATCACTTACAAGTATACCTTTTTGTGTGAAAACATATTCATCGTAGTCCCCCTCTCCAATATTGAGACTAATCTAGTGTACATAATTTTTTTTAATAAAATATGGGGTGAATATGATATTTTGAAAACGATAATTGCAACTTATTTGTTTAGAAAAAATTATAATAACATAACCACAAGAAGTGGTTTGATGATGATATGTATTTAAAGATAACAATGAATTTTATGAATATTTATAAAATAGAGAATCTCTACGGGATGATATGAAAATAGTTTCTTTTGAAATTATGTTCTAAAATATTTTCTATCCATCAATGTTTTCTCTTGTTGAATAAATATCAAAAAAATTATTATTTATAATATGTTATCATCTCATGTATATTATTATTCATAAGTCGTAAATATTTAGTATATGATTGTGTATTTACATTTGACATAGTGGATATTAATGAATGTATTTATAAGATAGAAAATATTCTTACATGATGGTATGAAATTTATAATAAATAATGTGTTGTTTTATCTCATGTATGAATGAGATATATTAATCATCAATGATATTCTTGAAGATGATTATACTAGAGACATTGGATAAATGAGGTTTTAAATACCTATATATACGACAAGTATTTATAATAGAAAAAAATTGATTCCAAATAATTTTTTTGTATAATTGAAAAAAATATTGAGCATCATATACCATATTGAAAATGGTCTAGTAAAACCATTGATAAGATCACAACATTTATATGAATAATTTAGATGTATAGTCTTGAAAATCAATAGTGAAGTTATACTCACCAGAAGTATGGTTGAATGTGTGGTGCACTCTGGGCTTGGTCGAGGGACCCTAGTGGGACTCAAGCATCACCGTACACATATTTTTCCTTTATTTTGAAGTTGCTGGCTTATATAAGTGGAAAAGGCCCACCATAATCCTATATCAGACCTGGGATCAAATCTGGGTGGGAGTGAATTTCCATAGGTAGGAAGTGATGCATACATGACACATGTTGTAGGCAGGTGGTGATATGGGCATGATGCAGGCTTTGTGATGCATGTAGGATGATGCCAGCATGATGTTGTACTGGGCTTTCAGGCATGTTTGTTGTCCTTCGAGTAATGTAATGGGTTTCATGATCACTATACCTTCATTCCATGTACTGAATAAATAAGGGATGATGATAAGGATATCCCTTGGGAGATAATGCCTAATTTTATGGCCTATGTGTGGGGGGTATGTGTGTCTAATGTAATTTTACCCCCAATCAAATAATATATTTATATATATTTTTTAAGGTATTTTTTCCATCCATACCAAATAAATTATGATATATCATTAAATGGTGTTAATTAAACATCAAAAATTAGTATGGAATAAAATTATTTTTTATTTTAAAATTAAAATATAGCATGAAAATAATTATTGTTAAAAAAATAGGATTAGAATGGGTTAAATGATTAACTGTGGATTTATTAGTTTTACAGGATGTTCCTGTAACTATGATTCCTCTAAGGGATCCCTGTCATAGAAAAACCCTAAAATGATCATAACTAGATTCCATTGGAAATTTAATTTCACTAGTTCGAACATACCCAACCAAATGTTGTTCTGCCCTGCGATCACACCCAACTTCTTTTGTGCCCTTCCCGTCTCCTAAAACACCCACACTTCCCTCTACTATTCTCCTTCCTCTTGTTTTCAAACCACCCCTATAATCCCTACAAGCACCACTAGAATACTCACCACCTTCTATCTATTTTCTACTCCACACACCGCTGGTGGAATCTATTGGAGGTATTAGCTCACATTGTAGTCATTGATAACATGGTTGTTGGATGAAATCATCCAGTGGAACACCCCATGAACAAATAATGGAGACTCACACCTATTTCCTCTTAAATTGAGAAACTCAAAGTTATTTTTCTACATCCCTGACCATATCCTTATTGGATAATAAATAGGTTTTCCTTGGTCTATTCCTACCTCACTATTGCAATGGTGGCTGGATAATTTCAAACGGAGGCAACTTGACGTGTGTGGAACTGAAGAAATGGGGGAACCTACTTTTCATAATTTTAATTATCTCTATTTTTCATTTGTTTTGGTGTGAATATTTTTTGTATTAATATGTTTTCCTTGTGTGTTTTATTTCAATCATAATAGAGAAGAAATAAAAATCATCTTCATGCTTCTATTTTATTCTCGTGAATTTATAAATATCACCTCTAGTGATCTACATATGCTTCCACTCCCCTTGATCCTCCATCAGTCATATCAGAGGAAAGTATGAATGTGATCTAAATTGAAATAGATCTGTGGATTGTGCTCCCAATATGTTTGTTGTAGTAGAGAATGAAGAATATTGTGAACAGTTTGATCGATCCATCCTTTTTTCTTTTTCAAATTGTTAAAATATGGAATTTTTTATTCCACGTTACATTTATCCAATTTTCATCTCCTTTTGTGACCCCTTTTTACATTATGTTAATTTTTTTTCCTTTTTTCATTATTTCCCCATGCCACCTTTTCTTCTTCTCATCTCTTACTTGTATTCAAGTCCCTTCACTCCATTGGGTTGTTCCAAAAAAAGGAAATCACATAATGATTTTAATGGTTTTCTCCAAAAACCCTCTTGAATTCTATTATAAATATATATATATATATATAGCGATTTGAATATCAGATAAATATGGCCATCAAAATAGCTAATACAAAAAATGGCACTTTTCATCCTCAATAAAAAAATACTCCAGCCTTCCGGATATTTTCATCTATTTTTCCATTAAAAAAATAGTTTTTCTCCATATCAAATGAATTTTTACATACAATGATCCTGAAGCTGATGAAGAATAATTAGGATAATTGGTGAATCCAAAAGTGATCACTTCTCAACACCCAAGATGTTGTGGACATTGTGGTGGATAGATATACGGAGCCAGAATACCAAGCAGTGGAGTCTTCTCTATAAGATGTTCAAAAGACCACTCTTTCGACAGAAAGAAAGCATGTATGCAAGGAAAAAATCCATCATTTATCGAGGCCTTGATGAAGTGATTTTTGAAATAGTCACTTTGTCAAAATCATCAAAGGATATTAGAGATACACTTTGAAAAGAATTACAAGGTACCAACAATGTGAAGTGGATTCATCTTCAATCATTATGAGGTGAGTTAAAATCTCTATTTTTGAAAACATCTAAAACTTCTTCCAATTATTATACTCAAATAATGGTTTTGGTGAACCAATTTCGAATAAATAGAGAAAATTTTTCCAACATGTGAGTGCGTGAAGAAATTTTACGATCCCTTAATACAATGTTTTGGTACATAGTATTTACTCTGGAAGAAACAAAGGACATGGAGAAGATTTATATCGAAGCACTCATGGGGTCTCTTCAAGACCAAGAATTGAATGTTAACCGTAGGAGAAATACCAATTGATTGAAGCTTGCCCTGCAATCAAATTTGTATGTCAAAAACTCTAAAAAAGTAAGGGGGACATCTCAAATAACTCTAGTTAGGGGATTCCATGGAAAATAATTTTTCCAAGAAGAGGAAGATGAAGAGGATGTGGTGGAAGAATACGAACTCTTTGAGGACAAGAATATCAAATTAATAAACCATGTGAATGTGGATAATGATTGTAAGGTCCCAGACATCTGTGGTCCATTATATTATCAAAATTCAGTGTTTGGGGTATTCGCGGGAGGCATTGGGGGATCATTTCAAGAGTTTTCCCAAAAAATATAGTTTTTCCATTGGTGACATAGGGATGTGGTGTTAGTGACATAAGGTGTTACTGTTGTTGACTCCTGGTGTCGATGTCGGGGACTCATGACATCTGTGTTGATGACTCAGGGCATCATTTTCGGTGGGTCAGGGCATCGATGTCAGTGAGTCGGGGCATCATTGTCGGTGAGTCAAGGAATTGTTATTAGTGACTCATGGCATCGATGTTGGTGAGTCAGGGCGTTGGTGAGTTAGGGAATTATTGAGTTAGAGAGTATATAACGACCCATACTTTACATACATTGTTAATACTTCAAAATTTAAGCACACTTATTACAAAATATGACAAAACCACAAAGGACCGTATAGGTATAGTGTCTTTAGAAACTGGGAAACATAAACAACTGGTTCATAAATCTTCTACAGTGTCACCCATTTATTTCATCATATCTAGGGTCCCTTTTAGCATATTCTACTTAATATCCATCTTCCTGACCTAGGGAAAAGAAAACATAAAAGGGTGAGCTCAAATGCTCAGCAAGGGAAAATAAAGGAAATAAAAATCATATCATATCTTTTTGAAAATCATAACCTGCAAAAGTGATCATAATATCTTAACTTGGAAAAAATCATAGAAGTGAAAATGAGATCCACATAATCATAACATGAAACTTGAAACTTTGTGGCATGCACACATAATCATGGAAAATCATTTCTTGTTAGTCATAACTCATTGCCAAGACTATCTTAGCGGACAAAGTCCCTTTCTGAACCGAGTTCACTCCTCGTTTCAGTCCTGTATCACTGAACCGAAATAACCTTCCGTTCCATCCATGTCTATCTCATGAGATATAAATCTTTACCCAATGCATTGGAGGGAGATATAGGTCCCACCCATCTTATAATGAATCCTTTCTTATGTGTGCCACATAATCATAAACCATACATCATAGTGTAACCCATGTAATAAAAATGGGATTCTTAAACAACATGACATCATAAAACAATTCATATAAGATAAAGGAATTCATAAAAATGTTTCCATCACAACATAATCAAATCCATGTAATAATAGGGATAAAAACAGAATCCTTTTATTATCTTAGATGGAAAATAATTTTGATAAAATACTTGAACTCCATTCTTGAGGAAAATATCCTTTCTACTTCAAAAACATTTTTCCTTTCATAACATGTCATACGACTTTAAACTAAAATAAGTTGATTAAAAACAAACTTGAATACTTGTAAAAGAAGAATCTTGGAAATAATGTTTTAGAAATCCATTCATGCCGTATAAGTTAAAAAAACATTCTTCGTACTTTTGTCGGAAAAGTCAAAAAGTACCTCGTACGAAAAACGACAAAAGATTCCTTTCATATCTTTTACTAAAAACTCACCGAAGGGTAAAATTGGATTTAAACTAGTGTAAGTGGATGGAAACAATATTACATATTGAGGGAACATGGATGTGGATGATAAAATACACCCCAATAAATTCTTACGAATAAACAATCTCGGATAAAAATGAGATTGTGATATTTCCCTTACCTTAGGTCCGATTTTCTTTGTACGTGTCTGAAGCTCCTGTATAATGGTTTAAATAATGTTATTGACTTATTCCAAAATCATATATATTGATATGATATCATATATGGTCATATTCTTAGCTTCTTGTTAGTAATATTTCATTGTTACTTGTTACTCGGGTCTTTATTGCCTTTTGTTCTTATGCGTGTTTTGCCGAATAAATTCTTATTATTCTTTTAAGGTTATAGATACCTTATATCCATAATGGTATTAGTGTAACATATATCATATTTATTCATTCAATTCATTTATATAATTACTATGTAATGATGATCATGTAGAACGAGTCGCATCACATCGTGGAGACGGTATTCCGTACGTACGCACGAGTGATGATATCGTTCCTATGATCGTGGAATTGTATTGGAGTATATATATATTATTTCAGTATCAATATTACTTTATAATAATCATAAATAGTTACTCATTACACCATTATACCCATCCTTGTAAGTTGATGGTGGAAAATAGATTACACCACGGCGTGGAGACGGTATTCCGTACGTACGCACGTGCGGTGATTTCATTTTTCCGTAGGATGGATAGAAGGTGAATTAGGTTTGTTTCATATTTATAATAACATATCAGTATGTAAGTAATACTGATGTTATTACTTTATCATGAAACAACTAAAGAAGAAGATGTTGAAGAAGAAAGAAATTGAAAAGATCGGTAATGGATATTACCTCTTCTTTGAAACACCTCTTTGAATCCTCCACTTAGGGAACTAAGATTGGTCTTTGAAGAAGACCAGGACCTCTAGGATTATTATAGGGAAGTGGAGAAGAGATTTTGTCAGGGGTTGGCCGAGCTTGAGTGCTCAAATTGGTGTGAGGAGGAGGGGGAGGAGGTGCCCTTTTATAAGGGAGGAGAGGGGCACCTTAGGAATATCTCAAAATATTATTTTATATTAAAGTAAAAATCGGTTTATAATGGTTCCAAATGGTCTTATTTCGAAGGAAAGGTGGGGATGGGTCGAAATCCTATCAACCAATAGGATTTAGACAACTTTAGGTTATTATTTTAACCTTATCAATTAGATTTAACTCTAAGTTAAATAATTTAACTTTTACCATGTCTTTTTGTTTTCTTACACTATATGGTTAATACACTTACTATAACATGCCAAACGAACCCCAAATTGTTTATTATTAATATATATATCCTTATCTAAGTCATTTTGCCGAACCATAGATTTTTAGGAATAAAATAACAATTAATTATATAATATTTTATTTTAAAACTATTTTGTGTCAATTTTGACACTATTTGATATATGATTTTTGTGAAAGTCATAACAGAATTATATGTTCGAACCAAGTTGCTTAAATCAACACTAATATATCATAGTAACCTAGAAAATTAGTGGAATTCATAAAAAGTCTCAAATTACATTTATTTTGGTGTTTATAACATCAATTATGTCAATATTTCATTAATAAGATAATTACTGCATCGTCATTGTGTCATAAATAAATTAAATAATTTAATGTCTAAAAATTATAAAAAAAATACCATCATGTAGGAAAGCTTTTTATATTTCTAATGAATATTTATAGTAGAATTTATCTTATGTATAACCCCATATTAAAAACGTTTTAGTTATTAAACTTTGATTTTAACTATTTTAACTATTCATTAAATAAAATAATATTAAATGTCATAATCTAATCCAAGTGGACCTAAATGGTCATATTATATTCATAAGGTTGTTTTTGGTCGAACTACACTTATCCAATAGAATTAGGAAATGTGTTAGGGTAATAGTAATATCATATTTACCCTTAGTTACCCTATTTACTATTAACCGTGGTAAAAAAAAGAAAAAATTACTATTCACCAAAAATTATTTTCATCTCATTGAACCACATTTTAGTCCTTGATATTAACCGTGTCTGTCGGATTTTCGAAATTTCATTCACAGAAGCGGTAAAATTATATTTTATGCAAAATTCAGTTTTTAACCTACCACTTAGTGGTTTCATTATTCATCAAAAATTGAAAGTTTTCAGAAAAATACCAAAATTTCACCCTAGGCTAATTTCGGTATTCCGAATCCAAAAATGAAGTCCATTTTGAAAGATAAAATTTATAAAATTTCAAAAAGTGGTTATTACTATTCATAACGGCTAGTTTTAATAATATTTTAATAGCATATCGTTGTTTAGTGAAACTCAGTATTGCGTACGACGCAAGCTATCGAGGAAGGTCGCGGTTGCGTGTAAAGTAAGCCAAGCTAGTATGTAGTGAAATATTCCTTTGATGATATATATAAAAACAAAATATTACTCATAAAAATCTCTGGTGTTACATTCTACCCCCCTTAAAAAGAATTTCACCCTCGAAATTCGTCACTTTGTAACAAACAGATGAGGATACTTCTCCCTCATCATATCCTCAAGCTCCCACGTAGCTTCTTCTAATTGGTGGTTCCTCCATAAAACATTCACCAATCGAGTGGTCTTGTTTCGTAGGACTTTTTCGCTACGATCCAGAATCTCTATCGGTTGTTCTTCATAAGAAAGATCTTTCTCCAGCGGTACAACTTCTGAGCTGAGTACATGTGAAGGATCAGGTATGTACTTTCTCAGGAGAGATACATGGAACATATCGTGAACTTGAGAGAGATTCGGTGGAAGCGCCAATCGGTAAGCTACCTTTCCAACACGATCCAGTATTTCGAAAGGACCGATATATCTAGGGCTCAACTTCCCCTTCTTTCCAAATCTCATAACCCTCTTCCAGGGAGATATTCGTAAGAACACTTTATTACCCACTTCAAATTGTAGGTCTTTTCTTCGGTTGTCGGCATAACTTTTCTGTCGACTCTGAGCTTCTCTTATGTGTTGTTGAATAGATCTGACCTTTTCTGCCATTTCATCTATGAGATCAGGTCCTAATAGCTTTCTTTCCCCAACTTCATCCCAGCAAGTTGGAGTCCTGCATTTCTTTCCATAGAGAGATTCATAAGGAGCCATCTGAATACTGGAGTGAAATCTATTATTATAAGAAAATTCCACCAAAGGTAGGTGTTGATCCCAACCTCCTTTTAAATCCATAGAGCATGCTCTCAACATATCTTCTAGGGTTTGAATTGTTCTCTCAGACTGACCGTCTGTCTGAGGATGATAAGCAGTGCTGAAACTCAACTCTGTATCCAGAGTATGCTGAAGACTTCGCCAGAACTTCGAGGTAAATCTCGGATCCCGATCAGATATAATAGAAAGTGGTACTCCATGCAATCTTACCACTTCCTTTACATATATCCTGGCAAGCTGATCTAGAGGGAAATCCTCTCTAATAGCAATGAAGTGTGCAGACTTTGTAAGACGATCAACTATGACCCAGATAGCATTATTGCCTTTGGATGTTTTAGGAAGTCCTATGACAAAGTCCATAGTGATGTTTTCCCATTTCCATTCGGGTATGGGTAATGGTTGTAACATCCCCTTAGACTTCTGTCTCTCAGCTTTAACTTGTTGAAAAACCAAGCATCGAGAGACATATTCAGCAACATCTCTTTTCATGCCATCCCACCAGAAGTACTCTTTCAGGTCCCTATACATCTTCGTGATTCCAGGATGAATAGAGAATGAAGAACTATGAGCCTCATCCAGCAGCTCCTTTTTTAATTCGGGGATGGGAGGAACACAAACCCGATTCCTGAACATTATTATCCCATCACAATCAAGGTTGAATTCAGGAACATTTCTCACCTTCTTTTGTAACTCGACATCTTCATTCTGTGCCTCTTTAATCTTCACATGTATAGATGGTTGAACATTCATTTGAGAAAGATAATATTTTTCCCCTTCCATTATAATTCCAAGATCCATCCTTTTTAAATCCATAAATAATGGATCTTTTGTGATCCTCATCATGGATAAACTGGCATGGTATTGTCGACTTAATGCATCTTCCACCTTGTTTGCTTTCCCAGGGTGGTAATGGATTGAGCAGTCATAATCCTTAATCAGCTCCAACCATCTTCTTTGACGCATATTCGGCTCCTTTTGTGTGAAAATATACTTTAAACTTTTATGATCAGTGTAAATATCACACCTTTCACCATAAAGGTAATGCCTTCAAATCTTTAATGCAATGATTACCGCAGCCAACTCCAAATCATGTGTTGGGTAATTTTGCTCATGGATTTTCAACTGTCGTGAGGCATAAGCTATCACCATATCATTTTGCATAAGAACACACCCCAATACCTCTTGGATGCATCACTGTAGATCACAAACCTTTCTCCACTACAAGGCAGTGTGAGCACAGGTGCACTGGATAACCTTCTTTTCAACTCCTTGAAATTCTCTTCACATTCCTCAGTCCAAACAAACTTAACTCCTTTCCGAGTCAACTTGGTGAGTGGATTAGATAATCGTGAAAAATCTTTTACAAAACGTCGATAATATCCAGACAAACCAAGAAAACATCGGATCTCAGTTACTGTTGTTGGTCTTGACCATCTTTCGATAACCTCTGTTTTTGCTGGATCCACAGATATCCCCTCTTTTGAGATTATGTGACCCAAAAATGCAACTTTTTGAAGCCAAAATTCACACTTGGTAAATTTGGCATAAAGATTCTCCTTTCTCAGGGTCTTCAATATAATTCTCAAGTGATCTTCATGCTCTTCCTTGCTCTTTGAATAGACAAGAATATCGTCTATAAAGACTACCACAAATTGATCAAGATAGTCTCTAAAGACTCTATTCATTAGATCCATGAAGATAGCAGGGGCATTAGTAAGACCAAATGGCATCACTATAAATTCATAGTGTCCATACCTTGTACGGAACGCCGTCTTTGGTATATCCTCCCTTTTGACCCTTAATTGATGATACCCTGAACGAAGATCAATCTTGGAAAAGTATTGAGCTCCGCGTAGTTGGTAAAATAAGTCATCAATGCATGGGAGAGGATATTTGTTCTTGATAGTGATCTTGTTAAGTTCTTGATAATCAATGCAGAGTCTCATTGATCCATCTTTCTTCTTAACAAATAGAACAGGTGCTCCCCAAGGTGACGCACTAGGGAGTATGAATCCCTTATCAAGATTCTCTTGGAGTTTCTTCTTCAATTCCTGCAACTCAATTGGGGCCATTCTATAAGGTGTCTTTGAAATAGGCAAAGCACCCGGTACGAGTTCTATTGAAAACTCAACTTCACGATTTGGTGGAAGACCCGGTAATTCCTCTGGAAAGACATCATCAAACTCCCGTACTATGGGCATATTCTTAGTTGTGAGTTTCTCACCAACCATTTGAGATAAATAAACTTCATTTAGTGGAATCAAGACCCATAAGATGGAAGAAATTTCCACTGGAAGGTTATATTCATCCTTGCATCGATACACGATCGTAGATTGATCTGGAATATAAAATGTGACTTCCCTTCTTTGGCAATTGATATGAGATCCATATAAAGAAAGCCAATCCATGCCAAGAATCACATCAAATTCCACTATAGGAAGGATCACAAGATTTGCAGGAAGCACTTTCCCACAAACTTCGATCGGAGAAGAATTATAAACTTTTGATGCGATTGATGTTCCATTAGGTGTTGTCACAGCTAACTCAACATCTAATTGTTGAGGTAATACGGTGATACCCTTAGAAAAGTCTTCAGAAATAAAAGAGTGGGTGGATCTAGAATCAAATAAAACATTTGCTACTTTAGAGTGGATGGTAAGTGTACCTTTCACCACATCGTTATCGTACTCCACATCGCTGATAGAAATTGCATGTGACTTTCCTTTGTCTTTAGCCTTAAGAGTTTGTTGACGTCGACCATCATCATCAACCCTTGGATTTGGGCATTGATTGGCATAATGCCCCATCTCCTTGCACTTGAAACATTGAAGTGTAGTAGGTTCATTCTATGTATCCCTTCCTTTGTTTGCATCATTAGACATCTTCTTCCCATCATCGCGACATTCAAATGCCCGATGACCTTCCTTTCCACATTTGAAACATTTACTTGTCCCTTTAAGACAACTCCCTCCATGTTTCTTTCCACACTTTGAGCATAAGGGAAAGCTCATGTTCTTTTCAGTGTGCTCTTTAGATTTTCCATTAAATTCCATTTTCCTCTTCTTATCAAACCCATATGACTGATGGGTTACTCCAATCTCCATCTCGACTTTGAGAGCACATCGAACGATTTCCTCATAGCTATTGAATTCCCTTATGGCTAACGCCCTTCGAAGACTTGGTTTTAAGCCACTAAATAATCGATCGATCTTACTCTCAGGTTGGATAATAATACCAGAAGCGTACCTTGCAAGTCTTGTAAAATTTGCTTCATAGGTACCAACAGATTCATCATCCCTTTGCTTCAGTTCAAGAAACACTTTCTCCATCTTTGTTCGGAGAATACGAGGGAAGTACTTATTAAAAAATAAGTTCTTGAACTCGTCCCATTCCATAGACTCAATTTCATCCATTTTCCTCATATTCTTAATAAGATTCCACCATTGATCAGCATCTCCTTCCAAACGATACACTGCTAGGATGACTTTATCATGTTCAGAACATTGAAGAACTGAAAATATCTTTTCAGTAGTACAAATCCATTGTTCAGAAACTAATGGATCAGTAGACCCACTGGAAGAAGGTGGACGCTGCCTCATGAAGGATTCAACAGAATGTTGCTCCTTCCTTTGCTCGTTTGGAAGTCCTGCATGATTCATAGCTTGAGAAAGTTGTGTGAGCATGCCTACAATATTTTGAATTCCAGCTCCCAAATCGTTTGGTTGCTCAGGGGGACAATCATTGCATTTCCCATCGCATTCCGCATTAACACGGTTCCTTCGGGTTCCAGCCATTGACTAAAACCAAAAAGAATAGCGTGAGCAACAATAATTATAATAGGAAAACCACATAATTCAAGAGTAAAATTTTCATGCTTAAGGTATTATCCTAGGTTATTCATGGCCATTTCTAAAACACTAAAATTGTGTTCTATGCTTAGACTTATCCTTAGGGTTCTTACTAAGGCTTTCACATCCTAGTTTCCAAAGGTTGACTATAACATTCCTCTGATACCAACTATAACGACCCATACTTTACATACATTGTTAATACTTAAAAATTGAAGCACACTTATTACAACATATGACAAAACCACAAAGGACCGTATAGGTATAGTGTCTTTAGAAACTAGGAAACATAAACAACTGGTTCATAAATCTTCTATAGTGTCTCCCATTTATTTCATCATATCTAGGGTCCCTTTTAGCATATTCTACTTAATATCCATCTTCCTGACCTGGGGAAAAGAAAACATAAAAGGGTGAGCTTAAATGCTCAGCAAGGGAAAATAAAGGAAATAAAAATCATATCATATCTTTTTGAAAATCATAACCTGCAAAAGAGATCATAATATCTCAACTTGGAACAAATCATAGAAGTGAAAATGAGATCCCCATAATCATAACATGAAACTTGAAACTTTGTGGCATGCACACATAATCATGGAAAATCATTTCTTGTTAGTCATGACTCATTGCCAAGACTATCTTAGCGGACAAAGTCCCTTTCTGAACCGAGTTCACTCCTCGTTTCAGTCCTGTATCACTGAACCGAAATAACCTTCCATTCTAGCCATGTCTATCTCATGAGATATAAATCTTTACCCAATGCATTGGAGGGAGATATAGGTCCCACCCATCTTATAATGAATCCTTTCTTATGTGTGTGACATTATCATAAACCATACATCATAGTGTAACCCATGTAATAAAAATGGGATTCTTAAACAACATGACATCATAAAACAATTCATATAAGACAAAGGAATTCATAAAAATGTTTCCATCACAACATAATCAAATCCATGTAATAATAGGGATAAAAACAGAACCCTTTTATTATCTTAGACGGAAAATAATTTTGATAAAATACTTGAACTCCATTCTTGAGGAAAATATCCTTTCTACTTCAAAAACATTTTTCCTTTCATAACATGTCATACGACTTTAAACTAAAAGAAGTTGATTAAAAATAAACTTGAATACTTGTAAAGGAAGCTTCTTGGAAATAATGTTTTAGAAATCCATTCATGCCGTATAAGTTAAAAAAACATTCTTCGTACTTTTGTCGGAAAAGTCAAAAAGTACCTCGTACGAAAAACGACAAAAGATTCCTTTCATATCTTTTACTAAAAACTCACCGAAGGGTAAAATTGGATTTAGACTAGTGTAAGTGGATGGAAACAATATTACATATTGAGGGAACATGGATGTGGATGATAAAATACACCCCAATAAATACTTACGAATAAACAATCTCAGATAAAAATGAGATTGTGATATTTCCCTTACCTTTGGTCCGATTTTCTTTGTACGTGTCTGAAGCTCCTGTATAATGGTTTAAATAATGTTATTGACTTATTCCAGAATCATACATATTTATATGATATCATATATGGTCATATTCTTAGCTTCTTGTTAGTAATATTTCATTGTTATTTGTTACTCGTGTCTTTATTGCCTTTTGTTCTTATGCGTGTTTTGCCGAATAAATTCTTTTTATTATTTTAAGGTTATAGATAACTTATATACAGAATGGTATTAGTGTAACATATATCATATTTATTCATTCAATTCATTTATATAATTACTATGTAATGATGATCATGTAGAACGAGTCGCATCACATCGTGGAGACGGTATTCCGTACGTACGCACGAGTGTTGATATCGTTCCTATGATCGTGGAATTGTATTGGAGTATATATATATTATTTCAGTATCAATATTACTTTATAATAATCATAAATAGTTACTCATTACACCATTATACCCATCCTTGTAAGTTGATGGTGGAAAATAGATTACACCACGGCGTGGAGACGGTATTTCGTACGTATGCACGCGCGGTGATTTCATTTTTCCGTAGGATGGATAGAAGGTGAATTAGGGTTGTTTCATATTTATAATAACATATAAGTATGTAAGTAATACTGATTTTATTACTTTATCATGAAACAACTAAAGAATAAGAAGTTGAAGAAGAAAGAAATTGAAAAGATCGGTAATGGATATTACCTCTTCTTTGAAACGCCTCTTTGAATCCTCCACTTAGGGAACTAAGATTGGTCTTTGAAGAAGACCATGACCTCTAGGATTATTCTAGGGAAGTGGAGAAGGGATTTTGGCAGGGTTTGGCCGAGATTGAGTGCTCAAATTGGTGTGAGGAGGAGGGGGAGGAGGTTCCCTTTTATAAGGGAGGAGAGGGGCACCTTAGGAATATCTCAAAATATTATTTTATATTAAAGTCAAAATCGGTTTATAATGGTTCCAAAGGGTCTTATTTCGAAGGTAAAGTGGGTATGGGTCGCAATCCTATCAACCAATAGGATTTAGACAAGTTTAGATTATTATTTTAACCTTATCAATTAGATTTAACTCTAAGTTAAATAATTTAACTTTTACCATGTCTTTTTGTTTTCTTACACTATATGGTTAATAAACTTACTATAAAATGCCAAACGAACCCCAAATTGTTTATTATTAATATATATATCCTTATCTAAGTCATTTGGCCGAACCTTAGATTTTTAGGAATAAAATAACAATTAATAATATAATATTTTATTTAAAAACTATTTTGTATCAATTTTGACACTATTTGATATATGATTTTTGTGAAAGTCATAACAGAATTATATGTTCGAACCAAGTTGATTAAATCAACACTAATATATCATAGTAACCTAGAAAAGTAGTGGAATTCATAAAAAGTATCAAATTATATTTATTTTGGTGTTTATAACATCAATTATGTCAATATTTCATTAATAAGATAATTACTGCATCATCATTGTGTCATAAATAAATTAAATAATTTAATGTCTAAAAATTATAAATAAAATACCATCATGTATAAAATCTTTTTATCTTTCGAATGAATATTTATAGTCGAATTTATCTTATGTATAACCCCATATTAAAAATGTTTTAGTTATTAAACTTTTATTTTAACTATTTTAACTATTCATTAAATAAAATAATATTAAATGTCATAATCTAATCCAAGTTGACCTAAATGGTCATATTATATTCATAAGGTTGTTTTTGGTCGAACTAAACTTATCCAATAGAATTAGGACATGTGTTAGGTAATAGTAATATCATATTTACCCTTAGTTACCCAATTTACTATTAACCGTGGTAAAAAACAGTAAAAAGTTACTGTTCACCAAAAATTATTTTCATCTCATTGAACCACATTTTAGTCCTTGATATTAACCGTGTCTGTTGGATTTTCGAAATTCCATTCACAGAAGCGGTAAAATTAAGTTTTATGCAAAATTCAGTTTTTAACCTACCACTTAGTGGTTTCATTATTCATCAAAAATTGAAAGTTTTCAGAAAAATACCAAAATTTCACCCTAGGCTAATTTCGGTATTCCGAATCCAAAAATGAAGTCCATTTTGAAAGATAAAATTTATAAAATTTCAAAAAGTGGTTATTACTATTCATAACGGCTAGTTTTAATAATATTTTAATAGCATATCGTTGTTTAGTGAAACTCAGTATTGCGTACGACGCAAGCTATCGAGGAAGGTCGCGGTTGCGTGTAAAATAAGCCAAGATAGTATGTAGTGAAAGATTCCTTTGATGATATATATAAAAACAAAATATTACTCATAAAAATCTCGGGTGTTATAGAGTAGGTGAGTCAGGTGTCAGTTCTCAGCATTGGTGGCTTAGCGTCAGTGACTCGCTATCAGTGGCTCGCTGTTAGTGGCATGTAATCACTAACTCACCCATCAGTGACTCATTTTACCGTTTTCCCCAGTTCTTCCAGTTCCAAGACTCTTACCTTTTATTTGACGTAAATAGAGTTTAAATTATTTTAATTGTTTTTAAAGGTGTTTCAAGGGATATTAGTTATATATTCAATATCTTAATGCTTCGGGGACTTTGAAAAAGTCAAACCATGTAATCTTGATCATGATACCACATTAACGACTTTTGAAACTATTTCCCATTCTGTTGATATAAGATCTAACTTTTATAATCCAATACCATCTCTTCCCGATGTTTTTCCATTCCCTCTCGGTGCACCTAGATCCTTCTATTCCGGTGTATTCATGTGTTGTGTTGTAGCCATCGATCTAGTTTCCTTGGTTTTTTCCTGCTACTCTTGCACCCCCTATCTTAGCACAAGGGGGATTTTTGGTCTCTTGTTGTTCTATGTAATAATACTTATGTATCTCTTTAATTTTGCATCAGATGGGGTGGGTATAGTAATGTTACTTTGTGAAATACATCTGAATCAAATTTTAACAAAGTTAAATTCTAATGATGAAATATAAACATGGGATAAGAGTTAATTGATGTTGATCACGTGTTTTACTTGTAATATTGGTTTGTGATATGATCTGTTGTGGCCATTTCACCTATGGAAATCATGGTTGTTGGTAGTATTTTCATGTTCATGGGTGATGTTTGATAACTATTGTCATTTCCCAGTGAATAATGGATGTAAATATCAATCTGATTAATCATGTAAACTTGGTTAAAAAATGGATTCCCCAACATAAAACCCTTGTGTGATCACCCCTATTTATAAAAGTAGAATTAAATAACCTATGTTGTATAAATTGGAATACACACTTTTTAATAGGTGTGTCTGTGTGCTGTGTTCATTTTGTTTTTGTGTGGGGGTGATACAGGAAGTGTAATGGAATAACAAGTTGGGAGATTGATTGGTTATGGAATGGATGGACTTGTTATGCAGTGGGACTACATCTATGTCGTAGTTCTAAAGTGGGGATCTAGGTCTTGGTTGTGTCAGGATTTTCATGTTTATGGGTGTGTTGGGTGTTGTGTGTTGTGCATTGTGACTGCTAGATTGTTGGTTCTTATTTGTTTTGGAGAACAATGGTGGGAGTGGTTAAATTGATGTTTAGAATAGGGGAGTGTGTTGAGTTTTTTTGTTTTGTTGGATGTAGTGTTTTTCATGTAGTGGGGCTTCTAGGGGTGGTTTAGGAGGTATAATTTTGAAGAAGGATGTTGTTACCTTGCATCAGCCTTTTTCTTGGTGTTTTTAGGTACTTTGTGGAGTGTGAAGGGGTTATGATGCTACTTGTAATGTGTTGTGTTTCTTAGTTTCCCATGTAGTGATGGAAAAAATGGTAAATTATTAATAGATTCAATTAAATTAAATTATAGGCGGTTTCTCTTTATCATTAGGGAAGTGCCCATCATTTTTGTGGTGTGCACATGTAGGGTTGGCAGCAAGGGAATTATTGGTGTGGGTTGGTTGTTTGTTTTGAAAACACGTAGGTTGGGATGAGTGTCTAGTACCTGTATATATACATTTATTTCTTTTTAATTTCAATATGCACACCACCCGTGCTGTGAACTGTATGCCAAAACCCCCCTTTGTAATGGAGGAGGTTGACTTTCCCAACATCACGGTGGGAGGATGGATGGATGGTTATTGGATCTTATCTGGTCCCTCTTCTAGACCACTCAAGTTATACAGGAATGCTATAATGTATTGAGGCTTACTACCTCTTGAGTTATCCCATCATGCTGTTATGGATTGAGGTTTTTTACCAGATATGGAAGCCTAAGGCTCTTTGGGAAGGTTTAGAGGCTAGTTTTTAGATGTCTTCAAGGTGAGACCTAGGTGTTTTGGGAAAGATGCGTGGTGGTTGTGGCCTAGGTGTATGTGAGTGTTATTTGTGTGATTTATGTCTTAGGATTGTCTGGGTGGGTTGTGGTAGTTGAGTTTTGGAAGATCATAGAAGCGTCAGGATGTTCGTCATTAGGGATGAGAAGTTAACCATTGGGAAAAGGTGCGGGGTAACCAAATAGAGATGTTCATTCTACATTACTTTATAGGAATTGTATAATTTGGGGAGTGTTTATTATTGAGGTTGGGGTGGATAATATTCCTTGTAATGTTCTTTTGAGTTCTGATGTTTTCTCACGGGGGCATTAGTATGCTTCTCCCACTTGTGCACGAGTGACATTGGTTTTCCCTACTAAGTATACTTGTATGCACACCCTACGTATATAAAACTGTTTTCTGGTTTCTAGGGAAATTATGCAGACTGGATGGAACATACTAGTTCAAACATTGGGGATAGCTATTATGTCACTGATTAGTTTTATTTTGGTACTTATATTAGGATTTTCTTTGTATTTGTAGGAGTTTCACTTTAAACATGCATAAGGGATGGATTTTGGTTTCTTTATATATATCACTCTTGGATATGTTTGAGGTTAGTACATATTATCACCTGATCTTGGTTACTATTAAAAGGGTAATTCCAATCAATTTTTTTCTATTCCCTTGATGCTGGTCGCCGCACCGGGGCCTACTGGAGGCGAGACATAAGGGGTCATTCCTTCCCTCTCCTCACTGCCAGCCCAGGAGGGGTATCTTTAGAGGGAGCGGTCATGATAGAATGGTATCAGAGGGGGGATGAGAGATAGGATGGAGTTTGGAGTGAGGCATAGTGAAGATTTCATGGGATGGTATGGTAATAGTGATAGGTGATCCTGGTGCATGACATAGGTCGGGGAAGACTGGCTAGGGCATGGGATTTTAGAACCCCCATGATCTGATGCATGGACTCTGAGCTTACCGAACAACCAAGTGAGACATCATCGATTATAGGGTAGAGGCCCTAATAAATGCACATTCATAATAATGACTTGTTTTTTAGTTTGAATTGGGAATTTGGGGAATTAAATGAATAGGGAGTTAAAATGAATCATAAATAAATTCCATACTAATCGAGCATAAGAGTTCCTTGTTTTCCTATCAGATATGGATCCTGGATGTCACTCATGTGTGGTACGAGCAGTGGAGGGACAACAGGCTGACCCCATTGACTGGTGGATGGTTAATCCAGTGTAAGAGGATTATCAGTAGAAGAAGACACTTTGTGCGTTTCAGTGGATGACCCTTGGAAAGTACGAGGAAAGTGTCTCACACATGGAGATGGAGAGTTGTCATGAGGAGCTGGTGATCACATTTATCTAGATCCATGATCTGAAAGAGTATTGAGTTCTTCAAGCAGTGATCTAGATGAAGGGAGCAGTGTGTCATTGGTGGAATCTTTACCTAGGGGAGACGAAGAAGATTGATGATTCACAGGATAACTTTGAGAAGAAGTTCTCGGCATAATTATTTATCTTCCACGATGAAAGACGAGAAGAGGAAGGAGAAGCTCTCCCTCATGTATGTGATCATGTAGATTAAAGAATTATGGATAACATTCAAGGATATGATACATTTTTATCCATGTCTATTTTTGGATGAGGATTCTCGGGTGAGACATATGAAGGAGGCACTATGTGCTTCCCTCCAGTTTGTAGTTACTCCGTTCACCCTACTGAAATTATTAGAGGTTCAGAAGAAGGATGAGGTGGTGGAAATAATTAAATGACAAGAATTTATACCAAAATAGGTAATTACATTGAGTTATTCAAATAGGAAGCCTTTCATTAGCTATTCTCTAGCGTTAGGGCCTTCCAGGTTTTATTCAGAGTGAACCCAACCCTAGAAGTTTCAGTTCCGACCCTCTGGTTCTCTCCCTTTTTCCACAAGAATGGGGTTGAGGTGTTTTTATTATGGATTATTTTGTTAAATACATGGTTAGTTTCTTAATCATGTTTAGTATGGTGGAGGTGGGAAGGTTCATCACCTGCCTCAGTAGCAGTTTCCAACCAGTCTTTTCTAGTAGTAGGGATAACAAGCTCCTACTTAACCAAGGGTGAACGATATAGGAGGAGGCTAACCACAGGGTGCTCCTCAGGGAACTTGACTATGGAATGGTCATAGAAGATATTGATAGCTAATGGTAAAGGGATCTAGATGTGGTAATACTCTCACCATAGAGGCAACAGATCCAGCAGGGTTGTAGATCATTCGAGGAACGATCAGTTTGTTTAGTACACTTGCTTGCGCATTATTTGATTCAGGAGCTTCGTACTGATTTTTTTCACCCATTCTATCCCATTCCATAGAACTATACATAGTGATACTCTACATTCCTCTGGTGTTGAGTACACTGGTTGGAGGTCATACCATCCTGATTGATGTATGTAGTTGCCTCATCAGTGCAGTGGGGATCTATTTTTTCTACAGATGCATCCATATGATATAACCCTTAGAATTGACTAGTTTTTTGTGTGTGTGTGTTGTTATAAAATACTTTTGGATAAGAGTTATCTTTTCAGACATAAAATTTTATCTTGTAGCTTTCGTTTGTGATTAGAGATATTAGATGGGTAGTCGGGATGTGGAGCCTCTTATTTCATTGTTAGCTAAGATGTCAGTGGGATCTGTGGATTTTGTAATGGTGGAGGTTCTGGGAGTTGTCATAGAATTTAGGGATGTTTTCTTTGAGGATATTGTGACTCTACCCCCCTGATATGACATTGTGTTTGAGATAGACTTACAACCTGATGCTCATCCAATCTTGATGAATCCTTATCTAATGGTGCCTTCTGAGTTACAGGAGTTTCATATTCAAATTGATGATATGACGATTAAGGGTTTCATCAAACCTATTTTGCCTCTTTGGGGTTCTCCAGTCTTGTTTGAAAAGAATGTAGATAGTGGTATGAGGCTCTGTATAGAATACTGAAGACTGAATCAGGTTACGGTTAAGAACCGTTACCCCCTCCCAAGGATAGATGATCTTTTCGACCAGCTGAGGGGTGTGAGTTGGTTCTCAGAAATGTATATGTGGTCGGGATATCACCTGTTGAGGGCGAAGGATGGTGACATACCGAAGGTTTCTTCATGGTGCAGTTATGGGATCTTCGAGTTCATACTTATGTCTTTCAGTGTTACAAACACACCAGTCATGTTCTTGGGTCTCATAAACCCTTCCATTCATGTGTTCCTAGACCAATTCTTCATCATATTCATCGACGACATCATGATCTACTTGGATTCAAAAGAGGATTATACCAAGAATCTCATGGCTATCCTAGAGGATCTTATGCACCACCAAATCTATGGAAAGTTGTCCAAGTGTTTGTTTTGGACACGAGAGGGCGACATCCTTTGGAATGTGGTGTCTCAACAGGGTGTAGAAGAGGAACCATCAAGGTTAGAGGTAGTATTTTCTTTGGAGAAAAAACATAATATGATAGAGGTTAATTGTTTTCTCCGTCTAGCAGGCTACTATTGAAGATTTGTACCAGATCTCTCTTGAGTACCTGCTCTAGTGACAACTATGATTTGAAAAAGCCAATCTCTTGTGTATATCGAGCAGTTTAAGGTAGTGTTTTTATATCTAAAGGGAATGTTGTTTATTGATACACTGATATTTCTTCCATAGGAAGTGGTGATTTTTAGTTGTTTTGTGAGGGTACATATCTAGGCTTGGGGTGTGTGATGATGCAACAATGTAGATTGATCTTCTATGGGTCTTGTATGTTATGGCCCCCTGAATGCAACTCTGCCCTTCCATGATCTGTAACTAGTATCAGTCATGCTCTTGCTAATGTTGTGGCATCATTACCTCATGGGGAGAGCTTTGTGGTTTTCACATATCACAAGAGCTTGAGACACATATTTTCCTAGTGAGATCTGAACTTGTGGCAGTAGAGGTGGATAAATATTCTCGAGGATTGTGTTTTTGAGATCTCCTACACATCAGGAAAGGGTAATGTTGTGGTTGATACCTTGAGTAGGATGTCGCAAAAGGAGGTAGTTTGGGAATCTTCAGATGCATGGAAGGAAATGGAGGTGTTGACAGCTTTGCACATAGATGCGAGAGTGGATGATGGTAGATGATGCTTATTTTAGATGATAGAGAATTATTCTCTAATGCGGATGGTGGAAGAGTCTTATTGGGGAGATTTAGAGGTGGTGGTGATGTGTGATCTTATCGACTAGGGTGATGCTCCAGAGAGATGGTTGGAGGATGGTTAGAATCAGATATTGATTCGTGAAAAGCTATTTGTTCTAGTGGTAATTCATGAGGATGTTCTCCCAGAGTTTCGTAGTTCACCCCTAGTGGTACACCCAAGAGTTTCTGAGATATACCAAGGATTGAGGGAAATGTTTTGGTTCTAGGGTGAAGCGAACACTGGAAGATTTTTCCATAAAGTGCTTGGTGTTCCATGAAGTGAAGGTTGAGCACCGTGTACTCAGTGGTTTGTTGCAACCCCTAGATATCCTCAAGTGGAAGTGGGATGACATCTCAATGGATTTTTTCATAGGATTACCCAGGGCCCATAGAGGATGCAATTATATCTAGGTTATAGTGGATCGATTGAAAAAATAGTCTCAACTCTTAGCGATCAAGGAGTTGAGTGGAGTGGATGCTTTAGCAGTGAGATATGTGGATGAGGTGGTGCAGTTGCATGGAGTTCCAAGATCCATCATATCATATTGAGATACACATTTTATGTCACATGTATGGAGGGGATTCAAACATTCCTTTGGCACTCAGTTATGCCTCAACACTACATTCCACCCTATGACGGATTAAAAAATAGTTTAGACCATCCATACATTGGAATACATAATGTTTTCATGTGTTTTGTATTTTATTGGGTATTCAGTGTGACATTTTCCTGTGGTAAAGTTTTCTTACAATAATATCTATCACTCTTCCATTAGTATAACTCCTTTTGAATCATTATAGGATATATCAGGTCATTCACCCTTGTGTTGGATGGAAGTTGGGGAGGCAGCTATTATGGGTCTGGATGCGGTGAAGAGTACAAAAGAGAAGGTGAAGCATTTCTATGAGATGATGATGGTATAAAAGGGCTGGAATAATTCATATATTGATCAGAGGAAAATCCCTTTGGTGTTTGAGGTTTGGGACCACATATTCTTGAAGGTATCCCCTCGATGTGGGTAGGAGAGGATCAATAGAGGGAGTAAGATTTATCCTAGATTCATCGGACCTTTAGAGGTTTTGGGATGAGCTGGAAAATTGGCATATCATTTGGTGTTTTAACCACATTTGGAGAGGGTCCATGATGTCTTTAATGTCTCCCAGCTTCATCAACATCTTCATGATGACTCCCATGTCATTGATTGGGGAGAGTTGGATATCGAGGATGACACAATGTTCGTGGAATGACCAGCGAAGATCCAGGATCTTTATAAGAAGGTGTTTCATGGATAGAATATTCCCTTGGTTCATGTGTTGTTGAGGCATGATGGCTTGAAAGAAAGAAATTTGGAAAGTGAGGAATGGATGCGTAACCATTACACAGAGTTTTTTTTGAGTTTTCCTCATGTTTTTTGATTTGTGAAGTAGTGATTGAACCGTATTATCTATGAGATGAGTTATTTCCTTGTTATGTGACATACAATAATGCACAGACATATGAGGAGGGTAGGTCCTGATACCTAATCAAAATGCATTAATATGGATGCAATTAAACTCGTGCATGTGAGTTAGTGCCGCCCAAAGCAGATAGTCTCTTGAAATGGGGATGGAATTCCCTGATTAATATGTTCATCCAATGTGACATTTGGTGATTTTTTGCTATGAATTTCATTTTTATGGGTTGGAAAATCTTGTGGGAGGTGTTCTTAGATATTGAGGATTCACTCCAACGAGGTGTTTTATCCGGGAATGGTATCTTAAGTGGTGGTTGTTTGGAACCCTCTGTTTTTGGGGTTTGGATTTGAATTATAAAGGGTGATAATAGTTTGATTGGAATATTATGTAATGGCCCGGACCTGTGTGTTCCACTACTTTGTCAAAATCTAGTGTTTGGGGTGTTTTGGAAGGTAACGGTGGCTCATTTCAAGAGTTTGCCAAATTTTTCCATTTTTTTCATCGGTGACTCAAGGCATCAGTGTCGGTGACATAGGGATTTAGTGATGGTGACTCAAATCATAGATGTTAGTGACTCAGGGTGTCGGTGTCGGTGGGTCAGGGCGTCATTGTCAGTGAGTCATGGTGTTGGTGCGGGTGACACAGGGAATCATTGTTGGTAACATAGGGAGTCAGCATTAGTGAGTCGGGGTGCTGGTGTGTTAGGCATCAATGGCTTAGCATCGGTTGATCAAAATCAATGGATCAAAATCGGTATCTCAGCATCGGTTACTGGCCATCTATGGCTCGATATCGGTAGCTTGTTGTCAGTGACTCACCCATCGGTGACTCGTTTTCTAGTTTTTACCAGTTTTTCTTGTTATGTTCCTCTTATGTTTTAGTTGACATAAATCAAGTTTAATTAAATGTTTTAGATTTTATAAAGGTGTTTCAAAATATTTTAATTATATCTTTAACAACTTAACACTTCAGGGACTTTGAAAAACTCAAACAATGTAATCTTAAACACAATCCCATGTTAGTGACATTTGAAACTGTTTCTCATTCTATTGATATATGATCTAGATTTTATAAGTTGAGAACTTATCTTCCCAGTGTGTTTCCATTCCCTCTTAGTATTCATATAGTATTCCCTTATCATGGATTCGTGTGTTGTGTTGTATCCATCGATCATTTTTTCCTAGGAATTTTCATACTACTCATGCACCCCCTGTCTTGGCATAAGGATGAGTTTTGGTTGTCTTTTATTCCAAGTAGGGATCTTTCTATCTCTCTTTAATTTTTTATCATGTGGGGTGGATGTAGTAATGTTACCATTGGAAATACATCCAAATCCATCTTTTAACAAATATAAATTCTACTGATGAAATTCAGACTTGTGTTAGGAGTGGATTGATGATTGATGGTTATTTTAATTGTTATATATGTCTTTAATGTGAACTATTGTGGCCATGTGGCCTATGAAAATCATGTCCATTGGTGTTCATTTACCATGAATGGTTGATTCTTTATAACTATTTTTGTTTCCTAGTGAATAATTGATGTAAATATCAATCTGATTAATCACATACACTTTGTGAAAAATGGATTCCCTAGGATGAAACCATTGTCTGATTACCCTTGTTTATCAAAATATAATTAAAGAAACATTGTTGGATAAATATTAATATACCCTATTTTATATGTGTGGTTTTGTGTTGTGTTCTGTTGGGTTTGTGTGGGGGTGGTAGAGGGAGTGTATTGGAATATCAGGTTGATAGATTGATTTATTGTGGAATGGAAGGAATTTTTTTTTGCAGTGGGGTAGCATCTGTGAAGTGGGGATGGAGGGATGGGTTGTGTAATGATATTCATGTTTATGGGTGTGCTAAGTGTCGTGTGTTGATCAGTAAGACTACAAGCTGGTTGGTTCCTGTTTTTTTAGAGAATGATGGTGGGAGTGGTTGAATGGGTGTTCAGGATAGTGGATTGTGATGTTGGACTGCAATCTGGTTGAGTTTTATTAGATGTGGTTTTTTTATGTACTGGGGATTACAAGGCTGGTTTAGGAGGGATAATTTTGAAAAAGGATATTCTTACCTTACCTGGGCCTTTCACCCAGAGTTTCCAGGAACTTTGTGGAGTGTGAGTGGGTTATGATGTTACTTATGATGTGATGTGTTTATTATTTGCATGAGTAGGGATAGAATAAATGGTAAATTATTAATATCATAAATGTAATTCAATTGTATGAGGTTTTTGTTTATCACTATGGTAGTGACCATTGTTCATGGTGATGTGTCCATGTATGGATGGCAGGAAGGAATGTTTTGGTGTGGGCTGGTTTTTTGTTTTGAAAACTCATAGGTTGGGTTGAGTGTTTGGTAGACACACACACACACACACACACACACAGATATATATATATATATATATGCTTGTGTACGTGTGTAGTTCATTGTGATTTCTAAACATAACCAACCCAGGTTGAGCCCCAAAGTGTCAAACACCCCTATTGTTATAGGGGAGGGTGTCTTTCCCTACATCCTAGTTGGAGGATGAATGGATGGTTATTCACTCTTCTCTGCTCCCTCTTATAGACCGGTCAAATAATCAGGGATTGCTGTATGACTAGAGGTTTAATACCTCTCAAGTTATCTGGACGAGCTATAATTTCCTGAGGTTTTATAAGGCCCCAGCTTTAAACCTTACTTAATTTTGAGTTATTACAAGATTACACATTGAGGATCTTTTCAGGTTTAGAGTTTTAGAGAATTAGATCATGAAACTTGCATTACATTCCACATTTAAACAAAGTGGTTACATAAAAGACATTATTCATTCATCCCATAAACGGAAACATATTTAAAATATAACACGGATTCTTTCTTGACACATCCTTGACACTATCATCACATCATGTACCTTTCCCTTGACCTGTGAAAAACATTTCAAAAACTTGGGATGAGCATAAAAAGCTCAGTAAGAGTTATAAAAATATGGAAAGGAAACATGAGTTCATATATACATTAGAATGAAATCACACTTTACCCATAAAACATAGGCATATAAAATCATGAATAAATCATAGAAAACATAAGACATAAAGGTAACTTGAGGAATTCATAACATTCTTAGGTAGGGCGTAACCCTCTTGGTTACGTTTGGAATACCCATCACAGTATATTCCCTAAATCTCTTCGGAGAAACCTTAACGTTTCACTCCTTCACATTACCCAATGCATTGGAGAGCTATATCGGGCTCACCCACCCTTAGTTTATCACGGGACCTCCCGTTTTCATAACAATGCCCATGAACCATAACATAAATGTATCACATAAAACATGCATAAAGGAAACATAACATTTCCACATTTCAATCACAATATAACATTTTAGTATATTGAAATAATGAATCCATTCAAAAATAAACCATTTCCAAAACCATTTAAAACATTTAATAAAGAGGTTTTTGAAACAAAGTGTCCCATACCACCTTGAAGCTTAAAATTTTAAACCATTAATATCCATATAAATAAATCCTTAAAACCATTTTGAAAACATGGATATTAATAAGAACAAATAATTAAAACATTTAAAACGATATTTTGGTTAAAGGGGTTTTACCAAAATTAGAGACACTTGAATACAATAATTGAGGAATAACATTTAGTCAGAAATTTATAATATCATGAGAATAAATGGATTCATGATATAATACTCCAAAGGATAGTATATACACCATATAAGAGTGAATTGGTGCATAATAACAATGAACCCTCAATAGAAATGTCAAATGTGATGAAATCCCTTATAAAGAAGGTATCCTTAAATTAAGGACAAATCAATCTCAAAAATATGTGTGACAAATATAAATACACCCAATATAAGAGGATATTAAGTGTAAAACAATAAAATGTCATTCCCACATATTCAATGGACGACATATTCAATGACTACATGTTGAACCCAAAGAAATCGAAATTGGGTTAAAAAGTTCCCTTGACAGCCAAACGACATCACATAAAAATGAGTTGATGAGAGATAAAAAGTGTATCTCATCACTTGTACATAAAATTTACATCAATAAGAATATATGAGAACATATCCCAACATAACAATTTGTAAATTAAAAGACCCAACAAAAGAAGTATTTCAAAAAAACGAGGGTGAAAGGTTCCCTTACCGAATTGGGTATCTTTCAAAACAAACACCCCATGAAAGAAGGACAATAGATCATTGATGTAAATACTCATAAAAGAATTTATATTACACAAAGAGTAGAATAATGGGCAGTACATACACCACTCAATGGAATTTGTGGAAAATTTAGCATAAATCTCACGGAAATAAAAGTGAGATGAAAAATCCCTTACGAAAACTCGGCAGCCTAACGTCGCCACATAAAACTTCCGAATATGGATTGATGAGAAAAAATAGGGTATCTCATCACATTAAAATAAAATATACAGCATGAGGAATATAAAATAACATCCCCCAACATTACAAAGAGGAGCTTAAAAGAAGTGACATAAAGGAGAGTACTTAGAAAGAAAGAGAGAGGTTAGATCTCTTACGAAAGTTCGGCAGCCTAACAGCGCCACTAAAAACTCCCAAAATGGATTGATGAGAGAGAATAGGGTATCTCATCACATGAAAATAAAAATTACAGTAAGTTTAGTATAAAAGATCATCCCAATAACAAGAAAGATGAGCTTTAAAAGGAATGACATAAAAGTGTGTACTTAAAAAGAAAGAGAGGAGTATGATCCCTTACCTCGGATCCGACTTGACCTGATCATTCTTTAATATCCTGAATAATAAACTTTAGTTAATTTATAATTCCTTAAGAACCTTTTTCAAGTTCATTATTCTTTTTATATAACTTATTAACATGTCATAAACATTATGTAATCATTTAAATTAATAATATTTGTTTTGCCGATATTTGGTTCTTAAGTCGAAAGTGGACTTCTTACAATTACATGTTGTTCATGTGGACAAATGATTATTATATCCAGAATTTTATTCATGATGTAGATATCATATATGTCATATATATCCAGTAATGAATACATTTATAACATTACATAATCATTTAGAGGTAAGAAATGAAATGCACCGTTCATGGAGATGGTAAGCCGTACGTACGCATGAACGCTACTTTCATTTCTATTTCGTATTTTATAGAATGGAATAATAATTATATTAAGGTATATTATAATTACAGTATAATATCATATATAATATCATAGTTCCATACTTTATACGTCCCACATATGGTATTTAATGAATCAAATCACTTTGAGGGGGCGGTAGTCCGCACTTCCTTAAATGAAGATATTGCGTTTACCCATAATGGAAACCATAAAGGTATTCCCAAAATGAAAAAAACAGAAGCTTAAGGAAACAATAAAAATATTATATATCATATATAAAAATAGTGACATCATAATGGCCACCTTTGAAGGTGTTAAATGAGTATTGAACAATCATCGTTTTGGGAGGCAGAATTTCTCCATCCACGGAAACCGTATGTTCTTTAACGATTTGATGTAGTTGTGTGAGAGTGTAGATCGAATAAATCTTATAACACCATCCTAGTATATTGAAGATACTGGTTTTGTTACAAAATAAGTAAATAAAAAGAGTTTAGGGGGATGGAGAAGCAAAATAAAACAAATGAACATGAGAGAAAGAATTACCTTTAAAAGTGTAACTCCTTTTGATTTGAGCCTAAAGGCTTCCTTTGAAAAGATTCTGCCCAAGGGGAATCCTCTAGGTTGAGTAGAGGGATGTGGAGGGAGTAAATGGTCAGGGTTTGGCCGAGCCAAAGGCTTGAGGATTGTGTGAAATGATGTAGAGGTGGGGGCCTTTTATAAGAGGAGAGGAGGGGTACTTTTGGAAAGTAAGCAATATTACTTTATTTGAAAATCTGTTTCGGTTTTAAAAAGTCCCACATTGATATAATTCGTGAATAAGGTTATAAGGGTTCTAAAGCCACTCATCCAATTGGTTTTGTACATGTGTAGGTCATAGATTTTACATTATCTTCTCATTTTATTTAAATCGTCAGATAATGATGTCATTGCTTCATCATTATGATGTCATAAATAATTTAATTTATTTAATGTCTAAAAATTATAAAACAATTACTATGATGTACGAAATCATTTTATCTTTCCAATGACTATTTATAATAAAGAATATGACTTGTATAACCCCACTTAAAAATTGTTTTAGTAAAACATATCATGTTTGTGTCATTCTTACTTTTACATTAAATAAAAAGTTATTTATGTAATTTCCCAACCAAAGTGCCTCCATGGGGTCCCCAAGTTGACCCATGGATTGTCTTGTTCGGCCATGACACAACCAATGAGGGTAGGACATGTGTCAAGCTCATCTTACTTTATTAAAGCATTATTTTTACCTTAAACTACACTAATTACCACTAATCGCGATTAAAAACTTAATAAGTTACTATTCACCAAAAAAAATTATTTTTATCCCATTGAACCAAATTTTACTTCTTAATGAAAACCATGTATGTCATATTTTTGAAATTCAAAACACAAAGATGGAAAAATTTCATTTAAACGGAAAAATCAGTTTTTATAAGTTCCACTTAGTGGTGTCACTATTCATCAGAAAAATGATGTTTTTCAGAAAAATCCCAAAAATTCACCCTAAGCTATATTTGATATTCCGAATTCAAAAATGAAGTCTATTTTACAAAATTCAAAACATATAAGTCACATTAATTAATTTAATAAATAATTCTCGCTGTCAGAGCAAATAGCGTGTTTTTATGAAACAATAAGTATCAAAAGATTGACACTGGTTTAAGTCTGATTTCAAAGTGAAATTAATTCCAATGACCACTATTGGATTTAATGGTAAAAATATATTCTAATTTCACTTTAAAAACAATTCAAAAGATAATCTAATCATATAAATAAATTAGACTAAAAAGAGGTTTTGAATTAAAATACAACATTTTACAGTATTCATTAAAAAAATGAACTTTATCGGAAAGATACCAAAAATTTACACAAAGTAAATTTTGATGTCCCGATTATTAATAAGAGTTTTATTTGGTCCAAAAGAATGTTTAAGAGTGAACAAAACTATATTTAATGATGGTTCAACATCAAAAGGTGATAAGTGAACCTTTAGTGAAAACTAGGGCATATACGCCTAAAATTGAATTCTTTCCGTATTTTAAGCCTCTATCCTTTATTGAATAAATGTAAAAACTTTTAAAAACATATATAATCATATTTTAGTTATTTCTATCCATTACCTCCAATACAACGGCTACATGTTAACTACCATTTAAAATAATATTATTTTATTATTAGAGTGCAACGTAAGATTCCCAAGAAACTCGTTGTTGCGTGTTGGGTACGCCATCGAGCATAGCATCCCCTTTAAAGTAATATCAATATTTTATTCAAAAATATGGATAAATATTAAAATGTCATATTCTTTATTTACGTGGGGTGTTACATCCTTCCCCCCTTTTGGAAATTACATCCTCGCAATTTTAAAATTGCGCTTGGAATCATCCTTGAAATTCCCACATCGGAACAAGAGTCGGTAAAACAACCACTTTAAAATAAAGAAAGATAAGTACAGAGGTCACCCGAGTTAACCCATACTAGGACTCCATGTACGAAAACATGGACATGGAGGAGAAAACATAGGGTCATGTTCTGATGGAGAGTGATAGAAAACATGTTTAGGAGAAAGTTATAAATAAGAAAATCACAAACTTGTGATGGGTTAAACGGTGTTGGGTTCCCCAGTAGGAAAAGTTAATAGACAACATTTTTGTTTTAAGTTACTTTTTATTGAGGAATTTATTCGTAAGGAAACATAATCACTTATCATTTTGACTTTCAACTTTTACTAGTTTCCTTAATCAAACTCATATTTTTTCCAAAAGATGAGTATTTAGGGAGACTTGTTCGCATTAAGAGTAATATAATCAACTTCTAGAGAATCACCTAATCCCCAAAAGAGAACTATATAAATCCCATGTCTTTAGGCTTTAACCAAAACCAAAACCAAAAAGGTTAGTACAAGGTCAGATAATCCAGAAAAGGATAACCCATTAAAAAGAAAATCCATGCTTAATCTCCAAAATTTGTCCAACAAAACCCAAATTTCAACGAGGACCATTAGATAAACAATTTTTCCATAAAATCCTTCAAATTAAACCAAACTAATATTGAAACCCAAATATTTGAAGGATTTAGTCACATAGTCTTCCAAGTTAAATCGTAACATTTATCTCCAAACAACATCAGTCGCTCCTAAAGTCACGCATTGAAAAGTAATTATCCTAATCACATATCCTCCATGATAGGTTAATCATTTTCATAAGTAACTCAAAATAAACTTACTCTTAATTCATAAAATCATATAACTAAAAAGAATCAGTCAAACTAACTAGGGACTTCATGTAGTCCAGTGGTAGGTGATAAATACCAGTCGCACTTTGGTTGTGGGTTCGATTCCCGCAGCTTTGTCCGACGCGACAGGTTGTCACACGGTCTGCGTGTTGTCCTTTTTCCAAAACTATATAATTCTTAATACATTCCCCAAAATGAGATAAAATCTTCAAAAATAATCATAACATAATTTAAACTCAATTTTATCTCATGCCTTTCACTTCAATCATAACATATAGTAACCCATAATTACCTCAAAAGTAAGGATCATATAAACCCAAATGGTTCTTTATAACTATGTCCACAAAAGAAAAGATAACTATTACTTGAATAAAATTTTCCTATATTAAACATCAGGGTTACACATAATATAAAAAGTCTTCTAATGTAACCCCATCATCAAAAGAGACTTAATACTCTTAAGAATTTCACCATAACTCTTGAAGCCCTTATATATTGACATCTTACTCATTCAACATTCTTCATGATCCATTATCCATTCCTTTCCAACTTATTCCGAAATACCTCTTTCTGACAAACAAAATCATGAATCATATCCTAAGATTCCAAAATATGAATACAATAGTCATGAAATAGTACATACCTTTGATTGGTCATTGTCAGTTTCTTCATCCTCAATCAGAATGGAATTAGGTATTGGTAAACGAATATTGGTACGCTCTTGGTGACCCCATTCACGAAACTTCTTCATAGGACATGTGTTTGCATAATGGCCATGCACACCACATTTAAAACATTCAATTGATCCCTCAGAAAGAACTTCTTTCCCTTTCCTCGAGTCAACTGGATGCTTCCTTTTTCCATGGTAGGTTCTTGCTTTATGACCTTCATTTCCACATCTATAGCATATTTCTGTCCCTTTGAAACATTTTCCTAGGTGATTCTTTCCACATCTTTGACATATTGGTTTTTGAACACACTTACCTTTATGATTATTACCTGTACTTCCGTAGGGATTTGTTTCTTGCATATATGATGCCTTAGAGAAATATCCAAGGTTTAGGTGGTCAATCATGACTTCAGATAGTTGGTTGACGATAATCATAAGAGTTCTCATTGCATCTCCCATATCATTCAGTTGCTTGCTCAAAAAACTGTCACAGTTTCCTTCACATCCCCTGTTACTTTGGTGCCTGCTAGATCCATCCATTTACTAAAACCAAAAAGTTCAGTGTGAGTATATCAACAAAACCATCATGTACTAATGAGTAAGATAAACACTAAGATATACTTACTCATTCACTTTATCTAAAACTAGGACTATTTCTGAAATCCTAACCATTATGGTAATGTCACTTATTCTTAAAGAATACCCTAACCTCTAATGTTATCTAAACCGACCTTTGATACCAACTATAAGGCCCCAGCCTTAAACCTTACTTAATCTTGAGTTATTACAAGATTACACATTGAGGATCTTTTCAGGTTTAGAGTTTTAGAGAATTAGATCATGAAACTTGCATTACATTCCACATTTAAACAAAGTTGTTACATAAAAGACAGTATTCATTCTTCCCATCAACGGAAACATATTTAAAATATAACACAGATTCTTTCTTGACACATCCTTGACACTATCATCACATCATGTACCTTTCCCTTGACCTGTGAAAAACATTTCAAAAACTTGGGATGAGCATAAAAAGCTCAGTAAGAGTTATAAAAATATGGAAAGGAAACATGACTTCATATATACATTAGAATGAAATCACACTTTACCCATAAAACATAGGCATATCAAATCATGAATAAATCATAGAAAACATAATACATAAAGGTAACTTGAGGCATTCATAACATTCTTACGTAGGGAGTAACCCTCTTGGTTACGTTTGGAATACCCATCACAGTATATTCCCTAAATCTCTTCAGAGAAACCTTAACGTTTCACTCCTTCGCATTACCCAATGCATTGGAGAGCTATATCGGGCTCACCCGCCCTTAGTTTATCACGGAACCACCCGTTTTCATAACAATGCCCAAGAACCATAACATAAATGTATCACATAAAACATGCTTAAAGGAAACATAACATTTCCACATTTCAATCACAATATAACATTTTAGTATATTGAAATAATGAATCCATTCAAAAATAAACCATTTCCAAAACCATTTAAAACATTTAATAAAGATATTTTTGAATCAAATTTTCACATACCACCTTGAAGCTTAAAATTTTAAACCATTAATATCCGTATAAATAAATCCTTAAAACCATTTTGAAAACATGGATATTAATAAGAACAAATAATTAAAACATTTAAAACGATATTTTGGTTAAAGGGGTTTTACCAAAATTAGAGACACTTGAATACAATAATTGAGGAATAACATTTAGTTAGAACTTTATAATATCATGAGAATAAATGGATTCATGATATAAAACACCAAAAGACAGTATATACACCATATAAGAGTGAATTGGTGCATAACAACAATGAACCCTCAATAGAAATGTCAAATGTGAGGAAATCCCTTATAAAGAAGGTATCTTTAAATTAAGGACAAATCAATCTCAAAAATATTTGTGAAAAATATAAATACACCCAATATAAGTGGATATTAAGTGTAAAACAATAAAAGGTCATTCACACATATTCAATGGATGACATATTCAATGACTACATGTTGAACCCAAAGAAATCAAAATTGGGTTAAAAAGTTCCCTTGATAGCCTAACGACATCACATCAAAATAAGTTGATGAGAGATAAAAAGTGTATCTCATAACTTGGACATAAAATTTACATCAATAAGGATATATGAGAACATATCCCAATATAACAATATGTAAATTAAAAGACCCAACAAAAGAAGTCTTTTAAAAAAAAGGAGGGTGAAAGGTTCCCTTACCGACTTGGGTATCTTTCAAAATATACACCCCATGAAATAAAGACAATAGATCATTGATGTAAATACTCATAAACGAATTTATATTACACAAAGAGTAGAACAATGGGCAGTAAATACACCAATCAATGGAATTTGTGGCAAATGTAGCATAAATCTCACAGAAATAAAAGTGAGATGAAAAATCCCTTACGAAAACTCAGCAGCCTAACGACGCCACATAAAACTTCCGAATATGGATTGATGAGATCAAATATGGTATCTCATCACATTACAGTAAAATTTACAGCAATATGAATATAATAGAACATCCCCCAACATTACAAAGAGGTGCTTAAAAGAAGTGACATAAAGGAGAGTACTTAAAAAGAAAGAGAGAGGTTAGATCTCTTACGAAAGTTCGGCAGCCTAACGGCGCCACTCAAAACTCCCAAAATGGATTGATGAGAGAGAATAGGGTCTCTCATCACATGAACATAAAAATTACAGTATGTGTAATATAAAATATCATCCCAATAACAATAAATATGATCTTTAAAAGGAATGACATAAAAGTGTGTACTTAAAAAGAAAGAGAGGAGTAGGATCCCTTACCTCGGGTCCGACTTGACTCGATCGTTTTTTAATCTCCTGAATAATAAACTTGAGTTAATTTCTACTTCCTTAAGAACATTTTTCATGTTCATTATTCCTTTTATATAACTTATTACAATGTGATAAACATTATGTACTCATTTAAGTTAATAATATTTGTTTTGCCGATATTTGGTTCTTAAGTCGAAAGTGGACTTCTTACAATTACATGTTGTTCATGTGGCCAAATGTTTGTTATATCCAGAATTGTATTCATGATTTAGATATCATATATGTCATATATATCCAGTACAGGCATGCATTTATAACATTACATAATCATTTAGAGGTAAGAAATGAAATGCACCGTTCATGGAGACGGTAAGCCGTACGTACGCATGAACGCTACTTTCATTTCTATTTCGTATTTTATAGAATGGAATAATAATTATATAAAGGTATATTATAATTCCCGTATAATATCATATATAATATCATAGTTCCATTCTTTATACATCCCACATATGGTATTTAACGAATCAAATCACTTTGAGGGGGCGGTAGTCCGCACTTCCTTAAATGAAGATATCTCGTTTACCCATAATGGAAACCATAAAGGTATGCCCAAAATGAAAAAAACACAGAAGCTTAAGGAAAACATAAAAATATTATATATCATATATAAAAATAGTGACATCATAATGTCCACCTTTGAAGGTGTTAAATGAGTATTGAACAATCATCGTTTCGGGAGGCAGAATTTCGCCATCCACGGAAACCGTATGTTCTTTAACCATTTGATGTAGTTTTGTGAGAGTGTAGATCTAATAAATCTTATAAAAACGTCCTAGTATATTGAAGATACTGGTGTTGTTACAAAATAAGTAAATAAAAAGAGTTTAGGGGGTTGGAGAAGCAAAATAAAACAAATGAACATGAGAGAAAGAATTACCTTTAAAAGTGTAACTCCTTTTGATTTGAGCCTAGAGGCTTTCTTTGAAAGGATTCTATCCAAAGGGAATCCTCTAGGATGAGGAGAGGGATGTGGAGGGAGTAAATGGGCAGGGGTTGGCCGAGCCAAAGGCTTGAGGAGTGTGTGAAATGAGGTAGAGGTGGGGGCCTTTTATAAGAGGAGAGGAGGGGCACTTTTTGAATGTAAAAAATATTACTTTATTTGAAAATGTGTTTCGGTTTTAAAAGGTACCACATTGATATAATTCGTGGATATGGTTATAAGGGTTCGAAACCCACTCATCCAATTGGTTTTGGACATGTGTAGGTCATAGAGTTTACATTATCTTCTCATTTTATTTAAATCGTCAGATAATGATGTCATCACTACATCATTATGATGTCATAACTAATTTAATTTATTTAATGTCTAAAAATTATAAACAAATTACTATGATGTAGGAAATCGTTTTATCTTTCCAATGACTATTTATAATAAAAAATTTTACTTGTATAACCCCACTTAAAAATTGTTTTAGTAAAACATATCATGTTTGTGTCATTCTTACTTTTACATTAAATAAAAAGTTATTTATGTCATTTCCCAACCAAAGTGGCTCCATGGGGTCCCCAAGTTTACCCATGACTTTTCATGGTCGTCCATGACACTAACAATGAGGGTAGGACATGTTTCAAGCTGATCTTATTTTATTAAAGCATTATTTTTACCTTAAACTACACTAATTACCACTAATAACGATTAAAAACTTAATAAGTTACTATTCACCAAAAAAATTATTTGTATCCCATTGAACCACATTTCACTTCTTAATGACAAACATGTATGTTAGATTTTTGAAATTAAAAACACAATGATGTAAAATTTTCATTTAAATGGAAAAATCAGTTTTTATAACTACCACTTAGTGGTGTCACTATTCATCAAAAATTGATGTTTTTCAGAAAAATCCCAAAAATTCACCCTAAGCTATATTTGATATTCCGAATTCAAAAATGAAGTATATTTTACAAAATTCAAAACATATAAGTCACATTAATTAATTTAATAATTAATTCCCGCTGTCCGAGAAAATAGCGTGTTTTTATGAAACAATAAGTATCAAAAGATTGACACGGGTTTAAGTCTGATTTCAAAGTGAAATTAATTCCAACGACCACTGTTGGATTTAATGGTAAAAATATATTCTAATTTCACTTTGAAACCAATTCAAAAGATAATATAATCATATAAATAAATAATACTAAAAAGAGGTTTTGAATTAAAATACAACATTTTACACTATTCAATTAAAAAATGAACTCTATCGGAAAGATACCAAAAATTTACACAAAGTAAATTTTGATGTCCCGATTCTTAATAAGAGTTTTATTTGGTCCAAAAGAATTTTTAAGAGTGAACAAAACTATATTTAATGATGGTTCAACATCAAAAGGCGATATGTGAACCTTTAGTGAAAACTAGGGCATATACGCATAAAATTGAATTCTTTTTGTATTTTAAGCCTCTATCCTTTATTGGATAAATGTAAAAACATATAAAAACATATATAATCATATTTTAGTTATTTCTATCCATTACCGACAATACAACGGCTACATGTTAACTACCATTTAAAATAATATTATTTTATTATTAGAGTGCAACGTAAGATTCCCAAGAAACTCGTTGTTGCGTGTCGGGTACGCCATCGAGCATAGAGTCCCCTTTAAAGTCATATCAATATTTTATTCAAAAATATGGATAAATATGAAAATGTCATATTCTTTATTTACATGGGGTGTTACAGGTTTATTACCAGACATGGTATCCAAAGACTCTTTGGGCATGTTGAGAGGTGGTTTGTTTCACAGGTGTCGCCGAAATGAGGCCTAGATGTATTTGGGTGAGATGTGTGTTGGTTGTGGCCCATGTGTCTATGGGAGGGATGAGTGTCGTTTATGGACTTGGAGTGTTTGGGTGGGTTATGGAAGTAGAGTTTGTGGAAGAGTGTGGTATCATCAGGACGTTCTCTGTTAGGAATGAGCAGTTAACTAGAAAGGAATTAGTGCGGGGTGCCCAAATATCAACGTTCATACTACTTTACTTTACCTGAAAATCATTATTTGGTGAGCATGACTTGTTGAGGGTGGGGTGGAAAATATACCTTTTTATGTTCTTTTGAGTTCTGTTGTTTTCTCATATGGGCACTATTATGCTTTTAAGACTTGTGCACTAGTGAGTTTTTTCCCTACTAAGAATACTTCCATGCTCACCCTATGTATATAATAAAATATATAGGTTTCCAAAGAGATAATGATGACCGTGCTGGAACATTCTAGATCAGTCATTGGGGATAGTTGTTGTATCACTACTTAGTTTTATTTTGGTACTAAATTTGTATTTTTTTGTATTTCTTGCAGTTTTACATTAAACATGCATGTGGGATGGATTTTGGTCTATATATATATATATATATATATATATTTCATGAAGTTTTTTGAGTTTCATACATTTATCTCCCAATCATGGTTTCTATAAAAAGGGCAATGCCTACCATTTTGTGGGTTTTCTATACCCTTGGTGTTGGACACCACCTCAGGGCCAACTGAAGGCGGAACTCGGGGGTCGTTATCTCCCTCACCTCATTAGAAGACAAGGAGGGGAATCTTTGGAGGGAGTGGTAGTGATTAGGATGAAGGGGAGGATTCAACAATTTCTAACTATACAAATGAAACATTAAATGCTATAATTTTATGAAATATTGACATTATAGTAATTAATGTTGGTTCAAGCCACCCATAAAGAATGATACTGAGGAGGCACATATCGTTGAAGAATAAGATCCTTTTGGAGAGACTCATGTGTTGATCGTACAAACATCATCAGAAAATCAAGGTATGTGGCATCTTGACTCTCGAGCTTAAAATCACATGATTGGGCAGAAACACTTATTTACGATGCATGATGAGGGGTTTTGTGGAGATATTTCATTTAGGGATATCTCAATAATATTTTTCTATGAGGTGTAGATATTATGATCAAGAAAAATGAGAAAAATCATTCCTTCATCTCTAAAATATACTATGTACCCGACCTGAAGTCCAATATCTTGAGTATTGGGATGTTTGTAGAAAATATATTTCACATAAGACTTTAAAATAAGAAAATGGTTATTGTTGATGAAAAAAGATGGTTGATCAAAAAATTAACGATGCAGAAGAAGTGGATGTTTCAACCTATGATCCAACCGAACATACCATGATGTTTGACGACAGTACGTGATGATAAAGAGTGGTTATAGAATCTTTTGTTCGAGCATTAAATATTTTAAAGTTTAATATTACTTAGAACCCAGAAGAAGGTGAATGGTCTTCCTATAATTCAACATTTGAATCAAATATGTGAATGATGTATTCTAAAAACAACATAGAAATAACATTGCAATGAAGTCCAAGTGGAAACCTGCAACACCACTGGAGCCTGTTCACACCGATGTGTGTGTTCCATTGAATCCAAAATCAGATTGAAAAAAACACATTTTGTCACATTTGTCGATGATTATATTTGGAAAGAATAGATATTTTTTCTCATGATGAAGTTGGATGTATTTTTCATCTTCAAAGAATTAAAGGCATTGGTGGGAAATCAAAGCAAATGTCGCATAAAAACATAGTGTTCTTATCGAGTTGGGGAGTACACCTCTAGAATTTTTTAAGAGTACCTAAAGTAGCATGTAATTTAGCTCCATATGATGTAAACTAATACACCCAAACTCAATGGATTAGCTGAATAGAAGAATCACACATTTCTCAACATGTAATAACCATGCTAAAATATAACTGAGTGCACATGACTTTCTGGGATGAAGTAGCCTCATGTGCGGTGTATCTACTCAATAGATTCCATACAAAAAATCTCAAATCAAAGACACCACACGAAGCATAGAAAACTCACTAGACAATTGCATGTCATCTTAGAATTTTTGGTTCTATTACATACGTCAGTATTCTGAAGTAAAAACAAACAAAACATGAGAACAAAATAGAGAAGTGTGTACATAAGGGATATGGAGACCACGAAATGGTATATCGTTTGTATAATTCCATCACCAAGAAAATTATATTCAGAAGAGATGTCATATTTTATGAGAATGATACATGGAATTGGAATCAAGATGATGATTTTAGATAGATACTACTCACTCTAGAAGATGACAGAATAGTTGAAGAAGTAAAATTGGAGGAACGAAGAACTGGAGAACCATTGACGTCATCACCACATACTCCTACATCTGAAGACAGTGACCAAAAACGTTCTCATATACATCCTCAAAACAATTGAAACCGAATGGATATATATGATAGATCATAACCAATGGAATAATACATAAATTTTTATTTTCTCTTGGTGATTTCCAACCCAGTTAGCTTCGAGGAAGCTAAAATAGATGACATGTGGAATAAAGTGATAGATGAGGAAATTCATTCCACCAATAGCATCAAAAGGATATAATAATAAATGAAGTATTTTACTTTGGTGATGTCATTGTACCATTTTTTCAGCCACCCGAATATGATTCAATATCATGGATCTCAAAGAAAACATGTTTAAGGGGGGATATCTAATAATAAACTGGCTTTTAATGGTTTGTTCCTACCTCACTGTTCCAATTGAAGCTAGATAATTTCCAACATAGGCAACTTCATGTGAGTCGATCTGAAGACATGGTCGGCACATACTCTACATACTATTACTTATCTCTATTTTTTTTCATTTGTTTTGGTGTGATGTAGTTTTGGTACAAATATGTATGTTTTGTGTGTGGTATTTTAATCAGAAGAGAGAATAAATAATAACTTGTGTTCTTGCTGCTATTTTATTCCCGTTAATTTATTGAGATCACTTCCAGTGATCTGTGTATGCTTTTTCTACCCTTGATCCTCCATCAGTCTCCAATTCAAACACATAAAAGTGCATGGCATTTTCTTTCTATAAGTCATCATTCTATCTCAATAACATGGGGATATTGATGGATTTATTTAATGGATGTTTGTCTATTATATTATCACTTATAAGAGAATTATGTATTCTCATTATGTTAATATGAATGCCTATATATACTGATTTATCAGGGATTACCAATTTTATAGATAAACCATTCATATCACTTCCCACTATATTAGAAGTGAATTTCCAATATTTCTATAATGTACAAATTATGAAATATAAATATGGGTTCTCCCACATGCCATATGGCACCGTTTAAATATTATATAATAGTTGCATCTATTAAATGTTCTTGTGTATTAATATTACCCAAAAGTTTTAGGGGGTAGACGAACATGCTCCTAAGAGATTATATTAAAATAATTTCAAGTGCGAAAAGAAACATTACAAGGGGTATTTACAAATCAGGTGTTTATTAATATTTGTATGCGAGCATATATCATATGCTAGACATGTTGATTAAAATAAGTATTGAGAATCATATAGCATCTTTAAAATGGTATAGAATAACCATTTAAAAGATGATCATAACATTTATATGAATAATTCAAATGTAAATAAAGTCCTAAAAATCAGTAGTCAATAATACACAAGAGAACATGATATATAAAATCATTTTTTATTGTGACTAAAAGCAATAAATATATTTTCATCTAAAGAGGAAAATGAATGTATTGACAACAACATGTAGTTTTAGGTATTGTATCACATGGGTGACACATAAATTATTGGCGGTTACGACTCCTCCCAGGCCCCAGTAAGATCCAGGATCTTCAGAAGAAGGTGTTTAAAGGAGAGACCATTCCCTTGGTTCATGTGTTTTGGAGGCATGGGGGCTTGGAGGAAAGTATTTTGGAATGTGAAGAATGGATGTGTGCCCATTATATGGATTTTTATTGAGTTTGACTCTTGTTTTTTGATTTGTGATGTAGTGATTGAACCATAATTTCTATGAGATGAGTTATTTTCCTGTTATGTGACATACGATAAAGAACATACATACGAGGAGGGTAGGTCTCGATATCTAATCAAAATGCATTATTATTGATGCTATTAAACTCATGTTAGTGAGTTAGTGCCGCCCAAAGTAGATAGTTTCTTGACATGGGGAAGGAATTATATGATTTATATGTTCAACCAATGTGAATTTTGGTGCTTTTTTGTATGACATTCATTTGTTTCGGTTGGAAAATCTCCTTGGAGGTGTTCTTGGATATTGTAGTTTCACTCCAACGAGGTGTTTTATCCTTGATAGGTATCTTACGAGGTTGTTTTTTAGACCCATCTTTCATTGGGGTTTGGTTTTTAATTTTCTAGTGTGAGAATAGTTTGAGAAGAATATGATGTAATGGCCCGGACCTCTGTGTTCCATGACTTTTTCAAAATCCAGTGTTTGGGGTGTTTTGGGAGGTAACGGTGGCTCGTTTCAAGAGTATGCCAAATATTTCTAATTTTTCCATTGGTGATTCTAGGCGTCAGTGTTAGTGACATAGGGTTTTAGTGTTGGTGACTCAAATCATCGATGTCAGTGACTCAGGGTGCCAGTGTCGGTGGGTCAGGGCGTAAGTGTCGGTGAGTCAGGGAGTTGGTGTGGGTGACTCAGGGCATCGTAGACGGTGACATAGGTAGTAGGTGTCGGTGGGTTAGGGCATTAGTGAGTTAGGCGTCAGTGGATTTGAATTCGTGGCTCAATATCAGTGGCTCAACATCGATAACTCATCATCAATGACTCGCTATCTATGGCTTGCTATCGGTAGCTTGTTGTCAGTGACTCACCCATCGATGACTCATTTTCTAGTTTTTACCAGTTTTTCTAGTTCTGTCCCTCTTATGTCTTAGTTGACGTAAATCAAGTTTAATTAAATGTTTGATATTTTATAAAGGTTTTTCAAAATATATTAATTATATCTTTAACATCCTAACACTTCATGGACTTTGAAAAAATCAAACAGTGTAATCTTAACCATGACCCCATCTTAATGACTTTTGAAACTGTTTCTCATTCTGTTGATATAGGATCTATATTTTATAAGTTGATACCTTATCATCCCAGTGTGTTTCTATTCCATCTTAGTATTCATTGATTCTTCCCTTATCACAGATTCGTGTGTTGTGTCGTATCCATCAATCATGTTTTCCTTGGAATTTTCTTGCTACTCGCGCACTCTATGTCTTGGAGTAAGAATGAGTTTTGGGTGTCTGTTGTTCCATGTAGGGATCCTTCTATCTCTATTTAATTTTTTATCACACATGGTCAATGTAGTATTGTTACCATTATAAAGACAACCAAATCCAACTTTTGATAAAGATAAATTCTAATGATGAAATTCAGACTTGTGCTAAGAGTGGATTTATGTTGGATTCATATTTTAATTGTTATATTAGTTTTTAATGTGATCTATTTTGGTCGTGTGGCCTCTGATAATCATGGCCATTGGTGTTCATTTCCCATGCATGGGTGATGATTTATAACTATTGTTGTTTCCTAGTGAATAATTGATATAAATATCAATATGATTAATCACATACACTTTGTTAAAAAATGTATTCCCTAGGATGAAAACCTTGAGTGATCACCCATGTTTATCAAAGTAGAATTAAATAAACTTTGTTGGATATGGTGTTTTTCATGTAGTGGGGCCGCCAAGGATGGTTTAGGAGGGATAATTTTGAAGAAGAATGTTGTTACCTTACATGGGCCTTTCGCCCGGAGTTTCCAAGAACTTTGTGGAGTCTGTTTGGGTTATGATGTTACTTATGATGTGATGTGTTCATCCGTGGCTTGAGGAGAGATGGAATAAATGTTAAATTCTTAATATCATCAATGTAATTAAATTTTATGTGGTTTTATATTATCATTAGGGTAGTGATCATTGTTCAGGGTGATGCATGCATGTAGGGCTGGCAGGAAGGGATGTTTTGGTGTGGGCTGGTTTTGTGTTTTGAAAACTCATAGGTTGGGATGAGTGTTTGGTACAAACACACACAGAAACACACACACACACACACATATATATATTTATGTGTCTGTATGTGTAGTTCCTTGTGATTTATATACACATCCAACACATGTTGAGCACCAAGTTCCGAACACCCCCATTTTTATAAGGGAGGGTGTCTTTCCCAATATCCTAGTGGGAGGATGAACAGCTGGTTATTGGCTCTTCTCTGATCCCTCTTATAGACCGGTCGAGTGATCTATACTTGCTGTAATGGATTGAATTTTACTACCGCTCAAGATATCCAGACATGATATAATGGCTTGAGGTTTATTACCAGACATTCTATTATAAGACTCATCGGTCCTGTTGAGAGGTGGTTGGTTTCACAAGTGTCGTCAAGATGAGGCCTATGTTTTTTTGGGTGAGATGTGTGCTGGTTGTGGCCCCGGTGTCTACGGGAGGGATGTGTGTGGTTTATGGACTAGGTGTGTGCGGGAGGGTTGTGGTAGTGGGGTTTGTGGAAGAGCATGGTAGCTTCAGGACATTCGCTATTAGGGATGAGCAGTTAACTAGTGGGAAGTGGTGTGGGGTGCCCAAATATCGACGTTCTTACTACTTTACATTACATGACATGAATTATTTGGTGAGCATTCCCCGTTGACATTGGGGTGGATAATATACCTTGTTATGTGATTTTAAGTTCTGATGTTTTCACACAGGGGCATTATTAAGCTTCTCGCACTTGTGCACAAGTGACATTTGTTTTCCCTAATGAGTATATTTGTATTCTCACCCTATGTATATAACACAATTTTCAGGTTTTTAAGGAGGGAATGTGGACCTTGCGTGAACATTCTAGCTCAGACATTGGGGATGGTTGTTGTGTCACTTCTTAGTTTTATTTTGGTACTTACATTGGGGCTTCCTCTGTATTTCTAGTAGTTTTACATTAAACATGTGTGTGGGATGGATTTTAGTAGCTTTATATATATATATATATGTATGTCTTGGAGTTTTTTGAGTTTAATATATCTTATCTCCCAATCTTTGTTACTATAAAAAGTTTAATGCCTCCCATTCTGTGAGTTTTCTATACCCTTGGTGCTAGTCACCACCTCAGGGCCTACTCGAGGTAGAACTTGGGGGGTCATTATCTCCCTCACCTCATTACATGACTAGGAGGGGCATCTTTGGAGGGAGGGGTAGTGATTAGGAAGTAGGGGAGGATTTAACAATTTCCAACTAGACAAAAGAAACCTTCAATGATATAATTGTAAAAAATATAGACATTATAGAAATAAATGTTGGTACAAGACACCCATAATTAATGATACTGAGGAGGTACATATCGTTGAAGAATAAGATCCATTTGGCAAGACTCATGTGTTAATGGTGCAAACATCAATAGAAAATCAAGGTCTGTGTTATCTTGACTCTCGGGCTAGCAATAACATTATAGGGCACAAAAAATTGTTTATAAACCATGATGAGAGGGTTCGTGGAGATATTTCATTTGGTGATCTCTCAATAATATTTTTCATTGAAGAGTAGATATTCTAATCATGAAAAAAGACAAAAATCATGCCTTCATCTCTGACATCTACTATGTACCTGACATGATAACCAACATCTTGAGTGTTGGGATGTTTGTGGAAAAAGGATTTCACTTAGGCCTTCACAATAAGAAAATGGTTGTTGATGATTAAAAAGGATGGTTGTTCACAAATGTACCGATGGAGAAGAACATTATTTTTACGCTTATGATCCAACCTAACATACCATGATGTTTGACGATGAGACATGATGATAAAGAGTGGTTATAGAATCTATGGTTCGAGCATTTAAACATTCAAAGTTAAATATTATTAAGAAGAAAGAATATGGTGAATGGTCTTCCTATAATTAGACACTCAAATCAAATATGTGAAAGAAGTATTCTAAAAAACAACATAGAAATTACATTGCAATGAAGTCCAAGTGGAATGTTGTAGCACCACTAGAGCTTGTTCAAACCGATGTGTGTGTTCCATTGAATCCAAAATCAGATTGACAAAGGATTTATTTTGTGACGTTTATCGATGATTATAGTAGGAAATCATAGATATTTTTTCTCAAGATGAAGTTGAATGTATTTGGAGTCTTCAATGAATTAAAGGAGTTGGCGTAAATCACAGAAAACATAGCGTACAGACATTGAGATCTTATCGAGGTGGGGAGTACACCTCTGGCATTTTTTAGGAGTACCTCAAGCAGCATGGAATTTAGCACCAGTTGATGTCGACTAACACACCCCAAATCAATAGAGTAGCTGAAAGGAAGAATCACACTATTGTCAACATGCAATAAGCATGTTAAAAGATAAAGGAGTTCCCATGACTTTCTGGGATGAAGCAGCCTCATGTGAGGTGTATCTAATCAATATATTCCCAAAGAAAAATATCTAAACAAAGGAACCTCATGATGCATGGAGTTCTCACAAGCCAAGTGTAAGTCATCTTAGAATTTTTGGTTCTATTACCTACATCCGGATTCCGGAGGCAAAACAAACAAAACATGAGTACAAAAGAGAGAAGTGTGTACTTATGAGATATGGAGAACAAGAAATGGGATATCATTTGAATAATCCCATCACCAAGAAAATTATATTCAAAAGAGATGAAATGTTTGATGTAAAGGATACATAGAGTTGGAATCAATATGGTGATTCTAGAGAGATACGACTTAGTCTAGAAGATGAAGAAATAGTTAAAGAAGTAAAATTGGAGCTTGACCATGAAAATTATCTTTTTATTAAATAAAGCACTTTTTATGGGAAAAGTGAGAAACCATAGGGTCCATAAAAACACCCAAACAACCCCGAACAAAAAAAGCGGAAAGAGGCAAGATCTACCTCATTCATGAAACATCAACAACCGCTATCCCTATGTGGGACACTCGGCAATCCCATGCAATCTTGGTCCCTCCTGATGTTTCCATCCCTTTAAATCAGCCATATCCCAAATGGCCTGCATAGGTGATGGTAGAGTGCTCTAGCCCAACGAAGATGTCCAGACTGCACATCCCGAATCAGTCCTAGGGATAAGCCTCGTAAGAAAAGGAAAAGTTACCAAAACATAGCCATAGCCTATTATTGCTTTCCTCCCTATAAATATTCCAATTCATTATCCATACCTTAGCATCAGGATCTTTTCCAATAACGTCTTCCAAATGGTCCGCCATTTTCTCCCATGTTCGGATATATTCGTCTTTGCTGATTTTCTGATCATTGAAGCCTCTCATTAAGATCAAATCTTGTTTTTCAATCAACGTAGCTTGATCGTTGTTGACCTCCACTCTTACAACTCTTCCAATCATATCAGCCTATTCCTGTGGAATTTCAACATATAGAAATTCTTCTTCCATGTCTCGGAAAAAAGGATAGGTTCCTTTATGTTCATTACCTTTTTAGTAGATTTTTACATTTCATTGATGTTTCCCTTGATTAAAACCTGAGAATCCTCCTTCACCGCATTGAGAAATAACACCGGAAAATTCTTCGCAGAGCGGGTCTCCAAAGGTGGGGGAAGCGAGGAGTAATCCTTCTTCCCCTTCTTCTTTTCAAGACTCATGTGGTTCTTTGGAATTGGATCCTCTTCAGCCGAATGATCCAGTTCACCTAGGTTGGCTTCCTTCAAGACAACCTCACCACCACCCAGCTGCCTAAAATTGGATGAATGAAGACCTGAAGAATCATTGACATCATCACCATGTACTCCTACATCTGAAGACATTGAACAAAAAATTTCTCATATAAGTCCTCAAAACTTTTGAATCCTTACAGATATATATGAGAGAACATAAACAATGGAGGAATACATAAATTTTTATTGTCTCTTTGTGATTTCCAACCTAGTTAGATTCGAGGAAGCTAAAACAGATGACATGTGGACTAAAGTGATAGATGATGAAAATCATTCCATCAACAGCATCAAAGGAAATAAGCAAAAGAAAAGTTTGACATTGGTGAAGTCATTGCAAAAGTTGGTCAACCACCTATATATGATGAAAAATCACGGATCGCAATGAAAAATGTTTAATGGGAGGATATTTGATAATAAAAAGGTTTTCCTTGCTCTATTCCTACCTCCTTGTTGCAATAGTGGCTAGAAAATTTCAAACATATGAAACATGATGTGCATCGATCTGAAGATAGGGGCGGCACCTACTCTGCATACTTTTACTTATCTCTGTTTTTTCATTTTTTTGGGTGTGTGGTAGTTTTTGTAAAAATATGTATGTCGTGTGTGTTGTATTTCAATCAGAAGAGAGAAGAAATAAAAACTCGCATCCTTGCTGCAATTTTATTCTTGTGAATTTATCAAGATCACCTCGAGTGTTCTTGATCCTCCATCAGTCTCTAATTCAAACATATCTAAGTGCATGAAGGTTTCTTTCTAGAAGTCATCACTCTAGCTCAATAACATGGGGATATTAATGGATTTATATAATGGATGTTTGTCTACAGACTTATCACTTATAATATAATTATGTATTCTCATTATGTTTTTATGTATTCCACTATATTCTGATTTATTGGGGATTACCTATTTTTTAGATTAAACATTCATATCACTACCTGCTATATTGGAAGTGAATTTCAAATATTTATATATAGTACAAATTATGAATTATAAATATGGGTGCACCCACATGCCATCTTACACCATTTATATAATATATAAGAGATGCATCAATAAAATTTTCATGTGTATTAATATTACCCAAAAAGCTTAGGAGGCAGACGAACATGCTCCTAAGAGATAATATTAAAATAACTTGATGTGCGAAAAGAAACATTACAAGGGTGTTTTAAAATTCACGTGTGCATTAATATTTGTTGGTGAGAATATATGACACGATAGACATGTTGATTAAAATAACTATTGAGCTTTATATACCATATTTAAAATGGTATAGAGGAACCATTGAGATGATAATAACATCATTTATATGAATAATTCAGATGTAAATAATGTCATGCAAATCAATAATCAAATTATACACAACGTAGCTTGATATATAAAATCATTGTTTATTGTGACTAGAAAACTATAAATATATTTTTCTTCTAAATATGAAAATGAATGTATTGACAACAACATGTAGTTTTAGGTATTGTCTCACACAGGTGCCACATAAATTATTGGCGGTTATTGACAACAACATGTAGTTTTATAGCTTTCAGCGGATCACCTCTGCCTTAGGACACGCACCCGGGTTTTTTTATGGGTTTTAGAAAATAAATTATTCGGGATAGGGGACTAGTGTTCCGATATTTTGAAAATTGTGTCCGGGATGTGTGAACACCATTCATGCATCCCGGCCCCACTGAAGAAGCGTAAACCCCATTCACACATCCTCCCGAAAGGAGGGATGTGTGAACGGGGTTCACGCATCTCACAGAGAGCTCAAATGCTCTTCAAAATGTATAAGTATTAATTATAAACTACTAAACGTAAAGTAAAAATTTAGAAATATTAATAAATATCAATTAAATAATAGAAAATATTGAAATAATGTTAATAATTTTTAATAAATATTCATGAATAATAGATATTCAGTAGATAATTATTAATAGAATGGCTTGAGTATTCTATAAAATATATTGAGAAAGATATAATCTTAGAATCTTTCACTCACATCATCTCAACATGTTGTTGTTATACATCTATTTCTATAAAGATCCTCATATGGTTCCATTTGTATTCTAAAGTGGAAACTTTTATTATATATGAATTCCACTAATAAATGTTGTTGATCAAAATATCTCTTGAAATAGATCAAGAAATATATTAGCTGATCTACAGGCCTATGAATGATCCTTTTAGACTTACTATTATTTTTAGTGTGGTTAGTAGTTCAAATCTCAATTTGTATCCGATGATTATTAAATAATTCCCAAAAACATCATAGAGATCCTTGGGTATCTATTAGATATAATATAAAGATTTAATCCATGTAAACTTACCTCTTTTTTTATGTATTGGTATGTTGATAGAGTGTGAAATAATCTCAAATAATAATGAAGTAAGAAAGCATTGTATGTTGATCAACTATAAATTGAATGAAAGTATTTATAATGTAGGTCTTTATAAGATGGTGATGTTTTATATTTTAATGGGTATTAGTTTAATAATCCTCTTTTACCTCTTTCATTCATCCTTCACTAACTGCAAAACTATTTTTTGAGATGCATACTCAATAATCTCACTCTTTAGATTGTGTACCGGTAGAAATTGTTTATTTTTATAATTTCTGAATATGTATCTTCTCAAAATTGGCCAAATGAACTTCTAATTCATATTGTAGTTATTCTGATCTTCAATCATAATCATCTACTCTTCACAAATATCCATTATTCATTCAAATTCATCTTCATGAAATTTAATTTTTGTAATCAAATAATCGTGTTCCATGATATTCCAGGATTTTACATCTAATTTTAAATCATTGACATCAATAATATTTTTCATGATTTCTTTGAGATCATGCATATTTTCATGCAGAATCTATTTTATTTTGAAATAATTAATATAATTAATATTTATCATTTAATTTAATCATATAATTTATTATACACATATATATATACATTGGTATATAATTTTATAACAGTAAGACACTTATTAAAAATATAATAGAAGTATAGATAACAGTAATACACATACAATATGTATCATAAATCAAATGTCAACCAAATCAACGCCTCTGGCATGGATGCTCCTCTGTCCCACAGCCAGGCGTATACTGGATGCGTCCAAGCCGTGTCTGTCTACGTCTGTGCTCTGGTGTACGCTGCGAATCCTCATCGACAGCCACCTCCACATCCTCCTATGTGATTGGCGGTGGATGTACGGTCTCACCACCTGTACCCTGGCCTGCATCTAAGGATAGTGGAAGCTGGCTGGAACTCTCACCAACATAAGAAGTAGATGGCTGCTCTGCTGCGGATGACTGCAATAAAACATTGAACTCAATCCAGTCATCGTTTGTATGAACCTGTGGCTATGCCTGAGGAGCTAGAGGAGCATCTGACTGATCATGTTGAACACCCTCCTCTAGTGGAACAACATCACGTGGATGAGCAAGCTGAGCAGCCTTCTCATGTGGAACAACAACATCCATAACATGATCTTCACCCTCAGTTATATCTATTTGAGGCTCAGCAGGCTCCGCGACCTCCGCAGTAGGTGGAAGATCAAAGAAAATGCCATGATAAATCTCATCCATCGACGGTAGCATCTTTCGTACAAGGGTGTGAAAATATGATGGGTCAAAGGAATATCTCTCCACTGGATCAGACATATGAAGTAGATGACAAATATGAGAATCCTGCGAAAACAAATTCCGTTGTTAACTAATAAGAATAAAAAATATGTTGAACAGTGAATGGAAAAATTCATACCAAGTCATGGAAGCCCCGTCCGTGTTGTGTCAGAAATCTGACTGGGGACCTGATGTACTAGCCTGCATAATCCATCTGATCCATCAAATGAAAACGTACTATCCCTACCCCTCGCAACTGGGACTCCCGTCGTCTGTCCCATAACATAACATATCTGGCATGGTAGATCCTCCAATCAAAATCTATCTTCCCTGAAATCTTCAGGTAATTAAATGAATACAACTGACTGGGCGGGCCAGGAACTGGCTGAAGGAATCCAAACTGTCTCATAACTCTATCCGTCTGATGCCACTTGACTATATGAAAATGAATCAGTGGAACCATGTAGGAGACGATATCAATCATCATTGTACAATATGGGGGCAGACCCTGAAGGATATCATCTGTATATGGAATCCATGTAATCTGAAATAAAAAATGAATAATCAATTAATAAATGAATAGATGTACAGTAAAGAGTAAAGATTTAACAATATAAATAATAATCACTTACATCGTCTGGTCGAATGCTGTCTAACATAAGTCTGTAGGCGTGAACATCATGTCTGGGAGAATCTGAATGTCGATGCGCCTGAATCCACCTGTAGATAATGTTTTTATTTTTACATTTCATAAAATAATCTTATAAAATTAAGTTAGATTTTAGAAGTAATTAATAACATACCAACATTCACGTGGATCCCCTGCTACAATATCTACAGGTAATGGTGCACGAGCATGTGGAGCTAAAAGAGGTATGTGCTCACATACCCACATCTGTAGAAGAACCATGCATCCTGTGATCTGTATCTTATCGATGTGACATGCGCTGCATAGGGCCTTGTATGTATATGCTAGGAAGGTAGACCCCCAACTATATTAGCCTGCCCGGTCCAAATCCTCCAAAAATGATAGATACATCAGGTGCACAAAAGTAGTAGAGTGGTCAACAAAAAGCGTGCCACCGATCAGCCTCAAAATATATGCATGTGCAAATCACAGCACGGTGCCGTCATCAGCATCATCTGGTAAATGTGTCATGTGCTGGTCTAACCAAGGCATCCGCAATCTTCCACCGATGATGGTCCTTCCATCATCCTGGACCTCTATGCCCAGAAGTCTATGAACATGCGCAGGAAAATCTAATGGAACTAGGCCTGTCATAGCATGTCCGTTGATAGGGAGGCCCAACATAATGGCCACATCCTACAATTTAATAGTCATCTCCCCCTCACTAAAATGGTAAGTATGCGACTCTGGTCTCCATCTCTCAACAAGTGTGGCAATGAGCTGATGATCAAGAAATTTGAAGTCGCACATCGCTACTCCATAGAATCCAACTCAACGATGATGTGGGACGATAGCAGGAGGTGGTGCAGTATGATGGAAATGGTGAGATCTACGTACACTCAAGGGATCCACAGGATGTCCCTCTAAAAGCAGTCGTGATACATGAGTAGCCTGAGATGTATGTAATAGAAAACCTGCAATCTTAACCGATGATACCATCGTTACTTATTTATAGTGGGATCATGATATATTCATTTTCATTTGGTGTCACAATCACCATTAGCCTAGTCTCACAATCAACATTAGTTAATGATGCTCAGACACTCAGATGCCATTACAAAAACTAGACATCTTATAAGAAAACCATAATTTAAAACCCTGCTCGTTATAAATTACCTCACCGTTGCAATATATTTGAGCAGACATAATTACCTATAAAAAATAATTTAAAAAATATTATACACTACATTAAAATTTTAAATTATTTAATTTTGTTTTGAATAATTGATTATCTAGAGACTTTTTATTGTATTAATTTATCACTGTTAAGGTATAGTGATTGTGATATTAGCACAAAAGAAAATTTAATATAATGTTTCATAAAGTTTAATTACTTATGAATATATAATCATGACTTGATCTTGAGACTTACGATTAGTTTATCATCTAATAAACTAACCACAAACTATGGGTGAACTCCCGTCTCTATTATCAAATATTTCAGCAACCACCAATCTCCTGTCAAACAGCAACGCCTCCTCTCGAACGAGTTCTCGAATGCCTCTTTGTCGACACCGCTTCGGGGATGCCTCTTCGTCGACACCTCTTCGGGGATACCTGTTCGGGGACACCTCTTCGGGGTGTCTGTCTTTTAATTTCAAATTTACTCACATGCATGTGAGGGGGTCTAGGGGTATGAAATACATAAATTATTTTAAGCGGACATGCAGGTCCTTACACTTACTGAGAGATGACTTGAAGGTCATCAATGCGGAAAAAATGCAATTATTACAAATTGAATAACAACATACACAAAATAAAACATGAAATTTAATTTATGTATGCTCGGTCATCTCAAGATCATTCATCACTCATACCTTGTTTTTTTGGTATATTTATTATATTATCTATGTTATATAAAATATATATTAAATACTACACCTCTTTTACAAAAATTTAACTTCATGTATATATGTATATATATAATTATTAATAACATTTAATAAATTTTATTATAACTGATCTAATTGAGATTTACATAATAAACACTTTTGTTATTAAATCTATTCTCTAACATAAATAACTTTTTCAAATCATTAAACATTTTAGACATAACATAAAACATTCAATATTCAGACAACATACATTCAAAAAATTAAATCATACAAACATTCAACATCAAGAAAATTAAGTCATGCAAAACATTTCATGCATAACATATGAAATAAATAAATCAAACACACAATTAAACATAATAATGAAATAAATTAACACAATTAAACAATTAAATTATTAAATAGAAATTTTACCTCAATAAAAGTAGCAAATATTTGTTGAGAAAGAATTTATGCAGGGCTTCACAACAAAAACCAGAGGAGAACAATGAGTTTTGGTGGGGGGGGGGGGTACCCCTCTTTTTATAGAAATTCTTGGCCGAATGTGTGAACTCCGTTCACACATCCTTTAGCTAGTCCGTGAAGGATGCGTGAACGCCGTTCACGCATCACTGTCGCGGCTCGGATTCTTGAACGGCGTTCACGCATCTTTTCCCGCGCACACAGGCGTGAACGGAGTTCACGCGTCCTTTAGCTGGTCAGCGAAGGACGCGTGAATGCCGTTCAAGAATGACTGCCTGGGCCTGGGAGGCGTGAATGCCATTCACGCATCCGAGCCACGGCAGTGATGCGTGAACGTCATTCACACCTCCTAGACCCAGTTTTAAAAATATCAGAACCCTGATCCTCTATCCCCAATTATTTATTTCATGAAACCCTTAAATGAAACCCCACACACCCCCTAGATTTCTTCGGTGCATTGGAAGCTTCAATCTCATCAGAACACCCTCCCGTCCTCATGTGAAATGTACGACCCTTCCAAGGAGTGGTAAAAGGGAAGCGCATCGGATTCTAGTTCCCCCTACCTCTTTATATTCCAATCACACATTGTAGTATTTAGGAAGCTTACTTCAAAAAACGGGAAACCCAAATCGAATCCACATCGACTATACCAATCCTTGCAGACACACAATTGATGAAATGCCTCCCGACTACGGTCGCGGCTGAAAAGCAGGCCTTGGTTTGAGGGTGTGGGATTTAACAAGGTAACCTGAAATCATTCTGGATCGGAGCACGTGTTGGACACAAAAGTTGGCCCCACAGGTCATGTTGTTCCTTTGGGTTTCTAAGGTCACCCCGGTTACCCCCCCATGCGATCCTCAGCTAAAAAGGAAGAACATACCGTGATTGAAATTTATAGGAGGCGTCGATTGTTTTACATTTTAAAAATAAGAGGCATTGAAGGCGGGATTGAGTGGTGTAAAATGCTGGCAGATACGGTATCACATTTTCAGATTATATAAAATTTCAAAAGAAGGAAAAAACACAAGGCGTGCATCAAGGAGAAGCTGACCGCGAGACATGTGGGCAGAGCTGAGAAAGTGGGTCTGCTTCAATGGAATATAATTATTTGTAATGTATTTAAAAAAGTTATTTGTTATTAATTATTAATAGATAATTTGGTTATTAATATAACAAATTTTTTTATAGCTGATATATGTTGTATAATAATTTAAATCAAATAATTTATATTTAGAAAAATATTTACTAGTTAATAATTATATTATTCATTTAAAATTGTAATTTTAAATCTTGGTGAAATATTTTGTTGATATCATTATTAGTAATATTTTAAAAGGTAAATTAATTATTAATTATCAAATGTATTATTTATTATTAATTAATGATATATTAATATGGTATTGATATAATTAATAACATTATAGGTAATATTTTTTGGTTAATAATGTAAATAAAATAATTTATATTTATAAAAATATTTACTAATTAATAATTATATTATTCTTAATATATTATGTTGTAATATAAACGAGTTACTTATTTTAGAAATAAGATAATATTTAATATTAATATTTATGATATTTATAGAATAGAAAATAATGTTAATATTAATATTTAATAATTAATTTAAGATGATTGTTTATCACATCATTCAAATCACACCTCTTAGGTCAATCAACATTTTCTAGAGGAGTTGTTTCTCTTTTATGGTGTCATACCTCGTAGTTGGTTTGGAATCTAAATATAGTGATACGATGGCTTGCTTATTTATGAATGAAACATGGTCTATTGAGAAACTATAAAAGTGAATCGAATAAGTTCCCCCTTAGGTACATTGTTGAACATGAAATCCAAAAAAAAAAGTCAATGCTAATTTTGAATCTCATACAACACTCAATTAAAATAATACATTCAACTTCGATCAGTTATGATTTAAAATATAAAATATTGGTTACAATAAAATAACTCTTAATTATCCAAAAGAATTTGTTGAAAAAAATAATAATCATATTAAAAAATTATAAAAATATAAAACTATAATTTATAGAAATAAAATTCATTAATGTCTGATAGTATGAAACTGTTGAAAATTTGAAAAAAGAATACATGTATAAAAGTATAAATAATAAATGTATATATGTTTATATTAGTATATAAAATTATATAGGTATATAGAAGTATAAAATTATATATAATTTATAAAAGAATGATTATTTTAAGGAAATATACATAAGTTAAAAATGTATATAAATTTATAAAACTATATAAAAGTACTTATATGTTATAATAGTATACATAATTTATCGAAGTATATAGTTTTAAAAATTTATAAAAGTATAAAATTATAATTTATAAAATTAAGATTTATGATAGTATAAAAGTATAATAATTTAAAACGAATAAAACTGTAATTGTATATTAATTTATAAATTTAGAAAACTATAAAACTATAAATAATTAATAAAATTTTATATTTAAACTATAAATGTATAAAATGACAAACTATAAAATTTATAAAAGTATATAAATTTATAAATGAATGAAACAACAAAATTAAAAATATTTAATAAAAACTTTATTAGTAAATTATATTAGCATAATACTATAAAATCCAAAAAATAATATAAATTTAAAAACATATAAAACATTAAAATTATAAATGTTTAACAAAAGTTTATATATAAATTATATAAATAAGATAAGATAAAATATAAAATTTATAGATGTATATATAAGAATAAAAAATGTATCTAGAAGTATAAATATAACAAATTATACAAATAAAAAATTATAAAATTATATTGATTATTATTTCTAAATTTATATAAGTAAAAATTGATGTTAATAAAAATTATAAATTTCTATTGGTTTTAGTTAATAGTTGTGTTTGGGTGAGTTTAAGGTCATTGAGACGGAGATGGAGATTGAATTCGTGTGATACTGAAACTCACAAGCATGTTATCTCTGGACAAATGCAGATCCCAACACACGCCGACCTCTAGTGTGAGTTTCCAACAATAGAAAATGCACCAGAACTGTCACAAGTGGAATTTAGTCAATGCTCGTAGCCTTGCGTGAGTAGTAGATGGTGATGATGGAGGTGATCAATTTAGGTTAGTGTGCCCTGCCTGTAGATATTGCTTTTTATGTAACAGAATGGAAAAGAGGCAACATTTGGCACCTATGACATAGAATAAACAATGAGGAGGGGTGATTGGTTGGTCCACTATAGGGTGGAGGGAGGGCGGCCGATCAATAGGGGAGCTCGGTGCCAGGAGTGCACTCCACAGGGAGAGGATTGTCATGCATGGGCGGTGCATCATAATGTTGAGGCCTCGTTGTTGCACTGTTATAGATATCGATGTTAAGCCATTTTTCGGTTCACTGAGAAGAAGTAAAGACACATATAGTAGGGTTTAACGAGGTGTGACTCAAGAAATAGTGTGGTAGGAGGATCTAATAAGAAAAAACAACTCATACCATGGAATTGGAGAGAATAATTCATCGATACAGAAGACTTGTGACAACAGTAGGGTCTGACGACATTGGAAGCGACAGACTGATTCCCTGAAAGCTTGAAGCAGTGAGTAGAGGCAGGACTCTGTCCGGGCTATTTTTATAAGAACTTTTAATGCTTTTACCAATACTTTGAGAATGTTCATTTAATGATACCTCTTTATAAGCAATAAAAAGTGATAATAAAATATGAACACACAATTTGGGCCAACGAACCACACAGTTTGGGCCTATATACCACATGAGCCTTAAGGCCATTGCGCGGGTAGTTATGTATGTACAATGTGCCAGCAGTGTTGCAGGCATGATGCAGGTTAGGACTTTGGGCCATCCCATGGTGGGCTTACGGGCCATGTAATGGGATTCCTGCCCAATGGGCCTTCGGGCTATAAACCATCAATGTTAAAAAGATGCTGGTTGGGTGAGTTATCTATTGGGGGTTATGACCTTCCTTTTTGTACTGTGTGTGTGTTATTTGTGTGTGTATTTGATAGTAATTGTACCCCAAGAACTTAATATATTATATATTTATTTATAATTATAATTAGAATTAAATATATTTATTGATTTTTGTATATATTTATAAACATATTTTTATAAATATTAATATATTTATATAATTTTTTTAAAAATTTAGAAGGGAACACCCCCTCCCCATTTTTAATGAAACCATGAAATACCTCTTTGTACATGATATAAAGAACCCATTACATGGCTCGTATGCACAATCGTCATTAATTCCCATTACTACATGGCATGTAGCCCAATTGAATTGACCCCAAACCCAAGACCTAAAAGCCTTAAAAGACCCACATTTTTGTCCCGCTCTGACATTTTGTCTATTTATATCGGTCTACCATTACCAGACCTCTGTGTTTTTCCCACTCGTACTTCCCATCTCTGTAGATCGGGTCCCAACATCGCCAGGTCTTTGAGCACCAGTTACAACATTTGGACAGTTGTTTTTATCCCATACAGTATGTATTTGTTGATGTGTATGAAATAAATATATTTTATCATTTTGATGATTATTTCTAGAAAACAAATTCCTAGAAATGATATTGAGGTATACTTTCCACCTCTAATTGAAGAATGACATGATTATTAGAGAAATGATGTAGATACATTTGACGAATATTCTAGAATAATGTTTGAAATGCACATTACTCTAATGTGAACCATTAGAGACTTCCCGGGACTTGGTAACTTATCAGGTTGGAAAACTTACATGGGTTTGGATTATCCTATTTGTAACTTTTGTTTTGAGCCTGAATGACTACCTTATAGTAAAAAATTTTGTTTCTTCTATCATCATTTTTTTTTTCATCTCATAGATTTATGTTGAAAAAGTCATAATTCAATGATTCTATTGATTGAAGATCAACTCTAATGTTATTGAAATGTTATTAAATATTGGAAAAACATACAAATGTTGAAATAGAATTTGAGAAGGTGCATCATTTGAATGATAGTGGCAAATTGAGTTCTATGTGCATCGTCAAGTGAAATCAGAACACAACAATGGAAGAAAAAAATTATTTTATTCTAACTTCCATATTGAGAATTTAATTTGTGGTAGTATAATATTGATGTGTTTAACATCGAGAACAATGTTTGTGACAATTTTATCTTCACATTGTTTAATAAGCATGGAAAATCGAAGGACCATATCATTGCCTAGATAGCCTTAAAAACAATGAACATAATACGCAATCTATAACTATATGATAATGAAATGATTGCTCCAAAAAAATTTTAAAATGAAAAATAGTGATAAGGATACATTATTTTGAATTTAAAATCATCTGAATGTATCTGATGGGTATTCAAGTTACATCTCAAAGCATGTTGAGGTAAATCATTGTAGGCTACATGGATTCAAAATTCATGATTCACATAATTTGTTACAGAATTTACTACCATTGACATTATGTACATTATTACCTAAAAAGGTTACTATATTTGTACTCCAATTTTTCCCATTCTTCAGACAGATATTTGAGAACACTATTCAACCATCTGATCATGAAAAACTTTATAACAGATTTTTATTGACACTTTGTTCAATTGATATGATCTTTACTTCATCGTTTTTTACTATCATGATGCATTTGACTGTTCATTTGGTCAAGAAAACTAAATTAGGAGGTCTTTTACATTATTTATAGGTGTATCCAATTGAAAGGTTCTTTATTTATATGTTTTCAATCATAAGTAAACAATTATTTGAACTATATTAAATACATATCTTTGAATTATTTATTTTATTTTATATATTTTCTGGTCATTTGAAATCATAGTAAAAAATAATGCTCAACCTGAATGCTCTTTTATAAAATCTATTTGGTAGAAGAGTGTCTTAACTTATGTTCTCGATACTAGGATGATATTGAGATAAGATTCAGTCAAGTTGGAAGTTGTTGACAACACATCGAATCAATATAAACTATCTAGAAATTTGAAAAATTATTCCTATTATTGGATGATTAGTTGGGAGGAGCACAAATGTTACACTGACAGAAATAGAATTATGACAGACACATAGATATGTGCTAATGAATAGTGAAATTTCATATCGATTTATTGAAGAGATCATGAGACAATCAAAAGAAAAAATGGGAGTTTGAGCATGAAATGAGAAAGATATAACAAAAGATGTTAATAAACAGCTTGTAGAATAGTTTTCTTGTTGTTTAAGGTCATAAATATTGAATCAATATAGATATTAGTTTACCACATATATTTTTTAAATATAATAATGTATATTAATTTTTATAGATCGTGAATACTGATACTTAGGCTGTGTTTTCAAAATATTTGATTTTTCTGGGTTGAGTTCCTCAAAAAAATGCCAGAAAGTTCAACGCTTACAATATGAATGTCTTTAAATTTCATACAATTGACCGGGAAGAGGTTTTGAAAACATATAATAGTGGTATATTTATGGTTTTTGAATTTAGATACTATGAAAAAATGACTAATTTCATCGAATTAAAAAAAGAGAGGCTTTTTTAGTAGTTTTATTCAAATGCAAGTGGGTTGATATTATTAGGTGCATTAAACAAGATTCCATGAATTTTATTTCTATAAACATATATTGCTTGATGGATGTTGGTAACCATAAATTACATGATCCTTATATCTTATCAGCATAAGAGAAAATGGTATATTATGTGTAATATGTCATGGATGAAGGGTGAAGTGTAGTTGTTCATGTAAAACTATGTGAATTGTATGACATGGGTGATGAAGTAGAGGATATGACATCTAACACTGAATCCCATAAACAACATGAAACGATCTTATTTTTCCATCATGATATTGAAAATATTAATCTTATAAGGGGGATTGGGTAGATGAAGTAAAAATAGAGGAGGAAAACAAAATGATTGATGTACAAAATTATTGTATGTGCAATCATCCATCAATTTATCAACCACTTATATTATATGTGCAGTCATTAATTATCATAGTTATGTATAATTTATTTTTATGTATTTTTTAGATTTTAGAATTTATATTTTTTTCCAACACGAATTTTTTGAAATATATGTTCTGAAGTTAATTTTATTTGATTAAATGAAATGAATTTCAACGTGGAAGTGTTTCATTAATCCTTGTTGATTTTCAACATCTAAGACAACACATACCCATTCAGTAGTGATGGAGTAGGTCGTCCCTCTTGTTTCTCCATATGATATTTGAGGGAGGTAATTATAGGTACAAATTTTAATGTGAATAAAGTTATTAGACTTTTTTATACTATTAATTTTTTAATAAAAGATGAAAACAATGTTACTATGAATAGAAATATGAATAGTTCATATGATCGGAATCTAAACGGATATATACTTGTTGTCCTATTTTAATGTTATGTGGTTATTATGGATGATTTTGTATGATTATTTTGGCCAAATTCTAGGCCAGCTAGTGGTAGGGCCAGTTAACCTTTTGATTACATATGCTGATTGAAGGAATGTTCCTCAATCTTGGAAAAATGAAGTCTTTGATTCACAGATAAAGGTAATTTTAAAACAATACAATTGGATTGAATGCCATTATGTAATTAAATTCTAATATTTTGATAATTAATCTCTTAATACAATTTAGGAATATGGGGATCATATAAATATGTAAGATGAAATTGTAATTTCTTCAATAAAATGCGTTGATTGAATTATATAAGAAGATGACTAGATCATTCCCTAGTAATATTTCATCAATATATGATAGTAGTAAGGTAAATAACAAAACATCAAAATCATTTAGTACAATTTTTTTTATTATTTTTAGGTATAATTTAAATATACAACACTGTTCAATTTTCAACATAATTATCATGTAGGTGCAAGTATGAGGAAGTGGAGATGGAGATTTATAGGATTTAAAGGGGAGTTCATTGAGATGTTACATGTAGTAGTGAATTTGGAACATCAATTAATGTAAATTTTGACTACTTTATATACATTTTTAGTTTTGGGAGTGATTTCATAGGGTCTATTGCACCGTATTTTCCAATATGCTTTAGATACTTAATGTTATCAATGTGGTTAATCATAAACTCATTGATTTGGTGTTTTTCATTTAAATTAGAGAGGGGGAGGATGTATGTAGTGATTATTTATATCTTGATGTGTCATAGTTGGATAAATGTTTCTGTTTGGCTGTTTTGGGGATACAGATTCTATAGATATAATTTTTTTTAAATTGATATATTTCGGTCCTTTAAATCACTACCATATATGCCAAATTATTATTTAGATGCAGTTTAAACCATGTATATTTATATTTTATCTTTGTCTAGTGGTTGTTTTTGGGTTTTAGCGGTTGTTTCGCCTTCCAAAATATGATTGTGAGATAACGGTGGTTTAAATCACCGCTAAACAAATGTTTAGTAACAGTTCTCAAAAACTACTGCTTAATGGATGGGACTGATAGGAGTTGAATGTCAATGCCATAATTAGAGGTGATTTTTGGAAACCATCTTGTAATCATATGTAGGTATTTTAAATAGTCTCCAAATCAAAAAATAACCACTGACATATATTGATTTTTATGTAGGGGGTGTTACCGTAAAACCCAACTAACAGACTGTGAGGATATAGGTGTCTTGATTTGATTAGGTACACACCACGGGATATTATACCCTCTTAGTGATGGGTTTGTCCTAAGGTATGAGAATGGGATAGAAAACCCTAGGTAGGATGATCAGGGTGAAATATGGCTTTGGGGGCCTTGGAGGGTGCCCCGGTTTGATGTTGACCCTAGAGAGGGGTAGTGTAGTGGAGTTGGACTATCAGTCTGGGCGTCACCATTGAACATGATAGTTTCTAGATTTATCCTTTTGATAGTGAGAATAAATTATGAAAGGAAAATAGAATAATGAATGAAATAGTAAAATATATAAAATGAAAATTTAAAATAAATGGTAAAATGGGATATAAGATATGAGATTTCGGTGATGGAGGGTGATTAGGGTGAATGTTTTATATTTTATATTTTTGGGGATGGTGAATTCCCCTATTTGTGTGTTTTATTTTTTCTTTATATATATTTTGTCTTCTGGGAGGGTTAAGGCCCCCAGAAGTATATGTTTCTTATGGTTCCGAGGATGGTGGATACCCCTGAGTGTTGGTTGATATAGTTCCAGGGAGGGTTAAGGACCCCATGTGTAGGATATGGTTCTTTGGACGGTGGATTCCCCAAGGTCAAATTGATTACGACCTTAGGGATGTTGTATGCCACTTGGTGGATATGTGGTTTGGGGTAGGGGATACGACCCCCCAGGAGGATATGTTGTTCTGGGTAGGTGATACAAACCTCTAAGAGGATGAATATATGGTTCTAGGTAGGGGATGAAACCCCATATGTGGATGGATTATTTTAGTTCTTGGGATGTCCATATTTTCCCTGGGTGGATTATCATGGTTTATGGATGGGTATGTTTCCCGTAGGTGGTTACATGTGCTTAAAGACACTCCAGAACAAGATGAAGTAGGTATAAAAGATATTGGTTATAATGACCCAGCCTTTTATTAAACTAATATTACTTCATTTAGAATATAAAAAACATAATAGTATTCCACAATGAGGACTCAAAGGTTTAGTTTATTTGGAAAACAAGGATCATACATAACATTTACAACATTAAACATAAAATTTTATTTAATCCAGTCTTCTCCAGCTTCTTATTGTCCCATAAAAATTCCTTAGTACAAATAATCACCTAATGATATACATAAAAAAGGGTGAGATAAAATCACAGTAAGAGGATAAATATAGACTATATAATAATTGGTGAGCACAATCATAACATAGGTAAAGGATCATGAACATGACAGGAAGCATTAATAAAAGACTTTAAATGTGGAAATGCATAAAAATGAAACATCTTGTCTTAGTGGTCAACTACCACACATATTTGCGAACAACGCTAGCATCATGATCACACATCATTTCCATTTTACTCATGATATTCACCACTCTACCCAATTCATTGGAGTACTGTATATTTTTGGGTGCACGCGTCACATCATAACATTCATATTGCACGATATAATTCCAGGCGCACCCGTCATATCATAACATTTACATTATCATTCATGACACATAGAACAATTTTCAAACTTAAACATAAAATAACCCACAGAAAGAACTGAGTTTTTCATAATAAATAATACATTCATAAACATTTGGCTCCTAATATAAAGAGTGGAAACATTCATTACATTGAACAATCAATGATGAGTAAAGTAGAAACAATATTTGAGAATTAAAAATAAAGTGTTTATTTGTAAGATGAGTTCTTTTGGAACAACGTTGGCTTTTTCATATACTCAACTATAAAACATTTAAATCCAAAAATAGGTAATATGAGTATGAATAAATTAATTTTAATGTCGATCTATGCTAAAAATGGGTTGATATATGGAAAACCCAATGTATGAGAGTTGGGGTCGAGAATTTCCCCTTACCTTGTATCCAAAAGCATTATTCACTTGAATTTCATGTATAACTACATTAGATTCATTAGTTAACAATTAAAAAACCTTTTTATACATTAATAAGATTACTTCAAGGTTTTATTACGTTCATTTATTGGATTTTTAATGAGTTATAGAGTTTAAATTCATTTTTTGGGAACATTCATTTTTATATTTTTCTTTAACGGTTCACTTGTATTCACAAATGGAAGTTCATTTAAAGAGTTCATAAACATCCAGAAATCGAATTATATGTTATTAATGATGTGTCAGAATGTGGGATGATCTTATAACTGATTTTTTATATTCCATGAGAATGAATCATTAGATAAGAATTTAATGATGATCGTTTGGGTTAATTCGGGTGGTTTTCCAACCATAACAAACTTATTTTTTTTAATAATATACTTATATGTACATAAGTTAATTATAGAACATTATATAGGATATAATAAAAATAACATAATATGGTTCAACCATAAAAATGATTTCATGACCAGATCTGAAGGAGGTAAATGAAAAATGAAAACATGTCATTCTTGATGGAGATAAATTAACACCTCACGAACAACGTTTTCCTTTATAAAATAAAAATAAGAAGAGGGGGTTGGAAGATATATTTTCCCATTACTATCATAACATTCTATTATATGTAATATACTAGAGTAACCGAACCATGTGGATGAGGATAGGTGAAGATAGATTAAGAATGAACTTGAAATTGAATGGAAATTAAAGTAATATATAGAGAGGGTAATTAGCTCTTGAATCCTTTTTAAGGAAACTTGGATTGGTCTTTTGAGGATACCATCATCTCATGGACATGGGAGAGGAGCTATGGAAGATGTTTGGGTAGAGATTAGACAAGTATTGAATCTTGTGAGGTGTGAGGAAATGAGGGTGTGAAGGGTGGTATTTATAGTGTAGGGGAGGAGGTTTTTCATAATATTTAATTCATTAGTTTATTAATTTACCTCAAGACCAAAAATATTGATAATTCCATGACCAAAAAAAAAATTGAGCATATTAGTTCGAAATAATTGGGCTTACATCATCCATGATTTCAAGAATAGTGTTTTTAACAAAAAAATGATTATATACGGTAAATTAATGCATTTTACTATTCAAAAAAAATATTCAAGTATTTCAGAAAAATTTTAATACTTTACCCTACCAATTTTTCAAACTATAAAATCAAAAAATGAAGACCATATTTCATAAATAATTTTCAAATTATTACTAATTTAATTTTTAATAAATTTCAAAATTTACTAGGAAACATAATTTTTTAAAACATTTATTTACTTTTTTCAAAACATAGGTACATCATAGTTTCACAAAAATATTATATATATACCATCATAGGTGAGGTTACTATTCATAATGGTATGTAACTATTCATAAGGGTAACATTACTATTTATAAGGATATGTAACTATTCACCAAAAATTATGTTTGTTTTATTAGACTCCCAAAATCACCTTGAACACAACCGTGTATGTCAGAATTTTTAAATTCAAAACAGAGAAGTGGAAAATTTTTGTTTAATGGTCACATAGTATTTAGTAGAATGATATTTCATTTTTCTTCCCAATTTTATCATACTATAATTCATAATTATAAGTAGGTAATTCCATTGATAAACCATTGGGTTGTTACATTATTCCCCCCTTATAAAATTTCACCCATAAATGTTTTACATAAACAGGTGAGGGTACTTATCCTTCATCCCCTCCTCCAGTTCCCAAGATTCTTCTTCATACTTATGGTTCCTCTACAAAACTTTGACAATGTGGGTTTTCTTATTGCATTGTACCTTATCTCCCCAGTCCAGAATCATCATTGGATGCTCCTCATAAGAGAGATAATCTTCCAGGTGTATCATATCTGAGTTTAGTACATGTGAGGGATCTAGTTTTTACTTCCTCACGAGTGATACATGAAACATATCATGAACTTGGGCCATATTTGGTAGAAGTTCAAGCTGATATTACATGGATCCTGTACGGCCAAGGATCTCAAAGGGGCCAATGTACCTTGGGCTTAGCTTCCCTTTCTACCCAAGACACCTGACTCTCTTCCATGGTGATATTCTATGGAAGACATTATCTCCACCGTCGAACTCCAAGTCCCTTCAACGGTTTTCAACATAGATCTTTTGCTATCTATGAGCAGATTTGATATATTTTTTAATGGCTTGACCATTCTCTATCATCTGATGCACATGATCAGGTCCTTGTAACATTATTTCTTCATCTTCAACCCAGAAGGATGAAGTTATACATATTTTTACATTCAGAGTTTCATATGGAGCCATTTTAATACTCAAGTGGAAACTATTGTTGTATGACAATTCAACCAATGAGATATGCTGATACCATCGAACTATAAATTCTAAAAATCATGATATTAGCATATCTTTGAGTCTCTGAATAGTCCTTTCAAGTTTCCCACCAGTTTGGGGATGATAGGTTGTTCTGAAATTCAATTCAGTACTCAAGGCATGTTTAAGACTACTCCAAAATATAAATGTGAACCTAGGATCGTGATCAGAGACAATTGAGATTGGAACCCGATGTAGTATCACCACTTTCATCACATGTATCTTTTCACGTTGTTCAAGTGATAGATCTTTATTAATAGTGATAAAGTGGGAAGTCTTGGTGAGTCAGTCAACTACAACCCATATCACATTATTTCCCTTGGACGTCTTCAGAAGACCTGTGACAAAGTCCATAGTGAAATTCTCCCATTTCCACATGGGTATAGGCAATGGTTTCATCATCCCTTTGGAATTTTTTCACTCTGAATTAACTTTGTAACATAACAAGCACCTTGACATATATTCTGCAGTCTCCTTTTCATTTTATCCAACAAGAAGTGTTCTTAGAGATCTCGGTACATCCTGGTGCTACCAGGAAGGATAGAGAATGTTTATCTATGTGAATTGTCTAATATAACCTTCATTATATTGGGTGATGATGGCACAAAAAGCCGCATTCCACACCAAATCACACCATCATAATAGATATGGAACTCGTGTAGCTTCCCTTCCTTTACTGTATTCACCTTCTTTTGTAAATCCAAATCATCCCTTTATGTCTCATTATTCATCTATTGGATTGATGGGTTTGAAATCATTTGGGAAAGGTAGGATGTATCCCCACCCCTTATGATTTCCAAATCAATCCTTTGCATATCCAGATGATATGGTCTTTCTCAATCCATAACATGGATAGAGAAGTAGGTTCCTTTTTACATAGATTATCAACTACCTTGTTCACCTTTCCAAGATGATATTGAATAAAGAAATCATAGTCCTTGGATTGATCTAAAAATCACATTAGATTCATATTGATATCTCTTTGTGTGAATATATACATTAGGCTCTAGTGGTAAGTGTATATGCCACACTTCCCAACATATAGGTTGTGTCGTTATATTTTCAAGGTCAAAAGCATAGCTGCTAGCTCTAGATCATGCGTCGAGTAGTTCTTCTCATGAATCATCAACTGTCATGAGGAATTTTTCAATCACATTATCATCTTACATAAGACACAACCCAAGCCTTTCTTTGAAGCATCATTGTATATCACAAATCTTTTTTCACTATTCTCTAATGTGAGTGCAGGTGTAGTGGTCATCCTTCAATTTATATCCTTGAATCTTTCCTCACAATATTCCATCCAAACATACTCTACCCATTTCCTTATTATCATAGTTGGTGGGCTTGACAATCATGAAAAGTTTCTCAAAAAACATCAGTAGTACATAGATAATCTAAGAAAACTTCAAATTTTAGTGGCACTAGAGGGTTTGGGTCATTCCTTAATCACCTTTGTTTTTGAAGGGTCCATAGAAATTCAATCACTTGTGATCACATGTCCCAAGAATGTTACTTGCTTCATATAAAAGTCACACTTTTTGAACATGGCATGCAACTTCTCATTTCTCAATGTTTCCAACATATATCTTAGATGTTATTCATATTCTCATTTATCTTGGAGTACATGAGAATATTATAAACCAAAACTCCCACAAATTCGTCATGTAAATGTCTAAATATTGTATTCATTAATTCATTGAAAAATGCATGGTAATTAGCAAGTCCGAAGGGAATCACCAGAAACTCATAGTTCTCATAACATTTACAGAAAGATGTATTCTGAATGTATTCCTTCTTCACCTTAAGCTGATGATATCCAGAATGATGATCCACCTTTGAGAAGTATTGATCTCCTATTAACTGATTGAACAAGTCATCAATACTTGGAAGAGGATACTTGTTCTCTATGGTGATCTTGTTGAGTTCCCAATAATCTATACACAACTGCATTGATCCATCCTTCTTCTTTACAAAGAGCACTAGTGCACCCCAAGGTGACTCACATGGGTGTATGAACCCTTTCTCCAAATGCTCTTGCAACTTCTTCATTAACTCCTCTAGTTCAATAGGAGCCATAATATATGGACACATTGAGATATGAGTAGCTTCGATTTTGTGTTCAATTGAGAACTCTACCTCATGATTAGGGGGATGTTAGGGAACTCTTCAGGAAATACATCACCCTATTCCCTCACAATGGGCATTTATTCAAGGTTTTCACGTTATTTTGACTCAACCATTTCGGTGATGTATGTTTCTTCATAGAGAATCAACACCCACACCATCGAAGGTTTTTCTAAATAAGATTCATGATAATAATTTCATTTTTAGAGGACCATGGTATGTTTCAAAATATAAAAAGATATTTACTTTTCCCAACAGTTTATATGTTCTCCATAAAGCGAGTGCCAATCTATTCCCATTATATGATCAAATTCCACCAAGGAAAGTATCATGAGATTTTCTGGAAGAATATTCCCACATACACCAACCTGAGATGATTCAAACACTGGGGTTTCAATGATTGAAACACTTGGTGTTTTTATAGATATCTCTACCTCAAAATTTTGGGGCTTCAACATTATAGTTTTAGAAAACTTAGAAGATATAAATGAATTCGTAGAACCATAATCAAATAAGAATTTTTTTCATTATTGGGTGAATAAGGAGAGTACCCTGTATGATTTAATTATATTTCTCCACCACCACAATAGTGATGGCATAAGCCTTCCCTTGTTCCTTTGGCATTTGCGGCTACCGATGAAAATTACCCTCAAGGATTCAAGGCTTGTGCACTGGATTGCATAGTTCCCTTGCTCCCTAAAGTTTTAGCATTGGACCTTGGGTGGTTCTCTCTATTATTCGACAACATTCTCCTTCCTTCTGATGTATTTTTGATACTTCTGAGCATGATGTCCTTCTTTCCCACATTTGAATCTTTTTCCCATCCCTTTGAGGCAGTTCCCATGACTCATATTCCCACATTTTTGGCATGTGGGTAATTGAGTATTCATCCCATCATTATCATTAAATCATTCTTCATGAAAATACATCTTTTGTTTCGTATCATCATAGCCATGGAAAAATAATCCAAACTCAATATCCACTTTGAGATCACATTTGAAAAACTTCTTCATAACTCCCAAAATCTTGCATTACAAGAGCCTTTCGAAGGTGTGGTTTTAATGCACTAAATAATCTATCAATTTTTCTATCATTATTGAGAAATAAACCTAATGTGTACCTTGGATGACTTGTGAAACTCACTTCGTAGGTTTTGATTGATTCTCCTTCCTTTTTTTGATCTCAATGAATTCCCTATCCATCTTCGTATGAAGAGTTCATGGTAAATACTTATTAAGAAACATGATCATAATGTCTTGCCAATCCATCTATTCAATTTCATACCTTGACTTGGTGTTCATAATAAAATCCCACCATTGATCGTCCTCTCCATCTAGATCATAAATGTCCAGAGTCACCTTCTCTATCTCAGAATAGTGAAGCATAGAAAATATCTTCTCCATTGAGTTGAACCACACTTTCATAACTGGTGGATCCGAAGATCCACTAAATGCCGGTTGTTGTTTCCGTATAAAACACTTTATAACTAGATTCTCCCTTATAGGTGAAGTAGGAAATTCCCTATTATTCGGTTTATTAACCATAACATATGATATCTGGGTAAGAATCCCCATGAAGTTTTGACCTCCACCTCCCAAGGCATTGGGGATGTCGTTCGGGCAATCACTGCATTGTCCCCTACATAGGATGTTGGTCGGGTTTCTCCTGGTTCCCAATATTTTCTATAATAGAAATGGTTAAAACAAAACATAAGTCAATGATTCATGATTGACTTATTAATTTGTGAAATTTAAACTAAAAGAATATATTATTGGATTCATATGTATAAAAAAATCATATTGTGTGATTTATTGTACTTACTCTCATACTAGAGTCTTTCTCTAGGGTTCACTTATCCGAATTCCCAAATTAACTAAACCGTGCATCTAATACCAACTATTGCAACCATGCCATTTCTTAAACTACTATTACATAATTTTGAATATAAAAAACATAATATTATTCAAATTAGAGTATCCAAAGTTCTAGTGTCTTGGGAAAACTAGGACTATACAAAACATTTACCCCATAAAATGTAGACATTTATTTAATCCTTTCTTCACTAGCTTCTTATTGTCCCTTGAAAACTCCTTAGTACAAATAATCACCTAAGAATATACATCAAAAAGGTGTCTTCCAAAATCCAAGTTATAGAATAATTATGTAGAATATAATAATGGGTGAGAACATTCATAACATAAGCAAAGGGTCATGAACATGATAGGAATCATTAATAAATGACTTGAAATGTGGAAACGAATAAAAATGAAACATCATTTCTTAGTGGTGAACTACCACACATAGTTGTGAACAAATATACCATCATGTTCATGTATGATTTCCCTTTAACTCGTGTGATTCATCACTTTACCCAAGGCATTGGAGCACTGTATAATTTTGGGCACACCCATCACATCATAAAATTTATATTTCGCTATATACATCTTGGTGCACCCGTCACATCGTAACATTTATAGTATCATTCATGACACATTGCATGTATGTCAAAATTAAACGTAAAATAAACCATAGAATGGAATGGGTTTCACCACATAAAGAATACATTCATAAAAATCTGGATCCAAAAAACGTGGGGACAACATTCTTGACAAAAAAGAATCAACGATGTGTTAAGTAGAAACAATAACTGAGAAGTACAAAGAGGGTGCTTATTTGTAAGAAAATTTCTTTTGGAAGAACGTTGGGTTTGTCATAAACTCAGCTATACAACATTTATATCACAAAATAAGTAATATGAGGAATAATAAATTATTCTTAAGGCATATACATACTGAAAATGGGTTGAAAGAGGGAAAACCCAAAGTATGAGAGTTGGGTTCAAGAATTTCCCTATACCTTGTATCCGAACAATTTATTCACTTTAATGTTCTGTATAACCACACTAGATTCATTAATTAAAAATTATATAAAATTATATAAATTAATAATATTCAATAAGGATATAATGAGTTCATTTATGGGATTTTGGAAAAGTTATTGAGTTTAAATTCATTGTTCGGGAACGTTCATTTTCATAGTTTTCTTGAACGGTTCACTTGTATTCACAAATTGAAATTCATTTAAAACATGGCTAAACATATATAATTGTAATTATATGTTATTTAATTTGTTATAGTACATGAAATGATCTTATAAATAATTATTTATATACCATGAGAAAGAATCAATAGATTAGAATTTAATGATGATCGTTTGGGATAATTCGGGGGGTTTCTGATCATGTAGCACTCCGATATGATTATTGAAGAGTAAAATGGTTTAGGGTGTTACATTATATATGATGAATTTAAAAGTTGAATAAAATAATTTAAATAAATATCATGAATAATAAATAATTTAAATAATTTAAATATTTTAAAACAAATAAAAAACATAAATAAAAAATATATATATAATTTGATAATTTAAAATATATAACTTGAATACAAAATTTAATTAACCTAAAATTAATATGATGAATGTCATTAAATAAATAAACTGGATAGATAAATGAAAATAAATGAGTCACATTGTTAAATAAATATTTTATTAAAATATTTAACTAACTTATTTTAAAATTTAAATTAAATAAAAATAATAAAATATAATTTAATTTTTTAAAATAAATTAGTTGAATTATAATTTTAAAATAAATAAAAAAATATATAAAGTATATTTCCTTAATGTTTTAAAATACGAAATTAAAGTAATTTAATTTAATGTTACATAAAAATAATTTATGAAAATATTTCCTTCATAAATTTTGGTTTGATATTGCAATGATTGTGAAAAAATATATATGAAGGCACTATCCTAAACAAATTATTTCCCATTTTTTCAACACTAAATCAGTAAAAATATTACTTTAGTAAATATTCCACCAATAATCTTATTTTGTTGAAGATATAATATATAATTTTAATTTTAAAATTTACTCAATATCAATCATCACAAAGAACAATTCACCCTTAGTATTTGAATAAAAATTTTATTAATCAATATAGATAAGTTTAAAAAAATAACATGAAAAGAAAAATATAATTCATTGAATATTTAAAAATATAAGTTGTATTAAAAAATAAAAATAAATAATTTTAATATTTAAAATAAATTAACTGAATACTTTAAAATATTTAAATTAAATTTTTTTTAATTTAGAATTGTATGAAAATAATTTAATAAAATATTTTATTCACAAATTCAGAATCAAGACAATATCTTTTGAGATAAAAATTTATACAAAGACGACATTGAAGTGTATATTTCTCATTTTTCCACATTGATTTCTCCCTTAATTGTCCTATTTGTTCTGATATTGAGTGCCCTAGATCCACCTTCAATGTGTACTTTGATTACAATCACATGTATACCACTTGATGTATGCATGTGTTTCACTTAATGTGATACAAATATTATGTTTTGAAGTACTATATATATGGTAGTGTTCTTAGATTACATGTCGTATTGAAAGGCTAAATTAGTTTTCAGCTATAATGAAAACCTAAAGATATTATGATAGTAATCTTAAACATTTTTCTTATGGTCTAGATATATCACTTTGAAGAGGCACAAATGATGCTTTACTATTAGGTGTTGGGGGCTCATAAGTATTGAGACTTCATCTCATAAAGTTCCAACTTGTTGATCTCGAGTATATGAGATCATGGGGATTGACCTGCTAATATGAATACTATGTGTTTTGGGTGTTATTGGTTATTTCTATTTATGAACATGTGAATTGGTCTCTTTACTTTTTATTAATGTATATCATTGATCACAAAATTTTCCATACCTGATGGAAACCAAGAAATTTTTATTTTATGGAAAAGAATATTGAATCTTATTCGACATTGATGATATGACAATTATGGAATAACCAAAACATGATTTTTTTTCTTTTGGGTATAGTAAGAGGTATCTTGATCCTAGTTTATGAGATTGGTAGTGCTTTCATTAAACATATGACCATAATAGAAGATGGTAAGTCCATATTTTGTGGATAAATAAATAATAAATAAATAAAGGTAGGATGGTTGGACAAAGATATACATCTTTCTTTTTATGATAACATGTAACAAACATATTATATTATACAATGTAAATTCATAAGAGAGATTTTCATTATTATGACTTTACCTTATATCTTTAAGTCCTTAATGTGATGTTAGACATCATTTGTGGTGTATGTGTAGAACTCACTTCCATCACGATACAGACTAAGTGGGTTAGTTACTAATTATATTCTAATGTTTTTCCAATTATAATGAATTGGGGTTGGGGATATGGTGGAACCCACCATGATGGTCGGGTATTTTCCAAGTGTGAACAATCATAATCAATTAATTACATTCGATGTTATTCCAGTTTAGAATAATGAGAATTAAATTTATTAAATTATTTTATTCATGGGTCATTAAGTGAAATACAATAAAAATATTTATGAATAAATATTCATTATTGAAGGTTTGTTAAATACTTCAGGGGAGGTTCAGGATGAGTATATGAGTTATAATTTGTAGTGTCATGTGATTTTAATGTTAGAAGTGATAAAATATTTTTGACAATGGTGACATGTGATGCCACCAATGATTAAACATATTCAATTAGAAAAGGTATAGTTTTAACACTTATATGGATATTTCCCATTAATCATCGTGACACTGCATTCTTTTTCCATAGTCATAAGACCCAGGCGAGACAAGTTGACCCAACTCGGTTAAACTAAACAATCTTGGTTTTATATAAGAAAATGCCTAAAAACATATGAGAGGGGTTTTCGACCCCCACCCTCAAAAATTTGGTTCTATGAAAGAGTGAACCTTAGTTAATAAATAAATAAATTGTATATTATTATGAAACAAATATAAATTATCATAATTTCTATGGATGGTGATTCCCATGGGCTGTTTTCCCAAGGTAAATTATTACCATATCCATTCACCTCACAAACTATATCTTATGTCATTGATCATATTTTTTAGTTCATTATTAGATAATAGTGATTAATCTAGAACATTGATTAGAACCTCTACATACCACACACACACACACATATATATTATTATATAAGAGGAATATATAACTTTAGACCCAAAATAATTTCAGAGTACTCATTCACTACTTCTTTCACATTAACATTTTTCATTTTCCTTCACCATACCAATTATTTTACGCATGTTTTTTCTGGGATACGATTTACCCATGATTGATCACACATTTTTGATTTCAAAATTCCTTGTAGTTTCAATCAACATCAATCATCTTCATAATACATTATCTACAAAATTTTCATCTCAGCATTGCACATTGTGATAATGTTGCATTCATCACTAAAATTGGAGTAAGATAATTCTTTATGTGAAAAAAGTGGGTCTTATTTTCAATATCATATATTTTTTATATTTATCCCCCTATTGATAACATCCAAACAATAAATAATTTATTTTCTTACTCATTTGTTGCTATAAAAATATTGATCTCCAAAAAAAAGTAACGACTCACCATTTTCTAATTCCCTGAAGTGAATGTGATTGATTATTATTAAAATAGTGTTTATAATCAATGTGGTCAATGTTGAAACAAACAAAATTCATAAAATGAAAAATGAATCCTCACAACCCAAAGGGACATAACGATGAACATCCAATATGTGTTTTTCACCAATGTGAACTTCACTGATCATGATGAGATGACATTAAAAAATTTTACATCTCTTACATGTAAAACATAAAGGTTTCAATATTAATTATGATGTCTAAATTCTTAGGAGATAGATGTTATTTAATTTTTATATTTTTAAATATATAATGTATTTTTTTCCTTTTCAGTTATTTCATATATAAATAACATATTCACTGTATTTTATTGATATTAATCTCTTGATATGGATGAAAATGTTGAATTGAATATTCATGTTCTGTCTTCAAGACATCATGAAATCTTATCGAACAATTTTATTTCTCTATCTGAAATGAATGAAAATATACATAATTTTGTTCTAAATATAGTATGGGGTGCATATGATATTTTTAAAATTATCATTGTGGCTAATTTTTTTATAAAATTTTATAATAATATAACCATAAGAAGTTGTTTTATTATGATACATATTAAAATATCACAATGATATTTAAGAATATTCATAAAATAGTGCTTCTCTAAAGAATGACATAAAAATAGTATCTTTTGAAATTAAGTTGTAAAGTATTTTACATCAATCATTTTTTTCTCTTATAGAAGAAATATCAACAAAAATTATTATTTATCAAATGTTATCATCTTTTATTATTATTAATAATAACTCTTGAGGATTTAGAATATGCTCAGTTATATAAATTTATCGGCTGTGAAAATTAAAAAAGGTTTTTAGAAGAGTGAATACATTCCTACTGGATGGTAAAACATTAATAATAAATAATGATTTTTTTATCTAATGTTTCAATGATATATAATAAAAAATAAAGATTTTCTTGAAAATATATATCATATAGACATTGGATAAAGGAGGTGGTAAATATCTCTATATATAACAAGCATTCATAAGAGATAAAAATTGATTCTAATGAATTTGTTGTGTATAAATGAATCAATTATTGTAAAATAAATGTTCACTGATCACGACACATTGAATACATGTACATGAGCATAAATTTATAGATAAAATAGCAGGCATCCATCATGGGAATATTGAAGGATTTATTTAATGGATGTTTTTCTACTAACTTATCACATATAAGAGAATTATTCATTCTAATTATGTTATTATGAATGACCCAATATGGTGATTTACAATGGATTGACTATTTCTTAAATAAACCATTTATATCACTTCAATCTATATTGGAAGTGAATTTCCAATATCCACTATCTATACTAAATGTAGTCAATATTCTTCTATATGTCAACTCTATATGAATTTTGACATATGTGTCTTCATCCCCATTCATTCTACTCACCGTCATCACATCCCATATTGAATTACTCCCCCACACATCCTGATTATCCTCCCCCTCACCTCTCAAATCCCCATCTCCCTTCCCAACTCCCCTCTTTGCCTATTCCTCCCTAACTCCCTCTCTATGCCTCCACTCATTATTCCTCCTCTTTTTCACAAACCCATGATCTCCTCCTCGTTGGCTCTACCTCAAAGGAATCAATCAATCACGTGTTCTCCTACCTTTCCTCCATCATTCGCCTCTCCCCCAACTCATTTCATCCTCATCATCTTTGCCACCACCTCCTCATCGCCTCTTCCATAACCACCTAATCTAAGATGCATCCCTACTTCAGCCATGCATCGCAGCTTCAACCCCGAATCCCCGCTTCTCCTCCACAGATCCTTATTTTCACCCACCCCCTTCTGCCTCACTACTTTGGCCTCTGTATCCCCACATACGACTCCGTATCATGGCCTCTGACATGCTTCCTCCATCATGCCGCCTCCTCTTTCCCCCCTAACTTAAAATTCTACCCCAACTCTGACTCGTCACCCTTATAGGTTTCTTTTTCCTCACATCACCCTATGACTCCTCCAATACAACCTCAATGCTGATGTAAAAGGTTTGAATTTCTTATTTTCCATTATAATTTCTATACACTCTAAATTATCTTAATCTGTTGCATTTGTTATTTTACAAGTTTTCTGATTTTACGTGGAATAATATTCTTTGCTGGTGGCATCTACTTCCCCGATAATACCCTATAAGTTGCTTCATTTTTGACATCTCATTTGTTTGTGACATTTTATCCCAAATATGATGTCATTTCCATATTCACAGTACTAAAAAATTGGGTTTAGCCAGTGCTAGGGATTTAACAGCGATAGCTAAAAACAGAATTAAATAACCCCTTTTTCAGAAAAAAAACTGTTAAAGGGGGTATTTAATAGCACTAAAAAAGTGTTGTTTAAGGGGTACCTTTAGCAGAACTGTTTTACAAGCACTAATAAATTTGGTCTATTATCAGAACGTTTTTTACCAGCACTGATAAAAGTATACATCAAAAAAAATTATATTTCATTAAAAATATTATATTAACATATAAATATATTTATATTGATAAATATAATATATATATATATATATAGAAATATGTTATAGAAAAGGGAAATAAGAATTTACTCTTAAAATAAAAGATATTTAGTGAAAATGGATTATAAAATAACTATTGTTTTAATTAATAATTTTATCATTATTACTAAGTAATAGCCATATAATACCAATTTAAAGAAAAAAAATAAAAAAATAATAAATGATTAAAAATAAGTTGAAAACGTAACTCAAGCATAAAATATCCATAAATTTTGATTTGGGTATCTATTTGGGATCTATCACATATCAAATCAAATCCTACGGTTAATTTTACATCATCATGACCAGGGGGCCTCGATGACTATTTTTTAATGGCTAAAAGGCCTGGAATGCCTCCAAAATTGGGTTTTTAGTCGCATTACCCTAATTTTTTTTAACTTTCGATGGATTTTATGCCTTGTTTATGGGGTTTCTTTTTCCCTTTTTAGTGGAGACTAAATTTGTTCCCATGGATTATGTTCATATTGATATTATAGATTTTATGTTTTATCATTTTTTATTAAGTAAATTTATTTGTAATCAAATATATAATAATATATACATATTTTTTATATATTCACACATAAAATATTTATTTTATAAATAAATAAATTAATCATATTTACATATAAAATATATTTATTAATATATAAATATATATATAAACACTTATATAAATTTAAAAAAATGTAGCAAAAAATATATAAATTTAATGATATATCATAAAATGTGAAACAAAATAGTATAAGTGAGTGGAAAATGATTTGATATATTTGATGGAGGTTTAGGGATAAAAACATGCAAGACATATGGTTTTGTGCGGGATTATGGGATTATCTAAAGCATTGATAAAGGGGTGGGCATTTGGGAATAGCTGATAAAGGGGGTGGGTGGGGTGTGGAAAAATATTATATACCCTTTATCAACAAATCCTTTATTAGTGATTTTTTAGTTCTTTTAATGGACCCCTTTAATAGAGCTAAAAAAGTGCTGATAAAGGGTCACTTAACAGTGCTAAAAAAGAACTGATAAAAGTTTCGGGCCCTTAACCTCACATTGATTATCAGTGATTTTTTAGCACTGATAAATGTCTTTTCTTTTGTTATTAAAGGATGATTTTATAGTAGTGGCATCTGTTTGGGATTTTTCTCTTCAGGTTGGTTCTTCTAGTAGTTGGTGGTGAAGGTGTTGTCATGGTTTAATTATTCTTAGAGTGGGTACATGATATTTAACACATGTTTTTTGATTAATCTAATTAAAATTTTATATTTAATATTGTATTTTATGTATGAAAATTTTGTAAAATCTCCTTACCATCGAAGGGAATGTTTTTATGCCCACAATTCATGAAGAATCTTCACTTAAATTATAGGTTATCCATTTTAAACTAGTAATATACACCTTGTAGTTCATTCATGATTTATCTTGATTATTTTGTTCTTATTTATTTTATATGGTTTAAATTAGTGGTTATTATCTTAAACTAAATATTAGATAATATATGTGTTCTATAGTTTATCATCTATGATGAATACATTGGGGATGCATTTCTGGTTATATTTAAAAATATATTATGTTTATTTTATTCATCCAATGTTTATATATTGTACAATATTCTTTCTGACCTTGAATAATGAAAAATCTCTTGTTGATTTTGTTTTCTAAAATCAACTTTTTTTTGGGTGGATGGTTATTTTTATCTTCTATAATTACTTTTATAAAACTATCCTCCACGATTTTATAAAATTGGATTTTTTCATATATATTCTTGAGACATCACCTTTTAGATTTTTGATATGATGAAGCTATGAATATTGGATTTAGGAATCAAAATTCTGTAGTTACTAATTGTTTTTGGATATCTTTGTTCCCCTGGTTTTCATTTTCCTTCCAAAAATCTATTCCATGAAGTTTTGGAAAAATGCATTCAGCATTGATTGTTTATTAAAGAATAATGTGTGATTGGATTCTATATTTTCTTCGAATTTACTCTAATACAAATTTTTATGAAAACTGTTAGGTTGAGAATATCAGTGTGTAGTTACTTACTACATCAGTGCATGGAATTAATGAACAGTGTTATATATTTTTGTTTGCTTTCAATTTTCCAGACAATGTTGTTATACTATGTTATCACTCAAAGTAAATATCGATTTCATTTATGTGTCACTACTATTTGGATGTAATTTAGAATTCATTGTTTCTTCTATCCCATGTGAGTACTCTAAGGGTTCATCTCTATTTTAATTTCAAAAGATAAAATTTTCCACTTTTATTGTTTATCACCAAATGAAATCATTTTATATATATATGATTTTGGGTGTATTTATTTTTTATATTTGTGAATTCTTTTTTAATAATTTTGTTAGGGTAAATTTTTTATTTATTTTAATTTCCACGTATACATATTTACAATCACTAATTATAAATATTACGTATACTTTTCTATTTGGAAATATTCTTTTCATTATTGAAATCATTTCTTATCATTAGGAAATTTATATTTTTATGAATGTGAAGTCATTGGAATATTTTTAAACTTAAAATCATGAATAATGATTCTTTGTGTTTCAACTCTCTTATGGTTACTCTAGCAACATGCCATTGATGGTATTGCGGTCATCTATTTTCCTCATATTGTCTACAAAGGGTTGTGTAAGATTTATTTATTCCTATTTTTTCTAATATTATTTTATGTTAACCATCAAATTAGGATGATAATGCTGATGATGTTTGATTATTATATTTTTATCATTATGGAAGCTGTATTAAGATGAGGAACTATTGAAATATTCTCCACATTGATGAATGTTGGTAATATAATTATGCATTTATATACCACATACTCTAAATTTTCTATTGGTTCAAGTTCATTGCACTATTTTTTCCATCTCCACTAGATCTATTATCATTAGTATAAATATTAAAATCAAATAGGCTTCCATTATAATTTATTTTTTTGTATCTATATTATTCGATCATTAATTATAAAAAAATGATGGTAAGGAAGGTTATTTCATCTTTAAACCATATGGAGCTTGAATAATAATGTCTCAAATAATTTAAGCCCCTTCTTAGTTTATGATTTGGGTGTTGGTCACTAGTAAAATTTTATATCTTTTATAAAAAAACTTCACCTATTAATTGATGTCTTGCTTGATGTTGTATTGAAGGTGCAAATGATCATGTCAATATTTTAGTAAATATATAAAAAATATTTGCAGTTTCTATAAATAGAAATTTTGTTTCATATCAATAAATTGAATTTGTACATTCTATTTCTTTTTCTAATGATATATTATATTTTTAATTCTTTGGGTTCATGTAATATATTTTTTTGCATATGAATTTGGATTTAGCATTTTGATTTATAACACATACTTTTCATTTTTATCCAATTATTTCCTTAAAACAAAGATCATTTCTTTTCTGCAAAATCAAGTTACAGACATGGAGTTCTTGAATTTGATTTTTTTTATCACCACCAAAACCACTATGGTACAAATCTACACTATAAGAATCATATATTTACTATGATATTGATACATATGTTTATAGTTTAATATGAAATTCAATTTTAAATACTATTACATCTTCCTTAGTACCTATAATGTGGAAAGTCTGTACTGCCGCCAAGATTTTGAATCCCATCTATGTAATTCTTATATATGCATAAATATGAATATTAAATTGTCAAGAGAGAATAACATTCTATCAATAGAAAATTGTGATATGATAAATAAATATATAAAAAGTAAAACTATTGTGTCATAAAAATTTAATATACAGTTACATAAATGATTTTGAAAATCTTATAATGCTTGAACATGATATGCGACTTTGTGTATATAAAAAACATAATTGGTTAGGCTTACAACATGAAATATTTTAACTATAACTGAATCTACATCCGAGATACCATCATAAGATTAACTGAATCAAAAAATGTAATTTATAGTTACTATAATAATTACTGTAGAATATAAACATGGTTTTAAATTCCTTAACAACTTATATAACCCTATATTGAATATAAAAAATTAGACCAACTATACATGCAATATGAGATGAATTGATAATTGTATTAATAGTTAATATGTGATATTTAAATTTATTTAAAATTTTATATGAAAATTACATATTAGAATATGCTCTAAAAATATTATTAAAGATGAATTGAAAATAGTTAATATAGAAATTAAAAACATGACTGATTATGCTTCCAACATAATATCAATTTCAATTTTTTACCATTCATGGAAACTAAAATTTTTATTTAATATGAACTCATTGTGGAAAGAAATATTTTATAACATATGGATTTTTGGCCTAAAAACTAAGAAACCATGATGCATGCAGAAAATAGATAAAACAAGGAGAAAAATTCAAGAAGCGACCTAAAAGAGACATGAAAGGTATCCCAGAAGTGACCTACCAGATAAAAAACACATTTCATTTAAGCCTTTTTTCCAGGGATCCGATGCGAAAGCTGAATTTCTTTACGAAATATGGTGACCCTCTTGGCATGAATGGCGCAGATATTGGTATCCTATAAGAGACCTATCAGGTACATCACCTGAATCAATGTCTCCTGTGTAAATCGTCCATTATTATTATGGTTCATCCCCGTATTGATGTCATATAAGAAGACATCAACATTGAATAGAATGGTGATATTGATTCCCATGATACAACAACATTCAATCTATCTTCATCTATTTTTGAGATTCAGTTTCATGTTGTTCGATCTTGTAAAGTGGTTAATGGCTCTCATTTGAAGCTACTTATAATTGGTGAGTGTCTCCAATTAGGGAAAAGAAATCAGGCTACCCCACCACTTACACAGTATTAGTATGTTCAGGGGAGCAATAATCTCAAAACCCAGCTCTCTATGTCATTCATCATTGCCTTATTATGTGATTTATTTCATAGGGAAGAAAACTTTTTAATGAATTTATATTTGATTTCTAATTTCATACCCATCTCAAACCAAAAATATGACAGGGTGTCATTACAGATATGGTCTGTAATGAAATGAACTAATTTAGCAATGTAACTAGAATATTTGATCATAGAATGACCCCCTTATAGAATAGTCCAAAATTACTGATCATGTATATTTTCAAGGATTTTGGACTGATTTTTTCGATTAATATTTTTTTAAAAGTACACCAAGATAGGTCTCTATGAAACTGGGCTTGTAAAATTTATTCACACCACTTACAACTAGGTAGTACCAACATGTATGTTGAATATTTTACTTTGAAAATGTAAGGATTCTTAGTAAATTCAATGATTCACTTGATATTCTTCATCTAATCCTTAGGAAGTGTGACCCTTGATCACTCAGCAGGAAGTGGATCACTTTCTCTAGGAGAGCTACCCTAAACACTGGTTATTATTTCTTATTTGGGGTCAATAATTGCACTAGTTCTTCTACTACACATCAAGGCTACACTCTTAAACCACTATTTCACTTAAGAATCTTGTGACACTATTTTTTTCTAAATTTTATGATATTTATTAAAAATTTTGGGTGATGGTGAATTTAAATCCAAACAAGGATCACTAGGATCACATATGTAGTTTCAAGCTATGTGACCACATTTCAATCATGTTTAATTCCTTTTCCATGAACTCATTAATTTTGTGAGTGTTTCTTTTAGGTATTATGCATGGTCCTGCTGTTAGTTTCTTCCTAGGACATTGTCACCCCTCATCATCAACTTCATCATCACCACTAGATTGTGATAGCATTTTCATCAGTACCGTCTGTTAAGCTTTGTTTTTGTAAATTAATAGAGTACTATAATCACTAGAGTACTACAACATTAACTATTGTAAATTATAAATTATTTCATTTAAGTTTTTTCATTCTATGTTTTTCAGAGGACCCATTATGTATATGAGTGTAACATCATGTTTTTATTTATCAACTGAGTTTCTGAAAATATTTTACAAAGGAAATTACTATAGGGAACTATGTTACAAGATAGTGCTTCTATGTGAGAATTTTAAAGTGGATGAATGTAAGGGAACTGAAATTAGTTAGATGAAACAAATTCCCTCTTTTGACGCATGGAGAGTGTATTAAGTGGGGATTCTATGGAAAGGGAAAGAGAAAACCTTGTACAGTTCTATAAAGGTATGTTCCAGTGTAAATTATTTCTTCAAAGATTGATTCCTTCAACAATTTATGAATTTATATAGAGTTTCCCATGAAATTAATGTTTTTGTATTGTGAAACTATTCATCAATGGGTATTCATTATTTTAATTAAATTATGAATAAGTATTCACTAGGAATTATATAATGCAATGTGCATGTGTTTTAATATTCTTTAGTTTAGATATTATGAAATCAACCATCACTTTCTAATACTTTGAGGTTTGTTTCTTACAAAACCTATATCTTTTCTTTAATAAATGTTAAACTATAATCACAAATAAATTTATGTACAGGAACATGTTGTTTGGGTATCTTATCAGTATATTAAATTGAGATATTATAAAAAATAAATTTTCATATTTTAAACATTTTTATATTATTTGAACTTAATTAAATTTTCATGTTTTATAGTTTATATCATCTTTAGTTTTTTAATTTCCCCAGTGATCCTCCAACACCAGATACTATGTAGATCTTTTTCAAAACCCTAACATGAAATCCCATAACCCTCAAAGTGGAGAGTAGACATCAATGCCAAGATTTAGATGTTTGTGTAGTGGATTCCTCATCCATGGATGAAAATATCATGAGATGGTAGAATCCATGGCTATAGTAGACAGGGCTATTGATTTTCAGATTCAAGAAATCTAGTTGATGTTTGAACATGATAAGTAAGGCATTACTTATGACCAAAAGAGTTTTATTTTTGCTGGGATGCAATTAGAATATGGTTGAACTCTTGTAGAATACAACATTCAGAAAGATTAAACACTTCACATGTGGGTCAGTACTATGATTAAGATGAAAAATCTTACTGGAAAATAAATTTAAATTGATATAGAGCCAACCTAAACCATTAAGGTGATTCTATTTCATATTAATATTCATTAATATTTAAATTTTTATCATTTATTTTTTTAAATAGTTTATTTTGGGGAATATTTCATGTTTTAGATTATGTAATATAGTTGAATCAATTATAATTATTTATGGTTTTATGCATTAGTTCATAATGTTTTCTCTTGTAGGTTAATAGGATTGCTCAATTAATACATAATCAATAAAGGACTAGAATGTTGATGGTGGTAAGGACCTAAAGGAACTATATATGGGAATTTTTAATCACCATCAATGGTTAATTATATTCCCTCTATTGTTTATTTTAAATTTTTTTTAAGATAGATCTCAGTTTAAGTTACAAATTATGCGATCTGGTCGAAGCAATTAAAATTCTATATGGATTTTAGGATTCAATTTAAAAAATTACATTCATTTTTCATTAACTAACTTTTTTAAGAATGTAATTGGTATTTCTTTATGTGTAATTCTCCCATTAATAGGGGATCATATGGATTGTAAAATTAATGGTCATTATAACATTCCTTATACTACCCATGTTTAAATTTTCCTTCACAATTTGAATGATCAAAATCTCAATGTAAAATATGATGTGAATGAATCACCTATAGTGAGGCCAATATGGAATTAAACACAGACTCTTGTAAAGCTAATGTCAATGCCTGTGGAGGTTTCATAAGAATATAGGGGCCTCTATGTGAAATTAATCAATCATCTTTGAATCCAATGCTTGTGATGTAAGAAAATGAACTACCATAATTTTGGTGTATTTAGGCATTGATTCATCTTTGAATCATGATACATATCTAGAAGAGAATCAATTACCACCAGAGAGTAGTTTTTTCCTATGGGGATTTAATGGATTCCAACAGCAATGAAAATGTCAGGATTTTTTATGAGGAATTTTCATTTAGGATAAGGTATTGAAAGCTTTAAAAAACCCCAAGCTAAAAATGTTAAAAAAATCTATAAATGAAACTCTTTCAATAGTCATGGAGATATTAGAGATGGGTTTTCACTAGGTTTTTTCAGTTACTTAAAAATAGCCATTCCACATGGTACATAAGATATAAACATAATGATTCCTAAATGATAAGAAAACTTTTGATCATTTGTAAACTGATGCACTATGGTATACCAAATAAATTTATTTAGATCACTCACTTAAAAAAATTGAATTCATATAATTTAGATAAATGTAAATAGATATAATTTATATATTAAAAAAAAATTATAAAAAGGCTTCATGGAATCATTAAGTGTATTGGGATATTTTTCTCATACAAATCAGGAAATGGATGCCATAATAGTTTTTTCTATTTTATTTATCTATCATTCCCCTATCTGATGTTATTGATGAGCCAATTATGTACTACCTCATTAGTTGTTACACCATCACAATTAGATAACCATACTTGTAATGATTACATGAATAATTCACATTATATTTTTCTTGAAAATGGTCATATCCCACATGATATGCATGCTAGAACACATTTTATGACTCCTTGGAAGAAATAACTGAAGAGGCTGTTGGTTGTTGAAACTCATATAATGATAACTTTGAAGCAACAATTCAAGCAGTTTTTGGTTGTCATAATATATATATTTACATCTTGGAAGCAATAATTCAAGAGGATGTTTGTTCTTTTCCTTCTATAAATACCATAATTTTATCAAAACTGTAATGGTGGGGTTTCCTGTTTGGATGCATCTAATTTTTCAGAATGAATTCCAATGTTCAATTAAAGTATTTATTTTGTGACATTATAAGATGATTCTTATAATTGTTGTGTGATGGGATATTTGTATATGTATAACGGTTATTAATAATGTAAAATTATTATTGTGTGATCCTGAAAGAGATTTTCATTCTGTGCACTCCTCAAATATCTCTCTATTCCATGCACACCGTATGTATACGTTGGTTCAAGCCGCTACTATTCGGAGAAGATGATGAACTTGGCTGCACTACATGACATTGTGGTTGAAGACCAACAACAACTCAATATGTCTCCACATTTTCAAGTTCATACCAAAAGGCTTCCTACATAATTCCAAAGTTTTTTGTGTGAGCTCACTACTTACAAATTGGTGCAGTAAGTTTTCTTTAACCCTCACGCGAAGGTGACATGTTGATACCAAGTGTTATTCAGTCCTCTTAATTTGTTCATTTGTAGGTAACCTGTTTTTTAAGATTCTCTATAGAAGCATAATTTGTGAGGGTTATATAATGTTTACTTTTAATTGGATAAGCCATGGTGGCATCGTAGAGGTGCCCTCAAATTCCATCTTGTAATATTATTTTGAACAAAACTACTTCCTACAAGGCTTCCAAATCAGAGTGTCACAATCCATGAAGTAGTTCTGGATCTACAACTTGGCAAGTGATGGAATAAGATCAAGGCTGTTAGTTTTATTCAATAAATATGAAATGGTCAATATTTATACATTTACTGTTTGTAATTACAAATAATCATATTTATATATTAGACAATAACATTATTGATTTTACAAAAATATAAATTCTATTTGTTGTATCAATTCCATTTATTATTGAATTTAGTATAGATTGGATTCCATTTATAAAATACATTTTTCTATATTAATGTGCATATTCCATGAGATTATACGTGTTATTTGAACAACCATATATACTATTTAAATCATGGTACAAGAGGAATAAACTTAACATAGAAATTAACAGGGAAATTATAAAATAGTATTTTCATATTAATTCTATTTGAATATTTTGATCCCTCACATGTAAAAATAGCAATTCCTCACATTAAATTTAAATGTGATTTTCTATAGTATATGGACAGTGTTTCATTTGGCTATTTTTAATGATTCCATTTACTATTGGTACATATGTTGGTGTATTTTCACACTATGATTCAAATATTGGAAATGTTTATGACATTTTACTTTTATTTGATGAGTTATTTAGAACATTAATTCAATCTATAAATATTTTATTTATGTGAGGATGTTGACACAAAATTATGCAGACATTGTTCAACTATTGATGATCATAAAAAAAGATCAATGAAGATTAATGTGAGCGGATTAGGCCAACCAAAAATTAGTCACTATGTTCAACTATTGATTTGTGATTAGGGTTTGTTTGGAGTATAAATTATTATTTAATCTTACATTTCTTTGTCTTCTATATTGTTTTTGTCTAAAGGATTCATTAACTACAAATTATAAGCATGTTAATATTTTTATGTGCAAATGCACAGGTTGGGTACTAGTTTATAAGTACAAATTATGAAATATTAATATGGGTGCACCCACATGCCATGTGACACCATTTAAATTTTATATAAGAGATGAATCTATTAAATGGTCATGCGTATTATTATTTTTTGGTGAGCATATATATCGTACACTAGACATGTTGATTAAAATAATATTGACCATCATATACCATATCGCAAATGGTTTAGTTGAACCATCATATAATTATAAATATTTATTCATAGACATATAATTGTAATTATATTTAATATATATATATATATTCATATTTGAAAATATATAATTATATATATATAATGTTATTTTTCTATAATTGTAAACATATATTTATAGAAATAATATTATATTTATAAATATTTGTTTATAATTTATTATATGTTTAAAAATATTGTAAATTTATTTATAAAGAAATAAATATTTATAAATACATAAATATAGATTTATACATACATATTTATAATTATGTAATATTAAATATACTTAAAAATATAATTACAAATAAATATAAATATATTTATACAAATATATTTATTTATAATTTAGTAAATATTTATAATTATATATAAATTAATATATATAAATACATATTTACAATTATAAAAAAAATATAATTATACTAGGTAGGTTACATCCTCTACCACGGAACACAACACAAGGAATAAAACTGCAGTAATTCTCTGGCCCTGGGACTTCACTCTGACCTGCCCCTCACCCACAAACACTTACCACCCCACCACCAATAGTGGGGAAAATAAATATAATTATAAATATATACATATTTATAAATATATATATATATAATTATATATATATATATAATTATAAATATATATTTATGAATATGAATTTATTTTTATATATACATATAATATAATAAAAATAATTATAAATCTATCTGTATAAATAAATATTTATAATTATATAATATAAATATATTTATAAATATATTTACCATTAATATATAAAAAATTTGAATTTAATTATTAATAATTCAAGACTAATTCTAGGGCTCCGAGTCAGAGTGAAACCCAAAATTGATCATCATCGAAGTCTAGTGAAAATTCAACAGCACTGGTCCAGAAATACCATACCTTGTGATACGCTTCCATGCAATGAGGCCCAAATTCCTCCATGCCCTTCTTGTATACTCAACCACCCACACTTCCCTCTACAAGTCTCCTTCATCTGATTTTCGTACCACCCCTAATATCCCTACATCCACCACCTGCATTCTCTCCACATTACATATGTCATCATATCCACACACTGCAGGCTGCAGCTCTTGGACGACCCACCTCTCACTGTACTCGTCAATGCTTTGAATATGGTTGTCTCCTGACATCATCCAGTGGAACACCCCTTGAATCACTATAGCAAAACCAAACCACCTTCCTTGCATATTGAGAAACTCGAAGTCATCTTTTGGCTTCAACTTCCATTCCTCTAAATCAAACATGTCAAAGTACGTGATGATTTCTTTCTAGAATTCATCATTCCTACTCCATAAAATAACTAATAAACCTATATAATTTCATCAGTAAATCTAGACATAACTTCTGGTGTATGTGTAGAACTCACTTCCATCGCAATAATGACCATGTGGGTTAGCTACTAATTTTTGTAAATTGTTTTATGAATTATGATTAATTGGGTTTGAGGACATGGTGGACCCTACCTTGATAGTCGGGTAATGTCCATGTTTGAACAATCACAATCAATTAAAAAAATTCAATCTTATTCCAGTTTAGAATAATAATATTATAATTTATTAACTCATTATATTCATGAGTCCTTAAGTGAAATAAAAGAAGAATTTTCATGAAAAAGTCTTCATTATTCAAGGTTAGTTAACTATTTCAAAGGAGGTTCGAGTCAAGTTAATGAATCATAATTTGTTGTGTAACATGATTCTAATGTTAGAAGTGATAAAATATTTATGAAAATGGTGACATGTGATGACCACCGATGATAACATATCTTCAATTTGAAGAGGTATAGTATTTATACTTATATGGAAATTTCTCATTAATCACCATAACACTGCATTCTTATTCCATAGTAATAAGACTCAAATGATACAAATCGATCTAACTCGATTAAACTGAACTATCCTGGTTTTATGTTTGAAGACCCCAAAAAACATATGATAGAGGTTTTGGACCCCACCCTCAACAATTGGGTTCCATGCAGGCATGTACTTTACTTAATAAATAGATAATTTATATATTATTAGGAATAAAATTGGATTATCATAATTTACATGGATAGTGATTCATATGAGCTGTTTTCCCATGGGAAATTATTATCATGCCCATTCACCTCCCAGATTCTATCTTATGTCATTGATCATAGGTCATAGATCATTATTAGATAAAAAGGATTAATCTAGACCATTTATTACAACCTCTATGAACCATATATATATATATATGTATATTATTTTAGTTTAATATAGAAATTTTGACACTGAATACTTTTTCGCTACTTCTCTACTTATTTTTCATTATTGTTTTTGGTTTTCCATCACCATACCAATTATTTGATGCATGTTTTGAAAATGACAAGATTTTACCCATGATCGATCACATGTTTTTTATTTCAAAATTTCTTGCAGTTTCAATAAAAATATATCATTTTCATAACACATTATCAACATGATTGTGGTCATTACATTGTGTGTTGTGATGATGTTTAATTCATAACTATAATTAGTGTAGGACAATTCTTTACATGAAAAAAGTGGGTCTTATTTTTAATATCATATATTGTTATATTTCTTCCCCCTATATATAACATTGAAAACATACATAAAATATTTTCTTAATCTTTTGTTGCTGCAAAAATAATGAGCATCGGAAGAGGAGTAACAACTCAGCATTTTCAAATTCCCTGAATTGAATGTGATTGATTATTTTTAAAATAGTGTTTATAATCAATGTGGTTGATGTTGAAAAAAACATCGTTCATCAATTTAATAACGAATCACTGCCACCCAAAGTGACTAAATGAAAAACATCACATACCTATTGTTCACGAAAGTGAACTTCATTGATCATGCTAAGATGACATAATAAAATTTGACATCTCCTACTTTTAAAACATATGGGTTTCAATATTGATTATGATGTATAAATTTTCACGACAGAGATGATATTTTTTTTTGTATTTTTAAATAAACATTGTATTTTTTTTATTCTCTCTTATTTGTTATATATAAAACCTATTTTATGTATTTTATTGATATTCATATCCCAATGTGGATTAAAATGTTGGGTTGAATATTCATGTTAGTCTCTTGAAAACGTCATAAAATCTGATCAAAAAACATTATTTGATTATTATAATTGAATGAAAATATACATAATTTTGTTCTAAGTATAGTACCAGGTGAATATGATATTTTTTCAAATGATCATTGGGAATTATTTTTTTTATAAAATTTTATAATAATATAACTCCAAGAAGAGGTTTGATAATGATAAATATTTAAAGAGAATAATGAATTTTATAAATATTTATGAAATAGTGCTTCCCTAATGTATAATACAAAAATAGTATCTTTGGATATTATGCTGTAAACTATTTTCCATCTATAAATTTATGCTTTTATAGAAGAAATATCAATGAAAATTATGAATTATCATGTGTTATCATCTTTTTTTTATTATTAATTATAACTTTTGAAGAGTTAGTATATGTTCATGTATTTAAATTTATCAGTTGTGAAAATTAATAAAAGGTTTTAGAAGAGTGAATGTATTCCTACCGGAAAGTGCAATATTTATAATAAATAATGGTTTGTTTTATCTCATGTCTCAATGAGATAAAATAATAACAATGATATTATTGAATACATATATCTTATAGAAATTGGATAAAGGAGGTGGTAAATTTATCTATATATTAGCATAATTTATAAAAGATAAAAATTGATTCTAAAGAATTCGTTATGTAAAATTTAATCAATTATGTTAAATGATATGTTTACTGATCCTAACACATTAGACACACATACATGAGAATCAATTTCTGGATAAAACAATATGCAACCATCATGGGGAGATTGAAGGATTTATTTAATTGATGTTTGTTTACTAACATATCACCTATAAGAGAATTATGAATTCTCATTATGTTATTATGAATTTTATTCTATGGTGATTTACCATGAATTTCCATTTTGTTGGAAAAACCATTTCTATCACTACTAGCTATATTGGAAGTGAATTTCAAATATTTATATAAAATAAAAATGCTGAAATATAAACATGGGTGAACCCTCATTCCATGTGACACAATTTAAATATTATATAGGTGATGCATCTATTAAATGGCCATATGTATTGTTATTTGTCGGTGAGTAGATATCATACGCTAGGTGTGATGATTAAAATAAATATAGAGTGTCATATACCATATTTAAAATGGTATAACAGAACCATTACGATGATGATTGCAACACTTATGTGAATATTTTAGATGTAAATATATACTTGGAAATCAATAGACATATTATACACACCACAAATTATTATATAAAATCATTGTTTGTTGTTTGTAGATAACCATAAATAGATTTTCCTCTATTGAGAAAAATGAATATACTAAGAACATTATGTAGTTTTAGGTATTGTCTCACATAGGCACTAGGTAAATTATTTAATCTTATTAAATGTTGTCAAGGAGACAATTAAAATTGTAATGGAATTAAATTATTTTTGATGTGTGTGTGTTAAAATAAAAATCTAACATCAAATTAATAATTCTTTAATAAAAGAGGTTCAACGTTGGTTTAATGAACAACCAGTGAAGTATAGGAACAAATTTTCTTAGGGGGATTTTATAATTTTTATGGGTCTAGGTTTTTATTATTTTCGAAAATGGGGCTGATCAGCGCAACTTGAAGTGGAACTATCCATTTCCAGCCGAAAACAGGTGCAGTGCAACCTAATGTGGTGTTACACTTTATAGATTATGTCTATTAGTGCCACTTCACGTGGCATTGATAGTTTCCCACTATAAGGATTAGTGCCACTTCATGTGGTGCCCAAATACAAGCTCCCCTATATAAGGGGATCCCCCACCTCTCCTCATTCTCTCATCCTTGCTCCCTCTACTTTTCTCACTCTCTCTTCAATATTTCTCGGTTTTATATGAAATATCTTTTCATGATATCTCTCTCTCAATGCTATGCCTTTCATTGTCCGCGAAGCTGTTCGAAGGATCAAAACCTTTCCTCCGATTTGAAGTAATTCTAATTTTTAATTAGTTTAATTTTGTGATTTATTTATTTATTTGTTTAGTTCAAAGAAATAATTCATAATTAGTTTAATGTATTTTGAAATTGTAAATGTTTATTTGTACTAATTGTAATTAATTAATTGTAATTAAGTTAATAAGTAATACTATTTTGTTGATTAAATTCTAAATAGTTAAATAACTAATCGTAATTAGGTAACTAAATTGTAATTTGTTAATTAACTAATCGTAATTAGGTAATTAAATATTTCTAATTTGGAAATTAATGAATTTAGTAATTATTTATTTATAATTAGGTGATTAATTAATTATAATTAGGTGATTAATTAATTATAATTAGGTGATTAATTAATTGTAATTAGGAAATTAATTAATTATAATTAGGTGATTATGTAATTTTAATTTGGTGATTAATTAATTATAATTTGGTGAGTAATAAATTAAAACTATGTGATTAATTATTTGTAATTTGGTGAGTAATAAATTATAATTTGGATATTAATTATTTCTAATTAGGTGATTAATTATTTGTAACTAGGTGATTAATTAATTATAATTAGGTGATTAGTTAATTATAATTAATTTATTAATTAATTATAATTACGTGTTTAATTAATTATAATTAGGTGATTAATTAAGTATATGTAGGTGATTAGTTAATTATAATTTGGTGATTAACTAATTGAAATTAGGTGATTAATTAATTATAAGTAGGTGAGCAATTAATTGTATTTAGGTGATTAATTAATTATAATTAGGAGATTAATTAATGATAAATAGCTGATTAATTAATTCTAATTAGATGATTAATAAATTCTAATTAGGTGATTAAGTAATGGTAATTAGGTGGTTAATTTATTTTAATTAGGTAATTAATTAATTCTAGTTTGGTAACTAATTAAAGGTAATTAAGTGATGTATTTATTCTGACTAGGTGATAAATTACTTCTAATTAGGTGATTAATTAATTACAATTAAGTGATTAATTAATTATATTTAGGTGATTAATTAATTGTATTTAGGTGATTAATTATTTTCAATGAGGTAATTAATTAATGGTAAGTATGAGATTAATTAATGTTAATTATGTGAGTAATTAATAATAATTTGGTGAGTAATTAATTATAATTAGTTGATTAAATAATTGTATTTAGGTGATTATTTAATTCTAAATATGTGAATAATTAAATCTATTTTGGTGATTAATTAAGTCTATTTAGGTTGTTAATTAATTCTAATTAGGTGATTAATTAATTCTATTTAGGTGATTTATTAATTCTAATAAGGTGATTAATTAATTATAAATAGGTAATTAATTAATTATAATTAGGTAATTAATTAATTATAATTAGGTGAGTAATTAATTATAGTTAGGTGAATAATTAATTATAATTAGGTGATAAATTAATTAGTATTTTGTGATAAATTAATTGTATTAAGGTGATTAATTAATCGTATTTAGGTGATTAATTAATTATAACTTGGTGATTAATTAATTTTAAATAAGTGATTAATTAATGGTAATTAGGTTATTAATTAATGGTAAGTAGGTGATTAGTTAATGTTTATTAGGTGAGTAATTAATGTTAATTAGGTGAGTAAATAATGTTAATTAGATATTTAGTTAATTAGTGATGTAGTTATATAAATTAGCAAAAGAGTTGTATAAATTAGTTAAGTATTTGTATAAATTAGTGAAGTAGTTGTATAAATTGGTGAAACAATTGTATAAATTTGTAAAGAAATTGTATAAAATAACGAAGAAGATGTATAAATTATCGAAGCAACTATATAAGTTAGTGAAGAAGCTATATAAATTAGCAAAGAAATTATAAATTAGAGAAGCAGTAATATTGATTAGCGAAGTAGTTATATTAATTAGTGAAGCAGTTACATTAATTAGCAAACCATTTATATTAATTAGTGAACCAGTTATATTAATTGGTAAAGAAATTATATTAATTACCGAAGAAATTATATTAATCAATGAAGTAGTTATATTAATTAGGGATGCAATGATTCACTAATGATTATGAAATGATTAACTAATGGTTAAGCAATGATTAACTAGTTGTTAAGAAATGATTAACTAATGGTTAAGTAATGATTAACTAAAAACTAATGGTTAAGTAGTGATTAAATAATGGTTAAGTATTGAGTAACGAATGGTTATATAATGAGTAACTAATGGATAAGTAATGAGTAACTAATGGTTACATAATTATTGGATAATGGTTTAGTAATGATTAACTAATGGTTAAGTAATGATTAGTTTCATGTTTTAGGATATAATAAAATGTTCTAAAATTTTGGTTGCATAAAGAATGTGTGGTTATCTAAGAAAGAAAATCTTTTTCTAGATTCAAACATGTGGATGTGGCTCTCGCACAGATGTACCTAGGAGTGAAAACTCTGACAATGAGATTCGGGCTTGGCCTAGGGTATCTGGGTACATGAAAATGGGCCTTTCTGAACTCCTAGTTTGACACTCCTGGGAAATATAATTTAGATGATTCACATTTTCTTTATAAACTACTAACATACATTTAGGTACTGATTGACTAATTGTTATGTAATGATTTGTGTCATATTTTAGGATTTAATAAACTTTCTAAAATTATGGTACCACAACGATTATGTGGTTATCTAAGTCATCAAATCCTTGTTTGGATACAAATATGTGGATGTGGATCTGGTACAGATTTAACTAAGAGTAACAACTATGATAAGGAGTTTCAGGCATGACTCAGGGTATCCTGGTACACGACAACAGTCTTTGCTGCATCCGGGTTTGACACATCCAGGGGATATGCTTTAGATGATTCAAAGTTTCATTATAAACTTCTAAAAACATTTAGAAGGATAAAAATTGTACTAGGAACATTAATATCTTAGTTTAGGGTATATGACTATGTTGTAAAATTTTAGAATCATAAATATTAATAACATCCAAAAAAGGTACATACTAATGTTTGGAAATTTTAAAATCTATTGTCATTATAATAATAATTTTTTTATTTTAGATAAAAAAGATGGCTTCTTATATTTATTGCAGTGGTCAAATAATTGAGACAGAACAATGATATTGTTATACTATACAACCACAAGTTGTTGTGATGCGTGGAGGTTGTACAACATTGCAATCACTTCAAAGGAATATTCATCGAAAGTTAAAACTTATGGGAAATCATGTAATAGAATCCATCAAATACAGACATATGCAATATGTAGATAGATTTTGGCATGTATCATATAGAGTAAATGATGATGAAGAATGGTAATATGAAATTTCATTGGTTAATTATCAACTTGAGAATCATATGATGGAGTTTTATGTTACTATAGCTACAATGGATGTTCTATCGACATTGGAAGCTGGTCCATCACAACATAATGTGACAATTTAATATGGTCCCGCTATAACACATCAAGAAGTTCCATCAGCAATGGATGTTGTTCCATCATTTACTTCGGCCATAATTTCAATGGATATTCCTCCACATACATTAGATGCATTGGTCGATGAATTTGAGGATGATGAAATTTTAGAAAAAGAAGATGAAGAGGAAGTTCAAGAAAAAGAATAAAAGCATGTAGAAGAACAATCAATTCACACTAATGTGATGTTCAACCATCCCTTGAACCATCCTCCACCATTTGCTCCATGGTCGACTGAAGGCATTAATCGCTTTCCAGTATTTGATTGGTTAGTTATAAATCCTAGTACATAATTTCTAGGAATCATTGGTGGCACAAATCGAGTGTCAGATGTAGGGGTTCTGTATATTGTAAGAGATTTTGAGAGCAGAGATGCAATGAAAAAGGTGATTAAACAATATCACACTGAAAGACATTACAATTATGTTATAGAAGAGTAAATGAGGTCTTATTATTTGATCTGTTGTGACAAATATGATTCAAACAATCAAATGTGTATGTGGGATATAATTGATAACACTATTCATAGTTGGCACATCAAGATATTTACTCCACACACAAGTGTGAACCCAATCTTGTCACAGGAACACTCTTTATTAGATTTTGAGTTTGTTTCAACTATCATTGGTGAAATGATTAGAGGATGTCAAGATGTTCCTTTCATTTTTGGTTGTGGAGAGATTCAATCAACATTTTGGGTGTCAAATCTCTTATTAGAAGGCATGGGCAATATAGAAATTGTTATTATCAAAGTTTATGGTGATTGGGACGACTCTTATGGAGTTTTACCACAACTTATGGATATTTTATGCCACAAAAATCAAGTGATTTATTGCTTACATACTACTAAATATGTTAACCAACAAAACCATGTTTTTCAGTAGATGGTTGTGTTTGATAGACTATTTTGGACATTTTTACCATGTATGGCATATTTTAGACATTTCAAGCTGTTTATAAAAATTGATGGCACATTTTCTTATGGAAGGTGTACTTGAAATTTATTGATTGTAACCACTCGATATATAAATCGAGCCCCTCTGCCTTTGGAATTTTCAATTGTGGATAAGGAGAACTTCTCATCATGGAGCTAGTTTCTGGCATGTCTTTGAGAGTTTGTTATGGATGTAGAAGGTATTTTTCTTTTTTAAGATCTTCATCATGAAATAAGGAGGTAGTACAGTCTTAGGGTCTTTCCTGGACACCACCTTATGCCCATTATCGATATTGTATTTGACACATCGCCAACAATTTGAAAAAGATGTTAAAGAATTAGTCGATGAAGAAAGTGATATTTAAAATTGGTATTAATATCCTTTATAGATTTATAAATAACTGTAATTGTTAATATCATATGTGTTCATATATGTTATTTTTTAATAACATACGAGCCTCTACAACGAAGGATGTATTATCTTATTGAAGATATTCACCGAGAAAATCCGGAAGTGTATGATTACATGATGCAAATACCAAATCTTAAATGGTCATTGACATATGATGATGGGAGTCCATATAGACATATGATGAACAACATCTAAAATGTATAAATGGAGCTTTCAAGAGATTTTGGAAATTATCTATAACAGATAAATAAGAATATTTGACTATATGTTATTCAGAAGAGTTACATTTATAATATAATATTTGTATAATGTTTTAAATCTAAATTACAGTTTTGGTACAAGAGACCATCAATCATAGTGTAAATTATTTTATGGAATGAGGAAAGTAGGCTGAAGTGGGCCTAGACAGAGGGATGCGCTATGGACACCACTTTCAGCATGACCTAGATATAGTTCTTCACAAGGATTTAACATATCATGTAACTACATTCAATAATCCAGAGGAAAAATTTGAGGTCTCTGAGCCTGGTGATGTTTTTTCTTGTAGCAATGGTCGTGAGAGAGTTTTTTTATTTGATAAGTGTTATTGTGAATGTGAGAACCTTCAAGTATTGTGATATCCATGTGGCCTTATGATTGCATCATGTTCTTACATGCACGTATCTTGGGAGTAGTTCACCGATCCAGTTTATTGACTAGAGTGTATCAACAGCTACTATAGTACTCTGTGGATTCCTATTGGGGAATATTAGAATTTTCAGCTGTCTGATGGGACACCCATGCTTCTACTGAATCGAACCAGGATTCGACCTAAAGGGAGGCCAAATTCGACTCATATTCAAAATGAGATGGATTGGCCCAGTGAATAGGCACCCAGATGAAGGTGCAGCGTATGTCGCCAGGAAGGTCATACAAAGAAATGTTTCTCTAGACACATAAGTCAATCATCTAAAGCTTAACATAAATCTTGTAATCTATTAGTTTCTGTAAAATTTATTACATGTAATAATTTTTTTTCCTTATAATCATTTTAACCATATTTGTCTTATTTTTATATAGTGTATATGTTTTAGAAGATGTAAACATTGGTTTATATTTGTATGTAGTGTAACTTTTAGAAAATGTACCTATATATTTTAAACATCCCAAACATTGATTTATATTATTATGTAAATAAAAATTATTACATACATTAAAAAACAATTCTATCTGTCAAACCATTTCAATAAATCACTTATTATTTCAAGACATCCCTTCTCAAAATCCACCCTATTTATTAATTCCATTGAAAAGGAGGTTTTTTTTACAATTATATAATGTTTGAAAAAAATCTAAATATTTTAAAATAATGGTCTAGTAATCAATTGAAAATTCATTTAAAATATAATAAGAAATTAGGATTTTAAGGTCCATTAAAAGACACATTTCAAATATTATCATCATCCTCAAATGGCCCCATATATCTCAGTACTATATTTCATCTACTTCTCAAGATCTTGATGATCCAACTGAGGTGAAACTCTTAAAATCACTTTTTCACCAACTAAAAAATCCATAGGGAATCATGGATGGTAATTATGGTATTTATACCAGCTTTGATCCATCACCATTATATGATGAAGAAATTAAATATTTATCTTCATCTCTTGGACCAAACTAGGGAGAACCAAGGAATATTCAAAATTCTATAACCAAAAAATCCATGATTTACATGGATGTCCAAATAAGATCTAAAAGGGTTCCAAATGGACATCAATATTCTTCCAATACACTACATTAGTAGAAAAAATATTAGAAATGACCAAAACATAGAATATAAATGAACCCAAACACAATAAAAAAAATATTTCCATAAAAATAGAAATCTCCAAACAAGAACGATAGAAGGAGGGAAACTAATTCATGAAAGGCTAACCATTTAAGGGTTCACATTAAAAAAAACCATTTGAACCACTTCACCACAACACATGAGACAACAGCTAAGACAATGTGTTTATGCTTCATTCATACATTAAGTGATAGATTTCATAACCAACATGATAAATGTCATATCTTACCTGAAATTAATGTTTTACTATTCATACATTCATATTGAGCAACCTCTATTATCTGCTCAAGAGACGCATGTGTCGTGCGATGTGATGGCATGCCGACCTGTTAGAATTCCTTTTGTTCAGAGAGAACATAATTTTAATCACGATGCACCCCCGACAGCTATTTTTCCATACCTCCGACATACTGGCTTTTATAGAGTTTCTATGTGTGGCTTCAGGACCATTGATCACCATTTGATTGCTGCTTTGGTTGAGAGCTGGCAGCCAGAGACAGACAAATTTCATATCCTAAAGGGAGAGATGGCCATCACTTTAGAGGATGTCGCAAACATGCTCGGATTACCCATCCACTGATAGGAAATTATAGGATCCACTAGTGGCAGCTAGTCTGCAGACATAAACCGTCTATTAGGCATTGACATCATTGGCATGCCAGGTGTCCTCCAGGGTTCGTGCTTGTGCATAAGGTGGCATCAGGATAATTTCACTGTAAATCCTAATGATGTATATGAGGAGATTCTTATTCAGTACACACATGCATATATTTTGTGACTACTCAGAGGAATGTTCTATGTCGACTACTCCACCACTTTGGTACACATGATGTACCTCCCATTACTTGATGATCTTGATTAGATGGTCACATTAAGTTGGGGTTTGCTATATTGTCACATATATATAGATGTCTCTATTCTAGTTTCCACACATATGCACTACAGGTTGCTTGTTGTATGGTTTTGGTACCGATGTGGGCCTGGGAGTGTTTCCATGCATTTTTACTCGTGTTACTGCACCTCTTGCACCAGAGCTATTTCGGGACTTTCCTCTAGGACACTGGTATGTTTACGTTTTTACTTTCAGTTATTTAGTACTGATGTTGTTTTATTATGATATTACCATATATTAATCTTTTTAACCAAGTGGAGTCAGTCTCAAAAGTATGCACATACTTTGAGACATATTGTTCAATGTTTCGATAGATATTTGACGTCATAGTGACAGCTAATGTAAGTTATACATTATTCTTTTTGTAGACAAATTTGTTTTGTTATTGCCTTTTTAAGTTCTTTAATCTAATATTAGTAACATTATCATGATAATATATGACTTATTTTTTGAGTTTACATTTCAGGTTTCATGGACTCTGTATACAAGTTTTGTCCTCTCATCACTTCCACCATACTATAAAAAATATGACTGGAGATCGTGCTGTAGTAGTGCCACTCATTTACTTCCACATTATTGAGTGGCACCGGTCAGATCGGGTCATGCGCTACTTTGGTTATATACAACATATCCGCATAGCACCATGAAAGGATGATGAGTTAAATTGAGTTATTCTTATAGGTAGTCAGACAATGCTCTGACGGCAATATGATGAAGCTTATATCGAGCTTTGGGACACACGTGCCCAATATGGTATCTCTCCATATGGATATCCCATAACACGCTATCAGTTATCTGATCAAGGAGATTATACAGATTGGTACCAATGTCACACCATCTTGCACCTTAAATGTTAGGGGATTGGAATTCAACAATTTTTATGTTTAAAAAGATTAATTATATTAGTTTAACTAACTTTTGGTATTAATTTTAATCTTATTTCATTTATTGTCAAACCGTATTACTCATCTTGCACATATCAGACATCCTCGGGAGGAGTCATATATTAGGTGGGAAGTAGTTCATCGAGAAGTGTTGGATCTCAATGATCCTCTCATGTTCATACATGATAGTTTCAATGATTAGGTGCCACAGGTATATCTGGATCCATATCCTCCAACTGAAGATCATGCAGATGATGATGTCCTTGTTATGCCTGCTGAGGAAGATGCACTGCCACCGCCACCGCCAGTTGGATGACTGAGACGAGTACATCAAGAGGGGATCTTGCCCAGCCGACTGATGATCTTTCACAGCAAGGAGATGGTTATATGCAACATATGTCGCCTCTGATGACTACTTTGGAATACAAGATGGGTGTGGTAAAATAGCTTGTCGTGGCCCCCAGTCCTCCCGACACGGACTTCTTCAATGTCCCATTTCTTCCATTTTTAAGAGATTCAGAATAATATGGATCAACATATGATTTCGGGCTATCATCTACACGTGATGTCGTCTAGTCCTCTACAGAGCACTATGACGAGGCAACCGAATCATCCGAAGAGGAGGGACCCACATCTAGGACACCGGAGCGACACAGAAGTCAGACACATAGTGGGTGTGAGGTTCAGGCGCCATATTGTGGTACCGGGGGGCATCGACGTTGATTTATTCATATTCCATGTTGTATATATTAAAAACATATTTACTACTATAAGTAATTGTAGTTTTAGACAACTAAAAATAAATTTAATGTCTTATAATTGTAACATTATTATGTTCCATGTATGTGACTTTATAAGTGTATAAATTATAATGTACAGATATAATCATAATGAAATTTGTGACATTGAATATTAAATATATATTTGAAATTATATATTTAATGAATATATTTACTATTATATAATTATACATGTTTCTATATAAATAAATATTTATAATTATATAAATATATATATATATATTTAAAATCATATAATAATTTATAAATATTCAAAATTATATAAATATAACTTTTTTTATAAATATATAATTATAAATATATATTTAAAAATATTTAGTTATTTATAAATAAAATTTTAAAAATTTATAAACATATAATGATTTCCAATAATATAATTATGAATATAATTATATTTATATTAAAAATATTAAAGGGAATATATTTATTTATTTATAAGTAAATCTTAAATAATTAAAAATATATATTAATTTTTAAATATTTAGTAACTAATTAAATATAATAAATGTATTTATTAAATGTTTAAAAATATTTCAAATTTATTTTTAAACATAAACATATAAATATATAAATATAGATTTATAATTATACAATTATAAATAAATTGGTAAATATAATTATAAGTACATATTTCTTATGAATAATTATAATTATATATCAATTATAAATATTTTATAATTATATATTTATTATATGTATATATTTACGTATTTATAAATATATTTTAAATATATATGTAACCATATTTTAATAATTATATATATATATATATTTACCTTCATATTTATAATAATATATATTGTATATTAATTACAAATATATAATTTTTATAAATATTTTTAGAAATTTATTATATTTATTTTATTAATTATATTTATTACAAAAATATCTTTTATAATTATAATTATATACATATAAATATATATAAGATACATTTTATATATATATGGGGGGTTGGGGATACTCCAACAAAAGCCAATGAGCGCCACTTGAAGTGGAGATGAAGGGATTTTACACACAGTGCCACTTAAAGTGTTGCAGAATACACCCATTTTCCCAATTAAAAATGCCTTAAACCCCTTAAATTTAAAAAAACCCATCAGAAAATTTTTCTGGAAATATTTTTTTTATAGGAGGTTCAGAACTATGACTCGTCCTAGGGGACCCAGTTTAAGAGAAACCCTAAATAGATCACCCTCAGAGTCCACATAAAATTCACCCACATAGGTCTGGATATACCCCACCATGCGTCGTGCTTCCATGCAATCACACACCACTTCTTCCATGCCCTTCCTCTCTCCTCCAACACCCACACTTCCCTCTACAAGTCTCCTTACTCGGATTTCTGTACCACCCCTAGCATCCCTCCCACCACCATCAGTACGCTCCCCATATTAAATATGTGGTAATCTCCACACACCTCAAGCTGAAGCTCTTGGGGGGCCCAACTCTCACTATAGTTGTTGATGCTTAAAATACATTTGGCGTCTGGCATCATCTAGTGGTACACGCCCCCAAATCACAATAGGAAACTCACACCCCCTTCCTTGCATATCGAGCAACTCAAAGTCATCTTTTTCCATCCACGCCCATGCCTCCAAGTCAAACACCTCAATTTGCATGACGGTTTTTTCCAGAAGTCAGCATGCCTACTCAATAACATACACAAATAACCCGATCTAATTTCCTCTGAAAATCTAGGAATAGATTATCAATCTAAAAATTTTATTGAATTGATTTTTATTTTATTATAAAAAAACCAAGGAAATTATAATCTCACTAGAATATGATTGTGTAGTGCAAAGGATGGGTGGTGATTATGAGCAGGCCCACTTGGTTCTTTTATACAAATAGCTCGGTTAAGAGATTTTTTTAAATAAGTTTTTTTTAATTTTTTTAAAAAACGACTACATTAAAAATATTATTAAAAATATGCCACAAAGGCAACATTGGTGATGCCGCCTTTGGACCTCGGGTAAAGGAGAAATCAGTGAGGCCGCCTTTCCCCTATACCCCCAAAAATATATTTTTTTAAAAAATATATATATTTTTATTGTTTTGTTTATATATAAATATATATATAAACAAAACAAATATAAAAATAAAATTAAAATTTTCAGTAGAATTTATCTGCTATTTTAAATCCAGCAGTATAATCATTACAACAATTTGGATTCTAACAGAAGCTCTCACCTAGGACTCCCTTTTATTAGAGGCCTTACCCTGTAAATCATTTTTCATTTCGGATGTGGGATTCTGGTTCCCCCTTTCCTTCACAGAATATTCTTCATTTATGATGTTGTATTATTTTTCAAGTACGTGGATTTGAAAAACAATAAAATATAAACTATATGAACAATATAAATGAAACATAAAACATGGATTAAACATATAAGAAATAGTCTAAAACAAAAAGAATGTATAAAAAATGTTGATGGAAAATAATTTATAAGGTTTCAAGGACACGTACTTGAAACTTAAAAATATTTCAAGTACGTGACTTTGAAAGCATATAAAATATAATCTATACAGACATCATAAATAAAACTTAAGACATGGATTATATATATATAAGTACTTGAAAATAAAAAGAATTTCATAAAAAATATTGATAGATAATAATTTATAAATTTTCAAGACACATACTTGAAACATAAAAATGTTTCAAGTACGTGACTTTGAACGTCTACAAAACATAAACTATTAGTCCAACATAATTGAAACTTAATACGTGAATTAAACATATAAAAAATAGTTGAAAAGAATAAAAAAAATGTTGATGAAAAATAATTTATAGGATTTCAAAGGCACCTACTTGAAAATTTAAAATGTTTCAAGTACATGTCTTTGAAATCCTATAAAATATAAACTATAAGACCAATATAAATGAAACTTAAAATATAAATAAAACATATAATAAATAAATTAATTAGTTAAATAATTATTATTAATTACTAATTTATAATTACTAATTATAATGAATAATTATAAAAAATTATTATATAACTAATTAACTAATTCATTATTATATAATAATTTTTAATAATTACTATATAATATTATAATGAAAATGCATAATTTAAAATTATATTACAAATTAACTAATTAAACAACATATAATTTATAATTATATTACTAATTAACTTACAAATTATTATAATAATTTTTAATAAATACAAATTAATAATTATAATTAATAATCATAAATTCTAATTATATTACTAATTAACAAATTATAAAAAGGGCATCAAATCTATCTTTCTCAAAAAATTAAATAATTATTTATTATATAAGTAATAATTATATTAATAATAAACTAATTAATAAATATATAATTATTGATTAATAATTACTAATTAAATATTTATTAATTATATAATTAATAATTATATTACTAAATTTCTAATTAATTATCATAAAATTAATAATTATATTATTACGTAACTAATTAATTATTAAATAAATAATAATTTTATTACTAATTAACTAATTAATTATTACATAATTAATTATTATGTAATTAATTATTAATAATTAATAATTAGCAAATTAATTATTATACAATTAATAATTACATAATTAAAAATTATATTACTGATTAAATAATTGATAACTAATAATTAATAATTAATAACTAATAACTAATAATTAAAAATTAATAATTAATAATTAATAATTAATAATTAATAATTATAATGAATAATTATAATGAATAATTATAAAGGATAATTATATTACTAATTAACTAATTAATTATTATATAATAATTTGTAATACTTAATATTTAATAATTATAATGAGTAATTATAATTTATAATTATATTACTAATTAACTAATTAACTATTATATAATTAATAATTATATTACCAATTAAATAATTAATTATTATATAATAATTTTTAATAATTACTATTTATTAATTATAATGAATAAATATAATTTATAATTATATTACTAATTAACTAATTGGCTATTATATACTTAACAATTAGATTATTAATTAAATAATTAATTATTATATAAATAATGATTAGTAATTACATATTAACTAACTAATTATTATACAATTAATAATTATATAAATAATATTTATATTACTCATTAACTAATTAATAATTAATGATTAATATTTAAAAATTAATAATTAATAATTATAATGAATAATTATAATGAAAAATTATAAAAAATAATTATATTACTAATTAACTTATTAATTATTATATAATAATTTTCAATAATTACTAATTAATAATTATAATGAATAATAATAATTTATAATTATATTTCTAATTAACTAATTAACTATTATATAATTAATAATTATATTACCAATTAACTAACTAATTATTATATAATAATTTTTAATAATTAATAATTATTAATTATAATAAATAAATATATTTTATAATTATATTACTAATAAACGAATTAACAATTATATACTTAATAATTATATTACTAATTTACTAATCAATTATTATATAATTAATGATTAATGATTTCTAATATACTAATTAATTATTATGTAATTAATAATTATATTTCTAACTAGGTAATTAATTATTAAATAAATAATAATTATATTACAAATTAACTAATTAATTATTATATAATTAATTATTAATATTTACTTATTAACTAACTAATTATTATACAATTAATAATTATATAATAAATAATTATATTACTAATTAACTAATTAATAACTAATAATTAATAATCGGAAATCAGTAATTAATAATTATAATGATTAATTATAATAAATAATTATAATGGATAATCATAATGACTAATTATAAAGAATAATTACATTAATAATTATCTAATTAATTATTATATAGTAATTTTAAATAATTACTAATTAATAATTATAAAGAATAATAATACTTTATAATTATATTATTAATTAACTAATTCACTATTATATAATTAATAATTATAGTACCAATTAACTAATTAATTATTATATAATGATTTTTAATAATTACTAATTATTAATTATTATGAACAAATATGATTTATAATTATATTACTAATTTACCAATTAACTATTATATACTTAATAATTAATTAATTATTAATAATTACTAATTAACGAATTAATTACTATGTAATTAATTATTAATAATTTTAATTAAGTAATTAAATAATTTATTATATATATAATTCATATTTTATGTTTCATTTATATTTGTCTTACAGTTTATATGTTATATGCTTTCAAAGTCACATATGTGTAACATTTTTTTGTTTCAAGTAAGTGTCTTTGAAAGCCAATAAATTATTTTTCATCAACATTTTTTTTGAATTCTTTTTATTTTCAACTATTTGTTATATGTTTAATCCATGTTTTAACTTTCATTTTTTTGGTCTTATAGTTTATGTTTTATAGACTTTCAAAGTCTCGTACTTGAATCATTTTTATGTTTCAAGTATGTGTCTTTGAAAACTTATAAAGTATTTTCTATCAACATTTTTTATGATTTTTTTATTTACAAGTATTTTTTATATATCTAATCCATGTATTATCTTTTATTTATGTTTTCCTAGTTTATATTATATAGGCTTTCAAAGTCACATACTTGAAACACTTTTAAATTTCATGTTGGTGTCTTTGAGAAATTAAAAATTGTTTTCCATAAACATTTTTTAGGAAATTATTTTTGTTTTCTTACCATTTATTATATGTTTAATCAATTTTTTATGTTTTATTTATATTGTTCTTATTGTTTATATTTTATAGTTTTTCAAAACCACTTACTTGAAACAAAATCCTATATTGGAAATGCAGAATATTCTGTGCCGGAAAGGGAGAACCCAAATCCCACATCAGAAATATAGAATGATTTACAAGATAAGCCCACTCATAAATGGGAGCCCAGGGTGAGAGATTGTATTAGAATCCAGACTCCTGTAATGGCAATACTGTTGGATTTTAAATAGAAGATAGATTCAGTTTATTTTTATTATTTTTATTTTTGTTTTGTTTACATATATATATAACCAAAAAGATAAGTAAAAATAAAAAATTTTAAAAAAATTATTTTTTTTATTTAACAGAAAGGCCGCATCGCGGATGCTGCCTTTCACCTTAGCCGAAAGGCAATATCATATATGCCGCCTTTGTGGTGTATTTAAAAAATAATTAACCCAGCATGTTTTTCCAAAATATTTTTGAAAAAAACTTATTAAAAAATTTCATTTGGATTGGGTTTGTGATGCGTTGAAATTGTTTGGGTGTAGGTTTGCTGACAAAGAACCGACAGACTACCCTTAGAATGAGGTCTTAGAAGGAGTCCTTGGATGGAAGACACCAATATGAGGACTGAGGGGGATACAAAATACAAGAGCATGTCCCTTTCTATTTTTGTTTGTGCCTCCATTACTTGAATAAGGGAATTAAATAGTTTGAGGTGGTGGCCTTAAATAATATAACCTGAAATCATTCTGGATCGGAGCATATTGTTTTAAATTAAAAAAAAATTCATAGAAAGCGAGATTGACATGATACAGGATCCGATTTTTAGATTATTTAAATCTTGAAATGATAGGGAAAAACAGGAGGCGTGCATATCTTAAACTTTAATTAAATGAATGTTTTGATCATTGAATGTCATTGAATATCAAGATGGCCCTCCGGCCCATTCTACGGCTTATATTATTTTATTTATTTTGATTATCCAGTTTTACATTTTGATGGTAACATTAACATAATTCATAAACCCACAATGAAGAAGCCTTAGTACATGGACATTAGAGGGTCAATGATAAAACGTTAAATAACAATCCCCAACTAGCTGATACAATTTTTTGAACCACAATAATCCACATGAAAAGACGCACATCCAGTAATCCAAATCCATGACTGAATGGGTTTGGTACCGATGACAAATCAATACCCTCTCATTCATCAAAATTTTCACTACCACAAAAATGTGTATTCGCAAGGCTACCATTTAATAACACTAACAAAAGCGCTAAAAAAGGGGTACCTTTATCAGTGCTAAAGAAAGCATGGAAAAAGGGTACTTTTAACAACGTTAAAAAATGTTGTTAAAAGAACCCATTTATGGGTGCTTTCTGTAGCTCCGTTATAGGGGGCCTCTTTATCAACACTTGTTTAGTAAGGCTGATAAAGTGGGGGCTTTATCAGCGTTTTTTACTAGCATTGACAAAGTATATATTTCATAAAAAAAATTAAGAAAAAATAATATGTTGATATATAAATATATAAGTATATTTATATTGATATAAAAATGAAAGTATATTTATATTGATATAAATATAATTTTTTTTAAATATGTTTTAGATAAGTAGAAATAGACAATTGAATTTAATATATAATATATGTAATGAAAATGGCTTATAAAATATTTTAGAATATATTATTAATAAATAATTTTCTAATTATTATTGAGTAATAGTCATTCAATAATAATTTTAAATCATAAAAAAATTAATAAAAGATTTAAAAAAAGTTGAAAACATAACTAAAACTTCAAACAACCATACATTTTTATTTGGGTGTTAGATTGAGCTCTGCAGTATATCAAATCTAATCATGTGACAAGTTCTATGCCATTATAATTAGGGAAATTCCAATCACTATTTTTTTGAGTCCAAAAAATGGTCCCAAAGGTCTCCAAAACTGAGTTTTTTGTCTGGATATCCAATCATTTTTACATTCGATGGAATTTTAGCTTCTTTTAAGGGGGGATTTTTTCCCCTTTTCAGTGGGGAATGAATTTATTTCGAGTGATTTCATTCATATTGATATTATGGCTTTTAAATTTTATCATTTTTCACAATTTATTGTAATTTATAATAAAATATATTACAAATATATATATTTTTTATATATGAACACATTAAAAAGTTAATTGTATAAATAAATAATTAAAATTATTTACATATAAAATGTATTTCACAATATTTAAGTCTTATCTAAATAAAAACTAATATCCATTTTATTTAAAATAAAAGTATATTAATATTTATATATTTAAATAATGTGTGTGTCTGTGTGTACATTTTTGTGTGTGTTTGTATTAAAAACTGATATATATTAATATAGGAATAAATATACAGATAAAAAATATAACGAAATTTATATAAATAGATAGATAGATAGATAGATATATTTGTATATTAATATATGAAAAAATATATAAGTATATAAATATATAAATATAACTATACATGTATATATATATTAATATGTACATATTAATATACAAATATTTATATAAATATGATAATATAAATATACATATGTTAATATAAATATATAATAATATAGGAATAAAGATAACTATATATATATAAATAAATATATCATTAAATGGACAACAAAGCAAAACTGGGGAGTGGTAAAGGGTCCAGGCATGGGGTGGGAGGACTCTATTTTGAAACCCAGGGGAGGCAGGGGGTTCAGGAACTGTTAAAGTGTGGAGTGTGGGGCTATGGCATTCTGGGGTGGAAGGGGTGTGAGGGTGTGGGTAAGGGTGCTTTATAGCACTGTTGAAGGGGGGGGGGGGGTCAAGTGTTTTTAAAACCCCCCTCTGATCTCTAGATTTTTATTTACAGTTTTAAACTTTTATCAGTGCATTTAAACAAACGCTAATAAAAATGGTCATTTAATAGCGCTAAAAAGAAGGGCAATTAATAGGGACTCCCATTATCTTTGCTGATATTTACAGTTCTTTTTAGTTATATAAATGGAATTTTCTAGAACTTTTAAATGTGATATCTATAGTAGTGCTGAGAGCATTGCTGGTGGTTACTGTTATAAAATAAGTAGGTAGAATGAGAAGACAGATATAACCTTGATGTGTGAATTGATTTCACTGTCCAAAAGGGTTTGATCCACCCCAATGTTGATGGTTTAGGGTTCTCGGTGGAAGTATCCCTAGAGGATTTCCTTGTTAACGGTTGTATCCTCTTCGGTATTGCCAACGTTTGTGGGCCTGAATTGTTGTTCCTCTTCATCGACAATTCCTTTTTAAATATTTGTCTATATGACCCCAGCATCAAAACATTAATTAACATGAGATATGTTAATAATTTGAATTTACCTTACATCGATGATCTTTTCAAATGTTGTGTTTTAATGAATTTTACCATTATTAATACTTATCATCCCATAATCAAACAAAATAATACTATCAATACAGTATCTGTTTTTTCTTCTGAAGAAAACCCTTAAAAATCTTGATTTCCTTTCATGATAAAAATATTTTTAACTTATTCATTTGTCGTTCTCATTTTTATACCATGTGAAAACATTTCAAAAAACATGGGATGAGAATAAAAACTCAAAAAAAAAATAAAATAATGAAAGAATACATTAGTCAATGAATATTTATAAACCCTTGAATTCATAAGAATCATGAAAACATCATAACAATCATAAATCATAAAGGTAACTTATGGAATCCATATGATAATTACATTGATGCTTTCATAGCCACATAGGGAGTAACCTTCATGGTTACATTTGGAATACCCATCACAATATATTTCCTAAATATATTCGGAGAAACTCTAATGTTTACCTCCGTCACATTACCCAATGCATTAGAGAGTTATTACGGGATCACCCGCCCTCGTTTTTTCACATAAATAATCGTATACATAATAAATTACCAGGAACCATAATATAATATTAACACATTAGAAAGTATAAAGGAAAAATAACATTTCTATAATGCAATCGTACAACATCATTTCAAGATATAGATATAATCAATCCATTCTAAAAACCATTTGCAGTACCAAAATACCTAAAATCTAATATGGTATTTACTTTTCTTGTCGAAAAAATTATGGATTGTAGAAGAATCCAAATATCAAATAATACTCGTGATGGTGGAAAGGTCATTGTCGCCTCGTACACAAAAAAGAAACATTCCTTTGGTCATTTAGTAAAATGATTCATAAAAAATTATTCATTTTGAAAACCAATGAATTAAATTAAAATTAAAAGTGGTTGATTAGGTAAAAAATGAATCACATCACTTCGTGAGGTGGTAGTCTGTTATAAAAATGTGCCACCTTATCGTATCCCCCAAGGAAAGAAAAGTTAGAAAGTATATATGATATCATCCGTAGTCCGTTTTGAGCGCTGTCAGTAGTGTTGTGGCCCTGGCATCAAGACGAAGATTTCCAAGGGGTTTTTGGGTGCTGGAGCTAGGGTTGAAGACACCCCCACCCCCCTGGACACCGCGCCACCCCAAGGATAGCCACCCATCCCCCTGGAAATCCCCCACCTCCCCTGGACACCCCCAACCACCCCCCTTGAAAGGATACTTGATAGAGGCTCTCTGATCATGGATACTCGGTTGCTAGGTTTGATCCGTAGGGTTACTTTTCTTACATCAAAATAAGGTAGAGGTTTCCATAACACACTGTATAAAAGAAGGTTGTATATATATCAAAATATGCCTAAATGAATGATTATTGAGACAAACTCCCTTACTTTGAGTCTGACATGCCTCGTTCATTCTTTAATTTTCTGAATAACAAACATATGTTAATTTATACTTTCTTTAGAACATTTTAAAGGTTTATTATTCATTTTATATAACTTATTACCACTTTATATCAATTATTTGATTATTTGAGTTCGTAACGGACGTTTTGTTGATGATCGGTATGTGAGTCCAAAATGAAATTGTTTTGATGCAGATTATCCATGTGGTCATAATTCCATTATCTCCATTATATTATTTAATACTCAAAAATAAAATATATATAGTATATATTTATTTATAATATTCCATAACATTTGGATATAATAAATGTAATGCACCGTTCATGGAGATAGTAGGTCGTACGTACGCATGAACACTACTTTCATTTATTTGTCATATTAAAGGAATGAAAACTAAATTATACATAGGTATATTATAATTCTAGTATAATATATATGTTATATATGTTACATAAATTCATTAAAAACATCCTTTATATGTTACATGTATGGAAATAACGAGTCACATAACTTTGAGGGGGCGGTAGTCCACACTTCCTGATATAAAATTATCATATTTACACATTATAGAAAGAATAAAGGTATATTGTAAATAATAATTATAGAAGCATAGAGACAATATAAAAATCATATATATCATATATAAATATAGTTACATCATAATGGCCACCATGAGAGTTGTTAGGAGAAAATTGAACAATCATCATTTTGTGAGGCAGTAGTTCACCGTATACAGAAACAATATGTTCTCTATCCATTAGATGGAGGTGTGTGTAAGTGTAGGTAGAAACCATAGCATAAAAAATCCAGGAATATTTAGTATAATAGTTTTTTTATAGAATAAATATAATAAAGATAGGTTAGGGGCTTCAATAAGGAAGACAAATGAACGGAGCTTGAGAGAAGATGTTACCTCTAAATTAGGTAACTCCTTTTGATTTGTGAGAAAATGCTTCCTTGAGTTGCCTTCTTCCCATGTTAAGGCTTATATAAGAAAAATATGGGTTTTGGGAGCATATTATAGAAAAATTTGGTTGATACAAGGGGCTTGAGAGGAGTGAGTAAGTTGGTAATGTTGGTGACCTTTTATAAGAGGTAGAATGGTCACTTTAGTAAAGTATTGAAATATTGTTTTATTATAAATTTATTTTAGAATTATAATAGTTAAATTGTGATATATTTGAAGGATAAGATGCGTATAGGTCTAAATCCTCTCAACCAATAGGTTTTATATAAGTTTATATCAAATATTTAACCTTTTCTTTTGGATTTATCCCGTAGTAAAATAAATTAACTCTTACCATTTCTTATTGTATTTTCACACTATATGGTTAAAATGGTTATTATAAAATTCCAAGATAACCTCAAGTGGATAATTAATGTCATTCCTAACATTATATAATTCATTTCACCATATCTAATATTTTTTTTACTATTATATCATTTAATAAAATACTATTTATTTTTAAGAACTCATTTATGTCAATTTTGACACTATTTATTAATTGATTTTTTTAAAGTCATAACAACTTGATTCATTCAAAAAACTATAGTAACTCAAAGATAATGTTTCATAATCCTTAAAAAAAATCACCTAGGGCATCAAAATGTTCAAATTATATTTATTTTATAGTTTATAATATCAATAATTTGAATATTTCATTACTAAGGTAATCAGTTCATCATCATTGTGTCATAAATAAATTTATTTATTTAATGTATAAAAATTATAAATAAAACACCCCGATGTAGTAAATAATTTTAATTTATAATGACTATTTATATTTAGATATATTAATTATATAAACCCACCTTAATTTTTTTAAGTAAAACATATATGTTTGTGTTATATTTCTCTTTACATTAAATTAATTATTATAAAATGGTGCTTCTTGTGTATTCAAATATTTATTTTTGATTATCATATATTATAGTTTAAGAAGTCCAAATTCAATGGTTTTGTTAATGGGAGACCACCTCTAACGTTATTGACGGGTTCTAAAATACTGGAACCACTTGGAAATTTTGAAACCTAATTTTAGTAGGTGCTTCATTTGAATGATAGTTGTAAACAAGTTCAAAGTGCATCATCACCTGAAATAGGAATTCAAGAATTGAAGAAAAAACATATAATATAAAATCTTCTATATTTTGAATTTAATTTGGTGTTACATAATCTTGATGTTTTTCATATTGGGAAGAATTTTTGTAACAATTTGATATTCAAATTGGATAATGAGCATGGAAAATTAAAGTACAATATCAATGCTCAGATGGACTAACAAACAATGAACATAAAGTGTGATCTTTAGCCAAATGAGAATATAAAGAATGTTATAATAATTTTTGCAAGGGAAAATAGGGATAAAGATATATTCCATCAAATTTTAAATCATCTGAATGTATCTGATGGGTATTCATGTAACATATCAAGGTGTGTGGACTTAAACCATAAAATGTCAAATGGATTGAAAATTCATGATTCACATTATTTTTTATAGTAGTTACTACCATTGGAATTTCCTACATTATTACTTGAAAAGGTTACTATATATGTACTAAAATTTTTCACATTATTCAAAAAACAATCTGAGAAAACACTACAACCATCTGAGAATGACAACATTCATGAGAGAATTGTATTGAAACTTTGTGTAATAGAGATGTTCTTTACTCAGTCATTTTCTACTCTCACGATGCATTTAACAGTGCATTTGACCAATGAAACTAAATTAGGAGATCCCACGAAATATTGATGGATGTATCAAATTTAAAATTACTTTAGTTATATGTTTTTAATCTTATGTAAAGGATTCTTGGAACATTATTAAATACATAACTATGTTTTATTTATTTTATTTCATATATATCTTTATCATTTGAAATCATAGTGAACAAAAGATCATCCTAAAGGCTCTTTTATAAAGGATATTTAGAAAAGTATTGTCTTACCTTATGTTATATATACATAGATGATATTGATACAAGATTAAATTGAGTTGAATGTGTTGATGACACATCGAATCATTATCAACTATATGGGAAATCAAAATAATATTTGCTGCTATTAGATGATTTGTTTGGAGGATCTTAAATGTTACACTGATAGGAATGGAATTTTGAAAGGTACATAGATATGTGATACTGAATAGTGAAATTTTAGATCCATTTATTAAAAAGATTAGGATACAAAAAAAGAGATGAATGAGAGGTCAATCATGGATTGAGAAATATATTGAAAAATATGTTAATAAAGAGCTTGTAAAATGGTTTTAATGTCGTGTACGTTCTAAAATATTGAAATCAATAATAATACTATTTTGAAACATATAATATGTAAATATAATAATGTATATTATTTTTTTAGATCATTAATACTAATACTCGGGACGAGTTTCCATAATATTTGATTTTTCGTGGTCAAGGTCCTCTAAAAAAGTCCATAATGTTCCACTCTTACAATGGGAATGGATTTAAATTTCATACAGTCGATTAGAAAGAGGGTTTGAAAACATAGAATAGTGGTATATTTATGGTTTCCTAATTGGGATACTTTGTAAAGTTGTCTTATATTGTCAAATTATACTACCACATACATTTTTTAGTTTTTTATTCAAATGAATGTGGGTCGATATTTCCAAGGGTGTTAATAGAGATTCCTTTAAATTTACTTCTTTATACTTCACTCACTTGAAGGATGTCTGGGAACATTAATTACATGATATGTATATCTTATCATCACAAGTGAAAATGGTATTTATGTGTATTATATCATGGATGTAGGGTAGAGGGTTTTCATTCTTGTAAAACAACGTGAATTTAATGATATGGGTGATGAAGTAAAAGAGTTTGCCTATAACATTGAATATCATTAATAGAATGAAATGAACTTATCTGTCCATATTGATATATAAAATATTAGTCTTGAAAGGGAGGATGAAGTAGATGAAGTAATGATTGAGTAGGAAAATGACATGATTGATGGAACAAATGATTGCATGTGTAGTCATCCACTAATTTATCAAACACTTATGTTATATGTGCGGTCATTCATTACAAAATATATATATATTTTGTTTTTTAGTACATTTAATCTGTTATCATTTATAATTTTCTTTCTATATGAATTATTTGAAATATATTTTCTGAAGTTAATTTTATTTTATTAGATGAAAAGATTGTCAAAGGGTAAGTGTTTTACTAATACCAGTCAACTCTCAACATCTAAGACAGTGCCTCCCCATAAAATAGTGTGGGATCAGGTCATCACTCACATTTTTTCACAAGGATATTGGAGGGTGATAGTTATAGTTAAAAATTTTATTGTGATAAGTGTTATTGAAATTTTTTATACTACTCACTGTTTTTTCATTAATGATGAAAACAATGTTACTACAGAGAGAAATATGAATAGTTTAGAAGTCTGGAATTTGAATGGATATATGATATTTATCCTATTTTGTTAGTATGGGGTCTCTATGGATTATTCTCTAGGATTGTTTGGACACATTCTAGGTATCTAGTGGTAGATATTGTTACCCTTCTTATTACCTTTGTTGATTGGAGGCATGGGCCTCAATATTGGAAAAATGAAGTCTTTGATACTTAGATAAAGGTAATTTTAATACATAATGGTTTAATTGAATGTCATTATTTCATTAAATTATTATATTTTAAAAATTAATCTATTTATACAATTGAGGAACAAGGGGCTCATATAAAGATGTAAGATGCAATGGTCGTCTCTCTACAAAATGTGTTCATTGAATTATGTCAGAATATGAATGGAGATGTCCATTGTGATATTTCATCAATGGATCGTAGAAAGCAGGTAATTCACACAACATCAAAATCATTTAGTACAAAAAATTTTATTGGTTTTAAGATCAAATTTAAATATACAATAACATTTAATTTCTAACATAATTATCATGCAGGCGTTGGTAGTAGGAAGTGAATATGGAGATGGAGAGGGCTTCAAGGAGATTTCATTGGTATGTTACTTGTAGTAGTATATTTGTTACACCAATTAATGAATATTTTGAATATTTAATATACATGTTTAGTTGTGGGAGTAATTTCTTATGGTCTATTGCACCATATTTTCCAAAATTATTTAGATATTTAATGTTATCAATGTGGTACATCAGCAACTCATTGAGTTGGTGTATTTTTATTTTCAAATTCGACAGGGGAGGATATATGTATTGATTATTTATATCTTAACGTGTTATATTTGGAAACCTGTTTTTGGTTGGCTATTTTGAGGCTACAGATTCTACAACTATATTTTTTTTAAATATATATATATATCATCATTTAAAACCACTTATATAAATCCAAAATTATTATTTAGCGGTGATTTCACCTTCCAAAAAATGATTTTTAGATATTGGTGGTTTAAGCCTCTATAAATAAACCACCGTTAAACAAATATTCATCAGTGGTTCCCAGAAACAAACACTAAATGGATGGAACTTATGGGAGGTTAATGTCGACACCAACATTAATAGTGGTTTTTGAAAACTATCGTAGAATTATATGAGGGTGGTTTAACCACAACCATATATCAATTTTGTTGTAGTGAGTGTCACTGCAAAACCCAAATGTTAGACTATGAGGCTATTGGTGCCTCGATTTGATTAAGGACACACTGAGGGACATGCTTCCATCTTATTGATGGGTCTAGTATAAGGTATGGTAATGGGATTGAGGACCCTGTGATTGGGTTCCCAGTGTAGAATATGTCTTTGGGGGCCATGGAGGGTGCCCCAGTTTGATGTTGACCCTGAAGAGGGGTAGTGCAGGGGAGTTGGACTATCAGTCTGGGTGTCACCTTGGAACCTGAGAGATTCCAGCTTGAATCTTATGATAGTTAGAGTAAATGATGAATGGAAAATAGAATAATGAATGAAATAATAAAACATATAAAACGATATTATAAAATAAATGGTAAAATGTGACATAAAATATGAGGTTTTGGGAATGGAGGGTGCTCAAGCTAAAATGTTTGTACTTTAAATTTTTGGGGATGATAGTTCCCCTATGTGTGTGATTTATTTTTTCTTTTTATATATTATGGTTTTAGGGGGTTTTAACGCCCCCAGTTTTAAGTGTTTATTTTGGTTTGGAGGATAGTGGATACCCTTGAGTGTTGGTTGATATATTTCCAGCGATGGTTAAGGCTCAAATGTGTAGGATATGGTTCTGTGGATGGTGTATTCCCCTAGGTAAAATTGATTATGGTCTTGGAAATATTTTATGCCTCTTCGTAGATATGTCGTTTTGGGTAGGGGAAGTGACCCCCCCGTGGGGGATATTTGTTCTGGGTAGGGGATACAATCCCCTGAGGGGATCGATATATGGTTCTAGGTGGGGGATGAAACCCCCCATGTGGATGGATTATTTAGATTCTTGGGATGTTTATATTTCACCTGGGTGGAACATCATGTTCTAGGGATGGGTATGTTTCCCCCTTGTGGTTACTTGTTCTCAAAGACACTCCAGAACTAGATGAAGCAGGTATAGTCGATCGTGGTGTCACATTAGAACATGAGGATCGATGGTGTTTATTTTATTTGTTTTTAGTAGCTTTTTATTTATCCTGATCATATCACATGTTCATACACGTTATATATTGGCTATGTTGGGGACACTGTTTGTGGTTTCCTACTGAGTTATACTCAAACTATTCTTGGGCCTCCATGACACTTTGGTATCCGAGTAGACCTCATTGTTCGTCGGTTCAATTAGGGTAGAGGCCCAATGCTGTTTAATCTAGCTGAAGCTACATAGTGGGATTTATAGACTAGGATGGATACGTGGCTCGAGGATAAAATTAGATTCTATAGTGTATTTTATTTTATCATTTTTTTAGAGGTGACACTTTGTTCAAATGACCAAACAAAATATTATTTAAAAAATGAATGATTACATGAGTCTAAAAGACGGGATCATATTACAATATTTAACATGAAGATGGAGAAAATTATCGAGAAGATCCTCGATCCAGGTTATGTCTTGTGTGATACCTTTATTGGAATGTCTATCTACAACCATAGTCACCTTACGATTGGTGTTGGTTGGAATGTAGTTGATGTCATGGAGAGAACACAGACTATTCATCCAACGAGTAGTAATCAGACACACTAGATGAATCACCGCTTTCCAAATGGCCTGCACTATAGTAGTAGAATTACTTTCAATCCATATGTTGTTCCAACCTTTGTGCAGGGAAAAAGAGATGTCTTGGATCACACTCATCCTTTCAGCTTCCAGAGAGGTTGTAATACCGCAACCTCTAGAAAAGCACCCAATGGTTTGACCCAGGTGGTTTATGAAGACGAAGCCAAATCATGCATTCTCTGGATTTTTTTGGAGGCACCATCCACAATGATTTTGGTCCATCCTGGGAGTGGAGGTCTCCAAAAAACCTTAAATTTGCAACTTGATTGGCAAAAAATAGAATCAACCTGAAGCCATCTTAGGGTCATAAAATCAGCTACAGAGTTTTCACAGCTCCCTATCTGAATCAATGCAGCTTTCCAAATAGCACGGAGAATCCTAATTTTACATGAATTAATGTTAACTGTGAAATTATTATGAAAAATTGAATTTCTATCATACCAGGTCTCATTAAGTAGCTTCACAACCCCAGCAAGAAATAAGTTCTGGATTTTTTGGGATTTATCCATGTCTACACAATGTTTTATCTAGTCACTGATAGTGTCAAGATTCAGAAATATACAATGAATGATGCTAAAAAAATAGTTCCAAAGTGTAGTGGAAGTATCACAAGATAGAAATAAATGATTTTCATCTTCCATATGCTGATTACTAAGGTGACATTCTGAGAAAAGCTAAATTCCAAAGAGTTGAAAGCATGTATCAGTATGAACCCTATTATATGCAAGACTCAAAATAAATGTGTGTCTTAAAAGATTTATCCATGACTTATAAAATAATTTAATCCATTTGAAGTCATTTTCAGAGTTATGGAAGGTGTGCTTATAGATATTTTTTAAATTTAGTAACCCATTGTGAGAAGGTCCCCAAATCAAAAAATCCTCCATGAAAGAAAATGTGTAATTATCAATAATTTAAACACCATAAATAGGAAAAGTTTCAATATGAGAAGAAAGAACATTTATAACAGTCATGTTGGTATTAGTAGGAGAACAGTCATGAGGAATAAAGAAAATTAGAGGATCACCAGTCCAGTTGTCCAACCAGAATATAATAGACATGTTTCTAGAAACAATAAATCTATAATTGTTCCCAATGTTATCATACATTTTTTTTTGATAGAGGGCCAAATAGATGAGATTATGAAATTCATGTTGACTCATTTCAATATTTCAAGGAACCTATTCTCGAGGAGCACAATTGAGGGGGATTCATTTTGAATTAGGTTCCAAGTTAATTTGTATTGTAGGGCCTCATTAAAATGCTTTATGTTTTTTATTCCAAGAGCACCCTTGGATAAATTTTTATAACAAGTGGTCCAAGGAATAGTAAGAAGTTTCCGATCTAAGGTGCGGCCAGTACAAACAAAATTTTGTTATGGATATATTCTTTTTTTAATAAGACCAGCCAACCATTTGTAGACCATCATTGAGTAGACCAATTTGGAAACAATGACAGATTTAATGAGACAAACTCTCCCCACCATGGAATGATATTTTCCATTCCAAGTAGAGATATGATTAATAATTTTACCAATAATGTTAGAGAAGTATCTTACTTTGGGTCTGCCCTAAAAAATGGGAACCCCAAGTCATTTTAAGGGAATATTTCATTAATTGATGTCAAGCTCATTGATGATACTATTTTTTTCAACAAGAAGTATTGTTTTTTCCAAAGTAGATTAAGAATTTGTGCCAGCCAATGACTTGACTTGAGACTTTCTCATATTGATCTAGAGTAGTTTTCAGAGTTTTGATGTTCCTTTTATCACCCTTTAAGAAAGGAATGATGTCATCATCATATTTGATGTGAGTGGGAGCATTGACATTCCTGTAAGCAAGAATAGGTTTGATCTTGTTTTGGTCAACCAAACGAGTGAGAAGACGACCTATATAGTCCTTTGAAATAGAAAAAAGAATTACAGATAGGGGGTCACATTGTCTAACACATTTGGAGATATTAATGTATTCTCCAAGAGATATATTGATCAAATTGTAAATATGTGCTGAGTTGAAGAGGGTTTTAATTCTAGATATGGATATTTTTTCAAAACCAACACTTTTTAAGACTTTGAAGATGAAATAGCGATATATAGATTCCAACGACTTCCTAATATCAAGTGTAAGGGATACATTACCCCCTCTATTCTTATTATTCATCATGTTTCTGAATTCAAGGGAGAGACAAATACAGTATTGGATGGATAATCATTTTACAACACCAAATTGATTCATGGAGATTATTTTATATGTGATAGTGGAAATTCTATTCGCAATCAGTTTGGTGATAATTTTGTAAAGAGTTTTGATAAGAGAAATGGGTCGAAAGAGATGAATTTTAGAGGCATTGTCTATCTGAGGGATCAAAGTATGGAATTTGGGATTCCACCCATGGGCTAGGATTACACTAGAGAAGAATGTTTTAACAAGTTTACAATCCTCTATTTTTTTGATATCCCATTATATTTTATGGAAACCATTATTAAAACCATTAGGACCTAGAGCACTGTTAGAATTTAAGCTAAAGACAATGTATCTGATTTTATGATTAAGGGGAACACCAATGAGGAAAGTGTTGTCAACATTAGTGACAATTGTCAAAATTATCTCTTGAATGAGCTCATTGTTTAGAGTAGGATCATTGAATAAATATTCAAAGTAAGATAAAACATGATTATCTATGTCATCTTCCTTATCCAAGAGGTTGTCTCCATCTTTGATAGAGGTGAGAGGTCCAAAAGATTTTCGACCACTTTATAGAGAATTATAGAATTTGGTATTTCTATCACCATCTGTTAACCATTTTATTTTTAAAGTTTTCTTTCAATTATTTTTCTTGAAAGAGAGAAAATAATTTAGATTCATAGTATTACTAATTTCTTGATTTTGATTTGAAGCAAAAAATTGAGTGTGTGTAGTTGTTTTGGATTTGATGAAGGCCATTCTCAAGAAACAAGATGTCATCATCAATTTTTTTAGCTTTAATTCCACACCAAATAATAATAAGTTGTTTGAGGTATTTTAATTTAAGGGGACAAGAAAAAAATTCATCCGAGTGAGACATAGAGGTACAAAAATGTTTAATGAGATTACAACATTCGAGATCCAAGAACCAAGCATTGTTGAATCTAAAGGGAAGAAAAGTTTTAATAGTTTCAAGGGTGATATTGAACAAAATAGGTTGATGGTCAGATTGATTTTTTGGAAGGGTGGTGCTAGAAATTATATCCCATTTATCCAAGGGATGATCATTAGTGAACTCTCTAGGAATTTTTATCACAACCACTCTATTATTTTTCTTCCATGTATTTAGATTGATTATTATTAATGATGTTGTTTGTTTGTTTTTGATGTTTTTCACTCTCATACGAGGGTATAGTCACTCTATGGTATCACATTAGACTCTCAATATTTTCCGAGAGCCTCTAGTTTATAGGGAGGCATTCATTTGGTATTGTAGCACTTCAGTATGATTATTGAAGAGTGAACTAGGTTGGGGAGTTACATTATATATAAAAAATAAAAAATTTCAATAAAATACATTAGATAAATAGCATTAATGAAAAATAATTTGAATAATTAGAATTTTTTTTAAACTAATAAATAAATATAATAAAAAATATATAAAATTTGAACATCTAAAATTTATAACTTGATGGAAAATATTAATTAACATAAAATGAATAAGATGAATCTCAAAAAATAAATAAACTAAATAAAAAAATTGAAATAAATAAATTACATCATTAAATAAATAATTTGATAAATTATTTAACTAACTTATTTTAAAATATAACCCGAATAAAAATAAAAATATGTGATTTGATTTTTTAAAATAAATAAGTTGAAATAAATATTTAAAATAAATAAATGATTTATAAAGTAAATTTACTTCCATCATAAATGTAGGTTCAAGATCGTGATGACTGTGATAAAAATATATTTGAAGGAACTATCCTAAATAAAATATTCCCCATTTCTTCCACACCGATTCCAAAAAAATATTGTTTTAGTAAATATTTCACCAATAAAGGTATTTTTTTAATATATAATTAACAATATTAATTTTTAAAATGACTCAATATCAATCATCATAAAGAAAAATTCTCTTCTAGTATTTGAATAAACATTTTCTTAAAAAATCTGGATAAGTTTAAAATAAACAATACAGAAAAAAATTAAATTAAATTATATAAATATTTTAAAAAATAATATTTATTATTAAAAAATAAAAACAAATAATTTAATTTTTTTTAAAATTACCTTAATACTTTAAAATATAAAAATTAAATTTTTTTAAGTTAAATTTATATTTACATAAATGAAAATAATTTAATAAATTATTTTCTTCACAAATTAATGATTGAGGCAACTTTCTTTATGATAAAAATATGTAAAAGGACTACCTTGAAGTGTGTATTTCCAATTTTCCCATGTTTATTTCTCACTTAATTGTCTTATTTATTATGATAGTGGGTTCCCTAGATCCACCTTGAATGTGTACTTTGATTGCAATCACATGTATACATCTTAATATATGAATGTGTTTCACTTAATGTGATAGTAATATTAATTTTTCATGTACTATACATATGTTAATATTCATTGATTACTTGTCGTATTGAAAGGTTATAACGGTTTTCAGCTAAAATGAAAACATAAAGATATTGTGATAGTAATCTTAAACATGTTTCATTCGGTCTAGATTTATCTTTCAAAAAGGTCGTAGATGGAGTTTTAATACCTGGTGTCTGGAGCTCAAAAACATTGAGACTTCTTCACATAAATAGTCAACTTGTTGATCTCAAGTATATGAGATCATGGGGACTAACCTGCTAATATGAACACAATATACTTCAGGTGGTATTGGTTATTTCTATTTATGAACATGTGTATTTGTCTCCTTGCTTATTATTAATGTATGTCATTGATCGCAAACTTTTTCGTACGTGATGGAAACCATGAAAGTGTTTGTTTGTTGAAAGGAATATTGAATCATATTCAATATGAAGATTTGTCATTTATTGAATAACCAATACATGATTTAATTCTCTTAGGTATAGGAAGAGATATTTTGAGCCCTATTGACAAGGTTAGTAGTGCATTCATTAAACCTATGACCATAATAGAAGAAGGTAAGTCCATCTTGTATGGATAAAAAGATAATAAATAAAGAACAGAAGGATGGTCCGACAAAGAAATAAATCATTCTTTATAAAATAACATTTATAAAATATATTATATTATATAATTTAAATTCATATGAGAGGATTTTATTATTATAACTTGATGTTATATCTTTAGTGTCCTTAATGATCTTCTAGACACATCTTCTGGTGTATGTGTAGAACTCACTTCCATCATGATAAGGACAGAATGCGACAACTACTAATTGTATTCAAAATTTTGCATAATTATGATGAATTGGGGTCGAGGAAATGGTAGACCCTACCGTGATGATCGTGTAATTTCCACGTGTGAAAAATAACAATCAATTAAATAAATTAAATGTTATTATAGTTTAGAATAATAAGAATTGAATTTATAATCTCATTGTATTCATGAGTCTTTAAGTGAAATACAAGAAGCATATTTACAAACAAATATTTATTATTCAAGGTTCATTACATATTTCAAAGGAGGTTCCATTTGAGTTAATTAGTCACATTTTTTTATGTAACATGATTTTAATGATAGAAGTGATGAAATATTGATGACAATGGTGACTTGTTAAGACACCCAATGATGAAACATATTCAATTATAAAATTTATAGTTTTTATACTTATGTGGATATTTTCCATTAGTTAATTTGACACTTTAGTATTCTTTTATAGTTATAAGACCCAGAAGAGACAAGTCAAACAAACTCAATTAAACTGAACTCGCCGGGTTTTATGTATGAAAACCCAAAAAAAACATATGAGAGGGGTTTTGGACCCCCTCCCCCAACAATATGGTTCCATTCAGGACTTCACCTTCATTAATAAATAGATAATTTTTATATTATTTGCAAATAAATATGAATTATCATAATTTCCATGGATGGTGATTCCTATGGGATCTTTCCCCATTAGAAATTTTTACCATGCCCTTTCACCTCCCAAACTCTATCTTCTATCATTGATCGAGTTCTTAGATCATTCTTAGATAATAAGGATTAATCTAGACCATTTATTAAAACCTCTATGTACCATATATATATATATAAGTGGAATATAGACCTTTTCACCCTTAATACTTTCTCACTACTTCGTTCCTACTTCTTTTACTTTACTGTTTTTTGTTTCCAATCACCACAAAAATTTTTTGATGCATGTTTTCTCAATTATACAATTTAACCCTGATCGATCACAGGTGTTTTATTTCCAAATTTCTTATAGTTTAAATCAAAATCAATCATTTTGACAACACATTATAAACACAATTGTTGTCTCTTCAGTTCATGTCGTGATGATGTTGCATTCATCACTATAGTTGGTCTAAGACAATTCTTTACATGAAAAAAGTGGGTCTTATTTTCAATATCGTATATTGTTTTCAAATTCCATCAAGTGAATGTTAATAATAAATATTAAAATTGTTTTTTATAATCAATGTGGTCTATATTGAATCAAATATCATTTTTCAAATGAAAAAAAATTTATTGCTACCCAAAGTGACCGATTGTTGAACATCACATACATGTTGTTCACCAAAGTGAACATCACTGATCATGCCAAGATGACATAATAATATTTTACATCTCCTGCTTGTAAAACTTAAAGGGTATAATATTGATAATGTTGTATAAATTCTCATGACAGTGATGGTATTAATTTTTTGTATTTCTAAATAAACATTATATTTTTTCCTTTTCTTTTATTTCTTATATATAAAAACTCATTACTATATTTTATTGATATTCATCTCCCAATATGGATGATAATGTAGAATTGAATATTCATGTTATTTTCTTGAAAACATCATAAAATCTGATTAAACAATTTTATTTCATTATTACAAGTGAATGAAAATATACATAATTTTTTTCTAAACATAGTACGGGGTGAATATGATATTTTTCAAATGATCATTGTGCCTTATTTTTTTTTATTTTTTTATAAGAATATAACCAGAAGAAGTATTTTGATGTTGATACTTACTTAAAGAGCACAATGAATTTTATGAATATTTATAAAATAGTGCTTCTCTAATGTATGATTTCAGAATAGTATATTTCGAAATTTTTTTGTAAAATACTTTCTATATAAATTTTTTGCCCTTATACAAGAAATATGAGTGAAAATTATGATTTATAATGTGTTATCATCTTTTGTTTATTACTAATTTTAACTCTTGAATAGTTAATATAGGCTCATGTATTTACATTTCTTTATTGTGAAAATTAATGAAAGGTTTTAAAAGAGTGAATATATTCCTACCAGATGGAACAAAATTTATAATAAATAATGATTAGATTTATCTGAAGTATCAATTAGATATATTAAACAACAATGATAATCGTGAAAATGGGTATCATATAGACATTGGATAAAGGGGGTGGTAAATATCTCTATATATCACGAGAATTCATAATAGATAAAAATTGATTCTAAAGATTCTATTGTGTAATTTTGAATCAATAATTATGGTAAAAAAGAAATTTACTGATCCAAACACATTAAACACACATACATGATCATCAATTTATTGATGAAACAATAGGCATCAATCATGGGGAGATTGAAGGATTTATTTAATGAATGTCTGTTTACTAACTTATCACTTATAAGAGAATTATTCATTTTCATTGTGTTATTATGAATGCCTCTCTATGCTGATTTACCATTAATTACAAATTTTTTTTGGATAAACCATTTCTATCACTACTAGACACACTACATAAAATAAGGATTTTAAAAGTGCAAAAAAACTACCTTTAACAGCGCTAGAAAAGAGTTTTTAATCGTAGATAAGATACGGGGGGGCCTCATTTAAATTGCTAAAAAATGTTGATAAAGGGTTCCCTTTATCCATGCTAAAAAAGTGATGATAAAGGTCCCCATTTATCATCATGTTGTTAGAATGGTTATAGGGGTCCTTTATCAGTTCATTTTTGAGTGATGATAAAGGCCCCCTTTATCTATGCTTTTTTGTGAACTGATAAAGGACACCTTTATTAGCCCTACTTTGAGCACTAATAAAGGCCAAGTTGCCTGATCAAACCCAGAACCTTCACAGAACCTACACACCTGAGACAACACGTTCACTCACAACACCAAACAGCACCTACACACAAAATAGCTATATAAAACAACACCTACACACAAACAAAGCAAAGAATAACAAAATAGAACACATAAGAATTTATCAAACAATGCTATATATATTTACTTGACATCATGAATACAAAAAACACTGCTATATACATTTCGATGAATGTTTTATATGATTACAATTTCAATTATCTGATAAATAGTTAAAACATTAATGTTTCATCATTTTTCCAACTGTGATCCCCTCTCAAAAATTGTCATCCATGGTATTAATTGTCAAAAAAAGAATTCGAACTCCGGAAAAAAATTACACCTATATAATAAAACAAATAATATGTTAGTAATACAATAATGAAATAAATTTAACATTTATAAAATGTCAATTTATAAAAAAGGACACATTTGGGATGGTAAGGAGCCATAAGACTAGATGATACTTCATACCTAACCTTGATATGGGTAGTTAAGATGCCGTGATAAGAAAACAGAGTAATGAAAAGGAAAAAAAGTCCACAATTTACAAAAATTAATGATTTTCAGTAGTTTCTTAGTGTATGGACTTTCCCACTTTATCTTATTAGTCATCTTAGAGGAAGGAACATCAAATTATAACTTGAGTTTCCAAAGGTGGTGCTGATGGAGGAACAAATGGTGTTTCCTTTGAATCAGAAACAACCACATACATGAGCTCCATTTGACTTGGACATCTCTAATCATCATCCTCTTTGTCACTTTTTGAAACAACTTTGGCCACTATGTCCCTGGGAAAGTAAAATAGAGAGTTGGGAGGTGACAAAATTTTACCAGCCTCTAGAAATATCCAAGAGAAAAGTGATAAAGGCTTCTCCCCCTGCGACGATGGTGAGCGTCGAGCCGGTCCATCCCCCACTGGTGGGGGAGGGACCTCCATTGTCCTCTAAAAACGTGATGGACTCTTTATCCCTATTTTCCAAACCCGAGATCCTTCCCCCTTTCCCACAGAGCTTCTTATGGCCTAAGGTTCCCATGCTCTATGTCGGGAGCCCTAATTTTCCATTATCAATCATGGAGTTCAATGATGGATCAACGTTCCTCAATTAAAACCTAGTATATCATGTTTCCAATAGATAAGTCCATCGGAGGATTCCTTTGAAAGGTTTGTTTTCAGTTCATGGGATCTATAAGAGAGGGCGACAATGGGTCTGCTCAACAACATATGCATTTTGATCCATTTCGCGTCGGAGGATGACCTAATCAAAGCTTGGTCTAGTGCGACTCACATCAGCAACAAGTAGCACTTCTTCCTTTAAAGATGGTCTTATGACATCCATATGATGTGGGAATCCACTTCGGTGGTGATCTTGGAGAGTTTCCATAATCTCCCCCTTCCTTTTCAAAATCCTTCGATCATTAGGATTCTTGGGAACCTCATATGGAGGTATTTATCCTCAGATCACTGAACTGATACTGTATGCCATAATATTAATACCCACATGTTCATGGAAGAGGATGCATCGAGGAAGCCTCCAGAGTTCATTTAGATTACCATAGGAGAAGAATACTAGTGTAGATAGAAGGTTATGTATGATTCATAGGCTGACTTCTATTCTGGATTCAAGCATTCGGGACACTCATCGGCAAAATGTAGACATGGGTATGGACACCAGATTTCTACTAAGCAGAATATAGTCTTAGGTGAGGTTGTTGTTCATGGAAGCCCCTCAATGGTCTACTGTGGTTGCCAAAATTATGAGGTAAAATTTGATACTTCTAATTAAAATCACTTCCAGGGTATCTAGAGTATAGGTTTGCAGGTGGCCGGTAGGGGGTTTCCAATCATGGAGTGGGGAGCCCTATCGGCAGTGAGGCATTTTAGTGTGTTGCAGGGACTTTAGGGGATGGCTCTTCCTATGTTTCTGACCTTAATGCATGTGTGGAGATCTCAGAATCTCAGTCTCCCTCTCATGGGGGGGATTTACAACTAGATAGAAATCTTAATTCAGTTGTTGAAAACATTGTCTCTCCAGTTTCTGATCCTCCATTTGAAGATTTCATGATTCCAATGCCAAATTTAGTTTCTCATAGAAGGAGGTCCACATGGATGGTACAATGATCTTGCACAGGGAGGAGGCTGAACCACAGGGGAACATATTGTTGGAGGTGGCCTTTCTAACTATTCTGGTGCCTCTACATAACAAATGGAGTCTTGAAGAGGGGAGTGTGGATGAGCCTCCTGGAATACAAGTGGTGCACCATCTATCTGTAGCAGTGTCTCAACCATGAAAAGGGAGTCGGGATGAGGAGAGTGTCTTGGGCCTCATGGAACTAATAATTATCTATTCAAAACCCCCATCCAATCTAATGGTTGCGTGTATGGGGAAGAACATGCAGAGCCCCAGTGATCCAAGAAACTTTTTTGGGTCAAGGCCCTCCCATGGAAGGCCCAGGGGTTGAGTTGAGGAACCGTTTTGTTAGTCTAGTTGTTGAAGATCACATTGTGTCTCTTGATGATGATGATTAAGATGATGACTGTTATGGGCAAATCTTAGTGGAAAATTGGGATGGATTCAATGGGAAAGATCCTAACAACCCTCAAAGGAAAAAGGGACTAAAAGGGAAGCGTGACCCTGGGAAATGCACTGTGGTCATGGGAAAAAAACCCAAGGGACGTAAATACTATTCATACTTGCCCAAACTAAAGGAAACTAGGTCGGCCAATAAAGGTGGGAGAAAGGAATGAAAATACCTAAAATATGAGGAAAGTGGTGATCCAAGTAGAGATCCAAATGCGATTGAAGAAGAGGTCGGGCAGTGCTTGATGCTCATATTCCACCCCAAGGAAGAAATGATTGAAAAATTCCTTCGTCCCAACACCTCCAATGAGGAGATTTTAAGAATATATCATTCTCCAAGCTTGGGATGTGTAATGGTGTTAGCCTTTGATAGAATGAATCACCATAGTATGTTCATGGAGATGAGATTTGACTTTAATGGGTTTTTGTTCATAAAGGATTCCTTTGGGAGTGATCGCACTCCCAAATACCTCTGGATCTATTTCCAATTTACATTATTGGTAATTTCACAGGTTGATGCTCTGTATGCTACACAAACTGATCATACCTGTTCAATTTTCTCTCAATCTCCTAATTCATTAGTGTGATTAGCCAGACCCCATTGATAGTTTATAGAAGTATCTTGAACTGGTAACTTGGAATGTTTTGAGTATTATGTAACTCATATCCATCAATGTGGGACCCCATCTAACCCCACCACAGTTGGAAGGTGATAAATTTACCCATCATACTTGTCTCCTAAAATCATAGCACCATAGATCATCTTAATGTCCCATATAATGATGTAAAAGACATCATACATAAAAAGAAATGTTTTCATGTATTGACTCTACGAACTAAATAAGTCTACCATCATGTAATGAGATCACATGATCAGTTCACATGAAGCATTCATACAAAAGAGCATATGTGACACGATCACATAAAGCATCTTATGTGAGGTAGAGAAAAAACCTAAGAGTTCTCGTAGAGATATGAAATATTGAGTAATTAGTGAAATATATTTCTCATTACTCTCATGTCTATATAAAATTTCATGGAATAATAAGAGTATCTTAGAATACTAAAAGAAAAATAGGTGGCCCAGGGAATCAGTTAGGTATTCACTTCCTGATTACAAATCCCTTTTTTCTTCTTCTTTAATTCATATGTGAAGTGTGTATTCATCTTGGCATTGATGTGATGTAGGTTTTATATGAGGTTCATAGGTACATAGATTTTTATGGGAATGACTATGTATATATGATGCATGTTAATTTTAGAAATTGTTGAGATTTAAGATATATGGATAGTAATTTTACTATGAAAACATCAATATTACCAATGTTATTGAGTCGACACAGCGTCGTTGCTATTCCTAAAAAGTTATGTCACATGGACAGAAATATTCAAAAATAAACAAACCCTACAAGGAATAATGAAAATCAAATCAACGTGTCATTATAAAAATTTTCATTAATATAGAAATATAATATCATAACACCAGCTTTACATATTTTAAAATGGTTTCTTTGCTGCAACTATAATATAATAATAGAACTAATGATTCATTGTGCACTTTACTACTATTGGTTAACTACCACTTAGAATAGCATCTGATTTGAACATTGGATATGTCATCCCCATGATGCTCTCATCTGACACCATCTCATTGATATCTTCATTCAGCATTCACTTTTCCTTCTCTTCCTACATTCATTTACCTAGTAAATGGGTGCAAGAAGAGAAGTAAAAGTGGATGGAGAATGATGATATCATAGAGATGGTGTCAGATGAGAGCATCATGGGGATGCTAGATTTGATGTTCAGATCAGATGCTATGATAAATGGTAGTTATCCAACAGTAGTGATGAATCCTTAGTTTAGTTATTAAAATTGTGAGTGGTGCATAACCAATATTCTTCCAACACACTGAATCAGTAGATTCAACTACATAATACACCAAAATAGATAAAATAAATTATCCATGCCATAATAGTTTAGGTCTAGTTCTTTTGGAAACAAGGAAACATAAAGAACTAGTTCATATGATTCTTTATTTAATTTATGCTTTACTAGAAAGACAATTCATTTCAAAAACCATTCATCATAAACTAAGGATATAGAACATAATATAGGGTGATCATATATGCTCAATAAGTGTAAAAAAGGGAGATATCAATGATCATATATGGACAACATAAGTAGTTGGAATTCACCTTCATCCTATTTGTGTACAATCTCCCAACAGGTACGCTACCCATTCATTTCTAAACATATCTTTATCATCTTGTGAATATGAGTTTTTGTGACAGTCATGGTAGTACTAAAAAAATATAACTACACATAGGGTTAATAAATATTTTAAATGAACTCTAAATTATTTTCTAAAATACCTCTTCAGGGATGCTTGTTTTTTGATGAAATGTGATCTCTTTCATAAATTTAAAAACATAATAACCATAATACTCTCCAATTTTTTGTTTTGGACACTATAGAAACATCGAGAGAAATAATTAATTTGTTTTTATATGTGTTTGGATTATAAAATATTATTGTATATACGAGGATACTTTTCACATTGTAGATCTTATAGGCATTCTTGTCCTTAGGCACTGGATACATTCTATGAAGTAGAAGATATTGATACACCACCATATCATAGTAGAATCTTCATTTAAAAATAATATAAATTATATATTGAGATGTTTGGTTCTAAAATTTTGGATCTACTATATTAAAAATTTACAAACACTATAAAGCGTGGTCTGTTTGTTGCATATCCATGAATTGAATCCAGAAAATAAATCGTTGGAGTATCCAAATTGACTGCAATAAACATCCAATGCTTCCAAAAAACACAAAAAATAAATAAGTAATGAAATAAAAGAAAATATAGTTTGTATGATTAAATTGTAGAGTTTTACCCCTAAATCGTTGGTATTAAAAAGAGTCTGTCATCCATAATTATGTTTTCAAGTGATTTGAACATGGATAACATTATTGCAGCCTCTTTATCAGAATCTATTTCTTCTTTTGAAGAGGTGATGTGAGGACTAACGAGTCCAAATTTGTTTCCTGGGGAAATCCCTTCAATTGTTTTTCATATATGTGCCTATGAAAAATATGGAATTTATTTAGTCCTAATTATCACAGTATATCAACTTTTTTAAAATCAAATCATGAAAACACACATCATTTATACATTTACAACTGAGATGCCTAGCCATTAATAATTGAGGATCTCCTTTACATTTTCAGCACTAGTTAAATCTAATTCTTCCTCTCTGTACATATTTTTTTCAAAATCTATTGGTTGAGCATTGTCAACTATCAAATTTGTATCCACATGAGTCTGAAATGATATTAACTATGGATATAGAATGGGTGGGGTGAAGGTGCTCTCAGTAGACCGTTTCAATCAGTTGGTTGATCCTTGAGATAGTTTTGATCTGATATTTCATTTCACCCCTTCTCTTTGTTGTTCTATAATAACATTCCTTGGTTCATTTCTTTTTTCATTAAATTTTAAAGGTTTAACATGAAAAATAAATTGGAAATGGATTCCTCCTTGTCGACATGTTTTTTACATGAATTGACGCCCATGAAATGAATGTTCTAACAACTTGTTCGACAATATGAATGTCGTCATCGTCATTGGTATTAGGTATCTCAGCACTCAGCTCATTAGAAACATTAATCAACACTTTTACATGAACTATTGGATGTTGTATATTATGTAGCATGTCTTTCTACATATTGAACATCGTAGCCCTCGCTACAGAGAGATTGGTGGGAGTTGATAGATATAAATCAAATTCATTTTCACCCTGTAGAATATTATTACAGGAAATGTATCAGTGTCTATGTGATTCAAATATCACATAAACAATTATTATAACATTTATTAGCTCAGATAAGTTAGGTTTTTTAGGGGAATGGCTCACCTCAAATCTGGGGGGGGGGGTGTGGCAGGATCTTCACACACAGACAGTTGTTATGTTGTTTCATCTATTTGCCTCCCCCATCAATCTTGCTATCACCTCTATTTGGTATTGTAATTCTTCTTGAAACATAGCTATTGTTTCTCTCATCTATTTTATTTCCTCATTTTGATCCTCCGATTGTTTTTCTTTCCTAAAATATATTCGGGGTGTCACCCCAAAACCCACACCTCTGACACGACCATATTGTTCTTGATGCTTGATGGCCGTTGAATGTATGTTTTCATCTGGTGCAGTTGTTTTTGATTATGATGATTATTTCAAATAGAAAATATTGGAAAATAAGTATTCGTTGTTATTTAATAGCAACTTAATGAAAATAAAATTTATATTATGTCATACTTACACCTGTTTCCCAAAATTTGTGAGTGTTTTCATCTATCAGTATCCCCTTCTTATTTACACGAGCCTCATTCAATAGTACATGGCATGGGATGGAAGTGGATTTTGATTTTGATTCATCAATATGCATATAAACATAGGAACATGGTTGTTGTGTTTTTTCTGTCACATAAAAGTATTAAAGCAGGATTAAAATACGTAACATTTTTCTTCTAAAGGGAAGCATACCCCATCCATACTTTACGGTAGGGATATGCTAGTTTTTTTATCATTCATTCTTTTTTAAGAACTCAGTTGTTGTTTCATGACTAAAAAACATTCAGTCAAAGTGATGTATAAAAGCAATTTCAAACAATGTTTTACCAAAAACAATGTACCTGAAAAGTCTTCTCCCCAAGATGGTTGCTAAATGCATCCCACGCTCCTTGGGATATCAAGTGTGAATAAAGAGGAGGTGGATGCGGCATGATTTTTCCTTCATCGTCTTTAAGATGATATTTTGATAAAATTGTGCAGAAGCCTCTATGAATCCTTATTGCAGCTCTTAATATATATTCCTTGTGAGATGCATCTACTATAAATGCACTTTGAAATAGATGATGGAGAGTAATTCAATGTTTTAGTATTTTATTTTATTTTAATAAATTAAAGAAATGATATCATAATGTTACCGTAATATCTCTCTAAATTAGTGTCTTAAGCCCAGTGACAACGTGGTACGATGACAATATATCAATCGGTATGCATTGCCGAGTGAAGATTCCAATATAGCTAGTAAATATGGCATTTTTGGGGTTAATATATTGGCCTCTCTTATTCCATCAAACCTATTATTTGATGCCTTTTTCTTTTTTCCTTAAGGAAGTTTTCTAACACGTTCAAACTACACCACCCTTGTTTTTTTTGCACTGTCAGGGTTTAATTTCTTTCCATTTCCTCAGAAGCATCATCATTATGTTCCTTTCGAGTGCGATCATCGACACTGGGAACATCAGCAATAGATTTTGAAACATGTTGTACCTCAGTATTGGGACCAATAGCAATAGGTTGAGAAACCTATTGGTTCTATGCACTAGGACCAGTAGCAGTAGTTTGAGAGACCTATTGTGCATTGGGATTGGGAACATCAGTAGACGCAGAAGACATTATCTACAGAAGTGTTTTAACATTTAATATATATTACATGAAAGAAAAAAAAATAGATAATAACATAACGTAACATAATGTATATTACAATAAACAAATCACCTGATTATTGAACTCTTTTTTAAAGGTTAATGACATTTGACCCCTCAATTTACTATGTAAATCACTTCATTATGGACTCATATGACATAAAAAAAGTTGTCTAAATTGGGACCACTCAGAAATGATTGTAAAGTCCTAATGAAAGGGTCATCCTCTATGAAATTGCAACTAACCCTTTAGTTGTTTTGGTATATAACAGAACAATTTAATAGCTTTGGTTTATGGGATATGGAACATAAAATACTTGCACTGCCTGTGAAGGAATTATAAGTGCTTCGTCATTCTCCCCTTCCTTTCTAAAATACTCTTTCACGAATCGTAATTCATCTATTTTAGAATAAATCAAGTTATCAACCCACTTTCATTGAAAAAATGGCATTTGAAATTTCATATAATCCAACTCCCAAATTTCATTGATGATGCCAAAGTATGACATATTCACATTAATTGGATTTCTGTCCATAACACCAGAAACATGCATCGCTTCAGCCACAATTGTAACCCCACTATTTTGCATGGTACTCTCTTAATCATGTTCATTAGTATAGAATGTATAACCATTAACTACATAAGCATTGTAAGATAATACATACACACTATCTCTTCCATCTATCAATCGAAGACATTCTGAAATTGAGTCTGGATTTTCATATAACTTCATAAAAATATGGTCCCAAAACCATCTTGTAAACAGTCTATTATGTATATATGTTATCCATTTTTCATCCCTTGATGGATTCAAATTCCTAAGAATTTTTTTTGGGGTTTGAACATATGGGTCAATGTCGAAACTGTTATAAAAAACGTAAAGGTGGGTCTACTCCCGATCTGTAATATTGATTATGATAACCTCTATTCTTGAAATTTATGTAGGCCAATGATTTTCACACCTGACATGTATTTGGTACATAATTCATCGGCTTCCTCAACAATATATTTCTCCACAATAAAACCCTCTATCCAACTTCGATTTTTGACATACCCTTTCAAAATATTCATATACCATTCAATGGGGTACATCTATCTATAATGTATAGGGCCACATAGTCAAATCTCTCACACTAAATGAACCATCATATCAAAGAAGGTCGGTGGTAAGAATATTTCCAATTCCCATAATATAACGGAAAGTTTTCATTCCATAGTGGGAAATTTCTCCGAGTCTATATCTTTGCTGCATATAGATTTGAAAAAGAAACATAGTTTCGTTAATTTATAGTCATCATTTTTGTAAATAATTCCATGAAATTCTATAGGAATTAGATCTTGCATCACATCATGGAAATCATGTGATTTCAGACCCTTTATCTTTAAATTTCTCATTGACACAATGTTTTTTATAATTGGTGAATACCCTTCTGGAACCTTTATGTTATTCATGAAGTTGAAAAACTGATATCTCTCCTACCTGGAAAGAGTATAATTTGTAGGAGGAAGAAATTTTCATTTTTCACTGTTCATTAGTGCCAAATCTTATTGTATTCCCAACTTAACCATGTCTAAACTAGTAATGAACATAAAACATGATCTATGGCCAGATGAAGATGAAAAGTATGCTCCGACAATTTTTGCAATGAAAAATATGGATTAAGATAACTTCCTTAGATTTTTAAAGTATATGAAGGTATCTGATGGGTATTCAAGTAACATCTCGAGGTGTGTTGACTTAACGAATTGTAAGTTACATAGATTGAAAAGTCACGATTCATATATTTTGTTACAACAATTAAAACCATTGGAATTGTGTACATTATTACATAAAAATGTTAGTGTTGTTTTACTCCAATTCTGCAAATTTTTTAGCCAACTATGAGAGAAATATCTATATCCAATTCAGCTTGACCACCTCCCGAAATGTTTTGTATTGGACATTTTTTAAATGGAGTGGATCTTTCCTCCGTCATTTTTACTTTCATGATGTATTTAAATGTGAATTTGGTTGAGGAAACTAAATTAGGAGGACCCGTTCATTATCAATGGATGTACCTAACTCTGTGGTACTTTATTTATATGTTTTTCAGTTAGGTAAACAATTTTTGGCACATAATTAAATGCATAATTATGTTTTTTTTATTTCACAGATATCTTGGGCATTTGAAATTATACGTGAGAAATAAAGCTCAACCAGAAGGCTCTATTGCTAAATGCTATTTGGTTGAGGAGTGTCTTACCTTTTGTTCTATATACTTGGATGATATTGAGACAATATTTAATTGAGTTGGATAATTGACGACACATCTACTCAATCTCAAATACATAATAAATCCAAAATATATCCTGTCATTGGCCGATCTGTTCGGAGGACCTCAAATGTTACACTGACATAATTGGTATTATTAAAGGCACATAGATATGTGTTGATGAATAGTGAAAATGAAGATCCATTTATTGTAGAGTTGAGGATACAATAATGTGAAGGATGAGATACCGAACACGAAATGAGAAAGTTATAAAAAGATCTGTGAATAAAGAGCTTGTAGAATGGGTTGCATGATGTCTAAGTTCATAAATATTTCAATTAATACAAATATTAGATCAACACATATATTTTTTAAATATAATAAAGTATATTTCTTTTTTTAGATCATTAATACTGATTCTCAAGAAGATTTTTAAGCAGATTTGAAGTTTCTTGCTCGAGGTCCTCTAAAAGAAGTTAGAATATTTGACCCTTGCAACGTGAATGGATTTAGATTTCATATTGTCGATTGAGAAAGGGGTTTGAAAATGAATAATAGATGTGTATTTAAATTTTATGAAGTGGGATAATATGGAAAGAAAATTGATATTATTGAAATAAACTACCATGGGAATATTTCAGTTGTTTTATTCAAATGCAATTGGGTCGATATTATTAGAGGTGTTAAAAGAGATTCCGTTCAATTTACTTCTGTGAACTTATCTCACTTGATGGATGTTGGTGGACATGAAATGCATGTTCCATATATCTTATCATCATAAGAAAAAATGGCATATTATTTGAATGATGTTGTGGATGAAGGGTGGAGTGTATTTTCTCACGTAATACAATGAGATTTGTATGATATGGGTGATGAAGTGGATGATTTGACCTCTGAAATTCAATCTCTTCAACAACAAGATGTAGAATTATTTGTCCATCATGATATTTAAAATATTTGTATAGTAATGATGAATGAAGTGGATGAATTAAGGGATCATGAAATCGACATGATTGAAGGGAAAAATTATTTTAAGTATAATTATTTATTCATTCAACAACACCTATTTCATTTGTACAATCATTCATTATCATTATTATGTATATTTTTTTTGTTAGTACCGGGCATCTTTTATCATTTTTAAATTTTTTTTCTACATATTATCTTGAAAAATATGTTTTGAATATAATTTTATTTGATTAAATGACAGGAATTCCAAGGAGGAAGTGATACACTGTTTTATCCACCACTGTGACAGATGACGATCCATCTGTCTCACACCCTACGTCATCTGAGCCACAAGAATCTTTCCCCCCTACACCATATCCCCATACACTATCTCTCACACCCTCTTTGATCATCCCATTAGTAGTAGAGTCATCGACTCCTCCTTCAACAGCCTCAATAGGGGGCTGCAACGTGCCACTTCTAGTTCATCACGGGCATACTGTAGGGTCACTATTTAGGTAAAATTTTAATATAAATAAATTTATTGCACTTTTTTATACTAATTTTTTGTTTATTAAAGATGAAAAAAATGTAAAAATGGAGAAAAATATAAAAATTACAGATGTGTGGAATATTAATAAAGAGAAGATAGTTGTCCCATTTGATTCACATGGGTTCCCTACAGATGATGCCACATGATTACATGGCCAAATTCTAGGCCAGTTGGCAGTAGAGCCCATTTCCCATCCCATTTCTTATGATGATTGGATTCATATTCCTCCAATATATAAAAATGGTGTTTTTGATTCCCAAATAATGGAAATTTCAATACATTAAGGTGTAATTGAATGTCATTTTATTAATATGTTCAAAATGAATTTAGGAACAAAAATGTTTTTCCACATTACAGATGCTGATGTGATAGCACAAAAATGGATGTTGAAAAATCAAGGTAAGAAGTTGAAATAATTAAATTGGATATTGTAGAGAAATGTAAATGATACTGCTTTGAACGTCCAAAAAATCTATGAGAAGCTACCCAATGGGGTACCCAAAGAACATTGGAATGTTTTTTTTACAGACATCGTGATGAGAAGAAGATGGTATTTAAATATATATAATTATATTAACCACATTTTACTTTTATAAAAGTATATTAAGATGACATGGAACTTAATATATTACAATTAAATTTCATTTTATTTATTTCAGGATCTCTCAAGAAAGAATGCATCAATCCGAGCTAAGCAAGTCATCAATCACACTACGGGGTCGAAAGGTTTTTCTAGAAGCCGATCAACTATGGTAATCTTTACTTTAGTTTAAATATTTATAAGACACTATTATTTTTTTATTATATTAAACAATTGATTTATCGTTCTTTAATGCAGTCACAATGTTTAGGTAACGAAGCATCCTAAAATGAAGAGTGGTTGGATATTCACAAAAAAACTGATAGATGTTTTGTTAATGATCCGGCCAAATAAGTGTGGGTATGAACTCATTTTTGGATTTTAATAACTTATTATCTGTTTTAACAATGTCAATATATATTGATTTTTTATTTATAGAAATAATTTAATGAAATATGGGATGTCAATCCAAGGCATTCTTACTCAGTCTCCCAGGATGACCTGGTTGTTAATGTCATTGGGATGGAGCATCCTGGAAGAGTGCATAGGATGGGTTTAGTACCCATACCATATGAGGTATTTGGCAGGCCATTAGGGATTGCAGTCGTATCTACTCCTGGTTCTAGTCAATCCATACCTAGAGATGCTCAGAGATAGATTGTTTCTCTACAAAGCACAGTTCCAGACTAGGGGGCTTAGATATCCGCATTGTAGAAACCAATGACTGATATACGTCAAAAGATGAGCAGATAACCCCTAATTAGTATTAAATCGACTGGAGAGCAGGTAAATCACAAAAATTCAAAATAATTTATTTTTCAAAAAATTTATTGGTTTTAAGTTTAAATATAAATATGCAACAATATTTAATATTCAATATAATGTTCTTGCAGGTTGTAGCAGGATGTGGCGACAGAGGTGGAGAGGGTGATGATATTTGTTCATCATTGGACAATGATTAGTAGAATTGTTGATATATGGAAAACATTTTAACAGTCGGTTTGTATATGTATCATGTGTGGCATATAGTTTCCTCCAAACATTTTCATGACCTATCATTTTCCTGATTTCTCATGTTTCCTTTTATGTATTTTATTGATTTCTGTTCTTTCTTTTATGTCTTGATTTCTTGAGTGTGGTATGCACCATATATATCCACTGTTTATTTTGATGATTCATTTTTTATGATTAATTTTTCCTAAATTCATTTTTTTCATTCGAACAACTTATCCTACATTTTCTAGCCCAATGCATTTACCACTACATTTACATTTCTAAGAAGTACTTCTTAGTTATGCTCTTGTATCAATCCATTGGGATGAGATAGTGTGTCTCGCTAACAGGTTTAAGATAGATCACCCTTTAGTGTGGCATAATCCTAGTATCCAAAATATCTAAAAAACAGTAGGAATCCATAGATACTAATACAAGATTAGGGGAAATTTTGTTACACTATATGAAATGGGGTTTTCCCACCATTTCAAAAGTGTCCTCCAAGAACAGTCAGGCAGTGTGAATGACAGTGTCCATTATCTCAATAGGCATGACATGCCGATGAAAAACTGCCAGTAGATTCACTAAAACCTCATACCCTTGAAAAATGTTAAATAGACTACATGATCAGTTACTTACCATTCATAACATCAACTACCCTATCAAAAATAATTTATTATTAGCATCCATACTCCATGAAAGAATATATCAACCACCTTTTTGAGATGATCATCCCTTTTAAAGAATGTTCCTGTTTACTTCTATTATATTCTACACATCAAAATAACTAGGATGCATAATGAGAGTTATAATATATTAGGAGCCAGATTCCAGTCCTTCTCGGGAAACCACACTAATGACTCCTTTTCCAAACAAATCACATGATGGAAACAAATAAGATACTTGAACCTAATTCATCACCCTTAAAAAAATTAAGAACCTTTATCCATAGGAGATATGATTTTACCTTTTTTCTATCTTTAGTGTCAAGTATAATAATTCCACATGGAATAACCGAAGAGAGAGATGATTTTACCTAATTCCTATGTTATGTTTCATTTATAATAATTCCTCATGGAAAACAACATAAATTAATCCCATGAAAATATTACCACATCATTATTACCATGATAAAGGGTCTACCACTAACATACTACACCTCACATCATTTGAGTAAGTACGAAATAAATAAATAACCACCTAATCATGATTCTAAAGGACTGTAGGTGGGTTTACATTTATCGACACATAGATGGAAGAGAAATCTAAATAGTTACTATATATATAGTAGTAATATATATAGTTTATATATATTTCATCCACCTATATTTCCAATGTATGTGAAGATGTATGTTGCAATATAATTATAATAATACTGATGAATAGACCATGGCATAACTTAGACATCCCTAACCAGTCTAACGAGCCTATGTGCTCATGTAATTGGGCACATACTCTATATGCTAATAGAGTGAGAGATGGCATGAAACAACACATGGGAGGTTGAGTGTGCCATCAGGTAAAAATTATAATCATGGAATGTGGTTATTAAACCAAATTACTAATATAGTTACATTTTTTTGATACACCATGCTCAATAACTGATGTAATGAATTGTGATATCTGCTTACACAACAATCTCATACCATCATAAAATAACCTATATAAAGGCATATATTAAAAATAACTAGCATGGGGAATTCCCTCAAATCCATCTCTTATATCTACACTATATACATAATAATGTCATAATCATTTGTGTCCTAATAGACAAGGAATAACCTCTTATTCAGGTCATTATCCATGTTCAATTCCTATTTAAAATATTACAATTCATATGATGCATTTTATAAAGCATAAATCAAGAGTATGGAAGTTAAATTACTTGGGATCATTCAATTTAAAACTAATTGATTTACTTTTAGAAAGTACCCCCATCATTAATTATCCATTTCACATTATCAGTTACGATTAACTCATTCAATTCATTAATACATGGGAAACCCATATATAATCTCAATGGAGTCACATAGATGGTGACATGTTAATCTAGGAAATTTCCCACTTTAGAAATTTCAACTATAAGTAGTAGAAACACCTAAAGGATGCCTTGGGTTCTATCAAATAATCATATATAAAGGGATATTACTTTATTGAACAATTACAGAACATATGTGGGAGTACCAACATTTGAAAAAAAATCATATGGTCCCATTTTACCTAGATCACCCAATGGGTGACCATATAAGTTTAACCCAACATGTTAACATCCAATCAAGGATAAACTAGTACATTTGAGTATGCAATGGTCAATTTTAAATACATAGATTCACCACTAAATTTTATTGGATACTAGGATTATGCCATGTGATATGTTTATTTGAATTCCATTACACACTGAATGATGCATTTGGTTGTTCTTAATTAAGAATCTCTTTTCATATTGATTGTAGTATGTATTATGTTGGTGTTTTGTTATTTTTGGAATGGTTTTTTGTGGCACTGATACATGGGCTCTAAAAACAGGTTCATTTTTTCTAAATCTTCTCTTTAGCTGTGGTATTAACCGCCGCTACGGTCCTAATTATAGCAGTAGTTTTAGCCACCGATAATTTGCACCATCATCTGCGCTTTTTTCGTGGTAGTCATATTGTTTGTCAGGGTGGTTTGAACCAGCAAGTCATTACTTTTTTTAGATGTGGTTTTAACCACTACTAAAAAAGTAACCCCCCTCTGCCCAGAGAAACCGTTGCGAAAAACAATATAATCACCACGAAAATGCACCAACTATGATGGTTTCCATAAACCACTGCTAAACCTCTTTTACCACCACAAATAGTGTCCCGACATTCAATTTAGTGGCAGTTTTCGGAGACTGCCTCTGATGCATATAGTGGTGGTTTAAACTGTTGCCAAATCTAAAAAAATGCCGCGAAATTGCAACTTTCCTACAGTGTATCTATAGTAGTGTTGAGATAATTGTTCGTGGTTTTTGTTATAAAATAATTAGGTATAATGAGAAGAAAGATATAAGCTTAATGTGGGAATTTAATTCACTTTCCAAAAGGTTTTTATCCCCCCCCCACATTGATTGTGTAGGGTTATCATTGGAAGTATCCCTAAAGGATTTCTTTATTAACGGTGGGACTCTCTTCGGCATTTCCAACACTGGCGGGCCTTAATTGTGGTTCCTCATCCTCAAAAATTTCATTTCAACTCTCTATCTATAATTCCCCAACCTTAAAACATTACTTAATCTTAAGATACATCAATAATTTGAATTTAATTCACATTGATGATCTTTTCAAGTTTAGTGTTTTAATTTGTTGGGCAATTATTAATACATATCATCCAATAATCAAACAAAATGATATTATCAATATAGTATCCATTTTTTATACCACAGAAAACCATTAAAAAATATTGATTTCTTTTATTTATAAAAAACTTTTTAACTTCTACATTTATCTTACTCATCCTTATACTCTGTGAAAAAATTTAAAAAATTAGCTGTGAGCATAAAAACTCAGAATGGGATAAAATAAGGAAAGAAAACAGTAGTCAATGAATATTTATAAACCCATGAATTCATAAGAACCATGAAAACATCATAGAAATAAAAAATAATAATCTTAACTTATGGAATCCATATCATACTTACTTTTCACCTTTCATAGCCACGTAGGGATTAACCTTCATGGTTACATTTAGAATATCCATCACAATATATTTCCTAAATATCTTTGGATACACCTTAAAGTGTACATCCATCGCATTACCCAATGCATTAGAGAGTTATTATGGGCTCACCTACCTTCAAAAACACCCGTATAGATAAGAAATTCCCATGAACAATAATATAATAATAACACATGAACAATTATAAAGGAAAAAATGGCATTTCAACATTGCAATAATAAGACATAATTTCAAGATATGGATATAATAAATCCATTCTCAAAACCATTTTCAATACCAAAATACCTAAAATATAATATGGTATTTTCTTTTCATTTAGAAATCATTACGGCTTGTAGAGGATTCCAAATATCAAATAATTCTCGTAATGGCAGAAAGGTCGTTGTCACCGCGTACACTAAAATGAAACATTCCTTTTATAATTTAGTAAAATGATATATTAAAAAATATTCAATTTGAAAACCATGGAATGAAATTAAAAGTAAAATGGGTTTATTATACACTGTATAAAAGAATATTGTATATAAATCAAAATATGCTTCAATGAAAGAAGATTGATACAAAGTCCCTTACTTTGAGTCTAAATTACCTCGTTTGTTCATTAATTTCCTAAATAAAAAACATGGGATAATTTCAACTTTATTTAGATCCTTTTTAAAGTTTATTATTCATTTAATATCACATATTACCATGTTATAACAATTATTTAATTATCTGAGTTCATATCGGATAATTGTCGTTGTTCCGTACGTGAGTCAAAAAAATGAACTAGTTTGATGCAGATTATCCATGTGGTAATAAGTCCATTATCTCCAGAATATTATTCAATATTTAAATATAAAATATATCAAGTATATATGTATTTATAATATTCCATTACATATTGAAATAATAAATGAAATGCACAAATCATGGAGACAGCAGGTCGTACGTACGGATGAACACTACTTTTATTTCTTTTTTTACATGATAAAGGATTGAAAACAAAACTATGCATAGGTATATTATAATTATAGTATAATATCTATGTTATATATGTTACATAAATTCATTAACACAATACTTTATACTTTACATGTATGTTATGAATTAATCATATCACATTGAGGGGTCGGTAATTCAAACATCCTAAAATGAAATTATCGTATTTACACATTATGGAAAGCATAAAGGTATATTGTAAAGAAAAATTACAGAAGAATAACGACAATATAAATTTATAAATATCATATATTAATATAATTCCATCATAATTGCAACTATTAGAGGCGGTAGGAGAAAATTGAACAATCATTGTTTCGTGAGGCAGTAGTTTGCCGTACATAGAAACAATATGTTCTATATCCATTAGATGGAGGCGTGTGTATGTGTAGGTGGAACCCATAGCATAAAAAATCCTCATATATTTATAATAATGGTGTTTTTATAAAATTATAGAATAAAAATAGGTTAGGGGGTTGTATAATGAAAATAAATAAAAGGATCTTGAGAGAAGACGTTACCTCTAAATCGGGTAACTCCTTTTGATTTCAGCCAAAAATATTCCTTGAGTATCCTTATACCAAAGATAAGTCTTCTAAAAGTATAGGAGGGGTTTTGGGAGCTTATTTTTGTAGAATTTTTATGATATAATGGGATTGAGTGGTGTTATTAAATGAGTAGAGGGGGTGATGTTTTATAAGAGGGAGAAGGGGCGCTTTAGGAAAGTCGTGAAATATTATTTTATTATAAGTTTATATTGGAATAATAACAGATAAAAAAGATATATTTAGAATATTAGATGATTATGGGTCTAAATCTTCTCATAAACTAGGTTTTATAGTATTTTAGGTCACAAATTTTACCATATCTTTTGGATTTAACCCTTAGTTAAATAAATTAACTCTTACCATGTCTTCTTGTATTTTTCCACTATATGGTTATTATAGTTACTATAAAATTTCAAGAGAGACTCAAGTGCATAATGAATGATATGTTTACCATTATATAAGTTAGTTGACCGAATCTATGATTTTGTTGACTAATATATCATTTAGTAAAATAGTACTTGTTTTTTAAAACATCATTTATGTGAATTTTGACACTATTTAGTAAATGATTTTTGTTAAAGTCATAACTACCAGTTTCAATCAAAAAACCACATTAACTCAAAGATAAAATATAATATTCATCCAAAAAAATCGTGTATGGAATAAAAATGTTCAAATTATATTTATTTTAAAATTTATAATATCATTTATTTGAATCATTCATTAATAAAGTAATTAGTGCATCAGCATTGTGTCATAAATAAATGTATTTATTTAATGTCTGAAATTTATAAATAAAACACCGTGATGTAGGAAATAATTTTAGATTTCTAATGACTATTTATATCTGTATATATTAATTATATAACCCCACATTAAATTTGTATTAGTAAAAGATACATGTTTATGTTATATTTCTCTTTACTTTAAATTAATTATTATAAAATGGTGCATCTTATGTCTTCAAATATTTATTTATGCATATCATATATTTCAGTTGAAAAGGTAAAAATTCAATGGTTCTTTTGATTGGAGAACACATCTAAAGTTATTGACAGGTTCTGAAATATTAGAACAATTTGGAAATTTTGAAACAATATTTTGGTAAGTTCTTCATTTAAATGATTGTGGGAAACAAGTTCAAAGTGCATCTTCAAGTTAAATAAGAATGCAACAATGGAATAAAAAATGTATATTCTTCAATCTTCTATATTGGGAATTTAATTTGGTGTGACATAATCTTGATTTTTTTTATATTGAGAAGAATTTTTGTGACAATTTGATCTTCAAATTGGTTAATGAGCATGGAAAATCAAAGGACCATATCAATTCTCACATGAGTTTACCAAAAATGAACATAAAGCATGATCTTTATCCAAATGAGAATAAAAATATTTCTCTGATGATTTTTCGATGAAAAATAGAGATAAAGATACATTCCATAGAATTTTAAATCATGAGAAGGTATATGATGGGTATTCAAGTAACATATCAAGGTATGTTGACTTAAACTAGCATAGGTTACGTGAATTTAAATTCATGATTCACATAATTGTTTTATATTAGTAACTACCATTAAAGATATTCTTTGCAATTTACTTCTTAAAACTTCTCTCGCTAGAAGTATGTGAGTGACCATTAATTACATGATCCATATATCTCATCACATGAGAAAGTACTATATTATGTGGATTATGTCATGGATGAAGGGTGTGATGTTTTTTCTCATGTAAAATAAAGTGAATTGTATGATATGAGTGATAAAGTGAAAGATTTTACCATTGACATTGAATCCCATAAATAGAATGAAATGAACTTATCTGTCCATCTAGATATTTAAAATATTAGTCTTGAATGAGAGGATGAAGTAGATAAAGTAATTGTAGAGTAGGAAAACGACATGATTTATGGACAAGATGATTTCATGTGTAGTCATCCACTAATTTATCATCCACTTATGTTATATGTGCAGTCACTTATTATCAATTATTTGAATATTTTGTTTTTTTGGTACTATTAATCTATTATCATTTCAATTTTTTTCGTTATGATTTTTTTGAAATAAAATTTATAAATATGATTTTATCTTAATAAATGATAGGAATGTCAAGAAGGAAATGATGGGTGTGGTACAACCTCTTCTCTATAAGTGGAAATTATGGGTGTGATCCATACTGTTGACTTTTCTAAACAAAAGGGCTGGAATCGAATTTGGATTGAATGTGATTCAAACACTATTGTCCAAGATATTTGAAAAGGGTTGGTTCACCTTGCCTGGCCGTGTAACATCCCAAGTAAGTAATGAATAATAGATATTTTTATCTATGTATATTAATGATTAAGATAGTGTTTTAGAGGCTTAAAATGAAAATAATTCCAATCTTAAGCATGGAATACACTAATATTCTTAAAAGATTGTTTTACGGCCTTATGATGGAAAACCCTTTTTAAATATATCTTTTGACAATTTTATAAACTATTTTTGTCAAAATAAAATTATTCTTTATGATTGGGACATCAAAATTTACTTTGTGTGAATTTTTGGTATTTTTCTGACAATGTTCATTTTTTAATGAATAGTGAAAAATACTGCATTTTACATCAAAACTGCTTTTTAATCTAATTTGATTATTTGATTAGATTATCTTTTGAATTGGTCTTAATGCGTAACTTGAATATATTTTTACCATTTAATCCAATGGTGGTAGTTGGAATCAATTTCACTTTGAAATTGGACTTAAACTAGTGTCAATCTTTTGATACTTATTGTTTCATAAAAATACGCTATTTGCTCTGACAGCGGGAATTAATTATTAAATTAATTAATGTGACTTATATTTTTTGAATTTTGTAAAATAGACTTCATTTTTGAATTCGTAATATCAAATATAGCTTAGGGTAAATTTTTGGTAATTTTCTGAAAAACTTCAATTTTTGATGAATAGTGAAACCACTAAGTGGTACTTATAAAGACTGATTTTCCGTTTAAATGAAATTTTGCCATCATTGTGTTTTGAATTTCAAAAATCCAACATAAATGGTTGTCATTAAGAAGTAAAATGTGGTTCAATGAGATTATCATAATTTTTTTGGTGAATAGTAACTTATTAAGTTCTTAATCGCGATTAGTGGTAATTAGTGTAGTTTAAGGTAAAAATAATGCTTTAATAAAATAAGATGAGCTTGACACATATCCTACCCTCATTGTTTATGTCATGGTCGACCGAGAAAAGCCATGGGTCAACTTGGGGACCCCATGGATCCACTTTGGTTGGGAAATGACATAAACAACTTTTTATTTAATGTAAAAGTAAAAATGACACAAACATAATATGTTTTACGAAAACAATTTTTAAATGGGGTTATAAAGATCAGATTTTTTATTATAAATAGTAATTGGAAATCTAAAAAGATTTAATACATCATAGTATTTGTTTTATAATTTTTAGACATTAAATAAATTAAATTATTTATGACATAATAATGATGCAGCGATGACATCATTATTTGACGATTTAAATAAAATGGAAAGATAATGTAAAATCTATGAACTAAACATGTCCAAAACCAATCGGATGAGTGGATTTCGAACCCTTATCACCTTATCCACGAATTATATCAATGTGGGACCTTTTAAAACCGAAACACATTTTCAAATAAAGTAATATTTCTTTACTTTCCAAAAGTGCCCCTCCTCTCCTCTTATAAATGGCCCCCACCTCTACCTCATTTCACACACTCCTCAAGCCTTTGGCTCGGACAAACCCTACCCATTTACTCTCTCCACATCCCTCTCCTCATCCTAGAGGATTCCCTTTGGGCATAATCCTTTCAAAGGAAGCCTTTAGGCTCAAATCAAAAGGAGTTACACTTTTAAAGGTAATTCATTCTCTCATGATCATTTGTTTTATTTTGTTTCTCCAACCCCCAAAACTCTTTTTATTTAATTCTTTTGTAACAACAAAAGTATCTTAAATATACTAGGATGTTTTTATAAGATTTATTTGAGCTACACTCTCACACAACTACATCAAATGGTTAAAGAACATACGGTTTCCGTGGATGGCGAAATTCTACCTCCCGAAACGATGAAAGTTCAATACTCATTTAACACCTTCAAAGGTGGCCATTATGATGTCACTATTTTTATATATGATATATAATATATTTATGTTTTCCTTAAGCTTCTGTTTTTTTTTCATTTTGGGCATACCTTTATGGTTCCCATTATGGGTAAACATGATATCTTCATTTTAGGAAGTGCGGACTACCGCCCCCTGAAAGTGATTTGATTCGTTAATACCATATGTGGGATGTGTAAAGGATAAAGTTAATGATATTATCTATGTTATTATACTGTAATTATAATATACTCTTATATCATTATGATTCCATTCCAGAAAACACGAAATAGAAATGGAAGTAGCGTTCATGCATACGTACGGCTTACCCTCTCCATGAACGGTGCATTTCATTTCTTACCTCTGAATGTGATGTAATATTATATATACATGTATATGATGAATATATATGACATATATGTTATCCAGAAAATTAATATCATTCTGGATATAACGAACCTTTGACCAAATTAACAACATGTAAGTGTAAGAAGTCTATTTTTGACTTAAGAACCAAATACCGACAAAATGAACATTATTAACTTAAATGATTACATGATGTTCATAACCTGGTGTAAAATGAATAATGAACTTGAAAAAGGTTCATAAGCAAGTAGAGATTAACTCAAGTTTATTATTCAGGAGATTAAAGAACGGTCGGGTCAAGTCGGATACGAGGTATGGGACTTCGTCTCAATCTCCTTTCTTTGAGGCATATTTTGTTTTATACACAACCTTCTTTTATACGGTGTATAAACCCCTTTGACTTTAACATTTATTCAAAAGGAATCTTTTTTATACGAAGCATTTACTAAATGACAAAAGGGAATGTTTTTGTCGTACGTATGCGGCGACAACGACTTCTCCGCCGTCGTGACCGTTATTTGAGTTTCGTCTTCTCTACAAGCCATACCATCTTTTTAAAAGAAAAATAAATACCATGTTTTACTTTTCTTTTATTTTGGTATCGAAAATGGTTTTCATAATGTTTTTATATCAATGTGTTGTATTTATATCTTGTGATTGAAAGGTGGGAATGTTATGTTTTCTTTTATGCATGTTTTATGTGATATGATTATGTTGAGGTTTTTAGGCATTATTATGAAAACGGGTGGTTCCGTGATAAACTAAGGGCGGGTGAGCCCGATATAGCTCTCCAATGCATTGGGTAACGCGAAGGAGTGAAACGTTAAGGTTTTTCCGAAGAGATTTTAGGGAATATACTTTGATGGGTATTCCAAACGTAACCAAGAGGGTTACTCCCTATATAAAAATGTTATGAATTCCTCAAGTTACCTTTATGTCTTATGATTTCAATGATTTACTCATGATTTGATGAGGTATGTTAATGTGCTTATGTTTTATGGGTAAAGTATGATTTCACTCTTATGTATATATGTACCCATGTTTCCTTTCCACGTTTTTATAACCCATACAGTTCTTTTTATGCTCATCCAAAGTTTTTTTGAAATGTTTTTCACAGGTCAAGGGAAAGGTACATGATCTGATGATAGTGTCAAGGAAGTGTCAAGAAATAATCCATGTTTTATTTTAAATGTGTTTCCATTGATGGGAATGAAGAATACTATCATTATGTAACCACTTTGTTTATATGTGGAATGTAATGCATGTTTTATGATCTAATTCTCAAAAACGCTAAACCCGAAAAGAACCTCAATGTGTAATCTTGTAATAACTCAATATTAAGTAAGGTTTAAGGTTGGGGCCTTATAGTTGGTATCAGAGGTCGGTTTAGATAACTTTAGGAGTTAGAATTCTATTAAATGATTATCCAATTTTTTTTTTTGAATTGATATAGCATTTGAAGATTACCATGTTGCTTCATCTAAGACATGTTTGTTCAGAATGGTTTTCCACAGAGGAAACAGGGAAGCAGTGCTAGGAAGGCATACAAAAGGAAATAACCATCCGAATCAGCATCCTGAAATGGTCGGAATTGGAACTGAACAATTTGTTGTAGTAATGGCGCAATTGACTCAAGCGATAAATGGTGGTGGTATCCATGCACGAGATTAGCCAGATCAACCGCAGAGGAACATGTCAGTGGTGGAACATTTCATGAGGCAACATCCACCATCATTCAGAGGATCATCTGACCCTGTGCAAGCTGAAGAGTGGATTAAATCACTGAAAAAGATTTTTGAGGTAATGGGGTGATCAGAACATCAAAAGGTTAGTCTTGCTATTTACCGTTTGGAGGGTGAAGCAGATCAGTGGTGGTCTATGGTTAAAAATATCAGGGATGCCGATGAGATTGATGCTCTTGACTGGGATGAATTCAAAGGTATGTTTCTTGAGAAATATTTTCCTAAGGTGGTTCGTCTTAGGATGGAAAAACAGTTCCTAGAATTGAGGCAGGATGATGATTCAGTGGCTACTTATGAAGAAATGTTCACTCGATTGGAAAAGTATTCTCCAAACTTCATACGAGATCTTGATAGTAAAATAAATTGTTTTTACTCAAGATTAAAGCCAAAATATCGAAGAGCATTAGCTTATCATGATTTTAAAAGTTATGAAAATCTTGTTCGATGTGCTGAGAAGGTAGAAATGGAGTTTTCCGATGACCAAGTGTTCTATAACAACCAGCAGAAGAAGAGACCGAGGTGGCAGGAGAAAGGTAAGAATTCTTCAAAAAATTCTGATGGTAAGAGAACTAAGTTTCCAGTTTGTGATAAATGTGGCAAAAGACATGCTGGGGAATGTCTTCTGAATTCTGGAAAGTGCTACCGATGTGGTAAGATGGGACATAAGGCTCGTGATTTCACTGAAAATGATCAAGGTGAAGGTAAGAACAAATTTGATTTACAGTTAGTGAAATGTTATAAGTGCAATGATATGGGTCCCTATGCAAACGAGTGTCCGACAAAGAGCTTTATTGATGGGAAGCAGTTAGACTACAAGCAGAAAGGGGTGGTGAAATCCTTTGCAACTACTTCAGCAGATGTCGGGCCATCAAATGAAGTTGTATCAGGTACTTTGTTTGTTTTTTCAGATTATGCTAGTGTGTTGTTTGATTCGGGGTCTACACATTCTTTCATCTCTGAAACCTTTTCTAGTAAAATGGGAATACCATCTCAAGAAATGACTCCTGAATTTTTGGTAAAAACACATGGGTGAAATGTTGAGGCAAAAAGATTTTATAAGAATCTTCCTATCCTTATCTGTGGAAAGAACCTACTTGAAAACCTTATTGTTCTACCTCTAGTAGAGTTTGATGTTATCCTGGGTATGGATTGGCTCTCTATTTACCATGCTAAGATTTACTGTAGAGCTAAAGAAGTTTCTTATCAGAAAGACTTTCAGTTTGTTTACAGGAATGAACTCTTACTTTTGATGACATATCAAGAGGCCGAGAAATTTGTAAAAGATGGAAATGAATGTTACCTTGCACACATCGTTGAAAATAAAGGAACTATTCAGATTAATGATGTGCCAGTGGTAAATGAGTATCCTGATGTTTTCCCTGATGAGTTGCCTGGAATAATACCCGATCGGGAAGTTGAGTTTACTGTTGACTTAGTTCCTGATGATAAGACAATTTCAAAACCCCCTTATCGAATGGCAGAAATTGAACTTTTAGAGTTGAAGGAGCAATTGCATGATTTATTAGAGAAAGGTTTCATTAGACCTTGTACATCACCACAGGGTGCTCTTGTTTTATTTGTTAAAATGAAAGATGGTTCTATGAGACTTTGCATTGATTATAGAGCCTTGAATAATATCACTGTTAAGAACAAATATCCTTTGCCTCATATCGATGATTTGTTTGACCGGCTCTAGGGAGCTCAGTTTTTTTCAACGATTGACCTAAGATCTGGGTACCATCAGCTGAAGGTAAAAGAAGAAGATATTCTGAAGACCGCGTTCCGTACGAGATATGGCCATTATGAATTTGTAGTAATGACTTTTGGGCTAACCAATACACCTGCTGTATTCATGGACTTAATGAATATAATTTTCCATGAGTTCTTGGATAAGTTTGTGGTGGTTTTCATTGATGATATTTTGGTGTTTTCTAAAAGTAAAGAGGAGCATGAAAGACATTTAAGGGTTATCTTGAAAACCTTAAAAGAAAAGAAACTATATGGGAAATTCAGAAAGTGTGAGTTTTGGTTGCAACAAATTTCTTTCCTTGGTCACATTGTTTCTACAGATGGAATAACTGTTGATCCTGCAAAAACAAAAGTTGTGGAAGAATGGCCAAGACCCAAAAATGTAACCGAGATTCGTAGCTTCCTTGGATTGGCGGGCTATTACCGAAGGTTTGTTAGAAATTTTTCACGGTTATCTAGCCCAATGACTAAGCTAACTCAGAAGGGTTTTATGTTTATCTGGACAAAAGAATGTGATGATTGTTTTCAGGAATTGAAAAGAAGATTGGTTAATGCTCCAGTTTTGGTACTACCTTCCAGGAATGGTGAGTTTGTTATATAAAGTGATGCTTCATTAAAAGGACTTGGTTGCGTCCTAATGTAGAATGATCAGGTAATTGCTTATGCTTCACGACAGTTGAAAACTCATGAGGTAAATTACCCTACACATGATTTGGAATTAGCTGCTATTGTTTTTGCTTTAAAAATTTGGAGGCATCATTTGTATGGTGTAAACTGTGAAATATATACTGATCACAAAAGTTTAAAGTATATATTCACTCAGAAATAATTGAACATGAGACAAAGGAGATGGCTAGAATTAATCAAGGATTATGATTGTATAATTCATTACCATCCGGGAAAAGAAAATAAGGCGGCTGATGCTTTGAGTCAAAAAAGTAATGCTACATTAACAATGTTGCGTTTGGAACGTGATCCTTTGGTTAAGGATTTGATGAAGTTTGGAAAAGAAGTTTTTGGTGCAGGAAGTCCTTCTGTTTTGTTTCAGGTATCAGTGAGATCATCTCTATCAGATATAATCAAGAAAGCACAGAAGCAAGACAGTGAGTTGCAGAAAAAGGTAGAGCTGGTTCAGAAAGGTAAGTTGCATGAATTCAACATTGATAATGATTGTGTTTTGAGATTTGGGAAGAGATTGTGTGTGCCTTGTGATTCACAGTTGAAGAGAGAGTTGTTATGTGAAGCTCATAGTTCTCCGTTTTTAGTTCATCCGGGCAGTACTAAGATGTATAGAGATCTGCGGGAGTATTACTGGTGCGATGGAATGAAAAAAGACATTGCTGATTTTACTGTGAAGTGTTTGACATGTCAACAGGTTAAAGTAGAGCGGCAGTTACCGAAAGGGATGCTTTAGCCTTTACCAGTGCCAGAGTGGAAATGGGAGAATATATCCATGGACTTTGTTGTTGGATTACCGTTGACATCTCGAGGTAATAATGAAATCTGGGTTATTGTTGATCGTTTGACCAAATCTGCTCATTTCCTTGATATACGAGATACTTTTTCCCTAGATCAACTTTTTCGTTTGTATCTTAAAGAGATAGTCAGGTTGCATGGAGTTCCCCTCTCCATTGTGTCTGATCGTGATCCGAGGTTTACTTATAACTTTTGGAAAGGCCTTCAGAAGTCGTTGGGTACTGAATTAAATTTTAGTACAGCTTTTCATCCTCAATCAGATGGGCAGTCAGAACGAACAATCCAGACATTGGAGGATATGCTACGAGCTTGTTCTATGGATTATCAAGGAGGTTGGGACCATCATCTTTCTTTGGTTGAATTTTCATATAATAACAGTTTTCATTCCAGTATAAAGATGGCACCATTTCAGGAATTATATTGGAAGCGGTGTCGAACTCCAGCTTTCTGGGATGAAGTGGGTGAAAGGGAGTTGATGGGACCAGAATTGGTAGAAGAGATGGCAGAAAAAGTTCATCTGATTCAGAAACACATGATAACAGCTCAGAGCAGACAGAAGAGTTATGCGGATAACCAGAGGAATGATCTATCTGTCGAGGTAGGTGATCATTTTTTTCTCAAGGTTTCTCCTTGGAAAAGTGTGATGAGATTCGGTATGAAAGGAATGTTGAGTCCAAGGTTCGTTGGACCATACGAAATTCCGGAAGAAGTAGGATCAATTGCATACCGAGTGGCTTTACCTCCGAGTTTATCTCAGGTACACAATGTTTTTCACGTTTCGATGTTGAGAAAGTATATGCCAGATCCATCTCATGTTTTGAGTCCAGAGGTAGTTCAGCTGGAAGAGAACCTCTCTTATGAGGAACAACCGGTCCATATTCTTGACCATAGGGAGCAAGTGTTACAGAATAAGGTGATTCACCAGGTAAAGGTTTTGTGGAAAAACCACATGATGGAAGAGGCAACATTGGAATCTGAAAATGCAATGAGGGATAAGTACCCCCATTTATTCGATAAGTAAATAAATTGCGGGGACACAATTTTCTAAAGGGGGGAAGGATGTAACATCCCAAGTAAGTAATGAATAATAGATATTTTTATCTATGTCTATTAATGATTAAGATAGTGTTTTAGAGGCTTGAAATGAAAATAAATCCAATCTTAAGCATGGAATACACTAATATTCTTAAAAGATTGTTTTACTGCCTTATGATGGAAAACCCTTTTTAAATCTATCTTTTGACAATTTTATAAACTATGTTTGTCAAAATAAACTTATTCTTTATGATTGGGACATCAAAATTTACTTTGTGTGAATTTTTGGTATTTTTCTGACAATGTTCATTTTTTAATGAATAGTGAAAAATTCCGCATTTTACATCAAAACTGCTTTTTAATCTAATTTATTTATATGATTAGATTATCTTTTGAATTGTTCTTAATGTGTAATATGAATATATTTTTACCATTTAATCCAATGTTGGTCATTGGAATCAATTTCACTTTGAAATTGGACTTAAACTAGTGTCAATCTTTTGATACTAATTGTTTCATAAAAACACGCTATTTGCTCTGACAGCGGGAATTAATTATTAAATTAATTAATTTGACTTATATGTTTTGAATTTTGTAAAATAGAATTTATTTTTGAATTCGTAATATCAAATATAGCTTAGGGTGAATTTTTGGTAATTTTCTGAAAAAATTCAATTTTTGATGAATAGTGAAACCACTAAGTGGTACTTATAAAGACTGATTTTCCGTTTAAATGAAATTTTGCCATCATTGTGTTTTGAATTTCAAAAATCCGACAAACATGGTTGTCATTAGGAAGTAAAATGTGGTTCAATGAGATTATAATAATTTTTTTGGTGAATAGTAACTTATTAAGTTCTTAATCGCGATTAGTGGTAATTAGTGTTGTTTTAGGTAAAAATAATGCTTTAATAAAATAAGATGAGATTGACACATGTCCTACCCTAATTGGTTGTGTCATGGCCGACCATGACAAGCCATGGGTCAACTTGGGGACCCCATGGATCCACTTTGGTTGGGAAATGACATAAACAACTTTTTATTTAATGTAAAAGTAAAAATGACACAAACATAATATGTTTTACGAAAACAATTTTTACATGGGGTTATAAAGATCAGATTTTTGATTATAAATAGTAATTGGAAAGATAAACAGATTTCCTACATCATAGTATTTTTTTTATAATTTTTAGACATTATATAAATTAAATTATTTATGACATAATAATGATGCAGCGATGACATCATTATTTGACGATTTAAATAAAATGGAAAGATAATGTAAAATCTATGAACTACACATGTCCAAAACCAATTGGATGAGTGGATTTAGAACCTTTATCACCTTATCCACGAATTAAAGCAATGCGGGGCCTTTTAAAACCGAAAAAAATTTCAAATAAAGTAATATTTCTTTACTTTCCAAAAGTGCCCCTCCTCTCCTCTTATAAAAGGCCCCCACCTCTACCTCATTTCACACACTCCTCAAGCCTTTGGCTCGGCCAACCCCTGCCCATTTACTCTCTCCACATCCCTCTACTCATCCTATAGGATTCCCTTTGGGCATAATCCTTTCAAGGAAAGCCTTTAGTCTCAAATCAAAAGGAGTTACACTTTTAAAGGTAATTCATTCTCTCATGTTCATTTGTTTTATTTTGTTTCTCCAAACCCCTAAACTCTTTTTATTTACTTATTTTGTAGCAAAACCAGTATCTTAAATATAATAGGATGTTTTTATAAGATTTATTTGAGCTACACTCTCACACAACTACATCAAATGGTTAAAGAACATACAGTTTCCGTGGATGGCGAAATTCTACCTCCCGAAACGATGATTGTTCAATACTCATTTGACACCTTCAAAGGTGGCCGTTATGATGTCACTATTTTTATATATGATATATAATATGTTTATGTTTTCCTTAAGCTTCTGTTTTTTTTCATTTTGGGCATACCTTTTTGGTTCCCATTATGGGTAAACACGATATCTTCATTTTAAGAAGTGCGGACTACCGCCCCCTGAAAGTGATTTGATTCGTTAATACCATATGTGGGATGTGTAAAGGATAAAGTTAATGATATTATCTATGTTATTATACTGGAATTATAATATACTCTTATATCATTATGATTCCATTCCATAAAATACAAAATATAAATGGATGTAGCGTTCATGCGTACGTACGGCTTACCGTCTCCATGAACGGTGCATTTCATTTCATACCTCTGAATGTGATGTAATATTATAAATACATGTATATGATGAATATATATGATATAAATGTTATCCAAATAATTAATATCCTTCTGGATATAACGAACCATTGACCAAATTAACAACATGTAAGTGTAAGAAGTCTATTTTTGACTTAAGAACCAAATACCGACAAAATGAACATTATTAACTTAAATGATTACATGATGTTCATAACATGGTATAAAAAGAATAATGAACTTTAAAAAGGTTCATAATCAAGTAGAGATTAACTCAAGTTTATTATTCAGGAGATTAAAGAACGGTCGGGTCAAGTCGGATACGAGGTATGGGACTTCGTCTCAATCTCCTTTCTTTGAGGCATATTTTGTTTTATACCCAACCTTATTTTATACGGTGTATAAACCCCTTTGACTTTTACGTTTATTCAAAAGGAATATTTTTTATACGAAGCGTTTACTAAACGACAAAAGGGAATGTTTTTTATGTACATATGCAGCGACAACGACTTCATTGCCGTTGTGACCGTTATTTGAGTTTCGGCTTCCTCTACAAGCCATACCTTCTTTTTCAAAGAAAAATAAATACCATGTTTTACTTTTCATTTATTTTGGTATCGAAAATGGTTTTCATAATGTTTTTATATCAATGTGTTGTATTGATATCTTGTGATTGAAAGGTGGGAATGTTATGTTTCCTTTATGCATGTTTTATGTGATATGATTATGTTGAGGTTCTTGGGCATTTTTATGAAAACGGGTTGTTCCGTGATAAAATAAGGGCGGGTGATCCCGATATAGCTCTCCAATGCATTGGGTAACGTGAAGGAGTGAAACGTTAAGGTTTCTCCGAAGAGATTTTAGGGAATATACTGTGATGGGTATTCCAAACGTAACCAAGAGGGTTACTCCCTACGTAAGAATGTTATGAATGCCTCAAGTTACCATTATGTCTTATGATTTCAATGATTTACTCATTATTTGATGAGGTATGTTAATGTGCTTATGTTTTATGGTTAAAGTATGATTTCACTCTTATGTATATATGTACCCATGTTTCCTTTCCATGTTTTTATAACCCATACTGAGCTTTTTATGCTCATCCCAAGTTTTTTTGAAATTTTTTTCACAGGTCAAGGGAAAGGTACATGATATGATGATTGTGTCAAGGAAGTGTCAAGAAATAATCCATGTTTTATTTTAAATGTGTTTCCATTGATGGGAATGAAGAATACTATCTTCATGTAACCACTTTGTTTATATGTGGAATGTAATGCAAGTTTTATGATCTAATTCTCTAAAACTCTAAACCCGAAAAGATCCTCAATGTGTAATCTTGTAATAACTCAAGATTAAGTAAGGTTTAAGGCTGGGGCCTTATAGGCCACTTACTTCCTGTTGGATTAATTTCCTTGATTCGCTCATGGAAATAAATTACATTGCTTCTCATGCCTTTCTTGAAGAAAACATGGTTGCTGATGGTCTTGCAAATAAGGAAGTCAACCAGTGCTTTACAAGGATGGATGATTTTCCTAGAGGTTTTCTTCCTTTATATGAAAAGGATTTTAATAAGATTCCATCATTCACACTCATGTAATTTATCTTTTCACTTTTCAATACATTGTGTCGTGGTCTTTGACTGAGGCACTACCTTTCTTTCTAAAAAGAGAGGAAGTGTTTTACTAATTCTAGTCAACTCTCAACATCTAAGACTGTAAATCCCCATTCAGATGTGAGGGAGAAATTCATCACTCACATTTTATCTGAAAGATATTAGAGGGTGATAGTTATATGTAAATTTTTTAATGTGAAATAAATTTATTGTAATTTTTTATACTAGTAACTATTTTTTCATAAAAGATGAAAACAATGATACTATGGAGAGAAATATGAATAGTTTAGATGTATGGAATCTGAACGGATATAATATATTTGTCCAATTTTGCTGTTATGGGGTCCCTATGGATGATTCTGTAGGATTATTTGGCCACATTCTAGGCCAGCTAGTGGTGGAGATGGTTACCCTTCTTATTACCTATGCTGATTGGAGGCATGTTCCTCAATATTTAAAAAATACAGTCTTTGATTCACAGATAAATTTAATTTTAATACATTATGGTTTAATTGAATATCATTCTATTATTAAATTATATTATTTTAAAAATGAATCTATGTATACAATTCAGTAACATGGGGATCATATAAATATGTAATATAAAATGGTCGTCTCTCTGCACAATGTGTTCATTGAATTATGTAAGAAAATGAATGGATCTGTCTGTTGTGATATTTCATGAATGGATGGTAGTAGGCAAGTAAATCAAACAACTTCAAAATCATTTACTACACAAAATTTTGTTGGTTTTAAGTCCCAATTTAAATATACAACACTGTTTCATTTTCAAAAATAATTATCATGCATGTGCTGGTAGAAGGAAGTGATGACAGAGATGGAGAGGGTTTCGAGGAGATTTCATTGGGATGATACATTTAATAGTGAATTTGGAACACCAATCAATGTAAATTTTGATTATTTTATATACATTTTCAGTTGTGGGTGTGATTTCTTAGTGTTTATTACACCAGATTGTCCAAAAAAATTTAGATACTTAATGTTATCAGTGTGGTACATCAAAAATTCATTGAGTTGGTGTATTTTTCTCAATGTTTATAGGGGGAGGAAATATGTAGTGATTATTTATATATTAATGGGTTATAGTTGGATATCTGTTTTTGTTTTGCAGTTTTGAGGCTGCAGATCCTGTAACTCTAATATTATTTAAATTGATATACCACATCATTTTAAACCACAAAAATAAATCCAAAATTATTATTTAGTGGTGGTTTCACCTTCCAAAAAAATGTCTCTGAGATAGTGGCGGTTTAAACCGCCACAAAAATACCAAAGTTAAACAACAATTCATTGATGGTTCCCAGAATCCGACACTAAATAAATGGAACTGATGGGAGATTAATATTGACACAAACATTAGCAGTGGTTTTTGGAAAGAGTCATAAAATCATATGGCGGTGGTTTATACCACAACCATATATCAATTACGATGTAGTGTGTGTCACTGTAAAACCCAAATGCTCGACTATGAGGTAGTTGGTGTCTTGATTCGATTAGGGACACACCAAGGGGCACGCTACCAACTTAGTGATGGGATTTGCCTGAGGTATGGGAATGGGATTGAGGACCCCTATATTGGGTGCCCGATGTGTTATATGTCTTCAGGGTCCATGGAGGGTTCCCTTGTTCGATGCTGACCCTAAAGAGGGGTAGTGCAGTGGAGTTGGCCTATCAATTTGGGCGTCACCTTTGAACCTGAGAGATGCAAACATGATCCTTATGATAGGTATAATAGATGATGAAAGGAAAATGGAATAATGAATGAAATAGTAAAACTTATAAAATGAAATTTTAAAATAAATAGAAAAAATGAGATATAAGATATGAGGTTTTAGGGATGGAGGGTGCTCAGGGTGAAATATTTATCTTTTACATTTTTGGGGATAGTAATTCTCCCATGTGGGTGATTTATATGTTTTTTAAATATTATGGTTTTTGGGAGGGTTAAGGACCCCATGTTTATACGTTTCTTTTGGTTCTCAGGATGGTGGATACCCCCCGAGTGTAGGTTGACCGAGCTCAAGGGAGGGTTAAGGCTCCCATGTGTAGGACATGGTTCTCTGGATGGTGGAATCCCCTAGGTCAAATTGATTATGGTCTTGGGATTGTAGTATGCCACTTGGTGGATATGTGGTTTCGGGTAGGGGATGTGACCCCCCCTGGGGGGAGGATATGTGGTCTGGGTAGGGTATACCATCTCCTAATAGGATGGCTATATAGTTCTAGGTGGGGGATGAAACCAAACATGTGGATGGATTTTTTAAATTCTTGGGATGTTTATATTTTCCCTTGGTGGATGTTCATGTTCTAGGGATGGGTATGTTTCCCATAGTTGGTTACTTGTGCTAAAAGACACTCCTGAACTAGATGAAGCGGGTATAGTTGATCTTGGTGTTAATTTAGAACATGAGGATCGATGGTGGCTAATTTTTTTTAGTATTTGTTTATATATATAGATCATATTACATGTGAATACATTGTATATATTTTCAATGTTAGCGACACCGTTTGTGGTGTCCTACTGAGTTATAATCACACTATGCTCGGGCCTCCATGACACCATGATAACCAAGTAGACCTCATTGTTTGAATGTTCAGTTAGGGGAGAGGCCCAATGTTTTTTAATATGGCTGAATCAACTTAGAGGGATTTATAGACTGGGATTTATGTAAGGCTCGAGGATAGTAGTAAATCCTCTAGTGTATTTTATTTTATCATTTAATTTTTAATATGGGATCAGTGAAATTAGAAACCAGATATATCTATATTCTTGTATGCCATTAATTTGAATTTATTATGGAATGGTTTTGTTTTCCCTCCATGTATTCATATCGATCAAAATTATTGATGTTGTTTGGTTATTTTTTGCTGTTATTTCACCCTCATATGTGTGTATAGTCACTCTATTGTATCACCTTAGACTCTCACTATTTTCCGAGAGACTCCAGTTTGTAGGGATTTGTGCATGAGGTCACATAGCACACCAGTATGATTATTAAATAGTGAACTAGGTTGGGGTGTTTCATTATATATGTAAAATAAAAAATTTGTATACAATAATTTAGATAAATAGCCTGAATGAAAAATAAATTGAATAAATTGATTTTTTTTAAAACTAATAAATAAATAGAATCCACAAAAATATATCATTTTGACATTTAAAATTTATAACTTGAATAAAAAATTAATTAACTTAATATGAATAAGATGAATTTCATAAAATAAACAAGCTGAATAAAAAATATGAAACAAATAAATCGCATTGTTATATAAATATTTTAATAAATTATCTACCTAACTTATTTTAAAATATAACTCAAATAAAAATTAAAACATGGAATTTGATTTTTTAAAATTAATAAGTCGAATTATAAATTTTAAATAAATAAATAAAATATTGAATGTAAATTTTCTTCCTTTATAAAAGTAGGTTCATGATCATGATGATTGTGATAAAAACATATATGAAGGAACTACCCTAAAAAAAATATTTCCCATTTCTTCCACACCGATTCCATAAAAATATTATTTTAGTAAATATTTCACCAATAAACTAATTTTATTTAATATTTAATAAATAACATTAATTTTTAAAATTACTCAATATCGATCATCATAATGAAAAATTCTCTCATAGTATTATAATAAACATTTTATTAATAAATCTTGATATGTTTAAAATAAATAACATAGAAATAAATTAAATTAAATTATTTGAATATTTTAAAAATAATAATCTCTATTAAAAAATAAATACAAATATTATAAATATTTAAAATAAATTATCTGAATACTTTAAAATATTTATTAAAATTTTTTTAAGTTAAATTTATTTTAATTTAAAAGAAAATAATTTAATAAAATATTTTATTCCGAAATTCATGATCGAGACAACATCTTTTCTAATAACAATATCTACAAATACTACCTAGAAGTGTGTATTTCCAATTTTCCTTTATTGATTTCTCCCTTAATTATCTTATTTTTTTGTGAGTGTGGGTGCCCAAGATCCTCCTTGAATGTGTACGTTGATTAGAATCACATGTATACAGCTTGATATATGCATGTGTTTCACTTAATGTTATTGTAATATTAATTTTTCATCTAATTTATATATATTAATGTTCTTATATTACTTGTCATATAGTAAGGTTATAACATTTTTCAGCTATAATGAAAACATAAAGATATTATGATAGTAATCTTAAACATGTTTCATGCGGTCTAGATATACCATTCTATAAGGTCATAGATGACATTTTAATACAAGATTTCGGGAGCTCAAAATCATTGAGACTTCTTCTCATAAAGACTCCACTTTTTGATCTCAAGTGTATAAGATCATGAAGACTAACCTGCTTATAGAAACACCAAATGATTTGGATGGTATTGGATATTTCTATTTATGAACATGTGTATGGGTCTCCTTACTTATTATTATTGTATGTCATTGATCACAAACTTTTTCGTATGTGATGGAAACCACAAAAGTGTTTGTTTCTCGAAAGGAAGATTGAATCGTATTCGTGACCGTGTTGTCATGACAAATAAAATTGATTATGTTTTTAAGGTTGAATTATAGTATAGGGCCGACCCTAGGTTGTCTCTCAATGAGTGCTTATAGGTTTATATTATGAATTTTTAATAACAATTACTAAAAATGGGGGAGATTTTGAAAACAATATTAAAAAAATAACTTCATTTAAAGAGATTAATAGTTGATAGATAAATATGCAGATTTAAGAATAATGAGAGAAATGGGTCATTGTGATTTCACTGCACACTTTTCATGTTCATTGTTCTTAGAGTTTCAATTAGGTTTGGAGTATTTCTTTGGTTGAAATTAATTGGAATCCCGATTAATTCCTAATAAATTACATCATAACTTGAAGAAACAATCCTTGATATTAAGAATATTATTGTCATGGTCCAGAACTTATCCATGGAATAAGAGCTTCCAAATAATATTTAAATCTCAGGTAATTGGGTAAGAAAAGGATTGTTGTGTTGTCCAATCAGAACAACACAAGTCACTCATTCAAAACCTCACACTGATCGGTTAGAAATTAAGAGAAAATTTATCACATGCATCAAAACACATATTGAAATATTAAACAATTTAAGATACATAAGAAGAAATACTTTGACACCAAAATCACTCAATACCAGTAGATAATAAATGTGTCAGAACTCCCTTGACATGTGTGTAGTTCCCTAAAAATACATGACCACCGTTTAGATCGACATTGTGAGGAGGAGGAAGCTCGGGTGGAACTCTTTCTTAATGATTGATCCCCATATGATGATAGGGTCCTCTAGAACTTTTAAGAAGAAGAGGATACTCCATTAGGACTCAAAAATGGTAGAAATTTTCCTCCTAGTTGAACTTACAAATGGAGAGCCGAAGGTGTCATTTTATAGGAAAATGGGATTGTGGTTTTGGGCACACAGATTTCTTAAAACCAATTTTCACATGATTTTAGACCTCCATATAGGCTTATATTGCTTTTGAGAAAATAAAAAAGTTGTATCCCCACCTATGATTTTCCTCCACTAAATGTTTGGAACCATTTGTATGAGTAGAGCCCTAGATATGGACAGATCACAGCACACCACTTTTGACTTCGTACAAATTCGGTGTGCTGGACAGATTAGGTCGGTTGGGACAATAGAAGGATGAATGGGTCATGTGTTTCTTCATAATAAATGTATACCAATGCATTTTGTACTAGGAAAAAAAATTTCAGCCCATTGGGATGCACAATTTAGTAGTAGTGTGTGGATGATTCCACTGGTGTGCATGGATCCTGAGAAGTTTGGCCCATTTTTCATGGATATCATCATGGGCTCTCCAAATCATCTCCTCCTACAAAGTTATCATCAAAACAAATATCATATACATTTTTAATAGTTATTAAAACAAAATAAATGATTCAAATATTGAATTAATTTTTTTTATTTTATAATTTTTAATAAAAAACAAGTTAAGCACAGTGGTATAAGGGTGAAAATAAAACAGTGAATCCTGGTGCGATCAATTCAACGTGATGATTTGAAATTGATTGAAAAACCAAGACATTAAGTATTACATTCAGGTATAGGAAGAGATATTTTGAGCACTGTTGATGAGTTTGGTAGTTAATTCATTAAACCTATGCCCGTAATTGAAGAAGGTAAGTCCATCTTGTATAGATAAACTGATAATAAATATAGGACGGAAGGATGGTCGGACAAAGATATAAATCCTTCTTTATAAAATAACATTTAAAAACATATTATATTATACAATGTAAATTCATAAGAGTGGTTTTCATTATTATAACATCACCTTATATCTTTAGAGTCATTAATGTGCTTCTAGAAACTGCATCAGGTGTATGTGTAGAACTCACTTCCATCATGATAAAGACCAAATGGGAAAACTACTAATTGTATTCAATATTTTGTCTAATTATGATGAATTGTTGTTGATGACATGGTATACCTTACCATGACGATAGGTTAATGTCCAAGTGCGAACAATCACAATCAATTTAATATATTTGATGTTATTCCCATTTAGAATAATAAGAATTGAATTTATTAACTCATTGTGTTCATGATTCATTAAGTGAAATATGAGAAGAATATTTACGAACAAATATTCATTATATACGGTTCTCCAAATATTTCAAACCAGGATCGAGTCATGTTAATTAGTCATATTTTGTTATGTAACATGATTTTAATGTTAGAAGTGATGAAATATTTATGACAATGGTGACATGTTATGACCCCGAACGATGAATAATCTTCAATTCGAAAATGTATAGTTCATTATACTTATATGGATATTTTACATTACTCAAATTGAGACTTCATTATTCTTCCATAGTAATAATACCCAGATGAGACAAGTCGAACCAACTCAATTAAACTGAACTAGCATGGTTTTATCTTGGAAAACCCCAAAAAACATATAAGAGGGTTGTTGGACCCCCGCCCTCAACAATTTGATTCCATGTAGGAATGCAACTTTGTTAATAAATATATAATTAATATATTGTTTGGAAATAAATACGGATTATTATAATTTCCATCGATGGTGAGTCCTATGGTCTTTTTTCCGATGGTAAATTTTTACCATGCCCATTAACCTCCCAAACACTATCTTATGTGATTGATCGAAGTTCTTAGATCATTATTAGATAATAATAATTTATCTAACCCATTTATTAAAAACTCTATGTACCATATATATATATATATATTATTTAAGTTGAATATAGTGCTTTTAACCCTGAATACTTTCTTGATACTTCATGTCAATTTTTTTTACTTTACTGTTTTTTTCCATCACCATACCAATTGTTTAATGTGTGTTTTGTAAATGATAAAATTTAAACCTGATCGATCACATGTTTTTTATTTCAAAATTTCTTATATTTTCAATCAACATCAATCATTTTTATTACATATTATCAACACAATTTCACTGCACGTCGTGATGATGTTGCATTCATCATTATAAACGGTGTAAGATAATTCATTACAAGAAAATAGTGGGTCTTATTTTCAATATCATATATTGTTTTCTAATTCACTAAAGAGAATGTGATTCATTATTATTAAAATAGTGTTTATAATCAATATGGTTGATATAAAAACAAATATCATTCAACAAATGAAAAAGGAATCATCACCACCCAAAGTGAAAGAATGTGGAACATCACGTACATGTTGTTCACCAAAGTGAACTTAGTTGATCATTCCATGATGAAAAAAATAATATTTTACATCTCCTACTTGTAATACATAAAGGTTACAATATTTATAATGATGTATAAATTCTCATGATGGATATGGTATTAATTGTTTTTATTTTGAATTAAACACTGTATTTTTTCCATTTCTTTTATTTCTTATATATAAAACCTCTTTTCTATATTTTATTGATATTCATATCCCTATATGGATGGAAATGTTGAATTGAATATTCATTTTATTTTCTAGAGGTCATCATAAAATGTGATCAAAAAAATTTATTTCAATATTATTAGTGAATGAAAATATACATAATTTTGTTCTAAATATAGTACGGGGTGAATATGATATCTTTCAAACGATCATTATGCATTAAATTTTTTTATAAAATTTTATAATAATATAACCAGAAGAAGTGGTTTTATGTTGATACATATTTAAAGGGAACAATGAATTTTATGAATATGTATAAAATATTGTTCCCCTAAATTATGATATCAAAATTGTATCTTTCAAAATTATGTAGTAAAATATTTTCCATCTATAAATTTTTTCACTTATAGAAGAAATACTAGTGAACATTATGATTTATCTTGTGTTATCATCTTTCATTTATTATTAATTTTAACTCTTCAAGAATTAGTATATGCTCATGTATTTACATTTATTAGTTGTGAAAATTATTGATATGTTTTAGAAGAGTGAATATATTATTACTAGATGGTACAAACATTATAATAAATAATGATTTGTTTTATCTCAAGTCTCAATGAGATATATGAAACAACAATGATATTCTTGAAAAAGAAAATCATATTGACATTGGATAAAGGACGTGGAAAATATCTCTATATATAACAAGCATTCATAATAGATAAACATTTATTCTAATGAATTTTTTTATGTACAATTGAATTCTTTATGGTGAACTTAAAGTTTACTGATCCTAACAAATTAAATACACATACATGAGAATCACGTTATGGATGAAACATTAGGCATCCATAATGGGGAGATTGAAGGATTTGTTTAATGGATGTTTGTTTACTAACATATCACTAATAAAAAATTATGTATTCTCATTATGTTATTATGAATTCCCCTCTATGCTGATTTACACTGAATTACCTATTTATTGTATAAGTCCATTTCTATCACCAATAGATATATTAGAAGTGAGTTTCCAATATTTTTATAAAGTATAAATTATGAAATATAAACACGGGTGCACGGACATGCCATACGACTCCATTAAAATATTATATAGGATATATATATCATACTCTTGGAATGATGACTAAATTTAATATAGAGCATCATATATCATATTGTATAAGAGAACCATTGAGGAGATTATTTCAACATTTATATTAATAATTAAATTGAAAATAATGTCTCGAAAATCAATTGACAAATTATACACACAACAAATTGCTATATAAAATCATTGCTCATTGTGAGTAGAAAACCATAAATACATTTACCTCTAAAGAGAAAAATTAATTTATTGACAACATTATGTATTTTCAGGTATAATCTCAAATCAGTGCTAGATAAATTATTAGATCTTATTAGATGTTGTTAATGAGTCATTTAAAATTGGTGTGGAAATGAATTATTTTTGATGTGAATGTGTTAAAATAATAACCTATCATCAAAATAATAATTCTTTAATAAAATAGGTTCAGCGGTGGTTGAATGAAGAACCGGGGCTCGTCACCGGGGTCCAAGTCAGAGAGAAACCCTGAATAGATCACCCCTAGAGTCGACAGACGTACTGGTCTGGATGTACCCCACCATGCGTCGTGCTTCCATGAGATCAGGCCTCACTTCCTCCACAAGTCTCTACCCTCAGATTTCCGGACCACCCCTAGCATCACTCCCACCAACACCAGCACGTTCCCCTCATTAAATCCCATAATCTTTATACTGGATCCGATTTTGAGATTATTTAAATCTTGAAAATAAAGGAAAAATAAAAATAAAAGAATAAACAGGAGGCGTGCGTATCATTAACTTGAATTAAAGGAATGTTTTGATCATTGAATTTTGAGATGGCCCTCCGGACAATTCCAAGGATTACATTTTATTTATTTATTTTGATAATACAATTTTACATGTTGATGGTAACCTTAACATAGTTCATAAACCCAAAATCATGAAGCCTTATTACATGGTCATTACATGTTAAGGATCAAACATCCAACAACAATCTTGTGATTCAATTTTCGGAACTACAACAATCTACATGCAAAGATTCACATCAATAAATCTCAATGAATGAATAAATGGGTCTGACCAGTGGAAAAGAAATACACACTCATTCATCCAAATAACCACTACCAAAAAAATGGGGTTTCTCAATTCTACCCTTTAATAGTGCTAAAAAACAAGTGATGATAAAAGAATACATTTATCAGTGATCAAAAAATGCTGATAAATGGAACTTTTAACAGTGTTATGAAAATGCTGTAAGAAGTTCCCCTTTATCGGTGTTTTTTTAGCATTGTTAATGGGGCCCCCTTTATCAGCGCTTTTTTTAGTTGCGCAGATAAAGAGAGGGTTTTATCATTGTTTTTTTAGTGGCATTAATAATGTGTATATTTCAAATAAGATATTTCATAAAAAATAACATATTGATATATAAATATATAATTATATTTATATTGATATAAATATATAGGAATATTTATATTGATATAAATATAATATATATATTATAAATATGTTTTAGATAAGTATAAATAGTCATTTACATTTAATATATAATATATTTAGTGAAATTGACTAATAAAATATTTTAAAAGATATTGTTAATAATTAATTTTCTTATTATTTTAGAGTAATAGTAATTTAATAACAATTTGATGACACAAAAATAGAAAAATTAATAAAATATATATAATAAGATGAAAACATTGCTCAAACTACAAAAGACCATAAATTTTGATCAGGTTGTCCATTTAAGCTCTAAAACATATCAAATCCAAACCTGTGACGAGCTCTGCAGGATAATAATCAAGAAAACATTGATCAGTATTTTTTTGAGTCCAAAAAATCGTCCAGAATGCCTCCAAAACTGAGTTTTTTAGTCCGGGTACCCAAATTGTTTTACATTTGATGAAATTTTAACCTCATTTAATGGGGCATTGTTTCCCTTTTACAGTGGGGAATGAATTTATTATGAGGAATTACATTGATATTGATATTATTGCATTGAAATTTTATCATTTTATCACAATGTATGGTTATTTAGAATCAAATATATAACAATATATACAATTTTTAATATATTCACACATAAAAAATTTAATTTTATAATTAAATAATTAAATAAAAAATGTGAAATTTGACATGACATTTTGATTGGAAATTTTTAGTGTAAATTTTCATCTGAAACTTTTAATGTAAATTCTCATTTAAATTTCCAATGAAATTTTTTAATGTTTATTTTATATGCACTATTTTTTTGCAGTAGTGTGTGTGTTCATATATATATATATATATATTTGAAAAAGAGTAAGTCATATATTTTGATATCAATGATTAGGTAAAACAAGATAATATAACCAACTTCGGAACAAATCCATCCAATCATGTGTGTCATTTGAGAGGTGTCTAGTAACTAAATGATGAGCCTCCAAATTACCCTACCTTTTGGTAGAGGAGGAGAAGCATGTAAAAAAGTGGTGATAAAGTGACTAGATCTTTGAGATTAAATGTACAGAAGGATGAAGGCCATACCTAGGGGAAGAGATAGCTCTAATGAAATTGAGGCAATCTGATTCAAAAGTGTGTAATTCCATCATTAATCTAACGTGAATTCCATGACATGAAAAATTTGTTGAGATTCAGCGACTACGGGTATAACAGTTGCCAAGGAAGAAGAGTGAAGAGCAGCAACGATCAGCCCATTACAGTCCCAAGTGATGAAGCTAAAACCAGTGTTGTCTTTGTTTGAAGGTGATCAATCTACATGGATTTTTAGTGTTCCACCACTGGGGGGTTTCCTAGAACAAAGATCATACTTGAAAGGAGTTTCATAAGACATATGCTCATTGTGGTTTCATGATGATAACCAATGAGAAGCTTTCTTAACCAAAAAGGTTCATAGCATGGAGATCTGGTAAAAGATAATGTAATTTCTCCTCACCCAAATGACCCATGCCACTGTGCAATGGAAAGCTAGGTCCTTGGTGGTGAGGTGTGAAGACTATTTTATTTGAAGTTTCATTAGATCATGTTCCATATCCAGGAAGTTGTCAACATGAGGGTTGATGGTGAACCAATAATTCCTTGATCTATGGTAGTTGGTAATGAATTTCATGGGTGATTCAGGAATGTATATACATATATGACATGTTGGGTTATCTAACGCATGGAGAGAAGAATGAAACTCTAGGGAAGGAAGGGTCCTTGTGCAGACTTACCACAAAAAATAGTAGGATTTAGGGGGAATACAAAGGCACAAGATATATTTCCAAAGAGCCTTAGCCTCCATATTCTGAGCAGTTGAATAAAGGGTGTACCCGTATTTTAAATTATATGTACAAGATCTTTCACCTCTCCTACATAATTGATCAAGACACAAATCTCTCAGCACTGGGATACTATGAATAATTTTCCTATCCCTCTTTTTAATCCAAGAGGAGATTTTATTAGGGTCAAATCTGATTCTACCCTCATTAAAATGCGAGAGACAATTCATATATTTGACTCCTTGATAGACATGGGAAGTTTATTTTATCCCATTTACATCATCCACACATGATTCCATCCAAATATTAACATATGATCCATTTCTAGTTCTCCAGTAATGTCCCCTAAATAGGGTCTCTCGTAAACCCCACCGGCTACACCAATTGAAACTGGTTTGGGGGACTAATGGGGCAATGAAAAAATTAGGATTAGGGAAGTATTTATCCATTATAACCTTCACATAAGGAGAATTAGGTTGTTGAATTAACCTTTATCATTGTTTGGAGAGAATTACGTCATTGAATAGGCATAAGTCCTTATACTCAATTCCCTTATGAGGCTTGGGTTGTAGAGTTTATCCACTGAGAACTAGTGAACCTTGTGTATTCTATCATTGAGATCCCACTAAAAATCTACAATGCTTGAGTGGAGCTGCTTGATGATGGAAATGAGGATTTGAAGAGCATCATAAAAAAGGTGGGAATAGATTGGGTAACAAATTTAATGATAATTCATTTCCCTGATTTGAAGACTATTTTGTAACTCTAACCTGGATTTTTTTATTGACCATATCCATCACGCTAGAATGAAATTCTCTTTTAAAGTTACCAAAGACCATAATAATCCAATGGTACTTGTGTATAATAATTTTTCATTATTCTAATGAGTCCCTAGAGAAATGGGGTCAATCATCAGTAAAAAATAGATGTGAAATGGGAGGTCCCTGAGGACAAGTCTATTCTCACTGAACAAATTTATCCTTAGTTGATGATGAAATGAGATTAGTGAAAACATTAGAAATTAAAATGAATAGGGAAGGGGAAATGAGGTCTCCCTAGAGAAGTCCCCAAGAGGGAGATAAGCTCTGAAAAACTCCTATATTAATGAAAATCAAGTATGAGATGGAGGTAAAAAATTTCAAAATGATGTCATCCCATCCTAAGCATAATCCCATTTTTTAAAAACAAATTGGATTAAAACCAGTATAATCGCTCAAATGATTTACCCATGTCTAACATCTAGGCCACGATTCCTTGTTTTGACACATTGTAGGTCTTCATTGAGTGATAGTTTTCATGGGAAATAATCCCATCGTGTGAGATAAGCCTTCTAGGGGAAAATTCACTTTGGTTTAATGAAATAATGGAAGGTAGAAATGTGTGGAGACAGTTAACGAGAATCTTGGAGAAAATATTATTGGTTAAAGTGCATTGGATAATGAGATTAAACTCTAAAACCCTTGAGGGTTTCTTAGTTTTAGTAATGATAGTGATGGTGGTTTCATTGATCAAGGTGAATTTGGCCTTCCCATGATAGAGGCCCCTTATAAGATCGACACATCATTCCCCACAATGTTCCATAAGTTTTAAATGAAGGGGGAATGTAATCCATCTAGTCCTGGGGAATCAGTGGGGTTGATTTGTTTGAGGGTGAAAAGGATTTCCTCATCAGAAATATCATGGGTGTGCTATCATTCCCAGCCTCAGTAATAATAGGAAAAATACAAGAGGAATCCTTAGCGAGTATGGAGGGATGAGCTACCATGTGGAGGTCCTGAAAATAGAATGAAGGACAAGGACATGGATCTTCTATTCTATCAATACAATTCTTCCATCTAGTGAGTTAAGGATAGAAATATGGTTTCTGTAATGCATTTTAGAATATTTCTTGTAGAAATAATGGTAATTTATGTCCGCATCATTGATATGAATGTCGAAGGCCTGCATGGACTAATATCTTGTTTTTCTTCTGAGGGATTCATTGAGTTTTGTCTCAAGCAATGCAATTCTGGAATTGATCATTGATTAAGGTGAGATAGATTGGGTCTCAACGAGTCTTTTCTCAACGGGATCACACTACTGATCTGGTTGGTGGATCTGCATACCACTCCAGTTTTTGAGGATAGATAGGACCTTGTGGATTTTAGCAAGAATAACAGGTCCGCTAGTTGTCCATCCTACATTAATAACTTCTTCACAAACCCTTTCCCTCATCCAGTAGCTTTCAAGCATTAATGATATTTCATGTCTTGGATTTGTGTGGAAAATATTTAGGGTAATGAGAATGATATAGTTGTCTAACATGGCTGGGGTGAGGTGGGAGACCTAAAAGGGGTTGATGATAATGAGTGATTTGAAAGACTCCATGAATTTGTCAAGTCTATCCTCAATTCAGTTGTTTTATGACCAGACATGGTACCATGTAAAGGGGTTACCCATATGACATAGGTAATTAAGACATGTGCATTGTGTCTCCTGTAGTATGTCTCTCAAATGGGTGTATGTTCTGCTAGAACCCCCTCTATTTTTTCATTAGAACATGATCTTGTTAAAGTCTTATCCCACTAGAAGGGGTATTGGGATGTTGATCCTAATTTTGTTAAGGTGGTACAATGAATTTTGTTTATAAGTTTGTGAGGTGATGAAATAGAAACCAATAAATGACCAAATATGCATGTCGAGATGATAAACATAGGTAGAAATATGGTACGGTGAGAAGTTCTTACTTCAAATGTCCACTTCCCCCATCCATAGGAGGCATAGTACACCAGCATGTCCATGGTGTGAGATAGAGGAGAATCCATCAAAACTACCTTTGGAGACAATTTCGGGTGTTTCCTTGTTTTCATGTATAGTTTCAAACAATAAAACCACACTACGGAGACTTAGATCACTCATGCTTTAGAGAATACAAAAAGGGTGTGGGTTTCCAAGCCCCTGATAGTTCCATCATATGATTTTCATTGTGTTAGTTTGGGATAGGTAAGACTGGACTCTAACTTTAAAATTTTGACAAATAATCTTGTATATACATGTTTTCATATTTTTGGGAGTTTCTCACTCCCCATGGATGAGTACATGATTCTCTTGTATCCACAATGTTCTGCATGTGTCAAATCCCAACTCCCCTATACTTATCCTTCTCAAAATACTATTTTTTTACATTAGTAAATGTAAACCCTTGATGTCATCATTGACCTGAGAGGCGGGCCATGGAGGCTCGATTCCTAGGGGAGGGACCAGGTCTAGAGGTTCATGGTATGAGGGTGGAACTAGGTCTGAGGGGGGAATGCAGGTGTGTATTTGGTTATATGGTGTTTTAGAAGTATTCTCCGGTCGTCGAGGAGGTGATATATGAATGGTTTTCATTTCAACAGGTTCTATATATAGGACAAAAATAGAACTCCAAGAGGCCATTTGGCCATCTCTTGTGTTTGTGTTTCCTATATTCATTGGGTAAACTATGTCGTTGTGGTTTGACGAGAATCATGGAGGCCCCCGATAAAATTGTCCTTTAATAGTCGTTGGCAGTGTGCTTGATCAGGGACTTGTCTTGATTCCCTATGTCCTTATTTTTTAGATTCCGGAAAAAAATATTTCCCACAGTTTTAGCATGGAGTGAGGGGACATAATGCATGTCAACATTATGATCCCTAATGGTTTTCAAAATTATGAAATTTTTTCCATTTATATGATGTACCCATAGAAGAAACCGAAGACCAACATCTTTTCATAATAAAAAACAGTCCATGTTTTTTATTTCTCTATTGATAGAAATGTACCACTTTAGAGAGGAAAAAAACAACAATTGAAACCCTTATCTGCATGGAAGGCCCCCATAGTATACGGTCTGATCTATCCCATTCCATGAATTCACAGATACATGATCCAATTTTCTCATGATGCACTCATATCTAGCCCAGTAGATGATTCCCAAAATACAAACCCAAAAGGGTGATTTAGAAAGTGTTGATTTTAGTGCATCCTCATTATTTTCTTGGTCCTCCAAAAGGATCATTTGGTTTTCAAAGCACCGAGGCCTTCCAAGAAGAACCTAGTGTTTGTCAATTTCATCGTATAACATGACGATGAGATGTCCTGATCTGATATCATGTATGGTGACTCTATCGTCCAAATCCATTTTGATTGCAATGCATTATTCCGGGTAAAAAAATTGATGATCTTGTTTGAGATAAATATTCCAATAGAAATAATATTCATACGGTGAACCAGAAATGAGTCTTCAATCCAAGTTACTATGATAAAGGATTTATCTTTTTTATAAAGAAAGAGGTGTTTCCATTGAGATATCAGATCATTATCCATTTTTTTGTTGGTCCGCATATGATCATCCCAAGAAAATACTTTCATGATCCAAGATACATAAAATTAGGTACTTTTTGAAGACAAGATATCCACAAGCAAAGCCTTGTATGAGACAAGACCTCTTCATGTCAGACCTTCATAGGCGATAGAAACTACACCTTTTTGAGAAAAACGCTTCCTAGAAAAATCCATGAGTAGATATACTAGTGAGAAGAAACCTCCAAGAGTAAATTATTTTGTGAGAGAAACCCTATGATAGAATATTCCATAGTAGGAAGTTACATCCACACACAACACCCTTCATGAGAAATAACTCCACAAGCAACACCCTTTGTGAGAAACACCTTTCACTAGAAAAACCTGACACAACTAGATACATCTGCTAGAAAAACCCATCATGAGAAAAAAAACAACCATGATTCAAAATCGATGAACCAAAAAGGACAGGCTGATCAGATGTACCAATCAATAGATTATGAATGATTGGAAGCTGATCTGTTGAGGATGAGTAGTTAAGTGCTGATCTTTTGTTGATTAAGAGATTACAAATGACTGAGATACAATCTGATGTCGATCCATAGATTGTAAACAAACAGAATCTGATCAAAATATGATAAGTTTGGGATGAGAAATAGAACTTAGACAAACCATGTCAATATATATAATACAAATGATCAGAAGATGGTCTGAAAGACCCTAGCTGATCGGATGTCTCGATCGATAGACTGTGAATGATCGGTTGTTGATCTGTTGGGGATGAGGAGCTATAGACCAATATATTGATGATATGTAGATTTTGAATTATTCAAATCTGATTTGATGTGGATGAGAAACTAGATTCTAATATAAAAGAAAGGTTCAACACTGCAAAAACACATAAGATCCACAAAACCCTAGGATGACCTAGGTGGGGAAACCCTCACAGCGGTAGAGAATTTAGGTGTTAATTTGGGAGTGTATATATTTGTTTCTCCTAATATAAATATACAATATATTTTTTTGGATTATCTTATACTGTGAGATCATTTACTATAATTGTTTCCTAGGTTTAAGAGTTTTATTGGATTCCCCTTCATGAAGGTACTTTTCACCGACGACCACACTTCCTGAAGTCATTCGGGGTGACTGTTTTTTCATTGGCATCATCTTCAAAAAATCGTTCATGGTGACTATATTTTCCCAAGAACCCCCCCCCCCATATATAGGATTCCTCTTCTTGATGGTGTATATAGTGTTTAATTTTCCAAACCATGATCTTGATCTTGATCATGGTTTGGATCGAATGATCGATGGTTCGATGGATCGTGATTGACAGATCGAATGATCTTGACCTCAGATGTTGATCTTTGATTGACTGATCTCGATGCATCCATGTTTCCTAAATGTCATGGTGCCCCAGTTCACATGGTGAATCTTAGATCGAAATATCTTATTGTGGGTTATGTGTTTCTATTTCCTCATATCTAGAATCTACGTATCTTGTTGCAGTGTATCAATTTCCTTGACAGATCTAGTCCCGATGTCTCAGTTTTTGAGTCCATGGATCTTTGTTTCCATTTTTCGGTGTCATGCATTACCATAGTTACTATGAATGAGTTTTGAGGGAGTTACAATGATGTTGTGGTTGAGATTTTATTACATTTTTATTTTTCTAGAACTATGTTTTGATGATAATTCTATTTTTCCAGTATTACAGTGTTTCTCTGTCCGAGTATACTCCGGATCTCTATTTCCCTATACAGATCTTGCCCAGCTCTCTTCCCCTTAATATTTATTCGAATCAATGGATCTTGGTTGGTGTTTCTGTGCTTGCAAGGTGGGTATTTGTAATTGGTTTTTGAATTTTTTATTTAAATGGGATAGGGTCCCCAATATTTTTAAAAAGGGGACTCGTGATGCGTGAACCCCATTCATGAATCTATGATCCCAAGAAGATGTGTGAATGGGGTTCAGGAACCCGCTAGAAATTCTTAATTTAATTTTACTATTTTTTTACTTCTAATTTTTTTGTTTTGTTTATATATAAAATAATTCATTAGAATTTATCTACTATTTAATATCCATAAATACTGTCATTACAAAAGATTAGATTAATACAGAAACTCTCACCCAGAACACCCTTTTATAAGAGGGGTTTCCCTGGAAATCATTCTACATTTTGGATACGGGATTTAGGTTCACCCACTCCTGCGCAGAACATTCAGAATTTTTGATGTGGGATTCAGATATATTTCTAGTACGTGGCATTGAAAGGCTGTAAAATAAAAAATATAAGACCAATATTAATGTATCTTAAAAAATTGATTGAACCTATAATAAATAGTTAAAATTAAAAAGAATATCGTAAAAAATATTGAAGGAAAATAATTTTTAAGCTTTCAAAACTAAAAACATGAAACATAAAAATGTTTCAAGTGCGTGAAATTTAGAAGACTATAAAATAAAAATTATAAGACCAATATAAATGAAACCTAAAACATCGATTAAAAATATAAGAAATAGTTGAAAATGAAATGTATTTAATAAAAAATGTATATGAAAAATAATTTATAAACTTTCAATACCGCAAAAATGAATCTTAAAAATGTTTCATGTATGTGGCATTAAAAGAGTATAAAATACAAACTATAAGATCAATATAAACGAGACACAAAAAATAGAATAAATATATAAGAAATAGTTAATAAATAATTAGTTTATTAGTAATATAATTAGTAATATAATTTTTAATTATAATTATTAATTATATAATAAATAATTAGTTAATTAATAAAAAAATTACTTACTATAATTATTAATTATTTATAATATAATAATTAATTAGAAAATTAGTAATTTATTATTATTTAGAATTATTATTTATTTATTATATAATAATTAATTAGTTAATTTGTAAGATAATTATTAATTATAAAATAAATAAATAAAAAATTAGTAATATAAATATTAATTATAATTATAAATTATTATAAATTAATTATAAAATATTTAATTAGTTAATTAGTTATATAAATGATAATTATATAATAATTAAATATTTAAGTAGTAATATAAATATTAATTATACTTAGTAATATGATTATTAATTATAATTAGAAATTGTAATTATATAATAATTAATTTTTTAATTAGTTATATAATTATTAATTATAATTATTAATGACTAATATAAAATAATTAATTTGTTAATTTGTGATATAAATATATAATAATAACTACTAAATTAGTAATATAAGTATTAATTATACAATAATTAATTAATTAATTAATTAATTAATAATATTACTATTCATTATAATTATTAGTGATTAATAATATAATCATTAATTAGTTAATTATAAATATGTTTATGAATTAAAATTAGCAATATAATTACTAATTATAATTAGTAATATAATTACTAATTATAATTAGTAATAGGTTTAATAATAAAAATTATTAATTATTAATTCTATAATAATTAATTAGTTAATTATGTAATGTAATTATTAATTATTAAATATTAAATATTCATTATTAATTATACAATAATTAATTATTTAATTTGAAAAATAATTATAACTATATAATAATTAATTAGTTTATTGGTAATATAATTGTTAATTATAACTAGTAATATAATTATTAAAGATAATTTTTAATATAATTATTAATTATAATTTGTAAAATAATTAAAAATTATAATTATGAATTATTATTTATATAATAATTAATTTGATAAATACATATATAATTATTAATTATTAATTATTAATTATTAATTATTAATTATTAATTATAATAGAATTAATTACTTGGAAAATTCGGGATCTGAGTGTACTCGTCCCCGAAAATTTATTAAGAAAAATAAAATAGATATAATGGTAAATAAATGTGGCACAAGTTCCACCAAACACAAGGTGGCAGGCTAAGCCACCCACAATAAAACCAGAGAGAAAGCCCAACAAAAAAATATGAGATCACACAAAACCTGAAAAGGGTCCAACCCGACCATTCACCCAATAAATGACTTGTCGCCGCCACTCTCAGAGGATCCACAAGCATCTGCCTGCACCACATTCCCCCTGAAAACACAGAAAATATAAAACAGCCAAAAATGCCCATGAAAACATAATGATGAAAAACTTGTATCAAGTTGTCCCTCGTTTCCCAATGATTTAGTCCCAAAGTCACAGTTCAATCAAAGCTGCAAATTGCGGCCATCAAAAGACAAGTCAATCTCTAATAGATGCCAGTCACCATCATGCCTGAGCATCACCGAATCACCACCCGCACCCCGCCTTATCACACAAAGACAGTAATTGCATCGACCTGTACCATGTCACCATACAACTTCGGATACCACCACTGAGATCAAAATTTTTCGCTAATCAATGGATCACTACACCACCAAATCAATCCTATCATCTTCGTCAGCCCACAAACTGCATGCCGGTCGATTGCCGAATTGGACTGTCAACCCCACGACATAACACTCAACCTCAGCATTCCACCCCATTAGGTTATAGAAAGAGATCACACTTCCAGGATCCCCATCTTTGGATCACCCGCCATCCCTCCACATCCCTCCCGTATGCAGCGAACCACCGCTTGGACAACCGATGAATGAAACCCTCTCCACATGAAATCCCCATCAAATTCCCCTCACGGGGATTCCACCACCCAAGATACAACACCCCCATTCCTCACTTCATCATCCACCAGACCCACCACAATTCCGCCATGCCTCACTTCTCCATCACCGCTCCACAACTGCTCATCTGTCACTAGAACAATGAACCCCGACGTCATCACAGAACCCAAAAGATCTGGAAGGATAAACCTTGACCCGAAGTAGCGCATGTCCACAACACACCCTATTCACCTTAAATTCTTCCTAACCCACCTCTATGAAGTCATTTCATAAGTTTCCACCTCAAAACAACACCAAATAAATCGTGATTTTCCATAAGCAGCAAACATCTGATTATGAATTTCAAATCCACATACTTGAATCATTTTTAAGACTGATGTTGGTGATTTTGAAATCATATAAATTATTTCCCATAAAATTTTTTTACCATTTTTTTTATTTTCAACTATTTCTTATATGTTTAATCAATTTTTACAGATTCAATTATATTGGTATTATTGTTTTTATTTTATAGTTTTTTAAATCCATTTACTTGAAACAGTATTTAGTTTCATGTTGGTGGTTTTTAATGATTATAAATTATTTCTCATCAACATTTTTATGAAATTATTTTTGTTTTATACTATTTATTATATTTTTAATACATATTTTAGGTTTTATATATATTGGGCTTATATTTTTTCTTTTATAGAATTTCAAAACCACATACTTGAATCATTTTTAAGTATCATGTTGGTGGTTTTGAAAGATTTAAAAATACTTTTCATCGACATTTTTTAATAAATTACTTTAATTTTCAACTATTTCTTATATTTTTAATCCATCCCTTTTGTTTCATTTATATTGGTGTTATAGTTCTTATTTTATAGTCTTTCTGAGCCACAAACTTGAAATATTTTTATGTTTCATGTTGGCAGTTTTTAATGCTTCTAAATTACATTTCATCTACATTTTTTATGAAACACATTTTATTTCCAAAAATTTATTATATGTTTAATATATGTTTTATGTTTCGTTTATATTGGTCATATAGTTTGTATTTTATAGCCTTTAAAATCCATGTACATGAAATATTTCTGAACCACACATCAAAAATACAGAATGTTCTACGCATGAAAGTGTGAACCTGAATCCCACATCGAAAATGCAGAATGATTTCCAGGGAATGACATCTTATAAAAGGGATCCCTGGGTGAGGGTTTCTATCAATATACAGACTGCTGTATTGGAAGTACTGATGGATATTAAAAACTAGATAAATTCAGCTGAATTATATATATATATATTAACAGAATGAAAAAATAAAAATTAAATTGATTTTAAAAAAAAATAGAATAAAACAAGGAATTTTTGAAGGATGTGTGAATGGGGTTCACCCATCTTTTGCTGCGCTTAATATGTGTGAACCCCATTCAAGAATCTTCCTAGGATCAGGGATGCGTGAATGGGGTTCACACATCTACATATCCATTTTTAAAAATACTTCCAACCCCATCCCATTTTGTTAAAAAATAAATAAAAAACACCATTTAAATAATTAGTCCTGTAATGGGCCTTTCTCATTGACATAGTGCTCTTCCTCAACTATTTTCACCCAAGTCCCTCCCTATTGTTGCTATAGAGAACGAGTTATCCAACCAATGGAAAATTTTCTCCATTTAGGATGAGGAAAAAATATCCAATAAAATGAGAGATAGATGATGATTCTTTATAGGTTCTTGACATGGGTCTCCTAACCATAAAAACATTCATCTCAAATCAGATTTTCAATCTTCCTGTGCTGAAAAACATGTTGCATCCCATTTGGAATATGGAATGAAGAGATTACATATTTGAGATTAGGTCTGGGCACTTGGATATCAAATTATTCAATAGGAATTAAAAATAATGGGTTATTGAAGGGAGACCATAAAATTTTGACAACCATTTTATTTTGATGGAAAATATAGATAATGGGAATGATATAAGGAACATGCCCTTCTCCAAATCACCCTTCTACATATGGATTATGGGAGTTCCCTTATGAAAAATATTGGAACACATCAAGAGAGAGATCATTGACCACATAAGTTGATATCATTAATGGGATAGATCTTAACCAATTACCTTTTGGCCCTCAACATGGATAAGGATATTCATTGATATCAATTTACCCTGAAATGGGATATCTTCCATTCCATTGAGAACTCAAAATTATGTATCGATTTTGAATATGATAAAATGTTGATCTTTTATTTCTTCTATGGGAACATTGGATAAACATAGAGGGAGGGTACCATAAAGATGACCAATGATGATAGAAATATCATCATTATTGAGGTCTTAATGGGTTCACTTTGGTGTTACCGAAGAAAACCTTATAAAAAAATAGAATTACTTTTAAAAAAGTCAAAAAAAAAATTGTGCATTAAAGTAAAGAAAACATTTTATTTACGCATTTTAAACCTTTGATAATACTCCATGTAAAGATAACCACCACATATTATTTATTATTATAAAATAGAAAAAAAATCACATAAAATCTAACATGACGGAGAAAAAGAATACCATACACATGGACTGGAGTAACTATCCATGAATAGGGACCTCATCACCCCAAGATCTAGTGATAAATAATGGCTCGAAGATATAAATGTACTCCTTATAACTAGATAGAATCATGAAAAAACCCCAATAACTAGAATGAATAAGAAACAAAACAAACAATCTATAAGCTGAACAACGAAAAAAATTACAAATCTCCAAAACAGAATTGTAAAATGAGAAACAGCTTAGCTAGGGTCGAAGGTTCTTTATTCTAAATCAGTCCACATGAATATTTTGAGTCTTGGGATATCCATTTTAGGTCACTAGAATGGGGAAGGATTAATGTAATGGAATAGGTAGATGAACTCTCCTTGGAACTAAGCCAGAGAAGGATGAATAATCGCCGAAAATGGCGATGCCTCAAAATAGAAGTGACTGATGCAATAAAAGAAGAGAAGGCATCGATGTGACATGGGAAACTGTGGCGAAGGGGTGCATCCGATTTAGTATTAGAGGCATGGCAGGTGGATGATAGATAAAAACTAGAAAGATATATAAGATAATACTGGGGTGATAGAATGCGACAAAGCCAAACCTCACAATAGTAAGTAAGTGGTTGGACGATCGTGACACATATCACCCAAGAATAAAACCAACACAAAACTGCAAACCATGGTCATCATATAGAGGCTCAATAACAAACAATAAATCAAAATATTGCTAGGGTGGCATGGTAGAAGAAGTCCAGCCAGTAGATCATCGGTCTGAGTGAAAGAGTCCAATAGCGCAACCCAGTGCAAAGCCCAGTGCCCCACACCCCATTATGGATCCCAGGGAATAGAAACCCAAGTACTAGCATGGAAAATTATAATTTTCATAATAAAAAAAAATACATCATTTTTTCATGGGAAAATAATACTACATATTAATTTTAAATCCCCAAAAAAGAAAAAATCACCATCATTTCCAAATTATAAAAGAAAACAATAACTGATGTTGTTCATCTAGTCACTATCCAACCTATAGTTGGTTCAGAATTATTTTATTTAACAAGAAAATGAACCTAAGTATACTGAATGAACCCATCATAGATTTATATAGCTTATTCTATAGTGAAACATAGACTGTTCATACCCACCCATCAACTGGTTAACAAAAAAATTTCTAAACATGCTAAGAATTTAAACTAATTATGAAATAACTTTAAATTTGGATTACAAACATTACCAAGTCTATAATAAATTCAGATCCCAAACATAAAAATACCTATAAAAAAGAAACCTTTATTTTGGGTAAGATATACAAAATGATGAAAATGAAAAAATCTTATAATTATATAGTAACAATGTTGTAAAAATCACATACATAAACCCAAAACTAGACACAAACATAAAAATATCCACCTATTCCTAAACAATATTTACCAGCCCACACACACTATTTCTCCTAACAAGTTTCCCCCACAAAAACAAGTACTGTTAGTCCTTGGATCACTAGATAAAGTCTACAAATAATTTAGGCATAATTCTATTAATGGGACTGCAAAAAATTTAATGAACATATAGAGTGTCATACCCAGTGCATACCACATGGGACTGGGAAATAATATCCTTATTTCTAAATTCCAGACAATACCTTCGTATGTGGCTAGTATTTCAACACACAAAACACTGGAAATTCTTAAAGAGGTTTTTATCATTCCTATATTTATTTTTCATTAGTTCCTTCAGATACATTAACTAATGTTCACTTTTAACACTTTTAAAATCTTCTATTAAAGAATGTGTTAAAAAATTGCGGGACAACACATCATACATTACTTCTTGTAAAATAATTAAATCTCTCCCACACATCATGGAATATTTCAAAAAATTAAAATAATCATTAAGAGAAGTTGAAAAATTAAATCTTGATCATCATATTCAACCTCTATATCCATGTTATCTAAATATAGAAGAACATTGTTAAACTCATTTATATGAACATGTATAGAAGACACATGAAATTATATTAAAATTATATAACTGCAAAAGTTTATACAATCATCCATACAGGGAGTTGGTGATATAAAAATGATATAGTTTAATAAAATTAAGTTTAGTAGTAGTTTCATGTAATATTTCATGAAAAACATTATCTCATAAGGTTAATATAAGAGTGCAATGAGAATTTCCCAATATACTTGGGTCAACGTCAAAAGAAGTAGTGGTGTACTGACCAATCGAAGAGATGGTCACTATGGGATTATTATTACCAGGTAATGCATCTGCAAGTATTTTATAGACTAACATTGCAGGAATTTTTATTCTCTAAAGATTAAATCATTTTCATAGCTACATTTTTAAACATCAATCATACCAAACATTTTTTTAATTAAATTATTATAGGCTCTGATACTACTTTTTATGATATTAATGCATTAACTTAGAGGCGATTAAATAAAAAACTATAGAAAATATGATTTGTTTTGAACAAACCTTAAATAATAGAAAAAAATTATAGAGAAAATAAAAAAACAAAATTGATTTATGGGCTTTGGACCTTTAGTCCCACTACAAAAAAATAACACCAGCATAGATAATTCATTATAAGGAAAAAAATCAAATCACATAAAAACATAGAAGGAAGAGTGAATAAAATCATGCATGTGGACTATAGAAACTATTCATGAATAGAGATGTCATCACCCAAATATCCAATTATGAATCCTGGATCGGAGATATAAATGTAATCCCCAAACTGGATAGAGTTACACATGAAACCCAGAGGACTAGAATGAAATATAAAAGTAACATAAAATGTATATGCTGAAAAATTAGAAGAAAATGAAAGATAAAAAAAATAAATTTATTAGGAGAAACAACTCTACCAGGGTCATAGTTTCTTAAATCTAAAGTGGTACACATGGAGCTTGCGACTCTTGAACTCTCCACCGGAGGTCACCAGACTGGTGAAGGCATAATGGCATGTAACTGCTAGATGAATTCTCCCTTGAATGATGTCATGGATTGATGACGAACTTTATTAAATGATGATGCCTCAAAACTGAAGTGAATGATGAAATAAATGAATAGTAGGAAGTGAGGTGATGTAGGAAACTAAGGAAATAGGGTGTTTTTGATAAGACAGTAAAGGAAGGACAAGGGGATGGAGAAGAAGAAATAGAAATATATAGAAGATATGGATAGTGAAATGAAATGAAACAAAACCATGCCACACAAAAGTAGGTAAGCGTATGGATGGTGGCGACATGGATCAGCTAAGAATAAAAAACAAACAATGAAAAATTAGATACATTGGATGGAGGCTCATCAATGTCCAATAGATCAACCAATACCCAAGGTGAAAATAATGAAGAAGGAATGATAGAATATCAATGGTCTGAACTAAAGGGTCCAATAATACCACCTAGCGCACAACCCAAATGCCACATGCTCCATTAAAGAGCCCAGTGAACATAAGTTCCAAGGTAATGCATGAAAAAAAATTAATTTTCATAATACAAATAAATCCATAATTTTTTCATGGGAAAATAAAACTACATTTTAGTTTTAAATAACCCACAATAATTATTTTATTTAACAAAGATAAAGGAATAGAAAAAAAATTTCAATAAAGTAACGAACACATTTAATTTATGTGGCTTGAACCATTGGTCCTACTCCATGGAAATAACACAAACAAATATAAATTATTATTATTCAAAAGAAAAAAAGAATATTCAAAAACAAAATACGATGTAATGAAAACCATGCACATGGACCAAATAAAAAATACAAGAATATATACCACATCACCCCAATATCCAATGATCAATCTTGGATCAGTGATAGAAATTTACTCCCCATAACTATATGAAATCACACAAGAAACACTAGGAAAAAATATGAAAAAGAAAAATAACATACAAAGTAGAAGGCAAATAAAGAAAAAAATTATAGATCAGAAAACAAGAAATGTCAATGACAAACATCTCTACCAGGGTCAGTGGTTATTGAATTTGAAGCAGTGCATATAATGCTCGAGATTCCCGAGATCTCCAGCAGGGGTCACCGAAAATAGGAAGGAATAACATGATGGAAGCATCAAATTACTTCTCTCTAAAAAATTTAGGGACATATGTGGAACCCTAGAAAATGATGATGTCTCAAAAATGAAGTGACTAGTGAAATAAAAGAAGAGAAACCAACAAATATGTGTGGTAAACATAACCAAAGATGTGTGTTAGACATAACATTTGAGGTTGGACACATGGATGATGGAGGATAAACAGAAAAATACATAAGATAAGGTCGGTGCAATGGAATGTGGAAAACCTAGGCCACATGGAAGAAGGTAAGTGGATGGATGGTGGAGATGTGGACCACCCATGAATAAAAAAAACACAAAACAAAGGACTATATCCATGGGATAGAGGGCCATCTATTACCAACAAATCAATAGATCACTTGGTTGTTACGACATAAGAAAGCATGCCCGCAGATATTAGTTTGACCCAAAAACTACAACAACTAAGCCTACAAGAAATATTAAGTGAAAACTCCTTTTAACCACACCCCATTAAAAATCCTTGAAAATATAAGGCCCAATTTATATCCTAAGAAAAAAATATAATTTTCATAATAAAAATAAATCAATTTTTTTGCATGGGAAAATAAAAGTATATTTTAATTTTCCAAACCCAAAAATAACAATTACGTAATAAGACCCTTAGTATTATGCTAAAAACCTAGGAATTTTTTTTAGAATCAATGAAAAGAAAGGATATAGAAAAACTCACTAAATCATTATGCTCACATGCTTCTAGTGATGAAGTCAAAAATATCATAATGGGTATACTATGATTCCCTCTTACCTTTGAGGTTCATATCCAACTAAATGAGATTGGAAAACCATATTCACATGCTATCCCTTGGTACCCATGAAACAACACTATCATACTTGATTACGTACCTTTGGAAAGCGTATTTTCACTAGTGTGGCTACCTTCTTTGTCAGGGGACTTCTCAAAACCACCCACCAACCCCAAACACATATACTCAGACCCACCATACCTAGACCCTCTCCATGATCCTGAGAACTCGAATCCCACACCCTATAAAATAAGGGAAATGTACGGGCTTATGCTGTCAGGTGTTAAAAAGTACCTATGAGGAGAAGGATCATCAACGGGGACCTGAGCTTTGCCACCCCCACTGTAGAACCCCGCAGACCCAAAATAAGAAATGATGAACCTATAGGAAGAAATAATAACCCAAAATATGGAAGGAATAAAATGATGGATCATTCCTTGAATTTTTAGAGGTGGAGGATGGATTATCTCTACCCCACCAACCACAATTAGAATCATGTGATGAAACTATCAAGGGCTTGGAAACCCATGTATAGTCCATTTCCATTGGCATAGATTTGCATCATGTATCCCTAGCAAGATTTTTTTGTTTGAAATTATTATTGAATCATAGTAAATGTGGGGAATTTTCACCAAAGTGGGTTCCAAAGGATTCCCCCTATTCATGTGAATCATCCATGTGGGAGGTATTTTACTCTAATGGACGGATTATATGGATATAAAAATCAATGTTTTCTCCCAAAATCATATTCCTGCCTCATTTCATTAGCCTGATGAACCAGTGTGGACCATCGTTAGTTTCTATAGATGGACCACACAAAATGACAAGTGTGAGTCTTAGGATCTCCTAAGGATGATTAGGGTCATACATATGAGACAAATAATTTTTGGTGGATAGTATAATGACATCATGTTCCAACAAGAAAAGAGAGGAGAAAACAATCAACCTTCATCTCATATGAATGTTTTTTTGTAGGCTTCTCAATGCTTGGGCCTCTCTAACTTAGTGTTTGTGGGTCACCCTTTAGCATGGTCCAACTGTTTCTAGGAGAACACCCGAATTGAGGAATTCATGGAATGATTCATGGCCTCCTCCCACACACACTCTTCCTTAAACTTCTCACACATGAATCACCCATCCCAAGCCTTGTCAGAACACTGCCCGATTCTTATCTACGTATATGCTGACCACAGAATCCTGAGACATGAGAGGCCCTTTATTTCCGAGAGCTACTAAAAGAAATAAAGATATTATGAAAATATGGTTAAACAAGGATTGAACCCAAATTAACCTTTTGTCCACACCAAAATCCACCAAACTGCAACTTCCCTTAAGTAACGGAGTAATAGTCGATTATTCCAACTGGATCGGCAGTGTATTTCCCTTAAATGAATGATTGAAAAACATCTCTCATTTCACACATCTTCTACAAACTATTCCAGGATTACATCGACTGAATATGAGCTCAAAATAGTACTCATAAAGAAATAAATCCATTTTTCCATGCATTCCCATGATACACACATTAAAGAGGGTGACTAAAATATTCAATATTTCTACCAAAAAACTTCTTGTATGTAATGATTCAACATCATCTCAAACCTTTTCATACTGGATGAGAGACCAGTCTTGAATGAGAGTGATATACAAGACCATATAGTCATTTTTTTCTAGGACTTATACCTAGTTAGTAATCCTTATATCTATCTTCTTATTTCCTCTTGCATCCATATTGTGGTTATAGAGACCATGACCTGCAAAATCACACTCTTTTTCCCCAATGAGAAAATCCTCCTTGAACCTAATAAAATTCACTCCACAAAATCCTTCGACCGGGATGGTGTAAGAGATGGTGTCCTAGAACAAACTAGTTTTACTTTGATTACATGGATATTTAGTGTTTTAAAATATTAAACATCTTATTACATATTGTTCATTGTTTTGAATGACCATGATGAAATAACATCCTAGAGTATTTTATGCATTGATAAGGTCATGGTAGTACCCTGCTATGATGAGAACCTTGAAATGCTATAACAATATTCTTAAATATAGTTATACGGTTGGATGACATACTATGAAGGTAAAGATAGCATGAATACCATCAGGTGTGAGTAATCATAAGCAGATGAGACTTCCTCTCATTATGTTCTCACTTGGTAATCTTCAAGACATGATACTATGATCATAGACCCTCTAGTAGGACTTCCGCATGTTATGGTGTACTCAGATATTTCTATCGGTGAGTGTGTGAAATGATCTTGAGACTTTAAGACTATCATTAATACATGTCATGATTTGCGCACTTTTACTTATTAATGAAAACCATCATGCAAATAGTTGGAGGGAAGTAGGGTAAGTTTGGTATGTCATGAGTGACCTGATATTATTAGATAAGTTGAGGAAGGATTTGTCCCATCCATTTATTGAAGTTGAAATCTCATCTCCTTTGATTGAAATAGAACTATCACGAAAAATTCCATGGCAATGGTGTAATAATGTGTTTATTTCAGGTAGTCAAAGAATGAAATATCATGAATAACGGTTGAAGACACAATCATGATACCATCTTGATGAGATACTGAGACAAATGGATTATATTAAAATGTGAGCGTTCATATGTGGATGTCTTTATTGCGACTTTATGTTCATTCTATTGGGTCCCTTGACCTGTTGCTAGACAGTACTCTTGGACATTAGGCAAGCCCGCCTAATGCAAATGAGAATAAATCAAAGAGGACCACACACTAGGTTATCTTGGTGGTCTTGGTTAAATTCTATTTGACTTTAATTAATGAAAAAAATATTAATCTCAAGAACATGGAATAATTTTCTTCATGTCATGATGATCGCATAAATTAATTAAAATATATTTATTCATTTTATTGAACTTTAAATAAATTTTTAACATATTAGTTTGTAAATAAAATATTTATTTAAGAAAATATTTTATTTATTTATTTATTCAGGTGTTCAATAAAAGGAAGTACTATCCCAGAAGACCAATGCCAACTCAATAGTAAAATAAATATTTTCAAGAAGGTAAATAATTTTTTGATTGCACATGTGAAACTAATAATTACACTGATTTTATTTTTCAACACAATATTTTTATTCATAATTCCGTTTTTCACAAGTTGGCGCACCATAAATAATGATGTGGTATTATTAGTATTACCATGAGTTTTCTCTATGTTCATGAATGTATTTAATTTCTCTTATGCAATTAAATAATGTAACTGAAGCTCAATGGATATAAATAGACACGTACATCTGATGTTCCTTTGTAAACACACCACACACTTGGTTAATTAAGAATTGTTGAGTTAAACAATCTCTCCCTGAAATCATCTTTCTTCCCATCTCAAGAATGAGAGAATTTATTCAGGGCTGAAGAAAAAGTGATCAAGATTGACCGACACAAGACACCCGCTTCGCCGTTCTATCACCTGGAGAACGATTGGTGTTGATCAGAGGCCATCATAGCACCTGTGGATCACCAATAAAGGGATTCTAGCTTCGATCATCGCAAGGGAAACAAGATAATCTGGAAGGGTCATTCTGACTGATCAACATCATCAATGAATAAAATACCGAAGATACAGGTATTATTTTCATTATGAAATAAATTAAATTAATTATAAACATGATGTGCAAGATCCTCTATAAAGGTTTCGGGCTGCTTCTTTATTTATCTATAAATTTGATTCTATTTCATAGAGACATGCATTCATCATCATATTGTTCTTGGAGTAATCATTGATCATGTTAAAAATTAATGTTCGGTGCCAACCCAACCGCGATTCCTCTTTGCCAAGAACCAACAAGTGGCATCAGAGTGGTTACATCATAGTTTATAATTAATTCAAATTTTTTATGATTTAAGAATTTAAGAATTTAGGTGTTTGAATTAAATATAATCCTTTTGAAAATGTGAATATGAATATTTGTTCATCCTCTTTCCTTTGGCGTTCACGATACAGAAATGATCTTTTCATTTAATTTTGATTAAAATAAAATCGAGGATCTCATTCGGGGGATCCAATGCTTCTTGAATGTACAACACCAGAACAGAAGGTGTGTATTTGTCATAACATGTTGTATTATCAAGATTGAATGTATCAGACCGGTTCACCAAACCATGCCATGTGCTAGAGTCAATCTAAGTCTTAAATGACTTCATGTGTTGATCAATAACTACTGACATGTGGTTTTCAGATTGCATTCCATGTAGTCCAATGGACCCGATGTGTAATCCCTTTGGGTTAGGGTTGGACCTTGTACCCCATACACGGCTTTCCCAACTGGAAATCGTGTAATGTGGATACTACATGGTGTGTGGCCCACTGAACATGTCTTGTACTCAAGATTTATAAAGTACATCAACACACCATGTCACCATGTGTGTACTTTGGATGGATGGTGAATAATAGTACACACCGTGTAGTCGGAACTACACGCTGTGTACTCATCCAAATTACGGAGATTTATTAAAAGTTATTATTATATCATACAAACCCCTAGTATGTGTACCATAGTGAGAGCGTAAATTTGAGGAACAACACGTGATATGTGTTATATATATATATATATTTAATTTAACATATGCATAATGTTCTTTTGTACTCCTTGGGATGTTATGAATGAGAATTCACTGGGTTTCCTCCAAGGAACAAGTTATGTAAAATGATAATTTTCAATCAATTTATTTGTTTAAAATGATGATGGTTGAGAATCTCAAGAAAATTCAGAAAAAGTTTTAAGATAAAATGATTGATTAATTAATGATGATAATTAATTGATTCGAGTGCGATTTATCTTAAAAAGGAATGATTAAATAATTTAATTCTAGTTTTATTTATGTGTAAGTATCGTTTGTTGTATGGATGATCATGAGCTAGACCAAGTACTTCTTATGTGGATGGTTTCTTTTAATTTATTTATTTAAATTATTATATTTTCTAACGATACCTATCCTCATTATTATGTAGGGCATGTGTGCCCAATTATTCTTTTATGTAAAACCCCTTTCTAACCCCTCACCAGCTTGTGAGTTTATAAAAAGGTAGATGTAATGGATGGAACTCCCAAGCTAGTGGAGGCTGTTCAAGCTTGAGCCGAGACGAAACCAATCCCAGGTGATACATAGGTGGATAGGTGGAAAGATGTAAACCCGGACCCAAATGGTTCAGGATGTTTCTCCCCTTGGTCAGAGTTAGTTGATCAACTGCTTTATAAACCAACCATTAGAAAACTGATGATCATGCCCTATATTTTTTTAAGATTCATGGTTTATCATTATGGATGTATTGTCACGATAACATAATTAATGAATTAAAATAGATTTCATGATGGAACTAAAATAAACCAGACTTATGTGTAAATATTATCAAGACATGGTTAATCAATTAAGTATGTTCCACTTAATATTAACAAAAATATGATAATGATAATAATAAATTCACTCATAAGATTTAGAAATACCTAAAATAATATAATAAGTCAGATGAAGCCTTCTATTAATTGATTAAAGGAAAATCTCAATAAAACTATGTGTTTTACCAACCCTTGTTGGGTAACTTACTTTTATAGAAGAATCTCTTATGAATGGTTTCAGGTTGACTTAACCATATTACATCAAGAGGAGTAGCCATTTCCAGACATGGTTTAATATTGGAGGTAAGAGTTGAGGAAATCCAAAAGTCACACTTTCAGGATTGGGCAGTCCACTCAACGGATCAAGGAGTTCTAAGCCCACAGTTGGAAAAGTCATATCTACCAAAATACCTTCTAATAGCTTGACCAATCCTTTTTCGGGTTATGCGAAGGGTAATATGGATCCATGCCACTAGAATGTCATGGAAACCAGAAATTTGGAGATAAATTGTGAGGGACATCGGGACTTGATAAAATAGTGGGAGACTTAATAATAATTTATTATTTCTCATAAAATGTAATCAAGAAAGTAACAATGATATTTTATTTTAATTGTAGAATAATAAATGAAAATCTTGTCAACCACACTATCCCTATGATCAATTTTTGATAAATACAACATCCTCACCGGCAGTATATACCAGGAATGGATAACTGCATTTAGATTATCCTACTCCATGAATGGAAGTATTACGTGTTGGAGTCAGCATTACCCGATACACCTTCCAAAGAGGTGAGTGATGAGGAGTTACTGGTCTATGAGAATCATATGAACGATGCTGATGACGTTCAGTGTTTGATGCTATCATCAATGTGTGGTGAGCTCATGAAGTCTCATGAAAACATTAATTCTTATATAATGTTTGAGAACCTCCATGGTCTTCACCAGAAGATAGCAAGTAATGAAAAGTTTGAGATCTTTAAGGAACTCTTTCTGAGTATGCTTGGAGAAGGTTCCTCAACTGGGCCTCATGTAGTTAGACTCATTGGCTACATTGAGAGATATAGGTTATAGGGTTTAAACTCTTCAAAGAACTGGGAACCAATATCATTCTCAAATTACTCCCACAAAGCTTCTCTAACTTTGTTGTCGATTTCAATATGAACAACATTTTGAAGACCCTATATGATATTTTTATCCTCATTCACTATGTAGAAAAATATATGAAGCATGAAAATAATTATGTCTTTATGGTGAATAAGAGGAAAGGGATGGAAAATATCTTTAAGCACAAAGCTTCTTCATGGCCTTACAAGAAAATGAAGATCAAATGGGAGTCAAAGGAATAAGAGGCTGTTTGTTTTGCATGTGTCAAGAAGGGCCACCAGATGAAGAACTTCACCCAGCCTAGGAAGCAAGGGGAAGCTTCAGGTGCATTTGTTATCTAATGAAATCTATGTATTTCTAAAAATTGAGTATTAGATATAGCTTGGGGTTCCCACATATAAATCCAAATATAGGAACCAATTATATTTAGGAAGATTTATGGATGAGAGGTTGATCTATGAGCAGCCAATGGATCCAAACCTGCTCCTCTAGCTGTTAGGGACTACCACCTCACTTTGCCAACTGAGATGATCTTGGTGTTAAATGGTTGTTATTATGTTCCTTCTATTACTAAAAAAATTATTCTTGTATCTAGAATAGATAAATATAGATTTTTTTCATGATTCTAAATGAAGGTTTTCTCTTTCACAAAGATTGCATTTGTTTTGTTAGGGCCCATTTATACAAAAGTCTTTACGTTATAGATTAAAAAACCCACAAAATGCAAATAAATAATAAATACACCTCACATGACTCACACCAAATCCAACTTTGGCATCATCGGCTTGGTCATGTAAATGAGAAATGCTTGACAAAGGTACATCAATATGGAGATTTAGATTCTTTCGAACAAAAACCACCTGGAATATGTCATGCATATTTAAGAGGAAAAATTACCAAAACCACATTTAGTTGGAATGGAGAAAGGGATAAAGAAATTATTGAATTGATTCATACTGATGTGTGTGGACCATTTCCAATTCAATAAAGGGGAAGGTACTCATACTTCATAACTATTACTGAGTATTTTAGTAGATATGGATATATCTACTTAATGAGGTATTAGTCAAATTCCCTTGATAAGTTCAAAGAATACTAGAATGAAGTTGAGAACTGACTTGGAAAGAAGATTAAGAAACTCTAATCAGACCTAAGTAGAGAATATGTTAATCAAGAAATCATTGATTACATACAAGTGTTAGAGATCCGATCCCAAATCACACTTCCATACACACCCCAATGGAATGGTGTGAGCGAAAGAAGGAACCACACCCAGTTGGACATAGTGAGATCAATGAGGAGTCATGAGAGTCTTCCATTATCCTTTTGGAGATACAAATTACAAACAAAAATAGACATACTAAAATAGAATTTCTTTAAAACATTATAAAACTATAGATACACACACACAAATAATTATTTATAAAACCATCGACACTATAATATTTTATTTTAAAATATCATAAAAATTATAAAATTTGGATTACAAAAATGTTATTATAATATTGATCTTTATTATAATTATAATATTGAGATTAGATGAAAAAATTATGTTGTAAAATATTATTTTAAAACATTTAAAAAAATTTAAAAAATATATCAAATTTTAATTATAATGAATGCATATAAAAATAAATAAAACTAAATTACATTTAAAACCTTTTTCACGAATAGAAAAATAATTCAAAATATTGTTTATATATATATTCTATTTTAATTAAATATGTATAAAAATTAAATACAAAAAATAAAATTACACGTATAAAACTCTCATTTATAATTAAGTATATAAATAACCCATATCTAAATATTTATAATAATTAGTATGTATTAATGTGATAGTGTATAAATATAAATTATGTATATATTAATAAATGTATAATATATATATATATAATATACAAAATAATATATACAATATTTAATTATATTTAAATTTGAATATAAATAATGGATATATAAATATATATACAAATTATTATCTATTTTTAATAATTTAATTTTTATTACTATTACTATATATTAATGGTCGTCATTTTATATTTATATTTATTTCATTAATTTTTCCTAAATTATTGTTCTTATTAAATAGTTTAATTTTATTTTTTAAAATGTCTTACATGTTTGACTGGATAGTATAGTCATCTAAATCATTAAAATGAAATGGTTTGATTTTTAAAAAGAGTTTTAATCCAAAAATGAATTTGGTGCCACTTCACATTTTTCTAGGTTGGTTTTCATCCATCCTTGAAGTGATATTTTAGTTATAGACAAAACATAATAGTATACTTTTCCATATGATTTAGGTAAGCTGTGGGTCAACCGAGGTCCACTAGGCTGGCTGACAAACATCAAGTGAAAGACCATTGAGGGGAAGTCCTACATATAGCCATCACAAGAGATATCTTAGAAGGGGATACCATGTTTTCAATACCTCATACGGAGAGATGAAAATGGAAAAATTAAGTGGAGACAATTATTTTGTTAAAAATATCATTTTAGCAAGGAATAATGAAACACTAATAATTATTTGTGAAGAGACGATGACAATACAATGCATCCAATGACATTATGGTTACAATAATTATGTAGCTTGTCCTGGTTATGAGGATTCAGGGTACATAAAATAGCGTGATCTAGTTATTAAATAATTATTTTTGGTGTATTAGTGATAGATATAAAAATTACACTTAGGATTCAAATTTCAAAAAAAATTAAAAATCCTTATAGTTTGAGAAAATCTTTTTGGTGAATTTTTTCAATAGTTTTTGACTGCATCTACTGAGATGTCATCCTCTTCCTCAAAAATGGTATCAAATCCAGTGATCATGGATTTATAATGGCCATGATTAAACAATGGATCCACATCATAATGGAGATCCTATAAAGGTGGATTTAATGATGATGTAAATGATTTTGGTAAAGTAAATGATGTCGGAGCCGATGATCATAGAGTTGGTGATGAAGAATCTAGTGACGGAGGATATGGTTAAGAGTTTTCCAATTTTAAATCTTGGTGGAGAATTTTGGTATTGTTTTAAATATGTAAAGATGGAAAAAACGTAGGGTTAGAGGCATGGGAAATAAGGGATGCATTGGTGTGTGTGAAAACTGTTGGAGGCACACATGCCCTATGAAATGAAAAGTTAAATATGTGACTTGTGGAAGGAGAATAGGAAGCGGCATACATAATTATAATATTTTAGAAAATAGTCTACAACACATGGAATGGATGAAATAATGATGAATAGAAAAACCAATGAAAAAATAAATGGTTCCTTTTAAAAGGCATGTGATGGAGGTGAGTTTTAGGTTAATTGAGGGTGAATGAGGGGCCATAAAATGACAAGAAATGGGATGATGATAGCTAAGACATAATATATCCACCATGAGAGAGAAAGAATAAGGTTATACATCATTTACACTAGCTTGTGTGAAGATATGACATAAAAGGAGTTAAATAAAGATGATGACGACATATATGATGACATGTTGATGACGTAGAATGAAGCATCAACATTGTTGTGTGAAATTATAATTATGGTTCAACATATCGAAAGTATATATCATTGTACAGATGAGGTAGAGTGTCCCTATTATAATGATCGATAGTACATAAGATGTTGTGGACATGATAGAGTGTAAATTTCCTTTGGGAGTATTATATATAGAAATAAAAAAAAATTCAAGTGTCAAATTTTAAGAGAAAGAAACATCATTGAGGTGTGATAAAACCTTTGGGTATTTAGGAATTATCATTTAAAGATGGTATAGTGTCTAATTAATGGGAAAAACTAATTTTACAATCCCTTTATAATGGATAACATTAATTGGTTTGATCACCCTTTGGAAGACTAGCATATATATATGTGTGTGAATAATATAATGGGATGATCGCCATCTAGGTGTTATACATTCTATTCATTCTTGACTTCTATTTCTTTTAATCTCTTGTCATTGAATTAATTTATCAATAACAACTATGAATATTAAATGTTGATTTATGTTATCCATTACATTGACATTGATTAATTTTTTCAAACTAATTACAGAAATCATTATTATTTCAATTGAAACTCGATCCATTTCCCAACACATTATCAACATGAATTATTTAACATGGCTAAATAGATAATCAAATCGTTAATAAACTTGTTTCCAAGGTGAATATTGCAATGAATTATATCACTTTATTGGTATTTATGGAAATTACTACCTTTCAAGGATTTTATATATAGAGATGCCTCTGGATGCACAAGGACTTAGTGATATTTTTAAACCTACCAGTCAAACTTCTGCTGAAGTCCATGCATGATTCCTAATTTTCCTCCATCACTAACTCTATTAAGAATTTAATAAAAAGTAAATGATAGGGAAGGATCCATTAGTGTTATGGAATATTATGAATGATCTACATGATCACTTTCAACTAGTGATCTTTCAAAAAGCAAGGTATGTGTTTAGTTTTATTAAATTCCAGGGCATTAAATTTGTTATTGAATACAACTCTTCTGTGCATAAAATAAAATGAAAATGAAAATTTTGTTGAGATAATAACACTAAATTCAATATGATAGAAAAAATGCAAACCTAGGGGTATGAGGAAACTAATTTTTACAAACTTTTGTGGAGATAATTACATTAACATCGATATCAATTTAATTTTTTTGGAGATAATAACACTAATATTGATATAACACTACAATGATTTATCCAATATTGATCCTATAATAAAGACTCTTTTCAAATTACTTGTTCTATATTTCTCTAAAAATAAAAATTTAAAATATTGTTTATGATAACTCTTATAAAAAGAAAAGGTCATCAAATAAATATTGTACAAATTAACTAATGAAAATCACTTTTAAATATTATCAATTATATTAAATAACCACAAATTTTACCAAATTTAATTTAGATAATATTTTAATTACCATTAATTAAAATTAAGAAAAATAGAAGGCCAAAATAGGGGAATGAGGGAAGCATAGAGTGTAGGGATTAAGGTGATGAAGGATGGAATGAATTCCAGAACCCATTGTGTTTTGACAATTTGAAGGAGAGGTAATCATGGGTAAAATACATGGATTCCTCTCCTCAAAATAGTCTGAACGTAAGGTGCACTAGAATTATTTCCCTCCATTTTCCTTGACATTACATCCAATCCAATACTCCTAAAAGGGATTCTTGATGTCCATGGGATGGATTCTACCATAGAGGGAAAGAATTTGTGCACCACTGGGTGCAGGGGCAACGATATTTCTTCACTTGATCGTCGCCTTAACACACTCTACTCTTTGATTCCCTCACAACCCTTTATTTGGGATTCTATTACTAATCATTTTTAATTATGGTTAATCATTATTAGTTACAAATCCTTTACTCTCATTTTCACTAACTCCCACTCTTTTCTTCTAATGTTCACTAAATCCTTCTCGTTTCCACTAATTTTTACTAATTCTCACTCGTTTCCTCTATTTTTTTACTAATTCCAGCTCGTTTTTCTTGTTTTTACTAATTAATAGTTGTTAAATAATAATTATCACCAATTAATAATTATTATAAATAATTTATAATAAATTTATCTAATTTTTAAAAATTACCGTTAATTTATAGTAATTACGATTAATTCCTAGTAACTGTTTAAAAATTATTAATATTTAATCATAATTAATAACAAAATTATTCTATTTTTCTACTAATTATTAATTATTTTTTACTTTTACTAAAATAAAATTAATGTAAAATATTATTATATATTACCATGAATTATAAATTATTACTACGTATTGTTAATTCCAGCTCATTTCCACTAATTTTTAATATCTCCCACTCATTTCTGTTAATTTTTACTAATTTACACATGTTTCTATGAATATTTACTTATTACTATTATTTTTTTTCTAATTACTTTAATGTCAATAATTATCACCAATTTATAATAATTACTGCTAATTTATAATAATTACCATCAATTACAAATAATTACACTTAATATCTAATAACTACTGCAAGTTTCATAAAATTACCACTAATTTATGATAATTACCACATATTTTTACAAATTACAGCTAATTTTTATTGATTACCATTAATTTTACTAATTTTTTAAAAATATTAATATTAACCATTAATTACTAAAAATTAGTTTTAATTACTACTAATTAATAATTAATAATTAATAATTACTATTAATGAATACTAATTATTGTAAAATATTATTATTTATTAATGAGAACAACAACTTCTTACTAATACCTTTTAATTCCTTCTCATTTCAACTAATGTTTACTAGTTCCCACAAATTTCCGCTATTTTTTTAAAAATTAATGCTCATTTTCACTAATGTTAACAAATTATCAGTACTTTTATACTAATTAGCACTAATTATAATTTTTATAACATATTTATAATAATTAACTCTAATTTCTAATAATTAGCATTAATTTCAAATAATTATGGATAATTATTACTTATTGAGGCTAATTTGTATTCATTATTACTAATTTTTATTATTTTTTAAAAATTATTAATATTTAAAATTAATTACTAATTACATATAAATAAAAAAAATTACTTTAGAATATTATTATTTTTCAATAAGATCTATATATTATTACTGAGTTCTTATAATTCTTGCTCGTTTCTGCTATTTTATTAATAATTCCCACAGATTTCTCCTAATTTATACTATTTCCTACTCATTTTTTCTATATTTTTATGTAATTATTGAATTTTAATCCAACTATTTCTAATGTTAATAATTGTTTCTAATTTCTATTAATTAATATTAATTTATAACAATTAATACTAATTTCTAATAATTAGTACTAATATATAATAACTACAGATAATTTCTAATAATTACCACAAATATTAACTAATTATCACTAATTTTTATTCGTTACCGCTAACATTTAATAATTTTTTAAAATTATTAGTATTTATCATTAATTACTATAAATTTGTTTGATATACTAAAAATTATTAATTACGAATTACAGAAAATTAATTAAATCCACTTCAGAATATTATTATGTGTTAGTAAAATCTATCAATTATTTCTAAGTACTATTAATTCCCACTTGATTCTGTTAATTTTTTACAAATTCTAATTTTTTTCGACAAATTTTTAGTAATTACGGGTATTTTAATAATAATTATAATAAATTTTAATAAATACCTAAAACATTATATAATTAACATTAATTTATATTAATTTATGATAATTTATAATAATTACCACTAATTCATAATAAGTAATACTAATATTTTGTTAATTTCTCTTAGTTATTAGTAATTAAAGTTAATTACTGATAATTATAAATATTTACTATTAATTAAACCTAATTACTAATAATTGAAACAAATTTCTTCTATTTTAAGATAATTAGTAATAATCAAAAGTGAATACTTATAATTTAAAATAATTATTAATAATTAAAATGAAATGATACTAATTGAGAATAATTATTTCTACTTAAAACTAATTTCTGAAAAATAAAACTATGTAATTCAGAACAAAACTAATTACTACTAAAAAATAATTACTAATATTAAATAAAATTTATTTATTAATAATTAAATACATTAAATAAATACCTAAAACACAAATCTTTTATTGGATGCCTAGTAGAAAATTTACTTCCTTGTAAAAGTTAGAACTTTTAAAATAAGAAATTTAAAGGATGAGAAAAAAGTTGAGTCGTGGAGAAGAGAGGATATGTCAGAAGTTGAATTTGAAAAAATCACCTCAGGGTATGTATAAGATAGCTTATTAGTGACAAACCTATTTGTGATGGGATTCCCATTTGAAAAATTACTTGCGATGGGACTTATTGAAAAATTAACGCAACAAAAATACAACTGTTGGTGAGTAAAAAGTTATTTTTGACAAGAACCATCACAAATAATCTACTTGAAACATAGTATTTATGACAGATTATAAATTACTACTACAAACATCTATTATAGATAACCTTATTTGTGACTGGTGTTAATACCCGTCGCAAAAATCTATTCACGCATTTTGGCATGGATGAACATCAAATGAATTTGTGACAGTAAATTATTTCCATCCCAAATAATTGACCAGTCAAGTGGTGTGTAATTACATACAATTATGTGGATACTCCACCGAGTGAGTCATTATACAACTGTAAATTCATTTTCCATAAGAAAACCTTGTAGTTGGGGAAACCATGATTCAGAATCAGCCTTTGTGAGAAGAGCCTTATAGAGGGGAGTGCCATTATCTTAGTGATAAACTAGTCATTAATGCTTTGGATTCTTGTGATAGATGTGTATGGTGGAGTGTGGTCTTGGTTTCGGGGATGTTTATGAGTGGGAGGCTTTATTTCTAGTGAATTAATTGCCTTGGTTTTGGAGTTACATAGTAGAATCATGTTTGGAATTCACAGATGGGACATAGATATTTGATGTTAAATTTACTACCTGAGTAGGTTGAATTGCATATTTTTATGACTTTCAGGTGTTCTCAGTGATGAAAAATGTTATATTGGGGAGGTTGTAATGACTCATTTTGTTGCAGGTTGTTAATTTTAAGGAAAATTTGAATTTTTTGTTTCCAAAGACAGAGGTGTTTTGAAATATTTTATTCACATTAGAATACCCAGAGTTGGAACATCTTAAGGATGTGTTTTGGATGTGAATCAAGGATTGGGATGTGTCTCAAGTGCATGGGTGAGTACTATGGGGTTCAGGAGAATGTTTGGTTTTAAAGAAAGGATTTTCTACTTCTGCATAGTTATTACAGGGTTATGGTAAATTGTGTGGATTAGGTTAGTATTAAGAGTATGTGAATGACTTGTGGGTGGTTTTATACATCTCATAAAAATTGTAATTTTTTAGAAGATGTATTTTTCAAGGTTAACACACAACTTAGTACACCGTGTGGTGAAACCATGCGGGTTTTGGTGACGTAGACAATGTGAGTCTCACGGTTGGAATTCATTTTAGAAAATAACATTGAAAAACCACATGATTTGTTCATTTTTCATTAAAATGGGAAATTTAAAATTTTTCCATTATGGATTTTTAACACTATCACCCCCTTCTCCCCATCATGCATGATCATCCTCCCCCTCTCATCTCTGTTGATTTCCCCTTGGTTTGGTGGATTTTTTGTAAAAATTATTATAATATATGGAGATATTATTCCTAATATTCTCTTTATTCTTTTCCTCTTTTCCATGATTTTGATTCTTCTTGACTTTGGGTTTGTGTTTTCACTGATTCTACAGAAAAATAGTGGAATTGGGTGAGAACAATGCAGTTTTCATGTGAATCTTATAGAGGGGATCTTAAGAGGATGTATCCCAGACATCGTTTGTTGTACATCTTAAGGTATGCTTCACTACCAAATTATTTAGTTTAGTAGGTAAAATTATATTTATTTGGACAACAATTCAGGTTAGTTAATTGTGTATTTTTCATGGCTTAGATTTGGGGATGTGTTATTTGTGTAATTCACCTCATTTCTTGAGGTTTTTGGTAGAAAATTTTGCTCAATAAATTTCTAGGAATTTATGACAATTTAAATTATGTTTTGGATAACATAAGAAATTTTAATAATTAAGTTTTTGGGTGTTTTGGATTGGTAAAGGGTCTTTGGTGCTGATATGAGATGGATTATTCTTTGATGATCTTAGGTAGTAATAATCATGCTGCAATTAAAGTGGAAGGATTCATATGGATAGGTGGTCCATGAAAATCTTCATGTAGTATATGATTTTGATATATCATTTGAAATTTGGTTTCTCCACCATGGTGGTTGAACATTAATTTAAAATGAATATTTATTCTTAAATTCCATGGGTAGATCATGAGTGTAAAGAGCCAATTGACTCTGATGCATTGGTTGATTCTTTAGCCATTGATGTTTGGTGGATTAAATTAATAAATGAGAGTTGTGAGTTAGAAGAAACCCAAAGGGGAGTTATTGAAATGAAATTGGATTATTTAGACATATTGGGAATTTATATTGGTTCCATTAGTTTCCCTATGTTTAGGGTGGTGATGTACTTGGAATGTTTTTCCTCTGGTGTCACTGTAAAACCCAAATTTTAGAACGTGAGGTTGTGGGTGTTGTGAAGATATTTGGGTCATATCAAGAGATGTGTTTCCCTCTTAGTGATGGTGTTCTCTTAAGGTATAGGAATCATATATAGGACCCAAGGTAGGGTGCTCAGGGTGAAATATGGATTAGGGAGCCTCCGTGGGTGAGCTAGTTTGAGGTTAACCCTGTAGAGGGGTAGTGCAGGGGAGTTTGACTATCAGTTTGGGTGTCACATTTGAACATGAGATCTTCTATCACAATCCTTATGGAAGAGGGAATATATGATGAAAGGTAAATGGAATAATGAATTAAATGTTAAAAATTATAAAATAATAATTTAAAATAAATGGTGAAATGTGATATTAGATACGAGGCTTCAAGGATGGAGGGTACAAGGGGTGAAAGGTTTATCTTTTACAGTTTTTGGGATGGTGAATTCCCCCATGTGTATGTTTTATTGTAGAGTTATATATATTATGGTTTACAGGAGGTTTGAATCCCCCATGTGTATATTATTATTATGGTTATGAGGATTGTGGATACCCCATAATGTTGGATGAAAAGGTTACAAGGAGGGTCAATGCCGCTATGCTTAGGATATGGTTATGGGGATGGTGGATTCCTCTGGGTAAACATGGTTATGGTATTGGAAATATTGGATTACATATGGTTTATATGTGGTTCTAAGTAGGGGTTACAACCCCCCACCACTATGGGATGAACGATACATGGTTCTTAGTAGGGCATAAAATCCCCCAAGAGAATGGATATATGTTTCTGAGTAGGGGATGCAACCCCCCATGTGAATGGATTTTTTTAATTGAAGGGGTGTCTTTATTTCCCCTGGGAGAATTATCATGTGCTAGGGATGGGCATGTTCCCCCATAGAGTAGTTATAGTCGATATTGAGTGTCACTTTAAATCCCTAGGATCTATGGTGGTTAATATATTTGATTTCAGTAGTTGTTTATTTATTATGATAATGTCACATGTTCATATACGATATATATTTACTATATTTGGGACACCATTGGTAGTGTTGTAATGAGTTATACTCAAACCCTACTTGGGCTTCCATGGAACTTGGGTACCCGAGTAAGCCTCATTGTTCCCAAGTTCAAGTAGGGTAGGGGACCAATTTTTTTGATCAGGATTGAGATACTTAATGGGATTTATAGAATGGTATTGAGGTTAGTCTTGAGGATATAAGTACATCCTCAGCTGTATATTGTTTTTTTTATTTTCATTTGTATATTGTATCATACCAATTGTAAACTAGATGTATCTTTATGCTTATATGGAATTATTATTAATTTATTATGGAATGGTTTTGTTGACCTTTTATGTATTCATAATGATTATTATTATGGATTTTGTTTGGCTATTTATTGAAATTTCACTCTCATATGAGGGTATAGTCTCTCTATGGTATAACCTTAGACCGTCACTCTTAGTCGAGGGTCTCTAGTGTATAGGGAGGCATACCTAAGGTCACACAGTAGTCTGGTATGATTATTGAAGTGTGAACTAGTACAAGGTGTTACATTAAACATGGAAAATAAAAAAGGTGAATAAATAATTTAAATAAATACAATAAATAAAATAATAATTTTGATAATTTCAATTTTTAAAACTAGAAAATATATTTAATCAATGAAAATATATATAATTTAAATATTAAAATGTAAAAATTGAATAAAATATTTAAATAAATGAAAATGAATAAGAATAATGTCATAAAATAAATATCCTGAACAAAAATATTTAAATAAATGAATCTAATTTTTTAATAAATATATTTTAAAAAATATTTAACAAACATAATTTAAAATATAACTTGACTAAAATTCTAAATATTTTATTTTATGTTTTAAAATAAATAATATGAATTAAAATTTTGAAATAAATAAATAAAATATCTAATGTAAATTTCCTTAATGTTTTATATTTTTAAAATTAAAGTTATTTAATTTAGAGGTTCATAAAAATAACTTAAGAAAAATATTTAATTCCTAAATGCATGTTTGAGATTGCGATGTTTGTGATAAAAATATTTATGAAGAAACTATACTGAAGAAAATTTTCCCTATTTGTTACACATTGATCCCATCATTAAAAATATTCATTTAGTAAACATTGCACCAAAAAAATTATTTTTTTGAATATTTAAAAAATAATTTTAATTCTAAAAACAACTCAACATTGATCGTCATAATAAAAAATTCTCCCCTAGTATTTAGATAAACATTTAAATAAAATATCTACATAAGTATATAAAATAACTTCAAAAAAATTAATTTATTAGAATATTTAAAAATAATAAGTTGAATTAAAATATGAAAACCAATACATTGAATATTTAAAAAAAATAATTTCAATACTAAAAAATATTAAAAATATTATTAATTAATTTATATTTATTTTAATTTAAAATTCTATAAAAATAATTTAACAAAATTTTTTTTTCACAAATTCATGATCGATACAGTGTCCTTTGTGAACAAAATCTTAATAATGACTACCTTTGTAATGTGTATTTTCGATTTTACATCGTTTATTTATCACTTAATTATCTTATTTATTGTGAGAGTGGGTTCCCTAGATCCACATTGAATGTGTACTTTGATTACCGTCCCATGAATATATCATTATATATGTATGTGTTTCACATAATTTGATAGTAATATTAATTTTTTTGAAACAATATATATGGTAATGTTCTTGGATTACCATTCATAATGAATGTTTATAGAATATTTCAGCTTTAATGAAAACCTAAAGATAATATGATATAAATATTAAACACATGCCATGCGGTATAGATATATCATTCTGATAGGAGAAAGATGTTGTTTTACTACTAGGTGTAATGGGATCATAAACATTGACACTTCCTGTCATAATGTTCTCACTTGTTGACCCCGAATAAATGAGATCATGAGGTGTGACAGAAAATTAGAACACCATATGTACTGGTTGGTATCTGTAATTTCTATTTACGAACATCTATATTTGTCTCCTTAATTATCATTAATGCATATAATTGATCGCAAACATTTTGGAAGTGGTGGAAACCATGAAAGTGTTCGTTTATGTCATGTAAATTGCATCAGATTTGATATTGATTATATAGAATTGATTGAACATCCAAGACATGATTTGTTTCTTTCAAGTGTAGGAAGAGATATATAGAGACCTATTGACCAGGTTGGTAGGGGGTTCATTAAACCTATTACCTTGATATAACAAGGTAATTATATCTTGTATGGTTTAAAAATAATAAATAATGGAAGGATGGTGTGACAAAGATATACAACCTCCTTTATAATAGAACACGTAACAATGAGATTATATTATTCAATGTATATTAAAAATAGTGGTTTTCATTATTATCAATTGACATTATATCCATAAGGTCTTTAATGAGCTTATAGACACCACCTCTAGTGTATGTTTAGTAATCCCTTCCAACACGATAAGGAATTTATGGGTTATCTACTAATTGTATTCAATTTTTTATCCAATTATGATGAATTGGGGTTGAGGACATGTGGGACCCCACCACAAGGGTTGGGTAATGTCCAAGTGTGAACAATCACAAACAATTAAATAAATTCAATGTTATTCATGTTTAGAATAATAAGAATAGAATTTATTACCTCATTTTGTTCGTGAGTTATTATTTGAAACACATGATGAATATATACGAACCAATTTTCATTATTCAATGTTCATTAAATATTTCAAGGGACATACAATTTAATTTAATGAGTCATATTTTGTTATGTAACGTGATTTTACTGTTATAAGTGATAAAATATTTTTGAAAATTCTGAAATTTTATTACCACTGATGATGACACATCTTAAATTTGAAAAGTTATAGTTTTTTATACTTATATGGATATTTCCAATTACCCAATCTTACACTGCATTATTCTTCCATTATTAGAAGACCCAGATAAGACAAGTTGATCCAAATTTATTAAAAATAACTAGACTAGTTTTATGTAGTAAAATCCAAAAAAATCATATGATAGGGGTTTTGGACCCCCTCCTAATACAATTTGGTTCCATGTAGGCGTGTACCTATGTTAATAAATAGAACAATTTTATATTATTATGAAATTTGTATGGATTGCCATATTTTTTAGGGATGATGATTCCAATAGGATATTTTCTCATTAGAAATTATTACAAGTCCCATTCACCTACCAAACTATATATCACGACATTGATCTTAGTTGGTGGATCATTGTTAGATAATAAGGATAAATCTTGACAATTTATTACAACCATTATGTTCAATATATATTTATTATTATGTTAAATTAAGATGGAAATTTTGACTGCAAATACATTCTTTTTACTTATAATCTACTTATTTTACATTTTTTTTTCATTTTCCATCTCCATTCCAATTATTTGATTTATGTTTTTTCAATGATACAATTTACCCATGATAGATCACATTTTTTTTATATTTCAGAATTCCTTGATATTTCAATCAGCATCAATCATTTTCATAACACATTATCAACACAATTTTCATCTCTACATTTTCAATCATTATGACATTTAATTCATCACTATAATTGGTGTAAGGTAATTATTTACATGAAAAAATCGAGTGTTTTTTTCTATATTATATAATTCTATATTTATTTCCCTTCTTAATAATATTGAAAAAAATACATAAGTTATTTTCTTAATCATTTTTTTCTGGAAAAATAATGAGCTCCTGAAGAGCAGTAACAAATCACCATGATCAAATTCCCTAAAGTTAATGTGATTGATTATTTTTAAAATAATGTTTATAATAAATGTGGTATATGTTTAAAAAACACCATTCATCGAATCAAAAATGATTCTTTGCCTCCCAAAGCAACCAAATGATAAATATCACAAACCAATTGTTCACCAATGTGAACTTCACTAATCATTCTATGAAGAAACAAAAAAACATGACATCTCCTACATCTATGAATTAAAGATTTAAATATTTATTACGATGTATAAATTCACATTACATATATTATATCTATTTTTTATATTTTCAAAAAAAAAATTATTTTTTCTCTTTCTATTATGTATTATATATAAAACATATTTAATATATTTTATTGATATTTATCTACTAATATGGTTTAGAATTTTGAATTGAATTCTCATTTTATTGTCTATAGAACATTGAAAAACTTAATCAGATTTTTTATTTCATTCTAAAAAGTGAATGAAAATTTAAATAATTTTTTTAAATATAGTATGGGGTGAATAAGATATTTTTTAAATGATCAATGTGCCTTATTTTTTTATAATGAAATATAATAATATAACAACAAGAAGTGGTTTTATATTGATATATATTTAAAAATAATAATTAATTTTATGAATATATTTAAAATACTTTACCCCTATAGGATGATATAAAATTTTAACTTTTGAAATCATGTAGTAAAATATATTCCATCTATCAATTTTTTCCCTTATATAAAAAATATGAATAACAAATATGATTTATCATATTTTATAATATATTTTCTTATTAATCCAATATATTGGTGACAAAGTATATGCTCACATATTTATGTTTATTGATTGTAAAAATAAATGAAAGGCCATAAAAAAGAAAATATATTCATAACTAATGGTACATTGTTTATAATAAATAATTAATTGTTTTATCTCAAGTCACAATGAGATATATTAAACATAAGTGACATTCTTTAAAATGGATATCATATAGAGACATTGAAAAAAGTAATTGTTTAATATCTCAATATATAACAAGATTTTATAACATATAAAAATTTATTCTAAAGATTTTGTTATGTACAATTGAATAAATTATGGTAAATTAAATGTTTACTGATCTTGACATATTAAATACATGTTCATGAGCAAAAATTTATTGATAAAACAACATGAATCAATCATGGGGATATTGAAGGATTTATTTAATGGATTTTTTCTACTAAATTATCACTTATAAGAGAATTTTTCATTATCATTATTTTTTTATGAATTCCCCTATAAGGTTATTTATCATGGATTACCTATTATTTAGATAAATAAATTATATCCATTCCAGATACATTGGAAGTGAATTTCCAATATTTAAATTTAAAATTTATATATTTTAAATATCGGTGCACTCACATTCGACGGGACACCATTTATATATTATATGATAGATTAATATACTAAATGATCATGTGTATTATTTGTAACAACCCAAAATATTATCATAGGAAAATCACTTCTTATAATTATTTTATAAATTATCAATAACATAAACATCACATAGATAACACAATATAAACATTATCAATTACTAACGAATTTAATAAGTTGTATTGCTAGGAATTAAGAATCTTTTAACAATTGAATAGCAACTTGACCATTGGAATAGTAAAACAACCCTTGGGAACAATAAATCAACCAATATAATAGTATCATTTCCTATTAAATTATAAATTAATTATTTAATCTTATAAATTAAAATATTATATATTCATATCTTGTAATAATTAAATAAGTGTTTTACAAATGATAAATTGTGTATTGATTTTTTTTGAAATATAAATGTTTATTTACAATTTTCTAATTAAAATAATAGTTTTAATTTTTTTTTCCATAAAATAGATTCATAACATATCATTTTTTTCTGATATGATTTTAAGAAACTTTTATGAGACCTTAATTAAATTTTCAACATGTTATAAAAACAATTGTAATTTTAAAATAATTATTTTTTTTAAATAAATGATGATTTCAATTAATGAATAAATTTATCATATTTATAAAATATGTTTTTATAAAATTTATTTCATTTTTTAATTCAACACACTGAAAAATGGTTATGATGTTTTTTGTTTGATTTTTCTAAAAAAATTTAGTTTGTGGTGAATACTAAAATACAGTAATTTACAGTATAAGCTAAATACATATATTATTGAGTCATGGATGATGTAGGGGTGATGTAATAATTTTTTTTAAATTAATAGGCACAAGTTAATGTAATTATTCACAATAATCCACACTATTCATATTCTTGATCTAAAATAAAAAACAAATAAGTAAAATAATAAAAAAACACCCCTCACATCCACATTGAATACCACCACTAACCCCCTATTATCCTCACACCTCAAAATCATTAAAGAACATCCAAATTCTATCTAATAATAATTTTAATTTATATCCACCACATCCAAGATTATTTGTCCTATAAAATACCAAATCCATTTCCTCTAAGGAGGTTCTCAAGGAAAGGATTTCAAGAGTTAAAAACCACATTCATTTTCTTCTAATTTCATTAAAAAATAAATTTATTATATTTTAATCTCCTCAGCTACCTTAATCCAAGTTACAATAAAACTCTAGTGTCTTTTATATTCTATAGTTTTATTATTAAAAAGTAATAACCCATCATCATTAATATACTCTTTCAATTTAATATAATAATTAATACATCATCTATGAGGTTTCAATTTTCTGTTTTGGTTTTTTACAATTCCACCTTCAAGGATGGTCATAAAACAATTTTTATGGTAAAAAAGATTAAAATATATATATATTAAAGCCTATTTAATATTCTTTAACTAGTATGTATATGTAATATTATTTTATAGAACAAAACTAATTTGATATCATTGAAAAATCCCCAAATAAATCTAAACAAATATCCTTAACATTGTGACAAATGAATCATGCTCACATATGAAAAATATATAAACATTTAATATTATTTATTTTCATTAATAACATATAATTTAAATTCTAGATTACTATTATCATTTTGCATGATTCTATATACATGTATAGAACTGAACCAATAATGAAATAAAGGAAGCGAACACCCCCGAACGATGACATTAAATCTCATAACTCCGAAAAAGGCCATAAATGAGCTTAATAAAATAATATAAATTAGATATATGTATAAAAGGTTTTTAATAAATTAATTAATTCATTTAATCTTATTATCCATGAAATTAATCTCATGTTCAGAGGACTTTTAGACATATTGTGAGGGATTCATTCCGAAACTCCATTTTCCATCTAATTATGCTTTCTCTCTCTTCAATCCAATGAAATTATTCATTAATTTTATATAATTATTTTATATTATGTATATATGTTCTAATTATAAATATATAGATCAATTATTCTTTATTTGATGGAGAAATTCATGTTTTATAATGATTCCTTCTCAATTCCGTTCATTAAGAAAGACCGATTTAAGGGAACATCCTAATTTCATAATCATTTTCACGTACCATCCTTAATCAATCTTAACATACCATTATTTTTATTAAATAAATAATTTTATCATTAAAAACTAACTTGGTTAATTTTTGGTTTTATACACACAATTATTCCTTTTTCTTTTTAAATAATCATTAAATTTTTTTCTTTAAATCACACTAATGTATAACATTTCTAATGTTTCTTAAAGGGTATTGTTATATATTTTTTTACATCAAATTGAAATCAATTATCATGATATATGCCTATTTTTTTCTTATTATTTTCTATTCATGTTTTTAATCCATTCTTTTATAGAGACCATTATGATATGATTATTTATTATGCCTTATGAAATGATTATGATACACATTTTTTCCATGTGTAACCCTTCTGCTTATACCTTATGTTTCATTCATCATGTAGAACACATATTCATGAAATTGTTATGATTTATGCGCCTACATATAACTAAAATGTATTTGGTAATGTTTATTCTCATGATATATCATCTGAAATGGCCTTGGTGGTTAGCCTTGACTCATGCTAATCATGTGCAATGGTCATGGTGGTTAGCCATGACACATGCTAATCATGTGAAATGGTCTTGGTGGCTATCCATGACTCATGATTATGTCATGTTGTATGTTTTTTCACATATAAGATGACAAAATGACAAGAAATGCTATTCTTCCTTAGGTTCATTCATGCATTTTAAATGTAGGTTCTTGGCATATCAGAAGCATGTGATGGGAAGTTACAAACATTTCATTATTTATAATTATTTTTTTTAAATATGAATTACATTGATGAAATTTGTTCTTTTTTGATGGATTTGGTAGTATATATATGAATCACCATCATTTATTTATATTAATCAATTATAGATTCCATATAGCGACAATCCACAGTTGTTGCATGAATCTCTAGATATCACTGATGGAATCTATGGGTGCTTGCATGGTAGATCCTTTTTCGTAAATCGTCTACCTTTGATCGCTATGTGAACTGTTTCCAAAGTATTATCCTTTATCTAGTGGAGAAATATTTCTTTCCATTAATAAGTTTATTCTTGGATAAGAGATATCTCTAGGGATTTTTTGGATTATTCTAATCTATTTTTCCCAACCAAAAAAATGAATTAGATTAGTAGAAAATAACATAAATTGATTTATATATCTCTAGGGTTAAAAAAATTAATTTTCCATGTTTCCTTAGTTATTTGTCTTATACTAGAGAAATCCCAAGTTACATAATAATAATAATATTATTAATTGTCAACATTTTCTTATCTTGTGATTTAAAAATGAATTTTATTTATTCAAATAATATTCAATAGTTATTACTTCTCACTGGACTATTAAAATCAGTCCACTATTCCTCTACAAAATTTATCAAAACATTAATAATATCTATTTATTTATTAAACAAATACCACTTCATTAAAATATAACAAATAAATAAAGAAATATTGTATTTAATAAATTAAAATAAATATTTATATGCGATCAAGCCTACATGAATCATTATTAAATCATATACTAGAGTAATATTTATTCAAATAATAAATAATAATATATTATTTAACCTAGATTCTGCATAAACATAGTGTGTGACCCTCTATGCCTATTTCTTAGTGGCATTAGGCAAAGCATCCTAAAGTCCAATGTTAACATCTAGCAACATGCCAAGGCACCCATAGAAGAATAAGTTAATGTTGCAATGAAATTTTACCTAATAAAGACAATTACTATGTAATACAATCCCTTTATATCAGAATCTCAAATCAAGTAGGTCGCATGATGGTTCCATCAACCTATGTGCTCTATGTCTCTTTCTTTGTCTTCCTGAAAATTGAACTTTCTTATTGAACACCATGTCCTTGGATTTTTTTAGGGTATATCATTTCTATCAAATGTAATGATATATCAACTTATATTAAAGAATAAGAGGGAAAAATATTTTCTCGTGTTATTCATTAAGGAAATATTTCTCTTCACACAAAAAACATATCCTACCTTGCGGAAAACATCTGTCATGAAAATTTATATCAATACATATCTGTTTAAAAATCATAATAATAATTAATAATAATATTAATGTCCTATTATTACCAGACACATCTGTAGATAGGAACATCAAAGAACACATATAAATGTGGACTTTTTACTAGCAGGTTTATTACTCATAATGTCCTACTAGATATTACCAATGGCATACACCATTAGAAGGTGCCTCAATGTCCTATTAGTATACACCTTTGATATCCTATATAATTTGTGTCCCTCAAATGATATCATATGTCTATATAAAATTTATTCAAGAATAATGTTGAAAAACAACCCAATTGTCATCATAGTTGGTATCTTCTATGACCATTTAGTGCATTAGATACTCTTACGACATTTTCAAATATTATGTTATACAGAAGTCCAATAATGATGTGATAATGTGTTTATTAATATTCAAAAACAATAAAAAAATTTATTATAAAGTATAAAAAATTTGTTCTTGGGAATAGACTCCAACATTTATTCCATCATTTTAAGCCTTTGAACCCATATGCTATGCTTTATTTCTATGTTCATACCCTTACTAGGATTTTTAGCTCATCCCTTGGTTCATTTTTTCCCTAGGTTATCCTAGGAATATGTAGGAGCTCAATAAAATCTAGGATCTATTTAGGGATGATTAAAATAATTATTTTTTTTATTCTATTTAAAAAAATTCAATGTTATGTACATAATCATCCAAATAAACCTTAATTTATGATCCTCGGTTTTTATTTAATGGTTAACTATTCTTAAAATCATGTAATCATTTGTTCCAAATGTTGGGGTAATTATAGTTGGTATCAAAGCACGACCTCGTAATTTTTTGGAGATTATGAGTAGACCCCTTTTGTAATAAACCTAGAAATAATTCTATCACCATGGGTACCATAGATCGAAACATAGGGAATCAAAAGTTAGGATATTATTTTAAATAAAAAATTTATCCATCTATAATAAAAATTTCTTTTTATTATACTTATTATGAGGTATCCATTCCCCATTAATTATAGTTCCTTTTCATAGTTAATGGATAGAAGTTGATGAACCACTTCTAATAATCAATGTGACATACATTGTGATGATTTTCCTAATGGTATGCCAAATATGTTGGGAACAAGTACATAAAAAATTATGAAAATACTTTATCAACTGGATCATGTAATAAAAATTAACTTGAGTATCATGGAACACCGTACTTCTATTAATATAGAAAATTTACTATCAAATACATTGTGTGATAAAGGCCTACTAGGTTCAGTGGATCATCTGATATCATCCTTGTTTAAAAATGGATTAACTCATTAGAGAAGACATTATCTATCCTTTAGGGCTCAAAATAATAGAATGTTGTGCTAGCATTCTATCATTTTTATGGAGAAAATGATCAGTGGTGGATGCTAATAAAGAACATGAATTATAAGGAGTAAATTGATTCAACTGAATTGGAAAAATTAATGAAAATATTTTCCATAAATATTTCTCCCACAAAATCTTACTTAAGATTAAAAAAGAAGTTACATCGAATGAAGAAAAGGGTGACAAAACTGTTGGATTCTTTGATGAAAACAATACAAGGATTTCATGGTACTCCTATTTATTTTTAACGAATGTCCAAATCCAAATGGATAATTTCTTTAGTAGACTAAGGGATGGTCAATGAAAAGTGTTCATGATTCTATACATTGATAGTCACAAGGATATTGTTTGATGTGTCCTTATGGTAGAGATGGATATCAAAGACTCTAAGTGGTCTTACAGGCCCAGAGATAAAAATTAAAAATTAGCGTATAATATGGGATGATCAAAAGATAAATCCCATTTTTGAAAGAAAAATAACATCCCACATGTCAAAATTGTGGGAAGAAGAATCCTAGGAACTATCTAAAGTGAACCATGAAATTCATCATGTATGGAAGAATGGGGAATCTGGTGAATAAATTCCAAAGGGACATGGAAAATTTCCTTAATGTAGAAGAATAATGGAGTGTTCTAATCAAAAATTATCCTAATGTGTGGTTCTCAAATAGAAAAAAGCATTGGAATTATGTGATCCATTTTTTTATGGAAATGGTTATTGGAAGAAATAAATAATAAACAACTCCAAGGAAGCAAGGAATGTATTTTTATATCGCTATAGTTGAGGTGGATCATGATAATGATGTGGTGAAAGGAACACATGTTATTAATTGAAGTACAGTGAATGTACTATTTGATTTTAGATCTATGCATTATTTCATATCTTGAATCTTTAGTATAACTATTCACACAACTCCTAAAAATATGAAGATTGAGTTTTCTATGAGAATAAAAAGTGGGGGAAGGACTACATCCAAAGTATATAACTCCTCCCAGGTTGATGTTTATGGATAGAAACTCCCAGAAAATATTATATTACATTTTTTGGTGGAGGTTTATTCTCTTTTGTGCTTGGATTTCCTATAATTATAAAAATACAACATTAAATGTCACAAAATTTAAACCAGTCATCACATCCTAAGGCATCCTCCAATTCTGTAAAAGTGTAAGGAAGATGATGAATATCCATTATAATCATAATATCAATTATGGATATTATTTATTTATGAACAAGAATATCTAGCTCAAATGATTTAGACTAGGTATAGAATCATGCTCGATGACAAGCCATTGTGAGGGACTACATTGTTATGTTCCCGAAATAATTTCCTAGTTTTTCTCCTATCCAAGAGGATGAATTGTCAATTAATCTTATACATGTCTCTATGCATATATTGAATCAATCTTATGGAATGGACACCATAAAGTTGGAGGAACTGAATATGCAGTTATAGGAGACTCTGGACAAGGGTCTTATTTTCCTAAGTGCTTCACACTAGGGTGAAACAATACTCTATGTGAAAAAGAAGGATAGATCAGTACACTTATGAAATAATTATCATGATCTCAATAAAATCCTGATCAAGAACAATTATCCCCTACCATTGATATATTACTTGTTCTATTAATTTCATGGGTCCAATTATTTCTATAAGGTTGAAGTTCGGTCGAGGGATCACTGATTAATGGTGAGGAAGGTAGATATTCCCCAAAATGCCTTTCAAACGTGGTATGGACACTATGAGTTCATGATGATTCCATTTAGACTCACTAAGGCTCTTGATATTTTCATGGAATTAACGAATAATGTCTTTAGATATTACCTCCCCAAATTTATGGTAGTAATTATCGATGATATTCTGATATACTCCTTGAACAAGGAGGAATATGAGGTTCATTTGAATACTATATTGAATAAATTAGGACGGAATAAATTGTTGTATTTGGTAACATTGGATCAACTCTTTTTAATTTAATTACATGAATATTTGATATATTGAATATTAATAAAAAATCATATTACACATTGGTTGTTGTTCTGTGTGACTCTAATGTAATAATGTCGTACAATATATGATGCATTTCTTAGGTCATAGAAATTCCCCTCTATGATGAGAAACTTGATATGATATGATGATATTATCAAATAATTTTAAATTTTTTGATAATGTCCTATGATGAGACACATATGACAAAGGTTGTAAGGTGCGAGTACTCATAAGTAGATGAGGCTTCCTCTCATGATTTTTGCACTTGGTAATTTATGCAACTAGTGATTATGAAAACAAACTTTCTAGTAGAAATTATGCATGTTTTGAAGTCATTGGATATTCCTATCCATTTATTTTTGTGGTGGTCCATATAATTTGTGATTATTATGAATGAATTTTACAACATGTGTAATTATAGGTATTTCATAAACCATAATGGTAACTATTCAGGGAGAATATAGATGTGTTTTGTGCATCATGAGTGACATGTCATTAATAAATAAGTTGAGGAATAATTTTTCCCTTTCATCATTACATATACTGATATCTTGGCCCTTTTATTGGAATAGATACATCACATTAAATTCCATGGTCACAATGTAGTGACAAGTTTATTTCAGATAGTAAAAGAAGGACATGTTGAGCATATAGGTTATTGAAATTATTGTGGAACCTTCTTGATGAGATATTTTGACAAAGGGATTATATTAAATATTGAGCATTCAAATGTTGTTGTTGAAGTTGTGACATTAAGTTGTTTATCTTGGGTTTCATAACCCGTTTCTAGATAGTAATCCTGGAAATTAGGAAACCCCACATGATGCAAAAGTGAAATAATTCTAGATGGTAACACATGAAGTGTTTTCTTTGTTCTAAATTAAATTATATTTTAGTTTAATAATTTAAATAAATATTATTCTCATGTTTTAGGAATAATTATATTCAAGTTATATTTATCACACAAAATAAATAAATATTTATTTGACGACTTGTGAAAAAAAATTTCTATTGAATATCATTTGAAATATTATTTCCTTAGATTGTGAATAAAATATTTACTTATAAATAAAATATTTATTCTATTGTTCAATAAATTTTAGAGGAGTTTGAACAGAGAAAGACTGAGTCTAGTAACAAATATAAACTAATAATACCATTATATAATATTTTTTATCATGCAAGTTGGCACACACCAAAAAATAAAAAATATGTAATTATTGTTATGTGGAATGGGATTTATTGTAGGTAATAAACGGTATTTAATAGATTATATGAAATCAAATAATATTTTAACTTAAATCCAAACACATAAATAGGTAGCTATGTCTATTGTGTAGAGAATCTGAAACTGAGAATAGATAATTGTTATGAATAGTGAATTATCTCCCAAATCATACATATCTCTCACTCTCAAGAACTAGAAGTGAACGTTAGATTTCTTAATGGTCTAAGAATGAGTGATCAAGAACGAACAACACAAGACATTCAACACATTGCGCTAGAGCCCAATGATCATGTGGTGTTGTAGGTAGATTATATGAGAACGTTTGGATCATAGTTAGAGGGATTCTTCCATGGATTATCACTGTGAAATGAAGGTATTCCCAATTTTTTTTTCTTCAGATTATCATCATTTACAATAGAAGAAATTCCCCAATCCCAATTATTTTTTATATATATATTAAATGAATTAATTTTAAATTTTGAGTGCAATATCCTCACTCTTGGATTCATGAAACAATTATTATAATAAATTTTAATATATTAATAACCTCGGAACACTCTTGCTATTCTCAGAACCATCAATTGGTATTAGATAATTGTTGTATAAATTTATATATATTGATTTGATTTTCAATATATGAACAAATTTTTCTATATTTTCATTTCACATTTTTCATTATTTAATCCTATTCGAATTAACATGTTTTCGACATATTAATCATGTTCGTTCAACGTTTAATTTTCTTAAAGGTTTAAGAAAAAATGAAAAATGAATTGGGATTCCATCGGGATGTTCCAAATCATTTTCTTGTAAAACTTGGTTACATGATGTGTATCCCGATCACATGTTGTATACCAATGCATGTTTTGTCTAGATGCGGAGGGAAATTAATTACACGTGGTGATTTTATTGCACACTGCCTGTTGAATGGTCCAACTTGGCACAAAGAAAGTAGATACTTGGTGTGTAGTTGGAATGTATTGACCATGCAGTACGAGCAAGTTAACCCACTAATTCCCCATGCATGTGACTTGGATATACGACAATAGAGGAACATGGCATGTAGCTGTATGTACACACCGTGTAGTCTCTCATAAATGATAAAAATTAAAATTAAATTAAATTGAAATATTCCAACATTAAAACCTTATTTTATTTTTTGGAAGACTATTTGTTTGACAATTAAATAATGGTTCTATATTTTTTTTAATGCTAAATTAATATATTTTAATTAATATGACATTATCAGTTCTGATTTTTATTTTACATGAATGTGATTAATGATGGGTATCTCTAAATAATGTCAGATGATTATTAGTATTAAAAGGTATTAATTAATTAATTAATTAATGTGTGTTTATAATAAATAATAATATAATGACTAAAGAAATTAATGTTTTATGTTTACATTTGCGTATTCTTTGCATGTATGAACGTACAAAATCTTGACCTAGCCATGTGTATTTGTTGGATGTTTTAATTTAATTTATATAATGATTTTTATATTATTTAATATAAAATTAAATGATGGATTGTGAGTTATCCCTCTCCCCATTATTATATAGGAACTACTTGTCCAAGGATATATATGTAATCCCCTTTAACCAATCACTAGGTTCCCCCACCTGCTTGTGAGTAATAATAATTTGAAATTAAAGGAGCATACTATGGCCCATGGAAGTGGGTCAAGACAGAACCATAAAGACACCAACACATGTGATACATAGATATATAGGTGGAATGTTGTAACTCAAACCAAGACCAAAAATAGAACTCATTTCCCCTAGGTCAATGGTTTATTTAAGGTTCTCTCTTTAAATCAAACATTATATATAGATCATGAATATGTCATTTAATTAATTAATTATATCAATTAAGGAAATTATTTATTTTATGGATGCAAGACCGTAATTACATAAATACAAGAAATAATGTGAAAATATAGAAATTAAATAAATTAATTAAGAGTAAATATTTTATTTTACAAGGTTAATTAATTATGTAACATCTACTTAATATTATCCAGATGTTTAAAGGATAAAATAAGATATTATTTATGCACAAAATATAAAAAAAACTCAGTTAAATATTAACTTATACGAATACTTCCATTACTTGATTGATAATTAATCCATAGAACTATGTTTAGTACATGGAAAAGTATAGACACTTTTATCTAGGAGTTTTCATGAGTGTTTTTGGTTGAATTGAAAAAAATTGTACTGTGTATATTAGACAATGTATATTCTATAAAAATTTGGGGGAATGTTTTGAGGAAATCCATGTTTGGATTTCTGCATCAGGGAATCCACACAATAGATCATGGAGTTACAAGTCCTCAGTTGGCAAGGCTTCCTACCTAATTACATTATTATGATTTTCATGGCCAATGTCTGGATCATTAATAAAAAGTAATGGGGATCATTACCAATAGAATGTTAAATCATCTATAAATTCTACATTTAATGGTGAGGGATATTGAGAATTTATAAAATAATGGGAAATTTAATAAATAAATAAATAAATACATTTAATTTATTAAATTTCATTTATTTTGTAATCAACCACGCACTAATAATAAAATATTTTTAATTATAGAGTAAAATTAAATTATATAATCCAATATATCCCTATGACTAATATCAGTGAACCATAACATCATAATTAAAAGTAATTTCCAAGAGTGGTGTAGGCACCTTTGATATGTACTATGCCAAGAATGGAAATATTACATGATAGAATCCACAATGCATGATCCAACTACTAAAGAGGCATGTAATGATGTGTTATTTGTATATGAAAACCAGTTTAGTGACTTAGTCAACGTTGAATTCATAATTCTTTTATTGATGTCTAGTAATCTAATGAAGTCTCAGTAAAACATGGATGCATAGAGAATTATTGACTAACAAAACGGTCTTTAATAAGGGAGAGAAATGTAGGGAAAATTTGATATTTCTAAGGGACTCTTTTAGAGAAATATTGGACAAGGTTCCCCAGATGGGTCTCATGTTGTCATTCTCATTAGCTACATTGATCATTTAGAAGTTATAGGGTTTAAAATCTATGAATAATTGGGAACTGACCACATTTTTGCATCACTCCCTTAGATATTCTCCAATTTTTTTGAATTTTAATATGAAAAACATTAAGAAGTCATTTATAGATCTTCTTACCCTTCTTTAGCAAGTATCTGAGGATATGAATCATGAAAAACATACATCCATATTGTGAAAAAATGTAAAGGGAATGAAAAGAGATTTATGAACAAAGATTCTTTATGTCCTCCAAGAAGTGGAAGATAAAGGGAAATGTAATGGAATATGATACTATCTTTTTCGCATGTGCAATGAAGGACCGATGGTAGAAAAACTACACCCACCAAAATAAATAAGGGTAAGCTTTAGATGCATTCATTATAGAGTGAAATGTATATATTTATAAAATTTATTTATTAGATATAGCTTGTGGTTCTCACATATGTATTCAAATACTGGAACTAAGAAGATTCATTAATATTGACCGAGGTGAGGTATATCTTCGAGCAACTGACCGAAATAAACTTACTGTTGTAGCTATTACGTACTACTACCTCATGTTTCTAACCAAAATGATCATGGTTTTAAAGGGTTGTTATTATGTTCATTTAGATGCCAATAAACATTATTTATTAATCCATACATGATAAAAATGATTTATTTTATACATTGAGAATAAATTTTCATACTTTTATCAATATTGAATTTTTATGGTTAGGAACATTTAAATTATGGTCATTATGTGTTGGATCACACATCCAAATAATGGAAATCGGTAACAAATTACTTCAAATGACTCATACTACAGCCATGTTTGGCATCACCATCTAGGTTATGCAAATGAAAAGAACATGACTAAATTAAATATAGATGGATAATTATATTCTTTGAACTAAAACCACTTGGTGTATGTAATGCATGTTTACAAGTAAAAATGACTAAATCCATATATAGTGGGAAAGGTGAAAGGGATAAATATCATCTCAAATTCATTCTTATCGATCTGTGTTGACCATTTCCTATTGAACTAATAAGTGGGTACTCAAACATCATAAATTTTACTAATGATTTTAGTTAATGTGCATATGTCTACATAAGTAAGAATAAGTTGGATTATTTTGATAAATTCATGGAATATAATATTGAAGTTGATAATTTTATGGGCATGAATATTAAGAAACATCACTCAAACTGTAGTGGAGAATATCAGTATCAATACTTCATTGATTATCTATAGATTTTTTGGATTTTGTCTCAACTCACTCCTCCTTATAATCCTCAATGGAATTCTTTAAGTGAAAGGAGGAACCACACCTTTTTGGACAATGTAAGATCAATGATGTGTCATGCATGTCTTCTATTATCCTTTGAGGGATATACGTTACAAACAACAACATACATACTAAACTGAGTGTGAACTAACAGAAAATATGGAATAACATAATACTTATGGAATGTAAAGAACCCCATGTTGTCTTACATACATGTGTGGGGTTTCAAATCATTTTTTAAGGCCTATTAAGGTAACAATATTTCACCCAGAGGCAAAACGTGTATCTTTATAGGATATCCCATTGATACAAAGGGATTTGACCTATACAATGCTTCAGGAAAAAATGTTGTGGTAAATAGATGTAATATATTATATGAGGAATATATTTTCTCTAAAATAGATAGTGGGAGTGAGATAGACTACGATGATGTTTAGGATCAAGATACACAAGAGTTGGCACATGAACAACTTCCACAATGTCCCAAATAAGAAAGAATTTTTTCCCAAGACACAATTACTATATTGGAGTACTAGAGATGTTAGAGAACTAGAATGGTATGGTTTTCCATTCATTGAGGATCGTGACTCATTATTAGTTGATAACAATGATCCTCTAACCTACAAGGAAGCATTAAGTGGTACAGATGATTCCAAGTGACAAGAATCCATGATTTCTAAAATGGAATCGATGTACCAAAAGTATGGATTTTTGAAAACCATACAGTAAATGTAAATCTGATTGGTTGTAAATTGTTATTCAATAAAAAATAGGATATGAAAGGAATATTCAGTACCTATAAGGCGTGGCATGTTTTAAAATGGTTTAAATAGTATCAACAAATTGACTAAGATGAATCCTTTACACTAGTTACAATGCTGAAATCCATAATAATTTTACTTTCCATTATGACTATCCATGAATATGAGATTTGGAAAATGGATGTAAAGACATCATTCCTTAATAGGAACCTTTAGGAAGATTTCTATATGACACATCTTGAAGAGTTTTTGTCTCCAAATGATGCCAAAAATATATGGAAGTTGAAATGACCCATTTAGGGATTAAGGAAATCATTTAGGTAATAGAACATTCATTTTGATGCGTCCATAATAGAATTTGGTTTCATAAAAAATTATTGCATTCCATGTGTCTAAAAATGGTATAGTGAGAGTGTAGTCATTTTATTAGTAGTATTTTTTGATGAGATATTACTCATTGGAAATGAAATACCAGGATTAATTTCAATTAAGGTGTGGTTGAATAAATTATTCTCTTTGATGAACATGGGTGAAGAGTCATATATTCTTGGGTTCATGATTCGTCATGATAGATCAAATAGGTTGGTTGAACCAAGGAAAAGTACATACACTCACAAGATTCTGAGGATATTTATTATAGAAGAATCCAAGAGGGGGTTGTTTCCATCTTCAAATGGAATTATTCTTTCCAGAAAAATGTTTAATTAGAAATTGGAGAAAAGAAACCAAATTACAAGTATTCCTTATGCATCATCGATTGGTTCAATCATATATGTTATGCTATGTACTCGGATAGATTCCACCTACATATTATGTGCATTAAAAAGATATTATACTGATAAAGTTGACTACCATTGGATGGCATCCAAGACTATCCTTGAGTATTTATGGAGTACTAAGGATATATTCCTACTTTATGGAGGAGATGGGGAACTTTTCATTAGAGGATAGACAAATTCTAGTTTCCAAACTAATCAAGATGTCATGATGTCACAAATGGGATACAGGTTCACATTTAATGGAGGCGTTGTGAGGTAGAAGAGAATAAAGAAGACTATGTTTGCATATTCTACTATATTTTTTGAGTATATATCAACATATGAGGCAACTAAAGAAGAAATATGGGTGTTAAAATTCATTCCAGAGTTTTATGTGATACCTATTAGTAAATATCCTATCACACACTATTGTGAAAATACAGAAACAACGACTCTTGCAAAAGAGACATGGACACATCAGAAAATGTAGCACATTCTTCAGAAGTATCATCTCTAGTGGGATATTTCTCTGAGAGGGGAAGTTGTAGAGAGAATAATTTTCATGGAAGAAAACATGAATGACCCCTTGAATAAATCCTCAACATAGTTGAAACATGACTATCATGTTAGGTCTTGTGGAATGGAGTTCATAAGTAGTTGGACTTAGTTTAAGTGGGAGTTTTTTAGAGTTGGAGTCCTAGGAAAAATTTTTTATACTTTTATTCCATGAATATTAAATGTATTAAATGTTAATAAAACTTCTAATTACATATTTTTCTTCTTCATGAATCTAATCTAATAATTTCCTACACCATATGTTGCATACATAAGGTCATAGTTTTTCCCTACTATGATCAGAGCATTGATATGCTATGATGATATTCTCAAATAATTTCCTAGGGTTGGATAATGGGCTATTATGGGACACATAGTACAAAGGTTGGTAGGTGTGAGTTATCATAAGTAGATGAGGATTATTATCATGATGTTTGCACTTGGTAATCTCTAAGAAGGGAGATTATGAGAACATACTAGCCATTAGAAATTTTTCATGTTTTGGTGTCATTAGATATTCCTATCTACGAGATTGTGTGATCATACTTATACATTAAGATTATTATTAATACATGTTACAACTTTCTTATGTATATGTATTTTGTAAACTGTTACGATTACATTTCATAGAGAAGATTGATATATTGGGTATTCCACGAGTGACATGTCATTAATGAATATGTAATGGACGGATTTGTCCCTTCTATCTTTATAGAATTTGATTTCTCAGACCATTGATTGGAATAAAATCATCTCATTAAATTCAATGGCCATGGTGTAGTGACATGATCATTTTAGATAATCAAAGAAAGACATATTGAAAATATAGGCTGGTGACACAAATGTGAATTTTTATTGAAGAGATATTATGAAAAAGTGATTATATTGCATAGTGAGAATTCATATTTGGTTTTTGATGTTGTGACATTAAGTTATTTCTCTTGCGTTACATGAACTATTTATAGATTGTAATCTTAGAATTTAGGCAAGCACACCTAATTCTAATGAGAAATAATACTAGACGGTCACAAACTATGTATTCCAATTGATCTCAATTATATTCTATTTGAGTTTAATTAATGGAATAGATATTTTTTTAAAGTCTGAGGAATAATTTTATTCATGTTATATTGATCATAAAAATTATATAAATATTTATTAATAGAGTTATGAATAAAATATTTATTCACCCAATTTTGAATAAATTATTTTTTTATTAATAAAATTTTTATTTGGGTTTTTAATAAATTCTAGAGGGATTTGAATGGATCAAGACTGAGTCTAGGAGAAAATTTTACATAATAAGAACACTATAATAATTTTTATTTAATGTCCAATAAGAAATTAAAAATTATTTTAACTAAAATCCTAACTTTATAAATAGGCGGTCATGTCTACTTTCTAGAGCATATGAAATTGAGAATAGATAATTATCACACATAACAAATTATCCCTCAACACCTCCTTTTCTCTTCCTCTCAAGAACAAGAAGTGAAAGGGAGATTTATTCAATACTGAATAACAAAACATCATGATAGAACAACACATAACATTTGACTCGCCATAATAGCACCCGGAGATCACGTGATGTTTCTTGGAGATCATTGGAGTATGTGTGGATCCCCAGTATAGGGATTATATCCTTGAATCTTTACAATGAAATGGAGGTAATTAGAAAGGGTATTTTTGGAAGATCAACATTTTCCAATGATGAATGTTCCTAAGCCCGTGTCTTTATTTCTTCTGATATTAAATAAATAAATTATAAATTTTCTATAAAAGATCCCATGTCTTAGTTTTGTGAAACAATTATAAAAATAAATTTTAATATATCACGTTCCTCTGTATGCTTTCATTTTTTATAAAACCATGAGAAAATATATACCAAATAAAGTAAATGTGATTTTTGGTTGGAGGAAGTATCATTCTTGGTGAATCTTATCACCAACAAAGGGATATCTATGGACCCTTCTAATACAAAGGAAATTGAATTGTGTCTCAAGAAAATATTTGTAATGGAGATGAACAGTTTATTTTGCCTATATGAGTATTAATATTGATTTTGGAAGAAAATATCATGATTTTCAAACCCACTAACAAAGCTATCTCAGAAGGGAGTACTGTTTTTCTCGACTAGTGAATGTGAAAACTGCTTGAAATAGTTAAAAAAGAAGCCTATCACTATACCAATAGACACACTCTAGAAATTTTAGGAACTAATTATGGTGTTAAATGATTCTTAAAGAAGCTATTTGGTTATGTACTGATTTAAAATTATAAATTCATAGCCTATTCCTAAAGGGAATTATAAAATTCATGAGAAAAACTATCCCACACATGATCTAGAGTTGACAACTATGAACATTTCATTGAAATTATAGTGGCATTATCTCTAGGGGATGAGGTCTAAGATATATGCTGATCATTGGAGACTCAAATATATATTCACATAGAAAGTGACTAATATTCACCAGTGATGATGGTTAGATGGAAAAAAATATTATTACTACTCAATCCACTACCATCCTGGTAAGGCAAATAAAGTGGTAGATGCTCTATATGGAAAGGATCCTATAACCTTATCAATGGTGAGATCTGAGAAGGGTCCAATATTATTAGAACATAAAAAATATGTACATGGGAATAATTAAGGAAGGAATACCTTAAAACCTTTCTAAAATGATATGTCAAGTATCCCATATGGAGAAAATAAAGGATACTCCAAGGAATGATATAGAAATTTAGAAGAAGGAGGAAGCTATCAGAAATTGGAAATCATTAGTGTTTAAAATGGATCTCAAAGGAGTCATGAGATTTAAGTAATAATAATGTGTACTATATGATCCAATGATAAAGAAATATATTTTGTATGATTCACATATATCAACATTCATTATTATCCTAGGAATCACAATGATGTATTGAGAAATATGAGATAATTATTGATGAGAACGTATGAAGATAGATACCACTAAATATACATCAAAGTGTCCGGTAAGTAAAAAAGTGATGTATGAATGGAAAAAGTATTAGGGTATGATTCAACCATTACCCATTCCAAAATAGAATTGAGAAGGAATCACTATGGAATTTGTTACCATACTTCCAATGACATCCATATTAAACAATGCTATACCAGTTATTATAGATATTCTTATAAAGATAGATCACTTTATCACAATTTGAGAGGACTTATCACTAAATCAAATATCTTGGATTTACATTATAGAATTGTTATGGAATCATTGAGTACCAATATCAATTATATTTGATCGAGATCTGATATTTATTTCTATGTTCTATAAAATTCTCCAACATGCTGTAAAAACTCATATGTAATTAAATACAACCTATCATCCTCAAACTGATAGCAAATCTATGTGTACTATTAAGATAGTGGAAGACTTTTTCTATGGAATTTAATGGAGGATGAGACTAACATATATTTCTATTCAAGTTCTTTTATAACAATATTTTCCACTCAGGCATCTAATTGGATCAATATGATGATATTTATGGGAAAAGTTGTAGAATATAGGAATAATGGGATCGTGTGAGTGAATGTAAGATGTTAAGACATGAAATAGTTGAAGAAATTGTGGAAAAGGTAAAACAAATTCAACATCACTTCAAGAAGCCTAGATTCAATAGAATATATATGCATGCAATCATCGATGGGACCTATTGTTTAATTTTGGAGACATAGTTTTCCTACACACATCTCTATGGTTTAGGATCATGAGATTCAGAAGGAATGGAATACTAAGTCTGAGGTACATCAGCCCCTTTGAGATTCTTGATCATGTCAGAGTTTTTTCCTATAGACTAGAACTTACATGATCTATGTATCAATAAAAGGATGTATTCTATGTATCCCTATTGATGAATTACATACCATAATCCTTAAAAGTACTTAATTTAGAGGTGGTACAATTGGAAAATGTTCTCTCTTATATGGAGAAACCAATGAATATTTTGGACCATAGAGATAAAGTTATACACAACAAGACTACTCACCTAGTCAAATTACAAGGGTGGAACCATATGTATGAAGTGTAAATGAGGGAACTTGAGGAAGCAATAAATAAAAAATACCCTTACCTATTTTCACTTTAGTTTTTAAAATAGAATTTTGAGGGAGATCTTTCATAAGGGTGGAAGAATGTAAAAACCCATAATTTTATCAATGAAAGTTACCTTTTTATTATTATTTTATATTCAATAAATCACATAAAAATCACACAGATTCGAAAATATAAACTTTATGAATGAAGAATTAATTAAATAATTATTATTTCTAGAAATTAAAACACCTTTACCAATGAAATAATAACTTCATCATTGGAATAGTAATGTGAAACATATGAATAATATATCTTCCAATATAATAGTAACCTCATCTATGAAAGCATAAATAAAATTTTTATTTATATAAATGAATATATGATATATTTATATCTTAAAAAAATATGTTTTTAAAAAATGAGAAATTATGTGTTGATATTTTTGGGCAACATAAGTGTTTATTTACAATTTTATCATTAATATAACAATTTAAAAGAAAATTGATTTTCATAAAATAAAATCATAAGATACTATTTTTTGTTTTATTATTAAAAATTATTTTATGATACCTTAATTAATTTTTTAATGTGTTATAAAATCATTTATAATTTTAAAATTATTATTTGTCGAATTGATGATTACTTTAATTAAAAATTAAATTTTATATATTTATAAAATAATTTTCATAAAATGGATTCCATTTTGTAATTCTAAATGTTGTAAAAGGTATAAATAATTTTTGTTATTTTTCTAAAATAATTGATTCATTTTTTGAATAGTGAAATATCGTAATTCAACATATATGATAAATACACGAATTATTGAGTCATGGACGAATTAAGGATGATTAAAGACCATTTTTTTGAACTAAAGTTAACTTATTACAATAAATATTCACAATAATCCACAGTATTCATAGCCTCGATCCAAAATAACAAACAAATGAATAGAATAATAAAAAACACCACTCTCCTCCACAATAAATACCACCTCTCACCACTTCTTCTCCTAACACCTAAAAGCCTTAAAACTTGTACAAATTCTACCCAATACTAATAACAAGTATCTTACCCATGTCCATGATACATTGGTATCAACAAAATAAAATATCCAATTCCCAAAGGAGGTTCTCATGGGTAGGAATTCAGGAGGTAAAAGACTCTTTCTTTTTCATTTAATTTCTTATCAATTTCATTTATTTTCTATTTCTCTATTAAAATACCCTAATCCAATTTATATTATAAATATATTATATATTATATACATGATTTTTTTTGATATCATAACAACCCGTCTTCATTTCTCCACCCCTCTCCTTTTATGATAATAATACAAACATTGTCTGTGAGATGCCTATTTACCTCCATCAAGGACGATGTGTTTTCGTTTTTCAATTATACCTTGAATGATGGTAATAAAAACATTTTTATGGTTAAAAATCATTATAATATCTTTATTAAATCTTATTTAATGTTATCAAACTTGTAAATAAATATAATATTAATTAATAGAAATAAAATGTTCGAGATTATCAAAAAATCACCAAATTAATGTAAAGAATTATCATTAACAATTTATCTAATGAATCATCATAAAATATGGAAAATAAATGATGTATAAGTCCATTTAATATTATGTATGTTAATTTATAACATATAATTTCAATTATGCACAACTATTCTCATTTTACTTGATTTTCCATACATTTATACAATGATGCAATGAAAAAAACTAAGGAAATGAACACACCTAGATGAAGAAATGGTATCTCATAAAATTTCAAAAATTCCCTAAATAAACGTAATAAAATAATAATAACTAAAATAAATGTATAAAATTTATATTTAATTAATTAATTGATTTAATTAGATTATCTAGAACATTATGTTCCAATGGAGAATAGTTTTGGACATATGGTAAGGGATTCATTTCAAACATCCATTTCCCCCAAGTTACACATTCTCTCTCTTTTTCCAAATTTAATTCTTCTTTATTTTTGTATAATTATTCTAAATTATGTCTATATGTTCCAATAATATGTACCTAGATCAATTATTCTATATTTTATTGGGAAAAAAATGTTTTATAATGATTTCTTTTGATTTTCTTTTTTGATGCATGCCTGATTTATGGGAAATTCACAATTTTTTACACATTTTCATGTACAAAAATTAATATATTTTAAGATACGATTATTTATATTAAATTACTAATTTTTTAATGAAAATAAATCTTGGTACATTTATGGTTTTTAAAAAATAATTATACCATTTAATTTTTGAAGAATTGTAAAAATTTCCCATTAAGACACACTAAAGTGGATTTTTTTAACACTCATTTTACATGTTTTCACTTTAATTAGACACCAATTATCATGATATATTCCCAATTTACCTTATAAATTTCCATTAATGTTTTAAATTCATTCTTTCATGGACACCATTATGATATTATTAATAATAATGCCTTATTACATGATTATGATAAAGATTTTTTTCCCATGGGTAAACCTTATGTTTTTATATTATGTTTGATTCATCATGTGTCACAAAATGCATTATCATGTTAGGATGGGTGTTACAAGATTCCACTCCAATTTATTGGGTAATTTTTAGTCTCCTAAGACATCATCTGCAATGGTCTTGTTGGTTAGCCTTGACTCGTGCAGACCACGTGAAATGGTCATGTTTGTAATCCTTGACTCCTGATAATCATATGCAATGATCTTGGTGATTAACCATGACTCATTCTTATGTAATGTTGTATGCTTTTTCCACATTTCCGAAGATTCCACAGTTAAACATTTTATTCATCCTTATTTTCATTCATTCTTTTTTATTCTATCATGTTATCCTTTTTAACCCTTGTGCAATGCTTTATTTCTATGTTAAATTACCTTACTAGGTTTATTACATCATCCCTTTTTACCTAAATTTCACAAGTTATACAATGAATATGTATAATCTCAATGGAATTTAGGATATCTTCATGGATGATTAAAATATAGACGGTTTATTCTATTCACTTATTTTCAGTCTTACGGACCTAATCATGCAATGAAAAAAGAAATTAAGATCCTTGGTTGGTATTTAATGGTTAATTATGATTAAAATAATTTAATAATACATGAAAAATGATGGGTTAATTATATTATTATTTATCGGTGAGTATATATCGTATTCTAGCAATGATGAATAAAATAAAAATCAAATATAATATATCATATCTAAAATGGTCTAGCAGAACCATTGTGAAGGTGATCAAAACATTTATATGACTAGTTTAGATGTAAATAAAATATTGAAAACTAATAATCACATTTACACAACCAAAATTTTGATATATAATCATTATTTATTGTGAGTAGAAAACAAAAAAAATATATATTTTAATCTAATGATAAAAATGAATGTATGAAAAAAATTATGTAGTTTTAGGTATTGTCTCACACCGGTGCAAGATAAATTATTATATCTTATTAAATTTTATGAACATGACATTTAAAGTTATGATGGAATTAATAATTTTTGATTCTTATGTTTTAAAATTAAAATATAGCTTCCAAATAATTATTCTTAAATAAAAAATGTTCCGTACTGGTTGAATGAATAACTGGGGAGGATAAATTTTATAAATGATATTTTTTTAATTATATTAAAGGGATTGGGTCAGAGGCATTTTAAAAAATGTGTCTGGAGCGGTGAGGACGTCGTACACACCTCTCCTCTCTCCAGGAAAAGTGAATAAATTTAATTCTTCCTGTGTGATTTTTCTTGAGGAAGAGTGAACAATCATCATTCTTCCTACAATTTGTTTGATCATAAATATTACTAAATAAATATATATAAATAGAATAATAATTATATATTGAAATATATATTAATTATTGTAATAAAAGTTAATTAAATATTAATAAATACTAACTAAATATAAAAAATACTAATTAAAAATTCATCAATATTTATAAAATATCAATAAATATCAATACATAATAATAAATATTAATTAAAATCTAATAAATATAAATTAAATACTAACAAAAATAAATAAATATAAAAAAATATTTTTCAACATTTATAATTTTTTAAATATTAATTAAAAATTATTAATCGATAAGTAATTATTAATAAATATTCATGAATATTTTTAAATATAAATGAAATAATAATAAATATTTATTAAATATTCCTAAATTTTAATAATTTCTTTAATACGTTGGGGGTCAAACACTCATTTATTATGAATATAAATATTAATTAAATATTAATGAATACAAATATATATTTATTAAATGATAGTAAATGTTAAATAAATATTAATAAAAGTCAACAATTACTAATAAATAATAATAAATAATTGATATGAATTAAATAAATATACATAAATATAAATATATATTATTTAATATAATTTAATATTATTATTTTTGATTATTTATTAACATTTAGTAATATCTATTAATTTATATTAATATTAATGAATATTTTTTAATATATAATTTAAATTTAGTCATATTTGTTGATATGATTGCATTTTAATAATTAATTTAAGATTATTATTTATTATATTAATACGTAGTATAACAATCTATATTATATATAATAAGTAATCCTTTTAAATTAATTATTAAATCGTAATAATATTTATTGTGTTCAGAATAAATAAAATAATTAATATTTAATAATAAATTTCAGAATATTGTTTATTATACATATCTGGATAAAAAACTATGTATTAATATGAATAGATAACGATAATTATTAGTATAACCAATGCTGTTATTAATATTAATGTTTCTTATTTGTTGAAAATTATATTTATGAATTTCCAATTATATGAATTAATTACTGTATGAAAAATTAAGCAATATATTAGCATGTTTTTAAATAATGTATAAATAATTAATTCAAAAAAATATAATAGGTATCATGAATCTAATCTATTTTTGGGGAATGGATGATCCTCTATGCCACAACCAAGCGTATATATGATGCATCCATGTCGTATCTGTCTAGGTATCTGCTCTTGTGTATGGTATTTATACATATCATTTTCAGCAATCGCCTCCACATAATCCTATATGGAAGGTGGTCAATGTAAAATCATACCACCTATACCATGTCCGACAACTAATAATAGTGGATCTTGGATGGGTGTCTCACCAACATATGAACAAGATTATTGTTGTGCTATGAATGTCTGTAAATCAGATGATAAAAATGTATCCAGCTCCATCCAAAAACCACCTATTTGTGAAGAAAAATATGACTTTCTAGTAGCGCCTATTTTTGTTTATGACACTGGCTATGGATGGGGAGCTATAAGAGAATTTTATTGATCAAGATGAACACCCTCTTTCTGTGCAACATTAGCATCCATAATAGGGTCCTCACCCCTCAAACGTCTATATCAGGCTAAGAAGCCTCAACATCACATGGAATATCATAGAAAATCTGATGACAAATATTGTCCATGGGAGGAACTAACTCACTCAAAACTCTTTTAGAATATTATTGGTCAAAGGTCCATCCCTCTACTTGATCATATATTCCAAGGAGATGGGGGATATGAGCATTCTCTAAATCAAAATTCTACAATTATGTAATGTTTACAAAAATCTATTCAATAGTGTAATTAAGAATGATCACCATTTCATTAAAGCCTCATTACGGTCGAGTATGAAGTCTAACCAGGGACCAGTAGTACTACGGTATATAATCTAGATAATTGAATAAATGCATATGTATTGTCCCCACCACTACTAATCTAGACTCATGTCATTTGTACTATAGATCAATATATCCTACATGATACCTCCTCCTATCAATGTCTTGCTTCCCTTACATCATCAGTTAATGAAGAGAATGTATCTAACTGGGAGGTGTAGGAATGGGCTGAATGAATAAGAATTTCCTCATAACCAGATCAATCTAATTCTACTAAACAATATGAAAATGATTCAACAGAACGATGCATAAGATGATAGCAAGAATCACTGTACATTACTATGAAATTATTTGTATGATATCATCAGAATATGAAATAAATGTAATTTGAAATTAAATAAATAATAAATTTATAGATTAATACATGTATAGTAAATAATAATTATTTAACTATACAAATAATAAAAACTTATGTCATCTAGCACAAGACTCTCCAACATAAGTCTGTAGGTGTGGCCATCATGTTAGGCTATATCTGAATGTCAATGTTCCTGAATCCACTTGTAGATAATATTTTTTTTTATATTTCACAATAGAAATTTATAAAATTGATTTATACATTTAAAGTAAGGAATAACATACCATCATCCATTCAGAGACTCTGCTACAATATCTACATGAAATGGTACACGCGCATGTAGAGTTATGCTAGGGATGTGATCTCATATCCATATCAAATAAGAATAATGCATCATGTGAACTACATTTTATTAATGTTACCTATGATTCATTGTGTGATGTGTGTATATGTTAGATTGGAATACCCCCCCATCAATTCTGGCATGCCTCATCCAAGTCCTACAGTAAATGTAAATACATCAGATGTAAAAATGAAGTGAAATGATAAATGGAAATTATTCCACTGATTTACCTCAAAATGTATTACCATGAAAATCATAGTACAGTGATCTCGTCATAATCCTCTACTAGATGTACAATGTGAGGCTCTATCACTGGAATGTGTAACTTACTACTTATGATGGACCTAGCATCATCACAGTCCTCAATGATCAGTAATCTATGACCAACCTCAAATAAATCTTCCCTAACTTGGCCGGTCAATGTGGCATGGTTGATGGGGAGGACCAACATAATGGAAACAAATTTTAGAGTAATACTCATCCCCCCTATATTAAATGTAACTTATGTGACTATATAACTGATCTCTCTACGAGTCTATCATTGATCGGATGGCCAAAAAATGGTGGAGTTTAAAATCTCTACACAATAGGAACCATCCCAATGAAGATGGAGGATGATAGTTGAATGTAGTGCAGCTAGATGGAAATGGTGAGATCCTTATACACATAAAGGAGGCACCAGCTGACTGAAAATTAATTTTTTATTATTCAGTCACTTTTGAGGAAAATGTGAGAAACCATACATGACATAAAAGATGTAATAACATTCGAAACACCATGATACAAAAAATGATAATTAAAAAACTCATTCAAGCCGACCGAGAAGTTCTCCAACCCATCATCATAAACATTAAATCAGTTATTCTACTCATCGCATAACAGAATGTAGTCCCATGCATGACTGCATGAGAATGGAACTAATGGAAAAGCCATACCCTCCCAAACAACCATATCCAAAAGCAAAAACTAGGATAAAACCTATGCTTTGAACCCCATCTAAAGAAATTATTGTAAGAGAATAGTTGAAATTACTCTTAATATTCAAAACTACAGGCCACTAAAATTCCATCCTTGAACTAATAATCTCCATCCATGTATAAAATCACACCATGAATACGATCAACACAGAAAGAACCATTCCATATAGACCATCATCATGCATCAAATCTTCACAAACTCATGATCCTCTGCATATCCAGTGCATCAAACCCTATAGAGAACTCATTTCCACCACAACTGCCGAAACAAATGAAAGACGATATGATGGACATGAAGTTGATCCATCGTCACCTAGGATTGGATAACCCAACTCCACATTGAGATAGAATCTCCAATGAATTTATATGGGCCTCTCTGACACGTAAATTCCACTCCTAGTGTGGATTAACTAAGAACCGAACCACAAATACACCCTCACCAGTGTCTGAAGCAAGAAGACCACATAGCAGGGAGAGCCCAGCAGGGAGGGATACCAATGACAAAACATTCACACCATAAAACAAAAAAAGAGAACCAATTCCCTAGAACTCAACATAGTCAACATCAAAGGTGGAAAAGACCCAAAATCGACCATGAAATGAAGCTGTAGGAAGACCCTCCCCCCATTCACGCCACATTGGGACCAACACTAATGCTTGCCTAATCAATCCTGCTATGTCGAGGCCATAAATGATGCCCAAAGAAGCTCCTTCATGATGAAAAACCATCACAAAGGGATGAAAAATCTAGATCCATCCCTCTCTAAGCGAAATCTCTAGCCAAACTATGTGAAGCCATATCCACACTATCACTAGTCAAACACACTAGGATGATAAAGCCGAAGCCATAACCTGAACCTTCCCTGAGCCTCAGTCTAGAGGTGTCGAACGGGATCTTAGCTATCCTCACTAAGTCAAACTGAAATTGATCTAGGGATGGAGACAGTAACCCACACCGCATCATGTTAAAGGAGGGGAGGGGGTGAATCCAGAGAAAAAACCCTAGCCTACCACTCAAAGGCCTCTTTGGAATCAAAGGAGGCACTGGATGTCCCTCTAAAACCAGTCATATAACATGGATGTCTTGGGATGTGATAAATAGAGGGCCTTATATATTCCCAAATGATATCATTATTAATTTTTTTATAGTGAAATCAATAAAATTTGTGATCTTTTTATAAAAAAACTACAACATGAAAAATGATGTAAATAATTTTCATGCTTAATTTATAATTATGATGGAAAATCGGTAAGTAAACATATGAGTCGAATATTGTTGGTTTTGTCTATGAATTTATTTTTTTATTGATCACTAATGATGTTTAATTTATTCAAAATATTTTTATAGAAATCATAAATGATGAAATACCCACATAGAATATGTGTCTGCATGATATATTCATTTTTTGTTTGATTATTTTTATAATATTTATACTATGAACCAAATTATGATAGAATCCAGAAATGAAAAAAAACCAAAATTGAAAAGACTAAGAAATAGAGAAATTCACAAATAAAGTGAATCATTAATGAAACATCTTCATATGAAAAAATATACACATTCATGACAATATGAATATAATCGATCATGAATGATTTGAAGTAAAGCTCTGCCCCTCTACATGGGGACATATCTTACAAGTATTCCCTTCTACATTAATTTTTTTTATCGTCGCCCACCCATTGATGAGGCCAGTCCATATCATTAGTTATTTGAGTAGATTTTGGTCTTCCTTGGTGGGAACAACCTATTAATATCAAGCAAATAGTTTAAAAAATGGAAAGAATTGAAAAAAACTAATAAATGAAAAATAAAATCATATTATTAAACCTCAAAATATTAGGGACGACAATCAGCTGATCAACATATAATGTGATAGAATTAAATTCAACAAAAGAAATCCAAGATTTACTATAATTGTTAATCAGAGTACTCATGTGATACACTAGGGAAAGATAAGGCTCTCGTGATATGTTTCGAGATTCAAAAACTGCAACAACATGTGCATAATGATATATCAATGCCTAGAAATTTCTGAAATCATAATAGATATTATCTAACAATAACACTAGCATATGACCACTATTACATATAACCCGGTCAAAGAACTCTCATACCTAAAAGTGACTATGTACTCAGTAAAAGGTTAGAACACTCATTTTTGATGTGTCATGTAGTATTTGATCATTTTCTCTTTGGAAATGCTGAGTAAAACCCATTTCATATTTCAACCCCTGATAAACCTATTGGGACCTTTCAATAATATTCATCACACATATATAATATTCCTCATTCCCTAACCCAATGAACAATAGTTTTCACACACCCTTGAGGACCCCATCAACGAACTGCACTATATTAGTGGTCATATGGCCATAACTTCTACCACCATCATATACTAGTGACCATTTATCCCTTCAAATCGTTATCACATAATCATACTCATCTTCTTTATACCATCAAATTTATTTAAGATGTTTATCAAACTTTTCTTATTGGGGCTCGTATGTTGAAACCATTAAAGAATAATTTATTTAAAATGATATTATTTTTTAATTCTAAAAAATATGTTTTGAAAAACATACCCGAAGTGATGAACACCTTCTTTATTTCGTCATATATGAAATTATTATGCATATTAAATGAAATATATCAGATGATATATAAATGATAAGAATTCATTTCTCTCTATAAAACACCATCACTATTATAAGACTATATAATGCCCTGATGATAATCAAATTTCAGACACACTTCTTAGTTTTCTGTGTTATGAATGCATATACATGCCAAAAAACAACTCTCATGATTCAAGTTTATTACTTTCAACAATAGTAAATGCAAGTGTATGAGGATAATTATTGTAATTTTGTGGGGTAGAAAAAAGTAGAACACATGTACACATTACCTAAAAGAATGTGCCACCGACCTAAATGAATTTTTTACCTTAAGGAAACACATCAATAAATGGAACGAATGACCAAAACAAACTATTGAGATTTACCATTGATTTATCAACTTGGTGATTTGGGGTGACATGATCAACAATTTCCAAATTATAAACAATATAAATATTGAGAGAAAATAATTACATTTGTTGTGGCGACATTACATATGATTCATCCCAATCAACAAACACTTTAAAAATTATATTTGGGTTTTCATTATATTCTTTTTATTAGGATATATTATAGTTAAATAAATGTTGTATTCATTCATGAAAAAGGGCCACAAGAATGTCCTTACATATTCAGATCATCCCTATAATAATAGTTGATATAAACAATGCATAAAGTGAAGAGTGATACTATAAAAATCATGGATCTACACAAGTCCTTGGGCCTTCAAATTTGGATATCATCCAACATGAAAAATATTTATCATATATTTTTCTCAATCCAAATTTACATTATAACCCATAAATTTCACATTAAATGAGATATTTTTCATTCTTTTACACATCTAACAAAAATGTGAAATATCTCTCTATATGGTATTATTTTATCACATTTTCGTGTTAACATTACTTTAAAACTCCTAAACAAAGAATATAGTTTAATTAGTTGATGTGGATCTATTTCCTATAATGTGAAGAAATATAGTAGCTGGTGTAATGACATCCCAATAAAAATGTTATGCACCCAAAATTCCTTTTTCTATAGAAGTCAATAATAAATGATGATTACAACTAACTGGGGGATGCTTGTCATTCATAAGAACTTAAGAAGTTTAATTCCCCATATAAGCCTCACCCAAATCATCTACATATGTCTCTGCAGATACATCATCCTGAGATAAAATTTCACTCAATATATCTGAATACACATAGGGATTTCCCCATCATTTCCTTCCAAATGATGATCAGTTTCTTCCAAATTTGGTTCTATCCCAGGATTCATATGACGAGGTAATGAATGAGAGTGTTGTGAAGGACCTAATTCTATAGAGATTAGAATATATTGTTCTGTAGTTTTAGGTTGCACTAAATCAATATTAAAATCACCACATATAATTCCCTTAAACCATAAGTGCACTTTTCATGAATACCAATTATATATCCATCCAATCCTCATCATCAAAAAGAGGGCACTCAGTGTGCCATAATCATTTAGGATATTGAAGATGTCGATATGTTATTAAATTAATTGATTTATCAGCCCTCTGTTTTAACCGACAATGAATCTGATTTCAAAAAACATCATGTTTCACAAAATAATAAATATTTTCCACTCTTATAGTTGGAAAACAATAGCTAAAACCATACATAGTATAAATTACATCACCGTTGTAAAATATTTGTGAATACATGATTATATAGAAATAATTTATTAATAAAATATTATATACTACATCATGAAAATTCAAAATTAATTAAGTTTTTTGAATGAATAATTGAATTGATCATGAAACTTTTTATATGTAATTTTTTATCATTATTTAATAAAAAGCAAAAACATAAGAGGGATTATTCAACATTTATTAGCTCAGATTTCAACTACCATCTGCCTCTCCTTAAGCATCGTCTAAAAATACATCTTCCAACAATAAGAGTTATCACTGAATACCATTTTATTAGAATTATTCTCACACGAAGGTAAGGGGGTCTAGGGATTTGAGATACCTAATAATTTTATGAGTACACAGAGGTCCTTACATACAAAGAGAGAGGTATGAAATGAAGATCATCAATGAGGAAAACACAATGAGATTATTACAAATTATATTAATGAAAATACACAACATAAGTTTTAATAAAACATTTGTCTACCATCTCAAGATCATAAAATTATTATAAATTTAATAATTGGATAAAAAAATACTACATTAAATTTAAATCATGCATTAAATATCTTTCTCAAGATCAGTAAACATTATAGATTGATCTCATGTTTGTTTGAGATATTTATAATGTTTTAAATCTTGTAACATTATGTACTATATTTAATAAATAATATATATATACATACAACTTTTTATATTAATACTGTCATCTAGATTTGACAATGTTACATGTGACAAACTATAACTAAAACCTTGGTTGATCTAAATAACTTCATTGTTGAATTATATTTATGGTGATATTATTACTAAATAAAATTTAATAAACCATTATATATTTTTATACCATATCAACAAATGTTTTATAAATTTTAATTATTTATGAATTAATAATTATGACTAGATCTTAAGGATTATACTTTGTATTGGTTTGTTATTATTTGATAAACTGACAATAAAATGGTTGAAAACCTAGAATTTCTATTATAGCATATTTCAGTAACCACCCGTCTCCATTCAAACAATGCCTCTTATCGATTGCCTATTTTAAAGCACGTTACTGTTACAAAGTTACTCACATGAATGTGAGGTGGTCTAGGTGTATGAAATAAATAACATTTTTTTAGGAAAAAACACAGGTTCTTACATACTTAGAGAGGGATGACACATAAGTCATCAACTTGGAAAAGAAAATACAATTATTACAAATTATATAACCACATACACAAAAAATACATGAAATTCAAATTATGAATTGGTTGGTCATCTCATGATCAGTCATCACACAACACTCTTAATATGTTTCATTTGAATAATAATTATGTTCCAAATATTATATAACATTACCTATATCTAAATGTAATATATAATAAATATCTATACATATTTCATCAATTATTTACTTTTCAATGTGTGTATGTTTTTGTGCATATATATATAATAACAACATTTAAATTTAATTAAATGTAAAATAATTTACACAAACATAATAACCATTAAAATAATGTACACTTATTTAATTTTCAATTTCATAAAATTTTATATTTTTATATTATATTTATAGTTAATGTAATTTAAAATTTCTACACATATTAATATCATTTTATACCACTAAAAAAACTAATATTACAAATATTTTTTAACAAATTTAAATATTATACTCTATATAAATAACAGATTTTTAATAATATATATAGAAAATTATTTATGTTTATTGAATATTATGAATTAAATATATGTTACGTTAAATATAACATTTTTTGTATACATTAAAATCTATTGAAATATAATTACTCACCATATAAATTACAAAATATATACATTTAAAAAAAATATTATTTCCTTATAAATTTTATTTTATACATAACATATCAATATTATAAATTCCATATTGAAATTTCATAAATATTAAATATAAATTTTATCATAAAATTAACAATAACTAACTAATAAATTAAATCATTCAAAAAAACTGCTTTATAAATCCAAACATTCATGCATCCATACATACTAAATAACTAAATTATAGAAACAAAATAAATTTAAATTAGATAATTAAACATTAAAACAGCAATTTTACCTTCTTAAAAGGTGAAAATATATGTTGAGAAATAATTCCTTCATGGATTCGTAATAAACCTATAGAGAAGAATGAAATATGAAGTGGGGGGCACCCTTTTATAAAAATATACTAGAAGGATGTGTGAAGCCCGTTTAGTACTTCTTTGTAAAATTTGAAAAGAAAATATTAATGGTGTTTACGCTTCCTCCACAACACTGAGGAAGTATGAACCCCATTTATGCTTCTCTCATAGAATGGAGAATTGTGAATGTGTTTCGCATTTATCCATACTCCATTTTTAAAATATTGATAACCCTATCCTTAAAAAAAATTAAAAACCCATTTAAAAACTTATCCATCGAGGGAAGCATTTTTCAAATAGGTGGCACAAATTACTATGACTCCTCCCATGGCTCCCAGTTAGAGAAAAACACCAAATTAATCATACCTGGAGTCAAGTGAATATCTAACAGAACTGGTCCAAACATACCCAACCAGGTGTTGTGTTTCTATGAGATCATGACCCACTTAATCCATTCCTTTTTGTCTCCTCCACCACCCACACTTCCCACTATAAGTCTCCTTACTCTTATTTACGAACTATCCCCAGTGTGATCCCCACCATAAATTTGACACAATCTCTACACACTGCTAGTGGAATCTCTTGGATATCTCAACTCTCAATGTATTCATCAATTATTAGAATACAATATATTTTGAGAATCATCCAGTTGAACACCCTGTTGGGAGCCTTTCTGGTTGGCGTACCATGTAACGCCTCCTCAATTGGAGAACTACTCGGTTTCTCTTTTAATGTGGTGTTATTAACATGTGCCAAGACCGTGTGAATTAATTCACATAGTGACACACTTTTGACATAGAGATATTAATTAACGCTGACTCTTTTGCTTATACAAGGAGCCATCAGCAATGCATTTCAACACAACAGCCCCAACAACACCGTGATCAAATCACATTTGGTAATTTAATTTCTTCGATGATCATATTTCTTAATCTATATCTTTGATTCACTACTTTTATTCATGAATATTACTTTTGAGATCCCATCCATTTTTAGGGATTCTCTACCGTGTACCTCTTGATTTTAGTGGATCCCTCATTCTGGAAAGGGTACCGTGGTTTTTCCGTGTTTTGTTTTCCACGTAAAAAATTTACATTTCCAGCATTATTTTCCAGCACTTAATTTTTACCGTTGAACATCCGCCTTTATCTTTGGATTAAAAGATTTTATTTTCATTGGGCGTTCATCTTTTATATTGTTTCTGCATTCATCGCTTTTCCGTATTTCCCAACATCTGGTATCATAGGGGTTTTTTTGTTTCATATTTATTATTTAGGCCAATTACAGTCATATTATTTTGTTGAATGGTAGAAAATACCATATTTGGTGACTTAAAATGAATTTTTCACTTTTTATGAAGAGAATGTATCTTCTAGTGTCTAGTTCCCAGAAGCCAGAAAGGATGTTAGATGAAGAATGGGAGTTCGAGCATGATATAATTTGTAGCTTCATTTTTCATGTATGCGATTTTAAATGATGAGGTCATGAGACACTCTATGAATAAATATTTTTCAATGCTTTTTGTCACAGAGAATAGGGAGGGATGCCAGGACTGGGGGTAGAGCAGTCAAGGTAAGAGCAGAGGAAGAAGCAAATCTAGACCGAAGTAAATTGACATTGAATGTCATTATTTTGGTAATAACAGTAATGTTATGAAATTTTGTTATCAAATGAAAAGAGAAAAAAATTAAATGAAAATCCACCAAAAAAAAATTGAGATGTAGATGATAATTTTTCCGACACTACATGGGGTGATCTTGTTATTTTTTATGACTACATTAACTTTTCTTCTAATGATTCTACTAGGGTGTTGACAGTGGTTCTTGTTTTCACGTGACATCGAAGAAGGAGTTCTTTACATCTTATAGCCTAGGAATTTTTGAGATTTTGAATATGGAAAATGATGGTCATGATGATATTGTAGGAATGAAGACTATTTTTTTATAGACTAGTTAAAGAAGTAAGATGATTTTGAAAAATGTTCAATATGCACCCGAGGTTCATTTTAATCTTATTTCTACCAACGTTCATGATGACGAAGGACATATCAGCAGTTTTGGTGATTTCTAATGGATGATTTACAAGGTATATTTGATTGTGGAACAATGTAAAACGCAATTAGGTTTGTATTTTACAATATTTTCTATTTCTTGGGATAATTATTGCATTGTTGAATGATGTTTTTCTTCCATTTTGTTGCATTAGAGGCATAGTCATATCAGTGATAATGGTCTCGGTTTTTTGTCCAAGATAAATCTTCTTTGAGATTTGAAGAGTGTCAAATTGGACACATGTGATCATTTCATGGATGGAAAACATATCAGAGTGGTTTTTAGTAGTCATCCTCCACATAAGAAGTCATAGGTACTTGAATTGGTACATTTTTATGTCTGTGGTCCTTATAAAATCTAAGATAATTTGTGGAGGTCTTAATTTTGTGACATTTGTTAATGAATACTCACATAAGCTCTAGGAATTTATTTTTAATGCAAAAAGTCCAGTGCTCATTGTTTTTAAGCTATTTCACGTTTCTGTTGAGAGGGAATCAATAATTCAATTGAAATGTATCTGTACTGAAAATGGGGGATATTATTGTGGTCCGTTTGATCAGTATTGTAGGTAGTAAGGTATTCGACATCAGAAGATGCCACCCAAGACACCTTAGTTGAATGGTGTAGCTAAATAGATGAATACGACTTTTTTTGAAAGAGTTCATTGTTTTATTTCATAAGAAAAATTACCTGGACATTTTTGGGGTTAATATTTACCTACTACTACTTATATTATAAATTTATTACCTATGGTTGCTTTATATAAAAACACTCCCGACAAGTTTTGGTATAGAAAAGAGATCAGGTATGATCACTGGCATGTTTTTGGCTGAAAGTCTTTTGTTCATATGCCTAGAGATGAGAGATCCAACCTGGATGGTAAGACGCACCAGTGTATTTTTATTGGATATGGAAACTATGAGTTTGGGTACAGGTTCTATGTTTCTATTATGAAGAAAATTTTCAGAAGCCATGATGTAGTGTTTAAGGAGGATCATACTATTACAAACATTGATATGTGATAAAAATCTACATCTCCAACTTTTGATGGTTTTGTCAGTCTTGATCCAGGTTTTGATTCATAGTTACCTCACATTGTTGATTATGTTGATCACATTGATGTACAGAATGATACTCTTGTTGAAAATGTTGGATTTGATGTTTATGATTCACGTTTCTATTCTGATGATCTGGTTTTAAGGTTTATTAATGAACCTATAGTTCCAATCCGGAGGTCATCTCAACATCACACCATTTCTACTCAATATTTACCTAATAAGTATGTGATGTTCTCTGAAGGGGGATTACTAGAATAATTTGATGAAGCAATAAAAATTGAACAGAAGGATAGATGGGTTGCATCAATGGATGACGAGATGACATCATTTCATGACAACCACACTTTTGAGCTGGTGAAGTTACCGACAGGTAAGAGGGATTTGAAAAATCGGTGGATTTATTGGATTAAAAATGAAGAATCCTGTTATCTTCCACGATACAAGGAAAGGTTAGTTGTAAAATGATTACTTCAGAATAAAGGTATTGATTTTGATGATATTTTCTCACATGTGGTCAAAATGTCTTCCATTCATGTTGTTCTTGGTTTGGCAGGTAGTCTAGATCTATAGATTGAGAAGATGGATGTAAAGACAGCTTTCCACTATGGATATTTATAAAAGGAGATTTATATCTTGTAGCCAGAATGTTTTATTGAAATTGTTAATGAAAATCATGTCTGAATGATGGGAAAGAGTCTTTCTGGTTTGAAGAAAGCTCTGAAGCAAAGGTATTAGAAGTTTGAATCTATCATTTCTCATTAGGGTTTGAGGAAAAAATCCTCTAATCATTTTGTTTTTTATAATATATTTACTAATGATTATTTTATTATAATTTTGATTTATGTTAATGATATGATCATTTTTGGCCATGATACTTATAGAATTGACTGATTGGAGAAGGATCTTTGAATTTTTGTTGCGATGAAAGACCTTTGGCCAGCATGATAGATTCTTGGAATTATAATTTCCCATTATAGGAAGGATGATAAATTATGGTTATCTAAGAAGAGATACATTGAGAAGTTTCTTTAGATATTTTCTATGGATAGAGATAAAGTGGTTAATACTCCTATTTCGTTACATTTTTCTCTCAGTACCAGTCACTCACCTTCTACTGATGAATATTGAGAGAGGAGATGCAGCACATACCTTATTGATCGGTTATTTGTTATTTATGTATGAAATGGTATGTACTTGACCTGATATAGCTTATGAAGTTGGGGTGGTCAGTCTACTTCTATCAAATCCAGGTAGAGAGAATTAGAGAGAAGTGAAGTACATTTTTCATTATCTTCATTATACTTATGATCTGATACTGTGTTTTGGAAAAGGGGAACCTATGATTTATGGACTTACATATTCAAATATGGTAGAAGATATCAATTTGAGGAAGTCTATTTCATGATATTTGATCACTTTTGCCGGGGGAGGTGTATCATGGTAATTTAGATTGTAGAGATGTGTTCCTTTATCTACCACAAATTCGTAGTTTATTGCAGCTACTAGGGCATGAAATGAATTTTTTTGGATGAAATGTTTTTACTTGAGAGCTCAATTTAAATCAGGACATGTTTGTTATATTTTGTGATAGTCATATTTCTCTTTTTTGTGAAATAATTCCACTTTTCAAGGCAGGTGAAATCATATCGATGTTCTATATCCTTGGATCTACAACATCTTTGATAAAAGACTGTAAGAGCATGAGATGATATACACTGATGACAATGTTTTAGAAATTTTGACATAGAGTTTACCAAGAGGAAAATTTGATACTTGTTGACTTATTATAGGGTTGGTGGTGATTCCCACATGAGTCGTAGGGGGAGTTTGTTGGGTGCCTTCCTGGTGGGTACACCGCATAGGGAATCCTCAATTAGAGCACCACTCGGTTTCTCTTTTAATGTGGAATTTTTAATGTGGGCCAAGACCACGTGAATTAATTCACACAGTGACACACTTTTGATGCGAAGACATTATTTGAAGCTGATTCTTTTTCTTATATAAGGAGGCCGGGACAATGATTTTCAACACGCTGACACCAACAACACTGAGAGAAAAACACATTGGGTGATCGCCTTTATTTGACGATCATCTTTCTTTCTCTCCATCTTCGATTCAATACTTTTATTCTTGAGTATTACTTTTGAGATCCCTTAAACTTTTGGGGAGACTCTACCATGTATCTCTTGATTTTAGTGGATCCCACATTCTATACCAGGTATCGTGGTTTTTCACTTTTGGGTTTTCCATGTAAAAAAATTTCTGGAGACTACATTATTTTTCAGCACTTAATTTTTTTTGCTGCGCATCCGCCTTTATTTATTGAGGGAATGATTTTATTTCCGATGTGCATTCGCCTTTTATATTGTTTTCATGTTTTTCGTTTTTTTGTCTTTCCCAACACCCCCCGAATCACAATAAGAAACCTACCCCCCCTTCCTTGAATATTGAGAAACTCAAAGTCATCTTTTTTACTTCTATGACTATGCCTCCCAGCGAAACACGTCTCAGTGAATAAATGATTCTTTAAAAAATTCAACATGCATGGTCAATAACATAAAAAAATAAACCTATCTAATTTCAATAGGAAAAAAAGAAATATATTATAAATATACAAATATTAGTAATTTTTTTATTATATTTTAAAATTTTGAGACAAACCGGAAGGTCACCGGAGTGTGATTTTGAAGTGAATAGGATGGGTGGTAATTATGAGCATCCCACATGGTAAATTATGCCAAAGCCTTAGTTGGGGTTTGGGATGCATTGAAATTGTGTGGTGGTAGGTTTATAGATGCACAAGAAATTCACTCTCTCTGGGGGGGGTAGTCATGGAAGAATAGCAGGCCTTGGTATGATGATGCCAATATAATGATAGAGGGGGATAACAATTCCAAGAGAATTTCTCTTTCCTCTTGCCAATCCATTAATTGAACAAGGGGAGTATGCCATTTGAGGGTGTGGGGTTTTATATGATAAACTGAAATCATTCTGGATTAGATCAAGTGATAGTATTTAAAGTTGGATCTGTGATTCATGTAGGTCCATTCCTTACACACTATCATGTATGCCCTTATGGTTTCTACGGTCGACCAACTAAGGATCTCAAAAATAATTTTATATGATTTGCATTCCCGATTAGCTTCGCCCATGCTTGAATACTGAACTATAGAGGAAGAACAGACACAACATAAATTTATACGAGGTCAAATGTTATAAATTTCCAAAAAAAAGATACATAGAAGGTGAGATTGATACGATACGAGATTCTATTTTTGAATTGATGAAATTTTGAAAAGAAGGAAAAAACAACAGGTGTGGCCCCATTCTATCACGCAGCCTCCACATTGATAAATTTGATGATGGGGGAGTTTTTTTTAATTATTTCACTATCTTTAGGTTTATGTTAATTTGGGATATGGGGTGATGACGTGCCAAATCATTTTTCATTTTTGAAATTTTATCCCAAAATGCCTGGATTTTAAAAATAATTATCAGAAAACGCCAAATGGATTAGAATTTTGGGAATTTGTGTTTTGGGAATTTTATCCCTTTTCTATAATATAAATTATATATAATATATATTATTATACTTTTAATTAAAATTATAAAGTAATAAATAATCTACCAATCCAATTTTAGAATGTATAATTATATTTTAAATTAATATATAAATATATTTTAATAATTATATATGTACATTAATATAAATAAAATTATATAATTATAAATACATTTATAGAGAGATTTATAATTATGTAATTATAAATATATTCATTATTTATATATATATATATAAATATAAATATAAATAGATTAATATATTTTAAATGTATTTCAATACAAATATTTATAACCATATATAAAAAATTATATACATATAAAGTATTTATATTTATAATTATAATTAAATAATTATTACTAAATATATATTTAGAATTTATAATCTATTTAACAGTATTTTAAATTTATTTATAAATAAATATATATTTATAACTATATAAGTAAATATTTATAAATATAAATTTATAATCATATAATTATAAATAAATTTATTACCATAATTACAAATGATGTAATATTTTATTATATATATATATATATTTATATATGTCAATTTATAATTATAATTATAATTATATATAAATAATGGAAATAATTTAAATATATTTTTAGATATATATTTAAAAATATGTAATTATTTGTAATTATATGAATAATACATATTTATTAATCTATATTTATAAATCTATATTTCTATAGTTATAAATAATTATAATTAATTAAAAAAAACATACATGTAATTATATATATAAACATAAAAAAATTATATAATTATTTATTTAGATAAACCGTATTAAATTTAAAATATATAATTATATAAATAAGTAATCCATATATTTATTTAGTTTATTTATATAATTACGATTTATATAAACTTTATATTTATAAATAATCTTTATAAAAATTTATAAATATAAATAAACCAAATATACATAATTTATAAATTTATACGAATAATATTCCATCCTTGGGTTTCAACCCAGGGTTGCAATATTTTTTGAAAATAAAAGAAAAATGTATAAGAGAAAGTGTCAAGTGAGAGGATTAAAAAGAAAAATAGTGAAAAGCTACTGATCCAAATTATCTTAGACCATGACCACAGAGAAAATAGATTCTTCATTTGTGGGAGCGACCACCGCCTATGCCTTACAGATTACAGTGCCTCCTCCGAGTTTCGGGCTGCTCCCAAGGCACATAATTTTCAAGAGTATCGGTGTTGACATCTCATGGGGTAGGGTCCTCCGTAGGTGGTATTATCATTATCATGACCTCCTTTGAACCTGAGTGTTGACCTATAACAATAATATTGCCATGTACATTGTCGAATTGTTAATGGAAGATTTCCTAGCTCTTGGACCAATTTAAAATGTCAAGCAATAACTTTTTTTTCAAAGATAGCCAATAACTTTTAGTTCAATACACCCCTTGAGAAGGTGTTGAAATATCATGAGAAACAATTTTGGTGTCCCTAGGAGTTACCATCACCTCCCCCACATCCAGTTGTGAAACATCCTTCCTCGCTGACATCTCTCCAATAGCATCAGATGCAACATACAAAATCTGTTGATCAACAATAGCTACTATTCACTTGGAAACTTTCCTTGTAGTGTCCATACCGTACAAGAGAAACCCAATATAGAATATAGAAGGGGAAGAAACCCCTTGAGTGTTATCCCAATGAATAGACTTTCCCTTCCTCTTACCACCATTCATGAAATCATCTCCAATAACAATAGAGAAATTTATTGCCTAATCAATGTCGGATGAGACATCTTTACTCACCTAATGAAGGTGTTGACTACCATCCTCACTCATACCCAATGTATGAGGGTTTGAATTAAACATCATACCACTCATATTTATATGAGTGCTTGAAAAAATCTGAACCTCAGTTTTATTTCCATTGGAGGTCACATCATTGACGTGTGGTATGGGGGGGGGAGCCCTGAACTACATCCACAAAAGAGGAGACCTTATTGTTCAGTAGCCCATAAGACATGGGAGGTAGATAAGGATTAATTCCCTTGACCTATGCTATACCAAATCAGCCTCTTCCTATTTAAATTTTTCCTCACTATTGAAAAACATGATCATTCCCCTTAACCGTAAATGAATCCATGTGCTGATCAGGTATCTTCTTGCTGATCATAGGTAGCATGAATTTTCAATTTTCAATGCCATACTCAAATTTATTACATTTAGAAAACATAAAACCCCTATGCATATAATCCCTAGAATTCCCAATGCACAAAAAGTTGAATAAAAAATCACTTACATTTTCATATTCAATTGCAACCTCAAATTTTAACTCACCACTAAGAAAAAAATGTTTCCACAATTGTAGTTCTATGGTAAAATTCTACTAATATCAGAGAAATATTTTCTTACCTGGCCATCTCAGGTTCTTGGTCAAATTTTATTAGTGTTAGTATACCTAAACCAATATCCCATAGAATACAAGGATGCTAGAAAAACAATTTTATCATCGTAACCTGAATTCAAGATTGAACGAAAAGCCTCTTGGCTTGAAATGGATCAAACCAAAGGTCTCAATCCTGGAACCATTAGACTCTTATCATAAGATTTACAAAACCATAGCTTCATACATACAATTTGAATTTTTAGGAAGGAATGTTAACGAAAAAAAATTTCAATTAACACCAACTGTCACACAACAAAGCTGAATACCAGAATGAGTTAGTTCCTCATATCTTCATGTTTCCAATAATCATTCTTAGAGATTGGGTTGCGACTCACAATGATCATGAAATGAAAGGAATCTATACCTATCAAATGTAACATTATATGTGATTCAATGAATGAAATAGTACCATTCTTTAACACCTGATTGAGCACAACCGCAAAGTCACCTCATACACCCCGAAGGAATAGCTCGAAAGTAAACCCTAATCGCTTCACTGGAGGAAGCTCCAGATATGCCATCACTGAAAAGATATTGAACAACCAATATAAGATGGAAAATATACTTCGGGCTTCTCTGAAACATATTTCATCAGATGTCTCATAGGGGAAATTTCATGATCCACACTTGGATCATAGGTACTAAGATCTACTAACGGTCTCAAAACCTAATCAGCATCAGTAGCTCTGCCAATTCCATGGGCCATATTAGATCTAATTGAAGGGGTTACACAGGAAACCATATCTTTTTCAATGATATTTGAGATATAATATCTTGAAGTCCTCATAGGGGAAACCATATCATTGGGAGATAGATCCGCAGATGGGTTCATCACGGGGGAAATCCTATGCGCCGTCACCGAAGAGAGAGAATCTTGATTATAATCGCCATCCTTTATATATATATAAACATTATTAAAATAAATTTCTGATGGTATTCATGCGCCATTACCCCCTCATTATCAGATCCTCAACAAGAATGGAAGAATAGACACGATAGAAATTTATAGGAGTCATCGTTTATTTAAAATTTTAAAAATAAGCGTTATTGAATTTTTATTAATAACATAATAATCTTTTTATACTAATAACATAATAATTTATTTATAAGAGGTTTTTATTATTTTACTTATAAATCCTTGTTAAATTTATTATTGATATAATAATTAGTAAAATAATAATATAGAACTATTTTTATTAATTATGAATTTTTTTATTTGTTATTAGTTTATAATAGATTATTATGTTATTAATATATTTAATAGAATTAGTGATAATATATATTGTATAATAATTTAAATAAATAAATTTCCTTTAGATAAATATTTACTAGTTAATAATTATATTACTCTTTTATGATATTAATTATAAATCTTTGTTAATATTTTGATGATATAATTGGTAGTAAATTTATAATACATAAATTAATTATTTATTAACATTTTTACTATTTTTTATTAATTAATAATATATTAATTTGGTACTAATATATTTAATAACATTATAGATAATATTTTTTTTATAATTATGTAATTAAAATAATTTTTATATAGAAAAAAACTAACTAATTAATAATAAGATCATTATTTATATATTAGGTTTTATTGTTAACTAATTAGATATATAATTTATAACATAGTATTTATTATTCATAATAATAATATTTATAGAATTGAAAATAATAATATTATTAATATTTGATAATTAATTTAAGATGATTATTTATTTATTATATTAATACATAATATAATAATCCATATTATTTATTATAAGTAATAATGTTCTTTTAATTATTAAATATTAATAAAATTTGATGAATTTAGAATAATAATAATTTTATTTAATATAAAATGTAAAAATATTATGTATTATACATAATATGGATAAAAGTACTATGTAGTATTAATATAAATAAAAAATAGTAATAATTATTATTTATAATGTAGTTTTTTTATGTTGGGGCTCAAAACCTATTTTTATTATGATAAGAAAGACCTGTTATTATCTGAGTAGAAGGATACCCATTACATAGCTCATACGCCCATGGGGAAGTGTCACATGAACATGGCCTGAAGTCCCTGAGGCATGAACGCCCTAATTCTAGGCCCAAAAACCCATTTTTTGGTTGAATGTACCCTCATGTGGATAGTAATACTACTGTACTTGGGATGCTACACTACCTTCAACAATACATTTACTACTACAATACATTCCACTATTCCCAAAAATGCTACCGTACCACTGCTGCCAATGTTTTCCTCTGCTACAGTAACTTGGAAAATCACCCCTACTCGGTTTTGGACATGGGTCTCTTGGATGCAGGCGTATGAGGATTATCACTTAGGCACCACCACAACTACATTATTATATCCTAATTTATAATTGTAACAATTATTTGATTTTTACAACATTATGTAATATATTAGTGTGTTTTTAAATAATGTTTAAAAATGGATTAAAAACATTTAAAATATATTAATATTATCTATGTCTATAGACTCGATTCTTTTTATGTGCCACATCTAGTTGTCTATATAATGATTTCACACTGTTTATATCTATGTATCTTCTATGCCATATGCTAATCTTGTATATCATCCCTTGCACCCACCACCACATCATCTTGTTTTCCATGAGGTGGATGTACAATCTCACCTCCTGTACCTAGTCCAACCACTATGGATAGTGATTCATCCCTAAAAATATCACCATCATATAAAAAATGGCTATTGAGATACATATATCTAATGATTAATGGATTATAATGAATCCAACATAGACCAGTCAACATTTATCTTTGAAACAAAATCTGACTTTATATTAGACTCCGAATGTTCTTATGCCTCTAGCTATGGTTGTCGCTCATATGAAGCAATAGCTAGAGGAGAATCTGGATCACCATGATGAAAACCCTTCTCAAATGAAACTTCTACATCCATAACATGGTCTTCAATCTTAAGGACATCTATATCTGGCTCACCAACCCCAAAAATTCTTGGTTGTTCAAATAAAATGTCATGATAAATACCATCCATTGGAGGAAGAAACACAATCACAACTCTATGAAAGTATGCCTAGTCACATGCACCACCATCTACTAGACAAGATATGTGATGTTTATGGGTGATATGAGCATCCCAAAAATCTGGGTATGCTTTTTTCCACTGCCACACCGACTCTAGAGATAGATGCTCTTTTGAAACCAATTTGGCACCTATGGATCCCCCTGAATATAGATACATAATGTGGTGAGACTTCACAGGGATCCTCCCTTATCTGAAATTCCTTGCATCTCTCCATGCTTTGGATAACCCAACCTTCACTATGAATGTTTACCTGGATGAAAAATCCATTCATGCTATTTCCATTTCCTTGGAGTAAGGAATTTTTGGCACACCTTCATCCCACAAGAAGGCAACCTCTTGAACATGGCTCGAAATTTCATAGCACTTATCTCAAATTGGTGTTCACATCCCTTCATTGGGAAACCAGAATTTAGATGCACAATAGTGTAGATAATTTGGCTGAATATAAACAACATTCTCATTAACCAACTTTCTAAAGTTTGTAATGTTCTGGTCATGCACGCATGACACTAGTTATCATTATTGAACCACAATGATCATTTTCTTGGTGACCCCATGATCATGTCATCTCATTTTTCTTGGAGTGTACAATGCCTAGAACCCTAAAAATTAACATTTATACCTCACCGTCTAGAAATGGTATCATAAGTTTTGTAGTTATTGCACATGACTCTCTTGGGTGGATTGTGTCACCTTTTCACTATTTTCTTCAGGGTGTCACTGTTACCTATGGCTGTAGAAACACAAAACATCATTATTGCAATAGATTTTTCTTTTTAACAAGGGTGGGAATATATCATTATGTAATTATATTACCTAATTTTTTTATTCTATCTCTACTTCAAAATACATCCTCTTGCCCTTTATCATTCTTATCTCCATGATCCATTCATTACAACACAGTTTTTTTGGAATGTTCCTTCACCTTTACCAAAGTGGAAGGTAATATTTGAGATTGTCATTTACCTAATCGAGGTCCCTTGAATGACTGACAAGTCTACTTTTATTCATTTATCTTGTTTTATTAAATTACTTGTTTTTACTTAATCTTCAATGTCTTAATATACAAGTTTCTCCTTTTTAACTTCAAAACAATGTTAATCAAAAAACCTCTCAACATTGGAAGGAATAACTATTACCAAGTCATGATATCCTAATTATCGACACATAATAAATCTCACTAGAGACATGTGGGACTAAGGTCCATAATCCAGCTGAACTAATAAATGAATACATATTTTGTTAGACTATACCGACCCAAGCCATTTATTACATTACTATTACATAATTTTAAAGATAAAAAAACATAATAGTATTACACATAGAGTATCCAATGGTTTAGTGTCTTAGGAAAACTAGGACTACATGAAACAAATATAACATCAAGCATAAACATTTATTTAATTTCTTCTTCTCTAGCTTCTTATAGGAACTTGTACTCTCCTTAGTACATGTAGCCACATTAGGAAATATATCAAAAGGGGTGATATAAAAGCCCAATTAGAGGATATATAAGAACAATATAGCAATTAGTGAGCATAATCATAACATATGCAAAACATCATGAACATGAGAGGAGCATAAATAAAATACTTGAAACATGGCAATGCATAAAAATGAAACATCATGTCTTAGTTGTTAACTACCACACATACTTGTGAATAAATATACCATCATTTTCACACTTCATTTCACATTTAATGATGATATTAATCAATTTACCCAATGAATTGGAGTGCTGTATAATTCTGGGCGCACCCGTCACATTCAAACATTCATATTGCGCTATATAATTCTGGGCACACCCATCACTTCATAACATTATCATTAACATGCATGACACATAGAAAATATATCAATAATGAAAATAACTTACCCATCGTAAGGAATGGGTTTCTTCTCAAAAGAATCCATTCATATGATTGGGGTTTCCAAAAGAAAGAGGGAACAACATACTTGATACAAGAACAATCAACCATGAATGAGAGGTAAAAGTAGAGTTCTTAAAAGAAGAGTTATTTTGGAATACATTTGGATTGACATATACTTCATTATAAAAAAATTATATCCCAGAAAAAGAAATACAATGATGAAAAAATTATCTTTATGGAGTGACCATATCAGAAATTGAGTGAAAGAGGTAAAACCAGAAGAATGAAAGTTGGGTTCGAGAATTTCCCCTTACCTTGTATCCGGAAGATTCCTTCTATTTAGTGTCCTCTATAATGACATTATATTAATTAATTATAAATTAAAGAACATTATATACATTAATAGGGTTAATTCTGGTTCCATTATGTCCTTTTATGTTCTTTTTGATGACTTATAGAGTTTAGAAACAATGTTCAGGGATGTTTGTTTTTATGGTTTTTCTTGGGTGGTTCACATGTATTCATAAATTGAAGTTCGGGTAGAACATGGGTAAATATACAGAACTGATATTACACGTTATTAATGAAATTACATGGAATTTTAATTATCTTATAATGAATAATATTATATCCATGTGGATGAATCATTAGATAAAAATTATATGATGGTTATTTGGGTCAATTTGGGCGGTTTTTCGATCACAACAAACTTGTTTTAATTTATCACATAGTAATATGGTCATAGATTATTTCAGGAACATTAAATAGGACATAATACATATAAAATATTCTGTTTCAAACATAAAAATGGTTCCATGACCAGATCTTATGGTAGAAATGGAAGAAGAAAGCATGTTGTTCTTGAAGGTAATAAATTAACACCTCACGAACAACGATCTCTTTAATAAATTAAAAGGAAGAGGGAAGGGGGTTGGATGATATAATATCCCATTATAATAATAAAATAAAATTATATGTATAATAAAAGAGTTAAAATACCATTTGGATGAAGATAGGTGGGGAGATATCAAGAAATGAACTTGAACATGAAAGGAAATTAAAGGAGAAGAGGGAGATAAATTACCTCTTGAATTCTTCTCTTGAGAACCTCCTTAAGGGCCTATTCATGGCCTTTTTAGAGACTAAAAGCTATTTAACGTGGGGTAGGGTCTATAGAAGGTGTTTGGGCAGAGTTTAGAGAAGGCTTGGAGCTTGAGAGGTGTGCGGGAATGATGGTGTGAGGGGTGGCATTTATAGTGGAGGGGAGAGGGGTTTCCTTAATATAAAATTCATTAGTTTATTAATTTCCTCTAAGACAAGGAATAGAGAGTCTTGAATGACCAAGAATAGAAAATAAGGCATGCGAGTTCAAGATTTGGGTGCTTAAATCATTTGTTAGGTCAGGAATAGTGGGTTTTAATTATAATGTATTTATTCGGCAAATTAATGTATTTTACTATTTACAAAAAATTCAAGTATTTTAGAAAAATCCCAAAATTTCACCCCAGCTATTTTTTGACATGTAGAATCAAAAATTGATGTCAATTTTTTAAAAATAATTTTCTTAATATTATCAATTCAATATTTAAATAAATTCAAAATTTACTTAAAAAAGAGTTTTCATGATTAAAACTGATTTTATAGAGATTTCAAAAATTACATAGGTTCATATAAAACTATAAGACATTGATTAAATAATTTATTAATACATTTTAGTGAAATAAATTTTCTTTTAAATTAATTAAATAAATATAATTAATTATTTTTGACTTACAAAATACGAAAATGTTTACTACGGTCAAATTGTCACTTTCTAAGATGTCTAAATTTTATTTAATTATTCTTAGGTAATGTTACTCTTATGTTGGATGATTTACTATTAATAAGGGTCATATTACTATTCATAAGGGTACGTTACAATTCATTTGGGTAGGTCACTATTGACCAAAAATTATTATTTTTTCATTAGACTCCAAAAATCATCTTGAGCACAACCATGTACGTCAGATTTTCGAAATTCCAAACACATATGTGACAAACTTATGTTTGAAGGTCACTTATCACTTTGTAGTTCATTATGTTGTGTTTTCATGTTATTTTATGACATTAATATAAGAAGGTAATTTCCATTGAAAATATTTTGGGTCGTTACATTCTTCCCCCCTTAAGAAATTTTGCGCCCGAAATTTCACTTTTGACAAACAGATGAGGGTACATCTCTTTCATTGCCTCTTCTGGTTCCAAAGTTTCCTCATAAAACTTATGATTCCTCCACAACACTTTGACAATATGGGTTGTATTTTTGAGTAGAACCTTATCTCTCCAATCCTGAATCCTTACAGGCTGCTCCTCCTAGGAGAGATCATCTTCCAACTGCAACACCTCTGAGTTTAGTACATGTGAGGGGACTGGTTTGTACTTCCTCAGTAGTGATACATGAAACACATCATGAACATGATCCATATTTGGTGGAAGTGCAAGACAATATGCCACGACTCCTATGCGGTCAAGGATTTCAAAGTGGCCAATATACCTTGGTCTTGGCTTCCCTTTCTTCCCGAATCACATGACTCTCTTCCATGGAGATATTCGAAGGAAGACTTTATCTCCAACATCAAACTTCAAGTCCCTTCGATGGTAGTCAGCATAGCTCTTTTTCCGAATTTGAGTATCTTTGATGTGTTTCTAGATGACTTGAACCTTTTCTGTCATCTCTTGAACAAGATTTGGCCCAAGTAGCTTTCTTTCTCCAACTTCATCATAACATGTTGGAGTTCTACATCTCTTTCCATACAGATTTTCATATGGATCCATATGGATACTCGAGTGGAAGCTATTGTTGTAAGAGAACTCAAAAAATGGGAGATGCTGATCCCAAACACCTTTTAATTCAAGAGAGTGGGCTTTTATCATATCTTCAAGTGTCTGAATAGTCCATTGAGACTGGCCATCAGTTTGGGGGTGATAAGTCATGCTGAAATTTAATTCAGTACTCAAATCATGTTGAAGGATCCTCCAGAATTTAGACATGAACCTTGGATCACTGTCAGAGATAATTGAGAGTGGAACACCGTGTAGTCTCACCACATCTTTCAGATATATCTTTGCAAGTTGTTAAAGTGAGAGATCTTCCCAAATAGCGTTAAAATGGGCAGTCTTGGTGAGTCGGTCAACCACAACCCATATCGCGTTATTTCCCATTGTCATCTTCGGGAGACCCATGACAATGTACATAGTAACGTTTTCCCATTTCCGCATGGGTATAGGAAATGGATGCATCATACCTTTTGACTTTTATCGCTCAGCATTAACTTGCTGACATACCAAGAACATTGATATATATTTTTCAATCTCCTTCTTCATGTTATCCCACCAGAAGTATTCCTAGAGATGACAGTACATCTTGGTACTCCCAAGATGGATAGAGAAAGTTGAACTGTGTGCATTGTCCAATAGCTCATTCTATATACCGGGTGATTAAGGCACACAAAGCTACGTTCCAAACCGAATCACACCATCATCATTGATTTTGAACTCTTGCAGCTTCCCTTTCTTTACTGCATTCACCCTCTTTTGTATCTCCACATCCTCTCTTTGTGCTTCCTTAATCTTATCCTGGATGGATGGTTGCACGATAATTTGGGAAAGAAAGAATGTATCCCCTGCCCTTATGATTTCCAACTCCAGTCATTTCATATCGAAGAAGATAGGGTCTTTCTCAATCCAAAAAATGGATAGAGTAGCATGTTCTTTTCTACTTAGATCATCATCTACCTTGTTCTCCATTCCTGGATGATAGTGAATAGAGAAATAGAAATCCTTGATTATATCTAACCATCTCCTTTGATGCATGTTGAGATCATTTTGTATGAATATATACTCTAGCCTCTTGTGGTTGGCGTATATTTCACAATTCTCACCATAAAGGTAGTGCCGCCAGATTTTCAAGGAAAAAATCACGGTTGCCAGCTCTAGATCATGCGCCAGGTAGTTCTGCTCATGGATCTTAAACTGTCGTGAGACATAGGCTATCACATTATCAATTTGCATGAGTACAACACCCAACCCATTCTTTGAACCATCACTGTATATAACAAGACGTTCACCACTTTTCTGTAGTGTGAGTACAGGTGCAGTGATCAGGATTCTCTTTAGCTCCATGAAGCATCCCTCACATTCTTCCGTCTAGACATACTTTACCCCTTTCTTTGTTAAATTAATTAGTGGGCTTGAAAATCATGAGATGTTTCTCACAAAACGTCTGTAATACAAAGCTATTCCAAGAAAACAATGAATTTCTGTGACACTAGAGGGCCTGGCCCATTCCTCAATCATCATTGTCTTTGATGGACTCAAAAAAATTTCCTCACTTGTGAGAACATTTCCCAGGAACATGACTTGCTTCATCCAAAATTCACACTTGTTGAACCTGGCATACAAATTCTCCTTTATAAATGTCGCCTAAATAAGTCTTAGATGTTCTTTATGTTCCTCCTTTCTCTTGGAGTAGATGAGAATATCATCGATAAACACTACCACAAGTTTGTCAAGGTAATGTATACAGACTATATTCATCAAATCCCTAAAGACTATAGGGGAATTAGTAAATCTGAAGGGCAACACCAAAAACTCATAGTGCCCATACCATGCACGGAAGACAGTCTTCTGAATATCTTCATTCATCACATTTACCTGATGTTATCCTGAACGGAGATCAACCTTTGAGAAGTATTGAACTTCTCTTAACTGGTCGAACAAGTCATCAATTCTTGGGATATGATAGTTGTTCTTTATGGTGATCTTGTTGACTTCCCGATAATCAACACACAACCTCATTGTTCCATCCGTCTTCTTCACATAGTGTACTGGTGCACCCCAAGGTGATGCACTAGGGATTATGAACCCTTTGTCCAAATTCTATTGCAGATGGTTCTTTAACTCCTCTAGTTAGATAGGAGCCATCCTATAGAGACACATCAAGATAGGAGTAGCTCTAGGTATTAGTTCAATTGAGAACTCTACCTCACGATCTGGGGGAATTCCGGGTAACTCTTCAAGAAATACATCATCATATTCCCTCACAATGGGAATTTCCTCAAATTTGGATCTTTCCTTTGACTCAACCATTTGGGTGAGGTATGATTCTTCATAGGGGATCAACACCCATACCAATAAAGAAATTTTCAAAAGAGATTCAAGATCATCCATGAATTTTCAGAGGAGAATGGGATGGATCGGTATATGAAAAGATATTTCCTTTTCCCAACAGTTGATATGTTCTCTATATAACGAGAGCCAATCCATTCCCATTATAGCTTTGAATTCCACCAAGGGAAGCATTATGAGATTTTCTGGAAGAATCCTGTCACATATGCCAACAAGGGAAGAGTCAAACACTTGGGTTGCAATGATTTCACAACTTGGTGTTTTTTCAGATATCTCTACTTCAAGGTTGTGGGGCTTCAACTCTATTGATCTAGATAACATGCACGATATGAAGGAATGTGTAAAACTAGAATCAAATAAGACTTTTTCCATTCTGGAGTGTATAGGAATTGTACCTTGTATGACTTCATTATCATGGCCCACCTCCACACTAGTGATGGGATAATCCTTCCCTTGTTCTTTTGGCATTGGTGGTTTCTCACGTTGATTACCCTCGAGAACTCGAGGTTTAGTGCACTGGTTTGCATAGTGCCCTAGCTCCATGAAATTGTAGCATTGAACCATGAGTGGTTCTGTCCATTCATCAGCTACATTCTCCTTCTTATTCGTGTCTTTTTGACACTCTTGAGCATGGTGTCCTTCTTTCCCACACTTGATGTATTTCCCCGTCCCTTTGAGATAGTTCCCATGGTGCGACTTCCCACATTTTTGGCATGTGGGCCATTGAGTTTTCTTCCCACCTTTTTCATTAGATCCACCGACTTGAAACTCCATCTTTATCTTCTTATCACGATAGCCATGGCTCCATTCTCCAAACTCCATCTCCATTTTTAGATCACATCGAACGAATTATTCATAACTCCCAATGTCTTGAATTGAAAGATCCTTTTGAAGGTGTGGTTTTAATCCACTAAAGAATCTATCAATTTTTCTATCATTGTTGATAACAAAACCTGAAGCATACGATTCAAGCCTTGTAAAATTTGATTCATAGGTTGTGACAGATTCTCCTTCTTTTTTTCTTGAGCTCTATGAAATATCTCTCCATCTTTGTATGAAGAGTTCATTAGAATTACTTATTATGAAACGTTATCTTAATGTCTTCCCATTCAAACTCTTAAATTTCCTCCCTTGTCTTGGTGTTCTTAATCCAAACCCACCATTGATCAGCTTCTCCATCTAGAATATAAATGGCTTGAGTCACCTTCCCCATATTAGAACAGTGAAGCACAGAAAAGATCATCTACATGCAGTTGACACACTGTTCCGCAACTAGTGGATCAGAAGGTCCACAAAACGTCAGTGGACGGTGCCACATAAAACACTCGAAAGCCAGTTTCTCCCTCTTTGGTGGAGAAGGATGTTCCCCATTATTAGGGTTATTATTCATAACCTGAGATAATTGGGTAAGCATCTCCATGAGGTTTTGATATCCACCTCCTAGATCATTGGGGATGTCGTTCGTGAAATCGTTGCATTGACCCTCAGATGAGTTGTTGGCTTGATTTCTCTTGGTTCCTAATATTTTCTAAAATAGAAAAGGTTAGAAAAAAACATATGTAATCAAATCATGAATAACATATTCTTTTAAACAATTTATACAAAAAAGATAACATATGGGATCCCTAGGTAAATATTCTTGTGTGCGTATTTGTACTTAGTCTCATGCTAGAGGTTTTCTCTAGGTTTTACTAATCCTAATTCCCAAATTAACTAAACCTTTCCTATGATACCAACTATTGCATCCCGATCCTTTTCTTACATTACTATTACATAATTTTAAAGATAAAAAACACAGTAGTATTACACATAGAGGATCTAAAGGTTTAGTGTTTTGGGAAAACTAGTATTACACAAAATAAATACAACATCAAGCACAAACATTTATTTAATTTCATCTTCTTTAGATTCTTATTGACACTTGTCATCTCTTTAGTACATGTATCCACCTAAGGTTATACATCAAAAGGGGTGAGATAAAAGCCTAGTAAGAGGATAGATATGAACAATATAGCATGGGGTGAGCATAATCATAACATAGGAAAAAGATCATGAACATGAGAGGAGCATTAATAAAAGACTTGAAACATGGAAATGCATAAAAATGAATCATCATGTCTTAGTGGTTAACTACCACACATACTTGTGAACCAAGATAGAATCTTTTTCACACTTCATTTCACATTTAATCATGATATTCATCACTTTACCCAATGCATTGAAGCACTGTATAATTCCGGGTACACCTTTCACATTCAAACATTCATATTGCGCTATGTAATTCCGGGCGCACCCATCACATCATTACATTATCGTTAACATGCATGACTCATAGAACATATATCAATAATGAACATAACTAACCCATGTTAAGGAATGAGTTTCATCTCATAATAATACATTAATATTCTTTGGGTTCCCAATATAATGAGGGAATAACATACTTGATACAAGAACCATCAACCATGAATGAGAGGTAAAAGTGGATTTCTTAAAAGAAGAGTTATTTTGGAAAACATTTGGATTGATATAAACATCATCATAAAACATTTATATCATAGAAAAGGAAATAAAATGACGAAAAAATGATATTTAAGGAGTGAAAGAGGTAAAACCGAAAGGATGAATGTTGGGTTCAAGAATTTCCCCTTACCTTGTATCTGAATGCTTCCTTCTCTTTAATGTCCTATATAATGTCTTTATATTAATTAATTATAAATTAAATAACCTTTTATACATTAATAGGGTTCATTCTGGTTTCATTATGTCATTTTTTTGTCATTTGGGTGACTTATAGAGTTTAAAAACATTGTTCGGGGATGTTTGTTTTTATGGTTTTTCTTGGGTGGTTCACTTGTATTCATAAATTGATGTTTGGGTAGAAAATGGGTAAATATCCAGAACTGATATTAAATTTTATTAATGAGGGTACATGAGTTTAAATTATCTTATAATAAATCATATTATATCGATGTGGATGAATCATAAGATAAGAATTAAATGATTGTTATTTGGGTCAATTTGGGCGGTTTTTCGATCACAACGAACTTGTTTTAATTTATCACCTAGTAATATGGTGATAGATTATATATAGAACATTAAATAGGAAATAATACACATAAAATATTCTAGTTCAACCTTAAATATGGTTTCATGACCAGATATGAAGGTAGAAATCGAAGAAGAAAGCATGTCGTTCTTGAAGGTGATAAATTAACACCTCACGAACAACGTTCTCTTTCATATAATAAAATGTAGAGGGAATGGGGTTGGATGATATAATATCCCATTAGAATAATAAAATCATAGTATATGTATAATAAAATAGTTACAATACAATTTTAATGAAGATAGGTGGCGAGAGATCAAGAAATGAACTTGAACTTGAAAAGAAATTAAAGGAGAAGAGGGAGAGAAATTACCTCTTGAATCCTTATCTTGAGAACCTACTTAAGGGCCTAATATTGGTCTTTTGATGATACCAATAGATATCGAACATGGGTTAGGGAAAAGGGAAGGTGATTGGGAAGAGTTTATGAAGGGTTGGAGCTTGAGAGGTGTGAGGGAATGAGGGTGTGAGTGGTGGCTTTTATAGTGGAGGGGAGAGGGGATTCCTTAATATAAAATTTATTAGTTTATTAGTTTCCCCTAATACAAGGAATAGTGTGTCTTGAATGACCAATAATAGTAAATAAGTCATTTGAGTTCGCGATTTGGGTGCTTACATCACTTGTAATGTCAGGAATAGTGGGTTTTAATTATAATATATTTATTCGGTAAATTAATGTATTTTAATATTCACAAAAAATTCAAGTATTTTAGAAAAAAACCCAAAATTTTACCCAAGCCATTTTTGGATGTATAGAATCCAAAAATGAAATCCTTTTTTCAAAAATAAATTTCTAAATATTATTAATTTAATATTTAATTAAAATCATAATTTACTTAAAAAATAGTTTTTATGATTAAAATTGATTTTATAGAGCGTTCAAAAATTATGTAGGGTATTATAAAACTATAAGACATTGATTAAATAATTTATGAATACATTTGAGGGAAATAAATTTTCCTTTAAATTGATTAATTAATTATAATTATTTATTTATGACTTACAAAATACAAAATCATTTACTAAGGTCAAATTGTCACTTTCAAAGATATCTAAATTTTGTTTAATTATTCATAGGTAATGTTACTCTTATGTTGGATGATTTATTATTAACAAAGGTCAGATTACTATTAATAAGGGTATGTTACCATTCATAAGGGTAGGTCACTATTCACCAAAACTATTATTTTTCAGTAGACTCCAAAAATCATCTTGAGCACAACCATGTATGTCGGATTTTCAAAATTCCAAACACATAAGTGAAAAACTTATATTTGAAGTTAACTTATCAATTATTAGTTCATTATGTTGTGTTTTATTGTTATTTTATGACATAAATATAATAAGGGAATTTCCATTGAACAACTTTGGGTTGTTACATAGACTATCCTAATTGCGACTCATGTTGTCTATCCCCCAAATAAATATATCCTGCATGATATCTCCTCTAGAAAAAGTCTCATTTCCTTGAAATGTTCAGGGAATGAAGTGGATGTAACAAAATGGGTGGTATAGGAATGGGTTTATAGAATCCAAACTACCACATAACTCTATTATTCTAATTCCACTCTAAAATATGAAAATTAATCATTTTAATGATGCATGAGCCTTCACTAAGCATCATCATGCAATATAGTTGGAGACTATGGATGATAGCCTTCACATGTGGAATCCATAAAATATAAGAAAAATGAAGAATCAATTTATAAATAAATACATGTGCGGTATAGAGTAATGATTTAAATATATAATTAATAACCACTTGAATTGTTTAGTCAAAGTCTATCCAACATATGTCCATAAGTGTCGACATAATGTTTGGCTACATCTACATGTTGATGTGCTTGAAGCCACCTGTAGATAACATTTTTATACTTATATTTCATAATATAAAGTTATAAATTTTATTTTAACACTTGAGGGAAGGAATAAAATACCCTCTTCTAGGTGGAGAATCTGTTATGTTTTCATTAGACAATAACATACATTCATGTCGAGCTAAGCAAGGTATATAATCCCATATCCACATATCTATAATAATGACACATCCCGTGATCTACATATTATCGATGTGACATGTGTTGAATAACTCCCTCTATGTATATGAGAGACTTTAATACCCATATAAATACCCCCTACGTATTCCAAGTCCACTAATGAAGGTAAATACATCAAATGTATAAATGTAGTCGAATGACCAATAAATATCGCGCCACTGATCAACCAAAAAATGTATGAACAAAAAAATCGCAAAATGGTGATCTCATCAGCTTCATCAGCCATATGATCAAAGTGATGTTCTATCAATGGTAGGAGTAATTCACTACCTATGATGGTCCTTTGGAAATCATAGACATCAATGCCCAACAATCTGTGAACCATCGCAAACCAATCTACAGTAACTCATCCCAACACAACTGCACCATTGATGGGGAGTACCAACATAATAGACAAATCCTTTAGTGTAATAGCCATATCCCCCTCTATAAAATAGAATGTATGTGTCTCTATCCACTATCTATATATGAGTACAAAATGATCTGATGATCGACCAATGTGATTTCTCACATCACTACACCATAGAACCCAACATAAAGAAGATGAGGGACTATATCAGGAGGTGGTGAAGCATGGTATAAATGATGAGATGTCTATACACTCAATTTAGGAACTAGACATCCCTCTAAAAACAATCGTGATATATACCTATCGTAGAATGTGAGTGATGGATGACCCTAAATCAATACATTTGATATCATTATTAAATTTTTATAGTTAATCCAATAATTTTTTTAAAATATATTATAAACAACTAAAATAAGGAAAACAAGATAGGAAATTATCATAGGTAATTCAACATTATGGTGAAAAAATATGTAATCTAATATTTTTTTTCTATTATTTTTTTCTTAATCTATAAATTTGTTATTATAATGATCTCCAATCATGTCTAATTTATTTCAAAATATTTTTTTAATTTATCCTTGATGATAACCTCACAAAAGAACATGTAGTCATATGATATATTTAATCTACCATGTAATTTAAAAGTAAAATTTTATGATAATTCATTTTGAAGATGAACCTCCTATTATTCATTTTCATTGTTTGTTAATTTTATTAATATTTGAAGTATAAAAAAAACTATGATTGAATACTGAACTGAAACAAACTATAGTTGAAGCATGTCATAAATGGAGAAAATTGGAAATAAAAGGATTCAATAATGGAGAATGTCCATATGAAAAAATATATACATTCATGATAAAATACATAGACTAAATCTTGGATGATGGGAAGTGGAGCTATGTCCTACCACTTGGGGATATTTCTTATAAGTATGCCATTCTTCATGACAAATGACACATCGTAATCACCCACCCCATTATTGAGGCTAATCTATCTCATTTTTGATATATTTAGACTTTGGTCATCCTTGGGGGTGAAACTATGAAATATCAATCCAATAATTGAAACCTAAGAGAAATGAAACAAAACCATAAATGAAAAACCCAAAATACAAAACCTCGAAATATCAGTTATTACAGTTGACTGATCAGCACACAAAGGTAATATAATGAAAATCACCAATTGGAATCCAAGGTGGACCATAAAATTTTACCAGATTTCCCACATGATGCACTGTATCAACATTGGGATCCCACGATATTTTCATCAATTCACAAGATGTAACCACATGTTCGCTATGATATCTTAATTCCTAGAAGTTACCTCAATGACAATTTTGGTTTCCCAACATGACCACCATCACTCGACCATTGTTTTCTATAACCAAGTTGTGGAACTCTCTTTCATGAAAGTGGCCTTATACGCATTAAAAGGCTGTAACATTCAATGATGATGCATCATACAGTATCTTATCAATGGAACTTTGGAAACGCTGAGTAAAACACATTCCATTTTTCATCCTCTAATAGGAATGTTGGGACTATTCAATATTTTACTACACAAATCTATAAAATTTATCTTGTACTATCCCTATGATTGGATGTTTTCACTTCCCTTTTGAGACCCCTTTTATGCACACCACTATATTAGGGGTTATATGTCTATAGCTCCTACCACCATTATATGACAGCGACCATTTATTATTTGAAACCTACATTATATAATCATATACAGCTTGATTAGCCCTTAAAATTTCATTAAGATGTTGATAAAACCATTCATATTGGGGACCATATTCTAAAACCATAAGAGATTAATGTAATTAAAAGGATAATAAATTTTATTTAAAAAAAAGATATGTTTCTAAAGCATACCTAACATGATGATCACTATGTTTATTACCTAATATTGGTTTTTCACATTACTAGAAATATGCCTAATGAAATATCAATGATAAACATTCAATTATATAAATGAATCCCCATTATTATTAACATTCTATATAATCAGAAAATTATGATTAGATATCAGACACAATCCCTAGTTTAGTTTGACGTGAATGTGTATGCATGCAAAAAACCAACTCCATGATTCAAAAATATCCTTTTCAATAATATAGAATGAATGTCGTAGCAGAGCATGATTACCATCATGTTTCGAAAAAATAATTTGAATACTTGTTTACTTTCCATAAAGAAAAGTTCCATCAACTTGAATGAATTGATTACAATAGGGGAATGCAGTGATACATGGCATGAATGACCGAAACATCATTATAAACCTCTAATTTGATTAATTAACTCAGTGATAATGGGAGACATAATCAATAGTTTACAAATGAAAAATAATCTGAATATTGAGAGACAACAATACCATAAGTTGCAAGAACATTTCATATGATTCATCCCAATCACCATACACTTCCACAATAACATTTTATTTTTCATTCCATTATTTTTCATATAATATATTATAGTTAGAAACTATTGTATTTATTCCTGAATAAGGTATATAGGAGCATCCTGACAAATTCATATCATATATATAATAATTTTTGATTTAAACTTTTTATCATATTAATAATAATACTACAATAAGCTCCGATGAGCATAAGTGTGTGGGAATTCTAATTTGGTTATAGTCCAACATAAATAAAATTATCATATATTTCCCCATTTGGGATTTATATTGTAGAACATATTTTTTAGATCGAATGAGATATTTTTTCTTATTTAACTCATAAACTAGAAATAATATATTTCACTCTATGTGGTTTCGTTTTGACACATTTTTCAATGAAAATGTTCTTTCAAACTGATTCTCAATGTAGATTTCGTTATTAGTTGGTGTTTATTTATTCCTTATAATGCCACAGAATTTAGTAGATGGTACAATGAAATCCTAATCAAATTTCTGTGCAAGTAACATTGCTTCGACTAATGAAGTCAACATTATAGGATGATTACCAATAACTCATGGATGCCTATATATCAGAGGAACCTTATATGGTTTATTCATCACATCACCCTCACCCACATCATCATTATATTCCTCATAGACACTTACTCATTAGATAAAATATCATTTAGTAAATTAAGAGTTCACACATGGATTTCCCCAAAATTTCCATCGAAATACTGATAATCTTATTTGTAATTTGTTTCTATCAAAATATTCCTATGATAAGGAAATAAAATGGAGTATTGTGAATGATCAACTTTTATAGATTTCACAAAATAAGGTTATGTAGTAGTTGTTTTCACCTTATCTATATCATAAATCACTATATATAATTTTACTATACCATTACCAAATAGTTTCCTAAATAATAAAATTTCATCCATTTAATGCTCATCATCGGATAAAGGATGCTTAGAATGCCTAAATAAATTCATGATATTTAATATATTGATATTTAGTTGATGTAAATGGTTTACCTTAACATAGTTTTAATTGAATATGAATCATATTTAAAACCTCATCAGATGTCACACAATCCTGATGGTTTCCCACTGTGACAGAAAAGTCTGTTTTTGGATTTTCAAAATGCCACTTTTTGGTAGAGTGATAACTGAAACAAATCACATGATACAAATAATTGAAATACATATTCGAAATTAAAAAATAAAAAATCAACATTCAAAATACCTAATGAGACATAGAATTAAGTGGAATTTTTGTCGGCCTATAGAATGACATTAATCATCCCCCGAAGTTACACCAATAATCATCATTGTCCAATAAACACTATCATCATTATCATCGACCACCACACATGTATGTTGTGGGAAACTACAAAACCCCCACAATTATCATGTGCAACTGACGGAATCCACCATAACAAGAAATGAACTCACTGTATCATCAAACGACCATTAAGGAAGAACCAACCTCATCAAAATTCCACTATCATAAACTCATCATTTCCATAGACAAATTGGATGTCCACCACCACAATAATAAATGAACATCACCGAAAAAATAGATGGAAATAAACATCATCACAAAAAAGTAATCAACCATGACAAGAACTCCTCGAAATAAACCATACAAAACATCCACGATGGAATTCTAATGAAACATCAAACAAAACCAACTGACTAGAAACTGTTCCATGAAATTGTCACTTTATCTCTAGACATCTACATCAATGAAGGGTTGCATAGGGAATGCCGATGGCCACTGAACTATACATCCCAAAATCACATCAATACCACCGCTCCCAATCCACCTAGTTTAATCATAGAAAAACATGTCATTCATGTAGGGATAGAGTGGTAGAGGGCTCCAAATGACAACAATGATGATAAGGTAGAATACTAGAAACCAAAAAGACCAATTAAATATAATTCAATATGAGATGAAATCCTTCAACCTCCAAACCACATACCAAAAACATTTTGGTTTCAACCTCTTCAATTTCATCTTGGATAGATGCAGAGGAAACTGAGGTTAGTGTAAAGGATGTGAGGCCAAGGATTCATCAAAAAAACCCTTTTTAGGATAACTAAACCACCCACGAATGAATAAGATGACGTGAAAATAGGAAAAACAACACATGATACGATGTAGAGGCATCAACTAAAGACGATTATAAAGAGAATGACAAAAAATTAGGTGATGAAAATCCACAAAAGATAAAAAGGGCAAGATCCCATGAATAAGATTCACTAACAAGGTAATAAAAAAGAATAATGAGGAATAAATAGGGGAATGATAGAAGAAAATTAAGAGGCATGATACTCAGATGTTTCCCTACCCCATGTTGAAGGGTTTTTGGAGGAAACCCTATGCAGAGATGAGAGTGGGAGGGGGAGATTCATTATAAAAATGATCCATCAATCAATATCCTTTCATTAATTCTGAAATATTTATTTTTCACTATTGTAGTTGGAAAAATATATCTAAAACCATGCTCAGTATAAATTGCATAATTGTTGTAATATATTTGTGAAAACATTATTACCTTGAAAAATAATAATAAATAATATATTATATACTAAATCAGTAAATTTTTTAAATTTTTATATTCGTGATTATAAAATAAATTACTTGATTTTGATATTTTATATATTGATTGGTTTTTAATTATATAATAAACCAACCAAATCCTAGTGGGGATCCTAGGACATCTATTTTCTCATATTTCAGCAATAGTCAATCACCTATCAAGAATAGTATAAAAATTCATATTTGGACAACAACACTTCTTGTCTAAATACAATTAATTACAATGATACTAACATGTATGTGGGGGAGACCAGGGGCTTGATATACATAAATTTTTCTTAAATGGACACACAATTCCGTACAAAATTAGATAGAGGTATGACACACATGTCATCAATAATGAAAGGAAAATGAAATTATTAAAAATTATATAACTGAGGAAAATACAACACATGAATTTTCAATCATACATTGTTCGGTCATCTTAAGATCATCAAATTATAACAAATTATATAATCTGATACAAAAAATACAACATGATATTTTAATCCTACATTAGATGGTCATCTCAAGATCAATCAAAATTTTATATTGCTGACATGTTTGTTTGAGATATTTATTATATTCTAAATCTTTAAAATTAACTCATAACTATATTTAATAAATAATATATATATATATATATATATTTATATTTATAATCATACTTTAATGAAGATTTTCACTATTAAATAGGAAAAATCATTAACTAAAACCTTCATCGATATAAATAACCTCACTGTTGAAGTATATTGATGGTGAAATGACTTCTAAATAATATTTAATAAAACATTAAATATTTTTATACCACATCATATAATGTTTCACATATTTTAATTAACTATGAATAAATAAGTATGAATTTATCTTGATTCTTTTTTATCGATATGTTTATAATAATTCGATAAAATAACCAAAACCTAGGGGAAAATGTCTTGAGTCTCGATTATCACATATTTGAGTGACCATCAGTATCTTTTCAAAAAACAATTCCTCTTATCAAAAAATTCCTTTCGAAAACCTATTGTCAAACAAATTTTTATTACATTGTAACTCACATTCATGTGATGGGGTATAGGGTTTGAAATACATAACATTTTTAGGTAGATATGATGGTCCTTACATACTTTGAGAGTGATGACTCGCTGGTCATCAGCGAGGGAAATAAAACCACATACAAAAAAATAGACATGGAGTTTGAATTATTCATTGGTCGATTATCTCAATACCAGTCATCATGCAATACTCATAACATGTTTTTGTATACATAAAATGTTCTACATATTATATAACATTACCTATAACGATATCTAATATGTAATAAATATCTACACTCACTTACCAAAATTTTAACTTATTTATGTGTGTGTATATATGTATATATTGGTTCATTCAGTTTTGTTTTCTACATGTATCAAATATTATAATTTAAATTTTTTTACTTTAGATATAATATACAACAACATATAAATATAAACATGTTTAAAAATATAACATAAATATATTCAAATTTAAATATATTCCCCTTGATTTATTAATATTTTGAAAAATAATTACATATTCTTTTATAAACTATAGCTCTCTAAATCAAATTATACTAAATTTGTACATAAATAATGAAAATATTAATAATATTAAATTTAATTAAATATAATTAATTATAGTAATATAATTTACATATACATAATAATAAATAAAATATTGTAAACTTATTTTATATCCCATTTTAGAAAATTGCATTTGTATATATAAATTGTTTGACATACTACTACTATACAAAATTTATGTAATTATATTTTATACGTCATAATCTGAAATAATTATTATTAATATTAAATATAATTTAAATTTATAATTTAAAAATTTTATTTATAGTAAATAAATGTAATATAATTTACCCTTACATAATAACTTCGATAAGGACATTTATCATCATGATGACCCTCTGTGGTTCCAAAATGTCATCAATCATCTATTTATTTATTCAATTACATTGATCATGGAATTTATCATTGTGTAGATCTTAAATTGTTCATTGATCATGAAAAACGAAATGTTTGACGTGTCCCATCACACGGTTCTTCTATTCCCAGAACCAACAATTTGGACAATCATGTATTCTTTTATAGGTTATACCCATCGAACTTAGCAATAATTTAGTGTCATATATTCTCTATAATTATATTTATCTACTGAGACCATATCATTCAATAAAAAAATTAGTCTAGTAAAGATATAATTACTCCATCCATTTCCCTGCATTAAATTATACAACTTCAGTATGCCTGACAATGCTGTATATTTATTGAAACCAACTAACAATGGCATATTTTCACAACTTTTTATCTTCTCAAACAATTTTGAACAATCATGAAGTTCATATTAATCTCTCATTTAAATTTCCTAAATATGATCTTCATCATTATTATCACTTATATCACATCATCGATATGGTATTATTTATTTTTCACACTTGTAATCATATTTGATGATCCATAAAATACATTGTTATCCTAGTCACCAGCTACATTCACTTTTCCCCATGTTTTTCCAACATTTTTTAAATCGATATATTCCATGAATTATCAAGTGTTCTTCTAATTACTCTAGTCTAATTATTCTTGATTAGAAAATTCATAAATAATGGCATCCTAAAATTTTAATGTTTCAAATAATTTCACAATGCTTTTATGGAAATGAGTAATTGAATTGAAGAAAAGAATTTATCCAATGGGGGTAGGTGTTATCCTCCAAAATTAATATAAAATGTTAATTGGTACCTAGTATGGGATGACTACTACTCAGAGTAGTTCAAGAAACATAGGTGTATGTCTCTAAGAGATTGGGATGAGTTTTAAGCAAAAAAATTCATAAATAACTATTCAAGAGATGAAGCTGATGAGGATGACAATTATCATTTCATTTTTTCCTAAGACTCATCCCCTTAGAAGTTAACACCAAATCATAGAGGATATGTATATGTGGAGGAATCCCCTAATTTAATCCATGTAGATGATTTTGTATAGAAATTAGGTTTAGTAGTAGCAACGGGGTTACAAAATTATTCATCTTTTGCAAGAGTGACGTCAGGATGGATATCCTATGGGTTGGATAGAGTTACTGACATGCTTTCAAATGATGTTATTATCAATATATATTATGTAGGATGAGATATTATGTGTATATAGGATATCTCTAAAAGTTAATATGATCATATAAATAGACATAATACCCTATTACCTTACACAAGTATGCATTTATAAATATAGAAATCACTCATTCCATTGATAGAGATTACTACATTATAAAAAATGTGATCAATATATTAACTCTAATTTATAATAAAAAAACAACATTTTAAATTCAATTTAGAATTAAAATGATCATTTATTTAGATCATCATTGAAATCCTAAACATCATCCTCATTTTGAAACATCATAGAAATCCAATTTAATACCATTAAAACCAATCATTAACCCATAAAATAAAATTTCCATTATAGACAACCAATGAAAATAAATAAATTGAATTTAATAATGGAAAAAAATTAAATATATATTATTTTAAAATCATTTTCAAGATAGAAAATATTAATATTTAATATAAAAAAGATTCAAAAAAATAATTATATTTTTTGAAATATTTTCAACAATAAAATTGATTTTCCAATTATTATGTTCCTAATAAAATTCTAAGAGAAACGAAAACTGATCAAATATCATATCTTTTACATCCTTATTTCTTATGTATATAAAAATGTTCAATCTGTTAAACAATTTTTCTATTATGGTGTCATAACTTTTATTTGGATTGAAATCCAATTCTAGTGACATGATAGATTAATTCTTTATGACTAAACCATGGACTACCAATGCAATTATAAAACTGAATCGAATAATTTTCCCCTTCAATACATTGTTGAACATAAAATACAAAAAAATAAAAATTACTTTAGAAACTCATTCTATAGTGAAATAAAAGAATATATTCAACTTCAATCTAATATGATTTAAAATATCAAATCATTCACATAATAAAATATCACTTAATTGGCCAATGGAATTTGTGGAAAATATAATAATCATATAAAAAAATTATAAAACTAAAAAACTATAATTGATAGAAATAAAATTTATGAATGTATTCAAGTGTAAAAATATTGATAAATTGAAAAACATATAGATGTATAAGTGTATAAATTCCATATATATATATATATGTATATATATTTATATTAGTATATACAATTATAGATGTACATAAAAGTATAAAATTGTATATCATTTATAAAAGAATATATATTTTAATAAAAAGTAAATAATTTATAAATGTAAATAAATTTATAAAACTATATAAAAGAACATTTATGTTATAAAAGTATACGTAATTTATAAAATTATATAGTTTTACAAATTTATAAAATTATAAAAGTATGCTATATAAAATTATATTTATGTATAACAAATAAAAGTATAATTGTATATTATTTAAATATTATTGAAAAATATAAAAGAATAAATTATTAATAAAATTTTATATTTAAACAATATATGTAAAATATGATATATTATACAATTTTTAAATGAATATAAATTTATAAAGAAACAACACTATATAATCATAAATATTAAACAAATTTTTTTATGAAATTATATTAGTACAAAACAATATAAAATAAAATTTATAAGAGTACATGAATTTAAAAACATATGGAACTGAAAAATTAATAATATTTAACAAAATATTACATATAAATTATATAAATATAATAATACATACGACATAATTGATAGATGTATATAAAAAAATAAAAAAATTATCTAGATGTTTAAATACAACAAATTATACTTATAAAGAATTAAAAATTCATATTAATTATTATTTATAAATTTATAAAAGTAATAATTGATGTTAATGAAAATAATAAATTTCCATTGGGTTTAGATATTAGTTGTGTATGGGTGAGTGTTCAGTTTTTTGCAAAGGAGATGGTGATTGAATCTGTGTGGGACTAAAACTCACAAGCCTGTTATCACTAAAAAATATTGATCTTGACAAACACTAACCTCCTGTGTGAGCTTTCAACAATAGAAAACGAACCAAAACCAATAAACAAGGAATTTAGTCAATGATTGATTCCGTGTGTTGGTATCAGACAATAATGAAGGAGAGGATCAATGTCAATTAGTGCATCGCGTAAGCAAGTCATGTTTGGTGTGTAACAGAGTGTATATAAAGCTATATTAGGCACCTATAATATATATAAAATAGGGGGTGTGATGGGTTGGTCCAATGAAATGTGTACTAAGGGGGGAAGATCCAAAGAGGAGATCGACATAGGGAGTGCACTGCATAGGGATGGGATTGGAATTTATTGGTGGTGTATCATAATGATGTTGCCTCAGTGTTTCACTGCTGTAGAGGTTAGTGTTGAGGCTATTTGTATAGTTCGCAGAGAAGCATTTAAGATGAAAAAATAAGGTTTGATGAGGCATGACTAACAAAATAATGTTTTCAGAGTTTCTAACCATTTAAATGAGAACTTTCCTGATATCGGGAGAGATCAATTCATCAAGAAAGATGAGAGGCAACAACTATAAGTCCTGAAAACAACGACAACTGCACATCTACAAACTCATGTATGTACACACATGTATATACAAATATACACATACATACATGCAGTTATACATGTATATATATATATACATATTAAAAATACATTCCTCAAATATTAGATATTATCCAAAGCCAATTTTCATAATTATTGAGTAAAATAAGAACACCAATTGTTAGACCACCAATGATTCCCAAATGCATCCATGAAAGGATTCTCATGATTTCGATCACTTCTAAGAAAAGAAAAAAAAACATGAAGAGTACAATGAAAACAATGATCTGATGATGTCAATAATTGACCCACAGTATTGGTTTCCACCTTCCCCCTCTATCAGTACATTATTAATAACTTGGCAATAAAATTCGACCTTGACATCCTTCCAGCCAAGCGATGAAATGAACTGCATATCATTCCAAATAGCCATAGTCATTGCTATAGGAGGGGACCTACCGATAACATTTAAGGAATGAAACTAATTAATAATAGATCGAGCTTTATCCCAAAGGAGTTCCCATAGGACAACCAAGCTATCCCCAATAGTTGCTGCATCAATATTATGTTTGAGGAGGGGAATGCATAGGTGAAGATAGATGAGCCCCATCTTCTTCAAGCCATCGAGAACCCCAATTATGTATGATGGAAAGCCATAACTCGTCGTCTTTAACAATTTTCTCGAAATTAAATGCTTTAGAGTGATACCATATAATCCTAGAATTGATACACAGTTCTACGATAGTCTAAAGAGTCAAAGATCAGAACAATTCCAAAAAAAATGATACGTACATCCCCAAGACTTATACAAAGAATAAGATCATATGTCACACATTTGGATCAATTCCTAGTGTCCCAAATACATGAAGAAATGGCATGAATTCCATCTCTTCTATACCCACACAGAGCGGGCTTATGCCGTTATGATAGAGGTGTCTATTGGTTGGGCGGGTGTATGTGGGTTGGATACCCCTATACATTTTCCAACAGAAAATCTTGGTTTTTGGTTGAGAATTTAGATTCCAAATATGATTCCAATAGTGGGGTCCATGTACATTCTCCACTTATAATGAACTCCCAATAACATGAACAAATAGTATAACATCCAGATGATTCCGGAGACCAGTACAGCTTTTATAGGCCAACATCATAGAACATTGGAACCCCCAATATAGACATATGATGAGATTCAATGATCCAAGGACACAGACTTTTTAGATCCCTTCTAGATAAGTCATCAACTTAGTGCTCTCTTATAACTTCATGCTCATGTCTGGGCATAAGTGAAGAAGCGAGAATCAAATCCTCTAAACCAGGTAGTCAAAGATCATGGAAGTTATTAATAGAATCACCGCCATAAATCATCCAAAAAAATTTAAAGATCAACTTTACCTTTTATCCCAAAAAAGTAATCCATAAATATCATAGCCGAGGACCAAATATTGAGGACAAAAAATCATCATGGGGAAAGTAATTAGCCATTATGTCTATAGCACTCAAGATATCAAGGATTTTAAAAGTCACAATCCTTGCATGGCTAGGATGGCCTTGGTAAAAACATTCAAATAACAAAATCCCAAGATGTAACAAGGCTTAGGAGAACATAACATCACCCAATATATCCAATGTAAATGAATTTTCCCATTATCCTAGCCCCACTAGAAATTAGAAAATGTTTACTGAAGTTTATTTATAATGAAATCTAAGAGCATGGAAAGGGAAATCAGGTAAGATGGAAGAGTTTGGGACACAGGTATATTAAGAACCTATTTACATTCCCTGGATAGATTTTTTTCTGGACCATCCCAATATTTTTCTATGTACATATCAAGGTTGAAAGAGAAGATATCTCTTTAGAATTGTATAAAGACTATTTTGGAGCCCCAAATTTATTTTTTGTTTCTCTACGACCTCAATACCACAAAAACTCGAAATCATATCCCTCATCCGATATTTCACTACTAATATAATATTAATATAATACATACTATAAATTTCTCATTATCCTGAAGCATTGGTGAAAGCATCAATGATTTTTATAATCTATTGTAACTCTTGAAAAGTTTATTTTTAGAAAAGGTGGAAATCATCAGTAAAGAAAAGGTGAGTAAAGGGGATACATTGTTGAGAAACCTTATCCCCATGAATAAGACCAGAAAGAGATATATAAGATATGATAACATAGAAAAAAATCAGGAATAAGGACTAACAAGTATTTGTAAAGAGGGACTCCCTTTCATTGACCTATGGAAGGTTTGAATTTATTTATTAGGAATCCATTAATATTGATGTTATAATAAATAGGTATTACAAAACTCAGTATCACACTCAGTCATTTTGGCCCAATTCCTAATTTTCACATAAAATCTTATAGAAAGGCCCATTCCCCCATAACATATGCCTTTATGATATCCAATTTGATTGCCAACATCCTAGTATAGGAAGTTGATCAAGTTTTCATTGAATGAAACATTTCATGGGCCATTATGGAATTATTTATAATGAGCCTCTTGGGAAATAAATCACTATAGTTTTTATAAATAATAGAGAGGATGACTCTACCCATGCATTAGGAGAGGAATTTGGAGAATGTCTTGTAAACCACATTACACAAGATGATAACCACAAAATCAGAAATTTTAACTGGGAGAACAATTTTTGGTTTCAACATAATAAGTGTTATGCTAATCGTTTACATATATAGAGTACATTACCATTACCCTTGTATCAAAGAAATAATATCTAAAACCACAATAATCCAGAACGGTTTGTATAAATTCTCATGGAACCCATTAGGATCGAGAACCTTTGAATAACGAATGCTCTGTTGGGGATTCAAAAATTCTTCTTCCATAATATCCTCCTCAAAATCCGTGGACATGACCTTTGTCTAATTAAGATAAATATATCTTAGAAGTTCCTCCTGGTAGGATCCCCTCTCATAAAAAATATATTTTTATTGAAAGCATAAATCATCTCTTGAATCGAGACCTCATCAGATGTAATGTTTTTTTCCATCCTCTAGCTTAGAAAAAAGGTTCTTCCTTATTTAGGAAAAGAAATAATGACAATATAATAAATTATTTGGATCACCATGTTTGACAATGTTCTCATTTGAAAAATAAAATCAATTAATTTCTTTGTATCTTAGTGCTTCATCCAGAATCATCTTCAGAGTCACAAACTCCTGCAGAGAAAAAGCAGAAGAAGAATTTTCATAGTATATGGAAGGATCATTCTCAAGCCAATGTATTCTCTGATCAATGTATGTGATGTACTATTGACTCATGCACTATAATTAATTTTCCTACTCCTTATTTTTATCCCAAACATGATCATGAGAGGTGGACTAAACATCCTTTCCAAAATCACTTTATCTATCATTGTGGACCGACATGAATTCAGAATGAAAGCTCTACATTGGCTTAACTCCCATGGGACTAACCTACGGTTGAAGGAAAATGGGATAGTGGTAATAAGAAAATAGAGGTAATTGTTAAACATCATTCCCTGGGAATGACTACATAGTGTATTAAGAGTCTATAAACCTATATATCCTTTTATAAATTCCAGATTCCATATCACATTTTCAAAACCAAGTAAACGGGCTCCCCATGAAACCAAGATCCGAAAGACCAGCCTAAAGAAACAATTATTGGAAGAGTTGTATTAAAGAAACAGTCTAAGTAGTTCCAAAATGATTCTTATGTTAGTACATGATCTCATTAAATCACCCCCACTAAACAAAATGGGACCTAAATCGGATTTTTGATAGAATTGAACAACTGCAAAGATCTCCATTTATCAGTCAATGCCAGAAAACCATATGAATGCATAATCTTTCACACCATTTCCAAGGAATGGTGAATTGATATGGAAAATTCATTATTGGAGAAGTTAAAAATCGAGGCATTGAATTCATATTTCCACATTAAATATATTCCTTCAGCATGGCCTGACCATTCGACTAAGAAACAGTTATGAATAATAGCATTGTAAGAAATTCCTCTCCTGCCCTTTCTTTCCAACATGTTCTTAGACAAGAAGACCATGTAGATTATGAACATAAACCTTGATTCGATAAACATTTCAACAAACTATAGTATTCCCAAACCATGTCCATTCTATTATAAGGTTCTCATCGTAGAAGGTGGGGCTAGTACATGCCAGCCTCCACCTCTGAAACATCAATATGATAACTATCATCTATCACTCCCAATTTTTTTTGGGAGATGATCCACAAGAAGTGAGGCCTCAAAACTCCTCTTAGATCCAAAAAAACCATATCATTACATACATAGCCCATATCCCCTATGTTAAACTGCTTCCAGTTTCAATGTTTCTTAATATCCAACTCTATTTTTCCATGAGAATTCGTGCCATCAACAAATAAGTTTATTGAATGATCAGTAGAAGGGGAGAGTCAAAGTACAATGGGGTATGAGAAAATCTAGTTTGAAATGTAAGGGGGATTACATGAATCCTTCGACCCTGATCCTATCCAAAATGGTGGAAAACCCATCGCTGAATGGGAAATATTCTCTCCAATAAGACTAATATCAAAAGCACATGGATCATTATGTGGAGCTATCGCCCTCACATCTCCTAGTCAAGATGAACATGTCCCCCCACCCCCATAAATGGAAACATGGTACCATAAGAGGGAACCTCATTGTCCTTATGGGCATCCAATGAAAGAAGGTTAGGTCAATGAATAAGAGGGAATCCTGAAAACTTGAGTATTGTAGAAACATGTGCATTCTTCCTATTGTATGTTTGTCCAGAAATCTTAAAAATTAAATTTATAGCATAAGAAACCTCAACATATTAAGAGTTCATATTGAATATCTTTATCATAGAATGTCCAAGATTTGAGGGACTCTAGGACATCAGAAGAAGAAGGGGTGAACTATGTATGGATATGGGAAAACAAGGTGGACGCAACAGGATAGAGACTACCTTAACAACAAAAGGGACTTGGACCACCCCTATTGATAATAACTCTGGACATCTATTTTTCAGCCTCTGAAGTGGAACTTCACAGTAAGGGTTTATCCCATATCCAATGTTCATATTGCAACATAAATTGACCATATGAATCTAATTTCATTGTTCCACACTATTTCACTCCATCGATAATGACGCCCCAGAAAAAAAAGAATGACGTGATTTTTTCAACATCAAGAGACACCCAGAACTTGTCTTCCGAGAGTTTAAAAAACAATCCCTATATATGAGGAAGAGAGATGCACACCATTATTGTAATCCCTATGAAGGTAGCCCTTTATATTAAATATGAATAATCCTACTCCATTAATTCCTTGATATAATTTGAAATCCTTAGAATAAAATTTTCATTTCAATTGGTAAAGGAAATTACATTAACCCGTATCCAAAAGGTAGCATGGGAAAAATCCAACTCACTATTATTAATGAAATTTGAAATGTTATTAAGATAAAACAGATGATTATAAAGGGACCATGGGTGGAAATTCATAACTATGATCATCATAGATATCCATGATGATTCCATGATAATCATCTTGGATTCAATACCCCTAATAGAAGCTCCTTATTATAATAATTATTTTGGATGCGTCTAGTTTTTCATGGTGTTCATGTTAAAGGATCTATTGGATGGAATATTTCCCACCAGAAGGAAAGATATGATATTATAGAGAATGATGTTATCTTCAGTATATACTTCCAAATACTATTTTTTCCCATTAATAATTTAGAACATTTCCCAATCAACAAGAAGATCAACAAACATTGATGTAGATAGAAAAGGCACCAAGACATATATGACAAAACAACCACAATCCACACCTCACCCTCTGAAAATTATGTTATTTGATTACGTGGGAAAAAAAGATGGAAGAACAGAAACCAATGATCAAGGATAAAAGATCAAAACAATCATACATCATATATATTCTTCATAATACATTGCAAAACTCTGATACAATCCATCACAAAATGTCGATCAAAACTGAATATTGTAAATTAGAACCATAAAGGATCATCAGTATGATGCCGTCAGAACTAAAAATTGTAGATCGTAGAAAGAAATTGTCACAAAACATAGAATGTATATTGAAACCTTATTGGGTTTGTCACAGATCTGTCGAAATTTTAGAACAAGAAGGTCCATAAATGATATGAATATATTCAATATTTCCCAAAACATCGGTGACTGTATATGATTGCTGAAGATCACTTAAGATCAAAGAATTCAATAATCTTGGATGACCGTAGATCTGTCATAGGTCCGCCATTGATCTGCGTAGGGAAACCCAGATCAAGGAAGCAGATGCGACCAACCTTTCCTTGCAGACTGAAGGGCACCACCTCACATTAATGTTCATCGCCTCACCTTGAGAACCGAAGGTGACGATGAATAACTGGAGCAATAAAACCTTAATGGAGGTGGAAAGAACAACAACCTCTCTTTTAAAATGGAAGGATATTTCCTTACCTTGAGAGTTGGAGGTAACTACAAACAACCTAACCTAAAAATCACAACCTCTCCATGAGAGCTGAAGGTGGACAAAGAAACCCTAGGATAAACCTAGAAGATGACATACACATCTACATAAACATATATATACACACATACATATATATACCATTATAAATTTAATTATATTATAAATTAATTAAAATTAATAAAAATATATTCCTAAATAAATATATGAATTTAAATATTATATAACTGTTTAAATAAAGTTGTTATATATTATATTTTTTTATTTGATAAACATTTTCTAATCAATGTATTAAAAAAACAATTAAATACTTTTACAAATATAAATTTGATAATTTTTTATTGATAAAAATATTTAAAAATATATAAATATAAATTAATACACATATATATTAATAATTATAATTCTAATATAATATATATAAAAATAATTTTATAGAAATTATGATATGACATGAAATGTTGTTAATGGGACATTTTTCATGGAATTGAATTAATTTTTATGTTAAAATAAAAATATAGCATCAAAATAATTATTTTTCAATAAAACATTTTCATCATAGGTTAAATGAATAACCAGGGAAGTATTTGTTTTAGTGGTGGTTCTAGTAAATATGACTCTTCACATGACTCATAATTATGTGAAACCCTAAATTGATCATCCCCAATGTCTAGAGAAAATAGAAATGCACTGGCCCAAACCTACACAACTGGATGTTGTCCTGACGTGAAACCATTCCCCACATCCTCAATGACCATAATTTTCCCTATATGGCCTAGAATTTCCTTTAGAAGTCTCCGTTCTCAAATTTTGGACCACCCTCAGTGTCCGCTAGACCACCACATGCATTATCTCTACCATCCATCTTTTTTAATCTTCACAAACCACTGACAACAAATCTTGGGGGTCTCAGTAGTCAGTGTAGTCCTTGATTCATAGAATATAGTTGTTAGCTGGAATCATCAAGTTGAACACCCCCTGAACCAGAATAGGTAACTCGCACCTCCATTTACTTCTCTGTGTTGATGCTCTCCTTCACTTCACATATTCACTCGTTCGCAATGATAACGCTAGTGATGGCTATAAAGATCAAATGTATTGTGAATATTGAAATAAATTGACATCCAAAAACAAATTAATTGATATCCAACAACAAATTAATTGAGATCCATATTTGTTTTAGAGTTATAATATCAAAAATAGGAATTAAAGGAATGATTTTATCATGGAATGTCATTGAATTTCTAGAAAAACCTTCTACACATTATTATTTTTCTTAAATACTCATTATTCCTATATAAATAATATTTTGTATGTATAAATATAATAATATAAATTATTATAGTTTTACATAAAATAATAATGAAAATATTTTAATACCTAAATAAAAAATATGATTTCTTAGTAAAAATTTACCCTAAAAAAATTTATACCAAATCTCCACTAGAAAATGTTAGTTGAAGCTTCCACAATAAAAGTTTTCACATAATTTTTATTATAATTGAATATTAAATTTGAATACCCTAATTATAAAATAATTTCTTATTTAAACTTTTCAGTAAATTATATTGACAGAAAAATAATTAATATATTTTTAAAATTAAAATTTACATTATTAATTTTCTATGTCAATTTTCAATTCAAATTTCATAGGGATATTCCCTATGTAAATTTCAAGTAAAAATTTCAATAAATAATTTATAATGAAAATTTAGACATATAATTTACATTTAAAATTACCACATAAATTAACTGTGAAATTATATTAATTCAAAAAAAATTAAAATTTCACTAGAAATTTGTAGTGAATGTTATCATTAGAAATTTTTATTGTAAATTTTGATTTCAATATTTTAGTGAAAATAATCATTTAGATTAAAAATCAAAATTTTATATTTTTATTTTATACACACTATGTGTGTGTGTGTGATAATGTGAGTGTATATATATATATGTCTTTATATCCTAATTTAAATATAAAATATATTTTTTGTGGGAAATTTTCATGAAATTATCCAGTGTAGACATATATGAACAAATTCACTATATGTTTATACATATATATAAATATATGTATATAAATACATACATTCATAAAAATATATTAATATTAGTATATATATACACAAAAATTCACATTTTCTAACGGGAAATTTTCAATGAAAATTTTCATTGAGGAACTTTTCAGGATAATTTCCAATGGAAAATTTTAAGGTGATATTTTGAAAAGACTATGAGGGAAATTATCCAATATATATTTATCACAAATCATAATCAATGGATAATTTTTTGAAAATTAAAGACACAAAAATACAATAATATCAATACACACAATAACAATAAATATTTAATATATAGTTTAAATTTACATTGTAAATTTTCAGTACATATATATTGAAAATATACACTACAAATTTTCATTTGAAATTTACATTGGAAATTTACACCATAAATTTGAAGTTACTATATCTAGTGTATATTTGAATGAATATAAGAAACACACATGCAAAAAAACATGCTCAAATTAAAAATGTGAATATCCAATGTAAATTTACATCATAATTTTTTAGAGATTATATTAATACACGTAAATTTTCACAATAAATTTTCACTACAAATTTTCATTACAAATTTTCAATGGATATTCCTTATAAATTTTCAACTGAAAATATAAATTATAAATTTTCAATGTATACACACATACCTAAATGAAACATTTCATTGAAAATTTAGTGAAGATTTTCAATGAGTTTTTAATGAAAATTTCTAATGGGAACATACTCAATATCTTTTCAAATTTCCAATGAAAATCCACAGAGAAAAATTTTAGTTATCTCAAATATTACCATGAAAATTTATAACTTTCAGTCTAAATTCATACTAAATATTTAGTAAAATCATATTAAAAAAATTAATATTATACATACTTTCATACATTCATACATAAATTTTAAACATTAATTATATTATTATAGTTATAAGAGGACATTTATACTCAAAATTTTGATATAAGTTTTATATTTGATTTTTTATTTTTTAAAATAAAAACTAAATACATATTTAAAATTCTAGTATGAATATATTTACAAGTAAATAAATTTTTGTAAATTTTCACAAATAATTTGTAGTTCAATTTTTCCAATGGAAATTTCCAACAAAAATATTTGCATGAAATACCTGGTTAAAATTTATCTTAAAATTTACAATGAAAATATATCAAATTTTCACATAAATTTACTATGAAAATTCACAGTGTATATTTTTATACACAACATAAATTTCATTATATCAATGTAGAATGTACTTTTTTAGAAAAAATTCATATTGAAAATTTTCAGTGTATTTATATATTTATAAATAGATGTATAAATGCTTACAAAATATATTTGTATAAATATACATACAATATTATAAATATAATGAAAAAATTTCTATTGTAAAATTGACACTCCAAATTTTATGTGCGTGTTGCAGACATGCTTAAATATTTTGTTCCTATTTTTGGTCTATTATTTTTTATAATTTTAAAAAGATAATATTAATAAATATTTTTTGGATGAAAAAGATGTAAATTATATATTTTTTGAAACATTATAAAAGTATATACATAAACATATAATTGTTTATAAAATATTCGACATAAGAATTTTTTATTTTAAAAGATCATAAAAATATATAATTGTGGATGTAGGAAATTGGTATTATAATATTAGTATTTATTATAATTAAATTATATAGATTATATGAAAAAATGATGTTTTATAATTTTATATTAAAACACTTACAAATATGTAAATATAAATATATAAAACTATAACTATCATGCATGTATATAACAATAATTGAAAATATAGTACATTTAAAAACATTTACATGTATGTAAAAATATTAAAACTATTATTTTTATATATATTATATTTAAATTAAATACTCACAAAAATTACATAAAATACAAGTATAAATAATGCATGTATAATTAAGTGTATAAATAACGGATATATAAATGTTTTAAAGAATTATAATATATTTATATGATAGTGTATAAACATAAATAATGTTTATATTAAACAATGTATATAATATTTATATATAATTATAATTAATATAAATAATTTTAAATTATATTTAAATTTGTTTCTAAATAATGGATGTATAAATATATATATGTGTAAATAATTATTTACTATTATACATTTAATTTTGATTATTATTAATATATATTTATTTTGTTTATTTTTAATTTTTATTTAATTTATTTATTGTTGTTTTATTATTATAGTTTTTATTAAATAGTTTAATGTTGTTTTTTAAATTTTTTTACACATTGTGTAGGATAGTATAGTCATCCAACTCATTAAAATGAGAGGGTTTGATTTTTAAAAATCATTTTAATCCAAAAAGGAATTTGGTTCCACCTCACTTTTTTCTATGTGGGTGGTCATTCTAACTTGTTGTGGACTGTCAGTTATAACCAAAACTATAATGGATATTTTTCCATATTTTAGAAGTTAGGTATAGGTCAACCGAGGGTCGCTGGTGTTCCCGAAGAACATCATGTGAAGGGCAAATGAGGGGAATCCCAAGATGTAGTTGCCACTATAGAGATCATGGAAGGTGAAACCGTGTTGACAGTAGCTTGTGAAAATATATAGTGAATATAAATTAATAGAACGTAATTATGATGTTAAAAATATCATGTAAAAATATAGAGAATGAAATTTCGACAATGACGTGTGAAGAGACAATGACTATGACTTGTGTTGAATGTCTTACAGGTTATTGTAATTTGGTGGAATGTCCTGGTTATGAGGATCGGGGGTACATAAGATATTGTGATCATGAGAGTAGAAAATTCCTTTGAGAGTATTAATGATAGAAATATAATTTCCCTTGGGTGACAAATGTCAAGTTAAATAAAAAAACTTATCGTGTTAAAAAACCATCAAGTGAATTTTTATGGTGTTTTTGATTAAATCCATTGAGATTTCGCACTCTACCTCAATAGTGTTATCAAATCTGATAGTCATGTGTCTTTGAAAATCATGATAGAATGATGAAGCCATATCATTAAGTAGATCAATTGAAGGTGGATTGAATTATGATGGATATGATTTTGGTTAAGTAAATAATGTTGTAGTTGATGATAAACTACTAAATAAATCCTTTTTAACATCATTAATGTATCATCCCAAGTAAGTAATGAATAATAGATATTTTTATCTATGTCTATTAATTATTAAGATAGTGTTCTAGAGGCTTAAAATGAAAATAAATCCAATCTTAAGCATGGAATACACTAATATTCTTAAAAGATTGTTTTACTGCCTTATGATGGAAAACCCTTTTTAAATCTATATTTTGACAATTTTATAAACTATGTTTGTCAAAATAAACTTATTATTTATGATTGGGACATCAAAATTTACTTTGTGTGAATTTTTGGTATTTTTCTGACAATGTTCATTTTTTAATGAATAGTGGAAAATACTGCATTTTACATCAAAACTGCTTTTTAATCTAATTTATTTATATGATTAGATTATCTTTTGAATTGGTCTTAATATGTAATATGAATATATTTTTACCATTTAATCCAATGGTGGTCATTGGAATCAATTTCACTATGAAATTGGACTTAAACTAGTGTCAATCTTTTGATACTTATTGTTTCATAAAAACACGCTATTTGCTCTGACAGCGGGAATTAATTATTAAATTAATTAATGTGACTTATATGTTTTGAATTTTGTAAAATAGACTTCATTTTTGAATTAGTAATATCAAATATAGCTTAGGGAGAATTTTTGGTAATTTTCTGAAAAACTTCCATTTTTGATGAATAGTGAAACCACAAAGTGGTACTTATAAAGACTGATTTTCCGTTTAAATGAAATTTTTCCATCATTGTGTTTTGAATTTCAAAAATCCGACATACATGGTTGTCATTAAGAAGTAAAATGTGGTTCAATGATATTATAATAATTTTTTAGTGAATAGTAACTTATTAAGTTCTTAATCGCGATTAGTGGTAATTAGTGTAGTTTAAGGTAAAAATAATGCTTTAATAAAATAAGATGAGCCTGACACATGTCCTACCCTCATTGGTTGTTTCATGGCCGACCAAGACAAGCCATGGGTCAACTTGGGGACCCCATGGATTCACATTGGTTGGTAAATGACATAAACAACTTTTTATTTAATGTAAAAGTAAAAATGACACAAACATAATATGTTTTACGAAAACAATTTTTACATGGGGTTATAAAGATCATATTTTTGATTATAAATAGTCATTTAAAATCATAAAATATTTCCTACATCATAGTATTTTTTTATAATTTTTATACATTAAATAAATTAAATTATTAATGACATAATAATGATGCAGCGATGACATCATTATTTGACGATTTAAATAAAATGGAAAGATAATGTAAAATATATGAACTAAACATGTCCAAAACCAATTGGATGAGTGTATTTAGAACACTTATCACCTTATCCACGAATTATATCAATGTGGGACTTTTTAAAACCGAAACACATTTTCAAATAAAGTAATATTTCTTTACTTTCCAAAAGTGCCCCTCCTCTCCTCTTATAAAAGGCCCCCAACTCTACCTCATTTCACACACTCCTCAAGCCTTTGGCTCGGCCAACCCCTGCCCATTTACTCTCTACACATCCCTCTCCTCATCCTAGAGGATTCCCATTGGGCAGAATCCTTTCAAAGGAAGCCTTTAGGCTCAAATCAAAAGGAGTTACACTTTTAAAGGTAATTCATTCTCTCATGTTCATTTGTTTTATTTTGTTTCTCCAACCCCATAAACTCTTTTTATTTACTTCTTTTGTAACAACACCAGTATCTTCAATATACTAGGATGTTTTTATACGATTTATTTGAGCTAAAATCTCACACAAATACATCAAATGGTTAAAGAACATACGGTTTCTATGGATGGCGAAATTCGGCCTCCCGAAACGATGATTGTTCAATACTCATTTAACACCTTCAAAGGTGGCCATTATGATGTCACTATTTTTATATATGATATATAATATGTTTAGTTTTTTTTAAGCTTCTGTATTTTTTATTTTGGTCATATCTTTATGGTTTCCATTATGGGTAAACACGATATCTTCATTTAAGGAAGTGCGGACTACCGCCCCCTCAAAGTGATGTGATTCGTTAATGCCATATGTGGGACGTGTAAATGATGGATTTAAAGTTATTATATATGATGTTATACAGGAATTATAATATACCTCTATATAATTATTATTTCTTTCCATTAAAGTATGAGATATAAATGAAAGTAGCGTTCATGCGTACGTACGGCTTACCGTCTCCATGAACGGTGCATTTCATTTCTTAGCTCTGAATCTGATGTAATATTATAAATACATGTATATGATGAATATATATGATATATATGTTATTCAAATAATTAATATCATTTTGGATATAATGAACCTTTGACCAAATTAACAATATGTAAGTGTAAGAAGTCTGTTTTTGACTTAAGAACCAAATACCGACAAAATGAACATTATTAACTTAAATGATTACATGATGTTCATAACATGGTATAAAAGGAATAATGAACTTGAAAAAGGTTCATAAGAAAGTAGAGATTAACTCAAGTTTATTATTTAGTAGATTAAAGAACGGTCGGGTCATGTCGGATACAAGGTATGGGACTTCGTCTCAATCTCCTTTCTTTGAGGCATATTTTGTTTTATAGACAACCTTCTTTTATACGGTGTATAAACCCCTTTGACTTTTACGTTTCTTCAAAAAGAATTGTTTTTATACGAAGCATTTACTAAACAACAAAAGGGAATGTTTTTGTCGTACTTATGCGGCGACAACGACTTCTCTGTCGTCATGACCGTTATTTGAGTTTCGGCTTCCTCTACCAGCCATACCTTCTTTTTAAAAGAAAAATAAATACCATGTTTTACTTTTCTTTTATTTTGGTATCGAAAATGGTTTTCATAATGTTTTTATATCAATGTGTTGTATTGATATCTTGTGATTGAAAGGTGGGAATTTTATGTTTCCTTTATACATGTTTTATGTGATATGATTATGTTGAGGTTCATGGGCATTATTATAAAAACGGGTGGTTCCGTGATAAACTAAGGGTGGGTAAGCCCGATATAGCTCTCCAATGCATTGGGTAACACGAAGGAGTGAAACTTTATGGTTTCTCCGAAGAGATTTTAGATAATATACTGTGATGGGTATTCCAAACGTAACCAAGAGGGTTACTCCCTACGTAAGAATTTTATGAATGCCTCAAGTTACCTTTATGTCTTATGATTTCAATGATTTACTCATGATTTGATGAGGTATTTTGATGTGCTTATGTTTTATGGGTAATGTATGATTTCACTCTTATGTATATATGTACCCATGTTTCCTTTCCATGTTTTTATAACCCATACTGAGCTTTTTATGCTCATCCCAAGTTTTTTTGAAATTTTTTTCACAGGTCAAGGGAAAGGTACATGATATGAGGATAGTGTCAAGGAATTGTCAAGAAATAATCCATGTTTTATTTTAAATGTGTTTCTATTGATGGAAATGAAGAATACTATCTTTATGTAACTACTTTGTTTATATGTGGAATGTAATGCAAGTTTTATGATCTAATTCTCTAAAACTCTAAACCCAAAAGATCCTCAATGTGTAATCTTGTAATAACTCAAGATTAAGTAAGGTTTAAGGCTGGGGCCGGATATTTGGTATCAAAGGTCGGTTTAGATAACTTTAGGAGTTAGAATTCTATTAAATGCTTATCCAATTTTTTTTTTGAAATGATATAGCATTTGAAGATTACCATGTTGCTTCATCTAAGACTTGTTTGTTCAGAATGGTTTTCCGCAGAGGAAACAGGGAAGCAGTGCTAGGAAGGCATATAGAAGGAAATAACCTTCCGAATCAACATCCAGAAAAGGTCGGAATTGGAACTGAACAGTTTGTTGCAGTAATGGCGCAGTTGACTCAAGCGATAAATGATGGTGGTATCCATGCACGAGATCAGCCAGATCAACCGCAGAGGAACATGTCAGTGGTGGAACATTTCATGAGGCAACATCCACCATCATTCAGAGGATCATCTGACCCTATGCAAGCTGAAGGGCGGATTAAAGCACTTGAAAAGATTTTTGATGTCATGGGGTGTTCAGAACATCAAAAGGTTAGTCTTGCTATTTACCGTTTGGAGGGTGAAGCAGATCAGTGGTGGTCTATGGTTAAAAATATCAGGGACGCCGATGAGATTGATGCTTTTGACTGGGATGAATTCAAAGGTATGTTTCTTGAGAAATATTTTCCTAAGGTGGTTCGTCTTAGGATGTAAAAACAGTTCCTAGAATTGAGGCAGGAGGATGATTCAGTGGGTGCTTATGAAGCAAAGTTCACTCGATTGGCAAGGTATGCTCCAAACTTCATACGAGATCTTGATAGTAAAATAAACTGTTTTTACTCAGGATTAAAGCCAATATATCGAAGGGAATTAGCTTCTCGTGAGTTTAAAAGTTATGAAAATGTTGTTCGATGTGCTGAGAAGGTGGAAATGGAGTTTCATGATGACCACATTTTCTATAACAACCAGCAGAAGAAGAGACCGAGGTGGCAGGAGAAAGGTAAGAATTCTTCAAAAAAGTATGATGGTAAGAGAACTATGTTTCCAGTTTGTTATAAATGTGGAAAAAGGAATGCTGGGGAATGTCTTCTAAATTCTGGAATGTGCTACCGATGTGGTAATATGGGACATAAGGCTCGTGATTTCACTGAAAAGGATCAAGGTGAAGGTAAGAACAAATTTGATTTATAGTTAGTGAAATGTTATAAGTGCAATGAGATGGGTCACTATGCAAACGAGTGTCCGACAAAGAGCATGAGTGATGGGAAGCAGTTAGACTACAAGCAGAAAGAGGTGGTGAAATCCTTTGCAACTACTTCAGCAGATGTCGGGCCATCAAATGAAGTTATATCAGGTACTTTGTTTGTTTTTTCAGATTACTCCAGTGTGTTGTTTGATTCTGGGTCTACACATTCTTTCATCTCTGAATCCTTTTCTAGTAAAATGGGAATACCATCTCAAGAAATGACTCTTGAACTTTTGGTAAAAACACCTGGGGGAAATGTTGAGGCAAAGAGAATTTATAAGAATCTTCCTATCCTTATTTGTGGAAAGAACCTACTTGCAAACCTTATTGTTCTACCTCTAGTAGAGTTTGATGTTATCCTGGGTATGGATTGGCTCTCTATTTACCATGCTAAGATTGACTATAGATCTAAAGAAGTTTCTTTTCAGAATGAATTTCAGTTTGTGTACAAGAATGAACCCTTACTGTTGATAACTTATCAAGAGGCCGAGAAACTTGTAAAAGATGGAAATGAATGTTACCTTGCACAGGTCGTTGAAAATAAAGGAACTGTTCAGATTAATGATGTGCCAGTGGTAAATGAGTATCCTGATGTTTTTCCTGATGAGTTTCCTGGAATAATACCAGATCGGGAAGTTGAGTTTACTGTTGACTTAGTTCCTGATGCTAAGCCAATTTCAAAACCCCCTTATCGAATGGCACAAATTAAACTTTTAGTGTTAAAGGAGCAATTGCAAGATTTATTAGAGAAAGGTTTCATTAGACCTAGCACATCACCATGGGGTGCTCCTGTTTTATTTGTTAAAAAGAAAGATGGTTCTATGAGACTTTGCATTGATTATAGAGCCTTGAATAATATCACTGTTAAGAAAAAATATCCTTTGCCTCATATCGATGATTTGTTTGATCAGCTCCAGGGAGCTCAGTTTTTTTCAAGGATTGACCTGAGATCGGGGTACCATCAGCTGAAGGTAAAGGAGGAAAATATTCCGAAGACCGTGTTCCGTACGAGATATGGCCATTATGAATTTTTAGAAATGCCTTTTGGGCTAACCAATGCACCTGTTGTATTCATGGACTTAACGAATATAATTTTCCATGAGTTCTTGGATAAGTTTGTGGTGGTTTTCATTGAAGATATTTTGGTGTTTTCTAAAAGTAAAGAGGAGCATGAAAGACATTTAAGGGTTATCTTGCAAAGCCTAAAAGAAAAGAAACTGTATGGGAAATTCAGCAACTGTGAGTTTTGGTTGCAACAAATTTCTTTCCTTGGTCACATTGTTTCTAAAGATGGAATAACTGTTGATCCTGCAAAAACAAAAGTTTTGGAAGAATGGCCAAGACCCACAAATGTAACCGAGATTCGTAGCTTCCTTTGTTTGGCGGGCTATTACCGAAGGTTTGTTAGAAAATTTTCACGGTTATCTAGCCCAATGACTAAGCTAACTCGGAAGGGTGTTAAGTTTATCTGGACAAAAGAATGTGATGATTGTTTTCAGGAATTGAAAAGAAGATTGGTGAATGCTCCAGTTTTGGCACTACCTTCCAGGAATGGTTAGTTTGTGATATACAGTGATGCTTCATTGAAAGGACTTGGTTGCGTCATAATGCAGAATGATCAGTTAATTGCTTATGCTTTACGACAGTTGAAAACTCATGAGGTAAATTACCCTACACATGATTTGAAATTAGTTGCTGTTGTTTTTGCTTTAAAAATTTGGAGGCATCATTTGTATGGAGTAAAGTGTGAAATATATACCGATCACAAAAGTTTAAAGTATATATTCACTCATAAAGAATTGAACATGAGACAAAGGAGATGGCTAGAATTATTCAAGGATTATGATTGTACAATTCATTACCATCCGGGAAAAGAAAACAAGGTGGCTGATGCTTTGAGTCGAAAAAGTAATGCTTCATTAACAATGTTGAGTTTGGAACGTGATCCTTTGGTTAAGGATTTGATGAACTTTGTCATAGAAGTTGTTGGTGCAGGAAGTCCTTCTGTTTTGTTTCAGGTATCAGTGAGATCATCTCTATCAGATAGAATCAAGCAAGCACAGAAGCAAGACAGTGAGTTGTAGAAAAAGGTAGACCTAGTTCAGAAAGGTAAGTTGCCTGAATTCAACACTGATAATGATTGTTTTTTGAGATTTGGGAAGAGTTTGTGTGTGCCTTGTGATTCACAGTTGAAGAGAGAGTTGTTATGTGAAGCTCATAGTTCTCCGTTTTCAGTTCATCCGGGCATTACTAAGATGTATAGAGATCTGCGGGAGTATTACTGGTGGGATGGAATGAAAAGAGACATTGCTGATTTTACTGTGAAGTGTTTGACATGTCAACAGGTTAAAGCAGAGCGGCAGTTACAGAAAGGGATGCTTCAGCCTTTACCAGTGCTAGAGTGGAAATGGGAGAATATATCCATGGACTTTGTTGTTGGATTACCGAAGACATCTCGAGGTAATAATGCAATCTGGGTTATTGTTGATCACTTGACCAAATCTGCTCATTACCTTGCTATACGAGATACGTTATCTTTTTATCAACTTTCCCGTTTGTATATTAAAGAGATAGTCAGGTTACATGGAGTTCCTCTCTCCATTGTATCGGATTGTGATCCCAGGTTTACTTCTATCTTTTGGAAAGGCCTTCAAAAGTCGTTGGGTACTGAATTAAATTTTAGTACAGCTTTTCATCCTCAATCAGATGGGCAGTCAGAACGAACAATCCAGACATTGGAGGATATGCTACGAGCTTATTCTATTGATTATCAAGGAAGTTGGGACCAACATCTTTCTTTGGTTGAATTTTCATATAATAACAGTTTTCATTCCAGTATACAGATGGCACCATTTCTGGTATTATATGGGAAGCGGTGTCAAACTCCAGCTTTTTGGGATGAAGTGGGTGAAAGGAAGTTAATGGGACCAGAATTGGTAGAAGAGATGGCAGAAAAAGTTCAGCTGATTCAGAAACACATGAGAACAGCTCAGAACAGGCAGAAGAGTTGTGCGGATAACCGGAGGAAGGATCTATCTTTCGAGGTAGGTGATCATGTTTTTCTCAAGGTTTCTCCTTAGAAAAGTGTGATGAGATTTGGTAAGAAAGGAAAGTTGAGTCCAAGGTTCATTGGACCATACGAAATTCTGGAGAAACTTGGATCAGTTTCATACCTAGTGGCTTTACCTCTGAGTTTATCTCAGGTACACAATGTTTTTCAGGTTTCGATGTTGAGAAAGTATATGCCAGATCCATCTCATGTTTTGAGTCCAGTGGTAGTTTAGCTGGAAGAGAACCTCTCTTATGAGGAACAACCGGTCCAGATTCTTGACCACAGGGAGCAAGTGTTACGGAATAAGGTGATTCACCAGGTAAAGGTTTTGTGGAAAAACCACATGATGGAAGAGGAAACATGGGAATCTGAAAATGCAATGAGGGATAAGTACCCCCATTTATTCGATAAGTAAATAAATTGAGGGGATGCAATTTTATAAATGGGGGAAGGATGTAACATCCCAAGTAAGTAATGAATAATATATATTTTTATCTATGTCTATTAATGATTAAGATAGTGTTTTAGAGGCTTAAAATGAAAATAAATCCAATCTTAAGCATGGAATACACTAATATTCTTAAAAGATTGTTTTACTGCCTTATGATGGAAAACCCTTTTTAAATCTATATTTTGACAATTTTATAAACTATTTTTGTCAAAATAAACTTATTCTTTATGATTGGGACATCAAAATTTACTTTTTGTGAATTTTTGGTATTTTTCTGACAATGTTCATTTTTTAATGAATAGTGAAAAATACTGCATTTTACATCAAAACTGCTTTTTAATCTAATTTATTTGTATGATTAGATTAACTTTTGAATTGGTCTTAATGTGTAATATGAATATATTTTTACCATTTAATCTAATGGTGGTCATTGGAATCAATTTCACTTTGAAATTGGACTTAAACTAGTGTCAATCTTTTGATACTTATTGTTTCATAAAAACACGCTATTTGCTCTGACAGCGGGAATTAATTATTAAATTAATTAATGTGACATATATGTTTTGAATTTTGTAAAATAGACTTCATTTTTGAATTCGTAATATCAAATATATCTTAGGGTGAATTTTTGGTAATTTTCTGAAAAACATCAATTTTTTATGAATAGTGAAACCACTAAGTGGTACATATAAAGACTGATTTTCCGTTTAAATGAAATTTTTCCATCATTGTGTTTTGAATTTTAAAAATCCGACATACATGGTTGTCATTAAGAAGTAAAATGTGGTTCAATGAGATTATAATAATTTTTTGGTGAATAGTAACTTATTAAGTTCTTAATCGCGATTAGTGGTAATTAGTGTAGTTTAAGGTAAAAATAATGCTTTAATAAAATAACATGAGCTTGAAACATGTCCTACCCTCATTGGTTGTGTCATGGCCGATCAAGACAAGCCATGGGTAAACTTGGGGACACCATGGATCCACTTTGGTTAGGAAATGACATAAACAACTTTTTATTTATTGTAAAAGTAAAAATGACACAAACATAATATGTTTTACGAAAACAATTTTTAGATGGAGTTATAAAGATCATATTTTTAATTATAAATAGTCATTGGAAAGCTAAAAATATTTCCTACATCATTGTATTTATTTTATAATTTTTAAACGTTAGATAAATTAAATTATTTATGACATAATAATGATGCAGCGATGACATCATTTTTTGATGATTTAAATAAAATGGAAAGATAATGTAAAATATATGCACTACACATGTCCAAAACCAATTGTATGAGTGGATTTCGACCCCTTATCACCTTATCCATGAATTATATCAATGTGGGACCTTTTAAAACCCAAACACATTTTCAAATAAAGTAATATTTCTTTACTTTCCAAAAGTGCCCCTCCTCTTCTCTTATAAAAGGCCCCCACCTCTAGCTCATTTCACACACTCCTCAAGCCTTTGTCTCGGCCAAACCCTGCCCATTTACTCTCTCCACATCCCTCTCCTCATCCTAGAGGATTACCTTTGGGCAGAATCCTTTCAAAGGAAGCCTTTAGGCTCAAATCAAAAGGAGTTACACTTTTAAAGGTAATTCATTCTCTCATGTTCATTTGTTTTATTTTGTTTCTCCAACCCTCTAAACTCTTTTTATTTACTTATTTTGTAACAACACCAGTATCTTCAATATACTAGGATGTTGTTATAAGATTTATTTGAGCTACACTCTCACACAACTACATCAAATGGTTAAAGAACATACGGTTTCCATGGACGGCGAAATTCTGCCTCCCGAAACGATGATTGTTCAATACTCATTTAACACCTTCAATGGTGGCCATTATGATGTCACTATTTTTATATATGCTATATAATATGTTTATTTTTTCCTTAAGATTCTTTATTTTTATTTTGGGCATACATTTATGGTTCCCATTATGGGTAAACACAATATCTTCATTTTAGGAAGTGCGGACTACCGCCCCCTGAAAGTGATTTGATTCGTTAATATCATATGTGGGATGTGTAAAGGATAAATTTAATGATATTATCTATGTTATTATACTGGAATTATAATATACTCTTATATAATTATGATTCCATTCCAAAAAATACGAAATAGAAATGGAAGTAGCCTTCATGCGTACGTACGGCTTACCGTCTCCATGAACGGTGCATTTCATTTCTTACCTCTGAATGTGATGTAATATTATAAATACATGTATATGATGAATATATATGATATATATGTTATCTAAATAATTAATATCATTCTGGATATAATGAAACTTTTACCAAATTAACAACATGTAAGTGTAAGAAGTCTATTTTTGACTTAAGAACCAAATACCGACAAAATGAACATTATTAACTTAAATGATTACAAGATGTTCATAACATGGTATAAAAGGAATAATGAACTTGAAAAATGTTCATAAGAAATTCGATATTAACTCAAGTTCATTATTCAGGAGATTAAAGAACGGTCGGGTCAAGTCGGATACGAGGTATGGGACTTCATCTCAATCTCCTTTCTTTGAGGCATATTTTGTTTTATACACAACCTTCTTTTATACGGTGTATAAAACCCTTTGACTTTTACGTTTATTCAAAAGGAATCTTTTTTATATGAAACGTTTACTAAACGACAAAAGGGAATGTTTTTGTCGTACGTATGCGGCGACAATGACTTCTCCACCGTTGTGACCGTTATTTGAGTTTCGGCTTCCTCTACAAGTCATACCTTCTTTTTAAAAGAAAAATAAATACCGTGTTTTACTTTTCTTTATTTTGGTATCGAAAATGGTTTTCATAATGTTTTTATATCAATGTGTTGTATTGATATCTTGTGATTGAAAGGTGGGAATGTTAAGTTTCCTTTATGCATGTTTTATGTGATATGATTATGTTGAGGTTCTTGGGAATTATTATGAAAACGGGAGGTTCCGTGATAAACTAAGGGCGGGTGAGCCCGATACAGCTCTCCAATGCATTGGGTAACGCAAAGGAGTGAAACGTTAAGGTTTCTCCGAAGAGATATTAGGGAATATACTGTGATGGGTATTCCAAACGTAACCAAGAGGGTTACTCCCTACGTAAGAATGTTATGAATGCCTCAAGTTACCTTTATGTCTTATGAATTCAATGATTTACTCATGATTTGATGAGGTATGTTAATGTGCTTATGTTTTATGGGTAAAGTATGATTTCACTCTTATGTATATATGTACCCATGTTTCCTTTCCATGTTTTTATAACCCATACTGAGCTTTTTATGCTCATCCCAAGTTTTTTTGAAATATTTTTCACAGGTCTAGGGAAAGGTACATGATATGATGATAGTGTCAAGGAAGTGTCAAGAAATAATCCATGTTTTATTTTAAATGTGTTTCCATTGATGGGAATAAAGAATACTATCTTTATGTAACCACTTTGTTTATATGTGGAATGTAATGAATGTTTTATGATCTAATTCTCTAAAACTCTATACCCGAAAAGATCCTCAATGTGTAATCTTGTAATAACTCAAGATTAAGTAAGGTTTAAGGCTGGGGCCTTATAATTAACATGGATATTAACATTTCTAAAGAAGTTATTTTACCCTCAAAGATATTAAAGGGGGTTCGCCTTCATCTGTGATTTAAATAGTGCTCATAAATGGGGGCCTTTTCCAGTGCTTGAAATAGCACTAATTAAGGGCTAGCATGCTACAATGTGTTTTTTATATAACAACCCACCCAGTAAAAACCCATAACCTATGAATTAGCAATATATAATTTAATTGAAATAAATTTAACATCATGAATAGAAAACACTACTTTATAAATTTTATAAAAAGTTTTATATAATTACATATCAAATTATCAAAAAAAATTAAAAACATTAATATTTTATATTTTGATGCCCATGATCCCCTATCAAAACTGTATGCTCATGGTATCAGTTCATAGAAAATTAATCTCACCCCCAAAAAATGAATACACCTATATAATCAAAAAATTCATTTGATAGTAATACTATAATGAAATAAATTAAACATTAATATGAATGAATACATTAATGAAATGTCAAATTTTTATAAAAAAGACATAATTAGAGTTATATCAGTCACATCGTATGTTGTATTGAGGCGGGGTTGATTCCCACACATCAAAAACGAGTAATGGATCATTTTAATAAAATATAAATACAATCCAAATGGATTTCCTCAGTTTTGAGTAAGTCACTTGTTCATTTACTAAAATTAATTTTAATTTTAAATAATGACACACTAGTAGATTCATCAGTCACATCGTTTCTCTAATTGAGGTGAAACTAATTCCTACTTTCAAAAAATTACTTATGGATCATTTTCTTAATGTATCAAGACAATATGAATATGTTTTCTCAGTTTTTAGTAAGTCAGTTGTGGGTTTTTCCTATATTTTCATTTCAAACTTGAAACATGAATTTATAGTCATATGAGTTGCATCGTGCGTCAGATGGATGTGAGACTCCTTCATACACATAAAAATTTAATTATTAATCATTTTAATAAATCATCAATATAGTGAGAGTGGGTTGTTTTGGTTATTAGTGAGCGAAACATTTTGAGCTAAAATGTCAATTTTAAACTAATAATGGACAATTTTAGTCATACCCATCACACTATGTGTAGAATTGAGGTGTGGTTGACTCCAAAACGTCACAAATTACTCATGGATCATTCATTAATGTTTCTATACAATACTAATGTATTTGATTAGTTATAAACTATAAATTTTTATTTTTTTACCTAAAATAATTTCAATTTTAAATAAAAAGGAACACTTGGTGTCATAGTGGTCACATCGTGCATCTGATTGAGATGCGGTTGAATCGTTCAAATCAAAAATTACACATGGATATTTTTTTCTAAATTATCAAAACAATCCGAATGTATTTTCTTTGTTTGTAGCATGTCACTTGTTCTTTTTTCTAAAATTAATGTCAATTTTAAATAAAAAAGAGATTTTGAGTTATACGGATCATACTGCGCGTCATATTGAGGTGTGGTTGATTATTACATTTAAGAAATGACTTATAGGTCATTTACCTAAAGTAAAAATATAATCCAAATGTTTTAGATCAGTTTTTAGTTTGTCACTTTTCATTAATAATAAAATTAATGTCAATTTTAAATAAAAAGAGACACTTATAGTAATAGCAGTCACACCATACATCGGATTGAGGTGAGGATGATTCCTACACATGATAAACGACATATGAATCGTTTTTCTATAGTATCAAAACCATAAAAATGAATTTGATAAATTTTCCATATGTCACATGTTCATTTTACTAAAATTAATGTCAATTTTAAATAAAAAGACACACATAGAATTATCATGGACCCACCATGTATCTTATTGAGGTGAGGTTCATTTCATCATATTATAAATGACTTATGAATCGTTTTTTCTAATTTATCAAAAATCATTGAATTCGTTTTCATAACTTTTAGTATGTGATTTTTTCTTTTTTCTGAAATTAATGACAATTTTAAATAAATTGACACAGTTTTTCTCATACCAGTCACACTAGGCATCATATTGAGGTGAGTATGTTTCCTAAACCTAAAAAATTACATATTGATCATTTTCCTAAAGTATGAAAACAATCAGAATGCATTTTATTGGTTATCAATATGTCACATGTACTTTTTACTAAAATTAATGTCAAACTTAAATATAGAGACACAATTAGAGTTATAGAAGTCACATTGTGCATCATATTTAGGTGAGATTGATTTCAATATTAAAAATGACATATAGAGAATTTTCCTAAAGTATCAAAATAATCCAAAAGAAGTTTCTTTGTTTTCTGTATGTCACATTTTCATTTCAATAAAAATAATGACAATTTTAAATAAATAGACACACTTTTAGTCATACTCATCACACCGTGTATCATATTAAGGATTGGTTGATTCCTAAATGTCAAAAATGACATATATACCACTATCATAAATTATGAAAACAATTCAAATGAAATTTATAATTTTTGAGTCTATTAGTTGTATTTTAAGTGAAATTTATGTAAATTTTAAATAGAAATAAAGACATTGAATCATACCGGTGACAACATGCATTGGATTGATGTGAGGATGATACCTACACATCACAAATGAAATATAGATTATTTTTCTAATGTATCAAAACAGTCCAAATGAATTTTAACAATTTTATTTATGTTGCATTTTTTTATTAAAATTAATTTCAATATTAAATATACCCACACACCTGGAATTATTCCAGTCGGATTGTGCATCATATTGAGGTTGGGTTCATTCTTACACATAAAAAATGAGCTATGTGTTTTTTTATTATATTATAAAAATAATCCAAATGTGTTTCCACAATTTTCTGAGTTTTTAGTATGTCACATGTTATTTTTAATAAAATTAAAGTCACTTTTAAATAAAAATACACACATAGATTTACAGAAATCATACTGCATGTCAGATTGAGGTTTGGATGATTTCTACCCATCAATAATGACATATATATCATTGTCCTAATGTATCAAAACTATCCAATTTTTTCAATTGTTTTCATTATTTGAGTTGTTCTTTTTACTAAATTTCAGGTAAATTTTTAATAAATAGATTGGATTTTAGTCATACCGGTCACACTATGCATCATATTGAGGTGTGGTTGAGTAATACACATCACAAATAACATATCGATCGGTTTAAAAAAATATCAAAATAATACTAATATGTTTTCATGTTTTCTAGTATGTCTGTTATAATTTGTTAGTTTTGTGATTTTGAACTGTATTTTTTTACTAAAATTTATATCAATTTTAAATAGAAAGAAGCACTTGGAGTCATACCTGTCACATCGTGTATGGGATTGAGGTGAAACCGATTCCTATAAATCCCAGTGTCTCGAAAAAGACATCAACTTGCAATTTTCTCATGAATTCCATTTCCTTTCTTTGTCAAATATCCAACATTTCATGTTCCCTCGATGTTCTTAATTGGAAAACCTTTCATGTTTTCCAAATATAGGTGAGTGGAGGAATATCATGTGAGAATTTTATCAGGATAAGTCACTGTAGTGAGAATATGATCTTTCTCCACACTTTATGGATTTCAATGAGAATTTTTTTTACAAAATAAGATTGACTCAATGCAGTTTTGGAGACTCGAAAAAGGGAACCAATGGAAAGTATAAAGAAATGTTAAAAACGAAATTATTTTTAGAAATAATTGATAAGGAAATTGAATCAGAAATAATATATACAAATTATGAAAAAAGTAACTAAATAAGTATTATGAATTAACCTTTACATGTTGGTTGTATACATTCTTGAACCATTTCTTATTTTCCATTATCTCAATTGCATCCTTGAATCCCATAAGAAAGAAAAGCTTCAAGCAAACCACCCCATCTCAAATAATGGAATCCACCTATATAAGAATATAATTATTATGTGTGTAGTGGTAAAAAGAAATAAATAAAAAATTAATATGAAACAATTTATTACTTATATGGAAGTCACATCTTCATGATATTTTTAACATTTTGCAGTAAGTTCTGTTGATCATACGTTCCTATGAAAATCTATATCATCTTTTCAATATTTGTATTTTTTAAAACCATAGTAGAATTTTAAAAGTATAAATACTGAAATTATTAATATATATTTTAAATTGAATAGTAATTATCTTAAAAATTACGTATTTGGCGATGCTAATTTGATGACGAAATATGATATATCCCTTAAATTTACATAGATAATAACAAACATATTTTAGTTTTTTTTGTTTTAGAAACAATAGAAACATTAATAAAGATATCCAATTTTCATTCATATGTGTTTGGATTGTGAAAATGTATTATATATACATAAATAAATTTCAAATTATAGAACATGTTACGGTCCTTGTGGGAAATGCCCGTACACATGCCCGTATTTCATGATATTTTTACACTCACAAATTATAAAATAATACTCATTAAAAAATAATATATGTTATATAACATGATTATTAGTTCTATATTTTTTGGATATATTTTATTAAAATTTTAAAAAAAACATCATTTGTTGTTGATTGTTCGAGTATCCATGTAGTGAATCTATAAAATAAGTCTGTAGAGTATCTACATTAACCGTAATGGGAATTAAATGTCTCCTAAAAAAGGAAAAATGATTAATTAATGATAGAAATGAAAACATATTTATTAAGGATAAATTAACGTTTTTTACCCTTTTATAATTAGAATTAAGAAGTGTCTAAAATCCATATGATTTTATTCAAATGATTTGGGAGGGTTATCCACTATTTCATCTATCTCTCTGGATTCTAATATTGTTTTTTCATTAGAGGTTATGTGAGGACTAATGAGTCCAAATATTTCTCATGGGGAAATCCCTTCACTTTTTATTGATATATATGCCTGTAAATAATTTGAAATGTATTTATTCATAATTGAGACAATATGTTGGCTTTTGGAAAATTAAATCATGAAAACTTACCTCATTTATACATTAACGCCTATGGATAACAGCCATTCATAGTTAAGGATTTGATTTACATTCTAAAGTGAAATTTACTCCCTACATTACTCTTTTGACATTTTTAATTCAAAATCAACTACATGACTAATACCTTTTTTAAAATTTATATCTACATGAAATGTCGATGTTAGTAAATATGTATATTCAAAATGCGGGTTAAATGTGCTTTCGACAACTCTTTTTTATTATTTGGTTGAACGTTTAGATTTATTTTGAGTTGGAATTTTGGTTCACCCCCTTCACTTTGTTTCTCTGTAATAAAATTCATCAGTTCAGGCATTTTTTCATTAATTGTTAAGGGTTTATCATGAAAAATAAATTGGAAATCTATACCTCTTTATCGACATGCGTTTTTACAAGATCTCATGTCTATGTAGTGATTTTTTCAACATCTTGGTCGATCTTATGAGTATCTATATCATCAAGTAGAAAAGGTATCTCGACACTTGTCTCATGAGATATTCTAATTTCTCTACTCATATGACCTATTGCAAGTGGTCTGTTTAGTATATTTTCATCTTGGATATTGAACACCATAAGCCTCACTGAAAGGTGATGGTTGAGGGTTGATAAATATAAATCACATTCATTTTTACCTCATATAACATCAATAAAATAATGTTTTCAATTTCTATCTAATTAAAATTTCATTCAAACAATTATTATAATATTGATTACCTTGACTAAGATAACTCTTTTGACTGGAATGGCTTGCCATAATGTAAGTGGGGGTGTGGGTGGTGATCTTCACACAATGGTTATTGATGAGTTGTTTCTTCTATTTTCTTCATCCCCATAACAGTTTCTAGAAACACATTCTACAATAAAAAAATTTCTTCAAGGAAATAAAATACTATTTTCATTTATTTTATTTCATTGTCTTTATCTAACTTTTTCAAAAAAAAATGTTCCCGGTGTCACCCAAAAAACCAATCCTTTGATATAGACATACTATTCTGGATACTTCAACTCCATCAATAGTTGGCGTTCATTGAGTATAGATGTTGTTGGTTACTATGGATAAGATATATTGACAATATAGGATAATAAGTTATCATTAATATGTAACAGAAATTTTAAAAAAAATATTACGTCATTCTTACGCATGTTTCCAACACTTTATGTGTGTTTTCAACTATTATTATCGCATCTTTATTTACACATTACTCCATCCCTAACACAAGGCGTGCTATGGAAGTTTCATAGTATTTTTATATATCATTGTTCATATAAATAGAGGAAAATAATTATATTGTTGATTCATGTCACATAAATGTATTTTAGCAGATTTAACATACATACCAATTTTTTAAGTGAATCATACCCTATCCTGGATTTACAGTAAGGATATGTTTGTATTTTCACCCTCTCCTTATTTTGATCACTAATTTTATCATTCTTAAATAAAATAATATCAATCAATGTGATGAATAAATGTATTTTCAAACAATGTATTACCAAATAAATATACCTAAAAAGAATCATCTACACGAAATATATTCAACAGATCCCACACTTCATTGGTTATTAGGTTTGCATACATAAGTGGTGGGTGTATGTGTATTTTACCATCAGAAAATTTAAGAAGTTATCTCATTATAATTGTGTGAAAAACTCAAGGAATCCTTCTAGAAATCATTAATTCATATTATTGTGGGATTCATATACTATAAATATACAATTCAAGGGATTATGAAGGGCAACTCAATGATTATTTGTTAGTAAAATAATGGAATGATTTCATAATTTTACCATATTATCTTTATACATTACTGTCTTAAGCACATACACAACATGTTTCCATGAATAAAAATCAATAATAATTCATTTACAAGTGATGATTCCTATGTAACTATTGAACTTTTCCTTATTAGGGTTAACATGTTGGCCTAGCACATTCTATCCAACATCATATTTGATTCTTTTTCTATTACGTTTAACTATTTTTACAAGACAATATAATACAATGACAGCCCAATTTTTTTCTGCATCATCATTCCTTCATTTCCTACCATTTCCTTATACGGAACATCATAAATATGATGTTCATTTAGAAAAGTAGCGTAGGAATGTGAAAAATCTCAGTGTACCTCGATATTAAGAGCAACAAAATGATAAGAAAACTATTGATCATTAGGCTTGGGAGCACCATCACATGAACAAGTTTATTGTTCCTATCCACTATGAGCATCAGCAGGTTGAGAGACTTATTGTTCCTCAGAATTGGGGTCACCAACATTGGTTGAAGTCATTATTTGTATAATTACTTTAACATTTAATTTATATTACAAAAATTTATCTACAAAAATTCACCTACATGTGGTAATAAAATGTATATTACAAATAAATATTTCCTAATTATTGAAATATTTTTTTAAAGGCTGGAGGGTTTGGAACCTTTATCGAGTATCAAAGTCCCTTCATTATGGTCTCCTCTTACATTAAATACTCTATATATATTGGGACCATTCTGAAATATTTATTTCATCAAAATTAACGGGAAATCCTCAATTGAATTTTCATCTAACCCTTAATTGGTTGAGGTTGATAATAAAACAATTGACTAATTTTGATTAGTGGAATTTGTAATATATAATAATTCTACTACATGTGATGGCATTAGAAACATTTTTTCTTTTTTCCCTTCCTTAATAATGTACACATTCATAAATCCAAATTCATCAACTTTTATATCACTCCTCATATCATCCCACATGACCTGAATAATCATCACTTTGAATGTAGAATGACTCAACTCCAATTTATTTATATGATAATAAAGTATGAAATATTTGCATAAATTAAATTTCTATCCTTAGTACCAGAAAAATTTCTTGATTCAGCCACAAATATAACTCCACTATGTTTCCTTTTACTATCTTAATCATGTTCATTTGTAAATCACATATAACCATTGAATGATAATACATACACTTTTCCATATGGCTAGCCATCAATGACTTTCTGAAATTGAATTCATATTTTTATTATATTCTATAAAAAGATGGTCTCAAAACCATCCTATAAACTATTTTTATGTGTATTTGATATCCATATTTCATCACTTGATGGATTCAAATTACAACGAACATAATAGTGGGTTTCAACATATGGTGAATCCTCCAAAAAATTATGTAAAACATAAAGGTGGGAAAACTCCCAAACTGTAATATTCATTGTGACAACATCTCTTCTAAAAATTCCATTACCCTCAAGTCATCCAATGTGATGAGATTTAGGAAGACCCATTCTTTCCACTCTATACAGGTAATTGGTATTTAATTTAACATATTCCTCATCAATATATTACTCTCCAACCGAACCCTTAAGAAAACTTTGATTTTTAATATACCTTTTTAAACTATTCAAATAAAATTCAATGGGGGTACATACATCTATAGTCTACATGATCACATAGTCAAATATCTCTAACTAAGTGAACACCATGTGAATAATCCTATAAAATTATATTAGCTGGAAGAAAACATTCAATTCACATAATAAAAAGGAAATTTCTCTTTCAATAGTCGTCAATTTTATCAGGACTATAATTTTACATCATATGGATATTATAAATAAATAAATATTTGTAAATTTATGACATAATTTATTTGGAAGAATTATATGTAATGCAACAATAATTAGATCTTACATTCAAACAATAAATTCATTTGATTTCAGACCTTTTATCTTTAAATCAATGAACAAAATATTCTTGATATTTCATAAATAAACCTCAAGAACCAGGACCTCATTCATGAAGTTAAAAAAATTACATATCTATTTTTATGTATGAGTGTAAGTAGTTGGAGGAATAAAGGTTCATTTTTCACCCTCGAATAACACTACTTATTCCCACATTTCAATGTCAACCAAGTCCAACCTAGACCTAAGCCAAAACATCGTTTTTTTGAGTATTATAAATGTGTTGATAAAACTTTCACTAACATTTTTTTCAATGTGAATAACATCAATAAAATATACGACTTACCAAAAAGTCAATTGTGGTAATTAGGAAAAACATATATCATTTACCAATCGGTTTTCGCAAATGGTTTACCAAAATCATTGTTCACATCATTTACTTTCTAAAGTAGTCAATCAGCTATTAATGGTGATTTTTCTGTTTGATCTTCTGAAATAATATCAAATGATGTCATCAAGATCAATACTTATTTCATCAGGGTACAAATATATTATTTCTTAGAACCCTGATCTTCAATGAATGTTTCGACATAATTGACTATGTAACTTGTTAATAAGTAGGAAAACATTTATTTCCTTTAATTCAATATCATGAAAAATTTCCATAAGCAACAGAGTCATTTATCATCATATACAACATGTATCTCAATGTGAAGTTTTCATTTCTTCATGCATCATACAACGTGACACCCGAATCCGACAATTATTTCAAATACACATTATATAGATCAAAATATACATCAATATCATGAACATGCTATCTTGATCATGATATCATCCTAGATAATATGATATATTTTCATTTCCTACATAACCATAGTGTAATGTTATAATATACCATCATATTCACCCATGTGATGTGAGTGATTGTTTAAATACCAAGAGGTTTCAATCCATTTGTAAATAACGCAAGATGATGGTTTCAGAGATGCTTTCCAATTTCAGAATACTCCTGGTCAATTGTTATCCCTTGAAGAGTGTCTACCAGGTGATGATGTTTCCCATATTTATTTCTTGTATCGTTGTGTCACATCAATTGTCTTGTTGTCTCATAACTTCCAAATAGGCACCTAAACCTTGGAATTATTGGAATGTACCATACAAATTTTATATGAACTGATTTATATTTCATCTATCGAGGAGCAACACAATTTGGTAATTATTTATGTAATTTTTTGTACTTGAGAAATAGAATTCATCATTTGGAAGGCACTTATTCTTTCAAATATCATACCCATCAAACATAGCATTAATTTGTAATCATATATTCAGTTATATAGTCATCATCATCTGAGATCGTATCATTCATGAGATAAAGTAGTTTGGGAAAATCAGCATCACTCCATCCATTACTTCTTTCAAATTATACAGCTTCAGTACGACTGAAAATGCTATATATTTTGTGAAAATAGTATGAAATTCCGTGTTTTGACAAATCTTTAAGATACCAAAAAAAATTACACAATCAAAAAGGTCATTTTCAGCTATCATTATAATTTTCTCGATACAATATTCATCCTAATTCACATATATAATCACATCCTTAATATATTCTAATTAATGTTTTCACACTTGTAATCAAATTATATGATCCATAAAAACTGTGTTATCCTAGTTACTAGCTATATTCTCTTTTTCCATATATTTATACCAAAATTTATTAATCCGATCAATTCCATGACAGATCATGTGTTCTTTCAACAGCTATGGACTAATTAGTCTTGAATAACAACAACATAAACATCGAAAAAGGATTTGAGAAGGGTTATATGCATGTTCTTTTTCAATCATGATGAAATCTTTCGTTCCATATTCATAATATTTTATCATGTTATGGGAATCCATCTATTCTTTATTCCAAATCACTCTATTTAATTTGGAAATATTATTATTTAACAAATTATATATAAAGAAGATGTTCAATTGAAGATAGATCTCATTAATATATTGACAGAAAATGGACGTAATTTATTCATTCTTTCTTATATAGTAGTTGAATTGTTTATGCATGTCTTATGTGGGAAAACAAAAGGATTATAGAAAACCATAATAAAAAGTCCAAAATGTTGAGTGTTGGAATTATAGTTTTTGTAGAGTTAATGTAGAACTATATATACTACAAAGCACATCACCACAATGGTTAAAAGGCTACATAAAATTCCACTAGAGTTTTAGGGTTCTTTGGATATAGGGAGTTGGATTCATCATAGTGGTTTTATAGCTAAGGTCATCTAGGTTATTAGAGGGTATTAATGTATGGGTAAACCTCACAAAAATTTAAACCTAGATTCATGTTAGGGTTTTTGAGCATTAAATGTGGGTAATCTAGTTTATCTATAACTACAATTTTAAGGGTACATCGACCATGGAGAGAATTTTCTGTTTTATTCCAATTTATGAAAAGACCTCTACACTATATATACTCTTGTAGATATGGAATGTGTCATTCAATAATAGAAAATAATTTTATGTTTGGATATATTTATGGTGTTTATGACACAATATAATAGTATATTCCATTACCAATTTTTTGATTGAGAAAGATGAGGAGGTGATGTCATAATTTAGGTATTGTAAAAGTGATGTTATTTAAATAGTATTATATATATTTAGTTATCTTAATGTTTCAATGTTAAAGTGGTGATACCCATACAATAATATGTGATTGAGCTATCACTCTTTGTCGTATTAGATGTTTCAAGAACATAGTAAAGAGATGGAAACAACATCACCATTAATGAAGTGCCCACTCTATAATCAGGGAACATTAAAGATAACCAAAAAATTAATAGATAGTTATGAATAAAGAATTCCAATCATGAATCCATATTAAAATAACACAATAGACACACTATATGCATGAGATACCATTATAAATATCTTATAGTGATGAAGATGCTGAAAAAATCATAACCATAATATTATGAGTTTCATTATGATATACCACCGTATACAAGTTCTGACAAAATAATATGACTTTTTTAGTTAAGATAAATTAATTGGTGAGTGTAGAAATAGAATAGAAGATGGAGACAACATAGAAATCATTGATGATCATTTAAAAGGTGATGAAGAAGTGTTCAACACAGTCTAGTGAAGAAAAGTAATTACATAACTATATTCTAAATTCTAGAAAGGTGGCTCCATGACATCTAAGAAAATGTAGTAGCTATTAATTATTAGAGATGATGTCCTAGAACTAGTTGATTATACTTTGATTACATGAATGGTACTTGATGGATTAAAAATTAAATTAAACATCTTATTACATATTATTGATTATTTTTCATGACCATAATTTAATAATATCATAGTGTATTAGACACTTTGATAATGTCATAGTATTTCCCCTCAATTATAAGAACATTGAAGTTCTATGAAAATTATTTTAATTTAGTTCTACAGTTGGATAGACTAAGATGATGGGACACATGGTATATATACCATCTGGTACAAATAATAGTAATAGGATGCGAATTCATCTCATAAATTTTTCACCCGGTAATCTCCAAAATGGGAGATAATGGGATCAGACCCACTAGTTTGAATTCCATATGTTTTGGTGTCAATATATATTCCTATCTTTGAGCATGTGTACTGGTCCATAGACTTTATGAATATCTTTAATTCATGTCACAACTCATGGACTTATATTTGTTGATGAAAACCATCATGACATATGATGGTATGAAGAATGGTATTTTGGGGGTGTCATAAATGACATTTCATTGATGTATAAGTCAAGATAGGATTTTCACTTTAATATTTTTAGAGTTTTATATCTCGACCATTTGATTGAAATAGAAAAATCACCTAAATTCCATGGCCATGATGTAATGATGAGGTTATTTCAGATATTCAAAGAATGGTGTATCAACCATATATGTTGATGACACCATCATACAACATTCTTGATGAGATTATTTGACAATAAGATTATATTACAAAGTTTGCATTCATATGTGGTTTTTGTTGTTGAAAATTTATGTTCTTTATCTTGGGTTCCGTGACACGTTTCTAGACAGTAATCTTGTAATTTATGAAATCCCACCTAATTCCGTAGAGAAATAATCCTAGAGGGTCCCACACTAAATGTTTCTAGTGTGCTCCATTAAATAATATTTGAATATAATTAATGTAATAAATAATATTTTTGTGACCGAGGAATAATTTTATTTAAGTTATATTGATCGCATCAATTAAATAAATATTTATATACCGAATTGTTTATAAAAAGTATATTTATTTAATTGAATATTTAATAAATTATTATTTACTATTTTTTGAATAAAATATTTCTTTAAGTGAATAGAATATTTATTCAGCTGTTCATTATGTACAAGAGAATTTCAAATTGACCAAGTCCGTGTTCAGTGATAAAATAATTATTAACAAGTTAGTAAATATTATTTATATTTTTTTCCCAAGTTGATGCACCAAAAAATAATAGTACAACCTTTATTATTATGTGGAATTGTATTTTGTTAATGGTTATAATTATATTTAATGGCTATTATGCAATTAAAGTTTTTTACTGAAATATCACCTCTATAAATATACGGATAGGTCTATTGTGTAATTCATTCGAAACCAATTCCATGTATGAGTATAGTGAATTGTTGTGCAAAATGAATTCTCTCTCCACACTTTCTTTCTCTATCTCAAGAATGAGAAACCCAAGATGTAATTTCTTCATGACTGATGAAAGATCAATCAATAACGAACAATGATGACATTCTATTCTCCTTTCTAGCACCTAGAAAATGATGGGTGTTTCATAGAGACCCTTGAAGAATGTTTGGATCACAACTAGAGGGATTATACAATTGGGTCCTCACAAGAACAAAAAAGGAAATACAAAATGGACTTTTAATAAGATCAACAATCATTAATGAATAAAGTTCCTAATCCTAGTTATTATTTTTTCAGATATTAAATAAATAAATTATAAATTTGACGTGAAAGTTCATTGATCTTAGTTTCAGGTAATGATTATGAAATAAATTTTTAATATATCACCCACCAACGCAACCTTCTACTACTGTCAGAACCAATAAGTGGAATCAGAGCGATCACATTTAAATTTATAATTATTTATTTGATTTTTCAAGTATGCACAATTGTTTAAGAATTTATTTCATGTTATCTTTTCATTAATACAATTTAAATTAACATGTTATTGATATATTAATCATGTCAGTTCAGTGTTTCATTTTAATAAAGGATTAAGAAATAATGAATAATTAATGGATATTATGTCAAGAAGTTCCAAATCTCTTTCTTGTAAAACCAGGTTACACGACATGCGGCCAGAGCACACGATGTATTCCCATGCATAATGTATCTAGATGTGTCGAGTAATAAATTACCAAAAGTTCTTTTATTACACACCGTGTGTTGATCAGGACATCATGGCACATGAAAATTAGTTACATGTTGTGTATTTTGCACGTACAAACCGTATAGTTTGTACGAGTCTACACACCGAACCCCAGGTGTTTGACTTAGATTTACGGAAACTAAGGTACATAGCGTGAAGTGGCCTGTACATGTCGTGTAGTCTCCCATTAATGGTCAGAATTAACATTACATTAAATTATAAATTGGTTCATTAAAACCTTAATTTATAGATTAGCACACCATTCGGTGGTTGACAATATAATAATGGTTTTAAAATTTTATAAAATTATTAATTTATTTATTATAATTAATATGTCATTATTGGTTCGTCCATTTATTTTTCATGAATGTCATTAATGATGGGTATCTACAAATAAGATCATATTATCATTAAGATAAAAGGGAATTAATTAATTAATAAATTCAAGCATGTTTTTGAGAATAAATAAATGAACGCTAGTTGTATAATTTTGAATATTCGTTTCATGTGTGATCATTCAGGATATTGACAAATAAATATGTATGTGTTTGAATTTATTTAGTTAAATTTATTTCTTGGTTTTTCTATTATTTAATATTAAATTAACAAATTTACTATGAGTCATCCCTCCCTCCATTATTACGTAGCGCCTATGTGTCTAATGATATTTTTCTAGTTACTTTTAATAAACCCTTTGCTTCCCCTCACCTGCGTGTGTTTAATAATTCTTCAAATCATTGGATCATACCAAGGTGTATGGGAGTGGTTCAAGACGGAACCATGATGACGCCAACTCTGGGATACATAGTTGGCAATGTGGAATGTTTTAGCTCATGACATTTCTAATATAAATGGGTTGTTACCCTAGGTGATAAGTTGATTTAATGTATTATCATTAAATAAATCATTATATAAGCTCATGATTGGGTAATTTATTTATTTATTTATTTTCTGTATAATGCATTGAAATTATATTTATTGTTGCAACACTGTGATCACAAAACTGAAAGAATTAATATGCAATGACAGAATTTAAATAAAATTGATTATCTTCAAAATGAATTATCCAAACTTGGTGAATTAATTAAGTAAACATCCACTTAAATTTTAACAAGATACTTAAAAGATAAGACATGATAAAAATTAATGCATAATAAAATAAAATCACTCAATCATATATTAATATAGACTAATCCTTCTATTACTTAATTTGAAAAAAAAAACTCAATTGAACTATGTGTTTGAACTACCCTTGTTGGGGGACTTAATTTTATTAGGGGATCTATTATAAATGATTTATGTTGAATTATCCATTTTAGAACAAGAGGGGTAGCCCTTTCTAGAATTTTTGTAATTTGGAGGCATGTGTTGATAAATTCAAAGTCAATATTTCTAGATCGGGGAGTCCACTCAAAGGATCAAGGAGTTGGAAGCATATAGTTGGAAAAGACATTCCTACCTAAATACCTCAAAATAGATTGACTATCCTTTTTAGGGATATGAAAATGAGAATATTGATCCTTACTAGTAGAATGTATTTGAATCTAGACATTACATGTTCAATGATGAGAACTGTTGGGTCTTGATAAAATAGTGGGAGAATTAATACAATCAATTTATTATTTCTCATCAAATTTATAATCAAAAAAATTACTAATAATATGCTCTTTTAATTGTAAAATAAAATGAAAAGATCACTATCCTTGTGATCAATATTGGATAATGAAAATCTCCTCAGGAGAAGTAAATATTAATAGTGGTTAAGACGCTTTCGAGTTGTTCTATGCCATGAAATGAAATCTTATGTTCCGAAATCCTCAATGGATGACCCACCAAATAAAGAGGTGAGTGATGAAGAGTTTCTATTCTGTGAAAAACATATGAATGAATTGGATAACAATCAATTTTTAATGCTTTCATCTATTTCTACTAAACTCATAAAGTATCACGAAAACATAGATGTGTATAACATGATTAAGAACCTCCATGGTCTTAACCTATACAGATCTGGATATGAAATTTTTTTATATTTCTAAGGATTTGATTTCGAGTAAACTTGGCGAGGGTTTATTATATGTTTCTCATTTAGTCAATCTCATTGGACAAATTGATTTCCTAGAGGTTATAGGGTTTAATCTCCCCAAAGAACTGGGCACCGATATCATTCATGAATCAATCCCTCATAGATTCTCTAGTTTTGTTTTTCATTTTAATATGAACAACATTAATAAGTCACTTCCAAATCATCTTTTCCACCTTCTCTATGTAGATAAATATATGAAGCGTGAAAATCCTTCTATCCTTATAGTGAAAAAACAGGAATGGAGAGCAATATTATTTATTCACAATAATTCTTCATGCCCTTACAAGAATAATAATATCAAAGTGGAAGTAAGAGAGAATGATGATTTCTATTTCTCATGTGGCAAGAATGGCCACATGGGGAAAAACTGCACCCATCTAAAGAAGCATGTTGAAGCTTCAAATGGGTTTTAAGTGAAATTTATCTACTTCTACAAATTGGGTATTAGATATAGCTTGTGTTTCTAACATATTTATTCAAATAAAAGAACCATATAGATTAAAAAATTGACTTAGGGGAAGTAGATATATGAGAATCCAAGAGATCTAAACTTGTCATTGTATCTATCAAAGACTAAAACCTCACATTTATGACTATACTGACCATGTTTTTAAAGTATTGTTATTATGTTCCTTCTGTTACCAAAAACATTATATCTGTATCTAGACTAGATATAGATGGATTCATTTTAAAATTTTGAAATAAATTATGCTTCATTTATAATTAATGAATTTTTTTATAGTAAGGAACATTTACATAATTGACTTCACAAGATGGATTTTATGAACCAAGTAATGGAAATCGATAATGAATTTACTTCACTTGACTCAAACCACAAAGATCATTGGAATCGCTGTCAATGTCATGTAAATGAAAAATTATTGAAAAAATTACATCAAGATGATTTCTTAGATTATATAAAATAAAAACCACTTAGTGTACATCACACATGATTATAAGGAATAATGACCAAAGCACCATTTATTGGGAAAAGTGAAAGAGCTAAAGAGATTATTGAATTAGTTAAAACTATTGTGTGTGGATGTTTTCCTATTGAAGCAAGGTTTGGGTAATAATACTTAATAACTTGTAATAATGATTTTAGTAGATATGTATATATTTACATAATTAGGAATAAGTTGTAGTCTTTTGATAACTTGAAGGAATACCACAATGAATTTTAAAACTAGTTTCATTAGAAGATTAATAAACTATACTCGGACTGTGCTTGAGAATATCTTAATCAAGACTTCACTGATTACTTATAAGATTTTGGGATCCATTCCCATCTCACTCCTCCTTACATGCCTCAGTGGAATGGTTTATTTGAAAGGATAACGAACACGTTATTAGACCTGGAGAGATCAATGATGAGTCATGTAAGTATTCCATTATCATTTTGGGGATATGAGTTATAGATACCAGCACAAATACTAAACGAAGTACAAACTAAATCGATAAATTGTATTCCATATGAATTTTGGAGTGGAATAAAAACCATTCATACAAATATACATGTGTGGGGGAATAGAGATTTTGTAAAGGCCTCTTCAAGTGAAAAACATTCTACATGGGGCACTTAGTCAACCTTTATAGGATACCCTATGGAAATTAAGGGACATTTCTTATATGATCGCTCGGAGAAAAGGGTTATAGTTGAAATAAATTCCATATTCATTTAGAGGTATCACATCTTAAATAGAGAAAGTGGGGGTCTAATAAACTTTTATGAAGTAGCAGCTCACAGCACACAAAATTTGGTATACGTGTAGATTCCACATAGCCCTGTGGAAGAAGAAACTATTCTAGATACATAAGAACTATGTAAGAGTACAAGAGAGGTTAGAGATCCATAATGGTATGGTTTTCTAGTTATCTAGGATGGTGACTCATTATTAGTTGATAATAATGATCCTCTAACATATAAAAAAGCAGTTTGGGGCACTTATGTTTCCAAGTGACAATAATCCATGAATTCTGAAATGGATTCCATGTACCAAAAACATGTTTGGATTTTTGTAGATCCTCTAGAGAATGTATATCCTGTTGGTTGAAAATGGGTATTCACTAATAAATTTAACATGGATAGAAAACTTAATACCTATAAGTCCTGATTGGTTGTAAAATGGTTAAAACAACATCAAGGTATTGACAATGATGGATCCTTTTCACCAGTTGAAATGTCAAAATCCAACAGAATTATACTTTCCATTTGGGGTTACTATGACTACGATATTAGAAAAATGGATTTCAAAATAGACTTCCTTAATGAGATCCTTTAAGAAGATGTCTACATGACACAACATGAAGGGTTTGTGTCTCCAAAGGATTCCAATAAGATATGAATGTTGCAAAAATATATGTATGGAATAAAGAAAGAATATATGTCATGAATCAATCATTTTGATGAATCCATAATATAATTTGGTTTTATAAGGAATGAATTTGATCGATGTGTCTAAAAACTATTTAGTAGGACTTCGGTCATTTTCTTAATAGTATATGGTGATGAAATATTTCTTATTTGAAATGAAATACCAGTCTTACAGTCTATCACGTAATGGTTGAATAAATGAATTTACCTAAAAGACATGGGATAGGCCTCATATATTCTTGGGATAAATATCCATCATGATATATCCAAGAGGTTTCTTAGCCTATGTTAAAGTAAAAAAATAAACAAGATAGTGAAGAGATTCCGTATGGACTAATCCAAGAGGGGATTGTTCCCATCATCAAATGAAATTAATCATTTCAAAAAATTGTGTCCTCAGACCCATCAATAATGAAATAAAATTGTAAGGATTACAGAAACATTAGTGATTTGGTATGTCATGTTTGATATTTTATCTATTAGGCTAGATGTTTCCTATGAATTAATTGCAGTAGGTGGATATCATGCTGATCTAGGTTAATTTCATTGGATGGAAATCAAAACTATCCTAATGTATCTGAGGTGTACATAGCATATGTTCTTGGTTTATGAAAGAGATGATTAACTTTTCATCAGATGTTATGTAGATTCTTCTTTACAAACTGATCACAATAACATGATGTTGAAAATGGGATACGTCTTCACTTTGAAAGGAGGTTCTATGAGATGGAAGGGCTCAATGTAGGTTGTGGTCATATATTCAACAGTATAGTCTGAGTATATTGAAGGTAAAGAAGTAGTTTTCATGAAAAATTTCATCAAGGATATTTATTTGGTACCTTTTAGTAAATATTTCATCACATTCTATTGTGATAATATTGTGGCCATGGCTCTCACAAAAGATCCAAGGTCACATCAGCAGGAAGAGCACATACATTAGAAGTGTCATGTCTTGAGGGATTTTTCGTAGAGAGGTGAAGTTTTAGTGAGTATAATTTCTATGTAATAAAAAATGTATGAACCCTTTACTAAATCCTTAACTCAGTAGGAACATGATTATCATGTGATGTCTAGTGGATAGAGAGGCTTAGTCTATTGGCCCTAGCCCAAGTTTTACTTTGTTAGTGTTGGTGTCCAAGAACAAACTATTTTCATTTTGATTACATGAATATTTTATGTATTAAATATTAAATTAATAATAATTCTTTTATATTGATCTTTTTCATTCATGAAAATAATGTAATAATGTTTTATAGTATATGACACATTGATAAGGTCATAGTAGTTCCCCACTATGAAGAGAACCATGATGTTATATGATAATATTCTAAATATAGTTCTCTAGTTGGATAAAATACTATGTTGGGATGAATAGTGTGTAGAATGATAGGTGTCAGTACCCATAAGAAGTTGAGAATTCTTCTCTTTATGTTCACACATGTTAATCTCACAGATGGAAGATTATGAGAAGAGGCCCACCAGTAGGAATTCCGCATGTTTTATAGTAATCATATATTCAAATATGTGAGCATGTGTAATGGTCATTGGACTTTAAGATTATCATTAATGCATTTCACGACTCACATACATAGATTTTATTATGAAAACATTCACACCATTTTTTCAGGGAAACTAGGGTATCTGGGTGTGTCATAAATGACATGTTATTAATAGATAAGTCAAAAATGGATTTTTACCTTCCATATCAACAGAATTTGATATCTCAACCCGTTAATTTAAATGGAACTGTTTCCCCAAATATCAAGGCCATTGTGTAATGATGAGTTTATTTTAGATAGTAAAATAATGATTAATCAGTCATATAGGTTCACGACACCATCATGAATCATGGTGGATGATATTATTTGAAAATGAGATTATTTTACACAGTGATAGTTCCTATGTAGTTATCATCATTGCAACTTTACGTTCATTCTCTTGGGTTCCTTATCCCATTTCAATATAGTAATCTTGGACTTTAGTCAAGCCCCCCTAATTCCAATGATAAATAATCCTAGAGAGTTACACACTTCGTATTTCCAGTGGTCTCAAATGATTCTATTTTAATTTAATTAATGAAATAAATATTATTTTCAATATTGAGAAATAATTTTATTTATGTTATATTGATCCTATAAATTAAATAAATATTTATTCACTAGAATATGAGTAAAATATATATATTCATTTTAATGAATATTTATTAAATATTTGTTTATTAGTTTTTTAATAAAATATAAATTTAATTGAATAAAATATTTATTTCATTGTTCAATAAATAAAAGAGGAGTTTAAATAGACCATGACTATGTCATGTGATATTATCAGCATTCACGAGTCGGTAAATATTATTTATACATTTTTCATAAGTTTTCATACAACAAAATTATAATACCATTATTATATGTGATGGGTTTTAATTAGTTGTTATAATTATATATAATTCCTATTATGAAATTAGATTTTGTAACAGAAATCCCAAGCCTATAAATAGATGGCTACGTCTATTGTCTAATTCATTCTATACTAAGAGGATGTTTGTGAATAAACAATTGTTACGCACAATGAATTCTATTTGGACTCATCCATTTCTCCCCCTTTAAATAACAAGAAACCCAAGCGATAATTTCATCAAGAATGATGAATGAGCAATCAAGAATGAAAAAAACAATACATTAAATTCTAAATGGTAGCACTCAGAGAACAAGTGGTGTTTCTAGGAAACCATTAATGCATTTGTGGAACACTACTAAAGGGATTATCCCCTTGGATCCTCATAGGCACATTGAAGGAAATTTATAAGGGGATTTTTGGATGACCAAAAATCATCAATGAAGAAAGTTCCTAATACCAGGTTTTATTTCATCAGATATTAATTAAATTAATTATAAATTCGAGGTGCAATATCCATCAACATGGTTTCAAGAAACAACTATCAAGCTAAATTTTAATATATCACCATCTAACGCATGATTTTACTCTGTCTAGAACCAACATTTATGGTGACATTAATAGCTAGTTGTGAATATAAAAGTGGAGAATACATGTCATATTATTATTTGGCCAATGTGAAATTTTTTTTTGTCAATTTTAATCAATGATTGAAGGAGGTAACTGTGAGGAATGTAATACTTGGGAGATAACACATATACCAAAAACCATTGTATGTTTTGTTTCCCCATGTAATAATTATCGAGAATAAAAAAACCTATAATAAGTAATCGTACTGAATTTGTGAATTAACACATATTCTACCATATGTTGTTTAGATATTCCCAGAATGGGGAGCCAATTAGAAATAAATGAGTCTCTTATACTTTATTTGTTAAATTATTCTCACAAAACATGAAAATGTGGGTAAATTAAACATTGGTTTTATCATGTAAACATATTATTCAATACTGGAAGCTTCCACTACATAAATAAATCATCCCCCAAAGATCAGCACCTTTATTTCCATCAAGATAGTATGAATCCCAAAATTCAACATGGATATTGTTACACTAAATAATCCATAATGAGGAAGTAAGTCCTCCATACAAAAACAATGAAAAATAAAGAGAAATGAAGAAAAAACCACTATCACTAGACCTAGGAAGTCATCTGCCATAAATAATTGAATAATGAAATAACACCAAAATATTCCTCTACATGTTGTCCATTCTAAATTTATCTCAAAAAAATCCACTGCCTCAGGCAAAAAAAACCTCAATAGTCATCCAAGTAATAATCAGGTGGATGAGGCTTCCAGGATCGAGGACACATAAACATATTCATTTTAATAAAGACAGTGTATCGGGCCCTCCTAGAAAATAACTAATGATGCTATTAAATATCATCTGAATGGAAATTGAGAATGAATAAAATATAGAACCATTAATGAAAAACCAATAGCCACACTATAAAATATATTTAGGTCATCACCTTCCATTTCCAAATATAAATCAATCAAAATATTGGCTTCTAACTCCATTCCAACTAGAATAAGACCAAGGGAAATATAATGGGAATAAAAAGAACATTCTAGAACCCCAACATTTAAGAAAATATCCTAGCATAGCACTGAAAATATAGATGAGGAAAAATATGTATCGACATATGATTCAAATATTGAAATGAAGAAAACTAGACATCGTGATTATTAAGAAACATATATATGCAATTGAAAAAATAAAAACAAGAACATACCTTATATTTGGAGATCTGGTGTTGTAGTAGTAGGGCCTGGAGGTGTCGTCGGTGGAAGTGGATGTGGTAGAGGCATTGTAGGGAGTGGAAGAGATCTGGTTCTATGAATGTTTGAGGTGTGAGTGACAGAAGGGTTCTAATAGGGTTCAATTTATAAGAAAATGATAGGATTTTATCATCACTTATTGGAAAATGATGATAAATATATCATTTATTAGTGCCTAAATAGAAAGTGTTGATAAAATCAAAACTTTATTAGTGCTAAAAATTTGCTAATAATAATATATTATTAATAATTTATTTTATTATAATATATACTTATAAAATTATATATATAATAAATAAAAAATTTTATTTATATATATATGAAATATTTTTATATAATATTTATATATATATATTTAATATATTTACTTAATAATATATTTTTATGAAATAAGAAGTATAATAAATATACTTATTATAATTTTAAAATTATATATATATATATATAAATATATGTGTAAATAAATAAATAAATAAATATATACTTATAAAATTATAATAGATGTATTTATTATAATTTTATAATATATATGTATATATATATATTAAATTTTTATTATAATTATGAGTCATTATATTTAAAAAGTATTTTTATATAATAAAAATTTTATAATTATAAATATAATAAATATATTTATTATTTATAAATATTTTTTGTAATTTTATAAGTACATATGAGAACATAATATGTTCTTGGATATAAAATTAATGAATCATATACAACGTAAAATATATATCATAGAAAATGATTCATCATATATATGGACAACATGAATAATAATAAGGGTGACAATGTATTAATTCACAATCTTGATGAATACATAACATATACATGCATCAATCATTCTCACGCATCAAATAAATATATGAATATAATTAACGACAATAATGTCCAAGAATATCATCATTATCTGATGGGATATATATATATATATATATATGAAGACTAAATTCATTGGAGACATATATTTATTTAAGTATATATAATTATAATTATAATTATAATTATATACATTTAAAAATAATATATATATAATTTTAATTATATAATTATAAATATATAATAGTAAATGTATATTTATAAATATATAATTATATTTATATAATTATAAATATATTATTGTAAATATATAAATATAATTATAAATAATATATTTATTATTTAGTAAAATTTATTATGACTTTATAATTATTTAAAAATATATTTATTTAATTATGTATTTATAAATACCATTTTTAAAAATTATATATATATTTCAATTATTAACAAATATATATTAATTATGAACAAGTGATTTTGATTTAATGTATATAAATGAAAATTTATTTTTTTAATAAATATAATAATTCTATGTGAATTAATAATATTTTTTATTAAAAACTTTTATTATAACTAAGAATAGAACTGATAAATATATCATTTATTAATTCTAAAAATCACTGATTAATTGTACTCCTTTATTAGCGCTTCTTTAGTGCTGATAAAAGTGACCTTTGTTAGCATTTTTAGCAAGAGCTTATAAGGCTGAGTCTTTTATTAGTGCCTATTTCTTAGCATTGAAAAAAGTTGGCACTTACCATACACCGAGCAATGGTAGTGATCATATACCCTATGAATAAGAAAACATCACCAAAATGGTTGAGTCAACGGAAAGTTCCAACTCTATAGGAATGCCCATAGTGAGGGAAAACAATGATGTATTTCGGGAAAGGGTTACTTGGACTTCACCAAGAACAGAGGTAGATTTCTAAATAAAACTCATACCCAGAGCTACTCCTATCTCAATGTTTCCCTATAGGGTGGCTCTAATCGAACTCTAGGAGTTAAAGAAGTAGCAATAAGAGCATTTGGAGAAAGGGTTCATACTCCCTTGTGCATCCCCTTATGGTGCACCAATGCTCTTTGTAAAGAAGAAATGTGGAACAATGCAGCTATGTATTGATTATCAGGAACTCAAAAATATCACCATTAAGAAAAATTATCCGCTTACAAAGAATGATGAATATTTCTATCAGTTAAGAGGAGATCATTACTTCTAAATGGTGGATCTTTGTTCTTGATATCATTAGCTAAAGGCGTATACAAAGAATATTCAGGAGACTACCTTTCATAAAAGGTATGGTCACTATGAGTTTCTGGTGATGCCCTTCATACATACTAATACCCCTAATATATCCAAGTATTTGATGAATTTAGTATTTATACATCACCTTGACAAATTTTTGGTAGTGTTTATTGATAAGAATATCATATACCCCAAGATAAATGAGGAACATTAAGAACATCTTAGTCTTGTGTAGGAAACATTTAGAATGGATAATTTGTACACCAAGTTCAGCATTGATGTCTTTCAGATGAAGCAAGTCATGTTCTTGGGACATGTGATCACAATAGAGGTAATTTCTATCGACCGTTAAAAAAACATTATTGAAGATTGGACTGGGCCTTCTAGGGTCACCAAAATATGATCATTCATGGATTAGATGGGAAATACCAGTGTTTTGTGATATATTTATCAGGATTGTTAAGCCCACTAACTATGTTAATGAGGAACAATGTAAACTATGTATGGATGAAAGAATGTGAGGGAATATTCTAGGATATAAAGTGAAGGTTGATCACTGCACCCGTACTCACATTACTGAAAAGTGGAGAAAGTTTTTGTGATACACAATGATGCTTCAAAGAAATTCTTGGGTTGCATACTCATGAAAAATGATAATGTGATAGCCTAGGCCTCAAGATATTTGATTATCCATGAGTAGAACTACACGACATATGATCTAGTGTTGGCAGCCATGATTTTTGCCTTAAAAATCATGTGGCACTACCGTTATGGTGCGAAGTGTTACATATACACTAACCAAAAGAGAATAATGTATATATTCACACAAAAAGAGATCAAAATACGTCAATGGATATGGTTTGAGATAATCAAGGATTACAATTTATCTATTCAATACCACCCAAGAAAGGCGAACAGGGTAGCTAATGCTCTAAGAAGAAACGAACGTACTACTCTATCCATGCTGTGGATTGAGATTGAACCTATCTTATTGGATATGTAAAACAAGGTGAATGTAGTAATGGGATAGGAGATGCAAGAGTTCCATATCAACAATGATTGTGTGATTCTATTTGGAACTCAGCATTGTGTGCCTTCATCACCTGGAATAAAGAAAGAGTGATTATAAAATGCACATATATCAACAATATCTATCCTTCCTGGGAGTACCATGATGTACTATGATCTCTGAGAACACTTTGAGTGGGATACCATGAAGACGGAGATTGCAGAATATATCTCATGGTGCATGGTATTTAATAAGTTAATGTATAGAAGCATAAGTTCAAAGGTATGATGAAAACATTGCCTATAACCATGTGGAAATGGGATAATGCCACTATAAATATTTTCACAGGTCTCCCAATGACGTCAAAGGGAAATAATGCGATATGGTTTTTGGATGACTGACTCACCTAGACTGGCCATTTTATCCATATTCGGTAAGATCATTCACTTGAGTAACTTGAAAAGAAATATCTGAAGGATGTGGGGAGAATGCATGGTCTTCCACTCTCAATTGTGTCAGACCATGATCACATGTTTATGTCTAAATTTTTGAGAAGTCGTCAACATTCTTCTAGTATTGAATTAAATTTCAGCACGACCTAACACTTCCAAAATGATGGACAATCTGAAAGTACTATTCATATTTATGATGATATACTAAGAGCCTGATCTTTAGAATTAAATGGTTGATGGGATCAGTACATCCCATTGTTTGAGTACTCATAAAACAATAGCTTCCACCCAAGAACTCAGATGGCCCCATTTGAAGCTCTGTGTGGAAAGCAATTTAGAACTCCAACCTATTAGGAAGAAGTTGGAAAATGAAAGATACACGGACCCGATCTTGTGCAATAGATTACGGAGAAGGTTCAAGTCATCGAAAAACACATTAATGCTACCCCGAGTCGACAAAAGAGAAATCTTGGCAACTATTGAAGGGACTTGGAGTTTGACATTGGAGATAAATCCTTCATTCAAATATCACCATGGAAGATAGTCATGGTGTTTGGAATGAAATAGAAGCCAAGCCCAATGTACATTGGCCACTTTGAGATCCTTGACCGCAAAGAAGCCATGGACTATCGACTTCCACTTACACCAAATATTGGATAATTCCATGATGTGTTTCACGTATCACTCTTGGAGAAGTACATACTAGACCCCTCACATGTACTGAACATAAAGGTGGTATAGTTGGATGATGATCTCTTTTATGAGGATAAGTCAGTGGAGATTCTAGAATTGAGAGATAAGGTTCTAGGCAACAAGGAAAACAACTTTTTCAAATTGTTGTGGAGGAACCATACGTTTGAAGAAGAAACAGGGGAACTGGTTTAAGATAATAAGGATAAGTACCTCACTTTTTTGTGTAAAATGAAATTTCAAGGGAGAAATTTCATAAGGGGTTAAAATTTAACAACCAATAGTTTTATCAATAGAATTACATTATTATAATTACTCCTTATAGTATAATAAAATTATTATGGAAAATTAAATATCATGATACTATGTGATCATTAAACAAAAATTTTCAACTTCTACATTTTGAATTCTAAAAATCTGACACACATGGTTGCGATCAGTAATATGTTTGTAGTTTGATAGGGAATACACAATTTTTTGTGAATAGTAACATACCCTTATGAATAGTAATGTTACACTTATGAAAAATTCCATACCCTTATGAATTGTAACCCCACATATGCTATTATATATAGGATTTAACTAAAAGTATGATGTACCTATGTTTTAGACAATGTAAATAAATGTTTTAAAATTTTCATTTTCATGTAAATTATGATCTTATTTAAAAGTTAAATTTATCATATTTTGAAAATTATATTAAAAAATTGACTTCATTTTTGGATTATACATGTTGAAAATGGTTAGGGTGAAATTTTTTTATTTTTCTAAAATACATGGATTTTTTATGAATAGTGAAATACAATAATTTATGAAATACGATAAATTCATGAATTATAGAGTCATGAGTGATGCTCTGTTTATGTAAGAACATATGGTTTGGATTCACATGATATTATTATTTTATTATGTCATGGGACACTATATTTTACTTTTCATGTGGATAAATGATGAGTTAATGAATAATATTTTGAGAGAACCACTCTCCCCTCCACTATAAATACTACCCTTCACACCCACATTTCCTCTCACATTTAAAGCTATAATACATGTCTAAAATTTTCCCAAAAATCTTCCCCAGCCCCCCCCCACCCCCCATAAAAGAACTTTTGGCCTCATAAAAAGACAAATCCTAGGTTCCTTAAGGAGGATCTCAAGAGTAGAATTGAAGTGGACATTTCTTTTTTCCTTTAATTTCCTTTCAATTTCCAGTTATTTTCTTAACCTCTCCCCACCTATCCTCATCCAAATGTTATGTTTACTATATTATCATAAATATACTATAATTTTATGAGAATAATTGGATATTATATCATCCAACCCCATTCTCCTCTTCTTTTTATTTTTAGAAAGGAAAACGTTGTTCTTAAGGTGTTAATTTATCTCCTTCAGAATGTCATGTTTTCAATTTACATTACTTACATCAAATATGCACAAGAAACCATTTTTATGGTTGAAAAAGATTATGTTATATGTATTAAATCCTGTTAAATTCTTTGTAACAAACTTATGTTCAAATTACTAAATAATAAATCCAAACATGTTTTTTGGGATCCAAAAACATCCTAAATTAACCTAAAACGACCATAATTAAATCTTAACTAATGATTCATCCACATGGTATATAACATAATTAATTATAAGATAATTTAAAATCCTTTAATATCATTAATAACATGTAATATTAGTTCTGGATGATTATACATGTTCTACATGAATGTCCATTCACTAATACAGGCGAATTGTTCAAGAAAACCATAAAAACGAACATTCTCGAACAATGTATTAAAGTTATATAACTCATCCAAAGGCCCAAAAAAGAAAATTTAAAAACAATAAGGAACCATATTCATGTATAAAATATTATTTAATTTATTATTAATTAATATAATGTAATTACACAGGACATCAATGTGAAGAAAGAATTCCGATACAAGGTAAAGGGAAATTCTCAAACACAACTTTCTTTCTTCACGTTCTCCCTCTTTAACTCCATTTTCAGCATGGGTTCACTGTGAAAATCATTTATTCATAATTATATTAAATTTTTTGGAAGATAAATGTTTCCAAATTTATTTAATGAAAATCCCATTGTTTTCCAAATGAACACTTCTTTCAAATAAACACACCATTTTTACTTATTTATTATAATTTCACTCCTCAATCATGGTTAATGGTTCTATGTGATGAATTCAATTACCTATTTATTTTGGGAAATAATGCTATGGAATCATGATTTATTATGTAAAACCCATTTGTGTCCATGTGATAATTTATGTTCATGTTTTACATAATATTAAGGTGGAATGCATGATAATGTTTATATTATGATACGACGGGTGCACCCAGAATTAACTAGCATAATATGAATGTTTGTATGTGATGAGTTCACCCATAGTTATATAGCACTGTAATGCATTGGTTAATGTAATAAATATCACGATTTAAAGTGAAATGTTGTGTGATCAAGATGCTAGTTTTGTTTACAACAATGTATGGGGGATGACCTCTAAGAAATGACGTTTTATTATTAGGCATTCCAACATTTCAATTACATTATAAGTATTTCCTATCAAGATTTTGATGATTATTCCATGATGATGATTTCATGATTATGCTCACCCCAATCTATATTGTTCTTTTCTATCCTCTTACTGTGCTTTTAGATCACCCTTTTTATGATGGATACCCTCATGTGACTACATGTACTAAGGGGAGGTCAAGTGCTAATAAGAAGACAAAGAAAAAGGAATTAAATAAATGTTTATTCTTGATTTGTAAAAGTTTTGTTTGGTCCTAGTTGTCCTGAGACACTAAACCTTTGGATTCTCGTGGTGTAATACAATTATTTTATTTATCTTTATAATTATTTGATAGTATTGTAAGTAATGGTAGGGTCGCTATAGAGGCATTCTTGATTTCACGTAGCACTCAAGTATGATCATTGAAGAGTGAACTCAGATGGGGTATTTCATTAAAAATGAAAAATGAAAAATAAAAAATTTTAATAAAATAATTCAAATAAATATCCCTGATAAGAATATAATTTCAATAATTCTAATATTTTTAAAACTAATAAATATCCTTAATCAAGAAAAATAATATAATTTGAATATATAATGTTCATAATTGAATATAAAATTTAAATAAAATAAAATGAATAAGTTGAATGTCACAAAGGAAATAACCTTGATAAAAAAATTAAAATAAATGAATCACACTGGTAAATAAATATCTTAATAAAATATTTCTCAATTTTATATTAAAAATATAACCTGAATAAAAGTTAAAATATGTAGATTTATTTTTTAAAATAAATATGTTGAATTAATTTTTTTTAAAAATATTTAGTGTTAATTTCATAAATTATTTTAAATAATTAAATAAAGGTAATTAAATTTAATGTTTAATAAACAATAATTTAAAAGAATATTCATCTCATAAATTAATGTATGAGATAACAATATTTTTTATAAAAATATATTTGTATTTAATATTTATAAATAATATTACCCATTTTTTAAATATTGATTCCTTATAAATATTGTTGTAGTAAATATTCCACCAAAAACATAAATTTTTTGAATATTTAATAAATAATTTGAATATTAAAATTACTCAATATCGATCATAAAAAATTAAAATTCTCCCAGAGTATTTAAATAAAAATTTCAATAAAAAATCTATATAAATTTAATAAAAATAATTTGAAAAAAGATAATTTAATTTCTTGAATAATTTAAAAGAAATAAGTTTAATTAAGAATTAAAAAGAAAAATTTTAATATTTAAAATAAAATAACTGAATACTTTTAAATATTTAAATTATATTTATTTAAGTTAAATTTATTTTCATTTAAAACAATATTAAAATTATTTTATGAAATAAGTTCATCAGAAAATATTTATCAAATACATCATATTTTGTGATAAAAATATTGACAAAGACTCCCTTGAAGTGTTTATTTATTATTTTCCCTCATTGATTTCACCCTTATTTATCTTATTTTCTGTGAGAGTGGGTTCCGTAGTTATACTGTGAAAGTGTACATTGATTAAAATCACAAGTATACAACTTGATATATGCATGTTCTTCACTTAATGTGATAGTAATGTTAATTTTTCAAGTACAATATATATGGTAATGTTCTTAAATTACATGTCATAATGAAATGTTATAATAGTCTTCAGCTATAATGAAATCCTAATGATATTATTATAGTAATATTAAAAATGTTTCATGTCATGTTGATATATCATTTAGAAGGGACAGAAATGATGTTTGACTACCAGGTGTCGGGGGCTCATAAGCATCGAGATCACTTCTCATAATGTTTTCACTCGTTGATCTCGAATATATGTGATCATGAGGACTGCGCTACTAATTAGAACACCATATGTTTTGGTTGGTAGTGGTTATTTCTATTTATGAACATAAATACTAGTATCCTTATATATTATTAATTCATATATTTGATCACAAGCATTTTTAACATTATGGAAACTAGGAAAGTGTTCGTTTCTGGCAAGGTAGCTTGCATCAGATTCAACATTGATGATATGAAATTGTTTAAAAAACCAAGAGAAGATTTATTTCACATGGGTATAGAAAGAGATATCTTGATCTCTATTAACTAGGTTTGAGGAGCATTCATTATACATATGACCATGATAGAAGATGGTAAGTCTATATTGAATGAATAAAATGATAATGAATAAATAATGGAAGGATGGTGGGACAAAAATATACATCATTATTTATAAGATAACTTGTAAAAAAACAAAGTATATTATTCATTCTCTATTCTTGGGAGAGGATTTGTTTATTAGGACTTGACCTTATCTCTTTAGAGTACTCATTGTGCTTCTGGACACTACTTCAGGTGTGTGTTTAGAACACAATCGTGATAAGGACAAAGTGGTACAACTACTAATTGAATTGAAATTTTTTTCCAATTACAATAAATTGTGGTTAAGGACATGGTGGACCCCACCATTTTTGTTAGGTGATTTACAAGTGCAAACTATCACAATCAATTAAATAAATTTGATTTTATTCAAATTTTGGATAATAAGAATTGCATTTATTAACTCAGTATATTAATGAGTTATTAAGTGAAATACACGAGGAATATTTACAAACAAATATTAATTATTCAAGGTTTGTTAAATATTTCAAAGGAAGTTCAAGTTGAGTTAATGAGTAATGGTTTGTCATGTAACATGATTTTAATATCAGAGGTGTTACAATATTTATGACAACGGTGACATTTTTTGAATAATGATGACAAAATGTCTTCAATTAAAAATCGTATAGTTATTTATAATTATGGATATTTCCTATCACTTGATCTAACACTGCATTTTTATTACATAGTTCCAAGACCCATATAAGACAAGTCGATCTAACTCAATTAAACAGATCTAACATGGTTTTTTGTAGGATAACCCAAAAAAACATATGATAGGGATTTTTGATCCCCACCCTCTATAATTTGGTTCCATGTAGGCGTGCACCTTTGTTAGTAGATAGATAATTTGAATATTATTATGAAATATGGATTTTCATAATTATTGTCGATGGTGATTCCCCTGGGATATTTTACCATGGGATATTATTACCATACCCCTTTACCTCTAAAAATATATCTCATGTACGACACACACAGACACATATAAATGTTATTATAAAAATAGAAGATATAACATTTTACTCTAAATATGTTCTCAATACTTATTCTCTGCTTATTTTACATTAACAATTTACATTTTCAATCTCCATACCTATTTTTTATGCTAGTTTATTCAATGATACAATTTACCCATTATCAATCACATTTTTTTGATTTCTAAATCCTTACAGTTTCAAACAACATCAATCACTTTCATAACACATTATCTACATAATTGTCATCTCAATATTCCGCATTATGGTGACGGTATTTATCACTATCATTTCTCTAAAATAATTCATTACAAGAAAACCTTGAGTGTTATTTTTAATTTCATATATTGTTATATTTATTCCAAATGTTGATAAAATTGAAAAAATAGAAAAAAAAATTCTTAATCTTTTGTTGCTAGAAAAATTATGATCTCATGAAGAGAAGTAACGAATCACCATTTACAAATTAGATGAAGTGAATGTGATTATTTATTATTAAAATAGTATACAGAATCAATGTGATTGGTGTTGAAAAAAATATCATTCATCAAATGAAAAATGAATTACTACCACAGAAAGTGACTAAATAATGAATGTTTCACACCAATTATTGACCAAAGTGAACATTACTGATATTGATGGGCTGACATAAAACAATTCGACATCTACAACTTCTGAAACATAATGGATTTAATGTGGATTATGATGAATAAATTCTCATGATATAGATAACATTTATTTATTTTATTTTAAAATAATGCTTTTAATTTTATGATTTTTAACATTTTTATTATATGTAAAACCAATTTCTGATATTTTATCGATATTCGTCACCTAAAATTGATGAAAATGTTGAATTGAATATTCATGTTATTAATTTTAAAACATTATCAATCATTATTAACCAATTTTATTTCATGCTCTGATGTGAGTGAAAATATGAATAATTTTCTTTTAAATATATTAAGGGGTGGATATGCTATTTTCTAAATGACCATTGTGCTTTATTCACTAATAAAAATTTATAATAATATAAACACAAGATGTTTTTTTGATGATGAATCATATTTATAGAGAAGAATGAATTTTATGAATATTTATATTATATTAGGTTCTTGGGGGTAAAATTAAAATCAAATATGCACGCACCGCATACCACTTACTGGGAAGGCAGGTCATATCCCCCCTAGGGGTAACCCACCCAACCATCTACATTATTACAATGATGATATATGGCCTAAAGGCCCATTGGGAATGAATCCCATTACATGGAATGTCATATCACCATTGGATAAAGGATGTGTTAAATAACTCTATATATAAAAAATACTTGTAATAAATAAAATATGATTCTAAATAATTTTCCAATTAAAATTGAATCAATTAGGTAAATCATATGTTTACTAATCCTGAAAAATTAAATACACGTACTTGTGGATCAATTTATGGATAAAACAATAGGCCCCCACCCCATCATGGGGAGATTGGGGGATTTATTTAATAGATGATTGTTTTCTAACATAGAACTTATATGATAATTATTCATACACACAATGTTATTATAAAGGTTCATATATGGTTATTTACCATGGATTTACTATTTCCTGATGAAACATATATATCACTTTCAGCTATATTGTAAGTGAATTTACAATATGTATAAGTAAAAATTATGAAATATATATATGGGTACACCCACATTCAATGTGAAGCAATTTAATTATTATATAAGTGATGCATATATTAAATAGTCATGTGTATTAATATTAGTCTGGGAGTATAAATCATATAATATAGGCTTGTCAATTAAAATAAATACCGTGAATTATATATCATATTTAAAATGGTCTAGTATGTAAGCACTTGGTTCTTATTTGTGAGGTACATGTTTCATCTTTTTTACTTTTCCTTATGTTTTTCTAAGAAAATTAATAAAATGGGGAAAAATCCTAAATTTTCGAACTACACGCCGTGTATTATTCCACACGCCATGTACTTTGGCCATGTGGGATGAGTACACAGGGTGTGTAGCCAAGCTAGTGATGAAGGGTGTAAAAACCAACTACACACCGTGTAGTGGGTATGTACACGCCGTGTAGTCAGTCGGTAGGTAAATAGTAAGGCTATGGAAGCAGCCACCATCTGGATGATAGTACATGCCGTGTACTTCGAATTCACACGCTGTGTACTCATGTCGATGGATGAACAGTGACACGCTTGCGAGAAGCCGCTGGAAGAATAGTTAAAAACTGAAAATTACATGCCGTGTACTTGAAAGTACACGCAGTGTAGTCTATTTTTTTCACATAAGACAGGAAATAGCCTCCTCATTTGGAAGAGGAGGCTTTGGACATGTTTTGGAGCCAGGAGAGGAGGCCGGAATTTTGAAGAGCTCCCGATCGCACGTCAGGAATCAGATTCTTCTGCCATCGATCACGTTGGTACCACACGTGTAAGAGCTTCCTTATCCTTGTGATTTTCTTGCCAATACATCATCTAAAGGGAAGTTATTTGATTTTTAATGAGAATTATTTTACCTCAGATCTACAACATTCTTGAACATTTAAGAAGGTGTCATTCGTGTATACCGTTCAGTGGTGTTTAAGGTAGGGGGCTTGGTGTTTAATTTTCCAACTGATGTGCGTTTTGTGTACCGTTGTGACACACGCCAATGAATGGGGTGTTGTATAGATTAGGCCTTTTAGAGTTAAATACCTATAATTGTATGGGTAATTTAAATGTGACAATAAACTATTGTTTGGGATCACTGCTTGTTTCCAGGACCACCCCAGGGGTGCATTCCGCTGTTTAGTTGTTCGGATAGGATACCCAAGGGTATGCCTTTATAATAATGATTATAGAATTTTCTTGAGTGGAATTGCATGCTTATTTCTTGTTACATGTTGGTAATGGCCCGGTTACTTTTTTAGCGTGAAGGGAAACATTGTGATTATCCTGTGGGAAATGTACTACATAGCCTATGGGAAACTTCACCCGTGCCTGTGGGGAATTGATTCTGTGCCTACGGGCGACACCTCGTATGCCTGTGAGAAATATTCGATATGCCTGTAAGCAGATTCCTATGTTTGGATTATCTTTTCCTGAGGGTAAGTGTTTACATTTCTGAGGACACTAGCTGTTTTATGTAGAAAATTCACTTTGGTGATATCTTAAATTGATTGATTAAAAGAATAATAAAATGGAAATATAAGTGGTAAAGTTAGTTCCTTTTCAGTAGTACTATGTTTATTGCATTTTACTACTGCACAATGTTGTTACATATTGTCACATAGTTGGGCACATGCCTTTGGTGGGTGCCTACTGAGAATTATTTCTCACACCCTATTTGGGTCATCTCTTCGTCCCAAAGTGATTATGTTTCAGCAGGTGTGGATAAGGGTAAGTGTCCCTATACATGCACTTGATTATTGTCGGGATGTAGGGGAGCATGGGACCGAGCTTGGGCTCCTGGTGCTATTGGCTATTCTGTTATAATTTTTTGTACATTACTTCAGTTGTATTGTGCTGTAGTGTAACAATTTTTGGCTGTTTTATAGAATAGTGACATGCTGCATTGTCATATATATATGACTAGTGCTTTCCCTGTCATTCTCAGTTTTCAATTTCTGTTATACTTATTGTTTATTACTTCCACTTTTTGTATGATTTTTATCTATTCCGCTGCACTGCGCATTGAAAAATGAGGGCATAGATTCTCCACTATTAGACCTGGGACCTCGCTGCTAGTCGGCATCCTCTGGAGTTTTGGGTAATGTGCTTGAGGTCACGTGGCAAACCATGTTCGGGGCACCCTTTGAGTGGAACCCAGAACCGGGATGATAAAAAGTGTTATCAGAGGAGGTTCATTTTTTTGACATACTATTTGGAGCCTTAGTCAGGGATAGGACAAAAACTGTAGTTGGTAATAAGCTGTGCCCGGGTGTAGCAAACCCGTGTACAGGGAAAAGCCAATTTACCTCGTATTGCAATTTTATTGATTTTGAAATTTACAGTAGAATAGATTTTCACCGAAGGGTGACGCACTTGTTATTGTTCTGTTTATATTTTATTCATGGGTTCTATCTAGTTGCAACCCAATGAGATGAGGGTATGCCATCTCATTCATCATTTAGGCACATGATATAAATCACATACCATGCATAGTGTTTTTTCTAGGTAGGTGCATTAGACATTGCATGTTGATGCGATATTTGTTGTGCTAGAAAATCATGTTGTTTTGATAGCTACTTAAATAGATACATGATATTGATAGGGTATTATTGAGTGAGCCTGTTTATAGAATGGACACCAAACATAGGTTATTGGGGAGTATGGGACCTCATTGACTGGAATTTGGTGGATCTTTGATGATTTATCTAGTTATAACACATATAAGAAGCAAACCTTTGATTCACGGGGAGTATGAACCCTCACAGATCAGAATTTGGCACATAGGGGTTGTTTTTCAGTATTTTTTAGGTTTTGGAGATGTTCTTGAGGCATACTGTCCGGAAAACCAGTATACATGCCATGTAGTACCATAAAATTCCATGTATGTTCTTCGGTGCAGGAAGAAGAGGAAACATTTTAATTACACATCGTGTACCCTCGGTACACGTCGTGTAGTCACTTCCAGTGTCATAGACCATTTGGGAAGGGACATAGGAAAGGGGAAAATGCTTGGGGCAAACACGCTATATACCAGATGTACATGTCGTGTAGTGTTGTCCCGGAGTCCACCCGTGTAACTACCACACAAGGATGGAGGAGAACATAAAACATACATGTTGTGTCCACTATAGAACACTCTGTGTAGTTGGATCCATGTATCCTATCGTGTAATGAACAACACGGGTCGGCGAAGCTTGTTTAGTACACGGTGTGTACCTATGCGACACGCCATGTAGTCTTGTCCAGTAACAAACCGTTTGGACCTGACCGTGTGGCTGAGAAACGGGGTAGTGTGCATGCCATGTGCGTGTGTAACACGCCGTGTAGTATCACGTCGAGTAGTCGGCCGTGTCACAAATGACACGGGTAGTTGGAAAATTACACCATACATGTCGTGTGGTTAGTATAAACGCTGTGTAGTTTTGTTTAACGCTATTCATGTGTCTAGGCCATGTAGAAGGACCCAGGCAGGGGAAGAGAAGTCTGGTATACACTGTGTAGTCAGTATACACATTGTGTAGTCTTGTTGTGCAATCTTATTGCCTTCTTCCTCTTGTTTCCCTATTGGTTCCTTCATTTTTAGACTGTGATAATAATGATCTAAGGTGTGCAGTTCACCTTTTAGTGTCATTCCACCAAGACGTTCATGCGTTGTTTGACAGGGGAGCAGCAACGATTATACTCTAGAGATGGTGGGCTATTGGCTACCAGTAGATCCTCCAGCAGAGCCAGATGCGGAACAAGCCATAATACGGAACACAGGCGCGGAGGCGTAGTTCCGTGAAGGCTTTATGTGGTTCATGTATACCTTTCAGAGAGCACCACCGGATGCCACATCTATGGCCAAGATAACTCATATATTCCAGTAGAAGCATCCGCCGACGTTGTCAGGGGATGGAAGACCACAGGCTGCGGAGTCCTGGCTGTGGTCGATGCAGACTATTTTTGAGCACCTAGAGATTTTTCTAGGGCTGAGGGTCAAGACCACGACTTATATACTGTGTGATTCCGCCATAATGAGGTGGGATGTTACCACCTAGTCAGAGCATCATAGAGACATGGCATGGGAAGTGTAACACCCTAAGATTTTACGAAAAATATTCTTTTAATTTAATTAATGTCTTGAGTTGTATGCTACACCAAGATTACCTTGCGCTATAAGCAACACCGTATTAGCTTGCAGTATACGCAACACTATTCTTGGATCATGTTACACACAATTTTTATAATAGTTATTCTACGCAACATTGAGTATATATATATATATATTCAATGTATAAATGAAATATGGTTGGATTATGATATACGAAACAACGAAGGATTATTGCATAGCACGCAACCCTGACTTGGCTTGCATTACACGCAATCACGACCTTCCTCGATACCGTGTGTTGTACGCAATACCGGGTTTTACTAAACAACGATATATTATTATAATATTATTATGAACTAGCCGTTAAGAATAGTGTTAATTAAATTTTGAATTTTATAACATTATTATTCATATTACACATTTCTAGAACATGGTATAAGAACAAAATAAATTTTTCGGGTAAAATAAGTATTTTTAAAAAAATGCAGTTTTGCCACCTTTTGATGGCGCTCCCACTTTAAATCTAGTTTTTGACATGTTTATATTTTCAATTTGACAAAATAAAATTCTTATTTTGAATCAGGATATAAAAATTTACATTAGATAAAGTTTTGATATTTTTCCGATAACTTTCATATTTTAATGAATAGTAAAAACACGCTATATTTTAATTAAAAATAACTTTTTTCATCGTAATATCTTATGTGGTTAAATTATAATATTGAATGGTTTTAAAGTATAAATATAATATATTTTTACCATTTAATATAATTTATGTCATTAGCATTGATTTTACCTTGAATTCGTAGGTTAAATCAATTCAATCTTTTGCAATGTTTTAAAGAAAAACCCGTTTTCTTTCGACAACAGGATTAATTTTAATTTAATTTCTGCATCTTTTGTGTATTGAATTTGGTAAAATGGACTCCATATTTGGAATCAGTGGGTCCAAATTATGTTAATAAGCTACTTTTTATTTTTGGGCTTTGTGAATAGTAACTACGGTAAATTGTATTTACTATAGTTAAAAGTAAATCGGGTAATTAAGGGTAAATATAAGATTATAAAATTACACTAACACTTATAAAAATCCTATTGGATGGCTAAAAGTAGACCCATATAATCTAAGGGTCGGATTAGATTCATTTTATGGACTTTTGTCCATGAAAATAATTTAATTATTATTAAAACCAAAGAATGTTACAACATGTCACTTTCTTAAATCTTATAAGTATAATAATTTTACTTTAGTGATACACTTCATGAAACTTCGAACATGAATAGTCTACAAAAATATAATACAATTATCTACATCATAGGAATTTATTTATAATTTTTAGGGATTAAATAATTATCATTTATTATGACACAAAGATGATGCAGTAATTGTCTTATTAATGAAATATTGACATAATTGATGTTATAAATGCCCAAATAAATGAAATTTGAGACTTTTTATGACTTACACAAATTTTATAGGTTAATATGACATGTTATTGTTGATATAAGTAACTTAGTTCGAACTTATCATTCTGTTATGAATTTTATAAAAATCATGTACCAAATAGTTTCAAAATTGACATAAATTAGTTTTTAAAAAAATATTATATTATTAATTGTTATTTTATTCCTAAAAATCTATGGTTCGGAAAAATGAATTTTATAAGGTTATATATATTAATAATAAACAACTTGGGGTTCTTTTGGCTTGATATATTAAGTTTATTAACCATATAGTGTAAGAAAACAAAAAGACACGGTAAAAGTTAAATTATTTAACTTAGAGTTAAATCTAATTGATAAGGTTAAAATAATTACCTAAACTTGTATAAATCCTATTGTATGAGAGTATTTCTACCCATCCCCACTTTATCTTTTAAATAAGACCCTTTGGAAACATTATAAACCGAATTTGACCTTAATATAAAATAATATTTTGAGATTTTCCTAATGTACCCCTCTCCTCCCTTATAAAAGGGCACCTCCTCCCTCTCCTCCTCACACCAATTTTTTCATTCAAGCTATGCCAAACCCTGCTAAAATCTCTTCTACAATTCCCTAGTATCATCCTAGAGGTCCTTGTATTCTTCAAAGTCCATCCTCAGTTCTTTAATTGGAGGTTAAGTGAAGGCACGTCAAAAAGAGGTAATATCCATTACCGATCTTTTTCAATTTCATTCTTCTTAAACTTCGTCTTCTTTAGTAGTTTCATGATAAAGTAATAACATCAGAATTTCATATATACTGATATGTTATTATAAATATGAAACAACTCTAATTAACCTTCTATCCATCCTACAGAAAAAGGAAATCACCGCGCGTGCGTACGTACGGACTACTGTCTCCACGACGCGATGAGATTCATTATCTACATTAAGCATTCATGAATGATTATAAAGTATATATAATGAATAATAATTAAATATATGACTTGTTAAATCTACTGTATTTATGTATATATATATATTTATGTCATCTACTTCCATTCAAGACAATAAGGAAAGGAAAACAGCGTTCATGCGTACGTACGGACTACCGTCTCCATGAACGGTGTGTTTCATTTAATTTATCTATCTATTATATATATATACTGAATATATATTATATATAAATCATGTTTTATATTCTGTAAGTAATTAAATCAATATAAAAGTAATAATAATGTCAAGAACAACAAGTCCAAACACCTACGATAAATGAAACGATTTTACCCAAAACGCTTCTTTAACATGGAATTTACAAAAGAACGGGTAATATAAAGTCATAAGTGAACCATATATGATATCATAACAATGAATATGATTCTGTAATAAGTTAATGACATTATTTAAATCATTATACAGGAGGTTCGGATACGTACAAAACATATCAGACATAAGGTAAGGGAAATATCACAATCTCATTTTTATCCAAGATTGTTTTTACTTTGGCATTCACTGGGGTGTATTTTATCATCTAAATACATGTTTCCTCAATATGTAATATTATTTCCATCCACCTAAAATTGTTAAATCCAATTTTACCCTTCAGTGAGTTTTTAGTAAAAGATATGAAATGAATCTTTTGTCATTTTTTGTACGAGGTACTTTTTGACTTTTCCGAAAAAAGTACGTGAAGAATGTTTTTTTTAACTTATACGACATGAATCGATTTTTAAAACATTATTTCCAAGAAACATACTTTACAAGTTTTCAAGTTTATTTTTAATCAACTTTTTTTAGTTTATAATTGTACAACATGTTAGGAAAGGAAACGTGTTTTTGAAGCTGAAAGGAAATTTTCCTCAAGAATGGAGTTTAAGTGTTTTATCAAAATTATTTTCCATCTGAGATAATAAAGGGTTCTGTTTTTATCCCTATTATTACATTGATTTGATTATGTTTTGATGGAAATATTTTTATGAATTCCTTTATCTTATATGAATTGTTTTATGATGTCATGATGTTTAAGATTCCCATTTTTATTACATGGGTTATGCAATGATGTATGATTTATGATTTTTGGCACACATATGAATGGTATCATTATGAGATGGGTGGGACCTATATATCCCTCCAATGAATTGGGTAAAGATTTTATATCTCATGAGATAGACATGGCTTGAACGGTAGGTTATACCGGTTCAGTGAAACAGGACTGAAACGAGGGTGACTCGGTTCAGAAATAGACTTTTTCCACTAAGATAGTCTTGGAAATGAGTCTTGACTAATAAGAAATGATTCTCTATGATTATGTGTGTATGCCACAAAGGTTCATGTTTTATGTTACGATTATTGGGATTTCATTTCACTACTATGATTTATCCCATGTTATGATATTATGATCTCTTTTGCAGGTTAAGATTTCCAAAATGTTATGTTCTTATGATTATGATGTGATTCAATTTTCTTTTGTTTACCCTTACTGATCATTTGAGCTCACCCTTTTATGTTTTTTTCCCCACGATATAAATAAAGTTTTTAGGTAAGAAAAAAAAGGGAAGATCTTTATGGGAGATGTTGAAGATCATTCACCATGATTAGAAGATTACGTTCCGAGTTTCCAAAGACACTAAACTATTACGGTCCTTGTGTGTGTGTTTTTGTTATGTAATAAGTATTTCGCAAAAGTAATGTAATGTCCTTGTACATTAAGCTTCGGGTCTCTACAGTTGGTATCAGAGGGAAGGTTTAGTCAACCTTTAGAACCTAGGATGCGATAACTTTAGTGAGATCCCTAGAGATATTTCTAAGGTATGTCTAGGGATGTCCCTAAGGTTAAGTATAAGTATAGGTTATAGTCCTAGAATTGTGCTAATGATCTTAGAATTAAACCTAAGATGTTAGATATTGAGGGTACTCCCCCTTTTATTATGTTGTTTTCCCTAGCATGATTTTTTACTCTCACACTATTCTTTTTGGGTTTTAGACGATGGCTGGAACCCGAAGGAACCGTGTTGATCAATGCAATGGACAATGAAATGATTGTCCTCTTGAACAAACAAGTGTTATGGGAGATGGAGTGCAAAATCTTATTGCTATACTTACACAAGATATGAATCATAATGGACTTCCAAATGAGCAGAGAAGGGAACAATATTCTATTGAGTCATTCATGAGGCAACACCCACCTTCTTTAAGTGGGTCTTCTGATCCACTTGTTGCTGAACAATGGATCGGTACCACTGAAAAGATATTTTCAGTTCTTCAATGTTCTGAACATGATAAAGTCATCTAAGCAGTATATCGTTTGGAAGGTGAAGCTGATAAATGGTGGAATCTTATCAAGAATACGAGGCCAAGAGATGAAATTGAGTCCATGGAATGGGACGAGTTCAAGAACATGTTTTCAGTAAGTACTTCCCTCGTATTCTTCGAACAAAGATGGAAAAGGAGTTTCTTGAGCAGATGCAGAAGGATGGTGAATCTGTTGGTATATACGAAGGGAATTTTACAAGACATGCAAGGTATGCATCTGGCATTATCATCCAACCTGAAAGTAAAGTTGATCGATTTTTCAGTTGCTTAAAACCAAGTCTTTGAAGGGAATTATCTATAAGAGACTTCATTAGCTATGAAGAAATTGTGCATTGTGCTATCAAGGTAGAAATTGAAGTTGGTGTTGCATATCCATCTCATGGTTTTGACAAGAAACGAAAGATGGAGTTCAAGGAGAAATCTCAGAATAATGGTGAAAAGAATATAAATGTTTCCTTATGCACAAATTGTGGAAAGAAGAAAGGTGGAGATTGTCTTAAAGGGACTAGAAAATGTTTTAAGTGTGGAAAAGAAGGTCATATATCAGCTGAGTGTCAAAGTAATGGAAAAGGGTTTCTAATGATGTGAATAAAGAAAACACTACAGAGAACGCGCCACCAACACTTCAGTGCTTCAAGTGCAAGGAAATGGGGCATTATGCTAATAAATGCCCTAATCCAAGGGTTAGTGATGATCGACATGAGCAACCACTTAAGGAAAAAGACAAAGGGATGTCACATGCGATCATCATTGGTGATGTTGAATATGACAACGATGTGGTGGAATGATTAAGTGTTTATGTAATGGGATTCCAAAATAATGTTGTATATAGTATCATGGAATATTGGAATATTTATATATTAGTCTATTGTGGATTTCTATAATTTTATGGTACCGATTACCATGGAAAGTGATTGATATATTTTTGGAAAAAAAAGATGATATGCGCATAATAAAGGGAAAACGATAAAATGAAATATTTGATAGTATTCATGAGCTCATGATTGATATAAGGACTAAGTGATATCATGGTTTGAGTATATAGAATTTTGAGGATTTTGGAATGTGGAAAGTGTTAACTTTTAACTACATTCATGTTTTCACTATGGTTCAATGGGTATTCAATAGAATACATGATTAAGGCCTTTGAATGCTTGGAATGTGACCAACAAGACATATCTTATGATATATGGGGATCAACGATGGTATTAAATCTCTGGTAATCGTTTTCACTATATTATGAGAATGGACTGCAGTATTATCCTAAAGATTGGAATGGATTATTTTGGACATAAGTTAGTATTGTTTAAGGATAGAAGTTTTTTTTCGATATTATTGATGGGATGTTATAGTAATATAGTTTTAGAAAAAGGACAACCTGCAGGACGGGCGACAGCCCATCACGTTAGACAAGGTCGTAGGAATCGAACCCACAACCAAAGTGCGACTGGCCTTTATCATCTACCACTTGCCTACAAGAAGTCCCTGGTTAGTAGAAACTAGTTTTATTTTTTTAAGCGGTATGATATATGAAGTATAAGTTCATTTTAGGAACCATATATGATTAATCTCACTATAGATGGACTTATGTATTTTTTGATTACTTTTCTAACCTTTTGTTTGAGACAGATGGAATGAACCATCATTCTATCACATGTTCTTCTAACACATCACGAATGAAAACTTCAACTTCATTTCTTTAAGAGATGAAGTGGAAATTGTCCAAAGAACGAAATACTGTGCGACTATACCAAAATCACGAAAGTATTTCTTCTAATTCAAATTACATCAACTTTAGAGAAATGATCTTGAAAACCAAAAATGTTGTCCTAGTGCTCTTATATCTGATGAATCAGATGGTACCTTATATCATCACAAATTTATGGCTTTGTGATTGCTGGATTTTCTATAGCCATGTTCTCTACCACTCTACATCAGAACATGATGGTTAGATTTCTCTTCCATATCCATATTTTCACCTATGTGGAAACCCAATGATTAGTTTATTTGGGTAACTGTTACGTTTCATACTTTTGTTTTTAAAGATTGGTTTTGGTATTTCTTTTTACGATGTGGGATTCTATTAAAGAAACTTTCGAATAGTAAACCATTTATAACCCCGATGAATTTCGAGGGAGAAATTCATTTTAAGGGGGGTAGAATGTAACACCCCGAGATTTTATGAAAAATATTCTTTTAATTTCATTAATGTCTTGTGTTGTATGCTACACCAAGATTACCTTGCGCTATACGCAACACCATATTAGCTTGCAGTATACGCAACACTATTCTTTGATCGTGTTACACAAAATTTTGATAATAGTTATTCTACGCAACATTGAGTATATATATATATTCAATGTATAAATGAAATATGGTTGGATTATGATATACAAAATAACGAAGGATTCTTGCACAGCACGCAACCCTGACTTGGCTTGCATTACATGCAATCGCGGCCTTCCTCGATAGCGTGTGTTGTACGCAATACCAGGTTTTACTAAACAATGATATATTATTATAATATTATTATGAACTAGCCGTTATGAATAGTGTTAACTAAATTTTGAATTTTATAACATTTTTATTCATCTTAAACATTTCTAGAACATGGTATAAGAACAAAATAATTTTTTCGGGTAAAATAAGTATTTTTAAAAAAATGCAGTTTTGCCGCCTTTTGATGGCGCACCCACATTAAATCTAGTTTTTGACATGTTTATATGTTAAATTTGAAAAAATAAAATTCTTCTTTTGAATCAGGATATAAAAATTTACATTAGATAAAGTTTTGATATTTTTCCGATAACTTTCATGTTTTAATGAATAGTAAAAACATGCTATATTTTAATTAAAAACAACTTTTTTCATCATAATATCTTATGTGGTTAAATTATAATATTGAATGGTTTTAAAGTATAAATAGAATATATTTTTACCATTTAATATAATCTATGTCATTAGCATTTATTTTACCTTGAATTCGTAGGTTAAATCAATTTAATCTTTTGCAATGTTTTAAAGAAAAACCCGTTTTCTTTCGACAACAGGATTAATTTTAATTTAATTTCTGAATTTTTGTGTATTTAATTTGGAAAAATGGACTCCATATTTGGAATCAGTGGGTCCAAATTATGTTAATAAGCTACTTTTTATTTTTGGACTTTGTGAATAGTAACTACGGTAAATTTTATTTACTATAGTTAAAGGTAAATCGGGTAATTAATGGTAAATATAAGATTATAAAATTACCCTAACACTTGGAAAAATCCTATTGTATGGCTAAAGGTATACCCATATAACATAAGGGTCGGATTAGATTCATTTTATAGACTTTTTTCCATGAAAATAATTTAATTATTATTAAAACCAAAGAATGTGACAACATGTCACTTTCTTAAATCTTATAAGTATAATAATTTTAATTTAGTGATAAAATTCATGAAACTTAGAAAATGAATAATCTCCAGAAAGATAATACAATTTTCTACATCATAGTAATTTATTTAGAATTTTTATGGATTATATAATTATCATTTATTATGACACAAAGATGATGCAGTAATTGTCTTATTAATGAAATATTGACATAATTGATGTTATAAATGCCCAAATAAATGTAATTTGAGACTTTTTATGACATAAAAAAATTTTATAGGTTAATATGGTATGTTATTGTTGATATAAGTAACATGGATCGAACTTATCATTCTGTTATGAATTTCATAAAAATCATGTACCAAATAGTGTCAAAATTGACATAAATTAGTTTTTAAAACAAATATTATATTATTAATTTTTATTTTATTCCTAAAAATATAAGGATCTGCCAAATGACTTATATAAGGTTATATATATTAATAATAAAAAACGTGAGGTTCGTTTGGATTGATATTGTAGTTTATTAACCATATAGTGTAAGAAAACAAAAAGACACGGTAAAAGTTAAATTATTTAACTTAGAGTTAAATCTAATTGATAAGGTTAAAATAATAACCTAAACTTGTCTAAATCCTATTGTATTAGAGTATTTCGACCCATCCCCACTCTATCTTCGAAATAAGACCCTTTGGAACCATTATTAACTGAATTTGACCTTAATATAAAATAATAATTTGAGATTTTCTTAAGGTGCCCCTCTCCTCCCTTATAAAAGGGCACCTCCTCCCTCTCCTCATCACACCAATTTGAGCATTCAATCTCGTCCAACCCCTTCAAAAATCTCTTATCCGATTCCTTAGTATCACCCTAGAGGTCCTGGTCTTCTTAAAAGACCATCCTCAGTTCCTTAAGTGGAGGTTAAGTGAAGGCGCGTCAAAAAGAGGTAATATCCATTACCGATCTTTTTCAATTTCGTTCTTCTTAAACATCTTCTTCTTTAGTTGTTTCATGATAAAGTAATAACATCAGTATTTATTATATACTAATATGTTATTATAAATATGAAACAACTCTAATTAACCTTCTATCCATCCTACGGAAAAAGGAAATCACCGCGCGTGCGTACGTACGGACTACCGTCTCCACGACGCGATGAGATTCATTCTCCACATTAACCATTCATAAATTATTATAAAGTATATATAATGAATAATAATGAAATATATGACATGTTAAATCTACTGGATTTATGTATATATATATATATGTCATCTACTTACTTCCATTCAAGACAATAAGGAAAGGAAAACAGTGTTCATGCTTACATACGGACTACCGTCTCCATGAACGCTGTGTTTCATTTCATTTATCTATCTATTATATATATATATACTGAATATATATGGTATATAAATCATGTTTTATATTCTGTAAGTAAGTAAATCAGGATATAAGTAATAATAATGTCAAGAACAACAAGTCCAAACCCCTATGATAAATGAAACGATTTTACCCAAAATGCTTCTTTAACATGGAATTTACAAAAGAACGGGTAATATAAAGTCATAAGTGAACCATATATGATATCATAACAATGAATATGATTCTTTAATAAGTTAATGACATTATTTAAATCATTATACATGAGGTTCAGATACGTACAAAGCATATCAGACATAAGGTAAGGGAAATATCACAATCTCATTTTTATCCGAGATTGTTTTTACTTTGGCATTCACTGGGGTGTATTTTATCATCCAAATCCATTTTTACTCAATATGTAATATTATTTCCATCCACCTAAAAATTTTTAAATCCAATTTTACCCTTCGGTGAGTTTTTAGTAAAAGATATGAAAGGAATCTTTCGTCGTTTTTCGTACGAGGTACTTTTTGACTTTTCCGAAAAAAGTATGAGAAGAATGTTTTTTTAACTTATACAGAATGAATGGATTTTTAAACCATTATTTACAAGAAGCTTACTTTACAAGTTTTCAAGTTTATTTTTAATCAACTTCTTTTTGTTTATAATTGTACAACATGTTAAGAAAGGAAAACTGTTTTTGAAGCGGAAAGGATATTTTCCTCAAGAATGGATTTCAAGTGTTTTATCAAAATTATTTTCCATCTAAGATAATAAAGGGTTATGTTTTTATCCCTATTATTACATTGATTTGATTATGTTGTGATGGAAATATTTTTATGAATTCCTTTATCTTATATGAATTGTTTTATGATGTCACGATGTTTAAGATTCCCATTTTTATTACATGGGTTATGCAATGATGTATGATTTATGATTTTGTGGCACACATATGAATGGTATAATTATGAGATGGGTGGGACCTATATCTCCCTCCAATGCATTGGGTAAAGATTTTATATCTCATGAGATAGACATGGCTGGAATGGTAGTTTATACCGGTTCAGTGTAACAGGACTGAAACGAGGGTGACTCGGTTCAGAAATGGACTTTGTCCACTAAGATAATCTTGGCAATGAGTCTTGACTAATAAGAAATGATTCTCTATGATTATGTGTGTATGCCACAATGTTTCATGTTTTATGTTATGATTATTGGGATTTCATTTCACTACTATGATTTATCCCATGTTATGATATTATGATCTCTTTTGCGGGTTAAGATTTCCAAAATGTTATGTTCTTTTGAATATGATGTGATTGATTTTTCTTTTGTTTATCCTTAATGAGCATTTGAGCTCACCCTTTTATGTTTTCTTTTCCCCAGGATATAAATAAAGGTTTTACGTAAGAAAAAACAGGGAAGATCTTTAGGGGAGATGTTGAAGTTCTTTCACCATGATTAGAAGATTACGTTCCGAGTTTCCAAAGACACTAAACTATTACGGAAATTGTGTGTGTGTTTTTGTTATGTAATAAGTATTCCGAAAAAGTAATGTAATGTCCTTGTACGTTAAGCTTCGGGTATCTACAGGAAGATTTCCAGACAGCTTTCCAGGAGCTGAAGGGAAAGTTGACATTAGCACCCATCCTAATACTCCCAGAGCAGCGGAAGAGCTATATAGTTTACTGTGATGCATTAGATATTGGGCTAGGAGTTGTGTTGATGTAGGGATATCATGTAGATGAGTACGAGTCTTGGTAGTTGAGGCCACATGATAGGAATTACCTGATGCATGATCTTGAGTTGGCTGCAGTTGTTCATGCATTGCACTATTGGAGACATTATCTTTTGGGAGAGAATTTTGTTGATTTCACCGACCACAAAATTATCAAGTACATCTTTACTCAGCGTGATATGAATCTCAGACAGCGAATTTGGGTCGAATACCTTCAGTCCATTGATTTTGATCTTTCTTATACACCAAGTAAAGGTAAGTCAGTAGCTGATGCACTGAGCAGGAAGACTTATACACAGGCAGTGCAGGAGGCTAGTGCTGAATGGCTACTGATGGCTTTGTTCCCTGAGATGCATTTGGAGGTGCACGATAGTCAGGGGAAAACCTACCATTCATCTTTAGCTATGACCTCTACCCTCCTGGATAGAGTGAGGGTGAGACAACTATCGGATTCAGAAGGCCTATTTCTACGGGATTCGGTGACTAGTGAGGACCCTTCTCTTGATTGGTCGATCGGTGATGATGAAGTATTGCGTTTCCATGGACGAGTGTGGGTTCTATGGGATATACACAAGGAGATGATGCAGGAGTTTCATGCTTCATTTTGGGCGTTTCATCTTGGAGTTACCATGATGTATTGTGACATCAGGTGTCAGTACTGGTGGAAGGGTATGAAGAGAGAGATAGATGGTTTTGTGACAAAATGTTCCACCTGTCAGTAGGTGCAAGTGGAGCACCAGAGGCCAGCTGGACAGTTACAATAGTTACCCATCCCGGAGTGGAAATGGGATGATGTTGTGATGGACTTCATGACTGGGTTTCCAAGGTCACCTCAAGGAAATGATTCCATGTGGGTTATTATGGACAAACTCAAAAAGGTAGCTCACTTTTTTTTGATCAGGGAGACATTCGGAGTTGACGAGCTTAGAAAGTTGTATATCCGAGAGGTCGTACATCTTCATGGGGTCCCCCATTCTATTGTTTCAGATAGGGATTCCCATTTTACGTCTTTTTTCTGGTAGAGCTTTCAGAGGGCACTGGGTACATAGGTGTTTCTGAGCACAGCTTACCACCCTTAGACCAATGGTCAGTTAGAGCATATGATACAGGTGATTGAGGACATGTGGCATGCATGCATCCTAGACATTGGGGGCTCCTAAGAGAAGCATATACCCCTAGTAGAGTTTTCCTATAATAATAGATTTCAGGAAACTAGAGAGATGGAACCAAACTATGATTTATATGGTAGGCCATGACGATCACCCATGTGCTGGTTAGGGGAAAGTGAGGTAGCTTTACAGGGACCACATCTCATGCAGGAGACTTCTGAGTAGGTCCAGTTGATTCAGAAGCGGATGGCTACCACGTAGTTTCATCATAAATCTTAGGCTGATCACCGCAGATGACCCTTGGAGTTCGTAGTTGGGGATCCAGTTTTCTTGCGTGTTTCATTGAGGTTGGGACATAGGAGGATCAGGAGACATGGTAAACATTCACCGATGAATGTGGGGCCATTTTATATTCTAGAGAGAGTCGGGCAGGTTGCCTATCTGTTGCAGTTACCACAGAGTTACCAAACCATGTGCAACATCTTCCATGTATCTTAGTTGCGTCACTATCATTCTGATGCATCTCATGTTTTTTTATCCCAAGGAGGTTGAGCTTGAGTTAGATGCGTCCTTTGAGTAGAATCTGATTCGTATCGTCGATAGGAGCACAAAGGTTCTCTGAGCCCAGTCAGTTCCTCTCGTACGGGTGCAATGGAAGAATGGCCGAGTGCAGGATGAAACCTTGGAGCGGGAGACCGATGTATGTGCTCAGTGGCCGGAGTTGTTCATGGCTATATCATCACCACCCTTGGAAGGGAAATTCGGGGACGAATTTCTTTATTGGAGGAAGTTTGAAAGAACCCGGTTATTATATTTGAGGTACGAGTTTCTTCATTTCTCTTTTCCTTAAGTGTTTTTGACAAAATAAATAAAGTGGGGGAAAATTCTAAATTTTGGAACTACATGCCATGTACTATTCCACATGCCGTGTACATTGGCCATGTTCGGTGAGTACATAGGGTGTGTAGGCATGACGACGACGAAGGGTGTAAAAACCGACTACATGCTGTGTAGTGGGTATGTACACACCATGTAGTTAGTCGGAAGGAAAATAGTAAGGCGGTGGAAGCAACCGCCAACCGGATGACAGTACACACCATGTAATCCGAATTCACACGTCGTGTACTCATTTCAATGGATGAATAGTGCCACGCTGGCGAGAAGCCACCAGAGGCACAGTTAAAAAAAATGAAAAGTACACATCATGTACTTGAAATTACATGCTGTGTAGTCTGTTTTGTTTTTTCTTAAGATGGGCAGTAGGCTTCCCATTTGGAATAGGAGGCTTTGGACGCGTTTTGGAGATGGGAGAGGAGGCCAGAGCTTTGAAGAGCTCCTGATCGCACATCGGTAATCAGATTCTTTTGCCGTTAATCTTGTTGGTACCATGTGGGTAAGTGCGCCCTCTTCCTTTTGGGTTTCTTCCCAATCATTCCTCAAAGGGAAGTAATTTTAGGTTGAATGATAATTCTTTTACCTCAGATCTATGACATTCTTGGACATTTCGGATGTCGTCGTTTTCATATACCATTCAGTGGTGTTTAATGTAGGTGGCTTGGTGTTTAATTTTTAAATTATGTGCATTGTGTGTACCGTTGTGACACACACAGATGAATGGGGTGTCGTATGGATGAGGCCTTGTAGGGTTAAATACCTATAAATGTATAGGTAATGTAAATGTGATAATAAACTATTTTTTGGGATCGCTGCTTGGATCCAGGACCACCCCATGGGTGCGTTCCTCTGTTTAGCCATTTTTCCAGGATACCCGAGGGTATTCTTTTATAGTAATGATTATAGAATTGCCTTGAATGGAATTGAATGTTTATTGCATGTAACATGTTGTTCATGGCTCGGTTACTTGTTTAGCCTGAGGGAAGGTTTGTGATTTGACTATGGGAAATGTACTTCTTAGCCTGTGGGAAACTTCTTCCGTGCCTGTGGGAAATTGATTCTGTGCATGTGGGCGACACCTTGTACGCCTGTGGGAAATATTCGATATGCATGTGGGCAGATTCCTGTGTTTGGATTCTCATTACCTGAGGGTATGGGTTTACATGTCTGAGGACACTATCTATTTTACTTAGAATATTCACCGTGGTGATATATTAAATTGAATGATTAAAACAATAATTAAATGGAAATATAAATGGTAAAGTTAGTTACTTTTGAGTAATACTTTGTTTATTGCATTTTACTATTTCACACTATTATTTCATCTTTTCACATAGTTGGGCATGGGCCTTTGGTGGGTGCATATTGGGATTTATTTCTCACACAATGTTTGGGTCATGTATTCGGCCCAAATAGATTATGTTTCTACAAGATTTGATAAGGGAAAGGGTCCCTATACAGGTACTTGATTGTTACTGGGAAGTAGGGGAGCATGGGACTGAGCTTGGGCTCACGATGTCACTGGCTATTCTATTTTTCTTTTCTATACTTGTACATTAGTTGTATTGTACTGCAGTGTAACATGTTTTGGCTATTTTATATAATAGTGACATGATGCATTTTCATATATATATGACTGCTAGTTTCCCTATCATTGTTATTTTTCCATTTCTGTTATTCTTATTGTTTATGGCTTCCCCTTGTTGTATTCTTTTTATCTATTTTGCTACACTGCACTTTGATAAATGACGGCATAGTTTCCCCACTATCAGACCCGGGCCTTCACTGCTAGTCAGCAGCCTCTAGCATTTGGAGAAATGCGCTTGAGTTCACGTGCTGAATCGGGTTTGGGGCACCCGTTTAGTGGCATCTGGAACCGAGAAATTACATAGTAGAACCATTGAGAAGATTATCACATCATTTATATGAATAATTCAGATGTAAATAAATTCATAAAAATCAATAGTAAAATTATACACACCATGAATTTCTATATGAAATCATTGTTCATTGTGAGTATAAAATGATAAATATATTTTCTTCTAATGTGAATAATGAATGCATTGACAAAATTATGTTGTTTTGGTTATATTATCACTCCCATTAAAAATAAATTAAGAGATATTTTTAAATTTTGTTTATGTGACATTTAAAATTGGCCAGAAATTAATTAGTTATTTTATGTGTGTGTTAAAATTAAGATCTGGCTTCAAAATAATTATTCCAAAATTAAAAAATTTCAGAAAAGGTGGAATTCATAACTAGGGAAGTGTTTATTTTACAGGTGGTAATAATAACTATGACTCCTCCCTGTGTTCCTAATCAATTTGAAGCCCTAAATTCACTATCCCTAGAGTCCACTGAAAATTCAATGGCAGTGGTCCGAACATACTGAACCATGTGTTGTCTTATCAGTTGTTCAAGCCACACTATTTAAATGCCATTATTTTCTCCTCTATCACCCACACTTCCCACTGAACTACTCCTTGCTATGATTTCTAGACCACCCCCTGCATCCTTGCAACCACCGCCTACACATTCCCCACATTAAATCAAACCTAATATCCAAACACCATTCACATAAGATCATAGAGGTACCAACTCTCACTGAAGTCGTCGATTCTTAGTACAAAGTTGTCCCCCAACATCATCTAGTGAAACACCCCTAAATAACGAAAGGAAACCCATACCTCTGTCCTTGCATATAAAGAAACTCTATGTAATCTTTTTTATTTCCATTCCCATGCCTCTGATTCAATCATGTAACAGTGCATGACTTTTTCTTTTTAGATTTTTTCATTCCTGCTCAATAAAAAAACAAATAAAAACCACTAATTTCATTGGTAAATCGATAAATTGTGTATTTATATACCAATTTTTGTAAATTGTTTTTTAATATTATAATATTTGGAAAGGGACATGGAAGGTCAACAATGTATGATTTGGTAGCGCAGAGGATAGTTGGTGATTATTTGAAGCACAACATTGTAAAAAATGTTAAAAATTAAACATGTTTCCTTGGAAATCACCTACCATGCACTACTGTGATGAGGTATTCGATAATTCAATAAAGACCACTTGATGTGTGTAGATCTCGAGGATTGGGTGGCACATACTACAACCAAATCAATGAATTTTCATTTATCTATTCCCTTAATTTGATTTTCTTATGTCATTATATCCCAATAAATAGAGATATTTGTGTATTCTAATATTACTTTTTAGGGAGAGGAAATATACAATTATTTCTGCCACGTTTGTGTTGTTGCGATCCCTTCTAGTGATCTGCATTCACATGAAATTGTGTTTACCCCTTCAATGATCCTCCATTACTAGTATCAATGCATTGAAAGAGAGAAGTTCCAGGATTGAGGCTTGTGACATTGCTTCTACTTCCACTTCCATATACCACCATTAGTGGTATCTGAGCCAGGTTTAAATGTAATATTTATTAAGATGAGGGACTATGAGATATACATTTGATTCATATGCAGCACCCAAGGGAGAAGATGATGAATAGTTGAGGTCATTAGTTACCAATTTTTTTTAATCTATCCTCTTTGGGTTTTCTTTCCCACCTTATATTTTTTATATTTAATTTATCAAAAAAAATCGGTTTCTTTTGTCAAAAATCCACACTCCACATATCTTTTTTGATTTTATATAGCATATTTTCCTAGAAATATAAAAATATTTCATTCCTTTTACGGTTTTCCCCAATTTTTTAAATTCAATATTTCTTCACATTTATTTACACTTTCCCCTCAATGCCTCATCCATTTTCAATCAAAAAATAACAATTTCCATTTTTTTTAATCCTCTACGACATCAATATACAGAAAAATTTTACCTCAATTTCATGCTCCTTTCAAGAGGCCTCTCTTTTATACAGATATAATGGAAAAAATTATCCATTTCTATTCTGATTTTGTTTTCAATATGCTAACCGAAAAAAAATTGATGCAGTCAGCACTTTCTAAAAAATTGAAATTGTCAATCTAAAAAAATGAAATATGCACTATCTGATAAATTGAATTTCGTGGATATTGAATTTCATTTCTTCAACAATCCCTTACACTTCTTTTTATACATTGATGTTGATGATAGATACCCCTCGCCTTATTTCACTTGATTTCTTATTAGTAATCATCATCTAAAGCCATTAATGATTAAGATATATAAACCTTCCCAAAATTCAAGAACACTATCGATGTGGTATATGGTGATCCATCCACTAGTCTAGGATTCTTCATGCAACAAATCCCTCTGTTAGATCCCCTAGTGATGAATATCAATGCTTCATTCGAATGCATCTGAGTACTGATGAAGGCCCATATCATAGGGGAACATCTAGAAGAAACCGATATAAGTGGTTCAATGAAAAATAATATGATCTTATAAGATGATTATGGGCTGGAATAATCCCAATTCAAAGTAATAAAATCCAGTTTTCTTCTTAGGGTTGTTATTTTGTTCTCATGATCACCTCTAGTGATCAACTCATCTACTTCATCATGCTAGTTTGAGTTTACTACAACTAATGACTATAGTGAAGTCATTATAGTTGTCAGAAAGCCAACTGAATATGATAAAAATTTAAGGGTCGTGAGGAAAAAGAGTTTAAAAGGGTATGTTGGAAATAAAACTTATTTCCTAGGATGACACTAACTATACAGTTCTATGAAGGAGGATTTGAGAATTAAACATGATTTTCCTAATTTGTGTAGATCTGGAGGATTGACCGACACCTACAGCAGCCAAATAATAGATTTTTATTCTCTCTATTTTTCCTATTTTTTTCGTATGGTTGTATCCCTAAAAATAAGGGGTTTTTTGTGTTCTAATATTAATTATGATTCATAAAAAATATAACATTATTTTCACTACTTTGGTGTTGTTGTGATCCCCTCGATCGATATGTTTTCATATGCGGTTGTATTTGATGATCAAAAGATCCTCCATCAAATAATAAAAAATCCTCAGTTGGGGTTTTGGATGTGTTGAAATTGTTTTCTGGTAGGATTTCAGACAGACGAGGAATGTGCTACCTCCAGGATGTGGTAATAGAAAAATAATAGGAATTTGTTAGAAGACATTTTATTTTTTATATACATTTTGTTGTTTATAAGAACTAATTTAATATTCCCATTTTAAGTTCTTTTTACATCTCTGCATTCTAAACCGTAAATAACCCCTCCACTATACACATGGAATCTCCAGCATGGCTTTACATTTTTGACTGAATGTCTTCTTATTTTATGGATCTGATGCAATTGCTTCACCATAGTAGGGTTTCTTAGATTGGACAAAAGCGATGGCTGAGAGACTACTTTTCTAGGATTGATGGAGGAAGGTGGGGTAGAGTAATGATGCTACTAGGTAATGAGGCTCTCTCAATTCGACGATCAAACATGCATTATGGTGTCTTGGGTTTAATTGTAACAATGAGAATGTGCGTGAATCCACCTCCTCTGATATGAGAAAACCTATGTAGATTGATGGTTATTCTGTTCTCCAATCAGAAATCTTTTGTAGTGTATCATCTGATTCCACCAGTGATGCTGTGAATCTTCAATTTCTAAAATCATCTAGAATAGGTTTTTCTGCTCTAGGTTATTCCCTATGGATACGGCTTGTCTAGGGATTGCGTTTAGCATCACCAATGCCACAAACAACCACTACTGTTCACATTCTTTATCCCAGTATAGCATCCTAATTGGCATTGGTTTTTGTTCTTGATTCCAGATGTCTGAAAATCTAGTTCACACTAGATCTGGAGGGTTATGAAATCCATGTTTTCAAAAGGTGTATCCCCAATGGAGGAAGATCACATCGTCATCCACTTTGGGAAGTATTGTTAGACCTTGGCCCTAGAGGAAGATGATTACGATGTGTGGGGACTCGGACAGAGGTGACAACCTCAGAAGGTTGCGATGGACATGGAAAACATCAATGGTGTAAGAGGACGGTCTTGGTGGGATGGGATTCAAACACAACAATCTATAAATTCTAGCATAAATGATCTCTAACTATTTCAACCAAGCCCTGGTAAGGGAGATTTTGTATGATATTCTTGTTCTTGTTGTGTTGTTATGATTCTTGTAAATGTTTTTTTAAATTTTCTAGCATCTATAGCTTCCATTTCTACACTCTTGTAAACCATTATTCTTAGATAGTGAAACCCCTGCTGATTCTTCCCCATGTAGGTGGGCCATTGGGTGAAGCACATTACATCACTATATCCTCTTTTCTATTTTCATTATTTAATTATTCCACATGTAATTTATTGAACACCATTTAATTAATTATAGTTTGAATTAATTTTATAATGATGTTATTTTTGTAGTTTTATTTGTATTTGCTTTTTCTACTATCATGTTTTTTATTGTAATTTTATATGATTTAGTTTCGGTTAATTTACTTATTATTAAATATTAAAGGAATAATATATAATTATTTAGATTATTTATTTTTGGATTTATGTAAACCGAAATTATAACCAATGGATTATAGCTATTTAAATGGAGACTACCTTGAATAAAACCCCCCAATAAGATTCCAATACGATAATCTAGGTGGATACAATATCCAAGTGAAATTCCATTTTCACTTTTTCCTCCATTACTCTAATATGGGGAGTATGAAGTTTGATGCTGTGGGGTTTAACAATATCACGTGAGATTATTATAGATCGTAGTATGTGTTGGTTGGTAAAGTTAGATCCATGGGTTAGGCAGTTAAATTCCATTCACACTATACTACATGTCCTTAGGGTTTCTAAGGTCTCCCAACCAAGGATATCAAAATTTATTTCAGACGGTATGCATTTCCGGTTACCCTCCCCCATTCCCGGATACTGAACAACAAAGGAAGATCATTTGTGGTTGAAATTTATTGGAGCCCAATTGTTTTAAATTTATAAAATAAAAGGTGTATAAGGTTGTATTGAAAGGATAGATGATCCAATTTTATAAAAATTTAAATTCAAAAATGAAATAAAAAAACATAAGGCGTGCATATGCCCTGCTCTAGGGAAAGACCAATGAACCCTCCTCTCATTGGGTTTGTTAGAAAGACCAATCCCTATAGAAGAAAGAATTGGTTTCATATTGTGGATATAGTGGAAAATTTAAATGATATTTAGCAATGTGGTCCAGAGGTCCCTTTAGTGGGGACTTCATTGGATGAATAAGATGACATGGATACAAAGGCCCATAATTTACCTTATGTGCATCCCTTGTGGGAATATGATATAGTATCATGAAATCATAATATAATTGACCTTACAGTTGGGAAGGATTTTAGAGGAATGAAAATGTGAAGGGAATATTTGTATGATGATAATTTCCAACTTGTCTCCTATAGAAAGTTTTTACTTATCCTTTATCCTAATCTAAGCGGTATCTACCTTATGCTGGAGAAGCAATTGGAAAAATCAAATTCATTTAGAGTGCTTAATTCACATAATGAGGATGGGCCTTAAAATTGAGAAGATATTGATATTTTTCTTATATATACAATATCTCCCTCAGATGGTCTAAAAGCTAGTGATGCACCTAGAATGACCCCATCAGCAATCCTATTAGAAGGTTCCATGGAAGATCACATAGAGATTTAGTAGGGTCATAATGACATGATTTATGGCGATTCACTCACTCGGAATGATTGTGAGATTTAACCCATGGCTGAGGACATATAGGAAGAGACTTGTGAATAAACCATGTCTTGGAAATGGGAATGTCACCCAAAAATACATTGAAGAGGATACGGTCATGATGATTTTGCTGCCAAACAATGCCATGGATGATGCATGTCTTCTTGGAATCAGCTCAACTAGGAAGAGTAGAAGATTAAGGATAGGTATACTACACTTTTCAATCAAATGAAATGAATGTCAAAGTGGGAATTTCGCAGACGATGTTGGGGATTCTAGTCATGATTCTGATCATCATTATCGTGACTCTTGAATTTAATTTTCATTATGGGTGAGGGATTGCCTCTTTGTTTGATTTCATCCATCTTTTTTGTTTTTGATTTACTTTTCTGTTAATTTTTATTAATGGGTAGAAGAATTGGATTCTGTCTAGGCCTTTTTCATACATATATATTAATATATGTTTATACTTACAATCATAGATATATGTTAATATATGTATATACAAACATATATTAACATATTAAAACAAAAAAATTTCAATTAAAATTTTCATTGAGAAATTTTCATGCAAATTTTCAATGGAAATTTATAAGGTGATTTTGTACAGAAAACATTGAGTTAAAATTCCCAATATTTATTTATAAAAAGACACAATGAAGTGAAATTTTTCTTGAAAATAACACACATACACACACACATTGAAATTATTTATCCATCTAAAAATTTAAAAAAATTTATAATTATGATTCTAAATTCATACTCAAAATTCAATACAAGTGTACACATGCATAAAAACATACATGCATAAATTTTAATGTTGCATTTGAATTTTATGGTTTTCAAAATAAATTTATACTCAAAATTTTCTCTAAAATTTTATACTTGAAATTATATTTTTGAAAATATATAATAATATCATTTTTAAATATATAGTGTAAATATATTGAATTGTAAATAAATAATGTAAATTTAAACAAGAAATTGATAGTGAACATTTCCATGGGAAATTTCCAGTGTAAATTTATACAAGAAATCCATCGTTCAATTTTACATTTAAATTTACAATGAAAATATATCATATTTTTACTTAAATTTACAAAGAAAATTCACAATATATATATTTATACACAACATGTATTTTAGTATATCAATGTACAATGTATTTTTTTACAAAAAAAATCATATTGAAAATTTTTAGTGTATGTATATATATTTAGAAATCGATGTATAGATGCATAAAAAATATATGTGTATGCATATACATACAATATAATAAATATAAAGAAAAATTTTCTATTGTAAAATTGACACTCCGAATTTTATGTGCGTGCATTCAGACATGCATAATATATTGTTCTTATTTTTATTTCTCTCTATTATAAATTTTTAAAAAAATTTAAAATAGAATATATTTATATTTTTTTAATAAAAAAATGTAAATTATAATTTTTTTTTGAAATATTATAAAAGTATATACATTAATATATAATTTTTTTATAAAATATTCGACATTTTAATATTTTAATTTAAAAAATCACAAAAATATATAATTGTGAATATAAGAAATTTTTAATATAATATTAGTATTTATTATAATTTAAATATATATATTAGATGACAAAATTATGTTTCATAATTTTATATCAAAACATATAAAAATATGTAAAAATAAATATATCAAACTGTAATTATCATTAACATATATAACAATAATTGAAATTAAATTACATTTAAAACATTTTTCATGTACATAAAAATATTCAAACTATACCTTATATATATTATATTTAAAATAAATATTCACAAAAATTACGTAAAATAAAAGTATAAAAATGAATTTATAATTAAGTGTATAAATAAAGAATATATAAATATTTAAAAAAATGATTATATATTTATGTGATAGTGTATAAATATAAATAATGTATATATTAAACAATGTATATAATATATATATATATAATTAATATATATAATATTTAATTATATTTATATATGTTTCCAAATAATGTATGTATAAATATATATACAAATAATTATTTACTATTATACATTTAATTTTGATTATTATTATTATATAATTTTTGTGTTTATTTTTTAATTTTTTTAATTTTAATTATTGTTGTTTTATAATTATAGTTTTTATTAAATATTTTAATTTTATTTTTTAAAATTTCATACACATTGGCTGTGATAGTGTAATCATCCAAATCTTTAAAATGAGAGTGTTTGACTTTTAAGAATAATTTTAATCTAGAAATGAATTTGGTTCCACCTCATTTTTTTTCTATGTGGGTGGTCATCCTAACATGATGTGGACTATCCGTTATAGCCAAAACTAGAGAGGATTTTTTTTCAAATGTTGGATGTGAGGTATAGGTCAACCGAGGGTTGTTGGTGTTCTCGAAGAACATCATGTGAAGTGCCAACTAGGGTCATCCCAAGATGTAGGTTCCACCCAAGAGATCATGGAAGGGGAAACCATGTTTACAGTTGGTTGTACAAAGATATAGTGAACATAAATGAATATAATATAATAAGGATGTTAAAAATATCATGTCAAAAACAGATAATGAAACTTCAATGATGACGTGTGAAGAGACGATGACTATGCCTTGTGTCGAATGTATTAGATGTTATTATAATTAGGTGGAATGTCTTGGTTCTGAGTATCGGGGGTACATAAGATAGTGTGATCATGAGAATAAAAAATTCCTTTAAGAGTTTTAATGATAAAGAGAAAATTTTCCTCGGGTGTCAAATGTCAAGTGAAATAAAAATCCTTCTTGTGTGAAAAAATCATCAGGAGAATTTATATGGTGTTTTTTACTACATCAACTGAGGTGTCGCACTCCACCTTAATATTTGTATCAAATATGACAGTCATGGATCTATGAAAATCATGATGGAATGATGAATCCTCATCATGATGTAGATCAATTGAAGGTTGAGTGAACGATGAAAGATATGATTTGGGATAAGTAAATAATGTTAAAGATGATGATAAACTACTAAATTTTTATTAACATCATTAAAAAGGATATCAACATTTCAAAATAAGTGATGTTATCCTCAAAGATATTAAAGCGTCGGTCCCCTTCATCTATGATTTAAATAGTTATCATAACGGGGGTCCTTTTCCAGCGCTAAAAATAGAACTAATAAAGGCATGTCTTGCTCATGTGTTGTTTATATAACAACACACCCAATAAAAACCCATAACCTATGAATCTGAAATATATAATTTAATTGAAATAAATTTGAAATCATGAATAAAATACACTACTATATACATTTCATGAAATGTGTTATATAATTACATTTTATTTTATTCATCAAAAATTTCAAAAAAATTAATGTTTCATATTTTGATGCCCATGATCCCCCCATAAAAATGTATGCTCAGGGTATCAGTTGATAGACAAGTCATATCAACCCCAACAAAATAATCCACCTATTTAATAAAATAAATAATTTTTTAGTAATACGATAATGAAATAAATTACACATTAATATGGAAGAATACCGTAATAAAATGTAAATTTTTAATAAAAAGACACAATTGGAGTTATACCAATCTCACCGTATGTCGTAATGAGGTGGCGTTGATTCCTACACATCGAAAAGAAGGTATAGATCATTTTACTAAAATATTAAGATAGTCCAAATGCATTCTCTCAGTTTTGAGTATGTCACGTGTTCATTTACTAAAATTAATTTTAATTTTAAATAATGATGAACTTGTAGTTACATCGGTCACATATTTCTTCTAATTTTGGTGAAACTAATTCCTACTTGTCACAAATTACATATGGATCATTTCCCTAATGTATCAAAACAATCTGAATGTGTTTTCTTAGTTTTTTGTTTATTTGTTGTGGTTTTTTTCTAGAATGTTATTTCAAACTAGAAACATGAATTTCTAGTCATATCAGTTGCATCATGCATCCCATGGATGTGAGACTCCTTCATACACATAAAAAATGACATATTAATCATTTTAATAAATTATCAAAACAATCGGAGTGTGTTTTATTTGTATTTACCGAGTAAAAAATTTTGAGTTAAAATGTAAATTTTAAACTAATAATGGGCAATTTTAGTAATACCTGTCACACTATGTGTAGAATTGAGGTACGGTTGATTCCAAAACATCAAAACTGACTCATGGATCATTTTCCTAATGTTTTAATAAAATAATAATGAATTTGATTAGTTATAAAATATAATTTTTTTTACCTAAATTAATGTCAACTTTAAATAAAAAGGAACACTTGGAGTCATAGTGGTCACACTGTGCATCTTATTGAGATACAGTTGAATCATACAAATCAAAAATTAGACATGGATCTTTTTTTCGAAATGATCAAAACAATCTGAATGAATTTTTTTTGTTTGTATCTTTTCAACTATTATTTTTTCTAAAATTAATGTTAATTTTAATTTAAAAGAGAGACTTTGAGTTATACCGATCATACCGTGCATCCTATTGAGGTGTGGTTGATTCCTAAATTTAAAAAATGACTTATAGGTCGTTTACCTAAAGTATAAAAATAATCATAATGTGTTTTCCCAGTTTTATGTGTGTCACTTTTTGTTTTCAATAAAATTAATGTCAATTTTAAATAAAAAAGACACACCTACAGTTATAGCTATCACACCATACATCAAGTTGAGGTGATGTTGATTCATACTCATGATAAATGATGTATGAATATTTTTTCTATAGTATCAATACAATACAAATGAATATGATCATCATTCCATATGTCGCATGTTCTTTTTACTAAAATTAAGTTAAATTTTAAATAAAAAACCACACATAGAGTTATAATGGCCACACCATGCATTGTATTGAGGTGAGTTTTATTTCTCCATATTATAAATGACACATGAATCGTTTTTCCTAATGTATCAAAAAACTATGAATTAATTTTCTCAACTTTCATTATGTAGTTTTTTTATTTTTACTAAAATTAATGCAATTTTTTTAAAATTAGACATACTTTTAGTCATACCGGTCACACTAGGCATCATATTGAGGTTTGGTTGACTCCTAAACATAAAATATTACTTATGGATCATTTTCCGGAGGTATCAATACCATCATAATGCATTTTATTGGGTTTCAATATGTCACATGTACTTTTTACTAAAATTAATCTAAAATTTAAATATATAGACACAATTAGAGTTATAGATGTCCCACCATGAATCATATTGAGGTGAGGTAGATTCATATATGAAAAATGAAATATAGATATTTTTTTAAGTATAAAAATAATCCAAAATAATTTTACTTGTTTTCAGTATGTCACATTTTCATTTAAATAAAATTAATGTCAATTATGAATAAATAGACACACTTTTAGTCATACACATCACACCGTGCATCATATGAAGGATTGGTTGATTCCTAAATGTAAAAAATGACTTATAGACCACTATCATAAAGATTGAAAACAAATTAAATTAATATTCTTTGTTTTAAGTCTATAAACTTTATTTTTACTATAATTTATGTTAATTTTAAATAGAAATAAACAAATTGACTCATACCTGTCACAATGTGTATTGGATTGATGTGCAGAGGATACCTACACATCACAACTGAAATACATATTTGTTTACTAATGCTTAAAAAAAATTCAAAGAAAATTTAAAAAAAATTAGTATGTTGCTTGTTCATTTTAGCAAAATTAATGTCAATATTAAATAAACTGATACAAAAGGAATTATACCAGTCACACTGTGTATCATATTGAGGATCAATTGATTCATACACAACTAAAATTAATTATGGATTGTTTTACTATAGTATCAAAACAATCCAAATGTGTTTTCATAGTTTTCTGTGTTTTTAGTATGTCACTTGTTCTTTTTAATAAAATTAATGTCTATTTTAAATAAATATAAAAAATTAGAGTTATAGATGTCCCGCAGTGTGTTATATTGTGGATTAGTTGATTCCTACCCATCAATAATGACATATATATCATATCTTAAAGTATCAAAACAATAAAAAAAATTCATTTGTTTTCATTATTTCAGTGGTTATTTTTAATAAATGTTTTGTAAATTTTAAATAAATTGATCAGATTTTAGTCATACCAGTCACACTATACATCATATTATGGTGTGGTTGAATACTATACATCACAAATAACTTATCGATCATTTTCAAAAATTATCAAATTAATACTAACAAGCGTACATGGTTTTCAGTCTGTCTATTGTACTTTGTCAGTTTTGTGTTTGTCAACTGTATTTTTTTTAGTAAAATATATATCAATTTTAAATAGAATGAAGAACTTATAATCATAACTGTCACACTGTGTGTGGGACCGAGGTGAAACAGATTCCTACAAATACCAAATTCTAAAAAAAACATCAACATCCAATGTTATCGTGATTTCCGTTTCCTTTCATTTTAAAATTGCCAAGATTTCATATTCACGCGATGTTCTTAATGGAAAAACCATTCTTGTTTTTCAAAGATAGGTCAGTGGAGGAATATCATGTGAAAAATTTATCAGGTGAATTCACTATATTGAGAATATAATCTTCCACTACTTTTCTTGGATTTCAAATAGAAATTGTTTTCTACTAAATAATATTTAATCTATGTAGTGTTGGTAACTTGAAAAAGGGAAGCAATGGAAAGTATAAATATATGTTAAAAAAAGAATATTTTTTAGATAAAATTAATATTCAAATTGAATTAAAAATATTTGATAAAATTTTGGAATAATGTAGTTAAATAACAATTATTATTTCACAATTTTATGATGGTTATATACATTCTTGAACCATTTCATTTTTGTCATTATCTCAATTGCATCCTCTAATCCCACAAGAAAGAGAATCTTTGAACAAACCACCCCAACTCAATCAATGGAATCCAACTATATAAGAAAATAATTATGGAAGTCACATCTTCTTTCTATTTGTTCACCTTCTGCAATAAGGTCTGATGACCTTACGTTTCTATGAAAATCTATATCACCTTGTGAATATTTTTATTTTTGAAAACCATATTTGAATTGGAAAAATATAAATACTCAAATTATTAACAACATTTTAAAATTAAATAGTAATTATAATCAAAATTACCTATTGGGGGATGCTATTTTGATGAAAAAATATGATATATCCCATAACTTTACAAATATAATAACAAACAACTTTTAAATTTGTTTTTTAAGAAATTGTAGAATCATTTAGAAAAATATGAAATTTTTATTCATATATGTTTGGATTGGTAAAATGTATTATATATACATAGATACTTTTCTAATTATAGAACTTGTTTGCTTCCTTGTGTGTAATTCCCATATACATGCATGGTTTTTCATGATTTGTTTGCACTTCCCAATTATAAAATAATCCCCATTAAAAAATAATATATGTTTTATGACATGAATATTAGTTCTATTTTTTTTATATTTAGCATAGTAAAAATTGAAAAACAACATCATGTGTGGTTGGTTGTTTCAGTATCCAGGTAGTGAATCTGGAAAATAAGTATATGGAGTATCTATATTAACCAAAATGAAAATTAAATCACTCATAAAAGAACAAAAATCTATAATTAATGAAATACATGAAGATATATTTATTATGGTTAAATTTTAGGTTTTTACCCCTGCATCGTTGGTATTAAGAAGTGTCTGTCATCCATAAGTTTTGTTTCAAATGATTTGTGCAGGTCACCCACTATTTCTTCTAGTTTTTGGGATTAAATTTATGTTTGTTCTATAAAGGTGTGTGAGGACTAATGAGACCAAATATTTCTCATGGGGAAATACATTCACTTTTTATTGATATATATGCATGTAGAAAATTTGATATTTATTTATTCATAATTTAGACACTATATCATCTTTTGGAAAATGAAATCAAGAAGACATACTTTATATATTCATTTACTCTTGAGGATACTATCCCTTCATAGTTGAGTATTTGATTTAAATTTTATAGAGAAATTTAATCTCTGCATTCATCTTCAGACATTTTTAATTCAAAATCAAATACATGACTAATACCATTTTTAAAATTAATATCTACATGAAACATTGATGTTTGTAAAAATGTATATTCAACATGCAGGGTAAATGTGAATTTGGAAGATCTTTATGATTATTTTGGTTGATCCTTTAGATGGAATTGATTCGTACTTTTGTTCCACTCCATTCACTTTGATTCTCTCTAAAAACAGCCATTATTTCAGACATTTTCCCCTTAATTGTTAATTGTTTATCATGAAAAATGACATGGAAATAAATACCTTCTTATTGACATATGGTTTCACAAGATCTGATGTCCATGCAATGAATTTTTCAACATATTTTTTGATCATATGAATATCTTCATCATCAAGTGTAAAAGGTTTCTCGACACTTGTCTAAGGAGCTATTATAATTTCTATGCTCCCACGACCTGTTCGAAGTGGTCCATTGTGTAGCCTATTGTCTTGGATATTGAACATCGTACGCCTCACTAAAAGCCAATGGATGAGTGTGGATAAATAATAATCACATTCATTTTTACCCAGAATAACATCAATACAAGAAAGTTTTCATTGTCTATCTGAATAAATTTTGTTTGAAACAATTATTATAATATTGATTACCTTGAATAAGATATCTCTTTTGAGGGGAATGGATTGCCACCCTGATAGTGGGGGTGGGGGTGGGTATCTTCACATAATGGTTATTGATGAGTTGTTTCATCTATTTTCATCAGCCCCATAATAGTTTCTAGAAATGTATTCTACCATTAAAATTTTTCATCAATGAAATAATTTTTTTTTCATCTATTTTATTTCATTATCTTTATCCATCTTTTTCAAAAAAATGTTCAGCATGTCACCCAAAAATTTGAACCATTATTGCAGCCATATTGTTATGGCTATGTCAAGGCCATCAATAGTTGTCATTCATTGAGTATAGGGGTTGATGGTTCCTATGGATAAGATATATTGAAAATATAGAAAATAAAGTTATCAATAATATATAATATAAATATAATGAATTTTTTTTAATATGTCGTACTTACGCATGTTTCCCAAACTTTTTGTGTGGTTTCATCTATTAGTATCCCATCTTTATTTACACGTTATTCCTTCCATACACAGGGCATGTGATGGAAGTGTCTTAGTATTTCAAAACATCATTGTTCATGTAAATAGAGGAAAATAACTATGTTGCTGATTCGCGTCACATAAAATTATTTCAGCAGATTTAAGATACATACAAATTTTTTTAAGTGAAGCATACCCTATCCTAGATTTATAGTAGGGATACGATAGTTTTTTCCCGCTCCTTATTTTGATCACTATTTTTATCATTCACAAATAAAATAATATAAATAAATTTGATGAATACAAGTATTTCCAAACAATGTATTACCAAAAAAATATACCTGAAAAGAATCATCTAGAAGACATCCAGTAAACGGATCCCACACATAATTTGTTATTAGGTATGCATACATAAGTGGTGGGTGCATGTGTATTTCCCCTTTATAAAATTTAACATGTGGAATGTTGTAGCTCGTGACATGTCTAATATAAGGAATTCATTACCCAAGGTCATAGGTTAATTTAATGTATTTCCATTAAATAAACCATTATATAAGCTCATGATTGAGTCATTTATTTTTTATTTATTTTTTTTATAATGCATTCAAATTTTATTTATAGATGCTACACCATGATCACAAATATGAATGAATTAATATTCAATGTTAGAATTTAAATAAAATTGATTATAGTTAAATGATTTATCCAATCATGGTAAATTAATTATGTAAAAATCCACTTAAATATTTTTTAGATATGTAAATAATAAAACATGATAAAATTTAATGCATAATAAAACAAAATCACTCAATAAAATATTAAGATAGACTAAAACTTCTTTACATGATTTGGAAAAAAAACTTAATTGAACTATCTGTATGAACAAACCATGTTGGGAGACTTACTTTTATATGGGGTGTAATTATAAAAGATTCAGGTTGACTTAACCATTTTACATCAAGAGGGGTATCCTTTTGTAGACTTGGTGAAATTTAGAGGCAAGTGTTGATAAAATAAAATTCGGGATTTCGGGATTGGGGACTCCGCTCAAAGGATCAAGGAGCTACATGCCTGCTGTTGGCAAAGAGATTCCTACCTAAATACCTTCAAAATAAATTGACCAACCCTTATTGGGGTTATGAAAATGAGAATATGGATCTTTACTAGTATAATTTCCATGAAACTAGACATTACAAGTTCAATGGTGAGAACTATTGGGTGTTGATAAAACAGTGGGAGAATTAATAAAATCAATTAATTGTTTCTCATAAAATTTGCAATCTAGTAAATTAAAAATAATATGCTCTTTTAATTGTAGAATAAAGTTATGAGAACACTATCCCTATAACCATTATTGGATAATGAAAATCTCAACACTAGATGTAACTACAAGGAGTGGTCTAGATTCATTCGGGTTGTTATATGCCATTAAATGAAATTTATATGCCAGAATTATCAATGGATGATCAACCTAATTAAGAGTTGAGCGATGGAGAGTTTATAGTCTATGAAAAACATATGAATGAATCGAAAAACAGTCAATGTTTGATGCTTTTATCTATTTCTAGTGAACTCATTAAGTATCACAAAAACATATATTTGTATAATATGACTGATAACATCCATGGTATTTACCAAGAGATATCTGGATATGAAAATTTTGATATTTCCAAGGTGATATTTCAGAGTATGATTGGAGAGGGTTCCTTATAGTTTCCTCATTTAGTCAATCTCATTGGACACATAGATTTCCTAGCGGTTATAGGGTTTAATCTCACCTAAAGAAATGGGAACCAATATCATTCTTGAATCAATATCTCATAGATTCTCTAGTTTTATTTTGAATTTTTATATGAACATCATTGAGAAGTCACATCCAAATCATCTTGTCCTCCATATCCATGTAGATAAAGATAAGAACTGTGAAAATAATTCTATCCATATAGTGAACAAATAGAAATGGGAGGTAATATTATTTATTCCAAAATAATCTTGACGCCATTCTAAAAAGATGAATATCAAAGGGGATGCAAGAGAACATAATGATTTCTATTTCGCATGTGGAAAGAAGGGCCACATGAAGAAAAACTGCACCCATCTAAAGAAGTAAGGGGGAGCTTCTAATACATTTTTATGTGAAATTTATCTACTTCTACAAGTTGGGTATTAGATACAGATTGTGGTGCTTACGTATGTATTCAAATATAGTAACCATGTAGATTAAAAAATCTTTACTTAGGGGAAGTATATCTATTAGAACCCAACAAAGAGAAACATGCTATTGCAGATATCAAAGACTAAAACCTCTAATTTTTAACAAGAATGATCATGTTTTTTAAAGGGTTGTTATTATGTTCCTTTAGTTACAGAAAAAATTATTTCTCTATCTAGACTAGATATAGATGGATTCATTTTCAAAATTTGTAATAAATGTTTCTTCATTTATAATGAAAATGAATTTGTAATAGTATGGAACATTTACATAATTGTCTTCACATGCTGGATTGCATGAACGACGTAATGTAAATCGATAATGATGTTAGTTCACATTACTCATACCACAAGGAAACTTTGGAATCACCATCTAGGTCATGTAAATGAAAAATTCTTAAAAAAATTACAACCAGGTGATTTTTTAGATTCTTTCAAAGTAAAATCACTAAGTGTATTTCACATATGGATATAAGGATAAATGACCAAATCCCCGTTTAGTGGGAGAAGTGAAAGGGCTTAAGAGCTTATTGAATTACATAATTCTAAGGTGTGTGGATGATTTCTTATTGATGAATGGGTTGGGTACTCAAACAAAATAACTTTTACTAAAGATTTTAATAGATATGGATATATTTACTAAATGAGGCATAGGTTGTATTATTTTGTTAACTTCTACGAATACAAGAATGAAGTTTACAACTATTTTCATAGGAATATTAAGAAACTATGCTCATAGTAAGGTTGAGCATATCTTAATCAAGATGTAATTGATTAATTACAGGATTTTGGGATCAAATCCCAACTCACTGATTAAACGCCTCAGTGGAATGGTTTAAGTGAAAGGATAAAGAACACATTATTGGACATGGAGAGATCAATGATGAGTCATTCAATTCTTCCGTCATCCTTTTGAGGATATGAGTTACAAAATGCAGAACAAATATTAAACGAAGTACAAACAAAATCGATAAAATGTATTACATATGAATTTTGTAGTGGAAGAAAAACCATTTTAATTAATATACATTTTTGGGGGAACAAATATTTTGTTAAGGCCTCTTCAAGTGAAAAACTTTCTCACCGAGGCATAAGGTGTGCCTTTATAGGATACCCTATGGAAATTAAAGGATATTTCCGATATGACCCCTTGGAAAAAAGTGTTATAGTTGATATACATTCCATATTCATTGATAGTTATCAAATATCTATAATAAATAGTGGGAGTCTATTATACATTTTTGAAGTCATAGCTCATGACACAAAAAATTTGTTATAGGTGTTGATTCCATAGTGGTCTGTGGTAGAAGAAATTGTTCTAGAGACACAAGAACTATGTAGGAGTACAAGATAGGTTATAGAACCATAATGGTATGTTTGTATAGTTATCAAGGATGGTGACTCATTATATGTTGATAAAAATTATCCTCTAACAAATAAAGTCGTAGTTTACTGAGCTTATGTTTAAAATTGACAAGAATCCATGAATTATAAAATGTATTCCATGTACCAAAACCATGTTTGGATTTTGGTACATCCTATAGTGACTGTAATGATTATTTTTTTCAAATGGGTATTCAATAATAAATTTAACATGGATGGAGAAGTTAATAGATATAAGACATTATTGGTTGAAAAATGATTTAGACAACATTAATGTATTGACAATGATGAAACCTTTTCACCAGTTGCAATGTAAAAATCCACCAAAATTATACTTTACATTTGTGCATACCGTGACTTTGATATTTGGAAAATGGAGTTCAAAATAGAATTCCTCAAAGAGATACTTCAAGAATATGTCTACCTGACACAACATGAAGTGTTTATGACTCCAAAAAATTCCAATAAGATATGAATGTTGCAAAAAAAATTTATGGATTAAAGAAAGAATCTAGGTCATGGATCTATCATTTTGATGAATCCATAATAGAATTTGTTTTTATAAAGAATGAATGTGATCCTTGTGTCTACAAAATAGTTACTGGGACATCAGTCATTTTCTTAATACTATATGGTGATGAAATATTTCTTATTTGAAATTATACACAAGTCTTATAGTCAATCAAGGAATGGTGGAATAAATGAATTTCCCTGAAATTCATGGGATATGCCTCATATATTATTGGGATCAATATCCATCATGACAGATCCAATAGGTTTCTTGGCCTATTTTAAAGTACATAAATAAACAAGACACTGAAGAGATTCTGTATAGACCAATCCAAGAGGGGATTGTTCCCAACATCACATGACATTCATCATTCTATGAAATTGTGTCCTGAGACCAATGAATAATGAAATATAATGGTAAGTATTCCATAATCATTAGTTATTGGGTATGTCATGATTCATATTCAATTTATTAGGCTAGATTTTACCTATGAATTAAGTGCTGTAGGTGGATATCATGCGGATCTGGGTGAATTTCATTAGATGGAACTCAAGACTATCCTGAAGTATCTGAGGTGTATAAAAGATATGTTCATGGTTTATTATGTAGATGAGGAACTTGTCATCAGAAAATATGTAGATGATACTATACAGACTGATCAAGATAACATGAGGTCGCAAATTGGATAAATATTCACTTTGAAAGGTGGTTCTATGAGATAGAAGGGCTCAATGTAGGTTTTGGTCATATATTCTACAGTAGAGTCTGAGTATATTGAAGGATAATAAGTATTTTTCATTCAAAATTTCATCCATGATATTTAAGTGGTACCTAATAGTAAATATCTCATCACACTATATTGTAATAATATTGTGGCCATGACTCTCACAAACGATCCAAGGTCACATCAGCTGGTGATGCACATTCATTGGAAGTGTCTCCCTTGGAGGATTTTTCATAGAGAGGTGATGTTTCAGTGAGTATAATTAATATGTAAGAAAAATGTAAGACCCATTGACTAAATTTCTAACTCATTAGGAACATTATTATAATTGGAGGTTCGGTGGATTAAAGGCTTAGGCTGTTGGCTCTATCCCATGTGGGAGTTTGTTAGTGTTGGTTTCCTAGAAAAAATTATTTGTACTTTGATTACATGAATATTTGATGTATTAAATAGTAAATTAAACATATTATTCTATATTGATCATTTTCATTCATGAAAATAATTTAATAATATCATATAGTATATCTCACATTGATAAGGTCATATTAGTTTCCCACTATGAAGAGATCCTTGAAGTGATGTGATAATATTCTCAATATAGTTCTCTAGTTGGATAACATACTATGATAAGACACAGTGTATATAATGTTAGGTGTGAGTACCCATAAGAAGATGAGACATCCTCTCTTGAAATCCATAATTGGTCATCTCAATGATGGGAGATTATAAGAATAGGCCCACCAGTAGGAATTCCTCATGTTTTGGAATAATCAAATATTCATATCTGTGAGCCTGTGTGATGGTACTTGGACATTAATAATATCATTAATGAATTTCATGACTCCATTACATAGATTTTTTGATGAAAAATTTCATGCCATTTTCAGGGGGATGTAGGATATGCTGGGTGTGTCACGAATGACATGTTATTAATAGCTATGTCAAGAATGGATTTGTCCCTTCTATATCAATGGAATTTGATTTATCAACCCTTTGATTGAAATTGAACTGTTACCCTAAATTTCATTGACATTGTTTAACAATGAGTTTATTTTAAATATTAAAATAATTATTTTTCAATCATATAGGCTGACGACACCATCATGAAACATGGTGTATAGGATTATTTGAAAATGAGATTATTTTACATAGTGAGAGTTCATATGTGGTTATCATCATTGTGACTTTATGTTCTTTCTATTGGGTGCCTTGACCAATTTCAATATAGTAATCTGCGACTTTAGGCTTTCTTGCCTAATCCCAATGAGAAATAATCCTAGAGGGTTACATAGTTGGTATTTCTAGTGGTCTCAATTAAAATATTCATTAATTTAATTAATTGAATAATTATTATTCTCAAGATTGAGATATAATTTTATTTATGATATATTGATCGTATAAATTAAATCAATATTTCTTCACCAGATTCTGAATAAAATATATATAATCATTTTACTCAATATTTATTAAATATTTATTTATTTTTTTGTGAATAAAATATAAATTTCCGTGAATAATGTATTTATTTCAGTGTTCAATAAATACAAGAGAAGTTTGAATGGACCAAGACTGTGTTTGGTGATAATATCATTATTCATGAGTTGGTAAATATTATTTATCCACATTACATCAATTTGCATACCACAAAATAATAATACTATTAATATTATTATATGTCATGGGATTTAATTAATTTTTATAATTATATATAATTCCAATTATGAAATTAAATTTTGTAAATGAATTTTCAGGAATATAAATACATGGTTATGCCTATTGTCTAATTCAGTCGAAACCAATTTGAATTTTCTGAATAAAAAATTGTCGTCCCCAATGAATTCTATTTGGACTCATCCACCTTTATCCCTATAAAGAACTAGAAACCCAAGAGATAATTTCTTCATGAACGATGATCGAGCAATCAAGAATAAAAAACACATCACATTTGATAATCAATGCTAGCACTCATAGAACATGTGATGTTACTAAGAGACCTTTAAAGCATTTGTGTTTCACTACTAGAGGGATTATACCCTTGGATCCTCACAAGCGCAATGAAAGAAATTTGGTAGGGGATTTTTGGATGATAAAAAATCATCAATGAAGAAATATCCTAATACCAGGAATTTATTTCATCAGATATTAATTGAATTAATTATAAATTTGATGTGAAATATCCTTTAACATGGTTTCAGGATACAAATATCAAGCGAAATTTGAATATATCACCAACTAAAAAATACTTCTACTGTGCCCAGAACCAACATTCAAGGTGAAATTAATATCTTGTTGTGAATATAATAGTGGAGATCACATGTCATATTATTATTTTTCCTATGTAAATTTTTTTTTGTCCATTTGAAACAGTGAGTGAAGGAGGTAATTGTGAGGTATGTAATACGAGGGAGATAACACATATACCCAACACCATTGTTTGTTATGTATCCCCATATAGGAAGTATCTAGAATAAAAAACCTATCAAAAGTAATCATAGTGAATATGTGAATTAACACATTTTCTATCATATGTTCTTTAGATATTCCCAGAATGGGGATCCAATTAGAAATAATTATGTCTCTTCTTATTTATTAGTTAATTGTTTACCCAAAAAATATGAAACTGTGGGCAAATAAAATATTTTTTATATCATTTAAACATATTTTTCACCACTGGAAGATTACACTACAAAAATAATACATCCCCCAAAGATCATTAGCTTTAGTTCCATCAAGATAGTTTGAATCGCAAAATTATACATAGATATTTTTACACTAAATAATCCATAATGATGAAGTAAGTCCACCACACAAAAATCATCAAAAAATAAAGAGAAATGAAGAATGTACAACTATCGCTCGTCCTAGGATCTCATCAACCATGAATAATTGAATAATGTAATAACACCAAAATATTCCACTAAATGTTGTCCATTTAAAATTTATCTCAAACAAAGCCACTACCTCAGGCAGAAAACCTCAATAGACATCCATGACATAATCATATAAATGAGGTTTCCAAAATTGTGGGCAAATAAACCTCCTAAAGTTAATAAAGATAGTGGATCAGGCCATCCTAGAAAAAAACTCACGATGCTAGGAAAGCTCAATTGAATGGACAATGAGAATGAATATAAAATAAGACCATTTATGAAAAACCACTTGCTACACTATTCAACATAGTTGGGTCATCACCTACCATTTCAAAATCTAAATCAATCATGACATGCCTTCAAACTCCCTTCTAACTAGCATAAGACCAAATGAAATATAATGGGAAGAAAAATAACACTCCAAAACCACAACAATTAAGAAATATTCAAGCTTAACACTGATGATATAGATGCGGAAAAATATGTATCGACATATGAGTCAAAGAATGAAATAATGAAAACTAGACCTTGTAATTATGAAGAAAAGTATATGTGCTACTAAAAATAGGGAAAACAAGAACATACCTTATATTTAGAGATCTTATGTTGTAGAAGTAGGGAATGGAGCTGTTGGCGGTGGATGTGGATATGGCAGAGGCATTGTAGCGAGTGAAAGCGATCTGGTTTTATGAAAGTTTGAGGCATGAGTGAGATAAGGGTTCTAATAGGGTTAAATTTATAAGAAAATTAAATGATTTTATCCTTACATATAGTAATGTGAAGATAAAGTATCTTTTATCTATTCCAAAATAGAATGCGTTGATAAAAACCATCTTTATCAGTGATAACAAATTTTCTAATAATAATATATTATTAATAATTTATTTATATTTATATATATATTTATAAAATTATATATATTAAATATATATTAAATATATATTTATATTTATATATATATTAAGTGTTTTTATATAATATGTATATATTTTTATAAATATAATTACTTAATAATATATATTTATAAAACTGAAAGTATAATAAATGTATTTATAATAATTGTAAATATATATATATATATATATAAGTTTAAATAAATATATCTATAAATATTGGTATGTATATATATATATTTATAAAATCATAATAGATGTATTTATTATAATTTTATAATATATATATATAGTAGTCATTATAATTATGAATAAACATATTTAAAAAACATTTTTATATAATTAAAGTCTTATAATTATAAATATAATAAATATATTTTTTGTAATATTATAATTACGTAAGAGAACATAACAGGTTAATGGTTATAAAATTAATGAATCATATACATATTAAAGTTTTTATCATAGAAAAAGAGTCATCATATATATGGACTACATGAATAATAATAAGGGTGTCAATGTATAAATGAACCTTCATGATGAATACATTACATAAACATGTGTCAATAATTCTCACACATTAATATATATATATGAACATAAATAACGACAATCATGTTCAGGAATATCATCATTATCTAATGGGATACATATATATATATATGTATAGCAAATTCATTGGAGACATATATTTATTTAAATGTATATATATATAATTATATCTAAAATTATTAATATAAATATTTAAAAAGAATTTATATATTATTATAAAAATTAATAATATATTTATTATTTAATAAAATTTATTATATTTTTATAATAATTTAATTATATATTTATTTAATTATAACCTTATAAAAACTATTTTAAAACAATATATATATATTTGAGTTATTAAAACAAATATTAATTATGAACATGTGATTTATATTTAATGTATATAAATGAACAGTATGTTTTGTTATAAATATAATAAATTTGAATGAATTTATAATAATGGTTTATTGAAAACTTTTATTAGCACTAAGAATAAAACTGATAAATATATCCTTTATCAGTGCTAAAAAAGCACTGATAAATGGTACTCCTTTATTAGCGCTTCATTAGTACTAATAAATGTGACATTTGTTAGAGTTTGTAGCATTCACTGATATGGCTGAGGCTTTTATAAGTGATTATTTTTTAGTGCTAGTAAAAGTCAGCACTAACCTTAAACCGATTAGTATTAGTGATCATAGAGTTGTTGATGATGAAGACAATGATGGTGGAGATGGTGACATGTGTTCAAATTTTATATTTGTGGGGAAATTGTTAGAATTGTTTTAAATTTGTAATGAAGGAAAATAGAGGCTTATAGGCATGGGAAATGAGGTGTTCATTAGGGGTAAAAACTTTTAGAGGAATAAATTCCATATAAAATGAATAGATAACAGTGTAACATTTTCAATGAGTACAAGAAGTGTCCAAATTCATAAAAATATTAGAGAATCCCAGATAGAACATGTGGAAAGGAAGAGGGAATCAGGAAGAGAGAAAAAGGAAAGGAAACATAAATTGGTTCTTTTAAAATGCATGTGATAGAGGTTATTTGTAGATTAATTGATGTCCATCGAGGGGCCAACAAAAGATGAGTGAAGTTCTGTTGATGTTTATTCCATGGGTTAGTCACCATGAGAGAGACCCAAGAAGGGGATATTGTGTTTGTAGTTGGTCATGTGAAGAGATGACCAAAATAGATTGACACAAATACGATGAAGACATCAATAATGTCTTGTTGATGATGTAGAATTATGATTTGATGGTTTTGTGTGAATATATAAAAATGGTTCAATTTATGGAAATTTAACATTGTTGTATAGATCATGCATTGATTCCTAGTGAAGATGATCTACTGTACAAAATATGGCGCAAACATCACAATGTGAATTGTTATTATTAGTGTATTAGTAGAAGAAAGAAAGATTCATATGGGTGACCAATATCCTATGAAATAAAAATAATTTAGTTGTAAAAAATACTTCAGTTATTTATGAATTATCATTTATGGATGTCATAATGTCTAATTTATGAGAACAAATAATTTTCTAATTCGTTGATAATGACTAGCGTTAATGGGTTTCACTGCCCTTCAGAATTCTATACTAAATATATGTGTGAATAATATAATGGGAATATCACCCTCTTCATAATATGTGTTGTTTTATTTCTTGTATTATATTTATTTTATTATATTGTTAGTGAATTAATCTCCCTCCTCCTATTACGAATATTTAGTAGATTTTGGTCATGGAGGAAGCATGTGATGGGTAATGCCCATCCTTTCATTTTTTCATGACGGATGAATAGTCCATGATTTAAATGATGATGAACATCATGATTAATGGAATTTATTCAATGAAGATATAGAGTGGATAATTATGCCGGAAACATGAGGTGGGATCATCAAATATTATTTATAATCAATTTAATTAATTATGAATTACATTATTATATTTTTTCTTCATTGATGGATCAGGTAGAGGATCTGTGATTCCCCATTGTTGCTTTATAGGAATCAAGGGCACATTCCATATAGTCGAGATCCACACATGATAAAAGAATCTCTAGATGCCAACTAAAAAATCTTTGGGTCCAAGCATGGAAGATCCTTGCACTTTTTTTATCTTTCTTTTATTGCTATGAGAATTATTTCCAAATCATTTTCATTGATCTGGTGGACAAATATTTCTCTATATTCATGGGAGCATTCTTTGTGAAATTAACCATCCAGGTCCTGAGAGAATTATCCAATTCTATTGTGCCCAACCAAAGAAAATGAATTGACACTCTAAGAAAATAATATTAATGAGTTTTTATATTTATGGGGTTAAAATAAAATAATTTAATATATGTTATTACTTATTTATTTAATTATAGAGAAACATGATGCCAAATGATAATAATAATATCATTATTTATTAACTTGTACATAACGTGGGAGTTATAATTAAGTATTATTTAATAAAATTTTATTCAAAATTTATTATATCTCACCAATCAAAAAATATCAATACTCCATTCCTCCAAAATATTTATATGTCCTTTCATAATGACAATTTATTTATTAAATAAATCTCCCTGCAATATTCTCTAACTAAAAAATAAATATTATATTCACTAAATAGAAAAATAAATATTTATTAATTATTCCTCTAACAATATATTCTCTCTAATAAATGGTGAAGGGATATATGTAATAAAAAATACATGAATAATTATTAAACCACATCTTGGAATAATATTTATTCATCTTGTTAAATAATAAATAATAATATTTTATTTAACTCAGATTCTTGATACACAATGTGTGTGATGCTATTGGCATCTTTCTGAGTGTCATTTGGAGAAGAACCCTTAAGTCCAAGGATAGTGTTGAAACACAACAATGAACCCATAGAAAAATAATTTAATGCCGTAATGACATGTTTCCAGATATAAGTGCATATTATGTAATATAATCACTTTGTCCTGATATATCAAATGAAGCAGTTCGCATGCTAATGTCATCAACCTATGTTCTTGATGTCTCTTTCTTCATATTTTTGGAAATTCAACTTGCCTATAGAACACCATGGTCATTGATTTATTTAGGATATATCATTTCCGTCAAAGTTCCTGAGATATCCACTTCCATTTAATATCATATGGGACAAATACTTGATTGCATTATTCATTTATACAATATTAATAATGATGCACCCAACATATCATACCTCACTGTGAACATTTTTTATCATTTTTTTCATCAATAGATCTATTTAAAAGAATCATTATACTCATTAATAATAATCATAATGTCTAAGGATCAATACACACATCCATAGAGGAGCTTTCGATGAATCATATAAATGTATATTTCATACTGGTGGGTCCTGTTCTCATTATATCCAAATGGATATTGCAAATGGCATACACCATGAGAAGGTGCCTCAATGTCCTATGAATACCCACTAATGATAGACTATATCATTTGTGTGCCTCAAATGATATCATCTTGATATTGAAAATATATCCATGAATATATTCATAAAACTTCATAAATCTCATCATACAACAAAAATGTTTTTCCCATTTTAGTGTGATAACTACTCTTAGGACATTATCACATACTATGTTATGTAATAGAAACATCATGATCTTATAAGTAATTTATTAATATTCCAAAACCATGAATACAAGTTATCATGAGGTACAAAGAATTTGGTTCTGGGGAAGTACTCTAACAGACTCCCACTTTTACTGGAGCCAACTAGTGACAACATTAAGTCTACTAGCTCACACATGATACTCATGCTTCTGTTGAGATAATACTTTAGTCAAGGGGTCTAGCATGTTATCGTTTTTGGATACTCTTATTATTTCAAATTAAACCCTCAGATAGAAATCCCTCAATAGGTGATACTTTTGGAGTATATTTTTTGTCTCTTGGTGCGACCATAGATCTTTCGAAAGAGCCACCACTACAGTATTATCAAGATACAACGTGATAGGGTATTTACATCTAGGTACTATATCAAGATCCTAGATATAAAATATCATCAAAATAGAATACATTGATATTTAAAAAGTTGTTATATACTTGGACTCTGCTATAGAATCAGTAAAAACTAACAGCCTCGACCTCCTCTAGATCACATCTCCTCCGTTGAGAAATAAAAAATTCCCTAATTACAACTTCATATCATTCTAATCTGTCATAAAACTAGCATCGGTATAACCCCTGATGACCAGATCCATGTCTCTTTCATACACCATGAACATATCCTTGGTTATTATTAGTACATATGGGTATCATTAAAGGATGACCAATTCTATTCTCTTATATCTTCTTGATATCTTCATATCATGCTCAATTCATAAGAAACATCAAGTCTATTACACAACATGGAATACATGGTCGATTTTATCACTAATTGTTATGGGATATTACTAATTATATATTTCTCCATTCTTATATAAGGAAAAAAAATTAGATATATGTAAACAATGTGTCACTGGAACCAATCCCCTATTTTATTTTTCCATTCTAAATCTCTTTAGTACATAGTAAACATATGAAATTTGAACTTTGAATTAGTCCAAGAAGCCTCTTGAAACTATCATGAATGATCTTGATCCCTATAATATAGGTTTTTTCACCAAGTCCTTCATAGAGAAACACTTATTCAACCAAACAATAATAGGTTGTAAGACTGGTATTTCATTTCCAACAAGTAATTCTTCATCAACATAAACTACTATGGTAAGGACATTATTTCCAGTAAACTATTTTTAAACACACATCTAACATTCATTATTAATGAAACAAAATTATTTTATTGATTCATTGAATCAATTATTCCATCACCTGGATTATTTCTTCATATAATAAATGGATTTATACAACATTAAAAGGCTTTTGGCATCACCTAGTGTCACAAAAACTTCTTTTGGTCTCATATATACAAATTCATAAAGGTTCCCATAAAGGAATGCAGTTTTAAAAACCATTTTTAAAATTTCAAAGTCATGGTAAGATACTGTAGATCTTATTATTTTGATGTATTTAAACATGAAAATGAGTGAAAATGTTTTATCATAGTCAATCCCTTAAATATATTTAATCTCTTTATCCACTAGTATTTATTGATAGATATTTTCATTACCTTCTATTTGACGTTTTCTCATTAATAACCATTTTCACCCATCATTCGATACATCAACAAGTGAATCAAACATAACCCAAGCATGGTTTTGAAACATGGAATCCATTTCATAATTCATGGATTCTTTTCATCATGCACCATAGGAGCTCAATAGTACCACTTTTTATGATATATGTTAATCATTTTCAACAAATACTCACTCACTATCTTTGATGACTAGAAAACAATATCTCCCTTGTTCTTATTCCTCTCTTGTGCTCCTATAAAATTCTTATGTTTGAGGAACTACATCTTCCATAGTGACCTATGGAATCCTTTCTTGTAAAAACTCACACGTATTTTGATCATAAACATAATTGAAGTCAATCATTAGCATACTAACGTTTTTGAGTATATTCTCCCTCTCTATAAAGAAAGATTGTCTTGTGAAAATCACACTATAGATTGAGGGGTTGTATATGTTGTATCCCTTTTTTCCCTGGGATACCCAATAAATATACACTTTTTTTCCCACTAGTCTAGTTTTTAGCCTGATATGGCTTTAACATACACCTCCTAACCCCATACACGTGTACATGAAAAAAAGGGTTTCTTTCCACTCCCTAACTAAAATGGGATTCCAATTTACATTTTTATTGGTACTCAGTTTAATTTGTATTCCGAAGTTCATAATGTATATCCCCAAAAGGGTAATGGAAGATATGAATGAATCATCATCTACCGTACCATGTCTAACATGGTACAATTCATCCTTTCACTAACAACATTCCACTATAGTGTATAAGGTTGATTGAGTTGAGATAGAATCTAAAACTTCCACAAAATATTGATGAACACTTGGTTAAGATATTCACCAGTTAAATCCAATCAAAGATTCTTTATATTCTTACTATTTTGATTCTATAATTTATTCATGAATTCTTATAATTTTTGAAAGGACAGGTGTAACACCCCGCCCCCAGCTAATTGGCTTGAAATGGCGGTGTGGGTTACTTGGCCTTACGCAACATCCCCAAGATGCCAAAGGATGGAAATAAATCGTGAAGGGGTTCAAATAAAAGTGGGGGAAGATATACCCTTTAAAAAAACCAATAACCCTAACAACCATAACCAACATTCACTATATGATGAATGAACAAATGTAAGGAAAATCAACAACTCCATGTATCTCAAAACCACTTCAAAGTAAGAAATAGCGGGAGAATAAACAAGTATCAAAGTAAACAGTGGATACGATATACAAGAATCTCCAAATACCTCATGACTCAATGCCCCAAAAGCTCCAAGTTCCACAATCACCGAAAATCCCAAACAACAATATGTAGTGCTAAACACATGTGAAACATTACCTTTGCCTTTGTCTCAGAAGATTGCATCTACAAAAGCACAAAAGTTACAAAGAAAGGGTGAGTATAAAATTCAGTGGTCTTTCCAAAATAACTTCACTACTCACCCCTCTAGGATATAATAGATAGAAACTATTATATAAAATAGTATATATAAAAAATTTTCTCAAAAACAATTTATAACTAAATAAAAAGAAGTTTCCAAAACCATTCATTACCAAAAGCATACAAGTGAAATTTAATCAAATTTTACAAGAAAGTTATTTTTTACAAAAAATAACTAAGAATTATTTAAAACCATTCAACAATATAGATTTCTGGAATACACCACCATTCCACAAAACCATGCAACCAATCATGCATGATACCTGGAAGAGTGGGAAAGCCCTTACCCTTATACATCCCAACAATGATGGGGCGAACTTCTTACCCTTATATGACCCAAATTCCCATGAATGTTTGATGGTGGATATCCCATAACCATATCTATCCCAACAATGATGGGGGATAGACCTAAACCTTATATATCCCAACACTAATGGGGAAGACCCCTAACCCTTATCCATCATGAATGGAATATGAATGTTTGATGGAGGAGAGCCCCCACCCTTATCCATCCCAACACTGATGGGGGAGACCCCTAACCCTTATCTTCCCCGAATTCAATATAAATGTTTGATGGGGGAGTGCCCTAACCCTTATCCATACCAACACTGATGGGGGAGACTTTTAACCCTTATCTGCCCCAAATGCAATATGAATGTTTGACGGTGGAGAGACCTAGCCCATATCCATCCCAACACTAATGGGGGACACCCCTAACCCATATTTGTCCCACATGCACGTGAACACTCAAAACCATCATGCCAAAAACCAAGTCTGTTCAAAAAAATTCAAACCATTTTAATAAAATTGTACTTTTATTGAAAACCAATGAATAATAAAATTTCAAAATAGCCACTTGACTTCAATAAAATATTTCCATTTATTGAAGGCATCTAATCCAAACCATGTGTCACAATTCTAGAGAACCTCCATTTTAAAATATCTATTTAAAAATTAAGAAACCAAGCACTCATTCAAAATCCCCAATTATATAGATTTCACAACCATCCCTCAAGAAGGCTTCCAAAAAGTGTTCAACAACCAAATCATAAACAATTCAACACCACACATTCAATTAAAAATCATGACAATCTGTTCAACTAAGTGGAGTTGATAAAGAAGCCTCCTACATTTAAGGTTCCGATGAAATTGACCCAGAAGCTACCACACCTCCTCAAATCTGGTAAAGACACCACCAAAAATGCTCTATATCCCATTCCCTAACATCCACAAGTCATAGAATCCACTCCCAAGGAAACCTCAACTATAGATCTACATGCAACAGGTGTAGATCTAGAAAACCGACAGTGAGAGAGTGAGATGTAGATCTAGAGTATAACACAAATAAACCAAGATGAGATACATACGTGGGAAAAACCACCTTTAAACCACCTTGAAACCCCTTTTATTTTCTTCCAAAATGAGCTAAGGAGTTCCTTCATCCTTTGAAAAACTGAACTCCCACGTGAGCCATGAGTGGGAGGAAGAATGAGGGAAAATGGGAAATCCTGAGTGTCTCGAGATATAAAAAACCAATCCATACGTGGCCGCACAGTTACCCCGCATGGTTTGGAAAAACATGTGCCAACCGTGTGATTGCCACTGTCTCACCAAGGGACTTCGCACAACTTGCCTGCATGGTCTGACAAATTGTGCACCACTCATACAGTGACCTCTATTAAGGTTGAACGGTTTCCTGAGCTGGTCGTACGGTTTTTTTAGACCATGCACCAACCATGTGCCACAACACAACCTCCACAATGTTAAATGTTTTTCCAGAGTTGTCCAAGCATCAACCAACCACTTCAAAAAGATCAAACGAACCGAAAGAAGGGTCACATAGCTCAAAACGGGGGTGCTACATTATCATCACCATTGGACTTTCCATCATTGGAAAGTAGTGAACCCACCCTTTGCCGAAAGAGATTGGGCCTTTGCTTGACCATCACTTTCCCCCTCTCCCATATCTCCTCTTGGATCAGGCCATGATTTCACAAAACCTGAACCAGACCGATGATTTTACCCCGAAAGACTTTCCATTGCCTATACACTACCCGCACTGGAACGTGCACCATTGAAGCATCCTACTATATCTCAAAATGATCTCATCGAATAACATGGATCAGATCCGGCAGATACTTTCTCAACTGCAACACATGAAACACATTTTTCACCTAACCGATCTTATGTAGAAAAGACAAAACAAAAAGCTACCTCACCAACCTGATCAAGAATCTAAAAATGTCCAATATACCTCAAAGATAACTTTCCCTGCATCTCAAACCGACGATGTCCCAACCTAGGAAAGATCCTCAGGAAAACATGATAACCCACCTCGAACAAAAACGGCCATCAATGATGATCCACATACAATTTTAATGACTTTGAGCCGTCTAAATTATCTTCCTAATTAACATGATCTTCTTCACAGTCTCCTGGACAAGGCTAAGTTCAACCATCAAGGACTCACCCATCTCCACCCTGCATATTGGAGAATGACACTACCGCCCATACAACGCTTCAAACGGAGCCATATATATGGATGACTGATAACTGTTATTGTATGAGAACTCAACCAATGGAAAGTGATCCTCCTAAGATCCACAAAAATCAATGACACAAGACTGAAACATATACTCTATGGTTTGTATCATCCTCTCGGATTGGCCTTCTATCGGAGGGTGATATTCCATACTCATGGTTAACTTAGTCCCAAGGGTTTGTTGTAAGGATTTCCAGAAATGAGATGTAAACCTCATATCTATATTGGATACAACCAATAATGGAACACAATTCTCTTTTACCACCTCCCGTATATAGATTTTGGACAGATCTTGCAGTATTTGAGATTCAAAAATTGGAATGAAATTGGCCGACTTGGTTAGACTATCAACTATCACCCAAATGTCAACGTGTTTCCAGACAGTTCCTGGAAGACCGGTACAAAATACATTGCTATCTAATCCCACTTTAAAACTGGGATGGGAAAATATTGCAACATACTTGTTGTTCTATGATGTTCTTCTTTAACTTGCTGACAGGTTAAGCACCACGAGATGAACTCGACCACCATCCTTTTCATGCTGCTCCACCAAAATTGTGGCTTCAATGCCTTATACTTGTTCTGTGTACCTGGATGTACATCCTATCTCGAATGGTTGTAAGAATGAATTAGTTTTCCATGACAAACCATAGGTACAACCATCCAATCTATGAAACACAAAACTGAACCCCCATCCAGTTTCCAGTCCTTGATGGTCTCCCCACCATTGAGTTCTAAATATACAACCAGACATTCTACATCAGATAGTTTTACTTCTTTGATCAATTTTAGTAAATTATGAAGAAGTGTCCCTAAAAAGTAAACCACAACATCACATTGGCCTTAACATTACACATGAATGTCAGCTAAGACTGACATAAACTTCCAATCATCTGAAGTTTCTTTCACCAATTTAGCATATGACTTTCCACTCAATGCATCTTCCACTGAATTTCCTTTCCCTAATGTGTATATAAAGTCAACATCAAGAATTTTTGAGATACTCCATATTTATCCTTTATCATAGAATAAAATCTTTGTTGTGAAAAATTTGTTACAAGCTTTTTTCATCCGTAGACATTTTAAATTTCTCACCAGAGAGATAATGTCTCCATGTTTTCAAAGCATGGACGACTGCTGCTAACTCCAAATCATGGGTTGGGTAATTATCCTCATGCACCCTCAACTGACATGAACCAATAGCAACCACATGATCTATTTTCATGAGAACACAGTCCATCCCTGGTCCCGAAGCCCAAAAATACACAACATACTCCTGTCTGGATTCTGGAAAGATCAAGATAGGTGTCGATGTAAAATGAACATTCAGTTTCTAGAAAGACTTCTAACATTCCTACATCCATTGGAGTGGATCATTATTCTATGTCAGAGTTTTCATTGGTGAAGCTAGCTGTGAGAAGTCATGCATAATGCGTCGGGAGTAACCAGCAAGACCAAGAAAACATCATATCTCGAACACATTCATATGTGGTTACCAAGAGATAATGGATTCTTTCATTTTAGGATCAACAGAAACACCTCTCTAAAAAATGACATGGCCAAGGAAACGTACTTTCTATATCCAAAATCCACTCTTTGATAATTTGGTATAGAAACGATGATCTCTCGATATTTTTAACACTGTTTCCAAGTGCGCCTCATGATCATCCATTGTCTTTGAATAGACCAAAATGCCATCCCCAAACACCACATCAAAAAATACTAGATATTTATGAAATATTCAATTCATCAATTCCATGAAAACTACTAGTACATTTGTTAGACCAAAAGGAATTACAACAAATTCTTAGTGGCCATATCTACTTTTTAAAGCTGTCTTTAGAATAACCTCTTTCCAAACTCTCAATTGGTGATATCCTGATCGCAATTAAATCTTGGAGAACCACTGAACACTACATAATTGAAAGAACCGATCATCAATGCATGGAATTGGATATCTATTCATTATCTTAACATGGTTAAGCTTATGATAATCAACACACAGCCTAATAGTTCTGTCTAACTTCTTCAAAAAAAAATCTGTGATGCCCATTGAGATGTACTTGGTCGAATGAAACCCTTGCATTCTTGCTCCTCTAACTGCACATTCAATTTCCATAACTCGGATGGTGTCATAATATGAGAATAATGTGAAATAATACTACTCTACAGATGGAGATCAATTGTAAACTCCACTTCCCTTAGAGATGTAAACCATGAAAATTTCTTAGGAAAGACCTCTAGAAATTGATCCACAAAATCCAGAAAACTATTTTCCTCAATCTCTTCCATTGATACTAATGACAATGCTAAAAATTGTTAAGAGATCATTCCCACTATTGGTGCCAACAAGCTCTTTGCACCATTCTTTATAATCCACTCACCTCTAAAGAGATGCTCGATGTCATCCTCAGTCATGAAACTCATTGTTATCCTATAATAGTCGATTGGATCCTTGAATGTTTCCAACAACTCCAAACCCATGATTACATCATATACATCCATATCCAACATTTAGAAGTCAAATTTTAGCTTAGCTCTATCAAAAACTATAGAACATTCTCTACAAAAAAAGGACTGACATTCTCTTTCACTGAGAGGAGTTTTTAGTTTCAAAACAGAAGGAATCATTACATGTTTTAAACATAGAAAATAGGTTCCCAACTTCTTCTTCATCTTAGTTCTAGAGTTATTAGCCCCTCTAGTGAAGACAACTGTACTAACTCCATGTGTATTTTTAGTAGTGATTGATATCATTAATAGAGTATCTGAATACAGTCCCCACTCAAAAGTTTGAAAAACATGAGTGGTGATTTGGACCAACTATTTGTTCACCTATGTCTCAGGTGCAACCAAATTCTCAACAACAACTCCTAAAAAGTTCTTATGATGCATATCAGGTTTCATTTTCTAATCCAAAAACAAATTCTATTAATCTCACTCTCTAGAAAACATTTTCTTAGCATTTAAAATTCTATCACATCAAGTATAGCAACATTGTTTTCAAAAAACACCCATTTTCCCATGTTCAACCATTTATCAAATCACTTTACATTATTTTAAAAATTAAATCATTTTCCAAATACGTTAAGAATTTCCTTTTTCCTAATCATTCATTTGAAAACCAATTCCATAATTTTTAAAAAATTAACACTTTTTCACAACATGAATCATTCCTCAAAATGATGTTTGCACTCCTAGTGGGAAGCCATTCTTCTATAATGCATGTCATGCTCGTCTCATTGGTTAAACCCATGACAATGAGATTTCCAAATCCTATAAGTGTCTCCAAACACTTATTTACCCAACTCCCTGGTAACTTGAAGTTCAACATAAAAGGTATAGCTACGTCCTTTAATCATATACATTTCAATTTCTGACTAGCCTACTCCTTTATATGATTCCCACCCAAAGAATATACAATATGGGATAACATCTCCCAAACTATGAATATCAATGAATACTTATTAGGAGAGGACCATACAAGATGATACCATTTTTAACACCCTGCCCTTACCTCATTGGGTTAAGAAGGCGTTGAGGGATACTTGTCCTTAAGCAACATCCCAAAGATGTCAATGGCTTGTAATAAATTCCGAAAGGTTTCAACGACAAGTGGGGGAAAATTTTACCTTTAAGAAATAAACCAATTAACCTACCAACCATAACCAAAATTTACTATATGATGCATGATCAAATGAAACACAACTCAATAACTTCTTGTATCTAAAGACTACATCAACGTAAGAAACATCAGAAGAATAACGAAGTATCAAAGTACACAGTGGATAAGCTAAAAAAGACTCTCCCAAGACATCAAGACTCCATGATCCATAAGATCTGAGCTCCTCAATATCTAAACATCCCAAACAACATGAGGTAGTTAGAAACACATGTGAAACTTTACCTTTACCATTGTCCCGAAAGATACCATCTGTAAAACAACCAATGTGCCAAAGCAGGGGTGAGTATAAAACTTAGTAGTTTTCTACAATGACTTCCCTACTCACACCACATGGATAGATTAGTTAGAAACAATTATATAAAACATTTTATATAAAAAATCCTCCAAAACAGTTTATAACAAAATATAAACAAGTTTCCAAAACCATTCATTAACAAATTCATAAAAGTTCAATTTAAACAAATTATACTAACAAGTTATTTTTTCAGAAGAATAACTAAGCATGTTTTAAAACAATTTCATATTACCCCGTTTTGGTATACACCACCATTCCACAAACCCCTGAAACCAACCTTGCATCCTATATGGAAGAGGGGGAAATCCATAACCCTTATCCATTATAAAAATGATGGGGGATACTTCTTAACCTTATATGACACAAATGCACATGAATGTTTTATGGGGGAGAGCCCTAACCATTATCCAACACTACACTAATGGGGGAGACCCCTAACCATTATCCATCCCGAATGCAATATGAATGTTTGATGGGGGAGAGCCTTAACCCTTATACATACCAATACTAATAGGGGAGACCCCTAACCCTTATCCATATTGAATTAAATATGAATGTTTGATGGGGGATATTCCTAACCCTTATCTATCCTAACACTGATTGGGGAGACCCCTAACCCTTATCTGTCTTGAATGCAAAATGAATGTTTGACAGTGGAGAGCCCTAACCCTTATCTTTTCCAACAAAAATAGGGGAGACCCCTAACCCTTATCTATCCTTAATGCAATATGAATATTTGACAGGGAGAGACCTAACCCATATCCATCCCAACACTAATGGGGGAGTCCCCTAACCCTTATCTGTCCCACATACCTGTGAACACACACAACCATCATTTCAAAAACCACGTGTGTTCAACAAATTCAAACCATTTCAGTAAAACAATACTTTTATTGAAAACCAAAGTATAAACCAATTTCAAACCGCCATTTCACATCAATAAAACATTCTCTTTAATTTAAAACTTCTAATAAAAACAATGTGTCACAATTCCAGAAAATCCCCATTTTAAAATCTCTATTTTAAAATTAAGATCCAAAGAACTCATTCAAAATCCCCAATTTCCTAGATTTCAAAACCATCACTCAATAAGGTTCACAAAAACTATTAAATAAAAAAAATCACAATCATTTAAACACCACACATTAAATTTTAGAGCATGCCAATCAGTTATAATAGGTGGAGTCAAGAAAAAAGCCTCATACCATTTGGGTTCCAACAAAATCGACAAATAAGCTACCACATCTCAAATCCGGAGAATACACCACTGAGAATTATCTATATCCCCTTCCATAAAATCAAAAAGTCTAAAAATCAATACCCAAGGAAAAAACCCTAGATATACACAAAAAGTTTATAGATATAGAAATCCAAGAGAGGCAGATGTAGATCTAGAGTAAAACACAAAGAAACCAAGAGGAGAGACTTTCCTGGAAGAAACCACCTTCAAATCCAGTTGAACCCTTTGATTTTCCACAAAAATGAGCTAAGGAGATCCCTCAACCTCTGAAAACCGGGATCCTACATGAGCCATGAGTGGGAAGAAGAATGTGGGAAAAAGTGAAATCCCCAGTGGACCTAGAGTTAAACACCCAAACATTAACTGGTTGCACGATTACCCCTCATGGCTTGGAAAACAGTGTGCCAAACATGTGGTTGCCACGGTCTCACCCAGGGACTTTTCATGGCTTGCCGGCATAGTCTAAAAAACCACACCCTACTCGTTCAGAGCTCATTATCAAGGGTTCATGGTTTTCAGGGCTGGTCGCATGGTTTGTTTAGAATGTTCACCAACCATGTGCCCCTACACAACCTCCAAAACTTGAAAAGTTTTTCCCGGAGTTGTCCAAAATTCAACCAAACACTTCAAAAATCACCAATGAACCGATACAAGGGTCACATACATCAAACTAAGGGTGCTATAACATGGACATATTCCTCAAAAAGTAAATATTTCCATATCAACTCAATTCATCAATAAGAGTTATAAAGTAAGAATGTCCACCTCTAGATTATAAAATAAATAGTCCATAAACATAAGTGTGTACCAGTCATTGATTTTTTGTTGCCCTATCACTCTTTCCGTCAAATAGTTGTTTGGTCATTTTTCCTTGTTAACAATATAGAAATATTTAAAGTGGTTTTAGATTTAATGAGTCCAAATAACAATCTTGGTTGATCTTTCTCAAGTGCTTCTCATTTTCATGAGCAAGATGGAGATGTGAAATTTATGAGTTATATGAGTTTAGTGATCTTGATTCATTATCAATTTACATTATGTGGTTTTAATAATTTAATACAAAATGAGAATTATTAAATATTCCATACCATATAATATATTGTCCATATAAAAAACAAATTTTATTTCTAAACTTTAAAATAACCCCATCTGCATCTAAACACGTTACAAAAATTTTGTTTTTAGTATCCATAGGTACAGGATTAAAATATTTTTAAACCAAAATAATTCTCATTGTTAATGAAATGTTGTATTTACTGATGGAAAGAGAATCCATCCTCACAATAATAGAATCTCTCAGATCCACCTCTCTTATGGTAATCATTCAGAATCTACTTGGTCCTTGCATTTCGATACAGTTTTGAGCACACAAGCTATATGTAATACCCAATGTCTAGATATTGACTACTTAAAATTGATAATGAATGAACCATTAGCTTTACATTGATTCTAGGTGTAGTTCCACTTCTAGTGGACTAGTTTTCCACTTGCAAAATAACTGCCTCCTTTTCATGCCCTTTACTTTGGATATTCCTCTTCATAGAATGAAAATGCTCAGGATCATTAGATTGTCTTTATATAATGAGCCCGTTTTACTTGTTCGAACTTTTCTTATTCACCCTAAATATTATGTGTATATCATTCCATGTGTTCTTATCTACTTGGATAATCAAATTATGATGTTCTAAAAGACTCTTCTCATTTTTGATCATGTTATAATAAAGAATATAACTGGAGAAGGTCTTGGCCAGTTATCAAAGTATGATATATGTACACAAATAATCCTAGAATTTAATATCTATGATTTCTAAGCATCCAATGTAGAAATTAATTATCATTATATGAAGCCCAGGCGAACCATAATCTCCAAGAATAGTTGTAAACAAAGAATTGGAGATCTGATACCTCTATTATCTCATCTTACATTGATATAGATCTCAAAGATTATACATCATGATATACACATACATGTCCTCGTTTTTACCCAGAAGATCATTAGACATGGATGATGGCATAAAACATTGAAAATCTGTGGAATCTTCCATATATGTCGCCTAGACTAATAACACTTCATCACTTTCCTCATTACTAATCACTTTTGGAGAATGTAATTCCAAAACATATAATTACCTTTCATGTTATTGGATAATGATGAAATGCCTTCGGAACTCTTGTAAAATTATTCCATTAAGAAGGTTATCCTTATTTAGTTAAAATCACAATGACATGTCTCGTGTCATTTTATTGATGTTTCATCAAATAAGATGAGTAGATATATCGTACATTATTTGATATGATTTAGGCTAGTAAATAAATACTATATTTATTAATCTCCCACTATTTTATTAAAACCCAAGATCCCTCACCATTGGCTTAATAATATTCAGTTTAATGGAGATTCAAGCCGAAAGGATCCACATTCCCATTCTCATTACCCCATATTTGGTTGGTAGAGAAATTTGAATGGTTTTCGGTAGGAATTCCAAATGTGAAATACATTAACTCACAATTCCTTATCTATTGAGTGTACTAACCAATACAAAATCCAAACAATTAATTTCATCAACAGTTGCCTCTAATTTTCACCAATTGTTTATTTGGATGTCAACCCATGATGTCATCTAATATATGTCAAACCAAAATTTCAAGTTAATATTATTCAATAAAGAAAGCGCCCCAAATTTTTTTGTTCATAAACTTTGAACTATGGTTCGATTTTAACAGAAGTAGTGGAAGTCAATACCAACATAAATAATATAATTAGTGGATTTTATCCTTTTATTAATACATTTATAATTATTATATTTATCAAATTCCTATTAATTTTAAGTGGATTTACTTAAATGATTAACCTTTTCTTAGATAATAGTTACACATAAGCCAATTTGTTTTAATTTAATCATGCATGATCGTTTATTTCATTAATTTATGTGATCGCAAGAAAACATCCAAAATGAAATAACAATTAAAAATGATAGAAATAAACTAATAAAGAGGTATGATCATGAGATTTTACTGATGGCTAGTTTATCTACATGTTGGTAAACTAACAATGACCTCAGTGAATAACACCTTGAACCAATTAAGATTCACGTTATAACTTTCCACTTATCCACCTATGTTTCTCCCGTGGATTGGTTTCTCCTCAACTCTAAATAGGAAATGCTTCCGCTATCTTGTGAGAACCATCCAACACATATTCATTTACTCACACACAAGTGAGGGAAACAAGCTGTTTACATAAAAGAAACCATGGGAATCTATGACCTATATAATAAAAGGGGAGAAGGAATGTAGAAAAATAATTTAAATTAAAAATAAATTAATGTAAACATACAAAGGCCAACTCTATTATCATTATCATCCACATGCTTGTAATGAATTACACATTTCATAAATCTAGAATTAAAATATTAATCATTCTTATTTAAGATAAATCTTGCTCAAATCAATTAATTATTATCTTTAATCAATCAAATCTTTTATCTTAATTCTCATCCAAATTTCCTTTAGAATCTTATCAATCATAAATTTAAACAAAAGAAATTTATTTATTTAAAATTAATTATGTACATATTTTATCATGGAGGAAACACGGTGAATTCCCGTCCAAATTATCCCAACATGTATTATATTTATATACTATTTACTATAGTGACATAATGAATACATGACTTATCATGTAAATTCACAAAATGTACCATAAAAATATTTATTACAAGAATTGTATGATTTTTTGTTCATGTATAATTGTTCAATACACATAGAGTAATGACTATAATATGATTCATACATGATATGAAGATATGAACAATACAATGATATCAATTAAACACACATACAGACAAACACTGACACACACAGATATATATATATATATATATATATATTAACCTACCACATGGCATGTTCTATGAATTTAATGACGTCACATACATGAAAATGTTGATAAGGATCTAAAAATATAATATATAATTTTTTTAATCTATGTAATTTAGTGTGGGATACTGATATTTTCAGATGAGATACACAGAGTGTACGTCTCTCATAATCTATCCAAGACACACACTAAGAGACTAGGCTTGTAAATTATGCCTTAGAAAATGGATTACATGTTGTGCATAGTGGGATACATGCTATGTGTCCTCCATGATACATATACACTAGTCATGTTTTCCATTTATGAAATACATATCTTGTCTATGACTTAAAGAGAATACATGTCTTGTATGTGGGCTACATGACATCCACTCCAGCTGACTTTGTTCATGGATATTCAGATCAACACATGGTGTATTAATTCACTATACCATGTGTAATCAATGCACATACATGTGTTATTTACGTAATTAATTCATTGTTCATTGAACATATGTGAATGGTGTGTAACTTCGGTTACACGACATGTACACTTGTGATGTTTGGCTAGAAGCCTTGGAAAATCAACCTGAGTCCTCAGTTTTGTTTTATTCATCTAATTAATTGTTTTTATAAGATCTAAAAGAAACGAAGTGGGAAGAAATAGTTCCCACAATTCATATTAAAATAATGATTAAACTAGAAATGAAAATCAAAATTAATAATTTGTAATTCAGTCACCACTCATTAAATAATTATAAATAATTATGTGATCCATTTAAAACCACATGTTGGTTCTAGGTGTAGTGGAAGAATGTGATGGGATTTCCCTAGTGTAACTTTTTTTCCATGATAAATGATCAATCTATGATCTCTATGATGATAAATTATTTGATCAATCGAAATGAATTAAATAATATAGAAAATGGATCATTACATCGGAACTATATGGGAGAATGATAACATATTATTAATAATAATTTTAATTAATTACGAATTAATTTATTGTTATTCATTATTTTTTGATGGATAGAGTAGAAAATATGTGATACACTATCATTGCATTGTAGGAACCAAGTGAAGATTATCTCTATAAGTTATCCACACATTTTCCATAAATCATCAGAAATCCCCAAAAGATTCTCCAGGTGCTAGCATGGAAGATCCTTGTGCTCACGTCATCTTAATTTGATAACTACAAGAACTGATTCCAAAGCATTCTAATTGATCTGGGGGTGCAATATTGTTTTCCATTCTCGGGATAGTTCTTGGTGAAATTAACTCTCTAGGGATTGAGATAATTAACCAATTCTGGTGGGAACTACATAACAAAATGAATCGGGTCTCTAAGAAAATAATATAATTGTTTTTATATATCTCTAGGGTTATAATGAAATAATTACACTATTTACCTTAATTATTTATTTAATCCTAGTGAAATCCCATGTCAAATATTAATAATATCATTATTTATCGCCATTCCATAAACTTGTGAATTATAATTAATTATTATTTAGTAAAATAATATTCAATATTTTTTATATCCTAACATAACTAAATTACCAATATTTCATTCCTCCATAATGTTTATCAGGACATTAATAGTGACTTTTTATTTATCAAAAAAAATATCTTTGCATTGTCCTCTAATAAAAAAAATCTTATTTTCAACAATTAAAAGATAAATAATTGTTAAATATTCTTGTAAAATTATTTTCTGTTGAATAACTAGTGATGAAATATATGTGATAAAATATATTTAAATAATTATAAAACCAAATCCAAGATTAATATTGATTCAACTTTTTTAATAATAATGAATAATAAATTATTTAACTAAGACATTGGATAAAATTAGTGTATGGATCTCCAGGACTCATTCCCAATGGAATTTGGTGAAGCAGTCTAAACTCTATAGTTACCATCTAGAAATACACCCTAAAACCCAGAGGGAAAAAAGATAATCCTTCAATGACATGTTACCTTATACGAATGCTTAATATGCCATCTAGTCCCCTTATCATTATATCTCAAATCAAGAAGGTTGCATGTCGGTGTCATAAACCTATGCACTAGATGTCTCTTTATCTGACATCCCAGAAATTGAACTTACTGATAGAACACCATGGATATAGATTTATTTAGGCTATATCATTTCCATAAAAGGACCTTAGATGTAATATTTTGTTAAATAATGGAAGGGGAAATCATTTCACGCATTATACATTAATTAAATATTAATAACGACAAACCCAACGTATCCTACCACAATAGGAACATATACCATTGTGATTTCCATTAATACATCTAAGTACACGACTCATGATACTCATTAATAACAATATTAATTTTAATGGATAAATACACACATCTGAAGATAGGAACATCTAATGACATATATAAATGTGGATTTCCTACTAGGGGGTTTAGATTTCACAACATCAAACATGATGTTAAAAAGTGTGTGGACCATGAGATGGTTCTTTAATGTCACACAAGTATCCAACCCTAATTGCATGTATCATATGTGTCCTGAAAATTATTTCCTCCAGTTATAGAAAATATATTAAAGAAAAGTTCCATACACTTCTCTGTACTCATCATAGTGGAAACTACAATGGCCTTTTAGTTTGACAGCTTCTCTTATGAAATTATCACATACTATTTTATATAAGAAGAAAAATCCTGATGTGAGAAGGATTTTATTAATATTCAAAAACCGTGAATGGAAGTTATCATTATGAAAACATAATTCGGTTCATGGGTACTAACTCCAACACATGAAAAGTCTCTTTATGTTTGGCATCACTTCACCTATAATCTCTATTTTTATACTAATTAGATAAATCATTATTATTTCAATTAGCACCTAATATATTTCAATACACATTATCAATATGAATATTTTAGCTTGGAAAAAAGTTAATCAAGATGGAAAAAATAATATTTCCATGGAGAATACTACCGAGCATTGGTTTCTCCCCCTTGATACTTCTAGAATGAATACCAGTTTTGAATTTTCAATTTTGAGATGCATCTTCATGGTCAAGGACTTAGTGATATGATTAAAACAACCAATCATGATACAGGTCAAGACTATTCATAATCCATAATATTCTTTCACCAACCCCCTATTTGAAGACATGAAGAAAAATTACCTGATAGTGATGGATACTTAAGTGTTATAAAAAGTCCTCAAGAAACCACATGATTACCATTGACTGGTGATATTTCCAAAATAAAATTACGAGTGGAGAAATCTTAAAATCCAAGTCATTAAATCCCTTAGTGAATATATCCCTAACATGTTTAAAAAAATATCAAAAATAAACTTTTGTGGTGATAATAACACTCACATTGATATGCTTTAAAATATGCCGACCTAGGGAAATTAGAGAACTAATATTTACAAAATTTTATAAAGATAATACCACTAACATTGATATTCATTTTACAAAATTATTTGGAGATAATAACACTACTAAAGATATAACTCTTCTATGATTTATCTAATAATGATCGGACAATAAATACTGCTCTATAATTCCTTGTTCCATATTTTTCTAAAAAATAAATAATAATAATATTGTTGTTGATAAATATTATATAATAAAAATATGATCCTGAAAATATTTTCAAAATTAATAAATTAAATAATATTTGTAAATATTATCAATTCTATCTGATTACCTATTTTTTTTTTCTAATTTCCATTTATTATAAGTAATGATAATTGAAGGATGATCTAGGCGCATGAGGTAATAAAGGATTATAGGGTATGAAGGCATTAAAAGAGGGAAATAATTCTTCTTCCCAATGTGTTTAGACTATTTGGAGGATTGGTAGTCATGGGTAAACTCACATGGCTGCCTCACATCCAAAGGGTATGAATACAAGGGGAAATAGAATTCAATAAACCAATCAACCCGATCATCACCTCTACTCCATGCTTCCATAAATGTAAAGAAGGATTTAGGATTTGGAGGAAATAATAGATGGAATGAATTTTGTGACAATAGGGTTTAAGGGCATTGAAATTACTTCACTCTATCATCGCATTCATCCTCTCAGATCCATGCTTCCCTCACTCCCCTTATTTTGCATTATATAAATATTTTTTGTTAATTGTGTTTAAATATAGCTAATTTTGGTTTATTATGGTTAATTTTGGTTAATTACCTATCATTTTCTCCTATTTTAACTAAATCTCACTCGTTTAAGCTAATGTTTAATAATTCATACTCATTATCACTAATATTTACTAATTCCAACTCATTTTCCACTAATTTTTAGTAATTCCCGCTCGTATCCTCTATTTTTCTACTAATTCTAACTCATATCATGAGTTTTTTCTAATTAACATTAATTTAATGATAATTATTGTTCATATATAATAATTATAGCTAATTTGTAAAAACTACCACAAATTTTTAGAAATTACCACTAATTTTTACGGTTTACCATTAATTTTAAATTATTTTTTTTCAATTATTTATATTTACCATTAGTAAATAAAAATTCATGTATGTTACAACTAATTATTAATTAATATTTATTCTTACATAATAAAAATAACTATAGAATATTATAATGTATTACTAAGAATTATAAATTATTACTAATTTATATTAATTAAGTATTTTTCAACCACGTTTTACTATTTACCAATCATTTATGCAATTTTTTAGTAATTTATTCTTCTATATACTAATGTTTACTATTTACTAGTATTTATGTACTAATTATAGATAATTTTAACAGTTATAACTTATTTTTAATAATTACGACTTATTTGTAATAATTACTTTTAATTTCTAATAGTATCACCAATTTCTTATAATTATTGCTGATTTTTCTTAATTGCAGCTAATTTTTACTCATTACTAGTAACATTTACAAATTATTTTAGAAATATTAATATTTTCTATTAATTACTAAAAATCAGTGTTATTTGTTTCAAATTATTAGTTATTAATTACTGTAATTTATTTCTAATTACTTAAGATATTATTATTCTTTACTAGTAACTATAAATTAATAATATATTCTATTAATTCCTGCTCTTTTCCATTAAATTTTATGAATTTCCATTTTCTTTTTCTATTGTTTACTAATTACATGTATTTTTATTCTAGTTACCAATAAATTTAACATTTATCAATAATTTTTAATAATTACCATTAATTTAAAATAATTACTGATAATTTCGAAAAATTACCTTTCATTCATAATAATCATTACTGATTATTAAAAATTACTGCTAATTTAAAGTCATTACCACTAATTTTCACTATTGTTTTTTAAAAAATTAATAATATTTACCTTTAAATTCAAAAAAATAAATTTAATTACTAATAATTACTAAATAATAATTGCCAGTATTTAATAAAAATTTATATAAAGTTTTAATATTTATTAATGAGATCTATTAATTATTGCTTCGTTCTCTTACTTCCCACTCGTTTCTGATAATGTATACAAATTCCCACTAGTTTCTACTAATTTTTAATAATTCATGCTGATTTTCGCAGATGTTTACTAATTAGTAGTATTATTATCTTATTTATCACATATTATAATTATTATATCTAATTTATAATAATTAACAATAATTTCTAACAATTTCTGATACTTTAATATAATTACAACAAATTTGTAATAATTAATGTTATTTTTACAAATTATCGCTAATTTGTATTCAATACCAGAAACATTAACTAATTATTTAAATTATTTTAATATTAAACGTTAATTTATAAATATTGGTATTAATTACTACATTTAATTAATAACTAATTGCTTCTAGTTAATACAATCCATTTTAAAATAATATTTTTTATTACTATGATCTATGAATTATTACTAATTACCATTAATTCCCACTTATTTCTAGTAATTTTCACCAATTATTGCTCATTTCTACTAGTGTTTACTAATTAAAGATATTTTTATATTATTATCAGTAATTTTAATATTTATCGCTAATTCCTAAAAATTACCAATATTTTCTAACAATTGCCATTAATTTATAATAATTACTACTAATTATTTATGATTACTACTAATTTATGATAATTACCATAAGTTACTGATAATTAAAACTAATTTGGGATAGTAAAAACTAATTAATGTTTATATAAACAAATTACTCATAATTAAAACTAATTACTCCTCATTGAAAGTAATTATTAATAATTAATACTAAATACTTGTAATTAAAAATAATTTTAAACAAATAAAAATAAATAATTCTAATTACAAATAATCATAACTAATTAAAGCTAATTACTGCAAAATAAAACTAAGAAATTCTAATTAAATCTAATTTATAATATAAATAATAATAATTACTAATATAAAATGGGAAAAATATTTAATAATTGAAAACATTAAATAAATTATTTAAAACTAATCCTTTTATTGGATGCAAAGATTAAAATTTAATTCCCTATATATTTTAATTTTTTTAAATCAACAAATTTAAAGGAGGTGAAAAAAGAAAAAAAGTGGAGAAGAGAGGATATCTTAGAAGAGGAATGGGGAAAAATCTACTAGGGGGATATATTTTTTAGACTAGTAATGATTGGATTATTTGTGGTGGGATTCACATAGAAAATGTTATTATTTATGATGGGACACATCATAAATAGCACCCAACATAAATACAAATTTCAATGATTAATAAGTTATTTTCAATGGGACCCATCCCAAATATCTTATGGTGACATAGTATTTACAAGGGGTTACAAATTCCCAATTAAAATACCTATTATGTGGGGCATTATTTGTGAAATGATTCAAAAATTGTCACAAATAATGTTTCCTTCATTATGGTGCAGACAAATGCCAATGGTATTTGTGATGTGAAATTATTCCCAGCCCAAATAATTTATTATATAGTTCTATCTTTGATGAGAATTCCATCCAGTCGCAAATAGTTCCACCATATGGTCTCTTTGTGATGGGCAACCAGCTTATCACAAATAGCCAGTCGCAAATATACATTTTCCTATTTTCAAGGGTAGGATAAAAGAGTATTGACTAGATTACTGCCATGTAATTATGTAAAGTGAGTTGTAAACAACAACTAGTGAGTAATTGGGACACTAGAAATGAATTTTCAATAATAAAATACTTTTGTGTGGAGCATCCCGATTCAAAATCAACCTTTTTAGTCAAGGCCTTAGGGTGGGGAGAGGCATTATATTTCTAATAAACTAGTTAGTTATACTTTAGTTTCTTAGGATATATGTATGTGGTGGATCTGTGTCATGGTTTTTGTGCTGTTGATAAGTGGGAGGATCTGGGTTTAGGGAATTGTGTGTCTTCATTTTGGAGTTATGTAGCATAAGCATTTTTGGCATTCAGTGATGGAACATGGCCGGTTTATGGAGAATTGATAGCCTGGGTAGGATGGAATTTGGATTTATATGATTATGGGGAGTTCTCAGGGATTAAAATTGTTGTAGTGGGGAGGTGGTAATGACCCATGTTTTTAAAGGTTGTGAATTTTAAAGGAAATTAGAATTTTTGGTTTCCTAAGGTGGTGGTGTTTTGAAAATTTTGATTTAGATTATAATTAAATGGGTTGGAATATCATAAAGTGGTGTTTTGGATGTATATTAAGGATCATGGGGTGTCTTGGGGGCTCGGGAGGTCATCAAGAGCTCAGATGAATGTTTGATTTTAAGGTAAATAATTTTCCCTTATGCACAATTATTATATGGTTAGGGTAAATTTTTTGTCATAGGTTTCTCTTGGCAATATGATCATAATTGGTGGGTGGTTGTAGACATACCGTAAAAAATAAATAATTTCTAGGAAGAGGTATTTTTCATCATTATTCCATAGTTTGGTAAACCGTGTGGGTATTGGTGTCATTGACAAAGTCAATCTAAGGGTTGGCACATTGTTTATAAAACTGTGTGGAAAAACCATGTTGGTTGCTCATTTTTTATAAAAAATATGTGAATTTTATTTTTTATAAATTATGGGTCTTTTATCCCTCCCCCCTCTTTTCTCCCTATCATGAATGGTCATCCTCTTTCACTCATCTCTATTGATTTATACTTTGTTTGGGGGATTTTGGAGGCAATTATTATGATATTGGGATATATGATACCCTTCACTTCTCATCATTTTCACCCCTTCCATGAATTTGATTATTTTTTCTCATTTGGTTAGGTTTTGGCAGAACTTCCACTAATGAATGGTGGAATTGGGTGAGAACAGTGGGGTTTTGATTTGCATCTTGCAGTGGGGAACTCTAGAGGATGTATTCAATCCATCACTCACCATTCATCGTCAGGTATGTTGTGCGAAAAATTTATATACATTTTTTGATGATATTATATTTATTTTTCCATCTATTTGGGTTAGTTATTTTGGGATATTTCATGTCATAGGTTTGGGGATGTGTCAGTAGTATACTATGCCTCATTGATCGAGGTTTTGGAAAGTATATGATACTTAATTGATTTCTAGGCATTTTTTCCAATTTAAATTCAATTGTGAAATTAATTAATTTTTTTATAATGAATTGTTTTGGGTGATTTGGTTTGATATAGTGTCATGGGTGTTGATACAATCTCGATGATTCTTGGATGAGATTTGGTAGAAAATTGTCAGGTAGTTATTAATGGGAAATTCCGCATATGAGGTAGGTGGTCCTTGAACATCTATATGTAGTCTATGATTTTGATATACCATGTGATATGTGGTTTATCCACAGTGGTGATTGAACTTTTATTTCAAATGAATTTTTCTTCTTAAATTCCATGGAAAGATCATGAGTGTTATGGGCCACTGAACTCTAATTCACTGGGAGATTCCTCAATCGTCGATGGTTAGTGGATTAAATTAATAAATTAAAGTTGTGAGTTAGATTCACCCAAAATCGGTGTGAATAAAATAAAATTCATTTACCAAAATATATAATAAATTGATTTAGGTTCCCTTAGTTTCCCTCTATTAGGCATGGTGATGGACAGAGAGTGGTTATCCTATGGTGTCAGCGTAAAACGAAAATGTTAGACTGTTAAGTTGTTGGTTTCATGATGCGACTAGGGACACATCAACGTACATGCTACAACCTTAGTGATTCATTTTTCCTGAGTTATATGAAGGGGAAAGTGGACCCCAATTAGGGTTCTTGGTGTAAAATACTAATTAGTGGGCCTCGGTGGGTGCCATAGTTTTGTATTGACCCTTGAGAGGTGTAGTGTTGGGGATTTGGACAATTAATCTTGGTGTCACCTTTGAACATGAGAGCTTATAGACCAGCCCATGTTTTTTTTAAATTAATAACCTCAAAACCTTATATATCATCCAAATACAAAGTACATAATTCTAGAGGAATGGACAAAAGCCAATAATTTGACCCCTAATGATTCCCAAAGGCAACCGTAAAGTGAGCCACATTATTACCCTCTCTCATAAAAAAGGAATAAAAAAATGAAGATAAAATAAGGAACCAATGATATAATGATGCTGATAATGGACCCATAGGGTGTTGGACACCTTTACCCACCTTCAGTGCATTGATAATAACTGGACTATTAGATTTTACCACAAAATCCTTCCAACAAAGAGACGAGATGAACTGCATACCCCTCAAAATAGAAATTTCGTCTACCACGTATGGAGGCTAACCATAAATTTATGAGGAATGACGACATGAAATAATATATCCAACATAATCAAAGAGGACTTCCCACATGCCAACTAAACCATCACCATGAGTCTTTGTTTCAGTATTATGTTTGAGAGCACCCAAATCGGGGATCCGTCTGAAATGAGGAGAATGAATAGGTTAATGTGGATGGTCACCCTCAAAATCATGTCACTGAGAAGCCCAATTATATATCCTCAAAATCTAGACTGAGTTTTATTTAAGAATGTTCATGAAAATGAAGGGGTTACAGTGAAACCATAAAATCCAAGAAAGGATACATAATCCTCTAATAGTATGACCAAGTAACGATTTAAACCATTTCTCCACAATGAGACTAACATCCCCATGATTTATCCAATGAATGAGAACCTAAGATGCACACATGGACCAAAGACCGGTGACCCAAGGGAAATATTAAATAGTATAAAAATTTATCACTATCATAACATCACAGAATTTTCATATTTCATTATCATAGATGCTCTAATCGTCAATGCATGCATATGTGGGGAGGATACCCCTACAAATCTTCCAATATAAAATCATGGAATTAAACAGATAATTTTTATTCCTTATATGTTTCCAAAGGGGGTTCCATGTACCTTATCCACCCGTAATGCTTGTTGTATAACCCAAACAAATAGTATAGCATCTAGATGGACTGAGAGACCAGTTCAATATGTCTGGGTTGGCATCACAGACCACCATAACTTCTAATATAGTCTTATAATCAAACCTAGTGAACTAAGTATAGAGCCTCGGAAGGTCCAGGTAGAAAAGGTCATCAACTTGTATCTCACTAAAAAATACATTCTCATGGGCACGTGTAAGAGAAGAATAGAAAATTAGGACATCCAAACCAGGCATTTTGGGATAGCACCATATATTAATTGAATCACCATGGAAAATTCTCCAAAACATTATATGAATTAAGACTTCATTTTATCCCCAATAACTCCTCTAAAAATATCTAGGTCTATGACCCAAGATGGAAGACAAAAATCAACATGAGAAAAGTACATAGTATTGAGGAATCTAGTGATCAAGCTATCCATGTTTTGTAAAAGGCTTGAGCCTTACTTGGCCAAAAGGAAATTGTTAAAACCATTCAAATCTTGAAATCTCGTGTCTCTTAAAGACTTAGGAGCACAAAATTCTCCCAATAGTTCTAATAAAAATGATTTCTCCCATTAGCATGGACTACAAGAAATTATATAATGAATAATGAAGTTGATGGGTAACAAAATTCAAGAGCATGAAAAGGGACATCATGTAAGATGGAAAATCATTGGACACAGATCTAATAAGAACCTTCTTACTTACCCTATATATTTTTCTTATGTACTATACCTATATTTTCATATGGACATTATTAAGGATGAAACATAAGATCACTCTTTTTGAGCATCTGAAGACTGTTGGGAGCCCCATATATTCTTTCATTCTTCTCTACTACCTCTGTACCACACAAACTAGTAATTGTGTCTCTTTTCCATTCTTAAACACCTCAACTAAAATACATCTCAGACTTAATAAACTTAACCCTTTGTCCCAAATAATTGGTGAAAGCATCAATGATTTTAACAATCTTTTTGAACTCCTGAGAAATTTCTCTTAAGAAAAGGGTGATATCATTTGTGAAGTAAATTTGAGTAATGGGGATACATTGTTGAGAAACCATTTCCACATGGATAGGACCCTCTTTAGCTTCATTAGATAAAATATGATGGAAAAAATCATCAATAAGGATAAACTAGTAAGGTGAAAGAGGGGCACCCTTCTAAAGTCAAGAGGATGGTCTGAAATTCTTTTTTGAGGAATCCACTAACATTGATACTATAAGAAAATGTTTTAACACAAAACATGATAACTCACACCCATTTTGACCAAAGACTAGTATTCTCATAAACTCTTCCACAAATTCCACTTCCACCCTATCTCAATCCTTTGAAATGTCCAATTTCATATCAAAAATCACACACTTTGAGTTTAAACAGTTATCATCAAATGAATGATTTCAATGACCACTATATAATTATCTTTAATGATCCTAATAGTAACAAAAGGACTCATTTTCATAGATATAATAGAGGGGAAGACTCCACCCATGCGGTGGGAGAGGACATGGGATGAAATTTTGTAAACCACATTGCACAAGATGAGTGGACTAAAATCATAATTATAAAATGAGCCAGATATTTTTGAGATCAGCAAAATAAGAGTTTCATTAACCTTGTCTATACTTATAGAAAGATAACATAACCATTGTATCAAATAAATAATATCTTCTCGCACAATATAAAAAACGAATTTTTGAAAAAGTCATGGAACCCATATGTACAGGGCACCTTAGAAGAACTAAGTCTCTTTAGGGCCTCATCAACATCTTCCCCCAAGATTTCCACCTAAAGAATTGAAACCATGAACTCGATCACCATAGGCTCTACATAGCTTTGAAGGTCCCCATTGGAGGTTCCCCTCTTAGAACAAAATATATTTTTAAATGTTGAAACAATAATCCCTCTGATCTTCAGCTAAATGGAAGTAATGTTTCAATTCCCATAATATAAATAAGGAATAAGGTTCTTACTTCTTCTACAAGAGGCCTTTTGATGAATTAATACAGTATTTTGATCCCCTTGTTTGATAAAGGACTCCCTTGAACAAGAATCTAAATAAATTTATTTTTCCCTCATGGCCTTATCCAAATAGTTTTCTAGAGTCCGAACCTCCTATATTGAAAAACAATAAAAATAATTTTCATAGCATTTGGAAATGTCTTTATCCTGGAAACAAATTCTCTGTTTAAAGTCTCTTAAGTGTTGTCAACTCTGGCACTGTAAGTGAGTAACCACCTCTTTATTTGTATGCCAAACATGATCATGAGAGTAGGAACAATTATATCTGACAACATTACTACAACTATAATTATAGAACTACATGAATTCGAAACAAAAGATTCTCATTTTCTTAATGAACATAGTCACAACCTATGGCTGAAGGAAATTAGATAGTGGTTATAAGAAACTGGAGGTACGTGTGAATCCTCGTACATCAAGAACGAATTCATATAGTCCCAAGAGTCCAGAAACATATACAAAGTTTTCAATATTATAGATGCATGATAGCATCTACAAAACCATGTGAAGAGCCTCCCTGAGAAACCATGATCTGAAAGGCGATCCTAATGAAAACAATCCTGAAAGTATGGAATGGAAGAAAAACATTCACTAGTGCCACCATGATTATAATGATGGTACAAGATCTTGTTGAAATCCACCCCAAATATAAGGGGTCCATGAATATTATTTCTAATATAATTGACCAACTCCTAAGATCTTCATTTCTCACTCACTCCTGAAAATCCATAAAAACATAGAAAGTACCAAAAATGTTCATGGGGATGACAGATTGATATGGGAATATGATGATCAGAGAGGTTAACCACAAAATAATTTATCTCCTGTTTCTATATAAAATAGAGTCCCCCCGCATAGCCCCCCCATCCGACTAAGAAATAGTTCTAAAAACCAGCATTAAAAGCAACAAATCTCATTTCCTTGTTTTCTAGAATGGTTTTAAACAATAATACCATGTCATTGCAAAACATAGAGCTCCACTTTCGTATCACATGAACTGAATATAGTTTTCCAAGATCAGGATTGTTCCAATATAAGGATTATATTGTGGAAGGTGGGGATGGTACATGCCAACCTCTAACTCTGAAACATCATTAAGAGAACAATCATCATTCACTCTTCACCTTTTTGAGAGATGATCCTCAAGTAGAGAGGCCTTGACACCCTTATTAATGACACAAAAAATAAGATAATGACAAACATAGCCCAAATCCCCTATGTTAAAACTATTCCAATTTTTAGGATTTTTAGAACCTAACTCCAATAAATTATGATGATTGGTTCCTTCCCCATATAAGGGTATAGAGTGATAAACAGAAGGGGAGATACCATGGTCATGAGGATCATTGAAAATATGTTTGGGCTCATAAGTTGTCTTAGATAAATACTCATACCCTGATCGTTTCCATGAGGGTGTAAAAGACATCCTTAATCAAGAAAAATACTCTCCAATAGGACTAATATGAAAGGAACTGGAAGAATTCTACAGATCTGTCATCAATGGCCTAGTCGATATGCCATGGTGAATGACACACAAGGAGGATGACCATTGAGTTCTGTAGCAATAGATAACATGGCTTGGGGTCTTTCGACCTCACATCCCCTAGCCTAGATGAACATGATTCTTGCACCCCAAGATATGAAAACATGTTATTAGAAGACGAAACCTCAATTGCCTCCTAAACATCCAATGATGGAAGAGTGAGATGATGAATAGGATGAGATCATTTAATCATCCATGTTGTAGGAAAACAAATATTCTACCTTGTGGAAGGTTGTGTACGCATCTTGAAAATTAAATTCCTAGTAAAAGAAACATCAACATCTTTGGTGCCTTTTTAGACTATCCCCTGCACAAAAAGGACAGGATTTGAGCAACTTAGAGCCACCAAATGTGTAAGGGTGAACTATATGGGGAAATTGAGAAACAAGGAAGACCTACTGAGATAAACACCACCTTATAAATTGAAGGTCCATGGAACACCTACATATTGAGCATAAATCTGGTTTTTTATTTTTTTAGCCAAAAAATTATATCTTTACTATGAATGTTCAGCCCATATAAATGGGCTGTATTGCAATGTCAATCGAAACTCCAAATCTGATTTCAATATTCCATAATCCTTAGCTTTGTAGATAATTATGCAACAAAAAAATGAAGGTATTTTTTTTAGAATTCAAGAGACACATAGATCTTTTCATCCAAGATTTTAAAAAACAAACCCCACATAAGAGGATGAGAGATGTACACTATAACACTAATCTTCATAAAGGTGCCACAAAAAATCAGATCTCAATCATCCCACTCCACAAATTTCATGATAGAATTTATGATCCTAAGAATCACTTGTTTTTTTCAAATATTAATGGGAAAAAATTGAACCCATATTAAAAAGTGGGAGTTGGATAAAGCCATCTCACTAATAATAAATCCATTTGAATAGTTATTGATCGTAATTATGATGTTATCAATGGTCCATGGGAGGAAATTCAGACATATGAACTTATCAGACACCCTGGAGAATTCCAAGATAATCATCATGGATTGAATATCCCTGAAAGAATTCCCTTATTCCAATTTTTATATTTGTTAAATCATATATTTTAGGGAATTCATGTTATTGGATCTATGGGATGATATCTTTCCCAGTAAAAGATAAGACATGTGATTCAAGTTATTGATGTCCTCTATAGTGCATACATCCACAATAAATTTTTTCTGATAAGTAATTGAAAAATTCTAAAAAAGATGAAGTATATAGGCCTCCATTAATATAGAGGAAAAGGTGCCGAGGCATAGATGATGAAATAGCCAAATCCATGCCTCAAACATTGAATATTTTCTTCTTTGATCGGCTATCTAAATATCCAAAAATACAAAATCGAAGATCGCATATCAGAGATAAAAACTATCAAAGATCACAAATCTATGTCCTATGTCATTGGAGAACTCTGATGAAAACTGTCACAAAACACCAATCGAAGCTAAACATCATAAATTAGAACAGTCTTAGATCACTAGTATGAAGGAATAAAAACAAAAAACTGTAGATCATAGAATGAAATCATTGCGAAAAATAGAATGCATATTCAATCCTTCTTGGGTATGTCATAGATCAACTGTAGGACCATCAGAATTGAATAACCCAATGTTCCTCAAGAAATCTGAATATATATGATCAATCACAGAACACCGATGATTTCAAGAAAATATCATTAGATCAAAGGATTCTAGGCTCACAAAATTTCATAGATCTGTGATAGATCTGTCACAGATCATCCAAAGGAAACCCAGATCCAAGAATGAGATGCCACAAGCCTTGCCTTTAAGACTAAAGGGAACCACTGAGCATTGATTTTTACCACATCACCTTGATAATAAAAAGTCACCATGAACTGACTAAGAAGGAAAACATTAATAGGGGAATAAATGATAATATCCTCACCTTGATAAAGGAATGATACTATATCACCTTGGGAACCCAAGGTAACCACAATCAACCTGACCAGTAAATCATAGCCTCACCGTGAGAACCAAAAGAGGAAAACTAATGACTAGGATAAACCTATGAGATTACTTTTGAGATCGAAGGGTGAGTAGGGTGAATGGATTGTCTTTTATGGTTGTGAGGATGGTGAATTCCCCCATGTGTATGTTTTATTTGTGATTTATATATATCATGTTTTTGGGGAGGGTTGAGGCGATATGGTTTATTTGATTCTAATGGTTCTAAGGATGGAGGATACCACTGTGCGTATGTTGATATGGTTCAAGGGAGGTCCAAGGTTCCCATGTGTAGGATATGGTTTTGGGGATAGTGAATTCCCCTAGGTCAACATGATTGTGGTATATGGGATTCTTGATGTCATCATGTGGATATATGGTTCGTGGTAGTGGATGAAGCCTCCCAAGAGGAAGGATGTGTGGTTCTGGGTGGGGGATATAATCCTCTGAGAAGATGGATATATGGTTCTAGTTGGGGAATGAATCCCCTGCCTGGATGGACTTATATTCTATGGATTTATAATTTTCCCTAGGGTGGATAAGCATGTTATAAGGATGGGTATGTTTCCACAGGTGGTTAATTCTTCTTAGAGCGACTCTAATAATAGACGAACCAAGTATGGTCAATATCAGGTGTAACAATAGAACCAGTGGATTGATTGTGGTTAACATATATGTTTTAAGTAGAAGTTTATTTGTTAGATAATATCATATGTGAAAGTACGATATATATTTGTTATGTTTGGGACCCCTTGGGTGGTGGCCTATTGAGTTATACTGACACCCTGCTCTGGCCTCCTTGGCACTTGGGAAGCCTAGTACACCTCGTTGTTCACAGGTTTTTATTGGGAAGTAGCCCAATGTAGTTTCATTGGGATGAGAAAACTCTGCAAGATCTGTAGATTGAGACATAGGAGCGGCTCAAAGATACCAGTAGATCTTCCTATGTATTTTGTTTTATAGTTTTATTTTGTATGTGGGATCATCTGAGTGGGAAATATGATGCAAATGTATGCTTGAATGACATAATCTTTCATTTATTGTGGAATGGTTTTTCATCCTTATATCTATTCATATTGATTATTATTATTGATGTCTTTTGGTGGTTATTTTTTGTTATTTGACTCTCATATAATGGTATAGTTTCTTTATGGTATCACCTTAAACCCTCACTATTAGTCTAGAGCTTCTAGTATATTGGGAGGCATGCCCAATGTCACAAAGCACTCTCATATGATTATTGAATATTCAATCGATACAGGGCATTACATTTTATATGAAACATAATAAAGTGAAACAAAATAATCTAAATAAATTTCCAGAGTAAAAAATAATTTGAATAATTTGTATATTTGAAAACTAATAAATAACATAAATCTGCAAAAAATATATAATTTGAATATTTAAAATATCTAACATGAATTGAAATATTAAATAACATAAAATGAACAAGTTGAATTTCATAAAATAAATAACCTTCATAAAAACATAAATATAATTGAATAACCATGCTAAATAAATAATTTAGTAAAATATTTGACTAATATATTTTAAATTATAACATGAATAAAAATTTAAAAATGTAATTTGATTTTTTAAAATATATATCTAGAATTAGAATTTAAAATAAATTAAACTATTTTTAAAGTAAATTTCATTGATGTTTTAAAATATATTAATTAATTTAATATATTTTAATGTCATATATAAATAATTTGTGAAAATATTTCCTTCATAAATTCCTATTTAAGATCATGAAGTCTATGATATAATATATATGAAGGGACAATCTGAAAAAATATCCCATTTTTCCCACACATATTCCTTCCAAAAAAATATTATTTTAGTAAATATTCCACAAAAAAAATTATTTTTTTGAATATTTATTAAATAATTTTAATTTTAAAAATTACTCTATATAGATCATCATAAAGAAGAAAACTTCCCTTGTATTTAAATAAAAATTTTAATAAAAAATTTGGATAATGATTAAAACAAAAAACACGAAATAAAATAAAATAATTTTATTTAAAATATTTAAAAAATAAGATGCATTAAAAATAAAGTAAAAATTTAAATATTTAAAATAAATTAAATGAGTAATTTAAAATATTTAAGTTAAATTTATTTAAGTTTAATTTATTGTAATTTTAAATTATATAAAAATAATTTAATAAAAATATTTCTTCACAAGTACATTATCAAGAAAAATTCTTTTTCGATAAAAATATTTTTATAGACTACCTCGAAGTAGGTATTTCCCATTTTCAATATTGGATTTGGACCTTAATTTTTATATTTTTGAGAGAGTGGGTGCCCTAGATCCTCTTTTAATGTGTACTTTGATTACCATCACATGTATATAGCTTGATATATTCATGTGTTTCACTTAATGTGATAGTAATATTAATTTTTCATGCACTATATATATGGTAATGTTCCTAGATTATATTTCGTTATGAAAGGCTATAAAAGTTTTTTGAAATAATGAAAACATAGAGATATTATGATAGTAATCATAAAAATCTGTCATGTGATCTAGATATATCATTTTGAAGGGACACATTTTATGTTTGACTACCATGGTGTGAGTAGTCATAAAAATGTGCAGGCATGCAACTAAATGGAAAGTTATTTGTTCCATGCATGCATGCACCTTAGTTAATAAATAAATAATTTGTCATGGAGTCTCAATAATTAATCATCCACCTTGTAATAATTATTAACAGTCATGAGGTCTCAATAATTTGGTTCCATGCAGGCATGAACCTTAGATAATAAATATATAATATGTATATTAATATGAAAGTAATATGGATTGTCATAATATACCTGGATTGTGGTTCACATGGGATCTTTTTTAATGGAAAACTAGTACCATGTCCATTCCCCTCCCACACACTATCTCATGTCATTGATCAAAGTTTTTTTTATCATTCTTAGAAAACAAGAATTAATCGAGACCATTGATTAGAACATATATATTCTATATATATATATTATTATATTAGTGGAATATAGAACTTTTATCCCTAAATAATTTCTCTCTACTTTTCATCTACTAATTTTAAATTATTGTTTTTTGTTTTCCATCACCTTACCTATTTATTGATGCATGTTTTTTCAATAATACAATGTATCCATGGTAGATCGCATGTTTCTTATTTCAAAATTCAATGAATTTTCAACCAAAATATTTGATTTTCAAAACACATTATCTACACTATTGTCATCTATGCATTTGACATAATGATGGAATTGTATTAATCACTATCATTGGTATATGATTATTCTTTTCCTGAAATAAGTGAGCATTATTTTCAATATCATATATTTATTTATTATTCCCCTTATTGATAACATTGAAAATATATATAAATTATTATCGTAATATTTTGTTACTGGGAAAACAATGTGGTCCTAAAGAGTAGTAACAACTCACCATTATCAAATTCCGTAATGTGAATGTGATTTAGTAATATTAATATAGTTTTTATAATCAATGAGGTCTATTTTCAAACAAACAGGTTTCATCAAATGAAAAATGAATAGCTTCCACCCAATGTGACCGAATGATGAATATCACATACCTGTTATTAGATATTGTGAAATTAGATGTTCATTCCATGATGACATAATAAAATATGGAATATCCTACTTTACCTCTTAAACATATCAATCTTTATTATGATGTATAAATTATCATGTAAGAGAAGATATTTATTTTTTATATATTTAAATAAACATTGTATTTTTACCTTTTCTCATATTTATTTTATGTAAAACCTAATTACTATATTGGTTTGAAATTCATCACAATATATAGATTAAAATGTTGAATTTAATATTAACGTGATTTTTAAGAATACATCATAAAACCTGTTCAAATATTTTCATTTCATTCACTGAAGTGAATTAGAACATACATAACTTTATTTTAAATATATTATTCGTAGAATATGATATTTTTCAAATGATCATTGTTTCATATTTGTTTATAAAAAATTATTATAATATAACCACAACAAGGTGTTTGATGATGGTGCGTATTTAAAGATCATAATGAATTTTTTTGATATTTGTAATATAGTTCCTCCCAAAAGGATGACATGTAAATATTATCTTTTAAAATTTTATTGTAAAATATTTTCCATATATTAATTTTTTTCTTATAGAAGAAATATAAATAAGAAATATGATTTTCCATGTTTTATAATATATTGATTATTATTAATAATAACAACTTTAGCGTTTGTATATGCTCATATATTTAATTTTGTCATGTGTTATCATCTTTTTTTATCATTTGTTATCTTGTTTTGTGTTATTTATGCAATTTTTATGTGATTTCAACTATATGAAATAATTATAAGTAGGGATTTTCTATTGATAAAATTTTTGGTCATTAGACAACCCATCTCTTTCTCATGAATACACAGCCAACCATAAAATCGAATAAGGATACATCCATTTTCCAAAAGAAAATTATCGTTCAAAATCCATACACACACCAAATCTATTTGTAAACACACTTCACACCACTTATAAAATTTATAGAATGCATTTAGGAAGCACAATAAGGAATCACACATGAACAACTACCAATTTCATTTGAAAATACACCTTTAAACCCATACGCACCTCAAAAATTTCTTAAATCCCATTTCAAACCTCTCACACAATCCATAAAACAAATTAAGGAAGAAAATAAATCCAACCAAAATCCTATAATAATGTTAAACAATGGAATCACCACCCTCAAGCTCGAAACCTTCTGAAATCCAGTGGAAAACCACACCTAAACCACAATGAGACCCTATTAAGGATGATTCTTATCACAAAACATAAATATTTTACCCAAAAACACATGATTGTATCCTTATTTGGTTAACCAATATTCTGGTGAAATATGAACTCAAATATGGAGGAAGAATAATCCAAAAATAGGAAAGGTACCAAAATAAGAATGGTTATATTTTGTGATTCTATGAAGATACACACAATAAAAACTAGGATTTTGGGGTCTAAGGTAACCATGATGAGGGGAGGAGGTTCCTAGATTGGGAAATCTGGAATTGTGAAGAAAGGGGATGGATTTGGGTTAAAATTGAGGAAGGGTAGAAAGGAAAATTCCACATTATTAATGACATGGACATGCCGTAAGGTTAGGTCGCATGGTCTGCCAAACTATGTGACCTCCTCTATCAATGAAAAAACCGGATGCATGGTTTACATGGGGAGGGTGCACTCTTTTGTTGAAGATGGTGCATCCATAACAATGCCCTTATCCATTGTTCATGATCTCTTTTGGGCTTCTTCATAGTTTCCCATAACCATGCGCCAACCATGCACCACTAGCTTTTGGGGTAAAAAAAGTCCATTATCGTTAAAAAATTCTCAAGAAAACTAAGAAACCAAGATAATAAATAAATAAAAATGAAAAGATCATCAAAATCAAATAAAAAAATGAAAAAAAATTCTTTGGTTGTTTTTTGAGCACCTATTTTCTTTGTTTTTTAAGGAATTGCTTTTCACAGACCATTTCTCCCCATCCCTTGGTTTTTCTGCAGTTATTTTATATTTAATAGATTTTTAGATCCTGGGCTATATCCCAAGGTCCCCACTATTTGGGTATACTTTTATAATTATTTAAATATATATATAATTGTAATTATAAAAAAATATATTTATAAATATCTAAATATAAATTTATAAATTTATTTATTAATATATAAACATATATAATTATAAATATAATTAATATATTTATTGTAGTTTTATAAATATATATATATATTTATAATTTTATAAAACATTTTTTTTAAAATAAATATTATATATTGTAATTATTAAAAAATAAATATTAATATATCATAATTATATTAATTATTTACTTGTGTTTCTTAGTTAGTAAATATAAATAAATCCTTTTTTTAATTTAAATATGATAATTTTATATATATTAATAATACATTTTATTAAATTTTATATCATTGCTAAAAAAATTGTAATAAAGGGTAAAAACATATCAACACTTTTTTAGTGCTTATAAACATACCGTCATCTGTGATTTTATATAACACTGATTAGGGTTACCTTTTAATCATCGGTTTATCTTTAATGCAAATAAATATTGGTGTTCTGTGAGGTGAAATTTGTTGTAATGATTTATCGGTGGTGAAAATGAATGAATGGATTTAAAGGTCAAAATATGTCTCTACCTTGTGTTACAAAATTTATAACATATAATGTTTTTTAATTAAAGTCTCAATGAGATATATTAAATATAAATGATATTCTTGAAATGGATAACATATAGAGACATTGTATAAAGGGTGTGTTAAATGAATCTATATGTAACAATAAATCATAATAGATAAAAAATGAATCTAAATAATTTTTTATGTACAATAGAAACAATTGTGAAAACCAAAAGATTATTTATCCTTACACATTAAATACATGACATGATTATTTAGGACATGAAGGATCAAATATATTGAAAAATATCGATACAAGTATAAATGAGAATCAATTTATTGAAAAAATTCTAGACATCCATCATATTGATATTTATGGATTTATTTAATGGATGTTTATCTAATAAATTATCACTTTTAAGAGAATTATGAATTCTCAATATGTTATTATGAATGACCTTGTACATTGATTTACCATGGACTACATATTTAGTTAAACCTTTTATATTGCTTCCATCTATATTAGAAGTGAAATTACAATATTTATATAAAGTATGAATTATGAAATATAAATATGGGTGCTCCCACATTCCATGTGACACCTTTTAAATATTATATAAGAAATGCATCTATTAAATGGTAATGTTTAGTATTATTTTTGGGTGAGTGTATATGGTATGCTAGACATGATGATTAAAATAAATATTGATCATAATATAAAATATATAAAATGGTCTAGTAGAAACATTAAGAAGATGATTTCAACATTTATAGAAATAATTCAGATTTAAAGTATTGAAAATAAATAGTGAAATTATACACAACAAAACTAGTTATATAAAATTGTTTTTTATTGTGATTATAAAACAATAAAGATAATTTCATTTAAAGAGAAAAATTAATGTCTTTGAAACATTATGTAGTGTATGTTATTGTCACACAATAGTGCCAGATAAATTATTAGATAAAATTAAATGTTTTTAAAGAGACATTTAAAGTTAGCATGGAATTAAATTATGCATGATGTGTATGCATTAAAATTAAATTCTATCATAAAAATAAATATTATTAAATAAAATAGGTTCATCACTTGTACAATGAATAATGGGGGATGTATTTTTTTGCAGTTGATTCTTTTTTAACAGTTGTTCTCATAACTACGACTACTCCCTAGGCACCCAGTCAGAGAGAAACTATATATTTATCATCCCTGGAGTCCAATAAATATTCATTGGCAATGTTATGAACTTACCGAACCATATATTGTCCAGCCATGAAATCACTTCCCACTACCTCCAAGCACATTATTTCTTTTCCAATACCCACACTACCCTTTGCAAGTCTCTTTACTCTAATTTCTGGGCCACCACTAGCATCTCTGCCACCACCTCTAGCATACTCCCAAAATTAAATCTAATATAATCTACGCACACCATCTGTAATATCTCTTCGAGGGCCTACCTGTCACTGTAGTCATTGATTCATAGAATACGGTTGTTATCTGGAATCATTCTATAGAACACCCCCAGAATCACAACAAAAAACCTACATCTCTTCCTCGTATATTGATAAACTCAAATCCGTCATTTGAAATCCACGCCCATGCCTCAGAGTCAAACAAGACAAAGTGCATGATTGTTTCTTTCCAGAAGACAAAACGCCTTCTCAATAACACAAACAAATAAACCAATCTAATTTCATAAACAATTATAGAAATATTTTATCAATCAACAAATAATAGTAAATTGTATTTTTATTATATTATTATATATTCCATATGATACAGATGCTCATCATCATATGATTTTGTAGTGAAGAGGATGGGTGGTGATTCGGAGAATCCCCACATGGTCAATAATACAAAAGCCTCAGCCAGGGCTTGGGATGCATTGAAACTGATTGATTGTAGGTATGAAGATGTACAAGGGTTGGACAACCTCTATGTTTTCGTCGCGGTAGAATAGTTGGCCTTGGATGGAAGACACCAATATGATGCGAGCCCATTTTGTTTTGTGCATCCAGTACTCGAATAAGCAGAGTATCTACTTTGAGGGGGTTGGATGGAACAAGATAACCTGAAATCATTCTGGATTAGAGCATGTTTTGATTGGTAAAGATTGGGTCATAGTTCTTGTGGTTCCATTCAATGGAAACTATCCTGCATGTCCTTAGGGTTTATAAAGTTGTCGAACTAAGGATCCAAAAAATAATTTTCAAAATAATTTTTTATTATGTTTTATAATTTTTTTAAATGGGATACAGTTCTTTATATTTTTAAAAAGGGGACTCGAGATGCATGAATAGGGGTCACACTTCCTATGTTAGTTGTATGAAGGAGGCATGAACCTCATTCACACATCCTATAATTTTTCTTATTATTTTAATATTTTAATATTTTTAATTTTATTAAATTTTTTCATTTGGTTTTGTTATATATATATATATATAATAAAAAATTTCAGTATCATTTTTCAGATATTTAATATCTAGTAGTACTACAATTAGAAAAGTTTAGATTCTAATAGATACTATCAAGTAGGACTCACCATTATTAGGGGTTTTCCCTAAAATCATTTTGTATTTGTGACGTAGGATTCATGTTTTCCCTTTTCTATGCAGAGCATTATGAATTTCCAGTGTGGGATTCTGAAATGTTTAAGTACATGGCATTGGAAGAGTATGAAAAAACAACTATAATAACAATATTAATGAAAAATAAAACACGAATTAAAAATATAAGAAATAGATGAAAAAACAAATTTCATAAAAATGTTGATGAAAAATAATTTATAATATTTCAAAACTGCCAAGTTGAAACATAAATATGATTCAATTATGTGACATAGAATGCAAAAAATATAAACTATTAGACTAATATAAATGAAAAATAATACATGGATTGAATATATAAAAAATAATCAAAACTAAAAATATTTTCATAAAAAATAATTTGATGAAAAATAATTTATAAGCATTCAAACCCACCTACTTGAATCATTAAAAGGATTCAAGTATGTGTCTTTGAATGAATATAAAAAACAAACAATCAGATGAATATAAATGTAACATAAAACAAGGATTAAACATATGAGAAATCGTTAATAATAAATTAGTTAATATAATTCTAAATTATATTATTATTAATTAGTTGATAATTAATATAATTAATAATTATATAATTATAATTTAATTAATAAAATAATTATTAATTTTTAAATAGTTATTTATTTATATAATTATAAATTATATAATACTAGGAATGTTCGAGATACAAGCACACTCGGTCCTAAAAAGTTTATTATTAATTATACAATAATTCATTAGTTAATTAGTAAATTAGTTATATAATTAGAAATTAATTAATGATTATATAGTAATTAATTAGTTATTTCCTAATATAATTATTAATTATATAATAATTCACTTTATAATTAGTAATATAATTTTTAATTATAATTATTAATTATTAATTATGTAAATTATAATAATATTACTTATTAAATAATTAATTATTATAGAATTAATAATCTATAATTAATAGTTAATAATTATATTAATAATTATATAATAAGTTATTCTATAATAAATTATTAATAATTCGTAGGTAATAATTATATTTCTAATTAACTAACTAATTATTATATAATTAATAATAAATAATTATAATTAATAATTATATTACTAATTAACTAATTATTTATTATATAATTAACAATTAATAATTAATAATTAAGAATTTTAATGAATAATTATAAATAATAATTATATTACTAATTAAATAATTAATTATTAGATAATTGATATTAAATAATGGCAATAAGTAATTATATTACTAATTATAATTAACAATTATACTACTAATTAACTATTTAATTCTTACATAATTAATAATTAATAATTAATAATGAATCATTAAAATTAGTAATTGTAATTTTATAATTATATTACAAATTAGTTAATTAATTAATTAATTATTGTCTAATTAATAATTATATTACCAATTAACTAATTAATTATTATATAATTCTATTACAAATTAGTGGATTAATTCTTTATATTAGTAATTAATAATTATAATTAATAATTATATAATTAGTTAACTATTTAATTGTTATATAATTGATAATTAGTAATCATATTAATAATTATAATTAATAATTATGTTACTACTTAACTAATTGATTATTATAAATTAATAATATTATTACTAATTAACTAATTAATTATTACATAACTAATTATTAATAATTAATAATTAATATTTAATAATTATAATGAATACTTATTATTAAAAATTATATTTCTAATTAGTTAATTAATTTTTTATATAAGTAATAATTAAATTACAAATTAACTAGTCAATTATTATATTATAAATAAATAGTAATAGTAATTAATAATTATATAACTAATTAACTAATTACCTATTGTATAATTAATTATTAATATTTATAATTAATAATTATATTACTAATTAATGAACTAATTCTTATATAATTAATAATTAATGATTATATTACTAATTATCAAATTAATTATTATTTAATTGATATTTAATAACTGATAAATAAATCAATAATTAATAATTAATAATTATATTACTATTTAACTACTTAATTATTAACTAATTAATAGTTATATTACAAATTAACTAATTTAATATTATATAATTATATTAAAAATTAAGTAATTAATTATTTTATATTAGTAATTGATAATTAATAATTAATAATTATATTTATTATTAACTAATTAGTAATTATATAATTAAAAATATATATCTAATTAACTAATAAATTAATAACTATTTCTTATATGTTTAATCCATGTTTTATGTTTCATTTTTATTCATCTTGTAGTTTATATTTTATGGCCTTTCAAATCCCCATAATTGAAATATTTTTATGTTTCAAGAAGGTGTGTTTGAAATATTATAAATAATTTTTCATCAACATTTTTTTATGAAAGTCTATTTATTTTTAACTATTTCTTATATATTTGACTAATTTTTTAATTTACATTTATATTGGTCTTATAGATTATATTTAATAGGATTTCAAAGTCACATACTAGAAACATTTTTATGTTTCATGACGGTGGTTTTGAAAGCATATAAATTATTTTTCCTCAACAAATTTTACGAAATTCTATTTATTTTCAACTATTTCTTATATATTTTATATATATTTTAGGTTTCATTTTTATTTGTCTTATAGTTTTATTTTTATATTCTTTCAATTCCACGTACCTGAAAAATTTCAGAATCCCACCTCGGAAATGAAGAATGTTCTGCACAGGAAAGGGAGAACATGAACCCCACATTAGAAATGAAGAATGATTTCCCATGAAACCCTCTTATAAATGGGAGCCCTGGGTGAGGGTTTTTGTCAGAATCTAAACTACTATAATGAGAGTACTGATGGATATTAAATACTAGATAAATTCGGTTGATATTTTTTATTACACATATATATTTAAACAAAGCAAAACACAAAAAATTTAAAAATTTTAAAAATACAGAATTGTAAAAAAAAATTAAACATTTCTGGAGGATACATGAACCTCATTCATTCATCCTTCATCCACATCGTGAAGGATGCATAAATGGGGTTCACGCATCTCAGGTCCCCTTTTTAAAAATATTAGCGACCCTATCCCATTTAAATAAAAAATATTCAAAAACCCATTATTAATCCATTTTAGATGGTATCCATACCCAATTACCCTCCCCCATGCCCGGATCCACAACTACGAAGGACGAACATACCGTTGTTGAAATTTATTGGAGGCCTATTGTTTTATATTTTCAAAATAATAGGTATAAAAGGCGTGATTGAATGGATATGGGATCCAACTATTGGATTAATTAAAATTTTAAAAGAAGTAAAAAAATACGAAGTTGAACATGCCTGTCCTAAAGGAAGGTCGAGGGAGCCCTCCTCTCATGCAGCTTCCACAACCCTTAGAATAAAATAACTATTATCTCCCAAGTGTTTTATGTGTTTTTTAAAAAATTCAAAATAAATGTTGGTTGAAAAATTAATTATGAGTCGGAAATACCGAAGGTCCCCTTCGGCCTTTTCCTATCATCGACTTGGATCGATGACTTAGTAATGATATATGGGGGAAGATTCAGTTTGCCTAAAATAAATTGAACAACAGCAGTGTGTTCCTCCTTTCACCTAATGTAATGGTGAAATGATGCACACCCTGCCACCTTTATCATATGTACCTATAGAAGGGACACCCCCCATCACTTCAAAAAACCATAATCTCTGTAAATTCCACTCTCTCTCACTCTAAAAGAAGGTTCCTATGTGCGTGGTGGTTCTAGGGGCCAACGAGAAGTGCCATTTCTGAGAAGAATCATTTAGAGGAATTCTTTCAAATTTATTTATTTAATCGATATGTTTTTAGTTTCACTACCATAGATCCGGACAAAGAATGTAATGACTTTTACAAGCACGTAGATGAAAGCGCTGATAAAAGTTGCACTATTATAAGAACTATCCAAAAGCACTAATAAAGGTAACATTTTTTAATTCTTAAAAATCAATAATAAAAGTTTTTAATAAAAAATACTCATAATATATATATATATATATAATTATTATATTTATATTAAAAAATAATTTGTAATTATATTCAATAATTAAAAAATTAGTATTTATAATTAATATTTTTTAATAATTAAAATATGTATATAATGTTTTAAAAAACTATTTATAGGATTATGTGTATATATATATATATATAATTATAAATTAATAATAATTTTTCAGAATAATAAATATATTATATATTTATATATTTATATATTTATAATTTAAAATGAACAATTTTTAAATCTATTGTTTTTTAATTGTAATTTCATAAAGAAATATATATTCCAATTAATATATTTTGCAATTAATATGAAAAATGATTGTATTTTTCAAGAGATAATGATAATATTCTTGGACATGATTGATGTTATTTATTTTAATACATTGTTGTGTGAGTATGTATAATTGGTGTTAAATAAGAGAAAGATTATTTGCAGACATGATTGTGGGTTTCTATGTTCCAAATGTTAAGAGTTGAAATATAATGAGGACACATTCATATGTTATGTGTTCATGACTCATGAATGTTCATTTATACATTGACACCCCTATTTATCATCATTTCCATATATATGTGATGACTCATTTTTTATAATCTACACCTTATTAGGAACAATTCATTCATGTTATACCCATTAACTTATTATGGTCCCATTAAAACTTTTAAAACTATAATAAATGTATTTAAACAAGAAATATAATTATTATATTTCTCATTATAAATTTATAATATTATATAAATTCAATTGAAATATATTTATTTCTAGTTATAATTAAACTATATATATATATATTTAAATAATTCTTAAATTAATATAAATATACTTATTATTATATTATAAATATATTTATAATTATATTGATAATAATATGAAAATATTTATAAAAATATTTATTTCTAATTATAAACATAAATAAATAAATAAATAAATATACATATATATATGTAATTGATTATTAAATTATAATAAAAATATATATTATATTTCACAAATATATAAATATATATATATTTTTATAAATATATAGATATAAATATATTTGTAATTATATAAAAAATTTATAAATGTACTTATTTATAATTATAATCATATATATATATATATATACACATACATTTAAATAAAATTATAAATATTTTTAAATATTTTAATATTTCAATAATTATTAATTTGTAATTACGATTTTTATTATATTTATAATTATATATATATATATATATTTGGGGCTTGGGGGTACAATTACGTTAAACACACACACACACCACACTCCCAGGCCGAAAAATACAGGCCATAGCCCTGGAGGGATAGCCCACCAATCAAAACATAATTTATTCCACACAAGGACTGTAATCCAAATTGAGAAAAAGGCCATTACATGGCTGTGAAAGCCATATTTTTATCTCAAGGCCCACCTGTGAATACTTTTGGTACAGTTCCCGGGCTGACACAGTGTTGTCACCGCTATAGTGCCGCTACAGTACGCACCACTACACTTGTACCACAGGTGCTGCAATTCGGCCACCACTGTAGTGTTTCTAATGTACCCTACGCTAATAGGTTTTGAACTCCCTACCTCATGATGTATTATGATGTTTCTTTACAACTATGCTGAACCCCAACTACTATATAATTATATAAATATTTTTATTAAAATATAAAAATATTTATAAATATATAAAAAAAATTATAATTATAAGTATAAATATATAAATACACATTGAAATAATTAAAAAATTATAAGAAATCATTTAATTATAAAAAATTATAAAATTATAAATATAATAACTTAATTTATTAAAATTTTATAATTATAAATTAATATTTATTTATTTATAGTTTTATGTATAAATTTATAAATGATTATTTAATTAATTATGAAATGAGAAAAAATATATTTAAAATAATTTTAATTTTATAAATATATATAATTTAAATATTTATTATATATAATTAAAATATTCATTATATATAATTATAAATGTATTAATATTATAATGAAATTTATTATAATCTTATAATTATTTACATAATTATATATTTATTTATAATTATAAATATATATTTATGAATGTAATTAAAACATTAAAGTAATTATATTTATTATAATATTTTAATATACATATATATATCTATAATTATTTATAATTGTAATTATAATTATAATAAATATTTTTTTATCATTTTATAATTATATATATATTTTTATAATATTAATATTTTTATAAATATATATAATTATATAAATATATAAAAAAAATTTATATATGTTTTCATTATTTAAATAATTATAAACAAAAAAATAAATATATTTATAATATATATAATTTTATGATTATATATATAATTATCTATTTATATATAAATATTTATAAATATATTTCTTGGATATATAATTATAACTAAATATTCTTTTATTTATATAGAAAATTTTATAGAGGTAGGAAAACCCGCTCCTAAAAATTTATTAGAAAAAATGGAAATGAACACAAAGAGAATGGATGGGGTCAAATAAAGAGAAAAACCATCATACAAAATAGGAACCCACAAATTAAAAGATATTAGTCCATCCTCATATTCAATAAACATTAGTAGATTTCCACTCTGACTGTTAATTCTTATGGTCAAAGAGCTGAGTGTACTTCTCCCTAAGCTGTTTTTATTCAGTAGTGAGTTTTGTAAGGAACAAGGATGCTCTATCATTTCAACCTAATCGTAACAAAAACAACCTTGACCCTGACATTTCAGATGTTGACCCCATTTCCATGACTTGGGAAATTACCATGCCCATTTAATTACCACCTTACTAATTTAGTAGTTTTATCATCAATGCCTTTCCTGGTATCCACTTGTTAGTTTTCCTAAATAATTTTCCCCTGTTTATGTAATGGGACTATAAATGCATCCTTAGACGTTATAGCAGTTGGTGTCAGAAATAGATTGTTTTCAAATATAAACTCAGTTGCGACAATAATAATTTGTGACAATCAGTATTGTAAACAAAGTTCCAAACCAAACAGCAGAATAAAAAATGAGGTCAAAATGTTTTAACGTGAAAAACCCTCCTTTTGAAGGATTAAAAAACCATGGGTCAAATCTAATAAAATTAACTATGAATCAGAGTGTAATAAAATCCATGTTAAGCTCAAGACTTGAATAAAAAATACAACATAAAAACCTTTGTGAAAACCCACTACCTGATATGGCTCTGTCGCCTCTCTGTTAATAGTTTGTGATAATAAATCACCCTTCAAGTATCAAATTCAAACTCACGGCTTTGTTGTAGTACCTCGTTGCACAACCAAATTTGCCACTGCTTGCTGCTACCCACACCATAGAAAATAGTCACACATTTATCTGCTCTCCTTGGGTTATCGGGCACCACCAAATCATTACCTTCCTTGATTTGCTACTTCCCCTTTTATTGGATTCACTGTTTACATTTTCAAATACATATAATATATGAAATATAATATCTTAAATATTCAAATCACCATCTATATTCCAGGTTAATATTCAAACACATATCTAATCTAAATAGATATTTAAGATATAACTCATCATAAGATACACAAGAAAACATATCTTTGTGATATGATAAAAGATATCACAAAATCAAAAACATATCTTATCTCAAATATGGAAACACCCACATGCAGGCTAAACCCTAGGAATCACCAACACCTAACCATCGATGAAAGATATTGCATCAGACAGACTCAGTTAGAAAGAAAACTGGTCGGTATCGCACCTACAACCATCCTCTACCTAAAATATGCCATCCCTCTTTGGCATCTCTGACGGAAACCTGAATGCTCCCCCTTAAAAAGAAATCCAAATTCCAAAGTCTTCTCCATATCTATTTCTACATATACAATACCAGAATCAATAATATCTGGAACCCCCATATATGTGATTCCCACATAATCTAGAGCACCTTCCGGAATTACTTGATCCCTCTTCTCAACATCCTTCGAGCTGTCAAAAACTCTAATTGCATCACCTCGACCTTTGATTTCAATTATTTCTTCAATAGTGGCACTCTCTGAAGAAAAAGAATTATGTGTAAGATTTGAAACAACTACCGTGAAATGATTTGGCTTCCAAACCTTCTTCAACTTAGCCGACGTTCTTAGACTCATGCACGACGATCGCCTGTGCCACAAATCGGACAATTCCCTCTTCGAAATTGGATTCGTCACATCATTCCATGCCTTAACATCTTTCATGTAAAGCATGTCATGAATTTTTTATTACGCATAAACCATCGATCCTCTGGACAATGTCTTTCTTCCACCACCAAATGAACACTTGAATCCATCAGTATTAAGACCACTAGTAGATAAAAAATTATGGTGAATACCTAGCACATGTTCCACATCCTTCAATGTCAGTGTTCAGCCTGTATTTGTAGTGATACAAATATCCCCAACACCAATGACATCAGTAGAATATCTATTTTCCATCTTCAATCTACCAAAGTCACCTTATTCATATGATGAAAATAACCCCATCTTTGGTGAAATATGGTACATCGCTTCTAAATCAACCACCACTTCGGTGTAAAAATCTGTCCTGTAACAATCAACACCAACTAAAAGTTAATCACCCTCACCCTGAAGAAGACATATGAAGGTATCCTCAAAATTGGTGCCATGCACCTTATATTCCACTTTATTCCTTTTCAATTCATAGAACTATCTATACACATGACCCTCCTTATTCAAAAATAAGCCCTAAACCTTTTTTCTGGACTTCAACCTACCTCTCTGATTACTATGTCCATCTGTCACAGCTAGAGTACCACCATTACCTAAAGATTCACCATGATTGGTCTATTGTCGAGTCTCGTTCATCAACAATCATGAAATCACATCATTCAAATTTAGTGTGTATTTATAAAACTACAATTTGGTGATATGATTATCATATAAATATGGAACTGATCCCAAAAGAAGAAATGCATTGTCTTCTTCTTCCATTTCAACAGGTACTGTGTTACCCTTATCATCGACCTTGACCGCCACTGAAGGCAGCTCCCTTAAAAGTTTGGTGAACTCAACAAGATGATTTATAAAATCTCCATTCTCTAGAATTTGCAAACGATACCACAATTTTTTCATATATAAAAGATTTTGAGGGATTTTGATTTATACATGCTTTCATGATTCTCCCAAATATCCTCTAGATCTTTCATATTCATCACATCCCATTGTGTATTATCACCCAAATGCATCAGAATCATGTTTCTCTCCAACTCTCACATATCATTCCAATCATCATCACTCATTGTCTTTAGATTCTATGATTTTTTCTTCAACGCCTTTGCTGTCTTCTCACAGACTAATTTTTTTTAACTCATTGCTTCCAAAGTGTAAAATTGTTTTTCCCATTGAAAAATTCAATGTGAGAAGAAATACCCTAGCATGAATCCCCCATATTAATCTACAGGAGAACCTAGATAACCTCCCTTTGATACCAGATGTTGTGTCAAAAACAGATAGGTCTCAAATATAAAATCAGTTGCGACAACAATAAATTGTGAGAATCACTAATTTAATCAAAGCACCAAACCATATGATAGAATAACTAATTATGACACAAATTTTTAACTTCGAAAGACCCTCTTTTCTATGTATTAGAAACCACAGGGCAACTCTGAGAAAATTAACTATGAATCAGAGATTAAAATAATCCAAGTTAAACTAGAGACTTGAATCAAAAATACAACATAAAAACCTGTGTGAAAAACCACACCCTTATACACCTCTTTCACCTCTCTCATAATTGTCTGTTACAATACAGCACCCTTCAAAGATCAAAGTCTAACTCATTGGATCGTTGCAACACATATTTTCACAACTTGATTTGGAGCTGATCACTACGTCCCACACCTTAGAAAACAACCACCAAAGTATCTACTCTCTTTGGGTTGTTGCGCACCACTAAATCATCACCTTCCTTGATTCGCTTCTTCCCCTATTATAGAATTCACTGTTTCCATTTTCAAGTACAAATAAAATATAAAATATATTATCTTGAATCTTCAAATCCCAATGTATCATCCATGTTATGATTCAAACCCATATCCAATCAAAATAAATATAAAAGATATATGTATCCATGAGATAGACATGCATATTTAGCTTTGTGATATGAAAAATGATATCTCAAAATTAAAATCATATCATATCTCAAATCTGGAAACACCGACATGCGGGATGAACACTAACAATTGAAACTCTATTTCGGTTCACCTTGAAAAGGGTGATAGGGTAATCCTTTTTATCTTGCATATTTTTAGAAGAAAGACAGTCTCCCAAAAACAAAGGATCACCTTTCATTTAGGTCTAATGTTCTAAATCAGACGCTTCACATTGCTCTTCACCAGTGGATTGAAGTCATGTGACACGTACATCATGAAAGGAAGCAGTAGTCTCCCAACCAAATGGGGATCTAACACTCCCCATTGAAAAAAGTTCAGTAAGTGCATCAAAAACTATATATTTCTGAATAGCATCTTTCACCCCCTTTTTCCAGAAAGTCCATCTGACTGAGCGACTAAAGGATCCTTCATTGGGACCCATTCCATGGGGCCAATGAACTTCGACCATTGCATGATCGTTTAATATTTAATGAGACAAGACCGTTCATGACATTTTCATTACGATCAGCATTTTTGTCCTTTTTAAATGGTCGGATTGGAAGGAATACCCCACATTCATCTAGATTTTTCTTACCTTTCTACATTCAGAAACATCATTCCCCACTAACCTAGAAAATTTAGAAAATATTGGAATTGAGTCATATTCAATCTCAACCTCAAATTTCACACCCTTTTCCACCAATGTGGCACAATCAAGTAAAATATTCTTCATGTCTACATCAAACAAAACACTATAAAATAACCAAAATTTCCATGCACTATATCCAATTCCATTTTATAGGGTCACAGATGCAATAAACTAAATCTTTTAAAATTAACAGATGTTAATGCAACAAGACTAAACCATGAATTCTAACCCAACTATGTGCATTCAAATTAGTCTATAGAAAAAGAAAAAAATTTAATTCCTAAATTGATATTTGTCAAATTTTGGATTAAAAGAGTAGAACTCACTGCTCCATGCCCTCGATCTATGATTTGCAGAGAATAAAAGAAGATGAATGTAGCCACTGCCAATAGAGACTATCCTATAGTCGGAAAACCCAAAATACAGGATATCAAAATCTTCAAATTCATAGTGTTCTTAGTTTTATCACCCTTAGAGAGTATTAAATGCCCAATAAGAGATATAATAGTAAATTTTCCATCATTTGATTTGGAAATCTATAAGTCACAAGATGCTTGGGGTCTATATGCCTTTGATGAAAAATGGTTTTTAGTGAAAAGAACACTCTTAGTCAATGGATTCAATGAAATTGGAGAACCTATTGATGTATTGTCATCAATGGTTGGTGAATCCTCAAGGACATTTTTTTAGATGAAAGCACGTCCGGGAAATTCAGACTCAAGAATGACAGTGTGGTCGATGATATACCCTTCAATGATGGATCACGATCGTCATGGCCGCCTTGATCTCCAAAACCCATGCTGTTAATGTTTTGGCATTTGTAGAACCTTTAATTATTGGATTCAATGAATCTAATTCATTAGGGATATGTGATGAATGATTGGAGGACATTAGATCCAAGGACTCGGATTCTAACAAGGATGATGTGATCCCCTTTGACCAAATCTCGAGCTCCATCATGGGAACCCCAATCATTGTTCCCCTATATTTCATTATATTTATAATTATATATAAAAAAATATTTATGTATAGGTTTAATTTTAAATAAATATATACCAATTTATTATATATATAATTTTATAAATATATTTAACAATATAAATAAATTATTAAAATTGGTCCTTTATCAACAATTATTTAGCACTAAAAATGATATCCAATTATTAGTACTAGAACACACTAATAATACATTTCTTTATCAATGCATGAATTTTATAATTATAAAGGAATGATTTATGAGTTCATTTCTAGGGTTGATAATGGTGTATCATTATCACTACTTCAAAAGTTCTAGTAAAGAGATATTTTATCAGCATTTTGTATTCTAGCATTGTTAAAATGACTGTTTATTAGTGAATTTTGAAATTTCTAATAAAAGACTATTCCCTTTTAATGAAACCAAAACCAGATGTCTTCTTCTCATAGCATTAATCTCTCATGGTTTCCCACCACTTCTTCTTCACCACTTTTGTTGAACCCCACTATTGCCACCACTCTTGTCAAACAGTAATATTGATTTTGTTTCTCTCTCAAATCCCCAATACCACCTTTCGCACACTAACTTGTTGAAAACCACTGCTTCCTCACCCCAATACCTTGTCAAACCCATCTATCTCCTTTTCTATCCTCACTGTTGGTTCATCTTTTTTTATGATGTTTTTTAATGAATCATGACCCTCAAAATTAAAGGTATGTTATTCAAATATTGTTTTTATGTTTTTTTCAAACCCACAACCACCACACAAATCACTACATCTTCCTCTCCCCAAAAACAAAGTACTGATCTCTTATATGTGAAGAAGAGTATTTTTTTTTATGATCATATTTTTCATAGTGACTTTAGAGGGTCATTATCACCTATCTATTTTTCAATAATATGTAATGATATGAACATAGATTTTTAAGTGCAATAGTACTCAACTGATTCATAATCCATAGATATTCCATGGTTAGGTAATCAAGGTTATTATAAAAAAATATTTTTTACATTATTTTTTTAATGGTAGATACATATGGAATAGAATGATGTGTTACCTAGAAATAGAGATCAAGATCATGATCATGGAAAGAAAAATACAAAATTAAAATTTTCATATTCACCCCACCCCAGTTAGGGTATATTGCATGATGAGGTCTAATAATATGTATAAATGATTTCATTTTTTGGTGATTTATTTTCTTTTCAAAAGCATGAAATCAATTATGAAACACACATGCCTACTCATTTTTGAAGTAAATAATTTGCAGAATTATAAGAGGGTTGTGCAACATCATTTTATATATTCTCAAATAGATGTCTAAATGATAATTATGTATGGTAACTCAACAAACATGAAGAGTGGATCCATATTCATGTGGAATTTAAATTAAGGGTTGAGGAAATCTCATTAGTAATGATTTTTATTAGTGATTAAAATTCTGTTATGATGAATGATTTCTTGAATTGAGAATTCTTATTTATTAAAAATATTCAAGATTCATGAATATAATGTATGAAGTATTTTACAAACGAACAACTATCCACTATGTACTAAACATTTAGAGAATCATGAACATCAAATATCACGGTCTCTAATTTTGGGATATTGGGTAATATCTAACTATTTTGCTCCATAACAAAAATACACTATTAGGGTGATGAAAACAAAAAAATATGCAACCAAATATATTATACTTTTGATGTTTGAGATGATTCTTCTTTTACAATAATGGGTTTTTGTAGGTAATGTTCCAACCTATTGAATTTAATATTTATATTTTTTAATTTAAAATGTTCAAATGTGTTTTTAAAAATACCCTTGATTCATATGATTTTTCATAGAAATGCTCTTCCTTGATATTATTAATAATGTACACCCATTTAAAATTATCATTATATTTCCAAATATTTAAAAATTAAAATATTTCCCTATATTTTTTCGAAACCATATAAATAAAATTTCACTTCCTAAAAGAGTTAGAGAAGTATTTTTATACATTTAACATTCTATATCAAACCCCCTTCATAAATTTCAAATTCTATTTTACAAACAAAATTTAAAATTTAGGCACTTTTCTATTTACATTTTTTTTATTCACATCATTGTATTAAATGCCTTGGGTCTCATATAAGGAACATGATATTCTCAAATTCATGGATTATTATTTTAAAAAATTTTATAATTACTTTTTTATATAAGAAACGATTATTATAATAATTAGTCTTATTTTTTATTGAAAAAAGTTTTAAAATAATATATCTTTCATTTTTTCCAATTATTATGTTCCATAGTTATATATATAAATTTCCTTTCATTTTTTTTGTTTTTGATCCTGTGGGCAGATAAACCATTTTTCAATATTTTAATTTTATTCAAAGAAATTCACGGGATACATGTTAAATTGAACATATTTTGTGTATTTATTTTGTTATATATTAATATTACCAAATAAAATAGTTTGAGTTTGAATAACTAATGGATGGTTTCTAATAATACAAAAAAAGAAAATAATGATGGAGGGAATGAGTTCTTCATGTTTGTAAAAGATCATGCATATAACCCTTCTCAATTACTTTTTTTGTGTTTATGCCATTGTTATTCTAGACTAATTAGTGCAGAGTAGTCATAAGAACAAATGATCTATCACAGAATTGATCAAGGTTATAAATGTTCGATCATATATGGGAAAAAGTGATTATTTCTAGTCACTAAGATATCATTGTGTTTTATGGATCATCTGATATGTTTACCAGTGTGGAAAATGGAGAAGAATGTATCATGTATGTGATTGTGGATGTGAATTATTATAAATATCATATTGTGGGAATGATAAAAACATTTGAAGATAAACTTCATAATTTTATAAAATTGTTTGATAAGAGAAAGAGTTGTGAAGAGACACTATTTTATATTGGTTTCACTAAATATACCACATTGTTATCAATATTGATGCTGTATAATTTGAATGTATGAAATGGATGGAGTGATACTAGTTTTACGAAACTACTTATTAGCTTGAATGATACTCTCAAATAAGAGAATGATATCCTTATTCAATCAAATTGTTGGTTCTGGCACAGTAGAAGCATTATTGTGGAAGGAGATATATTAAAATATCTTTTAAAAAAAATTCTGAAACTAAGAACGAGGATCTTACACATCAAATTTTAATTAATTAATTTAATATCTAAAGAAGTAAATACATGGTCTTGGGAACCTCATCATTGATTATTGTTGATCATGTGAAATGACCCTTCTGGATTTCCGTCATTGCGCTTGTAAGGATCCCAGAGTAGAATCCCTCTAGTAGTGATCCACAAATTCTATAATGGTCTTTGAGAAACATGAGTAATTCTCTGGGTGCTATCATGGTGAATTATAAGTCTTTCATAGTTCAGTCGGTATCACTCGTTCTACAGTATTGAATAAATTCTACATTGGCTTTCTCATTATTGAGAGGGTGATAGGAGGAGGAATTGAGAGAAAATTAATTGTGTGCAACAATTATGTATTCCGAAACATTGATATGGTTTTGATTTCTTTACATAATAGAAATAGATGTATATTTATAGATATGAGATTTCATTTACAATATTTAATTTCATAATAGACATTAAATATATTTATAATCATTAAGGGAATCCCATACCACATAATAATAATAATAATAATAATAATAATAATAATCATAATAATATTTGTTGGTCTGTCACCTTGCACTAAATGGATGAATAATATTTATCAGCACATAAATAATTATTTTTTAGTGGACACATTCTTGGTCCATTTGAAATCCTCTTCAATTTATTGAACACCCGAATACATAGTTTATACTCTTAAATAAATATTTTATTCACAAACTAGTAAATAAATATTTATTATGCATTAAATAAGTTAATAAATAATTTTTTTTCAAAATATGGCGAATAAATAATTATTAAATTTATAATATATTTATTATTTGAATATAATTATTTCTTAGTATTGATAATATAATTTTTTCATTAATTAAATTAATATAGAACTTAATCGCGACTAACAGAAATACATAGTGTGTGAACCTATAGGATTATTTCTCATTGGTATTAGGGGGACTTCCTAAATACCATGATTACAATAAAGTACGGGGCAAGGCACCCAATAGAAAGAACATATAGTCACAACGATGATAAAAATATCTGAATAATCATTGTGTACTATAATCCCTTTGTCAAAATATCTCATCAAGTAGGTTTCATGACCATGTAATCATCCTATACGATCGATACATCATTATTAATCTATGTCAAATAATATCATCATTATACCATCGACATGTAATTTAGGGATACATTTCTTTTTCAATCAATGGGTCGACATTTCAACATCCATAATGATGGCAGGTACAGATCCTTCGTTGAAGTATCTATTAATACAACGTTATTCATGACTCACCCAACATGCCATACTTCCCACCAACAAATGGCATGAAGGTTTTCATATGAAAATATAAGTGTTCGAGTTGTTAAATTCATTAATGATAATATTAATGTCTATGGACCATTACACATGCTCGTTGATAATAATATATGATGACACATAAATCTGTAGAATTCTTAATGGTGGGTTTGTTCTTATAATCTCCAATCTTAAGGATTACAAAGTGTGAACTTCATGAGATGAATTTTCTTCTTAAAATGAGTACTTGTACATATAGGTATATATAATATGTGTCACATCATTTTATGTAATCTAACCATAGAACTATATTAAGAATATCGCCACAGAAGTTCAAGGTTTTCATTATAGCGGGGAACTACTATGACATTTTCAATACGCCAAATAATAATGGACATTATTAGATTAATTTTAGGTACAAAAATGAATAATATGTAATAATATGTTTAATTTACTATTTATTACATCAAATATTCATATAATTAATGTAAAAATAGTTGGTTCTAGGACACCAACTCTAAAAAACACCCACCAGGATTAGATCCAATTGCTTAGACCGTTTAGTCGGCTAGACCTCATATGATAATCATGTGTCTACTCAATCAAGGCTTTAGTCAATGGGTACACAAAATTTTCTTCTATGGAAATATTGATCACTGTAACCTCCCCTCTTTGAGAAATATCTCTCAAGAGATGATACTTCTGAAGTATGTATTTTGTCTGCTCATGTGACATTGGGGATCTTTTACGAGATCCACCACTACAGTATATCAAAATAGATTGTGATGAGATATTTTCTACTAGGTATTGTTGAGATTCATCACATTTATTGATGAGAGAAAAAATTTTAATGGAGGGATTCATCACATTTATTGATGAGAGATGAAAATTATTAATGGGGAGATTTATATCACCATTAATTGAAGATTTTCTCCCAACATTAATGGATATTTAATTCTCAAAATTAATGGATGAAATAATGGATGTTGACTGCATTAATTGATTATTATGGACTTTGTGTCTATATAAAGAGGATGCAGAAACATATTTCAAAAAAGAGAAGAAGGGCGTGCCAGCAAGATGTAGCCGGCAAAGGAGACCCGGGAAGGGGTTGCCGCGTTTGCGGTGGCCCGTGTGGCACGACGAAGATGGCGCGTTGGCGTTTGACTGGTGCAGAGCAGCGGCTACGAAATTGATGATCGGGGCCGCGTATTGAAAGTCAGCCTGATAGTGGTGATCAGGTGGCGTGTCCCAATTTGAGATCGGCGGTACATCATGATGGCGAGATCATTCGGGTGTCGCAAGCTGGTGCGAGGTTGACGCATGTTCGGGTGAAGATCTCCGAGGTAGTGACGTTTCGTCGACAGAAGTGTGGAATTTTGTCACAGATTGATCTTCCGATACATGGCGTCAGCGGGACGTTTATCAGAGAGAAGGCAGAGGCGTATCGGGGTGTGATTTTCACACAGGTTTTCTACGCTCTCTTATTTGTAATTCATGTTTGGGCATTACTTGGATTCTTTGTAATCTCTGATTCATAGTGGATATTTTGGGAATTGCCCCGTGGTTTTTTAATCCTCCGCATGGGAGGGTTTTTCCACGTTAAAAAAACCTGCGTGTTGATTTCTTCATTCTTCTTATATCGCTTTGGGTTTCTCACGATATTTTATGGCAAGCAATTTTCGGCCCGGATTCGGGATTCTCCCCCAACAAGTGGGATCAGAGGAGGTTGGTTTGGGCTTGCAATTTAACGTGAGGACTTTGGAATCTTCGAAGAGGATCGCAGATGCGTGCGTGGAGCAAAATAAAGTTTGGAAAATAAAGCAGGTTGAGAGAGGTGATACACATATCCGCTTATGTGATGTTGAGCAGGGGGAGCTGTTTATTCCTGCAGGTGCTCCAGATTATGTGGTAATCACTATTATGGGGGAGCCAGATGTTTCTGGTTCTTTTCTTGTTCAGCAGGATGAGTAGGATGGTGCAGATACAAATGTGACGAAAATTTCAGGCGTTTAATTTTCTTTTTGCAGTGGGAGGTGATATTTTTTCAGAAGTGAAAAAGGACGTCGTCATATTTTCTGCAATTGATGATGGTTGGTGTGATACCGACATAATTTCTTTCCATCTGGGTTTGTTGGATGGTTCCATTCATTAATGTGATGAAGGGGGAGATTGTTGAGATTCATCACATTTATTGATGACAGAAAAATTTTTAATGGAGGGATTCATCACATTTATTGATGAGAGATGAAAATTATTAATGGGGAGATTTATATCACCATTAATTGAAGATTTTCTCCCAACATTAATGGATATTTAATTCTCAATATTAATGGATGAAATAATGGATGTTGACTGCATTAATTGATTATTATGGACTTTGTGTCTATATAAAGAGGATGCAGCAACATATTTCAAAAAAGAGAAGAAGGGCGTGCCAGCAAGATGTAGCCGGCAAATGAGACCCGGGAAGGGGTTGCTGCGTTTGTGGTGGCCTGTGTGGCACGACGACGATGGCGCGTCGGCGTTTGACAGGTGCAGAGCAGCGGCTAGGAAATTGATGATCGGGGCCGCGTATCGAAAGTCTTCCTGATAGTGGTGATCAGGTGGCGTGTCCCGATTGGAGATCGGCGGTACATCATGATGGCGAGATCATTCGGGTGTCGCAAGCTGGTGCGAGGTTGACGCATGTTCGGGTGAAGATCTCCGAGGTAGTGACGTTTCGTCGACAGAAGGGTGGCATTTTGTCACAGATTGATCTTCCGATACATGGCGTCAGCGGGACGTTTATCAGAGAGAAGGCAGAGGCGTATCGGGGTGTGATTTTCACACAGTTTTTCTACGCTCTCTTATTTGTAATTCAAGTTTGGGCATTACTTGGATTCTTTGTACTCTCTGATTCATAGTGGATATTTTGGGAATTTCCCCGTGGTTTTTTAATCCTCCGCATGGGAGGGTTTTTCCACGTTAAAAAAACCTGTGTGTTGATTTCTTCATTCTGCTTATATCTCTTTGGGTTTCTGACGATATTTTTTGGCAAGCAATTTTCGGCCCGGATTCGGGATTCTCCCCCAACAGGTATCATATAATGCTCTTAGATAAAATTGACCATACGAAATTTTCCTTTAGATTCTTTATAAGCTACAATATATTCTAACTCTACTATAGAATCTGCTACTAAAACCTACTTTGAGCTATTCTAGTGCACTACACCTCCATTCATAGTAAATATGTATTAAAGCTATGACTTACTGTGAACTTAATCAGTTTGGAAACTATAATCCTAATATCCTATGATGAAAATTTTATCATTTTTATAAAAAAACCCACATTATATCTTTATAAAACCAAATTCTATTTTGCATTCCTCTAAACGAATGTTCCATGACTTAGAATATTTCATTAATTGGTTAATATATTTATCATCTTGAATATCTTATTAGAATCCTTTGGAGTCAGAAAACCTTTAGGATGTGTCATGAAGACATCATCCCGAAGTTTCATATGATGGATTCATGTTTTTAAATCCATTTTTCAAATCTCATAATCATGGTTAACCAAAATGGAAAGTATAATTCTACGGGATTTCATCATTGAAACTGGTGAAAAGTTTTTTTCGTAGTCAATTCCTTGACATTGTTTGAACAATTTTTTTTCCAGTCATCATTTATAACTATTAAAATATCCTTCCATGTCCTATTTAATCTTGAATACCCATTTGTAACTAATGGGATTTACGTCCATTGTATTTTCAACCAAAATCCATACATGGTTTTGTTACATGGAATGCATTTCATAATTTATGAATTATTACCACATGGAAACGTATATTACACTTACTAATTCCTTGTAGGTTAAAGGATCATTATTATCAACTAATACTAATTCAAAATCCTTAGTATCTAGAAAACCATACCAATATGGAAAAATTTATATTTCGTGATGTTGGAAAAAGTATTTTTTTTGATAAACTTTTAAAGCATGTAATATGGTTAATTTTATTTAACTTGAATTCTCAATGTTCCTTTTCATTTCATAAAAAAATTCAAAGAAACACCTCCTCTATCCCTAGAAAAATTTATTTCATCCACATAAACAATTATAATTATATTTAAAAATTCAATATCTTTTAGATAAATGTTTATATCAACTTTTCCTTTAAAAAATCATCTTTCTCAAAAAATTGTCATCATTATAAAACTATGAATGTAGAGGTTATTTTAGACCATAAAATGTTTTCTTCAGTTTAAATAAAATGTTTTTATCACCATCCAATAGAAAACTATAAGGTTTCTCAATGTAATCATATTATTCAATTTTTACATTGTGAAATGTGAATTTACATCCATCTGATACAGACTGTCATTCCAATGAGCATCCACTACTAGAAACATTCTTATAGATTATAACCTTGCAATGGTGGAAAGGTTCCCATCAAAATCCACTCCATTAACCTATGCATATCTTTTATAATCAATCCTTTCTATATTTCATTAAATTTCCCCATGATCATTCAACTTGTATCTGTAAATTCATTTTGTTCAGATGTCATTTTCACAATTTAGACGTGGCAATGGTTCCCATGTTTTATTTTTCTCAATTTTATCTAATATTAATTTAGATAATTCAATAATTATTCTAATTTAATAGTTTCTGAAACTGATTGCAATTCAATTTTTGAGATGAGTGATGTCTTATTTTCAAATCTATTCTTTCTTTTAGTCTGAACTGAAGCCTTCTGATTCCCAAAAAAAATGTTGGTCTCAACATGTTTTTGTAATATAGGAAATTTCATATTTCCACTTCCTGGTTCACCTCACTCATCACAATATTCAATTAAATATTCCTGAACATTACATATATCACTATCAATTTATTTTGAAAATTTCAATTTTTTCCCTAAAAAATTCAATAATATTTTTGAAAAGAAGGTAGATTCTCAATAGATTGCACATAATAAGAGTCCACTGACTTTTGTAAACAAATTTTTCCAATACATGTAAATTCTTCCATTGGGTGTATAACCAATAAAATTTTTTCATTAGATTCATATCAAACATTCACAGATCTAGATTTATGATTTTTGGTTAACATGGACATTAAAGAAAATTAAGTGCATCATTGATGGTTTTTACACCACATTTTATAAGAATTCATGTTGGATTTCAGCCTTAAAAAAATATGTTCTAAAATTTTTTAATAGTACTAATAGCTTCCCTCCAATATAAAATTGAATTTTTTTTATTATGCTAACTAGCTTCTTCCCACCTCCAAACTTATATTATTTCTTTCGGCTACACCATTTTGTTTTTCAGTGCATAGAGACCTAAACTAATGTTCAATACCATGTTTTTTCTAATAAGTATGAAAATTATTTCTTTTGAATTTATTACTATTATCTACTCTCAACTTATTTATATAATACACTATTTCATTCTCAACTTCTTTTTGGAAAGAAACTGGTCATATCCCTAAACATTGACTTATGTTTCATAAACATGATGTTAGTTATCTGAGAGAAATAATTAATAAAAGTGGTAAATATTTATCTCCTTTTGTTCATTGATGCCTCATAGGCCCACATTAATCATAATGAATAAGATCAAGAGACCTGGTAGACTGAATATCAACTCTCTTATGAATATTTTAGTCATTATCCCCTTTTGACATGTAACACAAACATATTCATCTCTTCTTTTCAATAATTGAAAAAACAGATAGCATAATAGTTAGAATATTTGTTCAACTTTTTCTACCCATGTATCTCAAGTATTTAGTTTCACATTTTGTTTTCATCTTCAGCACTCAAGTAACAAGAGTTTTTTCACTCCCCAATTTGAAAAACATTACCATTAGTTCTTCATCCTTTTGTAATAAATTTCCACTTTTCACACTTTTGATGATATATGAATATTTTCTAAACATCACTGCTTTTGCATCATCCCAATGTTTAATTACACTATGTATGCTATGTTTTATCCCATCAAAAAATAAAAATCATTAGATTCCAGCTTTCCTACTATAGTCTCTACCATTTCGATTCCTCTAATTTTTAATGATCTATAATTAACAAATGTAATTACTCCACCATCATGACATTCAAAAAGATTCAAGATTTTTATATCACATATAATATTTTAGGAATAACCACTATAAATTATTCAGATATTGTTCCTTTTATATCACCTATAATGAAAATTAAAATATATTTGATTTTTATATCATATATAATGAAAATTATTCTTCTAAAAGAATAAACTATAAATTTAAATATAATCAATTGTAATTTTTAATTTTATTGAGTCATTCAATATAAATTTTGATATAAATCTTTCAATCTAGGAACGAATTTTAAAATATGTTGAGTATCAAAATGGTAAATAATAGTCAGCAAAATATCATTTTTGTCCTAACAAAACAAAAGGAAAACCCCATTTTGATTCAAAATGTTTGAAGAAACTAAATTCCAAGATATACGTCAAGAATAAATAAAGTTATCACCACACATGGGGTTCATAAATATATAATGAAATAAATAGAGAACAAAAGAAATGTGGGGTTTAATAAAAACATTATCTATGTATTTAGTTAATAATCTTATGTTGTTATACTATAAACAATTATAGTTTGAAACATATAAGAATAAATTAAATAAAATACCCACATAAATAGGTTTATCTCTATAGTTTTCCTTTAAATCTATGTGTCTACTCTCCTTTTAATGTCTCATGGATGAAACAACATCCTAGACCACACGTCTAAATTTTTATTTTCATTCATGGATGAAAATACAAACCAAAATTGAGGAGACATCCCAAATAATAAATTTTGATGTAATAATAATGTGGTTATGAGGTGGTTAGACTAATGAGGAAAGTATAATGTAAGCCACTTAATATGGTGTAGTGGAATCCACGATGGGAAGTGTGATATGGGTTAGGGGATTAGTACATGGATACAAGGTTCATAAAAACACAATGACTCATGTATGGGTTTGGATCTATTTTTAAACTATATTTGGTGGCATCCTCAAATTTTATTCGATAGTGCCTCGAGAATTCGAACACTAATTAAATTGCATCATGCAACAAAAGAGTCTAGACATTGTTATTTCACATTCTTCATATTTGAGGTAGATCATAGATAAACACCTAATAGTAATGTGGTCGTGTACACTATGGATTTCAATTTTGAATTAAATATTTGATATGAGAAATTATATGTATTATTTATTGGGTGTAAATACATTGGACACAACAAAGGTAATTTCCATAAAGATATTTATTGTTCTTATTATAATTTTAATGAGAGAGAGACATATAAATATAGGTAGAAGGTTTTTTAATACTAATCATGTTTTCTTGAATGACAACAAATTCACTGATCTGACAGAGGATAGAAAAATTCAATGAAAGATGCTTCATCATTTTTTCCGTTGATGACTTGGGCGTCACCTACTGCACAAAATCTGGGGAAATTCTATTTATCTATTTTCCCAAAATTTATTTGGTATGTGTTTTATCCCTATAAATAGGTTATGTGTTTATAAATTTTTATATAATTTTATGAAGAAGAAATATATACCAGTTTTATTTTGTGGTGTTTGGGTTTTTTACCACATTAAGTGATCCACGTCTATGTGGTTGTATTTGATGCTGCCATAATCCTCCTTCAGTCGTATCAAAGGAAATATGAAGGTGGGATTGTGAGATATACTTATTATTTCACAGCCAAAAATAGCCTTCAGTTATATCCGAGTTTTTGAAGGTGAGCTTCACTGGGCACGTTCTACGGGTTCTACAATTGATCATTTGTTGTGTCCTGGAAAGAAGAAGAATTAGATTAGTTCATCCAATTCCTACATCATATGATGTTTCTATCCAATTCATTTACCACTTCATATTGTTCCCCCATCCAAACATTCTTATATCTATCTTATATATGTGAGTCTCCCACTATCCACATAAATCTTCCACTATTTTACATCTATAAAAAAACCCTTTTGCAATTTCTTATATTCTCCTCTTTCCAAAAAAGTAGTCATAACATAAATAAATTCCATCAATTCATGAATTCAAAAAATTTCAACAGAAAATTATGAAGGAAAATTTACATAAAAAATTAATTTTTTTTTTCATTTTTTCAATTAAAAAAACAAGGTTGAAATTATGAAATATATAATTTCAATATACACTATCTGAAGAAAATAAATTTCTTTGTGATCAAATTATTTTTCATCATTGATCTCTTCAACATATCTCTGGACATTAATGATGATGCGAGAATCCCCCCCTCACCTTATAAATTCTCCTCACTATCTCATCTCTCAATGAAGAATCAATTTTCTATGCCTCAATCCATCATATTAACAGATATTACATCAGATACAAACACCATCCAAAAATAAAGAGCTTCATTGATGTAGTATCTAAAGAATCATATGCTGGTCAAGACATCCTAAAGCATTAGAGCCCCATGTCATTACCATGGTGAAGAATAGTGTAACTGCAATCCATTACTCTAGAATTCGAGTCCTGATAAACTCTTACACCAATGGGAGGGGGTTATTTCAAAGAACACGAGGTAAAGGATTCCATGAACAATAACAAGATCCTATAAGGGGAGTACAAGGTGGAAGAATTCCAAATTGAATCATCAAAATCCCGTTTGTTTTCTACTTCTATTGTATTATTCATTCAATAACATACATTGATCTACTTATTTTCTTCCACATTTGTTTTTTGAATTTAATATAGCTAATGATTATAATATAGTCATAATTGTATTGGGCAGAACCAAAGATATGACAAAAGTTCATGGGTTACGAGGAAAACAAGTTTTATGGAGAATTTTGGAATACTAAATTTGTTTTCTTGGATGGTAATAACATTCATTATTCAGATAGAGGATAGAAACATTCAATGAAAATGGATTTAACATGTTCGTCATTGAATCCTTGGGTGGAACATACTGCACTGAACTTGAAGAATTTATATTTTTATCCATTTTCCCTCGTTTTTTAGAGAGTTTTTAATCCCTATAAATAAGGACTATTTTTATTCATTGTTATAGAATTCCATGATGAATAAAAAATACCAGTTTTTTAGTTTCATTTGTGTTATTGTGACTACATCCAGTGATATGCATCTTTCTAATTGTGTTTCCCAATGAAAGAATCATCCTTCAAAAGATATATGCAAAGGCTGGTAAATGTGTGACCATGGAGGCTGCTATTGTCTCCCCTTCTGTGATTACTGGAATTGAAGGGACAGTTTCATGGGGTTTTATTTTGGATTATGATTTTAAGGGTGATGGAGTGACTACAAATGTGGATGTAGGAAAGTTTGATTTAGGTCTAGATATCAATGTGAAGGATGTGACTTTGCATGATATTAAGTAAGATGATTCAATTAATTTGATTAGGATATTATCCCTCAAGAATGAAATGTTAATAATTTTTTTCAACATCTAGGTGAGAAGGACATGAATTATTATAGAGGCATAGTTATGGCATCCCTCAGTACTCCTTCAATGCTCCAGATGGTCCAAAAATGTACCTTTTAATTTCTGTTAATATCATTTATCCATGAAGAGAGGCAATGGATGGAACTGGTAAAAATACCCATCCTAATGGATCATTAAATTCATTCTAATTCATAAATAGGGATTACACCATCAGCTTAACATGTTGCAAAAAATTACAAAATAAATATTCGGATCTTGAATATTCAATATAAAGAAAATAGTGGACGAGTTAAGATACCAACGGATGATCAATCTTTGATCAAGTTGTCACTCAAGACTTAGCTTACCAACGACCTATAGAGGACTAGATGATTTTTTTTGGCATCAATGGGTAAAATAAGAAATGATTGTTAAAACTCATAGGAAGATTAAATATATAAATAATGAACATGTGCTACTGTTGGATCCTGAAATGGTACATTTTCCTATCTCAATAGCCTTATAGGTTCATGGTGATACACTAGGAATTGGAATTTATAACCGGGGGATGGAGTCCCAGTCCTTGTTACATTAGATGCTTTGGCACCAAACTATAGAGAATAAATTAATGTATTTGGTATAACTCAATTGTCTTCACATAACATCTATGATGTTCATGATTATATTGAAGAAGAGAAGCATATAGGAGTTCATGAAAACATGGTGAAAACATTCAAAGAAATGGAGAGTGAGATTGGTTTACCTATCAAGAAAAATATATGGATGGAGGAAAAATTAGATGTTTGGGGAGCTGAATCAGAGGATAGTGTCATTGATGGGTTTTGGTAGAAATTATGGACTTGGAGGAGGGGTCATTTTCCTAGAGGTTGTGGCCATATGCATGGACGTTTCCATTAGAATGATAATCATTCTGAATATTGTGATCTTGGAGCTCAGATTAAGAAAATATTCGGTCCTTATTGAGATTAATGAAAGAATATTATCCATGTATGACCCCATCATCTCGTTAGTCATGACTTTTTGTTCATTCAATAAAAGGGTTGTGACAATACATTTGTAATATATATTTATATGTATTTATAATTCCAATTATAAATAATTATTTTAATAAATATTTGTATATAATTATAAATAAATTTTTATAAATATATATTTTTATATTTGTATATATATTTATAATAATAAATATAATAAATAATATTTTATAATATTAATTTTATTTAAATAAATATTAATTTATTTATAATTTTATAAATACATTTTAAAATTTGTATATATGTATTTGAATTATTAAAAAATATATATTAATATATTATATTTATATTAATTACATACATGATATTATTAGTTAATTTATATAAATAAACAGTAATTTATGTATATAAATATGATAGTTATTTATATTAATAATATTTCTTATTTAATGTTTTTAGCATCACTGAGAATAGGGATGATAAAGTTCCAATGTTATTAGTGCGAAAAAGTAACTGATAAAGGGTACACCTTTATCAGCGATTTTTTATTTCTTATAAATGTTGTCTTTAACAGTTATTTTAGAAAGTGTTGATAGATTTCACCCTTTAATCACTGCTTTATGTTTAGAACTGATAAATTTTGTTGTTTTGTAAGGTGCATTCTATGGTAGTGATTTATCGGTATTGAAAATTAATGCAAGGATTTAGAAGAGAGAATATATTCATACCCGATGGTACAAAATTTATAATAAATAATGTTTTGTTTTATATCAATTATAAATGATATAAATTAAACATCATTTATATTCTATAATACATATATCATATAGATACATTAAACTATGGATTTTCTTTTGGTGTAAGACATGAATTAAACTTGACTAAAGCAGAGTTGGTTTGTGTTGGAAAGGAGATATGCTATAAAAGATCTCTAGATTTGGCCATGAATCTAAATGATGGGAAGAACATTATGGCTTCTGATGTAGTTAAATCTTCTGAATTTTGGTTTTCAATTGACTCTCACGATGAAGGAAGTTGACAATGGAAGATATGATGAATAATGTTGCTTTGGAATTCGTCGAAGCCAAAACTAAATTTATCAATTATAAAATTTTAAATTGTTAGCATTTAATCATTTGATGGTTATCTCCCTACGGTAATTCATTGAAGATAGTGTATTTGAAATCATGAAATTTTATGATTTGTGGATTTTATAATTAGAATATTTTCTTAATTAGTGTCAGCTTCCCTCATAACATCATCCCCTCGAAAAGTATCAAATTAGAACCCCAGAGTTTTAGATTTATTTCTCATAAACCAGGGACCCTTAGATTATAAGATTAGGATCCCTAGTTTGATCCAAAAAGAAACTGTAAATCAACAACTAATTCCGGGTTTCAAATTAAGGCTTAATTGGTTCTTTTGTAATCCTCAAATTCTATGGCATGTTGTTTCTACTGTCGTTACCCCTATCAAATTTGACATGGAGACAGAACTAGCATGGTATGGGAACAATTCCGTAATTCCAGTGAAAATTTATCTTTGTTCTCCACTAATTGAAAATATATTTTTTGTGCCTAATCAATTGAAATTATAAATTTTTGTTGAATATGATCATGCCCCTTACATTTTCATTAAATTAATTTGCATTAGGCATCATAGGGAATGATTTATCAACGAGATGAAATGCTCTAATTGTAAAAAGAATGTTTATAATATTGAGAAATCAAAATTGAGATTTACTATGGTAGATAATAAGACTATTGTTAAGGGAATGGTTCAAAAGTACTAAGAGCTATGTATAGAAGATATAATTATATTTTTAATCTTCTATGTATTTTCATGTTCTCCACGAGGAATGAGAGTAGTGCAGATGAAAAAATAGAAGTTGAATCACATCACACCTCTTTATCTATTTTTGATGTAGTGGATGAGGCTAAGGTTCGCAATTTTGGTCAATAAATTAAATACACTTGTGTTGTAAATAATTTACAAGATGATCAGTGTGCAGATCAATAATATTTTTATTTATGACATGGTGATCGCTGTAATTTCATTGACGATGAGGGACCTAATATTGATGTAGATTGAGATCTAGATGAACTTATTGAGGACCATTATTTTCCCAGTGGGAAGGTTACACCTTATACGATAACGCTTTCTAAGGGAAAGGAGGTGGCCAACTCAGAAATGGAATATCCTACTCAGTTTTAAGTGGATGAAAATAGAGATGTAGTGGAAATGTGTATATTGATTGGAATACACATGAGGGGGGTTTAGAAGATCCTTCTAGTGTCAAGGTTGTTTTATTTTTGAATATCTAAGAAAGAAAAATGAGGAGGATGTTTTACAAGAGGTTATGTCTAGATATCTTCCACCTATGCCTTTGGATGCTCCTCACAGTCAATAACTAGGTGAATATTCTTGTGATGAGGCCATAGAATGTATTTCTGGTAAGGTTGTTGATAGGAATTCTAATAAGGGGTCGAATCTTGTTAAAGGTATTCAATGAAATAAAAATTTATTAATCATTATTGACTCCATTAGTACTCCTGAATTTGTAATTTTCTATATGGAATGTCATAAAAAGAGTCAGGATATTCTTTAAAATGTGGGGGTGGTTGACCGCTCCAAAACCACATCTTTAAAAGTTTACCTCACTAGACAACAACTAGCTGTGGGGATTATACATTTATATCAATAAAGAAGTCATCTAGCTTAAAAATTCCATGTTGTGCATTTTTTTTAGAGTACGTAAATGTTCCAGTGGTGGAGAAGGTAGCATTAGCTTATAAGGAAGCTGACATGTCATGTAAATTAGGAAATTCCACCGAATAAAGAGGATAACTTGCTAACATGACAAAGGTAGTATATGATAATATGGCAACTGATAAGATCATGGATGATTGATATGGCCCATGGGTCTCCCCAAAATGGAGGAGATGATGCCACCTTGAGGTTGTGGGAATGCCCATAATGTGTGAAATAGATGATAAAGAGGTCAATCCTTACTATTTTGTTTCCTACTTTTGCGATATACTGTTTTACATTTGTTTTTTTGTGTCCAATATTATGCACACACTTGTCACAACCTCTTGTTTTGTGTATTTATCTTTTTATAAAAAAAATTTAGGGCAAATGGTTATTTAACATGTAGTTCCAACCATTTTGAAAATTATAATTAACTATATGTTTAAAGATCCTAACATATTAAACACCTCACATGATCATTTATTAGATGAAGGATCAATTATAATGGAATATATTAACACATTTATACATCAACATCAATTTTTTGATAATATAATCGACATCCATCATGGGTAGATTAATAGATTTATTTCATGGATGTTTTTTCCAAACATATCATATATAAGAGAATTATTCTTTCTCATTATGTTATTATGTGTTCCCTTGTATTCTTATTTACCATTGATTAACTATTTTTTGATTAACCATTTATATCACATCCAACTATTTTGTAATTAGACGTACACTATTTATATAAAGTAATAATTATTAAATGTAATTATGGATATTCCAACATTCCATGTGACACCATTTTAATATTATAAAAGATATGAATCTATTAAATAGTCATGTGTATTAATATTTGTGAGTGAGTATATATAATATTATTTGAGTGTTGATAATAATAAATATTGATTGTCATATAACATATTTAAAATGGTCTATAAGAAGCATTGGGAAGATGATCACAACATTTATATGAATAATTATAATGTAAATAATGTCCTAAATATCAATAGTCAAATTATGCACACCACAACATTATATATAAAATCATTGTTTATTGTGAGTATAAAATGATAAATATATTTCCTTATAAAGAGGAAAATTAATGTATTTACAATATTATGTAGTTTTAGGTATTGTATCACATCAATATAAGAAAAATTATTAAATTTTATCAAATTTTATTAATGAGACATTTAAAATTATCATGGAATAAAATGAATTTTGTGTGTGTTTGTTAATATTAAAATATATAATTATCCACACCTTAAACATGATGCAATCTCAACACACCACTGGTGGTAGCTCTTAGAGGGCCGAATTCACATTGTAGTCATCGATTTTTAGAATACAGTTATATTCTAGAATCATCCAGTAGAATACCCACAAATCACAATATGAAACCAACAAAACCTTCCTCAAAATTGTTAAAATCAAAGATGGATTTTGATTTCAACACCCATGCCTCGAAGTCAAACATGTAAAAGTGCCTGACAATTTTTTCAATAAGTCAACATACCTACTCAATAACATAACCAAATAAACCTACCTAATTACTATGTTAAATTGAGAAATAACCTATCAATCTAAAAATTTTATTAAATTTTTATTAAATTATAAAATTTTCGAAGGAACATCAAAGCTCCCCAGTATATGATTTTGTTGTGTAGAGGATGGGTGGTGATTATGGGAAACCCCACATGGTCAATAGGACTAAAGTCATATTTGGGGGTTATGGGGCATTGAAATTGTTTTGTGGTAGGTTTTCATACATATAAGTGAAGGAATTCACTCAATCTATGGTTATATAATAACATAAGGACATGTTTAGAAGACACCAATATGAAGATTCTTTTAGAGAAAAAAATAAAATTCAAGAATATTTTCCTTTCCTCTCTCACCTCAATTACTCGAATAGGGTAAGTATATAATTGGGGGGGTGTGGGATTTAACAAGATATCCTAAAATCATTCAGGATTGGAGTATGTGTTGGTCAGTAAAGTCAAACCCATTGGTCAAGTAGTTACATTATTTAAACACCATCATGCACATCCATAACATTTCTAAGATCACCAAACTCAATATCTTCAAAATTTATTCAGATGATATGATTACTCGATTCCCTCCACCATGACCAAAACTATAGAGGATCTACAGTCACAAATCAATTTATATGAGGGGTAAATTGATTTATATTTTAAAAATAAGCGATTTAGAAAGAGGAATTGACTGGAATAAAAATATATAGGATAAGATTTTGGGACTATTTAAAATTTTAAAAGGAAAAAACAAGAGGCGCCACCCCCTTATCTCACACGGCCACGAAAACCCAAAGCCTAAAAGTAACATTCTCTCCTAATGTTGTCTTTATTGCTGCAAATCCCTCATCAACCTACCAACCCCCCCTTCACCAACCCTAATGATGCCACCCTTCATCATGTATCACTGCACCCCCATGTAAAATTGATTTACAATCGTTAAATTGTTTCTTTAATTTTTTCATATTTCCAGTGTACACATACATGAAAACATACATTGTATGTATATATATTTATATATTAATATATGTATATGCATGAATATGCTTATAAATATATATTAATAGAAATAAATACATACATACATTCACATATTCATACTATAAATTTTCAATGATTATTTTCTTTATGAACATTTTATTCAAACTTTCAATTGAAAATCTTAATGTGAATTGGTATATAATATGTTGTATGAAAATTTCCAACATATATTTATCACAAAACATAATAAATAGATATTTAAATTGAAAAATACAGACACAAACATACACTAATATCAATATATTCCATAATAACACCTAGTGAATTCCTAGTGCGAATTTACATTGTAAGTTTTTAGTACATATATATTTAGAATTTACACCAAAAATTTACATTAGAAATATTCAATGGAAACATGAACCAAAATTTTTAAGTGATTACTTCTAGTGTCTATATAAATAAATTCAAGAAGAATACACACACGATGTAATTTTCTAATGTAAATTTACATCGGAACTTTTTAGGGCATACATAAATACATATAAATTTTCCCCAGTAATTTTACCTAAAACTTTTCAATGCATATTCCTTAAAAAAAATCATGTGAAAATTTACATCAAAACATTCAATTCATACATATAGACATACATGGAAATTTTCAAATAAAAATCAGTGATGGCAGGTATTTTCAGTGGTGATTCCTACTCATGACCTATTGAAAATGAGTGATCTGGTTTTGGAAAAAATGTGCCCTATGTTATCTCAAATGACTAATTATCTACTAGACAAACTTCTTATATAACCTAGGGTATATGATTATTAAATCTAATGGTTAGTAGAATATCTGAATACCATTGATCCCAACATCGAGCTTTCCCTTATCTTCATCTAGTGGATGTCATCGTCTTTTATCCCCAAGAAGGATATGAGATTTTGTTCAATTGAGTGGAATATTTGAACTATAAGAAATGATATATTATAGAAGCGATCAAATCTAGACTGCTTGTTGTTTAAAAGTCTACTGATTTGATGAACTGTTGTAATTTGAAGGACAATCATCCAACCCATGACCTCTTTCACACTTTTTACTTTTCATACTCCCGCCTGATGGTTTGATTAAAATTAACTCTATTGTATCTATTCTTATAGGGTTTAATGTGGGGGTGGGGATCATTGTATTCCATCATGATGTCTAGGTTTTGGAAGCCCTTTGTGTTTCCTTTCATGCCTCATGGAGACTAGAGGTAGAATAAGTTTTTGCGATCCTCTAACGAATCCTACTTACTGACTCAAAGGGATCAAACTAGGTTTTGATTGAATATGAATGACTTGAAGTTATCAATTCCTTTTCAAAAAAAGGGGAGGATTCATAGAAGTTATTTTTTTAGAATGATTTCTTCATGTGTTGGATACTTTTCCCCTTACAATTTATCTCTCATTTTGTGTGGGGGTAATCTCATGGACCATTGGTTATAGATAATTGGGATGTCATGGGGTAATCGATATTGGGTTGATTCTTATCTCGGTTGGATTTTTATGTCTAGTTTAACTAGTGCATAATATTATTTCTTTTCAAAAAAATATATATTTAATTATTTATACGAAAATGAACATTATAATTTTTTTATTTTAAAACATCCTACAAAATATAAAATTTTGGATATATTAAAATCCTATTAAAATATCAATTGTTATTTTAAATCAAATATGTATATTAGATGAAGAAAACGACATTACATAATTTTTTTAAAAACATCTAAAAAATATGTAAACATAAATATATCAAATTGTAATTGTTTTTCATGTATATAACAATACATGAAAATGTATTACATTTAAATCCTTTTGAATCTATCTAAAACCACATTATAATATTCCTTATTTATATTCTATGTAAAATAATTATTAAAAACTTTTATATACAAAAAATAAAAATACTTGTATAAAACATGCATATATAATTAAATGTATAAATAAACAATATTTAAATATTTAAACTAACTAATATATATTTATTTGATACTATGTAAATATAAGTAATTTATATATTAAAAAATGTATTTAAAAATCATATATATAATTTAAAGAAATAATATATATAATATTGAATTATGTTTAAATTAGTATACTAATATTTGATATATAAACATTTCTTATAATTATAATATATTAGTATATATTTATTTTCTATTATTATTACTATATATTTATTGTTATTATTTTATAATTTTTTCTATTTATTATAACATTGTAATTCTACCTTTTGTTAAATAGTTTAATGTTGTTTTTTAAAATGTCTTGCACGTTGGGTAGGATGGTATATTTATCCAACTCTGTAAAATGAAAGGGTTTTACTTTTTAAAATTTTTTCAATCCACTAATGGATTTGGTACAACATCACTTTTTCACAATGCGTGCGGTCATCCTACCATGATGGGGACTCTCAGTTATAGCCAAAACATGAGAGTATATTTTTTCATATGTTGGAGGTGAGGTGTAGGTCAAATGAGGGTCGTTGGGGTGGCCAACAAACATCAAGAGAAAGGGCTGGTGATGGCCATGCCTAGATGTATCCATCATAAGAGAGATCATGAAAAGGGATACTATGTTTATAGTATCTCATAGAAGGATATGACAAAGAAAAATGATGTGGAGATAATAAAAATGTAGACAATATTATGTTATCAATGAAGAACGAAACACCAAAGATGATGTGTGAAGAGATGATGAAAATGCCATGTATATAATTTCCAACAGGTTATAGTAACTAGAAAGCATATCCTAATTTTGTGGATCGCGGGAAATTATGATGGCGTGATCATGAGAGTGAATATTTTATTTGGGCATATTAGTGATTGGGAGAATAATTACTTTAGCTATCAAATGTTACGAAAAATAACAATCCTTCAAGTGTGAAAAATACACCATGAATGGTTTTTCTTGTGTTTGTGACTATATCCGCTCAGATGTCGGGCTCCACTTGAAAAATGGTATCAAAGCTGATGATCATGTATCATTGATGATAATTATGTTACGATGATCCCACAACATGATGAAGACCCATTGAAGGTGGAGTCAATGATGATGGATATGATTTTGGACAAGTAAATTATGGTAGAGCTAGTGATCCAAAAATTGGTGATGATGAAACATATGATGGGTGAGATGGTGAAGTGATTTCAAATTTTAAATTTAAGGGGAGATTTTTGGTATTGTTTGAAATTTTAAAATATGGAAAAATGGAAGATCATTAGCATTGGAAATGATTCATGCATTGTGGGGTGAAAACTATTGGAGGCACGCATGCCCTTTGAAATAAAAAATATATAAGAGACTTGTGAAAAGATCATTGAAAGTTGAAAATTTTATAGGAATAGTGGATAAGCTAAGCTGGAATGGGATGAAAAGAAGTGGTTTTAAAGAATAGAAGAAAATAAAGTGAAAAATAAATGGATCCTTTAAAAAGGATGTGATAGAGGCACGATGTATGTTAATTGAGTGCCATCTGGGGGCATCAAATGATGTGTGAAGGGACGATGATGGGTATGTCATAATTTAGCTTCCATGAAAGTGAACTAAGATGGGAATATTATGTTTCTAGTATCTCATGCTATGGGATGACATAAAAAGGAATGGAATGAAGAATATGATCATGTTGATGATATCATTTTGAGTACATATAATAAAGTGTTGTTGGTTTTGTGTGAATATATAATAATGGTGTAATGTATTGAATGTTTTCCTTATTTTATAGACCACGAAGTGTGTCTCAGTTATATTGATTGACCAAACATAATATGGCATGAATATGATATATTTAAATGTTCATTTTTGTGTATTAGGGACAAAATGATAAATTTTTTTGGGTGTCAAATGTCAAGAGGAAGAAAAATCCTTTAGGTGTGAAAAATCATTTGGGTATTTTTGAATTATTATTTATGGATGTCATATTGTCTAATTTATGAGAACACCAAATTTTAAAAACCCTTGATAATGGAAAATATTAATGTGTTTCATCACCATTTGGAATTATAGCCTACATAAATATTGGAATAACATAATGGGAATAAAACCTTCTTAGTGGTATAAATTTTTCTCTTTCTTGTATTTTATTACATTTATTCCCTCTACACCGAATAATGTTATCAATCATTATAATTTATATTCGATTTATCCTTATGTTATCCATCTCTTTTCCTTCAATCAAAATTTTCAAACTAATTATGGAAATATCAATTGTTTCAATCGTCGCTTGATACATTTCACAACACATTTTTCAGAATTACTATTTTACCATGGATATGAGTTTAATAAAATTTGTATGATTTTTTTTCATGGAGAATATTACATTGAATTATTTTTTCCCTGTTGATATTTCATGAAAGAAATACCTATAATGAATTTTGGTTGTTAAGATGAATCATGACACACATGGCCTTAGGGGTATGATTAAACATGATAACCAAGATTCTAATCAAAACCATTAATTATACCTAATATTCCTTCATCACCATATCCATGAATAATGAAAGAAAAATTACCTGATAGTTAAGGATACTCTAGTGTTATGGATAAACTCAAGGATTTATATGATCACCTTTTACTGATTAAGTTTCCAAAAGAAAGGTATGATTTGAGTCATTTGCAATACCAAATATCAGTTTGTAAATATAACTCTACCATGCTTTAAATAATATCAACATGAATATTTTGTAATGATAATAACACTGACATCATCATTCTAGAAAAAATAAAGACCTAGGGGGAATTGGGGAACTATTTTCTAAACTATTTTGTGGAGATGATGAAACTAACATCAATATAAATTTTAAAAAAACATGTGGGGATAATAACACTGACATTGATATCCCTTTCACAAACAATTTTGGAGATAATAACACTTACATGAATATCTTTTTGATAATAAATTTTAGAGATAATAACACTAACATCAATATAACCATTCCACGATTGATCCAATCATGATCTTGAAATAAAAACTGTTGTCTATTTTTTTATTACTTAAAAAATATTTTTAATGACTAATCTTATATAAGGAAAGGACGATCCAAAAAATATAATAAAAATTTAAAAATTAATTTTTTTTCTAAATATTTAAAATTCTATCCAATTACATCAATTTCTTCTTAATTTCATACATCAGATTTTTTCTAAACACATTTGATTATAATTAAGGTTATTAGAATGCTGGCCTTAGGGCATGGTGGAATCATGGAGTATATGTGATTAAAGTTACTATGGAGGGATAGAAATCATGTTCCCTTGCATTCAGGCCATTTGGATTATAGGCAGTCAAGGGTAAAATAACAAGACTACCCTCCTTCCACTGGTCTAAATAAAATGGGAACTGAAATAATTTTCTTCCATAGTTTCCTTCATCCCCTACACTTCATTAATGCCTAGAGTGAACTAGATAGTGGATGGGAAAAAGGCTAATACATAGTGAACGAGTTTTAGAAACACTAGGTATAGGGGCACCATGATTCCTCCACTCTATCATCGCCTTCATCATCTTCACTCCATGCTTCACTCAGACCCCTTGGTCGGCCTTTTAGTACTAATTATTGTTAATTATGAATAATTATGGTCAATTACCACTCATTTTCTTTCATTTTTACTAAATATTTCTTATTTATGCTAATTTTTACTAACCCATTCTCAATTTTGCTAATTTTTTCTAATTCCTGATCATTTCCAGTAATGTTTACTACTTCTTGATCATTTCCTCTGTTTTTTCAATTTCTGGATCTTTTATTTAGTTTTTACAAATTACTAATGATTTTATAATAATTACATCTAATTTTTAATAATTTTATCTAATTTATTATAATTAATTCTATTTTTTACTAATTACAGGTAATTTGTACTATTTACCACTATTTTTTACTAATATTTTAAAAATTACTAATATTTATAGTTGATTACTAAAAATGTGTGTTTATTATTATTCTATATTAATTATTAATTACTATTACTTAAAAAAATTACTATATGACACTGTCACATATTATTAAGAATTATAAATTTTAACTATGTTCTTTTTTATTTCAACTCATTTCCTCTAATTTTTCCGAATAGCTAGTCTTTTGTTCTTATGTTAAATAATTAATGGTTTTTTGTACTAATTATAACTAATTTCAATAATTATCTCTATTTTATAAAAATTTATTATATTTTTTAATTATTACAACTAATTTAAAATAATTACCAATGATTTTCACTAATTACACCTATTATGTACTGATTACCAGCAATTTTTACTAATTAATGCAAAAAAATTTAATATTTTATGTTAATTACTACAAATTATTAATTACAAATTTCTTTTAATTATTAATGATTATAGTAAAATATAATTATTTATTACAATTAATAATATATTAATACTATATTATGTTAATTACTGATCGTTTCTGCTAATTTTCAAAAATTCTCACTCGTTTCCGCTAATTTTTACTAATTCATGTTGATTTCTCCTAATGTTTAAAAATTAATAGATTTTTTTCACTATGTATTGATAATTTTAAAAATTATTTATAATTATAATATTTATCACTAATTTATAAAAATCAACACAAATTTCTAATAAATAGCACAATTTTGTTTTCTGATTACTGCTAATTTAAACTCATTATTGCTAATTTTAAATAATTTTTTTCAAATTATTAATATTTAACATTAATTAAAAATAATTAGTGTTTATTAATACTAATTATTAATTCCCAATTATTATTAATTAAAAAAAATTACTTTAAAATATTATTATTCATTACTATGATATATAAATTTTTACTATGTAATGTGAATTCCCACTCATTTCAAATAATTTTTACTAATTCCCTCTCATTTATTCTGATTTTTACTAATTAACAATATTGTTATACTAATTATCACCTATTTTAGAATTTATCACTAATTTTTTATCTTTATCAAGAATTTTTAATAATTTTCATTAATTTCTAATAATTTCCAATAATTTATAATAATCACTGCTAATTTTTACTGATTATCTATAATTGTTACTCATTACATAGAACATCATGTAACTATATTTAGGTATTCCTAAAACAATCATTTTTATCATTATTTTGTTGGATTGAATTTTGGTTTTCTTCAGGTGAAATTTTGGAGACATTGGAAATATCTAGGATAGTGCATGGTTGGTATATGATTTTCCCAACATTTGCTCCCCCTCTAGCCAAACCATGCAAAACTAGGAATTGGGTATTTGAATGATTGGGACACGATCTATTAGATTTTTTACCCTCTTTCGAAAAACCGTGTATCCCATTTAAATCAGGTGCACGACCAGGTTGTTTGGTATGTTCTAACCATGTGGGTCTTCCAAACAAACCATGCACACAAGATTGATTTAATTTTAATCTAATTTTTCAATTTCCAAAACCCTTATTTTAGGTCCTTGACATACCGTTATGACCCAAAATATGGTTATACTTCCTTTGAAAATCTCATGAGGTAGTTTGGACCCCTTTACACCCTCCTGGAAGTGGATCGAAGCATGAAGAATTCCATTCAATCTCCTTTGGGCCGGTTTCCACTTCGCTTGATCTATCTCCTACTATCACTATTCTCCCCTCTACGGTTCCAGGGATCCTCATGTTGATTTATAGATATAATAACATTTCCTAGATATAAACCTACATTTAATTATAAATCCTTTTTTCCATAATTCTCTATCTGGGTTTTCTATTTATAGCATTGTGATTCGTGATCTATTGATCCCAAGGTAAGTGGTTCCATCATGATGTACAATTAATTTTAATACTCAATTACATTATTTAATTTAAATTATTTGAGTTTAATTCAATTTCTTGATTACAATTAAGCATATTTTAATTGGTTGGCTCGAAAAAACCCAATTCCATTGAATTAGGGTTTTAAAATTCGTGTTTGGCATGATGTTGGAAAATCCCCAAATTCTATTGAATTGGGGTGTGTTTATGGAAATTGGTAAAATTTAAATTGTGAAGTGAGATTGATTGAAAAATTGTGAAAAACCCGAATTCCACTGAATTGGGTGTTTTTTTGTGAAATTAAAGGAATTTTATTGAAATTAAATTGTTTAATTAAATTGTATTTTTGAATTTTGAAATTAAATTATGAATTTCTTTTAAATCCCTATTTGTGAAAATTTCTTAAAAAGGGTTATGATAGAAACCTCAATGTTTTATCTTATTAATATGCATATTTTTTAATTAAAAACACATTTTTTTAATTGGAAAATTGTTATATTTTTAATGGAGAATGTGATTAATTGAATTTTAAGCATTCATAAAATAAATTTCTCATTGTTTAATTATTATTAGAGAACATGAAAGCCTTAGGTTGTTAGTGATTTATTTGATGTCACTCTTCAATTTAAAATCTTCGAAAACATAAATGAAATAGGTCACATCCCTTACGCGATGGGGTTTATTCCTACTTGATCTGAGCACAAAGTGAAGTAGGTACATATTTCCATGTCACCTTGAGTGTGTGGTGTTTGTTTTCATTGAACAATTTTATATTTTTATTCATATGAAGTAGTTTCTTCCTTGTTTGTATTTTTATGTTTTATATTCTATTGTAGTATATTTTTTCACGTGACTTCATATTTATATAAATTGATTTATATAAAAGTGTTTACTCAAGTCATTGTTAAAATAAACATTATTTTAGAAATAATACATCACTTGAAATGTAAATCCTTATTTTAAAGTATTTAAATGTTTTGAAATGTAAATCATGATTAGTTTAAATACACTTTTGAAATTCAAATCCTATTTTTTAAATTGGAAGATCAATTTGGAAAATTTTATATTGTTATCTTTTAGAGAATCCTTACTAACACCCTACTGGGATTTTATGCTGACACCCTTCCTATTCCATTAACTGCTTATTGATTTTCTCCTTCCATGTTTGAGCATGGGTAATGAATCACATGGAGGTTGTTCCTGCTATTGACTAGTAGACTTGGTGTTTGGAGTCCCTCTAGACATGGAATGGTTTCCAGGGGTTTTTATAGCTTGTTTTCATTATATAGGGATGTTATACCTATTGGATTTCTTATAAATTTCCCCTTATGTAGTTCCATATATATACACACTTTCATGTTTCTTTTCCTTCAAGAATTTTTGTGGAAAAATCATTTCCAATTTCATATTTGTGTGATGCCAGGTACTAGTCTCCGACTAGTGGGGATCGGGAATTCCCCTATGTCTATGTTAGTGATGGACAATTATCTTGTTACCTGGTTACCAGGCCTAGTTTGTGAAAAAAGTGGTATCATAATGAAGGTTTAGCTTCTTATCATGAAGTCTATATGCATAGTGTAATCTTTCTAGGACATGGTAGGTTGTTTAAATTGAGTGTCTGAAAAGCTCTCACTGTAATAAACCTTAAGTCACTAGGGGTGGTTAATAAAATTCATCTTGAGGATTAGTTATAGCCATTCCCTTACATTTTATTTGTATAGATTGGAATCCAAACCTTGTTTTTCTATATGCCACGATTAATTTCCCTTATCGCTGTGCATGAGTTTTAATCTAATGTCTTGATTATTGATTTCAGATGTTATGTAGCATCATGCCTCTGAAAACATGGGAAAATCATATCTTGGAGGAATTTTTTGTTGATCCTCAGTGAAAAAATATTATCATAGACCAAAATATGTTTGAGATGATTGTGCACAATATCCATGATCTGGGATTTAAACCACTTCTAGTTCCCATTCATGCTATAGATGTGGAACCTCATAGAGATGTTATTATAATTTTTTCTCAATAGTTCCTTCCCTAGAAGAAAACTCCATTCAATGGCACAAATGATCCTCATGAGACCGAGGAATGGGTGAGCATGAGATAGTATTTTTTCAGGTTATTGGAATCACCGGAAAAAACCAAATTGAAGGGTTCAACCATAATGATAGAAGGACCAAGCATAAGAAAGTGGGACATATTGGCGATGACAATGAAAACGAGGGTTTAGAGTGGAATTACTAAAAGGTTTATTTCACCAATAAATTCTATCAAGATTCTATGTTGTTGGCCAAGTCACTAGAGTATTCAAACATTAGTATGAGGACAATACCGTGACAGATTATGAAAATTGTTTTTCTAAGATTGTGCAGTTTACACCTGAGATTGTACCTAATGAGAACAATAATGCATGATAGTCCATGTTGTGAATTTGACTAGATATTTTTTATCATAATTTCATTCTATGTATTATTTCCTATGTTGACGCAATGCATATATCATTGGGGGATTAGATGAACCTGGCTAGAAGGTCAGGGTTATCAGGAGCTCGTTTCACTCCCAATGGAAGGGTGAATTCCTATAAGGGAAAGAGGAAGCATAAGGACTATATAAGTGGTTCTCAATAGAAATTTCATTTTATACATCTTTCAATATCCAAAAGAGTCCCATTTATTTTCAACTAGTGTGGACAACTAGGGAATTTAAAGAGGGTTTTCACTGAGGTGCCCATGGTATGTGGTTCTTGTGGATGATCATGCCACTTGCAGAAGTTATCCCATGTGTATTATACTCTCCTTAGTGGAACATTTTAATCATTACCTTTAAAAACTATAGAAATATCAAATTTTTCACATGAAAAAGGGTTCCATATACATGCATCTAAATCAAAGCCTCTTCATGCAGTATAAGAGTCTCCATCGGAAGGAGATATGGGTCCCATGACCGTGAGAGGTACTGTTACTATAACATCTTTATAATTGACTTCCCTATTTAATATTGGTGCATCTCAGTCAATTATTTAAACCATTATTGTTAATTTACTTAATATTGGTATTGAGATTTTATCTATTGCAATAGATATTTCTACACCCATGGGTGTGAAGAGAGAGCATGGTCTCTATATTCCCACTTGTGTTTTCTCTCTATTATATTTTCACCTTATGAGGAGTTTTATTATTCTCAACCTGAAACCTCTAGATTTCATTTTTTGGGATTGATTGTCTCATTGACAAGTAAACCCAAATTTATGGTTGTTTATTATGGGTATCCTTCACTACACCAGATGGTGTGTTTCGTTTCTTCAAAAAAGAATGATAACCAAGGTTGAGAAGAGCCAAACCTTCCTATTTGATGTTAGGTAAAGAGATATATATATTCTCCATTTAATCTGGAGTGAGAATCATTGAATGGTGAACTCCCTCTAGTCTTTGTCATGTTTCAAAACATTTTTCCATCTAACTTCTATGGTTTCCCCTGATATGTGAGATGGAGTTTTATATTGAACTATTTCCAGGTATTAAACTATTTTATATTCTTTCTTACCACATAACACCAACTAAATTGAAAGAGACTAATTCATAGTTGAATAATCATTATTGAAATGATTCATTGGCTGAGTGTTTCAATGTGGGTGGAACCCATTCTCTTTATTAAGAAAAATGATTGTACAATCCAACTTTGTGTATATTATTGAAAACTCAAAATAGTAACAGTAAATAAAAAATATAAATTTCCATGGATTAATGATTTTTTTGATCCATTGAATGGAGATAATTTGTTTTCAATGATCATTATTTGATATACTTACCATCAATTGAGGATAAAAGAGTATTACATTTATAAAACTCCATTTCGGAGTAGGTACTATCATTATCATTAACATGTGATGACCTTTGGTCTAACCAATTATCCTGCAGTATTCTTGGCTTTAATGAAAAAACATTTCCATAAATATATTTATACCTTTAGGGATGTATTTTAAGATGACATCCTCATTTAAACTATGTCTAAGGAGTATCATGTTAATAAATTTAGAATAGTTGTTTGTTTTCTAAGAAATCACATAATTTTTTCCATGTTTTCTTAATGTGATTTTGGGATCCAGGAAGGAAATTTAATGGGGCACATGGTATCAAAACATGATATTTCAGTTTATCGTTAAATTTTTAAGGATGTTATGACATGTGAGCACCCAAAAAATGACATAGAGATTAAAATAATCTTTTGTTAATATGGATATTATCATCGGTTTGTTAAGGAAATATCTATGGTGGATTCTATCAAGACTGTACTAACTAAGAAGAGAATAATTTTTTCTTAGTATGTGAATTTTCAGAATTATTTTGTTGAGCTAAAACATCTTTTGACTACTGCATCGGTGTAGACTCTTCTAGAGGAAAGGAAGGGCTATGTTCTCTTATGGGATGCATCCGGTTTAGGCTTGTGCAACATTATTATGCATGTAAATAATGTCATTTCTTATGAATCTCAACATATTTGGTGACATAAGAAGAATTATATAACTCGTGTCATTAAGCATGAAGTTCTAATGAATGTGCATCAGAGTTAGATGAAATATCTTTACATGGAAATGTCTAACATGGTTTGCAACCACAAAACGTTGAGTTATATGTTATCACCAAAATAATTTAATCTCTTCTAGAGGAATTGGGTGGAATAACTACATTCTCTCGATTTCGACATCACCTAAAATCTAGGGAAGAGGATTTTTGTTTCATATTCATTTCAAAGTAAATTTCTGACCTAGGTGTTAAAAGAATCATCTGAAAAGTGCAAATTGATTGATTTCTTTCCACATTTTCATATTAGAGTCTAGGAATTAGGGGTTGTGGTTTCTTTGGCCAGTGTTTAGTTTTAATCGTCTCTTCTAGAGATGATTGTTGGGGAACAATAGTATTATGAAGAGTTCTATGGAATTAAAGACTCTCTTACTAGTGGGAATACCATTATTGATATGTTATCTCTAAAGAAGAAATTTTTTTCTTTTGAAACCATTTTCTTGTACCGTATTTGGTAATGAAAGTTGTGCTGAGGGATTACCATATTTACTAGTGTGATGTTTTCCCAGAGTCCACAAATATATTATATGACATGTGAAGAAAAATATGGTGGTCATGTATGAGATGGAAAATTCATTATTTCAGATCTATTTGATATACATTCTAATATATTAAGGATAAGAAAAAGATTCATTCATGTTTTCTTCATTAACTTCTAGTACCTAATTAGAAGTATGATGAGATCTATATGGATTTTGTGGTTGGGTTTCCGTGTACCTAGATAATGAAGATATCAATTTGTGTTATGATCGTTAGGCTAATGAAATCATCACAGTTTATACCCATTCATTATAAAACAAAAGTTTAGGAGTTGGGAAATCTCTATGTGAAATAGATTTTTTATTTTGAAGGAGTCTCATTTACTATAGTTTTAGATAGTGATCATCAGTACACTTATCGCTTTTGGAGAGGCCTTTAGAAGGCACTAACATATTATGTCCATTTGAGAATGACATACCATCTGCAACCCGATGACCATATAGAAAAAGATATACATGTTCTTGAGGATATTCTCCTCACTTGTGTCTTTGTTGTTGGTGGGGTGTGGTATGATCAATTAAGGATGGTTGAGTTTTATTAAAATTATAGTTAACCATCGATGATCATAATGGAAACTTTCGTGGCCTTATATGGTTGGCCTTCTAAATATTTTTTGTGATGGTTAGAGATTAGTGAAATTTCCTAGGTCAGATTAATATTTTTCCAAGAGACAATAGAAAATGTTCAGTTCATTCCTCATATAATATTTACTACATAGAGTTGGCATATATCTTATGTTGATCATCAATGTATACATGTTTAATTCTTAATTGGTGACCAGGTGTTATTGAATGTTTCACCTCAGTTGGGTCATCAACGGCTTGGGAGGCTAGGGAATCATGCACCTCGTTATGTGGGACCATCAGAATTTGTTGTGAAAGTGGGGAACGTTTCATATCATTTAGAATTTCTATCGTAGCATGCATCCATAAATAATGTGTACCATATGTCTTAGCTATGAAATTATATATAGACTCTAGTTGATGTTCTGAGTTAGTGTGACCTTGAGGTTAAACATGATTTATCTATGAATACAGAGTTAGTAAAGATACTTGATTTTGAAACCAAGGTACTTTTTTGGAGTAAAATTTCTTTGTTTCATGTGCTACGACAACACAATTATGATTCTCAAGAAACATATGAGAGTGTGGCACCGATTAGAGAAAAGTGGCATAATATTTTTGGAATGGAAGATTCTTAATAGGTTTTTTTGGGGGAAAGTTCCTATGGTGGGGATGTTATATCATACTGTTATTATTTTTAGGTGTTCCTAAACCTCTATTTCTAACCATGATTTGAATGGGATTAATTTGGGGTTTCGTTGGGAGTAATTTTGGAAACATTAGAAATTTATGGTTTACTATATGGTTTGTGCATAGTTTTCCAAAAACAATGCAATCCCCAACATTGGGGTGTTTCTTTTGTTGTCCCATGGTTAATCAGAACATGAACCCTCTTTAAAGAAACTGTGAAACACATTTAAAACATGTTCATGGATAGACTACATAGTTCGGTCTGACCATGTGGGTATCCGTAGAAAACCATGTATATTAGTTTTTAATCTGACTCTAACATTAAAATTTCTTGATCCCCTCTATAAGGTCCCTGACATACTATTATGACCCAAAAAATATTTCTCCCTCATATAGAGATCCCAAGAGGCAAATTTGGACCCTCTACACCTTCCTGAAATGGTATCAATGATTGAGGAATTTTTTCAATCTCAACCATGTAGGTTTCATCTTCCCTTACTTTATCTACTATTTTCTCTCATCTCATCCATTGGGATCTATGTCACCTTGTGTTGAATTTTATATATACTACAAATTTTTTTGATCTAAAATTTGGTTTAATTCATAGATATTTCTTGATATCATACTCTATATGAGTTTTTCATTTACAACATTGTGATTCTTGATCTATTGACCCTAAGGTAGGTGGTTCTATCATGATTCTCAATTTATGTAATCCCAATATTAATTTATTTAATTTAAGTTGTTTAAATTTAATTAAATAACATGATTTTAATTAAATTTATTTTATTTGGTTCATTGGAGAAAACCCAATTACATTGATTTGGAGTATAAAATTATTTTTTGGCATTATAATAGGAAAAACACCAATTCCGTTTAATTTTGGTGTCTTTTAAGAAATTATTGAAATTTATATTACTAAATTTAAATTGTGAAATTTTTTTGATGGAAAATTTTTGAAAACCCAAAATTATATTGATTTTGTGTTTGTTATGAAATTGAAGGAATTTGTTTGAAAATAATTTTATGAATGTAATTATGAAATTGGTCTACGAAATTGTATTGTGAATTGATTTAAAATCCCTATTTGTGAAAATAGATTAAAATGGTTTTGAAAGAAACCTTAAGGTATTATCTGGGGAATATGATTATTTTATTAAAAATCGATTTATTTTAAATTGAAAATTGGTATATTTGAAATAAAAAATGGGATTATTTTTTCTTTGAGAATTAATAAAATAAATTTTCCATAATTAATTTGTTTTAGAGTAAAAGAAACCCTTAGGAAGTTAATGAGTTATTGGAAAATAATATATGATTTAAATCATTTCAAAACCTAAATGAAGCACATCTCATCAGATAGGAAATGTCGATAAGTCCTCTACGTCCTATGATCAAAGGGATGTATGTACATATTTCCATTTTACCCAGAGTGTATAGAGTTTTTTAGCCGGGAACTATCATAACTTATGAAGAATATAACCATGTTTCTCACTTTTTTGTATTTAGAATGAATAGATTCCGTTTTTTTAAACAATTTTACATGAATTTTTATTAATATAAATTATTTTATATAGAAGTTTTTATTTAAGCCACTATGAAAAAAACCATTATATTAGAAATATTCCATCATTTGAAAATTAAATCATTATCTTAAAGTATTTCCATCCTTCAACATGTAAATAATTAAATTATTAAATATTCTTTTGAAATTAAAAACGTGTTTGTCTTAAATTGAAAGATCTATTTGGTTAATTTAATATAGAAATTGTTATGGAATCCTTAGCAAGACCCTACTGGGATTTTTATCTCACACAATACACTTTAGTTTGGTTGTTTTTAGATTATCTCAAACTAGGTTTGAGTAAAGGTACAGAACCTCATGGAGGTTGTTCTAGTTGTTGAACCATGGATATGGTGAGTGGTATATATTTGGACATTGGAATTTTTTCTGGTTTTACTGTTACATGGTTGCTGTAATTTGGGATCTTATACTTGTTTTACTTATTATTCATATCTCCCATTATATATTATTTTTTATGCATAATAACATGCTATTTTTAAATCTATAGTTTTTTTGGAAAAGTAATTCCATTATTCATTTTTTAAAATTCAAGGTGGTAGTCGTCGACCCATGGGGATCAGGAACACACCTCAAGTCATGGTAGTGCATGCTCGATTATTGTGTTACCAGGTTACCTCATCTAGTTTGTGACATTACAGCTATCATTAACTAATTAATTTTAAATAATTAATTTTTACCATTAATTACTAATTACTATTAATTAATACAAACTACTTTAAAAAATATTATTTATTACAATTAGCTTTAAATTATTACTATGTACTTTGAATTGCTACTTGTTTCTACTAATTTTTATATATTCACAGTAGGTTCCTCTTATTTTTACTAATTATTGGTATTTTTATACTAATTAACACTAATTTTAATAATAATCACTAATTTATAGTAATTACCCAAAATTTATAATAATTAGTACTGATTTATAATAATTATCATTAGTTGGTTGTAATTAAAACTGATTATTGATAATTAAAACTCATTGCTATTAATTAAAACTATTTACTGAAAACCAATACTAATTACTTCAAATTAAAAAAATATTTATTAATGATTAAAACAAAATACTTCTAATTAAAAATAATTATTAATAATTAAAACTAAATAATTCTTATTGAAAATAAATATTTCAACTAAAAAAAATTATTGAAAAATAAAATTATGTAATTCTAATTAAAACTAATTACTAATAATAAAAAATAATAACTATTGAAATAGTATAAAATAAATTAATTAAAAAATTAATAAATTAAATAAATACCTTAAAAAATATTTTATCTGATAAAAGGATGAAAATTTCCTTCCCTATAAAATTTAAAACATTCAAAAGAAGATATTTAAAGGTTGATAATAATGTAGTGAATTGGAAAAGAGAGGATATTTCAGAAGAAGAATGTTGAAAATCAAATGGGTTTATATATAGGTTATATTAGTAGTGATGATCCTATTTCTGATGGGATTCCCATAGATAATTTCAATAATTTCGATGGGACCCATCACAAATAACACCCAACATAAATAAAAATATTGATGATTCGAAATTTATCTGTGACAGGATCCATAAAAAATAATCAACTTATGAAACTGTATTTACGATGGGTTATAAATTCCAATCACAAATACCGTTTAAGGTGAAAATTATTTGTGACAGGAGTTGATAAATGTTGCAAATAAAAGTTCCTACATTTTGGCATCGACATGTGCAAAACATATCTGGGATGGGAAAATTTTCCCTTCACAAATAATTGTTTATTAAGTACTATTTTCCATGGGAGGTCCATCCTGTAACAAGTAGTTCCACCATAAATACTATTTATGACATGTGACATGAACATCATAAATAAAATGTCACAAATATGAATTTTACCATTTTTAATGTTGTGAAAAATGATGATTGATTGGTCGAGTGGCATGTAATTATGTACGGTAAGGTGGAACTACATCGAGTGAGGCATTGGACCTTTTGAATTTTGATTTTGATAGGAAAATCCTTTAGTGGGGAGCACCGAGATATAGAATCTCCCTTTCTATGTGGAGCCTTATGGTGGAGAGTTCCATCATCTTGGTGATAAAATAGTTTGAAATTCTGTGGTTTCTCGAGATAGATGTCTATGTTGTAGTGTAGTGTTCGTATTAGTTATACTAATGAATGGTAGGATTAGGTTCTATTGAATTTTCTACCTTGGTTTTGGATTTTCATATCAGAAGCATGTATGGGATTCAGAGATGGAACATGACCGATTAATGGTGAATTAATATATTGGGTACGTTATTTGTGTATTTATATGACAATTTAAAGTTCTCAATGATGAAAAGACATATATTGGGGAGTTGGTAATGACTCGTGTTGTTATGATTTATGAATTTTGACAGAAATTTGAATTATTGGTTTCCAAAGATGGGGGTGTATTGAAAATTTTGATTCATATTAGAATTTAAATAGTTGAAAAATGTTAAGGAGGTGATTAGGATGTAAATAGAGGATAAAGATGTGTCTTGAGTTCTCGGGTGAGTATCAAGAGCATCAAGCAAATGTTTAGTTTTAAGATAAGGATTTTCACCATTTTCATGGTTATTACATTGTTAGGTTAAATCGTGTTTCTTAGGTTGGTCTAGTGAGTACATGCAAGAGTGGTGGGTGGTTGTAGACAGCCCTTGAAAACCCATTAATTTTTTGGAAAATGAATTTATCATGGTTAACAAACGGTTTGTAATACAGTGTGCTAAAACTGTGAGGGTTTTGGTGGCTTAGACATTGTCAATCTCATGGTTATAACATAGTTAAAAAATCATTTGAGTTTACCATTTTTGATTAAAATCTCAGATTTACCATTTTTCCATTACCGATTGTTAACCTTATCCACTCCATTCTCCCAATTGTTCATGGTTGACACCCCTCTAATCTCTTTTGATTTCACCTTGGTTTGGGGGATTTTGGTGGAAATTATAATAGTATTTGGAGATATGATATCATCATATTCACTTACCTATTCTCCTCTATTCCCTGATTTTGAATCTTGTTTTCTTCAGGTTTTTTTTCTCCATTTACTCAACTAATGAATGGTGAAATTTGTTGAGAAAATTGGGTTTTATTGTTCATTATATAGAGGGAATCTCTAGAGGATGTAGTCAATCCATCGTTCAATGTTCATCATGAGGTATGTTTCACTAAAAATATATTTAGTCTTTTTAGAGATATTCAATTTATTTAGACATTTGTTTTGGTTTATGATAGGGTCTTGGGTGTTGATATGATCTATATTAGGATTTAATGAGCATAGGTATTAATGGTCAGGCTACAATTAAAAAGAATTTCTTTTTATGAGGTTTGTTTTCCCCGAACATCACCCAGTAGTATATATTTTTATATATCATTAAATATATGGCTTCCCCACCATGGATATTGAATGTTAATTTTGAATGAAATTTTATTATTAAATTTCATAGGTATATCACGTGTGCTTGGGTATAATGGACTCTGATGCATTGTGTTATTCCTATATCATCGATGGTTGGGGGACTAAATTAATAAATTCAAGTTGTGAGATGGATACACCCACAAGGGTGTGATTTCAATGAAGATAAACGACTGAGATATATAGGTCATTGGTGTAGGTTCCCACAGTATTCCTGTGTTGGGAGTGGGGACGGACTATGAATGGTTTGCCTCAGGTTTCACCATAATACCTAAATGTTTTACTGTGATGTTGTAGGTTTATTGATTCCATTAGGGACATTCTATGGTATATGATACCCTCTTAGTGATGGAATTGAATTGAGGTATTAAAATGGTATAGAGAACCCCGAGTTGGGTGGTTAGTGTAAAATATGGAATAGGGGGCCTTGGTCGGTGCCCCAACTTGATGTTGTCATCATGGTTGGGTAGTGTAGGGGAATTGGACTATCAGTTTGGGTGTTACGTTTGTACTTATGAATAATCACCCGACCATAACCATAAAATAATATAGTAAATTCATTTAGAATAAAATTTCATACATTCCCAATTGTCATATAAATTTAAGGTTTTAGAGAATAAGTTTATAATTTATACATAAAAACCCACAAGTATACAATGTGGATAATACAAAAATAGTATCCAATTTTTCCAAAATAAAAAAGTCATTTATAAAAATTGATTTCATTTCTTGAAAAAAACATCACACCATTCATCCTGGCTTCTTATTTTCTCTTACCAATCCATAAACCCTTTTAGAAACATATAAAAACATGGAATTAGAACAAATAGATCAGTAACTGACATAAAAGGTGAATTAAAACAGATAATCCATGATTAATTACAAACATATGAAATAATTTTCACAATGATATACTTCTCACTCTTAAAAAATCATATATATTTGTTAAAACAGGAGTCTTTCCTATAAATATAAAAAACATAAATAAACTAGTTAGGTTAATTGGGGAATTAATTACTTAATATTGTAATACTCATTGCTGTGATATGATTTTTAGACCTCAAGGTTACCTTACAATGTAATCCTCGCAACTACCTTTTGATGTAACACTCAGGGCTACCATATGGTGTAAAAATCATAATAACATTGTATGCAACCGTTAAGGTCAACCACCACCATAAAAATACCCAATGCATTGGAGAGAGATATAGGTCCCACCCTTCATCATAACCATTTCCCATGAACCAGTACCGAATCATAAAACAATAATAATTTCATCATAAAAATAATTCTTTGAGAAAATTCGTTTATTAAAAGAATACTATGCATATGAAATGAAAAAAAGATCATGAAAATAAAATTTTAATATTTTAAATAAAAAATTAAAAAATTATGTTTTCAAGAAATAAGGATAGGACCTTCATTCTATTTATTTTCTTAAAAAAATTCCTTTTTAATTTTGTAGAAAATGAAATTAAAAGAGGGCTTTTAATGAAAATTCCTCTACCTTGGGTTCAACTCCGAAAAAAGTGTCCAATCCTCCTATATAATGGTTCAAAGTGTATTAATGATTTATTAATGAACTATATTTATGTTTAGGACACCTTATATAGTCATTTTATAACATGTTTCACCCATTTCTTAATAATGTTTTCTTATTTTACATTGTTTTGGGTGCATTAATTTTATTGTTTCAGTTCATGGTTTATTATGGAAATTTAGTTCGAATGGTTGAAAAAATTAATAAGCATAATTAATTGGTTTTAATAGGTTTCTAAAATTTTAAATGATACCATATATAATTTTTTATATGAGGATTATTCATTAGATAAAATATTATTGATATTGAATTAATTTATTTTTTGCTTGTTTTACGACCATCAAGAACTTATATAATTTAATTTAATATAACATTAGAATATTATATAAATTATTATATGAATAATAAAATCTTATCTAACCATAATAATTTTTTATGACCTGCACTGAAGGTGGAAATGGAAAATGAAAACTCGTCGTCCACGAAGGTGGAGAATCGACATGTTACAAACAATGATTTTATACCGAGAATAAGAGGAGAACAAGATAGGTTTGATGGTGGATATTCCATTAAAACAATAAAATTCCAGTATTGGTAATATAATTAGGTAATAATTTCTCTTGTATTATTAGATATTAGTAAAGGATAACGAAAGAAAATAAATTGACAACAAAAAATAAGAAAAATAATGGGGATTCTACCTCTTGACTTATTCATTGTGTGGAACGCTTTAAGGCACTAGGTTTTGTTAATTTAGTGAGTCCAATCAGTCTTGGTTGTGGGTAATAGGTATTTGAAGGGAATTATGGATAAATTTAAGGAGATAAAAGTTTTTTAGGTGTAAGGAGATGTGTTTTTTATGGGTAGTATTTATAATGTAGTAGGGGAGGGGTTTTTGATTATTTTATTCATTAATTTATTATATTGACTTAAGATTACCAATATTTTGAATCACCATGAATAAATAAAAAAATATGTGGGTTTCATATTTTATTCTTACATCAACCATACATCATCCTAACTCAATATTTCTAGTATTTAGTTTATACAGTAAATTACTCTATTTCATTATTCAAAAAAAATTCAACTATTTAAGAAAAATACAAAAAAATAATAATTCATACTATAATTCATTGCATATAATTAAAAAATGGAATCCATTTTATTGAAATAATTTTATAAATATATGAAATTTAATTTTTAATAAAAATCTAAAATTATTTTGAAAAATACAAATTTTATAATTATATTTGATTTCATAACTCTTTGAAAAATTAATCAAGGTCTCATAAAATTTTCCTATAATTATAATAAAAAAAATATTAATTTATGATTATATTATATGAAAATAAATTTTCTTTTAAATCATTATATTCATTATAAATTTTAAAATTTTCATGTATGTCTCATAAAAATTCCAATACATAAATTACCATTTTTAAAACATTTCTTTATTTATTCCATGATATAGTTATATCATATCATCACTTTTCAGATAAATAATTTTTTTATACTTTCATAGGTGTGTTTTATATACTAATTGTATGTATTACCTAATTTCTGTAAATAAAACTTATTTCATTATACATTTATAACGAATTTTACTTTTTAATTGGAGAATGAAAACAAATTATTTTATAACTACCTAGGTTATTAAATTATTCTCTCCTTGAAATTGAATCCTTGAAATTATTATTTACATATTAAACATGTTAGGATACATTTCCCTTATATCTATATTATATTCCCATTTTTCCTCTTCCACCACTTGTTTTCTACACAAGACACAAACCTAGGGAATTACAATAGTTTTTAATACTTGTTCTTTATGAGCAAGAATGTGAACATGATTCCCTTAATAAAAAATTTTACTATTTAGCTAACCTAATTTGTGGCACAAAAAATAATATGAATCTAGAAAATAATTTCTTAACATAAAAAATTGAAAATCATTGTGCACGTGAGTTAAACGTCGAGGCAAGGCTACTCGGTAGGCAATTGGACAAAATGTATCATAGATTTCAAAAGGTCTAATGAATCATGGACTTAGATTTACATTCTTCTCAAAACACATAACACCTTTCCATGTATATATTTTAAGGAAAACATGATGAACAAACTCAAAAGAAAAATCTTCCCTCCTCTCGTCTTCATTACGTTTATCCCTACTCAGAGCTATCCTCTTATGTTGCTGGATCACCATTACATTCTCAACAATTTCTTCTACCAATTTTAATCCCATCAAATTCCTTTTCCCAACATCTCCCCAAAATGATAGAGATTGAAACTGATTTCCATATAATGCCTAAAAAATCTCTATCTTCAAACTGGAATTAAAACTATTATTATAAGAAAACTCAAATAAAGAATTTTGTTTATCACAAAGACCCACGTAATCCCTTAAAAATGAATGAAAAAAATCTTCTAATGTATGAATTGTTCGCTCTGTCTGCCCGTCAAATTGTCAATGAAAGGCTGTGCTGAATGTTAATTTAGTTTTTTATGACTTTTATTTTTCTTTCCAAATGTTATATGTGATCCTGGAATCACAGTCATATAAAATGTACAGGGGAACTAAATATAACATAATAATCTCTTTAAGGTATAGTTGATAAAGATGATTTAAAGACATCATATCTTAAATAGTAATGAAATGTGAAAATTTATTCATTTAATCAACAATAACCCAAATTACATTGTTCCATAAAAAAGTGATAGTTCCACCATTATGTCCATGCATATAGATTCCCATTTCCAATATGGACTAATAAAAGGTTTAATAATCCCTTTTTTGTAGTAGTCGATCTTCTTTAACTTGTTGATAAGTCAAACATTTCATTGTAAAATCAACAATATCACTTTTTATTCCATCCCACCAGTAAAATCCGGAATGTTTCCAATTATCTTAGTATTTCTAGGATTTACTAAATAATGATCTATACTTAACAATTATTTCTATAATTGGTAATCAAAAGATACACACAATATCTTTTCAAATCTCATGACACAATATTTATAAAAATTAAATACAAGAAATTTACTTTTCACAATAAATTTATCCATTTCTATAAATCATGGTCTTTATTATGTGCTTTTTTAATTCATTATGAGATATAAAACTGATCTTACACCTGAACAAAATGAGGAATTTCTCTCACCAACAACTTTCAATCCAAAAAATTTCAAATCATTAACCAATGGGGCAGGTTCCAGACATAACATTGATAATGTAGAATGATGTTTTAGACATAGGGAATCTACCACTTTGATTTATCTAATAGAAAGGTAAATAATCATGAAATCAAAATCTTTTATCAGATCCATCCATATTCTCTACCACATGCTCAATTTATTTTGAATAAATATATTCTTCCAAATTTTCATGGTAATTATATATTTCACATTTTTCTTTTTATAAAGGATTCCTTTAAATTATTAAAGAAAAAACAAGAACTGCAAATTCAAAATAATTTGTGGGATAATCTAACACATGAGGTTCTAGTTGTCTTGAAGAATAAGAAATTAACAAATAATTATTAATCATAAAAAACAATTTCCCATTAATGGTGAATTGTTTTAGATGTAAACAACAACAATTTTTGGATGGCAGGGTCAAAGCTGTACCATTCAAAAATATCCTCTTCGATTTCTGAAAACCAAAAATCACAGTATTTTATCCAAATATATTAAACCCCTTTTCATCTTAATATATTTATCAGAATACCTAACGATGAAAATTTCATAACAAACCATTGGTAATATCTTGATAATCCAGGAAAACTACGAATCTTAGTAACATTTGTCGGTCATCCCCATTCATTTACCATTTTTGCGGTATCAAGTGTTATACCATACTAATTTAGAAAGTATCCATGAAAATAAATCTACTTAAATTTAAAATAAAATCCTCTAAATTTTCCATATAACGTGTTTTCATAGAGTGTTTACATGAAAATACTTAAAAAAATTCATGATATTCATAAATTTTTTAAAACACCCAAATAACATTAATAAAAATAACAAAAAGATTATCCAAATATTCATGGAAGATTATAATGATAATATCCATAAATACATCAGGGGTATTTTTCAATCCAATGGTCTTAGAAACAAACTCATAATATCCATATATAATTTGGAACACTGTTTTATGAATGACATTCTACATTACCTTCAACTGATGGCACCGAGATCTCATGTTAATCTTAATGTGATATTGATCTCCCTATAGCTGATGAAACAAGTCATCAATATGAGGCAATATATATTTATTATTAATTGCAATTTTAGTAAAATATCTATAATCAAGGAAAAGTCTCTTGTAACCATCTTTATATTTAACAAATCAAAAATGACCACCCCAGGGTGATGTTATAGCATGAATAAATCCTTTATTAAGAAACTCATGAAAATGTTTTTTTGATTTATTATGGTCCACTTCAGACATTTGATGTGGGGGTTTTGAGATGGTTTTAGCATTAGTAATTAAGTCAATAGTAAATTTAGCTTCTTGAATTGGGATAACATCATAAAAATCATCAGGGAAAAAATGCAGGTATTTCTTTAACCTTGGAACATTATTAATCTGAATAATTCCCTTATTTCCAAAAATCTGTGAATGATAACATTCATTTCATTATTTTAATATTTTCTAAGATTCCTAATATTTTATCAATGGTATAGGTTCATTATTTAAAACAAACATAAAATCATTATGAAAACCCTCTTCTTTATCTCTATCAATATTCTTATCATGATAAATATAATGTCATTTTATAGCCAAAATAACATCAAACTCTATTAAGGGTAAAGAAAAAAATGTTTTCCGGTATTGATGTTTCATGCACAACAACATGAAAATTCTTATAATTTTTTTCCCTTTATATTCCCCCTGGTGTTTTATCCATAACTTCTTTTTTCATTTATTGAAGTGAATTTACCAATTTACCAAAAAATTATTTACAAATAAAGGAATGTGTAGACCCTATATCAAACAAAACCTTAGAAAAATCAGAGTAAACAAGAAAAGTACCTTATAGAACTTCATTGGATGGCCCAACATCTGCTGAAATAGTCTCGAAGGATTTCACTAAATCATTCTGCTTATAGTCTACCTAATTTTCATTATTCATATCTTATATTGCACATGTATTCGAATAATGATCCATCTCACCACAATTAAAACACATTATAGTTTTCTTATCAGAATTAAATATACTACTAGAATATATTTTTCATTACAATATTTGGCTATATGTCCAAACATAACACATTAATGACACATTCAAAATTTATTATGTAATTTATCATGTTTCTTTTGGTGTCACTTTCTACAACTCGAAAACCATATTTTTTAAAATTTAGATTTCCTTTACTAATTCATAATCATTTCCTGTCAAATGGTGCTTTTCTTATTCTTGTTGTCATAGTAAACATGAACATAAAAAAACATCATTTTTACCAAAACATCAAATTGAATATGTTTCTCATAAATTTTTAATTCATGGAAATCCAATTGCCTTAAATATATCTTCTTCGATATTGAGAATTTTTTTTTATTTTACCTTTATGATCTCAAATAATATTTGGACCATACCATTGCAGTCGTGTAAATTTTTCTTCATACATGAAAACTATGTCATCTCATATTTTTCAAATTAATGTAATTTATTTTCCAATGTATGTTCAAAAACCTTAGGAAAATATTTTTCAAAGAAAATAATACTAAATTCATCCCACTACAAGGCATCAATATCCTCAATATCAATGATATTCTTGACCATTGACCACCAATAGTCATATTAATCTTCAAAATGGTAAATATAAAGACTATCCTTTTTTCTATATAAACGCCCCATGAAATAAAATATCTTTTGAAGGGATTTAATCCATCATTCATCGACTAGTGGGTTAGAAGATAAACTCAAACCAGGAGGGTGTTTCCTCATATAGTGTTCTACTATAATCATGTTCTTTTGTGAAATCTCTACTTATTTTATTTCATCGATTACACCACAATTTATGGAATACATCAAACGATACATTACAATAACAAACAAATAAGTTTCAATTCCCACCACTAGTGGTTATATAATCCAAAATAAATTATCCTCTCAATGTCTTCCTATGTAAGTTTCCTATTTCTTCTGTGGAAAACCATTCTGAAGAGAAATATCTTAGAAAATAGTGCATTGTAATCATTAAATTCTATATCATTTCATCATAATCATAAGATAAAATTTATTTAAGGTATTTTTTCAAACATCATTCGAGTCCCTAATCTTATCAGAGCTATTCTCTTACACAAACTACAATAATACATATATAAACATTACATAATATAGTAAATTTATTTGAAACTCAATTTATTAAATTCTAAAATATATTTTATTTAGAGTTTTAAATAATTATGAAATAATAAGCACAAGAAAACCTATAATAATGCAATGTTAATATTACTAAAATATTATTAATTTGTTCATAAATACCATAGAATTTTATAAAACATGAATTATTTAAATGAAAATAAATCATTACAACTCTCATCTTGGATTATTCTTCTCTTTTAACCATCCTTAAATGATATGAATAAATTTTAAAACATTGAATGAGAATAAAAAGCATAGTAAGGGATAGAAAAAGTGAATATAAATTATTATTCCATGGTTACTTATAAATATATGAAATAATTTTCGCAAAGATATACTTCTCAACCTCAATGAATCATATAATTATTTTTTGAAAACACGAGACTTACATAAAATCATAGAAAACATAAATAAACCACTTAGGTATCTAGATGAAATAATTACTTAATATTTTAACCCTCATGACTACCATATGCGTTGTTACCATCAAGTATACCTTATAAAGTTACCCTCATAGCTACCTTATTTTGTATCCCATAGAACTACATTATGGTGTAACCATCACAGTTACACTTAGAGTAACCATTATAGTCATTGTCCAACATAATAATTATAAATGCATTGGAGGGAGATATATTTCCCACCCTTGATAATAAAAAATTACCATGACATCAAAAATTGTTATAAAATAAGAATACATTCCTTAGAAATATCATTCCTTGAGAAAAATCACTTATTAAAAGAATACTACACATAAACAAGGTAAATAAATTTCTTGAAAATAAAAATGTTATCATATAAAGAAAACATCAAAACATTAAGGTACCATGAAATAAATTAAGGATAATAATTCCAAATATATATATATATATATATTAAAACATTCCATTTTGATTTTGTAAAAAATGAAATTAAAAGAGGGGTTTTATAGAAAAGTCACCCACATCGAGTTTGAATATAATTAAAAGTTATAAAACCTTATATATATAATGGTTAAAAGAGTGTTATTGATTAATTAATGAACTATATTCATGAATGTGACTCCTTATAAGATCATTTTATAACATTTTCAACCCATTTATTAATAATGTTTTTTTATTTTCATTATTTGGGGTGAATTTATTTCATTGTTTCCATGGTGGTTTCATTATGGAATTTCTTGACAAATGAAAAAAAAACAAGAAGTGGAAAAAATGGATTTAATATGTTTTTATAATTTTAAATGATATATTATATAATTTGTTTTTTGATAAGAGAATTATCATTAGATAAAATATTAATTAAAATGATTTAATTTTTTGGAAACTTTTTACAACCCTCACAAGCATATATCAATTTAATAATTTCATGTTTTTATATTGATTTCAGAACATTATATAAAATTAATAGTCATAATAAAATATTATTTAACCATAATAATGGTATTACGATCATCCATGAATTTGGTAAAGGAAAATTAAAACTCATTATCCATGAAGGCGTTCGATTGACAGGTCACATATGATGTATTCATTTTTTCAAATAATAGATTAAGAGGAGAGGTTTGATGGTGTTTTTTCCATTAAAATAATAAAACTATAGTATATGTATGATACTATATTTATCATGTCACATGGTTGTTTGGAGTTGAGGAGACAATAAGAAAATAAAATAAATTGAAAATAAAATTAAAGAAAAATAATGAGTGTTTTACCTCATGAATTATATTCCTTGAGAACCTCATCAAGGCACTATGTTTTGGTTTTTGGCTAATACTATAAGGTTTTTTACATGTTGAGTAGTATTTGGATGGGAATTGGGTATAAATTAAAAATGCTACATGTCTTTGAGGTGTGATGAGAAGAGGTGGTGAGAGATGGTATTTATAGTGGAGGATAAGAGGGGATTTTAATTATTTTATTCATTAGTTTGTTATTTTAGTTCATGACTATGAATAGTATTTGTTATCAATAAAAAATATAGTAAAAATTGAATTACATTTTGATATTATGGATAAAATCAGCCATACATAACCCATAACTCAAAAATTCATGTATTTTTTTATTGCATAAATTACTATATTTTATTGTTCACAAAAAAATAAACTATTTTAGAAAAATACAAAAAAATCAGCATGACCATTACTACATGTATAGAATTCAGAAATGGAATCCATTTTATGAAAATAACATTCTAAATATGAGGAAGTTACTTTTTTAATGAAAATAAACATTTAATAATAAAGTACTAATTTTAAAATTATAACTACTTTTATAACACTTTGAAAAGTTAATTAATGTCTCATAAAATTATATTATAATAATATGATGGCAAAACATTAATTTATAATTATATTTTATGTAAATAAATTTTATTTTACATGACTATATTGATTATAAATTTGTAAATAATAATTTTTGTTTCATAAAAATGCAAATACTTAATTTTTCATTTAAAACATTTATTTAATTATTCAGTGATATAACCATATCATATTTTCAGGTATAAGATACATGAGTTTTATTTATAATTTCAACGGTGAGATTACTATTTTATTTTTATATATTCCTTAATTTTTTAAAATAACACTTTTTTCATTATAAATTTATAATTAATTTAACTATTTAATTCCATAATGAAAACGAATTATTTTATATGTACCTTGGTTGTTACACTCAAAGCTTCTAGAATGATCATTTTAATAGTGATTATAGATGAAGAATGTTAAATTTAATAATTAATGAAACGATAAAATGTATAAATTAAAAATTTATTACAAATGGTAAAATGTTATATAATATTTGATGTTTTGGGGATGGAAGGTGCACGAGGTGAATTGATTAACATTGCCTATATTGGGGATGGGTAATCCCCCCAAGGGTATTTATTATTTGTGATTTATATATATATTATGGTTTTTATGAGGGTTTAGTCTCTCCATGTGTATATGATTCTTATGTTTGGGAGGATGGTGGATACACTCAAGTGTAGTTTGATATGGTTACAGGGTGGTCAAGGACCCCATGTAATGGGTGTTGTTCTGAGGATGGTAAATTTCTCCCAGATCAACCTGATTATGGCCTCAGGGATGTTTGATTCCAATTGGTGGATATATGGTTCTGGGTAGGGGATTTGACCTCCCCCTTAGGGGGATATGTAGGTTTGGGTGGGGAATAAAATCACCAAAGAGGATAGATATATGGTTCTAGTTAGGGGATGCAACCCCCTTGTGGATGGATTGTTTTAATTCCAGGGATGTCTATATTTCCACTGGATAAATTATCATGTCTTGGGGAAGGGTATGTTTCCACCGAGAGGTTTCTTTGGCTCAGAGACACTTTGGAACTAGTTGAAGCAGGTATGGTCAATCTTAGTTGTCACATTTAAAACTGAGGATCGATGGTGGTTATTTTTTTTTCAGTAGTTGTTTATTTTTTAACAATATCACATGTGCATATATGAAATATATAGTTTATGTTAGGGAAACCATTGGAAGTTTCCTAATGAGTAGACCTCATTATTTATAGGTTAATGTAAGGAAGTGTCCAAATGTTTTTGGATCAGGATGGAGATACTCATCTTGATTTTTCGACTGGGATTGAGGTGAGGCTCGAGGAACCAGTAGATCCACTGTTGTATTTTTTAATATGGGATAAACCCAATGGGAAACAAGATATATTTGTATTGTTTTATAACACCATTATTCATTTATTATGGAATGTTTTTTTTATCTTTCTATTTAATAATATTAATTATTTTTAGTAACGAGGTATGGTTATTTTTTGTTGTCATTTCACTCTCATATAATGGTATAGTCATTCTATGGTATCACCTTACATAGTCACTATTAGTTGAGAGCCTCAAGAGTATAAGGAGTATTAACTGAAGTAAAATAGCACTCTAATAAGATTATTGAATAGTTAATGGGGCCCGGGTGTTTCATTAAATAATGAAAATAAAAAATTTGTATAAAATAATTTAAATAGATATCCTGAATAAAAAAATATTTTTAATATTTTTAATATTTTTAAAACAAATAAATAAAATGAATGAATATAAATTATATAGTTGGAATATTTAAAATATATAACATCAATAATAATTTAAAATGACATAAAATGAGTAATATGATGTTCCTAAAATAAATAACCTAAATAAAAAATTTAAAATAAATGATTCTCATTGGTAAATAAATATTTTCAAAAATTATGTAAATAAATTACTTAAAATATAACTCGAATAAAAATTCATATATGAATTTTTTTTAAAAAAATAAGTTGAAATCAAATTTAAAAATAAATAAAATAAATATTTAAATAAAATATCATTTATGTATTAAAATATTTAAATGTAGTCAATTTAATTTAAAGTTACATGGAATATTTTATGAAAATACATCCTTCATAAATACATGTTTGAGATCACACAATTTGTGATAAAAATATATGTGAAGGAACTATCCAAAAGAAAATATTTCCCATTTTTTCACACTAATTGATTCCTTAAAAATATTATTTTATTAAATATTCCACCAATAAACTTCATTTGTTGAATATTTAATAAATAATTATACTTGTAAAAATTAGTCAATATCAATCATCATAAAGAACAATTCTCCCCTAGTATTTAAATAAATATTTTATTAAAAAATATGGAATAGTTTAAAACAAATAAATTTAAAAAAATTAATTAGATTACATGAATATTAAAATTATAATAAGTTAGATTATAAAATAATAAAAAATTAATCTGAATATTTAAATTAAATTACTTGTATACATAAAAATATTAAAATGATATCTATTTAAGTTAATATTTATTTTGATTTTAAATTATATGTATTTAATTTAAGAAGTTATTTTCGTCATAAATTCATGTTTGAGAAAACGTCTTTTTTGATAAAAATATGTACAAAGACTACCTAAAAGTGTGAATTCCCCATGACACCCTTATTGATTTCTCCCTTTATTGTATTAATTGTTGAGGGTGTGTTCCGTAGATCGACCTAGAAACTGTACTTTGATTACTTTCATGTGTATATAGCATGATATATGCATGTGTTTCACATAATGTGATAGTAATATTAATTTTTCGTGTACTATATATATGGTAATATTCTTAGATTATATGTCGTAATGAAAGGCTGTAGTAGTTTTTAGAAATAATGAAAACATTAAGATATTATAATATTAATCATAAAAATGTGTCTTGTGGTCTAGATATATCATTTTGAAGGGACACATTTGATGTTTGACTACTAGGTGTCAGGGTCACATAATCATTGAGACTTCTTCTCATAATATTCATACTTGTTGATCTTGAATATATGAGATCTTGAGCACTGAACCGATAGTAATATAACCATAGGTTTTGGTTGGTATTGGTTAATTCTATTTATGAACATGTTTATTTGTCTCCTTACATATTATTAATGTATATTATTGATCAAAAATTTATTTATATAATGGAAACCACGAAAGTAATATTTTGTTGAAAGGATGAGTAAATTAGATTCAAAATATATGATATGAAATTTATTGAATAACCAATATATGATTTATTAATTTCATGTATAGGAATAGATATAATGAGACCTTTTCACTAGGTTGGCTGTGCATTCACTAAACCTATGACCGTGACAGAAGAAGGTAAGTCCATATTATATGGATAAATAGGTAATAAATAAATAATGAAACGATGGTGGGACAAATACAGACATCCTTATTAATAAGATTACCTATAAAAAACTGATTATATTATAAAATGTATATTCATAAGAGAGGTTTTCATTATTAGGAATTGACTTTATATCTTTAGAGACCTTAATATTCGTCAAGAAACCACTTCTGGTGTATGTGTAGTACTTACCTCCATCACGATAAGTACTAAGTGGGTCAACTAATAATTGTATTAAAATGTTTTTCCAATTATAATGAATTGGGGTTGAGGACATAGATGATCCTTTAATATGGGTCTTGTAATGTCCATGTGTGAACAATTTTAATAAATTAAATAATATTAATGTTATTCAAGTTTAGAATAATAACAATTGAATTTTTTAACCCATAGTTTTCATGATTTATCACCACTACAAAACAAGGTTTATCCATCACTATGATTTTAACATTTCTAGATAAAATATTATTTAAAGACCCCCTTTATCGGTGATAGAAAATTTTCTATTAAAGGGTGCGTTTAATAGTTCTAAAAAATAATTCATAATGACTCTATATATCAGCGCTTCAAACAAATCACTGATAAGGATCCCCCTTTATTAGTGGTAATAAAATATTCTGATAAAGGGGGTCCTTTATTAGTCCTTGTAAAAAACAATAATAAAGGTCTGGGATTTATCATCACTATTTTAGAAGTACTATTATAGTGAACAATGAATTTAATGAATATTTAAAAAAAATAGTGCATCCCTAATTGATTATATTAAAATAGTTTGTTTTGAAATTGTGTTGTAAAATAATTTCTATTTATCAATTATTTCTCTTATATAAGAAATATCAATAATAATTATGATTTATCATGTGTTGTTGTCAATTTTTATTATTAATCAAAAATCATGAAGAGTTATTATATACCAATGTATTTACATTTATCAGTTGTGAAAATTAATGAAATGATTAATAAGAGAGAATATATTCCTTCCTAATAGTAAAATATATATAATAAATATTTTTTTAATCTCAATTCTCAATGATATATATCAAACATCAATGATATTCTTGAAAATGGAAATAATATAGAGACATTAGATAATGGATGAGTTAAATATCTCTATACATCACAAAAATTCATAAGAGTTAAAAATTGACTCTAATGATTTTGTTTATGTATAATTAAATCTGTTAAAACGTCATGTGTATTAATATTTTTCGGTGTGTGTATATTGTTTGCTAGTCATGTTGATTAAAATTAATATTCATAAATATATATCATATTTAAAATGGTCTAGAATAGCATTTGAGAAGATGATATCCAAAATTAAATGAATAATTCAGATATAAATAATGTCTTGGAAATTAACTGTCATATTATACACACAACAACATTCTATGTAAAATAATTGGTTATTATGAGTATAAAATGATAAATATATTTTCCTCTAAAGATAAAAATGAATGTATTGACAAAATTAAATAGATTTATGCTCTTTATCACACCCGTGCAAGATAAATTATTATTTCATAATATATTTTTTAAATGTTACATTTAAAATTATTGTCGAATTAATTATTTTAGATATGCTACAGTTAAAATAAAAATCAAGCATCAAAATAATTACTATTTAAAATAAGTGTTTCAAAACTGAATGAATGAATAACCAGGTAAGTATTTGGTTTACATGTGGTTTTGATAACTATGAATCATACCTCAGCTCCCATTTGGGGAGAAAACCTAAATTGATCATCCTCGGTGTCCAGAAGAAATTCAACTACAATGGTATGAACATACCTAACCTTGTGTTATGATTTCTTGAAATCATCCTTCCCACATTAAATCTGATGTAATATCCACACCCCTCTATTAAAACACATCAAATTAAATACAATTTCATTCTACAATACAGTACATCTACTCAATAAAATAAAAAAATAAACATATCAAATTTCATCCGAAAATAAATAAATATTTTTTCATTCTATAAATTTTAGTTTTTTCAATATATTATATTTTTTTTATGAATAAATGGATGGTCAATAGTGTATGATTTTATACTATAGAGGATGGATGGTGATTGAAATTAACCCCACATGGTCAATAATAAAAAATCCTTAGTTGGGGTTTGGGATCCATTGAAATTGTTTGGTTGTATGTTTGCAGATGCACAAGAGATGGCCTACCTTTGGGTTGGGGTTATGAAATAATCATACGCCTTGGTTCGAAGATGCCAATATGATGAGAGGGGGGTATCAAAAATCCAAGAGAGTTTCCATTTCCTCTTGAGCTTCCATTACTCAAATTATAGGAGTATTTTGTTTGAGGTTGTGGGGTTTAATAAAAATTACCTAAAATCATTTTGGATCAGATCCTATGTTCGTCAGTAATGTTGGACCCACAAGCCATGCTTTTGGTACCAAAAGTGATTAGCCCAAGGTTGCAGTGATAATCACAAGACAAAATAAATTGAAAATGTGGAAATAAATGAACACAAAATGTAATGTGGAAAACCCCAAAAATGGAATAGTTAAAAACCATTGAAAAATAGAAGGATCAATATGGGTAAAAGTGGATACACACATCCTTGCTATTACAAATAGAAAACCATTGTAACATATCTCTTGAATAATTGGGGAAATATCATGCAAATTACATCCCAAACTATTATTGATAATATGATGAATCTGATGAGGGATATAGAAACGTTAGGATGATATTTCCTTTTATAGGTTACTGTTATACCATCTTGTAAACTCACTTACCAATTGGTTTCTAGGGTTCTCCACCCACCACACATAAAACTCTCCAACCATTCCCGCCTCCCTTGACAGAGCAACAGGTGGTGTTGTCCTACAAAAAAATACTTCTAACAAATCTCCAACATAGAGATTTTATTGAGAAATTGTATCAACTCCACACATCTTTTATTTATTCCAAATCATGATGATAACATCTCAAAAAGTTTTCTTGAGGATATACATCATCTGAACATATTAGAGTCAACTATAGTTGTTCCAAAATCATAAAAATTTTATTTGGAATGAATTATCTACATATCCACACTTCATTCCATCACCACATCTCATTAAAAGTGATACTCTTCCCCAGTATGCTTCATCCTATAAAGAAAATATGTATTTCTTACAATGTGAAAGGGTGTTTGATATTCACAAAAATAATAGAATCTACTCATGTATTTTCCTGATCTCATCCAATGACTTTCTCATCAAAATTTCCCATTTGCGTGCATGTGTGGTTTCCATGTACACCCCATACATCTTTGATAAATAAAAAACTAAATGTAACTTTGAAATATACCACACAGGTCCTCCTACAAGAGTAAACACATAACCAGTAGTGGATTTACTCTACTCAGAATCACATGCTAAATATAAAACAACATATCCTCTGATAATGAAATATGATCATCCAAAACGAAATGCAGTATATAAGGTCGCCTTGATGTAAATTGGGTTCCTCTTCACTAGTTTCCAATTATCCCATCATAGATTCACCATGTACTAACTAACTACTCCATCTTCATGAGAAATGTATGGTCTATTACAAATCATTACAAACATCAGACAACCCACTACTGATGCATATAATACCCAAGACATCTCTTTCATCTATTATTCATTGCATGGATTCAATGTAGAGGATTACATGAAATTAATGGGATGTGGGGTGGAAATTGACTTACAGTCTTTCATGTTGAAACATTTCAAGACTCTCTGTATGTAATTATATTTTTAATCCATGTCTTCCCACTATTTATGTCTCTGTTAATATGCATTTTATGAATCATATTTTCTAGTTTTATGTCATTTATATCAAACTCCCTAGCTGATTTTATATTCATATATTTGATCTAATATTTGTTGGGACCTGCAACCAACATGGCACCCACATAAAATAGATAAATGATGAAATCGATTCCATCCATAACCCATTAATATGAATAAGGATCCAAATGAAGTCTATTTTATCCAAGGCTCATGATATAGGAATCAAATCTCTCATACCAACAACTTGGAATCATCTTGGGACTGTAAAGATATTTTTCAACCCACAATACTCGTTTTCTTTTTCTTATTCATTAAATCCTTTTGGTAATAGAATATTGTTATCTTCATGAACATTAAAATGAAGGAAGGAATAATTTGAAACAATATTCTCTAGATACAATCTATATATATCACACATCGCTAGAGATATCTAAACAATCATCAATATAACAATAAGATAAAATATTTTATTAAAATAAATACCATCCATGCTAGCATATCCTCTAACCACTAGTCTTGCATGATATCTTTCCATATGATCCTTTCTATCTCGTTTGATATTAAAGACCCATTTGATTCTAATCACCTCCTTTTCATGAGGTAATGGAATAAGATCCCAAGTCGTGTTCTTGTGTATGGCTTCATTTTCTTCTTGCATACATTCCATCCACGTGGACTTATCTATAAAATGAGTCACCTACACAAAATAAGATGTCTCTCCATAATCTAGAAATAATAAGTACAAAATATTCCCCTCATTGAAAAAGTATTAGTTCCATACTGGTTGACTTTCCTCAAGATTTGGCTATTGTGGTCTATAATCACCTAATATTTAACCATCATACTCTTGTAATTCCTCAGAGAAAACTATTTCTTCCATGGGTTTATCCTCTACTTAGTCTATTTTAGTTTATGTATTCTATTTCACTATGTTTTAATCAATTTAAATTTTCACCTTGACTTCTGTAAAAATGGCATCTCTACCTACCAGTATGAATTGCCTGAAGGCCTTCTTTTTTTATTTATTTTTGATAACCCCATTTCATGGGATGATAGGGAACCCTTATAAGGCCCATAGGCTTAGAGATGACATGAACCTTCAGTCATAAGGAAATATATAGACTATAAATACCTGGAACTGATCCCCCCCCCCCAAACTTCTTCATCATTATGTCAGCTCTCCACCTTTTCATGGCTTGTTTGAATTGTCTTCCTGTGCTTGCATAGGCTGGTCCTGATGGAAGTTCCATACCTTCTCTTTCTGAAAAATCGTCTTATCTTCTGCATAAGTGAATGCTACTGCTCTGAATCCTCATCTAGACTCATCTCCTTTTAGAGACAGTCTAGTCATTTAAGCACAATTTCAGGTGTCCTGATGGCCTTTAGGAGGCCTGAAGTCCTTACTAGATCAAATACCATGGATGGACCAAAGGCTATAAATAACTCGAGGCCCAAACCAATGGCCCGAAATACCAAAAATATGAATAGTTTGTGTAGTTATTGTATTGAACAATGTCTGCTACTAAACTTCTACAATACTTTTATGGTACCCAAAAATTATGTCTCCACCCAGTTTTGAACATAGGTCTCTTGGATGCACTTTTCGAGTACTCACCAACTAGGATGAGGCTCATCTATACTGATTTTAATTTTTCTGGTAGTGGGATCCCACAAACGATACTCATTCACCCAATCAACATTCCTCAAGAAGATACATTTCTGGGACCTTAAATTTATCTTTGATCATTCCTGGTCTTTAAAAAATGCATATACGGGACTATAAAAAGAATGTAACCATGAATAGCCCTCATTTTTTAAAATCCACATCTCCATCGATGTCTTCATATCAATCACCATCAAATGAGATCAGTTGATCACATAATATGAGAGATTTACTACTTCTACCCAGAATGTTTTGGAAACTTCTACAGTCTTGGTCATAACCCTTGTTCTATCAAAAAATGTTATATTATCCTCTCATCAACTCCCTTATTTTTAGGATTTTACACCAACATGAATTGTCTCTTGATGACTTCCAATTGAAAATAAGCATAAAACTCCTCTATTTTATATTATCCACCATTTTTAGTCCACATAAACCTAATATTATTTTTAGATTCATGCTCCTCCCATTCTTTTAATATTTTGAACAATTCCAAAAAATATACATTCCTCTTGATTGGGTAGACCCAAATTCTACCTTAATAATCAAAAATGAATGATCAAAAGTACATTTCTCCTCCATGGGATATGACAGGTGCATTCCAAATGTCAGAATGTATCAATTCGATGATCTCCCGAGTTCTTGCAGTTGATTTATAGAACATTAACCTATCCTGATTTCTCAAAACACAATTCTCAAAAAATGGTTAGGATATATTTGTAATCCAAAGGAACAACATCTTATCTGAAATAATCTTTAGGCCTCATTCTGATATATGGCCATGCTTCTGATTCAATGATGTTGTTAATGCTTCCGTTGAGGTATTTGATGTTAAAACTGCCTCTTCCTCCTTGTACATTTCATAGAAAATAACTTACATCTTCTTTGGGAACATATAAACCTTCATCACCACGAGATAACCCATCAAAATTATAATCATACCAGTCTCTGTGTGATTCTTACATCTGATATCATTAAATTGTCCCAAAAACAATATGTTCTTCTTCAGGTCTGTCACATGACTTACTCCTTGTACAGTTTGAAAAATACCATAATATATCTTCAGTTTGATGGTACCAAATACAAAAATGTTAAAGGGGAGATCATTACACATGTATAAAAATTTATCTGGATGGTTTCTTACTAGTCAAATCATTCTATGTCAGACATCAAGTTCATTTTTTCACCTATGTCTATTATCCATGAATCATTGACTTGTTTTTTGCTTCCAGTAGTCATCATCTATTCACTAAATTGTATATCTCCACTTCTATAAGTACTCAACACATTTTGATTCATGTTTTGATTTTGGTTTCCACTAGATCCACACTACATCATTAAATCTTCTATCCTTTCTTCAATTTCTAGTTGGAAATTATCCTTCCACAGCACTTCCCACATCTTCATTTCCCCCAACGAAAAATTTTTCCTAATGATTTTTTTGATCTCAAATTTCATCTTCATATAGAATCCCCATCAGTAAAAAACATTATCTGTTTCATAATTTTTAATCTAAAAAGTTCAACAAATTATTTTTTATTTGAATGATCAAAAATAATCATAATCACATAGAATACATAAAATTATAATAATTATTTATACAAAAAAATGTTAGTGTTAACCAGCCAGAACCATTATCTTATATCACTTTCTAGGACTGATCTCTTCTATCCCTAGGTCTTCTAGGTGCATAACATAGTCCCTTATAGAGTTTCATCCTAAAACTCATGTATGAATGCAGTAATTTTTTATACAAGCTTATATGTGAGACAAAATTCTTCGTGGAATATGATGTGGGACATGAGTTTTTATCCAACACATGTGATTCCATTCCTTTGAACCCATCCTGAACAACTATAGGGTTTTTATGGTCACCCAAATGAGGATCTAAAAAATAATTTTATATAGTATGCATACTCGGTTAACTTCCCCCAAGACTGTATACTCAATTATATAGGAAGAATATACCACCATTGAAATTTATAGGAGGCCGATTGTGTTAAATTTTAATTATAAAATATTAATAGAAGGATGGATTAGTAGGATACAAGATGTTATTTTGAGATTATTTAGATATTGAAAAGAAGGAAAAAAATCATAAGTTGTGTATACTCTTGTCCTGAGTTAAATCCTAAGGAACCCTACTCTCAAATGACCCCCACAACCAATGGTATTAAAACACTGCTCTCTCACAATGTTGACTTTTCCCCTGTGACTCCCTCATGTTCCTCCTTTCACACCCATGTCATTAACTTTTTAAATGACCTCCTATTCTATACATGTTCACTCATTCAAAATGATAATGCCCGTACCAACCTTAATAATCAAAGGTCATATAAATTTTGAAATAAATTGATATGAATCTTGAAATTAATTGAGATCCATATTTTATTTAAAAGAATAATAACACTAACTAGAATTAAAGGAATATTTTAATCATTGAATATTTCTGAATTTACTGATGGCCTAGTATGGGGAATGGATCATGTATTGGATGCATGTAGGCAGGTAATTATCTGATTAGTATGGTGGGAACATAGGAACAAATAATGACAGTTGACGATGGTGAGGAGGGGCTCCATGTTAGTTCTAGAGATCAGGATAGTACATTGCCAGAAGGATGATGGAAGAGTCATGGGTGGAACTTTTTGCTTGGTGATCTAATAGTAGTGACATAGAAGTGCAACATGAACGATGAAACTGGATTCTCTGAAGGTAATTATAACTTGGGAGAAACAGTTTTGAAAGTCGAAAAAATATGTTGAATGAAATATTTGTGGGGCGGGAGAATGATATTAGGGATAGTGAAAATGGGGCCAACAAAGATATTAGGATATTTTCATTTAATCTATAGTCTAAAGTCCATTAAATATATAAATAAAATAAGGATATATGAGTGGGTTATCCTAATGATGTTTCTTTTTGTCCTATGTGTGTGAGGGGTGCTTGTGTTTGAATGTAATAGTATCCCTAATATCCAAATAAAATATTACGTATAAATGTCATAGGAATATTTAAATAGAAAAAATTCAATGAAAATTACTATTGAAATATAAATTTACACTTAAAATCATCAGACATGTAATTTAATATATAAAAATTTATAAATTTTAAAACAAATTGCACTAGAATCTTGTAATCCCCACTGTAAAATTTTAGATCACATTTCCACAATGTAAGATTTCACATAATTATTTAACACCCAATTTATAAGATAAATTTATATTAATGTTTTTATTGAATATATATTGACACATAAGTAACCAATTATAATTTTTAATTAAAATATAAATTACAAATTTTTAAGGAAATTTCCTATGTAAATTTCATTGGGAAATTCCATCTAGAAATTTTGAATATAAATTTTTGCTAGAAATTTTCAATGAAAATCTCTATAGAAAATTTATATTTCAAATAATATTTTAAAATTAATGTGAATATATATTAATACATAAATATAAAATCTGAAATTTTACTACCAATTTTCATTCAATGTTTTAATTGGAAAATTTTAGTGTATTTTTTCATTTGAAACTTTTATTGTAAATTCTCATTTAGATTTCTCATGATTAACTTCAATGTTGATTTTATTTTAATTTTTTGTGTGTTTTTTAGAGTGATTGTGTATATATATATATGTGTTTCTTTTTCAATCCTAATATAAATATGCAATATGTTTTTGATGAAATTTGACTTCTAATATTCTAGTGTATACAAACATGCATACATATATTGTATGTATATACATATATATTAATATAAGTATATACATATATAAATTCATAAATATATATTAATATAAATATATACATACTTATATTAACATATTTATACTTTAAAGTTTTAATGAAAATGTACATTGAGATCTTTTCATGAATATATTAAATGGAAATTTTTAATGTGATTTGGTACATAAAATTTTGAGTGAAAATTTCCATTATATATTTACAAAAAAACATAATAAAATTATATTTTGTAGATTATTAAGCACAAAAACATAGACATATAGTTATATCAATATGCACAATAATTTTACATAGTGATTTTACAGTGAAAATTTACATTGTAATTTTTTAGTACACATATATTTAAAATTTACACTATAAGTTCACATCCGAAATTTACATTTGAAATCTACACTATAAATTTCAATTGACTATTTTAAATGAAGATAATAGTAAAAATACACACATAGAAATAAATTTAAAATTTGATTTTCCAATTTAAATTCACACCAATTTTTTAAGCATACATACAAACACATGAATTTGGAATGACAAATTACATTAAAAATTTTCAATGGAATTTTCTTATAAATTATTATGAGAATATTTAAATATGAATCTTTAAATGTATACATATTGACATACTTAGAAAGATTCAATTAATATTTAGTGAAAATTTCAAATGGAGACTTCCTAAATTTCTTTTTAAAATCTCAATTAAAATTCACTCTGAAATTTTACTGTTATCTTAAAATGTACTATCAAAATTTAAAATTATCAGTATAAATTCATACTAAAAACTCAATATAAGAATATATATGTATATTAATATATGTATATTAATACATATATATATAAATTTTAATCATTCAATATAATTTTAAATTTATCATTGTAAATCCCTACTCTAAATTTACAATGAAATTTTTTATTTGAAATTTAATTTTTAAAAATTTATATTAAATACATATTTAAATTTTTTGTGTGAATATATTGAAATGTAAATGAAAAATAACAATTTTCAAGAAAAATTTACGATGTAAATTTCCACAGGAAATTTCCAATTTAAAATTGTACATGAAATCCATGGTTCAATTTTATCATAAACTTTACAATGAAAAAAAAACAAATTCCCACTAAAATTTACAATTAAAACATAAATTAGAAATTTTATATATACCATATATATCCTAATATAAATGTGAAATTTATTTTTTAGAAAAACCTCATATTGAAATGTTTCTGTGTGTATATATATATTTATATATATTGAAATCAGTGTATACATAAATATACATATACATGTATATGCATATACATAAACTATTATAAATATAAAGTGAAATTTGATAGTGTAAAATTTGAACTGGATTTTTTATGTGCTTTAATGTGTGTATAAATACATTTCATTTTTTCCCTTTATTATGTTTTTAAATCGCTTATATTACAATATTTTTTTCAATAGAAAAATAGAAATTAAATATTTATTAAAATATTTTAAATTTATATTTATATATATATAAATTTTTTATAAAAAATTGGAATTATATATTTTTTAAAACATCATAAATAATATAAAATTATTGATGTATGAAAATGTTATTATAATATTAATATTTTTTATAATTAAAATATATATATTACATGAAAAAAGATTCTATATAATTTTATTTTAAAACAATTAAAAAATATGTAAACATAAATATATCAAATTTTAATTATCATGAAATTATATAAAAACACTTGGAAATGTAGTACACTTAACACATTATCCATGTATGTAAAAATATTGTAGATTCCTATCACAATAGAAGCATTAAATAGGTCATTACCAACTAATCTTTTTTTCATGTTCGATGAAGAATATGAGATCTAAATGAAGATAAAAACTATAATGAATGAAATTGTATCAATGAGAATAGAGAATGAAATTCATTATATTACCAGAGGGAGGGTCATTACATATTATTTAAAATTAATTTTGTTAATTAAAGAGTTACCTTGTTGGAATTCTTTCTTTGTTTATTGATATGAAAACATACTTTCATTGTACCATCATTGTATTGTTGAAATCAATAGAATATTTTCTTTAGAAGTGATCACATGTGTTCCAAAGATCTATGAATGTCACTATAGGAATATATGTGTGCTAGAATGCCAGATCCTATCGCTTGCATCGTCTCCCTTTGATCACCTCAGGAACCACTTCTAAAGCATTATACTTGATCTCTTTTGACTTGAGAGTGTGTGGTGGAGGAATATCACAATCTATTCTTGGGATCATCCATTTAGAAGGTGTCTCTCTAGGGCCTTAAAGGATTCTCCAAATTCATTATGCAGGACCAAAAAAAATTAATTGTCTCTCTTAGAAAATAATGTAATTTTTTTATATAATTATAGGGTTTAAATAAAATAATTGCACACATTCCTTTTATTATTTATTTAATCTATGAAAAATACGTTGTCAAACCATAATAATATTTTTATTATTATTTAACAACATACACATAACTTGTGAATTATATTAATTATTATTTATTCAAGTAATATTCAATATTTATAATTTCTCACCGAACCATTAAACTCAGTCTAGCATTCATAAAAAATATTTATCAGTCGATTAATAATGATAAATTATTTTTTAAATAAATATCAGTAAAATATTTTCTAATAAATAAATAAGTATTTTATTCACATAATAGTAATGAAATATTAATTAAATACTATACTCCCATTATATTCTCTCAAACAACTGATGAAAGAATATTTTTGATGAAGAAAAAATGAATAATTATTAAACCACATGTGGGAATAATATTTCTTAACTTGTTAAATAATAAATAATAATATATTATGTAACAATTATTTTTGATACATTTAGTGTGTGACCCTATAGGCCTCTTTATCTATGGAATTATGTGATGCAACCTGAAGACTATGGTTAGTATCTAGAAACATTATAAGTAACCCATAGAGAATGAATTCAATGATGTAATGACATATCACCTCAAAAAAATCTCACTGTCTAATATAATTACTTTATCATGATATCCCAAATCAATAAGGTTTCATGATGGTTCCATGAACCAATTTTCTAAATGTCTCTTACCTTTCTATCCATGAAATTTAAATTCCCTATAGAAAACCATTCTCATGTATTTATTAAGGCTATATAATTTCCATCAAAGGGCCTAAGATATTTACTTCCGTTAAAGAATATAATAAAACAAATCCATTCTTACATTATTCATTAATTCAATATTACTTGTGAGGAACCTACCTTATCCTACCTATTTATGAACATCTATAGTCATAGTAACATGTAAGTGTCAATACAGACATTCGATGATTAGAACATCTAATAAAACATATGAATGCAGATTTCTTACTGGTGGCTCTCATTCTCATAATAACCTACTGGATATTACCATGGGCAAACAACATGAGAAGCTACCTCAATGTACTATTGGTATCCACCCCTGATATCCTATATCACCTGTCTCCCTAAAATAATATCATCCTGCTATAAAACATATATTCTATAATAGTGTCATATCCCTTCTATGTTCACATCATACCGAGGTAATGTTATGAATCATTAGTGTGAAAAAACTTTTAAGAGATTATCGCATAATATGTTATGTATAATAACAGTCAATTTTCAAAAATAATTTTATTAATATTCATAATCTATGAATATAAGTGATCATAAAGTACACAAGTGTTGGTTCTAGTGAACCAACTCAAACAGATAACCAAATTCACAAGATCCAGTTGATAACAACCTTTAGTCCGCTAGCTCCCGCATGATACTCTGTTTTTTGTGGAGACCATCCATTTGTCAATGTGTCTACCACATTCTCTACCATGGGTACTATAAATACATAAAATTCAGTTCTCTAATATAAATACCTCAAAATGTGATACTTCCAGAGTATCTTTATTGTATGTAGGTGTGACCTTGGTTCTTTTTCCAGAGCCACTGCTACAATATTATAAATATACAATGTGATAGGTTCTTTACTACTATGTAACACATCAATATGTTGGTCTATGTTATACCTACAAAAAGCTTCATTGGATCCATAAAAATCCACTATAGACTCTGAATGTATAATAGAATCAATGAAAACGGGCTGCATTGAACTCTTCCACCTCACAACTCCTCTCTTGAGATAGAAACAATATCCTGATTTTGACTTCAGATCATTCTGATTTGTATAAATATAAAATAATTATAACCCCTGAGGACCATCTCTTTATCTCCTCTATACACTAGGAATATATCCTTAGTTATTCTTAAATACTTAAGGATAACATTAATAGCAGTCCAGTGTTGTTCTCCAAGAACTACTTGATATCTATCTACAATGATCAATTAATTGGAAACATAAAGTATGGTATATAACATTGAAATTATTATTTATCTTATCGCTAAATAATATGGGATCTCACTCATTCTCTCGTTCTCCTATTGTGCTCGACGAAACATTTTCATAGAAATATTTAAACCAAGTGACACTAGAACTAATCCTTTCATGGATTGTTCTATACTAATTTTCTTTAGTATCTATTCAATATATGTGCTTTTACTAGGTACAAGAAACCTCTTGGATCTATCACAAATGAACAATATCCCGAGAATATATAAAGCTTCACCTATGTCCTTCATGGAGAAACATTTGTTAATCTGTCCTTAACTGACCATAAGACTGGTATGTCATTTCCAATATGTAATATGTCATCAATATATACTACTAGGATAATGTCTACATTTCAACCAAACCTATTATAAACACATGGATCACATATATTCTTAATGAAGACAAATTCATTTATGGATTCATCAAATCGAATATTCCATGAATTAGATGCTTTATTCAATCCATTTATGGTTCTCTACAACTTGAACATCATGTTTGCATCACTTGGAGTCCCAAAAACATCTAGGTATGTCATACAAGAAATCTTCCCGAACATTCACATTAAGGAAAACTATTTTGATATCAATCTTCCAAATTTTATAGTCATGATAAACTGCTATAGTGAGTATAAGTTTTATGGATTTAATTAAGGTAACTAGGGAAAAGGTTTCATCATGGTTAATTCCTTGAAGATGTTTAAAACCTATAGATAGTAACCTTACCTTATAGGTATTTACTTTAAATTCCATTTCTCGTTTTCACTTGATTACCCATTGTCACCCAATGGGATTACATCAATTGGTGCATCCACTAGAACCACAACATGGTTCTGCTATATGGAATCCATTTTAGAATTCATATCTTCTCCCCATCATGTAGATTCTATGCTCTCTATTACCTATATATGGGAGAGAGGTTCATCATTGTAAACCACTAATTATTAAACAAATTTAGTTACTAGAAAAAAATATCTCTATAGTTCCTTAACCTATCTGTCACTCTTATTCATTACTTTTGTTTCTAGGACAACATCTTCCATGGAGACCAGTGGAATATATTCTTGTATCAACTCTTGTGTATCATTATCATAACTTCATCAAAGTCAATCTTTCTCCCACTATCCTTTTTTGAGAATGTGCTCTCTATCAAGAAATACATCTTGTCTAGAGACAACCACTTTCTTGTATAAGGGGTTTTATAGGGAGTATTCCTTTATTACCTTAGGATTCCATATAAATATACACTATGTTTCCGGGGATGCTAGTTCAATTCCTAATAAGGCCTTAATAAATGCCTCGCAACCCCATACATGTGTTTGAGACAAAATCTGTTTATTTCCACTCCATAACTCAAGGGTAATACTATTATCCACATTATTTGGTACTCGGTTTAATGTTTATGCCACAACTTATAATGCATATCCGTAAAAGTATAATGGACGATTTATATATGAATCATTTTCAACCATACCATTTCTAACAATGTGTGATTCTTCCTTTCACTAACTCTATTCAATTTTGGGATGTAAGGTGGTGTGAGTTGAGATAGAATGCTAAAATCCAATAGAAAATCAATAAAATCTTGGTTAAAATATTCACCACATCAATCAAATCAATGATTTTTTATCTTCATACCAAGTGGATTCCTTATTTCATTCTTGTGTTTCCTGAATTTCTAAAAGGAATCAGACTTATACCTCATCATTTGGACATAACCATATCTAATTGATTCATCAGTAAAAGTTATTATGTAAGAATATCCATATCTATATTCTACTATATATGGTCCACACATATCAGTGTGTACTAATCCTAGTAGCTCTATGTCTCTTTCACACTATCCACCAAATGAAAGTTTGGACATTTTTGTCAAACTGTTATCCTTTACTTCACTAAGAAGGTGATTCAAAATTTGGTTGTTATATGTGTCATGTGATCATAATTCCTTATCAATTTCCAATAATTTGTTTTCATAATTTAATACATAAATATTGTTATTTAAATGAACCATACCATAACATATGTTGTCTTTATGAAAGAAACAAATTTTATTTCCAAAACTGAAAACCAACTCATTATTATCTATTAATGATATAGAAATTATGTTATCAGTAAATGTAGGTAGCTAATAAATATATTTTAAAACCAAAATAATTCATATTAGCAACGAAATGTAGAAGTTATAATAGCCAGAGTATATATCCTAGCACCAATATCAACTCTATGATCCACCTCTCCTCTATAAATCATTCAGAATCTACATGGTTCTTACATTTTGATAAATATGTGATAATCAAAAGATATATCTAATACCAAATTTTGATATATTGATAGAATATACTGAATAAAGGAGGCGCCTTTATCTTTCCATTCCATCTATGTATAGTTCCTTTTCTAGTGTCCTAGATTTCAACATTTAAATCATACTTCCTCATTTTATGTACTATGCCTCAGGATCTACATTTTCTTGGAAGGGTGGTTATCATGAAATTTATAATTATTATTATTCTTATGACACTTTTCCTTTTTCTTCCTTTTATTTTTCACCATAAGGACGACCAGTTTTTCACACTTCATTCCTTATCCATTTAATGAATCAAAGTATGATGTTCTGATAGAATCTTCTCATTATTTGTCATATTGTAATTTAAAATAAAATAATTAAAGGTCTTAGTATGTGATGAATGTATGATATTTGTACGTAACATATCTAGTAATTTAATCCATATTATTTCTAAGTGCTTAATGTGTCAAATAATATAGACTACATGAGGGCCATATGGAATAGAATGTCCAATATTTTTTGTAAATAATTCTTTGCAGTTCACATACATCTCTTGAATTTTCTTCTCTTTAATGATATCCCAAAGGTGATACATCTTGCTATATGATTCCATGTCCTCGTTTTTTATCAGAATCTATTTGGATGTAGATGGTAGTATAAAACATTGAACATCTCGGAAATTTTTTAAATGTTTATTATGGAGCAATAACTCTTCATAAATTTCCCCATTACCAAGAATATCCCAAATAGGTTCTTCTAACACCTTAAATTTCCTTTTATAGTAAAGGATATTCCATAAGACCCTTTGACACTCTAGGAGATTAATGCTAGTAAGAAAGTTATAATTCTCAATCATGGGTCAAAATGATTTGTTTCACGTCAATATAATGTTGTTTCTACAATATAATATAATCATAATTTATGTACATTATCTAATAAAATTTTAACATATAAATAAATACATTTATTATTAATATCCTACTATTTAATTGAAACCTAATATCCCTAAAAATTTTCTTTAGAATATACATATTCTAGGACTTTGTAGTAGAAAGGATCTATATTTTTTGGCTCATTACCCCAACATTGGTTGGTCATGAAACTTGAATGGTTTTAGGTAATCATTCCAAATAAAAATTACATTAACCCATAGTTCAGTGATCTTTTGAGTGGACTCCTCATTACTGAATTCCTTATGTTTTATCTCCTCAACCCTTGCATCACTGTTACATTATGTCCTTATTTGGCCTCTAACCGTTGATGAGTGCTAAGTTAAGTCAAAACAAAACCTCAAGTTAGAATTTTTTTATAATTTAAATCACACCAAATTTGGTGGTCAAGCACTTTTTCCTATGGTTGGATTTTATCTATGTCACTATAATGTTATAACAACATAATATATTAGATTGAGGAATTTTATCATTTCATGCATAAATTCCCATTAATTATATTTATCACATTTCTCTTAATATTATGTGGATTTACTTTACAGATTAACCATGAATTAGATATTATTTATTCATAATCTAGTTTATTTTAGTTCTATAATTCAGGGTTATTAATTTTTTTAATTAATGTGATCAAGAAAATACATACATATGGAAAGAACAATGTAACATGATAGAAATAAAATTACAATGCGGAATAATCATGAGTTTTAAAAATATTTAGTTTATCTAGTAGTTGATAAGCTAACCATTGATCATGGTGAAAATTAATTGGAACCAATTAATGTTTTTGTTGCATCTTTCCACCTGTCCACCTATGTATCTCTCTTGGATTGGTTTTTCCTCAGATTCAAACATAAACCCCCTCATCATTCTATAGAGCTCCATCCATTCCATATGCTTTTACTCAGATGTACGTGTGGGAAATGAGGGTTTTAAATAAATGAAACCATGAGGACATATGCCCTTACATAATATGAGGATATAAGCCACATGTGCCAACTATTTTAATTTAATAATAAATTAAATGAAACTAATCACATAGAATGGTCTATTCCATGGTCATGATTATCCACATGAATGCCACAAATTACGCCTTTAATGAAACTAGAATCCAATTATTAATTATTATTATTTAATACAAATATTTATTGAACAAATTATTTATCTTAATTAATTAATAAATTCATTTATCATAATTATCATCCATTTTTCATTGATATTTTCATCCATGGTACTTTTAAATAAAAATAAAGTTATTTATTTGAAATTGCTTTGTATATAAATGTAACATGGGGGTAACACAATGAATACCCATATAATTTAACCCAACATGTATTATACTCATACACTATTTACTCTTGTGACATATAGAATACATAACGTATCACATAATTTTATGAATCGTAATTCAACATAATGATTACAAAAATTACATGATTTTTGGATATGTGTAATGATTCAATGGGCGTCGAGTAACGATTTTAATACGACTCATACATGATATACAAATATAAACACTATCAAGATATTAATTAAACATTTATATATTTATACATATTACGACCTATCATATGGTGTGTCATGTCAATGTAATGACCACACACAAGCACATATCTCATGGTTTACAAAGTATAATAAATAAATATTAAATCAACATAATTTGGTACAAGTACACTACATGTACAACCGAGCTACACGACGTGTAAATCTCTCACTGTGTATCCATGGAAAATGTCATGGGACTCATTGTGCAAATTATGCCTCAAAATATTTGAGTACAATGTGTGTATAAACAACAACACAACATGTTTTCTCGGTGTTACATGGTTACCAGTCAGGTAATCCGTGTATGGAAATAGATGGCCCATTTGTGACTCAAAGGGACTACACACCTTGTACATTGGATACACAATGTGTCTTCCAGTTTATCATGAGAAAACCTGGACTAGTCAACACAGTGTGTAAGAATTCAATACACTGTAATACATCAATGTAGATTTTTTGAATTTATTTCTGAATCCTTGGCACCTATGAATGAGTTCTATGATTATATATCATTCATAAAATTAATTATATTAATTGGATATATGAGAAATGTAAAAGTAAGATAAAATCCCACATTTAAAATTAAATAAACAATTAAAGATGAATTAAAAACTAAATAACAATTGCGTACATCAATTAATGACCTTTAAATAATTATAAATAATTATGTGACCACTCGGATACCACATGTTGGATCATGGCACAGTGAAAGTGTGTGATGAGTAATGCCCAACCATGATTTTTGTTAGGATTGATGATCAGTATGAGATCCAAATGATGATAAATGTCATGATTAATGGAATTACATCAAAGAAAACAAAAAATGGAAATTCATCTGTAATCATAGGGAGGTTCATGACATTTTATTTATAACTAATTTAATTAATTAAAGAGTTTCCTTGTTTGAATTCTTTATTCATCGACGGATATAACAATATATTTTCATTGGATGTTATTTTTTTGTATGTTTTAAGATAAAATATCCTCTAGAAATGATCCAGACCCGTTCAATGAATCATAGAATATCGCTATAGGAATCTATGGGTTCCACCAAGGCTGATCATGTCACTTCAGTCATCTGTCTTTTACCAACTCGAGAAAAACTTCCAATAATTTTTCCTTTATATCATTTGACTTTAGAGTCTATGGTCGATGAATATAACTCTCATTCCATTGGATCATTTTAAAATAAGGAAGATCACTAGGGCTTCAAAGGATTCTCCAAATTCATTGTGCACAACCAAAAAAAATTAATTTTGGAACTCATAGAAAATAATGTAATTGGGATTATATAGCTTGGGTGAAAATAAAATAATTTAAGTAGTGACCTTTATTATTTATTTAATATCCTTTTAATCCCATGTCAAATAATAATAATTATATTATTATTTCTCGACATTATCGTTACATATGAATTTATATAAATATTAATTATTTAAATTATATTAAATATTTATTATTTCTCACATGATCATTAAACATGGTCCAAAATTCCTCCACAATATTTATAAATCATTGAATATTATGTATATATTTATTAAATATATAGAACATCATTACTTTTTAATAAATAAATAAATACTATATTTACTAAATAAAAAATAAATATAAATTAAATATTCTTTGAATATTATATTACATCGAATAAGTGATGATAGAATATTTGTGATCAAGAAAACATGAATAATTATTAAACCATATGTGAGATTAATATTTATTAAACTTGTTAAATAAAAAGTAATAATATATTATTTAACTAATTTTTTTGGATACACTTAGTGTGTGAACCTCTAGGCCTTTTTCTCAGGGGTATTTGGAGAAGAATCCTATGATCCAATGTAAGTATCTGGAATCATGCCAAGGAACCCTTATAGAAATAAGGTAATGACACAACAATTTAACACTTCATAATAATGCTTACTGTGAAATATAATACCTTTATCATGATATCCCAAATCATGCAGGTCAAATAATGGTGCCATCAACATTTGTGTTCGATGTATCATTCTTTGACTTACTGAAAATTGAAGTTTCCTATGGAACACCATGTCCATTAATTTATTTTGGCTATATAATTTCCATAAAAGGACCTAATATATCTAATTCCATTAAAAAATAAATGGTGAAAATCCTTTGTTTCATTATTCATTAGTGGAATATTATTCATGATGCACCCAATGTATCCTACCTCACAACAAACAATTGTTGTCACAATTTCTATCATTACATCAAAGTATGTGACTCATAAAACTAGTTAATAATAATCATAATGTCATGGGATCGATAAAACATCCGCATATAAGAGCAACTAATAACACTTATAAATGTATATTTCCAACTGGCGGGTCTCATTATCATAATATCGTACTAGATATTTCCATGGGTATACATAATGAGGTGATGCCTCAATGTCCTATAAGTCCCCACCCCTAATATCATGTATCATTTGTGTCCCTAAAATTATATCATATGGATATATAACGTATTCTGAATAATAGTATCATAACACATTAGGATTATCGTCATAGTGGGGAACTACTATGACACTTCAGTGTGACAACAACTTTGAGTGCATAATCACTTATTATGTTACACAAAATAACAATCATGACGTGATAAGATGTGTACTAATAATAAAATAAATATAAATAAAAAATTATCATAATGTACATATAAGTTTGTTTTATGGAACCAACTACATCAAATACTTCAAAAAATTCATATAAATATTATATTTAAACAAAATATTCATAAAATGTATATAAAAACACATATTGAATTCCCAAAGTATCAAATAAAAAAATAGATGGGTGGGGGGGGGGGGTTGAATCAGTCATTCACTTTTTATAATATTCAATACATTAAAAGACCCCAAAACCTTTTAATTTTTATAACCTTACTATCATTTAGTAAATAATCATGCATGAAAACATAGGAACTCAAGTAAATAACATATGATTTAAAAGGGTAAAAATTAGTTTGAGAAGATAGATCCATTCTATAAACACTCTTATGGGTCTATAGAAATTCACTAATTCAAATAGGTGAATAAATTTTGAACCAACTCCCATTAGACACCATAAATATCTTGATATGAATGATTATACTAACTCCCATTAGTTTAAAAAGACTTCGTACAAATAATATATCTAAAAAACCTAAATACGTTTTTCAATTTTCTCCACAAATGTTTCTATGTTAGATGACCATCAGTTCGTTAAACCCAGTCTGATTGAATCCACCCGATCGACTCAATATGATTCTCCCTTTCCCAATCTATGTCAGAAAAAAGTTTCTGTTCTATGAGGATAAAAAATGTGTGCATATTAGAAACTACTCAAAAATAAGTATGAAAATCCTCAGTTCAATAAGAAAATTTCCATCGGTCTAATCTTATAACAAAATCTATGTTTGAAATGTCCTCTAACTCAAACATGGGAAAAAAATACTTTAATCCACCATTAACACTCATAAAATTTTATAATGTTTTAATATTCTATGATTTTTATATAGGAATCTCATAATGGAAATTGTGTGAAACTGAAAAACTCATCCTTCTTACTCAAATTAAGAAACTCCAAGATCTATGAATATTTAAATTTCATATTTTACCAATTCATCTCTTCACAAATATTATGGCATATTCTAGGGTATTATTATTAATCGGTTTGATCAAAGTTCTTAATTATTATCCATTATAATATAATATCCTTAGATCGTTATAATAAAACTTCTTGAGATCATTATGATGGACCTTACTCATCTCATTATGATGCAACTTCAACATCTCATAATGATGGAACATCATATGCACATTAGGATGTAACTTCCTCATATCATATGGAATTTACATTCCTTATCAAACATAGTCCAATTAACATTTCTTCTGAGATTCATTCAGATTATCCATCCTCCTTTGTGTCAGTCCAATCAACATTCCCCCTCAGAGTCAGTATGATTAACATTCCACCTTTATGATTAACTTATTTTTCTTAGAGCGAGTCCTATAAACATTCCTCTTCGGAGTAAATACGATTTAATTTCGTCGTTATATTCAATCTGATTGATATTCATTCCTAGAGTCAGTCACATGGAATCCACATAATAATGGAATTCTCATTATGATGGAATTATCATTACGATGGAACTCTATTACAATAGGATTCCCATTACAAAGAAAACTCTACTAAAAAAATTGAAATTATACAAACCACATTAGCTATAACTCATTCAGACATCCCAAAACATCTATGTCTAGTACTTCTAGATTAGATGAAAACTTCATATTGATTCTGGGAACCGATACAATATTTATGATCCCTCCATTTGTGTAAAATAATATATCATGAGAGTTTTCTTGATTAATGAGAACATAAAGACTAGAAGAGAATCTGCTGGTTTATTCTTAGAAATTATGAAAACATTTTAAATCCTAGCTTCACATTATTAAAACAACCTCTTCAGTATCATTTTGACTTCCTATATCAAAAGCTTCTAACTTTTTTAAAAAAACTATGTATGATAGATCTTCAACATCATTTCTATGGATATGATACCGATGGTGTGTTCGATCGAAAAAACTAACATTATGACCACTTATACATCTGTTGATGCTAATTATGATACTTAATGTATGGAGCTTGTAAATAGAATCCTATACATCTAGAAAACAACCTTCTTAAGAACAAAAATTTTCACCCACTTTATTTTTGGGTTCAAACATTCATAAACATTAACCTATTTTTCAAAAACATTGTTCTACAAAAATATTAGTTGTTAACAGAAAAAAAAATGTTGTTATGATGAAACATAAAAAAATTTCTTCAATCTCTCTCTATGCAATTTTTTGAATGAATTATTTAATGACATTTTAAAGTCATTAATCTAGACAACTCATGTTTTTTTCATTTAAACAAAACATAACCTTTCTAAAAAAGAGAGTGTCCTAGAACAAAAATACTATTTTATGTAATATTACGGATGTATTTCATCATTCTATAATAAGGAAATTTTGAAACCATATTACGATAAACTCCCCCTCACATTTATATTTTATCTCTTTTATTTTTATTTGTCTTTTCTTTTCCTCTCCACCATTATCTGATATCCATGACTTCATATTCATTAAATAAGGATAAGTAAAATCTTTTTACAAAGTAAAAAGTTGGTACTTTTTCCCCATTTTACAATATAATCCAATAAAAAATGGGGGAATTCCTTATGAGATTTAAAAATTAATTAGAGGAGGCATAAAATGATGTCGTATCCTTAAATAAACAAACCATTCTTTTGGAGTTTTCTTTGTGAAGATATCAGCAATTTGATACATAGTTTATATATATTCCAACAAAATATCTCTAGAAAATACATTATATTTTATAATGTAAAAATCTATATCAATGTGATTTAATCCTGAATTTTGGATATGATTTTTGGAATTATTAATTTTACTCTGATTATAAAGATGTATATTTAATGGTTTAGAAACATGTAATTTAAATATTATATCTAAACATTCATCTACAATATCATATTACGAGCCTGAGTAGCCGCAACATAATCTGATTTTACTATGAATTGGGTTTCTGAACCATTTTTTAACTATGAAAACATACATAACATTCACCCAAGAAAAATGTTCCTCCTGAGGATAATTTTCTACCATTACAATCTCCAACCTAATTTTCATTGGTATGACCATGAAACTTTATCTCATAATTTCTTTTATATATAAAACCATGTGATGCTATTTATTTTATGTGCCCTAGAATTCTATTTTCTTCCAATATATGTGATTCTTTCACGTTACATCGATTCCTAGTATAAAAATTCCATACATAAATAGTATTAGGACTTGGGGTTGTAAGGTAATGTAGACTTCCTATCATCTTCTAAAAGTCTTTTTTATTTACAATTTTATGAAAATTACAATTACTGAACTTCATACACAATGAGATAAGAGTAGAAATTTCATTTTATTCTTCCATGAAAAACTTTTGTAAGAGATCACTGTAATAATATTATTTAGATATGAGAATTTATTTTTCTTTTTATTAAACATTTAATCCTAAGATTATTTTTTTGTTCTCCAAACATTTACATCTCAATGTTCCTTTTCCATTTCCTGAGAAAATGTATTACAAATATCTTACTAATGCCCCGAAAAAGAATATTTCATCCATATAAACAATTATAATTATAGTTACAAAGTCAACATCTTAAAATATAATTTTCTCTAAACATTTCATTTAGAAATATTCAAAATTATCATATATTTTCCAGTTTATAATACGATGAACGTATAGCTTGTTTCATCCAAAAAAAGGTTATATTTTTTTTAAAAAAACATTGTTTTCATCTACATAATGTAGAAACATACAAGGTTGTTTAATGTAAACATGTTCTTCAATTTCTCCATTGAGAAATTCTAACTCCACATCCATCCTAAATACTTTGTTTTTCTGGTGAGTAACCCCTTATAGAAACCTTCATATAGTTTCCAACCTCATAATGAGGGAAAAGATACCATCAAAATCCATTCCATCCACCTCAGCGTAGACTTCACAAAAAATCATTGAATTTTTTCTTTGTACTTCTCCATGTTCATTAAATGTTATTCTATGAACACATTTTATTTTGATAACATCGTTTCCATTACTATGAGGAAAAGGTATCCATGCTTAATTTTTCTCAATTTGATCCAACTCATTGTTCATAAAATTCACCCATTATTTCTATTGAATATCTTCTAAAACTGATTCCGATTCAATTTTGGAGATAAGTAATGTATGATTTTCTAAAATCATATCTCTTCGAGTCTGAACAGGAGCCTACTAATTCCAAATAATATTTTTCAACATTAAAGATTTCTATGACGTAGTAACTAATAGTGTTCCCCTTCCAACATAATATTTCTCATCACAAGAATCATCTGACTTTTCATACAAGTTACATCACAGAGTTTTGTTTTTATCAGAAACATTTAATTTTTATTCCTAAAAATTCCAAAAAAAATTTGTTAATGAAGTTAGATTCTCAATAGATCTCACATAAAATGAGTCCACTAAATTTTGTAAACATTTGTTCCAACACATTTAACTTATTCAATTTTGTATATAAATTTTAAAATTTCCTTTATAATCTTTCTCGTCAATCTTTACCAGGTCTGTATTTTTTATTTTATGTAATCATGGACATATAAACAATTTAATTACCACAATGATGGTTTTTTACACCAAATTTCATAAGAAGTAATGATGGATTATATCCTTGACTAACATATATTCTTAACAAAAACTATATAAATAATATCTTTCCTCTAGTAGAACTATGAATGTTTGTATTTTAACATGATTCTCCCCATTTCAACCAATATTTTCTTCTTTATCTATGATACACTATTTTATTATGGAGTATAGGGTGAACCATACTGATGATTTATACAATGTTTTTTCAGATAAGTTTGAAAAAAAAATTCTATGAATTTAGTACCATTATCCTTTCTCAACATCTTCATATAAACCCCTATTTATTTCTCAACATCTTTTTTGAATACAACTGAACATCTCCAAAACCTATTACTTGTGTTACATAAAAATAATTTTTTCATTCATGTTAAATCATCAATTAATGTGATAATGTATAAATAACCCTTTATTGATTAATGTATGATAGAAAACATATATTAGAATGAATATGTTCAATAGGTCTGGTACACAGAATCTTAAAACTCTTAGTACTTTTGTTAGTCATCTTCCCTTTTTGAAAAGTAACACAAAAATCATCAAATCTTCCTTTCAGTTCTAGAAAAAAATTGACATCATCAACATTAGAATGTTAGTTCCTATTTCCCTACCAAAGGTTCTCATGTATTTTGTGCAACAATTTTGTTTTCATCTTTAGCACTCAAGTAACATGAGTTATTAAACTCATCAATATGAAAAACATTAATAATGGTTCTTTTCATTATGTGATAAATTTTCCATTCATAAAACTTTTAATGATACAGGAAAATTCAATAAAAACACTTCTTTCCCACCATCACAATGTTTACCTACACTATGTATGTTATGTTTTATCCCATTAAAAATTAATACATACCAAGATTTAAACTTTTAATCATTAGTCTCAGCCATTTTGATTAATTGAATTTTGAATAACTATCATTACTTGAGGTAACTACTTCTCCATCAAAAATTTGAAAATGTTTCAAGAATTTTATCTCACATATCGTGTGTGAAGAACAAGAAATATTGAGTGTCCATGTTTGGTTCCTTTTATATCAGATATTATAAAAAGTATAATTTATTATATTATTATATCAACTATAATGAAAATCATTATTCTAAAAAATTGATTAATTAATTTAAATATAATCAATTTTTCATTTTTAATTTGATAAACTCATTAAATATAAATTTTTGATATTGGTTATTCAATAATAGAACTAAATTTAAAATAAGTTGAGTATCTAATTAGTATATAATAATAAACAATACAACAAGTACTCAAACATACTAGAAGGAAAAAACCAATTTCGATTCAAAGTTGTTGAAAAACTAAATTACAAGATATATAAAAAAAATTAAAAAAAAGTGTTCATCAAACACATGCGGTTGATAAATCAATAAATAAAGAAAGATAGAACTTATATATTTGTGGGGTTTAATAAAAAATTTATCTATTTATATATGGAATAATCCTATGTTTTTTATACTATAAAAATATATATATTGAATCACAAAAGAATCAATTAAATAGAAACCCTACAGAAATAGGTTTCTCTCTACACATGAACTTTCTCTCCCAGTTTCTACTCTCCATTAAATGTCTTAAAAAAGAAATAATAACCATGACCACCATCAAATTTTTTTATTATCATTCATGGATGAAAATACTTACCCAAATTGAAAAGAAAAACAAAATAATAAATTTTTATGTGGTAATCAAGTAGTTAGTTGTTGGTTTGACATGTGAAGAATGTAGAATATGAAACATTTAACTGAGTGTTTTGGAATCCATGATTTATGGTTTGATGTTGTGAAGGGGTGAAGTACATGGGTACAAAACACAAAAAAACACGAGTAAAGTCCATCGGTATAATATGTGTTCAAGGAAAAGATCGGAAGGCCCTAACAAAATAAATCAACACATACCTTAGAATTGTAGTGGATCAATTCATTGAGAATGTCAATAAAGAGAGAGAGAAGTGGAAATAGTAGGGTTCAATGAGAGTAATGGAAATAGTATTGTTCGATGAGAGCATAATGTCATTGGAGATGAGACTCTATTTTGGTTCTTTTTATAATATCAGGTAAGGGTTTTATCAGTGCAATCAATGAAGTGCTTATAAAGAGTATTATTAGTGCTAAAATAGAAAGCACTGAAAAAATATTCATTATCAATCCTAAAAATTTACTAATAAATATATAGTTTTAATAATATAAATATAAACATATATTTATAATTATAAATAAATATATTGAAAAATATATATATATTTATAAATATTTTCATATATTTATAAAATTAATTATTTAATTGTATATATTTATATTATTAAATATATTTATAAAATTAAATATATAATGAATATATTAATTTTTAAAATATATTTATTATAATTTTACATTTATTTAAATATATATATAATTATAAATAAATATATCTATAAATATTTATTTATAATTATACATATATTAATATATAAATATATATATTGGGGATATCACCAGCCCATTGGTTGTTTGGTGTCTGTGTGTTTGGCTGTAACCATACCTTTAATCACCGATAATATATATAAATATATATTTATAAAATTATAATAAATATATATTATTTAAATATATTTATTGAAATTTTTATATTTTTTAAATATATATTTATATATTTATATTTATAATAATAAATATATATATTAAAAAAATCTATATAACTATAAATATATATATAGATATATATATATAATGTTATATAGCAATATATATATATTGTTATATATATATATATATATATATATATATTTACCAGAAGGCTTAAGAGCCAGGCGAGCCTGCTAATACCCAAATGTAATTACAAATAAAAGACTGTAAATAAAGGCTAGAGAGGAAATGATAAAAAATGAATCTATATGTAGGTATAACTACATTCATACCCATAATCCTTATCAGTAATATCATTAGTAAATTCACATTCTGATAAGAAATTATTTTGTTTAAAAATAATAGAGTACAGTTTGTAGATTTTGACCTGCTTCAGAGTAAGATCATTGGATGAGGACTTGGTAAACCAGCCCCACCCATGAGAAGCCCAATAATACCTGTCACATTCCAATCCCTAATTTTTTAGGATGCCTAAATTGCTTCCAAATCATCATTTTCTTCCAATATACATCTAGTTCAAAAGGAATTGGAGGTGGATTCATAGATTCTTTAGTGACTCATGAATCCTCGACCATCACATCTTGCTCCCCAATATCACATTCAATGATCTCTGTTGTATCCACTATAAGAGATTAATGTTATATTTTTTCAGTCTAAGTGGATAGTTGAGAAACATGATCATCCAAACTACCATTCCTTATATTTTGTTAACTCCTAGCAACAATCTATGACCATAACTTCTTTTTATGAAGATGCTTTACATAATTATCAACCATTGTTTCAATACTATCTAATGGGTTAGGAGACCATATTGTTCACCCTCAGCAATAAAATGATGGTGAGCCATAAAATATCATTCATCATGAACCTTTTTGTTCAGTTCCTTTTCTGGGATATAATTAGATACCTACTCAGCATCCACCAATGGAACTTAAACTTTAATGTCAAGAACCAGATTACCTTGTTGAATTTCATCATCATTGAAATTCCTATCAGAGGATGCCATGACCTGTGTATTCCTTCATGTATTAGAAGAATGTCCATTTACCCCACATGAGATATACAAATGTATTCATCTTTATTTATCAAATGTATTTCAAATATTGTCACATCAAATTCAAAATTCATGAACTTTTTTATAACAAATCTTCAAATCAAATCGAGAATCATCAGCTAAAAGAACCACTGCTTTATCAAAGGACAGGATTGGATAACCTCTACATGAAGACAAGAAAAATGTTCATACGTTTTTATTTATGTCTCCATATCCATATTAGATGGAACAACAATGGATAAAGAAATTTCCCATATAATCTGACGATGCCATAAGAACAAGCTCAAACCATGAATTCGTAGCCAAATATGAGTGTGTGAATTTTTCACATTCAGTGTGTTGGAAGAGGTGGATCGGTCTTGTATCCCGAGGAAACTAATCTTCAAGTTAACACTAAAAAACCCCCATTTCCTATATTTCATAATGATACATTAAAATATGATATAAAATTAACCCTTTCCCAATGATGTGATCTTTCAACTATGAGAGCTCTAGATTTCAAACCGCCTTTTCTTAAGATTAGACAGACTCCAATGTTGTCCCTTGGCATGTAAAGATAAATTTACAATGATAGAATACTTACTATCCATTAATTTTCTAGTGATGATTCCTTGACTGGAATCAATGAAATCAGCTTCACTCATCTTTTCAATTTTTTTGTAGTCAAGATCTTCCCAGAAATCAGCAAAAAAAATTCGATTCGACCAAAATACCTCATTATGCAGGGATCCTGGAGCAGTGGCTATCGAACCATGGGTCTTTGACATCCCAACCACCACATATACATGTAATTATACATGTACATATATTTTAAATTATTTAAAATCTGTATAAATATAATTAGTATGGCTCAGGTATTGAGTGAAATAAACCATAATATTTTTTAATGAAAATTAAAATGAAAATGAACGAAATATAAACATGTGGAACATAAAGAACAACCAAACTGAGAAAGTGTAAAAAAAAATCCACATAGAATCACAATATTATTTTCCCGAAGTCCCACACATCCAAGACCGTGAACAATTTTTGGCCCCAAAATCCATAACATAAAGGCATAAAGTCCCAAAGATAGCCACACTAGAAGATGCACCCATGATACTGGCCAACAGGTTCCAACCCCTCCTACTGCCACCATCGTCACCATCATCTTATCAGAGTAAATCATCAGACCATGTAAAATAGTCCCAAATAATCACGAGGTTAACTGACTAAAAAACAAACCCCCCTCCTAGATCTAAACCACTCCAAAAGTCTTTGGAAAAGAAAAAATATAATTAAAAATCAACTTGTCTCCCATATCTCCACAGGAGACAGTTGCGGTTGTCCCACCTCACGTAGAGGTCAACCCCAACCTGCAACTTGAAGTCTCAACCCCAACCACCACTCGAGGCCCACTTTCGTTGCTGTTAGGTGAGTATCCCTTACACAAATAATCAGTCTCTATCAAGATAGAACACCTGTCAAACCACATGTTGCTAGTGATATGCTAGTCACACATTTATTGCCGATGTGTCGTCGAATGGAGATACTCACATCACCATCATTACAACTTTCTTAAGGGAATCTCTACAAACAAAAGCAAGTCGTCACAATATTTTATAATCAAAGAAAACCCATCATCAAAATCATGTGAAATCCTTTCCCCATAGGTGGGTGGTGGAAGACCGTCATTTCCTTGAGTAGTCATGATGTTCCTCCCATCAACGTAGTTGTCGCTGTAGTACATCACCACCACTACCATAGATCTCTTCTAGGATATGATTTTTTTACTGTGGAACTTCTTAATGAAAAATTACATATGTCCCTATGCCTAAAAATCCAAAAAACCTTCACATGATAAAGGATTAGTGTTTTCACACTTGAGAAGTAGAAACCTCCTTGATTTCTCCTCTATGATTATATCTATCGACATTTATTGAGGAAAACAGTTATCCCCATCGTGTTCCCCATCACATGATAAATAAAATTTTGAAATTTCAAACAATTTCATCATCAACCATTGCTCTTAGGAGTAAAGGATGGCCGGAGAAATTCCAACATTTAAGAGAGAAAACATCTCCATTAATTAGATATGATCTCTTCATCATATAAATTTATATCTAAATAAATATATTTATTTATATGTTATAGAATATATTAAATAAAATATTAATATATTTTGTTTATTTTAATTATATACCCATTTAGTAATAAATTTATATAAATAAACTATTAAATTTTTTGACATGTATAAATTTGATAATATTGTATTTATAAAATATTGAAAATAATATTAATTTTTTACTAATAGTTATATAAGTCATATTTACATATTAATTTTGAGACATGAGTATATATATATTCTAACATAAATCATTTTTAAAAATATATGAATATATTTATTTATTTGTGTTTATAATTATAAATAAAACCATATTGGCGATGATCTTATGATGACCGATGTTTTTATAACATTAGATGGGGTGGTGTGTTTGGGATTTGGGATGTAACAATTTTTTTTGGTTGTCTCAGATCTACTACTAGATGGTCATGGAGACCTCGTGGGTGCGTTGGGCTGGTGACAGTCATTATGTGTTGCTAGTTTATATACGGGACTTAGTGATGATTATCAAGACTATGTTAGGTAATTATGGTGATGATAGTGATGCATCATCTAAGAGGATTTCCATGGGGGCCGTCTGATGATAAGGGTTGTGGTGATATAATCAAAGGTGGTAGGGACAGCCTTCAGTGGTGACGATGGAGGTCCAACAGAGATGTCTGTTGCGTGTTTTTTTCAAAATGACATGAACACTAGCAGTGATCTTGAAGATGACCTCAGGATGCTGCTACTAGGGTGTAAAGAATTGTTGTGGAGGTAAACCTTAGGAATAGGGATAAATTTGGTGGATTTTATCATGTGGATTCTATTGAGTGAAGTTATTTTTTTGACATTTTTTCCACTTTTTGGATGACATTTGTATTTATTTAGGTGAATTTTCCATAATGTTGATGGAAAGGAGATTAAGGGATGACCTTGTGATAGTATGGGACATCGGTTAGAGTGATGATATCAGGTACCATAAGCTGTCGATGGAATGAGACACTGACAGTGAGAATCTCTAGATGATGACTTACTAACATTGGCAACACTATCGACAGACATCATGGATGATGATGTACTCAGAATGGATGATTTAGTGTCCCAGATTATTACCTTGGATGGTGTGATGTCAGCATGCCTCATCAATGTGATTGGGTGTGCAAGATATTTGGGGTTACCATCCATCGGTCAGATTAGAGATTCTTCATTTAATGTGGGTCTTCATGCCTTTTAAATGGGTCTCGCGACATTATATTTTTTGTGTCTGGACATTATCCAAAAAAAAATTTTGTGGAGCTCCATGTGTCATATCCTTTGTATCTTCTTTTATTTTATTTTAATTAATTAATTTTTAGGGTTGGGCACGCTCTGTACCGAAACAATCATGGTAAATATATTTATAAATAATTGCTTATAAATATAAATATAAATATATATGTTTATATAATAATATATATTCATTAATATAAAAATATATTTTATTATATATATAATACATATATTTATTAATTAAATACATTTATTATAATTTTATAACTGGTTAAATATATATAATAATTTAAATATATTGATTATAATTTTATAATTATTTGAATATATGTATATTTATTTATAATTATAGTGATGAAAATATTTATATAAATATATATATATATGTAATTATATACATTGATTAATATATAAGTATATGTTTTTATAAATGGAATAATTATATTTTTTATTTAAATATATTTATTATAATTTTATAATTATTCAAATATGTATTTAATAATTGGGGGATAAGAGGTCCAAGAGTGCTTATCTCTTATTATCTTTATTGTTATTAATGTGCTCTACTCATGGAATCTTCAAATCAAGAAACATTTATTAAATACCTCCATTCCCATGGTCGATTTGACTCCCACAAGGTTGTTGCGGAAGGATCCTGGGTTTTGTATCATTTTGTTCTTTTCTTGAGGAATCTAAAAGTGAGGAACTCTGAAATCAAACCATCATCATCCTTCCATTACACTTATGATACATGTGATTCTAAATGAAATTTTTCTTTGGTTAATGATCTGGTTCCAGAATAAATTTTTAGATGAGGTAATTTTAATCTCATTCGAGCTAATGACGATCCAAATTTTGAGTATTTCAAGATCTGTGAATTTTCAATTTTTACATGAATGGTTCTACCCATGGAACAAAAACCAAGATAAACTAAAGATCTTGTCTGAGGGATTTCCATCTCAGGGGGATTCCATGATAGAAAATCTACTCTCGTCCGACATGGTTACTTCCACAGTTTATTATGATCAGTAGAATAAAAGGGGAAGGATTGAGGGATTTTCATGATTTTGATCATGCCAGGTATGCTTTTTATCCATAATTGGATACCTAGTTTCAATACCTTTGCAATATTAAACATTAATATTATAAGAGGTTCACTAAGGCTTTTTGAATTAAAATCCAAAATAATAAATGATTATAATAAAGTCGAAAGAAACAATAATGTAAATAAAAAAAATTAAACGAAAAGAAATGATTTATGTTGTTCTAAATTTAATGTCCCACTCCATAGATAGGACACCATAGAAATTTTTATTATTAGGAAAAAGAATAAAAGAACATACAAACAACGAATACATGGTAAATAAACCATTCACCTAGACCATAGAAACTATCTGATCTCAAGGACCTCATCACCCAAAGAACCAGTGTTGAATCGAGTCTGGGATATTATAAAATACTCCCCCGAACTAGATGAGCTCATACAAGCAACCCAAAGAACCAAAATGAAAAGTAAGAAAAAAACAAACAACACAAAATCCGAATAAAGAAAAATAAACAAATCAGAAAACCAGAAATGTCAAAGGAGAGACAGTGATGTGAGGTCCATAGGTCCTTGAAAATGAATCAGTCCAGATAGAGATCATGTGTGCCTTTCTCTAAATTGAAGGTGATCAGAATGGGGAAGACATGGCAGCATTGAAGTAGTGGATCACAGGAGAGCCTGAAGTCCTCCTCTTCCAACTAAACCATGGAAATTGACGATGAATAACTATAATAAAATGAATAGATACATGGATAGTAATAATATCATGGATTTAGACGAGGTGAAAGGTTGACCAATGTGGGATGTGAGGGGATATGTGGAAGGTGGAGGGCGAGTAAAACAATCCCGATGCCACAAGATCTCCATGGATCGATTGAAATCTAGGGCATGCAATTGGAAAAAAGGGGTGGCAGTTGATAAGATCATTGAGAATAAAAAATAGAACACATGAGAGCCTTCACATTGGAGATTATCAATGGCCAAAAAACCACAGATCATCAGAGTTGCACAATAGATGGAGGCATGCCAGCAGATCAACAGCCCGATCGAATTTTCCCAGCAATATTACCCACACCCCAAGGTCAAGCATGAATCCCAACACCAAGTCAGAGGCTTGATAAAACTATAAGCCCAGGGTGAGTCCCATCAAAACAAATTCCTGGAAAAATATTTATATTAATAATTATAAAACAAAAAAAAAATTGGGATAGAAATGTTTTATAAAAAAACATTAAAATTTAATACGAAAAACAATAAATATCCACATTTTCAATGTTTTTAAGACATTATAGTATTCTTGGAATCCCTAAATTTCCTACCAATTTTTTCATATAGTTTTTATTTAAGAAAAAATAATCTTATTCCTATAGTACCCCCCCCCCCCCAATACAGATAAACATAGCTTGTGCCACAATGTCATTGTGATTAACCATACCCACCCCTCTACCACATAACCCCCCCCCCCCCCCCCCCCCGAATGGCCCAAAGGCCTTAGTTTTATTTTATTATAGATAATCCCCTTTTAAGGTTTGAAGGGGAACCCATACATGACCTGTAGGCCCAAGGCACAAGGTCCGACATGACCCGTAATACATGACCCGAAGGCCCAGAGGCATACCATGCCCAATACATGAACCATTGGCCCAGCCAACTAGAACTGCCCCTCCCCAGGTTCTGGCTCATTGATTTCCATTTAGCTCCCCACCCGCATTGCTGATCGGCTAGCATTTCCCCGTACAAAGCTGCACGGTGCCTGGTCCCAATGGCAGTTGCGAAACCCTCTCATTCTTCCAATCTGGTTAGCTCTGCTTCTGGTGATTGCTACTGGTGCTCTGATCCTCATCTGGGGTCTGCTCTATGAGAACTGGGGTACTTTATGGTCTTCAATGGCCCGAAATCCCAATGTCCCAAAGGCCTTTGATGGCTCTAAGGCCATGAGACCCGTAGGCCCAAACCGGTGGCCCGAAATCCCAAATCAGGTGAATAGTCCGGCTGCTACAGTGCCGAACATTTCCTGCTACAGTACTACTACAGTACTTCTATAGTACCCTGGAAATTCACCTCCCAAATGGCATAGACCATCCCACAAAAAAAACCACTCTCCCAATCAGGTTCCCCCACAAAACAAGTAAGTCTAGTCCTAGTATCACTGAGGAGAGACAACAAAGAGTCTATGCTTATCCCTAACAAAGAGTTTGGTAAACAGTAATTAATGAACATATGTAGTGTAATTCCTGGGGAATACGATATGGTAATATAACATATTGTCTTTATTTTTAATGTTTGGAATGTACATTTTTATATGGTCGGTCTTACCACACTCAAAACACTAGAAATTATTAAATCAATTCTTAAATTGGACTCCATTATTTTTCATTAGACACTTAGTATAAGTAAACTGGGGTTCACTATTAACACCCTTATGTTCTTCCTTAAAGCCATGTTTTTTATGATCATGATACAACAAAATAGGCTTTAATTATTCTAATGAAATTGAATTTACACCATACAGCTTGGAATATTTCATTGAATTAAAAGAATCATCATGTTATGTTAAAAGAATAAAATCATGATCCTCATCCTTATCTTCTATATCATTGTCAGTTGGATCCATAAGTATTTTATTAAATTCCACAATATGATCATTCACAGAAGTTCCAGGAGTCATTTTGAAGTTCAATAAATGCATATTTTTATACAAACATCAATGTAAGGATCTGGTCATATAAAAATGTTCTTGTTTTATCCAAATGGATTTAGATGTAGTTTCATGACAGCCCTCATGAAAAATTTATATCTTAAGGTTAACAAATTTGTAAAGTCATGTGGTTTTGAACCGGGTTAAAATACGATTTTTTTGAGTTTTTTTCGATTTATGAATGTTTCATTTTTTTAAATCAAGCTCTGGAATTTTATTCTGAGGGTTGGAACACCTAATGGTGATATTTGTGGAATTGCATAATTACCCGATAAATTTTAGCAGGTGTCCCAATGAGTCTCGAGAGCACCATATCCATAAAATAATCCACTTTAATGGATCTGAATGGGCAGCGCATGGTTGTGGTCCAACCTATGCAATTTATCTTATTTAATAAATTATTAATATTAGTATTATTAATTAAATATGATTATATGAGAGTTTTGGATTAATTAAAATAATGTTTCAATAATAATAATAGAAATGAAGATATTATTACTATTATCGTGGTTGTTAAATTTATTGAATGTTACAGAATTAATTAAATTGCAGTTGAAGGTATTGACATGGATTTTAGGTTTATTAATGAACTGTCTTATTTAAATGAAGAGTTTCATAATTATTAAAAGACCATTTTTTATTAAATGGAAGATTGTGATAATAATAATAATGTAATTTTTATTATTACGGAGTCATAAATTATTTTGATACTTTGATATTTTAATTGCCTAATAAAGGACCGTATCATTTATGAGAATTAAATGTGGCATTTGAGCTTCTCAAAGAAACTTTTAATTAAATGAGGGGTTATTGGTTGGAGTTTTTATCATATTAATGATATTGTACTAAATTGGGGGTTTGGGTTTTTAAATAAATGAAAGTTTGAATAATAATAATAATGATGTTATTATTATTTTTGTGGTTACTTAGTTAAATAAATCATAAAAGATTTTAATGATCAATATGGAAATTTATAATTAATTATGAAACATTTATTACATGAATAATAAATGAAGGAAAAATGAATTGGATAATTAATCTGGATTTAAATGGGGAGGTTGGACATAATTAAAATGGGCATCTTATTATTTATTTTAATACAATGAAATTACGAGGTTTTTCAAAGTTCTGTTTTTATTTAATGGGGTGTAATATTTAGGTGAATTTAATGAGTGTGTTGGGTATCTCGATAAAACACTTAATTAAATAATCATGTTTGAATTTAATGAAGGAGTGTGGTTATTTAATAGAGTTATTGGGTTATAAAAAAGGTTTGAGTAATAATAATTATATTACTATTATGGTTTTCCTAGTGTCATAATTATTGATCATTATAGGTATTATTATTCTAAATAATAATAGTAGTGAATTGGGGAGTTTTGGTTGGAATTTAAAAAAATGAACGTTTAATAACAATAATGATGATGATTTAATTATTATTATTATTATTGTTTTTCTAATTAATTTAATTCAAGGAAAAATAATTTTATTAATTTTGGTAAAAGAATTATTATTTTTAGTACTTTGAAATCAAAGAGATTTTAATTTAATTTCATTGTAAAGGGGAGTTTGATTTTCTCAAATGAAATGCTTCCATTAAGAAGAATTAATTGGGGAGTTTTTTTTTACTTTTTAGATAAGAGTTTAATGTGTATAATAATAAAAATAAAATGAGTATTATTATTGTCTTTTATTATTATTATTATCGCATTAATCGTAGTATTATTATTGGGTTCAAAGAGTTTAATAATAACTATTATTAATGGAAATTCATTTAGGGGTTTGGAAATGAAAATAAATGGAATCAAATTCCCCCCTTCTTCCTCCCTATACACAAGGTGCAACATGCATGCAGCAGCAAACCCCATGACGTGACCCCTTCCTACCTCCTTCGAGCTCCCTCCTCGGTGTGAGCTCCTTCCCGCGGTGCGACAAAGAGGCACGTGAACCCCCGAGCGACCCTCCTTGCATCAACGTGACACCCTGGCTGAGCCCCAGCAGCACACGACCTCTGTGGCACAACCGCCCTCTAGGCAATACCTAGAGGCGCACCACACCTCTCCCAGACACCACTTTGCACGCGAAGATTCCCCTAAAACTCTTCACGAATCTTGTCCGCCTCATCAAGGTGAGTCTGTTTGTGTATTACTGGTGATTTGCATCGATCATTTGACTCCTCTCTCTCACCTTGTTTTCTAAGTTATAACCCAACGGTTCGGGTTTAATCCAATCATTGTGTTCCTCTATTATTTTAGTATATGTGAATGTTCACTCGGTACCCATTGGTCCATAATCCAACATGCTCCACCTAGGGAGAAGAGGATGGTCTCGAATTGTCTTATCGTCACTGGTTTGGGTAAGTTTCTAAACCGGCGGTTTGGCTTTGTACCGATTATATTAAGGCCTGTTAAAATTTTTTATGAGTTCCTGGTAAAAAGTTAGAGGTGCGTTCTTCATTACAAATTTGATTCTGTTTAACGATTTAATATATGTAATTTTCTTTGATCTATGTAGACAACACAGACAGATATATGTTTATATATATATATATAGGTGTGCACACGTACGATTATGGACCAGTTGTGGACTAGTTGACGCCATGTACATTAAAGAGCTTCGGATTTTCAGTGGTTCCACCCCAAGTTTGGGTCTCAAATCCTTAAAACATTATTTTAAGAATTATAGCCTCTTTAAATAAATTGATAATATAAGTTTCCTTGATTATGATATGTCGATGCATGAAAATTTTGAAGTTATTAAATGATGCTGCCCACATGAGATAAATGAGGTCTTGAACTTGTGTTGTTTTTATAAATGATTTTCTAATTTGGTTAATGTGATACAATTAAACATTTAAATGATTTGAATGGCCAGAATGCATAATAGGTTAATTAATTTTAGAAATAATTATCAAGTCATGAGTTGGTATAAAATGTGTGTCTTTTAATGATGATTGGGAATATTGAATATTTGACATGATCAAATGTATAAATTAAAATTTGGTAATAATTAATGGATGGATTAATTATTACATGTTAAATTTTAAATGGTTAATTAATTTATAATTGTATTAAGAGATAATATTTAGTTAATAAATTTTTGAACTAATTAATTTTCATGCCTTAAATTAAGATTGTGAATTGATTGTTTGTTACGACTCTTGGCCAAGGGTACTTTTTGATACTTGATATATTTCCATGCATTAAGTTGTCTTGGATGGAGTTGTTCTATATTATGAGATGATGCGTGAGATGGTTGCTAAATATATGGTCTTGTTCAGCATGTTTTGTGATGATTATGAAGTTCATGAAAATTGAGAAAGTCCTGGACGAATCACTGATTGATTGGATGGGTTCAGACTTGTTAACAAATTTGGATAATTAAATGTTGAGTTAATTATTTATTTGGATTGCTAAGAACAATTAATTTTTAATTAATTATTTACTATTGAGATGTTGAATGGTTAGTCAAGGATTGACTTTTGACATACGATTTATTTTGTTAATTAGATGTTGAATTAATTAACAGATTGGATTAATTAATTTATGAATTAATTAATGGATGGTTTTGGGTTTTTAGACATGGTGTTCTACACCAATGATAAATATATATTTATGATTGATAAATTTGTTGTGAGACAAGGACTGATGCTCCATATAATCAGGGAGTGATATACATGGTGTTCTACACCAATGATAAACATATATGTATGATTGATAAATGGGTTGTGTGACAAGGAATGAAGCTCCAAATACTCATGGTGTTCTAGAAATGGAATTCAATACCCATCTTGTAAGAAAATATCCTTTTATGGGTCTGGTACTGATGCTCAAAATACCCATGGGTTGTGAGACAAGTACTGATGATCCAAATACTCATGAGGGTGCTAGACATGATGTTCTACACCCATTAATTAAAATTGGACTGTGGGTCAAATTGTTCGTCCATGAAATGTGTTAATGGTTGATGAAGGCTGTTGAGACATGATGATTTGTGAATTGTTTATGAGGAAGGATTCAGACTTATTTATGAAATGGTTGAACCACTTTTAGTGGCCTGAATCAGACATATTATAAGCAAGGTTGAATTGAATAACTTATGAAGCATTATCCATGCCAATGGACATGTTTGGAATTGGTATTTACTTTGATTACATAGATGGTTTTTAGAGACATCTATGGTGAGTGATTTATATGGGAGGTGTTGGGCGTAGGCCGAATCTGAAGACCATAATAATTTATTATTATTGGAATAATTAATAACTGATGAATGATTATGTAATGAATATTGAGTATGTAAGACAAATGTATAATGCAGGTTCAGACACTAGCTGAGGGCTGAAGCAGGTACTTGGGTATATAGTTACATTGTACTATTTACTTAATTTGTGCATGCCTTCACATGTTATAAGTTATTTATTAAATATCTGGATTGGGGTAGACACTGGTGGTTCCATCCTACTATGATTTATATCTCACACCCTACTAAGGCCGCCATTACACTGGGTACCTGAGTAGATTCTATTTGGTTGCAGGACTATACTGTTTGCATTTATTTGGGAGTTAGGAGCACATGATCGAGCAGAGGCTCGGGATAGTCAAGGAGATCGCCCGTGGGGCTTTGAGTCGTTATTTAATTATTTATGAATTGAAATTTAAATCATGTTGTTTTGTTCACTATATTCTACTTTTGTATCATTAGCATGTCATGCATGCATCTGATGTATACTTTGGCATTGGCCATTTGTTTTGTACAAGATTTATAAAATATGCTTTCTACTGCTTATTCATTTATTATACCGTTTCTGCTATTTATTTCCTTTGTCTATTTTTTAACACTAAAATGAGGGTATAGACTACCCACAAACTATCCTTAGACCCTCGCTGCTAGTTGCCAGCCTCTAGAATACGGGGAGGCGTGCTTGAGGTCATGTGGTGACCAGTCCGGCCTCCGGTTTAGTGGTGGTCCGGTTCAGGACTTGAAATCTGTTGGCGCTTGTGTTAATAGCCATGCTTGGGACTGATCACCCCGTGTATGGGAAATGAAAGAGTGGCTAGGTATGGGAATTTATGTCTGTACTATTAGAGGTTACAGTTGATATGATTTCACCTTGAGTGATTGGTGTATTTTTTTTTCTATTTATTGATTTTGAGAATTTTGAATGATAATTGTCTTTGCCTGATATGGCAAGGAAGTTTCATAGAGGAATCATCTGAGTCAGTTAAAGATTCACATGTCATGCATATAACATTCCATGTAGTTGCATTAGTAGGATGCCTGCTAATTTGAATTGTGTTCCTTGGGTGCAATTCCATGTTTTGATCTGCTTTAGCATGCCTCTATAGATATCTTGTCCCGGTAATAGATTTAACATGATTGAGTGATTATATTCCACACTTTTCATTTATTATAATGTTTTGTTGTTTTTCCATGCTTCATTGTTATAGCATGTTGTTGTGTTACTGCTTATGGTAAAATGTTAGAGGTGTTTTGGATATGTGAAAGGGGTGCTAAAGATAAAATATTAAATAAATGTTGATTGTGATAAATGGGATCCAAATTCTAGCGATAAGGTGTATGGGCGCCTTATCGATTATTAGATGGACACCCATGTGTTTGAACCTTATACAACCATAATATGTTTGAAAATGGTTACAAATGTAAAAATTATGAGTTTTGATTATAATGAACTGCTGTTGGGTTTCTTTTAGAAGAACCCAGAGTGAATAAATGATAACGTTGGAAGTCTCCTTTATTGTAAAAGAAATATAAATTCTAAATTTCCTGTTTATATTTGAATAACATTGAATGATGATTAAATAGGATGTTTGTGATAACATGCCTATTTTTTACCGTAGGTTATTTTTTTCAAAACCAAGTGACTTGTTGTGAATATGTACCTGTGTGTATGCTGAAATTCATTCAAATGTTAAAAGGATGAAATAATTAATTAAAATTCCTAAAAGAAAAAGGACTTTATGAACTGTCTGATTTACATTTTGTGTGACCAAGAAAGAGGGTAAATCTTTAGGGTTCGTAAGGGGATATCCCGTGGTAGGTAGTACCCATAGAATGTTCGAGGCTATTAACATAAGTTTGTCCCACTACACGGGAGGACTTCTTTGGACTCGGTTGTTTTGGAACACCGATAGGTTTATGTTACGGATTTTTTATGATCAATGTTTGAGGTGGTGAGAATCGTTTGAGGAATGTCACACACATGCATTAATGTATTCTAAAAACATGTGCTGGTGAGCGGATAATATTTTCTTGAGACATCAAGTAAAATCCTAATGTGGGTATTGTTGCATCATTTTCTTTGATAAACGTGTCAACATGTGATGTCGAGCATTTTTAATGGGGTTGTTGGGTAATATTTTGACTGATATTATAAAATTACTTTGGTAGGTAGTTTGTTTTAGTAGTGGTTCCTGATGGATTCTCAGGGAAGAGAAGTTTTTAAGGTGGGTATATTGTAAAGTCCCATGTTTTTAAAAAGGGTTAAAATACGAAATTTTTCGAATTTTTTTCGATTAATAAACTATTCAATTTTTTTAAAATCATGCTCTGGATTTTTTATTTGGAGTGTTGGAACACCTAATGGTATCATTTTTGGAATTGCGTAATTACCCGATAAATTTTAGCGGGTGTCCCGATGAGTCTCGGGTGCACCAGATCTGGAAAAAAATCCACTTTAATGGATCTGCAAGGGTAGCCCATGGTTGCGGTCCAACTTGTGCAGTTTGTCTTATTTCATAAATTATTATTATTATTATTTTTAATTAAGTATGATTATATAAGATTTTTGGATGAATTAAAATAATGTTTTAATAATAATAATTATAATAATGAAGTTATTATTACAATTATTGTGGTTTTTAAATTTATTGAATGTTAAAGAATTAATTAAATGGAAGTTTAATGTATTTACATGGCTTTCGGGTTTTTCAAAGAACCGTTTTATTTAAATGAAGAGTTTCAGAATTATTAAAGGACATTTTTTATTAAATGAAGGAATGTTATAAGAATAATAATAATGTCATTGTTATTATTACGGAGTCATAAATTATTTTGATACTTTTTGAATTTAATTACATTATAAAAGAGTGTATCATTTATTAGAATTAAATGTGGCTTTTGAGCTTCTCAAAGAAACATTTAATTAAATGAGGGGTTATGGGTTGAATTTTTTTATCATATTAATGATATTGAAATAAATTGGGGGTTTGGGTTTTTAAATAAATGAAATTTTGAATAATAATAATAATAATTTTATTATTATTTTTGTGGTTACATAGTTAAATAAATATTATAATATTTTAATGATCAATAGGGAGTTTTATAATTAATTATGAAAAATTTATTACACAAAAAAAAATGAAGGAAAAAAATGAATTGGATAATTAATGTGGATTTAAATGGGGAGGTTGGAAGTAATTAAAATGGGTGTTTTATTATTATTTTAATACAATTTAATTATGTGGTTTGTCAAAGTTCTGTTTTTATTTAATGGGGTTTAATATTTAGGTGAATTTAATGAGGCTATTGGGTATCTTGATGAAACGCTTAATTAAATAAGCAGTTTTGAATTTAATGAAGGTGTGTGGTTATTTAATAGTGTTGTTGGGTTAAATTAAAGGTTTGAGTAATAATATTTATATTTTTATTATTATGGTTTTACGAGTGTCATAATTATTGATCATTATGAGGATTATTATTATAAATAATAATAGTAATGAATTGGGGAGTTTTGGTTGGAATTTAAAAAAATGAATGTTTTAATAATAATAATGATGATGATTTAATTATTATTATTATTATTATTATTATTTTAATTAATTAAATTCTAGGAAAATGAATTTTATTAATTTTGGTAAAGGAATTATTTTTTATTACTTTGATGACAAAGATATTTTAATTTAATTGAGAAGTAAAGGAGAGTTTGATTTTATCAAATGAAACGTTTCCTTTAAGAAGGATTAATTTGGATTTTTATAACTTTTTAGATAAGAATTTAACGTGTATAAAAATTATAATAATATGGGTATTATTCTTATCATTTATTATTATTATTATCACATTAATGGTAGTATTATTATTGGGTTTTAAGAGTTTAATAAAAACTATTATTAATGGAAATTAATTTAGGGGCTTGAAAAAGTATATAAAGAGAATCGAATTCCCCTCTTCTTCCTCCCTATGCAAAAGGTGCAACATGCACGCAGCAGCACACCCCATGACGCGGCCCCTTTCTCCCTCCTTTGAGCTCCCTCTTCAGTGTGAGATCCTTCCCACGGTGCAACCAAGCGACACGTGAAGCCCCGAGCGACCCTCCCTGCAGCAGCGCGACACCCGGGCGGAGCTCCTGCAACGCATGACCTCTGTGGCGCAACCCCCCCCCCCATTCGGGCAATACCTAGAGGCACACCACCCCTCTCCCAGACTCCACTATGCGCGCGAAGATTCCCCTCGAACTCTTCACGAATATTATCTGCCTCATCAAGGTGAGTTTGTCTGCGTACATTAAAGCGCTTTGGATTTAAAATGGTGCCGCCCCGAGGTAGGGTCTCAAATCCTTAACACTTTATTTTAAGAAATATCGCTTCTTTAAATAAATTGAGAATATATGTTTCCTTGATTATGATATTTCCATGCATGACACTTTTGATGTTATTAAATGATTCTGCCCATGTGAGATAAATGAGGGCTTGAACTTGTGTTGTGTTTTAGCATGTTTCTCTAATTTGGTTAACGTGATATGATAAAATGGTTAAATTGTTTGAATGGGTAGAATATATAATAGGTTAATTAATTTTAGAATTAAAAATTAAGTCATGACTTGGAATAAAATGTGTGGCTTTTAATGATGATTGGGAATATTGAATATTTGACATGTTCAAAAGTATAAATTGGAAAATGGTAATAATTAATGGATGGATTAATTATTTCATGTTAAATGTTAAATGGTGAATTTATTTATGATTGGTTTAAGAGATAATATTTAATTAATTAATTTTTTAATTAATTAATTTGCATGCATTAAATTAAGATTGTGAATTGATTGTTTGTTACGACTGTTGGCCAATGGTACTTTTTGATACTTGTTAGATTTCCATGCATTAGGTTGTCTTAGATAGAGTTATTCTATATTATGAGATGATGCGTGAGATGGTTGCTAAATATATGGGCTTGTTCATCATGTTTTTTGATTATTATGACGTGCATGTAAATTGTCAAAGTCCTGGATGGATCACTATTTGAGTGGATGGGTTCAGACTTGTTAACGAATTTGGATAATTAAATGTTGAGTTGATTATTTGTTTGGATTGCTAAGAACAATTAATTGTTAATTAATTATTTACAATTGAGATGTTGAATGGTCAATTAAGGGTTGAATTTTGATGGGATATTTATGTAGTTAATTAGTTTTTGAATTAATTAACAGATTGGATTAATTAATTTATGAATTAATTAATCAATGGTTTTGGGGTGTTAGACATAGTGTTCTACACCAATGATAAATATATATGTATGATTGATAAATGGGTTGTGAGGCAAGGATTGAATCTCCAAATACTCCTGGGGTGATAGACATGGTGTTCTACACCAATGATAAATATATATGTATGATTGATAAATTGGATATGAGACAAGGACTGAAGCTCCAAATACTTAGGGGGTGCTACACATGGCGTTCTACCACCAGCTTGCAAGAAAATATTCTTTTATGGGTCAAGGACTGTTTCTCCAAATACCCATGGGTTGTGAGACGAGGAATGATTCTCCAAATACTGATGAGGGTGCTAGGAATTATGTTGTACACCCATTAAATAACATTGGACTGTGGGTCCAATTGTTTGTGCATGAAATGAATTAATGGTTAATGAAGGCTGTTGAGACATGATCATTTGTGAATTGTTTATGAGGAAGGTTTCAGACTTATTTATGAATTGTGTGAACCACTTTTAGTGGACAGGCGTAGACATAGTATATGAGAGGTTGAATTGAATAACTTATGACACGTTATCCAAGCCAAAGCACAAGCTTGGAATTAGTCTTTACTTTGATTACATAGATGGTCTTTAGAGACATCTGTGGTGAGTGATTTATACGGGAGATGTTGGGGGTAGGCTGAATCTCAAGAAATTCATAATTTATTAATATTGGAATAATTAATAAATGATGAATGACTATGTAATGAATATTGACTATGTATGAAAAATGTAGAATGCAGGTTCAGACACCAGATGAGGGCTGAAGCAGGTAATTGGGTATATAGTTACATTGTACTGTTTACATAATTTATGCTTTCTTTCATATGTTATAAGTTATTTATTAAATGTCTGGTTTGGGGTAGACCCCGGTGGTCCCGGCCTACTAAAATTTATATCTCACACCCTACTCTAGCTGCCATTATACTGGGTACCTGAGTAGATTCTATTTGGATGCATGACTATTTTTTTTGAATTTACATGGGAGTTAGGAGCACAGAACTGAGCAGAGGATCCGGATGCTCTAGGAGATCACCCGTGGAGCATTGAGTCATTATTTAATTATTTATTCATTGAAATGTAAGGAATACAGTTTTGTTCACTATTTTAAAATTTTGTATCATTATCATTTCATGCATGCATCAGTTGTATACATTGGTGTTGGCTATTTGTTTTGTAAAAGATTTATAAAATATGATTTCCACTAGGTATTCATTTATTATACCATTTCCTCTATTTATTGACTTTATCTATTTTTGAACACCAAAATGTGGGTATAGTCTACCCACTGACTATCCTTAGACCCTTGCTGCTAGTCAGCAGCCTCTGGCATACGGTGAGGCGCACTTGAGGACGTGTGGCAACCAGTCCGGGCTCTGGTTTAGTGGTGAGCTGGGTCGGGACATTAACAAAAATGGTTTAGTGACCCTTTTTCCAATATACAAGGGTCAACATCAACTAAAGTAGTGGTGGAATTACAATCGATAGAGATGGTCACTTCATTTTTTTACTATCGTGTAAACAATCTGTAACTCCGTTATTGAATAATAGTGCACACAACTTTACTCTCCATTGACTGAATTTTTTTTTTTCACTGTAAAACATGTGAACATCATATTTAAAAGTCTTTTTTAAAAATATTAAAGAAATTCATACCACTTGTTATGATCATATCAGGTTCACCTATATTAGATTAATGTAAACAAAACAAAAAGAAGAATCAATTTAAACGAAGCTAAATAACTAAAAAGGTAATGCATGAACGTAAACTAATCCTAGATGATTTACATGGTTTATACCTTTATGTCCTACTCCATAGAAAGATAACCACCAAAATGTTTTATTATTATGAAAATAATCCTAAAACATTCAAATAGAGATGAAAAATTATAGAAAACAGACACACAAACAATTAAAACTATTGAAGAATAGGGACCTTCTCAACTTAAGAGTTACTGATGAATCCTTTCTCTGAGATAGAAATGTAAATTTGAAATTCTACTATCTTTTTTGTATTTTTTATAATTAAATTAAAATCATTTTTATGTATTTTTATGTTTGTTATGTAGTTGGAAGTAGGAATCTCACATTATAGATCCACTGTCCACGCAACTTCCTGACCTCTTTCCCCTATATCATCTTTGATATTCCTAGGTTTTTTCATCATTTCAAAGAAATATTGAGATTTAAGATGGGAGAATATCTGGACAATTCCTGGTGTGAGTGAAAGATCATGTGTAGAGTAAAACACCCATGACATGAGTGCGAGGGTCTACGTTGGTTTTCCCTTCTTCGCAGATCATCTGTGTGGGATTCTCCATGTAATGCAATAGAATTGGATTTATTCATTAGAAGTTTTTCATGGTTTCATTCACCAAGGATCTGACTACGTAATGGTCAGATTCCATGTGGCTATAGGGATCTGGTCATCAAGAATAGTGGTCCCCTAGATTTTCTGGTTTCTTCTCTCCTAATTTTATTAGAGGAGAACCTCTGGATTCATCCCTCCATATCTAAGAAAGATGTTGTGGTGGTAAGAATCTATCATATAGGGTTTCACTCCTTGTTCTCAAACATGGTGTTTGAGAAAATTCATATGGTTGTATCAGTCTTCAATAGTGGGAAGGACCTTCAACAAAGGCTCATGTAGCTCTAGATATAGACAATGATTCTGGCATGTAATACTTTGGCTTTGATAATAATATTTTCAATGGATGTAACATCGATCTTTGGTAAATGGGTTCATTCAGGTGTTCTTCCATTTGGTTTATTGGTCATATTTCATATGTTTAGTTGTGTTATTTTGGTGAGTCTCTATTATTATAATGACTTTCCTGAATTTCTTGTACCTTTTTTATTTCAAAATAAAAAACCAATATTGACTATGATCCATTTATGTAGGCCAATTGGACGAAGCATGTAAAATTATTTGTTCCTTTTACTTATGTTTATATTGACCTAGTTAATGTGTAATCATTATTCATCAATATAATTTACATTCGGTTTTTTTAATTCCTCATTGTTTATAGATTTTTTTTAAATTCAAGCATGTTGATTTTGTTTTCATATACATGAATAGTGACATAGTTCGGAAATTAATCATACTTAAATATGATAAGTTAATTACAATTTTCAATAATTGAATACAAATTTCAATAACCAATGTTTTACATGCATTTATAAAACTGTATTTATGAAATTATGAGTATTTTTCCCACTTGAGTTTATATATATGTCATTGTTGAAGTGTTTCAGTTTATTAATTTTGTATCATTGTAATTATTAGTTTTGGAAGTCATTAAAAATAATATATTTTATTTCTTATTAGCCTTATATTAATAATACTGTAATAATAAACATAGGCTTTAAATTATATAATTTTTGATTATACGAACCGAATTGTACAAAAAATATTAGGAATTTTGTTTGGAGGGGTTTCCTTACATAGAGGATTCCCCCAAAAACTATAATAGATCCATATTTGGTGTAATTTCGGTTCTTCAAAATCTAGAATCAATTATTCATTACAATAAATGAGTTGTCAAAGGATTTTGTAGAGTAGCATTCTTTGGAATTTTATCCATTATTGGTTGTTTAGCTTTTTTGGATGTAATTTTGAAATATCTTTTTGATTGTGGTTTCCCTTGTTGTATCCCTATTTTTTATGACCATGTAGAGAACATAGGTTCATTGATTTTTCTGGTCTGTGTCTTGTATTTTATGGTATGAGGGGTTTGTGTGAGGTTTTCCTGGGTGAGAGTGTCTTTGTTAGCTATGAGGTGTGTAGAAGGGTCAGTTTTTTTTTGATCTCCTAGTTTTTTCTTTTATTCATAGGAGAGTGATCTAGTAATTATCTTAGGTTTATTACCCCGGTTTGTGTCCTTTATAATACTGGTTTCACTTGGTACGGCCTGTTGCAATTGGTAATTGGTCATGGGAATTGTTTAGAGTGGTAGTGTCATGTGAATAGGATCGGTGATGATCGAGTTTCATGGATATCCTATCGAGATATATTTAGTGATGATAGGTTGTTCCTAGATATATTTAGGAAGATAGTATAGGATGAGATTTATTAATCCGTATCTAGCTTCCCTTAGATATCTGGTGTTCTCATGGGATTAGATTTTCCCCATAGGTATTTGGGAATGCATGGGATTTGTAGTGGTACCCAACTATTGAGAAATTTCTTCTATTTTCATGGTCCTAGGAATATCATTCCCATTAGTTAGAGTGTTTTCTAGTCTGTGATGGGTTCATGTAGAGATTGTTTTTCCTTCTCAATGCTTTATTTATCATCATTTATTTTATATCTTCTATTTGCATTGCTGCACAATTATTTATAAGTGATTCATTATAAACTTTATGAGATGTTTGATTTTCCATTTTTTGTTTGGTGATGGGTACTTCTATGGTTTGTTCTTATGTGTATGTATTGATATACATTCTGGGACATCCATGATGGAATAACCTTAGAGGATTGATCAGGTAAGTGCAATAATGTGATCTGTTTATGTTTAGAAGGGTATAAATTCTGAGCATGTTGACAATCATTAGCACGCCATTTAATTTGGGAGGTGTGTGTCACATTGGTGCATGATAGGATGACCATCTAGGTTGTACTTGGAAGGTATTTCTTTTATAGGATGTGATGCTAAAATTAATGATCGTGGGTGGTGCAGAGTCATCCTTAGGTTGTAGTTTTATATTGTTGGCACATATTAATTTTTTTTAAGAATTTTATTTAACAAGGTGGAGAATGGTGAAATCCCATATTCATTTTTATATATTTTTTAAATTAAATTACATTCATTTAATATTCCATTTTAGGTTTATTTGGTAGTTTATAAGTATGTACCGCCGATTTCGGATCCACCATTCATGTGTCATCTTACCCTCTTTTCCTTATAAAATCTTCGATATGCTTAGGTTTTGTTTTGATTTTAATACAATAGGGATAGATTAAATGTGATTAGATTACGAACCTTTTAGGAGCAACAAAAATATCATGGGTAGAGGATATCACCCATGAAAAGTGTGTATGGGTCTCATTTGGTTCGACTGTCTTCACAGAGAGTCAGTTCGGGCTTCTCCAACTGATGTTGTAGCGTTGGATTTCTACATCAGCGATGGTTCAAGGTGGAATTATATTGAGATCTCATGGTAACATTGTTTTATTTTAAGAGGTGATGAGGATCTAGACTCCAAAAAGATAGGACCACTAGATTTGGGGGTTTCTGCTCACCAAATTCAATTCAAGGAGAACCCATGGTTTCACCTCTCCATATTTGATAATGATGCAGTGGTGGTGAATACCCTGAGCAGAGGGTTGACAACTTTATTCATGAACCCAATAGATGAGAAAATATGGATGTCTGCATCGGTCTTGGATAGTGGTAATGACCTCTGAGAGAGGCTCCCACACTATAGTGAATCTCATTTGTTGACTCGAAGTCCATTTCAGACTGTAATAGGTCGCATATTTGATGGACCAGGATAAATGTAGATGTATACTATGACTCTATATCTCAACACTTCAACTTGGAAAATCAAATTTTCAAAAGAGGTAAGAGAAAACCTTGGTAAGGGAGTTCTGTCAGGTGGTCTTCCCTTTGGTTTATTAATCTTGTTTCATCTATTTAGTGGTGGTGTTTTGGTGTGCCTCTATTTTTCTTATACTTTTCCTAGATTTATTGTATCATTTTATTGCATAGTAAAAAATACATGGAGACACTTCCCCATGCACGTAGGCCAATTGGCCTAAGAACATAAATCTCGTTTTCATTTAAACTACTTTATTCATCGACCTGGTTAATGTCAAATGATTCTTCTTCAATTTATTTCAATTTTTATGAATTCATCATTATTGTATACGGTTTTTTATCCTAGCTTGCTGATTTAGATTTTATGTACAAGAATAATCATGCACTTATAAAAGTGAACAAGTCTAAATATTCTATTATATTTCTAATCTATTGGGATTTAATACTCATTCTCTTAACCCTATTTTAGATGCATGTATAGAATTGAATTTATGTGATTATGAGTATTGTTCATCATTGGGTTTATTTACAGGTTTTTATTTCAATGTTTTGGTTTACTAAATTTGTATCTTTGTAATTCCTAGTTATTGAAGTATTTTAAATTACTATATTTTATTTTTTATTTCAATTACATTAATAAGGCCATAATAATAAACATAGTATTTAGATTCTATATTTTGGGATTATGAGAACATAATTATTCCCAATAGATCCTGACTATTTCAATGGGGGAATGACTTGAACACCGAATCCTCTTGAATAATATTTCCCTGAACTATGTGTGGACTCACAAATGCAACCTGAAGAACCAGAGCAAAAATAAATAAGGAACATACTTCCCATATTCTATATAAATAAAATGAGATAGATTGATAGTAAAAAAATTGAGGGGGTGATGGTGCAACCTGGGTTAGAGGTCCTTGAAAAAATAAGTGGCCAAGGCAGAGCACATAATTGCTGAGTTATCAACTGGAGGACATCATAATAGGGAAGGAATGAGGGATTGTAATAAGAAGATAAATGGACCACAGGAACTCCTCCCATCTTATCTGAACCACAAATAATGAAGATTAAGAACAATTCTGAAAAGAAAAGAGTTATGGGCAGTAATAAGAGCATGCATAGAGACAAGGTGATGGGATGACAGGTGCGGGATGCACAGGGATGAGTGGATGGTGGTGGGCATGAAAAACAGTCATGATTCTAGATGATCTCAATAGATCACAAGAAATTCAAGACACTTAGTAGGAACAGTGAAAGGGGTAAGCTATAGATAAGATCACAAGAAGAACACATAGAGTACATGACAGATATCAGATGGAGACTTATCAACATACAATAGAGCATAAACTGCAAGAGTGGCACAAAATTAGGAGACGAGCTAGTAGATCATTGGAACAATAAAAACAGCCTAGACATATATAATTGTCCCCATATTCCTTCAGGAATTACAACACCCATGTAGAGTTTAGATTCTACAGAAAGCCCATGTTATTTCTTGACAGAAAAAGGCCTAAAAAATATGCAAAATAATAATAATAATAATCATCATCATCATCATGAATATTTTAATTAAACAGAAAAAATTTATATTCCAGATGGAAAATGACATAAAACACAAGGAATCATATCTAGTTATAAATATGTGGTTTAAACAAGATTTGGTGGCATCCTCAAATTTTATTTAATAGTGCATCGACAATTGGAACACTGATTAAACTGGATTTTTCAACTGATGAAGAGCTCTTTGTTTATTTTGAATTCTTCTTGGTGTAGGTTTATGTTTTTTTCAATGCCTATTTAGAATTTTCTCCTATCAACAACAAATTTAAATTTTTAATTTTCTATTCGATATGAAAAATTTCTTTTATTCTATAGTGGTTGTAAATCCATTGAATACACCAAGGGTAATTTCCTCAAGGATATTTTTTGTGCTTACTATAATTTGAAATGGTGTGAGACATATAAATGTAGGAATAAGATGATGTCAGAGTAAATTTTTTTATTGGATGGAAACACAATTCACTATTCTGATGGTGGATGGAATAATTCCTTGAAATATGATTCGACATGTTTGGTGTCGATGTCCTGGGTGACAACTAGTACATCATATTTGTGGCCTTTTTATTTATCACTATTTTCTCTCATTTTTTTGGTGTGTGTCATATCCCAATAAAAAGGGAATGTGATTATGAATTGTCATAGAATTCAAATAAGAAGAAATAAATAACATTTTTTTTCTATTTTGTATGTGTTGTAGAGATCACCTCTATTGATCTTCATCCACACGGTTATGTTTGTCACTGTGATAATCATTCCCCAGTGGTATAAAAGTATGGGTGAAGGTTAGATTTTGAGATCTACTTCTAATTTTTCTTCCATAACCCATATAAATTGTATCAATGTTTTTTATGTGTGTTTCTCCAAGGAAGATCTATGAGATCTATAACTAAACATCTATTGCGATATCGAAAGAAGAAGATAACGAATAGTTCATCCAATTCCCACATCACGTGGTGTTTCCATACAACCCAATTACCTCATCACATGGTGTTTCCATCTAAAATATTTTATCTATCTCCTTTATTTATGACTCTCTAAATTTCCATGTAATTTTACCACCAGTTTAGCTCAATAAAAATAAATAACCATTAGCCTCTTGCATCAATGCTACCTTTCCCAAAAAATAATAATAACATAAATAAATACCCTCCATTACTAAAATATATATATAGCATATAAATTTATTGAAAAAAAAATTCCTATGTAATTAAAAAAATCAATCTATATTCCTGTAAAAAAACAATGATTCGATTCGAAACAAAATAATTTCAATCTACAATATATGAAGAAATTAATTTTCTGGCGATTGAATTTTGTTTTATTGATGGTCTCTTAGACAAGCCTCTAGACATCGATGATGATGATGGATGCCCCCCACATTCGTATTTCACCCCCATATCATATCTCTGAGATATGAATAAACTATTTGCACCTGAATCCATTAAATAACTGGAGTTAATATCTAATTAAGATGCCTTCGAAAATGTTGAGACCAACATCGACATAATATCCAGGAAAATTATCCATAGGTTTAGGCTTACTAAAGAGTTGAAGCACCATGTTGGTTACACTGATGAAGAAATGTTTTGCCTCCATCCAGTACGCCAATGTCCGAGTTCCAGTGAAGTCCCACAATAAAGGGACATGGTGGAAGAATTCAAAAACAAAGTAATATAATCCAATTTTTCTCCTACTGTAATTATTTTATTGCTGCAAACACCTCCAGTGATCTGTTTATATGCTACCACATTGTCACGACCTGTCCACTAGGGACCGTTCCACAACTACCCAAATCCGTCAATCCAAATGTTGGGGGATAGCTACTAGAGTTGAAGGAATTATCATGCAAATGGGAGATATTTCCCAAGTACCTATAAACACACACACAAATCCCTTCCAAATGTACTAGAATGTAAAATCCATGAAAACCATCCATGCAATCCTCTAAGGAAAACATAACCAGAGTACAGAAGACTATAAATTACAAGGTGGAAACTCGTGCCAGTATACAATCCAATAAAAATAAAAATAGATCACAATTAGAACACCATGTTGCTGAAGCTGATCAATCGGGAAGACCACCTGAAGGGTAGGTAAATTGTAGCTTCATGAAGATGCAAAAGTACACCCCTTCTGTCTGATGTCGCCGAACACCACTAGGTCCTAGTCCTCACTTTACACTTTCAAAGCATCAGTTGTATACATAAAACATGACATGAGTTGGAAAAGCCCATACTAGGGTGAGTAAAACCATACTGAATACGGGACCCCAAAACCAGAAAGGTAAAGAACAAGAGAAAACCCAAAAAGGAATTCAACATCATCTGTAATTTGGTATATTCCCATACATATACCATAAACATCATGATATACCAATTTTATCCAATAAAGAACATATGGTTTCAACTACATAGTCAGCTTTAGGATTTTCATTGAAAGCTCATGTCATAACACACAAACTTGGAGACCATGCTCCACAAGATCAGTTATCCCTAACGGCACCCATCTGGGAGATTCACTCAATCTGGTAAAATACTACAATTTCTAATGGTATGTGTGAGAGAACATTATCCATAAGGAACATTCTATTAGGTTTCACTATAGTGCATGACCCTAGAGGTCTAGTCGTCATAGCCTTGTGCCCGATGCAAGACTATGAAAACCCAAATGGAGAGGCCCATCCAAACCATTGTATAAATAAGAGGGATCTGTGCTCCTAACCATCTCATGAAAATAAAATTCTCCTATAGGGAGTGGCACACACCTTAGTCTATCGAGGGAGCACTTGCTCTTATATTTCCATTGTTTTCATCAAGTGGATTGGCCCGCTCCTCACTACTGTGTGTGACATCCAATAGAGCTCCATCTCCAGTCAAGGACCTACAACCTAACCCGTAGGGGTGTACTACACAGGGACTAGAGGACCCACACCTTGGTATTATATGGGTGTATGAACTCTTCCAGTTCATGTGTGTAGGACCCTCATCCTTGTACGATAGGGGTGTTCCGACTCCTATAATAGAGGACCCGAACCCTACCTGATAGGGGGTACCAACTTTATTTGATCATTTGTGGAGCACCCACAACCTAAAACAGTAGGAGAGTTCCAATACCAATCATAGGGGACATGCACCCTACCCAATAGGGGCATACCGACTCTATATACATTAGATTTATGGAGGACATGTACCCTGGTACGATAGGGGCATACCAAATCATATAATAGAGCACCCACACCCTACTATTTAGCAGGGTTACCACATATTTGTGGATCAGATAAGGAAAAATTTTACCCAAGTAGAATAGGGGAGTGTTGAATCCATGGATAAGGGACCCTCCCCATAGCATGGAAGGGGAGTATCGACTCGTCCTTTACGAACTTCTCTGAGAATTCTCTCCCTAATCCTACAAGGTAGTAACACTGTCAGAGGAGACCACTAAAAGGAAAATGAACATATGCCCATGACGTGGGGAGTCTCGTCTGTACCTATTTTGAGGGATAAAGAGTGCGCACACCTTGGTTCATCTAGGGAGTAACCATCCTAACATCTCATCATAAGAAACACCAGGTTCTGCTGAATGTCTGATCATACTGGATGGCCTACGCTTCGAAATAAAAAGTTGATCCTCAAACATTCTATAAAAACACACATATAGTATCTAAAAAGGGATATATTGTCCCAAGGGTCCCAATTCCAAATACTTCTCTTCAAACAGAAGCTCCATTTATAAGTTATGGACAGTTTTGTGAAATGGGGGTGGGTGGGGACCGAGTCTGGTCCACCACCGTCAGGCTGACCCAACCCGACCCACAACACCCAGCTCGGGTTGGATGGGCCTAGTCCGAACCGTCTAGGCTGTGGGTCCAGCCCATTGGGGTCAGCCAACTAGGTATCAGGTCCTGGCCACTACTAGCCTGGCCCACCTACTCCCTCCCGTAACACATCATAGAGGGCTGAATTCCTCAACCTGGATGCAGCTCTTCCATGCCTGTCCAGCACCCAATGACCCCACCTGGCACCACAAATCCATTCTACTAGTTTTTAGGAGTGGACCAGTAATGCTGCATGTGGCCAGTCGGCATGTGTCCTATCACGTGTCACCGCTGTAGTCAATAGGGTAGTTCGCCGCATCCAGCAACCCCACAACACCACCTGACATCACATGCTCGGTCAACCAGTCCGTGTAACAGACCAGGTTTCTCTATAAGTCATGCGGCTTGACATGTGTGCAAGCCACACCATAGATAGAGCTATGGTTACTACATGCAGTTGTTACACAGCTGTGGTCGTTTCCCCCAATTTTGTAAGCCGCCCTTCAGTTTGGCCTACAACCTCCATTGGCAGCGGTATGCAGCAATCATGTTCTTCATAACAACTGACGCTCTTTAGTGGTCCATTATTCAATTTAGAGGTTATTTCCGAACACTCAGTATGCCTTCTTCATCGCCTGGTGTTCAAATATAGGTTTTGTTCCCTTCTGCCTGAAAACAATCTATCTGAGGAATCTCCCACACTTCCTAGATCAATCGGTCTTCATCACCATCACACATCCATCGTAATTTCACCAAGGAAGGTTACAAAATAAACCACCACTAATTATCTCGTGAATAATGTTAAGAACATGAGTCAGGGGGGGAATCCACAAATAAATCACAGAACAAACCCTTACCATAATTTGTCAGGGAATTAATCTGCCCTAGTTAGAAGGATCAAGAACATGAATCAAAATTTATCCCAAGGAAGGATAAAAATGCAGGCAAACCTATTCATGGGTTAATATATGGTTTTCATTTAAATAACAAGAATATTGGAAAGTTAAATTGAAATAGAAAACCTTACCTGGAGTTTGGATTTCTTGATGGGGTAGATTGATGTTGGGTCGCCACATTGATCTTCGTTCCACCAGCATTCTTCGATCATCAAATACCAAAGTTCGGTTCAGTATCGTTCATTTCTCCCACCATTGTTGGTCATTCACCAATGAATTATTCAATGATTCTCACAAAAATCTAGCATCCTCCCCTCTGAAAATGGATCCATGCTACGCTATTAAGTGCGGAATCCTGATTCAGTGTTTTCATTTATGATGTGTTACAATGTCATTACAGAATTTCATTAATTTAACCATGTTTGTGTTTCATTGCATTAAAATCCATTTTTCTGCAGCAGTTTCAGATGATCAAAAATAAAATAAAACATACACTTAATTATTTTTAATTTTTCTTACAAATACCAAAAAAATAACTTTTCTGTTCAACCCGTGCCATTCAATGTTATGTCCTTTCTAGGAGAATCCCGTCATTCTGAGATCGACAGTGGACTATGATTTTTGATCTGAGCACAAACTCAAAATATATAAAAACCGGTATGATCTTTTAATTAATAAACTTAAAAGAAGCTCAAAATTATATTATTATGACTTCAGGCCTCGAAATGATCTGTCGTCTTAGATCCTAGACTCGTAAAAACCATATTTAAATTTGAAAAATCCATGGAATTATAGGACATTACATTCTCCCTCAAATAAGGATTTTTTCCCCCGAAAAGTAAAATCCTAAACTCAAGGGAAGAAAATTGAGATCATCAGTGGTCTCAATGCCACTTACAAGAACAGACCTCAAGGAACCATTGAGATCGACTACAATCATGTCTATCTTCTACTACGTCAACATCATGCAAAAAAATGCACATGTCACATTAGCTATAAAAGGTGGGAAAATAACCAAGTAATCAGATCCATTTGTTTTGGGGGGGGGGGGGTCTAAGGGATCTCCTCTATGCTATCCAAACATAGATACAAATAGAAAACTATAGTTCACACCCACCCTAAGATGAACTGTGCTAAAACCTCCATAAGAATTATGTACTCAAGGTTGATGCTAAACACGCAGGGGTATTTACAAATGAAATAGAGCTACCAGTGAGTGAAAATTGGGATATACTAGGCCCTCTGTCAACAGCCAGAAACATCCACAAAACTATTCGAAACTAGAACACTACCACCCTCACTTGTGGTATTCCAGGGGAGTATTGATGGTTTGTAACCATTCCATACTAAAAAACATTTTGGGTTCTTACTCTGCCCCCACGAAACTATCAAAAAGAGAAATCATGTGAGATTCTATCATTTTCTTCATTGGTTTCCCTTTCACCGCAAGGGAAAACCATTTTCTACAATTGCAGACACACCACATTCTATTCATATTATCATCAATCCATGTATGAATGATAGTAGTCTATACTTGAGTGATGTTGTATGTCCTTGACGACATGACTAAGAGATCCCAACCGCAACTCTTGCCTCCAAGAATTATGTCAAACTATCAGCGCCAATGTGTGATCAACGGGTCTCCTATAGAGAGTGTCTCTAACCATGAGGGTCAAGTCCATAGTCCAACTAGAACCTCGAAGTCTCAAACAGAACTCACGGATAAAGGAGGACATCTAGCATCTATGATTACTTAAAACATGAAACCAAAAAAATATACAGATCATGCCACAAATTGCTTCTGGATCTTCTTGTTCATAAGACAATATCGCATGCAACAGTGCTCGACCATGTCCTCTAGCTCCTTGAGTATGGTGTTGACCACCTTGGGCTGGTGGTGGCAATGCTGCAAACTTCCTTCCACCATCTACTACTCGTCCTGCTCCACGGCCTTTCCCACCATCTTATGGAACTCTTTTCTCCAAGAGTTGTCTCTTCCAAGGAGGCTTTTCTTCTAGATACCTCTCAGTGGCATAGTGGGATGGAAATTCACTAGTGAGATTCCCCTATCCATTGCAAGCATAACCCCACCTCTCCCACGACTGAACTGCTCTTTGGCACTGATCCTACAACACATACCCACTTGTTTTTGTTCGGGCATGGGTATGCTCCAATGTCGTGATCCTGTCTCTTGTCTTCTTCTAGATCTACCAGTTGCCTCTACCTCATGACCTCTTCTAAAGGTCTCATCTATATGCTCCTCCTCCAGGTAGCTCTCAATAACCATTGCTCTCTCCAGCACCCCAACATATGTTGGAATGCTAAGCAGTATCATTGACACCATTTTCTCCTAGCGTACTCCCTACTCGAAGGTTGAGTCCATGAAGTAAGGGGCTTACACCATACTTATAGAGTATCGAGAAGGATCTGTGAATCTCTATGAGTACTCTGCAACCGTCATGTGGCCCTATGGTAGGTGTAGCAGCTCCTGTATACGCACAAAGCGTAATGTTACTGGAAATAACCCCTCCCTAAAGAGGTTAGCAATGTAATTATAGGTGAGGGTCGCCTAGTCATGTGTCTAGGTCATGAAGCTCCACCATCTCCACAAAAATACCTAAAGAAGACTCATGGATAAGATAATCATTAGGTTGAAAGGCGTCCTTACTAGGTGGAAGACTCACGTAACCAGCTCAAGCCAATCCTCACCTACATGAGGATCTGTCTCACCTAGGAATGTGGGAGGTCTCTACCTTTGAAACTCATGTAGTGAACTCATCCTGCATGCATCCTCTACCAGTAGCACTGGTAGCAGATTCTGATTGATGGGTGGTTGTATCACTAGAGCACCACCTGAAGGTAATGCCATAGATTCAGTTCCCTGCTCTGAATTCTGCACTAAGGGTGGATCGTCAATAAAATCACATTGAATAATAATATTCGGCTGTCAATGTGGTTGCATATTGAAATATATCATGATGAACCATAGTTAAAAATTATATTTTTAGAGCTGAATCAGGAAGTTCGTGAAAAACAAATCTATTCCTACATGATGTATGTACCCTTTATTTCCCTGAAACCAGTGTTCCCATGTACCAAGTCAGAAAACATGTTCCTAGAGTCCTAGTGTATGGGTACACTAGCCATCGCACCAACACCGGAGCAGCTGGCCTAATATCTGAAGTCGAAATGCATAACATTGTTTCCCAAAACCAATAATTACTGACCCTTGGTCATTAAGGTATAACCGACCAACTATGATACCAATTTTTCAAGACCTATCCCTCGAGGCCTATGTGGTGGTTACACCAAGCCCACCTATCGATGTCCATGGGTTGGCGACTAGCGCTGAAGGTGTTATTCTACTAATTGGATGCATTTTCATAGTAAATGTATACACATAGACAATCCCTTGTCAAAGGTACTAGAATGTAAAATCCAAGTAAACCATGCATACCACCCACTATTTAAAACATAGATAGAGTACAATAGAATGTAATGTATAGGGTGGAAGCCTGGGCCAGTATACAATCCAAAAAAAGAACAAATGTAAAACTCCAATTCCATGAAGCTCGCCTGCCAGGAACCCTACATGAAGTGTAAGTGAAGGGTATTTTCTTGAATCTGTAGAAGAAAACCCCATCCATATGATCTAACTAAACACCACTAGGTCCTGGTCCTCCATATAATATTTCAATGTTTCCATCATCTACACAAGACAAGACACATGCGGTCATAGCCCTTGCAGGTGTGAGTAAAAAAATACTCAGTTGGAGACCCTGAAACCAAAAAGTTAAATAACATGAGAAATCCCACAAAGGAATCCACATTCAGCTCTAATCGGGTATATGTGCATACATACACCATGAAAATGTAGATATATTATTTTTATCCACTGAGAAAACTTATGGTCCCAACCACACAACCAACTTGAGGATTTTCATCGAATGCTCATGTCATTACACATAAACTAAGTGATCACACTCTACAAGCTCATCCATCCCTGATGGGACCCATCTGAGAGATGCTCTATATGGGGAAAATCCAACTATTTCCAATGGTAGTTCTGAGATAACATGATCCATTGAGAACATTATACTAGTTCTGACTCTAGTTCCTGACAATGGAGGTCTAGTCATCACAACCATACGCCTGATACAAGACTGTGGAAACCCAAGTGAAGAGGCCCATCCTCTCCACATTACATATAAGAGGGTTCCATGATCCTATCTATCTAATGAGACTTCTTTTTCTACTATAAGTATTGGCATGCACCTCATTTAATCGATGGAGAACTATCTCTTATCTACACATCATTTTCATCAAGTGGATCGGCCCACTCCTTGCTACTATGTCTGACAATTTATGGAGCTCGATATCCAATCAAGTACCTGAACCCTTCCTAGTATGGTATTAATACTCAGTGACTAGAGGACTTGTGCCCTGGTACAAGAGGGGAGTACTGACTCTATCAGTTCATGTGTGGAGGACCTGAACCCTGGTACAATATGGCAGTACAGATTCCTATAATTGAGGACCATACCCTACCCAGTAGGGCAGTATCGACTCTATTTGATCTTGTGTGGAGGACTCCTACCCTAAAATAGTAGGGAAGTATGAAATCCTATAATATAGGACCCGCTCCCTACCTAGTAAGGGAGTACTGACTCTATGTGAATTATATTTGTGGAGGACCCACACCCGAGTACTACTGGGGGGTAAAGACACCTATAATAAAGGACCTTCACCATAACCAGTAGGAGAGTACTAACTCTATGTCCATCAGATATGGGGGAACCTCACCCTCTTCTAATAGGATAGTACCAACTCCATAGATATAGGACATGCTCCCTAGCATGACTGGGGAGTACCGAATCTTCCTTTACAATCTTCTTGGAGAAACCACACCCTAATCCAACTAGGGAGTAACATTGTTAGAGGTAACCACGAAAAGAAAAATGAACCCACACCCATAATGTGGGAAGTCCCATCTATGACAAATTTTAGGGATATAGAGTTCACACTCCTTGGGTCATCAAGGGAGTAACCTTCCTGACATCTCGTCATAAGAAACACCCCGGTTTTGCCCAAATTCTACTCATACTGGGTGATCCTACACTTCAAACCAAAATAGTTTTCCTATAACATTCTCAAAAACACTCATAGAGTATCTCAAATGGATTTCCTCATTCCAAGGGTCCAAAATCCGCAAATGAATCATCAATTAGATGCTCTATTTTGAAGTTACATGCATTTTTGTGAAACAGGGGCCGGTTGGGTCTGGGTCAGATCCGACCCTGTCCGACTGACCTAATCCGACCCGAGTTCGACCCGACCCAAATCTGACTTACCCCAATGAACCCGGCCTTAGTGGGATGGGTTGTGGGACTGTCCCATTTGTCCTGGTCCATGGGGTATCGGGTCCAGGCCACTACTAGCCCCGCCCTATGGGTAACACCTTCGGCATGACCCACCTAGCTGGGAGCATCCCGCCAACACCATCCCAGCCCGCATCAAATCGAACCAGCTTCCTCAACCCAGATGTGGCACTATTTCATCTGTCCTACACCCTATGGAGCCAATTAGCACCGCATCTCCCTCGATCCTCTCTGCATGAGCAGACTGGAAATACCTCCCATGGCCCGGTAATGTGCGACTTGTCATGCGACACTACCGCGGTCAAAACTATGCATCTATGAGGTTGACGTGGTAGTCCACCCCATACAGAAACACCGAGGTGACACCTAGAACCACATTATCAATAAACAAACTTCTGTAGCATGTCAGGTTTCTCTAAAAGACCTGCGGCATTTCGAAAACACTGCATGCATGTTGAGCAGACCACCAAACACACTTTGGTGGTCCATTATTCTATCTGAAGGGTGTTATGGATCCATCGTCTGATTTAATTCATATCATGGGGTTCAAATATCTATTGAAATCCCATCCACCAGGAAATTCCGGATCAGTGGAATCTCCCTCCTGTCTCGATCTGTGTGTTGTCATCATCATCGCACATCTATCATCGTTGCACCAAGGAAGGTTACACAACGACTAGATGCTCATCATCCCACAATGAATTCGTAGAACGTGTGTCAAGGGGGGAGGAAGAATAAAAAAATAAATCTCAGAAAGAACCGCTAACTTCATTCGTCCTGGAATTAATTCGCTCCCCTTAGAAATATCATGAACGAGAAGAAAAATTCATCCCCATGAATGATCAAACCTCAGGTCAACCTGTTCATGGGTTGTACACGGTTTTAATTTAGAATCCATGAATGGGGGAAAGTTAAATTCAAATAACAACACCTAAATGGATTTTGAATCACTTAAAGGTGTAGATTGATGTTTCCCCTCCATGTCGATCCTCGTTCTACCAGCGTTGGTTGATCATCAACTACTGACGTCTGGTACGATGTCGTTCATTGATCTTGTCATCGTTGGAAATTCTCCAATGAATTCATCAAGTATTATCAACAAAATAAATTGTCTTCCCCTCTTACCAGGGATCCTTGCTAGGAAATTAAGTGGTGAATTATGATTCAGCATTTTTTTCTAGGTTGTGATTCAAAGTCGTTATCCAGTTTTATAAATGAAACCGTGTTTCAATTTCATTCGGTTACATACCATTTTGTTGCAATGGTTTCAAAATGTTCAAAAAGAAAATAAGAAATCCACTTTATTCTATGTTAAGATTTTCATAAAATTCCTAAAAAAATAACTTTTATTTCCAACATGTGTCGGTCGAACATAATTCCATTATAGGAAAATCTCATCGTGCTAAGATCAACGGTGCCCTTGGGTTTTTGATATGAGAACCTGTTTAAACGATAGAAAAAACCTCTCGCACATTTAATTAATCAAATTAAAAAAGATCAAAATTCCATTCCAGCCACACTAGGAAACTTTATTACATGTTGTATTAAAGCCTGGTCTCAAAGAAATTCGATTTAATTTTAAAAATAATGGATGGAATTCTTTTAGATAATACGCATGAACATTTAAATTCACTATAGCTAATGTCTCAGGTCAATTCATTTTAGCTGTTGGTCACCCGCCAATGTATGATAAAAGTTCATGTGTCACGAGGAAAAAAAGTTCAAGGGGGGTGTTAGAATATGAAACTTGTTTTCTTGGATGAAACCAAAATTCACTATTTGAATGTTGGATATAAAAATTCAATGAAATATTCTTTAACATGTATTTTATTTAAGGATTGGGTGTCACCTATAACACTAAATTTTTGGAATTTAATTTATGTTTTCCCCTCAGTTGTTTAGTGTGTGTCGTATAACTATAAATATAGTATGATTTTATGCAATGTAACAAATTTACAAGTTCTATAAATAAATACATCTTTTGTCATTTTTATTTGTGTTATTATGATCACCTCCAGTGATTTGTGTTTGTGCTATTTTTTTCCACTGGATGAATCCTCCTTCATAAAATATATGAAAAGGATGGTAAAACTATGACTATGGGGGCTATTTTTTTCTCCCCTTCTATGAATAATATAATTGTAATGAAGGATACACATGGTATTATTTTTTCTTATAAAGAGAAGGGAGATGGAGTGACTACCATAGATGACATAGGATCTTTTGATTTCGGTCAAGATATCCAAGTGAAGGATAGTACATGGGATGATATTTGAGAATAATATCATGTTCATTCTGGCCCATATATTATCCATCAAGAATAAAATGATCATAATTTGTCTGAACACCTAGTGAGAAGGATATTCCATCTTAAAATGACATTTTTATGGCATCCATTGAGTCCCCAATCAACACTCCAAATGGTCCTATAATTGACCTTATAAATTTTACTAATATCCTTCAACCTGGTAGAGGGATAAAACATGGAACTGTTATAAATCCCTAACCTACTTTGGATGATGGAATTTATTTTGATTGAGAGTTATAAATTACACTAGTGGCATCACATGTTGAAAAAATTGTTAAAATAAATTTTGGGATCTTGGATGTTCATCAAGTAGAAAATAGTGGCTACACATAACTCTTATCATGTACTTGATTATATTATTGAAGTGAAAGATAGGGTACATCAAGAAGATAAGGTGAATACATTCACTTGAAAGGATAGTGAGGTTGATTTACAAGATTATACACATATATGGAAAGAGGCAGAGTCAGATTTTTGGAGACATGACTCTGAGAAAAATGACATTGTAAGCTTTTTGATGAAGGTATGGACTTAGAGGATATCACTTCTTCCAAGAGATTGAGTCCTCATGCATTGATGTTTCAATTGGAATGCTAAACATTATGAGGAAGGTTATCTAGGAGATTAGAAAAAAACTAGATCATGATTTATTTTTTTGTTCATTGAATAAAATGTATCTACAATGTGTGTGATTAAATTAATAATTACTTATGAACCCTCTACCCTTTTGGGAACTGGCCTAAGACTATGGTTGGCCCCCATGGGCCTCATTTGGGATGTGTGACACAATGGGGGTGAGGTCTCACATATACATCATTACCCAAATAACACATTTTCACTTGGGGTGTGCCTGAGTTGTAGATGTGCCCCTTAAAATCGGATCACATACAAGTTCAATTCCTGGAAGAAGCGAAATTCAACATGTAGGCGGTGACGCAGGTATGACGTATGTAGGCGGTGATGCTAGCAGGGCACAGGCAGGTTGAGACTTAGCAATGGTGCGGGAGGGTGGTGACATTGGCATGACGCAGGGATAATGCTTCATTTGGCCTTCGGGCTAGATTGTGGTCATTTGGGCCTTGTAAAGGGCTTCATACCCAGAAGTCTTTCGGGCCATGTACTAAATAAATAAGGCTTAATCGGTGGTATATCCCTTGGGGGGATATTGTCAACCTTTCTGGCATGTGTGTGTGGTGTGTGTGTGTTTAATTTAATTTTACCCCCATGCACCTAATATATATATTTATATATATATTTATAATTCTAACTAACATAAAATATTTTAATAATTTTTTTCATATAATTATAGATATATTAGTGCTAAAAAGATTTGAAAAAGCGTATAACTTTTTCTATTATATTTTAGTGTTGATAAATATTATCCTTTTACCAATGATTTATGTTTAGCACAAATAAAAGTTGTAAATGGGTATGGCGTGATTTTTTGGAGTGATTTATTAGTATTTAAAATTAATAAAAGGCTTTAGAATATAGAATATTCTCCAACCCGATGCAAAAAGTCAATATTAAATAATTTTTTGTTTTATCTCATGTATCAATGAGGTATATTGAACATCAATGGTATTATAAAAAAATCATATAGAGACTTTCAATAAAGGATGGGGTCATTATAGAAGATGTGGAATGAATCTCGACTCAATCAGCATCAGTTTGTGTTGGAAATGAGATATGTGAAAACAGATATCTGGATTTGAACAAGAATACAACTACGTGGATAAACAATTTAACTTCCTTTAATTGTAATTATTTTTTATTTATGGTTATTCATTCACTCTTGGGATAATGGAACTCAGCCATAGAGAAATATAATGAATTACAGTGCTTTAAAAATCTTCTAATCGAATCCTAAATTATTTGAGGATCAGATTGACATTTGTAAGCATTCAATAATCATATAGTTATCTCCTTAGGGTAACACATGGAAGGAGGATTTGAAGTCTTTAACTCATCATATTTGTGGAGTTGATAATAAGATTATTTTATTGGTTGGTATGAGCTTATTTTATATCATCTTCCCCTCATAATATCTCAAATTAATATCCTAGCGTTTCAGATTTATTTATTTTATTTAAGTTACCATTAGATTATAGGATCAGAATTCATGGATTGATATCACAAGATCTTGTAGATAAACTACTCATTACAATATTCATATTAGGGGTTTAAAATGGTTATTTTTGACATCCTTGGATTCTTTGGGATGTTTCTTCTCTAGTTGGTACCCCTATCAAATTTGACATGAAGACTGAGCTTTCAAGTTATGGGAATTAGGCCATAATTCTTATGGAAATTGATCATTTTTGTCCAATGATTGAAATGGTTTTTGGTCTATTATGAATTAAAATTTTAATTTTTATTGAATATGAGAATATCCCTAAATTTTTTTTCAATCTCCACTACATTGTACATCTTAGGAAAAGATGACTTATGGGGCATAAATTCTCGAAATGTAAAAATAATGGGCATAATATTGAAAAGTGTAAATTTTTATTTCTTATGGTAGATAAGGATCCTATTTTATAGTGTTTTTTGTTTGGTTCCAATGTTCTATGAGTTCTGGATATAATATATTTTTCTAATTCTCACCTTCCAGTTATGTCCCTAGACTCCATGAGGCATGGGGATGTGCATATTAGAAGACTAAATTTGAATCATTTCATAACTCTTTATATTATTTTGACATAGTTGTTGAGGATAAGTTTCACAATTCTGGTCAATCAACAAGAGACACTCCTACTATAATTAATGCAATGGATTCTCATTATCTAGATAAACATACTTCTACTATAAAATAGGCTGACAAGTGTGATTGTAATTAAGATAAGGGCCCTCATAGTGTTGTTGGATGAGATCTGACCAAACTTATTAATGACCATTATTTGTCACGTGGGAAGGTGAAACCTTATACAATATTTCATTCTATGGGAAATTATGTGGCTAACTCAAAAATGAAATATCATGTTCAGTTTCATGAGGTTCGTAATGGATACCCAGTCAAACATTTGTATCTTGATGGGAATAAATAGGAGGGGGAGTTCATAAGCTCCTTCCCAGGAAAATGTTGTTTTAATTACTAGACATCTGATCAACAACAATATGGAGGATGTTTCATAGGTTATTAAAGTAATAGATTTTCCATCTACGGTTGTGGATTCCACTAACATTCATTACCCAGGTGAACTTTTTTATGATGAGGTCAAGGAATGTTTTTATAGTAAAGTTGTTGATGTGAATGTTGATATGGGGAAGAATCCATTCAAATGTATTCATGAAACTGAAAATTTCATCACTAGACCTGAATAAATTTGTAATACCAATTTTTTAATTTTCTATGTAGATTTTCTAAAGAAGAGCAGGGATATTCTTCACAATTTTGAGGTGGTTGAGGGTTCTAATACCCCCTCTACGAAAGAGGATCTCGTCATAAAATTGATGTCTGTGTGGGATATAAATTTACATCAAGAAGGAATCATGTTGTTTCAAAATGACCCTACTGTGAAACATGGTTTGGAGGCTTTCAAGGATCCTACAAAAGAGATGGTATCCCTAGCCCATAAGGAAGATGAAATATCAGGTAATTTATGAAAATCCACTAATGTGAGAGCATAAACTCCTAACATTTCAAATGAATTACATGATAACTAGGGAACTAGTAAGATCTTGGATGAATGAGTTGGCCCTTGGGACACCCAAAAATAGAGCATACAATTTCATCATTTAGGTGTTGAGAATGAAAAGAATGTGGGAAATATACTTTAAATAGGACAATCATTCCTATCGTGTTTTCTAATGTTTTGATGCATTGTTTTATTTCTATAATTTTGGTGGCGTATGTGATGCACACTCATCATGAAACCCCTTGTTCTATGTATTTATCATTTTCTAAAAAACTTTTGAAGCAATGTGTTTTTAGCCTATTGTTTTTACAAATTGGATTATTATGGTAAATTAGATGTTTAATGAACCCATTACATTAAATACACAACATGATCATTTAGCCTGTAGTTTGAACTGTTTGACTTCCAAAACCATTCCTCCTAGTTAAACATGTAAAAGTGCATGATGGTTTCTTTCCATAAGTCAGCACTCTGTCTAAATAACATAAACAAATAAATCTATCTATTTTCATGGGTAAATTGAGAGAGTATTTATCATTGTACTTATTTTATTAAATTTATTTTATTATTTTATTAAGTAACATAGATTCTCACTAGTGTATTATTTTGTAGTGTAGTGGATGGGTGGTGATTATGAGAATCCCCACATGGTCAATAATATTAATATATTTCTCAGGTATTGGGATGAGTTGAAATTGTTTGGTGTTAGATTTGTAGACGCGCAAGTATTGGACTGCATCCTGGCTATGGCCGCGGATGAATAGCAGGCCTTGGTTGGAAGATACCAATATGATGACATAGGAGGATAAAAAATCCATGAGAATGTCCCTTTCCTCTTGAACTTCTATTACTCAAATAGGGGATGTATATAATTTTGGGTGTGGGATTTTACAAGATAAGCTAAAATCATTCTTGATCAAAGCATGTGTTGGTTGGAAATGTTGGGACCATGGTACATGTTGGTCTATTCCATGCACAACATCCTACATATACTTAGGGTTACTATGTTTATACGATGAAGGATATCAAAAATAATTTTAGATGGTACTCATGCCTAATTACTCCCCCCTATGCTCAAATCCTCAACTATAGTGGAATAAAAGAAATGGTTAAAATATATATGAGGATTTGATTATCTTAAATTTAAATAAAAAGAGGAATTGAAGGAGTGATTGACTACCACAAATTATTGGAATATACAATATAATATTTTAACATTATTTAATATTTAATATAAGGAAATAACATAATGCATGCATTGGGGGGAAGCTGATCATGAGACTTGTGTGAGGAGAATCAAAAGTTTTCTAACGTCACCAGGATAGTAGAGGACATATTTTTTAATGGGTTTTTAATTTTATTGAAAATTGGATAGGATATTGTGTGTTTTATAAAATATATTTCAAGACGCGGGAACCCATTCATTATTGTCATTTCAAGAGGGAACTAGGAATAGAATTCATGGTTCTCCCTCTCATCCAAGGAGGTGTGATCCCTGTTCAAGCCTCTTTATATTTATATTTATATATTTTTACTATTTATAATATATTTATATTATGAATAAATTAATATTTGTTATTAATATTAATTTCAAGGAATATTACATATAAATATTTATTGTCTTTTTTGTTGATAAAAAATATTATCATTTTCTTAATAAATATTATATTTATCAATAATCAAATGTATTATTTATTATTAATTAATATTAAATTATTATGTTATTATTTAATTAATAGTATAAAAGCTAATATTTACAAGGTTTTAATTATAAATCATTGTTAAATTTTTTGTTGATATAATTATTATTAATATATTCACATGTAAAATTTTTATTAATTATAAATTGAATTATTTGTGAATAATTATTAATAGATTATTCTATTGTTAATATTATTAATAGCTTATAATTAATATTTATTATATAATAATGTAAAGAAAATAATTTTTATTTAGAAAAATATTTACAAGTTAATAATTATATTGGTCTTTTATGATTTTAGTTATTAAACATTGCTAAATATTATATTGATATAATTATTAGTAATATTTTAATATCTAAATTAATTGTAAATTGTAAATTGTATTATTTATTTTTAATTAATAATATATTAATATGGTATTTAAATAAATAAAATCATTATATGTAATATTTAATGTAGAATAATTTATATAAATTATGTTGTATTTTGAAAAATATTTACCAATTACTAAATATATTATTCTAAATATATTGTTTTATCATATAAATTAATTTATTATATAATAAATAAGATAATATTCAATATTAATATTAATGATATTTAAAGATTTGAAAAAAAAATATTATAAATATTTAATATTTATTTGAAGATTATTATTTATCATCTTGATACATAGTATTATAATAAATATTTTTTATAATAAAAATTCATCTTAAATTAATTAATAAATATTAATAACAATTATGGAAATAAAAATAAAAATAATATTAATAATTAATAATAAATTTAAGAATATTATTTTTTATACATAACATTTATAATGATACTAAGTAGTATTAATATAAATAAAAAATAGTAATAGTTATTATTATCATTGTAGCTTTTTATGTTTAAGTCGCGACCTCTTTTTATTTTGAAGTTGAATACCTATTTCTATCTCGGTAGTGTAATACCAATTACATATCCCATACGCCCAATGCCAAGTGGCTCATGAACATGGCATGATGGCCCTAGGCAAGAAAGGCCTAATTATAGGCCTAAAAGCCCATTTTTCCTACAATCTGCTCCTGTGATTTGTAATGTTACAACACTAAGGTTTCTATAGTAAATTCTACACTACTATCAAAACTAGAGTACAAGAAAAAATACCCGCACCACCACCATAATTCCATCACTTCTATTGTGATTCTACAATTCTCAGGAAATTGACCCTGCCCAGTTTTGAACATGGATCTTTTGGATGAAAACTTACAGGGTTTACCACTTCGGCACTGTAACACCCCGAGATTTTTGGAAAAATATTCTTTTCAGTAATGTCTTGTGTTATACGCTACACCAAAAGGTTCTTGCACAACACGCATCCTTGACTTGCCTTGCATTACACGCAATCGCGACCTTCCTCAATAGCGTGGGTAGTACGCAATACCGTGTTTCACTAAACAACGATATGTTATTAAAATATTATTAAAACTAGCCGTTATGAATAGTAATAACCACTTTTTAAATTTGTTAAATTTTATTTTTCAAAATGGACTTCATTTTTGGATTCAAAATATCAAAATTATCTTAGGGTGAAATTTTGGTACTTTTTGGATAAATTCCATTTTCTAATGAATGGTGAAAATTACTAAATTTTAATTAAAAACAACATTTTTAATCAAAATAATTAATAATGATAAATTATTAATTTAATTGATTTTAAAGTATATTTAGAATATATTTTTACAATTTAATACAATGTTGGTCATTGGATGTAATTCTACATTTAAACCAGACATAAACAAGTGTCAACCATTTGATATTTATTATCTCTTAAGAACACGCTATTTGTTATGACGACGTGAATTAATTTTTAAATTAATTAATGAAACTATTATGTTTTGAATTAGGTAAAACATGCAGCATTTTTGAGTTCATAATATCAAATATATCTTAGGCCTAATTTTTGGAATTTTTCTGGAAACTTTCATTTTTTAATGAATAGTGAAACCACTAAGTGGTAGTTAAAAAAATGAATTTTTCATAAAACATAATTTTACCATTTTTGTGAGTGGAATTTAAAAAATCCTAGAGACACGGTTGATGTCAGTATGTAAAATGTGGTTCAATGAGATTAAAATAATTTTTGGTGAATAATAAATTTTTACTTTTTTTTACCACGTTTAAAAGTAAATAGGCTAATTAAGGGTGAAAATGTTATTATTATTACCCTAACACATGTCCTAATTCTATTGGATAAGAGTAATTCGACCAAAAACAACCTTAGGAATAAAATATGACCATTTAGGACCACTTGGATTAGATTATGACATTTATTATTAATTTATTTAAAGAAGGGTTAAAATAGTTAAAATCAAAGATTAATAAGTAAATCATTTTTAATATAGGGTTATACATAAGATAAATTCGACTACAAATATTAATTAGAAAGATAAAAAGATTTACTACATAATGGTATTTTATTTTTAATTTTTAGACATTAAATAATTTAATTTATTTATGACACAATGATGATGCAGTAATTACCACAATAGTGAAACATTAGAATAATTGATATTATAAATACCCAAATAAATATAATTTGAGACTTTTTATGAATTCCACTAATTTTCTAGGTTAATATGACATGTTAGTATTGATTTAATTAAAAATTTTAGAACTAATCATTATGTTATGATTTTCACAAAAATCAATTACCAAATAGTGTCAAATTTGACGTAAAATAGTTTTTAAAACAAATATTATATTATTAATTGTTATTTTATTCCTAAAAATCTAAGGTTCGGAAAAATGACTTATATAAGGTTATATATATTAATAATAAACATATTGGTGTTCGTTTGGCTTGTTATAGTAAGTTTATTAACCTTATAGTGTAAGAACAAAAGAAGACACGGTAAAAGTAAACTTATTTAACTTAATGTTAAATCTAAATGATAACGTTAAAATAGGAACCTAAACATGTCTAAATTCTATTGGATGATAGGATTTCGATCCATCCCCACCTTATCTTCTAAATAAATCAATTTGGAGCTATTTAAAACCGAATTTGACTTTATAATAAAATAATAGTTTTAGTTATTCCAAAGATACCCCTCTCCTCCCTTATAAAAGGGAACTTCCTCCCTCTCTTCCTCACACAACTTTGAGCCTTCAAGATCGGCCAACCCCTGCCAAATTATCTTATCCACTTCGCTAGAAACATCCTAGAGGTTCTTTTCTTCCTCCAAGACCAATTTTATTTCCATAAAAAGAGATCTCAAAGAGGCGCTTCAAAGAAGAGGAGGTTCAGACACTTACGAAGCAAATCGGACCTAAGGTAAGGGAAATATCACAATCTCATTTTTATCCGAGATTGTTTATATTGTGGCATTTACTGGGGTGTATTTTATCATCCACATACATGTTTCCTCAATATGAAATATTATTTCCATCCACCTACAATTGTATAAATCCAATTTTACCATTCAGTAATTTTTTGGTAAAAGATATGAAAGGAATCTTTTGTCGTTTTTCATACGAGGTACTTTTTGGCTTTTTCGACAAAAGTACGAAGAATGATTTTTTAACTTATAGGGCATGAATGGATTTTTAAAACATTATTTCCAAGAAGCATCTTTTACAAGTTTTCAAGTTTATTTTTAATCAACTTCTTTTAGTTTAAAATTTTATGACATGTTAAGAAAGGAAAATGTTTTTGAAGTAGAAAGGATATTTTCCTTAAGAATGGAGTTCAAATATTTTATCAAAATTATTTTCCATCTAAGATAATTTAGTGTTTTGTTTCTATCGCTATTATTACATTTACTTGAATGTGTTTTTATGGAAATATTTAATGAATTCCTTTATCTTATATGAATTGTTTTAAGATGTCATGATGTTTAAGATTCCCATTTTTATTACATGGGTTATGCAATGATGTATGATTTATGATTTTGTGGCCCACATAAGAATGGTATCATTATGAGATGGGTGGGACCTATATCTCACTCCAATTCATTGGGTAAAGATTTTATATCTCATGAGATAGACGTGGGTGGAACGGTAGGTCATACCGGTTCAGTGAAACAGGACTGAAAAGAGGGTGACTCGGTTCAGAAATGGACTTTGTCCACTAAGATAGTCTTGTCAATGAGTCTTGACTAATAAGATATGATTCTCTATGATTATGTGTGTATGCCAAAAAGTTTCATGTTTTATGTTATGATTATTGTGATTTCATTTCACTACTATGATTTATCCCATGTTATGAAATTATGCTCTCTTTTGCAGGTTGAGATTTCCAAAATGTTATGTTCCTATTAAAATAATGTGATTGATATTTCTTTTGTTTACCCTTACTAGGCATTTGAGCTCACCCTTTTATGTTTTCTTTTCCCCAGGATAAAAATAAATGTTTTAGGTTAAAAAAAGGAAGATCTTTATGGGAGATGTTGAAGATCTTTCCCCACGATTGGAAGATTATATTCCGAGTTTCCAAAGACACTAAACTATTACGATCCTTGTGTGTGTGTTTTTGTTATGTACTAAGTATTCCGAAAAACTAATGTAATTTCCATGTACGTCAAGCTTTGGGTCTCTACAGTTGGTATTAGAGGAAAAGTTTAGTCAACCTTTGGAAACTAGGATGCGAAAACGTTAGTAAGATCCCTAGAGATATTTCTAAGGTATGGCTAGGGTTGTCCCTAAGGATAAGTATACGTATAGGATATATTCCTAGAACTATGGTAACGATATTAGATTAAACCAAAAATGATAGATATTGAAGTTACTCCACCTTTATTATGGTTTTTTCCTTTCACACTATTCTTTTTGGGTTTTAGAAATTGGCTGGAAACAAGATGATTCATGAAAATGGAGGATATGATGGACAATGGAATGATATTCTTCATGAGAAACCAAATGAAATGGGATTTGAAAGTCCAAAAATCATTATTATGTCGAATCATAAATCTCATAATATGATCAATAAAGTAAAATTTGTTATGTTTCCTGACTCGGCTAATAAGAGAAATATGGGGTTCCATGATGATCATAGAGGAAAGAAAGTTCAATTTCCCCTATGTAAATCATGTGGGAAGAGGCATCAAGGAGAATGTTTCAAAGGAACTGGAAGATGCTTTGGGTGTGGAAAAGAAGGACACAAAGCTAGTAAGTGAAAAGGAAAAGGTTCAGTTAACACCAGGGATGAGGATAATGTAATTGCTACGACATCAACAATGGTTAAATGTTTTAAATGAGGAATGTACGGGCATTATGCAAACCAATGCCCTAAGGGAAAGTCTCATGAAGAGAATCAGTATGGTCGTATGGGTAGTATTTATGTTGATGATGATGAAGAGACTACAAATGATATGTGAGTTGAAAGAATTGTTGAAGCACAGTCAATGGTTTAAGAATGTAGTGGAATGATTACATGTTTATAATGTGTAATGTTGTATAAGTAATCTCATGGTACTATGGAATAAAGAGACATCTATGTATTGTTACACTGTTGTCTTTCCTTGAGTTTTGAAAGTTTATGATGAATGGTACCAGTATCCATGAAAGGTTATTCAGATATTTTTGGAATGTATATGATATGCACATAATGAAGGGATAAGGAGAAAATTAAATGTTTGAAAGTATTCATGAGCTCATGATTGATAGAAGGACTAAGTGATATCATGGTTTGAGTATATAGAATTTTGAGGATTTTGGTGTGTGGAAAGTGTTAACTTTTAACTACATTCATGTTTTCACTAAGGTTCAATGGGTATTCAAGAGAATAAATGTTTAAGGCCTTTGATTGTTTGGAATGTGACCAACAAGACATATCTTATGATATATGGGGATCAATGATGGTATTAAATCTCTGGTAATCGTTTTCACTATATTATGATAGTGGACTGTAGTATTATAGATAAGCCTAAAGATTGGAATGGATTATGTTGGACATGAGTTAGTATTGTTTAAGGATAGAAGTTTTTTTCGATATTATTGATGGGATGTTATTGTAATATAGTTTTAGAAAAAGGACAACCTGCAGGACGAGCGACAGCCCATCGCGTCGGACAAGGCCGTGGGAATCGAACCCTCTACCGAAGTGTGATTGGCCTTTATCACCTACCACTGCCCTACAGAGAGTTCATGTTTAGTAGAAACTAGTTTTATTATATTAATCAGTATGATATATGAAGTATAAGTCCATTTCTGGAACCATATACGATTAATCTAATCATAAGATGTACTTATAACTTTTGCTAACCTTTTGTTTGAAACAGATGGAATGACCCATCATTCTATCACATGATCTGTTAACACTTCACGAATGACAAATTCAACTTCATTTCTTTAAGTGATGAAGTGGAAATTGTCCAAAGAACGAAAAACGGTGGGACTATACCAAAATCATGAAAGTATTTCTTCTAATTCCCATTTCATCAACATTAGGGAAATGATCTTGAAACCCACAAATGTTGTCCTAGTGCTCTTATATCGGATGAATCAGATGGAACCTTAGATCATCACAAATTTATGGCTTTGTGATTGCTGGATTTTCCATAGCCATGTTCTCCACCACTCTCCATCAGAACATGATGGTTAGATTTCTCTTCCATATCCATATTTTCACCTATGTGGAAACCCAATGATTAGTTTATTTGGGTAATCGTTACATTTCATACTTTGGTTTTTAAAGCCAATTTTTGGTATTCCTTTTTACGATGTGGGTTTCTATTAAAGAAACTTTTGAGTTGTAAACCATTTATAACCCCAATGAATTTCGAGGGCGAAATTCATTTTAAGGGGGGTTGAATGTAACACCCCGAGATTTTATGAAAAATATTCTATTCATTAATGTCTTGTATTGTATGCTACACCAAAAGGAGCTTGCACAACACGCATCCTTGACTTGCCTTGCATTACACGCAATCACGACCTTCCTCGATAGTGTGGGTAGTACGCAATACCGTGTTTCACTAAACAACGATATGCTATTAAAATATTATTAAAACTAGACGTTATGAATAGTAATAACAACTTTTTAAATTTTTTAAATTTTATTTTTCAAAATGGACTTCATTTTTGGATTTGGAATATTGAAATTAGCTTAGGGTGAAATTTTGGTACTTTTTGGATAAATTTCATTTTCTAATGAATAGTGAAAATTACTAAATTTTAATTAAAAACAACATTTTTAATCCAAATAATTAATAATGATACAATATTAATATTAGTGATTTTGAAGTATATTTAGAATATAATTTTACAATTTAATACAATGTTGGTCATTAGATATAATTATACATTTAAACCAGACATAAACAAGTGTCATTCTGTTGATATTTATTATCTCTTAAGAACACGCTATTTGTTTTGACGACAGGAATTAATTATTAAATTAATTAATGCAACTGATATGTTTTGAATTTGGTAAAATAGGCATCATTTTTGAGTTCATAATATCAAATATAGCTTAAGCCTAATTTTTGGTATTTTTCTGGAAACTTTCATTTTTTGATGAATAGTGAAACCACTAAGTGGTAGTTAAAAAAAAGAATTTTTCATAAAACTTAATTTTACCGCTTCTGTGAGTGGAATTTCAAAAATCCGAGAGACACGGTTGATGTCAGTAAGTAAAATGTGGTTCAATGTGATTAAAATAATTTTTGGTGAATAGTAACTTTTTACTTTTTTTTACCACGGTTAAAAGTAAATAGGGTAATTAAGGGTAAAAATGTTTTTATTATTACCCTAACACATGTCCTAATTCAATTGGATAAGTGTAATTCTACCAAAAACAACCTTAGGAATAAAATATTATCATTTAGGCCCACTTGGATTAGATTAGGACATTTATTATTAATTTATTTAAAGAAGGGTTAAAATAGTTAAAATCAATCTTTAATAAGTAAATCATTTTTAATATATGGTTATACATAAGATAAATTCGACTATAAATACTCATTAGAAATTTAAAAAGATTTCCTACATAATGGTATTTTATCTTTAATTTTTAGACATTAAATAATTTATTTTATTTATGACACAATGATGATGCAGTAATTACCACAATAGTGAAAAATTAGAATAATTGATATTATAAACACCCAAATAAATATAAATTGAGACTTTTTATTAATTTCACTAATTTTATAGGTTAACATGACATGTTAGTATTAATTTAATTAACCTTTTTAGAACTAATCATTCTGTTATGATTTTCACAAAAATCAATTACCAAATAGTGTCAAAATTGACATAAAATAGTTTTTAAAACAAATATTATATTATTAATTGTTATTTTATTCCTAAAAATCTAAGGTTAGGCACAATGACTTAGATAATGTCATATATATTGATAATAAACAACTTGGGGTTCGTTTGTCTTGTTATAGAATGTTTATTAACCTTATATTGTAATAACACAAGAAGACACGGTAAAAGTAAAATTATTTAACTTAATGTTAAATCTAAATGATAAGGTTAAAATTGGAACCTAAACTTGTATAAATTCTATTGGATGAGAGTATTTCGATCTATCCCTACCTTAGCTTCTAAATAAATCAATTTGGAGCTATTTAAAAACGAATTTGACTTTATAATAAAATCATAGTTTTAGTTATTCCAATGGTACCCCTCTCCTCCCTTATAAAAGGGAACTTCCTCCCTCTCTTCCTCACACAACTTTGAGCCTTCAAGCTCGGCCAACCCCCGATAAATTATCTTATCCACTTCCCTAGCAACATCCTAGAGGTTCTGTTCTTCCAAAAAACCAATTTTAGTGCCCTAAAAGGAGATCTCAAAGAGGCGCTTCAAAGAAGAGGAGGTTCAGACACTTACAAAGAAAATCGGACCTAAGGTAAGGGAAATATCACAATCTCATTTTTATCTGAGATTGTTTATACTTTGGCATTTACTGGGGTGTATTTTATCATCCACATCCATGTTTCATCAATATGTAATATTATTTCCATCCACCTACAATTGTTTAAATCCAATTTTACCCTTCAGTAAGTTTTTGGTAAAAGATATGAAAGGAATCTTTTGTTGTTTTTCATATGAGGTACTTTTTTACTTTTCTGAAAAAAGTACGAAGAATGTTTTTTTTAACATATATGGCATGAATGGATTTTTAAAACATTATTTCCAAGAAGATTCCTTTACAAGTTTTCAAGTTTATTTTTAATCAACTTCTTTTAGTTTAAAATTGTATGACATGTTAAGAAAGGAAAATGTTTTTGAAGTAGAAAGGATATTTTCCTTAAGAATGGAGTTCAAGTAATTTATCAAAATTATTTTCCATCTAAGATAATATAGGGTTCTGTTTCTATCCCTATTATTACATTTACTTGAATATGTTTTGATCAAAATATTTTATGAATTCCTTTATCTTATATGAATTGTTTTATGATGTCATGATGTTTAAGAATCCCATTTTTATTACATGGGTTATGCAATGATGTATGATTTATGATTTTGTGGCACACATAAGAATGGTATCATTATGAGATTGGTGGGACCTATATCTCCCTCCAATGCATTGGGTAAATATTTTATATCTCAGGAGATAGACATGGATGGAACGGTAGGTTATACCTGTTCAGTGAAACAGGACTGAAACGAGGGTGACTCGGTTCAGAAATGGACTTTGTCCACTAAGACAGTCTTGGAAATGAGTCTTGACTAATAAGATATGATTCACTATGATTATGTGTGTATTCCACAATGTTTCATGTTTTATGTTATGATTATTGGGATTTCATTTCACTACTATGATTTATCCCATGTTATGAAATTATGCCCTCTTTTGCAGGTTATGATTTCCAAAATGTTATGTTCCTATGAAAATGATGTGATTGATATTTCTTTTGTTTACCCTTACTTAGCATTTGAGCTCACCCTTTCATGTTTTCTTTTCCCCAGGATATAAAGAAAGGTTTTAGGTAAAAAAAGGAAGATCTTTGTGGGAGATGTTCAAGATCTTTCACCACGATTAGAAGATTATATTCTGTGTTTCCAAAGACACTAAACTATTACGATCCTTGTGTGTGTGTTTTTGTTATGTAATAAGTATTCAGCAAAAGTAATGTAATGTCCATGTACGTCAAGCTTCGGGTCTCTACAGGCACAACCCCAAGTGCATTATTATTACTTATGCAGTTATTAGTATTAATGTTTCTTATTTGTTCGAAAATATTTTATGGAATTTCTAATTATATTAATTGATTTATTTATGCAACAGTATGTAATATATTAGTATATTTTTAAATAATGTATAAATAATTAGTTAAAAAACATATAACATGTATGAATCTAATCTATATATGTGTCTTGGATTTTCCTTGTTTCCACAAACCGGAATATATATAATGTGTCCATGTTGTGTATGTCAATGTCTATGATCTAGCATACACTGCGCCTCTATATCATCTTTGGCACCCACCCCCAAATCATCCTATGTGACAGGTGGGGAATGTATAGTATCACCTCATGTAACCTATATTTCCTCTATGGATAGTGGCTATTAGATGAAACTCTCAACAATATATGAACAAGATGGATGATGATTGGAACAAAGTATAATGCAATGTATGTGTCTCTAGCCTCCATCTCTCTATGAAAACAACAATGAGCTGGTGAACAAAAAATGTGAATTCACACTTCACTCTGCTATAGAACCTCACATGGTGAATATGAGAGATGAAATAGGGAGATTGTCTATCATGATGGAAATGAAGATATCTCCATACACTTGAAGGAAGAACTAAACATCCCTCTAAACTATCCATTTAACAAGCCTATCCAGTAATGTGAGAAATATAGTAGCCTCTATATATAAATTTTATATAATCATTATATTTTTATATTAAATTACTAATAAATTCTAAACTATTTTAAAAAACAAAAACAAGAAAAACGAGGTTGACAATTAGCATGTATAATTCCACATTACGATGAAATAAATGGTAGAAAAATATATGTGACTAATGTTGTCGGATTAGTCTATCACTTTCTTGTTTTAATGATAACCATTCATGTTTAATTTGCTTAAAATATTTGAATGTAATTCATCAGTGATGAAAATCCTGCATAGAACATGTGGCTTTCTGATATATTCAATCAAATATGTGATTTTAGTGATAGATTTTAAGATTATTAATTTAGAGGATGAAAAAATGTTCATTCATTTTCATTGTCTTCAAATTTTTTTATAGTTACACTGTCAATAAATTTCTTTCTCATTGAATGCATAAATGAAAAAATTAGAGTTAAAAGAGGTCAGAAATTTAGAAAATCAAAAATAGAAGGATTTATTAATGATATTTTTTCCTGAGAAAAAAATATACACATTCATGATAAAATAAATAGACTCAATCATGGATGATGGGAAGTGGAGTTCTATCTTAACACTTGGGGGAATATCTTACAAGTATTCCCTTCTACATGAAAAATGATGCATTGCAGTCCCCCTCCCCATTTCCAAGGCCAGGCTATCCCATTTCTGAAATGAGTAGACTTTGGTCATCCCTAAGTCCGTAGCCTAATAATATCAAGGAAATAATAGAAAAAATGAAAAAAATACATAAATAATAGGTGAAAATACGAAACCAAGAAATATCAAGGGAAACATTAAACTAATCAATAAGAAAGGTAACAGAATAAAAGTAACACACATGCATCCAATATGTACTATAATAGATAACCATATTGATCATGTGATACACTGGTTCAGTATAGATCTCCCATGATATGTTCATCAATACATAAGATGCAACAACATGTGCATAGAGATATCTAAATTCTTCGATGATACCACAATCCTACTATGATTTATCCAACATGACCAACAATAATTGACCACTTTATCTTATAACTGAGTTGTGGAACTCTATTACATGAATGTGACCCTATATATGGTCAATGGTTAAATCATACAATGATAATGCATCCTGCAATATCTGATCAGTGGAACTTTATAAATGATTATTAAAATTAATCCCATTTTTCATCCTCTAATAGGCATGTTGGGACCATTCAACAAAGTACTTCACATATAAAAATTTATCTATTACTAACCCTATGATTGATATGTTTCACACACTCTTGGTGAGCCCATTTAGGCACTCCACTATATTAGTGGTCACATTTCCATATCTCCTACAACCATCATATGAAAATGTCTGTTTTTCCTTTGAAATATTCCTCATATAATCATACACATATTGAGGATAACATATAATTTCTTCATGATATTGGTCAAATATTTCTTGTTGGGTATCATATTCCGAAAGAAGAAAATAATTTATTTAAATGTATATTAAATTTTATTTCCAAGAAAATATGTTCATAAAAAATCCTAACTTGATGATCTCCTTCTTTGTTGACTCAAATATGAAATTCCTATTCAAATTGCATGAAATATATCCATTGTAATATTGATGACATAAATTCATTTATCTCCATGAAGCTCTATCACTATTAACGGTCTCTATAATCAATTGATGGATATCATATATCAGTCATAATCTCTGTTTTTGTGTGACATGAATGCATATACATGCCCAAAACCAATTCCATGATTCAAACTTCTCATTTCCAAAAATAGAAGATACAAGTGGTTTAGGGGAATGACTACCATTCTATGTGGTAGTAATAAGTATAAAAATTATATAATTTTCATAAATAAATGTTCAATTGACATGAATGAATTGTTTAAAATAGGTAATGCACCAATACATAGCCTGAATTCCCAAAACAACCTATTGAACTCTAAATTTGATTGATCAACTCAGTGATCGGTGGAGACATAATCAAATGTGACCCAATGAAATATAGTCTCATTGTTGAGAGACAAAAATCCTATAAGTTTTAAAAACATTTCATATGATCTATCCCAATCACTATAAACTTCCATAATTTCCTTTTTTACATTCGATTCTATATCATAGGATATCATGTAGCTAAACAACTTCTATATTCATTCCTGAAAAAGGGACATAAGAACATCTTGGCACATCAATATAACCTATACAATATATGTTGATATAAACTCTACATCCATTAAGAGTGATTATGCGAGAATCTAGATGTTCACAAGATTGTGGCCCTTCTAATTTGGTTATCTTCCAACATTCAAAACATTTATCATATATTTCCCTCATTTGGAATTTACATTCAAACATGTATTTTTATCATCAAATGAGATATTTTCCATTCTTCAATTCATCAACCATAAATGAAAAATTTTACTCTATGTGAATTTTTTTATTACATTTTCATGGAAAAACCATTACCTGAAATAGATGATGTTGTTAGTTGATTTAGATGTATTCCTTCTAATGCCAGTGAATTATGTCGCATGTGTATTTAAATACCAATAAAAATGTTATACAAATGACATTACTTCAACTAAGGAAGCCAATAGTGTATGATTAATACCTGTAACTTATGGATGCCTATCTATCAGAGGAACCGAAAAAGGTTCATTCCCCACATCACCCTCACCCACATAATCTCATGAAGCCACCCCAAATACATACCCATCAGATAAAATTCTATTCATTAAATCCTTAGTAAAAATTGGGATGTAAGTAACATTTCATTCAAAATGATGATCATATTATTTATTCGTTTTTCAATCATAGGAGTCATATGAGTAAGAAATGAATGAGAGTGTTTTAAAGGACTATATTTTATAGATATCAGAAAACAAGGTTCTATAGTAGTAGTTTGTATTCCATCATTATCATAAATCACTTGATATATTTCCATTAGACCGTTACTACACTACTTCTAGAATAACATTGATTCATCAATCCAATCCTCATCATTGACCAGAGGATACTTAGTGTGACAAAAACATTCAAGATTTGAATATTTTAATATGTAATTGAAGTAATTAATTGACCATCTCTTATTTTTATCCACTATGAATATTCCGGCAAACATAATCTATTATAACACAATCATGAATATTTTCCACTCTTGTACGTTGAAAACTATAGCTGAAACCCTACTTAGTATAAATTACTCCACCCTATTAATATATTTTTATAGACATGACTAACTATAAATAAATAATTAACAAAATATTATATAATCACTGCTAGAAATTATGGATTTTGAACATGTGGAAGTAGACGACAACTTTTAGTAGACGCGATAGGTAAAATGTTTTTTTGGTATTTTTCCAATTTCCCCATTCCACCTTGTTTTACTTCTTCCCATGTTCTCCTTACCTCCACAACCCTACATCTCTACACCTCACCACATGATTTCATCCACAAAATATGTACCAGCTAGGTCACCAATTAATTAGTCACCTAAATTCTTTTAATTATTTCAAAAATTTATTAATACAATTTTCAATCTAATGATCCCAACATTAAATTCAATAATTAATTATTCCCATTAAATTTCAAAATCTCAATATCACATTAATTAATAAAATAATAAATCAAATCAATTACACTTTCAACTATACATTAATTAATTAAATAATTAAATAATTTTATTTCATGTTCAACTCCCTAATCCTAATACAATATTAATTCATTTAACCATTAATTAATCTAATTCCACCTTTCAATTGCCCAAAAAACACAAAAACATAATCATGTGACAATTAAAACAAATCAAATCAATTATCTTTGAAATTTTCAAATGATGGAAATTTAAATTATAATAATTACATAATGTAATTAAATCAATATTGTGGTATTGGAATTTAGACCACCTACTTCAATTCGCTACTGAGTGATCACCAAATGGAAATCCACGATTGAAGCGAAACAAACCTAATCACATCAAAGATTGATATCTTGATTCAAATACAAGATCTAAGAAAAAACAAAACAAGGTCTATTAAACATAGATCAAGATCAAACTCCAACCTAGTAAACAAATCTTCAATGTATGGGATGAGAATGGGAAAGAGATAAGAAACAAAATGGTATGAGATGCTCATAATGGGAGAGGTAAAGATCTTCAATCTGAGCATTGAATCAACAAAAATGGAGGTCGAGAGGGTCTGAAATCTAACCAGGGCCTCCAAAATTTAGATAATTTGTCTTGGGTAAATCTAAGTCTGATTAGAGTTTAACGTAGGGGTTTCAGAAATTTTAAAACTTAATTCAGGATTATTTAAAACTAATTTCATGATTAATTAAAACTACACCCATGGTTTTCTAGGTATGGGTGCATGGTTTTTTAAAAATTGTACCTTCATAATGTAGCTCTTTGGGGGGGGGGGGGTTCAGGGTCATGGTTTCTCCTAAAAAGGTGAATTATGGTAAAAACCATGCACCATATATGTGAATCCCCATTGTTTTGTTCACATGCTTTGTTGGTTTTATGCACACTGTTTGGGAAAACAATGCACCAAATGAGCACAAACTCTCCTCCCTCCAGAATTTTCAATTTTTGCTCAAAATATCACAAAAAAATAACAACAAAAAATAATAAAAAACACGTAAAATGGGTTCCTATAAATAATCCTCATATTTATTAAAAAAGGATCAGCTTCATAAAATCTCCCCACCTTATAATATATCTTCCATGAGATGAAATGAAAATCATTTCTATGGTTCTAAGTAAAAAAGATCTGGCCACTTAGGCCTCATATCTATTTATCTCTCCTTTATTTCCTCCTAAACATGTCCATGATTCCACAATACACAAACTATTAGCGTAGTCTTCAACCACAAAACATACACAATATGATCCAACACATGTATCAGATGACCCTCAAAGGATGTATCTGTCTCAAGTATGAAATCATTGAAATCAACCACATGAGAAGTGTCAGGGAGATACTATCGTAGTTGTGACTCATGAAAGACTTCATGCATAACACCATGTCTTTATGAAATATCCAATCGGTACACCACCCTCCCGATTCACTTCACTACCTCAAATGATCCAATGAACCCGGGTGTCTTCTTTGCCTGTAAATGTATCCTGCAACAACCTAATATAGAAACACTTTATGGAATACCTGATCACCCTATGTAGACTCTAAGGTCCATCAAATTCTATCATCATACAACTTATTTATACTATGAGACATACCCTTATGCTTTTTAATAAACTAAACCTACTCTGAAATCTCCTAAATGAGACTTGGTTCCCACAAATTAGACTCATATAACTCTATCCATCATAGAGGTGATCTTTATAGACAACCAAAAAGATCCAGGTCTGGTGACATCTGTGTTGTTTCTTGATAACTATTATAATATGAGAACTCAAATAAGTCATTGTGATTATCCCAAGATCCATGGATGTCTACGACACAATCCATATAATATCCCCTTGCACCTATATAATACAATCTAACATTACATCTTTCTTTAGGTGGGACATTATACACTGAAAAACCTATGTACCAAGCGCCTTCTGTAATCCATAGAAGAAGCATGATGTAAATCATGAATCACGGTCTAAAACTATTGTACGTGGCACCCCTTTCATATGGACCATCTCTTGTACATACAAGTCCCCCAACTGCTCAAATGAGAAATTCTCCCAGATCAGAAATAAATGTTATTCTTTGTCAAAACATTCACGATCACCCAAATAGAATCATTATTATTAGGCTTCCACTATATACCCACAATAAATTTCATGGATATTTAATCCCATTTCTATTCCAGAATGGTCAATGGTTTTAGCAACCACCAGGTTGTTGATTCTCATCCATCACAAGTTGAAAAGTGTAGCATTGTCTCACGAAACCTCATATCTTGTATTTTCATGCCTAGACACCAAAATTGTCATTGTAGGTCTGGGTAAATTTCCATAACAACTAGATGGACTACCCACATCATGGTGTTTAATTCATGCATTTTCTCCTCTCACATGATCGTAGACACAACAACTTTTTTCCTAACATTGATGATCATTTCATCATATATGGACCAAAATGAATGTGTATCCCCACCTTCAAGGATTTCCCCCAAGGGTAAAATTATATATATTATTACTTCTAGTCCATAATTCATCTAAAAAGTGTTGAATCTACTAAAATTGATATGAGAGTCATTTACTCCTAACTCATCCAAACTACCACATGTATCTCTTCTAGAAAAGTCATTATTTTCTACTCAACACTAGACTCCTGAACATCCTTAGTCAAGCATTTCCTTCTTACGTAATCCACCACACTATATCCCTTTCCAGACATATATTCTTGATCAAAATTAAATGTCTGTATATAATCAACCAACCTCCTCTAATGTTGATTTAAATCTCATTGTGAAAAGATATACATTATGATCTTGTGATTAGTATACCCAGGAAATTTTTTTCCCAACAGATAATTTCACCAACACCTTAAATCATAATCAAATGTAGCTAACTAATGATTTTGCATTAGGTATTTCTTTTCATGATTCCTAAACAACCACGACCCATACACCACAACTCGATCACCCTATATCAACATAGATCCAAGCATGATCCCATAAGTTTCACAATACATCATGAACTCTCTATATGGATCAGATAGGATAAAGATTGGTGTCAATTTCAAGAGATTATTCAACAAATGAAAGGAATTTTCACACGGTTACAAGATATAGAACATTATCCCCTACTTGGACAATCCCAAAATTTGTTATATTAAATGGGATATGTCCTGGATGAATCATTGATAATATCTAACTATTCCAAAAATGATACATATATTTAACACGTTATTTGGGTAATCCCAAGATACAACTATGTGAAACTTATCTGGGTCCCTTGACAAATTAATATAAGATGATGAAACCCATGAAGTTTACGTAAATTATCCAACAGTGACACAAAGATAGCTTGGAAAATAAAAATTTATCTCCCAATGTACTCATGATGATTTCCAAATGATTGGCATGATCACCATGAGCCATGGAGTACTTCAAGATGTCATCCATTAACACTACCAAATACTAATCTATGTATAGATTAAAGATTTAGTTTCTCAAAGACATAAACGCAACATGTGTTTTCATCAAACCAAATGGAAATATTATTATCTCACAAAGGACACACCTTATTTTAAATGTAGTCCTCGGTATATCAGAAGGACGAAGTCTCAACTGATGATACCCAGATATCATATCAATCATGGTAAAAACATATGATCCCCTCAACGGGTCAAACAGATCATCAATACAAGGAAGAGGATACCTGTTCATTATGATTATCTCATTCAAATTTTGGTAATCAACACATAATATTGGATTTATATCATCATCGTAAAAATTATGTGATCCTCAAGGACACATACTCTAGTAGAAATATTATTTACCCTCCAACTGCTCTAGATGATTCTTGAGCTCTTGATGATTTTTCAAAGAAGGTTTGGGATGTAATTCATTGAATATATCATATCCCACTTTGGAGGTAGTCATGGATTATCATAGGGGAATATGTCCATATAATCATCCACAAAATAAGGAACCCAGATGCCTAAGGAGCCTTCTACACCAAAGGCTATGATCTTCAACTGATGGACGATGGGATGAACCCTCCTACTCATAGAACCAAATAATCCCACCATGATATCTCCATATCTTGACATGGATAATCATATCCCATTAGTGCGCAGGCATTTGATTTTTTATCGACGATATTGAATATAGGCTCAAACTATGGAAATACAATTCATACCGTAGATGATGTTATAGGGTTCCATCGTAATGACAAAAAGGTTCCACGTGGCCCTCTCTACACTATGATACTTCTCTAACTTCTGGTAGATAAAAGTTACCAAATAATCTTTCCCTGAATGAATATCAAGAGGAAACTTTTGGTCGTGTACCTCAATGGGAAGCTTGAACTCTCACACCAAGAGTATAGGGATAAAGGAATTAAAAAAACCTATGTATACTAATACTGAATCATGATATGATAAAAACAAATCATACCTCTAGTTATATCATGTGTTATGGTATCATAAACCTCCAAATCATATACTTGATTACATCCTAATACAATACAACCCTGAGATTGAATTTTCCACTTGGGGGTGTTGGTGGAAGGATCGCAAAGTGTCGTCCACCACCCATTTCATTTCCAACCCCTCAAGAATATCTGCATCCCTAGGGACAACATTGTCCTTGACTGAGAAACCCCTCATCACGATGATGCCTCTATTATGATCGTCTATTAGTTATCTGTCTTTGGTGTTATTTTATGACTCGTCCCACGAGGCTCATACCATGACATCCCCAAGCCTGCCTCATTAAGTCCAGCTATTGAGGACTTGCATCCAAGGCATAAACCTACAATTATGAGGCATTTTTCTAAGCACATGTATGCACAAACACACAAACACATCCCAAATACTAGATAGGTAAACAAACATTTCACTAATCAAACACTGAGTAAAGGTACAAGCTAGAAGTCAAATGGGCCAGAAAAAATCCAGCAAAAGACAATCTTAAAACAAGAAATTATAATGTTCTCAGAAAAATTATCTATTTAAAACCCAACATGATGGTATGTGTAGTGTAGCTACTGGAAGCTATTGAAGTATGCCCCACCATCCAAAACTCACTGGACCCTACCTATTCCTAGGACACCAAGTCCTCCATCTAGGTGTTTGTCATTTTTACAAAACATGGAATGCACTGTTGAAGCCCGTGTAGGGGCGAGTAACACAATACTCAGTTGGGACCCCATAAAATAAATGAAACACCACAAATGAAGGTATAAAAAATGTATTGTCAACTCATATAGGTATAATCAAGATTGTAGAAAGCACCTCCAATAGTCACAACACTGAACACCTTGGACTACTGGGGTACACATACATGATTAGTATTGTGGGTAAGATAGGTCACACAGATCCATTCCCAAATGTGGGGTAGCCAGATCACACAGAGCTTATTACCACCTTGGCCATCATACTAAGGTAATCATTCCTAATAATTATTGTGGGTTTTTCGGGTCACATAGATCCGCTCCCCATTGCGGGCCTACCTGCTCACACATAGCCTCTTCCTGCTGGGCGGTCATAGATGATCCATGTAGGGGCTCTTGTAGATGATCCACATTGGATCATTTGTTAGCAGTCTTCAGGTATTAGATAGCAGTAGGCTTCCCTCACGTAGTGCACTTAATTCCATGAGAAAAAAAATCCACTATGCCAGTCATCACATTTTGATATCCATGAAAACTTGTTTTTAGTATTCCTAAATAACCTCCCCATCTCAAGGGTTCCAATTCTACAAATGTATGGTCAATCATATGTTCGGCCTGAAAGATATTGGAATTTATTAATTTGGATCAGGTCGTGCCTCATCACAATCCGACCTAGTCAGACTGACCAGACCATCTCAGCCCGAGGCCATGTATGCCCTGACGCCGGTCAAATGATCTAACCTGATATAGTTTGTGTTTGTGATAGCCTAGTCTAGCATGTCCACCAAGTCTATCCCATTGGGCCTTACTAGATGTAGTTCGACTCGACTGGCGGTCCAGCCCACTGGGTCATCCAGTGACCCGGTTCCATACGTCCCTACCCGCAACAGGCATGCCAATTTTTTCCCAACCGAGCTTCCCAACAACATTCTATTACTCTGACGGCCCGACCCACAATTACAGACCATCTTAATCTTGCCTAGGATACTCAGTGGCCGGGTTTATGCCCTGTCGTCCTCGCTCGCCCAATGGGTCAGTCCCCTTGAGCCTGAACACCAAGCAGGGCCTCTGGTTCTTAACCATCGCAGACGACTAAGCCATCCACTCTTGGTTCCCACATGTGGTCCCTATAGAATTCATGCCAACGAGTTGTCATTATCCACGTGGTGCAGGCCGAATCTCTGACATGACCAGGTGGGCTCATCCCTAACCTCCAACTGATAGCCCTGCATTCAGCCGCTCCTACCGCCGGTAGTTCCTGCCACACCACCTATGCCATACCATTCGTGGCTACTACCTCAATGAACCATTGTGGCATGCCACCGCGAACCCCCTCCCACCGTAATGGGCCACCACCAATGTCTTCACTGTCACACCAGTGTTGCCTTTTGCAGACCATCGGGCACGCTCTAGTGGACTGTTCCTTGTGGTGTTTGCACCTCTGGATTCCATTATATGCCACCTTCCCTACTAATACCACAAAACCTCTTTTTCACTATTTTGAAGTTGTTCACATGATGAACGCAGGGAAAGAGATAGGGGCATAGGCACCCATGCCTTGTTCATGTTGGATTACACAATTTGTGTTAGAGGTTTTGAAAACATGGGAGGGGTGTTTTTATATTCGAACAACACTTTAATACCTATGAAATCCCCTTGATATTATAAGACACCCCCACAAGAACAACCGACCCACATATCAACTGATTCATGGCTTGATTTGTGTTCTTTGTTTTTGAAAGAAGAATGGGGAAATCAAAAATCAAAAGTAACTCATACATAGAGTAGATTCTCTATTGGTGTCGATCCATTCAAAGTAATAAAAACTTTTCTATCTTTGGTCCGGGATCCTTCCAACATGGCTTCGTATCTGTGTTTTCTATCCGCCATCATTCCATATTGGATAAAAAATCCTCTGCCATTCATCAGAAAAATTGTATCTCTGATTCACCAACTTGTTATCTCATTAAAATAGAAACACATTATAGTGTTTCTATTAAGTTGCATCATCACACAATTTTATTAGTGAAATACTGAATCTGTTAAATTGTTTCATTTGTGAAATAACGTATCTATTACACTTTGATTAATGAGTCATTTTGGTAATCATTTAAGATCTTCATTAATGGAATTTATTTAATGTGATTCATCATTGTCTCATTGACATGCTGTAGTGCAGACATGTCACCACTCAACATTATAGGGAAAAATAACTATTAATGTTATTTTTATTTATCTCACAATATTCCCAAAAACTAATGTTTTTAGTTGACCCTCGAAGGTCGAATTTAGGTCCTTTCTATGTGAATCCCAACATTATGAGTTTAACAGTTCCCTATGATTTTTATATAATCAAAGGTTCAAAATTCACCAAAACCTTCTTGAACATTTATTTAAATGAAATTAAAACAAGTTGGAAAATCTATTCTGGGCTCAATAGGCATCAAAACCTAGTGTTTTTGAGCATCTGGTCTCAAAATAATCTCATATATTTTTTAAAAAATGGAATTTTCAGCACATTACATTAACCCCAACTTCAGGGCTTCATGTCCCCGTAAGCCAAAAAAAAGGATAAAAAAACAAATGGGGGTTATTAACAAGAATGTAAGCCCCCCTCTCCTATGTTCTCTCCAGGAGATGCTCATGCTACTACCGAACATGCACTAGAGAAATCGATCATCCAAAAAGTACCCGCTTTTTGTCAATCCGCTATCTCCACAGAGAACTCCACAAAGGTCTCCCCATCGTTAATGTCCATATCATCCTTATTGATGGTGTGAGATGGATCATGTACGTACCACCTCAGTGTTAACACATGGAAAACATCGTGCCCTTGGTGAATATATGGGGGGATAACTAGCTGGTACACCGCCTCTCCAACTCTAATTAGAATCTTGAAAGGTTTGGTGATCATCGAAGATAACATTCCACCCATGCCAAATCTCTACAATCCCCAGTGGGGTGAGACCCAATGGATAACAAGGTCTCCCTCCTTATACTCCACAGGAATCTATCTCATATCACTATAAGACTTCTTCATGCTCTGTATAATCCTCTTCTTCTCTTAGATGATCTTCACCTTCTCAGTGGTAGGTCGTACCAACTCTAGACCCATGAGTTCTAAATCACCTAGGTCTATCCAACAGAGAGTTAATCCGAAATTCCATCCGTACAAGTCCTCGAGCACTGATATTCTAATGGGGGAGTGATAGTTTTTGGTGGTATAAAAACTCCCCCAGTGGAAGTTAGTCCTCCCAATTATGACTAAAATCAAGGATGCAAGCATGAAGCATGTCCTATAAGGTATTTATGGTCCTCTCTATATGATAATTAGTCTGTGAGTGAATAGCTATTCTCAATCGTAGATGAGTCTTGGATCCCTTCTATAATCCTTTACACAGCTAGATGTGAATCCAGCATCACATTCTGAGATGTTCATCGAGGGCACCCCATGAATCCACACTATCATCTGGATGGAGAGGTGTCCCAATCCCTGTTCTGATGCCTTATCCCATATGGGTAGGAAGTGATCTGACATGGGGTGTCTGCCAACGATCACCCATATAGAATCGTGGCACCTGGACGTGCGTGTTAATCTCATCATGAAGTCCATCAAGATATCATCCCATTTCCACTAAGGTACCTCAAGTGGATATGTCAATCCTCTTTGAACCTGGTGCTCAACCACAACTTGCTGACAAATGATGCAATGTGGAACAAACTTGGCTGCCAATTTCTTTATCTCCGGCCACCAGTACTGATATTGGAGATCCTAGTACATATTCTCCACTCCATGATGTATAGCCATGTGGGGGGGGGGTATGTAACATCCTTATAATATTCTCTCCTAATTCCACGAGTACATCTATGTGTCCTAAAAAATGAAATTCCCCTAACCAATCGAAAATCCATCAGGAGACTATCCTGAGGATAAATGATCATGTCCAGCCTCACAATCAACATACACGATCTATTCCTTCCTAATTCACTATAAGAGTGGTGGAGTGATAGTCATCGACTATCAGTAAGATTATCCATCATCATATATGATGGATTTATACATCACATATTGCTACTCTACCACATCACTCAGTATCTAGAAACTAGATCTCCTGTTGAGTGACTTTTCCACCACATTTTCCATCCAATGAGTAAAGACTATATCGAATTCATAATCTTATAAGAACATTATCCATCACTGTTGTCTCTAGTTTAGGTCTTTATGGGAGAATATATACATAGGACACTTTTGGTAAGAGTATATAGTAAACTGTTCACCAATCATGTAGTGCTACCACGTCTTTTAGGAAAAGGCCATTGTTGATAGATCCATGTCATGGGTCATGTAGTTCGTCTCATGCTACCTCATATTTCATGAACCATATAAAATAAATACTCTCTCTTGAATCAACACACAACCAAGTATTGTCCTTGATTGATCACATGAAATTACATAACTAATTTCATCCTATGGTAGTGTCAAGATGGGGGCACTCCTAAGTCTCCACCTCAGCTTCTAGAAACTCAACTGTCACTTCTCCATCCACACGAAGGACTGTCCCTTCGATGTCAAGGAAGGTAAGGGTGATGCTACTCTGGAAAAATCAGGGGCCAATATTTTGTAGTATCTGGCCAACCTAATGAAACTCTACACCTCAGTCACACTCCTAGGTGGCTCCCAAGAATGAAATGGGTCTATTTTCGAAATATCCATAGAAAATCCATCCTCAAAAAAGGCGGGTCCCAGAAAGTTGATCTCCCAAATAAAAAACTCGATCATTGATTCTTCCCATAATGCTGGTGCTCTTAGATTGTATCTAAGACTATTTGTATGTGTGTAGCATGCTCCTCTTCTGTTGTCGAGTACACCAAGATGACATCAATGAAGACCACGATGAAGTGATCAAGGTAAGGCCGAAAGATCATGTTCATGAGTCCCATGAACACTACTAGTGCATTGGTCATGCGGTAGGGCATCATGAAGAACTCACAATGGCCATACCATCATCTCTTGGCTATCTTTGGTACATCCTCATCTCGTACCCAATGTCAGTGAAAGCCTGATCTAAGAAGTATCTTTGGTAAACACCTCATTCCCTTCAGTTGGCCGAAGAAGTTATCAATTCTTAGTAGTTGATATTTTTACTTCATGATTACATAGTTCAGGCACTAGTTGTCCATGTATAGCCTCAATATCCCATATGCGTTCTTGGAAAACAAACCTAAGGATACACGTGGTAAACTGTTGTTCCCCACGAGTCCCTTCTCTTACAATTCCTCCAACTATACCCTCCACTCACGAAGCTCCGTGAAAGCCCTCTGATACATTGGCGGGGATATCTGTGTCGTCCTATGGTACAAATTGATGCAGAAATCTACCTCTCTCTACAAGAAGGTATTCCCGGAACATCCTTAGTGTTGACTTCCTCATACTCATTCACCACTATAGGGAATCTTAGAATCCTCTCATCAACCACACCTAGGGTGAAGCTAGCCATCTAATGAGTGATTAGATGCACCATCCTATGAGAAAGTATGCCCTATACTACAAGAGGTCCCTTACCACCAGTGGAGGAAAACCTAGTCTCATCCTCATTGACAAACCACACACAATATATAGGACAATCAATCTGATTATGAACTGTTTATGACCATTCCATAACCAATATGAAATCCTAGGGAATTGAAACAAATGGAAGAAATATGTAATAATCGAATCCCCTCTCATAGGACTCTCTTATCGTAAGGATCGTGCCAATGGATCCAATGGAATCTATGAGCGCCAAATGAGATCTGTGGAAAGGAAATAGTGATTGGAACCTATGTCTATAAGAACATTAGATAAGGTGGAGAAGACAAAAACCATACCTCTAATCATCAATGGAGTTTTGGGGTCATAGTCCTCCATGGCCCCATGTTGAGCCCACATCTTTACACCTACTCCTTGAGGTCGAGGTGGACCACTTGGGGGTGGGGGTGGTTATACTCGGACCATTACTCAGCACCTTATCCTCGACATGCTTTTATACCACATCCACTTCTCTGTTGAAATCCTTTCTTGAACCTCTATCTATGCCACAACGATCCCTCGATCATCCGCTGATCATCTGTGTGGCGAGTCAAGTAGTCCTGTGCCATGGGTCCCCACCAGCTGAATGTGAAGAACAACATGGATCCCTGCTGACTCCCACTGATATGGGAGCCCATAACTATAATCCTTTAGTCCTCGGTTCACCTTATGGATGATCTATCCCACTTGGACCACTAAATCATTTGTCATCTTCCATCCATGGATGACTCAGCCACATGTCACATGGTGTTAGTTTCCATCGTCTGTTCCTACTAAACAAGGAATCTCTCTACTAGTATAGATCTCTCTAGAACTCTATCGTGAGTAGAGATGCTAAGAGAAATCATTGATGCCCCGATCTCTTGTTGGAGTACTAGATCAATGGTCTGAGCCCTAAAGAAAGGTTCTCATACCATATATATTGAGTTGTGGGAGATGTCACAAGCTTCATAGAGTAATTAGCCACTAACATGGTTCCCTTTTGTAGGTGAAGCGGCTCCTATATATGCACTGAGTGTATGGTCGCGGGGATGAAATCCTCTTTGAAAATCCCCTAAAAAATAGCCTATTAGAGGGTCAACTCATATTGGGTTTGAATCGTAAAAATCCAAAATCTCCCCGCTGATCCTCAAAGATGGATCGAGGATGGGATCACCCTCTAGTCATGTAGCATCCTTATTAAGTTGAAGAACCCTGCCACCACCTGCAGCCATTCCTCATTGACCTGCGGATCTGTCTCTCCTCTGAACCTGGGAGGTCTCTATCCTTTAATCTTGTGCAAGGCACTAAGTATACATCCTCTTCTACCAATAATGCTGATAGTAATTGTTGGACAAAAGGTGGTGGTAACCCTGGTGCACCACCCGGTGGATCCATCTCTAACATAGTACCCTGAACCGATACCTCATCCCTAGGTGGGTTGTTCACGCATTCACTGATCTGAATACTAGTTGTCTATCTGCATAGAGGCATCATGAAATAGATTATGATGTACCACCGTCAATAGATTATACCGGGTGAGATGACTGTAATTCAAGAATAACATGAGGAAACACTCAATTCCTCTACAATTCAAGAACCATCGTTTTAATATTTGGATCAAAAAGAATAATTCAAGGTCTTGGTGTACGAATTTGTCATTATCTGCACAAAAACTAGAATCCTTGTATCGGAATGTCGAACTCAAACTAATTAAAATTGTCTCCTAAATAAGAAAACAACAGTCTCCCTATCTTTGAGGTAGAACCAACCACCTCTAATACCACTTTGTCAAAACTGCCCCTGCTTCCCATGCCATGAATTCTCCAGGCCCACCACCCAAAGGTTAGGGGTTAGAGACTAGCATCGAAGGCGTAAACTTGCATATAGGAGGCATTTCCAAAGTACCTGCACATATGGTCACACAACCACATACTCAAAACAAGGGAAACATGAATTCCACTAAATAACCACTAATAAAAGGTACATGCTTTAATTTATATTAGACAGAATACAAACCCAACAAAAGGAAAACTGAAAACAATAAAGTAAAAGGATATCAGGAATGTTTTTCATTTAAAAATCTACCTAATGGTATTTGTAGAGTAGCTATTGGAAGCTAGAGAATTATTCCCTGCCATCATGAACTCACTAGACCATGCCTGGTCAGAGGCCACCAAGTCCTCCATCTAGGCATCAATCATCCGCACAGGACCCGACTAGTGCAGGCAATGCTCGTGAAGGGGTGAATAACACAATACGGAGTAGGGACACCAGAAAAATGAAATACCACAAAGGAAAGTATAAAAAAGGTACTATCATCTCACATAGGTATAATCTAGAGTATAGAAAGAAATACCATCAGTTGAAACACTGAACACCTTAGATTTATTTGTTACTCATCCCTGAGGAGTACTATGGGAATGCTGGGACACTTAGAGCTTCTCCCCACCGTGGGCATGCTGGGTCACATAGATCCACTTCCCAGTTTGTCCACCATACAGAGGTACTCATCCCTGATGATTATCGTTGGTCTACTATGTAAGATAGTATCGCTCCCCACCATGGGCCTATCAGGTCACACATAGACGTTTCCCACTAGTCCTTTTATTATAATCCACGTGGGGTCACCTGTAGCAGATCCACATTGGGTCTCTTTTTAGCATTATTCAGCTCTAAGTCAACCAAATGATTCATGCACGTGTGCACTTGATTCTAGGAGAAACTGCTCCTCATGCTATTTTTTACATTTCAACTTCCAAAAAAACCTCCGTTGAGTATGTCAAAATAACATCCTCATTACAAGGTTTCCAAATCTGCTAATGGCTCATCAATCAGATTTGTTTTCTGAATTTTTTTTTATTAATTAGGGGTTGGTTGTGTCTTAGTCCAGTCCAACCAGGTCAGGCCAACCCAACAAACCCGGCATGGGCCCCCTCATGCCCTATCTCGATTCACCATATCTGACCCATCCCAATTTGGGTATGGTCCGGCCTTGTCAGGCCTACTACTGGGTGATGCCCATTGGGCCTTGTTGGCTAGGCCTGGATCGGCTAGGGATCCATCCCACCGGGTCACCCATTGACCAGGTTCCATCCGGCCCTACCTAGAATCGGCGGGCCGATCCCCTCAAGCCCAAATAACTAATGAGGCATATGGTTCTTGAGTTCCATGGATGGGTAAGCCGACCACACTTGTACCCCAAACGTGGTCCTCCTGGACTATGTGCTAGCCTGTTCTAGTAGCCCAAGTAGCGTAGGTCGCCCCTCCGAAGTGACCGGGTGGCCACATCCTTGACTTCCAGGCATCACCCTACTTTGAAATGCTCTTACTTCATCGCTACAGCCCGATATGGCAGTGGAAACTACCTCAACGATATGTCGAGGCTCACATCCACCTACCCATGGCCGACGCCGCTGCAATGACAGAGCCTTCTACATACAGTCGGGTCTACTACAGTGGTTTTTTTGTCAATCTGTTCATACCTCCAGCATCCATGGGAAGAGACATTCCCTGATAAGGCCTTGAATCCTCCATTCCTCTATTTCAAAGGTGTGTCCAAAAATAATTCCTTAGAAGGAACAATGGCAGAGGGCCCCCAGACTTGTTCATTTCAGTCCTCACCCTTTGCGTTAGAGGTTTTGAAAACATGGATGGGGAGGTTTGTTATTCAAACAACAGTCTAATCCCGATGTAATCTCTATGATAGAATAATACCTACCTATAAAAACAAGCAACCCAAAGATAAAAATGTTAACGGGGTTATCTATTTTCATTTTTTTATAATGTAGAATAGTGAAATCAAAAATCAAATGTAACCCTTACCTAGAAAATGTTAGTAATTGGTGTGGATCCATTTGAAGTCATTGTTTTTCATCAATCTATGGTCCCAAATCCTTCATCCATGGAATCAAATCTTTTTTCCAATCAATTTTTGTTCTTCATTGGATTGAAAATCATTCTCCATTAGTCTGATAAATTCCAAATCTAAATCTCCAAATCATTATCTCTTTAAAAGGTAAATTCATCGTAGCATTTTTGTAACACTGCGTAGTCGAGTCGTTACGTTGTTTCATTTTTGAAACAACATAACTGTTACACATAAATTAGTGAGTCATTAGGCTACTCATTTAACATCCTCATTAATAGGGTTCATTTAATGTTACTTGTTTTCAAATCATTTCAGAACTATAGAGTGGATGTGTCACAGCTCAATGGTGAAAGAAACAAAACAATAAATTTTTAAGTTATTTTTATTTTTCTACCAAAAAGTCTAAAAAATAACTTTTATGATTGACCCTATCTGGTCAAAATTAGGGCCTTTCTAGAAGAATCCTGAAATTCTATGTTCAATTATGCCATCATATTTTTGATATGAGAACCAATTTAAAATATACAAAACCCACTCAAATTTTTAGTTAAATGAACTTAGAAAAAGTTCAAAAACCTATCTCGGGCTCAGTAGGCTTCATAATTAGGTTTTTTTTGAGAGTCTAGTCTTGAAATAATCCCATATAATTTAAAAAGAATTACATGGAATCTCCAGTACATTACAGTTTTTGCATGTCTATATAGGCATCTCAAACCATGTGACCTATCCCTTCACAAGAAAATCACCTCCCCTATTCGGAATGACATGGTGCTCTACGCTATCCCTAAGCACTTGCCTGAGCCTGGTCATGGGATGCTATCATGAATCAAGAACCTATTTCATGGCGTCTTCTTGCTATTGTAGACAACATAGCTCTCTGGAACACATTTCCATCTTCAGCTATCTAATTTCCATCTGAAAAAATATCCCTTTCACATGTGCATATTCTATAACCCAATCATATTTGGGGATGTACATGGGTACCACATGAGTAGAAATCTCTTTGCGGGGTCCCTGATTAAACTTCTATGCACAAAATTATTAATCCAAAATCATGTCAAGGGATTAATGTGTATGGTTTGTGAACCTCACTTCATACTCATCCATCATCATCCCTCCCTACTATAGCTCAATAATCTTCTCGTTCCACATTACAGAACGAATAAGGGGTAGTACTCTTCATAGAATAGATGTAGGAAATCGGTCTACAAGAGTGTCGACTCATCATTAATCTATCTAATAAGGCTCCACATGCACCTAGAAACTCTGTGGAGAAGAATAGATTCTATCACAACAAATAGATTTTTAGTTTTCAAAAAATACCAATGATATAGATCAACGACTCTAGAAAATCATCTATTTCATGAGGATCTTTCTCACCATGGAACCTCAATGGCCTCTACTACCGGAACTCACGGAGCGCACTAAGCCTGCAAGCATCCATATCCTTCTCTGGTAGAATGATATGTTGATCAATAGGTGTAGGTTCGTATACCCTCCCACATGGAGGAATGGGGTCGACGGATGGATGTTGAACTAGGGCCGCATCACTCATCAGATAATCTTCTGGATCTAAAGCTAGTATCCAAACTAGTTTTTGATAATATATAAATCATTAGATTTATCAAGACATACCAAGGTCAAATGATCACACACAGACACACAGATATATATATATATATATATCAATAACAAAGGCGAGATGGCTCAAAAAATAATGTTAGAGACTCAATCCTATGTGATGCATGTACCATTAATCACTATAAGAAAAATCTTAGTATGATGAGTTGGAAGGTAGGTATTCAGGGTCATATTGAATGGATATGTCAGCTGCCACACCATCATTAGACTCCCTAGCCAGTGATCCACACTCGAGACACATTGACATATTTATCCGAAAATCCTTCCAAAAACTGTTAAGGTGGGTAGTTGAAACAAAATCCCAATGAATGAACTATCTCTGATACCAATAAGTCAAGACCTAACCCATGATTGGGCTCAAACCAAAACAACCCCGAGACTTCATCCATAGGACATGTTTGGAACCCAGCACCCAAGGAATGACTAACGTGGGGAGGACTTCTACTAGGTACATATACGCAGACACATATTTATTCCCATGCAACAATGCTGAGGGAAAGAGTAAATTATGTGATACTGATATAATGTAAACCAAGTATACATGAACCTCTAGAGAGTATAAAATTACGGTAGTGTAAAAAAAGTAAATAGTAAAAATAATTACGCAACTAGAAATATGACCGAACCTAACTAAAATGGAAAATGTAAATAGCTAAGAGATCCCATCACCTAAATCCAAAGATACAACCATTGTATGCGGTCCAAGAACCAAGAATCCTTATGCTCATCTGCTGTCACAGTAGACATATCCATCATCTGCATATGACACAACATGATTGAGAAAAGTCCATGTATGTGTGAGTATATACATACCCCATAGGAAATCGTGAATGCTGAAGGGGGGGAGGGGTAGTAAGAGATACAACAAGAAAAGAAAGATGGTAGCAGCATTTTTTCAAAAATAATAGCTCAACCCATCCAAGATTGAATTTAATCTCATCTGAACATAAGAGTTTAAACAAGGGGATTATATGAACTACATATCCATTATTTTTCGACTATAATAGGATAGAAGACTCATATAACCATAAGAATATAGGATAAAAAAGAATGTGTCATATCCCATGAACCTTTTCCTCTCATAAGAGAGTAACAAAATCCTAGTCGTGGAAACATATATTCAAATATATATATATATATATATATGTCTGTGTGTGTGATATATAAAAGATGTTAAAATTAGATAGTTTTGGGATCTCAATCTCAGATCTCAACCCATGTAAAAGAGTATCCAATATTTCTAAAATTCCATCAATGATAATCAACATCCCATGCGTCTTCCACGAGGTAAATGTCCATTTCCATCCACACATATTCACTATTACATGAATTTTAGGTGAACAATATCTAGGTAGAGGACACATTCCATGTTAAAATTGGATGTTTCCACTTAGATGGTCGAGGACCCATGCCCAGCCTGGCTGGAGGGTTCCACTCTAATCATTGAGGACCCATGCACTGCCCCATGGGAGGGTGTCACTCGAAAGGAATATGACCTATTCCAATCCTACCTAAAGGGTTCCAAACTAATTATAGAGGTCCCATGCACTAACATGAATTAGGGTGCCACTCATAAGGTCAAGGATCGATGACCATCCAGGTAATAGGGTGACAGTCTATTCATTGGGGACCCATGCCCTACCCCATAGGATAGTTTCACCCAAAAGGTCAAGGACCCAAGACCTTACCCTTATAAGGGTGCCACACTAATCATTGTGGATCCATGCCATTCCCCATAGGACAGTTCTAAATAGAAGGAATACTCAGGAGATCATTCCTCAACACTCTTATCATCGGGCATCGCCTCAAAACATTGATGTGCCTATTACATTCCACATATAATCTCTAAATCCACAACTGATGGAACCATCATGTTCTACATGGAAACCCCTTAGGATAATCTACCCGTAGGCAAAACTAAATGTTAAAATGAAGTAGATACAAGACCTTGAATGTAACACCCCAGGTAAATAAAGAATATGAAATTTTTATATTTATTCCTATTTGTGGAAAAAATGTCAATATTAATTTAAGTGGAACGCTATGCTCGATGGCTTACCCAATACACAACAACGAGTTCCTTTGAAATCTTACATTGCACTCTAATAATAAAATAATATTATTTTAAATGTTAGTTAACGCCTAGCCGTTGTATTGACAGGAATGAATAGAAACAACTAAAATATGATTATATATGTTTGTTAAATGTTTTTACTTTTATCCAATAAATTTTAGAGTCTTAAAATACAAATGAATCCAATCTTAAGCATTGAATACACTGGTATTTTTAAAAGATTGGTTTACTACCTTTTGATGGCAAACCATTGTTTAAATCAAACTTTTGACAATTTTATAAGCTTTATTTTTCAAAATAAACATATTATTTATGATTGGGACATTGAAATTTACCTTGGGTTATTTTTTGGTATTTTTCTGATAATGTTCATTTTTCAATGAATAGTGAAAAATACTGCATTTTACATCAAAACTGCTTTTTCATATAATTTAATTATATGGTTATATTATCTTTTTAATTTGTTTTAAAGTTTTATTAGAATATATTTTTACCATGTAGTTCAATGATGGTCATTGGGATTAATTTCACTTTGGAATTAGGCATAAACAAGTGCCAAACTTTTCATAAATATTGTTTCTAAAAAACCCGCTATTTGTTTTGACAACGAGAAGTTTTTTAAAATTAGTCATTGAAATTTATGTGTTTCAAATTTGGTAAAATGGATTAAATATTTGTAATCAGAAGGACCAAATTATGTAATTAAGACTCTTTTGTTTTTGGACATTATGAATAGTAACGACGGTAATTATCATTAATTATATTGATTAATCATTAATCAGGTAGTTAAAGATAATAAAATAATATAATAATAATAATAAATGACCTCAACATGTGTCCTAAGGCTACTAGTTGTCTCATGTCCGACCATGGGATTCCCTGTGCCAAACTTGGGGGCCCCATGGAATCACGTTTGTGAGAAAGTGACTTTTTATCTTTTTATTTTTAAAGAATGTTAAATGTAACAAAGAATGTATCACCTAAGTAAAATATTTTTAATTTTGTCTAAATAAATGATATTTTGGACTATAAATATTCATTATAAATCTAAAAATATTTCCTACATAGTGATATTTGTTTTATAATTTTTATACATTAAATGTATTAAAATATTTATGAAATCATGATGTTGCAGCGATTACCTCATTAATAAAGGATTTAAATAAAATGGATTGATAATGTAAAATCTTGAACCTACACATGTCCAAAACCTATTGTATGGGTCTATTTAGATCCCTTATCACCTTATCCTAGAAAAACATCAATGTGGGTCCATTAAAATCCCAAACTCATTTGAAAATAAAGTTACATTTTATACCTTTCCAAGAGTGCCCCTCCTCTCATCTTATAAAAGGCCCCCACCTCTACCTCCTTACCCACACATGCAAAGACTTTGGCACGGACTAACCCTGCCCAATTTGTCTCTCAACATCCCTCTCTAACTCATTTAAGCCTCACTTTGGGCATAAGTATTCCCAAGGAAGCCTTTGAGCTCAAACCAAAGAGAGTTACCCGATTTTAAGGTAATGTCTTCACTTGTGTCCTTTTTTTCATTTTGTTTATCAAACCCCCTAAAATCTTTTTATTCATTTATTTTGTAACAAATCCAGAATCTTAAATATACTAGGATGTTTTTATAATAAGTATTAGAGCTACACTTACACACACCTACATCTAATGTTTAAAGAACATACCCATTTCTGTGGATGGCGAATTTCTGCCTCATGAAACGATGATTGTTCAACATTATTCTAACACCTTCAAAGGTGGACATTAATATGACACTATATTTATATAGGATATATAATATTTTTATTTTTTACTTAAGCTTATGTATTTTTAATTTATGGAATACCTTTATGGTTTCCATTATGGGTAAACGCGATATCTTCATTTAAGGAAGTGAGGACTACCACCCCCTCTAAGTGATTTGATTCGTTAATACAATATGTGGTACGTATACAGGATATATTTAATGATATTATATATGATACCATACTGGAATTAAAATAATATTACGTATCATTATGTTTTAATTCCATTAAATATGAAATAGAAATGGAAGTAGCGTTCATGCATACGTACGGCTTACCGTCTCCATGAACGGTACATTTCATTTCTTTTCTCAAAATTTTATGTAATAATATAAGTACATATATATAATGGATATATATTTAATATATTACATATAAATTATGGATATCATTTTGGAATTATAACATATATATATCTCTCATTTTTTTAATTCCATTAATATGACAAAAAAATGAAAGTAGCGTTCATGCGTACGTACGACCTACCGTCTCCATGAACGGTGCTTTTCGTTTTTTATCTCCAAATGATATGGAATAGTATAAAATGAATATTTACTGGATATATATGATATTTTAATCTTTAATACTATTATGGCAATTATTTACTTATAACTACATGGGAAATCTTTTTTCAAACAAGTTCATTTTTGACTCATGTACCAAACATCGGCAAAAACATCTGATATGAACTAACACTATTATACAATTATTATAACATTATAATATGTGATATGAACTGAATAATAATCTCCAAAATAGGTACTTAGGCAATTATTAATTGACAAAAGTTTATTATTCAGTAATATAGAGAAACGAACAAGACAAGTTGGACTTGAGGTAAGGGATCCTAGTCCACTTTTTCTTTTTAAGTACACTCTTTTATGTCATTCCTTTTAAAGCTCATAATTCATTATATTGGGATGTTCTTTTATATAAATCTTACTGAAATTTTTATGTTCATGTGATGAGAGACCCTATTCTCTCTCATCAATCCATTTTCGACTTTTTGAGTGGCGCCATTAGGCTGCCGAATTTTCGTAAGAGATCTAACCTCTCTCTTTCTTTTTAAGTACTCTCCATTATGTCACTTATTTTAATCTCCTCTTTGTTATGTTGGGGGATGTTATTTTGTATTCCACTTTCTATAAACTTTATGTTAATATGATGAGATACCCTATTTGATCACATCAATCCATTTTTGTATGTTTTATGTGGCGTTGTTAGGCTGTCGAGTTTTCGTAAGGGATTTTTCATCTCACTTTTATTCCCGTGAGATTTATGATACATTTTCCACAATTTCCTTTGAGTGGTGTATGTACTGCCCATTATTTTACTCATTGTGTAATATACTTTATTTTATGAGTATTTACATCAATGTTGTATTGTCCTTCTTTCACGAGGTGTATGTTTCGAAAGATACCCATGTCGGTAAGGGAACCTTTCACCTTCCTCTTTTTAAAAGACTTCTTTTGTTGGGTCTTTTAATTTACATATTTTTATGTTGGGATATGTTCTCATTGATGTAAATTTTATGTCCATGTGATGAGATACCCTTTTTTTATCTCTCATCAACTCATTTTGATGTGACACCATTAGGCTGTCAAGGGAACTTCTTAACCCAATTTCGATTTCTTTGGGTTCAACATGTAGTTATTGAATATGTCATCCTTTGAATATGTGTGAATGACATTTGATTATTTTAAACTTAATATCCACTTATATTTGGTGTATTCGTTTATCACACATAATTATGTAATTGATTTATCCTTAAACCAAGGATACCGTCTTTGTAAGGGACACCGTCTCAATCTCTTTTCATTGAGGCATATTTTGTTTTATACAAAACCTTCTTTTATACGGTGTATAAACCCCTTTGATTTTTATGTTTATCCAAAAGGAATCTTTTTTATATGAAGCGTTTTACTAAATGACAAAAGGGAATGTTTTTGTCGTACGTATGTGGCGACAACGACTTCTCCGCCGCCATGACCATTATTTGACTTTCAGGTTTTTCTACAAGCCATACCTTTTATTTAAAAGAAAAATAAATACCATGTTTACTTTTATTTTGTTTTGGTATTGAAAATGGTTTTCATAATGTTTTTATATCAATGTGTTGTATTGATATCTTGTGATTGAAAGGTGGAAATGTTATGTTTCCTTTATGCATGTTTTATGTGATACGATTATGTTGAGGCTCTTGGGAATTATTATGATGACGGGTGGTTCCGTGATAAACTAAGGGCAGGTGAGCCCGATATAGCTCTCCAATGCATTGGGTAACGCGAAGGAGTGAAACGTTAAGGTTTCTTCAAAGAGATTTAGGGTATATACTATGTTGGGTATTCCAAACGTAACCAAGAGGGTTACTCCCTACGTAAGAATGTTATTAATGCCTAAAGTTACCTTTTATGTCTTATGATTTCTATGATTTATTCATGATTTGATGAGGTATGTTAAAGTGCCTATGTTTTATGGGTAAAGTATGATTTCATTCTTATGTATATATGAACTCATGTTTCCTTTCAATATTTTTATAAACCTTACTGAGCTTTTTATGCTCATCCCTTGTTTTTGAAATGTTTTTTACAGGTCAAGGGAAAGGTACATGTTGGGATGATAGTGTCAAGGATGTGTCAATAAAGAATCCATGTTTTATTTTAAATATGTTTCCGTTGATGGGAAGAATGAATACTGTCTTTTATGTAACCACTTTGTTTAAATGTGGAATGTAATGCATGTTTCATGATCTAATTCTCTAAAACACTAAACCTAAAAAGATCCTCATTGTGTAATCTTGTAGTAACTCAAGATTAAGTAAGGTTTAAGGCTGGGGCCTTATAGTTGGTATCAATGGTCGGTTTAGATAACTTTAGAGGTTAGGGTATTCTTTAAGCATAAGTGACATTACCATAATGGTTAGGAATTCAGAAAGAGTCCTAGTTTTAGATAAACTGAATGAGTAAGTATATCTTAGTGTTTATCTTCCACATTAGTACATGATGGTTTTGTTGATATACTCAAACTGACCTTTTTGGTTTTAGTAAATGGTTGGATCTAGTAGGCACCAAAGTAACAGTGGATGTGAAGGAAACTATGACAGTTTTTTGAGAAAGCAACTGAATGATATGGGTGTTGCAATGAGAACTCTTGTGTTTATCCTCAACCAACTATCTGGAGTCATGATTGACCACCTAATCCTTGGTGATTTCTCTATGGCATCATATATGCGAGAAAAAAATCCCTACGGATGTACAGGCAATAATCATAAAGGTAAGTGTCTTCAATAACCTATGTGTCAAAGATGTGGAAAGAAACACCTAGGAAAATGTTTCAAAGGGACAAAAATATGATATAGATGTGGAAATGAAGGTCATAAAGCAAGAACCTGCCATGGAAAAAGGAAGCATCCAGTTGACTCGAGGAAAGGGAAAGAAGTTCTTTCTGAGGGATCAATTGAATGTTTTAAATGTGGTGTGCATGGTCATTATGAAAACACATGTCCTATAACTCCCGAGACTTTTATGAGAAATATTTTGTTTTTATGAAAGTAATCCTTCACTACACACATCACTAGCGTGGCTTGCTTTACACACAACCGCGGCCTTCCTCGATAGCTTGCTCGATAGCTTGCGTCGTACGCAATACCGAGTTTCACTAAACAACGATATTATATTAAAATATTATTAAAAATAGCTGTTATGAATATTAATAACTGAATTTTGAATTTTATAACATTTTAATTCAACTTATACATTTTCTAGAATGAGGTATAAAAGCAAAATCAGTTTTTTTATAAAAGAAATATTTTTCAAAAAATATAGTTTTGCCGCCATTTGATGGCATACCCCCATTAAATCTAGTTTTTGACATGTTTATAAGTTAAATTTTACAAAATAAAATTCTTCTTTTGAATCAGGGTATAAAAATTTAATTTGGATAATTTTTTGATATTTTTCTGATAACATTCATATTTTGACGAATAGTAAAAATACGCTAACTATTAATTAAAAACAACTTTTTCCATTGAGATAATTTATATGGATAAATTATAATATTGAATGGTTTTAATGTACAAATAGAATATATGTTTACCATTTGATATAATTTATGTCATTAGAATTAATTTGACATTGAATTCATAGGTAAAAACATTTCAATCTTTGGTAATGTTTTAACTTCTAAAAGTCGTTTTCTTAACAACCGGATTTATATTAAATTAATTTCTGAAACTTATATATTTTGAATTTTGAAAAATGGATTCCATATTCAGAATCAGTGGGTTCAAATTATGTTAATAGACTATTTTTTATTTTTGGGCATTATGAATAGTAACTACGGTAAATTTTATTTACCATAGTTAAAGGTAAATCGGGTAATTAAGGGTAAATATAAGATTATAAAATTACCCTAAAACCTGATAAAATCTTATTGGATGACTAAAAGTCGACCCATATCAGCTAAGGGTCAGATTAGATTCATTTAATGGACTTTTGTCCATGAAAACGATTTAATTATTATTAAAACCAAAGAATGTGACAACATGTCACTTTCTTAAATCTTATAAGTATAATAATTTTAATTTGGTGATAACATTATGAAACTTCTAACATGAATAGTCTAAATAAAGCTAATATAATTATCTACATCATAGGAATTTGTTTTGAATTTTTATGGATTAACTAATTATCATTAATTATGACACAGTAGTGATGTTGAAATTATTCTATTGATTAAAATATCAAATAAATTGTTTTAAAAATATTAAAATAAATATTATATGAACTATTTAATGTGCTAAACTAATTTTCTGGATACATATGACAATTTATGAATATATTAAAGCTTTTAGTTTGAACATATCATCTGTATATATTTTATATAAATTCAAATAAATGAATAGTGTCAAAATTGACACTATTGTTATTTTATAAAAATAACATATTATAAAATTATTTAAAAATCACAATAAAATTTAAAAATCATAAATAAAAATTTATATGGTCGAAAATGTCATAAAGTGTCAAATTATGGAAAATTCACAACACATATGTAATTATTTATAATAATTTAAAATTTAGAATATTATTACCACAAATAAAGTTAAATTGATAAATAAGGATAAATTAGGTTGATAATGATTAAAATAAATTCCTAACATGTCTAAATTTTATTGTTTGACAATATTACAACCCTAGCTCATCTATTCTTTAGATATGAGTCATTTTGGAAGTTTTTAAGTGGGGTTGGGATTTAATATAAACTAATATTTCTTATATTTCCAAAGGTGCCCCTCTCCTCCATTATAAAAGGGAACCTCCTACCTCTCTTCCTCACACCAATTTGATACTTCATGCTCGGCCAAACCCTGCCCATTTCACTTCCCCACATCCTTAGAAACCTAGTAGAGGTACTGGTCTCATCAAAAGACCAACTCTAATGCCTTACGATAAAGTTTAAAGGAGGCTCTTCGAGAAAGAGGTAATACCTTCTACCGTTTTCTTCATGTTCCATTCTTCTTCTACTACCTCTTATTTAGTTGTTTCATTATGAGGAAATAACATCAGTATAACTTATATGCTGATATGTTATTATAAATATGAAACAACCCTATTTCACCTTTTATCCATCCTACGGAAAACGAAATCACCGCGCGTGTGTACGTACGGAATACCGTCTCCACGCCATGGTGTAATCTATTTTCCACCACCACCTTAATTGGATGGGTATAAGGGTCAAATTAATGAATATATATGATTATTGTAAAGTATTATTGATTCTTAAATAGTATACATACACTCCAATACAATTCCACGATCATAGGAACGATATCATCGCTTGTGCGTATGTACGGAATACCGTCTCCACGATGTGATGTGATTCGTTCTACATGATCTTCATTGCATAATGATTATATAAATGAATTTAATGAATGAATATGATATATATTACACTAATACCATTCTGGAAATGTGGTATCTATAACCTAAAGAGATGAATAAGAATTTATTCGACAAACATTCATAAGAACAAAAAGTAATAAACACCCGAATAACAAGTAGCAATGAAATATTAATAATAAGAAGCTAATAATATGATCATATATGATATCATAACAATAAGTATGATTCTGTAATAAATCAATAACATTATTTATATAATTATACAGGAGGTTCAGACACTTACGAAGCAAATCAGACCTAAGGTAAGGGAAATATCACAATCTCATTTTTATCCGGGATTATTTATACTTTTGTATTTAATTGGGTGTATTTTATCATCCACATCCATTTTTCCTCAATATTTAATATTTATATCCTTATTCAATAGTTTATATCCAATTTTACCCTTCTTTGCGTTTTTAGTAAAAGATATGAAAGGAATATTTTGTCGTTTTTCATACGAGGTACTTTTTGACTTTTCCGTCAAATGTAGGAGAAGAATGTTTTTTTAAAATTATATGGAATGAATGGATTTTTAAAACATTATTTCAAGAATATTCCTTTACAAGTTTTCAAGTTTAATTTTAATCAACTTATTTTAGTTTAAAATTGTATGACATGTTAAGAATGGAAAATGTTTTTGAAGTAGAAAGGATATTTTCCTCAAGAATGGAGTTCAAGTGTTTTATCAAAATTATTTTACATCTAAGATAATATAGGGTTCTGTTTCTATCCATATTATTACATTTATTTGATTATGTTGTGATGGAAATATTTTTATGAATTCCTTTATCTTATATTAATTGTTTTATGATGTCACGATGTTTAAGATTCCCATTTTTATTACATGGGTTATGCTATGATGTATGGTTTATGATTTTGTGGCACACATAAGAATGGTATCATTATGAGATGGGTGGGACCTATATAACCCTCCAATGCATTGGGTAAGGATTTTATATCTCATGATATATACATGGCTGGAACGGTAGGTTATACCGGTTCAGTGAAACAGGACTGAAACGAGGAGTGAACTCGGTTCAGATATGGACTTTGTCCACTAAGATATTCTTGGCAATGATTCTTGACTAATAAGAAATGATTCTCTGTGATTATTTGTGTATGCCAAAAAGTTTCATGTTTTATGTTATGATTGTTGAGATTTCATTTCACTACTATGATTTACCCCATGTTATGAAATTATGCTCTCTTTTGCAGGTTAAGATTTCCAAAATGTTATGTTCTTATGAATATGATCTGATTGATATTTCTTATGTTTACCCTTACTGAGCATTTGAGCTCACCCTTTTGTATGTTTTATTTCCCCAGGTCAGGAAGAAGCTTATTATGTAAGATATTCCAAAAGGGACTATAGATATGATGAAATAAATGGGAGACAGTGTAGACGCTTTATGAACCAGTTGTTTATGTTTCTCAGTTTCTAAAGATAATATGCCAATACGGTCCTTTCGTGGTTTGTTATATGTTGTAATAATTATTCTTCAATTTTGAAGTATTAACAATGTATGTAAAGTATGGGTTGTTATAGTTGGTATCAGAGGAAAGGTATAGTCAACCTTTGGAAACTAGGATGTGAAAGCCTTAGTAAGAACCCTAAGGATAATTCTAATCATAGAACACAATCTTAGTGTTTTAGAAATGGCCATGAATAACCTGGGATAAGACCTTAAGTGTGAAATTTTATTCTTGATTATGTGGTTTTCCTATTATAATTTGTGTTGCTCACACTATTCTTCTTGGTTTTAGTCAATGGCTGGAACCCGATGGAACCGTGTTAATGCAGAATGCGATGGGTAATGAAATGATTGCCCCTGGAATGGAAAATCTTGTAGCCATGCTCACACAACATTCTCAAGCTATGAATCACGCAGGACTTCCAAACGAGCAAAGGAAGGAGCAACATTCTGTTGAATCCTTCATGAGGCAGCGTCCACCTTCTTTCAGCATGTCTACTGATCCATTAGTTGCTGAACAATGGATTAGTACTACTGAAAAGATATTTTCAGTTCTTCAATGTTCTGAACATGATAAAGTCATCCTAGCAGTGTATCATTTCAAAGGAGATGCTGATCAATGGTATAATCTTATTAAGAATATGAGGCAACGGGATGAAATTGAGTCCATGGAATGGGACGAGTTCAAGAAATTATTTTTCAATAAGTAAATCCCTCGTAATCTCCGAACAAATATGGAGAAGGAGTTTCTTGAACTGAAGCAAAAGGATGATGAATCTATTGGTACCTATGAAGAAAATTTTACAATACTTGCAAGGTACCCTTCTGGTATTATTATCCAACCTGAGAGTAAGATCGATCGATTATTTAGTGGCTTAAAACCAAGTCTTCGAAGGGCCTTAGCCATAAGGGACTTCAACAGCTACGAGGAAATCGTTCGATGAGCTATCAAAGTTGAGATGGAGATTGGAGTAACCCATTAGTCATATGTGTTTGATAAGAAGAGGAAAATGGAATTCAATGGAAAATCTAAAGATCACACTGAAAAGAAGATGAGATTTCCCTTATGCTCAAAGTGTGGAAAGAAACATGGAGGGAGTTGTCCTAAAGGGACAAGTAAATGTTTCAAATGTGGAAAGGAAGGTCATCGGGCATTTGAATTCCGCGATGATGGGAAGAAGATGTCTAATGGTGCAAACAAAGGAAGAGATACACAGAATGAACCTACTACACATCAATGTTTCATGTGCAAGGAGATGGGACATTATGACAATAAATGCCCTAATCCAAGGGTTGATGATGATGGTCAACGTCAACAAACTCTTAAGGCTAAAGACAAAGGAAAGTCACATGAAATTTCTATCAATGATGTGGAGTACGATAACAATGTGTTGAAAGGTACACTTACCATCCACTCTAAAGTAGAAAATGTTTTATTTGATTTTGGATCCACCCACTCTTTTATTTCTGAAGAATTTTCTAATGGTATCACCGTATTACCTCCACAATTAGATGTTGAGTTAGCTGTGAAAACACGTAATGGCACAACAATCGCATCAAATGTTTATAATTCTTCCCTGATTGATGTTTGTGGGAATGTGCTTCCTGAAAATCTTGTGATCCTTACTATAGTGAAATTTGATGTGATTATTAGAATGGATTGGATTTCTTTATATGGAGCTCATATCAATTTCCAAAGAAGGGAAGTCACATTTCATATTCCAGATCAATCTATGATCATCTATCAATGCAAGGATGAACATAACCTTCCAGTGGAAATTTCTTCCATCTTATGGGTCTTGACTACACTTAATGAAGGTTATTTATCTCAAATGTTTGGTGAGAAACTCACAATTAAGAATATTCCCGTTGTATGGGAGTTTGATGACGTCTTTCCAGAGGAATTGCCAGGTCTTCCACCAAATCGTGAAGTTGAGTTTTCAATAGAACTCGTACAAGGTGTTTTGCCTATTTCAAAGACACCTTATAGAATTTCCCCAATTGAGTTGCAGAAATGGAAGAAGCGACTCCAAGAGAATCTTGATAAGGGATTCATACACCCTAGTGCGTCACCTTGGGGAGCACCTATTCTATTTGTTATGAATAAAGATGGATCAATGAGACTCAACATTGATTATCGATAACTTAACAAGATCACTATCTAGAACAAATATCCTCTCCCACGCATTGATGACTTATTTGACCAACTACAAGGAGCTCAATACTTTTCCAAGATTAATCTTCATTCATGGTATCATCAATTAAGGCTCAAAAGGGATGATATACCAAAGACGATTTTTCATAAAAGGTATGGACACTATGAATTTATAGTGATGCAATTTGGTCTTACTAATGCCCGTGCTATCTTCATGGATCTGATGAATAGAGTCTTTAGAGACTATCTTGATCAATTTGTGGTAGTCTTTATAGACGATATTCTTGTCTATTCAAAGGGAAAGGAAGAACATGAAGATCACTTGAGAATTATATTGAAGTCCCTGAGAAAGGAGAAGCTTTATGCCAAATTTACCAAGTTTTAATTTTGGCTTCAAAAAGTTTCATTTTTGGGTCACATAATCTCAAAACAGGGGATATCTGTGGATCCAGCAAAAATAGAGGTTATCGAAAGATGGTCGAGACCAACAACAGTAACTGAGATCCGAAGTTTTCTTGGTTTGGATAGATATTATCGACATTTTGTGAAAGATTTTTCACGATTATCTAATCCACTCACTAGGTTGACTCGGAAAGGAGTTAAGCTTGTTTGGACGGAAGAATGTGAAGAGAATTTCAAGGAGTTGAAATGAAGGTTATCCAGTGAACCTGTGCACACACTGCCTTGTAGTGGAGAATGATTTGTGATCTATAGTGATGCATCCAAGAAGGAATTGTGGTGTGTTCTTATGCAAAATGATATGGTGATAGCTTATTCCTCACCACAATTGAAAATCCATGAGAAAAAGTACCCAACTCATGATTTGGAGTTAGCTTCGGTAATCTTTTCATTAATGATTTGGAGGCATTACCTTTATGGTGAATGGTGTGATATTTATACTGGTCATAAAAGTTTAAAGTACATTTTCACACAAAATGAGATGAATATGCGTCAAAGAAGATGGTTGGAGCTGAATAAGGATTACGAATGATCAATTCATTACCACCCTGTGAAAGAAAACAAGGTTGCAGATGCATTAAGTCGACAAGGCCATGCCAGTTTATCCATGATGAGGATCACGAAAGATCCAATATTTATGGATTTAAAAAGGATGGATCATGGAATTATAATGGAAGGGGGGAAATCGTATCTTTCTCAAATGAATGTTCAACCATCTATACATGTGAAGATTAAAAAGGCACAGAAAGAAGATGTAGAGTTACAAAAGATGGTGAGAAATGTTCCTAAATTCATCCTTGATTATGATGAGATAATAAAGTTCCGGAATCGGGTCTATGTTCCTCCAATCCCCGAATTAAAGAAGGGTCTGCTGGATGAGGCTCATAGTTCTTCATTCTCTATTCATCCTGGAAGCATGAAGATGTATAGGGACCTGAAAGAGTACTTCTGGTGCGATGCCATGAAAAGATATGTTGTTGAATTTGTCTCTCGACGCTTGGTTTGTCAGCAAGTTATAGCTAAGAGACAGATGTCTAAGGGGATGTTTCAACCATTACCCATACCCGAATGGAAATGGGAAAACATCACTATGGACTTTGTCCCAGGACTTCCTAAAACATCCAAAGGCAATAATGCTATCTGGGTCATTGTTGACCGTCTTACAAAGTTCGCACACTTCATTGCTATTAGAGAGGATTTCTCTCTGGATCAGCTTGCTAGGATATATGTAAAGGAAGTTGTAAGATTTCATGGAGTACAACTTTCTATTATATCTAATCGGGATCTGAGATTTACCTCGAAGTTCTTGCGAAGTCTTCAGCATACTCTGGATACAGAGTTGAGTTTCAGCACTACTTATCATCCTCAAACAGACGGTCAGTCTGTGAGAACAATTCAAACTCTAGAAGACATGTTGAGAGATTGCTCTATGGATTTCAAAGGTGGTTGGGATCAACACCTACCATTGGTGGAATTTTCTTATAATAATAGCTTTCACTCCAGTATTCAGATGGCTCCTTATGAAGCTCTCTATGGAAATAAATGCAGGACTCCAACTTGCTGGGATGAAGTTGGGGAAAGAAATCTATTAGGACCTGATCTTGTTGATGAGATGGCAGAAAAGGTCCGATCTATTCAATAACACATAAGAGCAGCTCAGAGTCGACAGAAAAGTTATGCCGACAACCGAAGAAAAGACCTAGAGTTTGAAGTGGGTGATAAAGTGTTCTTACGAATATCTCCCTAGAAGAGGGTCATGAGATTTGGAAATAAGTGGAAGTTGAGCCCTAGATATATCAGTCCTTTCGAAATAATAGATCGTGTTAGAAAGGTAGCTTACCGATTGGGGCTTCCACTGAATCTCTCTCAAGTTCACGATGTGTTCCATGTATCTCTCCTGAGAAAGTACATTCCTGATCCTTCACATGTACTCAGCTCAGAAGTTGTACCACTGGAGCAAGATCTTTATTATGAAGAACAACCGATAGAGATTATGGATCGTAGCGAAAAAGTCCTATGAAACAAGACCACTCGCTTGGTGAAAGTTTTATGGAGGATCCACCAATTAGATGAAGCTACATGGGAGATTGAGGATATGATGAGGGAGAGGTATCCTCATCTTTTTGTTACAAAGTGATGAATTTGGAGGGCGAAATTCATTTTAAGGGGGGTAGAATGTAACGCCCGAGACTTTTATGAGAAATATTTTGTTTTTATCAAAGGAATCTTTCACTACACACAACACTAGCTTGGCTTGCTTTACACGCAACTGCGGCCTTCCTCGATAGCTTGCATCGTATGCAATAACGAGTTTCACTAAACAATGATATGCTATTAAAATATTATTAAAACTAGCCATTATGAATAGTACTAACATAAATTTGAATTTTATAACATTTTAATTCAACTTACACATTTTATAGAATGAGGTATAAAAGTGAAATCAATTTTTTTGGATAAAAGAAATATTTTTCAAAAAATATAGTTTTGCCGCCTTTTGATGGCACACCATCATTAAATCTAGTTTTTGACATGTTTATAAGTTAAATTTGACAAAATAAAATTCTTATTTTGAATCAGGGTATAAAAATTTAATTTGGATAATTTTTTGATATTTTTCTGATAACATTCATATTTTGATGAATAGTAAAAATACGCTAATTTTTAATTAAAAACAACTTCTTTCATTGAGATTATTTATATGGATAAATTATAATATTGAATGGTTTTAAAGTATAAGTAGAATATATTTTTACCGTTTGATATAATGTATGTCATTAGCATTAATTTCACATTGAATTCATAGGTAAAAACATTTCAATCTTTGGAAATGTTTTAACTTCTAAAACCTTTTTTCTTAACAATGGGATTTAATTTAAATTAATTACTGTAACTTATATGTTTTGAATTTTGAAAAATGGATTCCATATTCAGAATCAGTGGGTCCAAATTATTTTAATAGACTACTTTTTATTTTTGGGCATTATGAATAGTTACTACCGTAAATTTTATTTACCATAGTTAAAGGTAAATTGGGTAATTAAGGGTAAATATAAGATTATAAAATGACACTAACACCTTCTAAAATCCTATTGTATGACTAAAAGTCGACCCATATCACCTAAGGGTCGGATTAGATTCATTTAATGGACTTTTTTCCATGAAAATGATTTAATTATTATTAAAACCAAATAATGTGACAACATGTCACTTTCTTAAATCTTATAAGTATAATAATTTTACATTCGTTATAAACTAAATGAAACATCGAAAATGAATAGTCTCCAGAAAGCTAATATAATTATCTACATAATATGAATTTATTTAGTATTTTTAGGGATTAAATAATTATCATTAATTATGACATAATAGTGATGTTGAAATTATTTTATTAATTATTATATCAAATAAATTGTTTTAAAAATATTAAAATAAATATTATATGAACTATTTAATATGCTAAACTAATTTTCTAGATACATATAACATTTTATAAATCTATTAAAGCTTTTAGTTCGAACATATCTTCTGTATATATTTTATTTAAATTCAAATAAATTAATAGTGTCAAAATTGACACTATTGTTATTTTATAAAAATGACATATTATAAAATTATTTAAAAATCACAAATATATTTAAAAATTATAAATTAAAATTTATATGGTCTAAAATGCCATGAAGTGTCAAATTATGGAAAATTCACAACACATATGTAATTATGTATAATAATTTAAAATTTAGAATATTATTACCACAAATAAAATTAAATTTGATAAATAAGGATAAATCGGGTTGATAATGTTTAAAATAAATTCCTAACATGTCTAAATTTTATTTTATGATTAGATTACAAACCTATCTCATCTAAGCTTCAGATATGAGTCATTTCGGAAGTTTTTCAGTGGGGTTGGAATTTAATATAAACTAATATTTTTTATATTTCCAAAGGTGCCCCTCTCCTCCCTTATAAAACGGCACCTCCTCCCTCTCATCCTCACACCAATTTGAGACTTGAAGCTCGGCCAAACCATGCCCATTTCTCTTCCCCACTCCCTTAGAAACCTACTAGAAGTACTGGTATCATCAAAAGACCAACTCTAGTGCCTTAAGAGAACGTTTAAAGGAGGTACTTCGAGAAAGAGATAATACCTTCTAATGTTTTCTTCAAGTTCCATTCTTCTTCTACTACCTCTTCATTAGTTGTTTCATTATGAGGTAATAACATAAGTATAAGTTATATACTGATATGTTATTATAAATATGAAACAACCCTATTTCAGCTCTTATCCATCCTATGGAAAACGAAATCACCGCGCGTGCGTACGTACGGAATACCATCTCCACACCGCGGTGTAATCTATTTTCCACCACCACATTACTTGGATGGGTATAAGGGTGAAAGTAATGAATATATATTATTATTTTAAAGTGGTATTGATTCTTAAATAGTATACATACATTCCAATATAATTCCACGATCATAGGAACGATATCATCGCTCGTGCGTACGTATGGAATACTGTCTCCACGATGAGATGTGATTCGTTCTACATGATCTTCATTGCATAATGATTATATAAATGAATTTAATAAATTAATATGATATATTTTACCGTAATACCATTCTGGAAATGAGGTATCTATGACCTAAAGAGAATAATAATAATTTATTTGACAAACACGCAGAAGAACAAAAAGTAATAAACACCCAAATAACAAGTAGTAATGAAATATTACTCATAAGAAGCTAAGAATATGACCATATACGATATCATAAAAATATGTATGATTCTATAATAAGTAAATAACATTATTTAAATCATTATATAGGAGGTTCGTAAACATACGAAGCAAATCAGACCTAAGGTAAGGGAAATATCACAATCTCATTTTTATCCGGGATTGTTTATACTTTTGTACTTACTGGGGTGTATTTTATCATCCACATCCATTTTTCCTCAATATCTAATATTTATATCCTTATAAAATACTTTATATCCAATTTTACCCTTCTTCGAGTTTTTAGTAAAAGATATGAAAGTAATCTTTTTTTGTTTTTCATACGAGGTACTTTTTGACTTTTCCGACAAAAGTACGAGAAGAATGTTTTTTAACTTATACGACATGAAGGGATTTTTAAAACATTATTTCCAAGAAGATTCCTTTACATGTTTTCAAGTTTATTTTTAATCAACTTCTTTTAGTTTAAAACTGTATGACATGTTAAGAAAGGAAAATGTTTTTTAAGTAGAAAGGATATTTTCCTATAGAATGGAGTTCAAGTGTTTTATCAAAATTATTTTCCATCTAAGATACTATAGGGTTATGTTTCTATAGCTATTATTACATTTATTAGATTATGTTGTGATGGAAATATTTTTATGAATTCCATTATCTTATATTAATTGTTTTATGATGTCACGATGTTTAAGATTCCCATTTTTATTACATGGGTTATGCTATGATGTATGGTTTATGATTTTGTGGCACACATAAGAATGGTATCATTATGAGATGGGTGGGACCTATCTCTCCCTCCAATGAATTGGGTAAAGATTTTATATCTCATGAGATAGACATGGCTGGAACGGTAGGTTATACCGGTTCAGTGAAACAGAATTGAAACAAGGAGTGAACTCGGTTCAGAAATGGACTTTGTCCACTAAGATAGTCTTGGAAATGAGTCATGACTAATAAGAAATGATTCTCTATGATTATGTGTGTATGCCACAAAGTTTAATGTTTTAAGTTATGATTATTTGGATTTCATTTCACTACTATGATTTATCCCATGTTATGAAATTATGCTCTCTTTTGCAGGTTATGATTTCCAAAATGTTATGTTCTTATGAATATAGTGTGATTGATATTTCTTTTGTTTACCTTTACTGAGCATTTGAGATCACCCATTTGTATATTTTCTTTCCCCAGGTCAGGAATAAGCTTATTATGTAAGATATTCCAAAAGGGACAATAGATATGATGAAATAAATGGGAGACAGTGAAGACGCTTTATGAACCAGTTGTTTATGTTTCCCAGTTTCTAAAGAAACTATACCTATACGGTCCTTTCGTGGTTTGTTATATGTTGTAATAAGTATGCTTCAATTTTGAAGTATTAATAATGTATGTAATGTTTGGGTCGTTATATGTCCTATGAATAAGTTTCGTGAATCGGATCACCAAGATCGTACAAATGTTCGTTTGCCAATACCTAATGCTATTCCGATTGAGGATGATGAAACTGACAATGACCAATCAAAGGTATGTATTATTTCATAACTATTGTTATCCTATTTTAGAATATTAGGATATGATTCATGATTTTGTTTGTAGGCAATAAGTATTTAAGAATAAGTTGGAAAGGAATTGTTTATGGATCATGAAGAATGTTGAATGAGTAAGAAGTCAACATATAAGGGATTCAAGAGTTGTGGTGAAATTTTTAAGAGTATTATGTCTCTTTTGATGATGGGGTTACATTAGAAGAATTTTTATAGTATGTGTAACCCTGATGTTTAATATATTAAAATTTTATTCAAGGAATAGTTATCTGTTCTTTTGTGGACATAGTTATAGATAACCATTTGGGTTTATATGATCCTTACTTTTGATGAAATTATAGGTTACAATATGTTATGATGGAAGTGAAAGGCATGAGATAAACGAGAGGTTAAAATATGTTATGTTTATTTTTGAAGATTTTATCTCGTTTTGGGAAATGTTTTGAGAATTATATAGTTTTGGAAAAAGGACAACACATAGACCGTGTGATAACTCGTCGCATCGGACAAAGCTGCGGGAATTGAACCCACAACCAAAGTGCGACTGGTATTTGTCGCCTACCACTAGACTACGTGAAGTCCCTGGTTAGTTTGACTGATTCTTTTTTAGTTAAATTATTTTATTAATTAAGAGTAAGTTTATTTTGGGTTATATATGGAAATTTATTAACCTATCAGGGAAGTTATGTGATTAGGTTAATTAATTTTCAATACGAGACATTAAGAGCAACTGATGTTGTTTGGAGATAAATTATACGATTTAACATGGAAGCCTATGTGACTAAATACTTCAAATATTCGGGTTTCAATCTTAGTTTGGTTTACATTGAAGAATTTTATGGACAAAGTTTTTATCGAATGGTCCTCGTTTAACTTTGGGTTTTGTTGGACAAATTTTGAAGATTAAGCATAGATTTTCTTTTTTATAAAGGGGTTATCCTTTTCTGGATTATCTGATCTTGTACTAACCTTTTTGGTTTGGTTTTGGTTAATGTCTAAAGACATGGGAAGTATATAGTTCCCTTTGGTGGATTAGATGATTCTCTATAAGTTGATTATAGTACTCTTAATGTGAACAAGTCTTCCTAAATACTCATCTTTTGGAGAAAATATGAGTTTTTGTAAGGAATATAATAAAAGATTAAAGTCAACATGATAAGTGATTATGTTTCCTTATGAATAAATTCCTCAATAAAAAGTAACATAAAACAAAAATGTTGTCAATTAACTTTTCCTACTGGGGAATCGAATACCGTTTAACCCATCACAAGTTTGTGATTTTCTTGTGGTTAACTTTCTCCTAAACATGTTTTCTATCACTCTCCATCAGAAAATGACCCTATGTTTTCTCCCCCATGTCAATGTTTTTCTACATGGAATCCTAGTATGGGTTATCTCGAGTGACCTCTGTACTTATCTTCCTTTATTTTAAATTGATTGTTTTACTGACTCTTGTTCCGATGTGGGAATTTCAAGGATGTTTCCAAGATCAATATTAAAATTGTGAGGATGCAATTCCCAAAAGGGGGGAAGGATGTAACACCCCTGGTAAATAAAGAATATGACATTTTTTATTTATCCTTATTTGTGGAATAAATGTCAATATTAATTTAAATGGAACGCTATTCTCGATGGCTTACCCAATACGCAACAACAAGTTCCTTTGAAATCTTACGTTGCACTCTAATAATAAAATAATATTATTTTAAATGGTAGTTAACGCCTAGCTGTTGTATTGACAGGAATGAATATAAATAACTAAAATATAATTATATATGTTTTTTAAATTTTTTTACTTTTATCCAATAAATTTTAGATTCTTAAAATACAAATGAATCCAATCTTAAGCATTGAATACACTAGTATTTTTAAAAGATTGTTTTACTACCTTTTGATGGAAAACCATTTTTTAAATAAAACTTTTGAAAATTGTATATGCTCTATTTTTCAAAATAAATATATTATTTATGATTGGGACATTGAAATTTACCTTGGGTTAATTTTTGGTATTTTTCTGACAATGTTCATTTTTCAATGAATAGTAAAAAATACTGCATTTTACATCAAAACTTCTTTTTCATATAATTTAATTATATGGTTATATTATCTTTTTAATTTGGATTAAAGTTTAATTAGAATATATTTCTACCATTTAGTTCAATGATGGTCATTGGGATTAATTTCACTTTGGAAATAAGCATAAACAAGTGCCAAACTTTTCATAAATATTTTTTCTAAAAAACCCGCTATTTGTTTTGACAACTTGAAGTTTTTTAAAATTAATTATTGAAATTTATGTGTTTGTAATTTTTTAAAATGGATTACATATTTTTAATCAGAAGATCTAAATTATGTAATTATGACTCTTTTGTGTTTGGACATTATGAATAGTGACGACGGTAATTATCTTTAATTATCTTGATTAATGAGTAATTAGGTAGTTAAAGATAATAAAATAATATCATACTAATAACAAATGACCACAAAATGTGTCCTAAGGATACTGGTTGTCTCATGGCCGACCATGGGATTCCTTGTGCCAAACATGGGGGCCCCATGGAGTCACATTTGTGAGAAAGCGACTTTTTATCTTTTTATTTTTAAAGAATGTTAAATGTAACAAAGAATGTATCACCTAAGTAAAATATTTTTAATTTTGTCTACATAAATTATATTTTGTTCTATAAATATTCATTAGAAAGATAAAACGATTTCATACATCATGATATTTTTTTTATAATTTTTATACATTAAATTTATTAAATTATTTATGACATCATGATGATGCAGTGATAACCTCATTAATAAAGGATTTAAATAAAATGGAATGATAATGTAATATCTACAACCTAAACATGTAAAATACCTATTGTATGGGTGGATTTAGAACCCTTATCACCTTATACTAGAAACACATCAGTGTCGGACCATTAAAATCCGAAACTCATTTGAAAATAAAGTTACATTTTATACCTTTCCATGAGTGCCCCTCCTATCCTCTTATAAAAGGCCCCCACCTCTACCTCCTTACCCACACTTCCAAAGCCTTTTTCTCAGCCAAACCCTACCCATTTTGTCTCTCCAAATCCCTATCTAACTCCTTGAATCCTCAATTTTAGCAGAAGTCTTCTCAAGGAAGCCTTTGAGCTCAAACCAATGGGAGTTACCCGATTTTAAGGTAATGTCTTCACTTGTGTCCTTTTGTTTTATTTTGCTTCTACAACCCCCTAAACTCTTTTTATTCATTTATTTTGTAACAAATCATCTATCTTCAATATAGTAGGATGTTTTTATAAGAATTATTTGAGATACACTTACACACACCTACGTCTAATGTTTAAAGAACATACTGTTTCTGTGGATGGCGAATTTCTGCCTCACGAAACAATGATTGTTCAACATTATTCTAACACATTAAAAGGTGGCCATTAAGATGACACTATATTTATATATGATATATAATATTTTTATGTTTTACTTAAGCTTCTGTATTTTTCATTTATGGCATATCTTTATGGTTCCCTTTATGGTTAAACGCGATATCTTCATTTAAGGAAGTGCGGACTACCGCCCCCTCAAAGTGATTTGATTCGTTAATACAATATGTGGTACGTATAAAGGATATATTTAATGATATTATATATGATACCATACTGGAATTAAAATAATATTATATATCATTATGTTTTAATTCAATTAAATAAGAAATAGAAATGGAAGTAGCCTTCATGCGTACGTACGGCTTAGCGTCTCCCTGAACGGTACATTTCATTTCTTATCTCAAAATGTTATGTAATATTATAACTACATATATATAATGGATATATATGTAATATATTACATCAAAATTGTGGATATCATTCAGTAATTATAACATATATATATATCTCTCAATATTTTTTCATTCCATTAATATGACAAAAAAATGAAAGTAGCGTTCATGCGTACGTACAGCCTACCGTCTCCATGAATGGTGCTTTTCATTTTTTATCTCCAAATGATATGGAATCGTATAAAATGAATATTTACTGGATATATATGATAATTTAATCATTAATACTATTCTTGAAATTATTTACTTATAACTACATGGGAAATCTTTTTTCAAACAAGTTCATTTTTGACTCATGTACCAAACATCGGCAAAAACGTCTGATATGATCTAACATTATTAAAAATTTATTAGAACATTATAATATGTGATATGAACTGAATAATAATCTCTAAAGAAGGTACTTAGGCAATTATTAATTGACCAAAGTTTATTATTCAGGAATATAAAGAAACGAAGAAGACATGTTGGACTTGAGGTAAGGGATCCTACTCCACTCGTTTTTTTAAGTACACTCTTTTATGTCATTCCTTTTAAAGCTCATATTTATTGTTATTGGGATGTTCTTTTTTATTATTATTACTATAATTTTTATGTTCATGTTATGAGAGACCCTATTCTCTCTCATCAATCCATTTTGGAATTTTTGAGTGGCGCTGTTAGGCTCCCGAATTTTCGTAAGAGATCTAATCTCTCTCTTCTTTTTAAGTACTCTCCTTTATGTCACTTCTTTTAAACTCCTCTCTGTTATGTTGTGGGATCGTCTTATATATTATTATTTCTATAAACTTTATTTTAATATGATGAGATACCCTACTTGATCTCATCAATCCATTTTTATAAGTTTTATGCAGCGTCGTTAGGCTGCCGAGTTTTCGTAAGGGATTTTTCATCTCACTTTTATTCCTGTGAGATTTATGCTACATTTTCGACAATTTCCATTGAGTGGTGTATGTATTGCCCATTATTTTACTCACTGTTTAATATACCTTCTTTTATGAGTATTTACATCAATGTTGTATTGTCCTTCTTTCATGATGTGTATTTTTCGAAAGATACCCATGTCGGTAAGGGAACCTTTCACCCTCCTCTTTTTAAAAGACTTATTTTGTTGGGTATTTTAATTTAAATATTGCTATGTTGAGATATGTTCTCATTGATGTAAATTTTATGTCCATGTGGTGAGATACCCTTTGTTTATCTCTCATCAACTCATTTTGATGTGACGCCGTTAGGCTGTCAAGGGAACATCTTAACCCAATTTCGATTTCTTTGGGTTCAACATGTAGTTATTGAATATGTCATCCTTTGAATATGTGTGAATTACCTTTGATTATTTACACTTAATATCCACTTATATTTGATGTATTCGTTTGTCATAAATAATTATGTAATTGATTTATCATTAAACCAAGGATACCGTCTTTGTAAGGGACATCGTCTCAATCTCCTTTCATTGAGCCATATTTTGTTTTATACAAAACCTTCTTTTATACGGTGTATAAACCCCTTTGAGTTTTACATTTATCCAAAAGGAATCTTTTTTATATGAATCATTTTACTAAACGACAAAAGGGAATGTTTTTGTCATTCGTATGCGGCGACAACGACTTCTCCTCCGCCGTGACCATTATTTGAGTTTCGGCTTCCTCAAAAAGACATACCTTTAATTTAAAAGAAAAAAAAAATACCATGTTTACTTTTTTTTTTTGGTATTGAAAATGGTTTTCATAATGTTTTTATATCAGTGTGTTGTATTGATATCTTGTGATTGAAAGGTGGAAATGTTATGTTTCTTTTATGCATGTTTTATGTGATATGATTATATTGTGGTTCTTGGGCATTATTATGAAGACGAGTGGTTCCGTGATAAACTAAGGGAGGGTGAGCCCGATATAGCTCTCCAATTCATTGGGTAACACGAAGGAGTGAAACGTTAAGGTTTCTCCGAAGAGATTTAGGGAATATACTGTGGTGGGTATTCCAAACGTAACCAAGAGGGTTACTCCCTACGTAAAAATGTTATGAATGCCTCAAGTTACCTTTTATGTCTTATGATTTCTATGATTTATTCATGATTTGATGATGTATGTTTAAGTACCTATTTTTTATGGGTAAAGTATGATTTCATTCTTATGTGTATATGAACTCATATTTCCTTTCCATATTTTTATAACCCTTACTGAGCTTTTTATGCTCATCCCAAGTTTTTGAAATGTTTTTCACAGTTCAAGGGAATGGTACATAATGTGATGATAGTGTCAAGGATGTGTCAAGATAGAATCCATGTTTTATTTTAAATATTTTTCCGTTGATGGGAAGAATGAATACTGTCTTTTATGTAACCACTTTGTTTAAATGTGGAATGTAATGCATGTTTCATGATCTAATTATCTAAAAATCTAAACCTGAAAAGATCCACAATGTGTAATATTGTAATAACTCAAGATTAAGTAAGGTTTAAGGCTGGGGCCTTAGATTGAAGTTTCCTAAAAAAGAACCAAGTGATACATTGTGTGTGAGGGGACCCACACATTGTATGGTCCCACTCCACAACCAGATCATGTCCCTAGACAGTATATGACTCCCTATTCAGAAATTGGTACATGATGTGTAGGTGGACTATAGTGAAAGTTCAGGACAGCTGGGACCGAAATGTGTCCTTTTGTCTGTGTCTCTGTACTGGAACCCATGTTCATGTACTCTAGTACAGTACGTGTTGCTTCACATGGGTTGTTGCTCGTGTGGTAAAGCCATGTATGTGTACCCCATCATGGATTTTATGCCCATATGTCCTAGCACATGGGTTTTTCAACTTGGGAATGGATACATGGTGTGTGGGGTAGGTCTTCACGCCAAGTCAACCTCATATTTTTTGAAACTCTATCCACCAATAGTGAGGGTGATACATGTCGTGTGTTCATCCTACTACACGACTCATAGTCGAGGCTTTTCCGTAAATCCCATATCTGATATTTCTCATTGAACCTATAAATACTACTTCAGATCTATTGATATCAATTGTATCAAAAGTTTTATCTTTTTGGAAATCATGATTTCGGGCCACCGATCACCAGAAATGGGCTCTTCATGTCATCGAGGGTTTCACCATCTCTTCCGGCTATAACCGAACCTTACACCATTAATTCAACATGTTTTGATCTTAAAAAAAACCATACTAACCTAACAATGAACACCAATGTAGTATTATATCATTGATCCAATATTTATTTGTGAAGTTTCTATGAATATATGGGTCCGATTTGGTTCGGCACCACAAGGAAATTGACCAACCAGGACCTAGGGGTCCAACTAGTGATGAACTCTAAGAAACAAGGGGGAGCACAAGAACAATGGTTAAAACATATATGACCAAATTTTCTTGTCCAACAATCATGAATTGGTAACCGGGGATAGAAAACAATTGAATATAGATAGGTTTTTATACCCCAACTCATGTAATTGGCCAAAAATCAGCACAGATCTAAGAACAATGTTGGATCTAATCAGCCATTTAATAAAAATGGTATAAATCCCCAATTCAAGAGTCTAACCTTGATTTTGGATCTTCTGTAGATGAATAACATGTCAGAAAATGATCAAGAGAAGATATTGTGTTCACCACATACTCATCTGATCTGATCAATCATTTCATCATCATTAGGTGAGATTTTCCAACATAAGAATGAAGAGAGGGAATCGTTGGGGATTCTATGATTATGAGTCTAAACCTAATTATTTCTCCATGAAGATATATTTATAAACATATCATTTTGGTCTAGAATGAATGAATTAATGAATTTAATAAATAATTAACACTGTGAATATTCTGCCAATGGGAAAGGAGCCGGAACATGCCTTATCAACCGCAGTATCATATTTCTGATATGAGATACCATTTAAGTGTTATTACATTTTCTTTAGGGTGATGTATGTGATCAATTTAAAATATATTTAATATTTTTATAAAATTAATCATGGAAAATCGAGCTTTAGAATCACTTTCCCTGTTAGTTACTATATCTATAAATAAATATAGAATTATTTAAAAGCCTTATAGTGAAAAAACCGAGTCTCAACATGTGATTTATTAAGTTAATTACAAGAAGAGTATTTATGAATAGATATTCCTTAATCATGTTTCATTAAATATTTTAAGAGAGGTTTTATTATAGTCAATTACTCATATTTTGTTATGTAACATGAATTTAATGTTATAAGTGATAAAATATTGGTAACAATTGTGGCATGTTATGACCATTGATGATGACACATTTTTAATACAAAAAGATATAGTTTATTATATTTATTTAGATATTTTCCATTACACAATCTGACACTACATTCTTCTTCTATATTTATATAACTGGGATGAAATAATTTAATCTAACTCAATTAAACTGAACTTGTGTGGTTTTATGTTGGAAAACACCAAAAAACATACGAGTGGGGTTTTCGATCCACTCCACGAAAAATTTGTCCCCTTTCATTCATTCACCTTAGTTAATAAATAGATAATCTCTATATTTTTATGATATAAATATGTATTGTCATAATTTCCATGGTTTTCGATTCTCATGAACTCATTTCCAATTAGAAATTATTAACTTGTTCCTTCACCTCCAAAACTCTATCTCATGTCATAGTTCCAACTAATTCTTAATTATTTCCTTTATACTTTTTATCTACTTATTTTAAATTACCCTATATCATTTTTTGATTCCATTTTGATAATTTGATGCATGTTTTTTCAATGAAATTCTTTACCCATGGTCAATCAAAGGTTTCCAATTTCAAAATTCATTGCGGTTTCAATCATTGTTCAATTAGATTTTTAACATGTTATAAATATTATTATCTTCTCTACATTTCACATTATTCCAAATTTTCATTCATCACATTCATTATTATAATATAATTATTACATGAAAAATGTTAGTCTTATTTTCAATATCATATATTGTTATATTTATTCCCCTTGTTTATAACATTGAAAAAATACATTAATTATTTTCATAATTATTTGTTGCTGGAAAAATAATAAGATCCTAAAGAATAGTAAAAACTCACCATTGTCAAATTACCAGAGTTAATTTCATTAAATATTATAAAAAATGGTATTATAGTCAATGTAGAGAATGTTTAATCCAAAATCATTCATGAAATGAAAAATGAATCACTACCACTAGATGTTACCGAAGGATGAACATCACATGTCGTTTTATCACTAAAGAGAATTTTCCAAATCATGATTCAAAAACATAATAAAATATGATATATCCTACATTTAAACTATAATTTTTTAAATCTTGATTATTATATATATATTCTCATCTTAGGTTTGATATTTCTCTTTTTATTTTTATTTAAAAATTTTATTTTATTATCCCTTTTTATTACTTCTTATATGTAAAACATATTTACTATATTTCTTTGATATTCATTTAGCAATAAAAACGAAAATTTTGAATTTATTATTCATGTTATTGTACTGAAAATATAATAATACCTTATCAAACTATTTTATTTTATTCTTTCATGTGAATGAAAATATACATAATTTTTTTAATATAGTACATGGTGAATATGTGTATTTTTAAATTGACCATTGCCCCTTTTTTTATAAAAAAATATAATAATATAACAAAAATAAGTGGTTTGAATATAATAAACATTTAAAGAGGAAAATTAGTCTCATAATTATTTATAAAATACTTCACCCCTAAAGGATGATATGAAAATAGTGTATTTTGAAATTATTTTGTAAAATATTTTCCATGTGTCTATATTTACTCTTATTGAAGAAATGTAAAAAAATTATGTTTATTCATTTTTTATCACCAATTGTTAATTTTTAATCACAACTAATGTAGAGTTAGTATATGAACATGTATTTACTTTTTTTGACAGTGGAGATTAATAAAAGGCTTTAGAAGAGCCAATATATTCATGTCCAGTAGTGAAAATTCTATAATAAATATAATTTTTAATATAAAGTCTCAACGAGTTATATTAAACATAAATTATATTCCTCAAAATTGATAACATTTAGATGAATGAGCGATGGAATGCCTCTGGGTTGTGGTCAGGGCATAAATTAAATCCTTGGTTGGATGATTCATGTTTTAGTTTTGGAAATATCAAATTATAAATTTTCAATCAAAAAAATGAGGAATTATTTATCATGAAATGAAAAAAAGAAACTTCATGATTGTTAAGAACACAAATATTTACATGGATCTGATATTTTTATTCCAAGTCCATGAAAAGAACACTACCACAATGATTTATTATTTTTCAATGAAAATAGTAACATAAAAAAGAAATAGAATAAAAAAAACTATGCACATGAACCATAGAAATTATCCATGCTTGAGGCCCTTGCCACTCCATGACTAGTATTGATCCTAAGACAAGGATGGTAGCATACACCCATAGGAAGAAGAACTCACACACAAAACATCACACATAGTATGAAATGAAACTAGAAAAATAAAACAAATAACTGAAATGAAAAATGAAAAATCTCAAAAATACATATCCTGAAAGTGATGAAGAAGAAAAATGGTGTCAGTGGCATAGTAGATCCTCGATGTGGTATGCACATGGTTCACGAGTAGAAATCTCTCCATTGGGGAGGATGAACAGGATAGGGTAGGTTTTTTGATGTGTGAAAAACATAACTCATTTTTGGATCTAAGTGGAAATAAACACATAGAACTATAGTAACCAATAATGGATTCCTAGAAAAATTAGATGATGATGTAAAGGCATATAATATGTGAGGTGATAACTAAAAATAATAGTACGTGAAGCATGAATATGTGATCAGTGATGATAGAGTGGATGGATCCAAAGGATAAGGTCACTACAATAGACTTCATCAAATCCTAGACACACAACAGCAAAGGAAATGATGGGTGTTGGTGATGCAAATGATTTGGTAGATAAAAAAATACAAATGGACCAAATGATCGACATTGGATGGAAGGTGATCAATAGGAAACAAAGAACAGAAGTATTAGATCTACAGGGTGGAATGATTTTTGGGGATTCCTTGTGAGTTAGTCCCCAGTGAACAACCCAAGGAGGTATGGAATGTAATTTTTTATCCTAAAATTCTAATCACATATACGAAACATGATGCAAATAATTCTGTATACATTGTAAATCATCAAAATTATGTGAATACTATAAAAATATCATATAATTCCCAATAGTGGAAACCAATATAATGATTCCATCAATAGTGGAAGAAATGAAATACGAGAAAAAAAAATACAGGCTCAAGTTCACATTTACAGAATCTTCAAAATCAAATATGAATACAAGAAACAATTAAATTTTCATAATCGAATAAATTCAAAACATCATAATCGAATCAATGTACTTCAACATCAACAAGTCGTAAAAGGAAGTAATGAAAGCACGAAAAGAACACTTGGATTTTTATATATATAGGAAAATTGGCCTACACGCAGATGGCATGGGATCCAGGAGTTCACAATTGAAAAAACGGGAGAGTAAAAAAATACTTGAAGGCATAAAACAACATGAATATGTGTGAAAAATCCTTTAGGAAGTTTTATATTATAAATTATGGATGTCATGATGTCTATATTTATGTGAACACCACATTTAATAAACCATTGATAATGTCTATCATTAATTGGTTTCTTCACCCTATGTAATACTTGCGTATACTTATGTGTGATTGATATAATAGGAATATCACTCACCTGGTAATATACATTTTGTTTTCCTTATATTATATTTCATTAATTCTCTTGGAACTAAATTGCATACTCCATTTCCATTAAGAAAATATGATGTATCTTTATGTTCACCATTTTCACTCAATCGATCAATGTTTTTATACTAATTATATAAATCATCATTATTTCAATCATTTATTGATCTTTTTCACAACATGTTATCAATACAACTATTTTAACCAAGCTAAAAAGGTAATAAAATATGTAAGAAACTTTTTTCCTTGGATAATATTTCAATGAATGGTTTTCTCCCTCTTGATATTTATTGAAATGACCAAATAACATTAACATTGTATTTGTATATTCATCAGGACATACAAGGGTTTTCTGAGATTATTAAACCATAAAATCACATTTCTACATAAGACCATGCATGTGCCCAAATATTCATTCTTTACAACATCTATCTAGATTTTAGGAACAAGTACCTAATAGTAATAGATCCTATGGTCTTATGAAAATACCTCAATGAGATATATCATCACCTTCAACTGGAGATCATTCCAAAACTAAGGTTCGAGTGGAGTCATCATCAATTGCAAGACACAAAATAGGTTAGTGAGTATAACACTACCAGGTTTAAAATAAAATAAAATATTAAAATTTTTTAGAGATAGAATCATTAACATTGATATGCTTGAATAAAGTCACTCTACATTCCATGATTTTATTTTCATTATAAAACAAAAAAATCCTGAGAAGGGTTTTTACAAAGTTCATAGAGTTACCCTCTTTCCCTCTTGTAGACGAACAAAACAGTGATCTCCTGGTGAGAATTCATGAATCCAGAAAAACTAGAAAAACTCCATTTCATTAAGAGAATTAATCTTCTTATAATCAACATTTTAAAAATAATTGATTGATATAAGAGAAAATAAATTAATCTACATGAGGTGTTCATACAAAAAATGAAAAGGGGAAAGGGAATCACCATAATTCGAAAAAAATAAAGAAGAAAAAAATAAATAAGGATGAAAATGGATGTTTTAAGTGTGTCATGAAGGGGAACTGGTCTACTTCCCCTACCGCCAATGATCCCTCATCTCACGTGGCCTCCTCAAACCTACATATGAAGCCATCATTTTATCCCAATGATGACTTCACCATAACCCCCATCGTCTTCCTCCCCATACCCCCATGTACATCTCTGTGATCAAGCGTCCTCCTCAAACTTACATTTAAAAAATCAAGGGTATTATGAATTTTAAAATGTATTGAAATATAACAATGTCTTAAAAGAATCATATATTTTATTAGTTATAATGGAATGTTTTGAACATTGTATGTTGATGAATTTCTAAATGACCTAGTATGGTGATTGGATCGTGTATGAGAAGCGTATAGGTGGGTAGTTCTTTAACTGTTGTTGTGGAAATGTATGAACCCACAACTATGGATGATGGTGGTGGTGAGGGGCATCATTGTGGCTATAGTAAATGGGATTGGGTGTTTCCAGAAGAACGATGGAATATGCACGTGTGGAATTTTCAAATGGGGCCTTTGATAACGATGATGCAACAATGGCACTCAGATGATAGTAATAGATTCTCTAATGGTAGTGAAGGCTTGAGTGATTTAGTTGTGTAAGATAAAATATGTTGTTTGATACTCTGAAGGTGGTGGGGGGAATAGTATGTGTGGTATTTGGTGGTGGATTTATGCTTGGCTGAACGATATGTAGATGACCAGATTGAAGGAGCACTTATAGTCTGAACAAAATCAATCAAGGATTGATAAAAAGGGGCTAGTTCATATTTTTTGATTTTGAGCCTTGGTAATCTATAGTTTTCAAAACATTTAAATATATAAATAAAATTGGTGTAGATTGGAAGGTTATCCATTAAAGGGGGATATGATCTGACATTCTAGCATGTGTGTGAGGTGTTTGTGTTTTTGAATGTAATTAAACCAGTAAACACCAAATATAATATTTTATATAAAAATTGTGTGAAAATGTTCATCGATAATTAACAATGAAAATTTCCACTGTAATTTCAATTTCCAATTAAAATCATATTCATATGATTTTAATACTTAAAAAATAATAAATTTTAGAACAAAATTACATTAAAAAAATGTAGACCAAATCCCCACTAGAAATTTTCAGTCAATTTTCGACAATGCCAATTTTCAAATAATGTTTATTATAAATTTAAATAAAATTTGAATACCCAAATTCTAAAATAAATACATATTTTAATTTTCTATGAAATTATATTGGAACATAATTAAATAATGTTACATTTTAATGATAAAAACTTTCATACATGCATTCTATGTGTACACATATATATTACTAAAAGGATATACATACATAAAATCATAAATATATATTAATATAAGTATATACATAAATACAAACACCTATTTATGCGTGAAATTTTCATTGAGAACTATTTATGAAAATATTTATTGGAAATTTCATATGTGATTTTGTATAGAAAACATTGGGTGAAAATTTCAAATATATATTAACCAAAATAACCGAATCAATAGAAATTTGTATTGAACATTACACACACACACATACACTACAATCAATATACACCATAATAATACATAGGAAATCTCTAGTGAAAATTTATATTGTCAATTTCAGAACATATTTATTGAAAATTTACACTAAAATTTTACATCATAAACTTAAATTGGAAATAAGTACACTAAATTCAGAAGTGACTATTTCTGATGACTATTTATTCACTACAAATTTTTATATAATTCATACATACACATAAATTTTCACTAGATATGTTCACTATAAATTTTCAATTGATATTCATTATAAATTATCAAGTGAAATATTACAATGAAATATTTCAATGAATACATACTAATATACATGGAAATTTTCACTTAAAATTTAGTGAATATTTCAAATGGATACTTCTTCAATTTCACTTAATGTTTGAAAAAAAAACTCATTGTGAAAATTTTTAGTTATTTTAAAATTTAAAGTGAAAATTTATAATTATTAGACTAAAATCATACACATAATTAAATATAATCATATACACATATATTAATATATGTATACTAAAACATACATACATAAATTAATTATAAACATTCATTAGAGTTTTATAGTTATGAGAGGAAATTTATAGTCAAAATTTTCACTAATATTTTTTAATTGAATATTTCTTTTTTAATATCCAAAATAAATTCATATTTAAATTTAAAATATTAATATATTTACATGTAAAAAAATAATTTATATTTTCACTAAAAATTAACAGTGAAAATTCCAACAAGAAATTACCAATTTAATTTTTTACATGAAATCCATGGTCCAAATTTACCATAAAATTTACAATGTAAATATTTAAAATTTCCACTTCAATTTCCAATGAAAATTCACAATTTACATTTAATAAACATCATTTTTTTGCTAATGTCAATATAGAATTTATTTTTTAGATAAAATTAAAAATGAATATATTAAAAGTATATATAGATATACATTGAAATCAGTGTATACATACATACAAAAATATATGTATATGAATATACATACATTATTATAAAAAAAATTCTAGTGTAAAAATGTCACATCTCAATTTATGTGAAGGCATGAAAAAATACGAACATATGATTATTCTATTTTTATTTTTCATTATAATTAAGTCTCTTTGTTTTTTTAAACAACTTATATTTCAATATTTTTTTCAATGATAAAATGGAAATTATATTTTTTAAGCATTATAAAACTATATATAAATATATATAATTATTTTTAAAATAACGGACATTATAACTTTTTATTTTGATACATCATAAAAAATATAAAATTTTTGATAGATCAAAATTTTATTATAATATTAATCTATATTATAATTAAATATATTGATTATATTAAAATATAACATTATATAATTGTATTTTAAAACATTTAAAAAATACATAAATAAAAATATATCCAACTGTAATTATTATGCATGTATATAATAATACATAAAAATATATTACATTTAAATCCTTATATATGTATGTCAAAATACATCAAAAAATTATTTATAAATATTCTATTTGAATTAAATATTTATATAAGGATTATAAAAAAAACATGTTGAAGTTCCAAATGATCGAATAACAACTGAGAAGGGGGTGGGTGGAATCAGTTGTTCACTTTTTATCAGTTTCAATACTTTTAAAACATAACCCCTAAAACCTATTAATGTTTGTAACTGTACTATTTTTAGTGAATTATATTTCATGAAAAAGTAGGAAATTATCTAAAAAATAAAATATATACATGATTCAACCTCAGTGTGAGTACATACATCTTTATCAGATCCACTCACATGGGAGTATGAAAAATCAATAATTCAATAAAGTGAATACTACATATGAAGACTCCTATTAGACACCTTCTAGATCCTGATATAAACGATTATACTGACTCCCATTAGTTTAAAATGTTTTCTTAAAAAAAATTAAGCCAAAAACAATATAAATTTTTGAATATAATCGATAAATGTTCTTATATCTGATGAATTTTAATATGATGATCCTAGTTTGATTAGCTATGTTTGATGATACCATTCCAATAGTGGGGATCAATATGATTCAGAATCATCCTTTGGAATAAGAGCATTATGGTGGGGAGTTCCATAATATTGGTGATAATCCTGTTAGTGAAACTTTTTATTCTTAAGATTAATGTGGGTAGTGATGTGTAGAAAGAGTTTTGTTGATGTTGACATGTTGTAGGTTTGGGATTTATTAAATTTTGTTGCTTATTTTTGGATTTTCATATAAGAAGAATGTTTTGCGTTTAGAGATAGAACATTGTCGATTTGTGTTGAATTTATTTCCTAGGTAGGATGGTCTGTGTATTTATTTTACTATCGAGAGTTATCAGGGATGAAAATAATTATTGTTTGGACGTTTTAATGACCACTATCTTTATGGTTTAGGAAATTTTTGAGAAAAGTTTAATTTTTGCTTTCTAAAGCAAGGGTATTTTCAAAATATTGATTTGGATAATAATTTCAATATATAGATCATCATAATGATGTGTTTTGGATGTGGATCAAGGATATATCAGTTTCTCATGTTCCTTAGTGACTGTCTAGAGTATCAGGTGATTTTTTTTGATGGAAGGATTTTCTCATTTTGCATGGTTATTACACAGTTAGGGAAAATTGTTTGTCTTAGGATGGTCTTGGGTGTAAGTGCATGATTGGAGTGTGGTTACAGAAAACCTGTAAAAAATCTGTAACTTCGTTGCAGAGGAATGTTTCATGGTTAGAACATAGTTTTTTAAATTGTATGGTTAAAACTTGTGAGTTTTGGTGTCTTGGACAATGTAAATTACTTGGTTGGATCAGAGTTTATGAAACCGTGTGGAAAATTTTTGATAGTTTCGCATTTTTCATTAAAATGTGGGAATCCCATTTTTCCCTTATGGGGTTTTAAACCTCTCTGCCTCATTTCTCCACATAATGCATGGTCTACCTTCCCTTCTAAAATAAGTTTATTTCTCTTTAGTTTGATGGATTTTGGTGGCAATTCATATCGTATTGTGAGATATGATCTCATCCACTTCTCATCCATATTATTTTCCCTTCCATGAATTTGATTATTGTTGTATTCATGTTGGGTTTTTTCATTGATTCTACTAATTAATGGTAGAAATGGGTGACAATAATGGGGTTTTCATGTTAATATTTTGTGGGGATATCAATAGGTTGTTTTTAGGCCATAGTTCAATGTTATTATTGAGGTATGTTCCACTGAAAATTTATTTATGATTTTTAGAGATAATAGATTTATTTATCCAACAATTTTTGTTAGTAAATTCGAGATTTTTAAAGGATTGGGTTTGGGGAAGTTCATGGAGTAGACATGATCTCATTCCTCAAGGTTTTGGCGAGTAGATTTTACTCAGTATGTTTCTAGGCATTTATGCCAATTTAAATAAAGTCGTGAAATTCATTATAATTTTTATAATGAATTTTTTTCTGTGTTTGGTTTTGGGATAGGGTCTTGGATTTTGATACAATGTATATGAGTCTGGTACTAGCTTAGGTAGTAATGGTCGGACTATAATTAAAGGGAGTTTCTTTATATGAGGCAGGTGGCCCATGAAAATATCTATTTTGTATATGTTGTTGATATATCATGTGGTATGTGGTTTATCCACCATGGTTATAGAACAATAATTTTAAATGAAATTTTCTTTGTAAAATCTATGGATATGTCATGTGTTTAAATGGACAATGGACTCTGATGCACTTTGTGATTCCTTAACCATTGATTGTTGGTGGATTAAATTAATAAATGAGATTTGTGAGTTAGATGAACCCTAAACGGGTGTGATTTAAATGTAATTAAATGAGTTAGATATATAGGACATTGATGTGGGTTCCCAAAGTTTCATGGTGTTGGGAGTGGTGATGAACTAAAAATGGTTAGCCTCAAGTGTCACCATAAATTCCAATTGTTGGAATGTGAGGTTGTAGGTGTTCTGATGGGATCAAGGACATGTCAAATGACATGATTCTCTCATAGTGATGGGTCTGGAATATGGTATGGGAATGGGATAGAGGACCATAGGTAGGGTTCGATGTGTGAAAGATGGCTTAGGGGCCTTGGTGGGTTCCCTAGTTTTATGTTGACCCTAAGGAGGGGTAGTGAAAGGGAGCTGGACTATAAGTTAGGGTGCCATCATCGAACATGAGAGCTGGTAGATGTATCCTTATGATAATGAGAATATATGATGAAATGTAAATGGTAATATGAATGAAATGATAAAACATATAAAATCAAAATTGGTAATAAATGGTAAAATGTGATATATGATATGAGGTTTCAAGGATGGTGGGTCAAGGCCCCCATTTGAAGGAAATGGTTCAGGGGATGGTGGATTCTCCAAGGTCAACATGATTATGGTGTTAGGGATGTTGGATTACACATGGTGGGTATGTGGTTCTGGGTAGGGGATGAAATTCCCCCTAGGGGGATGACACATGATTCCTTGTAGGGGATACAATCCACCAAGATGATTGACACATGGTTCTAGGTTGAGGAGAAAACGCCTCATGTGGATGGCATGTTTTGATTCATCAGATGTCAGTATTTCTACTTAGTGGATTATCATTTTCTACGGATGGGTATATTTCTCCCATGTGGTTACTTTTTCCTAGAGACACCCTGACATTGGATAAAATAGATATAGATGATCACAGATGTGTATTTAATACCTGAGGGTCGATGGTGGTCAATTCATTTTTTTAATAGTTTATTTGTTATAAGAACATCACATGTTCATAATAGTATATATTGGATATGATTGGGAAATTATTGGTTATAGACTACTGATTTATACTCAAACCCTTCTCATGCATCCATGAAACATGGGTACTAATATAGACCTCATATTTTGGAGGTTTTTATAGGGTAGAGGCACAATGTTGTCTGATTGAGCTACAAAAACATAGCGGGATTTGTAGACTGGGATTATGGTGAGGCTCATAGATATTAATAAGGCCTCTTCTATATTATTTTTATTGTTTTATTTTGTATATGGGATCAATTTAATGGGAAACCATATGTATTTGTATGATTTCATGACATCATTTTTTATATATTATGGAATGGGTTGGTTATCCATCCATGTATCACGCTTTATTATTAATATTTATTTTTCTTGTTATTTCATTATGGTCATTCCCCTCGCATATGAGGTTATAGTGTCTCTGTGGTATAACATTAGACCCTCACTATTATTGGATAACCTCTAGTGTATAGGGGAATTCCCAATGTCACATTGCACTCCAGTATGATTATTTATGAGTGAACTAGGCTAGGGACTTACTTTAAATATAATGACTAAAAACTATGAATAAAAAAAATTAATTAAATATCCTAAATAAAAAAATTCCTTGAATGATTTGTTTTTTAAATAATAAATTACGTGAATGAAAAAAAAATTATATAATTTGAATATTTCAAATATATAACATCAATAAAAAAATTTGAATAATGTAAAACAAGTTAGATGAATTCTATAATGGAAATAACAGAAATAAAAAATGTAAAATAAATAAATTGCATTGTTAAATAAATATTTTAATAAGATATTTTACTAACCTATTTAAAAATATAACTCAAATTAAAATTAAAATATGTAGTTTAATTTCATAAAATAATTATGTTGAATTAAATTTTAAAAATAAATAAATATAATATTGAGTGTAATTATTTTTGATGTATTAAAAAAGAAAAATTAATATAATTTGATTTAATTTAACATAAAAAAATTTTATAAAAAAATTTTCTTCATAAATGGATGTTCAAGATTGTGATATTTATAGCAGAAATATATATGAAGGAACTACTCTAAATAAAACATTTCCAATTTTTTCCACACCGATTCCTTTCTTAAAAATATTTTTTTAGAAAAAATTCCACCTTAAAAATTATTTTTATGAATATTTAATTTATAAGTTAAATTTAAAAATTTACTCAATATTGATCATCATAAAGAAAATTTATACCCTAGTATTTAAATATACATTTTCATAAAAATTATGGATATGTTTAAAATAAAAAACATCAGAAATATTAATATTAATTATTTGAATATTTAAAAAAAATAAGTTGAATTAAAAAAAATCTAATATTCAAAATAAATTCCCAGAATATTTTAAAATGGTTTCATTAAATTTTTTTAATTTCAATTTATTTTAATTTAAAATTATAAGAAAATTAATTAATAAAATATCGTCTTGAGAAATTTAGGAACGATATAACGTCTTTTGTGATAAAAATTTGTGCAATGACTTCGTTGATGTGTGTATTCCCAATTTTCCCAAAACGGACTTCTCCAATAATTGTCTTATTTTTGGTGAGAGTGGGTGCCCTAGATCTACCTTAAATGTGTGTTGTGATTTCCATAACATGTATACAACTTGATATATTCAAGTATTACACCTAATGTGAAGGTAATATTAATTTTAACGTACTATATATATTTTAATATTATTTGATTACATGTCAAATTGATGTCTTATAGCAATTTTTAGATATAATGAAAACATAGAGATATTATGACAATATTAATAATAATACAACATGAGGACTAGATATTTCATTATGAAGGGACACATATGATGTTTGGCAACCAGGTTTCATGAGCTCAAAAGTTTGAGACATCCCCTCAAAATGTTTTTACTTTTTAATCATGAGTAAATGAGACCATGAAGACTAACCCGCTAATAGGAACACCATAAGTTTTTTGTTGTACTGGTTATTTCTATTTTTTCACATGCATATGGGTCTCTTTGATTTTTACAAATTTATATAATTTATTGAAAAATATTTTTACATAATGGAAACCATGTATGAGTAAGTTTGTGAAAAGGGAGCTTGCATCATATTCGACATTGATTATTTGACATTGATTGAATAACCAAGACCTAATTTATTTATTTCAAGTATATAAAGAGATATATTGACACTCGTGACCAGGTTGGTAGTGAATTCATTAAACCTATGACCATGATAGAAGTAGGGAAGTCCATATTGTATGGCTAAAAAGATAATAAATAAAGAATAGAATTATAGTGAGACAAATATATACATTCTCATTTATAAGATAAATGTAACAAATAGATTTATTATAAAATGAATATTCATATCAAAGGTTTTCATTATTATTACCTGACCATAAATCTTTAGAGTCCATAATATGTTTCTAGACACAACTTGTTGTGCATGTGTATAAATAACTTCCATCGGGATAAAGACCATGTTGGCGAGCCACTAATTGTATTCAAAATATTGTCCAATTATGATGAATTAGGGTTGAGGACATGGTGGAACACATCATGAGGGCCAGGGAAAGTCCAAGTGTGAACAATCACAATCAATTAAATAAATTCAATTTTTTTCAAGTTTAGAATAATAATAATTGAATTTATTTTCTCATTGTATTAATGAGTTATTAAGAGACATAAAATAAGAATATTTACGAAGACATATTATTCATTTAATGTTCATTATATATTTGAAGGGAGGGTTGGCTTGAGTAAATGACTCTTATTTTGTTATGTATCTTTATTTTAATGTTAGAAGTGGTAAAGTATCTATGATAATGGAGACAGGTTATGACCCCTGATGATGACACATCTTAAATTCGAAAAGGTATAGTTTTTAATCATATATGGATATTTCCCATTAATCAATTTGAAATTTCATTATTCTTTAATAGTTACAAGACCCACATGAAAAAAATTCAATCCCAATTGATTAAACCGAACTATCCTAGGTTTTTGTAGGAAAATAGTTAAAAATCATATGAGAGGGGTTTTGGACCGCCACCCTGAACAATTTGGTTCCATAGAGGTGTTCACATTGATTAATAAATAGATAATTTTTATATTTTTATTAACTAATTATAGATTGTTTTAATTTCCATGCATAGTGATTCTTATGGCCTCTATTATCGTGGTAAATTATTACTATAAACATTCTCCTCAAAATTATATCACTTTTCATTAATCTTGGTTGTTAGATAAATCTAATATTATGAGGATTAATCTAGACCGTTGACTGCAACCACCATGTACCATATATGTCTGTGTGTGTGTTATTATGTTAATGGAATATTGTAATTTTGACTCAAAATAGTTTTTGACTACTTATTATTTACCTATTTTACATTACAATTTTTTGGTTCCTATAACCATTTCAATTATTTCAGGCATGTTTTTTCAGTGATACAGTTTAATCATGATCGATAACATGTTTTTGAATTTGAAATTCCTTGAATGTTAAACAACTTCTATCATTTTAATAACATGTTATCATCATGATTGTCTTATCTACATATTTCATCATGATGAAATTTAAATCATCAATATCATTAGTGTAAGAAAATTCTTTACCCAAAAAAATTTATTACTATTTTCAATATAATATATTGTTATATTTGTTTCCAATATTTATAATATTAAAAACATACATAAATTAGTTTCTTAATAGTTTTTCGTTGAAAAATAATGGCCTCTTAAGGATATGTAAAGAATTTTGATTGTCAAATTCCCAAAAGTTATTTTGAATGATTTTTAATAAAATACTATTTACATAAATGTGGTTGATGTTGAAACAAATATCATTTATCAAATGAAAAAAGAATCATCCAAACCCAAAGTAACTAAATTTTGATGATTACATACCTATTTTTCACAAAAGTGAACTTTTATAATCATTACAATATGAGAGAATAAACTTTGACATCACATACTTGTTCTACATAATGTTTTTAATCTAGATTTTGATGAACAAATATTCATGACATAGATGATATTTTTTTGTACTTTTTTAAAATAAATGTTTTATTTTCATAGTCCTTTTCTCTTATTTATTATTTTAAAACCATATTTACTATATTTACTAGTATTCATCTCCTAATTTGGATAAAAATAGGGAATTCAATATTCATTCTATTTTATTAAAAATGTCATAAAACATGGTAATTTTTTTTCATTCACTTATGTGAATGAATATATACATGATTTTGTTATAAAAATAGTACTGGATGAATATGATATTTTTCAAATGATCATTATTCCTTATTTTATTACCACAAATTATAATAATGTCAACAAAATTCTTAGTTTTTGGATTATACACATTTAAAGAGAGAAGATAATTTCATCAATATTTATAAAATAATGCATCCCTAATGTATGATATGATAATATTGACCTTCATAATTATGTTGTCAATTATTTTTCATCTATCAATTTTTGGTCTTATAGAAGAAATACAAAAAAAATTATTATTTTTCAAGTGTTATCAGCTTTTGGGTATTATTAATAATAACTCTTCAATAATTAGTACATTAAAACATATTTAAATTTATCGGTAGTGAATATTAATGATAGGCTTTAAAAGAGAGAATATATTCATATCCAATGGTAGAAAATTTATAATAAATAATGTTATTTATATCAATTCTCAATGATATTTGTTAAAAATTAATAATATAATGAAAAATGGATATCATATAGATACATTAGATAAAGTAGTGGTTAAATAACTATAGATATACCAAGAATTACTAATAGATATAAATAGATTTCAATGAATTTGTTTCGTTCAATTGAAACATTTATGGTAAACTAGATGTTACTAATCCTCAAACATTTAATACATTACATTATCATTTAGGACATGAAAGATCAATTATAATGGAGAATATTGATATAATTATACATGAAAATCAGTTTATTGATAAAATAGTAGGCTTACATCATGGAGAGATTGATGGACTTATTAAATTGATGTTTAGTCTACTAACATAACAATTATAATAGAATTATCCATTCTCATCATGTCAATATGAATGACCACATATAATGGTTTACAATGGATTACATATTTTTTAGATAAACCATTTATATCACTTCAAGCTATATTGAAATTGAATTTAAAATATTAATAAGTATATATTATGAAATATAAATATGGGTACACACACATGCCAAGTGACAGCATTTAGATATTATATGATATATGCATATATTAAATGATCGTGTGTATTATTATTTTTGGGTGTGTATATATCAAATTCTAGGCATGTTGATTAAAATAAATAGTGAGAAACATAAAACATATTTAAAATGGTCTAGCCACTAATAAGAAGATCACAATATTTATATAATTGTGGCGTGGGGGTATGACAATATAAACTGAATTCATTCTTGATCGGCGCATGTGTTGGTCGACAATTCTAGGCCCACGGGTCATGTTGTTCCATTCCATAGTCACCATCATACATGTCCTCTGGATTTATTAGGCCTACCAACTATGGATTTCAAAAATAATTATAAATGTTATGCATGTCCAGTTACCTTCCCACATACCTGGATCCACAGCTATAGAGGAAGAATAGACAGAGATCAAATTTATAAGAGGTTTCTGTTGAATTAAATTTTAAAAATAAGAGGGATTAAAGATGGTATTGACTGTAATTAAATTTCATCAGCTATGTTATCATATTTTTATATTATTTAAAATTCTAAATGATGGAAAAAACAAGAGTCATGCATTGGGGATAAGCTTAATGTGATACTTGTGCGAGGAGCGCAGAAAGTGGGCTGGCTTTATAGTGATATTGGAAAAGTGATTGTTTTAATGTTTTTATAATTTTAATTTTTCAAAAAAGGATAGATTATTGAGTATTATATTAAAAATATCGAATCACAAAAACACCATTGAACAGAGTAATTGACTTTTGGTCAGTCTATCCAATTTTTCTTTTCCTCTTGCATTGATGTTCATTAAATTTAATTTTAGGATCCTTTGTTGTGATGATCTATAGAATATATTTCACTCATTGAGAGAATTGGAGGAAATTGGAAGTGTAAATTATTTGAGTGGGTTGCTTGTAACACATGGAAATAGAGTGAAGGATAATTGTGAGACATGAGTGAACGCATTCTATATAAATATAGATATTAATTTATGTGCACAGGTGTATATATGTTAAATAAATGAATTCATAAATTATGCAAGAATTATAGAAAATGAATTCATAATATAAGAATAATACCATATGAAAATTATTAATGATGAAGAGAAATAAAATGAATAGTAAACAACAATTAGAAGAAATGTGTTCTATAATTGAATTTAATATATAATGTATGAAAATATTTATGAAAAAATCAACAATGTAGGATTAGAATCATATAAAGGTAATAGTATATTTTGAAATATAAATATTAATAAACATGAAATATATAATTATTTTTTAGAGATGTTTTAATACTATGAATGAATCTTAATAATTTTAAATGTGCATATGGAAAAAAAACCTTTGAATGAAGTGAATAATACAAATACATATCATTATCAATGTATATGTCAAATACATAATTAAAATTTATACTTGAATCGTGAGACTATTATTCATGAACCTTCATAATAATCAACATAATTATAATATTTCTTTTGAAATAGATCTTTTTATACCAACATTCCATGAAATATTACCATATTTGGTACATCAACTACATATGTAACACTACATTTAATGCTCAAAACAAAAAAATTCCTAATAAAATCTAATAAAAAATTAATGAAATCTTACCGGAATTATGCACAATAGTAAACAATTATGACCAATCAAACATACTCTTATGGAATATATAATAATGTAAAATATATACATTTTTCCCTAGAAGAATAAATTTTATATTAAATTATATTTATTAATTAAACAATTTATTAAAAAAAATTAATTGCATAAAATATCAGATGTCCTAATTATCAACATGACCCACTAGTTTAACTGCAATCAGTAAACTGAAATACGTGATTTTTTCATGACACAATAAATATAAGAATAAATGAAATATAAAAATTAATATATAAATCAAATAATATACCAAATGCATGGGTTTCAATCCACAGAACTTTTCACTTAAATGAATTCTTATCTAAGGTATACCACTATAAAAAACTATTCAATATTTAAAAAAACCTATGAATCAATATATAACAAATACATATAAATCAATGTTTCTCACCCCCTATACTGAGAATCGTTAGTGGTTCTTTCATTATCATCATCTTGACTAGAAAATATAATTATACACACAATTCCCATATTTCTACATATTAATAATATCCTAGAAATTATGATTTTAATGATAAACATCAATAATTTTTCACAAATGATTAGTTATTGAAGGAAAAACATTTGGATAAACAAACTGAACAAAATATATTAATTATGTAGAAAAATTTATTGAAAATTTAAAATAATTTAAGCTGATATCACGTTGAAATGTTTCATATATGTAAAGTCAATAATCAACTGACATTATTCAAAAAATAAAAAAAATACTCTTAAGTAGCAAAATTTTCATTTGATAAATTTACGGATTTATGAATATGCTAGATAATATCTTAAAGATACATGAATAAAATGAAAAATTAAAATAATACACATATTTATATGTAAAATTTATATAATATATCAAATAAAAAATGTATGGTAGGATCTTATAGAAATATTAAATAATCATACATTAAAAATGAAATAAAAAAAATAATTTATATAAAATAGTTATATGACACCGAATGTTTCAATTCAAGTAATATAATTATAAAATGGGTGAAGATGGAAATTACAAAGAATAGTTATCATAGATCTGGTGATGTGAATAAATTTAGAGTGAAAAGTTGTGTAAAGTCTAAGGATATGATATTTTGTAAACATTGTGTCATCCTCATATTCAACTATTTCTAAAAAATACTTGAATAAAAAATTAGACAATTAAATCATAATAATATAATTGACATGAATAAGGAAACAAGAATTGACTATTGGGAAACCTGATATAATAAATTGTGATGAATTTTTGATTGGGTGGACTAGAAGATTGAACTAATAATTCACCTCAAAATAATTATAAAATATATTGGAGATAAACTCATTATCTTGGTCACTATGTATTGGAAATTAATGTCTAGTTTTCTTTGTAGTTAAGACTAATATAAAATATTATCTTTAATAGAAGATACTATAATTGAGTCGGATTGAAAACATATAAATGAATACATTATAAAGTTACATATTGTATCCAGAATCTGAAAAAATTGATTGCTATCTTACAATCCTAATATTTCAAGCTTATTAAGTATGATAGATCACACGATTGTAAGATATATATAGAGAATCGTAGTTTTAAAATACTTTAACACAAATTGAAATTATAAATATTTTAAAATAGAACATAACATCAAACAAATACAATAAATATTTATCAAATACTCATGAAAAATATTAATATAAACACTATAAGAAGAAAATATTTCCTTATAACAAAATTAAGATGACCTCAAAACACATATAGAAAGATATTAATAGAATTTCAATATATTTGAAATAATACTATATAAACAAAAATGTTTAATTAAAAATATATTGATTCAATGAGAAATATTTCACAAAATAAAATCAACGATTAACGTATCAATTTATAGTTATCTATATTTGAAATTAGATAGAGGATTGAAAATTCATAATATAAAACAATGAACTGACAATAAAATGCATCATCATGTAATTACAGCATTGAAAATCAATCTAAATGAGAAGATATAGAGCATCCAATATGAATTAAACACACTAAAAATCACATATCCTAACAAACCACTGTCTATAAAATGAAAATCAATAAGTGATTTTCGGGGAATGAAATTAAGATTATACAAAACATTAAAAGAAATAATGAAAACACATACCTTCATGATCCAATAATCCATGAATGTGAGTATTCAATATTTTATATTTACCATTGTAGATGCAATGAATTCATAAATTTATTTTAATAATAACCATATTCTAAAGGAATTTCTTCATCATGAAAAGAGAAGAATATATAGAGGGATGATATTATTTGTCAATCCTCATGAATTGATTTCTATTATAGAGAAAAAATAAAAGAAATCCATTATTAAGACAACCGGACATTGAAAATTATAGCCTAAAAATAATTTTTAATACATAAAATAAATATTAAAGAATATAAATTTAAAGGTCATTTTACTGTATAGAATAATTGGAAATAAAAAATGAAATAATATATATATATATATATATATATATATATTTAGTTATGTCTTTTATTTTTATAACACATTATACCAAGAGAATATGTAATTATATGGATCATAAAAGAATCGATATTAAATGTTACAAGGGAATTTAAGATGAAATTAAAATTAGCAATGAGATAATAAATTTTATATAAACATGAATAAACAATAGAAAGTTATATATTGATTAAATATTGGTAAGAAATAAGAAAAAAATTCAATTAAAAATAATATAGACAATAATGGGTATTGAGTATTATTCGAATGCAAGAGTTATTTAAATTAAAATTTCTAACATTATATATATTCCTAGAGCATCTAGACATTTCTAGGATGGAATATATCACCAGTAGTTTAGGTGAATAGTTTAGAGGTTGCTGTAATTTGGTTCTGAAAATATAGGAATGTTTATGTGGTCCAAAATTTGTCGGAGAAAATACAAGGTGATTACAAAGAATATGTCACAACGATATCATAAAGATATTAGGATTCATGGGTATCAAAGTGAGAACAATAATAGTGAAGTTGTCCCTTCATTGGAATAAAAAATACCTTAATTTTTTAAATCAATATTATTCACAATAGACATATTTGTAGTAGAGGGGGAAGTGCCTTGAAATTTATGAAAATGTAAATTTTTTTAACATATATAAAATATTAGTGCATAATTACTGTATTATATTCGATTTTAGAAAATATTAGATGATTTTATAGGTATGATAAAATGATTAGTGGATATATGTATCACGTCTTTGGAAGAGATGTTGTAGTAGAGTAAATGCAAGACCTTTGTACAAAAGAAGTTCGAGACTTCAAGGAGGGATGTTTACTGAAATTGACAGTAGTATATTCATGTACCTATAGACAATTATATTTTAAAAATTGGAATAACTACATTCAACAAATAAGGTGTGGATTACTCCTTAAATTAATATAAATTTTAAATAAAAATACACACTTTGAGTTATGCCGGTCACACCGGGTGTCAGATTGAGGTACGACTAAATCTTACACATTACCATTGAATTATGTATCATATTCATAAAGTTTCTAACCAATCATATTGTTTTTTCTCATTTTTGATTTTCTCAATTTTTCACTAAAATTATTTTTAAAACTAACAAAATGAATATTGACTCATTACATTCATATCATGTGTTGGTTTGGTGTGAGACTAATTCCAACACAACCCAACTAAATTAGGAATAAATGTAACACCCGAGACTTTTATGTTATATAAATCATCAATGTAATCTTTTTCTACACACAACACTTGCTTGTCTTTCTTTACACGAAATCGCGAGCTTCCTCGATAGCTTGCGTCGTACGCAATACCAAGTTTCAATAAACAATGATATACTATTAAAATATTATTAAAACTAGCCGTTATGAATAGTAATAACCACTTTTTGAAATTTTATAAGTTTTATTTTTAAAAATGGACTTCATTTTTGGATTTTTAATATCGAAATTAGCCTAGGGTGAAATTTTGGTATTTTTCTGAAAACTTTCAATTTTTGATGAATAGTGAAACCACTAAGTGGTAGTTAAAAAAAATGAATTCTTCATAAAACTTCATTTTACCGCTTCTGTGAGTGGAATTTCAAAAATCCGAGAGACACGGTTAATATCAAGGACTAAAATGTGGTTCAATGAGACGAAAATAATTTTTGGTGAATAGTAACTTTTTACATTTTTTACCACGGTTAAAAGTAAATAGGGTAATTAAGGGTAAAAATGATATTATTATTACCCTAACACATGTCCTAATTCTATTGGACAAGTGTAATTCGACCAAAAACAAACTTAGTAATAACATATGACCATTTAGGACCACATGGATTAGATTAAGACATTTATTATTAATTTATTTAAAGAAGGGTTAAAATAGTTAAAATCAAAGTTTAATAACTAAATCATTTGTAATATGGGGTTATACATAAGATAAATTAGACTATAAATATTCATTAGAAATCTAAAAAGATTTCCTACATAATGGTATTTTATTTGTAATTTTTAGACATTAAATAATTTAATTTACTTATGACACAACGATGACGCAGTAATTATCTTATTAATGAAATATTGACATAATTGATGTTATAAATACTCAAATAAATATAATTTGAGACTTTTTATGAATTACACAAATTTTAGAGGTTAATATGACATGTTATTATTGCTTTAATTTTATTTTTTCGAACTTATCATTCTGTTATGAATTTCAAAAAAATCAATTACTAAATAGTGTCAAAATTGACATAGAATAGTGTTTAAAAAAATTATTATTTTATTAATTGTTATTTCATTCCTAAAAATCTAAGGTTCGGCCAAATGACTTAGATACGGTTTTATATATTAATAAAAAACCACTTGGGGTTCGTTTGGCTTAATATATTATGTTTATTAACCTTATAGTATAAGAACACAAGAAGACACGGTAAAAGTAAAATTATATAACTTAATGTTAAATCTACATGATATGTTTAAAATTGGAACCTAAACGTGTATAAATTATATTGGATGAGAGTATTTCGACCCCTAACCACCTTAGCCTCTAAATAAATCAATTTGGAGCTATTTAAACCCGAACTTGACTTTATAATAAAATAATATTTTTTGTTATTCCAAAGGTGACCCTCTCCTCCCTTATAAAAGGGCACCTTCTCCCACTCTTACTCACACCACTTTGAGCCTTCAAGCTCGGACAACCCCTGAAACTTTCTTCTATACAATTCCTTAGAGACATTCTAGAGGTCCTGGTATTCTTCAAAGACCAACTTTACTGCCCTAAAAGAAGGTCTCAAAGAAGCACTTCAAAGAAGAGGTAATGTCCGTTACCGATTCTTTCATCTTTATTTCTTCTTCCACTTATTATTCTTTAGTTGTTTCATTATGAATTAATAACATCAGTATCACTAATATACGGATATGTTATTATAAGTATGAAACAACCCTATTTCACCATCTATCCATCTTACGGGAAAACAAATCACCACGCGTGCGTACGTACGGAATACCGTCTCCACGCCGTGGTGTAATATATTTTCCACCACCACCTTACTTGGATGGGTATAATGGTGTAAATAATGACTATATATGACTATTATAATGTGTTATTGATTATGAAATAGTATACATACACTCCAATATAATTCCACAATCATGGGAACGATATCATCGCTCGTGCGTACGTACGGAATACAGTCCCCACGATGTGATGCGATTCGTTCTACATGATCTTCATTGGATAATGATTATATAAATGAATTGAATGAATAAATATGATATATAGTGCATTAATACCATTATGGAAATGATGTATCTATAACCTAAAGCGATGAATAAGAATTTATTCGACAAAACACGCATAAGAACAAAAAGTTATAAACACCCGAATAACAAGTAGCAATGAAATATTACTACCAAGAAACTAAAAATATGACTATATATGATATCATAACAATAATTATGATTATTTAATAAGTCAATAACATTATCTAAATCATTATACAGGAGGTTCAGACACTTACGAGGCAAATCAGACCTAAGGTAAGGGAAATATCACAATCTCATTTTTATCCGAGATTGTTTATACTTTGGTATTTACTGGGGTGTATTTTATCATCCACATCCATGTTTCCTCAATATGTAATATTATTTCCATCCACCTAAAATTGTTTAAATCCAATTTTACCCTTCGTTGAGTTTTTAGTAAAGGATATGAAAGGAATCTTTTGTCATTTTTCATACGAGGTACTTTTTGACTTTTCCGACAAAAGTACGAAGAATGTTTTTTTAACTTATACGGCATGAATGGATTATTAAAACATTATTTACAAGAATCTTCCTTTACAAGTTTTCAAGTTTATTTTTAATCAACTTCTTTTAGTTTATAATTGTATGACATATTAAGAAAGTAAAAGTGTTTTGGAAGCAGAAAGGATATTTTCCTCAAGAATGGAGTTTAAGTGTTTTATCAAAATTATATTCCATCTATGATAATAAAGGGTTATGTTTTTATCCCTATTGATTTGGATATGTAGTGATGGAATTATATCATTATGAATTCCTTTATCTTATATGAATTGTTTTATGATGTCACGATGTTTAAGATTCCCATTTTTATTACATGGGTTATGCAATGATGTATGATTTATGATTTTGTGGCACACATAAGAATAGTATCATTATGAGATGGGTGGGACCTATGTATCCCTCCAATGCATTGGGTAAAGATTTTATATATCATGAGATAGATATGGCTGGAATGGTAGGTTATACCGGTTCAGTGAAACAAGAGAGAAACGGGGAGTGAACTCGGTTCAGAAATGGACTTTGTCCACTAAGATAGTCTTGGAAATGAGTCTTGACTAATAAGAAATGATTCTCTATGATTATGTGTGTATGCCACAATGTTTCATGTTTTAAGTCATGATTATTGGGATTACTTTTCACTAATATTATTTATCCCATGTTATGAAATTATGCTCTGTTTTGCAGGTTACTATTTCCAAAAGTTATGTTCTTATGAATATGATGTGATTGATATTTCTTTTGATTACCTTTACTGAGCATTTTAGCTCACCCTTTTGTATGTTTTCTTTCCCCAGGTCAGGAAGAAGGTTATTAAGTAAGATATGCCAAAAGGGACTATAGATATGATGAAATAAATGGGAGATAGTGTAGATGCTTTATGAACCAGTTGTTTATGTTTTCTAGTTTTCCAAAGACACTATACCTATACGGTCCTTTCATGGTTTTGTTATATGTTGTAATAAGTATGCTTCAATTTCTACGTAATAACAATGTATGTAAAGTATGGGTCGTTATAATAAATTTCCCAAATTATAATGACAATCTGGGTGTATTTTCTTTGTTCTTAAAAATTGATGCATGTTTTGAACTAAAATGACAATTTTAAACATATAAGGGACACTTTGAGTCATACTGGTCACACTATGCATCTTATTTAGGTGAGGAGGACTCATAAATATAATCAATGACTCATGGATAATTTTCTTTATGTATCAAAACAATAAGAATTCATTTTATCGGTTTTCAGTATGTTAATTGTTCAATTTACTCAAATTATAGTCAGTTTTATATATAAAAACACACTTAGAGTCATATCGATCACATTGTTAGTTGGATTGAGGTTTGGATGATTCATTAAAATCAAAAACGAATTATGGATCATTTTTCTAAAGTATAAAAATAATATGAATGAGTTTTATCAGTTTTTAGTAAGTCACTTGTTCTTTTTACTAAAACTAATGTCAATATTAATTGAAAATAAACACTTATGGTTATAATAGTCACACTGTGAATCATATTGAGGTGGGGTTGATTCCTACAAGTCTAAAAATTAAATATAGATAACTTTTAAATAGTATTAAAACAAACCACATGAATTTTCATTCATTTGAGTATGTCAGAATTTCTTTTTACTATAATATCATTTCAAATTAGAAACGCGATCTTTGACTCATACCATTCCCATAGTCTATCAATTTGATGTCAGAATAATTCTCAAATATCTAAAATTAATTCTGAATCATTTTACTTATTATCAATATAACCAGAGTTTTTTCTTGGTTCTTAGTGAGTGAAACATATCTGGAACTAAAATGTCATTTTTTAATTGATAATAGATACACTGAACCATACCGCTCACACTATGCATTAGATTGAGTTGTGGTCAATTCATACCCATAATAAATAACTTATTGATCATTTTGATAAAGTATCAAGAGAATCTGAATGTGTTTTACTCATTTTGAGTATGACACTTTCCCTTTTACTAAAATTAATGTAAATTTAAAATAATATGAAACCCATAGAGTCATACTGGTCACCCCATGCATCGTATTGAGGTATGGATGCTTCTTACACATCAAAAATGAATTATGGATTGTTTTAATGAAGTAATAAAATAATCAGAATTCATTTTTTTGTTTTCCTGTATGTCTAATTTTATATCTAATAAAATTAATGTAAATTTTTAAATAAAAATATGCACTTAGAGATGTACTAGTCACACCATGCACCATATTGAGGTGAAATTAGTTACTATATGTCAAAAATGAATTATGGAATGTTTTAATAAATTATCCAAATAATATGAATTCATTTTCTTGGTTTTTAATATGTCACTTGTTATGTTTACAAAAATTAATTTCAATTTTGAATAAAAAGGGACAGTTGGAGTTATACCAGTCGCACTATGTTCTAGTGTTGAGTTGATTCATATATATCACAAATTGCAAAGAGATTCTGTTCATAATGTATATAAAAAATCCAAATGAGTTTTCCTAGTTTTCAGTATGTCACATGTTTTTTAGAAAAATGATGGTCAATTTTAAATAAAAATACACCCTTGGAGTTATATCGGTCACACTGTGCGCCAAATTGTGGCGAGATTGGTTAATACTCATACAAAATAACTTATGGATCCTTTTATTAAAGTTTAAAAATAACACAAAATCGATTTATTGGTTTTTAGTATGTCATTTCTTCTTCTTTTTCTAAAATTAATGTTAATTTTAAATAAAAATAAACACATTGAGTCAAACTGGTAACACTGTGCATCTGATTGAGGTGAGGTTGATTCCAACACTTAAAAAACAACATATGGATCATTGTATTAAATTTTCAAAACAATCCAAATACGTTTTCTCAATTTTCACTATGTTCCTTATTCTTTTTATTATATTATTGTCAATTTTATATGAAAAGTAATTCTTAGAGTCATATAGGTCAAACAATGTGTCATAATGAGGTGTAATTGATACCTACAAATCAAAAATAACATGTGTATCATTTTTATAAAGTATAAAAACAATATGAATGTGTTTTATTTATAACTTCACAAGTTCATTTTACTAATATTAATTTAAATTTTAAATTAAAAGGCACACATAGATTCATACTAGCCACATCATGTATCAGATTGAGGCGCAACTAATTCATACGTGTAAAATTTAATTACGGACCAGTTTCCTAAATTATCAAAACATTCATAATGTCTTTCATCTATTTTGAGTATGTGAGGTTTGTTTTGTACTAAAATGTAAATTATAAACAAAAAATGTACAATCTAATTCATACCGAGAACATTATCTATCAGATTTAGGTGTGGATGATTGAGTATGTGATATGTGTTTTTATTTAAACTATTTGAAAAAATATATAAAAGAATAATATGCTCTATTTTGATGAAAGAGAATCCCCATTCTCCCTGAAACAATTAACGTTTCAAGAAATAAGGGTTTTCCAATTCTATAAAAAAGAATCGTGTCATTTCTTTTTTGTCTTGTATTAGATATTAGACAGAAAAATATGAATTCCCAAAAGATTTTTGAAAAAATTAGGTATTAGATAAAAATGATAAGGACGTTAACATACAAATAATAGTAAAATGATAAAAATAATAATTGAAAACGCAGTATTATTTGACCTTTTCAGGATGGTTATATACATTCATGACCCATTTCCTTATTGTTGTTATCTCTATATCATACTTGAAGCACAATATTGGATGGAAAGAGAATATTCAAACAAACCTCTCCAACTCATTAAAAACAATCCACCGGAATATTATAATAATTATTATATAATTAATTCTTTAAAAAAAGTTAAACCTAAATATAAAACAATACATTAATAAAATGTCAATTTTAAACAGAAACCATATAATTTTAGCTGCAAATATTTGGTACATCGTGCATCAAATTGAGTGAATGATCCTAGTAAATGAATGAATAAATCATCCTTTTTGATGAATCCATTTCATCATGATCTCTATGATATTAACAGAATATGTATGAGATATAATTGAAAAAGAAATTTACTAAAAAAATTGTTAAAATGAGGAGAAGTTAAATTTAATAAGAAGAAAAAAAATCACACCTTTTTTATGTATATGTACATTCTAACATCAGGTATGCTTCCGGTTCGTTTCTAAACAAATCTATTTCATTTTGGAATATGAGGATTTTAGAAATTCATGGTAGTACTGTAAAAAAGATAAATACAAAAAGGATTAATAAATATTTTAAATTAAATAGTAGTTATGTTAAAATATACTTCTTCAAGGATACTAGTTTTTGGATTTTCTATGGTCTCTCATAAATTTGAAAATATAATAACCATGATATTATGAATTAGTTTTTTCCAGACACTGTAGAAACATTGATAAATTATGTAATTTGTTTTGATACGTGTTTTGATAGTGAAATATTATTATATATACCCCGATACATATCAACTAGTAGAAGTTGATAAGATCCATGTGCACATAGATTTTCCTCATTCGTTGAATTTTACGATATTTAAATGCTTCCCTATCATAATGTAATTATCATTAAAACACAATATAAATTCCATAACATCAATTTTTGTTTTAAAAAGTTGGATGTAGTTTAATAAATATTTCAAAATGTCATCATGTGTGGTCGGTTTTTTGGGTATCCTAGCAATGAATCAAGAAAATAAAACATTGTAATATTCAATTTGAAGACAATGAGTACCTGATGTTTCCTTAAAAATAAAATAGAAATAAAAAATGAATGGAATGAAAAAATATTTTATATGATTAAATTTTATTTCTTTACACCTATACTGTATGTATTAAGAATATTTTTTTTATATGTAAGTTTCCTTTCAAAATATATGTCCAATTATGCCATTATATCATCAAAAGAATTTCCATTTTGGTTGGGTAAGTAGATGTGACGTGAGGACTTATAAGACCAAATTTATGTTCATGGGTAAATCCCATCAATTGGTACTCATATAAATCCCTATAAAAATATGATTTTTTAGTCTGAATTAATATATTATATCATCTATTGGAAAAAGAAAATTATGAAAACACACCATGTGTATACATTTACAATTGATACTCCTCTCTATACATACGTGGGGATTTCATTTACAGTAACAAGAGTAACAAATTCTAAAATTGAATCTCTATATATTTTTTCTTCAAAATCAACTATGTGATTGCAACCTCTTTTTAACCGTGAATCATCATGAACGTTCAATGTTAGTAAATTCAGTTATTCAATGAGTGGGGTAAAGGTTATTTTTAAGAGGTTTTTGATTGTTTGGTTTTCCCTTTAGTTGTGTTTGGTTCGACCTTTCATTCCACCCCTTCCATTTTTACTTCTAGAATATCATTCACTAGTTCAAGAAATGTTTCATTAATTGTTAAAGGATTATCATGAAAATTAAATAAGTAATTAATTCCTTTTTAATGGCAAATCATTTTATAAGATATGATATCAATTCTACAAACGTTCCAATAGCTTTCTCAGACATATTAATATTTTCCTCATCAAGTGGAATAAGCAGCTCAACGCTTGGATCATTATCTATGCTAACACTCAAACTCACATGACCTATTGAAAGTTGTCTATTGTGTAGAGTGACTTGTTGGATACTGGAAATGATTGACCTCATAAAAAGGCAATGTGTAGGTGTTGATAGATATAAATAACAGGCATTTTCATACTATAAAATATTAGTACAATAACTGTATCAATGTATCCCTTATTATCATTTCACAGAAATAGCTATAATAATATTGATTACCTCAATTAAGATAACTCTTTGTGGGGAATGGCTCACCTCAAAGATCGTGGCTATAGGGGGTGGGAATATTCATGCAATGGTTTTTCTTGATTTTTTCCATCACTTTGATTCCCCCCATTAAAATTTGTATCAACTCAGACTACCAATGAATTTTTTATTCAATAAAAGATAACCATGATTGTTTATCTTCCATTTGTTTATCTTGGTCCCCCATTTCATTTCTTTTCAAAAAAAGATGTCACCCTATAACCCTCACCTCTAGCACAGCCCAACTGTTCTGACAGCTTCAAGGACACTGATTGTAGTTGTTCATTTGGTATAGTTGTTGATGATTCCTATATCGATGTCAAATTTAAAATATAGGTAAAAAAGTAATAACTATTATGTAATAATGATTTAAAGAAAAATAAATTTTTATTATGTCATACATATGCATGATTCCAATACCATTTTTATTATTTCATTTTATAGTTTCGTGCCTTTTCTTACATGTTCCTCCATCCATAACACATGACGTGGGAAGGAAGTGAATTTTGATTTGGAATCATCAAGATACATATAAAAATAGTAAAATAATTATTTTATTGTTTCATGTCACATAAATTAAATATGGTAGATTTAAAATATATACCAATTTTTTTAGTGAAGCGTACCCCATCGTTTCTTTACAGTAAGGGAGTACAACTTTTCTTCTCATTTATTATTTTTATTACTCAGTTATTATTTTATAAATTATAAATTCCCAGTAAAAGTTACTATTACATGTATTGTGAAACAGCGTATTACCATCCACAAAGTACCTGAAAATATATATAATCAAAATAGCCAGTAAACACATCCCATTATTTTTATCATATTATGTATGCATACATATGTTGTGGGAGTGAGTATGTTTTCCCTTCAACATCATTGAGATGAAATCTTATTAGAATTGTGTGAAATACTCTATGATTACTTTCAGAAATAATTAATTAAAAATTATTATGGTAGTCATATTCTACAAATAAACTTTATAATGGATAATGAATAGTAATTCAATGTTTTGATATTTTATATTAATGTAAAATAATGAAAATATATCATAATGTTAACCATATATCATCCAAAATCAATGTCTTATGTGTAGGAACAACATGTTTTCATGATTATACATCAATAAGAACACGTTGTCGAGTGATTAAGCTAATTAAACTATTAAACATGACCTTTTTGGGTTTGATATGATGGTTAAAAACATTCCATATGAAATCTAATTTGATTCTTTCTTTTCCTTAATAACTTTTACTTACATCATCACTCTATGGAGATCTTATTTTTTCTGGTACATTGGTTCTTCACCATCTCCTTTTTCTATAGGATCAACATTTTCAATATGTTTTTCCTATGGATTAGTAGCATCATCATGTGAAAATGGTCGTTGTTCTCTACACTGGGAGAAGAAGCTTGTAGAGAATCATATTGGTCTTCAATTTTAGAAGTATTATCATGTGAATAAGGTCATTATTTATCTACACTAGGACTAGTAGTAGGATGATAAACCTATTGTTACTTAGTATTGGGAACATCAACACCTATAGAATTCAATATGTACAGAAGTTGTTCAACATTTGATTTAGATTACATATATGTGTTATTGAATTGATAATAAATTGTGGTAACATAATGTATATTACAGAAAAAATATATCCTGATTGTGAACTCTATTTTTAAGAGGATGAAGAGATTTAAACCCTCTATTATGTATTTAGATCCCTTAATTATGTCGTCATATAACTTATAAGACCCCATCAACATTGGGACCGATGAGAAATGACTATGTTGTCCCAATGAAAGGGTCATCCTCAGTTTAATTTTTATCCAACCCTTTAGGTTTTTTGGTAGATATCACAGCAATTATCCACTATTTTTTTACAGGATCTAGAACATAAAATACATATACTACATGTGATTCCAACATAAAGGGCCATCTTTGTACCCTTTCATACTGAAATCCACTTTCATGAATCCAAATTCGTCTAATGTAATTGTAATCCTATTCCCAAACCACTGCCATTGATAAATGGGCACTTGGAATGTTCTATAATCCAACTTCCACATTTTTTTAATGATACAAAATTATGACATATTCTCATAAATTGGATTTCTTTCCTTGGTACATGATACATGCATCGCTTTAGCCATAACTATAACTCCACTATTTTTCATGGTACTGAATTTATCATATTCATTTGTATTGAAAATATAACCATTAATAACATAATCATTGTAAGATAATACATGAAAACTTGGTCATCTATCTATCCATCAATGTCATTTTGAAATTTAATCCATATTTTCATCCAACTCCATAAAAATGTGGTATAAAAACCATCTTATAGATTTTTTATTATGTGTATTTGATATCTAGATTTATTATTTTGAAGGATTCAAATGAAAATCAATTTAATTACAGGTTTCAACATATAGGGAAAACTTATAATGTAATAAAAAACAAAAAATTTGGGCCTCATCTCAATCTTTAATTTTGTCTGTGACAAAATCTGTTATAGAAACTCCTTCACCCACAAGATTCTTCGTGTGATGAGATTTTGGTAGGCCTATGATTTCTACCTTGGATAGGTATTCGTTATAGAAATTTTTGGTTTCCTCAACTGTATAACAATCTATAATACAACCATCATGTAGATGTAAATTTTTTACTTACCCTTTCAAAATATTAATATAATGTTCAATGGGTTAAATCTATTAATAATATATGGGACCACAATGTAAAATCTATCTCACCAAGTAAATCATCAGGTGAACAATTATATCAGAAAATTATTATGGGAAGAAAATTTCCAATTCACATAATATGATTGAAATTTATTTTTCCATTTTGGAAATTCATTGGATGTATAACTTCATATTATATAGCTTTGAAAAATAAACTTGTCTTGGTTAATTTATGACAATAATTATTATGAAAAATGCAGTGTCAAGCTACATGCATTAGATCTTACATCATAACATGATAATAATATGATTTTAGAAACTTTAACATTAAATCAATCATTGAAATGATATTATTAATATCAGATGAATAGCCCCACTAGAACCTCTATATCATTCAAGATATTGAAAAAATATATATCTATTTCTTGAAAAAAAGAGTGTAATGAGTCAAATGATGAAGGTTCCATTGTTCATCATTCACTATTGTCAACTCTTCTGATATTCTCATGTCAATCATGTCTTAACTAACCTGAATTCCATATTTTTTTGATACATTTATTAATATTCCAATGACATTATAATACAATTTTTTTCAACATGCATAACATCACAAAAATGTATAAAGTGTAGAGTGTTCAAGTATTATAAATAAAAAAAGATAGATATCTATTTCCAAAAGGTTATCATTTGTTTTTTCAATAGACAATTACCAATATTAGTGTGCATGTATTTTAATTTCTCAAACAGCTGATCATCTATTAGTGGAGATGGGGTTTTATGTACTTCTGAACACTCAGGGAATCATGTTATACTAGATTGGTAATTATGTCGTTAGGGTAGAAATTTGTGATGTCTTGGAAGAATAGTCATTGTGGAATGTTTCAACATAATTGATTGTGTACCTTGTTTGAAAATGGAACGCACTTGAGTTCCGTTAATGCTATATCTTCAATATTTTCCGTAAAAAGGAATGTTATTCATCACCCTATACAATATGGATCTCACTGTGAAATATTCATTTATGTAAAAATCATAAAATCTTAAACCTGAAACCCACAAAATTTCAAATCATTGATGAATGGGCCCAAATAAACATGAATATAATTATTAGCTTTTTTGGTACTAATATAAGATACATAACATAATATATTTGGGATTCATTCATAACCATGATAACAAGTTATAATTTACAGGCAAAGAGGCCATGTACTGTGTGTGCTTCTTTGAAAGATGAATGTATTCAGTCCATCGATATATAGTGCAGTACGAAGGGTTCTCATATCATTTCCAAATTCAAGATACACTTGATCAATTATCATTCGTAGAGGAGAGTCTTCTAGGTGGTGAAGTTTCCCATCATTTTTTTGAATTTTTTTCCACATTAATATCATTGTGTTCTCCCCTCTTCCATATAGGCGCCAAAACCTTAGAATTATTTCAAAGAACCATACATGTTAGGTGGGAATTGATTCATCTGTCTTGTATCAAGAATCAAAAAACATTAGGCGTTATTTATGTGATTTTTTGCTCCTTATGAAATAGTATATAGTAATTTAGATATGAATGTATTATTTTAAAGAACATACCCATTGATGGTAGCATTCATTCAGTGTCATATGTTCTCTAGGAATCTCATTATCTTATGTGAGAATATTATTCAAGAGATAAATTAGTTCAATAAAACTACACTCACTCTGTTTACATTCATATTTCAAATTATACAGATTCAGTACGGGTTATAATGTAGTATATTCTATGAAATCAGGGTAAAATGACATATCTTCACAACTCTTTAACTTCTCATACCATTTTGAGAAACCATAAAGTTCATATTCAACATTTATTGTCATTTCCTCAATAAAATCATCATCATAATTCACACCTATAATCATATCCTTGATACATTAGTCTTTATTATCTACACATGTAATCATATCATATGGTCCATAAAATGCAGTGTTATCCCATCCATATGCTACGTTAAAATTTTCCCCAAGTTTATTTCTAAATTTATAACATCGATCAATTCCATTATAGATCAATTGTATTCCAACTCTTCTTGACTATTTAGTCATCAATAAAAATAGAAAAAACAAAAATAATGGATTTAGCATGGGTCACATAAATGATATTCAGTAAACATTATGAAATCTTCCACCCCATATTTTTAAAATTCCTTTATACCATTTCCATCCATCCATTTCTCTCTTCATATTCATCCAATTTTATTTTTGTTATTTAAATATTTATCCTTGTAAATAAATACCTAAAAGGGGCCTTTATAATAAGGGTAACACAACATTTGAATGTTTTAAATAAATTTATCTTATTTTTGAAGCCAAAGTGTAGTTCATATTAATGAATGAATTACTCCACTACTGGTAGTTATTATCCACAAAATTTATCCTCAATGATCACCAGTACATGGTATGAGATAACTACTACTCAAAGTAGTTCATCAAACATAGGTGCATGTTCAAAAGTGATGGGGGTGACTCGTAGGTAAAAATTGCAATAATAACTGTTCGGGAGATGAATCTAATGAGGAATATAGTAAGTATTCCATTTTTACCTAATACTCATCTTCCTAGATGATAACATCAATTGAGAGAAATGATATAGTTTTGGATGACTCCCCTAACTTAATCCCTATAGGTGATGTGAGATGAAAAGTTGGTTTTAGAGTTATAATGGGGTAAGAAATTAATTTTCCTTTTGTTGGAGTAACATGATGATGGATCCATGGTGTTATTATAAATATATATTATTAAGAGGTGATATGTTTTGTATATATGTGATATCTGGATGGTAATATGATCATATAAATATAGATACCACCTTTTGTCCTTATACACGTTTTCATTTATAATATAGATACCACTCATCCTATTGATATATCAATATACATTATAAAAAAAGATTAATTTATTCACTCTAATTTCAAATCACAAATCACCATTTTTAAGTCAATGTGACATTTAAAAGGTAATTTATTTAGATAATCATTAAAATCAAAAATATCATCTCCAATATGAAAAATCATATAAATCCAATATATTCTCTTTAATACAAATCAATTTCACTTAAAATAAAATTTACATGATAAAAACCATAAAATAAAGCTATTAAATTTAATTATGAATATATAAAAAAATTAAAATCAATATTATTTGAAAAACATTTTAATTTTGGAAAATATGACTATTGAATATAATAATTCTTTCAAAAATAAGAAAAAATATTATATTATATTTTTAAAAATATTTTCAAAACTAAAATCTAATTTCCAATCATTAAGTTAATACTCAAATAGTAAAATAAAATAAAACTCATAAAATATTAAGTCATTCATATCACGCCTCTTAGTTCTATCATAATTTTCTAGTTGTTAAATTATTTCTCATTTATGGTGTCATACCTCATAGTTTGTTTGGAATCCAAATCTAGTGATATGATAACTTATTTATTTATGAGTAAACCATGATATACTTACTCAATTATACAAGTGAATCAAATAAATTCCCCTTTAGATACATTGTTGAACAAGAATTCCAAAAAAAATTAAAGCTAATTTTGATTCACATTCAACACTCAATTAAAATCATACATTAAAATTCTATCTTTTATTATTTAAAAGTTAAAATATTTCATATAAAAAAATAACACTTAATTAAAAAAACAATTTTTTTGAAAAAATAATAATCATATTAAAAAATTATAAAAATATTAAGAATATTTTATAGAAATGAAATTTATGATGGTATAAAATCATTATACTATTAATAAACTGATAAAAGTATACAAGTATAAAAGTACAAATATCAAATGTATAAATATTTATATTAGTATATAAAATTATATACGTATATAGAATTATAGAATTATATATAATTTATAAAAAATTATTTTAATGATATATACATAATTTATAAATGTATAAAATTTTATAAAAGTATATAAAAATACATTTATGTTATAGAATTATATTATTTTAAAAAAAATTACATAACTGGAAAGTATGTCTATCCCAATGCGTCTATACCCATGGATTAGAGAAATTGTGGTTACAAGTTTTATATTCTTGTATATTCCCATGATTTTGTATCAACCATTGGAATACATTTCCCTGAATACAATATTTTATCGGGCTTCCCCACATGATTTTGGATTTCTGTTGGGCTCGTCACACATGAACCCTCTCCTCCCCTCCCCAACCTCTGCCTCTTGGTCCTCTCCTCCCCTCTTCGACCTCGACCTCCCGGCCTCCACCTCCCTACACCCAACCCATCTCGACCCCCTCTCCTCCAGTGAAGTCCCCCTCCCTTATTAGCTCCCTATCCTTCAGTGATGTCCCCTGCCCCTCTCAGCTCCCTCTCCTCCGATGACATGCCCAACCCCCTAATCCTCTCCAGTCACACATGACACCCCTCATGGATGAACACACCACGTGACATCGCCCTCTATCATCTCCCTCTCCTTCCACCATCTACCCCGAATTGCATGATGGTTATTGGTTGACATTTCAATGTATGCATTCATCTTAAATAATTATTTAATTTATTAGTGTTCTCCTCTCTCCTATTTCCCGGTTTCGTTTGGCCAAAACCTAGGGTTTTCCGGTTCTGAGATTCTATCTTTGATCATTGTTTCTAGAACATATCACGGTTCTCTTGTGTCTGCCATGTGTTTTTGCATCTGAAAATGCATTTTGGATCATCTTGGTTCATCTTCCACCATTTTGGGGTAGTTTATGCTTCTCTATTTACTTGGTAAAATTTAATATGGGGCATTTTTTATTTCTGTGATTATGATTATGAATATAAAACTCATGTTTTTATAAGTACTTTTCATTAATGAATGGTTAAATCAATTGAATAGAATATAAAAATATTCACATTGAATCCTCATTATATAATTTTCCAATAAGTGTGGTAGTGATTATTCAGCAAGAGATAAAGGTAATAAGTCAATGATAGATTAGATTGTTTTGATTTCCCACGTATTATATTCTTTCTACTCCTTCTTGTATTGATGTCAGTTTCTTAGAATATTATAAGATTGAGATGATCTTGTTTTCTCTATTGACTTGAATGAGGGAATTGGGGTCACAAATGGACAATTTAGTTGTGCCTTTTGTAAATCATAAACTTTATTGGAATATTTCATAGTGATATATTAATTAAATTTACAATGGTATCTATTGAGAATACCCTTCAACTAACCGTCGTCATTAAATGGAGTAGTAGTGACACAACTCCCCAATATTGGGGGTTTATCAAAATTCACATTCCCATATTCAATCATCTATAATTGTATATCATTAAATATGAAGTAGTCATATGTTTCTTTCCCTAACATTCATTGGTAGGATTAATAACATAGTAGATCATTGCAACTTATAAAATTAGGTTTATTAATCTCTATAAATTTGACTAATTCCATTGCTAAGGAAACTATGATAAACCCAAGACTTTTTATTTTTTTATAAGGGATGTCCCTTATTCATTCTATTTTCAAAATTTGGACAATATATCTCATTCTATAACTCCTATAGACTGTTTTATTGATTCTATTGTGGTATAAGAGGAGGCACCACATGATAGTAAGAAGACATCAAAATTGGTTCTTACATCCGCACTGACATAAGAATGACAGTCATTGTCTATACTATACCTAGTTTCTTACATTTTATAGTAAGAGTTAGTAGATATTTGTGTTTGGAGAACAAAATAATATTTTCTAGAAATTGAGATATTACTCGAACTCCCGGTGTCCACCTCAACCACCTAGCCCCATCCTCTGCATTGACTTTCAGGTCTTTTCCTCCATATCTACCTCCCGACCTCCACCTCAGCCTCGACATCCCGGCATCTGCCTCCGCTACCACCTCGACCTCCTGGCATCTGCCTCCAGGCCTCCACCTCCCATCCTCTGCCTCCATCTCAACCTTCATGGTATGTGTGGTTTTTTTGTTATTTTTTATCATAGTTCTAAATTTACCTCCAACCACTATCTGTTAAATGTCCCAGAAACCTATATGTGGTATAATAAGATGATATATGGTTTATATGGACAATTATTGGTGTTTCCATTGGATCAATTTTTGTGATGACCATAGCTCTTAATTTAAAATATATGTTTCTATAGGCAGCTAGATTTCCTCTATTAGAGTGTTATGCGTACCAATACAAACACCTTCATGTAATATGTACATAGTGTTCATACTAGGTGTTGCTGGCTTCCCTACTAAAATTTCATGTAAAATATTATATCTTCATGTATGTTAGTGACCAAAAAAGTAAAAAGTTATAAATAGTTTTTATGTCTTTTTATATTTGATTCTGATCTGTTTTTGCCTACGGTCTAACTTAATATGTCTCACTTTTAAAAATTTGGAGTTAATGGTGATTGTATTGTATGTTTGTGTTTAATAAAAATTAGGAATGAATTCTTGGGAATGGAGTTAATAGTCACAAGTATGTTAATCAAATGATTCATGAATTTTAAGGAGAAGTTGTCTGAAAATACTTTCTGCAATTCATGTTTAAACTCATTTTATCAATGATATTAAATTTACAGTGTCATGATCACTAATTGTGAATGTTCTCATTCCATCCTTGAATATGTTTTTTCAATAGGGATTACTCTTGTCTAGGGATTTTCTTTGGTTTATAATCATCGATTCCTATGAAACCTCCTTAAAAATGTATGCAAATAGAATTTATTATATCTAGTGGCATGTAATTGTGAAAAAATGATTTAATTTAATTTCTCACATGCCCATTGAAATATTGCAGGGAGAAAAATTTATGAAATTTTTCTTCCTCATTTATGATTCATGTGAAACCTTAGGTTTTACACATTTTTATTCTATTTTTTTGTATAATGTTTATTGAAATTGGACCCTATTGTTTAAAAATAGATTTCTGAATGTTTATGATTCTATGGATTATATTTTTTAATTCAACATGTATTTCTACCGTCTGATGATAAGACATAGGACCAGAATAAAATATTGCAATAGGCTCAGGTATAGTTTGGATAGTTAATGTAGTGGTAGGTGTAATTGGTTCGACATAAGGTATTAGCCTAGGAAGATTGTATAAAACCAAATCCTTACCTGTAGAAGAAATTAGAACAAATGTTACTTCTCCAAATTCTGAACATGATTCATGTAATGGAGATTTAGAGTTATGTACTACAGATTTATGATAAACATTATATAGTAATGTAACAAAGCATTAATGATTTCAAGATATTAGGCATAGATATCATAAATTCATCCCCATAATATATTGGGATAGATTCATGATTTACTTCAATTTTACACCATCAAGATCGTCAAGATTGTCCAATGTATCATTCGATGACTCAACTGTTACAACACCTAGATTACTAACTACTTCACTAGTGTCTTGGAATTTACTTATAAGATCACTCATGAAATATTGAATTATCAATGGAATAATAAATGATTAGAATATTCTCCTTTTATACAGTAGTGATAGCCTCTTCCAATGTCCCCAATATTTGATTCTTTTAATTTTCTACATGTTAGTAAACCTAAAATGAAAAGAGGTGATGAAGGGGAACTTTATATTTAATTAGATATAGAATGATGATAGATTTATCTATACTATGATCTTCTATACTTTTAACTTTATCCTTAGGATAATCCTTAATCATTTTTCACTAATTATATCACCATTTATCTATGTAGACAACCTGATGTTCTCACTCTTCTCAATGGGATTATTTTTTGGGACCTATTTTATAGATTGCACAACATTGTGAAATGCATCATTATAACCTATATTGTTCTTCATTTATATCTTTTTTCTCGAAATGAATGTCAGACAGTCCTTGGAGAAATTACGAGTTACCTTACATCTCCCACCCCCACATTTTCCGCTGCCTCCACCCCCATCTCCACCCCTGCCTCCGCCCGACCTCTGCCCCCGCCTCACCTCCACGACCACCTATGTGTCTTCATGGACTCTTCCTCCCAACATCAAAAGTTTTTCCTATTATCTTCAACTTTTCATTTTTTTCATTTCTTTAAATCAATGTTAATGAATTAAATATTTATAGGTGGATCCCACCTGAGCATGGTAGAATTCATCTTGGATCAAGGGGATGTCTATTCTCTTGTATAAAGGAGGCTGATGTGGGTATATGTAAACCATTTTTCTCTATTTTCATGGAAGGTGACTAAGTTATGTTGTTTCCTAGGTTTTTCTTTATTTTAGGGTGAAATTATGTGATACTCTATTGTAGTTATTTGGTACTTTAGGATTGTGGGATTTTGGGTTAAATGTTTTTTGGAAATGGATTGCATTGGTTTCTATTAGGTATTAGTTAATTCTTTGACTGTAGACATTATATAACATAGTTTATTTACTGACATAATTTGGTTTGATAAGTACAAGGCTATTCTTGAATATTTTTTGGAGTATGAAAGATCACATATGGTCTTTGTAGGTGATCTTTAAATTTTTTATAAAAATTGCATAGGACACATTATGACACACTTGGAATAGGTTGGTGATTGTTTCATATTGTTTTTTTATCTCGATAATTGTATGCCTATGATATTATATATATATACATATAAAAGGGTGATGTTTATTGTTAAAAACCCTCGACAGTGATTGATATTGATTTTTAGTAATTAATAATATATTATATGTTCTCTAAAATAGATTAGTGTGTGTGAAATAATTACCATGAAAAAATAAAAACAAACTTGTACCTCTTCAAACATTAAAAACAAGCATAAACATTTTCTATGCAGACATGAACTAAGTAGAACCAAAATATATTTAATTGAATCAAAATTTAATCAATGTATCTTTATCCATAATGAATAGAATAAAACCAAATAAAAACTATAATGAAACATTTTTAGAAAAAAAATCACAAAATTACCAAACAATTTCAGAATAAATGTAAATTAGAACAACCAAAATAGATCAAAATGATCAAAACCTAGAAAATTGAATTCCAATAGAAAAAAATGAATGAAACTAAATTGGATCATGTCAAAATTATATAACTTGAACTAAAATTATATTACAAATGGCGAATCAAATTGGGCAACATATAATGAATTCAAACCAATAGGACGACCACTAACATGAAAGAAACCAAACTAATATGAAAAAATGTAATCAAATTGAGACGATTATAACCCAAATGAATGAAATTGTGAACGATAATATAGATTAATACAATATAATATAAATCTAATGAAATTTTCCCAAAAGAACTTGTATCGAACAAATCTAAACTAAGTCGAAACTCGAGAAAAACTGATTATATACAATTAATAGGATTAGTGATTGTTAATTAATATGACCCTATAATTTGAAATTTTCATTTTGAAAATTTGATCTATTTCACCCTTTCTGGTAGGAACATGATTGGAACTATAAGGAATTGTGGTTATTATATGGTAGGCAGTGACTTGTATAATCACAAGAGATAGTTATGTTGTATGTGGGTTTTTATTTTATTAATCACATAGTCCACTTTGTACATTTACCACTTTACACGGATTGAGGGTACATACATTCTGCAAAGGGAGACATACGTGAAATGGAGGTGGCTACATGGTTTTCTCTACAGGGGATTGAGATTAGTGTAGTTGAGGGATTAATAGTGTGCTTCCTTTTTGTCTTCATTTACTGTGTAGCTTCTGCTTATTTTTGTTTCCTTCGGCATGGATGTTTCACATACCGATGAAAAATTCAAAAATTTTATTTCTTTTCTGCTGCTATTTTAATTAATTTTTTGTGGGGGAAATCATTCCTGAGTTGTGAATCCTTGATTCTGGGACACTTTTTCCCACCTGTGGGCATGACCCATCCACCTTAGTCCATCCTAGTATTCCAATATCAGAGTCTATGTTTAAACCATGGGAGGCCAAGTAAACAAGGATAATGATGGAAGGATTGAAAATGTCTCATAATGAATTAGGAATTACCATGAATAAGGATTGAGGACATTGGAATTCATAATGAGAAAATATGGGAGACTATGAAATATATATTGATTCTAAAAATGTTATGGCTATAAAAGGATGTGAAATGATAATGTGTGGGGATTAATAAATGGAAATTTAAATTCCTAACCAATTTGATAATGTAATATCATATCGTGAGATACTGTATATTTTTATAGTTTATGATTACACTTGATCTCAATAAAACTATATAAATAACATTCTGCCAACAATAATCCATCATACCCTAGATTGTTTTGATTGAAATTTCCATTAAATCCTTCATTGACCTCATTGAAGGGATCAAGACTAGTTAAAAAATTGCATCCAATGGAGAGTGAATTATTCCCTTATCACATACCCTGTGTGGATTCACACACAACTCTAAATACAACAATATCCCTAAAATAAATAACTGAGGTTTTATGAAGCTACCTAGTTATCAGGTACAGTGTCCGGAACCTGTAAAATCATCCCACTATTTCTTCGATGATGATTTAGTTCATTTTTCGAGCCATCCCATGCACTTTTATTTTTATAGGGAATTACACTCATTAGGAAAGGACTGATAAGTGGATCATGATAATTGGGTTCTCTATATTGACTTGTCATTCTCTAAAATAAAAAAACTAAATTCCCCTTGTAATTCATCCCAAAAAACCGTGCCCTAAAGCAGGGTGATTAATCCCTCTTCCAAGACACCAAAGGGAGTGCCGAAAAACATATATGAATGACAAATTTCTATTTTTCTTCTTCATACACTAGTTTTGGTGGCTTGAAAAAATTCATCGCTTCTAATATGTTATCTACTAAAATATGTGAATATCAACATTCAAACTCTCCTTTCCAAATCTTGAGAATCTTGACATTTTAATCATTATCTAAAAATATTCATTTAAGATCCTAGTCTGCAGAGTCTTCATTAAAAAAATTCCTTAAAATCGAATCTCGAATATCACAACATTGTCTTATAAATTTTTGACTATGAATAATATGTTATCTATATTACCAAAAATAATCATTCCAAACATAACTATCATGAGATCCTCAATTGTGATTCATGCAACCATGTGAACCATGCAAGAGTTGCTTTCACTTGTTGCATGATTTCCACATGAACACTTCCTGTTAGCCTACATGTCCACACCCACAGCCGTAGTTCCCATTCTAAACTAGCTTCATGGAATCTTTTGACTCGCTGTGCAACAAAATTTATGTTGGCCATTAAAATTTTGTGTAACATCCGCCTACTAAACGAGTTAAAAATTTCTCTAGGATTCATGTGTTTCAAATCAGTTCCAGATTTCAGATATTAAGATCAATTCCATCATTAACATGTCTTCCACCTCTTTAATTCAACAAGTGAACATGATCCACATCCAATTTACATCATTTATCAAAATTCATCCATGCTCCAAACACATATCAAAATCTCTAAATCCTGAATTCCATTTCATTATGAAATTCTTCCATGCACAACTTCAACCTCGATCCTCTTCCAAGAATTCTTCTTTATGTTATCAAATAGAATTCACTCTTAATATATATATTTTCAACACATCTTTATGAAATATAACATCATTCCATTATTCTTGATAAATCCCATGCCTCTTTAATCAAACATAACTCATTCATACCTCATATATTTTTCACAAATCTAACAAAACAGGCCTTGTTTGCAACAATACCCACATTGGATGATCATATTTTTGAATTAGTTTCCTATAATAGGGAGGTTAGTGGAAATATTCCTCTTATTAATGTGAAGGTGAAAAATACTATATTATGGGATGATATTGAAGAGGTGTATTATCCAACCCATGAGGTAATTTCTATTGATGATGATATATCAAGGTTCATCTCTGATGAACAATATGGAGAAGGATCTGAGAATAGAAAAGATGAAATGGATTCCAATTACTGGCAAGAGCAATTAATGATTTCTTCAATGAACCAGAAAGTTAATTCAATGATAGTGGCTACCACTCTACTGATATCCCTGAGAAAACCTCGCAACTTGACTTATCACTCCTCGGACCCTAATTTTGGGAAATCCCTTTCCAGTATTGCATTGTATGATAAGAATTCCTGTAAGATAGTTGATGAATCCCATCCTCCTATAGATGTTGTTTGCAGTGTGCATTCAAAACCTATGATAGACTGTTGTTCTACATGGGGAGTTAATTCTAATTAGGCCTTGATTAACTCTTTATCAAACACTCCTAGATGTACCTCTCATATCGATAGTGAGTTTCCAATTGGAAAACCAGTTAGTTTTGACTTATTCAATGTTAATATTTTGGATGTTCTGATTTCTTTTGCCTTGAAGAGCTATAATGGGCTTGGAGGATCCAATCCACCACTAACCAGTACCACTACTAGCCTAGTTCCTAGACCACCTGCTTTGTAGACATAGACATATACTCTTGTTAAGGGTGGACATAAAAATTATTCATTACTTTAACCACTTATCCTAATGTATAATGTCAAGGGAATTCTACAATCTAGTATTTCAATTAGTCTACTAGTGACAACACTTATTCCAGGGATATTCATGGTGTTTCATCTTCTGAGACTCGCATGAATGATAAGGTAGAGAGCACACCGAGCATAGACCAGTCTCATCGTGTTAATGGGACTCAAAGATTAAATTTGAGTATTCACAATTCCATTGAATTTTTTCATCAATAAGTAGTGAAGAGGATGGCTAGGCAAACAATTGGGTTTCAAGAGCTGAAGTAATTACGTTGATATTTGATGGGGAAATACTAGATGATGGAGATGAACCCTGGATAGTGCCTTCCACCTCAGGTAAATACATTTTTCTTATTAAAAATTTAAAAATTATGTCTTAGTATACTCGACCTCATCTTCAATACTGTGCACCAGAATTTTTTTGCCTTCAATAAGAGATAAATATATGAGATGGTGTCCTAGAACCAACTGGTTGTACTTAGACTGAATTTATATTTAATTTATTTAAATATTAAACATATTATTACATATTTTTCATTGTTCTACATGACTATGATGTAATAATTTTCTAGTGTATTTGTTGCATTGATAAGGTCATGTTTGTTCACCGCTATGATGAGATCCTTGGAATGCTATAACAATATTCTTAAATATAGTGATATGGTTTGATGACATGCTATTAAGTGAAACATATCATTTAGAATATGAAGTGCGAGTACTTGTAAGAAGATGAGTCTTCCTCTCATGATGTTCTCATTTGGTACTCTCAAAGAAAATAGATTATGAGAACATACCTTCTAGTTGGAATTCCACATGTTTGGGTGTCATCAGATATTTCTATATATGAGCATGTGAAAGGATCCTTAGACAATAAAATTTTTATTAATAGGGGCCATTACTCTCGCTCTTTGATTTACTGATGAAAACCTTCACACATATAGTTTGCGGGAATTAGGGTATGTTTGGTGTGTCATGAGTGACATTATAGTAATGGATAAGTCGAGAAGAATTTGTCCCTTCAATTTATTGAAGGTGATATCTCAACCCTTTGATTGAATTAGAACCGTCATGCAAAATTACATGACCATGCAGTAATGAAGAGTGTATCTTAGTAAGTAAAAAAATGACATATCCAGAATAAAGGTTGATGAAAAAATCTTGAAATATGATTGTTGATATATTGATACAATGTGATTATATTACATTGTGAGCATTCGAATGTGGATGTTATTGTTGTGAATCTATATTCTTTCTCTAGGGTACTTTGTCCCTTCTCTAGAAATTACCCCTAGACTTTAGGCAAGCCTACCTAATTCCAATGAGAAAGAATCCAAGAGGGTCACACAGTAAGTGTTTGTTGTGGTCTTAGTTAAATTCCATTTGAATTTAATTAATTAAATAAATATTATTCTGAAAACCATGGAATAATTTTATTCATGTTTATATGAACACATAAATTATTTTAAATATATTTATTTATTTTATTGAATATTTAATGAATATTGATTTACTAGTTTGTAAATAAAATACTTATTTAAGAGAATATATTATTTATTTATTTATTCAAGTGTTCAATAAATGGAAGTGGGGTTCGAGCGGACCAAGGCCGGTCCATTTGTAATATAATTATTTGCAAGATGGTTAATAATTATTAATTTTCATAAAATTAAATTAATAATGACGTTGATATTATTTTTTGATGTGGAATTTTATACATAATTTTGTTTTAAGCATGATGGTTCACCATGAATAATGATGCGTTTTTATTATTATGATCATGAGTTTTTTCTATGTTCATGAATGAATTTAATTATTGTTATGAAATTAAATATGTTAACAGAAGTTCCATGCATATAAATATAAAAGTATGTCTACTTTTCCTTAGAGAACACACCACATGCTTGATGAATATAGAATTGCGGATCCAAACAACTACTCTCTCGAATCTTCTTCCCTCCCCTCTTAAGAAAGTGAGACGTTCTTCAAGGGCGAAGAACATGAAATCAAGAATGATGGAGACAAGAAACTCGCATCACCGCGAAAGCACCCATAGAATGAGTTGTGTTGATAAAAGGCCATCAAAGCACGTGTGGATCACCGCTAGAGGGATTCTAGTTTGGATACTCATTAGCACAACAAGATAATATGGAAGGGTCATTCTGAATGGTCAACATCACCAATGAATAAAATACTGATGATCCATGTATTCTATTCTTTATGATATTAATTAAATATTTTTAAACAAGATGTCCAAGATCCTCCCTAAGGGTTTTTGGAATCTTCCTATTTTATATAAATAATTGATTCTATTCTATGGAGACTTGTGTTTATCATCATATTGATCCTAGAATAATCAGGGATAATGGTAAAAATTGAAGTTGGGTTTCGGCCCAACTGCGCTTCCCCTACGCCCAGAAACATCAAGTGTTATCAAAGTGGTTACATCATAGCATATACTTATTTAAATATTTCATTGATAATTTAAACATTTAATAATTTAGTTCTTTCAATTAAATTTAATCGTTATTCAACTCTAAATCTTGAGATCTGTTCCTCCTCTTTTATTTCTCGTTCACCTTACAGAAATGATCATTTCATTTAATTTTGATTAAAATAAAATAGAGTATCTCATTTGGAGGTGCCAAATGGTCCTGGATGTACAACACTAGAACGAACAATGGGTCTTTGTCAATACATGTCGTGTATCCCATTTTCAATGCATCAGGTCTGGTCTGCCAAACCAAGCCATGTCATTGGAGTTAGTCTAATTATTTTTGACTTCATGTGATGAAAAGGAATAGGTGGCATGTTGTTTCCATATTACAATCTATATGGCCCATTGGACACGACATGTAGTCCCTTCGGGTTAGGGTTGGACCATGTACCCCATACATGACTTGCCCGTCTCGAGACCGTGTAACTACTAACTACATGTCGTGTGGCCTACTGGACACGTCGTGTACTCCGATGATTTCCAAAGTACACTCACACATCGTTTACCTAGGCATGTACTTTGGATGGATGGTGAAAAATAGTATATGTCGGGTTGTCAGAACTACACGCCGTGTTCTAATCCCAGATACGCAGATTCATTAAATTTATTTATTATATTATATAATATATGGAGGTGTTGACCATCATGCTGGCGTAAAGCTGAGGCACAAAACGTGATAGTTGTTTCATATATGTGTGTTTAATATGATATATGTGTAATATTTATTTCCAGTAATTGGGTAGTTATGAATAGGAATTCACCAGGTTTCCTCCAAGGTACAAGTTACATAAAAATATAATTTCATATGAAATTATTTGTTTATAATTACGATGGATAGGAATCTAATATAAATTCAAAAAATATTATAATATAAAAGGATTTATTAATTGAATATTATTATTATTTTATTTGATCATGATTTACCTTAAACAATAACGATTTATGAATTGAATTCAAGTATTATTTTCGCGTAAATATCGTTGCATGTATGGATGATAATGATCTAGACCAAAACCTTTGTATGTGGATAGTTTCTTTTAGTTTGTTTATTTAAAATAAATTGGTTGACTTGTGGGCCATCTCATTATTAATATGTATGAAATGCGTGCGTAAGGTATCTTTTATATCAAACCTTATTTTACCCCTCACCTGCATGTGAGTAAAAAAAGGAATATTTTATTGATAAACACTGAAGCTAGTGGAGGAGGTATAATCTGGAGCCTAGATTAATCCAATCCCAATAGATACAGAGGTGGATATGTTGAAAGATATAAACATGAACCCAAAATGGTCAAGGTGTTTTTCCCCTAGTTCAGTGTTATTTTATCAAGCACTAGAAAAATTAACCACTAAAAAAGCTCTTGATCATTCTCTTTATTTTATTTCTGTCACTTGCATGGTTTATCATTATGGATTTATTGTCACGATCACATAATTAATAAACTAAAGAAGCATTCAATATAGAACTAAAATAAACCATACTAATGCGTAAATATTATCAAGACATGGCTAATCCCTTAATTATGTTCCACTTAATATTAACAATCATGTGATAATGATAATAATAAATTCACGCATAAGTGATAAAAGTCCCTAAAACAAAATATTAAGTCAGAACAAGCCTTCCATTACATGATTAAAGGAAAAACTCAATAAAACTATTTGTTTGACCAGCCCTTGTTGGGGAAATTAGTTTTATACATGCATCCCTTATGAAAGGATTCGGGTCGACATAATTATATTTCATCAAGGGGAGTAACCCTTTCTAGACTTGGTGTAATATTGGAGGCAAGTGTTGAGGAAATCCAAATGTCATCATTTTAGGATTGGGGAGTCCACTCAACATATCAATGATTTGTAATCCTGAAGTTCGAAAAGACATGCTTCCTAAATACCTTCTAATAGCTTGACCAACCCTTGTTGGGGTTTTGTGAATCGGAATATAGATCCTTTCCACTAGAATTTCATAGAAACAAGACATTCTGAGTTCAAATTTGAGGGCCCTTGGGACTTGATAAAATAGTTGGAGATTTAATATAATTTTATTATTTATCATAAAATGTAATCAAGAAAGTACTAATGATCTGCTCTTTTAATTGTACAATAAAAATAACATGCTCGTTAACCACACTATCAATGCGATCAATTTTAGATAAAGACAACATCCACACTGACAATAACATCCATGATTGGTTTATACGCCTTTGGGTTATCCTACACCATGAACAGAAGTATTAGGAGTTAGTGTTAGTATTACAATATCCATCTTCAATATAGGAGAGTGATGAGGATTTCTTGGTCAATGAGAAACATATTAACAACATGGTCAATGTTCAATGGTTGATGCTATCATCAATGTATACTGATCTCATGAAGCCTCATAAAAACATGGATACTTATAGCATACTCGAGAACCATTATTTTCAATACCATGAGAGATAAAGACATTAATGGATTGATATCTCTAAGGAGCTCATTCCATGTAAGCAAGGAGAACGTTCCCTAGTTGGGTCTCATGTATTCAAACTCGTTAGATACATTGAGTGCCTAGAGATTCAAGGGTTTAAACACCCTGATGAACTGGGAACCGATATCATTCTCGCATAACCTCCTCATATATTCTATAACATTGCTATCCATTTCAATATGAAGAACATTGACAAGTATATATCTTATCTCTTTTTCCTCATTCTCCAAGTGGACAAAAATATGAAGCTTGAAAAGACTTTTTTCCTAATGGTGATTAAGAGGATAGTGAAGGAGAAGATATTAAAGCCTAAAGATTCTTCATGACCATCCTAGAAAATGAAGATCAAAGGGGAGGCCAAGGAAAATGAGGCTATTTGTTTTGCATGTATAAATAATGGACAATGGAAGAAGAATTTTACCCAACCAAATAAGAACGGGGAAGTTTTGGGTGCATTTTTTATCAAATGCAATATATTGGTTTCCACAAATTGGGTATTAGATACAGATTTTGGGAATAAAATTTGTATCCAAATGAAAGAACCAAATATATTTAGGAAGATTGACTGAGTGGAGGTAGATCTACAAGCATCCAATGGATCCAGACATGCTGTAGTATCTATCGAGGTATATCATCTTAGGTTTCCAACTAGGATGATCTTGGTTTTAAATGGCTGTAATTATGTGCCTTATGTTAATATAAACATTATTTCTGTTTCAAGATTAGATAAAGATGGATTTTTTTTTCATGTTTGGAAATAAATATCGCTTCTTTTACATAGATAGCATTTGATTTGGTAGGGAACATTTATACAATGGTCTATACGTTTTGGATTACACAAAACAAGTAATGGAAATCAATAACAAAGATAAATCCCATTACTAATAACACACATGTATTTGGAATCCCCGTCTAGGTCATGTAAATGATAATCACTTGAAAAAGTTACATCAAGATGGATATTTAAATTATCTCGAACAAAAACCACATAGCATATGTCAAGCATGTTTACAAGGAAAAATAACAAAATCCCAATTTAGTGGGAAAGGTGATAGAGCTAAATAACTTCTTGAATTTGTTCTTAATGATATGTGTGGACCAATTATAGTTCATGCAAGGGGAGGGTAATAAAACCTCATAACTTTTTATGATGATTATAGTAGATATGGAAAAATCTACTTACTGAGATATAAGTTAGATTCTTTTGATAAGTTAAAAAAATACAAGAATCTTGTTGAGAACTGGCTTGGTATGAAGATTAAGAAACTCCACTCAAATCAATGAAGAGAATATCTTAATCATTACTTCATTAACTATGTATGGGAGTTTGGGATACTATCCCAACTCACTCATCTAAAGAAGCCTTAGTGGAATGGTGTGAGGTAAAGGGGAACCACACCCTGTTGGACATGGTGAGAATAATTATGACTCATGTGAGTCTTACATTATCCTTTTAGGGATATGCGTTACAAAAAAAAACTTACATACTACACCAAGTGCCAACTAAATTGATAAATAGAATTACATAAGAGATCTGGAGTGGAAGAAAATCCATGTTATCGAATATACATTTGTGGGGTAGTGAAGCATTTGTTAAGGCCTCTTCAGGTAAAAAACTCGCACGTCGAGGCACAAAGAGTACCTTTATAGGATTCCACAATGAAACAAGGGGATATTACAAATATAACCCTTCAGAAAAATTGGTTATAATGGAAGGACATTTCACAATCTTTGAGACGAAGCACATCTCCCAAAGAGATAGTGGGAGAGAGATAGACTTCGATGAAGTCGAGGCTCATGGTAGACAAGTGATTGTAGTGTAACCGATTCTGAAAATCCCTATGGAAGAATAAATAGTTTCACAGACACAAGTACTTCGTAGGAGTACAATAATGGATAGAGAACTGGAATGGTACAGTTTTTCTAGTTACTGAGAATGCTGACTCATTATTAGTTGATAATAATGATCCTCTAACGTACAAGGAAGTAGTAAGTGGAAAATTTATTTCCATGTGGAAAGAATCCATGAACATTGAAATGGATTCCATGTATCAAAACCAATATCAATTTTAGTAGATCCTCCATTTTATGCAAAGTTATTTTTTTGAAAATAGGTATTGAAGAAACTAGACATGGACGGACAAGTCAGTACCTATAAGGCAAGACTGGTTGCAAATGAGTTTAAACTGTGTCAAGGAATTTACTACGATGAAACCTTTTCACCAATTGAAATGATGAAATCCATCCCAATTGTAATTTCGATCAAGGATTACCATGACAATGTGTTTTGGAAAATAGATTTCAAAACAGACTTTCATAATGGGATCCTTTATATAGATGTCTACATAACACAACCTGAAGGGTTTGTGACTCCAAATTATGCCAATAAGGTATGAATGTTGCATAAATCTATTTTTGTATTAATGTAAGAATCTAGGTCATGGAATATTCATTCTAATGAAGCCATAAAATAATTTGGTTTTATCATGAATGATTGTGATCCGTGTGTCTACAAAAAAGTTTGGTGGGAGTGCAGTCATTTTTCTAATAGTATATTTTGATGACATGATACTTATTGGAATGGTGATACCAGCCTTACAGTCTGTTAAGGCATGGTTGAATCAATGCTTCTCCATGATGTATTTGGGTGAGGAAGCATATATTCTTGGGATCAAGTTTCATCGTGATTGATCCAAGAGATTGTTGGGGATATGTCAAAGTATATACATTGATATGATACTGAAAAGATTCAGTATGGAACAATCCAATAGGGGATTGTTTCCATCATTATATGGCATACATATTTCCATGAAAATTTGTATTTGGACACTTGAGGAAATAATGATAATGGCATGGACTCCATACGCATCAACTTTTGGGTCAGTCATGTATGAAATTCTATGTACAAGGCTAGATGTCGCCTATGCATTAATTGTGGTAGGAAGATATCATGATGACCCACGTGACTGCTGTTTGATGGCAGTAAAGACTAAACTAAAGTATCTGAGGCTTACTAAGGATATGTTTCTAGATTATGGATGTAATGAGGATCTAGTTATCAGAGGATATGAAGATTCTAGTTTCCAGATTGATCATGATGACATGATGTGGAAAACGGGATACATCTATACATACAATATAGGTAGAGTGAGTAGGAAAAGCTCACGGGAAGTGTAGTAATAGATTCTATTGTAGATTCTGAGTATATCGTAGCTTCTGAGGTAGATAAGGAAGCAGTTTGGGTGTAATGATTCGTTCAAGAGATTAATGTGATACATAGAAGTAAAGATCCCTTCCCATTGTACTATGATAATACTGCATCGGTGGATCTCTCAAAAGATCCAAGGTTACATCAGCAGTTGAAGCACATACATCGTAAGTATCATCTCTTAAGGGGTTTCTCTCAGATAGGTGAAGATGCGATAAGCGGTATATCCATGGAAGAAAATAGGGAAAATCCCTTGACTAAGGCTTTGACTCACCAGAAATAGGTTCAAGATGTGAGTTCTAGAAGGATAACATTTTTAGGCAGTTGGCTCTAGTGGAAGGGGGAGTTTGTAAGAGTAGTTGGCTCTAGTCCAATTTGGAGTTTGTAGGAGTATGTGTCCTAGAACCAACATTTTGTACTTTTATTACATGGATATTTAATTTATTTAAAAATTAAACATCTTATGACATATTGTTCATTGTTTTTCACGACTATGATGTAATAATGTCCTAGAATATTTTTTTCATTGATAAGGTCATGGTGGTTCCCCGCTATGATGGGAACCTTGAAATTCTATAACAATATTGTTCAATATAGTTCTATAGTTGGATGAAATAATATGAAGGGACACATAGCATAAATACTGTCAGGTGTGAGTACTCATAAGCAAATGGGACATCCTCTCATGAAGTTATCAATTGGTAATCTCCCAACTATGAGATTATGAGAACATACCCGCTAGTAGGAATTATGTATATTTTGGATTTATTAGATATTTTTATCCACAAGTGTGTGTAGTGATGCTTAGTCTTTATGATTATCTTTAATATTTGTCACGACTTATACACTTTGATTTACTGATGAAAATTTTCACGTAGACAGTTGGCAGGAATTGGGGTACATTGGGTGCGTCACGAGTGACATGATATTAATGGATATGTCGATGAAGGATTTGTCCCTTCCATTTATTGAAGATGATATCTTGACAATTTGATTGAAATAGAACCGTCACACAAAATTCCCTGGACATGGTGTAACGATGATTTTTTTAGGTAGTCAAAGAAGGACATATCAAGCATAAAGTTTGAAGACACAATCATGAAACCTTCTTCATGAGATATTGAGACAATGGGATTATATTACACAGTGAGCATTCATTTGTGGATTATGTTGTCTCAAATTTATGTTCTTTCTCTTGGGTGCTTTGACCTGTTGCTAGATAGTACTCTTGGACATTAGGCAAGCTCGCCTAATTCCAAAGGGAAATAATCCTATTGGGTCACACATTAAGTGTTTTTTGGTGGTCTCAGTTAAATTATATTTGTATTCAATTAATGAAATAAATATTATTATCAAGACCAGGGAATTATTTTATTCATGTTAAGATGATGGTATAAATTAAATAATATTTATTTATTTATTTTATTGAACATTTATTAAAAATTTATTTTCTAGTTTGTAAATAATATAATTAATTAAGAGAATAAATTATTTATTTATTTATTCAAGTGTTCAAAAAATGGAAGTGGAGTTCGAGCGGACCAAGGCCGGTTTGGTAGTAATATAATTTTTTGCAAAATGGTAAATAATTATTAGTTGAAACAAGATAAAAATAATAATGATGCAACTATTATTTTCTGAAACTAAATTTTATTCATAATTCCATTTTTTGAAAGTTGGTGCACCATAAATAATGATTCAATATTATTATTATGATCATGGGTTTTCTCTATGTTCATGAATGTATTTAATTACTATGAGGAAATTAAATATTGTAACAGAAGTTCCATGCATATAAATAGACAAGTACTTATATTGTTCCATAGAGAACACACCACTAGCTTGGTGAATTTAGAATTGTTGAGCTAAACATTTTCTATCTCAAATCCTCTTCCCACCCTCTAAAGAATGACTGAATTTCTTCAAGGCCGAAGAATAAGCAATCAATAATGATCGAAAAAAACAAAACTCTTGCTTCAACATGGTATCACCGGGAGAACGAGTGGGGTTGATCAGAGTCCATCAAAGCATGGGTAGATCAATTCTAGATGGATTCTAGTTTGCATCCTAACAAGCACAATGAGATAATCTTAAAGGGTCATTCCGAATGATCAATATCTTCAAAAAAAAAGAAGATCCAGGTATTATTTTCATTACAAAATTAATTTTAATTGATTATAAATATGTTTTTGAAGATCTTATCTAAAGGATTCAATACACTTATTTTTTTATCTAAATATATGATTATATTCTATGGAGACTGGTGTTCATTGTCATATTAATCTTGGAATAATAATTTACCTCGGTAAAATTTAATGTTCGGTGTCAGCTCAACCATAAATAAATTATTTTGATGCTTCATCATTTAGAATTTATTTAGGACATTTCTGATAAGAACATTTTCATTCTTTGAACACTTTGGCAAGCTCTACTTATGTTTTAATAGGTGAAAACAATGCATTGTGGTTTCGTTGTTTTTCCTTTCTGGTTTTCATTTTTTCGCAGTTGTTTCATAGGGGGGGGGGGTGCTGGTTGTCGGGAGGGGGGGAGTATAGGTGCAGGGGTGGGGTTGGGTGTAGGGGTAGTGGGGGTGTATGGGGGTGTCTAGAATGGTGACTGGGCAGTGGGGTTGTAGGTTGGGGGGTAGTGTGGGTGATGGTTGGGGGCAGTTTGTGTGAATGGGGTACGGGTAGTGGGGGTGAAGGGGGTAGGGGGAGTGGGGTGAAAGGGAGGGGGTACATGGGTGTCTATGGGGGGAGGGGTGTCAAGTGGGGGGGGTATCAATGGGAGGGGGTGCCCAGTGGTGTCAATGGGGGACGAGGTTTCTAGGGTGTTTCCAATGGTGTTTAGGGGGGGGGGGTGCCCATTCGTGTCCAATGGGGGTGTGTCCAGGGCATGACCAAGGGGGGGTGTCCAACTGGGGGTTTCTAGTGGGGAGTGATAGTTGGGCGCAGTTGGGGTGAAGGGGCAGTGGGTAGTGTGGGTGAAGTGGATAGGGGGTTGTTGGGGTGAAGGGGGCAGGGGGTGTGGGGGTGTGGGGGTGCAGGTGGAGGGGGGTGTCAAGGGGGTGTCTATGGGGGAAGGGATGTCTAGGTGGTGTCCATGAAAGGGGTGTCTATGGGGGAGGGGTGTCTAGGGAGGATGGGTGTCTAGGGGGTGTCCAGGCGGTCTAGTGGTGTCTGTGTCTGGGGGGGGTATCTGGGGGGGAAGTCCAGCGGGGGTGTCCAGGGGTGTCCAGTGGGGGAGTCCAGGGGGTCCAGTGAAGGTCTAGTGGGGGTGTCCAGGGGGTGGTGTTCAGGGGGTTTAGTGGGTCCTGTGGGGTTGTCTAGAGGATGTCCAGGGGGTGTATAGGGGGTGTCCAGGGGGGTCTAGTGGGGGTGTCTATGGCGGTGTAGGGGGGTCTGTCTGGGGGGTGGGGTGTGTGTGTCCAAGTGGTGCCTAGGGGGAGGGGTGTCCGGGGGTGCAAGGGAGTTCTATCCAGGGGAAAGTAGGGGTTTTCAAGTGGGAGGGGTTTGGTTTCACCGTGGTACCATTATTTCAAAGTGGTTTGCAATATGGTTTGTCAGAGCAAGGTGAAACCATGGTGGACAGCTTTTGTTTCTGAGTAAACCATCTATACCCATGGTTCATTAATCTATTGGTATATATTCTACTATGAAACTATCTATACCCACATTTCAACGAACCATGGGTATGTGTGATGTGAAGAAAAATACACACAGTTCACATAATTGTGGGTATATAATTTGTGCTGTAGACATTTATACCCATGGTTCAGTAAACCATGGGTATAGGGAAATCCTGACACCTCGGGAGACAATAGTTCATGAAGACACGAGTTTAGCCTATTACCATTGTTTCTTGGGCTATACCCACGATTTGAAACCATGGGTATAGGGAAACCGTCTACTAGTGTTCCAATAATAAAATTATAAAATATAAATGTAAATTTTGTAGAGGGTATATAATTATATTAATTTATAATGAATCAAAATATAATTGTATATTTATTTTTAAATCTATAAAAGTATAAAAGTATAAATAATTAATGAAACATAATATTTATACTATATTTGTACAATATGATAACTCTATAATTTGTAAAAAAAATTAAATTTCTAAATGAATAAAACTATAACAATATAAATATTTCGTAAAAATTATTATTAAATTATATTGGTATAGTACAATATATTATAATTTTATAAATGTAAATAAATTTAAAAACATTTAAAACTATAAAAATATAAATGAATAACAAATGTTTATATAAAAATTATATAAATATAATAATTTATACTATATAATTTATAGATGTATATATAAACATAAAAAACTATATCTATAAGTATAAATATAACAAACTATACTTATAATGAATTAAATTTTTATTTATTATTATTTAAAAATTTATAAGAGTAATTATTGATTTTAATAAAAATTATACATTTCTATTGGTTTTAGTTATTAGTTGTGTGAGTGTGAGTGTTAGGTTGTTGAAAAAGAGATGGAGATTTAATTCACATGGTACAAAAAATTAGAGACATATTATCTCTGGAAAAATGTATATATTTAAAGATACTGACATCTTATGTAAAATTTCAAAAATATAATACACACTAAAACCTCCAAAGAGTGAATTTAGTCTTTGCTTTATTCTTTTCATGTGTATCAGATGATGACGAAGGATGGGATCAATTTATGTTAGTGCATCGTGCATGTAGGTTCAGCCTGGTGTGTAGTAGAGTGGAAATGAGGCAGCATAAAACACCAATTACATAGAATATATAATGGGGATGGGTGCATCTGGGAGCTCGATGTAGGGAGTGTGTTGCAGAGGGAGTGGAATGACCTGTAGAGGTGGTATGTTGTAATGATGAGTCCTCATTGTTGCTTCGTCATGAAGAACTTTTTTTGCAATATTTTGTTTCGTTTGTCGAGAAGAAGTGAAGACACACGTAATAGGGTTTGGTGCGGTTCGACTAAAGAAATAGTGTGGTCAGAGGCACTAAAAAGACAAATCACCACATACCTTTGATATAGAGTTGTCAATTTTTCATGAAAGATGACTGAAATAAATAGTAGGGTTTGAGGATAGCGGTAGCATTACTCATGTTCCACAAAATTTTGAAGTCCCCAGTATAGGTATCACTCTATTGGGGTTATTTTTATAATAACCCATAATACATTTATCTGTTCTTTCAAAATAGCATTGATAATGAGTAGTTTTATGAGTTCTAAAATTGAAATTGCTATTAAAATTACTCTTTATTAGGACTTTTTTAATGATATTAAAAACACCCCTTTATGATAACTAAAAAAGAACTGATAAATTGTGCAATTATCAACAATAAAATTCTAGTGCTGATAAAGATATGTTTTATCAGTGCTTTTTTAGATTTGATAAAGTCGTACCTTTAACAGTGCTCAAAAAGCACTAATAATGATCTAATCCAAATAATATATTTATATTATTATATATTATTATATAATTATATATATAATTTTACATGTAATTATGTAGTTGGGGTTTGGATTAGTGGTAAAGAAACCCCATAATACTACTTGAGGTTGGGGTTCGAAATCCTTTGGGAATAGAGTACTATAGCAACATTGTAGTGGAACTATAGTAGTATTGTAGAGATGGTGGAATTGTAGCCCCGACGTCACTGTTATGGTGGTGGGTACTACAGTAGTGGTATAACTATAGCGAGTACTATGGTGGCCTAGGTTCTATAGAAAAACTATTCATAGACGGGCCTTCAGGTCAGTCATTTGAGCCTGTAGGGAAATGTATTGGTCTTTCATTCCCCCAGGGCCCATGGTCCATGTATGGAAAAAATAAGTCTTCATGGATGGGTTATCCCTTTGGGGGATATGGACATCCTTTTTATCCTATGTGTGTAGTGTGTCTGTGTCTCTGTGTAATGTAATTTTACCTCGAAGAACATAATATATATATATATATTAAATATATACACATATATATTAATTATAATAATAATTAAATATATTATAAATTTTTATATATATTTATAAATAAATAAATATATATATATATATTATTAGATATATAATAAATATATTTTTTAAAATTGATAGTGGGTGGTGGTAGGAGCTCTTTTCCCCAAACAATTTTGACTAGGGTTCCTTTGAGGGATCTTCTCCTTCTCCTAACTTGATGGAAGAAATGTTTGTCAAGAAGGGTCACTTTAACTCCATTAGATATTGTGAAACTAGATCAAAATCGAAGGAGTAAAATCGTGAGGGAGCTCTCAAAGTTGATAAAGGTGCGGAAAATTCATCCTTCTTTCTCTACAAAGGGTCATCCGCCTACTCCATTCATTGTAAGGGAATCATTTATTAGGTTAAATCTTATCAGGATGTGGTGTGAGTGTGACTTGAAACTAGTAAACACTTTATCATCTCTCAGCTTATTCTTTCTAGGGATTCCAATCCACTGAAGAATGGTGATTTGGTTTATCGGTTATCAGATATTTGGTTCTTATGCAATTAGAGATGTGTTTCTTTGGTATAAATGTTTTACCATATCCTTTTACATTCAATAGAGATAATGATGTGACAATAGGGATTTGTCTATGTCTTTCATAAGCCTGTATTTATTCACATAGAGGAATGGGAAAAAAATCTATATGTTGCATGCTGGTAACTATTCTACTCAAATCATGGTAAATTTATATATTCTTCATTGGATCCTTTGGCACAAAAAAGAACAATATTACCTTTACATGTCGATTAGCCTTCCCATTTAAATGGATAGGGAAACTGAAATTGTAAGGTTTAGAATCTTTTCCCATTTTCTGTTTGAGGTCGATTTGAGTTCAACACTGGTTGATCTGGTATTTTTTCTACTGATGAAGATGAGTTTCAATTGAAATTTTTTTATTATACGGTTCCCAAATTCTTTATAGAGTGCTATATTATTAGGCATGATCTTTCTAATTGATGTATATTTCTTATCTTGGAGGTTTTTCATACTCATTATCATGATATGAAAAAATATTTCAAAACGACCAAGAAATCAGATGCTCATTCTCATATTGATTTTCCTAATTGACCTTGTCATAAAGGTAAAAATACTGGGTAGTTGGAGTTTGTCTATTATGAAGATGCAAGACATGATGTTTTTCAATATAGAGGAAAACTATGTCCTTTTGGGGAGACATAATCTTGTAGAATATGAAAATTCTCCTATGTGCCACCAATAGGTGGAATATCCAATTATTTCAATTCTCTTCTACTGTTGGGTGGATGGGGTGTGAACGTAATGGGTTCTAGACATTAAAAGGACCTTTTACCCATCCGTTGGGTTGGTCAAAAACCTCAGTAAATGGGTGTCTAAATTTTAAATGAGAGTGGTAGGGCTGATATGCACAACTTCTTGGATGGTTTGGATTAGAATAAATGATTTCATTATTAAAAATTAGGTGACCCAAGATTTAATTTGGGCTTAGAGAGCCATTTATTGGATGAATTCTTGGAATGATAACAATGTATTACCATCATTAGGTAGCATTCCATAGGACGTTCCTTGTTGGAGTCCTCCTCCAGTGGGTTTTATGAAAATTAATATAGATGCAACTCTCTATGCAAATTTAAGTGTTGGTGTTGGATTCATTTCCTACCACAGCAATGGTCTGGTCATGGAATTGCATGGTTATTCAATCCACTTTGAGTCCTGTGGTGAAGGATGAATTTTTCATCCTTTATGTGATCCTTCTTACTCATTCAAATGATTGAAATAATTTTTTCGAAGAATTTTCTTTCTGTGAAGTGATTGTCAACTTATCTAAGGAAGAGGATTTACAACCATTTAGAAGTATTTTGAGAAATATTTGGTCCTTGACTGAAAGCTTCACCGAATGAAAATTTTCATTTATAAAGCGTGGGGTTGATCTAGATTATAATTGTTTGGAATGTTTTGGAAAATATTTGGTTGATCATTATTGGGTTTACTCTTTCATTGAATAGAATTGTAAGTCTGGTTATATTGATATGTAATATATTTTATATTTTATCGAAAATGCTGGTCACATACACAAAAAATAGCTATCATCATGCATCTAATGTTGTTGATAAAATTAGACCTGAAAAAACAAGTACATCTTCTACCATTTCTGGATAAAATCTGGACCATTCATTGAGTGCAGAAGTGGAAAATTGATTTGGTGTTCTTGGTTCACTTTATGACATCATTAATGAAAATGACATTGGTGGTGAACCATCTGCTACCATTGATGACATTATTAGTAAGGAATTATCCATAGTGAAGGACAATCTAAATATTTAGAAGGAGGAACATGATGGAAATTGGAATAAAAATATTGAACATTAGGTAGATATCTAAAAGTTCGTGGTCAGGGAGGCGACCAAGATGATTGGGTTGCAGCATGAGGGAGTGGTCCAAATGTGTCCACAATATCTTCTTTTAAGTCTCAACTCATTCTAGAGAATGAAAATGTAAAGGAAAGGATATCTATTATTTTATAACATTTGAATTCACAATCATAGTGGGAGACTATGGATGATGATGATGACCCTATCTATGATTATGGGAATGACCCTGATCTACTTGATCCATAGTTATCTCTTATGGTTGAGGGCATGCCTATTTGAATCCATCTGTTTTCTTCATTTTCTTATTTTTTTTATTTTTCATTAATATATATGGGTAGGAGTAACTTTTCTTGGCTCCTGGACGTTTTTGGAAAATATATTTTTTAAATTTTTTGATTATATAAATATATTTATATATATAATTGTAATTATAAATAAATATATATATATATATATATATTTGAATATAATTATTAATATATTTATATAATCATATTACTATATCATTATACATATTTAACAATATATAAATATTTATATTTATAAAATTATATTAAATTCATTTATTGAATTATTAAAATTATTTAAATATATATATATTTATTTATAATTACAATTAAATATAAATATATTAAAAATATTTCAATATAATTATAATTATATTATTATATTTATTTTTATTATTATATATATTAGGTTTTTGGGGGTATAATTAAATCAAACACACGCACACACACTACAAACACATAGGCCTAAAAGGTTGGTGACAACCCCCCCAAGGGATAACCCAATCAACCACCCACTTTTTATTTCATCATATATATTTGGCCTGAAGGCCCAGTGAGCATGTAGCCCATTAAATTGCTCGTACGGCTGCAATTTTTGTCCCATAGACCATTCTATGAATATTAGTGCTACAATACCACATGTTCTATAATACTCACCATTTCTATAGTGCCCACCACTGCTACAGGTGCAGTGCCCACTAATGCCACTGTGTCTCCACTTCTACAGTGCTTACAGCAAATGGGTTTGGAACTTTAATTTTTCATATAGGATTACGGGGTGCATACAACTATGACAAATCCCAACTAAAAAAATGTATGATAGGTTATGGTCATCTCCCAATAGAGGCCCCGCCAGACCCAGAGCGCCTGCATGTTCTCAAGCTAGGTGAATGGCTTGGAATCGCCCGGTGCAAAATATGCATAGTGTCAGAGACTAACGGGACTCAAGTCTTGTCATGTTCCTTTGGGGTTTATATAATTTTACCTCATGGATCACAATGCTTTGATATGTATATATTTGTATGTGTGTCTTTGTGAGTTTAATAACTTTATTTATTTATTAAATATATTTATTACAATTTTATAATTATTTAAATATATATATTTTTATTTATAATTATAATTATAAATAAATAAATTTAAATATATTTATATAAATGTATAAATATATAATTATAATTTAATAATTATACTTATTATTTAAATATATTTATTTTAATTTTATAATTATTTAAATAGGTATTTATTTATTTATAAATTCAGCTTGTGTGTCTGCTGTGTGTGTTTAATGTAATTTTACCCCAAAGAACATAATATAAATATTTATGTATTTATATTTATATTTGAATAATTAATATTTAAATTATAAATTTTTAAAAAAAATTAAATAGATTAATTATATAAATTTGAAACATATTTTAAATTTTAATACCTAATCAATAAAAAAGAATAAATACTATTCATAAAAATTAAAAACATATTGATAATATGTTACATGTATATAGTACATAAATATATGCATAAATAAATATAACAAAATGACAAAATATATTTTTAACATTATTAATGAATGTATACTAATAAATGTATAAATTAAATTAAATAAGTTACAAAAAATATTAAAAAGTGAATTCATAACATTAACGTGAATTGCGAACATACATATTTACACACACACATCTACATACACATGTATATACACAATAGTATATAGAAAAATACACAAACATACATGTGGTTATACATGTACATATATTTTAAATTATTTAATATCAATAAAAATAAATAAATAAATAAATATTTATTTATTTATATATTATATAATTGATTAAATAACATATTAACATATTATATTTATTTTAATTATAAATTATAATTGACAAGATATGGGATCTGATATTGGGATTCTTTATATTTTTAGAAGAATGAAAAAAATACAAGGCCTGTATATGCCTGGCCCTAGGGCAATCCCAAGGAGCCCTTCTCTCACCCGACCTCCACAATCCATGATATAAAACCACCATTGTCTCCCAATATTGTCTTTTCCACTAATCCACCATCATCATCCTCCCTTCACCTCCATGTACTTCTCTGTATTGATGCTCTCCTCCTCATGATCACTCATTTGTAATTATAATGCTTTGGCTAGCCATAAGGATCAAAAGTATTACAATTTTTGAATTGAATTGAGGCCCAACATTAAATTAATTGAGATCCATCTTTGTTTTAAAAGAATAATATCTTTAACAATAATTGAATTAATGTTTTCATTCTTAAATACGATTTAATTTATAGATGACATAGTGTGGTGATTTGCCCTTGCATGGGTGACGTGAAGCCAGGGAGTTCTCCAAAGGTGTGGTGGCAGCGTAAGAACCCGAAAAACCAGCTGACAACTATGAAGAGGGGTGTTGTGGTTGTTGTGGTGATTAGGATGGTATGTTTAAAGACAAACGATGGCAGAAGGATGGGTGGTGCTTGTGGCTCGAGGATCAGATAGCAGCGACGTGGTAGTGGTCTCAGATGATGGTGTCGGTTACTCTGAAAGAAGAAATTTCTAGGATTATCTGGTTTTGATGGTAAAACTATGATGAGGCATTCTCTAATGGTGGTGAGGGAAAATGATATGCATCGGATTTGGCAGTGGGCTCCTGCTTGACCAAATAGTCAATAGAGGGCTAAAAAGAAGGAGCCCTTTTGTGCTGAAAAAAATCATTCAGGGCCGGAGAAAAAGGATCTGTTGTAGATATTGGGCTTTCGGTACATTGTAATCTATGGTCTGCATACCTTTAAATATATATATTCATATATATATATAATGAAGCTAGATGTGTGAGGTATTCAATAATGGGGCTATGACATGAATTTCTAGTCTCTTTGTGAGTGGTGCGTGTGTGATTGAATGCAATTTTACCCCTAAGCTCCTAATATATTATTATATATAAACATCCTATAAAAATTTCACTAGAAAAATTTCAGTGAAAATTTCGATGACAATTTAAATTTCCATGTAAAATCATAACACAAATATATTAGTACATAAATAAAAATATAAATTTTATGCAAAATTTCACGAGAAACATGTATAAAAAATCCCCACTAAAAATTTCATTCAAATTTCCACAATTATAATTTTCACATAATTTTCATTATAATAGTACATAAAAATTGAATAACGAAATTATAAAATAAAATTATATTTAAATTTTGAGGGAAAATATATTGAAAACAAAATAACAATTTGATTGTGAAAAAAAATTAAATTACAACTTTTGGAAATTTCTAATGTATTTTTTAGTGAAATTCTATATAGAAATACCATGTTAAAATTTACAATATTAATTTATATTGATAATTTATACACAAAATTTACAATTAAAATTCTCACATAAAATTACAGTTAACTTATATTAATATATATATAAATAATGTTAAATTTCTCTATATTTTATCATTTAAATTATCCTTTGGTAATTTTAATTATAAATATTCATTTTAAACATTTAGTGAAAATTCTCATTTAGATATCCAATTAAAATTTTATGTATTTATTTTATATGCACTATGTTTGTGAGAGAGTTTGAGTGTATATATATTTGTCTATATATCATAATATAAGTATAAAATAATTTTTTTGGTAATTTTACATGAAAATTTCCAATGTATACATACATTCATGTACTCATTGTATGTATAAAAATATATATTAATGTAATTAAATACATACATTCAATTATAAATATTTATTAATATAGGTTTATATATACATACATACACATATTTATACTAGTTTTTATAGTAAAAATTTATATTTATATCTTTTCAAGGAAATTTTCAATGGAAATTTCTAATTTGAATTTGGAAATTAAACATTGATTGAAATTTTCCAATATATATTTACTTCAAAACATAATCAATATAATTTTTTATTGAAAATTAAACACAAACACATACACTAATATAAATATGAACCATAATAACACCTAGTTATTTTCTAGTGTAAATTTACATTTTAAATTTTTTGTACATATATATTGGAAATTTACAGAGGAAATTTACAATATAAATTCACATTGTAAATTTAAAATTGAAATTTACATTTGAAATCATTCACATAAATTTCAAGTCACTAGTTCCAATATACAATTGAATGAATAATTTAAAAAACATGTGCGTGCACGCGCAGACACACAAACACACATATATATAAATTCAAATTGTGATTTTCCACTGTAAATTTAAAGTAGAATGTTTCAAAGTCTATATACATTCATGTAAATTTTCATAGGAAAAATCCATTTCAAAAATTTACTAGATATTCCTTATTAATTTTCATGTGATAATTCGCCCCAAAAACCTTCAATGCATACATATAGACATACATTGAATTTTTCACTGAAAAGTGAGTGAAAATTTCAAATGTAAACCTCTATAATATCTATAGATATATTCTATGAATATTCACAAAGAAAATTTACAATTGTCAGTGAAGATTTATAGATAAAATATAATTTTAAATTGGAAGTCTATCAATTACTATGAGAAGTTTCCATAGAAATGTATAATTATTAGTCCAGATTCATACTAAAAATTCAATATAAGAATAGTCATGTATAATAATATAACTATATGCATACCGAAATACATTTAAAAACATTATCATGTATGTAAAAATACATCCAAATATTCATAATATAATTGATTTTTTTAAATTAAATATTCATGTAATGTATATACAAAAAATAAAAATACATATATAAAATATACATTTAAAATTATGTATATTAAAAACCAATATATATATATATTTAAACAAATCATTATATATTTCAATGAGAGTATATAAATATAAATAATTTATCAATATATATATATATATAATATAAAAAATATAAAAAATATTTAATTATATTTAAATTATTATATAAATATTGGATATATAAATACGTATACTAATTAATATTTATTATTTTACATTTAATTTTTGTTAACATTACAATATATTTACTATTTTTATTTTATGTTTTTATTTATTATAATTGTTTTTGTTTTATAATTATAGTATTTATTAGGTCGCTTATATTTTTTTATTAAATGGATTACATTTTGGGTAGAAGAAACATTGGTCAGAAGAGTATATTCATCCAACTCTTTAAGATGAAAGGATTTCATTTCTAATAGTCTCTATATCAATTTTTTCTTTGTAGGTGGTCATTCTACCTTGAACAAGACTACCATTTGTTGTCAAAACCCAAGAGGATATTTTTCTACACAATGGAGGTGAGTTATAGGTCAATAGAGGGCCATTGGGGTGGATGAAAAACTGTGAGAATGGGGCATCTACAAGGAAGGAATAAATGTATCCGTTGAAAGAGATATCTATTAACGGGATACTACATTTGCAGTACCTCTTATGAGGATGTATGATCCCGTCTATTTCTGGGTACTTCCGTTTTAGAGTTTTTCATTTGAGCCTTGGTGGCCAAGTCTTGTTTGAAGATGGAGCGTCTTATTGGGGTAAATTATCTTAATTCCAAGGATGAATTCTTATTTTTAATAACAGAGTCTAGGTATAAATGTGTTAAATGAGTAATGAGGGTTTTTCATCATTTGTAATTCTTAAGAGGGGGTTTAGATTATTCCCATTTGAAATAGTATAATGGATATCTGGTGAGAAATTTCACTTCATGTAATGACGTTAGATGATGTGTAATAATTTATAGGATGAACCCTTGAGATTGGTTTAAGAAGTTAATTGATTACCCACCATGAATTCATTACACATCTTGTAATGTTCAGGCAGTGTTAAAAATCCCCCAAGGTGACACACTTTTCTATGTATCCCTTTAAAAAATATATTTGTAACTAAATTAAAATCCATTTAATTTTCTAAGAAGGATTTTAATGTGTCGTGTGTGATATGGAACTCATTACCTCACATGTAGCTTTGTCCCCTCAAACCAAAGGCAAATTCGAGGTGATTTTCTTGTGGTTCCATTTATTTTGTACATCCTAATCACACATCTGATCCCTATTATGTGGTTTTGGTTTTTTATCCCTTCCCTAACTCTGATCCCTAGCCATTGTGCTGTAATCTGTTGATCATGGGCATTGTTGGTTTTGATCATGATTGTCTTTGACCAACGTTCTCCTTACGATTTTCTTCACCTTTTCCTTTTTTGGTGTTTGTCTCTGAAGGTGTCGTGTTCTTATGTAGATAAAGGTAGGGGTTTAAAATGTGTTTAATGTGTTACAAGTGATTCATATGCATTGGATGTATTTAGAGGTGGTTTTGGATTTTTCTAGGGAAAATAGACTGAAGGTTGTCTATAGAGAAAATAAATGTCATGTAATAATGATTTTCAATGTGTAAAGATTCTAAGAACAGGGAATAAGCCTGGTTCATTACATGAAATGATAACACATCATTTAACATTTGTGAAATGTTAAAAATCCCCAGAGGTGACATTTATAAATATCCCACAAAAAACAAATACCTGAGGTGTAACTGAATTTCAAACCATGTAATTTCCCTAGAAGGGTTTTAAAAAGTTTCATTAATGAGATTGATCTCATCCCCTCACATGCAGATTCCTACTCTCCTCCCTAGGTTAGATTACATATGATTTTGGAGTGACACTCTGGATTTCGAACATCATGATCACAAATATAATCCCTAGTAAGTGGGTTTGGTATGGTTTTCCATCTATCCCTATGATCCCCAACAATTATTGTGCAATTCATTGACTGTGGGAATTATTGGTTTTGATATTTATTGGTTTTGACCTATGATCTCCATGCAATCATCATCAGCTACATATTTTATGGTGTTGTATATTGAATGGATGGTGTTAATATATGGATAATGTTATGGGTTTTAAACCTCAACCCTATGGTATGATAATTATCAAGTATGTGAAAAATTTCAATTGCTCCAACATATTGTGTTTCAAAATTTACTAAATGATGAGTTATAGTGTTCCATGTAGTCGATTTGGATCCTCATGGTTATTGACCTGGCCTGTTCCTACCATTCAAGTGAGATATCCCCTATTCCTAAATGCATTTAGTTTTATTGGATTGTAGTGTGCTTGGAATGGCATGGAATTTGGGTGATTGTTTGATATTAAATCACCATGTATTGGCCCGATTAGTGAAATGATTGTATTATAGTTGGTTTATGGATGATGGATAAATGAAATGTGTAATTTAAATGTAAATGGAAATTTTCATAATTAACCATTAAGCCACATGATATGATATTGGGATATGCTTTTTCTGTGACATGTGTTGTGATTTTTTATGTTATAATACTTATATGGGGCGTTGGACCAGTATGATTATCATAATGATTATATGGGGGGAATTGTCACACATTAAAATATGATATTATTATATATCATTCTATGCCCTGATTGAATGTTCAAATTATTATATATCGGGAAATTCATTGAGACATTCCGAAATGATTATATAGTCAGCTATTCCTAGTGACATATGCTTAAATTATTATATATTGGGATTGATGCTGAGATAGTCTGAAATGTTTATATACTAGGACCGGCCCTAAAACATGCTACAATGCTTATATAATGTTCTCATCACTGATTGATTGTTTAAATGCTTATATATTGGGTTTTACATGGATTTTTGTAATTTATTTTTTGGTTATAAGGTTATGGTTCACATGGTTGTAAGACGTGCACATATATATTTGGTCATAGAACTGATCAATGTTATTTTTTACCATGTTTATATCATTTTCGATGGCATGGTGGTAAGACTTACATGAACATATTCTTGTGTGGTTTCATAGCCGGTTGATGTCATATTAATTTAATTATCTAATTAATTAATACACTTTTGTATTTCATTATTTCATACACTAATTATCATAAATGTTATGTTTAGAAATGGTGGTGTTGGCATACTATGTTTTATTCACACCCATTTTCAGCCATCATTCGGTACTCGAGAAGATTATATTGATGCAGAATTGGACAAGGGAATAGGACAATACTGTTGATTGTTTCTTGCGGAATGGACTGGAGTTCAGATATGGGACAAATGTGGGGTTTGGGACCAGGGACTTATGAATATTTATTTGAGTCCAATAGTATTATATTTTTATTACATATCACATGACATTTAGTTACATTCATGAACATCATTCCATTATTAAATTATTAATTATTTTATTATTTAGTTTGATTTATTGTTAGTTTTCACTATATTATATTACTATGAAATCTTGAAGGCCTTATATTTTTATTCATTTTTGGATAATACCCTTTTTAAGGGTTAGGAAACCCTTATAGGACCCATAGGTCTAGATGAACAATTCCCATATATGACCTAGAATCCCATAGCCATAAGGCCCATAATATATTCATTGTAGTCTTAAGACATAACTATACATTATAAATACCCCACCCAGAATATGTATCTTTGAAGGGGCCTAGCTCCCCACCTCACATGCCCAATCACCTAGCATTTCCCAGTGTATAACAACACGGTTCCTAGTATAGGTATAATTTTCCATACCATCTTGTTATTCCAATCATGATAGCTCTACTCTTGTTAATGATACATTCTCTGAATCCTCTTATAGGTCCTACTAATGTGTGGTCACCAAGGGTTTCTTTGTGGTTCTTTGTTTCCTGGACTATAGTTCATTATTCCCAAACCAGTGGCTCAAAGGCCCAAAACGAATGAATTTTTCTATTGTTTTATATTTTTTCCATTCTTTTTCACTCCGAGGTCTATTAATTTAATTATATTTCATATTTATTCAGTTTTTTAACTCTATAACATGGGGTATTGTATCCCCACTATACTTATCACACCCATGCTACTAGTCCATAGCCTCTGGTGTATGGGGAGGCATGCTTAGCATCCCATAACCAACCTGTTTTATCCATCTGAGAGAGTTCTAAACTGGGGGATGTTATATAAGACATGTATAATTAAAATGAAGAAATGAAAATGAAAAGATAAATAATATCTTCTTAACAATGGATATTGAAGAATTGATGATGACATGTGAAGAGAGATGATAGTGCAAGGTATCAAACATCTTTGGGGGTGTAGTAATTTGGTGACATGTCTCGGTTATTAGGATCAAGGGTTAATAAGATGGTGTGATCATGAGAGTGAAAAAATACTTTGGAAGTATCAGTTATAGAGATAGAAATTACTTTTGTTGACAAATTATAAGAGAAATCAAATTCCTTTTAATGTGATAAACCCTTCTAATGATTTTTATCCAGTGTTTCTGACAACATCCATTGATATGTGATGTGGTTACTTATCATTAGTAACGATGATTATGATCGTGGATTTGATATGATTTTTATGAAATGAGGATGAAACATCACGATATAGATCCTTTTAATGTAGAGTCAATGATGATTGATATGATTTTGGAAAAGTAAATGATTTTGTCATCCATGATCATAGTGTTGATGATGATGAAGAAAATTATAGTGGAAATGGAGACCTGTTCTAAAATTTTAAATTAAGGAGGAGATTTTTGAGATTGTTTTAAATTTTATTTGATGGAAAAAATAAATGGTCATAGGAAGGGGAAATGATGTGTCAATTGGGGGTGGGGTGGTGTGAAAACAGTTGGAGGCATACATGCCCTGTGAAATGAAAAGGTGATAGTGGGAGTTATATGGGGAGTGTATGATGTTGATATATTTCACAAGAATGTTGAAAAATATAAGCTAGAATGTATGGGCGGTAATAGGTCATGCATAATAGAAAAAGAATCAAGGAAAAAAATAAATGTTTTCTTTTAAAACTCATGCGATGGAGGTGAGCTATTGGATAAATGAAGGCCATTATGGCAGCCAAAAATTGATGAGCGAAAGGATATTGATTGTTAGGACTAGATAAAGAATCCATGAGAGCGAACTAGGAAGGGACTATTATGTTTTCAGTATATTTTATGAAGAGATGAAAAAACACGAATGAAGAAAATATGATGGAAACAATGATGATGGTGTGTTTTTAATGTATAATGAAGCGTAATAGTGTTGTGTGAATATATAATGATAGTGTAACATATCAAAAGTTTTCATGGTCTTATAAATTCGGCAGTGCATCCCAATAATGATTATTGATGGTACATAAGATGGTGTGAACATGAGAGGGGGAAAAAGGATAACCAAATATATAAGAAAATATTTCTTTTGATCAATGATTTTATACTAATTACAAAAATCATCATCTTTTCAATCGGCAGAAAATCTATTTCACAACACATTATCAACATGACTATTTTACCATGGCAAAAAGGATAATCAAATCAGTAATCAATTTTTTCCCATTAAGAATATATCAATGAATGGTTTCTATATCTTTATATTTTTTAAAATATCTACCATACATGTCTTTTGGATGTTGAGATTCATCTTGATGCATAAGGTGTTATTTTGGGGTTATTGCAATTAAAATCTAGTATTATTTTCCCATGAAAAAATGTTGGATTTTTTTATTATGAAAATTTTGTTATCATTGCAATTATTTATTCTCAGTCCTTCATGTGGGAATTTTTTGGTGTTTGTCACTATTTTAGGGTTGTGGGGAACTTCTTTTTGGGATACTTGGTTGAACCTTCTATTGTTTTGGCCCACCTCATTATATCATTCCACCCTCGAGATTTGTGGCTTCTGACCAATGATTAGACTCCTTCCAAAGAGACTTACTCATTGCTTTTTTGTTTCATGATGATCGTTATCCTTACTTTCTTTCTATTCCTTCCATGTGTTCCAGATTTATCATTATCTATTCATCCATATCGCCTTCATAATTCCTCTAGAATTTCTCAACCGTACATTCCTCCTGAGTCACATGCATCGCTTGTCAGGATGTCACCTTTATTGATTTGTCGCTGTAATCATAGAGCTAAGAGAATTGGATTATAGTTCTTCTTGGACCTTCCCTATAACCATTCTAGAGAGAATATGTTCACTACTTCTTTGACGTCATTCCTTACCCATTCTGGTGAACTACTTCAGTTGAGATCTCTGGAATCTCATGCTTTGTGCGGACTGCTTCAGAATCATGAACTCTAGACCATGCAGAGTAGTTTCTCCTTACACATTTCTGGTTTGGTGATTTGTAATTTTTTTTATTTTTCTGGATTATACAGTCTATATTACTTTTCTTTTTTAGTCTTCATTATCAAGGATGCAAGTGTGAGTCCATCTAGTTTGGGGGATTATGTTTCTATATCTGATCCAGTATTCATCACCAGCTCTTCGGGTGACAAGGTCCTGATTCTCAGATAGATTCTATGGTCCACATGCATGGTTTTCTTTACATTATCTCCTCGGTTTTCATGTGTTTTGTTTTATTTTTCATAGTAATAAATAATTGTGGTGGTGTTCTTGTTGTGGAGTAAGACCAAAGGTCCCAACCACATAAATAAACTATGTTCATTACTATCATGCACTCAATTATATTATTCATTTAGCTTTGTTATAAATGATTCTTTTTCTCTGTTTCTTTTTCTTTAATCACCTCTAAATGTACCGAATTCAATCTCAACAAGAGTTATCAGAGCCTATAATCATTTTAGAAATGTCTATTAAATTTGAAGTGCAAAATTTTTACGCTGAAAATAATATCAGTCTCTATAGAGTTAAAATGTGTGCTCATTTAGTTCATAACGGCCTTGCAGATTCTTTATATTGGAAATAAAAAACCTATATTCGTTGTATCATCCAATGGTCATTCCACCAATAGCTTAGTCGAAGCCGAACCTAAAATAATAGAAATGTCTTACTATACACTTATGTTAACCATAAGAGATAATTTTATTTAGAAAATTCACACATGAAACTACTTCTAAATGTTTTTCGATTAAACATTAACATTTTTATTTGTCCAAACCCTTTCTAGTATGTTTATACATAAACATGTAGTTCAATAACATCAAAATGACACCTCAACCTTTTTTTTCTTGTTCATATTAATGAGTTTAAGGATGTTTATATGTGTTTAGCTAATATAGATATTGTAGAAAATGATGAGGATTAGGATTTAATTATTTTAACTTCCTTTTATGATTATTTTATTTCGTTGACAGATTCAATGATGTATGGTAGAGATTCAGTTACTTTAAAATATGTATAGTCTAATATGTTTTCTTGGGAACATCAAACACATGGTTTGAAGATATAATTTAATAGTGTTAATAGTGAACCTTAGTTAATTTATACAAAGGGTCCTATGAAAATTAATGGTTGGAATGAAAATAACCGATTAAAAAATTCTGACGTTTTGTGTATGGAAAGACCGGACACATAAAAAGGTATTGTATGGATTAAAAAAAGGATTGTATGGATCAGTACCATGTGGAATTCCCTAGGTATGACACTATGGATTTTAATTAATTAAATTTTGTATCCAATTTGTTTGAATTTGGAAAAAATTCATTCTAGTATTTTTTACTTCTGATCCTAAGACTAGTCCTACATGTTTCATGGATGAACCCAGTTAGTAGAAAGGGTATGTGTAGTAAGGTATAAGATGTTTGAGAATAGGTGGGGAGTTTATTATTTGTTTCTTATTTTTTGGATGCTACATGTTATTTTATACTGGTTTTTTAGTATGGAATTATGACATATCAATTGTTTTTATCATTCAAATTTTTTTACCCCAATGAAACAATTTTTTATTTGTAGGTATTTTTATACTCAATATTTTTCATTCTGATGAAGCCAATGGTAATGGTGGTATCTATTTTGTTTAATGTCATTACTCAGTTAAAATATTTAGTAATTTTTTAAGTAGTATAATAGTGGGAATGCATAGGTAGTGTTCCACTATGGCACACGGAAAGAGGATATGTGATGGGAAAATTAAATAGACATAGGATTATTTTTTATAAAATAAAACCTTTTTGAACCCACTGTAGGGTATTTGTGGATGGAATGAACACAAGATGTGTTTCTTTTAATTTTAATTTCTAAAAGGTGGATATTTTTTATTTTTTGGGTTATCAAAATTATAATCCAGTTATATTTTCACATGAAAAAATGTGGGATTCATTTTTATTATGAAAAATTTCTTCTCCTTGAGCTTTTATGTTCTTAGTCCTCTTAGTGGGATTCATTTGGTTTTCATATCCATGTGTGGGTAGTAGGGTGCCTCCCATTTGGATTCTCAATCGTCTCTCCTATTGTTTTATACCACCTCATGCTTTTGTGCCACCCTGGTGATCTGTGCCTTCGGAACATTGATTACCCTCCCTCTAATGATGCCTAACCATGGATATTGTGTTATTTGGTGATATTGATCATTGTATCCCTTTTGTTTTGTCCGTATCACATGTCTCAAAATTTTATTGATCTGTTTATACGGATTATCATTGTGATTTATCTACTCGTTTTCAACCTTCCATGCATCCTACATCACCTGCATCGCCTATTAGGTCATTGGCTCCTCACATGGGCTCATTTGTTGTTTCATCTCCTCAGTATTCAAGCAGAGAGCTTCTTCCCATGTTTTTTATTTTTTCTTCCCTGTATCTATTCTATACAGAAAATTTTCACTGCTTCTACATAGCCATGCCTTCCCACTTCATGTAACCTCCTCCAATGAAGATATCGAGACTCACGAGATCCATGTGCACCACATCAGATTGAAGAAACTCTAAATCTGTCATAGCTGTGTCACCTTTGACATTTCGAGATTTTTAATATATCATTTTTTACTTTGTTCAGCTTAATTATTTTATATTAATTTTATTTTTTGTTATGGTTCTTGGGATTTTGTGTATTAGTCTATCCATTTTGGTGGAGTATGTTACTATCTACAAGTCAGGATTCATCAATGGCTCTTGAGGTGTGGAGGTCCTTGTTCTTGGATTGTTTAGCTGGTTTGTTTGCAATGTTTTATTTACCTTTTCTTCTCTATTTGGATGTGTTTGGTTTTTCTGTAACAATAAATAATATTGGTGGTGTTCTCTCTTTTGAGTAGGAATAAATGACTGAACCAAGTAAATTAGTTGTGTTCTTCACTTTCCTGCACCCTCTTTTTCTATCCTTCCATATTTGTTATAAATGATTATTTTTCACTGTTGCATTTTGTTTGATCCCCTCTAGGTGAAATTGTTTGGATCTCAACCCAAGGCCATAGTGATATGATAAAACCCCTCAATAACATTTCTACCCAAGACCTTGCATGAGCCCTAATATTCCTTCATCACAACCTTCGTGAAGATTTTAAGAACATGTACATGATAGTGAAGGATCAAATTTTGTTTGGGAAAAACCTCAAGGAGTGATATGATAACATTAGAATAAGGATATTTGCAAAATCAAGGTACTAGTGGATTCATATTCGATTCAAAGACATTAAATCCATTAGTGAATATAAATCTTCCATGATTAAAATATCAACAAAATCAAAATTTTGAAGACATAATAACACAAACATATATATTCTAGAAGAAATGTACTTTGCATTACATTCCTTAATGTAAATCTAAAAAAACATCACAATTAGGACTTCCCAAAATACACAAAGTTACTCTCTTGACTTCTTGTTGAGGAACAAAACAATTAGATCCTAGTGAGAAATCATGAATCCATATCAATTGGAACAACTCGATTTCCTAAAGAGAATGAATATTCTTATAATCATGATCATATAATGAATTGATTGAGAAAAAGCTGAAAAAAATATTCTACTTGAGGTGTTCATACACCAAATGAAAATGGTAAATGGAACCACCATTAGTGGAAAAAATAAAGAACATCCAAAATGGAAGAAAATAAAGAATGATGAAAATTGATGTTTTCAGTGTGGCGTGAAGGGGAGCACATCGCATAATTATTATATGGAATCATAAAGTGATTTCACTGATGCTTAGAATACCATTTTCATATGAAATCATCCAATATAACACCCGTGAAACAAAATGGGAAATATGCACCACTGTCCTCTCATATCTAGAAACTCAAAGGTGTCTTTCAACTTCCATATACAGGCAACTATGTCAAACACATCAATGTGCAAGATGGACTCTATCCAGAAGTTTGGAAGCCTACTGAATAACATAAATCAATCAAATAAAATGATCTAAATTCGTCAATATAAATCAACCTATTTTAAGAAAATCATTTTTTATTATAATATAAAATTTATCAAGGAATATATAATCTCACGAGTGTATGATTTATTAGTGGAGAGGGTGGGTTGTCATTATGAGAATCCCCATACATTCAATAATGCATAAGTCATGGATAGAAATTAGGATGTGATGAAACTGTTTGGTGGAAGTTTTTCATATGCATAAGTGGATACCATCAAGGAATAATAGAAGTCCTTGGTTGGGAGTCGTGATTACGATGTTAGTAGTGGATAAAAAATTCAAGGGAATATTGAATATATTAAATGAAGGGGAAATAAATGGCACATGATAAAAGAAATGAAATAAAGGAATGATGTAGTTTAATTGAAGGCTATTGGGCCAACCAATAGATGATGAGAAAAATGATGTTGATGTTCATTCTAAGATGTATCTCCCATGAGAGAAAACCAATAAGGGGATATCTAATTTCCAGTTGCATATGATAAGAGATAAACAAAAAAATGAATGAATCATAGATGATGATGACATCAATGATGTTGTATTGATAATAATTAATTAATCATTGATATTGTTGTGTGAATATATAAAGACGGTGAAACATATCCAAAGTCTTATTGGTTGTATATATGAGGTCGTGAATCTTGGTAATGATGATCCATGGTACATAAGATGGAATGAACATGATAGAGTGAAATGTTTCAATGGGTGTTCTAGAGATAGAATGAATATTTTTGCCAGGTGTCAAATTCCAAGAGAAAGAAAAATACATTAGGTGTGAACAAATCCTTTTATTATTTATGAATTATCATATAAGGATGCCATGATTTCTATATTTAAAAGAACACCTCATTTCCCAATCCCATAATAATGGGTATCATTAATGGGTTTCATCAAATGTTGTCATTATAGCTAATATATGAGTGAGTAATATAATGGTAATATTCCACTATTTGTGATATACATTGTGTTCTTTCTTGTCTTCTATTTCTTTTATTCTTATTGGCATTGTATTACTTTCTAAACTTCCATTATGAATATTCTATGTTTCTTTATGGACTCCATCACTTTTACTTTGATCAATGTTTCTTTTAAATTACATAAATCTCAATTGATCAGTTATTTGCATGATTTATTTCACAACACATTATCAACATGATTGTTTTTCCATGGAATAAATGTTAACCAAATTAGTAAGAAATTTTTTTCCCATGGATAACTTTTCAACATTTGGTTTTCTCTTTCTTTATATTTTTTGAAATAACTACCTAACATTGATTTTAGATGAAGAGGTGCATCTTGACGCACAAGTTGTTATTTTCATCATTTCATAATTAGAACGTAGTTTTATTTTACCAAGCAAAAATGTTTGATTTAATTTTTTATGAAAATTTCTGTCTACTTGGGCATCGGTGTTCTTAGTTGTCTGTTTGGTCCTTATTTTGTGTTGGGATACATGTGTGGGCAGTGGATCACTTCCTGTGGGCATTCTCTCTCAACCGTCATATAGTTTTGGATAACCACATGCGGCTGTTCCACTGCAGTGATCCATGCCTTCTGACCTTTGATTAGACTCCATATAACAATTATTAATCATGGATTTTATTTTTCTCGGTGATCCTTATAATTTTCATCCTGTTCATTTTGTTCATTCCATGGGTCTTATATTTATCATGATCTGTTCATCTATTCTATCTCCACAATTATTCTACTCATTCTCAACTGAACATGACTCCTGCCTCTCCTATTATTCCTATCATGATATCACCATTACTGAATCATCACATCAGTCATCAAGCTGAGAGCTTCAGCACATGGTTTTTCTTCGTTCTTCCCTGGATCCATTCTAGAGAGAAGACTTTTGTGTTTCCATGATGCAGTGCCATTACCATTACAATGACCTCCTCCAGTGGATATTTCAGGACTCAAGAGATCTGTGTAAACCGGTTTAGAATCAATAACCTCTGACCCCAAAAAATCTATTTATCTTTCTATATTTCTAGTTTTGAGATATTTCATTTTCTTCTTTGTTCGTATTCTATGTTTTTCATTCCTTTTCATTTTCAGTTCGGTTCTCAGGGTTGTGTGCGCGAGTCTATCCCATTTAGGAGAGTATGGATCTATCTATAAAAAATGATTCATCCCTGACTCTTGGGGTGATGAGGTCCCTATTCACATATATTTTATAGCTTCTATATGTGTGTTTTTCTTGACTCTTTCTTCTCTGTTTGGAAGTTTTTTGTTTTATTTTTAATTATAATTAATAATTGTGTTGGTGTTATTACCGTGGAGTAGGACCAATTTTCTGAATCACATAAATAAAAATATATCTTTACATTCAAGTACTATTTTTTCTCTTCTTTAGGCTATTTTATAAACAAATTTTATTCTAAGTATCTTTTTATTTGATCACCTCTAAGTGAACATGTTTAAATCTAAACAAGTGGTATCTAATCTTGTAATCGTTTTTATAATGTAGGTTAAATTTGATGTCTGAAATTTTGATGGTGAAAATGATTTCAATATCTTCAGAGTTAAAATGTGTGATGTGTTAGTACTAAATCACCTTATATATTAATTACATGGTAATAAAAACACTATAGTGATTATCTCTACCGATGGTCAGTCCACCACTAGCTTAGTTGGCATCAACCCTAATATACTAGAAAAGGCTCACTCTACTCTTCTATAAACCTTATGAGATAATGTTTTGATAAAATTCATACATGGAAATACTTATAAATCTATTTCTATTAAACATGAACATTTTTAAATGACCAAATACTTTCTTGGAGTTTTGTACAAATAGATGTGGTTGTATAACTTCAAAATGGCTCTTGGATATTTTGTGCATGTTCATATTGATGAGTTTAATAAATTTCAACTAGATTTAGATAATATAGATATAAATTTTATTGATGGGGCTCTTTCTTTAATCGTTTTAACATCTCTTGAATATTATTTTAATTCATTGAAAGATTCCATGATTTATGGTCGAGATTCAATTACTATAGTAGAAGTAATGTCTGTTGTGTTGTCTAGGGAGCGTCAAGCACATAGATAGAAGGATGAATTCAATAGTGATAAGACTAGACCTCAGTTAATGACTATTAAGGGTCCTATGAAAATTAATTGTAGTAATAACAAGATCTATTTCATGAATTTATGGTGTTTTGAGTGTGGAAAGGCGACCATATAAAAAGGTATTGTACGAAATTCTGAAATAAGGGCATTATGGACTTTTCCCATGTTGTATGCCTCAGGTACAATGTTGAGGATGTTCGTTAATTTCTGTTTGTAGCTCCTTTGTTAGAAATATGAATAAATTCTATGTATTATTTTCTCACATGATCCTATTATTATCCCTACCAGTTTTCTTGGGTGAACTCAGTAAGAAGAAAGGTTGTGTGTAGGATTGTATATGTTGTTCAGGATTTGTTGGAGTGTTTCCTACTGGATTCTAGTTTTTTGGATGCTACATGTTGTTTTCTACAACATTGTTACTTTCCCATTATGAGGTTTTGTTTTTTTTCCATTATTTACATTGTTTTACCCCCAAGAAAGGATTGTTTATTTAAAAGTATTTGTATACTCAAGAGTTACCTTTCTCGTGGATCTAAATGTAATGTTGGTAAGATATTTTATATGTCATTGTTCAATTTTCGCGATTAATAATATTGTTAAGTAGTAGAAGAGTGGAAATAGACATTCTTTGTGCGATTCTAGAACACACTAAGAGGATCAGTGTTGGGATGATTAAGTAGACTTAGGTTTATTATCATTAAATTAAACCTATCTAAACCCACTCTTGGATTTTTAGTGACTAAATTAACACCATCAGTGTTTTTTTCATTTTAATTTGGTAATGGTGGAGAATTTTTTATTTTTGGGTTGTCAAAATTGAAATATAGTATCATTTTCCTATGAAAAAATGTCGGTTTAATTTTAATTATGAAAAAAAATTCTCCACGGAATTCTATTTTTTCAGGCCCCTATGTGGGCCTTCATTGCTGCTAGGTTTAGTGTGTGGTCAATGGGGCACTTCATGTGGGGCCACTCACTCATCCCTCCTATTGTTTTTTCAACCTCCTGTTGTCATGCCATTGTGGCATTCTATGCCTTCTGACCATTGTTTAGCCTCCATCCAACAGTTTTTAATCGTAGATTTTGTGTTTTTTGGTGATACATATCATTTCCACCCTTCTATTATGTTCTTTCCATGTGTCTCATATTTATCACAATCTATTAATTCAGCCTTCCTTTTATATTTTTCCACTCGTTCTCGACCATCCACGCATTCTGCCTCACCTATAGCACAAGTCATGTTGTCACCTCATCACCTAATCTCTTCTATTGTTTCATCACTGTCGTCGTCGAGTAGAGAGAATTGGACCTCGATTCATCCTGGTTCTTACACAACATTGTTATAGAGAGAAGACGTTTGTCACTTAAATGCCATCTAGCATTCCCCATTTTAGTGACCTCCCTCGAGGTAGAGTTCAATACTCTTGAGCTTCGTGTGGACCACTTTAGATTTAGGAACCTCAAACTCGGGTAGAGGTATTTATCGTTCACCATTTTTGGTTTTGTGATCTGCCATTTTTTCTATTGATTAGCTTCTAAATTGTATATTATTTTTTGTTTTTTTTTGGTTTGGATCTCACGGTATTGTGCATGAGTCCATCCAGTTTAGGGGAGTACATTGCGATCTTCGAGTTAGGATTCATCACTGGCTCTTTGGCTAACAATGTCCTTGCTCTCGGATAGATTCTCTAGTTTGCCTATGTGGTTTTGTTATCATTTCCTTCTCTATTTTCATCTGTTTTGTTTTGTTTTTGCATAAAAATAAATAATTGTGGTGGTGTTCTTACAGTAGGGTAGGACCAATGGATAGAACCACGTAAATCAATTTTGTCCTTTACTTTCCTGCACTCTTTTTTATGTTCTTCCAGCTATGTTATAAATTATTCTTATTCTCTTTTTCATTTGCTTTTATCACCTCTATGTGAACTAGTTTTGATCTCAACAAAAGGCCTTAGTGATATGATTAATCCCTCTAATCACATTTCTGCTCAAGACCATGCATGAGCTGAAATATTAATTCATTACCACCTACATTAATATTTTAAGAACATGTACCTAATAGTGAAGTATCCTTTGGAGTTTTGTAAAACCTCTTGTAGTGACATGATCACCCACATCAGACGATCTTTCCAAAATCAAGGTACCAGTGGAGTCATGTTCTATTCAAATACATTAAATCAGATATAGAACATAACTCTATCAAGTTTAAAATACAGTCACAATTAAATTTTTGTTGTGATAATGACACTGACATCGATATTCTTGAAGATATGCACTCTACATTCCATGTCTTAATGACATTATTAAACAACAACATCATGATTACGAAATTAAAAAATAATCAGAATTTCCCTATTGACTTCTTGTTTAGGAACAAAACAACGACCTCCTGGTGAGAAATCCTGAATCCGGACCAACTGACACAACTCCATTCTCTAAAGTGAATTCAACTACTTAAAATCCATGTCATAAAAAGAAGGGGTGGAGAAAAGCTGACAAAAATCATCTACTTGAGGTGTTCAAAAACAAAATAAAAAGGGGGAATGGAACCACCTTTTGTGGGAAAAATAAAGAACATCCAACTCTAAATAAAATAAAGAATGATGAAAATGGATATTTTCAGTGCGGTGTGAACGGGCATTGGTCGTTGTCATATATAATCATGTTGTGAAGTCGTCGAAGCTTGCAGTACTATATGTAACATAACGGTCATATTGAATCATCTTTTGGAACACCCCTCGAACCATAATAGGAAACATAGACATCCTTCATCGCATATTGAGCAACTCAAAGTTTTCCTTTGACGTCCACCCCCATGCCTCAGTGTCAATCACTTCAAAGTGCATGACAGTTTCTCTCCATAATTCTGTTTGACTGCTCAATAACATAACTCAAACAGATAAAACTTTCTAATTTCATGGGAACCATCCTACCAAATTTCAAAATTTGATATTTTTTTATATTATAAATTATACCAAAGAAAATAGAAGCTCACCAGCGTACGATTTTTTAGTTTAGAGGATGGGTGGTGATTATGAGCAGCCACAGATAGTCTCTAATACATAATCCATTATTGGGGTTTGGGATGTGTTGAAATTGTTTGCTGGTAGGTTTTCTGAAGAAGAAGTGGATCCTGTCATTGGAGAATAGCAGGTCTTGGTTGGGAGACATGAGTACGAAGTCAGAGGTGGGCATAAAATCCATGGGAATTCCCATTTCCCCTTGCACTGCCATTACTCGAATAAGGGGATTAAATAGTTTGAGGGTGTCGACATGGTCAAGATAACATGAACGTAGCATGGTTTGGTCATTAAAGATTGAGCCATGGGTCATGTAGTTCCATTCCTTCAACACCATCCTACACATCTTTATAATTTCTATGGTCTCCCGACTGAGGATCTCAACAATAATTTCAGACGGGATGGATGCCGGATTACCCTCTTCCTTGCTCGGATCCTCAACAACTGTGGAAGAACAGATTGTGGTTTAAATTTATAGAAGTTTTGTATTTTTTTTAAATGTTAAAAATATGATGCTTATAAGTTGGAATTGACAATATACGGGATCCAATTTTGGGATTTTTTATATCTTGAAATGAATTGAGATCCAACTTCAAATTAATTGAGACACGACTATGAGTTTAAAGAAGCATATCTTCAACTGGAAGTAAAAGAATGTTTTGATCATTGAATTCCATTATATCATTATATTCATATAATAATTTATATTTTGTATTATATAAATCAATAGAACATATATGTAATATTTTCCAGATGTATTTTTAATATATAAAAATATATTTATTTTCATTTTTATTATATAACAAAATCCGGTGAAAACTTCCACTGTAATTTAAATTTATAATTATAATCATAATACAAATATTTCAATACCAAAATAAAAAATAAATATTTAGAAAAAAATGCACTAGAAACTTGTAGACCAAATAAATTTTTTAGTTCATGCATGCACAACGCATACTTTCAAATATTTTTTTCATAATTGTTTTTAAAATTTTAAAACACAAATTCCAAAATAAATTATTATTTAAATTTTTAGTAAAAATATATTGACAAAAAGAATACCTCAGATTTATCAATGAATATTTTAATTACTATTTTCTTAGCGAAATTTCCAATCCATATTTCATAGGGAATGTCCCTATGAAAATTTCAAGTGAAAATTTCCACCAGAAATTTATAGTGAAAATTTCCAACATAAATTTATAGTGCAAATTTCCACATAAAATTTACTTTTCAAAATATCATTTAAAATTACAGAACAAATATATTATTTCTCGAATAAAAAACCAGAAATTTCACTAGATATTTACATTGGGATTTTTTAATGCAAATTTTCAATTGAAACATTAATTGAAAATTCTCTTTTAGATTTAAATTGCAAATTTTCAATGTTTATTTTATACGCATAGGGTGTGATAGAGGTAGAGAGTGTGTGTGAGGTTATATATGATTATGTGACTATCCAAATATAAATATTCAATATATTTTTTGGGGAAATATAAAATGAAATTTCCCAGTGTGTGAATACATGCATACATAAATTTTATGTGAATATATATATATATATTAAAATAAGTATATGCATACATACATTCACAAATATATATTAATATTAGTATATACATTCATACATTTACATATTTACACTAGAAATTTGCAAATGAAAAGTTTCTTTGAAAATGTTTCATGAAAATTTTCAATGGAAATTTCTAATGTGAATTTTTACAGAAAACATCGAGTACCAATTTCCAATAGATATTTACCCAAAAATATAAGCAATAGAATTTTTATAGAATTTTTCACAAACACAAATTTTCTAATATCAATATACACCATAATAATACATTGTGAATTTCCAGGGAAAATTTGCAATCTAATTCTTCTATACATAAATATTGAAAATTTACACTACAAATTTCCAATATATATTTACTCAAAAACATAATCAAATTAAGTTTTATTGAAAACATCACAAACACACATACAATAATTTCAATATAATCTATATTAATACCCAAATGGCCAAAAGGCCTTCATTTTTATAGATTTTGATAACCCCCTTTCAAGGGATGAGGGGGAACCCTTTCAAGGCCTGTAGGCTCAAAGATTACATTGCCTGTATGCTTAGGACCTTAAATGAACCCAAGGTCTTAAGAAATTCATCCAAAATATCTATAATGAACCGCCCCTCCCCATCATCTGCATCATGATATTATCACTCCAACTTTGCTTGGTCGTCTCGCTAGGCGTCTCGTTCCAGCACATGATGATCCCGACGGCATAGCAATACCCTCTCATTCTGACAATTCCATTTTGGCTCTGCTCTTGTGATTCCACCTACTATGAATCCTCTTCTAGGGAAACACATTTTTTGTAGAGTATGTCTAGGAAAACTGCATGTGGCCTAAAGGCCTTGAGGTGCCCTGAAGGCATTAAAGGTGGCCCGAAATCTCCACTATCCTGAAGGCCATGGTGGCCCGAAAGCCTTGAGGACATCAGGTGACTCTGTCAAGTGTATATTTTAAAGACTATATGCAAAACACACACACACACAAACATAAATTCACAATGTTATTTTATAATGTAAATTTACACCAATCAAATCAAAATCATAAATATATACACATAATTGTGCACTAGAAATTTTCATTCAAAATTTTCAATTGATATTGCTTATAAATTTTCTAGTGAAAATTTACACCAGGAACTGTCAATGTCTATGTAATGAATTTTATGGAAATTATCAATGAAAATTTTGTTGAAATTTTCCAATGGATACTTCGTCAATTTCATTAGAAATTCTCAATTAAAATTCACGTTGAAAATTTTCAGTTTTCATAAGATTTTTGGTGAAAATTTATAATTAGGAGGCTAAATTCATACTCCTAATTAAATATAAGCATATACCCATATATTAATATAATTATATGCATACATATATACATAAATTTTAAACTTTCAGTAGATTTTAATAGTTATCAACAGAAATTTACTCAAAAATTTCAATGTAATTTTATTTTAAATTTTTTTAAAAAATACACATTTAAATATATGGTGAAAATATATTGAGATGAAAATAAATAATTTAAATTTGCAAAGAAAATTTACAGTGAAAATTTACACTAGAAATTTCCATTGTAATTTTTTACATCAAATCCATCGATCAAATTTACCCAAAAATTTAAGAAAAAATATATCAAATTTAAACATTAAATTTCCAATGCAAATTAACAATATATTTTTTGTACGCAAAATATATTTCCTATTATCAATATAAAATGTATTTTTTAGTGAAAATTGATATTGAATATTTTCAGTGTGTATATATATATATATTTAGAAATCGGCGTATACATACATATAAACATACTTGTATATGAATATACATACACTATTTCAAATATAAAGTGAAATTTTATAGTGTAAAATTGACACTGCAAATTTTATGTGCATGCATGCATACATACACATCTTGTTTCTAATTTGATTTGTCTTTATTGTTTATTTATTTAAATATATAAATTACTATATATAATTTTAATGAGAAAAATGGAAATTATAATTTTTTTAAAACATTATACAGGGTACGTACATATACGTATATATATATATTTAATTATTCATAATACAATGGACATTATAAATTTTTATTCTAAAACGTAATAAAATTATAATTTTGGATGTATGAAAATGTTATTGTAATATTAATATTTATTATAATTAAAAAATATATATATTAGAAGAAAAATGATGTTATATAGTTTTATTTTAAACCCTTTAAAAATTTTATAGACATAAATATATCAATCTGTAATTATCATCTACGTTTATAACAATACATGAAAATATAGTACATTTATTTTCTTATGAATGTATGTAAACATACTTCAAAACATTCCTTATATATACTATATTTAAATTACCTATTCGTAAAAAGTATATAAAAAATATGCATTGAAGTTTGAAAGGGTTGAATAACATTTGAGGGGGGGGGGTTGAATCAGCTGTTCACTTTTTATAAGTTTTAATACTTTTAAAACTTGACCCCTACAGCCTTTTAAAGATTATAACCATATCATATTTAAGTAAAAACTAATGCATGAAAAGTAGAAATGAATGTAAATAACACAAGATTTACAAGGTTCAGCCTCAGTGTGAGAACCTACATCATTTACATAGCCACTCCCCAAGGTCTATGTAAATTAACTAATTTGACGAAGTGAATATAACTTATTCCAACTCCCATTATACAGCGTCAATAACTTGATAGGAATGATTGTAATGACTCCCATAGTTTTACCAAGTTTTCTTACAGACAATTGAGTAAAAACAAAAATATAAGGCTTTATTCAATATACAACAAGAATGTTCTTGAGTCTGATGACCTTTATTCTGATTAACCTAGTCTGATTGGCTAATTCATATCGACTCAATACGATTCTCCATTTATCAATCTATGTCTGAAGATTATTTTTTTCTAGATAAAAAAACATGTGCTATAAATAAACAACTAAAAAACCAGTAAAAAAATCCTCATTTTAATCTTCCTTAGTTTGGTATGAAAACATTCAACCATTTGGAAATATAATGAGATTCTAATCCGAAAAGTACTCTCACTCAACCTCTATCTTAAACTTTTATTCACTCCACATTTTCTGCTCATGCAAAAAATTTTAAAGTATGAATGTATTGTTCTACAATTTATATGCATCTTAGAGTAAAAATGGGGGGAAACAAAAAAACACTTCTACCTTAATGAAATTGAAAAACTCTGAGATATACATGTATTTGAAATTCAAGTTTGACCTCTTGAACTCTTCAAAAATATTTTGGAATCATCTTGAGTCTTCTTATTAATCATCCTTCTCAAACATCCTATCCTTTCTTCAGTATGATGAAACTTCCTTAGATCATTATGATGGATCTTCCTTAGCTCATATGATTGAATTTCCTCAGCTCATTACGATGCAACATCCTCAGCTCATTACCAAGGAACCTCCAATACTCATTATTATAGAACTTCCTCAGCTCATTCCGAATTGAATTTCCTCGTTATATTTCGTCCAGTTAACATCCCTTCATCGATTTAGTCATTTTGAGATTCCTACTCTAAGTTATCCTGATTGATTATCCCCCTAGAGTCAGTCCAATTGACTTTTCCCCTCATAGATTAATTTTTTTTTGTGTCACTCTGATTAAAATTCATTCTCAAATTCAGTCCGATTGACTTTCTTATGTAGAATCATTCTAATTGATTTTCCTCTTTAGAGTTAGTGGTATGTAATCAAAATAACAATGGAATCTTCATTAGGATGGAATTCTCATTACGATTGAATTCCCATAATGATGGAAACACCTCTACACAACATTGAAATCACACAATCCTCATGAAATATTACTCATTCATACTTCTCATAACATATGTGTCAGGTAGTTCGAGTTTCAAAGAAAATGTTGTATCAATTTCTGGAAATGATAAAATCATTATGATTCCTCTATTTCTTCAAAATATTTTATCATGGGAGTTTTCATGATTCATAAGAACTTCATGATTGGAAAAGAAATGTCTAGATTATGGATAGGAATTATGAAATATTTTTATCTCCTAACATCACATTGTTAAAACATATTCTTCACCATTTCTTTTACTTCCTAACATTGGAGCTTCTGTATTTCTATAAAAAATTTGGTATAATGGATCTTCAACATCATACCAATTCATCTAATAATGATGGTGTGTCTGATAAAAAATATTATCATTCTGACCACATCTATATACGGTTTATCTTAGTCTAATACTCTGCATTTTGTGCTTCTAATTCATATCCTATTCATCCAAAAACAACTTTCTCAAAAATAAAAAAATTTCACCCCATTTATGTTTTGGTTATAAAATTCAGTAACTATTACATGTTCCTCAAAATAATTCCCAAAAGATTAGATGTAAATAATTTAAAGAAATTATTGTTAAGAAAAATCATCACAAAGGATCTTTAATCTCCCCCTTTTGATTTGTTTGACAACTTTAATAAATATCTTATAAAAACACCTTTTGTAAATAACACGTGTTCACCAAAACACAATCTTTCTAAAAATTGATTGTCCAGATACAAAACTTCTAGATAAAATATTGTTTTTAAAGAATTTCATCTCTCAGTGATAAGTAAATTTGGTATCCATGTTACGATAAACCCCCCATGTTGGAGTTGGTGTCGTAGAACCAATTTCGGTGAACATTATGATAAATTCCATTTATTCTCTGTTAATATCAATAGTATTTTTATCACGTTATAATTTTTCTTCTATGTAGCATAGTGTGTGATAATTTCGTAACAATAGTTTTCTCCCTAAAATGTCATAGTAGTTCCCCTCTATGATGGGATCCAGAAAGTGCTAGGAAACTATTTTGGAAACTATTTTTTCTATATCCAGATAATATCATCTTAGGGACACAAATGATACAGGCTATCAGAGCTGGAGACTCATAGGACATTGAGGCACCCTCTAATGGTGTACACCCCTGGTAATATGAAGTGTATGAAATTATGATAATGAGATCTAGTAATTTGAAATCCAAAAATATATGTATCATTGGATGTTCCTATACCTGAAAATGTGTATTGATCTTTAGACATTAATATTACTGTTAATGAGAATTATGGGTTTTTTTAATTCAATGTATTGACAAAAATTGTGATGATATATGTTCATAGACTAGTGAGATATGTTGGTTGTACCACTATTAATATTTCATTAATGAGTAATGTGAGAAAGGATATGTACATTATATTATTTAATAGAATTTGATATCTCAATCCCTTTGATGGAAATGATATAGCTTAATTAAATCCCTGACTAGGGTGTTCTATATGCAAGTTCAATTTTTGGGAAGTTAATGAAATATATATTGGACACATGGGTTGATGGAACCAACATGAAACATATTTTATTTGATATATCGTGATAAAGGGATTATATTACTCAATTGGTGTTTGTATGAAGTATCCATTCATTGGGAAATTAAAATATTTCTCAATTTGATCCTTGATGTGTTGCGAGGTGCTATCCTTGGACTTTAGGCTGCTTCACTTAATGCCACTAAGAAAGATGCCTAGAGAGTCACACACTAAGTGTACCTAGAATCTCACTTAAATAATATATATTACAATTTATTATTTAACATGTTTAATAAGTATCATTCCCCCATGTGGTTTAATAATTTTTCATGACTTCTTGATCGCCTATATTCTGTCACTAGTTATACGATATAATATAATGTAAGTATAATATTTAATAAATATTTATCTTATTTTTAATGAATTAAAATTTTATTTATTTAGAGGAAAATATTGTTTTTGATATTTAATTACTAAATAAATAGTATTTATTCATGGCATGATAAAAATTTTGGAGGAATGGTGGACCATGTTTAATGTTCTGGTGAGAAATAATAAATATTGAATATTATTTGATTAAATAATATTTAATTTAATTTGTAAGATAAGAGAATGTTGATAAATAAGAATAATAATATTGTTATTTATCATGGGGTTATGTTGAAATTAAATACATAATAAGTGGAACATGTACAATTATTTTATTTTCACCCTAGTAGTATTTAAACCTAATTATGTTATTTTCTCATTTGTTGGTTGTGGAAAATGGATTTATAGAATCCTCTTAAACCCTAGAGAGCTCCATTCTCTAATAACACTCCTATGAACGAATAGCGATCTTCCTCCAACATCCACTCTCAAGTAAAGAGATATCAATGAGAACACTTTGGAAGTGGTTCTCATGAAGGTCAATGGTGGATTACGAAAGTGATAGGATTTATCATTCTAGAAACCATAGATTACAACAGAAATGTTCAGAGATTTATGGAACAGACGTGGATCTGTGCTATAGGCAATCTGCATTGGATTCCATGAATGCAATGATGGTACAATGAAGATATGTTGTCAGATCCATGAATGAAGAAATAATTCCCACATTGTAATTCTTAATTATTTAAATAGATTATAAATAATGTAGTATGACCCTCTCTCTGGTTCCTACATTTTATCCATTTTCTATATTCATTGATTTAATTTTGTTGATCACGATGTTTAATGTTGTTTAAAATATAGGATTCATCATCGGTTATGGAAAAAATACAGGTTGTGCACAACCCATCACATGTTTCTCCCACCCCATGAACCTATAAGTTGTATCAGAGAGGTGACATAATTATTTACAATTATTTAAAGATCATTGATTATTTATTGATTTTTTTATTTAATTATCAATTCATGTTTAATCATTATTTTAATCTATATTGTGAGATTTCTTCTTCCACTTCATTTCTCATAGATATAATCAATTAGATTGATATTATAAATTAATTAAATTCATTGAACTCATATGGATGTGAAAATATTTTTTTCTAGATAACACAGGGTTAAATTTCATGTAACGAGAGTTACAGGACCTGTACTTGCGTTCAATGAATTAGGAATTAATTCGTAAATAAATTCCAACTGTGTGTATTACGAAAACACGGTGATCTTATTTCTTACACCGTGTGTTGAGTTGGAAATATTGGCACATGGTCAGGTAGAATAAATATTGTGTAGCACACATTCACAGCATGTCGTCCCATGGAGTCACAAAAGAGCCTTGTATTTCCATACACTACCTACCTGATTGGTGACCATGTAACTTGGAGACAAAACACTGTGTAGTTTGTTATACATGCAGTGTACTCCAATTTTACAAATTACTAATTAAACACCGAGTCCCTAGGCATGTGCCTCAAATAGATAGTGAGAGATGTACACGCTATATACTTATACCTAATAATGTACATTTAAAATTTATTTATTATTCTTTGTAAACTGTATCGTCATGTGATTCTGTGTGGTGTCATTAAGTAGATCGGACATTCCATGTGATGGGTTCAAAAATATATATATATATCTGTGTGTGTTTGTGTGTGTTTATTTAGTTTATGTGTAATGTTAAGATATTAATATCATTTATTAGTCGTATTACAGTTGTCACTCTATGTGAATTGAAGCATAACTCGTGATTGAAAAATCATGTAATTCATTTAATCATTAATTTGATTTTACATGTCATGAAATTATGTCACATGTTGTGTATTCCATATGTCGCATGTGTTAACATTATATTATTATAATACATGTTGGGTAGATTCGGATAAGTATTCCCTGAATTTCCTCCAAGGTACATTTATGTACATAGTAAATTTCAAATAAATTTCTTTAAAATGATTATGAATGAGAATCTCTAGGAAATTTTGAGGAGAATTAAGAACAAATAATTTATTAATAAGAGAATATAATTAATTATTTTCATATTGATTTTTTCTTAAATAATAATGATAAATAATTAAATGATAGTTTTATTAAATTCTTAAATAATTTCATGCTTTTTGATGATCATGATCATAAACCAAGCCTTTGTGTGAGATTGGTTTCATTTAATTAATTATTAAATTAAATTGTTTACATGTGTCCCTTCTATCCTCATATTTTGTAAGTGCCTACATTACCATGGTTTCTTTTATGTAAACCCTTTTCCATAACCTAAGGGTGAGTAAAAGAAAATGTAAATGATGGATCTCTCCTGATAGTAGAGGCAGTTCAAATTTAGAGCTAGGGTGAAACTAATCCAATAGAGATACATTGGTGGATAAGTGGAGTGCTGTAACACAAGACATAATTGGTTCAATATGTTTCCTCCTAGGTCAATGAATAGTTTATAAACCTTTATATAAACTAACTATTAGTAAGATCTCATGATAATACCTCTTCACCATTTTATTTCTATCAAGTTGAATGGTTATATCATTATGGATGTTTTGTTACGATCATGTGAATTAATGAAATTTATAACCATCCATGATATAACTAAAATAATATTTTTATGTGTATATATTTTCTAATACATGGTTAATCACATATGTAAACCAATTCATATTAAAAATAATGTGATAAATATAATTATTTAAAATTTATTCATAAAAGGATATAATTCCTCAATAATATATATTAATATGGTGTAGAATTCTAGCACCTCAGTTAAAATTAAACCACAGTTCAATTTTCATGACCAGCCGATGTTTGGGAGCATTTAGTTATCGAGGAATTATAAATTGTTGTTTTGGGTTGACTTAACATATTTCACATGAAGGTTTTACTTCCAAAGAATGAATTGGTGTAACTCAGAGGAAAGGGTTAAAGAAATCCAATATAAGTAATTCATGATTGGAGAGTCCACTCAATATATTAATAAATATTGAGTTAACGTAGTTTCAATTTCCAATGCCTACATAAAACCATTCAGATTTCTTCACAAACGAAATTTGGGTTAAAAAAGTGTAATTTGGATTCGTTCCATTAGAATTTCCAAGAAATAGGTTATTTTGAAGCCAATGGAGAGGTCTATTGGGTTTTGATAAAATAGTGGGAGATTAATAAATTTATTATTTGTTTATTTGTTTAAATTTTTCAAATAAAGTACTAAATCTGTACTAATCATATTTTTATAAACTATATTAAAATGAATTAAAACATATCATTTCAATCCATATTTGAGAAGTATAAATATAATGGCCCTGACCACCCTGGTCCATTACTTTATCAAAATCCAGTGCATGAGGTGGTATGGGAGGCAATGATAACCCATTTCAAGAGTTTTGTAAAATTTACTTTTTTTCCATCGGTGAGTTTGGCATTGGTGAATCGACATAGGTATCTCATCTTTTGTAACATAGCATCAGTTGCTCAAATTTTATGACTCAAAGTCATTATCTCGAGGCGTCATTAGTTCGGGGCATTGGTGATTCATGGTGTCAATAGGTCGAGGTGTCTGTAGGTCAGGCGTCGGTAGATCCGTGCATCGATATGTCCGACCATCGGTAGTTTAGGGCATCTGTAAGTGCTATCGGTAGCTGGCGTCGGTCGGTAATGTTTTATGACTATATATCGGTGTCTCATCCATCAATGTCTCAGTGTCAGTGACTCGCCCATTGCTGACTCATTTCCAGTTTTTCTTATTTTTTTCAGTTTCCACCCTTTAACGTATCCTTTGACATTAACTAAGATAAATGATGTATTTAATGATTTTTTTGGGCCGTTTCAAATTTTATATATCTCCTAAAAACATTAAGCATCTTTTGACTCCCAAACACTGTGGTCTTGGTTGTGATCCAAATTTATTGTCCTTTAAAACAGTTTCCCTAATAGATTAAGGATCTGGAATTTCTAAAGCCTAAATCCAATTTCCCTTTGAACCCTCCCATTTTATATTGATGCTCTGAGAACCTTTATTCCCTGGGGATTCATGTGCTTGTGTTGTAGTTTCATGTTCGTTTTTCACCTGAAGTCATTCCTGCTACTCGCATGACCCACTATATTTTATTCAAGGAAGTTTTTTTGATCATCTGTTATTTTGGGCAGGGATTCCCCCATCTCTCTTTCTTTTGTGAAACATGAAGGGTGGGTGTACTCATGTCCCCTTGTGACTAATGTGAAACACAAATGTAATGGAGATAATAAAGTCTAATAACTGAGGGGATGGTAAGGTAAAGATGATGATGAACTTGTCATATATATATTCCATGATCCTTGTTGTGAATTTTATGGGTTGTGATCTCCTAAAAATCCTGGCTGTTAGTGATCTCAGTTTTCACACATTCATGGTTTGTGAATAATTATTGATGCTACTCTATGAATGGTCATATGATTAGGAAAGTGGTTAACCATGTATATTCATTTAAATAAATAGATTCTTCATGGTCGATCTTGTTCAGTGATAACCCTTGTTTTATAAAGTGGAATTAAAGAACGAGTGTGTTCTAAATATGCATAAACTGTGCCTTGTTGTTGTGGTTGTGTGTTGTGTGTAGTTCTGTTTGGCCTTGTGTGTATACTGGTAGTGTGGTTTTGTGGTTGAGATTGTTCTTGTGTGTATGGGGAATTGCATGAAAATTAATGGAATCTCATGTTGAGATATTTATTGATTGTTGAATGGATATACATGTTATGAAGTGGGAAAACAATTGGGAAATGGTTGGGAAGCAGGGCTATAGGACTGGGTTGTGTCATGTTCATGTTTATGGGTGTGTTGGGTGTGGTGTTTTTGCTAAACATGGCACCATGTGTGGAAGTAATGAGGTGTTTTGGAGACTCTACGTATTGAGAGGAAGGATATGGTGACATGACTTTGATTAATGATGTTTGTAGTGGTTGAACCGGTGTTCTTGAGAGGGGAGTGTCTAATAAGACTTCAAGTGGGGTGAGATCTATTTTTCAAAATGTAGTGATTCTTGTATAGTGGGGATACCGAGAAATGATAAATAGGGATGATTTTAAGAAAAATATGGTGTCACCCAGAGTGGGCCTTCCACCCTGAATTTGTAGAGGCCATTATTTTATGAATTGGTGATAAAATTCATTCTTTTACCTTGGACTTTCTTTATTTGTTTGGATTTTTTAGTTGTTAGTATTGTTTCTTCTCCATATAATGTCTTTAGTTTTTGGTAGTTTCTTGTGTAGGGATGTAATAACTAAATATATGAAATTTGGGGGGGGGGGTATTTTTCAGGTTGTGGCTTTTAGTGAAGAGTCATTCATTTATTTAATTTGGAAGTGATCATCATTCGTTTTGATATGTTCATTTAAAGGTGTCATCAAGGGAATTTTTGTGTGGGCTAGTTTTAATTCTTATAACCCATCGTTTGGTAGGAGTGTGTGATACCTATATATATACATTAATTTCCTTTCGATTTCTATACACACCCCACCCATGTTGAGAACTATGTTCTAAACACCCCAATTGTTTTGGGGGAGGGTGTCCTTTCCCAACATCCTGGTGGTAGGATGGATGTATGTCTATTGGATCTTCTCTCTTCCCTATTCTATTAATTTGTAGCCCTAGATTCTATTGTCAAGTTGTGGAGTGGTTTGGAGGTGCATGTGTCAACAGGAAAGCTGTGAATCCTAGGTGTCTTCGATATGGGGTTGTGGTTTAGGGACCTAGTTTTTTCAGGTGAGATGTGATGTGGAATATGTCCCATGTGTGTTCGGGTATGTTGTGATAGTGGAGATTGTGTAAGAGCGTGGTAGTGTCAGGGCATTTTCCATTATAGATGAGCAGTTAACCAAATGAAAGTGGTGTGGGGAAACCAAATATCAATTTGCTTACTACTTTACTTGTGTTAATTTTTGAGCTTTGATTTTTGAGGTTTGGGTGGATATTATACCTTCATAACTGTTTTTGAGTTTCAATTGTTTTCTCATAGGGGAATTAGTATGCTTATACAACTTCTGCATGAGTGAATTTGGATTCTCCTAGCTGAGTATACTTGTATTCCCAACCTATGTATATAAAACCATTTTCATGTTATCATGGAGATTACGGGGACCATGATGGACCTTACTAGCTCAGATGTTGGGGATGGTTGTTGTGTCACTTCACAGATTGATTTTGGTACATACATTGGAGTTTTCATTTCATTTCAAGAAATTTGACATTAAACATGAGGGTGGGATGGATTTTTGTATATATATATATATATATATATATATCTATGTGTGTGTGTGCGTCTTGGATTAGTTTGCGGTTGATATATATTATCTCATAATCATGGTTACTATAAATAGGGTAATGCCTCCCATTCATGTGATATTTTCAGACCCATGGTGTTGGTCACCACCCTAGGGTCTATTGACAGCGGTACTCAGGGGTCATTATATCTCATTCATCTTGTGGAAGGTAGGTCTCGTCATCATGTTATCCATTCCATCATCTTGAAGAAGGTGATTCATGACAGAATGGTATCAGAGGTGATGGTTGAGAGATAGAATGGATTTTGGAGTAAGGAACAATGAGGATTTTTAGGGTCTGTATGGAAATAGTGTTAGGTGATCATGGTGCGTGACATAGTGTAGGGATGAAAGACAAGGATACATGATTTTAGGGCCCCTCGTGATCTGTTGAAAGGACTCTGTGGTTAACTAATTACCTAATGATGCTACACCGATTGTGGGTAGATACCCTGGGAAAGATACATGCATCATTATGACTTGTGTTCTTATTTGATTCGGTGTTTTTGGAAAGTTAATATAAACAATGAGTTAAAATGAATCTGAAATAAATTCCATACTACTTTGGCTTAGGAGTTCCTTGTTTTCATTACTATTATGACTCCCTGATGTCATCAACATGTTGTATGAGAAGTGGAGGCTCAATAGGTTGACCCAATTAATTTATGGTTGGTTGATCATGTGGAGGAGGATGAAAAATGTTAGAAGACCCATCATTGTTTATAGTGACAAACATTGGGATATTACAAGGGAAGTGTCTTAGATGGGGAGATGGTGGGTTGGCTCAATGAGCTGGTGATCACTTTCTGCTTAATCCGGGATCTGAAATAGTATTGGGTTCCCCTAAATGTGATCTAGATGAGGGGAAAAACATGTCCGTGGTGGATTCTTTACCTCATTGAGAGGAAGTATATCTATGTTTCATGGGTTGACTTTGAGAAGGATTTTTAGGAATAATTTCTCTCTTCGACGATGGGTCCCATAGGTCTAAGAGATGCAGACATGATAGATTCTTATAAAGATCTTGTAATAGTTATGTACCTAAATTCCACGAGGATTGGGGTAAGTGAAGATGGACATACTGAAGATGACACACATCATACATTCTTTTCTTTTGTGGATTTAGTTGTTGAAGCTATGGTTCTTATATCTAGTCAATCAATTAATTACTATCATGCTGTAAATAACGCACAGGATGATCATTCTGTGGCTCAACATACATATTCATTACAATGGCATGAAAAATGTGATTCCAAAGATGATGAGGGACCTAGAATTGAAGATGGAGAATATTTGGCTATGATTATTGAGGACCATTATTTTTCTAGAGGGAATATACCACCTTATACAAGATCTCTTTCTGTGTGAAAGAAGGTGGGAAGCTTAAAAATAAAATATACGGTTATATTTTATGTGGTTAAGAATGGATACCCAGTGGAGCATGTGTATTTTGATGAGAATAAATAATAGGGGATGCATAAGCACATTATAGTTTGAAAGTTTTTTTATTCCTATAAATTTGATCGACAACAATGTCAAGGAATCTGTACAAGATTTTATGTCTGGAGATCTTCCATCTATGCCTTTCGATGCCCCTCCTTGTCATGACCCTGGTGAATTTTCTTGTGCCGAGTTCAAGGAATGTTTTTATAGTATATTTTTTTATGGGAATTATGATATGGGGAGAATCATATCAAAGGTATTCAACAAACTACAAATTTCATCACCATTCCTGACTTCATTATTACTCTCGGCTTTGTATTTTTATATGCAGAAAATCCCAATAAGAGTAGGGATATTCCATACAATGTGGATGTGGTTGAAGGCTCTAATACCCCCACTTATAAAGTGGACCTCACTAGACAACATCTAGTTGTGGGGGATATAAATATAGATCAAGAAGGAATCCAGATGGCATAAAATGACTCTACAATGCAACTTGGTTTGGAGGCTATCAAGGAGCCTATGGTGGAGATGGAAACATTAGAACACAAGGAACCAGGCATGTTGGGTAATTTATGAAAATCCACTGAATCCATATCACATCTCACTGACCTGCCAGAGGTAGTATATGATAAGGTGGGCACTGATAAGAGTTTAGATTATTGAGGTAGTCCATGGGTCACACCAAAATGTAGAAATGATGTCATCCTCGAGGTCATTGTAATGCACAGAATATGGGTAAAAAATGCTAATGAGGACAATAAATTTCCTATTATCTTATCTTGTTGAGATGCATCATTTTAAATCTATTATTTTAGTGGTTTATGTTATGTACACTCTTGTCACAACCCCATGTTCTATTTAATTATATTTTTCTTATAAATTTTTAGGGCCATGGAATTTTTAGTCTGTAGTTGGCACCATTTGGATAATTATAGTAAACTATTTGTTTACAGATCTTAACATAATAAATACATGACATTGTCATTTAGTACATGAAGGATAAATTATAATGAAAAATACTAATATAAGTATACATCAGCATCAATATATTGATAAAACAGTAGGCATCCATCATGGGGAGAATTATGAATTTATTTAATATATGTTTGTATACTAACTTATCACAAATAAGGGAATTATTCTTTTTTAATTATGTTATTATGAATACCCTTGTATGTTGATTCACCATGGATTATGAATTTTTCAATAATACATTTATACTAGTACCGATAATATTATAAGGGAATTTACAATATTTATATAAATTACCAATTATGAAATATAAATATGGGTGCAACAACATGCAATTTTACACCATTTAAATTTTCTATAACAGATGCAAATATTAAATGTCCATGTGTATTAATATTTATCTTTGTGTTTATATTGTATGATAGTTTTTTTATTAAAATAAATATTGAGCATCATATATCATATTTAAAAGAGTTTAGCCGGACCTTTGAGAAGTTGATCGCAACATTTATATGAATAATTCAGATGTTAATAATGTCTTGGAAATCAATTGTAAAATTATGCACACCATAAATTCCTATATAAAATCCAAATTTATTTTGAGTCAAAATTGGAAAATATGTTTTCATCTATATATAAAAATGAATGCATTTAGAAAATTATGTAGTTTTAGGTATTTTCTCACATTGGTTCTATATAAGTTATTTGATATTATTAAATATTGGCAATGAGACATTTAAAATTGGCTGGACCAAAATTATTTTTGATGTGTTTGTGTTAGAATTAAAATCTTGAATCAAAATATATATTCTTATATTAATAGGTTCAACGATGGTTAAACATCCATTGAAGGCCTTCGGGCCATTTTGGATGGTATGAATCCTCCTAGGGATCCTAGTCAGAGAGAATCCCTAAATTTATCAACCCTGAAGTCCACTAAAAATTCAATGACAGTGATCTGAACATACCCCACCATGTTCTATGATTCCATTCGATCATGACCCACTTCTCTCATGCCTTCATGTCTCCACAACACCCACACTATTGTCTTTATGTCACCTTCTTATGATTTTTAGACCATGCACAACATCCCTGCCAACACTTACAACATGATCCCCACCTTATATCTAATTAAACCTCCAAAAACCACTAGTGGTGGCTGTTGGAGGCTCGATCCCTCACTATAGCAATCATTTCATAGAATATATTTGTAATCGATAATCATCCGCTTTCACCTACATTACTAGAGTAGGGGAGTATATAATTGGGTTGTGTGGTCATTAAAAAGATTACCTAAAATCATTCTGGATTGGATCATGTTTTGGTCAGTAATTTGGACCCATCGTAAATGTGGTTTCACTCCTTTCACACCATCCTCAACATAATTAGGGTTTCTATGGTCATCTAATTGAGGATCTACAAAATAATTTCAGATGAAATAAATGCCAGATTACCCTTCGCCACGTCTTTATCCTCAACTGCAGAGGAAGTACATACACATATAAATTTATTGGAGTTGTCGATTATTTTAAATAATCAAAATAAAGGGCATAGAACCTGGGGTTTGTTGGAATAAAAATAAAGGATCAGATTTTGAGATTATTAAAAAATTTAGAAGTATACATCATGAGGTGTCTCCACCTCCTATCATGCGGCCTCCACAACCCTAGGCATAAAATTACTATTCTCTCCCAATGTTGTCCTCACTATGTTGTGCATACCTCATCTTACTACCCACCACCCCTACCCTCTAACTATGCAACTCTTCATCGTGTCTCCCTGCACCCACATGTATAATTAATATATAATCATTAAAACATTTTTTTTCATATTTCCAATGTATATATACATGAATACATACAATGTATGTATATAAATATATATTAGTATAAGTTTATACATACATACATTCCTTAATATATATTAATATATGTATATACATACATACATTTATATATTTATACATGAAATTTTCAATGAAAATTTTTATTGAGAACATTTCAGTTAATTTATCAATGTAAATTTCTAATGTGAATTTATACATTAAACTGAGTGAAAATTTCAAATATATATTTACCCAAAAACATGATCAATAAAAAAAATTATTGTAATTACAGACACACATATACATTATTATCAATATAATATATAATAATTCATAGTGAATTTCTAGTGAAAATTTAAATTTTAAATGTTCAATACATATATATCAGAAATTTACAATAGAAATTTACTATTGGAATTTACATTGAAAGTATACACTTGAAATTTCAAGCGACTATGACTAGTGTTTATTTTAATGAATATATTAAAGGATACTCATATAGAGATATATATATATAAGTACTCAACGTGATTTTCTAGTGTGAATTTGAACTAAAAATTTTCAAATCATACATACATACATATAAATTTGAAATGGAAATTTTCATTGAAATTTTTTAATGGATATTCCATATAAATTTTCATGTGATAATTTACATTGTAGACTTTTGATGTATACATACAGACATACATGGAAAATTTTATTGAAAATTTAGTGAAAATATAAAATAGAACGTTCCACAATTTGTACTGAGATTTTTAAAAAAACCAGATTGAATATTTCTAGTTATCAGTGTGATTTTATAATTGAAATTTAATTTTAAATGGGAACTATATCAGTTAAAAACAAAATTTTTAGTAAAAATTTATAATTATTAGTCCAAATTCATATTAAAATTTCAATATAAGCATAAACATGAATATTAATAAAATTACATGCATACATAGACATAAATATTAAATATTCATTATAATTTTATAGTTATAAGTGGAAATTTATGATCAAAATTTTCATTGAGAGTTTCTACTCAATTTTCTTAATATACAATAAATACATGTTAAAAGTTTAATAATATAAACAGTTATCACATTTTATTATTCTTTCATTAACCACATAAATTACCTGAGTTCACGATGATACTAGTACCATCAATTCCTTCTTTGGTCCATGACTAAGTCTAAACCATATCACATAGGAAAATCATAATTCATTATAACATGGGATTCTATTGACCATTTAATTTCAATTAATATCACAACTACATGGAATCATAGTCCAATGAAAAAATTTGGGCCTAGATAATAATTTCTAGTACCCTGGGAGATTTTGAAGCATCGTACTCTGTCCCACACCTCATTTTTATCATATATTGGATTTTGAAGAATCAATTTGTGTCCCACACTCCTACTCATCACTTATGGGTTTTTGAAGAAATAGCCCTGGTCCCGCACACATTATCACATATATCACAAATGTCACATATATCAAATATTACACAAATATCATGGCAACGAAACTTTCACCTTCTTATCAAACAATCTCATCAATGTGTCCTAATTAAATTATCAATTCAATCATGGATAATCACTTTAATCCCAGGGAATAATATTAAAAAAATCACCATTACACAATTTACCAACATTTATTCATAGATTCCATTAAGCCTTTAATGTTAATTCCACCATCCCATAATTCCCATTAACCAATCAATTCATAAATCCATTAATAAACCAATTATAAAATCTCATTGATTGACTAATTTCCTAATCCCATTATTCAACCAATTCTAGAATCACATTAATTAATTAACCATTGAATTAATTTAATTAAATATTTTATTTTCAGATGTTGTAATTTTAGTTTCACAATTTAAAACATTAAACTAATAACAAGACTATGAGAATTGATATTCAGACCACCAACATCATGATTTTTGATAGGTTCTCTCTAACAGAAATCCCCAAATTGATGTGGAACGATCAATTTCATGATAAAAGAAGATATTTAGAACAAATAACTATATCCAAAATCCAACTAAATATGATCCGTGAAAACAAATGTCTAACCCTTTATAATGAAGGACACTCCATTTCTCATTATCCTTGAAGAGAGACGAGAGGTACAAGAAACCACATGAGAAGATATTACATACCAGAATAGGTGTTGACACATCAATCAAATCATAACCTTATAAAGAATGGTGTTAATGAAGACTTGTAAACCTCTCATAAACCTATGAAAATGAAGGATAACCTCTTTTGTCGAGTAGGGTGAATTAAGGTGAATGGTGCATGGTTAATTAAATTTAATTAAAATTATATGGGGATTAAAAACAATGCACTTGGGTTCCTGGGAAGGGGTCCAGTATTTTCCCAATTTTGAACCATAACTATTTTCCTCTCATAGTGGTCACATGATTACTATTTTAGAGACCCAAATCTTAACGTACATGTACATTAAATTACTTTTGTGTAACACTTAATACATGGCAAAAACATACGCCAAAGGACCGTAATTTGTTAGTGTCTTTGGAAACTTGGAACATAATCATCTAATCTTTGTGAAAGATATTCAACATCTCCCATAAAGTTCTTCCGATTTTTTTACCTAAAACATTTATTTATATCCTGGGGAAATTAAAACATATAAAGGGTGAGCTCAAATGCTCATTAAGGGTAATCATGTCAAAAATAAAACAAACCATATACATTTGAACTTCAAAACATGAACATAATGTTTAAACATAAAAATATTTTGTTGTGAAATAAATATTGGCAGTACGTAAGGCATAGATCATAAAGGAACATCAGTCATGATAAAATAGAATGGTAATAAAACATGTAATTGTGGAAAACCATTAAGTACATGATATGATTTCCATAGTTTCCAAGGCATTTCTACCAAGATCATCTTAGTGGACAAAGTCCGTTTCTGAATCTAGTTTACTCCTCGTTTCAGTCTTGTATCACTGAACCAGATTAACTTATAGTTCCATCCTTGTCTATATCATGAGATATAAATCTTTACCCAATGCATTGGAGGGAGATATAGGTCCCACCCATCCCATAATGAAATCATTCTTACCTGTGCCACAACATAAACATAAATCATTCATCATAACCCAAATAATAAAATGGATTTCATAATTATCATCCCATCATAAAAGAAACAATATAAAACAATTGGATATCATTTCATTATAAGAAAAGTGTAATCATGTAAATCATAGATACATTATACTTGAAACATACACATATTAAATAATGTCTTCTTAGATGGAAAACAGTTTTGATAAAACACTTGAAATGAATTCTTGAGGAAAATATCCTTTATTCTTTAAAATCATTTTCATTTCACAAAATGCCTTCCAATTTAAAAGAATAGAATTATGTTAAAAATAATCTTGAGATTTTGTATATGAAACTTCATTTAAAGAAGTCGTAATGAAACGGTAAAAATCCATTCACGTCGTATAAGTTAAAAATAACATTCTTCTCGTACTTTTGCCAGAAAAGTCAAAAAGTTTCTCTAGTGGTAAACAAAAGTAAGATTTATTTCATAACATGTGGTAAAATTCAATAATGGGTAAAAAGGCCATTAAAAATACATGAAAACATTTTTAGAAAACATGGACATGGATGATAACAATAACCCCAGTAAATATTTATGAATAAATAATCTTAGATAAAAACGATATTGGAATAGTTATCCCTTACCTTATGTCTGATATTCTTCATATGTATCCGAACCTCCTTTATAATGATTTAAATAATGTCATTGACTTATTACAGAATCATATTCATTGTTATGATATCATATATGGTTCACTTATGACTTTATATTACCCGTTCTTTTGTAAATTCCATGTTAAACCAGCGTTTTGGGTAAAACCGTTTCATTTATCATACGTGTTTCGACATGTTGTTCTTGATATTATTACTTATATCCTGATTTAATTACTTTCTGAATTTAAAATGATATTTATATATAATATATATTAATCATATATATATATATATGATATATCAATAAATGTAATGAAAAACACCGTTCATGGTGACGGTAGGCCGTATGTACGCGTGAACGTTGTTTTCCTTTCCTTATTGACTTGAATGGAAGTAAGTAGATGACACGCAGATATATATATACATCCAGAAGCTTTATCATGTCATATATTTCATTATCATTTATTATAAAAACTTTATAATCATTCATGAGTGGTTAACATGGAGAATGAATCTCATCGTGTCGTGGATACGGTAATCCGTACGTACGCACGAGCGATGATATCGTTCCCATAATTATTTAATTGAATTAGATTGGATGATATAATGTCTCAGAATTATTATGATGTTATAATAACCATATAGAGTTATTCTTTGCACCGTTATACCCATCCAAGTAAGGTGGTGGTGGAAAATAGATTACACCACGGCGTGGAGATGGTATTCCGTACGTACGCACGCGTCGTGATTTCATTTTCTGTAGGATGGATATAAGATGAAATATGGTTGTTTAATATTTATAATAACATATCAATATATGAGTGATTGTGAGGTTATTACTTCATAATGAAACAACTGAATAAGAGGAAGTAGAAGAAGAAAAAAACTTGAGAGAATCAGAAGAAAAGATTATCTCTTCTTCGACGCACATCCTTTAAGATTACACTTAAGGAAGTAGAGTTGGTGTTTTGAGAAGATCAGAACCTCCAAAATGTTGCTATGGAAGTGGAGAAGATAAATGGTCAGGGTTTGGTTGAGCTTCAAGGCTCCAAAGGGTGTGAGGAGAAGAGGTATGGGGTGCCCTTTTTATAAGGGAGGAGAGGGGCCCATGTGGTTCATTATTAATATATATAACCTTATCTAAGTAATTTTTCCTATCCTTGGAATTTTAGGAATATAATAACAATTAATAATATTTTATTTGTTTTAAAAACTATGTTATGTCAATTTTGACACTATTTGGTAATTTATTTTTGTGAAAATCATAACAGCATGATTAGTTAGAAAAAAGTTAATTAAATTAATACTAACATGCCATATTAACGTATTAAATTATTTTAATTCTTAAAAAGTCTAAAATTTCATTTATTTGGGTATTTATAATATCAATTATTTTAATATTTCATTATTTAGGTAATTACAGCATCACTATTGTGTCATAAATAACTTAAATTATTTAATGTCTAAAAATTATAAATAAAATTCCATTAGGTAGGAAATATTTTATATTTATATTGAATATTTATAGTCGAATTTATCTTATGTATAACCATATATTAAAAATATTTTAGTTATTAAACATTGATTTTAACTATTTTAACTCTTTTTTAAATAAAATAATAATAAATGTCCTGATCTAATTCAAGTGGACCTAAAGGGAAATATTTTATTCCTAAGGTTGTTTTTGGTCTAATTATACATTCTAATAGAATTTGAACATGTTTTTGGGTAATAATAATACCATTTTTATCCTTAATTACCCTATTTACTTTTAACCGTGGTAAATAAAAGTAAAAAGTCATGATTCATAAAAACTATTTTTATCTTATTAAACCACATTTTACTCATTGATTTTAACCGTGTCTCTTGGATTTTTGAAATTCCACTTACAGAAGTGGTAAAATTATGTTTTATGTAAGTTTTAAAAAAGCCCCTAGGAGGTAGGTAAAAGACGGTGAAAAGTTCAATAAAATTTTTATATATCTAAAATTATTATAAAATGACTTAAATAAATTACATTGAACTTATATAGGTATTATGTATCAATTTTTATCTAAAATAAATTTAAATAAAATAAATAATTATTTAAATAAAAAGTCGGTATTTAAATAGTAACCGAGTGTTTTCAGTATTTATAAAAAATTGAATGTTTTCGGTAAAATACCAAAAATTCACCTTAAGCTAATTTCGATATTCCGAATCCAAAAATGAAGTCCATTTTCAATGATAAAATTTATAAAATTTCAAACAGTGGGTATTATTATTCATAATGGATAGTTTATAATAATATTATAATAATATATCATTTAGTGAAACTTGGTATTTCGTAATACACATGCTATCGAAGAAGGTATTGATTGCGTGTAATGTAAGCCAAGTCAATGATTCGTGTAATGAAACCTCCATTTGTTGTTTCATATAACATAATCAAAACATATTTCATTTATACATTAAACAAATTCTATACTTAATATTGCGTAGAATAATTTACACAAAACGAACATGAAATTTGTGTAACATGATCCAAGAATAGTGTTGCGTATATTGCAAGCTGATATGGTGTTGCGTATAGTACAATCTAATCGTGGTTTGTTTTATAATAGAATACATCAAAGAAAAAAAAAATATATCTCATAAAATCTCAGGGTGTTACATTCTACCCCCCTTAAAATGACTTTCGCCCTCAAGATTTATCGCGGTTATAAATCATTTACTATATGAAAGTTTCATTCATAGAAACCCACATCGTAAAAAGAAATACTAAAACATAATTTTAAAATTTAAAGTAAGAAATGTGACGGTTACCCAGATTTACTCATCACTGGGTTTCCACATAGGAGAACATAGGTTGAAATATGGATATGGAAGAAAAATCTAACCATCATGTTCTGATGGAGAGCGGCAGAGGACATGACTACAAAAAATCCAACAATCACAAAGCCATAAATTTGTGGTGATTAAAGGTACCATCTGATTCATCGGATATAAGGACACTAGGAAAACATTTTTTGTTTTCAATATCATTTCCCTAATGTTGAAGAATTGATGAATTAAAAGAAATACTTACTTGATTTTGGTAAAATCTCCCTGTTGTTCGTGCCTTGAACAATTTCCACTTCATCTCTTAATGACATGAAGTTTAATTTGTCTTCTAGGAAGTGTTAGCGGATCATGCGAAAGAATGATAGGTCATACCGTCTGTCTTAAACAAAAGTTTAGAAAAAGTTATTAAATATATATAAGTCCATCTATAGTGAGATTAATCATATATGGTTCCTAAAATGGACTTATACATCATATATCATACCGAATAATATAATAAAACTATTTTCTACTGACCATGTACTTTTAGTAGTCCAGTGGTAGGTGATAAAGGCCTATTGCGCTTTAGTTGTGGGTTTTATTCCCACAGCCTTGTCCGACGTGACGGGTTGTCGCCCATTCTGCAGGTTGTCCCTTTTCTTAAACTATACTATTATAACAATCCAAAAACAAAATTGATAAAAATGTTCTAGACTTAAATAATAATATCTGATGTCCAACTTAATCCATTCCAACCTTAAGACCTATTCCAAATACTTCTTTCCAAACTCATAGTATAAAGAAAACGATTACTTGAAATGTCTTCTACCAAGCATGTGAATACCATCATTTATCATACGATATATCTAGTTGGTGACATTCCAAATTTTTGAATACCTTAATCATGTATTCTATTGAAAAATGAATAACCATTTAACCTTAGTAAAAACATGAATGTTGTCAAAAGTTAACTCTTTCCACATACCAAAAATCCCATAAATTCTATATACTCAGACCATGATATCACTTAGTCCTTATATCAATCATGAGATCATGAATGCTGACAAACATATTATTTTCCCTTTATCCATTCATTATGTGCATATCATATTACTTCTCAAAATATCTGAATAGACTTTCATGGTTACCAGTACCATTCAGCATATACTTTCAAATACATTAGGGAAAAAATAGTGTAACAATCATTTAATGATTATTTATTCCATAGTACCATACATTATTTTTGATAAACATACAATCATTCCACTAACTTATTAAACCACTGACTGTGATTCATCATTTCTTTCATCTCATATATCATTTGTAGTCTCTTCATCATCATCCACAAAAATACTACCCATATAACCATGATGATTCTCTTCATGAGATTTTCCCTTAGGGAATTGGTTTGCATAATGCCCATACATTCCACATTTAAAACATCTAATCATTTTTGATGTCATAGCAATACCATTATCCTCACCATGGTGTTAACTGAACCTTTTCCTTTACAATTACTAGATTTTTGTCCTTCATTTTCGCACCCAAATCATCTCCCCGTTCCTTTGAAACATTTTCCTTGATGCCTCTTCCCAAATGATTTACATGAGAGAAATTGAACTTTCTTTCATCTATGATCATCATGAAACTACATATTTCTCTTATTAGCTAATTCATGAAACATACCAATGTTGATATTATTGATCATATTATGAGATTTATGATTAGGCATAATAACGATATGTGGACCTCCAGATCCAATTTCATTTTGTTGCTTATGATGAATATCATTCCATTGTCCATCATATCCTCCATTATCAAAAATCTTCCCACTTCCAGCCATTTTCTAAATCCCAAAAAGAATAGTGTGAGCAGCCAAAATCATAATCAATGGAGATTACATTCAATATCGAACATCTAAGGATAAATTATAAGATTATTATCGTAATTCTAGGACTATAACTTATACTTATACTTAACCTTAGAGACATCCCAAGATATACCATAGAAATATCTCTAGGGATCTCACTAATGTTTTTGCATCATAGTTTCCAAAGGTTAACTAAACAATCCCTCTGATACCAACTATAGAGACCCAAATCTTGACGTACATCGACATTACATTACATTTGCGGAATACTTAATACATGACAACAACAGACTCCAAATGACCGTAATTGTTTAGTGTCTTTGGAAACTTGGAACATAATCTTCAAATCTTGGTGAAAGATCTTCAACAACTCCCATAAAGATATTCCCCTTTTTATAACCTAAACCCTTTATTCATATCCTGGGGAAATGAAAAAAAATAAAGGTTGAGCTCAAATGCTCATTAAGGGTAATCATGTAAAAAATAAAACAAATCATATAAATTTAAACTTCAAAACATGAACATAATGTTTAAACATCAAAATCAGGAGTTGTGAAATAAATCTTGAAAGTACATAAAGCATAGATCATAAAGAGATATCAATAATAATTAAATAGAATTGGAATAAAACATGTAATTGTTGAAAACCATTAAACACATGATATGATTTCCATAATAGCCAAGGCATTGCTGCCAAGACAATCTTAGTGGACAAAGTCCCTTTCTGAATCGAGTTCACTCCTCATTCTAGTCCTGTATCACTGAACCAGATTAACATACCGTTCCAGCCATGTCTATCTCATGAGATATAAATATTTACCCAATTAATTGGATGGAGATATATGTCCCACCCATCTCATAATGAAATCATTCTTACTTGTGCCACAACATAAACATAAATCATTCATCATAACCCAATGAATAAAATGGGTTTCATAAACATCATCCCATCATATCATAAACCATATAAAACAAATGGATATAATTTCATCATAAGAAAAGAGAAATCATGTAAATCATTAAGACATTATACTTAAAATATACACAAATTAAATAATGTCATCTTAGATGGAAAATGGTTTTGATAAAACACTTGAAATGATTTCCTGAGGAAAACATCCTTTCTTCTTTAAAATCATTTTCTTTTCACAAAATGCCATCCAATTTTAAAAGAAAATGATTTTGTTAAAAATAATCATGAAATTTTGTAGAGTACACTTCGTTGAAATAAGTCATTATGAAACCATAAAAATCCATTCATGCCGTATAAGTTAAAAATAAATTCTTCTCGAACTTTTGTCAGAAAAGTCAAAGAGTTCCTCTTGTGGTTTAAAAAAGTATAATTCCTTTCATAACATGTGGTAATATTAAAAAATGGATAAAAAGGCCATTAAAAATACATGAAAACATTTTGATAAAACATGTACATGGATGATAACAATAAACCCAGTAAATACTTACGAATAAACAATCTCAGATAAGAACAAGATTGGAATAGTTTTCCATTACCTTATGTCTGATACACTTCGTATGTATCCGATTCTCCTGTATAATGATTTAGATAATGCCATTTACTTATTAAAGAATCATATTCATTGTTATTATATCATATATGGTTCACTTATGACTTTATATTACCCATTCTTTTGTGAATTCCATGTTAAAGCAGCGTTTTGGGTAAAATCGTTCCATTTATCGTACGTGTTTCGACTTGTTGTTCTTGATATTAATACTTATATCCTGATTTAGATGATTCCAGAATTTAAAACATTATTTATATATAATATATATTCATTATATATATATATATGATATATCAATAAATGGAATGAAAAACATTGTTCATGGAGACGGTAGGTCGTACGTACGCATGAACGTTGTTTTTCATTCCTTATTGACTAGAATGGAAGTAAGTATATGAAATATGTATATATGTACATAAATAAGCTTTATCATGTCATATGTTTCATTATTATTCCTTATACATACTTTATAATCATTCTTGAGTGGTTAACATTGAGAATGAATCTCATCGCGTCGTGGAAACGGTAATCTGTACGTACGCACGAGCGACGATATCATTCCCATAATTATTGAATTGAATTGAAGTGGATGATATAATGTCTCAGAATAAGTATGATGTTATAATAACCATATATAGTTATTCTTTACAACATTATACCCATCCATGTATGGTGGTGGTGGAAAACAATTTACACCACGGCGTGGAGACGGAATTCCGTACGTACGCACGGGCAGTGATTTCATTTACTAAAGGATGGAGAGAAGATTAAATAAAGTTGTTTCATATTTATAATAACATTTCAGTATATGAGTGATACTTATTTTATTACTTCATAATGAAACAACTAAAGAATAGGAATTATAATAAGAATGAAACTTGAGAGAATTGGAAGAAAAGATTACCTCTTCATCGACGCACCTCCTTTAAGCTTCCTCTTATGTAAGTAGAGTTGGACTTTTGAGAAGACCAGAACCTCAAAAATATTTCTAGGGAAGTGGAGAAGATAAATGGGCAGGGTTTGGCCGAGCTTCAAGGCTCAAAAGGGTGTGAATAGAAGAGGGAAGGGGTGCCCTTTTTATAAGGGAGGAGAGGGGCACCTTTGAAAAAACATAAAATATTATTTTATAATAAAGTCATATTCGGTTTATAATAGATCCAAATTGATTTATTTAGAAGATAAAGTGGGTATGGGTAGAAATACTCTATACCAATAGGTTGTAGACATGTTTAGGTTACTATTTTAACCTTATCTTTTAGATTTAACTCTAAATTAAATAATTAAACTTTTACCGTCTCTTCTTGTTTTCTTACACTATATGGTTAATAAACTTACTATAACAAGACGAACGAACCCCAAGTGGTTCATTATTAATATATATAACCTTATATATGTAATTTTCCGAACCTTGTATTTTTAGGAATATAATTACAATTAATAATATAATATTTGTTTTGAAAACTATTTTATGTCAATTATGACACTATTTGGTAATTGATATTTGTGAAACTCATAACAGCATGATTAGTTCAAAACAAGTTGATTAAATAAATACTAACATGTCATATTAACCTATAAAATTAGTTTCATTCATAAAAAGTCTCCGAATATATTTATTTGGGTAATTATAATTTCAATTATTTTAATATTTCATTATTTAGGTAATTACTGTATCACCATTGTGTCATAAATAACTTAAATTATTTAATGTCTAAAAATTATAAATAAAATACCGTTAGATAGTAAATATTTTTATGTTTCTAATTAATATTTATAGTCAAATTTATCTTATGTATAACCATATATTAAAAATGTTTTAGTTATTAAACTTTGATTTTACCTATTTCAACTCTTTTTTAAATAAAATAATAATAAATGTCCTAATCTAATCCAAGTGGTCCTAAAAGGAAATATTTTATTCCTAAGATTGTTTTTGGTCTAATTATACTTATCCAATAGAATTATAACATGTTTTAGGGTAATAATAATATATTTTTTACCCTAAATTACCCTATTTACTTTTAATCGTGGTAAATGAAAGTAAAAAGTTACTATTCACCAAAAATTATTTTTATCTTATTGAACCACATTTTACTCCTTGATTTTAACCGTGTCTCTTGGATTTTAAAAATTCCACTCATAGAAGAGGTAAAATTACGTTTTATTTATGTTTGCAAAAATCCCCTAGGAGGTAGGTAAAAGACGATGAGAAGTTCAATAAAATTTTTATATATCAAAAATTATTATAAAATGAATTAAATAAATTACATTGAACTTGTATAGGTATTATGTATCAATTTTTAACTAAAATAATTTTATATAAAATAATAAATTATTTAAATAAAAGTCAGTTTTTAAATAGTAACCCAGTGTTTTGACTATTCATAAAAAATTGATAATTTTCAGAAAAATACAAAAAAAATTACCCTAAGCTAATTTCGATATTATGAATCCAAAAAATGAAGTCCATTTTGAAAGATAAAATTTCTAAAATTTTAAAATGTGGGTATTACTATTCATAATGGCTAGTTCATAATAATATTATAATAATATATCGTTAAGTGAAACTTGGTATTGCGTACTACAGACGCAATCGAAGAAGGTCTGGATTGCGTGTAATGCAAGCCATATCAGGGCTGTGTGTAGTGAAATCTCTGTTTGGTGTTGCATATAACATAATCAAAACTTATTTCATTTATAAATTAAACAAAATCAACACTTAATGTTGTGTAGAATAATTTCCACAAAATGAACTTGAAATTGTGTGTAACACGAGCCAAGAATATTGTTGTGTATACTGAAAGGTAGTACAGTGTTGCATATAGTACAAGATAATCTTGGTGTATTTTATAATAGAAGACATCAATGAAATTAAAAATAATATATATCATAAAATCTCGGGGTGTTACAACTAATTAGATGGTGAACAACTAGAAATTTTTTTGTGCCAACGGTTCATTTCCGCTCTATTTGGGAATGCATGGTTTTTGGGAGTATGGTGCTTGATTTGGGAAAACCATGCACCAAAAATGAACTTCCAAAAAACCCATAATAACATCCATAATTTTCTTATTTCACTCGAAACACCCCCAATGTAAACAACAATCATGTTATTATAAAAATTAGGTAAAAAGTGTACACAAAAATGAGCACGAGTCATCTCCCAAATGTTCAGGATCTTACAATATCCCCACCTTAGGAAAACTCATCCACGAGCTATAGTCCTAAACAACTCTATGATTCTGAGGTAAAAATATTGGGACACTGACCTTGCATATTTTCTCTACTCTCCCATGTTTCCTCCAAAACACATCCATTCTACCAAAATACCCAAACTATCGACATTGTTTTTCCCCTGCAAACAATCTCACTAGGATCCACTACACGTATTTGATTCTCCTTAAAGACCACATCAGTCTCAAACTCAACATCATCTGTATAGATCACATGAGAAGGGTTGGGGTGATACCACCAAAGTTGTGACACATGAAAAACATCATTCATATCATTTTACCATTGTGGAAGAACCAATCGGTATGCTACCATGCCGATTCTCTCTAAAACCTCAAACGGTCCAACAAACTCGAGTACCAACTATCCCTACCTTTGAATCCTATAGTGAACCAATCATGGTGATATCCTATGGAACAAAATATCTACCATTTTATGATCATGGGGTCATAGATTCCTATCAACATACAGATTCTACGTACTTTGATTCATAGAAATAATTTTCTGAATCAGTTAAACCTTCTTTGATGTCTCCAGCATGAGACTCAGTCTGAACAACTCTGACTCACCTTCCTTTATCCAACAACGAGATGATCAGAATGGCCTACCATAAAAATCCTCATATGGTTTTATCTAAATAGTATCTTTATAATGGGGGTTATAGGGGACTCGATGGGCCCCAGGTGCTTCTCCCAAGACCCACCAAATTCAAGAAAGCATTCTCATAGTGTATCATCCAGAACATATATCGTATATTTTTGACTTCCCATATATCAATGGGTGGAAATATGTATTAACATGTACTTATGTACCAAGATCCCTATTAAAACATTTCTAGAAGTTCAATGTGAAACGTGATTCATAGTATGAAACTATACTCCATGGGACACCATGTAGATGGACTATCTCTCGAACGTACATATCTTCAAACTAACCCACTAAGTAAGTCTCTTAATTATGAAAAAAATGTGATAATTTCATCATTAAATATAATATCACACAAATAGATCATTAATCTATGGAATCCATAGGAAAGTAATCCTGAAATCCATGGTAGAATCATCCAACATTACTTCTATAATGGGACATGGCTGTAGTAAACCACTAGGTCATTGAAGATCAGACTTCACCTATTGAAACACTACATCAAAAAAGGGTTTTATCAACTCTAAAAAATCCTTTATAATCTCTAAAATTGAACTCATAATCAAGGTTATATTAAATTGGGGTTCACCTTTATTAGAGATAAAAAATAATTGATAAAAAATTCTTTTATGAACGCTCTTTTTAGAAATGATAAAAAAACAGTAAATCGAAGGGTAGACCCACACACTTTTTATCTGCACTTGAACCCCTTTCAATAGCTATAGAAAGACCTAATCACATGCACCACCACCACCCCTTCAATAGCACTAGGCACATACCCCCTACCTGCACCCATTTAGTGCTTCCCCCCCACACCCACATGCGCATCTACAACCGCTTTGATTCGAACCCAAGAACTCTCCCTTCCGCTCCTGCAACTTTACCACTCACCCATCTTGTTTTGATCTCCAATTAAAGAAATTTCTATATATATATATATAGTTATATTTATTTATATATTAATATAGAATTATATTAATATATATATATAGTTTGTTATATTTATATATTTATTCCTATAATAACATATTTTTATAAGATTAATTTTAAATACATTAATAAAATTTATTTTTTTTGTTTTTTTATATTAATAAGTAAATGCATAAATAAAAATATACAACACACACACACACAAACATAAATATATATATATAATATGTGAATCTATATGAATAGTTATAAATATTTATATATTATTATTTATATTTACATATATTATATATTTCTATGTTTATTCATATGTTAGAATATATAGATAATATATATTTGTTTTCTAATACAGGAACTCACTAATACACACACACACACAAAAACACATTATATAGGTATAAAAATACTCATATATATGTATTTTTTAAAAAATGGATATTATTTTTTATTTAGATAGGGATTATATATTGATAAATATTCTTTATATGTAAATATGATTAATTATTTATTAGAGAAATTAAATTTTAATGCGTGAATAGATAAAAAATATATTTAAATATTGTTATATATTTGATTATAAATAATAATACGTTGTAAAAAATGATAAAATTTAAATTCCATGACATAAATATGAATTTAATCTCAAGGAATAAATTTAGTCTTTATATGAATAGGGAAAAATACCCCCATAAATGAGGCTGGGATTCCCTCTATTGTTAAATTAATCGGGTGTCCTTACTAAAAACTCCAATTTGGAGGCCTTTTGGGACTTTTGTTTCCTAAATAATGTGACACAATCATTCCTTCTATCATTAGTGTGTTGAGATCATCACAATATTTAATGTGATATGTGGATGTGCTCAAACAGACTCCCTGATCAAAAATTATGGTCGTTTGAAGTTTGAGTTACGTTTTCATCTTATTTTAAATCTTTTTATAATTTTATGAATTTATTTGTCTCCAAATTGTTATTATATGATTATTACACGATAATAATTAGAAAATTATTATTTAATAATAATTTTTAAAATATTTTATGATCCATTTTCAATAAATATCTTATATATTAAGTGTAAATTTTTATTTATACTTATCTGAAAAATATTCCAAAAATTTATATTATATTTATATCAATAAAAATATACTTATAAATTTATATATTAATGTATTATATTTAATGATTTTTTTTAAAAATAACCTTTAACAGTGCTAGTAAAAAATTGATGATAAAATTCACCTTTATCAATGCTACTACAAAAACTCTAATTGATGGGGTCCCTATAACATCACTAAAAAATCACTAATAAAGGATGTACCAATATTAGTAATTAAGAATGCTAATAAATGGTTAATTATAACATTGTTTTTTTAATATCATTAGATGTACATTTAGCAGTTATTTTTTAGGGTGATAATGGAAAAACTTTTATCAGCGTTTGTTTTAGGGCTATTAAAGGACGGTGCTGTGAAAACCCATTTTTATGGTTGTCACAGATGTAGCATCTTGTCACAAACACAGAAATTTATTTTTTTCATGCATGACCACCAATACTGTCAATATAGGTAATGGAACATTTTGGTCAAATCTAGAAGCATCACCCACATCAAGTCATGAAATTCATACATCATATCCTCTGACATACACATAGGCACGATAATTTTTCTCACTACATAAATCATTCCATCACTATCTATGTCTAGTCTGAAGGGGAATAGCCACATTCAAATCTTTCCCTCAAGCCCAAACACTCTAGATCATCATACAACATCTTCCTGATCCAGCTCAGATGTATGGACTCCACTAATACTAATATAAGGGTAATCTTTTTATATCTCTCCAGAACCACAACAAGAATTTCTTCCAAATATGATATTGTATTCCTCTAAAAGATAGACTCCTGAACTATCTGTGTATATTTTTTTCATAAAACTGCAGTAATACGTTTTCCCTTCTTGGGTTTATATGCTATCTCAAAATCAAACAACTATATATAATCAACCCATCTCTACTACATGATGATCAAATATCATTATGAAAGGATATAATTTAATCTCATGTGGTTAGTATGCATATTAAAATTTTATCCCAATAGGTAATTCCTCCACCACATCAATGCATAAACTACTACAGCTAAATCAAGGTCATGTGTATGGTAGTTCTATTCATTTGGCCTCAACTACCATGACCCATATTCCATAAATTCATCACCTTTCATCAAGACTACTCTAAGTACTAACCCAGATACATCACAAAACACAATATAATCTTCCACTGGCTCAAGTAGGATTGATAATAGAGTTTTATTCCAATTCCTCTTTAAATCCTAGAAACAATTCTAACATTTTCCATATCATTCAAACCAAACTCCCTTCTCGTTCAAGATCGAAAGTGAATATTCCAAGTGCCATAAGTCATGGATGAATATTTGATAATAGATCACTATTCCTAGAAATCTACAGATATCAAATAAATTCTTGGGCTTCTCCCAAGAAACAACTGTATGCACTCTCTCTAGGTATACTCTCAATATTTCCTTTCAGATGAAGTGACCCAATAAATTTACATGATTCATCTGGAATCGACACTTAAATAGCATGGTGTATAGATAATTTTCTCTCATTTTACTCAGTATAATGTCAAAATGCTTGGCATGATAGTCATGTGTTTTTTAGAACAATAAAACGTTATCCAAAAAATAACCACAAACTAATCCGGGTACTGGTGGATGATTTTATTCATCATGTCCATGAACACTTCTATTGCATCATTCTTCTTGAACATCATCATGAAAAACTAATATAGGCCATACCTAATTCATATAATTTTCCATGTTATATAAAATAGTTGATCTCTCAGTAGATGATACCCTAATATCAAGTCAATCATGGAAAAATCAATCCCCTCTCAATTGGTCAATGAGATCATCAATACGCAAAAGAGGTCATCAGTAATTAACTATCATATGGTTCATCATTCAGTAATCAACACATAACCTGAAATTCCCATCATCAATATCTATAATAAAAACTAGATAACCCCAAGGAGACGTACTATAACATATAAACACTTTATCCATAATCTTTTCTAGTTGCGGCTTATGATCCTGAATCATTGTTGGTGTCATTCACATCATAGTGTCCCATTTGTAAGATCAATTCAATCATGGTTCTTATATTTATCCAAATTTAATACCATGTAAAAAATCATCAATAAAAAATTTATCTACATTTTTTCATATAAATCATTAACTCTTTAACGTTAATCCAACAATCCCTTAATTTTCATTAATTAAAAAAATCATAAAACATTTAATAGTCCAACATTACAATCCCATTAGTTGACCAATTTCATAAGCCCAATATTCCACCAATTCCTCAATCACATTAATTAATTAAAAAATATATTAGTCCAATTACAGATGCAATTTCAATATGTGGAAATTCCAATTTCACAATTACAGACACGTAATTAAAAACAATAATATAGGAATTGAAATTTAGACCACATACCTCATGAACACTGATGATCCCTCACCAATGAAAATCCCTAAATTGATGTGTAATGTTCATTTCCACAATGGTAGAATAGATTTCAAACCATAACCTTGATCCATGATCAAATATATTAAGATCCTTGAAAACCTAGATCAATCCTTTTCCAATTGAAGAAAAAATATTCCACATCATTCATGATGAGAGATAGAGATAGAAAACCACACACGAAGAGATTACATATAAGAATAGGTGCATATTCTTCAATCGTATCATCAATTAATCAATATCATAGGTTGTAGGGGTCGTGATGCGATTAGGTACACATCATGGGACGTGGTTCACTCTTAGTGAAGGGTATCAACTGAAGTATGAGAATGTGATAGAGGACCTTAGGGTGGGTGCTCAGTGTGAAATATGGCTTAGGAAGTGAAGAACCGAACCTGAGCTACCAGATTTAGAACATAAAAAGGTTTTTTATATTTTTAATATAAATAAGACAGAAGAAATATACAACTAGCATTTTACATAATCGGAAATTTTTCGGTCTAGGTTTGGTAGGATTCATAAAGGCTTTATAAAATTAATTAAATAAACATGAAATAATATTATTTTAAATCTAAAACACATATTTTGTCATGGATATCGATTATAGTATTTATTCAATCATTTTTGGGACACTATGATTGCATAATCCACACCATATATTTATATGGTATTTAATTTTATCAAAAAATTAGACTGTCTTAGAAAATTATAGGAAATTCACTGTTGGATTATTTCAGCATTCTGATTCTAAAAATAATATTCATTTTAAAAAAATAATTTTCTAAATATTTTCATTTTCACTTCTAAAATAAGAGTCGGTATTTGTTGTGAAATGTTGGGGTTTTTTGACAAGACCAAATTTTGAACCCTTATAAAAATTATATTTGACATCCTAAAATTTAAATGTAAATTTAAATTTAAAAAAAATTATTTAATATATCTTTTTATAAAAATAGTATTTAATCCAATAATCCATTAATTCATCAAAATTAATTCCATAATTGAATTTTAATATTACCAAACATTATAATTTTTTTTATTGAATAAAAATAAAAATCAATTATAACGTAACAATAAAATGATAACATATTCATTGTTCTATAAAATATACATATTAATATTATTGTGATCTTGGAAAATATCCATTTAATACACCTGAAAATTCCAAAATACTCAGGTGTGTGATGGTGAGACTTTCATGGAGTTCTTTGGCTTACATGGTTTGGTTCGAGATCTTAATGAGCTTGAACATAAACTATAAATAGTTTTATTCAAAATTTATTTATTGGATCTCAACATTGTCATGGTAAATGGAAAATACCATATATTCTATCTCCCTTATAATATCTAATAAATGTGATTCCTAAGGTATGATCCTATAGGTTGACGTCATCAATTCCTTTGTCATTGTCAATTGGATTTGGTAAAACCTTATAATTATACTAATAATGTGATCACTATTTAATGAATATATTATCAATGGTAAATATTCTTAATGATATTTTAAATTAAATAATATATAGCCAATGAAGATAAAGACTTTCCATTAACCAAAATAGATAATAAGACATTTAATTTAACAAAAATGGGTATTTTATTTATAATAGTTTTGGTAATTCCATAGGGGACCTTGATGGGTGACCTAGATTGATGTTTATTTTAGAGAGTGGTAGTGGATGGGAGATAGTCTATCAGTCTGGGTGTCACCTTTGAACTTGAGAACTTCTAGCTTGATCCTTATGATAGTGAAAATATATGATAAAAGGAAAACTGAGTAATGAATGTAATAGTAAAACATATAAAATTAAAATTTAAAATAAATGGTAAAATGTGATATACGAAATGATAATTTCGGGAGGGAGGATGCCCCGGGGTGTAAGGATTATCTTTTATAGTTTTGGGGATGGTCAATTACCCCAACTGTATGCTTTTTTAGCTATATATTTATTATGGTTATGGGGAGGGTTGAGGCCCCCAGGTGTATATGATTCTTCTATTTTTTGGGATGGTGGATACCCCCATGTGTAGGATTATATGGTTCTAAGGAGGGTCAAGGACCTCATGTATAGGACATGGTTCTGGGGATGGTGTATTAATCTTGGTAAACATTATTATGGTACAAGTTATGTTGGATGAATCATTGTATATATTTGGTTCTCGGTAGGGCATGCAACCCCCCACCCAACCCCACCCCTGAGCATAAGGAAACGTGGTTCTGGGTAGTGGATACACCCCCTAGGAGGATGGATATGTGTCTCTAGGTTGGGGAGAAAATTGCTAGTGTGAATTGATAATTTTGATTCTCTGGATTTTTATATTTCCACTAAGTGGATTCTCATGTTTTGAGGCTGGGTATATCCCCCCCCCCCCACGAGTGGTTACTTGTGCTCAGAGAAACTCTAGCACTGGACGAAGTAGATATAGTCGATATTGGGTGTATATATAGAACCTGATGATCGACAATAATTAATTAATTTTTTTCAGGTGTTCATTATTTATTTTGATCATATCACATGTCCATAAATGATATATATTGGCTATGTTATGGACACTGTTGTTGGGATCCTACTGATTTATACTCACACACTAATATGGAATCCATTTAACTTGGGTACTTAAGTAGACCTAATTTTTCCTATATTCTAGTAGGGAATAGCCCCAAAGTTGTTTAATCCGGATGAAGCAACTTAGTGGTATTTTAAGATTGAAATTGGGGTGAGGCTTGAGTATAACAGTAGAGTCTATGGTATATTTTATTTTTTTGTTTTATTATGTATATGGAATCTACCAAATGGGTGACGTGTTGTATTTGTATGCTTGTATGACATCATTTTACATTTATTATGGAATGGGTTTTTTATCCATCAATGTATTCATATTTATTATTATTATAGTTGTTATTTTATTTTTCTAGTTATTTCACTCTCATATTAGGGTATAGTCTCCCTATGGAATCACCTTAGACCCTACCTGTAATTCGAGAGCCTCTTGCATACAAGGAGGCATTTCTGAGGTCATGTAGCACTCCAGTTTTATTATTGTAGTGTGAATTTGGTCAGGGTGTTACATTAAATATAAAAAATAAATAAGTACAATAAATTTTTTTAAATAAATAGTTTGAATAAAATAATTTGAATGATTTGAATTTTTTAAAATAAATAAATAACTTGAATAAAAAACAATTACATAATTTAAATATTTAAAATTAATAACTTGAATAAGAAATTTAAATAAATTAAAATGAATAATATTAATGATCTAAAATAAATTTCATGAATAAGAAATTTGAAATAAAAGAATAACATTGTTAAGTAAATATTTTAATAATATAATTAATTAAATTATTTTAATATATAACTCGAATAAAAAATATAATATATATTTTGATTTTTTAAAATAAATACGTTGAATGAAAATTTTAAAATAAATAAATAATGTATTTAAATTAATTAATTTACGGTTTACAAATATTTAAATTAAATTCATTTAATTTAAATAAACATAATAATAATTTATGAAAATATTTCATTAATAAATACATGATTGAGATCACAATGTTTATGATAAAAATATATATGAAGGCATTGTACTAAAGAAAATATTTTCCTTTTTCCACAATAATTTTTTCCCAAAATATATTTTTTAGAAATTATTCCACCAACATTTTTATTTTGGTGAATATTCCATAAAATATTTTAATTTTTAAAATGACTCAATAACAATCATCATTATGGAAAATTATCCTATGAAATTTAAAGAAATATTTTAATAAAAAATATAGATAACTTTAAAATAAATAACTGGAAACGAAATAAAAATTAAATTATTTTAATATTTAAAAAATAATAATTTGATTTTAAAAAATTGAATATTTAAAATAAATCTCCTAAATACATTAAAATAATTAAAATAAATTTATTTAAGTTAAATTAATTTTATTTTAAAATTACATGAAAATGATTTAATAACATTTCATTCTTCATAAAGTCATGATCGAGGAGTCTCTTTTTGTGATAAAAATATTTGCAAAGATGGCGCTGATCTTTTTATTTCCCATATTCCCCCATTGATTTCTCCCTTTATTATCTTATTTTTCATTATATTTGGTACCCTAAATCCACCTTGAATGTGTACTTTGTTAACCATCAAAGTTATATTGATTCAAAAATGTAAGTGTTTTACTTGATGTGATAGTAATATTAATTTTTCATCTACTATATTTATGTTAATACTCATAGAATACATGTCATGTTGAAAGGTTATCATAGTTTTAAGCTATAATGAAAACCTAATGAAACTGTGATAGTAATCTTAAACATGTTTCATGCGGTCTAGATATATCATTCTAAAGGGGAACTTTTATTGTTTGACTACAATGTGTTGGGATATTATAAGCATTGGGACTAATTCTCATAGTGTTCCCACTTTTTTATATATAGTATATATGATCAGAAGGACTGACATTCTAATTGGAACACTGTATGTTTTGGTTGGTATTGGTTATTTATATTTATTAACTTGTGTTTTGGTTGCCTCACTTATTATTAATGCATATCATTGATGTCAATACTGTTTATACTTGATGAAAACAATGATGGTGTATGTTTTAAAAAATGAAGCTTACAATAGATTCAACATTCATGATATGGCATTGAATAAATAACAATGACATGATTTGTTACTTTCTTGTATAGGAAGTGACATCTTGAGCTCTATTTACGGGTATGATAGTGAATTCATTAAAGATATCACCACGATAGACGATATTAATTCCATCTTGTATATAAAAAAAATAAATATATAATGTAATAATGGTGGGACAAAGATATACATCCTTCTATAATAGATATCATGTGACAAACATATTATATTATACACTATATATTAATTAGAGTGGTTGTCATTAATATGTTTGACCTTATATCTTTAGATTCCTAGATGTGTTATTAGACATCACTACCAATGTCTGTTTAGAAAAATTTTCCATTGCAATAAGGCCCTAGTCGGTCAACCACTAATTGTATTCATATTTTTGGAAAATTATGATGAATTGGAGTTGAGAACAGGGTTGACCCCACCAAGAGGGTCAAGTAATGTCAATGTTAAAACAATAACATTAAATTAGATAAATTAAAAGTTATTCATGTTTATAATAATAAGAATTGAATTTATTAACTAATTGTATTAATGAGTTATTATGTAAAATACAAAAATAATATTTATGAAAAAATATCTTTATTCATGGTATGTTAAATATTTCAAGGGTGGGTCGGGTTGGGTTAATGACTAAAATTTTGTAATGTAAAATTAATTCAATGTTTTAAGTGATAAAATTTTTATAACAATGGTGTAATGTTAAGACCACTGATGATGAAACGTTTCCAATTCAAAAAGGTATAGTTTTTTATAAATATATTTTTATTTCAAATTACTCATTCTAGCATTGAATTATTCTTCCATAGATATATTACCAGGATGAGATATGTCAATCTAACTTAGATAAACCAATATAGCCTAGTTTCTAGTGTAAAAACGACAAGAAACTAATTAGAGGGGTTTCAGACCCACTCTAATAACAATTTTCTTCCATACATGCATGCACATTAGTTAGAAAATAGATAATTTGTAAATTGTTATGATATAAATATGTATTGTCACAATTACCATGGATAATTAATCAAATGGTATCTTTTCCAAAATTTAATTATTACCATGGGCAATGACCTCCCAAAAACGATCTCATGTTATTTATCATATTCATTGGATCATTCTTAGATAGTAGGTATTAATCTAGACCGTTGATTACAAACCCTATGTATCATATATATATATATATATATATATATATATTGTTAATTGAAACCCCAACTTTTGACCCTAAATACTTCCTTGATACTTATTGTGTACTTATTTTACATTTAAATTTTTGGTTTTTTTTCTCCATGGTAATTATTTAATGCATGTTTTTTCAATGATATGATTTATCCATGATTGATCACATGTTTTTTTATATAAAAATTATTTGTAGATACAATATTTTTTTACTCAGTTTCATAACACGATATCAACACAATTGTATTATCATCATTTCACATCTAGACGATGCTGTTTTCATAACTATCATTTGATTAAGAAAATTATTACATGAAAAATGTGAGTCTTATTTTCAATATTCTATATTGTTATATTTATTACCCTTGTTGATAACATTGAAAAAATACGTTAATTATTTTCGTAATCTCTTATTTCTGAAAAAAAATAATAAGCTCTTGAAGAGAGGTAGATACTCACCCTTGTAAAATTCCATAAATTTTATTGGATTGATTATTACCAAAATAAATTTTATAATTGATGCGGTCTATGTTGAAATAAACATCATTAATGAAATGAAAAATGAATCATTGCCACCTATAGTGAATGAATGACGAATATCAGTGTAACACCCCAAGCTTCCACGGTACGTTTCACTTCGAATAATGCAATAGCGTGTGTTGTACGCAACCTCGAGCTCTAACACACACCACAACGAATTAAACTAGCCGTTGTGAATATTAATACCTACTTTTTGAAATTTTATAAATTTTATTTATCAAAATGGACTTCATTTTTGGATTCGGAATATCGAAATTAGCCTATGTTGAATTTTTGGTATTTTTCTGAGAACTTCTAATTTTGTATAAATAGTGAAAAATACATACAAACAACTTTTTTAATCAAAATAATTTATAGTGATAAATTATAATATTTAGTGGTTTTAAAGTATAATTAGAATATATTTTTACCATTTTATCCAATGGTGGTCATTAGAATTAATTTAACATTGAAATTGGACATAAACAATTGCCAATCTTTTGATATAAATTGTTTCTTAAAACACGCTATTTGTTGTGACAGTGGGAATTAATTATAAAATTAATTAATGCAACTTATATGTTTGGAATTTTGTAAAATAGACATCATTTTTGAATTCGGAATATCAATTATAGCTTAGGGTGAAATTTTGGCATTGTTCTAAAAAACTTCAATTTTTGATGAATAGTGAAACCACTAAGTGGTAGTTAAATAACTGATTTTTCGTTTAAATGAAATATTACCACTTCTGTGATTTGATTTTCAAAAATCCGACATACATGGTTGTCATTAAGAAGTAAAATGTGGTTCAATGAGATCAAAATAATTTTTTGGTGAATAGTAACTTTTAAGTTCTTAATCGCGATTAGAGGTAATTAGTGTAGTTTAACGTAAAAATAATGTTTTAATAATATGAGATGAGCTTGACACTTGTCATACTCCTATTGGATGAGTCATGGACGACCACGACGACCCATGGGTCAACTTGGGGACCCCATGGAGCCACTTTGGTTGGAAAATGACATTAATATATATATATTTAATGTTAAAATTAAATTGACACAAACATGACTTGTTTTACTAAAACAGTTTTTAAGTGGGGTTACACAAGTCCAAATTTTGATTATAAATATTCATTAGAAATATAAAAAGATTTCCTAAATCATAGTATTTTTTTTTATAATTTTTAGACATTAAATAAATTAAATTAATTATGACATCATGATGATGCAGTGATGACCTCATTATTTAACGATTTAAATAAAATGGAAAGATAATGTAAAATACAAAGCGTACACTTGTCAAAAACCTATTGGATGAGTATATTTCGAACCCTTATTATCTTATTCTCGAATTATATAAGTGTGGGACCTCTAAAATCCGAAACTCATTTTATAATAAAGTGACTTTTCTTTACTTTCCAAGAGTGCCCCTCCTCTCCACTTATAAAAGGCCCCCACCTCTCCCACCTCATTTAAACATTCAAGCCATTTGGCTCGGCCAAACTCTGTCCAAATACTCTCCCAACTTCCCCCTCTTACTCCTAGAAGCCTCACTTTGGGCAGAACTCTTCCCAAGGAAGCCTTTGGCTCAAATCAAAAAGAGTTACCCGATTTTGAGGTAATGTCTTCTCTAATTTTGTTTTGTTTTATTTTTCTTCTCCAACCCCATAAACTCTTTTTATTCATTTCTTTTGTAACAACACCAATATCCTAAATATACTAAGATGTTGTTATAAGAATTATTCGAGCTACACTTACACACACCTACATCTAATGGTTAAAGAACATACGGTTTCTGTGGATGGCGAATTTCTGCCTCACGAAACGATGATTGTTCAACACTCATATAACACCTTCAAAGGTGGCCATTAGGATGTCACTATTTTTATATATGATATATAATATGTTTATGTTTTACTTATGCTTCTGTATTTCTCATTTATGGCATACTTTATGATTTCCATTATGGGTAAAACGCGATAATTTTATTTTAGGAAGTGCGGACTACTGCCCCCTCAAAGTGATTTGAATCGTTAATTCCATATGTGGGATGTATAAAGGATGGAGTAAATGGTATTATACAATATATTATACTGGAATTATATTATACATTTATATCATTATGATTTCGTTCCATTAAATATGAAATTGAAATGAAAGTAGCGTTCATGCGTACGTACGACTTACCGTCTCCATGAACGGTGCATTTCATTTATTACCTCTAAATGTTACGTAATATTATAAATGAATGTATATACTGGATATATAAGATATATATGACATCTAAATCATGAATATAATTCTGGAGATAATGGATATTCTACCACATAAACAACTTGTAATTATAAGAAGTTTATTGTTGACTCAAGTACCAAAGATCGACAAAACGACCGTTATTAACTTAAATAATTACATAATGTTCATATCATTGTAATAAGTGATATAATAAGGATAATTAAATTGAAAATGGTTCTTAATAAGGTATATATTAACTCTAGTTTATTATTCAGGAGGTTAAAGAACGATTGAGTCAAGTCAGACACGAGGTAAGGGAACTTCTTAACCCAATTCTTATTCTTTGGGTTAATCTCCTACTTTCAAATTATGTCATGATATTATTATGTCGTATTTTGTATTTTTACATTCTTTATGTGTACCTATAGTGAATACACATAATAGATCTATTTTATTTTAAAAATGATCTTTTTAAGGACTTCGTCTCAATCTTCTTTTATTGAGGCATATTTGGTTTTATACACAACTTTCTTTTATACGGTGTATAAACCCCTTTGACTTTTACGTTAATTCAAAAGGAATCTTTTTTATATGAAGCGTTTTTCTAAACGACAAAAGGGAATGTTTTTATTTCCGTACTTATGCGGCGACAACGACTTCTCCGCCGCCGTGACCATTATTTGAGTTTCGGCTTCCTCTACAAGCCATCTTTTTTAATGAAAAATAAATACAAAGTTTTAACATTCTTTTATTTTGGTATTGAAAATGGTTTTGAAAGCATTTTTATTATATCAATATGTTGTATTGATATCGTGGGATTGAAATGTGGAAATGTTATGTTTCCTTTATGCATTTTTTATGTGATACAATTATGTTATGGTTTATGATATGTTTAAACCTATTCATATGAGGAATGTATTGGACTTAATAAGTGACGGGTGGAGCCCGCTATAGCTCCTCGATGCATCGGTAGGTCTCATGAGACAACTAGACATGGAATTGGCCGAGGCCCTTTCCCAATTTGATTTATGGTTTAGGCCGAGGCCTTAATCATTTTAGACATCTTGGCCGAGGCCTTGACAAAATGTTTCAGAATGTCTGGCATTATACATTCACTCATTATGAAAGTGGTTATTGATATTGCATGTGATTATTCGACCAGTAGAATATCCATGTGAAAAAGTGAATGGCATTATCTCATTTTACTTTCGCCATATTATGTTGAAGTTCATGTTTAAAAGGCTTTTGTTTTATTTATACATTGCCTTAATTGTTAATGATTATTTATGAAAGCTTCCGCAATATTGTTATCCTTACTGAGCATCTGAGCTCACACCTTTCAATGTTTTAATATTTTCCAGGATGTGAAGAAGTATTTTAGGAATGACCTGCAGGGATAGTCAGAAGAGGATATGAGTGTGGACTATGGAGACTTTTTTTATTGTAGTTTTTCACTTTATGATGTAATGTAAGACTTATGAATGTATCTAGTGTTTCCAAGGCTACTAAACTAATCGGTCTTTCGAGACTTGATCTTTTGTGATCATGCCAATGTTACGAAGTAATGCACCGACTCTGGGTAGCTGGGGTCGGGGCGTTACAGTTGGTATCAGAGGCAGTTTAGTACTAACCTTGGAAGCTAGATTTAGACAAACTCTGATTAGAGCACGTAGACCTAAGATGAACATTGAGGATTAGTATAGAAGAACTTCCTAAAATTTTGGTATTGTAGAGATTTTGTGTGTTTTCCGAGCAATACATCCCTATCTGGATATGAGCAGGTAGAGGCGGCTCTGGCACATATGTACCTAGGGGTAAAACCCGAAAACGCCGCTTTGAGCTAGACTCGAACGGGAACTGGTGCACGACAACGGGCCTTGCTGCACTCTTGGTTACGACACTCCCGGGGGATATGCTTAGGATAATTCTAATTTTCTTTACAAACCACTATGAAAGGATATGAGTATATATTTCCTCAAATAAAACCTTTTTATGATTATGGATTATATCCATAAATAGTTCAATTTATTTTAAGTGTTTTACAAGTATGGAATTATGTATTTTGATTCATAAACTAATCTAGTTTATGCCATTGTTTAGAAATGGCGCCTAGTGGAAGGAATGGAAACCGTATCAATGCACGAACTCCGTGTAGGGATTTCCCTCCTGCTCAAGATAATTATTGTGGATCTGGAGATACAACTGGTGCTGATCAACTTATTACCATACTGGGACAACTCACTCAGGTTATGAATAATAACCTTACTCGTATGGAGCACCCTGATCTGCAACGTGGAGGATCAATGCTAGACCGTTTCATGAGGCAACAACCACCAACCTACAATGGGAGTACAAATCCTATAGTAGCTGAGCAATGGATAAATTCCTTAGAGAAAATATTCCATGCCTTGGGGAGTAGTGAAAGGGAGAAGGTTGTCATGGCAGTTTACCGCCTCACTGGAGATGCAGATCAGTGGTGGTCGCTGATTCAAAACACAAAGGAAGATGATGACGTATCGAATATGGAATGGAGGGAGTTCAAAGAGCTGTTCTTAGAAAAATACTTTCCTCGAGGCCATCGAGCGGATATGGAAAGGCAATTTCTGAGTCTGAGGTAGAAGGAGGATGAGAATGTCGCAAAGTATGAGGATAACTTTACAAGGTTAGCAAGGCATGCTGCCGATTATATATGTAACCCAAGGAGTAAGATTGATCGTTTCTTTGATGGGTTAAAACCATTTCTCCGTCGAGCTTTAGTATCACAATCCTTCTCATCATATGAAGATATTGTCTCGTGTCCTATCAAGATAGAAAAGGAATTCTCTAAGTCTTATGACAACAAAGCAAAGTAAGAGAATAAGAGAACGAGGGAACAAGAGACAGCTAAAGGGAAAAAGGGAAAGAAGGATTTTCCATTATGTGATAATTGTGGGAAGAATCACCCTGGTACGTGCCTAAAAGGAATGGGAGTTTGTTATAAATGTGGAGAAAAGGGTCACCAGGCTCGTGATTGCAAGGGAAAGAAAGAGGCTGTCAAAGTTGAATGCTACAATTGTAGGGAAATGGGGCATTATGCAAATGAATGTCCTAAGTGTCAAGGAAACATACCTCAGAAAAGGCCAAGGGATCAAGGCGAATCTTATATTGTGACTACAGTTGAAGCGGAATAATTAATGTATTGGTTCTTTTGGACTCAAGGATTATATTCTGGTTATAAGAATAATGTGATATATATAAAGATTGTACTGCAGTACTTTTTGATTTCAGTAAGGTTTTAATATGATTAAGGTAATCAGATTTTTAGTATGTGACAATAAGAGAAACTTTTCTTTGTTTGGGGAATCTGATGTTACAATTGATTTTGGAATTAAGAGACCTTTTAGAGAAAGTCTGGACAGAGGTATTTTGGATAACTATAAAGGTTGGAGTGGATTAAGTTGATCTTTGGATAGTATTGTTTAAGGTTAAAAAATTTATGAAGATTATTTTTGGAATATTATGATACTATTGTTTTAGGAAAAAGACAACCTGCAGGGTGGGGCATAACCCGTCGCGTCGGACAAAGATGCAGGAATCGAACCCACAACCATAGTGCGACAGGACCTTATTTCCTACCACTAGCCTACAAGAAGTCCCTGGTTATTACAAAATAATTTTACTAATCTAAATGGTATGTGTTAATATTTGGAACCTTATACAATTAGGATAAGTATAATATTTTTGAGTTCTATTATCTTTTTTAGTGAAAGATGAGTTGAAGGTTGAAACTCTAATTGTCAAGCATAAATATATATATACCTATATCTTATTCAATGAATAAATTAATTCTTAATCTTTAGTGAAGGGATATTGAAACAAATAAATGTGTTATCCTAATACCTTATGTCTTGTTGAACTGATGATATTTTAAATCAACATAGATTGAAGGCTTTGAGGCCCTCAATTTGACAGTTGATTGTAATTGATGACCTCAATCCCTCCCTAAAAATATTTACGTTTTTCCTCCAATTATATGTCTCTAATTTCCACCAATGTTCTCCTTATCGAGATCATAATTTGGTGGTGACTTTCTTATTTCCATTTCCCTCTTATTAAGGCTAAATTTTATTAACCTTATTTCCGATGTTGGTTTTCCACAAAGGTATTTTCTATTTTCAACCTTTTATTTTCAAATAAAAATTTCAAATTGCGAGCACACAATTTATTGAAGGAGGGGATAATGTGACACCCCAAGCTTCCACGGTACGTTTCACTTCGAATAATGCAATAGCGTGTGTTGTACGCAACCTCGAGCTCTAACACACACCACAACGAATTAAACTAGCCGTTGTGAATAGTAATACCTACTTTTTGAAATTTTATAAATTTTATTTATCAAAATGGACTTCATTTTTGGATTCGGAATATCGAAATTAGCCTATGTTGAATTTTTGTTATTTTTCTGAGAACTTCTAATTTTTTATAAATAGTGAAACATACTTACAAACAACTTTTTTAATAAAAATAATTTATAGTGATAAATTATACTATTTAGTTGTTTTAAAGTATAATTAGAATATATTTTTACCATTTTATCCAATGGTGGTCATTAGAATTAATTTAACATTGAAATTGGACATAAACAATTGCCAATCTTTTGATATAAATTGTTTCTTAAAACACGCTATTTGTTGTGACAGCGGGAATTAGTTATAAAATTAATTAATAAAACTTATATGTTTGGAATTTTGTAAAATAGACATCATTTTTGAATTCGGAATATCAATTATAGCTTAGGGTGAAATTTTGGCATTGTTCTGAAAAACATCATTTTTTGATGAATAGTGAAACCACTAAGTGGTAGTTAAATAACTGATTTTTCGTTTAAATGAAATATTACCACTTCTGTGATTTGATTTTCAAAAATCCGACATACATGGTTGTCATTAAGAAGTAAAATGTGGTTCAATGAGATCAAAATAATTTTTTGGTGAATAGTAACTTTTAAGTTCTTAATCGCGATTAGAGGTAATTAGTGTAGTTTAAGGTAAAAATAATGTTTTAATAATATGAGATGAGCTTGACACTTGTCCTACTCCTATTGGATGAGTCATGGACGACCAAGACAACCCATGGGTCATCTTGGGGACCCCATGGAGCCACGTTGTTTGGAAAATGACATTAATATATATATATTTAATGTTAAAATTAAATTGACACAAACATGAGTCGTTTTACTAAAACAGTTTTTAAGTGGGGTTACACAAGTCCAAATTTTGATTATAAATATTCATTAGAAATATAAAAAGATTTCCTACATCATAGTATTTTTTTTAATTTTTAGACATTATATAAATTAAATTAATTATGACATCATGATGATGCAGCGATGACCTCATTATTTAACGATTTAAATAAAATGGAATGATAATGTAAAATCCAAAGCGTACACTTGTCAAAAACCTATTTTATGAGTATATTTATAACCCTTATCATCTTATACTTGAATTATATAAGTGTGGGACCTCTAAAATCCGAAACTCATTTTATAATAAAGTGACTTTTCTTTACTTTCCAAGAGTGCCCCTCCTCTCCACTTATAAATGGCCCCCACCTCTCCCACCTCATTTAAACTTTCAAGCCATTTGGATCGGCCAACCTCTGCCCAAATACTCTCCCAACTTCCCCATCTTACTCCTAGAAGCCTCACTTTGGGCAGAACTCTTCCCAAGGAAGCCTTTGGCTCAAATCAAAAAGAGTTACCCGATTTTGAGGTAATGTCATCTCTAATTTTGTTTTGATTTATTTTTCTTCTCCAACCCCCTAAACTCTTTTTATTAATTTCTTTTGTAACAACACCAGTATCCTCAATATACTAGGATGTTGTTATAAGAAGTATTCGAGCTACTCTTACACACACCTACATCTAATGGTTAAAGAACATACGGTTTCTGTGGATGGCGAATTTCTGCCTCACGAAACGACGATTGTTCAACACTCATATAACACCTTCAAAGGTGGCCATTAAGATGTCACTATTTTTATATATGATATATAATATGTTTATGTTTTACTTATGCTTCTGTATTTCTCATTTATGGCAAACTTTATGATTTCCATTATGGGTAAAACACGATAATTTCATTTTAGGAAATGCGGACTACCGCCCCCTCAAAGTGATTTGAATCGTTAATGCCATATGTGGGATGTATAAAGGATGGAGTAAATGGTATTATACACTAAATTATACTGTAATTATATTATACATTTATATCATTATGATTTCGTTCCATTAAATATGAAATTGAAATGAAAGTAGCGTTCATGCGTACGTACGGCTTACCGTCTCTATGAATGGTGCATTTCATTTCTTACCTCTAAATGTTACGTAATATTATAAATGAATGTATATACTGGATATATATGATATATATGACATCTAAATCATGAATATAATTCTGGAGATAATGGAAATTCTACCACATATACAACTTGTAATTATAAGAAGTTTATTGTTGACTCAAGTACCAAAGATCGACAAAACGACCGTTATTAACTTAAATAATTACATAATGTTCATATCATTCTAATAAGTGATATAATAAGGATAATGAAATTGAAAATGGTTCTTAATAAGGTATATATTAACTCTAGTTTATTATTCAGGAGGTTAAAGAACAGTTGAGTCAAGTCAGACACGAGGTAAGGGAACTTCTTAACCCAATTCCTATTCTTTGGGTTAATCTCCTACTTTCAAATCATGTCATGATATTATTATGTCCTATTTTGTATTTTTACTTTCTTTATGTGTACCTATAGTGAATACACATAATAGATCTATTTTATTTTAAAAATGATATTTTTAAGGACTTCTTCTCAATCTCCTTTCATTGAGGCATATTTGGTTTTATACACAACGTTCTTTTATACGGTGTATAAACCCCTTTGAATTTTACGTTAATTCAAAAGGAATCTTTTTTATACGAAGAGTTTTGCTAAAATACAAAAGGGAATGTTTTTCTTTCCATACTTATGCGGCGACAACGACTTCTCCTCCGCCATGACCATTATTTGAGTTTCGGATTCCTCTACAAGCCATCCTTTTTAATGAAAAATAAATACAAAGTTTTAACTTTCTTTTATTTTGGTATTGAAAATGGTTTTGAAAGAATTTTTATTATATCAATGTGTTGTATTGATATCTTGGGATTGAAATTTGGAAATGTTATGTTTCTTTTATGCATGTTTTATGTGATACGATTATGTTATGGTTTATGATATGTTTAAACCTATTCATATGAGGAATGTATTGGACTTAATAAGTGACGGGTGGAGCCCGCTATAGCTCCTCGATGCATCGGTAGGTCTCATGAGACAACTAGATGTGGAATTGGCTGAGGCCCTTTCCCAATTTGATTTATGGTTTAGGCCGAGGCCTTAATCATTTTAGACGTCTTGGCCGAGGCCTTGAGAAAATGTTTCAGAATGTCTGGCATTATACATTCCCTCATTATGAAAGTGGTTATTGATATTGCATGTGATTATTCGACCAGTAGAATATCCATGTGAAGAAGTGAATGGCATTATCTCATTTTAATTTCGCCATATTATGTTGAAGTTCATGTTTAAAAGGCTTTTGTTTTATTTATACATTGCCTTAATTGTTAATGATTATTTATGAAAGCTTCCGCAATATTGTTATCCTTACTGAGCATCTGAGATCACCCCTTTCAATGTTTTAATATTTTCCAGGATGTGAAGAAGTATTTTAGGAATGACCTGCAGGGATAGTCAGAAGAGGATATGAGTGTGGACTATGGAGACTTTGTTTTATTGCAGTTTTTCACTTTATGATGTAATGTAAGACTTATTAATGTATCTAGTGTTTTCAAGGCTACTAAACTAATCGGTCTTTCGAGACTTGATCTTTTGTGATCATGCCAATGTTACGAAGTAATGCACCGACTCTGGGTAGCTAGGGTCGGGGCGTTACAATCAGAGACTATTTGTTCACCAAAGTGAACATAATTGATCATGCCAAGATGACATTATAAAATTTGTCATCTCCTACTTGTACTACTTAAAGGATTAAATATTGATTTTAATGTATTTGAACGCATGAAAATGATTGTAATTGTATTTTTATTTTTAAGTAATCATTGTATTTTTTATGCTTTTTCTATTAATTATATTATGTAATACCAATTTACTATAATTTTTTTTACATTCATCCCAAGATATGGATGAAATTAATGAATTCCACATTCATGTTATTTTCATGAAGATAACATAAAAAATGATCAAATAAGTTTATTAATATAATAACCAGAAATGGTTTGATGATGATACATATTTAAAAATTATAACAAATTTTATGAATATTTATAAAATAGTGAACCCCTAAAAAATTATATGAAAATATTTATATTTGAAATTTTGTTTTAAAATATTTTCCATCTGTCAATTTTTTCTCATTTTGAAGAAATATCAATAAATTTTTTTATTTATATTGGGTTATCATCTCAGGTTTTTTATTAATCATAACTCTTAATGGGTTAGTATATTCTCATGTATTTACATTTATTAGTTTTGAAGATTAACTAATGAATTGAGAAAAGAGGATATATTCTTACCTTATAGTTAAAATTTATAGTAAAAAATAATTTTCTTTTTCTCAAGTCTCTATATAAGATAAGCATTCATAATAGAAAAAAAATGATTCCAAATATTTATTTTATGCACAATTGAAAAAATTATGGATGAAAAAAATTTTCCTAACACATTAAATACATGACATTATCATTTAGGACATGAAGGATCAATTATAGTTAAAAATATTCATACAAGTATGCATGAAAATCAATTTAATGAAAAAAAGTTTGTATCCATCATGGGGAGGTTGATGGATTTATTTAAGAGATGATTGTCTACTAAATTATTACTTATAATAGAATTATGTATTCTCATTATGTTTTTAAGAATTCTCTTTTATGGTGATTTACCATGGGCCAACTATATTGTAAGTGAATATTGATTATTCATATAATTGAATAATTATGAAATAAAAATATGGGTCCACTCACATGCCATGTGACAATCATTTCATATTGTATAAGATTTGAATCTATCAAATGGTCATGGGTATTATTATTTATTGGTCAATATATATCATATGTGTTATTTTTATTCCCCTTTATATATGCTTCAATTGAATTCCTTAATATTTTATTCTTATGATTCATTTTTATATACATAATGGATTAATGGTTTTCTGGGAGTGTAATATTTTGTATGGATATTGTTCAATTTTAGGTATATATATTTTGATAAATAGAAATATTCTTTGGTTTACACAACTATTTCAGTGCCCGTATTGCGACCGTTGATTGTGGATGATCAGACAGTAGTGGATTTACCCGGTTGTGTTTTTTTGGACTGGTTTCGATGTGGTATACATCCCACTGTACCTATCCCGTGCTGCCAATTGAGCCATGCATTGTCCTGCCTTACATTATGTGAACATTCTTATTCATCCTTTAAGTCCTAAGGGTATTGATCCCACATTTTATTCTGCATAATTTGGCTCTCCTTAGCACACCATCATTTTCCCACCTTCGTTAATTGATTTAAGGGAATCAATCTCTTCATCTATCTAGGTTTCTTCTGGTTTGGCTATAGGGTTTCCAATCATGCGAGAGACATTCTTGGAGATGAAGAAGGTGAAATTTGGTAATTTTACCACTCTTACTCCAAATCCTTGATCTTGTACCTCCTTCTAGACTCAGAATACCTCTCAAGTAGAGATTAAGTAGAGATCGAATCGATCTTGGGTTCCATGTGACAATGCATCAAGGAGGTTCCAGATCATGACACATCTTTTATAATAACCAGTTTTCGGTTTAGATTCTTGGATCTTTAATTATTTAATTTCTTATTTTATGTATAGATTTGTATCCTTTTGGGGTGTGTCTTTGAGTTCATCCATGAGTGGATAGTTTTCACCATACATGAATGATTTCACCACTACCACCTAGTTGAACAATGTCAGACTCCTCAGATAGTTTCTTTGGTCTTGTTTTTTATTTCATCATGTTTGTATCAATCATTTATTTATTTATTTCTTAGTAATAAAAGGCTGAAATAGGTTGTGTTCTCAACATGCACATAGGATCATGATGATACGAATGAAGTTGTATCTAGTGTTATATCCATTATGTTATTTTTTATTTTGATTCTAGTAGACACATTATAGATGAAACTCCTTCTTGTTATTTGTCATTAATTGATCAATTGAGCATATGAAATAAATAACTTGGTAAAATGATAAGTGTATCCTGAATGTTTTAGGGCATAAAGGCTTAACCCCAATAGTATGATTTTTATTTTGATTAAATTAAATATTGAGCATCATATATTGTGAATTTTTATATTTACTTTAATTTTTCAAATAAATTTATTTTATTTTTAATATTTCTTTTCACATTTATAGGTTTTTAATGTAGGAATTTTTAGATCCACCTGATCATCAACATCCCAATGTGTGTTTTTATTTCTATTTAGTGGTTTTAGAAGGGCCACCTACGATTCGTCTTCCTCCCTAATATTGAATCACTTTAGTTTCTTGCAACATCCACCTCACTCGATCATTATTTCATCACTATCACCCGACCAACTATCTTCTTTCAACCTCAATATCTCTTGCTGATTGCATGGTCATAGTTACCCAACTTCATACAACCCTTTCTCGAGGTTAATTGATTTTATGGTGTTTAGAAACAGAATAAGGTTCTTCTCTCAATGTTGAAGCTTCTTCTGCAAGCTTCAATAGGTGGTATCCAATTCTTCTAGCGGATCTCAATTGGCTAGTAGTGGTCGTTCAGCATGGACTGGTGGAATGAAGATCATAGAGACATGGTTTCATGGACCTGTTTCCCAAAATTTTTGGTTTCTATAGACCTGGATATCATGATATCAATTAGGTATTGTGGTTGATAGAAGATCACGACTGAGATTTGTCTTGGTGGAGCGATCCTGGATTCAACTTCTAGGCTGGTCCACGGTGATGGGGTGTCCTCAATCAATATTTCATCCTTCTAAGGGGAGAGGTGTGGTGGAAAGTCTTGGGGGAACTTAATACATCATGGTAGTGACTCAAATTGTTCTCAATATCTAAATTTGTTTTGTTGATTCTTCAAATCTAGTCTGATAGTAGGATTCGACGGTTCTTGATCATCTATCTCATGATTCCCCCCTTTATTTGGATTTCGGGGGTTGTTGTAGAGTTATTAGAGAGAGGAACCACATCTAGACAACTATGAAGTTATTGGAAAACAGTTGTGGACCTGTACCATTGGCGATTTCTTGGACAGAAGCTGTGGACCTGGAGCATTGATGTGTCTTAGACAATAGTGGAATTAGATTGCAGTAGGGACTATATTAGAAAATATGGACAACAACACATGGTTTAGGATTTCAAAACTCAACCTATAATATGGACACATTAGATGAGGTGGGACCAAACCCAGGAAAGTGGCTTCTGTGTAGTTTTATTTTCTTTTTTTTATTTCTATCTTGTGTCATCTATGTTGTAGGTGTTTCTTTGGTGTGTTGTGTTGTGTTGCTATTTTCCATTGCTATTGATTGTATTCCATTATTTTTTTCATAGTAAAAAATACTTATGATGATCCAACCCCATGATCAAATTCCACTGGCCAGAGAACATTAAATCTGTTTATTCCATTTACTAAATTCCACAACAACCAAATTAATGTTAAACATTTCTTCTTAAATTAATTCAAATCGGGATTGAATTCTTTTGATAATAGAGAAGCTATTTATGAAGTGTGTTTATTATTACTGCCTTATTATTCCTATTTAGTTAAATGATTCTTTATGTATTGGAATAGTTTATTAGTTATATAAATAAATATTGGATGTTTTTAGAATAAATTTTAACATAAATTATTGTATTGACCATTTTCATGTGTTGTTTTTCCCTTTTGTTAGAAGAAATAAATATGTATTTATTTGATTATGTGTAGAAAGACTAGAATAATAAATATAGTATTTGATTACATATTATTTTGGGATTATGTGAACTAATGTATACCCAATGGATCCTTGCAATTTCTATACGAGACTACCTTGTGTAGCACAACCCCCTAATAAGTGGTATCATTGCCTAATTGGGTATAATCTTCTTTCGTCAAAATTCAGAATCTAATATTCATTGTTATAAATGAATTGTTTGTTGATTTTACTGTCTAGAATGATTTGATGATTTGTTTTTTTGGGTTTTTTATCTCTTTGGTTATAAATTTTTTAATATGTTTCTAATTTTTTTTCACCCTGATGTATCCCCTATATTGTATTCCCTAGTAGAGACCGTATGATTCTTATTGTTGGATGGTTTGAGTCTTGGATTATGGGGTAGTAGGGGTGTGCATGGGGTTGGACTGGGTGAGATTGTATTGGTTCACAATGAGTTGTATGGAAGGATTAATCGGTTATTTTGGTCTCCAAGTTCTGCCTTTTTCCTTGGGAGGATGAGATAATAATTATCTCGAGTTTTTTTCTTCAAGATTGTGTCATGGTTTTGAGCTAGAGTACCTTTGTGTTGACCTATAGTGAGAGGTCATTGGGATACGACTGCGTGTAGTACTATTTTGTCATGTGAATAGGCTCTGTGATGAATGGGTTTCATGGTGGTTCTGTTGGGATCTCTTTAACAATGTTAGTTGATTCATAGGCATCGTTTGGAATCAAGACTTGGATGAATTTTCTTGTTTTGTAGGTGGATGCCTTTGGATTACCAGTGTTCTTTTGGATTTTGACATCTTCCTTAGGAATTTGGGACCACATGATATTTATAGTGGTACACAGTTGTTGAGGAACTTCTCCTGTTGTAAGGGTGCTAGGTAGTGTCTCCTTTAAAGAGGAGAGGTTTCTGAGTCTATGATGGGTTCAGGTGGAGACTTGTTTTGTTTCTTCTATGATTTATTTCTTGGTTTTTATATAATTTTTTCTATTTTTATTACTACACTATTGTTTCAATGTGATTATTTGTGAATTTTATGAGATGTTTTATTTTAAAATGTTTTGTTAGTGGATTAGTATTTCTGTGTTTATGCCTTCTGTTATAGGTATTGGTGAGCAGTCTGGGACTTCCTTGAAGACATCGACATTGAGTTCATTTTAGGGTAGTGTCTGATTGTGCTACGATTATGTTGAGAGTTATTTAATTCTGGTCATTTTTTATATTATTTTAGTAAATAATAAATTTGGGAGGCATATTTCACATTGATACTTGTTAGGGGGACTGTTTCATGTCATACCCCATAAGTATTTCTCTTTTAGGATGCGATTCCAAAATTAATGATGATAAGTGGTGTAGAATCATTATGTTGTTATGTTTTAATTATTAAGGTGTGTTTTGTAACATTGATTCCTATTAAACATGTTCATTCATTTAATTCCCATGCTCGAGGTTTTTTAATTTTCATATTCACTTTAATTTGTTAATTAATTACATTTTATTTTTAAATTCCCTTTTGGTTTTAGATGTTTTCAAATATGAAATTTTGGAACCTCCTGTGATTCACCATCCATCTGTGTGTTCCACTTTCTATTTAGTGGGTTTATGTAGGGCTACCTTCACCTTTTCTTCCTCCCCAATAGTACAGTTTCATAGTTCCTCTCAACAACCACCTCTCTCGATCACACTTTCATCACCATCTCCTAACTCGTTGTCAGCTATCAACTTCAGAATATCTGGAAGAATGCATGGTCATTATAACCCTACTTCTCACCACCCTCGTAAGAAGTCAATTAATTCGATGGTTTCAAGAGAGAGCGCATCAGTATTATCTTAGTGTTTGAACTTCTTTTGAATGATTCAATAGGTGGTGCTCTATTATTTTGGAAGATATCAACAAGAAATCGGTGGTGGTTATTCTTAGACTAGTGGCATGAAAATCATCGAGATATAAATTATTGGACACAGGCTTATGATTTGGGTTTCCATGGATGTGTATAGTGTGACATCAATTAGGGCTTGTGGGGTAAAGTGGCTCAAGGACGAGCTTCTTATTGGTGGAGAGGTCTTGGATTCCTCTTTTAATAATGTCTAAAGTGATGTAGTGACCTCAAATGGTATTTCATTATTAAAAGGGGAGAGGTGTAAAAACATCTCTTAGAAGTGATTCATGATTCATAGTAGTGACACAATGTGTTCTCCAGATCATGATATTTTTGGAACTTCTTGAGATCTGGTCTGAATGTTGGGTTCAGTAGCTCATGTTCATCTACCTCGCATGTTTCCCCCATCTGAATTTTGAGGTTTACTGCAACATTATTGGATAACAGTGGAGTTATTGGACACCTTTTTCAGAAAATGAGCATTCATGAGTTCATGGAAAGTATATGTGGACCTATATCATTGATGAGTCATGGAAATCAGGGGAATGAGATTTCACCAGGGAAACATTACCAGACATGGATAGAATTACAGTTTTTTGGATAGCATCGCTCAACCTGGAAGATCGATATGGTAGAGGAGGTGGGTCCGAACCCCAGTAACAAAGTTATTTCTAGGTTTATTTTCTTTATTATATTTCAATATTATTTCATATTTTTTGAATGTGTTGTTTGGCTGGGGTGTTCGATGCAATTATTATCCATTTCTGTTGCTTTTATTCCATTATTTTGTCAAAGTAAAAAAAACATGGGATGATCCATCCCTACCTACGTAGGCCATTTTCTAATGCATGATACATTTGTGTGTCCCTTTTACATCATTCCATAATGACATGATTAATGTTAAACTCTTCTTCTTAAAATAATTCAATTCTATTTTGAAATCATTTTTTATTAAAGATGTTATTCGAGTAGTGTCTTTCTTGATGCGTCCTTGTTATTCCTATTTTCTAAAATGATTCATTTTGTGTTGGAATCAATTTTCAGTTTTGGAAGTAATTATTGAATATTTCTGATTATAAATTGTAACATGAATTGTTGTTTTATCCCTTAACATGAGATGTCATTATCTTTTTTTTAAATTAAATATATGTTTATTGTATTCTATTTAATAAGACGAAATAAAAAACATAGTATTTTATTCCGTATTATTATAGGATTATGAAAACTTATTTATACCAAATGGATCCTTGCTGTTTTTATGGGGGGTTTCGTTACGCAGTGTAGCCCCTAGAAAATATATCATATTTAAAATGATCAATCAAAAACATTGAAAATATGATCACAACATTTATATGAATAATTATTATGTAAAAATATTCCTAAAAATCAATAGTAAAATTATACCCACCACAAATTTTTATATTAAATTATTGTTTACTATAAGTACAAAACAATATATATATTTTACTTCAATGAGAAAAATGAATGTATTGATAATGTAGTTTTAGGAATTGTCTCACAGTCGTTCCAAATAAATCATCATATATTATTAAATGTTGTTGTTGAGACATTAAAAATTTTCAAGGAATTAAATAATATTTGATGTGTGTGTTAAAATTAAAATATAGCATCAAAATAATTGTAACACCACAGGTAAATAAAAAATATGACATTTTCATATTTATCCATATTTGTGAATAAAATATTGATATGACTTTAAAGGGGATGCTATGCTCGATGGCGTACCCAACACGCAACAACGAGTTTCTTGGGAATCTTACGTTGCACTCTAATAATAAAATAATATTATTTTAAATGGTAGTTAACATGTAGCCGTTGTAATGGCGGGAATGGATAGAAATAACTAAAATATGATTATATATGTTTTTAAATGTTTTACATTTATCCAATAAAGGATAGAGGCTTGAAATACGGAAAGAATTCAATTTTAGGCTTATATGCCCTAGTTTTCACAAAAGGTTCACTTATCATCTTTTGATGTTGAACCATCATTAAATATTGTTTTGTTCACTCTTAAACATTCTTTTGGACCAAATAAAACTCTTATTAAGAATCGGGACATCAAAATTTACTTTGTGTAAATTTTTGGTATCATTCCGATAAAGTTCATTTTTTTAATGAATAGTGTAAAATGTTGTATTTTAATTCAAAACCTCTTTTTAATATAATTTATTTATATGATTAGATTATATATTTAATTGGTTTTAAAGTGAAATTAGAATATATTTTTACCATTAAATCCAATAGTGGTCGTTGGAATTAATTTCACTTTGAAATCAGACTTAAACCAGTGTCAATCTTTTGATACTTATTGTTTCATAAAAACACGCTATTTGCTCTGACAGCGGGAAATAATTATTAAATTAATTAATCTGAATTATATGTTTTGAATTTTGTAAAATAGACTTCATTTTTGAATTCGGAATATCAAATATAGCTTAGGGTGAATTTTTGGGATTTTTCGGAAAAACATCAATTTTTGATGAATAGTGACACCACAAAGTGGTACTTATAAAAACTGATTTTTCCGTTTAAATGAAATGTTTCTATATTTGTGTTTTGAATTTCAAAAATCCGACATACATGGTTTTCATTAAGAAGTAAAATGTGGTTCAATGGGATAAAAATATTTTTTTGGTGAATAGTAACTTATTAAGTTTTTAATTGCGATTAGAGGTAATTAGTGTAGTTTAAGGTAAAAATAATGTTTTAATAATATGAAATGAACTTGACACATGTCCTAACCTCATTGGATGTGTAATGGACGACCATGAAAATCCATGGGTCAACTTGGGGACCCCATGGAGCCACTTTGGTTGGGAAATGACATAAATAACTTTTTATTTAATGTAAAAGTAAAAATGACACAAACATGATATGTTTTACTAAAACAATTTTTAAGTGGGGTTATAAAAGTCAGATTTTTTATTATAAATAGTCATTTGAAATATAAAAAGATTTCCTACATCATAGTAATTTTTTTATAATTTTTAGACATTAAATAAATTAAATTATTTATGACATCATAATGATGCAGCGATGACATCATTATCTGACGATTTAAATAAAATGAGAAGATAATGTATACTCTATGATCTACACAGGTCCAAAACTTATTTTATGGGTGGATTCCGAACCCTTATCACCTTATACACGAATTATATCAATGTGGGGCGTTTTAAAACCGAAACACATTTTCAAATAAAGTAATATTTCTTACTTTCCAAAAGTGCCCCTCCTCTCCTCTTATAAAAGGACCTCACCTCTACCTCATTTCACACACTCCTCAAGCCTTTGGCTCGGCCAAACCCTGACAATTTACTCTCTCCACATCCCTCTCCTCATCCTAGAGGATTCCCTTTGGGCAGAATCTTTTCAAAGGAAGCCTTTAGGCTCAAATCAAAAGGAGTTACACTTTTAAAGGTAATTCATTCTCTCATGTTCATTTGTTTTATTTTGCTTCTCCAACCCCCTAAACTATTTTTATTTACTTATTTTGTAACAACACCAGTATCTTCAATATACTAGGATGTTGTTAAATTATTTATTCTAGCTAAACTCTCACACAACTACATCAAATGGTTAAAGAACATACGGTTTCCGTGGATGGCCAATTCTGCCTCCTGAAACGATGATTGTTCAATACTCATTTAACACCTTCAAAGGTGGCCATTATGATGTCACTATTTTTTTATATGATATATAATATGTGTATTATTTCTTTAAGCTTATGTATTTTTCATTTGTGGCATACCATTATTGTTTCCATTATGGGTAAACATGATATCTTCATTTTAGGAAGTGCGGACTACCGCCCCCTGAAAGTGATTTGATTCGTTAATACCATATGTGGGATGTGTAAAGGATAAAGTTAATGATATTATATATGTTATTATACTGGAATTATAATATACCTTTATATCATTATTATTCCATTCTATAAAATACGAAATAGAAATGAAAGTAGCGTTCATGCGTACGTACGACTTACCGTCTCCATGAACGGTGCATTTCATTTCATACCTCTAAATGATTATGTAATGTTATAAATGTATTCTTGTACTGGATATATATGACATATATGATATCTACATCATGAATAAAATTCTCGATATAAAAAACATTTGGCCACACGAACAACATGTAATTTTAAGAAGTCCACTTTCGACTTAAGAACCAAATATCGGAAAAACAAATATTATTAAATTAAATGATTAAATAATGTTAATGACATGGTAATAAGTGATATAAAAGGAATAATGAACATGAAAAAGGTTCTTAAGGAAGAATAAAATAACTCATGTTTATTATTTAGGAGATTAAAGAACGATCGAGTCAAGTCGGACCTGAGGTAAGGGATCCTACTCCTCTCTTTCTTTTTAAGTACACACTTTTATGTCATTCCGTTTAAAGATCATCTTTCTTGTTATTGGGATGAAATTTTATATTAACATTACTGTAATTTTTATGTTCTTGTGATGAGAGAACCTATTCTCTCTCATCAATCCATTTTGGATCTTTTGAGTGGCACCGTTAGGCTGCCGAACTTTCGTAAGAGATCTAACCTCTCTCTTTCTTTTTAAGTACTCTCCTTTATGTCACTTCTTTTAAGCTCCTATTTTTAATGTTGGGGGGTTGTTCTTTTATATTACTCTTGCTGTATATTTTATTGTAATGTGATGAGATACCCTATTTGATCTCATCAATCCATATTCGGATGTTTTATGTGGCGTCGTTAGGCAGCCGAGTTTTCGTAAGGGATTTTTCATCCCACTTTTATTCCCGTGAGATTTATGCTACATTTGCCCCAAATTCCATTTAGTGGTGTATGTACTGCCCATTATTCTACTATTTGTGTAATATAATTTCGTTTATGAGTATTTACATCAATGATCTATTGTCCTTCTTTCACGGGATTTATGTTTTGAAAGATACCCAAGTCGGTAAGGGAACCTTTCACCCTCCTATTTTTTAAAAGACTTCTTTTGTTGCGTCTTCTAATTTACATATTGTTATGTTGGGATATGTTCTCATATATCCTTATTGATGTAAATTTTCTGTCCAAGTGATGAGATACACTTTTTATCTCTCATCTACTCATTTTGATGTGATGTCGTTAGGCTGTCAAGGGAACTTTTTAACCCAATTTCGATTTCTTTGGGTTCAACATGTAGTCATTGAATATGTCATCCATTGAATATGTGTGAATGACGTTTTATTGTTTAAAAATTAATATCCACTTATATTGGGTGTATTTTTATTTGTCACACATATTTTTGAGATTGATTTTCCATAATTTAAGGATACCTTCTTTTTAAGGGATTTCATCACATTTGACATTTCTATTAAGGGTTCATTGTTGTTATGCACCAATTCACTCTTATATAGTGTATATACTGTCCTTTGGAGTATTATATCATGAATCCATTTAGTCTCATGATATTTTAAAGTTCTGACTAAAGGTTATTCCTCAATTATTGTATTCAAGTGTCTCTAATTTTGGAAAAACCCCTTTAACCAAAATATCATTTTAAATGTTTTAATTATTTGTTCTTATTAATATCCATGTTTTCAAAATGGTTTTAAGGATTTATTTATATGGATATTAATGGTTTAAATTTTTAAGCTTCAAGGTGGTATGGGACACTTTGATTCAAAAATCTCTTTATTAAATGTTTTAAATGGTTTTGGAAATGTTTTCTTTTTGAATGGATTCATTATTTCAATATACTAAAATGTTATATTGTGATTGAAATGTGGAAATGTTATGTTTCCTTTATGCATGTTTTATGTGATACATTTATGTTATGGTTCTTGGTCATTGTTATGAAAACGGGTGGTTCCGTGATAAACTAAGGGAGGGTGAGCCCGATATAGCTCTCCAATGCATTGGGTAACACGAAGGAGTGAAACGTTAAGGTTTCTCCGAAGAGATTTTGGGAATATACTGTGATGGGTATTTCAAACGTAACCAAGAGGGTTACTCCCTACGTAAGAATGTTATGAATGCCTCAAGTTACCTTTATGTCTTATGTTTTCTATGATTTATTCATGATTTGATATGCCTTTGTTTTATGGGTAAAGTGTGTTTTCATTCTAATGTATATATGAACTCATGTTTCCTTTCCATATTTTTTATAACTCTTACTGAGCTTTTTATGCTCATCCCAAGTTTTTGAAATGTTTTTCACTGGTCAAGGGAAAGGTACATGATGTGATGATAGTGTCAAGGATGTGTCAAGAAAGAATCCGTGTTATATTTTAAATATGTTTCCGTTGATGGGAAGAATGAATACTGTCTTTTATGTAACCACTTTGTTTAAATGTGGAATGTAATGCAAGTTTCATGATCTACTTCTCTAAAACTCTAACCCTGATAAAATCCTCAATATGCAATCTTGTAATAACTCAAGATTAAATAAGGTTTAAGGCTGGGGCCTTATAGTTGGTATCAAAGGTTGGTTTAGATAACTTTAGAGGTTAGGGTATTCTTTAAGCATAAGTGACATTACCATAATGGTTAGGATTTCAGAAAGAGTCCTAGTTTTAGATAAAGTGAATGAGTAAGTATATCTTAGTGTTTATCTTACTCATTAGTACATTATGGTTTTGTTGATTTACTCACACTGACCTTTTTGGTTTTAGTAAATGGCTGGATCTAGCAGGCACCAAATTAACAATGGATGTGAAGGAAACTGTGACAGTTTTTTGAGCAAGCAACTGAATGATATGGGATCTGCAATGAGAACTCTTGTGATTATACTCAACCAACTATCTGGAGTCATGATTGACCACCTAAACCTTGGAGATTTCTCTAAGGCATCATATATGCAATAAACAAATCCCTACGGAAGTATAGGTAATAATAATAAAGGTAAGTGTGTTAAAAAACCTATGTGTCAAATATGTGGAACGAAACACCTAGGAAAATGTTTCAAAGGGACAAAAATATGCTATAGATGTGGAAATGAAGGTCATAAAGCAAGAACCTGCCATGGAAAAAGGAAGCATTCTGTTGACTCGAAGAAAGGGAAAGAAGTTCTTTTTGAGGGATCAATTGAATGTTTTAAATGTGGTGTGCATGGTCATTATGAAAACACATGTCCTATGAAGAAGTTTCGTGAATGGGATCACCAAGAGAATAAAACTGTTCATTTACCAATACCTAATGCCATTCCTACTGAGGATGAAGAAACTGACAATGGCCAATCAAAGTTATGTATTACTTCATGACTATTTTTTTCCTATTTTGTAATCTTAGGATATGATTCATGATTTTGTTTGTAGGAAAGAGGTATTTCGGAATAAGTTGGAAAGGAATGGTTAATGGATCATGAAGAATGTTGAATGAGTAAGATGTAGACATATAAGGGCTTCAAGAGTTATGGTGAAATTCTTAAGAGTATTAAGTCTCTTTTGATGATGGGGTTACATTAGAAGATTTTTTATATTATGTGTAACCCTGATGTTTAATATATTAAAATTTTATTCAAGGAATAGTTATCTTTTCTTCTGTGGGCATAGTTATAAATAACCATTTGGGTTTTTATGATCCTTACTTTTGAGGTAATGATGGGTTACTATATGTTATGATTGAAGTGAAAGGCATGAGATAAAATTGAGGTTAAATTATGTTATGGTTATTTTTTGATGATTTTATCCCTTTTTGGGGAATGATTTGAGAATTATATAGTTTTGGAAAAAGGACAACACGTAGACCGTGTGACTACCCGTCGCGTCGGACAAAGCTGCGGGAATCGAACCCACAACCAAAGTGCAACTAGTACTTATCGCCTACCACTGGACTACGTGAAGTCCCTGGTTAGTTTGTCTGATTATTTTTAGTTATATGATTTAATGAATTAAGAGTAAGTTGATTTTGGGTTATTTATGAAAATTATTAACCTATCATAGTGGATATGTGATTAGGTTAATTACTTTTCAATACGAGACTTTAGGAGCAACTAATGTTGTTTGGAGATAAATGTTACGATTTAACTTGGAAGACTATGTGACTAAATCCTTCAAATATTTGGGTTTCAATCTTATATTGGTTTACTTTGAAGAATTTTATGGTCAAATTGTATATCGGATGGTCCTCATTGAACTTTGGGTTTTGTTGGACAAATTTTGGAGATTAAGCATGGATTTTCTTTTTAATGAGTTATCCATTTCTGGATTATCTGATCTTGTACTATCCTTTTTGTTTTTGGTTTTGGTTAAAGTATAAAGACATGGGAAGTATATAGTTCTTTTTTGTGGAATTGTTGACTCTCTAGAAGTTGATTATAGTACTCATAATGCGAACAAGTCTCCCTAAATACTCGTCTTTTGGAAAAAATATGAGTTTGATTAAGGAATCTAGTAAAAGTTGAAAGTCAACATGATAAGTGATTATGTTTCCTTATGAATAAATTCCTCAATAAAAAGTAAATTAAAAAAAAAAATTGACTATTAACTTTTCCTACTAGGGAATCGAATACCGTTTAACCCATCACAAGTTTATGATTTTCTTGTGGTTAACTTTCTCCTAAACATGTTTTCTATCACTCTCCATCAGAACATGACCCTTTGTTTTTTCCTCCATGTCCATATTTTCATACTTGGAATCCTAGTATGGGTTAACTCGGGTGACCTCTGTGCTTATCGTTCTTTATTTTAAAGTGATTGTTTTACCGACTCTTGTTCTTATGTGGGACTTTCAGGGATGTTTCCTAGATCAATTTTAAAAATTGCGAGGACGCAATTCCCAAAAGGGGGGAAGGATGTAACACCCCAGGTAAATAAAAAATATGACATATTCATATTTATCCATATTTGTGAATAAAATATTGATATGACTTTAAAGGGGACGCTATGCTCGATGGAGTACCCAACACGCAACAACGAGTTTCTTGGGAATCTTACGTTGCACTCTTATAATAAAATAATATTATTTTAAATGGTAGTTAACATGTAGCTGTTGTAATGGCAGGAATGGATAGAAATAACTAAGATATGATTATATATGTTTTTAAATGTTTTTACATTTATCCAATAAAGGATAGAGGCTTAAAATACGGAAAGATTACAATTTTAGGCGTATATGCCCTAGTTTTCACTAAAGGTTCACTTATCACCTTTTGATGTTGATCCATCATTAAATATAGTTTTGTTCACTCTTAAACATTCTTTTGGACCAAATAATACTCTTATTAAGAATCGGGACATCAAAATTTAATTTGTGTAAAATTTTGGTATCTTTCCGATAAAGTTCATTTTTTTAATGAATAGTGTAAAATGTTGTAATTTAATTCAAAACCACTTTTTAATCTAATTTATTTATATGATTAGATTATCTTTTGAATTGGTTTTAAAGTGAAATTAGAATATATTTTTACCATTAAATCCAATAGTGGTCTTTGGAATTAATTTCACTTTGAAATCAGACTTAAACTAGTGTCAATCTTTTGATACTTATTGTTTCATAAAAACACGCTATTTGCTCTGACAGCGGGAATTAATTATTAAATTAATTAATCTGAATTATATGTTTTGAATTTTGTAAAATAGACTTCATTTTTGAATTGGGAATATCAAATATAGCTTAGGGTGAATTTTTGGGATTTTTCTGAAAAACATCAATTTTTGATGAATAGTGACACCACTAAGTGGTACATATAAAAACTGATTTTTCCGTTTAAATGAAATTTTTCCATCTTTGTGTTTTGAATTTCAAAAATCCGACATACATGGTTTTCATTAAGAAGTAAAATGTGGTTCAATGGGATGAAAATATTTTTTTGGTGAATAGTAACTTATTAAGTTTTTTATCGCGATTAGAGGTAATTAGTATAGTTTAAGGTAAAAATAATGTTTTAATAATAAGAAATGAACTTGACACATGTCCTAACCTCATTGGATGTGTAATGGCCGACCAATACAAGACATGGGTCAACTTGGGGACCTCATGGAGCCACTTTGGTTGGGAAATGACATAAATAACTTTTTATTTAATGTAAAAGTAAAAATGACACAAACATGATATGTTTTACTAAAATAATTTTTAAGTGGGGTTATACAAGTCATATTTTTTATTATAAATATTAATTGGAAATATAAAAAGATTTCCTACATCATAGTAATTTTTTTATAGTTTTTAGACATTAAATAAATTAAATTATTTATTACATCATAATGATGCAACGATGACATCATTATCTGACGATTTAAATAAAATGAGAAGATAATGTAAACTCTATGATCTAAACATGTCCAAAACATATTTGATGGGTGGATTTCGAACCCTTATAACCATAGCCACAATTTATATCAATGTGGGACCTTTTAAAACCGAAACACATTTTCAAATAAAGTAATATTTCTTACTTTCCAAAAGTGCCCCTCCTCTCCTCTTATAAAAGGCCCCCACATCTACCTCATTTCACACACTCCTCAAGCCTTTGTCTCGGCCAACCCCTGCCCATTTACTCTCTCCACATCCATCTACTCATCCTATAGGATTCCCATTGGGAAGAATCCTTTCAAAGGAAGCCTTTAGGCTCAAATCAAAATGAGTTACACTTTTAAAGATAATTCATTCTCTCATGTTCATTTGTTTTATATTGCTTATCCAAACCCCTAAACTCTTTTTATTTAATTATTTTGTAACAACAACATTATCTTAAATATACTAGGATGTTGTTATAAGATTAATTCGAGCTACACTCTCACACAAATACATCAAATGGTTAAAGAACATACGGTTTCCGTGGATGGTGAAATTCTGCCTCCCGAAACGATGATGTTCAATAATCATTTAACACCTTTAAAGGAGGCCATTATGATGTCACTATTTTTATATATGATATATAATATGTTTGTTCTTTCCTTATTCTTCTGAATTTTTCATTTGTGACATACCATTATTGTTTCCATTATGGGTAAACACGATATCTTCATTTTAGGAAGTGCTGACTACCGCCCCCTGATAGTGATTTGATTCGTTAATACCATATGTGGGATGTGTAAATGATAATTTTAATGATATTATATATGTTATTATACTGGAATTATAATATACCTTTATATTATTATTATTCCATTCTATAAAATATGAAATAGAAATGAAAGTAGCGTTCATGCGTACGTACGGCTTACTGTCTCCATGAATGGTGCATTTCATTTCTTACCTCTAAATGATTATGTAATGTTATAAATGTATGCTTGTACTGGATATATATGACATATATGATATCTACATCATGAATAAAATTCTGTATATAATAAACATTTGGCCACAAGAACAACATGTAATTGTAAGAAGTCCACTTTCGACTTAAGAACCAAATATTGCCAAAACAAATATTATTAAATTAAATGATTAAATAATGTTTATGACATGGTAATAAGTGATATAAAAGGAATAATGAACTTGAAAAAGGTTCTTAATGAAGTATAAATTAACTCAAGTTTATTATTCAGGAGATTAAAGAACGATTGAGTCAAGTCGGACCCGAGGTAAGGGATCCTACTCCTCTCTTTCTTTTTAAGTACAAACTTTTATGTCATTCCTTTTAAAGATCATATTTCTTGTTATTGGGATGATATTTTATATTACACTTACTGTAATTTTTATTTTCATGTGATGAGAGACCCTATTGTATCTCATCAATCCAACTTGGTTGTTTTGAGTGGAGCCGTTTGGCTGCCGAACTTTCATAAGAGATCTAACCTCTCTCTTTCTTTTTAAGTACTCTCCTTTATGTCACTTCTTTTAAGCTCCTATTTGTAATGTTGGGGGATGTTATTTTATATTCCTCTTTCTATAAATTTTATTGTAATGTTATGAGATACCCTATTTTATCTCATCAATCTATATTCGTAAGTTTTATGTGGCGTCGTTAGGCTGCCGAGTTTTCGTAAGGGATTTTTCATCTCACTTTTATTCCCGTGAGATTTATGCTACATTTGCCAAAAATTCCATTGAGTGGTGTATGTACTGCCCATTATTATACTCTTTGTGTAATATTATTTCTTTTATTAGTATTTACATCAATTATCTATTGTCCTTCTTTCATGGGGTGTATGTTTTGAAAGATACCCAAGTCGGTAAGGGAACCTTTCACCCTCCTCTTTTTTAAAAGACTTCTTTTGTTGGGTCTTTTAATTTACATATTGTTATGTTGGAATATGTTCTCATATATCCTTATTGATGTAAATTTTATGTCCAAGTGATGAGATACACTTTTTATCTATCATCAACTCATTTTGATGTGATGTCGTTAAGCTGTCAAGGGAACTTTTTAACCAAATTTCGATTTCTTTGGGTTCAACATGTAGTCATTGAATATGTCATCCATTGAATATGTGTGAATGACCTTTTATTGTTTTACACTTAATATCCACTTATATTGTGTGTATTTATATTTGTCACACATATTTTTGAGATTGATTTGTCCTTAATTTAAGGATACCTTCTTTATAAGGGATTTCATCACATTTGACATTTCTATTAAGGGTTCATTGTTGTTATGCACCAATTCACTCTTATATGGTGTATATACTGTCTGTCGGAGTATTATATCATGAATCCATTTATTCTTATGATATTATAAAGTTCTGACTAAATGTTATTCCTCACTTATTGTATTCAAGTGTCTCTAATTTTGGAAAAACCCCTTTAACCAAAATATCGTTTAAATGTTTTAATTATTTGTTCTTATTAATATCCATGTTTTCAAAATGGTTTTAAGGATTTATTTATATGGATATTAATGGTTTAAAATTTTAATCTTCAAGGTGGTATGGGACACTTTGATTCAAAAATCTCTTTATTAAATGTTTTAAATGGTTTTGGAAATGGTTTCTTTTTGAATGGATTCATTATTTCAATATACTAAAATGTTATATTGTGATTGAAATGTGGAAATGTTATGTTTCCTTTATGCATGTTTTATGTGATACATTTATGTTATGGTTCTTGGGCATTTTTATGAAAATGGGTGGTTCCGTGATAAACTAAGGGCGGGTGAGCCCGATATATCTCTCCAATGCATTGGGTAACGCGAAGGAGTGAAATGTTAAGGTTTCGCCGAAGAGATTTAGGGAATATACTGTGATGGGTATTAAAAAACGTAACCAAGAGGGTTACTCCCTAAGTAAGAATGTTATGAATGCCTCAAATTACCTTTATGTCTTATGTTTTCTATGATTTATTCATTATTTGATATGCCTATGTTTTATGGGTAAAGTGTGTTTTCATTCTAATGTATATATGAACTCATGTTTCCTTTCCATATTTTTTATAACTCTTACTGAGCTTTTTATGCTCATCCCAAGTTTTTGAAATGTTTTTCACAGGTCAAGGGAAAGGTACATGATGTGATGATAGTGTCAAGATTGTGTGAAGAAAGAATCCGTGTTATATTTTAAACATGTTTTCATTGATGGGAAGAATGAATACTGTCTTTTATGTAACCACTTTGTTTAAATGTGGAATGTAATGCAAGTTTCATGATCTAATTCTCTAAAACTCTAAACCCGAAAAGATCCTCAATGTGTAATCTTGTAACAACTCAAGATTAAATAAGGTTTAAGGCTGGGGCCTTATAATAATAATCCTTAAATAAAATAGGTTGAGAGCTATTCAACTGAATTATCGGGGATGTTTTTGTTTTACAAGTGGGTCTGATAACATGAGGTGACACCCTCTCCTCTCATGAAACCTCCATAACCCTAGGCATAAAAGATCTATTTTCACCCAATATTTTGCCTTTTCCACCCAACCTTTAATCAACATCACATCATACCTCTTTATCATATATCTTCATTTAGTTTATATTTTTTCATTATATTAATTGAAGTGTTCTATTTTTAATTTCATTATTTGGCCTTGATAATTCCTAAGCTGGCCCTATGGATCAAAGGTATTATGACTTTAAATGAATTGAGATCCAACTTAGATTTAAAAATAATCATATCATTAATTGGAATTAAAGAAGATTTTTATCATTGAATGTCATTGAATTTATGGATGACCGTCATGCTAATTCTTATTTTTCTTATATATTTATTCGTCGTATATATATATATATATATATATTATTATTTACATATACATATGATAATATATATTATTTATTAGGTTTAATTTTTAATTAATTACTTATATAAGAAATAAGATAATATTTATTATTACTATAAATAATATTAATATAATTGAAAATAATAAGATTATTAATTTTTAATATTTAATGAATGATTATTATTTATTATATTAAAAAATTGTATAATAATCCATATTATGTATAATAAATAATCATCGTAAATTAATTATTAAATATAAATAATAATAATTGAATTCAAAATAATATTATTATTAATATTTTTTAATAAATTTAAGAATATTATATATTATACATAACATGGATAATAACACCAGGAATGCTTAGGACATTATCATGCTCGGTCCTAAAAATTTATTTAACCAAACAAAATTTTAGTGAAACACAATGTCATAATACATGTTTCAAATTAAGTGTGCCACCAACTACATTGTTATTATCAATATAGTTATTAATATTATTGTTCATTATTTGTTTAAAAAAATTTCTATGAATTTCCAATTATGTCAATTATTTGATTTATGAAACGTAATTTAATATATTGGTATGTTTTTAAACAAAGTATAAAAAATGTTTTAAGAAACATATCACATGTATCAATCTAATCTGTGTTTTTGGCATGGAAGATATTATTTATCATAACCAGGTATATATTATGCATCCATGCCATGTATATCTACATAGCATGTCTAGTATAATCTGATCCTATATATAATCATCATAACCCTCCTCCACATCATCCTGTGTGGTAGGTGGTGGATGTACAATCTCACCGTGTATACACTATGCTACATCTAAACATAGTGGCTATTGACTGGCACTCTCACCAACATATGAATAAAATGGTAGTTTTGCTTCAGATACCTATTGATCAAAGGCCAATAAAAACTATTCCATAGACCAATCAATGTCTATCTGAACAATAAATTTTGACATGCTAACTGACCATAAATATGTTTGGGCCTCTCATAGTGGTTTTGGTTCCTATGCAACAGTAGCTGCAAGGTAATCTGTCTGCTCATGATGAAAACCCTCGTCATATCCCACATCTACATCCAGAATATGGTATTTATATTATGGAAATTCTATATCTGGTTCATCAACCTCAATATTTCAAAGCGGATGAAATAAAATTTTGTGATAAATCTCATCCCCTAGAGGAATCAACTCTGTCGTAGCTCTAAGAAAATACGCCAGGTCAAATGCGCATGTCGGATCAGAGATGTGAAGGTGATGGGTGATATGAGAATCTTATGAAAACAAACTATGATATTATGTAATTTTAATAAAATAAAATATCAATAGTGGAAGGGATAATTATTACCAAGTCATGATAGCCACGTCTATGTCGTGTAAGAAATATCATGGGGAAAGTTTGTGTCACAGACATGGTATTTGATAACCTCCAAGTTATTTTCATGAAAAAATGTATATTAAATTATTTAATTTCTATCCTTATGTGTTAAGGGTTGAATTAACTTCATCCAATAATATTTGGTGAAGTGTTAGGGTATTTTTCAAATATTTATAAAAATATTTTTACCCTTAACTACATGTTTTATCCTTAATTGTGATAAAATAAATTAAAAAAGTTATAATTAATACTATATAAAACATAAAATGGACCTATTTAATAAATTTGAAACTTATGATTCCAAATATTGAATCCTTTTCTCAAAATTCAAAACACATAAATGGATAAAATTAAATTAAAATTAATCCTATAAATTGGGTGAGAAATTGAGTGTTTAATGTGAAAATATTCAATGATTGAAAAGTTTTTAGATCCAAATTCAATGTGAAATTAATTAAAAAGAACAACATCAAATTTAAGAATATTAAATTTATCTAGTTTTAATTTATAGAAAATAAAAAATATTATAATACACAATATATAATTTAGATTAAAAATCTATTTTCAATTAATATTCATAATTTTTCACTATTCATCAAATCATGAAACTTATCAGAAAAATAAAAAAAATAAAAAAAAATCGATACCCCACATTCAAAGAAGAATTTTATTTTGTAAAATATAATTTATAAAATTGTCAAAAAATATGTTTAAACAAAAATTTCCATCAAATGCTGTAATACTATCATTTTAGAAAAATAATTCTTTTAAGTGAAAAAATTGGACTTATTTTTATATCATTTTAGGAAATAGATAGGATGAATTCGAAACATTATATAAAATAAATATATATATACTTTATATAATACAATAATAGTGATTTGTTTGTTTTATTGGAATAAAACACACTTGTTCCCATTTTAATTGTTTTTCATAAAAAAATTACTTTTAACTTCAAAAGGGATTTTTATGTGTAAAATATAAATTCATAATTTAGTAAATACTATTAATATCCTCCATTATAATGTCTAGGGTATAATTATCTATTTAAATTATTATTATAATAAACATAAATGAAATTTAATTTGTTCAAAAAGAAATCATAAAAATTATGTGTGTTGCATTGTATCCTCATAATTTACAGTAAACACATCCCATCGATCTTATCTTATTATGTGTGCATACATATGATATGGGTTTGGGTTTATTTACTCCCCATCATTTTTGATACGAAACATCATAATAATTGTGTGAATGCCTCAATAAGACTCTCCAGTAATCATTAATACAAATTTCATTCAGGATCTGTCTAATATAACTGAACTTTACAAGGGATAATGAAGAAAGTCAATGTTTTATTATTATTTTTTAGTTAAATAAATAATTTATGTAATAATGTTTCCCTAATATATTCCAAAATTATTGTATTATGAAATTTCACAACATTATGCCAAAGATCTATATCAATCAACAAACAATAGTGAGTGGTGATCATGAGGACACTACTAAACATGGACATTGGGTTTAATAGCCTTGTCTTGTGGATTCTGTCTAACCTCAAATTTGGTTACTTTTTCACATTAATAATTTTCATTAACAACATCTAGCTATGACACTCCTATTTTTTCTGAGAGATCAGTTGTTCACCATCTACAATTTCCTCAGGTTCAACAACATCAATACATTCTTCCTATGGATTGGTAGAATTGGTATGTATAGAGGTTGTTTTTTCTATGCTTTGTAAGAACCATCAGGTTGAGAAAAATTTTGTTCCTTGGGATTAGGAAAATTAGTGTAGAATTATTTTAAACAGTTAATTTATATTACATTAATGCATTAGTGAAAATATTATAATATAATGTAAAAACTGTATATTACAAAAAATATATCTCGATTATTAAACACTTTTGTTAATGGTTTAAGGGACGTGACCCCACTACCTTGTATCTAAATCCCTTTCATTTTGGTCTCCTCTAACATTGAAGACCCTGTCTACATTGGGATATCTGTGAAAGGATTTTGACATTCCAATTAATGGTTTATCCACAGTTGAATTTTTATCTAACCCTTCAATGGTTTTGGTCAATAAAAAAACAATTGGACACATTCTGTTTTTTGAATCTAGAACATAAAATACTTTTACATTCAATGATGAGTTTAGAAATGGTTCATATTTGCACCATTACATAATAAAATTCCCTTTTACGAATCTCAATTCATAAATTTTAACTACACTCCTATTATCAACCCACATACATTTTTAAATTGTAACATAGAATGTTGTATAATACAACTTCCATATATTTTGATAATTTTAAAGTATGACATATTCACATAAATTAGATGTCATTTTCATGGCACCAAATACATGCATCACTTTATCTATAAGTGTAACTCAACTATTTTTCATGGTAATACATTGATCATGTTCATTTCTATAGAATGTATAACCATTAGTTATAAAACCATTTTAAGACAATACATGAACATTTGGTCCTCTCTCTATCCATGAATGTTGTTCTGAATTTGAATTTATATATTATTATGAAACTTTTAAAATATTATCTCAATACAATCCTATAACATGTTGATTATGTGTATTTGATATCCAGATTTAATCTATTATTGGATTCAAATACCTAATAATTTATTTGTGGGTTTCAACATATGGGGAAACCTCTAATCTATTATGCAAAACATAAATATGGGCATACTAAAATCTATAATAGTGATTGTGACAACATCAATTTCATAAATTATTTTCCCCACAGGCCTACAAGTGTGATGCGATTTCAATAGACCAATGATTTCCACATTGGATAGGTTGTCGATACATAATTCAACAGATTACTCAAAAATATATTGCTCCACAATAAAACCTTATACCCAACTTTAATAATTTTTTCACCTTTTCAATATATTCATATACCATTCAATGGGGTACATCCATCAATATTCTATAGGAACACATAGTTAAATGTCTCTTACCATGTGAACTATCAATTGAACCATCATATTAAATATTTTTTTTTGGGATAACATGTCCAATTCAAATAATATTAATGCAATATACTTTCCCATAGTTGGAAATTTGACAAAGTTTAATACTTTTTTACATTGATTTTTGAAAATGAAATAAATCATTTTTAATATAGGATGGGCATTGTTTGGAAAATGTAAGGTAAAGATACATATATTAGATCTTGCCTCAAAATAGGATAATCAGGTTATTTTAGACACTTTAACATTAAATAAATCATTGAAGTGATATGCATTATATTCAATGAAAACCCCTCGAGAACCACTATATCATTAATGAAGTTGAAAAACTGATATCTCTTCTACCAACAAATAGTCTAAGAAGATGGAGGAAGAAAAGTCTTCTTTTCACCCTTCTCTAGAACGAACTCTTCCCATATTTCCATGTCAAAAATATACAACCTATCCTTAATTAAATACTTTTTTCATTGGTTTCATTTATTAATATTCCAATGAAACTATCAAATAAATTTTCTCATCTCGCATTACATAAATAAAATTCTTATCATACAAGCAATTCATGTATGATATTTGAAAAAAAAAATATTTTTTTTCAAACTGATTTTTGTAAGTGTTATCATTTTTTTTACAAAAAATAAGTGTCTATATATTTTACATTATCTAAAATATGAGTTCAAATTTGTGTAGAGAGTTTTCTAAATTCTTTTGAACTCCCATTAAAGGACATCATCGATGATCATTACATTAATTCATTGGGGTAGAAATATCAATGTCCTGTACAAACCGTCACTGATGAATGTTTAATCATAATTGACTTTGTACCATTATCATAGAAGGAACAACCCTTATATCCAATAATTCTATATTCTAATAAATTCCCATAAGTAGTAAATTCATTTATTATCCCATAAAACATGGATATAAATGTGAAATATTCATTTTTATAGGAATCATATAATATAAGACCGATATCCCATAATAATTTCAAATATCTGATCAATGGGACCAACTAAATGTCAATATCATTACATAGTTTTTTTGGTCCTGATAAAAGAATATATAACATATTTTATTTTTATTTCATGCATAACCACAGTGGAATGTTATAATTTTCCATCATAAACAACAATTTACTATAAGAGATTCTTTGAAAACCAAAAGTATTCACACCATATATAGATTCTGAAAGAAAAATGATTCTCAGCTCATTTCTATATTCAGGATCGTCATTATCAATTCTATCACATAGAGATGTTCCTTTTGGGTGACAAAGATTCTCATCTTCAATTATTTTATTTTCATTCCATGCTAATTACATTATAGTATCATTAATACTAAATCAGATCCTAAACCTTGGAATGGATGGAAAGTACCATGAGGATTTTTATATCCCAATTCATCTTTCCTGTGTTGATAAGAACTAAATTTTAGGAATTCATTAAGTGATTGGTGGTTATTTTGAATGATATACTCTCATTTATAAATGAATTTATTATTTCAGATATAATAACAATTTAACATATCATTCCTTTAGAGTCATATGTTTGCATATGATGCTAATTATATTATGGGAGCATATCATTCAAGATATAAAGTAGTTCATTGAAATTGGTGTCACCCTATCTGTTTCCAACATTTATATTATATAAATTTTGTATGGCTGACAATGTTGTGTATTTATTACAACAACCATAAAATGACATCTTTGTACAACTATTTAACATATCAAACATTTTTTTACAATCATGAAGTTCACCTTCAACTATCACGATCATTACATCAATATTATTTTCATCATCACTGACACCTATAGTCTCATCCTCGATATGATATTATTTATTGTACACACTTGTAATCATATTAAATGATCCATAAAATGTAGTCTTATCCTTATCATTATCTACATTGACATTTCCCACATTTTTATTCCATCAATTGTAACTCAAATCTATTCCGTGACAGATCACGTGTAGTTCCAACTCCTTTGGACTAATAATTCTTAAATAAAAATAATGTAAACATGGAGCATGGATTTGAGAAATGTAATTTTCATGATCTATTGAAAACATGACGAACTCTTTCACCCCATCTTCCTATAATTTTTTTATATGATTGAAATCCATCGATTTTTGATTCATATCCATCCTATTTGATTTGGTAATATTAATATTTAAAAAAAATAAATACACAAAAGGGTCCTTTCAAATAATTGGAACCCCACATTTGAATTCTTTAAATAATTTTCACATTCGTTGATAGAAATGGAAATTTTAACTTAATAAAATAATGAATCCACTTGTGGTATGCATTATCCTTGGACTTCATCCATAATGATCACCATTACCTTGTATAGGATAACTACTTCCCAAGTCAGTTCAGGAAACATTTTTTCATGCACAAAAGATATGGCAGATGAGTCTCATGAAATAAAATGAAATAATAACTGTTTGATAGGTGAGGCTTATGAGTATTATAGTTGTATCCTTTAAAATAAATTTTCCTTGGATGGGGAGTTTGTGAAGAACCAAAAAATATTTCTTACTTTTCTTCCAATGTTTTAAAAAGTAGCTGCAACAGTATTCTCCCTACAAGGGGATCCTTGATTGGTGTGACTATTATAAGGATCATTGAGATGATCTAACAAATTTTCATGCATAAGTAGTCATTAATGTTCTAACATTCCATACAAGACATCAGTTATCCATGATATGGAAAATTATTTTGGTCTAAGGAATGATTTTCAGTAGCACTTAACTTCATGTAAATCCATGGTTGCAGTAGTGGGGTCATGATGGATATCCTATGGGTTGGATGGAGTAAGTGTATTTCCATTTACATGGTGTTATTATCAATATATATTATGTAGAAGGTGAGATTCTATATACTAAGGAGTTATATGAATGTTAATATGATCACAAAAATATAGATACCACCCTTTCTCCTTAAACATTCATGAATTTGTAAATATAAATATAACTCATCATATTGAATTTATATATATAGATACCACATAACTTTTTGACACATATTTTAAGGAGTGTGTGACAATGAAAAGAAAATTAGTAAGTTAGAGAATCAATAATTTAACCAATAACAGAAGTTAATTTATAAAGTGTAATTGTAAATGAAAAATGTATCACTTATTTATCACCCCTTCTCTATGATAAATTAAAACTAATGAAGAAACATAAGTATTGTATATTACTCATAAATTTAATCTTATATAATCCCATAAAATATATTTCTTCTAATGTTTTTATAGTATTCCATATTCTAATATGGTATTAGGCTATTGAATATTATTCGATCCTTAAATGTTCATTAGGTTTAGTTGGAGTGACTGGGTTTCATGGATAATATTAATGAAATTCCTTTTTTTCCTTTTCTGATTTCATACTTCAAATAAAAAACAAACCAATTACTATTTTTATAAATATGTGATAAGGGGTTAGTGTCCTAAGTGAAAATCCAACTAATGTGGGTGATGTGGGAAATTAATTTAACTTATGTCTTAATATCATAATAAAATTACAGAATAGATATTTTGATCATATTATCCAAAAAAATGAGTAAGATCATTTAAGAAGAAAATGTTTCTGACCATCAAATAATAAAAAGATAATGGAATATGATGTTCTCAACATACCTAGAGGTAAAAAAATATTAACTCTTCATAGAATACATGAGGGATACAATATACCCATTAATAGAATATCATTTATTTTTATTATTTTGGTACTATAAGGAAGTATTCACAAAATAGATATAAGTATATTATTTCCATTATTAAATAATTTCCTGAATTCAGTATGTTTTCTTTGTCAATAATAAATCATAGGTTATAAATATGATTAAATGTTTTTGAATAAAATTACATAAGGATTGTAATTTCTCCATAAATTCAATTTTAAATATAAAAGATCATTTATTTAGATCAAGATTTATATAAAAAATAACATCCTAATTCTGAGAAATTATATAATTCCAATATAGTAACTTTTAAACCAAATAATTTTCCCTTAAAAACACATTTACATAATGAAAAACTGATGAATATTGTGTAAATAAATCAAGGAGATAATTGTTATTCATTTCTAAAAATGATTTCCCCCCTGAAATCCATGTTACCCATTATTTAAAATAATTTTTTTACAAAATTTATAACCCTGAAATTTTTTTTTTTGGAAAATCAAAGGTCAAATTTATTTTCAATCTACCTTAGAAAACTCACTAAATATTTTCTATACCAATCTCTTTCAATTCTGAACCATGATTTCATACTTTTGAAATCATCTGACCCACTTTGACAAGCTATGCTCACCTATTATATAGTATAATATGTATAAAAATTTTCATATATATATATATATATATTTACATGGAAATATTAAAAAATAAAATGGTTATTATTTGAAAACCATTTTTTATAATAGAAAATATGGTTATTGAATATAATAATTATTAAAAAAAAGTAATTATTATGTTTTTAAATATATTTTAAACACGAAAACCAAATATATTGAATAAAATTATAATTATTTTTCCAATAAACATGAAAAAAATGATCACGAGGACTGAATCATAAAAAAGTGTCAATTTGACCATAAAATATTATAGTAAATTATAAAATACAAGAAACGATAATAAAAAAATGGTTCTTATAAAATATTGAATTATAAATTAAATATAATCATTTTTCATTTTTAATTTTATAGAATCATTCATTCTATTTTTGGGTGTAGGTTATTCAACACTATAACTTAGTTTAAAATATTTCGAGTATGAAAATAGTATGGAATAATCAAAAATACAATTTTTTTAAATATAACTAAAGGAAGAAACCAATTTTGATTCAAATTTTTTTTAAAAACTAATCTCCCATATATATATCAATAATAAAAAAACTGATCATCACACACATGGGGATGATAAACCTATTAATAATAAAGGGGAGAACAAAAATATTTTGTGGTTTAATAAAAAAATATTAATGTATATAAGGAAGAATCATGATAGTTTTTTACTATAAAAAATTTATAGATTGAAACATAATGGAATCAATTAAATAGAAACCCCATAGTAATTTATTTCTCTACAAAATTTACCATTTTCTCTCAGTTTCTACTCTCCTTTTAATGTATCTTGGAAGAAACATAAACCACTACCGTCTTTCAAAATTTTGGTTTTTATTCATGGGTGAAGATTTCTACATAAAAATGAATAGACAACCATAACATAAAATTTTAATTTGGTAATCGATTTGTTAGGTGGGGGTTAGACATGTGAGGAATGTTTAATGTAATATATTTAACTAGGTTTGGTGTAAGCAATAATGGGTTGTAATATGTGGTGCAGGGGCGCATTACATGGCTACACAACACATAAAAACACTAAGAAACTTCATCGATACAATGGGCGGTCAAGGAACATATCTAGAGACACTAGCAATATAAATCAACACATTCCATATAATTGAAGAGGATAGATTAATTAAGAAATTTTAAGTAGAGAGATAGCAGCAGCATCATTAGGGTTTAGTGAGAGTGGTGGCAGTAGTAAGGTTCCGAGAGAGCATGAACACGTGAGATAGGAGATCCTTTTATGGTTATTTTTACAATATTAGGTAAGGTTTTCATTATCACTTTAAACAAAATACTTATAAGGAACATGTAATGGTATTTCATGCCCACTAGGCCTATGGTCCATGTAATGAGCTTCATTCCCACTGGGCCATGTACTGAATAAATAAGGATTAATAGTTGGGTTATCCCATGGGAGGCTATGACGTGCCTTTCTGGCCTCTGTGTGCGATGTGTATACGTGTGTATAAATTTTATTATACCCCCAATAACCTAATATATATATATAAATGTTTATTTATTTATTTATAATTATATTTATAAATAAATATAACATATTTGGTGCTTGGAGGCACAATTAAATTCAAATACACACACACACCACACACACAGGACGAAAAGGAAGACCATACCCCCAAGGGGATAACCAACCCATCAAGCATTATTTATTTACTACATTCACTATGGGATTAATGGGTATGAAGCCCACTACATGGAACAAAATCCCAATGAAGCATCATACCTGTATCATCCTAGTTGTGTTACCACTTGCCTGTATCATGCCTACATCACGGCCTACCTTGCATCAAGTTTAAACCACTGCCTACCTACGTCAACCCTTCATCATTTCCACATCATAAATCCCCCAAGGGGGCCTACCCAGATTAAATCGTGGGTCTTTTGGATTCCAAATGGGATCCTTTACCACTAAGGTAGAGGCTCATTGGCTTATAAGTAAATATATATAAAAAATATTTATTTATATTTATAAATAAAAAAATAGTATATAATTAAAAATAATATAAATATATTTATAATAATTTCAAAATTATATATATATATATTTATTTTTTTAATTTCACAAATAAATATTTAATAAAAAATATATATTTATAATTTTATAATTAAAAATTAAAATCACAAAATTATCAAAATATGATTTATATAGATTAATTATATAATTTTTAAACATATTCTAATTATTCAAACTTAATAAATAAAAAAATTAAATATTATTCCTAAAAATTAGAGACATAATGAAAATATCACATGTATAGTAAATTAAAATACCCACAAATTAGTATTTCCAATTTATTAATAATATTTTTAACATTATTAATGAATATATTATAAGTAATGAATAAATTAAATTATATAAATTATAGAAATATTAAAAAAATTAATTCTTAAATTTTACATGACTTAAAGTAATACGTCTGTACATATACACATCTACACATAGAGATACATACACACATAAACATCTGCACAAATACACACACACACACACACAAACACACACACATATATACAAAAATACACATACATACATACAATTAAACTTGTATATATATTTTGAATTAATTAATAATATTATAAATATATGTCTAAATTAATATTTTCATTTTTGATAGGTTCTTGGTCAATGTTATCTTGTCCACTGTATTGATCTATAGGGGTTCCTTTCAACCAATGACAATGAAACTAACGTAAATATTTAATATTAAAGGGTTCCTCATTTTTTTTAAATTGCAATGTCCCTAGTCATGAAATTTCAAACTATAAAAACTATGTTTCTTTTGATTTTATCCTCCTATGGATATGATGAAACATCATGTTTTAAAGGGACTATAAATGGGATTCATAATTCTTCAGCTTGCATGGGTATGATGGTAATGATCTACCTCGAGTTGGAATGATCATGATGGTTGACTTGCATAGGAATGGACTCAGATGTGATTTTGTTAGGAGGATGAGTGGTCTTAATGACTATTCTAATAGAAATTATTATGTTAGAGGTGGTTAAAGAGAATGAATCATTATGTATACCCCTAATACTTATGTCCATGCTATCAATTAGTAGGATGCAAGATCATGGGTCGAGATTGTGTAGGAGGGGTAGACCAATGATAATCTGGATGATTCCCCTACTTCTACATAAGTGCTTTTTCTACTAGATCAATCTATAAACAATTGACCAACTACTATGTCAGAAGTTAATGAAGTTTATTTTTTATATAAAAGTGCATTGTCTTGTAGAGGTAGTGATATTTTTCTAGGGCTCGGTGACATTGCTGATATAGTAGTGGGTAACCATCATTCAATAGATAGTGAGACATTAATTGATTCCCAATCTCTAAATCAGGATGATTGTTAACAATTAGTTGATCGAACATATAAGGGGGGAGCAAAATATTGTGGCAAAGAACCATGAAGGTAAGATACATTCTGTAGATGGAAAAAGATACCAATTTTCCATCCCTTGGATATTCAAAACACAAGATACCCAAACTCAGCATCTTTATGAACCATCTTCTCATATCCAAATACATACATTCCTCTCCAGCATCAAGTCTTTAATGATTCCCCCCCCCCCCTTCAGGTTGAGCACCCAAGCACTGGTGAGAATTTAGAGTTTTAGTTTCTACCTTACATTAGTAATATAATGAATATTTCTAATGTATCTTTTGATAAGGCCAAATAGGATGATTTTCTTCTTTCATGAGAAATAAATTATAATACAATACCTCATCTTGATCAAGAATGTGAATGGACCAGGGGAAACATTATTTATAAAGGGGTGGAATGGTTTTTCTCACATCTTGATGCAACTTAATCTTTAATGAAGCTAGATGTATTGGGATTCAATGAATACTTAGCAGTTATGAAGTTGTGAGAAATCAATGTTGAAGATTGACTTCGGTCTAATCCTAAGATGAACTTCCAAGATTTATCCTGGAAATTGAGGATTTACTGCACCTCCAGGGACATTTTTGAATCATCTTCATATAATGATCACGAGGCCCCACCAAAGGTCAAGTTATGGTGGAGTGGAATATATACCAAGGGAAGATTAATACTTCAAATAAATATGGGAACGATAAGGATGTTCAAGAGTTGAATTTCTATTTTAAATTTACTTTTTTATGACGTGGGAACTTTTTCCCTTGTTTGACATATCTTTTTCTATGTATTATTTCTTTTTTATAAAAAATTTGGATCCATAGATTTGGATTCAAAATCCATAACTAATCCATATTCGTATAAACATTATTTTTGGAATATGAATACGATATATATATATATAATATTTTTTATTAAATTTTTTTATCAGCGCTAAGAATAGTGCTGATAATGATCCACCATTATAGGGAATATGAAAAGTGTTAGTTAAGGGTAGCCATTTATCACTGCTTTTCTAACATTGATAAATGTTACCTTTACCAGTGCTTTTATCTAGTGATGATAAATGGTTACCATTTTTCAGTACATTATGTTTAGTACTGATAAAAGTCGGTTCTTCTTATGGCATGATTTTTGGTAGTGATTTATCAGTAGTGAAAATTAATTATTGGATTTTTAAGAGAGAATATATTCCTACATAGTGGTATAATATTTATAATAAATAATTTTTTATCTCATTTCTAAATGATATATATTTAACATAAATGATATTCTAGAAAATGTATATAATATAAAGATATTGAATAAAGGATTGGGTTGTGGTGGAATATGCAGAACGAAACTCATCTGAAGGGGTATCAATTTGTGTATGAAAGAAGATATATGAAAATAGATATATGGATTAAACCATGAATCTAGATGTTGTGGAGAAAAATTAGGATGTAATTATTAGGTAATATTTTGATTTTAGGTTTTACATTAACTCTAGGCTGATGGAACTCATCCGTAGTAAAATAACATGAAGAGTGGTTCTTTGGAGTTCATCTATGCTAACCCTAAATTTATAAATAAACAGATTGAATATTTTAATAATTGAATCATTGGAAGGTTATATTCATAGGGTAACACATGGAAGCATGGGGATTTTAAGTCTTGGCATCCTCATATTTTGGTATTTGATAAAGGGTTGATTTTCTTGATTGTTATCGGTGACTTTCATCTCATCTCTCCCTCACAAGATCTCAAACTACATGTCCAGATTTTTTTATTTATTTTTCTTAATCCAAGGCCCTAAAATTATAGGATTGTGCTCCATTTTAATATCCAACAAGATCTAATATATCAAATACTATTTTCGAGGTTTATATTTGGGGTTTAGATTGGTTCTTTCGGAATCCTCAAATTCTCTAGGATGTATCTTTTGTTGTCATCACACCTGTAAGATTTGAAATAGAGAACTGAATTAAATGATATGGTCATTATTCCAAAATTATTGTTGAAATTTATCATTTTTCTCTACTAATTTTAAAAATTATTTTGGTAGATTATGAATTCATATTTAAAATTTCTCTTGAATATGTTAATGTCCCTAAATTTTGCATCAATTTATTCAGCATTGGGCTTCGTAGGGAAATATGGATTATGATAATGAAATGATATAATTTGAAAAATAATGATAATAATGTTGAGAATTGTAAACTTAAATTTCCTATAGTAGATAATGTTCCTTTTGTTAGGTGTAATTTGATGGTTACTATAGTTATATGTGACATAGAAAGGAGATATTCTTATAATGCTCATTTACTAGCTATGTCCCTGTACTCCATTAGGATTGGAGGAAGTACAGATAGACAGACTAAAGATGACTCACTTCATACCTATTTATCTTTTTTAAGTAGTTTTATTGGATAACATTCATTATTCTAGTAAATAAATTAAAGAAGCTCCTATACATAATTCGTAGGATGATAATTTTGTGGATCAACATACTTATTCATTGAAATGGGATGACATATGAGATTCCAATGACGATGAGGGAACTAACAGTGACACTGGAGGATGTTTTCCTACGCTTATTGAGTACCATTATTTGTCCAATGGGAAGGTTCCACCGTACAAAATAGCTATTTTTGTGGAAAAGGCGGTGGCCAAATAAAATATTAATGATATCTCTATGTTTCATGGTGTTATTAATGGACACTCAGTGGAACATGTGTATCTAGATGGGAATTAACTAAATACAATGCAGAGTACCCTTCTAGTGGTAAGGTTGATTTTGTTACTAGATATATGATCAACAAGAATGTGGATGAATCTATACAAGAGTTTAAGGAAAGAGAACATCCAGATATTCATGTGGATGCCCCTCCCAGAAATGGACTGAGTTCAATTATTTGTTCAAAGATCGTATAATGTTGTTTGGGTTATATCTTTGATTGGAAGGATAATATGGTTTAGAATCTAAAAAAATGTAGTTAGTAAACTACCAATATTTTCACCATGTTTTACTTCATTATTACTCTTGAATTTAGAATTTTCTATATGGAATGTCTCAAAAATATTTGGGAATTCCTTACAATATGGTGGTGGTTAAGGGAACCGATAATTCTTCTAATGAGGACCTCACCAGCCAAAAAACAACTATAGAGGCTATACATTTCGATCAACAAGGAATATATAATTGGATGATAGTGACCCTGTTGTGCAACATGGATTGGATGGTGTCAATAAGACTATAGAGGATATCTTAACATTAGAACATAAGGAAGTAAACAAGTCAATAAATTCAGGAAAATACACTAAAGACATATCACATACTACTGACATTACAGAGGTAGTACATGATAATGTGGGAACTGATAAGAGGTTGGATGATTGGGGTGTCGCATGGGTAACCCCAAAGTAGTGGATATGACATCATCTTTGAGGTTGTTGGAATTCATGAAATATGGGAAATATATGATAAGGAGAAAAATACATGAACTTGTGTTTTCATTAATTGGAATGATCTGTTTTACTTATATTTTTTGGGGGCGTATGTGACCCACACTCTTGTCACAACCCATTGTTCGATGACTTTATCTTTTTCTAATATATTTTTTGGGGGATGGGTTTTCTATCTTTTTCCTTTTACAATTTGGATAATTATGGTAATCTAGATGTTTACTCATCCTCAAACATTAAATAAATTTCATAATCGATTAGGACATGAAATATCAATTATAAGAAAAAATATTTATACAGTTATACATGAGAATCAATTTGTTTATGAAATAGTATGCATCCATCATGGATAGATAATGGATTTTTTAATGGATGTTTCTCTACTGAAATATCACATATAAGTGAATTATGAATTCTCATTATGTTATTATGAATGTCCCAATATATTGATTTACCATGCATTACATATTTTTTAGATAAACCATTTATATCCCTTCAAACTATATTGGAAGCAAATTTTGAAAATTTATATAATGTATAAATCATTAAATATAAATATTGGAGCACCAGTAATCCATGTGTCCTCATTTAAATATTATACGAGAGATGCATATATTAGATGGTCATGTGTAATTTTATTTTTCGGTGAGTATATATTTTATCCATGGGATGTTTATTAAAATAAAAATTGTGCATTATATATCAAATTAAAAATGGTATCGCTGAAATGTATATCACAAAAGTTATATGAATAATTTATATGTAATGTCTTGATAATAAATTGTAAAACTATACATGTGAGTAGGAAATAATAAGTATATTTTTCATTAAAATGAAAAATGAATGTATTGAGAACATTATGTAGTTTTAGGTATTTCCTCACAAGTGACATCAGTACTAGATAAATTATGAAATCTCATTAAATGTTGTTAATGAGTCATCAAAAATAAGCATGCAATTAAATTTTTTTTGATGTTAATCGAAAAATATTGCATCAAAATAATTATTCAGAAATAAAATAGGTTCAACATATGTTAAATGAATTACCATTTAATTTTTTGTTTTATAGGTGCTTATGGTTACTATTAATCCTCCCAGGGCTCCCAGTTGGATAAAAACACTATGGTGATCATACTCAGAGTCTAGTGAAAATTTAAATTAAATGATCTAAACACCAGTCGAACCAGAATGCGAAACCCACACCACCTTCCTCACAAATAGAAAAACACAACATCATCTTTCAAGATGACCCTGGAATTAGAGGAATTTTTTTATCATTGAATGTAAATTAATTTCTAGATAACCTAGATATGAATTATTATTTTTAAAACATATTATTCATATAAGTATATATATAATAATTGGTAATATTACATATAATAATATGTATTATGTTTTCTATAAAATTAATTAATATATATGTAATATTTTCCATATATATTTATAATATGTAAACATATATTTACTATGATATCAATATTATATAAACATACTATGAGAAATTCAAATTAAAATTATAATAAAAATATTTTAATACATAAATAAAATATAAATATTTTTAGCATAAATTTTGAAATGAATATTTTAGATTAAATGTCCTCTAGAAAATTTTAGTTCATATTTCCACTTAAATTTCCAATGAAAATTTTTAGTAAATATTTATTATAATTCCATATAAAATTTTATTAAACAGATTCATAAATAAATTCATATAATAATTTTCAATTAAAATATATTAACACAGAAATAAAAATATTATTTTTCAATGAAAATATAAAATATTAATTTCATCAGAAAATTTACAATGAAAATTTCAGAGGGAAATTACACATGAAATTTTCAAGTGAAAATGTCCACTAAAAATTTATAATAAAAATTTCCTCATAAAATTTATATTTAAAATCATATCTTAAAATTATTGTGTTAATATATTAATAAATAAATAAATAATGTAAACTTTTTCGATATTTTCATGGAAATTTTTCATTGGAAATTTTTATTGATAATTTTTAAACAACTAAGGTGGAAAGATCCCATTTTTATTAAAAAAATAAATCCCACTTTTATATATGTTTCAGAGGTAATGCCTACATGACCTGAGGGTGCAGTGGTTTAATGAATCATTATATTTTGATGTCCTGTAGGCCCAGTGGATTGAGAGACAATGAATATGACACAAAGGTTCAAACATAGCATCCAAAAAACACATCATGATTCTAGTATTTTTATTGACCCCCCCCCACACACACCATTAATAGTTTCATTTCACTACAAAAACATGAATTCATGAATAAGAACCCCTATTTAATTCATATTTGGGGAGAGGGACAAATAATAGGTGTCATCACACCCATTACTCCTTCGATATGACCTCCCAGCAATACTGGCATGTTTCCATGCCACGATACCTCCAAAATGAATTGCTTCACATATTAGGTCTTCATTATACACATGATGTGTCACCCCCTCCACCAAGAACAATCATGTCAGGTTTCCCAATGCAACTTCATGGGAGATAACCCCTCTTCACCAAGAGGATAGAGTGATAAATGATAGGTTCCGGCACACCTATCGCTCTATCAGGATGCTCACCTAATAATTGTGTGAAAATAAGAAAAACCAACATGATGAATTTCACTGGTTTACTAGTCTCACTACATCATTTTATGCTAAACGATGTCCTCAAGGCCCAAGATCCATGACCCGAATCCCAACACCAAGAACATATCCCATGGGAAGGAAAAAAAATACATGACCTATATTCCCAATAGACATAGTCTGAAGAATGATATCCCAAATCCCATGAAACAAAAAACATGCCCAAATCACTCTATTTTTCCATCATCATTAATCACCCAACTTTGGTACAACCACTGATGAAGCCAAGAAACTAGAACGAAAAACACATATCCACTCCAGAATCATCCAAAGACCATCAAAAAAATGTCATTATTATGTATCCTCTAAACAGACACATGTCCTCCAAAACGTCACTGCCAGACCTCTAAACACTGTCACCTAAAATCCAAATCGATGTTGGTCAACACCCACTTATCGACTCACCATCTTGCTTATGATATCTAAACCTCTTTCAACTGTTTGAACTTTGGATGAAAGAAACCTCCCCTGAATGCTTACATATCAGAACCCATATCTGAAACTAGATTTAGGGAAGAGGATGAAAAGGTGAATGATCTTCAAGCCATCACCATTAGAAGAACTTGAATATCACCTCATGAATTCCATATTCTATTTTTGAAGATAGATCATGGTAAGAGGATACACAAAATCATATAAATCACTACTCATTGGCGAGAAAGACACCACCCTAATGTTAGTTCCAAAAGTGGATGGAGGAAACTAGAAAACAAGTTCAACCAGGAGCATCATGAAGGAGGATATGATGAAGAAGAGTCCAAACAAGGAGGAATCAAAGATGAGCGGGATGGATGTGTAAATTTATCATGAAAATTTTAGTGTATACATACATGCATATTAACAAACATAAATTCACACATTATATATATATTTGAATATATTAATATACATATATACATACATACATTCATAAATCTATATTAATATAAGTATACAAATACATACACTCACATATTTATACTGGAAATTTGCAATGAAAATTTACATTGAAAACAATTTGTGAAATTTTTATTTGAAATTATAATGTAAATTCATACAAAAAACAATGAGTGAAAATTTCTAGTATATATTTACCACAAAAAAATTAATAGAGTTTTTTTTTTGAAAATTACACCTAGAAACGTACATTAATATCAATACACAACATAATAATACATAGTGAATTTCAATACAAATTTACATTTTAAATTTTCATTACATATGTATTGGTAATTTACACCAAAATTTTATATCAAATATTTATATTGGAAATAAATACCAGAAATATCAGGTGACTATTTTTGGAGTATTTGAATGAATATTGGAAAATACACACACACACATATATGGATAAATTCACAATGTGATTTTCCAGTGTAAATTTAAACACAAATTTTTTAGAGGATATATTCATACATGTAAATTTGCACTAAAAATTTTCATTGCAAATTTTCAATAGATGTTCCATATAAATTTTCATGTGAAAATTTGCACCGTAATATATGAATGAGTATATACAAACATAGATTGAAATTTTAAATTAATTTTTTTTGAAAATTTCAAATGGAAAATTATGTTTTTTTATTCAAAAATTCAATGATATATTACCTTGAACTTTTTCATTTATCAGTATTAATATATAATTGAAAATTAATTTTTAGTGGGAACTCTATCAATTAAAATTAAAATTTCCAAATAAATTTTCTAGTGAATGTTTAAAATTTCCATTCTAAATTCATACTCAAATTTCAATATAAGCATGTAAATGTATATTAATATATGTATATCCATTCATTCATATATACATACATAAATTTTGACAAGAACATGTTACTTGGTAAAATTCAAGGAATTTATATTTATTAGTCAAAATTCATACTCTAAATTAAATATAAGAATATACATGTATATGAATTTATGTATACTTATGCATACATATATAAAATTTGTCGACCAGATGCTAGTCGGTAAATTTTAAGGCATTTATAATTATTATTATACATTAATAATCAAAATTCAATATAAGAAAATACTTGTATACTAATATAATTGTATACATACATAAAATACATAAACATTGGAGAGAAGATGTTATTGAGTAAATATTTAGGAATCTCTAAATATTAGTCAAAATTTCAACTCAAAATTAAATATAATAATATACATATAATATTAATATAATTATATACATACAGCATGCATAAATTTTGGTGAGTAGATGTTACTAGGTAAAATTATTGGTATTTATAATTATTTTTATATATTAATACTAAAACTTAAATATAAAAATATACATTTAAATTAATATAAGTGTATGTGTAACACCCCAATATTTCATAGTATGTTATCTTTTCAAAGTATTTAAATAACTTTCACTACACGCATCACCGTGTTCAAGCACACCACGACTTACTAAACTAGCCATTTAAAAAAAGAGGTTCTGAATAGTATTAACCAAATTTTAAATTTTAAAACAACATATATAATTTTAACATTTATTTTGTGTTTCTTATACATAATATAAGAAAAATTCAATTTTTCAGATAAATGAGGTATTTTTCAAAAACTGTAGTTTTATTCCTTTTAGTGGAAAACCCTTTTAAGTCCAATATTTAAAACTTTTTTATGTTAAATATTATGAAATTAAATTATTCATTAGAATAAAGACATAAAAATTTAGTTTCGATATATTTTGGTACTTTTCTGATAACTTTCATATTTTGATGAATAGTGAAAATTACTATATTTTAATTAATTTTTTTATTGAAATAATTTATTGTAAAAAATTATGAATTTGAATGGTTTAGAAGTATAATTAGATTATATTTTTATAATATAATAAAACTTAGGTCATTATAAGTAATTTCACATTTAAATTTCACATAAAAACATGTCAATCTTTTGATATTTTTTACTTTTAAAAAACCCGTTTTTTGGTTTTGACAATGAGAATTAATTTTAAATTAATAAATAAAACATATATGTTATGAATTTGGTAAAATAGTATTCATTTTTTAATTCAAAATATCGAAGTTAGATTAGGGTGAATTTTTGGTATTTTTCTGAAAACATACAATTTTAGATTAATAGTGAAAAACACTAAGTTATAGTTTAAAGCAGAATTTTTATTTAAATAATTATTTACATTATTTAAAATTAGTTTAGATCCAAATAGATACATAATACCAATATAAGTCCAATTTAATAAATTGGAGTCAATTTATAATATTTGTTTATATGTAAAAATTTTATTGAACTTTTCACCTTAATTTACCCACCTCCTAAGAGAATTTTCAAATTCACATAAAATGAAATTTTACCACTTCATTTAGTGGAATTTCAAAAATATGAGAGTCATGGTTTATATCATTAAGAAAAATTCAGTTCAATAAGATGATAATTATTTTTTGTGAATAGTAACTTTTTACTTTTATTTACCACTATTAAATGTAAATAGGGTAATTATAGGTAAAATGATATTATTCTTACCATAAAACCTGTAATAATTCTATTTGATAAGATTAATTAGACCAAAAACATCCTTAGGAATGAAATATGATTCTTTAAGTCCTCTTGGATTAGATTAAGACTTTTATTATTAATTTATTTAAAGAGGAGTTCAAAGAGTTAAAATCAATGTTTAATAACTAAACCATTTTTAATATAGGGTTGTATATAATATAAATTCTATTATAAAAGTTAATATAAGAGATAAAAATATTTCCTACATAATGTTATTTTATATATATTTTTTAGACATTATATGGTTAAATATATTTATGACATAATGATGATGCAGTAATTATATTATTAATGAATGATTAAAGTACTTAATATTATAAATATCCAAATAAATGTAATTTAAGACATTTTATGAATTCCACTAACTTTCATGGTTAATATGACATATTAGGGTTCTTTAGATGAATTTTTTTCGAAGTAATAATGGTTTATTGAATTTACCAAAAACAAAATACCAAATATGGTCAAAATTGACATAAAAGAGTTTTTTTTAGATATTATATTCTTAATTGGTATTCCATACATAAAAATATATGGTTCAGCCAAAAGTCATTTATAATAATATATATGTCATTAATGAACCAATTTGGGTTTTATTGGTATTTTATAGTAAATTTATGAACCATATAATATAAAAATACAATGATACATGGTAAATGTCAAACTATTTAACTAAGAGTTAAATAAAACATCTAAGGTAAATATAGTGACCTAAACCAGTCTAAAACCTATTTCTTGAGTTCTTTTAGACCCATACCCACCTTGGCCTTTAAATATTTAATTTTGGAGCCATTATAAATAGAAAATGAATTTATTATAAAATAATAGTTTAAGCCTTTCCTAAGGTGCCCCCAACCCTCTTATAAAAGGGCACATTCCCTTCTCTCAAATTCACATCTCCAAAGCCATTTGGCTTAGCCAAACCCTACCCATATATCCTCCCATATATCCTACCGTCATCCTAGATGCCTTATTTTGGTCCTAAAGCCACTATATAAAGCCTTCTTGATGAAATCAAAAGGAAGAACCTGAAGAAGAGGTAATGATTTCACCACCCTCTTTCATTTTCTCTTATTTTTCCACTTAATTCTTATTTTTTGTTTCCATTCTAAAATAATTACTCTAGTATATTCAATATTCTATGATGTTATTATAAATATGGAACAACTATAAAAATTAATCTATCCATCATATGAAAGATAATGTCACAATGCGTGCGTACGTACATCATACCGTTTCCACGTTGTGGTGTAATTTGTTATTCAACACTATATTATTTGGATGGATATAATGATTAGTAATATGTATATAAATAATGAAAATAAAAATATAATTTCTCTATAAAATTAATATACCATCCAATTCTGCACCTTTAAGTAAATGATATTGTTGCCCGTGCGTACGTACATATTACAGTCTCCACGACGCGATGAGATTAATTTCCACGTTCACCATTCATCAAAGACTATAAAAAAATATATTACTAATAAGTATGTAATAAATGAAATAATAATTTTAGCATACCTAGTAAGTAATGAATAATATATTTTATTATCTATGTCTATTTATGAATTATATAGTGTTTTAAGAGGATTAAAAAGAGAATAAATTCAATCTTAAGCATGGAATACTCTAATATTTTTAAAAGATTGTTTTACTACCTTTTAATGGAAACCCATTTTTTAAAACAAACTTTTGACAATTTTATAATCTCTATTTGTCAAAATAATCTTATTCTTTATGATTTGGACATTTTAATTTAATTTGGTTAAATATTTGGTATTTTTATGACATTGTTCATTTTTTAATGAATAGTGAAAAATACTACATTTTAAATCAAAACTGATTTTTCATCTAATTTAATTATATGGTTATATTATCTTTTTAATTGGTTTTAAAGTGTAATTAGAATTTATTTTTACCATTTAATCCAATGGTGGTCATTATAATTAATTCCACATTGGAATTGGTCATAAACAAGTGCTAATATTTTCATTGATATTGTTTCAAAAAACCGCTATTTGTTTTGACAATAGAAATTATTTTTTAAATTAATTATTGGAATATCTATGTTTGAAATATGGTAAAATATATTCCATATTTGTAATGAGATGTTCCAAATTATGTAATTAATACTCTATTGTTTTTGGATATTATGAATAGTAACGACGACAATTATCATTAATTATCGTGATTAATTAGTAATCAGGAAGTTAAGGATAATAAAATAATATCATAATAATAAAAAATGACCCCAAAATGTGTCCTAATGATACTTTTTAGGTCATTCCCAACCATATGATTCCTTGTTCCAAACTTAGGGACCCCATGAAATCACTTTTGGGTGAAAGTGACACTTTATCATTTTTTTTAAAGAAAGGATAATATCACTACAGATTATATCACCCGAGTAAAAAAAAATTAGTATTGTCTATATAAATGATCTCTTAGACTATAAATATTCATTGGAATTATAAAACTATTTCCTACATCATAGTATTTTTTAAATAAATTTTAGTCATTAAATATATTTATTTATTTATGACATCATGATAATGCAACGATTATCTCATTAATGAACAATTTAAATAAAATGAAAATATAAAGTAAAATATAAGACTTAAACTTGTCAAAAACCCATTGGATGAGTATATTTAGAACCCTTATCACCTTATCCTATAAATAATTCAATTTGGGAGCTTTTAAATCAGAAACACATTTTGAAATAAAGTAACATTTCTTTGCTTTTCAAGAGTGCCCCTCCTCCCTCTTATAGAAGGCCCCCAAATATACCTCCTTAACCACATTTAAAATGACATTGGATAGGCCAAAATCTTCTCATTTTATCTCTCCACATCCCTCTTTTCATCCTAGAATCCTTAACATAGGCAGAAAGCTCTTCAAGAAACCCTTTTGTTACAAACCAATAGGAGTTACCCGATTTAAAGATAAAGTCTTCTCTAATGTTCTTTAGTTTTATTTTGCATCTCCAACCCCCTAAACTATTTTTATTCATTATTGTTGTAACAAAAACAGTATCTTAAATATACTAGGATGTTTTAATAATAATTATTCGAGCTACATTTACACACACCTACATCTAATGGTTAAAGAACATACTCTTTCCGTGGATGGCGAATTTCTGCCTCATGAAATGATGATTGTTCAATATTCTTATAACAACTTCAAAGGAGGCCATTAAGATTTCACTGTATTTATATATTATATATAATATGTTTATGATTTCTTTAATCTTCTGTATTTTTCATTTATGGCAAACATTTATGGTTTCCATTATGGTTAAACGTGATATCTTCATTTTAGGAAGTGCGGACTACCACCCCCTCAAAGTGATTTGATTCGTTAATGCCATATGTTTGATGTATAAAGGATGGATTAAATAATATTATATATGGTATTATACTGAAATTATAATATAATATTATATAATTATGATTACATTCCATAAAATAAGAAATAGAATGTAAAGTAGCGTTCATGTGTACGTACGACTTACCGTCTCCATGAACAGTGCATTTCATTTCTTTCCTCTAAATGTTATGTAATATTATAAGTGCATGTATATACCGGATTTATATGATATATATGGTATCAACATAATGAATATAATTATGGATATAATTTATATTTTACCACATGAACAACTTGTAATTATAAAGAGTTTATTTTTGACTCAAGTACCAATGATCAACAAAATGACCATTATTAACTCAAATAATTAAATAGTGTTCATAACATGGTAATGAGTGATATAAAAGAAATAATGAACTTGAAAAATGTTATTAATATAACAACCCATACTTTACATACATTTTTAATACTTCAAAAATTGAAGCACACTTATTACAACATATGATAAAACCACAAAGGACCGTATAGGTATAGTGTCTTTAGAAACTGGGAAACATAAAAAACTGGTTCATAAATCTTCTACAGTGTCTCCCATTTATTTCATCATATCTAGGGTCCCTTTTAGCATATTCTACTTAATATCCATCCTCCTGACCTGGGGAAAAGAAAACATAAAAAGGTGAGCTCAAATGCTCAGTAAGGGCAAATAAAGGAAATAAAAATCATATCATATCTTTTTGAAAAATCAAAACCTGCAAAAGAGATCATAATATCTTAACATGGAATAAATCATAGAAGTGAAAATGAGATCCCCATAATCATAACATAAAACTTTAAACTTTGTGTCATGCACACATAATCATGGAAAATCATTTCTTGTTAGTCATGACTCATTGCCAAGACTATCTTAGTGGACAAAGTCCCTTTCTGAACCGAGTTCACTCATCGTTTCAGTCCTGTATCACTGAACCGAAATAACCTTCCGTTCTAGCCATGTCTATCTCATGAGATATAAAATATTTACCCAATGCATTGGAGGGAGATATAGGTCCCACCCATCTTATAATGAATCCTTTCTTATGTGTGCCACATAATCATAAAACATACATCATCGCATAACACATGTAACAAAAATGGGATTCTTGAAACATCATGACATCATAAATCAATTCATATAAGATAAAGGAATTCATAAAAATAATTCCATCACAACATGAACAAATCAATTTAATAATAGGGATAAAAACAGAACCCTTTATTATCTTAGATAGAATATAATTTTGATAAAACACTTGAACTTTATTCTTGAGGAAAATATCCTTTCTACTTCAAAAACACTTTTCCTTTCATAACATATCATGCAATTTTAAACTAAAAGAGGTTGATTAAAAATAAACTTGAATAATTGTAAAGTAAGCTTCTTGGAAATAATGTTTTAGAAATCCATTCATGCCATATAAGTTAAAAAAACATTCTTCGTGCTTTTGTCGGAAAAGTCAAAAAGTACCTCGTACGAAAAAAAACGACAAAAGATTCCTTTCATATTCTTTACTAAAAACTCACCGAAGAGTAAAATTGGATTTAAACTAGTGTAAGTGGATGGAAACAATATTACATATTGATGGAACATGGATGTGGATGATAAAATACACCCCAGTAAATACTTACGAATAAACAATCTCTGATAAAAATGAGATTGTGGTATTTTCCCTTACCTTAGGTCCGATTTTCCTTGTTCGTGTCCGAAGCTCCTGTATAATGGTTTAAATAATGTTATTGACTTATTCCAGAATTATACACATTGATATGATATCATATATGGTCATATTATTAGCTTCTTGTTAGTAATATTTCATCGTTACTTGTTACTTGGGTCTTTATAACTTTTTGTTCTTATGCGTGTTTTGTCGAATAAATTCTTATTCTTATCTTTAGGTTATAGATAATTCATTTCTAGAATGGTATTAGTGTATTATATACCATATTCATTCATTCAATTCATTTATATAATCATTATTAAATGAAGATCATGTAGAACGAGTCGCATCACATCGTGGAGACGGTATTCCGTACGTACGCACGAGTGATGATATCGTTCCTATGATCGTGGAATTGTATTGGAGTATATATATATTATTTCAGTATCAATATTACTTAATAATAATCATATATAGTTACTCATTACACCATTATACCCATCCTTGTAAGGTGATGGTGGAAAATAGATTACACCACGGTGTGGAGACGGTATTCCGTACGTACGCACGCGCGGTGATTTCATTTTTTCCGTAGGATGGATAGAAGGTGAATAAGTGTTGTTTAATATTTATAATAACATATCAGTATGTAAGTAATACTGATGTTATTACTTTATCATGAAACGACTAAAGAAGAAGAAGTTGAAGAAGAAATAAATTGAAAAGATCGGTAATGGATATTACCTCTTCTTTGGAACGCTTCTTTGAATCCTCCACTTAAGGAAATAAGATTGGTCTTTGGAGAAGACCAGGACCTCTAGGATTATTCTAGGGAAGTGGAGAGGAGAAAATGGCAGGGGTTGGCCGAGCTTGAGTGCTCAAATTGGTGTGAGGAGGAGGGGGAGGAGGTGCCCTTTTATAAGGGAGGAGAGGGGCACCTTAAGAATATCTCAAAATATTATTTTATATTAAAGTCAAAATCGGTTTATAATGGTTCCAAAGGGTCTTATTTCGAAGATAAAGTGGGGATGGGTCGAAAGCCTATCATCCAATAGGATTTAGACAAGTTTAGGGTATTATTTTAACCTTATCAATTAGATTTAACTCTAAGTTAATTAATTTAACTTTTACCGTGTCTTTTTGTTTTCTTTCACTATATGGTTAATACACTTACTATAACATGCCAAACGAACCCCAAATTGTTTATTATTAATATATATATCCTTATCTAAGTCATTTGGCCGAACCTTAGATTTTTAGGAATAAAATAACAATTAATAATATAATATTTGATTTAAAAACTATTTTGTGTCAATTTTGACACTATTTGATATATGATTTTTTTGAAAGTCATAACAGAATTATATGTTCGAAACATGTTGATTAAATCAACACTAATATATCATAGTAACCTATAAAATTAGTGTAATTCATAAAAAGTCTCAAATTACATTTATTTTGGTGTTTATAACATCAATTATGTCAATATTTCATTAATAAGATAATTACTGCATCATCATTGTGTCATAAATAAATTAAATTATTTAATGTCTAAAAATTAAAAATAAAATACCATTATGTAGGAAATCTTTTTAGATTTCTAATTAATATTTATAGTCTAATTTATCTTATGTATAACCCCATATTAAAAATGATTTACTTATTAAACTTTGATTTTAACTACTTTAACCCTTCTTTAAATAAATTAATAATAAATGTCCTAATCTAATCCAAGTGGGCCTAAATGGTCATATTTTATTCCTAAGTTTGTTTTTGGTCGAATTACACTTGTACAATAGAATTAGGACATGTGTTAGGGTAATATTGATATCATATTTACCCTTAGTTACCCTATTTACTATTAACCGCGGTAAAAATAGTAAAAAGTTACTATTCACCAAAAAATTATTTTCATCTCATTGAACCACATTTTAGTCCTTGATATTAACCGTGTCTCTCAGATTTTTGAAATTCCATTCACAGAAGCGGTAAAATTATGTTTTATGCAAAATTCAGTTTTTAACCTACCACTTAGTGGTTTCACTATTCATCAAAAAATGAAAGTTTTCAGAAAAAAAACAAAATTTCACCCTAGGCTAATTTCGATATTCTGAGTCCAAAAATGAAGTCCATTTTGAAAAATAAAATTTATAAAATTTTTAAAAAGTGGTTATTACTATTCATAACGGCTAGTTTTAATAGCATATTGTTGTTTAGTGAAACTCGGTATTACGTACGACGCAAGCTATCGAGGAAGGTCGCGATTGCGTGTAAAGAAAGCCAAGCAAGTGTTGTGTAGAAAAAGATTCCTTTGATGATTCATATAACATAAAAGTCTCGGTTGTTACATTCTACCCCCCTTAAAAAGAATTTCGCCCTCGAAATTCGTCACTTTGTAACAAACAGATGAGGATAATTCTCCCTCATCATATACTCAAGCTCCCATGTAGATTCTTCAAGTTGGTGGTTTCTCCATATAACTTTCACCAAGCGAGTGGTCTTGTTTCGTAGGACTTTTTCGCTACGATCCAGAATCTCTATCGGCTGTTCTTCATAAGAAAGATCTTGCTCCAGCGGTACAACTTCTGAGCTGAGTACATGTGAAGGATCTGGTATGTACTTTCTCAGGAGAGATACATGGAACACATCGTGAACTTGAGAGAGATTCGGTGGAAGCGCCAATCAGTAAGCTACCTTCCCAACACGATCCAGTATTTCGAAAGGACCGATATATCTAGGGCTCAACTTCCCCTTCATTCCAAATCTCATAACCCTCTTCCAGGGAGATATTCGTAAGAACACTTTATCACCCACTTCAAACTCTAGGTCTTTTCTTCGGTTGTCGGCATAAATTTTCTGTCGACTCTGAGCTGCTCTTATGTGTTGTTGAATAGATCTGACCTTTTCTGCCATTTCATCAACGAGATCAGGTCCTAATAGCTTTCTTTCCCCAACTTCATCCCAGCAAGTTGGAGTCCTGCATTTCTTTCCATAGAGAGCTTCATAAGGAGCCATCTGAATACTAGAGTGAAAGCTATTATTATAAGAAAATTCCACCAAAGGTAGGTGTTGATCCCAACCTCCTTTGAAATCCATAGAGCAAGCTCTCAACAAATCTTCTAGGGTTTGAATTGTTCTCTCAGACTGACCGTCTGCCTGGGGATGATAAGCAGTGCTGAAACTCAACTCTGTATCCAGAGTATGCTGAAGACTTCGCCAGAACTTCGAGGTAAATCTCGGATCCCGATCAGATATAATAGAAAGTGGTACTCCATGCAATCTTACCACTTCCTTTACATATATCCTGGCAAGCTGATCTAGAGAGAAATCCTCTCTAATAGCAATGAAGTGTGCAGACTTTGTAAGACGATCAACTATGACCCAGATAGCATTATTGCCTTTGGATGTTTTAGGAAGTCCTGTGACAAAGTCCATAGTTCTGTTTTCCCATTTCCATTCGGGTATGGGTAATAGTTGTAACATCACCTTAGACTTCTGTCTCTCAGCTTTAACTTGTTGACAAACCAAGCATCGAGAGACATATTCAGCAACATCTCTTTTCATGCCATCCCACCAGAAGTACTCTTTCTGGTCCCTATACATCTTCGTGCTTCCAGGATGAATAGAGAATGATGAACTATGAGCCTCATCCAGCAGCTCATTCTTTAATTCGGGGATGGGAGGAACGCAAACCCGATTCCTGAACTTTATTATCCCATCACAATCAAGGTTGAATTCAGGAACATTTCTCACCTTCTTTTGTAACTCGACATCTTCTTTCTGTGCCTCTTTAATCTTCACATGTATAGATGGTTGAACATTCATTTGAGAAAGATAAGATTTTTTCCTTTCCATTATAATTCCAAGATCCATCCTTTGTAAATCCATAAATATTGGATCTTTTGTGATCCTCATCATGGATAAACTAGCATGGTCTTGTCGACTTAATGCATCTGCCACCTTGTTTGCTTTCCCAGGGTGGTAATGGATTGAGCAGTCATAATCCTTAATCAGCTCCAACCATCTTCTTTGACGCATATTCAACTCCTTTTGTGTGAAAATATACTTTAAACTTTTATGATCAGTATAAATATCACACCTTTCACCATAAAGGTAATGCCTCCAAATATTTAATGCAAAGATTACCGCAGCCAACTCCAAATCATGTGTTGGGTAATTTTGCTCATGGATTTTCAACTGTCGCGAGGCATAAGTTATCACCATATCATTTTGCATAAGAACACACCCCAATCCCTTCTTGGATGCATCACTGTAGATCACAAACCTTTCTCCACTACAAGGCAGTGTGAGCACAGGTGCACTGGATAACCTTCTTTTCAACTCCTTGAAATTCTCTTCACATTCCACTGTCCAGACAAACTTAATTCCTTTCCGAGTCAACTTGGTGAGTGGATTAGATAATCGTGAAAAATATTTTACAAAACGTCGATAATATCCAGCCAAACCAAGAAAACTTCGGATCTCAGTTACTGTGGTTGGTCTCGACCATCTTTCGATAACTTCTGTTTTTGCTGGATCCACAGATATCCCCTCTTTTGAGATTATGTGACCCAAAAATGCAACTTTTTGTAGCCAAAATTCACACTTGGTAAATTTGGCATAAAGCTTCTCCTTTCTCAGGGTCTTCAATATAATTCTCAAGTGATCTTCATGCTCTTCCTTGCTCTTTGAATAGACAAGAATATCGTCTATAAAGACTACCACAAATTGATCAAGATAGTCTCTATAGACTCTATTCATTAGATCCATGAAGATAGCAGGGGCATTAGTAAGACCAAATGGCATCACTATAAATTCATAGTGTCCATACCTTGTACGGAAAGCTGTCTTTGGTATATCCTCCCTTTTGACCCTTAATTGATGATACCCTGAACGAAGATCAATCTTGGAAAAGTATTGAGCTCCGCGTAGTTGGTCAAATAAGTCATCAATGCGTGGGAGAGGATATTTTTTCTTGATAGTGATCTTGTTAAGTTATCGATAATCAATGCAAAGTCTCATTGATCCATCTTTCTTCTTAACAAATAGAACAGGTGCTCCCCAAGGTGACGCACTAGGGCGTATGAATCCCTTATCAAGATTCTCTTGGAGTTGCTTCTTCAATTCTTGCAACTCAATTGGGGCCATTCTATAAGGAGTCTTTGAAATAGGCAAAGCAACCGGTACGAGTTCTATTGAAAACTCAACTTCACGATTTGGTGGAAGACCCGGTAATTCCTCCGGAAATACATCATCAAATTGCCGTACAATGGGCATATTCTTAATCGTGAGTTTCTCACCAACCATTTGAGATAAATAACCTTCATTTAGTGGAATCAATACCCATAAGATGGAAGAAATTTCCACTGGAAGGTTATGTTCATCCTTGCATTGGTATACGATCGTAGATTGATCTGGAATATGAAATGTGACTTCCCTTCTTTGGCAATTGATATGAGCTCCATGTAGAGAAAGCCAATCCATGCCAAGAATCACATCAAATTCCACTAATGGAAGGATCACAAGATTTGCAGGAAGCACTTTCCCACAAACTTCGATCGGAGAAGAATTATAAACTTTTGATGCGATTGATGTGCCATTAGGTGTTGTCACAGCTAACTCAACATCTAATTGTTGAGGTAATAGGATGATACCCTTAGAAAAGTCTTCAGAAATAAAAGAGTGGGTGGATCCAGAATCAAATAAAACATTTGCTACTTTAGAGTGGATGGTAAGTGTACCTTTCACCACATCGTTATCGTACTCCACATCGCTGATAGAAATTGCATGTGACTTTCCTTTGTCTTTAGCCTTAAGAGTTTGTTGACGTCGACCATCATCATCAACCCTTGGATTTGGGCATTGATTGGCATAATGCCCCATCTCCTTGCACTTGAAACATTGAAGTGTAGTAGGTTCATTCTGTGTATCCCTTCCTTTGTTTGCGTCATTAGACATCTTTTTTCCATTATCACGGCATTCAAATGCCTGATGACCTTCTTTTACACATTTAAAACATTTACTTGTCCCTTTAAGACAACTCCCTCCATGTTTCTTTCCACACTTTGTGCATAAGGGAATGTTCATCTTCTTTTCAGTGTGCTCTTTAGAGTTTCCTTTGAATTCCATCTTCCTCTTCTTATCAAACCCATGCGACTGATGGGTTACTCCAATCTCCATCTCGACTTTGAGAGCACATCGAACGATTTCCTCGTAGCTATTGAAGTCCCTTATGGCTAACGCCCTTTGAAGACTTGGTTTTAAGCCACTAAAGAATTGATCGATCTTACTCTCAGGTTGGATAATAATACCAGAAGCGTACCTTGCAAGTCTTGTAAAATTTGCTTCATAGGTACTAACAGATTCATCATCCCTTTGCTTCAGTTCAAAAAACTCTTTCTCCATCTTTGTTCGGAGAATACGAGGGAAGAACTTATTGAAAAATAAGTTCTTGAACTCGTCCCATTCCATAGACTCAATTTCATCCCTTTGCCTCGTATTCTTAACAAGATTCCACCATTGATCAGCATATCCTTCTAAACGATACACTGCTAGGATGACTTTATCATGTTCAGAACATTGAAGAACTGAAAATATCTTTTCAGTAGTACTAATCCATTGTTCAGAAACTAATGGATCAGCAAACCCGCTGAAAGAAGGTGGACGCTGCCTCATGAAGGATTCAACAGAATGTTGCTCCCTCCTTTGCTCGTTTGGAAATCCTGCATGATTCATAGCTTGAGAAAGTTGTGTGAGCATGGCTACAATATTTTGCATTCCAGCTCCCATATCGTTTGGTTGCTCAGGGGTACAATCATTGCATTGCCCATCGCATTCCGCATTAACACGGTTCCTTCGGGTTCCAGCCATTGACTAAAACCAAGAAGAATAGTGTGAGCAACACTAATTATAATAGGAAACCACATAATTCAAGAATAAAATTTTCATGCTTAAGGTCTTATCCTAGGTTATTCAAGGACATTTCTAAAACACTAAGATTGTGTTCTATGCTTAGACTTATCCTTAGGGTTCTTACTAAGGCTTTCACATCCTAGTTTCCAAAGGTTGACTATACCTTTCCTCTGATACCAAATATAACAACCCATACTTTACAAACATTTTTAATACTTCAAAAATTGAAGCACACTTATTACAACATATGATAAAACCACAAAGGACCGTATAGGTATAGTGTCTTTAGAAACTTGGAAACATAAACAACTGGTTCATAAATCTTCTACAGTGTCTCCCATTTATTTCATCATATCTAGGGTCCCTTTTAGCATATTCTACTTAATATCCATCTTCCTGACCTGGGGAAAAGAAAACATAAAAAAGGTGAGCTCAAATGCTCAGTAAGGGAAAATAAAGAAATAAAAATCATATCATATCTTTTTGAAAAATCAAAACCTGCAAAAGAGATCATAATATCTTAACATGGAATAAATCATAGAAGTGAAAATGAGATCCCCATAATCATAACATAAAACTTGAAACTTTGTGGCATCCACACATAATCATGGAAAATCATTTCTTGTTAGTCATGACTCATTGCCAAGACTATCTTAGTGGACAAAGTCCCTTTCTGAACCGAGTTCACTCCTCGTTTCAGTCCTGTATCACTGAACCGAAATAACCTTCTGTTCCAGCCATGTCTATCTCATGAGATATAAAATCTTTACCCAATGCATTGGAGGGAGATATAGGTCCCACCCATCTTATAATGAATCCTTTCTTATGTGTGCCACATAATCATAAAACATACATCATTGCATAACACATGTAACAAAAATGGGATTCTTGAAACATCATGACATCATAAATCAATTCATATAAGATAAAGGAATTCATAAAAATAATTCCATCACAACATGAACAAATCAATTTAATAATAGGGATAAAAACAGAACCCTTTATTATCTTAGATGGAAAATAATTTTGATAAAACACTTGAACTTTATTCTTGAGGAAAATATCCTTTCTACTTCAAAAACACTTTTCCTTTCTTAACATGTCATGAAATTTTAAACTAAAAGAGGTTGATTAAAAATAAACTTGAATACTTGTAAAGTAAGCTTCTTGGAAATAATGTTTTAGAAATCCATTCATTCCGTATAAGTTAAAAAAACATTCTTCGTACTTTTGTCGGAAAAGTCAAAAAGTACCTCGTACGAAAAACAAAACGACAAAAGATTCCTTTAATATTCTTTACTAAAAACTCACAGAAGAGTAAAATTGGATTTAAACTAGTGTAAGTGGATTGAAACAATATTACATATTGATGGAACATGGATGTGGATGATAAAATACACCCCAGTAAATACTTACGAATAAACAATCTCGGATAAAAATGAGATTGTGGTATTTTCCCTTACCTTAGGTCCGATTTTCTTTGTTTGTGTCTGAAGCTCCTGTATAATGGTTTAAATAATGTTATTGACTTATTCCAGAATCATACATATTGATATGATATCATATATGGTCATATTATTAGCTTCTTGTTAGTAATATTTCATTGTTACTTGTTACTCGGGTCTTTATAACCTTTTGTTCTTATGCGTGTTTTGTCGAATAAATTCTTATTCTTATCTTTAGGTTATAGATAATTCATTTCCAGAATGGTATTAGTGTAGTATATACCATATTCATTCATTCAATTCATTTATATAATCATTATGAAATGAAGATCATGTAGAACGAGTCGCATCACATCGTGGAGACGGTATTCCGTACGTACGCACGAGTGATGATATCGTTCCTATGATCGTGGAATTGTATTGGAGTATATATATATTATTTCAGTATCAATATTACTTCATAATAATCATATATAGTTACTCATTACACCATTATACCCATCCTTGTATGGTGATGGTGGAAAATAGATTACACCACGGCGTGGAGACGGTATTCCGTACGTACGCACGCGCGGTGATTTCATTTTTTCCGTAGGATGGATAGAAGGTGAATAAGGGTTGTTTCATATTTATAATAACATATCAGTATGTAAGTAATACTGATGTTATTACTTTATCATGAAACGACTAAAGAAGAAGAAGTTGAAGAAGAAATAAATTGAAAAGATCGGTAATGGATATTACCTCTTCTTTGGAACGCTTCTTTGAATCCTCCACTTAAGGAACTAAGATTGGTCTTTGGAGAAGACCAGGACCTCTAGGATTATTCTAGGGAAGTGTAGAGGAGAAAATGGCAGGGGTTGGCCGAGCTTGAGTGCTCAAATTGGTGTGAGGAGGAGGGGGAGGAGGTGCCCTTTTATAAGGGAGGAGAGGGGCACCTTAGGAATATCTCAAAATATTATTTTATATTAAAGTCAAAATCGGTTTATAATGGTTCCAAAGGGTCTTATTTCGAAGATAATGTGGGGATGGGTCGAAATACTATCAACCAATAGGATTTAGACAAGTTTAGGGTATTATTTTAACCTTATCAATTAGATTTAACTCTAAGTTAATTAATTTAACTTTTACCGTGTCTTTTTGTTTTCTTTCACTATATGTTTAATACACTTACTATAACATGCCAAACGAACCCCAAATTGTTTATTATTAATATATATATCCTTATCTAAGTCATTTGGCCGAACCTTAGATTTTTAGGAATAAAATAACAATTAATAATATAATATTTGATTTAAAAACTATTTTGTGTCAATTTTGACACTATTTGATATATGATTTTTATGAAAGTCATAACAGAATTATATGTTCGAAACATGTTGATTAAATCAACACTAATATATCATAGTAACCTATAAAATTAGTGGAATTCATAAAAAGTCTCAAATTACATTTATTTTGGTGTTTATAACATCAATTATGTCAATATTTCATTAATAAGATAATTACTGCATCATCATTGTGTCATAAATAAATTAAATTATTTAATGTATAAAAATTACAAATAAAATACCATTATGTAGGAAATATTTTTAGCTTTCTAATGAATATTTATAGTCGAATTTATCTTATGTATAACCCCATATTAAAAATGATTTACTTATTAAACTTTGATTTTAACTATTTTAACCCTTCTTTAAATAAATTAATAATAAATGTCCTAATCTAATCCAAGTGGGCCTAAATGGTCATATTTTATTCCTAAGTTTGTTTTGGGTCGAATTACACTTGTCAAATAGAATTAGGACATGTGTTAGGGTAATATTGATATCATATTTACCCTTAGTTACCCTATTTACTATTAACCGCGGTAAAAATAGTAAAAAGTTACTATTCACCAAAAAAATTATTTTCATCTCATTGAACCACATTTTAGTCCTTGATATTAACCGTGTCTCTCGGTTTTTTGAAATTCCATTCACAGAAGCGGTAAAATTATGTTTTATGCAAAATTCAGTTTTTAACCTACCACTTAGTGGTTTCACTATTCATCAAAAATTGAAAGTTTTCAAAAAAAAAACAAAATTTCACCCTAGGCTAATTTCGATATTCTGAGTCCAAAAATGAAGTCCATTTTGAAAAATAAAATTTATAAAATTTTTAAAAAGTGGTTATTACTATTCATAACGGCTAGTTTTAATAGCATATTGTTGTTTAGTGAAACTCGGTATTGCGTACGACGCAAGCTATCGAGGAAGGTCGCGATTGCGTGTAAAGAAAGCCAAGCAAGTGTTGTGTAGAAAAAGATTCCTTTGATGATTCATATAATATAAAAGTCTCGGGTGTTACAATTAATCATTTAGAAATTAATTCAAGTTTATTATTCATGTGATTAAAGAACGATCGAGTCAAGTTAGACCTGATGTAAGGGACTTCGTCTCAATCTCCTTTCATTTAGGCATATTTTGTTTTATACACAACATTCTATTATACGATGTATAAACCCATTTGTCTTTTACATATATTCAGAAGTAATGTTTTTTTATACGAAGCGTTTTACCAAACGACAGAAGAATTGTTTTTTTTCGTACGTATGCGGCGACAACGACTTCGCCGCTGACGTGACCATTATTCGAGTTTAGGCTTCCTCTATAAGCCATAACATTTTTTAAAATGAAAAATAAATACCATGCTTTAATATTCTTTTATTTTGGTATTGATAATGGTTTCCATATTGTTTTGATTATATCAATGTGTTGTATTGATATATTATGATTGAAATGTAGAAATGTTATATTTTCTTTATGCATGTTTTATGTGATACGATTATGTTATGGTTCATGGGTATTGTTATGAAGACGGGTGGTTCCATGATAAACTAAGGGCAGGTGAGCCCGATATAGCTCTTCAATGCATTGGGTAACATGAAGGGGTTAAAATTGAATGTTTCTTTGAAGAGATTTAGGGAATATACTATGATGGGTATTCCAAACGTAGCCATGAGGGTTACTCCCTATGTAAGAATGTTAAGAATTACTGAAGTTACCTTTATGTCTTATGATTCCTATGATTCATTCATGATTTGATGAGGTATGTTAAAATTCTTATGTTTTATGAGTAAAGTAAGATTTCATACATGGACAAATGTTTTCATTTCTTACATTTATATCCCTTACTGAGCTTTTTATGCTAATCCCATGTTTTTGAAATGTTTTTCATGGGTCAAGGGAAAGGTACATGATGTGATGATAGTGTTAACGAAGTGTCAAGATATAATCCATGTTTTATTATAAATATGTTTTTGTTAATGGAAAAAATGAGTACTATATTTTCTGTAACCACATTGTTTAAATGTGGAATGTAATGCATGATTTATGATATAATTTTCTAAAACTCTAATCCTAAAAAGATCCTCAATGTTTATTCTTGATATAACTCAAGTTTATGTAATGTTTGAGGCTGAGGCCTTATAGTTGGTATCAGAGTTCAGTTAAGATAACCTTAGAAGTTAGAATTATATTAAATGGATATCCAAAAATATTTTTTTGGGTCAAATTGAAATGATATATCATTTCATGATTACCATGTTGATTCATCTAATACTTGTTTGATCAGAATGGTTTTCCACAAAGGAAACAGGGAAGCAGTGCTAGGAAGGCATACAGAAGGAAATAACCTTCCGAATCAGCATCCTGAGATGGTCGGAATTGGAACTAAATAGTTTGTTGCAGTAATGGAGCAGTTGACTCAAGAGATAAATGGTGGTGGTATCCATGCACGAGATAGCCAAATCAATGGTAGAGGAACATGTCGATGGTGGAACATTTCATGAGGCAACATCCCCCATCATTCAGAGGTTCATCTGACCCTGTGCTAGCTGAAGGGCGGATTAAAGCACTAGAGATGATTTTTGATGTCAGGGGGTGTTCAGACAATCAAAAGGTTAGTCTTTCAATTTACCATTTTGGAGGGTGAAGCAGATCAGTGGTGGTCGATAGTTAAAAATATCAGGGATGCTAATGAGATTGATGCTCTCGATTGAGATGAATTCAATGATATGTTTCTTGAGAAATATTTTTCTAAGGATATTCGACTTAGGATGAAGAAAATTCATGGAATGGAGGCAATAGGATGACTCAATGGCCGCTTATTAAGAAAGTTTTGCTCGATTGGAATGGTATGCTCCAAATTTTATCTGAGACCTTGATAATAAATACAGTCATTTTTACTCAGGATTAAATCCAAAATATCGTAGGGAGTTAGCTTCTTGTGAGTTCAAGAGTTATGAAAAGCTTTTTCGATGTGCTGAGATGGTCAAAATTGGGTTTGCTGATGATCAAGTGTTCTATAACAACCAACATAATAAGAGACCGATGTGGCAGGAGAAAGGGAAGAATTCTTCAAGAAGGTCTGATGGTAAGAAAACTAAGATTCTAGTTTGTGATAAATGTGGTATAAAGAAAGCTGGGGAATGTCTTTTGAATTCTAGAAAGTTCTACCGATGTGGTAATATGGGACATAAGGCTCATGATTGCACTGGAAAAGATCATGGTAATGGTAAGACCAAATTTGATTTACAGTTAGTAAAATGTTTTAGGTGCAATGAGATGGGTCCCTATGCAAACAAGAGTCCGACAAAGAGCTCGAGTGATGGGAAGCAGTTAGAGTACAAGCAGATAGGGGTGGTGAAATCCTTTTCAACTACTTCTACAGATGTTGGGCCGGCAAATGAAGTGGTATCAGGTACTTTTTTTTGGTTTTCCAGATTATGCCATTTTGTTGTTTGATTTGGGTTCTACACATTCTTTCATATATGAAAACATTTCTTGTAAATTGGGAATTCCATCTCAATAAATGACTCCTGAACTTATGGTAGAAACACATGGGGGAAATTTTGAGGCAAACAGAATTTATAATAATCTCCCTATCCTTATCTATGGAAAAAACCTACTTGCAAACCTTATTGTTTTACCTCTAGTAGTGTTTGATGTTATCCTGGGTATAGATTTGATCTCTGTTTACAATGATATGATTGATTTTAGTGCTAATGAAGTTTCTTTTCAGAAGGACTTTCAGTTTTGGTACAAGAATGAACCCTTACTATTGATAACATATCAAGAGGCCGAGAAACTTGTAAAATATAGAAATGAATGTTACCTTTCACATATTGTTGAAAACAAATGAACTCTTTAGATTAAGGATGTGCTAGTGGTAAATGTGTATCCTGATGTTTTTCCTGATGAGTTGCCAAGAATAATACCAGATCGGGAAGTTGAATTTACCGTTGACTTAGTTCCTGATGTTAAGCCAATTTCAAAACCCCCTTATCAAATTGATCAAATTGACCTATTAGAGTTGATGGATAAATTGTAAGATTTATTAGATAAAGGTTTCATTTGACCTATCACATCACCATGGGGTTCCCTTGCTTTATTAGATAAAAAGAAATATGGTTCAATGAGATTTTTCATTGATTATAGAGCCTTGAATAACATCACTGTTAAGAAAAAATATCATTTGCCTCATATCTATGATTTGTTTGATCAGCTCCTGGGAGCTCGGTTTTCTTCAAAGATTGACATGATATTTGAGTACCATCAGTTGAAGGTAAAGGAAGCATATATTCTGAAGACCACCTTCCGTACAAGATATGCATATTTTGAATTTTTAGTTATGCATTTTGGGCTAACCAATGCACCTTCTCTATTGATGGACCTTATGAATAGAATTTTCCATGAGTTCATGTATAAGTTTGTGATTGTTTTCACTGATGATATTTTGGTGTTTTCTAAAAGTAAAGAGGAGCATAAAAGACATTTAAGGGTTATTTTTTAAACCTTAAAATTAATGAAATTGTATGGGAAATTCAGAAAGTGTGTGTTTTGGTTGCAACAAATTTCATTCCTTGGTCACATTGGTTCTAGAGATGGGATAACTGTTGATCCTGCAAAAACATAGGTTGTGGATGAATGGCCAAGACACAAAAATGTAACTGAGATTCGTAGTTTTCCTGTATTTGAGAGATATTACCGATGGTTTGTTAAAAAATTTCCCGGTTATCCAGTCCAATGTCTAAGCTAACTCGGAAGGGTATTATGTTTATCTGGAAAAAAGAATGTGATGATTGTTTTCAGGAATTGAAAAAAATATTGGTGAATGCTCCAGTTTTGGAACTTCCTTCTAAGAATGGGGAGATTGTTATCTACAGTGATGCTTCATTTGAAATGACTTGGTTGCGTCCTAATGCAGAATGATCAAATAATTCCTTATGCTTTACGTCAGTTGAAAACTCATGAGGTAAATTACCCTACACATGATTTGGAATAACTGCTATTATTTTCACTTTAAAAATTTGGAGGCATCATTTGTATGGTGTAAAGTGTGAAATATATACTGATCACAAAAGTTTAAAGTATATATTCACTCAAAAAGAATTGAACATGAGAAAGATGAGATGACTTGAATTAATCAAGGATTATGATTGTACAATTCATTACCATCAGGGAAAAACCAATAAAGTGGTTGATGCTTTGAGTCGAAAAAGTAATGCTTCATTAACAATGTTGAATTTTTAATGTGATAATTTGGTTATGTATTTGATGAACTTTGGCATAGAAGTTGTTGGTGAAGGATGTCCTTCTGTTTTGTTTCAGGTATCAGTGAAAACATATCTATCAAACAGAATTATGCAAGCATAGAAGCAAGACAGTGAGTTGTAGAAAAAGGTAGAGCTAGTTCAGAAGGGTAAGTCGCATGAATTCAACATTGATAATGATTGTCCTTTGAGACTTGGGAAGAGATTGTGCGTGCCTTGGGATTCACAGTTTAAGATAGATTTGTTATGTGAATCTCATAGTTCTCTGTTTTCAGTTCATCCAGGCAGTACTAAGATTTATAGAGATCTTTGGGAGTATTACTGGTGGGATGGAATGAAAACAGATATTGCTGATTTTACTGTGATGTGTTTGACTTGTCAATAGGTTAAATCAGAGTGGTAGTTACCAAAAGGGATGCTTCAACCTTTACCAGTTCCAGAGTGGAAATGGGAGAATATATCCATGGACTTTGTTGTGGGGTTACTGAAGACAACTCGAGGTAATAATGCAATCTAGTTTACTGTTGATCTCTTGACTAAATGTTCTCATTTCCATTCCATACGATATACTTTTTCCCTAGATCAACTTTCCCGTTTGTATCTTAAAGAGATAGTTAGGTAACATGGAGTTCCTCTCTCCATTGTATCTAACCGTGATCCAAGGTTCTATTTAACCTTTGGAAAGGCCTTCAGAAGTCATTGGGTACTGAATTATATGTTAGTACATCTTTTCATCCTCAATCAGATGGGTAGTCAGAATGAACAATTCATACATTGGAGGATATGATACATGCTTGTTCGATAGATTATCAGGGAAGTTGGAACCAACCTCATTTTTTGTTGAGTTTTATTATAATAACAGTTTTCATTCCAGTATACCAATGGCACCATTTGAGGCATTATATGGGAAGCGGTGTCGATCTCCAGATTTTTGGGATTAAGTAGGTGAAAGGAAGATGATGGGGCCAAAATTGGTAGAAGAGTTGGCAAAAAATGTTCAGCTGATACAAAAAAACATGAGAACAGCTCACAGAAGGCATAAAAGATATGCGAACAATAGGAGGAAGGATACCTTTTTTGAGGTAGGCGATCAGGATTTTCTCAAAGTTTCACCATTGAAAAGTTTGATGTGATTTGGTAAGAAAGGAAAGCTCAGTACAAGGTTCATTGGACCATATAAAATTATGGAGAGAGTTGAAACAGTTGTATACTGAGTGGCTTTACCTCCGAGTTCATCTCTGGTACACAATGTTTTTCATGATTCAATGTTAAAGAAGTACATTCCAGATCCATCTCATGTTTTGAGTCCAGAGGATGTCCAGCTAGAAGAGAAACTATCTTATGAGGAACAAACAATCCAGATTCTTGATCATAGGGAGCATGTGTTGTGGAATAAGGTTTTTCATCATGTAAAGGTATTGTGAAAAAACAACATGAGTGAAGAGGCAACATGGGTATCTGAAAATACAATATGGGATAAATACCCCAACTTATTCAATAAGTAAATAAATTGTGGGGACACAATTTTCTAAAGGGGGGAAGGATGTAACATCACATGTAAGTAATGAATAATATATTTTCTTATCTATGTCTATTTATTAATTTGATAGTGTTTTAAGAAGATTAAAAGGAGAATAAATCCAATCTTAAGCATGGAATACTCTAATATTTTTAAAAGATTGTTTTATAGCCTTTTGATGGCAAACCATTTTTTAAAACAAACTTTTGACAATTTTATAAGATATATTTTTCAAAATACACTTATTATTATTGATTGTGTCATTGAAATTTACTTTGGATAAATTTTTGGTATTTTTATGGCAATGTTCATTTTTTTAATGAATAGTGAAAAATACTGCATTTTACATCAAAACGTCTTTTTCATGTAATTTAATTATAGGGTTAGATTATATTTTTAGTTGGTTTTAAAGTTTAATTGGAATATAGTTTTACAGTTGAATCAAATGGTGGTCATTATAATTAATTGCACGTTGGATTTGGGCATAAACAAGTGACAATCTTTTCATAGACATTGTTTCAAAAAAACGGGCTATTTGTTTTGACAAAGGGATTTATTTTTTATATTAATTATTGCAGTATATATGATTGGAATTTGGTAAAATGGATTCATAATTTGGAATCATAAGGTCCAAATTATGTAATTAATAATTTTTTGTTTTTGTAAATTATGAATAGTAATGACGGTAGTTATATTTAATTATCGTGATTAATTAGTACTTGGGTAGTTAAGGATTATAAAATAATATCATAATAATAACAAATGACCCCAAAATGTGTCCTAATGAAACTATTTGTGTCATGTCCGACCATGGGATGCCTTGTTCCAAACTTAAGGACCCCATGGAATCACTTTTGGGAGAATGTGACACATTATCATTTTATTTTTTTAAAGAGAGGAGAATATCACTAAAGAATTTTTCACCCAAGTAAAACATTTTTAGTTTTGTCTGTGTAAATGAACCCTTAAACTATAAATGTTAATTTTAATGATAAAAATATTTCCTACATCATAGTATTTTATTAATAGTTTTTAGAATTTATAAAAATTAATTTATTTATGACATTATGATGATGCAGCGATAATCTCATTAATGAACGATTTAAATAAAATTAAAAGATAATGTAAAATATAATACTTACACTTGTCAAAAACCTATTTGATGAGTATATTTAGAACTCTTAACATCTTATCCCTTAAATATATCAATTTGGGAACTTTTAAAACCGAAACTCAATTTCAAATAATGTAACATTTCTTGGCTTTCCAAGATTGCCCCTCCTCCCTCTTATAAAAGGCCCCCACCTCTACCTACTTACCCAAACTTATCAAGCCATTGGATCAGCCCAACTCCGCTCATTTTATCTCTCCAAATCCATATCTTCATCCTAGAATCCTTACCTTAGGCAGAATGCTCTTCAATAAACCCTTTTGTTACAAACCAAGTGGAGTTACCTGATATAAAGGTAAAGTATTTCTAATGTTCTTTTGTTTTATTTTTCTTCTCCAACCCATAAAATCTTTTTATTTATCTATTTTGTAACAAAAAAAGTGTCTTAAATATACTAGTATGTTTTTATAAGAATTATCCAAGCTACACTTACACACACCTACATCTAATGGTAAAAGAACATACTGTTTCCGTGGATGGCGAATTTCTGCCTCACGAAATGATGATTGTTCAATATTCTCATAACACCTTAAAATGTGGCCATTAAGATGGAACTATATTTATATATGATATATTATATGGTTATGTTTTTCTTAATCTTCTGTATTATTCATTTATGGCATAACTTTATGGTTTCCATGATGGGTAAACGTGATATCTTCGTTTTAGGAAGTGCGGACTACCGCCCTCTCAAAGTGATTTGATTCATTAATGCCATATGTGGGATGTAAAAATGATGGAGTTAATGATATTATATATGATATTATACTGGAATTATAATATACCTTTATATAATTTTGATTCCATTCCATAAAATATGAAATAGAAATGAAAGTAGCGTTCATGCATACGTACGGATTACCGTCTCCATGAATGGTGCATTTCATTTCTTACCTTTAAATGTTATGTAATATTATAAGTGCATGTATATACCAGATATATATGATATATATTATACCTACATCATGAATATAATCTTGGATATAATGTATATTTTACCACATGAGCAACTTGTAATTATAAAGAGTTTATTTTTGTCTCAAGTACCAATGATCGAAAAAACGACAATTATTAACTTTAATAATTACATAGTGTTCATAACATGGTAATAATTGATATAAAAGAAATAATTAACATGAAGAAGGTTCTTAAGAAAGTATAAATTAACTCATGTTTATTATTCAGGAGATTAAAGAATGATCGAGTCATGTCAGACCTGAGTTATGGGACTTTGTCTCAATCTCCTTTCATTGAGGAATATTTTGTTTTATACACAACATTCATTTATACGGTGAATAAAACCCTTTTACTTTTACATCTATTCAAAAGGAATGTTTTTTATATGAAGCATTTTACTAAATGAGAAAAGTAATGTTTTTTTGTCGTATGTATGCGGTGACAACGACTTCTCCGCCGCCATGACCATTATTTGAGTTTTGTCTTCCTCTAAAAACAATACCATTTTATAAAATGAAAAATAAATACCATGCTTTACTTTTCATTTATTTTGTTATTGAAAATGGTTTTCATAATGTTTTTATTATATCAATGTTTTTTTTATTGATATCTTGTGATTGAAATGTGGAAATGTTATGTTTCCTTTATGCCTGTTTTATGTGATATGATTATGTTATGGTTCTTGAGAATTGTTGTAAAGACAGGTGGTTCCATGATAATCTAAGGGTGGGCGAGCCTGATATAGCTCTCTAATGCATTGGGTAATGCGAAGGGGTTAAACTTTATGGTTTCTCCAAAGAGATTTAGGGAATATATTGTGATGGGTATTCCAAACGTAACCATGAGGGTTACTCCCTCTGTAAGAATGTTATAAATGCCTCAAGCTACCTTTATGTATTATGATTTCTAGGATTTATTCATGATTTGACGAGGTATGTTTAAATGATAATGTTTTATGAGTAATTTTTTATTTCGTACGTGGACTAATGTTTTCATTTCGTACTTTTATATCCCTTACTGATCTTTTTATGCTCATCCCATGTTTTTGAAATGTTTTTCATAGGTCAAGGGAAAAGTACTTGATGTGATGATAGTGTCAAGGAAGTGTCATGAAAGAATCCATGTTTTATTTTAAATATGTTTTTGTTGATGGGAACAATGATTACTATATTTCATGTAACCACTTTGTTGAAATGTGGAATGTAATGCATGATTTGTGATCTAATTCTCTAAAACACTAAACCTGAAAAGATCCTCAACGTGTATTCTTGAAATAACTCATGATTAAGTAATGTTTAAGTCTGGGGCCTTATAATAATGATACTGGAGAGATATATATATATATATCTTTATTTATATATTTATTTATTTACTTACATATATCTTATTAACATACTTTTATTCAATACGATATGAAAACAGAAACAATGTTTATGCGCACGTATGGCCTACCGTCTCCATAAACGGTGCATTCCATTTCATATATGTATCTATTAAAAATATTTATATTATGAATATATATGATATATGAATCAAGGATTATATTATGGAAGTATTATATCATTACCTAAATGATACGGTCAAGAATAACAAGTTAAAATATGTAGGATAAAGAAAGCAATTATTACCCAAAATGTTGATTTAACATGAAAATAATTATTAAATGGGTAGTAAGAAGTCATAAATGAGTCATGTATCATATAATAAATAGTAATATGGTCATGTTATAATCTGATAACATACAATGGAGATTATACAGGAGGTTAAACGTACCCTCGACCAATGAAAAGTGCAAGGTAAGGGGTTTCTTATCTCACTTTTAATTCCGTGAGATTTTCATTGCTCACCACTTATTTATTGAATGTGGTGTATTGTGTACTTAAATTTGATATATATTATCATGATAATATTTATATTCAGGATATTATATGATTCATTTGGTTGTTATTGACTATTTTTCATATAACTTGATTAATTACAATTAGGTTACGGTTAAATTCAAAATCTCATTATTATCCAAGGTTGTTTTTACATAAGTATCTACTGCGATGTGTTTATTATCTATGTCCATATTCATAAAATAGTTTTCAAATAGATTATTTTTAAGGGACTATTTTTACAAAAACATCATTTTAAATGTTTTAAATATTTATTCTTCTAAATTATTCTCATTAATGTCCATGTTTTCAAAATGGGTTTTTAGGATATATTTATATTCACATGATTTTTTTTTAAATGTTAATTTCATTAAAGAGATTCAAAGTGGTATGGGAAACTTTTATTCAAAAATGTCTTTAAATGTCTTCCTTTATAAATTGTGGGACTTTTAAATGTTTTATGAAAAAGGGATATTTCACTCAAAGATTGTTACAAATCATTTTCATCTATATAAACATTCCTTAAAAGATTTTAAACTTCTTTGATGTTGATATATTATGATACAAATCATCCATATTTTATTGATGTTTTTGTGATTTTTTGGACTGTGGATGTGTTATTTTTATACCATTCATGGTTTATGGATATAGTATTGACATTTCATATGCTAGTTTTAATATAAATGTGTGTGTTATATTTAAACATTTTGTTTTGAGGAAAGCATTAGACATAGTAAGTGATGGGTGGAGACCGCTAATAGCTCCTCGATGCATAGGTTGGTCTCATGAGAAAAACTATTGTCTTGGAACAAGGCCTTGAAAAAATCTTAATTGAATTCTTTGCAAAAGGCCTTGACCATGTGGTTATGAAAGTCTGGCATTATGCATACCATCATTATGAAAGTGGATATTTATATTTCATGTGATTATTCGACTAGTGTAATATCCATGTGAATAAGTAAATGGAATTATTTTATGGTATATTTTCCATATTATGTTGGAGTTTATGTATAAAATGTTTTTTCTTTGGTCTTATACATTGCCGTAAATGTTTATGCTTACTTATGAAAGTTTCCACTATATTGTTATCCTTACTGAGCACCTGATCTCACCCCATTCTATGATTTGATTTTATCAGGATTCCAAGAAGTGTATTTTGATTGATAAGTAGGGTTAATCTAGAGAATTAATGGCATTCCAAAAAGATCAGTTATGTAATGTTTTCTTTTCTAGTGTGTAATGTAACGTTCATGTATGTAATATGTTCTCCAAGACTACTAAACTGATCGGTCTTTCAATACTTGATTCCTTTTAATCATGATAATGTATTAAAATAATTAACTGATGCTGCATAACTGGGGTTAGGGCATTACAGTATGAATACCTACATACATAAATTTTGGGAAGCATATGTTACTCAGTAAATTTTGGCCATCTTTTAACCTCATTTTGCTTCTAAAAATACATGTACTGTGGGATCCTAACACATCCAATACTCAACATCACTCCAAAGAAACATCTTGATAATCAAAAATAATTTAAGAACAACACATAAATTTATTTAAATTATTTTATTTAATTTATGATTCATATTTAAATATTTTTCCCAATCGATCAGTGGAAATGTTCAAACTCATATGGAATTTTCAACCTAATCCAAAACATGGGATGTTACAACACCAAAAGGGGTTATATTCTTTGAAACTAATATAATGTGAGTATTAATAGTGGTCATGGAGGATATTCTTTATTATCCAATAACAGGTGGTGGTTTATGTTTCATGTTGACACTCTGGTTTGAGCGGGGTGGTCACATACAATCATAAATTAGGTAATAGATGGAGCATGATTCAAAGTGAATATAATTTTGGTTTGTTGAGATATGATGAAGATAAACCAATTATGGGGATTATTTATTCAGTCATGGGTGTACAACATTTGGGTAAGAAGGGTTTTGGATGTGAACATGGAGGTATCCTTAAAGTTATTATCAATATGAGGGTGGATTTGATGTGGTTAGAGGGTGAGTAAGAATGATTGTGCATCAATTATTGTAGTTGAGTAATATAGATGGTGAGTTTTGTTGTTAATTCAACCATTGGAATATATAAAGTTGTGTTTAGGTTTCATTGTGGTTTTTTCGAAAGATTCATTATGATTTCAAGAGTAATTAATCATGATCAGATGTTTTGATGTCATGTTAGTGTGTGAGGATGATAAATTTTGAGAAATGTCTGGGATAAAGGATGATTGACTGGTTGGTTGGAGTTTAAGTTGGTATAGTGGGGTAGAAACTACACCGAGTGAGTCATTTGACCACTATAATTTCATTTTCAATAGGTTAATCTAATACAGGGTAGCACGATGATTCGGAATCACCCATTACAAACCTAATATTATTATGGGGAGAGAATTAATATTAGTGATAAATTAGGTATTGATTATTTGGTTTCTCAAGATAGATTTTTTTTGGAGTGTGTTTTTTCACTTAGTGATGTTGATGAGTGGGAGGCTCGGGTTTTAGTAAATTATGTTCCTTGGTTTTGGATTTGTTTTTCATAAGCATGTTTTGTGTTTAAAGATGGAACATAGTCTTTCAGTGGTGATTTTATAGCCTGGGATGGTTTTAATGTGTAGTTATAAGACTATCGGGAGTTCAAAAGTATTAATATTGTTATAGTGTAAAATTTTCAATGAACCATTTTATAACGGGTTAAGAATTTTAGGGGAAATTGTATTTTTCGGTTTCTGGAGAAGGTTATTTTTTGAAAATTTTGATTCAAATCACAATTTCATTAGTTAGAACATAATATGTAGTTGTTCTAGATGTGAATCAATGACGAAGAGGTGTCTAGTGTTCCCATGTGAGTATCAAGACCTTTGAGTGATTGTTTGGTTTTGATGGAAATAGTTTCCCTTCTGCATGGTTAGGGTGAATTGTGTGGTTTTGGTTGTTCATGGGGGTACATTCATGATTGGGGGGGGGTTGTAGAAAACCTGTGAAAAACCTATTATTTTTTTTGGGAAATTTGTTTTATAAGGTTGGTTTATAGTTTGTTAAATAGTGTGGTGAAACCATGTTGGTGTTTGTGTCTTATACAACGTCTATCTCATGGTTGGAACACAATTTATAAAACCATGTAGAAAGACCTCGCGAGTTTCTCATTTTTCATTGAAATGTTCTATTTATCATTTTACCTTACATTTTTTAAACTCTTCCTTTCCTTTATCCACATCGTCTGTGGTCGACCTACCACTATCACCGTGGTTTTTTTCTCATTGGTTTGTGGGATTTTTGTGTAAATTATTCTAGCATTTGGAGATATTATATCCTCCTCTTCTCTTCATTATTCTCCTACCATCCATTACATTTATTATTTTTTTATTTAGGATTGGGTTTTGTATTTATTAAACCAATTTATGGTGGAATTGGGTGAGAATTATGGGCTTTTCAAGTGCAAATTGTATAGGGGGTCCCAATAGCGTGTATTTAAGCCATCATTTATTATATATCTTAATGTATGGTGCACCAAAAATTTGTTAAGTTTTTCTTTAGATATTGTGTTTTTTTGGACATCAATTTGGATTTTTTGATTGGGTTTTTTTAGGGATTAGGTTTGGGTATGTATGGTGTGTGTACAGAACGTTTTTTATTGATGTTTTGGAATGAATATGTTACTCAATAAATTTATAGGCATTTATTCCAATTTTATTTAAGTTGTGAAACTCATTAGAATTTTTTAAAACGAATTATTTTGGGTTATTTTGTTTTATGTTAGGTCACAAATGTGGAAATGATCAATATGAGGCTTGGATGATCATAGGTATTAGTGTTCGGGATGCAATTATGTTGAACTTTTTCGTATGTGGTACGTGGTCGCAGATCATATCCATGTAGTATATGCTTTTGATATTTCATGTGATATGTGGTCTCTCCACCATGGTGATTGAAATTTAATTTAAAATAATATTAAATTTCATGGGTATATAATGTGTTTTAGGGCCAATAAAATTTGAGACACTGGGTGATTCTTCAGACACGGAGGGTCGATGGATTAAATTAATAATTATGAATTGGTCATTAGATTCATCCTAAATGGATGTGATTTAAATGAAATGGGATGCATGATATATATAGATCATTTATTGAGGTTCCATTAGTTTCCTTTTGTTAGGAGTGGTGAAGGACTAATAATCATTAGCCATGGGAGTCACCACATAACCCAAATGTGAGATTGTGATGTTGTATGTGTCGTGATGTAATCAAGGGTACAACAATTCATGCAGTTACTTCTTAGTGATGGGTTTTTTCAAAGGTATTGGAATTGGATATAGGGACCTAGGTAGGGTGACCAGTGTTAAATATGAATTCAGGGACCTTGGTGGGTATCCTAGTTTGTTTTTTACCTTTGAGAGGCGTAGTGCAGGGGAGCTTCACTGTTTCTCTTGGTGTCACCATTGAACTCAAGAACTTCTCGATTGATCCTTGTGATTGTGAGAATATATGATAAAAGGTAAATTCAGTAATTAATTAAATTGTTATTCTTATAAAATAAAAATTTAAAATAAATTGTAAAATGTGATATATAATAAGAGGTTTTGGGGATGGAGGATTCTGAGGGTGCATGGATTATCTTTTATGGTTTCAGGGATGGTGAATTTTTCAAGGTGTATGTTTTGTTTTTTTCTTCATATATATTATAGTTTTGGGTAGGGTTGAGGCACCTAGGTTTACATGATTATTATGGTTCTGTGGATGTGGGATTCCCCCAAGTGAATGTTGATATGGTTCCATAGAGGGTCAATGAAACCATGAGTAGGATATAGTTTTGGGGATAGGGGACTCCCCTTGGTTAACATGAATATGGTCCCGAGGAAGTTGAATGCCACATGGTGGATATGTGGTTTTGGGTAGGGGATGTGACCTCCTATGGTACAAGGGTATGTGGTTCTGGGTATGGGATGCAACCCCCACCCCCATAGGATGTATTTTTTGTTCCACGTATGGGATATAGCCACCAATGTGGATGGGTTATTTTGATTCTTGGGATGTCAATATTATCCTTTGGTGGATTCTCATGTTCTAGGGATGGGTATATTTCTCCAAAGTCATTACTTTTTCTCATAGAAACACCATAACTAGATGAAGAAGGAATATTCAATCTTAGGTGTCACTTTTGAACCTAACGATTGATAATGATTAGATTTTTTTTAGTATTTTATTTATTCTAAGAATATCACATGTGCATACAAGGTATTTATTTTTTATATTTGGGAAATTGTTGGTGGTTGCCTATGGATTTATGCTCACATCCTACTCAGGTGGCCATGTCACTTGGGTCCACGAGTAGACCTCATTGTTCACAGGTTTAGGTAGGGAAGAGGTCTAATGTTGTTTGATTTGGCTGATGAAACATAGAGAGGTTTGTAAACATGGGTTGAGTTGAGGCTCGGGGATAGTAGTAGTTTCTCTGGCATATTATAATTTATAGTTTTATTTTGTATTTGGGATCATTCCAATGGGTGACCATAGGTATCTGTGTGTTAGTTGATATCATTTTTCTTTTTTATTGCATGGTTTTGTTATCCTTCCATGTATATAGATTTATTGTTATTACATATGTTTTTAGGATATTATTATTTTGGAAGTTTCACTCTCATATAAGGGTATTGTCTCCCTATGGTATCACATTAGTCCATTAATATTAGTCGAGGGCCTCTAGTGTATAGGGAGGGATGCCTGAGGTCAAGTTACACATTGGTATGATTATTGTAATGTGAATTGGCCTGAGGTTTTACTTTAAATATGAAAAAATAATTTGAATTAAATACATCATATAAATTGATTGAATAAAATAATTTGAATTTTTTGAATTTTTTAAAATTAATAAGTTACATGAATCAATAAAAATTATACAATTTTAATAATTAAAATTAATATCCTAAATAAAAAAATTAAATAAATTAAAATGAATAATAGAAATGTTTTAAAATAAATAACGAGAATAATAAATTCAAAATAAATTAATCAAATTGTTAATTAATATTTTTAAAAAATATATAATTAAATTATTTTAAAATATAACTTTAATAAGAAGAAAAATATATTATTTGATTTGTTAAAATAAATATTTTTAGTTAAAAATGTAAAATATATAAAAAATTATTTAAAGTTTACTTCTTTAAGGTCTTGAAATATTTAAATTAAATTATCTTACATCAAAGAACATAAAAATAATTTAAGAAAAGCTATACTTTGTAAATGAATTTTCGAGATTGCAAAGTTTATTATAAAAATATACATGAAGACATCACCCTAAAAAATGTATATCCATTTTTTGAACTTTAATTAATCAAATAGATATATTATTTTATTAAATATTTCACCAAGAAACTTATTTGGGTGAATATTTAATAAAATAATTTTAATTTTAAAAAATACTCAATATAAATAATTAAAAAGCAAAATACGCCCTTTTTATTTAAATAAACATCTTAATAAAAAATATCGTTAAAAATACAATAAATAAATTGAAAAAAATTAAATTAAAATTAATTGAATATTTAAAAAATAAAAAGTTGAAAAAAATTCATATTAAAAACAAATTACCTGAATAATTTAAAATATATAAATTAAACATATTTTAATTAAATATATTAAAAATTTAAATTATATGAAAATATTTTAACAAAATATTTTCTTCATAAATTCATGATTGAGGGAGTAACTTTTGTGACAAAAATATGTACAAAGACTACCTTTAAGTGTGTATTTCATATTTTAACATGTTGGTTTCTATGTTATTTTTCTTATTTGTTGTGAGAGTGGTTGACCCATATACTCATTGAATGTGTACTTTGATTACCATTATAGGTATACAGCTTCATATATGCAAGGGTTTCACTTAACGTGATAGTAATATTAATTTTTAATGTACTATATATTTGGTAATCTTCTTTGATTACATGTCATATTGAATGGATATAATATATTTCAGCTATAATGAAAACCTAATTATACTATGACTATAATATTAAACATGTTCTAGGAGGTCTAGATATGTCATCATGATGGGAAACAAATTATGTTTTACTAACATGTGATTTGGGCTCATAAGCATTGTCACTTCTTCACATTAATTTCTCACATTTGTATGTTCCACGCCTAATGGAAGCATGTGATAGGTCGTGCCCAACTTTTATTTTTTTCATGATTGGTGATAAAATTGAGATATAAAAGATGTTAATCCATGTGAGAAAAAAAATTGAATCTAATGATATAGTCAACTGGAAATCAAGCTGAAACAAGATAGAGGATTATCATATATTATTTATAATCAATTTAATTAATTAAGAATAGCAATGATGGAATTCATTCTTCAATGATGAATCATACTATAGATCAGTGTTGTTTGGGAGTTGTGTTTTAGGAATAAATGTAGATTCCCTCTAGTGGTGATCCACACATGTTCCACAATCCTTCGAACGTCGATATAGAAATCTCTAGGTGCTAAACTGATAGATCATATCGCCTATTTCGTAAACCATAGATCTCCTCAAGAACAACTTCCAAATATTTTTCATGATCTATCATGAATTAAGAGTGGGAGGTGAAGAAATATCACTATTTTTTATTTGGAGTGTTCTTCAAGAAGAGAAATCTATATTAATTCTGAGGTTTTCTCGAAATCTGTTGTCCACTAGAAAAGAAAAATTAATTAGATCTCAGAAAAAATAATATACTTTGGTTTATATACTACTAGGGTTAAAATAAAATAGTATTACATGTTCCCGTAATTATTTATTTAATCCCTCCATAACCCCATATCAAATAATATTATTATTAATTTTTGGCATGCACTTGATATTCCAATTAAATTTAATTTTATTTTACCAAACAATATTTATTATTTTTTATTTCTCACTGGACCATTTAAACTCGATCCGCCATTCCTAAATAATTTTTTTCAGGCTGAAAATAATGATTATTTATTAATTAAATAAATATCATTACATTATTCACTAACAAATAAATATATATTATAATAACCAAATAGAAAATAAATATTCATTAATTTTTTTTCTCATTATGTTATGTGAAATAACTAGTGATGGGATATATGCGATCCAGAATACCTGAATAATTATTAAACCATCTATAGTAATAATATTTATTCAACTAGTTAAATAATAACTAATAGTATATTATTTGACTGGGATTCTGGATAAACTTAGTGCGTGACCCTTTGGGTCTCTTTCTCAGTGGCATTTGGAAAAGTAGCATAAAGTACAAGGATAGAATCATGAAACACAATAATGAAAACATAGTGAATGTAGTTAATGCTATAATGAAATAATACCTCACACAGAAGCATACCGTATAATATAATTCCCTTATAAGGATATCTCAAATCTAGCAGGATGCATACCGATTCCATCAACCTATGTTGTCAATGTATCTTTCATTGAATTCTTATAAATTGAACATTCTTATAGATCACCATGGACAAGGATTAATTTAGTTTATATCATTTCCATCAAAGGGTCAGAGATATATAGTTTTATTAAAGGACATAAGTGATTAATCCATTATCTTATTATTTATAATTCAATATTACTTGTGACACAACCAATTTATCCTACCTCACCATGAACATCTATCATTATGGTTTTCATCAACACATCATAGTACGCAACTCATAATACACATTAATAATATTATTAATGTCTAATGATTAATTCACAAGTCTGCAGGTAGAAACATCTAATGAAACATATAAATGTGGATTTACTACTGTTAGATATCATTATTTTAGTATGCTACTTTATATAAACAAGGGCGTACACTAAGAGAAGGTGATTCAAAGTCCAATGAGTATCCACCCCTGATAGCATGCATCATTTGTGTCCCTAAAAGTATATCATCTGACTATAGAAATAGTATTTTCGAATAATGTCATAGATCTTCTAGGTTCTCATCATAACATGGAAGTGATATGACCTTTTAGGTAGACTTCTACCAATAGGATATTATCACATACTATGTTACATAAAATAAAAATCATGATGTGATAATATGTTTTTTAATATTCAAAACCATGAATACATGTCATCCTAAAGTACACATAAGTTAAGTTTAGGTCATTAGCTCTAATAGACTCTCACCTGAATTAGATCCAACTACTAACAACCATTAGTCCTCTAGTTTTCACATGATAGCCATTCTTTCACAGAGATAGGTCTTTATTCAAGGGGTCCACCACATTCTCTTCTTTAGGTACTCATATTACCGCAACACACTCCTCTCATATAAATCCCTCAAGAGGTGATATATCTGGAGTATTTTCTTTTTTCTATTGGTTTGACCTTAGATCTTAAGCAAGATCCACCATGTTAGTATTATGATAATACAATGTGATAGTATATTTAATTCTAGGTACCACAGCAATATCTTTGACAATTTTCAACATCCAAAAAACATACATGGTGTTTCAGAAGAAACAATATACATTGAATCCATGTAGAATCGGTGAATACATGATGAACTAAACCATTCAAACTCACATATCCTTTATTGAAAGAAAAAAAATATCCTGATTGAAAATTCATATGACTCTGATCAATTTGAAAACTAGAATCTTTATAACCATTGATGAGGAGCTCCTCATCTCCTCCATGCACTAAGAATATATCCTTGGTTATTCTCATATAGTTATGGATATCCTTAACTATAGACCAATGTTGTTATATTGTATCTTATTGATATCTCCCTTCGATGCTCAATTCATAGGAAACATCAAGTATAGTACATAACATGTCATACGTGATTTTATACTATAATTGATACATATGATATCTTACCCATTATCTCTTTCTCTTATTATGTCCGAGGACACATTATTTTTGAAATATGTAAACCATGATGCATTAAAACAAATACCCTCTTGGATTTTTTCATAGAAAGTATCTATAGTATTTGGTCAACATATGTACTTAGACTTATTCCAAGATTCCTCTATGATCTGTCATGAATGATATTTATCCCTAGAATATAAGCTTTTCACCTAATTACTTCACGAAGAACCATTTAACCAGACCTTAATGGACTATAATAATGGCATGTCTGGTTCAATAAGTAATATTTCTTCAACATATATTTCTAGGATAAGGAACACATTCCAACTATTGATATTTTAAACACACAACTCAAATTATTTCTTTATGAAACTAAATTCTAGGTTGGATTCATCGATTCAAATATTTCATGACAAGAATTATTACTTCAATCCCAAAATGGATCTCTGTAACTTGTAAATACATATGGAATCTCCTAGAGTCCCAAAACCTTATAGTTGTACCAAAAAGGCAGATTCTTCAAGGTTTCCATTATGAAATGATGTTTTTACATCCATCTTCTAAATCTCATTGTCATGGTATGCTTCTTTACCATGTAGAGTTCTGATTGATTAATACATGGAAACTGGTGAAATATTTCATCATATTCAAGTACTAGATGTTGTTTAAACACTATATACACTAGACATTATTTATTGGAATTTACATTACCCTCCATTTCTAATTTCCTCTTGAAGCCCTATTTGAAACCAATGAAATTTACATTAACTGGAGCCTTATCTAGAACAGAAACATGGTTTTGATACATGCGATTCATTTCTGAATTCATGCCTTTTTCCATCCTAAATCTTCTAAGATTTACTATATCCTTATAATAGATAGTCTAATAATTTTCAATCAATATTCATTCAACATCTTTATTGAATATAAACCCTTAAATAGGTAGTGCACTTTCATATCTTGTGCTAATACATTGTACTTCAATTTTAGGAACTAGTTCTTATATAGGGGCATGTGGGACATGTTCCTTTACCAACTCCTGTGTTTCCTGAGCATCAACTTCAACGAAGTAAATATTTCTCCAACTATCATTTTTTAAGATTTTATCATTCTCAAGAAATAAGGATTGTCTGGTGATAGTCACATTCTTGATTGAGGGATTGTATAGGTAATATTCCTTTTATTGTGGGATGACCTATGAAGATATACGTTCTTCCAATGGGTTCTAGTTTGTTTCCTGATAAGGACATAAAAAATTCCATGCTACCTCATACCCATGTATGTTACAAAATTAGGTTAGTTTCACTCCATAACTCTAAGAGAATTCCATTTTTAGATTTATTTGTTACTTAGTTTAATGTGTATGCCACATTTTTTAATGCATAACCCCAAAAAGATAACAGAATATTTGTAGGACTCATTATCGACCTCACCATGTCTAAAAATGTACATTTCCACCTTTTACTAATAGAATTCCACTGTGGTTTTTAGGGTGGATGGAATTGAGATCGATTCTAAAACTCTCATAAAATGTTAATAAACTATTGGTTAAATTCACTACCAAGATATAATCAAGGCTTGTTTATCTTCTTACAAAGGTGATTATCTTCTTAAATTTTGAACACCAAGAATTTCTCAAATGACTCATACTTATACCTCATTAAGTATACATATTCATATCTACTCAGTTTATTAGTAAAAATTATGAAGTAATATTATCCACCTCTTTCTTCTACTAAAAATGGCCCACACACATCAGTGTGTACCAATCTTTGAAGACCTGTTGACATTTCACCCTTTTCAAAAATGGTGGTTTATTAATTTTTTCTATTAAAAAATATTGACACCATTCAAGTGGTTTCATATAATAATACTCTAAATAACCATCTTGAAAAAAAGTTCAAAAATGATTCTTGTTTTTCATGACCAAGACGGTGATTCCAAATATGAGTTTTAAATGAGTAACTTGAACATGAATCATTATTAATTTCCAATACTTGGTTTTCATAATTTAATACATAAAATACCATTATTTATATTTTACATGCCTTAACATATATTTTCTTATAAAAGAAACAAATTTTATTTCTAAAATTGAAAATAATATCAAATACATCAAGGAAGGATACAAAACATATATATTTGTAAACTGTAGATACATAATAACAATCTTTTAAAACCAAAATAATTTTTGTTTGAATGAATGGTTGTAGTATCCAATGGCCAGAGAACCCATCCATGAACCTTTATTAGCTCTTGGATCCACCTATCATCTTAGAATATTTTTAAATCTACGTGGTTCTTGCATTTGGATATAGATTTGAGCGCTAAAAGCTTTATCTAATTCCCAATTTGTAGATATTTAATGATTTCACTTGTTAAAATATTCACCTTTTTCTTTCCCTTTCTTCTAGGTGTAGTTCCCCTTCGGGTGGTCTGGAATTTCATATAAATAACACACTTCCTCCTTTTACTTGCCCTATATTTGGATCTTCCTATTATTGGAAGGACATGTTCATGATATTTAGGCTTATTATGATTATGGGACCCCTTTTCATTGTTCTTCCTTTTCTTATTCAATATAATAACTGAGGTTTTATCATTCCCCATGTCTTTATCCACATGGTGAATTAAAGTAAGTGTTTATGAAAGAATATTATCATTATTTCACATATTGTAATTAACAATTAAACTAAAGATGTTCTTAGGTTGTGGAAAAAGTACGATATCTGTACACAAATTATCTAAGAATTTAATCCCTATGATGTTTAAGAGTTCAATGTATCCAATAATATTATATACATGAGTCCCAACTAGAATTGTCTCTCAATGATTAGTTGTTAAAAAACGATTAAATATATCATACCTTTCTTGTCTCACCTTCTCATGATATAGATCTAAAAGGTGAGATATCATACTATATGCATCAATGTCCAAATGTTTCTTCAAAATCTCATTGGTCATGGATGATATCATGAAACATTGAACACATGTGGAGACATTAAAATTTTTATCCTGGAGTATTAACTCTTCTTCACTAGCCTCCTTACCTATAACACCAAGAATAGGTTCTTCTAGCACATATAATTTCCCTTCTGGGAAAAGGATCTCGTGTAAGCGCCTCTTCCACTCTTGGAAATTTATGCTAGTGAGAAGGGTTTCCTTATAAAGTATTGATCAAAATTAAATGTTTGATGTAATTTTTTTATACAAATAATATAACAATAATTTTAGTAATTTCTCTGATAAAATTTATACAAATAAATAAATATTGTATTTAGTAATCTCTAACTATTTAATCGAAACCCAGAAGACCTCACTATTGGCTTCAGGAAATACTTTTTCAAGGTCATTCAATTATAAAGGATCCATATTCAACATTTTATTACCCCAAATTTGGATGGTCAAGAAACATGGATTGTTTTATATAGGAATTCCAAATTCAAACTATATTAACTCACAGTTCCTTGATCAATTGAGTGGACCCCCCATCCCAAAATCCTTAAATTGAGTTTCCTCAACCTTTTTTATCAGTTATACCAAGTCTTTCTTTGTATGTCAACCCATTATGTGTACTATGTTAGTTCAACCCAAAAAATCATGTTATAATTCCCTCAATAATTGAAATCACTCCAAATTTGGTTGGACAATCACTATGAACTATGGTTTGAATTTAATTGAAGTAATGGAAGGCTATATCGACTTAATATATGTGATTGGGCAATTTAATCCTCCTATGAATAAATTTTCAATTTTCATCCTTATCACATTATTGTTAATATTATGTGGATTTACTTAATTCATTAACCATTTCAGATATAGTATTTCTGAAAAAGCTAATTTAGTTTAGTTTTATCTTACATGATTAAAAATTTCATTAATTCATGTGATCAAAACAACAAATACATAAAGAAATTACTATGTATCATAACAAAAAGAAAATAATAAATTGGTATGCTGATGATATTTTACTAATGGATAGCTTATCAAGTGGTTGATAAAATATCTCTTTACCTAGGGTGTAAAACATTAATCCAGTTATTGTTTTGCTTAAATCATTCCACCTATCCATCTATGTATTTTTTTGGGATTGGTTTCACCTCACCACAAAACATGAACCGCCTCCATTAGCATGGGATCTCTATACATTACACCTAATTTTACTCACATGTAGGTGAGCGAAACAAGGGGTTTACATAAATGAAACCATGGGCACACAATCCCTTACATAATAACAGGAGAGAAGGCTTGCAGGAAAAAAATCTTATGTAATGATAAATTAAATTAAGCCAATCACATACATGTTTCTAGTCTATTCTCATTATCACCCACATTCATGATATGAATTAAAAATTTAATAAAACTAGCGTTCGATCCTTAATCCTTATTATTTAAGATATATCTCTCTTGAATCAATTAATTATCTTCTTTAATAAATCAATTATTTCATCTTAATCCTCATCTGAAATTTATTGAGATTCTCAACCATAATAATTTTTAATAAATTAAATAAATTTTTTTCAAATTAACTATGTACATAAATGTACCTTTGAGGAACTATATTGAATACCCATATTATTCTACACTACATGTATTATCCTCATATAAAATTTACTCTTATAACATATGGAATAGAAAACATAAAACATGCTTCAATGACATGTTCTTACACTTAATTATTAAATGAATTACATGATTTTTTGGTCCCATGTTATGCTTCATTGCACATTGATTAAAAAATTTAATATGACTGATAAATGATATGAAAATATGAAAATTATACTAATATTAATTAGACATATTTATATATATAAATAAACCTATCAGATGGTGTATCCTAAAACATAATTACCACATGCAAGAACGTGTCTCAAGGTTTACATAATATAATAAATAAATTTTAAATATGTATAATTTTGTATATATACATGACTTGTACATGGAGAAACAATGTTTGTACGTCACTAACCATATATCAGAGGAACACATCGTGGGACTCAGCATGTAAATTGTTCCTCATAAAATGAATTACATGGCATGTAAGAGGGGCTACATGATGTGTGGAATCCATGTTACATGGTCACCAGTCTGGTAGGTTATATATGAAACACAAATCCCTTCTCTGAATATAAGGGACTAAATGTTGTGTATATGGGATACATATAATGTAATCCAGATGACTGTGTTCCAGGTTCTCCCAGTCAACATGTGGTGTAATAATTAACTAAACACCATGTCATCAATGAACACACCTTGGTTAATTATTGAATTAATTAATGGTTCATTCAATACAAGTACAGGGTGTGTAACATTCTTTACATGCAGTGTACTCCTGTATTACCTGGAAAGATTTATCCGCACCTACATATGAGTTCTTTGATTTTATTTTGTTCAAAAAATTAATCATATTGATTAGATATATGACAAATGGAATAGACAGAATCATATCCCTCAACTAGGATTAATATAATGATTAAACATGAATTGAAAACAAAATAAAAAATGTATAAATCAACCAATAATCATTAAATAATTATAAATAATTATGTGATCACTCTGATACAACTTTTAGGTTCCAAACTTATATGATGTGTATAACAGGTCATTCCCAACATTATGTTTTTTCATGATCGATGATCAATTCGATATCTACATGATGATAAATGTTTTGAGCAACATAACTGAATCAATGATGATATAAAAATTGAAATCATGCTGGAATAAGAGGGAGGATCATCAAATATTATTTATAATTAATTTAATTAAATAATAATTACCTTGATTTAATTCATTATTCATTGATTAACCTAAAAACAGATATGTATTATATGGTTGTTTCATTGTCCAAAGTAAAGTTGATTACCTCTAGCTGTGATCCACATGTGTTCCAAAAATCTCTAAACATTTTCATAGGAATATCTAAGTTATAGAAAGGTGGATCCTATCCCTTACATCATCCTCCATTGATCTCCTTGAGAACCACTTCCAAGAAATCTCTTTGACCACTCTTGACTTGAAAATGGTAGGTGGAGGAAGATCTCTCTCTGTTCATGTGAGAAATCTTAGAGAAGAAATCTCTGAAGGGCTTGATATGTTTTCTCCAAATCTATTGTTCAAAAAGATCCAAATATGAATTGGCTCTGAAAGAGAATAATATAAATGGTTTTATATACTTCTAAGGTTAAAATAAAATAATTTCACAAGTTCCCTTTATTATTTAATTAATCCCTACTGAACACCATGTCAAATAATAATAATAATATTTTTATTTCTTGACATTCTTTTAATATAAAAATTAAAGTAAATATTATATAATAAAATAATATTCATCATTTATTATTTATCACTGAACCATTTAAGCATAGTCTGCCTTTAATTCATAATTTTTATCATTCCTTGAATAATGAATAATTATTTAATAAAAAAATATCCATGTATTATTATCTAATAAATAAAACAATATTATATTCATTGAATAAAAATTTAATATTTATTAGATATTTTTCTCAAATTATATTCTCTTGAGTAACTAGTGACATGATATATGCAGTCAAGTATACGTGAATAATCATTACACCACATGCAATAATAATATTTATTCATATTTTTAAATAATAAATAAAAATATATTATTTTACATAGATTATGGATTCACGTAGTGTGTAACCCTCTAGGCCTATTTATTATTGGAATTATGTGAATAGAAAAAAGGCTATGGTTAGCATCGAGAAACAAGACCTGTCACCCGTAGAGAAATAAGTTAATGCCCAAATGACAAAATAACTCATACAGATTCTTACCATGTAATACAATTCATTTATCTTGGTATCTCAAATCATGCAGGTTGAATGCCTATGCCATCTTCCTATGTGCTAAATGTCTCCTTCTTTAACTCCATAGAAATAAAACGTGCCTATAGAACACCGAGACAATGGATTTATTTGGGATATATTGTTTCTATCAATGGCCCTAAGATATCTACCTTGTTTAAAGAATAGTAAGGGAAAATATTTTCTTGCATTATTTATTAATGTAATATTACCAATGTGGCACTCAACATATCCTACCTCATCCTGAATATCTGTTGTCACGGTTTTAATCAGCACATCAAAGTACATGACTCATAATACTCATTAATAATAGTATTAATGTTTAAGGATCAATACATGTGTTTGTTGATAGGAACATCCAAAGACACATATAAATGTATATTTCTTACTGGTAGGTCTTGTTCTCATAATATCTTATTAGATATTACCAATGGAGTACACCATGAGAAGGATCCGGAAATTCCTATGAGTCTCAACCCCTGATATCCTCTATCATTTGTTCCATTCAATGATATCATCCATCCAGAGAACATATATTTAAGAATAGTGTCATAACACTTATGGTTTCTCATGAAATTGGGGAACTGATATGACCTTTTTAGTGTGACACCTACCCTTAGGACATTATCACATACTATGTAATGTATAAGGACAATCATGATGTGATAAAGAGAATTATTAATATTAAAAACCAAGAATAGAGATTATCATAAATTAAAAATAAGTTGGTTTTAGCGGACCAACTCCCACCACATGTTGATATAGAGTATATGAGATCATGAGGACTGACCTTCTAATTATAGAACCATACGATTTGGGTGGTATTGGTTATTATTATTTATAAAAATACATATTGGTCACCTCACTTATTATTAATGTATATCATTAATTGAAAACTTTTTTTTGCATGATGGAAAACATGATAGAGTATTCTTGTAGAAATAATGCTTTCATCAGCTTCAAAATAGATTATAAGACATTGATTGAATATCCATGTCATAATTTATTATTTTTGGTTATATAAAGATACATGTTGAGCGCGGTTTACTGGCTTGGTTGTGCCTTAATTAAAACAATGATCACGATAGAATATGGTTTCTCCATATTTTAGTGATAAATAGATATTAAATAAATTTAAGGATGGTTGTACAAAGATATACATCCGTCATTATAAGATAACATGTCAAAACAGATTATTTTGTATAATATATATTCATATGAGAGGTTGTAATAGCTATGACTTGACATTATATTATTAGAGTCCTTGTTGTGATGCTAGACACAGATCGTGGTGTGTTTGTAGAACTCATTTCCATCACAATAATGACCTAGTAGTTCAGCCACTAATTTTAATTAAAAGTTTATAAATTTATGATTAATTAGAGTTGAGGACATAGTGGACCCCACCATGAAGGTCAGTTATTGACCATGTGTGAAACATCATAGTCAATTAAATAACATCAATTTTATTAAAGTTTAGAATAATAAGAATTTACCTTATTAAATCATTTTATAAATTAGTTATTGATATAAAAACATGAAGAATATATAAAGAAATATTTATTAATCAAGGATTGATAAATATTTCATGGGAGGGTCGAGTTGAGTAAATGACTCATATTTTGTGTTGTAACATGAATATAATTTTAGAAGTGATAAAATATTTATAACAATGGTGACATATTATGACCACCAATGATGATACATTTTCCAGAAAAAAAGTAATAGTAATTTATACATCTATGGATATTTTCCATTACATTATCTATCATTTCATTCTTCATCCATAGTTATAAGACCAGGTTGAGGGAATTCAATCTAACTTGATTAAACTGAATTGGACTGGTTTTATGTCTTAATATCCCAAAAAACATATGAGAGTGGTTTTGGACCCAATACCTGGACAATTTGGTTCCATGGAGGCATACAACAGAGTTAATAAAAAGTAAATTTGTATATTTTTATGAAGTAAAAAGGGATTGTCACAGTTTTCATGGATAGTGATTCCCATTATGTCTTTTCCCATAAGAAATTATTACCATGGAAAATCACCTCCAAAAATATGTTACATGTCATTGATCCTATTCAATGGATCATTCATAGGTAAAATGTTTTAATATTGACTATTGATTACCAACTATATATAACATATATATATACATATGTCATTATGTTAATTGAGGATAAAAATCTTGAACCTAAATACTTTCTTTCTACTTCTTCTATACTTATTTTACATTATTATATTTCATTTTTTTGCACCCTACAAATTATTTGACACATGTTTTTATCAATGATACACTCTACCCATGATCAATAAAATGTTTATGATTTCATTACTCATTGTGATTTCCATCTTTTATTAATAGTTTCATAATTAGTTATTACCACGATTGTCTTCTCTACATCGTGCATTGTAAAAATGTTGCCATCAACACTGTCATTGGTGTAAGATAATTATTACATGTAAAATTTGATTCTTATTTTCAATATTGGATATTATTATATTTATCCCCCCTGTTGATAACAATGAAAAATACATATATTAATTTCTTAAAAAAATTATAAAAAAAATGTGTTCTTTTGAAGATTAATAAAGTCTCTCCATTGTCAAATTACCTAATGTGAACGTGATCGATTATTATCAAAATAGTTTTTATAATTTATTATTTTAATGTGCAAAAAAACATCACACATATAATGAAAAATGAATTTCTTCCACCTGAAGTGACTAAGTGATGAACATTACATACTTGTTGTTCACCAATGTAAACGTTGTTGATCATGCCAAGATGATATAAAAAATTTTTGAATCTCATACTTATAGAACATAAATGTTTTAATATTTATTTTGATTTAGAAATTATCAAGAAAAATATGATATTTATTTTTTTTATTTTTAAATAAACACGGTATTTTTTATTCATTTTCCATTTTTTATTATGTGTGAAACAAATTTATAGTATTTTATTAATATTTACCCCATGACATGGATGGAAAAAATTAATTGAATATTCATGTTATATTTATGAAGATATCCTAAAAACATATCAATAAATTTATTTCATTCTCTAAAGTGAATGAAAATATACATAATTTTGTTTCTAATAACATATTGGGTGAATATGAAATTTTGTAAATGATCATTGTGCCATGTTTTTTTTATGAAAAATTATAATAATATAGCCACCAAAAGTGGTTTGATGATAATTCATATTGAAATAGATCCATTAATTTTATGAATATTTATAATATAGATCATCTTTAAAAGATGATATGAAAATAAGGCCTTTTTAAATTATGTCATAAAATATTTTATATGATTCACTTTTTTATCTTGTTAACGAAATATTAATAAAAATTATTTTTTATCATGTGTTATAATCTCTTGTTTATTATTAATCATAACTCCTATAGAGTTATTCATTTCTTATGTATATAAATTTGTCACACTAAATATAAATGAGAAGCTATATAAGAGAAAACATATTCCCACCCAGTTGTACAAAATTAAAAATAAATAATAATTTACATTATTTTAAGTTAGTATGAGATATATTAAACATTAATGATATTTTTGAAAAAGGATTTCATAGATACATTAAATAAATGAGGTGTTAAATACCTCTATATATAAAAATCATTCATAATAGGAAAAAATTGATTCATATGAATTTTTATGTCCAATTTAAATAAACTTCAAGAATCATTTACCATATTTAAAATGTTCTAGAAAAACCATTAAAAATATCACAACATTTATATGAATAATTCAAATGTAATCTCTTGAAAATCAATATTCAAATTCTAAACACAAGAAGTATGGTTGATTTTATGTTGTTCTCAGGGATTGGATTGGGCCCCCTAGTGGGATTCAAGTGTAACCATACACAAATTATCCATTAATTTGATGTCGGTGGCTTAAAGGATTGAAAAAGGATCCTTGTAATCCTGCATCAGACCAGGGTTCAAATCTAGGTAGGAGTGAATTTTCACAGTCAGGCGATTATGTAGGCTTGACCTATGATGTAGGCAGGTGGTCACGCTTTAATGATGTATGCCAAGTGACGCCTATAGGATGATGCATTCATGATGCAGCACTAGGCCTTCGGGCTAGTTTTTGGGCCTCTAGACTATGTAAAAGGCCTCATATCCACTTTTCCTTTGGGATATGTACTGAATAAATAGGGTTTGATGGGTTGGTTATAACATGGGGGTCTAATACCTATGTGGTGTGTGTGTTTAATGTAATTTTACGCCCATGAACCAAATATATATATATATATATATATATTCATGTATTATCCCCACCTATACAAGATAAAGTATGATATCTCATTATATTTTGTTAATGAAACATCTAAAATTGTGATGGATGAATTTTTTTTATTTTAAAAGTAAAATATATCATCAAAATAATTAATTTTAAATACAATAAGTTCATCATATTGTAAATGAATAATAGTGGATTCATTTTCTTTATCGGTGGTTCCTGTAACTATGACTCTTTCATGGGCTCCCAGTCAGTGTGAAACCCTAAATTGATCATCCCTAGAGGCCAGAGAAAATTTAATACCCTTAGTCTAAACATACCCATCCATATGTTGTCCTCCCATGAAATCATTCCCCACTTCTTCCATGAAATTATTATCCCCTCAATCACCCACACATCCCTCTACAAGTCTCTTTCCTTTTAATTCTCGGCCACCCCCAGCAACCCTAAAAACACCATTAGTATGCTCCCCACCTTCCATATGTTGTCATCACCACACACCGCCAAGAGCACTAATCAGAGGGATCAAATATCATTGTAGTTGTTGATTCCTAGAATATGGTTTTTTTGGAATCATCTAGTAGAACACCAACTTAACCATAAAAAAACTCACTCCACCATCCTTGTAAATCAAGCAACTCAGAGTCTTCTTTTGAATTCCGTGCTCATGCCTCCGAGTCAAACACATCAAAGTGAATGATAGTTTCTTTCCAGAGGCTAGCATGCCAGCTCAAAAACATGGAGTGACTAATTAATTTTTAAATGGGTGTTTGTATAATAACATATAAGTTATAAGATAATTATTCATTCTCATTATTTTCTTATGAATTACCTTATATTCTGATTTATCATGGATTACCTATTTTTCAGATAAACGACTTATATCACTACCAACAACATTGGAAGTGAATTCCCAATATTTATATTAGGTATAAATAATCAAATATAAATAATGGTTCACCCACATTCCACGCGACGACATTTTTATTGATGTGGATTTTGAGAAGAAACCTATCATTTGTAACTTTTTTGTGGATTTTGGTCACTTACTAGAATCATGTTGAATGAATATTTCTTGTGAGATGTGTAGGATGAAGTCTCATATTGATGTCCATTATTGCAAGAAGGTAGTGATGGATGTTGATATTGTGGTGTCGACTCATGAATATGGCAACTCTCATATACCTATGAAGGGAAAGAAAGGGATGTTGAATGGGATTCCCTCGATTGGGATGAATAGTGTTTCATCCAATTGGGGTGATCTGGTAGATCGGGCTGATTTGAATATAGTGGGTACAACTCATTATATTAAGGAAGTGTTTTTCACCAATGTGTATGGGGATATGGTGGGAGATGCCTCTACTGGGTAGCTCCTTTATGGACCTGCAATGATTATTGGATGTGACTTTGATCGTGAGTGTTACGCACAAGTTGTTGTTGAAACTCAAATTATGCATGAGGGGTCCTTACTTCCAGCATGTGTATCTATTGGGAAAAATAAACCCAACTTTATGAAAACCAGGATCTATAATGAGGGATTCCAAATGGTTTCCTCTTAAAACTCTACAGCTATTTATTTTTCAGGTTAATTAATGTATGCATCTACTACTCAAGAACCCATGAAAGTGGACCTTCCATTTGAGGGAATGACCACGTCTACATCCAGATATATTAGTTATGTATTGGACCATAATGATGGTCTTTTGGAGGATGTTCTCAAGGACCTATATGGGGAACCCCATATGGCAATGGATATTGTAGCTGAGGAGTCATGGAATGTTGAGGAGCTAGACACTTGTGGTTAACCACTTTTAATTTCTACAGTGCAGATAATTTCAACATTGGAAAAAATGTTTCTAAGGAACATGGAATCAAAAAACATGGAGACAGGGTTAAAAACCAAATGATAGTGGCTGAGGTCGTGGTCATGATGATTGGGATGTTGCACCAAAGGGGAAGCTTACACCAGAGAAGCAAATTCTCCGGGAGAATTTTGATGATCTCTTTAATCCAAGGATCTCACAGTTGGAGTGGGAATCCACTAATGATGAAGATGGCATTGATCAAGATAGGAATGATCATGTTTCTGATTTTTAGTTCTTCTTGATTGATGAGATAATAACTCTTTGTTTTACCCCATCCATTCTTTTTTTTCTCTAACATCTTTATTTTTCTAATAAATTTTTTAGGAGAAGGTTCTCCTCCTTCCTGAACCTTTTGAGTATTTCTTATACCTAAGAACTATCCATGTGGGATTTTAATGAGCATTACATTATGGTAACCAAGATTCAAACCCCACCACCATCATATTTTCCCCAATTATTTGGGGGGAATTGATTCGTGAATAGAATTATATAATGCCGCATTTCTAGTGCGCATTTTCTTCCCGAGGTGATGCATAGTGGCCCCTACAAAGGGGTCATTTTCTGGTGGTCAATGATATATGGTGATGTAGAGGTTTCTTTTAGAGCATGAAGAGGAGACAACATATGGCTACATGGGCGGATTCTAGCCGAGAAGTAGGTCGGGGTGGCAGACGACATATGGTGATGCGAGAGACTCCATTCAGAGCAGTAGGTTGGTGTGGGAGCAGTAGGGGTGATGACGTATGCAAACACAGTAGATTCTGGTGGACTTATAGGTACTGACACCAAAATATGGTGTTGTGTGATGGATTCTGGTGGGATTATTAGGGGCAGCAGTGTGGATGGGATGCGGGTCAGTGTGCGGAATAAATTACTGGGTTGTACTAGCAGTAATGAAGGGATGCGCAGGTGGTGTTGTCATGGATGCAGGTCAGTTATGAATGTAATGGGACTCTGGGCTTGATATATATATGGATTTTTTGGTCCAATATAAGGATAATAAAAAGGGCTTGATTGGTGGACTATCCACTTGTGGGGATATAGTTTGGCTTCCAAGCCTATGTGTGAGGTGTGTGTGTATTTGATTTCATTGTACCCCAAAATCACCAACTATATATAATTATGTATTGAATATATTTATATATTTATTTTATTTTTAAAACCCATAAATTTTGTGAACTTTTTTTTATTAAATTCATGGGATTTCTAGGAGTCCGTGAAAATTTACGGCGCTTGATTCGGAGGCCCGGTGTGCCCGAAATTAATTTCTGAAGTTTTTTTCGGTTATATTCAGTAAACATACAAGAATGATTTTATAACCATTGAACTGGCACTCATAATTATAATTCTAGGGTACCGTTGAACTCGCAGTGCTGTTATTCACATAAGGATAACTTCACCGTAGTTGCGTTCTAATGAGAATGGAAGTTAATTTTTTGGGTTTTAAATAAAATTAAATAAATTTAAGTGTATCTTATTTTTATTTCATTTGGTTGTTAAAACCTTCATGTGGAGGATATAGGTGGGGCCCACCCACACATAACCATCCTTGGGAGGATATTATTTTAGTGGGACCCACCCGATGTTTAACATCTCTTTCAATCAAAGAGGTGGGGCCCACACAGTCTTTAAACCCTTTTAAACCCCTAATTACGTGGAGAGCCTCTTCAACTTCCCCTCATTAAAGTGCCAACTCCTTCACATAATGAATTGGAACATTTGGAATTCTTTTGAATTCATTCAAATAATAAAATAATAGACAAATATATTATTTATTTTTCATTGGAAACTCTCTTTTGGTGGAACCTTGCAGAAACCTGGTAGAATTAAGAGAACTTCATCCTCTCAACAAAGAACGACGAACAACATCTTCTTCCTTCTTCAACCGGTGAAAGAAATGGAAGCACCGCCACCCAGGAAGTAAACTGATGATGTCATCTTGACTCATATGCTCTGATATCTTCCTCATATTACATTTACAGTATGACATCCACCTTCTGTGACTCCATCATCGATCATCAAACTTGAGGTGGGGGGTTTTGAGTAGTTATATTATAATTGTTCAATGTCGTTGAATGTATGGATTGAGATATGCCGATTGATATCACCAAAACGAGGAGGGATCAGACCGCACGACCAAGGATGACCCTCCCCCTTTCTAATATCTCGTTTTATTGATGAATGTGGAGTGGAGAAGTGGTGGATGGCTTTAGGCCAACCATGAAGGAAACAGGTGACGCAAGGCCGCCGGGTTTCCAGAATGGTATGGCAGCGTCGTGCCTCATGGAGGAGCCGAGGGCTACGGACAAACCGAGCTACAGCAGAGGACCATGGTGTCACGGCCAGGTCGAGCCACAAAAGAGGTGGCGCGGCGCTAGTACACCATGCGGTGGAGGTGGGCCGCAGTCAGGGTGGGGAGCGGTGGCGGAGCAGGGGTGTGGTGCTGTCGCAACGCATTGGCGGTGCGGAACCAGCTGGACGCTCGGCCAGTCGGACATGGTGGGACCCATCGGGTCCCATGGGGAAATAGAAGTTGCATCTAGCTCCGGTTTTGATCAGGGAAACAGGTGGCATGTAACACCCCCACATGTGGCCAGTCGGACCACACGGCCTTCCAGTCGGGCTGCCATCGGCCGGGCCGCCCTCAGCCGGGCCGCCCTCGTCCTGGCCGCCCACTGCCAAGCCGCCCTCGGGCCAGGATGACCCATGGGCTAGGCCACCCCCTCGGGTTAGGCTACTTCCTCAGACCAGGTCAGACCCAGGAACTGGGTCGGTCTGGCTGGGTCGTACCGCACTAAGACCCATTTGGCAAGTTTACACCTTTTGCCCCTATCTTATGCTACAGGTGTGTGATTGACGAACCGTCTGCGGAGACGGATATCATAGAGTGATACGGTTCTATTGGAATTACCCCATTGAGGTTTTGACACAATTAGGGAACAATTGGGTTGGTTTGAACCGAAAATCAAACCGGTCCCCGGGAACAGAAATGTCAATAACTCACATATCGGGCGTCCGATCGACGTTCCGTTTGTTTCATTAAGAACCCTATTATGAGGCCGACCATTTAGATACTTCATCGTGGTACTTCGTGATAGTTGGTGAAACAACACTTTCCTTGAGGAGTGGACCCTCCCAGAATCAAGAGTATATGAGAGGAACTTTGTGGCTGGCTGTGCACTGTTGTCTGTTCCAGGATCATGTGTTGGTCCCACAGTTCCGATGACTGTTCCTGGATCATGTGTTGGTCTGACAGTTCTAACCTCTGTACCAGGATCATGTGTTGGTCCATTAGAATAGCTGGAACTAGATCATGTGTTGGTCTGACAGCTCTGATGACTGTTCCTGGATCATTGTTGGTCTGATAGTTCTTACTTCTGTACCTGGATCATGTGTTGGTCTGACAGAATAGCTGGACCTGGATCATGTGTTGGTACAAAAGCTCTAATTACTATTCTTGGATCATGTATTGGTCTCAAATCTCTAACAACTATTCCTAGATCACGTGTTGGTCCGAAAGTCTTGACTTCTATTCGTCGATCACATGTTGGTCTGACAGAATAGCAGGACATGGATTATGTGTTGGTCCGACGGCTAAAATTACTCAGTATGCATATCTGATCATCTGTACCTCTCTAAAAAAGTTGTATACCTGTGTGAGATGAGTCAGTAACTCTCGTGTTTCCTCATGATTGAGATTGGTCATTTTATAAACATAGGTATTTGTATGGGATAGACCTATGTGAGATTTTCAGTTGATTTCATACTTTGTGGTATCCTTGTTGTTTTAGTGAGACCATGAGGGTACCGGGGTCCCTAATGAGTATCATTATACTCACCCATCCATGGGCTATGCCCAAACCTTGTTGTTTTGGACACAGACGACGGAGAGTACTGACAGAGTCCAAGAGCCCTAGGACAGGATGGTACCTAGAGGTGGACCACACGACGAGTTAGTTCATAGAGGAGTCTAGAAGAAGTAGAGTGCTGAGGAGGTTATTTGTACCTACAATTCAGTTAGGATCCATGATGGATGATCCATGAGCTTCTAGTCACCTTCCAGCTATTTTGTCTTTTACATGTACTTTACATTTGAGCTTGTATTTCTGGCCCCTTTTTACTTACCAGCACTTCTTCTGTATACAGTTTTTACTTAGTGTATTATTATAGTTTCATACTCTATTATGTGTGTTTTAGATTATGAATGCAATGCCTTCCCATTTTAGATATATATGCCTTTTTTGCTAGTCGCCAGCCCCTAGACTATGGAAGGCGGGCATGGGGTAGTCACGATACGGGACCAGGGAGTCAGGTTGTGGAAAATTGGTATCAGAGGAGTCGGTTCTACCACAGAAGACAGGACTCTGATCTGTCATACTATGAAGAAATAGTGTTAAGAGTATTGATTGTGGTTCTTAGTTCTTGAAGTCCAGTGTTTCTATAGAGGTCAATGTATCCATACACCAGGACCCTGACCTCAGATTTCCGACTCAATGCACAGAAACACTGATTGCGTATGTGTTTCCTTTGAAAACTTTTCTTTGTGATTACATTCTGTCAGCACACCAGGTATATTTTTATGACCGCAGCGCACCTGTTTTTTTAGGATGTCTTCACTTAGTCATTCAGCATGGGTTCTGAGTGGAGATCATGATTGTATCCCATCGAGCGATGAGGCCACGGTGCAGTTCCCCATCACAGCAGAGGCACCAACGGTACCACTAACCACTGGGATACCATTGCTACCAGCCCCAGCAGCAGAGTTTGAGTGCCTTTTGAGCGCATTGCACGGGTTCCAGCGACATAGGCCTCTGAGGATTCGAAGAGAGATAGATTTTTAGACAGTTGGGTGCTGGCTGGAGTATGTAAGATGAGTTTTCCAGACAATTAGGACACCCGCTGACTTGATGTTGCACCAAGCTGTTAGTCTCTTTCAGGGAGTAGTTGAGAGGTGGTAGAGCAGGATGCTCCTGTAGTCCAATTAGGCGACCATCACCTGGTGGAACATTGAGGGTCTTTTAATGGATAATTTATTACTAGTTACACTACGCTCTGTGCATGGTCAGGAGTTATTGCACTTGTCGGGGAGAATTCTGACAGTATCTTAGTCATTTATAGAAGGTAGTAGGCAGATGACATGGGGGGAACAAGTAGGTTAGATCTACTGTTTGACGATCACAAGATGTGGCATCAGGGGTGTGGGGAACTCGAGGTAGATGGAGCATTGATCGGAGAAGGGTCTACTTTTTCTGTAGGGAATGGGGTCACAAAGGGCATGATTGTCCTACCCCAAGAACGGTTGATCATAAGGCATTAGAGGATCCACCGAGACAGAGGTAGCAACAGGAGCATGAGCATCAGCCGAGCGGTAGAAGATGTAGTGGCTAAGGTCCTGCAACAGATGGTGGTCAGAGTCATCGAGCACTACTACCACCACCCCTAGACAGTTCACCTCGAGCTTCGGGAGCAGGTGGACAGGAGCGAGACTAGCTCCAGGCATAGAGGCCTTTGATCATGATGCTACTAGCTTCATTGATGTCGTTGTTTGTGGTTGCTTTGTGTCTTTTTTACTTTTAGGAGCAATAATAAAAGACACTTTTCCTTGTGACATTTTCTTTCCTGCATTTGTTTTTGTGGATAATGCTGAGAGGATCTGGTTAATACAATTTACATGATGTCCACATTAGAGATTCCTACTAGAGGGGCCTAGTGAACACACACCGATGCTGACAGTGTGACTCAACCCTTGGAGGAGAGAGTAATGGTTCGATCTCTTGGTAGTAGTGTCGAGACCTTATGACATCGTACATGGAAAGAATTAGTATTATTCTTTTCAAGATTGACTGTATTAGGAAAAGAACATGGTTCACCTAGTGGATGAGAAAAGAATGATCTTTTCGGTAAAAAAGAAATCTTAGTAGATCTTGTAGGACGTAAGCAAAGAAGGGTGTACTCGAGTTCTTTACAAGTTTCTAGTCTCATTGATAGATTGTTGAGAGAATAGTTTACAGTTTTCTCTAATCTCAATAGTCATTGGTGTGTCTTCTCGTAGAAGGACCTGAACATGAGATAGAGGCATTGTCTTGAGTTCCTCCCGAACTATGACTATGAGATATTCTATTCTCCTAGGAAGGGGAACATTGTACCAGATTCTCTCTGTAGGAGATCTCCCATTCAGCTACTAGTAGAGGCGACCGAACAGTTAGTCACATTGTAGATATCCTTTGTGGATAGAGATAGAGCACCCTATCTACAGTCTCATACAATCACTCATCCGCTTCTTCAGCGAGTCAGGGAGGCCCAACGTGGGGACACTAACTGTGAGACATGATGTGCTAAGATATCCAGGGGCCATGCACCTGCTGGATTTTCTGAGGCATAGAATACGTCATCCTCTTTAGAGGACGTACATTTGTACCGGTTTCACTTCAGGAGGAAGTGTTGAGGGGGATCCAAACATCCCCTCTTGTGGTACATCCCGAAGTGGCAAAGATGTATCGGGACCTTCGACAACAGCACTGGTGGCCATGTATGAAGATGGAAGTAGCAGAGTTTTTCTGACGATGTCTCACTTGTCAGCAAGTGAAGGTAGGGAACCAGGTATCAGCAGGCTTGGTACAGCCCGTAGAGATCCCAGAGTGAAAGTGGGATGGGATATCCATGGACTTCGTTTTGGGTCTTCCATGTACATCCTAGAGTCACGTTTCGATATGGGTGATCAAAGACTGACTCACCATGTCGGCCCACTTCCTATCGATCAGAGTGCAGGGCTCAGTAGAGATCATGGGATGCCTCTATGTGCAGTAGGATGTGCGTTTACATGGAGTAACTTCTTCTATTGTCTACGACCATGAAACACGGTTTACTTCCCAACTATGGAAGGGTTTGTAGGAGGCTTTCCGGGCACATCTTCGCTTGAGAACTGCCTTCATTCCTCAAACAGATAGTCAGACTAAGCGAACCATCCAGACCCTCAAAGACATGCTCCGTGCTTGTGTCCTCGACTTTGGTCGCACATGGGCGAACTACTTACCTTTTGTAGGGTTTTCCTACAACAATAGCTATCACTCTACCATCAGTATGGTACCTTTAAAGGAATTGTATGGTCGACCCTACATATCACAATTTTGCTAGATAGACCCAGGGTAGTCAGCACTAGTGGGACCATAGATGGTGTGAGCTTCCACAGGTAAGGTGTAGATCATACAGGAGAGGATGAAGACTGTACAGAGCATGTAGAAGTCCGATGCTGATAGTAGAAGGAGGCCTTTAGAGTTAGAGGATAGAGACCATGTCTTTATATAGGTCTCACCTAGATGAGGTCTACAGAGATTTGGCAGAGGTGGCAAGTTATCTCCGAGATTCATCGGACCTTTCCAGGTCCTCATGAGAGTAGGCAAGGTGGATTAATTCTTAGCTCTTCCACCTTAGTTGCACTAGGTGCATGGCGTCTTCCACGTATCTCATCATAGGAGATATGTGAACGACCCGTCCCACATCATCGACCATGGAGTGATGGAAGTCGAAGACGGGGAGACTTTCTTGGAGGTTCCATTGTTGATTGAGGTTCGACATGAGTGGGTCCTACTTGGATGGTCAATACCTCTGGTGTGCATTCACTGGCAACACGGGGACTTCTAGGAGAGCACATGGGAGGATGAAGCTTAGATTCATGCTCAGTACCCCCATTTGTTCCCTTTGTTCGAGTTATAGCCTATGGGGATGTAAAGTCCTGAGATGGGGATAATTTAGTGAACCAGAAATTACATGATTATTTTTTTCGTAAATTCATGAGATTTTTACGAGTCCACAAAAATTTACCAGGCATGATTCCAAGGCCCGGTGTGTACAGAATCAATTTCTAAAGTATTGTTCAGGTACATTCAGTAAACATACGAGCAGGATTTTATAACATTTGAACTGGTGCTCATAATTGAAATCTGAGAGCATCGTTGAACTCATAGTGCCAGTATTCGATTTAAGAGACCTTCACCGCAGTTACGTTCTAATGAGAATGGAAGTCAATTTTTGGGGTTTTAAATAAAATTCCAAAAAATAACTGTAACTTATTTTTTTCGGTGGTTAAAACATCCAAGTGGAGGTTAGTGGTGGGGATCACACACACATAACCTCTCTTGGGAGGATATTACTTTAGTGGGACCTGCCCGAAGTTTAACATCTCTTGTAATCAAAGAGGTGGGACCCACTAATGCTTTACACCCCCTTAAACCCCCAATTATGTGGAGAGCCTCTTCACCTTCACCTCATTAAAGTACCAACAAATTCACATAATTAATTTTCACATTATGAACTCTTTTGAATTCATGCCAATAATAAATTAACAGACAAAGCTATTATTTATTTTTGGTTGGAAGCACTCTTTTTGTGGAGCCTTGGAGCAACATGGAAAAATTGACAGAACGTCTTCCTCTCCACGAAGAATAACGAACACCATATTCTTCCTTCTTCATCCAGGGCAAGAACGGGAAGCACCACCACCCACAAAGTACACCGATGACGTCATCATGACTCATCTTCTATGAGCTCTTCCTCCTCCGACATTGACGGAATGACATCCGCCTTCTGCGACTCCGTCAATGATCACCGAACTCAACGTAGGGGGTTTGGAGTAGTTATATTGTTCTCATTCAACGACGTTGAATGTATAGACTGAGATATGATAATGGATACCTCCATAATGAGGAGGGCTCGGACCGCATGAACATGCCCGACCCTCCCCCTTTTCTATCTCTTTTGATTGACGACCGCAGAGCAGTGCAGCAGGTGTCGGTGTCAGAACGGCCATGAAGGAAACCTACGGCGCAAGGCCGCCGGGTTTCCGGAAAGGCACGACACCGTCGTGCCGCGTGGAGGAGCCAAGGTTTGCGGCCAAACCAGGCCGCGGTGGAGGAGGCCCGACGTCGTCACGCCATGCGGAGAACTAGGGTGTCGTGGCCAAGTCGGGCCACAGTGGAGGGGGCGCGACACAGACGTGTCACACGGTGGATGTGGGCCATAGCCAGCGTTGGCCACGACAAAGGATCAAGGGCGTGGTGCTACCACGCCACGCCGTAGGTGCAGAACAGGTTGGACGCTCGGCCATCCAGACAAGGCGGGACCCCTCGGGTCCCGTGGGAAACCGAACCAACGCCTAGGGCTAGTTCGATTAGGGGAAACAGGGGGTGTAACCCCCCCCCCCCCCCCCAAACACATGTGGCCGGTCAGGACACGCCGCCAGCCAGCCCTGCCCCGCGGCCTGCGGCTTCTGTATACAGTTTTTTATTAGTGTTTTACTTAAAGAAGCGTACTCTGTTATGTGTGTTTCATATTATAAAGGCAATGCCTTCCCAGTCTAGGGATCTATGCCTTTGATGGTAGTCACCAGCACCAGGCCTGTGGAAGGCGGGCTTGGGGTAGTCACGATACAGGTCACGGGGGTCGGGTCGTGACAACATTTATATATTTATTATATTTATATATTTTTTATAATTATATATTTATTATAATTATGTATTAATTATATTTATTATGATTTAATTATTATAATTTTATATTTATTATATTGATATACTTATTATTACTATATATTATTTAAAATTTTATATTTATTATATTTATAATTATATATTCTATATAATTATATATTTATTATACATTTACTACAAATATATATTAATTATTAATATATATATTTTATATTTATTTGAGAAATTGTATTTATTATAATTTATTATTAATATTTATAATTATAATTAAAGATTATATTTATATATATAAATATAGTGGGTTTTTGGTGGCGTGGGTTTGGGAAAAGGTAATACCAAAATGACAACCCATTTGGCTTTGGGTTGCCTCATATAAACAATTAATATTACCCCATTCGCCATAAATTGCATAAAAAACCCCTTCTGCAAATTTATCCTCATTTGTATTAAAATTTTTGGTGATTAATATCATATGCTAGGCGTGTTGATTAAATTGAATATTTAGTATCGTATATCATATTTAAAATGGTAAAGGAGAACCATCGCGAAGATGATCAAAAGATTTAGATGAATAATTTAGAAGTAAATAAAGTCTTGAAAATCAATAGTCAAATTATACACACCGTAACTTTCATATATAAGTTCAATGATTATTCTGAGTAAAAAATAATAAATATATATTTCTGTATTTTGAAAAATAAATGTATTATCAACATAATTTAGTTTTAGGTGTTTCCTAACATTGGTGCCACATAAATTATTGGCATTCTGATAAATATGAATCTTCCTAGGGCTCCTAGTTTGATCGAACACCTAAATTTATCATCCCTTGAGTCCACTGAAAATTCAAAAGTAGTTGTCTGAACATACCCAACCACTTGATTTGCTGTCGTGTGATCACGACCCATATCCTCCATGCCCTCCAACTCTCCTCCACCACCCACACTTCCCACTCCAGGTCTCATTCCTCTGATTTATGAACCACCCCTAGCATCCCTTCAACCTCCTCCATCATGCTATCACTGGGTCCACCTATCACTATAGCTGTAGTTTCGTAGAATACAGTTTTTGTTTGGAATCATCCATTAGCACACCCCACCCCCCCCCCCGAATCCCAACTGGTAACCCACATGACCTTACTACCATATCTATCAACTCAAAGTCATCTTTTGACATCCCTACCCATGACTCTAAGTCAAAACCATGAGAACAGAAAATGTGCTTGAAAACCTATTTACAATGTACATTCAATATTGTGATTATGAAGGAATTAAGAGGTATATGTGTTTTAATGAAACTCCCCAGAAAAATGGCCTAACATATAGAATGAATAGTAATATACTTGAAAGACTATAGAGAATGCTTCCATACTCATTGCCCCCTAAATATTTTTGGGCCGAGAAAACCTGCATTATTTTCTACCTTATCAAAAGGTGTCCCTCATCTGAGAATCAGTTTAAAACTCGTCAAGAAATCTAGTTCAGATAGCCCCCTTTTTATTCCTACATAATGGTCTTCGGTTCTACAATCTATGATCAAGTAAAGACTGAAAAATTAAAACCATGTTCCCTCAAGTTCATGTTTTTATGGGAATCCTGAGCGAGTTTATGGATATAAGCTCTGGATAAGTAATCCATGATACCAAAAGTGCTTTATTAGAAGGTATGTGGTCTTTCATGAATCATCATCTCCCAAGACTAAGGCTCCCACACAACAAATCAGTGATCCAAACTAGGATATCCCAGATGAAGATGAGGCAATGCCATATTTTGAAACTAATGTTCACCATACTACACCTCCTCCTTAGACCAATGATGTGACTGATTTCGAGAGCAGTTTTGGTTCAGATCCTGATTCTTAACCTCCAATAACTCATCAAGATTATCAGTTGACTCATGATAGGAAAAAGATTGTCCCTAAAACTCTTCCATGCCTCATCTAGTATGACATTCCTTTGTATTCCTTTCCTGTGGCCCATGATCTTATTGATGATTACCCTCAGTCTTATAGGTAGGACATAAAAGACAAAGACTCAAAGAAATGTGAATTTTCTATGAATGTAGAAATGAAATCCTTACGAAAGAATCAAACATGGGATTTTGTAAACAAAATAATTAATTCTAACGTAAGGGGATTCAAAAGGATCATTAAATGAAAGGAGGACAACACCGAGGGAAGAAAAATAAAATTCAAATCAAAGCTATTTTCCAAGGGCTTCCCCAAGAGAGAGGGAATTTACTACTCTAAAAAAATTCCCCAGTGGTTGATCATTATTCCATTTGTCTATTGTTAGCGTTTACTAATTATAAACACCTGCATATAGAGAAATTAGATTTCAAAGAATCTTTACTACAATGTTATTGAATGAAATAATTTATATGAACCCTCCTGAAAGATATCATGATGAATTCAAACCCAATGATGTATTATTTATAAATATGTATCCTTATTTCTTGAATGAAGCCTCAAGGTTGTTGTAATTGAAGTTTTATTCATTCATTCTAGGTAACAAATTCATCCGAAGTCGGTATGATTCTTCTGTTTATTTCAAATCAACTAAAACTTGCATCATTTACATACTGTTGTATGTTGATGGCATGCTAATCATATGAAAGTATATAAATAGGATCTCCTATATCAAATCCCAAATCAAAAACAATTTTTAAATTAATGACCATTGTGCATCTAAGAAAATTCTATGTGTTGAAATCATAAGAGACATAAGAAACAAGTTTCATTATCTGACTCGACATGCTTCTGTTTTAAATTTTTATATAGGTATATGTTTGAAACTTTTAATGATTTTAATTTCCCTATTTCACCAAATTTAAAGCTCTCTTTAACTCAATCACCTAATTTTAAACAGGATATTTAATTTATGTCTAAAATTACTTATTCTAACATAGTAGTTAGAACAATTTATTCTTGGATTTTCACTCACCCAGATATTGCATTTACTGTTTGCACTCTTAGTAGTCTGATGTCCACTCTAGGGAATCCACATTACCATTCCTTTAAGTGTATCCCTAGATATATTTCTTTTACTTGTCGTATTTTTTTTATTTGGTAGAAATGTTGATTCTATTGATCTTATCTATGGGTTTTTGATGCTGACTATGATGGAAATGTAGAAACATGTAAATATTTAACTGAAAATATGTTTACTACTACAGTCTATTTATAGGAAGTAAAACATGTAATATGTAGTTACATTTTAAACTATAGAATATAAATACATTTCTTTAACCAATGCAGTTAATGAAATCTTGTTGGTCAAATGTATGTCTTTCGAAAATTGAATTTACAATTCTATTATCAATGTTTATTCTGACAGCCAGTTAGAAATCCATTTATCTAATAAATAATTTTCCATGGTTATTCAAATCACATAGATATTATATTACATTTTATTTTATATATCATATTACCAGAAACCAAGTGCATCAATATTATACAAACTGAAATAAACCCATCTGATTGTTTGACTAAAGCCATGGTTCTATCTATGTTTAAATTCTTTTAAGACAGGATAAACTTTTCTCTAGTTCTATGACCCCTAGGTGCAAGAACATCTCTAAATTAAATTGAAAATAGTGGAGATTTATGAATTAAGGACTCTTAATTCGGTGTTCATATTAAATTTGATTTTATGAAGTCTTCAATTTAATATTTTTTTTCAATATGATTTTATTTTTTCATTTAAACATGTGGGACCACATTTTATTTTGGTTCGAGTTATCTTTTGGGTTTTTCACCTTAGTGGGACAACTATTTGAGAGGTCTGTTCGGTATATCATGTGACATATTAGAAATCCACCATTTTTGGACCGCTTATTTGTGCACCATCGATCATTGGGCCACCAACTGCATCTGGTCATATACATGGTTCCTAGCTATTTGTGCAGCTGATGTCTATTTTGTTGAACCATTTCACCATTTCTTGGTGTCACCGATAGATTGGTGGTGTATTTTTTCAGGATAAATCATTGGAAGGGGGTTTTATCATTCATGCCCAATGATTCATTATGATTCCATTCATCTTCCAATCCTTGGCTCCAATGTGTGGAATTGCACTCTTGGTTTCATAATTGAAACCCTAGATCAGGTTCTTCATAATGCACCCATATGAATAATCTTGGCCTATCGTGCTCCCTTATCCATAACTTGTTCCCCAACTCTTGTAGATATGACAACCTTCCCAGAAGAAAGATGTGTGGCCCTCTCTTTGCATGATGGTCTTGTACTGATGAAGGTGGAATACCATAGTTGATCCATTCAATCTAGGAGGCCTCACACCTGGTTATATCTTGAAGAGATTAGTACTACCTGACACCAAGTTGTCTTGAAGTTCAACTATAGTTTGATGCTTTATTTATTTTGTTTGCAACTTCTATTTTTTTCATTTTCTATTCTACCGAATCTTGTTGGTCCGATTGCATTATAATGTTTCCAAATTTCCTTTCAAATTTAATAATATGTGTGTGTGTGTGGTGTTCATACCATGTAGTTGGAACCCTAAGGGTTCGAAGCCCGTTAAATCCTCTTAAACATTTTCCTTTATTGCAATTGTGTTTCAGTTCTATTTTGTATTTTTTTAACGCTCAATACCAGTTTTTATCTTAATTATATTGTGGTTGTCTGACTCGATTTTAATTTCTCTTTAACCACAATAGCTGTCAATGGGAATTCTAATATGATGAAAAATCCAATCAAAGGTATTCAATAGACTGAGAATTTCATCACTATGCTCAACTCTATTATTAATCCTAATTTGGAATTTTCTAGGTGGAATTTATCATGAAGATTCGGGATATTACATACAATGTGGATTTGGTTGAGGAATCCAATACCCAATCTTCTAAAGCGGACCATAGTTGAAAAAGTATGGATGTGGGGGATATAAATTTAGATCAATAAAGAATCCAACTTGCTGAAAATGACCCTACAATATAACTTTATTTGGAGGCTATCAAGGATCCATTAACTGACATGGAAGCATTAGAACAAAAGGAAGATGACATGTCGGGTAATTTAGGAAAAGCCACATAAGCCAATGCACAACCTGAAAACATGCCAGAGGTAATACAAGTTAAGGTGGGTGATGATAAGGGCGTCGATTATCGTGGTGGCCGATTGGTCAACCTAAAATGGAGAAGATGATGTCATACTTGAGTTTTTCGGAATTCACAGAATGTGGGAAATAGATGTTAAATATGAAAATCCTAGCTCTTTTTTTCTCTTGTTGGGATGAATTTTTTAACTTCAGTTTTTTTGGTGGTGTATGTGACACAAAGTCTTGTCGCGGCCCCTTATTCTATGTATTTATATTTTTCTAATAAATTTTTAGGGCCATAGGATTTTTATCCTGTAGTTTATACCATTTGGATGATTATGGTAAACCAAAATTTTACAAATCCTAATACATTAAATACATGAAATGGTCATTTAGGAAAGGAAAGATCAATTATAATGAAAATATTGATACAGGTATACATCAACATTAATTTATTGAAAAAACATTAGGCATCCTTCATTGGGATATCGATGGATTTATTTAATGGATGATTTAATACTTAATTATCACTTATAAGAGAATTATTCATTCTCATTATGTTATTATGAATGCCACTATATGTTGATTTATAATGAATTTCCAATTTTTTAGATAAACATTATTGTAATGAAATTTCCAAAATTTAAATAAATTAAAATTATGATATAAAAATATGGGTGGAGCCATATGAAATCTGACACCAATTAAATATTATTTAAGAGATGCACTTTTTAAATGTTAATTTGTATTAATATTTTTTAATGAATATATATTGAATTCTATGAATGATAATTGAAATAATTATTAAGCATCATATACCATATTTAAAATGGTCTAGTAGAAGCATTGATAAGTTGATCACAACATTTATATGAATAATTAATATGTAAATAAATTCATTTTAATAAATAGTAAAATTATACACACCACAAATTGGTATATAAAATCAGTTTTTATTTATAGTAGAAGATGATAATTATATTTTCCTCTGAAGAGAAAAATTAATGAAATGACAACATCATTTATTTTTATGTATTGTCTCACATCGGGGTCACATATGTTATTAATAGATCTGATAACTATGAATCCTCCTCGGGATCCCAGTCAGATCGAAACCCTAAATTGATCATCCTCAGAGTCCACTGAAAATTCAACTGTAGTAGCTTTATCATACCCAACCATGTGTTGATCTGCCATACAATCACTCCCCACTTCATTAATTCCCTTCATGTCTCCTCCACCACCCATACATCCCTCTGCAAGTCTCCTTCCTCTAAATTCTAGAACATGCCCAACATCCCTGCAACCGCCCCCGCATCCCCACCACATTCCATAGGTATTCATGTCTATAAAATATTGAGTGAAGCTCTCAGAGGGCCCAGCTCTCACTATAGTCATCGATTCATAGAATACGGTTTTTGTCTGGAATAATCTTGTGGAACACCCCCAATTAAAAACAAGTAACTTATACCCCCTTCTGGTATTAGAGGAAGGTTCTAGCCAAGTGATGTATACATATTTAGGTATTAATAATTCTTATATATTTTAGTATTCTATGTGATTGTTGCTCAAGTGGACCTTTCAAATCAAAAAAAAATTTAGATTATTAAATAAATTATTTTTATGACTATTTTATCATTTTTATAATCTGATGACTATTCTTGTAGTTTTGGAAATGTGTTCTATATACATTTTACATCTAGTGTAGCTGGATTATAAGACTTCTTTCCTCCATGGTGATATTGATGAAGAGATCTATTTTCTCCAACCATAAGGCTTTACCGATGAAAAGAAAAAGAATTTTTTTTCATATTGATCAAATCTCTATATGATATTGAATAAACATCGAGATGTTTTTACAATAGATTTTATTCCAAAATCATGACACCTAGATACAACGGACATCATTAGGACCTTGTGTATATTTTAGTGGTTCAAATGGAAATGATTTCATCATTCGTATGTTGTATGTTGATGAGATTTTGGTTGTTGTCCCAAACAATGATCATATCCAAGAGAAAAAGGCATAGTTTTCTAGGGAGTTTGATATAATGGAATTGGGACCATAAAACAATATTCTTGTAAATAAAAAATACCTAGACAGAAATAATGGTAATATTTGTCTATCGTCAAAGATTTACTCACAGAAAGTCTTGAAATATTTCAAAATGTAAGACTATAAGAAAATATCTACCCTCTACCCATTAATTTCATGTTATCCTCAATATTGAGTTTTAACCGTGAGGTAGAGAGGATTTAAGTTTCTCAAATACCATATACATTAGTAGTTTTTAATCTGATAGTCACTATGGTTTTTACTAGACTAGACATTGCACATGTAGTGGGAGCAGTTATTCTGTACATGGAGAATCTTGGGATGGAGCATTGGAGCATAGTGAAGAGGATCCTGAGATACATCAAGGAGACTAAAAAATACAGCATTATGTTATAGAGGATCATATTTCCTTATTAGAGGATATGTTGATTCAGATTATATATATGATTCTGACTGGAGTAAATCCACTACTTGTTATGTGTTTACTCTTATAGGAGGAGTTGTGTGATGGATTTCAATGTAACTGCCAGTTGAGTATTTATGCATTATAAAGGAAGATTACAAGAAAGAAACCATGGCTTTCAAAGAGGTTATTTTGGTGTGAATTTTTTGGGAGGATATCAGGCACAAACAATAGAAGATTTCATTGTTTTCTGACAGCCATAACACCATTCACATTACAAGGAATCCATATTTTCATTCCAGGAAAAATCACTTTGGGTTACAATATCACATTGTGTAGGACATGGTGGAGGAAGTATGTGTGTTCACATAGAAAATTCAAAAAAAATCTAGTGGATTTCATGATAAAGGAAATTGACTATGATATGTTTATATGGTGGAAATACTAAAGTGGCCTCATAGAGACATGACTTTCATGTGTCGATGATAGAAAGATTGTGTGAATATGTGATGGGTTCTCAATCCATATCAATGTGGGAGATGGATTGGTAGATCATTTTTTGGATGGTGTCGCCCATTTATTTATCAAGGGAGGGTTGGCACGACTAGAAATTGGGTAGGTTATTGGTGGTCAAACCCCACCAAACCTTCAACATGTGATGCTAGAAAGAGTGGGGAGATGCAACCTATAAAACAGGATCTCCCCTAATGTTTTCAGCATCTCACCCTGATCAACTTCATCAGTTCTCATCACAACTAGTTCATCATTTCTGTGAGATATTTGTCAGTAATTTTACCCACATATTCAAGGGAGAATATTTATGATATTTTTCTCATTTTAATAGTGAGGGACTGTGTACCCACTTTTACCCATAGTGAGATCCTACTCTTTACCTGTGGTTTTTTACCCTTTTCATTTTGGGGGGTTTTCTACATTTACATCTAATTTCCATTTATTTCCTCAATTTCACTTTATTTTATCTCGTGATTATAACTGTAAAAGTTGTCCAATATTTTTTTCAATCTCAACATCTTCCTCCCATATCGAGCTACTCAAAGTCATCTTTTGACTTCCATACCCATGCCTCTATGTTAAACAAGTAAATGTGCATAATATTTTCTTTCAATATGATATCACGCCTACTCAAAAACATAAAAATAAACCAATCTAATTTCAGGGGTAAGTCCAGAAATAGTTAATAAATCTACCAATTTTAATATATTGTTTTTTATTAAATTATAAAATATTCAGAGAAAGATGGACGTCACTAGTGTATGATTTTGTAGTGTATATGATGGGTGGTGATTACAAACGTCTATACATGCTCACTAATACGATATCCTCGATTTGGGTTTGGGATGCATTGAATTTGTTTGGTGGTAGGTTTGTAGATGCACAATTGATGGACTGCCTGCCACCTATAGTCGTGGAAAAATAGAAGTCCTTGGTTGGAATATGCCAATATGATGAGAGATAGGAATAAAAAATCCAAGAGAATGTCACTTTCATCTTACTCATCCATTACGTGAGTAAGGGTATTATTTCTTTTACAGTGTAGGTTTTAACAAGGTAACCTATAATCATTCTGGATAGAAGCATCTGTTGGTCCATAATGTTGTTCCCATGGGTCATGTGGTTTCATTAAATTCACACCATCCAACACGTTTTTAAGGTTTCTATGTTTACCCCACAGAGGATCTCAAAAATAATTTCAAATGGTATGCATGCGTGATTACTCTCCCCAAAACCCAGATCCTCAACAATAGTGGAAGAACAGATGCTGTTGAAATTTATAGGAGGCGTCAATTTTTTATTATTATTGAAATAAGAGGCATTGAAGGTGGGATTGAATGGAACAATGCGATGGCAGATATGGTAACAAATTTTGAGATTATTTAAAATTTGAAAATAAGGAAAAAAGACAAGGCATTAATTGGGGAGAAGTTGACCACGAGGCTTGTGCGAGGAGCAGAGAAAGTGGGATGGCTTCTCAGGGATAGTGGAGATGGAATTTTTTAATAGGTTTAAATTTTTTTTAAATCAGATTGGATATCGAGTCTTTTAAAAAATGGATTCCATGATGCGTTAACATGTTCATGATTCTCACATAGATAAAGAAACAAGAACATAGTTCATGGTTCTCCCTCTCACCCAAATAGGCATCAATAATATTCAGACCTTTTTAAGTATATATTTATTATTTTTTTGTTCATATAAAATATTTCAAATTTCTTAATAAATAATATATTTATCAATAGTCGATTATATTATTTATTGTTAATTAATATCAAATTATTATTTTATTAATTAAAAAATAATATAAATACTAACATTTAATAGTATTTAATTAATAATATTTGTTAAATGTTTTTTTGATAAAATTATTATTATTATCTAAATATGTAAATTTTTTATTATTTATAAATTATATTATTTTTTCTTAATTATTAATATATTATTATTTTATTAATATAAATAATAACATTATAGATAATATAAATTGTATAATTTATTAAATAAAAAATTTGTATTTAAAAAAATTACCAGTTAATAATTATATTATTCTTATAAAATTTTAATTATAAATATTTGTTAATTTTTTTGATATCATTATTCTTAATTATTTAATACATAAATGATTTATTAATTATCAATTATGCTATTTGTTATTAATTAATATTATATTGATATTTTTTTGATATATTTAATAGAATAATAAGTAATATTTGTTATATAATATTGAAAATAAAATAACTTCTATTCAGAAAAATATTTACCAATTAATAATTATATTGGATTATTAGTTAATTAATGCCTTAAAAATAATATAATATTCATATTCATATTCATAATACATAATGAATTGAATATAATGTTATTACTATTATTTAATAATTCAATTAAGGTGATTATTTAGTATCTTAATACATAGTATTGTAATCCATATTATGTATAATAAATAATCATCTTAAATTAATTTTTAAATATTATGAATATTTATAAAATTAAAAATAGTAATATCATTAACATTATACAATAAATTTAAGAATATTAATTATTATACATAATGTGGATAATAATGATAAGTAGTATTAATAAAGATAACAAATTGTGAATATTATTTCTACCAATGTCATTTTGTTAAATTTTGGGTCGAAGCCTATTGATTATCAATTAAAAGATGTATTTCTAACTAGGGAAAAGGATAGACGTTACATTACCCATAGGCCCAAGGAGGAGTGGTGCATGAACATGGACCGAAGTCCCTCAAGCAAGAAATCCCTATTTATGGGCCCAAAAGCCCATTTTTTGGCCCAAATGCCCATCCTATGGAGGACACTACTATAATAATTTGGCTGTTATAGTACCATCGACAAATTACACTACTACTACAATTCTACCAATGTTATAGTATTATTACAGTGTTGCTAAAATACTCAAGAAATCATCCATGCCCGGTTTAAAACATTGTTCTTTTGGATGCAATGTTATGTGGTTTACAACTCAGGAACGACCCCAACTACATTATTATTACCTATGTAGTTATTAATATTACTATTTATTATTTGTTTATAAATATTTGTATGAACATCCAATTATATCAATTAATTTATTTATACAACATTATGTAATATATTATATTATTTTTTAGACCATATATAAATAATGATTTAAAAAACAATAACATGTATCAACAAAACCAGCATATATGGCTTGGATGCACCCCTAAGAAACAACCAGGTGTGTGTTTGTGTGTGTCTGTGTGTGTCTGTGTGTGTGTGTGTAATGAATACACACTATTTTGGTCTATGTCTCTGCTCTGGAAAACACTACCCTTGTATTTCATCTCTAGCACCCACCTCCATATTATCATGTGTGGAAGGCAAGAGATGTATAGTGTCGCTTCATGTAACTTGTCCTATCCTTAAGGATATGTTAGTTTGGATCATGACTCCACAGTAGAAGAAGTCACATCAACACACCATAAGATTCACCTAAAGGTTTTTTATTGCCTAAAGGCATTTTGTCACATCAACACACCATAAGATTCACCTAAAGGATTTTTATTGCCTAAAGGCATTTTGTCTCCTAAGGGAATTTTACATATTACCTGGATGATTTTTATAACTCGTGCAATGGATTTTTCTCTCAACACACCCAAAGTAATTTTTTAATCCATTCTCACAAATATACGATTTTGTTGTACAATATATAATCACAATCGAGACATGCCGCTTGATCTCAAAAACCAGGAGGACCATAGATAAATGTCACCACCATCATATCTAATTGCACAAAATATTTAATCATAACCATGAACACACTATATTTGATGTAATCACCTTCTTCATTTCATTCATATCATCATCGTTTCACACCAGTTACTGCAAACACGACAACCCCATCCTGGTTATCACTTGTCCACTACATCATGTTGGAACCCCTCCAAAAATATGTTACTGTATCCAATTGGAATGAAACCAAATCCATATCTATAATTAATGAATATGACATTAAATTAACTATCCATTAATATATAATTACCTCTCCATTAATACTGAGTGAAAAACCTATAATAATTTTGAGATAAATTTCTTCATTAATAATTTTATTTCACTTGAATATTAAAATTTTAAATCAAAAAATCCAAAAAAATCCCCATCTTGATTTATAATTTAACTACTCTACAGTCTTCATTCTCCTGACATTTAATTCTAAAACAATCCCAAAGTACTTGTTGTTGTTGACTTCCAATTCTATCACCTTCTATAATCTCAGTAGCCTTAAACCAAGCACCAAATGTCACCTAATGAACAAAACAGACCACGTAAAACCTATGTCTAAGAATAATATTGATATTCTTGTACCACCCTTGAATCCACTATCATCTTTCAATTACTTTTTCATTTGGATTCTTAGGGAAAGATGTCTTAAGGGGATTAAATTCTATAATTGTACAAAGAATGGTCATAATGTAAAGAATTGTAAATTAAAAATTATAATAATAAATTAACACCCTATTTTAGGGGTAATTTGATGGATTCCAAAGTTTAAAGTGTCATGGAATGGAGATATTATACTAATAATCATCTATCAGGTAAGTCCCTTGAATCCATTAGGCATGGGGATAGTGCATATGGACAGTCTGATGCTGAACCACTGCATACCTTCTTAACTTCTGCTGATGATGTTGAAGGGCCTAATGTTCATAATGTTGGTCAATAAAGTAATTAAAAGTTTGATATAAATAATGTATATGATGATTATTATGTGTATTGACATACATATACTTTGAAATGGGGGGACTTATTTGATAAAAAATTAAAAGAGGTCCCTAACAGTGTTGTTGGGGGTAGATCTCACTATGTTAATTGAGGACCATTATGTGTCCAATGGGAAGGGTCTACCTTATATAGGACCTATTTATGTGGTAAAAAATGTGCCCTGCTAAAAAAATGAATGATCCAAAACAATTTCATCGGATTTATATTTAAAACCCAGTGAAACATGCGTATGTTGATGGGAATGAACTAGAGTTGGTCCATAAGCCCCATCCAATGTTAATGTTTCTTTATTATTGGATATACGATCAACAAGAATGTGGAGGAAACTATACATGAGGTTATGGAAGGATACCTTCCACCTTTGATGATGGATTTCTCTCCCAGTTTGGGCCTGTGAGTACTTTCCTATGCTATTTTCATGGAAACTTGTTTTTTTAAGGTTGTTGATTGGAATTTTGATATAGGGAAGAATCCTCTCAAAGCTAATCAGAAGAAAGTAATTTTTTCCACAACTCTCAACTCCATTAATACTCAAAAATTTCTAATTTTCTAGGTGAAATATCTCATGGAGGGCTGGGGTATTCGTTATAATTTGGAGGTGGTTGAGGGTTCCAATACTCCCTCTTATAAATAGGACCTCACCAGACTGGCTTGATGTGGTGGCTATATATTTGGATCAAGAGAGATGCTGACTATCTGAAAATAAACATGATATAAAACATGGTTTTGTGTCTTTTAAGATACATGTATAGGAGATTATAGATTTATAAGATAAGGAATTTGACATGTGATGTAATTTAGAAAAATAAACTGAAGCAAGAGAAGAACACGGAGACATAAGAAAATATGAAAGGTGGGCACTGATAAGGGCTTGGATGATTTAGGTGTAACACTTGTCACCCATAGAAGGATAAGTGGATGTCATCCCCAAGTTCGAAGGAATGCACAAAAATTGGGAAATTGACTTTAAGGAGGACATCCTTTCCCTTTTGTTTTCCATTGTATGAATTCATTATTTTTATTTTTTTGTTTTTGTGGAATATTTGACACAAACTCTTGTCTTAACTAATACTTCTATGTATCTATCTCTTTGTAATATATTTTTTGGGAAATTGTTTTTTATCCCATGGTTTTCACTGTTTGGAAAATTATTGTAAATAAGAAGTTTACTGATATTGAACATTAAATACCATGACATGATCATTTAGGGTATTTAGGATCAATTGTAATGTAAAGTGATAATAATAGTATACATGACCATAAATTGATTGATAAAAGTAGCATGCATCCATCTTGGAGAGATTTATAAATTTATTTAATGGATTTTTTTATATAAACATATGACTTATATGAAAAATATGCATTCTCATTATGTTATCATGAATTCAAATGTATACTAATTTACCGTGGATTGATTATTTTTGAGATAAAAAATTTATATTACTGATAGATATATTGGAAGTGAATTTTCAATATTTATATAAAGTACAAATTATGTAATATAAATATGTGTACACCCAAATTACATCTATCACCACTTAATGATTACATAAGATATGCATCTATTAAATGTTCATGAGTATTAATAATTATTTATGAGTTTATATCATCTTCTAGGAATGTTGATTAAAATAAACATTGTGCACCATATACAATATTTGAAATGGTATAAATGATCCATTGAGAAGTTGATCAAAAAATCTATATGAATAAAATAATGTCTTGAAAATGAATAGTAAAATTATACACAACACAACTTGATATATAAAATCACTATTTATTATGACTTCAAAACTATAAATATATTTTCATGTAAAGAGAAAAATAAATCTATTGACAATATCATGTAGTTTATGTATTGTCTCACACGAGCTCTAAATAAATTATTAGCAGTTCTGACAACTATAAATCCTCCCAAGGCTCTGACTCGAATCTAACCCCTTAATTGATCATTATTATAATCAAATAATAATTCAATAGTAGTGGTCCAATAATTCATGGCCATGTGTTTTTCTACCATTCAATCATGCCCTAATTTTTCAATGCCCTTACTGTCTCTTCAACCACCCACAAATCCCTCTGTAAGTCTCTATCCATGAGTTTTTAATGTATTTTTTTATTTTGTAAATGTGTGTTGGTTATGTTATAAAAAACATTATTCCTGAAAAGTGGTTGGGGGTGGGCCTTTCCCATCTCAGCCTCCTTTCCTTAGATTAGTGATGTGGAAAATGTGATGGTTAGGGGGCTCCTTTCTCTAAAAGAAAAATTTATAGGTGGCCCGGGGTGCACACCTTTTCCCTACAGTACAACTGAAAGGTGCTCCTCGAACACCTTTCACTTAATGCACTATAAAAGGGAATCCCGCTATCCTCTTAATTTAAAAATCATCCCCCCATCCATCTCATTTATAAATTCTCCTTCCCTCTACATTATATATTGTCTCTCTCTCTCTATAGAAAAACATTTAATTGTTCATGGTTCATTCGGTGGCCTAAAAGATGTCTTCATTTTTTGTGAAGCATCATTTAGAGGTATTTTTCTTATTTAATTTTATTTTATTTACTTTTTTAATTGAAATATTTTTATTTATTTTAAAATTTGTTATTTATTGTTTAGTTTATATAGTTATATATAGTTTATAAATAATAGTTATTCTTAGTATTAATTATTTATAAATTGAATTATGATTAAGTTATTATTATGTAATGATGAATGTTTTATTAGGTATTGACTAAATTAGGACTAAATTATGATTATGTGATGATTAAATATTGATTAATGATTGAATAAAGAGTTAATGAATAACTATTTATTAATTAATGATCAAATAATTTAAGGAATGATTAAAGAATGATTAAGGGTTGATTAAATCTTGATTATGGGATAATTAAAGAATGATTAAGGAATTATTATCCAATGTTTATCTAAAGTTTAAGAAATTATTAACTAATGATTAAATAATGGTTAACTAATGATTAACTAATGGTTAAATAATGATTAAATAATGGTTAATTAATTATTAGTTTTATCTCTTAAGATATAAGAAAATGTTATAAAATCAAGGTAGCCTAATGATTATGTGGGTATCAAAAGAAATAAAATCTCTATCTGGATAAAAACAAGTTGATATGGTTATAGAAAATATGTACCCTGGTGTAACAAATCTGACAAGGTGTTCTAAGCTAGACCCATTAAAACATAGTGAACTAGAACGAGCCTTGTTTCATCCTAGTTTGACGCTCCCAGGGGATATGCATTAGAAGATTCATAATTTCTTTTTAAACAACTTATATTACTTTAGGGTGATTAAAAATTATACTAACAAACATTAGTATCATATTTTAGGATATAATATGTTTTAATATTTTGGAATCACAATGATTATATGGTCAACCCTCATAGTCAATAGTAATCATAGAATGTTTTGATAATTGAGGTAAGAAGAATAGATAACACAATAAATTAAATTATCATTGATAAAAATACTATTATGAACATATAAAGTGATATGGATAAGAGCAAACACATAAAATAATACATGAATGATTTAGAAAATACAAGAAATATGTTGAAAGTTTTTAATAGAACATGGTTTGGATGAGATGAGCCTCACTTCAGATGTGAGGTCAAATCCAGCTTATGTTCATTTGGTATATTAATATCATCTTCGAATGAGATATACATTTCTTTGGAATTTTGACAATATTTTGGTCTTCTAATACCATCTTAGATATCATCTATGATGTTTTATTATATGGAAGAATGATTTTCAGAAATTTTAAAGTTAAGTACATACCTTTTAAAGATTTTAATAATTTACCAACTAAAAATAATATGGACCTTTCCTTACTTTTTATGTGGGCCCATATCATCCAAACCATGATGTATTGAAAAATGTGAAGGTATTTTTTTATTTTTTAAATCATTCATGGGTTTTTTAATGTGTTTGTTCTTACACATTTTACTTTTTATGATCATAATTGTCATTTTATCAAGGATAATTAAACTTATTTGGTGTTCTCTTATTTATACCTCGCATTACAATAAATTTTTCACTTATATTATAATAAAATTATATATAATGAAACATTAGTATCACATTTTAGATCATAAAAATACATTCTAAAATTTTAGTATAATAAATATTATTTTGTCAACCATCATTATCAATATTTTTTACACTATCTGAATCATGATCAAAACTCATTTTGATATAGAAAATCATGTTTTCCTATGTGTAATTATATGGGGAGGTTTTTCAAGATGATAATTATGATCCTTATAGTATAAAAACAAAAACAGTGGTAAGTACAAAAATTTTTGTAACTCTAAGTAAACTTCAAGAAAAAACATGTGGTTCTTAAATATGGGAATCGATCAAGAGATCATGTATATGAGCTATATAAATTTTCAATTCTCGGCTACACTCTGGCATCTAGCATGCCCATTGGTTATTGATGTGTAGTGGGTCCAAGCAATAAATTTATTTTCTCAGTGATTAGATGGTACCATGAAGGATTTATATGTTCATTTTTCTACTATACAACAACAACATACTATTTTACCAAGATGTAGACTTACAGGAGTGTTTTAGGATGGTATGCCCCATGAAACTGAGCCAATTCCAAATCATGAAGAAGAGGATAAACTAGACGATCTCTTATATATAAATTTAAATCCAAAATCTGATGAGGATGTTTGTAATGATAGAATATATGGTGACAACAGTGTTGATGATGGGGGATTACCGAATGTTGGGGAGGAAGTTTCTAAAAACACATTAGTTGTATAGTAGTGTGAACCCACAAAAAATCACCCCCCACTTTTTGATTCTTGGTCAGAAGAATTGAATTGTGTGCCTGAATTTGACTATAATGTTCTCACACCCATAACTGAGTTTCCTGGAGTTTATAATATTTATTTAGTAAGATTGAAAAAACCTTATATGTTGGAAATATATTTCAACATAAAGATGCATTAAGAAGAGTGCTAATGAAATTTCACATTTATAGGAACTGAAAATATATAGTCTAGGAATCAAGAAATAATAAATATCTCATATTGTTTGGGAAATGTTGGGATGATTTCATATTCCCCTTGAGGGTGATTCTAGACATTACGTTTAGAGGTAGGAGAATCATGAGGATTCAAGAAGCTCATACATGCATCCACCCACGCTTGACACTGGATCATGCCTCATTGGATGTTTAATTTGTTCCCTCCATTCACATATAGATGATTTGGACATTACAATATATTCTTTTATCACATCATCATAAGAGGATAAAATAAAAATTTGGTTATAAGATTTCCTATAATAAGGCATGGATGGAGAAATAGAAGGCAATTGTGAATTTCTATGGTGATTGAGAAGACTCGTATTTGGTGTTGCCACAATTTATATCCATAATAATACACAATACACAAGTTTTATTCCATCTTTAAATGATCAAACAAGTTTCTCAAGATAACTGACTTGATCTTTCTCATGTTCAAAATAAGTATTTTTTCTGGGCATTTATCCCCAGTATCTCCATATTTCATTTTAAAAAAAAGTTCATAGAGATTGATGAAATGTTTCTATATGGAAAATACAAGGGAATATTATTGATTGTAGAAACCCAAGATGGAAACCATTCACCTATTCAACTTTCATTTTCAATTGTGTAGAAGGAAAACTATGAACCATAGATTAGGTTTTTGGCATGTATCATTAACCATTTAACCTGCATTGAAGGTGTCTATTTGATATCTGATTAGAGTCGGGAAATAAATGAGGCAATCTATATGGAACCTGATACATGTAGACTACCAAATTCACATCATCGGTACTACATTAGGCACATTTCTAGCAATGTGAAAAAACAATCCATAAATAACCTATAAATAAGGCAATCACGAGGATATGTATGCATCTTCATTTTTATTTGTTACAATTTCTATGTAAAGATAAATTCAATTTATGTGAAATATAATCACTTTTGGGTAGCATATGAGCTGGATCAACAGTGGGTTGAATAACATTTTGGACAAATCTGCAAGGCTAATCAAGAATTGTATGGTTTTATGATGGGGATTCCAAAAGAACAACGGTAATTCACATATGATGGGGGACAAGGTATGGAAACATGACCACTAAAATTTTACAGTGCATCAATGTTGTATTCATGGGGATTAACATGTTTCCTATAAATGACCTAATTTAGGATACACTGTATTAGTGCTTCAAGTACTTCATTTATAGAAAATAAAAGAAAATGATGGGATTCAGTAGGGGTTATGGTATAGTAGGCACTTTAATGAATAAATTGAAATGAACATTGAAGAATATTCTTGTTATCATTTCATCCTTTTAATCCATGAAGACTCTCATTTTGAATTTCATGAGTGTTTAGACCCCATAAAAATAGAATTGGTGAAAAAACATTTTTATTACGAAAATCAAGGTAATGATAACAAGGAAACATCTAGGCCTTTTGGTTTCCATGTTCACACGCCATCAAAAAATGTTCATCTGTGAATAAATAATTGGAAGCATATGTCGATCTGGTGTACGAGATCATCACCATTTCTAATTATTAGGTTTCACCATGTATTCTTATATGGGGTTTTTTGATATTTCCCAATTCCATAAGTTCATCCAATAGTGATACCTAACATCAACTGGTCGCACAAACATTTGAAGTTGGATCCCTAGAATCAACTTATTTATACTTTATGATAAATAGTTTTTAATTTTTTTTAATATTTATTAACTAATCCTCAAATCATGATTGATATTCTACATGAAAATGAATATGAAAATGTCCCAAAAGTAGTTTTTACACTAAATGGTCATAGAAGTTAATTACTATAATGAGTACCCGAAAGTGTTATGACACTCTTTTTGAATATATGTTGTATGGTCAGATAGTATCATTTGAAGGGACACAAATAATACAGTCTATCAAGGGTGGAGAATCATATGACATTAAAAATATTCTAATGGTGTATTCCCTTGGTAATATCATTAATGATATTATATGAATAAGTCCTAACAATAAGAAATCCACATTATCAATGTCATTGGATGTTCCTATCTACAGATGTTTGTATTGGTACTTATATTTTATGATTATTATTAATTGATATTATGAGTCAAGTACTATGATGTATTGATGAAAACTATAGTGATAGATTTTCAAGGTGAGGTAGGATACGTTGGTTGTGTCCTGAGTAATATTTCCATAATGAATAATGTGATAAATGATTTATCCCTTATGTTCATTGACGTAATTTAATATCATAGGCCCTTTGATGGAAATTTTATAGCCTATATAAATCCATGTCCATTTCATTCTCTTGGATATTTCTATTTTAGGAATGGAAAAGCAAGATATTTTGAGAACATAGGTTGATGGCACTGGAATATAACCCAATTGATTGGTGATATTGTGATAAATGGAATATATTTCACGGTAAAAATTTGTATGAGGTGGCATGTCATTTTTTACATAACTTCTTTAATTATGGGTTCCATTCCATGTTGTTAGATGCTATCATTGGAATATACAAAGGTTCACTACATACCACTGTGAAAGAGGCCTAGAGGGTCACACACTAAGTGTATCTAGAATCTTTGTTAAATAATTTATTATTTATTGATTTGGATTATTATTATTCATAGTACTAGATTAATAATTATTTACGTATGCATGATCAAATTTATTCTTTCACTATTTATTCGATAGAATATATTGTCCGTGGAATAATTAATAAATATTTTTTTAGTTATCAGCGAATAATGCAGTGATATTTATTTAATAAATAAAAATTCATTATTCAAGGCGCGATAAATTTTGAGGAGGACTGGCAGGATGAGATTAAGGGTCGAGTGAGAAATAATAATATTGAATATCTTTTGATTAAATAATATTTAATTGTAACACCAAAGTTATGAGCATGTTAAGAAATAATAACATTGTTGTTATTATTTTACATGGGGGTTTCGCTATGAATAATTAAATAAATAAATAAACTTGTGGAAATTACTATTTATTACCTTAGGGAAATAAATTACTAGTCATATTATCCACTCATTATCCAAGGGAAATCCAAGTGACAAAAATTCATTTTGTGCACAACATTTTAGAGAAAAAAACTCAAACCTCGAGAGTTATTTCTTCTCCACGAACACCCTCATGTATAAGAGTGATCATCCTTTACCATATCAGGGAGAAGACTTTGGAAGTGGTTTTTAGAGGTGATCAAAGGTGAACAATGAATGAATCCATATCTTACATTCTCACACCTGTAGACTCCTTCAATGATATCCAAATATTCATGGAACACGTGGGAGTCACCACTAGGGGAGATCTTCCTTGATCTCTACAATGCAACAATAGTGCACTGCATATTTGTGGCTGGACACAACAATGAAGAAATAATAAATCATGGAGGTAATTATTATTTAATTAAATTATTTATAAACAATATATGTTGATTTTATCTCTTGGTTTCATGTTTCTATTCCTTTTTTATTTCTTTGATTCAACTCTATGGATCATAGTTTTCATAATCTCATAGATCCAAGATTTTTCATTGAATATGGAAAATAAAAAAGTTGCAACCCATCCCTCATGTGCTTCCGCTACCACTAGAATGTTCACGTGGTATCATAGAAGGCATATTATTTTTTATAATTTTTTATATTCATTGATGATTTACCCTGTAATAATATTGTTTTTCAATTAAAGTTAAATCGTTCTTTAAGTATGAATTAAGAGATTTGTTTATTGCTCAATTTTTTCTTATAAATCTAATAGAAATGATCAATTTTATGATTAAAATAATATTGAGTAACTCATCCAGAGGTTACAAGGGTTCTGACTAGATAACATAATGATACACTCTGTGTAACCGGATTTACAGGCAGTGTAGTTATAATTTATGCAGTAGGAGTCAATTGAGAAATTACACAACCCATGTCAATTAAAGTCATCTGGTGTAGTTAATTCTAACAAAGCATGTTGAATATGGTTGATTGGAACACAGTCACCTGGACTACACACCGTGTGGCCCATTGGACATAGAATGTAGTATCCTTCATGTCAGGGTCGGGTCGTGTTTCACATACACAGCTTAGCTGACCGGTGTCCATGTAACATGGAGCAAACACAGTGTGTGGCCCACTGCACATGCTGTGTACTCAAATAATTATGAATTATGCCTCACAAGATGAATCCATAAGCATGTACTTCGAATACATAGTGAAGGGAGTACACAATGTGTAGATCAAATCTACACACCGAGTACTTTTATAAAATTATGTACAAATAAAACTTCAATATATGTTTAATTTTCATATATTCATATAATTTATAAGCCATATTAAATGTTGATACTCTATGTTCATTGAATCATAACACATGGATGATAAAATAATATGACTTGTGTATTCATCTGTGATGTACATGTTGTGATAGTAGGTATTAAATAATGTATTCTATATTCCACAAGAGTGAAACAATATATTAGTATAATACATGTGGGGTGGATTCAGATAGGTATTAACTATGTAAAATCAAAGGTATATTTATGTAAAAGGTAAAATTCAAATGAATTTTCGTTTTTTTTAAATTATAATGGATTAGAATATCAATGAAAATTAGAAAAGGATTAAGATAAAATGATTGATTAATTAAAGATATTAATTAATTAATTCAAGTAAAATCTATCATAAATAATAACAATTAAATAATTTAATACTAATTTTATTAAAATCATAATTCATTTCATGCATGTGGATGATCATGATATATACCATAACATTGTATGTGATGGGTTTCCTTTTAATTTATTTTTAAATTAAATTTTTGGCATTTGTGTCGTCTCTACTCATTAATATGTAGTGTCTGTTTTCCAATGGTTACTTTTATGTAAAATCTCTTTTACCCCTCGCCTACATGTGAGTAAAATCATATGTAATAGATGGACCTCCCAATCTAGTAGAGGTGGTTCATGTTTGGAGGTGAGGTGAACCAAATCCAAGGAGATACAAAAAAGGACATATGGAAAGCTGTAAACATAATCCTGAATGGTTCAAGGTGTTTCTCCCCAAGTAGAATAGTTATTTTATCAATTTCTTAATACACTAACCATTAGAGCAAGCCCGTAATTATACTCTTTATTTTATTTTATTTTATTTTATTTTCATTTTTATTAATTATCGATGTTTTTTCACGATCACATATTTATGAATTAATAATCATGCAATATGGAACTAATATAATATGGATTACAAATAATTATTATATAAGACATTATTAATCACATAATAATATCCAACATAATGTTAAAACGATTTTGAAAAGAAAATAATTGGCAATTTATGCACAAATGATAAAATCCCTCAATAAAATATTATTTTGGTATAGCCATCCATTACATCGGTTAGAATTGAACCAAAGTTCAAAGTGCTTGACCAGCCAAAGTTATAGTTCATTAAATTATCATGGAATTCCAATTTGAAGTATTGGGTTGACATAACTTGGTTGAAATCAAGGGTCGATGGCCAAAGAAACACTTGGTGTACCAAAGTGGAAAAGGCTGAGAAAATGTAAAATTATGATTTCAAGATTGGGGAGTCCACTCAACCGATCAAGGTACTGTGAAATAATGTAGTTGGCATTTGTAATGCCTACATAAAACCAATTGAGTTGCTTGACCAACCAATTTTGGGGTATTAAGATAACCATATGGATCATTTACACTATAAAATCCAAGAAACAGAATATCCCAAAGCCAATGGATAATGGAATTTTGGGTTCAGATAAAATTGTTGGAGAATAAAAAATATAATATTCACTAAATTTCTAAATTTTATCAGATAATGTACTAAAATTCGGCTCATCTTATTTTTAGAAACACCATAAAAAATGACATAAATTATATAATTTTTACACAAACTCTAGAAGGAAAACCATCTCAATAGAACAAAATTATAGGAGTGGAAAAGTCACTTTCAGGTCATCCTTCATCATGAAAATAATTTGTGCGTGCTGTAAGAACCATTACCAATTGGGGCCAGAAATGAGGCGAGTGATTAAGAAATATAACTCTATGATAAATATCTGAATGACGCTAAATATTTTTAGTTCATCATTCTACCACCCATGTCCAATGAAATCTTGATGAAACATGAGGAAATAGATTCTTAAAGAATGATGTATCACCATGAAGATCTCTATCAAATGATGGAGAGACTACAGAGGTATGAGATATCCAATTCTTTGTTAACAACTAGACTTGGAGAGTATGTGACAACTGGGCCTCATGTAGTCAATATTATCGACAAAATTGAGAGTCTGTAAATCATAGGGATTAAATTCCCCGATGAATTGAGTACATAACTCATACTTTAATAACTTTACAAGCCATTATCTTGTTTTATTTTGAATTATAATATGAAAAATAATGAGAACAGTCTATCTGAACTTGTGACCTTGATTCAACAAGTGGATAAGGACATGGGGTGTGACATACCCCCAATATTTACGCTGAATTAAAAAATGATGGTCAATGTAAAGGGTTCTATGATTTATAAACTGTCTAAATCCCCCGATCCATTCTACCAAGTAGAAGAGGATCCAGCTAAAGGGAACAGAAATGGAGGTTGTATGATTTTAATGTGGCATGATAGGACATATGAATAGGAACTACACACGAAGGCAATGTGAATAAAAAAGATAATTCATTATCAAGTTCAATATTTACATTTCTACACATTGGGTATTTGATATAGCTTGTGGTGCTCACATCTATATCACAATGCTGGAACCAAGTATATTTCAAAATGTTTCAAGAGGAGATGCGGATCTGTGAGCTTCCAATGGAGTGAGGCTGGATGCTTTTGGCATTGGTGACTACCACCTTTTTTTTCCTACAAGTGTAATTTTGGTTTTACATGATTGTTATTATGTACCTAATGTAACCAAAATCATAATTTTTGTATCATGTTTAGATACCAATGTAGTTATTTTCAAGTATGTAAATAAATGTTATTTATTTTAAAAGGAAATAATATGTTCTAGTATAACACATTTATAAAACAATATGTATGTATTAAATAATAAAAACCATGTGTTGGAAATTGATAAAAAATCATGTTCACATGACTCATATAACACGCATTTGTGGCATCACCATCTTGGTCATGTAAGCAAGAAGCATCTAACAATGCTCTGTCACGATAGTTATTTAGTCTCCGCTAAGATTAAACCACTTGATTGATATCATGCATGTTTACAATGAAAAAATGTCCAAACCACAATTTGGTGGATAGGATGAAATGGCCATAGATCAGCTATAATTAGTACAAATAGATGTGTGTGGAACATTTCTAATATAAGATAAAGGTGGATATTCATACTTCATAACTTTTACATATGACTTAATTAGATAGGTCTATGTATACTTAATGTGGTATACGTTTGATTCCTTTGAGAAAATCATGGAATTCGTGAATGAATTATAGAATCAGGTTTGTATGAAGATAAATATTTTTTGATTGGATCGAGGTTGGGGATATCTTAACCAAGAGTATATAGACTCTATATGAATTATTGAGATTCAATATAAACTCACTCCACCTTATACACCATAGTGGAATGGTGTTAGTGAACGGAGGAATCATATCTTGTGGGAAATGGTATGGTCGATGATGAGTCATGTAGATATTTTCTTATCCCTTTGGGATATGTATTAAAAACAGGGTAATACACATGAAATCGAGTACCAACTAAAGAGAAAAAAAGAATTCCATTCAATCTATAGTGTGTAAAGGAATCATTTTTTTCACATACATGTGTATGGGGATGTGAGGCGTTTGTTAAGGATTTATCATGAAATAAACTAGAACATCGAGGTGTGAGTTGTATCTTTTCAAGGGTATCCCAAGGAAATAAAGGGATGCTACCTATACAACCCCTTGATGAAGAAACTTGTTGCCACTAGGAAATCTATATTTTTTAGAGGGAGAACATCCTCAAAAAGGATAGTGGGAGAATGATTGACTTTAATGAATATGATTCTAATGATACAATGGAGTTGGTAGAGGAACATGTTCCATAGGTCCATTTAGAATAAGTAGTTCCTGAAACACTTGTATTATGTAGGTGTGTAAGAGATGTATGGGAAACAAATAGATATGGTTTTCTAGTTATCAAGGATGGTTACTCATTTTTGTTGGACAATTATTAATCATTATCCTAAAATAACTTTAAGAGATCTTAGAAGCTATAATATGGATATATGCTATGAATTCTACGGTGGATTCCATGTATGAGAACCATGTTTGGGTTCTGGTCGATGCTCCGGTTGATGTAAAGACTACTAGATGTAAATGGTCTTTTAAGAATAAACTATACATGGAAGGTATTGTTAATACCAATAATGTAACACTAGTGGATAAAGGGTTCAAACAAAGTCATGGAATTGAATACGATGAAACCTTTTTTCACGTTTCCATTTTTAAATCCATCGGAATCACACATTCCATAAAATCTTACCATGACTATGAGATTTAGAAGATGGATGTCAAAACATCATTCTTTAATGGGAACCTTCTTAAAAATGTCTATATGACCCCACTAGATGGTTTTGTGACACTAGATGATCCCAAAAGGGTTTTGAAGATGTATACTTCCATTTATGGTTTGAATTAATCTTCCAAGTCATGGAACATTTGATTCTATGAATCCATAAGGTAATTTGGTTTCATTAAAAATGAATGTGATTCATGTGTTTGCAAAAGGGTTTGTGGTAATTTTTTCACTCTCTTTAAATTATATGTTGACGAAATATTACATATAAGAGAGATAATTAAATTATTATAATCATTTAAGAACTGTTTTAAAAAATTCTTCTCCAAGAAAGACTTATGCAAAGAATCCTACAATATAGTGATCAAAATCATTCTTGGTAGATCTACGAGGCTTCTTGGACTATGTTAAATTCCATGTATTGACCAGATTCTAAATATATATAGTGTGGGACAATCCAAGAGGGTATTTGTTACAATGTCACATGGCTTTAATCTTTCTATGAAAATGTGTCCCCAAAAAAATATGAGAAACTGTGAATAAGTAAGATCTCATTTCCTTCAATGATAGGATCCATCAAGTATGCCATTTCATGTACTATACATGATGTTGCCTATGCACATAGAATGGTATTTAGATATCATGTAGATTTAGGTGAATAACATTGGACTGGTGTTAAGGATATCCTTAAGTCTCTTATAAGAACTAATGATATGTTCCTGGGATATGGATAAGACGACGAGCTTCTCATCAGATGGTATGTTGATGCTAGTTTTAAGATAGAACAAAATGATCTAAAGACAAAATCAAGATATGTTTTCTGTCTCAACAGATGATTTGTGAGATGGAAGAGTTCAAAGAAGCTAGTTGTCACTGATTCTACAGTAGGGTCCGAGTATATAAAGGCTTATGATGCATCCAAGGAATCTATTTGGATTTAGAAATTTTTCTAGGAGCTTTATTTGGTACCTAGAAGTAAATATCCAATCACATTGTATTGTTATAATAAACTAGTGTTGTATCTTGCAAAAGCGTCAAGGTCACATGAATGGAAAAATAATATACTCTCGAAGTATAATCTCTTGAGGGATCTCCATCAGAGGGGTTAAGCTGTAGTGAGGAGAGTACCCACAAAATAGAATGTTATGGACCACTTTACTAAATTCCTATATCAATAGAAGCATGAATATCAAGTGAGAGCTAGAAGACTAACGGTTGATCATATTTAGATCAACTATAAGTTGGAGTCTTTTTCAATTGGTTCCCTAGAACCAACTTCTTTTTACTTTATGATACACATATATTCATAATTTTTAATATCAGTTTACTACTTATCACATCATGATTTTTCTTCATCTCGACATATTATGTGATAATGTTCTAATAGTACTTGTCAAACTAAAAGGTCATAGTAGTTCCCCATTATGATGAGAACCCAGAATTGCTACAAAACTATTCTTAATTATATATTATATGGTTGGATGATATAATTTGAAGGGACACATATGATACATGCAATCAAGGGTGTAGACTCATGGGAATTTTACGCCACTTCTCGTAGGAGAATTAACATCATTCTGCATGGGTGCCTTAGTGTGTTGCAAGATGCTAACCTTGAACATTAGGTAGGTTCACCAAATTCCACTGAGAAAATGGCCTAAAGGGTCACAAACTATGTTTATTCAGAATCACAATTAAATAATTTATTATTTTAATAGTTGAATAAATATTATTCTGAGTCTTTGTTTAAAAATTAATCATGTATGAATGATCATATTTATCCGATCACTATTTATTTGAGAGAATATATTATGGGAGGAATAATTAATAAATATATATATTTTTTGGTGAATATAATATTTATTTATTAATCGGTGAATAATGCAGTGATATTTATTTAATAAATAAAATAGTTATTATTCAAGGTTCTATAAATATTGTAGAGGGTTGGGAGACAAATTTTAAGGGTCTAGTGATAAATAATAATATGGAATATTATTTGGTGAATAATTATATAATTATAATTGGATAGTTAAGTGCGTGTTCAAAAATAATAATATTGTTGTTATTATTTGACATAGGGGTTTCTCTATGATTAATGAAATAATTAAAGGGACTTGTGCAAATTATTTTATTATTAACCTAGTGAAATAAATTCCTAGTAATATTATTCTATCATTATACATGGGTAATCCATGTTAATCTAATTCAAGTTGTGCACAAAATTTTGGGGAAAACATCCCAATCCTTGAGAGTTATTTATTCTACAATAATACTCTAAATAACAAGAGTGATCCTCCTCCACCGGATCAAGGAGAAATCATTGGAAGAACTTCTCTAGTTGATCGAAGCCAGACGACACAAGTGCAAGGATCTTCCATGATAGCACCAGGAGACTCCTTAAGTGACATCCATAAATTCATTGAACACATCTGCATCACAACTAGAATAGATCTACCCGTGATTTATACTATGAAATGATGGTGCACCATAGATCTGTGGCCATACACATCAACGATGAAAGAATAAAACATTGAGGCAATTATTATTTAATTTAATTAATTATAAACAATATATGTTGATCATGTCTCTTGGTTATGGGTTTCTATTCGTTTTTGTATTTATTTGATTCAATTCCATGGATCACTAATTCATCATATCATATATCCATGATTGATTATTTAATATTAAAAAAATAAAAGTTGGGAATTTTACCTCCTTCACATTCGATGTGCTTGGAACCTCCATAAATGGGGTATACCAAAGTCTAGCATGATGGAAAATGAGATGGAATAGACTCAATAACAAGGTAAAGGTGTCAAATACACCATATGTCATCTAGAAGGTCATACCATTAAAAAATTCCCTTACATTTCAAGATAAGGTTCCGAATCTCATCCACAATCATGTAGTGTCTCTTATGTGATCTTCTAATATTGTTAATCATATGGTGTTATTATAATATTCATAATTTTTTATAATTTTATAATATCTCCTTGTACTTTTACTATCTAATAATAATAAGGAATTCATATTCACATTAAAAGGAATATAAAAAGATTATTTAAGGTGACATTAACACATAATAAATCTTTTCATGGGAAAAATATAATGAAAACATGAGAGAAAATAATCATGAAACATAACATCATGTGAGAAATCATACATAAATTATAAAGAAAACCATTTTTTAGTAAAATTTTAGATAATGAAGATGAATTGTTTATATATATAAATATATAATACCATCTCTTACAAAACACCCTATTATTATTAAAAAATATCTAAAAAAACATTAGTAATATGATTCGAAAAACATGAAGACATGCCCTTTTCTTTATGTGTGAAACAAAATCATAAAACAATGTGAATAAACATATCATATCTTACATTCTACATGTCATATCATTCTACTGACTATAATTTTATACTTAAATTTTACACATATGACCCATATATTTTTTTACATACAAATAGATGATACTACACTACTCACTGAGTTGAAAAGGCATGTTTACCAAGTCTTGCTAGATAATGGTGGTGTTCGAGAGATCAGGGTGCATTGAGAACACTGATTTCATCATACACTACCTCCACAATCCATTATACCATGCCCCCATCATACTGGCTTCTGTGGAATTGTAATATCAGATTTCACATTTGTTGACTGTTAATCGCATACTTCCCACATTGAGAGGTGGAGATAAGAGACACACACATTCCACCTACCTGAGGGAGATATGACCATCACCATTGAGGAATTGGCAGTGCTTCTCAGTCTTCCTATCCATTAGGAAGCCGTTCTTGGACTCACCCAAGCATATTGGCCTAACCTTGTTCAGATACTGTTAGGCCATGAATTTTTTTCAACCGTTGGGATATAGCTGGCGATTAGATATCTATTATCTAGATGGAGCTATAGTTTAGAACATTTTGACATATACTTGATGATTCTGATGACCAGAATTCCATGAGTTATGCTGGTTGCTATATATTATGGATCACTGGAGGGATCATGTGTGCTGATCAGTTAATTAATAATATGAAAATGGTGTGACTAGGCCTACTGGTAGACTTTTATTAGACTGGGATGTATAGTTGGGGATCGACATTCTTGGATTACACGTATAGAGAATTATGAATGATATACCATAGAGACTGCACAGATCTCCAGGGATGCATCATCCTTATATAGATTTGGGTATGGGAGAACATCTTTACATTCTTCCATGTGTTTTATAGTCTTCTACTACTATTTTAGGTTCTAGATGATGCTCTGTGTGGACCCTGTTATGTTCACCCATCACTATCAGTTTCTTATTCTAGTAAGAGTTATTGATTTTAATTTATTATTATTTATCCCTCTCGTTGTTGTATTTTATAGGCGTAGTTAGAGACCTAGATTCTTGATGATTTTTACACACAATTGGGTGCATACCACCTCATGTTGGATTGTATAATACCCATCCAAGTATGTATATACAATATATCATTGTCTAAAAAATTAAATAATATCATCAATTTAGGTTTATAGTAAGAGGATTTTTTGAAAAAGGTCACATGTCATTTCAGGTTACATGGATGCCATAATGGGAAATACTAGACAAGTTTCTAGCATAATGTACTACAAGTCTTCATAGTGTTATAGCTATAGTGCCTCTCATTCACTTCTATATTATTGAGTGGCAGTAACATGGTAGAGTCATGAGACAATTTTATTATGTTCATCTAAATCCATCATAGCCACGACACACACATGAACTTCATCACATGAAACAAATAGGGAGGCAGTATGCAGACTGGAACCACATACATGTTGACTATCTCAACCTTTAGGGAATAAGTGCAGACATTCATATCCAGGGTGTACATATGATGATATTCTATCTTTCAGGTAAGGTCGAGTGTGATCCATAGTATAGACTCAATTCAATATTGTATCATGCCCAACACGGAACATGGCATCATAATATGGTATGTTAATAAATTTCCATTAAATTTTTTATTAAAAAATATCATAATTAATTTTTAATATCTTTACTGTGTACTCAATCAGATAATATTATTCTGATGAGTGATATAAAGAAGGAGGGGATCATTAGTTGGGCAGTGGTCTATGATGCAAGCTGGAGCTGAGGAAATCTTATTATGTAATTCACAAGATCATATTTGAGAGTTCATCGTAGAGAGTGGAGGTTCTTACATCAAGAGTGGAGGTTACTACACAGGAACATCCTCTAGTATTTGATGATGCTGTGGAGCTACAAAAACTACGATGTGGACTAACTCATCCTACACATGAGCCCTCACTTGTTCTATAGGTAGATTTCATCCCTCTAGCAGTCCAGCCTTATCAAATTGTGTGTGTGTATGAGGCAGCATGGGATCTATCTCTTTTGAAAGGATATCCATTATTCTCTCCAAATTGAGGTCTAGATCCATCGCATCCTTGGTTCACCACTACAATGATGGAATTTCATTTTACTATCCAAGTGGGATAAGGATCGAAAGCAAAGTAGGACAAGCAATGGACACCTCCTCCCTCTCACACATAGGTGGAGCATGCGATGGTCAAAATTTCGAGGGCCAGAGGATCATCCCTCTACCATTCATTAGACACCACCACATCATAGAGCCTTGTGATCTCGATTCAGGAAAACCCTTTATAGACCACCACATTGGAACAAACCTCATCCCCATAGAAATTTATTGTACTTTTTTCCATACATATTTTATGTATTTTTAAATGAATATATTATTATTACTATAATACATTTTACTTTTCTATCCGGTGTTTGAAGTTTCATTAATATTTTAGTCACAAGTGTATATTTTATAAGCTTTCAATGTTAACTACTTGGAACATAGGAAAAAATATCAAATTTCTAGTGTGTAACTTTTAAATATTATAAATTATACATTATAAATAAATTCAAAATAAGATTTTAAACCAATCATAAATATCTTAAATGTATTTGAAAAAAAAGGAAAGTCATAAATATAATAAATAAATGAAAATTAAAGGATTGTAAAAAATGATAATAAGTACAATTGTAGTGGTTTAAAACAATACTAAAATTAATTTTTATTGAAAAAAATGAAGTTAAAACATTATAGATTCAAAATAACCCTAGATATTAAACCCTTATAACAAGAATACATTCTATGAAAAGTAGAATTATTATAGATTTAAACATGGAATATATTGAAAGGTTTTCATTGTATCCAATAACTAATTAATGTTTAAACCCTTTAGTCACTATCATTTATTTATATTTATTCACTTTAACATCCACGACCATTTTTCACATAAAGACACATTTTCACCCAATGATATTTATATCAATGTGGAGATCAACTAAAAACCATACTTAGTTATAATACATGGGATCCCTTTTCCAATTCATGTATTCATTCTATCTTGCAGCTCCTGAACACTCTATTTCTTCCTTATATAAAATAGGGTCATTATTTTCAACCATTAACATGTAAAAATATTTTATGACAAAAATTATTTTATCTAAAGGGTTATATACATAATATTTTTTAGTTTTCATAGGATATCCTATAAATATACACTTCTTTTCTTCATAGACTACTTTGGTTTCATGTTAAGTCTTAAAAATGGCTCAAATCCCTATTAATGAATGTTTGGAAAAACAACTTCTTTTCCCAATCCATATACAACTGGTATGGGATATAGTTTGGAACTTTTGTTGCCCTATGGTTAGTGTGTCTAGTTGTAATATGTAAGGAATACCTATAAAAGGATAATGACATGGATTCATGACTCATCATCGACATCAATTTTTACCAATTCTAGAAGATCTATTACCCCTTTTACCTTTTCCACCAGATAGTGGTTTGTTTATTTTTCCTTGTCAACATGTGCAAAATTTTTTCATTTAGTTATAGATAAAAAATGTCTCAATAATCATCTTCAAAAAACTTTTTTCAAACTTATTACTGTTTACATAACCAATATACTGATCCCCGAAATTGGGTTTGAAATGTGTCATGCAATCTTATTTTTGTTAACAATTTTCAATACGCGTTTTTAATGATTTTCATATATAAATACAATTATTGTGTTGTGATATAGCAAGAAAAATTATATTGTGTAAAAAGTACCATTATTTTTTTAAAACATCATCATAAATATTTCCTTGTCAAGGAAAGAAATGGATATGATGTTCTTAGTAAAACTGAGAATATAATAATAGTTCTATAAAACCAAAATATGTTATGTTATAAATATGTGGTGGTGAGATCTAATGACTATAGTAACCATCCTCCTTCTATTAGCAACCTATAAATCTGGTTCTCCTCATGTGATCTTTTAAAATCTTCTTGGTTTTTGTATTTGAATACAAATTTCAGTGCAACAAAATCTATTGCTTAAATACATAATATTTTCCATTTCAATTGTTAAATAGGTGTATATGAGCATCAATTTGTTGACAAAACATTCGGAATCCATAATTTGGAGATTGATGGGTTTCATTTAATGGTTTTTTCTAGTAACATATCAATTATAAAAGAATTATGCATTATAATTATGTTATTATGAATTCCCTTGTATATTGATTTACCATGGATTACCTATTTTTTAGATAAAAAATTTATATCACTACTAACTATATTGGAAGTGAATTTCCTATATTTATATGTATAAATTATGAAATATAAATATGGGTTCACCCACATGTCATATGACTCAATTTAAATATTATATAAGAGATGAATCTATTTAATTCTCATGTGTATTAATATTTTCCTGTGCGTATATATCATTTTCTAGGCATGTTGATTAAAATTAATACTGAGCATCTTATATCATAATTTTTCGTGTAGTAGATGGGTAGTGATTATTTGAATCCCCACATTGTTAGTAAGACTAAGGTGTTTCATGGGTTTTCCGATGAGTAATTGTTTGGTGGTAGGTCTTCAGACAAAAAAGAGATGATCTACACTTGGGTTGTGGTCTTAGCAGAATAGTAGGCCTTTGTTAGAAGACACTAATATGATGACAGAGGGGGTTACAAAATCCAAGAGAATGACCCTTTTAGTTTGTGCCTCCACTACTCGAATAATGGGATTATGTCATTTGAGGGTGAGGAGTTTAACAAGGTAATATGAAATCCTTCTAGATTAGATAATGTGTTGGTCCGTAATGTTGGGACCATGAGTTATGTGGTTCCATTATATTCACACCTTCCAACACATCTTTAAGGTTTATAAGTTCACCCAACTAAGAATCTCAAAAATATTTTTAGACAGTATGCATTCTCAATTACCGTCCTCCATGTCTGGATCCTTAACTACATATGAAGAACAGACGTGACTAAAATTTATAAGAGGAGTGGATTATTTTAAATTTTAAAAATAAGAGTCATTAAAGGTGGGATTTATTGGCATAATACAATAGAAGATACGATATCTGATTTTGAGATTATATTAAATTTGAAAATACGAAAAAAACATATTGTGTGCATTGGGGAGAATCTAAGCTTGAGATTTGTGTGAGCGCCGGAAGTGGGTCAGCTTTACGGTGATATAATTATTAGTTATACATTTAAATTTTTTATTTGTTATTAATTATTAAAATATTATTAAGTTATTAATATAATTAATAACATTACAAATAATATTTATTATATAATAATGTAAATCAAATATTTTGGGATTAGAAAAATAGTTACTAGTTAATGATTATATTATTATTTTAAGATTTTAATTATATATCGTTGTTTAATTTTTGTTTCTATAATTATAAGTAATTTTTTTAATATGTAAATTAATAATTAATTATAAATTATATTATTTATTAATAATTAATTATATATTAATATTATATTGATATAATTAATAGCATTATATGTAATATTTAATGTATAATAATGTAAATAAAACAATTTGAATTAAGAAAAATGTTTCCTAATTAATAATTATATAATTGTCATTATCCAGCTAACCACCAACCAATTTTTATTTTATTTTCATTTAAATAACTGATAAAATAAAGAATATGAAAATTGGATAACAAAAACCAAAGAAAACCATGACACAAAACCCGAACCCTCCCCTTAGGGCGGTCAAAAAAATGCAACCCAATAGCATCAGCTCTCACAAACATAAGGCCCTCTGTAGGAAAGGATCTAATCCTAGAGAAGAATATGAGCCACTCATTGAGGGTCAACATAGAGGCAATGACGTCCACAATTGTATTACCTTTATGCCAAGTGTGAGAGAACACTATTTTAGTGGTCAGAAGATCATTTCATCACTTGATTAAGTACATGATAGACCCATGGGTGTTTTCATTACCTATAAAATCTTGGAAGATGATCATGGAGTGAGTCTTGATGCATCCAAGGATGTGATTCCATTGATTTCATAGCTGAAGGCCTATGACCATTGCATGTGCCTCGTCTTGGAGTGAATCACCAAGACCGTAGGATGCCGCAAGGGCCATAATATTATGTCGTATTATAAATTAAATAATTATATAATAAATAATATAATATTTAATATTAATATTAATAATATTATAGGAATTTAATTTAATATTATTACTAATATTAAATAATTAATTTAATATGATTATTTATTATCTTAATACTTAGTATTGTAATCCATATTAGGTATAATTAGTAATCATCATAAATTAATTATTAAATGTTTGTAATATTTTTCAAATTAAAAATAATGATTACATTAAAATTTAATAATAAATTTATGAATATTATTTTTTGTTATTAATATGGGTAATAATACTACATAGTATTTATATAAATAACAACTAGTAAAAATTAATTTTACCAATGTATTTTTTTTAATGTTTGAGTCAAATCCTTTTTTTGTTATGAAATCAAAGTCCTGTATTTATCTAGGTAGAAGGAGGCTCATTACATATCCCATAGGCCTATGTCCAAGTGTCCCATGAACATGGAACAAAGGCCCTCGAGCATGAAGGCACTAATTCTAGGCCCAAAACCAATTTTTGGCCCAAAGGCCCCTCCTATGAATATAAATGCTATAGTACTCAGACTGCTAAAGTACCTACTGCAATACTTTCACTACAACAATACATGATATAGTACCCACCACCGCTGCTATAGATCATCCACTACTATATTACTGTTACAATGCTACTACAGTAATTATTAAATCACCACTTCCTTGTTTTGAACATTAGACTTTTGGATGCAGGCTTACAGGGTTTACCACCCATGGACTAAACCCACTACATTATTCATACCAATGTAGTTATTAATAACAATGTCACTTATTTGTTCAAAAAAATTTGTATGAATTTCTAATTATAGCAATTAATTGATTCATAACACATTATATAAAATATTAGTATGTTTTAAATATTATATATATAATGATTTATTAAATATATTTCATTTAATAATCTAACCTACGTCTGTGGCAAGGATACTCTTATTTGCTGCAACTAGGTTTATATAATGCATTCGGGATGTGTATGTACACATCTCTACTCTAACATACAACGACCTTGTATATCATCTCTGACACCCATGTCCACATAATCATGTGTGGAAGGTGGTGGACGTATAGTCTCTCCACCTTTACAATTCCCCACCTCAATTTATAGTGGTTATTGGATGAAAAAATTTCCAACATATGAACATGATGGATACTGTGTTGTGGTTATCTATAAATCAATGACTAATAAAAAATTCAACACATAATAGTCGGCATTTATCACTTCAATAAAATCTGACATGGTAAAGACCCTCAATATGAATATGCATTAGACAATGGTTATGGATCATGTACAATAGGAACTGGAGGATCATCTGAAAGATCATAATGAACACCCTACTCATGTTCCACATCTGCATCGCTAAAAGGATCATCACCCCCTGGTACATTTATTTAATGATCAGCAACGCCAACATTGTTTTGATGATAAAAAAAATCACATGATAAATATTCTCCATGGGAGGAAGTAACTCTCTCACAACTCTATGAAAATATTCTTGGTCAAATGCACCTCCCTCTACCAGATGATATTTGTGAAGGAGATGAGTGGTACAAGAATCTTGCAAAAACAAATTATTTTTTTCAGTAATGTCAATAAAAAAAAGGTCAATAGTGGAAAGAAGAATTATTATCATGTCAAGATAGCCTCGTCTGTGTGGTGTTGAAAGTCACACTAGGGACATGCAGTACTAGGGCGCATAATCCAATTGATCAAATAATTTGTTGGATTTTGTTCCCTAGAAATCAATTTATTTGTACATTATGATAAACTTGTATTCATTTGGATGTATATTTATAAACTCATTATCACATCATAATTTTTCTTTTATGTGACATAGTATGTGATAATGTCTTAAGAGTAGCTATCATACTAAAAGGTCAAAGGGGATCCCTAATATGATGAGAAATCAGATGTTTCATGAAATTATTCTTGAATATATATTCTATGGATGAGTGATATCATTTCAAAGGACACAAATGATATATGATACTAGGGGTGGGGACTCATGAAACTTTGAAGAAACTTTTCATGGTTTGCTCCCTTGGTAATGTCTAGGAAAATATTATGAGTAGTAGACCCGCAAATAAGAAATCTAAATATATATGTTTCATTGGATATTCCTATCTAAAAATGAGTGTATTTGTCTTTATAATTTATGATTATTATTAATGGGTATTATGACTCAAGCACTTAAATTTATTGAAAAAAATTGTAACGATTGATGTCTGTAGTGAGGTAAGATATATTGGATGTGTTACGTGTAATACTGCATTAATGAATAATGTGAGAAAAGATTTGACACATCTATGGATGTAGATATATCAGGACCATTATTGGAAATGATATAGCCTAACAAAATCCATGGCCATGATGTTCTCCAAGAATGATCAATTATGAGAAGTCAACGAATTAGAAATCAAAACCATGGCTTGATGGCCCTTGCATGAAACCCGCATGATTGAATATAACAAGACAAATGGATTATATTACACAGTACATGTACGTATGAGGTGAAATGTCATTGCAACATCAACTTCTTCCTACTGGGTTCCTTGACCCATTTCAAGATAGTAATATTCATCTTTACGCAAGCCCGCATAATGCTAATGAGAAATAGTCCTAGAGGGTCACACAATATGTGTATCCAGTATCTCTATTAAATAATTTATTTATAAAACAAGTTGAATAAATATTATTCCCAGTTTTGGTTTAATAATTATTTAAGTCTTCCTGATTGCATTGATTTTTTTCACAAGTTATTTGAGGGACTATATTCCGTACAGAATATGTATTAATCAAATAATAATGAAGTTATATTTATTTAACAAATAACTTTTCATTATTCACGTCCAAGTAAATATTAAGGAGGATTGGTGGACCAAGTTATCTTTCTAGTGAGAAAAAATATTAAATATTATTTGGTTAAATAATATTTTAATATAATGTCCATGTTAAGCACATCTCAAAGAAATAACAACATTGATATTATTATTTGACACCGGGTTTTCACATGGAATAATAAATTATGTAATGGAACCTATGATAGTGATTTGTTATTACATTGTGAATTAAATCTTCGTAGCACGTATCATTTAAATTAGAGAATTTGTATTATTATTTTACATGAGGTATTTTCACATGGTAAAATAAATTACATAACAGAACCTGTGATAATTATTTATTATTACCTAGAGAATTAAATTCCCTATTATCTTATTATTCTCCATAAAATACAAGGGGTTATTCCATTGGCTACACAATTGTTGTATGAAATACATCTTTGGAGAAAATCTATTGACCCTAGGGAAATATTTCCTCTCTAAGAACACTCTCAAGAACGAGAGTGACCCTCCCCCACAGGATAAAGGAGAATTCTTTAGAAGCGATTCTCAAGGTGATCGAAGGAGGACATTGCAGGCGCATGGATATTACGTGTTATCACCAAGAGACTCCTTCAGTGGCATCTTGAGATACGTGGAGCACATGTAGATAACCACTGGTGGATTCCTTTCCAGGGATTCTACATTGAAATGAAGTCACACCTCCGATCCATGGTCGAACACATCAACAAAGAATTAATCACCTTGGAGGTAATTATATAATTTAATTACATTAATTATAAAAAAAATATTTCAATTATATATTCTTGGTTCAAGGTTTTCACCATTTTATTTTTGTATTTTATACAATTTACTTGATACTAGAATTCATTATCATATTTATCACAGATTGATCATCAATTATGGATTTTTTCAATGTTCAGTGTAGGCCCATCATACGCTTCCACTGTTCCTAGAACATAAAAGAGAAACCATATTTTCATTTATAAATAATTAAATAAATTTTTGATGATTTATTAATTAATTATTTAGATTGTACATTAATTTATAATAATTCTTGTAATCTGAATTTTGAGATTTATTCATCCCATATTGGTTCTAACAAATCTTACAGAAACAAATAATTTTATGATTAAAATTAAATTGATGATCTAATTAGGATGTTCCGATTGTTCTGTCAAGATAACACAATTGTACACGACCTGTACTCAAATCAACACATCATGTATTTCTATCTAATGCATCATGAGTATTTCAGAAATTACTCAATACATGTGCATTAATGACATGCAGTGTAGTTAATTCTTACAATGTGTGTTGACCAGGAAAGACTGGCACATTGTTATCCAGACTACATGTCATGTAGCCCACTAGACACAGCATGTAGACCCTTTGGGTCATGGTCAAGTCATGTATCCCATACAAATCTTCCCCAACTAGTGACCATGTAACACAAAGTCTACCCAGTGTGTGTCCCACTGAACATGTCGTGTACTCGAAAGATTTTTGAAGTAAACCTCACACACTATTTCCCCATGTGTGTACTTTGGATGGACAGTGAGGAGGGGACACATCATGAACTGTTTCCATATTATGCAGATTTAAAAATTTATTATAATATTATGTAACCCTTGAGACATGTACTTCAGTGTGGGAATAAATCTAGGACACAACTTGTGACTGGTGTTTGATATATATATATATATATATGTGTGTGTTTAATTAACATCTGTTTGATGTTTGAAGATCTACACATCATGTATGAGTTTTAATAAAATTAAAAAATTTCATGCATGCTACATGTCCAAAGAATAAATTATATACAATTATAAATACATGTTTGGAATTTTTGGTTATGAATTCATTAGGTTGCTTCCAAGGTACAAGTTATGTACAAGGTTATGGAGGAGAATCTCAAAGCAATTCGGAAAAAGGATTTAGATAAAAAGGATTGTTCAATTAAGATAATGATTAACCAATTCTATGATAATTTATCTGAATAAGAATGAATAATGAGTTGAATTCAACTTTTATTAAATGCATAATTTATAGAATGTTTGTGGATGATCATGAGATAAACCATAAAATTTTATATGATTGGCTCCCTTTTAATTTATTTATTAAATTAAAATTGTTGGCTTATGTCTCTTCTCTTCATTAATATGAAGGGAATGTGGGACCATGGTTTCTTTTATGTTAACCCCCCTTTACCCCATACCCGCATGTGAGTTAAAATAATATGTAATGAATGGATCTCCAATGCTAGTGGAGGTAGTTCAAGTTAGTAGCTGAAGAGAATCCAATCCAAGGATATAAAAATCTGGATATGTGGAAATCATTAAACATGTACCTTAAATAGTTAAAGGTGTTTATCCCTTATTTAAGGGTTACTTTATCAACCGCAAGGTAAACTAATAAATAGTAAATCTCATGATCAAATATTTTATTATATTTATATTAGTTTTATGGATATTTATTATGGATGTTTGACACAATCACATAATTAATGAACTAACAAGCATTCATGATTAAAATAAAATAAAAATGGATTATTGGTAAATATTATCTATACATGGTTAGCCAATTAATTATATCCCAATTAACCTTAAAACTCCTTTAAAAAGATAATAAGTGTAAATTTACACATAAAGGAAAAAATAAATCAATTAAATATTAAGTCGTTATATCATTCCATTAATTTAGTTTGAATCGAACTATAGTTCAAAGTGCATGACCAACCCAAGTTTGGGGATTTAAATTATCAAGGAATTAGAATGTGAGGTTTTGGGATGAATTAACTTACATTACATCAAGGTTTGACTACCCTAGCAGGACTTATTGTAACTGAGAGGAAAAGGTTGAGGAAATAAAAAATTACTGATTTTGATATTGGGGAGTACACTCAACAGATCAAGGAGTTGTGAGTAAATAGAATTGGAATTTTGATTTTCTACCTAAAACCTTTCATGTTTCTTGACCTACTGTAGTTGTGGTAATGCAATGGGAAATATGGATCCTTTCTGCTAGAATGTCTGATAAACAGGATATTCCAACAAAAATGGTTAGGGATATTAGGTTCCGACAAAATAGTTGGAGACTAATATATATTAATTTATTTATTTCACTATATTTATCAAGATAAAGTACTCAATCAATGTACATCTTTATTTTTAGAATCAACAATCCAAATAACATCAATGATATCATTGTGATCTATACTTGAGAAGGAGAACCATCTCATCGGCACTAATTTCCAACAGTGGTAGTGGAACCTTTGAGTTATCCTTCACCATGAGAGGAAACATTAAGTTATCGAAGAGACTTTATTAGTTAAACCTAGAAATGAGAGGAGTAATGAGGAAATCACTATGTACAAGAAACATCTGAATGACGCTATAGATGTTCATTGCCTCATGCTATCATCCATCACCATTGAGCTCTTGAAATAACATGAGTAAATTGATTCTTATAGCATGATGTATCACCATAAGGATCTCTATAAAGATATGGTGATACTTGAGAGGTATGAGATCTATAACGCTTTGTTCACTACTAATCTCGGAGATTCTGTGCCAGCTGGACCACATGTTTTGAAGCTCATTGGATACGTTTAGAGTCTATTCATCTTATGGATTAAATTCCCAGATGAGTTTCACACATATATCATACTATAATTGTTGCCTAAGACCTTCTCTAGTTTTATTATGAATTGTAATATGAGAAATAATGAGAATAGTCTATCAGATATTCTTACCCTAATATTCCAATTTGATAACTACATGGGGTGTGAAAACCCCACAGTCCTTATAGTGAATAGGTTTAGAAATGACAAAGCAAAGGGGCCAATGATTTATAAACAATATAAACCCTATGAGCACCATCTATCCAAGAAGAATAAGATAAAAAGGTAGGGAAATGAATGGGAGATAGTATTCTTTTCATGTAGCAAGTTAGGCCACCAGAAGAGGAACTACACCTAGGGAAAAGGGGAAACCAGATTTGTGATCATTATAGAGTGAAATCATTCCATTTATACATGTTGTGTATTATATAAAGCTTGTGAGGATTACATAATTATTTAAATTTAGGAACAAAGTATATTCAAGAAAATCCCTAGAGGGGGTGGATCTACGAGATGCCAATGGTGTGAGGCTGGCTGCTCTTGACATTGGTGATTACCACCTCACACTGCTGACGTGGATGAATTTGGTTTTACATGGCTATTACTATTTACCTAGTGTTACAAAGAACATAATTTCTATATCAATTTTAGACGTAGATGTATTTATTTTCATGTTCAAAGAAAAATTTTGTTACTTTTATAATTACAACATATTTTGTAGTATGGAACATTTAAAAAACAGTCTCTACGTATTAAATTATGAGAACCAATTGTTAGAAATTGATAACAAACCGAGTTCACATGACCCATAAAACACCCATTTGTGGCATAACCACCTTTGTCATGTTAATGTGAAGCCCTCAACAAATATCTATCAAGATGGTTATTTAGACTCATCTGAGCTAAAATCACTTTATTGATGTTATAGTTGTTTATAAGGGAAAATATCCAAACCACCATTTTGTGGACAGGGTGAAAGGGCCACAGAGCTTCTAGGATTGGCACAAACTAATGTGTCTAGACCATTTGTAGTAGAATCTAATGGTGGTTATTCTTAGTTTATTAATTTTACTAATGACATGAGTATATATGGAGATGTCTACTTAATAAGGAGAAGTCCGAGTACTTCGAGAAGTTCAAGGAGTTCAAGAATAAAGTATAGATTCAGATTGGTAAGACGATAAATAATTTTAAATCAGATCGATGTATATAATATCATAACTAAGAGTTCATCAAACATTTATGGGAGTCTGGGATTCAATCTCAACTTACTCTAACTTAGAGACCATAGTGGAATGTTGTTAGTGAAAGGAGGAACCATACATTGTTGGACATGGTACGGTCTATGATGATCTGTTCAGTTCATCTATTATCCTTTTTGGAATATGCATAGAAAACTTCATCATACTCATTAAACCAACTACCAAGTAAGGTTGAAAATGGGATTCCTTTCGAGCTTTAGAGTGGAAAGAAACCAACTTTGTCACATACATGTGTATGAGGATGTGATGCATTTTTTAAGGCTTTATCAGGAAAAAACTAGAACATAAAGGCACAGATTATGTCATTATCGGGTATACCAAATAAGAAAACGGATAAAACCAATAAAACCCCTTAGACAAGAAATTGACTGTTGCCAGAAAGGTTGTTTTCTTGAGAGGGAACTCATACTCAAAAAGGATAGTGGGAGAAAGATTGACTTTAATGAATTTGATGCTCAGTATACACATGATTTGGTATAGGAACAAGTTATATAGGTCCTTCTGGAATAGGTAGTTCCTAAAACAAAAGTACTATAAAGGAGTACAAAATAGGTAAGGGAACTAGATAAATATTTTTTCATTGTCACTGAGGATGTTGACTCATTATTTTTGGACAATGATGAACCTATATCCTACAAGGATGTATTATAAATCATTGAAACATCAAGATGGCTAGAAGATATTAATTCTATAGTGGATTACATGTATCTGAACCAAGTATGGGTTCTAGTTGATGTTCTAGTTGATATAATGAATGAATGATGGAAATGGGTATTCAAGAAGAAACTGGACATGGGTGGTCAGCTTATTACCTATAATGTAAGGATAGTGGCTAAGGGGTTTCAATATCATCAAGGAATTGACTATGAGAAAACATTTTCACCATTTTCCATTTTTAATTCCATTATAATCATAATTACTATAGGTTCTTTCCATGACTATGACATTTCACAAATGGATATCAAAAATACATTCCTTAACATGAACCTTAAGGTATATTTTTATATGACACAACCAGAAGGGTTTGTGACACCAGGTGATGATAAAAGGGAATGAAAGTTGTATAAAACCATTTATGGATTAATGAAATCATCTTGGTCGGGAAAAATTTGATTCGATGAATCCATAAGAGAATTTTGTTTCGTTAATAATGAATATGAGAAATGTTTTTACAAGAGGTTTAATATAAATGTGGTCGTCATCCTAGTAGTTTATTTTATGGATATTTTGCTTATTGGAAATGACATAAAAGGCTTTCAGTCAGTTAAGGACATGTTGAACAAGTTCTTTTCCATAAATTACTTAGGAAAAGAAGACTACATTTTATGATCAATATCATTTATTATAGATCAAAGAGTTTTCTTGGACTATGTCAAAGTATATACATTGACCATGTACTGTAGATGTTTAGTATGTAACTATGAAAGAGGGGATTGTTTCCAATGCCACATGGATTAAATATTTCTATGAAAATGTGTCCTTAGGCACAATAGTAGAAATAAATAATGATTATGAATCTATTCTCTTCAGTGATATGTTTTATCATTTTATCCACGTTATGTACTAGACATGATGTGGCCTATGCACTGAGCATGATATGCATATACCAAGAATATCTAGGAGAACCAAATTGGACTACTTTCATGAACATCCTTATGTTTTTATGAAGAACAAAAGATATATTCACGGTGTATATAAGAGATTAAGATCTTGTCATCAGAGGGTATGCTGATATTGGTTTTTAGATAGATTAGAATGATTTGAAGTCACAATAAGGATATGTTTTATGTCTCAACGGAGGAGTTGTGAGATAGAAGAATTAAAAGAAGCCAATTGTTTTACATTATATTGTGGATTCCTAATATATAGAGGCTTATGATGCATCCAAGGAATCCGTATAGATTCATTATATTTTCCAGGAGCCCGATGTTCTTCCCAGAAGAAAAGATCCCAATAAATTGTATTGTAATAATACTGCAACATTGGCTCTTGCAAAAGAGACAAGGTCACATCAACAGAGAAAGAACATACACATCTTTACTAAAGTTATATCTTAGTATAATCATGAATATAATGCGAGAGAAATCATACTGAAGATTGTTAGCAGTTGTATCTAGTGCAAGTTGGAGTCTGTTGGAGTTGGTTCCATATTAACCAACTTCATGTACTTGATGATATACTTGTATTCATTAGATTAATATTTATAAACTTGTTATCACATTATGATTTTTCTTCTACATGACATATTATGTGATAATGTCATAAGAATAGATATCATACTAAAAGGTCATAGTGGATCCTTAATATGATGATAACTCAGAAGTTCCATGACACTATTATGGAATATATGTTCTATGGATGAATGAAATAATTTAATGGTATAGAAATGATACAAGATATTAGGGATGGGGACTCTTGAAAATTTTAGGCACCTTCTCAAGGTGTGTTCCCTTGGTAATGTCACGGAGGATATTCTAAAAACAAGACCTGTCAGTAAGAAATCAAAATTCATAAGTTTCATTGGATGTTCCTATATTTGGATATGTGTATTGGACCTTAGAATTTAATATTATTATTAATGGGTATTATGAATCTCATAAATAGATGTGTTTATAAAAATTGTGATGATAGATGTTCATGATGAGGTATGATATGTTGGGTGAATCATCAGAAATACTTCATTAATGACTAATGCGAGAAAGTATTTTTCACTTCTACAAAAGAAGATATCTCAGGAGCATTGATGGTGATGATATAGCCTACCTAAATACATTTCCATGGTTCTCTCTAGGGAAGATCTATTCTGAGAAGTGAAAGAATGTGAAATCGATCACATGGGTTAATGTCACTTTCATGCAAACTGCTTGATTGGTGATGTTGGGACAAGGGGATTAAATTACATGCTATGTATCTGTATGAGGTGACATGTCGTTGTGACATCAAATTTATTCTCTATGGTACCTTGACCCATTTCTAGAATTAAATATTGATCTATAGGAAATCCCAACTAATGCCAACGAGAAAGAGGCCTAAAGGGTCGCAGGATAAGTCTAGCTAGTATCTCAGTTAAATAATTTATTTATTTCACAAGTTGAATAAATATTAATCCCTGTTTTGGTATATTAATTATTCATGTATGCTTGATTGAATTTATTTAGCCACTAGTTATTCGAGAGAATATATATGTTGATATAATATTTATTTATCGGTGAATAATGAAATTATATTTATTTAATAAATAAATAGTCATTATTTTAGGCCCGATAAATATTGAGGTGGATTAGCGGACCATGTTATTTGTCCGGTGTGAAATAATATTAAATATTATTTGGTTAAATAATATTTAAATATAACATTGAAGTTAAGAACATGTCATGTAAATAATAGTATTACTATTATTATTTGACATGGGGTTTTCACATGGAATAATAAATTAAGTAAATACATCTCTACTAATTATTTTTTATTACCCGGTCTATTAAATTCATCGAGCACATGTAATGGAAATAATAGCATTGCTGTAATTATTTTACAAGGGGGTTTTTCACATGGAAAAATAAATTGACAATATCTATGATAATTATTTATTATTACCAGGTGATTTAAATTTCAAATTATGTTACTATTCTCTATACAAGCATACGAGACATTATACCGGATACCATGTCATTGTGTGCACAAAATCCTTAATGAAAAGATATCGATCCTAGAGAACTCTTTCATACCGAAGAACACTGTCACTATTGATAGAGATCCTCCTCCACCAGATCAAGGAAACACGTTTAAAGCGATTCTCATGGCGATCGAAGGTGTACATGTAAGTGCAATGATCTTCTGTGCTAGCACCTGGAGACTCTTTCGGTGGTGTTCAGAGATTCGTAAAGCTTCTGTGGATCAATACTAGTGGATTCCTATCATTGGATTATACATCACAATGATGTCGCGCCTCATATTCCTGGTCGAATGCATCAACAATGAAATAATCAACTTGGAGGCAATTCTATAATTTAATTAAATTAATTATAATAAAAATATATAAATATTATCTTCTCAGTTCGGGGTTCTCTCCTTTTTTTGTCTTTGATTTAATTTGATGGATATTATCATTCATTGTTGTATTGATCTCAGATTAATAATCGATTATAGAAATTTTCAAAGATGTGTACGGGCCCATCCTGCACATCCACTTTGCCCAGAACATACATAAAAGCATACATATTTTATTCAACCCTCATAATTGGGACTCATGTAATCTACCTCATTACTAAATATATTATTCACAAAATCTCTTCCACTCAAAGTCTAACTCCCTTCACATCTCCAGGGAATGAAGCTAAGGAAATTGATTCAGCTATGTACGAATGCGCTGATAGAATAAGAGCATAAAATACAATAATCCACATGGAGACATGATTATAATAAAAGTATACAATATCCCCAGTGCATGTGGAGATAAGTGTAGAATGTTATTTACTATCAAAATCTGTATAAGAATAACATATACTCTGATATATATCTTTTAGATGTAACAAGTGCTGCATAGCACCCAGTATGTACATGCAAGACTTGTAAATCCATATCTAAACAACACTCCCTGGTCCAAGTCCACTAATAATTTTAAATACATCTAATGTAAAAATTTAGTGGAACGATAAACATATATCGTGCCACCGATCAACATCAAAATGTATAAATGTGAAAATCAAAACATGATGTTCTCATCGTCATCATCCTCTAGATGAGTGAAGTGATGATCTATCCATGAAATGAGAAATCGAATGCTGAAGACAGACCTTCCATCGTCATCGACCTCAATGCCCTGTAAAATGTGATCCAACTCAAACCAATCTGCACCAACTCATCCCGTCACAACTGTACTGTTGATGGGGAGTCCCAAAATAATGGACACATCCTTGAGTGTAATAGTAATCTCCCCCTCTCTAAAAGGGAATGTATGTATCTCTGGACTACATCTCTCGTCTTGTTCAATAATGAGATGGTGATAAAAAATTGTGAAGTTTCACATCATTATACATTATATCCTAGCTTTAGGAGGATGAAGGATGATAGTAGGATGTGGTGCAACATGATGGAAATGATGAGATATTCGTACACTCAAAGAAGACACTATACGTCCCTCTGAAACCATCAATGGAACATGCCTATCCCAGAATGTGAGAAATGGGAGACCCTCCATCTATATATTTTATATAATTGCTGTTTTTTATAATTATTTATATAAAATTTGGAAACTAATTTTTATAAAACTACAACAAGAAAAATGATGTATAAAATTATCGTGTATAATACAACATTATGATGAAAAAAGAGCTAAACAAATATATGTGATTGATGTTGTTTTCATATATTATCAATTTCATGTTTTAATGATCTCCAATCCTGTTTAATTTTGTTCAAAATATTTTTGTGTGAATCATTCATGATGAAAACCTCGCATAAAACATGTGGTTTCATGATATTTTCAATCTATTGTGTTATTTTAAAGATATATTTTAAGATAAATCATTTAGAGAATGAACCTTTTTTTATTTTTTTTGGCCTGTTCATTTTTTAATAGTTAAATTATCACAAAAACATTTCTGATTAAATCTATAAATTATTCAAAACAGTGTTGAAACATGTCAAAAATGAAGAAAGGCAGGGAAAAAAGGATTCATAAATGAAACATAAACATACCAAAAAATTACACATTAAGGATAAAATACATATACTCAATCATGGATGATAAAAATTGGAGTTTTCTCCCACCACTCGGAGAAATATCTTATGCATATTGCCTTCTGTGTGAAAAATGATACATTTTAGTCCCCCTCTACATTGTCGAAGCCAATCATATGCATAATTTTGTTTTTAATACAGTATAGGGTGAATATGATATTTTTGAAATTGTCATTTTTCCGTATTTAGTTATAAAAAATTATAATAATGTAACCAAAATATGCGGTTTTATAATGATACACATTAAAAATTCACAATGATTTTTAAGAATATATATAAAATAGAGAATCCCTAAAAGATGATATGAAATTTGTATCTTTTGAAATTATGATTTAAAATATTTTATATCTATAAATGTTTTCTCTCATTGAAGAAATATTAATAAAAATTAATATTTATCATGTGTTATCGTCTCATGTTTATAATTAATAGTAACTCATAATGGGTTAGTATATTCTTGTGTATTTTCATTTTTCATAGTGGATATTAATGAATGGATTTAGAAGATGGAATATATTCCTACCCGGTGGTAAATAATTGATAATAAATAATGTTTTACTTTACCTTAAGTCTGAATGATATATATTAATCATCAATGATATTCTTGAAAATTAATTACAAAGAGAAATTGGATAAGTGAGGGGTTTAATACCTCTATATATGAAAAACAATCATAATAGACAAAAAATAATTCCAACGAATTTTTTATGTACAATTATAATAAATATTGAGAAACATATACTATATTTATAATGTTATATAAAAACTATTGAGAAGATAACAACATTAACATGAATAATTTAGATATAGATACGTGAAAATCAATAGCGAAGTTATACACACCAGAAGTATGGTTGAACATGTGGCATGGTCTGGGATTGGTTGTGGGCCCCTAGTAGGAGTCGAGTATCACCCTACACATATTTTTTCATTATTTTGAAGTTGGTGGATAACACGAGTGGAAATGTATCCCTGTAATCCTACATCAAACCTGAGTTCAAATCCATGTGGGTGAAAATTAACACATGGAGGCAGTGACGCATACATGTTGCATGACATAGATATGTTCTAACAAAATCATGATTCAGGACATGTGACACATGAAGGATGACAGAAGCATGATGCTTCCCTAGTCATTACAACTAGTTGTGGGCCTTTGGGCTATGTAATGGTCTTCATGTCCAGTAGGTCTTCAGGACATGTACCGAATAAATATGGCATGATGAGTGGGATATCCCTTGGGGGGCTGTGGCCTGCATTTCCAGTCACTGTGTGTGGTGTATGTGTGTTTAATGTAATTACACCCTCAATTAATTAATATATATATATTGTTTTAGTTATTGTTTCCACTTATACCAGATAAATTATGAGATCACATTAATTGGTGTTAATGTGACATCTAAATAATCATGTAATTAAATTGTTTTTCATTTTAAAAGTAAAATCTGGAATCAAAATAATTTTTCATAAATAAAACAGGTGTAGAATGGGTAAAATGAATAATGTGGGAAGAATTTTTTTATAAGAGATTATTGTAACAATGAATCCTCTTTAGGATCCTTGTCGGAGAGAAACCCAAAATTGATCATCCCCAAAGTCCAGTGAAAATTTAAATGCACTGGTCCGAACATACACAACCATGTTATGTTCTTCTATGTGATCACACCCCATTTCTTCCATGCCCTTTCTATCTCTTACAGCACCCACACTTCCTTCTACAAGTCTCATTATTTTGATTTTTGGACCACCCCTAGAATCCCTACAACCACCACTAGCATGCTCCCCACCTTCCATCTTTTTTCATATCCACACACCACTGGTAGATACTCATTGATGGCTCAAATCTCATTGTAGTAATTGATTCTTAAAACGATGTCGTTGGCTGGAATTATATGTGGAACACCCCCAAACCATAATTAGAAACTCGCACCTCCTTCCTCATGAATTGAGAAACTCAAAGATGTCTATCAACTTCAATGCTCTTGTCTCTAAGTCAATCACATCATGCATGACAGTTTCTTTCCAGATGGCTGCATGCTATCTTAATAACATGGGGAGATTGATGCATTTATTTAATGAATTTTAGTCTAAAAACTTATCTCTTATAATGGAATTATTCAATCTCATTATGTTATTATGAATGTTCCATTATGATGATTTATCATGTATTACATATTTTTTTTAAACCATTTATATCAATACCTTCTATATTGGAAGTAAATTTCTAATATTTATATAATTTAAAAATAATTAAATATAAATATCAGTGCACCCACATTCCATGTGACACCATTTAGATATTATATAAGAGATGTGTCAAATAAAATGTTCATGTGTATTAATATTACCCATAATTTATTGGAGGTGGGAAAACCTACTCCTAATAAATTATGTAAAAAACATAATGTTTGATGAGAAACATTACAAGGGGGTTTTACAAAGAACAAGTGTATTAATATATTTTTTTGAGAATATATCGTATTTTAGGCATGTTGATTAAAATAAATATTGAGCATTATATACCATATTTAAAATGGTCAAGAAGAACCATTGAGAAAATGATCAAAACATTTATATGATTAATTAATATGTAAATAATGTATTTAGAATCAATTGTAAAATTATAAAAAACACAACTTGATATATAAAATCATTTTTTAGTGTGACTGGAACACAATAAATATATTTTCCTCTAAAGGTAATAATGAATTTTTTAACAACATAATGTAGTATTAGGTATTTTCTCACAAGAGTTCCTCGTAAATTATTGGCGTTTATGACTCCTCCAAGGGATCCCAATCAGATTGAAAACCTAAATTGATCATGGACTGTGTATTTATAGCTTCCCAATGGCGGATCACCTCCTCCTAGGCCCCTCCTCCTCCCTCAAACCTATCAATAGTGTTATAGAAATGTACGACACCTTCATTATTCTTATTCTGGACATGCACCCCCTAGATTGCTTCGGTGCATTGGAACTGCAATCTCATCAAAACATGCACACATCCTCGTGTTAAATGCACGACCATTATAAGGAGAGGTAAAAGAAAATTTCATGAAATTCTAGTTCTCCCTCCCTCTTTTTATATAAATAAAACAAAAACCCTAAATAAATATAGTTAATGAATTTATAAATGTGTTACACGGTTGGTTGAGAACGCACCATTGAACAAGATGTAATGAAATATTAACCCCTACACATGAAAATATGGGAACCAATTTCCAAACATTATTTTTATAAATAATTTCCACAAGTTTTTCTATTATTTATTTTGTTTTTGGAACTTGGATACTGATTTTCTAAACACCCAATAAAATAAATAAGGGAATATGTGGGATTTTAAACTAAAAATCATTATATATGTTCCCAAAACAAAAGAAATAATAGAAAAACATTTGAAAATTATATTTAAAAATCATTGTGGGAATTTCATTACATCCTTTTTCGGTGTAGGGATTTATTTTCCATTGCATCCAATTTAATGGTGCATCCCTACCCCACCACAGGACACGTTTAAATATTTATTAACTATATTTATTTAGTCTTTTTGTGTGATTATTATATAAGCAGGTATGTGGATCATGGAGAAGTGGATTCACTTCTCTTTTACCACTCCTTAGAAGGGTTCTTCATTTCACATGAGGACATGTGGGTTTTAGGATGAGATTGAAACTCCCAATGCACCGATGTAATTCCAGGGTGCATCTTCCAAATAATAAGAAAGAAGGTGTGACACATTTAGGTAGCTCTATTACCATGTCTTCGGCTACCATTCGATTACACTCCACTTTGTCCTTGTCGTTGATGACTCCTCCAATACCCTCACTTCCCTCTACAAACATCCTTCGTCTGATTTCTGGACCACCTGCTACATCCCTCCCACCACTGCCATCATGCCCGGTTAGCCTCCCCCATGCCCGGATCCACAACTACAGAGGAAGAACAGACAATTATTTAATTTATAAGAGGAGTCAATTTTGTTAAATTTGAAAATTAATAAGCATAGAAGGTGGATTGATGGGCGTAAAATTATGGGCGACGCGGTATCAAATTCTGAGATTATTTGAAATTTGAAAAGAAGGAAAAACCATGAAGCTCTAACATGAATTGGGGAGAATCTAATCGTGAGACTTCCATAAGGAGCGCATAAAGTGGGAGTGACATCACCAGATAGTGGAGAGAGAAATTTTTTTAATGAGTTTTTTATTTTAATGTTTTTAGAAAATCAGATAGGATATTTCTTTTTTAATGGATATCAATAAGCGGGAATAGGGTTCATGGTTTTCCCGGATAAATAGGAACTATCCACATTCACACCACTTTATATATATATAATTAATAATTTATCTCATGAATAATAAAATAATTATTATTTAAACTAATTTCAATGAGTATTATTTATAAATATTTGTTAATTTTTATTGATATAAAATTTTACAGATTGGTTATCAAATAATATCTTTCACAATAATCAATAATAATATTTATTATTAATTAATAATATATTAATATGGTATTGATTTAATTAATATCATCATTGTTAATATTTATTTTATAATAATCTAAATAAAATTATTTGAATTTCAAAAATTATATACTAATTACTAATTATATTATTCTAATATAATATAATGTATTTTTAAGTAATAACTTATATCACAAATAAAATAATAGTTAACAGTAAAATTTATAACAGTCATAGAATTCAAAATAATAAAATTATTAATAAATAATAATTAATTTAAGATGATTATTTATTATCTTAATACTTAGTACAATAATCCCAGTTATTTATAAAAACCGATCATTTAAATTTAATTATTAATTATTTATATTATTTATTTAATTGAAAAAAATAATATTATTATAATTTAATAATAAATTTAATAATATTAGTTATTATAAATATTTTTTATAATAATACTATGTAGTATTAATATTATTAACAAATAGTAATTATTATTACAAACATAGTTTTTTTAACGTTCATGTCAAACCCCCTTTTTATTATGTAATCAAAGACTTATTTCTATCTAGGTAGAGGGAGACCCATTACACAACCAGTTGGTTGAAGTCCAAGTGGCCCATGAACATGTATTGAAGGCCTAGGGGCATGAAACCCCAATTCTAGGCCTGAAAGCCCATTTTGGCCGAAAAGTACCTCCTTTAAATAGTTCTACTATAATATTTGATCTATTATGCGGTACTGTCACGGCTACAACACATGACACTGTGCCCACTATATCTATAATTTCATCGTTGTTACAGTCCTTCTGTTGTTACAGTGTAGCTACAATACTCGAGAAATCGACTCGACACGATTTCGAACAAGGGGCTTTTGGTTGTAGGCTTACATGGTTTACCACTGAAGCACCACCCCAACTGCATTATTATAACCACTGTAGTTATTAATATTATTTTTTTCTTATTTGTTAAAAAACATTTGTATTAATTTCTAATTATATATATTAATTTTTTTATTCAACATTATGTAATATATTTTTATGTTTTTAAATAATGTATAAATAATGAGTTAAAAAACACATAACATGTATCAATCTAATATATGAATGTGGCTTGGATGGTCCTATGTGGTACAACTATGTTTATTTATAATGTTTCCATATTTTTTCTATCTACCTCTCTACTTTGGCATACACTATCCTTGTAATTCATCTATAGACCCCACCTCCAGATCATCCTTTGTGGCAGGCAGATGTGATAGAAATAGTCAGTACAAATTGGGTTGAGGCAGATCACAAATTACTGTGTATTTAGGTACTAGATGATAGTAAATCTATCATCACCAGTCAATTACACATGTCAAGGACAGAACAATACTTCACTCATCTAGATGATTATGCTGATAAAATAACCCTTCTATGATTTTTTGAGCATACTTTTTGATTAGGATGAACTTTGGTAATCATTTGACTAAATTTATACATTTAATGTATTTACCATTATTGGTGGACTTGGACCATGGATGGTGGTATAAATGGGGGTTTTCATGTCTCTCATATACATATAGGGTTCTATTCAATGCATGTCACATCGATTAGATGAACATCACAATATGTGACATTCATTTAAATATATAGATATGACAGAATATCCCTCTCTTAGCTCCACATGCATGAGAGATATTATCTAATTTTATTATAGTTGAGTCTCCTTGCAGATGAATATATAGGAAATGTGGGGGGAAATTGCCTCAATTAATAAAATAACAAAAAGAGAAACACCTTTTGAACTGGGATAAGGGGAAGCTCATTACAAACCCGAAGGTGGAAAGTAAAATATCATTAAAATGTAGTGGCTCGAGAGCCTATTGCCCCATAGAACCAAGCATCAGGCACCCATCACAAGATAAATTCCCTAATGATGACCCATAGGAGTAGCCTTTTCCCTGAACATGACTCCTCTGTAGCATTGTACCAGATCTATGGAGCCCAACACTGAGTCGTTGAGCCTTGTTGTCGTTTCCTCGCATAGCCTCCCACCCTTGATGCCTTTCACAACCGATGATGGTATGTTATTCATTACTTCTATTGTAAAAATAAAACTTATAACATTATATTATGAAATATATCTATAAAATGATTATCTAAAAGGGGAGTCAGACACATCGACATTTAGATACATCCAAACACAATGTCCACACAATAAGACTTATGTTGGAGTGTCTTCAACCAGACGACGTAAGTGGTTATTAATTGTATAGTTAAATGATTAATATATACTGCACATGTATTCATTAATTAATTTATTATTCAATTTTTTTTATTTCATGAATTCTATATATTGAGGCTATCATCTAGAGTCTACTTCCAAATTTCACTTCGATGCTTCTTGTCGGTTCATGCATCATTGCTCTGCTTCATTTTTATATTATTGAGGGATATCAGACTAATAGGGATATGAGGAAGTTAATATTCTATCTTCCCATTCTTTCATCATCCAATCAGTTACCTTCACATTATTCCTTGAAGATATCAGGGAATAATGTCTTTGAATGGAGGAGATATCAAGTAGGGTATATTAATATGTGTCATATAAGACATTAATCTTGGTTACGATGGGTCAACACAGTATGCATGAATTTATTCGTTCAGCTAGATTATGTGCCCTGGTACCTCATGTCCCTAGTGAGATATTTTAAAAACATGGAAGAGGCTATAATGACATGGTAATAATTCTTCCTTTCATAATTGCATTTTTTTTTGATAAACATTACTTAGCAGCATATTTTGTTTTCACAGGATACTCGTATCACTAATATTTGATCTGGTATAGGGAGGTGCATTTGATGAGTTTTGAAAGAGTTTCTTCCTCACATGGAGGGGATTTTATCATGGGATTTTCATCGATCCCTCAGGAAATGTAGAGGTTGTTGATCCTTATATAGATGTGCAAGGGGTGATGACTCTATTATGGATGTAGTTGTGGAACAGGAGGAGGGTTTTCATCATGATTATCTAGATACTCCTCCATATCATATATCATATGATAGACAACCCTAGATAAAGTTACAAGTGCAATCAAGATCTGTTATCATGTAATATTTTTAGGTAGAGATATATGGTGACCGGTCTATCCTAAATTCCTTATTAGCCTCTAATCCATAGATATCTACAACACAATATCCATTTTATTCATATATTGGTGATAGGTCCATCCAACAACCACTATCAATAGAGTTAGTACATAGTAAAAGTGCCGAGACTGTACATCCACCACCTGCCACAGAGGAGGATGTGAAGATGGGTGCCAAAGATGATATAGGTTTCTCTACCTACATCCTTAATTGAAAAAAAACTTATTTATCCAATCTGTAACTATCTATAAAAATAGTATATCATTATTAATAAGTTATATATCTTCAACATATACTATTCGGATAACAAACACATTCCCACTAAACCTATTGTAAATAAAGGGCTCACATTCATTCTTATTGAAACCAAATTATTTTATGGATTCATCAAATAAAATTTCCCCTAACTCGTATGCTTTATTCAATCAATAAATGGGTATATGAAACATGAAAATTCTTTTTGAGTCTCTCAGAGTAACAAACCCATATTTTTCCAATATACATCTTCAAAAATGATTCCATTAAGTAATGAATTTTTTACATCCATATTCTAAATCTCATAGTCACAGTATGCTACTATAGCGAGTAGAATTCTAATGGATTTAAATATAGAAACTCGTTAAAATATTTAATCATAGTCAATTACTATATGTTCTTTACATACTTTAGTCACTAGTCTTAAATTATAGATGTTTACATTACCTTCCATGTCTATTTTCCTCTTAAATTCTCATTTTCATCCAACATGTATTACATCAACGAGAACATTAACCAAAATCCAAATTTGGTTCTGATACACGGAATCTATTTCAAAATTCATGGATTTATTCCTGTAAAGACCCGCAAATTTCAAGGAAATTTTTTTCTTAATTTTCTTTGGAATTTTACAAGAGCGCAGCTTCAGACGGCACCTGATTCCGAGGCCCGGTGTGCCCGGAATCAATTTCCGAAGTTTGGCTCAGGTACGTTCAGTGAACGGACGAGCGGGTTTTTCTATCTTTTGAACCGGTGCCCGGAATCGAATTCTGAGGGCACCGATGAAATCGCAGCGCCGGTATTTGCTTAGAAACGCCTCTTCCGGAGTTGCGTTTGCTCAGACGTGGTTTTTAAATTTTGGGGCTTTAAGACAGAAATAAAATAAAATTTGTGCGACAACTTTATTTTATTTCACTTAAGCTTCTTGGAAGTCACTTGGAAGCCACTTGAACTGAGTTAAAGCGGATAGGGTGCTATCCGGAAATATCCTACCCTCTTGGTAGGATATTTGTGAGGCAGGGCCGGCACGAGCCCCGCCGTTTCTTTCGCTAAGTAACGCACCCGCGAAAACCCGTCAAAGTCACTGAAAAGTCAACCGACGCGTTTTCTTTATTTCTTAACAGACCATTTAATTGGGCGGTTTATTTCGTGAATTAAATGGGCTGTTTCATTCGTTGAATTAATTCAACGAATTTAATGGGTCCTTACTTACGCGTTTTGCGTTTGTTGGCAATATAATAAAATAGACAAACTTGTCTATTTTGGAGGATCCTCCTGTTGTGCGAGATCCTCTAAACCTCCACCCTCCCCGCGAAGAACGCGAAGAACGCGAAGAACGCGAAGATCGCCGGAACCGGAATTCGACGACGCACGATCCGCGACGTCAACAAACTTTTCCGCGACCTTCTCCTTCTTCTTCTACGGCGCCTCTTCTTCCGCGGCGGACCTACGATCAGCGGTTAAAGGTGAGAATCGAATCTTCTAATTCTCCCCTTTTTATAATTCGATATCAACGGATTTAAATTAATTAAATCCGTTTGATCTTGATCCGGAGATCGTCGGCGCGACGTTTTTCTCGCGGTGCGACGAACGTCTCCTCCGCAACGACGCGACGATCCCCTCCTTCCGCGACGAGCGATTCCGCGACGACCTCACGTCCGACGACGACAAGGTAAGGGTTGTTGGAGTATTTTATTCCCCGTGTTTATTCTTTTAAAATAAAGAACCTGATCTCCAAAAAATTTTAATTTAATTAAAATTGTTGTTGATTATTTTCTTTTCCTCTCGTTGTTTATGACTAACGCGGAGGGTGCGGATCTAACGAACAAGACACGGCAACCCTCCGCCGATCTTTTGTTGTGAGGATTTGGCGGACGACGACGAACCGTACGGCAAGGGCGATCCGTTGATCCCGCAGTGAAGATCGGCCCCCGGGAGGAGCAACGGCGTAGACGGGAGGCAAAACGGGCCACCGGAGCAACTCTGGCGGCCCGCGGAAGGCGGCGGCGGCGCGGGTCGTCGGCGCGGTGGCGCCGGCAGCCGGAGGCGGCGGCGCCCGGCGCGCCGCCGTGGAGGAGATCCGCCGCGGCTGAAGCCGCGGCGGCGGCGGCCGGCTCCGCGGCCGCGCGGAACCGGGGAGGGACGCGGCGGCCCGGCCGCGTCCGCGTGACAGGCGGCCCCCCGCGGGGCCGCGTTCCACCTAAGCCGCGGGTCAAACCCGCGGCGCCCCTTCGGCCGCTCGGCCGAAGCCGTGCCGGCCGGGCCGCGCCCAGGCCGGACCGGACCCGGCGGCCGGAGGCGGCGGCGCCCGGCGCGCCGCCGTGGAGGAGATCCGCCGCGGCTGAAGCCGCGGCGGCGGCGGCCGGTTCTGCGGCCGCGCGGAACCGGGGAGGGACGCGGCGGCCCGGCCGCGTGACAGGCGGCCCCCCGCGGGGCCGCGTTCCACCTAAGCCGCGGGTCAAACCCGCGGCGCCCCTTCGGCCGCTCGGCCGAAGCCGAGCCGGCCGGGCCGCGCCCAGGCCGGACCGGACCCGGCCTAGCCGGGTCGGGCCGGGTCGGCCCGGGCCCAGAACCCCCGTTTTCGGGCCTTCTTCGGTCTTTTGCCCATATCGTGGGCCTGAGACCTCCGATTGACGAACCGTCAGCGGCTACGCGATCCTTGGATCGATACGGTCGTTTCGTTATATTATACTCAAGGTTTCGGAAGACTTTGGGTTCGGCCGGGTTGGTTCGTACACGAAACCAACAGGGCCCTCGGAGCGGAAACGCTCATAACATGAGCTACGGACGTCCGATCGACGTACCGTCAGCTGTGGTAGTTTCCTCTATGTGAGAAGGAACTTTTGGCATACTCCGCCTGAGGATCGGATACAGGCGGAGTACGGTCGGGTTGGTTTTGCCCTAAAAACCAACCGGGCCCCTGGGGCGAAAATGCCAATAACTCTCAGACCGGGCGTCCGATTGACGCGTCGTCTGTTGCGTTGAGATCCTGTTGTCGATACGGAACTTTTGGATACATCAACTTCGGACTACGTGTCAGTTGATGTATCAGCCTCTCGGCTCGTGGAGCGGACCCCCCCCCCCCTAAACGAGCTCGCTGTGTGCGGGAACCCTAGCGCTGGCTGTGACTTCGACGACAGAGCAGAGATCCTCCGTGGACTGCGACGACGGCAGAGCAGAGATCCTCAGTGGACTGCGACGACGGCAGAGCAGAGATCCTTCGTGGACTGCGGCGACGACTGTGCAGAGATCCTCAGTGGACTGCGTCGACTACTGCACTCAGCGATCCTACGTGGATCAGTACTACAGGTTCTGTGTGAGCCCGATCCTATGTGGGTCCTTACTACCGGTTCTGTGTGAGCCACTGCCTACAGGTTCTGTGTGAGCCCGATCCTGTGTGGATCTTTTGCGGGGGTTAGTACCTATCGATCCTTCGTGGGTCCGACGACTTAGATGGATCAGTGATCATCTTTGACGTCATCTGAAAAAGTATACCTGGTTGAGCTGAATCTTAGGTTACTCTCCTTTGTGGTTTGTGTTGAACTATCCTTTGTGGATTTACTGTTTACTCTCCTTGTGGATTTGAGTCTTGCTTTCCTGCGTGGATTGAGTTGTTCTTGAGCTCGTGAGCAGAGCTAGAATTGGGGACTTAGGTATATGTATGGGCATATACCTAAGTCGAGTTAGATGTTACTTCGTGATTGCATCTTTCTTTTGTGCTATATCCTTTGTGGATTTCGGGAGACCTTCGGGGGTCTCGGGGTCCTTACTGAGTAGCTTATACTCACCCCTGCATGGGCTATGCCCGCACCTTGTTGTGTTGGATGCAGATGACGGACAGCGCTGATCTCGGTTGGGGCGTGGAGCAGGACGGTACCTGGAGGTGGACCACTGGGCGGGACGTGCTCGGAGCGGACGTGGGACCCGAGGAGCCTGGAGGCCATCTGTACCCACACTTCAGGTGGGATTGCCAGTGGACGACACGAGGCCGCCGTCTTTTTCTTCAGTTGCTGTTCTTTACTTTTTCAGTTGTACTTTCAGTTGGGCTTGTATTCCGGCCCCCTTTTCTTTTCTGCACTTGTAGTTACTTTCCGCTTGCTGACTCTATGGTGGTTGTTACTTATAAAGGCAAAGCCTTCCCTGTTTACCGGGATTTTACGCCTTGGTGCTAGTCGCCAGCCCCTGGCCTATGGAAGGCGGGCTTGGGGTAGTCACGGCACGGGCCCCGAGGTCGGGTCGTGACAAATTGGTATCAGAGGTGGTCGGTTCTACCGCAGACTCTGATCGTCTTTTCTTTCTATATGAAGCAATAGTGTTTAGTGTATTGAGTGTGGTTATCAGTTCAGGGAGCCCAGTGTTGGTGCGGCGGCCTACGTATCCGTACACCAGGACCCTGACTCCTGATTTCCGACTTAATGCATGAAAACATTGATTGCATGTGTGTTTCAAGTTTTCTTCGTGATTACTTGTGTCAGCTCACCGGGTATACTGATCTGCTTTATGAAAGTCTCAGGTTTTCCTTGTGATTACTTGTGCCAGCTCACCAGGTATACTGTTCTGACTGTGGTGCTCTTGTTCTCCTTTTCAGGATGGCCCCGCGACGACAGCCAGCTAGGGTTCCGAGTGTAGGGCGCGACGGCAGCCCACCGAGCGACGAGGCCTCGGTGCAGGGCCCTTTGCCAGAAGTGGCACCGGTAGTAGCTTTACCCGCCGAGCCATCGATGCTGCTAGTACCAGACGCCGATGATGCACGTCGCCTTAGGGCACTGCATGAGTTTCAGAGCCAGCGACCGCCCAGGTTTCGCGGTGAGGGGAACCCCTAGGCCGCCGAGGACTGGCTAGAGGCGGTGGTACGGATCTTTATGCTAGTGAGGACACCAGCGGATCTCATGGTGATTCTCGCGGCGAGCCTCCTGCAGGCGGCGGCAGGACGATGGTGGAGCTTGATGCTCTAGGTTCACGATGAGGCATCCTTGCTCTGGACGGACTTCGAGAGCCTCTTCCGCTCTGAGTTCGTCCCAGCCACCCTCCGAGCGGTGCGAATCCAGGAGCTTCTCCAGCTGCGCGAGGGCAGCATGACGGTCGCTCAGTACGCGGCGAGGTTCACTGACCTATCTCGTTACTCGACCGACATGGTACGGGACCCCTTCTTCCGGGCCCGGACCTTCGAGCAGGGCTTGCGACAGGAGATTCGGGCGTCGCTGATCTCCCTCAGCATTCCGACCCAGGCGGGAGTGCTGGAGAGAGCCCTCCTGATCGAGAGCTTCCTGGCAGAGCCTTCTTCAGCGGCGAGACCTAGCGCAGGGCGGAAGGTAGCTGAGTCTTCGGCAGCAGGTAGCCGACGGATGACTCTCGGGTCCAGGCAGACCAGACCCCCACGCAGACGGCCTCAGGACACCGGCTCAGCAGTGCGGGGCACACAGCGGAGTGCCAGCCTTCCGAGAGGCAGGCTGTGCTACTCCTGCGGCGGGCAGGGTCACATGGCTCGTGACTGCCCGACTCGCCGATCATAGGAGCAGCAGTCGGTGGAGGGGCCACCCAGGCAGAGGCAGAGGGTCGACCGTGGCGGTCCGCAGGGAGGAGGCGGATGAGACAGAGGAGCTGGCCGAGCAGTGGGTGGTGGGCGACGCTTCCAGGCTCTACCCCCCCCACCACCAGGAGGGCCACCTCGACCACAGGGAGCTGGCGGGCAGGGGAAGGCCCAGCTCCAGGGAGTGGAGGCCTACGACCCCGACATGCCCGAGATGATTCTAGGTATGATCTGTGTCTATTCCACCCTTGCTGCAGTACTTATAGACACAGGAGCGAGTCACTCTTTCATAGCCTCTGCCCGTGTTCGGAGCTCGGAGATTCCGACTGAGCCGTTGGCTCGATCCTTACGGCTAGAGACTCCTACGGGAGCAGACTCGACGATTACGCACTGGTGCCGGCAGCGTGATCTTACTCTAGGAGGCGAGAGCTTCGGCTGGGATCTCCTTGTAGCGGCGTCGAGGCCTTACGACGTCATCTTGGGCATGGATTGGCTATCCACGGTTCATGCCCAGATCGACTGTTTTAGGAGCAAGATGCGATGTGTTCGCACCGACGGGAGCAGGTTTACCTTCACCGGAGAGAGGGGAACCTTTGCAGCATAGGATGGACTTCCGCGGAGGAGAGTGCAGCCCATCTCTCCTCAGTTGGCTAGCCTCATCCTTGGAGCAGTGGACGTGCGGAGTCCAGCTTTTCCTGCAGTGGAGGACCAGTACGTGGACGTCTTTCCCAACGACGTTCCAGGGCTACCTCCTCGTAGAGAGGTAGACTTTTACATCGACTTGTACCCCGGGACAGCCCCGATATCTACTCCAGCATATCGGATGGCCCCCGCCGAGCTTCGGGAGCTGCAGGTACAGTTGGAGGACTTGCAGAGCAAGGGGTTTATCCGACCCAGTGTTTCACCCTGGACTTCCCCGATTTTGTTCGCCAAGAAGGCGGACGGGAGCTTGCGACTGTGTGTCGACTATCGTCGCCTGAACCAGGTGACAGTGAGGAACAAGTATCCGCTGCCACAGATTGATGACCTCTTCGATCAGATCAAGGGAGCGCGGTGGTTCTCGAAGATAGACCTCCGGTCAGGCTATCATCAGCTCAGAGTTCGAGACGAGGACGTGCAGAAGACGGGCTTCAGGTGTCGGTATGGACATTATGAGTTCTTGGTTATGCCGTTCGGCGTAACCAATGCTCCAGCAGTGTTCATGAGCCTCATGAACAGGATCTTCCAGCCATACCTCGACCGATTTGTCGTGGTCTTCATTGACGACATTTTGGTATACTCGACGACTGAGGAGGAGCATGCCTACCACCTGCGAGTTGTGCTAGAAACGCTCCGAGATCACCAGCTTTATGGAAAGCTCTCAAAGTGCCAGTTCTGGTTACGTGAGGTCCACTTCTTGGGGCACGTCATCTCTGAGGCGGGAGTTGCAGTGGATCCCGCGAAGATCGAGGCAGTGCTAACTTGGGAGCCACCCAGGAGCGTGACGGAGGTGCGGAGCTTCTTGGGCCTAGCCGGATACTATCGGAGATTCGTGCCAGACTTCTCCAGAGTTGCGGAACCACTCTCAGCGTTGACGAAGAAGGGGAAACCCTTCGTGTGGTCAGACAGTTGTCAGCAGAGCTTCCAGGAGCTGAGGCAGAGGTTGACCAGCGCACCTATCTTGAGGTTGCCTGAGGATGGAGTTGGATACGTAGTTTACTGCGATGCGTCATGGACTGGACTTGGGTGCGTCCTAATGCAGGAGCGGGCCGTGATCGCCTACGGATCACGTCAGTTGAGGCCGCATGAGCAGAACTAAGCCACTCATGACCTGGAGTTAGCAGCAGTGGTCTTCGCTCTGAATACTTGGCGGCACTATCTGATGGGCGAGCGCTTCACAGTCTTTTCTGACCACCAGAGTCTCAGGTATATCTTCTCTCAGAAAGACCTGAACCTGAGACAGTGGAGATGGATTGAGTTCCTCCAGGACTATGACTTTGAGATAGTCTATACTCCTGGGAAGGGGAACGTGGTAGCCGATGCCCTCAGCAGGAGGACGGGCATTCAGCTACTTGAGGAGGCGACGGAGCAGCTAGCCTCCTTACAGATATCCTTCGTGGATAGAGACGGAGCAGCCTTTCTTCAGTCTCTCACAGTCTCTCCTCCACTTCTACAGCGGGTCAGAGAGGCTCAGCATGGGGACGCTGACTGTGAGACCCGGCGTGCACTGATATCCTCAGGTCAGGCGCCTGATAGTTTCTCCCTTGGAACAGAGCACGACATCCTTTTCAGAGGACGTACCTTCGTACCAGTCGCTTTACGAGAGGAGGTGCTGAGAGAGTTTCACACTTCTCCCTTGGCGGTGCATCCCGGAGTGGCGAAGATGTACCAGGATCTCAGACGACAGCACTGGTGGCCGGGCATGAAGAAAGTTGTGGTACAGTTCGTTTCACGATGCCTCACCTTCCAGCAGGTGAAGGCAGAGCATCAGGTACCAGCAGGCTTGGTACAGCCCTTGGAGGTCCCGAAGTGGAAGTGGGATGGCATATCTATGGACTTCGTGACTGGACTTCCACACACTTCCAGAGGTCACGACTCCATTTGGGTGATTGTCGACCGACTCACCAAGTCGGCACACTTCTTACCCATCAGAGAGCAGGGCTCAGTGGAGAGCTTGGGACGTCTTTACGTCCAGGAGATCGTACGGCTTCACGGTGTGCCATCGTCTATCGTCTCCGATCGAGATGCTCGTTTCACATCCCGGCTTTGGAAGGGGTTGCAGGAGGCGTTCGGGACGCGGCTCCATCTGAGCACAGCCTTCCACCCTCAGACGGATGGTCAGACGGAGAGGACCATACAGACACTCGAGGACATGCTCCGTGCATGTGTTCTCGACTTTGGTCGCAGCTGGGAGGACCACCTACCCTTGGTGGAGTTCGCGTACAACAACAGCTACCACTCCACCATCGTGATGGCACCATACGAGGCATTGTACGGCAGACCCTGCAGATCACCATTGTGCTGGACAGACCCTGGGGAGTCAGCACTCGTGGGACCAGAGATGGTCCGAGCCACGACAGATAATGTCCAGATCATCCAGGAGAGGATGAGGACAGCTCAGAGCCGGCAGAAGTCATATGCTGACAGGAGGCGGAGGCCACTAGAGTTCGAGGATGGCGACCACGTCTTTTTACGTGTCTCACCTCGACGTGGTTTACAGAGATTTGGCCGAGGCGGCAAGTTGTCTCCACGCTTCATCGGGCCTTTCCAGGTCCTCAGCAGGATAGGAGAGGTGGCTTATCGCCTGGCTCTACCACCTCAGTTGCACCGGGTGCACGACGTCTTTCACGTGTCTCAGCTGAGAAGATACGTGCACGACCCGACGCACATCATCGACTTTGGGGAGCTGGACGTGGAGGATGGGGCGACTTTTGCGGAGGTCCCAGTGGAGATCGAGGATCGACAAGAGCGGATCCTACGTGGGCGGTCGATTCCTCTTGTGCGCGTCAGATGGCAGCACGGGAACCTCGAGGAGAGCACTTGGGAGCGGGAGGCCCAGATGCGTGCTCAGTACCCCCATTTGTTCCCCTAGTTTTTTATGTATCTTTACGGGGACGTAAAGCCCTGAGGTGGGAGTAATGTAAAGACCCGCAAATTTCAAGGAAATTTTTTTCTTAATTTTCTTTAGAATTTTACAAGAGCGCAGCTTCAGACAGCACCTGATTCCGAGGCCCGGTGTGCCCGGAATCAATTTCCGAAGTTTGGCTCGGGTACGTTCAGTGAACGGACGAGCGGGTTTTTCTATCTTTTGAACCGGTGCCCGGAATCGAATTCTGAGGGCACCGATGAAATCGCAGCGCCGGTATTTTCTTAGAAACGCCTCTTCCGGAGTTGTGTTTGCTCAGACGTGGTTTTTAAATTTTGCGGCTTTAAGACAGAAATAAAATAAAATTTGTGCGACAACTTTATTTTATTTCACTTAAGCTGCTTGGAAGTCACTTGGAAGCCACTTGAACTGAGTTAAAGCGGATAGGGTGCTATCCGGAAATATCCTACCCTCTTGGTAGGATATTTGTGAGGCAAGGCCCGCACGAGCCCCGCCGTTTCTTTCGCTAAGTAACGCACCCGCGAAAACCCGTCAAAGTAACTGAAAAGTCAACCGACGCGTTTTCTTTATTTCTTAACAGACCATTTAATTGGGCGGTTTATTTCGTGAATTAAATGGGTTGTTTCATTCGTTGAATTAATTCAACGAATTTAATGGGTCGTTACTTACGCGTTTTGCGTTTGTTGGCAAAATAATAAAATAGACAAACTTGTCTATTTTGGAGGATCCTCCTGTTGTGCGAGATCCTCTAAACCTCCACCCTCCCCGCGAAGAACGCGAAGAACGCGAAGAACGCGAAGAACGCCGGAACCGGAATTCGAAGACGCACGATCCGCGACGTCAACAAACTTTTCCGTGACCTTCTCCATCTTCTTCTACGACGCCTCTTCTTCCGCGGCGGACCTACGATCAGCGGTTAAAGGTGAGAATCGAATCTTCTAATTCTCCCCTTTTTATAATTCGATATCAACGGATTTAAATTAATTAAATCCGTTTGATCTTGATCCGGAGATCGTCGGCGCGACGTTTTTCCCGCGGTGCGACGAACGTCTCCTCCGCAACGACGCGACGATCCCCTCCTTCCGCGACGAGCGATTCCGCGACGACCTCACGTCCGACGACGACAAGGTAAGGGTTGTTGGAGTATTTTATTCCCCGTGTTTATTCTTTTAAAATAAAGAACCTGATCTCCGAAGAATTTTAATTTAATTAAAATTGTTGTTGATTATTTTCTTTTCCTCCCATTGTTTATGACTAACGCGGAGGGTGCGGATCTAACGAACAAGACCCGGCAACCCTCCGCCGATCTTTTGTTGTGCGGATTTGGCGGATGACGATGAACCGTGCGGCAAGGGAGATCCGTTGATCCTGCAGTGAAGATCGGCCCCCGGGAGGAGCAACGGCGCAGACGGGAGGCAAAACGGGCCACCGGAGCAACTCCGGCGGCCCGCGGAAGGCGGCGGCGGCGGCGGCGGCCGGAGGCGGCGGCGCCCGGCGCGCCGCCGTGGAGGAGATCCGCCGCGGCTGAAGCCGCAGCGGCGGCGGCTGGTTGCGCGGCCACGCGGAACCGGGGAGGGACGCGGCGGCCCGGCCGCGTCCGCGTGACAGGCCGGGTTGGTTCGTACACGAAACCAACAGGGCCCTCGGAGCGGAAACGCTCATAACTTGAGCTACGGACGTCCGATCGACGTACCGCCAGCTGTGGTAGTTTCCTCTATGTGAGACGGAACTTTTGGCATACTCCGCCCGAGGATCGGATATAGGCGGAGTACGGTCGGGTTGGTTTTGCCCTAAAAACCAACAGGGCCCCTGGGGCGAAAATGCCAATAACTCTCAGACCGGGCGTCCGATTGACGCGCCGTCTGTTGCATTGAGATCCTGTTGTCGATACGGAACTTTTGGATACATAAAATTCGGACTACGTGTCAGTTGATGTATCAGCCTCTCGGCTCGTGGAGCGGACCCCCCCTAAACGAGCTCGCTGTGTGCGGGAACCCTAGCGCTGGCTGTGACTTCGACGACAGAGCAGAGATCCTCCGTGGACTGCGACGACGGCAGAGCAGAGATCCTCAGTGGACTGCGACGACGGCAGAGCAGAGATCCTTCGTGGACTACGGCGACGACTGTGCAGAGATCCTTAGTGGACTGCGTCGACTACTGCACTCAGCGATCCTACGTGGATCAGTGCTACAGGTTCTGTGTGAGCCCGATCCTATGTGGGTCCTTACTACCGGTTCTGTGTGAGCCACTGCCTACAGGTTCTGTGTGAGCCCGATCCTGTGTGGGTCTTTTGCGGGGGTTAGTACCTATCGATCCTTCGTGGGTCCGACGACTTAGATGGATCAGTGATCATCTTTGACGTCATCTGAAAAAGAATACCTGGTTGAGCTGAATCTTAGGTTACTCTCCTTTGTGGTTTGTGTTGAACTATCCTTTGTGGATTTACTGTTTACTCTCCTTGTGGATTTGAGTCTTGCTTTCCTGCGTGGATTGAGTTGTTCTTGAGCTCGTGAGCAGAGCTAGAATTGGGGACTTAGGTATATGTATGGGCATATACCTAAGTCGAGTCAGATGTTACTTCGTGATTGCATATTTCTTTTGTGCTATATCCTTTGTGGATTTCGGGAGACCTTCGGGGGTCTCGGGGTCCTTACTGAGTAGCTTATACTCACCCCTACACGGGCTATGCCTGCACCTTGTTGTGTTGGATGCAGACGACGGACAACGCTGATCTCGGTTGGGGCGTGGAGCAGGACGGTACCTGGAGGTGGACCACTGGGCGGGACGTGCTCGGAGCGGACGTGGGACCCGAGGAGCCTGGAGGCCATCTGTACCCACCCTTCAGGTGGGATTGCCAGTGGACGACACGAGGCCTCCGTCTTTTTCTTCATTTGCTGTTCTTTACTTTTTCAGTTGTACTTTCAGTTGGGCTTGTATTCCGGCCCCCTTTACTTTTCTGCACTTGTAGTTACTTTCCGCTTGCTGACTCTGTGGTGGTTGTTACTTATAAAGGCAAGGCCTTCCCTGTTTACCGGTATTTTACGCCTTGGTGCTAGTCGCCAGCCCCTGGCCTATGGAAGGCGGGCATGGGGTAGTCACGGCACGGGCCCCGAGGTCGGGTCGTGACAATTCCATCTCACAAATTATGATCTCTATACTACATTATTTTAAGATATTGGTTCATCATTTTCCTCCACTAATGATTCACCATATCCAGTGACTAGAAGTTCATCTCACTCTTGTACTCTAACATATCTTGCAAGCCTATGTAGTGCTTGTGTTTCATGAACTAATTCATCCATAGTGACCTATGGAATCCATTCCTGTACAGACTATTATGTTCCTTGAGCATCAACTTCACTGAAGTCAATATTTCTCCCACTATCCTTTTAAGGATAAGCTCCTTCTCCAGAAATATGTATTGTCTGGTGACAATCACATTCTTGTATGAGGGATTGTATAGGTAGTATCCCTCTTTTTCTTGGAATACCATATATGGATACACTTTGTTCCCTAGGGTGATACTTTGTTTCCTAATATTTCCTTAACCAATTACTTGCAACCCCATATATGTTTATACATCAAAACAAGTTTCTTTCTACTCCATAACATGTATTGAATTCCATTTTTTGATTTAGTTGGAACCCATTTTAATGTGTATGTCATGGTTTGTAATGAATATTCCCAAAAGTGGAATGCATGATATGCATGACTCATCATAGAACTTACCATGATTGAGAACATAAAGTTACTCCTTTCATTAACATAGTTCAACTATGGTGTATATGGTGGAGTGGGTTGTGATTGAATCCCAAACTCCCATAAAAATTTGATGAACACTTGGTTAGGATATTCACCACCTCAATCCAATATATGATTCATTAACTTCTAAACAAGTTGATTCTACACTTTATTCTTGAATTCCATGAATTTATCCGAGGGATCATACTTATACCTCATCAAGTAGAAATATCCTAATCTACTCAAGACATCAATAAATGTTTTGAATTAAAAATATCCACATCTAGCATATACGTGAAATGGTCCACACATGTTAATGTGTACGAATCCTATAATCTCTATGGCCCATTCACCCCGTCGACCAAATGGTGGTTTGTTCTTTTTACCTTTTAAACAAGTAGGACATCTATAAAGTGGTTTTATCTTAGAAGAGTCCAAATAACCATCTTGGTGGAGATTTTTCAAAATCTTCATGATTACATGACTGTGATAATGATTCCATAGTTGGGTGTTAAATGAGTCGCGTGAACATGATTCATTATCGATTTCCAAAAAGTGGATTTAATAATTTAATACATAAAGACCATTATTTAAATGTTTCATACCATAACATATGTTTTTCTTATAAAAGAAACATCATTTATTTCTATAAATTCACATAAACCCATCTATATCTAGGCGTGATATGAAAATTATAATTTTTGTAATTTTAGGTACAACATAACAATCCTTCAATACCAAATTCATTCGCATTGGAAATGATATGTGGTATTCAACAATGGCTCTGGTAGCCATCCTTACTAAATTAGGAGCTCTCAGATCCACCTCTCCATTCGAAATATTTTGAAATCTACTTGATTCTTGCATTTGAATATAGATGTGATCCCTGTATGGTGTATCTAATACCCAATGTGTAGATATCAAATGACTAAAATTGATAACATACAGACCTTCAAATTTCCCTAGATTATGGGTGCAATTCCTCTTCTTGTTTCATTGTTCACCCCATGAAAAAAAAACTTCCTATTTTTCCCTACCATGCCTTTGGATCTTTCTATTCTTGTAAGGATAGTGCACATGATCTTTAGAATTTTTATAGGTCTTTGGCCCCATTTCCTTGTTCTTAATTTTCTTATTCACCATACTGACCACGTGATTATCATGCCCCATGTCCTTATCCACTTGTTTAATTGACGTAATATGTTCATAAAGTCTCTTATCATTATTAATAATATTGTAATTGATAATAAAACTAGACAAGTTTATGGGTAGTGGTGAAAGTATGATATCTATACGCAACTCATCCCAGAATTGATTCCCTAATATGTTTAAAGTGTTCATTTTTTCCAATATGCTTGACAATAAGAGGCCTAGCTGGCACATACAATCTAGGATTAGTTGTAATCAAGTCATTATAGATCTCATACCTCTCTGGTCTCGCCTTCTCTTGATATAGATCCTGAAGGGGAGACACCATGCTATATACATCCATGTCCTCGTGTTGCTTTAAAATATCATTGGACATGGATGATAACATAAATTATTGAAAGTATATTTCATCATTCAGATGTTTTTTATTGTGTGATATCTCTTCATCACTTACCACATTACCAGGCACAACTAGAAAAGGTTCTTCTAGCACATACACTTATCATTCATGGAGATGTATGACATGTAGATGCATTTTCTAATCATTTAAATATGTTTCATTGAAAAGGTTGTCATTATAAAGTATGGATAACTACAATTTGTTTTATATCATTTTTTATTATTGTTTATAATAATAAGAAAATAAAAATTTCAGTTCTTTAACAGATAAATTTTAGAAAAATAAATATTATATTTATTAATCTCCCATTATTTTTTCAAAACCCCATAGCCCTCACCATTGGCTTCAAAATATCATATTTCATGGAAATTCATTTGGAAATGATCAATATTACCCTTCTCATTACCCAAAATTTGGCTGGTCAAGGATCTTGAATGGTTTTAGGTAGGCATTCAAAATCCAATCTTCATTAACACACACTTCCTTGATCCACCAAGTGGACTCGCCAATAATAAAATCCTTAAAATTCATTTCCTCAACCAATTCCTCTCAGTTACACCATGTTATACTTTGGAATTCATCCCTTGATGGGATCTATGTTATGTCAACCCAAAACATCAAGTTAGAAATCATTGATAATTCAAAGCACTCCAACATGGGCTAGTCTAGCACTTTTTACTATGGTTTGATTTTAACTAAAGTATTGGAATGCAATACCGACGTAAAATTTTATTGATGAATTTTATCATTTTAAGTGTAAATTTTAAATTATTATCATTATCACATGCTTGTTAATATTAACTATATTTAATTTAGTGATTAAACATGACATAAATAATATTTAAGTATATGAAAATTTATTTTAGTTCTATCTTGAATGATCATTAATTTCATTGAATTATGAGATCATGAAAAGACATTCATAATGAAATAATCATGAAATTGATAGAAAAATAATAATAAAGCAGTATGATAACGTGCTTATACTAATGGTTAATTTATCTAAAGGTTGATAAACTAAACACAAAACATGGAGAAAAACACCTTTGACCAATTAAGGTTCATGTTACATCTTTCCACCTATCAACCAATGTATCTCCTTGGATTGGCATTACCTTGGATCCTAACATGAACAACCTCCCCCATCATGGGAGATCAATCCATTACATATGCCTTCCAACTCACATGCAGATTAGTGTAATGGGTTATATAATAAAATCCTGAGCACACTGACCCTACATAATAAGTTGTGAGATAGCACACAGACTAAAAATTTAATTTAATAGTAAATTAAATGAAATTGATCATATACAAAGGCCAGGTCTAGCTCATGATCATACACATACATGCAATGAATTATGCATTCAATGGAACTCAAACTAAATTCCTAATTGTTTTATTTAAGATAAATCATTCTTGAATCGATTATTTTTAAAAATTTAATAAATCAATAATTTTATCTTAATTCTAATCTAAAGTATCCTAATAATCTCATCTATTATAATTTTAAAATAATTAAATAAATGTACTTAAAATTAACTATGTACATAAATTTACATTGTAGGTAACATGGTTAATACCCATCCAATTAGGACAAACATGTATTACACTCTAATAATTTTCTACTGTTGTGACATATGGAATACATGACTTATCTTGTACTTTCACAACCTTTACATCATGGATGATTACATGAATTAAATGATTTTTTGGTCACATGTTATGATTAAATTAAAATAAATTATCAACATATTGAATAACATAGATATGATATGAAGATTTGAACATATAAAATATAATTATTAAACAATTATAAATGTATGTATATTAAAACTCATCACATGGAATTTCCTAGATTTATGACCATGTAAGTACATGTCTCATGGATTACATGGTAAAATAAATAAATTTTAAACCTTTTTTATTTTTTATATGTGGACGACGTGTGCGTATGATCTATACAGTGTGTACACCAGTCACCGTCTATCTAAGACACATGTCTTGGGGCTTGACATGTAATCAATGCCTCAAAAAAATTGGATTAGATGTTGTGTCCAATGCTTCACATGATGTGTTAACTCTGAGTTACATGGTCACATGTCAAGTAGGTTGTGTATGGAATCTATAGTCTGTATGTGACTCCAATGGAACAAATACCATGTAAATGGGATACACAATGTGTAATCCTATAGACTATGTGCCATAATGTTTTGGTTAACACTGCGAAACCTAAGTTTTTGTATGAATCTTTCATTTCATCTCAAATTTGGATCACAAATCTTATTTCATGTTTCGAGTGTGATGCATATTATATTTGATATTCTTCCTTCATTTATCTTTATTCTGGTTTTTATCTTTGGGCCTTTCAATGAGTTTTTAGAGAAAAATAATTGATTTGAGTTAAGAAGAGGGTTGCATGGTTGGTGCACAGTTTTTAAAAACGTGCGACCAAAGTTCCATTGTTTGACATTAAATAATCACACGTTTCGCACACCATTTGTAACCCATGCGGGATAACTACATGGCATGTCCTTCTTGGAGAGCGATGGGTGAAAATTTTCTAAACAAGTTGTCAAACCGTGCATGAAAACCATACGACCTGTCCAGGTAAATAAAAATTGCATTTTTATTTTTCTCTCACCCATATTTTAACCCCTAAACACCCAAACTCCACACCAATCAGTATTTATAGACATGGAATGCCTCCCCCTTCTATTGTCTCCCTTGTGCTCCAATTTGGTTGAAATTTGGATGAGATTTATCCACAAATCTTCATGTAAGTTCCTTGTTTCCTGTTTCCCCCAACATTTCTAGGGTTTTCATCCTCTTAATTTTATATATCAAATATCTAGGGGGTTGGGAGTCATTTTTAAGATTATATAATGGTTTTCAGGGTTAAATATTTTTTTTGGGTTCAATCATTCCTCATTAGGGTTTTATTGAACTAAAATTGATGTATTGCACCAGATTTCAATATTTTTTTCAATGAAGGTAGGAGGTTCCATGCTTAAACAATATTTTGTGACCTTAATATTCTTAAATGAGTGTTTAAATATCATATATGAATTGTGTGTGAGGTGAAAATGTGTTTCAGAAATAATTCAAGGTGATTTGGTTTAAAAAAGGTTTTTCATTGAAAATGAGTTTTGTTCCATTTATGTTTCATATGAGCTTCATTGTTTGGTGCGTTAATGGTGTTTGATAAAATGTGAATGTGATTTAAATGATATTTTTATATGGTTTTGGTGTGTGTTTGGATTTAAAAGAGATTTTGGTGGTGTAAATTGGTATTTAATAAGAATATTTATATTTTTTTTGCTTGTCTCTGAGTAGTGGTGATCAATGTTTTATATGAAATGTGATTTAAGCACAAAAAAGAATCCTAGGAGACTATGTGGGTGCACTCGGACTATTATTCTAGTGATTTATAAGTGGATCGGACACGAATTTAACTATCATGATTGATGATGAAAACACTGATTAAATATTTGTGATGATTGGAGACCACTAGAATTTTGGATGTTTCTCCTCCCTTGTGTCTTGTTTATGATAATCATATTTAGTGTGGTTACTATACGATGTATCATTTAGATAGGATGAATCTATGGTCTCACTCGTAGCTACTGCCTATTTGGACTTACCATGGATTTGGGATCTATTGTGATATTGTACACACCATCTTTATAGGGTACACTTTATGTGTTATTTAAAAATGAAACATGTTTTCCTTATCAAATGTTTTCTTTAAAACCATTAATAGTATTTTTCTAAAAACCTGCATTTTTATTTTTGCCTTATAATGTTTACATAAGGGAGTCTCTTTCATTGGTTGTGTTATACTGGGCATTGCCTCACACCCAACATATACCATCGGGTGTAAGTAGACTTGGTTATGTTTGACAGTGGTAAAGGTAAGGTGTTTGGTGTTGGTGGTTTCACATGTAGAAGTTTCCACTTTTAGGTGTTATGGTGGTGACTTGAGGATGATGTTCTTCCTTCCAAATGGTTGTTTTGGGATAGTGTGTTGTTTCCCTTTTTGTCATATCTCATTTTGGGTGGTTTTAAATGTTGCAAACATGAATTTGGAAGTTGTTATGCCATGTTTGGTTGTGAGTATTTATTTTTTGGTTTTTTTCTTATTTTGGGGTATTTGTGATTAGAAAGTTGGGTGAGATGATTCCCAAAGTATTTGATTGATAATCGTGAACTAGATTTCAGACTATGGGGATCAGAAATTCCCTTTGGGCTATTCTACGGGCCGAGTCAGGTGTCAGGTTTGATGAAACTCTAACAATGTTCATGACAAACTGGTATCAAAGAAGGCTTGATCTTTGGGTCTTATTATATGGGGAAAATTCTAATTATAATGGAGTTAGGATTTTTCGGACATGATGTTCAAGATTACGAGTAGGGTGCCCGACCATCACACCTTATTAAAGGACTTGACTTTCCATGAGAATTCAGGTTACATTTTGTTTCTTTGGTTCTTGTTTGTTGTTTGGGTTTGGGAAATGAAAAGAATGTTAGGCTAATGGTCTTAGTGAGCTTGAGGGCCTGAAAATTCATGTAGAGTTGGGGACATGATCCTAGAACACTCCCTGTAAGGATGGTGTGATTAGAGTATAGACACAAACCATACAGTCAAGTTACCCATTGGCACTATATTCCCCTTTGTTAATTGTTTTGTTCCTTCTTAGGTTATAAAAATTATTTTTGAAAACAGATTTTTGGAATTTTGAAAATCATATGTCAATGTGGAAATGAAGGGGGAAATGTATTTATGGAATTAATATGAAGGAAGCATTAAAAGTATAATGTTTGTGAAATGATTTTCTGGTAAAGGTGAATTTTGTTAATTAAAATCTAAGTATTTATAATCAAAATATGGCGCTTATAAAATAATTTTTTTAGAATGAAGTGACCTATTTAAATGAGGGTTTGTAATTTTTTTAACCACTTGAATTTTGAATAAATGGGGTTGAGTTTGAGATTTTATTTTCATAGTCATAACTCTGGGTTATTAGAAATTTATTATTTGGAAAATATAAACTATTTTAAGGTGATAATTGTGAATCTTATTTAATTGGGATTTTTTGAACCATTGGAAATTTTTTAAAATGGGTTGAATTAGAATTTAGGATTAAATCCACGATATTTTTTCTTGATAAAAGACAAAATGGTTTGATGTGTGGGATTTTAATATGTTTTTGACTCAATGGTGAGTGATATTTTGAAATTTTTTACGAATATTATAAAGGATAATTAAATTTAAAAGTGGAATGTGTGGGTTTAATTTTTTTTGAAGTGGATAAATATTGTTTTGACCATTGGTATTTCCATAGTGACCACATTTTTAAAAATATATTGGAAATGAGTATGAATAATGTAATATGTTGGTGAGTGATCAGAATTTTTTAAACAGATGGGTGCTTGGTATGGCATAAGAATATGCATGTGTGAGAGTCTATGGAAGACCATTGGTGAGTGTTCAACCCACCAAACATGTTTTTTTTTTCTAAATTTCAACAAAATATAATATTTATGCTTTGATAGCATGTAGTTTTGGGGTGTGTTTCCTGGTGATTTGGGAATATTTTTTGTGAGGTATTTTTAGTCTGGTAAGCCTACTTGTTTGAATGGTGTTTTAAGTTTGAAATCTTGTAAATGAGTGGGTTTTTAGATAATGGTTAGTGGGTTATTTTTAGAATAGTTTTGGGAAGCTTTTGAGTTGGACCCTATGTATTTTATCATTTTTTGTGGTCAGTTTTTATGGATGGAATACTTTAATATGGGTTCTTGGTTTCTATGATGGCTAGATTACACCCCACCAAATTTGTTGGAAATTTAATGTGCAACCACATTTTATTCACCATTAAAAGACCATACAATTTATCAATTCAAGGATTATCTTTTTGAGTTTTGTTAATTGAATCAACCTATATTTCTTGGTTAGTTGTGTCCTCTCAATGATGGTGAGTGGATGTGGAAAATTGAGGGAGACTCTAGTTTCATTGAATTTCTCATGTCATTGAATGTGAAGATTCTAATCTTTATGGTTTAGGGTATGGCATGGATTTTGTGAAGGGAATACCAGTAAGGGAGTGCAACCTGAAGTTGTTGGTGCTGGAAATGGTATCAAATGGTTTATAGATTCGTGATTAGTTTCTTTCAGGTGTAGGGTCAAACGGTGCTAAAACTGTGTTAATTATGGTCAGTAGAATTCATCATATATGGATTATCTATTGACTTTTCATGAATATGGATACCCAATTCACTTGAAACAACCATGTTTGAGTGTTTCTAAGAAGCTTTGTGGAGCTAGGTTCCCTCCTTTGAATGATACACCCCAACCTGTTTGCAAGAGTTCTATGATGTTTGGGGTATTGTTTGATGTCCTTTCCTTTGTAATTATTATTTTGTTGTTATGGTCATGTCTGGTGGTGTTTTTTAGTGTTGTATTCTCTATAAAATGAAAATGATGATGTTGAAAAACCTTTTGGGAACTTCTGTTTTAGTGGAAGCATATTCTTGATTTGGATACTCCAAGTATCACCCTACAAGACAAATGTTTATTCTGTGGGATTCTTATTTATTTTTCAACTCGTTCAAGGTGAAACAGGTGTGATCCATGTTGATATAATATGTCCCTATATTTTTTAAAGTTCTATATTGGGGAAAGTGAGTCTCATGGGCTGTTTTTTTATTTTTGGTCTTCCTAAAATGATGTCTGGTTTCTTATGAAACTAAATATAGTTTTCTGATCATAGATTTTCATCATCTAGCGGCGAGGTAGGAGATGCTTCAATCATCAAGGCTCCATCTATAGGCCCCAAAGGTATTCTCACACTTAGTCAGTAACCCTGTGGGTGTGAGAGACCTTGTTCTAAATTTTTTCTTCCATACGGGAAATGAAGAGAGGTTAATATTCATGAGTAGTTATCTTGTCATGAATAGTACAATTTTATTAAATTAGATTTAATGAACTCATTTTCTCATTGCATCCCATATGGCTTGAATGCCCATATTTTTTTTATGAAGAGGCGATGTAGTCTCGTGTCGTTGGAAATCTTGTGGTTGTGGCCTTTTGGATATGAAACCCAATTTGTTTATCCTTGCATGGGCAGCCTAGAAAACCAATATTGATGTTGGAATTTGATCATATGGAAATTTCCTCATCCCAAGGAGATGGTGAATGGTGTAGTGATTTATTCTTGGATTGGTGTTTCTTTCATCAGAGCCCTTATGTAGGGGTTGGTGGCCTATGTATGTTGGTATGAACATGAAGTTCCTATGTTAGCCCATGTTGGCTTTCCAGTGTCTGTATGTGCTAGATGGTTAAGCTGGTTAATTCTTATGGTGGGGAGACCCACCACAGGTCTCGTTGAGATTTCTTCTCAGGTTTGCTGATGTTACTTCATTTTTAATATTGGGGATTCTTTTATACCTCCCTATGTTAGAACCCCAGTTTGGTTTCTAGTGTTTTCTTGGTTGTAGGTTACCTCAATTGGAGATATCTAATCTTGAGTTCCTCCCTTGAGTAAGAATTTTGTGTTGGAGTGTGCCCAATGGTTTTGGTTGAAGTAATGTTGTGAAAACATTCATAAGATGTTTTGTTGAGAGTAGTTATCTATGATATTACTTTCTGAGTAATCATTTCTCTTTTTAGAGTGTGCCTAATATTTATAATTTTATCAATAATTGTAAAAGTTTTTGTTAATGTTTTTATGATGATCTTAGAAGAGTGTTTTGAGTATGTTTTATAATTATAGAAAAGAAATGATCTTTTTTTGGTATTATTTGAGGATCATGTGTCTTGAAGGGTTGGATTATATAGTTTGGAGTATTATTTTTCTTTTTATTGATCATGTGGAGGTATTGAGGCCTTCTAGGGGCAGGCGGTGTATTGTTGGGAGTCCATTTTGGCCTCCCATTTTAAACATTTCCAATCCTTATTTTTGTTCTAGTAATTTTATTTCTTATTTTCATTTTATGTTCGTTGGGAGTCTCCAGGAGTTTTGGAAGAGTATCAGGTTTTTATTTAGAATCAAGACTTTTTGTGGCTTTCTGGGGCATAAAGCATTATGTTGTGGAGAATTTTCATACCCGTGTTCTTGTTTTAGTGCATCATTTTCGCTCAAATTTGGATCCTGGTTATTATCTCATGTTTCAGGTGTTATGGGTTCGAGATTTGATATGCTCTTTTTTCTGGTGTTTATCCTTTGGATTTACTAAGAGTTTTTGGTGGAAAATTATTGTTTTTGGGTAAACAGTAGGTGGAACACAGTTTTTCAAACCATTCCCCTACCACAGAAAACCATATATCCAATGTTTCATTTATTTATTATGTCTAATAACCCAGTAAGTACTTGATTTGTATACCATTCGGTCAAATAATGCAGCATGTCTTGTTTGGACAGTGAGGGGTGCATGGTTGCCACACAGTTTGGAAAACCGTGCAGGAAAACCATACAGTCTATCTAGGTCATCAATATTTAGGTTTTCCATTTTATCTTTTCTTAATTTCAACCCCAAAACATTCTAACTAACCCCATCTCCGAATTTATAACATAGGAATTCCTCACACTTCCTCCCCTCTCCCTTAGGTTCCATTTTGTTGGAAATTTTGGGATGATTCATCCACAAATATTTAAGTAAGTTCATTCTATCTTATTTCCCCCCTCTTTTCTTGGGTTGTCTTCAACATCCTTTAAGGTTTCGTATAACCAGCATTTTTGGTGTCATTTTAATGATAGATCTTGGTTCTTAGCGTTTAATCGTGATGTTTATGGTTGGATCTTGCCTCTATAGGGTTCGATTGAGGATCTATTGATTTATCTCATAGGATTACAGAATTTCCATCACTCAAGGAAGGTGGTTCCATGCTTAAACAATATATTTTGATTTTAATATTCTTACCTAAGTGTTTAAACATGTTTGATGCATTGTTTTCAATGTGTAAAATGTCTTTCTAAAATTAATCAAAATGATTTTTGTGTTGAGAATGTGATTTCAATGGAAATTACTCATGTTCTGTGTATGTTTCATATGTGATTTCTTGATTGGTGCCTTAAAGATGTTTGATAAAATGGTCACCTGATATGAACCATGCATTTAAATGGTTTGGGTGAGATTTTGTATTTAAAAGTGATTTTAGTTATGTAGAATGGTGATTTAATAAGCATGTTTATATTTTTTGTATTCTTTGTTTATAATTAGTGATATATTTATAATGTGAAATGTGAACTGAGAAAAACAGGAATCCTAGTTGAATAGGTGGGTGGGATATTGTTGATTTCTGGCATAGTATAAGAGTAGTTATGGTGGTTTCGAACATTTCTTTGGTCATATATGAGGATAAATATGAGATCTATATGATGGTGAGCACCATGACCCGTGAAATTGATAAAAAATGTTGGATTAGGGTAATCATGCTAGAACCAATAGAGAAGATATCACCACATATTGTTTAAAATTAATATAATTAAACATATATTACCTCTAAAGAATTCTTTCTTCTTTGATGAATCTGAAGGTAAATCTGCAGTGCACCGTCATTGCGTTTTAAAATCCAAGAATAGATTTCTTCTAGTGGTGATCCACACATGTTCCATAAATATTCAAACCTTTCAAAAGGATTCTCAGGGTGCAAGCATAAGAAGATCTTTGTGCTTGCGCCATCCACCAAGATCGCCTAGAGAATCGCATGCATAGAATTCTACTTGATCTAGTGGAAAAGTATTTCGCTACATTCATGAAAGAATTCTTAATGAATAGGGATCTCTAGGATTGAGGGGTTTTCTGCAAATCCGTTGGGTGCAATTGAATTGGATTATGAAGAAAAACATAAATGGGTATTTAAATTTATAGGTTTAAAATAAAATAATTTCACAAGTTACAGTGATGATAATTTAATACTAGTAATACCCCATGTCAAATAATAATAATAATATCATTATTTCTCAACATGTGCTTAACTTTTGAATTATAATTAAATATTATAGAATTAAATAATATTCAATATAAATAATTACTTACTGAACCATGAAACTTAGTCTGCCATTCCTTCACAATATTTATCGGGCCTTGAATAATGTCCATTTATTTCTTAAATAAATATATCATCATTATTCAATAATAAATTAATATATATTATAATCACTAAAAAGAAAATAATTATTTTTTGAATATTCTAGTCATAATTTTTTTTCTCAAATAACTATTGATGAAATAAATACTATTAACAATACATGAATTATTATTAATCCATGATCAGGAATAATATATATTCATCTTGTTAAATAATAATATATTATTTAATTGAGATTCTGGATACACTTAGTGTGTGGCCATATAGAGGAATTTCTTAGTGGTATTAGGTTAACTAGCATAAATTCCATGGTTAACATCTAAAAACATGCTAAGGAACCCATATATAAATAAGTTATATCCAAAATGATGTGTCACCTCATACGAATGCTTACCGTGTAATATAATCCCTTTATCTCAATATCTATAATCGAGTAAGTTTAATTCAATTTCCATAATCCTATGTGCTCAATTTCTATTTATTTGAATTTTTGGAAATAGAACATGACTATAAAACACCATGACCATTGATTTATTTATGATATATCATTTCCCTCAAAGGGCATGCGATATTAATTTTTTTTAATGAACATAAGGGATAAATCCTTTCTCCCGTTATTCATTAATGTATTATTACACATGACACACCAAACGTATCCTACCACACTGCAAACATAATTCGTCACATTTTTCATCAATACATCAATATACGTGACTCATAATACTCATTAATAAATATCATAATGTTAAGGACCAATACACACATTTGCAGATATGAACATCCAATGAAACATATATATGTGGGTTTCCTATGTGAGGGTCTTGCTCTCATAACATCATATTGGATAATACCAAGGGAGTACAACATGATAAAGTGGATGAATATCCTATGAGTCTCCACCCCTAATATATTGTATCATTTGTGTCCATCAAATGATATCATTTATCTGTAGAACATATATTCAAGAATAGTTTCATTTCACCTCTAGGGTCTCATCATAACGGGAAACTACTATGAACTTTTAGTTCAGAAACAACTCTTAGGACATTATAACAGATTATTCCATGCAGAAAAACAATCATGATGTGATAAGTAGTTAATTAATGTTAATAAAAAAGAGTACATGTTCATCATAATGTACATATAAGTTGGCTCTAGGGAACCAAATCTAACAGACTCCCACTTATAGTATATCCAACTAATAACAACCTTAATTATCTATCTATCAAATGATACTCATGCTTCTGCTGAGATAGGGATTTATTTAGGGAGTCTCCCACATTATGTTTACTGGGTTCTCTACTCACTGAAACTTCACCCCTCTAATAGAAATCCCATAATAGGTGACACTTCAAGACAATTTTTTTGTCCATTGGTTTGACCTTGTCTCTTTTGTAAGATACACCACTATAGTGTTATCACAATACAATGTCTGAGGTTCTTTACTACTAGGTACCAAATCAATATCATGAACAATGTTCTGAATCCAAATGGATTCCTTGACTACATCAGAAGCCTCAGTATACTCAGAATCCCTTATAGAAACAACAAGTACTAGCTGCTTTAAACTCTTACAACTCACAATTCCTCCATTTAGACAAAAAAAAATGTCCTAATTGTGACATCAGGTCATTTTTATCTATTTAAAAACAACATTCAGAATAAAACTTGATGGAAAGCTCCTCATCTACTCCATATACCAGGAACATATCCTTTGTTCTTCTCATATACATAGGTATAGTATTAACATTAGTATAATGTAGTTCTCCTGGATCTGCATCATATCTTCCCACCATTCTCAGTGCATAGGCATCATTGATTCTAGTACAAATCTTCGAATAGTTGATTGATCTTCTCATTGAATTGTTTGAGATCTTACACATTCTCTCTTTCTCTTGTTGTGTATGAGGAAATATTTTCATCGAATGATGTAAGCCATGTAACAGCGGAACCAATCTCCTCTTGGATTGTTCCATACTAACTCAATTTTGTATCTAGTCAATATATGTACTTTGACTTAGTCAAAAAATCCTCTTGGATATATCATGAATGATCTTGATCTTTAGAATATATGCTGCCTAACCAATGTCCTTCATAGAGTAGCACTTTCTCAACTAGTCTTTAACATTCTTTAAGACTGGTATGTCATTTCCAATAAGTAATTTGTCATCATCATATACTACAATAATAACGATTGCATTACCACTAAACTGTTTGTAAACACCTGGATCACGTTTGTTCTTAATGAAGAAAAATTCTTTTATAGATTCATCAAATCTAATGTTCCATGACCTAGATACTTTGTACAATACATAAATGTTTCACTACAACTTGAAAATCCTTTTGGAATCCTCTATAATCACAAACACTTCAAGTCGTGTCATATATACATCTTTGAGAAGGTTCCCATTAATGAATGCAGTTTTGATATCATCTACCAAATTTCATGGTCAAGGTAAGCTGTTATAGAAAGTATTATTTTGATGGATTTAAACATGTAATGTGGTGAAAATTTTTCAAGTTATTCAATTCCTTGGCATTGTTTAAAACCTTTATCCACAATCCTTTATTTATAGCTACTTAATTTAACTTCAATGTCCAGTTTCCTCATAAATACCCATTTACACCTAATGGAATTTACACAAACCGACACATCTACCAAAACACAAAATGGGTTTTGATAGATGGAATCTATCTCAATATTCAATGAATCTAGATATCTTGCTGCTTTTAGGCACTCGGATGCCTCCTTATATGAGAGAGGTTCATTATTGTCTACCAATAATGATTCACCATACTTGGTGACTAGATTTTTATCCAATTAAATAGAATAATATACATTGTTAATATTATAATATTCATGTGTTTCAATGTCCATAAACAACAATTTTACTACATTTTAAATATTGAACATCATTTCTCATCACAAGTGAAATCCACGTTTAATGTGAAAATTTGGACCCAATCAATCATCTATTTCTGGAATTCAATTCTTCAATTTTTTGAATTTTTTATTTTCTAATATTATATATCACTATATTTGTAACATTTTATCATTTAGGATCAATGGAGGAATCTCAAGTTAACATGATGATTTTTTTGGCATGGATGCAAAAAAAATCTAGACATAGAATAATGGGCCAATGGGCCATTAAAAAAAGTGGGTCCAAACTATAATCCTAATGAAGCTCAAATTTAAACTATAGAAAAAAAATATTGGGATCATTTCATTCAATAATTTCTTGATCTAATTATGATGTTTTCATGGCGATAAAGGGATCGCAATTTGTACATTAAATGGTGAGCTAGATTTGATCACCCCTAAATTCATCACACTAGATTCAGCTTAACATCCAAATGGATGGCCCAATTTTAAATAAATTTTTAAATATGTTATTATAAACCTTGAATAATATTTTTTACTTCTACGACCCCTTAAGATTCAGCCATATTCTATTATAAATTCACACATCAATAAGGGGGATGAATCTGAATTATTTTCCTGGTCATCTTTGAAACATCAAATTTTAATTGATTTTCTCACCCTATTTTAGACTCTTTCAATTAATGGGGAAGGAATTTATTAATGGTGGGTCGACCTAACGCTCCAAATATATCTATATAAGGGGTTTTTGGTTAAAGGAGTTTTCATCCTTGTTTTTCCTTTCAATAAATTTTTTTCATTCAATTGGTGTTTCCTATTTTCATTTTGAAATCACACATTTGTTTTGTTCATATATTTTTTTTGTTCATATTCTTTTAATAATTAAGAGTTCTTCATATATTTTTTAATTTGATTTTAATTTCCATTTAGACAATGATACATTTGAATTAATTGGTCAACGTTTTCACATCAGCACTTGTGAATTCAATCACACAACGGTGGAGTGTTTGTTTATTTAAATGTTTTCTTCTAAATTTCCACCCTTGTGAGTCTTCTTCCCACTTTCATTGACTAAATAGTATCAATGGAGGGTTATCCTCTTATGGGTTGAACCACAGGGGTATTAAGGGTATGGGTTACATGTTATTTGATGTGCTTTAAATATTTAAATTTAGTTCATTATTTTAAGATTTTCATTCAGTGATTTATTTTCTTCTTCATCTTCACCAACTATAACAATGACACATTTTGAGTACTAGCATGATCCAATTACTTTGAGTTATAATTTTAGTGATACTATAAGTGAATTTTTGATTTTCCATAGAATAGTGTAGTAGTAAAATTGGTGAATGGTGTTGTGGAATTATATAATTTTGTAGGATACTTCTTCGATCCCTGTGGATTCGACCCCTACATATAATAAAATGACCGCGTATACTTGTAGTGTAAATTTGGGTGAACCCACTAGAAAATCATATTCCTATGGTTATTTTACCTCTCTTACACCCATATGTAGTACTTGTGTTTCATAAACTACTTATTCCATAGAGACCTGTAGAATTTGTTCCCATACCAACTCTTATGTATCTTGAGCATCAACTACGTCAAAGCCAATATTTCTCCCACTATTCTTTTTGGGGATGTGATGTCTCTTATAAAATATGTCTTTTATGGAGAAAATTACTTTCTTGTTTGAGGGGGGTATAGGTACTATCCCTTTGTTTCTTTGGCATACCCTATAAAGATATAACTCATGTCCTAGGGTGCTAGTTTGTTTTTTGAAAATGACTTAACAAACACGTCTCAACCCAATACATGTGTATGTGATAAAATTTGTTAATTTCCACTCCATAACTCGATGTTAATTCAATTTTCCATTTTAGTTAGAATTTAGTTTAAAATTTATTCTACATATTGTAATAAATATCTCAAAAAGGATAATGGAAGATCAGCACAACTCATCATCAATTTTACCATGTCTAACAAGGTATGGTTCCACTTTTAGTAACATCATTCCAATGTGGTGTATATGGTGGAGTGAGTTGAGATTGAATCCCAAACTCCCATATAATGTTGATTAACACTTGGTTAAGATATCCAGAACATCAATATGATTGTAGTTTATTTATCTTCTTACCAAGATTATTCTCTATTTCATTATTCAATTCCATTAATTTATCAAAGGACTCTTACATATACATCATCAAGTAAATATATACATATATACTCAATTCATTAGTAATAGTTTTTACGTATTAAAATACACCTCTTTATTATACTAGAAATGGTCCACACACATCAGTGTGTACCAATACAAGAAGCTCTGTGGCTCTTTCACCTTCTCCATCGAATGGTGTTTTGTCATTTTTCCATATAAACAAGAAGGCAATCTACCATGTTTTTTTAGCTGGGAAGACTCTAAATAACTGTATTCAAAGATATTTTTTGAACACTTATCATTTACATGACCAAGTCGGTTATTTATAAATTTGAAAATAAACACATCAGTATATAACATGTCACATAAATTATGTTCTTAGAAACTATATGTATATAATAAAAATCTATTAAAACCAAAATCATTCTCATTGGTAATGAAAGGTAGTAGTCACCAAAGGCTAGGGAATCCAACCTCACTCCACTAGAAGCTCTTAGATCCATATCTACTCTTTTAATCCTTATAAATATACTTGGATCATGTATTTGGATATAGATGTGAGACCCATAAGCTGTATCTAATACCCAATGTGTAAATATTGAATGAATACATGGGATAAAAATTTCACCATTACATTTTCCATGCTTTCGGGTGCAGTTCCTCTACCAGTGGCCCGACGTTCCACATTAAAAACACAGTACCTCATTTTCATTATCCTTCATCTAGATCTTCTTATTATTGGAAGGACTGTTCCTGAGAGCTTTACACAATTTATTGGTATTGGGGCCATTTTCCTTGTTCATCCTTTTCTTATTCACAACAACAACAATGGGTTTGTCGCACACCATGTTCTTACACAATAGGATAAATAATGTAATAAGTTTTGGAAGACGTTTCTCATCATTAATCATATTTTAATTAACAATAATGTGGGAAAAGGTCTTGTATATTGATGAATGTATGAGATATGTACACAAATACTTTTGGAATTTAATCCCTAAGATGTCCAAGTGCTAAATGCATCCTATAATATTGACTAGATGAGACCAAGAAGGAACATACTCTCCAAGATTAGTTGTGATGTAGAATTGGACATCACATACCTCTCTTGTCTCAACTTCTCTTGATAGAGATCTAGAAGGTGAGACATCATGCTATATGCATCCATATCCTCATGTTTCATTAAAATCTCATTTGACATGGATGATAGCATGAACCACTGAACATATGTAGCATCATTCAGATGTTTATCATAGAGAGATATCTCTTCGTCACTTGTCTCATTCCTAGGATGAACTGGTAAAGTTTCTTCCAACACATATAATTTCTTTTCATTGAAAAGGATGACATGTAGGTGCTTCTTCCACTCTTGGAAATTAGTTATAGTGATATGTTTTCCCTTATCAAGTATGCATCACAATGATATGTTAGATTTCATTTTATAATGTTTTTTATAAAAATAATATGAGAATAATTTTTGTACGTTATAATATAAAATTTATACAAATAAATAGATATTATATTTATTAGTGTTCCACTATTTTTTCGAAACCCAATTTCACTAACCATTGGATTCATAATATCCTATTTCTTGGGAATTGTAGTGGAAAAGTTCCAAATTTACCTTCTCATTACCCCAACATTGGTTGGTCAAGAAACTCAAAAGGTTTTAGGTAGGAATTCTATATTACAACTGAATTAAATCATAGTACCTTGATCCATTTAGTGGACTCCCTAATCCTGAAATCCGTAATTTGGATTTCCTCAACCTTTTACTCTCAATTACACGAAGTCCTTCATTGGTAGTCAAACATTAATGTCAACATTGATAAGCCAAACCAAAACCTCAAATTAGAATTCCCATATAATTTAAAGCACCCCAACATTGTCTATTCAAGAACATTGAATTATGGATAAATTCTAACTGAAGTAATAGAAGGATATACCGACCTAATATTTATTGAGGAATTTTATCCATTATGTGAAAATAGAAAATTATTATCCTTATAAGATGATTTTAAAAATATAGTGGGATTACATTATATATTAACAGTGCATTTGATACTATTTATTTATAATCTGATTTATTTTAGTTCTTTCTTACATGCCTGGAAATTCATTAATTATGTGATCGTAGCAAGACATCCATAATAAAATAACCATTTAACTAATAGAAATAAAATAAATTGTATGATAATGATATTATATTATTGTTTAGTTTATCTAGTTTTAGATAGGCAAATATTTGGCCTTTGGGAGATACACCTTGAACCAATTGAGTTTTGTGATTACATCTTTCCACCTGCCCACCTTTGTATTGCCTTGGATTGGTTTCACCTATGGTACAAACTTGAACTGTATCCACTCGCTTGGGAGCTCCATCTATTATATATGAATTTTACTCTGATGTAGGTGTGGATAAAAGGGGTTCACATGAGATAATACTTGGGAATGTAGTCCCTACATAATAATGAGGAGAGAAGGAACACATACAAATAATTTTATTTAATAATAATATAAAATAAACCAAAGATTTATAAATTGGTCTATCTATCTCATGATCATCCACATATAAGAAACAAATTAAAAATGTAATAAATGTAGAATTTAATTATTAAAAATTTCTATTTAATATAAATCATGCTAGATTGGATTAATAATTATAATTTATTATTCTATGCTTTTATCTTATTCCTTATCTGAATTTCCATGATATTCTCATCCATTATAATTTTAATAAAATTATAAAAATCATATAAAATTAACTATGTACATAATTTTACCTTGGAGGTAACACGGTGAATACTCATCCTAATCTACTAAACATGTATTATACTAATATTGTAACACCTCAGAACATGCGGTTTATGTAATAGTAATTTCTATGTTTTTATGTTGTCTATTACATGAAAAAAACTTATCTCTGATGAAAAAATAATAATATGATGAAATAAAGAACATGAAATGGACACAAGGTGTATTTATTAAATAAAATCACCGTAGAATTTAAAATAAACCGAGATCAATTGAGTTATCTTTCTAACCAAAAATACCTATTAAAACCCTATCAGATTTACAGGGAGACAACATAAAACCATGAGAACCCCAAGGAAACAGTATGGGTCCTTAGAATTCGTCATAATGAACATAATAATGGATAAAGCCATAGCGGCCACACTAAGGACCCAAGGTATGGCGTGAACTGTCTTTTTCAATCAACTTGAGTGTTAGGACACCCAATGTATTGGATTTAAAAGACACTAATGTGACTGTAGCCTTGGGAAACCATGGATCACTAATGGATATAAATATAGTTTTTGGCCTCGTTGGAAAATTAATTGAAAATTTATAACTATATTATAGTCCCCCATTTAATTACATTATAAATTAATAAATTATGAAACTACTGTAAACCATGAGATTTAAGAGAACATATTGAAATGTTTTGAATTATACGTTGGTGTTTTTAAAATTTAATAATGAATTCAAAACATGTTGAAATTAATTCCAATGTATTGTGGATATTTTCATTCTATGTATTAAACAATGTTTATATTCTTTCTAATTGAATCATATTTTAAATTAAAATAATATTTACACCACTAGAACACTAGTAAAAGATTTGTCATTGGGTATACAACTTTTTTTATTAACGGATTGTTATTTATAAACAACCATAGAAGGTGCATTTATGAAAAAGTTAAATTTTTAAAAATTAACCTTATAATGTTTAATAAAATCCTTGTATAAAAAAGATAATTTCAATATGGTGTTATTTTCACTTAAAACAACACATTTTAATATGTTAGGTTATATAAAAAATTTGGGCCTGCTAGGGCCAACACTTTTATGGCTTGGCTGAGGGAGGCAACTCACGCATGGTTCCTGAGCCTAGACCTTAGCCCATGCCTAGGACAAACCAAATTCGGACATAGATCACCCAAGGGGTGAACACGAGCTTTGGGAGCGAGTGCTTGGGTGTGTAGCATGGGTGCAAGATGAGATGAGCATGGGGGTAGGTCGAGGCCTACGGGGGAGCAGTAACCCGTGTACAGGGCTCCCTAGGTGTGTGTTGTGTGATTTATGATTATGTCTTGGGAGGCTCGGGCTTAAATGGGAGGTGAAAACAGATCTCCATTTCGATGTGTGAAGTGATTTTTCATGAAAAACGAGATCGCAGTCATCAGTTATCGTAGCACGCGATCCGGGTTGTTGATCTCGATCCCATATTCGACATTCAACAACCGAATCATATCACCGTGTTTTGGTGGACCGTTCAATCAACCTTGGATCTAATCTCGGTCATCTGGTAGTTTTTAAATGTTGTGTCGTCTCTGGGTCGTCCGATCAAATCTGAGTCACTCATTATTTTTAAAACATGCGGATGCATCCCGGCCCTTGATTTCTAGGCCAAATTGATCATGGACATTGAAATTTCTCCCAATCTTCCACTGTAGAATTGCCTTCTTCCTCATGCGGCGTGCTTTACACCAGTTCTCTACTTACCCCTTTTCACCATTTTTATCCACTCTTATAGCCACCAGACCCTCCATTCACGCAGTTTCCACAGGGGATGTCTGTTAGTTTATTTTTAAAGTCCAGATGGGACACAGATCCCAATCAAGTTGTATTTAAAAAACATACATAAAACACAATGGTTTCATTATATATAAACATCTGAGGCATCTAATGAATATCCTGGTGCCTTTCACCAAATAATTCAGCGGATCTCAGTATGTCCTCCATGTTTTCCAGCACCTCCTGAGCCCCTCTTCCTTCACGAGTTAAGGTAAGGGAGTAAGATTTGCCTTTATTGTGTAGTTTTATTTTTTGTATATATATGTATATACACTTGTAATATTAGATACATTTCTTAGTGGTTTGAGGTTATTAATTTGTTCAAGGGTTGAAAGATCTTAAGCTATAGAACACTAAGTACGGACAACCTTTGAAAATTTATTTTATGCCTCAAAATTGTAATCGGTTATATATATACCAGTGAATATGAAAATATATATAATATAAATACATGTCTCTCTGATTTTAATAATCTTCATTATCCCAGATCAAGGATTTTTATGTTTGAGTTGTGATATATTAAAAGACTACAATGCATGGAGTCACTTTGTGTAGGAATTTTTTACATCTAATCATGTATGAGCACACATAAAATATTTGCAGTATTTTAATACAATCGAATATTAGAGACCTAAAAATTAAATCCATGTTTTAATTAAATTACATGTGTCAAGATAACTTCAAAAGAGAACCTTTCATATACAAGTGGCATGTATTCAGGTACATAGGTACGCGTTTATGTATGCCAAATTTTATTTCCATTTTACTTATAAAATCCCATGGTTGGCGATGAAAATACTAAATGAACGTTTCAAATGTTTTCAGTTGGACTAATCACTACATATTTGCACGCCCCGTTGAATGAATATTTTACACCACAAGAAACCCAAAACACGGTTTTTCAAATTCTATCTTTTAATATGCTGAGTTCATGAGTAAATATATTAGAAACCCATGACTACATATTCATATTAGAAATAACTCTTGACTCATTATATTAAATGACAATGTTTGAGGTTGAGTTTTATACTTTCATGTTTTAACATGTAATGTTGTAGATAATGTGAGTTTAGTACCCCAGATGAAATGTTAAGTAACACCTTTGTTTATTATGTTATGTTCACGTCATTATTTAATCATGAATTCTCTTTAATAACATGGTATTAGATTTTGTCATTTTTTGTTTCCATGTTGGTAATTATTTTGTGTTTTTCATCACAAGTACCCTTAACTTATGTTCCAATTAATGTCTTAACCACACAATACATTGTTTTGTGCTAGACTAACTATGTATTCTTAAAAGAGGATGATAGTAATATTAAACTTATATGCCCTATTCTGAGTTTATGGATTAATTTTTTAAGATAGAGTGGGACACCTTGAATAAAATGTATGGTGAAATAAGAAACGAAGAAATTTGTACACTCAGTTTGATATTTGATATGTAATTTAATAAATCAATGTGGGATGTTCTCTTTGATATAGAGGTATGAGGAATGAATCGGACTTATTATGTGGTGGTTGGGGCCTGAAATAGCCCCTCGATGCATCGGTAGATCACATGAGTCTACTAGAAGTGGAATCGGCCGAGACCTTTTCCGTTTATGAGTTATGGATTTTGGATAAGGCCTTAATCACTAGATGTCTTGGTTGTGGCCTTGACACAATCCGACATATTCGTTTTCCTCATTAAGACTATGTAAATTAATTAACTAGAGGATTATTAAACTAGTAGAATATTCCTGGTTAAAGAGTTTATGATTATGATAACTCAAGTAGTATAAGTATGGTATATTATTTTTTAAATATTCAGATATTTTATGGCCTCTGTATTTATAAAAGTGTAAAAGATGAAATTGATGTTATTATATTTAAGCACAACTCTGATTAGGAATTACACTTAGTTATTAATCATGTACTTGCAATTTAACATGAGATATATTTTGTTATTTATACTGAAAGAAAATTTTCTTTAATTGAACAATGTTAATGTGAGCATGGTTTAAATTGAGCTCTTATATCTCTTTGAATAGTTTTCATGGTATAATGTTTGTGTTACAGTTCTTTTAAGAAAATGTTTTTATGGAATTTTTAATGAATTATTTAAAAAGATATTTTGGGTATAGTATTTTATCTTTAAACACCTTAATGAGTATTTGTATTATCACCTTACATTTTTGTTTAAATTTTTTCAGGTATGGGTTTTTACTAATGAAGTTTTCCAATGTTTCTAATTTCTCAGAGCCTGAACCGAATTCAATCCTCTATAAGGAACCAGCTCCGGGTACTTGGGAGCTGGGGCGTGATAGTTGGTATGAGAGGATTCAATTGAGATGACTCTTGAAAACCAAAAGTAAACAATAAAAATTTACTTATTCAATACTAATGAACGATTCCAAGAAAGTTGTTTTCTTAAATTTCAGATGGAAAATGAAGGTACTAACCTTTGGTCTCTTTCCAATGGAGCCCCAGAAACCATAATTTCAATAGAAAGCCATGAAATTATATAAACTCTGCTAATATTCATATGACACGGAGACATATTTATGATATATCCAATTCTCCTTGAATACTTCGACTCCACCATGGAGCGGGCCTTGATTTCATCTTTTTGATGGAAGCCCAATTTCAATCCAATGTGCGACGAGGAAAATACTATGAGGGACTCTTTAGATGCTTCACCCCAGTGGAGGGCATCCAATCCTTCACGGCCTTCCAAGAAGCTATAGTACCAAGATACCTCTGTGCAACATTTATCTGTCATGTTCTGTCGTAAGTAAATTATGGTCAAGTGATGGATTTCGATGTTCTGGAATATGAAGCCACCCGATTTGTGTATAGACATCAATTGTATAATTATTCCCCTAAACAATACACCACTTTTTTCCATCTATGGAGATACCATAAGTGCCCCCATGATTTCGATCCTGACTTCTCAGGTTGTATATGGCTATGGGAGATTGAGAATTTTGAACATGAAATGAGGATTCGTGTATTAGTAACATGGTGAACCCATTATCCAAGAATTATTTTATGTACCAGTTATTGTATAAGAATACATTTTGTTGTCTTTTCTTTTATTACACATTCATTGGCTATACCTGTTGAATGGGTATTACTAAGTGTAGTTTCATAATAAATTTTCACAAGGAAGGAAAAACCGATATATTGTCTCTCCCTATAGATGTACTGGAGATCATTATGATCAAAACCTGTGAAGAGGAGTTCCTACCTCCTGAAAACATTAAAAAAACAAGAAAAAAACTAAATGAAGTGACAAATAGTCCACACATTCTCCACAGATGTCAAGGGAATTCTTCCATTTACTACTGCATAGACACATCACAACTGGCCGAGTATAGGCCAAGGGGAAAATACCATTAAGAGATTTTCCTATGCTTTACACTAGGTCAGAACTAAATGACCAGATTACGATTTCAAGAGGTAGCTTTGGAGGGAAATCTTTGTGCCGCTTACATGTACCAAATTCTCATTTTTAGCCTTTTGACAACGTCTATTACATTAATGTTCTCACTCGAGACATTTTTTGGAGTGTTCTTCATGATTTTGTTCATTCAGATATTTCTAAACATTCCACCATTCGATATTTTCTCTACAAGCCCGAGTGTTCGATGCATGAGTTCAACCCCTTCTGTTTGAAGTGTGTCTGGATCAAAGAAAATTAGGATTTGAGCATCCATTTGGGTTTACCACTGAATTCAACTAAGGAACCTTTATGATGGGGATGGTGGTAAGAACATCTAAGAGTTTCTTCTGTTGTTATATGAAAGGAATTATGAGGATGCAATTCTTCATAGGGGTAATAATGGAACACCCCAAGTACTTGCATTTCATGTAATGGTAATTTATATGTTTTTATGTTGTCTATTACATGATCAATACTTATCTCTTATGAAAAAATAATAATATGATGGAATAAAAACATGAAATGGACAGAAGGAGTCTTCTTTAAATTAATACTTTGTAGCCTTTACAATACACATAGGTCGAAAGAGTAATCATGCTAACAAAAAATACCTATTAAGAACCCTATCATAATTACACGGAGACAACATAAAACAATGAGAACCCTAATTAAATAATAAGGGTCCTTAGAATTTGTAATAAGGAACATAAGAATGGCTGAAGCCACTGTGGCCACACTAAGCACCAAAGGTATGATGTGATCCATCTTCTTCAATCAACTTGTTTGTTAAGACACCATATTTTTTGGATTTATAATACAATAAGGTGGTCGTTGACTTTGGAAACTATGGAACTCTAACAGCTATAAATATAGTCGTTGGCCTCATTGGAAATTTAATTGAAAATTTATAAGTATATTCTAGTCCACCATGTAAATAGGTTATAAAGTGAAAAATTATTACACTAACCCTAACCATTAGATTTAAGAGAACATAATGGAATGTTTTGAATTATACATTGGTGTTTTTAAAATGTAATAATGAATTCTAAACATGGTGAAAATAATTCAAAAGTATTATGGATATTTTCATTCAGTGTCTTAAACAATGTTTTAATTCTTGATAATTGAATTATATTTTTAATTAAACTCAGTTTTAGACCACTAAAACACAAGTATAAGAATTATCATTCGGTTTATGACTTTTTATGTTAAAGGATTATTATTTATAGACAAACATATAAAATAATTTTAGGACAAAGTTTAATTTTTAAATATTAACATTAAAATGTTTAATAAAAGCCATGTATAAAAAGTAGAATTTCAGTAAGGTGTTATTTTCCTTTAAATCATTTGATATTTTTATGTTAGGTTATATAAAAAACGTGGGCCCACTTGGGCTAGCCATTTTATACATAGGCCGAAGGAGGAAGCTCACGCAGGGTGTCTGAGCCTAGCCCTCATCCCATGCCTAGGACAGTCTGTGGTTGGGTATAGGTCACCCGAGGGGCGCACATGAGTTTTACGGGCAAGCGCATGAGTACGCAGCATGAGTGCAAGCTACTGTGAGCGTGGGTATAAGTCGAGGCCTGTGAAGGAGTAGGATCCCACGTATAAGCCCCCCTATGTGTGCTTTTATTGATTTCTATTTATGGAATGGGAGGCTCGAGCTTAAATGGGAGGCAACATCAGCTCGCCGTTTCGATGTGGGAAGCGATTTTTATGGTGAAATGAGATCATGGCAGTTCGATATTGTAGCACACGATCGAGGTCGATGATCCCGATCATGCATTTGACATTCAAAAACCGCGGTATATAACTTCATTTAGGTGGATATTTCGATCAACCATAGATCTAATCTCGACTGTCTGAGTGTTTTTAAAGGTTGTATCATCTCTGGTCCATCCGATCAAACCGAGTGGCTAATTCTTTTTAAAAGTTACAGACGCATACCGACCCTTGAATTCTTTGCTGAACTGATCCTGGCCGTTTAAATTTATCCCAGTCTTCCACCGCAGTGTTGTATTCATCCTCCTGCGGCGTGCTTTACACCAGTACCCTAATTACACATTTTCACCATTTTTCTATGCTTTTATAGCCACCAGACCCTCCATTCTTATGATTTCCACAAGGTTTGTACGTTACTTTATTTTTAAAGGCCACTTGGGAAATGGGTCCCATGAAAGATTTATTATAAAAATATAAATATAATTTATAGGTTTAGTTTTATAAAAACATATGAGGCATCCAAAAAACCTCCTGGTTCCTTGCACCCATTTCATCAGCGGATCCCAGCAAGTCCTCCATGTTTTCCAGCACCCCTAAGCCCCTCTTCCTCCTTGAGTTAAGGTAGGGAACTAAGATTCATCATTCTTGTGTAGTTTTATGTTTTGTATATATATGTATATACACTTGTAATATTAGATACATTTCCCAACAATTTGAGGTTATTTCTTTCTTCAACGGTGGCAAGATATTAAGCTATAGGACCCTAAGTACGGACCACCCATGCAAATTTAATTTATTCCTCAAACTGGTAATCAGTTATATATATACACGTCTAATTGAAAATATATATAAGTATAAATACAGGACTACCGGATTTTCATATACTTTATTAGCCTAGATTAAAAAAATTTAAGTTTGAGTAGTGATATAATAATGGACTACAATGCATGGAGTCACTTTGAGTAGGAAAGTTTTACAAATAATCATGTATGAGCACACATAAAATTTTTGCGGCTTTTTAAAACAATCCAATATTTGAACCCTAAAAATTAAATCCTTGGTTTAATTAAATTACCAGTGTCAAGCTAACTTTGAATGAGAACCTTTCATATAAATGTGGTGTGTATTCAGGTATATGGGTACATGTCTATGTATGCCATCTTTGATTTCCATTTTACATATAAAATCCTATGGTTTGGGAATAAAATACTAAAAATACATTTCAAATATTTTCTTCTTGACTAATCCCTACTTTTATGCACACCCCATTATATGGATATTTTACACCACCGGAACCCCTAAGCACGGTTTTCAAAATTCATTCCTTTAATATTCTGAGTTCATTAGTATAGATATTGGATTCTCATGACTTCATATCCGTATTACTAATTAATCTTCACTCATGATATTAAAAGATAATATTTAAGGTCATGTTTTATACTTTCATGATTTAACATGTAATGTTTGAGATAATGTGTGTTTAGTTACCCACATGAAATGTTAAGTTACCCCTTTGTTTATTATGTTATGTTCACTTAATTATATAATAATGAATGTTTATTAATAACATGTTATTAGATTTTTTCATTATATGTGGAAAAGTTGGTACTTCGTTTGTTTTTCTCATCACAAGTACCCTTAACTTATGTACCAATTAATGGATTAACCACACAATTCAATATTTTGTGCCAGAATCACTACGTTTTCTTAAAACTGGATGATAGTAATATTAAACTTATATGTCCTATTCCGAGTTTATGGATTTAATTGATCAAGGAGGAGTAGGACACCTTGAATAAAATGTAAGGTGAAATAAGAAACCAAGTAATTTGTAAACATGGTTTGATATGTCAAATGTAATATAATAAACCAAAGTGGGATGTGCACTATGATTTATAAGTATGAGGAGTGGATTGGAATTATTATGTGATGGGTGGGGCCCGCTACAGCCCCTCGATGCATCAGTAGGTTTCATGAGACAACTAGAAGTGGAATTCTCCAAGGCATTTCACATTTATGAGTTATGGATTTTAGTCGATGCCTTTATCACTAGATGTCTTGGCCAAGGCCTTGACACAATCTGGCATATAATTTTTCCTCATTAAGACTATGTAAATTAATTAACCAGAATATTATTCTACTTGTAGAATATTCTTGGTTAATGATTTTATGATTATAATAATTAATGGAGTATATGTATGACATATTATTTTTGCAATATTCAGATATTTTATGTCCAGTGTATGTTATACAAGTGTAAAAGATGAAATTGATGTTATTATCTTTATGCACAACTCTGATTATGCATTAAACTTAGTTTTAAATCTTGTACATGCATTTCAACATGAAATGTCTTTTTTTGTTATCCTGAATGAGAAAATACCTAATCGAACTTTGTTAATGTTAACATGTTTTAAATTTTAAACTTATATCTCTTAGAATAGTTGTCATTGTATAATGTTTGCGTTACAGATATTTTAAGAAAATGTTTAATGGAATTTTTAAAGAATGATTTCAAAATTTATTTTGGGTATAGTACTTTATCTTTAAAACCCTTACTGGGAATTCATTTGATCACCCTACATTTTTCATTAAAAATTTTCATGTATGGGTTTTTACTAATGAAGATTTCAAAAGTAGCTGGTTTCTCAGAGCCTGAACCGAATTCGATCCTCTGTAAGGAACTGGCTCCGTGTACTCAGGAGCTGGGGTGTGAAAAATATACTATTTTAATCATTTTAAACATGACAAACACGACTCATTGCCTACTATCACAATGACTACTTCCCAGATGATTACACAAATTATATGATTTTTTCAGCCACATGGTATGCTTCAATGTACTTAGAGAAACAACTTGTAATATGACTCATAAATGATATACATATCTAATCATTAAAAATATATTAATTAAAAATTTAAATATTTATGTATGTTGAAACATATCACATGGTGTGTCATTTAATTTCAACCACATGCAAGTACATGTCTCTAGGATTACAAAGTAAAATAAAAAAATTTAAATTTGTTTAATTTTCTAAATGTTCATTGTGTATAGATCTAATATACATGGAATGTAAATATTTCACATTCTATTTGAGGTAATAACCTAGGGAATTAGTGAGTGAAGGGTTCCTCATAAATTTTGGATTACATGGAATGTCTAATGGGCCACACACCGTGTTGACTCTGTGTCACATGGTCATAAATCGGGTCGTCCATGTATGGTAAACAAGAGTCATTTTTGACCAAAATGAGGTAAAACTACATGTACATTAGGCCACATGGTGTGTAGTATGGCCAACCATGTTTAATTTAATAGTGGTCAACACGCTGCCCATTAATAGTGAAATTAATTCCCTAATTAATGCATAATCTTCAATTGATATCTGAATATAATCTAGTTCATTGAACATGACTACATTGCATGTAACTCTGGTCACATGGAATGTATTCTAGTGTTTCCTAAACTGAAACCTACACACCTATAGTTGAGTTCCTTGAAATTATTATAATCATAAAAATAAAATTCTCAATTTGATATATGAGAAACGAATGAGGAAGAAGTAAATATCACAATTCAGATTAATAGAATGATTAAACATGAATTGAAAAAATGAATTATAAGCATGTAAATCACCAATTATATTTAAATAATAATTTACAATTATTTACTCACTATGATACCACTTTTAGGTTCTGGGGGTAGTGGATGTGCGGTAAGAATTTATCCAAGTACTGATTTTGTAATGATCAACGATCAATCTGAGATCTATTTGATGGTGAATGTCACGAAAAATGTAATTTATCAACCATATTAGACAAGTCTATTCATTTTCTAACCAAGATAGAAGATATCATGACATATTGTCTATAATTAATTTAATTAAATAATAATTGACTATAAAAAATTCTTTCATTATTGATGAATATGATGATAGATTTGTGACGCACCGCCATTGCATTGTAGAAATAAAGTGTGGATGTACTCTAGATGTTATCCAAACACGTTCTACAAATCTTCTAATGTCTCTAAAATATTCTATGTGTGCTAGAAAATATGAACCTTATTCATGTGTTGTCCACCTTGATCGCCATGAGAATTTCTTCCAAATAATTCTCCTTGATCTGGTTGATGATTATTGCTCTCCCTTCATTAGAAAATTCACGGAGAATTGGGCGCTCAATGATTGAGTGGTTTTCTTCAGATCCATTGTGCACAACTAAATTGGTTTATTAGAAAAATATCATAATTGTTTTTTATATAGCAAGGGTTAAAATAAATTAATTTTAAAATATCACTTTTTATTTATTTAATCCTAGAAAGACCCCATATCAAATAAAAAAGGAATAGCATTTTTTCTCGAAATTCACTTAAATAGAGAGTTAAAATTAAAAATTATTTATTTAAATATAATTCAATATTTATCATTTCTTACCAGACCATTAAACTCATTCCTCCATTCCTCTACACTATTAATAGGGGCCTTATATAATGTCTATTTATTTATTAAGTAATTATAACTACATTATTCTCCAATAAATAAAACAATATCATATTTAATAAATATAAATGAAATATTTTTAAATATCCCACTCATAATATATTATTCCGAATAATTAGTGATATAATTAACGCAATCATCCATTATTTAAAATTTTTAAACAAAAACTAGGATTAATATTTATTCACGTTTTTAAATAATAATATATTATTTGACTGAGATTATGGATAGACTTAGTGTGTGTGTCCCTCTAGGCCCCTTTCTCAGTTGAAATAGAAGAAGCAACCTAATGTGAATGGATAACATCTAGAAAAATTCCAAGGCACACATTGGGAAAGATATTAATTCCAAAATAACATGTCACTTCATAAGAACTCTTACTGTATAATATGACCCCTTTATCACAATATCTCTAATAATGTGGATTCTATGCTAGTGCCATCAACCTATGTGCTTGATATCTCTATATTTGACTTATCATAAATAATAATTTCCTGTAAAACAACATGACCATGGATTTATTTAGGATCTATCATTTCCATCAAAGGGTCTGAGATATAAACATCCATTAAGGTACAGAAGGGACAAATACATTCTCACATTATTCATTAATTCTATATTGCTCATGAAACTCCCGACATATCCTACCTCACCTTGAACATTTGTCATCACATTTTTCATTAATACATAAAATTACAATAATGAAAATACTAATTAATAATAATAATAAAATCTAAGGACCAATGTACATTCTCGTATATTGTAACATCCAATGACATATATAAATATGGATTTCTTATTGTCTAGTCTTATTATCAAAATATATAAATTTATATTACCAAGGACCAATACCCTAAGAAGGTGCCTCAAAGTCATATGAGCCTCCACCCCTGATATCCAATATATTTTTACCATTAAATGATATCATCTAGATATTGAACATATATTCAAGAATAGTGTCCTAGTACTTTTGTGTTCTCATCATAACATGTAACTTCTTTGTCCTTTTAGTGTTGAAACTACTATTAGGACATTACCACATACTATGTCAAGTATAATAACAATCATGATGTGGTAAGTAGTTAATTAATATTCAAAACAATGAATAGAAGTTTATTATAATGGACATTGATGTGGGTTCTAGGGAACAAAATCCAACAACTAGGACTATCATACCAGTTATATGGATATGGATCTGACCTAGACTCACCTAGCAGGATTGATGATGAAAAAACTAACTAAATATTTGTATTGATTGGAGACCACTAGTATTTTGAATGTTTTCCGTCCCTATTGGATCATGCATGAGACTGCTTTTTTTAGTGTGGTTACTGTACCAAATTTCAAAGAGATATGATTTATCTAAGGTATTACTCTCAAGTAGTTTCTATATGGATATCTAATGACTTATTTATCTCATGTGATATTGTACACACTATCAATATATAGTAGACATTGATGGTTATTCAAAAATAAAGCATGTTCTATTTTCAGATGTTTTCTATAAAAACTATTTATATCCTTTATATAATAACATACATTTTATTTTGTCTTATAATGATTACAACATGGATTATATATATTGGGCGTAATCTTATTATTCTTCATATCACACTCTACTTGAACATTTGGGAGTATGTAAGCTTTTTTATGTTTGACACATGTAAAGACAAGGTGTTTGTTGATGTGGGTTTGGGATGCTAATGGTTTTACCTTACTGGTGTTGTGGAAGTGGTTTGAGGATGATGTTCCTCTTGCTGCTAGGTTCTTTTGGGATAGTTTCTAGTTTCCCTTTTTATTGTTTCTCATTTTAGTTTGTTTTAAATATTGTAAACTTTAATCTGAATGTTGTTATGCCATGTTTCGTTCTAGGAATTTAGTTGATGATATGTTTATAATTGTTGGTTTCTTATTATTATAATGTAGGGTTAAATCATTACAGATATATTTTATTTATACCTGGGAACAAATAACTAGACCATGAGGATCGAGAACACCCTTCAGACCATTCAACATACCGGGATGGGTGTCAGGTTGGATGGAACAATAGCTTGATTCATGATAAACATGTTGTACATTTAAAGAGTGTAATTAACACATAATATTGAATTAATTTTCAAATCAATTATGATGCATTTAGCAAGACTACACGGCATGTAATTATAGTTATACGGATTATAGTATTGTGATATCTAGCCAAAACATTGTCACCTCTGGATGAGTCTCTCAATTTTATTTTAATCCTAAAATTATTATCTCAATTAGATCTACAAGAAATGAAGGAGTAAAAAGAATATCTCTATGTTCAGATTAAAAGAATGAATAATGTCGAATTAAAAAATTAAATTACAAAATATTAAATCACCAATGATTTATTTAAATAATTATAAATAATTATGTGACAGTTCTAATGCAACTTTTAGATTCAAGGAACAATGAATGTGTGTAATGGGAAGTTCCCACCTTTTCATTTTTCCATAATTGAAGATCGATCTATGATCTATAAGGCAATAAATTTCGTTATCCATAGAATTGAATCAATGAAATAGATAATGGATAATTATGATGAAACAAGAGAGAGGATCACCACATATTATTTATAATTAATTTAATTTAATAAATAATTATCTTTAAGTAATTATTCCTTCATTGATGAATCTGGGGACATATCTATAGTCCACAACCATTATGTTGTATAAAAGATGTGTATATTTCCACTTGTAGTGATACACATGCATTACATGAATCTCCAAATGTCTCTAGAGGAATCTTTGAGTGATGTAATGATAGATCCTTGTGCTTATGTCGTCCTTCTTTGACCTCTTCGGGAACCGCTTCGAAATCATTATCCTTGATCCATTCGAGGAGGATCACTCCCTATTATTAGGTTCATTCATGGAGAAGGGAGATCTCTATGCCTGAGAGGATTCTGAAATGTTGTCGTGCACGACCAAAATAATGAATTGGCTCATTTGAGAAAATATAATAATTGGGTATTTATATTGCGTGGGTCAATGTAAAATAATTTCTCATGTTCTCTTGATTATTTATTTAATCCAAGAAAAACCCCATGTTAAATAAATAAATTATTATTATCATTTATTGACATTCTCTTAACATAAGAATTAAATTTAAATATTATTTATTTTAATAATATTCAATATTTACTATTTCTCACTAAACTATTAAACTCGGTCTTCCATTTCTCCTCAATATTTATCTGGTCTTGATTAAGGTCTCTTTATTTATTAAATAAATATTACTGAATTATTTTTAAATAAAAAATTAAATATTATATTCACCAAATTGAAAATAAATATTTATTAAATATTTCACTCATATTATATTCTCTAGAATAACCGGTGATGAAATATATGTGTTCAAGCATGTATGAATAATGATTAAACCACAACTGAGAAAAATATTTATTCAAATATTTAAATAATAAATTATAATATATTATTTAACTAACATTTTGGATACATTTATCTTGTGACCATATAGGCCTCTTTATTAGGGGCATTAGGTCAAGAGGTTTAAAGACCAATGCTAGCATCTACCAACATGCTAAGGAACCCAAAGAGAAAGAAGTTAATGACGCAACAACATGTAACCTCATATGGTAGATTACTATGTGATATAATCAATTTATATTGATATCTCAAATCAACCAGGTTGCATACTAGTGCCATCAACCTATATTCTCAATTAATCATTCTTTGAAATTATTGAAATTGATCTTCCTATAAAACACCATGGACATTAATTTATTTATTCTATTTCATTTTTATCAAAGGTCTTGAGATATTAAATTATGTTAAAGAACAGAAGAAAAAAATTGTTTCTCGAATTATTCATTAATGAAATATTACTCGATACATTCCAAATATATCCAACCTCACCATGAAAATATGTCATCACATTTTTCCTCAATACATCAAATTACAAAGCTCATAATACTCATTATTAATAATCATAAAATCTATAGACCAAAACACACATATGTAGATAGGAACATCCAATGACACATATAAATGTGTAATTCCTATTAGGGGTCCTGTTCTCATAAAATCCTACTAGATATTACCAAGGGCATATACCATGATAAGGTTTCTCAAATTACTAAGAGTCTACAACACTAATTACATGTATAATTTGTGTTGGTCGAAGAGAGTAACTCAAGAGGTGGTGAATTGAGACCCCAAATCAAATTTCTACGAATAAACTGTCCAATTCTTCAAAACAGCATATCAATATTAGATCTATCAATTTAAATGATTTATTAAAGAGTGATTATGTCTTAGTTAAAATATAGATTATAAATACATTAACATTTGAGAACAATTTACTTATATAGAATGTTATATAACCAATAGTTAATATTAATTATCAAATAATTTTTTTTGTTTTTTAATGAAATATTATCTAGAAAAAGATGGAAAAAACAAATAACACAGTGAAACATCATAATAAACAAGTGGTTTAGTCTCATGTTGAGACCTAATCTCATAAACATGGAAATCACCTACTACTAAAATGATTACAAATATAATAAAAAAATCCAAAACACATATTAGGTATACAATCAATAACAACAAGCTATTTATTTTAAAAACCTCTTACACAGTTATACATGGGATGAATGAAAAGTGCATGATACATATGGACCTCTTCCATAATGACAGTTGGAAACAGGTTGATTAAGGAGTGAGTAACAAGTATTATCCATGAATATTCAGGAGACAGTGTGTGCTGGATAATAGGATAACAACACACTGCTCAAAAGTGAAAGAGAAAGAACATATTTAAAGAGCGAGTCTGATGTGTTCTATATGTTTGTAATCCTCATATCAATTATGGTGAGGTGTATGTCCATTGTTCTAGAAAATTGAGGTAGAACAATGGATCTTAGAAATATGCAAGAATGCTTCCGTAGATCTCTATCTATTTTCCCAATCAATCGGTATAATGGTTTTAGTGATTCTAGGTCATCGATCTTTAAAAAATGTGAATCAAAAAGATTAAGAGAGTTCATATATTTTATCCTACACTTTTTTTGGTGATCATTAATCACTATATTAGTGAAAATAATCATCATATCGGGGGAGAGATCGTTCACAAATATATAGCAGTTCTTTTTTAAGTAGATATATATTCCTCAGATATTTTCTTACTATGTCTTTAAGACATGGCCTACCATCTAGGAGTTTTTTCCTTTGAGAAATTCATGCTGAAGATCTCAAACACTAACGGTAACAAGAGTGATGGTGGTGCCTCAACATCTAGCGTTGACTCTACTGACATTATCTCCTTTGGAAGTAGTGGTGACTCGATTATGGCGGTCGATCAATCCGTGGTAATAGTTTCTTGAGTTTATAATTAGCTCATCTGGGTGGTAACAGTGACTTGAGTCTGGCAGTAGATCATACAAGCAATAACGAAAACTACATATTGTCGGTTTCTCATCCCGATAGTTATAATGACTTCATTTTGGGGCTAGCTCATCCCGACATTAATGGTGACTTGAATCCAATGGTGTCATTCCATAACTGTTAACAAAAATATTATAGAAGTAATGTGTTCACAAAAAATGGTATCATAAAAGAGGTTAAACATAAGTAATAAATAAATCATTGTTTGTGATAATTAAAATAATAGATGTGAAACACGCTCCATCCAAGGACGTTCCTACATTCTACTTCTTTTTGATGATCCCAAAACATGGAATTTTATAAAACATGTACAAAATACATAATTAACAATTCTTAGATAATGACATTTTATTATAAAATTTTAATGTTCCCAGTTATCTCATCCATTCAGATTATCAAAATATTAATGTAAATGAAGATAAGAAACGAAAAAAAGGAATTTCTTCAACATGGTTCCAAATATATATAAGATAATGATGTAAGCATGAAATTATAGGATACCTATCAAAGAGATATCACCAAAAACACATTTACACCATAGAGTATGGTGGATGATCATCTTTCTCCATTCCTTTGTCTTTTGCCTGGTCCTTGTCTTCATCCTGAGAATAGACTGTAAATGTATTAGTTGGGGAAAAGGATGTAATAGATAATGGAGTGGAAGAAGGAGGAAGTTACTCTTTGAAAATAACTACTCTGAGTTGTCCGATAGCTTAAATTGGTGTCTAACTCAGAGGATAAAAAGGAGAAGGCATAAGAATGATTATCTAAAAGATTAGAGCTATCTTGTATTAAACTTTTTTTGTGGTTGTGGTTCATGGAACTAAAGGAATAGGAATGGCCTCTCGAGAAATGATTGTTTTTTGATGGACATATAGGTAAGGATTCAAAAGATTTATGAAGTCCATAATTATGAAAACTCCTCATTCCAGGCCTTCATATAAATCCCCATTTTCATCCATAAACCTATAAAGATACGGAGTAAGAACTTTTAACTGACTCGCCTATTATTTAAGGCTCTAATCACTGGTGGGATCTTCAAGTTCTTCGAAAGTAAATTGAAATTTTCTGAAATATAATGCTTACTGTATATCCTTGAAAAATAATATTGGATAGTTATTTTAATTAATTCCTTATATTATATTATAATATATTATGAACATACCCTTTTAATAATTTAAGTATATGTTCTCCATAAAGAAGTATTTTCCAAATCTTTTCTTCATGAGTACTCACATCACATAAGGAATTTATGATTTCTTCTCTAAAAACTATTTCAATGAATATTTATCAAATTGTACTGGAGAAGGAGTAGTTGAAGATGATCTTGAATAAATCGAAACCAAACTACCCAACTTTTGAGAAGTTGAACTTATAGAATCTGAAAACAATGCTTTTAGACATTGCACTAATGACATTAACCATGATACCTCAGATGTAAATCTGATATTTTTCCCTTCCATTTGTTGAATATTAAAATGAACTTTGGGTTAAATATGGGATATCACTAGATCAGTTAAATATCCTACACTTTCTTCATTAAAGAATAAAATAGTAGGTGGTTGACTATTCAAGTCCTAGGAAAGGTATGAGATCAAATTATTTCTCAAGGTGTCGATATCTGAATGAACATATATCTATAATGAATATAAATAAACATTGGCTACTAAATTATGAGGAATCAATGTCTATGGAGTGGGAATATTTCCTTGTTCATGTGTTATTGTATCCTTATTTTGTATTTCAGTTTCTTTAGGAGTGAAAGGATATAACTCACCAGCTTCACCTATCTAATGTACTAGGTATCCTTCTATTCTTAATTCAAAGTCATCATCTGAATCACTATATGTCATTCCAAGTCATACAAAACTCTTATAACTCTCTCATTCTTCAATGGATCAAACAGATGATCTTACATAGGGAAGAATTGGAGTGTCTATGGGCTTGTGAGATCATTGAACAACTAGGTAACTATAAATTTTTTCAACTACCCCTTAGATATTGTTAGAAGAACTGCTGTCTAATTAGTTTCCAAGGTCTCCAATAAATCCAACTGAGTTAGTTCAGCTAACTTCTCATCATGATTGGGAGTTTTCTACCCCCGCGCGCTACTTAATTATCTTTTGAATGAACTATTGGAATATAAGTAATAAGTGTATCCCTAGTTTTTCTTTCTTTAAGGTGACTGGATACAACTTGTGTAGAGGGTTGATGTTTGACTATCACTTGGGCCGGATGAATAGGATCCGAACAATTCTATGAATTCCCTTCATGATCACAAACACCTTCTTTGTGTTGATAAAATTTGTGATTAGAGACACTTCCACTATGTTCAAAGTTATTATTTTCATCAATATCTTCATATGATTTATCCTTATCAACCCCACTGAAAGATTCATCTAGTTTCTCAAGATCTATACTTTCTTTATCTACTCTTTCTGGAAAAAATAATTTCATCAATAATTACTCTCCTGTCACGAGGTCTTAGAGGTATGTGATTTATGCTATGATTCTTTAGAAACATCATCATCTTCTCCGTTATAATGCTCAAATGAGCGTGTTTCTTTAGAAGGTAGAGTGCATATAGAACTGATATTTTCACTACATACTCTAGGTATAGATTTTATGACTGCAAGATCATTTCCTACTTCTACTGACATAGAATATTCTTCATCATCATCTCTTTCATAAATAACATCTATAATAGAATAATATTGAATTTCATCATGTTCAATATCATGATCCACCATATCATTTTGTCTAGTTGGTGATGAATAAGATTAAAACCATCATATAGATTTTCTGTATCCCTAACCAACCATCCCTTCATGGTATTCCAACATATATTCACTCTATTTCATATTGACATAGAAAGACACAAGCCACCCATTTAATCCTTCCTCTCCATGTTTTACATAACCCTAGGAATCTATAATGGATTAGATGATTTTAGGATAAATGAGGGAGTTTGATATGGAGATCTTCTTGCACATCTCAGGCATGTGGACCATCAAATATCTAAGAAGATGTATTCATTTCCCTTTCTTCATCATATATTGTAAATAGACATATTGAAACATCAATGTGTTGGAGTCCCCTTCCATGGGAAACAAAACATGCAGCATAAATATATGCAACAACATGCACTCACTATAAAGCACTACATCTGTTGTTATCCTCATGGTTCCATACTTAAATATTTATAAAAGAGCCTCCTCTAACATGTCATTTGGTATAAACCCTTGTAAATATTCATGTAACCCTTTGTGAGGAATATATATACAATTTTCCTATTCCCTAGAATAGAAAGAAAAATCTTCTCCATTTATATTTTTATGAATTCTCTCTATGATTTTACTTAAAATAAATCATTTATTCTAATAACATTCATAAACTATCCTCAGATTACATACCTGATGATTCTAGGTGAACCAGTTCATCCACCTTTTTTTCTATTACCTTTAACTCTAGTGTATCACTAGTTGGAATCCATTGTCATTCATTCTCTTTTTATACTTCAACTACATGGTTCTTTAGATTTAGGAATATGGAAACATCTCAAAAAATACTTTCGGATACTATTCACCTATTAAAAGGCCTTGCCTCTTCTAGATTTGATTCGGTAACTCTCTTCATATGGGGAGTTTGAATTGGTTGACAGTTTTAGGTGTAAGGAATATAGAATACTTGTTCGTGAAGAAGTTAAGGGGTCCTGGTTTCAAGGGATTGGATAACTGATTAATTTTGAACTAATCTTAATATTTACATCATTTATGGATCCTAAAATAATAATAATAAAATTAATATATTATATATTTAATTAGTATAAGAAAATCTTAACAGTAATACAAATAATGTTATGATAAAAACTAATGATGACTCATTTAATGGTCACTCAATAAACCATTGTTTATCATTCCTAATTCATTTTTGATGTAGATAGATATGTCATAATTCAATTTCTTCGTGAATATATAATATAGATTCCATTCAGTTCCAATAATTTCTATTTCTATGTAACCCTTTTGATAATTATATCTTAAAAGGTGATGTCTTACGTCAATATATTTTCTTCTAGTGTGAGATAATAGATTTTTGGAAATGTTTATTGAAACTTTGTTATCTCAATTAATAGGTACATGTATAAGTTGGTATCAAATTTCTAGTAATGTATGTTTCACCCACATTATTTGTGCACATAAACTGCATGTATCTATGTATTTATCCACAAAAGTTTATAGTGAAACATAGATTTTCTTCTTACTGCACCATGATACAAGTGATTTACCTAAAATATGAGATGTTCTTGTTGTGCTTTCCTATATAAATTTCAACCAACCAAATCAGCATCTGAACGATTAGCTAAATCAAAATAAGGTCATCTTGGGTAGGAAAATCTTATATTTGTTGTATACTTGAGGTATTTTAAAATTATTTTGATAACTAAAAAATGCGACACTTTTTGATTTTCTTGATAAAGATCACAAATACATACACTAAACAAAATATCTGGCCTTCTCAAAATTAGGTAGACAATACTTCCAATCAATCCTCTGTAACAATTTTAATATACTAATATCCATGTTTTAGCATGGTCTATTTTACAGGTGGTACTCATGGGAGTATCACTGATTTTGGTACTCTGTAGGAAAAAAATGTTTTAAAAGATATTTCGTGTATTTACATAGATTTCAAATAATTATTTATTTATTTTTAAAAATTTGAAATTCAATAGAGAATTTTAGTAAACCCATTAAAATCATTTCAAATTCACTTTTCATTAAATGTGAAAAATCAAAACATAATTATTTTTCAATAGATCCAAAAATAATATCATCCAAATAAATTTCAAATATCAAAACATAATTTGAAATTATTTTTAAAAATGGAGTTGTATCATCTATTAATTTTGAAATACTTTTAGAAATAATGAAATATGTTAGCCTATCATACTAATCTCTTTTATCTTGTTTTAATCTATACAAATATATTGTTAATTTAAAAAAATGATTTTGAAAGTGAGGGTTTTTTTAATCATTGGGGTTGTTCTAATAAATAATCCCCAATTATAAATCCATTTAAGAAGGGACATTTGAAATTAATTTGATATTTTTTTAAGTCTATATGTTTTGTATAGGAATGTAGTATCATTATGGTTTCAATTCTTTTTACTGGTGAAAATGTTTCTTCATAATCAATACCTTCTTCTTTAATAAAAAATTGTGCAGCTGATCTAGATTTATTTCTAACTATAGTGACAGATTCATAAACCTTGTTTATAAACCTCAACATATTTCCAATAGTCAATGTATCTTTATGTCGGTCAAAAATTTAATAAAAATTGTTTCTTTCAAACTAATTATGTTTTTCTAGCATAGCTATTACCCACAATTCATCATTTATATCATCATTAATGTTCTTAGTTTAAATATTTGATAAAAAGACTTGATGTTCTATTTGATTTCCTAGGTAAATTCTTGTCTATGTACCTTTTTCTATGTTTCATATCAATGAATATAACAAGTGGTATTTATGAGTCATTATTGGTCTCTAAGAAGATGGTCTATTAGGTTTAGTATTTGTTTTCCTATTTAGGTTATAGTTTATCACTGGATATTGTGTCTATTTTTTTAACAGAACTTTCAGATGGTTATGAATTGAGATTCACATATAAAATATCATCCTCAATGTCTTTTTATATACTCTTAACTTTATTAGTATTGGTTTCTTCAAACATGATAAGAACATATTCTTCCATTGTTCAATTATTCATATTAAACACTCTATAGGCTTTTATAGAAGTTGTAAAAACCAAGGATATTTCAATCATATTTCATGGAATCGAATTTTTCCAAATTTTATGATGTATAGAGAATAAATACTTTTTACCCAAAAACTCTAAAGAAAATAACCTTTGTTTTTTTATTATTCAATAACTAATAAGGTGATTTCATTAAGAGAGGTCTAATAAAAAACTATTAATAATATAACATTATGTATTTACAAATTTATTCCAAAATTAGATAGGTGGGTCATACACATTTTTCATGGTTCAGGGGATCGCTTGTAGAGTCCAATTTATTCTTTTTACCACAAAATTTTCTACGGTGTCCTAGGAGCAGAAAATTAAATTTTATAGTCATTTTGAGAATAGAATGACTCAAAGTCCTGATTTTAAAATTCTCAACCATGATAGCTTAGTAATGTCTTAATCCCGAGTCTACTAAGGTTTTCTATAGTTTTCTAATACTTAATAATGTGTGATAAAGACTCAATTTTTTGAGAAAGAAAGAGTACCCAAGTGTATTTAGAGAATTCATATACAGGGACATAGACATATTGTTTTCATTTAAGACTGTAAAGTCTAGAATGTCCAAAGAGGTCTATATGAATTAACTCGATAGGTTGAGAGGTTGAAGCATATTTCTTATATTTAAAAGAAATCTTATGATGTTTCCCTTTTTGTAAGATATTACAAACTCTATCATTTGAGAATTCATGATTTGGTAGGTCTCTAACACACCCTTTCTAAGACATATTTCTATATGAGTGGATAATGAAGTGGCATAGTCTCTTAAGCCAAAGATAGGATTCTTTATAAAAGGCACATAATTATGAAATATTGTTAGAATATAATTAATTTAAATCTATTAAATAAATATTATCATTTCTCATATCATTAATGTCTAAATCAATAATATCAATAAAAACATGACAAGAATTATTTTCAAATTTCATATAAAATCCATCATCACACTATTGGGATATGCTAAGAAGATTTTATTTTAAACTATATATATATATATAACATTGGAAATTAGTTTAAAATTAGATTTACTAATTTTGTATAGGCTGATGATTTTCCCTTATTCAATATGACCAAAAGTTACATGTCCACCCTCAAATTTATTCAAATTTTTGAAGTTTGAATACTCAACAATCATGTTCATTGAATATAAAATATCTAGATACCATATTCTTTTTCTGGTGTTTTTCAAATAGTTTTCCTATAATAAAATGTTCATGAAAAATGTAATTTTGGTACCCAATTTCTCTTGGGTCTAGATATGTTAGTACAATGATTTTTTGTTATCCAAAATTGTCTTATAGGTTTCTTATAAACAGATTAAAAAATTATAGAGATAAATTTTTTTTCTCTCGTTGAGTAGGTGTATACAGTATGTGAACTTTTAGTAATAGAAATTGATGTAAATTTTTTTTATTTTTCTTTTTTCTAGACCGTAACCTACGTTAGTTCAATACTGGTGGGAAACTTGTTAACCTAGTATTTGCTTCGATTTTTTATTAAAACTAGAAATAATTTCTGTGTATTTGTCATGAATTGTCACCCTGGGCCCGTGACGTGACAACCCCAAGCCCGCCATTAAAAGGCCATGGGCTAGAAACTAGAACTGAAATAAATATTCCCTAAAATATGAAGGAATTTTTATTAACCTGTATAAACACATAGTCGAAGAACACAATAATAAGAAACATTGACATAAACTTCTATAGTAAAAAAGTGATGAAAGTTAAAGGGGTCAGAATACAATCCCAACTGTAAGAGTATGAGTACAACAAAATGAAAAATACAACTTAACATGGAAAAACAACTATTGGGTCTTCCTATGAGGATCCTACCTAAATGGTGGGTACTAATGACCCCCTCAACACTCCTCGTCCGTCTATCTCCTCCATGCCACATCACGCCAAATGGTCCACCTTCGAGCACCGTCTAGTCCAGGATCACTCATCCTCGATCTATGTTTTCTGTCGTCTTCACAAGTCGCAACAAGGTTCGGGGGAAGCCCATTTAGGGGTGAGTATAATAATAAAAAGTAGGGACCCCAAGACCTCCGTTGGTCTCCTATAGTTCCAAAGAGAAAATACCACAAAGCAAGACCTCATTCTCAAAGCACAAAGCAATAGACATCCACTCTAATTAGGTATATGCCCATACATATATGTAAGGTATCAGAACATAGTGATATCATAAATGAGGTAAGAATACCATAAAGGTAAAACCACAAATGTGTATGTACAACTCATGTAAAAACACGGAGGAAAAACCATAAAGGTATAAGTACCACACAGGTAAAACCACAAATATAGAAGTATGACACATGTAACACAACGAAGGTAGACGTAACACACAAGTAAGAACACAAAGATCAGAGTACCACACAGGTGACACCACGAAGATAGAAGTACCACAGATGTTAGACCACAAATATATCAATGCCACACAGGTAACACCATGATGATAGAAGTACCACACATGTAACACCACAATGGTAACACCACAAAGAAAGAAGTACCACATAGGTAAGACCACTAATGTAGAAGTACCGCACTGGTAGCACCACAAATCTAGAAGTACCACATAGGTAAAATCACGAAGTTATAAGTACCACATATATAACACCATGAAGATATGAGCACCACATAGGTAACACCATGCCGATGGAAGAGAATCATGTCACAGTCCAGTATAACATATGTATAGATGTAAAGATGATTACTCATAATCTAGATCATCTTATTCAATAACGAAGCACTGCTTCTAACCCACACATGATCGATAGGTAATAACCCCCACTGACCCACACATGATCAATGTGCTCTGACCCATAGAGGATCACTAAGGAATGATCCAGACAGGATTTGATAGATACTAACCCACACTGGATCGATTGATGCTGACCCACTTAGGATTGATGTAGTTTCTTCACGTTACAGCCAGACAGAATATTCCTCTCACCCAGTGCACTCGAGATCCATAAAATCATCCCCTCAATATATCGGTCATACCTAGACCACCACTATGTCTCAAAAAGGAGTAACCCAAATGACCACCATGTCGTAAGGGTTCCAACATGAAAGACGGTGCGTCAATCGGACGCTCGGTCGGCAAGTTATCAGCATTTTCATTCCGAAGGCCCGGTTGGATTAAGGTTCGATCCTACTCGGCAGTACTCCAACTCTATCAAAAACTCAATTGGATTTAACCAAAAGTAATGTCTTGATTTATGGATTTCGGTGCCATCGATGGTTCATCAAACATATACCTGATTGTCATGATAAAGTCCTTTGAGTGTTTCGGGGCCCAGATCTGGTCTGGAATGGGCCAAGGGGGACTCAGACTGCTGAGCCGATGTCCGGTCCGGCCCATAAGAGGGGCGACCTGGCCAGAACAATGTGGACTATAATGAATCGACTTGGACCGCAAGGGGTGAAGGCCTGCTACGGCGGCGGCCCGGTCTGGGGGCAGTCGCCCGCTAGGGCGGCGTCCCTATCTTGGGTCAGCGAATTGATCAATGAGCAGTGGTACAATACGATGGAGACAACCCGCTCCAAGGGTGGTGACCTGGTGGGGGCAGTTGCCCAACTCTGAGGGTGGTGACCGAGTCCGAGGTCAGCGGCCCGGTCTGAGGGCGGCGACCTGACATGAGGGCGGCGGTCTGGCTCAACGGCGGCTGCCTGTGTGAGGGCGACGGCCCGATGTGAGGGCGGTGGCCTGGTTTGGTCTATTGCGGGGGGTGTAACCCCATAGTCTGACAAATTCCCAATTGGCTCAAAATCCTTTTAGTTGGTGAGGCGTAGGCGCCGCGTGGGTGCCACTCGATCGCCGCAGAACCCTCCGGAGGTGAGTTCGGCCTCCGCTATGGCATCAGCCATAGCTTCTGTTCACCAGCGGCGCGACAGTCACACCCCTTTCATTCTTGCAGCTACTGATCAAGCTAGCCAACTCCTACATTCGTCATGGATAAGGAGCTGCAACCGTCCACTTGTGGTGTGCGTCAACATGCTCGCAGTCTTCCAAGGTGGCGCAATGAAGGAATGGTAGTAGAGGGTTCGGGCTGAGTTATTTTGGCCCACTCCCTCCGTGTTAGCTTGTATTATTGTGGATGTTAAGGGGTTGAAATATATAATTGAGCTAAACACAAAATTAACCCCACAAAATTCCCCACAATAACCTCCCCCAAGGATGAATGAATCGTGGGTCAACCCATTAGTCGGTGGACCCACGTTCATTGTGTAATTTCAAGAATGGGAAGCGAGAATCAAAAACACACAAACGAAAGAGAAATACCCCCTACATGGAAGATACATTCACTATCGATGGTTGACAGAACCTCCTTCTCGGTTTTGTTGGTTCGTGACTCGGTGGCACTCATCACTACATAATGGAACCAATCTCATCCTCTAGGTGGCTGACATTAGGGTACATTTCCAGGAATTCTTTGCATGGTGATGTCTTGGAAACACCCCTTATCAAGCTCCATATAAATAGGATTAGAGAAAGAGTGTGAACGCTCAGGGAATTAATGAGATTAATTTAATATACTAACCTCTCTAATTCTAAATGGTGCATTTACAGGAAAAGAAGAGTCAGTCCACTTATTTTCATGACACGTCGCCAGTCTCGCCAGTGTTGTTCGTCCGTTCGAGGAAAGAAAGAAAATAAAACCACAAAATATGTTATTTTATTAATCTTTAAAAATTCCTCTAAAATAACCTTTCCACCCAACCTACAATAGTTAATGTAATGTATCTCTTAATCTAATCCTGGTGCTACGGATTCAATGGTGCCCTAATATTTTTAATCCGAAAACCAGTTCAGATGTTAGGAAATGTCGCTCACGCTTCTACTAAATGTACTCAAAAAAAGTTATGTAAATAATTAACAGTCACACTCAACTTTCTCTGGCCAGCGTTAGCCTTTGCCTATGTGAAAAACACCGCAAACCACCCAATGGTACTCTTAAATTTCTAATCCATGTTTCCGTATTGATGTAATTGATTTTATGATAAAATAATTTTCACTTAATTTTTTTACAGCCAAAAAATAACATTCATTGGTGGCCCGGGACATCCAATGTTAGTATAGTCCTAAAGAAATCATACCATCATGAGTTTAGCGATGATCTCATATTTTTAAAATGAGTTATTGTTCGTGAGTTATATGCATTGAAAAATAAAAAAACTTTATTTAATTATTTTATTTACAGTTATTCAATTTTTGGGTTTTCATACCATAAGTTTATGCCGACAATACTTATGTTGAGCCTTGGGTAAACCTGCTGTCTTGTCCACAACGGAACCCTCATATTTCGGTTCAAGGAAACGGTTTAAGAGTTATTCCACAAGAAAATTGCTTACACATGTTAATTAAATCTTATCATAACTTCAACGGATCATTCTGAGAACTACATGCCCCAGAATAACACGTCGTTATATTTAGCTGTCTGGTAATTATTCCATATAATTAAAAAAATAATTCGTAAATTCTGGGAAATTAGAGTTTTCTGAATATTTCAATTCATTGTTTTCTTTCAATATTTGAACATGTTTCTCTCTTTTAATAATAATATTATTTTAATTCTTTACCAATAAATAATTGTATTTTATCAGAGGCTTCAATTTATCTTTCATTTTATGAAATGTTCCTTCCATCATGTTGTATTAATCATGAAGTTCTTTCTTTATTAGTTTTTTCCACATTTTGATTACCTTGTTCATTTTATGAAATGAATAAAGTATCAGTATAAGACACCGAAAGAGAATTTTGTACCTCTGATGTGATTGCTGTAAATAACAAGTTAGATCGGTCAAAAACATCTTCCTGATTAGTGATTAATTCACTTGAACTGTCTTCAGAGGCACTACATGTTTCTTTCATGGAATTTTTTATATATTTTATCCTTATCCTAATACATTTTTTATATAATTTAATTTCAGAAATTTAGATTTAATGTTTGCATTTCTCTTACATTCATAATAATGTAACTTTATTTTGAGTATCATCCTTTTTTCCAATCATTTTTTCATTTTCCTTTGTAATCATAATCTCCTTTGAAATTTTAATTTTTTAGGAACATCGTTTTCCAATAGAATTTCTATAATAATCTGTCCATGTGTGTTATTTCATCATCACTTTTATAAGGATATCCTTCTTCACTAGAATCCTTAGTTTGTACCTTTTCCTTTTTTGGAGGTAGTATATTTGAAGGATACTTATTTTATTTTTATTTTATCTTCATCAATGTCTTTGTTGACTTTAAGTTCATTTTTATACATCATGATTTTTCCTATCAATTCCTTGGCAGGTAGTTTACTTACATCACATTACTCTCTAATTGACACAGATTTTCCTCTCCATATGACGGTTAAGCATCTACGTAGTTTCATTACAGGTCATTTTCATTCAATCTTTTTCCATGTGAATGAATGGTATTCTATATTTCATTTAACCTGATATACATATCATAAATATGTTCATCGGATTTAGTTTTAAAAGTATCATGTTTGATTGTAAATGTATTTAGTCTCATTTATTTGGCATTCGATGTTCCGTCATGTGAGACCGATAAGCTATACTAACTTTCAAAATCACATTTTTCAAGTAGATATTATATAGAATTCATCATCTCCTAAAGTGCATAAAAAAGCATTCATAACTTTAAATCAATTATTTCAAGCAGTTTTTGTAGCACTACACCACTCACTTCTAAGAGTTTGTGGTATTACATATTGATCATCTATTTTAACCTATATATCAAAACCTATACTTTTCAAATGGATTCTCATTTTGATATTCAATTTATCATAGTCATTTCTATTTAAATAAGTATGTCTTTTGGTGGAAAATTTTTCTTTTCTATTATCCATAAAGAACTAAAATTTAGAAATGACAAAAATTTGTTATCTTTTTTATAAAACTAAAATCACAAAAAAAAATATGTATATTTAATTAAGCCTTTAATACCAAATGTTGTTTGGTGAGAATAAATCAAGGAGGGGTGAATTGAGTTCTCAATAAGAATTTCTGAAAATAAACTATCCAATTAATCAAAACATCACATCGACATAAGATCTACTCTTTTAAAAAGATTTTGTAAAGAGTGATTAGGACTCAATTAAAATATGGTTGAGAAATACAAAAAATTTTGAGATCAACTTACATAGATAGTAACATATATAAACAGTATTTAAGATTAATTTTCTAATTTATAGTATTTTTCATCATGAAATATTGTCTTGAAAAATATAGAAAAACAAAACAAATAACATAGTGATTTAGTGGGATAAACAAGAGGTTCATTCTCAAAGTGAGACCTAATCCCCTCCACATGTAAATCACCTATAAATAAGTAGATTATAAATATAATCAAACAAATCAATAACCTATATTAGGTATACATTCAACATTAACTAGATTATTTGTCTTAAAAATCCTCCTCCACAGATATACTTGTGATAAATGAAAAGAAAATATCACATAGGGACCTCTTTTACAAACATAGTGATAATTAGATTGATGAAGGAATGATTAATAAGTATTATCCTAGAACATGTATGATAATGTAATTACTGGATAACTATACAAAAATACAATACTCAAAAGTAAAATAGATAGAACAAATAGAAATATCATAGTCTGATGTATTCTATGTGTTTTTAATCCTCATATTAGCAATTGTGAGGAGTCTATACTTTATTCTAGAAGATTGAGGCAGAACGAAGGATCATAGAAATCTGCCAAAATTCATTGGATGGTCTATGTATGTTTTCTCAATAAATCTCAATAATGTGTTTAGTGATTTTCTAGAATTTATCTTCATATAATTAGAACTATAAATTTCAAGAGAGTTCATATATTTTATCACACACATTCCTTGGTCATTCATAATCGTTGTAATTGAATAAATCATCAATGTTCCGAGAGAGAGATCCTTCAAAAATATAAATCAGTTCTTGTTGAAGGAGGTCCACATTCCTCAAGTCTTTTTTTAATAATTCTTATATACTATTCAAACCATCCTGGAATAGATTTTTTTGTTGAACCATCCAGGCTGATTATGTCATAAAACAATAATAACAATAGTGATAGAGGTGGCTCATCATCTGGAGGTGACTCCACTGATAGTAACTCCATTGGTGGTAGAAGAGACTAACATCTGTCATTATTTAATCTTGGTGGAAGTGGTTTCTTGAGTCTAGCGATAGCTCATCCCGACAGTAATGGTGACATGAGTCTGGTGGTAGCTCATCCAGGTGGTAACAGTTAGGTGTATCCAATAGTGTCTGACCATTACTCATAATAGACATATTATTGAAGTAATATGTTCCTATAAAATTTTATTATACAACATGTGAATCCTTATTAATAAATAAATCATTGTTTTTGATCATTAAAATAAGATATGCCAAACACAGTTCATCCAAGGAGATGCTAAAAATTTGCATCCCTAAAATGATATCATATGAAAATAGAACATATATTTAAGAAGAGTGTCAAAGACCTTCTAGGTTCTCATCATAGTGAGGAACTTCAATGAACATTAAGTGTGGCAACTACTCTTAAGAAATTATCACACACTATTTTATGTATAAAACAATCATGAATTGGTAAGATGTTTATTAATATTGAAAACAATGAATATGGTTTAATAGAAAGTATAAACAAATTTGTTCTAGGAAAGTAACTCTGACATAAATAATTGCATATTTACTATGTCGGCCCCTCGTAATCAGGACTCATTTCATCTATCCCACAACTCAATATATCCTACATGACATCTCTTATAGTCAAAGTCTCACTTTACTAACATCTTCATGTAATGAAATGAAGGTAACTAGTTGGGTGGTATATGAATGGGCTGATAGAATCTGAACTGCCTCATAACCCAATCAGTCTGATGCCACTAAAAAAATATGAAAATAAATTAGAGGAATAATTCAAGAGCTAATAGGTATCATCATCGTGAAATATTGTGGGAGTCTCTGGATGATAGTCATAATATATGGAAGTAATGAAATATAAAAAATAATAATCAACCTAAACATAATGACATATATATTAAAAATAATGTTTTATATAACTAATAACCACACACATCCACAAATGACTTTTCTTTTTCATCCCATGATTTTATATAGGATATCATAAAGTTAAAAAACTGTTCTATTCATTCCGGAATAAAGGACATAGGAACATCCACACACATTCATATCATCTCTAAAATAACAGTTCATATAAACTTTTCATCAATTAAATAGTGATCCTATGATTAAATTATAAGTGAAAAAGTGAGTGGTCTTTATAATATTTTTATCTTGCAAAATGAAAAAAATATCATATATTCCCATCATTTGGAATTTAAATTCTAACATATATTTGTCACATCAAATGAAATATTTTCCCTTATACTCAAGGAGGTAATTTTTAATCTCATTTTTGAAGGAAACTATTATTTCATTATGTTTCTTGATATAGATCGTGTTATCAATTGATGTAGTTTTATTCCTTATAATTCTCGAGAATTTAATAGTTGGTGTATTGAAATCCCAATAAAAATTTTGTGCACATGACATTCCATTGAATAAGGAAGTCAATAGGATAGGATGACAAATACTAACTAGTGGATTCCTATCAATCAAAAGAACCTCATTAGGATAATTCCCCACATCACCCTCATCCATATCATCTCTTGATGCCTCACCAGGTACTTCCTCATTAGGTATGCCACCCTTCAGTAAATGAAGAGTACACACAGAGATGTCCCCTACATTTATTTCTAAATTCTAATCATTTTCTTCATAATTTTCACCTAACATTGGAGTCCTTTGAGTAGGTAATGAATGATTGTGTTATGAAGGACTAAATTTTACATATAACGTAAAACATGGTGCTGTACTAGTAGGTTGCACCTAATCAATATCAGAAATCAACACATTTAATTCAATTAGACCATTACTACACTACTGCCAGAATAACAATGATGCATCCATCCAATCCTCATCATTTAGAAGAGGATACTCATTCTTCCAAAAACATTCAATATATTGAAGATGTCAATACGTAATTGATGTAATCGATTGATAATCCCTCGTTCTTAACTGACTGTGAATATTCTTACATACATTATCCAATGTCACACAATCGTGACTATTTTACACTCTTAGAGGTGACGAACTATAGATAAAACCTTATTCAGTATAAATTACCACACCTTTACCATATATTTGCACATACATGATTTCCTAGAAAAAATAATTATTAAAATATTATTTACTACATCATTAAAATTTTAAAAATATTAAATTGGTTAGGAATAAATAATTGACTTGATCTTTAGACTTTTTCTATAAATTGGTTTATCATTATTTAAAAAACAAACCAAAACCTTGGAGGGATCCTAGTGCCTCTATTATCATCGATTTCAATAACCATCAGTCACCTATAAATCATTGTGTAAAAATCCATCTTCAAACTATCACCTTGGGAGGACGATGGGTTTGGATTCTCTTGAGGCGTGTGGTGTGTGTTTGTATTCCATTATACTCTAATCACCAATATATATATATATATAGACATACACACACATATATATAATTATAATAAATATATTTATTACAATTATATATATATATATATTTCTAATTATAATTTATAAATAAATAAATTTAAAAATATTTCTATATAATTATAAATATAATGATATAACTATTTATATTTATATAATTATAAATATATATATGTTTATAAATATTGACATTAATATATAATTATATATAATTATTTATATAATAACTATATTTATTATTTAAAAATATTTATTATAATTTTATAATTATTTAAATATATATAGATAAATATTTATAATGATAATAATAATAAAAAATATTTAAATTTTTTTATATATGGTTATAAATATAATAAAATTATTTATTATAAAAATATATTTAATATAATTTTATAATTATTTGAAAATGTATTTCTATATATCTAATTATATTAATAAATAAATATATTTTAAAAGTATTTATATTCAATTATAAATTCATTTTTTTAATATATATATATATATATTTATATATATTAATATATATTTATAAATATAAAATATATATGTATTATTTAAATTTTTCATCATTATTTTATAATTATTGAAATATATCATTATTTAATTATAATTTAATAAATATTTTTAAAAATTATATAAATTTATATTTAAATTTTTTCATTTCAAACTTATTAAAAAACTCATTTATGTTGACTAATTATATAAATTTCATACATATTAACATGTTAAAATTTAACAAATAAAAATTAATAAATATTATGAAATCAATGACCTGTTTCTATCTCAGTATAGGGAGACATGATATGTAGTCCGTAGGCCCAAGACCATGTGGCCCACAAACATGGCCTGAAGTCCTTGGGGCTTGAAAGCCCTAATTATAGGCCTAAAAGATCATTTTTTTGCATAAAATCCCCACTTATGAATATTAATTCTACAGAACTCGGACACCTACAATGCTTCCACCTCTACAACACCTGTCGCCACTATAGTGTCATCATTGCTACAGACTGCCACTACTATAGTGCTACTACAATAACTCGAGGGATATCCCTTGGATAATTTTGAACATGGGACATTTGGATGCAAGCATATAAGGATTACCACTAAGGAACCACACCAACTGCATTATTATTACAAAGTAGTAAGTAATACTATTGTTTCTCAATTGTATGAAAATATATGTATTAATTTACAATTTTATTAATTATGATTTTCTAAAGATATCTTGTGATGGTTTTCTATAATAATCACAATGGAAAAAAAGATTCAATTGGATTATTCTAAATGAAACATAAAAGGGAAAATGAAATCATATGGAATCTAGAAGCAAGAATAAGCGAAACAGAAAGAAATTACAGGAAAGTAAAGATTGACATAGATAATTATGTGGTTCATACCAGTTTCATTCAACTCCATGGCCAAAACACCATCACAACAATTATTATTATGCAAAAAAACAACATGAAATAGTGAATTTAAAACCAATCGAAACAAACATAGACCATAGAACTATTTGTGCATGAGTTCCCTATAAATATAGTGACTCATTATGAAGTTTAGAATACGGATGGTAACATACAACCCTAGGTAAGATGTACTCACACACACCAACCTTGATGTCGACCGATATTAATAAAGAATATAAAATGCAAAATCAATTTTTTTTTTCAAAAATAGCCTTACAAACTCAATCCTACAACATGAAATCAAGAAGAGGAAGCTCAATAACTAGACTGTTGTAGTCAGAACTACTTGAAGCTATGATGATCGAACAAGACTCATAAGAGTTGAGGTCTCCACCAGATGGGATCATCTGAACAAGGGGTGTGTAGGTCCATATGTGAGGAGAACTGAATCTCCTCTCTTTCTATTAAAGGATCTATTTGGAAGACGACTGATAAAGCCAATGAACCAAACACTACAATGGAAGAGTCTTGATGAGTAATAAAGTCACAGTAGAGCCAAGGTGACAGGATGACATGCATAACTGTCTAACTGTGATGGTTCAGGGAGTAGTAGAAGCATGCATAGCTGGGTGATATATTAAAATTTATTGTAATAATCATTTTCTGAATCCATTAGCAAGGATATTTCACATCAAATTTATATTTAATTTATTTGGTATATGACGAAATAAATTTCTAGGATTATGAACAGTCTTCATTGGTGAATTTTGATCATAAAGGAAGACACTATCGGATTACCTTCATTACGTTGTGAGGATCCTAGGATAGAATAACTCTATCTATGGTCTACACATGCCCCTATGATTACTAAGATATGCAACTCAATCTCTGAGTGCTAGTCCAGAATGTCGAATGTCTTGTGTTGTTCCATCATTATTGCTCATTCTTCAGTCATAAAAAAATATCTATTTCACTTCTCATTCTTGATCGGGATATATCATGGGAGATGAGATAGAATTCATCGTGCACAAATTTTCTATATTCTATACTAGTACCCAACTCATTAATTTTCTAGACATTATCATTTAATTAAAATTTCAATTACACGTAATTTGAAATTTTTCCAATATGCATTTCTATAAAATAAGTGAATATAAGAAATACACTAATAGAATACATGATTTTTAAATGATACTATAAAATGGATACTCCTAAACATTATACATATTTTTCATTAAGATAACTGACTTGCATTGATGCCGAATTTATTTTTATTACAAATAGAATATGGGATGTTAACCTTACACAGGTCACACCAAACCTTGTTGGTTAGGATATCAACCTGAAACTACAAAATTTCATGGTCTACTCATTTTATCACGTGAGATGTTGTCTAGATGATATGAATAATGTACAATCCAATAACAACAAGGACAAATAACCCGAGAAGGATTATCCCAACTGGTTGTTTGCTAGTTTCTTATAGGATCCCAACATTTTTTCAATGTTTGTGCCTGTTATAATGAGTTTTTGCACGTATATAAGACGGATCATGGATTTCAAAATAGATGATGGGTCATGGATTTCAAAATCATATAAAACATATCTGTATAGAACTAACCAAAAATAATTCAACAACAATTGAAATTGAATATGAAAAAATTTATACATGAATTGCAGGATCCCCAGTTACATAATAATAAGAACTTTAAAAAAGGCTTTCTGAAATATGCATGTTATTTGCACTTGTATAAGAAATATAGTTTCAAAAATCTTATGGAAAACATTCCTAAATTTATGTTGTACCTGAATATCATTCCTTAAATAGTAAAAATATGAATCCATGAAGAATATTGATTAAAAAATTAAAAGTATTGAATAAAGAATTTGACTGTAAATAATTATCATATGATAATAAAAAAACAACCAATTAAAATATTAGAGTTTAAAATCAATAATCTATCATTGATGAAATTGAAATTCATATAGTAGTAAGGTACCATGATTGAAAATGAGAGTCACACAGAGAATGAGTAGATACACCACATGGTAAAACATACATAGTTTATTATATCAGTAACATTCCTTAACATAAAAATAATTATACGATAACATTGGCTCACATGCTTAATGCATATAGATTATTCCCAAATTGGATATTTACTAGTCCATTTATGAATGGTGGGATTATCTTATAAGAAAAATTATGATATACAAATATCGTTTAGTTTTCTGAAATAAAAATATGAAATCATTTAAAAATTGATGAAAAAATTGAAATTTAGAGTAAATAGATCATTATTATTGAATAATTAGATTGAAGATAACAAAAAAATGTGTAGGTTAATATCTCTAAATTAAAATTTTATGAATGTCTCTTTATTTTTTTCATCTTGTTTTCAGACAACATATGTATCTCATGACCCCATGATGATAGAATTGAGAACCCCAAAGTTCTCAGTAAAGTTGATAAAATGAAACAAACATTCAATATCATTACACTAATTGAATAAATTAAGATAGAGGGCCTCAGAGAGGAAAATCCAAGGAGATAGAGATGCAGAATTATTCATTGACTCTTGTAACTGCATACATACTCATAAAAGTGGGAAATAGGACTATAACCATTAACAGAATATGTGTTCCAGTATGGAATAAAATTTGGACCTAATTGAAAAAAAAGAAACATATTTCGAAAAAAATATGATCCTGTTAACCCTAGTATAATAAAAAATATATAACAAAATAGTGAAATACCTTAATTTAAGGGTGTTACATCCTCACTAACATATTGATGATATGTTTAATTCAAACTCTATAGATTCAGATTTTAATAGTAATTCTGTAACATCTATTTTTTTAGAACTATATAAATTTCATAGAGTATAAATATAATATGAATTCATTTCATTGAGGAAAAAGACTTATATTATATATGAATATAAATTAGTGTAGGTGTTTTGATTTCGAAAAAAAAATATTCTTATAACTTTATAAACATACCTAATTATTATTCTTCTTCATGAACGAACAAAGGTAAAATATATATTTTAAGGTTTTTTTCATTTCAAAATCCATGTCCACAAAAACGAAGTAATTCAAACAATAACTCAATTGGATTTAAAAAACATATCTGATTATAATATCAGTGAAAATATGAGAAAGAAAATATAGAATAATTTCCAAATAGATCTATGAAGATTCATAGTAAAACAAAAAAATTAATGCATGATCAAACAAATACGTGATCAATGAAAATTTATCTAGTAGTTAATTGAAAGAACATTGAAATATTTTCAATCTTCATGGGTGGACAGAAAGAAATGTCTTTTAAAGGATCTTAAACATGTGTAAAATGATAATAATCATGGGAAGACAGGTTACACAGAATATATATATAAAAAATCATCCCCTTGGGTGGCCAATAATAAATTTCTTTTCTAGGAGCATCAACATGTGGAAAATGGTGATAAACATTGAGGGACAGGTAACCGAGAAACAATAAATCCAAAAATAGTTAAGATCACTAGCTGAAATAGGAAAAATATATTCATCATGTAAGGCATAACTCATGAAACATTATAATTTTTGATGAATGAAATTAGGTAATATTTAATTTGTGAAGTGTATTTGTTCCCTTATGCCTCACTTTACAAAACACTAAATCCATGAAAACAATAACACAACTGTATGAAAAAAAACCATAAATGATAATGATCTCAGGGAATGTATGAGAAGTAAAATATGAAATAATTTCTAAATAGATCTATGAAAAATCAATATAAAAAACAATGAATGTTCAAAAAAATCAATGATCAAAGAATATTTATCTAGTGGATAATTGAAAGAACGTTTATCTAGTAGATAATTGAATGTACATTTAAATATTTTCAATATTTAAGGGTGTATTGGAAGAAATGTCTTTTCCACGAGCTTAAACATGCACAAAATTACAATAAACATGGCCGGGTTGGTAACCATGAAACAATACATAAAAAATATTCTACATCTTGATGAATTAAGTTTAGTATAATTGGGCATCTAATGTTTATTTCCATCCCGTTTGCCTCCATGTTCACAACACCAATGTAATGAAATAATTAACTCAATTGGATTGAATGAAAATCCATATTTGATTATAATCTCAAAGAATGTATGAAATGTCAACTATAAAATAATTTCTAAACAAATAAATCAAGATTTAGAGTAAAACATAAAAGACAATGCACATTCAAAAAAAATTAATGATCAAAGAACATTTATCTAGTATTTAATTAGAAAATTATTGAAATATTTTCAAGCTCTATAGTTGGAGATGAAGCCCATGAATGAGTAGATGCAGTTTTGGGGAGATGGGTATAGCTAAATATACATGAGAGGGAGAGGATGAAAAATTGGAGGGCGTGTAGGGTCTGGGGAAGAAGAATATTTGATGGAGAATTATTTCATGGGATTGGATAAATTGGATGTAGGTGGAGCGTGGGGAGAGTGACAAGTGGAAGAGTTTCACTAGATTTAGTAAGAGTTATAGTGTTTTTTATGATCTACACATTTGACAAAGTTGTCTATTTATTATCTTTGGATTTAAGTTAAAATATTATTTACTCACATACTAGACATTAAATAAAATTTATTACCTTCAATAAACCTCATTCCAAAGAATAATTATTATATTATTATTATTATTTTTCTGTATACTTACATGTGTAATAACAAATATTATCTAACAAACTTGTTAATTAATATTTCTCACCAGACTTTGTCTTTGTCAATTCGAACTCTTCAATATTTTATTGGACAACCAAATAAATATTTTATTCAAAAATAAAAAAATTATTCACTATTTAGTGAATAAATATTTATTAATATATTCAATAAATAAAATAAATATTTTATTCCCATTTTATTGATAAATTAATTATTTAATTTATGTGATCAATATAACATGAATAAAATTATATCTTGGACATGAGAATAATATTTATTCCATTAATTATACTAAAAAATAATTAAATCATGATCAACATAAACACTTAGTCTATTACCCTATTGGATTTTTCTCATTGTCATTAGGTGGACATGCCTGATGTCCAAGATTATTTTCCCGCAATGTGTCAAGGCACAAAAGATAATGAAATTAAAGTTGAAATGTTTAGAACCACATATGAATTCTCACTATGTAATATAATCCCTTTTCTATGATATCAAATCAGGAAGGTTTCATAAACGTACCACCAATCTATATGCTCGATATGTCTTTCTTTGACTATTTTAAATACACACGTCATTACACCATGTCCATTTTATTTAATGTGACTATTCTATTCCAACTAAATGGATGTGATAACAGCTTCCATAATGATAGAAGGGACTAATATTTCCTTGAATAATTCATTAATAACATGTCTATCATAATAGACCCAACATATCCAAATTCACCATGAACTGTTATTTTCATGGATCAAGAAATACATCTTAGTACGCGAGTTGTAACATGCATTAAAAATAATCGTAAAGACTGAGGACTATCATACACACCCATATATAAGAATATATTATGACACTAAAACCTGCAGAATTCCTTCTGGCGGGTCTGTTCTCATAATCTCTCATCTTAGATTTTACCAAGTGAAAATTTCATGTGAATAATAATTATCTTCTTACAAGTAATCGCACCTCACATTCTATGTACTATATGTCGCATCATAGTATGTTATCCTGCTGAAAAATATTTTTTTGAGTATATAGTCATTGAATATAATGGTTTGAATCATTGTGTGAAAATGCTATGACATTTTCAATGAGATGAAAAATCTAGGATATTATTACTTTAGAGTCATGAAGAAAAACAAACAAAATGATAAAAAAAATATCTATTAATATTCAATACGTAAAATATTCATTTAATCTAAGTACAAACATTTGTTGTTTTCACACCAAATCCAAAAAACTACCACTTGGACTAGAGCCAACTACCTATGACCTTCAGTTCAATATACCTCACATGATAGAAATGTTTCTTATGATTCAAGGCTTTAGTCAATGATTCCACCGCATTGCCTTTCGTGGAACTACTTATTATTTAAAATTCACCTATATAGGAAAAATCCATCAACAAATGATACTTCTGAAGTATGTTCTTCATCCCCTGATGTGACCATGACACTTTTTCTAGAGACACCTCTATAGTTTTATCACAATGTAGTGTGATTGGAACTTTCCAACTAGGTACCACATCAATATATTGGAACATGTTTTGAATCCATACTATTTTTTAATTGACACAATATCCTTAATTTACATGGGATTTACTATAGATTCTATAACCACAAACTTATTTGATCTCTTCTATATGAAAACACCTCCATTAAATGTGAACATGTATCACATTTGTGACTACATGTCATCATTATCAGTTTGGAAACTATAATATGCATATCCTCAGATGTCTATATACTCAATTCCACCATAAATCAGAAACATATCCTTAGTCTTCCTGGGATACATAAGGATATACCTGACTACCATCCAATGATGTTCAATTGGATTAGCATTATATCTTCCAATTCACTTAATGTGTAAGTGGCATCTATCCATGTAGATAGCATAGAATATATGAATAACCCAATCACTGATTCATTTGGAATCCTTGTCATTCTATTTCATTCCTCATATGTCTAAGTACACACTTTCCAAGAAATATTAATGCCATGTGATGTTGGAAATAATACCCTCATTGATTATTACATACTGAATCTCTTCAATATATTTTCAATTTATATAATTTGACATAGGTCAGGAATCCTATTTTATCTAGCGCGATGGATCTCGATCCAAATAATATATGATGCCTCACCTATGCACTTTATAAATAACATTTTTTTCAAAAATGCCTTAAGAGACTATATGATTGATATTTCATTTACAATGAATAATATTTGATCCATATATAAACTTATGAAAATGACTAAACTCCCACTAAACATTATATAGACACACAAATCACGTTAATTCTTTTTGAAACCAAATTCCATTATAGCCTCATAAAAATGATTGTTTCATGACCTGGATACTTTATTTAATCTATAAATGGATATTTTGATCTTTCATATGTTGTTGAAATCCTTTGGAGTTGAAAACCCTTTAGGATATGTAATATAGACATCCTCCTGAAGGCTTCCATTATGGAAGTCTATTTTTGCATCAATTTTTCAAATCTCATAATCCTAGAAAGCCCTAATGGGAAGTACAATAATGATGGATTTAAACATTGAACCTGGGGAGAAAATTTTCATCAAATTCAATGCCTTGAATAAGTTTAAACCCTTTGGAAAAAAGTCACAACTTATAGGTACTTAATTGTACATCCATGTACAGTTTCTTCTTGAATACTCATTTGTAACCAACAGACATTACATCTTTGAGAGATTCTATCTAATTCTATACATGGTATTTTTACACGGATTCCATTTCTAAATTCATGGATTCTTGTCACTTGGTAACAAATTTGACATTTATTGCTTCCTTATAGTTTATAGGATCATTATTATCAACAAACAATGAGTCACCATCCCTGGGGACTAAAATACCATATTGTTCTGGTTCTCTAACTTCTCTAGTACTCCTAAGAAGTAGTTCTGCCACTGGAATATTTTCTTCTTCCACGAGGCTTTCTTGATTTATTTCCTTTGAAAACTCTGTTATATATTATGCCAAAACTTAATCAAATTCTATATCACTCCCATCATATCCATTAGAGATATGATCCTAATCACTAAATGTGGGACGTCTTTCTGCCAAAACCTTTTTGTATGAAGGATGGTATAGGTATTATGCATTTATTTGTTTGGTATATCCTATAAAGTTTCACTTTTATCCTCAAGGTGATGTCTTAGTACCATAAGATTCCATAAAAATGATTTTCAACCCACCACATGAAAGTATGATAGCATGGGATTCTTTCCATTCCATAGTTGGTATGGAATACAATCTTTTTATTTAGTAACACGGTTTAGTATGTATGATATTGTTTGTAACACATATCCATAAAATAATAATACAAGACTCGCATGACTCATCATTGATCTCACCTTTCCCAACAATGTATGATTTCTCCTTTCACCCACACCATTCCACTAAGGCATATAAGGAGGAGTGTGTTGAGATAAAATCCTAAACTCTCAAATTTTATTATAATAGTAAAATTCCTCCACATCAAAAGAATTAGATGAAAACTTTTGTACCACATGTTAAATTCATATATATTATTCCAAAACAAGATATTTACCATTCCACTAATGAAACAAGAGATTATCTTATAAGGCCAATTGGGATATGAAAATGTATTTTTGCATTCTGAAATTTAAATTATGAAATCAATTAAAATTTAATGATTAGAATAGAAATTTAAATAAAATGGATGAATATTATTGAATAATGAGATTGGAGATAAAAAAGTAATGTGTAGGTTAATATTTCAAAATTAAAAGTGGATGCATGTCTATTCATTTTATTCCTTTGGTTAACATAAAACATATTTTCCTCATCTTCCCATTATGATAACATGGAGAATCTTGAAGCTATGAAAAAAGTGATAAAATGAAACAAACTGTCAATATCATTACACTGAGCGAATTACATAATATAGAGGACCTCTGAGAGGAGGAACATCCAAGGATTTAGAGATGTATAATTCTTCATTGACTCCCATTACTCTATAAAGACTAATCAATGTGGGAAATAATACTACAATAATGAATAAAATCTATGTACATTTTTGGAATACAATATGGACCTATTTGAAAAAAAAATAGGAAAAAATATGATCTTGTTTACCCTATTATAATAAAAAATACATTATAAAATAGTGAAATAACTTAATCCATGGGTGTTATGTCCTTACTCACATGTTGATAATATGTTTAATACAAACTCCTTAGATAAGGATTTTAACATTTATTCTGAAACCTATATTTTTTTTGAAACTGTATAATATTCCTTGAATGTAAATATAATATGAATTCATATCATTGAAGAAAAGGATTCATATTATATATGAATATAAATTAGTATAGACCTTTTAATTTAGAAAAAAATATGTATTATAAAATTTTAAACATACCTAATCATTAAGCTTGTTTATGAATGTACTGAAATGAAATGTAAAATAAAAAGTTGATTTTTTACCTTCTGCATCCCTATACACAACACCAATGTAATGAAAACAATAACTCAATTGTATTAAAAAACATAAAGGATTATGATAGCATGGAATGTATGAGCAATAAAATATTAAATAATTTCTAAATATATCTTATAAGATTTATAATAAAACAATAAAAAAATGAATGTTCATAAAATCCATTATCAAAGAACATTTATCTAGTATTTAATTGATATAACATTGAAATATTTTCAATATGCATAGGTGGACATAAATAAATGTCTCTTCTCAAGGATTAAACATTTGTAAAATGATGATAAAATGTTAAGATATGTAACCATGAAATAATACATCAATTATTTTATTATTCTTATTTAAATAACATAAATAAATTTTAACTTGTAATGTTTATTTTTTTCCCTTATAAATCCCTATCCAGAAAAAATAATGTAATGAAAAAAATAACTCAATTAGATTGAAAAAAACATATGTGATTATGTCATTATGGAAATTATGAGCAGTAAAATATAAAATAAATTCAAAAGAGATCTAGGAAGATTTACAATAATACAACAATAAAAATTTATTTTTCAAAATATTCGTGATTAAATAACATTAATCTAGTAGTTAATTGAATGTCCATTGAAATATTTTCAAGCATCTTTGGTGGCCAGAAAGAAATGTCTTGTCCAGGAGAAAAAACATGAGGGTAATCGTGATAATCTTGGAAGGATTGGTTACCCAGAAATAATACATCCAAAAAGAGTTAAGATCCATAGCTGAAATTGGGAAAATATATTTTACGTGTAATGAAAAAATCATCCAACATTAATATTTTCGAAGAATGAAAATAAGAAAAATTTATCTTACAAAGTTGATTTTTTCACTTTTGCATCCCTGTGCACAACACTAAAAATATGAAAACAATAACACAATTGAATTGGAAAAAAAAGTATAGATTAATATGATCTCATTGAAAGTGTGAGAATTAAAATATAAAATAATTTCTAAATATATCTACAATGACTCTGAGTAAATGAAAAAAAAACCATGTTCAAAAAAATCCTTGATCAAAGAACATTTATATAGTAGATAATTTAAAGAACATTGAAATATTTTAAATATTCAAGGGTCTCCAACAAGAAATGTCTTGTCCGGGAGCTTAATCATGCACAAAATGATGATAAAAATGGCCAGATAGGTAACCCTAAAACAATACATAAACAATATTCTACTTCACGATAAATGAACTTAAGTAAAATTTAACTTGAAAAGATTATTTTCTTCCCTTATTCGTATTTATTCACAACACTAATGTAATGAAAACATTAACTCAATTGGATTGGAAAAAAACCATATCTAATTATGATCTTAGTGAAAGTATGAGCAGAAAAATATAAAATAATTTATAATCAAATCAATGATGATTTAGATTATCCAAAATACAATTAACGTTCCAGACCACAATCATCATTGAACATTTATCTAGTATATAATTGAAAGAGCATTGAAATATTTTTAAAAATCATGGATAGAGATGAAGTGCTAGAGAGATTAGTAGTAGCCGTGGCGAGATGTTGAGAGCTCAAAATGCAGGTGAGGTAGATGAAGACAAATTAGAGGGTGTGTAGGGTTTTGGGGAAGCTGAAGATTGAATGGATAATTTTTTCAGGGTATTGTAGAAATTGGATGGAGGTGGAGGATAGGGGGAGTGAAACATGGAATAGGGCCACTAAAATTAGTAAGAGTTATAGTGTTTTTGATTATCTAAAAATAATACATAACCATCTATTTATAGAGTTTGGATTTAAGTTTAAATTTTATTTAATGGCATAATATCCATTAATAACATTTATTACCTATAATAAACCTAACCTCACATAATAATAATTATTATATTATTATTTTTTGGTGCATGCTAACTTGAGTAATAACAAATATAGGTATCTTTTCAATGGCTTGACTTTGTTTAAACCCTTTTGCAGCAAATAGTACCTTATAGGTACTTAATTTTTCTTCAATGTCCAGTTTATTCTTGAATGCTCATTTGTAACCAATATAATTTACATCTTCTAGAGGTTCTACCAAAATCCATAATTTATATTTTTACACGGAATCCATTTCATAATTCATGGAATCTTGTCACTTGGAAACATATATTCCACTTAATACTTCAATATTGTTTAGGGGATCATTATTATCCCCTAATTATGAGTCACCATCCCTGGTGACTAAAAAACCATACTATTCTGGTTCTCTAACCTCTCTAATAATCCTATGTAATAGTTTTGTATCTCGAATAATTTCTTCCTCCATGAGGGGTTGTTGATTTTTTTCTATGAAAACTCTTGGGTATCTTAATATAGGAATCCATAATATTCTATATCACTACCACAATATCATTTAATGATAAGATCCTTATCACTAAATGTGGGATGTATGTCACCCACAACATTTTTCTGAAGGATTGTATAAGTATTATCAAGTAATTTATTTGGGATATCCTATAAAGATACACTTTGTTCCTCATGGTGATGAAATCGAAACTAAATATGACGTAAAAAATGATTCTCAACCCACCACATTTTAGTAAGACAACATGTGTTTCATTCCATTCCATTATTGGTATGGTATACCATATTTTTCTTTATTTGGAACTCTCTTTAGTATGTATGATGTGGTTTGTAATGTGTATCACGAAAAGGATAATGGAAGAGTCACATTACTCATTATTGATCCTACCATGTCCAAGAAGGTACGATTACTCATTTCAAACACACAATTACTCTAAGACATATAAGGAGGATTGAGTTAAGATAAAACCATAAACTCCAACAGTTTATTATAGAAGTAAAATTACTTCAAATAAAAATCATTATATGATAACTTTTGTACCACATGGTTAATGCATATAGATTATTTAAAAAAATTGATATTTACCAGTCCACAAATGAATGGGAGGTTATATTATAAGAAAAATTGTGATTTACAAATGTCGTTTTGTGTTTTTAATATTAAAATATAGAATCATTTAAAACATAACGATAAAAATAGAAATTTAGAGTAAATATATATATATTATATAATAATGATATTGAAGATAACAATAATAATTTTTAGGTTAATATCTCTAAAATAAAAGCAAATACATGTCCCTTTATTTTTTTCATCTAGTTATCATACAACATATGTATCTCATTATCACATTATAATAACATGTAAAATACCAAATCTCCTAGTAAAAGTGATAAAATGAATCAAACAATAAATATCATTACACTAAAAGAATCACATAATATAGAGGGCCTCAAAGAGGAGGAACAACCAAGCTGTTAGAGATGTAGAATTCTTTTTTGACTCCTATAACTCCATAGATACTCATAAAAGTGAAAAATATGACTGAAATCATTATCATAATCCACGTACCTGTATGGAAGAAAATATTGTACTATTTTTAAAAACAAATATAAAAAAATTAGAACAAAAATATCCTATTAACCCTCTTATAATGAAAAATAATTAATAAATGAGTAAAATAACATAATCCATGGTTGTTACATCCTTACTCACATGTTGATGATATGTTTATTAAAAACTCCTTAAATTATTATTTTAACTTTAATTAAGAAACATCTATATTTTTGAAACTGAATAAAATTCAATGAATGTAAATATAATACGAATGCATATCATTGAAAAAAAGACTCATATTATATATGCATAAAAATTAGTTTATATGTTTTAATTTAGAAAAAAATATGTATTAGAGATTTTTAAACATTCCTAATCATTATACATCATCATGAACAAACATAAGTGAAATGTAAATTGTAAAGTTGATTTTTTTCCGTTATGGATTCCTATGAACAGTAACAAATTAATGAAAAAAACTCAATTGGATTGAGAAAATCCATAACTGATTACGATATCATAGAAAGTATGAGAAATAAAATATAAAATAATTTCTACAAAGGTCTATGAAGATTCATAGTAAAACAACAAAAATATTGCATGTTCGATCAAATCCATGATCAAATTACATTTATCTAGTAGTTAATTGAATGAACATTGAAATATTTTCAATATGAAATTGTGGAAAACAAGAAATTTCTTTTCAAGGAGCATAAATAAGTGTACATTGATGATAAAAATGGAAACACATGTAACACAAAAACAATACATCAAAAATATTCTTCTACTTTTTGACGAAAATTATGTAAAATTTATCTTTTAATGTTTATATTCTCCCCTTATACATAACTATGAAAAAAAAGAAATTAATGAAGACAATAACTCAATTAGAATGAAAAAAATATCTTGTTTTGATATTTGGGGAAGAATGAGCTATAATATATAAAATTATTTTTCAATAGATCTATGAAGATTTAGAGTAATAATACAAAAACAATTCATGGTCAAAAAAATTAATGATCAAATAACATTTATCTAGTAGATAATTGAATGGAAATAGAAATATTTTCAAGGATCACTGGTGGCAACCAATAAATGTCATGTCCGAGAGATTAAACTTCTTTAAAATGATGATAATAATGGAAGGACAGGTAACCCAAAAACAATATCTCCAGAAATAGATAATATCCCTAGCTGAAATATGAAAAATATATTCTATGTGTAAATAATAACTCATCCATCATAATTTATTTTTATGAATGAACATAAGTAATCTTTAACTTGTAATGTTTATTTTTTACCTTCTGCATCCCTATGCACAATACTAGAGCAATGAATACAACAGAAAAATTGGATTTTATAAAAACTATAACTGGTTATGACCTCAAAGAAAGTATGAGAAGTAAATATTAAAATAATTTTTAAATATATCTATGATGATTCAGAGTAAAACAAAAAAAACAATGAATGTTCAAACAAAAAAATATGAAAGAACATTAATCTAGTATATAATTGAATGAACATTGAAATATTTTCATTATTCAAGGATGTCCTGTAAGAAATTTCTTGTTCATAATCTTAAACATGCACAACATGACAATAAATATGGCCAGATAGGTAATCCTGAAACAATAAATCACAAATATTATGCTTATTGATGAACAAATATAAGTAAATTTTAACTTTTGAATTTTATTTTCTTCCATTCTACATCCCTATGAAAAAAAAGTAATGATATCATTAACTCAATTTGACTCAAATAAAAACCATATCTCATTATGATCTCAGAGAATGTATATGCTGTAAAATATAACATAATTTCAAAACAAATCTATGATGATTCAGATTAAAACAAAATATAGTTCGCATTCCAAAAAATTCCTCATCAAAGAACATTTATCATGTATATAATTGAAAGGGATTGAAATATTTTCAACCTACATGGATGGAGATGAAGAGAAGGAGCAAGAAGCAACAGCCGTGGTGAGATGGGGATACATTGAAATGCATTCAATGGAGAGGAAGTAAAATATGAGGGTGATTAGTGTATTGGGGATGTATAAGATGGAATATAGAATTGTTTCATAGGAGTGGAGAAATTGGATGGAGGTCTAGCGCAGGGAGAGTGACACGTGGAAGAGGGCCACTATAATAGTAAGGGATATAGAGTTTTTGATTCTCTACACATATGACATTACCGTCTATTTATAGAGTTTGAATTTAAGTTAAAATATTATTTAATAGAATAATAGACATTAAATAACATTTATTACCTTTAATAAACTTCATTCCACATAATAATAATTATATTATTATTATTTTGTGGTGTAGCCTAACATTCCACATAACAAATATTATCTAACAGAATTTTTAATTAATATTTCCCATCAGACTCAGTCTTGGTCCATTAGAAATTTTCATTCATTTATTGTAGAGAAAAATAAATACTTCATTCATAAATTAAAGTTTTATTCACAATATAGTGAATAAATAATTATTAAAATATTCAATAAATAAAATAAATATTTTATTAACATGTTTACGAATAAATATTTATTTAATTTATGAGATCAATATAATGTGAATAAAACTCATCCTCGTACTTGAGAATAATATTTCTTCCATTAATTAAACTAAAATATAATATAATCAAGATAATGAAAAACACCTAGAGTGTGACCCTCTAGGATTCTTTCAAGTACTCATTAGGCAGACTTGCCTAAATCCCAAGATTATGGTCTAAAAATGAGTCAAGCCACCCAAGATAATGAACATAAAGTTTATATTTCATGAAACCCATATGAATTCTCACGGTTTAATATAATCCCTTTGTCATGATATCTCATCATGTAGGATTAATAACTATGTCACCATCCTATATGCACGATATTTATAATTTTCACTATCTGAAATAAACACAACACTACACCATGGCCATGAAATTTAATGTAACGGTTCTATCCCAATCAAAGGGATGAGATATCAGCTTCCAAAATGATGAAAGTAAAAAATCCTTCCTTTAATAATTATTTAATGACAAGTCTCTCATAACAAACCCAACGTATCCAAATTCACCATGAAATGTTATTTTCATGGTTAAGGAAATTCATCTATATATGTGAGTTCTTAAATGCATTAAAAATAATCTTAATGATCGAGGTCCATCATATGTACTCATAGACAGAAATATCTGATGACACCAAAACAAGTAGAATTCCAAAAATGGATTTTTTTTTCTCAAAATCACTCCTATTGTAGTTTACCAAGTGTAAATTTCATTTCAATAAGTCTTATGTTCTTACGAGTACTCACACCTCACATTATATGTACTATGTGTCCCATCACAGTATGGCATCTAACTGCAAAACATTATTTGAGAATATCACTGTATAATTTCATGGTCCTCATCATAGGGAGAAAATGCTATGACCTTATCAATGCGATGTAAAGTCTAGGATATTATTACATAGGAGTCATGTAGAATAACAAACAATATGTTACAAAATGTTTTATTAATATTCAATACATCGAATATTAATTTAATCAATGTATAAACAGTTGGTTCTAGGATAAAAACTCCAATAAACTACCACATGGACTAGTGCCAACTTCCTATGACATTCAGTCCAATATACCTCACATGATAGTCATGTTTCTTATTATTCAAGGATATAGTAAAAGGGTCTTCCACATTTCCTTCAATGAAAATACTTTTCATTGTGACTTCACCGCTCTGAGAAAAATCCATCATGATATGATACTTTTGAAGTATATTCTTCATCTGCAAATGTGACCTTGGCTCATTTTTAAGACCCACTAATACAGTTTTATCAAAACATTGTGTTATAGGATCTTTACTACTAGGTACCACATCAAGATCTTAGACAATGTTGTGAATCCATATTGTTTATTAATAGCTTCATAAGCCGTAATATACTCAGGATCTACTTTTGAATCTATAACAATGGACTTTTATGATCTCATCTATATCACAACACCTCTATTAAAAGTAAATATGAATCACTTTTGTGACTTCATGTCATGTATATTAGTTTGGATACTAAAATATGCATATCCTCATATGAATACATCCTCATATGATCCATAAACATGGAAGATATCAATTGTTTGACTACGATACTTAAAGATTGTCTTGACTGCCTTCTGATGTTGTTCAACTAAATCAGCTAGATATCATTATATTCACTTAACGCACGAGTAAAATCAATCCTAGTACCTATCATAATAAACATGACTAACCCGATCGTTGGTGCATATAGAATCCTTGTAATTCTACTTCATTCCTAAAATGTTTAAGGAAACGTTTTCCGAGAATTATGAATGCCATGTGATGATAGAAACAATCCCCTCTTGGATTATTACGTAATTAATCTCTTCAAAAATCATTTCAATATGTGTACTATGACTAAGGTCGAATTTATTAAACCATGCCATAGGACAATATAAGATGGATATTTCATTTACAATGTGTAATATGTCATCAACATATATTCTTATAAAAATGACTAGACTCTCAATATACCATTTATAGACACATGAATTGCATTCATTATTTATGGCACCAAATTCCATCATGGTTTCATAGAAAATAATGTTCTATGACTTGGATTCTATCATTAACCCATAAATTGTTCATTGAAAAATTCATACCATGTTGGAATCTATCGGAGTCGCAAACCCTTCAGGCTATGTCATATAGACATTGTCCTAAAGGTTCCCATTAAGGAAGGCTATTTTTAAATCCATTTCCCAAATCTCATAATTATGGAAATATGCAATGTATTGTAAAATTCGGAATGATTTCATCATTTTAACTGGTGAAATTTTTTCATAACAGTCAATGAATTGACTTTGTTTAAACCCTTTTGCAACCAGTCCTACCTTATATGTTCATAATATTCCTTTCATGTCCAGTTTCATCTTGAATTCCAATTTGAAACCAATATACTTTACATTTTATAGAGGTTCTACCAAAATCCATAATTAATATTTTTACATGAAATTCATTTCAGAATTCATGGTATCTTATCATATGGAATCATCTATGACACTTACTACTTCGTAATAGGTTATAGGATCATTATTATCACCTAATAATGAGTCATGATCCCTAGAGACTAAAAAACCATACTATTCCAGTTCTCAATCCTCTCTAATACTCTTATTGATTTTTTTGCCTCTCGAAAAATTTCTACTTCCACAAAGGTTTGTGGATTTTTTTTCCCATGAAAACTCTTGTGTATCTTAATGTATGAATTCATAATATTCTATCTCACTCCCACTATATCATATAATGATAATATCCTCATCACTAAATGTAAGATGTCTGTCAGCCACAACATTTTTCTAAATGATTGTATTAGTAGTATCGAGTTATTTTGTTGTGATATCCTATAAAGATACACATTGTGCCTCAGGATGATATATTATTACCTAAAGAGGCACAAAAAAATGCTTTTCAACCCACCTCATGTATGTAAGACAACACGTGTCTCTTTCCATTCCATAATTGGTATGGTATACCATCTTTTTCTTTATTTGGAACTTAGTTTGGTATGTATGATGCAGATTGTAACGTGTATCCCTAATAGGATAATGGAAGAGTAATATGACTCATCATTGATCTCACCATGTCTAACAAGGTATGATTCCAAAATTCACACACACAATTCCACTAATGCATATAAGGAGGAGTGAGTTGAGATAAAATCCTATCCTCCTATAGTCTATTTTTGTAATAAAATTACTTTACAAAAAATAATTATATGATAACTTTTTTACCACATGGTTAATGCATATAGATTATTCCCCAATAGGATATTTACCAGTACACTGGTGAAAGAGGGTGTCATCTTATAAGACCAATTTTGAAATAAAAATTTCATTTTGTGTTCTGAAATTTAAAATATGGAATCAATTAAAAATTAAAGATTAAAATATATATTTAGAGTAAATATATGTATATTATAGAATAATAATATTCAAGATATAAAAATAATGTTTAGGTTAATATCTCTAAATTTTAAGTGAATGCGAGTTCCATCATTATTTTCATTTAGTTTGTAAGACTACATATGTATCCAATTATACCATGATGATAAGATGTAGAATCCAAAATCTACTTGTAAAAGTGATAAAATGAAACAAACTATCAATATCATTATACTAAATGAATCACATAATATATAGGGCCTTAGATAGGAGGAATAATAAAGGAGTTAGAGACGTATAATTCATATTTCACTCCTATAACTTCATACATACTCATCAAAGTGGGAAATATGATTTTAATCATGAACAGATTCAACGTACCTATATGGAATAAAATATAGAAATATTTGAAAAATAAAATATACTCAAATTAGGAAAAAATAACATCATGTTAACCCTCTTATAATAAAAACTAAATATCAAATAGTGAAATATATTAACCCATCGGTGTTACATTCTCCCTCACATGTTGATGATATGTTTATTACAAACTACTTTGATTCAAATTTTAACATTAATTTTGAAAAATCTATTTTATTTTTGAAATTTTATAAAATTAATTGAATGTAAGTATAATATGAATGTATATCCACTACTAGAAAATGGGGCATTGGAGCCCCCCAGACTCGGGCGACCGGCTTGGGCAGTCGCTATAGCTAACCATTAGCGACCGCCAATGGCGGTCGCTAACCTGCATAAAAAAATTCGGGGGGTTTCTGCGCCCCCCCCCCCCCCCCCCCCCGCGCCCTCGATCTCCCTCCACCCTAACCCCCTCCCTCCCTCGCCGCCCTCCCTCGCACTGCCCTCCCCTCCCCCACCGCCCGGCCTCCCCCGCCGCCCGCCCTCCCCCGCCGCCCGCCCTCCCCCGCCGCCCGCCCTCCCCCGCCGCCCACCCTCCCCCGCCGCCCGGCCTCACCCGCCGCCTGCCCTCCCCCGCCGCCTGCCATCCGGCCTCCGGCCGCCGCCCTCCGCCATCGGCCCTCCGGCCGCCGACCTCCGGCCTCTCGGCCCTCCCCCCCCACCCCGGACGGCACCCGCACCCCGGACAGCCCCCGGCGCGCACTCCGGACTGCCCCCCGCACCCCGGACGCCTCCCCGCACCCCGGACAACACCCCCCCGCGCACTCCGGACCGCCCCCCGCACCCCGAACGCCTCCCCGCACCCCGGACAGCCCCCCCCCCCCCCCCCCCCCGCGCACTCCGGACCGCCCCCCGCACCCCGGACGCCTCCCCGCACCCCGGACAGACCCCTGCACTCGGACACCCCCCTCCAAACCCGGACAGCCCCACCGCACCCCGGACAGCCCCCCCCCCCCCCCCCCCCCCGCACTCGGACACCCCCCCTCCGAACCCGGACAGCCCCCCCGCACCCCGGACAGGCCCCCCGCACCCCGGACACCCCACCCCGCACCCCCGACAGCCCCCCTGCACCCCAGACAGCCCCCCCTCCCCCACACCCCGGACACCCCCGCACCCCGAACACCCCTTCCCACACCCCTGACAGGCCCCCAACACCCCGGACACCCCTCCCCGCACCTCGGATAGCCCCCCCCCCCACCCCCCCGACCCCGGACACCCCCCCCCCCTCGCTGCCCGTCCCCCGTCCCCTCACCGCCTCCTCTCCTCCAGCTCCCCGCCGCCGCCGCCGCCCGTCCCCTCCCTTACCGCACCGCCTTTGGCTCCGGCTCCCCTTCGCTGCCTCCTCTCCCTCGCAGCACCGCCTTCGGCTCCCCTCCCTTTCAGGTTTGTAGCTCAATCAGGTAACATGAGCTTTCAGTTACATTATTATTTTATCAATGGTTCATAAACAAATGGTTAATATTTATTTTGAATATAGTTGATTTGAAAAATGTAAATGTAATAAGTATTGTGTAAATGTTTGTTATACAGATATTATTATGGATAAGAGTTGGATTGATCTTCCAAATCGAACGTCTAGAGAATATTTCAATGGCATTATGCAGTTTATTGACTTCACGAGAGGATTTGAAAGTAACTATATTAGTTGTCCATGTAGAAAATGTGCTAACAGATATCAATTCACACGAGATACTGTGAGGGAGCACCTTTTCTTTAATGGATTTCTGAAAAATTATAAGAGTTGGACTCGTCATGGAGAAGAATATGTTCGTTGTCAAAATACAGATACAGCTCAGATGGATGTTGATGCAAGGATGACTGATCCAATGCATGAAATGATTACTGAAATGGTACGTTGGTTTGATCCTAAAGGCATTGACATCCAGAATCTTGAGACCGGTGAGATAAATCTTCGCTCTGGTGCAGATCGTGATTTGAGGAGGTTTTATGAAGTACTTGATGATGCGAAAATAGAATTATATCCTCGATGTACTTCTTACAATAAACTGTTGTTTATCATGGAGTTCTTGCATTTGAAGACTTTGAATAATTGGTCAGACACATCATTCGACATGCTTTTGGTTTTATTGAAAAAAGTTCTTCCTGTCGACGCTAAGATTCCTGAGTCGTATTACTATGCTCGTAAGTTGACAGAGAACTTAGGTTTTACATATGAGAGTATAGATGCATGTGCAAACAACTGTATGTTGTTTAGAAATGAAACTGCTCATTTGGATATTTGTACGGTTTGTGGTGCTTCCAGGTGGAAAGAGAACAGGGGAGATAAGACTCATCAAAGTCAGATTGCAATACAGGGGAAACCGATTGCCGTAAAGAAAATGCGATACTTTCCCCTTAAACCGAGGTTGAAAAGATTTTTTTTATGTCATCTAAAGTTTCTAATTTAATGATATGGCATGCAGAAAGAGTTCATGAAAGTGACATTTTAACCCACCCGGCAGACTCTCATGCATGGAAGGATTTTGATAAGAGACATCCCGACTTTTCTAAAGATGTTCGTAATGTCCGATTGGGATTGGCAGCAGATGGTTTCAATCCATTCAAGTCTATGGTTGGTGAAACTCATAGCACATGTCCCGTGGTGTTGGTTCCATATAATCTTCCTCCGTGGCTTTGTATGAAGAAACAATTTATATTACTTTCCACTCTTATTGATGGACCTAAAAGTCCGGGGGATAAGATTGATGTTTACCTTCAGCCATTGATTGATGAGTTGAATGAATTTTGGGGCGATGGTGTGATGACTTATGACTGCGAAACGAATGAAATGTTCAAACTGCATGCTGCTTTATTGTGGACAATCAATGACTTCCCAGTTTATGCAAATTTATCAGGCTGGAGTACGAAAGGGGAATTTTCTTGCCCTTGTTGCAATAAAAGTAAAAAATCTCTATGGCTTAAACATTCCAAAAAATGGGCATACATGGGTCACATGCGTTTTCTCCCTCCCCAGAACAGGTTCAGAAAGGACAGAGTGGCATTTGATGGTTCTATAGAGTTCAGCCCAGCACCAAAGATCATGATAGGAGTCGAAATGTTATCGCAGATTGAGGAAGAAAACATCCGCACGGTATATGAAATTCAGGATTTGGTGGCTCCTCCAGTACGTAATATTCGTGCTGCGGGTAGGTAGCGCAGTCACAATTGGAAAAAGAAAATTATTTTTTATATTCTTCCGTATTGGAAAACTAACATGTTGAGGAATAATTTGGATGTCATGCACATTGAAAAAAATGTTTGTGATAACATATTGTGGACCATTTTAGGTGTCAGTGGAAAGTCAAAGGACCATGTTAATGCACGCCGTGATTTGGAAGAAATGGGTTTAAGGAAACAGTTGCATTTACAGTTAGCTGAGGGAAACAAGGCATATATGCATGCTGCACAGTATTCGATGACTACAGAGGAGAAAGAGACATTTCTTTCCATTTTGAAGATGGTCAAGGTGCATGATGGTTACTCTTCTAATATTTCAAAGTGTGTGAATCTGACGAGCAAGACATTGTAAGGGTTGAAAAGTCATGACAATCACATATTACTTCAGCAGTTGATTCCAATCCCAATTTGTGATTGTTTATCCCCCAATGTTGTTCAGCCCTTGATTGAGATGAGTAATTTTTTTAGACAGATTTGTTTAAGAAATCAACGAATGAGTGATTTAAAAAGTTTGCAGGACCGAATTGTACTTACGCTTTGTCACTTTGAGAAACTTTCCCCCCCCTCATTTTTCGATGTTATGGTCCACTTGACAGTGCACCTAACTGATGAAGTAATGGCTGCTGGTCCAGTTCAATTCAGGTGGATGTATCCTATTGAACGGTATTTGAGTACATTGAAAAGATTTGTACGCAACAGAGCTCGTCCAGAGGCATCAATAGCCAATGGTTATTTGATGGATGAGTGTACTACCTTTTGTGCAGAATATCTTACGGATGTTGAAAAAAAATTAGATAAGCCCTCTCGGATTCATGATGGTCCAGTTGGAGAAGGAACCACATTTGATATGGAAAACATCGAGTGGATACGAGCACATCGATATATCTTGTTCAATACTCCATCAGTTGCACCATTAATGCAGTAAGTATCTTATCAGTGTGCTTGTATAACTTTTACATGTTTTCTTTGCATAATTTGATCTTTTAAACATCGCGTAATCATTTGCAGGAAACACATTAATGAGATAAAAGAAGAGATGCATCGTGCGACTGAGTTTCAAATTCAACAATCTCATTATGCGGCATTTCATGATTGGTTCAAGGATTATGTATGTTTAAATTGATTTTCATTATGAGTGAATTATTAAACTAATTCTTTCTGCATATATCAGTATTGATTTTTATAAATTATGTAGGTTCGTAAGCTGAGGGAGTTAGGGGACCCCACGCTACCTGAAGTATTTATCCAACTGGCTGAGGGTCCAACTATAACGGCTCGTCGTTATAAAGCTATTGATGCTAATGGTTTTCGATTTCACATTAAAGATGTTGACGACAAACAAGCAACACAAAACAGTGGCATCGGTTGTCCCTTTGTCGATTCTGGTTATTACTATGGTCAATTGATAGACATCATTGAATTTGTATACACACATGGTTTGAAGTACATATTGTTAAAGTGTAATTGGGTTAATCCAGTGCGTGGATGTAAAGTCGATCAATATCAGTTTTCATTGGTGAATTTTTACTATATGTTATACAGAAATAATGAACGAGTTGAGAATGAACCTTTCATTTTGACATCACAAGAGGAACAAGTATTCTTCGTTACTTTGCCTTCGGATCCAAGTTGGCAAGTTTTTGTCAAAATGTCTCGGCGAGGAGTGTTTTTATTTGAAGAAGATGAACCCAAGACTGTTCCGTTTGTTTACCAACAACTTGATCAACATACCGTAGTTCAACGTGAAGAAGATATTTATTGGGTCAGAGTGGCTGTTGAAGGAGATACAGTCAATTTGCATGCATAATGAAAGGTATAATTGTTTTCCTGCTATTCAGTAGAATGTCCTAGGATATCATAAATTATCTAATCATTTTATAAATCCTTATAAGTTTTAATCCTAACTTTTGTAAGTTAATTCAGTCGTAAATATTTAGGTTGATTAACTTTCTGATTTTTTAAAATCCATTCACAACTAATTATTCAATCCATTTTTTGTTTGAATAACTGTTGTACAAGTTTGATTTATTAAGAACAATCCAATTTATCTTTTAAACACTTTGGACTCATTACTGATATTTTGTATGACTGCAGACATGTCAGGGGAAGAGGCAGAAAATCCACATCATCCATCTGAGGCATCTACGTCTCAGGGTCGAGGTATGTTTGAATGTCATTGTCTATATTTTTTATGTAATTGACATATATATATATATATATATATATATATATATAACATTTGTCAATTTATTTATAAAATTGTTTTCAACAGGATCAGACTCGGCTGCTTCTTCCTCTCGCAGGAGAGGCCCTGGTCGTGGCATATTATCATGGAATTCCGACACGACGATAGATGTTTCATTTGATGAGGTATTTCATCCCGTGGGACCGAATGCCCCGACATTTATTCGTCAGCTGGGTCATATCATACGTGACCCACATCGATTTCCATTGACCACGCGTGATTGGGATTCTATCCCTCAGGACACATTAGATCGTCTATGGAGGGAGGTTCAGGTAGGAAAATAATTTTACTTTATTTCCTATTTATAAATAATACTAATATGTTTGATTATTTTCATTATAGAAAAATTTGAAAGTATGCCCTGAAGAGTTTCGGCCCGTGTGTATGAGAAAATGCCGTAAGCTGTGGAAAGATTATAAAGGCAAAGTGAAGAGGGACCACTGGGTACCAAATGTGGGTGCCCTTGACATTTTGGAAAAAGTCCCGAGAGGTGTCCTCCCGGCTCAGTGGCGTGACTTGGTTGCATATAGGTCTACTGAGGGTGTTGCGGTTTGTATATTAATTATTTTTATGTATATATATTTTCAAGAATATGTGATTTGTTTGAAATTTGAATGAATTGAATGTAGGAGGTGTCAACACGCCATTCGGAGAATCGAGCGTTGCAGGGACCAGCTCACAGGCTCGGGACTCGTCACGTGTCTCAGATCCGACATGAGGTATATATTATTCATTTTTTAATTTATTAATTAATATGGTTTTGTGTTTATATTCTTTTAATATACTGTTGCGAGGGAAAGGTGCAGCAACTGATAAAATGTCGGTGTGGATAAGGACTCGTGATCGCAATGATCCAGAGGTTGCAGCATTGATAATAAGTGTCTGTACGTACCAATAATTACATAAATCTATATATTAACATATATATATTTATATATATTTAAATATTTCACAGGATCAATTTGAAGCTGAGTTAGAACATCTGCCAGAGGACCAGCGACAGCTTCCCATGCGATGGATGAGATCTTTCATCGCATTATTGGTCGGGACGGGCATGGATATAGTTTGACCTATGGAGCAGGGATTCCTTGTTCTATAGTGTCACGCGCTGCGGTTGTCGGTCCTGCTGTTGCTCATATGACACAGCAGATGTCAGATTTTGAGGCACGGTTGCGCGCTTCCGAGGAGACAAATGCGCAATTGACAGCTGAGGTTAGAGCACTGTGGGAATATGTGCGTCGAGATGCTGGTACAGGGGATCATACGACGCAGGTATATACTGTATTTATTTATTTAATTTAAATTATTTTTGTTATTAAAATATTTATAATGTTTATTTGTTGTAGGCACCTGGCCCACCAGAAGGAGGTAGCAGTGATGGCAACGCGTGACGCACCATATATTCACGACATATGTTTTTTGTTTTTACTGGTACGGTTGACATTGATGTACTGTATTTATTCATTTAAGTAATGCATTATTACCATCCATGGTGGTCTTTTAAATATTTTATACACATATTGAGTTTTTGATCGGATAATCTTGAATGATTCTACATTTGAAAAAGTCGAACTAATTCCAACAGATCAATAAATCTGATATTATAGATTATGTATTATCCAATATATTTTTTATAAATTTCTGTATGGTATCGATAAAAGAAATATGTATTAATTAGATGTTATCACTTTTATTTTTCACTTTTGTAATCAATGGGATGGCCTTTGCACCCCCAGAGAGCCCCCCGCACCCCCGGAGAGCCCCCCGCCCCCCCGTACAGCCCCCCGCACCCCCGTACAGCCCCCCCGCACCCCCGTACAGCCCCCCCGCACCCCCGTACAACCCCCCCGCACCCCCGTACTGCCCCCCGCCACCCCCGTACAGGCCCCCGCCACCCCCGTACAGCCCCCCGCCACCCCCGTACAGCCCCCCCCCCCCCCCCCCCGCACCCCCGTACAGCCCCCCGCACCCCCGTACAGCCCCCCTGCACCCCCGTACAGCCCCCCGCACCCCCGTACTGCCCCCCGCCACCCCCGTACAGCCCCCCGCCACCCCCGTACAGCCCCCCGCACCCCCGTACAGCCCCCCGCACCCCCGTACACCCCCCCCCCCCCCCGCACCCCCGTACAGCCCCCCCCCCCCCCCCGTACAACCCCCCGCACCCCCGTACTGGCCCCCGCCACCCCCGTACAGGCCCCCGCCACCCCCGTACAGCCCCTCGCACCCCCGTACTGCCCCCCCCCCCCCCGTCCAGCCCCCCGCACCCCCGTACAGCCCCCCCGCACCCCCGTACAACCCCCACACCCCCGTACTGCCCCCCCGCCACCCCCGTTTGACCGCGGCGGCCGGAAACGCGTTTCCGGCGCCATTAAACACCAAAACGGCGTGCGGCGGTCCAATTCGGAGCAAACGTGCTCCGAACCACCTGAAACCACACGGGAACGATAGAAATATTATTCCTGAGATGCAGGAGGAGGCCGCACGTCCATCGGACGTGCGGTGCGCGCGGCACGTCCGATTGTGTCGTTTTCAGCAGCGCGGCGCGTGCTGAAATGGCGCGTTGGGGGGTCAAAACCACCCGAACGACCTCCGAATGCCACAAAACTGTACGAAAACATCCGGGGCGTGAATTGTGAAATGTTCGGTCAGACGGAACCTCATTCGGAGGTGCCGTTTGACTGCGGCGGCCGGAAACGCGTTTCTGGCGCCCTAAAACACCAAAACGGCGTGCGGCAGTCCAATTCGGAGCAAACGTGCTCCGAACCACCTGAAACCGCACGGGAACGATAGAAATATTATTCCTGAGATGCAGGAGGAGGCCGCACGTCCATCGGACGTGCGGTGCGCGCGGCACGTCCGATTGTGTCGTTTTCAGCAGCGCGGCGCGCGCTGAAATGGCGCGTTGGGGGGTCAAAACCACCCGAACGACCTCCGAATGCCACGAAACCGTACAAAAACATCCGGGGCATGAATTGTGAAATGGTCGGCCAGACGGCACCTCATTCGGAGTTGCCGTGTGACCGCGGCGGCCGGAAATGCGTTTCCGGCGCCATTAAACACCAAAACGGCGTGCGGCGGTCCAATTCGGAGCAAACGTGCTCCGAACCACCTGAAACCGCACGGGAACGATAGAAATATTATTCCTGAGATGCAGGAGGAGGTTGCACGTCCATCGGAAATGCGGTGCGCGCGGCACGTCCGATTGTGTCCGTTTCAGCAGCGCGACGCGCGCTGAAATGGCGCGTTGGGGGGTCAAAACCACCCGAACGACCTCCGAATGCCACGAAACCGTACGACAACATCCGGGGCGTGAATTGTGAAATGGTCGCCAGACAGCACCTCATTCGAAGGTGCTGTTTGACCGCGGCGGCCGGAAACGCGTTTCTGGCGCCCTAAAACACCAAAACGGCGTGCGGCGGTCCAATTCGGAGCAAACGTGCTCCGAACCACCTGAAACCGCACAGGAACGATAGAAATATTATTCCTGAGATGCAGGAGGAGGCCGTACGTCCATCGGACGTGCGGTGCGCGCGGCACGTCCGATTGTGTCGTTTTGAGCAGCGCGGCGCGCGCTGAAATGGCGCGTTGGGGGGTCAAAACCACCTGAACGACCTCTGAATGCCACGAAATCGTACGACAACATCCGGGGCGTGAATTGTGAAATGGCCGGCCAGACGGCACCTCATTCGGAGGTGCCGTGTGACCACGGCGGTCGGAAACGCGTTTCCGGCGCCCTTAAACACCAAAACGGCGTGCGGCGGTCCGATTCAGAGCAAACGTGCTCCGAACCACCTGAAACCGCACGTGAACGATAGAAATATTATTCCTGAGATGCAGGAGCAGGCCGCATGTCCATCGGACGTGCGGTGCGCACGGCACGTCCGATTGTGTCCGTTTCAGCAGCGCGGCGCGCGCTGAAATGGCGAGTTGGGGGGTCAAAACCACACGAACGACCTCCGAATGCCACGAAACCGTACGACAACATACGGGCGTGAATTGTGAAATGGTCGTCTAGACGGCACCTCATTCGTAGGTGTTGTGTGACCGCAGTGGCCGGAAACGCGTTTCCGGCACCCTAAAACACCAAAACGGCGTGCGGCGGTCCCATTCGGAGCAAACGTGCTCCGAACGACCTGAAACCACACGGGAACGATAGAAATATTATTCCTGAGATGCAGGAGGAGGCCGCACGTCCATCGAACGTGCGGTGCGCGCGGCATGTCCGATTGTGTCGTTTTCAGCAGCGCGGCGTGCGGTGAAATGGCGCGTTGGGGGGTCAAAACCACCCGAACGACCTCCGAATGCCACGAAACCGTACGACAACATCCGGTGCGTGAATTGTGAAATGGTCGGCTAGACGGCACCTCATTCGGAGGTGCCGTTTGACCGCGGCGGCCGGAAACGCGTTTCCGGCGCCCTAAAACACCAAAACGGCGTGCGGTGGTCCAATTCGGAGCAAACGTGCTCCAAACCACCTGAAAACCGCACGGGAACGATATAAATATTATTTCTGAGATGCAGGAGGAGGCCGCACATCCATCGGACGTGCGGTGCGCGCGGCACGTCCGATTGTGTCGTTTTCAGCAGCGCGGCGCGCGCCGAAATGGCGCGTTGGGGGGTCAAAACCACCCGAACGACCTCCGAATGCCACGAAACCGTACTACAACATCCGGGGAGTGAATTGTGAAATGGTCGGCCATACGGAACCTCATTCGGAGGTGCCGTGTGACCGCGGTGGCCAGAAACGCGTTTCCGGCGCCCTAAAACACCAAAACGGCGTGCGGCGGTCCAATTCGGAGCAAACGTGCTCCGAACGACCTGAAACCGCACGGGAACGATAGAAATATTATTCCTGAGATGCAGGAGGAGGCCGCACGTCCATCGAACATGCGGTGCGCGCGGCACGTCTGATTGTGTCGTTTTCAGCAGCGCGGCGCGCGCTGAAATGGCGCGTTGGGGGGTCAAAACCACACGAACGACCTCCGAATGCCACGAAACCGTACGACAACATCCGGGGCGTGAATTGTGAAATGGTCGGCTAGACGACACCTCATCCGGAGGTGCCGTGTGACCGCGGCGGCCGGAAACGCGTTTCCGGCTCCCTAAAACACCAAAACGGCCTGCGGCGGTCCCATTCGGAGCAAACGTGCTCCGAACCACCTGAAACCGCACGGGAACGATAAAAATATTATTCCTGAGATTCAGGAGGAGGCCGCACGTCCATCAGATGTGCGGTGCACGCGGCACGTCCGTTTGTGTCCTTTTCAGCAGCGCGGCGCGCACAGAAATGGCGCGTTGGGGGGTCAAAACCACCCGAACGACCTCCGAATGCCACGAAACCGTACGACATCATCCGGGGCGTGAATTTTGAAATGGTCGGCCAGACGGCACCTCATTCGGAGGTGCCGTGTGACCGCGGCAGCCGGAAACGCGTTTCCGGCGCCCTAAAACACCAAAACGGCGTGTGGCGGTCCAATTCAGAGCAAACGTGCTCCGAACGACCTGAAACCGCACGAGAATCATAGAAATATTATTCCTGAGATGCAGGAGGAGGCCGCACGTCCATCGGACGTGCGGTGCGCGCGGCACGTCCGATTGTGTCGTTTTCAGCATCGCGGCGCGCGCTGAAATGGCGCGTTGGGGGGTCAAAACCACCCGAACGACCTCCGAATGCCACGAAACCGTACGACAACATCCGGGGCGTGAATTGTGAAATAGTCGGCCAAACGACACCTCATTCGGAGGTGCCCTGTGACCGCGGCGGCCGGAAACGCGTTTCCGGCACCCTAAAGCACCAAAACGGCGTGCGGCAGTCCTATTCGGAGCAAACGTGCTCCGAACCACCTGAAACCGCACGGGAACAATAGAAATATTATTCCTGAGATGCAGGAGGAGGCCGCACATCAATCGGACGTGCGGTGCGCGCGGCACGTCCGATTGTGTCATTTTCAGCAGCGTGGCGCGCGCTGAAATGGCGCGTTGGGGGGTCAAAACCACCCGAAAGACCTCCGAATGCCACGAAACCGTACAACAACATCCGGGCGTGAATTTTGAAATGGTCGGCCATACGGCACCTCATTCGGAGGTTCCGTGTGACCGCGGCGGCCGGAAACGCGTTTCCGGCGCCATAAAACACCAAAACGGCGTGCGACGGTCCCATTCAGAGAAAACGTGCTCCGAAAGACCTGAAACCGCACGGGAACGATAGAAATATTATTCCTGAGATGCAGGAGGAGGCCACACGTCCATCGGACGTGCGGTGCGCGCGGCACGTTCGATTGTATCCTTTTCAGCAGCGCGGCGCGCGCTGAAATGGCGCATTGGGGGGTCAAAACCACCCGAACGACCTCCGAATGCCACGAAACCGTACAACAACATCCGGGGCGTGAATTGTGAAATGGTCGGCCAAAAGGCACCTCATTCGGAGGTGCCATGTGACCGCGGCGGCCGGAAACGCGTTTCAGGCGCCCTAAAACACCAAAACGGCGTGCGGCGGTCCAATTCGGAGAAAACGTGCTCCGAACGACCTAAAACCGCACGGGAACGATAGAAATATTATTCCTGAGATGCAGAAGGAGGCCGCACGTCCATCGGACGTTCGGTGCGCGCGGCACGTCCGATTGTGTCGTTTTCAGCAGCGCTGCGCGCGCTGAAATGGCGCATTGGGGGGTCAAAACCACCCGAACGACCGCCGAATGCCACGAAACCGTACGACAATATCAGGGGCGTGAATTGTGAAATGTTCGGCTAGACGGCACCTCATTCGGAGGTTCCGTGTGACCGCGGCGGCCGGAAACGCGTTTCCGGCGCCATTAAACACCAAAACGGCGTGCGGCGGTCCAATTCGGAGCAAACGTGCTCCAAACCACCTGAAACCGCACGGGAACGATAGAAATATTATTCCTAAGATGCAGGAGGAGGCCGCACATCCATCGGACGTGCGGTGCGCGTGGCACGTCCGATTGTGTCGTTTTCAGCAGCGCGGTGCGCGCTGAAATGGCGCGTTGGGGGGTCAAACCCACCCAAACGACCTCCGAATGCCACAAAACTGTACGACAACATCCGGGGCGTGAATTGGGAAATGTTCGGCCAGACAGCACCTCATTCGGAGGTGTCGTGTGACCGCGGCGGCCGGAAACGCGTTTCCGGCGCCATAAAACACCAAAACGGCGTGCGGCGGTCCCATTCGGAGCAAACGTGTTCCGAACGACCTGAAATGAGATTATTTCTTGAATCGAAGTTTTTAAATTATTATAGCACAATTATTTGATATTATATATATATTAAATATATATTAAAACATTTAAAATATATTATATATATATATATTTAAAATATTGTATTTAATAGTATATATAGGAATATTTTTACATATATATATATATATATATATATTCAATTCAATAAAAAAAATTTAAAATTTTTTTTTTTAAAATAGCGACCGCCATAGGCGGTCGCTATTGGGTCCCCGGCTGAGGGCCTTCAGCGACCGCCTGACGGTCGCTATAGGTTGCCCGGCAGAGGGCCTTCAGCGACCGCCACACGGTCGCTGAAGGACGATCTGCCGGCCTTCAATAGCGACCGCCATTGGCGGTCGCTAAAGGCCTCTAGCGACGAGGCAACAGCGACCGCCAATGGCGGTCACTGCGCGGGCGCTAAAGCCCTTTAGCGACCGCCAATGGCGGTCGCTAATGGCCCTATTTATAGTAGTGATCATTGATGTAAAAGACTAATTTAATATATATGAAAATATATAATTTTAGACGTTTTAATTTAGAAAAAAAATATATGATTTTGAAATTTTTAAATGTACATAATAAATACGCTTCTTCCGGAATTAATTTATGTGAAATATAAATTGTGAAGTTGATTTTTTTCGCTTATGCATCCTTATGCAAAACACTAAAGTAATGAACAAAAAAACTAAATTGCATATAAAAAATCCATAACTGATTATGATATAATGGAATGTGTGAGAAATAAAATTTAAAATAATTTCTACATAGGTCTAGGAAGATTAAAAGTAAAATAACAAAAATATTTCATGTTCAAAAAAATCCATGATGAAAAAAATTTATCTATTAGTTAATTGAAAGAATATTTAAATATTTTCATTAATAAAATGGTGGACCACAATAAATTTCTTATCTAGGAGATTAAAAATGTGTTAAATGATGATATACATGGAAAGATAGGTATCCCAGAAACAATACATCAAAAATATTCTTCTTCTCGTTGAATGAAATTTAGTATAATTTAACTAGTAATTTTTATTTTCTTCCCTTCTGCATCCATTCAAATAAAAATAAATTAATGAAGACAATAACTCAATAATATTGAAAAAAACATATCTGGTTTTGATATTTGCAGATATAGAAGCAGTAAAATATAAAATAATTTCTAAATATATCTATAATGATTATGAGAAAAAAAACAATAAACAATCTATGTTCAAAAAAATCCATGATCAAATAACCTTTATCTAGTAATTAATTGAATAAAAATCGAAATATTTTTAAGGATCATTAGAGGCCAACAATAAATGTCTTGTCTGGGAGAATAAACAAGTGGAAAATGATGATAAAAATTGAAGGATAGGTATCCCAGAAACAATACATCCAAAAATATTTAAGATCCCTAGCAAAATATGGAAGACTATATTCTACGTGTAATGAATTACTCATCCAACATTTATCTTTTTTATGAACAAACTAAAGTAACATTTAACTTTTAAAGTTGATTTTTCCCTTTTTCATCCCTATAAACAACACTAAATAAATGAATACAATAACAAAATTTTATTAAAAAAACCATAACTAGTTATGATCTCTGGGAAAGTATGTGAATTAAATTATAAAATTATTTCTAAATATATCCATGATGTTTCGGAGTAAAACAAAAAAACACATTTTCAAACAAATCGATGATCAAAGAATATTTATCGAGTATATAATTGAAATAATAGTGAAATGTTTTCAATATTCAAGGTTGGACTATAAGAAATGACTTTTAAATAAGCTTAAACATGCTAAAAATGATGATAAACATATCCAGATAGGTATCCTTGAAACAATACATAAAAAATATTCAGCTTATTGATGAACAAACATAAGTAAAATAGAAGTTCTAATGTTTATTATATTTTGTTCATCATCCATGTGCACAACACAAATGTAATTAAATCATTAACTCTATTGGACTGAAATAAAAAACAATTTCTGATTATGATATCTGGGAAAGTATTTGCAGTAAAATATAAAATAATGTCGAAACATGTCTATGAAGATTCAATGTAAATGGATAAATAGTTAAAATTCCAAAAAAACCATCATCAAAAAACATTTATCTTGTATATAATTGAATGAGAGTTGAAATAATCTAAAGATACATGGATGGAGATGATGAGAAGAATGGTGTAGCGACAACCATGGCGAGATGGGGAATGCTTGATATGCATGCGAGGGAGAGGAAGGAAAATTGGATGGTGCATAGGGTTTTGGGGAAGCATAATATTTCAATGAGAATTGTTTCATGGGAGTGGATAAATAGGATATAAGTGGGGTGCATGGAGTGTGACACATGGAAGAGGGCCTCTATAATTAGTAAGAGTTATAGTGTTTTTGATTCTATACACATTAGACATAACTCTCTATTTATAGAGTTTGTATTTAAGTTAAAATATTATTTAATAGATTAATATCCATTAAATAACATTTATAACCTTTAAAAACTCATTCCACAAAATAATAATTATATTATTATTATTTTGTGGTGCACGCTAACTTGTATAATAACAAATATTATCTAAGATAGATGTTAATTACTATTTATCACCAGACTTAGTCTTGGTCCATTTGAACACCTCAATCAATAATTGGAAAGCCAAATAAATATTTTATTCATAAATAAAAGTTTTATTCACAATCTCAAGAATAAGTATTTTTTAAAATATTCAATAAATTAAATAAATATTTCATTCCCATTTGAGTATATAAATATTTAGTTAATTTATGCAGTCAATATAACGTGAATAAAAGTTTCCCTCAGACATGAGAAAATTATATCGTCCCTTAGTTAAACTCAAATATAATTTAATCATGATAAACAAAAACACATTGTGTGTTACCCTATAGGATTATTTATTGTAGTCATTAGTCGTAATTGCCTAAAGTACATGATTACTATCTAGAAAGGGGTCAATCCACCCAAGATAAAGAACAAAAAGTTGAAATTTCAAGAACCAAATTTGAATTCTCACTGTGTAATATAATTCCTTTATCATGATATCTCATCAAGAAGGATTCATATCTATGTCGCAAATCTATATGCTTGATATGTCTATCTTTCACTATCTAAAATAAACACGTCATTACACCATGGCCATGGAATTTAATGTGACAATTCTATATCAATCAAAGGGCCGAGATATCATCTTCAATAATGTTGGAAGGGAAAATTCATTCCATTAATAATTCTGTAATGATATGTCTCTCATAACGGACCTAACATATCCAAATTCACCATGAATATTTATATTCATGGTTGACGAAATTAATCTATGCATGTGAGGTGTAAACTGCATTAAAAATATTCCTAAAGTATGAGTGCCATTATACACACTCATAGATAGGAATATCTGATGACACCAAAACATGCCAAATTCCAAAAAACGGGTTTCTTCTCATAATTTATCATCTTGGAGTTTACTAAGTGGGAAATTAATTTCAAGAAGACATATGTGCTTACGAGTACTCAAACCACACATTATATGTACTATGGTTCCATCATAGTATGTTATCGAACTGCAAAACATTTTTTGAGAATATCACTATAGAATAACATGGTCCTCATCATAGTGAGAAAATGCTATGACATTATCAATTGAATGTAAACAATATGATATTATTACATTATAGTCATGAATAGAAACAAACAATATGTTATAAATTTTTTTATTAATATTCAATACATCGAATATTCATTTAATCAAAGTAAAAATATTTGGTCCTAGGATACCAACTCTAAAAAACTACCACTTGGACAAGAGCCAACTGTCTATGACCATTAGTCCAATATAACTCACATGATAGTCATGTTTCTTATGATTCAAGGCTTTAATCAAAGGGTCTTCCACATCTACTTCTGTGGAAATACATTTTATTGCAACATTACCTCTTTGAGAAAAATCCATCAAGATATGATACTTCTGAAGTATGTTCTTCATCGGCTGATGTGACCTTGGATCTTTTTCCAAATACAACACTATAGTTTTATCAAAACATAGTGTGATAGAAACTTTACTACTAGGTAAATCATCATGCTCGTGGACAATGTTGTGAATCCATATTGTTTTCTAACATCCTCATAAGTCGCAATATAATCAGGATCTACTGTAGAATCAATAACAATAGACTTTTTTGATATCTTCCGTATAACAGCACAAGCATTAAAAGTGAATATGTATCACGTTTGTGACTTCATGTCATCTTGATTAGTTTGGAAACTATAATTTACATATCCTTAGATGACTACTTCTTCAAATCCCTTATAAACCAGAAACATATCATTTATATGCCTATGATACTTAATGATAATCTTGACTGCCATCCGATGATGTTCAACTAGAACATCATGATATCTTCCTATTAACATATTGCATGAGTGAAATTATCTTAGTACATTTCATAATATACATGACTAACCCAATCGTTGATGCATAAGGAATCCTTGTAATTATATTTCATTCCTCATATGTTTGAGGAACCACTTTTCTAGAAATATGAATGCCATGTGATGATATAAATAATCCCCTCTTGGATTATTACATACTGAATCTCTTAAATATCATTCAATGAATGTATTATGACTTAGTTCGAGCGCCTTCTTGTATTTATCAAGGTGGATCTTGATCCCAAGAAGATATGCTGACTCACCCAATTCATTCATAGAGAAGCATTTATTTTACCATGCATTAGGAGAATATAAGATAGATATTTCAATTAAAATGAGTAATATTTCATAAACATATACTATTAAAAAAATGATCAGACTACCACTAAAACATTTATAGACACCCGAATTTCATTCATTCTTTATGAACCCAAATTCGATTATGGCCACATAAAAAAATATTGTTCCATGACTTGAATTATATAATTAATCCCTAAATGGATCATTTATACATTATTTCCTTGTTGGAATTATTTGGAGGTGAAAACCCTTCAGGCAATGTCATATAGAAATCTTCTTGGAGGTTCCAATTAAGGAAGGCTATTTTTACATCCATTTTACAAATCTCAAATCAATGGAAATATGCAATGGAAAGAAAAATTATAATGGACTTCATCACTGTAACTAGGGAAAATGTTTCTTCACAGTCAATGCCTTGACTTTATTTAAACCCTTTTGCACCCAGTCATACCTTATAAGTACTTAACTTTCCTTCCATGTGTAGTTTCTTCTTGAATTCTTAATTTTAACCAATAGTGTTTACATCTTTTAGAGGTTATACCAAATTTCATAATTTATTTTTTTACATGGAAACCATTTCAAAATACATGGAATCATGTCACATGGAAATATATATGAAAAATTCTAATTCTCTATAGGTTAGAAGATCATTATTATCACATAATAGTGTGTCAACATCCCTAGTGACTAAAAAACCATACTACTCTGGTTATCTAACCTCTCTAATATTCATAAGCATTAGTTTTTTCCCTGGAATAATTTCTTCTTCCGCAACGGTTTGTGTGTTTTTTTCATATGAAAGCTCTTGAGTATCTTAATATAAGAATTCATAAAATTCTATCTCCCTCCCACCATATCATATAAATAAAAGATCCTCACCACTAAGTGTGGGATGTCTATCAGCCACATTTTTTCTGAAGGATTGTATTAGTAGTATCGAGTTATTTCATAGGGATATCATATAACGATATACTTTGAGCCTTAGGGTTAAATTTCCATACCTAACGAAGCCTTACAAAATTCTTCGCAACCCACCACATATATGTAATACAACATGTTTTTCTTTCCATTCCATACATGGTATGGTATACCATCGTTTTCTTTATTTGGAACTCAGTTTAGTATGTATCATGTGGATTGTAATGGGTATCCATAAAAGCATAATGAAAGAGTCACATACTCATCATTGATCTCACCATGCCCAAAAAAGTTATGATTCTTCATTACAGTCACAAAATTTGACTAAAGAAAATAAGGAGGAGTGATTTGATATAAAATCCTAAACTCCCATAGTATATTATTGCAGTAAAATTTCTTCACAGAAAAATAATTAGATGATAATATTTTTAACACATTGTTATTGCATATTTATTATTCTTATATAAGATATTTACCAGTATAGTGATGAAAGGTGGTGTTATCTAATAAAACCCATTCTTATATACAATTGTAGTTTTTTGTTATAAAATTTATAAAATTGAATTATTTAAAAATTAATGATAAAAATTGAAATTTAGATTAAATATATGTATATTATTGAATAATTATATTGAAAATAAAGAAATTTCTATGTTAATATCTCTAAATTTAATTTGAAAGAAAGTCCCATCAATTTTTTCATCTAGTCGTCAGACAACATATGTATCTCATTATCCCATGATGATAACATGTAGAATCACAATGCTCCTAGTAAAAGTGGTAAAATGAAACAAACTATCAATATCATTACACTAAATGAATCACTTAATATAGAGGTACTCGGAGAGGAGGAACAACCAAGGATTTAGAGACGTAAAATCTTCTTTGACTCCTATAACTCCATAAATACTCATCAAATTAGAAATATGACTATAATCATGAACAAAATACATGTTCCTATATGGAATAAAATATGGATCTATTTGAAAAAACAAATATAAAAAATTATGAAAAAAGAACTTTTTAACCCTCTTATAATATAAAATAATTAATAAAACTGTGAATTACCTTATTCCATGGATGTTACATCCTCAGTCACATATTGATGATATGTTTATTACAAATTCCTTAGATTCAGATTTTAGATTTAATTCTAAAACATATATTTTTTAAACATTATAAAATTCATTGAACGTAAATATAATATGAATTCAAATCATTGCAGAAAAAGTCTCATATTATATATGAATATAATTTTTTTAGAATCATTAATTTATAAGGAAAATATGTATTAGAAAATTTTAAATGTACCTAATCATTATGCTTCTTTATGAACGAACTAAAGTGAAATGTAAATTGTAAATTTGATTTTTTCCCTTATGCATCCATGTGCACAACACTAGTGTAATGAAAAAACTCAATTGCATTAATTAAAACCATAACTGATTATGATATCATTGAAAGTATGTGAAAAAAGTATAAAATAGTTTCTACACAGCTCTATGAATGTTATTAGTAAAAAAAATAATATTGCATTTTCAGAAAAATCAATGATCAAAAAATATTTATCTAGTAGTTAATTGAAATAACATTGAAATATTTTCAATTAGAAAGGGTGGAAAATTAGAAATTTCTTTTCTAGGAGCTCAAAAATAAGGAAATTGATGATAAAAATGGAAATATAGGTAATCAAGAAACAATACATCAAAAAAATTATTCTTTTGATGAAGGAGATTAAGTAAAATTTAACATTTAATGTTTATTTTCTTCACTTCTACATCCTTGTGAACAAAATTAGATTAATAAAGGCAATAACTCAAATATATTGAAAAAAACATATATGGTTTTGATATTTGGTTAAGTATGAGCAGTAAAATATAAAATAATTTCTAAATAGATCTATGTAGATTCATAGTAATAAAAATACAATTCATGTTAAAAATATATTATCAAATAACATTTATCTAGTAGTTAATTTAATGAACATTAAAATATTTTCAAGTAGCATTGGTGGCCAGAAAGAAATAACTTTTTCGGGAGAATAAAAATGTGGAAAATAATGATAAAAATGGAAGGATAGGTAACCTAGAAACAATACATCCAAAAATATTTAAGATCCATAGCTGAAATAAGAAAAATATATTCTATGTGTAAAGAATAACTCACCAAAAAGTATTCTTTTTTATGATAAAAAATAAGTAAAATTTAACTTGTAATGATTATTTTTTCCCTTCTGCATCCCTGTGCACAACACTAATTCAATGAATACAAAAACACAATTCGATTGAAAAATAAATCATAACTGGTTCTGATCTAAAGGAACGTATGAGAAGTAATATATAAAATAATCTGTAAATAGATATATAATGATTTAGATTAAAACATAAAAACAATGCATGTTCAAACAAATCAATGATCAAAGTACATTTATCTAGTATATATTGAAATAAAATTGAAATCTTTTCAATATTCAAGGCTAGCTGGAAAAAAATTTCTTATCCATAAGCTTAAACATGCACAACATGATGATAAACATGGATGGATATTTAACGTGGAAATAGTACATAAAAAATATTATACTTATTAATGAATTAATAAATTTAAAATTTAACTTCTAATGTTTATTTTCTTTCTATATGCATCCATGTACTCAACACAAAAGTAATTAAATCATTAACTCAACTGTACTGAAATAAAAAACATATCTAATTATTATCTCAGTGAAAGTATGTGGATTAAAATATAAAATAATTTCTAAACAAATCATTTAAGATTCAAGGGAAAACAAAAAAATACAATGAACATTCAAAAAAATCCATCATCAGAGAACATTTATATTGTATATAATTGAAAGATAATTGGAATATTTTAAATCTACAAGGATGGAGATTAAGTACAAGATTGAGCAGAAATAGCCTTAATGAGATGGGGATATCTCTAAATGCTTGTGAGGGAGAGGTAGGAAAATTGGAAGCTGTGTAGGGTTTTGGGGAAGCTGAATACTGCATGGATAATTGTTTCATGGGAGTGATGAAATTGGATGGAGGTGCAGCATAGGGAGAGTGACACATGGAATGGGGCCACTATAATTAGTATGTGTTATATGGTTTTTGATGCTCCACACATTAGACATTACCACCTATTTATATAGTTTGTATTTAAGTTAAAATATTATTTAATAAAATAATATCCATTAAATAACATTTATTACCTTTAATAACCCTCATTCCACATAATAATAATTTTATTATTTTATTTTGTGGTGCACACTAACTTGCTTAATAACAAATATTATTTAACCGACATGTTAATTAATATTTCTCACCAGACATGGTCTTGGTCCATTTTAACTTCTCAATCATTTATTGGATAGTCAAATAAATATTTTATTCATAAATAATTTTTTATTCACAATCTCATGAATAAATATTTATTAACATAATAAATAAATAAAATAACTATTATATTCACATTTCAGTGAATAAATAAATATTTAATTTATGCGATCAATATAAAGTGAATACAATTCTTCCTCGTACTTGAGAATAATATTTATTCCATTAATTAAACTCAAATATAATTTAATTATGATCAATAGAAACACTTAGTGTGTGACAATCTAGGATGCTTTCTTATTATCATTACGCATACTTGCCTATAGTCCATGATTTTTTCTATCAACGGGTCTAGGCACTCAATATAATGAATATAAAGAAGCAATGTTGATAACCACATATGAATTCTAACTGTGTAATATAATCCCATTATCATGATATCTCATCATGTAAGTTTCATAACCATGTCACAATCCTATGTGATTGATATGTATATTTGACTATCTAAAATAAACACGTCATTACACCATGGCCATCGAATTTAATGTGATGGTTCTATTCTGATCAATGGTATGAGATATCATCTTCCATAATGACGGATTGGAAAAATTATTCCTTAAATAATTCAATAATGATGTAACTCCCATAACAGACCCAACTTATCCAAATTCACCACGAACTATTATTTTCATGGTCAAATGCATCTAAGTACATGAGTAGTAACATGAATTAAAAAAAATAATCATTTCTTTGGACCATTATAAATGCTCAAAGATAGGTATATCTGATGACACCAAAACATGCAGAATTCCTACAATCAGGATTCTTCTCATTATGTCTCGTCTTGTAGTTTACCAAGTTCAAATTTCATGTGAAGAAGACTTATCTTCTTATGAGTACTCACAACTCATGTTCTGTGTACTATGTGTCCCATTATAGTATGATATCGAATTACAAAATATTATTTTAGAATATCATCATAGAATATCATGGTCTTCATTATAGTGGGAAAATTCTTTGACCATAACAATGAAACGTAAACTCTAGGATATTATTAAATTAGAGTCATGAAAAACAACAATCAATATGTTATAAAATGTTATATTAATATTCAGTACATAGAATATTCATTTAATTAAAGTAAAAACAGTTGGGCATAGGACACCAACTCCAAAAAACCCCACATGGACTAGAGCCAACTATCAATGACCTTCAGTCCGATATAACTAACATGATAGTCATGTTTCTTACGATTTGTGGCATTAGTTGAAGGGTTCGCCACATTTCCATCCAGGGAAATACTTTTTATTTCAGCTTCACCTCTCTGAGAAATATCCATCAAGATTTGATACTTCAAAAGTATGTTCTTGATCCACTAATGTGAACTTGGGTCTCTTGTAAGAGCCACCACTATAGTTTTATCACAACCTAGTGAGATAGGATATTTACTACTATGAACAACATAAATATCTTGAAAATTTTGGGAATCCATACTATTCGTAAACAGCCTCATATGCTACAATACAAAAAGGTTTTACTGTAGAATCTATAACCATGAACATCATAGATATCTTCAATATCACATAACCTCTATTAAAAGTGAATATGTATCATGTTTGTGACTTCATTTCATCTTGATTAGTTTGGTAACTATAATATACATATCCTCAGAAGACTACTTCTTCAAATCATCTATAAACTAAGAAAATATCCCTATTATTACTATGATACATAAGGATCGTCTTGAATACCGTCCAATTATGTTCAACTGGATAAGCTACATATCTTCATATTCACTTAATGCGTAATTGTTATTTATTTTAGTAAATATCATAGCATGAATAAATAACCCAATCACCAATGCATATGGAATCCTTATCATTATATTTCATTCCACTTGTGTATAGAGAAACATTTTCCTAGAAAAATGAATTCCATGTGATGTTGGAAACAATCCCATCTTGGATTATAAGATACTAAATCTCTTCAATATCTATTCAATGTATGTACATTGACTTAGGTCTAGAAACCTCTTGTATCTATCATGATGGATCTTGATCCTAAGAATACATGACGCCTTAGGTAAGTCCATCATAGAGAAGTATTTATTTAACCATCCCTTAAGAGACAATAAGTTATATATTTCATTTACAATTAGTAATATGTCATCAACATATACTATTATGAAAACTTATAGAATCCCACAAAACAGTTTATATACACATGGATCACATACATTATTTATGAAACCAAATTCTATTACAGCCTCATAAAAATCGATGTTCCATGACTTTGATGCTTTCATTAATCCTTAAATGGATCATTAGAACATTAATACCTTGTTAGAATCCTTTGGAGTCTCAAACCCTTCAGTCTATTTCAAATAGCCAACTTCCTGAAGGTTCCAAAAATGGAATTCTATATTTAAATTCATTTTCCAGATCTAATAATCATGGATAGCCTTAATGGAAAGTATAATTCCGATGGATTTCATAATTGCAACTGGTGAAAATTTTTCACGACAGACAATGACTTGACTATTTTTCAAGCCTTTTTAAAACAGTCGAAACTTATACATACTTAATTGTCCTTCCATGTCTAGTTTCTTCTTGAATACCCATTTGTAACCAACAGACTTTAAATCTTCTAGTGGTTCTACCAAAATCTATACTTTGTATTTTTACATGGAATCCATTTCATAATTAATGGCATCCTGTCACTTGGTAATATCTATTCCACTTACTACTTCTTTATAGGTTAGAGGATCATTATTATCACCTAATAATGAGTCTCTATCCACGGTGACTAAAAATCTAAACTGTTCTGGTTCTCTAACCACTCTAGTACTACTACACATTAGTTCTATGTCTAGAATAATTTTGTCTTCCTCAAGGCTTTGTAAATTTTTGCCTATGAAAACTCTTGAATATATTAATCTAGGAATTCATCAAATTATATCTCTCTACCTCCATATATTTTAGATATAATATCATCATCACTAAATGTGGGATGTCCTCAACCTTTTTTTGAAAGGATTATATATGTAGTATCCATTTATTTCTTTGGGATGTCCTATAAAGATACACTTTCTGCCTTAGAGTGAAATATTCTTACATGAAGAAGCTTTAAAAAATTCTTCACAACCCATCACATGAAATTAACACAACATGGGTTTCCTTCCATTCCATAATTGGTATGTTATACCATCTTTATATTTAGTTGGTTCTCATTTTAGTATATATGATGTTATTTGTAACACATATCCATAAAAGGATAATGGAATAATTGCATGACTCTTCATTGATATCACCATGTCCAACAATGTATGATTTCTCCATTCACACACACCATTACACTAAGGCATATAAGGAGGAGGGAGTTGAGATTAAATCATGAACTTCCATAGATAATCCATTACTTCATGATAAAGATATTCTCCATCTTAATCTTATAGAACATTCTTCTCAAATTCGTTCTTTTATTCCTTTATTTTTATCAAATATTATAACTTATACCTCATTAAGTAAACATATCCATATCTACTTAAATAATCATTATAAGTTATTAATTATGAGTACCCACCCCTTACATCTATAGTAAATAGTCCACACAAATCCTTATGACCAAATTCAAGAATCACTAGCACTTTCACCTTTCCCACTAAATAGGATTTGGTTATTTTTTCGTATAAACATGTGTGACATGCAACATGTGGATTTAGTTAAAAAGAATCTAAATATCCTTATTCATGTAATTATTTTAATCTATTTTCATTTACATGACCAAGCTAGTGATGCAAAAGTTGGGTGTGGTATGATTAATGTGAAGTATCTTATTTATCGATTTCCATTATTTGGTTTGTGTAATCCAACACATAAAGACTACTATTTAAATGTGTCCTACCATAAAAAATGATATCTTTATAAAAGAATAAAAATTTATTCCCAAATTTTAAAATAAATTCATCTTTATCATGTATGGATGCATAAATAATGTTTTTGGTTACTGAAGTCAGACAATAATAACCCTTTAAAACCAATATAATTCTGGTTTGAAACTAGAGGTGGTATTCTTGGATATCTATAGTAAAAAGATTAGCTCTTTTAGATGCTCTAAGATCTACATATCCTCAGTAAATCATTATGAATATACATGGATCATGTATTTGAATACAAATGTGAGAACGACAAATGAATCTAATACCCAATTTTTAGAAACAGATGTATTTCACTCGGTAACAAACATGCCTCAAGATTCCCTTTGATTCTTTTTCTGGGTGCAGATTTTTGTCGAGTGGCCCATCATGCCACATAAAAAAGGAGACAAAATCATGTTCCCTTTATTTACCCTTGGTCTTACTCTTCATATAACGGTGTGAATAATATTTGGGATTAAAACTATTAGATTTCCTTTTATATCTTTTAACTAAAATTATGGAAGTTCTTTCATGCATCGTATCCTTATCTACTTGGAGAAGCACATTAAGAGGATCTGTAATAGAATTCTCAATGATGTGAATATAAAAATTCACTACAAAACAAAAGAATATATATGGGAGTGATTCTATAATGAGGTCGGTTCCATGTTCGTTGGGAATTATAAACCCTATAAACTCTATGTGATCAATGTAGCTAACTATCCTAACTATGTAAGGCCTAGCTGGGACACCCTATCCATGTTTTCTCTAAAATATCACCTTGGAAATATCAAATTGTTCATGTCTAGATCTTTCTTAGTAAGGACCATGGAGGTCCTCAAGCATTCTATATGAATCCATATTTTCATGAGACTTCATTTGTTCACTAGACACCAAGGAAAGCATCAAACATTGAATTTCAACCACATCACTCAAATGTTTTTCATATAAAACAAAATATCCATCACACAACCATTTAATTGGCATACTAGTTATTTAGGATTCTAGTATGTAAGATTTTCATTCATGGATTAGCACAACCCAAAGGCATCTAAAAAACTCATGAATGTTACTTCTTGTTAGAAGGTAATCTTTCTCTAATATTGATCATAGGGATAATGAAGAAAAGAAATTTTAAATTTTATTCTATGATTAAAAAGATCATATTATTATTAAATTGATTTATTTCATAATAAATGAGATATAATAAATTATGTTTATTTGTTTTTTATTCAATATCTCGCTATTCTATCAAGTCTCAATAACCATCACTATTGAAATTGGAATGTCTATTTGAATTAACATTGTAGTTGTAAGGAACCCCATTACATTTCTTAAAGATTCATACTTAGTCCATGAAAACCATAATAAAGGAACTAGGTTGGATTTCTTTCTAATTGTGGACTTTCAGCCCCTTGAACCATTGATTTGATTCCTCTATCCTGAAATTCTGACATGGATTATTTCAACACTTGCCTCTAAATTTGTATTGAATATACTTTGTCCATTAAACTGAATACAATTTTTATTAATTCAACCCAAAACATTCATGATAAAACCTTGATAAAATTAATTGTCCAAACTCTATCTATATAATACACTTAGTCTGATAGTTTGATTCTTAATCCTGAAATAGAAGTCATAGTATGATTTATTATTTAATTGAGGGATTTTAATTTATTATGTATAAATATTATATTGTTTTATCCATTACACATATTTTTAATATTATGTGGATGTTACTTAATTAATTAACCATTTTGGACAAAACACTTAATCCTAATTCATTTATTTAATTTCCATCTTTGCACATTAAGTAATTTATTTATGTGAAATCGGTCTTCCATCCATAAAATAAATAAATGCATAGAAATAATGAATTAAGTAATTAAATGAACATTTAATTATATTTATCTAATTATTGATAAAATGAAACCTTTAGAATTGGAGAAATAACTCAATTTTCTAGTTTTGGCATGAGTTACAGCATCCCACATTACCACATATGTATTTCATAGGATGGAATCATTATGATTCCATATTGAATTGTATCCACATTCCATGGAAGGATCCATTAATTACAAATATTTATTAGACACATGCATGTGAGGAGAACCAATGGATTGGTTAAAGGGGGTTAAATAAATACCCTTGTACATGTAGGTCCTACATAATAATGAAGGTAGGTATGACTTGAAGTCCATCATTTAATTTAATATTATATAATTTAAAACTCATGAAAAAAATTAAATTAAAACGTCCAACACATAAACAAGTATTGTTTTAGCTCATTAATGACCATAGATGAAACGAATATGCGAAAGTAAATGGATAGCATTATGTTCATTATTCATTCATCTATTATTTTAGATAAATGTGCATGCATTAATTGATTTATAAATAAAGTAATTAATTCCATTTCATCTTAATATTCATATGATCTTATTTTTAGATAACCATAATTATTGAAATTGATGAAAAATAAACGGAAAAACCAATAATTACGTATGAATTACAATAAATTAATTTATAAATTAAAAATTAATTAAAAATTTATTAAATTGTCAGACACACAACGTTTTTCCAATCAATAAAATAAGGGTTTTATACTATTATTTTAAAATTTAATGTAATTTGAATTTTGTTCATTAATGGAAGACTACACGACGTGTAAATGATACTACATGCCATGTACATAAGTTTCTGTATATCTAGGTCACATTCCTGGGGATTTACCGTGTTAACTTGGTCAAACTACATGGTTTGTGCATGCCAACTACACTGTCGATATATACTTTTTGTGTGCTATATTGGCCAAGTCAACATGTGGTGTCTAATAAAATAACCACATGTAATTAATTACTCAATGCAGATAGATACAATTCACATGCATATATATTTGGGTGTGCTCCAGCCACACGTCGTGTAACACATTTTTACAAGCCATTGATTTGGTACATCCTACTAGCATATCTGGTTGTTTTACATTTGATCTTAAACGTTTATGAAAATGAAACACAGAATTAACGTGATTAATATGTTCATAAAATCTAAATTTAAATTGAATTAAAGAAATAATTACGTGAAATGAAAATATAATGACAATTTCACATAGATCAACAATCGAATAAAAAATTATAAATTTTAACGTGACCATTATGATACAACTTGATGGTTTTGGGGATAGCAAAACCATGTCTAGGTGGAAGATATATTAAAAAAATTGATAAATGTTTTGTGAAAAAAATAGTGAATTTATTGCATGTATAATTTATAATTAATTTATTTAATATTTAAAGAAATAAATACCTAGGCTTAGGAACATTCTTTGTTGGTGAATGTTGATCATCTTAAAACACCTTTTTTTTATACCTTTTTTGCACTATGAGGATCCAATGACTAAATCCCCCAAGTGGTAATCCATACATTATACTATGATCTTCGGGCAACACCACAAGAATCTCTAGGTTCTGGGGAGGTGATTCTAATTTCTTGTGTTATTCATTCGTGACCAATCTATCTTAAGTATTGTATAAATCTATCTTACACTACTTGTTCTTGAGAGGGAGACAAAAGGACTTGAGAGGGAATTCATTTTGCGAAAAAAATATTTATTCACAATTTTTGGATGCTCTACATAATAAAAATAGATGTCTATTAATAGAGTTAGAATATATATTAAAATAATATTTAATTACATAATAACCACCAAATAACATTTATTACCTTTTATAAACTACATGGAACATTATAATAATTATATTATTATTATTTGGTGGCACACTCTAACTTTTTAAATAAAAAATAGCATGTAATGGTCTTTTTAATTAATATTTGTCACTTTACTTATTCTTAGTATGTTTGAGCTCCTATATCACATATTGAACGACCAAATGATTATTATATTCACATCGTAGATAATAAATATTTATTAAAATATTCAATAAATAAAATAAATATATTATTCACATATCGATGAATAAATATTTATTTATTTTATTCGATCAATATAACTTAAATAAAATTAATCCTCCGACTTGAGAATAATATTTATTAACTTAATTAAACTGAAATATAATTTAATCGAGATATATAGAAACAATTATTGTGTGACCATCTAGGATTCTTTCTCATTGGCAATATACAGACTTGCCTAAAGTCAAATATTACTATCTTGTAACGGGTCATGGAACCCTAGAGAATGAACATAAAGTCTCAATGTGGACAACCACATACGAATTCACACTATTTAATATAATACCATTGTCATAATATCTCATCAAGAAGGTCACATAACCATATCACCAACCTATATGCTTGATATGTAATATTTTGACTATCTAAAATAAACACATCATTACACCGGGGATATTGTATTTAATATGATGATTATATTCCTATAAAAATGTTAAGATATTAAATTCCATAAATATGTAAGGGACAAATACTGCATTGACTTATTCATTAATGACATGTCACTCATGACACACCCAAACTATCCAACTTCTCTATGAACTATTATCATCACAGATTACGAAATACATCTAAGTTCACGAGTTGTAACATGAATTAATAATTGTCTTAATTTCTAAGTAACATCACACAGTCGCTTTTATAAGAATATTTAATGAATCAAAATCATATTGAATTCCTACAAGTAGGGTTGTTCTCATAATCTCCAATTTTGGAGATTTCCAAGTGCGAACATCAAGAGAAGAAGCTTCATCTTCTTATGAGTATTTTCACCTATCAATATATTTACTATGTGTCCGATAAAACTACGTATCCAACCACAACACATTATTTGAATATCCCCATACTACATCAAGGTCCTCATCACAGTGGAGAACTAATAAGTCCTTATCAAGGAAACATATAATCTAGGATGTTATTACGTTAGAGTCATACAGAACAAGAAATAAGATGTAATAAAAAGTATTACTAATATTCAGTACATCAATTATTCTTATAATCCAAGTATAAACAATTAGTCCTTGGAAAAATCCAAAAATGTGGACCTATTTTAGGCCATAAGCACAAAGATGGTTGTAGAACACGAGGGGAAAAAAATTACACATAACCCAAGACACGTGGAAGATGAGGAGTGAGTGTGGGCATCAAATAAGGATCTCCGATAAACCAAAATTCCGTATCTATAATCCATCATAAAAATATTTATTAATGAATAGAAAAACATGTCAGACACTGATTTCTAATGTGGTATACAATGACAAAGAAGACCAATCAAATAGCAGGCCGAGAAAACACCCTGCCAATCATGCCACATGTGCATAAAGGATCCCAGTTGTGCAGAAGGTTCCGGTAGAGGCTGAGACAAAAAGAATCCCACATGGTGAAATCCAAAAATGGTAATAAAAAATAGAATAAATTCAATAATAATAATAATCAAATATCATAATTAAACATGGAAAATTTAAACATGATTTTAATTTAGAAAACAAAATATAACAAATCTCAGCCTTTTCAAAATAAAATGAAAACACTAAACATATGGTTTATCACAACCTATATACCCATATCATATCAGTAGTGTGGGTATATTTTCATAAACATAAAATCCTAGTTCTTGTAAGTACTCACCAAGTATGAATACCACTTATTATGTGTCATTAGTGGAACATTTTCCCCTATACTGTAATATAATGCTATAAAAATTATAACATGCTTTGTAATCATAAGACTAAACATAAACATTAAATTAAGAGATTATCACCAATACTTGAGTATCCAGTGAACACCTGATACACTGTCGAGCATAAAAATAATCTGAATAATACTAAACAAGACCTTGCTCAGTGGTCAAAAGATTGTGAAAATAAAAAATTCACAAAATCTCAAATTAATTCAATGGTAAAATTAGTAGAAACACAAAAAAATCAAAAATACAGAAATATCACAAAATAAAAAGCTCCACCTAACCCTAAACGGATTAAACCAACACATAAAAATCCTCTCTCCTAATAGAGTTCCTATTCAAAAACAACCAGGGTCGGTCATTGGATCGAAGAAAATTGACTAAAAAGAATATATGTCTAATTATAACAAAATATGGATTCATAAAAAACAAAAAACATCTATAGTGTTGAACATGAGCCATAACATATGAGACTAGCCCATAATATCTTTAATTTATACATAATGATGTTATCTTTTTATGTGCCCCATAATCCCACACTCAAAGCATGAGATGTTATTAAACCATTTCTTTTATTTTCAATCATTATTTTTCATTTGATTCTTAATATGAAAAAACAATTGGGGATCACTCTTAACACCATTAATTTCTTCCTTTAAACCATTTGTTTGATGATCGTGAGACAAAGTAAAAGACTTCACCTCTTCTAAACTGATTGAATATCTACCATACATCATTGAATCCTTTAAAAAATTAAAATATTTTTCAAGGGAGGTTAGATGAATTAAATAATGATCTTAATCCTTAACTTCAAAATCTATATTATGTAAATACAGTTGTAATTAATAAAACAAATCAATATGAAAACACACAGAATATCTATGTCTGAATTTGAAATTATACAACCACTTTTTTTATATAGACATCCAATAAAAGTTTTTGTCCCATATAAATGTTCTAATTTAAGATAAATGTATTTAGTAGTAGATTCATGGGAGACTTTGTGTAAGAATTTTTCTCCTAAGGTTAAATGAAGTGTGCAGCGAGCCTTTTATAGAACACTAGGGTCAATATAAATGTAAATGGTTGTAGATTATTCATCAGCAAACATAGTCACTATATGTTTTTTGTGTCTAATCCAAGTATCTTATATCCCACTATGGACTATCAGTGCACACATCCTAACTCTCCACATAATAAGATCATTTTCTCCTTCAAAATTTTTGAATTCAAATATAACATATGAAATTGTAAAACGAATTAAAAGATTTCATACCAATTTTGACATTTTAAACACATCCAGTGACAGTTCTCTAAAACAAATAAATGGGAAATGAAGAATCAATTTTATAATGCTTAATGAAATAAAAAAAATAAAAAAAAGAAATCGAGAATCAATAATATGAGAAACAAAAATGAAAATGTAGGAAATAAAATATTGTCACTGATATTTCAATGGTTCAGACTAGTTTGGCCCTACTTAATAATAAGAACATGTGAAAAACGAAATTTGTTATGAAAAAAAATAGTATACAATAGAGAAAGTGAAAAAGTCAAACACACAGAGACTAGAGAAAATATCATTTCCTGAAGTCCTTATCACTCTAAGGACTCACGATGAAGCTAAGAACAAGTATGGTAACATAAAAACCTAGGAATGATGAACTTACACATTCCAACCCAAATCCCAACTGAGAAGAAGGAAGAATATAGAGTAAAAAATCCAGAAACAAAAATACCAATATCCTTACCAACTTTGGCCTAGACCAAGAACCTAAGAAGAAGAAGATGATGAACTTGAATGATGTAGCTAGAACTTCTTAAATTCATGGAAGTTGAACAAGGCCTAGAAAATGTGGGGTCTCTGGTGGAAGTGATCATCGAAATAAGATGTGTGCAAGTGCACAACTGAGGATTGTCGAAGTTTCTATGTTTCTCATGAAGGATCTCTCTGGATGTCAAACACTCTAGTTGTAGAACCACACACTAATAAGGAAGATATATAAAGATTAATAAAGGCACAAAAAAGCTAAGGTGATAGGATATATTGCGCAATAGTCTAGGTGGATGTGTGTTGGGCTATGGTTAAGAAGGCATTTTTAGAACACTAGACAGGTGAAGAATATTGCACATAGCCTAAGATGAGGCAGGTTAAGAGTGGGTGGGTGGTGGTGGATAAGGACCAACAATAACTTCAAGTGACACATATAGGTCTTGTTAGATGAATATTTATCAACAACAAAAAGAATATGCTGGGTGAGGATCACCAAGGTTGAATGCAAAGATAATACATGTCAATAAAATAAATAGGATGAGCAAATAGCCCAACAAATAGGCCCAACACCCATAAAGGATCCCAACAGTGGTGAAGGACCAGGTAGTGGTCTCGCCAGATAAAAATCATGCACGAAGGAGCCCAAAGATGAAGGAGAATATGGATAATCATGATGAACCCCATCTTAATGAACCACATCTACATCCATAACAGGGTTGTTGCCCCCTGACAGAACATATTTGGCTTAGCATCATCGACATTTCCTCATGGATCAAAAAAATCCCATGATAAATCTCTTCTATTGGAGGAAGAAATGTGATTGTCTTCTCTATATTGTCCATCATGAAGATGTTTCATTCATTAATATCATTAGTGAAAGATAATTAATTACATGAAAAATGTGAGTCTTATTTTCAATATCATATATTTTAAAAATTATTCCCGCTATTTATAGCATTGAAAAAATAGCTAAATTATTTTCGTAATATTTTGTTGTGGGAAAAATAACAACCTACAAAAGAGAAGTAAAGACTCACCATTGTAAAATTCTATGAAGTGAATGTGAAATATTGTTATTAAAATATTTTTTATAATCAATGTTTTCGATTTTGAAACAGACATAATTCGTCAAATGAAAAATGAATCTCCACTAACTGATGTGACTGAATTAGGAACATCGAATACATGTTGTTCACTAATGTTACATTCATTGATAATGCTATGATGACATAATGAAATTTGAAATATCCTATATATACCACATAAAAGATTCTATATTAATTATGATGTATATATTATCAAGATAGATATGATATTTATGTTTTCATTTTTAAATAAACATTGTATTTTTTATTTCTTTTCTATTATTTATTATATGTAAAACCCATTTTCTTTATTTTATTGGTATTAATCTCCAAATATGGATGGAAATTTAGAATTTAATACACCATATATTTTCTTGAAACAATCATAAAACATGATCAAACTATTTTAATTCATTCTATAATGTGAATGAAAATGTAAATAATTTTATTTTAAATAGTACAGGGTGAATATGAGATTTTTCAAATTATCATTGTGACATATTTGTTTATAAAAAATATGATAATATAACCGGAATAAGTGGATTGAGGGTGATACATATTTAAAGGTAACAATAAATTGTATGAATATTTATAAAATAGTGCATCCTTAAACAATGATCTGAAAATATTGTCTTTTGATATTATGTTGTAAAATGTTTTCCATCAATCAATTTTTGATCTTATAGAAGAAATATCAATAAAAATTATGATTTATCATGTGTTATCATCTATTTATTATTATTAATCATAACTCTTGAAGAGTTTTCATATGCTCATGTGTTTACATTAATTTATTGAGAAAATTAATGAATGGATTTATAAGAGAGAATATATTCTTGCTTTATAGTACAAAATTTATAATAAATAAAGATTTATGTAATCAAAATTCTCAACGATATAAATCAAACATCAATGATATTCTTAAAAAAGAATATCACATAAAGGCACTGGATAAATGCGATTTTAAATATCTCTATATATAATAAAAATTCACAATAGATAAAAATTGATTCTAATAAATTTGTTATGTAAAATTGAATAAATAATGGTAAATCATATGTTTACTAATCCAAGCACATTAAGTAATAAAAAATCTTCCATTGGGGGTTGGGATGAGTTGAAAATTTTTGGGGCTGGATTGGACCCACATTTCGTGGTACAACATCCTGCACGTCTTTAGGTTTCTATTGTCACCCAACTATGTATCTCAAAAAAATCAGACTGTATGCATGTCTGATTACCCTCCCCATGTCTGGATCATTAACAAAAGAGGAATTATAGGAACTAATGATTTTTTATGATTCATTTACTGGTTTAAAATTTTAAAAAATAATAGGCATACAAAGCAGGACTTACATGATACATGATTTGATTTTGGTTTTATTTAAATTTTGAAAATAATGAAAAAACACATGAGGCATGCATATGCTTGGGCTGAGAGAATGACCAAGGAACCCTCTTCTCACGTGGCCTACACAACCCTAGGCATAAAACAACCATCTCTACCAATGTTGAGTTCACCAATGTGCACCCTTATCTGACTCCCCACACACCTATGTACATCTCTGTGTTGGTTCTCTCCTCCACTCATCATCCTCATTGAATGATGTTGAATTTTTAGATTACCCAGTGTGGTGATTCTCCCATGTATGCGTAGCCTACATGCGGTGCATTCATCGAGTGGTGTGGTGGTAACGAAAAAACAAGAAATAATGACTGATGATGGGTTGGAAGGAATCTATGGTGGCTGAAACAACTTGGATGGTGTGTTTTTAGATGAATTATGGTAGAAAGACAACGACAAATGTGGATAGGGGCTCTAATAGTGGCAACATTGCAGTGCCACTCGGATGAAGGTGTTGGATTCTCTGAAGGAATCAATGTCTTGGTCGGGGTGGTTGTGATGGTTGAACAATGAAATTGAATTCTCTAGAGACGCCGACTGTGAACGATATTCCTTGTATTTGAAAGTGGTATCATGGTTATCCGAACAATTGGAAGTGGTCCAAAATGATGGATCCCTTACGGACGAATAAAATCAATAAAGGGCCTATGACATTCATTCTTTTCCAGTGCATGTGTGGTGTGCCTGTGTTTGTATGTATTTTCATCCTTAAGTACACAATATTATATTTTCTATTAATATATTCTGAAAATATCCATATAAAATATATACTGCAAATTTCCATGATAATTTAAATTTACACTTAAAATCATAACAAAATAATTTTAATACATAAATAAAAAATACAAATTATTAGCAAAAACATTCACTAGAACATTTAGACCAAATCCCCACTAGTACGATAAATTAGAATACAAAAATTTAAAATAAATTAAAATTTTAAATTTATAGTGGAAATATCTTAAAACGTAAAAAAAATTTATTTTTCAATGAAATTTTATATTGTTATTTTTTAGGGAATTTTAAAATGATAATTTATTAGGGAAATTCCCTACGAAAAATTTCAATTATAAATATCCACCTGAAGTTTATAGTGAAAATATCCACATAGAATTTACATTTAAAAATCTCATTTGAATTTACAGTGCAATTATATTAATTCATAAATAAATTTTTTGAAATTTCACAAAATGTTTTCATTAAATGTGCTAATTGGATGTTTTTAGTAGAAATTTTAATTTGAATGTTTTAGGGATAATTATCATTTGGATTTTCAAGGAAAATTTTCAATGTTTCTTTTATATGTACAATATTTGTGTGAGTGTGAGTGTATATATTCTTGATTGTATATCCTAATATAAATATACAATATATTTTTTGTGGAAATTTATCATGAAAATTTCCAATGTATACATACATGCATACATACATTATATGTATATAAATATATATTAATATTAGTATATATATACATAAATTCATAAATATATATTAATATAAGTATATACATACATACATTCACATATTTATACCTGAATTTTTCATTGAGAACTTTTCATGAAAATTTTCAATGAAAATTTCTAATGTGATGTTTTACATAAAACATTGACTGAAAATTTCCAATATATTTTTAACAAAAAAACATAATAAAAATAAAATTTATTGAAAATTACACCAAAAAAATACACTAATATCAATATACACCATAAAAATACATAGTGAATTTTCACTGCAAATTCACATTGTAATTATTTAGTACATATATATTGAAAATTTACACATTAGTTTTAAATCAAAAATTTACATTGAAAATCTAAACTATAAATTTCTAGAGAATATTTCAAGTGTATATTTGAATGAAGAAACGAACATATAAATTTTCAATGTGATATTCCAGTGTAAATTTACACCAAACAATTTCAAACATAAATACATACACTTTAATTTGCACCAGAAATTATCATTACAAATATTCAATTGATATTCCTTATAACTTTTCAAGTGAAGATTTACATCAGTATCATTCAATGTTTACATAGAGACCTACAATAAAATTTTCAATGAAAATTTAGTGAAAATTTAAAATCGAAACTTCCTTAATTTCATTTGAAATTCTAAATGAAAGTTCACAGTGAAAATTTTGAATTAATTGAAAATTTACAGTGAAAATTTATAATTATATGTCTAAATTCATTATAAATATTCAATATAATCACAAATGATTATATTAATATAAGTATATCTTTACATAGATATAAAAATTTTAAATGTTAATTTAAATTTTATAGTTATCGGAGGATGTTTATACTAAATATTTCTAAGGAAATTTTATACTTAAATTTTTATTTGTAGAAATGTAAAATAAATACATATTAGAATTTAAATTGCGAATATATTGACATGAAAACAAATAATGTAAATTTTAACTAAAAATTTATGGTTTAAATTTCCAATAGATACTTATAATTTAAATTTTTACCAGAAATCAATGGTTCAAATTTTCCAAAAAATTTAATATGAAAATATGTCGAATATCAACATAAATTTCCAATGAAAATTCACAATGTATATTTTTTAAACACCACATATTTTTTAATATCAATATAAAATGAATATTTTTAGTGAAAAATAATATTGAAAATTTTATTTGTGTGTGTATATATATATATATATATATTTAGAAATTAGTGAATACAGTCATTAAAACATACATGTATATCCATATACGTACATTATTATTTTGAGAAAGATTTGGTCCATAGTTAAAATATTTTGTTCATTCATTTTTTTTCATTCATCAAGGGTGGGGATAATATGGATGCTCATCTTTTGGTATGAAATGGAAAATTTTTGGGTGATCATTATTGGGTTAATTATTTTCCCAAATGGATATGTATCTTTGGTTTCATTGATATGTAATATATTATATATTTTTTCTCAAAATATATAGATACACTATTATAAATACAAAGCACAAATTTCTTTTGTAAAATTGACACTACAAATTTAATGTGCATGAATACATACATAGATATCTTGTTTCTATTTTTATTTTTCTTTACCATTAAGTAATAATGTTTTTTTAAATATCATATATTACTATAAAATATTTCATATCAAAAAATGTAAATTATAAGTTTTTTAATACATTATCAAAGTATGTATATATACATAATTATTTTATAAAAAATGAAATTAAATTTTTTTTAACACATCACAAATAATATTTAATCTTCTTTGTATATATTGTTATTATAAAAATAAGATATATTATAATATATATATATATATATGTTAGATGAAAAAATGATATTAATTAATTTAATTTAAATCATTTAAAAATATCTAAACATAAATATATCAAACTGTAATTAGCATGCGGGTATATAATAAAACCTGATAATATAGAAAAAGGAGATAACATAATGATTTGTGAGTTTTAACAAAAAAGTATATATTTATATTGGGATGAATCCAATGTAGTTTATGTTATAAAAAAATTATTGATTGAAACATAGAAGAAAAAATTAAATAAAAAAACCAAAGAAATAGGTTTCTCTCTAATATTAAACTTTTTATCTAACCTTCTACTCTTTTTTTATGCATCATTGAAGAAACATAATCCACTACCACCATCCATAATTTTTATTTTCATTCATGGATGAAAAACATACCATATTTGAGATATAAAATAATAATAAATTTTGAGTTGGTAATCGTGTAGTTAGGTGGCGGTTAGACTTGCGAGGAAAGTAGAATGTAGACTATTTAACAGGGCGATGTGGAATCCATGATTGGTGGTGTTATGTGGAACTGGGGTGTAATATGTGGCCACACAAAGCATAAAAACATGAGGAAACTTCATTGATATAATTATTGATCAAGGAACAAATCCGAAGGTTCAAAAAAAATAAATTGACACATCATTGAATTATAGAGCATCAGTTCAATGAGAAAGTTGACGATGATCAAGAGAGGTGGCAATTTTGGAGTTCAATGAGAGTGGATGTAGTAGTAGGGTTCTTGTGATAGCTTGAAGGTGTTAAATATGAGACTCTTTTTGGGTTATTTTTATAAGATCAGCTAGTTCTTTTATTAGTGATTTCAAAAAAGCGCTTATAAAGAGTAGTTTTATCAGCGCTAATATATTAAGTACTATATTCTACTCGTTATCTGTACAAAAAAAAGCACTGCAAAATATCTAATTTTAAGAATATATATATTTATTTATAATTATAATTATAAATACACATTTTAACAATATTTATATATATTTATAAATATATTTATATAATTATATATATTATTGTTATTATATTTATTTATAAAGTTGTAAATATTATAAATATATATTATTATGATTTTTAAATTTATTCAATAAATAAATATATATTTATAATTTTAATTATAATTAAATATATTAAAATATAATATTATAAAATTATATATTTATATATATAAATAATTTTATATATACTTATTTTCATATGAATTTATAATTTAGGGGGTTATAACATGTCCATTGTCTTTGTGGAGTGTGTGTGTTTTGGGCGAATAAGTTGCATTCGTGTAACACAACTTGAATAAAGGGCCCCTCCTAATGGTTGAGATGATAATTTTGGAAGTGGTTGTTCTTTTCATGGTTACTGACATGGAGGCGATAGATGGGGTCCTTTGGTCACAAGGGAGATCCACCAAAAGACCCATTTGAGAAGGGTGGTGGTGACTATGATGGTCAGTGGCGGGTTCTTGGGAACTATTACTAAAATGAATGTTAGCGTCCACCAATATTTGTCCAGAATGGCCTTTAGTGATCACCACCAGACCTCTTTTGGCATTTTTTGTTTCTCCATAGTTAAAGGGAAAAATCAACCACCAAAAGATGCCATTATATACATCCAAGTATTTAGCTACTGACATAGGTAGAAACTAATCATCTCGAAAAAATACATATCAGCGACTGCCTATGGCAGTCGCTATACTGCAGTGTTTTTTAAAAAACATTATAAATTCTATGCTGACATTATTCTATAGTGAATAACAATACCAAAAAATAAAATAAATACAAAATTGAAAACCAGATATATATAACATAAAAAACTACTTACCAAAGCGTGATGTTATAAATCTTGATCTTCCTAAAAATTAAAACATCATAATATTATCCCAACAATATCACAATAACTATTCTAGTGATAAAATGACTACCTCATGTCCATTGGTGGCCGCTCTGAAAATTTCTAGAATTCTCCATCAGCCTAGAAATATAGTTTTGATCTCCACTAATGGATGTTCAAGATCATGGTATGAATAGAGAATAATAAAACACAAATACATAAATGGAAATCCAAACAAAGCATGTATATTTCAAGAGATATATTATTGGAATAAGAGCATACAACCTTTACATGATACATGGGATTAGATAATTAGAAGGACATGTTGTGATTAGAACTATATGTGATCAGTGGAGGTGTTGGATGAAGATGTAACAATAGATAAAAAATGCACAACTTCTAAAGATTCTTAGAAAATATAGAAAACATATCAGTAGCATGTATAGTAATTCATAAGAACTTAGTTTTCTTGAGATCAACAAAAAATGCATAGTGGAGGAAACCATAGTGAAAAATGAATTTTGAATGATACCATGTAACCATAAAAGATGAATGTGGGCATAAAATAGATTATATTTATTGTTTTTGAACTACAAATTTGATTTTTAGGAAGAAAAATTCCAGAAGATGAAGTTGGGAAAAGATTATTTGCATGAAGAAGTTGTAATGTGTGTACAAATAGATTACATTCCAATATGATTGAATAATTTAATCACTTGTATGGTAATTAGAAGAACAGAAGAAGCCTCAGTACCATTGTCAGAAAAATATCATGTATACAGGTCTTTCAAGAATTAGAAGGTGAGTGTAGTTTTGTGGGATAATGAAGACAACATATTGAGATATTAAAGGAGATGTCACATGTGAGTTTTAAATTTCCAAAAAATTTATTTTCAAATGATATTATTTTTGAAAAATATTCATTTTTTCAAGGAAATTTTATGGATCACAGATAATGGTGATAGACATGTGTACAGTTTCAAGTTTATGATACAAAATTTTGTGGCTGCATGAATATGCATAGGATCAACCACTAGAAGGATGCATTATATTTTATAAAATCTTCATGACAAATAGGGTATAAAAAGATGTGAAAGTATTGTATTAGAAGATGAATAAGCATGAAATTCTAGGATAAAAAATGTATTATGGTAAAAGAAAATTAAATGATATTTAATTCATGAACCTACAATAAATCATCACAAACCTGTAATGGTGTGAGTGTGGGACACACACAAAGTGTCTGGCCATTAATTCTATTAACATAATAAATAAAATAACAACAAAAAACTAAAATTTAACCACATAATGAGAATTATTATATGGTTAATGATTCGTATAAAAACATTGAACATTGACTTCAATGAAAAGATGAATCTTTTATACATAGAAGCATACACCAAACATGAAATAGATGGTTCCAAGAAAATAATAGTCGTCTCCATGGGTGAAAATGAATAATTATATGTATAACATCACATTAAATGAGTAATAAAAATATTCATTTAGACTTATGTGATGTGTTGAAAGAATTTATATCATTTCCCGCCAAAAACAGTTTAAACTCATAATGGGTCAAATCAGGATATAATTTCATACATACTATAACCAAATTGTGAATTTAAGATAGACATCATATTTTTTTCAAATAAATACTACCTAATATACTCTATAAATAATAAATTTCATGATAATAATTGAATTAACATCATATGTATCATTAACATTGACCCATATCATATTACAGATTCAATAATCAAACAATGACCTCTCATCAATGGTCTGTACATCAAGATTCTAGTGTGAAACTCTCCATTTCATGTGTGAAACTTTTTATAATGAAAATATTCATTAGAAATGTATTTAAAAAATTTTATATTTATTTGAAATGTATAAACCATCAAATAATATGAGAATAATCAAAATCACATGTTACAGAAATCCTGAAGTACTATAGCTTCATATTTGTAGTCAAGAAGAAAATAAACAACCATTATTTAACAATTGATAATATTAGGGTGAACTAAATCTTAAAATTTATGTATATAAAAACATGTAATAGTAATTCAATGAAATATCAACGAAGAATTGAAAAGATATTTCCGTCAACATAGACAACTATTTTGAGGTATCATTTTTTGGGTGAGCATCATACTCATTTATCATTGAAGAAATATCTTCAAATAAAACACCAAGATATGGGGGAAGGCATTAGGTGGATATTTTGAATAATATTGTTCAATTCCTTCCAAAGACAAAATAATTATTCATGGGAAATGAATAATAAAATAAAATAATGGAATGATGGTATAAAGTTATCATACTAGGGTGTGATGAAGTGTGTTTAGAAGGATTTATTGAATCAAAATGTTCAGTTTCTTCATGCACATAAAAATTGTGTTCCCCTATCTAATCTTCCAATGGCAGTTCACAACATTCATTTTTAACTATGTGTACCCCTTTCATTCGACTTTCATCATTCATGTATGCTTCAGATTCTTCATTAATCATTCCCTCTATGAGCGCATAAATTTCCAAGGTGTTAAACTTCACTACAACAATAATGATATCTTTTACAAGAAATCCCGCATTACTATGTATTGTAATTAAATGCATAATTTTTTAAAAACCCCAATCAGATGCACCAACATGAAAATAATGCACACCTGCTGAAAATTTAATACAATTTGGCGACATTAACCTAGAAAAGGGGGTATATATTTTTAAATGATAGTATCCAATGTCAAAACCCTAAAACATAAATTAGGGATTACCCAACAATAGCTATAGTGAGGGTGATGGAGATGGGAGGGAAGGGAGAGTGGGTGTCTGAGCCGAGGGGTGGGTGGGGGATGGACCGAAGTAGGAGAATGTAGCAGTAGATATGGGTACAGTGGGGGAGGTGAGGTGTGTGTAGAATGTGGTCATGAGGTGTGGGGTGTGTGTGAGAGAGGTACAGTGGTGAGAGAATATTGGTGCCGAAATTGGATCCATGTGTGATAGTAGTGACAATAGAGGCACAAGTGAGAGTGATCCAAGGGGAGGAAGGTAGAGGCATTAGAGAGCCAGAAGTGGAGGTGGGTAGTGGGGAAAGGGAAGGATAGGGTTCGTGCTCTTGGATGGTGATATGGAGGTGTTTATTAATCTTTTAGACAACTATTTTATGTAACTATTGATCACCCATAGCAACCACTTTAGGAGGTCCCCTATGTCAAGTACATAGAATAAATCTTTTTCTAGTAGTGGGTGAAACGTTATCAATTGACAGTGATAGAGCATTTCATCTTGTTACAAATCATTGGTCTCTCATAGTCGGCCACATAGTGGTGTCACACGAGGTATTTAGTTTGAATGGGGGGCTTGATGACATCCACTGGTAGAAGGGTAGTGGGGACTGCGAGGGTCATAGGTGGGTTTGAGGGGCAGCATTCCCGATTGAAGGCGACAGAGTAGGTCCGCTTGTCAAATATCACTGGTGTGTTAGATTATCTCTGATGGATTATGATCATAAGGGGTCTCAACATGTGACAGTGGCTTGGTTTTGGTGGTTTTGATGGTGAAAAAATATCTGATCTTGGGTCTAGTGAATGGGAACAACGAACCCCTGTTCCACAATGATGGTTGTGTTTTAGCGGTTGTATGTGTCATTTCTTATTCATATGACGAGACAATGGGAGGGAGGGGACCTGTACATTTTTGGTCTGTAGGGGAGGTCAATTATGATGGTTATTGAATGACAATGGTGTAGGTTGAATGTTGATAATAAATAATGCTTCTCTAGAAGCATTAATTGAAAGGCACAGTGTGGTGAAAATGTTGGATTGGTATGCATTGGTCCTCAATGACCATATATATATATATATGGGGACTCCATGGTCATTGTATAGGGTGGGTTATCCTTTAGGGGGATATGACCTACCCACTAGCATATGTGAGGTGTGTGTGTGTGTATTTTAATGTTATTATACCCATAATCACCTATAATATATATTAATAAAATTATATCGAATATTATATATAAATATATATTTTAGGTGATTGGGGTGAAATTACATTAAACACACACACACACACACCAAACACATAGTCTAGAAAGGCAGGACATAGACCCCTCAAAAGGATAGCCCACTAATCATGTCTTTTATATTCATTAAATGTCGTGAAGGCCCAGTGGACATAAAGCCAATTACATGCCCCAAAGGCCTAAAAACTCACCCAAAGCCCCTATGCAGCGTCATGCCTTCATCATTGTCTCCCTGCTTCAAGCATGCATCACTACCTACCAGCATCATGCATGAATCACCACCTACCTATGTCATGCTTGCGTCATCGCCTGCCAGCGAAAATTAACTCCCACCAAAATTTGAACCCAGGTCTGATGCAGGGTTATAGGGAGCCACTACTACTCAGGAAAGCCCTCAACTACTTATAACAAATCTTGTTATTATAATAAATATATTCATTTTGTAAATATATTTACTATAATTTTATAATTATTTAAAGATACATTAATTTATTTCTAATTATAATTATAAATAAATATATTTAAAAATATTTCTAAATATTTGAAAATATATTTAGTTATTTATATATATTTATATAATAACATATATATATATATATATCAATATATAAATATATATAATTATGAATACCATAACTATATTTATTACATAAATGTATTTATTGTAATTTTATAATTATTTAAATATTTATAATTATATATCATTTTAATAATAAATAATTTTATTTAAAAATAATTTATATATCATTATTAATATATAATTATAAATATAATCAATATATGAATATTTAAATATATTTAATATAACTTTATAATCATTTAAGAGTGTATTTATTAATTTACAATTATAATTATTAATAAAAGTATTTTAAAAGTAATTATATATAAATATAAATATATTTATATAATTATATATATTTAATAATTTTTAATAATAATAATAATAAATATATTTATTAAAATTTTATAATTATTTATATATTTATATATTTATTTATAATTTCATAAATAAATTTTTAGAAAATTATATATATTTGTAATTTTATAATTGAAAATGTAAATTATAATATTATTAAAAAATCATTATAATTTATTAATTATTCAATATTTAAAAATATATTAAATTTTAAAACAAAATAAATAAAAATTATTAAAAATTATTTATAAAATTTACAAACATATTGACGATAAAACATGTATTGTAAATAAATATATATATAAATCAATATTTCAAAATGATTAAATACATTTTTAAAATTATTAATTAATATATTATAATAAATAAAAAATCTAAATTTAATAAAATTCAAATATATTAAAAAGTGAATTCGTAACATTTACATGTATTACATACATATAAATTTACACATACACATATATACATACACACATGTATATACACTCATACATATCTACACACACATATACACATATACATAGACACATAATTATACGAACATGCAGTTATAAATATACATATATTTGAAATTATTTAATATAAATACAAATATAAATAGGAAGGTTTAGGTACTTAGTGAACTTGGACCTAAATTTTTTTAATTAATATTAAAATACAAAGGAAGAAAAAAAAATTTGTGGCACATAAGGCACCACCAAGCTAGGAATGAATCAAAATAATGCCACCCAGTAGCCCAATATTATTGTCCCAAATACCCACTCATAATATATTGTGAACACTTTTTAGGCCCAAAATCCCATGTTATAAAGGCCCAATGGCCTAGAGACACAATCATTGGATGATGCACCCATCATGAAATCTAAATGGGGCCAACCCCTCCAATAGCTTCCATCGTCACCATCATCTCATCAATGTACACGATCAACCCATGTGAAATAAGCCCAAAGGAACATGAGGTTATGTAACACCCCAGGTAAATAAAGAATATGAAATTTTCATATTTATCCATATTTGTGAATAAAATATTAATATGACTTTAAAGGGGATGCTATGCTCGATGGCGTACCCAACACGCAACAATGAGTTTCTTGGGAATCTTACGTTGCACTCTAATAATAAAATAATATTATTTTAAATGGTAGTTAACATGTAGACATTGTATTTGCGGGAATGGATAGAAATAATTAAAATATGATTATATATGTTTTTAAATGTTTTTACATTTATCCAATAAAAGATAAGGGCATAAAATATGGAAAGAATTCAATTTTAGGCGTATATGCCCTAGTTTTCACTAAAGGTTCACTTATCACCATTTGATGGAGAACCGTCATTAAATATAGTTTTGTTCACTCTTATACATCCTTTTAGACCAATTAAAACTCTTCTTGAAAATTGGGACATCAAAATTTACTTTGTCTATATTTTTGGTATCTTTCTAATAATGTTCATTTTTTAATGAATAGTGTAAAATGTTGTATTTTAATTCAAAACCGCTTTTTAATCTAATTTATTTATATGATTAGATTATCTTTTGAATTGTTTTTAAAGTGAAATTAGAATATATTTTTACCATTAAATCCAATAGTGGTCTTTGGAATTAATTTCACCTTGAAATTAGACTTAAACTAGTGTCAATCTTTTGATACTTATTGTTTCACAAAAACACACTATTTTCTCTGACAACGGGAATTAATTATTAAATTAATTAATGTGACTTATATGTTTTGAATTTTTTAAAATAGACTTCATTTTTGAATTCGGAATATCAAATATAGCTTAGGGTGAATTTTTGGGATTTTTCTGAAAAACTTCAATTTTTGATGAATAGTGAAACCATTAAGTGGTACTTATAAAAACTGATTTTTCCATTTAAATGAAATTCTGCCATCTTTGTATTTTGAATTTCAAAAATCCGACATACATGGTTTTAATTAAGAAGTAAAATGTGGTTCAATGGGATAAAAATAATTTTTTGGTGAATAGTAACTTATTAAGTTTTTAATCGCGATTAGAGGTAATTAGTGTAGTTTAAGGTAAAAATAATGTTTTAATAATATGAAATGAACTTGACACAAGTCCTAACCACATTGGATGTGTCATGGAAGACAAAGACAACCCATGGGTCAACTTGGGGACCCCATGAAACCACTTTGGTTGGAAAATGACATTAATATCTTTTTATTTTAAGTTAAAGTAAAAATGAGACAAACATGAAATGTTTTACTAAAACAATTTTTACATGGGGTTGTAAAAATCAGATTTTTGACTATAAATATTCATTGGAAAGATAAAAAGATTTCCTACATCATAGTATTTGTTTTATAAATTTTATACATTAAATAAATTAAATTATTTATGACATCATGATGATGCAGCGATGACCTCATTATTTAACGATTTAAATAAAATGGAAAGATAATGTAATATCTAAGACCTAAACATGTCCAAAACCTATTGGATGAGTGGATTTCTAACCCTTATCACCTTATCCTAGAACCAAATCAATGTGGGACCTCTTAAATCCGAATACCATTTTAAAATAATGTGTCTTTTCTTTACCTTCCAAGAATGCCCCTCCTCTCCTCTTATAAAAGTCCCCCACCTCTACCTCCTTACCCACAATCCCAAAGATTTTGACTCGGCCAACCTCAGCCCATTTTGTCTCTCCACTTCCCTCTCTTACTCCTTGAAGCCTCACTTTGGGCAGAAGTCTTCCCAAGGAATCCTTTGAGCTCAAACCAAAGGGAGTTACCCGATTTTAAGGTAATGTCTTCACTTGAGTCCTTTTGTTTTATTTTGCTTCTCCAACCCCATAAAATATTTTTATTCATTTATTTTGTAACAACCCCAGAATCATAAATATACTAGGATGTTTTTAAAATAAGGATTAGAGCTACACATTCACATACCTACATCTAATGGTTAAAGAACATACTGTTTCAGTGGATGGCGAATTTGTGCCTCCCGAAACGATGATTGTTCAAAATTCTTCTAACACCTTCAAAGGTGGCCATTAAGATGACACTATATTTATATATTATATCTAATATGTTTATGTTTTACTTATGCTTCTGTATTTTTCATTTATGGCATGCCTTTATGGTTTCCATTATGGGTAACGCGATATCTTCATTTAAGGAAGTGAGGACTACCGCCCCCTCAAAGTGATATTATTCGTTAATACCATATGTGGTACATATAAAGGATATAATTAATGATATTATATATGATACCATACTGGAATTAAAATACTATTTTGTATCATTATGTTTTAATTCCAATAAATATGAAATAGAAATGGAAGTAGTGTTGATGCGTACGTATGACTTACCGTCTCCATGAATGGTACATTTCATTTCTTATCTCAAAATGTTATGTAATATTATAAGTACATATATATAATGGATATATATGTAATATATTACATCTAAATTATGGATATAAATCTGGAATTATAACATATATATATCTCTCTCAATTTTTTTTTAATTCCATTAATATGACAAAAAATGAAAGTAGCGTTCATGCGTACGTACGGCCTACCGTCTCCATGAACGGTGCTTTTCGTTTTTTATCTCAAAATGATATGGAATAGTATGAAATTAATATTTACTGGATATATATGATATTTTAATCATTAATACTATTCTGGAAATTATTTACTTATAACTACATGGGCAATCTTTTTTGAAACAAGTTCATTTTTGACTCATGTACCAAACATCGACAAAAACGTCTGATATGAACTAACATTATTAAAAAATTATTATAACATTATAATATGTGATATGAACTGAATAATAATCTCTAATGTAGGTAATTATGCAATTATTAATTGACCAAAGTTTATTATTCAGGAATATAAAGAAACGAACAAGACAAGTTGGACTTGAGGTAAGGGATCCTAATCCACTCTTTCTTTTTAAGTACACTCTTTTATGTCATTCCTTTTAAAGCTCATCTTTCTTGTTATTGGGATGTTCTTTTATATTAATCTTACTGTAATTTTTATGTTCATGTGATGAGAGACCATATTCTCTCTTATCAGTCCATTTTTGATGTTTTGAGTGGCGCCGTTAGGCTGCCGAATTTTCATAAGAGATCTATCCTCTCTCTTTCTTTTTAAGTACTCTCTTTTATGTCACATCTTTTATGATCTTATTTGTTATGTTGGGGGATGTTCTTTTATATTCCTATTTCTGTAAACTTTATGTTAATATGATGAGATACCATATTTTATCTCATCAATCCATTTTTGGAAGTTTTAAGTGGCACCGTTAGGCTGCCGAGTTTTCGTAAGGGATTTTTCATCTCACTTTTATTCCCGTGAGATTTATAATACATTTTCCATAATTTCCTTTTAGCATTGTATGTACTGCCAATTATTTTACTCATTGTGTAATATAATTTCTTTTATGAGTATTTCCATCAATGTTGTATTGTCCTTCTTTCACGAGGTGTATGTTTCGAAAGATACCCATGTCGGTAAGGGACCCTTTCACCCTCCTCTTTTTAAAAGACTTCATTTGTTGGGTCTTTTAATTAACATATTTCTCTTTTTGGATATGTTCTCATATATCCTTATTGATGTAAATTTTATGTCCAAGTGATGAGATACCTTTTTTTTATCTCTCATCTACTCATTTTGATGTGACACCGTTAGGCTGTCAAGGGAACTTCTTAACATAATTTCGATTTCTTTGGGTTCAACATGTAATTATTGAATATGTCATCCTTTGAATATGTGTGAATGACCTTTGATTATTTTAAACTTAATATCCACTTATATTTGGTGTATTCTTTTGTCACACATAATTATTTAATTGATTTATCCTTAAACCAAGGATAACGTCTTTGTAAGGGACTTCCTATCAATCTCCTTTCATTGAGGCATATTCTGTTTTATACACAACCTTCTTTTATACGGTGTATAAACCCCTTTGACTTTTACGTTTATTCAAAAGGAAACTTTTTTATACGAAGTGTTTATTAAACGACAAAAGGGAATGTTTTTGTCGTACATATGAAGCGACACCGACTTCTACGCCGTCGTGACAATTATTTGAGTTTCGGCTTCCTCTACAAGCCATACCTTCTTTTTAAAAGAAAAATAAATACCATGTTTTACTTTTCTTTTATTTTGGTATTGAAAATGGTTTTCATAATGTTTTAATATCAATGTGTTGTATTGATATCTTGTGATTGAAAGGTGGAAATGTTATGTTTCCTTTATGCATGTTTTATGTAATACGATTATGTTGAGGTTCTTGGGAATTATTATGAAGACGGGTGGTTCTGTGATAAACTAAGTGCGGGTGAGCCCGATATAGCTCTCCAATGCATTGGGTAACACGAAGGAGTGAAACGTTAAGGTTTCTCCGAAGAGATTTAGGGAATATACTATGGTGGGTATTCCAAATGTAACCAAGAGGGTTACTCCCTATGTAAGAATGTTATGAATGCCTCAAGTTACCTTTTATGTCTTATGATTTCTATGATTTATTCATGATTTGATGAGGTATGTTAAAGTGCCTATGTTTTATGGGTAAAGTATGATTTCATTCTTATGTATATATGAACTCATGTTTTCTTTCCATATTTTTATAACCCTTACTGAGATTTTTATGCTCATCCCAAGTTTTTGAAATGTTTTTCACAGGTCAAGAAAAAAGTACATGATGTGATGATAGTGTCAAGGATGTGTCAAGAAAGAATCCATGTTTTATTTTAAATATGTTTCCGTTGATGGGAATAATGAATACTGTCTTTTATGTAACCACTTTGTTTAAATGTGGAATGTAATGCAAGTTTCATGATCTAATTCTCTAAAACTCTAAACCTGAAAAGATCATCAATGTGCAATCTTGTAATAACTCAAGATTAAGTAAGGTTTAAGTCTGGGGCCTTATAGTTGGTATCAAAGGTTGGTTTAAATAACATTAGAGGTTAGGGTATTCTTTAAGCATAAGTGGCATTACTATAATCGTTAGGATTTCAGAAAGAGTCCTAGTTTTAGATAAAGTGATTGAGTAAGTGTATCTTAGTGTTTACATTCCTCATTAGTACATGATGGTTTTGTTGATATACTCACACTGAAATTTCTGTTTTTAGTGAATGGATGGATCTAGCAGGCACCAAAGAGACAATAGGTTTGAAGGAAACTGTGGTGGTTCTATGATTAAGATACTAGATAAAATGGGGGATTCAATGAGGAAACTCACGGTTGTTCTAATCCAACTATCAAGGAGTCATGATCAACCACTTTAACCTTGGTATGATTATTAATGCATCATGTATGAGATGACCAATCAATGTGTAAGTTCAGGTAATAATTAAAAAGGTAACCATTAGAGTTTATATGATCCTTACTTTTGAGGTAATTATGGGTTACTATATGTTATGATGGAAGTGAAAGGCATGAGATAAAATTGAGGTGAAATTATGTTATGGTTATTTTGATGATTTTATCTCTTTTTAGGGAATGATTTGAGAATTATATAGTTTTGGAAAAAGTAAAACACGCAGACCGTGTGACTACCCGTCGCGTCAGACAAAGCTGCGGGAATCGAACCCACAACCAAAGTGCGACTGGTATTTTTCACCTACCACTGGACTATTTGAAGTCCCTAGTTAGTTTGACTGATTCTTTTTAGTTATATGATTTTATGATTTAAGAGTAAGTTTATTTTGGGTTATTTTTGAAAATGATTAACCTATCATGGAGGATATGTGATTAGGTTAATTACTTTTCAATACGAGACTATAGGAGCAACTGATGTTGTTTGGAGATAAACGTTACGATTTATCTTGGAAGACTATGTGACTAAAACCTTAAAATATTTGGGTTTCAATCTTATATTGGTTTACTTTGAAGAATTTTATGGACAAATTGTTTATCGGATGGTCCTCGTTGAACTTTGGGTTTTGTTGGACATATTTTGGAAATTAAGCATAGATTTTCTTTTTAATGGGTTATCCTTTTCTAGATTATCTGACCTTGTACTAACCTTTTTTGTTTTTGGTTTTGGTTAAAGCCTAAAGACATGGGATGTATATATTTCTCTTTGGTGTATTAGGTGATTCTCTATAAGTTGATTATAGTACTCTTAATGCGAACAAGTCTCCCTAAATACTCGTCTTTTGGAAAAAAATATGAGTTTAATTAAGGAATCTAGTAAAAGTTGAAAGTCAACATGATAAGTGATTATGATTCCTTATGAATAAATTCTTTAATAAAAAGTAACTTAAAACAAAAATGTTGTCTATTAAATTTTCCTACTGGGGAATCAAATACCGTTTAACCCATCACATGTTTGTGATTTTCTTATGCTTAACTTTCTCCTAGACATGTTTTACTATCACTCTCTCTCGAGAACATGACCCTTTGCTTTTTCTTCCATGTCCAAGTTTTTCTACACATGGGTTAACTCGGGTGACCTCTGTACTTGTCTGCCTTTATTTTAAAGTGATTGTTTTACCGACTCTTGTTCCGATGTGGGACTTTATAGGATGTTTCCAAGCTCAATTTTAAAAATTGTGAGGACGCAATTCCCAAAAGGGGGGATGGATGTAACACCCCAGGTAAATAAAGAATATGAAATTTTCATATTTATACATATTTGTGAATAAAATATTACTATGACTTTAAAGGGGACTCTATGCTCGATGGCATACCCAACACGCAACAACAAGTTTCTTGGGAATCTTATGTTGCACTCTAATAATAAAATAATATTATTTTAAATGGTAGTTAACATGTAGCCGTTGTATTGGCGGGAATGGATAGAAAGAACTAAAATATGATTATATATGTTTTTAAAAGTTTTTAAATTTATCCAATAAAAGATAAAGGCATAATATACGGAAAGAATTCAATTTTAGGCGTATATGCCCTTGTTTTCACTAAAGGTTCACTTATAGCCTTTTGATGGAGAACCGTCATTAAATATAGTTTTTTTCACTCTTATACATCCTTTTGGACCAAGTAAAACTCTTCTTATGAATTGGGACATCAATATTTACTTTGTGTAAATTTTTGGTATCTTTCTGATAAAGTTCATTTTTTAATGAATAGTGTAAAATGTTGTATTTTAATTCAAAACCTCTTTTTAATCTAATTTATTTATATGAATATATTATCTTTTGAATTGGTTTTAAAGTGAAATTAGAATATATTTTTACCATTAAATCCAATAGTGGTCATTGGAATTAATTTCACTTAGAAATCAGACTTAAACTAGTATCAATCTTTTGATACTTATTGTTTTATAAAAACACGCTATTTGCTCTGACAGTGGGAATTAATTATTAAATTAATTAATGTGACTTATATGTTTTTAATTTTTTAAAATAGGCTTCATTTTTGAATTTGGAATATCAAATATATCTTAGGGTGAATTTTTGGGATTTTTTTGAAAAAACTTCAATTTTTGATGAATAGTGAAACCACTAAGTGGTACTTATAAAAACTGATTTTTCCGTTTAAATGAAATTTTGCCATCTTTGTGTTTTGAATTTCAAAAATCTGACATACATAGTTGTCATTAAGAAGTAAAATGTGGTTCAATGGGATAAAAATAATTTTTTGGTGAATAGTAACTTATTAAGTTTTTAATCGTGATTAGTTGTAATTAGTGTAGTTTAAGGTAAAAATAATGTTTTAATAATATGAAATGAACGTGACACATGTCTTAACCTCATTGGATGTGTCATGGCGGACCAATACAACCCATGGGTCAACTTGGAGACCCCATGAATCCACATTGGTTGGAAAATGACATTAATATCTTTTTAATATAAAGTTAAAGTAAAAATGAGACAAACATAAAAATGTTTTACTAAAACAATTCTTACACGGGGTTATAAAAATCATATTTTTGACTAAATTATCATTGGAAAGCTAAAAATATTTCCTACATCATAGTATTTTTTTTATTTTTTTAGACATTAAATAAATTAAATTATTTATGACATCATGATGATGCAGCGATGACCTCATTATTTAACGATTTATGTAAAATGTAAAAGATAATGTAATATATAAGACCTAAAGATGTCCAAAACCTATTGGATGAGTGGTTTTAGAACCCTTATCACCTTATCCTAGAGACACATCAATGTGGGACCTCTTAAATCCGAATAACATTTTAAAATAAAGTGACTTATCTTTACCTTCCAAGAATACCCCTCCTCTCCTCTTATAAAAGGTCCCCACCTCTACCTCCTTACCCACACTACCAAAGCCTTTGGCTCGGCCAACCTCTGCCAATTTTGTCTCTCCACTTCCCTCTCTTACACCTTGAAGCCTCACTTTGGGCATAAGTCTTCCCAAGGAAGCCTTTCAGCTCAAATGAAAGGGAGTTACCCGATTTTAAGGTAATGTCTTCACTTGAGTCCTATTGTTTTATTTTGCTTCTCCAACCCCCTAAACTGTTTTTATTCATTTCTTTTGTAACAACTCCAGTATAATCAATATACTAAGATGTTGGTATAAGAAGGATTCGAGCTACACTTTCACACACCTACATCTAATGGTTAAAGAACATACTGTTTCTGTGGATGGCGAATTTCTGCCTCCCGAAACGATGATTGTTCAACATTCTTCTAACACCTTCAAAGGTGGCCATTAAGATGACACTATATTTATATATGATATCTAATATGTTTATGTTTTACTTATTCTTTTGTATTTTTCATTTATGGCATGCCTTTATGGTTTCCATTTTGGGTAAACATGATATCATCATTTAAGGAAGTGCGAACTACCACCCCCTCAAAGTGATTTGAGTCGTTAATACCATATGTGGTACGTATAAAGGATATATTTAATGATATTATATATGATACCATACTGTAATTAAAATACTATTATGTATCATTATGTTTTAATCCCATTAAATATGAAATAGAAATGGAAGTAGCGTTCATGCGTACGTACGGCTTACCGTCTCCATGAACGGTACATTTCATTTCTTATCTCAAAATGTTAAGTAATATTATAAGTACATATATATAATGGATATATATGTAATATATTACATCTAAATTATGGATATCATTCTGGAATTATAACATATATATATATCTCTCTCATTTTGTTTTAATTCCATTAATATGACAAAAAATTAAAGTAGCGTTCATGCGTACGTACGGCCTACCGTTTCCATGAGTGGTGATTTTCGTTTTCTATCTCCAAATGATATGGAATAGTATGAAATGAATATTTACTGGATATATATGATATTTTAATCATTAATACTATTCTGGAAATTATTTACTTATAACTACATGGAAAATCTTTTTTCAAACAAGTTCATTTTTGACTCATGTGCCAAACATCGGTGAAAACGTCTGATATGAACTAACATTATTAAACAATTATTATAACATTATAATATGTGATATGAACTGAATAATAATATCTAAATTTGGTAATTAGGCAATTATTAATTGACCAAATTTTATTATTCAGGAATATAAAGAAACGAACAAGACAAGTTGGACTTGAGGTAAGGGATCATACTCCACTCTTTCTTTTTAAGTACACTCTTTTATGTCATTCCTTTTAAAGACCATATTTCTTGTTATTTGGATGTTCTTTGATATTAATCTTACTGTAATTTTTATGTTCATGTGATGAGAGACTCTATTCTCTCTCATCAGTCCATTTTGGAAGTTTTGAGTGGCACCGTTAGGCTGCCGAATTTTCGTAAGAGATCTATCCTCTCTCTTTCTTTTTAAGTTCTCTCTTTTATGTCACATATTTAAAGATCTCCTTTTTTATGTTGGGGGATGTTATTTTATATTCCCCTTTCTGTAAAATTTATGTTAATATGATGAGCGACCCTATTTGATCTCATCAATCCATTTTTGGATGTTTTAAGTGGCGCCATTAGGCTGCCGAGTTTTCGTAAGGGATTTTTCATCTCACTTTTATTCCTGTGAGATTTATGCTACATTTTCCATAATTTTCTTTGAGTGGTGTATGTACTGAAAATTATTTTACTCATTGTGTAATATACTTTCTTTTATGAGTATTTACATCAATGTTGTATTGTCCTTCTTTCACGAGGTGTATGTTTCGAAAGATACCCATGTCGGTAAGGGAACTTTTCACCCTCCTCTTTTTAAAAGACTTCTTTTGTTGGGTCTTTTAGTTTACATATTTTTATATTGGGATATGTTCTCATATATCGTTATTGATGTAAATTTTATGTCCAAGTGATGAGATACCATTTTTTATCTCTCATCAACTCATTTTTATGTGACGCCGTTAGGCTGTCAAGGGAACTTCTTAACCCAATTTCGATTTCTTTGGGTTCAACATGTAGTTATTGAATATGTTATCTTTTGAATGTGTGTGAATGACCTTTGATTATTTTTCACTTAATATACACTTATATTTGGTGTATTTGTTTGTCACACATAATTATGTAATTGATTTATCCTTAAACCAAGGATACCGTCTTTGTAAGGGACTTCATCTCAATCTCCTTTCATTGAGGCATATTCTGTTTTATACACAACCTTCTTCTATCAAGTGTATAAACCCCTTTGACTTTTACGTTTATTCAAAAGAAATATTTTTTATACGAAGTGTTTATTAAACGACAAAAGGGAATGTTTTTGTCGTACGTATGCGGTGACAACGACTTCGACGCCGTCATGACCATTATTTGAGTTTCGGCTTCCTCTACAAGCCATTCCATCTTTTTAAAAGAAAAATAAATACCACGTTTTACATTTCTTTTATTTTGGTATTGAAAATGGCTTTCATAATGTTTTTATATCAACATGTTGTATTGATATCTTGTGATTGAAAGGTGTAAATGTTATGTTTCCTTTATGCATGTTTTATGTGATACAATTATGTTGAGGTTCTTGGGCATTATTATGAAGACGGGTGGTTCCGTGATAAACTAAGGGTGGGTGAGCCCGATATAGATCTCCAATACATTGGGTAACATGAAGGAGTGAAACGTTAAGGTTTCTCTGAAGAGATTTAGGGAATATAGTGTGGTCGGTATTCCAAACGTAACCAAGAGGGTTACTCCCTACGTAAGAATGTTATGAATGCCTCAAGTTACCTTTTATGTCTTATGATTTCTATGATTTATTCATGATTTGATGAGGTATGTTAATGTACCTATGTTTTATGGGTAAAGTATGATTTCATTCTTATGTATATATGAACTCATGTTTCCTTTCCATATTTTTATAACCCTTACAGAGATTTTTATGCTCATCCCATGTTTTTGAAATGTTTTTCACAGGTCATGGGAAAGGTACATGATGTGATGATAGTATCAAGGATGTGTCAAGAAAGAATCCATGTTTTATTTTAAATATGTTTCCGTTGATGGGAAGAATGAATACTGACTTTTATGTAACCACTTTTTTTAAATGTTGAATGTAATGCAAGTTTCATGATCTAATTCTCTAAAACTCTAAACCTGAAAAGATCCTCAATGTGTAATCTTGTAATAACTCAAGATTAAGTAAGGTTTAAGGCTGGGGCCTTATAGTTGGTATCAAAGGTCGGTTTACATAACTTTAGTGGTTAGGGTATTCTTTAAGCATAAGTGGCATTACCATAATGGTTAGGATTTCAGAAAGAATCCTAGTTTTAGATAAAGTGAATGAGTAAGTGTATCTTAGTGTTTACATTCCTCATTAGTACATGATGGTTTTGTTGATATACTCACACTGACATTTCTGTTTTTAGTGAATGGATGGATCTAGCAGGCACCAAAGAGACAACAGGTTTGAAGGAAACTGTGGTGGTTCTATGATTAAGATACTAGATAAAATGGGGGATTCAATGAGGAAACTCGTGGTTGTTCTAAACCAACTATCAAGGAGTCATGATAAACCAATTGATCCTTGGTATGATCATTAATGAATCATGTACGAGATGAACAATCAATGTGGAAGTTCAGTTAGTAATTATAAAGGTAACCCTTAGAGTTTATATGATCTTTACTTTTGAGGTAATTATGGGTTACTATATGTTATGATAGAAGTGAAAGGCATGAGATAAAATTGAGGTTAAATTATGTTATGGTTATTTTTGATGATTTTATCTCTTTTTAGGGAATGATTTGAGAATTATATATTTTTGGAAAAAGGACAACACGCAGACCGTGTGACTACCCGTCACGTCAGACAAAGATGCGGGAATCGAACCCACACTCAAAGTGCGATTGGTATTTATTGCCTACCACTGGACTATGTGAAGTACCTGGTTAGTTTGACTGATTCTTTTTAGTTATATTATTTTATGAATTAAGAGTAAGTTGATTTTGGGTTATTTATGAAAATGATTAACCTATCATGGAGGATATGTGATTAGGTTAATTACTTTTCAATATGAGACTTTAGGAGCAACTGATGTTGTTTGGAGATAAATGTTACGATTTAACTTGGAAGACTATGTGACTAAATACTTCAAATATTTTGGTTTCAATCTTATATTGGTTTACTTTGAAGAATTTTATGGACAAATTGTTTATCGTATGGTCCACGTTGAACTTTGGGTTTTGTTGGACAAATTTTGGAGATTAAGCTTAGATTTTCTTTTTAATGGGTTTTCCTTTTTTGGATTATCTGACCTTGTAATAACCTTTTTTGTTTTTGGTTTTGGTTAAAGCCTAAAGACATGGTATGTATATAGTTCTCTTTGGTGGATTAGGTGATTCTCTAGAAGTTGATTATTGTACTCTTAATGCGAACAAGTCTCCCTAAATACTCGTCTTTTGGAAAAAAATATGAGTTTGATTAAGGAATCTATTAAAAGATGAAAGTCAAGAGGATAAGTGACTATGTTTCCTTATGAATAAATTCCTCAATAAAAATTAACTGAAAACAAAAATGTTGTCTATTAACTTTTCCTACTGGGGAATCGAATACCGTTTAACCCATCACAAGTTTGTGATTTCCTTATGGTTAACTTTCTCCTAGACATGTTTACTATCACTCTCCCTCAAGAAAATGACCCTTTGATTTTTCTTCCATGTCCATGTTTTTCTACATATGGGTTAACTCGGGTGAGCTCTGTACTTATTTTCCTTTAATTTAACGTGATTGTTTTACCGACTCTTGTTCTGATGTGGGACTTTCAAGAATGTTTCCAAGCTCAATTTTAAAAATTGCGAGGACGCAATTCCCAAAAGGGGGGAAGGATGTAACACCCCAGGTAAATAAAGAATATGAAATTTTCATATTTATCTATATTTGTGAATAAAATTTTAATATGACTTTAAAGGGGATGCTATGCTCGATGGCGTACCCAACACGCAATAACGAGTTTCTTGGGAATCTTACGTTGTACTCTAATAATAAAATAATATTATTTTAAATGGTAGTTAACATGTAGCCGTTGTATTGGCGGGAATGGATAAAAATAACAAAAATATGATTATATATGTTTTTAAATGTTTTCACATTTATCCAATAAACGATAAAGGCATAAAATACGGAAAGAATTCAATTTTTGGCGTATATGCCCTAGTTTTCACTAAAGGTTCACTTATCGCCTTTTGATGGAGAACCATCATTAAATATAGTTTTGTTCACTCTTATACATCCTTTTGGACCAAGTACAACTCTACTTAAGAATTGGGACGTCAAAATTTACTTTGTGTAAATTTTTGGTATCTTTCTGATAAAGTTCATTTTTAATGAATAGTGTAAAATGTTGTATTTTAATTCAAAACCTCTTTTTAATCTAATTTATTTATCTGATTATATTATATTTTGAATTGGTTTTAAATTGAAATTAGAATATATTTTTACCATTAAATCCAATAGTGGTCGTTGGATTTAATTTCACTTTGAAATCAGACTTAAACTAGTGTCAATCTTTTGATACTTATTGTTTCATAAAAACACGCTATTTGCTCTGACTGCGGGAATTAATTATTAAATTAATTAATGTGACTTATATGTTTTTAATTTTGTAAAATAGACTTCATTTTTGATTTCGGAATATCAAATATAGCTTAGGGTAAATTTTTGGGATTTTTCTAAAAAACTTCAATTTTTGATGAATAGTGAAACCACTAAGTGGTACTTATAAAAACTGATTTTTCCGTTTAAATGAAATTTTCCCATCTTTGTGTTTTGAATTTCAAAAATCCGACATTCATGGTTTTCATTAAGAATTAAAATGTGGTTCAATGGGATAAAAATAATATTTTGGTGAATAGTAACTTATTAAGCTTTTAATCGCGATTAGAGGTAATTAGTGTAGTTTAAGGTAAAAATAATGTTTTAATAATATGAAAGGAACATGACACATGTACTAACCTCATTTTATGTGTCATGGCCGACCAAGACAACCCATGGGTCAACTTGGGGACCCCATGAAGCCAATCTGGTTGGAAAATAATATTAATATCTTTTTATTTAAAGTTAAAGTAAAAATAAGACAAACATGAAATGTTTTACTAAAAAAAATTTACATGGGGTTATACAAATCAGATTTTTGACTATAAATATTCATTGGAAATCTAAAAAGATTTACTACATCATAGTACTTTTTTTTGTAGTTTTTAGACATTAATTAAATTAAATTATTTATGACATCATGATGATGCAGCAATGACCTCATTATTTAACGATTTAAATAAAATGGAAAGATAATGTAATATCTAAGACCTAAACAAGTCCAAAACCTATTGTATGAGTTAATTTCGAACCCTTATCACCTTATCCTCGAAAAAAATCAATGTGGGACCTCTTAAATTCGAATAACATTTTAAAATAAAGTGACTTTTCTTTACCTTCCAAGAATGCCCCTCCTCTCCTCTTATAAAAGGCCCCCACCTCTACCTCCTTACCCACACTCCCAAAGCCTTTGGCTCGGCCAACCTCTGCCCATTTTGTCTCTCCAATTACCTCTCTTACACCTTTAAGCCTCACTTTGGGAAGAAGGCTTCCCACGGAAGCCCTTGAGCTCAAACCAAAAGGAGTTACCCGATTTTAAGGTAATGTCTTCACTCGAGTCCTTTTGTTTTATTTTCATTCTCAAACCCCCAAAACTCTTTTTATTCATTTCTTTTGTAACAAATACAGCATCATCAATATACTAGGATGTTGTTATAAGAAGTATTCGAGCTACACTTTCACACACCTACATCTAATGGTTAACGAACATACTCTTTCCGTGGATGGCGAATTTCGGCCTCCCGAAACGATGATTGTTCAACATTCTTCTAACACCTTCAAAGGTGGCAATTAAGATGACACTATATTTATATATGATATATAATATGTTTATGTTTTACTTATGCTTCTGTATTTTTCATTTATGGCATGCCTTTATGGTTTCCATTATGGGTAAACGCGATATCTTCATTTAAGGAAGTGCGGACTACCGCCCCCTCAAAGTGATTTGATTCATTAATAACAAATGTGGTACGTATAAAGGATATATTTAATGATATTATATATGATACCATACAGTAATTAAAATACTATTATGTATCATTATGTTTTAATTCCATTAAATATGAAATAGAAATGGAGGTAGCGTTCATGCGTACGTACGGCTTACCGTCTCCATGAACGGTACATTTCATTTCTTATCTCAAAATATTATGTAATATTATAAGTACATATATATAATGGATATATATGTAATATATTACATCTAAATTATGGATATCATTCTGGAATTATAACATATATATATCTCTCTCATTTTGTTTTAATTCCATTAATATGACAAAAAATGAAAGTAGCGTTCATGCGTACGTACGGCCTACCGTCTCCATGAACGGTGCTTTTCGTTTTTTATCTCCAAATGATATGGAATAGTATGAAATGAATATTTACTGGATATATATGATATTTTAATCATTAATACTATTCGGGAAATTATTTACTTATAACTACATGGGAAATCTTTTTTCAAACAAGTTCATTTTTGACTCATGTATCAAACATTGGCAAAAACGTCTGATATGAACTAACATTATTAAACAATTATTATAACATTATAATATGTGATATGAACTGAATAATAATCTCTAAAGTATTTACTTATCCAATTATTAATTTACCAACGTTTATTATTCAAGAATATAAAGAAACGAACAAGACAAGTTGGACTTGAGGTAAGGGATCCTACTCCACTCTATCTTTTTAAGTACACTCTTTTATGTCATTCCTTTTAAAGCTCATATTTCTTGTTATTGGGATGTTCTTTTATATTAATCTTACTGTAATTTTTATGTTCATGTGATGAGAGACCCTATTCTCTCTCATCAGTTCATTTTGGAAGTTTTGAGTGGCGCCGTTAGGCTGCCGAATTTTCGTAAGAGATCTATCATCTCTCTTTCTTTTTATATACTCTCTTTTATGTCACATCTTTTAATATCTTATTTGTTATGTTGGGGGATGTTCTTTTATATTACCATTTCTGAAAACTTTATATTAATATGATGAGATACCCTATTTGATCTCATCAATCCATTTTTGGATGTTTTATGTGGCGTCGTTAGGCTGCCGAGTTTTCGTAAGGGATTTTTCATCTCACTTTTATTCCCGTGAGATTTGTGCTACATTTGCCTTAATTTCCTTTGAGTGGTGAATGTAATGCCAATTATTTTACTCATTGTTTAATATAATTTCTTTTATGAGTATTTACATCAATGTTGTATTTTCCTTCTTTCACGAGGTGTATGTTTCGAAAGATACCCATGTCGGTAAGGGAACCTTTCACCCTCCTCTTTTTAAAATAATTCTTTTGTTGGGTCTTTTAATTTACATATTTTTATGTCGGGATATGTTCTAATATATCCTTATTGATGTAAATTTTATGTACAAGTGATGAGATACCTTTTTTTATCTCTCATCAACTCATTTTGATGTGACGTCATTAGGCTGTCAAGGGAACTTCTTAACCCAATTTTGATTTCTTTGGGTTCAATATGTAGTTATTGAATATGTCATCCTTTGAATATGTGTGAATGACCATTGATTATTTTACACTTAATATCCACTTATATTTGGTGTATTTGTTTGTCACACATAATTATGTAATTAATTTATCCTTAAAAAAAGGATACCATCTTTGTAAGGGACTTCATCTCAATCTCCTTTCATTGAGGCGTATTCTGTTTTATACACCACCTTATTTTATACGGTGTATAAAACCCTTTGACTTTTATGTTTATTCAAAAGGAATCTTTTTATATGAAGTGTTTATTAAACGACAAAAGGGAATGTTTTTTTCGTACGTATGCGGCGACAACGACTTCTACGCCGTCGTGACCATTATTTGAGTTTCGGCTTCCTCTACAAGCCATACCTTCTTTTTAAAAGAAAAATAAGTACCATGTTTTACTTTTATTTTATTTTGGTATTGAAAATGGTTTTCATAATGTTTTTATATCAATGTGTTGTATTGATATCTTGTGATTTAAAGGTGGAAATGTTATGTTTCCTTTATGCATTTTTTATGTGATACGATTATGTTGAGGTTTTTGGGCATTATTATGAATACGGGTGGTTCCGTGATAAACTAAGGGCGGGTGATCTCGATATAGCTCTCCAATTCATTGGGTAACATGAAGGAGTGAAATGTTAAGGATTCTCTGAAGAGATTTAGGGAATATACTGTGGTGAGTATTCCAAATGTAACCAAGAGGGTTACTCCCTACGTAAGAATGTTATGAATGCCTCAAGTTACCATTTATGTCTTATGATTTCTATGATTTATTCATGATTTGATGAGGTTTGTTAAAGTACCTATGTTTTATGGGTAAAGTATGATTTCATTCTTATGTATATATGAACTCATGTTTACTTTCCATATTTTTATAACCCTTACTGAGATTTTTATGCTCATCCCAAGTTTTTGAAATGTTTTTCACAGGTCAAGTGAAAGGTAAATGATGTGATTATAGTGTCAAGGATGTGTCAAGAAATAATCAATGTTCTTTTTTAAATATGTTTCTGTTGATGGGAATAATGAATACTGTCTTTTATGTAACCACTTTGTTTAAATGTGAAATTTAATGCAAGTTTCTTTATCTAATTCTCTAAAACTTTAAATCTGAAAAGATCCTCAATGTGTAATCTTGTAATAACTCAATATTAAGTAAGGTTTAAGGTTGGGGACTTATAGTTAGTATCAAAGGTCAGTTTAGATACCATTAGAGGTTAGGTTATTCTTTAAGCATAAGTGGCATTACCATAATGGTTAGAATTTCAGAAAGAGACCTAGTTTTAGATAAAGTGAAGGAGTAAGTGTATCTTAGTGTTTACCTTCCTCATTAGTACATGATGGTTTTATTGATATACTCACATTTACATTTCCGTTTTTAGTGAATGGATGGATCTAGCAGGCACCAAAGAGAAAACAGGTTTGAAGGAAACTGTGGTGGTTCTATGATTAAGATACTAGATAAAATGGGGGATTCAATGAGGAAGCTCGTGGTTGTTCTAAACCAACTATCAAGGAGTCATGATAAACCACTTGAACCTTGGTATGATCATTAATGCATCATGTACGAGATGACCAATCAATGTGGAAGTTCAGGTAATAATAATAAAGGTAACCATTAGAGTTTATATGATCCTTACTTTTGAGGTAATTATGGGTTACTATATGTTATGATGGAAGTGAAAAGCATGAGATAAATTTGAGGTTAAATTATGTTATGGTTATTTTTGATGATTTTATCTCTTTTTAGGGAATTATTTGAGAATTATATAGTTTTGGAAAAGGACAACACGCAGACCATGTGACTACCCGTCGTGTCAGACAAAGCTGTGGGAATCAAACCCACAACCAAAGTGCGACTGGTATTTATCGCCTACCACTGGACTATGTGAAGTCACTGGTTAGTTTGACTGAATCTTTTTAGTTATATGATTTTATGAATTAAGAGTAAGTTGATTTTGGGTTATTTATGAAAATGATTAACCTATCATGGAGGATATGTGATTAGGTTAATTACTTTTCAATACGAGACTTTAGGAAAAACTGATGTTGTTTGGAGATAAATGTTACGATTTAACTTGGAAGACTATGTGACTAAATCCTTCAAATATTTGGGTTTCAATCTTAGATTGTTTTACTTTGATGAATTTTATGGACAAAATGTTTATCGGATGGTCCACGTTGAACTTTGGGTTTAGTTGGACAAATTTTGGAGATTAAGCATAGATTTTCTTTTTAATGGGTTATCCTTTTCTGGATTATCTGACGTTGTACTAACCTTTTTTGTTTTTGGTTTTGGTTAAAGCCTAAAGACATGGGATTTATATAGTTCTCTTTGGTGGATTAGGTGATTCTCTAAAAGTTGATTATTGTAATCTTAATGAGAACATGTCTCCCTAAATACTCGTCTTTTGGAAAATAATATGAGTTTTATTAAGGAATCTAGTAAAAGTTGAAAGTCAACATGATAAGTGATTATGTTTCCTTATGAATAAATTCCTCAATTAAAAGTAACTTAAAACTAAAATGTTGTCTATTAACTTTTCCTACTGGGGAATCGAATACCGTTTAACCCATCACAAGTTTGTGATTTTCTTATGGTTAACTTTCTCCTAGACATGTTTACTATCACTCTCCCTCAAGAACATGAACCTTTGCTTTTTCTTCCATGTACATGTTTTTCTACATATGGGTTAACTCGGGTGGCCTCTGTACTTATCTTCCTTTATTTTAAAGTGATTTTTTTACAGACTCTTGTTCTGATGTGGGACTTTCAGGGATGTTTCCAAGCTCAATTTTAAAAATTGCAAGGACGCAATTCTCCAAAGGAGGGAAGGATGTAACACCTCAGGTAAATAAAGAATATGACATTTTCATATTTATCCATATTTTTGAATAAAATATTAATATGACTTTAAAGGGGACGCTATGCTCGATGGCGTACCCAACACGCAACCACGAGTTTCTTGGGAATCTAACGTTGCACTGTAATAATAAAATAATATTATTTTAAATGGTAGTTAACATGTAGCTATTGTATTGGCGGGAATGGATATAAATAAAATATGATTATATACTTTTTTAAATGTTTTTACGTTTATCCAATAAAAGATAAAGGCATAAAATACAGAAAGAATTCAATTTTAGGCGTATATGCCCTAGTTTTCACTAAAGGTTCACTTATCGCCTTTTGATGGAGAACCATCATTAAATATAGTTTTGTTCACACTTATACATACTTTTGGTCCAAGTAAAACTCTTATTAAGAATTGGGACATCAAAATTTACTTTGTGTAAATTTTTGGCATCTTTCTGATAAAGTTTATTTTTTAATGAATACTCTAAAATGTTGTATTTTAATTCAAATCCTCTTTTTAATATAATTTATTTATATGATTATATTATCTTTTGAATTGGTTTTAAAGTTAAATTAGAATATATTTTTTCCATTAAATCCAATAGTGGTCGTTGGAATTAATTTCACTTTGACATCAGACTTAAACTAGTGTCAATCTTTTGGAACTTATTGTTTCATAAAAACACGCTATGTGCTCTGACAGTGGGAATTAATTATTAAATTAATTAATTTGACTTATATGTTTTGAATTTTGTAAAATAGACTTCATTTTTGAATTCGGAATATCAAATATAGCTTAGGGTGAATTTTTGGGATTTTTCTGAAAAACTTCATTTCTTGATGAATAGTGAAACCACTAAGTGGTACTTATAAAAACTGATTTTTCCGTTTAAATGAAATTTTGCCATCTTTGTGTTTTGAATTTCAAAAATACGACATACATGGTTGTCATTAAGAAGTAAAATATGGTTCAATGGGATAAAAATAATTCTTTGGTGAATAGTAACTTATTAAGTTTTTAATCGTGATTAGAGGTAATTAGTGTAGTTTAAGGTAAAAATAATGTTTTAATAATATGAAATGAACTTGACACATGTCCTAACCACATTGGATGTGTCATGTCCGACCAATACAACCCATGGGTCAACATGGGGACTCAATGAAGCCACTTTGGTTGGAAAATGACATTAATATCTTTTTATTTTAAGTTAAAGTAAAAATGAGACAAACATGAAATGTTTTACTAAAACAATTTTACATGGGGTTATAGAAATCATATTTTTGACTATAAATATTCATTGGAAATATAAAAAGATTTCATACATAATAATATTTTTTTTTATAATTTTTAGACATTAAATAAATTAAATTATTTATGACATAATGATGATGCAATGATGACCTCATTATTTAACGATTTAAATAAAATGGAAAGATAAGGTAATATCTAAGACCTACACATGTCCAAAACCTATTGGATGAGTGAATTTAGAACCCTTATCACCTTATCATCGAAACACATCAATGTGGGACCTCTTAAATCCAAATACCATTTTAAAATAAAGTGACTTTTCTTTACCTTCCAAGAATGCCCCTCCACTTCTCTTATAGAAGGCCCCCACCTCTACCTCCACACCCACACTCCCAAAGCCTTTGGCTCAGCCAACCTCTACCCATTTAGTCTCTACACTTCTCTCTCTTACACCTTGAACCCTCTTTTGGGCAGAAGTCTTCCCAAGGAAGCCTTTGAGCTCAAACCAGAGGGAGTTACCCGATTTTATGGTAATGTCTTTACTTGAGTCCTTTTGTTTTATTTTGCCTCTCCAACCCCCAAAACTCTTTTTATTCATTTCTTTTGTAACAACTACAGTATAATAAATATACTAGGATTTTTTTATAAGATGGATTCGAGCTACACTTTCACACACCTACATCTAATGGTTAAAGAACATATTGTTTCCGTGGATGGCGAATTTCTGCCTCCCGAAATGATGATTGTTCAACATTATTCAAACACCTTCAAAGGTGGACATTAATATGACACTATATTTATATATGATATCTAATATGTTTATGTTTTACTTAATCTTCTGTATTTTTCATTTATGGCATGCCTTTATGGTTTCCATTATGGGTAAACACGATATCTTTATTTAAGGAAGTGCGGACTACCGCCCCCTCAAAGTGAATTGATTCATCAATACCATATGTGGAACGTATAAATGATATATTTAATGATATTATATATGATAACATACTTTAATTAAAATACTATTATGTATCATTATGTTTTAATTCCATTAAATATGAAATAGAAATGGAAGTAGTGTTCATGCGTACGTACGACTTACCGTTTCCATGAACGGTACATTTCATTTCTTATCTCAAAATGTTATGTAATATTATAAGTAAATATATATAATGGATATATATGTAATATATTACATCTAAATTATGGATATCATTCTAGAATTATAACATATATATATCTCTCTCATTTTGTTTTAATTCCATAAATATGACAAAAAATGAAAGTAGTGTTCATGCGTACGTATGGCCTACCGTCTCCATGAATGGTGCTTTTTGTGTTTTATCTCAAAATGATATGGAATAGTATGAAATGAATATTTACTGGATATATATGATATTTTAATCATTAATACTATTCTGGAAATTATTTACTTATAACTACATGGGCAATCTTTTTTCAAACAAGTTCATTTTTGACTCATGTACAAAACATCGGCAAAAACGTCTGATATGAACTATCATTATTAAACAATTATTATAACATTATAATATGTGATATGAACTGAATAATAATCTCTAAAGTAGGTACTTAGGCAATTATTAATTGACCAATGTTTTTTATTCAGGAATACAAAGAAACGAACAAGACAAGTTGGACTTGAGGTAAGGGATCCTACTCCACTCTATTTTTTAAGTAAACTCTTTTATGTCATTCCTTTTAAATTGCATATTTCTTGTTATTGGGATGCTCTTTTATATTAATATTACTATAATTTTTATGTTCATGTGATGAGAGACCCTATTCTCTCTCATCAATCCATTTTGGATGTTTTGAGTGGCGTCGTTAGGCTGCCAAATTTTCGTAAGAGATCTATCCTCTCTCTTTCTTTTTAAGTACTCTCTTTTATGTCACATATTTTAAGCTCTTCTTTGTTATGTTGGGGGATGTTATTTTATATTCATCTTTCTTTAAACTTTATTTTAATATGATGAGAGACCCTATTTGATCTCATCAATCCATTTTTGGATGTTTTAAGTGGCACCTTTAGGCTGCCGAGTTTTCGTAAGGTATTTTTCAGCTCACTTTTATTCCCCTTGAGATTTATGCTACATTAGCCATAATTTCCGTTGAGTGGTGTATGTAATGCCCATTAATTTACTCATTTTTTAATATAATTTCTTTTATGACTATTTACATCAATGTTGTATTGTCCTTCTTTCACGATGTGTATGTTTCGAAAGATACCCATGTCGGTAAGGGAACCTTTCACCCTCCTCTTTTTAAAAGACTTATTTTTTTGGGTCTTTAAATCTACATATTGTTATGTTGGGATATGTTATCATATATCCTTATTGATGTAAATTTTTTGTCCAAGTGATGAGATACCTTTTTTTAATCTCTCATCAACTCATTTTGATGTGACGCCGTTAGGCTGTCAAGGGAACTTCTTAACCCAATTTAGATTTCTTTGGGTTTAACATGTAGTTATTGAATATGTCATCCTTTGAATATGTGTGAATTACATTTGATTATTTTACACATAATATCCACTTATATTTGGTGTATTTGTTTGTCACACATAATTATGTAATTGATTTATCCTTAAACCAAGGATACCGTCTTTGTAAGGGACTTCGTCTCAATCTCCTTTCATTGAGGCATATTCTGTTTTATACACAACCTTCTTTTATACGGTGTATAAACCCCTTTGACTTTTACATTTATTCAAAAGGAATGTTTTTTTACGAAGTGTTTATTAAACGAAAAAAGGGAATGTTTTTGTCGTATGTATGTGGTGACAATGACTTCTCCGCCGTCATGACCATTATTTGAGTTTCGACTTCCTCTACAAGCCATACCTTCTTTTTAAAAGATAAATAAATACCATGTTTTACTTTTCTTTTATTTTGGTATTGAAAATGGTTTTCATAATGTTTTTATATCAATGTGCTGTATTGATATCTTGTGATTAAAAGGTGGAAATGTTAGGTTTCCTTTATGCATGTTTTATGTGATACGATTATGTTGAGGTTCATGGGAATTATTATGAAGACGGGTGGTTCTATGATAAACTAAGGGCGGGTGAGCCCGATATAGCTCTCCAATGCATTGGGTAACGCGAAAGAGTGAAATGCTAAAGTTTCTCTGAAGAGATTTAGGGAATATACTGTGGTGGGTATTCCAAACGTAACCAAGAGGGTTACTCCCTACATAAGAATGTTATGAATGCCTCAAGTTACCTTTTATGTCTTATGATTTCTATGATTTATTCATGATTTTATAAGGTATGTTAAAGTGCCTATGTTTTATGGGTAAAGTATGATTTCATTATTATTTATATATGAACTCATGTTTCCTTTCCATATTTTTATAACACTTACTGAGATTTTTATGCTTATCCCAAGTTTTTGAAATGTTTTTCACAGGTCAAGGGAATGGTACATGATGTGATGATAGTGTCAAGGATGTGTCAAGAAAGAATCCATTTTTTATTTTAAATATGTTTCCGTTGATGGGAAAAATGAATACTATCTTTTATGTAACCACTTTGTTTAAATGTGGAATGTAATGAATGTTTCATGATCTAATTCTCTAAAACTCTAAACCTAAAAAGATCCTTAATGTGTAATCTTGTAATAACTCAAGATTAAGTAAGGTTTAAGGTTGGGGACTTGTAGGTTATCCCATGAAAAATACCAATTCCACTCCCAGATGCATGACATCCTAGAAGTCACTGGAGGAGAAAAAAAAAGAAAAAGGATCTTGTCTATAGGTTGTGTCCAATCCCAGTCTGAAGGTCATCCCACCTCACGTTGAGGTCAATCCACGACCTCAAACTCAAGGTATCCACCAAAAACACGTCCAAAAGAACAATGTCATCACCATTATGTGAGGATCCCACTAGAGTGAATGATATCCCTTAACCAAATAATTAGTCTTCATAGGGATACCACATCCTCCAAGCCACATGTTTCCTGTGATGTGCTCACCCCACACTCATGGTCATCAGGCTACCAGGAGGGCCCCCTGACATCCCCATCATTATGTGTCACTTAAGATCATCCCTACAACTGAAGGCTCATTGTCTCATGCTTTTCTAATCAATGAAAACCCCATCATTGAAAACATGTGATACTCTTTCCCCTCCGCAGGGTGGGTCAAGAAAATCGCCAGCCTAAGTAGAAATGAGTTTCCTTCCATTGATGAAGCTACCGTTACAATCTTGCACGACCCCACCATAGACCTCATCAGGTGGGCACCATGCTGATCGTAGAACTGGTTGACAATGAATCACATTTGTTCATCAACCTAAAAATCCCAAAACCCTATGCATGACAGAAGAGTAGGGTTTTCAACCCTTGAGAAGTAGAAACTTCCAAATTTTCTCATCTAACATTATATCTATGGACAATGATTAGAGATAATTTTTATCCTCACGTGCACACCACTACATGCTTCCAAAAATGTAAAATTCCCACTAATTTCATCATCAAACCTTTGTTTTGGGAGCACAGGATGGCTGGATTAATCCCCGTATTTAAGAGAGACAACCTCTCCATTGTTGGTAGAGAATATCTCAATCATATTAATAAATAAATAAATATATATATTCATTTATATATTATATAATTGTTCAAATAAAATATTAATATATTATGTTTATTTCAATTATATATAAATTTTTTAATAAATTTTTATAATAAAATATTACACATTTTACTAATATAATTATTTTTAATTATATATATATATATAATTATTAAAATAATATTTCTTTATTATATAATGTTATATAAATAAAATGTATATATTAACATAATATATATATATATATGATTATATTAATATAAATCTTATTAAAAAATATATAAATAAATATTTATTTAATTATGTTTCTAATTATAAATAAAACCCTAGTGGCGGTGACCTTAATATCACATATGTTCCTATGGTGAAAGAGGATACAATGTGTTTGGGATCCTGGTGGTAATGTTCTGGAGCAGCGGTCACATATCAGATACATGATGGTCATGGGGTGATCTTGTATGGGTCGTGCTATAGAGGGACATTTGGCGTTGCTGGTTTGTCTATGGGAGTCAGCAGGGGTGTGTGGTGCTGGATTTTGAGTTTTCAATGATGGAATTGATATAAAATTTGGGAGGATGACCATGGGTTCCCTCATGATTATAATGGTGATGTCGATGGTATAAGGTGGTAGGGACAACCGTTTGTTGTGTTGCAATGATAGAGGTCTGACAACAACATTTCTGGGGTGTTTTCATTTGGAAACAATGTGCATGTTGACAATGTTCTCAGGGATGACCCCATAATATTGATCATTGGATGGAATGACCTCTGGATGAGGATGACCTCAGGTGGAGGACAACCACATGTGGAGGCATGTCTTTGGTGGATCTTTTAAGGCAGCTGTTGTCGGGTGGTGTGGTTTTTCTAGAATATTTCTTGCAACTTTTTCATGTTTTTTCTTTTTATGTTGGTGTTATTTTTCCATCGTGTTTATGGGAAGGTGCCTTCAGGATTCCCTTATGGTGGTATGGGACACTGATGAGAGTTATAATCTCAGGTAGCATCATCTGTCAATGGAATGAGATGCTGATAGTGAGCATCTCCCGATAATGACATGATGACCTCGACACCTCTGGTGATAAAAATCAGGGACAACCTCAATTGCATGAGTGATGGAGCCGAAGTAAATGATAATGTCCTCGACATGCACAGTTTTGCATCAAATATTATGACCTCAGGTGGAGTGTTGTCGTTTTGCCTTATGGATGATGTTGGTTGTGCCCGATTATCGATGTTGATAGTTGTCGGTCGGATCAGGGATCCTTCATATGATGTTGATCTTTGTGACCTTTAAATGGGTCTTTGGACTTTCTCTTTTGTTTTGGTTGGTGATTGGACGCTTTCATATTTTGGTGGTACTCCATATGCCACATCCACTGTCTTTTTTGTAATTTTATACTAATTAATAAATTTTTACGGTCGGACATAATCAGTAGGTGAACATTATTGGTAAATATATTTATAAATATTTGTAGATAAATATAAATAAATTAATGTTATTTTATGAAATTATATTATTATATATCTTTATATATAATTTTATAATGATATATATTTATATAATTGTATATAATTATATATTTATATATTTATTTACAAATATATAAATATATATGATTATAAATAATATATATATATTTGTTATTTAAAAATATTTATTATAATTTTTTAATTATTTGGATACATTTTTATTTATTTATAATTATATTTATAACTGAATATATTTAAATATATATATATATATATAATTATGAACATATTTATATTATTATAGATATACATATATATTTATATATTGATTGAAATATACTTATATATAATTATAAATATAATAATTATATTTATTATTTGAATATCATTATTATAACTTTATAATTAAATAATTATTTATTTATTTATTTGAAAAATGGGAGGTCAGGAGGAGCTTCTCTCTCATTCTCTCGATGGAGATTAGGGTTCTCCACTCATGGCATCATCGAAATTGAGCTACATTGGTTGAATTCATCCTTACATAAGGTCAATTTGACTTCTATTAGGTTCTGTGGAAGGGTCATGGGTTTCATCTCATTTTGTTCTTTGCGTGAGAAATCTAAAAGCAGGGACGGCTATAATCAACGCATCTTCTTCCTTCCGTTGCAGATCTGAGATGCGTATTGATAAAAAATGTTTCCTAAAAAAATGATGACATTTCAGAATGTTTTTGATTTGATGAGGTAATTCAGATCTCATTTGAGATAATCAAGATCAGATTTTTGATAGGTTCAGGATCTGTGAATTTTCATTTTTTACAAAAATGGTTCTACCATTGGGGAAAAAACATTGAAAAAATGATGTTCTTGTATGAAGGATTTCCATCACATGGGGTTTCCAAGACTGGGAATTTTTTTCTATTGGGTGTGGCTATGTGTATATTTAGTTCCCATAAGAGTAATTAAAGAGGAAGGCATGGGGGAACAATTTGATTTCTCAAAGTCAAGGTATGATGTTTATCCATGATTTGTACCCTAATTTCAATCCTTTAGAAATCTGAAAATCATGGAATCATGTTTCGTTCCAAATCTATGGATTAAAATTTATTTCCTAGCCTCCTATAATTTTACATGACGGTTCCTAATCAATTGGAACACCGAATAATGTTGATCGTGTAACAAGGGAAGTGTGCTTTGGTTATTTTTAACACTTCATGGTGGAGGTAGATCCCATATCATCATCCATTGAGTATTTTATACTATCCACTATGGATTTAAATTTCAAATTTATAATTTGATATGAGAAATTACCTATTTTATAGGGGTTGTATATCCATTGGACACACCGAATGTAATTTTTGCAAGGATATTTTTTCTGTTTAATTTAATTTGAAATGGTGTGAGACATATAAATGTAGGGGGATGATGATTTAATATTGAACCTGTTTTCTTGGATGACACCAACATTAAATGTTCTGATAGATAGTTGAAAAATTCAATGAAAGATGCTTTAACAAGAGTTGCATTGATTGCATGGTTGGCACCTACTACATAGAATTTGTGAACATTTTATTTATCATTGTTTCCCTTTTTTGGGTGTGTTGTATCCTTATAAATAGGTTATTTGTTTATGCATTCTAATAAAATTCCATGTCGGAGAAATAAATACTAGTTTTTATGAGGATTACAATGATGTGAACTATTTTTCCCTTCTGGTCCATTTGAAGTGGCATATTAGTGAAATTTCATTTTTTCCCTTAGGTCGATGAGGAGACTCAGGCATTTGTAAGGATATTTTTTGATACGCGTCACATAGTGCCTTATAATCCACGGAGTACTGCCTGACCAGAAATTTGTGTGCTTGCAATGGCACAACCCGATAGTTGAGCGGGACCACATGATGGTTGGGTCCCCTACCTTCCTTGATCTCCTATATGAATATTCAAACATCTGTATCTCATTCGATTGGACTCTTATTTTTGCCTACATTTATCATATCCTAAGTGTGTTTCCATATAGAATGTTATTTATTCCTCCTCAATGGATTTTATGATATGATGTTAAATATTCAGAGCATGATTCCAAGGTAGGTGATGCTCAAGGAAGTTATTGATTGTGCAGGATCACCATAGAAATTTTTTTTGTTACCCTCCTATAATTTTAGGTAGTGGAGTTCCTCAATATTTGGAGTGGTACCCTCTAGCATGGTTGAGTTGTGGATTTCTCCGATAATCTTTCTGAGTTACCCTCTAGCGGGGTTGTGCAGTGAAGTTGCATGATGTTATGAGTGGTAACCTCTAGCAGGGAAGGGTAGTGGAGCTCCGCAATGATAGTTTCAGGTAGTAGCATCTAGTAGGGATGGTCCGTGGAGTTCCTTGATTATCTCTCAAGGCGGTACCCTCTAGAAGGGCTGGTCAATGAATCTCCACGATGACCTTTCTGGAGCAATACCCTTTAGGCTGGTTTGGAATAAGAGTTCCTCAGTGACTATTAGAGTGGAAATCACATGATGTATTAGGGAACACGTCCTCTACTTTTAGATTTTCCTCCTTGACTGTGCCACATAGAAAAGAGGCATGATTTGAATTATATGGGTACTTCTTTGTAGACATGTGAGATGTTGTGCATAATTGATGGACTTTTGGGACTATTGGCTTCTCTCTTTCCAAGAAGGGTGAAGTTGTACATGGTATACCACAAGATTGCTATTTTTATCATCTTGTGGTAAGATTCGTCCACGCTCCTATAATTGGTGATGAAGACTCGACGTGATGTTCACCTACTCACCATGTCGAGCTTATTGTTCTTGGATGAGAATACTCATTTTCATAGACTGACTTGTGATATAGATATCCCCTTACTCTCTTTTTTGGTATTCATTTAATGAGTGGATATATTATTTTGTATCCACACCACTGTTTTTGGTAACTCTCCTTCTATGATTGGCGAAAATGCACAGGGAAGTACATGTGCTTTTTTTGTCGAGATTCTCATTATTGGATGAGTCATCTCTCCAACTATAGGTGGTGAAGACTCAGCGGGTTGTTCATCTACTCAATGTGTTTATCCCATTGTGTTTGTATGAGCTTTATTTTACTCTTATTTTTGGTTGATCTATTCTCTTAATTGTATCTTTCATCTATCGTCTTTATTTTCCTATAATATCTCTTACTTATCTACTTTTAGCTTTTGGGGTGTCTTAGTGGGTATGTATATACACATCCCTACATGGGATTTTCACACATGTGTTGTGTATTATGAAAAAACATATAGTTCGACCATGAATACATATGATAATAGTTATACTAGGTGGTTATAGAAAATACAGTGGTCGTATCATGGGATTCATGAGCTAGGCTCTTTTATTAGTTCACTTTTTCAGTATTGTTAGGTTAGGACATATTTTTTGTTGGGCATTTATTTTCCCCAGTTACTTTTTAGTTTACACTACCATAATTGTTTATTGCCTATAGGTTCACGGATTCTTGTTTTACTTTATAGTAATGCTATATCTTTTACTCTTTCCCTATGAAATTTTCCATTAAGATGACTATGTGTGTTCATACAAGAACTTTGGAAAAGGCCTTCCTATGTTATATATTACATCTGTTCTTGTAACCACTCCTGGCCTATTGAGGTAGGCTTGGGGTAGTTGTAGTTCAAGCCCTAACATGGGATGTGTCATGATAGTTTTGGTGTATAAATAAGAAAAAGAGAATAGTTCACACAATTCCCACATCACTTGGTGTTTACATCCACCTTTTTTTATCTCCCTCTTACATTTGTGAGTCTCCCAATCTCCATGTAAATCTCCCACTATTTTCCCTCCATTAAAATAAAATTCCCTTGGCCTCTTGCCTCCAAATACATATTGACCAAAATAATAATAATAACATAAATAATTTCATTCCATTAGTGATCAACAAAATTATCAATAGACAATTTTGAAAAATAAATATATAAAACTGAAGAAAAATCACTCATATACTCTGAAAACAAACAATGTTTCGATTTTGAAAAAAAAATTAAATGTGCACAATCTGATGAATTTAATTTCCCTGAAATAAAATTCTGTTTCTTTGATGTCTACTTCAACTTCTCTCTAGACAGCAATAATGATGATGGATTCCCTCTTATACAATATTTCTCCTCTGTATCTCATAACCCAATGATGAATCAATCGTCTGCACCTGAATCCTTCAAAAAACTGGAGTTTTTATCTAATGTAGATGCCTTCCTAAAATTATATACCTGTATCAATGTAGTATCTGATGAGTCATCCACCTGTTCAGGCTTCCTAATCTGTTTGTGCCCAGTGTCGGTTCCCCTGGTGAAGAACAATGGCACTTACATCCAGCACCCTAGCGTTTGAGTCCCTATAAAGTTTCGCCAAAAGGGGGGACATTCGAAGAGCTAAATGCAGATGATTTTGTGGAATAAGAATCTAATCCTAGGAGAGGAGTACATGGTGAATGAATTCCAAACTAAAGCAATAAAATCATTTTTATTTTTTAATAATGTTATTTAATTCTTATGATCACCTTCAGTGATTTTTTTATCCACATACACATGCTTATTCGAATTTATTATAGCTAATGACTATAGTGAAGTCATTTTATCTATTATTCAGCCACATGAATATGAGACATGTTCATGGGTCATATGGAAAACAAGTGTAAGTGGGGTTGTTGGAATTGTAAACTTGTTTTCATGGATGGAACCAACATTCACGTCATTGATGGAGTCTGGAAAAATTCAAATAAAGCTATTTCAACATGTTTGGTGTTGAAGGCTCGGGGTGTCACCTACATCACCAATATTGTGAAATTTTTATTTATCTCTTTTCCTCTCATTTTTTGGGTGTGTGTTGTATCCCAATAAATAGGGTATGCATTTATGAATTGTAATATAAATATAATATGATGAAATAAATACAATTTTTTTATTGTTTTAGTGTTATTGTGATGATATATAGTGATCTATGTCTACGTGATTGTGTTTGACACTAGAAGAATCCTCCTTTAGAAGATATATGTACTGTATGGTAGAACTATGACCATGGAAGCTATTGTTGGCTCCTATTTCTTGATTTATGGAATAGAAGGGGAGGTTTCGAGTGGTAATATTTTGGATTCTAATTTTAAGGTCAAAGGAGTGGCTACATTCGATTATATAGGACCGTTTGATTTAGGTCCAGATATCCAGGTGAAGGATGAGACTTGGGGGCTGATATTATGGACGTCGATTCTATTCATTTTGATCAGGGGATTATCCCTTGAGAGTCAAATGATAATAATCTGAAAAAACACCTGGGTGATAAAGATATACCTTATTATAAATATTGGGTTATAAAACCCAGTAGGTCCTCCTTCAATGCTCTGGATAGTCATATAATGGACCATTTAAATTCTTCATATATCCTTCAGCCTAAAAGAGGGATAATGGATTAACTGGTTAAAAGGCCCATCCTACAATGGAAGATGGAATTCAATCTAATTCATAGCTATGGATTATACTAGTGCATAAAAATGGTTCCAAAATTAATAAAATAAATATTGGGATCTTTGAAATTCAATATGATGTAAATGGAGGACCAATTGAGACACTATTAGAGGATCCATCGGTTGATGATGTGGTCACTCAAGACTTATCATATCAACATCTTTTGGAAGAGGAGATGATTGATTTTAGGGTTCCCAAATTAAAATAGAAAATGAATGTTTAATCTTCTAGGAAGATTAAAAATATAATCAAATAAAAGGTGCTATAGTGGGAGACCTGAAAGGTTCCTTTTCCTATCTCAACAGCTTCAGTGGTTTATGGTTCTACGTTGAAAATTGGTATTTCCGACTGGGGTATGCAGTCTCAGTCTGTGGTTATTTGAGAATATTTTTCACCCAATGATAATGAATCAATTAATGCAGTAGGTAGAACATAAGTTACAACACATAACACATATGCCGTTCATGATTCTATTAATGAACTGAAACACAGTGGTTTTCAGGAAGATAAGGTGAAGAAACTCACATAAAAGGATAGTGAGGTTTTTTACATAATGAGAAACCTATGAGAATTATGGTATAATTTGGTGTTGGGATAGCTAACTCAGAGGAAAGTTACATTAGAAATTGTTGGCATAATGTAAGGACGTGGAGGAGAGGAAGTCATCTTAGAGGTTGATGTCACACACATGTTTTATTCAATTGGAATTCTATCCTTGATGATGAACATGAGCTTGGAGCAAATATTATGAAAAAACTAGGTCATAATTCAGTACAATAAAGGAAGTTTATCCATTTCTAAACCCATCCTTTTCTTGGTATTCATTTTGTATTCTTTAAATAAAAGAGCTATGCCCATACCTTATATATATATATAATTATAATTATAAATAATTTTTTTATAAATATTTTAGAATAATTATTAATATTTATATATATATATATAAATAATTATATATATTATAAAAAATATATATATAAATTAATATATAATTATATATAATTATAAATATAATAAACATATTTATTATAAATTTATAATTATTTAAGTAATTCTTCTTTTATAAAATTTTATAAATTCATTTTAAATATATATATATATATATATATATATTTGAATTATTAATGAATGTATATTAATAGATCATATTTATAGTAGTTATACACATGCATTTTTTAGTTAATATACATATATAATTTTTTAATATAAATAAGGTAATTATATATATATTAATAATATTTTTTTATTATAAGTTTTTATTCGTGCTAAGAATATCCCTTTAAAATTTTATTCTTTAGGATCACTACAACTAACATTGTGGAAGGGTACACCTTTAACATCACTTTTTTAGCACTTATAAAAGTTACCATTACTAGTGATTTTAGCTACCACTGTTAAATGTTACCCTATTATAATTGGTTTATATTTATAATTGATAAAATATAGTGAAACATAATGAGTGACATGTGCTAGTAATTTATCATTAGTGAAAATTAAGGAATGTCTTCATAAGAGTGAATATATTTATTACCTAGTGGTACAAAATTTAAAATAAATAATGTTTTGTTTTATCTCACGTCTCAATGAGATATATTAAACAACAATGATATTCTAGAAAAAAAATATCATATAGAGACATTGAATAAAGGTGGGGGTTTTGGTGGAAAACATGGAATGAAAATCGACTCAAGCGTCATTAGTTTGTGTTGGAAAAGAGATCAACGAAAATAGATCTTTGGATTCGAACAAGAATATTGTTGTTGGGAAGAACAATATGACTTCCATTGCACGGAAATCTTCTCATTTTAGTATTTTCATTGACTCTAGGCCTGATGGCACTCATCCATTGAAAAATATCCTGAAGAATGGTGCTTTAGCATTTATCATAGCCAACCTCAAATTTTTCAAGGATCAGATTGGATGTTCTATGATTTCAATCATCGGATGTTTATCTCCATAGGGTAATGCATAGAAGAAGAAGTATTTGATGTCCCTACTTTGTTAGATTTGAGGATTTTATATTTTGAAAATTTTCTAGATTTTTATGATATTCTCTCATATAATCTTCCCCTCAAAATATCCCAGATTAAAACATAGAATTTTTGATTTATTTATCTTATCTTAGGGACCCTTATATTATTGGATTGTGATCCCTAGTTCAATCAAACTAGAGCCTATAGATCAACTACTCAGACCTAGGTTCAGATTAGATAGTTTTCTAATATGAGATATATTTTATCCTATCACAAAGATATGATGACATGTGTTTATCATGGGTAGATATAAATTTTCTATATATTTAAATGAAATTTTTGTCTAAATATTAACATGGTAGATACATGGTGATTTGAATTATTATGATATATTTCATATCTTATGTATATATTAAAAATAAAACAACAAAGGCTTCAAAGTGGGAAGCAGTTGGTGGAGAATGGAGAGATAGAATATCAAGATGTTGTCTATCAAGATCAAGAGAAAAGGGGTCACCACATTTTTTGTTGCTTGTTTGGGACATCATCAATAGAGAAAGAGGCATCGATGGTGGATCATCGATGTGATGGGATATCATTTTTGTGGTAGCATGTGTCAAACATCGTTATTGATCAGGTGTGATGTAGTAGTGATGTGATCAATGATTAGGCCCATATGCCAATAATATTCTTAATTACGATTATCATGAGGCGTGTCCTGATTAATGATTGGTGGTACATCATGATGGAGAGATCATGTGAGAGAGAAATTCTTTGGGTGTCACAAGAGAATGTATGGTTTATTCATCTTCAAATTTGATCTCTGTGGTAATGAAATTTCACTAACAAAAGGGTGATGTATTATTTCATAGATGGGTCTTTCAAGCATGACATTAGGGAGATGATTTTCAGAGGGAAGGAGGACGCATATTGGGTTGTGGTTTGTTGGGGAAGAATGGAAGGTGAGGAATGCACAGTCAACTAAAAATATAATGTTCAATTTAAATATAATCTTTCCCTCTACAAATAAAAATGGATTCACAATGACTAAAAAATATATGTGCAGAAAATAAAGTTAACTCCATAAATATTTAACGTGGAAAACCCAAATTGGAAAAACCATGGGACCTAGTCCAGCAAGTGGATCCATTATAATCAATTAATGCACATTCAAGACTACCCAAAATGAAATAGATCTAAAAAGTATAACTCTATAATAAATTGTAATAAACAACCAGTAGATAATAGATGAAGAAAGAAGATCTGAAAAAAGAATGATGTCTGAGAAAGAAGAGAAAAAAATAAATATGACTATATAGATGTAAATATCATCAACTAAATAACCATGTGCTGAAAATCACCATGATCACAGAAAACTGATCTTTGATGAAATCCAATAATTAATGATGAAACTCACTCCTCGTGTTTGACGTTATGTGTGATGAGTCACATGGGATACAGAAAATGCGAAACCCTTTATCGGTTCTCTTTTGTCAACTACATCATGCTCGAACAGCCTTTAAAAAGATGTTACCTCATCCCCTTATATATAAAACATATCCATATCTCCAATAAATGTGATCAACATTAAATTTTGAATCTGTTAAAATTGAGAAATAAGCCTCTGTTAATGTTGGGATAAAATCCTCTATCAATGTTGCGATAAATCTCTCAATTAATAATTTTATCTCTCTTATAGAATCTGTTGAATCCCAAGTATCTCCCCCTTTAGCATGTCAAATAAGGGAAAAAAATCCAACAATTTTAGTTGGAACGAATATAGGTTTGTATCTCACCAACCATAACAATCTTCATAAAATATGACGATGCCCAATTTCATTTCTGATAGAAAAACAATATACTCCCCCTGAAAAAAATCCAAAATGTTGAATTCTTTTTCACATATGTATCAATACTATCATGCTAAATAAGCGGAAAACTTGAAACATATGTCTCCCCCATAATTGTGATAGCCACCCAATCTATAGAAAATGTAGAGACCCCAAACCTGACGTACTTGGACATTACATTACTTTGGTGGAATACTCAATACATAACAAAAACAGACACACAAGGATCGTAATAGTTTAGTGTCTTTGGAAACTCGGAACATAATATTTTAATCATGGTGAAAAATCATCAACATATCCCATAAAAAAATTCCCCTTTTTTTTCTTACCTAAAACTTTTATTTATATCCTGGGGAAGAGAAAGGGTGAGATCAAATGACCATTAAGGGTAGGCATGGAGAAAATAAAACAAACACTATACTTTTGAACTTCAAAACAAGAATATAATATTTACACATCAAAATCATGAGAAATGACATAAAACATGGAAGTGTGTAGGGAATAGATCAAAATATATCATCAATCATGATAAAATAGCATGGGAATAAAACATGTAATTGTGGAAAACCATTAAGCACATTATATGATTTCCATAGTAGCCAAGGCATTACTGCCAATACCATCTTAGTGGACAAAGTCCCTTTCTGAATAGAGTTCACTCCTCATTCCAGTCCTGTAACACTGAACCAGATTAACATACCATTCCAGCCATGTCAATCTCATGAGATATAAATCCTTTCCCAATGCATTAGAGGTAGATATACATCCCACCCATCTCAAAATGAAATCATTCTTACGTGTGCCACAACATAAACATAAATCATTCATCATAACCCAAAGAATAAAATGAGTTTCATTAACATCACACCATCATCAAATAATCCATATAAAATAAATGGATATAATTAAATAATAAGAGAAGTGAAACCATGTAAATTATAGAGAAATTATTCATGAAAAATACACATATGAAATAATGTCATCTTATATGGAAAATGGTTTTGATAAAACACTTGAAATAAATTCTTGAGGAAAATATAATTTCTTATTAAAAATTATTTTATTTTCACAAAATGCCATGTAATTTTAAAAAAAGAGGATTTTTTTGAAAATAGTCATTAAATATTGTAGATTAATCTTCAGGAAAATAAGTTGTTATGAAACTATAAAATTCAGTTCATGCTGTATAAGTTAAAAAAACACTCTCCTCGAACTTTTTTCGAAAAAATTCAAAAAGTTCCTCGTATGGTAAAAATAAGAATGATTCCTTAAATACATTATATTAAAAGTCAAAAATGAGTAAAAAGGACATTAAAAATACATGAAACCATTTTTATAAAACAAGTACATGGATGATAAATATAACCCCAGTAAATACTTACGAATAAACAATCTCGGATAAAGACGAGAATGGAAATGTTATCCCTTACCTTATGTCCGATATGCTTATTATGTATCCGATCTTCCTGTATAATGATTTAAATAATTTCATTGACTTATTACAGAATCATATTCATTGTTATGATATCATATATGGTTCACATAGGACTTTATATTACCCGTTCTTTTGTAAATTCTATGTTAAAGCAGTGTTTTGGGTAAAATCGTTTCTTTTATCGTTCGTGTTTTGATATGTTGTTTTTTATATTATTACATATATCCTGATTTACATAATTCCATAATGTAAAACCTGATTTATATATATTATATATTCATAATATAAATATATATGATAGATTGATAAATGGAATGAAATACACCATTCATGGAGACGGTAGGCCGTACGTATGCATGAACGTTGTTTTCGTTTCCTTATTGAATAAAATGTAATTAAGTAAATGAACCATATATGTACATAAAAAGAGTGTCATTATTATGTAATATATTTCATGTTTATTTATTATATATAATTTATAATCATACTTTAATTTATAATCATGGAAAATGAATCTCATCACATTCCTGGAGATGGTAGTCCGTACATACGCACGAGCGATGATATCATTCTAAAGATCTTGAAATTCTATTGAAGTGTATGTATAATATTTCAGAATCAATATCACTTTAAAATAATAATATATTGTTCTTTATTTACACCATTATACCCATCAAGGTAAGGTGGTGGTGGAAAACAGATTACACCATGGCGTGGAGACGGTATTTCGTACGTACACACGCCTGGTGATTTCGTTTTCCGTAGGATGGATATAAGATGAAATAGAATTTTTTTCATATTTATAATAACATATCAGTATATTAGTGATACTGATATTATTAATTTATGATGAAAAAAATAAAGAAGAAGTAGTAGAGAAAAAATAAATTGGAATGAATCGATAAAAGATATTACCTCTTCTTTGACTCGCCTCTTCTTAAACTCCTCTTAAGGCACTAGATTGGGTCTTTTGAGAAGAAAATAACCTCTATAATGTTGCTAGAAAAGTTGAGAAGGGAAATGGTCAGGGTTTGGCCGAGCTTTAAGTCTCAAAATTGTGTAAAGATAAGATGGAGGAGGTGCCCATTTATAAGGGAGGAGAGGGGCACCTTAGGAAAAACTTAAAATAATATTTTATAATAAAGTCCTATTCAGTTTATAATAGCTTCAAATTGATTTATTTATAATATAAAGTGGGGGTGGGTCGAAATCCTTTCAACCAATTGGTTTTAGACAAGTTTATGTTTCTATTTTAACCCTGTCATTTAAATTTAACTCTAAGTTAAATAATTTAACTTTTACCGTGTCTTCTTGTTTCCATACACTATATGGTTACTAAACTTACTATAACAAGCCAAAATAACCCCAAGTGGTTCATTATTAATATATATAACATTATCTAAGTCATTTTTCCGAACCTTATATTTTTAGGAATAGAATAACAATTAATAATGTAATATTTGTTTTAAATACTAATTTATGTAAATTTTGACATTATTTGGTAATTGATTTTTGTGAAACTCGTAACAGAATGATTAGTTCGAAAAAGATAATTAAATCAATACTAACATGTCATATTGACATAAAAATTGTTTTAATTTATAAGAAATCTCAAATTACATTAATTTGGGTATTTATAACATCAATTATGTTAATATTTCATTAATAAGGTAATTACTGCATCATCATTGTGTCATAAATAAATTAAATTAATTAATTTCTAAAAATTATAAATAAAATAAAATTATGTAGGAAATATTTTTATATTTTTAATTAATATTTATTGTCGAATATATCTTATGCATAACTCTATATTAAAAAAATTATAGTTATTAAACTTTGATGTTAACTCTTTTAAATCTTCTTCGAATTAAATAATAATAAATGTCCTAATCTAATCCAAGTGGACCTAAATGATAATAATATATTCCTAAGAGTGTTTTTGGTCGAATTATACTTATCCAATAGAATTAGTACATGTGTTAGAGTAATAATAATATCATTTTTACCCTTCATTGCCCTATTTACTTTTAATCGTGGAAAATAAAAGTAAAAAGTTACTATTCACTATAAATTATTTTTATCGTATTGAAACACATTTTACTATTTGATATTATCCTGTTCTCTTGTAATTTTGAAATTCCACTCACAGAAGTGGTAAAATTAATTTTTGTGTAAAGTTTCAAATTCTCTTAGAAGGTGGGTAAAAGACGGTGAAAAGTTCAATAAACATTTTATATGTCTAAAATTATTATAAAATGACTCAAATGAATTTCATTGAACATATATAGGTATTATGTATCAATTTTTACCGAAAATAAATTTAAATTACATAATTAATAATTTAAATAAAATGTCGGGTTTTAAATAGTAACCAAGTGTTTTCACTATTCATAAAAAATTGAATGTTTTCAGAAAAATACCAAAAAATAAGCCTTGGATAATATCGATATTCTAAATCCAAAAATGAATTCCATTTTTAAAGATAAAATTTCAAAAAGTGGGTATTACTATTCATAACTTCTAGTTCATAATAATATTATAATAATTTCTCGTTTAGTGAAACTCGGTATTGCGTACTACACACGCTATCGAGGAATGTCTTGATTGCGTGTAATGCAAGCCAAGTCAGGGTTGCGTGTAGTGAAAGCTCTATTTGTTGTTGTGTATAACATAATGAAAACTTATTTCATTTATACATTAAACAAAATCTATACTTAATGTTGTGTAGAATAATTTCCACAAAACGTACTTGAAATTGTGTGTAACACGAGCCAAGAATAGTGTTGCGTATACTGCAAGCTAATACGGTGTTCCATATAGTACAAGCTAATCTTGGTGTAGTGTATAATAGAAGACATAAAAAATTAAAAATAATATATCTCATAAAATCTCGGGGTGTTACATTCTACCCCCCTTAAAATGAATTTTTCCCTTGAAATTAATCGGGGTTATAAATGGTTTACTACTTGGACATTCTGTTCGTAGAAACCCACATCATAAAAATTAATACTAAAACTTAATTTTATAAAGTTTAGTATGAAACATAACAGTTACCCAAATTAACTCATCACTGGGTTTCCACATAGGAGAACATAGGTGAAAATATGGATATGTAAGAGAAATATTACCATCATGTTCTGATGGAGAGTGGTAGATAACATGTCTATGAAAAAGTCAACAATCACAAAGCCATAAAATTGTGATGTTTTAAGGTACCATCTAATTCATCGGGTATGAGGGTAATAGGACAACATTTTTTAGTTCTCAAGATCATTTCCCTAATGTTGAAGAATTTATGAGTTAAAACAAATACTTATTTGATTTTGGTACAATCTCACTGGTGTTCGTGCCTTGGACAATTTCCAATTCATCTCTTAAAGAAATTATGTTTAATTTGTTATTTGTGAAGTATTAGTAGATCATGTGATATAATGATAGGTCATTTCATCTGTTTCTATCACAAAAAGTTTATCACAATTTATTAAATATACATAAGTCCATCTATGATGAGATTAAGTGTAAATGGTTGCTAAAATGGACTTATAATTCATCAATCATAGCGCTTAACTAAATAAAACTAGTTTCTACTATCATGGGACATCCTGTAAGCTAGAGGTAGGCGATATAGGCATGTCACACTTTGGTTGTGGGTTCAATTCCCACATCCTTGTCCAACGCGACGGGTTGTTCTCCATCTTGCAGGTTTTTCCTTTTTCTAAAACTACACTATAATAACATTACAGAAATTATATCCAAAAAAGTCCTATCCTTAAACAATACTATCTGATGTCTGACATAATCCATTCCAATCTTTAGACTTATCCAAAATACATATTTCCAATCTCATAGTATAAACAAAATTATTACTGGAAAGGTCACATAATAATCAAGTGAATACCATAATTTATCTCCCATATATCATATGATATATCTTGTTGGTCACATTGCAAATAATTGAATTCTTTAATCATGTATTCTCTTGAAAAATGAATACCCATTGAACCTTAGTGAAAACATTAATGCTATCAAAAGTTCACTCATTCCATATACCAAATCCCAAAAATACTATATACTCAAACCATGATATCACATTGTCTTTACATCAGTCAAGAGCTCATTAATATGATCAAACATCTCATTATCTCCATATCCTTTCATTATGAACATATCATCTACCTTCCAAAAATATTTGAATAAACCTTCATGGTTACCGGTACCATTCAACATATACTTTCAAAAACTTTATAAAAAACAATAGTGTACCAATCTTTAGATGTCTTTTTATTCCATAGTACCATTACTTATACAATATAACTCTTAATAAACACAAATCATTCCACTACCTTCTTAAACCATTGACCGAGCTTGAACAATTCGTTCATCTCACATATCATTTGTATTCTCTTCATCATCATCAACATAAATACTACCCATACAACCATGTTGATTCTCATCATGAGGCTCTCCCATAGGGCATTGGTATAACGACCCATACTTTACATACATTGTTAATACTTCAAAATTGAAGCACACTTATTACAACATATGACAAAACCACAAAGGACCGTATAGTTATAGTGTCTTTAGAAACTGGGAAACATAAACAACTGGTTCATAAATCTTCTACAGTGTCTCCCATTTATTTCATCATATCTAGGGTCCCTTTTAGCATATTCTACTTAATATCCATCTACCTGACCTGGGGAAAAGAAAATATAAAAGGGTGAGCTCAAATGCTCAGCAAGGGAAAATAAAGGAAATAAAAATCATATCATATCTTTTTGAAAATCATAACCTGCAAAAGAGATCATAATATCATAACTTGGAACAAATCATAGAAGTGAAAATGAGATCCCCATAATCATAACATGAAACTTGAAACTTTGTGGCATGCACACATAATCATGGAAAATCATTTCTTGTTAGTCATGACTCATTGCCAAGACTATCTTAGCAGACAAAGTCCATTTCTGAACCGAGTTCACTCCTCGTTTCAGTCCTGTATCACTGAACCAAAATAACCTTCCGTTCCATCCATGTATATCTCATGAGATTTAAATATTTACCCAATGCATTGGAGGGAGATATAGGTCCCACCCATCTTATAATGAATCCTTTCTTATGTGTGCCACATAATCATAAACCGTACATCATAGTGTAACCCATGTAATAAAAATGGGATTCTTAAACAACATGACATCATAAAACAATTCATATAAGATAAAGGAATTCATAAAAATGTTTCCATCACAACATAATCAAATCCATGTAATAATAGGGATAAAAATAGAACCCTTTTATTATCTTAGATGGAAAATAATTTTGATAAAATACTTGAACTCCATTCTTGAGGAAAATATCCTTTCTACTTCAAAAACATTTTTCCTTTCATAACATGTCATACGACTTTAAACTAAAAGAAGTTGATTAAAAATAAACGTGAATACTTTTAAAGGAAGCTTCTTGGAAATAATGATTCAGAAATCCATTCATTCCGTATAAGTTAAAAAAACATTCTTCGTACTTTTGTCGGAAAAGTCAAAAAGTACCTCGTACGAAAAACGACAAAAGATTCCTTTCATATCTTTTACTAAAAACTCATCGAAGGGTAAAATTGGATTTAAACTACTGTAAGTGGATGGAAACAATATTACATATTGAGGGAACATGAATGTGGATGATAAAATACACCCCAATAAATACTTACAAATAAACAATCTCGGATTAAAATCAGATTGTGATATTTCCCTTACCTTAGATCCGATTTTCTTTGTACGTGTCCGAAGCTCCTCTTCTTTGAAACGCCTCTTTGAATCCTCCACTTAGGGAACTTAGATTGGTCTTTGAAGAAGACCAGGACCTCTAGGATTATTCTAGGGAAGTGGAGAAGGGATTTTGGCAGGGGTTGGCCGAGCTTGAGTGCTCAAATTGGTGTGAGGAGGAGGGGGAGGAGGTGCCCTTTTATAAGGGAGGAGAGGGGCACCTTAGGAATATCTCAAAATATTATTTTATATTAAAGTCAAAATCGATTTATAATGGTTCCAAAGGGTCATATTTCGAAGGTAAAGTGGGGATGGGTCGAAATCCTATCAACCAATAGGATTTAGACATGTTTAGGTTATTATTTTAACCTTATCAATTAGATTTAACTCTAAGTTAAATAATTTAACTTTTACCATGTCTTTTTGTTTTCTTAAACTATATGGTTAATACACTTACTATAACATGACAAACGAACCCCAAATTGTTTATTATCAATATATATATCTTTATCTAAGTCATTTGGCCGAACCGTATATTTTTAGGAATAAAATAACAATTAATAATATAATATTTTATTTAAAAACTATTTTGTGTCAATTTTGACACTATTTGATATATGAGTTTGGTGAAAGTCATAACAGAATTAATGTTCGAACCAAGTTGATTAAAGCAACACTAATATATCATAGTAACCTAGAAAATTAGTGGAATTCATAAAAAGTCTCAAATTACATTTGTTTTGGTGTTTATAACATCAATTATGTCAATATTTCATTAATAAGATAATTACTGCATCATCATTGTGTCATAAATAAATTAAATAATATAATGTCTAAAAATTATAAATAAACTACCATCATGTAGGAAATATTTTTATCTTTTTAATGAATATTTATAGTCGAATTTATCTTATGTATAGCCCTATATTAAAAATGTTTTAGTTATTAAACTATGATTTTAACTATTTTAACTATTCATTAAATAAAATAATATTAAATGTCATAATCTAATCCAAGTGGACCTAAATGGTCATATTATATTCATAAGGTTGTTTTTGGTCGAACTAAACTTATCCAATAGAATTAGGACATGTGTTAGGGTAATAGTAATATCATATTTACCCTTAGTTACCCTATTTACTATTAACCGTGGTAAAAAAAAAGTAAAAAGTTACTATTCAACAAAAATTATTTTCATCTCATTGAACCAAATTATAGTCCTTGATATTAACAGTGTCTGTCGGATTTTCGAAATTCCATTCACAGAAGCGGTAAAATTAAGTTTTATGCAAAATTCAGTTTTTAACCTACCACTTAGTGGTTTCACTATTCATCAAAAATTGAAAGTTTTCAGAAAAATACAAAAATTTCAACCTAGGCTAATTTCGGTATTCCGAATCCAAAAATGAAGTCCATTTTGAAAGATAAAATTTATAAAATTTTAAAAAGTGGTTATTACTATTCATAACGGCTAGTTTTAATAATATTTTAATAGCACATCATTGTTTAGTGAAACTCAGTATTGCGTACGACGCAAGCTATCGAGGAAGGTCGCGGTTGCGTGTAAAGTAAGCCAAGCTAGTATGTAGTGAAAGATTCCTCTGATGATATATATAAAAACAAAATATTACTCATAAAAATCTCGGGTGTTACATTCTACCCCCCTTAAAAAGAATTTCGCCCTCGAAATTCGTCACTTTGTAACAAACAGATGAGGATACTTATCCCTCTTCATATCCTCAAGCTCCCACGTAGCTTCTTCTAATTGGTGGTTCCTCCATAAAACTTTCACCAATCGAGTGGTCTTGTTTCGTAGGACTTTTTCGCTACGATCCAGAATCTCTATCGGTTGTTCTTCATAAGAAAGATCTTGCTCCAGCGGTACAACTTCTGAGCTGAGTACATGTGAAGGATCAGGTATGTACTTTCTCAGGAGAGATACATGGAACACATCGTGAACTAGAGAGATATTCGGTGGAAGCGCCAATCGGTAAGCTACCTTTCCAACACGATCCAGTATTTCGAAAGGACCGATATATCTAGGGCTCAACTTCCCCTTCTTTCCAAATCTCATAACCCTCTTCCAGGGAGATATTCGTAAGAACACTTTATTACCCACATCAAACTCTAGGTCTTTTCATCGGTTGTCGGCATAACTTTTCTGTCGACTCTGAGCTGCTCTTATGTGTTGTTGAATAGATCTGACCTTTTCTGCCATTTCATCTACGAGATCAGGTCCTAATAGCTTTCTTTCCCCAACTTCATCCCAGAAAGTTGGAGTCCTGCATTTCTTTCCATAGAGATCTTCATAAGGAGCCATCTGAATACTGGAATGAAAGCTATTATTATAAGAAAATTCCACCAAAGGTAGGTGTTGATCCCAACCTCCTTTGAAATCCATAGAGCAAGCTCTCAACATATCTTCTAGGGTTTGAATTGTTCTCTCAGACTGACCATCTGTCTGAGGATGATAAGCAGTGCTGAAACTCAACTCTGTATCCAGAGTATGCTGAAGACTTTTCCAGAACTTCGAGGTAAATCTCAGATCCCGATCAGATATAATAGAAAGTGGTACTCCATGCAATCTTACCACTTCCTTTACATATATCCTGGCAAGCTGATCTAGAGGGAAATCCTCTCTAATAGCAATGAAGTGTGCAGACTTTGTAAGACGATCAACTATGACCCAGATAGCATTATTGCCTTTGGATGTTTTAGGAAGTCCTGTGACAAAGTCCATAGTGATGTTTTCCCATTTCCATTCGGGTATGGGTAATGGTTGTAACATCCCCTTAGACTTCTGTCTCTCAGCTTTAACTTGTTGACAAACCAAGCATCGAGAGACATATTCAGCAACATCTCTTTTCATGCCATCCCACCAGAAGTACTCTTTCAGGTCCCTATACATCTTCGTGCTTCCAGGATGAATAGAGAATGAAGAACTATGAGCCTCATCCAAAAGCTCCTTCTTTAATTCGGGGATGGGAGGAACACAAACCCGATTCCTGAACTTTATTATCCCATCACAATCAAGGTTGAATTCAGGAACATTTCTCGCCTTCTTTTGCAACTCGACATCTTCTTTCTGTGCCTCTTTAATATTCACATGTATAGATGGTTGAACATTCATTTGAGAAAGATAAGATTTTTCCCCTTCCATTATAATTCCAAGATCCATCCTTTTTAAATCCATAAATATTCCATCTTTTGTGATCCTCATCATGGATAAACTAGCATGGTCTTGTCGACTTAATGCATCTGCCACCTTGTTTGCTTTCCCAGGGTGGTAATGGATTGAGCAGTCATAATCCTTAATCAGCTCCAACCATCTTCTTTGACGCATATTCATCTCCTTTTGTGTGAAAATATACTTTAAACTTTTATGATAAGTGTAAATATCACACCTTTACCCATAAAGGTAATTCCTCCAAATGTTTAATGCAAAGATTACCGCAGCCAACTCCAAATCATGTGTTAGGTAATTTTTCTCATGGATTTTCAACTGTTGTGAGGCATAAGCTATCACCATATCATTTTGCATAAGAACGCACCCCAATCCCTTCTTGGATGCATCACTGTAGATCACAAAACTTTCTCCACTACAAGGCAGTGTGAGCACAGGTGCACTGGATAACCTTCTTTTCAACTCCTTGAAATTATCTTCACATTCCTCTGTCCAAACAAACTTAACTCCTTTCCGAGTCAACTTGGTGAGTGGATTAGATAATCGTGAAAAAGCTTTTACAAAACGTCGATAATATCCAGCCAAACCAAGAAAACTTCGGATCTCAGTTACTGTTGTTGGTCTTGACCATCTTTCGATAACCTCTGTTTTTGCTGGATCCACAGATAGCCCCTCTTTTGAGATTATGTGACCCAAAAATGCAACTTTTTGAAGCCAAAATTCACACTTGGTAAATTTGGCATAAATCTTCTCCTTTCTTAGGGTCTTCAATATAATTCTCAAGTGATCTTCATGCTCTTCCTTGCTCTTTGAATAGACAAGAATATCGTCTATAAAGACTACCACAAATTGATCAAGATAGTCTCTAAAGACTCTATTCATTAGATCCATGAAGATAGCAGGGGCATTAGTAAGACCAAATGGCATCACTATAAATTCATAGTGTCCATACCTTGTACAGAAACCCGTCTTTGGTATATCCTCCCTTTTGACCCTTAATTGATGATACCCTGAACGAAGATCAATCTTGGAAAAGTATTGAGCTCCGCGTAGTTGGTCAAATAAGTCATCAATGCGTGGGAGAGGATATTTGTTCTTGATAGTGATCTTGTTAAGTTCTCGATAATCAATGCAGAGTCTCATTGATCCATCTTTCTTATTAACAAATAGAACAGGTGCTCCCCAAGGTGACGCACTAGGGCGTATGAATCCATTATCAAGATTCTCTTGGAGTTGGTTCTTCAATTCCTGCAACTCAATTGGGGCCATTCTATAAGGTTTCTTTGAAATAGGCAAAGCACCCGGTACGAGTTCTATTGAAAACTCAACTTCACGATTTGGTGGAAGACCCGGTAATTCCTCCAGAAAGACATCATCAAACTCCCGTACTATGGGCATATTCTTAATTGTGAGTTTCTCACCAACCATTTGAGATAAATAACCTTCATTTAGTGGAATCAAGACCCATAAGATGGATGAAATTTCCACTGGAAGGTTATATTCATCCTTGCATCGATAGACGATCGTAGATTGACCTGGAATATGAAATGTGACTTCCCTTCTTTGGCAATTGATATGAGCTCCGTATAAAGAAAGCCAATCCATGCCAAGAATCACATCAAATTCCACTATAGGAAGGATCACAAGATTTGCAGGAAGCACTTTCCCACAAACTTCGATCGGAGAAGAATTATAAACTTTTGATGCGATTGATGTGCCATTAGGTGTTGTCACAGCTAAATCAACATCTAATTGTTGAGGTAATACGGTGATACCCTTAGAAAAGTCTTCAGAAATAAAAGAGTGGGTGGATCCAGAATCAAATAAAACATTTGCTACTTTAGAGTGGATGGTATGTGTACCTTTCACCACATCATTATCGTACTCCACATCGCTGACAGAAATTGCATGTGACTTTCCTTTGTCTTTAGCATTAAGAGTTTGTTGACGTCGACCATCATCATCAACCCTTGGATTTGGGCATTGATTGGCATAATGCCCCATCTCCTTGCACTTGAAACATTGAACTGTAGTAGGTTCATTCTGTGTATCCCTTCCTTTGTTTGCATCATTAGACATCTTCTTCCCATCATCGCGGCATTCAAATGCCCGATGACCTTCCTTTCCACATTTGAAACATTTACTTGTCCCTTTAAGACAACTCCCTCCATGTTTCTTTCCACACTTTGAGCATAAGGTAAAGCTCATCTTCTTTTCAGTGTGCTCTTTAGATTTTCCTTTAAATTCCATTTTCCTCTTCTTATCAAACCCATATGACTGATGGGTTACTCCAATCTCCATCTCGACTTTGAGAGCACATCGAACGATTTCCTCATAGCTATTGAAGTCCCTTATGGATAACGCCCTTCGAAGACTTGGTTTTAAGCCACTAAATAATCGATCGATCTTACTCTCAGGTTGGATAATAATACCAGAAGCGTACTATGCAAGTCTTGTAAAATTTGCTTCATAGGTACCAACAGATTCATCATCCCTTTTCTTCAGTTCAAGAAACTCTTTCTCCATCTTTGTTCGGAGAATACGAGGGAAGTACCTATTAAAAAATAAGTTCTTGAACTCTTCCCATTCCATAGACTCAATTTCATCCCCTTGCCTCGTATTCTTAATAAGATTCCACCATTGATCAGCATCTCTTTCCAAACGATACACTGCTAGGATGACTTTATCATGTTCAGAACATTGAAGAACTGAAAATATCTTTTCAGTAGTACTAATCCATTTTTTCAACAACTAATGGATCAGTAGACCCACTGAAAGAAGGTGGACGCTGCCTCATGAAGGATTCAACAGAATGTTGCTCCTTCCTTTGCTCGTTTGGAAGTCCTGCATGATTCATAGCTTGAGAAAGTTGTGTGAGCATGGCTACAATATTTTTCATTCCAGCTCCCAAATCATTTGGTTTCTCAGGGGGACAATCATTGCATTGCCCATCGCATTCCGTATTAACACGGTTCATTCGGGTTCCAGCCATTGACTAAAACCAAAAAGAATAGTGTGGGCAACAATAATTATAATAGGAAAACCAAATAATTCAAGAGTAAAATTTTTATGCTTAAGGTCTTATCCTAGGTTATTCATGGCCATTTCTAAAACACTAAAATTGTGTTCTATGCTTAGACTTATCCTTAGTGTTCTTACTAAGGCTTTCACATCCTAGTTTCCAAAGGTTGACTATACCTTTCCTCTGATACCAACTATAACGACGCATACTTTACATACATTGTTAATACGTTAAAATTGAAGCACACTTATTACAACATATGACAAAACCACAAAGGACCGTATAGGTATAGTGTCTTTAGAAACTGGGAAACATAAACAACTGGTTCATAAATCTTCTACAGTGTCTCCCATTTATTTCATCATATCTAGGGTCCCTTTTAGCATATTCTACTTAATATCCATCTTCCTGACCTAGGGAAATGAAAACATAAAACGGTGAGCTCAAATGCTCAGCAAGGAAAAATAAAGGAAATAAAAATCATATCATATCTTTTTGAAAATCATAACCTGCAAAAGAGATCATAATATCTTAACTTGGAACAAATCATAGAAGTGAAAATGAGATCCCCATAATCATAACTTGAAACTTGAAACTTTGTGGCATGCACAAATAATCATGGAAAATCATTTCATGTTAGTCATGACTCATTTCCAAGACTATCTTAGCGGACAGAGTCCCTTTCTGAACTGAGTTCACTCCTCATTTCAGTCATGTATCACTGAACCGAAAAAACCTTCTGTTCCAGCCATGTCTATCTCATGAGATATAAATCTTTACCCAATGCATTGGAGGGAGATATAGGTCCCACCCATCTTATAATTAATCCTTTATTATGTGTGCCACATAATCATAAACCATACATCATCGTGTAACCCATGTAATAAAAGTGGGATTCTTAAACAACATGACATCATAAAACAATTCATATAAGATAAAGGAATTCATAAAAATGTTTCCATCACAACATAATCAAATCCATGTAATAATAGGTATAAAAACAGAACCCTTTTATTATCTTAGATGGAAAGTAATTTTGATAAAATACTTGAACTCCATTCTTGAGGAAAATATCCTTTCTACTTCAAAAACATTTTTCCTTTCATAACATGTCATACGACTTTAAACTAAAAGAAGCTGATTAAAAATAAACTTGAATACTTGTAAAGGAAGCTTCTTGGAAATAATGTTTTAGAAATACATTCATGCCGTATAAGTTAAAAAAAACATTCTTCGTACTTTTGTCGGAAAAGTCAAAAAGTACCTCGTACGAAAAACGACAAAAGATTCCTTTCATATCTTTTACTAAAAACTCACTAAAGGGTAAAATTGGATTTAAACTAGTGTAAGTGGATGGAAACAATATTACATATTGAGGGAACATGGATGTGGATGATAAAATACACCCCAATAAATACTTACGAATAAACAATCTCGGATAAAAATGAGATTGTGATATTTCCCTTACCTTAGGTCCGATTTTCTTTGTACGTGTCCGAAGCTCCTCTTCTTTGAAACGCCTCTTTGAATCCTCCACTTAGGGAACTAAGATTGGTCTTTGAAGAAGACCAGGACCTCTAGGATTATTCTAGGGAAGTGGATAAGGGATTTTGGCAGGGTTTGGCCGAGCTTGAGTGATCAAATTGGTGTGAGGAGGAGGGGGAGGAGGTGCCCTTTTATAAGGGAGGAGAGGGGCACCTTAGGAATATCTCAAAATATTATTTTATATTAAAGTAAAAATCGGTTTATAATGGTTCCAAAGGGTCTTATTTCGAAGGTAAAGTGGGGATGGGTCGAAATACTATCAACCAATAGGATTTAGAAAAGTTTAGGTTATTACTTTAACCTTAACAATTAGATTTAACTCTAAGTTAAATAATTTAACTTTTACCATGTCTTTTTGTTTTCTTACACTATATGGTTAATAAACTTACTATAACATGCCAAACGAACCCCAAATTGTTTATTATTAATATATATATCCTTATCTAAGTCATTTTGCCGAACCTTAGATTTTTAGGAATAAAATAACAATTAATAATATACTATTTGATTTAAAAACTATTTTGTGTCAATTTTGACACTATTTGATATATGATTTTTGTGAAAGTCATAACAGAATTATATGTTCGAACCAAGTTGATTAAATCAACACTAATATATCATAGTAACCTAGAAAATTAGTGGAATTCATAAAAAGTCTCAATTTATATTTATTTTGGTGTTTATAACATCAATTATGTCAATATTTCACTAATAAGATAATTACTGCATCATCATTGTGTCATAAATAAATTAAATAATTTAATGTCTAAAAATTATAAATAAAATACCATAATGTAGGAAATCTTTTTAGCTTCCTAATGAATATTTATAGTCGACTTTATCTTATGTATAACCCCATAATAAAAATGTTTTAGTTATTAAACTTTGATTTTAACTATTTTAACTATTCATTAAATATAATAATATTAAATGTAATAATCTAATCCAAGTGGACCTAAATGGTCATATTATATTCATAAGGTTGTTTTTGGTCGAACTACACTTATCCAATAGAATTAGGACATGTGTTAGGGTAATAGTAATATCATATTTACCCTTAGTTACCCTATTTACTATTAACCGTGGTAAAAAAAAAGTAAAAAGTTACTATTCACCAAAAATTATTTTCATCTCATTGAACCACATTTTAGTCCTTGATATTAACCGTGTCTGTCGGATTTTCGAAATTCCATTCACAGAAGCGGTAAAATTACGTTTTACGCAAAATTCAGTTTTTAACCTACCACTTAGTGGTTTCACTATTCATCAAAAATTGAAAGTTTTCAGAAAAATACCAAAATTTCACCCTAGGCTAATTTCGGTATTCCGAATCCAAAAATGAAGCCCATTTTGAAAGATAAAATTTATAAAATTTCAAAAAGTTGTTATTACTATTCATAACGGCTAGTTTTAATAATATTTTAATAGCATATCGTTGTTTAGTGAAACTCAGTAGTGCGTACGACGCAAGCTATCGAGGAAGGTCGCGGTTGCGTGTAAAGTAATCCAAGCTAGTATGTAGTGAAAGATTTCTTTGATGATATATATATATAAAAAATATTACTCATAAAAATCTCGGGTGTTACAATTGGTCTGCATAATTCCTATACATTCCACATTTAAAACATTTAATCATTGTTGATGTCATAGCAATACCATTATCCATGTCCATGGTGTTAAATGAAATTTTTTCCTTTAGACTTACTGGCTTTGTTTCCTTCATTTACACACCCAATGCATCTTCTAGTGCCTTTGAAACATCATCCTTGATTCCTCTTCCCACATGATTTACATGAGGTTAATTGACATTTCTTTCCTCTATGATCATCATGAAACTCCATCTTTCTCTTATTAGTCGAGTAAGGAAACTTACCAAAGTTGATATTATTGATCATATTATGAGATTGCTGATTAGTCATAATAACGATGTTTAGACTTCCAAATCCCGTTTCATTTTTATTCTCATGAATAATATCATTCCATTGTCCATCATATCCTCCATTATCGTGAATCATCCTATTTCTAGTCATTTTTGAAAACCCAAAAAGAATAGTGTGAGAGGCAAAAATCATGCTAGGAAAACAACATAATAAAGAGGGAGTAATTTCAATCTCTAACATCATAGGTTTAATACTAGGTTATTCATGATTGTTATCATAATTCTAGGACTGTAACATATACTTATACCTAACCTTAAGGACATCACTAAACATACCTTAGAAATATCTCTAGGGATATCACTAAAGTTCTCGAATCCTAGTTTCCAAAGGTTGACTAAACCATTCCTCTGATACCAACTGTAGATTCCCCAATCATGACGTAATTGGACATTACATTACTTTTGCAGAATACTTAACAAATAACAAAAAAAGACACACAAGGACCATAATAGTTTAGTGTCTTTGGAATCTCAGAACATAATATTTTAGTCATGGTGAACGATCTTCAACATCTCCCATAAAGATCTTCTGATTTCGTTTTCTTACCTAAAATATTTCTTTATATCCTGGGGAAAATAAAACATATAATGGTTTTGCTCAAATGCTAAGTATGTTTAAGAATGGAGAAAATAAAGTGAACCACATACATTTGAACTTCAAAACAGGAACATAGTATTTAAACATCAAAATCTTGAGCAATGAAAAAACACATGGCAGTACATAAAGCACAGATCATAATGGATCATCAATCATGATAAAATAGATTGGGAATAAAACATGTAATTGTGGAAAACGATTAAGCACATTATAGGATTTCCGTAGTATTCAAGGAATTGTTGCCAATACTATCTTAGTGGACAAAGTCCCTTTTTGAATTGAGTTCACTCCTCGTTCCAGTCCTGTAACACTGAACCGGATTAACTTACCATTCTCGCCATGTCTATCTCATGAGATATAAATATTTACCCAATGTATTGGAGGGATATATAGGTCCCACCCATCTCATAATGAAACATTCTTATGTTTTCCACAATATAATCATAAATCATTCATCATAACCCAATGAATAAAATGGGATTCATAAACATCATATCATCATAACATAATCCATATAAAATAAATAGATATCATTTCATCATAAGAGAAGTGAAACCATATAAATCATAGAGACGTTATACTTGAAACATACACATATGAAATAATGTCATCTTAGATGGAAAATGGTTTTGATAAAACACTGGAATTAAATTCTTGAGAAATATATCCTTTCTTATTCAAAATAAACTTCTTTTCACAAAATGACATGAAATTTTAAAAGAAGATGATTTTGTTGAATGTAGTCATGAAATCAAGTAGATTAAGCTTCATTAAAATATGTTGTTATGAAACCACAAAAATCCGTTCATGTCGTATAAGTTAAAAAACATTCTCCTCGTACTTTTTTTCAGAAAAGTCAAAAAGATCCTCATATGGTAACAAAAAGTAAGATTCCTTAAATAACCTGTAGTAAAAGTCGGAAAAGAGTAAAAAGGACTTTAAACACACATGAAACCATTTATAGAAAATAGGGACATGGATGATAAATATAACCCTAGTAAATACTTACGAAAATGACAATTTCGGATAAAAACGAGATTGGAAAAGTTATCCCTTACCTTATGTCCGATATCCTTTGTATGTATCCGAACCTCATGTATAATGATTTAAATAATGTCATTGACTTATAAAACATGGCTCTTAATATGAAATAATCATTTTTTAAGCCATCATAAAACATTACACTTGAATCCTATAATAATTTCAAATATTTAGTCAATGGATCCAAATAAACATCAATATCATTACCTAATTGTTTCAGTCCTAATATAAGCATAGATAACCTAATGTATCGTCATTTCATGCATAAACACAGTGGAATTCTTTAGTTTACCAACATAACCAGCCATGTATTGTTAGTGATGTTTTGAAAAACAAAATGATTCACCCATCTATAGATAACACAATATAACGTTTTCACAACTCATTTCTAAGTCCAGGGCAGTCATGATCAATTATGTTCCACTAAGGATAGTATTCCATGTGATGATGTTTAAGATATTTATTTCTTGTATCCTCTTTCCATGATAATTGACTTACAGTATCCTCACTTCAATATATGCACCCCAACATTAGAATGATTGGAAAGAACCATAAAACTTTCACAAGACATGATTAATCTTTCGTGTATCGAGAAATACCACACATTGGACATTATTTTTGTGATTTGTGGTCCTCGAAAAATAATATACAGTCATTTTTACAGTCATATATTATTTCATAGATCAAATCCACTAAGTATAACATTCATTTAGCATCATATGTTTGGCTGGGATGATCATTAAATCATGGGAAAATATCATTCAAGAGAGAAATTATTTAAACTTTTTTCATATGTTGGCTAGGATGCTCATTGTATCATATGTTTGGATTGCGTCACTCTATATGATTCCATATTCTAAATTATACAAATTTTTTATGGCTAACAATGTGGAATATTTAGTGCAACTACTATAAAATTACATCTCTGAACAAAGATTTAACTTCTCATCAATTTTGTATAATCATGAAGTTCATCTTCAAAATTTATTACCATTTCTTAAAAAGTATCATCGTCATCATTCACACCTATATCACATCCTCTATACAAAAATCATTATTTTCCACAAATTAAATATAATATTGTGATCCAAAAAACAAATTGTTATCTCAACAACTTAAACATTCACTTTTTCCCCATGTTTGTTCCAACATTTATAACTTCAATCTATTTTGCGATAGATCAATTGTTATTACAACTCTTATAGACTAATTAGTGTTAAATAATAATAGAATAAATATATAAAATGATTTGATAATGGTCATATTCATGATATTTTACCATCATTATGATCTCTTTCACCCCATATCCATACACTTTTTTTCATATGAATGACATCCATCCAATTTTAATTAACATCAATCATTTTTGTTTCGAAAAAATTAACATTTAAAGAATTAAATAAATCCATAAAATGGGCCATTCAAATAAGGGAAACCCAATTTTTGAATGATCAAATATTTTCATCATTCTATGAAGGAAATGAGATTTTGAATTTAAGAAAATAATTATTCCATCGGTGGTATGTGTTATCATAAAACATTATCCAAAAGGATCATTGATACCAAATTTTGGAAGACTAATACTCAGGGTAGTTGAAGCAACATTGCATCATGTATAGAAGATATGGGGGATGAGTCTCAGGAAACAAAATGAAATAATTCCTATTTAGGAGATGAAGTTGATGAGGATGAAATTTTCTCCTTATATGTAAATGTTTCTGGGCTGTGGAATTGGAAAATCACCAAAAAACATTTCTTAGTTTTCTTTTTAAAGGACAAAAAGAAAAAATAGTCATTATATCCTTGAAATGGGCTCCATAATTGGTTTGACCATATGAAGGATCAATAGTATGGTCTTACACAAACTCATGTGGAGATAATAATTGTAGTTTTAATATTCAAAACAAGCCTTTAATTAATCCATGAAAAGAAAAATTATTTAGTTCTAAGGACTGAAATTTAGTATTTCCTAACATCCCATGAATCCATGGTTGTGGAGTGGGGTGGGGATGGATATCCTATGGGTTAGATGGAGATAGTGTCATTACCTTTCCATGGTGTTATTATTTATCCATATTATGTAAGAGGTGAGATTTCATGTATGTTGGATTTCTATGAAATTTAATATGATAATAAAATATAGATATAACCCTTCTTCCTTACAGATGAATAGATTTATAAATATATATACCAATCATCCCGTTGCATTTAGAAATATAGATACCAAAAAATATTTGACACATATATTAAGGAGTGTTTAAGAAGGAAACAATATTAGCAATAAAGGGGATCAAGAATTTAATCAATAATAGAAGATAATTTATAAAGAGTATTTGTAAAAGAAAAAGTGCATCAATTTTTTATCACCCCTTCTCATAGAAAAATTAGCACTACCCTAGAATCACCAATAAGTAATATTCCTCATAAACGTAATCCAATATGATCTAATATAATTTTTTTATTTATATTTTTATATTTTTATAGTATCCATGCACATATCAATATGGTATTATGACATTTAGTATTTTTCAATCCTTCAATGATCCTTAGGATTAGTTGGAGTGGATGGTTTTCTTGGATATTACCAAGATAATACATTTTTTCTGTTTTATAGTTTAAGAGTTCATATAAAAAACAAACCAATCCCTAATTTAATTGATATATTTTGATAGGGGATTAGTGACCAAAGTGAAAATCTATTTGATGTGGTTGATTTGGGAAATACATTCAACTTATGTCAATATGTTGGAAGATTAATTTTGAATATATATTTTGATCAAATTAGCCAAGAAAACATGAGTACGATCACATAAAGAGAAATTTTTTATGACCTTCCAATATAAAAAAGGGAAAGCAATATGATATTATCAAAATGAATAAATGAAAAAAAATTATCTCTCCATAGAATAATTTAGAGATACAGTCTACCCTAAAATAGGGGATCATTTATTTATATTATTATGGGATTACAAGGAATTATTCAAAATATACATAGTTGTAAATTATTTCCATTATTAATAAATTTACCTAAAATAAATCTTTTTTTGTTATGATACATATATCATAGGATCTATCTATTTTTAAATGATTTAGAAGAAATTTATAAAAGTATTTTAATTTATCATTAAGTCCAATTTAAAATTTAAAATATCGTATATTGAGATCAATATTGAAATCCAAAATATATTACTCCTTTTGAAACATCATAGAAATATAATTTATTATCATTAATACCAATAATTTACCCTTATAATCACAGTTAAATTATAAAACCTGTTGAATCGTGTCCTAACAAATCTATATGACACTTTTTATTAGTTTTTAAAATTATTTTCACCTCTAAAAACATCTTGTGCTTTATTTAAAATCACTTTTTAAAAATTTATTTACATATTAATTTTTTTTTGAAAATCAAACACCAAATTAAATTTCAATCTACCATAGAAAACTCAATCACTATTTTCAAAACCAATGACTTTCTATTTTTATCAAATCTTTGATACCATTAACTATATTCAACCCACTTTATAGAGTATTATCTGACATATTATACAATATAATATTTATAACAATTTTAATATATTTATATATATAAGTACAAAAAATATAAAATCTAAATTATTTTAAATATATTTTTATCATATAAAATACAGGTATTGAAGATAACAATGGTTTTACAAAAAAAATATTATATTTTTTTAAAATATTTTCAACAGTAAAAAACAAATATAATGATTAATAATCGATTAGTGGTACCAATAAACATGAAAAATAATATGATCACCATGAATGAATAAAAATGGATATGTCACCAAGAAAAAGGATTGATAATTATTTAAAATAAGAAATCGTAATAATGAAAATGATTCCACTAAAAAAATGAAGTATAAAATTAAATCTAATAAATTTTCATTTTTAATATGATAGAATCATTCAAACTAAATTCGGATATTGGTTATTAAATACTATAACATGGATTAAAATATGTTCACTATCAAGACAGTGTGGAATAACAAAAAACACATCATTTTTTCTCAATCATAACATAAGTAATACAACCAATTTTGATTCGATGTGTTTGAAAAAACTAATATACAAGATAAACATCAACAATGAAAAAAGAGATCAACAAACACAGGACAATGATAAACATATTAAAAATAATAGAACATAATGATTTGTGAGGTTTAATAAATAAAATTTCTATATTTAAAGGGAAGATTAATTATGTGGGTTTTAATATAAATTAATTATATATTGATACATTGAAGAAAAAATTAAATTGAAAACCCATAGAAATAGGATTCTCTCTAAACTCGACTTTCCTCACTCAGTTTCTACCATAAATTTAATGTATCAGGGAAGAAATAGAAACCCCGACCACCCTCCAAAATTTTAATTTTCATTCATGGATGGAAATACTTACCAAAATCAAAGAGATAACCAGAAAATTAATTTTTAATGTGGTAATCAAGTAGTTAGGTGGTGGTTTTACTTCCAAGGCAAGTAGAATATAATCCATTTAACCGGGTGTTATGGAAGACATGATGGGTGGTTCAATATGGTTTAGGGGTGTATTACGTTGCTATAGGGTGAATAAAAACATGAGGAAACTCCATTAGTACAATGGGGGGTGAAGGAACTGATCCGGCGGCCCTACCAAAATAAATTGGCACATAGATTAGAAATGTAGCAGATCAATATGTTGAGAATTTTTATTAATAGAGAGAGCAAGGGAAACAATATGCTTCAGTGAGATCAGCGATAGTACTAGGGTTTGATGAGTTCTTAATGTTATTAGAGGGGAAACTATGTTAGGGTTTTTATATAAGATCGTGTAAACATTTTATCAATGCGTTCAAAAATGTGCTTATATGGACTAGTTTTATCTAATTTAAAATAGTAAGAAAAAATAAAACTACTCTTTATCTGTGCTAAAAAAGAACTGATAAAGATCTTATTTTAGTAATATATTTATTTATTTATAATTATAATTATAAATTAATATATTTAAAAATAGTACTATGTATTTATAAATATTTTTATATATTCAGAAATATATTTATATATCATTATATTATTATATATATTTAAAAAATTACAAATAAAATAAATATATTAATATTTTAAATAAATTTAATATAATTCTATAATTGCATATATATATATATTTATATTTATAATTATAAATAAAAATTTTATAATTTATAGTATATAACTATATATATATATTTAATTATTTATGTTTTTTAATATATAAATATATATATTTATAAAATTATATAAAATATATTAATTATTGTAATATATTTATTGTAATTTTATAAATATTTAAATATATATATATATGGTTATAATTATAAATATATACTAATGAATTTAAAAATGATTCAATGTACTTAGAAATATATTTATCTAAATATATATATTTATTGTAACATCCCAAGTAAATAATGAATATGACATTTTTATATTTTTTAATATTTGTGAATTAAATATGAATATTACTATAAAGGGGATTCTACATTTGATGGTGTACCCAATACACAATAACGAGTTTTTTTGAAACCTTACATTGCACACTAATAATATAATATTATTATTTTAAATGATAGTTAACGCCTAACCGTTGTGTTGGAGAGAATGGAGATAACTAACTAAAATATGAATATACATGTTTGTTAAATGTTTTTAAATTTATCCAATAAATTTTAGAGGCATAAAATGTGAAAGAATCTGATTATAAGCATAAATACTCTAAAATTCATTAAAAGGTCGATATATTGCATTTTGATGGGAAACACTTTTCAAAATTAGTTTTTGTCACATTTATATGTTATTTTTTAGAAAATGAAATTCTTATTTTAATTGGGTCATAAAAAATTTACTTCTGATGGAATTTTGGTATTTTTCTGATAGTGTTATTTTTTTAATGAATAGTGAAAAATGTTGTTCTTTAATTCAAAACCAAATTTTAATCTAATTTATTTATATGGTTATATTATATTTTTCAATGGTTTTAATGTTTAAATGGATTATATTTTTACCATTTAATCCAATTTTTTCCATTGGAAGTAATTTTAGTACGAAATTAGACATTAACAAGTATCAATCATTTGATATTTATTATTTCTAAGAACATGCTTTTTTTTGACAACGGGGAGTAATTATAAAATTAATTAATGCAACTTATATGTTTTCATTTTTGTAAAATAGACCTCTTATTTGAATTTGGAATATCAAATTTAGTTTAGGGTGATTTTTTGGTATTTTTTTGAAAACATTCCATTTTTGATAAATAGTGAAAAACACTTTGTATTGTTTAAAACCGACATTATATTTACAAAATTATTTTAAAATTTAAATTTCATTTGAAGTAAAAATAGATACAATATACCTATTTTAATATAATTCAATTCAATGGAGTCGATTTATAATATGATTAGATATATAAAATTCCACTGAACCTTTTAACGTCCTTTTACCCACCTTCTTTGTGATTTCACAAATTTGCATAAAATGTCAGTTTATGGATTCTATAAATTTAATTTAAAAAATCTGACATCCATGGTGGTTGTCAGTAAGTAAAATGTGGTTCAATGTTATAAAAATAATTTTTGGTGAATAATAACTGTTGACTATTACTAACCCCGATTCGAGGTAAATAGACTAATTTAAGGTAAAAATAATATTATAATAATATAAAATTACCTTGACACTTGTCCTAATATTTTTGGATGAGTCATGGTCGACCAAGACAATTCATGGGTCAATTTTGTATCCCCATGGAGCCACATGAGTTAGATAATGACATTAATAACTTTTTAGTTAAAGTAAAAAATATGACAAAAACATGTATTGTTTTACTAAAACAATTTTAATGTGGGGATATATAATTGATATATTTGACTATAAATATTAATTATAAATCTAAACATATTTCCTAAATTTGGATAATTTATTTATAATTTTTATACATCCAATAAATACAATTAATTATGAAACAGTGATGATGCAATGTTTACATCATTAATGAATGGACTAAATAAATAAGAAAACAAAAATTAAAACAATATCCAAAAGAAGACCAATTGTTATTCGATAAAATAATATTTTCAAACATTCCAAAAGAGCCCCTCCCCTCCCATATAAAAAGCCCACACTTCTTACCAATTTCTCACACTTCTGAAGACCTTGGCTTGTCCATCCTCTAATCCAATAATCTCCCAAGATCTGAATATTCATCCTAGAAGCCTTACATTAAGAATAATGCACTTCAAGAAACACTTCTGGTTCAAACTAAAGGGAGTCACTAGTTTTAAAGGAAACTTATTCTCTTATGTTATTTTTTTTATTTTACTTCTCCAACCCCCTAAACTATTCTTATTCCATTATTTGATAAAAACAACAGTATCCTCAATATTATAGGATGTTTTTATTAGATGGATTATTGATACACTTACACACATCTCTATCTAATGGGTAAAGAACATACTATTTTTATGGATGGCGAACTATTGCCTCACGAAATGATGATTGTTCATGTAACTCTATCCACCTCTCATAGTGGCCATTATGATGGAAATATATTTATATATGATATATATTATTTTTATTTATTCATTATGCTACTGTATTTTCTATTTATATAATACATTTATAATTTCCATTATGGGTAAATGTTATAATTTCATTTTAGGAAGTGCGGATTACTGCCCCCACAAAGTGATATGACTCGTTAATTCCATACGTAGAACATATAAAGGATATAATTTTATAACTTATGTAACATATTTTACATATATATTTTACTGAAACTATAATATACTTATGTGTCACTATGTTTTCATTCCATTAAAATATGAAATCGAAATTAAATTAGCGTTCATACGTATGTACGACCTACAATTTCAATGAACGATGCATTTCATTTCTTATCTGAAAATTTTATATACTATTATAAATACATATATATAATATACATATATATGATATATGTGACATCTAAATGAGGAATATCACTATGAGATAATGTAATTTTGACTACATGGACAATTTATAATTATAACAAGTTAATTTTTGACTCATGTTCTGAAAATCGACAAAATGTCCGATATGAACTCAAAGAATTAAATAATTGTTATAGCAGTGGTATAAAGTTATATAAAAGGAATAATAACCTTGAAAAATATTCTTAATCACTTATAAATTAACTTATATTTATCCTTAAAGAAGAACAAGAAACCAACGAGCGAGTCAAGTCAGACATGTGGTAAGGGATTCTAATCTCACAATCAAGTCCAAGAGATTTCAATTGTTCACCACTTATTTCTTGAATGTGGTGTATTTTGTCCTTAAATTTGATATATTTTATCATTATTACATTTATACTCATGGTATTTTTCAATTCATTTTTTGCTTATTATTTTTTGGGAATACGACTCGATCGATTACAATGGGGTTAGGGGTTTTTATATCTCTTTTTATTCCTGTGAAATTCATGCTATATTTGTCAGTATTCCCTTTGAGTGGTGTATGTATTTCCAATGATTATACTCATTCTATTTTATAATTTCATTTATAGGTATTTACATCTACATTTTATGGTTCTTCTTTCATGGGGTGTATGTTTCGTAAGTTACCAAATCTGTAAGGGAACCTTTCAACCTCCTCTTTTTAACAGACTTCTTTTTGTTATGTCTTTTAATTAACATCTTCTTGTGTTGGAAAATGATCTTATATATCCTCAATTCCATAAATTATATGCCGAAGTAATTAGATACCCATTTATCCCTCATCAACTCATTTTTTGTATTTTAATGTGACACCACTAGGCTTTCAATTTTCAATAAGGGAACTTCTTTACCCAACTTAAATTCTTTGAGTTAAACCTATACTTCATGATTATGTCATGATATGAATCTGTGTGAAAGAACACTTCTTTTTATACAATTAATATACACTTATATCGGGGATTTTTATATTTTTCACACATAATTACATAATTTATGTATCCTTAATATAAGGATACCGTATTTATAAGGATACCGTATTTATAATTTTTGAGATGTATTGTAATAGTTATTTCCTAATTCTATAAAACTCTAAACCTGAAAAGAACATCAGTGTGAATTATTCATTTAAATCCAGATTATGAAATTTTTTAAGGTCGGGTCCTTATAGTTGGTATCAAAGGATGGTTTAGATAACTTTAAAGGGTAGTGTATTCTTTAAGCATAAGTGACATTACCATAATGGTAAGGATTTTAGACTGAGTATTAGCTTTTTTTAGATAAAGTGACAGAGTTTAAGATAACATGAATAATTATATATTAGTATTTACCCTCCATATAAGATATTATATGATTATTTTACTAATATACTCACACTAACCATTTTGGTTTTAGTAAATTGCTAGATCTAGTCGGCACCAATGTAACTGTAGATGTGGAGAAAACTATGTCAGTTTTATGAACGAGAAACTGAATGATATGGGAGCTACAATGAGAACTCTTGTGGTTATTCTCATCCTGCTATCTGGAGTCATGATTGACCACCTGAACCATGGGGATTTTATAATGAATCTTATATGTGAGAAATAAATCCCTACGTAATTTTAGGTAATAATCATAATGGTAAGTATGTTCAAAAATCTATGTGTCATGGATTTGGAATGAAAATCCTAGGAAGATGTTTAAAAGGGATTGGAATATACTACCGATGTGGAAATGAAGGTCATAAAGTAAGAACCTTCCATGGAAAAAGGAAGCATCCAGTTTAATCTACGGAAGGGAAATAAGATCTTTCTAAGGGATCAATTGAATGATTTAAATGTTCCGTGCATGGTCATTATACAACCATATTTACTACGAAGAAGTTTCAGAAATGAGATCACCAGGATCACACAAATATATTTTTTCCAATACATAATGCCATTCTGATTGAGGATGAAAAAACTGACAATGACCAATTAAAGTAATGGACAATTTCTTAACATATGTTTTCATATTATTGAATCATAGGATATGATTCACGAATTTGATTGTAGGAAAGAATTATTTCAGAGTAAGATGGAAAGGAATGGTTAATGGATCATGAAGAATATTTAATGAGAAAGAAGTCAACATATAATGGATTCAAGATTTATGGTGGATTTTAGGATGGTGAAGTGCCTAAAATTATTAAGGCTTTTTTGATGATGGGATTACATTTGAAGGATTTTTAAAGTATGTGTAACCCTAATGTTTGATATATGAAAATTTTAGTCAGGGTATAATTATCTTTTCTTTTTTGAATATAGTTATAAAGAAAAATTTGGGTTTATATGATCCTTGAATTTGATGCAATTATATATTAGTACATTTTGGGATGAAAATTTAAACTTATTAGATAAACATTGTGGTTAAAATATGTAATGGTTATTTTTGATGAATATATCTATTTTGGGTAATGTTAAAAAATTATATGTTTTTTGTAAAAGGACAATATGCAAACCGTGTCAGAACCCATTGAGTCGGACAAAGTTGTGAGAATTGAACACACAAACAAAGTGCGACTTGGATTTATTGCCTACCACTGGACTACGTGATGTCATTGGTTAGTATGTCTAGTTCTTTTTAGTTAGATGATTTTAGGAATCAATAATAATATGATTTTGGGTTATATATAGAAATGATTAATCTATCACAAAGAATATGTTATTAGGTTAATTACTTTTCAATATGATACTTTAAGAGTAACTGATGTAATTTTCAGATAAATTTTAATATTTATTTTTGAAGACTATGTGATTTAATCCTTCAGATATTAGGGTTTCATAATTAGTTTGGATTACATTTAATAATTGTATAGACAACTATCTATTGAATGTATACTGTTGAACTTTGGGTATTGTTTGTTGAATTTTGGGGATTAAGAGTAGTTTTTCTTTTAGTAAAAGATTATCCTTTTTGGGATTATCTGATCTTGTAATAACCATTTTGGTTTTGGTTAATATCTAAATAAATGGGAAATATATAGAAGTTTTGTGGATTATGTTATTCCTTAGATGTTGATTCAATCACTTTTGATGTGACCATGTCAGCTTGAATTCTAATCATTGGGAGAAAATTTGAGTTTGTGATAGAAACATATTATAGGATGAAAGTCTACATGACAATTATGTATGTATCCCTATGTTTTAGTTAAGATCATAAATAAATTCCTCAAATTTATGAATGTTAACTTAAAACAAAAACTTTGTCTGTTAACTTTTCTTACTGGGTAATCTAAGACCGTTTAACCAATCACAAGTTATTGATTTTCTGTTGGTTAACTTTCTCCTAATCATGTTTTCTATCACTCTCCATTAGAACATGATGGTTTTTTTCTCCAATATATCCTAGTTTTCATGGAATCCATGCAAATTTTGTCTCATGTGATCTTTTTACTTTTTCTTAATTAATTTTATAATTATATTTATATTGACTCATTTTCTGTTGTGGGTCTTTCAATGAAATTTCCGAGCCCAATTTTAAAATTGTGAGGATGTAATTCCAAAAAGGGGGGAAGGGTGTAACATCCAACGTAAATAAAGGATATGAAATTTTTATATTTATTAATATTTTTGCATTAAATATTAATTTTAATTTAAAGGGGATGTTATGTTCAATGGAATACCCAATACGCAACAATGAGTTTCTTTTAAATCTTACATTGCACAGTAACAATATAATAATATTATTTTAAATTGTATTTAACGTCTAGCCATTATATTAGCAGGAATTGACTGAAATGACTAAAATAATAATATTAATGTTTGTTAATTTTTTTTACAATTATCCAATAAATTTTAGATGCCTAAAATGTGAAATAATCTGATTTATGTATAAATACTCTATGATTTATTAAAATGTCGATTTTACACCTTTTAATGGAGAACCCTTTTTAAATCTAGTTTTTGTCACTTTTATATATTATTTTTTGAAAAAATAAAATTCTTATTTTTAATTGGGACATCAGAAAATTATTTGTATGATATTTAGGAGTTTTTCTGATATTGTTCATTTTTTAATGAATAGTGAGAAAATGTTGTATTTTAATTCAAAACAAAATTTTAATCTAATTTTCGTATATAGTTATATTATCTTTTCAATTGGTTTTAAAGTGTAATTGGATAATATATTAATAATTTAATCAAATTTTTTCCATTGGATGTAATTTCACATTGACATTTGATATTAACAAGTATCAATGTTTTAATAGTTATTATTTTTTAAAAACATGCGTTTTTATGGAAATGGGAGTTAATAATAAAATTAATTAATGAAACTTCTATGTTTTAAATTAGATAAAATAGACTTCATTTTTGAATTTGGAATATCAAATTTATCTTCGTGTTAATTTTTGTTATTTTTCTGAAAACATTCCATTTTTGACGAATAGTGAAAAACAATGCATTATTATTTAAAACCAGTTTTATAATTAAGGAATTCTTTCTAAATTAAAATTTGTGTTCTAGTCAAAATAGATACATTATACATATATTAATGAAATGTAATTCATTTGATTAATTTTATAACAAGATTAGATATAGAAAATTCTATTGATCTTTTTAACTTCTTTTTACCCAACTTCTAAGTGCTTTTCCAAATTTTTCATAAAAAATTATTTTACAGCTTCTGTGAAAGGAATTTTAAAAATCCCACATACATGGTTTTCATTAGTAAGTAAAATGCGCTTCATTGGGATGAATTTTTTTTTGGTAAATAGTAGCTTTTGACTTTTACAAACCACGATTAGATGTATATAGTGTAATTTAAGGTAAAAATAATGACATAATAATATAAAATTACCTTGACACTTGTCCAAACCTTATTGGAAGAGTCATGTATAAATATGAAAATCCATGGGTAAATTTTGGGACCCCATAGAGCCACATAGGTAAGATAATGACATTAATACCTTTTTATTTAATGTAAAAAAATGTCATAAACATGAATTGTTTTACTAAAAAAAATTATGAGGGGTTATTTAATTTATATATTTTACTATAAATATTCATTAGAAAGATAAAACAATTTCATACATCATTGTAATTTTTTTATAATTTTTAGACATCCAATTTACACAATGATGATGCAATGTTTACTTCATTAATGAATGAATTAAATAAATAAGATGAAAAAAATTAAAAAAAATATCCAAAACTTGTCTGATAATTATTGGTTAATTTTATTTCTAACACTGGATACCTTATCATTGACTTTAATGATTTTCATACCTTTATAAATAAAAAATCATTATATAATAAAATAATATATTCAAACTATCCCAAAGTGCCCCTCCTCTCCCTTATAAAAATACCTCACTTCCAAACCATTTCTCACACTTCTCAAGCCCTTGGATAGTCCAAAATATGCTCTAATAAACTCTCAAGAGCACTCTCTTCATCCTAGATGATTTACATTAGGCAGAAAGCACTTCATAAAACACTTTTGGTTCAAACCAAATGGAGTTACCCGATTTAAAGGTAGCATATTCTCTTAAGTTATTTAGTTTTATTTTACTTCTCCAACCCCATAAACTCTTTATATTACTTTATTTTATAACAAAAACAGTAACTTTAATGTACTATGATGTTTTTTTGGGATGTATTCAAACAACACATACACACACCTCCATCAAATTTGTAACGAACATACAGTTTCTATGGATGGTGAACTACTGCCTCACGAAATGATGAATTTTCAAAAATATCCAACCACCTCTCATGGTGGACATTATTGTGGAACTATATTTATATATGATATATATAATTTTTTATGTTTTATTTATGCTTATGTATTTTTTATTTATCGCATTCCTTTATAGTTTCTATTATGGGTAAACGCGATAATTTCATTTGAGGAAGTGCGGACTACCGCCCCCTTAAATTGATATGACTTGTTAATTCCATATGTGGAATGTATAAAGGATATAATTTTAGAAATGATGTAATATATATGTCATCTATATTTTACTGAAATTATAATATACCTTTGTATGACTATTTTTTCATTCCATTAAAAATTGAAATTGAAATGAAAGTAGCATTAATGTGTATGTATGGCTTACCGCCTCCATTAATGGTGAATTTCATTTATTATCACCAAAGTTTATGTAAAATTATAAATATATTTATATAATGGATATATATGATATATGCGACATCTAAATGAGAAATATAATTCAATAGATAATGGACTTTTGACCACATGGACAATTTATAATTATAACAAGTTAATATTTTACTCATGTTCCTAACATCAACAAAATGTCGGATATGAACACATAAAATTAACTAATTGTTATAGCAGGGTAATAAGTGATATAAAATTAATAAAAAAATTAAAATATTTTTAAGAAAGTATAAATTATCTATAGTTTATCCTTCATTGAGAACAAGGAATATACGAGCGAGTCAAGTCGGAGACGTGGTAAGGAATTCTTATCTCACTTTCATGTCCGAGAGATTTCAATTGATTGCCACATATTTCCTGAGTTTGGTGTATTATGTACTTACATTAGATATAAATTATCATGATTCCCTTTATATTAGAGGTATTTTGTAATTCATTTTGTGTTTATTATCTTTTGGTCATACGACTCGATTTATTACAATGAGGTATGGGGTTTTATCTCACTTTTTATTCCTGTGAGATTAGTGCTATATTTGACACTATTTCCTTTGATTGGTTTATATAATACCCATGATTATATTATATTTTTAATATAAATTCATTTATGGGTATTTACATCTACATTTTATGGTTCATATTTCATGAGGTTTATGTTTTGTAAGTTACCAAATCTGTAAGGGAACCTTTCACCCTCCTCATTTTAAAAGACTTATTTTTGTTAAGTCTTTAAATTTTTATATTATTATGTTGGAATATATTATTATATATCCTTATTGTTGTGAATTTTTTGTCCAAGTGATTAGAAACCCTTTTCTCTCTCAATAACTCATTTTCTGAATATTAAAGTGACACTGTTACACTTTCGAATTTCTATAAGGGAACTTCTTTACCCAATTTCAATTCTTTTAGTGAAACCTCTACTTCTTGATTATTTCGTGATATGAATATGTGTGAATGACCTTTGATTTTTTTTACAATTAAAATCCACTTATATTGGGTTTATTTATATTTTTCACACATAATTTTGTAATTGATTTATCCTTAATCTAAGGATACAATCTTTATAAGGGATTTCGTCACAATTTACAATCCTTTGAGACTTCATTATTCATATGTGCCAATTAACTTTTAAATGGTGTATATACTTTCCTATGGTATAATATGTCATTAAAAAATTCATTCTCATGATATTATAAATTTTAGATTAAATATTATTCCGGAATTATTTGTATTCATGCATCTTCTATTTGGTTAAGAACTCCTTAAATATAATATAGTTTTAAAGATTTATTCCTCTAAATAATTCACATTAATGTCGGTTTTTTAAAAATGGTTTTAAGGATTTATTTATATGGACATTATTGTATTAAAATGTTAATTATATAAATGTTTCAAAGTGGTATGGGACACTTGTTTTTTGAAAATCCCTTTATTAAATGTTTTAAATGGTTTTGAAAGTGGTTTTGATAAAGCACTGATCATGTCAATATATTGAACTGATATATTGTGTTTGAAATGTGAAAATTTTTTCTTTAATTTATGATTATTTTATGTGTTATGATTATATTATGATTATTGGGAATTGTTTACGTCTACGGGTGGTTCTGTGATAAACCTAGGGTGGTTGAGCCTGAGATAGCTCTCCAATTCATTGGCTAACGCGACAGAGGTAATCATGAAGGTTTCTCCTAATAGATTTAGGGAATATACTGTGATGGGTATTCCAAAGGTAACTCCATACCTAGATGTGAAAACTAAAATGTAAGTATGTTATGAATGACATATGTTATATTTATGATTTATGATTTCAGAATGTTATTCATAAATAAAATGATTTCATGAGGTATGTTATGAATGTGAAGTATGGTTTCATTGATTTGTATTTATTGATGGGATAACAGTTCCTTTACTTTTATTATAACCATTTCGGAGCTTTTTATTCTCATCCCATATTTTGGAAATGTTTTTCACATGACTTAAAGAGGATTAGGGTCAAGGACTAGATCAAGGAAAATTCATGCTATCTAAAATATGGAACTGGAGATGACTCTTTTTAAAGAGTTTTTAATTTATGAAAAAATGTTTTCTGAGTAGATGTGTCTAATTTGTAATTTATGAGATGTATTGTAATAGTTAAGGCCTAATTCTATAAAAATCTAAACCTGAAAAGATACTCAATGTGAATTATTCATTTAATTCAAGATTATGAAATGTTTTAATGAAGGGACCTTATATTTATATAATTATATATATGTATGTATTTATATATAACTATATCAACATATAAATAAATATAATTATAAATAAAATAACTATATTTTTTAGTTAAAAATAATTTTTTTGTAATTTTGTAATTTATTAAATTAATATGTTTATTTAAATTTATAATTTTGAATGAATATATTTAAAATAAATTTATATATAATATAAATATATAATTTTTAATATTATAAATATATTTATTATTTAAATATACTTATTTAATTTTGTCATTATTTAAAAATGTATTTATTTATTTATAATTATAATTATAAGTAGATTTATTAAAAAAGTATTTATATGCAATTATATATATATTTATTAATATATAATTATAAATATAATAACTCTATATATTATTTTAATGTATATATTATAATTTTATATTAATTTAAATATATATATATAGTTTCAGAACTCATTTTCTTAAAAATGTTATATTTTTGATAAATTTATTATTAAATATTTAAAATAAAAAATTATTTAAAAATAATTAAAATATATTAATTATATAAATTTCCAAAATATTATAACTGATAAAACATAATAAATAAAAATTAATAAATATTATTCATAAAAAATCACAAACATATTGGAAAAAATAGATGTATAGTAAATAAATATACGTATAAATTAATATTTCAAAATGATTAAATATATTTTTAAAATAATAAATGAATATATAATAATAAATGAGTAAATTAAATGTCATACCTCACTCAATATTAAAAAGTGAATTTGTAAAATTCACATGAATTACAGGCATACATATGTACAAATAAACATCTACACACACATATATACAAACATGAAATTATAAATGTAAATATATTTTAAATTAATTAATATCCATATAAATAAATATCAAAATATAAATATTCATTTATGCTCAGTTTTGGTATGAAGTTGACTAGCCATCTATGTCAGTGGATTGGGATTTCCCTTCAACTGATGAAGTTGAATTTTACCTGAAGATTGTATATGAAAGGGTTGCCTATTTTTGTTTGAATTATCAAGTTCTTGGTTATCCAATTTCGAACATTAAAAATGATGTTGTCTCTGATTTCTACTCTGCACGTAGACATGATGATACTTCCTATTTCAAAATGACTTGAAATGGGAAGCATAATTACTCACATGGTATGGGTAATGTTGGTAAGGATATTCCACTAGATGGAGTGATCATGTAGGTTGACTGTATTGGGAGAGGACATGGATATTTTATTGGTAGGCATCTGGGTGTCCTATATGAGGATTCTATTTGCAGTGCATGCACTAGAGGTGGTCAGATAGAAGGCATCATTATGGCTTCCCCTCTGTCTTCTGGTCAAGCTATCAATAGGCAACGTGCTAGATCATAGGTCAATATTGTGGAGTAGGTGAAGGTAGCTGATAATCTAGCTGATTCCGCTACTGCTACCTAGATGCTGGTTCTTCTGGATCATTCCATAAAATATGGACATGCTGTTGTGTCAGTGGTCAGTGTAATAAATTTGTTAAATAAAATTATAGTGTCTTATTGAGGTTGTGAAGCTATTCTACAACCTGCTGATGATGCTGCTACAACAGTGGGTGACCATTAGTCAATGGATTTTGACACATTAATGGATACCCAATTCATGGATGATGATTCCTCCAAATATTTATCTTATCAACATATAATGTAAGAGCATCAGATTGCTGCATAGACCTATAAAGGTAAGAAAATTTTAGTGGATAAAGAAGAATTCCAGGTGGTCATCCCTCAGAAATCCAAAACACATGAGTCCTAAACTCAATATTTTTATGTCCCAGATACTCTAATCCAAATTTATACTAACCTCTCTAACAGCTAGTCTTTACAGATTCCCACCTTATAGGTTGATAACCCAAGTACTAGTGAGAATGTTGAGTTGTCTTTTCCACCCCACTTTACGGTTCAAACGAAATAATCATATCTCTCTGTTGGAAAGGCCTAAGAAGATGATTATTTTCATTCAAAAGAAATATAGTCTAATATTATAGCTATTGAGGATCAATAATTTGAACTTCCCATAAAATCCATTAATAAAGAAGTAGTAGAATAGGTTATCTCATAGCTTGATGCAACATAACCTTCAATAGAGCCAGATATATTTGGATTCAATGAATACGTAGCAGTTTATAAGTTGTTAACAATTAACATTGAAGAAATACTTGTAAATTTTTTTAATGAATGTATAATTATATGATTGAAAAAATTCTTTAATAAAATTTACATTTATACATACCTCTATTTATTGTAAAAATAGGGAAAAATTGATTTAAAACCTTAATACCTTTTACACTCTGCATGTGGATGTAGATGGTGTATGTTTCTCGTTAATTTACTAAGTGAAGGGGGATTATATTTATAGGGGGTTCTACAACTAAGAACCAACCATAATTTACTGCATCAATAAAGAGTTTTAATTTATGGAAATTTATTTTGATCAATATAATAAATAAAATTTTATAACTAAATTTAATACATAAATACATATAAAAAATTATCATATTTATCATAACTTCCCGTATTAATATTTAGATGATATATTTTATTAGCCCATATTTTTTTATATTATTAATTAAATGATGGATCATTTATTACATTCTCCCACTTGGTCCAAACCAATTAATGTGAATGAGTTCAATCATTTTATTTAAAAAATAAACATGATATATAGATCATAACCATATTTTCTCTAAATAATGAGTATTCCCATCCTTGTAACACAATGTATCATGCATATTTGGATAAATATATAAATATATGATAACCACATGCTTTATTCTCTGTTTGAACAAAACATAACCATATTTTTGTTCCTATATCTTCCCAATTATTTCTCAATTAATGAATGTGTACACATAAACTGAAGAGAGAAAGACTAAAATATAGTGTGTTTCAAATAAAAATCAACAAATTAACATTGTAGAACTTAATCAGATACATATTACATGATCCTTGAATTTAAATGGATGCATGCCTTTAGTCAGAGGATCAACAATAATCAATATGGTGCTAATGTTTTGAATTACCACATTTTTATCATTAACATGTTCCCGTATGGAAAACTACTGAATGTCAATGTGATTACTTCAATGACCACTTTTTTATTCATATCCATAAATATTCCTTTCGAATATTCATAATATATAATCAATAGCCTTGAAATAAAATCCATATATTTAAGGCCCAAAATGAAAATCCTTTTCTATACACCATGGGATGTGGGGTCAAAAAAATGAAACAAACTCGGCCTCCATTTTAGAAGTCGCTATTAGTGTTCGTTTGACACTTCTCCCGGACATAGCATCTCAAACAACCCTAAAGACATTTCCTGAAGTTGATTTTTGTGAATCAACAATACTAGAAAAATCTACATATGAGTATCCAATGAATTCCATATTTGGAGTGTACATATATGTAAGCATATAGTCTTTAGTAACTTTTAGGTATCTCATTACCTTCTTCAGAGCCTTCTAGTGGTTTATTAATGGATCACTCTAATATTTCCCCAAAATTCCCACCACAAATGCAATTTCAGGCCTCATTCAAACCCGAGAATACATTGAACTACCAAAACTGTAAGAAAACATTCTGGATTTCATTTTTTATCATTTAAAATCATTTTAGGGATTTGGTTTATGGTAATTTTATCTCCATAAATAAAGGGTATTATACTTGGTGCATCATTTTTCATATAAAATATCTCTTTGATTATATTAATAACGATTTCTTGAGATAATAAAATAACACCTCTCAGCCTATCACTAGTAATATTTCATCCAACTAAATATGATGCATCACCCATATATTTCATGTCAAAACTATTGGAGTGAAACAATTTAACCTCATATATAAAACCCTTATCATTTGTGGCAAGTAAAATGTTATCTGCATATAAAATAAGAAAAAATATTTTACTGCCACTATTCTGGAATATACAATGACCCATAATGTTTTATTCATAACTAAATGAAGTAATTACATCATGCAATCCAAAATACCACTATCGGGATTCTTATTTTAAACCATAAATTGACCATTTGAGATTTAACACAAAATTCTCACCAATACTAGAGCTGAATCCTTCAGTTTATTTCAGGTGAAATTTTTAATCATGATTACCGATCAAAAAACTAGTTCTCATATCTATTAGTTTTAATAAAAAATCAAAATGAGATACTAATTCCAATATAATGCGTACTGAATCCTTTCTGGATAATAGTGAAAATGTGTTAGTATAATCGCTCTCTACCCTTTGAGTGATACCTTTAGAAAGTATTCAGTACATGTATCTTTCAATGTCGCCTAATGAATTTTTCTTGGTTTTAAAAAACCCATCTACATCCAATAACATTTATAGAAAATGGAAACTCAACGATGTCCCAAACATCATTACACTTCATGGAATTCAACTCCCCCATCTTGGAACCATGCAACTTATTTGAATCCTCAAAACTCATGGTATGTGAATATGTTTTGGGATTTATTTGGCTCCAATATTATAGTTATATTATTCTATATATAGTATATAATAACTATAAATAGATGGATTTATTATCCTTACAGATCTTCTCAATGTTTCACAATTATTTTTGTGAGGATTTTGTGGTTCAACTGATTATTCCAGGGTTCCTGATTCTTGAACTATTTGATCCAAAGGATGATTATCAACCATTTGTGGAATGATATTTGTTAAAAACAATGAGGTTTGTTTTGAACAATTATTAGTCTATCACATGAGTTAGAGGGTTGACCTTCTAAATGGTCTTCATAATAATTGTTTTGATAATATCACTCCAACTAATCAGGTAATTTTCATGAAATATTTCTTTTATTGATTCCACATTTCATTCGTTCAATGATAGAAAATAAAAATGATATAATTTATACCTTTTGTCATATCCCATGAAGTAGATACAAATGGTCCTAGGGTCCTTTTACATTCACGTGTATTATAAATACGCCCATATGAAGGAAAACCCCAAACGTATACATGACACAAACACGATTTAAAGCCCTTAAACAATTTAAAAGATGTTTTTTTAATAATTTTGTTGATACCTAATTCATAACGTACGATGCCTTTTTAAGTGAATAAGTCCATAAAAATTTAGATATATTAGAGTTACGAATCATAATTCATACCATGACCATTAATTAATGGTTTATTCTTTCAGCCACACCATTTTGGTCAAGTGAACTTGGAATAGTTTATTGTGAAACTATTATATTTTCATTAAGAAACCTTACAAATAGACCTGGATAGTTCCTATCCTCAATGTATCTCCCATAATATTTTCCACCTCGATTTGAACTCAAAATCTTAATATGATTACCACATTGTTTCTCCGCTTCAGACTAAAAAAAATTAAAGGCATCAAGTTGTTCTTTTTTATTGCAAAGAAAATAGATATATGTATATCGTGAATAGTCTACAATGAAATAAAGAATTTGTGATTATGTAAATCCTTGTATGATATACATATGAATTTATGTATGATTTATAATATGGAAAAACATAAATTTTAACAATTGTTTGATTTTTTTTATATTTCGTTCCCGTAATTAAATCCACATTGGTTTCAAAATCAATGAAATCAATAATAAAATGTACCCCATTATTATCAAATATTTTAATCCTTTATTTAAGATATGTCCTAATATACGGTGCAATAACATAAAAGATTTTTTTTCTAGTGCATTTTTATCATATTGGTTTCTCCCATTTCTACCACAAGACTCTCCTCCTATTGAACACACATATTCATTAATTCATTACCTGACCATTTATATTTATGTGTGTTATAAGAGATTTTAATTGGCCCGTATTGTAGTAGTAGAGTGTTGGGAATATAATGCACCATAAACAGATTAGATATATCTTCTTCAATATTCTTATGTTGATCCATAATATCCCTCACCTATATGATGTGCTCACACACACCTTTTATAGTGGTGACCCTCACAGATGGAAACATCATGATTAATGTCCTTTCAAATGCATTATCTAAAGAGATGAATCGGTCATCTATATATTTTGGAATGATATAAGTGTTATTATGCTCATCATCCAAATCAACAATTCTAGCACATAATATAGAATTTATGAATATCATACTATTTCGGTTTGACCAGTCCCAAAGATCATAAAATATTATATCATATAGTTTGATATCATTATTAATTAGAGATCATATATCTTTCTGAATACCGTATTCAATGGATATCCATCCCAGATGAAGATGAATTATATCCTTCCTAATTTTATAGTTTTCACCCTTTAATTTTTTAATGTCAGAGTGAATATCATGACAAATTTGACGATATAAATGTAAATAAAATACTTTCTTTTTAGTCCAAATTACATAATTTACATAGTAAATTATCTCATCACGAGTCTAAATAATATGAAATTGTATGAGGGGGGAATTTTAATTTCACAAATTCCTAAAATAAATCATGAATTATCAAGTGATATTTTAATTAATGAATTGAATTTTAATTTTATAATTCAACAAACCATAAGAAAAATTATTAAATTTTTTAATATTCATAATACATGAGAGAATAATATGAAAATTAAAATAAATATTTCATCTAATGAAACTATAATAAAAAGTCTCATGGGATAATTTTTTTTATATTTTTAATTTAATGTTTTTAATGAAAATGTAAATTCTATTGAATCATGAATGTTATAGAAAAAACCACTTTTTATTAAATTTTTAAAAATCACAAAATTATAAATTTATATTTTAATTCATAAATTATTTAACTATATTTTGATAATTCAACAAACCATATGACAAAATATTAAATATTTAATATTTATAATACATGTAGGAAAATTATTAAATTTTAATTTAAAATGGAATCTTAGTAAACATAATGATATATATATATATATATATATATATGTATTTTTATAAATAAAATTAAAACTAGTAAATTTTTAATTTAATTTGATTTTACTAAATATATAATTTTTATTTAATTAAGAATGTTGTGGAGAAACCTAAATTTAATAAAATTTAAAAAAACATGACTAATAAATAATGGATGTTAAAAAATAATTAATAATCTAAGATGAAAATTGTAGATAATGACGATAGATAAGGAAATGAATCATTGTGAAAACCAAAAATATAAATGTGTTTTTACTAAAACAGAGTCTAAGATGTTTTATTACAAGATAGAGGTATAATCCTCACTCTGATACCAAATGTAATAAATGTTAAATAATTTATAGTTATATGAATGAAAAATTTAATTAATAAAAAATAAATATTTCTACTTACCTCCAACCATTATAAAAATTGGAAACAGTTCAATTAACACATGAATAAATTCTACAGACTACATGGGGATGTAAATAGTGTATATTCTTATTTAATCAACTTAGTTCAGGGCACATTTATTTATAGGGGGTTTTAAAATCCATGAGAAACCACAATTTACTTCTTCGACAAAATAGTATTAATGAATGTAGATTTATTTACAAAAATTTAATAAATAAATGGTTCAAACTGAATTTCATACATTAAATATATATATAATAAATTATAATATTTTTTATAACATATAGTATTAATATTTATATGATATATTTTATTGGCCCCTAATTTATGACATTATTAATTAATTTATGGACCATTTATTATAGTATATTGATCTAGTCCAGAGATGATATTTTTGGATTTTTCTTGGAAATTATGGATTTTCTCCACCTTGAATGTCTTTTTTGAAACATTGTTAGATGAAGATCCTGGGGACCCAAAAAATTCCATGACCTGGTGGAGTGGTAGATATCCAATGGAAAGAGGATGACATCCTTCACATCAGGGATCTAGAGAAACTTACTAGAGTTGATTATCCATTTTGAGGTTCTTTTTTTATGATGTGGGAACCTTATGCCCAGTTCAACTTTCCTTTTTCCCTTGTATGATTTCACTTTTTCAAATAAATTGGGATTCATGGATTTGGTTTAAAAATCCTTGACTAATCCATCTTTGTATAAATTTTTTATTGAATATAAATATGATGATTTTATAAATATTAATAATATTTTTAATTAAATTTCTTTATACAAACTATGAATAGAACTGATAAAGATCACCCTTTATCAATGCTAAAAAGATAGATAATAAATGGTAGACCAATAGAAGAAATTGTTTTATAACTGATAAAGGATAACATTACGAAATATTTTATCTAGCACTGAAAAATGTTTCTCTTTTATCAATGTATTATTTTTGGGACTGATAAAATTCAGTGCTACATAAGGAATAATCTTTGGTAGTGATTTATCAGAAGTGAAAATATATAAAAGTCTTTAAAAGAAAGACTAAATTCCTACATGATGGTACAAAAATTATAATAAAGAATTATTTGATGGATATTTAGTCTCAATGAGACATTTTAAACATAAGTGATATTCCGGAAGATATATATCATATAGAGACATTAAATAAATGATGTGGCCATGGTTGAAGACGCAGAATGAATCTCAGATCAATCGGTATCTGTTTGTGTCTAAAGGGTGATCTATAAAAATAGATATATAGATTTGTACAAGAATACAGATTCTAGGAATAAAAATCTGACATCCATTGCAAATAAATATTCTGATATTATGTTTGTTGTTGACTCTTTTGATGATAGAAATCCATCAAAAAAAAATACCATGAAGAATAGTAATTTGGCATTCATCAAATCCACCACTAAATTTTTCAAGGATTTGTTGATGATTGTATGTATTCAATAATTAGATGGTAATTTCCATGGGGTAACACATGGAAGATTGAGGATTTGAAGTCTTAGGTTCATCAGATTTTGGGATTTGATAATTAGAATATTATATCAATTGGTATGATCTTCTGTAATATCATATTTTACTTATAAGATATTAATTAAAAATCCTAGAATTTGGGATTTATTTATCTTAATATAAGGACACTTAGATTGTAGTATTGAGATCCATGGTTCGATCCAACAAGAGATCATTGATCGACTACTTTTCTTTGGGTTCAGATTGGGTGCTTAAATTGGTTCTTTTTGAATCCTTAGATTCTATAAGAATTTGATTCTACTATGAATCCCCTTAAAATTTTATAGGGAGACATTACATTCAGGGTATGGGAAATATGCTTTAATTCTTGTAGAAATTGTCCTTTATTCTCCACTAATTAAAACTATTTTTTTGAGGTTCATGAATTCAAAAATGAATATTCTATTGAATATAAGAATGTCTTTGAATTTTTATTCAATTTTTTTTATATTGTAAATCATAGGGAAAGATGACATAATGGGATTAAATTATATAATTGTAAAAATAATGGGAATAATATTGAGAGTTGTATATTGAAATTTCCTACATCAGAAAAGAATCATATTTTAGGATTAATTTGATAGGTTCTAATTTTCTAAGAGTTGTGAACTGGAGATATTATGATAATTCCAATCTACTAGGTATGTCTTTGAATCCATTATGTATGGGAGCAGTGAAGATGGATATATTTAATTTGAACCACTTCATACCTCTTTATCTTTTGCTGATGTGATTTCTACGGAAAAGGATCATAATTTTTGTCATTAAATTAATGAATCCTCTACTATGAGTTTATAAATGGAAGGTCATTATCTGGATTAACATAATTATTCTTCAAGCTGTGGTGAAAAATGTGATTCTAATGAAGATGAAGGCCCTAACAGTGATTTTTGTGGAGATCTTACTATGTTTATTGAGGACCATTATTTTTACAATGGGAAAGTTAAACCATATACACGATCTCTTTCATTGTGCAAGGAGGTGGCAAAATCAAAAAGAAATATCCTGCTCAGTTTGATGAGGTTAATAATGGATAACCAGTGGATCATATGTATCATGATAAGAATAAACTAGAGGGGTTTCATAATCCCCTTATAATGGTAAAGATGTTTTTATTACTGGATATATGATCAATAAGAATGTGGAGGAAGCTGCACATGATGTTAAGGTATAAGATCTTCCATTTACAACTGTGAATTACCCTCCCAGTCAGGACCCTGGTGCATTTTCTTATACTAAGGATACATATAGATGTTGTCCAAAGGTTTTAGATTAGAATGCTGATATTGGGAAGAACACTCTCAAATGTAATCTGTTGGCTGAATTTCTTTTCAACATTCTTGATTCCATTAGTACCCCCAACATTGAAATTTCCTATGTGGAATGTCTCATGGAGAGTCAGGGTATTCCTTATAATGTGGAGGTGGATGAGGGCTCAAATACTCCCTCTCATAAAGAGTACCACATAAGAAAAAGTCTAGTTGTGGGGGATACACATTTAGATCAAGAGGGAAGCCAACTGAATAAAAATGACCCTGATGTACAACATGTATTGGAGTCTTTAAAGGATCATGTAGAAGAGATGAATGAATTAACACAAAAGGATGTTGACTTGTTGCATTATTAAGTAAAATAAATTGAACCTAGAGAATAGCATGCTAACATACTAAAGGACATACATGAATGGTGTCACTGATAAGATCTTGGATAATCAAGGTGGCACATGGGTCACCCTGAGAAGGTGAAGAGAACGTTATCCTTGATGTCATTGGAATGCATGGAATGTAGGAAATAGATGAAAACGAAGAAATTACATACTATTTTGTTTTCTCTTGATGGAATGCATTGTTTATTTGTCTTTTGTTCTAGTGGAAGATGTGACTCACACTCATTTCATAACCAATTGTAAATTTTATCTATCTCTTTATAATAAATTTTGGGGCCATCAGTTTCTTATCCCATGGTATACTTCCTTTGGATAATTAGTTTAAACCATAATTTTACTTATCTTGACACATTAAATACATGACATGATCATTTTGGGCAAATAGGATCAATTATTATATAAAATATTGATAAAATTATACATTAGAATCAAATTATTTATAAAATGGTATGCATCCATCATGGAGTAATGGATGGATTTATTTGATGGATGTTTTTCTACTAACATATCACTTTTAAGAGAATTATGCATTCTCATCATGTAATTTTGAACGCCTGAGTATGCTTATTTACCATGGATTACCTATTTTTTGATACACCATATATATCACTATTGGCTATATTAGAAATTTTTTTTCAATATTTATATAAAATAAATTTTTTCAAATATAAATATGGTTTCACCCACATGCCATCTAACACGATTTATATATTATATAATAGATGCATCCATCAAATGGTCATATATATTAATATTTGTGGTGAGTATATATCGTATGATATGAATGTTGATTAAAATAAATATTTTGAATATTATACCATATTTAAAATATTCGATCATGAAAATTTAGAATATGATCACAACATTGTTATGAATAATTTGGATGTAAATAGATTCATTGAAACCAATAGTCAAATTATACACAGCCAAACATGATATATAAAATCATTGTTTATTTAGATTAGAAAAAAATAAATATATTTTCTTCTATAGAGAAAAATTAATGTATTGAAAACATTATTTAGTTTTAGGAATTGTGTCACATCGGTGCTAGATAAATTATTATATCATATTAAATGTTTAGAATCATACATTTAAATGTTTCGTGGAATTAAATTATGTTTTATGTGTGTGATGAAATTATAATCTAGCATAAAAATAATTATTCTTAAATAAAAAATGCTCACTGGTTGAATGAATAACATGGGATATTTTATGTTTTATAGGTGGCTTTGATAAGTATGTTTCCTCCCAGAGATCCCAATCTGATCAAAACCCTAAATTGATCATACTTGGAGTCCATTAAAAATTCAATGTAAGTGGTATAAACATACCCAACCATGTGATGTGATACCATGTGATCAATTCCATAGGGTTTCTAAGGTCACCAAAATAAGGATCTGAAAAATAATTTCAGACAGTATGCATGACCGATTACCCCCCCAACCAAGATCCCCACCTATAAAAGAAGTACATAAACGGATAAAATGTATCAGATGTGTTGATAGTTTTAAATTTAAGTAATAATTAGCATTGAAGGTAGGATTTACTAGCATAAATCACTAGAAGACTTAGTATCAGATTTTGAGATTATTTATAATTCGAAAAGAAGGAGAAAACATGATTCACTCATCAGGGAGAAGTTGAACGTGAGACTTGTGCGAGGAGTGCTAAATGTGGGCCGACTTCATGGGGATATAATTATTTGTAATATATTTAAAATTAAAATTTTTTATTAATTATTAATATATAATTATGTTATTACTAAAATTAATAGCATTATAGATAATATTTATTATATAATAATGTAAATGAAATATTTTGTTTTTATAAAAATATTTACTAGTCAATAATTATATTATTCAGTTATGATATTATTTATAAATATTTGTTAAATATTTTTTATATAATTATGAGTAATTTATTAAAATGTAAATTAATTATTAATTATTAATTAATCTATTTATTAAAAATATAAAATATATTAATATGGCATTGAAATAATTAATATAATTATAAGTAATATTTATTATATAATAATGTATATAAAATAATTTGTATGTAGAAAAATAATTACAATTTAATAACGATATTATTTTTAATATATTATGTTGCAATATTAATTAATTTATTCTATAAGAAATAATATAATATAATATTTAAAATTGTTATTAATAATATTTATATAATTAAAAATAATAATATTATTAATATTTACTAATTAATTTGTGTTGATTATTTATCATATTGATAGGTAGTATTACAATCCATAATACTTATAGTGAATAATCATCATAAAATAATTAATAAATATTAATAATATTTATTGAATTCAAAATAATAATTTTATTATCATATTATAATAAATATAAAAATATTATCTCTTATCCATAATATAGATAATAATACGATGTAGTATTAATATAAATAACAAATAGTAATTATTATTATTACCAATATAGTTTTTAGTTATAATTTCGGGCCGAATCATTTTTTTATTATGAAATTAATGAACTATTTCTATATAGGTAGAGGGAGACCCATTACACAACCTATATTTCTAAGGCCAAGTGGATCATGAACATGTACCATGGGCCCTTGGGCATGAAATCCCTAATTCTAGGCCAAAAGACCATTTTGGCCAAAAAGTCCCTCCTATGAATAGTACTGCTACAGTACTCGAGCTACTACAATACCTACAATAGTACTGTCATCACTACAGTACATTATATAGTACCCATTTCCATTATAATGTCATTACTGCTAAAAACATACATCTTCTATAGTGCTACTATAGTATTCATGAAATTGAACCTACCCAATTTTGAATAATGGTATTTTGGATGAAGGCTTACGAGGTTTACCACTCAGGCACCACCCCAACTACAATATTGTTTAAAGGTTGGGGAAAAAGCATCATATGATTATTAAAGAAAATCAATGATCCCTTTTTATCTAGGTAGAGGGAGACCCATTACATTCCCAGAAGGCCCAAGGGAATGAAAGCCCATTTTTTCCCCGAATGGTCCTTTGGTGTATAGTATTGCTACAGTATCCATGCTGCTATAGTTCCTGCTACAATACCGCTGCCACTAAAGTTCCCTCTACAGTACCTCCACCACTACAGTGCCACCAATATTACAACCATCTCTATATAATGTGTCCATGTTGTGTTTGTCAACATCTCTTCTCTGGGGTATACAACCCATGTATATCATCTCTTGAACCTAACTCAACATCATCATGTGTGGAAGATGGTTGATGTATAGTTTCTCCACCTATACCATCTCCTACCTCTATTGATAGTTATTTTTTGCTGAACATATCACCAATATATGAACAAGATGGATACTATGCTAAGGATATCTATAGATAATACAATAATAAATAATTCAACACAGACATGTCAAAATATATCTCTACAATAAAATATGACATGGTAAAGAACCCCACATTTCATGTTCCTCTAGACATGGCTATTGATTATGTGAAATAAGAGCTAGAGGATTATCTGACTTATCATGATGAACACCCACCTGATGTGGCACATATGCAACCATAACAAGGTCATCACCCCTAACACATCTATATAATTCTCATTAGCCTCGAAATTTCTTGGATGATCAAATAGAATACAATGATAAATATCCTCCATGGGAGAAAGCAACTCACACACAACTCTATTAAAATATATTTTTTCAAAGTTTCCTAGCTCTACCAGATCATAGACGTGAAGGATATGAGTGATATGAGAATCCTAGACACAAATTATGTTGTCTAGTTTTGTCAAAAAAACATATTCAATAGTGGAAGGAAGAATTATTACCAAGTCATTATATCCAAATATTTTTCACATAAAATTTCTCATTGGGGACATGATGTACGAGGGAGCGTAATCCAATTTATTGAATAAATGCATAGATATTGTACTGAACCCTCATAATCAGGACTTGTGTCTTCTATCCCACATTCGAATATATCATGCGTAATATCTTTTCCAGTTAATGTATTGCTTCCCTTACACCTCTAGGGAATGAAGCGAAGGTAATTGTCTAGGTGGTTTTGTAATGGTCTAAAAGAATCTGATATACATAATAACCTTATTAGTCTAATTACATTCAATAATATGAAAATTAGTCATAGGAACAATGCTTGAGCCGACAACAAGCATGCCAGTGAAAAATGGTTGGAGACCTTGGATGATTTCCTCCTTATATGAAATCCGTGAAATATGAAAAAAAATGAATAATAAATTATTAAATGAGGAGATATACAATAAAAAATAATGATTTAACTATATAATTAATAACCCCTTAAATCATCTTGTCGATGAATGTCCCACATAAGTATGTATGGGTGGACATCATGTTTGGTTGTATCTAAATGTTGTTGTGCCTGAATCTACCTATAGATAACATAGTTATAATTATATATCATAATATAATGTTATATATTATATTTTGACATTATAATAAAGGATAACATACCATTATTCCAATTAAGAAATCATCTATAATAAGTTCATATTATAGCTCCCTGGAATGTGGAGTTAAGCATGGGATGTGCCCCCTTATTCAAATCTGTATAAGAATAACATATAATGTGATCTACTTCTTATCGATGTGACATGTGATGTATAGTGCCCAACATCTATATGTGAGACATGTAGACTTCCCATCTATACCACCCTCCCTGGTCTAAGACCTCATATAAAGGTAAATACATTAATTGTTCAAATATAATTGAATGATAAATGAATATTATTCGACCGATCAGCCTAAAAATGTATGCACATAAAGACCACAACATAGTGATATCGTTGGTATCGTTGGATAGATGAGTGAAGTGATGGTCTATCCATGACATTTGTAATTGACTAACGATGATACACCTTTCATCTTCGTTGACATCAATTCCCAGTAATATGTGCCCCAACTCAAAAAACTCTACACCAACTCAATTCTTCATAAATACACCATTGATGGCGAGTCCCAACATAATGGAAAAATTATATATTGTAATAGAAATATGCACCACTATAAAATGAAATTAATGTGTCTCTAGCCTATATCTCTCTATGAGCATTAAAATGAGATGGTGATCAAAAAATGTGATGTAACACTAGATGTCCCTCTAAAACTATACATGAAACATTCCTATCTTGGAATGTGAGCAATATAGTGTGGTGTTGGAAGCTTGATGGCTCCAGGATTTTCTAGTTTGTGACAATACTATTCCATGAGAATCCCCAATGTAAATGAACCACAAAAATCAAAAGGTAATATAACAAATGGCGACATATATTATAACATGGAAAAAACCTCCCATGGACATGATTAAGAAACCATGGGGCACCTCGAAGAAAGTCCACTATCAATCATACAGTACATATAATCTAAATAGAAGCACAAACATGAATTATAATGAAATAGACTAAAAAAACTATGTTATATACACACCACAATATTCCTCCATCACCTCTCGGATATTCTCCGAATGATTTTTTTTCACCCTTTAGATATCAACACCAAATACAAGGCATTGTGGGAGTACCTCTTTGCATTACTCAATTCACCATCGTCTTCTTCCATCCACACATGAATCCATTTTCCACCTTTTTTCCTCAGTACTCTTCCTTATGTTGATGTTGCGTGTTCTCCCGACCTCTCTCTTGAAGTGTCATTTCCCCTTTTTGTAGTCCATCATTTCTAAATCAAAATAAAAGTGTAAATAATGAAAATGTGTGAAATTAAAGAGAATATATTACCATAATTTACGTGTGAAATAAAGAGAATAATGTCCATAATTCCCATTTATCCTGGATGAACCCAAACAATATCCTTCATCAGCCAATTGAATAAATGGATCACATCCAACAAAAACTTTGGGAAGGAAAAACGGTTGGTATCTCCCCAACTATAAAACTCTACAAAATGCAGAATGAGTTAATGAGAAGTTATCTCTAGAAGTTAAGGAACTTATATCAAAGAAATAGTAACATGACCATTGGAAAAATAATGTAAACATTATGAATATTATACTAGAAAATTGAATATTAACCTCAATAATGAATGTATAATAATATTTATGATATAATTATATCACGGTAAAGAAAAATAGTTATTTTCAAAAATTATTAATAATGTGTTGGTAATTTTGAAGGTATTGTACATATATTTAAATTTCCTAATTAATTTAATAAATTAAAATAAAATTTATTTTCATAAAAATCACTCATAAACTATTATTTTTGTGATCATAAGATAATTTTATGAGTTCTAAATTAATTTAACAAAGTGTTAGTAAAGTAATTTTAATTTTAAAATTTAGATTTTTCAAGTAAATTCTGATTTTAGATAGAAATTATGTTCCTCATATTTAGAAAATTATTTTAAAAAAATTGAGTTCATTTTTTAATTCTAAAAACTAATTAATTGTAGGGGTTGATTTTTGGGAATTTTCTAAAATACATAAATTTTTTATGAATTGTAAAATACTAAAATTTATTATAAATTCGGAAAACATGAAGTTATGCATCTTTCTTGAGTCAAGAATGATGTAAATTTCAATTAGTTCAAAATCACATGATCTATTTACTGTTTTTAGTCACAATAATCAACACTATTCACAGTCTTGAGATACAAAAATTAAACTAAAGATTAAATAAACTAGAAACCCTTCCTCTCCTCCACTATAAGTACCACGCCTCTTTTACTCTTCGCTTGAATCCTTTTAATCCTTGTTAATCCTCTGAATATTGATAAAATCTATCCCTAATCCCCTTTTCCATGTACATAAGCACTTTTTCTCTTCAAAAAACCAAATCCTCTCCCATAAAATGGCTCTCTGGGATGATATATTCTTGAGGTAAATTCATCTTTTTCATTTATTTTATTCAAGTTACTTTATTTATTTTTATTTTCTCATCTCATTTCATCCAAATGTTATTACAAAAATAGTAAATTACATGTAATAAATTTTTTTTGTTAATGGAATAATCCATCATCATATCTTTTTTCCCATTCATTTTTTACTTGTAATTAAAACACCATTCAAGATGTGTTAATTTCTCACATTCAAGGATTACGAGTTTTCAAGTTATATTATCATCGTCAATTATGTTCATGAAACCATTTTTATGGTTGAAAAAGATATAATATATGTATTATATCTTATGTAAGGTTCTGGAATATTTTTTACACATGTTACCAATTTATAAATCAAAATGACTTTGTTGTGGTCAATGAACCACCAATTGACCAAAACAGTTATCATTAAACTTTTATATAATGATTCATCTTCACTCAAATTATCCAAATGAATTTTAGAACCACATAATCTTCTATATATTAACTAATAATATTAAACATCAATTCTGTAAAACCATTCTCATCTTAAATGTTTATCCTTACTTGTATATAAGTAAACCAATCATGAAAACCAAGGAAACAAATGCTCCCATATAATGAAATTGAACCTCTAAACCCAATAAAAAGGTCATGAATGAACTTAATATGGTTATAATAAATCAGTAACATGTATAATAGGTTATATAAATATGAATTAATAAATGTAATTTGGTTATCCATAACATTAAGATCACTTGAAGGATGCCATCGTGCTTAATGTAAGGGATTTTATTCGACGCTCCATTATTCTTTCGGGATGCTCTATCTTTCTTTTTACCCAAATTAAGTTTTATATTATTTTCATATAAATCTTATAAATTATGTTTATATAATACATACTCATTTATCATTGTCCATTGAAAATTATCTTTGAGGTATCTATGTGTTTTCAAATCGTTCCCTCCACAATACTTCCTGAAAATCAAACCCGTTTTTTGGGTACATCTTGAATTATTACTCAATTTCATGAGCACAGTATAATCTATTTTAAGACAAAATCTTTTTTTATAAAACCAATATTTTTATTTTTAAAACATTGAAGGTCCACTTCTGGTTTAAAATAAATATTATTCTATTTTATATTTTTAATTATATTTAGTATTTCCTATAAAACAATGGTAAAATGTTTTAATTATAAAATTTCTTCAATAATATTCTTACATGTTATAACATTTGTTTGACATCACTTAAAATCATATATTAGTATTTTACCTTATGAATTTACATATATTTTTTAATTTCTTTCATTCATGGACACATGTATGATACACCAATTAATTATGCTTTATGACATGATTTTGATACCCATTTCCTTACATAGGTACACTTATGATTTTGTATGATTAATTATGTATGTATAAATATTTGAAAATAATATTCATGAAGAACTTATTTTGGGTGTTCCTTGATATCACTCCAATGTATTGGGTAATGATGAGGCTCTTGATATGTTATGTGAAATGGTTTTTTCTGTTAGCCATGACTCGTGCACCTTTGTGCAACGGTCTTGGTGGTTAACCTGGAATTGTACTCCTCTATGTGAAATGAGCCATGACTAATGATAAATTCAAGTTTTTTTACAATTTATAATGACTCCATGTTTATATGATACAATGTTTATATGTTATTAGATGAATTTTTCCATTACATTTTATATCATTATGGCATGCCTTCTAACCCTTGTGCTAAATATTTCTCTTATTTTTATTCCCTTAATGGGTTTTTTACCTCATCGATTTGTTCTTATCATCCCCAAGTTATCATATAAATATTTATGACCACAATGGAATTTATGATCTATTTATTAATATTAAATAAATAAATTTTTTATTTACTTCCATGTTTACAGTTTTTCAAACATATTTTTCCAAGGCACTAGACTTTATGATCATTAGCTTGTAATATGATTCATTATTTTTATTAAAAGCATGCAATGATATGTGTAAAAGGATACAGTTGATATAGTTCATATCATAGGCGGTTCCATTTATATTTTGATATTAGGAATAAATTAGTTTACCAATAAATATATGGATGAGACTATGAATAAGAAAAAAACCCTACATTTTGGTATGTATACAGTAAGTGGTTTATCAAGAAAATAAATCCATGAATGTATATGAAAAAGTGGATGTTTCTCTAGAATATATGTATGTAGGGGTAAAACCCAAAAACAACACTTTGAGCTAGAATGGAATGAGAACTGGTGCACGGCAACTGGCCATACTACACTCCAGGTTTCACACCCCAAGGGGATATACATTGGTAAATTCAAAATCTCATTATGATCCATTATTAAAGAAATAAAAAAGATATGATAATAATATATTATAAGAAACATATGAAGGATAAATTTGATTGAAACCTACAGAATCACAACTTCGGATATACGTTTCCTTTAGGATTTTAGGATTTTATATTTATGATTCCTCTTTTATGGTTATTAATTAATTGTTCAATCCCCCTAATTGTATGTTATTTTTATTAATAAATGGAAGGAAATATAAAAACATGTGTAATCATTCAAATTGATAGTAAATGTGATTATTTCCCTAATATATTCCTAATATAATGGAATGGATTATAAAAACATTAAGGTAGTACATTCCAACCTATCTCACGTTATGAATAATAACTTGAATCACATGGAAATCCATACTCTTCCATATAAAGAGAATCTTTCCATTGAATTCTAATATATAAAAGGCCTACCATTTTTAGTGTATCTTCTAGTCCTCTCCTCATGGAATAGTTTCTTAACTCCACTGAAAAGATATTATCTATCATATAGTGCTAAAAAGAATATAAATTTGTACTATGGGATTATCATCTTGATGGGGAATATGATTAGTGGTGGTCACATATTAATAATACAAAGTCTCATTAGGAAATTGGTTCCATGGATTGAGAATAATTCAATAATTTTTTTTCAATAAATATTTTCCCCAAACCCTTCACCTCATGATTGAAGGATATTTCCTCAAACTCAAGCAGAATGAATGTGAGTCCATCAAGTTGTATGAAGAAAACCTCACAAAGCGTGTGGGATATGACTTTGGCTTTGTCATTAACATAAAAAATAGACATGGATTGGTTCTTTAGTTGAATAATGTTGAGTCTATAAAATGAGTTGGAGGTTCATGAATCTGACAGTCATGAAGAGATTGTTCATTGTTCCCTGAAGGTTGAAATGGAGATCAAAGACTCTCAGTTGTCTAGTGGGTCTAGTGAAAAAATATAAAATGGAGTCTAATATGGGTGGTTTGGAAAATAAATCCCATGATTTAATGATGAACTAACATCCCACATTTAAATATTATGGGTAGAATATTCATGGGAACTATCTAAAGGGGACCAGTAATTTCTTCAAATTTGGATGAATCGAATATATGGATAAGAACTGCTGAAGAGATTTGAAGAATCCCACTAACATAGAAGAAGAATATAAGGTTAAGATCAATAATCATCCTATATTATAGTGTTAAAACTATAAGGATAATGGGAATTATGGAAAAGTTTCCCTATGACAAGGGTTGTAGGAGGTAATCAACAACTACATCTAGGGAAACAAGGAAGGGATTATGCTATCACTACTACTGAGGTGTATTCAAACAACAATGTGGTTAATGTTACGCTAGTTATTATTCCAATAATGGAGAACATAATATTTTATTCTCGTTCTACACATTCTTTCATATCTTTCATGTTTATTAGAACTATTCAAACACCACCTCAAAATTTGTAGGTTGACTTATCTGTGAGAACAATGAATGGTGAAATTATTACGTACAAGGTTTATAACTCCTCCCTGGTAAACATTTGTGGACTACACCTCCAAGGAAATATTTTCATACATCCTTCAGTGGAGTTCTATGTCATCTTGGTCATGGATTGGATATCCTTATACAAATCCAACATCAAATTTCGGGAAAGGGATGTCACTATTCACAACCCAAAGCATCCTCCAATTCATTACAAGTGTAAGGAGAAAGATAAATCTAATTTAGAATCATTCTCTCATGTGTAGATATTTATACCTAATGAGAAAGCATATCTAGCTCAAAAGATTTTGAAAAAGGAGATAATAATGCTCGAAGACATGAACATTTCAATGTATTTCACTGATGTATTCCGTGATGAATTTCTATATCTTCCTCCTAATCAAGCAATTTAGTTATCAATTGAACTTATTCTTGGATTACTATAAATATCAATGTCAACTTATAGAATGGAAATCATTGAGCTGGAAGAGCTGAATAAGAAGTTATATAAAAATATAGTGAAGGGTTTTATACACCAGAGTGCTTCACCATGGGGTGTAGCAGTCCACTTTGTTAAGAAGAAGGATGTTTCAATACACCTCTTCATTTATTATCATTATCTTTATAAAATATCAATAATGAACAAGTATCCCTTGACTTAGATAGATGAATTGTTATTTCAGATTCGTGGGGATAGTTATATCTCTACGGTGGAACTTCGGTCAGGATATCACCAATTAAAGGTGAGTATGGAAGATACTCCAGAAACTACCATTCGAACAATGTATTAAAACTATGGGTTTATAGATGTGAATTTAAGACTCAATAATTTTGCATAAAAATTTATGGGTTTAATTAATATATTCATTATATATTACCTCAACAAATTTCTGGTAGTTTTTATCGAGGATATTCTGATTTAAACTAAGATAAGGGAGGAACATGAGGAGCATTTGAATAATATGATGATGACTTTTCAAAGGGATAAACCTTATAAACTGTATAGTAATTATGAGTCTTGGATGGAGGAAGTATCATCCTTGGAGAATTTTATTACTAGGAGAATAATATATGGGCACCCTTCGATGACAATGTCAATTGATGAGTGGCCTAGGCCAACATCTGTAATAGACATCCACATATTTTTGGGTCTATCCAGTTATTATAGACGATTTATGGAGAACCTCTCAATATTTTTCAAACCAATGACCAAGATGACATGGAAGGGATTTAAGTTTTCCTATAATCAGGGATGTGAGGAAATATTTAACGATCTCAAAATGAGGCTTATAATTGTGCCACTACTCACACACCCAACAAGTAGAGAAATCTTTATGGTGTACAGAGATGCTTCAATGAAAGGCTTAGGCCCTCTACTAATGGAAAATGATATAGTGATTTCCTACGTCTCATGGTAGCTGAAAATCCATGATAAAAACTATACCACACATTATTTGTAGTTGGAGTCTATGATCATTTTGTTGAATATTTGGAGGCATTATCTCTATGGGGAAAAGTGTAAGATATATATTGATCACAAGAGTCTCAAATATCTGTTAACAGCAAAGGATCTTAATATCAAAAATATAATATGTTTAGATCTCATCATGGATTATGACTAATAAATACACTAATATCCTGGTAAGGAAAATAAGTCATTAGATTATCTAAGTAAAAAAGGAACCAACATATTATTCAATAATTAGATTTGAAAAGGATCCAATCATCTTTGATTCGCAGAGGATGGTCATGGGAATCATTAATGGAGGAATGTCATTAATAATTTCTAAAATGATTTATCAGCCATCCCTCCTGGAGAAAATAATGGATTGTCAAAGAATTGATGAGAAAATTTATAGAAGGGTGGTTGCTATTAGAAATGTGAAATACTCTAGGATCAAGGTTCATGATGAAGGATTTGCATGATTTGGGTCATGATTATATGGACCATCTGATCTAGAGATAATGAACGATATTTTGAATGCTTCATGTAGGTCAAACATCTCAATCTACCCAGGGAGAAAAAATATGTATCAAGATCTAGGATAAAACTTTAACCAAGACAATATTAACAAGGATATGGGTAAATATACATCAAATTGACAGGTATCTCAACAAGTAAATGATTAAAGGAAAAGGTATAAGGCGATGTTCCAACCAATAACCATTCCAAAATAGACGTGGGAGAACATCACTATGTACTTTGTCACTGGACATCCATGGACATCCATAGGAAACAATTCTACATGGGTTAATATGGATCTCAATACAAAGACAACTCATTTTAATGAAATTCGAGAGGACTTCTCGTTGTATCAACTATCACTGATTTATATCAAGGTGGTGGTAAGGATACATGGAGTGATACTATCTATTGTATCTGATAGAGATCAGAGATTCACCTTGCTGTTATCAAAATGTATCCATCATGCTCTAAGAACATAATTAATCATCATTACAGCATATCATCCTCAAACTAATGGCCAATATAAGAAAACTATTCAAACATTGGAAGATATGTTGTGATCATGTTTTATGGGAATCAAATGAGGGTGGTACCAATATCTTTAAATGGTCGGATTCTCATAAACCAATAGTTTCCACTCCAACATATGAATGTAAAAATATTCATACCATTGTGGGAAAAGGTTTAGAAGCCTGACATGTTGTTATGAAGTCAGTGATCATAAGAAACTAAGACCTGAAATGGTTGATGGTGTGTTGGATAAGGTGAAAACCAGTTTTCAACACATCATGCCTACCCAATGTCGATATAAGAGTTATGAAAAAAACATCGAAATGACCTTGATTTCAAAGTTGGAGACATTGTATACCTCATAACATCTACAGGGAAGAAGGTCAGGAGGTTTTTAAATAATGGAATGATAAGTCTCAGGTACATAGACCCCTTCTAAATTCTTGATCATGTCATAGTTGTGTAAAATTGACTAGCACTTCCACCTACCTTGTCAAAAGTGCATGATGTATTCAATGTATCCCTCTTATGGAAGTACATTCTAGATCCTTCACATGTCCTTTCTTTGGATGTGGAACAATTATAGAATTATCTTTCTTATGAGGAGAAGCTAGTCAAGATCTTGGATCATAGAGAAAACGTTATACATAACAAGATGAACCACCTAGTCAAATTACATTGGTGGGACCATAATTATGAAGAGGTAACATGGTAACTAGAAGAGGCAATGAAAAAACTACCTTCACCTATTTATGGGATAGAATGTAAAATGAAATTTTGAGGGTGAAAGATCTTATGGGGGGAAGAATGTAATGAACCAATGTTTTATCAATGAAATTCCCATATTTTAATTATTTCTTGTAGTATAATCATATATGATTTCATATATAACACAATAAAAACCTAATAAATAAAGAATGATTGAACCAGAAGTTATATCTAGAAGTTATTTAATATATACTAATGAAATAGTTACATGCCCTTTGGAATAGTAATGATACCCTTATAAATAGTAAAATATACAATTGAATAGTAACCTCACTAAAGAAATTATAAATAAAATTTATCATAAAATTACATCATGGTATAAGTAAATAAGTTTTTTTTAAAATTATTAATAAATTGTTGGTATTTTGGTAATGCTTGTATATTTAATTACAATTATAGGATTGATTTTAAATATTAAAATAAAATTTATTTTCATAAAATAGATTCATAAATTATTATTTTTATGATCCTAATAAAATTATATGAGACAATAATTAACTTTTCAATGTGTTAGAAAAGCATTTTTTATTTTAAAATTTTTATTTTTATAGTAAATTAATATTTTAATTAAAAAATAAATTTCACATAATTAGAAAATTATTTTCCTAAATGGAATTTAATTTTTGAATTCGAAATGTCAAAAAATTGTAGGGGTGAATTTTTGGAATATTTCTGGATTTCTTGAATTTTTTATGAATAGTAAAATACGAGAATTTACAATAAATGCTAAAACATGAATTTATACATCATTCTTGAATCATGGATGATGTAAATGGACATTGATTCGGACTCAAATGCTCACTTTACTATTTTTGGTAACAATAATTAATGCTATTGATAGTATTGAGAAATAATCATAAACTAATGATTAAAAATAATGTGAAACCCTGACTCTCCTCCACTATAAATTCCTCCCTTCTATATCACTTATCGTCACTCCAATAAAGCCTTGTTCCATGTTCAAATTCTAGTAAATTCTCTCCATAATCCAATATACCATTTCCATCAGCCCTTTTCCTCTTCAAAAAGCCAAATACTCTCCATTAAAGAGTCTCTCAGGGAATATATATTCATGATGCAAATTACACCTTCCATTTCTTTTATTCAAGTTCATTTATTTATTTTTCATTCCCAAAATCCATTCATCCAAATATTTTGAAAAATAAATTACCTTAAATTTATTGTAATTTATTTATGATAATGTAATAATTCATCATCATCTATCCTTTCCACATCTATTATACTAGAAATTAAAACACTATCTGATATGTGTAAATTTATTACATTCGTGGATGATGGGTTTTCAATTTTTATTATTGTCTTCAACTCAGGACATGAAACCTTTTTTATGAATGAAAAAACAATAATATATGTATAAAATCTTATGTAATCCTCTAGAATTTTTTTACACGTTATATTCATTTATAAAAAAGAGAGTTCATTGTTGTCAAAGAACCGCCAATTAACCAAAACTGTGATCATTAATGTTTTATATAATGATTCACCTTTAATTTAAAGACAAGAAATCAATTTTATAACCATGTAAACTTCTATATGTTCACTAATAGCATAAAAATTCAATTATGGATAACCATTATCTTCATACATGTTTATCCTTACATGTATACAAGTAAATCAATCATGAAAACCAATGAAACAAACACTCCCAAACAATAAAATTGAACATCTAATCCCATAAAAAAGGTCATGAATGAACTTAATAAGTCTATAATAAATCAATTATATGTATAATATGTTATGGATATATTAATTAATGATTGAAATCGGGTTATCCAGGACATTATGATCAAGTGAAATACACCTTAATGCTTAAGGTAGGGGGTTCTACATGAACCTCCAATATTCTTTCGGGATGCTCTATCTTTCGTTTCAACCAAATAATGATAACGATTATATTTATATACTTCTTAAACAAGTTTTGTACATTATCTGAACTCATGTATTATGTTTCATTCATTATTCTTTTTAGGGAGCATACATGTTTCAAAATGGTTGTCTCCTAAATACATCCGGCAAAGAAAATCCATATTAATGGAACTTACTGAATTCTTATAAAATTTCAAGAGCATTCTATAATATTTTTTATGAAACCATCATTTTTATAAAACCAATATTTTTATAATGAAAACCTTATTGGTTAACATCTGATTTTATGTAAAATATAATTCCCTTTTCAGTTGTAAATGATCTTTAGTATTTCCCTTAAAACTACTCTAAAATGTTTTAATACTAAATTTCCATAGATACTCTTATTTCATGTAATCACTTCTATTTTAAATCACTTACCCTAATATATGATAATTTTACCTTATGAATTTACTTTTATTTTATATTTCCTTTCTTTCTTGGACCCTTGTATGATACTCCCATTCATTGTGCTATACAATATGATTATGATACCCATTTTTTTCCTTGGGTACCATTATGATTATGTATGATTGATTATGAATGAATATTTATGTAGAAAGCATATTAGTGAATATTTTATGATGTGGGAGCCCTGATATAACTCTATTTCATTGGGTATTGGTGAGTCTCATGAGATGTTATTTGCAACGGTCTTGGAGATTAGCCTTGACTCTTTCTACTATGTGAAACATTCTTAGTGGTTAATATTGACCTATACTCCTCTATGTGCAACGATCCTCGAATAATGATAATTTCATGTTTTATTTTTTTCCAAATTATTATGAATCCATGTTTAAATGATCCCATTATTATTTGTTATTAAATCATATGTTTCATGCCTTTTTATATCATTATCTCATTCCCTTTAACCCAGGTGCTAAATCTTTATTCTTATCTTTCTTCCCATAATGGGATTTATAGATTATCCTTTTGTTCTTGTTATCCATAGGATATCCCAAGAAAATGTATGCTCACAATTGACGATATTATCACTTTATGAAGATCATATATATGAATGTTTTATTTGGTCCCATGTTTTCAGTTTTATTTACCTAGTCTTCGAAGACACTAGACTTTATGATCCTAGGCTTGTAATATGATGCATTATTATTCTTAAAATCATTTAATGATATGTATAAAAAAATAGGGTCACTATAAGTAAAATTTATACATGGAAACAAATAATAAAAACATAGAGTGATATAATATAGAAACATTTGGACATTCCATAGAAAAATCAAAAAAAATAGATAAAATATTATGCTTGAATTGGAGAGAAATTTATTTTTTAATTTGAAATATTATATACCTTTTATGAAGATATGATGGAATGTGGGAATCAGTGAATGGAACGATGAAACTATAAAGTATATTTTAATAAAGAATATTATGATTGCAGTAGAAAAAAAAGGTTGAAAGTATGTATGTAATATACTATAGTATAAAGGAAATGAAATATATATTTTTATTAAAAATAATATTTTCCATTTTAGGAAGATTTGACCCGAAAGTGGGAACATAAGAAGGGAATGACAAACCATTGAACTAAAAAGGGAAATATTGAATAAAAAATGAACGAAAAAAATGTGATGTAATGGGGAAAAAGTAAAGAGGAAAATCTAACCTACAATCCCATCGAAGATGGAAATAAAAAATGAAACAAAATTATAATCACATTTTTAGAATAACTTTTAGAGGATCATGAAAAATCCAAACTACCATTGGTTGCTATTTTTTTAGAAGTGATAAAATCATTATTCATCACATCTTTTTATGTTCTAGACAGAACTTTTACGACAACAATATCCTGACGAAATTCACACTAATATTAGAATAAGGGAAGGATAGGTCAATAATGTTAAATAATTTATGAGATAGTGGATAAAAATAGAGATATATGTCTGATAATATCACAAAAAATATAGATAGGATATTGTACTCAGGATCATAACTAGAACTCACTTCATTAGAATCACTTTAAAAATAGATTGAAGAATCTGAATGGATAACAACCTCAACTTTCCTATACAAGTTTCTTGGAAGAATAATAGTCTGGTAAATATAGAAATATGAAGAAGAAGGAACATATTTTAATGAGTTTTTAATATTGAAGTAAATGATGGAAAAAATAAATCATTACATTCCAATAAGTAAAATGATTCCATTAATATATTTCTTGAGTATGTTGTTCAGGAACCTGCATCAGAAGATTTGTTTTTGATTATATTATGTTTAAATTAGTAAAAAAAAGTATGTAAATAATTATATAAAATAATATACTATCAAGGTATTGATATCTATTTGGTGATTATAAATAATATATACCTTTTTAGGTAGAGTTTATGGAAAGTGAGAACCTGTTAAGGGCATGATGGACCTGGAATGTAAATTTCAGTTGGGCATATTATGATTGTATTAGAAAAATAAAGTTGATGATGCATCTAATATTACCAATATAGAATCCCCCTCAAGAAGGAAAATATATATATTGAGATTATGAGATGTTTTGTATGACCGTATTAGGAGAAACATGGCCATAACAGTCTAGTTTTGGTTTTTCCTCCACAAACCTTCAATCAAGGTGTTCAAAGTGAATGTATTAGGATCTAAATAAAATTTGAAACATTTGATGAAATATATAAGATAATATATTACTCTAAAATTCTTTATTAATACTTGAATGAGAATTGTATAAATAAAAACATCAGTAAAATCATATTCTTATGTCATGTTATCCGGGAAAACCCCCTCTTCAGCATTTGGAAGAACAAAGTTAATGATTCATCTAATCATCACAGGGAAAAAACCCCCTCAAGAAGGATAATATATGTAATGAGATTATGTGATTTGTTGTATGACAACATTACGAGAATCATGGTTATGAAACTCTGGGTTAGGTTATTCCACAATAAACCTTCAATTAAGGTGTTCAAAGAGAATGAATTAGGCTCTAATTATCATTTGAATCTTTTGACGAAATATATAAGAGCATATATCACTCTTCCATGCTTTATTAACACTTGAATGAGAATATTTTAAATAAAAACATCAGGAAAATCACATTCATTATTATTGTTTTCGTATAGTTGAAAGGAACCTCTCAAATTTCCATATTCATAGAATCCATAAATGAGAATGTTGTATGTCAATGTAAATCCGTTGAACCCCCTCTTAAATATCATAGTTAAGAACCCCAAATCTTCTATGATCTGAACATTTTGACACAATACATTTATGATAATGTTGTATGATATCATTTTGGGAACGATCCATTCTTTCAACATTTTATTATACACCTAAAAAAATAAAAAGTCATCAATTTTCACATGATCACCCATGAGTGAGCTATAAGTAACTATATCAAACATAAAACATTAAAAAAATCCATTGACATAAATAAATGTCCATAATATGATTTCCCTTAACTGACAAGATTAGTTATTATTAGATTTAGCAATAAGGAATCCATATTTATTTGATTCTTGGTCATCATATCAAAGAACTCAATAACTTCATCCAACCATCCTTCATTCAATTAATCAGCTATAAATGGAGTCAATGAAATAAAATTTGGTTTTGGACCCATGGATATAAGCAAAAAAGGAACTCTGACACCACTTTAATTTGACCAAGTTTACAGAGATTTTTTATAATTTAATTAAAATTATCTTTACCAGGGTTAAAGACAATTTATTTCATCATTTTTTGGAAATTAAAGCCAGAGTCTATCATTCCTTTTTTTAAGAAAATCATGAATGAAATATTCATATATGTTGATATCATCACACCCTTGTCTTCGTGTTGTATTTATCATGTGTAGAATTGAATGAATATTATTTAAATACAAATTGAATGTTATTTAAACTGTATGCATATTTCATTTCCATAGTTTAAATTGGTTGTCAGATTTCATTCTGCATACACATTCATTTGAATACTAGTTGAATCATGTTTCTTTTATTATGATATGATATTTTTTAATCTAATATTCCAAGTATTTTAAACTATATAAACCCATATCTTAATAAATACAACCATAGAAACAAATCATCCTTGATAAGTCAACTAAAACACTCATGAAAAACAAACCATTAACATCCTTGTCATACAAGAACAATAATTATGAGAATATTTTCTTTAAAAGAAATAATAGCAGAGATAAATATAATGTAATTTTAAATCAGTGTCCTATGTGGATTATCATAAAATATATTTCTATCTTCTTCATCATTGGACACCAATATTATATCAAGAAAACTTCTTGGATTACTTTTTATCACAGTTCTAGTTCATTTATTCGGTAATTTTTCCTACACAAAAACATCTAATGCATATGTATTTTCTAGAATTACATTGATTATATAAAATATATCCCAATAAAAACCACTTGAACAATTTATGCCACACATGATCATTTATAAGAACCCTAACATCTTCATCAGAATCAATTTAGATGAACAAAATGAATCAATTATCCTAGAATCCATTGAGACAAAAAATGAATTTTTCAGATAGTAGGCTTCACATTCAAAGTAGGATAATCTTTATAAAGAGGATATTGAACCCAAAAATAGTTTTTCAATCTATAAAAATGAATAAAATGACAAAAAAACATATTTGTGATGGTTTTTTAGTAGCACACTAAGAAATGATAACCATATACCATTACTATTTATATTTGATAAATTCTCACTCATTCATAATCACTTTCAGAAGAGCTTGATGAATTAGAGCTGTTACTGAGCTTCACTTTCTTAGCAGAAGAAACAACAAAATTTTTATCACCAATGTGCGATGGATTAGTGGATATAGTAAGCCGGACAAAAATATATTGTAGAAATTAATTCAATGAAAATACACAGTTAGGATAATTTAGAAATTGAAATAAATTATAAAAAAATTATTGAGGTATAGTATAGAACTGTATGGATTTGTGAAATAGTAAAATAACAATAAGTAGAAAAAATACTATTCTACAAGGCAGTGAAATCAATTTGGTGATTAGATATAATATATAGTATTTTAGGAATACTTGACTAATAGTGGGATCCAGTGATGGGAATTATGAACCTGTAATGTAAATTTCAATCGATCATATTATGATAAAAATAGTAACAAAAGGTTGAATACTAGAAGATATGATATAATGGTACAAACGGAGTGAAATTTATTTTGCGATTAGAAATAACATATATCTTTTTAGGAAGTGTTGATGGAAATGTCTGAACCTGTGGAGGGAATGACAAACCTATGAATTAAAATGTGAAATATAGAAGCAGGAATCTAAAAATGAAAGGAAAACATTCAATGTAAAAGGAGAAAGAGAGAAAAGAGAAATTGAACCTCTAAACCTGAGGAAGAAGGAAATAAATCTTAAAAAAAATTATACTAACTTCATCAGAATCACTATTAAAATTGATTAAAGAATCAGAACTACCAGTGTGATTAGTTTCCTAAGAATTAATAGTATCAATATTCATGAAATCTTTTGATGGCCTAGAACTATCAACAGCGACAGGATCATCCTACAGAAATACACATTAAGATTAGCATAAGGGACGAAATGTTCAAAAATGGTAAATTATTTTTGAAAAAATTGATAAAAACATAATACATATGTTTGAATATATCACAAGAATATAGAAAGTATCTTGTACGCAAGATCACATCAAGCACTCACTTAATCAGAATCAATTTCAAAAGGGCATGAAGATTCTGAATACATAACAGCCTCAAAATTCTTAAAAAGTTTTCTTGTATTAACAGTATCATGGTAAATATAGAATTAAAAATTGAAAAGAATTTATTTGAACGATCTTTTAAAATAGAAGAAAATGATAGAAAAAATAAATTATTGCATACCATTGAGTACAATGATTCCATTGAGTTAGTTCATGAGTAAGTTGTTTGGGATCTTGCATCCGATGATATTTAAGTCAAGCATATTATGTTTACATTAGTAAAACAAAGGTTTTAAATAAGTAGATAGAATAATATTCTAGATAGGTAATGAAATCTATTTGTTGATTATAAGAAAGATAAAATATTTATGAAGAGTTCGTGTAATGTGGGAATATATGAAGGGCATGAAAAACCTGAAAGGTAAATTTGAGTCAAGAATATTATTATTATAGTAGTAAACCAATGTTTGAAATTAATTAGATATGATACTATGGTATAAAGGGAGTGAAATATATATTGTTATTAAAAATAATATATACCTTATTAGGAATAGTATATATAATTTGGGAAACTATAGAGGGAATGAAGAACTTTCAAAGTAAAAAAAAGGAATGGTGAAAGAGGGACTTTGAAAATGAAAGAATAACATGTGAAGTAAATGTGTAAATAGTGAAGAGGGAAATTGAACTAGAAAGCCCAAGGAAGAGGGAAATCAAACATAAAATCCTATGAATAATCCCCAAAATTGATAATAACCAAATAACATTGTATTTTATGTATATAATTACCAATTAAGGGAAACTATATAGATCTATAAAAGTTTTTAACTAACAAACTACTTGAATCTATATCAACCAAACTAAGAGGTATATATAGCTGACACTAATGGTTATCCAAAAATTCCCATGCATAATCCCCCATTCACATTTTTCCTATATGAAAAAAAAATCAAACAATCTATCTTAAATGCTCGAATGTATAAAATTTAGTAATATGCAAAAATAACGCTATTAAACTATATAAATTTAGAAGACTAAATGTAGTTTGTAAAGATAAAAAATAAATTCATATCAGATATAATGTATTAATCAATACATATCTAAATATCAATATTTTTTTGGAAAAGTAACATTGAATGAAGGGGTATGACGAAATGACAACTGAATAAGGTAGGAATGGTTTGGGGGAGCCTCTTTACTGAAGGAGTAACTGAAATAGTATTAGAATGAAATAAGTAAAATACTTTGTGGAGGGATGTCTAATATCAGCAGAGGAGATAGAATCAATCTATCAGCTGAGGATAGTTGTTAGAGTGGATATGGTTGGGGATTGAATAAACTAAGGAAGGTAAGTCGAAAAATTGAGAAGTATGATTAAATATAATGGAGGTGGACAACAATGTCATTATAGGGTTTTTTGAGAGAAATGATAATCTATGAGGGGATAGAGGGAATTATTGTATTTAAAATATGAACAAAAAATAATATTACCAATGTAGATTAGATGACACAAAGGTGGATAGATTCCTTGAAGAAGACATGTGTTCATGGAGGAACAACATTTAGGACGAGGATGTGTATATGTGTGCCGAGGAGGAGTTGTATGTAGAGAATGTACATGAAAATGTGTATCTGGAGGTTGAGGTAGAGGTGTAGATAGAGTCCTAAGTGATGGTGTAGATAAAGGTTGAGGTAGAGGAGTTGGACAAGGTGGAGGAGGAGTTCGGTGAAACAATCGAGCTGTACAATAATATAACAAAACAATATTTCAATATACTATTCAACATAGGCTGAGGTAGAGGTGTAGATGGCTTATGGGGAGGAATTTTAGGTACTAGATATTGTGATGGAAGTGGAAGTGAGAATCAGGTGGATATGGAAAGGTGGAGGCAATGATGGGGAGGTAGAGGTGGGGATGCAGGGAAGCAAAGAAATCTGTTCATTGTGTGAGGAGAAGGGGTTCTGGGAGAAGGGGTTGGAAGATGAGTGTTGGAGAGGTGGATAAATGGAGATAGAGGAGGAAATGGGTCTAGGACCGAGGAGGGTGAGGATATAACACATACTCCTTAGAGGTGGATTCGATAGGAATTGAAAAGTGAGGATAGGAGGAAAAGTCACCCAAATGAATGTGGAGATGACATGTGGAAGCGAGAATTACATGCTATAATATATATAAATAATATAATATATTCCTATATTAAATGGTCATCTGTGTTAATATTTGTGGGTGAGTATATATTATATTCTAGGCATTTTGATTAAAATAAATATTGAGCATTATATGTAATATTTAAAAAGGTTTAGCAGAACCATTGAGAATATGATCACAACAATTATATGAATAATTATAAAGTAAATAAATTCATAAAAATCAATAGTCAAATAATACACAACACAACTTGATATATAAAATAATTTTTTTATTATTACTAGAAAATAAAAAATATACTTTCCTATAATGAGAAAAATGAATTCACTGAAAAAATCATATAATTTAAGTTATTGTATGACATGGGTGCCACATAAATTATTAGCTTTTTGGAAAACTTTGAATATTTCCAGAGCTCCTAGTTAGATCAAAACCCTAAATTTATCATCCCCAGAGTAAATTGAAAATTCAACAATAAAGGTTCGATCATACCCAACCATGTGATGTGTTACCATGCGATCGCGCCCCACTTCACCCATGCCATTCTTGTCTCCTCCACCATCAATAATTCTCTCTACACGTTTTCTTTGTATAATTTCCAAACCACCCCTAGAACCCCTGAAACACCCACCTCCCATATGTCATCATATCCACACACCATCAGTGGCTGCTATTGGAGGGACCGCCTCTCACTGTAGCAATCAATCCTTTGAATACTGTTGTCATCTGGCATCATCCAGTGGAACGCCCCCCAAATCACAACAGGAAACTCGTACCCCTTCATCCCATATCGAGCAACTTAGAGTAGTCATTTTACATCCATTCCCATGCCTTCGAGTCAAACACGTCAAACTGGAGGAAAATTTCTTTCCATTGGGTAGCACGCCTACTCAGTAACATAAACAAATAAACCTATATAATATTATGGGTACATCTTGAAATAGTTAATCAATCATCCAATTTTAGTAAATTGTAACTACCATAGATCTGCGAAAGGGCTGCGTTTTCTTTTATTGACATTAAAAAGAGAGCATTCATAAAAGGGGGAATTATTAGCATTTGTGAAAGGCAGTGATAAATATTACCTTAATCAGTTTTTTTGGTGATAAAGGGAATATTTATTAGTGTTATTTTCAGAGCAGATAAATTTTTGTTATAAATAATATTATTATTTTATATAAAAGTGTTATATTTATATTAAAAAAATTATTTATTTGTTTAAATTGAATAACAATTCAATATTTATAATTAATATTTTTTTATTAATTTAAATAAATAAATAAATAAATATAAATTTCATTAAATAATAAATATATTTATTATATTTATTATATATGTATATATGTATATATTTATAATTATATTGTTATCATTACATATTTGTAATTATATATATATGATTATATATAAAAAAATTCTAAATATATATTTATAATTATATATAATTACTTTTTAAAAAAGTATATTTATAATTTTAATTATAATATATATATATATTGAAATTAATATGTAAAGACCAGATTTTTCCACCTATTTTTTTAATTATATGGGAAATATAGAGTTCTCCAAAATTGACGGTGTGTGATTCTGAGGTGTGGTGTGCCTGGAATGAATTTCTGAAATTTTTTTCAGGTACGTTCAGTAAATGTGTGAGCGGGTTTTTGTAACTTTTTAACCGGTTTTCAGAATTGAAATCTAAGGACACCTTTGAAGTCATAGTACCGATATTCGCTGATGGAGGCCTTCACCGTGACCGCAGTAGGACGAGGGTGTAAGTTATTTTTTCACTTTTTTGTGGACGAATAAAAAATAAAATATTTATCTTTTATTTTATTTTTGAAACCTCGCATTAGAGTTATGGAGGTGGGGACCACTTGGGCTAGAATTACCCCATTTTTAATATTGGTGGTGGGGACCATTCAAACCACTCGTAATGGGGAAAAATTTTCAACTCTCCATTTAATTAATTGATCCAACTACAATTAATTAATTGTGTCAGCTTTAATAGTGCCAATGTGGAATTAAATTGATAGACTTATTTCTATTATGTTTTCTCCTATGTACCTTTTAGATGATTGGTTGGAAGAGGAGAATTGGGAGAGAGCCTTGGAGGACTTCGGAGGAACATTTCCCTCTCCAACGAGGAACACTCTCTCCAACGAAGAATGTAATCTTGAATCGATGAACAAGGAACAGACCCCGATCCTAGATAAGAAGTTCCATGTGGTAGCAACGAAAGCTGACTCTTCAACAACTTCGTTTTATTCCTCGTGCCACCTCTTACCGATCCTTCAAGGTAGGGATTTTTGTTTTGATTACCCCTTACCTGTTCTTGACGTTCTTCATGATTCAACAACAAATAAGCCAATTGCTATTGTTTAAATGTGGAGAGAGGGAGGGGAATATTAAAACGGACCGTCCTCTCCGCAACTTTTACTAATATTTTGGATGGTCTCAAAATGATGGCAACATCTCGAGACAAGTGTGGAAATCTTCGAAATGAAGAACGGGCCACCGAGGGGTGTCCGGTGACAAGAGGATCATCCCCTGTGGAACTCAGAAATGGCGACTGGCAACACGAAGGGGATGGCAGCGTTTGTCTGTGCCACCCAATGTGTGGGAGTCGTGGCCTAGTACCACTGTGATGAGGGGAGGACGGACGGCTCGCTACCGGTCGCTGGTGAAGGTGTGGTACACGACCGCGCCACGCATATGAGGCTGGCCCTCCGGCCAGCCACAAGCCTAGCGGGCCACCACACCGCAGGCCACCCAGCATGGTCTGGGCCGCACCGGACCCAGCGGGCTGGGTCAGACCGGGTCAGTCTGACTGGGTCGGACCAGACCAAGACAAACATCAACCCCTTTTCGTTCTTTTGGCCATATCTTGGGATACTCGAATCCATTTGACGAACCATCTACAACACCGAAAACATTGGGTCTAGATTGTACTTTTGGTATACCCCACTAGAGTTTTGGATACTGTTGGGGTACAACCGAGTTGGATCGAACACGAATCCAACCAGAACCTTGGGAATAAAAGGCCAGTAACTTACAGAATAGATGTCCAATTGACACACTGTCTGTTAGGTTGAGACCCCTATTATGTGTCGGTCCTTTGGGATACTTTTTCATGGAAATTTGTGGTAGTTAGAGTATTCGACATGTTGTTTTATGAGAAGAACCTCCCAAAATCAATCATTCTTAGTTCGAGAACCCTATATCTAGGTGTAACATGAGAAAAGGATCCAATGTGGGTTTGTGCTTCGGGATTCTATGTGGGTATTTGCTTTGGTATCGTACGTGGGTTTGTGTTCGAGAGTTCCACTATAATCCACTCTAGAAATCAACGTGTGACTAATCTAGGATCCTATGTCGGTCTGCATTACTCGGAACCTCTGTGGGTCTGCTTTACTAGGATTCTTTGTGGGTCTGATGATTTAGTATCCTATGTGGGTCAGTCTTTTAATAGAGTAAGTTGATTATGTAGTTACATCTAAACGTCTTTACTACCGTAGCTATGTTATTCACGGTGTGAGTTGAGTCTTTACCTTTGTGGTAATCATCTATGTGGCGTACCAATATGGTGCATACCTTCGTTTTGATACCTTTTTTGCATTATTCTATGTGTCATTACCTTTTTGGTACTTACCTTCGTGGGGTTACCATCGTGGTATTCTTTCCTTCATGGAAAAGTTGATATTTGGGATTTTGAGTTCGGGCTTTTGTTTCCACATGAATGAGATGGGTTTACTCAAAAACTTAGGTATATGAATGGGTATATACCTAAGTAGGGTTGACAGTTGTTTTCATGCTTTTTGGTTTCTCCATTGTGTATTTTTTGAGACCTTTGAGGGTATCGAGGTCCCTAATGAGTATTGTTACACTCACCCCTTCATGGGATATGCATGAAGCTTGTTGTGTTTGGTGTAGAGGACGAACAAAACTGACTGAGGATGAGGGTACCAGGACTGGAGGTAGTTCGGGGATGGACATCAGATGAGGAGTACCACAGAGACAAATTTTCGAGAGCTGTACTTTCCATTCAAGTTGGATCCTTGGCTGGTGTTCATAGGTGTTGTTTTCAGTTATTCTGGTACTTCCCTGTTTTCCTTGTACATACCAGTTGGGATGTATTCTGGCCCCTTTTTCTTCCTGTAGGCACTATTTTTTAATATACAGTTCACTTGTGTTTGTATCCTGTTGTGTTCTTGGTATTTTTGAGCATATAGGTCATAAAGGCAATGCATTCCCAATTTAGGGAATTAGCCTTTTGGTGCTAGTCACCAGCCCCTAGCCTATTGAAGGCGGGCATGGGGTATTCACAATATGAGCCATGGGGGATGGGTTATGAAAAATTGGTATCAGAGGGAGGTTCTAATGTAGAACATTGGAATCTAATCTTTAAATAGAAATAATTTTAAGTGTTTTGATTATGGTAATCAGTTTAGGGAATTCAGTGTTAGTGTGGCGGCTGACGTATCCATACACCAAGACCATGACTTCTGATTTCTGACTCAGTGCACGAAAAAACTTATTGTGCATGTATTTTGAAGTGTTTTCATAGTGATCTTTTTGATTCAGCTCACTAGGTATAACTTTTTTACTATGGAACAACTGTTTCTTTTCAGGATGCCTCCATGTGGAAAACTAGTTAGGGTTCTAGGTGTAGTACACGATGATAGCCCACCAAGCGACGAGGCCATAGTGCATGGCCCTTTATCATTAAGGGAACCAGTGGAGGCACCAGCGATACCCTTACATGTTGTGCCAATGATGCCACCTACCCCATCAATAGAGGTTGCACGCCTCTTGAGCGCGTTGCATGAGTTCCAGTGGTAGAGACCACCCGGGTTCAGGGGTGAGATGGACCCACATGCGGATGAGGATTGGTTGGAAGTCGTGGTGTGAGTCTTCTGCATGGTAGGGACACTAGCTGATCTCATGGTGATCCTTTCCACGAGTCTTTTATAGGAATCAATAGGCAGATGGTGGGTCTAGATGCTCCAGGTTCATGATGATGTGGCACATCTATGGGATGATCTTGAGAATCTGTTTCAGGAAGAGTTTTCCCAGCGACCCTTCACATAGTACGCATACAAGAGCTTCTTCATCTCCAACATGGCAGTATGACAATGTCATGGTACTTTTCTTGGTTTTCCTATCTATAATGATACTCCATTAATATGGTTTAGGACCAATTATTCATGGCCCGGACCATCGAGTAGAGACTCAGGTGGATGATCAAGGATTCGATGATTTCTCTTAGCATCTCGACGTAGGCGGGGGTGTTAGACCGAGCCCTCTTAGTAGAGATTTTTTGTGCTTAGTAGTCACCCGCAGCAAGACGCACCACCGGTAATCATGTAGTAGATTCTTCTACATCTGTAAGTAGATATATTTCATAGAGGTCCAAGTGGACCAGACCTATAGGTGGACGACCGCATGATTCATTGTCAGTCTTACGGGGCACCAGAGACAGATCCAATCATTCGAGGAGCACAGAGTGTTACTCATGTGGTGGACTTGGTCACATGGCTTGGGACTTCCCAACCCACCGTATGGATGATCAGATGACCGTCGAAGGACCGCCCAAGTAGAGACAGAGGTTCGACCGGGGAGGTCTGCAAGGAGTAGGCATCGTGTTAGAGGAGCTGGTTGTCCATCTGGTAGTGGGTGACAATTCAAGGTGTTACTGCCACCACCACTAGCTGGTCCACCATGACCACATAGATCCGGTGGAAAAGGGCATGCTCAGCTCTAGGCAGCTGAGGCCTACGACCATGGCGCTCCGAATATGTTATGATGTACAATCTTTGTCTCCTATTCCTTAGTTATAGCACTTATAGACATAGGTTCTAGTCATTATTTTATTTTCACTACCCTCGTTCGTAGATCAGTGATTTTTCTGGAGCTATTGGCTTGATCCTTATAGTTAGAGAGCCTTACCGGAGAGGATTCGATGATTACACAATGGTTCCGATAGTGATAGTTTACTCTTGGAGGTTAGAGATTTTACTAGGATCTATTAATAGTGGTGTCGAGGTATTACGACGTCATCTTGGGTATGGACTAGTTATCTATATTCCATGCTCAGATTGACTGTATTAAGTGCAATGTGTGGTGTGTCTTCACTGATGGGACTAGGTTTACCTTCACAAACATGAAGGGAGCCATTATAACACATGATGGACTTACCTAGAGGAGAGTGCAGCCGATCACTCATCATTTGGCTAGCCATACCCTTAGAGAATTTAATGTGGAGAGTCTGAGCTATCCAGTAGTGGTGGAACAGTACACGAATGACTTCCCTGATGATGTTCTGGGTCTTCCATCTCACATATAGGTGTAAATTGACATTGAATTGTATACTAGGACAACATCGATATCTACCCCAATATATCGGATGGCTCCCACAGAGCTTCGTTAGATACAGGTACAGTTGGAAGAATTATAGGGGAAGGGGTTCATCTATCCCTGTGTTTCTCCATGGGTAGCCCCGATTTTTTTTCGAGAAGGCGGATGGGAGCTTGAGAATTTTTGATGACTATTGGAGCCTAAACCAGGTGATCGTGAAGAACAAGTACCCACTCCTGAGGATTGATGACCTCATTGACCAGCTAAAGGGAGCACGGTGGTTCTCGAAGATAGACCTCAGGGCAGGCTATCATTATCGTAGAGTACGAGATGAGGATGTGCAGAAGACTTCTTTCAGATGTCAGTACAACCGTTATGAATTTTTCATCATTCCATTCAGCATGATCAATTCTCCAGTATATTTAATGGTAATCATGAACATGATCTTTCCACCATAAATTGATTGTTTTTTGGTGGTCATCATTGATGACATTATGATCACTCTGCTACTGAGGAGGATCATGCCTATCATTTGTAGGTAGTTCTGGACACATTCCAAGAGAATCAAATTTATGGTATGATCTCAAAGTTCTTGTTTTATATCGGAGAGGTTAGGTTTCTAGGACATGTCATCTCAAAGGATGGATTTGTGGTGGATCCAGCAAATATTGAAGAGGTACATGCTTGGGAACCTCCCAGGAGTGTGATAGAGGAACATTGTTTCTTGGGTTTGGCTGGATACTACAGGAGATTTCTGCCAGATTGTTTCTTGAGGTTCATCACCTTTATCTGCACTGGCGAAGAAGGGAAAACCCTTCATTTGGTCGAAGAGATTCCAGTGGTGTTTTTCGGAGCTAAGGCATAGGATGACTAGTGACCCCATCTCGAGGCTTACAGAAGAGGGTGTTTGGTACATAGTCTATTATGACTCATCAAGAACTGGGCTCAGATGTGTCATGATTCAGGAGCAAGCAGTTATCACATATAGTTCTCGACAACTGAGAAATAATGAGAAGAACAATTCTACCCATGACATGGATTTAGTAGCAGTGGTCTTTGCCTTTAGATTTGGGGACATTACTTGATGGGAGAATGTTTTACAGTCTACTCTAATAACAAGAGTCTCTGTTATATCTTATCATGGATGGACCTGAACCTGAGACATCAACATTGTATTTTGTTCCTCCAGGACTATGACATTGAGATAGTCTATACTCATAGGAAATTTAATGTTGTAGTTGATGCACTCAATAGGAGATCTGGTATACAGCTGCTAGGTGAGGTGAGAGAGCAGAAGGCTGCTATAAAGATATCCATTGTGGAATGAGATGGTGAAAATTTTCATCAATCTATTAAAGTAACTCCCCCACTTCTTCAGTGAGTCAGGGAGGCACAAGTGGGGACACTGACTATGAGACTTGACGTATATAGATATCCACATGGTAGGCAGCTGATTTATTTTCTAAAGGTGGGGAGCACGTCATCATCATTAGAGGGTGTACTTTGGTCTTAGTTGCTTTACAGGAGGAAGTGTTCAGGGAGTTCCATACTTCCCCTCTAGAGGTACATATAGGAGTGGAAAACATGTACGAGGGCCTCTCACAACAGAACTGGTGGCCGAGAATAAAGAAAGTAGATGCTGAGTTTGACTTTGGGTGCCTCACTTGTTAGCAAGTGAAGGTAGAGCATCATGTACCAGTAGGATAATTTCAGACATTAGAGGTCCCAGAGTGTAAGTGGGATGAGATATCCATGGACTTCATTATAGGACTTCCATGAACATCTAGGAGTCAGGATTCAATATGGCTTCTCGTCGACCGACTCACCATGTTGGCCCACTTCCAACTGATCTGAGAGCAGGGCTCAATAATGATCTTGGGACGCCTCTATGTGCAAGAGATTGTGTGGCTACATGGAGTACCCTCGATGATTGTTTCCGATTGTGATGCTTGATTCACATTCCCACTATTGATTGGGTTGTAGGAGGCTTTCGGGACACAACTTTTTTTGAGCACCACCTTCCATCCACAACCAGATGGTTAGACTGAAAAAACCATTAATACCATCGAGGACATGCTACATGATTGCGTCCTCATCATCGGTCACTGCTGGGAGGATCACATAGATTTGGTGGAGTTAGCATATAATAACAGCTATCACTCCACCATTGGGATGGCACCATTTGAGGCTCTATACGGCCGACCATGCAGATCGCCTTTGTGCTAGACTGGCCCATGGGAGTTAGCAATCATGGGACCAGAAATGGTACATGCTACCACAAAGATGGTGCAGATCATCCAACAGTGTATGAAGACTGCACAAAGATGAATGAAGTCTTATGCCGAGAGGAGATGGAGACTACAAGAGTTAAAGGATAATGACCATGTCTCTCTATGGGTCTCACCTCGACGAGGTTTGCAATGATTTGCCAGGGGAAGAAATTTAACTCTTAGGTTCATCAGACCATTTCAGGTCCTAAGTAGATTTGGTGAGTTGTCTTACCGCTTAGATCTTCATCCTCAGTTTCCCTGGGTGCACGATGTTTTCCATGTATCCCAGCTGAGGAGATACGTGCATGACCCATCTCACATCATCGACCACGATGAGCTGGACATCATTGATTGGGTGACATTTATGGAGGTTCTAGTAGTGATTGAGGATCGATAGGAGCAGGACCTTGGTGGGCAATTGATACCTCTCATGCACGTTCACTGGTAGCACGAGACCCTACAGGAGAGAACATGGGAGCGAGATTTTCAGATATGTGCTCAGTACCCCCACTTGTTCCCTTAGTTTGAGTTATAGAATACATGGATGAAAATTCCTAAGGTTGGCAGAATGTAAAGACCCAGATTTTTCCATAATATTGTTTTTAATTATATGAGAATATTATGAGTTCGTGAAAATTGACGGCGTGTGATTCTGAGGCATGGTGTGCCCGGAATGAATTTCTGATCATTTTTCAGATGCATTCAGTAAACGTGTGAGCTGGTTTTTACAACATTTGAACCGGTACTCGGAATTGAAATCTGAGGACACCGTTGAACTCATAGTTGTGATATTTTTTTATGTATACCTTCACATTGACCGCAATAGGCCAAGGGTGGAAGTAAATTTTCACTTTTTCATGGAAGAATATAAAATAAAATATTTAAGATTGATTTTATTTTTGAATTCTCTATTTAGTATTATTTAGGTTAGGACTACCCAGGCTTGAAAATCCCCATTTTGAATCAGGGTGGTGAGAACCACCTGAACCCCTCTTAATGGGGGTAAACCATTCAACTCTCCAATTAATTAATTTAGCCAACTCCAATTAATTAATTGTGTGAGATTTAATTATACCAACGTTGAATTAAATATATTGAAATATTTCTATTATATTGTCACCTCTTTACCTTTTAGTTGATTGGATGGAAAAGGTGAATTGGGAGAGGGCCTTGGAGGACGTTGGAGAATCATTTCCCTCTCCAACGAAAAACACCCTATCCAATGAGGAACGTACTTAGGAATTGAAGAACGAGGAACCAACCCTGAGCCCGGATCAGAAGAACCTTGTGGATGCAACAAATACCAACTCTTCAAGGACATCATTTTCTTCATCGCGCCTCCTCCTAATGATCATTAAACGTAGACATTATTATTTTGATTACACCTTATCATTCTTGATGTTCTTCTTGATTCAAGAACAAATAAGCCAATTTATATCATTCTAAAGATGAGAGAGAGAGCCAAATGAATAAAGACCGACCTATCCACAACCATAATGAACATTTTTTATGGGCTTTAAATGATGGAGACATTCCATGATAAGTGCTGAAATCTTCGGAATGATGAACGGGCCACTAGGGCTTGCCCGATGACCAGAGGAACATCATTGGTGGAACTCGGGAGCGGCGACGGCGTGAATGTTCCCCCGGAGTAGGGATGCGGCCCGTCTGCCGTGGTGGAGCAAGGGCAGTGGCCGGAACTACGGCCGGCCATGCGAAGGGGATGGCGGCACGCATCCATGGTACCCAATGTGTAGGAGTAGTGGTTGTGTACCACAACGTTGAGTGGAGGGTGGTCGGCTCGCTAACGGCTGCCGGTGAATGTTTAACGCATGACTATGTCGCGCTGAGGAGGCTGTCTATCCGACTAGCCGTGAGCCCAATGGGAATTCGCACCGCCGGCCACCCAGTGTGTGCCAGGTCAGACCCAGGGCCGGGTCGAACCCAGGGTCGGACCCAGGTTGGAGTGGGTCGACCCGAACCAGGTCAGGTCGGGCCAGGCGGGGTCGGGCATGGGCGGTCAAACTAGGTCGGACGAGACCCAGACCTTCATCAAAACCTTTTCGTTCCTTCAGCCATATCATCGGCTATATGCGTCCATTTGATGAACCGAATAAGGCACCCGAAACCTAGGATCGAGATGGGTTTTTTGGAATACACCGCTCATGTTTTGGTTAATGTTGGGGTACGGCCGGGATGGATTGAACTTGAATCCAACCAATTCCTCAGGACTAAAAGGACAATAACATATAGACCAGGCATCTGATTGAGGCACCGTCTATTGGGTTGAGACCCCTATTACGTAGTAGTCCTTTGTGATTTTTGTTTATGGTACTTCTTAATAGTTTGAGTTTTCGACCTATGGCTAGAAGTGAAAACCTTCTCAGAATCAAGCTAGCTTAGTGTGGGAACCCCATAGTTGGCTGTAACATGAGAATAGGATCCTATGTGGGACTATGCATTGGGATAAAATGTGGGTATGTGATTTAGGATCCTACATGGGTCTGTGTTTAAGACTTCCACATGGATATGCTCTAAGAATCGACTTGGGAATACTCTTGGATCCTACGTGGGTATTCTTTACTAGGATCCTACGTGGGTCTACTGTACTGGGATCCAACATGGGTCTGATTATTTAGGATCCTACGTGGGTCTACCTCTTAACAGATAAACATGATTCAGTAGTTATATATAATCATATTTACTAATGTACCTATGTTATACCTGGTGCGAGATGAGTCTTTACCTTTGTGGTAATCATCTATGTGGCGTACATTTGTTGTGCATACCTTCGTGGTGGTACCTTTGTGGTATTTTGTTATGTGGCGTTACCTCTTTGGTACGTACCTTCATGGTGTTACCTTCATGGTATTCGTTGTTCTTGGAATAATTGGGATTTGGGCTTTTGATTTGGGCCTTGTGTTTCCTCATGATTGAGATGGGTTTACTCGACGACTTAGGTATATGAACAAGAATATTCCTAAGTAGGGTTGTCAGTAGTTTTCATTATTTTTGGTTTATCCTTTTTGTATTTTTTGAGACTATCTAAAGTCTCGTTGTCCCTATAGAGTATCGTTATACTCACCCCTGCTTGGGCTACACCTGCACCTTGTTGTATTTTGTGAAAACGATGGACAACACTGACTGAGGAAGAGGGCACCAGGACTAGAGGTAGCTCAGAGGTGGACATTAGAAAAGGCATACCGCCGAGATGACTATTCGAGTTTTATACCTACCATTTAGGTAGGATCCTTGATGGGTGTTCATAGGATACATTTTCAGTTAATCTAGTATTTCCCAATTTTCATTGTACTTACTAATTGAGTTGTATTCTGGCCCCTTTTTTAACTATGTGAACTCTTTTTAAAAGACAATTTACTTGTTTTCGTATCTTCGTGTGTGCTTGGTTTGTGTGAGTTTACACGTTATAAAGGAAATGCATTCCCGTTTTAGGGAATACGCCTTCGGTGCTAGTCGCCACCCCTACCCTATGGAAGGTGGGTTTTGTGTAGTCACAACACGAGCCCCGAGGGTCGTGTTCTGACATAATATATATTTACAAGGAACTTGTTCAATTGATGCAGGAATATAATTGACATTCATATGTTATGTATTTGTCATGAATGTTCATTTATACAATACACCCTCATTATTATTCATGTAGTTCATATAAATGATGACTCATTTTCTATATGATCTATACTTTACTTGGAGAATATTATTCATTCAAGTTCACATGAAGCTATTATGTTCTCAAAAATGCATAACATCATGATAAACGCATAAAAATAATATATATATATATATATATATATATTATATAATTATAAATATTTATCTATTTATAATTACTTTTAAAAAAAATTATATTAATAACTATATATAATTTATCTTATAAAGATTTAAATAATTATCAAATTTCAATATTTTTTAAATGATAAATATATTTAATATAATTATAATTTTGTCAAAATACCTTTTAAATATTTTTATTTATAATTATAATTAAAAATATAAATATTTCTTTTAACATTATAGATATAAATAAAAATATTATATATATATATATAAGTGTGTGTTTTCAATGAAAAAAAATATATATTCATCAAATATTTATATTTATTTTAATTTTTTAAATTATAAATATATTTATTATATTTATAATTATATATAGAATTTTTATAAATTTACAATAAATACATTTATTATAATTTTATAAATATATATATTTATAATTTTATTTTCAAATATATTAATATATTTATAATTATATACAAATATTTATAAATATATTTATTTACAATAATAATTATATGTATAAATATTTAAATAATTTTAAAATTATAATTAAAATATTTATAATATTTATAATTTTATGAATATATACATAATTATATAAATATATTAATAAATATATAGAAATATTTGTACATATATAAAAATACTTATAATTATAAGTAATAATAATATATATATATTTATATGTGTGTGTAAATAATAATAAAATTATGATAAATATATATATTTTATTTATAATTTTAATTAAAAACAAATACATATTTACTTGTAGTCATAAATATAAATAAATACATATATATTTAAATACTTATGAATTTAAAATATATATATTAATTATATATTGTCATAAATATATATATAAATACTTATAAATTTAAAATAAATATATTAATTATATATATTTTATATAATTTCATAATTACATATATAAATATATATTTCTATTTGAAAAATTATAATATTATAATAAATATATTTATATTTACTATAATTATTATATTTTTAATTTTAATTATAATTATAAAAAATTATATATCCATTTTTAGTCATAGTTGTAAATAAATAAATATATATTTTTATTCATAGTTATTATTATAAATAAATAAATAAATATTTATTTATTTATTTATTATACATATAATTTTATAAATATAAATAAATATATAAATAATTTATTATCACTGCAGTTTTATTATCACTTTTTAGCACTGATAAATAATATTTTAGCTACACTTTCTATTTTACCAATGATTAAATATACGTTTATGAGGGATTTTTTTCTATCACTTATAAAAGGATTACCTAGCTTAATAAATAAACCCTAACAGTCTCCTCCTGTCGCACGATTCAATCTCTCCTCGAAGCCGAACCATATCGTCAACTCCTCCCCCACCCCCCTCCTCTTTAGTTTCCATTGTGAATCCCTCCTCATCCTCCTCTATCACAGAATCCTACTTCTGCGAAGCCCTTCTCCCCCACCATGAAGCCCTCCTCCTCCTACTCTGTCGCTGACTCTAACCTCTTTGGAGCCCTGCTCTGCCGCTGCGATGCTCTCCTCCACAGTGAATCTCTCCTCTTCAAACCCCACATCTGCCATAAAACCCCACCTATGTTGTGAGGCCCTCCTCCTCTGTGAACCCACCTCCACTGCGAACTCAGATCCTCAAGTGCTGCCACTATGAGAATTATTTTAATGCACTAAGTATATTATTGGTTCAATAAGTATATGGTTATCTATTGGATTCCAGTGGCCCAGTTAATGTTTAGTTGCATATGAATTGGTTTATTTGTTAGGTGATTTATGAATGGAGGCCATGTTTGGCTGGAGATCATGTCATAGAATATATCCCATCCATTTTTATTTATGTTTTTTTTGTTTAGTTTCACATGTTTTTTTCCTTCTGTTTGCATATGGAAGTGTTTTATTGTTTTCGACTGCATTCATATTGTTTTTTTGGTTTTTATTTTATATTTTTATTCTATTATAGAGGAGTGTATTGTTTTTTTGTGGATAATTTATTTCATATGAATGTTTCATGTCAGTTCATAAGATATTTTAATTACAGATTATCAATTTACTCTATGTGAAAAAATTATTCCCCACATATTAAACCAATACTCTAAGTTATAGGCACCGGCCCTAGTGAAGAAATGTACACTATTGTGGTAATAGTGAACTAATTAATCTATTTTAATTTTGGGTCGTTATACTTTCACCCACATCTAATCATATTATCACCCATAATCATCAACATTCATGGCCATGTTGGAAAAGTATATTATTGAAAGCATTATATCCATGTATAATAAACATGATTAGTTATCATCCAAAAGAATTATCCCATTTAAAAATATACTTAAATCTACTATTTCATCAACCCAAACCCAGGAAAAATATTCTCTATAATATTCGGATCAGTAGAATAATTAAAAAAGGACAATAAAAAATGTGAAAATGGAGTTTTGTGGAGAAAATGACTAAGGAAGAAGAGGGGCGATGGATATAGGAAGAAAAATATTGAAAAATTAATTAATTAAGGATGAAAATATTATTTTATTCTTATCCTAACCAGTTCATGGACCTGGTGGAACATGTTTGTGTACTTGATCAACTTACTGACTATGTCTAAGATGAATTTCCAATAGAAGAGAAATACATACCATGATACCAAGACAAATTCATATAACTAAATAACCCTAATATCATATCAAAATATGAATGTTTTTGGATAAACTAGTAGGGCCAACCCCTGTCCATGATAGAAATACCTTCAGGGTGTAGATCCCAACTCAAAGCCCAACACAATCCTTGGTCAACAATGTAATTTTTAGTATAGATTCATAACTACGGGAAAAAATATTTGGAATAAGTCTTCCTTCTTCTAGGGTTATAAGGTCATAATTAAAGAAATGATAATATATATGGTTCAGCTCCCTGATGAAGTATCCTATAACCATGATCTTTACTTAGGCTAGTTCATGTTGATGATTAAGCCAACCCACCAGTGGATTCCTTAGTAATGGTTTTTCTATTATTGCATCTCCGAAAAACCCAAATCCATATATGGGATGCCTCTATGATACAAGGAATTATTTAATACCCACCAAATGAGATTTTATTGTCGTAAATAACTCATTCAATCGCTCTAGAATTGGTTGGAAATTTACAGTTATTACCAGAGGGTCATTTTGGATTCTTCTTTATTGGAAGCGCTAAGAAGGCGTTAACCAAGAATGCAGTATAGTTCCCTTTCATAGATGTTCATGAGAGATACCTCTAATTTGATAATTTTATAATGATGAAATCACAGATCATAACCATAAATGAGTTGGGTAATTAGTATGGATTATATTATTATGTATCAGGATTCATTATTTGAATACATCTAGTCTATGATTGTCAGGTGGCTTCTTATGGGTATAAATAGTTAAGGACACAAAAGATAAAATTCCCAAACCTTTCATAGATTTTGAAATAATTGAGACTTCCATGATGTGTTGTTGGTATTATATTCTGTGTGATATATTTTTTGAATGTAGTAAAAAGTGTTAGAATAATATTTAATCACAAAGTAAAATGAACCATTGATTGTAGAGAAGGTTTGAGTACCTATAATCCTTTATCATTGACCTAATATATATCCTCAATAAGGGGAATATTTTTTCAAATTTATTTTATTGTAAGTATTAGGATTAGGTAGTACATGATACAAGAGTCATGTGGAATATGGTTTCCCACTTGTAAGATATGTGACTGTAAGTTCAAAAGTTGCACGGCCAAGTGACACGTATGTCTGTATCTATCACTTATTCACTCCTCAGTAGTATTATGGGAGTAAACATTAAGAGTTAAACTATTTATTCACGAGATAAATGATAAACGATTTATATATTTATATTTAATAAAATGTTTGCTATTTTTATCCATTTATCATTTTTAATGTGAATATCTTGGGATTTCAGTCTTCAAGAAATTTCTTAAGCAGCACTTTAAAAATGATTCAAGTGTTTTTAAATGTTTATTAAACAATTACATGTGTTAAACAAACTTTTTTTTGTTTTAAGTAGATTTAAAATGATTGAAACTATTGCGATGGAATTAGGATTCATGGAAAGTCTTTGTCAACTCATCTGATTGACTTTCATAAAGAGATGTGAATTTTTTGAAAGACTATTTAATGCTGGTTTCATTTTACATAGGGTGTGTTGTTTTAAAGAGGATTTTTTTGTAAATGGTTGTTTTCTAAATTGGATTTAATGTATGGTTTTATAAATAGTTATAAAAAAATTGGGGTTCTCTTCTAAGGTGATGATTCCTAGGAAATGAAATGAAATAATAGCTATCATTCAAATTATGAGTTCCCCTTATTAAAAGTTCACTTTTGTGTATTTATTTTGTTAAATATTAATATCACTAAATAAAACCAGATTTATATGAAAAAATAATGGATGTATCTGAATAGTTTGTCAAATGATTATGAATATGGAGTGAAAGAGTTCATCAGGTTTGAAAAATTTCATGCATATGAAAATTCTCGAATCCTTTGTCCATGTATACAATATTTTTATTAAAGGCATGTTAGTCTAGAGGAGTTGGAAGAAAACTCAATCTATCACAGAATAGATCAAAGTTAAAAATATTGGTATAGACATGGGGAAAAAGTGAATATATCTAGTGGTTGGGATTTCACTACATCTTATGGGTCATATGATATGATTACATGTGTTAAAAATGAAGAACATTGAATCGAGGATGTGACTAAAGATGTGAATGATGATGAGGATTGAATTTAGTAAATGGCCAAGAATGTTAATGATGAACTTTTTGATTTACCAAAATAGTTTTATCAGTTAAATAGTTGCACAATGATTCCATTTTATGGTAGTTTCAATAAATATACAACATTTTTATCCATAATGAAGCTTTATAATTTGTATGTAGGAAAAGGTTTGAGTGAGACCGGTTTTAAGGAACTATATTCTCTCTTCAATTACATGGTCCTAGAAAATAATCAGCTCTTGAGACAATCATATGAATCTAATCAAATTCTACACTCTATGGGTATGATCTTTGAATGAATACACTTCTTCCTGAAAGTGTATACTATTTTTCAAGGACCAAAATCACATAGAGAATGCCCAATGTGTGGGGTTTATCAATACAAGAACGATGTATCTGGTCCTTTGAATGTATAACAGAATTTTCTATTCATTCCAATATTTAGGCACCTATATGGAAGTGAGGAGACTAGAAGTAAATTGACGTGGCATGAAGGCAGAAGAAATAAATATGGGAAACAAAGTCACCCATCAAACTTTCCTTAGTGTCAGAGTATTGATCTTGAGCATCATGAATATTAAAATGACCAGAGGAACATTTTTCTTGCATTATCTATATATGGAGTGAATCATTTTGGTTTTCATATCAGCATTCATAGTACATGGTCTGTTATGTTCTTAAATAATCACTTTCCACCGTGTTTATTCATGAAACAATACTACATCATGTTATCTATGCATATATCAAGACCAAAAAAATCAGGTAATAATATTGATGTATATTGGGATCCACTATTCATATATTTGAAATTGTTGTGGGGTTTAGGGATTACATTATATGAGGCTTATAGAAACGAGGATTTTACATTGAGAGACAAGCTAAATTGAATGGTAAATTAAATTCCTCCTTATAGAAATTTTTCTGGATAGATCATTAAAGGAATTAAGATTGTCCCATCTTCGAACAAGGAAAACAGTAAATTTGGTTCAAACATTTATCGAAAACTATTTTTATATGGCATCACAGATTTCTACCCTAACCACATATTTTTTGATATTGAATGACATCATTTGACGTAAGTTCATAAGTGTGTACAACACTGTCTCCACTAACAAGAAATCAATAGTTTTAAAAAGTAAAATATTTGGATAATTCTTTTGGTAAAACAATTTCAAAAAACCTTATAAAAACCAATTGGAAAATGAGATCAATTTTTTTGAATTACCATATTGGAATGGTCTGTACGTCAGACATTTTTTTGATGTTATGCATGTTGAAAAATGGTTTTTGATTTTGTCATCAGTACGTTGTTAAATGATCTCGGAAAAACAAAAGAAATAACTAAGGTAAGTTTTGAAATGGTTGGCATGATAATATGAGAAGATTTGGTGCCAGTGAAGGGTGAAAACAAACATTTCTTCTTCTAGATACTTACACTATTTACAAGAAAGAGGTATATTTGTTTTCCAACATCATGAATGACATAAAGGTTTCATATTGGTATTAATCGAATATCAAGAAAAATATATCAATGAAAGATTTAAAGTTAAAGGGTTTGAAATCACATGACTGCTGTGTTTTTATGAAATATCTAATGACTATAGCTTTACATTTCATTTTTTTCAAGAATTACCATCATTCATTAACCAAACTGTGTTTCTTATTCAAATCTATATGAAACAATGTTATAAACCCGAAAAAAATTATTGACAATGGAAGGATAAATTTCCATAATATTATGTGAATTTGAAATTTTCTTCCCATAAACATTATTTGATATGATGGTTCATCTTATGGTTCACATGGTGGGAGAGATTAGACTATATAGTTCTATACACAATAGATAAAGGCATCCCATTGAATGATTTATGAGGATTTCGAATGGGTATGTCAAAAATAAAATTATGCCAGATGGTTGTTTTACAGAGTGATATATTGTTGAAGAAACCATTGATTTATATAACAAATATTTATCTAGTTTAGAGAGACCTGGTCAACCAAAACTTCATCACATAGGGTGGATTAAGGGTGAAGGGATTTCGAGAAGAGATGTTGTCAAAATCAATAATACAGATATAAACCTTGCCCACCGTTATGTTTTTAATAAAATTTTGTATGTTAATCCATATGTTAAAACCCACAAATAAATTATTAGTCCATTGAATCCATAACGGGATGAAATATGAATATAAAATACACATAATAAATAGTTGATAGGATGGTTACAGGACCATTTTTAAGTAGTTACGTGAAAATATGGATTCAATTTTAGAACCACTTCGATGAATAAAAATAGGACCAAGTGTGTAAGTATTATCTTACAATGGTTATGTAATTATTTGTTATACTTTATATACAAATGATCATGATGAATATAGTACCATAGAAAACAGCGATGTTACACTCATGGAAAAATCAATGCATGTATCTGGTACTAAGGATAGAAATCCAATTCACCTGAATATGTTATATTTTAGAATAATAAAAAAGTTATAGCAGTTGTATTATACAACATTCCAATTCCAAGTTTTTTATGAAAATGGGTTGATAACATTAGTGTTGTTAAAATAAATGAATTGGAATTCCTGAAAGTTGATTTTAGTAAGGAAGGGTTAAATGAAAAACTTTTTCATAATGTCATCAAAAGAAATGAATGTATTTTATGTTCCAGATCCCTCAAAATGAAAGTATCAAGTTGTTCTATTATAGAAAAAAACTAGTTAATATTTATATGAAAATTAAATTTAGGATGGACCATTCATTGGGATGTTGTAATCATTTCGTAGTGGTCCCAATGTATATGGTGTTTTTATGTCAAAGGAGACAATAATGATGGGATTTAGATCATCGATAGATGGGAAAATACATTGATCCTTTAAAAAAGAATAACAGAGATCAATAATCATGTAATAATTTTTTACAATATATATTTTATTACCTCATGTTATTATCCATTTGTTGCTACAGTTATTTACTATAAATTAAATGTTAAACCACTTGTGAACATAATGACTTCTGTATATGATGGTGCTCCCAATCTCGAGGAATAATAGATCTCTCAACATTTTTTCGCTCACTGTGTAGAGGAACTAAATTCTACCCATGTTGGTTCTCCAATTCATGAAAAAACAATAGGTTTATCATCATTCTGTTACTTCCAATGTAGAGGAACAATGACCATATGCACATGCCGTTGCTACTGCTCCATTGGAACATATTGATGAAATTAATATTCAGGAAATGGTAGGTCACAATAGATTGGCATCATAGAAAAAACATAATAGAATCATAGTTTGACGGTGTTAGATTAAGCCAATAATGTGAATGATAATGGAATCAAATTCAAGGCCATATTGAATGCATCCAGATAGCATGTTAACCCAACAATGCCATGTTCAATAGTTATATTGGAATTTTAACTCATCAAGGTGTGCCAATTGATGTAGATTCATGGCACCATGTTTTTTCATATTTAATGACATAGATGTGTGAATATATTATAGTAAAATTATGATATAATTTATTTATTTTACTAAAAAAATTAAATAATGAACCATTGACATATTATTCATCATCCATAATAGAGTAAATTTATATTAGATGAATCCCACAAGAAATATGTATCAATGATTTCATGAAGAATTCACATAGGATTTCTCACAATCCAATAAAGGAATCATCTTAATTATGTTGATGGGTAAATAAACCTACATCCACTAGTTATCTATGAACCCCTCATAACCCTATAAAAAAGGGAGTTGTTTACTATCCATCATGAAGATGTGTCTTTTCTGGTACATTTTGTCCTATAATACATTGATTGAAAATATTTCTATTCGTCATTTTTTATTGACGTTTCTATATTTATAAAACAACAATTGAGTGCTAAAAATATGGAATGAGCAACAAAACTGTCAAACCCAAACCGTAAAGCAAGGATGGGGTATGCTTCACGTGAAAAAAAATTGGTACATTTTTTAAATCTACCATAATATTTTTATGTGACATAAGACTACACCAGAATAATTTTCCTCCATTTATATATTGTTCTATGACTCCAAATAAAAAACACATCCATCCCACACCTTGTGATATGGAAGGAGGAACATGTAAATAATGTTGGGATAATAATAGATGAAAACACATACTGTGTGGGAAACATGTGTTGGTATTACATAATATAAAATTATTTTAATTTTAAAATATATTATATAACAACGAACGCTTACTTTCATATATTTAATATCTAGAATAGTCAAAGTAATAAAAACACATATACTAGATGAACACATACTATCAGTGTCCTTGAAAGAGCCAAAATAGTATGACCACATCAGAGGTACAGGTTTTGGGGTGTCACCCTGAACATATATTAAGGATAAAAACTAGAGGAAGATCCAAGTGAATTAATAAAATAGATGAGAGAAAGAATAACTAACCTTGAATAATAATTATAATAGAAGAGGGATATGAGGTAAAATTTAATGGGGGAGGCTGAGAGAAGAAGAAACTGAAGAACATACACTACGTGGAGATCCCACTACACCCCCACTATCTATGATGCCAGCAATTCCCCTCAAAGAGAAATCATAGATATGTTAAAAAATGTTCTAGTAAATGTTTTGATGAAAAGGAAATCAGACAGTCATTGATAACATTCTTGTACTGATATTCTGTAGGGTGCTAATGACTATGATTTATATCTGTCAAAACCCACCACTCGCCTTATAGTGAGGGCTAAGGTGTTCAATATTAAAAACAACATCTTATACATAATTCCACATCCAACATGGCATGTGTGAGTGTAGATTTTTGTAGACCAGGAACTGAGAACCAAGATACATATTCCAATCCATGAGGAAGACATTCATATGGTTGAAAAAACTGTTGGAATATTCATTATATGGTAGTCACATCTTGTAAAAAACATAACGATAACATGTTATTAATTTCCAATTTAATTTTCAATGGAATCATTTAACAGTTAATGTAAAAAATATAAGAACCAATGAATGTTATTAAATATGGACAAAGATAAGGGGATGAAACAAAAAACCTCCTAAATACATCAAAAGGTTCGACCCACTGAACATAATGTTTTACTGTAATCACCATTACCCTAGTCATTAAATATCTACATTTACTACCATTGAAGGCTCACGTGGATACCAAGTTAAAATATGGTTGCAACTAGATATTGGATTTTTTAGAAAATAAGTATGGATTGAAAGATCAATACGTCATTGGTGTTGATCGTGAAACTGAAATCCTCGACTATGATTGGTTAGGCAGCTCAATTATAAATGTATACATGAGGTGTGTTTTCATCTTTTAATTTTCCAAAAGCTAGTATAATTTGTTAATTATGAATGAATACATTTTATATTTTTGAAAGTGTATATATGAAAAAATTTAATGGATTTCCCCCTGAAACAAAATTCGGACTCATTAGTCCTCACATATCCTCTACAGAATAAATGAAAATTGATGCAAAAATGGATGAAATAGTGTGAGGTCTGATCAAATCATTTGAAAGAAAACTTTAGGATGGAATTCTCAATTTAATTCCAATTATTCCGCGGTAAAACTCACCAATTTAATCAAAAAACATTTATTTCCATTTCACTCATTTCATAATCCTTTTTGCGTTATTTTCCATCATTGGATGCTCATTGTGGTATAATTGGATACTCCAAATATTTATTTCTTGGATTCAATGCATGGATATCCAAAAAACCATCCAGAAATGATGGATTTTCTCAATTTTTAATACACTAAATCCAAAATTCTAGATTAATAAATCATGTAATATAACTTATATTATATTTTTATGATGATTTCATTATGATATGTTGGTGCATCAATATCATGAAAAACAATGAATGAGGTCCTATGATAAGAATGAGGAAGAAAATTTGTTCTAATATTGGATAAGTATCATGATATATTAATAATATTTCACTATCCAAATACATATCAAAACAAATTGCTTATTCTCCTACATGTTTCTATATTGTCTAAAACCACCCAATGGAGAAGATACCTATTATTATGTTTGTAAATTTATTAGGGAGATCGTATTCCATGAATAAAACAGCATCCCTAAAGAGGTATTTTTGAAGATAAATAGTATTTCATTTAAAATATCTATTAATCCTTTTTGTGATTATATTTTTCTATAATTACTATGACTGTTGAAAATTCAAATATTCATAGGATGATATTTATGATCTCATAATCAAATGGGCAGCATACCTGATGGGAGAATGTATACAATTATCATTAAGATGTGACTTCAATATAATTAGTGGATTGTTTCACATTTATGATTAATTTAATTATTTATAGTATTACTCATATAACAATTTTTTCTTATATATATGGATTCCTTTGTTTGAGTGAGGGTGGTTCATTTGAAGATTATCATGCTCTCAAGAGATTTCACTTTGAGCCCACAACCCAAAATTAAATGAGAAGGTATTTATTTTAATATTATATGTTTATCATCATAACATTATTTGTAAACTACTAAATTAACATAATATAAATTTGATGTTTGACTGTGTATGCAGACAATGTCTTCCACAAACTTATTCTCTCTAAAAAACTTGTCACCCTTGCATTGTCAGAATTTATCACATTCCATCCCTGGAAGGGGAGGGAACATTAATGAAATTGATAAATATTGAAAATTCAGTGTTTCAATTTTCATAAATAAAGAATATGGAAAGCATTATATTGCACTGTGTGGCCCGTATGACTCTATGTGACTCTTTTTAATTTAAAATTGACATTAATTTAAGTACAAATAGAAACTGACATACTGAAAACCAAACAGACACATTCATATTGTTTTTATAGTTTATGAAAATCATATATTAGTAATTTTTGACATATAGGAATCATCCTCACCTCAGTAAAATGCACGGTGTAGCTGGTATGACTCAAAGTGTCTCTTTTTATTTAACATTAACATTTATTTAAGTAGAAACAAAAAATTACTTAATGAAAAGAAAGAATGTGTATTCACATTTTTTTTGATATTTTAGTAAAACAATATATTTTTCATTTATGATTTGTAATATTAGCTACATATCTATATTATTCATAGTGTAACCAGTATAATTCAAGGTTTCCCTTTTATTTGACGTTGAAAATAATTTAGATAAAAAACATGAAGTGACACAATGACAACCCTGTAAACACATTCACATTGTTTTTATACTTTCTAAAAATAGTCTATTAGTAATATTTTATGTTTAAGAATTAGTTTAACCTCAATAGGATGCATGGTGTGTATAGTATAACTCAATGTGTCCCTTTTTATTTAAAATTGACATTAATTTAAGTAAAAAGATCATGAGACATACTGAAATTCGAGAAAATGAATTTTGATTGTATTGATACTTTATAAAAACTATCCATGAGTAATTTTTGACATGTAAGATTCAACCGCACCTCAATCTGAATCACAGTGTGACTAGTATGACTAAAAGTGTCTGTTGTCAGTTTAAAATTGAGATTTTTGGTCAAAATGTGTGACTCATTAAAAACCAAGAAAACACACTCCAATTGTCTTGATAATTTACAACTATGATTAATATGTTATGTTTGATGTGGATGATATTGTCTCACATATATATTATGCATTATGCGATCAGTATGACTCAAAATGCGCGTTCCCATTATGAAATGATATTTTAGTAAAAAAAAAACCCTCACATACATAGAACTGAGAAAACACATTCATAATGGTATGATATTTTATGAAAATGATCTATAAGTCCCTTTTGACATGTCAGAATTAGGAACACCTCAATACAACACATGATGTGGCTAGTATGACTCAAAGTGTCTATTTTTATATAAAAATGAATTTATTTTTAGTAAAAATAACAAGTGACATACTGAAAACCAGAAAAATGCATTCAGATTCTTTTTATATTTTAGTAAAATTATCTATTAGTATTCTTTTTTGTGATAGAGTAAGTAAAACCACATTATGATTCATGGTGTGGCCAATATTACTCAAAATGTCTCTTTTTATTTAAAATAAACATTAATTTATGTAAAAAAACAAGTGACATACTAAAATCTGAGCAATCACTTTTGAATTTTTTTTATATTTTATAATAATGAACGATTTTTCATTTGTGATGGTTCGAAATTAGCCAATCCTGAATATGATGGGTGGTGTGGCTGGTAGACTTCATTGTGACTCTTTTCATTTAAAAATGACATTAATTTAAGTAAAAACAAAAATTGAAATAATGAAAAACATGAAAACACATTAATATTGATTTGATATTTTAGAAAACTAAACTATTAGTCATTTTTGAAATGTGGGAATCATCCACACCTCAATATGATGCACAATGGGGCCAATATGACTCAAAGTATCTCCTTTTGACTTAAATTTTACATTAATTTAATTAAAAATTACCTGTATCATAATTAAAATTGAGAAAATGAATACAAATTATTCTGATACTTTATTAAAATGATCCATGCGTCATTTTTATGTGTAAGAGTCAAAATAACCTCAGTCTAATGCATGGTTTGACTGGAATGAAAAAATTTGTGTGTTATTAGTGTAAAAATGACATTTTTGTTCAAAATTTGTCCCTCACTAAAAATGATGAAAAAACACTCTGATTGTCTTAACAATTTAGTAAAACAGTTCATAAGTATTTTTTGATGTGTATGAAGCAATCTCACATCAAAACAACACACGATACGATCGGTATGAACCAAAATATGTGTTACAGGTATGTAATGACATTTTAGTATAAAAACACATCTGGAATACTGAAAACCATGAAAATGCATTTTGATTTTAGTGATATTTTAGGAAAAGAATATATTATTCATTTGTGATATTTAGGATTGTAACACCGCGAGATTTTATGAAAAATATTCTTTTCATTAATGTCTTGTGTTGTACGCCACACCAAAAGGAGCTTGCACAACACGTATCCTTTACTTGCCTTGCATTACACGCAATCGCGACCTTCCTCGATAGCGTGGGTAGTACGCAATATCGTGTTTCACTAAACAACGATATGCTATTAAAATATTATTAAAACTAGCCGTTATGAATAGTAATAACCACTTTTTAAATTTTTTAAATTTTATTTTTCAAAATGGACTTCATTTTTGGATTTGGAATATCAAAATTAGCTTAGGGTGAAATTTTGGTAATTTTTGGATAAATTTCATTTTCTAATGAATAGTGAAAATTACTAAAATTTAATTCAAAACAACATTTTTAATCGAAATAATTAATAATGATAAATTATTAATTTTAGTGATTTTAAAGTATATTTAGAATATATTTTTACAATTTAATACAATGTTGGTCATTGGATGTAATTCTACATTTAAACTAGACATAAACAAGTGTCAATCTTTTGATATTTATTATCTCTTAAGAACATGCTATTTGTTTTGATGACAGGAATTAATTTTTAAATTAATTAATGCAAATGATATTTTTTGAATTTGGTAAAATAGACATAATTTTTGAGTTCATAATAACAAATATAGCTTAGGCCTAATTTTTGGTATTTTTTAGGAAACATTCATTTTTTGATGAATAGTGAAACCACTAAGTGGTAGTTAAAAAAAATAAATTTTTCATAAAACATAATTTTACCACTTCTGTGTGTGGAATTTCAAAAATCCGAGAGTCACATTTAATGTTAGTAAGTAATATGTGGTTCAATGAGATGAAAATAAATTTTGGTGAATAGTAAATTTTTACTTTTTTTTACCACTGTTAAAAGTAAATAGGGTAATTAAGGGAAAAATGTTATTATTATTACCCTAACACATGTACTAATTCTATTTGATATGTCTAATTGGACCAAAAACCACATTTGGAATAAAATATGATCATTTAGGCCTACTTGGATTAGATTAGGACATTTATTATTAATTTATTTAAAGAAGGGTTAAAATAGTTAAAACAAAGTTTAATAAGTAAATCATTTTTAATATAGGGTTAAACATAAGATAAATTCGACTATATACACTAATTAGAATGATAAAACGATTTCCTACATAATGGTATTTTATTTTTAATTTTTAGACATTAAATAATTTAATTTATTTATGACACAATGATGATGCAGTAATTACCACAATAGTGAAAATTTAGGATAATTGATATTATAAATACCCAAATAAATATAATTTGAGACTTTTTATGAATTCCACTAATTTTCTAGGTTAATATGACATGTTAATATTTATTTCATTAACTTTATTAGAACTAATCATTCTGTTATGATTTTCACAAAAATCAATTACCAAATAGTTTCAAAATTGACATAAAATAGTTTTTAAAAGAAATATTATATTATTAATTGTTATTTTATTTCTAAAAATCAATGGTTCAGAAAAATGACTTAGATAAGGTTATATATATTAATTATAAACAATTTGGGGTTCGTTTGGCTTGTTATAGTATGTTTATTAACCTTATAGTGTAAGAACACAAGAAGACACGGTAAAAGTAAAATTATTTTACTTAAGGTTAAATCTAAATGATAAGGTTAAAATAGGAACCTATACTTGTCTAAATTCTATTGGATGAGAGGATTTCGATCCCTCCCCACCTTAGCTTCTAAATAAATTAATTTGGAGCTATTTAAAACCGAATTTGACTTTATAATAAAATAATAGTTTTAGTTATTCCAAAGGTAGCCCTCTCCTCCCTTATAAAAGGGCACTTTCTCCATCTCTTCCTCACACAACTTTCAGCCTTCATGCTCAGCCAAACCCTGCAAAATTATCTTATCCACTTCCCTTGAAACATCCTAGAGGTTCTGTTCTTCCTCCAAGACCAATTTTAGTGCCCTAAAAAGAGATCTCAAAGAGGCGCTTCAAAGAAGAGATAATGTCTGTTACCGATTCTTTCATCTTTATTTCTTCTTCCACTTATTCTTCTTTAGTTGTTTCATTATGAAATAATAACATCAGTATCAATCATATACTGATATGTTATTATAAGTATGATATAACCCTATTTCACCATCTATCCATCCTACGGAAAATGAAATCACCGCGCGTGCGTACGTACGGAACACTGTCTCCACGCCATGGTGAAATCTATTTTCCACCACCACCTTACTTGGATTTGTATAATGGTGTAAATAATAACTATATATGATTATTTAAAAGTTATATTGATTCTGAAATAGTATACATACAGTCCAATACAGTCCCACGATCATGAGAACGATATCATCGCTCGTGCGTACGTACGGACTACCGTCTCCATGACGCGATGAGATTCATTCTCCACTTTAACCATTAATGAATGATTATAAAGTATATATAATAAGTAATAATGAAATATATGACATAATAATGATACTGGATTTATGTGTATATATATATATTTCATCTACTTAATTCTATTCAACTCAATAAGGAAACGAAAACAGCGTTCATGCGTACGTACGACCGACCGTCTCCATGAACGGTGTATTTCTTTCCATTTACTGATTTAGTATATATATGTATATTCTGAATATATATTATATATAAATCATGTTTTATATTCTGGAATTAAGTAATCATGATCTAAGTAATCATATGAATAATTAGAAGTCAAAACAAGGATGACAAATGAAACAATTTTACCCAATAGGCTCTTTAACATGGAATTTACAAAAGAACGGGTAATATAAAATCACAAGTGAACTATATATTATATCATAACAATGAGTATGATTCTGGAATAAGTCAATGGCATTATTTAAATCATTATACATGAGGTTTGGACACTTACGAAGCAAATCGGACCTAAGGTTAGGGAAATATCACAATCTCATTTTTATCCGAGATTGTTTATATTTTGGTATTTATTGGCTTGTATTTTATCATCCACATCCATGTTTCCTCAATATGTAATATTATTTCCATCCACCTACAATTGTTTAAATCCAATTTTACCCTTCAGTAAGTTTTTGGTAAAAGATATGAAAGGAATCTTTTGTCGTTTTTCATACGAGGTACTTTTTGACTTTTCCGACAAAAGTACGAAGAATGTTTTTTTTAACTTATACGACATGAATGGATTTTTAAAACATTATTTCCAAGAATCATCCTTTAAAAGCTTTCAAGTTTATTTTTAATCAAATTCTTTTAGTTTAAAATTATATGACATGTTATGAAAGGAAAATGTTTTTGAAGTAGAAAGGATATTTTCCTTAAGAATGGAGTTCAAGTATTTTATCAAAATTATTTTCCATATAAGATAATATAGGGTTCTGTTTCTATCCCTATTATTACATTTACGTGAATATGTTTTGATGGAATTATTTTATGAATTCCTTTATCTTATATGAATTGTTTTATAATTTCATGTTGTTTAAGATTCCCATTTTTATTACATGGGTTATGCAATGATGTATGATTTATGATTTTGTGGCACACATAAGAATGGTATCATTATGATATGGGTGGGACCTATATCTCCCTCCAATGCATTGGGTAAAGATTTTATATCTCATGAGATAGACATGGCTGGAACGGTAGGTTATACCGGTTTAGTGAAATAGGACTGAAACGAGGGTGACTCGGTTCAGAAATGGACTTTGTCCACTAAGATAGTCTTGGCAATGAGTGTTGACTAATAAGATATTATTCTCTATGATTATGTGTGTATGCCACAAAGTTTCATGTTTTAATTTATTATTATTGGGATTTCATTTCACTACTATGATTTATCCGATGTTATGAAATTATGCTCTCTTTTGCAGGTTAAGATTTCCAAAATGTTATGTTCTTATGAAAATGATGTGATTGATATTTCTTTTATTTACCCTTACTGAGCATTTGAGCTCGCCCTTTTATGTTTTCATTTCCTGAAGATATAAAGAAATGTTTTAGGTAAAAAAAAGGAAGATCTTTATGGGAGATGTTGAAGATCTTTCACCACGATTAGAAAATTATATTCCGAGTTTCCAAACACACTAAACTATTACGATCCATGTGTGTGTGTTTTTGTTATGTAATAATTATTCTGCAAAAGAAATTTAATGTCCATGTACGTCATGCTTCGGGTCTCTACAGTTGGTATCAGAGGAAAAGTTTAGTCAACCTTTGTAAACTAGGATGCGAAAACGTTAGTAAGATCCCTAGAGATATTTCTAAGGTATGTCTAGGGTTGTCCCTAAGGATAAGTATGCGTATAAGATATATTCCTAGAACTATGGTAACAATATTAGATTAAACCAAAGATGTTAGATATTGAAGTTACTCCCCCTTTATTATGATTTTTGCCTTTCACACTATTCTTTTTGGGTTTTAGAAAATGGCTGGAAACAAGATGATTCACGATAATGGAGGATATGTTGGACAATGGAATGATAAACTTCATGAGAAACCAAATGAAATGGGATTTGGAAGTCCAAACATCATTATTATTCCGAATCAGAAAACTCATAATATGATCAATAAAGTAAAATTTGTTAAGTTTCCTGACTCGGCTAATAAGAGAAAGATGGAGTTTCATGATGATCATAGAGAAAAGAATGTTGAATTTCCCCTATGTAAATCATCTGGGAAGAGGCATCAAGGAGAATGTTTCAAAGGAACTGGAAGATGATTTGGGTGTGGAAACGAAAGACACAAAGCTAGTAAGTGCAAAGGAAAAGGTTCAGTTAACACCAGGGATGAGGATAATGGTATTGCTACGACATCAACAATGGTTAAATGTTTTAAATGTGGAATGTACGGGCATTATGCAAACCAATGCCCAAAGGGAAAGTCTCATGAAGAGAATTAGTATGGTCGTATGGGTAGTATTTATGTTGATGATGATGAAGAGTCTACAAATGATATGTGAGTTGAAAGAATTGTTGAAGCTCAGTCAGTGGTTTAATAATGTAGTGGAATGATTACATGTTTATAATGTGTAATGTTTTATATGTAATCTCATGGTACTATGGAATAAAGAGACATCTAAGTATTGTTACACTGTTGTCTTTCCTTGAGTTTTGAAAGTTTATGATTAATGGTACCAGTATCCGTGAAAGGTTATTCAAATATTTTCGGAATATAGATGATAAGCTCATAATGAAGGGATAAGGAGAAAATTAAATGTTTGAAAGTATTCATGAGCTCATGATTGATATAAGGACTAAGTGATATCATGGATTGAGTATATAGAATTTTGAGGATTTTGGTGTGTGGAAAGTGTTAACTTTTAACTACATTCATGTTTTCACTAAGGTTCAATGGGTATTCAAGAGAATACATGATTAAGTCCTTTGAATGTTTAGAATGTGACCAACAAGATATATCTTATGATATATGGGGATCAACGATGGTATTAAATCTCTGGTAATAGTTTTCACTATATTATGAGAGTGAACTGTAGTATTATGGATATGACTAAATATTGGAATGGAATATGTTGGACATGAGTTAGTATTGTTTAAGGATAGATGTTTTTTTCGATATTATTGATGGGATGTTATAGTAATATGGTTTTAGAAAAAGGACAACCTACAGGACGAGCGACAGCCCACCACGTCGAACAAGGCCGTGGAAATTGAACCCTCAACCGAATTGCGATTGGCCTTTATCGCCTACCAGTAGCCTACAGGAAGTCCATGTTTAGTAGAAACTAGTTTTATTATATTAAGCAGTATGATATATGAAGTATAAGTCCATTTTTGGAACCATATACGACTAATCTAACCATAAGATGTACTTATAACTTTTGCTAACCTTTTGTTTGAAACAGATGGAATGACCCATCATTATATCACATGATCTGTTAACACTTCACGAATGAAAAATTCAACTTCATTTGTTTAAGATATGAAGTGGAAATTGTCCAAAGAATGACAAATGGTGAGACTATACCAAAATCATGAAATTATTTCTTCTAATTCAAATTTCATCAACTTTAGGGAAATGATCTTGAAAACCAAAAATGTTGTCCTAGTGCTCTTATATCTGGTGAATCAGATGGTACCATAGATCATCACAAATTTATGGCTTTGTGATTTCTGTATTTTCCATAGCCATGTTCTCTACCACTCTCCATCAGAACATGATGGTTAGATTTCTCTTCCATATCCATATTTTCACCTAAGTGGAAACCCAGTGATTAGTTTATTTGGGTAATCATTACATTTCATACTTTGGTTTTTAAATCCATGTTTTGGTATTCCTTTTTACGATGTGTGTTTCTATTAAGGAAACTTTCGAGTAGTAAATCATTTATAACCCCGACGAATTTCGAGGGCGAAATTCATTTTAAGGGGGGTAGAATGTAACACCTTGAGATTTTATGAAAAATATACTTTTCATTAATGTCTTGTGTTGTACGATACACCAAAAGGAGCTTGCACAACACATATCCTCGACTTTCCTTGCATTACACGCAATCACGACCTTCCTCGATAGCATGGGTAGTACGCAATACCGTGTTTCACTAAACAACGATATGCTATTAAAATACTATTCAAACAAGCCGTTATGAATAGTAATAACCACTTTTTAAATTTTTTAAATTTTATTTTTCAAAATGGACTTCATTTTTGGACTCGGAATATCGAAATTAGCTTAGGGTGAAATTTTGGTACTTTTTGGATAAATTTTATTTTCTAATGAATAGTGAAAATTACTAAATTTTAATTAAAAATAACATTTTTAATCGAAAAAATTAATAATGATAAATTATTAATTTTAGTGATTTTAAAGTATATTTAGAATATATTTTTACAATTTAATACAATGTTGGTCATTGGATGTAATTATACATTTATACCAGACATAAACAAGTGTCAATCTTTTGATATTTATTATATCTTAAGAACACGCTATTTGTTTTGACTACAGGAATTAATTTTTAAATTAATTAATTAAACTGATATGTTTTGAATTTGGTAAAATAGACATCATTTTTGAGTTCATAATATCAAATATAGCTTAGGCCTAATTTTTGGTATTTTTCTGGAAACTTTCATTTTTTGATGAATAGTGAAACCACTAAGTGGTAGTTAAAAAAATGAATTATTCATAAAACTTAATTTTACCGCTTCTGTGAGTGGAATTTCAAAAATCTGAAAGACACGTTTGATGTCAGTAAGTAAAATGTTGTTCAATGATATGAAAATAATTTTTGGTGTATAGTAACTTTTTACTTTTTTTAGCACGGGTAAAAGTAAATAGTGTAATTAAGGGTAAAAATGTTATTATTATTACCCTAACACATGTACTAATTCAGTTGGATAAGTTTAATTCGACCAAAAACAACCTTAGGAACAAGATATGATCATTTAGGCCACTTGGATTAGATTAGGACATTTAATATTAATTTATTTAAAGAAGGGTTAAAATTGTTAAAATCAAAGTTTAATAAGTAAATAATTTTTAATATTGGGCTATACATAAGATAAATTCTACTATAAATACTCATTATAAAGATAAAAACATTTCCTATATAATGGTATTTTATTTTTAATTTTTATTCATTAAATAATTTAATTTATTTATGGCATAATGATGATGTAGTAATTACCACAATATTGAAAAATTACAATAATTGATATTATAAATACCCAAATAAATATAATTTTTAGACCTTTTATGAATTAAACTAATTTTATTGGTTAATTTGACATGTTATTATTGATTTAACTAACGTTTTTTGAACTAATAATTCTGTTATGATTTTCATAAAAATCAATTACCAAATAGTGTCAAAATTGACATAAAATAGTTTTTAAAACAAATATTATATTATAAATTGTTATTTTATTCTTAAAAATCTAAGGTTCGGAAAAATGTCTTAGATAAGGTTATATATATTAATAATAAACATCTTGGGGTTCGTTTGGCTTGTTATAGTAAGTTTATTAACCTTATAGTGTAAGAACACAAGAAGACACGGTAAAAGTAAAATTATTTAACTTAATGTTAAATCTAAATGATAAGGTTAAAATAGGAACCTAAACTTGTCTAAATTCTATTGGATGAGAGGATTTAGATCCCTACCCACCTCATATATTAAATAAATCAATTTGGAGCTATTTAAAACCGAATTTGACTTTATAATAAAATAATAGTTTTTGTTATTCCAGAGGTACCCCTCTCCTCCCTTATAAAAGGGCACTTACTCCCTCTCTTCCTCACACAACTTTGAGCCTTAATTCTCGGCCAAACCCTGAAAAATTATCTTATCCACTTCCCTAGAAACATCCTAGAGGTTCTGTTCTTCCTCCAAGACCAATTTTAGTGCCCTAAAAAGATATCTCAAAGAGGCGCTTCAAAGAAGAGGTAATGTCCGTTACCGATTCTTTCATCTTTATTTCTTCTTCCACTTATTCTTCTTTAGTTGTTTCATTATGAAATAATATCATAAGTATCAGTCATATACTGATATGTTATTATAAGTATGAAACAACCCTATTTCACCATCTATCCATCCTACGGAAAATGAAATCACTGTGCGTGCGTACGTTCGGAATACCGTCTCCACGCCGTGGTGAAATCTATTTTCCCCCACCACCTTACTTGGATGGGTATAATGGTGTAAATAATATCTATATATAATTATTTTAAAGTTATATTGATTCTGAAATAGTATACATACACTCCAATACAGTCCCACTATCATGAGAACGATATCATCACTCGTGCGTATGTACGGACTACCGTCTCCACGACGTGATGAGATTCGTTCTCCACTTTAACCATTCATGAATGATTATAAAGTATATATAATAAGTAATCATGAAATATATGACATAATAATGATACTGGATTTATGTGTATATATATGTATGTCATCTACTTAATTCTATTCAACTCAATAAGGAAACGAAAACATCGTTCATGCGTACATACGGCCTACCGTCTCTATTAACGGTGTATTTATTTCCATTTACTAATTTATTATATATATGTATATTCTGAATATATATTATATATAAATCATGTTTTATATTCTGGAATTAAGTAATCATGATCTATGTAATCATATGAATAATTACAAGTCAAAACAAGGATGACAAATGAAACTATTTTACCCAAAACGCTCTTTAACATGGAATTTACAAAAGAACAGGTAATATAAAATCATAAGTGAACAATATATGATATCATAACAATGAGTATGATTCTGGAATAAGTCAATGACATTATTTAAATCATTATACAGGAGGTTCAGACACTTACGAAGCAAATCGGACCTAAGGTAAGGGAAATATCACAATCTCATTTTTATCCGAGATTGTTTATAATTTGGTATTTACTGGCTTGTTTTTTATCATCCACATCCATGATTCCTCGATATGTAATATTATTTCCATCCACCTACAATTGTTTAAATCCAATTTTACCCTTCAGTAATTTTTTGGTAAAATATATGAAATGAGTCTTTTGTTGTTTTTCATACGAGGTACTTTTTAACTTTTCCGTCAAAAGTACGATGAATTTTTTTTAACTTATACGGCATGAATGGATTTTTAAAACATTATTTCCAAGAAGAATCCTTTACAAGTTTTCAAGTTTATTTTTAATCAAATTATTTTAGTTTAAAATTGTATGACATGTTATGAAAGGAAAATGTTTTTGAAGTAGAAAGGATATTTTCCTTAAGAATGGAGTTCAAGTATTTTATCAAAATTATTTCCATATAAGATAATATAGGGTTTTGTTTCTATCCCTATTATTACATTTACTTGAATATGTTTTGATGGAAATATTTTGTGAATTCATTTATCTTATATGAATTGTTTTATAATGTCATGATGTTTGAGATTCCCATTTTTATTACATGGGTTATGCAATGATGTATGATTTATGATTTTGTGGCACACATATGATTGGTATCAATATGAGATGGGTGGGACCTATATCTCCCTCCAATGCATTGGGTAAAGATTTTATATCTCATGAGATATACATGGTTGTAATGGTAGGTTATACCGGTTCAGTGAAACAGCACTGAAACGAGGGTGACTCGGTTCAGAAATGGACTATGTCCACTAAGATAGTCTTGGCAATGAGTCTTGACTAATAAGATATGATTCTATTTGATTATGTGTGTATTTCACAAAGTTTCATGTTTTATGTTATGATTATTGGGATTTCACTTCACTACTATGATTTATCACATGTTATGAAATTATGCTCCCTTTTGCAGGTTAAGAATTTCAAAATGTTATGTTCCTATGAAAATGATGTGATTGATATTTATTTTGTTTACCCTTATTGAGCATTTGAGCTCACCCTTTTATGTTTTATTTTCCCTAGGATATAAATAAAGGTTTTAGGTAAAAAAAGGAAGATCTTTATGGGAGATGTTGAAGATCTTTCACCACGATTAGAAGATTATATTCCAAGTTTCCAAAGGCACTAAACTATTACGATCCTTGTGTGTGTGTTTTTGTTATGTACTAAGTATTCCGCAAAAGTAATGTAATGTCCATGTACATCATGCTTCGGGTCTCTACAAGGATCATAATCATCTTGATACAACACACGATGTGGTCGGCGTGACTCAATGAGTCTGTTTTTATTTAAAATTGACATTAATTTAAGTAAAAAACAACAAGTGACCTAATGAAAATTAAACAAAAACATTTGGATTGTTTTTCTATTTTAGTAAAACAATAGATCAATCATTTTTGACGTGTAGTATTTATTTTCACCTCAATTCGGCGTATGGTGTTTCTAGTATAACTCAAAACGTCTCTTTTTATTTAAAATTTACATTAATTTAAATAAAAACAAAAAATGACATACTAAAAAATAAAAAGACTTATTAAGATTGTTTGGATTTAATATATATATATATATTAGTCCTTTGTGAGGTTTAGAAAGATGTTGAACCTCAATGTGATGTCTCATGTGGCTGGTGTAACTCAAATTGTCTATTTTTATTTAAAATTGTCATTAATTCAAGTAAAAACCACATGTGACATAATGAAAACTGAGAAAAAAAATTTGGATTGTTTATTGAAATTTTAGGAATATGATCTATTGTTAATTTTTGACATGTATGAATTATAATCACCTCAATATGATGAATGGGGTTCTCAGTATAACTCAAACTGTGTCTTTTTTATTTAAAATTTGCATTAATTTAAGTAAAAACAACAAATGACATACTAAAAACTAAGAAAACACATTCAGATTAGTTGGTAACATTATGACAATGATCCATGAGTTATGTTTGACGTGTATGTGTCAACAAAACCTCAAAGAGATGCACCGTGTTACTGGATTGATTTAAAGTGTTCGTTATAATAATAAAATTAACATTTTAGTTCAAAATGTGTAACTGACTACAAACCGTGAAAATATACTCATATTCTCTTGATCATTTAGTAGAATGATTTATAAGGAATTTTTGATATGTATGAAGTACTCTCACATTAAACAGATGGATGATACAACCATTCTGACTCAAACTCATTGCTTTCAGTTTGAGGTGGCATTTTAGTAAAAAAACACACCAAGTATACTGAAAATCATTAAAATACATTTATATAGTTATGATACATCAAGAAAATGATCCATTAGTAGTTTTTGGTAGGTAGTAATTAGACACACCTCAATATAATACTCCCTGTGGCTGGTATAACTCCAAATGTGTCATTATTTAAAATTGACATTAATTTTAGTAAAAGAACAAGTGACATAACCAAAATTGTGAAAACACATCCAGATTGTATTGATATTTTAGGAAAAAGTACCATAAATAATATTTTATTTGTAGGAATCAATCCCTCTTCAATAAGAAACGTTGTGTGATCGATATATCTCCAAATGTGTAATTTTTATTATATATTTATATTTTATTAAATTGTTCTTTTATATTAATGTATAATTTATGTCTTTATATTGTTAATAAAATAATATTTTATTTTTTATATAGGTGGAAGCTTTTCCTCAGGTTGAGATGATTTGTTCAAAAACTAATACCCTTTCCATACATTTTTTAGAGGGGATCACATGAGTCAAAATATGAAATATTAAGGATTTATAATTTTTATTTGATATTTGTAAATATAGTTATATAAAACATTTTTTTAAAATGTAAATAGTAGTTATAATTTTATATATCATGTGTGGAAATTTTTTTTTGATGATGTAAATTAAATATATATTGAATTATTTTAAATTGTAGCATTGATTGAAATTACATGGAAATTGTAGTTTTTTCTTCAGGATGTGTTGTTATATGAACAACACATGTTAGAGGCTATGCCTTAATAAGTTCTACTTTTAGTGATAATAAATTACCCCCTTTATCTAAACTATCGAAATCATAGATAAAGGGGGTGCCTTTATAAACACTAAAAATAATGTTTATAATGGTTGTCTTTACCAGTTCTAAATAAACAATGATAAAGGACCTGCCTTTTTTTCTTTTTTAGTGATGATAATGGGGACCCCCTTATCATTGTTGTGATTAAAAATGATTTTTGGAACTATGAAAGGATATTTTTCATGTTTTTAGATTCTATATGTATAGTACTGTGTTTTTTATTAAATCATAAAATTATCTAAGGAAGATTAAGGTCATGGATGTATGGTTTTGTAGTTAAGAAGATAGATAGTGGTCATGGAAATACCCACATTTTCACTATTATTAAATCCTTGGTTCAGGTTTGGGATGCATTGAGATTGTTTGTGGTTAGGTTTGTAGAGGAACAATCGACGTACTGCCTCCCAACTATCATTGTGGAAGAATAACAGACCTTGGTTGGAAGATGCCAACATGATGAGAAATGGGGATACAAAATCCAAGAGAATGCCACTTTGGGCTTGCACCTATATTACTCGAATACAGGGAGTATGTCATTTGAGGGTGTGGGGTTTAACAAGGTAATCGGGAATCATTCCAAATTGGAAATTGTGTTTGTCAGTAAATATGGGGCCACGGGTCATGTGGTTTCATTCCTTGCACCCCATCCAGTACATCATTAGGGTTTCTAAGGTCACCGAACTTATGATCTTACAAAAAATCTGATAGTATGCATGCCCAATTATCATCCACCATACTCGGATCCTCAACTAGAGTGTAAGATCAGATGATAAGGAAATTTATTGGAGGTGTCGATTGTTTTAAATTTTACAAATATATGGGGCAATGAAGGTGGGGCTAACTGGCTTAAAATGCAGTCAAATACAGTATTAGATTTTGATATTAATTAATATTTGAAAATAAGGTAAAACATGGGGCATCCATTGGGGATAATATGTCCGTGAGACATGGGTGAGGAGTGTATAAAGTGGGATATAATTATTTATAATATATTTATAATATTTTATATATTAATTAGTAATTGAATTATTTTATTTAATTATTAATACATTGTTATGTTATTATGTTATTAATATAATTAGTAGTCTTATATCTAAAATATATTGTTTAATGATGTAAATAAAATAATTTTTATTTACAAAAACTTTTAACTGGTCAATAATAATACTCTTCCTTAAAAATTTAAAAATAATTATTTATAATTTATTTTTTTGATATAATTATTAGTAAATTTTTAATAAGTAGATTAATTATTAATTATCAATTGTATTATTTATTATTAATTTTTAAAATATGAATATGGTATTGATATAATTATTAGTATTATAGTTTATATTTATGGTATAATAAATAAACAAAATAATTTGTATTAAAAAAAATATTTACACATTATCAATTACATTAATATTAATTTATTTTGTTTTATTATTAATTAATTAATCATATAAGAAATAAGATTATATTTAATATTAATATTAATAATATTTAGAGAATTAATATTAATATTAATATTAATTTTTAATAATTTATTTTATATGAAAATATATTATCTTAATACTCACTATTATAATCAATATTTTGTATAATAAATAATGATATTAAATTAATTATTAATAATTAATAATATTTATTTAAATAAAATAATAATATTATTAACATTTAAAAAAAATTAAGAATATTTTTTATTATACATATTATGGATATTAATACTATCCATCCATCCAAATATAAATTTTTATTAGATGCCACTTTAAGGACAAGTGGGAAACCATTGTTCACAGGACCTAGATCACTATGAGCTGAAGGATCTCACAAAATTATTAAACACAAGACTAAGATGATTCAAATCAGACACTCTATATAATTCCCAGTGTGGGGTACTAACCTGAGTGTATGGATCCTCCCTGATAAGGACTTCGAGGTGAGAAATGTTTTTGTCCATTTTCTGAATGAATTCTTCCATGGTGATTTTACCTTAGTTGAAACCCTGGGCAATGATTCGATCATGCATGTCAATCCACTCTCCTTGCTCATCATTGACCTCAATCGTCACACCTCTTTCATAAATTCTTAAAATATCCTCATTAGCGGCATTGGGTCTAAGGTATTTCCCAGACATTTCTTCCTTGGAGTGAATAATGAGCTTCAAACACTCACCATTCACTTCTTCTCTACCTCTTGTAAGCCTGTTTGGTTCCTCCATTTCCCCTCCTGGAGGCCTGTTCTTATTTTTTACTTAACCTTCTTGGCCTACCTAGTCTCCATTGGTTTTGGCAGGTGAGAATAATCCTTGCGACCCTTATTCTTTTTCCCCTGGACCAAAATACATTTCCCCGAATCTCTAGAAACATTTTCCCCTTATTCCGTCGGGGACTGTGCGGGCCTTTTCCTTTGCATAAGTCCATGCTATCCATTGATGGGCTACTATAACTGTCATCACCTGAAAAATCATCATCTGGAGACAGTAGTGGTTCATGAACATCCAAGATCGCAAAGTGATTCCCCTACTTTAACTGTGTGCCTTCATTGCGAGGCTTCGGCTTATAATGTGGCTGGTCCTGATCTGCCTTCTTCTCCATGAAATTATCTATCCCCTCAGACCCAGCCTTCGGATGAATATCCCTTATGGAGTTAGGATCTAAATGTCTTAGGACATTCAAATTGGCCATCTTCTCTTGTCCCCTGGAAGAAGTAGAATTAGACAAGAATGATTTCCCTTGAACCAAAGCTGATCCTACGTGTTGTTCACAGCCACGACCCATGAATTGCAGTGACATGTCCACACAGCCTCTCCGAGAAGAACCGTCATGACCATGAGCCTCACTGCCCTCACCTTCCTCGACAAGGATGGGTGTGACTGTAGGAATCCCCGCAGCCACAACTAAGGACCTCTCCAGGCCATCTCCCTTAGCACCCAAATCTTGCGGCAACCTACCAAAAACATAAGCAACCATCGGGTCATCCCGGAGGTTTGTCTCCACAGCAGGAAGAATCCCAACCTTCTCCATTGCTTCTAGAGCCTCCCCGCGTGCCACCTCAAGCTCTCCCATAGCCACACTAGCACGCAACTGAACTTCCACCACTGGAGAAACCAACACCTCCGATGACCTGCCCCGAATCACGCGGTGACATCCAGATGCCACATGGCTGAGTTTTTTGCATCCCGTATAGAACGCGGGCCAAGACTCAAACACCACCCGCTGCTTCTATCTCAATTATTCGCCAACCAAAATCCACAGCCACTCGGTTAGGGGTTTTGAAATATCAACCTCAATACAAGCACGAGGCAACATGGGGTGACAGACCGCAGAGGTATGATAATCAGAACATAAAAACCAACCAATAAAATTCCCAAGCATGTAGATGATAGAGGGATTTTGGAATGGAAGTGGTAAATCTGGAAATCTAACCCAAACCGCTGCCGATGGCGGATCATGATTCAAGTTGAAGTCGAACGACCATCATAGGAGGAAGAAACCGCACCCATCACACACTCGAGGAGCGCTGGACCAGGTGGCGGCCAAGTCCTCCTCTGAAGAAAAGCGAACCATCAATTGACGCTGGTCGAGAAAACCCACCACTTCTCTATTTTAAAGACCCCAAGTGTCGAAGATGAAACGGTCAAGGGCATCGACCGAGGGGCTACGGCCTCTGAAACGAGCCACCAGTGTTGATCTGTGAATATCTGAAGAAGCGTTGAACTCCTTAAGAAAAATCGCGAGCTGAGGAGATCCTTCATGGAAGTCAGGAACCTTGGGGAAAAGAGAAATAACCGGAAATGGAGGAAGGAGAGCCGGGTTGGTGAAGGGGATGAACGGAAGAGCCACCGGGGAAAGATTCCCCCCTCCCCCCGTCAGGGAGTAGGGGGCCGGATCCTAAATTATTGTCGATCTAGGTCATCGACGCGGGCACAGACCGTGCAATCATAGTCCTCAATATTAATACTATGTATTATTAATTTAAATAACAAATAGTAATTATTATTATCACCAATGTAGTTTTTTAAGCTCATTTCAAACCAATTTTTTATTATGAAATCAATGACCTATAGGGAGACCCATTAAATAGCCTATAGACCCCAGTCCATGTGGCCCATGAACATGGCCCAAAGGCCCTCAGGAATGAAAACCCCTACTCTAGGCCCAGAAGCCCATTTCAGAACCCAATGTCCCACCTGGGAATAGTACTACTATGGTATTCGAGCTGCTATACAACATTGTCACCACTATAGTACATGGAATAATACATTATGATGCTATAATGTCATCACTTTTATAGTTCTATTACAATTACAGTGCATCTATAGTACTCTTGATATCGTCCCTGTCCAATTTTGAACAAGGGTCTTTTGGATCCATGCTTACAAGGATTACTACTCAGACACCACCCAAAATTCATTATTATTACCATTGTAGTTACTAATATTAATGTTTCAAATTTATTAAATAAAAGTTGTATGGATTTCCAATTATATCAATTAATTGATTTATTTAACATTATTTAATATATTAGTACATTTTTAAACAATGTGTAAATAATGATTTAAAAAACATATAATATGTATCAATCTAATATATAGTTGTGGATTGGTTTCTCATCTATTCTACAACTGGGTGTATATATATAAGGAGTCCACATTGTGTCTGTCTACATCTCTGTTCTAGCATACACTGCCCCTGTATATCATCTTTGGAACCCACCTCCACACCATCCTATGTTTAAGGTAGAGGATGTACAGTGTAGAAACCTGTACCCTACCATACCGGTAATGATATATTGGGGTGGTTCTCGGAACCAAAGTGGAATTATTCCCATAAACACACCATAAGATTCACATGAAGTAAATTTATCACCCAATTACCATTTATCATGTAAAATAATTTTACACCTCAGTCAAAGGACTTTTACAACTCAACCGATGGTTTTTTCTCTCAACACACCTGAAGGAATTTTTTACACAACAACCATGAACATACCAGTTTGATGTACCATTGATCATCACAACTGAGACCTGTGGATTGTTCTCCACAACCAAGAGGGCATTGGATACATGGTTCTGCTATCATCTCTGGTCTAAAGCTATCTTTAATGCTTTCAATCATCACCATTGACACACCATAATTGATGTTATCACCTCCTTCACTTCATTCTCATCATCATCAATTCACACTAGATACCGAAAATGTGGAAACCCCTACCTATTTCTCTCTTTTTGACACATTATGATGGAAACCCTCCTAAAATATGTTACTGCATCCCCTTATATATACACCAAGTTGATATATCCAATTAATGCAGTCACCATTAAATTTTCAATTTGTTTTAATTATAAATTTACTCCTCATAAATTTTAGGAGGAAAACAAATATTAATGTTGAGATAAATCTCTCTATTAATAATTCTATCTACCATAAATATTCAAATTCTTAATAAAAAACTCCCAAAAAATCTACAACTTGATTTAAAATTTAAATACTTCACAGTCATCTATTTCATCAGTTCATCTTTCTATACAATCCCTAAGTTTTTGTTGTCCTGGTATTCCAGTTCTATTACCTTCCAAAATATCACGAGACTTCATCAAAACTCCAAATGTCACCCAATGAATGGAACATGTCACTTGACACCTGAAACTAACAATACATTCTATATTCAAACAACACCAATAATACCACCTTCATCATCTGATGAAAATATCTCAGATAATTGATAGACAACATAACCTGAGGATCCACACCTATCTTCCCTAAAATCTAGATATTTCAATAATGGAGCATGCCTCATGACTCCTGCTATTCAATTAGAAATTTGATATCCCAGAAACACATCTACTACCACTATTGTCTTCTAGTAATGTTCATTGTGTCCTTGATAAATTGATGCACCTAAATCCCACCATCATGTTCTACAACCAAACACTTCATCCCATCTCTTCGATACTATTGTTGGGGAAAATCCTGATGTCGTGGTAGAATTAGTTGCAAAACGGATCACAAAATAAGATTCACCCAAAGACCTTTTATCACCCCAAGGCCTTTTATCAACTAAGAGAATTTTAGAAAAAACCCAAAGGATTTTTAAAACTCACCCAAATAATATTTATCTTAACACACATTAAGTCTTTTTTCACACCCCACCCAAGAACATACTATTTTGATGTACCACTGATAATCACAATCTGGAAACGCTTCTTGATCTCCAAAACAAGGTGGACTTTAGATACATGGCACCATCATCATCTCTCAACACACGCCATCTTCGATGATTTCAATCATTTCCCTCTGAATTCCATCGTTGATGTCATTACCATATTTTCTTCATTCTCATCATCATCACTTCATACCAAATACATAAAATGTGGCATCCCCTTCTTGGTTTTCTCTTTCTTTCGACATCATGCTGGCACCCATCCCATAATATTTTACTACATCCTCTTACATAGAAACAAATTCGATATCTCTAATTAATGTAGTCAACATTCAATTTTCCATCCATTAATATTGATAATTAACTCCCCTTTAATGTTAGCAGAAAATCCTATATTAATGTTGAGTGAAATATCTCTAAAAATCATTTTTTTTCTCCTGGATATTCAAATTATAAATAAAAAATCCAAATCGGGATATGGTTATTGGGTAGAAATCTCAAAAACATATGATGAATATGGCTATTAGGCTATAGTTATCTATATAATAGATGCTCGTAATGAATTTTGCACAAAATAGTTAGTGTATATCTTTGAAAAAAAACTTACATGCTAACAAAATCAAACTGTGCCTATTCCTCTAGTTATGGTTGTGAATCATATATTATATGATCCATAGGAGCATCAATCTAATCATCACGAACAACCTTCCCATGTTCCCCATCTGCATCAATAACAAGGACATCACTACCTTCTATATCTATAAACGGATCAACATCCTCGACATTTCATTGTGAATAAATGACAATAACATGATAATTCCCCCCATGGGTGGAAAAAACTCTTTCACAGCTCTATGAAAATATGCATGGTAAAATACCCATAACATTATTGGATTAGATATGTGATGGAGATAAGGGATTGGAGAATCCAATGAAAACAAATTTTATTTTTATATAATGTTAATCAAAAAAATATTCAAAAGATAACGGATTAATTATTACCAAGTCATGATATCCCAGTCCATGTTGCATAATAAATATATTTGGGGACATTATATAACTGGGTACATAATCCTATTTATCAAATAAATGCCTGCATAATTTGTCAACCCCTCGTAATCGAGACTCATGTCAAATGTCTAATAGCTCAACATATCTTGCATGATATCTACTCTAGTCAAATTATCACTTCCCTAACATCTTTATGGAATAAAGTGAAAGTAACTGATTGGGCGGTGCATGAATGGGATGATATAATCTGATGTACCTCAAACCCTATTATCATTATTCCAGTAAATAGTATTAAAATCAATCAGAGGACCAATGAATAATCTGATAGAAAGAATTATCATGCTTTATGGTGGGAGACTCTGGATGATAGCCTCAGTACATGTAATCTATAAAATATGTGTTATATTTTGTGTCCTAGAAACAACTTTTTTCTTTGTTTATATAAATATTTGATGTGTTAAACTTTAAATATAATATCTTATTATATATTTTTCATTTTTATGCATGACCATTATTTAATAATGTCTTAAATTATCTGTTTCATTGATTAGGTCATAGTAGTTCCCTCCTATGAAGATAAACTCGATGTGCTTTTAGAATATTATTGATATAGTTCTATATTTAGATATCATACTATTTTTGGACACATTGTATATAGACTATTAGGTGTGACTACTCATAAGCATATGAGACTTCTTCTCATGATGTTCGCACAAAGAGATCTTTAAGATGGAAGGTTATGAGAATTGAACCACCAGAAGGAATTCCACATTTCTAGGTATTATAGTGTATTTTTATAAGAAAACATTTGTAATGGTAAAAAGACTTTGTGATTATCATTAATGAATACCACTACTGATATTGTTAGATTTTCTGACAGAAACTCTCACTCTATATGATGGAGGGAAGTAGGATTCATTAGGTGTGTCATGAATGACATTTTATTATTGGGTAATTCAAGAAAGGTCTTGTCCCTTCTATATTTATGGATGTTGATATATCATCTCGTGGATTGAAATAGAATCATCACCCTAAATTCCATGTCCATGGTGTAACGATGAGTTTACTTTAAATATTCTAAAAATGATCTATCAAACATATAAGTTGATGACACTATCATGTAACCTACTTGATGTGATTATGTGGAAAAGGGATTATATTACATAGTGAGTGTTCATGTGTGGTTTTTGTCATTGAAACATTATTTTCTTTCTCTTGGGTGCCTTGACCCGTTGCTAGATAGTAATCTTGGACTTTAGGAAATCCCACCTAATGGAAACAAGAAAAAAACCTAGAGGGTCACCCACTATGTGTTTCTAGTGAACATGATTAAATTATATTTTAATTTAATTAATAAAATAAATTTTATTCTCAAGATTGAGGAATAATATTATTTACAATACATTCATGACATAACATAAATAAATAATTTTTCACTAAATTGTGAATAATATATATATTTATATTTAAAATTTAGTAAATATATATTTACTATTTTTTGAATAAAAAATTTATTTAATTGTATATAATATTTTTTTGGGTGTTCAATAAATACAAGAGGAGTTCATAGAGACTAGGATCTTGTCTGGTGATAAAATAATTATTTATATGTCGGTAAATATTATTTACCCTTTTTTTGAAAGTTGGAACACCAAATAATAATATTTTTATTTTTATTTTTATTATTATGTGTCATTGGATGTCATTATAATTATATTTAATGGATTTTAGGAAATTAAATTTTGTAACTAAAATACTATATAAATAAATAGAAGGCTATGTTTGTTGTGTAATTCATTCCAAACCAATTCCATGTTTGGGAATATATAATTATTGTGTACAAAAAATTATCCCTCAACTCATTCTCCTCTCTCCCTCTAAAGAATGAGAAACACAATAGAGAATTTCTTCGAAACCAAAGAGTGAGCAATCAAGAATGAATAACACAAGTCATTTGATTCACCACACTAGGACCCAGAGAATGAGTGGCGTTGCTTGAAGACAGTTTAAGCACATGTGGTCACTTCTAGAGGGATTATACCCTTGCATCCTTTCGTGTGCAATGAATACAATCCAGAAGGGGTATTTTTAGATGATCAAAATTAATCAATGACGGACATTCCAAATCCCAAATATTTATTTCTTCATATATTTAATAAATTAATTATAAATTTTATGTGAAAGAACCCCACTCTTGGTTTCGAAAAATGATTATTAAAAAAAATTAATATATCACACTCCAATGAACACTTCCACTACATCCATAACCAACAACTGGTATCTAAGCTGTCTTGTATAAATTTATTATTATTGGTTCGATCATTGATCTAAGCATAATTGTGGTCAGAATTTATTTCCTATTTTTCTTTCCTTAATACAATTTGAATTAAAATTTTATTAAAATATTAGTCATGTTTGTTAAGTGTTTCATTTTCATACTGGTTTAATAATAAATGATGAATGACTGCAGATTTCATCAGGATGTTCCAAATCATTGACTTGTAAGACTGGGTGACACGATGAGTGGTCAGATCACACATTTCATTTCATTACGCAATATATCTAGATTCATTGAGTAATTACTTACATTTATTTCATTTATTGAACTCTGTGTGTTGACTGGGCCAACCTATCATTTGAAAATAAGATAAATGATGTGTAATTTGTATGTACACATTGTGTAGTCTGGCTGAGTCCATACACCAAAGCCCTTGGCGTGTGACATGCACATACGGAAACCGAGTCACATGAAGAGTAGCTATATGTACACATTTTTTAGTCTCCCATTAATAGAAAAAATTAAAATTAGATTATATTTTAAATTTCATCATTAATACGTAATTTTATTAGCTAACACACAATTATGTGTTTTCTGAATTTATAATTGTTTTCATAATTATAAAATGATCTATTAATTTATTATAATTAAAATCTCATTATTGGTTCAGCTTTTTATATTCCATGAATTACATAAATGAATTATACCTCCAAAAATTATTGTATTCTCATTAAGATAATAAGGGATTAATTTATTAAATAAATAATTAATGCAAGTGTGTTTATCTTAAATAATAAAATCTTGAATAAATGAATAATATCCATTTACTTTTTCGATTTCATTGTATGTGTTAGCTTTAATGGGATTTACCAAGTCCTATGTATGTGTTTTAACTTATTAAATTAAATTTATTTCATGGTTTTTCAATTATTTAATATTAAATTAAAATATGTCATGAGATTCATCCCTCCCTCCATTATTATGTTGGACCTGTGTGTCCAAGGATATTTATGTAAATTCCATTAACAAATTCTTTTCTTCCCCTAACCGCATGTTGGTAAAAAATATTTGTAATTGATGGATCATCCCAATGTGCATGGGTATGGTTCCAAAATGAACCATAATGATGCCAACATGGAGATATATAGGTGGACATGGAGAATGTTGTAGCACATGCCATGTCCTGCATAAGGAGTTATTTCCCATTGGTCATAGGTTGATTTAATATGCGCTCATTAAATCAACCATAAAAATGTTCATGACTAGGTCATTTAATTTTTTATTTATTTTTTGTCTAATGGATTAAAAATATATTCATTGATGCAAATTTTCCATCACATAAATGAATAAATAAATTTTTAAAAGATGATATTTAAATATAACTGATTATGAATAAATGGTTTATCTAATAATTGTTAATAAATTATGAAAAAATACACTTATATATTAACAATACTTGTAAAGGATAAAACAAGATAAAAAATTTAGTCAAAAGAAAATAAAATCCATTATTCAAATATTAAGTCAATCTAAGACTTCTATTACTTGATTAGGAACAAAACACAATAAAACCATGTGTTTGATCAACCCATGTTTGGACACATACTTTCATAAGGGGAGTTCTTATGAATGTTTCATGTTGAATTAACCATTTTACGTCAAGAGGAGTATCCCATTCTAGACTGGAAGTAATTTGGAGGTAAGGGTTGAGAAAATCCTTGTCAGGGTTTCAGGATTGGGCAGTCCACTCAATGGTTCAAAGATCTGTAGGACGACATTTGTAAAATATTATCCTACCAAAATACATTCAAATTAGCTTTACCAACCCTAATTGGGGTTATGTGAAGGGTAATATAGATCCTTTCCTCTAGAATGTCCTATAAACTAGACATTCCAATTTCAATGGTGAGGGCTACTAGGAAGTGATAAAATAGTGTGATATTTAATAAAATCAACTAATTATTTCACCAAAAACCATTATTCATGAAATGTACTAATAATATTATCTTATAATTATAGAATGAAATAGAAATCTCACCAACCATATAACCAATAATTGATAAAGACAATATTCTTACTGGAAGTGCTTCTAGTAGTGGCTGTGATGCCATCGTGTTGTTCCACACCATGAAATGAAATTTGACATGCCAGAATCCTAAATGACTAATGCACCTACTCAAGAGGTTAGTGACGAATAGTTCGTTGTCTATGAAAAACATATGAACAATGAATTCAACATTTATTGTTTGATTTTTTAATCTATGTCTTATGAACTCTTGATTTCTCATGAAAACATGGATGTGTATAGAATTCATGAGAACTTCTATGTTCTTTACCAAGAGAGAGCTAGATAGTAACAGTTTTAGATTTTCACTGAACTCATTAAGGGTAATCTTTGATGGGGTTCCACAGGTTGAGATCACATAGTCAACCTCATTGGCTACATTGAGCACCTAATGCTAATATGGTTTAAACACGCTGATAAATTAGTCAAAAATATCATTCATGAATCACTCCCTCTTATCTTATCTAGTTGTTTTCAAGAATTTTAATATGAAAAACATTGAGAAGCCTCTTTTATATCATCTTATCATCCTTTTCAAAGTAGATAATGATATGATGCATGAAAATCCTTTAACTATTATTGTGAAGAAACCATAAGGGAACAAAAATATCTTTATTCCTAGAGCTTCTTCACGCGCTTCCATGAAGAATAAGATCAATGGGTAGGCAAGGTAATTTGATGTTTCTTGTTTCTCATGTGGCAAGAAGGGACATTAAAAAAAACAACACCAAGCTAAAAACAAATTTGGGAGGTTCAGATGTTAATTTTATCAAGTGAAATATACCTATTTAAACAAATTGGGTATTAGATACAGATTTTGGTGCTCATATATGTATTGAAATACATGAACATTGTAGATTCTGAAAAATGGAGCAAGGGGAGGTAGATCTAAGAGCAGCCAACGATGCTAATATTGTTGATGAACCTATCGAGGACTACTATATCACATTACTAACAATAATGATCATGATTTTAAAGGGTTTTTATTATGTATGTTCAGGTACCAAAAACATTATTTCATTATCCAGACTAGATACAGATGGATTCATTTTTAAATTTGGAAATAAATGTTTCTTCATTTTTAAAGATTGCATTTTTTATGTTAAATCACATTTACATAATGGTATTAACATATTGGATTACATGAACCAAGTAACGGTAATTGACAATGATGTTGCTTCACATGAATCATTCCACACCCAATTTTGGTATCACCGTATAGGAAATGAAAATAAAAAATGATTGAAAAAATTACATCAATATGAATATTTAGATTCATTTGAACTAAAACCCCTTTGTGTATGTAACACATGTTTACTAGGAAAAATGACCAAACATACATTTAGTGGGAACGGTGAAAGGGATAAATAGCATATTTAATTAGTTCAAAATGATGTGTATCGGAAATTTATTATTAAATCAAGTGTTTGGTACTCGTACATCATAACTTTTACTGATTATTTTTGTAGATATGGATATATTCACATAATGTGGTACAAGTCAAATTCAGTTGACCAATGCAAGGAATACAAGAATTAATTTGTGAACCAGATTGGTAAGACAATTAAGAAACTCTTCCTACAATATGTTTAAGAATATCTTAATCAACGCTACATTGTTTACTTGCAGGGGTTTTGGATCCTATCCCAACTCAACCCTCCATACACGCCTCTATGGAATGGTGTAAGTGAAAGCAGGTACCACACCTTATTTGACTTGGTGAGATTAATGATGAGTCATGCAAGTCTTCCATTATCCTTTTGGGGATATGTGTTACTAGTGGAGGAACACATACTAATCTGAGTACCAACTATATCGATAAATGAAATTCTATATAAATTTTGGAGTTGATGAAAAACCCTGTTATCTAATTTACATGTGTTTGGAATTAGAGCATTTGTTAAGGCCTCTTCAGGTAACAAACATCACCATGAGTTGAAAGGTGTACATTTATAGGATAAGTAAGGGAAATAATAAAATATTAACTATATGAAACCTTGGGAAAAATAGTTATAGTGGAATGAAATGACATATTCCATGAGAGTGAGAATACCTCCAAAAAGGATAGTCGGAGAGAGACAAACTTTTATGAAATCTAAGCTGAAGGCACAAAATTGTTGGCACAATATTAGATTAGAAAAATCCCTATGGATGATCAAACTGTTCCAGAGACAATGAAATTTCATAGGAGTACACGATAGGTTAGAAAATTAGAATTTTATGATCTTATAGTTAATGAGGATGGTGACTCATTATGAGTTCATAATAATGATCCTGTAAGAAACATAGAATCATTATGTGGCACAAATGTTACCTTGTAGAATGAAGTTATGAATTGTAAAATATATTCCATATTCAAAAACCAAGTCAGGATTTTGGTATATCCTCCAATGTATGTAAAGCCTATTGGTTTCAAATGGGAATTAAAGAAGAAATAATACATGGGAGGAAAAGTTATTACCTATAAGGCACATCTAGTTGAAAAAGGGATCAAACGATGTCAATTTGTTGACTAAGATGAAAAATTTTCACCAATTGCAATGTTGAAATCCATCAGAATAATAATTTCCATTTCAGTTTACCATGAAATTGTGATTTATAAATTAGACTTCAAACAAACATCCTTAATGGAATACTTCAGAAATATTTCTACATGACTCAACCTAATCGTTTTGTTACTCTAAACGATTCTAATAGGATATAAAAGTTGAAAAAAAAAATCCATTTTTGGATTAAATCAAACATCTATGTTATCGAAAATACATTTTGATGAATCTAAAATGAAATTTGGTTTTATACAGAAAAAATTTGAACCTTATGTCTACAAATGGTTTAGTGGGAGTTAAATAATTTTCATAATAACATATGTTGTGAACATATTACATATTTTAAATGAAATACCAGTCATATAATATTTTAAAGATTGGTTAAAAAAATTATTTTCCATGAAATAATTGGGGGAGAAAGCATATATTCTTAGGATCAAGATCAATCATGTTATATCCAATAGTTTTCTCCACCAATGTCAAAGTATGTACATTGAAATGATACTGAATATATTCAGTATGGAATAATAAAAGATGTGATTATTTCAAGCATCATATGGAATTCATATTTCCTAGAAAATCATTCCTCAGGCCCTTGAGGAATGAAATAAAATGGAAAATATTCTATACACATCTATGACTGGGTTATTCAGTTATGATATTCTAGGTACTAGGCTAGCTATCACCTACACATTAAGTATGGTTGGAAGATATCATGCTTATCCATGTGACCACAAGTATATGGATGTAAAGGCTATATATAAATATCTAATTCATACTAATGATATGTTCCCTGTTTATAGAGGAGATGATGAACTAGTCATCATAGGATATGCATATGGTAGTTTTTGTTACATTTCAAGATGACATAATGTCATAATCTGGATACATATTTACATTGAATTTAGGTGATTCGAGATGGAAGAGATCAAATAATGCTATATTTGTAGATTCTATAGTATATTCCGAGTATATTTCATCTTTTGATACAACTAATTAAGAATATTGGATGCAAATTTTTTTCCATGATCTTGATGTCATGCCTAGTAGTAAAGATTCCATCACACTTTATTGTGATTATACTAAAATGGTGGCTCTTAAAAAATATCCAAGGTCAGAACAGCGGATGAAGAATATACTTTAGAAGTATAATATCTTGATGCATTTTTCTTTAAGAGTTGAAGTTTATGTGAGAATTATTTACATAGAAGGAATCATGGAAGACCCCATGAATAAATCCTTCACTATGAAAACACATGATTATACTATGAGGTAAAGAGGACTCAATTTCATAAGTAGTTGGCTCCATTCCAAGTGGAAGTTTGTTAGATTTGGTTTCATAGAACCAACAATTTTTACTTTTATTACATGAATATTTGATATATTAAATATAAAATTAATCATCTTATTACATAATATTCATTGTTCTCCATGACCATAATGTAATAATGTCCTTGATTATTTACCACATTTATACGCTCATATAATTTTCCCACTATGATGATAACCTTGGAGTGATATGAAAATATTGTTAATATAGTTCTATAGTTGGATAACATACTATGATGGGACACATAGCATATAGACCCTAAGGTGTGAGTACTCGTAAGCAGATGAGACTTCATTTCATGAAGATCACACTTTGTAATCTCTATAATGGGTGGTTATGCGAACAAACCCTCCAGTAAAAATTCTACATGTTTTGGTGTCATCCGATATTCCTATATAAGAGTATGTGTAATAGACCTTAGACATTAATATTATCATTAATCTATTTCCTGACTCATGCACTTATATTTGATGATGAAAACCATCATGCCATATGTTGTTGAGATGTGCGGCGTGTCATGAAGGACATGTTATTAATGCATATGTCATGAAATGATTTGTCCATTCAATATTTATGGAAGTTGAAATCTCATCCTTTTTATTGAAATAGAATATTCATCCCAAATTCCATGATCATGGTGTAATGATAAGTTTACATTAGATAGTTAAAGAATGATGTTTCAAGATTATATTATGACGACAGCATCACAAAACCTACTTTATGAGATTATGTGACAAAGGGATTATGTAACATAGTGATCTTTAAATTTTTTTCCATCATTTCAACATTATATTCTTTCTCTAGGTCACCTTGACCCATTACTAGACATTAATCTAGGACATTAAGAAAGCCCTCTTAATGCTAATGATAAATAATACTAGAGGGTCGCACACAAAATGTTTCCTATAGTCTCGATTAAATTCTATTTGAATTTAATTAATGAAATAATCATTATTTTCAATACTCAGGAATAATTTTATTTAAGTTATATTTATTTCATAAATTAAATAAATATTTATTCATTGGATTTCGAATAAATTATATTTATTTATTATATTAAATATTTAATAAATATTCATTCACTATTTTTTGAATAAAATATTTATTTAATAAAATAAAATAATTATTTAGGAGTTCAATTAATACAAGGGGATTTTAAATAGACCAAGACAAAGTCAAGTGATATAATAATTAGTTACAATTCAGTAAATATTATTTATCCATTTTTGTGCATGTTGGTGCACAAAAAATTTATAATACTATTATTATTATTTTGTGTTATTTCATTTCATTAAGGCTTATAATTATATTTAATGGATTTTATTCAATTAATTTTTGTAATTGTAATCCCGGATTTATAAATAGGCGTGTACGTATATTGTGTAATTCATTTGAAACGAATTTCATGGTTGGGAATTGATAATTTCTACGTACAATGAATTCTCTCTTGACCCATCCTCCTCTCTCCATATGAAGAACAAGAAACCCAAGAAAGAATTTCATCAAGATTGAAGAATAAGGGATCAAGAACAAATAATAAAAGACCTTCGATTCACCTTGCTAGCACCTGAAGAATGAGTGTCCTTGTTCAGATAACATTAGAGCATGTGTGGATCACCGTTAGAAGAATTCTACCATTGTATCCTCACATTATCAATAATGGGAATCAGAGAGGGAAATTTTGGTTGATCAACAATGATCAATAAAAGAATTTCCTAATCCCAAGTACTTATCTCTTTTGATATTTACAAAATTTTAATATAAATTTGGCACACAATATCCTCACTCATGGATTCAAGAAATGATAACTAAAATAGATTTTAATATATCACCCACCACTACAAGCTTCCACTATGCATGGAACAAAAAATATGTAAAAAATAAGTAATCTGTTAAAAAATGAAGACATGTACAATATAGAATAATTATTTAACTATATAATTAATAACCACTTATGTCGTCTGGTCGAAGACTGTAACAAATAATTAAATAATCCTAGAAATAGTGTTTGGATGTATCTGAATGTCAACGTGTCTAAATCCAAATATATATAACATTTTTACAGTTATGTTTCATAACATAAACTTATACATTTCATCTTGACATTAGAAGGGATGAATAACATACCATCATCTATGTATAGACTCGGCTACCATAAAAGTATATGCTAGCTCTCAGGCATGTGGATCTAGTTGAGAGATGTGATCTTGTATCCACATCAACATATGAATAATGCATTATATGATTTTGGACTTATCAATGCGACATACGCTACATAGCACCCTGTATTTATATGTGATACATGAATACCCTCATCTATGCTTCTATCTCTAGTCCAAGTCCTATAATAAATGTAAATACATCAAATGTACAAATTTATTCGAATGATCAAGAAATATCCTAACACTGATTAGCCTCAAAATGTATTCATGTGAAAGTCATATCATGGTGATACCGACAGTATCACTCGATAGATGATAGAAGTGATGGTCTATCCATGATATGTGTAATTGACTACTGATGGAGGACCTTATATCAGCAGGGACCTCATTGCCTTGTAATATGTTATACATCTCAATCTAGTCTATGCTGACTCAGCCTATCACAAACTCATCGTCGATGGGTAGTCCCAACATAATGGACACATTCTGAAATGTAATAGATATCCCCCCTCTAAAATAGAATTAATGTGTCTTTTTTATCCATCTATATATTAACACATCAATGAGATGTTGATTGAAAAAGGTGAAGGCGTGCATTATTATTCCATATAACCTAGAATGATGGGGATGAGGGATTATAGTGGGAGAAAGTGTAACATAATGGAAATGATGAGATATATTTACCCTCAAATCAGGAACTATACATCTCTCTAATTCCATCCACGAAAAATTCTTATCTTGGAATGGGAGAAATAGAGGACCCACCATTTGTAAATTTCATATCATTATTAATTTTTATAATTATTTCATTAAAATTTGTAAACTATTTAAAAAAACTAAAAAAGAAAAATGAGGTAGACAATTATAATGTATTAGTAACCATTGTGATGAAAAAAGAGGTAAAAAATATATGTGCCTTATGTTGTTGGATTATTCCATCAATTTCTCGTTTTAATGACCTCCAATAATGTTTAATTTCTTTCTAAATATTTTTATGTAAATCATCCTTGATGGTAACCCAACATAAAACATGTGGATGAATGATATATTCAATCAATTGTGTAATTTGTAGGACATATTTGAAGGCAAATCATTTCAATGTTGAACCATTTTTTATTCACTTTCATTGCCTGTTTTTTAATAGTTAATGTATCAAAAAAATTCTTTCTGATAAAATCTATAAATGTATCAAACTAGAAATGAAATATGTTATAAATGGAGAAAATAAAAAATAAATGAATTCATTAATGAAACATATAAATACAAGATAAATGTATACATTCATGATAAAATACATAGACTCGACCATGGATGATAGGAATTGGAATTTTTACCTATCACTTGCGGACATCCATTATGAGTATTCCCTTCGGCATGACAAATAATACATTATACCCCCCTTGCATTATTAGGGAATGTCTATCTCATTTATGATACATGCTGACATTGAGCATCCATAGGGGTGCAACCTGGTAATATTATGGAAATAATAGAAAAAAAATGAAAAAACCACAAATGAAAAATCCAAAACAAGACACCTTGAAAAATAAGGAATGATATTTGTCTAATTAATAGTAATTGTAATAGAAAGAAATTAATCAGCATGCATCCAAGGTGCACAGTAACAGTTAACCAGAGTGATCCAGTGATACACTGGGAAAACATAAAACTTTTATGATATGTTCATTGATGAACAAGATGCAACAACATATGTATATAGATATCTCAATGCATGGAAATTTCCACAAATCATTATACCTATTATCCAACATGGACACCAACAACCGACTATTTTTTTCATTAACCTAGTTGTGCAACTCTCTTACGTAAAAGTGACTCCATACACAGTCACATGTTAGATCATGAATGGTTGATGTTTCATGCAATATAAAATCAAAGACACATTGGAAATGAGGAGTAAAATTCATTCCATTTTTCATCCTCTAATATGAATTTTTGGAACATTCAACAAAGTAATTGAAATTTTAATAAAATTTCTCTTATAATTACCAGGTGATCAATAGTTTTCACACATCATTGAACACCCCATTTATGCACTCAACTATTATAGTTGATATATAGCCATATCTCATGAAACCATAATATTCTAATGACCATTTGTCCTTTGAAAGAAGCTACATATAATCATACACATATTTATGGTCCCTTAAAATTTCATTATGATTTTGATCAAACCATTATTGTTGTGGATCATATGCTAAAACCATAAGAGAATAATATATTTAAAAGAATAATAAATTTTCTTCCCATGAAAATAATTCTAGAAAAAAAATACCCAACTTAATTATCAGATTCTTTATTGCCTCAAATATGAAATGATTATGCACATTACGTACAATATGTATAATTAATTATAGATGATAATAATTCAGTTCTCCCCTTGAAACCACATCACTATTAACAATTTCTATAATCACTCAATGGTGATCCTATATGAGGCAAACTACCTAGTTTTGTGTGACATGAATTCATATACAATCCCAAAACCAAATATATGATTCAAAATTATTCTATTCAACAGTACTAGATGCATGTGGTAGAGGATAAATATTATCATCATGTGTGTTTGAAATAAGTATAACACATGTATACATTCCATACGGAAAGTTATTATCGACTTGATCGAATTTTTTTCAATAGGGAAAAGAATTTATACATGGATAATATTCCCTAAAATATCATATTAAACTCCCCATTTGATGAATAAAATCAGTGATCGAAGGAGACAAACTCAAAAGTGACCATATGAAAAATAATTTGATTGTTGAGAGGAAAAAATACCATAAACTATGAAAATATTGAATTTGATTCATCATAATCACCATAAACATCCTCAATTACCATTTTTTTCATTCTATGATTTCCCATAAGATATATTATTGTTAAAATCTATTGTATTCATTCCTAAAAAAGGGACACTAGTGTGTCCTAAAGCACGACAATAATCTCTACAATAACAGTTGATATAAAACTTGTATCAGGTTTGGAGTGATCATGTGATTATATTAGATGTACACAAGTTTTTGGGCCTATTAATTTGGTTTATCAACTAGAATGAAAAAAAATTATCATATATTTCCCTCCTTTGGAATTTACATTCTAGCCCATATTTGTCACATCGAATGATATATTTTAACTTATTTTATTCATAAAATATTATGGAAAAATTCCCCTCTATGTGGTAATGTTTTATCACGTCTTTGAAGGAAAATTTACTTTCAAACTATTCCCTGTCATAGATTGTGTTATCAGTTGATGTAGATTTATTCCTTATAATGTCAGGGAATTCAGTAGTCGGTGTAATGACATTCCAATCAAAATGTTGTGCACATATAATAATTTTGAATAATGAATTCAATAGTTTAGGATGAATACCACTAAATGGTGGTTTCCTATATATCATAATAATATCATACGATTAATTCCTCACATCATTCTCACCCATATAAACTTTTAATACCTCACTAGATACATCATCATTAGATACACTACAATTCACTAAATCAGTAATACACATAGGGGAGTCCCCTATATTTATTTCCCAATACTGATCATCTTCATCATAATTTATTTCCATCACATGAGTAATAAGAGAAGGAAATTAATGAAAGTGTTATGAAGGAACAAATTCTACAAAGATAACAAAACATCTATATGTAATAGTCGGGTTGACATCATCAATATTAGAATTCAATATATATAATTCCATTAGACCATTACTACACTATTGTCTGAATAAAAATAACGCATCCATCTAATCCTTATTATCGACCATATGATACTCGGTGTTCCAAAACCATTCAGGAAATTGAAGACTTTGATATATATTTGAATTAATATATTGATTGGATCTTCATTTTAATTAAATATGAATCTTTGTGGAAACTTCATCTAATGTCACACATTGATGAAAATTTTTCTATATTAGAGGTGGAAAACTATAGCTAAATAAATTATTGGAATAAATTACCTCACCATTTCAATATTTTTTCATAGAAATATTTAACTAGAAAAAAATTATTTACAAAATATTATAAACATCATCATTAAAATATTAATTTTTTTAAAATTTTTTATGATTAAATAATAGAAATTATCTTGATACATTTTCTATGGATTGGTTTATCATTATTTAATAAACCAACCAAAACTTTTTAGGGATCCTAGAACCTCTATTTTAACAGATTTCAGTAACTATTAGTCACCTATAAAGAATTGTTTAAAAATAAAGCTTCAAACTGTCACTTTGTGGAGCAATATGATAGGTTCTTCTTCCAGAGTGTTGTCTGTGTTTGAAATCATGTTTACCCTATTCACCAATATATAAATATATAAACACACACACACACAAATATATATTTATAATATGTATATTTATTATTTATATAGATTTACATTAAATTTATATTTATTTATTCCTAATTATAAATATAAATAAATATATGAAAAAAAAACTTTATGTATATTTATAAATATATTAATGGGTGAGAAGGAGGAGGATACGTAATGCATCTTTGAACATGGTGATTTTTTTATCTAAGGTTCTAGTGGGTGTACATGTGATGTTGATGTCAATTGGGAGAGGTAACTACTTTGTGGAGGTTCGGAATAAAAAGATCTATACAGAATAGATATGGATGTTTCAAAAATGATGGCACCTCTTGTCTTGTCATCTGATAAAGGTATGGTGATAAGTGTATTTCATACATTCATTTTAGGGTGTTTTAGTATAATTATTTCTATATTTAATTGAATAATCTTTCCAATTTTTCTTCGACTTGGCTTGTTTTATGATTTTTTTTAGGAAACTACATGTTTTTTGAAAATTAATGAAAAGTGGTGGAAATTGGTGCATGACATGACACTGGAATATTGATGATGGAGAAAGATAGAAAACTATAACAAAAATGATTTCATTTCGTGTATCCTCATTACACGATGTGATATTTGGGAAAAGAAGGCCTCCAACAGGACAAGTCGTGAAGTTGTTACATGCTATGAAATGTAATTAAACATCGTGAGTCTCAATTACACACTGGGAAAAGAGTCATCATTTTAAATCTACATATGATATTTGTGTGAGATTCATGTACCGAGAGGAAAACCTGGATAAGTATTACACAAAGTGTAAACAATTTAAACATCATGACGATGTACGGAAGTAGAAAAAATAGAGATACAATGATATATGCTACATGACTAAGGATAGACCAAAATACTTATAAATATCACCCTCGACCGCACCATTGGAGCATTATGGGAAAGGCCTTAATGAAAACACCAATAGAGATGTGTGCACCTTATACATCAAAATTTCTTTAGGATTTGTTTTATTATATTTATACAATTAGTCATGGTTTGAATGAGAAGATGATTTCTTCGGGTTGGGGTATACGTGATGAACAATGATTGAATAAATTAGGTATTTTATATATTAATTCAATTTATGTTGGGATTTCAATTTTTTATTTAATTTATATCTCTTTCATAGATTTTTTATTGCATTATCATTGTGAGCGGGGTTGGGTAATGGGTATAATTTCTTTCTTTCCTTGATCAATACCGCTGAATATGTTGATTGAATACGACTGTGAATGTGTGATATAGGGTTTGTACATTCCCCAAGACCATTGGGTTTGTCTCATCTATGTATTTAAAATAGTTGTTGGTTACCCATACTTTGTAATATGATGTATCAACCCATGAGAAAAGGAGAGCCAGGGATGGAGTGTGTTTATCATAACCATTGGAATCACTAAGACATGATTCTGACAACTACATGGTTGTTATTTAATTAGTGAATATCTTGTCATCTCATGAACCATGAATCATTACTGCCCAACCCCCAATTTATATTTTTTTATCTAGAATTCATCATCAATCCTTTAATAGATAGTTTAAATCCAATTTCATTAAATAATAATTCCTATAGTTTTATTTTATTTAATTAAAATTTTTTAAAACCCTTTCCATCTAGTTTCGATCTTGATAATTAATAACTTATGCTAACCTATATTTTAGTGCATTTTTTATTCCTGTTCATAAATTACCAAATGTAATATCCGGATGGGAATTAATGATGCCTGTAGGGTAATCATATTGTATGTATTTTTTTAAATCATGATACGTTCAATGAATGATTGAAATCTTGTCACTATTCCTTAATCAGAAAGATAATTCACAACAAAGGGGATAAAACCCCATTTATTGATGATTTAAAGCGTAAGATAGAACGAATTTGGGTCTTCTATGGATGGAGTATGATACCCATATAAAGATGTTACATTCATGTTATTTTTCAATTTGTAGTTCATAAGTCCACAACAGGGGAATATAACTTCTACAATTTGAACTCAGGGATTTAGAGATTATTGGAATGACATTTCAATATTAACCAAATTCACCAGAAGAATAGTACTGCTCAGGTTTTGGTCATATTTCATAGAATCATTCGGGTATTCTAGAAACCACAAATTTTTATGGGTGTTACCTCTTTCATTGGTTCCCTATTAAAACATAAAGACAAAACCATCGAAGGCAGGAACAACTACTATATTAGGGTCTTGATTGATAATGACTTCTTGAATCCTCAACCAAATAGTTTAATACTCATTTCTGATGGTGAAAATTTTCATTTTAGTTTGAATAAGAATTCCCAACCAATTTTTGACGATTTTTTAAACTTGTTAGGAATGATATTTCTAACTATAATAAGGTCTATAATCTACAATCCATAGATTTGAAAGGAACTAGGTGGGGCTTGGTGTCTTCATATAAAGTTAATATTAAGTATCCAAGTCCCTCAAATGAAATGGGAGATGTCAATGATAAGGAACAAGCCTCCCATCATGATTCAAATTTCACATTAATGAAGGATTATCTAGATGATGTAAAAGTTATGGACTTAGATGTTTCTGGTGTCCATTTTTTTTACAGATTGTGGAAAACACCCTAGGACATCTGACCATGAATCCCTTAATGGAGTCCTATTCAATTGATTGGTATTAAATCCTTTATGTGTTCTCTATGTCTTTTTGGATATGGTCATCTTAAAACCACCACTCCAAAGTGGATGTTTCCCCATGGACACACTATTGAGTATGATTTTGAAAAATATCATTTTTTCCAGGTTGTAGTTAATTTCCAATTGGGGCATGAGGACTCCCAGACTACTTTTTTTGATGGAAAAAGAAATGGTAAAATTATAGATTACTTTTATATTCAAGATAACCCTATAAAAGGCACTTTGATAAAGGGGAATTCACCTTTTCCCCTCTCTCTTTATACTCATTCGGTTGAGGATAAGAATGTAGCATAAGTTAGTAGTGATGATGTCACGGATAAATAGGGAATAGGTAGAAAATCATGGTACAGTGTTGTGCAAGAGACCTATCTTATATAGAGTCCCTATGTCACCATGGTTTCAAAATACTCTAATAAAATAACCTTGATTTTGAATTAAATATTAAACAGTTCTAATTGTAAGGATTCCTTCTATAAAGAATTTAGCATCCCTAATGGAATTATTTGTACTAAAGAATTAGAAGAAGTCAAGTCGTGTTTAGAGGGCTCAGGTCCACTTGAAGATTCAACCTCATCAAAGGATGATTAGAACTGGAATAAACCCAAAACATATAGGGTATATCCCCACCTGAGGGGTATGGGTGGAGGTTATTCCCATAGGTGACTCTTTTTTTGTTCTAAAGTTGTTTGACAATTTCTTGCACTCCCCTTCCTCTCATGTACATTGTCAGTTTCAAGTTCAATAAATTTATGAAACATGGAATTTACCAAGATCTTTCACTCTTTGGGTAATATATAATTATAAACATAAGAAAAATATTTATTATTTAAATATATTTAATAAAATTTTATTATTATTTTAATTTTTTTATTAATTTACAATTATATATCTAAATAAATATAATTAAAAATTATTTTTATATCATTATAAATATATTTATATAATTATATATTCTTATTAAAATTTAATTATATTGACGAGGGAATGATCTCATGAAATTTTAATGTGGATAAAGATGGTTTCAAAATGGATCCAAGGAAAACTGGCTTTCATTATATATCACCTAATGTTTCTGATCAAAAATCCGATAAGTCAATGAATGTCACTAAAAGGAATAGTTTTGAGGAACATGATTCTATTAGTGATGATGGTAGCCATTTTTCTAAAGACATTCTTAATGAAATGAGTAAGGATGAAATAATGATGCATCCGAAAACATGGAGGCTGGGAGGCATAAAAAAAGATGAGTATTGGGTTGCAGTGTTGATTCAACTCAAGGGTGTGGGAAAATCATGTCTTCATGATCTGATAAGTTAACTACATAGTAGCATAAGGTTAAAAAAATATATATTGTACCCCTTAATCAGAGATACTCAAACATAGAGTGGGATTATGCTGATGATGCTGATGATTCTGGTAATTACTCAGATCATGATTATGGTGAGGCATGAGTTATTGTATTTTCCTCATGGAAGTGGGATTGCCCATTTTTTCATCTATCTATATTTCATGATCTTGTTTCATCTTCATTCACTATAATAATATGTGAACTGAACCAAAATATTTGTTGAATAGTTATATTGACGAGGTCGGTAGCTCTGCTCGATGGCGCGGAGGAGTTGGGTGTGTGGCTGACATTTCATTGGTGACATTCTAGGTGGTAGTGGGATCCTGGTGGTGACCTTTTTTGTTTGGGATTTACTATGGTGTGAACCTGAATGGGATGATAGGTTGACTTGGGACACAGCTAAGGAACATACCATGAGTTGTGGCTGATGGATAACTCAGTGCGAGGTGGGAACGTCAGGTGAAGCATTGGGGACAACCGGAGACTGACTGTTCTTGTGTTTTATTTTTTCTTTACCAGTATTTGTGGGATTCTGCAAATGTGGATTAGGAATTTAATGAGTTTATATAAGTGGACTTAGTTCTGTTCTCATAATGGTGGCTGCAGTATGACTTGCAGTGGTATGAGACACAATTAGGGGAAACTATCTTGGGTACCAGGATCTATCAATGTTATGGGACACCGATAGTGAACATCTCCTGGTGATGACGTGCTGAATCCAACTCCTCCATAGATGGTAATTTCTTATGACCTATATCATGTGGGTGATTATATTTAATGGCATAAAAAATTAATTAGGGGAACTAATCAACATCCATGAAGATGATCTTGGGTGGTTTGTGTGCAGGAAGCCTCATCTATGCAGCCAGGTTTGTGAGATTGTTGGTATTTTGTATGTAGGAGCCAATTATGGGGCTTTGGGACTTTTGACCATTATCATGTGGGTATTTGGATCATTTATTTGTTCCTAGGTATTCCTACTTTGGTTTTCTTTGGGTGGTTTTTGGTCCACTTTTATATTTTTTGAACTTTTAGTTGTCACATAATTTGTGTTTGCATAACTCTTATTTTATTTAAATAAAATTAGGTCAATCACGTTCAGTTCCTGAACATTACTAGTTATTTATTTATTAATTATTTACTAAATAATTTTTAATGAAATTATATATATTTATTATTTTATAAATATACATTTAAATTTAAAAATTATTAAAAATTCATTTAAATAGATTAAATATATAAATTTAAAATATAATTTAAATGATAAAACATAATAAATAAAAACTAATATATACTATGAAATAAATGACCTATTTCTATGAAGGTAGAGGGTGAACAATTACATTGCCTATAGGCCCAAGGACATGTGACCCATAAACATGGCTCTAAGGCCCTAGGGTATTATACCACTAATTCTAGGCCCAAAAGCCCATTTTTTGGCGCAAAAGCCTCTCATGTGAATAGTATTTCTATAGTTCTTGGGCTGCTACCGTGCTCTCACCATTGTGGTACATGATGCAGTATTTTCTACTGCTATAGTGTGATTAGTACTGTAGTTCTATTTCTACTATATTGTTGCTATAGTAACTCAGGAAACTGCCCCTGCGCGGTTTTGAACATGGGTCTTTTGGATGAAAGATTACATGTTTTACCACTTAGGACGCACTCCAACTATTTATTATTACCAATATAGTCATTAATATTAATATTTATTATTTTTTCAAAAATATGTTTATAAATTCCTGACTATATAAATTGTGATGTTATTAACATATCAAGTGATGGTTGTTCGAATTACACTGAAGGTAAATAAAGAATCAACTTGACGATGCTAAATGAAACTGAAAAAGAAAAATGGAAACATAAGAAATCCAAAAGCATTAATGAACAAAATTGAAATCAAATAGTATTAATGTGAAGATTAGATCAAATATTTGTTTGGTTCATACCAGTTTGGTCCTACTCCATGACAAGAACATCACCACAATGATTATTATTATACAAAACAAACAACATTAAATAGATAAAGTATAATAGAAAGAAAAGCACATGGACCAGCACATGTGATCCTTTTAACTCTAAAGACATGCATTGAATTTGAGACTAAGGATGATAATATACACCCCCATGTCGGATGGACTCATACAAGCCAACCCAAACCTGAACGAGAAGATGTAAAAAATACAATACAATATCCAAATAATAAAAACAAAATTTCCTTATAAAATCATTTCTATACTAAGAACCGTCGAATATGAAGCTAAAAATAGGCTTTTTTGCCTAAATTTCTTTAATATATTTTGGCCGAATAGAAATCATGATAGGCAATGTATCCCCTTAAAGGGATCACTGTAACAAGGGTCATGGATGTCCATATTCAAGGAGCACCCAATATTCTATATTTTCGTCAATGTATTTTTGTGGACGTAGAATGCTGAAGCTGAATAACCACAATAAAATTAATGAATCACAATTAGTAATAAGTAAACCCCAAAGCCAATGTGACAGGTTGATAGGGGAATTAGTCTTGGTGAATGAGTGTCGTTCTGTGGTTGAGAATACAATTCGAGAACATCGGGAAAGTGAAAAAAATCACACATCACGGAAGACATGCAGTTGGTGAAGAGAGAATATATGGCTGTGTATAAGGATCACCTAGAAACAAAAAAATTATATGATCCATCAGATGATGATTTATCAGTGACTAGTAGAACACATATAACATAGAGTGTAAAGGTGGAAAGAAAAGACAATGTCGGAAATTAAAATAATTAGGCTGAGTGAATAGCCCCACGAACATTCCAAACATTCATAAAGGATCATAGCAGTTCCAAAGGCCCAATTATAGGTCTATCCAGAAATAACCCCGCATGGAGAAGCCCACAAATTCTAAGCCCAAAGAGAATAAATTTTTGGATAATAATCAAAATATCAGAACTTTCTAGTGAAACATTAAACATGAATTTAATTTTTGTAAATGAAAATTAACAAATCTCCACCAGTTAAAAATAAAATGAAAAATAAAAAATATATGGTTTTCGTTCAACCTATCTATCACTAACCTATCAATAGTGTGAGTAGATTTTTATAAATAGAAAAACTGAAGTCTTAGGAGTACTCACTTGGTATTAATAACACTTATTATGTGTCCTTAGTGGCACATGTTCTACCCATACTACCATCTACAGCTATCAAAATTATAACATGCTTAGTAATCATAATACTAAACATCAAGAAATAAAATAAGAACTTACCACCAGTACCCATGTCCCCACATAATATCTGATACACTACCGAGCCATAAAATAATCTGAAAAAACAAACAAGACCTCACTCAGTGGTAAAAGACATTGAATGTAAAAAAACTAAGAAGATATCAATTTAATTCAATAGAAAAAGAAGTAGAAGCACCAAAAAAATTAGAATATCGTAGGAGAAAAAAATCCACCAAAAAGATTTGAACAACCCTAAAAACACTCTCTACTAATCAGGTTACCCTTAAAAACAAGTAGGTCCAGTCGTAGGATCACAAAAGAGAGACTACAAAGAATCTAGGTATAATTTTTACAAAAAACGGATTATAAAAAAAATTAATGAACAACAGTACTACTAAACCTAGAGCATACCACATGAGACATGCACATACTATCTTTGATTTTAATGTCATGAAAATATCTTTTTATATGGATTATCTTGACACACTCAATGAACCAGATGTTCTTAAATTGGATTTTTTCTTTCATATCATTTTTTTACTCTTAATATGCATCAATTTTTTTCACCCTTAACACCATTATGTTCTTCATTCAAACCTTGTGTTTAAATATTATTATATAAAAAAATAGGCCTCACCTTCTAGAAAATTATTGAACCTATACCATATATCGTAGAATCATTTAATTCATTAAATGAATATTCAAGGGAGGTAAAAATAATTAAATTATGTTCTTCATCCATAACATAAACATCAATATTATCTAAATATAGAATAAATTTATTAATCCCGTCAATATGAAAATACAAAAAAGAGCCATGAGTCATTTTTAAATTACACAACAACATTTTTTATAACACTAAAAATAATTATCCTTTTCCAACATGACTATATATGTTGGAAAATGTTCTCTTTTTGTTGGTAAAGCGTTTTACCAATAAAAAATTTCTTGTCACTAAACAATCGGTAGGAAAACTATCTCTAAATGTTTTTTCAATAGATAAGATAGATGTTTTAGAATTATAATAATAACAAATGATAAAATATATATTGCCCAATGATTTTAGAAATGGTTTAATATGAAAAATATATCTATATGAAATAATATTACAAATATATAATATATTTTTATAAATTACATTTTAATATATATTATATATTTTTATTGGTAGTGAATTTTCATATTATATTTATTAATTTAGCTTATTTAATATACATGTTTAAATTTTAAAATAGAATATGATTTTCACACATGTTCAAAATTGGAAACATATTAATAATATTAATAATGAAATTTAATACAGAATAAATCAGTACATAGTTGAAGTTGATTGATACATTAAAATATCATAAAAAATTCAAAAATTGATGATACATCTAAATGAAACATGGGAATGTCGTATCTTGATTGAAATCATCCAACACCCAACTTGGTAGAAGAGTAGTTGCACCATAGATCCTTCATCACCTAAAAGTATACCACAAGAAGGAGAAAAAAATGTCAACCTAATTAATATTAAAGAACAAAAAATCCCTATTATTGCACAACCATAAGCTCTAATATCTACACCACACACATCCATAAAGAATACACAAAAATAAGTACATATATCTGCATGAATTGAAGCCCAAAAAAATTAATGTATAAAAATATGATCTCCATAGAATGATATTTTTTCATTCATTATCCTTATTGACATCTCAACAAATCAAGTCAACTCTTGTACTCATGGGGAACCTCAACTCACTATCATGCCACACCCTTCAACTCCTTCATCTGTACCACACACAACCAAAGATCATACCAAAAAATTAATGAAAAATATCTACATTAATTGAAAAAAAAATGAAAATAAAAAAATGATCACATAGAATGGGTAATTTTTTATTCATCATATCTATTTTTTATAAATATTGAGGTGTAGTGACCCTTTTATTGAAAAAAGGAATCTAGTGAAGAGTACTAACTAGAACCATTTGGTACCTCAAAAAGATAGAACAAGAAATATTACCCTGTTCTTGAATGGGTGCTTATACAGTGGTAAGGAAAACGCCCACCTTTTCCACTGGGGTGTTTATTCTTATCTGTTTACATCTGAACAAATAATTTCATCTAGGATCCATTAGGGGTAAATATGCATAATCCATGAGCTTCTTTCATATGTTCAAAAGGGGTTTCTACAATAAATCCATACAATTCCCTTCAAAATATAATTAATATTTCAAAATACCACCAATACTAAAAATACATCAAAATGGACGAAAATAAAATAAAAGTTTTTTAATAAAAATTCACATCTTTTCATAGAAAACACAAATAATGCTAATTATCTATATTTACATGCCGCTAGACTATCAAAAACAATTTATGAAATTATCAAATAAAACATTTTTCATATTATTGGGAAATCTGGAAACATCAAAACAATTTACAACATGAAAAAGAAGAAAACAAAATGAAATAATCCAGAGCTCCAAACCAAGGAATATTGCACTCATCCAAGCCATACAACCAAATAAAAAAAATTATGAAATGCTTTTGATGCCTGAAAATAATCAGCACATAAAAATATATTCCAAAAATAAAGAGTACCATTTTGAAGGTAAATAATTTCTTCCAATATTATGTAAAAGATCAGATGTTCTCATGTAGTTAAGGTATTCAACATGACAATTTATGTTATTTTTTTATATTATGGATGTTTGGGAAATCAACATTGGTATAATTTTTGTATCCAAATTAATATTAGAATCGAAATGAAAATAATGGTCTATAATTTTACTAATAAAAATATCATAATGATAATTGAAATATAATGTGATGTAAATTATTAATTGATATGTCATTTTTTGTTTAATAGAATGAGAAATCTATTGGATAAAAAACAGTTCTAAAAAATATTCTTATTTTACATTCGATATAATTATATAAATAGTTATTATAATTTTAATTATTATGTTGGAATAATGGATTCATGGATAGTAAAGTAGAGATGTTTACATCCACAAATGATTAATTTGAAATATTTAATATGCATGGTCATGGATCATTCAAAAATATTTTGTGTTTTTTATAAATTTTTAAATTATTGGTATAAGATAAAGGTTGATTTTATATATTATATTGTTTATTACCAGTCTCCTACAGTGAAAATACCCATCATACCCAGATCTCAACCTTTATAATACTCATTTATTAATAAGTAACATGTATAGAACAAAATAATTAATAACTAGGTTTATTAACATTATCTTAATCCAATTTTTATAGCACTTATATAAAACTAAAAAGAGATATTTAGAATAAAACAATTATTAGTAGAATTGGAGGAATCCAAATTGATCTAACAATCCATTAAATATCATTAAAAAATAATTTTTTTCTCTGTTTGGAACTCTTGAACTCATAAGTCTATGCACTGATAGGCATAGTAAAAAAAATAGAAAACCAATGGTGTTTGTTATATTTATCCTATAACAATTGAAATTAAACTATAAATTAAATATACTAAAAGTGGAAGGAAAACAATATATCAATAAGATGTTGGGAAATAATAGAAGGTAAATAGATGTGTTTAAATGAAAAAAATCTATATGACATGACATAACAAAAAAAAATTGTATCAGTTACCGGTTTTGAAAAACTATTTATAAGATATTATAAAAATGTGATATCAGTAAAAAATGAAAATCAAAATATTTAATGACTGTTAATTATCAATAATAATAAATAACTTCATAATGATATTAGATACAAAAAGCATCCTCTAAACTAAAATAGGTTTTTCTTGTTATAACTTTTTGTAGAGTCGAATATGCTGTTACAAATGAAGTTGATGTTGGACTGATATGTTGGGAAGATAATTAAGTTGTTGAAATGAATTTGAAATCCATGAATAAAAAAAAATGATTAATTATTACAAATAGTTTATACAATAATTTATAAAGTCGACATGGATATAAGGAAGAAGAATAATCAATTATATGATCATCGGTTAGGGGTAATGTATACAAGAATTTTTCACATAATTGATCTTCAGGATTTGAATGTTTCCACAATTGGAATATTAGGATTAAACATCAGTTATTATTAGTGAAATATGTATGTAAAATGTTAACATGTATAAAAAATTTGAACATTAAAATTTTATATATATTCTAGATGATTTACATAAATCTCAATAATTTAATACATGTAAAAACAAAAACATACATTATTTCCTAACTGAGTTGAACATATTAATTAGATTTTCGACTAACTGAATTATATGTTTTAAAAAATCATTGTTCAAAAGTAAATAATTATCCTTGAAAAGGTATTATATTAATATAAAAAAATATTATCATACAAGAAACTGATTATTATTTTATTGAATAGAAATTGTAATGATAAATATATGATGGTGTTTGTGATGTTGGATTTGAAATGGTTGGCTTCATATTTACAAATATGTGTTCCTTTGATACTTATTATATGATAAATAATGATGGGTTCTAGGTATGTCTTCCTGTTAAGATTTAGTTTCTCTATAATCAGGAAACAGAACAATGTCACCTTCCTTTAAACTGATAGAGATCAAATTTCCTTCACAGCAATGATGCCCAGATCTAAAAAAACAACTCTTTCAGGATTAAACATATGAGATTTCATAGGGAGAATAATTCCATCAAGGGTCTTGAAACTTGTATGAATCCTCTCCAAGAGAAAATAGTTCAATGTTGGGATCAAACAATTTTACACATGATGTGAGAAACTAAGAATGCCTATTTAATATAGGGTGACTCTAGAAAAGTATCTAATTATAATCCCAAAGTCAAAAAAAATGAATTACAAGAAATGTTATCAACAAGAAGCACAAAATGTGTTTACTAACTACTAAAACAATATTTACAGTGTAATTCCATCATCCCCAATTTGAAAATCACAAATTCCCTAATATCTATATCAAATATTAGATGCCTAAACACCCAGATCCATCATTAAATTTCATAGAAAAAAATTTAAATCACGTTACCATGAAAAACAGGTCATTTGCTCCCACATGTTCAAGGTGATGGGGATGGAGTTGTGTCATCATCCTTCAAGAGGAGAGGGTTGGAGTCCAATATGAACTATGTCAGGGAGAAGAAGGAGATCCCTGTCAAAATTTCAGTTCCCCAAGATTGGTAGAACCATATACTATAATACATTATAGAAAACCTCTACTAATCTCACAGGTTCACCGGGTTTGGAATCAAATGATCTTGAGGGTTAGGGTAACAAACATTTTGGGCATCTGAATAGTTGATTACCTTTTTTCCACTGGAATTATGGTCGACCTCAGAAGGGATGGATAAATATATTGAGGAATGATACATTTAAGAGGTTTTCCCCTTTTTAGAAAAATGGATAGCCATCACAAAAGTACTTGAAGGAGGCCCCTCTAATGTAACTGATTGTTCACAGATTCTTCAGTTTCAAAAAAATTTGTTTTCAAAAGATTAAAAGACTGAATAACAAGGGGATTTGAGAATTTTAGGGATAGAAATCCTCTATCAACATAACACTCAAATGTAATGGTGGGACATTGAAGATACAGGATTCACCTATCATTTTATTCCATTCTCTACATGGGATTATCATCCCATAGTCACCCATGTAAACAAGGAAAAGAAATCTCATTTAATCTAAATTTTATTTAAAACCTAACTGTAATTATATTCAATTAAAAAATATATACACTTTATTTTATTCAATGAAAACTTCTCAGGAGAAAGTACATACTGGATAATAGGTCTCAACATGGAATGATTGAATTAGAAATTGGTTTATTTATATGACCCTCCCCACACCTCATATCGGTAGTTGAAAAAAGAAATAAAATAAAAAATAATTTGAAAATGTTGTGAATAGTTGTAGATAATTGCGTGTGTGGGTGTGGGGTGTGATGAATCAGGAGTGTCAGCGTATGTGGGGATTCATACTACGTGGACGGTGGGGTATGATGATTGGGAGGCCATCACATGGTAGTGGTGGAGTTCTGAATAAAGGTGAGGGAATATGTTTTTTTTCATTTATTTTTCCATTATTTAAATTTATGGATTCCAATATCATTATATTTTTTATAATAGTAATATAATTTTTTTTACTAAAATAGTACAAATAAAAAATTTTAAAATAAATTTTTTGAAATAAATATTATTAATAGTATAATATTTACTAAATATTGGGAGAGGTGATGGTCTAATAATAGTTAGTAAATATTTATTTACTAGTTTGTGAATAAAATATTTATTTATGAGAAGTGAATATTAATTTAAAAGAATAAAATATTAATTTAGGTGTTCATCAAATGAAAAGTGTGTTCTAAAAGACGAAGACCATGTTTACAGATAAAATATTTATTGAAGAGAAGATAAATATTATTTATCCATTTTGAAAAAGATTGAACACCACAAAATAATAATAATATTTTAATTATTATGTGTCTTGGGATTCGCTTAATGGTTATAATTGTATTTAATGAATGTTATTCAATTAAATTTTGTAACTGAAATCCAATCTCTTCGAATAGACTTCAATTTCTATTGTGTAATTCATTTGAATCAAATTCCATGATTGGGAATAGAGAATTGTTTCACTCAATGAATAACCTCTTGACTCATCCACTTCTCTCCCTCTCATGACTGAGAACCCAAAGAGATAATTTCCTTAATACCAATGAACATGCGATCAATAACAAACATCTCAATACATTAAATTAACTTTCCTAGCACCTGGAGAATGAGTTGCATTTCATGTAGACCATTTAATCATGTGTGGATCACCATTAAGGGAATTCTACCCTTGAATCCTCACAAGAGAAATGATGGAAATCCAGAAATTCCTTTTCGCGGCAATTATAAATGAACAAATATATTAAGATCAAGTATTTATTTATAATGATAATAAATAAATAAATTATAAATTTCATGTACAATATCCATGCTCTTTGTTTTAGTTAATGTTTATTAAAATAAGTATTAATATCTCACCCTCAATCACAATTCATCTGAATCACCCAGAACCATCATTTAATGAGTGGGAGAATCGAGTTGTAGTGAGTTTTGTTCCTTGGTTTTGGAGTTACATAGAAAAATAATGTTTAGTTTTCATATATGGATCATGGATGGTTCATGGTGAATTGAAATTTTGGGTAGGTTTTTATGTGTATTTATATGACTATTGGGAGTGTTTAGGGATGCAATTTGTTATATTGGGAGAATTTTAATGATTGGTGTTTGTTATTGGTTATGAATTTTAGGGGAATTTTGATTTTTGGGATTTTGAAGCTAGGGGTGTTATGAAAATTTTGAATTGGATTACAATTATAAGAGTTAGAACATCATATAGAGGTGTTTTTTATGTGAATTAAGGAACAAGAGGAGTCTCAGCTACTTGGGTGACTATTTAGATATTCAAGAGTATGTTTTTTTAATGGAAGGATTTTCCCCTTCTACATGGTCATTACACAGTTTGGGTAAATAATTTGACATTTGGAGTATGTGCATTATTTGTGGGTGGTTCTCAAAAACCAATAAAAAACCTATAGTTTTTTGGCATGTGCATTTTTCATGGATAGAAATTTTTTTGGTAAACTATGTGGCCATATCATTCTGGTGTTGGTGTCTTAGACAGTGTCAATCTTATTATTGGAACATAGTTTAGAAATTTTTTTAAAAAAACTATGTGAGTTTCTTATTTTTCATTAAATTATGGGATATCTCATTTTTTCATTATGGTGTTTTAACCCCCTCCCCCTCATTTCTCCCCATCTGGCATGGTTTACATCCCCCTCTCATTTATGTTGATTTCTATTTTATTTTGGGGTATTTTGGTGGCAATTATTATAGTATTTTGACATATGATCTCCTTCTATTCTATTCTATTTCCTCCTCTCTTCCATGACATTAATTCTTAATGTCTTCGAGTTTGGACTTAAAACCGATTCCAATAATGAATGGTCGAATTTTGTGAGAAAAAAGGGGTTCTCAGGTGAGTCTTGTACTGGGGATATTAAGAGGATGCATTGAACCCATAGTTTATCATTCATCTTGAGGCATGTTACACTGCAAATTTATTTAGGGTTTTTAGAGATATTAGATTTATTTGGACATCAATTTGGGTTAGTTAACTAGAGATTTTTTCATGAATTATGATTGGGGATGTGTCAGGAGTATACTAAATCTCTTTTCATGATGTTTTGGTGAGTATATGTCACTCAATAAATTTATAGGCATTTATGCCAATTTTAATTAAGTTGTGAAATTCTTAATTTTTTTATAATGAATTGTTTCGGGGTTTTGGATTAAGATAGGGCCTTATTTGTTGATACATGATAGATGAGTCTTGGAAGATCCTAGAAAGTAATGTTCAATAAATAATTAATGTGTATTGATTCATATTAGTTATGTTGTACTTGAACATCTACCTGTATAATCTTTTGATATATCATTTGATATGTGGTTTCACCATCAAGGTGGTTGAATGTTAATTTTAAATGAATTTTTTTCCTAAATTTCTTTGGTAGATCATGTGTGTCAAGGGAAAATAGACTCTAATACAATATCTGATACCCTGATTGTCTATTTTTAAAATATTAAATTAATAAATTTGAGATTTGAGTTGGATTCACCCTAAAGTGGTGGTATTTAAATGAAATTTTATGAGTGAGATATATATAAAATTGATGTATTTTCCTTTAGTTTCCCTATGTTGGGAGTGTTGTTGAACTAGGAATTGATATCCAAAGAACAATACACCAAATACATTTTTTAGTCATGGTTTTTTAATTCGTTTCAAAAAAAATACTATAATTTAATGGTGGTTTTTTAAAACGGCCAATAAATATTGTGAATATATTAAAAAATGACTCTTTCTCCTGAACCTCCCCCCAGATTCTCCCACGCGAACACCCCAATATCCCCTAGGAAACCCTGAATCAAATTCAATGGGTGATTTTGGATGTTCAAATCAATATACTACTATAGAGATGAAGAAAATGAACACACCTACAACAGGTTTTCATTCATTCCCATTAAAGCCATGATTGAAAAGATTATTCATGTCATTGAAAACCATAGAACCCATGAAGTGACATTTTATAGATAATAAAAATGATGGGATAATGTGAAAACTAAGATATTCAAAATTATAGAATACAACTCATTCATTATATATATATATTTATCATCTGTTCCTAGGAATGTGTGATTGGGATATGCGACTAATGGATCAAAACCATTTTGGACATTGAGCACCAGTTATAGGATTTGACCAATTGTTTTGATCTTGTACAATATATATCCATGTATGTGTATAAAAAAATGTCTTCCATCGTTTTGATGCTTATTCCAAGAAAAAAAATTCCTGGAAATGATATAGATGTGTAGTTGTACCCTATAATTAATGAATTAACAAATTTATAGAGAAGTGGTTCTAATATATTGGATGCATCTTCTAGAGAATGTTAAAAATGCATTTTTCATTAATGTGGACCATTAGTAACTTCCCTATATTTGGTAATTTATCAGGTTAGAATACATACATGATTTTTGGGTTATCATACTTGTAACTTTGATTTGTTTCCTAGATGACTACCTTATTGTTAAAAAATTGTGCATATTGTGTCATCAATGATTTCATGATTCATCTCATATTTTTTGTGTTGAATAAGTCATAATTTAATGGTTCTATATTTTTGAGACCTCTATCAATGTTATTAAAATGTTATAAAATATTGGCACAACAAGGAAATATTGAATCAAAATTTGAGAAGGTACAACATTTGAATGATAATGGGAAACAAGTTCGAAGTGCATCATCATGTGAAATCAGAAAACAATAATGGGAGAAAAAAAGTTTATTCTCTAATATTTTTTTGGGAATTTAATTTTATGATGCATAATCATGATGTTTTTTATATTGAGAAGAATAATTGTAAAAATTTTATCTTCACATTGCTTAATGAGAAGGGAAAATCAAATGACCATCTCAATGCTTATAAGTACTTACAAACAATGAACATAAATAATGATCTCTGGCTAGATGAGAATGGCAATAGTTTTGCAATAATTTTTTAAATGAAAAATAAGGATACAGATACATTCCTAGAATTTTAATTCGTGTGAAGGTACCTGATCGGTATTAATATAACATATAATGGTGTGTTGACTAAAAAGATTCATAAGATACATGGATTAAAAATTCATGAATCACATAAATTTTTATAGTAGCTACAACCATTGACATTGCTTACAATATTACCTAAGATGGTTATTATAGCTGTACTCCAATTTTTCATATTCTTAGGACATATACATAAGAAAACTCTATAATCATATGAGCATGACAACTTTCATGAGATATTTGTTTTAAAACGTTTTTCAATGGATAAGATGATTACTCAAATTGTTTTACTATCATGATGAATTTAACAATAAATTTGGTTGAGTAAACTAAATTAAGAGGCCTCATACAATATTCATGGATATATCTCACTAAGAGGTACATTATTTATATATTTTTAATCATATGTAAACAATTATTGTTACTTCATTAAATATATAACTAAGTTTTATTTGTTTTATTTCATAGATATGGTGATTATTTGAAATCATAGTGATAAATAATTCTCTACCTGAAGGATATTTTCTAAAGTCTATTTGGAATAGGACTGTCCTACCTTATGTTATAGATTCATAGATGATATTGAGACATGATTAAATTAGGATGGATGTGTTGATGACACATCAACACAATATCAACTATAAGGGAAATAAAAAATATTTCCTTCTTTTAGATGATTAGTTGGGAGGAGCTCAAATGTTACAATAAAAGAAATGAAATTATGAAAGACACATAGATATATTCTACTGAATCGTAAAATTATATATCAATTTTTTGAAGATATAATGATACAAACAAAGAGATGAATGAGATGGTGAGAATTAAATGAAAATGATATAAAAAAATTTGTTAATAAAGATCTTGTAGAATTTTTTTCATGTTCTATAAGTTAAAAAATATTGGAATCAATACAGATATTAGTTTGACATGTTTATTTTTTATATATAATAATATATATTACTTTTTTAGATCATGAATACTAATAATTACGATGAGTTCTCAGAAGATTTTAATATTTTGGGTCAAGTTCCTCTAAACAAGGCCAAGAAGTTTAACACAAAAATTTTGAATGGTATTAAATTTCATAGAATAGATCATGAAGAGGGTATGAAAAAATTGAATAGTGGTATATTTATGGTTTTATAAATTGGTTATAATGGAATGTGTACTGATTTTATCGAATTACACTTCCACATGCATTTTCAGTTGTTTTATTCAAATTCAAGTGGTTATGTAACGACTTAATGTCTCATTAATGGAAATCCCCATTGATATAATTAAATGTATCTTTATGTTTATATAAAATTCCAACTTCCTTGGTTTTATATTATGAATTGTGACCATTTCTTTTATAGCCGTTGAACAGTGATCACATGATTAGTTTAAATATTGGACTTTAACAAATCCAATTTACTTAGACAAATGAAGCGATGGCCTCATCTAGTATAATTGCCCCATACGAAGCCCATTTGTCGGAGATTGTAAAAGTGGTGGCGTCCTTGGGCTTCTCCCTTGACCATGTCCAAGCTAAGCTTCATCTTGTCAAGCTTGAACCTGACCGTCTACGGGAAAAGTGGAAGTTGAATGAAATTACCACTCGAGCGATGCTATCTGAGCCACCCCAAGAGTCTGTCACCATCACACACCTTACCATTAGGTCTTATGCGGCTGTTTTAAGGGGTTATGTAACAAATAAGTAGTACTATGTTCATGTACATTATTTTTTATTTATATACTTTATTGTCATTATTGATATATTGTAAATAGTTTTCAAAGTACAAATGTTGTTTTTAGTTATTATTTAATTAAGAAATTTATTTTATTAAAATTAAAAAAATAATTAAATAATATTTTAATAAAATATTATTATTATTAATTTTTATTATATATAAGTGATCATGTAATTGTATTAATGCAATTATAATTTTTATTAAGGTTTGAAAGCCATTTTTGTCAAAACCCGTGAATTTTTTATAAATGTAGGTTTTTATTTTAAAAGTAAAAATTAACATATTTATAAAATTATTTAGATAAAATAATTGTTATTTTTGGAATCAGGACGTCTAAATTATCCAATGGTGAATTTTTCATAATTTTCTGAGACAGTCAAATTTTAGAGTAAAAATTAAATACCGTTTAAATATATAATGTGTTTTATGACATCATAATGACCCAATAGTGATGTAAAAAAATACTATAATCTTTATTTTTAGAAAATATATGTTTTAACAATAAAATAATGTAATTTTGGGTTTTTTTGACATACTTTTCAAAGCATTAATGGACCCCTCAAGACTTATTCAACACCTTGCCATTTTAAATTAATTTTCATGGGAGTGTGACTCCCCTCCACATAAACAACCCCAATATTGTAAGAAGTTCGGACCTTTTCCTTATAAAATATTGTTTTACTCTTACCTTTTCCAAAAAACCATGGCCAAAAACCATGGTATGGTTTGTGGTTTTGATTAATTTAATTTAAGGGGACCCAAAACTAAATAATAAAGAATTCCCCCACCTTTCATATATAAACCCACCCAAGCGCCCACTTCATCCCCACTAAAAGCCTTTGGAGTTCGTCCAACCTCTGCCCTACTTTCTAAATAATCCTTCCAAGATGCCCCGAGCTCCCAAGAAGCCTCTCACAAGACTCTCTCTATCCATTGGAAGCACACTTCCAAGTAAGGGTTTTACTTCCTTTCTCATTTTTGTCCAATTTTCATTAAGTTGTTTTGACTTTTAATTTCAATTTTAAATGTTGGGGTATGGTTTCAAACCTCTCCCATACTTTCCTCATATTGTTTGAATGATGGGAGAGCCCTTCCCCTCTCATTAAATGCCTCCCATGTACACCCGTTACTATGTCAAAATTTCGAAAATAACTTCTCTCTCCTCTTTTAAAATCAAGCAATACTTTTGTATCATGAATCTAAATTCCATTAAAATTGTTTGTACTTGTATCTATATGACCCCCTTACTGTCCAATACATGTAAATATGATGATTAACCCCTTTCTCTCTCATCAACCATTTTTATTAATTCTTATGTCACATTGTTACGCTGCCGAAATCACACCGATTTTCGAAGCCAATGCCATTGTGTAGTGGATACCATGCCCATTTCTCCATCAAGGGTATTCACCTTTATGAACATTTACATATTGATTAAAAGGTTTCATGTATGAATTCCACATTCTTTTATCGTGGAATAAATTATTATGCTTTATGAATCCATGTTTTATGATCCATGTGCCACACTTATGCATGAAATGAAATGTTTAAGAAGGGTTCACCCTTATAGAGCTCCAATGCATTGGGTAAAGTATAGTATCAGGATACGTCATGTGCAATGAGTGTCGACTCATGCTAATTCAAGTGAAATGAGGGTTTACTTGTGATTTATGTTCAATGAGGATTTACTCATGCTCCATGTGAAATGATCCTTGGATCATGCTAATTCCATGATAAGTGTTGTTGCCACATTTCCATGTTATGATTATCATGATTTATCATGCCATTATGTTCATGTTTCTATTGTGATCTATTGATATTCCTATTTCCTAACATGTATTTTACTCCTCATGTTATTCCTTGTGTACTCCCTTACTGGGCTTTATAGGTCACCTTTTTCTTATTCATGTCCTCAGGTTATCCCATTCAATGCTAAGTACGAGGGAATGTAGTGGTCATGTAAAGGACGTTTTCAATAAATTTGTTGTATTTCATTTTTTATGTTTTTATGTAATGATCCTAAGCCCCAAAGACACTAATCCTCTCGATCTTATTTGTTGTACCAAGTGAGGTTTTATGTAATAAATCATGTTTTAATTGTAAAAAAAAGAAGGGTTTTCATAGTTGGTATCAAAGGATAGGTTTAGTTATTTTGGGAATAGGATTAGAAAACCCCAGTAAAGCCTTATAAAAAAGACTAAGTATAATAAAAAAATCCCTAAGTTTTGGTATGTACTGAGTAAGTAGTTTATCAAACAAATACATCCCTGTCTCGATACGAGTAGGTAGAGGCGGCTCTCCCACAGATGTGTCCTAGGGGTAAAACCCGAAAACACCGATTTGATCTAGACTCGAACGGGAACTAGTGCACGACAACAGGACTTGCTGCACTCTTGGTTATGACACTTTCGGGGGATATTTTTTGAAAAATTTAAATACTTAATATGAACCCTTATTAAGGGAGTTAAAAAAAATTCACCTACGAATATATTTCGAAAGTAGATCATGAAAATCATAGATTGATGCCTATAGACACATGAGTTAAGGAAATAAAAGTTTATTTATAAGTCATCAACTTTTGTCTTTGGATTACCCATTATATGTTACCCCTAACTTTCCTTTTATTCCAACCAATGGACGGTAACAAGATGGCTTGGGCTAAGAACCGTTGTGAAGATCAGTGTGATGACTATACTAATGAGATGCCCAATCCAATGGGAGCGGGAATCATGAACCTTGTCACACTTCTCTCTCAGATAACTCAAGTTTTTAATAGAAACACAGGTCAAGAGGAACGTCCAAACCCCCCTAAAAAGGAACAAGTCTCTTTCGAGAGCTTCATGATGCAAAGGCCTCCTACTTTTAGTGGATCATTTGATCTCACAATCATTGAAAATGGATCAACTCCTTTGAAAAGATATTCTCTATCCTACAATGTTCTTAACAAGAGAAGGTTCTCCTAGATGCTTATCGTATGGAGGGTGAAGCTGATCAATGGTGGACGTTGATAAAAAATACGAAGCCTGGGGATGAGATCGAGGCCTTGGAATGGAAGGATTTCTGGAAGATGTTTTCGATAAATATTTTCCGCGCACCCTTCAGCTTAAGATGTAATGGTACTTCCTTTCCCTTAAGAAAAAAGATGAAGAATCTGTTTGAGCGTATGAGGAAAAATTCACAAGGCTTGCACGATATGCTTCAGACATTTTCTTTACCCCCAAATTCAATGTTGACAGCTTCTTTGGTGGGCTGAAGCCTAGGTTGCAGAAATCATTAGTGATCCGTGACTTCGACAGCTATGAGGAAATTGATTGATTGCCCTCAAGGTCAAAATGGAGATCATGAAATCACAATGGTATCATGGGAACAAGAAGCTAAGGTGGAATTCAATTCTGGTGGTCTGATGGATAAATCCAACAGTGCTAAGAAGATCTAGCACCCCACTTTCCAAAAGTGTGGAAAGAAGCTCCCTGAAAATTGCATTAAAGGGATGAGAAAATTCATCAGGTGTGGAAGTGAAGGGAACATAGCTGTTAACTGTAAGCAAGAAAGATCCACGAATGCGATAGAGGAGAGGAATGCTCTGTTCGAACCTCAACGCGTTGTTCAATGCTACAAATGAAAAGAACCAGGTCATTTTGCAAATCAGTGCCTTAATCCAAGTGTTTTCGGAGATAACCAACAACCTCCATGGAAGCAAGGGAGAGATTTTTCCATCCCTTCTGCATAAGTGAACCCATCCAATGAAGTGGTAATAGGTAAGCATGTTATTCATTCAGGAATAGCAAAGGTACTTTTTGATTCAGGTTCTATGCATTCTTTTATATCCCGAATGTTTAGTAGAACAATCCCAGCACCACCAAAAATCATGGAAGTAAATATGTCTGTGTGTACGGAAAATGGGGAAATCATTGCATCCCATGAATATAAGTCCTCCGATGTTATAATATTTGGATTGAATTTCTTGGAGAACCTCATCATACCCCCTCTGGTGGAATTTGATGCAATTCTTGGAATGGATTGGATTTCCTTATATAGAGCCAACATAAATTTTCGGGAGAGTGAAATCACACTCCATATGGAGAATCGACCCCCGATTCATTATAAGTGTCAGGAGTAAGATGAATCTACATTAGCTACATCATCTCAAGAATGGGTATTACTGCCCTATGAGCACGCGTATCTGGCTCAAATGATTGAGTCCAAGGAAGAAACCATCCTGGAAGAAATGCTTATTGTGAGGTAATTCATGGACGTGTTTCCCAATAACGGTTTGGTCTTCCTCCTAGAAGAGATGTGGAGTTCTCAATTGAACTTATACCTGGGGCACCACCAAAATCCAAGACTCCATATAGAATGGCTGTGGTTGAGCTTGAAGAGCTGAATAAACAACTATAGGAGAATCTGGATAAAGGGTTTATACGTCCAAGTGCTTCACCAAGGGGTGCACCAGTCATGTTCGTCAAGAAGAAGGATGGGTCAATGCGGCTTTGCATCAATTATCGTGAAAATAAAAAAATCACGATAAAGAACAAGTATCCACTCCCAAGAATCGATGACTTGTTTGATCAGCTGCATGGAGCACAATACTTCTCCAAGGTGGATTTGCGGTCGGGATATTATCAAGTAAGAGTGAATAAGGAAGATATCCCAAAGACTCCTTTTCACACATGATACAGGCACTATGAATTCATAGTAATGCCTTTCAGACTCAATAATGCTCCAGCAATCTTCATGGAATTGGTGAATAGAGTCTTTAGAGATTACCTTGAAAAATTTGTGGTAGTATTTATAGATGATATTCTAATATACTCCAAAACCAAGGAGGATAATGAGGAGCATTTAAAAACTGTACTAGAGACTTTGCACAAGGATAATCTCTATGAAAAGTACACCAAGTGTGAGTTCTGGTTGATGGAGGTCTCATTCTTGGGTCATATCATCACAAGCAATGGGATATCTGAGGACCCCTCCAAAAAAATGCAATTGAGGGATGGATGATGGCAACATCGGTAACGGATATCCATAGCTTCTTGTGGTTAGATAGATATTATCGACGATTTGTGAGAAATTTCTCATGATTCTTCAACCCTCTTACCAAGCTAAATCTAAATGGATTACAGATTTCTTGGACTGATTAATGCGATGAAATCTTCAAGGAGTTGAAAAGGAGGCTTATCACTCCGCCGTCGTGACCATTATTTGAGTTTCGGCTTCCTCTACAAGCCATACCTTCTTTTTAAAAGAAAAATAAATACCATATTTTACTTTTCTTTTATTTTGGTATTGAAAAATGTTTTCATAATGTTTTTATATCAATGTGTTGTATTGATATCTTGTGATTGAAAGGTGGAAATGTTATGTTTCCTTTATGCATGTTTTATGTGATACGATTATGTTGAGGTTCTTGGGAATTATTATGAAGACGGATGGTTCCGTGATAAACTAAGGGCGGGTGATCCTGATATAGCTCTCCATTGAATTTGGTAATGCGAAGGAGTGAAACGTTAAGGTTTCTTCGAACAGATTTAGGGAATATACTTTGATGGGTATTCCAAATGTAACCAAGAGGGTTACTCCCGACGTAAGAATGTTATGAATGCCTCAAGTTACCTTTATGTCTTATGATTTATATGATTTATTCATGATTTGATGAGGTATGTTAAAGTGCATATGTTTTTTTGGGTAAAGTATGATTTCATTCTTATGTTTATATGAACTCATGTTTCCTTTCCATATTATTATAACACTTACTGAGCTTTTTATGCTCATCCCAAGTTTTTTAAAATGTTTTTCACAAGTAAAGGGAAAGGTACATGATGTGATGATAGTGTAAAGGATGTGTCAAGAAAGAATCCATGATTTATTTTAAATATGTTTACGTTGATTGGAAGAATGAATATTATCTTTTATGTAACCACTTTGTTTAAATGTGGAATGTAATGCAAATTTCATGATCTAATTCTCTAAAACTCTAAACCTGAAAAGATCCCCAATGTGTAATCTTGTAATAAATCAAGATTAAGTAATGTTTAAAGCTGGGGCCATATAGTGACATTCAATATATTGCAAAATTAAGTTAAATACAATAATTATACAGTCATGTGTGATGTTATTATGATGTAATCCCACTTTGTTCAGGTTCACATGATAAAATTAATATTCGTGTTCATGTAATACTCACTATTCATTATCTTGATGACAAATAATAAATTAATGGGTTTTATATTAAGAAATATCCTCTCTCCTCCACTTTAAAAACCCCCTCTAACCCCCCTTCCATTCACTCCACTCAAGCCTTGTGCCTTCTCCAAAATCTGTCCAAATACCCTCCCAATCACCTCTCCCACAACCATCATTCTTTGGTTTCATAAAAATACCAAAACCTCTCCCTTAATGAGGCTCTCAAGGAGGTTTTTTTCAATAGGTAAATTCCTCTTTTCAATTATTTGTCTTTCCTTTAAAGTTAATTTGTTTTCATTATCTATTACATACCCTTATCCAAATTGTGTGATCACTCTAGTACAATATATTTACTAGAATATTTTTATGATAGTGTAATAATTTATCATCATCTTCTTCTTTTTACCTTCTTTTATATTAGTAGCAAGAACACCGTCAGAGATGTGTCAATTTTACACATTCAAGGACGATAGACTTTCGATTTCTATTTTCATTCTCAATTCTTGTCATGAACCCATTCTTGTTATGGATGACACAAATTATTATATATAATATAACCTATTTATGATTCTATAATACCTTGTTACAAATGTTATTATGTTATAAAGAAAAATGAGTTCGTTGTAATGAAAACCCACAAATTAACCAAAACAATTATCATTAATGTTCTATATGAAAATTCATCTTCTTTCCATGATTAAAAGTTATATAAATGACCTATAACACTTAAATATGTTCATAAATAAGATATAATTTCAATTATAGAGATTTACATTCATTCCACATACTTAAAAATATGTGAACTGAAGATGAAAATAAAGAAAATGAACACTACGAACTGATGGAATTCGATACAATAACTTATCCATAAGAACATAAATGAACTAACCAAATTTATGATAAACTAAATAATTGTATAATAAGTTCTTAAATAAGTTTTTAATGAGTATAATTTCTTATTCCAAGAGAATAAGTTCTAGAGAGGAACGCATTTGGAGTTAAGGTAAGTGGTTTTCCACCCAAATTTCCTTTTCCATTTGCGTTACTTTCATTATCTGATTACCTCAATGGAATTATTATATATTATTAAGTACTCCTAATAAATTATATGTGAGTATTATATATATGTTTAAAAATATGAACCTTTATTTATTTTTTGGAGAGTTACATTTTTTGAAAAGAACTTTCATAATTGTTTCTAAAATACAAGCCCGATAAAATAGAATTTGTCAAATTCTTACTTATTTTATAGGGAACACTATAAACTATTTTTGGAAACCATTATCTTTATAAAATCACTCATTTTTTTAAATACTATCATACCTCACTTATTGTTCTATAAAAATATTTTTCCAAAAGAACTCTTATTTTCAAAATAAAAGACTATTTATCTCAAAAATTGCTTACTGATTTTATAAGAGTTTTTTCCTATAATTAAATACTCTTGTTGATTCCATGGAATTATTGGGTATATTCATTTATGAATTAATCTACCATATTTTACTTAAGGGTTTATAAATAAATCTATTTTGTATTATCTATCATGAAACAATTCACCATATTACTTGGAATGGGTAGTGTTTTATATTTAATGATTCGGGAAAGTTAGTTACATTTAATATGATAGTTTCAATATGAATGTATATGTTATTTATGTTGATCCCCACTCATATGAGAAATGATTAGAACTTATTATGTGACAGTTGGGGTCGGCTATCACCCCTCTATACATTGGTAGGTTTCATGAGACATGTAGACATGGAACTGGCCGAGGCCTTTCTCAATGTGATATGGATTTTGGCTGAGGCCTTAATCATTAGACCTCTTTGCCAAGGCCATGAAAAAATGTTTCATAATGTTCAGAATATGCACTTACCTCATTATTAATCTAGTAATTGAATGTTCATGTGTTTCTTTGACTAGTAGAATACCCATGATTAAGTTTTTTTGACATTATTTACTCACCACATATCCCTGTCATAATTGGTTCATGTTTATTATTTGAGGCATGTGTTTTCAATTATTCACCACATCTAATGTTTATATTATATTCCTCTATATTTCCTACTCTTACTAAGCGTTCGTGCTCACCCCTTTTTTATGATTCATTTTCTTAAGACATGAAGAAGTAATTTATGAATGAATTCCAGGCATAATCCAAAAGATGTGATGTTTCTAGTGGAATAAATTAGTGTTTTTTTCCCTGAATGATGTAAGGTTAAACTTATGTATGTAACTTGTTTCCAATAATACAAAACTACTTGGTCCTTTAGGAATTGTAAACCTTGTATGTATGCCAACATAATCAAATAAGGTTCTGGCTCCGGGCAACATGGGTCGGGTCTTTACATATGAAGAGGGTTTTGAGGAGAGTTCATTTGGATATTAACTGTAGTAGTTAATTTGGATCCCCAAAAAATGAAATGTTTGACTATTTCATATACATTTTCAGTTGCGGGAGTGATTAATTTGCTTCTTTTGCACCAGATTATCCAAAATTCTTTAGATACTTAATGTTATCAATGTGGTACATCATAAAATCATCAAGATGGTGTATTTATTTCAAATTGGATAGAGGGAGGATATATGTTGTGAAAATATTTATCTTTATGTGTTATAGTGGAAGATCTGCTATTTTTTAGTTATTTTGGGGCAGTAGATTATGAAATTGTAAATTTTTAATCAATATATCACATGATTTTAAACCACATATTTAGATGATGTTTAACCTTCTAGAAAATGACTGTGAGATAGTGGTGGTGTAAAACACCACAGAAATAAAAAAATCACCTCTAAACAAATATTCACCGATGGTTCCAAGAAACAGAAACTATATTTATAGAACTAATTGGAGTTGAATGTCGACACTGGCATTAGGGATGGTTTTTGGAAACTGTCGTAGAATCATATGGTGTAGGTTAAAAAACGATATATCTATATTGATGAAGTGGTTGTGACAGTAAAACCCAAATGATGGACTATGATACTATTGGGGCATGATTCGATTAGGGACATGTCAAGGGATGTGCTACACTCATAGTGATGGTTTTATCCTGACGCATGGGAATGGTATAGAGGACCCTATATAGTGTTCCTAGTGTGAAATATTCCTTTAGGGGCTATGGAGGGTGTCCCAGTTTGATGTTGACACTATAGAGGGGTAGTGCAGGGGAGTTGGACTATCAGTCTGGGTGTCCCCTTTGAAACTAAGAGATCCTAGCATGATCGTTATGATAGTGAGTATAGATGACGAAAAAAATTAATATTTAATGAAATAATAAAACATATAAAATGAAATTTTAATATAAATAATAAAATGTGATATAAGATATGTGGTTTCATGGATGGATGGTGATCAGGGTGAAATGTTTCTGTTTTACATTGTTGGGGATGGTGAATTCCCTGAGGTGTAGGATTTACATGTGATTTTTACATATTATGCGTTTGGAGAGAGTTATGGAAAAGAGGTGTATAATTTTTTATGATTCTAAGGATATTTTATACCACCGAGTTTAGGTTGAAATCATTATAGAGAGGGTTAATTCCCACATGGATAGGATATGGTTTTTTGTATATTGTATTTCCCTAGTTAAACTGATTATGGTCTAGGAGATTTGGTATTCCAATTGGTAGATATGTGGTTTTGGGTAGGGGATGCGACCCCCTAGGGGATATGTAGTTTTGGGTAGGGGATAAAATCCCCAATGAAGATGGATATATGGTTTTAGGTACTGGATCAAACCCCCCATGTGGATCGATTTTTTATATTCCCAAGATGTCTATATTTCTATTTGGTGGATTATAATGTTCTAGGGATGGGTATGTTTTCCTTAGGTGGTTCCTTGTGCTAAAAGACACTCCATAACTGGATGAAGCAGTTAAAGTCGATCATGGTGTCACATTAGAACATTAGGATCAATGGTGGTTTATTTATTTGTTTTCAGTAACTATTTCTTTTTCATGATCATATGAAATGTCCACACATGGTATATATTGGAGATTTGGGGAAAGTGTTTGTGGTGTCCTAGTGAGTCATACTCCCACTCTTCTAGGTCCTCCATGACACTTTAGTACAGGACTGGACCCCATTACTTGTAGGTTCGGTTAGGGTAGATGCCTAATGTTGTTTGATCCATCTAGAGCAACTCAGCATGATTTATAAACTAGGATTGAGATGAGGCTTGAGGATAACATTACATCCTCTGTTATATTTTATTTTATCATTTTATTTAATATATGGGATCCTACAAATGGAAAAAAAGATGAATATATATGGTTATATGACATCATTTTTAATTTATTATTGAATGGTTTTGGTTTTCATCAATGAATTCAGATTTAGTATAATTATAGATGTAGTTTGGTTATTTTTATATAGTTATTTTACTCTTATATAAGGTTATAGTCTCTCTATGGTATCACCATAGACCATAACTATAATTCGAGAGCCTCTAGTGTATAGGGAGGCGTGCATGAGGTCACATAGAAATCTAGTTTAATTATTGAAGAGTGAACTTTCTCAGAGTGTTAAATTATATATGAAAAATAAGAAATTTGAATAAATTAATTGAAATAAATAACCTAAATAAATAATAATTTTAATAATTTTAATTTTTTAGAACTAATGAATAACATGAATAAAAAATATAAGCTGAAAAATTAAAATATAGAACTTGAACAATAAAATTAATTAACATAAATTTATTAAGATGAATGTTATAACATAAATAAACTGAATAAAAAATTAAAATAAACAAATCAAATTTTTAAATAAATATTTTAATAAATTATTTAAATAACTAATTTTAAAATAAAGAGAAGTAAAAATTAAAATATATATATTTTTAAAAATAAATTAGATGAATTTAAATTTTAAAATAAATAAATATAATATTTATTGTAAATTTCTTTAGGGTTTTAAAATATGTAAATTAATATAATTTATTTTCATGTTACATAAAAATAATTTAGAAAATATGTCCATCATAAATGTAGATTCGAGAACATGATTATATTAATAAATATATATAATTCCATTATCCTAAATAAAATATTTTCCATTTTTTCCTCATTAATTCCATAAGAATATTATTTTAGCAAATATTCCACCAAAAACTTATTTTATTCAATATATAATAAATACGTTAATTTTTAGAAATTACGGAATATCAATTATCATAAAGAAAAATAATCCCCTAATATTTGAATAAACATTTTATTAAAAAATATTGCTAAGATTAAAATATATAACTTGAAAAAATGAATTAAATAATCTGATTATTTAATTTATAATAATTTGTATTAAAAAAATAAAAATAACTAACATGAATATTTAATTTAAATTACCTGAATAAATTTAAATATTTAAATTTAATTTATTTAAGTTAACTTTATTTGAATTTAAATGTATATGAAAAAAATATTACAAAAATATTTTCTTTAAAAATTCAAGATCGAGGGAATGTATTTTCTGATAAAAATATATACATAGACTACCTTGAATTGTGTATTTCTTGTTTTCCTTTGTTGATTCCTCAATTCATTGTCCTATTTTTGTGAGAGTGGGGGTCATAGATCCATCTTGAATGTGTGTATTGATTACAATCACATTTATACAACTTGATATATGCATGTGTTTCACAAAATATGATAGTAATATTAATTTTTCAGGTAATATATATAGGGTAGTTTTCTAATATTACATGTCGTTTTGAATGAATATAGCAGTTTTCAGCGATAATTAAAACCAAAAGATATTATGATAGTAATTTAATCTCATTTCATGTGGTCTAGATTGATCATTCTGATGGGACATAGATAATTTTTTAATACCAAGTGTTGGGAGCTCAAAAGTATTAATAATTATTCTCATAAATTTTTCAATGGTTGATCTCGAGTATATGAGATCATGAGGACTGGACCATTAATAAGAAAACTATATTATATGGGTGGTATTGGTTATTCATATTTTCGAGCATGTGTGTTAGTACCCTTACTATTTGTAAATGTATGTCATTGATTTAAAACATTTTTGTAAATGATAGAAACCATTAATGTGTTTGTTTGTGGAAAGGAATATTGAATCATATTCGACATTGAAGATTCGACATTGATTGAATAACCAAGACAAAATTTATTACTTTTGGGTATAATAAGAAATGTATTAAACCCTCTTGATGAGGTTGGTAGTGCATTCATTAAACCTATGACCATAATATGAGAAGGTAAGACCATCTTGTATGGATAAATAGATAATAAATAAATAATTGAAGGATGATTGGAAAAATATATATCCTTCTTTATAAAAAACATGTAAAAACATATTATATTATACAATATAAATTCATTGGAGAGGTTTTAGTTATTATGACTTTACCTTATATCTTTAGAGTCCTTAATGTTCTACTAAACACTGCTTCTGGTGTATTTGAAAAACTAACATCCATCACAATAGGGACCAAGTGGTTCATCTAATAATTGAATTAAAAAATTCAACTAATTAAGATGAATTTGGGATGAGGACATGGTGTATCCCACTATAAAGGTTGGGTAATTTCCATGTGTGAACAATCACAATCAATAAAATAAAATCAATGTTATTCTAGTTTAGAATAATAAGAATTTAATTTTTTAACTCATTTTTTCATGAGTCGTTATATGAAATAAATGAATAAAATTTACAAAAAATATTCATTATTAATGGTTTGTTAAATATTTTTACGGAGGTTCCAGTCAAGTTAATGTGTCATAATTTGCAATGTTACGTGTCTTTAATGCTAGTAGTTATAAAATATTTATAACAATTTTGATATGTGATGACCACCGATGATGACACATCTAAAATTTGGAAAGGTATATATTTTTATACTTATATGGATATTTCCCATTAATCATCTTGACACTACATTATAATTACATAGTTATAAGACCCAAAAGAGAGAAGTCGATCTAACTCAATTAATCCGAACTAGCCTAGTTTTATATTGGAGAACCCTAAAGAACAAATGAGAGGGGTTTTTGACCCCGACCCTCTACAATTTGGTTCCATGCAGGTGTTCACCTTAGTTAATAAATAAATATTTATATAACATTTGGAATTAAATATGAATTTCCATTATTTCCATGGATAGTGATTCTTATGGGCTCTATTCCCATGGGAAATTATTACCATGCCCATTCACCAACTAAACTATGTCTTATTTCATTGATCATAGTTCTTAGATCATTCTTATATAATATGGATTAAGCTATACCCTTGATTACAACCTCTATATACCACATATATATATTAAGTTAGTGGAAGATAGAACTTTTAAACCTCAATACATTCTCTGTTATTCTTCTCTACTTGTATAAATAAAACATTTTTTTCCATCGGCATACCAATTAGTGGATGCATGTTTTTTCAATGATACAGTTTACCCATGACCGATCACATGTTTTTTATTTCATAATTCCTTGAAATTTTAATCAATATCAACCATATTCATAACACATTATCAACATCAATGTCATCCTTGCATTGTGTTTCATCATGATGTTTCATTCTTCACTATCAATGGTGTAAATTAAATCGTCACAAGATAAAGTGGGTCTTATTTTCAAAATCGTATAATGTTATATTTATTCTCCCTTTTGATAACATTGAAAAAATTAAAAAATTTATTTTCTTATTATTTTTTTGCTGAAAAAATATTGATCTCCTGAAGAGAAGTAATGTCTCACCATTATCAAATTCCATAAAGATAGTATGATTGATTATTATTAAAATAGTGTATATAATCAATGTGGTTGATGTTGAAAAAATTATTATTCATCAAATAAAAAATGAATCACCACCAACCAAAGTGACTAAATTCTAAACATCACATTCCTTTTGTTCACCAATGTGAACATTTTTTATCATTCCAAGATGAAATAATAAATCTTGACATCTCCTATTTGTAAAACCAATAGGTTTTAATATTGATTATGATGTGTAAATTCTCATGATATAGATGATACATATTTTTTCTGTTTTTAGAAAAACATTTTCTTTTTTTCTCGTATTCCTTATATATAAAACCTATTTTATGTATTTTATTAATATTCATCTCTTATAATAGATGAAAATTATGAATTTAATATTCATGTTCTTTTCATGAAATCATCATAAAATCTGATCAAATAATTTTATTTCATTATTATAAATGAATGAAAATATACATAATTTACTTCTAAATATAGTACGGGTTGAATATGATAATTTCCAAATGATCCCTATGACTCATTTTTTTATAAACTCTTATAATAATATAACCACATGATGTTGTTTAATGATGATAAATATTTAAATATGAATATGAATTTGATGAATATTTATAAAATTGTTCTTCCCGAAAGTATGATATCAAAATAGTATCTTTCGAAACTATGTTGTAAAATATTTTTCATCTATAATTTTTTTCTATTATAAAATAAATATCACTGAATATTCTAATTTATCATGTGTTATCAAATTTGGTTTATTATTAATCATAACTCTTGAGGATTTAGTATATGATCAAGTATTTACATTTATCAGTTGTGGAAATTAATGACTGTTTTTAGAAGGGTGAATATATTCCTATGGGATGGTTCAAAATTTATAATAAGTAAAGAATTTTTATCTCCAGTCTCAATGAGATATATTAAATAATAATGATATTATGGAAGAAAGATATCATATAGACAGTGGATAAAGGAGATGGTAAATATATCTATATATAACAACCACTCATAATAAATAAAACCTTATTCTAAAAATATTGTTATATACAAATGAATGAACTATGGTAAACTCTAAGTTTACTGATCTTAACACATTAAATACACATTCATGACCATCAATTTATTGATAAAACAATACGCATCCCTCATCTGGAGATTTAAGGATTTATTTAATGGATGTTTTCCTAGTAACTTATAACTTATTTGAATATTAACAATTGTCATTATGTGATTTTGAATTCCCCTCTATGATAATTTATTATGAAATTCCTATTTATTGGAGAAAAAATTATATCACCACTTGCTATATTGGAATTGAATTTCCAATATTTATATAATTTACAAATTATGAATTATAAATATGGGTGCACTATCATTCCATGTGACACCCTTTAAGTATTATATAGGAGATTCATCTATTAAATGGACATGTGTATTATTATTTGTGGGTGTGTATATATCATATTCTGGGTGTGATGATTATAATAAATAGAGGTCATCATATACCAAATTTAAAATGGTATTGTAGAACCATTGAGTAGATGATCAAAACATTTATAAGAATAATTCAGATGTAAATTTTTTTAAATAAATAGTCAAATTATACACACCAAAAAATGATATATAAAATCATTTTTTATTATGAGGATAAAATAATAAATATATTTTTATCTCAAGAGAAAAATTAATGTATTGACAACATTACATAGATTTAGGTATTGTTAAACATCGATTCTTGATAAATTATTATATCTGTTTAAATTTTGTTAAAGTGACATCTAATATGAAATTACTTTTTATGTGTATTTCATAAAATTAAAATCATGAATCCAAATAATAATTCATTAATAAAATAATTTCACTTCTGGTTGAATGAATAAATGACATATATTTTTTTAGAGGTGGTTCTGATAGCTATGACTCCTCCTAGGGATCCCAGTCAGAGTGAAACCCTAAATTGATCACCTTTAGAGTCCACTAAAAATTCAACGACACTAGTCCAGATACACCCAACACACACCATGCTACCATGCGATCATGCCCCACTTCCTCCATGCCCTTCCTATCTCCTCCATCAACCACACTTCCCTATGAAAGTCTCCTTCATCTGATTTCCTTAACAACAGCAACTTCCCTACAACCACGGAAAACACACTCCCCAACATAAATATGACACAATCTCCACCCACTGTTGGCAGCAACTCTTGGAGGGACCAATAGAGTATCTCAGAAATAATTTTAGATGTTATGCATGTCCGATTACCCAAGCCTATACCTGGATCCTCAACAATAGAGGGAAAACATGAATGGTTGAGGGGTATCCCTAATATAGTCAACAAACCTAGGATCACAAAGCTTTAGTACATGGCCATTATAGGGTAAAGGATCAAACATTCAAAAAAAATCCTCATCCAAATGATAAATGTTTTCAAAAAACTATAATTAACATAAAAATTTTCACATGAAAAAATCCCAATGCATAACTGCATGGGTCTATTATCGATGAAAAAGAAATTCCCTCTCATTCATCCAAATCAGAAAGCATTTCTAGTGTCATATTCTTACTATTACCATGTTTTTGACTCCACCTTAGTATAAGACTCAAATAACACTGTAATGAACTGTCTGCCAGCAATGTAGCTGCGGAAACGCACTGTCACGCCCAACCGAGTGTTCAGGTGGAGCTCGACGTCATAGTGAAAGCAGTAAAAAACACCATACTACTCACCCTAAGGACTTTTATCAATGCACACACACCCATGAATATACCATTTTGATATAATATTGATCACCACAACCAGTATATGCTACTTGATCTCCAAAATCAAAATTAATTTCGATACCTCGAACAATCATGAATCTCTTAGTATGTTATCATCAACAATTCTCTCACCATCATCGCATGTCATTATAATCGTCATCTTTTTTGCATGAGATATCACAAATAGTATCTTCTTCCCAGTTATATCTAGGAAGATACATCTTTCCTTCCTTCTCCATCTCATCGAATACTACAAATGTGGCAACCCCTTCTCGATTCTTTCCCATAGCTGCTATATCTTTCCAACATTCCCTCTTGTTCTATTGGTTCAACGAACCATTTTTATAATATACTTATGCCGAAAACAAGGAAATGAAAAAATATCTATTTTCATATATAATCTCACATATTGTCTTTTTTCATATCTAATCTCACATATCTTTTTTTTCCATATCAAAATATTTTATCCCGTTTTCTTCTCTAATATTCAAATTCTAAAATCAAAAATATATCCCAACAGTCTCCACATTGATTTAAAATTTTAATACTCCACTATCATCCCTACAATAATCACCATCGTGATGGTCTTCTACACAATCATCAACTCAAACATGATTATATATGTCACCTCAACTCCACCTTAGGCATGTCTTCATCTGTATTAGATCATCCATGTTGACACTGAGATGATTCATTGCATCAATTATAGTTTTCTTATTTGCATATCTATGAAAAAATAAAAGTATTCTAAAAAACACCCCATAATTCACCTGAAGGCCTTTTATCAACACACCCACACCCATGAACGTAATATTTTGATGTATTGTTGATCACCACAACTAGGACACACCTATCAATCTTCAAAACCTAGAAGAATTTTGATACAAGGAACCATCATGAATCTCTTTGTACACCATAATCAAAAATTTTCTACCAATAATCTCACTCCATTGTCTTCATGATCTCTTCTCACAAGCTATCGAAAACAGTAGACACTTCGTGGTTTTCTATATGAAGCTACATCTTGTTTTTATTCTCCATTTCACCGGTTACTGCACATGTAAAAACTCTTTCTTGATTCTCTATCATAGTGGCTACATATTTCTGACTTTCTCTCTTGTTCTAGAGGCCCAATGCAGTATTTTTATAATAGACTTCCACCCCACTCAAAGATAAAGAAAAAAGGTTCTTTTTTCATATCTAATCTCACATATTTATTTTTATTGATATATAATCTCACATATATATTTTTTCCATATCAAAATATTTTATCCCTTTTTCTCTATCTCATATTCAAATTTGTTTTAAAAAAATATCCCAACAATTGACTGCCTAGCCGAGCCGCTACCGATAGATGATCACATCACAGCCCCAACGTCACCGGTTTAGTCATCCTTGGAGGCCCCACCCTCGCTAAAGTCCACCACCATCCTTCGCCTGACCCCCAACGAGACTATGACACTAAGGTTTCTGTCTTTGGCCCTGATAATCGATGAAGCCCCCTACCATCCACCTTAGCACCTCCACCTGACCACCATCCTCTCTACGAAGTCCACTAATGAGGATCCCCCACCTCATGTCTCGAAGAACCACCAAATGTCCACCCTCACACCATGCCACCACTACATTCTCCCCACAATGATTCCTGCCTGGACACTACACCAGCTTCCCACAACCCCCACTACATCCCAATAAATTCCCAAATATGGGGTACCCACGCATTGAACCCTGGTGTGATGCAGTCATACATGGTAGCCTTTACCCCTTAGGTAGGTCCCCAACGGCAGCCTTCTGGGCATTATTATTTTTCTAAAATACTTATTCTTCTTGTATATATAATATTTGATACATATACATATACATATATATATAATAATATATATTATTTTATATATAAATTAATAAAATATATATGTAACATTTACTATATATATTTATAATATATAAACATGTATTTATTGACTTATTTATTATATAAAAAAATCTTGTAAAAATTTCAATAGAAAATTTCGAGTGCATATATCCATGACTATTTGAATTTAGACCAAAATACATAATACAAATAATTTAATACATGAATAAAAAAATATTTTTTTACCAAAAAAAAGTGCACTAGAAACTATCAAACCAAATCCCCACTATAAAATTTTCTATTATGTTTCCAAAATGTAGATTGTTTAAAGAAATATTTGTTGTTTTACATAATATTTTAATTTCCAAATTCTAAAATAAATAAATATTTATCATTTCAACGCAAATATATTGCCCCATAAATAAAAAATTCTATTTTTCAAAGAAAATATAAATATTAATTTTTAGGGAACATTATAATGAAAATATATTTGGAGAATTCCCTATAGAAATTTCACGTAAAAATTTCTAGAAGAAAATTATAGGAGAAATTTGAACCAAATATTTACATTTCAAATAGTCACTTAAATTTATAGTTAAAATATTAAAAATTAGAAATTATAAATGTGAAATTTCACATAAATTTGCATTGATGATTGCTAGTGTAAATTTTTATTTGAATATTATAGTGTGAATTATCATTTATAATTTCATTGAAAATTTATAATGTTTATTTTATATGCATTATGTGTGTGTGAGATAGAGTATGAGTGTATATATATGTGTGTGTGAATCATAATATAAATATACAATATATTTTCGGTGGAAATATATCATAAAAATTTCCAATGAATCATACATTCATACGTACATATAAGTATATACATATATATTAATATAATTATATAAATACATTCATTTATAAATCTATATTAATATATGAATATGTATACATACATTCACATATTTATACAAAAAAATTACAATGAAATTTTCATTGAGAATTTTTCATACAAATTTGCAAGGAAAAATTCAAATGTGAATTTGTATAGAAAACTTTCAGTGCAAATTTCAAATATATATTTACCCGAAAAAAATAAATAGGTATTTTTATTGAAATTTACACACTCACACACACACACTAATATCACTAGACACCATAATAAAACATAGTGAATTTCTAGTGAATATTTACATTATTGATTCGGAGTACATATATATTGAAAATCCACACTGGAAATTTAAATTGGAAATTAACAGTGGAAATGTACACTAGAAAATTCAAGTTACTATTTATAGGGTATATTTGAATGAATATAAGCAACACATGCACACACGCAGACACAAAGACAGACATAGGCACACTCAATCTCTTGTACGAACACACACATGCAAAAATTCACAATGTGTGACTATATCTAGTGCCTATCTAAATGAATATATAAAATACACACACACACATAGACACTAAAACCCATGTATGCACACACTCAAAAAAAATTCAGAATGATATTTTCCAATGTAAATTTTCACTAGAAATTTTTTGAGCATAATTAAACACACTTAAAATTGGACTATATATTTTCATTAAAAATTAATTATGGATATTCCTTATAAATTTTCTAGTAAAATTATACATTGGAACCATTCTATGTATACAAATTGACACTTGGACATTTTCAACATAAAATTTGTCAAAATTTTAGATGGAAACATCCTCAATTTTTAGGGGTGTCCATTGGTCAGTTTGATTCAGGTATGAGGTGTTTTTGGACCCTAACTAACCGAAAATAGATTGGGTCAGGTCAGGTCAGGTTATAGTCATTTTTTCTTAGACCCGACCCATCCCAACCTGTATCACGTTAGGTTGGGTTGATCGAGTTGACGGGTCAATCAGGTTATGTAAATAAAATCTCCACCCCAAATTATTAAACCACTACACCCCGTATTCACATTCTCCTCCTCACAACTCAATCACTTTTTCACATGACAACCATTGAGGGTTAGAGATTGGTGATCTCCTTCATACCAGACTAATTGTGATCCCACTCTTCAGAACACTTTCCTAGTCATGATCCCTCCTAGCAATTTTATTTTGATCTTAGGTCGCCGCCCCTGACATTTTGATCTTAGGTCACCACCCTTGTTCTTTATCAGGTCATATTCGGCCAAAATAATTTAAGAGGAGGAGCGTATCCGAGAATCTACTCTGTTAATGTGGTGCTTGATTTTTTACTATGGTGACCTCAAGAAGATTCCAACATTTGTTTTGGGATTCTATTCAACCAGAGATACGAAGAACCAATCACCAGTTCTCAGGCGTCAGAGATTTGTATTTCTCAACACGCAAGGAGGTCCTCACTGAAGAACAAATTGACCCCAAAATGTAGTAATCAGTGGTGGTATTGGTAGTGGGATGCCTATTTTTCTAATATATAGTTTTTCTACAGTGGATCTGGCATCATGGATGGTGGTGGTGGTGGAGATAAAGGATGTGGTGAAGGCGGCGTGCGGGTCTACGGTGGTCGCACCATGCGGTGGAGGTATTGGAGGAGGAAATGCATGGCATAGAGGCTTAAGGAAGAGGGTTGACATATGAGTGGTGAGGAAAATGGGCAGCAGTGATATTTAGGGCATGGGTCAATGATATGTGTAGGGGTAGTGATGGGTTGATTGGGTCGGGTTGGGAAATTTTTCACCAAAACTATGACCAGACCCAACCTATTCACAGGTCAACCTGAAATGACTAGACCCATGAGTATAAATTCTAGAACCCAACCCAACCCATACCAACCCGCTCGGGTCCAGTTAGGTCAGGCCTGGTCTGGACACCTCTATTAATTTCTATTGATATTCTCCATGAAAATTCACAATGAATAATTTTCAGTTGTCAAAAAATTTATAGTGAAAAATTAAAATTATGACTGTAAATTCATACACAAAATTAGATATAGTTATACAATAATATATTAATAAAATTATATGCATACATACATAGATAAATTTTAATCATTAAATATAATTTGTTAGTTATGAAATATAATTTATACTAAAATTTTTCATTGAAATTAAATACGTGAAATTTTATTTTAATAAATATAATATAAATTCATATACAAATTTTTAGTTTGAGTATATTAACTTGTAAACAAATTATGTATATTTTCACTGAAAATTTATGAAGAAAATATCAACTAGTAATTTTTAATATATTATTTACATGAAATCCATGGTTCAAATTTACCTTAAAATTTACACTACAAATATAGATTATTTCCACTTAAATATCCTATTAAAATTTACAATGTATATAATATTCAAATTATATATCTACTAATATCAATATACATAGTATTTTTTATTGAAAATTCATATTGAAAAGTTTCGGTATATATATATATATAAATCTATGTACACATACGTACAAACATACATGTATATGCATATTCATACACTATTATAAAAATAATCTGAAATTTTCAAGTGTAAAATTAACACTACAAATTTTATGTGCAAGCATATATACATACATACATATCTCTTTCCAATTTTAATTTTTATTTATTAATATGATTTTTGTATTTTAAATAGTTTTTATTCACACACGCATACAACAAATAAGGCATAGGGACTCTTCCCCACAACTTGTGCCCCATACCCCAAACCCCCATCCCACCCAGTCACCTACGGGGGGACGTTAAAATAGCTTATATTACTATATATTTTTTCAAATAAAAAATTGTAATTATAATTTTTTTAAAACATTATAAAATTACATATATATATATATATTTATTTATTTTTAAGACAATAGACATTACATTTTTTAAATTTAAAACATCATCAAACTTATACAAATTTGGATGGTTGAAAATGTTATTATAATATCAATCTTCATTATAACTTAAATATATACATTTTATGAAAAAATTACTTTATATAATTTTATTTTAAAACATTGAAAAATATGTAAGAATAAATATATCTAATTATAATTATCATGCATGTATATAACAATACATTAAAATATAATAACTTTAAATCGTTGTGCATGTACGTAAAAAAAAACAAAAAATTCCCTATCTATGTTCTATTTTAATTAAATATTCATAAAAAGTATATTAAAAACATACATGTTAATGTTCTAAAGGATCGAATAACAAATGAGAAGTGGGGAGCTGGTTCAATGCGTTTTTCATTTTTTGTAAGTTTCAATAATATTAAAACATAACACCTACAACCTATTAAAGATTATAAGAAAATAATCATTTAGTAAATACTCATTCATTAAAAATTAGGAAATCACATAAAGCACAATAAATTTACAATGTTCTGAATTAGTGTCAGAACCTACATCCTTTCAATTACCACTCCCATGGGTCTATGAAAATTCACTAATTCTAAGAATTGAATACAACTTGGCCCAACCCCCATTATGCACCTTTTATCTCCCGATATGAATAATTATACAGTGTCAAAATATTTTATAATGTTTTTATTTAACAAATTTACCCAAAACAATAATATAAAGACTATATTTATTCTGATCCACAAATGATCCTAAGTCCAATAAACCCAATCTGATTGACTTAGTCTTATTAACCTTCTCCTATAGTGGGGGGGGCACCGTGATTCATAGTCGACCTTTTCTACTAGAACCTTATGGAGGGGAGTTCAATAATATTTTTGATAAGATAGATAGTGATAATTATGATTCTTAGGATATATGTGTGTAGGGAATCATGGTCTTAGATTTGGTTATATTGATGAGTGGGAGGATTGGGTTTTCATGAATTGCATGCCTTGGTTTAGGGGTCACGTTATAGAAACATGTTTGGTGTTCAGAGATGGTACATCCCTGGTTGGTGGTGAATTGATATCCTGGGTAGGATGGTATGTGTATTTAGTTTACTATTTAGAGTTCATAGTGAGGAAACGTGTTATAGTTGGGAGGTTGTAAGTATCTACGTTGTTACGAGGAATGAATTTTAGAGGAAATTTGAAATTTCGTTTATGAATTAGGGTTGTTTTGAAAATTTTTATTTAGATTATAATTACAAGAGTTGAAACATCATAATGTTGTTTTTTGAAGTGAATCAATGATTGAGAGGTGTCTAGGGAGATCAGATGTGTATCGAGAGCATCTGGGGAATGTTTGATTTTGAGGGAAGGATTTTACCCTTATGTATAATTATTACAAAGTTGGTTTAAATTGTGTCTTTGTGGCTAGTCATGGTGGTAGGTGGATTATTGGTGGGTGGTTTTGGGAATACTTTCAACACCCTTTAATTTTTTGTAAGTGTAATTTTTCGTGGTTATGACATGGATTTGTTAACTGTGTTGTTAAACCATGTGTGTGTTGGTGTCTTGGACAATTCCATTCTCATGGATGGTATACAGTTTAGCAAACTGTGAGGGAAAATCGTGTGAGTTTCTCAATTTTACTTAAAATTTTTGATTTCCATTTATCACTTATGGGGGTTTTAAAATATTCCCCCTCCATTCCCCCCATTGTGAAGAGTCGACCTCCACCTCTAATATCTGATGATTTCATCTTGGTATGGGTGATTTTGGTGGAAATTCTTAGAGTATTTTGAGATAAGATCTCCACACCTTCTCTTCCATCTTTTCATCTCTTCCATGACATTGATTTTTTTATGTGGATGTTAGGGTTTGGAAATTATTCCACTAATTGATGGTTGAAATGTGTTAGAACAATGTGGTTTTTATGTGCATCATGTAGAGGGGATCTCAAGAGGATTTATTCAAGCCATCATTCATAGTTCACCTTGAGGTATTTTGAGTAACCAATTTATTTAGGTTTTTCGAGATATTAGATTTATTTCTCCATTTATTAGTTTTAGTTAATTGTGTATTTTTAGCGGACTGGGTTTGGGGATCATTCGAGAGTTGACCACAACTCATTACTTTAGGTTTTGGTGAGAAAATATTACACAATAAATTTCTAGGATTTTATGAATATTAAAATTATGTTGTGAAATTCATTAGAATTTTTTATAATGAATTGCTTTAGGTTTTTTGTTTTGATATAGGGTCCTGGGTACTGATACATGCTAAATGGGGCATAGAAAATAATGGGAAGTAATTTACGAGATATAATTAAATGGAATATCTTCATATGTGATATGTGGTACTTGAATATCTTCAAATAGTATATGCTTTTGATATATCATGCAATATGTCGTTTTAACCCCCATGGTGAATGAACAATAATTTTAAATGAATTTTTCTTATTAAATTACATGGGTATATCATGAGTGTTAATTAATAATGTACTCTGATGTACTTGGCATTTCCTTGACCATCGATGGTTGGAGGATTGAATTAATAAATGTGAGTTGTGAGTTAGATTCACCCTAAAGTGGTGTCATTTAAATTAAATTAGATGAGTGAGATATATATGGAATTTATGTAGGTTCACCTAGTTTCACACTATTGGGAGTTGTGATGGACGATTAATGGTTTGCCTTATGTGTCAACCTAAAACACAAATGTTGGTCTATGAGGCTGAAGGTGTAGTGATACGATCAGGGACATTTCGAGGGACTTTCTTCCCTCTTAGTGATGTTTTTGTCTTGAGGTATGAGAATGCGATATTAGAACATAGGTAGGGTTCCTAGTGTGAAATATTTCTTTAAGGGCCCTAAGTGGGTACTCGTGTTTGATGTTGATCCTAGAGAGGGGTAGTGCAAGGGAGATGGATTATCAGTCTAGGTTTCTCCTTTTAACCTAAGAGTTTTTATCTTGATCCTTATGAAAACAAAAATGTATTATTAATTTTAAATGTAATAATGAATTAAATGGTAAATCATTTAAAATGAAAATTTAAAATAAATGGTAAAATGTGATATATGATATGTGGATTTGGTGATGGAGGGTCATCGATCTCATGTGTTGAACATGGTTCTGGGTATGTTTTGTCAACATGATTATGGTCTCGGGGATGTTGGATGCCACTTGTTGGATATGTGGTTTTGGGTAGGGGATGTGACACCCTAGGAGGGAGGATATGTGGTTCTATGTAGGGGATATAATCAACAGAGAAGATGGTTATATAGTTTAATTAGGGGATGCAACCCCTAGTTTGGATCGATTATTTTTATTCTAGGGTTGTATATATTTCCCCCATTTGGGTTATCAAGTTATTATATGGATGGGTAGGTTCACCCTAGGTGGTTAATTGTGCTTTGAGACACTCTTTCACATGTCAAATATGGGCAGTTGAGCTTAGGATTCACATTGAAACATCATGATCGATGGTGGTTAAGTTATTTGTTTTCAGTAGTTGTTTATTAATTCTGAGAAAGTCACTTGTGCATACATGATATATATTGACTATGTTAGGGACACCATTGGTGGTGACCTACGGAGTTATACTCACACAATGCTTCTTTAACTATAAAACATGGGAACCTGAGTAGACCTCTATGTTCGCATGTTCATGTAGGGAAGATGCCAAATGTTGTTTGATTGGTATAGAGCAACTCAGTGGGATTTGTAGACTGGGATTGAGGTGAGGCTTGGGGATAACAATATATCCTCTACTGTGTTTTATTTTATTATTTTATGTTGTATATGGGATCATCTCATGGGAAACCATATGTATCTTCATGCTTGTAAGACATCATTTTTAATTTATTATGGAATGGTTTTTTATCCTTCCATGTATTCAGATTAATAATTATTATTGATGTTGATTGGTAATTTATTGATGTTATTTCACTCTCATATGAAGGTATAATCTCTCTATGGTATCACTTATTATCCTCACTATTAGTCGAGAGTCTCTTGTGTATAGGGAGGCATGCCAGAGGTCACCTAGAACTTCAAACTGTTTATTGAAGAGTGAATAGGGTTAGGGTGTTACATTAAAAAATAGGAAAAAATAATTTATATAATTAGCCTGAATAAAAAAATTAATTGAATAATTATAATTTTTTAAAATTAATTAATAACATAAATCAACAAAAGGTATATAATTTTAATATTAAAAATATCTTACTTGAATAAAAAAATAAAATAACTTAAAATGAATTAGATGAATGTCGTAAAATAAATAACCCGAATAAAAAATTTAAAATAAATGAATCACGTTTTTAAATAAATATTTTCATAAAAAATTTAACTAACTTATTATAAAATAGAACCCAATTAAAAACATAAAAATGTAATTTGATTTTATCAAATAAGTAAGTTTAATTCAAATTTTAAAATAAATAAATAAAATATTTAATGAACACTTTCTTAATAATTTAAAATATCTAAATTAATGTAGTTTGATTTAATTTTAAATAAAAAATTTATGAAAATATTTCCTTCATAATTGCTTGTTCGATATCATGAAATTTTGGCTAAAAATATATATGAAGCTACTATCCTAAAGAAAAAAATTTCCATTTTTCTACTCTAATTCCATCTTTAGAATATTATTTTAGTAAATTTTACACCAAAAAACTTAGTTTTTTGAATAATTATTAAATAATTTTAATTTTAAAAATTTTTCAATATCGATAATCAAAGATAAATATTCTCCCCTACTTTATAAATAAACATTTGAATAAAAAATCTAAATGAGTTAAAAATAAATAACAAGGGAAAAATTTAAAAAAAATTATTTTAATATTTAATAAATAATAAGAAAAATTAATAAATTTGAATATTTCAAATAAATTACCCGTATAATTTGATAATTTTATATTAAATTTATTAATGTAAAATTTCTTTTGAATTTAAATTGTATGAAAATAATTAAATAATAATTTTTATTCATGATCGAGACAACATCTTGTGTGAAAAAATGTGTACAAATAGTTCCTTGAAGTGTTTATCTCCCATTTCCCCTCCTTTATTTCTCTATTAATTTTCTTATTTGTTGTGAGAATGGGTTCACTATATCCATATTGTATGTGCTCTTTTATTACCATCGCATGTATACAGTTTTATATATCGATTTATTTAACTTAATGTGGTAGTAATATTAATATTTCATATACCATATATATTTTAATGATCTTATATTAAATGTCATATTGAAATGTTATAATAGCTTCATCTATAATGAAAACCTAATTATATAATGGCAGTAATCTTAATCATGTGACATGCGGTCTAGATAAGTAATTTTGAAGGGACACAAATGATGTTTGTCTACTCGGTGTTGAGATCATATACAAATTGAGACATATTTTCATAAAGTTCACACTTCATGATATAGAGTATTTTAGATCACGAGGACTAACCCGCTAATATGAAAGCCATATGTTTTAGCTGGTATTGGTTATTTTTATTTACAAACATGCATGTTGGTTTCCTTATATATTTTTAATTTCCATCTTTTATTGCAAACTTTTTATACATGATAAAAACCCTAATAGTCTATATTTGTGGCAAGGATGCTTGAATAAAATTTAACATGGATGATATGAAATTGATTGAATATTGAAGAAATTATTTATTTCTTTCAGGTACAGGAAGACATGTCTTGAGAACTACTTATCGGGTTACTAGTTCATTAATTAAACATATAACCATGATAGAAGAAGGTAATTCCATATTGTATGGATAAACAGAGAATAAATAAAAAATGGAAGGATTGAGGGACAATGACATGTGTTTTTCATTATAATATATCATGTGACAAATATATTATATTAAATAATGAATATTCACAGGATATGTTTTCATTATTTTGACTTGACTTTATACCTTTGGAGTCCTTAATGTGCTTCTAGACACTGCTTCTTGTGTATGTGTAGAACTCATTTCCATTATGATAAGGACCTAGTGGGACCAAAACTAAATTTATTCAAATGTTTGGCCAATTATGATGAAATGGGGTTGAGGAAATAATGGACCCCACAATGATTTTTGAGTAAATTCCATGTGTAAATGATCACAATAAATTAAATAAATTTTATGTTATTTAAGTTTATATCAATAAGAATTGAATTTATTAACTCATTTTATTCATGAGATATGAAGTTAAATACAAGAATAATATATTTGAAAAAAATCTTTATTATTCATGGTTTCATTATATTTTTCATGGTAGGTTCGATTTGAGTTAACGAGTAATATTTTTTATGTAACATTATTTTAATATAAGAAGCGATAAAAATATTTATGACAATGGTGACATTTTATGACCACTGACAATGACACATCTTCAACTCAAAAAGGTATAGATTTTTATACTTATATTTATATTTCCCATTACTCTCTTTGACAATGCATTCTACTTCTATATCTATAAGACCCAGATGAGACAGGTCAATTAAACTAAATTAAACTGAACTATACTTGTGTTATGTAGAAAAACTGCAAAAAAAACATATGACATGAGTTTTGGACCCTTCTTTAAAAAATTTGGTTCCATGTAGGTTTTATCCTTAGTGAATAAATAGATAATTTGTTTATTTTTATGAAATAATTTGGTATTTTTATAATTTCCTTTCATGGTGATTCCCAAGGACTCATTTCATATGGTAAAATATTACATTGACCATTCACCACCCAAGCTCTATCTCATGGCATTGATCCTAGTTGTTGTATCATTATTAGATAAAAAGGAATAATCTTGACCATTGATTAAAAACTCTATGTAGCATATATATATATATATATATATATATATATATATATTATGTTAATGGATGTTATAACTTTAGACCATAAGTATTTTATCACTACTAATTCTCTACTTCTTTTACATTACCATTTTTTTCCATTACCCTACTAATTATATTATGTATGTTTAGTGAATGATATAATTTACCGATGATCACCCACATGATTTTTGATTTTGAAATTCATTATAGTTTCAACAACATCAATCATTTTCATAACATGTTATCAACATGATTATCTTATCTACAATATGCATCATGATGAAATTGTGTTCACTAATACAATTGGTGTAATTTAATTCAATACATTAATAATTTGAGTGTTATTTTAAATATCATATATTCTTATATTTATTTCTCATGTTCATAACAAAGAAAAAATTAATTAATTATTTTCTTAATCCTTGGTCGCTGAAAAATAATGGGCACTTGAGAAGAGTAGTAAAGACTCACCATTGAAAAATTCCCTAAAGTTAATGTGATTGATTATTATTAAAATAATGTTTATTATTATTTAGTTTGATGTTTAAACAAATATCATTCATCCAATGGAAAATGAATCATCACCACCCGAAGTGACCAAATGATAAACATCACATACTTATTGTTCAAGAAAGTGAACTTTGCTGATCATGAAAGGATGGGATAATAAAATTTCACATCTCCTACTTGTACAAATTAAAGGTTTCAATTTTTATTATGTTTTATAAATTATCATGAAAAAAATAATATTTATTTTTTTATTTGTAAATAAACATTGTCTATTTGAATTATCATGTTATTGTATTGAAAACCTCAAAAAACCATATCAGACAACTTTATTTCATTCCCAAAAGAGTATGAATAAATACATAATTTTGTTTTAAATAATGTACAAGTTGAATATGATATTTTTTAAATGATAATTGTTACTTATAAATTTATAAAAATTATAAAAATATAACCAAAATAAGTTGTTTTATGATGATATATATTTATAGAGCATAATGAATTTTATGAACATTTATAAACTAGTGCGTCCCTAATGAATGATATGAAAATAGTATATTTCGAAACAAAGTTGTAAAATATTTACCATCAATCAATTTTTGGTCTTATAGAAGATATATCAATAAAAATTATGATTTATCATGTGTTATCATTTTTTATTTATTAGAAATCGCAACTCTTGAAGAGGTATTATATTATCATGTAATTTCATTTTTTGGTTGTGAATATTAATCAATGTTTTTAGAATATGGAATACATTCCAACTCAATGGTATTTTTTTTAATAAATAATTATTTTTTTATCTCAAGTATCAATGATATATATTAAATATCAATGATGTTATTGAAAAAAGATATCATATATAGACATTAAATAAATGAGGTGTTAAATATCTCTATATATAACATTCATTCATAATATATAAAAAATGATTCAATGTTTTTTTAAATTGTAATAATTATAGTAAACCAAAAGATTATTGATTGTCACACGGTAAATACATGACATTATAGTTTAGGACATGAAGGATCAATTATAATGGGAAATATTTTTACAATTATACACAGACATCAATTTATTAATAAAAAATGAATCCATCATGGGGATATTGATGAATTTATTTAATTTATGTTTTTCTACTAAATTATCACTTTTAATAAAATTATGCATTATCATTATGTTATTATGAATTACCTTATATAATTATTTACCATTGATTAACTATTTTTAGATAAATCATTTATATCACTTCCAAATATATTGGAAGCGAATTTCCAATATTTATATAATGTAAAATTTATGAAATATAAATATGGGTGATCCACATGCAATGTGATACCATTTATATAATATATAAGAGATGTATTAATTAAATGGTCATGTGTATTATTTTTTTGTGGGTATATATCATATGCTAAGTATGTCGATTAAAATAAATATTGATCATCATATACCATATTTAAAATGCTCTAGTAGAACAATTGTGAAGATGATGACAACATTTATTTGAATAATCTAGATTTAAAGACATAAAAATCAATAGTCAAAAAATACAAATTAGAACTGATTATATAAAATCATTTTTCATTGTGAGTTGAAAATAAATAAATATTTTACTTTATATGAAAAAATTAATTTTTTGTAATCATTATGTTGATTCAGGAATAGTCTCACTCTGGTGCAAGATAAATTATTATATATTATTAAAAGTGGTTAATGGGAAATTTAAAATTTGAATGAAGATAAATTAACATTGATTTTTGTGTGTTAAAATAAAAATCTACAATCAAAATAATTAATCTTAAATAAAATATGATCAGTACTAGTTAAAAAAATTCCAGGACTTCTGGCCATTCAGGAAGGTATGACTCCCCCCAAGGCTCCCAATAAGAGCCAAAACCTAAATTGATAATCCTCAAAGTCCAATGAAAATTGAATTCTAGTGGTCCGAACATAACCCACCATGTGTTGTGATGCCTTGAAATCATCCCCACTTCATCCATGCCCTTCCCATCTCCTCCTCCAACCACTCATCCCTCTATATGTCGCATTCCTCTAATATTTACTCCTCCCCCAACATCCATGCAACCACCACCAGCATGCTCCCCACCTTAAATCTAACGTAATATCCACACATAGCTGGTGGAATCTCATTGAGGAACTAGCTCTCACTGTGGGTGTCAATGATTAGAACATGATTTTTATCTAGCATTATCTCATGGAACAGCCCCCGAATCACTATAGGAAACCCGAAATCCCTTCCATGAAAATCAAGCACCTCAACGTCAACTTTTTTACTTCCACGCCTATTCATCTGAGTCCAAAACATCAATGTTAATGGTAGTTTGCTTCCACATGTCATCACGAATACCAAATAACATAAAAAAATAAACCATTATAATTTCATGTGTAAATCAAGAAATAGTTTATCAATATACCAATTTTAGTAAATTGTTTTCATTATTATAGTATGCAACATAAATGATCACCAGTTTATAATTTTTTAATGAATAAGATGGGTAGTGATTACAAGTATCTCAACTAAATAAATAATACTATATTGTTGTTTGGGGTTTGGTATGTGTTGAAATTGTTTGGTGGTATGTTTTTAGATGTAGAAGTGATATACTAGTTTTGATTAGCAGAACGTAGAGAAAAGATATTGAAGAATGAAAAATGGGATTTATTTCAACTTGAATAATGTTTATAAAAACGTCATCTATACATGTATCTCTCTCACATGTTGTTCTCATGGCCCTCAAATACAATTGATCTATTTGGGTCAGATTATCTAAATGCTAGAAGGCTCCCCAGTCCCTCATTTTTTAGACATGGTGGGATGTGTCAAAATTAACAAGACATACACCAATATCTCACCAACCATGGACTTCTCCCAAGGGATCCAATTTAAATTAGGATTCATATGTAGAATATGCATCATTAATAATGGAAGTCTATGAGAAGTGAGGTTGTTGGACCAACTATGAAAAAATGGTGGGTAGTGGGAATCTCCATAAGTTCTCACCCTCTAGATATAATCCACTAAAGCATCTACAAATGTCAAGATTATCATGAAAAAACCAAATTTTTCAACATATATACTGGTTTCTCCTTCATGTGGATCTTCAAATGTCAAATTAATTATTGATCCATCAATTATAATATCAAATAATAGATAATATCAATTTTCTTTGTTTGGGAATGGAACATGGAGTTATTTATAGTGTCTAAGGTAGTTTGAATATTGAAATGAACCATGTACTCCTTATAGTTGAATCCGAAATCATGGAGAAAATGATTTAACCACAACATCTATTTTGCATCTTCTGAAGCAACAATGTATTGTGCGTCCATTGTGGATAAAGACACACAATTTTGGAACCTTGAATACAATGATACAACTCCTCATGAAAAAAAGGATGCATACTAATGTAGACTTCCACCAATAAGGATATTTTTCCCTATATTCATATGTATATTTCTCTAAGGGAGGTTCAAATCCCCCATAGAAAAAACATACCTTTGAAATTACATTAAGATTCCTCATAATCCATTTGACAGCATCCTAGTTCCACTTCTTATGATCGGAGAGAATTTGGATAATTATCGTCACTACATTGGATATTTCACGTCTCATACTCACCATAGAATTCATCAGGATTCAAACTACTGAGGAGTATGGTGTCATCTACATCACCTCACATTCTTCCTTGTGTGATAGGAATTAACTCCACCATAACATCAAATGGATGAGAAGATAAATGCTAACATGTTTGTCTTTGTCTATGTTGAAATGCTTCAGAAAACATTCAAAATATATCTCCTGAGAAAAATATAACAACCTCATCTTTGTTTCCTAAATGATATCCATCCCCAATATCTATCGATCTGCACCCAAGTCATTCATATAAAAATACTTTGATAACTCATTATTCTACATGTTAGTCTTCACTTCATCCTTCCCATTGATCAACATGTCATCAACATAAAGTAGAAGAGAAATGAATTTACCATCCTAAAATCATTAGATGTAAACACATTGGTCCTCTTATGTTTTCTTTTATACGTGAATCAACATGAATGAGTCAAAATTCTTCTATCACATTCTGTGAGAATTTTTCTATTTGTAAAATCTTTTCATTAATTTTAATATATGACTTTATTGTCAAAAAACCAAAAAACCCTCAGGTTTCATCCTATAGATCTCCTTAGAGAGGACACCATAAATAAAATATATCTTCACATCCATATGTTCAAGATCCATGTCCATGTTAGCCACCAATTTGAAAAGGAAGAGGATTGATGTCATGTTCATCATGGTTGAAATTATCTTAACAAAGTAAAATACTTTATTTTAAAGGAATCCCTTGATTACTAACTGAGCATTGTGCTTGACCATTTTTTACAACAATCCTTATTTACGTTGAACATCCATTTTTTGTGAGCTCATTCTATCCTTTGGGTAGTTACACGGAATTGTTTGTTTGTTTCTTAGGCAAAGATGCTATCTCATCCTCCATTTCATGCATGAACTTGAGGTTTTTAGGATGAGATACTACTTTATAGTATACTTCTTAGTACTCCTAATCAGTCCGCAATAGGTACTATGACTCCAAATATATTATTGATGGAATCCTACATCATGAATATCTTCAGACCTATGAAATGTTAGATTCAGTAGGAAAAATATCACCTAGCTATTGTGATGGTTCTGAAAATAATTGTCGAGAGGATTGACTCTCTCCTACTCAATATCCTCCTCCACTAGCTCTTGGCCCACTGGAGCTGAATCTTCTTGCAACTCCTCCTCTTCATGGACAAGTGGTGTTGGTATCGGTATTGGGTCAAAAATTTATTCCTTGACACTTTCCAATCAAGTTATTCTAGGATTTTGAATATCTTAAATCATCTAGTTCTCAAGGATTACAACCAATTTTATTCATACACCTACATAACCTTTGGGTACCAAATATTATATATGAACTCCTCATATCCATAGTCGATGAAGATATATGGTGTAGATCTATCCTCTAGATTTCAAATGAATTCCTTAGATTCTTTTGTAAATGATAAACCTCTAAATGGTCCTAAAAGGGAGTAAGATGAATGTTTATTAGATCATATCTTCTATGGAATCTCAAAATTCACTAGGACTAGTGGTGATATGTTGATGTAGTAGCATACAACTTGAATATCTTCTCCCCATAATAGCTTAGGATTCTTAGCCAAACTCATCATAATTTTGAACTTCTCCATGTCGATTATGTTCATCATTTCCCCAACTCTGTTGTGTTGTTGGTTTCATTGGAAAATCATCTCATGTTAGAATCCCTAAATCCTATAATAGGCATCAAATTCCCTTGATGTATACCCTCCTTCATTGTCTTAACAAAGACAATTTAGTTTCCTTCTAGTTTCTTGCACCACCATGGAGTTGAAAATATTGATGTAGACCAATAATGTTTCCTTAATAAACAAGAATAACACACACACCATTAGAGAAGAATCATAATAATTAATAAGAAATATTAGTTACCTCCTAGTGAATCCACCTCCATGGTGATACATACATCTAAGTGCACCAGATCCATAAAGTCTGATCTCCTTGATGAAACAACATTGAATAAGACTCTATGCTTCCTTCAATACAGATAGTATTTACAATGATAATGTGATTTATCCTTGTTAATACTGATACACACCTTCTTCATCAGGGTTGATAATCATTTTTCACTCATGTTTTTGAGACTCATATTCCACATATTTGATGATGTCTATCCTTCCACCATATTGAGGTAGTCTTCACATATATACATATGATATTTTCTCAACAACCACATATCTGTCCACGAGTCATGACGATGGATCCTTTTGTAGAATTCCTAGCTGCATTGCTGAAGATGTTGTCGTCGCCTTGTCGATCAAAGGGTATACATAATAAAAGATTTATTTGAAGGTTTCAAACATTTCAAACATCCTTAAAGGTTATTGTCTACCAAATATAATTATTAACATGGATATCACTCATACCAATAATATCTTATGAATTGGTATTTCCCATATTGACTAAACCATTGTCACCATCTTGATAAGTCATGAAATAATCATGATGAGAAGTGACATGGTATGATGATATAGTATCAACCACCCATTCGGTGTCTTAGCCTAATGTATGAAATAATGTCCCTTTTCATATTTATTTAATAGAATACCTTATCTGGTGAACCTCACATTCATGTCTCTAGTTTTTCCTTGAGAGTTCTACTATGGCCCAATTATTATAGGAATTTTCAGTAGTTCTTCTTTATGAGTCCTTCCATGGAACAATGGTTTAATTTCAATGTTGGCCACCTTCCATATGTGGACCTTCCTCTACCCTGGTGTTGGCCTCTAATTAATTCTCCATGAATTCCTCTATTTTTTCTCCCTTGCTTCTCCATAATGAGGGATTTTGTTTGGTTATAACTCGCACCCTTAATTTGGGTATCCTCGTTGAGAAATGCATCTTATACCATTACCATAGTTTGTTTTACTCTGGCCACCGAGATTATGAGTGAGATGAAATGAATATCCCAACAATCGGGAAGTTTGTAGAGTACGTGGTTTTCCTAATCATCATCATTTAGAGTCTTACCTACAGCCACCAATTGATTTTCAAATTTTTTGAACACATTGGTGTGTTCAGTTATAGATATTCCACTCTATAGTAAAAGATTCATCAACCGCTTAACCTAGAGGGTATTGTTTCAATCATTCCTTGACTGGTACATATTATTCATCTTCATCAACTGTTCATATGCACCTGTCTCTTGTGAAACCTGATGGTATACATTACGATCGATCCATTGAAAAATTTGACCAGTCGTCTTCATATTCATCATATACAACTCTGCTTTATTGGTGGCTTGAGGATTGACTCCATTGTTCTAAATGGATTCAAAAATATAACCTAAATTAAGGAGATCATCCATTTGATAATTCCAAATATATTATATCCATGAAGTCAACATTATCCTCACTCCAATGGATGATCCCCCTATTGAATTTGAATTTTGTAAAAATTGGCATAGAATATGGAATAATGAATCTCAACCTTACATCCATTATAGTCCAGAATGGTGGAATTTCCTTTAGGATCGTCCTAACTGGACACTGATTAATCAAGAAATGACAAAATCAGTGTCAATGGAATAGATTTTAGGATGTCGTGTTGTTGAGGTGGCACGTAGGAGCAGTAGCTGGAAATTAACTGAAAATGTTTTTTCACTAGGACAATACCTTATTCTCTAGATAAGAGGTAATGTAGCACCCTTTGTTTGACCAAACATTGACTGAGCCTAAATAATTCATTTCAATCCATTTTCAATGTAACTTTTTTCCGTTTGAATAACTTGGACATGTAATTTAAGAATATGGATTTAAAAAAGGATTCAAATAAAATTGAATTATTCTATCATTGGAGACAAAAATCTATTGTGCACAATCATTTCACGGAAAATGTCACTGATACCACTTGTTGTGATTCACTAATCATAAAGGAAAAATAATGGAGGAAAAAGATGGGATTTATTTTAACTTGAATAAATGTAACAAAAACTTTCTCTCTACACCTCTCTCTCTCACATGGAGTTTTCCTACATCTCAAATACAATAGAGCACTCTAGATCAGATTATTTGATTACTAGAAGGCTCCCTAGGCCCTCCATTTATAACCCCGGTGGGAGGTGTCTAATTTCTACACAACTCCGAAAAATCTCTGACCTACCATGGACTTCTCCAAAGGATTCCAAAGAAACATAGGTTACGCTTCTTGAATGTGCACCAACCATAGTGGAAGTCCATGGGAGGTGAGTTTGGTGCACCACCTCTAAAATAAATAGTGTGTAGCTAGATATCACTATCATTCCCTCGGGCCATGGTCATAGAAGAATAGAATTCCTTGGATGGAAGATGCCAAAATGATGGATTTGTGTGGTACAAAATCTAGTAGAATATCTCTTTTTTCTTGCGCCTCCATTACTCGAATAGGGGGGTATATAATTTGGGGTTGTGGGATTTAATAATATAACCTATGATCATTTTGGATTGAAGCATGTGTTTGTTGGTAAGGTTGGTCCCATGGGTCATGTGGTTCTATTCCTTGGACATCATCTTGAAAATCCTTAAGGTTTATATGGTCACCCAACTGAGGGTATCAAAAATAAATTTTGATGTTATGTAATAAAAATTAACCTCCACCCCAATTCATAGATCCTCAACTACCGTCGGATAATAGACACAGTTGAAATATATATAAATTGTCGATTGTTTTAAATTTTAAAAATAAGAGTCCTTGAAGGTGGGATTTAATTTTGTAAAAAAATTGACAGATACAATATCAGATTTTGAGATTTTTTAGAATTTGAAAAGATGGAAAAAAGCAGGAGGTGTGCATTTCTGAGAAGCATACTGTGAGACTTGTGATAAAATCACAAAAGGTGGGCCGTCTTAACAAGGATAGTGGAGAATGGATATTTATAAAGGCTTTTTATTTTTGTTTGAAAACAATGTGGGATATTGAGTATATTAAAAAATGGATTCTGAGAACCATGAATGCGGTTCATTAGGCATGAACCCCATTCATGAAACTTTATATATATATATATATATATTAGTACTAATTAATTTACCTTATGAATAATATATTATTTATTATTAATATTAATTTCGATGAATATTACTGCTATATATTTGTTAATTTTATTATATAAAAAATATTACCAATTTGATAATAAATAATATATTTTTCAACATTCAATTGTATTATTTATTATTAATTATTATTATATTAATATATAATTAATTAATTAAGTTTAAAAACTAATATTTTTAAGATTTTAATTATAAATCATAGTTTAATTTTTGCTGATGTAATTATTAATAATATATCAGTATGTTTATTTATATTAATTACCAATTTTTCTATTTGTTAGCAATTAACAATACATTATTATGTTATTATTATAATTAATAGCGTTATAAATTATATTTATTATATAATAATTTAAATAAAGTTTATTTTATTTAAAAAATTATTTACTTGTTAATAGTCCAATTATTCTATTATGATTTTAATTATAAATATTTCTTAAATATTTTGTTGATATAATTACTAAAAAAATTTAATACGTAAGTTAATTAATAATTTTCAGTGGAATATTTTATTATTAATTGAAAATATATAAAAATAGTATTGATATAATTAATAGCATTATAGGTAATATTTATTGTATAATAATGTAAATAAAATAATTTGTATTTAGAAAAATATTTACTAGTTAGTAACTATATTATTCTTAATATATTATAATATATTATTAATTAATTACATATATATAAAATAAAATAATATTTATTATTAATATTTATAATATTCATAAAATAGAGCATAATAATATTTATAATATTTAATAATTAATTTAAAATGTTTAATTTTTATATTAATACTTATTATTATAATCAATATTATATATAATAAATAAACATCTAAAATAAATTATTAAAAATTATTATTATATTTATTGTATTCAAAAGAATAATATTTTAAATATTTTATAATAAATTAAATATTATTATATATTATGCAAAATAATCATCAAAATACTATGAAATATTAATATAACTAAAAAATATTATTGTTCATTGTTAATAATTTACTTTTTTTTAAAATTGGACCTCAATGATTCTTTTTATTATGAAAGAAAATACCTATTTTAAACTAGGTAGATGGACACCCATTACATAGACAGTATGCCTAAGGCCAAGTGTCCCATGAACAATGCTTGATGGCCGTAGAGAATGAAATTCCTAATTCTAGGGCTGAAAGCCCATTTCTTGGACCAAAGGCCCCTCTTATTAATAGTATTTCTATATTACTCTTTCTTTTATAATAATCTCTACAATACTGTGTCACATGCAATAGATGTACAGTATTGCCGCCTGTACCCTATCCTAACTCTATGGATATTGGTTGTTTGCGGGAAATTATTCGAACATATGAATGAGACATCTACATTGTATTGTATATATATGTTTAAAAGGATAACAAAGATTGCAATAGAGACCATTTAACATCAATATATTGAAAAATAATTACTTGCTAATAGACCCTAACTATGCATGTTCCTCTAGATTTGGATCTTCCTCAAATTCAAAATGGGTTGGAGGAGCATCTGGCTGATCATGATGAAAACCGTGCTCATGTGCAACATCTACTTCCATAATAAGGTTATCACCCCTATTACATTTATATTATGCTCAAAACAACCTCAAATTTTCCTGGAGAATCAAATAAAATACAAAGATAAATCACATCCAATAGTGGAATAAAATATATCACATCCCGATCAAGAAATGACAAGTAAAATGCGCCTCCATTTATCAGATATGAGTTTCGAAGAAGATGAGTCATACGAGTATCCTGTGAAAAAAATTATGTTTTTAAGGAATGTTAATTAAAAAACTGCCCAACAATGGAAGCAATAATTATTACAAAGTCGTGATATCCCCATCCATGTCATATAAGATATATCATGAGGGACATATGATACCCAGGATCATTTTCCATATGATCAAATAAATTCATATGTATATTACCAAACCCTCGTAATTAGGACTCTTATCATCTATCCATCAACTCAATATATCCGGCATAATATTTCCTCTTATCAAAGTCTCACTTCTCTGACATCTTCAGAAAATGATGTAAATGTAACCAACTTGGTGGTGTGAAAATGGTCTAATAGAATTCAAACTACCTCATGAATCAATCATTTTTATGCCACTAAAAAATATGTAAATGGATCAGAAGAATGATGCATGAGCTAACAATGGCCATCATCATTTAATATGGTTGGAGGCTCTGGATGATAGACCTAGTATATGGAATTATTTAAATATGAAAAAAATAATCAATTAAAAATGATGAAATGTGAAGTACAGAATAATGATTTAACTATATTAATATTAACCACTTACACCATCTTGTCAAAGACTATTCAACTTAATTTTGTAATCATGGACATCATGTATGGCTGTATGTGAATGTCGATGTTCATGAATCCACCTATAGATAACAATGTTATATTTATATTTCATAATAGAAAGCTATATATTTGTTATTTCATTAGAAAGAAGTAATAACATATCATAATCCACGTGTAGACTCTGTTACAATATCACTATGAAATAGTGAACATGCATGTGGGGATATGCGATGGATGTGCTACCATATCCACATCTATATAAGAATAACACATACTTTTATCTGCATCTTAACAATGTGACATGAATTTTATAGTTCCATGTATCTATATACAAGAAATAAATACCACCAACTATACCTACCTCCCTAGTCTAAGTCCTCCATTAATGTTAAATACTTCAAATGTAAAAATTCAATTGATGTATTAACAAATATCATTCCTCTCATTGGCATTAAAATGTATTCATGAAAAAATCACAACACAATGACATCATTGATGTCATTAGTTGGATGATAAAATTGTTTTCCTATCCATGGAAAGCCCAAGTGACTACTGAAGATGGACATTCCATCATTATAGACCTCAATCCCCAGTAATCTAGGAACCAGCTCAACCCAATCTACAAGGACTTGGCCCCACAGAACCATACATTCGATAGAGAGTCTCAACATAATGGACACTTCCTGCAATGTAATACCCATCCCCCCTCTGTAGAATGTAATGTATGTGTCTTTGGACTATACCTTTCTATGAGAACAATAATGAATTTATGATTAAACATTATGAATTCTCACATCGCTAGGCCATAAAACCCAACACGATGAAGGTAAGGGATGATAGTGAGAGGTTGTGCAACATGATAGAAATGAAAAGTTCTTTGTACACTTAATGGATGCACTTGAAATCCCTCTAAAATCATTTGTGAAACATGCCTATCTTGGAATGTGAGTACTAGAGGACCCTCCATCTGTACAATTGATATCATCGTTACTTTTTGATAGTAAACCCCATTTAAATTTTAAACTATTTTAAAAAAAACCACAACATGAAAATTTATCTAGACAATTAGCATGTATAATTCAACATAATGAAGAAGAAGAGGTGGAAAAATAAATGTGAATGACATTTTTGGATTATTCTATACATATTATTTTTTAATGATCTTTAATCATATTTAATTTATTTCTAAATATTTATATGTAAATCATCCATTACGATAACAACACATGGAACATGTGGCTTCATGATATATTGAATCAACCATGTGATTTGAACGAAATATTTGAAGATGATTCATATAGAGAATAAACCAACTTTTATCCATTTTCGTTGTCTTTATATTTTGTAATAGATAATATATCAAAAAATTATTTCTCATTAAATCCAAAAATGAAAAAAACCAAAGTTGAAATAGGTTAGAAATAAAGAAATTAAGGAATAAAAGGATTCATTAATGAGAAAACTATATAGGAAAAAATGTACACATTCGTGATAAAATACATAAACACAATCATTGATTATGGTAAGTGGAGCTCAATCATACCGCTTGTGGATATCTCTTACAAGTATTCCTTTCTACATGAAAAATTCAACACTGTAGTCTCCCTCCCCATTACCGACGCAGGTTTATATCATCTCTGATACGATATGATTGTGGTCATCCCTGGGGGTGAAAACTATTAATATCAAGACAATATTTAAAAAACATAAATGATAAAAAATAAATTAAAAATCCACAATATGATAGATTGAAATATCGGGGATGACAATTTTCTGATCAGAAGGCATGTGAATTGAATGATTGTCACCAAAAGGTATCCATGGTTTACTATAATAGTTAACTAGAGTGCTCATATGATACACCCGGTCAATATAGGGCTCCCATGATATGTATATCGATGGAAAATATGCAAAAGCATATGCACAAGGATATCTCAATCCTTGGATGTTACCACAATAATAATACATATTATCCAACATGACCACCAATGATCGACCACTATTTCCTACAACCCATTTGTGGAACTCCCTTACCTAATAGTGTCGCTATAACTTGTCAAAGTTAGAACATGAAATATTGATGGGTCATGATGTATCTTCTTACAGAATCCTTAGAAATACTGAGTAAAACACATTCCATTTTGCATCCTCTAATAGGAAAGTTGGGATTGTTCAATAATGTACATCACACATCTATAAAATGTATCTTGATTTAACCCAATGATTGGCAGTTTCAACACACCCTTGAAGACCCCATTAATGAAATCTACAATATATGTGGCCAGATGAAAATATCTCCTTCCACCACGACATGTTAATGACCATTTATCAATTAAAATATGCATCATATAATCATATAATTATTGATTATATATTAAAATTTCTTCAAGATGTAGAACAACGATTTCTTGTATGGGATCATATACTAAAAAAATAGAATAATGTATTTAAAAAGGAAATTAAAATTTATTTCGAAAACATATTTCCGAAAAACATACCCAACTTGTTGATCACCTCCCTTATTTCCTCATACCATAAACGATAATAAAAATTACATGAAATATGTCTAATGCAATATTGATGATAATAATTCAGATCTCTCCATGAAAAAACAACATTATTAATGGAATCTATTATGACTTGATGGTAATCAGATATTATACACACTCTCTAGTTTTGTGTGATATGAATGTATAAACATTCCAAAAATTAAATCTATTATTCAAAATTATCCTTTACAAAAATAAATAATTCAAGTGGAAGATATGCATGATTCCTATAATGTGTGGTAGTAACATGTAAAGCACCTGTATAATTTCCAAAAAGAAAAGATAAGTCAACTATAATTACTTGTTTCTAATTGGGGAAAGCAGTGATTCATGTCCTCAATGACCTAAAAACCCTATTGAACTTCACCATTGATTGATAAAATCAGTTATCATGGGGGAGATACCCAACAAATTTCAAATGAAAAATAATATTACAATTTAGTGTGAATAATCCCATAAATTGCAACAACATTTCATATGATTTATCCCAATCACCATACACTTCCATGATTGCCTTTTTCTTTCATTAAAATATTTTCTATATGATATATAATTGTTAAACAGCTATTTTATTCATTCCCGAACAAGGGAAAAAGAAACATCCTAATATATTCATATCAAATTTACAATAACAGTTGATATAAACTCTACATCAAGTGAAGAGTGATATTATGATAACCATAGATGTATACAAGTTTGCGATCCATTGATTCATTTTTCTTCTAACATTCAAAAAAATTATCATATATTCCCCTCATTTGTATGTTATATTCTGGCCCATATTTTTTTTATCAAATGAGGTATTATTATTTCTTTGATTCATCAAACACAAAAGATAAATTCCTTCCTATGAGGTATTATTTTATCAATATTTTAAAGGCAACATTACCTTCAAACTACTGCCCGAAATAGATAGTGTTATCAGTTGATGTTGATTTACTCATTATAATGGTAGAGAATTCTGTATCTGGTGTAATGACAACCCAATAGAAATGTTGTGCATGTGAAATTTCTTCAACTGAGGAAGTAAATAGTGTAGGGTGATTACCACTAACTTATGGATTCCTATCAATCAGAGGATACTCAGGAATTCCTTCACCACATTACCCTCCCCCACATCATATCCTGATTCCTCACAAAATATTTCCACATTAGATAAACTATAATTTAACAAATAATATGTATACATTAGGATGTCCCCTATATTTCCTTCCAAATGGAAATAATCATCTTCATAATTTTTTTTCTTTCATAAGAGTTATATGAGCATGAAATAAATGTGATTTTTGTGAAGGAACCACTTTGAGTGTTTTCTTCCTTTAGAAAATGATGTTTCTCACAACATCCTTTTTAACTCAATGGAATATATCATGGGCGCGTCTATACCTCCTCTATTATGTGTGATTCAGACAGGGAGGAGATGATCCTTCTTCATGCTCATTTCCCTATTGTGCCTCTTCCTTTTCCCATTCACTAACCCTCTATATCTCCCATGCTTCCCTCCTATCATGGTTATTCCAAAATTCTAATCTTTTGGCAATGGATTTCTATCAGTTATGATTTCTTCTATCGAGTTCACAAACACATCAAAAATGGTGGCTCAAACTCTTGTTTCCCATTTTTGGATGAAATAATCCTTTGTAGATTCCCTAAATAGGTTCGTTTTATCTTCATAGAAGATACATGATCGAGATTCTTTTGGTCATATAGATGCAAAGAACATCTATATTCATTTTTTTGAATGAGTAATATCTAATATTTTCTTGGGATAATGTTCCGTGAGTTATGGATGGATTTTATTTTTCAATCATTCACTCGTCTTTTTATTTTCATCTGATGCACAAATCCTAGCCACAAATATATGGATATCTCTTTCTAGCGTTAGATTACATTTCCAGAATATGAAGATTCATCAGTTGATTGAAAACATGATAGGTTTCTACCTGTGTTTTGATTCATGTAACGGTTCTGTATGCTATCAAGTTTCTCTGAGAATTTTCATTGAGGATTATGTTTTGAAGTGACTATTGGACTCCATAATCAATGATATTGAAGTGTAAATTCACTATAATTAGAATTTATTCTATGATTCATGGGTTATATTCAATTTTTTATTTGTTTTGGTCAGGAAATTTACAGATGCCGTCAAAGCTCCTCTTATTTTCCTCAGATTACTCCTCCTCAGGGTAATCTTGAAGATATTATGGTAGTAGCACGCAATATCATAGAGGTTTGACAACCGAATACTGGTGGAGCTAGAACAACATATGTTCTACATAATGTGGTAAATTCATTGAATCCAAAGTCAAGAGTAGTGGATGAGCTCTAAGGATCATGATACGATTTGGGTATTTGAAAATCATTTGTTGATGTTGTTAAATATATTGGTATTTCTCTACAAGATATGGAAGGCACAGACAGAAGGATTTATTTTAGGGAAGATCTTCTCATTAATAAGGTGGATAATGTCTCCTTGAAGGGCATGGATGACATCTTGGATAAACCCTACATGTATGATAGAATCATAACCAATCAAATGATGGTCAAAGATATTTTCAAGAATCTAAGGATTCATTTAGGTCGTTCTACTATTACTGTGAATAGAAAATTCTTTGTAGGGGTAGTGCAATTGGAACAAGAACATATACCTGATATCAATTTTGAGAGCGAAGAGTTGATTTCAATGATGTTAAGATCACCATTTTTAATTAGGTATATTTCTGATCAAATTTCAACAAATTATAAAAAACTGGTGTCGTCTAGAATGTAGGATGAAAATCCCACTTAAGACTCATAACCATTTTATAAATTTGGCTGGATGTGATAAACGAACTACAGATCATTAAGGTTGGTAGACATTGATAACAAAAAAGAAAAATAAATGGGGTGAATCAAAAACTGTTTAAGATTATAAGATGTGCGATGAAGTTTTTGACTCTCAAAAAGTGACAAAGTATTTGGAGTACCTCTTTGCAGAAATGAATGTTGGATCCAAATTGATTAAGAAAAAACAATGAAAACTCTAGTCTTGTAATTTTCCAATTCAAATTGGGTGGAAGAAAGATAGCCCCTATAGAGATTACTCAATCCTCTCTAATTTTTTTACCAGATCATTATGTAAGTTTAATAATGGTGTAACAATAAAATATTTATCCCAATTATCAACCGATAATGTAGTGTGTTCGGAACCCGTCGTGATAGGACAACAACTGTATAGCAGAAAGCCTAAAAGTTGAAAACAATATGGGAAAATATAGATAGTTTAAGAAGACCAAGGGAAGTTTCTAGAGATCATCCTCCTTTATAAGGACTGTATGCAAGAAAAATCCGTTCAGTTCAATCCCTCAAGAGAGGAGTTTGAACGAATTTTTGGAGTAAGGTTTTGATTTTCTAATAATGAGGAGACAAAGGAATAGATAGATAAAGAAATACCAAATATTGTCTCATGGCTTAAATCATTTTAAAATTGAATTCTAAGAAATTATACAAAAAAAGAAAAACTGTATTATCTATTTGAAGAGCTTATTAGGGAGGAACCAGATATTTAGGTAAGTGAACATCACTCGGAATTATGTAGAGTTTCTAGTTAAAATAATCCAAGTCATTTTTTAAATAATTTGTTAGTTATTTTAGCACATAGTGGTATTTTTTATGTTGAATTTGGATTCCCACTTTACTCAAATTGGCTTCATAATAAAAAAATTTAATATTCGGTGTGGTGGTGAAGCTATGACATCTATAGAACTCACAAAACATGGTTCGGTAGAAGTAGGTTTCCCCATATAAATATCAAAAATAACAATATATAATTCCATTATACCCTTAACAATCATATTATTGAATAATAATGTTTCATCCAGACTGTCATCATCATCTACCAGAGGATACTCAGTGTGCCAAAAACATTCAGGATATTGAATATGTCAATATATAATTCATGTAATTGTTTTATCTACACTATGTTTCAACCAACAGTGATTCTTCTTGAAATATTTATCCAATATCACAGAATAATGATGATTTTATACTCTTGTAATTGGAAACTATAGTTAAAACCCTTCTTGAGATAAATGACCTCATTATTGCAATATATTTGGGGAGACATGATTACCAAGAAAAAAAGTAAAAATATATTACATAATACACAATTAAAATTTTAAAATGTTATATTGTTTATGATTAAATAATTAAATTAATATTTATACTTTTTATATGTTTTGGTTTATCATTACTTCATAAACCAACAAAAACCAAGGGGGATCCTAGCACCTCTATTACCTCAAATTTTTAAAACCATCAATCACCTATCAAACATTGTGTAAAAATAAAACATCATATAGTATGTTTTCTTTTCAAATTCCATTTTATTACAATGATACTCACATGAATGTGAGGGGGTTTAGGTGGCATAGATACATAAGTTTTATTAATTGGACATGCAGGTCCTTACATATATAGAGAGGGGAATGACACAAAAGTCAACAATAAGAAAAAGAAAACGAAATTATTAAAAATTAAATAAGTGAAAAAATTTGACATGAAATTTATATCATATATTTGGCATTCATCTCATGATGAACCAGTAATTACAAATTAAATAATTAGAAAAAACAACGTGCAGTTTCAACCATACATTATGTGGTCATCTCAAGATCAATCAACATTATATATTTCAAAAAAGTTTGTTTGAGATATTTAATATTTTATAAATCTTGAAAATTACTTATAAATATAAGTAATATATATATATCAACCCTTATTTATATTCATACTTTCATAATTATTTTCCACTGTAACATGTGAAAAACTGTAACTAAAATCATGACAGACATAAATGATATCTGTTTGAAGTATATTGACATTAATATTATTAATAAAGATATTTTCATAAAACATTAAATATTTTTATACCACATTATCAAATGTTTCACATATTTTAATTAGTTATGAATAAATAACTATGAATTTATCATGAGATTTTTTCTATGGATTAGTATATCATTATTCGATATACTCACCAAAACCAATTGGTGAACCCGTGTGGTCTCTATTATAACATATTTAAGCAACCATCAATATCAACTAAAACAAAAACATCTTTTTTATAATTCCACATTTCAAATGCAACTTTTCAAATGCCACTTGTTGAACACTTCCTGTTGAATGCCTTTTTATCACAAAGTTACTCACATGAAAGTGAAGGCGTATAGGGGTTTGAAATACATATCATTTTTAGGTGGTTTTGTAGGTTCTTACATACTTAAAGAGGGATGACTCAAAGTTAATCAATGATAAAAATAAAATTCAACTCTTAAATGTTATATTACAAGATACACAAAAAAATACATTCAATTTCAATCAGAATTGGTTATTGATATCATGATTAGTCATCACTCAAATATCTTAACAATTTTTTTGGTATACTTATTTTTTTCTACATATTATATAGAACTACCAGTAACTAGAGCTAATATATAATAAATATCTACACCTTCTTTTTAAAATTAAATCTTTTCAATGTGTGTGTATATATATATATTGTAATTTTCACTTAATTAAACAACATGGATCAAATATTATAATTTTTTCTATTTAGATATAATATCATATAGTATATACCTATAAATATATTAAAAAAATATAACATAAATATATATAAACTTATATATATTCAAATTTATATATTACTATTTTAAAATATAATTACATAATCTTTTATAATCTATATATTCCTAAATATATGTATTCTTAATTTATACATAAATAATGAACATATTAATAATAATAAATTTTATTAAATTTAATTTATAAAATTAATATAATTTTTATATACATAATAACCATTAAAAAACTATAAACATATTTAATTTTACATTTTAAAAAATTTCATATGTATATATAAAATTGTTGTAATAATTCTACTTTCTAAAATTTAGGTAATAATGTTTTATACTTTATTATATGGAATGATAATTATTTATATTTAATATAATTTAAATTTATCAATTAAAATTTTTATTTATAGTAAATATAAGATGCATAATTGAAACTTACATAAGAACCATTAAAATAATTTAAAGTTATGTTATTTTCAATTTTATAAAATTTTATATTTATATATAATATTTTTTTCATACATGTACATTCCAAAATTTATGAAAATATATTCCGTACATTAATATATGGAATAATAATTATTTATACGTAATACAATTTAATATTAATATTTATTGAAATTTTTTTATACCATTAACAAAAATAATATTATATATATATAAATAAATTTAAATCTCATACTTAATATATATAGTATAGTTTAAATAATATATATTATTTTAAAATATTAAGTTAATAACCTATGTGTATATAACATAACAATTTAAATGTATATAAATTTTAATATAATATGTATTATTTACATAAAATTCGATTCAATTTTAATTACTCTCAATTTAAATTAAAGATACATCCTTTTTTTAAAATGATAAATATTCCCAAAATATAAATTATATTTTATACATATCATTTTAATTCTATAAGCACCATATTTAAATTTCCTAAATAAATAAATTTAAATTAAATCATAATAAAATAATTACTCATTCAGAAATGATATCATACAAAGAACAATAATTTATACAATAATATATTCATAAATCTATACATAATAATAAAATAAATCATATAAAAATAATAAATAAAAAAAATTTGAAAATTAAAATTTTATATATAATTTTTACCTTCTTAAAAGTAGGAAAAAAATGTTGAGAAGGAGTTTAAGTAGGTCATCGAAAAAAACATAGAGGGGGCGAATGGAAAATTGAGGGAAAAGGTAGTTGTTTTTAATGATTTGGGTGGCAAGGAGGCATGAACCTCGTTCATGCCTCATTTGAAAAAAAAATATGAGGGAAGCTTAAAAAACATTCAATCTTCCTTGGATGTACAGGAAGATGAATAAACTACATTCAAACTTCTATATTGTAATAGATAAATATAAATGGGGTTCACGTTTCACTGGACCTATTTTTTCAAATTGTTTAAATCCCATCCCATTTGTTTAAAACAAACATAAAAACCCATTACAAAAAATCATTGAGAAGCCATGCTCCAATGTGTGAAAATTCAATGGTCCTCGACATAAGTGACCAAAAAATGTGAAAACTTACAATGGATGGTTAAAGGTGTTATAAATGTTGAAAATAATTTAGATCCAACTTCAAATGATTTCAGATCCAGATTTGTTTTATAAAGAAGTTTTGGTGATAACAGAGGTGGTCGGGCTGCTCTATAAGGAAGATCATGCAAGGTGTAGATTTTATTTACTAGTCCATCCCAATCAAAAAACAATGCATGCTTATAAAATAAAATAACTACTCTATCCACGTGGGACCTCCGAACTAGCAAGACGACACACATCCATAAAGAAAATAATATATTTTTCCCTCTGGTGAACCATGATACTATAGAGTAGAAAAATATAAATGTTTGAGATTAGGTAATTTTTTTTCAATAACATTAACCCTAATAATAATAAAAAACCAATAAAAAATATATCTTTGATGATTTATGGGATTAATATCATCACATTTGGTCCATTTATCTTGACTTTCCAAACCAGTTTATAAACAATAGTACCGATGCACCACTTGATAACTCCAAAATTAATTTATATAAGAATTATTATATATACATATATAATATATTACTTATTGTATGCACATAGGGTCATTTCAATGAATGTTTTCATTGGAAATTTCCAATGCAAATTTCTATTGATAATTTCATGTGTAAATTTCCACAAAAATTATGCACATCCAAATTTAACATAAAATTATAATGAAAATATATAAATTCATAAATAAAAAAATGAAAACTTTTTCAATAAATTTTCATTGTAAAATTTCAATGAAATTTTTTTCTTCAAACATCCACTGAAAATTTAATTTAAATATCCAAATAAATTTCTTGTGGAGAATTCCATTTTATTTTCATTGTAATAGTAGTAAAAAATTGATAATAAAATAATAAAATAAATTCATTCTTAAAATTTCAGTTTTAATATATTCTAATATAAATAAATAATTTTGTTTTTCACTAAAAATGTGATCTGAATATTTTTTATAAAATGTTTAAGTGTAGGCTTCCATTAGAAATTTGCAATGAAAATTTTCATAGAAAATATAGAGTTCAATTTTACACTAAAAATTATAATGTAGATATACTAGAAAATAAATAAAAATATTATATTTTCAAAAATTAAATCAAAAATACAAATATATTCATGCATATACATAAAATGTAATTATTAAATGGAAACTTTATTGAAAAATTGAATAAAAATATTTTATTAATTATTTTCATTATAAAATTTTATTTCAAATTTCCACAAAAGCGACAAGTTAAAATTTCAATTTTTTCATTATAATTATATTAAAAACATTATTAAAATTTTTTGAAATAAATGTAAGCTCAAATTTTCAGTTCAAATATATTAACACATAAATAATGTTTTTTTATGATAAAAATTTGATTGGTACATTTCCTATGGAAATTTCTAGTGAAAAATACAACTAGAAATTCGTAGATGAAATTTCCTCCAGAGTAAAATTTTTCACTTATAATTGAAATGTATATACAATAATACATAAATGAAAAATTTAAACTTTCACCGAAAAATTAAATTTAAAATTTTCATTTTAAAAATTTACTATAAAATTATAATAGAAATCCAGATATAAAAATATAATAAAAATATATTGATATAAAAATAAGAAATATAAAATGTCAATATAAATTTTTATTGAAAATAAGCATTAGAAAATCCTAGTGAAAATTTACATTAAAAAATTGTTGTTAAAATTTTCAGTTAAAAGTTTTTTATTAATCACCACATTATATTACCTATATAGTAGAATTTAAATGTTATCAGTTAAAATTCGTACTCATAATTTTCATTGAAATTTTACAATCAAAATATGTATTAGAGACTTGGTTCTCAAAATATTGAAATAAATACATGTTTAGATTTTTAATGTAAGGATCTGAACATTAAAAAAAACTTATTATAGTAATTTTAAAATTATAAATCTCATTGTTTTCAGAAATATCATTCATGTTTAAGGATTTAAAGAATTAGGAAATAAAAATTAAAATATTAATAAGTTGACACTTCTACTCATTATCCATTTTTTTTCATAAAACGTAAATAAATCATGGTTTCATTTCATACTCAATCATCAAAATTTTCCGTTTTATCTCATCCATGTATCTATTGTACCTTAAATCATATGAAAAACATTTTAAAACATTGGATGATCACAAAAGATCTATAAGGGACATAAACGAAGGGGATCTATTAGCCTAGTGACAATTCTTGAAAAAATTTTCATAAAAAACATAACATTTTATATAGAAAAAGTAATCATCTTTTCAAAATGGTCATATTCATAACATTTAAAAACAAATCAATTTTCATGAAAAAAAATAAATAGAATGTATCTAAAATATAAGTAGGTAACTTGGAAAATCATTTTCTATATCATCAGACATATATTTTAGCTATCAAGATTACATAGAGAGTAACCATTGTAGATACATTTGGAATTATCAGTGGAACATTATTCCTATAATCTTTTTGGAGAAACATAACAGGTTAACTCTGTACCATTACCCAAGTTAATCTCATTGAAGAGATAAAATGGACACAACCACCATTGGTTTATAATTTAACCACCTTTACACATAAAATATTCAAATGAACCATAATAAAAACATAAATACTAAATCTTTAATAAAAGAAACATTATTAATGAAGATAATATATCCATCATGAAAACTTTTTTCTATTTTTTTACAAAGACGAGAACTCATAAATTAAAAAAAAATATTTGAAAATTAAATAGTAAAATTTATAATTATGCTTCAAAACATATAATCTATATGATATCTGAAAATATCATTCTTTCCATACATGTAAGAAAATGATTTCTAAAAAATGAACTTTATAAAAGGATTTTAAAAATAACGTCTCTTATAAATATCATATCAATGATGTGATATTTAATAAAAAAATACATTATGAGTATTCAATATAAATCAACATAAAAAACTGTAAATACAATAAAATAAAATCAAAATTTATTTTAGACAAAATATTAGAATGATATAATCATGAATTCGAAGATTACCCCAAAGAATGGAAATTGGGTAAAAAATTCTCATACCCCACATTTTAATACCTTAAAAATTGTTCAAATTTTTTTTAAATGGTTCATGTAATGTTTATAACTCATTATAGAACTATATTAATATTTATAATACCTTATTTAATGATTTTATAACATCATATAACCCATTCATTAATAATATTCCATTATTTTGTTGATTTTGGGTGCCTTTGTATCACCGTTTCATGTTCTATGTATATTATTATAATTTTGGATGATCATGTAAAATGGGAAAAAATATAAATGTTTAATGGAATAGTATTAACGATATTATATAAGTATTTATGTTCTGATACATAGTTTTTATTTCTTACAAGAGTATGATTCACAAGATTAAATGTTAATGATAAATTTTTAGTTTATTTTTGTGGATGTTTTTCTAAATATCAAAAAAAATTCATATTATTTGATATTATGTGATTAAATTAGTTATATAACATCAAATATGTTATAATATACAAATATTAATATTATTTAAGAAGAATACCTCTTTTATGACCATCTATTAAGCTAGTAAAAGAAAATAAATCATTATTCACAGAAATGGTATACAAACATAATTTGTATAATAGTATTGTTTCATTTATTAAGAGGAAATGAGAAATGAAATTGATATTATATAGTAAATTATAAATATAAATATATTTTGTATACATGACTCTAGAGTTATCATGAATTTATGGATGATGGAGTTGTTGAGAAAATAGAAAAGAAAAGAAATTAAGATGGGTACATTGAAACAATTTCCTCTATAATATCACTTATTTGAGAGACACTTGAGGAACTTAGATTTTGTCATTTGGTTATAATAGTATCACTAAGATGTGGGGATAGTGAGTATGATATTTTTGGGTAGATATTTTAGGAGATTCAAGTCTTTTGAGTCGAAATGGGGTGGTGAGGAGTGGAATTTATACTTGAGTAGAGGTTGGTTTAAGTGATTAAAATAACGATTATTTTATATTTAATGCCCACAACATTGAGGTGACACTAATTTACAATAAATTTTCTGTTAAATAATATTTTATAGTCAATTTATTTTTTGTAAATACCTCAACCAAGCATTAAATGTTTTAGTTTCCAAGTATTTTAAGACATTACCATTTTTACGTTAACCCATTTCATTTTTTACTAATACTGTGATAAATAGTTTTTTTAGTATGGTAACATGTATTATAGATAAAAATTAAAAAGAAAAAATAAATTAATAATTTCAACATTATGATTCAAAATACAGAATGAATTTTACCTAATTAGATTCATATAATTATCAAAATCATATTTAAAATTAAACCAATGGACACAATAGAAAAAAAAAGATTTCTAATATCAACCAGAAAGTGCTTCATAACTAGAATATTTGAAATTAATTAATAAATTATATCCAAACGTCAATATTTATTTGATATCCCTTTTATATTAATCTTTTAGAAATTTAATGATCATTTCTTTTGTGGAATTTCACTTTTTTATAGAGATGGTAATGTTGAGACATTGAAATCAAATGAAAATGATACCATGAACCAGAATTTTTTTGGAGAAAATAAAGGTGTTAGATTAGTCAAATAGTTTCTTAATGGTGACTTCAATACTCTAGAAGCATTCAAAAACCATTTGACGAATATTTTTAAAAAATAGTGATAATTATATCCTCCTAAATGGACAAGAAGGTTGTGAAAGATTATTTTCCTTCCATTTTGATAAATGATCCATAATATGTAGAAAATAATGTCATTAAAACATAAAATGAATTATAAATTGTTAAAATAAAAATAGTCCATTTATAGATCATACACATAAAAACTCAATAATACTTTTACCTTCCGATCCATTATACTTAATTCAATTTTCCAATTTAAATCCAATATACAAAAATATAATTATTCTCCTAGAAATATATCACATTAGAAAAAAATGGGTGTGTATGAAATCAAACTTATAATCATTGTTAAATTTGTAAATAGAATATTATATCTATATCTCTTAGTGATAACTTATTGGGAAACATCCTAATATCCAAAGTAGCCTAAACCATGTTGTGATTCCAACTGTAAGTATCCAAACTCAAACCAAAAATATTCTAGTTATTTGATAAATAGAAATCACATTATTTTACCAAAGAAAATTTCAGATTATAGTTTAAGTGAGTTATTATATAAAAACTAAAATATTAAAAACTAGACACTTCTACTCTAGATCCATTATTTCAAAAAACAAAAATAAAACAAGGTTCCTTTTCATGCTCAATATTAACAATTTCCCCTGTTGATCTCATCCTCATATCTATTCTACCTTAAATCACATTTAAAACTTTTTTAGAATTTCTATGATCAAAAAGTCATTGTAAGGGACAAAAATAAAGGGAAAACTTTAGTCAAGTAAAAATCCATAAAAAATCATAATAAAAAAACATTTTAATGCGAAAAAAGGAATCATCATTTTAAATATACCATTATCATGCCTTTTGAAAAAAATCGATTCACCTAAAAATAATTTTAATGAATCTAAAATATATGTAGGTAAATTGGGAGATAATTTTCTATGTCTATCAAAAAAATATTATTGCACTCTTAGCAACACATGGAGCTACCATCATGTTACATTTGTAATAATCACGAAATCATTATTTCTATAATCTCTTGGGAGAAACCTAACTGGTTTACTACATCCCATTTCACAATGCATTGGAGATATATAATAGGCTCACCAGATCATAGATTATCATAAAATTAACATTCATCATAAAAAATCCCATGAAACAATTCATACAATTAACCCATAAATATTTCACAAAAAAAACATTGTTGAGGGAAATATAATATCCATCATAAAAACACATTACATTTTTTTGCAAAGATGCACTCTCATAAATTAATTGTTTTATTAGAAAATAAAATAGTAAAATATAAATGGAATATTCAAAAAATATAATTGAATTGAAAAAAGGAAATTCCATTCCATCCTTATATGTAAAAAACATTCTTTTTGAATAAGTAACTATAAAAGTGGTTTTTTAAAATAATGTCCCTTATAAATATCATATCAATGATGTCTAAATTAATCAATTGGGTTTATTATGTGTATTAATTTTAATTAAAATAACAATGTCAAATAAAAAATAATATATTCAAAAAGTCATTTTAGAGATAAGATTGGAATGACATAATCATGAAGTCGAAGTGTAACCATTCTCGTACCACACATTCAACTTACAAAAAAGTGTTTAATACTAATGTATAATTGATTAAATAATGTTATTAACTCATTAAAGAACTATATTAATATTTATAATACATAATTTTATTAATATATAACATCTTATGACCCATTAATTATTAATTTTTCCTTATTTTCTTGGTTTTAGGTGTGTTTGTTTCATGGATTCATTAAAGGTTCTTTTTTGAATAATTATGAATGTTCTTGTAAAATGGTATTACCACTCCAAAAGCAGATTATAATATTATAAATGAACTTATTGAACTATTAATGTTCCTATATATCATTTTTATTTCTTACATGAGGCTGATTCAAGAGATAAAAAATTAATTAAAAATGTATTGTTTATTTTGGCGTTTTTATTGTTTATAACTATATAATTTCATTTTATTTAATATCATGTTTTTATATTATCTACATAAAATTAAATAGGTTATAATATAACAAATTAAATCTTATTTTCTAATAATGATACATTTTTGACTAGTCGTGAATCTCGTAATATAAAACAAAATATTATTATTCACGTAGATGGTAAACTGACACAAATGGGACAATAGTTCCATTTATTTAAATAAGGGGAGATAAGAAATGAAATGGATAGGATATATTACATTAAAAAAATACTAAATTATATACATGATTCAGTAGTTATCCATCCTTTATGGATGATGAATGTGGGGAGAAAATAGAAGAAGAAAATAAATTCAGAGAGGTACTGAGAGAAAATTTCATCTTGAATATCACATCCATGAGAGACCTTTAAGGACCTTGGATATGATATTTTATTGCTACCATAAGCACTATGACATGGTGATATTTAGGAGGAGAGGTTTGGGAAGATATTTTTTGAGATTCAAGTCTTGTGATTCGGAATGGGGTGGTAAGGAGTGGTATTTATGCTTAATTAGAGGTGGGTTTAAATGAATTAAAATGATTATTTTATATTTAAATCCAATCAAATTGAGGTGATATTATTTTCCATGAAATTTTATGAAAGTGAATATTGTATAATTTGGGCAGGTTTGTTAAATTTCTCACCCAAACATTAATTTTTTAAGTATTTTAATCCATTTCCCTTTTAACTTTTAACTGTTCCATTTTTTACTTTTACCTTGGTAAATAATTGTTTTTACCATGGTACATTATTTCTGCCTAAGATTAAAAATGAAATTACAAACTAATTTTGAGATTATGATCCCAAATATGGAATGTATTTTACCTATATAAATTTACGTAACTGGAAAAATTATATTTAAAATTAATCCTGTAGACATCATGAAAATGTGTGTTTTAAAAGTGAAATGTACAAAACATTGAAATATTTTTACATCCAATTTCAATATGAAATTGATTAAAATGACCAAAATTTGTAGTATTGATATATAATTAAAATAATTATATTTTTAAAATAATATAGAATATAATTCACCAATTTAAATTATTTAGATGAAAAACAAGTTGTCAATTTAAATGTAGTATTTTTGACTAGTCATCATAAAATTAAACATCGTTTGAAAAATTCAAAATGTTCACAATAATATAATTTTGATATCATAATTTCAAAAATGAAGATAATTTTTTCAAATATGATAAAAAATTTCCAAAATTATTTTAAAATAGGGTCTATATTAAAAGGTGATAATATGGCGTTTTAGAAAAACATAGATTGTTTATTCTTAAAATCAGTTTTATTTCTCATCTTATGATTCTAAAACTAATTATATGAATTTATAAGCTTTATATAAGATATAAAAACTTTATATTTTATTAATATCATCCATTAATAGTGATTAATTTAATTTATTAATATATATTTCCATTATGGGAATAAAAATAGTTTTTTAATAATAACACATCTATTATAATATATTGGTTTTTATTTCCATTTTTAATTAATTGGTTACCAATTAATTCATATAATAAATATGTGTAAACTATTATTTTATATTTTATTTAATCTTATTTATTCCACTGTTATAATTACTAGGTGATTACTGCCACATTTAAATAAAAGTGTTTAGTGATTTGTTTATGCTTGATTTTGCATATCTTGTCTGATATTGGGCAGAATGTTTTGTTTTAAAATCTAGGGGTGTTACATTAAATTAAAATATATTAATATGTATTATTCTTAGATATTTACTATTATTGTTTCTTACTGTTATTTATAATATTTATTAATTTTTTTAAAGTTACAATTAAAAACTCATAATATGTATACATATATTGTTAAAATAAAACAGTGGATGTTATATTTTATAAATTGAATGATCTAATAAAAAATTTTACAAATAATTTTTTTGTTACCATATATTATATTTTAAAATAAAAATGAAGAAGTAATTTTATATTTTAAAATGTTATAATAAATATATAAATATTAATATATAAAAACAATGATGATATTTTCCTGATATTTTTATAGAGATAAAAAAATTGGAATATTATTTCCAAAACTAATTTTAATATATTTCATTACTTTTTTTTATGAAACATAAATTTTAGGAATACAACTTATAATTTTGGGTTAAATGGGACCCACATATACATGGTGGTATAGTTTGTTCGGGCTCTAGTATTTGTGGGTTGGATCAAATGTGGTCTGAATTTTTATGGGCCTAAATATTAAAATCCAAAAACCACATAAATTCATATGCTAATAGATCAAACATGGTCTTGCATTTCTTTTTATAGGTATAAAAAGAATTATATATTTAACTAGAATTAAAGGAATTTTTTAGGTCCTTGAATGTCATAGAATATAAATATGGCCTTTCCAATTGTTCATATATTTCTTATATAATTATTATTCCTATATATATGTATAGATTTGAAATCTTAGAGGGAAAAATTATCGTAAAATATTATGAAAACAAGACATACAAGATGAATATTATACAGAATACAAAAATTTGGAAACAATATTTAAGAGGAGAAATGATTTTAATGTATAAATGTGTATTAAATTTAATTATATAGGAAATTAAAAATGATTTTGTAGTGATTAAATGGGAGAGATTTATGTAGGGATGAGTTACCCGCATGTCAAATGTGGAATATAATTGTTGATGTTCAATGGACCTTATGACATTTTTTTTGGATAAATAGAAACATTAGTAAACTAAAATTGTACCATGCATGTATAAAAGACATATAGTGATTTCCATTAAATTGAAATTGCACATAAAATATGAACAATATACAAAAATACAAGATATAATTAAATTTATAGTAAATAAAGGTTTTTTATACATAAATTGAATACAATAAATGAAAACTAACTAAAATCAAGTAAATTGGTATAAACATTTAAAAAAATTCATATGATTATAATTGAAAAGGATTTTGTTGTTTGTGTGTACTAATGTAGAAACTGATTAAGATTTTATAGGTTGGTTACTGTGTATACAATATTGAAACATTAATTGTATCTATTTCTTGATAGTTGTGTATGAGATATAATTATATGGGAAATTCATATAGATTATGAGACATCTAATTGGGACAGTATGATTACTATAAATTTAATTACATTATACAATAAATGCATAAGGATTGTGCCAAAATTAATGCCTAAATTTACATATATGTAGAAGACATAGTTTTTTATGTTTAATCAACTCATTAACAGAAGATTCTGGATAAAATGGAAGTTCATGGACATAATAAATGGAATAGAATGGTTATTGTGTATTCAATTTCATTAAACTGTAAATGATAAATGATAAAAAAAATTAATGGGTGCCATAATGACAAGGGAAACACACATGATATTTTTCATTGTTACATGGACTCATTAACAGAAGATGCAAGATAAATTGAATGTTTATGACATCAATTTTTAGATAAATTGAAACAAATGTAAACTGAAAGTATAGTATATATTAAGAAACCAATTTTTGAGAGTCTATATATTATCGAATAAGAATTTTATAATGATAATTAAACAAACAGTCAATATACATGCATTTAAAATGAATTTTTTTATAAAAAATAAAATTATGTATATATAAAAAATTATAGTATGCAATATGAATCTAGAAAAGACATATGGGAGGCATGAGAAATTATATATGCAATATGAATTCAGTAAAGGCGTGGAAGACATGGAGAATTTTTTAAGTGCACTCTCTATAAATTATGTCTGCATACTAAATTAAAATAGTAATTTATTTAAACAAAATGTACATTGAATTGAAAATACATAACGAATATGCATACATCAAATAAATATAAGAAATCCACAATGGATGATGTTAATATAATAGATAAATACTATCTATAACAAAATTTTATTGTCTAAAGAGTGAAAATTGTTTTATAATAAATGCATATTCGATATGAAAAATGAATATGATTTTATATCATGATAATTATGTATACAATATTATTATATAGGGAATTAATACATATGATTCACAATGTAAATGAAATAGTATGTTAAGTATATAAATGACATGATTTAAAAAGAAATTCATATAGAATATATATAATATAAAGGGGATAGTAATCAGCATACCAAATGTGAAGTATAATTTTCATTGTCTGATGATTCAGTGAAGGAAACATCAGGATAAACTGAAAGTTAATAATAAATCAATTTTTTACAATTAAGAAACTATGGTAAACTGAATCTGAATTATACAATTATTGAAGCTAAAATTACAATAAAATGAAATAATGATTCATTGAAAATAAATTACATTGAAAATTCATAGAGAATATGAATATAAGTTACCATATAAGTTCAAATGAAAATTACAAATATTTCAATGTATTTGAGTCAGTGAATGTCGAATATGTTGAAGTACCAAATAGATATATAATGTCTATACATTAAAATTACGATACCAGTTTCAGGGGTGCAAGATATTAAGAATCACATGTCAATAAAAGAAAAATTGGTTAGGAAAAGAGGAAATCATAGAAGGCTACAGTTTGTGGTTGGTGAAATAATATGGTAATGAGAAAAATCACACCTTTTTCATATGATAGATATGATGTTTTGAGAGGATTCATCTGAAGATTCATATAGTTTTTACAACAAAATGGTGACTGTGATGGGATTGATCAATCATTATGATGAAACTGGGAGTGGTTAACTTGAGCGGAGGAAGGTGGTGTTGATTAAAGAAATTTCTACCACATTTAAGTAAGAAGCTATGGTTAAGATATAGAATATAGAAGGGGTGGACAACATAATTAAATGATGTTGTGGTTGGTGGCGATGATTAAATGGAGTGAAATATGGTGGTGATGACCGAAGAGGTTGTATAGAGCGAGATGCAAGGGTAGGAAGAGAGTATTGGGGGAGAGTAGTTTGTAGTGATTAAATGAAAATATAAGTGGAATAGGGAAGAATTAAGATGCAAAGGTGGAAACACATGTGAAAAAAGAATTTTTTTTACTATTTATATTATAAAAAATAAATTTAATATTTTCTATATATATATTTATAATATATTAACACATATTTATTATCATATGTATTATATATAAACATCCCGTGAAAAATTCCATAGGAAAATTTCAATACATATTTATAATGGGAATTTGAAGTTTAATATTATTCATAAAATCATAATAAAAATATTTTAATACATAAATTAAAACAATAATTTTTTGGTAGAAATTTTTGCTGGAAACTTTTAGAGAAAATCACCACTAGAAAATTTTAGTTCAAATTTCCACTTCAATTTCCAATGGATATTTTAACATAATTTTTATCATAATTATACATACTATCTAATTTCAAAAATTCTATAATAAATTCATATTAAAATTTTTAGTGCATATATATTAGTATATAAATTAAAAAATTAATTTATAATGAAAATTTAAATTAAAAATTTCTTATAGAAATTTCTAAAAAAATTACCTAGGGAAATACCTTTTAGAAATTTCCATTATAAATTTTCCCTAAAACTTCTAATATATAATTTTCAAATAAAATTTATATTTCAAATTCCTAATTAAGTTATTTTGAAAATATATTAATACATAAATAAAAAATATAACATTTCACCATAAAGTTACATTGGAAATGTTTAGGGTAAATTTTCATTTGACACTTTTAGTGTAAATTATAACATAGATTTCCGATGAAAATGTTCAATGTATATGTTCTATGCACTATGTGTGTGTGTGTGAGCGTATATATATATATATATATGTTTGTGCATGTGTACATCTATCCTAATATAAACATAAAATATATCATGTGTGTGGAAATTTACCGTGAAAACTTCCGATGAATAAATACGTGCATACATACATTCTATGTGTATACATATATATTCATATAAGTATATACATATGTACATTCATAAATTAATATTAACATAAGTATATGTTTTTGAAAACTAATGTAGGATATATTACTAACATAGATTAGAAGATATAAGGGAGAACATCTATGATGGGAAAAAATAGAACCAAGACTTGTCCTCACCAGATAGACCATGTGTTTCCAAATTATGGGCTTCCTCATATATTTTTATTTTGATGAAGGTTAAAGAATAAAATGTGAATTAGTATATTAGATGCTAGATCTTCTTGATTAGGAAAAAATATATTCGTGTCCATTAAATTTTTTAGGGATAACATTAATGATGGTGAGTTAATCAGATTCAACAAAGAAATAATTTCATCTATTTTCATGATCAATGATCCAATTGGAAAGAACACCATGGTCTTCTGCTATAGGGGGTTCCAAATAAGTTTGAGGTGACTCTTGTCTGGCTACAAATATCTTATAGAAATGGCCATAGACCATCAAACCATGCCCAATAATCTCATCCTTGGAAATAGATTCCTCATCATTGATCATATGGAATCCTACATGAGGGGGATCCATCAAACATGAATAGAGTGAGAGACTGAAAACATGTTCTGAGAAATTTCATGATTCAATGCATCAATCTAGAAAGTGGTGCATTCAATAAGAAGACATAAGATTTTTATGTCTGATTGAAAATGTCATCATTCCTTCTAACCCATAAAATACATGCCAATGTAAATAATGAGGAAACCTTATTTGCATGAAACATATATGACCAAATATCATCAACGCGAGGATATTTGGTTCTATATCCAATAGATGCTCCGAAAATGCAATCCAAATAGCCTTTTCTTTTGGATATTGAATGATTTCATGCAAGGGAGATTATATTTAATCAAAACACAAAGGGAATAAATTATAATTAAAAAATTATAGAAGTAAAGGATCTCCGATGTGGGAAGAATACTCATAGAAATCTCCCAGCAGAAGTAACAGATCATTTGGGGGATATTTAGTTTCCAAACCACTTTCCAGACCTCATCAGTATCCATAATATAAGCATAATGCTCCATACTATATCCCAATTTCATATAATAAGATCATATGATATCCTAAATTCATATATGATAATCCTTCCCCACATCCATCATTTTGGGGATACTAAGGACGATCCATTTATCCTTGTTGTTTAACCAAGAGGAAATTTTTTACAATGACCAGTTTGATATATATAACAATTACTTATGATCTTTTTTTATATAATGTGGTTGGGTAAGCATCAAATGATTTTAGATGGTTATGGGAAGGTTTCAGTGATTTATATGTCCACATGGTTTAATCACAGTTAGTGAAAATCGTAAAACACTTTCAAGAAACCGTGCACCACGTGGTAGGTGTAAGGGAGAAGGAAAATTGTTTTCCAAACATTGCAGCCACCCTATTCTAATCACGCGACATGTTACAATGGAATCATATATGGTTGGTACAAAGTTTGTCTAACAATGATGACTAGATGCGTAATAAACTCTCTTGAGATAGTAGTAGGTGAATAGTTAGTACACTCATTGATTAATTGTCTGGTTAATTGTCTGTGGTTTGAGAAGTGGGATCTAAAAAATCATGTGATTTTCACTCAAAAAACACAAATGAGCCCCAAATCAACTCTCAAATAGTATTTTATTCTCTCCAAGGCTAGGTAACCTCTCCCAGTCATTTTGGATGCATTTTTAAGTGTTATTTTTGTTTTTTGAAGATGATTCTATGTCAATAATCTTCCTTTCTTGGTATTTTCATGGTTTTTTCTTATATCTACTTCTCTATCTCTCCCAATATCATAGTTATACTGCATTAGTTTAAGTATATAGCATTTTTTTGCCAATAATGGTATTATTTTTCCTTATTGATGTTAGGTGAAGAGATCTATGATGATTTTTTAGAGTTTTCACTCGGATTTGGAGAGCATTTTTCTGATGGTCATTTTTGCAAAAACTATAGATATAGGTGGAATCACTCTGTAATTCTCTATTAAGAACATTATGTTTTAATTTTTAATTTATTTTTTTATAAAAATTGGATTTGAAATATTTTTACGATGATTTTTTGAAACCTCTTTAGTGATGGTTTGGGGATTTTTGGGAAAATGTGACTTTGTTATACAATATGATTCCTTGATGAATTTTTAAATGATTGATTTAATATACGTATCTTGGTTTTGATTTTTGAAAATGTGTTATGAAAATGGTTTTCAATAAAAATGATGCTTTACTAAAATGATTTTTGGAATAAATGGGTGAAATGGGTTTTGGTTTAATTGTTGATTTTTTTTTGTGGTTTTAAAGGTTATTTTTCATTGGAAATTGTTGGGTGGCATGGTTTTGGATAATTAATTAGTTGATATGATTTTTTGTAGATTTTTTATTAATGGATATTGGATTATGTGTAAAATATTGAGTTGAATGGAATGGATAGTGGGAATGAAGTACTACCATCAATGGTATGGAATGTGGTCACGAAGTACCACAATTAAAAATTGGATGGGGTTTGGATATGAAGTCCCACAATAAATGGAAACACAAATCATGGGTGGTTAAGCTGTGTGTGGGGTTGAGGCACTGTTATTCGGTCATGTGAAATGATATGAGTTAGTCCAATATGAAATGGGAAAAATGGTTAATTACTTTGTGGGTTGCTTTCCTAGTAAATTTCTTTTATTATGGGAACTATTTTGCTACGGATTTTCTTGGATTGTGGTAAATTGTTGAACTGTTTAAGTGGATTTACATAAAATGTTTTATATAAATGCACTACATTTTTTCTATCTTAATGTAATGAGTAGAGAAGTCATTTGGGGAAATACTTATATGTTTCATTACTCATCCAATATTTTGGAATTTTGGGGATTTTTGATATGTTTTATTCTAAGACATGGGTAAAATAAAAGAATCTCATTTATTTAGTGTTACTTCGTGATGCTTTAGGCTTGTTTTGGAGTTAGATAATGGATCTTGGTATAGAGATATGTAGCTTTATCTTATATTCAGTGATTTTTTTCAGTATTCCACATTGGTACTCTAATTCAGGTAATATTGTTTGGTTATGGTGGTCTGTTGGTGTTCTTCAATTTTATTACATTGTTATCATAAGTCATATACTAATGTTGGTTTTGGGGTATTTGGTTGTGTTTAATTATCCAAAGTAAAGTGAAAATTATCCTCTATTTATTCGGGAAACCCTCAATATTTATTACCTGCTTTTCGCACATTGGGGATTTTCCCTTAAGTTAAATTAGATCTTTCATAGTTACTCTAGCCAAATAGAAGGGGTGAGAAGTTACAAGTGGTATAAGTTTTTTAATTCCTTTTGAATCCATTTTCGGTCATGGAGTTGGAATTCATTATCAATTTATTATTTTATTTGGGGAAATATAAAGTATTATGATTTTTGGGACTTGAAATATATAGTATAAAATATATATCTATCATTTTTACGATTAATGCCAAGTTTATAGGTTTTTGTGTACATAAGTGGATTGGATACACATATAAGCATTTAAATCACATTATCATGGGTTTATCCAATGATACATGCATGGAATTCAAGGTAGAAATTACTTCCCACTGGGATTTCATATCTAATTTAATTTAGTGGTTTAGGTTGTGGTATGAATGTGTGGATTTCTAAAAAATTTGGAAATTATTTTAAAATAAATTATTTTCAAAGGATAATAGTCGAGGTAATTTAAAAATTGGTCGATTTTAAAAAACATGGTAGATTTTTCAATGGTTATTGAATATGGAAATATTAAATTTTTGAAATCATGGTTCTTATAGTTTGATGGTGATAGAATTTGAAATGATTTATAATTCAGTTGCGAGAGAGTGAAACTTATTGTGCTTCTTATGTGAATAGATTGTAGAACCTGGCATACATTATATAATTCAACTAGTATAAGTTGAACAAAATGTGCTTTCACCTAATCCATAGGTGAACCAGAAATGTGTTCAGGGCATGGTGAAAGTTTTTCAAGCTATAGATATAGGGAACATAATAGATGAACCAAGGAAAACAACCCATTTAGTTTAGTTTCCAAAGAAGAATCCACCAATTTTGGGGTGATTCAGAACCATAAAAGGAAGAGGAATGGTTGAATACAATGAATCGATTATTCTATTTCATTGGCACACCGGTGGAGTTGAAATTCATGTTAGTTATGTTCATGTTGGTTTATTTTTCATGTTAGTGGTTGGAGTTAGAGGTCCATGATAATGTGGACCAAGGTATGGAATGTGAGTATTTCAAGGAATTGTTCAATAAAAAATTCTATCATCATATTTTCAGAATTTAAGGAACTAAATACTTCATTATAATTAAATAGGATAACCTTTTGGTGGTAGAGAATGTGACCAAATTCATGAATTTACTCCAGTTTGAAACCAATGATCATTCTAGTACGTTTTTGAAGGCATATATTTTTTAATCTTGGATATGAAAAGAAATTCATTCAATGATTTCCATTCATTTTATAAAAAATTATACAAAGATGGTTAATAGAGACATTGTGGATGAATGGGACATCTTAGGAGATACGGGTGGGGGAAGTATGTTGATACATACAAGGAATGGTGGGAACTCAAATACAGGGAACACGAGAAAGATGGAAAAAATTTTCCAAGGTGGGAGTATGTCTCCGAATATGATTGAAGGATCAGTTAATCTTCCTCCAAAACCTAATAGAAAGCCTATATTTTTTCAATATGGATCTCTAAGACACATGATATGGGAATTTATGACACCACCTAGAGTGTTTCATAACTATAATCTTGTGGGGAATCTTCAACATTATTATCACAATAAACCAAGGTCATATGTTTGGGAATCTTCTCAGGGGTTACAGACTTATTATACATTGATCGGATAAAGAAAAAAGAATATCATTTTTCAGTAGAACATTATTAGCCATAATGATTCTAGAAATATCATAACTCTTCATCATGGAAAATTTTAGGAGGGGAATAATTACAAAAGTGTAGTGAGTATGTAAGTATTTGGAGGTGAGAAAGGTATCATGAATGACCAACCTGGACCATCAATGGTGAGTGGTATGATTATTTCAACTTCTACACTTATGTATGAACTATTTGATATAGTCATGTATCATTATATCATTGATTATCGTGATATTGAATGTTTTGGTCCATATATGGACATGAGGCCTTTGTTTTTAAAAATTCAACTCCTATTGGCCAAAGAGAGTGCCAATCCACTTTGTGTTGATCATGTGATACAAATTTTGATGGGGTTGAGATGATATGGGAATTATCAGTTCATGAGATGGATTTTTACGATATAATACAAGCTATGGACTAGTTTATGATGTTTAAGTCCCACATCAACTGTTATGCGTGAATTTTTAGTTTCATGATTGATAATGCCATCAACCATATATTTATAGCAGAGAAGAAGGTATAGGTTGTTGAAATGGGCTTGTCGGTACTAGTAGTTAGGGTGATATTGAATTAGTTGGATGCTTTTCATTTGGAATAAATTGGTGAAATATGGAGAGGTAGTATTCTTGTAGTTGATGATCAATTTCGGGATGTCATTCATAATGATTTCTATAGGTTTCCACCTATATGGGAAGTTGAGTTCGTGATTGATATCATTATGAGGAATTGACATATTTTCCTTCTATCTTACCAGATGGGACCAACTAAATCAACGTAACAGAAAGTTCTATTGGAGGTGATGGAAAACAAAGGGTTCATTTGTCCATGCACATCTCCATCGGTAGCACCAATTTTATTTTTTTAAAAAGATTATAAATCTATATAGATTTTTGTCGATTATTGTAAGCATAAAAAAGCTATGATAAAGAAATTTTAACCACTCACACACAATGATTATATGTTCGACCAATTTTGTGGAGAATAGTGTTTCATTATGTTTGAGTTTCAATTAAGATATCGCCAATTGCGAGAGAGGGAGAGGATATTCTGAAAACAACTTTCAAGAGTAGATATGGACATTAAAATTATCTGGTTATGCCTTTCGGTATAATGAAGTCACAAATGGTATTTACTGAATTGATGAATCATATAATTTAGAAATATCTATATTCTCTTTTGATGGTGTTTGTTGATGATATATTGTTGTATTCGTGGATAAATGTTTAGGTTCATAAACAATTGGAAACAGTGTTGGGAATCTTGAGAGATCATCAGTTGTATGCGAAATTATCAAATTTTAATTCTTTGATATAAGAGGTATGTTTCCTTGGACCTATTATTTCTAAGAAAGGAGTTTTACTAGATTCAGAAAATATTGAGGCTATCATCACTTGAAAGAAGCCAAAGAATATTTTTGAGGTCCGAATTTTTCATAGACTAGCTAGGCATTGGTGAAACAATGATTGTGAATTTTCATGACTATCCTCATTGAGGAAAACTATTACAATGAATAACGTTTCATTTCAATAGAATGGGGAATGCAAGAATCCTTTTTAAGAGATTAAGGGTTGCATTACATTAGCATCAATCTTGGTTTTATTATAACCAGTAAAAACATATGTGGGGTATTGTGATATGTTAGGATTAGTATTTTTGTGTGTTCTCAAGAAAGGATAACAAGTATTTTTCTATGGATCATAGCATTTGAGGTTTCATGAGAAGAACCACCCAACACATGATTTGGAATTGGTTGTTATAGTGAATGCTATGAAAACATGGTGTCACTATCTATTTGGAGATAAATTCAAAGTGTTTACCAATAAAAATAATCTAAATAATATTTTATAAAAATGATATTTGAATTTGAGACAGTGTATATGTATAGTGTATCTACATATGTTTTACTTTTACATGATGTATAAATCAGGTAAAGGCAATTTAGAGGATGATGAATTAAAATAAAAATTATATTTTTATGTTTAAAAAGAAGAATTAAATGAATGGTAGTTCATGCTAGTTATAACCGACATGTATTTAAAATACGAAGAAATATATTATATAACAAATTTTATTCTGGTTTTGATCATTCCTAATTTGATTAAAATGGTTGGGGAGGCCTAGGCCTCTAATTCTGAGTGTTTTGATACGAGGTCCAAACTCAATGGTGGGGAGAACATTGAGGTGTAAAAATTGGATTAGAAATCAGTATTTTGGATTTGGAATAAAATGGTTGTGTCAGTTTCTTGTTAGGAACATCATCTAATGCAATACCATCACTCGAGATGGGTTTTTGGTCCTAAAATTTATAATATGAATAAGGATTTGAATGAAATGTTTTTGTGGAAATGGTATGAATAGGAGGGTCGTTGAATTTGTATAAATAAGCTTGACATGTAAGCATGTCAAGGAAGTTTATCAGTACCCATCAAGTATGTTGTATTCTTTACCAATCCCTATGTGCAAATGAGAGTAGAGAGATATGTATTTTGTCACCTATCATCCAAGAACTATTTAGAAGTATGATTCGATATTGGTGAAAGTGGATCATCATATTATTTCAGATACATTAATCCCAATTTGAGAATATTATACGATAGAGGACATTTCCAAAATCTATAACATGGAAGTTTTAAAGAGGAATGGTGTACCACTTTTGATTTTATATTATATAGATCTGCTATTCATGTCTTGTTTTGTGGAAATCCCTGAAATAATCCCTTTGGACTTAATTGACATTGCTTATGTTTTATCATCTTCATACATATTGGAAAACCAAAAGGACAATACAAATATTGGAAGACATGTTTCCAGTTTGTGTTATGAATTTTCCATGATCATGGGAAGAGAACATTACCTTGATGGAGTTCTTATATAATAACTCTTATTAGTAATTGATACATATGGATCCGTTTAAATCATTTTATGGGTTTCTGTATCACTCCCCACATTTTTTGGAGGAAACAGGTGAGACTTTGATAGTTTGGACAAGGAATGTCTAAGAGACTATAAATAAGATGCATTTTATATGGAAGAAGATGATGATGGCTCACAGTATTTAGAAATCATAGGCATACCATCATCTATGGTCTTCATCATTCTAGGTGGGTAATCATGTGTTCCGGGGAATCTCCCTTATGCATGGAAATTGTAATTTTCAGAATCAAGGAAACTTATCTCCAAGATAAAATGAGCCTTTTGAGATACATGAACATGTTGGAGAGTTGTCGTATCAGTTGTATTTTATACCATGGTTTAGTATTGACAAAAATGTATTTCGTTTATCTCAGTTCAATATGTATGAGACTGATCATGACCATGTGATTCGATGGGATCGTGTTGACATAGATTCATATGCCTTGTTGGTGCACATGCCTGTGTAAATTTTGAATATGAAATATAATGTCTTTTAGGGAAAAAGCATCAATATAGTGCGGTTTTGGTGTAAACATGGTCAAATTTAGGAGGATACATGTGAACAAGAGAAATAAGTGGATGAATAATTTCATAACCTCATTTGGTAAAGAGATGATTTTATACATTCCATGGACAGAAAAGAAAAATTATGGGGAGAATATAGCACCCCTGATTCGAGGTATGTAACCCTAACTTATTAATTTTTATGTATATAATGTGGTTGGGTAAACATTAGTGGATTTTGAAATGTATTAAATGATTTTGGGGGTTTTATAAGGGCACACAGTTTATGCATGGTTAGTTAAAATTATGAAACATTTACATAAAATCATGCACCATGTGTTAAAGTCCAAGAAGAAAGTGCACATTTTTCAAAATCATGCACCTCTAGAGTCTAAACATGCAATATGGATAGTGTAATTCTATGTGTTTGGTGCACATATTTTCTTAATATTTCAGAAAACCATGTGAGGAACTCTCTAGAGGAATTAGCTGGAAAATAGTTAACACATGTGTTGACTAACCATACATCTAATCAAGTGTGATTTTAAAAAATGGTTTTAAAAATTGGATCTCAAGTGAGTTTTACCAGAATCATCCCTTTTAAGCCCCATTTTGACCCTCACACGTTTTCCATCTCTCCAATTTTAGAGAACCCTCCCACTCATTATTTATTAATTTATAAGGGTATTCTTATTGGTTTGAGGCTAAATCATACTTTTTAGTCTCATTTCTTATTAGTTTCTTGGATTTTCTTAAATTCTACTTCTCTCTCTCTCTATCCCTCCCAATTTCAAAGATCTACGTCTTCTATAGATTGATATAGGTTTTTTTATGACAATAATGATAATATATAGCATTTATTTATTTTATAAAATGGGATTTATGGTGAAATTAGGATGTTTCCACCCCTAGATGGTAAGTGTTTGTGTTGTTGGTCATTTTTTCCAAAACCGAAGAGGTAGGTGGTTTCACTACTGACACCTCTATTAGGATAATGAAGGTTTAATTTCTATTTCATTTTTTTCTTGATTTTTTTTAAATGATGTTTGAATATTTTTTAAAACCTCTTTTGTATTGGTTTGGGGGTTTTGGGGGGAAATGTGATGTTGTTGTGAAATATGATTCATTGATGGATTTTAAAATGATGAATTTAACATTGGTTTCATGGTTTGATTTATGGATATGGGTTATGAAAATGCTTTTCAATAAAAATGTTGTTTTATTGAAATTATGTTTAGAATAAATGGGTGACGTCTGTTTTGGTATAATTTTTGGAAATATTGTTTGTATTAAAATTTTGTTTTGGTTCCGAAATTGTAGGGTATCATGGTTTTGGAAATATAATGGTTGATATGATTTTGGTAAATCTATTTTTCATGGTTTTTGTATTAAGTTGTTAAGCATGAGTTGGATGGGATTGATAGTGGGAGTAAAGTACCACCCTCAATGGTTTGTAATGTATTCATTAAGTACCACAATAAAAAAGGATGGTGTTTGGATGCGAAGTTCCACTATCATTGGTAACACCAACATTTGGTGGTTGTGTTTTGTGTGGGGTAGAGGTGCATGTATTGTTTCATGTGAAATAAACGGGTTTAAGAAAATATGAAATGGGAAAAAAGGTTAATGACTTGTTGGATTTCATTCCATGGAAATGTTATTGTTTAGGAGATATATTTTTGTAAGGTTGTGTTCAGATTATTCCAAATTCTTCGACTATTTAATTAAATATTGATAAATTGTTTTCTTTTAATGTACTAACATGTTTTATACTAGTGTCATGTGTTGTTAAGTCATTTGGGGAAATCCTACTATGTCTAATTAGTCACCCCATTATTTAGAACATTGGTACTTTTGTAGATGTTTTATTCTTAGACATAGGTAAAATAAAACAATATCATTTCTTCAGTGGAACGTCATAATTCTTGGGGCTATTTTGGAGCTTGGTAAAAAGATATGGATCTTTATCATGCAGTCCTTGAGTTTTTTTAATTTTATTCATATTCATTGGATTTTTTATTCTAGTTATATGGTATTGTTTTAGTGGTATATTGATATTGTTGAATTGTATTGAATTGTTATCATGCATTAAATAACAACATTGGTTATAGTGTTTTTGGTTGTGTTTATTTATCTTGGTAGAACAAAAAATCATCCCCAAGTTATTCATGAATCCCTAAACATTTATTTCTAGCCTATGGTACCCTAGGGATTTCTCTTAAGGAAAATTAGAACTTCCTCCTTAACTCAAAAAAATGAGTAGGGGAGGGATGTTATATATTTTATCAATGAACCATCTATTTCCTATGTACATAAAATGAAACACATAGTGTCATTCTCCGATCCAAGGAATATTGAGGAAGTAAAAAGCATACCATCCGTGTCAATCAATCAAATATCTTTCCAAATGTTTACATTCATTCTATCCTCAATCCTATAGACAATTCCTTTATAAAACATGTTTCAAAACCCCCAAATGCTTCTCCAGGGGAAATTGGGTTTGGGGATAAAAGAAGAGTCATTGATGTCTGAGTGGGGGTAATATTTTTCATTGGGAAACTATGGAAAGAGAGAAAAAATGTTACTTAGAAGGTTATATCCTTGATTTTCCAAAATAAAATTTTGAATAAGAGAAGTCCCCTGAAACCATTTTTGTACCCTCTATAGGGGGGAAAATTTACTTGCATTCTAGTGAATTTTATTTATTCCATTATTATGGATCCACTAGAAGTTACCAATGAAAGAATGATTTTGGTCAATAATCTCTATAGGAATCTTGAAATGGGACCTAACATAACATGTAATAGACTAATTTCCTTCCTCAATAAGTTTTTATTTTCTTTCTTTATATATTTCTTTAGGATTCCATCCTTGTATTTTTTTGAAATTATATCCGACATACATGTAAAATTATATTTTTTTGAACAACTGACCATCATGGGGAGACAATGGTTTTTATTATGTTCATAAAACATTTTAATACCTAAATAATTACTAAACTCTAATCTCTTCCTCAGAAGAGCACCTTCCTTGAAAGAAATTTCCAATTTATTTAGATTAAAAACTTTCTCTGAAGCCCTCTCGTAAAGGTGAATCAACTGACAAATAGAGTAGTATTTTTACGTGGAGATATTATGAAGAGAAGACTATTATCCACAAAAAAATGCTAAATAAGAGGGTTATTATGGATAACCATCCCCCCATGAATAGTATCAGAAGAGGCTATCCCAAAAATGTGATTGGAAAAACATATTATAGTTAAATGAAAAGTAATGGGGCAAGGGGTCTCCCAGGAGAAGGCCTCGAGTGTGGGTGAATCCTTGGGTGAGGCTATCACTGAAATTGTTACTAAAACAAAGATGAAACCCAATGAATGATCATCTACATAAAATTAGATTAGAAACCCATTTTATTCATTAAAAATGAATAAAATGAAATTCCAGTCTATCATATTCTATTGTCATATCATTTTTTCATGCCCGAATTCCACTTTTCACAACTAAAAGTGAATTCATATAATGAAACACCTCATGGGCCTCAATATATTTATTTGTGATGAGACATCTATAAATAAAGGAACATTTATTATTTAAAATAATGGAAGTTATCCACATAGTAGTTGATTGACCCAAATTTTTTTGAAATTATTGTTGGAGACATTGAATAAAGTAATTGTACTAAATTCTGATGGTAAGATGAGTTTCTTGATCAATAAGATAATAATGATAACAGTCTCATTAAGAGAGATAATGTTAAATTTTTCCACAAAAATTATTCTTCATAAGATTTGACATGTTATGGCCAATAATATGCTAGTTTCTTTTAATGAATAGTTCATGGAAGCGATATGGTCCTAAAGAATTCAGGGAATGAATTTTCTTAAGATCCATTAGGATGAATCATCAACAAAATCCCTTGTGAGATTATGATTTATTTCATCATTAATACATTATAAGTATTTACATAAATATAATCACATATTTATACTAGAAATATTCAATGAAAATTTACATTAAGAACTTTTCATGAATATTTCCATTTAAAATTTTTATATTTAATTTGTATAGAAAACGTTTGAGTAAAAATTTCTAGTATATATTTTCCAAAAAAAATTTCAATAGAATTTTTCGTTGAAAATTATACATGAACACAAACACTAATATCAATACACACCAAAAAAATACATAGTGAATTTCTATTGAAAATTTACATTGTAAATTTTATGTACATATATATTAGAAATTTATAGTGCAAATTTACATCCAAATTTAACATTGGAAATCTATAATAGAAATTTCAGATGACTATTTCTAATGTATATTTGAGTGAATATATTAAATAACACATATATATATATATATATATAGATTGATTTATGTATTTATAAATATAAATTCATAATGTTATTTTCTACAGTAAATTTACACTGAAAAGTATTAGAGCATACAAACAGACAAGTAAATATAAATTGTAAATTTTCATTGAAAATTTTCAATGGATATTACAAATAAATTTTAAATTAAAAACATTCACTAAAATCATTCAATGATTACATACATACATATATGCACGGAAAATAAAATTGAAATTATAGTGATGTTTTAAATTGGAAACTCCAATAATATCTATTTAAATTTTCAATGAAATTTAAGGGTAAATTTCTCATTTATTAGTAAAAATTTATAATGAAATTTTAATTTCAATGGGAACTCTATCAAATCTAATGAAAATTACAATGACAATTTACAGTGAAATTTTATAATTATCAGTTGAAATTCATACTCAAAATTCAATACAATCATATACATGTATATTAATTTAAATATATGTATACATGCTTACATATATTTTAAACATGATTCAGAATATTATGATTATCTAGGGAAAATTAAATTCCAAATACTCATTTAAATTTTATTCCCAAAATATTAATTTTAAAAATATAAAATAAATACATGATTAAATTTCTAGTGTGAATGTACGAAAATGTAAATAAATAATGTTAATTTGCATGAAAATATTACGGTGAAAATTTCCCCTAGATATTTCCACTGTAAAGTTTTAAATAAAATCCAGGGTTTTAATTTACCTTTCAATTTATAATGAAAATATATCAAATTTACACGTAAATATAAAATACAAATTCCCAATGTGTATTTTATAATCCCTATATATTTTTTAATATCAATATAGAATATATTTTTTTAGTGAAAATTCATATTGAAAAATTTCAGTGTATATATATATATAAATTTGTGTTTACAAACATAAATCACGAACATATATGCACTTATATACACAATTATATATATAATAAAAAAATTCTCTATTGTAAAAATTATTCAAAAAATTTTATGTGATAGCATGCATACTTACATACATATCATGATTCTATTTTTAATTGACTTTATTATTAATATATTTTTAAATAGATTACATTAATATTTTTTTTCAAATAATAAATTGGAAATTATAATATTTAAAAAAAATAAAAAAGTATATTTATATTTATATTTATATTTATAAAATAGAGGTCTTTTTGTATTTTATTAAAACAAAATAAAATATATATATTTTTTATGTACGAAAATTTTATTATAATATTAATCATTATTATAATTAAAATATGTAGAACAAACTAATAAATGATGATGTATAATTTTATATTAAATTTTGTTAATATATATAAACATAAATATATCAACCTATAATTATCATGCATGTATATAAAATTATATGAAAATATATTACACTTAAATACATATGCATGCATGTCAAAATTCTTCAAGCTATTCCTTATATATTATATTGAAATTAAATATTCATAAAAATCATATACAAAATATAAAAATAAACATATAAAACATTAATATATAACTATGAATATAAATAACCAATATATATATATTTATACTAATAATTATATATTTATGTGATTGTGTAGAAATAAAAATAATGTATATTTAAAACAATACATAATTTATATATATATATATATTAATATATATAATATTTAATAAATTTTAAATTAGTATATATATATTAGATATATAAAGATATATTCTAATTATTATTTATTTTTATACATTAAATTTTGATTATTATTATTATATATTTATTTATGTTACTTCATATCATTATTTATTTAAATTATTATTTTTTTATTATTATATTTTTTATAAAATAGTTTAAATATACATTTTAAAATTATAGGAGGTTGAGTATAGCCATCCAAACCTATGAGGAGGTTTTTCCATATGATTGAGGTGAGTTGCAGGTCAACTGAGGGCCACTGGGGTGGCCAACCAATAACAAGGTGAGGGCCACTAAGGGAGGGGCCAAGATGTTGTCTTCTTGAAGGAGATCTACAAAGGGTATTCCATATTTTCAGTAGCTCGATCAAAGTGATAACATATAAAATTAAAGCAGAAACAATAAAAATTTATATAATATTGAGTTAACAATAGGGAATGAACATTTGACAATGATGTGTGATGAGATAATGATAGTGACACGTATCAGAAATCTTCCTCGTTGGAGTAATTATGGATCATATCGTGGTTATAAGGACTGGGTGTGCATAAGATGGATTGAGGTGGATTTGATTCATACATATTACCAATTACTGATGGATCATTTTCCTAAATTATTAAAAAAATATGAATGTGTTTTCTTGGTTTTCAGTATGCCAGTTGTGTTTTTATAATAAAATGTCATTTTAAACCAGAAACTCGCATTATGAGTCATACTGGTCGAATTGTGCATATTTTTGACAAGATATTACTTTATAGACATCAAAAATTACTTCGAATCACAATCCTAGACTATCACGATAGTTAGAGGGAATTTTCTTTGTTTTCATTGAGTGAAATTTTTTGAACTAAAATGTAAATTTTAAATTGATTACTGACACATTGATTTATACTAGTCGCACCGTACGTTTAATTGAGGTGTGGTGACTCTTAAATTTCAAAAATGACTCATCGATAATTTTTGTAAATATCAACCAATCTAAATATTTTTTCTCGATTTTCAGTATGTCAGTTATTCTTCTTTACTAAAATTAATATCAATTTTAAATTAAAAGACACACTTGGAGTCATAATTGACACAGTATGCATCATATTGAGGTTATGTTGACTCCTACATGTCAAGAATGACTCATTTTTCATTTTTATATAACAAAAAAACATAATATTTATTTTATGATTACATGATGTTACTTGTAATTTTTTAAAAAATTGAAGTTATTTTTAAATAAAAATAGATAATTCGAGTGATACCGGTCACACCGTGCACTATATTGATGTAATTTTGATTCCTACCTATCGAAAAAATTTTATGGATATTTTTCCTAATGTATCAAAACCATCAGAATGTGTTCGCTAATTTTTTAGTATGCCATTTTTTGTTTTTTACTAAAGTTTCATTTGAAACTGGAAACACGCATTATGAGTCATACCGGTAGCATTTTGTATCAGTTTGACATGAGTCTTCTTAATAGATGTATAAATGACATATTAAATGTTTTCCTAATTTATCAATGACATTGGAGAACATTTTCATTGTTTTGAGTGAGTGAATCATTATGAACGATAATGTCTATTTTAAATTGATAAAGGAATATTTGAGTTTTACTGATCACATAGTGCCACAAATTGATGTATGGTAGATTATTACAAGTCACAAATGACATATAGATCATATTCCTAAAGTATGAAAACCGTAGAAATGTGGTATCTTAGTTATTAATATGTCACATTTTCGTTTTTACATAAATTAATGTCAATTTTAAAAAAATACACACTTGGAGTCGTACTAGTATCATTATGTACTGTATTAAGTTCTAGTTGAATCCTACACATCAAAAATGACTCCTGGATAGTTCTCCAAAAATATCAAAACAATCTGAATTATTTTTCGTGATTTTCATTATGTCACTTGTTCTTTTTACTAAAATTAATGTCAATTTTAAATAAAATGAGACACTTTGTGTCATATAGGTTACACCGTGATTTGGATTGAGGTGAAGATGATTCCTAAATATCAAAAATTACTGATGGATCATTTTCTTAATGTATAAAAACTACAAAAATTTGTTATCTAGTTTTTTGTATGATAGTTATGTTTTTTTAATTGAAATTTCATTTCAAACTAGATAGTTTCATTTTGAGTCATACCAATCACATATTGCATCAAATTCATGAGAGACAACTTCATACACATAAAAAGTGACTTATAAATCACCGTAATAAATTTTATATATAATGGGATCCCATTTTATTCTTTTCTATGAGGGACAAATTTGGAACTAAAATGTAAATTTTAAACTAATAACAGAGAATTTAAGTTATACCAATAACATCATTCATCAGATTGAGGGGTGGTTAATTCTTACATATCATATATAACTCAAGGATCATTGTCCCAATGTATAAAAACAATCTAAATGTGTTTTGATTGGTTTTCAGTATGCCACTTTTACCTTTTTACTTAAATTAATGTTAATTTTAAAAAAAAAATTACACACTTAAAGTCATATCGGTCACATTGTACATTGTAATGGGGTTATTCTTACTTATACATGGTACAAATGCCTCATGGTTCATTTTCCTAAAATATCAAAATAATCAGAATGCATTTTCTCAGTTTTTATTATGTCACTTATTCTTTTTACTAAGATTATTGCCAATTTTAAATAAAGACAGACACTTGGAGTGATACTAGCCACACTATGTTTCATATTGAGGTGAAATTAATTTATAAACTTCAAATATTACCTATAAATTATATTACTATATTATCAAAACAATAGAAATTAATTTTCTTAGTTTTCAGTATACTACTAGTTTATTTTTACTAAAATGCCATTTTAAAATAGAAACACACTTTTTCAGTCATACTAGTTTCATATTGTATTTAATTTACATGATAATGCTTCATATACATCAAAAATTACTTATGAATCATTGTCCTAAATTATCAAAACAATTGAAGTTCATTTTCTTAGTCTTTAGTGAGTGATAATTTTTAAATTATTTAGTCCAACATTAAATTTAGATTATGTTAATGTATTATAGACCATATTATATTATAATGAAAAACATAGTATATTTAGAAAACATCACCTTATAAATGAATTCAAAATTTAAACATTTATGTTTTATCTCTCACAAGCATGAGTATCTTCAAAAAAACCACACCGACTAAAACAAAAGAATTCACCTATAGGAGAAAATAATAATTATATGATTAATACTAGAAAGAGTTAAATTAAAACAAAATATGAATCAATTGATTACATAAATAGAATTCACATCTTCATTTAATTTTTGTACATTATTCCATTATGTATTTTTACCAATCATTTATGATCACATCTATATCAACTTGTGAATATTAGTCTTTTAAATAGAAATAGTAGGAATAACAAAATATAAATAATAAAAGGACTAAGAAATATTTGAAATTAAAAAGAAATTATTTTTGAAAATACACCTTTTGGGATGTTATTTGTTCATGCAATATGATCTCTCCCATAAATATACAAACATAATAATAAAAATCTTTCCCATTAGTTTGTTTCTAGCACTACAGAAACACTAGGGAGAATAAGTCATTTGTTTCAATTTCTGATTGGATAGTGAAATATTATTATGTATATCCTGAAAATTATATCGTCATAAAACACCTCATGGTCCTCATGATTACCCATGAACTCATTCATTACTTTTCCAAAAATTGATGCACCACCCTTTCATAGAATGATCCTCATTAAAAAATAATATAAATCATATAACATGATGATATTTATAATCTTTTTGATTTATAATATGAAATATTTTCAGACTCTATCATGCTTGGTATGTTTTTTGGATATCTGTGTAATAAATCCTAAAAATAAATCTTTGGAGTATCCAAATTTACCGCAATGAGAAACCAACATTGACTAAAAAGTAATAAGTAATGAAAGAAATAAAAATTGGGTTGATATGATTATATTTTTGAGTTTTAACCCTTCATTATTGGTGTTAAAAAGAGTTTCTTAACCATGAGTTTTATTTCAAACTATTTGACCAGACCATCCACTTTTTCATCATTTTTTGGAATCAATTTTTGGATGTTTTATAGAGGAGATGTTAGGACTAATGAGTCCAATTTTCATCATTGGAAAATCCTTAAATTTTTTTTTTGATATATAAACCTTCCAAAAATTTGAAATTTATATGGTGATAATTAATATGGTATACTAGATTTTGGAAAATTAAATCATGAAAACATACCTCATGTATACATTTAAAACATAGGCACCTATCCAATCGTATTTAATGATTACATTTAAATTCTCAACAATAATGTAGTCTCCAACATACTCTCCATACATATTATTATAAAAATCTAATATGTGACTATTACGATATTCTAAAATTGTATCCACATGAACCATACATTCTAGTAAATGTAGATACTGAATGGGTGGTATAATGGTGATTTTGGTAGAAATTTTCAAACAGTTGATCATTCCATTAGATTATTTTGAGTTTTTATTTCATTTCACTACATCCAATTATCTTTTTGTAATAAAATTCACTGATTTATAAATTTTTCCTTAATTTTTAATGGTTTATATTAAAAAATTAATTGGAAATGAATAACTCCTTTTTGACATGTTTTATTAAAATATGTGATGGCCATGTGAGGAATGTTACCGTTGTTTTTTTCAATCGTATGAAAATTTTCCTTGTCAATTAGAATAGGTATATTGGTTCTCATATCATGGGATGCACTAATTGACACTCTAACATAACCTACTGGAAGTGGTCTATTGTGTAGCATGCCATTTTGGGTATTGAACATTGAATCCCTTGCAAAATGGTGATGTGTGGGTTTTGATATATATAAATTACAATAATTATCACTATGTATAATATCAATATATGAAATGTATTCATGTATCTCTGATTAAACATAAAAAGAAACAATTATTAAAACATTGATTACATTGTCTATTACATCTCTTTCAAGGGAACGACTTGCCTCAAAGCTGGGGGGTGTGGCTGGATCTCCACAATGTTGTTCTTCTTGATCACATTCATTTATTGGATTACCCATCATAAAACCTTATAGAATCCCTTTCTTCCATTTGAATTGTTCTTTAGGACAGATAGTATTTCTCACATCTGTTTCATTTCTTCTCCTTGATCCTCCTCTTCTTTTTTTCCTTCAAAATATATTTAGGGTGTCACCCCAAAACCCGTACCTCAGATGAAATCATATTATTCAGGCTGCATCAAGGCCACTAATAGTATGTGTTTATCTTATACACGTTTTTCTAATTCTTGTTACTATTTCAGAGAGAATATATAGGAAACAATAAGTAATCAATTTCATGAAAATGTGATTTAAATAAAAAAACATTATATCATGCATACACATGTTTCCCGGTCATTTTGTGTGTTTTCATCTATTACTATCCCATCATTATTTATTTGTGCCTCCTTCAATAGTACATGGTGTAGGATGTAAGTGGCTTTGGATTTCGACATATCAATCTATATATAAATAGAAGAACAGAATTATGGTGTTGTTTCATGTAACATAAAATTATTATGGTAGATTTAAAATAAGTTCCAATTTTTTTATGTGTAGCTTAACCCATCCTTACTATATCATAGGGGTATGTTGGTTTTTCTATCTATTCCTTATTTCCCAAGAATAGTTTCTATTACTTAAATAAAAAAAAATTCAATGTGATGAATACGTGTATCATGAAATAATTTATAACTAGACACAATTTACATGAATAGAAAAAGATGCACAACTACTACTAAATGAATCCCATGCTTCTTGGGTTATCAGGTGTGCATAGATAAGTATTTGGTGCGTGTTTATTTTATCTTATGCATCTTTATGATGATGTCTTGTTAAAATTGTGAAAACACTATTTTGAATCCTTATAGAAATAATTACTAAATATTTCTTAAGGGATTCATCTACTATAAATTCATAATTTAATGGATGATGAAGAGTAAGTCAATGATTTATTATTTTATTCTTTATTATAATAAATAAATGATCTCATAATGTCACTATAATCTCATCCCACATCAGCAGATTAAGTACGAGAACATCATGGTGCCATGAATCTACATCAATCAGCATGCATTGTCGAGTGATTATTCCATTGTATCTACAAATGATGGACTTGTTGGGGTTAATACATTGGCTCTACGCATTCCATAAAACCTCTTATTTTATTCCTTGGTATTTCAACTTAATGATTTTTTCTACCACATTTAAAAAATGGTGTTCCAATTTTATTATGAACTTTTTTTCCTTCATCACCTACCATTTACATGAATTCAACATCACAAATTCATCCCTATTTAATTGTACTATCTATAGGTATATATGGTCATCATGCCTCTGCATTAAGAGAAGTAATAGTTTTAGAAACCTATTGTTCCTTAGGATTAAGAGCACCGACGTCTGCAAAAGGTTGTTGTTACTCTACACTAAAAGCAGAAGCAGGTTGAGAGACGTGTTGAGACTGAGGATTGGGAGCACCAAAAGGTGTTGAAGTCATTATTTGAGAAACTCATTTAAAATTTAATTTAGATATAAAAAATAAAGAATATAATGAATAATAGAATTAGGTAACAAAATGAAAATTTAAAAAAATATAACCAGATTTCTGAACTATATTATTTTAAAGTCTAAATAGATTTGAACACACTATCAATTATCCAAGTCCATTCATTTTGGGATCCTATGACATTAAAAATGTCGTATACATTGGGAAAACTGTAAAACTATTACAACATCCCCATGAATGGGTAATCCGTTGTTGAATTTTTCATCTCATCCTTCATTGGTTAATGAAGATAACAGAACAATTGACCACTTTCAGTTTGTGTGATCTAGAACATTAAATACATGTACTTCATATTATGTAATTATAATCGGTTCATCTATGTACACATCCTTACTGAAATAAACATTCATAATCCTTAACTCATTTATTTTAACTTCACTCATTTTATCAAACAACGTGCATTGAAAAATATGCACTTGGAATGTTGTATAATAAAACTCCCATATTTGTTTGATAATGCCAACGTATGACATATTCTCATAAATTATATTTCTTTCCATGGAATCATAAACATTCATAACATCATCTATAATTGTAAATCCACTATTTCTCATGGAACTTTTTTTCATGTTCATTTATATATAATGTATAATCTTTAGTTACATAATCATTTAAAGATAATACATACACTTTTTGTTCTCCAGCTAACAATCGAAGTATTTCTAAAATGGATTTAGGATTTTAATCTGACTCTTAAAAATGCTTTCCTAAAACCATCCTATAAAATATTGATTATGTGTATTTGATATCCATATTTCATCCCTTGTTGGATTCAAATGCCTAATAATTTATTTATCGGTTTCATCATATGTTGAAACCTCTAAACTATTATGCAAAGCATAAAGGCGGGTCAACTCTCGATCTGTAATATTGATTTTGAAAACATGTCTTCCATAAATTTCTTTACCTTCAAGCAACCCATTGTGATGAGCTTTTGGTAGACCAAATCTTTTCATACTAGACTTGTATTCAGTATGGAATTCCACAGCTTCCTCAACAATATATCATTATTCAATACAACCCTCTATCCGACCTTGATTTTTGACATACCCTTTAAAAATATTCATATACAGTTCAATGGGGTACATCTATCTAATTTGTACATGGCCACATATTCTAATCTCTCTCACAAAGTAAACCATTAAATGAACAATCATATCAAATAATTTTTGTGGCAATAAAATTTTAAATTCACAACATATGAAAATGATTTCACTTTCTGTAGTCTGTAATTTTTCTGAGTCTATAACGTTGGTGCGTATATCATTGAAGAAGAAAGTTATCTTGGTGAATGTATGATGGAAATTCATGTGAAATATACAACATAAATCAATAGGAATTAGATTTTTCATCAAAACATGGTAGTCATGTGATTTATTGCCCCTTTACTTTTAATCAGTCATTGACACAATGTTATTGATATTTTATGAATACCCCTATAGAATCATTACGCAATTCAATAAGTTGAAGAATAGATTTAACTCCTCCCTATAAAGAGTGTAATAAGCTGGAGGAAGAAAAGTTCATTTTTCACCCTTCACTAGAACTGAATCTTCTCGTATTCCCATGTCAAACTTGTCCAACCCATCCTTATTTACATGTTTTGTATTGCTATGTGAATTTAGAAACATGTTGATGAAATTATCATATAAATTTATTTCAATATGCATAAAATAATAGAATTTTTTTACATACAAAAAGTTCTAGTATGGTAATTAAAAAAATAATTTATTTTTTCAATAGTTTTCTATATGTTTTTCCGAAACAAATACCAACATAAGTGCCCACATTTTTTACATTCTAAAAATGTTGAATCGTGGTTTGTGGAGATAGTGTTTTATGTTCATATAAACATCCATCAAATTATTTCCACCAAGCTTAGTACTTATTCCATTTGGGTAGAAATATTAAATTTTCTAGAAGCATTGCTTTTTATGAATGTTTCAACATAGATTACTGTGTTCATAGTTTGCAAATGAGACACTCGTGAGTTCTTCTTATGATAAATCCTAAAATATTTACATATGCTAAAAAATAATTTATCATCTCGTACAACATGTCTCTTAATGTGAAATAATGATTTATATAAGCATCATATAAGATAACACATGAATCCCATAATAATTTCAAATCCTCGATCAATGGAGCCAAATAAACATTAGTATCATTACCTGATTGTCATGGTCCTAATAAAATAATATATAACGTGATGTATTTTCATTTCATGTGAAACCATGATGGAATGTTATAATTTACCAACATAACTGGCCATGTAATATGAGTGTTTCTTTGAGAACCAAAATGACTTTCTTCATTTATAGATAACTCAAGATGAAGGTTTCTTGGATTGTTTCCAAATTTAGGATACTTATGATAAATTCTCATCCATTGAAGAGATTTTACTGGGTGACATAGTTTTCTATATTTATATTTATTTATACATTACACATCATTTTCCCAATAGTATCTTAACTTCATTATAGGTATATAATCCTTGGAATTATTGGAATGTACCGTAAAACATTTTTAGGACTAGATTACTCTTTTTTTATCGAAAAGCCCCACATTTTGGGTATTCTATAATTGATTTTATATTCTTTTGAAATAGTATACAATCAATTTTCACGGTGTTCATTCTTTAAGATACCATTTCCATTGATTGTATCATTTTTTGGCCTCATATATTCCGATAAAGAGCTCACTATCGTCGAAAATTATGTAATTTAGGAGAGGAAGTAGTTCCCAAAAGCTGGCGTCACTTCATCCATTTATTCCTTTCAAATTATACAACATCAGTATGGATGAAAATGATTTATATATAGTGAAACCATCATAAAAAAGAGATATTTTTTTCACAACTCATTATCCTTTCACAAAATGTATGGAATCATGAAGTTCATATTCAACTATCCTTTTCATTTACTCAATAAAAACATCCCCATCATTCACATCTGTAATACCATCCTCAACATGGTTTTCTTTATTATACACACTTGTAATCATATCAGATGATCCCTAAAACGCAGTGTTACCAAAAGCATTAGCTACATTATCATTTTCCCCATGTTTATTAAAAAAATAATAACCTTGATCTATTCCTTGACATATGAAGTGTTCTTACAAATTTTCTAGACTTATTATTCTTGAATAATAATAGCATAAAAACAGAGAAAGTATTTGAGATGGTTCATATGCATGATCATTTGAAAACTTGATAAACTCTTTAACTCTATCTTCATAATCTATTCTCAAACGATTGAAATACATCCATTCGTATTCAAATATATCCTATTTGATTCAGTAATATTAAAATTTTAAAAAATAAATAAAAAAATGTTGATAGAAAAATTAACAAAGGTTAAACAAAAAGTTCTAGACATTATGTCTCTTTCAATATTTGTCCACAAAATCCACTTTCTAGAACCAAGGTCCTCCATTAGGGATCTTCTGGACAAATCAATCTTCATCTCTTCAATCAATTCCTTCATTAGTCCAACTAAAAAAAATTCATCCACATAAAGATGTAAAATGATAAAACTCTTTTCATAATAAACCTTTTTTTATTGAAATTATTTACATTTCACTCCATGGACACTAATTCTAAAATTAAATCATTGAAATTATAGTTACACTATATTAGTGCCTTTCTAATCCCATAAAAATTCCATTTGAGATGACAAAACAACATTCTATTCAATTTAGAATGAATCCTTTTAGTTAATCTATATAGGTTTATTCCATCGAATCTCCAGGAAGGATTATAATCATGACATCAAATTGTTCACAAAATAAACCTTAAATGGAAAACATGAAGAGAACCATCTGAATTATTATATTCTTTTTAGAAGCTGAGAAAATATAACTCAAACGTAATCCTTCTATTTATTAAAATAAATTTACAAATATAGACACCTTTCACTATTTTTTTTCATCGACATTATAATTTAGATGATAAATTAAAATTTTTTATAGATCCATCTTATCTCGATAAAATTAAAATATTTAGAATGTATCAAAACCATAGATGTAATTCAATTATAACTTCATTTTTTACACAAACTGTAACGAGGACAGTAGTCGATGTATGATGAATCCTTAAAAAATATAAAATCCACCTAACTTACCCACACATTCCTCATTTGGGACACTCCTATATATAATGAAAAACCTACAACTGGGGGAACCTAGCTAGTGTGTGAGGTAAATAGTGTTGTATAAATCTATACATATTTCATATTTCGTAGGGTTCTCTGGCAGCCAAAGAATAAGAAGTGAGAAGATAAAATCCAATGATCATCAAATTAATAAATACAATATAATTAAGAAATAAAATTTCAAATCTAACACCCCTACTATTAATAGTCCATTTTCACTTCCATGAATAAGAATCAAGAATTTCATATTAATAATAAATCATCTCTGTCTATGGTAAAAGTTCAAAATAGACATATCAAACAAGTGAACCCAAATTTAAACCATTCAGGTGATGTTTTATTAAAATTAGGTTTAGGAGTTTCAAAGGGGTTAAACATTAATTCAACTTTTCCATGAGTGATTTCATGGGGAATATCAATTGGGTTGGATATGGTTAGTGACATTTCCTTTCCATTGTGTTTTTACTATAATAATTTTCATACCTATTTAATGTATTAATTTTCCTAATTATGAAAATATATAAACATAAAATATTATACAAAAACAAAATTCCACATGTCCTTTCAATACTATTTATAAAATCACAATTACAATCCAATTAAAAAAACAATTTACACAAATTCTTCTCTAAAATAGCCCATCATTTTTAAAATAAACCAATCAATTCCAGGAAATCATTCAGAAAACCACAATTTATTTTTTTAGCATTCTGAAACATTCATGACTCAATAGTATTAATCATTTAATATGAGAGAGAACCCTCTCTATTTTACTAATAATCATTTAAAATTTCAGACACCCCATGTTAAAATGGAACCATATTTAAATAAAATTTCAAAAAATTCACATCCCTTTGTGAAAGCCAATCAGTTGAGTTAAAAAACACATTACTTGTAACCTAAGTACATGCCAAGTGCTAAAATAACATTAATTAAATTTAAATCCAAAAAGTTATGTTGACAACATATTCTTTTTTAGGAAACATTTCAAATTAATTTCTTCATTTAAAAAAGCACTTAGGCATTTTCATAATGTTGTCAATATCAAGAGGGAAACTTTATAAACGATACGTGAATAAAAAATACCAAAAATTTTATGAAAAGTAATTCTATTAAAGGTTAACACATAATAAAAAATTACAGGGTAATCCAATAATAAAATTATTTTCAATAGTGGAACTTTATAGTAAATTACTTAGAAGAACACAATGTGAATATTGTCTCATTGTTCCCTATGGTGACATCAAGATACCATATTCACTATATCATTAACCAGTGACTATATAATACCACTATAAAAGTGTGAACATTTCATTTTACATGCATCATAGACAAATAAGTCCAATCTACATTGATGCATATATGTTTGGTATGAGTAAATATCCTATTATGATATTCCAAATGATTTTATACCATTAGTTTTTAAGAAGAACAATAAAAATTTTGTTCTTGGGAAAATAATGAGAATAATTCTATTACATTGGGTTGAGTAAATAAAACTAACAATTCATATATTTTAATTTAAAAAATAATAATTTACAAAGATACATCTATATGATAAATAATAATAAAATATCAAGAATCAACCATTATGGTTTACCTACAAATAGCCAAAGGATATAATATAGGTAAAGAAATTAAAGTAATCATCACACTATAATATTGTTGTAATAAAAAATAAACAAAAACAACTCTATATTAATGGGCTCGTAGAGAAGTAAATTCTAATAGGTGGGGATAAATGTGTCACCATTATATTATAACTCGTGTTTCTAGAATTCCAACATCTCTACCAAAATATTCCCATGATGTTTTTGTAAAACCTCTATACTGATAATTGATGAAACACGTTTAAAAAACTATCATGTCCAAATGGAATGACATAAATTGATCATCTACTTACACATCTAAACCCATAATTCAACATTATAATATTTCAAATTTATATTAGGAAACCATACAATTAAAACACCTCAATTCCTCCCAAACCAATCAGTAAAATGTTTATCAAAACCGAAACACAGATCCCACATTCACTATAAGTTCACACTAAAAGTATTTTATCTTATTAATCAATTGAGAAAAGTATATTTTATCCAAACTACTCACCAAAATCACATTGTTATAATACCAATCATGTTAGTTTAAACATAAAACAATCCCCATAATGTTTCTAATAAATCAAACCACTACATCCAAACATGTTCTGGCAATTAGATCAATCCAATTTCAATAAATATAATTGTACAAAACTCTTATACATATATACCTTAACAATTATCAAAATTTTCCTAGAATATGACCAAAAATAAAATAAATCACATTACCAATCAAACACCATTATCTCGCCCAGATGAATCCAACCAAACACATAAATCATACATCAAATATGATTTCAAACACTAAAAACATAACATTAATCAATAACTATCTAAGAATTCCATATCAAATAAGAACATAGCTTATATTTTGAGTCCCAATGATAATATTATGGTCTGACAGAAGCAGATTTGGGGTAGTATATGGTGATAGTGACAACGAGGCATGTAGAGGGGTTTGTGGCATAGGTCGGGTTAGGGATGGAGGTGGGTTCATGGATGATGACGGTTTTTTCGGCAGATGTCGGATTCAACATGTGCCATAGGCGGGGTTTGTTGTGGACGTGGGTTAATGGCAGATTAGGGGTTCCCAGTGGAGGTGGGGTTTGTGGTGGAGGTGGGTTCGCGGTGGAGGTGGGGTTCAGAGCGAAGGTGGGCTTGGTGGTGAAGGAGGGATTCATGGTGGCGGAGGAGGGATTCACCACGATAGAGGAGGGGTCGGGCTAGAGTAGGGGTCAATGGAGGAAGGGTTGGTGGTTGTAGATTAGGGGTTGGGGCAGAGGAGGGTTCAACAACAGAGGAGGGTTCGACATCGGTAGGGGTTGGCTTCCATGAGATCTTGATGTGTGTGAAAGAAGAAGCTGACTGTTAGGGTTAATTTATAAAATCGAGTAAATATTTTACCAGCACAAAAATAGAACGTACTACTAAAACATACCATTATAAACGCTTTTTAGCATTGATAAAGTCCTATTTCTCAGCGCTAAAGAAGCTCTCGTAAAGATATAATGGTATTAATTTATTTAATTTTTTATTTATATATATATATACATATATATATATATATATTTTTATTAATTGTATATTTATAAAATTCTAAATATAAAAAAAATATTTGTTATAATTTCACAATCATTTAAATAAATTAATATTAATTAATTTATAGGAATAATTACAAATGAATATATATTTTTTAATTATAACCAAATTATATGAAATATATTTATTATATTTTTAATATTATAAATATATATAATAAATATATTTGTTATATAAATTTATAAGAATATAAATATATTAAATATATATATTTAAAATATGACAAATATAATATATATATTTATTTTAATTTTATAATTATTTAAATAAATAAATATTTTCCTATAATTATAACTATAATTAAACAAATATAATCATTTATTTAAATAATTATAAAGTTATAATAAATATATATATTAAAATTATAAATTTCTTAATATATATAATTATTGAAATATATATGTATTTATTTAAATATTTGAAAAATATATAATTATATATATTTATTTATTATATATAAAAATATAATAAATATAAATATATTTATAATTATAAATATTTAAATATTTAAATATTTAAATATTTATAATTTTATAATTTTATAATTATTTACCCTCAAATATATATATATTTAACAATAATTATAACTATAAATAAATAATTTTGTAAATATTTTTATATAATTATAAATATATAAATATTTATTAAATTATATTACATATTTCTATTGTAATTTTATAATTATTTAAATCTATATATAAATTTTATAATTAAAATTATATATAAATATATTCAAAAAGTATTTATATATAATTAATATTTTATTATTATAATTGAAATATATATCTTTATTATTTAAATATATTTTTTGTAAATTTAAAATTATTTTTGAGAACATAACAGATACATGTGTATAACACGAATGAATCATATAGCTTGGAAATTATAGATAATAAAAAACGAGTCATCACATATGGACATCATGAATAAAAATAAGGGTGTAATGTACAAATGAACATTTATAATGAATACATAACACATATGCATGTCTATTATACTCACTCATCGATATATTTATTGAACAAATCCATTGGAAACATATACTTATTTCAATATATATATATATATAAAGAATTTATATATAATTATATATATAATAAATATATTAAATTTAATAAATATTTGATAAAATTTATTATACTATTATAATTATTTAAATATAAATTTATTTAATTCTAGTAATAGAAATCCATTTTTTACATTATTATTATATTTCAATTATTAAAATATATATTTGAATTTTTAAAATACATTTTTTATTTAATATATACAAATAAATATTACTTTTGAATATAAATATAATATTTTTATATAATGTAAAAATATTTTAATAGAAAACATTTATTAGCCCTAAAAAAGCATTAATAAAGGGAACACCTTTATGAACAATTTATTTAGTGGTCATAAAGGGTAGTTATCTACTCTTTTAGATAGTTCTGATGACGGACCACTTTTGTTATTGATTTATATTTATAAAGAATAAAATACATCGCATCCCTTGCATAATATGTGGTAATGTAGTGTGAGAAATCATTTACCTGATTTTTTTGGTGTTTGTGACTGCATGTGCTGAAATGTCAAGCTCTTCCTTAATAGTGGTTTCACTGAATATGCTCATGGATCTATGATTACATTTATTAAACAATAATGTCACGTCATGATCGAGATATTTTGAAGGTGGAGTCAATGATGAAGAATATGATTTTGGTAAAGTAAATGACGTTGGAGCAGACGATCATAGAGTTAGTGATCATGAAGCTATTGATGGTGGATATAACAATGGGTTCTTAAATATTAAATTAAGATTGATATTTTGGGGAATATTTTAAATTTTAAAACAATGAAAAAATATTTGGCTCATATGAATAAGAAATAAGGCATGCATTGGGGGTGTGAAAATTATTTGAAGCACACATGTCGTATGGAATGAAATGGTGACTACAAGACTTGTGCGAGGACCATAAGATTAGGACCAACTTCATGGTAATATTTTAGAGACTAGGATTGATTTCTGAAAAGGTAGAGAGAATTTGAACAACAAAAATAGAAAGAAGAAAATGAATGGTTCCTTTTACAAGGCATGTGATGGACTCGAGCTGTAGGTTAATTGAGGGACACTATAGTGGCCAACAATTGATGTGAAAAGGTATGTTTTTTGGAAATCCATGATGTAGCTACCATGAGAGAGAACTAGGAAGCTTCTGTCATATTTGATGTATATCATTTGATGAGATGACAAAAATGAATGAAGTGAAGATGATGATGAAATAGATAATTGCGGGTTGATGATATAGAATGAAGATTAGATGGTTTTGTGAGGATATATAATGATAGTGTAATGTATCAAAAGTATTCCTAGATATAGTGATCAGGAGGTGTGTCACTATTATGATGATCGACAATACATTATATGGCATGAAAATTGGAGGGTGAAAAATTCCTTTGGGTGTAGTAGTGGTTGAAATAAAAATTCCTTCAGGTGTAAAATGTCAAAAGAATGAAAATACATTAGGTGTGAGAAATCCTTTAGGATGTAATGAATAATAATTTATAGAATTCATAATTTCTATATTTATGAGAACACATCATGTAAAAATATCATGATAATGAATAACATTGATGGTCTTCATCACCCTTTTAAATTTTAGCCTGTATATTTTTTTTGAATAATATAATGAAAATATCACCCTCTTGTAGATATTCACTATGTTTATTATTGCATTTTATTTCTTTAAATCTATTTTCAATGAATTGTTTTTCTATATCCATTATGAATATTCATAATTTCTTTATATTATCCATAACTTCACCTTCAATCAAGGTTTTCATAATAATTATGAAAATATTCATTATTTTAATTGGTGCTGCATCTGTTTCACAACATGTTCCCAACACGACTGTTTTACCAGGGATAAAACATTGATTAAATTGGAAATAATTTTTTACAAGGGTAATATCAAATAAAATGCTTTTTACCCAAATAATATTTCTAGAAAAAAATTCCTTCCATGGATTTTGGTTGTTTAGATGCTTCTTGATGCACAAGGCCCTACTATGATAATTATAGCTTCCCATCATGCTTCTGCTTAAGATCATACTGGTGGTATAATTTTCCTTCCTTACTACATCTATAAAGATACGAAGAACAAGTTATTGATATTGAAGGATCCCTTGTTGTCCTTGAAAGACCTCAAAGAGTGGCATTACCACCTTCGACTGGTGATCTTGCCAAAACCCCTATACGAGTGGTGTCATTTTTGATTCCAAGGATTTAAATTGGTTTGTGAATATAAGCATTACATATCTAAAATAACATCGTAATAAAAAAAAATTGATATAAGAACACTAAAAATGATATGTTTTAAGATATATATTCTACATTCCATTACTCTAATGTTATTCTAATATTACAATACCATGAGATGGACTTTACAGAATATTCAATGTTGGTATCTTAACATGTTGATGTGGAAAAAAACAATAATCTCTTAGTGAGAATTCATGAATCGTGACCAACTAGATTAAGTCCATTCCCTAAAGATATTTCAAATTCTTGTAATCAAGGTGGCAGAAAGAATTAATAGATTTGAGGCCAAAGAAAATAATCTTCATGAGGTTGTTATACAATAAATGAAAATTGGAAAAGGAGTAATGATTAGTGGGGAAAAAATAAATAACAACCAAAACCATATAAAATAAATAATGATGATAATGACTAATTTTGCAGTGGAATTAAGGGGAACTAGTAGCATAACTATTGTACTCCAAAACACATGTGTGCTCTATATCAACAATCAATTAATGAAAACTGAATGTTCATTGATGAAACTTTTACCAGCAGTTTTGTCATGACCCAACATCCTACCGCCATGAACCTAATCATAAAACCCAATGGGTCTCCAATAATACATTAATTTATTTCCGAACACACCAAAATATATCCCATGCTAGGGTTATATATCACACAAATGACTATCCCTATCGGCCAAGACATATTCTTTCAGTTTTTTTCCCCCACTCACACATACCATAGGTATGCCCCAAGAGGTCACCCACACAAACACTACTCTAGGTCAAGAGCACATAACTATGTAATTATAATCAAGTATGTTCCCAAAAATAAAGGTATACTTTGTTGACACTGGAAGTTATATTTTGTTTTTTAACCCTTTAAATTTTTGGGGTGTCACATACTCCCTCCTTTGAGAGCACAATGACTTCATTGTGAAATCCACATTTCAAACTAGACAGTGACTGAACACTTTTGGTTGGGTACCATTCTAATAAAAATGTAACAAATTATCCCCTATGACATCCTAGACACCCCATCCATCACTCCATATTTCACCAGTTCCCCCACAAAGATGTATTCCACTCCCTAAGGCTCACCCATATGATCAAATGGATCAACATACAATAAAAATAATGAATATGATATTCAATAATCAATTACTATTTAAAATAGAAACAGTAAAACAAAATTATAAATGGTATATAAAAGGAAATACATGGATTTAATAACTGTGAATCCAATGAAACCCATTACTCAACCACCTGTGTTGACTTTATGAATCTCACTATAAGTATTGGCGATGTACATTCTCACAAAATACCAATTAAGTCCCCAAATTCCAATTTAATATCTTCTAATTCATCGTAAAACACATGTAGACCATGGAAAAAAACTGAACCCCATTTGATAACAATTTGTTACAAACCAACCCATATTAATCAATAAACTGGACTAGAGGAATCCTGAATCATGACCAAAAGGGGATTCTTAGTCCCCACAGGTTGGTGAAATGTTCTTAGGCATCCAAAACTACATTTGGTAATTATTTTTTCATAAAAGAATATATAAAAAGATAACAATAACAAGAAGAATGTCACTTTTCCAATACATGTCCATAATTAAAAACAATAAAAATAAGTCAAAAATGAGTTCAAAAACCACAAAACCATGGAATGGTACAAATATGAAAAAACATGTCTCAATGATACATTTAGTCACGATTAGACTCCAAAAGCCTACTAATGAACAAACCGGCCAATACCTTATAGTTGCTTTCCCTTAAAAACAACAAGTAAAATAAGAACTATATACACCCAATGGTGTATGTAGTATGTATGAAAAAAATCCTAGTAAGATCCCACTATGTTTTTATAAGAAAAATTTAGAAAATAAAGAATTATGCTCATGTAAATAATGAAAAGTATTGTTATATAATTTTACACAGTTTAATATAAAACCTAAAAAAATAACCCTTTTCATAGTATAATAAATCATAATAACCAACTATGTCTTCAAAGTATTTAAATATCATTCCAAATATACATTCTAAATATTATCAATAAAGAAAATATACATTAAGAAAAATTAATTCCAGACCAATGAAGATCCTCAAACAAGTTATGTGATTTTTAGGCAACTTGGTGTGAACATTACTCTTGAAGAATAGGTCTAAGGGGTAAGAGTTCACTTTTGAGAGTGGATTCCTACAAAATAATCACGATAAATGGTGTACATATTACCCTAGAAGAATAGGTCTAGTGGGTAAGAGTTCATAGTTGATGATGGATCCATACCTCATCATGGATCTGAGTCGATATTACCATATCAAAATCATTTAAAGGGTATTTAATCTTTGAAATAATAAAAAAATGTAATAAAATACTTTTGGTTAACAACACAAAAGGGAAAATCCATTTCCAAAACCATTTCCAAAACCTCTTTATTTAATCATATCATTTTTCTGTCCATTAACCAATTTTAGAAAGAATTTAGTAGAGAAAGAATGAACATTTTGTAAGATAACTCCATTCCATAAAACAACTAACATTGGAATAAATATAATATAAACACAGATCTATGGTCCATAAGATATGAAGAACCATGAACTCTAGGGATTGGGGAAGGATACCAAACCATTAAATTTCAATCATGAATTTACAAATTATCAATTTCCATAACAAATAAAACTAAACGAATCACTTGCCTCAGAATTCCCAAACAACACACCAAGAGTATTGGAGATGTAGAAAAGAACCCTAAATATCATAATAGATCTAATAGGACAAAAATTTAAAACATTGATAAAAAATCATATTTTTCTATAGTCAAAACATAGAGGGAAACATGATAAATATAGGGAATAAAAAGATACAGGACCAAATTAGAGTTAAACACAACAACATATAAGAAGAAAGTACCACCAACCAACATTATGTATAGAAATAAGTAATCCTAATACCTAATGTAAGTTAATACATAACTATAACTAACAAAAAGAAAAAAATTAAAAGTATAAAATTGAAAACCATGTTAGTGACTATGAATCTCCAATAGCACCTAAATAACTCATCAAGATAGTACATTCATGCTTAATCACCAACTAACTCTTTTTAAACTAAATGTAGGGTGAGCATATATGTAAACTATATTGGATCCATCCTAAAACTAATCATGAAAAATTTTGAAAAAATAATACAAAATTATAGTTATTAAACAAAGTAAACCCATTGACCACCTAAACATGTGATAATTTATTCCCATTCCCACCATGGATCACTCTCCAAGTATCATATTGAATCAAAACATTCTATATGAAATGAATATAATTATATGATGGTAATCTACTTCCACATCTCCAATGGTTTGTTTCTCTCAAATCCAAATGCTACACATCTTGTACTCATCCCTCTAAGAAGTTATCTTGAAACTCATGCAATGGAATCTCATTCATTCCACATCCAATGCCGCCTCACACATCCTCATCCTCATTATATAAAAATAGTAACAAAGTGTATTCTAGGAAGCCACTATAGGTTATGTCAATGCATTACAGCATAAGCAATAATTTTCCATGCATGTACACCCATGGGAAGAAAAAGTCACCATCCCCAGATACAAGTATGTACTATAACCTCAAGTTGTTATTTCCTACATAAAAATGAATAGTAAAAATGATATCCATCATAGGCCAAGTAGGAACATACCCAAAACCGTTGGTCATTATATCATGGGATTGGCCTACACCATACTATAGTTGAATAGGGAGTGGAGGAGAGGGAGAAGCTGGCCGCCTGTCCCTCATTATCCAATATGTCATAGCAACCCCCCCCCCCCAAACATTCAGATGTCAGCAGGCTTATAGACTTGGGTTGTAAAGAATATGGTATAAAAAATGTAAAGAAATATCTCACATAAACAGACTAAGGTAAACTGCATACTCATATATATTATATATAAATAATATAATTTATATAAAATTTAAATAAAAAATATTATCAATCTAATTTTTAAAAATTTATTTAAATAAAATTATCATATTTGTATTAAAAAATAGGTAAAATATTATATTTATATACATAAATTACACAAATGAATAAAATTAATTTAAATATGATATATTAATATTTAATTAATTTAAAATGTTGTATAAATATAAATGAATATATATTTAATATATATGTTATATTTGAGTTTATTTTTTTATATCCATATATTAAATAATACGAATATGTATCTCTAAGCATTTGTATGTATGTCTATGTCTATGTTTTTATAAGTGTAGCATTCATTTTTTGTGTTGTGTTAAATGTGGGTTTTTTTTATGTGTATATGTATGTTTATGTGTACACATGTGTGGTTATGTGTACGTATATATGCATTTATGTGTGTGTGCACATGTGTATGTGGATGTGCATATATTTATGTGAATGTTTGTCTGTGTTTGTTTGTATGAAATGTGTAGTTCTCTATGTATGAAATGTGTTATTAATTTTTAATATTATATCAAATTTTTTCATTATTGATATTTTACAATTTTTACTATTTTTTGAATTTATTCAATTTTTAAAAGTTGTACATATTTATTAATTATGTTTTAATATTTTTAATATTCATTAAAATTATATGATTATTATTTTTTCAATTTGATTTAATAAGAATTTTTTTTAAAATATTTTTAATTTAAATAATTAATTTATTCAAATGCATTTTTAACATTTTTTCCATTTTTAAATTATTTATAATTCTTGATGTTAATATTATCAAATCAGTTTATTCTAAATAATTTTTTATCTATTTAATTTTATTTATTCAATTTTAATATTCATTTATTTAAATATAATTATACATTTTTAATGTTTATTATTTTTTATATTTGTTGGAATTTAATCATTTTATATTATTTTATATACATATTTATTTACTAAAAAATATTTTCAATAAATTTTTAATTTATATAAAAATATTTAAACGTTTTTGTTTATTACAGTATAGAATTAAAAATATGTTTTAAATTTATATAATTTATTTATTTAAATGTATTTTAAAAAAATAAATTTATATATTTAATATTTTTACAAATAATTCATTTTTAATATAATTATCATTTATTCATTTTTAAAATTTTATAAATATTTATTTATAAAATTTTAATATTTTAAAAATGTATTAAATATATTTGATTAATATATATTCATTTTCATTTATTAGGTATAAATATTTTTTACGATCTAATATTATATAATTGATTCCTATAATTGATTTCTAATTTAAATATATTTGTATAGTCAATATACTTCATTATTAATAATTTTATAATTTATTTAATTAATATTATCTATTTATTAATTTTTACTTGTTTTTAATTCATGTAATTAAAGTCATGAATTCATATTTTTAAATATATTTTATTCACTTTTTTTCAATATTATCAATCTATGATTTGATATTATTTTTTCATTTTTAATATTTTTTATATATTTGTAATTTATTTATTATTTAAAATTTATTTACACATAATTTTTTATCATTTTTTAATATTCATTACTAGGTTTATAATTTATATGATTTCCATTTATTCAATAATAATTTTAAGTTGAAATATTATAAAAATGTTTGATATTTATATAATTTATTTATTTAAACCAATTTTCTAATATATTCTTCATTTTTGTATGTGTTTACAACTAATTATGTTAATATTATGTTGTATACATAATTTATTACTGATTTTTAATATGATTAGTATCTTTTTAATTTATTTTAACAATATTCATTCAATTTATTTAATAATTTGTAATATTTTTAAGATGACTAAAATCTATATAGTTAATTTATTTACATGAATTTATTAATATTTTCTTTATTTTTTATATATGATTACAATTCATAGAATTAATCTTATGAACTCATTATTAAAGTAGTTTTATTATATATTAAATTTTATTATTTAATTTTTATTATCCTTTCCCTTAATATTATTTATTAATTTTTAATATTTATTATTTTTAATATTTTTTTAATTTAAAGATTTTATAAAAATTATTTACTATGTATTATTATTTTTAATATGCAATCATCTTCATTTTAATATATATTCATTTTTAATTTTTAAAAGAATTTGTATAATTAATTAAATTTACTCTTTTTATTAAATATTTTTTAAGTCTATAGATATTTAATTATTAAATTTCACTAAATTTTACCATTCATGAACTTAAGATTATATACACATTAATTATATTGGTTATTTTTTACATTTTTAAGAATTTATTCATTTTTAATATATATTCGTTAAACATTTTTATTATATATTAAATATTTTTTATCAGCCCTTTCAAAACAAAGCTGATAAGTATTTATTTTTTGAATTCTATAATATAAAGTGCTGATAAAAACATATCATTATCAATGCTAACATTATAGATTAGATAAAATAAGCCTTCATCAATGCTTCTTTAGCAATGAAAATTATATATCATTGTTTTTACAAAAACAAGTGCTGGTAAATATAGGTTTATCTGTGCTTATTATTCTAGCTCTATTGAAAACCATCTTTATCACTACCTTTTGTAAAACACTGATAATACCATTCTAATCTTATAAATTCAACCATAACAAAACTAATTTATTTTTTCATGTTCATGCTCTCACAGATACTGAACTCTGTCATAGATCCCCCTCAAACTACTCAAATAAATGAGCCATCTCAAAACCTAAGGTACATGATTATTTTTACTTCTGTTTATTTGACATAATACCCTAATTAATTCACTACTCAAAAGTGGATACCCCTTCTCCCACTCTATTTATAGGTGTCCAAAATCTCATCTCCCACTGAATCTATAAACAATTATTTCCCCATCTAAAATATTAATTTGAATCATCATCTCAACATTATTCTCAAAAAATAAGATTCATTTACCCAAATAAAATCTTCTCTATTCATCAATATCAAAGAGGAACTACTCTGATCGATTCATTTTTATAAAGGGTTTACATCTTTTTTTCTTCACTATGTATGTATGAGGAAATGGAAAATATTTTTACTTCTTTATAACTCATTAACCCACTATCAATTTTTAGTTTTGTACTTGTTTTATGATTTTTCATCTTTGAGGAAACTAACAAAAATATATCGATACTTTCCATATATATAAATGTCATCACAAGCTATATATTTTTCTAGTTTACAGTTTTGATGAAAAAGAAGAGAATAAATTTATTTTAATGAGTTATTTTGAAATTCATTTTGTTTCATACAAGAAGTCCTAGATTAAAATAAATACTAGAAAATAGTTACATCTCATCCATGAAAAGAACTCTAATTATGTTTAAATAAAAATAAAAAACTATAAATGATAAGAAAATAAAGGGCATGTTTTACAACTCAAGTGATTTTAATTTGTACCATTTCATGTATATAAATGATTGTGATTAAAATTAAAGGTAAAATATATTATTGGTTTACTGTTATTAAATTCATGTTGTACTTGTTTAAGATGATATAATGGAATTTGCAACGCCACATTACGATAGGCAATGTGAAATAAAAACCACTAACCTCATGTTCAGTTAAAAAAATCCTTCTTATAAGAATTACAATATAAGTGAGTGTGTGTAATTGAATGTTTTAAATAATTATTAAGAAGGTTATTTATACATATTTTTCATTTTAGTTCCCCAGTCTTATAAAATTTTCCTCACAATAGTTGATCCCACTTACTAAACCCATTAAGGAATACTTTAACATTCATTCTTGGATCCAATTATTATATAGGTCTTTCATTTCAGTGCATTATTCCTCTTGGATCCATTTTCATTCTTTTTTACCACCATTGGATTTTATTAAGTTAGCATTTTGTTCTTTTTTACATTTGAATTTATCTATTAATCCTAATGAGATAGACCCATAATTTTATTTAATCTATGGTCTCAATAATGGGGATTCAAATAACTCTATTCAATGCTCTACTCAAACTGTGTTTTACACCTTAAATTGGTATCATTATAGTAATTTTAATCATCCATACCTACTTACACCTTTTTTAAAATATTCTTCCATTTTTTACTGCAACATTTTTTTGACGTTGATTAATTTTTTTGGTTCCACTGGGGTTGAGTTCTATTTTTGGGTTATCCCATGTAGTTGGTCTTTTTCTCCAATCATAATTTGATATGAGGCTTTGTACATATTCCAAGAGGATAATTATTCAAATTTCTTTAAGTTTATTTTCTCTTGTATATCCAATTAGATTGTTCTTCTATTTTTATAATAGCTTGAGAACCCCAACCCAAGACTTCTAGTTCACTATATTCAAATTCAATATTTTCTTATAACATTGGGTTCCAAAGAATAAGTTTTTGGGTTATATAAACATTTTAATCTGCTGAAAATGATTAACATCAAATCCTTATCACCCTATCACTAAAGCACCACCTTGACCAATACATAACAATTGAGGAAATGAATAAGCATCATATCTACTCTATCATTGTACTCCCACCTATAAAAGATAAAAAATATATCCTTGACCTATATGATTCATTATAGAATAAAATTTAATTATATTCATTGTAACTTTGTAAATAACACACATCACATTACTTTAATATTTTTCACCACTAAAAAACTATCTCTATACGCATCATTCGAGAATTATTATCTTAGAAAAATGGTATCATATAACTAAATTGATTCTTTAATAATAAACTTTTATAGGTTCTAAGCTCAAAAATTCTATGTATATATTTATTATGATAAAAATCACATTACATAATAAAATAGAGTATATATTAATTAAAAATGGATAGAAAACAATCATATAAAAAAACAACTAGGATAGGGTAAAAGAGTTCCTAAAGATTGGAAAAAGTCATATATATGACCCTCTTAAATCATTTGTATGTGTTTATACTATTGTTATTAAAAAATAATTTTTCCAAATGATTTGAAAGACCACTTAATATATAATATAATATATAAAAGTTATAAATATTTGATTAAACATTGTCATAAATAAAAGACAACTACTTACTAGAACAACACCACATTTTCTGGATCATCAGATATGATTACAAGAATGAACAATAATAAATACCATATCAAGGTTATTATTATAGGTGAGAATGATGATTAAGATCACATTTAGGAAAATAAAATGAAAATTTAAGATTATCTTCATGATTATAAGATACTATTCCAAAATATAAAGTGTTTAATAAATACACCATTATATGATGTTTATTCTAAATATACCTCATCTTCATCCATACTAAAGCTATATAATATCATACATAGAAACATATGGAGTGACATAAGATTTACTGAAATACTTTCTCTCTTTATTGATTATATCCCAGATTATAATATGTTTCATTTCCATGTATCTAATGATAAATTAAAAATAGTTTCAATGGGTCTGATCTATAAAAGAATACATGCCTATCCAAATGATTGTATACTATTTAGAAAGGACCGTGAATTTGTTAAAAAATTCATAAAGTGTGTAACGTATCGATATAAGAAAGATGAATCTGGTCTTTCTAAAGATATATGATAATTTCTAATATATCTATGGGCTAGGAGCATATATAGATTTATGTATATTACAAGGAATTAGACATGGAATTAAAATCCTAGAAATAAATATTGGAAACTTCATCACCCTAAAGACTCTCCTCAGTGGAAGAAAATTGATCACAAGTATTAAAAATTTGGAAATCAGCTAAGAATCGTTTTTCTTGTCCAATCTTTAGAAGGAGGGAATACATTTTGGTTTAAAAATTAGCACTCATAATACATAAATACTTATTTTGGTTAAATAAAACATTCCACCATTTTTATGAACGAATAAAAAAAATAATGTTATCTATGATTATATCAGAACGAAAATAATCGGGTAATGACATGGAAGTATATTTGGATCCATTAATAAAAGATTTCAAATTATTATGAGTTTTAGGTTATATATTGTATGATTCTTATATAAATAAATATTTCACATTAAGATCCATATTTTATGGTACAATAAATGAGTTTCCTAATTATGGAAATTTTCATAGAAAAAATACTAGAGGAACATAAGTGTTCCCAATTTTTTAAGTAAATGTATGCTATAAATTAGGATGAAAAATTAATTAATGATATTGACTATAGGGAATCATAGATTTCTACCTTGATGATACATATACTGATCATGGATGAAATCATTCCATGAGAGATTAGAAGAATGCATAATATCATCTACACTAATAATTGAACTATTATTCAAGAATGAAAATTACATGGATAATACTTTTAGTAAAACTTATTTGAAAAAAGATTATGAAAACTGGTGGGAAAAGGTGATTGGTTTTTTAATTATCAACCTAGAAGTATTATTTACATCATATATTTTCGTGATCTTATGAATTGGGAAAAATGAATGTTATTGTTTCACTGGTATGTAACTAATGCACCTAAAAAATGGTATGAAATTAATCCCAGGTTAGACGTGATTGGAATTGATATAGGGGAAGTGTAGGTGCCAGTGAATTGTAAAAGATGAAATTTTCTTCCTCCAACTTCTAAAACTATTTCTAGGAATGCATGAAATCAAATTTTCAACTTCTTGAATGATGTAATGGTTTTAAATGGGTATTCATTAAATATCAAGAATATTGTGTCAATGAATGAATTAATGTTAATGTTATAAAAAGAAATTAAATTTTTTGTTTTAATGACATGTCTGATATCTGTAGATTTATTTTTTATTTTTCCTAATAATTTCCATCATACATTAACCTTGATTTTTTTCAATGATATATGTAGTAAATTTATAGACATGGGGAAATTTATAGGTATATAAAATGTAATTTCTATCATAATATATATATTAGATATGTTATTCCCACTGTAATTATTTGAAATTATGGCTCTCTTGATGATTCACTTGGTTAGAGAGATCCAGTTATGTGATATTGTACATTATAAAGGGATTCACCCATTGAAAAAATATGTTGACTTTGAAAGGTTATGTCATAAATCAAAGTCAAAGAAAAGGTTTTATTATGGAGTAATATGTTGTTGAGGAATCTGTTCAATTTTGTAATGATTTCCTATCTGTTGACAAAAGCATTGGTCCAATAAAATCCAATCACACGAAGTAGTTTTTTGATGAAGGAATTGATGGAATAGATTTTTTCATAATTATAATTATATAGTGGGACTATGATTAACTTTAAATATTTTCATAACAATTTTTTAGTTTCAAAAAATATTGAAATCCATAAAATAAGTATTAGGAATTTTTATCCATTAAGGGTTGAAATATGGATATCAAATACATATAATTGATAGTGTATATGATGGTTGTGAAACCATATTTTTAGGGATTCAACAAAAAATATGGATTCAATTTTAGAATGTCTTTGATCGATAGCTAGAGGACCAAGTTTACATGTATTAACTTTTAATGGTTTTGTAATTAATGGTTATATGTTATATACTAAGAAACATGATGAATGCAGTACTACTCAAAATAGTGTAATTACACTTATGGATGTAGTGATTCATGTATCTAGTACTAAGGATATAAATTTTATTTATGCGAATATATCATTCTTTGGAATCATCAAACAAATACGGTTGTTAGATTATACAACATTCTAAGTGTTAATGATTCAATGAAATCGGGTTGATAAAATGAATGTAGTTAAAATAAATGAATTTGGATTCATGGATGTGGATTTTAGTAAGTAAGGGTACTGAGACTAACCATTTTAAATGGTATCATAGGCAGTAGTGGTATTTTACATTCTATATCTCAAAAATAGAAAGAGGTTAATTATTCTTTTATTGACTAAAAACCCTGGAGGATTATGTGTCATTTCTATAGAGGATGACCCTATATTGGGACATCTTTATCATTTTACTGATGTCCTAATGTAGAGATTTTCTTTTTTTCAGAGGATACCATAAGGAGGGGATTTTTGTTTTTGATAGAGGGGTAAAATAAATTATAACTTTAAAGAAAAAATAGACGTCAATAATCATGTAATAATTTTTTGTAATATACATTATATTACCTCATATTATTATCTATGCACTACTACATTTATGTAATATAAATTTAATTTTCAACTACTTTTTTTGATAATAGATCATGTTTATATTGATGCTCCAAATCATAAGTAACAATAGGTTTCTCAACATGTTGATGCCCTAAATACATAGGAACAAGTTTCTACACATTTTGATGCTATCAATCATGAAGAACAACATGTTGACAATGTTGAATCTAGGGAAATGGTAGAAGTTGAACAACCTATTTACTTGAAATAGAGTATTGCTAGATTTTCGAAATTTCATAAAAAATTATTAAGGTGAGAAACAAAGGTTTCAATTTCAAGGTTTGATGGAATCAACATGAACAACCTAATAACCGCAAAACCCATTTTACTTTTTTAAATTAGTCTCAAAAAAAAAATTTTACATTCTTATTGATGTTGATAAATAAAAAAAATTTCAAGTTATCAGAGCAGTAATTTTTTTAGAAATTAGGGTATCATTATTTTATAATTTCATTTATTTTACAGAAAAAATAATGAAATGTTTGTTTACACTTCCTCATCCTTTGAGTAGTGATTTCATACTAGATCAGTTCAAAATTAAATTTTTAATAATGTTCATTATAATGTATCATAGATGCTTTTGGACAATTCAAAAAAATTATAATATCATTGTTGATGAAGGAAAAAATGAACCCACACCCAGCATAGATGTGTGAACAAATGATAAAACAAAATATGTGTATTTTATTTACCAATAATCATGAGGTGAAATCTTTTTGAGAACATTTTTATTTTTAATAAATTACATTAAAAAATAATATAAATCAATTCAATTAATAAATTTTTATTTATGAAACCAGAATTGAATGATGAAAGTAAGAACTGTGCAAAAAAAAACATACCCCTACTGTAAATCAATTATGGGGTAATTTTCATAGAAAAATGTTATTTGTTTTAAATATATAGAACTACTTTTAGTTTATATGAAACAATAAACATAATTATTTTCCTTTTTTTATATGGATATTGATGAAAAAATACAAATACACTTCCATCCCACATTAGGTGCTATGGAAGGAGGCATGTGTATACAAGGTCGGGATAGTAATAGATGAACACACAAAAAAATTATTGGATACATGTGTAACTATGGCATAATAATTTCTTTTTCTTCTATATATTGTTGTTAAATAACGATTATGACTTGTTTTACTATATTTTTATCCATTTTAGACACTTGAATCATTATTAATTGTACTTGATGAATGAATACTATCATTTACCATGATGTAGATAGAATAATATATCTATTTTAGTGGTGTGTGTTTTGGGGTGTCACCCCAAACTTATATTGAGAAAATAAAATCATAGGGGAATAAAAATAATAAAATTGATTAGATGAGGAAAAACTATCTTCTCTAGAAGAAGAACATCATTTGAAAGACTAATTTATTATTGAATTTTATTGGATATCATTAATCAAATTAATAAAAAAAATAAAACAACTACATGAATATCCCCCACCCCCACCATATTTGAGGTGAGACAATCCCCTCAAATGACTTATTTAAAAGCGGTAATCAATATTTATACAATTGTTTCCATGAAATGTAAATCAAGATGACATTTTTTACTTTTCCTATACCAATATAATATATGGTAAAAGTGATCTGTATTTATATCTTTTATCACTAACCTATCTCCTTGTTTTAAGGGTATAATGTACAATATCCTAGGATATATTATACACAACAAACAAATTCCAAAAGTTAGTGCGTGAGTGTAAATTAACAAAACTCACAATCTGAGCAATTAGATTCCTATTATTCTTGATGATCTAGATTTTTATATTGTTGATCTTACAATTGTAACTTTTATAGAATGGTCGTTTGATCTGGTAAAAAAACATATCAACAAGGAGGTATTCATTTCCAACTAATATTTATGAAAAATCATTAAGAAATAATATAAAAAGGCTTGATATGATTAATGTTATTACAGAAAGGGAAAGGGAAGGGTTGAAACAAAAATTTGAATAAAAATAATCTAATGGATCAACTAATCAATTGAGAAGTCCTTTAAAAATTACCTTTACACCACAAGTTCAATTTCCACATTTACTAACATTATAATTCCATACAGATACAACATTTAAAATTTTAATTATAAATATTGACTTTTTGAATACAAAATATACATATAAGCTATTATAATAATTATTGAACTTGATAATGTAAATTAACTCCTTATGAACAATTGTCTAGGTGGCTCCGTTTTTAATGTATACATGAGGCATGAATTGATAATTTTATTATCCAACAGCATATCAAATATGTTAATTATATTTAAATACTATTAATATGTTTTTTAAGTTTATATATTTATACAATTTTAAGGGAAACCCCCATGAAAAAAAATTGGACTCCTTGGTCCTAACATCACTTATACACAACAAAGTCATTAGAAGATGTAGATTAATAAATGATACTGAAAAACTAGATGTAATGTTTGAAAATAACTTAAATATGAAGAAATCATATTAATACCCACGATGTAGGGGTAAAACTATACAATTTAATAATATCAATAAATTTTCATTTCCTTAATTACTAATTAATGATTTAGGAAGCATATGTTTCCCATTGAAATCAATTTGGATACTCTAAAGATTGATATTAATGATTCAATGTATGGATACCCAATAAATCGACCACATGTGATGATGTTTGTCAATTAGTAATACACTACATTAAAATTTTTACCGTTAAATTCATGATATATATTTTATATTATGTTTCAATTAAAAAATAATTATGATCGGATGTTGTTTAAATATCATCAAAATCATGAAATTATGACTAACCATGAAAAAAATTATACTATAAACTTTTACAAGGGGAGAATTATTAGGGTATATCTATATTAATAATTCACAGTCAAAACATATATAATTTTTTTTTCTTAATGTTTTTTATGTGTTTAAAATAAACTAATATATTATATTATGGCCATTAAATTTGAAAATTTATGAATTAAAACATATTCCATCAACAAAATATCATCCCTAAGGAGGCATTTCAAGTGATAATTCCAATTTAATACAAAATGTTTATCAATCATTTGTTAATTTATATTTTTATAGTACTAATAATATTATCAAGAATACAAATATTAAAAAGAGAAAATATATTTATTTATAAATAAATTTTTAGAATACATGGTTTCAGAATGTATACATACATCAAGTAGAGGTGATCTCCTACTGTTTATATCGATAATTTTATGGAAATTTTATCTAATTCCTTTATTTAATTTCATTATAATTTTTATCTAGTACATATTTTAGTTAATTTCCTTATCCAACCATATGTCACAAACTTTGATCCTTGAAAATACATTCTGATTGCTGTGATAATTTAGAAATATGATCCTGGAGTCATTTCTGATGTGTAGAAATCAATCACACAATAATATGATGCATGGTGTGACTGGTGTGACTCATAGTGTGTGTTCATATTTAAAATATAATTTTTAGATCAAAAAACACATCACATACTCAAATATTATTATGTTTTATAAGATTATTTTGTTACTTTTGGAAAATAATCCAAAGTTCATTTGTGTTGGGTAGAATTCATCCACACCTCAATCTAATACAAGTTGTTCCTGATATGACTTGAAGGTCTTGTTATTATATTAAAATTAATTTTTTATTTTAAAACATTTGTTAATCCCTGAAAACTAATAAAAAATATTAAAATTGTCTTGATACATCAATAAAATGATTCATAAGTCATTTGTGACAAGTAAGAATCAATCAGATGTACAACTGACAAACTATGTGATCGGTATGACTCAATGTTCTTATTTTTAGTTTAAAATGAAATTTTCTGTAAAAAATATATTAAAATTATTAAAAATAAATAATACACATTAATTTTATTTAAATACTTAATAAACATGAACTTTAAGTCATTTATGATGTGTTGGAATCCACCAATGCCTTATTCTATAAGCAGTGTGCCCGATATGGCATGAAGTGTATGCTATTATTTTAAAATTGAAATTTTATTTTCAAATGTATTTCACTCACAAAAAACCAATAAAAAAATTCTTCAATGATCTCTATACTTTACTAAAATTATTCATATGTAATTTTTTATTTTTACATATCAATCTCATGTTGAACAGACACATTATGTGTCTAGTTTGGCACAAAGTTTTTGTTATCTATTTGGAATTACATTTTAGTAAAAAAACATATCTAAATAATGAAATACTACTAAAACACATTCATATCATCACAATGATTTAGTATACAAATCCCTATGTAATTTTTTAAGTGTAGGATTCAACCTCACCTCAATCTGATACATGATTTTCTTGATATAACAATAATTGTATGTTATCAGTATAAAATGGTCATTTAGTTAAAAATACATGTCACTCACTAAAAATTGATTAAAACCCCTTTATTATCCTAATACCTAATAAAATGATTCATAAGTAATTTTTTATTTTTACGAATCATTCACACATCCATCTCTCACATGATGTGATTTGTATGTCTCAAAGTTTTTTTAGTTTAAATTGATATTTTTGTTAAAAAGACACATGACACACTAAAAAGAATGAAAAAAATTATATTATTTGGATTCATTATGAAAATGAAGATTAAATAATTTTTAATTTGTATGAATCGACCTCATGTCAATCCAACACATGGTACAAATTACCTGAATCTAAGTGTGTGCACTTATTTAATATTGACATTTTAGTTCAAAACACAAATCATATACTAAAAACAAAAAAAAACGCATTTGTATTGTTTGGATAATTTATGACATCAATACATAATTCAATTTTGAGGTTTAAAAATCAACAAATCTTTAATTTGATACATGATGTGCTTGGTATGACTTAAAGTGTATGTCATCAGTTTAAAATTGACATTTTACTTCAAAACATGTGTCACTCACTAGAAATTGAGAAAATGTGCATGGAGTTTATTAATACTCTAGGAAATAAATTATAATAAAATTTTTATGTGTAGGAATTATTTTCACAAAAAAATGACATACAATGTGACCCGTATGACTCAATATGTGTGTTTTTGGTTTAAATTGAAATCTTATTTCAACATACATGTGACATAAACAAAATAAAAAAAAAATTAGATTGCCTTTGTAATTTTGGAAAATTATCCTCCCAAATTTTTGTTATTTGGAGGAATAAAGACCACATATATATGAAACATGGTCTGAACAGTATGAATCAAAATGTGTTTTTCGTTTATAATTGAAATTTAATTTCAAAACACATTTCACATACTCAAAAATCAGAGAACATATTAAAATTGTTTTGATACTTTTGGAAAAAATAACAAAGTCATTTTTAATATATTGTAATAAACAGTACCTTAGTCCAATAGACAATGTGCTTGGAATTACTCAAATTGTATGTCATTAGTCTAAAATTGAAATTTTAGTAAAAAACTATTTTACTCATTGAAAACTGAAAAAATGTGCTTGGGTTATCCTGGTATTTTAGAAAATCAAATCATATGTCATTTGTGACGTGTAATAATAAGTTGCATGTCAAACTGGTGTATGATGTGACATGTATCTCTCATGGAGTGTGCTTTTATTTTATGATGACATATTAGTAAAAAAGTTATTTTAAAAAAACCATGAAAACACAATAATGATTGTTTGATTCATTTATATAATGATCCTTATGTTATTTTTGACATATAGGAATCAACTGCATCTCCATATGATATAAGTTGTTCTTGGTATTACATAATGAATATGTTTTATTTTTATAACCTAAACATTAGTTCAAAACACACATCACATATGAAAAAACATGAAAAATATACTATTTTTTTGATACTTTAGGGAAACCATCCTAAGTCACTTGTGATGTGTGCAGATGTAAAATGCCAACCCAGGTTAACTATACCAGTAAACCAAGTTATCCAATTATAGGTTGAGGTATCTAAAAGATAGAAAACGAGTCTTGTACATTAGAAAAATAAGACATATTACCAATTTACCAAGGTGATATAAATAAATATAAGAAAAAAATTTCATAAAATCGAATGTAAGACAATTCCAGACCAACATGTCTCATGTAAGGAAACATCATCTTCGAACCATCCCATACTGAAACAATGACCTAAAGAGAATCGAAAATGAATCAGAATTAACTTACATTTACTTGTTTCCTACAAAATAAGCAATATATACACCCAAGGAAAAAGTAGGGTTGATAAATAGATCCCATTAGGATACTAAAAAATAATCTACGAAAACACTAATATCAAGAACAAACAAGGTCTTTATTTAAAACCAAATAGTTTTAGAGGAATTTTTATCATTAAAAAAATTTGAAATCATTTCTCAAACATTACATTGGTTTTATATAAATTACATATCATGTTTTTCAAATCTAGAAAAATTATAATAAAAATATAAAAATATATAAACACAAAAATATAAATAAACATGTGATCTAACATCCATGAAATAATCTATCTTGTGATAAACATCTAGATACAAAAATGATCATTATAATTAGGATCTATCTTATGAAAAAATACGTACTAGAAACTCATGAACCTATGAAAAATCCACATGGTTTGATCCAACTAATATCATGTCCTACTATATTACATCTATATACAAGATGTTACCTCCAGTGGTGCTACAGTCACTGAGGCTCCATGCATCTCTCTCCCAATGCATAGTGGTTCCCACTGTGAAATGTTTTTCAATTTTTTGTTTTTAAAACCTACTCACAATATTATAAAAAAACTATTTCAAAGGCAATACATTCTTTTTCAAGGATTTGAAGTCAATTTTTACAAATTGGAGGAATTTATTTTTCAAAAAAAGACATGAACCCATGCCATTTTAATTTTTAAAACCTAGAATTTATATTTAAATATCAATGAATCCATAAGAAATACATGTAATTAAAGAAATTACGAAAAATGGATAGATCCAAATACCCGAATGACATAAAAAACTAAACACCTTTGACAATTGGGATTGGAAACCAACAGAATGACCATTAGAAGGAAATAAACACCATGAATATGAAAAGGAAGAACATAAAACCCTATCTGATCACCAAATTATAGCCAAAACATAGAGGAAACACAAACAAAAAGACTGATAAGGAAGATTACTTAGTCAATATAGATCCAACCCCAATGGGTATCAATCCCAAAATGAATCGATCTATATGAAAGGAAGTCTCCCAAAATCACTTTGGGTAAGTGCTCTAATTGGGAGAAAGAGACTGAATAATAGAATGTATCCTAAAACACCCATACGACACCCTAAAATATGTAACCCAGAGAATTACATGACATGTAATACCTTTTCACATCATGTAATCCTTTTATATTAATTTTTTCCAAAATAAATGTCACCAGGATTAAAAACACTATTTTCATATATTATGACATGTAACCCTTACAAGGCTTGCAATCATTACACTGTGCATTCAGTTATTTATATCTATTTAGCAACCATTAAAAATCAACAAATATCATTACACACCATGTAACTATCTAGAAAATAGAAGAAAAATTTGTTTAATGTTGTTAATTGAAATAAATCCTTGACATCAACTATACACGTATCCTCTCAATTTTAGGGTCAAAAAAATACATCCAACGAAAAAACACCAAAAATAAAAGACATGAACTCACCCAATTGAGTGGTAATGGAGTATTAAAATCATTCCATAATTAAATATTTTCACCCCTAAAAAGTTCTCCAAATTATAGATCAACAAAAAGAGAAGGCCACTACTACCTCCTCAATGACTGCAACTCGCACGTCTCTGGGCGATCCTATCAGATCATCCATAGTACCCCGACATTGGGATCAATTTAGTTAGAAGTACCATATCTTGGTGACCCATAATTGGAACTAGATACTCAAACAAAGTGGTATCATGTACAAGATATACCTCCTCCCTCCTAATCTCATGAAAAAGATCCTCTATTAACTACCTTAAATAGGAAATAAGAAACACATCATGGATAAAATTCATCCAAGATGGAATGTCTAACTAGTAGGACACCCTTCTCTGTCACTGAACAATATAAAAAGGCCCCATAAACCTCAATTACAACATAACTAGTCGACCCAAATGATGTCTTCCCATGTGAGGGGAATCCTTAAGGAAACACCCATCACCAAACTCAAACATTAGTGGAGGATGATGATAGTCCACATAAAATTTCTGATTAATCTATGTTTTGATCAAACACCATTCGATAAATTGTACCATCTATATTAACTCCTAAAAAAGGCATGGCCTATATAAGGACTGCTCTCCCTACACCACCCAACAAAAGGTTGATCAAAATGACTACCCATTCAAAGCCTCAAAGGGTGTCATCCCGGTCGAATTCTGATAGCTATTATTTTTAGAAAACACAACCATAGTAAAATTCATATCCCAATATTCTCCAAAATTAGGAACATAAGAATGGAGGATATCCTCAAACATCAAGATACCCCTCTGTCTCTATACATCCATCTGCATATGATAATCCATGTCCAATTTGAAATGTTAACCAACTTCATCCTTCAAACAATTCAAGAACCTAGATTTGAACCTTCAGTTCCTGTTAGAATCAAATATAAAGGGTACCCCATGAAAGATCATTATCTCTTAGAAATATAAGTCCCCAAGATGTTCTACATTCGTCTTCTCTAATATTGGTATGAAATGTATTAATTTAGTGAGTTTCCTAATGATCACCCAAACCGTATCCCTCCTACTAGGAGTCCATGGTAAATCAATGGTGAAATCCATGGAAATCACATCCCAATTTTTTACTAGAATGGTTACAGGATAAAAAAACCTATAGGTCTACGGTGTTCTAGTATAACCTTGTTAGGAGTGAGACACCAGGATACAAAATACACAATAGACCCACTCATCCCCTTTCACCAATGCCATTATCCCAAATTGTGGATAATATTTATAGCCCAAGGATACATAGACAAACATGATTTGTGACTACTATCTTACAGATCATATCTCAGGTAAAAAGAAACCTCAAACCTACTACAAATGACTAAATCTCCAATGTTACACTGAGACAACTTGACCATGGTCTCCCCACCATTAAGGATTCATATGTAGCATTAATTATCATTGTATACCATCTTATAATGTAAGAAATCTCTCAAAAAATAATACTTTATTGAAGCTATGAATAGCTTTCCACTAACCTATTTCTCTTCAAATATATTATAAACAAAATAACACATTATAGAAAAATCTTCAATTGATTCATTCACAACTTGGTTTTATACTCTTTTTCTTAATTTATTACCCACAAAATTTACATTCCTATAGAATATATACAATAAAAAATCAAAAGTATAAACATTCTCAACCCAGCGTCTCAGCCACAAGTTAGATCTCTTAGAGTGAAAACAAACTTATAGATTTATTGATCAAAATATATTATATATCACTGCATAAAAAGATAGTGGTTCAATGTTTCAAGGGAATTCATAACCACTAATAACTCAAGATCATGGGCATGATAGTTCTTCTCATGATGGTGTAACTGATGTGATACCTAATCCACCACCCATTTCCATAGCATCAGGACACACCCCAATCCCATATGAAAATCATCGTAGAACCCATCGTAAGTTAAACATGGTTATGAGAGAATAAAAATTAGTTCTGTAGTCAACCATATAATTAGATCCACAAAATATCTCTAACATTTTTCATCCCAATCAAAACTCACATCAAATGGATTGAAGCTTTCATCTAAGATGAAATATTCGAGAAGACCCAAAAAATTTTCCTATAATTATATGCCAAAACCATGATTCATAGGATTTAAAACATATTTTTTGGATTTTACCATGACATAACTACATACACATTGTTAGGATTCAATGAGATGACCGTATAAGATATCACATTCCAGAAATACTTCATCTCTCATATCCAACACTCACACATAGATAGTTTACTATAAAAACAAGGTTCAATCAATGTTAAAATAATAAATTCCAAATGGACCACATTCTACTACTCTGATTTAGAGTATCAAAAGGTACCATCTATGTACTCAATAAAAAAATAGTTCAATAACGAATGAAATATTTGGTACATCAATTCCAGTAACACTGCAACAGTGTTAGTCTATTTAAATGTCATAAACAGAAACTTGAAATTCCCATTTTGACTCTGAACCACAATCTAGGTATTTCCTCTTCTTGGACTCATAACTAATGGTACCATTATTACAGTTAACTATTAGAAAACCAACGATCCCCTCTAAGCACATCGAAGAGATCATAAATTTTTTATAATGTATAATTATTCATAATGGTCACTCAATTCATATTTCAATAGTCTATACAATGTATGTGACTTATGTCTTCATTATTTTAAAAGAGTACAGGTGAAGCCCATGGTGGAAATCAAGGATGAATAAATCCTTTCACCTCTAGGTCCTCAGGTTGGCCGTATGTAACACCAACACATGAGGTTCCATATTGTAGGATAACATAGGAATGGGAATCATTCTACGATGTAGGTCAATAATAAACTTGACATCCCTTTAAGGAGGAAAACCAGAAAAATTATCTGGAAATACCTCAGGGAATGAAAAAGAAATAGTAGATATCTTATCACCCAAACAAGGGTCAACTGCATTGAGATTCATCTTTATAAACTATCTTGATATTACTCTTACATAATGAACAATAGGTCCCACCCTTTCTGATCAAGAGTCCCACTCACCCGAGATTACATGTGTGACCCCATCAATATATTAGAACTATACCCAAATATGAAAAAAAATATTTGCGAATTTTTGATGATCATCCAATCCATACTCATAATCTAGTCATAAATATCATGATCAAGAACAAGAAAGTCCCATTTAGCTTCAATTTCGACTATCATCACCCGACACACAGGCCATTAGAAAACTTTTTTGGACAACGTTCCCAATGGAATGGAACTATCCAATGAGAATGGACTAAAATATGAATGAAACCCACACACATCATCCAACTATGAGGATATAAATTAATGAGTAGCACATTTATCAAAGAAATAATTAACCATAGAAGAAAAAATGAAAACCATAAATTAAACATTAGTTGTCTCTCCATCTGATTAATCTGGATCATACTCTACCACATAAATCAATCCAAAAATATCCACCTATATACCCCCTTGGTTTGACAATGTCACCCATAACTCTTTTGATCATCAAAATGAATGTATTATCCCTATGTGAAAGTGGATCCCGCCATACTGCCTTGGGACATCTTGTCACAGAAACATTTGAAATGGCCATATCGCTCACACAGATGAAATGTTCTAGGAGCCTCTATGAAAAGAGTTCTAATATAACCACACCTCCCTCACATATAGTGGATAAACTATTTATTCCCTATATAGGCCATTGAAATTTGACATATAGAAAACTGAGCACTTATATGCATCCTTTTCTTACGAGAAGAAGAATATTAACTAATCAGTCCATCAATTGATTCTCCGCCCAAACTTGTCCTTCCAGCTACGTGTACCTCTGACAAAGATGTTATATCAAATACCTAAAAAAGGTTTAGATGTCCCCAAAAATCTATAATTGACTGAATATCATCCCTAAAACCAATATCAAACCACCAATCATTTATATAATAATTTTTACTAGCTTTGGTTCCATGCACACAAACATAGAAAAATGGGTGAAATAATATAGAATGGTACACATGCCTTGATCCAAGGTCAAAAAATCCTAGTTCTTTACTTCACATAAATTCTTAGGGTAATACTATAGATTAAATATTTTATTGAAATCAATCCAAGTAAGATCTTCCTGCCAAATTGTGTGCACTATAGAGTCCCACAATATTTTGGATGATACATCAATCATATATGTAAAAAATCTCACATGAGAATCTTCATAATTCTTCCAAAATATTAAGATCCTCTCAATCCATTCAATTCACTCTTATGATTCTTCGGGTACATTGTCCCTACAGAAGGTAGGTGGATGCTTCTTGGTAAATTAAGAGCCATGATCTAATACTCATCCCTGAATTACTATGACTACTGTACCTAGAGACTAAATTGTATGAATAACTACTTCATCCAAAGACGGGTCCATTGGAGGATCTTCCTACAGAACCTACCTCATAGCTTCCCCTCTTGTATTTGGATGATATATTCAAGGATCCATTTTCAATTAATCATAATAAACAAAACTAATTAGTTAATAGAAATTTCCAAAACCATTGAACCATATTCTAGAATAACAAATAATTCTTTAAAATATTATGATTTTAAAGTAATTATGAATTATACCATAAAGAGACAACACCCATTGAGATGAATATGTCCATCTATATTAAATCCACAATTAGTTTATTCAATTGACCTTACACACAATAAATCCATAAACATAGTAATTAAGTATATCAAAATTAAAATTCTCATTCAATACATTCAAATGACCCTAAAAACGAGTTTTAAGACTTACCACCCATGGGAACTGGAATTCAGTCATGGGGGTGAGCTAAATATGACCCTTTTCTACACTTACTATTATAATTCCAATAATCCTACTACTGTATATACAAAATGTAGAACTATCTCATGATGTACTGCCACACTTATGACTTAGTAAACCCTTCATTAAAAATTTGTATGAGATCAACTTGGGTGAACCAAACCAGTCCCCTAAGTCAACCCATTATGGGATGAGGTAAAACAATGATAACAAAAAATTCTCATATATAGAAAAAACAAGATTCACAACCGATGTAAATAAATGAAAACCAAGAGAGATACAATTAATTCCAATAATCTATCCAAAAATTAAGAAAAGTAAAGATTAAAAATTATCCATGTGAAAAATCATCAACTCCAAACCATTACAAAAAGAAGCATCAACATAATGATAAGGCAACATGCTACAAAATTCTATTTCCAAATCTCTTGTCCTACAAAACAAGGTCTACAGCATTTTAAAGGTAGAATTTGGGTGTGATAAATATAGCCTAATATGATACCACCAAAGAATATAATAAATCTCTAAAATCAAAAATTATAAATTTTTAACAATAAAAATAGTTTTACATTCATTTTTATCAATAAAACCATTTTATAATAGTTATTAAACATTGCTTGGATTTTCTGTAAATTTTATATAATGTTTTAAAAATCTAAACACATGTTCATCATAAAATAAAGAAGTTAAACATAATGAAATATAAATAACCATGTGATCTAATATGTATAAAATAATCTACCACGTGATAATAAACTATAAACGAAAAATAAACCTTCATATTGGGCCCTATAATCTGGGAAAATAAATACTAGACATTCATTTTCCAGATAAAAGGCATAAGGATGGATCCAAATAATATTGAGGCCTTCCACAGTCCATCGATATACAAGAGGATGCCACTTATTGGGTTCACACACACTAAGGATGTTCGTGTCTCATTCCTAAGGATGCAGAAGTTCCCAGTGTGAATTTTTTTGGAAATTTATTTTTTTAAAATAATGCTCACATTTTTATAAATAACCAATTTCAATGTAAGACCAGACAACTTTGGGTTTTGAAAATAATTTTTTCTATATAAATGAAATTCCATTTTCAATGAAAAAAATTAACCCATGCCCTTTTCAATTTCATCACATGAAATTTCATTTCAAATATAACTAAATCTATAAGTAAAATAGAATATTCAAGAAATTTGAATTCTTGTATTTATACAACATCATCAAGGATTAAAAACCTAACCGTCTTTGAGAATAGGGACTGAAACCCAAGGGAAAAGCCTGTGAAAATAATGTAATTACACGAATATGAAAAGAACTGAGTGAAAACACAATCTGATCATAAATCCACCACTGAAACGTAACTACAACCAAAACTAAAGAAGAACCAAGAAGGAAACTTACCCAAAAGCATGATATCTAACCCAATGATGACAAATCATTGAAAAAATAGATCCAGACCAAATGAAGTATCCAAAAATCACATATGGTTAGATCTTTGGTGGATAAAAGGAGACTAAAAAAGATAATGAAGTCTCAAACTCAAATATTTAACTATAAATAATGAAACTTGGGTAATAACATGGCATTTAATACATTTTCATGTCATCAAAATCATTTGTTTTATGTTACGATGAAAAATGAATCATCTGGGATTAAGAACATAATTATATATAGTACATGATGTCTAACACTTACTTAGATTGTAATATTCACACTACATTTATAGATCAGGACATCTATTTGGTATCCATTACTCACCACGAGATCTGATAACTTGTTGTGTAACTGTCCAAAAAATAGCATAAACAACTATTTTAATGTTTTTAATTCCAATAAATCATTATCATCACAATTAAATGTATCCTCTTGATTTTAGAGTTATGAAAAGATTTCCCACAAGAAAAACCAAAATTAAAATATTTGAACATACTAGATATAAATGTAACAAGGAATTATAGGGATCTTGTTAACCTCAATCAGATATATGGTGTTACTTTTTTGAATCAAAATTTGTGATTTCCATATAAAATTGTCCTTTTATTAATGTATTGTTTCATATATATTTTTAATATATTTATTTATAGTCTTAATAATATAATTATTTTCATTATATAAGGGTACTCTTTGTCCTCAGTTGGGGTGGTTATTCAGATTCCTGTAGCCTAATCGGGGCTCTTTTGAGAGGGGGTCATAAGAGAAATATAATGGAATACTGATGTTTTTTAATTTTTGTGATACATTGTACTTGTTATATAGTAATTTTATAACCCAATATGTTTGAAATGTCTAAAATATATATATATTTTTTATATTTTTGATGTAAATTTAGTTTAAATTAATTTCTATATATGTAGGTAAAATGTGTTATTATTTTAGCAGAATACAGCAAAAACATCGATTTTATCTGGGATAGTTCAATTCTAAAAAAATAAACCATTATGAATACTACAAAGTGATGATAATGATACTGCTTTATTTTTTATAAACTAGAATTGATAAAATTAATAGTCTTCTGGGGGATCATACAATATCATCATTAGTTTTTACCCCTATTTGGATGGTCAGATAGTGTGGGATATCTTGAATTTAGAGGACATATTTCACATGTTTATTATTGTCTTTGTGGTATCATGGGTGAGGCACCTTCCATTTGTATAGTTTTCTTAAAAACCCTATTTTTTGTACTAGTATGGCTCTCTAGGAAGCACTATATGGGTGACCATTCCAATATTCATTGTGTTGGATTGAGGTTAGGGAGTTAGATGTTCATGGACTTGAATTGCTTTGGACTATAAAAAATAAGATACAAGTGATCCACAAGTGAAAAAAGGATGAAAATAATCAATATGAGTCTTAAATTTATTATATGAAGAGGCCACCAGAGTTCAAAATTATAGATCGTGTCTTCTTAAAGGTGTATCCTCATTGTTAGAAATGAAGGATCAGTCATGGGTCTAAGCATTAACACAAGATTTTTGGAACTTTTTAGGTTTTAGAATGATATTACGATATTTCTTATCAGTTAAAACTAACAACATAGATAAATTTTATTCTTGATTTATTCCATGTATTTAATTTTTTCAATATCTCTATGATGATTCCCACATAATTGATTGGGGTCAACTAGATGTTGAAGTTATCATTCAAGGAATAAACTACTGAGACTCAGGACCATCATGATAACGTTTTTCATGGTCATGTTATTCATTTGGTTTGTCCTTTTTGATGACATGATATAATGGAGGAGAAAACATGGAAGAGGGAGTAAAAAAATTATACTCTACATCCCATGATATTTTAATGTTATGTTAGATAATTATTGATATTTAGTGTCTTACCTTATGATAGTTTTTGCTATTTTTTCTCTTCTTTTATGTGATTCGTTTTTGTTTCCATGCCTTTATTTGAGATGTATCTCCTGCAACAGTGTTTTTTGAGGTTGGTTATTGATGTGTCATGGTGATTAACATTATTAATCTATTGAGATGGATATGTTCATGATATATATATATATTTATATATTAGAGGTACCCCACATGCTGGTTGTTTGGAATTGTTTCCATTCATGATGGTCTATTATAAATTCATAAGGATGAGAAGTTTTTGACAGGTATTTGACATATAGTCATATTTATAAAGAAAAACTATTTTATGTATTTATAATACATTTTTGTGTAAATAAGGTTATTATATTATTTTACCTCTATAAATTCATATGTTTTTTCATGCTGTCTCTTAACTAACCATGTGGGGTATGTTCTTTCCTATGTTCACTTGTTTATTGTTAAGTCCAATAAGATTATTCTTATTATTAATTTCTTGATCATTTGTTATATTTATTTTATATTTGCGTGGTTAATTTTTTGGTCATATGGTCAATCCATCCTTTATCCATGTGATCAATTGAGTGATCAAGTGGTGTAGATTTGTTTTTGCAGTCACTTGACTAACAATGTGGTTATTCCTTTATGCTTCGGCTGGTTTGTACATGTAGTTGATCCACTGGTCATATAGTCCATATTTTAATCATGTTGTAAATTATTTGTTCATGTGATCGATCCAAAAAATTGATCATTTGTTAATTTGGAAGATCCATGAGTTTTATCCAATCAATGTGGTTGATGGGTTTTCAAAGCATCCGATCAGTACAGTTTCGTGTCAGCTTCTGATGGTTGGTCATCATGCTTGATTATTCATTCATATTGTTGAACTGAACTATCAATTTTTTGGTTTATGAAGTCAATAATTATTGTCTCTTCGCATGATAAATCCCCAAGGATGGTTGTTTATTTATGTTGTAATATTTTATTTTTTCTAGAAATTCAAGAATTATGAAAAATAACTTTTTGAAAAAAAATAAGAGAATGTTAAAGGGACAAGGGGGATTTAAAACCTGAATCAATGAAGGTAAATTATATCTTCTTTTCACTGATATTATGTGTTTTAAATGGTATTTTCATATGTAATAAGATGTGATTAAATTGAAACTAGACATAATGTTCAATTAAAAGGAAGTTTTATTGAGTTATAGAGATATCCAAGGGAATCATCTCCATTAATTAATAAACATGTATTATTTCCCCATGTTTATTTTTCGTGATTTCTCTCAAACTCAAGTGATTCGACATTCATTATTAGATTATTGAATATGCTTATAAAATTTTCCCTTTCTCTTCCTTCATGTTTCCCTCCCTATCTGAATCCATTTCCTTTTCTATTATAAGTATAGAAACTTTTTAACAAAATCTTGAGGTTAGGAATTTATTTCTTAATTTTTTTGTGCAATGGGTGAATTAATCATGCATTATTTTTTGGTGTAAATTGGTTTGATTATCATTATGAACGATAAAAATATTAAATAAATCGCAATAATAATCGTTATTTAATAATATTTAAAATTATTATGTTGAAGAGGATGATAGTATCATATTCCATAGATAAATATTATTATATAAGAACTTATCAAATAAATAGAAAAGGATAAAATAATATAGATTACTTGTAAATTAATCAAATGTATGGAATTTAATATCCAAAATATATGTTTTTCATATAGTGCAATAACATTATTTATTTAGATTATTATTATATTTTATATTAATTGTTAATTACTTTATAATATGAATTGTTTTCTAATTTTGGATATTAGATAATTGATATGGGGGACTATTTCATACTACAAATAATTAATATTTCAATATATTAATATTAAATAAATGGATGGGTTACTATGATCATATGGGTATTACATAATTATTGAATACATCAAATTCTACTTATTTGATAGTTTGATATATTCATAGAGGTATTTTGTTGTTTTTCTTGTCTGGAATTGTTTAATTTCTTAAAATGGATAAACAATTTATATTCTGCAATTTTTAGTGGATAATGAAAGAGTTTTATAATTTATTTACCATTTTCTACGAAATCATAGTCTTTTAGGAGTATAGATTAGATATTATTTATATTTATTCTTATATATTGTTAAATATTACTTTTAGGTATAATATTTGGAAAACCTATGCACAGTAAACCTGTTAATTTAAGATGAGAATTAAAATATTTTCTTGATAAATAAAAATTATAAAATGTTGAATGAGACCATTATTATTTGTGGGCGACCTGAATGTCTTGATTACATATCCTTAGCACCTTTTATTATGTTATGAAAACATACCATTAATATTTATAAATTTTATATTAGGATTATAGCCTTAAAAGACTTTATTTGATTTTTAGCAACATGAAATTGTTGGAAATATTTTATGAGCAATGGGATGAGAGCCTGTGATGCTATATGTATGATCAATTCTTGAGGTAGGGGATGAAATATTCCGTGAATAATGGTGTGGAAATGACAATAGGGTGTTTAAAGAAATTTTAGAGAATGGATTTATCATTAATATATTCTTAATTGATTTTGGTTTGATGGATGGTTAACCAAATACAGATTATTATAGTTTTCAACTCCTCGACATAGTCTTACTCTATGAACTACTAGTGTATTTTTTATGTGGTAGCTTATGATGAGCCCTAGAGTACCCATAGTGGGGTGACCGAAGCATAACATGCATAAATATTGTAACACCCCAGGTAAATAGAGAATATGAAATTTTCATATTTATCCATATTTGTGAATAAAATATTGATATGACTTTAAAGGGGATGCTATGCTCGATGGCGTACCCAACACGCAACAACGAGTTTCTTGGGAATCTTATGTTGCACTCTAATAATAAAATAATATTATTTTAAATGGTAGTTAACATGAAGCTGTTGTAATGGCGGTAATGTATAGAAATAACTAAAATATGATTATATATGTTTTTAAATGTTTTTTCATTTATCCAATAAAGGATAGAGGCTTAAAATACGGAAAAAATTCAATTTTAGGCGTATATGCCCTAGTTTTAACTAAAGGTTCACTTATCACCTTTTGATGTTGAACCATTATTAAATATATTTTTTTTCAATCTTAAACATTCTTTTGGACCAAATAAAACTCTTATTAAGAATCGGGATATCAAAATTTACTTTGTGAAAATTTTTGGTATCTTTCCGATAAAGTTCATTTTTTAATGAATAGTGTAAAATGTTGTATTTTAATTCAAAACCTCTTTTAATCTAATTTATTTATATGAGTAGATTATCTTTTTAATAGGTTTTAAAGTTAAATTAGAATATATTTTTACCAATAAATCCAATAGTGGTCGTTGGAATTAATTTCACTCTGAAATCAGACTTAAACCAATGTCAATCTTTTGATACTTATTGTTTCATAAAAACACGCTATTTTCTCTGACAGCGGGAATTAATTATTAAATTAATTAATGTGACTTATATGTTTTGAATTTTTTAAAATAGGCTTCATTTTTGAATTCTAAATATCAAATATACCTTAGGGTGTATTTTTGGGATTTTTCTGAAAAACATCATTTTTTTATGAATAGTGACACCACTAAGTGGTACTTATAAAAACTGATTTTTCCGTTTAAATGAAAATTTTCCATATTTGTGTTATGAATTTCAAAAATCCGACATACATGGTTTTCATTAAGATGTAAAATGTGGTTCAATGGAATAAAAATAATTTTTTGGTGAATAGTAACTTATTAAGTTTTTAATCGCGATTAGAGGTAATTAGTGTAGTTTAAGGTAAAAATAATGTTTTAATAATATGAAATGAACGTGACACATTTCCTAACCTCATTGGATGTGTAATGGCCGAACAAGAAAATCCATGGGTCAACATGGGGACCCCATGGAGCCACTTTGGTTGGGAAATGACATAAATAACTGTTTATTTAATGTAAAAGTAAAAATGACACAAACATGATATGTTTTAATAAAACAATTTTTAAGTGGGGTTATACAAGTCATATTTTTTATTATAAATAGTCATTAGAAAGATAAAAATATTTCCTACTTCATAATAATTTTTTTATAATTTTTTAGACATTAAATAAATTAAATTATTTATAACATCATAATGATGCAGCGATGACATCATTATCTGATGATTTAAATAAAATGGGAAGATAATATAAACTCTATGACCTACACATGTCCAAAACTTATTGGATGGGTGGCTTTCGAACCCGTATCACCTTATCCACGAATTATATCAATGTGGGACCTTTAAAAACTGAAACACATTTTCAAATAGAGTAATATTTCTTACTTTCCAAAAGTGCCCCTCCTCTCCTCTTATAAAAGGCACCCATCTCTACCTCATTTAACACACTCCTCAAGCCTTTGGCTCGGCCAACCCCTGACCATTTACTCTCTCCACATCCCTCTCCTCATCCTAGAGGATTCCCTTTGGGAAGAAACCATTCAAAAAAAGCCTTTAGGCTCAAATCAAAAGGAGTTACACTTTTAAAGGTAATTCATTCTCTCATGTTCATTTGTTTTATTTTGCTTCTCCAACCCCATAAACTCTTTTTATTTACTTATTTTGTAACAACACCAGTATATTCAATATACTAGGATGTTTTTATAAGATTTATTCGAGCTACACTTTCACACAACTACATCAAATGGTTAAAGAACATACGGTTTCAGTGGATGGCGAAATTCTGCCTCCCGAAACGATGATTGTTCAATACTCATTTAACACCTTCAAAGGTGGCCATTATCATGTAACTATTTTTATATATGATATATAATATGTTTATGTTTTCCTTAATCTTTTTTTTATTTTCATTTTTGGCATACCTTTATGGTTTCCATTATGGGTAAACGCGATATCTTCATTTAAGGAAGTGCGGACTACTGCCCCCTCAAAGTGATTTGATTCGTTAAATACCATATGTGGGACTTATAAAGGATGGAACTATGATATTATATATGATATTATACTGGAATTATATTATTCCTTTATATCATTATGATTCCATTCTATAAAATACGAAATATAAATGAAAGTAGCGTTCATGCGTACGTACGGCTTACCGTCTACATGAACGGTGCATTTCATTTCTTACCTCTAAATGATTATGTAATGTTATAAATGCATACATTTACTGGATATATATGACATATATGATATCTACATCATGAATACAATTCTGTATATAATAAACATTTGTCCACACGAACAACATGTAATTGTAAGAAGTCCACTTTCGACTTAAGAACCAAATATCGGCAAAACAAATATTATTAACTTAAATGATTACATAATGTTTATGACATGGTAATAAGTGATATAAAAGGAATAATGAACTTGAAAATGGTTCTTAAGGAAGTATAAATTAACTCAAGTTTATTATTCAGGAGATTAAAGAACGATCGAGTCAAGTCGGACCCGAGGTAAGGGATCCTACTCCTCCCTTTCTTTTTAAGTACACACTTTTATGTCATTCCTTTTAAAGCTCATCGTTCTGGTTATTGGGATGATAATTTATATTACACTTACTGTAATTTTTATGTTCATGTGATGAGAGACCCTATTCTCTCTCATCAATCCATTTTGGATGTTTTGAGTGGCGTCGTTAGGCTGTAGAACTTTCATAAGAGATCTAACCTCTCTCTTTCTTTTTTAAGTACTCTCCTTTATGTCACTTCTTTTAAGCTCCTCTTTGTAATGTTGGGGGATGTTATTTTATATTCCTATTGATGTAAATTTTATTTTAATGTGATGAGATACCCTATTTGATCTCATCAATCCATATTCGTAAGTTTTATGTGGCGTCGTTAGGCTACCAAGTTTTCGTAAGGGATTTTTCATCTCACTTTTATTCACGTGAGATTTATGCTACATTTTCCACAAATTCCATTGAGTGGTGTATGTACTGCCCATTATTCTACTCTTGGTGTAATATACATTCGTTTATGAGTATTCACATCAATGATCTATTGTCCTTCTTTCATGGGGTGTATGTTTTGAAAGATACCCAAGTCGGTAAGGGAACCTTTCACCCTCCTCTTTTTTAGAAGACTTCTTTTGTTGGGTCTTTTAATTTACATACTGTTATGTTGGGATATGTTCTAATATATCCTTATTGGTGTAAATTTTATTTCCAAGTGATGAGATACACTTTTTATCTCTCATCAACTCATTTTGATGTGATGCCGTTAGGCTATCAAGGGAACTTTTTAACCCAATTTCGATTTCTTTGGGTTCAACATGTAGTCATTGAATATGTCATCCATTGAATATGTGTGAATGAACTTTTATTGTTTTACACTTAATATCCACTTATATTGGGTGTATTTATATTTGTCACACATATTTTTGAGATTTATTTGTCCTTAATTTAAGGATACCTTCTTTATAAGGGATTTGATCACATTTGACATTTCTATTGAGGGTTCATTGTTTTTATGCACCAATTCACTCTTATATGGTGTATATACTGTCCTTTGAAGTATTATATCCTGAATCCATTTATTCTCATGATATTATAAAGTTTTGACTAAATGTTATTCCTCAATTATTGTATTCAAGTGTCTCTAATTTTGGTAAAACCCCTTAAACCAAAATATCATTTTAAATGTTTTAATTATTTGTTCTTATTAATATCCATGTTTTAAAAATGGTTTTAAGGATTTATTTATATGGATATTAATGGTTTAAAATTTTAAGCTTCAAGGTGGTATGGGACACATTGATTCAAAAATCTCTTTATTAAATGTTTTAAATGGTTTTGGAAATTGATTCTTTTTGAATGGATTCATTATTTCAATATACTAAAATGTTATATTGTGATTGAAATCTGGAAATGTTATGTTTCCTTTATGCATGTTTTTTGTGATACATTTTTGTTATGGTTCTTGGGCATTGTTATGAAAATGGGTGGTTCCATGATAAACTAAGGGCGGGTGATCCTGATATAGCTCTCCAATGCATTGGGTAACGCAAAGGAATGAAACGTTAAGGTTTCTCCGATGAGATTTAGGGAATATACTGTGATGGGTATTCCAAACGTAACCAAGATGGTTACTCCCTACATATTAATTTTATGAATTCCTCAAGTTACCTTTATGTATTATGTTTTCTATGATTTATTCATGATTTGATATGCCGATGTTTTATGGGTAAAGTGTGATTTCATTCTATTGTATATATGAACTCATGTTTCCTTTCCATATTTTTATAACTCTTACTGAGCTTTTTATGCTCATCCCATGTTTTTGAAATGTTTTTCACAGGTCAAGGGAAAGGTACATGATGTGATGATAGTGTCAAGGATGTGTCAAGAAAGAATCCGTGTTATATTTTAAATATGTTTCCGTTGATGGGAAGAATGAATACTGTCTTTTATGTAACCACTTTGCTTAAATGTGGAATGTATTTCAAGTTTCATGATCTAATTCTCTAAAACTCTAAACTTGAAAAGATCCTCAATGTGTAATCTTGTAATAACTCAAGATTAAGTAAGGTTTAAGGGTGGGGCCTTATAGTTGGTATCAAAGGTCGGTTTAGGTAACTTTAGAGGTTAGGGTATTCTTTAAGCATAAGTGACATTACCATAATGGTTAGGATTTCAGAAAGTGTCCTAATTTTAAATAAAGTGAATGAGTAAGTATATCTTAGTGTTTATCTTACTAATTAGTACATGATGGTTTTGTTGATATACTCACACTGACCTTTTTGGTTTTAGTAAATGGCTGGATCTAGCAGGCACCAAAGTAACAGTGGATGTGAAGGAAATTGTGACAATTTTTTGAGCAAGCAACTGAATGATATGGGAGCTACAATGAGAACTCTTGTGATTATCCTCAACCAACTATTTGGAGTCATGATTGACCACCTAAACCTTGGAGATTTCTCTAAGGAATCATATATGCAAGAAACAAATCCACACGGAAGTACAAGTAATAATCATAAAGGTAAGTGTGTTCAAAAACCTATGTGTCAAAGATGTGGAAAGAAACACCTAGGAAAATGTTTCAAAGGGAGAAAAATATGCTATAGATGTGGAAATGAAGGTCATAAAGCAAGAACCTACCATGGAAAAAGGAAGCATCCAGTTGACTCGAGGAAAGGGAAAGAAGTTCTTTTTGAGGGATCAATTGAATGTTTTAAATGTGGTGTGCATGGTCATTATGCAAACACATGTCCTATGAAGAAGTTTTGTGAATGGGGTCACCAAGAGCGTACCAATATTCGTTTACCAATACCTAATGCCATTCCGATTGAGGATGAAGAAACTGACAATGACCAATCAATGGTATGTAGTATTTCATGACTATTGTTTTCCTATTTTGGAATCTTAGGATATGATTCATGATTTTGTTTGTATGAAAGAGGTATTTCGGAATAAGTTGGAATGGAATGGATAATGGATCATGAAGAATGTTGAATGAGTAAGATGTCAACATATAAGGGATTCAAGAGTTATGGTGAAATTCTTAAGAGTATTAAGTCTCCTTTGATGATGGGGTTACATTAGAAGACTTTTTATATTATGTGTAACCCTGATGTTTAATATAGGAAAATTTTATTCAAGTAATATTTATATTTTCTTTTGTGGACATAGTTATAAAGAACCATTTGGGTTTATATGATCCTTAATTTTGAGGTAATAATGGGTTACTATATGTTATGATTAAAGTGAAAGGCGTGAGATAAAATTGAAGGTAAATTATGTTATAGTTATTTTTGATGATTTTATCCCTTTTTGGGGAATGATTTGAGAATTATATAGTTTTTGAAAAAGGACAACACGTAGACTATGTGACTACTCGTCGCGTCGGACAAAGCTGCGGGAATCGAACACACAATCAATGTGCAACTGGTATTTATCGCCTACCACTGGACTACGTGAAGTCCCTGGTTAGTTTGACTGATTCTTTTTTTTAAGAGTAAGTTGATTTTGGGTGATTTATGAAAATGATTAACCTATCATAGAGGATATGTTATTAGGATAATTACTTTTCAATAGGAGACTTTAGGAGAAACTGATGTTGTTTGGAGATAAATGTTACAATTTAACTAGGAAGACTATGTGACTAAATCCTTCAAATACTTGGGTTTCAATCTTATATTGGTTTACTTTGAAGAATTTTATGGACAAATTGTTTATCGGATGGTCCTAATTGATCTTTGGGTTTTGTTGGACAAATTTTGGAGATTAATCATGGATTTTCTTTTTAATGGGTTATCCTTTTCTGGATTATCTGTCCTTGTACTAACCTTTTTGGTTTTGGTTTTAGTTAAATCCTAAATACATAGGATGTATATAGTTCTCTTTTGTGGATTAGGTGATTCTCTAGAAGTTGATTATAGTACTCTTAATGCGAACAAGTCTCCCTAAATACTCGTCTTTTGGAAAAAATATGAGTTTGATTAAGGAATCTAGTAAAAGTTGAAAGTCAACATGATAAGTGATTATGTTTCCTTATGAATAAATTCTTCAATAAAAAGTAACTTAAAACAAAAATTTTGTCTATTAACTTTTCCTACTGGGGAATCGAATACCGTTTAACCCATCACAGGTTTGTGATTTTCTTGTGGTTAACTTTCTCCTAAACATGTTTTCTATCACTCTCCATCAGAACATGACCCTTTGTTATTTCCTCCATGTCCATATTTTCATACTTGGAATCATATTATGGGTTAACTCGGGTGACCTATGTGCTTATCTTTCTTTATTTTAAAGTGATTGTTTTACCGACTCTTGTTCCGATGTGGGACTTTCAAGGATGTTTCTAAGCTCAATTTTAAAAATTGCGAGGACGCAATTCCCAAAAGGGTGGAAGGATGTAACACCCAAGGTAAATATAGAATATTACATTTTCATATTTATCCATATTTGTGAATAAAATATTTATATGACTTTAAAGGGGACGCTATGCTCGATAGCGTACCCAACACGCAACAACGAGTTTTATGGGAATCTTACGTTGCACTCTAATAATAAAATAATATTATTGTAAATGGTAGTTAACATGTAGCCGTTGTAATGGCGGTAATGGATATAAATTACTAAAATATGATTATATATGTTTTTCAATGTTTTTACAATTATCCAATAAAAGATAAAGGCATAAAATACGGAAAGAATTCAATTTTAGGCGTATATGACCTAGTTTTCACTAAAAGTTCACTTATCACCTTTTGATGCTGAACCATCATTAAATATAGTTTTGTTCACTCTTAAACATTATTTTGGACAAAATAAAACTCTTATTAATAATAGGGATATCAAAACTTACTTTGTGAAAATTTTTGGTATCTTTCCGATAAAGTTCATTTTTTTAATGAATAGTTTAAAATGTTGTATTTTAATTCAAAACCTCTTTTTAATCTAATTTATTTATATGATTAGATTATATTTTGAATTTGTTTTAATGTGAAATTAGAATATATTTTTACCATTAAATTCAATAGTGGTCGTTGGAAGTAATTTCACTTTGAAATCAGACTTAAACCAGTGTCAATCTTTTGATACTTATTGTTTCATAAAAACACGCTATTTGCTCTGACAGTGGGAATTAATTATTAAATTAATTAATGTGACTTATATGTTTTTAATTTTGTAAAATAGACATTATTTTTGAATTCGAAATATCAAATATAGATTAGGGTGAATTTTTGGGATTTTTCTGAAAAACATCAATTTTTGATGAATAATGACACCACTAAGTGGTACTTATAAAAACTGATATTTCCGTTTAAAAGAAATTTTTCCATATTTGTGTTTTGAATTTAAAAAATCCGACAAACATGGTTTTCATTAAGATGTAAAATGTGGTTCAATGGGATAAAAATAATTTTTTGTTGAATAGTAACTTATTAAGTTTTTAATCGCGATTAGAGGTAATTAGTGTAGTTTAAGGTAAAAATAATGTTTTAATAATATGAAATGAACTTGACACATGTCCTAACCTCATTGGATGTGTAATGGCCGACCAAGATAAGCCATGGGTCAACATGGGGACCCCATGGAGCCACTTTGGTTGGGAAATGACATAAATAACTTTTTATTTAATGTAAAAGTAAAAATGACACAAACATGATATGTTTTAATAAAACAATTTTTAAGTGGGGTTATACAAGTCATATTTTTTATTATAAATAGTAATTGGAAAGATAAAAAGATTTCCTACATCATAGTTATTTTTTTATAATTTTTTAGACATTAAATAAATTAAATTATTTATGACATCATAATGATTCAACGATGACATCATTATCTGACGATTTAAATAAAATGAGAAGATAATGTAAAATCTATGACCTACACATGTCCAAAACTGATTGGATGGGTGGATTTTTAACCCTTATCACCTTATCCACGAATTATATCAATTTGGGACCTTTTAAAACCGAAACACATTTTCAAATAAAGTAATATTTCTTACTTTCCAAAAGTGCCCCTCCTCTCCTCTTATAAAAGGCCCCCACCTCTACCTCATTTCACACACTCCTCAAGCTTTTGGCTCGGCCAAACCCTGACCATTTACTATCTCCACATCCCTATACTCATCCTAGAGGATTCCCTTTGGGCAGAATCCTTTCAAAGGAAGCCTTTAGGCTCAAATCAAAAGGAGTTACACTTTTAAAGGTAATTCATTCTCTCATGTTCATTTGTTTTATTTTGCTTCTCCAACCCCCTAAACTCTATTTATTTACTTCTTTTGTAACAACACCAGTATCTTCAATATAATAGTATGTTTTTATAAGATTTAGTTGAGCTACACTCTCACACAACTACATCAAATGGTTATAGAACATACGGTTTCCGTGGATGGCGAAATTCTGCCTCCCGAAATGATGATTGTTCAATACTCAATTAACACCTTCAAAGGTGGACATTATGATGTCACTATTTTTATATATGATATATTATATGTTTATGTTTTCCTTAATATTCTGTTTTTTTCCATTTTGGGCATACCTTTATGGTTTCCATTATGGGTAAACGCGATATCTTCATTTAAGGAAGTGCGGACTACCACCCCCTCAAAGTGATTTGATTCGTTAAATACCATATGTGGGACGTATAAAAGATGGAACTATGATATTATATATTATATTATACTGGAATTATAATATAACTTTATATAATTAAGATTCCATTCTATAAAATACGAAATATAAATGAAAGTAGCATTCATGCGTACGTACGGCTTACCGTCTCCATGAACGGTGCATTTCATTTCTTACCTCTAAATGATTACGTAATGTTATAAATGCATGAATTTACTGGATATATATGAAATATATGATATCTAAATTATTAATACAATTCTGTATATAATAAACATTTGGCCGCACGAACAACATGTAATTGTAAGAAGTCCACTTTCGACTTAAGAACCAAATATCGGCAAAACAAATATTATTAACTTAAATGATTACAAAATGTTTATGACATGGTAATAAGTGATATAAAAGGAATAATGAACTTGAAAATGGTTCTTAAGGAAGTAGAAATTAACTCATGTTTATTATTCGGGAGATTAAAGAATGATCGAGTCAAGTCGGACCCGAGGTAAGGGATCATACTCCTCTCTTTCTTTTTAAGTACACACTTTTATGTCATTCCTTTTAAAGCTCATCATTCTTGTTATTGGGATGATAATTTATATTACAATTACTGTAATTTTTATGTTCATGTGATGAGAGACCCTATTCTCTCTCATCAATCCATTTTGGAAGTTTTGTGTGGCGTCATTAGGCTGCAGAACTTTCATAAGAGATCTAACCTTTCTCTTTGTTTTTTAAGTACTCTCCTTTATGTCACTTCTTTTATGCTCCTATTTGTAATGTTGGGGGATGTTCTATTATATTCCTCTAGCTGTAAATTTTATTTTAATGTGATGATATTCCCTATTTGATCTCATCAATCCATATTTGGAAGTTTTATGTGGCGCCGTTAGACTGGCGAGTTTTCGTAAGGGATTTTTCTTCTCACTTTTATTCACGTGAGATTTATGCTACATTTGCCACAAATTCAATTGAGTGGTGTATGTACTGCCCATTATTATACTCTTTGTGTAATATAATTTCGTTTATGAGTATTTACATCAATGATCAATTGTCCTTCTTTCATGGGGTGTATGTTTTGAAAGATACCCAAGTCGGTAAGGGAACCTTTCACCATCCTCTTTTTTAAAAGACTTCTTTTGTTGGGTATTTTAATTTACATATTATTATGTTGGGATATGTTCTCATATATCCTTATTGATGTCAATTTTATGTCCAAGTGATGATATACACTTTTTATCTCTCATCAACTCATTTTGATGTGATGTTGTTAGGCTGTCAAGGGAATTTTTTAACCCAATTTTGATTTCATTGGGTTCAACATGTAGTAATTGAATACGTCATCCATTGAATATGTGTGAATGACCTTTTATTGTATTACACATAATATCCACTTATATTGGGTTTATTTATATTTGTCACGCATATTTTTGAGATTGATTGTCCTTAATTTAAGGATACCTTCTTTATAAGGGATTTCATCACATTTGACATTTATATTGAGGGTTCATTGTTGTTATGCACCAATTCACTCTTATATGGTGTATATAATGTCCATTGGAGTATTATATCATGAATCCATTTATTCTCATGATATTATAAAGTTCTGACTAAATGTTATTCCTCAATTATTGTATTCAAGTGTCTCTAATTTTGGTAAAACCCCTTAAACCAAAATATCATTTTAAATGTTTTAATTATTGGTTCTTATTATTATCCATGTTTTCAAAATGGTTTTAAGGATTTATTTATATGGATATTAATGGTTTAAAATTTTAAGCTTCAAGGTGGTATGGGACACTTTGATACAAAAATCTCTTTATTAAATGTTTTAAATGGTTTTGGAAATGGTTTCTTTTTGAATGGATTCATTATTTCAATATACTAAAATGTTATATTGTGATTGAAATGTGGAAATGTTATGTTTCCTTTATTCATGTTTTATGTGATACATTTATGTTATGGTTCTTGGGCATTATTATGAAAACAGGTGGTTCAATGACAAACTAAGGGCGGGTGAGCCCGATATAGCTCTCCAATGCATTGGGTAACGTGAAGGAGTGAAACGTTAAGGTTTCTCTGAAGATATTTAGGGAATATACTTTGATGGGTATTCCAAACATAACCAAGAGAGTTACACCCTACGTATAAATTTTTTGAATGCCTCATGTTACCTTTATGTCATATGTTTTCTATGATTTATTCATGATTTGATATGCCTATGTTTTATGGGTAAAGTGTGATTTCATTCTAATGTATATATGAACTCATGTTTCCTTTCCATATTTTTATAACTCTTACTGAGCTTTTTATGCTCATCCCATGTTTTTGAAATGTTTTTCACAGGTCAAGGGAAAGGTACATGATGTGATGATAGTGTCAAGGATGTGTCAAGAAAGAATCCGTAATATTTTAAATATGTTTCCATTGATGGGTAGAATGAATACTGTCTTTTATGTAACCACATTGTTTAAATGTGGAATGTATTGCAAGTTTCATGATCTAAATCTCTAAAACTCTAAACCTGAAAAGATCCTCAATGTGTAATCTTGTAATAACTCAAGATTAATTAAGGTTTAAGGCTGGGGCCTTATAAATATAACATCATTTTAGATTAATATTCAATACATATGAAATTTTCCATGCCCCATAATGATATATATTTATTTTCTTTAGAGACTAGATATATAAAAAACATATTTCTTGAAATATCATCAACATCTCCCAAAATGTTCTTATTTCACTACACCCTTCTTATACATACCAACATATAACCTTTCTTCATAACCTAGGGAAAATGGAAACATAAGAAATGGTTTAGCTCAGGTGTTCTATAAGGTTAAACATGGGATATATCAATCGATGATCGTATACAAGAATAAGATAAGAATAGGGGTGTGATATCAAAATCTTAACATACAATGTTCATACCCAATTTTTCATATCTCATAAATTATGAGTCATTGTAAAATTATTTGTCATTTTAAATTACGAGTGCCATAAGAGCGTCAAATCATCATTAATTAATCATGGACCATGAGAAGATACCATAATCATGAGATTATGTCATAGGAATTTTATGGAATAAGAATAGATAATTGTAATAATATATTAGAGAATAATACATTCATCATGGAATCAACTAAATAAGATAATTCCAACATTCAATTAAGATTAAATTATATCTAGTTATCTTCATCATCTCTTAAGAGTTTATTAATTCTAAAGTATCATTAGAGTTTATTAACTCCATCATCTCTTAAGAGTTTTTTGACTCCATCTTTATTACCAAATGCATCAGAGGGATATAATAGGCCCACCCATATATGGTTTATAAAGTAACCACTATTCTTTATTTAATAACAGAACCACACGTATTTAGTTAATAATATCACCACCTATCACATTATTAATATATATGTGCTCCACAAGATAATAAAGCATTCATCATGTAATCACAACATAACCAATGGAAAATAAATGGGTTTTATAAAAATCACATCATTATAATCATAATGTATCTATTGACATAATATGGATCTATATTATAATTGGATAATATCCCAAATAATTTAAAATTAATAGAAAAGGACTTTATTATTATGAAAAATTACATTAAAATTGTATTGAAATATTTCTTGAGCATAATAAAATATTCATTTAGAGATAAATTATTTAAAATTTAAAAATATACAAAATAAAAAAAAATTATTTGAAAATAACTATAAAAACATTTTAATTATTCTTCCAACCATCGAGTGGTTATGATGGTAAGAAAATTGGTTTATTCTATAATGGTTAAAAAAAAATATTTTGTTCAAAACTTTGGTAAAAGGAACTCATTTATAAAAATATAAGAATATTATTTTAAAAAACATAGAAAATAAAAAATAGGTAAAATAACTTTAAAAATTCATTGTATCATAATAAAAACCTTCTTAAATTTTTTTTAGAGAACATGGACAAAGAGGAGAATAGTTCCCAACCAAAATAAGAGAAATAAGGAAAAAATTTTATTTAAAAAATTATTGACCATTTTGAGTACATAAGAGAGGAAAATGGTATTACAACTTAAAATATATGTTAATTACTAGAGTAGAAGATAATATAATGTGTTTATCATATAAAGATCATATAATTACTCTTAATGTAAATAAAATCATAAATAATCCTGATAAAAATGTGATTGAAACATAAATCCATTACCTAAAGTACTATATTACATTGTATGAATTAAAAAATATTATATTAAAATAATATTGATTTATTATAAATATATTTCCGAAAAAAATTCATATATAACTTACTATGTATCATTCCTCTACAATTTCCTATTATCATTTTATTTAAAATTTCATCAATAAAAAGAACATTCAATGTGAAACTTATCCACTACTACAAAAAAAAGTATTGTCACGAGCATATATGCCTATGGATATATGAACACTATATCTATAGGAAGAAGTGACCATGGATATATTTTACCTATATATATGGGAAAACACTCCTTCATATATCCCCATGGCCATTGGTCACCTATATCTATGGGCCATATGATCGTGGATATAGGTTAATGTGAATATTTTTTTCCAATGATAACAAGTTGGGATAGTTTTTTTATTTTGGGAATGAACTATAACAACAATAATTGTTTCCTATGGATATAAAAAATCCTAAATCCTTGAAAAATAATCATTAGATATAGGTCAAAAAAATTATATTTTTTAATATATATATGCATATTTATGAATAAAAATTACAAAAAATTATATTAGTATAGTGGAATAAACACCACTTTTATTCCACCTAAGTTGTGTTCCAAAATATATCTATAGATTATTTTAGAAACCAAAAATACACACACACACACACACCTATATATATATATTCATAATATTATATTTAATCACTAAATATTACATTGTGTAGTGGGAGGAGTTCTTCATTGTTCCCACAATGTGATTTGTTTAAAACTTTACATTTAAATTTTAATATTGTTAATTTTCGTCATATATATTTACAAAAACAAAATTATATGAAAATTTGTAAAAACCAATATTACATAGTGGAAAATAATTCAGTGTTTACATCTATGGTATGTGTTCAATATGAACTAATGATTTTATTTTTAAGACCCTCATAATAAGTATATATATAGATGTACATATGTCAAGTTACATCTTAATATTATTAATTATAGAAAATTTGAAGACATGGAGTTTTGTGGTTTTGTTGGGTGAGATCAAGTCCAACATCTTTTTATATTTTTGGAATATCCTATAGCCATGGACAAAAAGACTATATAAATAGGTGAACACATGGGATTACCAAGATATCCACGTCGACCAGCCAATATGTATCCATGGGTGGTTCTCAAGGATATGTCTAATACAACCATTAAATATAGATTCTAGGATATATACCCACCAATAGGAGTCACATGTACTATGCACGTGGCTATACCCCTATTTTCTACTTTTAATCCATTTTCGATGCATGTTTCAGGTTGATGGTTCTAGTATTTTTAACTTGGAAACAGTTCCATCATCTCCATATTATTAATCATGACATAAGTATAATTTTTATTCATTATATAAAATTTTATTGAAGGTATCATTGCACACAGTGGAAGCTAGTGGGCTTCATATTTTCAAATTTTTATTACTAAAGTGATTTAAATTCATTATCTACCACAATCTGATCCTCGATAGAGGTCCAAGGTCTTGAGAAAATTTAATAAAACAAAAATTTAACAACTGATCATCTCATTTAGACCAAAGATTTATTTTTCTACTTCAAAACAAAAAAAAATTATTTGACCAAAGTATCTAATCTTGAACCACTCAAGATTATCCAAACACTTATCACCGACCATCAAACTCTTGGGGATAGCATAGAGCTATGACGATTCCTTTGACACTACAATGATCACCACGATCCTATCCTTTTTATACATGAAGGAGATCGAATATCGAATGATCAGATGGGAGATTTCTCTCCCTTGGTTGTTGGATGAGGATATTGTAGCTCTCAATCCACTGGAATGAATTAGTGTTGGAAAACATATTCTACCCTAATTATATTTTGGGAGATATAAATACCTATAAAGGGTTCCCCAACCCTCGTGTATCTAACACACAGTAAATTATATTTTAAAAAAATGTTGTGACAAACTAACACTATCATAATGTCATTAATATTTTTATAAATTACTTATAATATATATTAAATATATTACTTGACAATACCCTGGAATTAACATGAATCATAATTCCTTTAATATTAAATGCACATTGAATATTAAAAAAAATATTTATTTAATTATATTATTCCATGTATTTATTAAATATTTGTAAATAATTTTTTTAAAGAAGTTCAACCCAATTTTTATATACTTGAATAATATAGAATTAATTTATTCATCATTGATTGTTAATAATTGGACAACACACATATCCTATTGCGGGGCCCACAATTCCTTAAAGACTATTCACCAGAATAGGGTACACTCTTGAATACAGTATTTTTTATGAACCTATTTGGCCTTATCTTGATAGTTGTAAATACCATTACAAGACTAGGAGTGGAGTCTAGTAACCCTTCATGGAACCTAAAGAGATAATGAATAGTCAAAATAACCACAACCGACCTACGAACATGCACTGTGCAATATATTCTATGTGTCTCAAAATATCTTATAATGTGGGAATCATAGCTCGTGTAATCAGAAATTATCTGTTTATTATCTGTTGTCTAATTAAGAAGAATAACCTTCGACAACTATGGACATGGATTTAATGAAGGTACTACCACCATGATCAACTATTCCAGAGATATCACTACCTCAACTCCAAAGTAAATTTTTTTATCTTATCCATTCAACCAATGTTATACCACCAAAGATCCACCCAACACAAGTTACCTCTACAGAACATCAATGTCATGGATTATTACTTTCATCAAAGTACACTATTAAAATGAATAAATTTATAATTATCTCAAGTTAGGACACCAATACACATGTTCATAAAAATGAACAAACAATGACACCAAAAACATGTGGTGTTCTTATTGAAGGTCCATTCCTCATGATCTCATCTAATGAACATCACCATGTGTGAAATTCATGATAATAAGCCTCAAATCTTATGATCCCCCAACACCTGATAGTTATAAATCATATATTTCTTGTCAAAATGATGTATCTAGACCATATAAAATTTTTTTAATACTAATATCTGGTATCTCATGTTTCTAATTATAGACGAACAACTTCTATAACCCTTTGTTACAATAAATAATATATAGAAATTACCATATATTTAGAAAAAAATATCAACAAAATTATGTTAATTCTACGTCATACGTAACTCATTGAATACAATATATGGTAACAATAAAAAAACTAATAAATTGGATCTAGGGAACACAATTTTCAACACTCCCACATTAACTTGATAAAACATCAAAACAATCCATTTTAACTCATACATGTTAAGATCATGTTTCTATTGAGTTATGGATTTATTCATGGCCCTTCAAAATTAACACTTCTTGGTTATTCTACTATCTTTAACATTATCTTATATTAGTAAGACTCCTCAAAAGATGATATCCTAGACTATATCCATTTTTTACATTATCATAACTTGAAATCTTTTCATCTACTAGTAACAGAGTTAACATAATGATAAAAAAATTTAATAGGTGATATTCCATGATCTAGAACTAATTTTTTCATAACATATAATAATTCTTTAACAGCCTCATGCGAAACAACCCACTCAATATTTTTAGGAATGGCTACCACTGACCCAAATAATATTCACAAGATCATTAACATCGCCTGATTATAATATTAGATCTTGTTGATTCATGGAAGAAATTTATTACCACGTATACTAGTATCAGTTATTCTCTACATAGTAGTTATATATTATTTGTACTTAATATTGTATAATTAGATAGTTTTGACTATATCCCATACAGTTCTCCTAGATATAATTGATATTTTCTACCACAATGTTTATGTTTGAAATATGATTTCTCATACATATATTGTAATATGTGATTGATCCATCACAAAAACATATGGAATTTAACTCACAACAACAATAAACCTTATGTCCCACAAACTGATTCATGGAAAAATTTATTCCCTTTGTAATTGTTAAAAATTATTTCTGGAAATTTTACATCTTTTATTTTTCAATAACATGTCTGTATATATACCATGACTAGGTCTAAGAAACCAACAGATCTACCATAGTAGATCCTAATCCATATAACATAGGTAACTACTTTAAGTCAATATCTAGATATTTAATTTCATCCAATTTATACCTATATATAAAACCAATAGTTGTTTCTATATATTAGAAAACATTTTTTTCTGGGAAAACAATGTAACTCTCAAAAAACAGTTACAGACATATTTAAAAATTCCCTCATAATGAATATTCTTTTATTTTATTGGTTAACTCATTCCAAAACTATATTTTGGTAACTTTTACCCATTATTGGAATTATATGGGGTCACCAATAGTTTCATGTTGCGTCCAGTAGATGTCATCCAAGATTAGTGGTGTTGACATCCCATAATAAATTTAATGATCATAAAGTGTAGCAACGACAATTAAATTTCAAATGAATTTTGGATTAATGAATTGATATTACAAATCTAGCCTCATGGGTACCACGCTTGTACCACCCACATATAGTCTCACTTGAATTACCTCTATAATATTAACAATAATAAACCCATGTACATTGATATATGGAATCCATTATTGAATTTAAATTCATTCTGTCAATTTAATCTTGATTCCATTTAATGAATAGTTGTAGGAACCATTATTCTCAATGAATAATATATCATTATCCATGATGAATGTAAAACCATTACCATGGTTTAATCCTTCCTACATAGTATATATCTCTCGAGTATTCCTTTTCCCCAGCTCTTGTGGAACCAGTTCCTAAGCCAAATATATGTTCTTCTACAACATTGAATAGATCCAAGTCAGTATTTCTCACACTATCCCAAATAGAGATGTAAACCCTTTTATATAAATATGGTCTAGCGCTTGATTATAAGTATAATATAATATGGATTTAAATAATATCCAACATAAAATTTAGGTTACTAAATGGGATGTACATTTTTTTTCTTAATGTTTTTTCTATTATATTATTAATGAACTCTTAATATCTAAAAAAAATGTTCTTATAAAATAATTAATTTATATCATACAATAACTCATATGATATTCATTTCTCATTGTATTAGGAATGTTATTAGAGGATAATTCCATTATTTGAGATTAATGTATTGATGAAAAATGGAAGTATCTACGATGGATATAAGTCCTAACATTTAAAATCCTTTTACATAGATCATGAATCTGATGTGTATAAGGAAATGATTGTTTTAGAATTACTCAATGCTATATTGTTTTTATCAATGATAACACGTAACACTCATCCTAGATCCTTCTTATTAACATGAAAACAATGATATGGTTAGGGAAATTTTCATTTAGGGATTTACTGCATGCCACATTATAATAATCAATGAATGGTGGTTCAATATAATATTTAGAACATGATCCCATATATAATCATATCTTCTAACCATGAAATTAGTATAGTTAAATTTTACATTTATTAAACAAACTCAAAGGAATCTTATGTTGTATATTTACCACTATCTTAACATTGCAATAGGTGACCCTCTTTAGTAGAAATAATTATGATATACTTGTGACATACATTTATTTTAAGGGTTTCATTGTCCCAAACTAATTATATAAGTGTGTGGAGAATATATTAGGTCATTAAATTCAATTATTTTATAACCAGAATAGGTATATTACTAAAAACCACTTAGTTTTTCATGAAAATTATTATGTTTCCACAAATTTATTTATAAGTCTTACATTTTATATTCATCAAGAATTGAGAATGACTCAAGCATTAATGAATTAATAGTAGAGTATCCTATTCAATAATCAAAATTCATTGAATAACTTGGAATGATGTCTCGTTTTGTCCTATGATCAAAAGAGATAAATGTTAAAGGTATACCCATCACATATTTTAAATAGAACTATTAACTTAGAAATTAGTAGTTGGGTATTTTACACTTCTGACATAGGAATCACACTTTATAAACAACATATATAATACACCTTACTTCTTGTAATGTTTATTCTCTAAATTGGATTATGTATTTTAACACATATATTAGATAATAGTGCTGTAATCAATACAAAATATGTAAATTAGAGAAATGTTGTACAATTGTGAATATACTTAAAGAATATTCTACTACTTGATTCATCAATTCAGTTCGTGTTATTTAAACATTCGTAGATTTATATCCTAAAATATGAACAAAATAAACTCTTGTATGATAATACACATCTTCTAATTGACGTACTTTGTGAAGATGTATTTGGCATCAAATGTTCTATTGTATTTTTTTTGTTATAATTCAACTTTTTCACCATAATTAATAAATATTATACCTATTATAAGTTCTATCATACATAATAAACCCTTACAGAAAAGTTAATGAATCATTTTCTCAGTATTGATCATTTTATAATTTTTTTAAAAAACTAGATTCAATGGGAGATAAATATATAATAATGACACATATTGAAATATCATGATCCGTATTTCATATTTAAACTTATATAGTGTAATAAACACCCATTTATATCTATATTCACTTTCTCCTCACAAGATTCTGAAAGATGAGACAACATGGGAAATCATCCATTTCCTAATGTTGTATCGAAAATGAACATTGGGTGTTTAAAAACACATTATTATATAACCATCATATATGTCATACACGAGTTAACTCTAATAATTTTTATTTCCCTCACCTCTAGATGTATCTCAACAGTTATTGGTGACTCTATTACATTGAATAATCATATATTGTAGTACTATAGGAATGTACCAATACTATTCATGGAACATTATTCTTGTATATAAACATAAAATTTCCAATATTAATCATTTTATATATATGTGTTGTTACATTTTATTTCAATAAAATTAAATTATAGCAGATTAGTACTTTTATCCTGAATATTTATTAGGTGTTACTGATTAATTGATTCATTAAATGTATCCCTCTATATTATCGAACTATTTTATCCATCACAACTGGACTAGAATTATTATATTTCTTAATTATTCTAGTGTAAAACATTCTTGAAACCTCCCATAATATTTTACCGGCTATGCCTATACCACTACTCAGAGAGTTCACAGTATGTGTTTGACTATCCAACTATATTGACTCTAATTTCCATGATATGTTAAGTGATATTCCATATTCTAAAATCATAGACATGATTTACTCATTGATTGTTTCTAAAAATGTGACAAGATAAATATGGATACTTCTTTTCTACCATTATTAGTGAATTCATCCCAACACTCTCAAAAGAACTCCCTAGTAGTAGGAGTCACCCTCAACTAAGGGTTAATATAAACACTATAGACCAGGTCAAGTTAAAAATCAAATGAAAGAAGTTTCTTATGACTTAATATTTTATATAGCTTTTACTATTTTTAACGAATGAAATCCTTTTATATTAAATATTTTTATACAATGTTATAATGATCACTTCTAACAAGTATTTATAGAATACGTTTATCATATATTTATGCATATTTTAGTTTATTATTTTACCTATTTCAATAGAAATGAAATTGAATGAAATAATGAACAATGCATAATGAAAACAAATTACCATGATAGTCATGAGAATAAATTATTGGTTGAAACATTTATACCCAATATATCAATTGTGACTTGAGGGTATCATTCCTGATTTAGATGATGACATGGATCACAAATTACACATTGTCCAGTGTTTTCAATTCTCATATATCACTCCACCTAATATCGGTGTGGTCCATAACTTATAATGTCACCATCAATAGTATTTGAAAACTAGTTTGAAGGTTATGGGCTCTCGAGAAGATAAAATACATATAGATAACAATGGAAGTGAAAAACCTTATACATATTGAACAAAAATGATGATACAAAAATCATAAATAAAAATTAATTATATATTACATATATAGATCACATGTAAAAAATAATAAAATAAAATAAATACATACATGTAAGGGGTTGATTACTAATCAATACCAGATGACATGAAAATTAAATGCATGGTAGAATTAAATTGTAATAAATTTATGTTTGCGGATATAAATATATATTAAATGAATTATTCAATTAAAATAATTAATTTTTAGGTCAGATCATTAATTTAATATATATTCATAAAATAAATTATTCAATTAATTTAATTTTTTATTAAAATTATATTAAAAGATATAAATAATAATGTTATTAATTTTTTTATAAATAAATTTATAAATTAACATTTGGTTATATAATATTTTTTAACTAGGTTTGGAAAAACTATCCCTAGGCCATTGTAGGTCATGACGAATCCACACAAGCCCATTATCAGGGGAGTTGAGAAGAACGAACTCTTGGATGGATGATCGTGGTAGATGAACTATTAGATAGGGAGTTACCACATAGAATAGTGTCCAGTCATGATGGTGGCGACATAGAATGTAGTAACTCCAACAAGAGGGGTTCACACAAGGGATGTAACTAACAAGGTCGGCAGTGTGTTATGTGGTGGTCTAGGAAAAATATGGTGTTGTGGCATATGATAGATATAGTAAGCATAGAGAGGCACCCACAGTAGGAAGATCGAGCAATTTGGTGGTTTTAGGGATCTCGCGCGCAGTTGCAGTAGTGTGATAATAGAGGGGCTCGAGATTATTGGGTAAACTAATGGAAGAGGAAATGATCACTACATCGGACATAAAATAGTATGATTTCCATTAATGTTTCTTTTCACTGGCATTAGTGAGGCTGAGGAGGTGGTGACCAAGTGGGAGGCACACTAGTGGTGTGATCTTAGTTGGAGACAATGAGCACTAGAATGATCTGATGCTAGTTATGAGGGTGGTTTGATAGTTGGGAGATGAGCAATTAGGGTTTTAGTAGAGGTTGGTGGACATAGATTCCACAGGAAGCATTACAAAATCCCTTGTTTTATTCAATTATAAATTAAAAGGTTAATTGGAATAATACTCTATCAAAACCCCATTCATTATTTTATGTTGTACCACCTGCTTACTCATATTTTCCTTTTTTTATCTATTATTAAAAAAGAACTTTATTTAGGAATGTAATTGGTTTTTAACAAATATATCATGGGATACTTATCTCAACCATTTTCTGTGTTTTTTTAAAACAAAATTCCAAGGGAGTCCTACAATAATAATTATATTATATTTAAAATTTAATTTTAAAAATGTAATATCATTCATGATTAGTTTTTTTATCAAGTAGCATGAAATTTAATTCATATTTAATTATAACAACTGTCCATGACACTGTTTTTATTTAGGAATGTTTATTAAGTAAGAATTATTCTTTGTTTAGTGATTTATTATTTATAAGTATTCATTTTGTCTGATTTAGTGAGTTATAAATGAGTATTATATCATTATATTTTTTGTATTTATTTCATGAATGTTTTTATATTCTTTTTTGGTAATTATTTATTATATAAAATTCCTATTGATTTTTTTGTTTTGAAAATTTAATTCCATCATGACTTATGTGGAGCCCCAAAAATTTATTACAAGAATGATTCCTTTATTATTTATTTATGTGTGGTTGATAATGATAGTTACCTTATATTTCTTATATCCTATAAATCATGTTATTTGTTATTCCATTCTATACATCAATAGTTTACTTTTTATCATCCATAATAAATGATGTTTGATATTTCATCACATATGATGGGTTATAGAATTCCTATTAGTTTTCTCTCTTTCTGTGAGTCTAGAATAAGAAATAGTTTAATAATGACAAAAAAATACAATTTATTAAACTAAATAAAATCTTTATAATTAAAATTGTTTTTTACATAAATGTGTTCTCATTTATATGTGTGTTTTTATGAGGATTCCATTACTCCTTCATCTAATTTTAGTGCCAATTTCAATATGGATATTGATGCTGAAGATGTTGATGATTCTAGTGGTGTTTAGAGAGGTGATAATGATGTTTTCCTTTCAATAGTAGATTATGATGATTGGGATAGTTATACTGATATGGATATTGAGGCTACAAATCTTATTATTTGTTTATACATTGAATATTTTGATGTAATAGTTTTATTTTATTATGGTAATATAGATATTAAAATTTTATATTTTACTATAATGGATATAGTTTGAATTATGGTGTTATAGAGATTTTAAATGATTGATAAAATTTAATTATGGTGAGATATATTGTATTATATTTGATTTTTTTCCTACAGATAATAACTATTGTTGTAATATGGGAAGCCATAAATTTTTTTATTGGTAGCTCAATGATTTATCCACATACTTGATAGGGGATATATATCTATACCCATAGGTACACCTATGATTATATGTCTATTTTTAGGGATATTTCCCTGGGATATATATATATTTTCATCAATGACCATCTTTTGTGGTTATAGGATATAGAGATAGACAATGCATATGGGAACATACCTATATCCCTGTACATTTACCAAGGCTATAAATATTTGTCCTATTTCTACAAAATTAAGATCCAAAATCCATATAATGATGTATATTATATATATCTAAGGTTTGACACCTATAATTATATTTTTTTCATTTGGTTATAGGTGAATTTTCTAGTATTTCAAGGTAGTTTTTTTATAAAAATTATATTTTCTTCGTTTATTTATTGAAATAATAAAATAATCAACATGATATCTATTTCTCTTGAAATATATTTAAATATAGTCTATATATAAATCTAAGAACTGATCAAGGTAATCTATAAATAATCTATTCATTGATTTTGTGAATATAGTGGGTGAATTAATATGATCAAATGGAATCACTATAAATACACATTGTCAATACCTTAAATGGAATACTATCTTAGTTTTGTATTTAATTTTAAACCTCAACTAATTTTTTCTTCATCAATAGAAAATCATTGATAAATATTGAGCTCATCATAATTGGAAAATAAAATCATCGATATGGGGTAGAGGATAATTATTAATCATCATGATCTTTTTAGGTTCCCGATAATCAATGTGGAGATATATTGATCCTTCTTTCTTCTTAACAAAAAGAACTGGTACATCCTAAATAAATATACTTGTCTAAATTATTCCCATACATAGATTATAAAAAATTTTATTTCTCAATTCCCACAACATAGTGAGGGTAATTTTCTATAGATTACTTGAAATATGTGTAACACCATATATTATTTCTATTAAAAAATTATCACTATGATTCTACAGAATAAAAGAAAAGTATTTATAAATTACATAAAAAAATCTCATAAAATAAGAATATCATCAAAGTTGAGTTTCTTTATAGAAATATTAGATAAGTACCCCCTTTGAAAAGGAATCAAGACCCAGATAATGTATTTAATTTCCATTGGATGTTCATTTTAATCCTCACACCTAAAGATGACCAATGATTTATTTGAATATCAAATGGAATATTCTTATTTTAGAAATTTAAATTGAATATTTTTAAAAAAATCTTATCAATATTCAAATTCACAAAATTTTTTGAAAATTGAGTGATAAAAATATTTTTATAGGGAAAACTCTTACAATCGTAAACATGACATTCCAAAATCTCAAGTGGAGGATAAGTGTGAAATAATAATCATGATCAACTTCTGTGATTCATATAACATTTATTTTTTCATTGTCAATGTGTAAACCCTTGGATTATGGAATTATAATAAATAATTCCCAAATTACCCACATATATAACATTGAACTAAAAATGGTATTTTAGGATGTTCCTTATTTCCTTCAATTTATCTCTCCATTTTACCAAAATAATTAATTTCACTATGAACTTCTTTTCCAGTATTAAATATTTTCCTATTCCTTTGATACTTTACCTGGGTGATTTTTCCCACTTTCTTGACATGTAGGAAGCTGAATCTTATATATTCTATGGTATTCATCAACTGAACTTCTATAAAAAACCATTTTTATTATACAATGTGTGTCATTAAACTCAGAAAATTTGAGTTTGTTATTCATTTATCAATATTGGTGGATACGAATAATATAAAGGTTTCACATTACAACTCCAAATTCTTTTTGTTTATTAGGCATAAAATCTTTTAATTTCCCATCATAATCATCATTACCAAGGTTTATTCTTGTTCCATATATTTAAGGAACCAAAAAATGAATAGTTTTTGAAATAATAATCATTATAAATATCATTCTTGAAAACTTTTTTTAATTATATGATACCTATAGTTTAATCAAGAAAATATATAGTCATTATCTATTCAGATACAATATAATGAATCAAAAATAAAATGTTAATTGATGAATATATATTACATGGGAGTGTTTATTTAGGTTTAAAAATGTAGGGCACTCATCCTATATCTGTGATGATCGAGTTTATACTCAATCCACCCCATTCATAGTTTCTAACAAAAGATTAATTTGTGACATAATCACATCTAATTTTAGGCATCCATACTGAGATGTATTTTCTAAGAAAATCACACTCCTTTATTTACCATAACCTAGGATGTTCTCATATACTTTAGGTTATCCTAATGGTTCTGAAAAAAGTTTTCTCATAGTAATATCTAAAAAATAACTGAAATTTTCATGGATACGAACTATATGGATCACAACATTGCATATATAAATATTACATCATTTTATATGATTATACATTACATATAATTATGATACATGAAAAAATAGTAACAGTTTAGTGTATTTACAGAACTGGATAAATAAACCATTGGTATATAAAAGATCTATATCATATCCTACATAGACCTTCACAACATTCATCATTCTTGAACATATATAACAGACCGACCCATAACGTAATTATAATCAATTCATATGTATGAAAAAATAAAGTATAGTAAACATTAACTGATGGTGTTATATATTAATGTACATTTAAAAGATCATTGTAACGTTTCATGAGGATGATACAATTTTTATTTTAAATCACTTATATAAAATCTTACAATTTCCACAATATTGAGGGAAATTTTTTTATTGAAAATAACAATGGAAAATTGGTAAAAAATATACAAAACTAAGATAATTCATAATGGCAAGAAAATCCATTCATGAAAATTTCATTAAAATAATGATTCCTTTCACATTTTCAATAAAGATTCAGATGTAATTTTTTTTTGAAAATGATAACAATGTAACTTTATTTTCCTTATTAAAATTAAAATATTGGAAAATGGATGAATACAAAAATTTAATAATGGTAAAAATCTAGAGACCAATGCATTTATTATATAAATACTAAACCTTATTAGTTGAAAATTCATTACATATCATTACAATCCATTCTAGAACTGTAAAGGTTTACTTTAATTATAAACACTGATACATAAAAATGTTTATAAAATTTATACATTATTTTCCTTTAGTCAATTCACAATGGTCACCCTTCTTAGGCACATCATAAAAAAAACCTCACTTCATAACTTGGGGAAGAGAAATAAATAAACGTGTTAGCTTAGATGCTTAGTAAGGGTAAACAAAAGAGATATAAATCAATGAGTATAAGCGAGAATAAGAAAAAAGGGGCATGGGAACATGATGTCGATTCACCTTAATAATACCCAATAAGTCAAATAGCATTAATAATAGATCATGAAGTATGGTGTTTTCAATAGAAAAATACAAAATATATAATACATAGGAGTATAGATTCATTATTAATCAACCAAAATCCATGAGTACATGGCAAAAGAATAATACATAAGATTTTGACACTCAAAAAAGCATATAAAATCATGTACATATTCAAGGATCACTCCCAATACAATCCTTATGTAAAATTTCCTATAATATAATTCCTATATAGTCATTTCCAATACTCTCTTAAGTGTGACTTCTATCTAGTAAACTTCATCATCTCTTTGGATTTTCTCAACATCATCATCATTACCCAATGTATGGGAGGGTTATAAAGGACCCAACCATCCTTGGTTTATAACATAACCAAACATCCTGGGATTACATTTTAACAACATCCATGGTTTATAACAAAAACACTCAACACATAATCCTAATCTATTCATATGTATTCCACAAGGCCCTGAAAGCATTAATCACTATAGAAAAGGTTAACAAAAGGAAAAGAAAACAGGTTTTATTAATATTTCATAATCAAAACCCCTATACGGAGATAATAAATATGTTAACATATTATGATATTCGTAATAAATCATAAGAAACATGAATGTATTAAAATACCATTAAAATATCACTTGAATATTTATTGAGTAAAATAACATTTTCAAATTAAAAATATATATTTAAAGTCTAAAAATTTATAAAAAATAATATTAAAAAATGTATTTGAAAATAAAAAAGTAAATTTATAATGTAATCATAAAATAAAATAGTATTCATGAAAGTGGGAATGATACTCAATATTGTTTATGTAAAAACAAAAATTCATTTCACTTTTTTATTGAAAATTCAAAAGTATATATTTTGCGAAAAATATTAGAAAAATATACTAATTTTTTTATATAATTTCAAACATGGGTAAAAGTTAATTGAATAATAATTTTAGAAAAGTAAAAACATTAAAAAATTTTAAGAAAATATAGACATGGAAGAAAATATTCCTTACCAAAAAGGGAAATGTAGTTCTCTTTACTTGAAAATGTTATTTCAACATTTTGAAGAATTAGAGGGGAAAATGAATGGAAAAAATAAAATATCAATAAATTAACATAGGAAAATAATGTACATAATATTTTGGTGATATAGATAATATAATTTCTTCATCATAAAATTATGCATATACAATTCGAGTAAAAATAGATTGTGACATAAAAACCCTCACCTCAAGTCCTTATTTCTTTGTAAGCACTCTTGATTACTATATAAAAAAATATAATTATTTATAAATTTATCATCAATACATAATATTACATATAATGTAATATATATTTTAATTATAATATCTTATCACCCATTCATCATCGACATTTCATTAACATTTTCATTTATAGTGTTAATCGTTCTTTCTTTTTTTATATTTCAGTTCAACAAATATTGTCCTTGAACATTGAACATGGTTACTACATATCCATTACTTTTTTCATGAAATAAATATAATATATATTTATTATATATTTATTTCTATCCTTTCATAAAATTTTATGATAAAAAATGATTTACATCACTATGTGGAGATGGCAGATCGTACGTACGAACGAGTGGTGTTCCCATTTTTTGATGGATGGAACAAAAGAAAGGTAAATAATAATTCAAATTTTGATATAAATTAATATATAATAAATATTACATATATACATTAAATATAATATAACAAAAAACCATTTTTTAAGTGAAGAAAAAGAATACATTTATTTATGGAGGAGGTAGTCCACAAAACATACGAATTACGTTTTCATTTTCTTTAAAAGAAGTGGAGATGATTGTTAATGATTGTAAAATAAATTTAATAACATACCAATATATTAGTGATATTTATTATATAATTTTAATATGGATAAATGAAATTTTATGCAGAATAATATTGGATAAATAACTATAATAATAAATTTTTTCTTAAGAACATAGGCCTCACTTCATGGATTATCAATATTCTCAGGTAGTTTAAAACATTATGGGATAATAATTTTAGAAGAAAAAAACACCATTATAATTTATATTAGTGTATATAATATTATTGTTCATATATTTTTTTAAACATATAGGTTTTTTAGGAGAGCATGTGAGGATAGGAGTGCACATTTTATAAGTGAAAAGGAGCAACGTTTTTGTAAATACAAAAAAAAAGTTTTCAATAATGGAAAGTCACTCTCAAAGAAAAGTTACTGATTTTTTTTTAAAAAAATAAATAATTTTCTAGGATATAAATTCATTACACACCTAAACCATTGAAATAGAATTATATTTTAATTGTTTTATTGCTTTTACATATAAGGTTACTCACTTTTACCATTTAAGTATTTTTCACATTAACTGGTTTTCAACTATGAAATTTATACAATAAGACCCAAAAAATGGAACTCATTTTATACATTATATATAATTATTTTTAATTTGAAATAATTTTTCTGATTCAATTTTTAAATGTAATAAATATTTTTTATGAAATACTAAATGTATATTGTAAGGAAATTAATTTCCTCAAAAATATATCTTCTGATAAAAAATGACAAATACATGTTTATAAATTATAAAAATTCTTTTGAAAATTATTATTTCACATATAAAATAAATATCTGGTCTTATAAATAAGTTTCATTAATTTAAATTCCATTAATATATACTAATAATGTCACAAAGTCATGTTTTTTGTAAAAACATTATTTTTCACTATTAATTAAAAGATTAATATATTTAGAAAAATCCTAAACATTTACTATTATAAAATATTTACATGGTGATGTAAAAAAATTTATTCATTTACTAAAATATAATTTATTAAATGGGTAGATATTAATTTGAATTCATGTGCATAAATTTATATTAAAATACTTTTTTATAATATACATGTTTGAATCATAAAATTTATTTTTTGAAATTTTAGTCTTTATTTGTTATAAATTTAACAATAAAGTTTTATAATTAATAAAATATATACAACTTTTACATAATGTGGATATTAAAATTCATACCAACATATCTATTATCGGGGTTATAAATTATTACTTTATAATGTTTAATTTAGACTTGGTGTTGCATGTAATGAAAGGTATCGAGCTATCAAAGATTATTTCAAAAGGAATATATATAAAACAATGGGGAGATATATTATGCCCCATTTAAAATTAATTTCAATCATGAAATTCCATAACTATGATACAAATAAATGGGGAGAAGGTGTGTTTAGTGTCAACGAGTCGGTAGAAGAAAAGAAGCAGAGTCTAAGGCTCTCCACAATAGTAATAGAGATAATGCTATGAATAACACCAGTATCGAAAAGGGATGAAGATAAAACTAAGGCTACTAAAATAGTACCTTGAATAGTAGAAGGGTCAGGATCCTGCTCATGATAAGTCTACTCCATGTCGAAGGACTGGCCTGCCCCGCGGCCCTGCGCCCCTGACTGACCACTCTGAGCTGAACCTCCCTACTGGTGCTGAGGAACTAGTGGCTGACCGCCACGACCTCGACCTCCACCTCGGCCTGAACGGCTGGAAGAACACCAGTTCCCTAACTGGGGAGAGACCGGTGGGGCTGCTCCTGAACGAGGATTCATGGAAGAACCCCTGTCACCTGCTGCTGGTGAGAAAACCTGGCAGAAACGCTGAAGGTAACCCATCTTGCCGCATGATCGGCACTCCACGGGGTATCTCTGGCACTGTGGCCTCGTGTACCTTATCCGTCCACACTGGTAGCACATCACCTAGTTGCCTGATGATGCGTCTCACTTCCTCAAATCACCATGTGTAGGCTCCTTACGGCTCTTCATGCTGTCATCTGAAGGGATGCCAGCTCCGGAAGCAGAACCGCCCGGAATCAAAGCTCCAGAGTCTCAGATTGCGCTCCGAAATCAGTGCCTGGTTGACGATGGAAGTAATGGAAGTCAGCTGGAAGATGTTCACCTGCAATTGGATCTCCCGCATGAGTCCATCCTCAATCTTCCTTGCCAAGAACACCCCACTCCCATCCCGAAGGGGGGTAAAACGTTGCAGCTCAGTGAAACCATATGAATACTCCATGACAGATAGAGTACCCTGCTCTAAGCTCATGAACACCCGTGCTCGATCGGCCCTCAGGGTCTCTGGGTAGAAGTAGTCATAGAACACGCACTAGAACTCCTCCCAAGTCATAGCCTGCTGCTGACCCGCCTGTGAGACCATGTCCCACCACCTCTTGGAGGAGTCTCATAGCATCTAGGTGGAGAGCATGACCCGCCTCTCTGGTGGAATCTCTAGATGCTCGAATATAGTCAGCATGGCTTCTAGCCATGACTTTGCAGCTTGAGGTCCTCCCTCCCCTGAGACCGTGGGAGGATGCTGCTGCTGAAAGTCCCGCGTCATGTCTGACATAGTCGAGGCAGGAGGCGGTGCTCCCTGGAAGGACTGTATCATCCTCATGAAACCCTCCCTGAACTATGCATCAGTTCCTGCAACGGGTACAACAACCAGTGCCACGGGTGGCTCACCTGGGGGATCGACAGGAAGTCCCTCATCAGTCATGTCTTGTGTCTGATCACGACGTGATGACAGACGTACGATGAGAGGACGTCTCAGAGTAATAGCTCTAAAAGATCAAAAAAACACCTTAGATACATATCTTATCCAGATTCTCTTAATGTTACTTCCCCAATTCCCTCCACTAAATCATGTCTATTATATAAAGAGTCTTTATAGCAAGTGAAGCACTAGGTATTGGTTCTATAAAAAACTAATTTTTATGATTTGTTAGAATACATGGAAAATCATCCAGATATACATCAACAAACTCAAATAAAATATTCATGTCATCCTGGTTGAGTTCTCCATAACCATATGAGATAAATATGCACTCTGAGTATGAATCAAGATCCATTAAATGGTTATAATTTCCTTTAGAAGTTAATATTAAACCTCACACTAATAAACAACAACAGGTTTGTTCAGAATTATAAATGGGACATCCATTCCATAGAAATTGATATGGTATTTATAAAATTAAATTAAATCAACACACAAAATCATATAAAATTCAACTATAGGGATAATAAAAAGATGTTAAAATAGAAAAATAACACAAAATTCAACCATATAATAATTATAGACATCAGATGTGATCATCATTCCACGAAGAGTTTTTACTAATATTTAAACATATAATTTTTTAGGTAGTAATTTTTTACCCTTAGCAAATTATTTAGTTATTAAATAATGGGTAAAATCAGAATCAAATAAGACATTAATAGTTATATAGTGTATTATATGTGTACGTTTCACCATATAATTATCACTTGCCTTATCATTAATGGTGATCCCATGATACATCCCTTTTTCGATATAATTGAAAGGTTTCAGAAGTAGATCATCATTATTAACACTTTTTTCAACAAATATTTAGCATAATTATCATACTCCATTCATTTGAATAATTGAAGTGTGAGTGGTGCATTTGGTTGTGCTTTTTCCACATCACATTCATTGAATGACTTCTTTATATTACTTCAAAATTAGATTTACAATGGAATACTTTTCCTCACATATATAATTTACAAGTCACCATAATATAATTTAATTCATGCTTGTTTTCAAACATATGGTATAAAGGAAAAGTCACTTTATACCCTCCATGGTTTTTTTATATGAATTTTCATTGAATTCCCTGTGTATTTTGTTATCAAAACCATGATATTGATGTGATATATAAATCTCCAATTACAGCATGATAACACATCAAATGGTTTCTTCATAGCCAATAAATATTATTATGGATAATTCTCATTAGACACATTGTTTTATGAAACAAAATTAATGGTCAATCTTAAATAATAGTTCAATAATAACAATAGAAGAATAATTTTAAAGTCATGTAAAATTTTCAATATATTTACTAGAAGATTTATCATCCTTATTCTTCATCTAAAGGAATATGTTCTCTATTTTTGTATGAAGAATAAAATGAAATTACTTATTGAACATTTAGCTAAGAAACTAGTCCCACACCATGGAGTCTGTTTGAATATAATAACTCATATTCTTCATAATATTACATCATTTATCCTATTCAAATATCATATGATAAGCTGCTAATGTAATGTTTTCATGTTCAAGAAACTAGAGAACATAAAATATCATTTTGATGCTATTGATCTATTGCTGAGTAATTAGTGGTGCAACAGACCCATTAAAATAAGGTGCATTTTTTCTTATGAAGGAATCAATTATATATGTTCCCCATATACTAATTTTTATCTCAATATGATTCATGTGTTAAGAAATTTGATTAATATTAGTAATAAGATTTTTTATTCCATATCTGATAAAATTCAGTTTCTTAGGAAGGAAATAATTTCATTTTTCATTACAATCAATTTTAACGAGGTTACTTCTAGTTGAACTAAAACTAAAAATCATTATATGAGGAAAAATAATCAAACTTGGAAATAATATAATCAGGAAAATAATTTATTTGGAACTTATATTATGAAACCCTATTTCCAATCTATGACACCATAGGTTTAACCCTAGTCATACATGTTTGTTATCTATTAAAATTATTCATAATAGATCATAAATATTATTTTATTTAACCCAAGAATATTCCCTTGGAGTTTCTATCCAAGTGTTACGTTAGGACTCTTTGTCAAGTACATTGTAACAATTTTGTTAATATATATCATTCCCAATTTAGGGATACTATCCCTATCTATCATTATTCCATATTTTGCATCCATTTTCTGGAATGTATATATGGATGTTATTTATAAAAAATTCACATTACATTCTTCACCAAATTTTTTATTTTATTCTAATCATTTTCTTATCCTAATGGTTCTCAATAATGTTTTCTCAACTATATTTCTAAAACAAACTAATCCTTTCGTAGATACCAACTGTAGAGACACATACATTTCACCAAAAAACATCAACTTTTTAGTTGAAATTTCATTGCATATGAATATGATCCATGATATAACCATAAAGGTTTAGTGTCTTTGGAAACATAGATATATTAAAATATGTATATAAAATTTCCACATCATTTCAAATTATGTTCTTCACAACTATTATCCTTCTCAGACAGATCATATACAAAACCATTCTTCATATCCTCGAGAAGGGAAACAAAAGAATTTGTAAGATTATATTCTCTGCAATGGTAAACATAAGATATATAAATCAATGATCATTGGTCAGATAAGTATGAGAATAAGTGTTTTATAACATTATTTCCTTTAAAATAATCGTACACAATTAGTCAAATATATTTAATCATGAACCATGTCATTTGAGATTTTCAAATAAAATACACAAAACATAAGACATATAATGGAGGAGACATTAATAATTAATCATGATCCGTCAAAACATATCTTAATAATTACGAATATGTTAATTTTATTCAAATTTCATTATAAAAGGACTTAAGTAGTCATGGTTCACTCCTAATACTATGATTTTGAACAATGTCTCATAATTGAAAAATGTACGTAGTTATTTTCAATATTCAGTTAGGAGTAACCTCTCTCTTATTAACTATATATTTTCTTAGACTTATATCAACTAAATAATAATTACCTAATGAATTAGAGGGATATAATGAACCTACCCATCCTTTTCAGATAATTTAACCACATATAATGGGATTATAATTAAACCGCCCATCCTTGTTTTATAATTCAACTTCGCATCACATAATCATAATCTATTCATATGTATTCCACAAGAGCATGAAAAAATTTATCATTACATCAAATATTAACCCATGTAAAATAAAATATGATTGTCAACATGTTATAATAAAAAAACATCCATCAGAAGAATGAATATTGTATCATTTTATCATATTCCAAGTAAATCCTAATAAATGTCAATGGATTAAAATATATTAAAAATATCACTAAAAACTTCCATGAGTAAAATATAATTTTCATTCAAATTAACTAATTTAAAATATAAAAACATATAAAATTATAATTAATTAATTTTATTTTAAAAGAAACAAGGAAAACTATAAAGGTATCATCAATTAAAATAATATTAATGATAGTGGGTAAAGTCATTCATGCGGTGTATGTGGAAACAAAAAATCTTTTCATATTTTTAGTAAAAACATAAAATGTGAATTATTTGAAAAAATGAACATAAGATTCCATTAACTTTTTATATGAAGTCAAAAAAATTTAAAAATAAATCTAATAAATCATTTTATAATTTTAAAAAATTTATTGAAAACATTTTAAATAAAATATAGACATTGGAGAAAGTATTCACGATTGAAGAAGGAAATATAAACAATTCTACATAAAAACATTATTTTACACATTTTTGTACATTAAGAGAGGGAAATGAAAATAAAAAATGTATAATATATAAATATTTATATGATAGGATAATACAAATGATTTTGGATATATAGAAATTATAATTTCCTCACCGAGAATCTAATCACATACAATCCTAATACAAAATAGATTTTAACATAGGAAAATCACCCCACGTTTGTCTTCATTTTTATGTGGTACTACATTCTATATAATAAAATTAAATATTTTAAATTTATATAATAGATCAAAAAATATAACTATAATAACATGAATGGTTTAGTTATAACATATTATCTCTGATTCATTAAGGAACATTCATTATCTTCTTCATTTTGGATGTTAATAACTTTTTTATTCAAGTATGTTTTACTTTAACAGTTATGGACCTTGCACATTAACAATGGTTAATAAATATATAGAATGTTAATAATTATATTAATTTAATATATATTCATACATACATTGTTACAAACTTTCTTATAAATCTATTATTAAAATTTAATTACATAACAACATGAAGATGGTAGTTTGTACATATACATGAGAGATGTTTCCATTTTTTGATGGATAAAATGAAAAAAGTACATAATAATTTAAATTAATAGAAAAATTATTATATAATTATTATAATATATATATATATAATCTATAATAATAACCAACCATTTTTTAATGTGAATGAAAACTACATGTTTATTCACTGAGATGGTAGTCCACACATTGCTTAATTCACATTTTCATTTTTGTTAATGGAAAAGGAGAGTTTTGTTTAAACTTTTAAAATAATAATAATAACATTAGATTATGGTAATGAGACTTTTATTTCCATTTTATTATGGTAAATTGACATTTTAGGGAGGATAAAACAACATAATGAAATTTAAAAAGAGAAGATAAGAACATATACTGTAATTCGTGGATTTTCTCCTTTGCGATGTGGAAAAAACCATTAAATGATAGAAATTTTAGAATAAACCCCCCCACCCATTATGTTTTGTATGAGTGTTAATGGGAGTATTGGGTAGATATTAGGCTTAAATTTATATGTTTTGGTGCAGGGGTATGCGAGGAGAGGAGTACCCCTTTTATAACTGAAAATGAGTGGTATTTTTGTAAATATCAAATTTTATACAATAATGGGAAGTCACACTGAAATAAAGTGACTCAAGAAATAAATAAAAGAGTTTTGATCAGATTAAATCAATCCAAACCTCTATAATACAAATATAATTAGTTTCTAAACATTTTTTCACTTTACCTCTAAGATTACCCAATTTTATCATTTTAGTTTTTACCCCAATAAATAGTTTTTACTAATATAATTTATCTTATTAACAAAAATATGTTTTTATTATATAATTTGGAACTAATTTTCCAAAATTTTTTATCCATTTCTTATTCAATTTAAAAAAATTAAAAAAATTAATTTTAAAATAGTAAATATATAATGTAATAAAAACATATTTTCCAAAAATATAATTAAAATTCTAAAACATCAAATATGGGTTTATAAATTATATTTAAAAATTATAAATTCATTTATCAAATACATATTTTATATTAGAAAATAGTTTCATAATTTTGAAATCATACTTTTAAAATAATAATGTCATAATGTTTTGCTTGTTTGTAAAAACTATATTTTTCACTATTCATAGAAAATTTCTGTTCTAAAAAAATCCTAATAATTTACCATAAAAAAATATTGAAATTATTATTTCAAAAATGGTATTATTTTCATAATATAAAATTTATATAAATGGATGATATTAATTATATTTTTCATTCACAAAATGCAATAATAAACATTTTTTGAAGAAAAAATACTTTTGAAGAATTTAATATTTTTTTAACCAATTGATTACTAATTATTTATAAATTAATCAATAATTTTTATTAATAAATAAATATATAATGATTTTTCATGAAATTGTTATTACTATTCTCCCATGCCATTTTATCTACTAGTTTATAATGGATTACATTATCATGGTTCATTTCGAATCGGGGTATTGTGTAAGGAGATCTATAAAATAATTAAAGATTATTTTAAAATATATATATATATATATATATAATATAGTGGTTTAAAAATACATTCCAAAATTTTCTCTAAATAATATAATGATATAAAAGAGAAACATTTATGGTCGAAGAGGGATGTGAAGTCAGTTTTCTTTAAAAACATTCATTCAGTCTCTAGAGTACATAATGAGTGGAAAATGAAAGGAAAACATGTAATATAAAAAATTAAAATTCAAATAAAAATACATGATATTTTGGATATGTATTTCATATATTTTATCCTTTAGAAATTTAAGCATAACAAATCCCTGTAAAAATGACACTGTAACATAAAACCCTTACTTCAAGTCTGTCTTTCTTCATAAGAACTGTAAAATATTGTATAATAAATTTAAATATATGATAATTATATAAAATAATAATATTTATAATTTTATGATCATATATGATTCACCTATAACATTTAAATACTCATTTACTCATATTTTTTCTTAAAATACTTGTTTCCTAGTGATAACAAATATATTTTTTATATTTTTGGGATAATAAGTTATGGTTATTGAAATTTGATCAGGGTTACATAATATCCAAAATTTAAATCATGATATAAATATAATATATATTCATTATATAAATATTTATATGTATTTATATAAAGAGGGGATGAAAAATGATTTACATGACTTTCTATAGATGATAATAACTATTTACACAGGAGACATGTTTGAACATTTTTATGGATGGAATGAAAGAAATATAAATAATAATTAAAATTTATTAAATAAATATTGAACATATATAAATACCATATATATAAATTTATTTCATCATAATAACCATCAATGAAATATGGTGGTGGAGAATGAATCATATCTCTACGGGGAAGTGATAGTCAACACATAGACATGAGTAGTATTTTCATTTCACATTTGTTAGAGAAGAGGTGGGAAATAGTTGTTCCATAACCACAATAACATATTATTCTATTGATGATATTATTTTAATCATGATTTGATAGATAAAATAGTATTATATTATGTAAAAGAATTAATAAAATTGAAATAGCTTAGTTATGATTTAAACCACATATTAGAGAAACTAACTTTGTTTTAAACATTAATCCACGAAATATTTGTCCTAGGAATATAATAGAATATATGGGATGTAATTAATAAGTGATAGATGTTATTTAGTATGTATTGTCTTATCTAAAAGGTAAAAATTGTGTGAATAAGGGGGGAGAAGAGGTCCTCATTTATAAGTGAGGGGAGGGACACACATGAAATTTCTTAAGAAATTTCAATAATATAAGGCCACATTCATTTGAAAGTTGCTCCAAATATCCATGAATTAGAACATAGGAAAATTTATAGATGAAATATTTTAAAAAATAACAATTTTACAAGTTTATGTATTCCTACACTAATAACTTAATTTAACGCCAAATAAACCAATTTTAACCATAATAGTGACAAAAAAATTTACACTCTTTACTATTCATCATGAAAAAAGTTATTTTAATCTATTAAATTATTTTATTTTTTATAATTAAAAACATGAATTCAAATTTAAATGATTTAATTAATATAAATTGTGAAATATTATTTGAAATAAGCTTGACAAACTCAATGAAAACACATTTTTAAGAAAACAAATTTCAAACACAAATATAAATTTACAACCATTACGTGCATCAAAAGACCCATAATATCATTTTAAGGGAATTTACTAAATATGTAATATATAAATCTCAATAAAACTATTAATAAATCGATATTAATTTATTTTATTTATATAAAACCACATTGAACGTATAATTATTTTTAGAAATTTTTTTTACCAATAATGAACTTATAAAAATTAAATTATCCCACTGATTCCCATGTATTTAATTATATTATTTATAAATAAATTTTTTTTTTTTAAATTCAATATAAAATTCATAACATATGTGAATTTTATAAATGAAATGAAATTATGTTTAAAAAAATTTTATTTTCATTATTCACTAAAAAATCATTTCGTGAAAATCTTAAAAAATCACCCTATACTAATGTTAACATGATTATTTAAAAAATTAAATTCATTTTATAAAATTAAATTTAAAAAATTGTATAAATTAATTATAATTTATATGAACAAAATCCAATAAAAACCATTTTTTAAGAAAACATATTTTTGAAGAATTAAATTACATTAATAAAAATTGAGTACTTATTGATTGTGAGATAATAATTATTTTGAATTATTTAAACCTTCATACAAATTTTTCATAATGAATTTATTACCATTAATACTTATCAATATAAAATCCATGATATAAAAAAAATATCACAAGTCATTTTGACATGGGGTTGTATGTAAATCAAGCTATCAAATATTTATGTTTATTTAAATGGGAAAAAATATAAAATATTAGGTTTCCAAATTATAACCCCCCAAAAATTTATTTTTTCCTTGAAATTTTTTCCATTTGATAAAAAAATGAGGATATATTCATTTCATTACATTCTTGGTTTCCTTTGTAGCCTCCTCGCATATTTGATTCCTCTTGTAACATATTGACATTACTCACTTTTGAAGAAATAGTAGAACTAGTTCAAAATATGACCCCATGCATGCCCCCATATTCCAGAGGTATCCAAATCGTTTTTAAGGTCCAATAGTTGTACACTGGATAGACTATACCCTCTATATTAATTATAAAACAATGGAGAAATAAAATAACTAATAATGGACTGATGGAAAATAAATACCCACACATAACCATGTAATTTTATACATACATGGTAGTCAAAATATAATAGGTAGTTCATAAAAGTGAAGTAGAAAATAAAATAAAATAAATTAAGTCTCTCACTCTAGATGGAAGCTCAAGTTTATCCTTAACTGCTACTCCCCTACAAAGTCCTAGTCCATTAATACAACAAAAAGCATCACAAGAAAAGTCATATCCTATAGTCGGGAGATCTGTTCGGGTACTAATTAGTGACCAAAATATGTTGTGTGATAAACTTAGTAGGCCACCATCAGTGAAATATAATTAATAATTCATAATGTAAATATAAAATGAAGCAGTGTTCAAGTATAATAATAAGGTATTGTCTAAATAAATATAATTATGTGAGGCTCAAGTTTCTCAAAGGACACATGACCAATTGTACCTCCTTCATCCTAAACAAGAATGTATCTAAATATGTTCAGTCACATATATATGTACTATTTCCACATTATAATAATAACATAAGAGTCTCATATTTTAATAAATGGACGTCATTCCCAATGATATCAATATAGGATAAGGGATGTCATTCACAATGAGTACCAATTTTATAATTTTGGATTCCATGGCCAAAAATAATGAACTAAATGGTGATGGAAACCATTCCAAAATATTACTAATGAAAATATGAGGGACACCATTCCCAATAAACACTAATAATATGATGTGGGATTCCATTTTCAATGAGTAATAGTAAAATCATAGTGGACGCCTTTCCCAATATTTATCAATATAATAATGAGGTATTACAATGCCCAATAATTACAAATAATATTTGGGAAAACATTGTATAAATAGTTTTAAGATAATTAAGATCCCCATTTCCATTAAATTCTCTAATAATGAGGTACTCTATGTCTATAAATTTTAGTTACTCATTAATCAAAAATTTTTACCAGCGCATACATGGAATTATGGATCAGAATCCATGTGACCAATAAAAATATAAATTGATAGGTGCATTTTATTTAACGAATCATCACAGTCTGTGGGGTAAAATCCATTAAAATTTAAAATTCAAACATATCATTAATTATTGTTCTATCCGTGAACAAAATGGGGAAAGTGTAAAGGGAATTCCTTTCACACATCATTAGTTTGATTTAAAAACTCGTATATAATATAAAAAATAGTACACCACTAAAGGTGGATAAATATTATAGTCAATTTCATTGCCCGAATGGCCTGATGGACTTCTTTTTATTTATTTATTTTGATTATTTTTAGTTTGATGGTTGATAGGGAACCCATACAAGGATCATAGGCTTTGTGGATTACCTATCTCCAAAGATCTTAGAGGAATCAATCCTAGAAATGACTACATGGTAGTTCCCCTCAATAGTGTCTAGATTGTGAAGTCATCTTCCTTCATTGTCATTCCTACTCAGCTAGGAATACCTATATAGTGTTGCACAACCCTAGTCTCGATGGCATTTTTTATACCCTATCATTATTCCAAATCATGATATCTTTGTTCTGGTGAAACCAACTACTATGATTCTTCAACTGGATATATTTCCTTTATTCAATATGGTTGCATCTACACATTATGATCTGAATGAGGTGGCCCAAATGCATTGAGGTGGCTTGAAGGCCTTGAGATGGCCCAATATTCTTAACTGGCCCAAAGGACTTAAGTATCCCAAAGGGCTTAAGGACTCCAGGCCCAAACCGATGGCTCCACGTTCAATAGTTCTGGCTGCTATAGTACAGAATAATAGATGCTACAGTACATGATACAATACATTAATAGTAACCTAGTGATATGCCTCCAACAAGATTCAAACCTGGGTCTTGGGGATTCACATGAAGAGTCCTTGCCAACCTGGTAGAGGCTCATGTGAAAAAATGTAGGTTTCTAACACTGAATCCTAGTCAGGGAATACGAAGCCCAATTTCATGCCATATTCCCGAAATAATAAATGTATTTGAATCAACCTATGCATAATATTAACAGATTCCACGTGTGATGGGACTAAAGCCTGCCCTAGTTCCAAATGAGAGCAAGGTGTACAACTAGTGGGTTCCAATAGGCCAACACACCATGGCTGCATAGTAAACCGTATTTATAATTCATTAAGGGATTAATAAGACTTCATTACTCTATAAAATTCAACATGATTGATTTCACAAAATGATTCACAAATAAATTCCCTTTTGGTATCATGAAAAACTCACCAAATGAGTGTTATGTTCAATTACATGCAATGGTATATTAGAGAAAATAATGGGACACACAAAAGGGGATGTTCTATGTAGAGGTCACACTACTCCAACCATGTCAATGGGTCACAAGTTTATCAGGGATAAGTAATATCAATTAAATTTATGGAATTTCAAATATTAATAGCAACACATAGATAATCTAATGTGTGGAATAGTGGAAATATTTAATAAATTGATAAGACTTAAATGGAAATATTATAGCCCACTTATGACATTCTTAGTAATATTTACTCATCCTTAAGAAGGTTTTTATTTGATCCATACATTGTGAAATCATAAGAATTGACAAATTATCTAAAAATAGGTCATATGAGCTTGCAAAGGTATAACATCCAATATGATAAGATAAATGAAGAGGACTGATATAATAATTGAGAGATATAAAAAATAATTGATATTGGTTGATTATGATCATAGAAAAAAGAAATATGAAGGAACCTAGAAGAGGATTTGAGAAGATCTCGATCTACTAATGCTACATTGGAGAAGTGGGAAAATAAAGGGGGGAAGAAAACCTAAATAAGGGAGGTAAAAAAGATTCATTTCCACCACTTTATTGAGACAAATAGTTTTTCCTCGTGGATTGGATAATCGTGAACAACCATTATAGTGATACATTCAAAAATGGGGAACCCCTCACATGGATAGAACATTGTTAGACAAACAATTCCCATCATGTGAAGATCACCTCTTTAATCCATGTGAAATTTCATGCCTTCTCAAGCAACATCAAGTGAATAGTTTGAAAAATCATTCAAAACCACTACAAGCCTGAAAATAGTTTTTCCACTATTAGCACTAATCACATGCTTACCATGAAACTCCCATTTACATCTCAAAAAATGAGGCTTCTCTATATTGATGCTCATTGAACCCTTCCAAACACCCAGGGAAAACCTCTAGTCTTAAACCCCATCAAAAAACAACACCTATAAGCTGTAAACATATTTGAATTCAATTTTAGAGCATAGTTTATTATTTATCCCATTCACTAAACTGAAAAACATAAATTCCATTGAATTTTCATCATGGTCGAAGAAATTGGATGTTACACCTCCAAATAACTTTTACCAATAAATTAGTCTTGTTTCATAAAACATTATAACTGTTATCTTAAATTTCTATGTGTTTTTATTCATAAGAATGATCATTCCCCTGTGGTATAAACTTTGTGTTCAATATAAGTTAAATATCAACTATGTTCTTCCTTAATAGAGACACATGGAACCCATCATGAACTTGAGATATGTTAAGTGGAAGTTAATAAAGATTAACAATAATCCCCAATTGATCGATAATATAAAAAGGGATGTTATATATAGTAATCATATTTAACATATTCTTGAATATCATAACCTTCTTCCTTATAAAAATTTACTATAATACCTTCAGACCAACAAAATTTAATAATATCATCGATGATTTTCATTATAACACTTATGCTGAATATGAGATTCCATGATGTGATGATGAATGTATCTAACATTCTCTACCATTTCCACATGTAATGAAGATTCCAATATATTTTTTCCTCTATCTTCATCCCAACATGTTAGATTTTTTAAATAATTTCCAAAGAAGTATTTATAAGAATCTATCTGAATGATTGAGTGACAACTGTTTTTATAAGAGATTTTAACTAAAGTAATGTGATGATACTTGACTCCTTTTAAATAAAGATAAAAAGACCTCAATATATACTATAGGGTTTGATGGTTCTCTTAAACTATACTTGTGTATGAGGATGATAGGTGATACTGATACACAAATATGGATTTAGATGTTGTGAATAGATCTCTAAATCATTAAGGTAATACTAGAATCTTGGTTAGATAATATAGAATGTGGTAATTTAAGAAAACATACCACTTCAATAATACATGATTTTGGTATGGTTAATTGTTGAAATATCCCCTTTGAATTTTGTCTTTCAAACATATCTTTCTAACATATTAATCACTGAGATACATACTCTAGAATATCTCACTTCATGTTCTCCCACAATAAATACTCTTTTAGATCTCTGTACATCTTCATAATTCTATGATAAATAGAGAACAATGAGTGATGAGTTTATACCTATAGATCATTCTTCAATTTTTTTTATTTACTAGTCACATACTCTGTTCCAAAATCTTATCATTCCATCACATCCATGATTGGACCAGAGAACATTTCTCACCATCTTTTATAGATCATCTCCCTTATAGTTCTCATTAATCTTCACATAGATAGATGGTTGAACACCAATTTGAGAAAGGTAGTATTTATCCCCTTTCTTTAAATTTTCATGTTATAAGATTTTAATTAATTAAAAAAAATTATCTCCTTTAATTATCCTCACAAATAACATAAAATTATTTTCTCAACTCAAAACATTAGCCTACTTATTATCCTTACTTGGGTGTTAATGTATTGAGTAGTTATAATATTTAATCAACTCCAACCATATTCTATGGTTTATATTCAACAATTTTGGGGGAATATATATTTTAATCTTTTATTATTATTATATATTTTACACCTCGATCTATAGTGATAATGCACCCATCCCTTTAATGCAAATATTACTAATACAAAATATAAATCATGAGTCAGGTAATATTTTTATAAACATTTAGTTGGTTTGGGGTTAAGATATAACCATATAACTAGGTATAATAACACTTACCAAATCCTCACCTGATGAATTACTGTAAATAAAAATTTATTCTCTAATATAGGGTAGTGTGATCATAGGTGTATTGACCAACCTTCTATTTAGTTATTTGAATTCAGTGAAACATTCATCTGTCAGATGGAACATTACTCTTTAAAGGGTTAACATGGTGACTATAAAACCATGATATTTTAAAATAATAACATTTTATTAGATAATTCATTTTACATGAAACAATGAGCTTAAAAATAAAACAAAAAATATTTCTATAAATTTAATCTCTGCTATCACTTACAGAACACTCAACCCTTAGCATAAAGGAAACTTTATATAGTATAAAATGATAATATATCCATTATATTGTGGAAAATGTATATAACTAACTAAATTATGAAATTTTTTTTTATATTTATATTATAAATAAAATAATAATGATTTAAATTAAAAACAAATGTTATTTGGAAAATAGTATTTTTTTTAAAAAGGTTTAGGTACACTTTGAAAACATAATTTAAAATTAATTATTACTACTTTTATATAAATAATTAAAAAAAATAACATCATTTTTTAAATGATAACAAAAAAATTATATTAGTTTTATGTTTTTGGATTTTTCTAAATTCTTTCATTTTTTGATGAGTAGTGAAAAATAATAGTTTTTATTGAAAACAACCTTTTGTTTAAATAATTTACAAGGTCAAATTATATTTTAAATCAGATTTAATGTAATATAATATCAATTATGTTACATTTTAAATAATTTATTCAATTGGAATCAATTTCATATTAAAATATTATAATATAACCTTCTATACTTATGTGATATTTCTATTTGGAAACCCGATTTTTCATTGCATATACGAGTATAATTTTAAATTATATTCTACCAATTATTTTAATTTATTCTATTAAAATGGATTTTAAATTTGGAATAAAAATAATTTATATTATATAATATGTTAAACACAATTATTTACTTATTAACATAGAATTAATTAATACATTTTTATTATTTAAATCCTTTATACATATGTTTCCAAATGTGTTTAGTACTACTCATACCTTGTAATTTAACAACTAGGTTATAATTTAGTAATTTATCACATTCATTTAGAATCATTGATTTTTGTAATAAATGATATGTAATAGTTAATTATTATTTCAAAGGAAAAATATATAGAATGTTACGGTGTCAAATTCAACCACAAATAAATTAATTTCTCCCATGAAATTATCTCACTTTAACACAAACAAGTGAGGATAAATATGCATCATCACATACATAGATTCATATATAGCTTCTAAAAATTTGTGATTTTTTTGAATAACATTAATTAGATGTGTATTATTATTTCGTAATACTTTTTATCTTTGATCCAAGATTGCTACCAACTGTTCTTCATAATAATGGTCATTCTCCAGTGGTACAACCTATGAGTGAAGTACATGTGATAGATCGTGAATCAAAATATTTTAAAGAGAAACACTGAAAACATCATGAAATTTTTATGTGTTAATTGGATGTTTAAAGATATAAGATACAGCCCCTACTAAATCTAGAATCATGAAACGATAAATATATTTTGGTCACAACTATACCTCCTTACAAAATATCATTAAATTGTTTCCTAGATAAATTCTCTGTAATTCATTCTTAATAACATGAAATTTTAAATCACATTGATGGTTATAAACCTTACACATCTGTCAACTCTAATTTTCCATGATATTATGGTGATTTGATTTTACCTTATCATCTATTTATATAGTTATCTCAGGTCCTCATATATTTCTTTCTCTAAATTCAAAGAAACATGTCTGAGTTCTTCACTTATTTTTATAGGACACTTTATAAGGATATATCATAATTATTGAGTGAAAGTTTTTATTATAATATAACTCATTTATTGGAATAAATTTATCCCAAATACCATTTAAATATAGTGAACGATGACTCAAAATCACTTATTGGATTTAAATGGTTTTCTCAAAATGGAAATATGTCGGAGGGTGATAGGCAGTACTAAAGAAAAACTCCTTATCTATTGCCTATTGAAAAATTCTATAGAAAATAAAGGAAAATTTGGATCTCAGTAACATAATATAGAATATATCACTCAATAAAACATTAAAACACCATTAATGTATAACCTAAAAATATGGTCAAGAGAAAAATATCTTCCAATGGAATGAAGAATGGTTACTTTATAAGGAAAGCAGTGGCAACCCAAATATCATTTTGACTTGTATATATTTTGAGGAGTCTGATAATGAAATTAATCTTTATTTTTTAAAATTAAACTTTTGGTATTTGTAATAGTTGTAACATCACCATATTCTATTGAATTATATCCTTAACATTATTACATACTATGAACTGATACATATACTTTGTAATATCTCTCTTCATGTAGTCCCATTTGAAGTAGTCTTTCCGGACTCTATAAATATTCATAATTATAGAATGAATTGATAATTATGAACATTTAACTTTTTCCAATATCTATTTCAAAAATTCTTGTGTTAACATAACACATAATCGTTTCCTTAAACTTATCTTTCAATCACAATCATGATTAAACTCATGAATATTTCTCACATTTACTTTTAGATCATCTTCTATCAGTGACTATTAAATCATCACATGGATAGATTATTGAACCCCTAGTCGAGAAAGATAATATTTATCCCCATCCATTAATATTTCAATTTTCATCCTATGAGAATCCATAAATGTTGGATCTCTTCAATCCTAAACATATATAAATCGGTATTATTATTTTTACTCAAAACATGAGCCACCTTATTTTCATTGTGATGGAGTTAATGCATTAAGAAAAAATAATATATAATGAACTCATACAATCTTATCTAGTGTATATTAAACTATTTATGTGTAAAAATGTAATTTAAACTTTAATGATAACTATATATGATACACCTTTGTTCATAAAGATAGTATCGTTATCTCATTAATCCAAATACTAATCCTATAAAATCTTAATTATGAGTTGGGTAATTTTTCAAATGTATCATCAACTAACATTAGGTATATGATATCACTACATAGTTATGAAAAATAACACATCTCATCCATTTAATTAATACATTATTGTAAATCAAAAACATTTCTACGTAGTAGGGTTGTGTGAGAACAGGTGCACTAGAAAACATTTTTTAGTTACATGAAATTTTCTATGCATTCTTCCATCCAAAGGAATTTTACTCATTTCATGGTTAAATTTGTGAGTAGATTTGACAGTTGTAAAACGTCCATTATAAATTTTCAATAATATATAAATAATCAAAAAAACTAAATATCTCATTCATAGTGGAAGGTCTAGGGTAATGTTAAATAATTTCTATTATGGGTAGATCCACTGGTATTCTCTCTCGTGATATTATATTACCAAAAATTGAACCTTTCTGCATCCAAAATTAACACTTCATTGATATAAATCAGAACTATAGATATATATTTACATCCTTAAAAACTTGAAATTGTGGATATATATTATGTATATCGATAATAATAACTAGATATGATATTAAGTTGCCATATATCCACAGTATTGATAACAATTATATAAAAAAACCCAGGACTACCTTTTGTCTTCCTCCCTAAAAACAACCCCACAATTCTTAAAAAACATGAAACTACTACTGAATCCCATGACACTATCAAAGATGTATCCCTCCCTACACCCATCAACAATGTCTACACCGATGTCAACATCCCCATTGTCACCCCTAATGAATGACGCACTCCACAACCCTAACCCATTTTCTCACTCTTCCACCTAAAGTTGTTATAACCCGTTTATCATGACCCCTTCAGGCCTCTGATACCCATTTTTCCGGTTCCCCTACCAAATATTGATTCCCCCTCATCCTCCAATGTGTATTTAACCCAAACCATGTATTTCCTTCAATCTCATGACATCCTTAATCAAAGATATGTCCCATATATTCTTCTAGTTAGTTTACAATTTATATTTAAATTATTATATTTTATATTATTATTGTTTACATATTTATTTATTATAATTTTTTTTGTAAACATACTAAAATCATTCGCTGTAATTTTCCTGGATATCTAAATCCTTTTAATTTCAATGTTTTGAATGTTAATGTTATTTCTTTCAATAAAAATATGAATTGATAATAACGTATAATTAACAGTACATAAAAAAATATTAAAATTAAATTTAATATATTTGATTACATGTAACATATCCAAAAACCATTCACCACCATTATCAATATTATTCATGGTTTTTATTTGGATCTTTTAGGAAAAGGATTTTTTTTCATCTCATTATTAATTTCCCAAGAGTTTTGAAGTTCTAACATACCTGAAATTTCATTACATTATCATAAAAATATTTTTATGATTCTCCATTCTATGGTATTAATATTTAGGAATGGATAACATCTCACATGTTCTCTTATATTGTTTCATATATATCTAAATATTTTAAAATTATCTAGTTCAAAGTATGATGCTACTATATCATAATTCATAAAATGTATTACTTTTTGTAAAAAAATAACATATAAATTGTATTTATCCATGCTTCTTCATGTTTTTGCAACACGGTTATACATGTATTTTTACAGGTTTAAAATCTATGTATTTATACAATTTTTAATTCTAACTTTTATATCCAAAATTATTTTTCCTTTGATTTATTTTAATTAGGTAAACATCATAATTTTTGTTAGTTATCTGATAGTAAATTTAATAAAAACACTATACAATGGTTAGTTATTCCTAAATTGATGATCAAAAATTATATTTTTATTTGTTGAAATTATTTATTTAGTCATAATATATGTTTATAATTTTATTTTTTACCTTAAAATTCGTTTTTTATTTTATGTGATAGTAAATATTCTATGTGTCAAAAAAAATTTCTGAGAAATCATATTTGTTCTCTAACCACTCAATTTCCATTAATATTTTTCCATATTTTTTTTCTATTATAAATAATATAAATGAGTTGTAATGAGATATGTTCTCTATATATTGTAATATTAACTACTTTTCCATCTGTATTTTATAGTTTTCTACCTCTATAATAATATTTTAAAATCAAATACATTGCTAATGAAATCTAAATTGACATATAATTAAAAACATTAATGTTATTATATGTTTCATTATGTCCTTGTTATAAGTTAAACATAGCTTGGTGGGTTTAAGGGGATATATATGCCACTAGATTGGTTATTTAAACATGTGGAATCTATTTTTTAGGATGGATAATCATGTCAGGCCTACTTCAGTGAATTATACCCTTGATTGAATGATTTATAGGTATTATAAGGCTATCTTTAGCGAATTATAAAAAACATGTGATACTATTTTAATTGTATAAAGTGGTGAATAAAATTACAGAAATAACATTTAGTTCTTTGGGTGTTTGACACATTCTTGAGCTTACAAAAGTTTAACATTGTTACAGTTTAAATGGTTTTATAAATTCTAAGACATGTTTTTAAGAGGAATATTGTAATTATTTATTTTGGGTAAATCATTACCAATGTTTGTTGAAATAGAATTTATGATGATGTTCCTTAAACAAATTTGTTAAGCAGTGAGTTACATATTGAATTAATATATAATGTATCCTGAATCAAAACATCAAATGTTAAAATAGAATGAATAATTTTTTAATGGTTTTATAATTAAATATTTCATGAAATATAAGATATTGATTACCTAATAGAGGTTCCTTTTAAGTATTTTATTGTAGAAATTATGATCTTTTATATAGAGAATGTATTTCTATTTTCATATAATTTTGACATGCTATGATGGGGTATTAAAATAAATACATTAGTTTTATTTTAAATTAAATGAAATAATAAACTTTTTTAGTTATTTATTATATATTTATCACTAACAATTTTATGCTATATTTGAGTTATGTAAATGGTCACTTATTGGTGGATTATAGTTGGTGAAGTTATGAAATTCCATGGTATGACATAATTTTCCATGAAGGTAATTGAATCCTTTTGGAATTACACTAGTATTTATTTATTCACATACTAACTCTACAAGTTAACACTGGTTGTGGTGGTTTTTAATAAGGATTATGTTATCACTCACTATATATAACAACTTTCATGAATATATATTGAATGCATAATATTTTTGTTAATGGAATTTGTACATTTTATGTTGGTTTTTCTTTCTAGTGATTGTTTTAGGTTTATTATATAATCTTATATTTTACTAATGAGTTTTTTTCCACATATCCTTAAATTATCTCTTTTAGTTTCACTATTTATGTTTTTCTATGAATTAATTACATTTGATCTTTTTTGAATACTTAACATTTTTGGGTGTATCGTTATATTATCTATAAAATGATTTTTTTAAAGTGGTTTACTGATAGACTTATGAAATATGGATTATAAAATATAAGAGTTATAGGTATTTTTTTAATGCCCATAACAAGACTAGTGATAACTGTTAATCATGATTTGAGGAATTAATTTGAATATCGAAAATTATATAGAATCATTTTAGTTCATGAATTTTTAGTTACCATAATATTTTTAATCATTAATTGATGATTCATTGAATATATATATAATAGTTATGAATGTTATTTAAATGATCAATGATTTTTTCATGTGTTACTTGAAACATTTTAATCCTTTTTCAATGAAATTTATAATATAAATTATTATAAAAAGGACTTTTGGAAATGTAATTAAATTTGAACAACATGTTAATAAGTGATTCTCAATGTTGATTTTTTATTTTTGACATGTGTTTAATCTATATTAGTTTTTGTGATGATTTTTTGCTTCTATAGAAGAAACTTATAAAGTTTTGTTGCAAACAAAAATATATAGCCATCTGCCATTATTATGGATAAAAGTATATTTCTATGGGAATCACATGTGGTAATAAGAAAAATCCCATAAAACAAGAGTGGTTATGGATCTAGATAATATCAATGATATAATCCCATGGAAATTGATGTGTTTATAGTTCAATTATATGAAATGATCTTTATATATTCATGCATCATGATTAGATAATGAAAGATATTCACTAGAATGGTGTCAAGATATACCATATTCTTTCTTGTGTTAATTTTTATTGATAGAATAGATTGAATATTTTTGTTTTAAGGACCTAAGTGTATATAATTATTGTTTTTCTATTTATCTATTGCTAACGACTAGTCTAGAATGGGTTATCAATAAATTATTTGATAATATTTTCCAAATTTATATCCAAAAATAGATATTCATTATAGGATTACATTATATTTCTAATAATGACCATTTTTTCATATTTAGATTCTATTATTGAGAATGATACATGATGTCTAACCATACATTCTTTTTCTTATTGGAAATATTTAAGAGAATGATTTGTATTTCGTGTTCTTTGGAATACTATATGAACTAAATTTTGTAATATTTGTAATATCATACTTAGAATTTTATATTTAACATTTAATATTAACAATTTAATTAATACATTAATAGGTATATTATTACTGAACATACAATTTAATGAATTTTCTATGTTAACATTTTTTCATGATTGTAGGTATTTCTGTATGGATTACCAAACAATATTTTTGTATACCTATTTGGTGCTTTCTTATTTATAATTATTCTTTATTTCTCAGTTCGGTGATTTTCAAATGTGAATTATATCATTCTTATTCAATTCCTTCTATTTATAATATTACTATATCCTTATTCTGTTTTTATTTATTATAAAAATCCATCTTTATTATTATATTTTTACATCTTAATTAATTCATTCGTTGATAGGTTTTTCAAAATTTTATTTAAAGAATTATTATGTTCAAGTTTACTTATGTGTGGTTGATCATGATAGGTATTTTCTATTCCAAGTATTCCTTAAATCACTTTTTTATAACTTTCAATAAATAATTATTTTTTATTTTATTATAATAGATAAATGTTGTATTATATGTCGTCATATATAAAGGGTTACAGAAAGCCTATTAATGTTTTCTAGTGTTATGATTTTAGCAGAAAAAATAGTTGGGTCATGATATTGAAAATCCAATTTCTTAAAGTAAATAACTCCTTTATAATTAATATTGTTCAATAATTAATATTTTTCCCATATATATGCTTTAAATTTATAAGGATTCTAGAACTTGGACAAGTAATTTAGGTGATAATGTTAATGTATATATTTATTCTCATTATGATCGTGATTCTAGTGGTGTTTGGGGAGGTGATTATGATTGTGTTGTTTCTATAGGACATTATGAAGGTCATATGTTTGTGTATATTACTTATATCCATGATTTTGGTACCTATAGTCGCAGTTTTTTCACAAGGCTATATTTGACTTTTCTTGTATTGATCTGTAAATTTTTCATATATATTCTCTTTTCATATAGATTTTAGTAAACTTTTCAAGTGATCTCCGTGATCTTTATTGATATTGGAATATATTATAATATCATCTCTAAATATTAATACAAACTGAGCATGGTAATCTTTAATGAATATATTTCTCAAAGATATAAAGTTAATGGGGGAATTAATAAAACCAAATAACATCTCTATAAATTTATAGTGTTTATACCTCGAATGGATGGATTTCTTGGGTATTTCATTAACATTAACCCTCAAAAAACTGTATCTAGATGAAGGATCAATCTTGTAAAATTATCAATCTCATTATATTTTCTTAAAAAACTCATCAATACATTGAAGGGGATACTTATTCTAAATCAAGTTATTGTAATGTTCCTTGTAATCAATGTAGAGATACATTAATTCATATTTCTTATTAATAAAAAAGAAAAAGTGAACATTAAAGTGATGTAATAGTCCAAATTAATCCCATAAAAGTATTCTCCTAGGGTTTCTTCATCAATTTCTGCAACTCAATCAAGGACATTATATATGGAGTCTTTGAAATCAGTGTAGGTCCAAAAATTATTTCTATTAAAACCCAACTCCTAGCTTCATAGGAAGACTATGAAAATCATCCAAATATATAATAAAAAACTATTTTACAATAGTAATATCATCTATTTTTAGTATCTTTATTACCATATAAGATAAATGAAACCTTCAAGTAGGAATCACTACCCCTAAAATGGATATAATTTCAATAATAACATCATGTTTTTCCTCACCCCTAAAGATAATCATAGGTTTATTTGGAATATGTAATGATATTTCCTTACTATATATATTTATATAGGATATCTTTAGATAGATATAATCAATTCTCAAATTCACATAAAATTATACTTAAGGAAGAAGAAAAATATTTTCATAGTGAATATTCTTCAAAACATCAATATGAAATCCAAATATTTCAAATATAGGATAAGTGTTCTATAACAATCATGATCCACCTAAGTGATTCAAATAACTTATATTGATACTTTTTTTAGGATTTACCCCATGGAATAGGCCATTAACTTATATAATTCCCAATTTCCCAACACATAAAGCATTGAATTATAAATTGTACTTTAAGATGTTCTTGACATCATTCTATTGGACTCCTCATTTTTTATCCATAATTACATTAACTATGCCCTTATTTTACAAACATAAATCATAATCCCATTAATTTGAAACATTTACTTGGTTGAATATTTAAATATTCTTAATATGTGAGAATATGAATCTTATGCCTTTTATAGTATTAATCATATGGACTTCCATGAAACATTATTTTATCTTATAAGGTGTTCTAGGAAACTCAACCACGTTAAGGTTGTTATACATATATAGAGATATAATGGTTAGGCCTAGTCCCTATTATTAAAATTCAATCTACAATTTCATTTAGTTTCCCAGGAGGAAAATAATTTCATTTTCCACCACATTCAGTGTCAACATAGTTCTTCATGGTTCTATCCATTGACTGGAAACAAATATATTATATGAAACAATAATCATCATGAAAATATTTATTGACACATTATTTAAAATATATGACACCATAGGGGTAAAAATGGTTATCCATGGTTATTATCTATTCAAATACTTTATAATGGATCATATGTAAGATGTTAGTTTACCCAAGCATATCATCTAGAAGTTTTTATATATGAGTGCAGTCTTTCGAAAAACTCATCATACATTGAGGATGATGGAGTTAATACCCAATCTTACATATTTAGAATCTTTAACCCTAGAAGAAATTATTATAGATCCCCATCCACCTCATAATATTTACCATAGAAATATCTTCTAGTAAAACCCCAAAACATTCATTACCATAATGTAGGATGCTCTCTTATACTAAGGATTACACTTAGGGTTCTGAAAAAATTTCACCATGTAGTTTCCAAAAAGGACTAAGCATTTATCTAATAAAAACTATAATGATCTTTAAATTACATACCTAAATTTTAAATTATTTTAGATGAACATTAAGTACATATATTTATGAATCATTCATGAACTATAAATCCTTATTGTCTTCAGAAACGTGGATACATAAACAATGGGTACATAAAAGATATTTTTTATTTCCCACTTAGTTATTCCAAACTAGGAAAATTATAATAAATATTATACCTAAAACCTTTCTTCATATCTTCTGGAAAATGAAACATAGTAGAGGGTGATCGTAGATTCAATTTAAGGGTATGAAAGATTGATGTCAATCAATTATAATATGTAGACATATCATGAGAATAAGGGTATGAGAACATTAAATAAAAAATTTTAATTCATACATAATAATTTATATATTCTAGATTCATGGGACAAAGTATCATTGTTTATAAGATAATAATCATCATGTAATCAATGAACATGATCCATGGGAGTGAAACATTTGTATAAGAACATGTCATAAAAGAGTGCCGCAATGTTTGACATAATAATAATCATTAAAATATTTTTTCAATTCTACCCATAGAGACATTAATTATATGTTCGTAATATCCTACCCAAACATGTACCTTATTTGGTCTTGGTAGGACCTCTCATGTACCCTCTCTTGGTCATTGGTTAACATTATGTGTACCCACTTTTGAGATTGGGATAAACTCTTGTTACCCTCCATTGGGTTGGGATAACCTCCCTTATTCCAATTGAGCACAAAAATTTTTAATATTTACCAAATACATTAGAGGTTTATTATGGACCCACCGATCACATAATCATAATCCATTCATTTTTATGCCATAATATCATGAAAACATTTATCTTTTCAATATAGCCTAACCCAATTAATAAAAAATGTGGTTTGACAATATTTCATCATCAGAATCATAAACCATCCACGGAAATCATAAAGATTGTAAAATTAGATCATGCCTCCATTAAGTTATATGAAACATCAAAGGACATTATTATAGATGAAATTAACTTTAAAAGATCACCAGGACATTTCTTAAGGAAACTACCCTTTTCATTTTTAAATCTAAAAATTAAAATCTAAAAATTTCCAAAAATATTATGTAAAACAAATTCCATGATGATGACCTTTTAAAACATTAATCGAAGTTAAAAAATATATATTTCATGATGGTGTAAAAATATATTCATGTGATTTTTGTTAAAATAAATATTTTGTTCACATTTTTGGTAAAAAGTAAAAACTGGATAATTTGGAAAACAACATGAATATTCCATTTTATAATTTTTATAGAAATTAAAATATGTGGAAATGAATTTGTATAATCCTTGAAGAATGTTTAAAACATTGATACACATACATTACATACAGAAATACTACATCTTATTAATGCAAAATTCATTATATATCAATATGATCCATGCCAGAATATGATATATTTACTGTCATTGGATACTTTTAATACATAAAAAACTGGTATATAAAATTTCTACATTATTTTTAATTAGTTTCTTCACAACTATAACTCTTGATCTGTAGATAATATATAAAACATCTCTTCATTACATGGGTAAGGTAAAGATATGAAATGGTGAGGTCAAATTACCAATATGGCTAAACATAAGAGATATCAATAAATGGTCATAAATTAGAATAAGATAAGAATAATGGTCTGATAAAATGATCATGGTTTACATTTATAATACCTAATATTTCTAATATAATTAATCATGAAACAAAGAATGAGGTTTTATTTTAAAAAAATTCATAAGAAATCAGATATAAGAGTGTTGAATCATTAATAATCATTCATGATATTTGAGAACATATCATAATAATAAGCCATATGTTTTCAGATTTCACATAAGCATATAAAATCAATTCCTTAATAAAATATCACTTTAGATAATATCATTGTGGGAGAATTTCCATAATATTAATTTATACCAAGTCACTTCCAACATTCTGTTTGGATATACTTCTATCTAGTTAACATTATCGAATATTACGTGTTTCACAATTTCTTTATCATTAACCAACTAATTTGTGGTATATAATGGATCATACCATAATTATTTTATAACATAACCACTCATACATGGTTTATAATGAAAACAACCATCCATGGTTTATAACAAATCCACCAATGTCATAATCATAATCCTTTTATATGTATGCCACGTAATCATGAAAAAATTTATCATTATAGAAAAGCATTACCCACAAAAAAGAAAATGGGAATCATCAAAATTTTATAACCATTGACCATACATTTGAATAATAATTATGGTAATATGTGATAATATCATGAGAAAATGATGTGAAATATCAATGTCTAAAAATATCTTTAAAAGATCGTCATATCATTCATTGATTAAAATAACCTTTTCATTTTTAAATAACATATTCAAAACCAAAATAAATTCTGTGAAAATAACCAAGAAAAATCATTAATTATTCTATAAATAAATTATTATTCTTGATCGTGGGGAAGTACATTTATGCTGTGTATGGTGAAACTAAAATATCATTGAAATTATTAGTATAAAATATAAAAAACCTCATTTAGAAAAACAACAAGAATATTCTTTTATATTTTTTATATAAAGACAAAAATGGAAGAAAATGAATTTAATACATAATTTTATAAATTTAAAAAAACTATTTGAAATTATTTTAATTAAAATATTTACATGGAAGAAAATATTCTGAACCAAAATGGGAAATGTGGTATGTTTTGATTAGAAACATAATTGCAGTCCTTTGAGTACTTAGAGATAGAAATGGGAGGAAAAAATAAATCTCAATAAATATCTAGACAATAATAAATGTTATATTATTTGGGAGATACATACAATATAATTTAATAATCATATATTTATGTATATAGAATCTTGATAAAAAAGACATTTTAACATAAAAACCCTTACTTCAAGTTCATATTTATTCATAGGAACTATAACCTCCTGTAGAATAAATTTAAATTTATTAAAAATATTTAATGAAAATAGAATAATAACTATAATTACATACAAGGTTTAATTTTAACATCTTATCACACATTAATTAACAATCATTCACTATCATCATCATTTTGGGTGTTAATCAATTCATTTTTTTCAATATGTTTAAGTATGGTAGTTATGATCCTTGCACTTTGATCACAGTTCATAAAAATTTATATTATTAATAATGATATAAATTTCATATATATTTGTTATATACATATTTATAACATTTCATATAAATATTTTATGAAAATGAATAACAATACTAGGTAGAGATGGTAGTTCGTTTGTACGCATTAGTGATGTTTCCATTTTTTGATAGATGTCACTAAATAAAGGTAAATAGTAAGTCAAAATTACAGAAAAAATAAAATAAAATAAATATATTATATTTAAATTAAATGTAATATAAATATTAATGAAATTCCTTGGAATTAATTTAGTGTCCATTGAAAAAGGGAAAAAATACCCCCCATAAATAGAGTCTGAAATTCCGTCAGTTGTTAAAATATTGGGGTACCAAGACTAAAAACTCTGTTTTAGATGCCTTCTGTGAATTTTTTTGGCATCCAAAAATTTGAATAATTGTTTACAAAAAATTATTACGGCGTAGAGATCATCACAAGATTCCATTTGATATATGACTGAGCCCAAATAGACCCAATAATCAAATGTTTTGGAAGTTTGATGTTTGAGTTATTTTTTCAACTTATTATATATATTCGATTATTTTTTGTATTTTTTCATGAAATTGTAATTAATTGACTATTACATTATACTATTTAGAAAAAACATTTGTTTTGTTAGTCGATAGGACTTTAGTTAATGTGTCTACCTCATTCTCTTTTTTGGGTATATTGCTTACTACAACATCACCCCTTTGAAAAAAATCCCTTAAGAGGTGATAATTCTAGAGAATGTTCATTGTTCATTTTTATGACCGTGATTATATTGTAAGAGACAACACTGAGTTATTATCACGAAACAATGTGATGTGCTCTTTACTTCTAGGTATCACATAATTCTATATGACAATGTTCTGATTCCAAATGGCTTTCTTTATCTACATTAGAAGCCACTATATATTTAGACTCTACTGTAGAATTAGTGACAATTGAATACATTAAATTATTCCAACTCAAAGATCCTCTATTGAGTTAAAAATCATATCCTAATTATGACTTAATATCATTAGGATCTATCTGAAAACTAGCACCAATATAACCCCTAATGAATAGCCCCTCGTCTTCTCCATTCACCAGGAACATATCCTTAGTTCATCTCAGATACTTAAGTATATCCTTTGAAGCAATCCAATGTTGTTTACTTGGATAATCTTGAAATATACCTGCATTTCCCAATGCATAGGTAACATCATGTCATGTACATAACATGAAATACATGATTAATTCTATCACATAATCATATAGGATTTTACTCATTCTCTCTTTCTTCTATTGTGTATGATGAAACATTTTCTTAGAAAGATGTAAACCATGTGAAATTGGAACTAATTTCCTCTTGGATTTTTCCGTACTAAATATCTTTAGTATCTTGTCAAAATATTTACATTGAATTAGTCCACGAAGTATTTTGGAAAAATTATGAACGATCTTGATCCCAAGAATATAGAATGTTTTACTGAAGTCCTTCATGGAAAAAAACTTGTTTAACCAGTCCTTAACTGACTGTAAGAATTTTATGTCGTTTATTATAAGTAATATTTCAAAAAAAAATTATATACTATTAGGATAATGACCACATTCCCACTAAAAATCTCTTTAATAAATATCTCACATTCGTTCTTATTGAAACCAAATAATTTTATGGCATTATAAAATCAAATTTTCCTTGACCTGGATTCTTTCTTCAATCCATAAATTGTTCTTTGTAACTTTAGAATCCTTTTTTGATCATGTGGAGTCACAAAACCAGCTAGTTTTTTTATATAGACATCTTGCTAATGTTTCCCATTAAGTAGTATATTTTTTAAATTCATCTTCCAAATATCATAGTGATGTTAAGCTACTATAGAAAGTATAATTTGGAAGTATTTAAAAAGGGAAACTAGCTAAAAGGTTTCATTGTAGTCAATTCCATTATTATTTCTATTCTATTTATCCACAAGTTATTCTTTATTGGTTTTTACATTACGTTCCATGTACAGATTCTTCTTGAACTCCCATTTTCACATAATGGGCTTTACATCAATTGAGGTATCAACCAGAACCAAAACATGGTTCTGATACATGGTATCCATTTCAGAATTTATAGCTTCATGTCATCTCATAGCTTCTGAGATATCTACTACATCCTTATAGGGGTGAGGTACATCATTGTCATCCAATTGGGAGTCACCATCTTTGGTTACTAGAAAACCATATCTCTTTGGTACTATTACCTCTCGTATTCTCCTACATAGTACCTGTGTTTCAAGAACTAATTATTCTATATGGACCTATGGAATTTGTTCCTGTACCAACTCTTATGTATATTTATCATCAACTTCATCTAATTCAATCATTCTACAGCTATATTTTATGGGGATGTTCTCCATAACAAGAAAAACGGCTTTTTGGTGATAATCACTTTCTTGTGTGGGGGTTGTATAGGTAGTATCCCCTTGTTTCTTTGGAATACACTAAAAATATACACTTCATGCCTTTGATAGATAGTTTGTTTCCTCATATGGCCTTAAAAATTCCTTTCACCCCCATACACATGTATATGAAAAAATATGATTCTTTCCACTCCATAACTCGAAGGGAATTCTGTTTGCCACTTTTTTTGGAAGTCATTTTAATTTCTATGTCTCAGTTTATAATTCATATCACCAAAAGTGAAAATGTAATATTATTGTGAATCATTATAGAACATATGATGTTTATCAAGGTACAGTTCCTCCTTTCACTAAAACCATTCAACTGTTGTGTATAAGGAGGAGTGAGTTGAGATAGAATCCCAAACTCCCATAAAAATTTAATAAACCCTCGGTTAAGATATTCACCACATTTATCAAATAGAAACTTATTTTGTTCATTAAATTTTCATTCTATACTTTATTGTTTAATTCAACGAATTTCTCAATGTCCTCATTCTTATACCTCATCAAGTAGAAATAACCATATCTACTCAATTCATGAGTAAAAGTTATGAATTAAGAATATCCACCTCAAGCTTCTACTGTAAATGGTCAAAACAATTCAATCTGTACCAATACTAGAATATCTGTGGCCCTTTCACCATATCCATCAAATGGTGGTTTGGTTGTTTTCTATTGTAAATAATCATGACATCTGTCAGGTTTTTTTAGCTCAGAATAGTCCAAATAAACATCTTGGAAAAACATTGTTAAAATATTCTCATTTACCTAACTAAGAAAATTTTTCCATAGTTGGGTGTTATATGTGTCTTGTGAACATGATTCTTTACTAATTTCCAAAACACTATTTTTGTAATTTAATACATAAATACCATTATTTAAATGTTTCATACCGTAAAATATTTTTCCTTATAAAAGAAACAAGATTTATTTCCAAACATGAAAATAAACACATGTTTATCTAGGAATGATACAAAAATTATGATTTTTTACCGTTCGTATGTAATAAAAATATTTCAAAACCAAAACCATTCTCGTTGAAAATGAGAGGAGGGAGCCACCAATGGCTAGGTTAGCAATATATTCACCATTATTAGCTCTCTAATCTGAATCTCCTTTTGAAATAATTAAAAATAAACTTGATTAATAAATTTAAATATATATGTGATCCCCAAAAGCTATATTTAATACCCAATGTGTCAATATTGAAATATTACACTAGATAATGAACACACCTTAAGCTTACCCTACCTTCTGGGTGTAGTTCCTATTCTAGTGTCCTAACTTTTCAACATAAAAAACATACGGCCTCCATTTCCTTGCGCTACCATTGGATCTTACACTTCTTGGAAGGATGGTCCTTAGGATATTTAGATTGTTTATAGGTATTGGGAGCCTTTTTGTTGTTCTTATTTTTCTTATTCACAATAAGGACTACATATTTATCATGCCCCATGTCCTTTTCCACATAGCAAATTAATGTAAGATGATCTGAAAGAGTCTTCTAATTATTCAGCATAATTTAATTGAACATAAAACTAGTGAAGTTCATGGTAAGTTATTAATGTATGAGATATATATGAAACTCATCTAGTGATTGAATCCATTAGATATCTAAATTTTCAATGTATCTAATAAGATTGACCACATGAGTCTCAAATGTAAGGAACTTGATAAATATGAGTTGTAAACAAATAATTGGAGACCTCATACCACTCTTGTCTCGACTTCTCATAATAGATATCCCAAATATGAGACATCATGCTATATAAATCCATGAATACATGCTACATCAAATTAGTTTTTGAAATGGATGCTAATATAAATCATTGAACATATGTAATATCATTAAGATGTTTCTGATAGATAAATGTCTCTTCATCATTTTCCACATTAAAATGGACAACTGTAAAATCTTATTCCAGCACATAAAATATCTGTTCATGGAAATGTATGACATATAGAAGCCTTTTCCATTAATGGAAATTTTTTCACGTGAGAAGGATGTCCTTCTCATGTTTGGATCACAATAATATGTTTCACGTCATTTTTTATTTTTTTATCTACAGATAAGATATGAAAAATATGGTTACTTTATCTGATAGAACTATGTAAAATAAATATTATATTTATTAGTATCCTGCTATTTTATTGAATCATAATAGCCCTCACCATTGGATTCATAATATCATGTTTCATGGAAAATATAGTGGAATGGATCCACTTTCCCATTCTCATTACCCCATGTTGGGTTTGTTTGGAATCATGAATCGTTTTAGGTAAACCTTAAAAATCCAAACTAAATTAACTCATTGTTCCTTGATCTACTGAGTGGACTCCCCAATCCTGAAATCTATAAAATGGATTTCCTCAACCTTTTCCTTGTAGTTACACCTTTTTCTACGTTGATAGTATACCCTTGATGTGAACCAAGTTAATTCGCCCCAAAACTGCATGTTATAAATCCATGATAATTTAAAGCACTACTACTTAGGCTTGTCAAGCACTTTGAATAATGGTTCAATTTTAACTGATGTGCTGGAATGATATACCAACTTTATATATTTTTGATGGATTTAATCCTTTTATGTGTAAATTTTAAATGTTTCTATTTACCAAATTATTGTAAATTTTAAGTGGATTTACTTATGTTATTAACAATGTCTAAGGAAATATTTACATATAGGGCAATTTATTTTAGTTCTATCTTTCCTGCTCATTAATTATATTCAATTATGTGATCATGAAAAAACATCCATAATTAACTAACCATTAAACATGTTAGAAATAAATCATAAAATGGAATGATAATGAGCTAATGGTATGTTTATCTAGAATTTCATAAACTAACTAGAGATCTTGGTGAAAAACACCCTGATTCAAATAAGGTTTGTGTTAAAACATTCCACATGTCCACCAATATAACTCTCTGGATTTGTTTCTTCTCGGATTATAACTTGAACTTCCTACAATAGCATTAGAGCATCATCCATTACATTATATATTTCAATCACACCCAGGTGAGGGGAAAAGGGGTTTACATAAAAGAAACCATGGGCACACTGACCCTATATATTAAGGGGATAGAATGAACACATGCCAACAATTTAATTTAATAACAAATTAAATGAAACCAATCGTATAAAAGGAATGATCTAGCTCATGATCATATATATTTGTTAAATGAAATATGTGTTTAATAAATATAGCATTCAATTTTTAATTATTCTTATTAAAGATAAATCATACTCAAATAGATTAATTGTAATATTTAATTATTTAATTATTTTGTTATAATTATCATCTGAATTTCATTGAGACTCTCATCCATTATAATTTTAAACAAAGTAAATAAATTTATTTAAAATTAACTATATAAATAAATGCAACTTTATAGGTAACATGGTGAATACCGATTGGATTTTTCCCATCACGTATTATACTCGTATATAGTTTTACTCTTGGGACATATGGAATACACGACTTATCAAATACATTCAAAATGTTTACATAACAGAATATTACATGAATTACAAGATTTTTTTAGTCACGTGTTATGCTCTAATGAAAATAGATTAATAACATGTAACAAGACTCATACATGATATGTAGATCAGAATGTTACACATATATTAATTATACATTTAAAAATGTATTTATATTAAAACATATCACATGGTATGTCATATATTTATGACCAAACGTAAGTATATGTATCATGATTTTCACAATAAAATAAATAAATTTTAAATCTCTGTAATTTTGTATAAGTACATGACGTGTGTACCTGAGCTACACAGTGTGTACATATGTCACCATATATCAAAGACACATGTCCATGGACTCGGCGTGTAAACTGTGCCACATAAAATTTTGAGTACATGGTGTGTCAAATGTGCCTCATGAAATATTATATATGAGTAACATGGTCACCAGTCAGGTTGGTTTTGTAAGGAATACACGACCCATCTAGGACATAAAGAGACTACACACCATCGTAAATGGTATACAAAATGTGTAATCCCACTAAACCTATGAAATTATGTTCTGGTTAACACTATACCACATGAGATTTTGGTTTCATTTTTCGTTCTGGCAGAAATTTGGATCTTGATTCTTCTCTAGAGTTTCTGGTATGACAGGATTGAAAAATGAGATTCTACCATTTGTTATTTTTTATTTGGTTTTTTATCCTTGGTCCTTTCCTGGAGTTTTGGTGAAAATTAATATTTTTTTGGGTTAACAAAAGGCGGTGCATGGTTTTTCAAACCAAGTGACCAAAGTGTCATTTTTGGAAATTGGATAATAGTATGTTTAGTGAATGGTTTTTAAATGATGTGGGATTACTACGTGGCATTTTTTTCATGGACATTTTGGGGTGAATTATGTTTCATAGTTTGGAAAACAGTGTAGAAAAAACTGTGTGGCCTATCCAAGACATTAGAATTTGGGTTTGTATTTTCCTCTCTCTGATTTAAAACCGAAAACACCCAAACTCATAGCCACATAGTATTTCTACACTAGTTGTGCCTCCCCTTTTTCTCCTCACCCTTGGGATCCATTTTTTTTGGCATTTTGGGTGCAATTTATCCACAAATCTTCATGTAAGTGGCTTCTTTCTTGATTTCCCCCTCTTCTCTACAGTTTTCTTTCCTATTCCTATTGAGTTTCACATCACCAGTGGGTTTGGTGTAATTTTTAGCGTTATATCATGGTTATTAAGGTTTTTTATGGATTTTTTTGGTTATATCATGCCTTATTAGGATTCGATTGAGCTATAGCTAATGTTATACTTCAAATTCCTGAATTTCCTTCACTCAAGGTTGGTGTTTCAATGATTAATCATTATTTGGAGTCATTAATATGCTTTATTTATTGTTTTAATATTTTATTTTCATTGTGTGTGAGGTGAAAAACATGATTTGGAAATTCATTGAGGTTATTTGTTGTTGAAAAATGGGTTGTCAAAAAAATGAGTTTTGTTCCATGTATGTTTAATATGTGATGCCTTGTTTCATCCCATATGGGTGTTTGATCTTATTTTCAAGTGATGAAAACCATGCTTATAAATGTTTTTTGAGTGTGTTTGGATTTAAAATTTATTTTGGTTGGCTAAAATGTTGATTTAATAAGTATTTTTAAATTTTGTTGGCTTCAGTATATGCAAGTTGTAATCTATGTATCATGTGAAATGTGAATTTAGTATAATGGGAATCATTGGTGGCTAGCTGGGAATACTTCTACTAGTATTCTAGTGATTTGGAAGTGTAACTAGTATGGATTCCCCTATCATGATTAATGATGAAAACACTATCTAAATATTTGTGATGATATGAGACCACTAGAATTTTCAATGTTTCTCCTCTCTAGTGGATCATTTATGAGAATGTTGTTATGTGTGATACTATACCATATTTCACTGAGATACAATGTCTCTATGGTCTCACTCTCAGCTAGTTCTTATAGTGATTTCCCATGGGTTAGGGATCTTTTCTGATGTGGTACACAACATCTGCATATGGTTCAATTTTTTGGTTATTTAAATAGAAATCAGGTTTTATTTTTCATATTTCTTCTATAAAAACTATTTATAGTCTTTCAATAAGAACCTAAATTTAATTTTTGTCTTATAATGTTTATATCATTGAGTCTATTTATTGGGTGGAATCCTACTGGATTATTCCTCATGAGAAACATACACCTTTGGGTTTATGAAAACTAGGGTGTGTTTGACATAGGTAAAGGAAAGGTGTTTGGTGGCAGTGGTTCAAGATGGTAGTGGTTTCCCTTATAGGTGTTGTGAAGTTGACTAAATAATGATGTTCCTATTGATGAATACTGATTTTGGGATTTTTTCTTGTTTCCCTTTTTCTTGTATCTCCATTTGGATTGGTTTAATTGTAGTAAACATGAACCCTAAAGTTTTTATTCCTTGATTGGTTATGTATATTCAGATTTTTGATTATTTATATTTTTTATTTTTTATGATTATAAAGTCCGTTAAAATGATTACCCAGGTATTTTATTGATTCTCAGTAACTAGTTTTTTGCCCTTGTGGATAGGAAATCCCTTCAATCGATTCATCGGGCTGGGTCGGGTGTCAGGTTGGTTGAAAATCTGGCATGGTTTTTGAAAATATGGTATCAGAGCTGGTTTTCTCTGTAGGTCATATTATTTTTGAAATGATTGATTAGAAAAGAGGTTGGATTGTGGGTACATGATGTTTTGGATTACGAGTAGGGTTATTGACCAGCACACCTTGTGATAGGACTTTATTTTCTATGGGAATTCAGTTTATGTTTTGTTTCTTTAATTTGTGCAGATTATTCTGCATTTGGGAAATGAAACTCGAGTGGGGATAATAGTTTTAGTGAGATTGAAGTTCTTGGAATTCCATGTGTATTTTGAGATATGATCCTAGAACACTCTCTAAAATGATTTTGTTATCGACATATGGACACCAACCATATGTTCAATTCACCCATCGAAACTTGTTTCCCCTTTGTGAATTGTTTTTACCATTTTAGGTTCTGAAAATGAATTTTGAAAACCCAAATTTAAAATTGTGAAAACTAGATTATAATGTGGAAATGAAGATGAGAATGGTTTTTTAGAATAAATATAAAGGAATCTTCAGTAATTTAATTTTAATGAAATGATATTCAGGGTAATGATGGAATGAGTTTTTTGAAAATTGAGTTTTTATAATAAAAATATGGATCTTCTGAAAATGTTTTTTTTGGAAAAAAGAAAAATCGTTGAATGAGGGTTTTAATTTTTTTAAACATATGGTTTTTGAATTAACAGGGATGACTTTGTGATGGGATTTTCCAAGTAAAAAATTGTTCTTATCAAAAAATAATTATTTGGAAAATAAGAATTATAATAATACTAGAATTAAAAATTTATTTTGAATGGGATATTTTAATCTATTGGAAATGTTTTAAAATTGGATTAATTGGAATTTTTTAATTAAATCCCAGGCATTTTAATTTGAGAAAAGATGATGTGGATCGATGTGTGGGGTTTGAATGTGGTTTCGAATTGGTGGTGAGTAATCTTTTGAAAGGTATTATGAATTTTTGAATTGGGAATTAAATTTAAAAGTCAAAAGTATGAGTTGAATGTTTTTTTTTGGGAATTGGAATTTTTTTGACCTTTTGTATTTCTATAAGTGACCACATCCTTGGGAATATTCGGGAAATGTAAATGAAAAATGGTATGAGTGGGTGAGTGCGCAGATTGGTATGAATGGATGGCTTCTTAGTATCAAACGAGAATATGCTTCTGTGAGATTATATAGAAGACCATTGGTTTGTGTACTTCCCACCAAACATATTTTCTTTTAAAATGGTCTTTTTAATAGAATATTAAATAATTTAAAACCAATAGTTTTGTGGTGTGTTTTCTATTGATTTTGGAATGGTTCTTGTGAGGCCTTTTGAGTTTTAGAGACCTTCTTTTTTTAATGGTTTTTTTAATTTTGTGATGTTTTTAATTATTTTGTTTGGAGATAATGTTTAGTGAGTTATTTTGAGAAATGTTTTGTGAATATTTTTAGTTTGTCCCTATGTGTTTGGCATTCGTTTTTTGTGATTTTGGATTGATGGTCCGGTTTAATATAGGTTCTTTTTTCCCATGTTGGCTGGTGTATGACCCACTAGATTTGTTGGACATTTAAATTGTGGCCATAGATTACTCACCATTGGAAGACCCTCCATTTTATCAATGTAGGGAATTTCTTTTTGATTTTTTGGAATTGAATCTACCTCTCTTTCACGATTATGTGGGTCCACTCAAGGCGGGAGAGTGGATGTGTAAAATTATGGGAGACTCTGGTTTAATTGATTTTCATGAGTCATTGAAGGTGTGGTTTCCCACCATTATGATTGATGGTCTAGACTGGATGTTTTAAAGGGGATAGAAACAAGGGAGTGTGGCCTGATGTTGTTGGTGATGGCCATAGTTTCTAAAGGTCTATGAATTCATCATCAATTTATTTCAGGTGTAGGGTCATGTGGTTCCTACAATGTGGTATGTATGGTCATAAGAATCCCCCATGTATGGATGATCCAAAGACATGCCATACCTATTGATGCCCATGTCACTTGAAATTATCATCTAGTATGTTTCCAAGATGTTTTGTGGAGTTAGGCCATCCCCTTAAAAAGAGACACCCCTCCCTGTTTGTTGGAGTAGTGCACTATTTGGGATTATTTTTGAAGTCCCATTGGAATGGTTCTTCAGTTTTTAAGGTCGCGTCATGCAGTGTTTTTTAGTGTTGTATTCTCTTTTAAAAGAAAAGTTGTATGTTTCAAAACCTTTTGGGAGGTTCTGTTCTAGTGTAATAATGTTCTTCATTTGGATTTTCTGAATCTCACTATTCTAAAAATAAGTGTATTCTACAGGATTCTTATATCCTTTTCTTCTCCTTAAAGGAGAAAAATGGTGATGTGTGTGTATCTTCTACATCCCTATATTTGTAAAACTTCCATGTTGGGGAATGTGAGTGTCATGGGTTGTTGTTTTCTTTTGGTTCTGCCTAAAATGTTGTGTGGTTTCCCATGAAACCAAATAATGTGTTCTGATCTGGGATTTTCAACTTCTAGCTAAGAGGAAAGACATTCATCAAATATTTGGACTTCCAAAAGGACCACCCATCACACTACCTCATTTCTTGTTCAATATAGGGAATCCCATTTATGGGGCTGATGGCGAGCCTATCCCTTCTATAAATGGTGATTTAGTAATATTCACACTATCTCTTGTCATCTTTGTATCATTATTTATCACCCTCCATCATTGCCGATGATATTCATAGTTGACAAAGTTCAATCCCAGCCCATTACCCTTTCCATCACAATTATTGTTGCGTCTTAAGGGGATTTTTTAATAAATAATCTCTGTTGCGATGACAAGAATTTTTTAGAATCCCCAATGTAAACTAAGAGAAAAAACCAAATAGTGGAATAAAAAATGGGGACAGATCTTTTAATATTGAAAAACCCTAATTTCAAAAGATTTTAAATCTATGAGGAATCATTGATAAAATTCAATATGAACCAGAGAGTTAAAAAATAAAAGTGAATCTCTAGAATTGAATAAAAAATGCAGTGTAAAAACATGTGTGAAAAACAACACCCTTATATTCATACATAATCTCTTTGATAATAGTCTGTGACAAGAACATACCCATCAGAGATCAAAATTGAACATGTGGCATTTTTCCATCACCTAGCTTCACACCCTAATTTTCCACTGATCATTGCTGCCCACACCTAGAAACTGTCACCCAATTATCTTCTCTCCTTGTGTTGTCACACACCACTATATCATCTTTTTCCTTCATTCGATGCTTCACCTATTGTAGGAACCCATATGCCACACAACCTATTTGAAATAGATATAAGTACCTGACCTTAAAAAATACATAATCATAAATTAAATGAATAATTCACATTGAGGGTATTTTCAGGTTTAGAGTTTTATAGATTTTTTTCATTACTATTACATTACAAATCAAAAATTAAAAAGTAGACACTTCTAATCAATTTACTTTTTTTAATAAAATACAAACTATTTAATAAAAGAGACATGTATAGTTCCATGTTTTAGATAGAATGACTTTTCACTGATCTGATCCTTGACCCTATTCCACCTTATGTCATATGAATAACATTTCAAAAACATAGGATGGGAACAAAAATCTCAGTAAGGGATACCCAAAGAATGAAAACTGCTAGTTTTTTAAAACAACAAGTAAACCACAAATACTTTAACATAAGTAATACTTTTCATCTTTTTGAAGTAGTATATATTCTTCACTAAATAAATGATCATTTCTTACCCCTTTCTAAACCAAAATATTACCCTAAAACCCATATAAAGAACACATAACATATATAGGTAACATGGGCCACAAACATACTTAAATTGAATAACCATACGGTCAACTTCCACACATATCACTTAATGGAATAGCCATACAGCTGACTTAGGTACCCAATGCATTTGAGGTTATAATGTAACCACCCATCCTGTTTTATCTTGGAACGACCCATAATTTGGTTAATCACATAACCACCCATCAAATGTCAGAGTACCATTATAAAATCATAGCACATAAAATATTGCAAATATAAAAATTTAAATGTTAACATTTCATCTGAAATCTCAATATATCATTTCAAGATATTGTCGAAATAAATACTTTATAAAACCATTTTCGAAACAATTTAATAAAGTCGTTTTTTGAATAAAAGTGACCCATGTCACATTGAATATTTCAAAAGAATTAAAATAATAAAACATTAATTTCAATATAAATAAATCCTTAAAACCATTTTTAAAACATGGAAAATAATGAGAACAATTTAGAAGAATAAATATTTAAAACAATATTTTAGTTAATGGGTTCTTAACCAAATGAGGGATTCTTGAATACAAATAATTGAGGAATAAAATTTAATCAAAAAATTAAAATATCATGAGAATAAAGTTATTCATGATATAATATTCCAAATGATAGTATATACACCATATCACTGTGAATTGGCACACAACAACAATGAAGTATGAATGGAATGTAAATTGAGATGAAATCCCTTATAATGATGGAATCCTTTGATTAAGGATAAATAAATTACATAATTATGTGTTTAAAATAATAATAAGACCAATATAAGTGGATATTAAGTTATAAACAATCATAAATCATTCAAAGATATTCATAGGATGACATATTCAAGAAGTACAAGTTTAACCCAAATAATTGAAATTGGTTTAAGAAGTTCCCTTGCAAAAATTTTACAGCCTAAAGACGTCACTATAAAATTTATAAAATTAGTTTATGAGCGAAAAAAGGATATCTCAGAACTTAAAAATAAAATTTTCATCAATAATGATATAGAAGAACATATCCTAAAATAATAAGATGTAAATTAAAATTCAAAACAAAAATAAGTCCTTTAAAAAGGAGGGTGAAAGGATCCCTTACCGATTTGGTAACTTACGAAACATACAACCCTTGAAAGAAGGAACATACAATGTATATTTAAATACCAATATATTAATGTATATTACAAAAATATTAGAATCATGGCCATTAAACAAAAAACTCAATGGAAATAGTGACAAATATAACATGAATCTAACGGGAATAAAAAGTGAGATAAAAACCCCTTACCTCATTGTAATCAATCGAGATGTATGACCAAAAGATAATAACCACAAAAATAATAATAGAATACCCTGAATATAAATATTATCATGATAATATATATCCAATTGTAGTATACAGTACACCACATGCTATAAATAAGTGGCGAACAATGGAAATCTCGCGGAATTGAAAGTGATATAAGAATCCCTTGCCATATGTTCGACTTGACTCACTCGTATGATACTTGTTATTCCTGAATGATAAAATTAAGTTAATATATACTTTATAATGATTATTTTTTAATTTTATTATTCCCATTATATCACTTATTACGCTGCTATAACAATTTGTTAATTTTTGGAGTTCGTATCAGATATTTTGTCGATGTTCGGAACATGAATACAAAATGAACCTATTATATTTATAAAATGTCCATGTTGTCAAAATTCCATTATCTGCATAATGATATTAATCATTTAGATTTAATATATATGATATATATTCAGTATATATATATATATATATATGCATAATAGTACATAAAATTTGGAGATATGAAATGAAATGCACCGTTCATGGAGATGGTAAGTCGTATGTATGCATGAACGCTACTTTCATTTCTATTTTATATTTTAATGTAATGAAAACATAATGATACATAGGTATATTATAATTCCATTATAATACATAGGTTATATATGTTACATAAGTCCATAACTTTTATCCTTTATATGTTCCACATATGGCATGAATGAGTCATATCATTTTGAGGGGGCAGTAGTTCATACATCTTCAAATGAAATTATCATGTTTTCCCATTATGGGAACCATATTGTTATCCTATAAAAAATAAAATACAAAAGCATAAAGAAAAAATAAATAAAATATATATCATATATAGATACAGTTCCATCATAATGGCTTTTATGAGAGGTGGTTGGAGATAATTGAACAATGATCGTTTAATGAGGCAGTAGTTCATCGTCCACAGAAATATTATGTTCTTTATCCAATAGATGGAGGTGTGTGTATGTGTTGCTTGAATCCTTCTCATAAAAACATAATAGTATATTGAGTATAATTTATTTGTTATAAAAGAAATGAAAAAAAAGTGTTAAGGGGTTGGAGAAGTAAAATAAAAAAAGAACTTAAGAGAAGACCTTACCTTTAAATCGGGAAACTCTTTTTGGTTTAAACCAAAATGATTTCTTGAAGTGCTTTTTGCCAAAGATAAGGCTTCTAGGATGAATAAAGTGATCTTGGGAGCATAATATAGTAGAGGTTGGACGAGCCAAAGTCTTGATAATTGTGAGAAATTGGTAGGATGTGAGGTCTTTTTAAGGGAGAGGAGGGGCTCCTTTGGAATGTTTCGGAATATTATTTTTATATGTAATTATTTTCAATTTTTAAAGGTCCAAAAATAATAGAAGTATAAGATAATGTGGACCATGTTCTAAATAAAATAATCCAATAATAATTTGACAAATTTTGGGTTTTGTTTTTATTTTTATCTTCTTTATTATTTAAAACATTATTTAATGATGTAAACACTGCATCATCATTCTGTCATAAATAATTTTATTTATATGATGTCTAAAAATTATAAAACAATTACAATGAAGTAGGAAATCTTTTTAGATTTATAATTAATATTTATACTATAATATATCAATTATATAACCCCACATTAAAATTGTATTATTAAAACAATACAAGTTTAAGAAATTTTTATTCTTACTTTAAATAAATAGTTATTATTGTCATTACCTTACCCAAGTGGCTCCATGGGGTCAAAAAATTGACCCATGGATTTTCTTGGTTGTACGTGATTCATCCAATAATGTTATGAGAAGTTTCAAGGTAACTTTATCTTATTATATAAATTTTTTAACTTAAATTACCTTATTTACCTCAAACCATAGTAAGTAAAAGTCAAAAGCTACTATTCAAAAAAAATCATCCCAATGAACCAGATTTTACTTACTAATGAAAACCATGTATGTCAGATTTTTGAAATTGAATTCACAGAACTGGTAAAATTACGTTTTAAGCAAATTTTGAAAAGCACTTAAAAGGTGGGTAAAAAGACGTTAAAAAGTTTAGTAGAATTTTATATATCTAATATTATTATAATATGACTCCAACGAATTGAATTGTATTAATATATGAATTATGTATCATTATTGACATTAAAAGAATTTAAATTTAAAAAAAAATTTACATAAAACTTTGGTTTTAAACAATAACGTATTGTTTTTCACTCTTCATCAAAAATTGAATGTTTTCAGAAAAATACCAAAATTTCACTCAAAGATAAATTTGATATTACAAATTGAAAAATTATGTCTATTTAAACGAACTCAAAACATAAGAAGTTTCATTAATTTATTTTCTAATTAATTCCCATCGTCAAAACAAAAAAGTGTGTTTCTAATAAATAATTACCATCAATAGATTGATACTTATTAATGTCTAATTTTAAAGTGAAATTACTTACAATGGACAAAATTAGATTAAATGGTAAAATAATAATCTATTTACACATTAAAACTAATTAAAAATATAATATTACTATATATATAAATTAGATTAAGAGGCTGTTTTGAATTAAAATATAGCATTTTTTCTCTGTTCATTAAAAAATGATCATTATCATAAAAATATCAAAATTTCATCCAAAGTATATTTTGATGTCCTGATTCTTAATATAAAAATTATTTCGTGAAATAGAACATTTAAAATTGACAAAAACAATTTTTAAAAATGGTTTTCCATCAAAAGGTGGTAAATCAACACTTTAAAAAATATTAGAGTAATTATGCATAAAATTATATTAATTCACATTTTAAGCATCTAATTTTTCTTGGGTAAATGTAAAAACATTTAAAAAACATGTATAATAATATTTTAGTTAGTTATATTCATTCCAGCCAGCACAACAGCTTGGCGTTAACTAACATTTCAAATAATAATATTATATTGTTAGTGTGCGATGTAAGATTGCAGAAAAACTCTTTGTTGTGTATTTCGTACGCTATCGATCATAGAGTCCCCTATAATTAAAATTAATATTTAATTAAAAAATATTAATAAATTTGAAAATTTATTATTCTTTATCTACCTGAGATGTTACAATAGATATCTAAAAATATCTCATAAAAATATATCTTGAGATATCACCTGAATCTCATGATGAATAATATAGTAGAAGGCTATTTTAATTACTAACAAAATACCATTAATTATAAAAGATAAAATTGTGTGGGCTGAATAATTTGTACCCTTTGGTATCTCATTTTCATAAAGGGATTCTTCTTCTCTGTCCAGAATAAATTTACCAATTATCTTCTCCCTCGTTCAAGGTACATGTGCTTCAATCCTCCCATGTTCTATATACATGGGTCTGTTATGTTAAATATTTTATATATATGCATTTTTATAGTAGTTTTGGTATTTCCATTGATAGGGAATATACTGCATATCTAAGAGAAGAAGCCTTACTAAATGTTAACAAAATGGGCAGAGACTCAAAACCCCATCGATTGAATCTGGCTGGACACCTCCAATGTAGTGGTCATCAGTTCTACTAACCTCACTAAATCTGCATCTCTTATACAATTCTCCACTCCACTTCATTTATTTTTGACTCTGGTTTTTTTGGGAAACTATATCTGATTTTTGTGGAGATTCTTATGCTGATGTTTTCATTTCTCTAGATTCCTTGTCCTAGTTATGTTGGAATTGTTTTTTGTTATGATAGATTTTTTATGTTTCTAGATCCATTAGATTTTGAATAGGACATTTTGTTCCATATGTATGTGGTAATTTATTTTTTTTAGGGCTAGTGTTGTCTCCAATACTTCGGTAATATTTGAGATCATGGATGGTGAATTCATATTAATAATTATTGGACTACTGATTTTGGTGGATAGAGAATATTTCACTGTTACTATTTAACATGGTAGATTCATGCATCTAATTGCGTGATTATCCTGATGATTACCTATATTTAATCATTTCATTTATTGAGTTCAAGTCAATTCTATTTATAAATGAATATGAATATTGTCTAAAATAATTGTTTCTGTTGTATTGATGTCACACTTTTCCCAATAAATAAGTCACTGTTTTCATATTTTTTGATTCCATTCAAATTGACCAAATTATGAAAATCTACATGTTCTTCTGTTTTCTGGTTCTACATTGTTTTCCCATTTATATTTACTTTATGCTCAACAAGTTTTGCTGTGAATTCCACCTTGTATATATTAGCATGAGATTTTCTAGAGATTGGGGAGTAATTGATACACTTATAATCTATTAAATCTCTTACATAGAAGATAATTGAATTTATATTGAGTGTTTCGTCGAATATCAAGTGTTTATACACTAATACTCGCAAACTACTTGATCTCAATTCAAAAAACACTCATATTTGGCTTGACAAATTTATAGAATATCGAGTGATCCAAGTTGATGTATTCAAATAACATATATAGTTGAGTATCCCATGATCTTAATAGAGTAATGAGGATGTAAATATATAAATAAATAATCATATATATATATATATATATTTTTATTAATCAATTTATTCATGTTTGAGTTTGAATTATAATTGAAGTTTACTCAATCTCATACTCGAAAATGAAAGCCCAATTTCCTTAATCTTGCTTAATTGATCTAGTTAGAGTAGGTTTAAAAAAATTAAAATTCAAGCTTGAGCAACCAAAATAAAACATGTATCGAGATGAGTATTGGTTATTGGAGCATTGAAATAAACTTGAAATTAATTTGTAAAATATATCAGATTAAATCGACTCGATTTCCCCATTATATAAATAGATATATTTTATTTAGGAAAAATGAAATTAAAATTATTTTTTCATTTCTTTGAAAATCATGCCTCTAATGAAATGTATCATGTGATGCATGTTGTACATGAAATGTTTGTTACATCATGATGATTTCAAAATAAAATTTGTGCCTATTTGGTGTGTTATTATTTGAGATTGATATAATTAATAATTTAACGGTGATAGAACTTTATCAGAAACCCAACTCAAATCATGCAACTAATTTATTGGATATGAAAAGGAACCAAATTCATCTTTTGGACATTAAAAAACTGAATCTTTAGGCATTAGTACCTCATATACTAAAAAATTGAATCCTAAATAGGTGATAACATCTATCAAAAAGTCTTTTGTTATGTTTTAATGTCTTACCTTGAGAATACCATCTCATTGAATTTGTGCTACGATTTTTGTATAATGATATGTTTTATCAGGACATTGTGACTAGATACTCTTCTATGTCAACTATAATGTTTATGAATACATTAATGATCCTCACCTATAACATAATCATAGTTACCATGCGTGAATATGATGACTTCCACAAGCTTGTAAAATTCTACACACTCACCAATGTTCTGGGGGAGAATGGATAGGATTTCAGTTTAAATCTTCCTTCTCATACTGGTGTCTTAGAGTGTGGACTATTGTATTGTTAAGATTCTTTCTCTCTGCTCCAAAATTATTTTGAAACATCAGAGAAACCAAGATGGAAAAAATATAAAATCATTTACATGAGTTTATTGAGAGGTCTCCTCTCGAGCCTGTGAGATTTAGGGAAATTTTTGAGTCTTAACGTTTGGGAATTGAAATGATGATAGTGTGGTTTAATCATTGCTTTTAGGGAAAAAATTTTGATGAATGAAATTACTTATTTTTTAGATCCCTCCACATTTCTTCATTGTGACAGAAAATGGTAAAGGACGTTAAATTACATTTTGTGAAGGGTATTTGAGTTACATTAACTAGGGAGGAGATATTTCTTTTTTTAGTGTGTGATCCAATGTAAGAAGCTATTGAGGTGGACCAGAGGGATTTTTTTCCTTTTTGAAGTGGGTTCTTAACAAGAAGATGGAAGACCGAATTCGTTGAATAGATTCCCGCAGATCATCCGTAATGAAGGACCTAATATATAGGCATAAGGATTTATTGGCTGATAGAGTGGAACCATTATTCCTTAATTTTATGGCACTGTCATATATCATTCTCCATGTATGAATTTCAGTACCTATAGGTGTCGAGTCTCATGTGTATACCCCTTCAACTTCAATGTATATGGTCAATGAATCTTATATTGATATGAGAATATTGGATGAATCTCCTAGCTTGGCATTCCTAACAAGAAAAAATATATTTGGTTTTGTTGATAGAAATTAAACCAGAAACAATATGGGCTTGAATTTTCATGATATGTACCCATAAATTTAAATCGGTTGGCTTGAATAACTCGCGTTTCATCCAGGGGATATTTAAATTTATGTGTTATTATTGCATCAACTTTAACAGTTAAATCATTATATTAATTTTTGAGACGTTTTTTGTATAATTGTTTTCTTTATAATATTGTTATATATAGATATTGGTAATATAATAACCAATTAGATTATGAAAAAATTATTACTAAACTACATGTACAATAATTATTTCAAATGTTATCTGATGGGACCATTCATATGGGCATGGTTGGTCATATGCTCGTCCATATATATGTTGTCTGAAAGAATATTTGAAAAGACCTATAGATTTTTATGTCCCACATAGTGAAAAGTACATGGCTATCTTTGATTTTCAAAACATATTTTTTTTTCATTTAACATTATAAAATATATTTGATTATGAAAATAAAACATTTCATTAAAAAAATGTAATACAACCTTATATTTTTACAAAAATAAATCATTACATGTTTTCAGCATTGTTTTATGTTTCCTTTCACTCTTCAAAACATTCTTACTTATCTACTTGTCAATATTTGTAAAATAAATGATGATTATGTTTTTTTAAACCAACTTAATCTTAATATTAGTACTAGTTTGTGATTTATCTAATTGAAGAAGTTGTATTGTTACCTTGGCTTCATCATTCTTGAGGCCAAGACTCTCACCAAAGAACAGATTGTGATATTTTCATGGGAGGTGATTATTGAGATGTCAGACACCAAGATGGTCACGATTGAATGAGAAATATATGATATCTCCTGAGAACAGATCCAAAAGGATATTATTAGATCCAAAATTGTTTTCCTATAATACATCTTCATTGATTAGTGGAATTAGGTTATTGAGGGTAATCTGAAATAGGATAAACTCAATCAAGAGATCAGGAAAGTGTATGGCTCTGATAAGGTCACCGAAGACTGCCTGGCTCAACTCCCATATTGAATGACGCTTTTCATGAAACTCTCAGAATGTACAGCCGCACCCCTATGATACATGCATACAGATACCCAGATTAGATTACTCTGTCTTCCTACTAGAACCCAGGTGAGTTAATGATTAGTTGGTTATAGTTTGATCCTAGGCCAAATGAAACACGATATGACCTGGTTATTCTACAAACTATGTTCATTATTTTAATGAACACTCCAATGAATAGTGGACCCTATTATTTAGCATAAATAACACATTTTTATGTTAAATTATATTTAATATTTCCATTATATAATGATTTTATGGGGTGGTGTTTCAATTAGATATCTATAAAAGTCTATGGCTACAACATGGATAAGGAGAAATGGGAAAGACCCAAGGAATGAAACCCAGATAAGATTATGGAGGAAAAGAAGAATGAACTACTAGAGATAAAAAAGAAAATAGAAGTCTGTGTGGGGAAGAGGGATTGCACTGGCTCCCGAAAGGTGATGCTAATTTCCAGCCTAGCCATCGGCCAGCTCGTGAAGCAGTTCTTGTGGTCACTGGAGGCTGATGAAGAGGGTAATGTCAACACTATAAGCCTCTCCACTCATTAGCTCTACCCCTTATAAGTCTAGATGAAGAACCGTAAGTGATGGCCAAGGCTTGACGACATGCATGGTATGTGTCTGTTGATTTTATTTTAATTTATACGTTTAGATCATAAAAGATAAAGTCAGTGTTTTAATAATTCCATTAATGATATGATTTTTTGACACCCCAATGAAAATTACTGTATATTTTATATTATTTTTGTATATTTTGAATTTTTTGAGTTATAGGTTTGAGATTTTCAATTTTAAAGGATTTTTAAAGGTTCTACGGTTACTATATGGTTTTTTAAATCATACAGATTTCGAAGCAAAATGTGTGAGGGGTGAAGATTGAATCCAATGAAGTTTTGTATGTTTGTCTCATAATTCTCATCATCGTGAAAAGTCTCTAGGTAATAGTTTGACTTATTTCGGTGTGTAAGAGTCAATCTAATGGTTTATAAACACATTTAGGGGAAATCAGATGGTCAAACCATGTTAGGTGTGGAGGTTACAATCAGTGGTTCTCACAAATTTCACGCATAATTTGACAAAAAATGCCACCTAACTTTGTAGCTTGTCATGTTTCTTGAAAATTTTCATTTTTAGAATATATCCTCTTTGATTTTTAAGATTTTGGCCTCCCTCTTTTCCCCCTTACTTTTGTTCATTCCTTGGGTGAACACAAAAAAGATCTCCCCCCTTCATTATCCATCTTTTCTATCCTCCTTTCATATGTCATGTGGATTCTTGAGGTGAACCTTGATTTTTTCCACGCCCCTCATCTCTCCTATTGCAGTGTGTGTTGGGACATTCTGCATTCCCCACCCATAGAGCTTACCAGGAGAGCACATTTATTTTTCATATGTATCATAAATATCTAATAATTCAGAAAATATTTAAATGGTACTCTTATTAAATATAATATTATATATCACAAAAATTGATAAAAATCCCAATAAAATGAACAAGAAAATGATTTTCAATAATGGTAGTAGTTTGGACAAGAATATGGTCAATGAATTGGGTAAAACAATTAAACAACAACTTAATAGGTTCAAAATCATCATAAAGAACATCCTCAAAAATAAATAACAACAACTATGTGGGAAATTCTCAAATATAACTAGTACAAACATACTTTAATTACTACAGTGAATAATACAACTTACAACAATGGTTGATGAAAAACAAAAATTTGTGAACAATGAGAATATTGAGAAATTCCAGAATTTTTATTCCATGAATAATAAAATTAAAAATATGTAAAGACAATCAATTTTTACCAATAATTGAAAAAGGAAATAGGAAAGTGGTAATGGAAAAATGGCAAATGAACACTATGATTTATGTGTTTCAGTAAAATTGACCTATATGCACGATGGAGGATAATTATATTTTTCACGTCTATCACATGATTGATACGACCATAATAAGGCCCAAAATTGGGAGCCAAAAAACAATCTTTTTCATAGGAACAAAAGGAAATAAAAATAAAAATAACCACTTAAAATCCCAAGTTCTTTTACCAAGAAATCGAATCTGAGCCTTTGAGTCCACATAAAGATGAAGCTAATGTCTTTCAATGTCTAGGTTCACAATCCACAGGCCGTACTATGTCTACAATGTATACTATCACCACTTTATGACCAATCACATATATGAACGATCACCACATAATTCTGTTAGGTGCCTTCCTGGTTGGTGCACCACGTAACACCTCCTCAATTGGAGCATCACATGGTTTTCTCCTTTAATGTGGTGTTTTAATGTGGGCCAAGACGGCGTGAATTATTTCACGCGGTGACACACTATTGACGTGATGACATTATTTGACATTGATTATTTTCCTATATAAGGAGGAAAAGGCATTGCATTTCAACATCACCAGCCACAACAACACCGAGAGCAGATCCCATTTGTTGATCATCTTTATTCGACGATCATCTTTATTATTCTCCACCTTTTGATCCATGATTTTATTCTTGAGTATTACTTTAGAGATCTCTTCCATTTTGGGTAGTCTCTATCGTGTACTTCATGATTTTAGTGGATCCCTCTATCTAAACTAAGTCCTGTGGTTTTTCCCTTTTGGGTTTTCTACGTAAAAATTTCTGGTGTCAAATTTATTTTCTTTACATTTAATTTTTTCATTGCGCATCTGCTTCTATTTGGGGGGAAAAGATTCAATTTTTGTTGCATGTTTTCTTTTCAAATTTTGTGCGTTCGTCGCTTTTCCTGTCTTTCCCAACATCTGGTATCCGAGGGCTTGGTTCATTTTTCATATATATTATGGAGGCCAATTAATGTCGAATGATTTTTCTGAATCGTATCAACTACCATATGTGGCGACTTAAAATGAAGGATTTGCTTTTTGTTAAGTGAATGCATCTTTTAGTGTTTAGTTCCCAGAACCTATAGAGGATGTCAGATGAAGAATGGGCATTCGAGCATGAGATAGATTGCAGATTTATTCGCCAATGGGTTGAAGACAACGTGATGAACCACATTGTCAACTTCTCTCCTGACAAAACTTTGTGGTAGAATCTTGAGATGACCTTTGCATCGAAGACGGGATACAATAAACTTTTTCTTCTGAAGAAAATGATGAAATTAAGGTACATAGAAGGTACGCCTATTTCTAATTATTTTAGTGAATATGATGGATGCTTTGATCAGCTGTCTAGAATGGGTATCAATTTTGAAGATTAGGTTTTAGATCTTTTGCTGCTGAACACATTACCTGATTCATGGAAAAATTTACGTGTCAATCTAACCGGTTCTGCTCCTTATGATGTTGTGACTTTTAGTTTTTTGCAGTCTACTATTTTAAATGAATAGTTCAGGGGACGCACATAGAATAAATCTTCATCCGAGCTTTAGGTCATAGAGAATAAGAGGAGAATCCCTGACCAGGGGCAGAGCAGTCGAGATAAGATCAGAGGTAGAAGAAAATCCAAACCGAAGCTAAGAGATTTTGAATGTCATCATTGTGGTAAGAATGGGAATGTTAAGATGTTTTTTTATCAGCTTAAAAGAGATAATAGATTGAAGTAAAATCCACAAAAGAAAAATTGTGATGGAGATGATCATGTATCCACTGCTATAGGGGTGATCTTGTTATTGTTTATTATTCCATTAAAATTTCTTCTGATGATTCTTGCTGGGTTGTTGATAGTGGTGCTTGTTTTCACGTGAAATAGAAGAAAGAGTTCATTACATCTTACATCCCAGGTAATTTTGGGATTTTGAAAATGGGCAACGATGGTCATGCTAACATTGTAGGCATTGGGGTTGTTTGTTTAAAGATCAGTACAGGAAATAAACTGATTTTGAAGAATGTTCGACATGCACCTAAGGTTCGGTTGAATCTCATTTCTACAAATGTTCTTGATGATGAAGGGTTTTTTCAGTACATTTGGAGATTTCCAATGGAAGCCTTCCATGGGATCATTGATTGTGGCTAGAGGGAAGAAGAAATAAAGTTTTTACTGGACTAGAGATTCTATTTCTTGTGATACTGCTTGCATTGTTGAGTGCAGTGTTTCTTTCAAGTTGTGGAATAAGAGGCTCGGTCACATTAGTGAGAAAGGTCTTGTTTTTCTTTCCAAGAGTAATCTTCTTCCAGATTTTTATATTGTCAAATTGGACATATATGATCATTGCATGGCTAGGAAACAGAGCAGAGTGAGTTTCAGCAGTCATCGTCCACACAGGAAGTCAAAGGTACATGAATTGGTATATTCTGACATTTGTGGTCCTTCGAAACCAAATACCTTTAGTGGTGGTATTTATTTTGTTACATTTATAGATGAATACTCACTAAATCCTTGCGTTTATGTCTTGAAAGAAAAAAAATTAGGTGCTAATTGTTTTTAATCAATGTCATGTTTCTGCTGAGAGAGAATCAGGCAAGAAATTGAAATGTATTCGCACTAAAAATGGGGGCGAGTATTGTGGTCTGTTTGATCAGTATTGCAGGAAGGAAGGTATTTTGAATCAGAAGTCTCCACCCTATACACCTCAACTAAATGGTGTAGCTGAGAGGATGAACAAGACTTTGCTGGAAAGAGTTCATTGTTTTCTTTCAGAAGCAAAGTTTCATGGTCATTTTTGTAGTGAGGATTTACTCACTGCTTCTTATATTATGAATTTATCGCCTGCGGTTGCTTTGAAAATAGAAACTCCCAACAAATTTTGGTATGGAAAATATATCAGGTATGATCACTTGTATGTATTCGGTTGCAAGGATTTTTTTCATGTTCCTAGATATGAGAGATCCAAGTTGGATGGTAAGACCCGCCAGTGTATTTTTATTGGCTAATGACACAATGAGTTTGGGTATAGGTTCTATGATCCTTTTTTGAAGAAACTTGTCAGAATCAAAGATGCAATGTTTAAGGAGGATCATACTATTGGAGAAATTAATAACGGGGAAAAAGATGCTTCTCCAACTTCTGATGGTTTTGTCAGTCATGATCTAGGTGCTAATTCAAATTTACCTCATTTTGTGGATTTTGATGATAATGTTGATGTACAGAATGATTCTCAAGGTGAATAGGTTGAAGTTGATGTTTCTGATGCACCTTTGTTTCTGATGATCCGGTTCAATGGGTTATTAATTAACCCACAGTTCCACTCTGGAGGTCATCTCGGCATCACACCGCTTCTACTTGATATTCACCTGAAGAGTATATGCTCCTCGCTGAAGGGGAGAACCAGAATCATTTTATGAGGTAATTGAGAGTGAACATAAATATAGACGGGTTGTTGCAATTGATGACAAGATGACAATCATTGCACGATAACCACACTTTTGAGTTGGTGAAGTTAACGACAGGGAAGTGAAATTTGCAAAATCGGTGGATTTATCGGATTAAAAATGAATAATCCAATTCCCTTCCACGATACAAGGCAAGGTTAGTTTTCAAAGGATTCCGTCAGAAGAAAGGTATTGATTTTGATAATATTTTCTCACCTGTTGAAAAAATGTCTTCCATTCGGGCTGTTCTTGGTTTGGCTTCCAGTTTAGATATGCAGATTGAGCAGATGGATTTGAAGATAGCTTTCCTCCATGGAGATTTCAAAGAGGAGATTTATATGGAGAAACAAGAGGGTTTTGTAGAAACGGGTATAGAAAATCATGTCTGCAAGTTGAAGAAGAGCTTGTATAGTTGGAAACAAGCTCCGAGGTAGTGGTATAAAAAGTTTGAATCTGTCATTTCTCATCAATGTTTCAGGAATACATCTTCTGATCATTTTGTTTTTGTTCATAGATTTACTGATGATGATTTTATTATACTGTTGCTTTATGTGGATGATATTCTCATTGATGGCCATGATACATCTAGAATTGACATATTGAAGAATGATCTTTGTCTGTATCTTGTTATGAATGGCTTGGGGCCTGCACGACAGATTCTTGGCTTGATTATCTCTCGTGACAAGAAGGACAAGAAGTTGTGGTTATCTTAGGAGAGATACATTGAGAAGGTTCTTCCAAGATTTTCTATGGATGAAGAGAAAGTAGTTAGTACTCCTCTTTCTTTACATTTTAAGCTCAGTACTAGACAATCACCTTCTACTTATAAAGATAGAGGGGAGATGTAGCACACACCATATTCATCTACTGTTGGTTTTTTGATGTATTCAATGGTATGTACTAGACCCGATATAGCTCATGTAGTTGGTGTGGTCAGTCGTTTTCTATAAAATCCAGGTAGAGTGCATTAAAGAGCATTGAAGTTCATTTTTCTTTATCTTTGTGGTACTTCTGATCTGAGATTTTGTTTTGGAAAAAGGTAACATATGCTTAGTTGAATTACAGATTCATATATGGTAAGAGATATCGATTCGAGGAATTATACTTTAGGCTATTTGATCAATTTTTCAGTGGGATCTATATCTTGGAAGTCTATATTGCAGACATGTGTTGCTTTATCTACCACAGAGTCTGAGTTTATTGCAGTTACTGAGGCGTGTAATGAATTGTTGTGGATTTAAACTATTATTCGAGAGCTCAGTTTAAATCAGTACATGTATGATTTATTTTTTGATAGTAAGAGTTCTATTTGTTTGGGAAAGAATTCCACTTTTCATAGCAGGTTGAAATATATCGATGTTTGATATCATTGGATTCGCAACATCCTTGATTCGAGATAGTTAGATCTTTAGATGATCCACACTGATGGCAACGGGTCAGATTTGTTGACCAAGAGTTTACCTAGAGGAAAATTCGAGACATGCTGACAGATTGCAGGGTTGGCGGTGATCCCCACTTGAGATGGATAGGGAGTTTATTGGGCACCTTCCTGGTTGGCGCACCACGTAACACCTCCTCAATTATATTATCACGCAGTTTCTCCTTTAATGTGGTGTTTTAATGCAGTCCAAACCACCTGAATTAATTCACACGGTGACAGTCTTTTGACGCGGTGACATTATTTGACACTGATTCTTTTCTTATATAAGGAGGCAGAGGCAAGGCATTTCAACATCACTGGCAGCAAAAACACCGAGAGAAAATCCCATATGGTGATCGTCTTTCTTCGATGCTCATATTTACTAATCTCCACCTTTTGATCCACAATTTTATTCTTGAGTATTAATATGGAGATCCCTTTCATTTTGGGGAGTCTCTACCATGTACTTCTTGATTTTATTGGATCCCTCTTTCTGGACTAGGTCATGTGGTTTTCCCCTTTCGGGTTTTCTACGTAAAAATTTCCGGTGTCAAATTTATTTTCTGCACTTTTAATTTTGTCACTACCCATCCGCTACTATTTGGGGGGGGGGGGAAGATTCAATTTCCTCTACGATTTATCTTTTCAATTTTTGAGCATTCATCGCTTTTCCTGTCTTTCCCAACACATCCCCAATTTCCTGACATCTTTCGAATGCATGTATTTTGTAGGTATCGTCACCATTGAACAACAGTAGAGCCACCTTTTATCTTCAGGAAACTCAATCCACCAACATGTTTCCTTTGAACCACCCTAGTTTCCCATTCTCTCATTGACTCAACCTTTTTTACATTTTATGGAATGAATAATCAAAAATTTCATGGAGACGTGCATGATAACAGGCCTTACCACATACCTGAAAGCACTTAACTAGTGTAGAAGTGAAATGATATCAAACAAAACCATCGGGATAATACCGTCAAGTTGAACTGAGCATAAGGATAAAAAAATAATTAGGGAAAATAGGGATTTCATCTATACAACACCATTCATAAAAGAGATACCAACATATATAATTACCTAAAAAACATTTTATTTTCCTAAACAAATGGGTGAATGAATTAACAAATCGACCCATTGTAAAATCATTGAATAAAATTCTATACCCAATGTCCCTAAACCACCTAACTTATCAATTAACATGGGAAATGTAATGCCCCGACCCCAGTTACCTAGATTCGGTGCATTATTACGTAACATTGGCATGATCAGAAAAGATCAAGTCTTGAAAGAACGATTAGTTTAGTAGCATTGGAAACACTAGATACATTTATAAATGTTTCATTAAATCATTAAGTGAAAAAACTAAAATAACATAGTCTCCATAGTCCACACCCATATCCCCTTCAGACTATCCCTGTAGGTCAGTCATAAAATATTTTTTCACATCCTGGAAAAATTGAAAAATTGAAAGGGGTGAGCTCAGATGCTCAGTAAGGATAACAATATAGCGGAAACTTTAATAAATAAACATAAACATTTAAGGTAATGTATAACTAAAACAAAAGCCTTTTAAACTTGAACATTAGAATAATTTGGAAAAAGTAAAATGAAATAAAACCATTTACATATTCACATGGATATTCTACTTGTCGAATAATCACATGCAATATCAATAACCACTTTCAAAATGATGGAATGCATAATTCCAGACTATCATAACCACATAGCCAAGGGCTCGTGCGAAGACTACAAATAAGATTTTGTCAATGCCTTGTTCCAAGACACTAGATTGTCTCATGAGACCTACCGATGCATCGATGAGCTGTTTCGGGCTCCACCCATCACTTATTATGTCCAATTCATTCCTTATACGAAAAGGTTTAAACATAACATAAACCATAACATAATCATATCACATAAAACATGAATAAAAAAAGATAACATTTCCACATTTCAATCATAAGATGTCAATACAACACATTGAAATAATAAATCCATTTTCAATACCTAAATAAATCAAAAGTAAAACTTGGTATTTATTTTTTCATTTAAAAAAAGGGTATGGCTTGTAGAGGAAGCTGAAACTCAAATAATGGTCACAGTGGCAGAGAAGTCGTTGTCGCTGCATACGTACGACAAAAAAATATTATCTTTTGTCATTTAGTAAAATTCTTAGTATAAAAATATTCTTATTGAATAAACATAAAAGTCATTGGGATTTATACACTGTATAAAAGAATGTTGTGTATAAAACAAAATATGCCTCAATGAAAGGAGATTAAGACGAAGTCCCTTACCTCATGTCCGACTTGACTCAATCATTATTTAATATGCTGAATAAAAAACTAGAGTTAATTTAAACTTGCATAAGAACCTTTTCTATGTACATTATTTCTATTATATCACTTATTACCGTATTATGAACACTATATAATTATTTATGTTAGTTACGGTTGTTTTGTCGATCTTTGATACTTGAGTCAAAAATAAGCTTCTTATAATTACAAGTTGTTCATGGGGTAAAATATCCATTATCTACATAATTATATTAATGATCTAGATATCATATATATCATATATATCCAGTATATTCATGCATTTATAATATTACATAACATTTAGAGGTAAGAAATGAAATGCACCGTTCATGGAGACGGTAAGTCGTACGTACGCATGAACGCTACTTTCATTTATATTTCATATTTAATGGAATAATATCATAATGATATAAAGGTATATTATAATTCCAGTATAATATCATATATACTATAATTTAATAGATCTTTTATACGTCCCAAATATGGCATTAATGATTCAAATCACTTTGAGGGGGCGGTAGTCTGCACTTCCTAAAATGAAATTATCGCGTTTACCCATAAGGGAAATCATAAATTTATGCCACAAATGAGAAATACAGAAGTATAAGGAAAACATAAAAATAATATATATCATATATAATTATAGTTACATCTTAATGTCCACCATGAGAGGTGTTAAAAGAAGATTGAACAATCATCGTTTTGTGAGGAATTATTTCGCCACCCACAGAAACAGTATGTTTTTTAACCATTAGACAAAGGTGTGTGTAATTGTAAATCAAATAGTTATCATAAAAACATCCTAGTATATTGAAGATACAGGTGTTGTTATAGAATAAAGGAATAAATATATTTTAATGGGTTGGAGAAGAAAAATAAAACAAAAGAACATAAGAGAAGATAATACCTTAAAATTGGGTAACTCTTTTTGATTTGAGCCAAAGTCTTCCTTTGGAAGACTTCGTCCAAAATTAAGGAATCTAGGAGTAAGAGAGGGAAGTGGAGAGAGTATTTTTGTAGAGGATGGCCAATATAAATTACTTTTAAGGTGTGAATAAGGTGGTAGAGGTGGGGGACTTTTATAAGAGGAGAGGAGGGGCACTCTTGGAAAGTCATGAAATGTTACATTATTATGAAATGATTTTCGGATTTTAAAGGTCCCACAATGATATAGTTTGAGAATAAGGTGATAAGGGTCAGAAATATACCCATACAATAGGTTTTAGACAAGTGTAATTATTATATTTTACCTTATCTTTATATTTTATTTAAATTGTTCATTGATGAGGTAATCGCTGCATCATCATGGTGTGATAAATAAATTTATTTATTTAATGCCTAAAAATTATAAATAAATTACCATTATATAGGAAATATTTTTATCTTTCCAATGAATATTTATGTTTGAAATGTTAACTTATATAACTCCATGTAATTTTTTTAGTCAAACAACACATGTTTGTGACACTTTTATTTTTACATTAAATAAAAACATATTAGTGTCATTTTCTTACCCAAGTGGCTCCATGGGGCACCCAATTTGACCCATGGATTGTATTGGTCGGCAATTACTGATTCAATAAGTGTAGGAGAAGTGTAATGGTAATTTTATATTATTATATCATTATATTTACCTTAAATTACACTAATTACCTTTAATCAACATTAATAAAACATAAAAGTTACAATTCACCAAGAAATTATTTTTATCCCATTGAACCATATTTTACTTCCTAATGACAATGATTCTTGTAGTATTTTTGAAATTCAAATCACAGAGGTGGTAAAATTTCATTTAAACGAAAAATCAGTTTTTTAACTACCACTTAGTGGTTTCACTATTCATCAAAAATCGATGTTTCTCAAAAATATACCAAAAATTAACTATAAGCTATATTTGACATTCCAAATTGAAAAATGATGTATATTTTACACAATTACAAACATATATGTTTCATTAATTAATTTTATAATGAATTCCCGTTGTCAAAACAAATAGCTTGTTTTTAAGAAACGATATCAATCAAAAGATTCACAAATGTTTATGTCCAATTTAAAAGTGAAATTAATTATAATGACCACCATTGGATAAAATGGTAAAATTATAGCCTAATTATACCTTAAAACAACTCAATAGTATAATATATCACTATTAATTATTTTGTTTAAAAATGTTGTTTTTTAAGTATTTTTCACTATTCATCGAAAATTGGAAGTTCTCGGAAAAATACCAAAAATTCAACATGGGATAATTTCAATATTACGAATCCAAAAATGAAGTCCATTTTGAAATATAAAATGTATATAATTTCAAAATGTGGGTATTTCTTTTAATAAATGCTACTTTGAATGGTCGCGGTGTGTTAGAACTCGAGGTTTCGTTAACCACACACTGCTCTATTATTCAAAGAGAAGCGTACCATAGAAGAATGGGGTGTTACATTCTACCCTCCTTCAAAAAAATTCATCCTCACAATTTGAAAATGTTCCTCAAAAATAAATGTTTGAAAGTAGAAAATACCTTTGTGGAGAACCCACATCAGAAATAACGTTAATAAAAATATAACTTTAAAAGAATGAAAGAGAAGTACAAAGGTCACCCGAGATAGCCCATACTAGGATTATATGAAAACATTGATATGGAGGAGAAACAAACAATCAAGGTATGATGGAGAGTTGTAGAAAATAGGATTAGGAGAAAGTTAACTACATGAAAATCACAAACTTGTGATTGGTTAAACGGTAATTGATTCCCCAGTTGGAAAAGTCAACCGAAAACTTTTTTGTTTTAAGTTACCTTTCATAATGTTAAGGAATTTATTTAGAAGATTTACTAAGAACGTAAGGAAATATACTTACTTGTCAGGTAGACTTTCATTATTTAATAAATTCTTACCACAAACCCATCATTCACATCAAAAGGTAATAGAACTCAAAAATATTATATTTATCATAATCATACAACGTTATAAATATTAACACATACCATTTAGATTAGCAAAACTATTTTGTAATAACCAGGGACTTCTTGTAGGATTGGGGTAGGTAATAAAGGCATGTCGTACTATGGTTGTGGGTTCAATTCCTGCAGCTTTTTCCGACACGACGGGTTATCCCCCGACCTGCAGGTTGTCCTTTTCTTAAAACTATAGTAGTATAATATTCCCAAAACAATCTTCAGAAATGTTTTAACCTTAAACAATACTATCCAATGTTAAAATTAATCCATTCCATCCTTTATAGTTATCCAAAATACCTTTGTCCATACATTCTCTAAAAGGTCTCTAAATTACAAAATCAATTCATCATATTCCCCAAACAAAGTAGTGTTTCTCTTATTTTCACACACTAAAAATATGATTACCTTCATCATATTAAAACCATAATGAAAACAGACAACTACAGTAGTACAATCCTTATATATATCACGTTATTCTTATAACCAGAATATAATCCTAGAGTCAAAAAGAACCAATACATTAATTATTCCACTTCAACTGTAGTTACATCATAATATTGGTCTTGATCCCTTGGCATTTTTTGAGGTAAATTTCCCTAACGCTTAGGACATTCATTTGCATAATGACCCATTTCCCTACAATTGTAGCATTCAACATTGATAGCCTCTTTCTTTACCTTTCAATCATGAGCGTGATGGCCTTTTTATCCACATTTATAAAAAAACTCTCATTCCTTTTAGGCAAGTACTGGGGTGATTCTTCCCATAATTATCGCATAATGGAAAATATTTCTTTCCCCTTTTCCCTTTATCTGTCTCTTGTTCCACCGTTCTCTTCTTCTCTAGATATAATTTATTGTCATAAGATTTGGATAATTCCTTTTCCATCTTAATAGCACATGATACAATGTCTTCGTATAACGTGAAGGATTGTGAGACCAGATTCTCGATAGAGATACGGTTTTAACCCATCAAAGAAATGATAATTCTTACTTCTTGGGTTATGAATATAATTTGTAACATACCTCACTAATCTTGTAATGTTGGCATCATTCTTTTTTACATTCTCATCCTCTTTTTGTCTCACACTCAGAAATTGTCTTTCCATATCATCTCGATGGTCACGAGGGAAGTATTTTTCTATGAAAAGCTCTTTGAACTCCCCCTATTTCATATTTGTTACTTCATCATCTTCCTTCGTTTTTTGAATCAATTACCACCATTGATCAGCATCTCCAGTGATGCGGTAAACCGCCATGATAACCTTTTCCCTTTCACTACTCCCCAAGGCATGAAATATTTTCTCAAAGGAATTTATCCATTGCTCAACTACTAAGGAAATTTTACTCCCATTTAATGTTGGTGGTTGTTTCCTCATGAAGCGATCTAACATTGATCCATCACAATGTAGATCAGGGTGCAACATACGAGTAAGGTTATTATTCATAACTTGAGTGAGTTGTCCCAGTATGGTGATAAGTTGATCAACACCAGTTATATCACCAGCTCCACTATAATTATCTTGAGCAGGAGGTAAATCCCTACATAGAGTGTGTTCATTGATATGGTTTCTATTTCATCCACTAGGAACCATTTCTAAACAATGGCATAAACTAGATTAGTTTATGAATCGAAATACATAATAAAAAACATGAAAAACACTTAACAGAAATTGAACGATTTATGGATATAATCCATAATCATAAAAAAATTTCTTTGAGAAAGTATATACTCATAAACCCTTTATAATGGGTTGTAATGAAAATGAGAATTATCCTAAACATATCCCTCAGGAGTGTCGTAACCAAGAGTGCAGCAAGGACCGTTTTCTTGCACCAGTTCCCATTAGAGTCTAGCTCAAAGTTGTGTTTTTGGGTTTTACCACTAGGTACATCTATTCCAGAGCCACCTCTACCTGCTCGTATCCAGACAGGGATGTATTTCTCAGAAAACTCACAACATCTCTATAATACCAAATTTCTAGGAAGTTCTTCTATACTAATCCTCAAAGTCTATCTCGGGGTTATGTGCTCTAATCAGAGATTATCTAAATCTAGCTTCCAAGGTTAGCATTAAACTGCTTCTGATACCAACTGTAATGCCCCGACCCTAGTTACCAAGAGTCGGTGCATTATTACGTAACATTGGCATGATCACAAAATATCATGTCTTGAAAGAACAATTAGTTTAGTAGCCTTGGAAACAATAGATACATTCATAAATGTTATAATAAATCATAAAGAGAAAAAACTACAATAACATGGTCTCCATAGTCCACACCAATATACCCTTCAGAATATCACTGCAAGTCAGTCATAAAATATTTCTTCACATCCTGGAAAAATTAATACATTGAAAGGGGTGAGATCAGATGCTCAGTAAGGATAACAATATAGAAAAAACTTTCATAAATAAACATAATCATTTAAGGCAATGAATATCTAAAACAAAATCCTTTTAAACGTGAACATCCATATTATATGGAAAAAGTAAAATGAAATAATTCCATTTACTTATTCACATGGATTTTCTACTAGTAGAATAATCACATGCAATATCAATAACCACATTCATAATGATGGAATGCATAATACCAGACTATAATAACCACGTAGCCAAGGCCTCATGCCAAGACTACAGAAATATTTTTTCAATGCCTCGTACCAAGACACTAGTTTGTCTCATAATACCTACCGATGCATCAAGGAGCTATATAGGGCTCCACCCGTCACTTATTTAGTCCAATGCATTCCTTATATGAAATTGTTTAAGTATATCATATACCATATCATAATCGTATCACATAAAACATGCATAAAGAAAACATAAAATTTACAAATTTCAATCACAAGATGTCAATAAAACACATTGTAATAATAAAACCATTTTCAATAAAAAAATAAAATAAAAGTAAAACATGGTATTTATTTTTTCATTAAAAAAGTTTATGGCTTGTAGAGGAAGCCGAAACTTAAATAATGGTCACGATGGCGGAGAAGTCGTTGTCGCTGCATACGTATGACAAAAAACATTCCCTTTTTTCATTTAGTAAAATGATTCATATAAAAATATTCCTTTTTAATAAACGTAAAATCCAAAGGGGTTTATACACCGTATAAATAAAATTTGTGTATAAAACAAAATATGCCTCAATGAAATGTGATTGAGATGAAGTCCCTTACCTCATGCCCGGCATGACTTGATCATTATTTAATCATCTGAATAATAAAATAGAGTTAATTTATACATGTATAAGAACCTTTTCCAAGTTCATTTTTCCTTTTATATCACTTTTTACCATGTTATGAACATTATGTAATTATTTATGTTAATAAAGGTCGTTTTTGTCGATCATTGGTACTTGAGTAAAAAATAAACTTCTTATAATTACATGTTGTTCATGTGGTAAAATATAAATTATATCCAGAATTATATTCATGATATAGATATCATATATATCATATAAATCCAGTATATTCATGCATTTTTAATATTTCATAACATTTAGAAGTAATAAATGAAATGCACCGTTCATGGAGACGGTAAGTCGTACGTACGCATGAACGCTACTTTCATTTCTATTTCGTATTTAATGCAATGAAATAATAATGATATAAAGGTATATTATAATTCCATATATTATCATATATAATATCATTTACTCTGTCCTTTATACATCCCACATATGGCATTGACGATTCAAATCACTTTGAGGGGGAGGTAGTCCGCACTTCCTAAAATGAAATTATCGTGTTTACCCATAATGGAAATCATAAAGGTATGCCATAAATGAGAAATACAGAAGTATAAAGAAAACAAAAAAATAATATATATCATATATAAATATAGTGACATCTTAATGTCCACCATGAGAGGTGTTAAAAGAATATTGAACAATCATCGTTTTGTCAGGCAGTAATTCACCACCCATAGAAACAAGATGTTCTTTAACCATTAGACGAATGTGTGTGTAAGTGTAAATCAAATCCTTATAATAACAACATCCTAGAATATTTAATATACTTCTTTATTTATAGAATAAAGGAATAAAAATAGTTTAAGGGGTTGGAGAAGAAAAATAAAACAAAAGAACATTAGAGAAGACATTACCTTAAAATTGGGTAACTCTTTTTGATTTGAGCCAAAGTCTTCCTTGGGAAGACTCATGCCCAAATTTAGGGTTTTAGGAGTAATATGGGGAAGTTTAGAGATTATTTCTGCAGATTTTGGTGGAGCCAAATTTCTTTGAAGGTGTAAATTAGGGGGTAGAGGTGGGTCCTTTATTAGAGGAGAGGAGGGGACTCTTGGAATGTCATGAAATGTTACATTATTATGAAATTATTTTCAGATTTTAAAGGTCCCAAAATGATATATTTCTAGGATAAGGTGATAAGGGTTCTAAATATACCCATCCAATAGGTTTTAGACAAGCTTATGTCTTATATTTTACCTTCTCTTTTCATTTTATTTAAATTGTTCATTAATGAGGTAATCGCTGCATCATCATGGTGTGATAAATAAATTTATTTATTTAATGCCTAAAAATAAAAAAAAATTACCATGATGTATGAAATAGTTTTATCTTTCCAATTAATATTTATAGTTGAAACTTTAACTTATATAACCCCATGTAATAATTGTTTTAGTAAAACAATACATGTTTGTGACACTTTTATTTTTAATTTAAATAAAAAGATATCAATGTCATTTTCTTACCCAATTGGATCCATGGGGCCCCCAAGTTGACCCATGGATTGTATTGGTTGGCCATGACTCATGAATTAAGTGTAGTACAACTGTAAAGGTAATTTCGTATTATTATATCATTATATTTACCTTAAATTACACTAATTACCTTTAATCACGATTAATAAAACATTAAAGTTAATATTTACCAAAAAATTATTTTAATCCCATTGTACCACATTTTAATTCCTAATGAAAATGATGAATGTATGATTTTTGAAATTCAAATCACAGAGGTGGTAAAAATTCATTTAAATAAAAAATCAGTTTTTTAACTACCACATAGTGGTTTCACTATTCATAAAAAATCGATGTTTTCAGAAAAATACCAAAAATTAACTCTAAGCTATATTTTATATTCCAAATTCAAAAATGATGTCTATTTTACAAAATTCCAAAAAAATAATTTTCATTAATTAATTTTATAATTAATTCCCATTGTCAAAACAAATAGCGTGTTTTTAAGAAACAATATCAATCAAAAGATTGACGATTATTTATGTCCAATTTCAAAGTAAAATTAATTCTAATGACCACCATTCGATAAAATGGTAAAATTATATTCTAATTACACCTTAAAACCACTAAATGGAATAAATTACCACTATTAATTATTTTTATTAACAATGTTTTTTATGTATTTTTCATTATTCATCGAAAATTGGAAATTTTCAGAAAAATACCAAAAATTCAACATAGGATAATTTTTGATATTTTGAATCCCAAAATGAAGTCCATTTTGAAATATAAAATTTATATAATTTAAAAAGGTTGGTATTACTAATCATAATGGCTACTTTGATTGGTCGCGGTGTGTTAGAACTCGAGATTGTGTACACCACTTGTTGCTCTTTTGTTCAAAGAGAAGCATACCATGGAATCTTGGGGTGTTACAGGCAACCAAGAAAAATAACTTATTAAAAACAAAACGACCTCAAAACAATTCTAGTCAAATATATCCTTATTATTCCCAAAATGTGTATCAATGTTATACCCACCTATCCCCAACAATTTTATCTAAAATACTATTATAACATGCTCAAAATTAAAATGTCAAGACATATCGATATAAAAAAAATACCATCACATAGGTCAACTCCTTGCAGATGACATTCCAACTAGAGGTTGCTGAGACAAATCCAGTTCCTACAGTGTTTGATGTGCACTAAAATTTACATACATTAAATGCATATACACATGCATATTCTTCATGAAGTATATATTTGATATATGACATTATAATAATTTACTATTAATATATGCATAATTTTCATGCATTTTTATGCTTGAAATTCACAAATTATATATATATATTATTTATCATGAATTGTTCATTTATAATTTACAATCCATTATAAATGGATTAATGGTTTTTATTTAAATTCATTGACAATTATTAATGAATTATACCCCAATAGTAAGACACATATGATGCATTATAAATAGGAGATACTTTGGTACTTTGTAATATAAGAGGACAATATCCTCTCATGTTGGGTTTCTATGGTATGTATTGTGTATGAGCATCTTCAAAACATCACTTATTCCAGATAAATTTTCATCTCACATGAGAAGGGGATATAACCCCTATAGTTTCTCTAGAATCCTCATGATAAGATCGTGGATCTATTGGCTAGTGTTTCATCTCAGAGGTAAGGTGATTTGATTCACAACTCTTTGTGATATTCCTCAAACACTCTCCATGGATAGAAGAAGGAAATCAATAGTGTTTGTGAATTTTAGGTACACTGTTTTTTATATTATTTACAAGTTTATTCCTTGATGATAGATTTATTGTGTTTTGAGTTTTCTTCCCCCAAAAATTGTAATTTGATGATCAGACAAAACCCTTCAGTGGTAGTTTCATCATGAATTGAATGTGTTTGAATAACCTATTTTCAATGAAAAATAAAAAATAATTATTTTGTAAAACTGGAGGAGGATTGAAAACCCTTATGTAAGACGCATAAAGATAAATGTGATTCACCCTTTTGCAGGCCAATTACATAATGATCACACTCCTATGTGAAAAGTCTACATAAGGGAAACCTCTTTGTTACATTTATGTAGATGTGTTTCTTAAAGATAATACCCTTATGCCAAGGGGTTTACATAATGCCCATTGGTAATTTACCCTTACGCGTAAAGGTATTGGAGCTACTATTTAGAATTCCTTGAATTTTATCATTACTCGATGTATGAAATATTGAGATTACCCTTACCTAAAGGATTTTCATAAAAGTATTACCTTTATGCGGGGGGGGGGGGTGCGGTGTAAATGTATCCTTTATATTAGCTTTACCCAGGCTTCTAAAAACAATAGCTAGACATACATAGAGCATCTGTGTAAGGGTAAATGTTGGGATACACTTATAATGAATGGGGATTCTGAATAAGGGTAACAATAAAATATATTTTAATTTTTTTTTTAAAAAAATTGGGTTTTATGTTTTGTAAAATGTTTATAAATCTTAATAAAAGGTATTTCGGGAAATTTTTATTTTTATATAAATAATTAATTAATTATCAATTATTTATAAATAATTAAATTAATGATTATGGGTTATTTTCCCTAATTATTAAAGGCTAATAATTTCAAATACCTTTTGATATATTGAATTTAATGTCTTATGATCTAAAAATAAATGGTATATTTAGTAACACCAAGAGGTGATTTATAACGTGTTTATAAATTAAAAAATATATGATATTTAGATTATATTAAATATTTATAATTCATGAAATATGATATAAATGTCATATAATATAAAATATAATTTTATTTAAATGGAAATGAATATAAAATATTTATATTTTTTATAATTTATATAATGATTATAATTAGCATTTATTAATGAATACTTCATTAATGTTTCATGTTTTGGAATGTAAATAATATGTTTATTTATTTGTTAAATATAACTAGTATTCATGTTTAGAAATTGTATATGAAATATGAAAAAAATTTATGCCCATTTATATGATAAATTTATTCTCAGATAGAGACATACATATAATGCTATGTTTGGTATCATAAATTTTAGTTTTCATCTACTTTGACCTCAGTTTTTATTTTAGTTATGAGATTGAGAATAGTTGTCGGGAATCGTTTGTGCATATTAGGTGTTAGTGTTTTCATCAATTGAATTCTATCTTGAATAATGTCTCCCCAGGTAGAGGGACATGTGTTCAAACCACATACATTTCCAAGATCCATTTTCATGGATAGGAAAGTGAATGAGGTTGGTTATCTATCGCTCCAGGCTTACTCTTGTAAAGTTTGTCAATCTCATATAACTCTATGTCTTTAAATAAAATTCCCTTTTACCTTATGCATATGATGTTTTTGGGTATGTATTAATATACCCATATTCTATTTTTGTCTGATTAACATAGACTTATATTTTTTGTAGAGTAGTACCAACTAATTTGTTTTGAACACATTAGTTTCATGGTTGGCATATGGATTCTAAAACTAAATCATTAGAAGCATGCATACCAAAAAAGGGAATAAAAAATAAAAAGATAATTATTACAAATGATATAATAATTATGAATTTAATAGTAATATGATTTATATTAAATGGGTGAGACATTAAAAAATCCCCGCAAATACTATGTGTGATATTCCTTACAAATTATCACTTATCAAGACCTCGATCATCCAACTTGGTAGGCCATGCCAAATTTGGGTTCCCTTGGATTATATTGTGTTAGGAAACCAAGTTATGTTTCACTGTGGATTATCCATTTGGATAGGTCATGCAAATTCTAGGTGCCCCTTGATCACCCTTTGTTAGATTATTCTTGTCATTTTTTTGGGTTACCCTAATCGGGAGACCCTAATAGGATTAGGTTACCAAAAGAATATACTTGAGTATATCCATATTATGTATTTGGATAAAGGGTTATCCCATATATTCATTACTATTGTGATTGGGATTATTCCCTATATAAACAACTACGTTTTGAGATAGACACCAAAGTAGACTCATTGCATAGTGAAATTTGGATTTTGGCTCACTAAATAGATATGATGTATGAGATCATCTATTTTAGTGGGAGAACTATCATTAAAATTACTTGATGATAATATATAATAAATGATATTCTTATTAAAAAAAGATAAGTTTTAAATAAATGAAAATTCATTATTAAACAATGCTTCATATTAATCCTTGAAATGAGAAGCATAATGTAACTCATAAGACAGATAGATTAAGAAAATTTCACAAGAAAGATAAATATTCTATTTTGGAGAACATTTCCTTCCATAGTAAACAATATTTGAACTTGTTCAACAAGTGTTACATTATGTTTGTAGAACATAAAAAGCTTCACTTGGGGTTTAAAATGAATTTAATTAAAAATTTCAAAATTAATTTTAGACTACACTCAGGTACTCAATATTATTGTGTATATTAATGATAATCAATATGATTGGGTATGTCAAAGATATCAAATATGATTGAATATGTTTTAAGAGACTAAAGAATTCGTGTAAGGATTATTACAATTAAGGAATTCATTCTATTGTCGTCAATATAAATTTTCCTTAAAGATGATTGAATTTAATAAAATTTTACCCAGTATTTTCTAAGTGTTTAGTCTATATGAATTGGGCATACAATGTCTATATTTTGGTACAATAATAACAGTTTAAGGAGGTAAACGTTCAAAACTAGAAGATATAAATTTAGAAATTCCAATAATATTTCTTCAATAATCCAACTAATTTTATTTGAGACTTGAGAGTATTATAAATAATGAGTAATGATTCCATATGATAGGGATTATCTATAATCTGTGAAGTTGTTTAGGAACTCCATGGAATGTATATGTCATTTATAAATTTTATAGAAATTTGTAATTTTATTTTTATGGGTATATGATACCGAATATATACATTACAAATTTTCTAAATATACATGAGTTCAAAATCAAAGGAATAGTTGAAAAAGATTTTATATTTCATTTTTTTGATGATGTAAATATTTTCTACATCATAAATTTGAATGTAATGATGTTTTTCAATATTGGATGATTCTAAGTAATGGAAGGGTATCATCATATCTATTCAATTATATGATAAGAGGTGTTATAAATATTTGTTCTAAATAATATGATATTATTAATTTTATAAAATGAGTTTAAGTTTCACTGGATTCTATAACATGTTTTGAGTAAAATAAATTAGTAAAAGTGCTTATCTAGGATGAAGTGTTAATCTTGATTATTAAAATATGATGAATATATTCCTCAAAACCATCAGAATAATATTTTAATAAAGTATTATATTGGGAATAAATAATCAATACACATTGAATTCTATCTAATATATGGTAAAAATAGTTTATTTTTTGATAATCATAATAAAAGTAAATGAATGTTATTTTCTAAAACAAATTTTTTTTGAGTAGTGTCATAGAAAGTTATTATGAATGTAATATGATGTCTAAGAGGCTAGTGAGAACATGATTGGACTTAGAGAAGATTAATGATAAAAAATAATATATATTTCTAATCCAAGTTTCAGTTATTTTTCAGTAAATATCATAAACACATAGGATATGTGACTGTAAAGAAAAAAATTTAAATTATTACAATTAGTTACCATGAGATAGTGAATATCACTATAAACTATTTGATTTTCCCAGTATAATATTATAGTGATTATTCACCTAATATCCTAAATAACTTTAGGATATGAGATGGTAATGAAAAATTTAAATAGTTACATTTAGTTACCATAACAAGTGAACATCACTACTCCCTAAAGGTTTATATCATCCAAAACACAAAGTTTATCTCTTGGTATCCCTAAAGAGTTCAGGGTATAGTGGTAAATAGATATGTAAATAGTAATATTTCCTACCATAAAGAATTGGATATAACTTTATCCTAATATTTTAAGACATCTTGTAAGAGTGATAATATATATATTTACATTAATTACTAAATATTTCAAGGAGTAATTTTTATGTAAAGTGTTCCACTGATGATAATTATATTCATAAAATTATTTCTAAGTAAAAAATATAAACTAGAATTATAAATTTTTATGTTGTAAAGTTAAGAAGTATAAATATAAGTTCAAAAAGTAGAACATAAGGAATATGATTCCTAAGTCTCACCGTTATTAAAACTATATTGTTTCATAAATTCAACTCACTAAGTGGTTATAGAGAGTAATTTAGCAGATTTCCACATAGGGATTTTATAGGACTTACCTAAAGATATAATGTTCAAAAACTATTTATATATAAAAAACATGAGATTCATATAGAATATCTTAATAGATTGGTTTTAATGGCTGTAAATATATCATGTATTAATAATTATGTTAATATCTATCTATCAATCATTTATTTCTGTTGTAATTTACATTACATGAATAGTTGAATGATAAATATCACCTCAGCATAAAAACATTAAGTCATTACCTAGCCAATTATCGTCATGGAGAATAATGGGATGTGATGATATATAGAGGCTATATTGAATATATTCTTATATCCATTATAAATGGTTGAATATGAGATATAAAGAACAGATTATTGAGGAATTAAGTAGAGACATATTACATAGAATGATCAGAGAAAGTATCTCTCATATAATGTCATACAATCATACATATACATAAGAGTTTATTCTTATTATCAATAATTCTTACTTGAAGTTGGTGATATGCCTAAAATGAGAACCTTCATACCTTAATACACTACTTACACAATTCAACTTATGAGCTTAGCTAATTTGGGGGCGGTTGGTTATGTTGTTGATCATGATTTCAGTTAGAGTGCAACCAAGAAGATATTTGTCCACTTGTATAACAAGTAAATAAAATCAAAACTTGATTTAATTAGAATGAGTTAATTCATGCTGATTATTAGTTCTTTCACATATGATGAATTCAACTTGTTAGATTAGTGAGAGTGTGATTTACTTATCAGATAAATGAATGACATGTGATTTATTCAGTGAAATGTATGCTCCTGAGAGAATCCTAGGGTTTATATTCTTTATATTTGATTCGACCTCTCTTTCATTCCTATTATAATTCCCTATTATATTTTTTTTGTTTCCAATTCTCTATCGGGTAGCCCAGCCGTGTGACATTGTCTACATTTTCTTTCCATTCTCTCGGCATTCTCTATGATGTGTTTCTTAACTACTATTGTTCTATTTCGATTAGTGATACACTTCTTAGATGGTCTGTGGTGATTCGGCTCCATGATTCACTTCATGATCGCTACATAGTTTTATAATTAGAGATCAAGAATAAATCAGCTAGCCTGACAACAAGCAGATGGAAGGAATTATTCATGTTCATTTATTGGTGTAGCTCGATAGTAACATTATCATATTGGGATCTCGCTTATAGAGTTCTTGATGGACCATGATTGTGCGGTTCTTCTTGGATGTATTTATTTGTCCTTTAGAGATGTTGTTATGAATGTTCTCACCGGATCTGGGCCTCTGATGCTCTTCTAGTTGAAGGCGGGTTTTGGATTTGTAGTGTTGCTCAATGGGTCTTCTAATTTGGTTTCATTTGTGGGGTTTTCGGTGACAGATCGATCCATTCGAGTCTTGTTTTTTGATTTTGTCAACTTGTATATCAAGTTTCTAGGTTTGGTTATCTCATTTTGAGTTCATCATCTTCATTTTTTAGCCTTGGATTCTTTGAGGATACGATGGTCTGGATTGATGGTAGGATGATAGTTTGCCTGGATGGTGAGAATGATCACCGGCAGTGGTTTGGTGATGGATCATACATCTTTGGGCATGGCTAGAAGATGATGATGGTTTTTGTACCGGAGAATCATGTGATATAGTTTATGTGGCACAATTTGGTTTTATTTTGATTTTTTGTTGCTTTTGAATTTTTTATACCTCTCTATTTTAATTATATGGGGACATGGTGGACTATTTATGGTGTTTTTGAATCTCAGACTGACCTTACAGTGTGTTAAATGAGGCAATCATGGATTTAGGATGTGATGTTGTATTATTCTTGATTTTTATTTTTCAATCTATAATATATTATATGGATCAGTTACTACTCAACAAAAAAGAGGATATTTGAAAATCAGAAAAGATGATTTTTATTAAAGAAATGATGAGGGGATAATACTTTATTGACAATTTCCAAGTCTATTGGTCACTCAATTTCATGGAAAATGAATTGTATAGGTATACATACAATGTATATGAAACATATTTTGGTGGACATGTTCATATAGAGATATGAGTTTGTTTGATCGAGATCACACTAGTCTGCTTAGTAGCTTGAGTTGCACTCATGCTTTTCTATAGACCACACATTAATTACAAGTATGAAATAGTGAATTCAAAGTTGTTATCAACACTGTTAAGTATCATAGGATCGCAAAATTAGGACCTTGGATAAGGATACAATTTTTGATATTTTTTTTCACAATCAATAGAGTTTGATGAAAAACCATAACCAAAAGATTTTGGATAGATTCAAAATGAGTTGTGAAATTTTTCATAAAGTTCTTGTTGGATTTTTGTGTAAGCGATAGACTATTAGATGTTCACTAAAATGAACATTCATGATATGCATGTACACATGAATATGGTGGATGAAGTATATATATGATATATGGTATTATATATATGGTACATTTAATATATGCATATGATGCTTGAATTTTCATGCATGCAATGCATAAATATATTATATATACATATATTATTTATTTATCCAGAATGGTTTAATCAACAGTTACAATTCATTAGGAATGAATTTAATGATTTTCATTAATGTCATTGTAAATGTTCATTGAATTATACCCCAGTTGTTAGAAACACATAATATGGATTATATATAGGAAATTCCTCGGCCCTCGAATATATAAGCGTATGAGATCCACTCCTGTCGGGTGTGTGTAGTGAAAAATGTATATGAGATTCTTCCAAATCATTATTTTTCCTAGTCACTATTCATCTCACTGGATAACGTGCTAACAATCCTTCAGTTACTCAAGAATCCTCACAAAATGATCATGGAACCATTGGACGATGTATCACCTCAGAGATAGGGTGCTTTTGTTCACTCCTCTGCATGATCTTCATAAAAAACCTCCATGGAACGAATATAGAAACTATTTTTGTTCATGAATTCCAAGTACTTTTTTTATATTATATATACAATGATTTCATAAAGATATATTTATTCTGTTTAGGGTTGTATTCTACTATAAATGGTCATTAGATGATCATACAAAACCTCTCATGAAAAACTCTAACAAAACGATCGATACCCATCCTCAAAGAAAAACAAAAATAAAAGGTATGAATATAAACTCAATGTGAAAAAGCTCATATGTAAATAGTAGTGTAAAAGAAAAAACAACATACAAAAATAAAAAATCAAACACAACATAAAATAAACAGCTTAGTAAAATCAATCCACTCCACTATAAAACTGATAAAACCCCATTAATAAAATAAAAACTCATAACCATGAGTGACCAAAACTAGAAATCAATTGAATTCTGCTACCAACCTAAGGAGACCTCCCATAAATCTAGCAATATAATGGCACCAAGATCCTGATTTATAGGTACCCATACAATGTCATCAATGAGATACCATGAATACCACCATGAAGCTTTGTGATTTTCTAATAATCTACCCATGTACCTACTTCTCTAACCATATACCAAGCCCCCAAAATTCTAACACCTAATTTCCTTCATACAAGTCATTCCCTCCTATGACACGAATATGTAAACAATACCCAAAGATTAAACCATTCATCTTCCCCATGGAACACACAAGATAGACTATAGAATATCAACATCGTTGAAACCAGGCTCAACTACATTATATTGATCCGTATTAACAATTGAACCATTTTATCAGGAAAATATTTTTTAAAGTGACCCAATTTACCACAATGATAACACTCTAGAATCATTGATTGAATATTACCCATAATTATATCAATACCAATGTTCTTCCATTGACTTGTATTATATGTTCTACCCATTTCATTGAGCCCCTCCTCCTTTGATCTCACCCATTTTTAGTCTGCAATTATTTGAAATGAAGAGCCAACATCACATATTTTTTTGTCAACACTACTTTACATACATAATATAATCACATAGATTCTGACAAGAACTATCTAATGAAGTCAAAAGGATAATGCTTTGATCATAATCCCCAACCTCAACATCTATGTTCACTTGGTCTAAGACAACATTATTAAATTCATTTATGTGAGACTGGATGGAAGTCCTAGGTTGCACCTAAAAAGAAAAGTGTTTCACTTTATTATAAATTGTACCAAAAAGATATTATTTCATGTAATGGGTTTCAAGATTAATCTATATAGTAGTAGAAGTGGTTTCATATTCCACCTCACATAGAACATTATCACCCAAAAATAATAATAAAAACTATAGCCTTTAAATAACAAATCATAGAGAACATCTTCACACGCAATTAAAGTTTATCCATCAATGAGTAGTGTGGTCATAATTTTCTTGGGACCACAGAGGGAGTCATGTAATACATGCTGAACTAAAAAAGAACACGTTTTAATTTTCCATTTTTTAAAATAATTTTCTCTTTTGAATTTCTTAATTTTAAATTTTAATGATTCCATCACTAATATCAATTAGGATCTAATACCAATTCTTATAGTATACTTTTTCAGGCCTTTCACATTCAATAGCTGAAGAGATTATTGGTTTTGGAGATTTATCTCAAAAAAATAAACATTTAAAAAGGGTTTTAATTTTAATCTTATTAAATACAATAACATGAACTAAAAAAATTGATAAACATCCCAAAAAAATGAGCAATGAAAATATTTTCAATAATGATAATATCATGAACAGGGATAATATTCATGAATGTGGTATAAAACATTAATAATAATTCAACAATTTTAAAATAAATACACAAAACAACCTCAATAATCAATAGTTGTAACTAACTCTGTGTGAAGTGATCAAATATGACAAGTAAAGACATATTGTATTTATACTATTGAACAATAAAATTTAAAATATTCATATATAAAAATAAAAACATCAAATACAATGATAATATAGAAAAATTATATAATTTTTATCCTAAGAATACCAAGATTACGAATTTATAAAGATAATAATTGTGTAAAAACAATTCACAAAGTAATGAGGAAAGAATCAAAGGGAATTGGTAACTGAACACAATGATTTACCAACATTGGTTAAATTGACTGATGTGCATGGGGTGGGGGATTTAGGGTTTTCTCTATGAAAAAAACAAGAGGTAGATACATGATAAATGTGAACATACCAAGGACCAAAATCAAAACCCCTAGAACAGCCGTGTTTGATGAAAAAAAAGAAATTAAATAAAATAATCACATTCATTATCATTTTCTTTTACTAACAAGATAGATATGAGCCTCCTAAATAATGTGAAGATGAAGCCAATGTCCTTGAATGTCCATGTTCACAAGACACAAGCCTTACCAGGACTACAAAGCTAGTTATCACTACACAAGGATCAATATAATACATGAACTGGCATCACTCTAGCCCCAATCACCTCACCTCCTCCTCATAAGAGATTGATGCTGGTTTCATCATTATCGAGTAGTCGTATAGCTCCATTTTCTCCATTAGATACCCAAAATAGTAGCATGTTTTCCTTGAACAACCGTAACAACCCTTTATCTTTATAAATCATCATTTATTTTTTCAAATGGAATAATCAAAAAATCCAACGAGTCACGCAAGATAACAGTGATTAATATGTGGTTTCAACAACCCCAAAAATCCTGTCACATGCTCACAAATATAATGATTTCAAGGTACTAGTACACCATCTAATGGGAGAATGCGGTTAGTAGTGAAGTGCATTGATCTAAAATAGCATCCCCAAGGATAATTCCCCCATGTTGAACTATGAATATGAATAAAAAATAAACACGAAAATGGGGTTTCCAACGGTACAACACCACTCATAAAATTAATTCATAAATATATAATTTCATAAAAACATTTTGTTTTATAAAATAATTGGTGAATAAAATTTACATCACCATTCCCCTATACTCATTATTTCGTGACTAGGACTTCTCCTAGGAAACCTATGTGAATCTGTTCTATGATTAAGGGATAGGTGTGATTATAATTTGATGGTTTTGGTTGTTTAGGGATTATAGTTGGATCCACATTGTTTGTTTTATCTTTTTTATCTAATTTGACTTATTTAAACTTGATTCCCACTTGATTGATGTTTTTGTTTTTGTGAATTTCTTTTAATTATCATTCCATTCAGTGCTTTTTGTTTTTTAATTCCATTTTTATTATATTAAATCCATATGTGACTGTCGTAGTGGATATCACAAACATTACAATTTTTTATAGCTTTTCATAGTTGATTTTTAATGGGATTATCTCATTTCTAAATTAATGTTGAATTCCAAGTGTCTGTGAAAATTTTTATATGAACCATTACAAGTTTATTTTTTTATGTTTATATGTATTTGACCTCATTTGAGTATTGATGGGGGTAAAAGTGTGGTTTTTAAGAAATATTTTAAATATAAGGTTGTTTTGAGGATTTTCAAAGGATTGTAATAAAAAAGGAATTTGTCCCTTTAAGAGGGTTTAAATATTAGTTTACATGAATTGGTTTTAAAATATTCTTTTAACAGGTTATTTAAAATTGTGGATAATGTCTTGGAATTCCATGTTACTTTTTTAAAAGGTGCATTTAGATCTCATAAAAGATATTTTTGATAAGTACACGACCATCAGTTATTCCCATTATATTGATTATTCTAGATATAGACTGTGATCCTTGAAGGGGATATTGCATATTATTTAGGGTATCAATGGATGTTAAAGGGGTTATTTATTCTTAGGGTTATATAGGTTAGGTGAAGTTTACATTTTAATGTATAAATGAATATTTATATATGAAATAATCACTTTATTTGATTTTGGGCTCATCTCCACTGATTGATTTTATTGGAAAACTAGGTAACTATGTAGAAGACCTGAACAAGTGATACAATAACATAGACTACACATTGGCTAGTTTCCTAGTTATTATTGTGTTGTGCAAGGGGATTTCCTTCTAGTAAGACAATGAGGGTAAGCCAAAGTTGAGTGAAGTTAAGTTTTCATCAAATCATCTGACCCCATTTTTGGTGTTTGTAGTGTCGGGTCTCGTGTGGTTTAGGTAAGAACCTAATGTGTTTCCTATGATTCTTAGATTCCAATAATTATGAATTGGATATTTCTTCCATTTCTTTAATTATATCTCCTAGATATTAATTCCTCATACAACTCTAATCTTTTAGTTGTCTCTTATTTTCATTTATTTCCCATTGATATCTTTGTGCATGTATGTATTTATATTTCATTTCTCTTATACTTTTAGTTTACATTCACATCGATTTAAAAAATGGTTTGCAATGGGATGATTTAAACGGAATGTGATGTGTATTTCATAAAATGGTGTTTGAGAAATGTTTTAGGAAATAGGAATAGAATTTGGGATTGTTTTCATAAATTTAATAAATAATCATCTACTCCTAGTCTAAAAGTGTTTTAGGTAGAATATTTTTTATCTTCCCTTATTTTTTCATAGTATGGGGATAATTTATAAAAGTGGTTACAATTTGTTATTTGGTTTTAGAACACCTTTGTGTAATAAATATATATTTCTTTTCATATTTCAATCTAGAGTTAGTGAAATGGTTTTTAATGGAATTTCAAAAACTCTACGGTGAAATCCCCTGAGGAATGTTTAGATCACACCTTGTACACAACATTTATGTGTCTTAATTCAGGTTCCCAGACTATGATATTTTTTTGGATTTATGTTTATCTAGGTCTGATGATGGATGCTATAAGATTTTGTGAGTGTCCATGGGTTACAAGGAGGCGGTTGATAATAGTTTAGATTGTTTTTCTATATGTTATGCATGAGAATTTTCATCCCATATATTTTTTTTGGTTTTCTTGTTTGTTTAATGTTCACATAATGTTCATTTTATGCATTGTTGTTGTTTATGTGTTATTTAAATATTACTTGTGTGTATTACTCTGGTTAGATATTTCATTTATATTGAAACAATTTATTTTATTTTTATAGTGGTCTAATACATAGGTACCCCTGATAGAATCTTGGAAAAGATTCCATTACCTATTTTTTATATTATAATGAGGGTGAAAATATTTCCAGGTATGAGTTATTTATAACTAAGCACTAGTTTCGAACCCATAGGAATTAGAAACGCCCTATGGTCACAGTGTCAGGATGAGCGAAGTGACATGCTAGGTCAGCATAGACATGATTGTTACAAATAGTATCATATCCTAGGGTTTTCAAGTACATAGGTTCTTGAATCACCATATTACTATTTGGGATATTTGGTAGCATGGATATATGAATGTTACAACTTGATTTGAAAGTGTGATTTGAGTCTAGAAGGATATTTATCATTCAGATACTATAGTTTCCTTGAGTTTTTGGGATTCGTATCTTCAAATGTATTTTGTTTTGAATTATTTATTATTTATTTTGATTCGAGATGATGATATTTTTATCCCCATTAAATATACTAGTGATTTTGGGGGTCACATTGATCTATTGGGGTTAAGATAGAGGAAGAAAAAAGTTGTATGATTAGCTGAAATTATTTGGAAAACCATTTGGAGCCCACAATGATGGTTATGGAAACCATTTCATGGGTTGTTGAATGGTTGAAACATGGTTTTCTAACACACATGATCGAATTCTATACAATTTTTCCCCAGGCTGTGTTGTATTGTCTCCATTGATTTCTAAATTGATTCCAATCATGCTTATCATTGTAGTGATGATAGTTAAGGGAGTTTTATTGTCAATTGATGTTCTTAAGGGATTTTTTATTAATGAATTGTCCCATGTAGTTTGACCACTAAATTTAAAAGAAATTGTTTGGTTTTTTGGAAAACTAATTTTTGGATGGAAAGGGACATATTATAGGGTGATTTATTCATGAAATAATTTTTTAATGGAATGGAAAAAAGTTTGATGATCGTGAAATTTTTTTAAATATAATAGTCTTCTGGTTTCATTTAGATTTGGGTATTTTGTTTGAATTACAGGGAATTTTTAATGAAATTTTTTGGTTTTTAAAAATATAGAATTTTGCTTTATTTGAATAATTTTTTTCACTATAATGGGGTGTTTATAAAGTGGTTTATTTCACCATAGTATTTTATATATTTATAGAAAATATGGTAGAAATGATAGAAGTGATTTGAAATGGATGTTTGTTTAGATAGAATTTTTTTTAAATGGAAGTGGTTTTATGAAATGATCGGGTTTTATAATGGAAGTCATGGAAAACCTAGAAAATAAATAGGCTATTTATGAAGTTGAAGTGGGGCTTTGTTTTAAATAAGTTGAATGTTTCACATCATGTATTTTGTTTTTTTAACATATTTTTTAGACTTTTTTTGTAGTAAGGTGATTTTCAAAGAAGTACATTTATCATGAGTATTTTAATTTAAGAGTAAAATTTTCAAAATGGGGTTAATTTTGTTCACAATTGTACATGTTTTTCAGAATCATTATAAAAAGGGTATGGTATAAGAATAAGTTATGTTTTTAATGTCATTTTTGTATGTTTTGACTTGATGAATTTTAATATTTGTTTTTTCCCTCTATGCATATTGAGACCATTTAATTTGGCCTATGAAACAAGAATTTATTAGAATCATGTTTTTGGATACATAGTTGTTCCTCCTACAAATGTATTGAGAAAATTTAGAAAATATACTTATGAGTATGAGACATAAAGTGAGTGATATTATAAATTATATATAACTATTTTAGAAATTTAATCTTTGTAGACTCTAGATGGAGTGTTAGAGAGGATAAATTATTTTCTTAGGGACTTAATAATTAACCATCCTCTATAATATTCTGATCAAGTTCCTCCCATATTAGTGAAGTGGTCATGTTTTTTATGATATCCCATAAGTTTAATTATCCCGAATAGTTTTTGGAGTAACCCAGATCTGGTTGATATTTTATTTTGGATATTTTTTGTCTTTATGTTTAGAGTTTATTGAGAATCCTATTCTGATTTTTACCAGATTCATTCCTTGACACTTTTGCAGTTCCTTATTTATGAGTCATTGATTATGGTAGGTATGCTTATGACTATGACTCTGATTTTTCCTCTTAAGGATTGTGTCTGATAAATGTTATGGTTGGATATTTGTGGACATGACATGTGAAGTACTTGGGTGTGTGTGATTTGGGTGACTATTATGGACATGGCATTGATTTAAATCTTGCACTGGCTGGTGATGGTTTGGATCCTCTTTGGTTACTCATGAGATGGAGTTCTGAGAATGAGGTCGTAGATCATCCCTTACACTTAGTTCAGTAATAAATGGATAGAGCCTCCGTCATTTTTTGTTGAATCATGTTTTTTATTGAGATATATTTTCCCATTTTTTGAGATACGATATAGATGAATGAGTGATATTTCCTTGTGATCGTTTGAATATTATTTGGGTTGTTCTTCCTTTGACTCATGAGGTTGATTATCAAATGGTTGTTGAGTATTATAGAGTATTATTTTTTCCATTAGATGAACATGGGGATTTTTTATTAATCATAAGGAAGGGAGAAAAACATGAAAGATGAGAGAGGCACAGTCAAGGGGGTTAAAATAATCAAAACCAAGGGCATTCGCCGGAACAAAAGCCACACACACATGGGGTAATGAGCCCAAGGATAAATAAATAATATAAGGATAATAGTGGTTTCCTTGGGAAGCCAATAAATAAGCATTAGTGTTACCCTTGTTCCATGAGTGGATCAAGCGATCTCGACCGATGAAGTTCAAGAATCTAGTGATAATATAAACAATGGACCAAGGGGGTTATTTGTTCCCTGTAAGCAGTTGAAAATAACTGAGGAGTCAGTTTTGATTTCACTAAGGATAATATTTTTGGCAGGACAATGCTGAAGCCCATTAATCATCATCTTAGCTTCTCCCATAAGTGACTCACCATGACCATAGTAACTACTAAAAGTGATAATGACAATGATGAGGGAATCACGAACAACGCCTCCACCTCTCATGATGCCAAGGTTACGAGATAATTGTTTCTATTAGGTTTATTATAATAGTGTGGGTTTTATGGATTCTTTTTTTGGATTGTTTATCTCATATATCACCACTTTAAATAATTCTAAATAGTAGGGATATCTATATCAGGTATTTTACTTCATAATGATAATTTTTTTATGGTTTTGGTTTAGATTGTTCTTGGAGATATTTGATGATGTATGAGGATTGAATACATGAATACATGAATTCAATGATTTTTTTGTTTTTTTGGTTACCCATTCTCACTAGAACTCATTAAAGATACCCAACACTACCACCTGTTATGTATGTGTTTTGGTTTTTAGTCTTATTTTACTTCTACTTTTACCAGTGAATTTATAGATGCATAAAGTGGCATTGTGGGGAGAATTATGACAACCCCACATAACTGTTACTTTATATTTTATATTATATTGTTCTATTATTTATTTTTGAGAGTTTAAAGTGTGAAATTAATAATTTTAATGGATTTTATTATTTTTCATAGTTACCATATTGTATTCTGAAACCATATAGATTTCATTGAAAATAATGTGAGGGGTGAAATGGACTCTAAAAGAGTTTTTCATGGTTGGCGTGCCATTCTCCCAACCAAGCGGAGTTCTAGGTAACATTGAGACTCAATTTTGTGTGTAAGAGTGATTCACATAATTGGAACACAATTAAGTGAAATCATGTAGCCATATCATGTGAGGTGTTGGGGTTCCAATCTGTGGCCCCCACATGGTTGGTGCAAGGTTCTGCAAACCATGCAAACTAACAATGTGAAATATCCAGTTTCATAATAACATGAATTTATAAAATTTGGTCTCTTTGATTTTTTGAATTTTGGCCTCCCACATTCACATATTTCATTTGAATGATCCTATTGTAAATTCATGGGATCCCTCCAACCATTAATTTTCTTTTTTGAGTCTTCCCCCTTCATATTTCAAGTAGATTATTTGGTAAATCATCTTTTTTCTCCTTGTTACTCTTATCTTTATTCCCCTAAAACCATATTTTATATGTTGGGTCTTATCCCATGTACCCTAAGTTATCTTTGACTATTATTAGGGTTTGGTAGTCGTTCTAATTTGCGAGTTTTGGGTGTTTAGTGATTTTAGTGGGCTCCTATTTTTTTGGATGAGCTTCACCATTGAATATTACATATTTTGAATTATTTCCCACTTGATTGAGGTATGTGTTTTTTCGTATTTCATTTAATTGAAATTTTGTTGAGTGTTTTGTGTTTTCTAATGCCATGTTTTACAAATTAAATCTATATGTGATATTAGTAGTGTATTTGAAAAGAAATTAATTGGTGTTTCTCACTTGGTGTAATGGTTGTTTTCTGATTTTTCTCATTTCTAATGTTATATTGTATTAATAAAGTTTTAAAATTTTCTTATATGTATTTTTAATGTGTAAAATTTATGATTAAAGGTAGTTGAACCTTTTTTGGTATTTTAATGGGACCATTTTAATTTTTAAAAAATGTTTTAATATAAGGAGTTGTTTGGGATTTTCAAAGTATTTGAATGAAGAATGAAATTGATCCTTGTAGTGATTTTAAACATGGTGTCAAATGGATTTGTTTTAAAAACGATTTTATGAGGGGATTTGAAATGGCGGATAATGAATTTCTATTCTAATTCATTTTATAAAGGGGCCATTTTAAATTTATAATACATATTTTTTGGATTAGTACATGACCCTCAATTGGGCCCCTTGTTTTGATTATGCTTGATGTGGATTGTGGATTCCAAGGGGGATGTTGCATATTATTTGTGGTTTGTATGGATGTAAAGTATACTATTTCTTGTGAGGGTGATATAGGTATAGAAATGTGGGGTTTACTTTTCAAAATGAAAACAATTACTCACAAATCATACGATCACTTGATTTTATTGTGTGCTCACCTCTATTGATTGATTTCACATTAATCCTTTCTTATGAATTAAAATATTTAGATGAATGATACACTAGAATTGTAATTCACTTCCTAGTTCAAAATTTATGATTTTTTCTACTTGGACATTTACAACCGATGATACCAAGAGGGTAATCTCGGGTTGAGTGAATTTATGTTCACCTAGGAACTGTTGACTCTATTTTAGGTGTTCTTTATGTTGGGTCTAGTGTAATTTAGGTTGGAAACTATTTAGTTTCCCATGATTCTTATATTATATTGAGGATTACGTAGGGGATTGATTCCATTATTTTTGAATATCCTCCAACTATTTATTTTGTGATATGAAAGTAATGCTTTAGTTGTATCTTGTTTTCATTTATTCCCCATTGATATCTTGGTTCTTGTATGTATTTATATTCCATTTTAGTTATTTTTTTGGTTTACTTTCAAATTGATTTAAAAAAAATTCACAGGGAAATTTAAATAATAATTGGTGTTCATTTCCTAAAAAATTGTTTGACAAATGTTTTAATAATGATGAAAGTTATTTGGGTGTGTTTTCATAAACATAATTATGAATAATCATTCCCTATATTAAAAATGTACTAATTAGAAAAAATGTGGTCCCCCATTTTATTTTCATAGATGGGGGAGGTTTAATAAATGTGATTATGACTTGTTATTTGGTCTGATAAATCCCACATGTGAAAAATATATATTTTTATTTATATTTTAAACCAGCATTAGTTAAATGTATTTTGAAATAAATTGACAAAATAATTTGTGAAATCCATATAGGAATGTTTAGATCACACCCAACATTCAAAAATGGGTGTATAAAAATCCATGTTTTTTCATTTAGGTCCTCAGGATATGATTTCTTTTAGATTTATATTCGTGTTAGTCCCATGATAGACAATGTGCTATTTGGTGAGAAACATTGTGTCACAAAGGGAAGTAGGTAGTGGTTCGGATTGGGTTCTTATTTCTTGATGTTATGTATCTACCTTATCGGACAACATATTTCATTGGGTTGTGTGTGTGGGTATAATTTTTTTCCTTATGTCTATATTATGAATAGATCATTTTTATATGTTAATTTATTAATAATAACAGCATATTACTATGTTTGGTTGTTTGATTTATATTGAAACTATTTACTGCATTTTCATAGATGTCCAATGTACATTCTCCAAATGACGGATTCTAGGAAAATCTATCATAGCCTATTATTATTGTTATTATTATTATTATTTGGGTGAATCCATTCCCATGTTCGAGTTATTGGTACCAAGAATCCAATTTTTATCCTATTAAGATCAAGAACTCCCTTTGGTATTCCTAGTGGCCTGAGTCATGTGACGTGTCAGGTCCACTCAAGACTGTTTGTTACTAGTTTTATGTGTTTTAAGAGGGGTGACTTGACATTTATGGATGAGATTTGAATTTAATTATATATTTTTAACTTATCATTAATTAATATTCCATTTTATAATTGTTTCCCATTAACAAGAATCCACTTTAATACTCTCCACTAATTTCCATCATCCATTATGGAATATCAATCTATACATGTTTGTATTCTGGTTTATTAAAAAAAATATCATTAAAAACTAATAGGATAAAAATTGAAATAAGATAAATATTATAATCATGTTAGACTTCATTAAAAAATCATTAGAGTAATGATATTGGATAAATACATGAATCGGAAAATGATCACAACCATGTTAGATTTTCTTTGAAAATTATATGACATTTTTTATAACTTTTTTAATGAATGAATTCTTATATTATGTGAATGTTTTCTAAAAATTATCTTTGATAATATATACGAATTAATTACTCATGTTTTCCCCTCATTGAGCATATTTAATGTCAATGTCTTCGTTTTTTATCATCTCTTGAGAAAATGTGAAGAATTTTTGTAGGAGGTGATTTGTGACACACCTGGTTTGTGGAATATAATAATTTTATGCTGTTTATATTATGTTATTTAATGAAGAGGATGAATCATGGAAAGTGTTCAATGGAAGAAGTAAAACCGGAGTTGGAATCATTTTACAAGAGGTTGTTCATGCCACCAATCTCTATTCACAATGTGAATAATTATTTCATAGTGTGGATGTGTTTTGTGTCTTATAAGTTAAATTGGATGAAATTTTAATATATGTGTCTCTTTGGAAGATTCCCAACATGAACTCTTATTTCATGTCATGAATTTGGTTGGTTAAATACAATCATTTTAATTCCATATCTCCTTCAGTTCTCATTATTATTACTTGTTTTTACCTTCAACCACAGGCTCTCTCTAGGTTAATTTTTTGATCTTATTTCTTATAGGGACCTATTTTATCAAATCTTCAAGAATCAAGAACTGGGATTCAAATGTAAGCATTCCATTTTTAATTCCTATTTGTAATCTACATATTTTTTTTGGAATAAAACCTAGTCCAGTATTTTCATGCCTATATCTATGGGTCAAGGAATGTTTTGATGATCGTCATTGGGTTTCATTAACGAAATATGATAAGGATATCATGTCTAATTTGTTTCAGTTTTATTCGTCAGAATGAACGTGATGAGTTTGGTGGCTTCACTCCCTCTCAAATTTTCCTACAATAAGAATGCATTGGTTTTCTATATGAAAATGTTGTGTTTTAATAAGATTTATAGTTTAATTTTTTTGAAAACATAGTGTTATGGACTTAAATAAAAATATGTTTTGGGGAATAACCTATATCACACATGACAAATTAAAAATATGAGAAATGTTTCCCAATAAAAGCTCTTGGAAATGAGAACTTACAATGGAAATGGGTTCATGAGTGCATGATACATATGAGGGGCCTTGTTTTTATGGACTTGGTTTCTTATGCTGGAGTTTGGTAACATTGGATTATACCACCAAACGATGGCTTTGTTATGGAGGGATGGGTACCACTTGTGAGTTAGGATTGGTCAGTGGACATATGTTATGTGATCATATTGGTTGAGAATTATCAGGTGAAAGCATGTTAATGGATTGGGTGACATTCATGGTGTGAGAATTATCATTTTCGAATTATATGTATATCTAACACACGTATTTTATATTTACATCCCCTATTTTATATAATAGGTTAGCTAACCTATTATTTTTCTAATGGTGTGTGTTGGAATTATTGAATATTTTCTAGTGATTAGATAAACTCACCACTACTATATTCAACTTAGTGTACATGAATATGTTTTTATCATGATACAGGTATGGGGATGGACTAATTCTTTACTATTGGAGCATTGTGATGTCGTCGTCTCGCTATTTGGGAGTTGGATCCTGGATATGTCTTGTAGTGGAGTTAATCATAGTGACACATGGGTGATTTTGTGTATTTTTTTGTCATTGGGACTTTTTGGATGTAGAGTTGTCGATGTCATTTTGTTATTGTGAATCAAATTATAGTTCTAGTTTATTTATGTTATTGGATTTCTATTGGTTTTTATGTCATGCATCATGTTCACTAAATGAAATTGAGTTTGTCTATTATAGGTTGTGCATTGTATGTAAGGGTAAATCATCCCCAATAATAATGTATACCAAAGTATTTTATCTCTAGCCTTTGTTATCTTCGGTAATTCACCAATGTTTACTAGATCACCTATCCATCCAAATCCAATGGGTTGAGTCTGGGTGTTACATGTTTCGTTCAATCATTTTTATGAAATATTACATTATTCGAGAGATACGAGAAACATTATCTTCAAATAACACTGTAATAATTGTTTATATAGTTAATCCACTTGTCAGTTGATTATATTGGGTTATGGATTTTAACTATACAAATTTCCTATAAAACTCTTGTAGTGCATCAACTTTACATGATTAGGAGATTCTCTGAAAAGAATATACTTCTATGACATAATAAATATTGTTATACCTTTGATAATTAACACATTTATTTTCTATGAAATCACTTTATGTGAATATGATACAAACACTAAATCCATAAAATGGAAAATTATTTGTTTTCAATTTTTGGAATAGAATAAAACCAAATCAATAGTTACATGATAATAAGAGAAAATTTATTTAATTCCATTACAATGTATTTTTGTAACTAAATTTTTTAAATATATTAGAAATAAATTCTACATCCAATTGAGTATAATCAGTATGATACATAAGATATCTTATTACATTGTGTTATGTTATGGGTTTCATATACATGATCCATTAAATTAAATATCATAATAAAACACTAAAATACCATAGACATCTTGGTTTAAAAATGATGTATTCAATAAAATGAAGATAAATATATATATACCACACTATTCATCTTGAGGTAATTTTTATGAGTTAGTTTTATGGAAATAACTATATATCAAACAAAAACATATAATAATTTTTACGTTTTAAACACTATATTTCATGATTTTTTAAGTAAAGATACTCATAATATAATCTCATATGATAATTAGGCTTAGTGTCTTTGGGAAATTGGTTAAATATCATATAAAATCTCAATATAAATACAAATTCCTAAACTAAAACTCTATAACAAGTCCTTAGATTGTCCTCATTCTTCTAAAATTGCATGGTGTGACCATTGGACATACCTAATAAAGGGGTGAGCTATAAAGCCAATTAATTGAATAATTAAATCTTTATATGATGAATGTAGTAAATGTGAGTCAATAGGAATATCAATGATACATAAAATAGATTATAATCATAAAAATTATCATCACAAAATGATATACTATTATAAAATGAAGAAAACATAAGAATGTAGAAACAATATAAAATATGACTTCATAAGCATATGTCATGGTTAACTATTAATAAAACATAACATAATTTTCTTACAACCTATGTTTCATAAATGGAATATCATGAGATAAAAATAATAACCAATGCATTGGAGGGATATCTAATTCATGCCCCACCCTGTAGAGAATTGAATCTTGACGTACATGGACATAACATTACTTTTTTTGGAATACATAATGTATAACAAAAACAGACACACAAGGATCGTAATAGTTTAGTGTCTTTGGAAACTCGGAATATAATCTTCTAATCGTGGTGAAAGATCGTCAACATCTCCATTAATGATCTTACCCTTTTGTTTTCTTACCTAAAACCTTTCTTTATATCCTGGGGAAAAGAAAACATATAAAGGGTGAGCTCAAATGCTCAGTAATGATAAGCATAGAGAACATAAAACAATCCTTAGACATTTGAATGTAAAAAAACATGAGCATAAAATCTAAACATTAAAATCTTGAGAAATGACATAAAACATGGCAGTACGTAAAGAATAGATCATGAAGAAACATTAATCATGATAAATTATCATGGGAATAAAACATGTAATTGTTGAAACCATTAAGAATAGGTTATGATTTCCATAGTAGCCAAGGAATTACTGCCATGACCATCTTAGTGGACAAAGTCCCTTTCTGAATCGAGTTCACTCCTCGTTTCAGTCCTGTAACACTGAACTGGATTAACTTACCGTTCCAGCCATGTCTATCTCATGAGATATAAATCTTTACCCAATGAATTTGAGGGAGATATAGGTCCCACCAATCTCATAATGAAATCATTCTTACTTGTGGCACAAAATAAACATACATCATTCATTATAACCCAACGAATAAAATGGGTTTCATAAACATCATCCCATCATCACATAATCCATATAAAAGAAATGGATATCATTTCATAATAATAAAATTGAAAACCATGTAAATCAGTGATACATTATACTTGAAACATACACATATGAAATAATGTCATCCTATGTGGAAAATGGTTTTGATAAAACACTTTAAATGAATTCTTGAAGAAAATATCCTTTCTTTTTAAAATCGTTTTATTTTTACAAAATGCCATGAAATTTTCAATGGAAAGGATTTTGTTGAAATTAATCATGAAATCTTGTGTAGGAAGTTTCACGAAAATGAGGCTTTATGAAACCGTAAAAATATTCTCATGCCTTATAAGTTAAAACAATATTTTCCTCATTCTTTTGTCGGGAAAGTCAAAAAGTACCTCGTATCATAAACAAAAGAAACATTACTTATATACCTTGTGGTAAAACTCAAAAATGGATAAAAAGGAAATTAAACATACATAAAACACTTTTAGAAAACATGGACATTGATGATAAAAATAACCCTAGTAAATACTTATGAATAAACGATCACAGACGAAAATGAGATTGGAAAAGTTATCCCTTACCTTAGGTCTGATATGCTTTGTACGTATCCAAACCTCCTATATAATGATTTAAATAATGTCATTGACTTATTACAGAATCATATTCATTTTTATGATATCATATATGGTTCACCTATGACTTTATATTACCCGTTCATTTGTAAGTTCCATGTTAAAGTAGTGTTTCGAGTAAAATCGTTTTATTTATCGTACTTGTTTGGACTTGTTGTTCTTGATATTATTACTTAAAACCTGAATTAATTAATTCTAAAATGTAAAACAAGATTTATATGTAACATATATATTCATAATATACATATATAAATATATGATAGATCGATAAATTGAATGAAATACACCGTTCATGGAGACTGTAGGCCGTATGTACGCATGAACGCTGTTTTCGTTTCCTTAATGAACTGAATGGAATTAAGTACATGAAAAAAATATATATATATATACATACATAAATGCAGTAACATTATTATTTTATATATTTCATGATTACTTGTTATATATACTTTATAATCATTAATGAATGGTTAACATGGATAATGAATCTCATCGCATCGTGGAAACAGTAGTCCGTACGTATGCACGAATGATGATATCATTCCCATGATCGTGGAATTGTATTGAAGTGTATGTATAATATTTAAGAATCAATATCACTTTACAATAATCATATATAGTTATCTACTTACACCATTATACCCATCCAACTAAGGTGGTGGTTGAAAACAGATTACACCACGCCGTGGAGATGGTATTTCGTACGTATGCACGCGTGGTGATTTCATTTTCCGTAGGATAGATAGATGGTGAAATAGGATTGTTTCAAACTTATAATAACATATAAGTATATGAGTGACTCTATGGTTATTACTTAATAATGAAACAACTAAATAAGAAGAAGTAGAAGAAGAAATAAATTTTAAACAATCTGTAACGAACATTACCTCTTCTTTGAAGCACCTCTTCTTAACCTCCTCATAGGGCACTAAAGATGGACTTTTAAGATGACCAGAACCTCTAGGATGTTTCTATTGTAGTGGAGAAGAGAAATTGGCTGGGTTTGGCCGAGCATGAAGGCTCAATGTGGTGTGACGAAGAGAGGGAGGAGATTCCCTTTTATAAGGGAGGAGAGGGGCACCTTTGAAAATATAAGAAATATTAGTTTATATTAAATCCCAACCCCACATAAAAACTTCCAGAATGACACATATCTGAGGATTAAATGAGATAGGTTTGTAATATCATCAACCAATAAAATTTATACATGTTAGGAATTTATTTTAAACATTATCAGCTTGATTTATCCTTATTTATCTATTTAATATTATTTGTGGTAATAATATTCTAAATTTTAAATTATTATCAATAATTACATATGTTTTGTGAATTTTCTATAATTTGACACTTTGTGACATTGTAGACCATATAATGTTAAAATTATAATTTTTAAATATTTTTGTGATTTTTAAACAATTTTATAAAATGTTATTTTTATAAAATAACAATAGTATCAATTTTGACACTATTCATTTATTTGAATTTAAATAAATTATATATAAAAGCTATGTTCAAAATAAAAGATTTAATATATCCATAAAATATTTATTTTAATATTTTTAAGATCATTTATTTGATATTTCAATCAATAAAATAATTTCAACATCACTATTTTTTCATAATTAATGATAATTATTTAATCCCAAAAATTTTAAATAAATTTATATGATGTAGATAATTTTATTAGATTTCTGGAGACTATTCATGTTTGAAGATTCATTAAGTTTAACACTAAATTAAAATTATTAGACTTATAATATTTAAGAAAGTGACATGTTGTCACTTTCTTTGGTTTTAATAATAATTATATTATTTTCATGGAAAAAAGTCCATTAAATGAATCGAATCCGAACCTTTGGTGATATGGGTCGACTTTTAGTCATCCAATAGGATTTTGGCAGGTGTTATGGTAATTTTATAATCTTATATTTACCCATAATTACCTGATTTACCTTTGCCTATGGAAAATAAAATTTACCGTAGTTACTATTCATAATGCCCAAAAAAAGTATCCTATTAACATAATTTGGACCCACTGATTCCAAATATAGAATCCTTTTTTAAAAATTCCAAACACATAAATTTCAGAAATTAATTTAAAATTAATCCCCTTATTAAGAAAATGGGTTTTAGATGTTAAAACATTGCCAAAGATTGAAATGTTTTTACCTATGAATTCAATGTGAAATTAATGCTAATGACATATATTATATTAAATGGTAAAAATATATTATATTTATACTTTAAAACTATTCAATATTATAATTTAACTATATAAATTATTATGATGAAAAAGTTGTTTTTAATTAAAATATAGCGTGTTTTTACTATTCATTAAAATATGAATGTTATAAGAAAAATATCAAAACATTATCCAATGTAAATCTTTATATCCTGATTTAAACATATAATTTTATTTTGTAAAATTGAACTAATAAACATGTCAAAAACTAGATTTAAAGTGGGTGTGCCATCAAAAGGCGGCAAAACTGCACTTTTTTAAAAATACTTATTTTACCCGAAAAATTTTATTTGTTCCCAAACCATGTTCTAGAAAATGTATAAGATGAATAATAATGTTATAATATTCAAATTTTAGTTAATAATATTCATAACGGCTAGTTTGTGATAATATTATAACCATATATCGTTGTTTAGTGATACCTGGTATTGCGTACAACACACGCTATCGAGGAAGGTCGTGATTGCGTTTAATGCAAGCCAAGTAAGGGTTGCGTGTAGTGCAAGACTTGTATGTTGTTTTTTATAATAGAATCCAACCATATTTCATTTATACATTGAATATATATATATATACATATATATATTCCCTCAATGTTGCGAACTTGAAATTGTGTGTAACATGAACAAAGAATAGTGTTACCTATACTACAAGCTAACGCGGTGTTGCATATAGTACAAGATAGTCTTGGAGAATGGTATAATAGAAGATCAAAGAAATTAAAAATAATATATCACATAAAATCTTGGGGTGTTACATTCTACCCCCCTTAAAATTAATATCCTCCTCGAAATTCCTCAGGGTTATAAATCGTTTAGTATTCATAGAAACCCACATCGTAAAAAAGAATACTAAAACTCTATTTAAAAACTAATGTAAAAAATTTAATGATTACCCAAAGTAACTCATCATTGGGTTTCAATATAGAATAACATAGGTGAAAATATGGATATGGAAAAAAAACTAACCATCAAGTTCTGATGGAGAGAGGTAGAGAACATGGCTATGAAAAATCCATCAATCACAAAGCCATAAATTTGTGATGATCTAAGGTCCCATCTGATTCATCAAATATATGAGCACTAGAACATCATTTTTGGTTTTCAATATCATTTCCCTAAAGTTGAAAATTTAGAATTAGAAGAAAATACTTGCTTGATTATTGTACAATCTCACTGTTGTTCGTGATTTGAACAATTTCCACTTCATATCATAAGGAAATAAAGTTGAATTTGTTATTCATGAAGTGTTAACATATCATGTGATAGAATGATGGGTCATTCCATTTGTTTCAAACAAAAGGTTATCAAAAGTTATCAAATATACATATGTCCATCTATGGTGAGGTTAATCATATACAATTCCAAAAATGAACTTATACACATATATCATACAGCTTAATAAAATAAAACTAGTTTCTACTAACCAAGGACTTCTTGTAGGCCAGTGGTAGGCGATAAAGGCCAGTCGCACTTTGGTTTTGGGTTCGATTCCCACAGCCTGGTCTGACCCGATGGGCTGTCGCACGTCTTGCAGGTAGTCCTTTTTTCAAAAACTACATTACTATAACATCCCATCAATAATATCAAAAAAAGGTCTATCCTTAAACAATACTTACTTATGTACAACATAATCCATTCCAATCATTAGGCTTATCTAAAATACTTTCGTCCATACTCATAGTATAAACAAAACAATTACTAGAAAGGTTATCTACCAAGAATGTGAATACAAGAATTTATCCCACATATATCATAATATATATTTTGTTGGTTGCATTCCAAACACATGAATACCTTAGAGATATATTCTCTTTAAACATAAATTACCATAGAACCGAAGTGAAAACATGAATACTGTCAAAAGGTAACTCTTTCCTCATACCAAAATCCCAAAAAACTATATAATCAAACCATAATATCACATAGTCCTTATATCAGTCATGAGATCATGAATACAATCAAATATCTCATTATGTTCTCATCCCTTAATTATGCACATATCATCTACTTTCCATAAATATCTGAATAACCATCCATGGTTACCAGTACCATTCAACATATACTTTCAAATACTTTAGGAAATACAATAGGGTAACAATCCATAGATGATTCTTTATTACATGGTACCATACATTATTCTTTATAAACATACAATCATTCCACAAACTTCTTAAACCACTGACTAAGCTTTATCATTTCTTTCATCTCATATTTCATTTGTATTATCTTCATCATCATCCACATAAATACTACCCATATGACCATGCTGATTCTTTTCATGAGATTTCCCCTTAGGGCATTGGTTTTCATAATGCCAATACATTCCACATTTAAAACATCTAATCATTGTTGATGTCGTAATAATACCATTATCCTTGTCCATGGTGTTAACTGAACCTTTTCCTTTTCACTTACTGGCTTTGTGTCCTTCTTTTCCACACCCAAAGAATCTTCCAGTTCCTTTGAAACAATCTCCCTGATGCCTCTTCACACATGATTTACATAAGGGAAATTGAACTTTCTTTCCTCTATGATCTTCATGAAACTCCATATTTCTCTTATTATCTGAGTCGGGAAACATACCAATGTTGAGATTATTGATCATATTATGAGATTTATAATTAGACATAATGACAATGTTTGGACTTCCAAATCCCGTTTCATTTTGTTTCTCATGAAGAATATCATTCCATTTTCCGTCATATCCTCTGTTATCGTGAAAGTTCCTGTTTCCATCCATTTTCTAAAACCCAAAAAGAATAGTGTAAGAGGAAAAAATCATGCTAGGGAAAACAACATAGTAAAGGGGGAGTAACCTCAATATTTAACATCTTAGGTTAAATTCTAAGATCGTTACCGTAGTTCTATGACTATATCCAATACGTATACATATCCTTTGGGATATCCCTAGACATACCTTAGAAATATCTTTAGGGATCTCCCTAACGTTTTTGCATTCTAGTTTCCAAAGGTTGACTAAACCATTCCTCTGATACCAACTATAGAGACCCGAAGCTTGAAGTACATGGAAATTACATTACTTTTGCAGAATACTTAATACATAACAAAAATAGACACACAAGGATCGTAATAGTTTAGTGTCTTTGGAAACTCGGAATATAATCTTCTAATCGTGGTGAATGATATTCAACATCTCCATTAATGATCTTACCCTTTTGTTTTCTTTCCTAAAACCATTCTTTAAATCTTGGGAAAAATAAAACATATAATGGTTGAGCTCAAATTCTCAGTAAGGTTAAGCATAGAGAACATAAAACAATCCTTAGACATTTGAATGTAAAAAACATGAGCATAAAATCTAAACATCAAAATCTTGAGCAATGACATAAAACATGGCAGTACGTAAGGCATAGATCATGAAGAAACATTAATCATGATAAATTATCATGGTAATGAAACATTTAATTGTGGAAACCATTAATCTCATGATATTATTTCAATAATTTCCAAGGCATTACTGCCATGACAATCTAAGTGGACAATGTCCCTTTCTAAATCGAGTTCACTCCTCATTTCAGTCCTGTAACACTGAACCGGATTAACTTACTATTCCAGCGATGTATATCTCATGAGATATAAATCTTTACCCAATGCATTGGAGGGATATATAGGTCCCACCCATCTCATAATGAAACCATTCTTACTTGTGCAGCAAAATAAATATACATCATTCATAATAACCCAACGAATAAAATGGGTTTCATAAACATCATCCCATCATCACATAATCTATATAAAAAAATAGATATCATTTCATAATAAGAAAATTCAAAACCATTTAAATCATTGAGACATTATACTTGAAACATACACATATGAAATAATGTCGTCTTATGTGGAAATGGTTTTGATAAAACACTTGAAATGAATTCTTGAAGAAAATATCCTTTCTTTTTCAAATTCATTTTCTTTTCACAAAATGCAATGCAATTTTCAAAGGAAATGATTTTGTTGAAAATAATCATGAAATCTTGTGGAGGATTTTTCAAGAAAATGAGGCTTTATGAAACCATAAAAATCTGCTCATGCCGTATAAGTTAAAAAAACATTTTCCTCATACTTTTGTCAGAAATGTCAAAAAGTACCTCGTATCGTAAACAAAAGAAAGATTCCTTTCATACCTTGTGGTAGAAGTCAAAAATGGTTAAAAAGGACATTAAACATACATAAAAACACTTTTTAAAACATGGAGTTGGATGATTACAGTAACCCTAGTAAACACTTACGAATAAACAATCTCGGATAAAACGAGATTGGAAAAGTTATCCCTTACATTAGGTCTGATATGCTTCGTACGTATCCGAACCTCCTATATAATGATTTAAATAATTTCATTGACTTATTATAGAATCATGTTAATTGTTATGATATCATATATGGTTCAATTATGACTTTATATTAACTGTTCTATTGTAAGTTCCATGTTAAAGTAGTGTTTTGGGTAAAATCGTTTTATTTATCGTACATGTTTGGTCTTTTTGTTCTTGATATTATTACTTATAATCGGATTTACTTAATTCCAGAATGTAAAACATGATTTATATGTAATATATATATATTAATAATATATATATATATATATGATAGATTGGAAAATGTAATAAAATACACCGTTCATGGACACGGTAGTCCGTACATACGCATGAATGTTGTTTTCATTTCCTTACTGAATTGAATGGAATTAGGTAGATGACATACATATATATATACATAAATACAGTATCATTATTATGTCATATATTTCATGATTACTTGTTATATATAATTTATAATCATCAATGAATGGTTAACATGGAGATTGAATCTCATCGCGTCGTGGAGACGGTAGTCCGTACGTACACACGAGCGTTGATATCAATTCCATGATCATGGAATTATATTTAAGTGTATGTATAATATTTCAGAATAAATATCACTTTAAAATAATGATATATAGTTATCTATTTACATCATTATACCCATCCAAGTATGGTGGTCGTCGAAAATAGATTACACCACGGCGTGGAGACGGTATTTCGTACGTACGCACATGCGGTGATTTCATTTTCCATAGGATGGATAGATGGTGAAATAGGATTGTTTAATACTTATAATAACATATCATTATATGAGTGACACTGATGTTATTACTTAATAAAGAAACATCTAAAGAAGAAGAAGTAGAAGAAGAAATAAAGTTGAAATAATCGGTAACGGACATTACCTCTTCTTTGAATTGCCTCTTCTTAACCTCCTCTTAGGGCACTAAATATAGTCTTTTAAGAAGACCAAAACCTCTAGGTTGTTTCAATGGAAGTTGAGAAGAGACATTTTTAGGGGTTGGCTGATCTTGAAGTCTCAATGTTGTGTGAGGAAGAGAGGGAGGAGATGCCCTTTTATAAGGGAGGAGAGGGGCACCTTTGGAAATATAAGAAATATTAGTTTATATTAAATCCCAACCCCACTTAATCCAAAATGACTCATATCCGAATATTAGATGATATAGGATTGTAATATCATCAACAAATAAAATTTAGACAGGTTATGAATTTATTTTAAACATTATCAACTAGATTTAAAGTAATTTATCAATTAAATTTTATTTGTGGTAATAATATTCTAAATTTTAAATTATTATAAATAATTACATATGTGTTGTGAACTTTCCATATTTTGACACTTTATGACATTTTAGACAATATAACGTTTAATTTATAATTTTTAAATATTTGTTTTTGATTTTTAAACAATTTTATGATATGTAATTTTTATAAAATAACAATAGTGTCAATTTTGACACAATTCATTTATTTTAATTTAAATAAATTATATAGAGAATCTATCTTCGAACTAAAAGAATTAATAGATTCATAAAATTTCATATGTATCTAGAAAATTAGTGTATCACATTAAATAGTTCATATAATATTTAGTTTAATATATTTATAGTCATTTATTTTATATTTCAATAAATAATATAATTTCAACATCACTATTGTGTCATAATTAATCATAATTATTTAATCCCTAAAAATTATAAATAAATTCATATTATGTATAAAATTATATTAGATTTCTGTTGACTATTCATGTTCGACGTTTCATTAAGTTTATCACTAAATTAAAATTATTATACTTATAAGATTTAAGAAAGTGACACGTTGTCACTTTCTTTGGTTTTAATAATAATTAAATTATTTTCATGGATAAAAGTACATTAAATGAATTTAATCTAACCCTTAGGTGATATGGGTCGACTTTTAGTCATCCAATAGAATTTTTTTAGGTGTTAGAGTAATTTTATAATCTTATATTTACCCTTAATAACCCGATTTACATTTAACTATGATAAATACAATTTACCATAGTTACTATTCATAATGCCCAAAAAAAAACTGCCTATTAACTTAATTTGGACCCACTAATTACAAATATGGAATCCATTTTTCAAAATTTAAAACACATAAATTGCAGTAATTAAATTAAAATTAATCCCGTTGTTAAGAAAATGAGTTTTAGAAGTTAAAACATTGCCAAAGATTGAAATGTTTTACCTATGAATTCAATGTAAAAATTAATGCTAATGACATAAATTATATTAAATGGTAATAAAATATTCTATTTATAATTTAAAACCATTCAATATTATAATTTTACTATATAAATTATTACGATGAAAAAAGTTGTTTTTAATTAAAATATAGTGTGTTTTTACTATTCATTAAAATAAGAAAGTTATCAAAAAAATATCAAAATGTTATCCAATGTAAATTTTTATATCCTGATTCAAAATTATAATCTTATTCTGTAAAATTGAACTTATAAACATGTCAAAAACTGGATTTAATGTGGGTGTGCCATCAAAAGGCGGCAAAACTGCATTTTTTAAAAAATACTTATTTTACCCGAAAAATTTATTTTGTTCTCATACCATGTTCTAGAAAATGTGAAAGATGAATAATAATGTTATAAAATTAAAAATTAGTTTATACTATTCATAACATCCAGTTTGTGATAATATTATAACCATATATCGTTGTTTAGTGAAACTCGGTATTGCGCACAACACACGCTATCGAGGAAGGTCGTGATTGCGTGTAATGTAAGCCAAGTCAGGATTGCGTGTAGTGAAAAACTTCTTTGTTGTTTTTTATAACAGAATCCAACCATATTTCATTTATACATTGAATATGTATATATATATATATACAAACATATAAAATCCCTCAATGTTGCGAACTTGAAATTGTGTGTAACACCATCCAAGAATAGTGTTACGTATACTACAAGCTAATGCGGTGTTGCGTATAGTACAAGCTAATATTGGTGTACTATATAATATAAGATCAAAGAAATTAAAAATAATATATCTCATAAAATCTTTGGGTGTTACATTCTACCCCCCTTAAAATGAATTTCGTCCTTGAAATTCGTTAGGGTTATAAATCGTTTACTATTCATAGAAACCCACATTGTAAAAAAAATAAGAAAACATAATTTTAAAAACTAAGTAAGAAATGTAACGATTATCCAAGGTAACTCATCACTGGGATTCCATATAGGAGAACATAGGTGATTATATGGATATGGAAGAAAAATCTAACCATCAAGTTCTGATGGAGAGTGGTAGAGAACAAGGATTTGAAAAAGCCATCAATCACAAAGCCATAAATTTTTTATGATCTAAGGTACCATATGATTCATCAGATATAAGAGCACTAGGACAAAAATTTTGGTTTTCAATATCATTTCCCTAAAGTTGAAAATTTTGAATTAGAAGAAAATACTTGCTTGATTATGGTACAATATCACTGTTGTTCGTGCTTTGAACAATTTCCACTTCATCTCTTAAAGAAATTAAGTTGAATTTTTTATTCGTGAAGTGTTAACAGATCATTTGATAGAATGATGGGTCATTCCATTTGTTTCAAACAAAAGGTTATCAAAAGGTTATCAAATATACATAAGTCCATCTATGGTGAGGTTAATCATATACAATTCCAAGAAAGAACTTATACTTCATATATCATACTGCTTAATAAAATAAAACTTGTTTCTACTAACCAGGGACTTCCTGTAGGCCAGTGTTAGGTGATAAAGGCCAGTCGCACTTTGGTTGTGGGATCGATTCCCACAGCCTGGTCCGACGCGATGGGTTGTCACCCGTCCTGCAGGTTTTTCTTTTTCTAAAACTACATTACTATAACATCATGTCAATAATATTGAAAAAAGTTCTGTCCATAAACAATAATAACTTATGTCCAACATAATCCATTCCAATATTTAGGATTATCTAAAATACTTCGGTCCAAGCACATAGTATAAAGAAAACAATTACTAGAAAGGTTATCTACCAAGAATGTGAATACATGAATTTATCCCACATATATCATAATATATATCTTGTTGGTTTCATTCCAAACACATGAATACCTTATTAATATATTCTCTTGGAACATAAATTACCATAGAACCTTAGTGAAAACATGAATACAATCAAAAGGTAACTCTTTCCACATACCAAAATCCCAAAAAAACAATATAATCAAACCATAATATCACTTAGTCCTCATATCAGTCATGAGCTCATGAATAAAATCAAATATCTCTTTATCTTCTTATCCCTTCATTATGCACATATCATCAACTTTCTATAAATATCTGAATAACCTTCTATGGTTACCAGTATCATTCAACATATACTTTGAAATACTTTAGGAAAAACAATAGTGTAACAATCCTTATATGATTCTTTATTCCATAGTACCATACTTTATTCTTTATAAAAATACACTCATTCCACTAACTTCTTAAACCACTGACTAAGAATCATCATTTCTTTCATCTAATATTTCATTTGAATTCTCTTCATCATCATCCACATAAATACTACTCATATGACCATTCTGATTCTCTTCATGAGATTTTCCCTTAGGGCATTTGTTTTCATAATGCCCATACATTCCAAATTTAAAACATCTAATCATTGTTGATGTTGTATCAATACCATTATACTTGTCCATGGTGTTAACTAAACCTTTTCCTTTTCACTTACTGGCTTTGTGTCCTTCTTTTCCACACCCAATTCATCTTCCAGTTCCTTTGAAATGACCTCCCTAATTCCTCTTCCCACATGATTTACATGAGGGAAATTGAACTTTCTTTCCTCTATGATCATCATGAAACTCCATCTTTCTCTTATTATCTAAGTCGGGAAACATACCAATGTTGAGATTAATGATCATATTATGAGATTTATTATTAGACATAATAATGATGTTTGGACTTCCAAATCCCGTTTCATTTGGTTTCTTATGAAGAATATCATTCCATTGTCCTTCATATCCTCCGTTATCGTGAATCTTCTTGTTTCTAACCATTTTCTAAAACCCAAAAAGAATAGTATAAGAGGAAAAATCATGCTAGGGAAAACAACATAGTAAAGGGGGGGTACCCTCAATATCTAACATCATAGGTTAAATTTTAAGATCGTTACCATAGTTCTAGGACTATATCCTATACGTATACTTATCCTTAGGGAAATCCTTAGACATACCTTAGAAATATCTCTAGGGATCTCACTAATGTTTTCGCATCCTAGTTTCCAAAGGTTGACTAAACCATTCCTCTAATACCAACTGTAGAGACCCAAATCTTAAATTAAATGGACATTACATTAATTTTGCGGAATACTTAATACATAAAAAAGACATACACACAAGGATCGTAATAGTTTAGTGTCTTTGGAAACATGGAATATAATCTTCTAATCGTGGTGAATGATCTTCAACATCTCCGTTAATGATCTTCCACTTTTTTTTCTTACCAAAAACCATTCCTTATATCCTGGGGAAAATAAAAGATATAAAGGGTGAGCTCAAATACTTAGTAAGGGTAATAATAGAGAACATAAAACAATCCTTATACATTTGAATGTAAAAATACATGAGAATAAAATCTAAACATCAAAATCTTGAGAAATGACATAAAACATGGCAGTACGTAAGGCATGGATCATGAAGAAACATTAATCATGATAAATTATCATGGGAATGAAACATGTAATTGTGGAAACCATTAATCACATGATATGATTTCCATAATATCCAATGAATTACTGCCATGACCATCTTAGTGGACAAAGTCCCTTTTTTAATCGAGTTCACTCCTCGTTTCAATCCTGTAACACTGAACCATATTAACTTACTATTCCAGCCATGTCTATGTCATGAGATATAAATCTTTAACCAATGCATTGGAGGGAGATATAGGTCCCACCCATCTCATAATGAAATCATTCTTACTTGTGCCACAAAATAAATATACATCATTCATAATAACCCAACGAATAAAATGTGTTTCATAAACATCATCCCATCATCACATAATCCATATAAAAGAAATGGATATCATTTCATAATAAGAAAATTGAAAACCATGTAAATCATTGAGACATTATACTTGAAACATACACATATGAAATCATGTCATCTTATGTGGAAAATGGTTTTGATAAAACACTTCAAATGAATTATTGAAGAAAATATCCTTTCTTTTTCAAAATCATTTTCTTTTCACAAAATGCCATGCAATTTTCAAAGGAAATGATTTTTTTGAAAATAATCATGAAATCTTGTGGAGGAAGTTTCATAAAAAAGAGGTTTATGAAACCGTAAAAATCCGCTCATGCCGTATAAGTAAAAAAAAGCATTTTCCTCATACTTTTGTCGGAAAAGTCAAAAAGTACCTCATATCGTAATCAAAAGAAAGATTCCTTACATACCATGTGGTAAAGGTCATAAATGGGTAAAAACGACATTAAAAATACATAAAAACACTTTTAAAAAATATGGACATGGATGTTAACAATAAACCCAGTAAATACTTACGAATAAACAATCTTTGATAAAAACGAGATTGGAAAAGTTATCCCTTAACTTAGGTCTGATATGCTTCGTACATATCCGAACCTCCTATATAATGATTTAAATAATTCCATTGACTTATTAAAGAATCATATTCATTGTTATGATATCATATATGGTTGAATTATGACTTTATATTACCCGTTCTTTTGTAAGTTCCATGTTAAAGTACCATTTTGGGTAAAATCGTTCTATTTATCGTACATGTTTGGACTTGTTGTTCTTGATATGATTACATATAACCTGATTTACTTAATTCCAGAATGTAAAAAACGATTTATATGTAATATATATATTCAGAATATACATATATATATATATATGATAGATCGATAAATGGAATGAAATACACCGTTCATGGAGACAGTAGGTCGTACGTACGTATGAACGTTGTTTTCGTTTCCTTACTGAATTGAATGGAATTTAGTAGATGACATACATATATATATACATAAATCCAGTATCATTATTATGTCATATATTTTATGATTACTTATTATATATACTTTATAATCATTAATGAATGGTTAACATGGAGATTGAATCTCATCACGTCATGGAGACAGTAGTCCGTACATACGCACGAGCGATGATATCATTCCCATGATCGTGGAATTTTATTGAAGTGTATGTATAATATTTCAGAATCAATATCACTTTACAATATTCATATAAATTTATCTATTTACAGCATTATACCCATCCAAGTAAGGTGGTTTTCGAAAACAGATTACACCACGGCATGGAGACGGTATTTCGTACGTACGCACATGCGGTGATTTCATTTTCCATAGGATGGATAGATGGTGAAATAGGATTGTTTCATACCTATAATAACATATCAGTATATGAGTGACACTGATGTTATTACTTAATAATGAAACAACTAAAGAAGAATAAGTAGAAGAAGAAATAAAGTTGAAAGAATCGGTATCGGACATTACCTCTTCTTTGAAGCGCCTCTTCTTATCCTCCTCTTAGGGCACAAAATATGGTCTTTTAAGAAGAAATAAACCTCTAGGATGTTTCTATGGAAGTGTAGAAGATAAATTGGCCGGGTTTGGCTGATCGTGAAGTCTCAATGTGGTGTGAGGAAGAGCTGGAGGAGATGCCCTTTTATAAGGGAGGAGATGGGCTCCTTTGGAAATATAAGAAATATTAGTTTATATTAAATCCCAGCCCCACTTAAATACTTCCAAAATGACTCATATATAAATATTAGATGAGATAGGGTTGTAATATCATCAACCAATAAAATTTAAACAGGTTATGAATTTATTTTAATCATTATCAACTAGATTTATACTCATTTATCAATTTAATTTTATTTGTGGTAATAATATTCTAAATTTTAAATTATTATAAATAATTACATATGTGTTGTGAATTTTCCATAATTTGACACTTTATTACATTTTAGACAATATAATGTTTAATTTTTAATTTTTAAATATTTTTGTGATTTTAAATCAATTTTATAATATGTTATTTTTATAAAATTACAATAGTGTCAATTTTGACAATATTCATTTATTTTAATTTATATAAATTATATACAGTCGCTATGATCAAACTAAAAGAATTAATAGATTAATAAAATGTCATATGTATCTAAAAAATTAGTGGAGAACATTAAATAGTTCATATAATATTTAGTTTAATATTTTTAAGATCATTTATATGATATTTCAATAAATAAAATAATTTCAACATCACTATTGTGTCATAGTTAATGATAATTATCTAATCCCTAAAAATAATAAATAAATTCATATGATGTAGAAAATAGTATTAGATATCAGGAGACTATTCATGTTTGAAGATTCATTAAGTTTATCAGTAAATTAAAATTATTATACTTAAAATATTTAAGAAAGTGAAATGTTGTCACTTTCTTTGGTTTTAATAATAATTAAATTATTTTCATGGAAAAAAGTCCATTAAATGAATCTAATCCGACCCTTAGGTGATATGGGTAGAATTTTAGTCATCTAATAAGATTTTGGCAAGTGTTAGAGTAATTTTATAATCTTATATTTACCCTTAATAACTCGATTTACCTTTAACTATGGTAAATAAAATTTACCGTAGTTATTATTCATAATACCCAAAAATAAACGGCAGCCTATTAACATATTTTGGACCCACTAATTACAAAAATGAAATCCATTTTTCAAAATTCAAAACACATTAATTGCAGTAATTAAAATAAAATTAAACCCATTGTTAAGAAAACGAGTTTTAGAAGTTAAAACATTGCCAAAAATTGAAATGTTTTTACCTAAAAATTCAATGTAAAAATTAATGCTAATGACATAAATTATGTTAAATGAAAAAAATATATTCTATTTATACTTCAAAACCATTCAATATTATAATTTAACTATATATATTATTACGATGAAAAAATTTGTTTTTAATTAAAATATAGCGTATTTTTACTATTCATTAAAATATGAAAGTTATACGAAAAATATCAAAACATTATATAATGTGAATTTTTATATCCTGATTCAAAATTATAATGTTATTTTGTAAAATTTAAATTATAAAAATGTCAAAAAACTAGATTTAAAGTGGGTGCGCCATCAAAAGGCGGCAAAACTGCATTTTTTTAAAAATACTTATTTTACCCAAGAATTTTATTTTTTTATCATACCATGTTCTAGAAAATGTGTATAATGAATAATAATGTTATAAAATTCGTAATGTAGTTTATACTATTCATAACGGCTAGTTCATGATAATATTATTATCATATATCGTTGTTTAATGAAACCCGGTATTGCGCACAACACACGCTATCGAGGAAGGTCGTGATTGCGTGTAATGCATGCCAAGTCGGGGTTGCGTGTAGTGAAAGAATTATTTGTTGTTTTGTATTACATAATCCAACCATATTTCATTTATAAATTGAATATATATATATATATATATTCCCTCAATGTTGCGAAATTGAAATTGTGTGTAACACGATCCAAGAATAGTGTTACGTATACTACAAGCCAATGCGGTGTTGCGTATAGTACAAGCTAATCTTGGTTTACTATATAATATAAGATCAATGAAATTAAAAATAATATATCTCATAAAATCTTGGGGTGTTACATTCTCCCCCCCTTAAAATGAGTTTCGTCCTCGAAATTCGTCAGGGTTATAAATCATTTACTATTCATAGAAACCCACATCGTAAAAAAGAATACGAAAACATAATTTTAAAAACTAATGTAAGAAATGTAATGATTAACCAAAGTAACACATCAATAGGTTTCCATATAGGAGAACATAGGTGAAAATATGGACATGGATGAAAAATCTAACCATCAAGTTCTAATGGAGAGTGGTAGAGAACATGGCTATGAAAAATCCATCAATCACAAAACCATAAATTTGTGATGATATAAGGTACCATATGATTCATCAGACATAAGAGCACTAGGAAAATAATTTTGGTTTTCAATATCATTTCCCTAAAGTTGAAAATTTTGAATTAGAAGAAATACTTGCTTGATTTTGGTATAATTTCACTATTGTTCGTTCTTTGTACAATTTCCACTTCATCTCTTAAAGAAATAGAGTTGAATTTGTTATTCGTGAAGTGTTAACAGATCATGTGATTGAATGATGGGTCATTCCATTTTTTTCAAACAATAGGTTATCAAAAGTTATCAAATATACATAAGTCCATCTATGGTGAGGTTAATCATATACGATTCAAAAAATGAACTTATACTTCATATATCATACCGCTTAAGAAAATAAAACTAGTTTGTACTAACCAGGGACTTCCTGTAGGCCAGTGGTAGTTGATAAAGGCCAGTCGTACTTTGGTTGTGGGTTCGATTTCCACATACTAGTCCGATGCGATGGGCTGTCTCTCGTCCTGCAGGTTGTCCTTTTTCTAAAACTACATTACTATAACATCCCATCAATAATATCGAAAAAAGGTATATCCTTAAACAATAAAAACTTATGTGCAACATAATCTATTCCAATCTTTAGGCTTATCTAAAATACTTCGGTCAATGCTCATAGTATAAAGAATACAATTACTAGAAAGGTTAGCATCCCATAATGTGAATACAAGCATTTATCCCACATATATCATAATATATATCTTGTTGGTTGTATTATAAACACATTAATACCTTAGTCATATATTCTCTTGAAACATAAATTACCATATAACCTTAGCGAAAACATGAATACTCTCAAAAGGTAACTCTTTCCACATACCTAAATCCCAAAAAATCAATATAATCAGACCATAATATCACTTAGTCCTTATATCAGTCATGAGCTCATGAATACAATCAAATATCTCATTATCTTCTTATCCCTTCATTATGCACATATCATCTACTTTCAATAAATATATTAATATCCTTCCATGGTTACCGGTACCATTCAACATATACTTTCAAATACTTTAGAAAAAACAATAGTGTAACAATCCTTAGATGATTCTTTATTCCATAGTACCATTCATTATTCTTTATAAACATACAGTCGTTTCACTAACTTCTTAAACCACTAACTAAGCTTCGTCATTTCTTTCATCTCATATTTCATTTGTATTCTCTTCATCATAATCCTCATAAATTCTACTCATTTGACCATGTCAATTCTCTTCATGAAATTTTCCATTAGGGCATTAGTTTTCATAATGCCCATACATTCCACATTTAAAACATCTAATCATTGTTGATGTCATAGAAATACCATTATCCTTGTCCATGGTGTTAACTGATCCTTTTCCTTTTCACTTACTGGCTTCGTGTCCTTCTTTTCCACACCCAAATCATCTTCTAGTTCCTTTGAAACAATCTCCCCGATGCCTCTTCCAACATGATTTACATGAGGGAAATTGAACCTTCTCTCCTCTATGATCATCATGAAACTCCAGCTTTCTCTTATTATCTGAGTCGGGAAACTTACCAATATTGAGATTATTAATCATATTATGAAATTTTTGATTAGGCATAATAACGATGTTTGGACTTCCAAATCCCGTTTCATTTGGTTTCTCATAAATAATATCATTCCATTGTCCGCCATATCCTCTGTTATCGTGAATCTTCCGGTTTCCATCCATTTTCTAAAACCCAAAAAGAATAGTGTAAGAAGAAAAAATCATGCTAGGGAAAACAACATAGTAAAGGGGGAGTACCCTCAATATCTAACATCATAGTTTAAATTCTATGATCATTACCGTAGTTCTAGGACTATATCCAATACGTATAATTATCCTTAGGGATATCCCTAGACATACCATAGAAATATCTCTAGAGATCTCACTAATGCTTTCGCATCCTAGTTTCCAATGGTTGACTAAACCATTCCTTTGATACCAACTGTAGAGACCCGAAGCATGGCATACATGGACATTACATTACTTTTTTGGAATACTTAATACATAACAAAAATAGACACACAAGGATCGTAATAGTTTAGTGTCTTTGGAAACTCGGAATATAATCTTCTAATAATGGTTAATGGTCTTCAACATCTCGATTAATGATCTTCCCCTTTTGTTTTCTTACCTAAAACCTTTCTTTAAATCCCGGGGAAAAGAAAACATATAAAGGGTGAGCTCAAATGCTTAGTAAGGGTAAGCATAGAGAACATAAAACAACCCTTACACATTTGAATGTAAAAAAACATGAGCATAAAATCTAAACATCAAAATCTTGAGCAATGACATAAAACTTGGTAGTACGAAAGGCATAGATCATGAAGAAACATTAATCATGATAAATTATCATGGGAATGAAACATGTAGTTGTTGAAACCATTAAGCACATGATATGATTTCCATAATAGTCAAGGAATTACTACCATGACCATCTTAGTGGACAAAGTCCCTTTCTGAATTGAGTTCACTCCTCGTTTCAGTCCTGTAACACTATACGTGATTAACTTACTATTCCAGCCATGTCTATCTCATGAGATATAAATCTCTACCCAATGCATTGGAGGGATATATAGGTCCCACCCATCTCACAATGAAATCATTCTTACTTGTGCCACAAAATAAACATACATCATTCATAATCACCCAATGAATAAAATGGGTTTCATAAACATCATCCTATCATCACATAATCCATATAAATGAAATGGATATCATTTCATAATAAGAAAATAGAAAAACATGTAAATCATTGAGACATTATACTTGAAACATACACATATGAAATAATGTCATCTTATGTGGAAAATGGTTTTGATAAAACACTTGAAATGAATTCTTGAAGAAAATATCCTTTCTTTTTCAAAATCATTTTCTTTTCACAAAATGCCATGAAATTTTCAATGAAAATTATTTTTTTTAAAATAATTATTAAATATTGTGGAGTATGTTTCATGAAAATGAGGCTTTATGAAACCGTAAAAAATCCGCTCATGCCGTATTAGTTAAAAAAACATTTTCCTCATACTTTTGTCGGAAAAGTCAAAAAGTTCCTCATATCGTATACAAAACAATGATTCCTTACATACCTTGTGGTAAAAGTCAAAAATGGGTAAAAAGGCAATTAAACATATATAAAAACACATTTAGAAAACATGGACATGGATGATAACAATAACCCCAGTAAATACTTACTAATAAACAATCTCAGATAAAAATGAGATTGAAAAAGTTATCCCTTACCTTAGGTCCGATATGCTCCATACGTATCTGAACCTCCTATATAATGATTTATATAACTTCATTGACTTATTAAAGAATCATATTCATTGTTATGATATCATATATGGTTCACTTATGACTTTATATTACCTGTTTTTTTGTAAGTTCCATGTTAAAGTAGCGTTTTGGGTAAAATCGTTTTATTTATCGTACATGATTGGACTTGTTGTTCTTGATATTATTACTTATAAAATGATTTAAATAATTCAAAAATGTAAAACATGATTTATATGTAATATATATATTCAGAATATACATATATATATATATATATATATATATGATAGATCGACAAATGGAATGAAATACACCGTTCATGGAGACGGTAGGCCGTACGTACGCATGAACGCTGTTTTCATTTCCTTATTGAATTGAATGGAATTAAGTAGATGACATACATATATATATACATAAATAAAGTATCATTATTATGTCGTATATTTCATGATTACTTATTATATATTCATTACAATCATTAGTGAATGGTTAACATGGAGATTGAATCTCATCGCGTCGTGGAGACGGTAGTCTGTACGTACGCACGAGTGATGATATCATTCCAATGATCGTGGAATGTTATTGAAGTGTATGTATAATATTTCAGAATCAATATAACTTTACAATAATCATATATAGTTTTCTATTTACACCACTATACCCATCCAAGTAAGGTGGTGGTCGAAAAAAATTACACCACGGCGTGGAGACGGTATTCCGTACGTACGCACGCGCGGTGATTTCGTATTCCGTAGGATGGATAGATGGTGAAATAGGATTTTTTCATACATATAATAACATATCATTATATGAGTGACACTGATGTTATTACTTAATAATTAAACAACTAAAGAAGAAGAAGTAGAAGAAGAAATAAAGATGAAAGAATCGGTAACGAACATTACCTCTTCTTTGAAGCGCATCTTCTTAACCTCCTCTTAGGGAACTAAATATGGTCTTTTGAGAAGACCAGAACCCCTAGGATGTTTCTATGGAAGTGGAGAAGAGAAATTGTCAGGGGTTGGCTGTTCTTGAAGGCTCAATGTGGTGTGAGGAAGAGAGGGAGTAGATGCCCTTTTATAATGGAGGAGAGGGGAACCTTTGGAAATATAATAAATATTTGTTTATATTAAATCCCAACCCCACATAAAAACATCCAAAATGAATCATATATGAAGATTATATTAGATAGGGTTTTAATATCATCAACCAATAAAATTTAGACTGGTTAAGAATTTATTTTAAACATTATCAACTTGATTTATACTTATTTATCAATTAAATTTATTTGTGGTAATAATATTCTAAATTTTAAATTTTTATAAATAATTTCATATGTGTTGTGAATTTTCCATAATTTGAAACTTTATGACATTTTAGACCATATAAATTTTAATTTATAATTTTTAAATATTTTTGTGATTTTTAAACAACTTTATAATATGTTATTTTTATAAAATAACAATAGTGTGAATTTTGACACTATTAATTTATTTGAATTTAAATAAATTATATACAGAAACTATGTTCAAACTAAAATCTTTAATAGAATCATAAAAATTAATATGTATCTATAAAATTAGTTGAGCACATTAAATAGTTCATATAATATTTATTTTAATATTTTTAATATAATTTATTTGATATTTCAACCAATAAAATAATTTCAACATCACTATTGTGTCATAATTAGAGAAAATTATTTAATCCCTAAAATTTATAAATAAATTCATATAATATAGATAATTGTATTTTATTTTGGGAGACTATTCATGTTCGAATTTTCATTAAGTTTATCACTAAATTTAAATTATTATACTTATAAGATTTAAGAAAGTGACATGTTGTCACTTTCATTGGTTTTAATAATAATAAAATTATTTTTAAGGAGAAAAGTCCATTAAATGAATATAATCCGACCCTTAGGTGATATGGGTCGACTTTTTGTCATCCAATAGGATTTTGGAAGGTGTTAAAGTAATTTTATAATCTTATATTTACCCATAATTACCTGATTTACCTTTAACTATGTTAAATAAAATTTACCGTAGTTATTATTCATAATGCCCAAAAATAAAAAACAGCCTATTAACATAATTTGGACCCACTAATTCCAAATATTGAATCCATTTTTAAAAATTAAAAACACATAAAGTGTAGTAATTAAATTAAAATTAATCACGTTGTTAAGAAAACGAGTTTTAGAAGTTAAAACATTGCCAAAGATTGAAATGTTTTTACCTATGCATTCAATGTAAAAATTAATGCTAATGACATAAAATATATTAAATGGTAAAAATATATTCTATTTATAATTTAAAAACATTAAGTATTATAATTTAACTATATAAATTATTACGATGAAAAAATTTGTTTTTAATTAAAATATATTGTGTTTTTACTATTCATTAAAATATGAAAGTTATCAGAAAAATATCAAAACATTATCCAATGTAAATTTTTATATAATTATTCAAAATAATAATTTTATTTTGTAAAATTTAACTTATAAACATTTCAAAAACTAGATTTAAAGTGGGTGCGCCATCAAAAGGCGGAAAAACTGCATTTTTTTAAAAATATTTATTTTACCCGAAACATTTATTTTGTTCTCATACCATGTTCTAGAAAATGTGTAAGATGAATAATATGGTTATGAAATTCAAAATTTAGTTAATAATATTCATAACGACTAGTTCGTGATAATATTATAACCATATATCATTGTTTAGTGAAACCCGGTATTGCGTACAACAAACGCTATCGAGGAAGGTTGCGATTGCGTGTAATGCAAGCCAAGTCAGGGTTGCGTATAGTGCAAGACATATTTGATGTTTTGTATAACAGAATCCTGCCATATTTCATTTATACATTGAATATATATATATATATACATATATATATATATATATATATTCCCTCAATGTTGCGAATATGAAATTCTGTGTAACACGATCCAAGAATAGTGTTATGTATACTAAAAGCTAATGCAGTGTTGCGTATAGTACAAGATAATATTGGTGTACTTTATAATATAAGATCAAAGAAATTAAAAATAATATATCTCATAAAATCTTGGGGTGTTAAATTCAACCCCTCTTAAAATGAATTTCGTCCTCGAAATTCGTCCGGGTTATAAATCGTTTACTATTAATAGAAACCCACATCGTAAAAAAAGAATACTAAAACATAATTTTAAAAACAAATGTGAGAAATGTAACGATTACCCATAGTAACTCATCACTGGGTTTCCATATATGATCACTAGGACAACATTTTTGGTTTTCAATATCATTTCCTTAAAGTTGAAAATTTTGAATTAGAAGAAATCCTTTCATGATTTTGGTACAATCTCAATGATTTTCATGCTTTAAAAAATTTCAACTTCAACTCTTAATGAAATAAAGTTGAATTTGTTATTCATGAAGTGTTAACAGATCATGTGATAGAATGATGGGTCATTCCATTTGTTTCAAACAAAAGGTTATCAAAAGTTATCAAATATACATAAGTCCATCTATGGTGAGGTTAATCATATACGATTCCAAAAATGAACTTGTACTTCATATATCATACTGCTTAATAAAATAAAACTAGTTTCTACAAACCAAGGACTTCCTTTAGGCCAGTGGTAGGCTATAAAGGCCAGTCTCACTTTGGTTGTGGGTTCGATTCCCACAACCTGGTCAGACGTGATGGGTCGTCGCCCGTTCTGCAGGTTTTCCTTTTTCTAAAACTACATTACTATAACATCCCATCAATAATATCGAAGAAAGTTCTATCCTTAAACAAAACTAACTTATGTTCAACATAATCCATTCCAATCTTTAGGCTTATCTAAAATACTTCGGTCCATGCTCATAGTATAAAGAAAACAATTACTAGAAAGGTTATCTACCAAGAATGTGAATACAAGCATTTATCCCACATATATTATAATATATATATTGTTGGTTGCATTCCAAACACATGAATACCTTAGTCATATATTCTCGTCAAACATAAATTACCATAGAACCTTAGTGAAAACATGAATACTTTCAAAAGGTAACTCTTTCCACATACCAAAATCCCAAAAATTCTATATAATCAAACCATAATATCACTTAGTCCTTATATCAGTCATGAGCTCATGAATACAATAAAATATCTCATTATCTTCTCATCCCTTAATTATGCACATATCATCTACTTTCCATAAATATCTGAATAACCTTCCATGGTTACCGGTACCATTCAACATATACTTTCAAATAATGTAGGAAATACAATAGTGTAACAATCCATAGATGCTTCTTTATTACATGGTACCATACATTTTTCTTTATAAACATACAATCATTCCACTAACTTCTTAAACCACTGACTAAGCTTCATCATTTATTTCATCTCATATTTCATTTGTATTCTCTTCATCATCATCCACATAAATACTACCCATATGACCATGATGATTCTTTTCATGAGATTTTCCCTTAGGGCATTGGTTTTCATAATGCCCATACATTCCACATTTAAAACATCTAATCATTGTTGATGTCTTAGCAATACCATTTTCCTTGTCCATGGTGTAAATTGAACCTTTTCCTTCTCACTTACTAGCTTTGTGTCCTTCTTTTCCACACCCTAAACATCTTCCAGTTCCTTTGAAACAATCTCCCCAGTGCCTCTTCCCACATGATTTACATGGGGGAAATTGAACTTTCTTTCCTCTATGACCATCATGAAACTCCATCTTTCTATTATTATCTGAGTCGAGAAACTTACCAATGTTGAGATTATTGATCATATTATAAGATTTATTATTAGGCATAATAACGATGTTTGGACTTCCAAATCCTGTTTCATTTGGCTGCTCATGAAAAATATCATTCCATTGTCCGTCATATCCTCTGTTATCGTGAATCTTCTTGTTTCCAGCCATTTTCTAAAACCCAAAAAGAATAGTGTAAGAGGAAAAAATCATTCTAGGGAAAAGAACATATTAAAGGGGGAGTACCCTCAATATCTAACATCATATGTTAAATTCTAAGATCGTTACCGTAGTACTAGGACTATATCTTATACGTATACTTATCCTTATGGATATCCCTAGACATACCTTAGAAATATCTCTAGGGATCTCACTAACGTTTTCGCATCCTAGTTTCCAAAGGATGACTAAACCATTCCTCTGATACCAACTATAGAGACCCGAAGCATGAAGTACATGGACATTACATTGATTTTACAGAATACTTAATACATAACAAAAACAGACAGACAAGGATCTTAATAGTTTAGTGTCTTTGGAAACTCGAAATATAATCTTATAATCGTGGTGAATGATCTTCAACATCTCCATTAATTATCTTCCCCTTTTTTTCTTACCCAAAACCATTCTATAAATCCTGGGGAAAAGAAAACATAAAAAGGGTGAGCTCAAATTCTCAGTAAGGGTAAGCATAGAGATCATAAAACAATCCTTAGACATTTGAATGTAAAAAAACATGAGCATAAAATCTAAACATCAAAATCTTGAGCAATGACATAAAACATGGCAGTACGTAAGGCAGAGATCATGAAGAAACATTAATCATAATAAATTATCTTCAGAATGAAACATGTAATTGTGGAAACCATTATGAACATGATATGATTTCCATAATATACAAGGACTTACTGCCATGATAATTCTAGTGGACAAAGTCCCTTTCTTTATCGAGTTCACTCCTCGTTTCAGTCCTGTAACACTGAACCGGATTAACTTACTGTTCCAGCCATGTTTATCTCATGAGATATAAATATTTACCCAATGCATTGTATGGGGATATAGGTCCCACCCATCTCATAATGAAATCATTCTTATTTGTGCCACAAAATAAACATACATCATTCATAATAACCCAACGAATAAAATGGGTTTCGTAAACATCATCCCATCATCACATAATCCATATAATATAAATGGATATAATTTCATAATAAGAACCTTAAAAACTATTTAAATCATTGAGACATTATACTTGAAACATAAACATATTAAATAATGTCATCTTATTTGGAAAACGGTTTTGATAAAACACTTGAAATGAATTCTTGAAGAAAATATCCTTTATTTTTCAAAATCATTTTCTTTTGAAAAAATGCCATGAAATTTCAAAAGGAAAGGATTTTGTTGAAAGTAATCATGAAATCTTGTAGAGGAAGTTTCATGAAAATGAGGCTTTATGAAACCGTAAAAATCCGCTCATGCCGTATAAGTTAAAAAAACATTTTCCTCATACATTTGTTGGAAAAGTTAAAAAGTACCTTGTATTGTAAACAAAAGAATGATTCCTTACATAATTTGTGGTAAAAGTAAAAAAAATGTGTAAAAAAGACATTAAATATAAATAAAAACTCTTTTATAAAACATGGACATTGATGATAACAATAACCCCAGAAAATACTTACGAATAAACAATCTCAGATAAAAACAAGATTGGAAAAGTTATCCCTTTCATTAGGTCTGATATGATTTGTACGTATCCGACCCTCTTATATAATAATTTAAATAATTTCATTGACTTATTACCGAATCATATTCATTGTTATGATATAATATATGGTTCACTTATGACTTTATATTACCCATTTTGCTGTAAGTTCCTTGTTAAAGTAGTGTTTTGGGTAAAATCGTTTTATTTATCGTACATGTTTGGACTTGTTGTTCTTGATATTATTACTTATAACTTGATTTACATTATTACAGAATGTAAAACATGATTTATATGTAATATATATATTCAGAATATATATATATATATATGATATATCGATAAATGGAATGAAATACACCGTTCATGGAGACGGTAGGCAGTACGTACGCATGAACGTTGTTTTCATTTCCTTATTTAATTGAATGGAATAAAATAGATGACATAAATATATATACACATAAATCCAGTATCATTATTATGTCATATAATTCATGATTACTTATTATATATATGTTATAATCATTAATTAATGGTTAACATGGAGATTGAATCTCATCGCGTCGTGGAGACGGTAGTCCGTACATACGCACGAGCGATGATATCATTCCCATGATCGTGGAATTGTATTGAAGTGTATGTATAATATTTCAGAATCAATATCAATTTAAAATAATCATATATAGTTATTTATTTACAGCATTATACCCATCCATGTAAGGTGGTGGATGAAAACAGATTACACCACGGCATGGAGATGGTATTCCGTACGTACGAATGCGCGGTGATTTCATTTTCTGTAGGATGGATAGATGGTGAAATAGGATTGTTTCAAAATTATAATAACATATCAGTATATGAGTAAAACTTATGTTATTACTTAATATTGAAACAACTAATGAAGAAGAAGTAGAAGAAGAAATAAAGTTGAAAAAATCGGTAATGGACATTACCTCTTCTTTGAAGCGCCTCTTCTTAACCTCATATTAAGGCAATAAATATGGTCTTTTAAGAAGACCAGAACCTCTAGGATGTTTCTGTGGAAGTGGAGAAGATAAATTGGCAGGGGTTGTCTGATCTTGAAGGATCAAAGTGGTTTGAGGAAGAGAGGGAGGAGATTCCATTTTATAAGGGAGGAGAGGGGAACCTTTGTAAATATAAGAAATATTAGTTTATATTAAATCTCAACCCACTTAAAAACTTCCAAAATGACTCATATCCAAATATTAGATGATATAGGGTTGTAATATCATCAACCAATAAAATTTAGACTGGTTAGGAATTTATTTTATAAATTATCACCTTGATTTATACTTATTTATCATTTTAATTTTATTTGTGGTAATAATATTCTAAATTTTAAATTATTATAAATAATTACAAATGTGTTGTTAATTTTCCATAATTTGACACTTTATGACATTTTAGACCATATAAAGTTTAATTTATAATTTTTAAATATTTTTGGGATTTTTAAACTATTTTATAATATGTTATTTATATAAAATGACAATAGTGTCAATTTTGACAGTATTCATTTATTTGAATTTAAATAAATTATATGAAGAATCTATGTTTGAACTAAAATATTTAATAGATTCATAAAATGTCGTATGTATCTAGAAAATTATTGGATAACATTAAATAGTTCATATAATATTTATTTTAATATTTTTAAGATCATTTATTTGATATTTCAATCAATAAAATAATTTCAACATCACTATTGTGTCATAATTAATGATAATTATTTAATCTGTAAAAATTATAAATAAATTTATATGATGTAGATTTTTGTATTCTATTTCTGGAGACTATTCATGTTCTAAGTTTCATTATGTTTATCACTAAATTAAAAATATTATACTTATAAGATTTTAGAAAGTAACATGTTGTTACTTTCTTTGGTTTTAATAATAATTAAATTATTTTCATGAAAAAAATCTTATTAAATGAATCCAATCAGACCCTTAGGTGATATGGGTCGACTTTTAGTCATCTAATAGGATTTTGGCAGGTGATATGGTAAATTTATAATCTTATATTTACCCTTAATTACCCGATCTACCATTAACTGTGGTAAATAAAATTTACCGTAGTTATTATTCATAATGCCCAAAAATAAAAAGTGGAATATTAACATAATATGGACACTCTAATTCCAAATATGGAATCAATTTTTCATAATTCAAAACACATAAATTTCAGTAATTAAATTTAAATTAATATTGTTGTTAAGAAAACGGGTTTTAGAAGTTAAAACATTGCCAAAGATTAAAATGTTTTTACCTATGAATTCAATGTGAAATTAATGATAATGACATAAATTATATTAAATGGTAAAAATATATTCTATTAATACATTAAAACCAGTCAATATTATAATTTAACTATATAAATTATTACGATGAAAAAAGTTGTTTTTAATTAAAATATAGCGGGTTTTTACTATTTATTAAAATATGAAAGTTATCAAAAAAATATCAAAACATTATCCTATGTATATTTTTATATCCTTATTCAAATTTATAATTTTATTTTGTAAAATTGAACTTATAAACATGTCAAAACTATATTTAATGTGGGTGTGCCATCAAAAGGTGGCAAAACTGCATTTTTTGACAAATACTTATTTTACCTCAATTTTTTTTGTTCTCATACCATGTTCTAGAAAATGTGTAAGATGAATTATATTGTTATAAAATTCAATATTTAGTTAATTCTATTCATAATGGCTAGTTCATGATAATATTATAACCACATATCGTTGTTTAGTGAAACCTGGTATTGCGTACAACAAACGCTATCGAGGAAGGTCGCGATTGCGTTTAATGCAAGCCAAGTCAGGGTTGCATGTACTACAAGACAACATTGTTGTTTTGTATAATATAATCCAACCATATTTCATTTATACATTTAATATATATATATATATATATATTCACTCAATGTTGCGAACTTGAAATTGTGTGTAACACGATCCAAGAATAGTGTTACATATACTACAAGCAAATGCGGTGTTGTGTATAGTAAAATTTAATCATGGTGTAGTGAATAATATAAGGTCAAAGAAATTAAAAATAATATATCTCATAAAATCATGGGGTGTTACACACCCGCCACATTCATATCATGTACATGCATAGGTGTGCCAGATAAATTATTCAATAGAGCATTATATATAATCATATTTAATCCTATGATTAAGTAGTGTGGGTTACAGAAATTAACGTTCCTAATAAAATAAGGATTGGTACATCTAGGTGAACACCCTTGAGTAGAAATAGGTATGAGCATTCACTGCACAATTTTTTTTCATTGAAAATCATAGGGTCAATTTTACTACATAAAAGGTGTACTTAAAGGTTCATAGAAGGGTTTAATGAGAGTTAAATGGGTATATCATAACATGTAATTAATAATTACAGTTAGGAAGATATATGAAAACACATCACATATTGATAAATTTAAAATCAAAATGCATATTATGAAATATGTACATGAATAAAGAGTATAATGAGATGATCCTTTACCGTGAGAGTGCCCTTGTAAAAGATTGGGAGGAGCTTCATGAGAGCTTGGGAGAATAAAGGGAGAGAAATATAGAGTTAAGAACATTTTAAATTCATTATCCAAGGGATTTGAGCAATGATTAATGGTATGCTTGGTGGGTTTTATAGAAAAATAGAGGGGAATTATTAATTAATTTCTAAACAATTGTTTCTAAATCTATGTAATAATGTAATCCAAACCACATACAATAATATGGTTATTGCCTATGGATTATACAATAAAAGATATTATTGTATTATTTTATATGTATAAATAACTTAAATCCTTAAAAATATACCCATGGTGATTCATAAGGGAGTCATGTTTATAAATAATTAATTTTAAAACCATATAATATAATATAGGTTTTGGAGGATTATTTAAGAGTTTATTAAATTAATCAAGTGACATAAAATCAAAATTATTTTAATGGTAAAACATGACTTTGTTTATTTATAAAATTTATATTATTTGTAATTTCATCTATGGGATTTTATGACTCCATAATACATGCCATATAATTATACCATATTTAATTTTTAACCATAAATTCGTCTATCTCGATTTTTTGTAGAAAAACTCACTATTTGATAATTTCAATGTGATGATTTAAAATATAAGATTTCTTTTATCAAAATAATTTTCTAAATAAAAAAATTTACACTTTTAATTAAATAATCCCTATTTATTGATAAATTATTTTTTTGATAGTTATAGTTTTCTGAAAATTATAATAATTACATGTGAATTTTTATAAATTATATTATAATTTATATTTAATAAATATTATTTAACAATAATATTTTATTAAAATAGAATTTATTTTAAAAATTATTGAATTTATCAAAAAGTGTGTCTTTATTGGAACTATATATTTCCAAAAATACAATTTGTGCTTTATCGTTTGAAAAAATAATTATTATCAAATTCATTATTTAATAATTTATAATGTAATAATAAAAATGAATAAATATAATGATTATTTTATTAAAGAAATAACTAAAAATTTATATTGTTTCTGCCAAGATACATAAACATTTATTACACTAGCATAAGCCTTAAGGGTAGGCGTGCAAGCGTAATATTTTCTTGTGGTGTTTTAGAGAACATGATTTGGTTCCTGATCTCAATTAGCTTGAACTTGTCCTATAAATGGTTTCTTTCGGGCTTTAGTTGTTGAATCTCAACATGGTATTGTTCAAGGGTAAATCCTAGATATGTTATCTCCCTTGGATGCTCTGATAATTGTGCTTTATAGGGTATGAACCTACTCCTTGAGGACATCACTTATTTTATCCGTGTGAATTGGATTTATCAAAACCCTTAATATATAATAATTATTTGATCAGTATAAAATGAATATATTATCAATTGTTATTATACATTATAAAATTTTAAATCTAATAGGATTTACCTAATAACGATTCAAAATAACTAAATTAGTGCATGTGTTTTCTATAATTACATTATGTAATAATCCATTTATTCATTATCCTATAGAAATTAATTTATACAAGTTTAGGTCATTACATTATTCCCCCCATTAATTTTCATTTCATACACAAAAATAAAAGAGATTACTTTTATTTTATCCCCTTTTTCAGTTCCCATGTCGCTTCCCCCCATATGTGGTTCCACTACAACACATTGACAAAGATAGTTGTTCGGTTTCATAGAAATTTTTCACTAAAATATAAGATCGTCACTGGATGATCCTAATATGAATGATCATTCTCCAACAATACCAATTTTGCATTTGTACATGTGATGAATCTATTATGTACTTCAACAAGAGGGATATATGGACCACATCATGTATTTGATAAAAGTTTGGTGGGTGTTATAGTCAATAATCCACTACTCTGATGTGATTGGGTATCTCAAAGGGTCCAATATATCTTGGACTATGAATTCTGGTATTCCAAAATATTTGGAATTTCTTCTATAGTAATATACGATGGAACACTTTATCTACGACCTCAAACTCTAGGTCTCATAAACAATTGTCTGCATAACTTTTTTGTTGACATATTATGGATTTCATATGATACTGAATCCTTTGAACCTTATCTATCATTTTTGGGATATATTAGGACTGATCATCTTCTACTCTCCAACTTCATCCCAACATGCCAAATTCCATAAACACTTCTCATATAAAGCCTTATAAAGTTACATTTAAAATATAAAATTAAAACTAATGTTATATGAAAACTCTACTAGGGGGAGGTGTTAATCCTAAAATACTTATCAATCAATTGAATATGATCTTATGATATCATCCAGAGTTTGAATGGTCCTTTCACACTGGCCATCCATATAAGGGTGATAACCACTGCTAAAGCTCAACTCCTTATCCAACTATTGGTGAGGCCTTCTCCATAACATAGAGTTAAACCTCAAATTTCTATCAGATAAAATTGAGATTGAAACTCCATTAATTCATATTACTTTCCTTATATACATCATTGTGTGTTTATCAATATATAAATTTTCCTTGATAGCAATGAAATGTGATTCCAAGGTAAGGTGATCGATGACCACCCAGATGGTGTTATTATCTATAGGGGTCCTCAGGAGTCCTATGATGAAATCCATGGTTATGTATTCATATTACAATATTAATGTGGGAGATCATTTCATCATACTCTTAGACTTTTATCATACAACATTGACATGTTTGAATATGAGACATCGAGAAGTAAACTCTGTAATCTCCCTCTCTATGCAATACCACTAGGTTTTTTTATTCAAATCTATATACATCATAGTGATTCATGGATGAATAAAGAAAGATAATCTATAAAAATTATCAGTAAGTTCATTTATTAGTTCGTGTTTTTACGGGACACATATTTGGGAACCTAACCTTATAACTCCAACATTTTCCTATTTGAACATTGAAATATTCACTACCTTTTTTTTGTAACAACTCATCATCTTTCTGGTCATCCTTTATCCTTTCAATAATAAAGGTCAACTAGTAATTTTATAAATTTATAATAAATATTCATTTATTATCCCCATATCCATCCAATAAATTTACATGACTATTGGATCACGTAAAATCCTCATCTTGGATAGGGTTATAGTATCCAGTCTTCATAGACAATTTTTCACTTGGTTTTCTATCCATTGATGTTAATGGATTAAATAAACATAATCCTATATTATTAATAACCAAATTTTTGGGCACATGTTAAAATCCTTTTGTGTGAATATATAATAGAGATTTTATTATTCGTATATATGTCACACTTCTCCCCATAGAGATAATATTTCAAAATCATCTGTGTGAAGATCTGTATAGCCAATTCTAGATCATGTGTTCGGTAGTTCGTCACATGGATCGTTAATTTGAATGAGGCATAGGTTATCAATTGTTCGTCATGAATGATTACACAACCCAATAACTTTTTGTACACAATATGGAATATTACAAAACCTTTCCCACTGGTTAGTGGTGTGAGAAAATGTTCAATGATTATCCCCTTCATTAAATACCTAATTCTCTCTTCTCATTCATAATTATAGAAAAACATAACAACTTTCTATTTTATCTTGGTTAGATTGATTGAAAATCATGATAAATTTATCATAAATCAACGATAGAACCCATATACTCTAAGGATAATCTATATTTCTATAAAAAAATATTAGTCTTTTCCATCCACTAATTACAAAAAAAAATTAAATATCCATTAATATTATTTTATTGGTGAAAACATTCCCCATGGAGGTTAGTTAATCTATCTATGAATTACATTTACTATACTTCTAAAATAACTGTTCCTTTCACAAATCCTTCAATACATAACACAAATTCTCGTCATATTCCACCTTGATTTTGTAGAAGATAATAATATCATCTATAAATACAAACACAACATTTTTGAGAAAATCCCTAAAGACTCTATTCATCAAATCCATGAAGATATTTGGAGCATTAGTGGGTCATAATGGATTGACTCTAATGTTTTAATTCGCATACCTTGAAAAAAAATCAGTCTTTGGGATATACTCCTTCATCACCTTTAGTTGATAATATAAAGACAGTGGATTCACCTTAGATAAATAATGGTCTCAACATAGCTGATGAAAAGGTCGTCAATATTTAGAAGAGGATACTTTTTCTTTATCATGATCCTATTGATATCAGGATAATCAATGAATAAGTTCATTGACCAATCCTTATTAATGATGAATAGGACTGGTTCACCCCATGGTGACCACTTGGGGACGTAAATCCTTTAGGGATCATCAAACAATTTCCTCATATCTTTGAATCTCCCTAATCACCTAGGATTTTAATAGGCTCAGCTTCAACCCACCAATTCATCAATCAAAATTACTTTTGATGGTAATGAAAAATACATAGGCACATGGTGCATGAATTGTGGAGTTTTTTTCATATTCCCCAATGGATGGATAATTATTTTTATTTACTGTAAAGAAATACATCTCTATATTAAGTGACAGAGAGTGGAAAATATTTAATATTTTTTTTTCTCAAATTATTACTACTCATCACTTATATATCTTCCTATGGATTCATATTTTTTATCATCTTACACAATTTGTTAGAATATAATTATATATAATAAAATCCATAAAAATGTTCTCTTGAATAGATCATTTAAAGAAATTGAATATATTTTAAAGGGAGCTGATCCATTGTTCTATGATTAAGGGATCATAAGATCTTCTGAATGTGGAGGCCATTTTTTCATAACGGTATCAATTGAAACATTCTACTTCTAATGGATTTTTGGTATTCCTAAAGATTTATGCTTCTATTAAAAACCGATTCATTTAAGAAATTATTTTTACAAATTTTTGTGATTCCTACTCCCACATGTTAGGAATATCATCTGGGATCTCATCACATTTCTCATCACATAGGTCATTGAATTGATTCCTCCTGTTTTCACCCATTGACTAGAAATAAAGAGAAAATTATTTATGAGATGTTTTAAACTTTTTAACACCTAATTGGGAAACGATGAACATCAAAAATGTTAATTAATAAATAAGATATATTCTTTGACCTATTAATTTATACGATTCAATCTCAGTTATCCATGATATATTTTCATAACATAAAATCTTATGAGAATTTTTATTCCCTTTATAATGGTTGGTAATGATATTGAGAAATTACCAAAGAATATCCCTGAGGAGTGTCAAACTAGGTGTATAAAAATGCTCATTTTTATGCACCAAGTGATAATTGAGACCTTCTCAATGTTCCCTCTTTTGAGGTTATTACCCCTAGGTAAAATTATTCCAAATCCACATCCACTTGTATTATCTTGACAAGGATGTATTATTTTAGAACCCACTTACTATATACTTTACCAACATTTAGGGATGTTTTCATTTTTTTATCCCTAAGGCTTGAAGTAGGGTTTTTAACCCTAATCCCAAAAATAACTAATCTTTTATTTGATACCTACTATAAAAACCCATATATTTAAAACCTTTTATGTCATGATTTATTGCATAAATATACTCATAATACAGTCCAATAAGATCATAAGTCCTAGTTTCATTGAGATATTAGGAATATAGAAAAATAAATTAAAATATAAATAGAATGACATCAACTAAAACATCATAGCATGCCCGTAGATTCTCTTGATTATTCTAAAAAATCAATGGGTATCCAAGGTATTTAATTAAGAAAAAGGTGATATATGAAGCATAGTAAGGGAATAATAAAATATTAACATGATAAAGGTAGTACATGAGTGTTCATAGGAATAAAAACAAGACTTAAAATGTAACGCCCTGTCCCCAGTTACACTGATCCGGTGCATTATTACATAACATTTTCATGATCAGAAAAGATCAAGTCTCGAATGACCGATTAGTTTAGTAGCCTTGTAAGTACAAGATACATTCATAAGGTTTACATTAAGTCATAAAATGGAAAACTACAACAACATTGTTTTCATGTACCACACTCATATCTGCTCAGAATATCCATCCAAGTCATTCATAAAATACTTCTTTCGCATCCTGGGAAAAATAAAACATAGAAAGGGGTGACATCATATTCTCAGTAAGGATAACAATATAGTGGAAACTTTCATAAATAATCATAAAAATATATGGTAATGTATATAAATAAAACAAAAGCCTTTTCCTGATAAACTTCATCATGATATGGTAAATATAAATCATAGTAATGCCATTTACTTCCTCATAGGGATATTCTACTAGTTGAATAATCAAATGCAATATCAATAGCCACTTTCATAATGATGGAATTCATAGAGCCAGACTTTCATTACTACATAGTCAAGGCCGCGTGCCAAAACTACACATAATATTTTATCGAGGCCTTGTTCCAAGACACTAGTTTGTCTCATGAGACCAACCGATGCATCGAGGAGCTATAGCGGGCTCCACCCGTCACTTACTAAGTCCAATTCATTCCATGTATGTAAAGGTTTAAGCATAACATAAAAATTCGTATTAAAACTATAATATCAAAATGTCAATAATTTATCCATAATTCGTGAATGGTATGAAATAACACATCCGTAGTCAACCATATCACAAAACATTAAATACAATATTGATGTTTTGTATCATAATAAATCAACTTCAAACAAACATAAAACCCATCAAAGAATGTTCACATAGATGAAATAAAAACCTTTTTAGAGAAATATCTCTTTCTATTTTGAAGTCATTTAAAAGTCATGTCATTATAATTGATAACATATATTTTTGAAAATATTTTTATAAGCTTGTAGGGGAAGCATCGATGCTGTTATAATGGCACAAAATAGTTGCACCCGTCGTATAAGTTAAAAGAAGTCATTCATACCTTAATTTTGTCGAAAAGGTTATAAAGGACCTTGCATGGAAAATTATGTAAATATTCCTTTATAAAAATATTATAAAACTCAATCAAGGGTATAAATGTCTTTAAACAATAGTCTATAAAATAGTAAGAATGTTTCGAAATACATTTTTATGAAACATATATGTGGGTGATAAAGAAGTCCCAGAAGATAATTACATATAAACAACCACAGATAATGAAGAGATTGTGAAATTAACCATTAACATGTAATATTATTTGGTTTAGGATAGGTTAACCTCTTTTATAATGGTGAAATAATTTTTATTAAATTACACAAGAATAATATACATTAATATGATATCATATATTTTCTTATAACATTTCAATGATAATAATATCATAGTATTATCATCGTTTCTGGTGTTAACAGATTTGTTTTCCTTTATGTTATTTATTATGTGAGTCATATTTGTTATGTATAGGATGTATTTTAATCATATCCAGAATTATATCAAGTCTTCTAAACATAATTTTTAATCATAAAATGAATATTAGTCTAGAATCGATATGATGGGGAATGAATCTCATCGCGTTCGTAGAGACGGTAATCTGTACGTACGCACAAGCAACAATATCATTCTTTTGATATTAAAATAATATATAATTGGATGGTATATCATATATACAGAATAATTGTAATTTTATATTTATTATTTACATGAATTATACATCATTATTATACGAATCCAAATAATAATTTATTGAAAAACAACTACACCACGAGGTGGAGACCGTAAACCGTACGAACACATGTATGGTGACATGTCATTTAAAAGGTGGATAGAATAATTAATATGGTTATAAAATATTTATAATAACATCAAAATATATAGAAGATACTATAGTTATTATTTTATAATTGAAAAAACAACGAAAGTGGTAGTTGAAGAATAAAGGTACTTTAAAGTGTTGATGAAATATTTACCTCTTCTTCGGGTTCTTCTTTTGGATTTGATCAAAAGGGATCCATAGGGTGGCTATATGACTAAATTAATGCCTCTAAGTTTAAGGGAGGACAATTTAGAGGGTATTTGGGCAGAATTTGGTTGTGTCAAATATCTTTGAATGTGTGAATTAGAGAGAAGGGGGAGTTCCCTTTTATAAGAGGGGTGAGGGGTAACTTATGAAAAGCTGGAAATATTTTTTTGTAATAAAATAATTTTCAGTTTCTAATGGCTCCTAAATAAAATATTTAGAGAAAAATGGGGGTATAGGTCGAAACTCACTCATCCAATAGGTTTTATATATGTTTGGGTCACTGTATTAACTTTATATTTTATATTTAACTCTTAGTTAAATAGTTTGAAATTTACCATGTCTCTTGGTATTTTTTATATTATATGGTTAATAAACATAATATATACTTCCAAGAGAACCCCAAGTGGTTCATTAATGATACACCTATCAGTATATAAGTATTTTTGTCAAAAAATAAATTTTTAGGAGTAGAATATCAATTAATAATATATTAATTGTTTTAAAAACTCTTTTATGTCAATTTTTGACACTATTTGGTATTTTGTTTTTCTTAAATTCATAACAGAATTATTAATTCTAAATAAATTTATCTAACCAACCCTAACTTTTCATATTAACATAGAAAAAAAATTTAATTTATAAAAAGTCTCAAATTAAATTTATTTATTTATTTATAATATCAATTATTCAAATATTTCATTAATAATTTAATTACTATATCATCATTATGCCATAAATAAATTTAATTAAATAATGTATAAAATTTTAAATAAAATACCAGTATGTAGGACATATATTTATCTTTCTAATTAATATTTATAGTCTAATTTATCTTATGTATAACCCTATATTAAAAATGTTTTAGTTATTAAACATTGATTTTAACTCTTTTAACTCTTCTTTAAATAAAATAATAATAAATGCCCTAATCTAATCCATGTGGACCTAAAGGATCATATTTTTTTCCTGAGGTTGGCTTTGGTTGAATTACACTTATCCAATATAATTAGGACATGTTTTATTATAATATTAATATCATTTTTACCCTTAATTACCATAATTTTTTTAACCGTGGTAAATAAAATAGAAAGTTACTATTCACTTAAAATTATTTCCATCTAATTGAACAAAATTTTTCATACTGATATCAACCATTTCTCTCATATTTTTTAAATTCAACTCATAGAAGTGGAAAAATTATGTTTTATGTAAATTTGCAAATTTTATTAGGATGTGGGTAAAATATGGGGAAAAGTTCAATAAAATTTTTCTATATCTAAAATTATTAAAAACTTCCTCCAATTAATTACATTGAACTTATATAGGTATTATGTATATATTTTGACCTAAAAATATTTAAATAAAATAATTAACTAATTGAATAAAAATTCAGTTTTAAACTATAACTCAGTGTTTTTCACTATTCATCAAAAATTTAATGTTTTTAGAAAAATACCAAAAATTTACCCTAAGCTAATTTTGATATTCCAAATCCAAAAGTTCAGTCCATTTTGAAAGATAAAATTTAATAAATTTAAAAAAATGGGAATCACTATTCATAATGGCTAGTTTGATTGGTTGTGGGGTGTTAGAACTCGAAGTTGTATACAACACATGCTATTGTATTATTCAAAGAGAAGTGTATCATGGATGCTTGGGGTGTTACCATATACCCTCCTTCAAATAATTCCTTCCTCGAAATTTCTAAAATAATACTACATAAAAAGACTCGGGTGGTTCTTCATCTTAAGTTCCTCGGTATCCCATGTTGCCTCTTCCATCTTATGGTTTCTCCTTAGAACTTTTACTAGAAGAGTCGTCTGATTCCTCAGCACATGTTCTCTTGTATCATGATTTGTTATAGGATCATCGAAATTTGATAGATTTGGATCTAGTTCAAATTCCTCATAGGTGAGTACATGCATTGGGTCAGGCATGTATTTTCTCAACAGCGATACATGGAAGACATCGTGAACTTTAGAGAGACTTGGCAGAATTTCCAACCAGTATGCATCAGCCCCAATTCACTCTAGAATATCAAATGGTCTTATTAACCTAGGACTCAATTTACCCTTCTTACCGAATCATATAACACCCTTCCATGAAGATACATTCTAGAAAACCAGATCTCCTACCTGATATTCCAAATACTTCATTCGGTTATCAGCATAGCTATTCTGTCTACATGGAGCTGCCTTAAAGTGGTTTTGGATTATCTTCACCTTTTCTGTCGTTCCATCTACAAGTTCTGGGCCTATGAGTTTTCTTTCACCAACATCATCCCAACAAGTTTGTGTGCGAAATTTCTTCTCGTATAACGCTACATATGGTGCCATCTAAATACTTGATTGGAAGCTATTATTATAGAAAAAATCTACAAGAGGTGAATGTTGATCCCACATACCTTGAAATTCAAGTTAGAATGATCTCAAAGTGTCTTCTAAGGTTTGAATAGTTTATTTTGACTGTCCATCAGTTTGGGGGTGGTAGGCAGTGCTCAAACAAAGTTCAGTATCATGGGATTTCTAAAGAATTTTCCAAAATGTTGATGTAAAATGGGGATCATGATCAGAAAAAATCGATAGGGGTACTCTATGAATTCTCAATACTTCATTAATATAAATTCATGCTAGACGTTCATGTGGTAAATCTTCTCTTATAGAAAGAAAATGTGCTGACATGGTAAGACGATCAACAATGACTCATATTGCATCGTTCCATCTTGGATTGTTTGGTAGTCCCATGACAATGTCCATCGTGATATTATCCCATTTCCTCTTAGGTATGGGAAGAGGTTTCAAGACTCATCTAGGCTATTTCCTTCTAGCTTTCACTTGTTGAAATACCATATATCATGACACAAAATCAGAAATCTCCCACTTCATGTTGTCCCACAAAAAATGTCATTCAAATCTCTATAGATCATAGTGCTACCAGGGTGTATAGGGAAATTAAAACTATGAGCATCATCCAACAATTCACTTTTTGAATCAGGCATATCAGGAACACAAATCCTTTTCCCAAATTTCAAAATTCTATATTCATACACAAAGTCACTCAATCTCCCATCATTCACAGCATTAATCTTCTTTTGAAACTCTTCATCGTCCGTCTGAGAACTCTTTATCATTTAATGTAAAGATGGATTGGAAACCAATTGAAAAAGTATTGATGTTTCACCTTCCATGTTTATTTCCATATCCATATTTACAAGATCCATGAAAATAGGATCCCTTTCAACTCTCATCTTGTTCAAAACCTCCTGATATTTTCTGATCAAAGCATCTTCCACCTTGTATGCTATCCCTGAGTGGTAGTGCATTTTGCAATCATAATCCTTGAGTAGTTCAAGCCATCACTTTCTCCTAATATTGATTTCTTTTTGGGAGAAAATATACTTCAATCTCTAGTTGATCGGTATATATCTCAAATTTTTCACCACATATATCATGTATCCATATCTTCAAAGAAAATATTAAAGCTGTGTACTCCTGATCATGAGTAGGATAGTTTTTCTCATGAATTTTTAGCATTCATGATGCATATGTAATAACCCTATAATTCTGCATAAGGATACAACCATGTCCTCTCTTCTAAGAATCACTATAAATAACAAACCCATCATTCCACGATGTTAGAGTCAATATATGAGCATTGACTAATCTTCTCTTCAGTTCTTCAAAACATTCTTGACATTCTTTTGTCCAAACAAATTTAACCCATTTTCGTGTGAGGTTGTTTAATGGGTTATCCAATAGGGAAAAATTTTGGACGAAACGTCGATAGTAACCTGCTAAACTAGTAAAACTGCATATCTCATTTATACATGTAAGTGATAGCCATTATTATATTGATCTTATATTAGAAGGATCAATGGAGGTTCCATCTTTAGAGAAAATATGTCCATGAAAAGAAACCTCCTGAAGCTAGAATTCACACTTTCTAAACATCTCATATAATTCATTTCTTCTAATAGTCTCAGCATAATGCGCTTGTGATTTTCATGATATTCGTAGATTTTTGAGTATACCAAGATATAATCAATAAATACCACTTCAAATTAATCAATATATTCCTTTAAATCTCTATTCATTAGATATATAAAGACAGAGGGTGCATTATACAATCCAAAATGCATTACTGTTAACTCGTCATGCCCGTACATAGTGTGAGATATTGTTTTAAGAATTTGTTCCTTCTTCACACACGACGGATGATATCAATATTGATGGTCAATATTTGAAAGCTCCTTCTTCTTACAATAAATATTTGCACCATAGTTTGAACACCAATCTATACAAAGGATTATATTAAATTCAATCATGGGTATGACAATGAGATCAGAAAATAAAGAACATTTATATTCCCTAATGGGGACAGATTCACAAAACATTGTTGCAAAGATTCTTCCCTTAGGAGTATTGACTGGAAACTCTCTTGTTAAATCAAATTTGAAATATCTAATTTTCTTAGAAAACTAGGAAGAGATGAAACAAAGTGATGATCCATAATCAAATAATCCATTTTCTAAACATGATTAAACCATTAAATTACCTTCCACTGTGTCTTTCGGAGCTTCAACCTTACAGTAGTGATAGCATAAGCATGGCCTTGATCCCTTGGCCTTTTCTGAGGAAAGTTCCCATGACTCATAGGAAATTCATTTGGATAATTCCATCTATCTCTACAATTGTAGCATTCAACATCAACAACCACTTTATTCCCCTTGCAATCATGATCTTGGTGGCCTTTTTTACCACACATGTAATAGACTTGCATTCCCTTTAGGGAAGTACCAGGGTGTTTCTTCCCACATTTACTACAAGATGGATATTCTATTTTTCCCTTCTTCCCCTTATTTCCATTTCCAGAGTGTTTATCAGATATCTTTTTCCCTTGCTTTGTTTTAATGTCATAAGACATAGAGAATTATTTTTCTATCTTGAGAGCACATGATACAATATCATCATAGGACAAGAAGTATTGTGAGACTAAAGCTCGATGGAGAAATGTCTTTAACCAATAATGTAAACAATAAATATTAATTCATGGGATATGTATACAATCTACAGCTTGCCTCTCTATCCTTGTAATGTTAGCTTCATACTTTGAAACATTCTCATCATTCTTTTTCCCCAGACTCAGAAATTATATTTCTATATCCACTAAATGGTCATGAGGAAAGTATTCTTCTATGAGAATTTATTTAAACTCCCTCCATTCCAAATTTGATACTTCGTCATCTTCATTTGTATTTTGAATCATTGACCACCATTGATCACCATCTCCAGTGATGCGGTAAACTTCCATGACAACTTTTTCCCTTTCCCTACTCCCCAAGGCATGGAATATTTTCTCTACAAAATTTATCCATTGCTCAGTTATTAGTGTATTTGTACCCCAATTTAATTTTGGTGGTTGTTGCCTCATGAAGTGACCTAACATTGATCCTCCATGCTGTGGATCATGGTGCTCTATATGGGTAAGGTCATTATTCATAACCTGATTGAGTTGTCTCAAAAGGGTGATAAGGTAATCAACACATGTTGTATCACTATCTCCACTATAATTATCTTTATTAGGAGGGAAATCAATACATGGACTACGTGCATTGATATGATTTTCATTCCTTCCTCTAGGTGCCAATTCTAAACAATGGAATAAACTAGATTAGTTTATGAATCGCAATATATTAATCCAAATATGTAAAACACATAACATTAATTGAACAGTTTATTGATATAATCCATAATCATAAAAAAAATCCTTCAGAAAGTATATAGTCCTAAATCCTTCATAATGTTTTGTAATGAAAATTAGAATTATCCTATGAAAATACCCTGGGACTATCGTAACCAGAGTGCAACAGGGCTCGTTATCATGCACCAGTTCCAATTCAAGTGTAGTCCAAAGTGGTGTTTTTGGGTTTTACCCCTAGGTACTTCTGTGATAGAGCTTCCTCTACCTGCTTGTATCTAGACATGGATGTATTTCTTGGAAAACTCACAAAATCTATACTATACCAAAATTCTAGGAATTTCTTCTATACTAATCCTCAAATTATATATTTGGGTTATGTTCTCTAATCAGATTTTATCTAAATCTAGTTTTCAAGGTTTGTAATAAACATAATCTGATACCAACTGTAATGCCCTAACCCCAGTTACCCAGTGTAAGTGCATTATTACATAACATTGGAATGATAAAAAAAGATCATGTCTCGAATGACCGATTAGTTTAGTATCCATGGAAGTACTAGGTACGTTCATAAGGTTAACATTACATCATAAAATAAAAAATTACAACAACATTGTTTCCATGGACCACACACACATCCACATAGACTATCCATGAAGGTCAGTCCTAAAATACTTCATCGCAACCAGGGAAAAATAAAACATTGAAAGGGGTGATCTCAGATGCTCAGTACGGAAAACAATAAAGAGGAAACTTACATAAATAAGAACAAACATTTAAGGAAATGTATAGAACTAAAACAAAAGCCTTTTCAACATAAACATTATCATGATATGTAAAGTATAAATCAAAATAATTCCATTTACTTACACACATGGATATTCTACTAGTCGAATAATCACATGCAATATCAATATCCACTTTCATAATGATGGAATGAAAAATGCAAGACTTTCATAACCACATAGTCAAGGCTTTGTGCCAAGAATACAAATAAGATTTTGTCAAGGCCTTCTTCCAAGACACTTGTTTGTCTAATGAGACCTACTGATGCATCGAAGAGCAATATAGGGCTCCACCGGTCTCTTACTAAGTCCAATGCATTCCTCATATGAAAAGGTTTTAACATAACATAAACATTCGTGTTAAAACTGGCATAAAAAATGTCAATACTTTATCCATAAACCATGAATGGTATAAAATAACACATCCATAGTCAAACATATCACAAAACATTCAATACAATATGATAGTTTTGTATCATAATAAATCAACTTCAAACAAACAAAAAATCCATCAATGGTTGTTGACATAGATTATCATGACCCGCCTTCAACAAAAGGAGAGAAGGGTCAGTAGATTTCCATTCCCATTCTTCATTAAGTTTCAGGAGACATAATGACCCCTGAAACCCACCTTTAATAGGTCCCGAAGTGGTGACCATCACCAAGGGCATGAAATCACACACTAAATGGAAGGCATTACACTTTTTATTTCAATAGGATTGGGAGATAATATAGTGAATCCCACAGCACCAAACTGAAAGTAAATGTAAAGCCAAGAACCATTCCCAATGCTGGTCACAAAAGTAAAATCCACAATGTATAAGGAGACTACAAAGCAAAAAAAGTACCAAAAGATCTAACAATCGCAACTGCAGTGATATGTCATAAGGTCTGAGCTAGTGCGGTCCATCACGATCCATGAAGTCCTCCTAGAAACCTGAAATTATTTTATATATATAGGGTGAGAATACAAGTTTACTCAGTAGGAAAAAACCAAAGACTCTCATGCACAAGTGGGGAGGCATACTAATGATCTGTGAGAAAAGAGATAACCTAGAACCTTGAAAGGAAACTAACCACCCAAGCCTCACCAAGGAACACTCCCCAAATAACTCAAGTCATGTAATGTATAGTAATATCACATAAATGTTTTGGTACCCCGCGCCACTTTCCCTCTGGTTATTGATGACATCCTACGCATCAAACCAATCCCTCCATTCCCATCATAGTCCCACTGCCATTCCCCACCCGAACACACCTGGGCCAAAACATCACTGTAGTCCCACTGCCATACCCCGCCCACAGACTCCTGGGCCACAACCCCCACGCGTAACCACACCCGCAAACACATGGGTCAGAAAAAATAGTGCCACGCCCGAAGACACCTGGGCCTGATCCTGAAGACACTTGGAAAACAATCCTTCCTGCAAACACCTAGGCTAACCACCACAACCACCCTACCTGAAGATTCATGGGCTAATAATGGAATTCAGGCCATCACAGCCTACCCGAAGAGTCTTGGGCTATTCGGGAAAGGGAGCAGAAAGGAGCAAATAACCAGCCACTAATAGGAGTGTTGGGATAAACACCCTCCCCCATAAAATGGACGTGTTCGGCACTAAGAACTCAACCTGGGTGGGGTGCAAATAAGAAAAACAAAAACCAGAAGTATATGTGTAGGTAACAAGCACTCGCCCAATCTAGGTATTTCTCTATAAATCCTAAAGAACACTACCCTTACCACTCATTCAGAAGAGAAGATAACATCACCCATGCCCAAGTCAAAACTCACACCAAACCAAATCCCCATTTTTACCATCCTTGTTTTCATGTTCAGTAATAATGTTTAAATAAGTTTTTTCACCTACTTGGGAAACTAGTAAGCATGAGAACAAGCCACAAAATGAGTACACTCAACAACAATTTAATCATTCACACCCGGTTCTCTTGTAAAATCACATCAAGTGAGACCCCTCCATGTATTGGAACCAAAGCAGGTCAACGTGAGATACAGTCCCAAGTTCCCAGAACTATGAATAAGAAGGTTTCACAACAGAAGAAGATCCCACCCTCATTCGTGTGATATGAAGAGTAATCACACATCCTCAAATTCCCAACCAGCGAATGTATAATGACAGGGGATCCCATACCCACCGCATCACCCCAGAAATCGGCCCGCAAAAGAAACAACCAAACCACTACCACCAACAAAAAGAATAATCAATAGGTATTTTCATATTTAAATGATTTAACACACTCTATGATTTCAATTCCACTGGGCTTAAACCGGGGTTATCATAGAGAAGTAGTTGATCCTGGTGTTTCAAATTTATTTAGCCGAATATACGTAATTAACCAATTTCCTTTACACAGAAAAATGTTCACAACCAAAATACAATCCATTTGAACATCACAAGGGGTAAGGGTTTATTAGTGCACAGAGAAAGACCACCAATGGCCATGATTTTCAGTATACGTAAGCCCACACAATTCAAAAATCATTAATCATGATATAAGATAAAAACAGAGCAGATCATCGATCACACCCCTCCCCTTCATTTTAGAATCCCTTTATTATATTCATTAATGATTGGTTCATCCAATTCTACAGAATCAGTAGCATACCCACCCCGAAAGATACACAAAAAAGAGAGATAAAGGTGAAACCCCTACCTGTCGATCATGGTTCGGTGTTATGTCTTCGCCTGAGTAGCAGGACCACAATAGAACACGATCAAGGAAAACATCATCAGGTTACAATTCATCGGGAGGAAGGGCACTCCCACAGCAGGGTGATCGAGAAAAATAAATTTAGGGATAATCCTTTAGGTTATAAATGCTGATAAGGGCTGAGATACAGCACACCCGAGATGGTTAAGATACAGAGTAAAAGACTCAAAACTGCGTAAGGAGTGGGATCATGGGTTGACCACGCAGTTGGGACACCCCACACGTCATTAAAGGGTCCCCGCCTTTTGGGGTGGTTAAAACAGACTCACACCTCACCAATTTTTAATTAAAAACCATTAATCACTTTAATGGTGTCAAAACGCGGCTTAAAATCTAATTCGCGCAAAAAGAGATGCCACTGGGAAACCCCGTGGGTCCGTAGGCTAGGTCTACCAGTAGGCCGAGCTACCGGTTGGCCAAAGCTACCAGAAGACCGAGCCACAGGTACGCGGCGGCTACGAGTAGGCCGACCTACTGGTAGGCTGCGGCTACCCGTAGGCCGAGCTACCGGTACTACGAGCTACCGGTAGACCGAGATACCGGTTGACAGATCTACCTGTAGGCCGAGCTACCGGCACGGCAGGCTACCGGTAGAACGAGCTATAGGTAGACCGATCTATAGGTAGGGCGAGCTATCGTTAGGCCAAGGCTACCGTTAAGCTTCACAGAGAAGTTTTGATAGCTTCCCAGACTACCCCGAACACCTAAAAATCACATTTTCACCTTGTAATGGACCCCATGACCACAGAACATTACATCAGATACTTCTCAAACTATTCTCGTCCCCGATAATATAAGAACAAACCAAAAAGGAGAAAAGTGGGGTCCAAACAGCCACCCTCTAATGATACTTCTCAATGGCAAACCCCAGAGTGGTTTGAAAGCTGGAATAGAACCCTCCCCTAATTCCAGGAATACTCCCCCAAGAGTTATCAACCATAACATTCACAGTAAGAAAAAGTATTACACTATCCAACACATGAGTTATGTACTCCCCTCCTACATGTTAGGATATTATCTGCTTTGGGTAGCACTGACTCGCCAACATGGGTTTAATTGCATCAACATTAATGTGTCCAGATTAGGAGTCAGGTTTTCCCATCATCACACATTCGTACACACAACCACACATAGAAACAGGAAAAGATCATCTAATAGCTAATAGAAACAATCATTTCATATATTAAATCACAAGGTAAAATATCTCAAGGATCAAAACAAAAACAACTAGTCAAAACTTCTCTGGGTACTAAATGCGTAATTGGGCCTACAGATCCCATGTTCTCTCTTCAAGGCCACCATGCCTCCACAACACCAAAACCAAGGGGATGGTTCATCCATGAAGCACATTCTCCTTACTATTTGCGATCTTGATTGGTCGTTCTATGAAGGTTGCATCGTCTTCAACATAAAAATCTCCCCAATCGATGGCTTGGGAGTTGCCGTGTAGATATCTATGAAGCTGGGACACACGAAAGACATCATGTATCCTCAGTAGCGGCGGTGGTAGCGCTAGTTAATAAACCACTTCACCCACCTGCCGCAACACTTCGAAGGGTCCGATGAACCTAGGAAAAAGCTTACATCCCCGGACGAACCTCTGTTGTCCACGCTGAGGGGATACCTTCAAGAACACGTGGTCCCCGACCTCAAACTCCAAGGGTCTCCTCCTATTATCGACATATGACTTCTGCCTGTCCTGAGCCGCCTTCATCCTTTCTCGTATCAGTTGAACCTTCTATGTCGTGCTCTGCACCACCTCTGGGCCAAGAACACCTGCTTCTCTAACCTCAGTCCATCACATGGCTGAGCGACACAACCTCCCATATAGGGCTTATAATGGAGCCATGCCAATGGTAGATTGATGGATATTATTGTAGGTGAACTATACCAGAGTCATGTGTCGCACCCATGATCCCCCAAAGTCCAGAATACATGCCTGCAGCATGTCCTCCAAGGTCTGGATGGTGCGCTCTGTCTGCCCATCTGTCTGGGGGTGGAAAGTAGTACTAAGACGTATCTGGGTGGAAAAAGCATTCTTCAATCCCCTCCATACTCGTGCGGTAAAACGTGCATCCTTGTCCGAGACTATAGAACTCGGAACTCCATGCAACCTCACTACCTCTTCCACATATTTCTGTGCTAGAGCATCCACTGCACTCAACTTTTTAATCACCAAAACTGAGCCGATATCATCAAGCGGTCCACCTCTACCCAGATGGAATCACATCCCCCTTTCAACTTGGGTAGTCTTGTGACGAATCCATCGAGATTTCGTCCCACTTCTACTCGGGTACATCTAAAGGTTGCAAAAACCCTCCTGGAACACAGTGTTCAGCCTTTACCTGCTTACACACTAAGCACATGGCCACAAACTCTGCCACTGCTCATTTTAATCTGGGCCACCAATGCTGTCTCCACAGGCCCTAGTACATCTTGGAAACTCTTGGGTGTAGTGCCAGAGGTGAGTTTTGGAACTCACTAAGAACCTGGTTGTGCATCGCCTCTGGACCTAACAACTTTCCTCGGAAATGCATCCGGTTCTGACCATCCTTCGTCCACCCTTCTGGACCATCTCCCTGGTTAACTCGGTCGTGCATCACTTTTCACTCTGGGTCTCCCCACTGAGACTCCTCCACTTTTCGAAAAAGATTATATTGCACTGTCATCTGATACACGCAACCTCCACCGCTATCCATCCTTGCATCCAGGTGCAAGACAACCAACTCCTCCATTGCCATCCAGGCATCTGCCGACTCTCGGAGTGCATCCTTCTGTGACCTCCTACTCAATGCATCAGCCACTACATTCCCTTTTCCCAATGTGTAGGAAATCTTGAAGTCGTAATCCTGGAGGAACTCCATCCACCTTTGTTTTCGTAGGTTTAGGTCCCACTGGGAGAAAACATACCTCATTCTTTTGTGATATGTGATGTCCACAAAGCATTCTCTGATGAGGTAATGCCTCCATACCTTTATTTCAAAAACAACTGCTGCATGTTCCAGATCGTGGGTGGCATAATTACACTCATGAGGGCATAGCTTCCTAGACCCATAAGAGATCACCCCTTGTCACTACATCAACACACATATGAGGCCTTGCCATGAAGCATCACAAAAAAACTCATTAGAAGCCCCTTCTTCTGTTAGTCTCAGCACCGGGGCATTAACCAATTTCTCCTTCAGATAGCTGAAGGTTGCCTCACCCTTCTCACTCCACACAAAAACCCGGTCCATCTTGGTCAAGGGTGTCAAAGGGGCTGCAACTTAGGAAAAGTATGGTATGAACCTCTGATACCAACCTGACAGCCCGAGGAAACTACAAAACTCTACCACATTCTTAGGTTCTACCCAAGAAGCAACCGCCTCATCCTTTGAAGGGTCCACCGCTACCCCCTGGTCGGACACTACGTGCCCAAGGAAGTGTACCTCTCGCGTCCAGAACACGCATTTCGACAACTTCTCATAGAGATTATGTTTTCGGAGGACCTCCAAAACCATCCTCAGGTGCTCCGTGTGGTCCTCCTCTGATCTTGAATAGATCAAGATGTCGTCGATGAACACGACTACAAACCAATCCAGGAACTCCCAGAAGACGGAGTTTATAATCCCCATGAACACAGTTGGAGCATTTGTAATGCCAAAAGGTATGACTACAAACTCTAAGTGCCCATATCTACACCTGAAGTTCGTCTTCGAGATGTCACCCCCTTCACCCTCAACTGGTGATATCCAGACCATAGGTCGATCTTTGAGAACCATCCTGGCCCTTTCAGATGGTAAAAGACATCGTCTATCCTCGAAAGAGGGTATTGATTCTTGATTGTTACCTGATTCAGCCTCCTGTAGTCTATGCACAACATGCGACCACCATCTGGATTCTTTGCGAACAAGACTGGAGCACCCCACGGTGACGCACTCAGTCGAACAAAACCCTTCTTCATCAGATCATCGATCTGAATCTACAACTCCCGTAGCTCCAAAGGAACCATCCGGTATGGAGACATCGAAATTGGATGAACCCTAGGCTACAAGTCTATACCAAACTCGATATCATGTCGAGGGGGTAGAGTCGTCACCTCCTCAGGGAAGACATCCATGAACTCACTGATGATCTGTGGTACTTCCACCATCTCAGCATCCACTGACTCTACTGACAGCTCGGCTAACAAGGAGAGGAGGGGTTCCTCTCATCTGCTGCCCTTCTCGCCACTCCTCTTGCCGATGAAATTAACATGTCAGCCACCCAAGTCTGAAAACACAACCCTTCCTCGGAAGCAGTCGATGATAGAACACACAAAAAACAACCAGTTGTTGCCATGGATGACATACTATGGTTGTATCTGTAGTAGTAGTAGATCCCTAACAGACTGATGTGTCCCAATCATTAGTCTGCATCCTCTACAAACATATTAAAAGTCAGTCTGACCTCCGACTGGTGTGATCAGCACAAAGGGAACTAGAATTCTCTCGGCATCAAAACCCAGAGCACGATCCATACCGCGTGCAAAAAAGGATTTCAAAGCTCCAGTATCGAACAAGGCTTAAGCAAGGGTATTGAACAAACTGATCGTACCTCGAAAAACCTCTTGTCGCACTGGAATTGCGGCCTCCGTAGTGTGCAACTATCCACACCCAGCTCCACTGCCCCTCGGCTGTCAGCTTCCTCCCCAACCACGCCCTAGTTGGGTTCCCTGAAGAGCGCCCTAAGGTCAGCCTCCCCCTACAACGTCTGCCCTCGGAGGAGCGGGAGCTCGCTGCCCCTGTTGCTGCTGCTGGAAGGGCCTAGCTGGAAGTTGCTGCTGAGGCGGGTGATGGGCATGTCCGCCACTTCTGTACTAAATTCAATCAGGGAACTGATTCCAGAGATGTCCATGGCTCCCACAGACGAAGCACCTCAATCATAGACATGAAGGGAAAGGGCAAGGACCTGGTGACCAGAACTGGAACTGTTGTGGCCTACTCCCTGCTGGTCGGAATCAAGAGGGTTCCAATGCTGGAGGTCTGGTGCTGATGGACTTTCCCTTTGACAGGCCTAGCTGAATCCCCTCTCGCGACAGATCGCCCAGCATGTGCATCATCTCCACCACCTCTCCCTTATTTTGGACCTCAAATATGTCGGCAAGGTGAAGTGGGTAACAACGTACCAGATGGAGGGTCGGAGCGCCTCCTATAAATGTCTCTCCTAGGACTCCTCATCCAGAAAGAGTTCCGGGGCAAAGCGGAGGAGGTCCTTGAATTTGATCCCCATATCCTTTACCGACATACTCCATTGCTGGAGGGAGGGTAGCTCGTGCCTCTTATATTCCTTCATCGTAGAAGAGAGGAATATCGCCCAGAACCCCTTCTCAAAATCAGCCCATGCCACCATAGCCTCTCTCCTCTCCCCCAGGTAGAGTGTCCACAGGTGACGTGATGCTCCCCGCATCTGGCTGACATCCAGAGGAACCTAGTACTCGGTCATAGCCCGGATCAAGCCAATGGCTATCACCACCTCCACTAGCCAGCCCTCCATCTTCATGTTAGAGGTGTTGCCCTCGTACTTCTTGAGGGTCTGTCACTGGAAGGCTCGAAGCATCTTCTGCCACTGGTCATCCTCCTCCTCTCGATCCGCCCTCTGCTGATCGGCCAAGTCAAACTCCTAGGCCTCGATCGCCCGTACAACTCGTGGTCATCTCCCGGGTGTCATAGCTTTAAGGTAAACAAAGAATTCCTAAGCCCAAGTAGTGTAGAATATTGTTCTTAAAACTGCTTAAACATATTATTTATTTTAAATTCCCAAAACACCCGAGAAACACGAGAAAACAAGTCTTTTATGATGCATGTAACTTTCCTAGGGTCTCTACCCTGCTATAATCATGACCTCACTTTGTCGTATGGTAGGTCCAGAGTCCTCTCATCAGATCACGGGGGGCCTTAAAATCTCATGTCCTAGCCGGTCTTCCCTGTCCTAATTCACACACCAAGGTCACCCAACACCGTAGCCCTACCATCCCATGCAATCCTCAAGGTACCTAACTCCGGACTCCATCCTATCACTCAACCTCTCCTCTGATACCACTCTATCATGACCCACCCTCACCAATAGGAGGGAAGTGTCAACAGATTTCCAGGCCCATCCTTCTTTATGTTGAAGGAGTGATGATGACCCCTGAAACCTGCCTTCAGTAGGTCCCGGAGTGGCGACCAGCACCCATGGCATGAAATCACACACTAAATGGAAGTCATTACCCTTTTTCTTTTAATAGGATCGAGAGATAAGATAGTGAATCCCACAACACCAAACTGAAAGTATAAGTAAATCCAACAACCATTCCCAATGCATGTTACAAAAGTAAAATCCACAATGTATAAGGAGACAACAAAGAAAAAAAGTACCAAAAGAAAGAACAACAGCAACTGCAATGATTTGTCACAAGGTCTGAGCTAGTATGGTCCATCATGATCCCTAAAGTCCTCCTGGTAACCTGAAATAAATTTTATATACGTTGGGTGAGCATACAAGTATAATCAGTAGGGAAAAACCAACTACTATCGTGCACAAGTGGAGAGGCATACTAATTCCCTGTGAGAAAAGAGATTAACCAGCACCTAGCAAGGAAACTAACCACCCAATCCTCACCAAGGAACACTCCCCAAATAATGAAAGTCACGTAATGTATAGTAATAGAACATCGATGTTTGGGTACCTCACACCACATTCACACTAGTTATTGAAGGCATCCTACACATCGAACCAGTCCCACCATTCTCATCATAGTCCCACTGCCATACCCCGCCCGCACACAACTGAGCCACAACCTCACAGCAGTCCCACTGCCATACCCCACCCGCAGACACCTGGGCCACAACCCCTACGCGTAACCACACCCATAAACAGCTGGCTCAGATCAACTACTGCCACACCCAAAGACACCTGGGCCTCATACCGAAGACACTTGGGAAACAATACTGCCCATAAACACCTAGGCCAACCCCCACAACCACCCTGCCTGACGATTTTTGGGCTAATAGTGGACTTCAGGACATCATAACCTGCCCGAAGAGTCTTGGGTTATTCGAGAAAGGGAGCAGAAAGGAGATAATAACCAGCCACTCATAAGTGTTTTGGAAAAAACACCCTCCCCCATGAAATGGGGGTGTTTGGCACTAAGTGCTCAACTTGGGTGGGGCATGAATAAGAAACACAAAAAATACAAGTATATGTATAGGTATGAAGCACTCACCCAATCTTGGGTTTTCTCCAGCCAGCCAAAAGAACACTATCCTTACCACTAATTCATAATATAAGAGAACATCACCCATGCCCAAGTCACAACTCACACCAAACCAAATCCCCATTTGTCCCATCCTTGTTTTCTTGTTTAGTAATAATGTTTAAATAAGTTTCTTCACCTACTTGGGAAACTAGTAAGCTTGAGAACATCCACGGAAAGAGTACACCCAATAGCAATTTAAACATTCACAACTGGTTCTCTTGTAAATGAACATCAAGTGAGACCCCTCCAAGTATTGGAACCAAAGCAGGTCAAAGTGAGATACAGTCCCATGTTCCCAGAACTATGAATAAGAAGAATTCACAACAGAAGAGGATCCCACACCAATTCGTGATATAAGCAGAGTAATCACACATCCTCAAATTCACAACCAGTGAATGTATAATAGCAAGGGATCTCATCCCCACCCGCATCACCCCAGTAATCGGTCCGCGAAAGAAACAACCAAACCACTACCACCAACGCAATGCAGACTCAACAACTGTTTTCGGATTTAAAACATTTAACACACTCCATGATTTCAATTCCACTAGGCTTAAACCGAGGTTAGCATACAGAAGGAGTTGATCCTGGTGCTTCCAATTTATTTAGCCGAATATACGCAATGAACCAATTTCCTTTACACGGAAAAAGCTTCACAACCAAAATACAGGCCATTTAAACATCACAAGGGGTAAGGGTTTATTAGTGCACAGAGAAAGACCAACAAAGGCCATGATATTCAGTATGCATAAGCCTGCACAATTCAGAAATCATTAATCATTAAAGAGGATAAAAAAAGAGCAGCATCATTGATCACACCCCTCCCCTTCATTTTAGAATCTGTTTATTATCTTCATTAATGTTTGGTTCATCCAATTATACAGAAGCAGTAGTGTACCCACCCCGCAAGATACAAATAAAGAAGAGAAAAAGTTGAAACCCCTACCTGTAGATCAAGGATCAGCTTTAGGTCCTCGCTTGAGTAGCAGGAGCTCCACGGAACACGATCAAGGAAAACATCACCGAGTTACAACTCGTCGGGAGGAAGGGTACTCTGACGGCATGGTAATCGAGAAAAAGAAACGTTGGGAGAAGCTTTTAGGTTACAATGGATGACAAGGGCTGAGATACAGAACACCTGGGATGGTTAAGATATATAGAGAAAGACTTTAAACTTCAAGGAGCGGGATCGTGGGTGGACCACACGGCTGAGACACACCACACGTCATTAAAGGGTCCCTTCCTTTTAGGGCGGTTAAAATGGACTCACACCTCACAAACATTTAATTAAAACCCATTAATTGCTTTAAAGGGGTTAAAACATGGTTTAAAATCCCATTCACGCAAAAAAGGTGCCACTGGGAAAACCCATCATCACTATTAGGCTAGATCTACCGATAGGCCGACCTATCGGTTGGCCAAAGCTACTGGTAGACCGAGCCACCGGTACGCCACGGCTACCGGTAGGACGAGCTACATGTAAGTTGCGCTACCGGTAGGCCATGACTACTGGTAGGCCGAGCTAATGGTACGCCGAGCTACCGGTAGACCGAGCTATCAATAGATAGAGCTACCGAAAGGCCGAGAAACCTGTACGCCGAGAAACCGGTAGACTGTGCTACCTGTAGACCGAGCTACCGGTAGGTCGAGCTACCAGTAGACCGAGCTACTGGTAAACTGATCTAGCAGTAGGTCGAGATACCGGTAGGACAAGGTTACTATTAAGCTTCATTGAGAAGCTGTGACATCTTCCTACCCTACCCCGAACACCTAAACATCACATTTTCACCAAGTAATGGACCCCAAGACCCCTATCCATTAGATAGATGAAATCAAAACATTTTTAGAGAAATATCTATTTCTATTTTGAAATAATTTAATTGTCACCTAATAATAAAATATAACCTTTATATTTGAAAATATTTTTATAAGCATCTAAGGGAATCATCAATGATGTTATTACAGTGGAAAATAGCCACACCAACTGTGTAAGTTAAAAAAAGACATGCTTACCTCAGTTTTGTCGAAAAGGTTAAAAAGGACCCAGTTTGTAAAAAGACAGAAACATTCCTTTATAAACAACTTATAATAGTTATAAAAGTGTATAAATTACTCTAACCCATAGTCTTTAAAATAGTAAGAATGTTTTGAAATACATTCATAAGAAACATGGATGTGGATGATAAAGAGGTAGTAGTAACCTTGTAATTATCCTTGGTCAAGGGTAGGTTAACCTCCTGTATAATTGTGAAATAATTGTTATTAAATTATACTAGAATAATATACATTAATATGATATCATATATTATCTTTAAACATTTCTTAGTTAATAATATATTAGTATTATCGTCGTTTCAGGTGTTAATGGATTCGTTTTCCTTTATATTATTTGTTATGTGAGTCATATTTGTTATGGATGGGATGTATCTTATTCATATACATAATGATATCAAGTCTCTAATAATTATTTTTAATAATCAAATGAAAATTATAATTGAATGGATTAGATGGGTAATGAATCTCATCGTGTTCGTGCAGACGGAAATCAGTACGTATGCACGAGCGACAAAATCATTATTTTTATATTAAAATAATATATAATTGGATTGTATATCATATATACCAAATCATTATCATGTTATTCTTATTATTAATTTAATTATACATCATTATTATACCTATCAAAATAATAATGTATTGAATAACAACTACACCACGACGTGGAGTCGGTAAGTTGTACGTATTCTCGTATGATGACATGTCATTAAATGGATGGATAGAATAATGAATATGGTTATAAAATATTTATAATAACATCGTGTTTTATAGAATATACTGGATTTATTATTTTACAATGGAATTAACAAAGAACAAGAAAGTGGAAGAAGAAAGGAACTTGAAAGAGGTGATGAAATATTTACCTCTTCTTCAGGTTCTTCATTTTCTTTTGATCAAAAGGGCTCCATAGGTTTGATTTATGACAAATTGAAGGCCTTTAAGATGATGGGATGACAATTTAGAGGGTATTTGGGTAGGGTTTGTCTGAGCCAAATAGCGTTGATGGTGTGAATTATAGATAAGGGGTGTGCCCATTTATAACAGGGGTGAGGGGCACAGTAGGAAAAGCTAGACATATATTTTTATAATAAAATAATTTTCTGTTTCTAATGGATCCAAAATGAATTATTTAAAGGCTAAGGTGGGGATATCTCGAAAACCACTCAACCAATAAGTTTTAGATTTTTTTTAACTTTATCATTTAGATTTAACTCGTAGTTAAATAGTTTGACATTTACCATGTTTCTTTGTATTTATATATTATATTGTTAATAAACATACAATATACTTCCAAGATAACCCAAAGTGGTTAATTAATGATTCAACTGTCATTATATAAGTCTTTTGGATGGACCTTATATTTTCATAATATAATATCAATTAATAATATTATATTTCTTTTAAAAACTCTGTTATGTCAATTTTGACACTATTTGGTATTTTGTTTCGGAAAAATTTATAACTGCATTATTACTTCGAAAAAAATTAATTTAACCAACCATAACATGTCATATTGACCTATAAAATTAGTTTAATTCATAAAAATTCACAAATTACATTTATTAAAAATTTATAATATCAATTATTTTAATAGTTCATTAATACAGTAATTACTTCATCATCATTATGCCATAAATAAATTTAATTATTTAATGTCTAAAAATTATAAATAAAATACCATTACATATTAATTTTTTTAACATTCTAATAAATATTTATAGTCAAATTTATCTTATGTATAACCATATATAAAAAATGTTTTATTTATTAATCTATAATATTAACTCTTTTAACTCTTCTTCAAATAAAATATTAATAAATGTCCTAATATAATACAAGTGGATATAAAGGATAATATTTTATTCCTAAGGTTAGTTAGGTTGATTTATACTTATCCAGTAGAATTAAGACATGTTTTAGGTTAATAGTAATATCATTTTTACCCATAAATTACCAGGTTTACTTTTAACCATGGTAAATAAATGTAAAAAGTTACCATTCACCAAAAATTATTTTCATATTATTCAATCACATTTTACTTCTTGATATCAAATGTGTCTCTAGTATTTTTGAAATTCAACTCACAGAAGCGATAAAATTATGTTTTTTGTAAATTTTCAAATTCTTTAAGATGTAGGTAAAAGACGGTGAAAAGTTTAATAAAATTTTGATATATCTAAAATTATTAGAAACTAACTCCATTGAATTACATTGAAATTATATAGGTATTATGTATCTATTTTGACCTAAAATAAATTTAAATAAAATAAATTATTATTTAAATAAAAATTCAGTTTTAAACTATAACTTAGTATTTTTCACTATTAATAAAAACTTGAAAGTATTCAGAAAAATACCAAAAATTTACCCTAATATAATTTTGATATTACGAATTCAATAATGAAGTCCAATTTTAACGATAAAATTTATAAAATTTCATAAAATGGGTATTACTATTCATAACAGCCAGTTTGATTGGATGTGGTGTGTTAGAACTCGAAGTTGCATACAACAAATGCTATTGAATTATTTAAAGAGAAGCATATCATGGTAGCTTGGGTTTTACATAAAATGTATGAAACATATAATCATGAACATCAAAGCCTGATATATTATGATAATAAGAATTCAACAATGGAATGTGACAACAACAGAAAACAATACAACCTAAGCATATGTCAAGGATAACCTCATAGAAAAATTTGAATAATATGATTAGGATAACCTCCCATGCACCGTACGAGGAATATATTGAGAGAAATAATAACCCAATGAATTGGTGAGATATACAATTCTAAATCTACCAGTGACAATCATATCACATACATGAATAAGTGTTCCACATAGATCATTCAATACAAGATCATATTTCATCACCTTTAATCCCATGATTAGGATGTCTGGGTTACATACATGGAAGTCCCATATAAGTTAAGGATAAGTACATATAGGTGAATACCCTTGTCTGTAAATGGTATGGGTATTCACTACACAAATGTTTGTAATGGAAAATCATAGCATTATTTCAAAATCATAACAAGTGTACTTATTTGTTCACCGATGGTCTTAATGAGAGTGAGAAATTGAAAATGAAAAAGAATAATATAAAGGAGGTTCTTGAATAAATATTAGAAGGAGAGTGAAGTTCCAAAGGACCATTAGACATCTGGGTGGTGGGGGTAGAATAAGTTGTTTCCATTTTAAAATTTTCAAACTTTAGGAAACATAACCCCTGATACTTTTTATATTTTCATCCTTATAAACACTTATTAAACTCAAATTCATGAAATTATGAACGTAAACAAGGAACATAAGATTAAAAAGGTACGACCATAGTGTGAGAACCTACATCCTTACCATAACCACTCCCATGGGTTTATGTAAATTCACTATTATGAAGAAGTGAATACAACTTGTGTCAACTACCATTAGACACATTTTATCTCCCGATATGAATTATTTTACAAACCCCAATTAGATTATACATTTTTTATTAAAATAATTATAGCCACAATAAATTATGTTACATTGTTCAAACTACTCCTCAAAAAGAATGTTCATAATCTTAGTTTGATTTTAATTTTATCCAATTTATCTACATGGAAAACACTATCTAGTGTGCCTATGTTTGGGAGGATTCATCTAATGCACCAATTCTGAATTTCTTTCTCAAATGAAACTTATATTCTCTTTTATTAAAAACACTACACACTTTCTAAACTATGCCCAATTACAAAATCCAATATTCCTCAGACTCATAATCACATATTCAGTGATATGAACTATCTTCAATCTAATCTTCTGATCATAATCGTTTTTCAAAAAACTATTGTTCAATATGAAACTAAATTTGTAACACCCCAAGCTTACATGGTACGCTTATCTTTGAATAATACAGTAGCGTGTGTTGTACGCAACTTCGAGTTCTAACACACCACAACCAATCAAACAAGCCATTATGAATAGTAATACCCACTTTTTGAAATTTTATAAATTTTATCATTCAAAATAGACTTTATATTGGGATTCGGAATATCGAAGTTTACATAGGGTGAATTTTTGGTATTTTTCTAAAAAAATTCAATTTTTGATGAATAGTGAAAAACTCTGAGTTATTGTTTAAAACAAATTTTTTTTTAAACAAATATTTATTTTATTTAAATTTATTTTAGATCAGAATAGATACATAATACCTATATAAGTTCAATTTAATTTATTGGTGTCAGTTTATAATAATTTTAAATATATAATAATTTTATTGAACTTTCACCGTCTTTTACTCATCTCCTGAGAGAATTTACAGATTCACATAAAACATACTTTTACCACTTCTATGAGTGGAATTTTGAAAATACAAGATATAAGGTTAATATCAAGGAGTAAAATGTGGTTCAATATGAAAAAAATAATTTTTGTGAATATTAACTTTTTACGTTTATTTACCACAGTTAAAAGTAAATAGGGTAATTAAGGGTAAAAATGATAATATTATTACGGTAACCCATGTCCTAATTCTATTGGATAAGTAAAATTCTACCAAAAACAACCTTAGGAATAATATATGAACCTTTTTGGTCCACTTGTATTAGATTAGGACATTTATTATTATTTAATTTAAAGAAGAGTTAAAAAAGATAAAATCAAAGTTAAATAACTATAACATTTTTAATATAGGGTTATAAATAAGATAAATTCGATTATAAATATTAATTAAAATGAAAAAAATATTTCCTACATAAGTCAATTTTATTTATAATTTTTAAACATTAAATAATTTATTTTATTTATGACACAATGGTGATGCAGTAATTACCTAATTAATGAAATATTAAAATAATTGATACTATAAATATGACAATAAATGTAATTTGAGACTATTTATGAATTCCATTAATTTTATAGGTTAATATAATATATTATGGTTAGTTAGATGAATTTTTTTTGATGTAATAATGTTGTTATAAATATAGAAAAAACAAAATACAAAATAGTGTCAAAATTGACATAAATTAGTTTTCAAAACAAATATTATATTATTAATTCATATTCTATTCCTAAAACACTAAGGTTCTGAAAAAAGACTAATATAATGATAGGTGTATCATTAATGAACCACTTGGGGTTCTCATGTAATTATATAGTATGTTTATTAACCATATAATATTCAAATACAAGGAGACATTGTAAATGTCAAACTATTTAACTAAGAGTTAAATATAAATGATAAGGTTAATATAGTGACCCAAGCCTATCTAAAATCTATTGGTTGAAATTATTGAGACCCATACCTACCTTATATTCTAAATATGTTACTTTTGATCCATTATAAACTGAATATGAATTTATTATAAAATAATATTTTAAGTTTTTCCTAAGGATCCCCTCACCCCTCTAATAAAGGGGAACTCCCCCTACTCTCAAATTAATGCCTTCAAAGCCTTTTTGATCTGCAAACCCCAGCCCAAATATTCTTCCAACTTCCATCACTACATCCCAGAGGCCTTAGTTTGATCATAAATCCATCCTATAGAGCATGTTTGATCAAATCAAAAGGAAGTACCCGAAGTAGAAGAAATGTTTTCACCACCCTCTTTCAAGTTCCATTCTTCTTCCACTTATTAATTCCCTGTTATTTACATTCTAAAATAATAACTTTAGTATATTCTATATACTTTTATGTTATTATAAATATGGGACAACCATATTCAGTATTATATCCATCCTTTGAATGACATGTTACCATACGTGCGTACGAACGGCTTACCGTCTCCACATCGTGGTGTAATTGTTATTCAAATCATTATTAATTGGATGGGTATGATAATGATGTGTAATTGAATTAAATAATAAATATAACATTATAATGATTCTTTATATATGATATACCATCCAATTATATATGATTTTAATATCAAAATAATGATATTATGACTTGTGCGTACGTACGGACTACCGTCACCACGAACGTGATGAGATTCATTCCTCGTCGTATCCATTCAAGCCTAATTATCATTTGATGATTAAAAATAATTTTTAAGGACTTGATATCATTATATATATGAATAAGATACAACCTATCCATTACAAACATGACTTATGTAAAAAAACATATAAAATAAAATGAGTAAACTAACACCCAAAATGACGATAAAACTAAGATATTATTAACAAAGCAGTGTTAAAAGATCATATATGATATCATATTAATGTATATGATTCTATTATAATATAAGAAAAACTATTTCACCATTATACAGGGGGTTAAACTACCCACAACCAATGAAATGTATGTGGTAAGGGTTAATTTCACAATCTCTTCATTATCCAAGGTTGTTTATACGTAATTATCTACTAGGACCTCTTTATCACCCACATCCATTTTTCAAAAAAATGTATTTCAAAACATTATTAATCTTTTATAAAATATGTTTAAAACTCATTTATACCCTTGTTTGACATTTTATAAGATGTTTAGAAAGTAATCTACCATCATTTTCCAAACAAGGTCATTTTTAACCTTTTCGACAAAATTAAGTTAAGAATGTCTTTTTTTAACATATACGGAGGATGCAGATGTTTTCTACCATTATAAAATTTTCGAAGATTCCCTTACAGGATTATAATAATATTTTCATATAAAATTTTTTATTTTTTAATTATGTGACTTTTAAATGATTTCAAAAAAAGAAACATTTCTCTCAAATAATTTTGATTTCATTAATTTCAACATCCTTTGAAGGATTTTAAGCTTAATTGAAGTAGATTTATTATGATACACAACTTCCAAATCATATTGAAGGGTTTTTGATATGCTTTACTATGTATGTGTTATTTTTATACCATTCATGGTTTATGGATAATGTATTGACATTTCGTATTCTAGTTTTAATAAGAATGTTTATGTTATGTTTAATATTATTCATATGAAGAATGCATTGGACATAATAAGTGACAGTTCGAGTCCTCTATAGCTCTTCGATTCATCGGTAGGTTAAATGTGACAAACTAGTGCCTTGACATAATGCCTTGACACAATCCTATTTGTTGTCTTGGCACAAGGCCTTTACTATGTGGTTCTGATATTCCGGCATCATGCATTCCATCATTATAAAAGTGGTTATTGATATTGAATGTTATTATTCAACTAGTAGAATATCTATGTGAATCAGTAAATTTCATTATTTAATTTTATTTCTGCCATATTATGTTTATGTTAATGTTTAAAAATCTTTTGTTTTAGTTATACATTTCCTCAAATGTATATGTTTATTTATAAAAGTTTTCTCTGTATTGTTATTCTTATTGGGCATCTGAGCTCACCCCTTTCTATGTTTTATTTTTTTAGGATATGATGAGTATTTTATGAATGACCTATAGGGATTGTATTAGGGGATATGAGCGTGGTATACAGAGACAAGATGATGTTTTAGTTTTCACTTTATGATATAATGTAAACTTTATGAATGTATCTAGTGATTACAAGTCTACTAAACTAATAGGTCTTTCGAGACCAGATCTTTTGTGATCATGCCAATGTTATGTAATAAGGAACCAACTCTAAGTAACTGGGGTCGGGATGTTATTGTTGCTATCAAAGAATGTTTTGTACAATCCTTTGTAGCTAGATTTAGATAAACTTTTATTAGAGCACATAACCCTAAGATAGAATTTGAGGATTGGTATAGAAGAACATCCTATAATTTTGGTATTGTAGATATTTTGTTAGTTTTACGAGCAATACATCCTTGTCTGGATAGGAGCAGGTAGAGGCTGCTCTGGAATAGATGTACCTAGGGGTAAAACATAAAAACACCGCATGGATCTGGACTTGAATGGAAACTGCTGTACGACAATGGGCATTGGTGGAATCTTCGTTACGACACTCTCGGGGGATATGTTTAGGATAATTCTCATTTTCATTACAACCCATTATGAAGGGTTTATGAGTATATACTTCCTTAGATAATTTTTTTTATGATTATGGATTATATCCACAAACTGTTCAATTTATGTTAAGTGTTTTACAAGATTGAAATTAGGTATTTCAATTCATAATATGATCTAGTTTATGACATTGTTCAGAAATAGCACCTAGTGTAAGGAATGGAAACGGTAACAATGCATGCACTCCATGTAGATATTTCCCTCCTGCTCAAGATAATTAAAGTGGAGATGGTGATACCACTGGTGTTGATCATCTTATACCTATACTGGGACAACTCACACAGGTTATGAATAATAACCTTACCCGTGTAGAGCACCCTGATCCACAATGTAGAGGATCAATGTTAGACCGCATAATGTTGCAAAAACCACCATTATTCAATGGGAGTAAAAATACATTAGTGTATGAGCAATGGATAAATTCCTTAGATAAAATATTCCATGCCTTGCGGAGTAGTTGAAGGGAAAAAGTTATCATGACAGTTTACCACCTCACTAAAGATTCTGATCACTGTTGGTCATTGATTCAATACACAAAGGATGATGATGAAGTATCAAATATGGAATGGAGGGAGTTTAAAGAGATTTAATTAGAAAAATACTTTCCTCATGACCATCGAGCAGAAATGGAAATGCAATTTTTGAGTCTGAGGCAAAAGGAAGATGAGAATGTCATAAAGTATGCGGCTTACTTTAAAAGGTTAGCGAGGCATGCAGCAAATTATATATGTAACCCAATGAGTATTATTGATGGGTTAAACTCATTTCTCCATAGAGAATTAGTATAAAAATCCTTCTCTTCATATGAAGATATTGCCTCATGTGCTATCAAGACAGAAAAATAATTCTCTAAGTCTTATGACATTAAAGCAAAGAAAGAGAAGAAAAGATCTGTTGATCACTCTGGAAATAAAAATAAGGGGAATTAGGGAAAAGTTGAATATACATCCTATAGTAAATGTTGGAAGAAACACTCTGGTACATTCATGAAGAGAATGGGAGTCTGTTACAAGTGTGGTGAAAAAGGCCACCATGCTCGTGATTACATGGGGAAGAAAATAAGATACTAATGTTCAATGATACAACTGTAGGGAGTTGCGACATCATGCAAATGAATGTCATAAACATCATGGAAACTTACCTCGGAAAAGTCCAAGGGATCAAGAAAAGGCTTATTCTATCACTAATGCTGAGGTAGAAGCTCTGAAAGATGTGGTGGAATGTAATTTAATGGTTTCATCATGTTTAGAAAATTCTTTATTTGATTCTGGATCATTGCATTATTTTATATCGTCCTAGTTTTCTACGAAAATTAGCTATTTTCCATTGTATTTAACAAGGGAGTTATCAGTCAAAAATCCTAAGGGAAGTATCATTGCAACATAGTTTTGTGAATTAGTCCCCATTAGAGCACATAAATGATCTTTATCTACTAATATCATCGTCATACCCATGTTTGAATTTGATATAATCCTCTATATGGATTGGATTTTGGACAATGAAGAGAATATTTATTGTAAGAAGAATGAGGTTATGATTTTTGATGATGATGATACAGAACACCTTATCTTTCAAGAAGAATCATTACCACCAAATTCTTATCTAGATCCTCCCCTAGTAGCTCAACTAAATTCAATTATCAGGGAGGAATAGAATGAAATAACTGTGGTTGATGAAAGGAATGTTCAAATAGAGGATGTACCTATTATGAAAGAATATGTAGATGTGTTTCTGGAAGATTTACCTGGACATCCTCCAGAATGAGAAATTGAGTTTTCCATTGATTTAATTCCTAGATCAAGGCTTATATCGAAGTCCCCATATAGAAAGGCCACTGTGGAATTAGTTTAACTAAAGAAAAAACAATATTATTTGAGTAATAAGGTATTTATTCACCCTATTGTTTCTCTATGGGGAGCCCATATCCTTTTGGTTAAGAATAATGATGGATCTATGAGGTTATGCATTGACTACAGGGAAATCAATGCTATAACAGTAAAGATCAAGTATCCCCTACAATGTATTGATGATTTATTTGAACAACTACATGGAGATCAGTACTTTTCATAGATTGACCTTCAATCTAGATACCATCAGTTGTGTGTGATTATGGAATACATTCCAAAGATAGCATTTCGAACTAGGTACTAGAATTATGAGTTTACAGTAATGCCTTTTGGGAAGACTAATGAACCCTCTATATTCTTGGATCTAATGAATAAATTTTTCAAGGAATATCTCGATGATTTTGTGGTGGTATGTATTAATGATATCTTTGTATACTCCAAATGATACAAAGATCATGAAAATCACTTGCGCATTATCCGGAAGACTCATAGAAGACAAGAATTATATGGGAAATTTAGCATGTGTGAATTCAGGCTTCAGGAGATCCCTTTTGTTTGTCATATTGTCTCTATGGATGGAATCTCTATTGATCCTTCTATGACCAAGGCAATCATAGAATGGCCAGCACCAATGTGTATAACTGAGGAAGGCATATTTGTTGGTTTATTAGGTTATTATCAGCATCTCATCTAGAACTTTGTTCGATTGGATAACCCATTAACGAAGCTCACACGTAAAGGGGATAAATTTATTTGGACAAAATATTGTGATGAATTTTTTGAATAATTGAAGAGAAGATTAGTCAATGCACCTGTATTGACTCTACCATCGGGGAATGGTGGGTTTTATATATATATTGATGCATCAAAGAAAAGAAATGGATCTGTCCTTATGTAGAATGATAGAGATATTGCCTATGCATCACAACAGCTAAAAATTCATTGGGAATAACTATCCTACTCATGATCTTGAGTTTTCTTCTCTAATTTTTACTTTGAAGATATAGAGACATTACCTCTATGGGAAAAAATGTGAGATATATACCGATCACAAGAGTTTGATGTATATTATCTCATAGAAAGAACTCCACATGGGGAAACGAAGATGGCTTGAACTACTAATGGATTATGATGGCATGATACACTACCACCTAGTGAAGGAAAATAAGGTGGAAGATGCTTTGAGTAGAAAGGATCATAGAGTTTTGAACAATATGAGAGTTGAAAAGGATCCGATATACATGGATCTATTAAAGATTGATATGGGAATCACCTTGGAAGGTGAAACCTCAATAAATTTTCAAATGGTCTCTAAACCATCTTTACTATAAAGGATAATGAGTTCTCATACCAGTGATGAAGAGTTTAAAAAGAATATTATAGCTATGAATGATGGGAGATTGAGTGAATTTGTATATGAAGATGTAATTTTTAAATTTTGGAAGAGAATTTGTGTTCTTGATATACCTGATTTAAAAAGGGAATTGTTAGATGATGCTCATAGTTCCAATTTTTCTATACACCTTGGGAGCACAAAAATGTATAGAGATTTGAAGGAACATTTTTGGAGGGACAACATGAAGAGGGAGATTGTTGATTTTGTGTCAATATGTATGGTTTGTCAACAAGTGAAAGCTGGAAGGCAATAGTTTGGAGGATTCATGCAACCTATTCTCATACCTGAGTGGGAATGGGATAATATTACGATATGATTTATCAAGGGACTACAAATGACTCCTAGAAAGAATGATGAAATATGGGTCATTATTGATCGTCTTACCAAGTCAGCACATTTAATTGATATAAGAGAAGATTTACCACTTGAACGATTATCAAGACTATATATTAATGATGTTTTAAGACATCATGGTGTACCACTATCGATTTTTTCTGATATAGATCCACGATTTACATCAAGATTATGGAAAAGTCTGCCGAAACCCCTAAATACTATACTTCATTTGAGCACTGCTTATCACCCCCAAACTGATGGACAATCAGAACGGACTATTCAAACCATAGAAGTCATGTTGAGATCATGATCACTTGACTTTTAGGGTATATGGGATCAATATTTACCTTGGTGGAATTTTTCTATAACAATAGCTTCCATTCAAGTATTCGGATGGCACCATATGAAGCAATATACGGAAAGAGATGTCGCAGACCAACCTGTGTGGATGATTTTGGTGAAAGAAAACTTGTAGGCCCAGAACTGGTGGACAAAACAATGAAAAATGTTAAGGAAATCCAAAACCACATCAAAGTAGCTCAAAGTAGGAAGAAAATCTATGCCGATAACCGATAGAAGGATTTAGAATTTCAGGTATGAGATCATGTTTTCTTCAAGGTATCTCCATGGAAGGGAGTTATACGTTTCGGTAAGAAAGGTAAATTGAGTCCCAGGTACATCGGACATTTCGAAATATTAGAACGAATTGGGGCTGTAGCTTACCATTTGGAAATGCTACCAAATCTCTCCCAAGTTCACGATGTGTTCCACGTATCACTATTGGGAAAATACATACCTGACCCAACACATGTAATCACTTATGAGGAAGTATAACTGGAACCCGAACTATCTTACTGCGAGGAGCCCGTCTGGATTCTTGATAATAGAGAACAGGTGTTGAGAAACCAGGTGACTCTTCTGGTGATAGATCATATGAAAAAACCATAAGATGGAAGAGGAAACGTGGGAACCCAAGGAACTTATAATGAAGAACCACTAAATTCTTTTTATGCAGTGATATTCTAGAAAATTTGAGGACAAAATTATTTAAAGGAGGGGAGAATGTAACACCCCAAGCTTCCACAGTACGCCTCACTTTGAATAATAAAGTAGTGTGTGTTGTACGCAACTTCAAGTTCTAACACACAACAACCTATCAAACTAGCCATTATGAATAGTAATACCCACTTTTTGGAATTTTTGATATTTTATCATTCAATATGGACTTCATTTTTGGATTCAGAATATTGAAATTAGCTTCGGGTGAATTTTTGGTATTTTTATGAAAACTTTCAATTTTTGATGAACAGTGAAAAACATTGAGTAATAGATTAAAACCGAATTTTTATTTAAATAAATTTATACTTTATTTAAATTTATTTTATGTCAAAATTGATACATAATACCTATATAATATCAATTTAATTCATTGGAGTTAGTTTATAATAATTTTAGATATATTAAAAGTTTATTGAACTTTCACCGTCTTTTACCCATCTACTTGGAAAATTTGCAAATTCACATAAAATTTTATTTTACCACTTCAGTGAGTAGAATTTTGAAAATCTGTTAGACACGCTTAATATCAATGAGTATAATGTGTTTCAATAAGATAAAAATAATTTTTTGTGAATAGTAACTTTTTACGTTTATTTACCACGGTTAAAAGTAAATAGGGTAATTAAGGGAACAAATAAATTTATTATTACCCTAACACATGTCCTAATTCTATTGGATAAGTATAATTAGGCCAAAAAACCTTAGGAATAAAATATAAACCTTTTTCGTCCACTAGTATAAGATTAGGACATTTATTATTATTTAATTCAAAGAAGAGTTAAAAGAGATAAAATCAAAGTTAAATAACTAAAATATTTCTAATATAGGGTTATGCATTAGTTAAATTAGATTATAAATATTCATTAGAAAGATAAAATTATTTCCTACATAATGATATTTTATTTATAATTTTTAGACATTATATAATTGAATTTATTTATGACACAATGATGACGTAGTAATTACCTAATTAATGAAATATTAAAATAATTGATATTATAAATATCAAAATAAATGTAATTTGACTTTTTATGAATTACACTAATTTTCAAGGTTAATATAACATATTAGGGTTGGTTAGATGAAATGTTTTTGAAGTAATAATGCTTTTATGAATTTCCCAAAAACAAAATACCAAATAGTGTCAAAATTGACATAAAAGAGTTTTTAAAACAAATATTATATTATAAATTAATATTCTATTCCCAAAAATATAAGGATTTGGAAAAGGACTTATATAATGATATATGTTTCATTAATGAACCACTTTGGGTTAATTTGGAAGTAAATAGTATGTTTATTAACCATATAATATAAAAATACAAGGAGACATGGTAAATGTCAAACTATTTAACTAGTAGTTAAATATAAATTATAAGGTTAATATAGTGACCCAAACCTGTCTAAAATATATTGGTTGAAATTATTTCGACTCATCCCCACAATATACATGAAACAAGTCACTTTTGAGCCATTATAAATCGAATTTGAAATTATTATGAAATAATATTTTATGTTTTTCCAAAGTCGCCCCTCACACCTCTTATAAAAGGTCACTCCTCCTTCTCTCAAATTCATACCTTAAAATCCCTTTGGCTTGGCCAAAAACTGCCGAAATATTCTATCAACATCCCTCACTTCAACCAAGATGCATTATTTTGATCAGAAAGCCTTCCTATGGATCCATTTTGATCAAATCAAAAGGAAGAACCCGAAAATTAGGTAATGTTTCAGCACCCTCATTCAAGTTCCATCCATCATCCACTTCTTAATTCACTGTTATTTACATAATAAAATAATAAATCCAGTATATTATATATATTTTGATTTTATTATAAATATGGTACAACCTTATTCAGTATTATATCAATCCTTTGAATTACATGTCACCATACGTGTGTATGTACAATATACCATCTCGACGTTGTGGTGTAATTGTTATTAAAAACATTATTATTTGGATGGGTATGATAATGATGTGTAATTGACATAAATAATAAATATAATATTATAATTATACTTTATATATTATATAACATCCAATTATATAGGGTTTTAATATCAAAAGAATGATATTGTCGCTCGTGCGTACGTATGGACTACCATCACCACGAACCTGATGAGATTCATTCCCCACCATATCCATTCAAGACTAATTCTCATTTTATGAATAAATATAATGTTTAAGGGCATGATATCATTATGTATATGAATAAGATACAACTTATCCATAACAAACATGACTTATGTAACAAAACATATAAAATAAAACGAGTAACTTAACACCCGAAATAACGATAATACTAAGATATTATTAACAAATCAATGTTAAAAGATCATATATGATATCATATTAATGTATATGATTATTTTATAATTTAATAACAACTATTTCACCATTATACAGCAGGTTAAACAACCCTCAACCATGGAAGAGTACAAGGTAGGGGTTAATTTCACAATCTCTTCATTATCTGAGGTTGTTTATACGTAATTAGCTACTAGGACCTATTTATCACCAACATCCATGTTTCTTAAAAATTTATTTCAAAAAATTCATACTATTTTATAGACTATGGGTTAAACTAATTTATACCCTTGTTTTAATTTTTATATGGTGTTTATAAAGGAATCATTCCGTCATTTTCCAAACAAGGGGCTTTTTATCCTTTTCGACAAAATTAAGGTCAGAATGTATTTTTTTTAACTTATTGGTGGGTGCAGCTATTTTCCACTATTATAAAATCGTCGAAGCTTCCCTTACAAGTTTATAATAATATTTTCAATGTAAATGTCTTCTTTTATAATTATGTGACTTTTAAATGATTTAAAAAAATTGATATTTCATTCAAAATGTTTTGATTTCGTTTATGTCGACATCCTTTGATGGAATTTAAGCTTATTTGAAGTTGATTTATTATGATACAAAACTTCCATATTTTATTGAAGGATTTGTAATATGTTTGAATGTGGATTTGTTATTTTTATACCATTCATGGTATATGGTGAAATTATTGACATTTCGTATGCTTGTTTTAATACGAATGTTTATGTTATGTTTAAACCTATTCATATGAGGAATGCATTGGACTTAATCAGTGATGGGTGGAGCCTGCTATAGCTCCTCGATTCATCGGTGGGTCTCATGAGACAAACTACTATTTTGGAACAAGGCCTTAACAAAATCATATTTGTAGTCTTCGCACAAGGCCTTGACGATGTGGTTATGATAGTCTGGAATTAAGCATTCCATCATTATTAAAGTGGTTATTGATATTGCATGTGGTTATTAGACTATTAGAATAACATTGTGAATAAGTAAATGGAATTATTTCATTTTATTTTTTCCATATTATGATTAAGTTCACGTTTAAAAGGATTTTTTTAGTTATACATTGCCTTAAATGATTATGCTTATTTATGAATGTTTCTGCTATATTGTTATCCTTACTGGGAATCTGAGCTCACCCTTTTCTATGTTTTATTTTTCCTAGGATGTGAAGTAGTATTTTATAAATGACCTGTAGGGATAGTATGGGGGGATATGAGTGTGGTCTATGGAGACATGATGTTGTTTTAGTTTTTCACTTTATGATGTAATGTAATATTAATGAATGTATCTAGTGATTCCAAGGATACTAAAATTTTGAGACTTGATCATTTGTGATCATTCCAATGTTATGTAATAATGCACCGACTCTGGGTAACTGGGGTTGGAGTGTTACAAAATTAGTTGGAAAAATCACTTTTGAAACAAAATTGGCAACGTATTGGGTTTTATTCAAGGGTGAACTATTAAAAAGTGAGATGTACTTTCCTCCCCTATTTATAGGCACTCTAGAAATAGTAGAGATAAGAAACTGAAATATTTTATAGCTTGATAAAATTCACACATCTGATTTTATCATTCATTTGAACATCATTTGAACTATTCTCAATTTTTATTAACTCTTATTGAATGTTCTTTAATTATCCAAAACATCAAATTATCAACCTTACCTAAATAAGAACCTTGAAAATTATATATCTAAAAATTAATAGCCAAAAACATCTCAGTCCATAACTATTTTCATCATCACCATTATCCTGTCTCAAATTAAATAACTCACATGTTTCTTTCTTGAACCATTGAAAAATAAAAGAAATATAACAATTTTTTTCTCACTCTGATTCTCCAAGAAAACTGAAAATGGATGACTATATTGTTTCAAATTATAAGGAATTAATTTTACTCTAACTAATTTCCAATAGAAACTTTAGTATGTCTCTAATTATCACCCACATTAACCATATGTTCATACCCTATTGAGTATGACCATACTATGTCTGATGTAACTCCACATCCATTTATGTTTACATGTCAAATTTTTTACTTCATGGATCATTTACATCATTCATATTATTTCAAAACCACATGATCCCAAAAACCATAAATCATCTAGCTTATTGAAAATATATATTTTCCTATTATTTTCATCTGATGTATTGGATCAAAAAATTCCAATAATATTAACAAAAAAACATCTTTCTCCCTAATATGATCAATTTAATAGAAAACTCAAACATTCACTCTTTCAGTAAACTGTTCATCTTATCATCATCTATGGTGAAACAGATTCAAGTATTCTCATATTTATGGTTGAAATAAAATATGATCTCCTCCATTTCCATTGATCAAATATTAAAATATGAAATCTTTATCATATTCATACTTCTTTCATATTTTTAAACTTACACAAACATAAAACTCAGAAACTATAAACTCAGACTTTATAAAAAATATAAATTTCTGATGATTCACATCCAATAAGGTGAGATCGATGATCTACATCTAATGAAATTCATATGACTAAAGACATTTTATTTCTTCAAAATTCATCAAATTAAAATATCTATTTTTGTTACAACTTATACATCTGGATCTTCTCAATCATATTATCTGTGTTTGGAAGAAATCAACTTCATTTATCATTTCTTCTAAATAGTTTTGACCATATCATGACTTCTTCATGATTTTTGAGAAATTAAAAGATCAAAAAATCATGAAATTTCTTTATCTGGATTGTTCAAAAAATTACAAAAAAAACTTCAATCATCATATATTTATTCATCTTTATAACCTTCTATCATTGCAAAAAAAAAGCATCATCTGATGTACCATCTTATGGTGTATCTTCTCAACAACTTTTCAAAACACATTCTTTATCCATATTATCAACAACATCACAAAAAAATAGATCATAAATTTATATAAACACATATTTAACCTAATTTATAAAAACATCATTTTATAAAAAAATAATTTTCCAGAAAAAAAAAATTACATACATATCAATGTATCTTCACTTTCCCCCTTTGGATTTTTTGAAAATCGTGTCAACAAAATTTTGAACTCATAATTTTTTAGTAATCATAATTTCTAACAACTAATTTTTACCATTACTAATATTTTTATGTTTTATGAAAACATATAATTTCTCTAAAGAGAGTGTCCAGACACCACACTATTAGATAAAGTAATTTTTTTAATGGAATTCTATCCCTCTGTGATAATAATTTTTTTAGCTATATTAAAATAAACTCCCTTTCACTTTTATCTTTTTCCTCTCACTTTTGTCTATCTACAAAATTTTATGATGACCACAACATAATATTTATTTATTAATTAATCTAATTCTATCCTTTTTATATAATAATGTGGTTCAATTTCTCCACCTTTTTCAATAATACAAATAACATTAGGGGTCTTTCCATAATATGTTTAAGAAGTATTTAGTAGAGTCCAAACCTGATGATATGAAGTCAATTCGTCAAGTATCTTTTGTGGAATAGATTTTGTGAAAACATTAGAAATTTAATACTTCATTAAAATATATTTTAGAAAAACATCTCCACCAGAAAATTTTTAATTTATGATGAGAATCTAATTAACAATGTGCTTTTATCTTGAGGGTTGGGCTTGATTTTTAGAAAGTTCAATTAAAATTTTATTATCACATAATATCATCAATGTTTAGAAAAATATTTCTTTCAAATATTCCAAAAAATATTTCTCCATAACATTTTAGTAGAAAACTATGTAGAAAAAACATATTTTGATTCCATTATGCTCCATGTTATAAAACACTATTTCGTACTATTCTAACTCACACAATGCCCACCTATGAAAAATGTTCTTCTAGTTGTATATTTTTTATAATTTCAATATCAATCTCAATCAACATTAGTATAACAATGAAAAATCATACCAAGACATATTTTATATAATATCCCATATGATGTTTTCTACTTCATATATCTAATAAATATATGTTTTTTCAGCATATGAGATTATTTTGAATCCCACTGATACATGGATCACAAAGTCACAGAATAACCAATATCCAGTCTTGAATCTATGAGACAAGGAAAATCTCTTATCATATTTTGAAATTATTTCTAATTCAAAATTTTCCTAGATTCATATTTACTCATATTTATCTCAACTGAATTAGGATTTGAAACTTCATCATGTTATTCTATAACATGTTTCTAAAAAAACTCACTGGAATACTTCTCGTGGGATATGAAAATGTATTAATATATTTTCTGACCTTTTAAACCCAGGAATAAAGTTAATTCTCCAAACATTGACATCTCGATATTTTTCATAATTTCTTTAAAAAATAATTTAAATTTATTTATTTATCTCTTAAAAAATTAAATCATCCATTTAAATAATTACAATCAGGGTGTTGAAGTTATCTTTTCTCATATATATGTTTATATCAACCTTTCCGTCAGAAAAAATCATAATTCTAAAAAATATTTCATATTTTTAATACCAAGAACTGGGGTCTTCTTTCAACCCATACAATGATTTTTATAATGATAAAAACATTTTGTTCATCGTTATTAGGTAGAAACCCACAAGGTTGATCAATATAAACATATTCTTAAATTTCACCATTTAATAAAATTTACTTCATATCCATCTAATAGTATTTGTAATTTTGATGTGAATCCACCGCTAGAAACATTATTATTGTTTCTAATCATACAATGGGGGAAAATGTTTTTTTAATATCCACACATTTCACCCATTAATATAATTTACTTAAAAGGTGTTTATTGTTATTTTAATCTTATATGTGTTCATTTAACTTATTTCTGTACACCCATTTTTTTCAATAATATTTTTTTCTCAGTTTGCAAAAAGTTACACAAATTGTGTTCCACAATATGATCCAACTCTTAATTAATCACATAATCCCATTTTTTGTGTTCAACTACTTTTGAAACTGATTCTGGTTCAATTTGTAATATGAGTGATGTCCAATTTTATAGTCTCAAACTTATTATTTTCTTAACTAAATCTTTTAGATTATGAAGAATATTTTTAGTTTCAACATGTTTTAGTATGGTAGTAAATATCATTTTTTAACTTCTATATTCAATTTCATCTCCACACAATTCCTATGTGTTTTATTATATATATTTTGAATCATTTTCTCTTTCATTGGTAATATTATATTTTTATTCCTAAACATATTCAACATCTTTTGTTAAGGAATTTTCATTTTCAATAAAATTCAAATCATATGAATCCACCTACTTTTGTGAATTATTGTTACAACATTTATAAATTATTATTTTGGGTGAATATCCAATTACAATGCCTTATTTTTCATTCTCATCAAATTTTCCAAGATTGAGATTCTTGATTTTAATTAAACATGGAGTTCAAAAATCCTTGAAGTATTTCAATGGTTGATTTTTGTTATTCCACATTTCATAAGATGTCATCTTAGATTCCGACCATATAAAACATTTTTTTCACATGTACAATAGTACTAATAGATTATCTCTAATAGATCTATGAATGTTCATATTATTTTTACATGCCTCTTATAATTTCCATTAAACTTCATTTCTTCTTTTATAATACTCCATTTTGTTGCATGGTGTATGCAGAACAATATTGATGTTTGATTCAATTATTTCTCATATAAGATTCAAAAGTATTACATGTGAATTCTATTCCATTATGTAGTCTTAACTTCTTTATTTAAACCCCCATTTCTCTATTAACATATTTTCTAAAAATTATGAACATTTCAAAAACCTTTATCTTCTGATTCCTAAAATTGATGTTGGTAATCCTAGTGAAATAATCAATTAATGTGATAAATTACAAATCTATTTTTGTTGATTGATATCTTCTTAGTTTATAATGATTATAATGAATAAGTTCGAGAGGTCTAGTATACAAAATCACAAATTTAATATTGTTTTTACTATACATATTTCTTTTTAGACATGTTTTACGAACACCATCTTTTCTATATTTCATTGATAGAAAAATATCGAACAACATCAAATTTAGAAAGTTTGTTCAAGAATTCTTCCCCAATGAGGATTAGTCAATGAGGCCAAAACTTATTGACACATTCAACACTTAGATAACATTAATTATCATGTTCTATAATCTAAAAAATATTTCCACTATTTTATTCCTCCCATAACAACTTCTCTATCTTCCAAACATTTTATGATACAATATTCTATTCTAAACATAACTTCTTTTCTTTCACATCAATGTTTACTGACAATAAGTAAGTCATGATTTATCCCATTAAAAAATAGAACTTACTTATATTTTAACTTATCTACTTCAATCTCAGTTATTAAAAATCCATTGATTTGTAAGGAACTATAATTAACAAATATAAAAACTCATCCATTATAATTTTCAACATCTTTCAATATATTCATATAAATTTCCATAATTGATGAACAAAAACTGTCAAGTATCCATGGTTTGATATTTTTACATTCTTTATGTGATTTGTTAACATAAAAATATATTTCCTCAACATTCTTTTTTACAGAATCATTTTTTTAATATAATAACTTTTCCCTAGAAGAGTTGTCATACATTCTTCAAATGGTGACCATCCTGGAAAAATATTCTACTTCTTCCAGAAATTCATCATTTTTCCATTGGATGTTATCTAACATATTGAGATTTCTATTTTCTAACTTTCGATGTTTCAATAATGTTTCACATTTTTTACTCCATTATTTTCTATTTATTAATACATTATTATATGAAATAAAAAATCTTGCCAATAGTTATAAGATCTATTCCCATGATTTCCACAACACTAATAGAATACGTCAAATCATGGTTTCATATAGAATTATGACCTATTCCTTTAATAAATGTGTTTGGGTTCATACAAATTTTCAGCTTTAGTTTTATATGATTTCATGGAAATCTTCCTTATGGGGTAATTCTCAACTTTTGTTGATGTGATTTATTTTCCACATCACTTCTCATCCCATGATTTCTTAACACTTTTCTTCCCAACTAAAATTGTAGAGAAATTTTATTAAATTTTTAGTTTAGTGGGTGTATATATTTCTTAATTCATAGAGTGTGATTTTTTGTACTATTAGATTATTAAGAATTTGCTCCTAAAGCCTTTATAAAATTTTCATTCAACATTCTTAAGGTTATTTTATCATCAATAAGTTTTTATTGAGTTTTGATAAATTTATATTACTTATATTAACACTTTATACTAATTTATTCATCTATCATTCATAAATAAAAAATTCTTAGTCTATAAATAAAGATCTCAAATATTTATTCTTATTCCTACATAGAAACATTTTTTCACCCTTAAAAAATTTTTAACTATATTTCTTTGGAATTATGATTTCTTTCATGAGAGTTATGTTTTTATCTAGACATTCAATAAGTTATGATCTATGATGATAAAAATTCTTAACCTCTTACTTATTCACCATTTGATGAATGTTCATTTTTCTCAACATTTTCAAATAATGTTCAAATTATTTCCGAACATTAATATTTAGATGAGTCAATCTCATCTAAGAGAGATTATACTATCTTACCTATCAAAATTCTTCCATTTATAGGGAAATTATTCTTTCCAAAAAAGTAATTATTTTCTTTCTAGGATTTTTTTTCAATCTTATTCCATCGAGTTTCTTCATTATAATGATCTTTAGATTCAATAACATTATTTTTGGGAAAATTCCAAGAAAATATCCACTAAGGTTTTTATTTAGTCAAGGGATCCGCCACAATCTCTTTAATGGGTACTATACTCACTACAACATCACCCCTATGATAGAAATCCATCAAGAGATGAGTCTTCCGAAGTATGTTTTTTTATTGGTTTAAGCTTGGGTCTTTTTTGAGATCCACTACTATAGTATTATAATTATACAATGTGATAGGGTATTTACTTCTATGTACCACATCAAGATCAAGGATAAATTTTCAAATACAATGTCTTACTTGGTTGCATCAGATGCCTCTACATAATCAGAATCCACTGTAGAATCAGTTATAACTGGCTACTTTGAACTCTTCCAGGTCAAAGATCCTCCATTGTGAAAGAAAATTTATCCTAATTTTGAATTCAGTTCATTTTGATCATTTTGAATACCAACATCTACATACCCCCTGATGACCAACCCCTCTTCTCTTCCATATACCCGAAATGTATCCATAGTTCTTCTCAGATAATTAAGGATAGTCTTGAATGTCGTCCAATTTTGTTCTTGTAGAACTTCATGGTATCTTCATACCATCATAAATTCATTGGAAACATCATGTCTAGTATATGACATGGCATACATTATTAATCATAGCACTGAATCATATGGGGTCTTACCTATTGTATCTTCTCTTGTTTTGTTTGGAGACCTATATTAATATAAATGTGTAAGCCATGTGACACTTGAACCAATCCCCTATTGAATTTTTCTATAAAAAATTACTTTAGTATATGGTCAATATATGTACATTTACATAGTCAAAGTAGCCTCTTGTTTATATCATGAATGATCATGATCTCTATAATGTCGGATGATTCCCCTATGTTCTTCATAGAGAATCAGTTGTTCAACCTGTTTTTAATAGACTTTATGATTTGTATGTTATTTACAATCAGTAATATTTAATCAACATATAATACTAGGATAATGATCATATTCACACTAAGTTTTTTTAAATACATGAATCACCTTCATTAATAATGAAACAAAAATTCATTTATGGATTCATCATATAAAATGTTCCATGACCTAAATTATGCCATCAATCAATAAATGTATCTTTCCAACATTATAATAATTTTGGCATCCCCTAAAAGCAAAAACCCTTCTGGCGGTGTAATATTTACATCTTACAAAAGGTTCACATTTTTAAAGAAATTTTGACATCCATATTCCTAATATCATATTCATGGTAATCTTCTATGTCAAGTATATTTTTTTTTGTATTTAAACATGTAATGTTTTGAAAAGGTTTCATTGTAGTCAATTAATTGATTTCATTAAAACCATTTAGCCACAATAATTGCATTATAGGTGCTTACATTACCTTCCATGTCAAGTTTTATTTTTAATACCCACTTACACCCAGCATAATTTACATCAACTGGCGCATCACATAGAACCCAAAATTGGCTCCGATACATGGAATCAATCTTAGAATTAATATCGTTTATACATATTTCATATTCAGAGCTATATATTTTAACCTTTTAGGAGATAAGTTCATTATTGTCTACCAATAATGATTCACAATCTTCATTGACTAGAAAACCATATCAGTCTAGTTCTCCTACAACTCATACACTTCTATGTAGTACATGTGCTTTACGAACAACTTCTTCCATGGGGACCTATGGAACTTGTTCCTATACCAACTCCTATGTATATTCATTCATAAACTTCATCAAATTCAATATTTCTCCATTTATCATTTTTTATGATGCACTCCCTCTCATGAAATACATCTTGTATGGGGACAGGTATATTCTTTTCCAAGGGGACGTATAGGTATTATCGCTTTTTTCACTAGGATACCCTATAAAAAAAACCTTACGCCCCGAGGTGATAGTTTTTTTGAAAATCCTAAAGAGATGCCTCATAACCCCATACACGTTTATGCGTTAAAATGGGTTACTTTCAACTCCATAACTCAAAGGGACATCAATTTTCCACTTTAGATGGCACTCGGTTTAATGTGTATCCTACAGTTTTTAATGTATATCCCTAAAAGGATAATGAATGATCTTTAAGACTCGTCATCTACCTTTCCATGTCTACCCAAGTATTGTTCCTCCTTTTAGTAGAACCATTCCACTATGGTGTGTATGGTGGAGTGAGTGGAGATAGAATCCAAAAATCTAATAGAAATAAGATGAAATCGTTTTTAAGATATTCACCACCTTGATCTGATCAAATCTTCATTATCTTCTAACCAAGATGATTCTCTACATCATTCTTGTATTAATTGGATGTCTTAAAGGACTTTGACATATACTTCATCAATTAAATATATCCACATTTACACAAGTCCTGAGTAATAGGTATGATGTATGAATACCCACCTAAATATTCTACTGGAAATGGCCCACACACATCAGTGTGTACCAATCCTAGAATATCTATGGACCTTTCTCCCTATACACATAATAGTGGTTTGTCTATTTTCCCTTGTAAACAAGAATGAAATCACTCTATTGGTTTTAGCTCAGAATAGTCTAAATAACTATCTTGAAAGAACTTTTCCAAACACTTCTCGTTTACATGACCAATATGGTGATCCCCCAAATAGGTGTCATATGGGTCATGTAAACATAATTTTTAATCAATTTAAAACACTTTGGTTTCATAATTTAATTCATATAATGTGTTATTTAAATGTTCCATGCAATAACATATGTTTACCTTATAAAGAAAAAAACATTTATTTACACATTTGAAAATAAACCCATATATATCTAAACATGGAACATAAATAATGTTCTTGCTAAATGTAGGTACATAATAACAATCTCTTAAAACCAAAATCATTTCAATTTTCAATGATAGATGGTGCTCACTAACGGCTAGGGTAGCAAACCTCTCTCTATTTCCAACCCTCAGATCCACCTCTCCTTTAGTATTCTATCAGAATATAATATTTTCCAGCATTTGGATATGGGTGTGATCCCCACAAGAAATATCTAATACTCAATGAAAAGATTTTGTAAGATTACACTCGATATGGAATGCACCTTTAACTTCCCCTTTCTTTTTGGTGCGGTTTCTCTTCTTGTGGACTGACTTTTCACAAACAAAACATACTTACTCATTTTCTGTCACATGCCTCTAGATCTTATTCTTCATGGAAGGATGGTTCATGGGATGTTTTCACTATTTATAGGTCTTATGATCCTTTTCCTTGTTCTTCCTTTTCTTATTCACTATTAGGCAAACTGATTTGTCATGACAAATGTCCTTATCAACTAGAAGAATTAATGTAAGAAGTTCTGGAAGACCCTTTTCATTATTTATCATATTGTAATTAACAATAACATTATAGAACATTGTGGATTGTGATGAATGTATGTGATCTATATGGAAGTCATCTGGGAATTTAATCCCTAAATTTTCTAGGAGTTTAATGTTGGCGATAGGATTTAATACATGAGTCCTCGTGGGTGCAGACCCTTCATGCATAGTTGTGAACTCAAAATTAGAGATATCATACATATGTTGTCTTCCCATATCTTCATAGTGATCACAAAGGTGAGACATCATGCTATTGGGATCCATATCTTCATGTTTCTTTAAAATCATATTGGATATCGATGATAGAATGAGTCACTAAACATATATAGCATAATTTAAATTTATCTCATAGAGAGATAGCTATCGATCACCTGACTTATTCAAAGGCGCAACTAGTAAAGGTTCTTCCAGCACGTAAAACTTACATTCATGGAGAAGGATGACATGTAAGTGCTTTTCTACTATTGGAATTAGTGCCCTTGAAAAGGATTTTCCTCTCAGGTGTGGATATCAACAATACTTTTGATGTTATTTTTTTATGTTTCATCTAAAAATTAAATGAGCATAATTTTTTATTTTATATAATAAAAATTATACAGATAAATAAATATTATATTTATTAGTCTCCCACAATTTATTCACACCACAATATCCCTCACCATTGGCCTTGAAATATCCTGTTTCTTTAAAAATCTAGTGGCAAGGATCCAAATTTACCTTCTAATTATCCCAACATTAGTTGGTCAAGTAACTCAAAAGGTTTTAGGTAGGCATTCCAAATTCCAACTACATTCATTCACAGTTCCTTGATCCATTGAGTGGACTCACTAATAATGAAATCCTTAATTTTGATTTCCTTAAGCTTTTCCTCTCATTTACACCATGTCCAGCTCTAGTATAAAACCCATAATTGAACTAATTCAATTCACCCCAAATCCTCATATTATAATTCGTTAATAATTGAAGGAAAACGAAATTTGGAAGGTCAATCACTTTGAACTATGGGTTGATTCTAACCAATGTTATAAAAGGTTCTACTAAATTAATATTTTATTGATGTATTTCATCATTTATCTGTAAATAGAAAATTATTGTATTGATCACATTCTTGTTCATATTAAGTGGTATTATATAAGTGATTGACCTTGTATCAGATAATATTTATGTATAAGATGGTTTATAATAGTTTTATATTGCAATATTTTAAATTAATTAATTATGTCACATTGATAATACATCAATAATGAAATAACCATGCAACTAATATAAATATAATAAAGTGTATAATGGTGATGTTATACTAATGATCAGGTTATCTTGAAGTTGATAAACTAATAGTTGACCTATGGGAGAAACACCTTGAACCAATTGAGGTTCGTGTTTATAGATTTCCACTTTCCCACCTTTGTATCACCTTGGATTGGTTTCTTCATAGCTCCAAACATGAAAAACCTCTACTAGCTTGGGAGATCCATCCATTACAAATTCTTTTTAATCATATGATGGTGAGGGGAATAGGGGTTCACATGACAGAAACCATGGGAATGAAATCCATACATAATAATAAGGAGGGAAGGAACACATGAAAATAATTTAATTTAATAATAAATTAAATGAATCCAGTCACAACAAAGGTCCAATATACCTCACGATCATCCACATGCATGCAAAAAAATTTGAATTTAATAAAACTGGAATTCAATTATTAATCATTCTTAATTTATGTTAAATCATGCTTGAATAGAATAATTATTATCTTTAATTAATCAATCATTTTACCTTAATCCTTATCTAAATTTCCATTATATTATCATCCATTATAATTTTAATCAAATTAAATAAATTCATTTATAATTAACTTAGTACATAATTGTACCATTAAGGTAACATGGTAAATACCCATCCGAATCTACCAAACATGTATTATACGTGTATAATATTTGAATCTAGTGTCATATGGCATATGGAACTTATCACATGCTATAAAAATTTGTATTCCATGGATGATTACAAGAATTACATGATTTTTTCAGCCAGGTGTTATGCTTCAATGCATGTAGCGTAACAACATGTAATACAACTCATACAAGATATGAAGATCTGAACATTACATAGATATTAATTAACCATTCAAATATTTATGTATATTACAACCCATCACATGGCATGTCCGATCATTAAGACCACATGCAAGTACATGTCTCGTGGTTTACACAGTAATATAAATAAATTATACATATATGTAATTTTGTAAAAGTAAAATACATGTAGATCTGATCTACATGGCATGTATATCATTCACCATATAATATAGGTAGACAAATAGGGACTCAGTGTGTGAAGCATACCATGGAATTTTTTGAGTAAACAACATTTCTAATGGGACACACACTATGTTGACTCTGTTTCAAATTGTCATTAGTCGGGTAGGCCGTGCATGGAATACATGCCCTATTAGGACCAAAATGGTATTAAACATCGTTTCTAGTGGGCCACATAGCATGCATTCTATTTATCCATGAACCATTTAATCCTAGTAAACACATGTTGAATTAATGGGGAAAATAGTTCAATAATCAACACATAATATCGAATTGATCTCCAAATAAAATCAGATTTGTTGAATGTGAATACATGGCATGTAACTCTGGTAGTATGGGGTGTAGTATGGTGTTTTTGAACCATAAAACTTTTCAGCTCTGGATGCATTCCACAATATTATTTTAATCATAAATATCACCTTGGTTAAATCTATGGGAAACGAGTGAGGAATGTCCAAATATAACAATTCAGATTAATAGAACTTTTAAACATTAATTGAAAAGGTAATTTATAAATTCGTAAATCACCAATGATTTTAAAATAATTATAAAAAATTATGTTCCCACTCTTATACAAATTTTATGTTCCAGGTTCAATAGAAGAACGAATACGGTTCCACCCAACATTGCTTTTATGATGATCAAATGAGAAATCTGAGATCTATTCGATAGTGAACGCCATGATCCACAACATTGATCAACGAGATCAGAAAAGTGTCATCATTCCAGAACCAAGAGAGAAGAGATCAACAAATATTGTTTACAATTAATTTCATTAAATATGAATTGCCTCTTAGGAACTATTGATTCATTGATGAATTCACTGAATGATTTGTGGTGCACCGTCGTTGCGTTGTAGAAACCAAGCATAGATTTCCTATAGAAGTGATCAACAAGTGTTCCATTAATCTCTGGATGTCTCTAAAGGAGAGTTTGTGTCCATGCATAGAATATCCTTGTTCTTGCATCTTTCCCCTTGATCACCTCAATAATTTCATCCAAAGCATTCTCCTTGATCTGATGGTGGTGGAATACTCTCCATTATTGAGAGAACTGTTAGATAATTGTGCTCTCTAGGCTTGAGATGTTTTCTCTAGATCCATTGTGTAAAAATTCATTGTGTTATTGGAAAAATAGAATAACTGGGTATTTATATTTCAATGGTCAATATAAAATAATTTCACAATTTGAATTATTATTTATTTAATCCTAGCAAGACACCATGTCAAATAATAATAAAAATATCATTATTTCTTGACTATTTCTTGACATGAAAATTATAATTAAATATTATTTAATTATATAATATTCAATATTTTTTATTTCTTACAAGACCATTAAAATTGGTCCTCCATTCCTCCACAAAATGTATCGATACTTGAATAATATCTATTTATTTATTAAATAAATATAAATGCATTATTCTCCAACAAATAAATATATATTATATTCACTATATAGAAACTAAATATTTGATAAATATTATAATCATAAAATATTCTTTCAAATAACTAGTGATAGAATAAATGAGATCAGGAATACATGAATAATTATTAAACCACAACAAAGAATAATATTTATTCAATTGTTAAAAAATAATATATTATTTAACTGATATTTTTGATACACTTAGTGTGTTACCCTCTAGGTGTATTTCTCAGTGGAATTAGGTGAACCAAGATAAATTCTTAGATTAATATCTAGAAACATACCAAGTCATCCATAGAGAATGATATTAATGTCGCAACGACATGTCACCCCATACAAAACACTTAATGTGTAATATAATTCCTTTATCATAATGTCTCTAAACTAACAGGTTGCAGGCCTATGCCATCAACCTATATGCTCAATATCTATTTCTATGACATTGCGTAAATAGATCATTCCTATAGAAAATCATCCCCATGGATTTATTTAGGCCAATATTTATCATCTAAAGGAATAAGATAATAACTTCTATTAATTAATAGAAGGGATAAATCCTTTCTTGCATTATTAATTTTTAATGTTTAAATCAAGACGTACTAAATTTATACTACTTCACTGTGAACATATACTGTCGCTGTTTTCATAACTACCACAATGTACTTGACTTATAACACAAATTAATATTAATTATAAATTATAGGGACCAATAAACACATCCACAGATAGGAATATCCAATGCCACTTATATATATGGATATCCTTCTAGAAAGTCCTATTCTCATAATATCCTATTAGATATTACAAAGGGAATACATCATGAAGAGGGCCTCAATGTCCTATGAGTCTCCACCCATGATATCATATATCATTTGTGTCCCTCAAATGATATCATCTAGTTATAGAACATATATTCAAGAATAGAGTCATAACACTTATAGGTTCGGATCATAATGGGGAACTTCTATGTCATTTTAGTGCGACAACTAATCATAGCACATAATCAAATATAATGTCACACAAAATAAAAATCATGATATTATAAGTATTTAATTAATATTAAAAACAATGAATATATTTTTATCATTCAGTACATAGAAGATGGTTCTAGGGAACCAACTCTAACAAATAGGACAAGTATGCTAGTGATTCGAATGTTTCTCTGACCTGGATTCAACTAGAGGGATTGACGATGAGAACACTAACTAAAAAAATTTCATGATTGGAGACCACTAGAATTTTTTTTATTTCCTCTCTCTAGTGGCTCTTTCCTATGAATTTTTTGTTGTGGTTATTATAACACATTTTACTGAGATATGATGTATCTAATGTTCCCCTCTTAGTCAGTGTCTATAGGGATCTCCCATGACTTTGTGCTCTCTAGTGATATTGTACACATTATCAGAATATTATACACTTTGTTTGTTATTTAAAAAGAAATCATGTTTTTTCAACTGTTTTCTATAATAACAGTTTCTTGAAATTTTTTAGTAACCTGTATTTTATTCTTCCATACAATGTTTATAGAATGGAATCTATTTATTGGGTTGCATCCAACTAATATTTTTATCACACCCTAATTACAAATTTGGGTGTATGTATACTTGGATATGTTTTAAACGGGTAAAGGAAGGTTGATTGGTGATAGTGATTCATGATGCTAGAGGATTCCCCTTCAAGGTGTTGTTGTGGTGGCTTGAGGATGATGTTCCACTTGCTAAATGGTGATTTTGGGATTGTGTATTATATCCATTTTTATTGTAGCTCCTTTTGGTGTGGATTAAATATTGAAAACTTGAATCTGAAATTTGTTAGGCCATGTGTGTTTGTGTGTATTCATTTTTTAGTTTTTTATAATTTATGGATTTTTATAGTTATAATGTTGGGTGAAATAGTTCCCAAGGTATGTAATTAATTCTAGGGAACTAGTTTCCAACCTGTGGGGATCAGGAATTCCCATCCGGCCATACCATGGGCTGGGTCTGGTGTGATGTTGGATGGAACTCCAGCTTGGTTCGTAAAAAACAAGCCATGCATTTAAAGTGTGTAATTATTGAATAATCATTAATTAATTGTGAAATCAATTATGATGCAATGAACATGAATACACCACATATAACTCTAGTTACATGGTTTGTAGTATTATGTTGTCTAGCTAGAATCCTTTCTGCCTCCAGATGAGTTCCTCAATTTTATTTTAATCATAAAATTCATCATCTCAAGTATATATATGAGAAATGAATGAGGAAGAAGAAGATGTCTCAATTAAGACGAAAATTAATGATTAAACATAAATTTAAAATCTATATTACAAATTCATAAATCAGCAATGATTTTTTTAAATAATCATAAATAATTATTTTACCACTTTGATACCACTTTTAGGTTCTTGGCGCATCAGAAGTGTGCGATGGGCGGTGCCCAACTTTTATTTTTTCAATAATCAATGATCAATATGATATCAATATGACGATAAATGAGGTGATATACAAAATTAAATAAAAAAAATCGAAAATGGATAATTATGCTTGAACCCGAGAAAGGATCATCATAGGTTATTTATAACTAATTTAATTAAATAATGGATTATATTTAAGAAATTCTACATTAATTGGTGAATATGGTGATAAATCTGCGATCTACCATCATTGTGTTGTAGAAAACAAGTGTAGATTTCTTCTTCCAGTGATCCACATGTGTACTAAGAATCTACAAACATCACTGAAGGAGTCTCTGAGTTCTAGCATGACAGATCCTTACGGTTGTGTTGTCCTCCTTTGATTGCTTCGAGAACCGCTTCCATAGAATTCTCCAGGATCAAGTGGAGGATGATTTCTCTCTATCCATGGGAGAATTCTTCTAGGAGGTATCTCTCTACTCGTGATAGGATTATCCAAATTTTTTGTGGACAACTAACACAATTAATCAGCACTTTTGAGAAAATATCGTAATTGGGTATTTATATTTCTATGGTTAAAATAATATAATTGTGCAAGTGATCTTAATAATTTATTTAAAAATATAAAAACTCCATTTCAAATAATTATAATAATATTATCATTTCTCGACATGTGCTTAACTTGATGATTAAAATTAAATAATATTTATTTAAATAATATTTAATATTTAATATTTCTCACTGGACCATTAAAATCGGTCTGCCATTCCTCCAAAAATATTTACCAATCCATGAATACTATTTTTTTAATTAATTATATATTTCTTCATAATTTAAAAATAAATAAATAAATATTTTATTTACTAAATAGAAAATAAAAATTTATTAAATATTCCACTAACATTATATTTTCTCATATAATTGGTGACAAAATATAAGAGATCAAGAAAACATGAATAATTATTAAACCGTGCATGAGAATAATATTTATTTAAATTATTAAATATTGAATAATAATATATTATTTAACTGAGATTCTGAATACAGTTAGCATGTGTCCCTCTAGGGCTCTTTCATTGTGGCATTAGGCAAAGCATCCTAATGTTCAACGGTAGAATCTAGAAACATTCCAAGGAACCCATAGAGAAATAAGTTAATACCGCCACAAAATTTTATCTCATATTCTCACTTAAATGTAATATAGTTCATTTATATCAGTATATATAACTATGTAGCTTAATTTTCAGTACCATCAACCTATGTTCTTGATTTATCTTTCTTTTACTTTCTATAAATTGATCTTGACTATAGAACACCAGGGCCACAGATTTATTTAAGTTATATCATTTCCATCAAAAGGTCTGAGATATTAACTTCTTGTAAAGAATATAAGGGATAAATCTTTTCTTGAATTATTCATTAATATAATATTACTCAGGATATGACCAAAATATCCTATCACTCCATGAAGATATTCCATCACAATTTTCATCAATAAATAAAATTGTATGACTCATAATACTCATTAATAAAAATATTCAGATCTAGGGACTATTAAACACATCTAAATATAAGAACATTCAATGAAACATATAAATGTTGATTTTTTACTAGCAAGTCTCATTCTCATAATAACCTATTGGATATTAGAAAGGGCTTACACAATAAAAAGGTTCTAGAAAGTCCTATGGGACTCTACTATTGATTGAATATAACATTTGTGTCCCTCAAATGATGTCATCTTCCCTTAGAACATATATTTAAGAAAAGCATCATAGCACGTCTAGGTTCTCATCGTAGCGGGGAACTACTATAAAATTTTACTTTTATATCTAATCATAGGTCAATATCACATACTATGTTTCGCAGAAGAATAATCATGAAATGATAATAAGTTTATTAATATCAAAAAACATTGAATATGGTTTATCATAAAGTAGAAAGAAGTTAGTACTAGGGAACCAAAGATATAATGAATAAATTCATAAGTATGGTATCAGCCCCTCATAATCAGGACTAATGTCATCTGTCCCACAGTTCAATTTAACCTCCATGTCATCTCCTCTAGTCAAAGTATCTCTTCCCTGACATCTTCATGGAATGACATAAAGGTAACTGAAAGGTTGGTGTAGGAATGGGATGATAGAATCCGAATTTCTTCATAACCAAATTATTCTAATTCCACTCAAAAACAAGAAAATGAATTAGAGGAATGATGAAAGATCAGACATTATTTATCATCATGTAATATGGTGGGAGACTTTGGATGATAGCTTTAGTATATGGAATCAAAGAAATATGAAAAAAAATAAACAATCAATTAATATATGAAGACATGTGTAGTACAATATTATGTTTTATATAATTAATAACCATACACTTCCACAATTTCCTTTTGTTTTTCATTCAAATCTATTCTATATGATATCTTATAGTTAAAAAATTGTTTTATTCATTCATTATCAAGTGAAAAAGGAACATCATAACACATTCATATCATCACTACAATAATAGGTGATATAAACTCCACATCAAGTGAAGAGTGATCGAGCGATAAGATTAGATGTACACAAGTTTGTGGGAATTCTATTTTGGTTTATCTTCCAACATGAAAATAAATTATCATATATTTTCCTCAATTGGAATTTACTTTTTGGAATGTAATTTTCCAATAGAATGACATATTTTCCTATCTTTGATTCATCAATCGAAAATTAAAAATGATGCTCTATGTTGTATTTTTTTCTCATTTTCTAAGGAATCATTACATTCAAAATTTTTCCCAACATAGATGGTGTTATCAGATGTGATAGATTGATTCTTAATAATTCCATAGAATTCAGTAGTCGGTGTAATGACATCCAAATAAAAAAAATTGTTCATGAAATTTCTTTGAATAAGGAATTTAATTGTGTAGGATGAATAGTACTAACTGGTGGATGCTTATCTATATTAGGAACCTCATAAGATTAATTCTGCACATCACCCTCACCCAAATCATCTCTTAATGCATCACTAGGTACTTCTTCATCAGATAAACTACCATTTAGCAAGTCAAGAGTACACACAGAGATGTCCCCTTCATTTATTTCAAAATGGAAATAATCTTCTTCATAATTTTATTCTATCATAAGATTCATATGAGAAGATAATGACTGATAGTGCAATGAAGGACTCAATTTTACATAGATCACAAAACATGGTTCTTTAGTAATTGGTTTCACCACATCAATATCATAAATCACTACATATAATGCCATTATACCATTACTGTATTTCTTCCTAAATAACAATGATGCTTACTTCCAATCCTCATCATCAAACAATGGATACTCAGTGTAGCAAAAAAAATTAGATATTGAATATGTCGATATGCAATTGAATTAATTGATTGATCAAAACTTAATTTTAACTAACTATGAATCTTCTTGTAAATATAATACTATGTCACACAATCATGAAGATTGTCCACTCTTGTAAGTGGAAAACTATATCTAAAACCCTGCTCGGTATAAATTACCTCACTGTTGTAATATATTTGAGCGAACATGACTACCTAGAAAAAAATAATTAATAAAATATTCTATACTCCATCATTAAACATTTAATATTTTTAAATTGATTATGATTAAATAATTCACTTGATCATGAGAAATTTTATTTGGATTGGTTTAACATTATTTCATAAACCAACCAAAACCTAGGGGGGTCCTAGCACCTCTATTATCTAATATTTCAACATCCATCAGTCACCTATCAAGAAAGGTGTAAAAATAGAGCTTTAAATAGTCAACTTAGTGGGGAAATGGGTTGGGTTACCCCTTAGGTGTCGAGTGGTTGATTGAATGCCATTGTACCCCAATCACTAATACACACACACATATATTAATATATAATTATAATAAATATATTTATTATTTAAATATATTGATTGTAATTTCATTATTATTTAAATATGTATATATTTATTTTTAATTATAATTATTAATAAATATATTTAACCAAATATCTATATAATTATAAATATATTGATATAGATATATATATTTATATAATTATAAATATTTACATCAATATATAAATATTTATTTTTAAATATTATAACTATATTTGTTATAAATTTATAATTATATATATATATATATATTTATAATTATTATAATAAATAAACATATTAGGTATTTATATATAATTATAAATATATAATTATAAATATAATAAACACATTTATTATTTATATATCATTAATATAATTTTATAACTATTTAAATATTTATTTGTTTATTTATAATTATAAGTAAAAATTAATATATTTTACAAGTATTTATATTTAATTATAAATACTTTTTTATAATTTTATATATTAATATATAATTACTATTATATTAAATATATAGTTTATTTAACTACATTTGTTATAATTTTATAATTATTTATGAATATAGTAATTTATTAATAATTTCATAAATATTTTCTAAAATAATATCTATCTATAATATATTAATTAAATATTTAAATTTATAAATTAATAAAAAATCACATAAATAGAATAATTATATAAATTTCAAACATATTTTAAATGTTAAAAATTAATTAATAAAAGCTAATAAATATTATGAAATTAAATACCAATTTCAATCTGGGTAGAGGGAGACCCATTACATTGTCTGTAGGCCCAAGTTCATGTGGTCCATGAACATGGACCACATGTCATGGGGCTTGAAATCACTAACTCTAGGCCCAGAAGCCCATTTTGGCCTAAAATCCCCTCTTTTGAATCGTACTACTACTGTACTCTTGCTGCTATAGTACTGAAGCACATGTTGCGGTACCTGACACTACTGTAGTACCATCACTACTACAGTCTTCAACTACTATAGTGCTGCTTCAATAACATAAGTAATCTCCCCTACCTAGTTTTTAAAATGGTACTTTTAGATGCAAACTTATTTGGTTTACCACTAAGGCACCCCCCCACTAAATTATTTTTAACAATATAGTAATTAATACTAATGTTTATTACTTGTTTGAAAATATTTTTATGAATTTCAAATTATATGAACATTGATGTTCTAAATAGATCTACAAAATATTGTCCTTGACAAATAAAAGGGAAATAAAAAAATCAATTTGACAATGCTAGATGAAAAATAAAAGGAAAAATCAAAACATATGAAAGCCGGAAGCAAGACCGAGCAAAACAGAAATGAAATTGTACGAATGTTTAGATAGATATAGATATTTATGTGGTTTGGACCTGTTTGGTCCTAATGCACAGAAAAAACACCACCATTATGTTTATTATTATGTAAATATATTACATACAACAAATAAAGTAAAAAAGAGAGAAATACACACAGAACAGAGAAATTATTCATGCATGAGGTCTGTGTCACTATAGGGACTCACGATGATGCTGAGACTGAGGATGGTAATATAAACCCCCAGGCAGGACATACTCAAAAAGGACAACCTCAACCTCGACCGAGGTGAAGGATGATGATGCAATACATAATCAAAACGAAAAACAAAAATATCCTTAAAAATTCAGTTATATAGCAAGAACCCGAGAAGATGAAGCTAAAGAACTATAATGTGTTAGGTGTTACTTCTTGAAGCCCTGTGGGTTGAATAAGACTCATGATAGGTGAGGTCTCCACTTGAAGGGGTCATCAAAACAATGGGAAAGCGATTACACATTTTTAGTGCATCAGATTTATTCTCTTTATCTTAAAGGATCTCTTTGAATGAAGAATGCTAAAGCTGAAGAACCACACACTGAATATCCTAACTTGTGATGAGTAATGAAGTCACAACATAGTAGAGGTGATGAGATGACAAGCTCAACAATCTATGTGTTATGGTTCTGGGCATTGTATAAGCATACGTTAGTGGGAGATATATTAAAATTTCTTTTAATACTATTTTCCTCAAACCAAGAGTGAGGATCTTCCATGTCAAATTTACAATTAATTAATTTAATATTTTTTGAAATAAATACCAGGGCTTAAGAACATTCTTCATTAGTGGATTTTGATAATCATAAAAGAACATTTCAGATTAACTTCATTTCATTGTGAGTATCTTTGGATAGAATAACTCTAGTATTGATGAACATGTGCTCCTATGATCTCTGAGAAATAACACTTGATCCCCGAGCTCTAGTGTGGTGAGTCGAATGTCTTGCGTTGTTTGTTCTTGATCGCTCATTATTAAGACTTCAATAAATATCTCTTTCACATTTCATTCATGATAAGGTGGGAGAGTGGTATTTGGGATTGAATTCTATCATGCCCCAGCTCCTGAATAGCCAGAGTCGGTGCCATATAGAGGATCAAATTTGGTTCGAACTCTGAGAAACCAGCTACTACTGAAATGCTTCTGCTGTTAAAAGCTAACACCTGAAAAATTTATTTCAAAATCATAGGGTGAGAATTCGAATTCCCAGTAAGGGGTTTCAAAATCAACCAATATAACTTTTGTAAACATTCTCTAAAACATTCAATAAAACATTTCTTTAAAAGGAAAGCTATAAAACATATATCATAAAAGTGCTCAATTAAAAACATTCTAGCAGAGTTACAAAGATGCATGATTCAATTACAGGGATTCTTTTTCATGGTAACAATTAAAAGACATTATAAAAAAGTTTGGCATAAGAATATGTAAGCACATATTAAACAGAAAATTGTAATTAATATTCAGATTTGTGCATAAAGATAATAACATCAATTTTATACATTGAATACTGAGTCAATGTGTGCTATACATATGTCATGCCATAAGCTTTTACTTTTCTGATACTCATAAGAACTGTCTCTTAAAGAAAAACATTCTTCTAGTCGAATATCCATTAGGTTAATTAATTATCATACACATAATAAGGGAATGTATATTGCCAGAATTTAATTTATGTGTCAAGGAATCGTGCCAAGACCTTAGGGTTAACTATAACTAGACCCTAAACTAGAGAGCCTCTATAATCGGACTCCATCTCGGCGATCCCCTGTAACCAGACTCTCTCACAGAGGGTCTGTTGTAACTAGAACCCAACCCAGAGGGGTTACTAACACCGGTCCCCAACCAAGAACATACTAGTCCAATACATTCCTCATATGTTTAATAAGGCCATGTATCAAAAGTGTCCCATACCACATTGAATACCTAATTCCATGTCTTTAATTTGGGGGTCCCATAAAACTCCAAATATTTAAATTCTTAATTAATTATCATAATTGATGAAAAATAAATAGTCTGATTTTTCACATAAATTAATAACTTCATAGTTGTACCATAAACATTCAATGCATTTCATTGCATGTTTATAATTTCTAATAGGTATTATTCATGCCCAATTCATGCGCTTATAAATTGAAATGACATTGGACTAAATCATAATATGTCTGTTATTATTTAAAAAATAATTTCCCCAATTAGAGAAATAAACTAGTAAACATTCTTTGCACATGTGATATTAATTTGAAACACGCATGTAATGGGGTTACCACATAAAATGATAGTTCTTTTTTTCGAAATCCTTGAATTATGGAAACGAATATTTATAGTTTAAAATGACCAAGTTTAAATTTAGATCGATGTCTTTTGCACACAATAATGGGCTGATAAGTGGTCAAGTCTTAAAAAATGGTCATACCCTATGTTGCATAGCCTATATGGTCAACTGATTTTCAATGCAAAATTTGTTCAATGTAATGAATACATTCATGAGAATTTATTTAAGCATATCAACAAAATACTTTAACCACTCATGTTTGATTTAGGCAAAACTATTTCAGATTATGGTTCAAACATATAGGTGCAAACAAATAACCATATATATATACAAAAAATATGTATATGTCACACCCTTACATTATATATATTCTGAAAACTTAAATTACATGCATATATATGTATATATATATATTAACATTTTACAAGGAATGTAACTTTTTTAATAATAACAATTCCATAGCATCATAAATGTAATTAGAATTTTATGAAAATGAACTTCCTTATAAGAACCATAAAATAGAGATTATATAAAGTAATAAATAAATTTCACCTACATTTTAAAAACGTCATTGCAAATCCACAGTTGATAGAATTAAGACTGGGTGGATTTAAACAATATGGGTGTATTTGTAATAAATATACCAGTCCATTTGAACTCAAGAAATTATTTTCATCCATGTCGTTATTTAAATATTATAAATAATCTTTAATAACATAAAATATAAATAGGTTGAATTATGTGTGTATGTATGATTATTCACTAAGTGTATATTCACTTTTCTATAATTTAAAACCATATTAAATGAACCCAAATATAATTATCTACCTTAGAAATATTAATACATAAAAACTTTTAACCTTCGAAAAATCTAGATTCACCTTAGAGATGATATATATATCATATATTAATATAATTAAGTTTATGGGTATTTCATTTCACAACCAAACAAGTACTTCTCGCGTCGATCAAACATTGGAAAACAACTTTTAGAAATCCATAATAGGTTTAGGATGGAAGAACATATATATATATATATATATATGAACATATAGATATTTGTTTATGTAAAGCGTATATATAAGAAAGACATGAATATAAAGAAAACCCTTACACAAATAACCAACATCTTGAAAATAATTATCTACCTAAAACAAAATACTACTTGAATTAAAAATAAATAGAAATATTTTAAAAATACTTATTTTCCCCTTAAAAACATAAGGTTGTATGATAAATAAACATTTAATACAATGTATAATGAACCCTTACATTGATTCTGATGATTGGAAACACTAAGCAAGGAAGTAGAAACAGGGTATGTGATAACTTCAGCAACAGGTGTTACAAAATCCAGAGAGTGCAAAACACTAAAAATAAAACTCTAGAATGCAGCGCTAAATTCAATTATAGGTTCACCACTGAGAATGGGTTCATTGGTGTGTATGAATATATAAACTCAATGAAGCTTACCCGAGAAGTTTTCTGGAAATGTTGGTGATTAAAGAATTAAAATAAATCTCCTGAGAGATCTAATTCACACCCCATAATTGATAGAAAATAGGGGTCATACTTAATTTAATATTAATGAAAAACATCCATGTTATTAATAGGGAACCTATCACACCACAAGTCCAAACCCTCACCTAGATCTCTGAAGACACGGACTGTAACAAAAACCCAGGTGACCTGCTCGACCCGGACTGGATGCCTCGCGACCCAAAACTTGATGTCAGACCCTGAATGGCTCCACCACCAAGCTCTCCCCACCCTGCTAAAACCCTAGACATGGCCTGGACCCGTGACCTGTAGCCGAAGCACGACACACCCCCAAGAAAGGCCCTATTGAAACCCTATTGATGTACTGAAACCCTATTCGCAGCTCATCCACGATGTAGAAGACCCCAAAAGACCTGTCTGAGGCAGTCCTCTCAAAGCTCACCCACAATATCCCTCCCCTATATCGATGCCTAAAACCCTATTTTGGGTTTCAAAAAACAATTAAAACAGGACCGTCCATCAAGAAACACATATCTGGTATGGGATTTTATCCTTTTTTAATAGTCTCTTATTATTATTGTATCCCAATTATTATATAACTTTTTTTAAATAAGTCAAAAGTTATATATAAAACTAATAATAATCTACTAAAATTATTTACTCAATCACCTTTTTTGTAACAAGTTTTTTCCCAATTTTTATCAATTTATTATTTTATAACAATTAAACAACTCATCATCTCTCTCTTCCATATCTTAAAATTTGATTTTGCGTCACTTTTTTGACTCTTACAATTTCCCTTTTTGTTTTTGACAACCTATTAATAATATATTAATATTTTATTATATCATTGCAATGATTTATTATTATATTATACTTGATTATCTTATTTAATATTTTTTTAATCAAAACAATTAGCATTCATATATACATGTATTTCATCTATTAACTTTTAATATATATATATAATATAAATCCTATTAAAATATAAAAGTAAACATAATTTATACTAATTATATATATATATATCAATAAAAAGAAATTTTAAATTTAAAACTAACAATTATTTCTTTATATATATGTACACATTATATATTATATTAAAATTAACACATTATATTATCATATATTTCAAATAGTTTTAAGAAATGATTTATTCAAAATTTAAAATTCAAAACATTTCATATAGAGATATAAATCATGTTTAGAAGATATTTGTATATTTTCATCATAGATTTGAAATAGTACGAAATCTGTAAATCTAATCATAATTCATAATTTTAAAAGCTATAATTGTAACTGTGTGTATTTATAAAGAAAATAAAAAATTTTAATTCCAAATATATTCAATTTTTGGTATTTATTATTTCATATTAAATATACTTTATCTGTGTAATTACAATAGCCAATATGATTTTTTTAAGAAATTTATTAATTTTAAATATTTTATCAAACACACATTTCCATAAATCTTATTATTCAAATTTATTAATAAAATATTCATGTTGAAATATAATGCTATAAAATTAATTTTAACACTATACAATTATCAATAAAAATTATTTTATAATTAACTTATAATCAATTTTAATAAAAATATAATTTTAAATTATTATTAATATTTTTTTAAAGGACACAAAATAAATAAAACATATTTTTAATGAAATTAAATATAGAATGTTCTAGGGTGTTAAATTATTCCCCCGTACAATGAATTGCAACCTCGCAATTCTATAATGTTGGTACACAACCACAACAGCACTAGAAACATGTCACTCTCAAGGTCCCCTTACCGGGAACACCACTGATGGTAGGGTGATAACAAACTCAAGTGGATTCCTAAGGTATTATTCAGCTGCTCTAATTCCATGGCCCAGACACACTGTGAACAATTAGGGTCAAAATTGTGCCTAAAACACTCAGCCTTCCATAAAGAGGCACGTGATGTGTGGAGGTCAGAAATTTCAGAGTGGACTAAATCCCTATAAGTACCCCGCACTAAATCATTCTTGAAAATATTGATGGCATAGAGTTCTCTGTACATACTAAAATTAAAGACCTGGAATAGGTAGGATTCTCGATGGTCACCATCCAAAGTAGTTTCTAGAAATTTACCTACAACTTAGTTGTTATCAGCCAAAGTGAAACATAGAAAAAGGGATTCATGATACTTCTCTCTTTCCCTATATGCTACAAATTTTTCAATTGCATTACAGTAATAGACTAGATTGCTTCCTTGGTAAAGATGTAGGATTTTTGGGTGGTTCGACACCCGATGGAGTTGTTTAAAAGACAATCAAATGTCTTCAAAAGTATTGTAGCCCCATGGACATGACTTAGCCACTATGATTTCTACTATCTCAATTAGGAGATACTGAAGGCCTGATTCAATATCCATCTAAATAATTAAGGAATCTACTACATTGTAACACATAAACTAGTTTTCAGTATTGTTCTAATATTATCAGATATCTCCGAAGATACAAAAGACTACTATTTATGTTTTCCAAGAAAACACCATACTTAGTAATGCTTAAATAAATTGTTATTGTTCTGTTATGGTTTTATATAGTTATCTAAAATGAATCCTCTCATACGAACTTTCACGCCCGGGCTTTCAAATACCCGGATCTAGTGCAATATAGAGGATCAAATTTGGTTCTGACTCTGAGAAACCAGCTACTACTGAAATTATTATTTTTTTAAAAGAAGACACCTGGAAAATATATTTCAAAGCATAGGGTGAGCATAAGAATTCCCAGCAAGGGGTTTCAAAATAAACCAATATATCTTTTGAAAACATTCTATAAAACTTTCCATAAAACATTTCTCTAAAATTAAATCTATAACACATATATCATAAAATTTCTCATTTAAAAACATGCTAACAGAGTTATTAGGATGCATGATTCAATTATAGGAATTCGCTTTCAGGGTAACAAATAAAAGACATTCTAAACATGTATGGCATAAGAATATGTAGGCACATATGAAATAGCTACGAGTAATGAATAATCATAGTTGTTTGTAAAGATATTAACTTCAATTTCATACATCAAATACTAAATCATAGTGTTCTAAACATAAGTTATGCCATAAGATTTTATTTTTCTGAAACTAATAAATATTGTCTCTTAACTATGGATATTCTACTAGTCGAATATCCATTTCGTTAACCTATTATCATGCACATAATGGGATAATGTAAAATTAAAGTATTTAATTTTGGTGTCAAGGCCTCCTTCCAATACCTATGGGATAACTATAACCGGACCCCAACACAGAGAGCCTCTATAACTGGACTCCATCGTGGAGAGCCTTGGTAACCGGACTCCATCCCAGAGGGTCTATGGTAACCGGACCCCAACTTGGATGGCATAATTTTACTGGTCCCCAACCCAGAACCTATTAGTCCAATACATTCTTCATGTGTTTAATAAATCCATATATCCAAAGTGTACCATACCACATTGAATACCTAATTCAATGTCATTTTTTGGGGTGTCCTATACAACTGAAAATAATTAAATTCATAATTTATTATAATAAGTTATGAATAATTAATAGTCTGATTTATCACATAAATTAATAACATTACAGTTGTTCTATAAACGTTCAATGCATTACATTGAATGTTTATAACATCGAATAGCTATTATTCATGCTCAATTTATGCGCTGATAAAAGGAAATTACACTGGACTAAATCATAAGATGTCTGTTAATATTTAAACAATAATTTTCCCAAAGACATGCATAAACTATTAAACATTCATTGGGCATGTGATATTAATTAGAAACGCGCTAGTAATGGGGTTACCACATAAAATAATAGTTCCTTCATTTAAAAAATCCATGAATTATGTAAATGAATATTTATAGTTTAAAATGACCAATTTTAAATTATGACATATGTCATTTGTACACAAGCATGCGCCACTAAATGGTCATGTCTTAATAAATGGTCATAACATATCTTGAAAAGCATATTGGGTCAACTGATTTGGAGTGAAAACATTGTTCTATATAATGAAAACTTTCATGAGAATTTATTTAAGCATATCAGTATCATACTTTAACCACCAATGTTTGTTTTAGGCCAACCTATTTCGAATTACAGTTCAAACATATATGTGGATACATACAACTATATATATATATACATAAAATATGTATACGTCACACCCTTACTTAATATATATTCTTAAAACTAAAATTACATTATATATATATATTAACATCTTACAAGGAAAGTAATTTGTTTAATAATAACACACCATTAGCATCATAATAGTAATTCATATTTTATGAAAATGAACTTCCATACAAGAACCAGAAAATTGAGATTGTATAAAATATCAAATAAATTTCCCTTACATTTTAAAAACATCATTGCAAATCAACACTTGATAGAATTAAAATTCAATGGATTAAAACTATATTGTTGTGTGTGTAATGAATATACCAATCTATTTGAACCAAAAACATTATGTGTATCAAAGCCTTTATTTAAAGATTATAAATCATATTTAATAACATAAAATAGAAATAGATTGAATTATGAGTGTATGTCCAATTATACACTAACTTTAAATTTGGTTTCTCATAATTAAAAACCCTATTCAATGATCCCAAATATAATTATCAACCATAGAAATATTAATACATACAAATTATTAACCTTTGAAAAACCTAGATTCATATATATATACAATATATCAATATAAATAAGTCTATGGGTTTTTCATTTCACAATGAACCAAGTACTTCTCACGTCAGTCAAACATTGGTAAAAAACATTTAGAAATACATAATAGGTTTATGATGGCAAACAATATATATATATATATATGAACATTTACATATTCGTTTATATAAAGAGTATATATAAGAACGAAAAGAATATAAAGAAAACCATTACACAAATAACCAAAAACTTGAGAATAATTATGTTCCTGAAACAAATACTTCTTGAATTCAAAATAAATAGAACGCTTTTATAAATACTAATTTTCACCTTACAAACATTAGGTCGTAAAATAAATAAACATTAGAGACAAATTATAATGAACTGTTAAATTGATTCTGATGCTTGGAATCAATAAGAAAGGAAGTAAAAATAGGGTATGTGATTCCCTTAGCAACATGTATTACGAAATCTAGAGGGTGAAAAACACTAAAAATAAAACTCTACAATGCAATGCTGAATTCAATTATAGTTTCACCCCTGGAAAATGGGTTCAATGGTGTGTATGAATATATAAACTCAATGAACCTTACACAAGATGTTTTGTGGAAATAGTGGTGATTAAAGAATAAAAATAAATCTCATGATAGATTCTATTCACAGCAAAGCATTAACAGAAAATAGGGGTCAGACTTAATTTAAGATCATCGACAAACATCTGATTTATTAATAGGGAACCTATCTCACCACAAGTCAAAACCCTCACCTGTATCTCTAAAGACACGAACTGAAATAAAAACCCCGGTGTCCTGCTCGACTTGGAATGCATGCCTCTCGACCCGACACTCGACGTCGGACCTTGCGCGACTCCACAACCTAGCTTGCCCCATCCTACTGAAACCGTAGACATGTCCTGGAACCATGACCTACAGCTGAAGCATGATACTCCCATGAGAAATCCCCTGCTAATACCATTGCGACGTCTCGAAACCCTATTCGCATCTCATCCCCAACTCGGAAGACCCTCGGTGACCAGGCTGGGGAACACCTCTCAAAGCTCACCTACGGTTTCCCACCCCTAGATCGTCGACTAAAACCCTATACCGGGTTTCAGAAAAAATAAAATATAATGGGACCCTCAATCATGGACCACAAATACCTTACGGTATTTCATTTTTTTTTTGTAATTTTAATAGTCTATTATTATTATTATATCCCAATTATTATATTAAATTTTTTGATGAAGTTAAAAGTTATATGTAAAACTAATAATAATCTATTTAAATTATTTAATCAACCACCTTTTTTGTGACATGTTTTGTCCCCATTTTTATCCATTTATTATTATATAACAATTTAAAAACTCATCATCTCACTCTTCCTTATCCTTAAATTAGATTTGGCATCAGTTTGTTTTTACTCTTTCTCTTTTGGTTTTCATTTTATTCACCCTATTAATTATATATTATTTTTTTATTATATCATTTCTATGATTTATTATAAGATTATACTTTATTATCTTATTTAATATATTTTTTAATCAAAACACATAGAATTTATATAAAAATATATCTCGTCTATTACTTTTTATTATATATATATAATATAAATCTGATTTAAATATAAAAGTAAAAATAATTTAAATTAATAATAAATACAGACACACACAGACACACACACACACACACATATATATATTTCTATAAAACAATATTTTAAATTTAAAACTAACAATTATTACATTATATATATGTCCACTATATATATTAAATTAAAATTACCACATTATATAATAATATATTTCAAATAGTTATAAGAGATGATTTATTAAAAATTTATAATTTAAAATATTTCATATATAGACATAAATCATGTTTCAAAGATATTTGTATATATTCACCATAGATTTAAAATAATATCTATTTTTTGAATCTAATCTTAATTCATAATTTGAAAAAAAAAATATTTGTAACTATATATATTTATAAATATTTTTAAAAAAAAATAAATGGTTTTAATTTCAAATAAATCAAATGTCTAGTATTTATTATTTCATATTAAATAAATTTTATCTGTGTAATTGCAATAGCTATATATGTTTTTCTAAATAAATTTATTAATTTATAATATTTTATCAAACACTCATTTTGATAAATTTTATTATTAAAATTCATTAATAAATATATTCATGTTGAAATATAATGTTATAAAATTAGTTTGAACACTATATAATTATTAATAATAATTATGGTATAATTGACTTATAATCAATTTAATTAAAATTATTATTTTATGTTATTATTATTATTATTTTTAAAGGGCGGAAACTAAATGAAACTCATTTTTAATTAAGTTAAATTTTGAATATTCTTGGGTGTTACAAATTCATTGTGAAAAATATTTCTCTATTCTCAACTAGTACCGAACCCGTGAATTTTCACGACATAATCATTTAGTTAAAAATTCACTTACACATAATTTGAAATTTTCCCAATGTGAATTCCTAAAAAATATTCACATATAATAAATCCTCTAGGAGAATAAAAGAAGATTATGTGATATTATAAAATGGAAACTTCTAATAAATAGACACAATTTTCATTAAGACAACTGACATTTAGTGACACTGAATTTTGATTTTATTAAAAAGAAAATACATGATTTTTACCTTCAATATGTTACACCAATCCTATTTGGTTGGGATATCAAAATGAAACTAAAAAATGACAATGTCTGCCATTGTAATCACATGACTTGTTGTTATGATGTTCTAAATCATGGATGATCTAATAACCATAGGGACAAAGAAAATAAGAATTATCGACCTAACTAGCTATTTGATGGATTTTTCAGATTATCCCAGATATTTTTCATAGTTTGAGTCTATTCTAATGAGTTTTCTCTTGTTTTCAATTTCATTAAGGGTCTCTAGAGTAGTGAAATTGTAGTACCCTGTGAAATATGGGAAACTCATCCATAAAGAAGAAACTTCAAGGATTATTTCATTATATCCTAACTCCTCTGATCCAAATTGATTATATGAGAAGGCCAAAATTTCTATTCTTGTAGAAAATAAAAAATAAATTCACTCACATACTGAGAAAATAAATATTGTATCAAGATAAAAAATAATATCTTAAAAACAAAAGAGAATGATTCATATGGATAATATAAATATAAATCCCAAAACATTATCCTTTTTCTTTTTATTAAAATTATTCAACTCTTTATACCTTAAATTTAAAAACCCAAAATAAAAAATGGATGTCCATTACTTATGTATTTTAATTCCTCTTACTTTCTATCAAGGTAACCTTTGTAAAAGACACATGTATAAGACATCACAAAATATTAATAAACCATATAATTGGGAAGATACATTTACAATCAATAGGACCTTTCTCTTGAAGCTTTTAAGATCCAAATCTTATCATCTAGTATCCTACAAGAAGATTTAAAAATTTTGACACACAGATATGATATACTTTGGAAAAGAATACTTGAATAGTATTCAATAATTAAAATATATTATACTAAAAATTTTCTAGGGAAAATGTAAATATACTTTTTTAAAATATTTAAATAAAAGGTATTATATCCTAATTAATATTAAATCAATTAAATCCACAGTGAGTTGAGAAGTATGTCTATACATTTACAATATAATGAAACTCCTGAAAACATAAACTATCATCTATATAAGAATATAAATATTAATTTCTTTAATGAAACATATGTAGAATAAAAGACAACATATGTATTTCAAAAGTATAAAAAATTCATACCTAAAATTAACCCAAAATACTTCAAAAACAATTTCATTTGAATATAAAAAATTTTATAGCTACATTATTGGATCCCCAGTGAAGTGAAAATAAGAACATGAAAAAGGCCTTCTCAAACCTTCTTTTTATTTGCACTTGTATAGAAAATAGAGTTTCAAATAGATTAGGGATCACATTCCTAAATTAATTTTATACCTTAATATCATGCATTTAATAGTACAAATTTGAATCCATGAGTAATTTTGACTAAAATATTCAAAATAATGAATACAAATTAGAATATAAATAATTATCATCTGAAAATAAAAAAAACTAAAAATTAAAATAGAAGAGTCTAAAATCAATAATGTATCAATGATTAAATTGAACTTCTTATATTAGTAAGATACCATGAGAGAAAAGTAGAGTCACATGAAGAAAGAGTAAATATACCACATTGTAAAACATACATAGTTTATTATAGCAATAACATTCCTTCACTTCAAAAGAATTAAATGAAAACATTTGTACCATGTGGTAAATTCATATATATTATTCAAAAATAGGATATTTACCAATCCATTAATAAAAGGGGGGCTTTTCATTGAAGACCAATTCTTATATACTAATTTTGCTTTCTATTATGAAATTTAAAATATGGAATCATTTAAAAAATAAAGAAAAAAATTGGCATTTACAGTCAATAGATGTATATTATTGAATAATGATATTCAAGGTAAAAAATGTGTAGTTGAATATCTCAAAATTAATAGTGAATGAATGTCTCTTCATTTTTTCATATGGTTTTCATAAAACATATATTTCTCATTTTCCCATGTTGATAACCACAGGAATTTTTAAGCTCCCAATAAAAGTGAAAAAATTAAACAAACATTCAATATCATTACATCAAATGAATAAAGTAATATAGAGGGATTGAGAGAGGAGGAACATCCAAAGAGTTATATCCATAGAAACATTAATCTACAACTCCATCACACACTTTCCAAAAAACTGCTTTAGAGATATATTTAAAAGCATTACCATCACCAGAAAAAGAAACAATTTATATGGAAACCACATAATTATAATCATCACATATTCTTCCATTAGGTGGGGGATTAATTAAAAAATATTTAATAATGTAGAAAAACATGTCAATGATTTAAAATCAAAATTAATAATGCCAATAAATAGATTTGTAACATCAAAAAGGAAAAAATTATGAACCTCTTCTTAAATTTTCTCGAGTATAAAAACACATAACTTGTGCTACAAATAATGGTGGAAAACCCATTCATGGAATGTAAAACTAGGGGAAATCGTAGACATACATGGGTCCTCTCATTGATTCTATTTTCAATAAAGCTGCATTAATGTTCTAAATTCAATGCATGGAAAGGAATTGTGAAATAGAAAAAATGATGTAAAAGGCATATGTATATAAAATCAAAATTTTTAATTAAATCAGGTAACTCCACAAATACTCATAATAGTGGGAAATAGGACAATAATCATTACTATAATTCTCATACCTGTATGGAATAAAATATGGACTTCTTTGAAAAAATAATATGAACAAATTATGAAAAATATAAATAATTTATCCCTATTATAATAAAAAATACATAATATAATAGAGAAATAACTTAATCTAGGGGTGTTAGATCCTCACTCTCCAAATGATGATATATTTAATAAAAAAACCATAAATTCCGATTTATTTTTATTTCTAAATCAAATATTTTGTTAAAACATTATGAAACACAAAGAATGTAGATATAATATGAATGAATATCATTGATGAAAATGAATCATATTATATATGAATATAAAATATTTTAGAAGTTTTAATTTATCAAAAAACATCTATATGAATTTTTTAAATATACCAAATAATTATCCTTCTTGATGAACAAAATTAAGTAAAACCTAACTTCTAATGTTTATTTTTTCACTTATACATCTCTGTAAAAAACATAAAAGAAATGAAAACTATAAATCAATTTGATTGAAAAAAACCATAACTGATTATGATATCAGAGAATGTGTTAGAAGTAAAATATAAAATAATTTCTAAATAGATCTATGGAGATTTAGAGTAAAACAAAAAAAACAATTCATGTTGGAACAAATCCATAATCAAATAACATTTATGTAGTAGTTAATTGAAGTAACATTGATATATTTTCAATCTTCATGGGTGGCCAACAAGATTTATTTCCGACGAGCATATACATGTGGTAAATAGTGATAAACATGGCAGGACAGGTAACCGAGAAACAATGCATCAAAAATATTCTTCTTCTTGATGAATGAACGTAAGTAAAATTTAACTTTTAAAGTTGATTTTCTTCCTTTATGAATCCATATGATCAACACCAATGTAATTAAAATAATAACTCACATAGATTGAAAGCAATCATTTCTGATTATTATTTTTAAGGAAATTATGAGTAGTAAAATATAATATAATTTCTTAATTGATCAAAGAATATTAAGAGTAAAATAAAAATAATCATTTTCAAATGAATAAATAATCAAATATCATTTATCTACTGGTGAATTTAATGAAAATTGAAATATTTTCAAGAAACAAGGGTGGATAGAAAGAAATGTCTTGTCTGAGAGATTTAACATGTGGAAAATGATGATAAACATAGCCTGACCGGTAACCTAGAAACAATATATCCAAAAATAGTTAATATCTATAACTGAATTAGGAAAAAGATATTATTCATGTAAAGAATAACTCATCCAACATTATCGTTTTTTCTTAACAAAATTCAGTAAAATTTAACTTTTAATGCTTATTTTTTCCCATATGCATCCCTATGCACAACACTAAAGCAATGAAAAAATAACAGAATTGGATTAAAAAACCATAACTGATTCTGATCATAGGGAACATATGAATAGTAAAATATAAAATATTTTCTAAGAAGATATCTTAAGATTCAGGTTAAAACAATAAAAACAATTCATGTTCAAACAAATCCATTTCAAAATAACATTTATCTAGCAGATAATTGAAATAACATTGAAATATTTTCAATCTGCAAGGATAGACAACAAGAAATTTCTTTTCCATGAGCTTAAACCTATTCGTGATTACATTATACATGGTAGGATAGGTAAACGATAAATAATAAATCAAAAATATTTTTGTTTTTGATGAATGAAAATAGGTTGAATTTAAGGCGTAATGTTATTTTCTTCCCTTTTTCAACCCTCTGGACATCACCAAAGTTATGAAACCAATAAATCAATTGGATTTATAAAAACCATATAATTATGATCTTTGAGAAAGTATGAGCAGTGAAATATAAATTAATTTCTAAAAAAATCTATGAATATTTAGTTTAAAACAAAAAACAATGATCGTTTAAAAAATATTTTATCAAAGAAAATTTATATAGTAGTTAATTGAGATAACATTGAAATAATTTCATAATGCATTGGTGGAGTGCAAGAAATTTTTTTCTAGGAGATTAAATACGTTTAAAATGATGATAAACAAATAAAGGACATGTGACCCACAAACAATACATCTAAAATATTTAAGATCCTAAGATGAAATAGGAAAAAGATAGTATTCATGTAAATAATATCACATCCAACATTAAATTTAAAATTCAAAGGATGAGGAATATGAGACCTCTAGTGATTCACATAACAGTACTTCCTTAGGTACGAAAAATTAATAAAAAATGAATTAAATAAATTCTTCATGATAAATGAAATAACAAACCAAAATAAAATCCAAATCCATCACAAATATCAAGCTCATAAAAAGATTATTTATAGAAGTCCCAGATAATAAACAAAAAGAGAAAAAACTAGCATTAAATTATGAATATGGAAGGTCAAAACAAAACTATAATAATATCCCCATACCGTGACATGAGAGGTACCATATGAAGATGATTATAGAGAGGTAACACAAAATTTTACAATCTATAGTGTTAAAATATAGATGATTTAATCCACATAAATGTTTACACTATATGTTGAAGGGAATGAAAAATAGCTGATTAGTATGAAATAGTTGGGTAGTTGGATAGTGGAAAAAGATAAGTTGAGTACCCTAGAGGAAAAGGCATATGCGAAGTCTGGAACCCACAGGCGAGGTAGAGAAATACTTCTTCTATATTGGGTAGTGATTTAGGGAAGCATATGATGGGGTGCAGAATTGTTTCATGGTAATGGATGAACTAGATGGAGATGGAGAGTAGGGGAGAGTAGCAACAGTATTGGTTAGATGGGGAGAGCTCGAATTGAAAGTGATGAATGTGAAGAAAAATTGGAGGGTGCATAGGGTTTTGGGGAATTGGATGATTAGACGGGGAATTTTTTCATGGGAGTGTAGGAATTTGAGGGAGGTGGAGTGGGAAGAGTGACATTTGGAAATGGTTCCATGACAATAAGTACGATTTATAGATTTATGGATTTTATGGACAATAGACATAGCCATTTATTTATAGAGTTTGGATTTAAGTTAAAATATTTTTTAATTTCTTATCATCCAAAAAATAAATTTTTTAACTTTATTAAAGAAATGCAATCTAATAATAATACTATTATATTTTGGTCTGCGTTGTCTTGCACAATAACAATTATTATGTAACAGACTTGTTAATTAATATTTCTCATCGAACATGAACTTCTTTCATTCAAAATCCTCAATAATTTACTGAACAACCAAATAAATATTTTATATATAAATAATTTTTTTTTCTATAAATATAGATAATAAAAATTAATTAAAATATTCCATAAATAAAATAAATATTTTTATTCACATGTTAGTGAATAAATATTTATTTAATTTATGAGATCAGTATAACTTAAATAAAATTATTCCTAGTAATTGATAAAAATATTTATTATATTAATTAAACTCAAATATAAATTATCCTAGATAAATGGAAACCCTTAGTGTGTGACCCTCTAGGATTATAACTCATTGAAAAATGGTGGACTTGCCTAATGTACCAGATTACTATCTGGAAACAGGTCAAGGAACCCAAGAGAAAGAATATAAAGTCTCAATGTCGTAAAAATCATATGAATTCCTTGTGTAAAATATAATCCCATTGACATGATATCTCATCAATAAGGTTTCATAACCGTGTCACCAACCTATATGCTCGATATGTCCTTCTTTGAATATCTTAAATAAACACATCGTTACACCATGGACATGGAATTTAAAGTGGATGTTCTATTCCAATCAAAGCACTAAGATATTAGCTACTACAACTATAGAAGGGAAATATTGTTCCTCAACTTATTCAGTAATGACATGTCACTCGTTACACACCCAATATATCCAACTTCACTATGAATTGTTTTTTTCCATGTCGAAGAAATAGATCTAAGTACCTGAGTTTTAATATGAATTAAAAATAATTTTAAAGTCTATGTACCATCGGAAACGCTTGTAGATAGGAATATTTGAGGCACCAAAACATGAAAAATTATTACTTGCGAGTATTGTCTCATAATCTCTCATCTTTGAGATTTCCAGGAAATATGAATTCCATTTTTTGTTGGAAACAATCCCCTCTTGGATTTCTCCATACTGAATCTCTTTAATATCTTGTCAATTTATGGGCATTGATTTATGTTTAGAAACATATTGTATCTGTCATGATGGATCTTGATACCAGGAATATATGCTACCTCACTCAAGTACTTCATAGAGAATCTTTTATTTATCCATTCCTTAAAATACTATAACATATATATTTCATTTCTAATGAGTATTATTACATCAACATATACTATAAATAAAATGACAAAAATCCCACTAAACCATTTATAGACATGTGACTCACATTCATTCTTTATGAAAACAAATTCCATTATGGCCTCATCAAAATTAATGATCCATGGCCTGGATGCTTTCTTTAATCCATAAATGGATTTATGCAACATTCATACCTTGTTAGAATCCATTAGAGTCACAAAACCTTCAGGATATGTCATATAGACATCTACAGGAAGGTTCCTATTAACGAAGGTTGTTTTAACATCCATTTTAAAAATCTCATAGTAATGGAAATCCAGAATGGAATGTTGAATTCTAATGTATTTTAGCATTTTAACTGGTAAAACTTTTTCATCGTAGTCAATGCCTTGACACTTTTTAAACCCTTTTTAAATTATTCATTCATTATAGGTACTTACGTGTCCTTTTATGGATAGTTTCTTCTTGAAATACCATATTTATCCAATGGGATTTGCATATAATAGTGGTTCTACCGAAATCCAATCCTGGTTTTTTACATGGAACCCATTTCAAGATTCAAGGATTCTTTCCCCCATGGTAACATATGTGCCACTTACTACTTCCTTATAGGTTAGAGGGTCAATATTATCAACTAATAACAAGTCACCATCCCTGGTGACTAAAAACCACAGTGTTCTGGTTGACTAACCATTCTAGTACTCTTATATAGTAATTTTGACTCTGGATGAATTTCTTCTTCCACGGGGTTTTGTAGAATTTTTTTCTTTAGAAAACACTTTTATATCATGAGCTAGGACTTCAGAAAAAATTATATAATTCACATCATTACTTTTAGAGATAAGATCCTCCTAAATAAATGTGGGATGCCTGTCAACCACATCCTTTTGGTCTCATGGATTTTATAGGTATTATCACATTATTCATTTGGGATATCTTATAAAGATACGCTTTGGGCCTTAGGTTGAAATATTATTACTTAAATAGGCCTTATAAAATTCTTCACAACCCAAGAAATGTAATTAAAACAACAAATGTTTCATTCCATTACATAATTGGTATGGATTATCATCAATTGATTTAGTTTTCACTCAGTTTAGTATATATGTTGTTTTTTGTAACTCATGTCCCTAAAAGGATAATGGAAGATTCGCATGACTCGTCATTCATCTCACTAATTCTAAAAAGGTGTGATTCCTTCTTTTACTCACACTATTACACGGAGGCATACAAGGATGAGTGAGTGGAGATAAAATACTAAACACCTGTAGATAATTAATGAAGTATTTATTAAGATATTCACCACCACATTTTGATAGAATTTTCTTAATCTTATTATCAAGATGGTTCTCAACATCATTCTTATATTCATATAATTTCATAAAAAGACTCCAACTTATACATCATTAATTATACATATCCATATCTAATAAAATAATGAGTAAAAGTTGTTAGGTATGAGTACCCACCACTTTCTTCAATAGGAAATGGTCCATACACATCAGTGTGATCTTTTTCAAGAATATCTCTATCCCTTTCACCTTTCCCAATAAATAAGGATTTTGTTACTTTTTCATTTAAATATATTTGAAATACAAAAAGTTCATTTAGTTAAAATGAATCTAAATTTCCATATTGGTGTAATTTAGTCAAACTATTTTCAATCACATGACCGAGCTACTAGTGACAAAGTTAGTTGTGGTAAGAATCCGGTGAATTAACTTCTTTATCGATTTCCATTATTTGGTTTGTGTAATCCAACACATAATGTCTATTATTTATATTTGTTTTAACATAAAAAATTATATATTTTTAAAAGATTAAAAATGTATTACAGAAAATGAAAAAAATATATATTTATATCAAGTCTGGATACAAAAATATAATTTTTTTTATAACATAAGGAACATAAAAAATATCCATTTAAAAACTGTATCATTATATGTTGGAAATGTGAGGTGGTAGTCCCTAATTTCTATAGTAGAAAGTTTATCTTCTATGAATATTTGAAGATCTACCTCTCCACGATCGATCTTTCAGAATCTACTTGGTTCTTGTGTTTGAATACATATGTGAGCACCACATGCGATACCTAAAATAGATTTTTATCAAATAGATAAATTACAATTGGTATATAATGTACCTAAATATTTGACTTACTTATTTGGCAAGGAGAAATTTTTATTCCAGTGTCCCTTCTTTCCACATGATAAAGAGAAAACATCATGTTCCCTTGCTTTCCCCTTGATATTCTTCTTCTTAGAAGGGAGTGAAGAAATTTTTTCTCTTAAATCCCTTCACTTTTCATTTCTATTTTTTCACCATATGGATGGAAGCTTCTTCATGCTTAGTATCCATATCTACTTAGTGAAGAAGACTATGATTATCTACAAGAGACTTCTCAATGTTGTTAATATTGAAATTCACAACAAAACTGGATAATATCTAAGGGGGTGATTCTATAATGAGGTCGGTTCCCAATTATTCGGGAAGTATAAACCCTAGAAACTCTAAGCACTCGATGTACCCTATGATTTTGACTATGTTAGACCCAGCTGGGGAACCCTCTCCAAGATTTATATAAAATAGAACCATTGAAATCTCAAACATTTCATGTTTATCCCTTTGCTAGTAAAGACCACAGAGGTGGTAAATCATTCTATATGTATCCATGTTTTCATGGGACTTCATTAGTTCACTATATATCAATGAGAGCATCAAACAATAAACATCCATCACATCACTGAATTTTTTTCATAGAAAATAAAATTATCTTCACTCAACTCTTTATAAGGTGGATAATGCATTGAGGATTCTAACACGTAAGATTTCTCTTAATGCGGTAGCACAAACTGAAGGTGTATAAACAACTCCAGGAAGTTACAAATAGTTATAAGGTTATCTTTATATAATATTGATCATAGGGATAATATAGATAATGACCATTTCATTTCAATCTATAATTAATGATAGAATATTATTAGTACTTTTCTTGATTACATAATAAGTGATATATAATAAATTAAATGATTTTTATTTAATTATTTCTTAAATATCCCCCTATTTTATCATGTCTTAATATCCCTCACCATTGCACTAAGAATTTCTAGTTTCTTTAACATTATATTGTCAAGTTTCCCCATTAATGTTCATAATGATCAATACTTTGGCCACAAAAAACATAATAATGTAATTAGGAAGGAATTATTTCCAACTATAAACTTAAATCTCCATGATCCATTGATTTGATTCCCCTATACTAATATCTTTACATGGATTTCCATATCACATTCCTCCAAATTCATATTAAAGAGACATTAGACATTAAACTCAAATAAATTTGTTATAATTCTACCCAAAACTCACATGAGAACTCCTCGATAAGAGTATGTTTCTAGACATTGGTCATTTACTAAACTTAGTCTTATGGTTTCATTCTCAATCATGAAATGGAAGGTGTTGTCTAACATAATATTTAATTGTGGGATTTCAATTTATTATTCATACTTTTTTTATCAAGTTCACATATTTTTAATATTAATTGAATGTTACATAATTAATTAACCATATTGGACAAAACATTTACCCCAAATTAATTTATATAATTTTAATATTTTTATAAAAATTAATATATATTTCTGATAACAGTCTTGCATCCATAAAATAAATAATTTCACAGAAAAAATTAATTAATTAACAAAAGGGTATGTTCATGAGATTTACCTAATGGTGGATTAAATTACACCTTTGACCTAGGGGAAATAACTCCGAATGTAGGTATTTTCATGAGTTACAACATCCCACTTTTCCACCTATGTATTACCTAGGTTGGTATCATTATGTTTCCATCTTTAAACGCATCCAAACGCCTTGGGATGCTCCATTAATTACAAATATTTATTAATTACACGTTTGTAAGGATAACCAATGGATTGGTTAAAGGGGGTAAATAAATATCTGTGGACATTTAGGTCCTACATAATAGTGAAGGGAGGGATTCATCAGAGACTACCATATAATTTAATATTGAATAATTTCTAACTCATGATGTAAATTAAATTAAAATTTCAAACACATAAACATGTATTGTTAAAGCTCATAAATGGTTATACATGCAATAGATACGCAAAATTAATCTGTTAGTATAAATTTATTTATTAGTTTTTTTATTATTTAAGATAATTGTACATTCATTAATTAATTAATAAATTAGTTAATTAGTTCCATTTCATCTTAGTGATCATATCATCTTATTTAGAGATACATATAATTAATTGAAATAGTGGAAATTAAACTGAATAACCAATAATGTAAAATTAATTAAAATAAAATAATTGAGAAGTTAATATTCTTTAAAACCATTATTAAATTGTCAAAAACACAATGGTGTTTCAATAAATAAATTAAGGTATTTTTCTTCAATTTTTAAATTAAATTTATTTTTAATTTTTTACATTAATGGAAGACTACACGGTGTACATGCATCTACACACCATATATCTCGGTTGTCATATATCCAAGTCATATGCATGGGGAATTATTTTGTTAACTCGGTTAGAATACATGGTGTGCACATTCCTACTACACACCCAGTATCTACTTTTTGTGTACCAAGTGGCCCTCTCAACATAAGGTGTGCTATAAAATCACTGCATATAATTAATTACTCAATGTATCTGGAAAAAATGTGCATGCACAAATAGTGTGTGCTCTAGACACATGTCATGTATCCCAGTTTTATTGGCCACTAATTTGGAACTTTGTAATGGCGTCTCTGATCGTTCTTCATTTTTTCTTAAACATTTAAAAAAATGAAACAATCGGTGAACATGATTAATATGTCTATAAAATGTTAATTCAAGTCGGATTAAATAACGAATAACATGAAATGAGAATCTAACCACATTTATAAATAGATCAATAATGGAATAAATAATAATAAATTTAGATGTGAATATTCTTATACCACATTATGGTTCCAGGCATATCAAAAGCGTGTGTAGGAGGGAGATATATTGAAATTTATTTTAATAATAATTGTCTAAAACCAAGAGAGAGGATCATGAAAATAAAATTTATAAATAATTTATTTAATATCTGAAAAAATAAATACCTAGTATTAGGAACATTCTTCGTTGATGGATTTTTTATTTCCAAAAATACCCTTTCAGATTACATTCGTTACATTGTGAGGACCTAAGGACAGAATCCCCATTGCATTAATCCATACATGCTACTATGATCTCTGAGAAACACAACTCAATCTATGGGTGATAGGGCGGCGACTTAAATTTCATGTGTTGTTCATTATTCATCGCTCGTACTTCGGTATTTAAAAAATATCTCCTACATTTATCATTCATGGTAGGGAGAGAGAAGGAGGAGTTGAGTGAAAATTTCTTGTATACAATAATTCTAAATTCTCATTTTTTGGATTCTCTACGCAATAGACATACATGTTTAAATATAGATTTAGGATATATATTAAAATATTATTTAATTTCATACCAACCATTAAATAACATTTTTAAGCTTTAATAAACAACATTCTACTTAATAATAATATTATTAATATTATTATTGTGTCGCATGCACCAACATGACCTGTTTAAAATATTATGTAACAGTATTGTAAATTAATATTTTTTCACCAAAAATGGTCTTTGTTAGTTTTAAATCCTCATTCATTTATTTAATAACCAAATAAATATTTTATTCATAAATAAATATTTTCTTTACAATCTATAGAATAAATATTTATTGAAATATTCCACAAAAAAATATTTAATTCACAGGTCAACGAATAAATATTTATTTAATTTATACGATCAATATAACAGGAATAAAATTATTCCTCAAACATGAAAATAATATTTATTCCATTAATTAAAATCAAATAGAATTTAATAAAGATCAAAATAAACACATAGTGTGTGACCCTCTTACATTATTTCTTTTTGGAATTCTATAGACTTGCATAAAGTCAATGATTACTTTATATCAACAGATCAAGGAACCCAAGAGAAATAATGCCAAGTCATAATGTTGAATACCAGATATTAATTCTCTATATATAATATAATCAATTTATCACAATATCTCCTCAATCAGGATGCCTAAACCTGTAACCAACCTATATGCTCGATATTCCTTTTTTGACTATCTGAAATAAACACGTCATTACACCAGGGCTTTGGAATTTAATATGATGGTTATATTAAAATAAAAGGGTCGAGATATCAGCTTCCATAAAGAGGGAGGGGAAAATCCATCCTCGACATACTCATTATTGATATGTCACTCATGACACACCAAATGTATCCAACTTCCCTATTATCTATTCTCATCATGGTTTAAATAAAACATATAAGTACATGATTTGTGTCATGTATTAATAATACTCTATATTTCTAAGGACCATCACACATGCTTGTAGGTGGGAATATCCAATGATAGAAAAACATGTATAATTCTTACTAGACGTTCTTTTCTTAGAATCTCCCTTCATGGAGATTACGAAGTGCGAACATCATGTGAATTAGAATCATCTACATAGTAGTACTCACACATGATAATCTATGTACTATGTGTCCCATAATATAACCTTATTACTGTGATGATTACTCTAGGACATTATTACATTAGAGTCACAATGAACAACAAAGAACATGTAATAAAATGTCTTATTAATATTAAATAGTTCAATTATTCTTGTAATATATGTATAGATTTTTTGTCCTAAGAAACCCACTTCCACAATGTGGATTTGTTTCGGGCTGTAAGTGAGAAGACAGTTCAAGAAAACTAGGCAGGCATAAATATTTATCATAACCCGAGACATGCAGAAGGAGAGGAGTGGGTAAGTGACAGTAGATAAGGAGCGACAAGACAAAAAATTGATGCATCTAAGATCCATCAGATGAAGATTTACCAATAGCTATCATAACACATCAGGTGCAGATCGCCAAGGTTGCATGAAAACATAAGGTGGTTCTATCAAATAAGTTGGTAGAGTGAACAACCCCAAAAAGAGGACCAACGCGCATAATGAATCCTTGTAGTTCTTAAGGAAAATTTGGAGGCCCATCCAGATAGAATCCCACATGTATAATCCCACAAATGATAAGTTGGAATAGAATAAATTGGATAATAATATCAAAATATCATTATTTTTCATGGAAACGATAAAGATGATTTTAATTTTGAAAACCAATATTAAAAAGTCTAATCATTTAATAGTTAAATATAAACAAAAAATATATGGTGTTTTTTAACCTATCTATACTAACCTATCAGTAGTGTAGGTATATTTTCATAAACCAAAAAACCTAGATCTATGGGATACACACCTATTATAAATACCAATTAAAATGTTTCAATAGTGGAACATGTTCTACCAATACTGTCATGTACTACTATAAAAATTATAACATGATCTGTAATCCTAATATTAAACATCAACATTACAATAATAGTTTACCACCAATAGAAGAGTATCCAAAAAATACATGATACACTCTTGAGTATCAAAATTATCTGAAAAATACTAAACAAGGCCTTTCTCGGTGGTCAAAAGATAGTGAAAATAAATAAATAAGAAAAGATCAAATTAGTTAAATAGTTAATGATGTAGAAACACACAACAATAAGTAAAATATTGGAAGTTGGTAGATGAAAAAACTCTACCCTAGCCTGAACGTGTTAGACCATCCCTCACAAAACCACTCTCCTAATCGACTTCCCCATCAAAAATAATAAGGGTCAGACCTAGGATCGTTGAAAAGAGACTATAAAGAATATATTCCTAATTATAACACAAAAGGGATTCTAAAAATACTAAAGAACATTTTTATTGGGGAACCCTGGTCACATCACTTGAGATTCTCCCATACTATATTTAATTTCAAGTTTATAATGTATCTATTTTGGAGGCATGTCTTCCCAGACTCAAGGCCTGTGATGTTCTTAAACTGGTTCTTGTCATTTCTATCATTATTTTTAATTTTATCCATAATATGAAACTATTTTGGTTTACTACTAAATCCATTATGTTTTTCCTTCAAACCTTTTTTTAAGATCATGAGACAATATATAAAACTTCTCCTCTTCTCAAGTGATCGAATCTATTACATACATAACATAATCCTTTAATGAATAAAAAAAATTAAGGGGATGTCAAAAGAATTAAATCCAAATCATCATCCTTAACATCAATATCTATACTAACTAAATATGTAACAGCTTTTTTAATCTCGACAATATTAACACACAAAGAAGAGCTAGGATTCATTTTGAACTTATACAACCATAATTTTTTATATAGACATCCAAGAAATGTTTTGGTCATATATATACAGATATATATATGTTCTAGTTTAATCCAAATGGATTTATTAGTATTTTCATAGGTTAATTCATGTAAGACATCGTCTCATAATGAAAAATTAATTATTAAGTTAGTATTTTCCAGAATACTATGGTTGATATCAACGTAAGTGCATGCATACCGGCCATCAGTAGACACCGTCACTATGGGTTTGTTGGGGTCATGCACAGCATACACTAAACCTCTGTGGACTAAGAGTGAACACATCATAATTCTCCACATACTAGAATCGTTTTCTACTTAAATTTTTTTAAATTTTAATTTAAAAGAGTACATTGTAAAAGCAATTAAAGGATATGATACCAATTGTGATGTTATAATAGATCCATTGAAGCTTGTCTAAAACAAACATAAGGAAAATGAAAAATCAATTTACAAATGTTAAATTAACAAAAAAAAATAAAAATTTAAATAGATGTAAGATGGATGAAAGAATGAGAGAAAAATAAAATGAAATTATAGGAAGGTAAAGATTGACATTGATATTTACCTGGTTCAGACCAGTTTCTTCCTACTCCTCCGAAAAAACACCACCAAAACTATATTTATTATGCAAAAAAACAGCATACAAAAGAGAAACAAAAAAATAAAAACTCATGAAGAACAAATAAATTATCCATGCATGAGGTCATAATCACTCCAGGGACTCATGATCCAGCTGAGACTAAAGATGGTAACATAAACCCTCAGGCAGGATAGACTCCCAAATGAAAAACCCAACCCCTACTAAGAAGAAGGAAGAGGATATAGTATATAATCCAAATGAAAAACAAAAATAGCCTTACCAACTAAGGAATATACCAAGAACATGAGAAGATGAATCAAAATAACATAGATAATATAGGTGGAATCTCTTTATGTCGTGTCAGTAAAACAAGACTCACAAGAGGTGAGGTCTCCACTAGAAGAGATCACCGTAACCAGGGGTGTGCAGGTGCAAAATCGAGGAGTTTCAAAGATCCTCTCTTTAACTCGAATGATATCTCTAGAGTAAGAAAACATAATTCAAAGATACATGGACTAAAAAATAAGTGTTGTGATGATTAATAAAGTCATAGTAGAGCTGAGGTGACAGGACGGTAGGTACAATAGTCTAGGTGGATTCATGTTGAGTTACAGTCGTGAAAACGTTTCGAGAACACAATGCATGTTCAAAAAATCTTGAAAAACCCAGGACATCAGGTAGGTGAGGAGAGGGTGGGAAATAGTGGAAAAGGATCACAAAGAAACAAAAATGACACATATATGTTCCATCAGATGAAAATTTATCAATGTCCAATAGAACACGCTAGCCGCAGATGACCATGGTGGCTTGCAATGTCAAGGTTTGTCAATCAAATAACCAGGCTATGTGAACAACCCAAAAAATAGGCCCAGTGCACATAAAGGATCCCAACCAGACCGAAGTCCTGAGGGGATTCCTAGAGAGAAAAATCCCGCATAGAGAATCCCAAAAATAACAATCCAAAATAGAATAAATTTGATAATAATTACCATTATATCATAATTTTTCATGGAAACATTAAACATGATATAAATTCTGAAACCCAAAATTAACTTCAACTAACTGAATTTTCCAACATTATGTAATAGATTAATATGTTTTTAAATAATGTGTAAATAATTATTTAAAAAAAATTGACATGAATAAATTTAATCTATGTATCTATCATGGATTCTCCTCTAGGCCACAACCAGTTGTATATATAATTCGTAATCACCATGTCTGTCTACTTCTCTGCTCTACCATACACTACCCATGAAAATAATCTATGACACACACCTCCACATTATTCTATGTTGAAGGAAATGGATTTATATTATTGTAACATATACCCTATCAAACCACATTGGATAGGGGTTGGTCGATGGAACAGTCACCAACATATGAATAAGATGGTTGTTGTGCTGCAGAAATAATAAAAGGATAATAAAGAATAAAACATAGACCAATCAGCTCCTATCTCTGCAAAAAAATGTCATGCTAATAGACACTAACTCTATTTTCACCCCTATCTATGGCTATAGCTCATATGCAATAAGAGCTGGTAGAGCATCTGGATGATCATAATGAACACCCTCCTCATGTTCCACGTCTTTATTCATATTAGGGTCATTTCCCCATGATACATCTATATTATGATCAACATCCTCAACATTACCTTATAGCTCAAAAATTCACATGATAAATCCTGTCCATGGGAGGAAGGAACACGATATTCTTCTCTACATTGTGCATCATGAAAACGGTGCATTCATCATTATCATTGGAGTAAGATAATTGTTTACAAGAAAATTGTTTATCTTATTTCCAATATCATATATTGTTATAATTATTCCCCTATTGATAATATTGAAAAAATATATAGAGTATTTTCTTAATATATTGTTGCTAGAAAAATATTGTGCTCAAGAAGACCTATAAATACACAGCATTGTCCAATTCTCTAATGTGATATTGAGATATTATTATTAAAATAGTGTTTATAATCCATAATGTTGATGTTGAAACAAGAATCAATAATCAAAAGAAAAATGATTCGCCACCAACCGAAGGGACTCAATGATGAACACCACATACCTATTGTTCACTGAAATGAACTTCATTGATCATGCCCAGATGACATAATAAAATTTTACATCTCTTACTTGTAAAACTTAAGGGTTTTAATCTTGGTTATGATGAATAAATTCTCAAGACATAGTATATATTTGTGTTTTTATTTATATATAACATTGCATTTTTTATTCATTTTTACTTATTCATTATATGTAAAACCTGTTTACTATATTTTATTGATATTCATCATCTTATATGGATGAGAACGTAGAATTTAAAATTCATGTTATTATCTTGAAAAAATCATAAAACCTAATAAAAAATTTTATTTTATTCTCCAATGTGAATGAAAATATTTATAATAATGATTAAAATATACAATAGGGTGAATATGATATTTTTCAAATTATAATTGTTCCTTATTTGTTTATAAAAAAATGTAATAATATAACCACAATAAGAGGTTTTATAGTTGTACATATTTAAAGAGCACAATGAATTTTATCAATATTCATAAAATAATTCATTCATAAAGGATGATATGAAAATATTTCCTTTTGAAATTATGTTGTCAAATATTCTCTGTCTATCAATTTTCACTCTTATATATGAAATATCAATAAAAATCATCATTTATCATGTGTTATCATCTTTTTTATTATTAATCATAATTTTTGAATAATTATTATATGCTCATGTATTTACATTTATTGATTGAGAAAATTAATAAAATTTATTAGAAAAGAGAATATATTCTTACTCAATGGTACACATTTTATAATAAATAATGAATTGCTTTTTCTCAAGTCTCAGTGAGATATATTTCACATCAATTGTATTCTTAAAAACAGATATCATATAGATACATTGGATAAAGGAGAAATTAAATATCTCTATATATAACAAGCATTCATAATAGATGAAAATTAATTCTAAAGAATCTGTTATGTACAATTGAATCAATTATGGTAAATTAGAAGTTTAATGATCTTAAAAAATTAAATAATAAAAAAGCCTCCTTGGGGTTGGGATGTGTTGAGATTGTTTGGTAGTAGGATTGGATCCATGATTCATGGCACACCATCCTGCACATCTTTAGGGTTTCTAAGGTCACAAAATTGAGAATCTCTAAAATAATTTTAGACTGTATGCATGCCCCATTACCTCCTAATTCCCAGATTCTCAACATCAAATGAAGTAAGAAACTTATGACTTTATAGGAGAAATGGATTGATTTAAATTTTTAAAATACAAGATGAATACGAGGATGGATTGACAGGATAAGTGATTCAATTTTGGGATTATTCAAATTTTCAAAAGGAAATAACACATGAGTGGTGAATATGCCCGTGGTGAGGGCAAGAACAAGGAGTGGCAATTTTTTTAATTTACTTTTTTAATTTTTTTTACAAAATGGGATAGGGGTGGGGGGGTATTTTCAAAAATTGGTTTGGAGATGTGTGAAAAACATCAAACATCTTTGTAACGCCCCGACCCCAGCTACCCAGAGTCGGTGCGTTACTTCGTAACATTGGCATGATCACAAAAGATCATGTCTTGAAAGATTGATTAATTTAGTATCCTTGGAAACACTAGATACATTCATAAATGTTACATTACACCATAAAGTGAAAAACTATAATAACAAAGTCTCCATAGTCCACACTTCTATCCTCTTCGGACTATCCCTGCAGGTCATTTATAAAATACTTCTTCACATCCTGGAAAATATTAAAACATTGAAAGGGGTGATCTCAGATGCTCAGTAAGGAAAACAATATTGTGGAAGATTTCGTAAATAAACATTAACATTTAAGGCAATGTATAACTAAAACAAAATCCTTTTTAAACTTTAACTTCACCATAATATGGAAAAAATAAAATTAAATATGGCCATTTACTTACTCACATGGATATTCTACTAGTCGAATAATCACATGAAATATCAATAACCACTTTCATAATGATGGAATTCATAATGCCAGACTATCATAACCACGTAGCCAAGGCCTCGTGCCAAGACCACAATTAAGATTTTGTCAAGGCCTCATGCCAAGACACTAGTTTGTCTCATGATACCTACTGATTCATCGAGGAGCTATAGCAGGCTCCACCCGTCACTTATTAAGTCCAATGCATTCCTCATATGAATAGGTTTAAATATATGATAAACCATAACATAATCGTATCACATAAAACATGTATAAAGGAAACATAAAATTTCCACATTTCAATCACAAGATATCAATACAACACATTGATATAAAAAAAACACTTTCAAAACCATTTTCAATACCAAAATAAAATAAAGTTAAAACTTTGTATTTATTTTTCATTAAAAAAAAGTTTTGTCTTTTAGAGGAAGCCAAAACTCAAATAATGGTCATGGTGGCGGAGAAGTCGTTGTCGCCGCATATGTACGGCAAGAAAAACATTCCCTTTTTGTCATTTAATAAAATGCTTCATATAAAAAAGATTCCTTTTGAATTAATGTCAACGTCAAAGGGGTTTATACACCGTATAAAAGAATGTTGTGTATAAAACAAAATATACCTCAATGAAAGGAGATTGAGACAAAGACCCTTAAAAAGATCAATATTTTTAAATAAAGTAGATATATTATGTGTATTCACTATATGTACACATAAATAAAGTAAAAATGCAATATAGGACATAATAATATCATGACATAATTTGAAAGTAGGAGATTAACCCAATGAATGCAAATTGGGTTAAGAAATTCCCTTACCTCGTGTCTGAATTCACTTGAATGTTCTTTGATCTCCTGAATAATAAATTAGAGTTAATCTCTACATTCTTACGAACCTTTTTCAAGTTCATTATTCCTTTTATATCACTTATTACCATGTCATGAACATTATGTAATTATTTATGTTTATAACGATCGTTTTGTCGATCTTAGAAACATGAGTCAAAAATAAACTTCTTATAATTACACATTTTTCATGTGGTAAAATATACATTATATCCATAATTATATTCATTATTTATATATCATATACATCATATATATCCAGTATATACATTCATTTATAATATTACATAACATTTAGAGGTATGAAATGAAATGAACTGTTCATGGAGACGGTATGTCGTACGTACGCATGAACACTACTTTAATTTCCATTTCATATTTAATGGAATGAAGTAATAATTATATAAAGGTATAAAATAATTCCAATATTATATAATGTATAATACCATTTACTCCATCCTTTATACATCCCACATATGGCATTAACGATTCAATCACTTTGAGGGGGCGGTAGTCCGCACTTCCTAAAATAAAATTATTGTGTTTACCCATAATGGAAATCATAAAGTATGCCATAAATGAGAAATACAGAAGAATAAGGAAAACATAAAAATAATATATATATCATATATGAAAATAGTGTCATAAAAATGGCCACCATTAGAGGTGTTAAAAGAATATTGAACAATCATTGTTTCGTGATGCAGTATTTCGCCACCCACAGAAACAGTATGTTCTTTAACCATTAGACGAAGGTGTGTGTAATTGTAAACCAAATACATATCATAACAACATCCTAGTATATTTTATATACTGGTGTTGTTACAAAATAATGGAATAAAAATATTTTAAGGGGTTGGAGAAGCAAAATAAAACAAAACAACATTAGAGAAGACATTACCTTAGAATCGGGTAACTCTTTTTGATTTGAGTCAAAGGCTTCCTTGGGAAGACTTATGCACAGTGTGAGGCTTCTAAGATTAAGCGAGAGAAGGTGGGAGAGTATTTGGGCAGAGTTTGGCCGAGCCAAAAGGCTTTGAAGGTGTGAGTAAGGTGGTAGTGGTGGGGGCCTTTTATAAGAGGAGAGAAGGGGTACTCTTGGAAATATTGAAATGTTACATTATTATGAAATGATTTTTCAGATTATAAAGGTCCCACACACATATATTTCTAGGATAAGGTGATAAGGGTTTGAAATATACTCATCAAACCGGTTTTTTACAAGTGTAAGTCTTAGATTTAACATTATCTTTTCATTTTATTTAAATCGTTAATTAATGAGGTAATCGCTGCATCATCATGGTGTCATAAATAATTTAATTTATTTAATGTCTAAAAATTATTAAACAATTATCATGATTTATTTAATCCTTTTATATTTCTAATTAATATTTATAGTAAAAAATATGACTTTTATAACCCCATTTAAAAATTGTTTTAGTAAAACAACTCTTGTTTGTGACCTTTTTATTTTAACATTAAATAAAAAGTTATTTATGTCATGTTCCTACCAAAGTGGCTCCATGGGGTCCCCAAGTTGACCCATGGATTTTCTCGGTCTGCCATGACACATCCAATAATGGTAGGACAGGTTTAATGGTCATTCCATATTTTTATAGTACCATTTTTACCTTAAATTTCACTAATTACCTTTAATCGCGATTAATTAAACTTAAAATTTACTATTCACCAAAAAAAAAATTTAATCCCATTAAACCTCATTTTACTTCCCAATGACAAAAATTTATGTTGGATTTATGAAAATCAAATCACATAAGTGGTAATGTTTCATTTAAACAAAAAATCAGTTTTTTAACTACCACTTAGTGGTTTCACTATTCATCGAAAATTGAAGTTTTTCAAAACGATGCCAAAATTTCACCCTAAGCTATAATTGATATTCCGAATTCAAAAATGATATCTATTTTTAAAAATTCCAAACATATAAGTTGCATTAATTAATTTTATAATTAATTCCCGCTGTCACAACAAATAGCGTGTCTTTAAGAAACAATATATATCAAAAGATTGACAATTGTTTATGTCCAATTTCAAAGTGAAATTAATTATAATGAACACCATTGGATAAAATTGTAAAAATATATTCTCATTATACTTTAAAACCAATCAAAAGTATAATTTATCACTATAAATTATTTTGATCAAAAAAGTTGTTTTAAGTATTTTTCACTATTCATAAAAAAATGGAAGTTCACAGAAAATTAAAAAAAAAATTAACTTAGGATAATTTCGATATTACGAATACAAAAATGAAGTCCATTTTGAAATATAAAATTTCTATAATTTTAAAAAGTGGGTATTACTATTTATAACGGCTACTTTGATTAGTCGCGGTGTGTTAGAACTCGAAATTGCGTACAATGAAAGCTATTGCATTATTGAAAGAGAGGCGTATCTTGGAAGCTCGGGGTGTTACATTCTCCCCTCCTTCAATAAATTGTGTCCTCACAATTTGAAATTTTTCTTTGAAAATAAAAGGTTGAAAATAGAAAATACGTTTGTGGAAAACCCACATCAGAAATAAGGTTAATAAAATTTAGCGTTATTACGAGGGAAAGGGAACTAAAAAAGTCACCACGAAATTATGATGCCAATAAGGAGAACATTGGTGGAAATTAGAGACATATAATTGGAGGAAAAGCGTAAATATTTGTAGGGAGTGATTGAGGTCATCAATCACAAAAAAGTGTAAAATTGAGGGCCTCAAACCCTTCAATCTATGTTGATTTAAAATATTATCAGTTCAACAAGACATAAGGTATTAGGATAACAAATTTTTGTTTTAATATCCCTTCCATAAAGTTTATTAATTAATATCTTCATAATAATAAGATATATATATATATATATATATACTTGACAAGTATAATTTCAACCTTCAACTAATTTCTACCCCAAACATGTATTTCACCCAAAAAGATAATAGAACGCAAAAATATTATATTTATCCTAATCGTACAAGGTTCAAAATATTAACACATACCATTTAGATTAGGAAAACTATTTTTTAATAAACAGGGACTTCTTGTAGGCTAGTGGTAGGTAATAAAGGCCTATCGCACTATGGTTGTGAGTTCGATTCCTGCAGCTTTTTCTGACACGACGGGTTATGCCCCACCCTGTAGGTTTTCATTTTCCTAAAACTATATTATTCTAAAAATAATCTTCACAAATTTTTTAACCTTAAATAATAATATCCAAGGTTCAACTTGATCCATTCAAACCTATATAGTTTTCCAAAATACCTCTGTCCATACTTTCTCTAAAGGGTCCTTAAATTCCAAAATCAATTGTAACATTAGATTCCTTAAACAAAGTAAAGTTTCTCTTATTGTCACATACTAAAAATATGATTTACTTCATAATATTATAACCTTAATGATAAACACAAGTACTGAAGTACAATCCTTATATATATCACATTATTTTTATAACCAGAATATAATCCTTGAGTCCAAAAGCACCAATACATTAATTATTCCGCTTTAATTGTAGTAACAACATAAGATTGTCCTTGATCCCTTGGACTTTTCTGAGATAAGTTTCCCTGACGCTTAGGATAGTCATTTGCATAATTCCCCATTTCCCTACAATTGTAGCATTCAACATTGATAGCCTCTTTCTTTCCCTTGTAATCACGAGCCTAGTGACCTTTTTCTCCACATTTATGACAAACTCCCATTCCTTTTAGGCAAGCACCAGGGTGATTCTTCCCACAATTATCACATAATGGAAAATACTTCTTTCCCTTTTTACCTTTATCCATCTCTTGTTCCACAATTCTCTTCTTCTCTTGCTTTACTTTGTTGTCATAAGATTTAGAGAATTCCTTTTCTATCTTGATATCACATGAGACAATATCTTCGTATGAGGAGAAGGATTGTGAGAATAAGGCTCGACGGAGAAACAGTTTTAACCCATCAATGAAACGATCAATCTTACTTCTTGGGTTACATATATAATCTGAAGTATGCCTCTCTAACCTTGTAATGTTAGCCTCATACTTTCCGACATTCTCATCCTCCTTCTGCCTCAGACTTAGAAATTGCCTTTCCATATCTTCTTGATGGTCATGTGGAAATTATTTTTCTAAGAAAAGATCTTTGAACTCTCTCTATTCCATATTTGATACTTCTTCATCTTCTGTTGTGTTTTGAATCAGCGACCACCATTGATCGGCATCTCCGGTGAGGCGGTAGACTACCATGACAACCTTCTCCCTTTCGCTACTCCCTAAGGCATGGAATATTTTTTCTAGGGAGATTATCCATTTCTTAGCTTCTAATGGATTTTTACCCCCATTAAATGTTGGTGGTTATTGCCTCATGAAGCGGTCTAACATTGATTCTCCACGTTGCGGATCAGGGTGCTCCATACGAGTAAGGTTATTATTCATAACCTGAGTGAGTTGTCCCAGTATGGTAATAAGTTGATCAGAACCAGTTGTATCTCCAGCTCAACAATAATTATCTTGAGTAGGAGGGAAATCCCTACACGGAGTGCATGCATTGATACAGTTTCCATTCCCTCCACTAGGCGCCATTTCTAAACAATGGCATAAACTGGATTAGTTTATGAATCAAAATACAGAATTCCATACTTGTAAAAAACTTAACATAAATTGAACTATTTATGGATATAATCCATAATCATAAAAACAAATGTTTTCTTTGAGGAAGTATATACTCATAACCCTTCATAGTGGTTTTTAATGAAAATGAGAATTATCCTAAGCATATCCCCTAGGAGTGTCGTAACGAAGAGTGTAGCAAGACCCATTGTCGTGCACCATTTCTCATTTGTGTCTAGCTCAAAGCAGTGGTTTCAGGTTTTACCCCTAGGTACATCTGTGCCAGAGCCGCCTCTACCAGCTCGTATCCAGATAGGGATGTATTGCTCGGAAAACTCACAAAATCTCTACAACAACAATATTCTAGGAAGTTCTTTTATACTAATCCTCAAAGTATATCTTTGGGCTATGTGCTCTAATCAGAGTTTATCTAAATCTAGATTCCAAGGATAGTACTAAACTGCCTCTGATACCAACTGTAACGCTCCGACCCAGCTACCCAGAGTCAGTGCGTTACTTCGTAACATTGTCATGATCACAAAAGATCAAGTCTCGAAAGGCTGATTAGTTTAGTATCCTTGGAAACACTAGATACATTAATAAATTTTACATTACATCATAAAGTGAAAAACTAAAATAACAAAGTCTCCATAGTCCACACTTCTATCCTCTTCTGACTATCCATGCAGGTCATTCATAAAATACTTCTTCACATCCTGGAAAATATTAAAACATTGAAAGGGGTGAGCTCAGATGATCATTATGGAAAACAATATTCCGGAAGCTTTCGTAAATAAACATTATCATTTAAGGCAATGTATAACTAAAACAAAATCCTTTTTGAACTTTAACTTCAGCATAATATGGCAAAAATAAAATTAAATAATTCCATTTACTTACTCACATGGATATTCTACTAGTCGAATAATCACATGTAATATCAATAACCACTTTCATAATGATGGAATGCATAATGCCGGACTATCATAACCACATAGTCAAGGCCTCATGCCAAGACCACAATTAAGATTTTTTCAAGGCCTCATTCCAAGACACTAGTTTGTCTCAGGAGACCTACCGATGCATCGAGGAGATGTAGCGGGCTCCACCCATCACTTATTAAGTCCAATAAATTCCGTATATGTATAGGTTTAAACATATCATAAATCGTAACATAATCATATAACATAAAACATGTATAAAGGAAACATAACATTTCCACATTTCAATCACAAGATATCAATAAAACACATTGATATAATAAAAACACTTTTAAAACCATTTTCAATACCAAAATAAAAGAATGTTAAAACTTTGTATTTATTTTTCATTAAAAAAAAGTTGTGTCTTGTAGAGGAAGTCGAAACTCAAATAATGGTCACGGCGGCAGAGAAGTCGTTGTCACCGCATATGTACGTCAATAAAAACATTCCCTTTTTTTCATTTAGTAAAACGCTTCATTTAAAAAAGATTCCTTTTGAATTAAAGTCAATGTCAAAGGGGTTTATATACCGTATAATATAAAGTTGTGTATAAAACAAAATATGCCTCACTGAAAGGAGATTGAGACGAAGACCCTTAAAAAGATCATTTTTTTAAATAAAGTAGATCTCTTATGTGTATTCACTATAATTACACATAAATAAATTACAAATACAATATAGGACATAATAATATCATGACATAATTTGGAAGTAAGAGATTAACCCAAAGAATGGAAATTGGGTTAAGAAATTCCCTTACCTCGTGTCCGAATTCACTCGACCGTTCTTTGATCTCCTGAATAATAAACTACAGTTAATCTCTACCTTCTTAAGAACCTTTTTCAAGATCATTATTCCTTTTATTTCACTTATTACCATGTCATGAACATTATGTAATTATTTAAGTTTATAACGGTCATTTTGTCGATCATAGGTACTTGAGTCAAAAATAAACATCTTATAATTACACTTTGTTCATGTGGTAAAATATCCATTATATCCATAATTATATTCATGATGTATATTTCATATACATCATATATATCCAGTATATAAATTCATTTATAATATTACATAACATTTAGAGGTAAGAAAGGAAATGCATCGTTCATGGAGACGGTAAGCCGTACATACGAATTAACGCTACTTACATTTCCATTTCATATTTAATAGAATGAAGTTATAACTATATAAAGGTATAATATAATTCCAGTATTATATAATGTATAATACCATTTACTACATCCTTTATAAATCCCACATATGGCATTAACGATTCAAGTCACTTTGAGGGGGCGGTAGTCCGCACTTCCTAAAATGAAATTATCGCGTTTACCCATAATGAAAAACATAAAGTATGCCATAAATGAGAAATACAGAAGCATAAGGAAAACATACAAAATATATATATATATCATATATGAAAATAGTTTCATCAAAATGGCCACCATTAGATGTGTTAAAAAAATATTGAACAATCATCGTTTCGTGAGGCAGTATTTCGCCACCCACAGAAACAGTATGTTATTTAACCATTAGACGAAGGTGTGTGTAAGTGTAAAACAAATAATTATCATAACAACATCCTAGTATATTTTATATAATGGTGTTGTTACAAAATAAAGGAATAAAAAGAGTTTAAGTGGTTGGAGAATCAAAATAAAACAAAACTACATTAGAGAAGACATTACCTTAAAATTGGGTAACTCTTTTTGATTTGAGGCAAAGGCTTCCTTCGGAAGACTTCTGCCCAAATTGAGGCTTCTAAGATTAATGGAGGGAAGTTGAGAGAGTATTTGGGTAGAGGTTGGCCGAGCCAAAAGTCTTTGAAGGTGTGAGGACGGTGGTTGTGGTGGGGGCCTTTTATAAGAGGAGAGAAGGGGCACTCTTGGAATGATTAAAATGTAACATTATTATGAAATGCTTTTTACGATTATAAAGGTCCCACACTTATATATTTTGAGCATAATGTGATAATGGTTCGAATTATACTCATCCAATAAGTTTTTTACAAGTTTATGTCTTAGATTTTACATTATCTTTTCATTTTATTTAAATCGTTAATTAATGAGGTAATCGCTGCATCATCTTGGTGTCATAAATAATATATTTTATCTAATGTCTAAAAATAATAAAAAAATATCATGATGTAGGATATCGTTCTGTATTTCTAATGGATATTTATAGTCAAATATATTACTTGTATAACCCAATTTAAAAATTGTTTTAGTAAAACAACGCTTGTTTGTGACATTTTTATTTTATCATTAAATAAAAAGTTATTTATGTCATTTTCCTACCAAAGTGGCTCCATGGGGTCCCCAAGTTGACCCATGGATTGTCTTGGTCGGCCATGACACATCTAATAGTGGTAGGACAAGTGTAATGGTCATTCCATATTTTTATAATACTATTTTTACCTTAAATTTCACTAATTACCTTTAATCGCGATTAATTAAACTTAAAAGTTACTATACATCAAAAAAAATTATTTTAATCCCATTGAACCACATTTTACATCCTAATGACGACCATGTATGTCGGATTTTTGAAAATCAAATCACAGAAGTGGTAATGTTTCATTTAAACGAAAAATCAGGTTTTTAACTACCACTTAGTGGTTTCACTATTCATCAAAAATTGAAGTTTTTCAGAACAATGCCAAAATTTCACTATAAGCTATAATTGATATTCTGAATTCAAAAATGATGTCTATTTTACAAAACTCCAAACATATAAGTTTCATTAATTAATTTTATAATTAATTCCTGCTGTCACAACAAATAGCGTGTTTTTAAGAAACAATATATATCAAAAGATTGACAATTGTTTTTGTCCAATTTCAAAGTGAAATTAATTCTGATGAACACCATTGGATAAAATGTTAAAAATATATTCTAATTATACTTTAAAACCATTCAATAGTATAATTTATCACTATAAATTATTTTGATCAAAAAAGTTGTTTTAAGTATTTTTCACTATTCATAAAAAAATGAAAGTTCTCAAAAAATTACAAAAAATTTAACATAGGATAATTTTGATATTACGAATACAAAAATGAAGTCCATTTTAAATATAAAATTTCTATAATTTTAAAAAGTGGGTATTACTATTCATAACGGCTACTCTAATTAGTCGCGGTGTGTTAGAACTCGAACTTGCGTACAATGCAAGCTATTGCATTATTGAAAGAGAGGCATATCGTGGAAGCTCGGGGTGTTACAATCTCCCCTTGCCAAGAATAGTGAACGGGGTTCATACTTCCTGGGAAATTTTTCTGAAGGAATAGTGAACCTTGTTCACTCTTCCTCCAGAATTTTTTAAATTATTAATATTAATATTTATTTACATAAATATAAATAGATATATAATTAAAAAATAAATAAAAATATTAATAAAAAAGAAATAAGATTTACTTATAAAGTTATACATACAAATTAAATATAAATAAATACTAAGTAAATATTAAATAAAATTAAGTAAATATTAATAAATATTAAATAAATATAAATAAATAGTATATAAATATAATTTAATACATGAAACAAATATTAAATAAATATAAAAATTATAATTTAAATAAATATTAAAAAATATTAATATATAAATAAATTAATAAAAATTAAATTATATATAAGTGTTAAATAAATATTAATAAATAGTAAGTATATAAATAATTATTAAATAAATTTAAATAAATAAAAATAATAATAATTAAATATTAATAAATATTAATAAACAATATATAAGTAAATATTACTAAATATAAATAAATATAAATTAATAAAGATAAATAAAAATATATATTGTTAAAAAATTTATAAATATCAATAATTATCAATAAATACCAATAAATAGTAAATAAATATAAATAAATAATATTAAAAAAATACTAAATACATATAAATATAAAAATTTATATAAATATAAATAAATATTTATATGTAAATATTAAATTAATATTAATAAATAGTAAATCAATATTAATAAATATTAATAAATAGTAAATAAATATAATTAAATAACATGAAATAAATATTAAATAAATATAAATATTAAAATTTATATAAATATAAAAAATTAATAGTATAAAAATAAATAAATATTAATTAAAAAATATATAATTATTAAATTAATATTAATAAATAGTATGAATATAAAAAAATATTAAATTAATACAAATAAATATTAATCAAATAGTAAATAAGGATAAATAAATATAACTAAATATTATAAAACACTATATAAGAAAATATAAATATATATAAATATATATAGATAAATATAGATAAATATATATAAATAGTAAATAAATATAAATAAATATTAATAAACATTAAAGAAATATAAATAAATACCACTAAATAAGTATTAAATAAACATACATTTTAAATTTTATATAAAAAAAATTATTAATATGTAAATAAATAAAAATTATTAATATGTAAATAAATAAAAATAATTTAAATAATATATATTTATTAAGTAAATATTAATAAATAGTAAGAATATAAACAACTTTTAGATAAATATAAATAAATATAATGAAAAATTAATTAAAAATTGAAAAATCGTAAATAAATAAATAAATATATATTAATTAATATAAATAAATAATATATAAGTAAATATTACTAAATATAAAAAAAATATAAACAAATATTAATTTATATTAATAAATAATAAATAAATAAATATTAATATTAATAAATAATATAAAAATAAATAAAAATAAATAAATAAATATAAATAAATAAAAAAAATTAATATAAATAAATATAAAGAGGTATGAATAAATAACATATAATCAAATAAAAATAAAAATATAGAAATAATAATTAACATTAATTAATATTAATAAATAGAAAATAAATGAAACTAAATATAAATATGTATTAATATTAATAAATAATATATAAGTAATGAATAAATATTAATAAATCGGAAATAAAGATTAATAAATATGAAGAAATATTAAATAATAAACATTGAATATGACTAAATATTAATAAAATATTCATAAATATTCATAAATGTTACTAAATGTCACTAAATGTTAATAAATATTCATAAATATTAATATTTACATATATTTCCCACTATTTGTTAATATTTATGAAAAAATATTTAACGGATAACAATTATTTATTAAAACTTGATAATAATTTTAAACATATATTAATATTTCTTTATTAATTATTAATATTTTATCAATATTAATTTATATTCATTAATATTTAATTAATAATTATATATTATTAATAAAATAGGGCTTCACACTCAACAGGTTAAAAATTTATTAGAATTTATGAATATTTATTTAATTTTGGTTAATATTCAATAATAATTAATTAATATAAATGAACATTTATTAATATTTACATAATATTTATTAATGTATACTAATTTTTAAATAATATTTATAAATACTTATAAATGCTTAAAAGTATTTTTTTCCATTTATTAAATTTTTTAGTGTTTTATTTATATTTTATATTATTTAATTAATATGTGTTAATATGTATTTAAATTTTATTTATATTTATTCATATTTATTCATATTTATGTGTATTTATGAATATTTAATAATGGTATCCTACTTTGAAGGAATATTTTATGAATATTTATAAATATTTGATTAGTATTTAATTAATATCTATGAATATTTATTTAATAGGTATTAGTATTTGTTTATATTTAGTGATTTTTATTTATAATTATTTTTCATTTATTATAATTTATAAATGTTTTTTAATGTTTAATTAGATTTGTGAATAATTAATTTACATATATTAATATTTTATTTCTATATTTTGTTATTTATATTCATTAATATTTATTTATATTTGTTTATAATTATTAATATTTATCATCACTTGGGAATATTTAGTTAATATTTAATCAATATTTATGAATATTTATTCATATTTTCAATATTTTTTAATATTTTTTAATATTTAAAAATATTTAATTAATCTTTTTTAATGTTTTATAAATATTGATTTATTTTTAATTAATTTTTATTTTTTTGTTATTATTTATTTTAATATTTCATTAGATATCTATTTATATACATTTATTTAGTAATATATATAAATAAAAAATTTGTGGAGAAAAAGTGAACATCGTTTGCTCTTCCTTCAGAAACAGTGCACATGAAGTGTGAACTCCATTCACCCATCATGATGAGGAGAGATGGGTGAACGAGGTTCACGCATCTCTAGACCCATTTTTTAAAATACCTCAAACCCTATCCTTTTGGTAAAAATTTAAAAATTAAAAACCTAGTTAAACAAAATTCCCCATATATCTCTCCTCCCATGTGGCCTCTATAGCCCAAGGCATAAACCCACCATTCTCTCCCAATTTTGATATCCCTGATGCTCTCCTTCATATGACTCCCCATATACCAATGTACTTCCATGTGTTGATGCTCTCCTCCACTGCACATCTACACTGAATGTATTTAGATTTATATATGAACCAGCATGGTGATTGGCCCATGTGTGGGTGGCCTGCAGGTGGGGTGTTCTCTGACCGGTATCATAGAAACTTATAAACTGGGCACAATAACTAATGATGGTGAGGAGGGGTGTCGTGGGTGCTATGACGATCAGGATGGTACGTCACCAAAAAGACTATGGAAGATGGATGAGCGGCTCTTGCGGTTAGGTTCTTTAATAGTGGTGACATAGTAATGCCGCTCAGATGATGGAGTTGGCTACCGTGAAGGTGTAAATGGCTTGGGCGAGGCAGTATTGATGTCCAATTGATGGAATTTCCTTCTCTGATGGCAGTGACTGTGAACAATCTGAATGGGATTTGGTGGTAGGTTCCAACTTGACCAAATGATTGGTAGGGGCCAGAATAAAGGATCCCGTGTGGAATGAAAAAATAAATCATGGTGCTATGACCTGCATTTTTAGCTCATGCATGTGTGGTGAGCATGTGTGTGAATGTAATTACAAACCTAAGAATATAATAAAATATTGTTTATAAACAACTTCTAAAAATATCAATAAAAATATACACTGTAAATTTCCACAACAATTTAAATTTATACATAAAATCATAATACAATTATATTAAAACATAAAAAAAATATACATTTTTAGAAAAACATTTCATATGAAACAAATAAACATAAATCCCACTTGCACTTAAAACATGAATACCCAAAATATAAAAAAATAAAATTTAAATTTCAGTGAAAATATATTCACATATAAACAAAACTATATTATTTTTCAATGAAAATTTAAATTACCATTTTTGTAAGACAAATTACAATGACAAGTTATTAGGGAAATTACATATGTAAATTTCAAGATAAAATTTCCACCCGAAATTTATAGTGAAAATATGCACATAATATTTACATTTCAAAATCACAGTTATAATTACACAGAAAATATATTAATGCATAAATAAAACTCGTGAAATTTCACTAGAAATTAGCATTCGAAGTGTGAATTGGAAGTTTTTAGTGTAAATTTTCATTTTAATCTTTCAGTGAAAATTAACATTTAGATTTCCAATGAAAATTTTCAATGTTTAATTTATACATACTATGTGAATTTGAGTGTGAGTGTATATTTATATGTGTGTGTGTGAATCCTAATATTAATATACAATATTTTTTGTGTGGAAATTTATCCAAAACATTTCCTGTGTATACACACATGCATACATACAATGTATGTATATACATATATATTAATATAAGTATATACATTTATATATTTATATTTATAAATATATATTAATATATGTATATACATAAATACATTCACATATTTATATACAAAATTTTCCCCAAAAATTTTCATTGAGAACTTTTCATGAAAATTTTCATTGGAAATTTCTAATGTGAATTTGTACATATATATTTTAGTTCAAATTTCCAATATATATTTACCAAAAAACATAATCAAAAGTAATTTTATTTTAAATTACACACACAAATATACACAAATATAAATATGCACCTTAATAAATAATAGTGATTTTGCAGTGCCAATTTCCATTGCAATTTTTAGTACATATATATTGAAAATTTACACTGCAAACTTACATTGTAAATTTACATTGTAAATCTAGACAAAAAAATCAGGTGAATATTTATAATGTATATTTGAATGAAAAAACACATATATAAGTTAAAAATGTAATTTTCCAATGTAAATTTACACCAATAATTTTCAAAGAATACATAGAAACATATACATTTGCACAACAAATTCTCATTACTAAATTTCAATTGAAATTATTTATAAATTTTCAAGTGAAAATTTACATCAAAAACTTTCAATGTATTCATAGAGACGTACATATAAATATTCAGTGATAATTTAGTGAAAATATTATATGTAAACTTCCTCAATTTCTATTGAAATTCGAAATGAAATTCAACAGTGAAAAGTTTCACTTATTTGAAAATTTAAAGTGAAAATTTATAATTGTAAATCTAAATACATACTATAAAATCAATATAATCATATATACATATATCAATAAAATTATAGGCATATATACATATATTTATTTTAAATAGGCATTAAAATTTTACAGTTATCAGGGGAAATTTATAGTCAAAATTTTCAATGAAATATTATAATTCATATTTTATTTTAATTTTTTTTTTAAAATATATATTTAATTTTCCATTGAAGATATATTCACATGTAATCAAATAATAAAAATTTCCACTGAAAATTTATAGTGCTAATTTTCACTTGAAATTTCCAGTGTGAATTTTTAAATGAAATCCATGGTTCAAATTTACCTTAAAATTTACAATTCAAATATATAAAATTTCCATAGAAATTTATAATGAAAATTAAAAAATTATTTTTTTAAATATTAAATATTTCTTAATATCAATCTAATATGTATTTTATATTGATATTCATATTGAAAATTTTCAAGGTGTGTATATATATATATGTATAAATTACTATATACAGACATACAAACATACATGTATATCCATATACATAAACTATAATTTGGAGAATGATTTGGTCCTTTGCTAAAGAATTTTCTACTTTCATTTTTACATTCATCATGTGTGGAGGTAATCTAGATGCACATCATTTTCCATGCCATGGCTGATTATGGGGCGACCATTGTCAGGTTGATTCTTTTACCTATTGGATTTTTATTTCTTGTTTGATTGATCAATAATATATTATTTTTTTTCTCAAAAAATAAACACACACTATTATAAATATAAAGCGAAATTTTCTATTATAAATTGACAGTGTAAATATCATGTGCATTCATGCATATATAAAAAGCTTGTTTCTATTTTTATTTTTCATTATTGTTATGTATTTTTTTTAAATAGATTATATTACTATATATTTTTCCAAAAAAAATTATAATTTTTAAAATGTTATAAAAGTGTATATATATATATTTATTAATAAAAAAATGGAAATTATAATTTTTTGTAAAACATAATAAATAATATAATATTTTGAATGTATGATAATTTTTTATAATATTAATATTTATTATAATTAATATATATATATATATTAAATGAAAAAATTACATTATATAATTTTATTTTTAAAATTTTATAAATATGTAAACATAAATATATCAAACTGTAATTATCATGCATATAGATAACAATACAAGAAAATGTATTATATTTAGTACCTTATGCATGTATGTAAAAATACTTCAACATATCTCTTATATATATTCTAAATAAATTTAATATTCATAAAAAGAGTATACAAAAAATATATGTTGATGTTCCAAATTCTCGAATAACAATTTAAAAGGGGGGATGAATCATTTGTTCACTTTTTATCTGTTTAAATTTTTTTAAAACATAACCCACGCAACCTGTTGAAGCTTTTAACCTTATCATATTTTGGTGAATAATCATGCATGAAAAAGTAGGAATGTAATAAAAACTCATGATATTTTCAATGTTTTTCCTCAGTGTGAGAACCTAGATCCATACCATAGACACTCTCATGGGTCAATAGAAATTAACTAATTCAAATAAATGAATAAAACTTGTTCCAACACCCATTTGACACATTCCTTCTCCCAATATGAATAATTATACTAACCTCCATCAGTTTACAAAGCTTTCTTACAAACAATTGATCCAAAAAAATGCAAAGACTTTGCTCAATCAACTCCACAAAATTTCTTCACTCTGATGACCTTCAGTCTGATGAACCCTGTCTAATTGACTTAGTGCAATCGACTCAATATGATTCTCCCATTATCACTACATTTCTAAAGTAAATTTTTTCCCATATGGATAATAAAACATTCACTTCTCAAAAACATCTCAAAAAATAGTTCGAACATCCTCAGAATGATCTTCCTCTATTTAGTAAACAAACATTCAATTGTCTTGTATTCTAACGAGATCTCTGTTTGAAATGTACTCTAACTCAACTTTTTAATAAATATTTTCTTCACTCTTCCTTTTTTTTATAAAATTACATTTTTGAAGTAAGAATATATGGTTCTTCTATTTATAGGAATCTCATAATGGAAAATGAAATAAACTTAAAAACCCTTCCCACATACTCAAATTAAAAAAAATGAGATCTATGCATGTTTTAATTTTAATTTTTACCACTTTAACTCCTCACAAATATTTTTGGAATCTTCTTGAGTCTTATTTGTAATCAGCCTTCTTGAACTTCCAATATTTTCTTCAGTCTGATGGACCATCATCAGATCATTATGATGGAACATCCTTAGCTCATTATGATGGAACCTTCTCATATCGTTACGATGAAAATTACATATCTCATTACAATGGAACATCATTTTCTCATTATGATGGAACATCCATAGCTCAATATGAATTGACTTTCCTCATCAAATTTATTCATAATAACTTTCCTTCTCAATGTCAATCAGATAGACCTTCCTCCTTGATTTTATTCTGATTGAATTTCCTCCTGAGAGTCATACTGATTTACATTCCTCCTCAATGATTATCTTTCCTTCCCAGAGTTAGTATGATTAAATTTCCTTCTCATAGTATGTCTGATTGAATTTTCTCCTCAGAGTCTGTCTGATTAATTTTAATTCATAGTGTCTGTCATATAGAATCCTCAAAACATAAGAATTATAATTATGTTGGTATTCTCATAACATTGGAATTACCATTACGATGAAAACTAAACTCTACCATGTCGAAATTCTACAAACCTCATTAGTTATAACTCATTCATACTTCACTAAACATATATGTCCAGTACATATGGATCCAATGTAAACATTTTATTGATTCGTGGGACCGATACAATCTTTATGATTCATTCATATGATTAAAATATTTTATCATGAGTGTTTCCAAGATTTATGAGAACATCAATATGGAAAGATCATCGTTTGAATTAATTTTATAATGTTTGAAAACTTTTAACCCTTGAATTCACATTTCTAAAACATGTTTTTTCACATCATTTTGTCTTCCCCACTCATCATATTCTGAATTTTTAAAATATACTATGTCTTATGGATCATCAAAATAATGATGATGGATCTGAGACTAATGGAGTGTCTAATCAACAAAATTAAATTTCTATCAACTTCTTCTTCTATTAGGGCTAATTATGATACTTTGTGTTTACTACTTCTCAGTCATATCCTCTCCATCTAGAAAACAACTTTCTCAAAAACAAAACTTTTCACCCAATTTATTTATTTTGGTTTAAACATTCATCAACTGTCATCTATATTTCAAATACATTTTTTGAGAAAATATTAGTTGTAAAAAAATACAAAAAAACATTTTTTAAGACCAAACATCACAATGGTTATTGAATCCCCCATTTTTATTTTTTCATCTTTCGTTAAAAACACTATTTTTGTAAACAAATCATGTTTTTTTACATTTGCAAAAAAACATATGTTATCAAATGCGAGTTTCCAAACCCACGTTACACGATAAAGTATAAATTTTTAATTGATTTTATCTCGCAATGACAAGAAAATTTTGTGATCATGTTAAGATCAAATCACCATCAATTTTATTTTTTCTCGTTTTTATTTTTCTCTCATTTCTATTTTCCTATCCCCCATTATATAATGACCAAAAACTCAGATTCATGAAATAAAGATAATTAAAAACTTATTATAGAGTAAAATGTTGTTAGTTTTCACCCTCCTATGTGAAAATAATCCAATGTGTTGGTAAATCCTTAGGAGATTTATGAAGTCATTAGAGGAGGTTGAAATGATATTGCAGCCTAAACTCAAAAAACCTTTCTTTTGGCTCTTCCATGGGGTAGATATCATCTATTTGATACATCATTGTGATATAATCCATCAAAACATATGTATTAGAAATTTATGTTTTATAAAGTGAAAAATTTTATCAATGTTTTTTTATTATGAATTTTGGAAATTATTTTTATAAAGATCAATTTCACACTAATTGTCACATGGTATCATCAATGTTTTAAAAGAATTTATTTTTTAATCTTCCAGATGAACTTTCATCCACAATATCTGAGTACAAGCCCATGTGGCCACAATATATTCTGATTTCATTGTGCTCAATGTTACTAATCCTTGGTTATTACTATGAAAACTTACACAACATTAACCTAAGAAAAATGTATTTGATTAGTATGATTTTCTATCATTTCAATCTGTAACCTAATTGAAAATGGTATAACCCTGAACCTTCATCTCAAAATTTCATTTCTATAATAACCTGTGTCAATATTTTCTTTGAAATATCTTATAACACTTTTTCATTCGATCATTGGTGATTATTTTGGATTAATTTTATATTCATCACAAAAAGTTTCAACACAAATAATATTAGGACATGAAGTTGTAAGGTAATATAGATTTCCTATTATCTTCTGAAATTCTTTCTGATTCGCACTTTTTCAAAAAATAATATTTACTGAACATCGTCATCAATGAAATATGAGTAGAAAATTCACTAGATTGTTCCATTCCAATCTTCTGTAACAATTCCCCGACATTTTTTTCTTTATATAGGAAAATTTATTTTATTTTTGTTATCAACTAAAACTAAGGAAGAATTTTAATTCTCCTAACCTTGAAATCTCATAGTTCAATTTCATTTTTTGAAAAAAAAAGTAAAAACGTATTCTATATACATAGAAAAAAATATTTCATCCATATAAACAATTAAAATTAGAGTTACAGAGTCAAAATTATTCCCATATAAGTTGCTATCAACTTTTCATTTATAAAAATTCGACATTCTCAAACAATTCTCAGGTTTATGATGCCATTAATTTGGATCTTGTTTCATCCCATTCAAAGGTTTATTTAGTTTACAATCGTTATTAGATCCTCATCTTGTTGAAACCCACATGGTTATTAAATATAAAACATTTCATTAATTTATCCAATGGGAAATGAAATATTTACATCCATATCATATAAATGTTCTTTTTATGGTGAGAATGCATTGCTACAAATATTTTACTATTTTTTAACCATTCAATGGGGGGAAATGCTTCCATCAAAATCCAATCATTCCACCTATGTATAGACATTACAAACAATACTTTCTTTTTTGAAACATCAATATGTTCATTCAAAATTTTTCTCTATACCCAATTTGTTTCGAAAACATTTTTACATTTTAGACATTGAATAATTTCACATGTTTCATTTTTCACAATTTTATCTAACTTATCATTCATAGAAATCACCCATTATTTTGGTTGAATATCTTCTAAAACTAATTCTATCTTCTTTTTTGAGATGATACAAGTTTGATTTTCTAATATCAACTTTCTTATAATTTAAAATGGATTCTTCTAATTCCAATGATTATTTGTTTTCTCAAAAATGTTTTAAGTATAAAATTTATTGTTCTGTTTTCTACTACACTTTCCTCATCACATGATTAATCTAAATATTCCTTCAAATTAAATTTCCTAATATCATTTTCACTAGAAACATTCAATTTTTCTTCATTAACATTCACAAAAATAGTTGTTAAAGAAGATGGATTCTCAATGGATTTCGAATAATATGATTCCACTAAATTCTGTAAACTTTTGTTTCAACACTTGTAACTTCTTCTATTGGGTGTATAACCAATAAAATACCCTTCCTCAGCTTTTTTATGAAACATTCCCAGATCTGATTTTTATATTTTATGTAAAAATGGAATTTAAAAAATATTAATTACTTCGATGAAGGTTTTTTGTTATAGAATATTTCATAATATTTAATGATATATTCTAGATCTAAAAAAATCTATTCTGAACATGTGTAGTAGTATAAAAAGATTATATATAGTAGGAATTTGAATATTTGTATTATGTTATCATGATTTTCCCCATTTTCAAGAAACATCAATTATTTATTTCTGCTACTACATTTTTTTGATTTTAGGGGGAACTAAACTGATGTTTGATACAATGTTTTCTTGGACAAGTTTCAAAATTGTTTCTTGTGAATTCACTGCCATTATCTATTCTAATCCTCTTTATATAATCCCCAATTTTCTTCTCAATATCCATTCTGAAAAACCATAACTTCTCTATAGACTATTACTTATGTTTAATAAACATGATGTTATTTCATTAAATTGAAATCATCAATAAAATTGATAAATTTTAAATCACTTTTTCTATTTATGTCTCATAATTCCATATAAATTGGAAGGAATAAGTTCAAGAGGTCTGGTATACTGAATATCAACTCTCTTATGACTTTTTATTAGTCATCTTCCCTTTTTGAAAATTAACACAAACATCTAAATATCTTATTTTTAATTATGAAAAAATATAAAACATCTCCTTTAGAACAATTGATAATTTTGATATTCCCAAGGTTTCTATGTCATCGGTGTCACAATTTTTTTCATCTTTAGCTCTCAAGTAACAATATTTATTAAACTATAAAATTTGAAAAAGATTACCACTTGATATTTCTCCTTTGGTGATAACATTTCCATCGTTCACAATTCTGATGATATAAGAATATTTTCTAAAAATCACTTCGTTTACATAATCAAAATGATGAAATAAACGATGTATGTTATTTTTTAACCCATCAAAAATTAAAACATCCCTAGATTTCAACTTTTCTACGTCATTCTCAACCATTTTTATTCCTCTAATTTTAAGGAATTGTCATTACTGGATGTAACGGCTCCTCCATCATGACTTTCAACATGTTTCAAGATTTTTATATAACCTATCATACATGAAGAACAACCACAATCATGTATTAATTGATTGTTCATTCTATATCACCAATAATGAAAATTAAAATTGATTATATTTTTATATAACGTATAATAAAAATTATTCTTCTAAAAAATGATTTATAAATTTAAATATAATCAATTGTCATTTTTAATTTTATAAAATCATTAAAAATAAATTTCTATATAGTTTATTGAGTAATAACATATAGATTAAAATATGTATAGTATCAAAATTTTATATAATAATGAAAAATTTAACATTTTGGTTAAAATGTACTAGAAGGAAAACCCCAATTATGATTCTACGTGTTTAAAAAAACTATGTTACATGATATACATCAAGAATAAAAAATGTGATAATTAGTAACATGATGTTGATCAACCTGTAAATAAAGAATTAGAGAACATAAATATTTGTGGCTTTTAAAAAAATTATATGTATATAGGGAGGGATCCAAACTGGTTTATATTATAAAAAATTATACATTGAAACATAGAAGAATCAATTAAATTAAAAACCCATAGAAATAAGTTTCTCTCTACACATGACATTTCTCTCTTAGTTTTTACTCTCCAATTAATGTATCATGGAGGAATCATAATCCAAGATCACGCTCCAAAATTTTTATTGTCATTCATGGATGAAAATACTTACCAAATTCTAATAAAGAACAATATAAATTAATTTTGAGGTGGTAATCAAGTAGTTAGGTGGGGGTTAGTGTTTCGAGGAAAGTAGAATGTAATAAATTTAATTGGGTGTTATGGAATCTATGATGGCTAGTGTGATGTGGTTTAGGGGTGTAGTACGAGGCCACATAGCGCATAATAGCATGGGGAAACTTTAATGGAATAATTGGTGGTCAAGGAAAAAAATATGGACATTCTAACAAAATAAATTGAAACATAGCTCAGAATTGTAGAGGAAGGACTAGTTTTGAATGTTGATGAACTGAGAGAGAGGAAACAACAATACGGTTCAATGTGAGCGACAAAAGTGGTAGGGTTCCATGAGAGCATTAAGGAGTGAGAGATGATACATTGTTTTTTTATTTTTATAAGATCTTGTGTGGCTTTTAATAGTGACTTAATAAAATTTCTTATAAAGAGTAGTTTGATCAGCGCTAATATATTATGCACAGAATAACTACAATTTATCAGTGCTAAAAAATCATTGATAAATTTATAATTTTAATAATATACCTTATTAAAATGTAATTATAAATAAACATATTAAAAAATATTCTGTATATTTATAAATATATGTATGTATTTATAAATATACATATATATATATATATTATTTTTTATAAAATTATAAATATAATAAATATATTTACTATTAAAATATATGTATTATAGTTTTATTATTATATAAATATATATAACTAATTATAATTATAACTATAATAAAATCTATTTCTAATTATTTTTATAAAATTATATTTGTTTATATTTAATTATATATTTATATAATTATATATATACTTATTAATATAAAAATATATATTATGGGGCTATGACATACCCAATGGTAGTGTGGTGTGTGTGAGTTACGGTTGAATGAGTTGTGGTCATGTAATACAGCTTGAATAGAGGGCCCCTCCTAACGATGGGGATGAAAATTTTGGTAGGGGGTCATGCTTTGCACATTCGATGACAAGGTGCTGACAGATGGGGTCTTCAGGTAGCAAGGGATATCCACCAACATACATGTGCGGGAAGGGCGGTAAGGAATGTGATAGTCGTAGGTGGGTTCTAGGTCATTACTAAAAAAATGACTTTTAGAGACTTCCAAAAGTGCTCACTAAATGGCTTTAGCAACCATCATTAGACCACCTTTTGTTGTCATAGTTTCCACATAGATAAAGGGGAAAAAGTGACCACTAAAAGTTTTCCTTATATCTTTTGAAGGGTTTATCGACCTCTATAGGCGGTCGCTAATTCTCTCCGAAAAAAATACGTATTATAGACAACCTATGGCGGGCGCTATTCTTCTATTTTTTAAAACCCCACATTATAAATTCCATGCTCTCATTATTCCATGGTGAATGAAAAATCAAAAAAATCAAAAATCAAAAATAAAAACATGTTTTATAACATAAATAACTACTTACCCAATCATGTAGTTCTCATTATTTATCTTCAAATAATAACATCATAATATAATCCCATCAAAGTCACCATAACCAAGCAATTGATAAAATGACTACCACATGTCCATATGTGGCCACTCTGAAAATGTCTAGAATTATCCATCAACTTGAAAATTTATTTTAGCTCTCTATTAATGGTGGTTCATGATCACAAAATGAATCGAGAAAATTTAAAACCAAATACATAAATGAAAAACCTAAAATATCATTTTTATTTCATGTGATATATTCTTGGAATAAGATCACACAACCTATGCATGAGACATGAGCATCAATAATCAGAAAGACCTATTGTGATGGAAGGTATATGTGATAAGTGGAGGAATTTGAAGATTATTTCAATGTATATAAAAATTACACAATAAATAATGATTATTGAGAAAATAGTGAAAACATATCAGTGGCAGGTATAGTAATTCAATAGAATATAGTTTTCCTGAGCTCAATAAAGCATGAATAGAGGAAAAAACTATAGTGATCCATGAATGTTGTATGAAACTTAGTAACCTTAAAAGAATGCAGTGGTAATAAAATGATTATATTCATGGGTTTTTAAATACAATGTTGATGTTCAAGAAATAAAATTCCGGAAGAATAAGTTGTGCACAAATGATGTGATGGAAGAAGTTGTATTATGTGTATAAATAATATACATTCTTGAAATTGAATGAATTTAAATCTCATCAGATGGGTGGAAGTAGACTTAGTATATTTTTCATAAAAATACCATGTACACATGTCTTTTATGTATTGGAATGTTAGTGATGTTTTGTGGAAATATGAAGCCAATATATGGAGTTCCAAAAAGAGATGATACATGTGAGTTTAAGATTTACACAGAAATTTATGTTCAAATGATTTTATTCCATAACATGATTCATGTTTTGAAATCACATGTAATGGATCAAGGATAATGGTTTTCGATGTGTGTAATGATTCAAGTTGAGGATGCAACACTGTATGGTTGCAAGAATATGCATGGGATCAAACATCATAATGATGTTGAGTATTTTCTATAGGATTCTTATTGAACAGGGTATTGAATAAAGTAAACATGTTTTATTGGAAGAATAGGAAGCTATAATTTCTAGGGGTAAATAATTATTATGTTAAAAGGAAATTAAATTCCATTTAATACTTGAGTATATAGAAAAATCATCATTTACATGGAATGTAGTGACAGTAGGACACCCACAAAGTGTATGGCCATTAATTATATGGACATATTCAAAATAATCCCTTCTCTACAAGTAAAATTTATTAGAATAATGTTAAAAACCATAAGGATAATTCTTTATAATAAAATAATCGACATTCACTTTAATGAAAATATTAATCCTGTATACAAAGAAACATACACCAATCATGAAGTAGAAGGGTCTACGAAAATAATATTATTCTATTGGGATGAAAACAAGTGAATATATGTATAACCTACCATTATGTGTGTAAGAAACATCTTTATTTAGACCTATGTATAGCATTGAAACAATTCATATCATTTCCAAATCAATAGAGTTCAAATTCATAATTGGTAAAATCCGGATGTCATTTCATACACACTTTAGCCCAATTTTTAGAATAATATAGAAATCATATTAGATCAAATAAATTCTAGATAATATACTCTGTAAATTGGAAATTTCATTAATAAAATAATCTTTAACATTGGTACCTATCATATTACAGATGCAGCAATCAAACTACAAGGAGTCATCAATTGTCTATACACCAAGATTCTAGTGTGTAACTCTTCATTTCAGGTGTGAAAGATGATATAAATAACATATTCATTATGAATGTTTTTAATAAATTTTATATGTATTTGATATGTATTACCCATCAAATAATAGGATAATAAAAATAATAATGAGTTACTGGATGTTGGATGTACCATAACATCATATTTATGGTCATGAAAAATATTATCACCCCTGATGTAACAATGGATAATAAGAGGGTGAAATACATGTTAAAATAACTGTTTAAATAAACATGTTATTGGAATTCAACATAATGAGAGGTTATCTACAATATGGGGAAAAAGAGATAAATATATCTATTATGGAATTCTATGAAATCCATGTATTCCCTTTCCTTGAAACATATTCAGGACTAGTCTCACTAAAAAAATATTTAAATAATAAATATAAGCATAAATTATATAATTTATATAAAAATTAAACAATCCAATCAAAAATGCATTAAAAAATAATCATTAAATCTATTAAGTACAATTAAATAGATCAAACAACTATAAAATTCAATAACAAGATGTAATATTTTTGGATTAATAGCCATCAAGATGTCAAAACCTCTTGAAAATTATATTTACAAAAATAAAAAAAACCTTTTAGAGTTAAAGGACCAACAAAATAGACATATAGATAAAAAATATTCTTTATTAAACAAAAATAGTCATAAATATAAATCATAGATGTTGCAGTTACATAATATGAGTTTCACAAATTAAAAATGCATACAAACTTTTGATAAATGAATTTATAACCTTATTAAAAAGATAAAAGAATTTATATTTAATAATTTTGGTATTCAAAATTTATATGTAATGGTAGAATATTTACCATAGTTTTTCAAACCTGTCATAATGTGTGTCCTTAAAACAAAAATCAATGAAAATCTAAGAATACATACTAGAAAGATGAATATTTCTTCAATCATGGTATAAAAAAAATTAAATTTCTATTTTCTCTAATACTTACCGAGTTTGAAGAAATTATATAAATCAAAATATTTAGTGTATATAATGGAGCTAAATTGTATTGATTATTATTATAGATTCACATGTCAAATAAATGTTTTACCAAACCCATGTAATATCAAGATTGAAGTAGCATAAACAATCCATGTAATTTTATTTTAGAGTAATCAAAAGAAACAAAAAAAATATTGTGTTTGGTATGACGATAATTCGAAGGAATAAATGACAGAACATTTAAAACCACTCATTAATGTGGGTTCCAATATAAACAAAAATATTGAAGTCACTACAAAAGAAACAATGAACATTATAAAACAAAAAAAAGTAAATAGTTGTATGAATGGAATATGTAGACAAACTAAATTTAAAAATTAATAAAAAATGAAAAATTGAATAATAACCTATTTTTTTAGGTGAGAAGACTAAAATTATTTTATAATATCAAAATTATGAACATATGAACTAGTTTAATAGTGTAATTTGTTTATTAATAGTTAATTAGAATACATATATAGGATGATATAAAAAATATACGTTAAAAAACATAATAGAAGTGAATCAAAACACAAATATATTATTCTAAGAAAATGTTTATTGTTCCATAAAATCATTATTTACACAATTAAAACATCCTGAAAACATCTATAGTAAATGTAGTAAATAAAACATAAAAACATTGAATTAATATAGATCATTAGGTTATTATAATTTATTTAGATTGATAAATTTTATTTAGGTCATTTTCTATCATGATTATATTAATTTCTCCCTTTATATAGGTAGACTAATAGGGTATGCATAAAACACTAGAAGAGATATAGTATTCCTTGTAAATAATATTTTTTGTATCTATGTTTTTCAAGAATCCTAATTTAGAAACACAATATTATCATGATTTCATCAATGATTTTAGAATTTATGAATGTGAATAATTTGTCATGGATTTGAAAAATACAAGGAATATATTTCTAAATTTATTGAGGGAGATAATTACCCTATGGTTAATTAGGAATATAAAGGGGTGAGTATGGTCGTTGATGTGTGGTATTCTATAAACAAATTAGGGGGATGGATGGAATTGAAGCTATATGTATAGCCTACAATTACCACTGAACTGAGAGCTTTTTGCCTCTTAATTAATTTAGGATTATATTTTAACAATCCATTATCAATAAAATGAAGGTATAAGTCTCACTATTGTTATGTGATGTAATATGAGGTTTATTGAGTTAGTGTATGTTACTTTATAATTCATCCCTATCTCAGGTTGGGTATTTCATTACCATTTCATACTCATCCTCTTTCTTTTTCCATGAAAATTAAACCCGAATAATTAGTTATTAATTTCACAACTAGTCACTCTAATCCATGAGACCATTATCTGAATCATAAGGAAAATGATTAATCGTGGTATTGAATAACATTACTAATTAATAACAACAAGTTTATGACCATATAATAAGGGAAATTAATAAGTGAGAGAGGGCACCTAGCCCATTGGTTTTCTTATAATCAACTTTGGAGACAATATAGATTAATAAATTTCTAAATTCAATCAACTAACCTATAAAATAGAAATTATTATTCATGAAATATCATCCAATAATAAATTTGATTATCACTTCAACTTTTAATATCATTTCTCATGAACTATAACTATATTCCATGTGTATAAAAAGGGAGGATCTGCAAGTATTCGACATCTTCTTGAGTCATGTAGTTCTTTATTTAAATGGTGTGTGATAGTGAGGTTCATACCATGTGATATTTAAAGATATTTGAAACCTAATTACCAACATGAGCACCATACATGACACATATTTAGTTAACTAAATTTCATTTTATTTATAAACCTATAGATACTCTATATTATTTGATCTATTTACATCAAATGTATTTTCTAATGCCAATTACACTGATCGTTCCAATCACCACTTTCCCAAGAAACTAGGGTCCTCAGTTTAGTAATCGTTTCCACCTTCATTTGTGAACCAATGATCTCTGACCAAATTACTATTCATTGTAGAAGGTTGGGCACTCGTTTTACACACCTCCACCATAACGTCCTCATTCACATATCCCATTATCATGGTAACTTGTGGCACACATTTTCCATTTCTATGACTAATCTAAAATATTTATTTGTTTCATTTCTTCCTTTTAATGATCCATTTTCATGCTCATTGGAATGTTAACCATGACCATGGCCTAAAATGATAATTTATCATGAAAAATAAAAATATTTGGTGTAAGGGAATGTAATTGATGTCTATTTCATCATTGGGAACCCAATGACTCATATGGATAGTGATTAGAAGAAAACATAACTCATCGGGGCTCTCACATATAAGAAATATTCTTATGAAATGGAATATTGATATGTGGAATGTATAGATGGTTTGGTAGAAAACACTATGTGATGTAAAATTTTGATTGAATACATCGAATCAGGGGATTCATGGATAGATAATGGAATATAGTTAAGAGATATAACCCAAATATATTGTTTTTTCTTAACTGTGATGTAAAATATGGAAGGAGAGAAATCATACCATTGAGAGATAGGATGACATAGTGTTGTTTAGAAAAGATGAAACATTATAAGGAATTATACAAATTATAGGATGTTGAGTCAATCCATTTTATATCATCCAATATGGAGTGCATGTCTTAAGAACATTATCTTTTGGGTAGCTATCTAGGGGATTTCTAAAGAAAGGTAAAAGAAAAAATATTAAATTTGAACAGTAAAATTTTAACTGAAAAAAATGACATAATAAATTAATTCATCTCAATGCTATGTTATTTTAACAAAAGAATGATGATATATTAATCACAATTACCAGGAGTAAATATATAGAATATCTAAAAATAAAAACAATCAATACATAGTGTGTTCACTCCAGAAGGACAATGAGTAGTCAGATTATGAGATTCTTTATTTCCCTCCCTCTTGATGAAGGGGAAAGAACAAGTCATGATGTTGTGGCTGAGAGACTGGTTTTTCATTATGAGGAAGCTAAAATATTGGAGACTGAAAACCTTTGTGCCAATGGAATTAATGATGTTGAGACAATCAGATTTAATGTGTTTAGGATTCCATCCATAATCTTTTGCGATAGTCATATCAACAATGATGGAATGGGCTTCAGCAATATAAGGTTCTCAAAAGGAATGGCTAATATCATGTCTGATAATAATGATTTTTCCACAATGGTACCAAACCATAAATCTGTTTCCAGAAAATCCATCCATGGATACAGAATCATCTAAATAGATCTTAAGGATCTATTCAAAATTGGGGCTCCATCTAGTATAAAAAATGTGAGAACTGGAGAACCCATTTTGGTCAGGGTCCTAATTCCACCAATCAATCTAGGAATATTATCGTTCAATACAAATACCACATGGTTTTGATGTGTGATTAAAAATTATTTAATTTCATATAAGCCAAATAATTAAATCTATGAAATATATAAATGCAACCATATTAGAAGTGAAATTGGAAGACCACATCATCATGTGTGATGTGAGGTCTGGAACTTCATCATGCATAAGCACTGTATGAGATCCCAAAGTAGTCCAATACTTTTTATCCCCTAGCCAATGGATGATGTCCCGTAAAGGAGATTCCAGTTCATCTGAGAGAAGGGGACATTGAAGGTTTCCTCTAACATGAAGGAAGGATAGGAAATCAATGGTGTGAAGAATACCAATAGAAATCTACCCCCATATGTAGAAGATCTATGGGGTGATGTTAATTTTCCTATGTGTTTTCCAAATCCCTTCTTTTTCCTCAATATGAGCATCAAGGGAAACTTCACATCCGAATTTCACTGAATTGGATCCTAAAATGTCATTACTCTAAAAGAGACAATCCTTCCCCACTTCCATCACACAGATAATGCTAAAAATATTCATTTTATACCTTTTATTAAATAAAGAATAAAATTTATCCCAAAACCAACCATTTCCAGAATAATTGAAAATGAATTGGACAAGGGAATCCTCAAAAATAGGGTCGGACAGGGATGTAAAAAACATGTTATCTTTACTAATCAACCAATGATGATTCCAAATATTGACTTTCATTCCATCCTCCATCCTCCATATATTTCCAAAATCAATTAATTTGTGTGATCATAAAATACTTCTCCATATGAAGCTTGGGTGGGGCAAAGAGAGGAGTTCTACAAATCCAAGTGAGGAAAATTTTTTGGACATGGAATCTGTGCACAAAGAGATGATGGTTGAGTCAAAAGGTGATACCCTTGCTTAGACTAAAGGGAATCGGTAAATAGATGTAGTTCATAGAGTCCCATCATCCCCCTTTAAGGAAAAATAATGACTTTCAGAATGTCTAATGCATTTTGTTTCACCCATTAATATGGCTTCACCAAATCATGGAAATACGAGAGTAAATTTGGACAAAAATCAGACTAGGATTCTTGAATCATGAAATGATATAGCTTGGGATAGATTGAAGAGATTCCTTTATGAGATCTTCTTTTCCTGATTTAGAAATTATTTTCGGAGACAAATGCTAGAATTTTTTTCCTTATTTTATCCACATTGAATGAGAAAATTTCTTTATTTTCTCAACTTACCATCAGGTGGAGACCAAGGTATTTATTTTGTTTTTTGACAATTTGAAAACCCAAAATGAGATAAATCTCTACTCTCTTGTTCGGTGGAACACCAGATCTGAAGGAAATTTCTGATTTGGCATGATTAATCACCTTTCTATAATCCCTCTCATAATGGAATATCACATGGAAAATAGAAAGGAATTTATAATATGTGTCTCTTGAGAGGAGAATGTGATAATATAAAAAAATTGATGAAAAATAGTAGGGTTAAACTTGTATACCTTTACCCCATAAATCTATTTAGATGAATATTTCATAGAACTGAGGTTGGAGAAAACATCATCTGTTAAGATGAAGAGAAAAGGGTGGATTTGGTCTCCCAATTAATGGCCTTAGGTGGGGGGAAAGGCTTATGAAAGTCCACCATTAAAATTTATCCTGAAAACACAAATGAAACACAATGCATGATCATATCGTTCTATTTTGAACAATACACAATTTTAGTCATGAACAACAAGAGAAAATTTCATTCCACTCTATCATATGCCTTTATCGTATCCTATTTCCAGGTCATAGTACCTATTTTAATATATTAGTGTATTTCCCTAAAATAGAACACCTCACGGGCCATAATAGCATTATATTTGATGAGCCTTTTCGAAACAGATGCATATTTATTTTTATAGATAATGGAAGGTAACCACATGTGCTGTCAGTTGACTATAATCATTTATAAAATTTTAATGGAGATGTTTCATATGCTGATTGGCATGAACTGTGAAGCCAAAAGAGTTTTCATCTTCTTTGGGATGTTTGATATAATGTTCTCATTAATATGTAAAAGATTGATTTTCCCAGACCAGATACCTTTCATAAGGGATAGAATTTCAGGGACAATAATGTGCCAGTATTTCTTGAAGAGGAGGGAATAGAAGCCATATAGACCCAAGGATTTTTTTGGAATGGAAATGCTTCAGATATCATAGGATCTCATCATATAAAAAACCATCATGATTTATTAATTCATTGCATCAGTGATCATGGGATTGATGAATTCCTCAAACTCATCTAAAATGGTTGAATCCCCTATAGTATAAATATTTTGAAAATAACAATAAATAATATCATGAATTCCTTCAACATTTGATGTAGTTCATCAATATGGGTACGAGAGGAATGATATAGTGTTTTTTGGGTGTGTGGCAGAAGAATTCTAGTGGAAGTAATGGGTGTTTTAAACCTCTTCATTAATGTGGTATTCGAGTGCACACCTATTCTAGATGATCTCTTTAATTTGAAGGGTTGCATCCAATTTTCCAAGGATAATGTTAATTTTTGAATGAATATCATCATTTAGTGATCGTGCAAGAAGTGAATTTAATTGTATCTTAATTGAGTCAAAAATCATTATGTGTTTACGAAATTAATTGTTTCTCCGGGAATTCATAATAGAATCCACTTGCTAGAGGTTGGATCAAATTTCTGAGTTTCCACCCTTACATCATGAGTGAAAAACCTCTTCATATTCACGATCTCTTTCCCAAGAACATTAAAATATAAAAGGTCTCTCATATTATTGATTACGTACTCTATGAGATAAATCAATGACAACAGATAATTGGTCTGGTTAATTCAATTCCAAGTGAGAGATATGAAACATTCTGAAAATGTTGGTCAATTTCGTTGAGCCCAACAATTTATCCAAATACACATCAATGGGCATGATGTCTGAGTTCCCTCAAAACAAAGTGAAAGAATTATGTGTATAGCCAAGGTTAGAGAGCCTTTCCATAGATATCACATCCTGGAATCCAAACTTCATGGAATAAGACTGATATCCCCCCCACTTTTTTCTTTATGAAATAGAATCTCATTGAAGTCACCCACAAAAAGGATAGGGCTAAACATTATTTTTCACAGTGAAATAGATGATTCCATGATTTCCATTTCTCGTGTTGTAATTTCTATCCAAAAAACACAAAAATGTCCATGGTGTAGAGAGTTCATCATGGATAAATGCAACCACAAGATATGATGAGTGACATAAGATTCTAACGTCAATTTTATCCTTTTATAAAATATTGATCCCCCCAGAGTGGCATTGGTGGGGGACAGATAAGTAGACATAAAATCAAATTTTTAGCACAATACCCGTGTTTTATATGTTTTACAACATTGTTTAGGATAAGAAATAAACTAAATTTTGAAATACATGTGTTTGTTTTTTCTTAATTTTCAAAATAAAGAAAATGATATATTTTTGTGATAATTTTTAAATACCACAACAATTTGAAGTTAATGTAGACACAGTATCTACAAAGAAAAAAAGTTACAAAATATGAGCAATAAGAACGAAATATATGATTGATTCATATTGTTGAACATGAGTAGGACCCTGAGTGTGGGTTTGTGGAGGTAGTTCCCTCACCACTACAAGCCATTCCAAAACATCCCCAACACCACCCAAATTTTCAGTCATACCCCTTAACAATTCTTGTTATCGATATAAAATCAAGAGAAGGGATTGGATACCCATGTATAACATTAATTATAGTAATTGAATTTCAAAAAATAATGGGATACCACTGCTGATGGTAAAAGGAGATTTTTTTTTTCAACGATATAATTATGAATGTTCTTTATTCGAGGTTACCTTTGTCAAAAAATATGTCACTCTACATATATCTATTCTACCTATATGACACTCCTTATCCAAAAATAACTGGAGGGTGAGTTATTTTCAATCTAGGGTGAATTACTATTCTATTATTGTGTTTCGTTTACCACATCAATGTTTAGTTGATCAAGTATAATTTTTTTTGAAATTAATATATAAAATTTCACTACTATAACACATCTTTTGACGTCCAAAAATCATCTTTTATAGATTTCTCCATGAAGGTGGATACACGATCCATTCGATAACAAAGGGATAATATAGGAGACAAAATTATTCACATGAGAATAGAAAAAAAATATCTTCCATGTTTCCTATGCTCTAACCATGTCATCCTATTCTTTATTTCACTCCTCATCCATGGATAAATTCATTAACATCAGTCCACACTATTAAACATTCAGCACTCCCACCCACCTCACCAAATTAGAATACACATCCTTAAACTCTCTCAGATGATATTGGAGGGCCTCTGTTAAATTTTATATATCATCCATGGATTTGATTATCATTGAATTAAAATTTTTAAATTTCTTTACCAACTCCAATGTCTCATCCTTTTCATGGAGTTATTGATGAGTAGTTTGAGAGGCAGTAGTGGAAGATTCTAATGATTGGAAAAAGTAACCAAACTACTTTAAAAATTCATGGATCACAAAATCTTGTTCACTATGGGGGGTATACCCTTATCTAGATGCTAAAATATAGAATCTAGGAATGGTCAATGATAAAATGTATTCTCAGATAAGGATAAATATATATTTCCTTCAACAGAAACTTCTATTTTAAGGTATCTTCTTCTGGGTGACCATCATTCCCATTTTTCACTATAGAAATATATTCAAATCAAACACCAAAATATGGGGGAAATAATTTATATTGACATACTAAATAAATTCTTTTACTTCATTCCAAAGGCTAAAACACAAATGCATGGGTAGATAAAAATGAAGTCAAAATAAAAGAATACTGGAATGATGTTTTCATACTAGGGGTGATGAAGGAGGTTTTGAAGGATCTATTGTATCAAACTATTATGTTTCTTCATAAACATAACATTCCCCCCCCCACACCTGTTCATCCCATATAAGTTCATGGATTCCATTTTTAACAATCTATACTCCATTCTTTCCAATTTCCACATTCATGGAAGCTTTATATTCTTCATTAATCATTCCCTCTATGACCTCAAAACAATTTAAAGGTGTTAAAATTCACATCAACCATTCACATATAATTTATAAGAAAACTTGTTTTACTTTTTATTGTTCTTGAAGGTATAAATTTTAAAAACCCCCAATCAGATTCACCACTAAGAATATAATACATACAATCTAAAGATTTAATACAATATTTCCACTTCAACCTTCAAAAAGGGATATATATATATTTTTTCATGTCAAAGTTCCCAAAATCAAAAACCTAAACCCAAAATTCTGGATTAACTAATATTAGTTATATTGAGGGTGAGGGAGATTTAAAATAAGGGATAGTGTGTGAGTGAGGTGAGGGGTGGTGGAGGCATCTCCAAAGAAAGAGCATGTGGTGGTAGTTATGGGTGCGATTTGGGGGTCAAGTTATGAGGTGGATGTGGTCATGAGGGGGTGGGGTGTGCATGGGGGAGGGGCAACGATTAGGGTGGATGGAAACAGACTATGGGACCAGGTGAAAATATGGTGATTGGTGAGGAGCATCTGAGAGGGATCTGGGGGTGAGGAAGGTGGTGGTGAAGGAGAGTTGGAAGCAGAGGCAGGCATTAGAGGTGGGGAAGGAATGGGTTTATGACCCATGGAGGGTGATACAGAATGAATTTTTTTTAAGACTTTCAACCACAAATAGACATCTCTATTGATCACCAATATCACCTTTCTGATGTGGTCACCCAGGTCAAGTACTTTGAGTACCTGTTTTTCTAGTAGTTGGGGTAGCGTTCCCAATTGACGGTGACTGAGATGGTCATATTTTTCTAGATCACTTGTCTATCATGGCCATGGACATGAAAGTGTCACAAGACGTCTTTATGTGTAATGGAAATCCCAACAACATCCACTAGTAGAGGGGAATATAGGACTTTGATAGTCATAGGTGGGTTTGAGGGGAAGCATTCTCGATTGAAGGCGATAGAGTAGGTCCACTTGTAAAAGATTGTCAATGTGTTAGGATCTCTCCGGTAGATGTGGAATAGTATGAGGATGACCATATGATGGTCGATTCATTCTAGGGGATATGATGGTTCACAACTATATGATCAAGGATCTGGTGAATGGGAATGACAAACCCCTGCTCCACGGTGGGGGTGGGGGTCCTACGGTTTTATGTGGCATTGCCCATGCATCATGTGAGACAATGGAAGGGAGGGGCCCTATCCATTGTTGGTCTATAGGAGAGGAAAAATTTGATGGTTATTGGATGAAAATGGTGTAGGTTTAACATTGATAATAAAGAAGTCTTCCATTGAAGGTGTGATTAGAAGGTGTAGCATGGTAATTAGGTAGGGTTCGGTTTCATGGGTCCTCATGGACCATATATATGTATGGGGCCAATAGGGTCGTTGTATTGGGTGGATAATCCCTCGGGGGGATATGACCTACCCACCATCCTATATGAGGCTTTTGTGTGCGTATCAATGTAATGGAACCCATAATCACCTATAATATATATTTATAAAATTATAACAAATATATATTATATATATTAAGATCTTGAGGGTACAATTCCTTAAACACAAACACACACTATACACATAGGCCAGAAAGGCAAGCCATTGCCCCCCCAGGGATAGCCCACCCACCAAGCCTTATTTATTCAGTACATGGCTGAAATCCCAGTGGGCATATAGCCCATTACATGGACCAAAGGTCCACAAACTGGCCTAAAGCCCCTAACTACTTAAAACAAATATATTTATTGTAATAAATATATTAATTATTTTTATCTTTTTAATGTAATTTTATAATTATTTAAAGACATATTTATTTATTTATTTCTAATTATAATTATAAATATAAATATATAAAAATATCTATCTATATTTATAAATATATTTGTATAATTACATATATTATATAACTCTATATATGCTTGCAGTGCATGGGTGAGTTGGTTGCAGTTGTGGAGTCTGTCACTGAGGATTCGAGTTCGATTCCTCTTTATGGAAACATGTAGAATGATTGAGTAAATCACTCATGGACCCCTCTGCCTCATTGGGAACTGGACTAAAATCCCAAGTGTCATTACACTTGGGTCTATGTTTGGTGAAGTATATTTAGTCTCTGGGTGGTGGGGGATGGCCTAATTATACCATGCAATCCCCTGAGCCTTAAAACCCATGTGTACTTTTGTAGTTTGGGTTTGGCTTAGTGTAAAGGACCTTGTAATCCTACATAAAAAATGGGGGTTCAAAACAAATTAGGCGCCGGTACTGTAGTAGACTGCAGTAGTATTGTAGTAGTGGATGCACTATAGGAATGTCGAAACTATAGCGGCAGCGTACACTGTAGCAGCAATGATGCTGTAGTAACGGGTACTGTAGCATTACTATTAACAGAATGGGCCTTGTCCAACAAATTTGGGCATACGGGCCATGTAATGGGCTACGTTCCCACTATGCCTTCGGCAAAACATATATGATATAATAAAAGTGGGTAGTTTGGGGACTTATCCCATGGGGGGGCTATGACCTGCTTCTCAGGCCAATGTGTTGTGGTGTGTGTGTGTTTGATGTAATTGTACCCCCAAGCACCAAATATAACATATATATTTATATAATTATATAATTATATATAATTATTAATATAATAACTATATTTATTAATTAAATACATTTATTATAAATTTATAATTATTTAATGATATGGAATTATAAATAATTATAATTATAAAAATATATATTTAAAAAGTACTTATATATAATTATTAATATATTATTATAAATATATTTATTATAATTTTAAAATTATTTAAATATGTATTTATTTATTAACTATTGTTATTATAAATAAATATATTTAAAAAGTATGTATATATAAATATATATATATTAATATATATATATATATTTAATTATTTATTAACATAAAATTATGAATATTATAATTATATTTTTTAGAAAATTATAATTATTTAAATATATGTTTATTTATTTTAAATTTCTTAAATAATTTTTTAATACATATATATATTTATTTATAATTTCATAATATAATATTTAAATTACAAAAATATTAAAATAAAATTTGAATAGATATTTTATATAAATTTCGAACATATATTAAATTTTATAACATAAAAAATAAAAAAGAATAAATATTATTCATAAAATTTAAAAACTTATTGAAAAATAAATAAATGTATAGTAAATAAATATATGTATAAATAAATATTTCTAAATGGATAAATACATTTTTAACATTATTAGATAATATAAAATAATAAATGAATAAATAAAATTTAATAAATTAAAAAATATTAACAGTTGAATTTATAACATTTAAATGAATTACAGACAAACATATGTACACCTACACACACATATACATACACCCATGTATATTAACATATACACATCTACAAATACACATATACAAACACACATACACATACTTACATGCATTTATACCTGAAAATATATTTTAAATTATTTAATATCAATATTAAAATAGTTATGAAGGTCCAGGTATTGAATGAAATCAGCCCTAAAATTATTTTAAGGAAAATTAAAATGCAAAATAACAAAATAAAAAATTTGGGTACATAGAGCACCAACAAACTAGGAAAGTAGAAAAAAAATTCACCTAGTAGCACAATATTGCTATCTTGAAGTCCCACTCATAATAGCTCATGAACCATTTTTAGACCCCAAATCCCATATCATTAAGGCGCCAAGTCCAAGAGACACTAGAATTGACTGAATTTCCCATGATTATAGCCAATAGGGGCCAACCCCTCCAACAGCTACCATCGTCCCCTTCATCTAATCATAGAAAACCATCGACCCCTGTGAGATAGGCCAAAAGGAACATGATTTTAACCAATGAAATGCCTCATCTCCCCTCCAAGACTCACTCCATTTTACAAGTTCTAAGATGAGAAAAAACAAAAATAAAATTTATCCTATCTCTAGGTTATCCGTAATCCCACATGTCAGGTCATCGCACCTCACACCGAGATCAATCCTCCACCCACTACTCAAGGTATGCACCCCGACAATATCTCAAGGCACAGGGACATCACCATTATGTAAGGTTCTCACCAGAGTACATGACATACCTTAAACAAATCATCGGTCATCATCAGGATTCCACATCCGCTAAGCCACATGTTGCCAATGATATGCTTGTTAAACACTCATGGTCGTTGCTCCATCGGGGAGGGCCACTGACATTGCCAAAATTATGTGTTGCCTAAGTTCATCCCTGCAACATAAGGCCAGTCGTAACATGTTTTTCTGATCAAATAAAAACAATTGTTGACAGCATGCGAGGCCCCTTCCCTATAATAGGGCATGTCAAGACCATCGTCTGTCAGAGTAGTTGTGGGTTTCCTCCCACCGATGAATTCACCGCTATAGTCCAACAACTCCACCTCCACAAATCTCATCTGTAGGGTCCCTCAATAACCATAGAAGTAGTTGACATTGAGACACATTTGTTTGGATGACTCAAAATCAATAAACCCTCCACATGATATGGGAGAAGCGTTTTCCACCCTTAAGAAGCTAACACTTCCACAATTTATCCTCTATAATTATATGTGTGGAAAATGATCGAAGATGACTATTATCCTCACTGTGTGAACCGCCTCATGCTTCAAACATTTCATAATGCCCAAAAATTTCACCATCAACCCTTTCTCTTAGGAGCACAATATGGCCGAAGCAATCCCCACATTTAAGAGAGACAACCTCTCTATTGATGAGAGAGAATCCCTCCATCATATAATTATATATCTAAATAAATATATTCATTTATATATTATATAATTATATAAATAAAATATTAATATATCGTTTCTATTTTAATTATATACATATTTTGTAATAAATTAATTTAAATAAACTATTAAACATTTTGAGTAGTATAATTTTTTTATATATATAAAAATGAAAATAAGATTCATTATTTACAAATAGATATAAAAATAATATTTATATTATATATATATATATTCTAATTATATTATAAATATTATTTAAAAATACACATTTATTTATTTAATTATTTATGTTAGTAATTACAATTAAAAGCTTAGTGGAAGAGAGCTTAAGATCACATGCATTTTAATGGAGACCGATAATGTGATTTTTTTGGGATCTAGGCTGAAATGTTTTGGTGTGTCACTCACAAATATAATGCATTGAAGTCATGGGTGCTTGTGGGTGGGTCGTTCTAGAGATGGTTGTTTCGCATTGCTGGTTTGTCTGTGGGACTCAACTGTGGGGCTTGGGATCAGATTGGGTGTTGTTGACAATGTCAGCAATGTGGAATTTGAGAGGATGACCATGGGTACCTCTGAAAGATAGTGTCCATATTGATCGAAGAAAATGTAGTAGGGATATTTTTCGGTAGTGTTTCCATGATAGAGGCTAGACAACAATATTGATTGTGTGTTTTCTACATGAAATAATGTGCATGTTGGCGGTCATCTTGGGGATGAACATAGGATGTTGATCCTTGGGTGTAATGACCTTGGGTGGAGGGTGACCTCGGGTATAGGTATGAATTTGTGGGCTCTTTTCATGTGGCTGCTGTCGGGCGGCGTGATTCCTCTAGTCCATTTTGGCCACTTTTTAGATATTTTTTCATTTTAGGTTTGTGGGATTTTTCAATCATTTTAAAGGTGGTTATGGTAGGACCTTGTGGTGGGATGAGACATCGATGGGGGTGGTGATCTCAGGTAGCCAATGGTGTGGATGGAATGGTATGCTGATAGTGAACATCTCCTACTAATGATGTGATGACATCGACACCTCTGGCGACGAACATCGGGGATGAACTCTGTCGTGTGGGCAATGACACTGAAGAACATGATGATTTCCTCAACATGAAAAAATTGGTATCCAATACGATGACCTCGGGTAGAGTGTTGTCGGTGTGCCTCATAGATTTTGTATGGTGCACAATATTTTCAGAGTTGGTCGTCTTCGGCCGGATCATGGGTGCTTGATCAGATGTGGGCCTATGTACCTTTTAAATGGGTCTTTAGACTTTATCATTTATTTTGGGCAACGATTGGAAACTTTCATAATTTGGTGGCACTTCAAAAGTCCCATCCTTTGTCTCTAACATACGCTTATTTTAATTAATAAATTATCAGGGTCCGGCATGCTCGGTACCTAAACATTCCTAGTAAATATATTTTGTAAATATTTGTAGATAAATATAAATATGTTTATAATATTATCTACATTTATAATGTTAAATTTATTTATATATAATTATATAATTATATAATTATATATATATTTTCTAATATATAAATATATATGATTATAAATACAATAAATATATGTATTATTTAAATATATTTATTATTATTTTATTATTATTTTTATAGTTTTATATTTAATTATAATTATAATTATATATATATATATATTTATAAATATTTTCATATAATTATAAACATATTTATAAAATAATATATGTACACATGTCATTATATATTGATTAATATATAAGTATATGTAATTATAAATATATTTTTTATATTTATTATTAAAAAATATTTATTATAATTTTTTTATTATTGAAATATTTATATTTTTTTTGGAACTTTGGAGGTCGGGAGGAACTTACCCCTCATTCTCTCAATGGTGACTAGGGTCCTCCAATCCTGGAATCTTTATATTGAGCTTCATTGGTTGAATCCATCCTTTCTCAAGGTCGTTTTAACTCCCACAAGGTTGTTGTGGAGGGGTATTGGGTTTCGTCTCATTTTTGGACTTTGCTCGAGGAATCTAAAAGTGGGATCACCATAAATCAAAAACATCTTCTTCCTTCCTTTCCACATTTGAGATGCATGTTGCAAAACAAATTTATTCATCAGGTAATGATGGGGTTTTTGAATGTATTTTTTGATGAGGTAATTAGGCTCTCATTCATGATAATCAAGATTATATTCTTGATAGGTTCAAGATATGTGAATTTTCAATTTTTTCAAATAAAGTTAAATCATTGTGACAAAAATCATGAAAAATTGAAGATCTGGTCCTAAGGCTTTCCAACTCAAGGGGATTCCAAGAATGGAAATGTATTATTGTTTGTTGTGGCTACGTCCATTTTTTGTTCCCATGAAATTAATTAAACAGGAAGGCATGAGGGCCTGGCTTGATTTCTCTCAATCCAGGTATGCTTTGAATCCAGGATTGGTAACCTAATTACTATACATTTGAAAAAAAACAAAAGTACTCAAGTCTGGTTCCAGATCTATGTTTTAAAATATATTTTTGGGCCTCCTATAATTTTATTTGATAGTGCCTAGAAAATTGGAACACTAATTAAATTGGATCGTTCAACAGAGGAAGCATTATTTGGTAATTTGGCACACATCTTGGTGGAGGTAGATCTCTTATCAACACCAAGTTATATTTTGATCCTATCCACTAATTATTTCAATTTTGGAAAGACTATTTTAAATTAGAAATTTCATCTATTTTGTAGTGGTTGTAAACCCATTGGACACATCATAGGTAATTTCCGCCAGGATATTTTTGGTGGTTACTATAAAATTAAAGTGTTTGAGACATCTAAGTATAGGTTGAAGATGATGGAATATTAAAAAAATTTCATGGATAGAATCAAAATTAACTATACTGATGGAGGGTGGAAAAATTTCAATAAGGCAACTTCAACATGTTAGTAATTAAAGTCTTGTGCATCAACTACAAAACCAAGTTCACTGACATTTGATTTATTTATTTTTACCTTGTTTGATTGGTGTGTTTTGTGTCCATATAAATAGGGGATGTTTTTATGTGTTGTAATATAAATCTATATTGAAGTAATAATTACTAGTTTTTTCCATGGTGATCACAATGATATGATCTGTTTGGCTATATGGGGCTGTTTCAAGTGGAATATTAGTGAAATTTCTTGTTTCCCCTTAGGTCGATGATAAGCCTCATGCATTTGTCAGGATTTTTGTCGAGACATGTTGTGTTGTACCCTTACATGCCATGATGTACTACATGGCCAAAAATCTTTGTGTTGGAAAGGACACAACCTGACAGTAGTGTGGGACCACACACCATATGGGTCCCTTGCATGTCATGTGCTCTTTGATGAATCTCCAAAATTTAGTATCTCTTTCATTAGGATTCAAATTTTGGCTTATGAGTATCCTATATTGGGTGTTTTTTTATAATGAGATGATGTCATCCTTTTTTATTATAGAGAAAAGATGTTAAATTTCCTGATCATAATGCCTAGCTAGGTGTCATTTGAAGATGGTATTGATCATGCAGGATCACCATAGAACTTTCCCATTTACCCTCCAGCAATGATAGGTAGTTGAGTTCCTCGATGTTTCAGGTGGTACCCTCTGGTAGGCCTGGGTAGTGGAGTTCACCGATGATCTTTTAGAGTTACCCTCTAATAGGGTTGGGTAGTGGAGTTCCTCGATGTTTCGAGTGGTACCCTCCAGCAGATCTGGATAGTAGAGTTCCCCGATTGCAGTTCCAAGTAGTACCCTCAAACAGGGTTGGCCAATAGAGTTCCCAGATGACCATTATGGGTGGTACCCTCATGTAATGACCTGGAAATTTCAAGGAATATTTTTTCATAAATAATTTGTAATTTTACTAGTCTATGGCTTTTGACATCACTTGATTCCGAGGCCCGGTGTGCCCGGAATCAATTTCCGATGTTTAGCTCGGTTATGTTCAGAAAACGAACATGCGGAATTTTATATCTTTTGAACCGGTGCTCGGAATTGAAATCTGAGAGCACCGATGAACTCGCAACGTCGATAAATTCTTAAGGGGACCTTTACAGCAATTGCGTTTTTACAGGATGAGAAGTAAACATTTTGGATTAAATAATAAGTGAATAAAAATTGTGGAACAATTTTTATTTTATCTCTAAGGTGGTTATATCTTACATGGGGGAGTTGGGGTGGGACCCACAAGCTCTTAACTACCCATGTGAGAATAATTGGAGGTGGGGCCCACATGAGCCCCAACCCTTCACATTTCATAACTCCTTTTCCCCTTTGAACTCCCATGTTAATTATAAGGAAACCCCCTTTTAAATTTTGTAACCTTTCTACTTCCCCACATAAACTCTGGCCCACACACACCTTAATTAATTAATTGAAACTCTTTCATTAATTAAAATAAGTGTTTGAAAATTTTATTTTGAAATTCATGGCATCTTCAATTAAAATTATGGGCGGGCTTATTTTATTTTGGTTGGATTGTTGTGTGGGGATTTGGGGAGAGAACTCTTGTGAAGAAGAAATGGGATTCTTACTTTGTTGAAGAACGCCAACTCACTGAAGAAGAATATGGACTCGGCGATGATAGTTCTTCATCGTCTTCTTCCTCCACAGCAAGGGAGGAGACACCAACGTGGGAACTCGCTAACAATGGGGCGCCTTCTATTATTCTCTCCATGATAATATAGAAGACATCACTTCCTCGGGTGCACACCGACGATGATGCAAACAACGCCGTCATCCACGACTCTTGACAACCGCGAACTTCTTTTTGAGGTAGGGTGAATTGATTCAATTTTATTGAAAATAAAATTTTCATTGTGTTTCATGATCCTTGTGCATTATTGGCTATGTGTTACCGCCTAACGCGGAGGGCGTGGGCTGACCGAACACGGCCCGACGACCCTCTGTTGGAACTTTATTATTTTGAAATTTTCCAGCGGAGGCGGAGGAAGCACGACGCCATCGCGTGGTGCCGAGAACATGGCGAAGGAAGCTTGCACCATCACGCCGGCTATGTGGGAGGACCTCGGAATGCATCACGGGCCGCTTCAGCGGAAAAACTGGGCCGCCCGGTGGCTGTTCGGGCAGAGGCAAACCACATTTCCAGGAGGGCGCCGTGTTGAGGAACCGGTCGGCCTATCGGCCGGCCGGGCGTAGCTGGGCTGTAGTGCCAGGAGGGTGCCGTGCTGGAAGATCGAAGGCCCACCCATGCGGGACGGGTGCGTAGAAGGACAGCCAGTATAGTCGGCCGGTTTAGGGAAGGATGGTGCCACTTGGTGCCCCCGATGTGGAAAATCGGTCCCCCACCCCTTGGAACCCGCACGGCCTTTGGTCGAGCCCGCCGGGCCGTGCCGGGCCGCGCTGGGCCGGGTCGGGCCGCACCACTTCTGTCTAGGCCTCTCCACTTTGGGCCGGGCCGCGCCCCTTCGAGCCAAGTTGTGTATTTCTTCAGACCGGTCTGACACACCTGCTGGGTCGGACCCGTCAAACTAGGTTAACCCAACCAGTCGGCCCACTAGACTAAACGGGTTGGGCCTTTTAATCACTTAAACTGGAATAACTTAAAGACCGCGCATCCGATTGATGCGCCGTCTGTGGAAATAGGACCCTTTTGACGATACAGTTCTTTATCGATAATCTAAGTGAGTTTTGGATGACTATGGATATCGTATCGGTTAGAAATGAGTGTATTTCTAACCGAGACCCTGGAACAGAAAAGCCATTATCTCTCAGACCGAGCGTCTGATTGACGTGTCTTCTGTCACATTGAGTTCATATTGACGGGACTGAACTTTTGGATACATCAAATGTGGTCTTTGTGAAAGTTGATGTTTCAAACCTCTTGTCTCGGGGAGCAGACCCTCCCGGAATCGAGCGTGCTATGTGCAGTAACCCTAGAGCTGTCTACAACTACGATGAATATGACGACTGTACTTGGATCCTATGTGGGTTCGGCAACGAGGATGACTATAATTGGATCCTCCGTGGGTTCGGTAGCAATGAAGAATGTACATGGATCCTACATGGGTTCGGCAACGATGATTACTGTACTTGGATCCTACATGGGTTCGGCTGTGATGACTTCTGTACTTGGATATTATGTGGGTTTGGTAGAAGAGATGATTCAGAGGCTACATCTAATCATCTCCACCACCTTTTTGTGAGAAGTAAACATGTGTGAGCTGAGTCTTGACCTTAAATCATTATCATCGATGTGATTGACTTCTTTCCTGTGTGAACTGGGTTGTTCTTTCCTGTGTGGACTGTGTTGGGCTTGGGCTCGAGAGCTGGATCCAAATTGTAATTTATGACTTAGGTATATGTATGGAAATATACCTAAGTAGAGTTGGTTGATACTTCGTGATTGTATCCTTCCTTTGTGGTTTATCCTTCGTGGATTCTGGGTGAGCTTCGGGGGTCTCAGGGTCCCTAAAGAGTATCGTATACACACCTCTGCATGGGCTATGCCCGCACTACGTTGTGTTGGTTGCAGACGATGGACAACGCTGATCATGGTTGAGGCTTATGGAGCGGGACGGTATCTGGAGGTGGACTATCAGGCGGGACGTTCACGGAGCGGACGGACGAACTTGAGGAGCTTAGGGGACCATCTGTACCCACCCATCAGTTGGGGTTTTCGGAGGACGACTCAGTGGTTGCTTCATTACATTTCAGCTATTGTACCTTACTTTTCTCAGTTGTACTATACTTTCAGTTGGGTTTGTATACTTTCCCATTTACTTTCCAGCACTTAATTTTGTACTCATGTTACTTTGTGTTTACTCCAGCTTGCATACCCTGTTGTGTTTGTTTACTTATATAAAGGCAATTCCTTCCCTTTTATCAGGATTTATGCCTTTGGTTCTAGTCGCAAACCCATGGCCTATAGAAGGCGGGATTGGGATAGTCACGGCATGGGCCCCGATGACGGGTTGTGAGAAATTTGTATCAAAGCGCGGTTATACTGCAGAACACAGGACTATCATAATTTCTTATGTGAAGCAATAGTGTTAAGAGTATTGAGTGTGCTTTTTGGTCCAGGGAGTCCAGTGTTGTTGTGGCGGCCAATGTATCAATACACCAGGACCCAGACTTCTGATTTCCGACTCAGTGCTTTAAAACACTGATTGCATGTGTGTTTCAAAAGTTTTCTTTGTGATTAATTTGTGTCAGCTCACCAGGTATACTGTATTAACCATGGAGAACCTGTTATTTTTCAGGATGGCCCCACGAAGGTAGCCAGCCAGGGTTCCGAGCTTTGTGCGAGATGGACGTCCACCGAGCAATGAGGCCTCGGTGTAGGGCCCCATTACAGTGGAGGCACCAGCGGTACCTCTACCGGCTGGGCCACCAATACCACTAGCCCTAGTAGCAGAGAGTACAAGCCGCCTGATTGAGTTGTACGAATTTCAGTGATAGAGGCTTCCCAGGTTCCGTGGAGAGATAGACCCTCAGGCATCCGAGGATTGGCTAGAGGCTATCGTCAGAGTCTTCAGATTAGTTGGGACACCAGCTGACCTTATGGTGATCCTTTCAGCGAATCTCATGAACGCATCAGAAATTAGATGGTGGACCTTGATGTACCAGGTGCCCGATGAGGCATCACTACTTTGGACGAACTTATAGAGCCTCTTCTACTCAGATTTTGTTCCATCAACCCTCTGTGTGGTGTGCATTCAGGAGTTACTACAGCTGTGGCAGGGAAGCATGATAGTAGCTCAGTACTCGATGAGATTTACCGACCTCTGGCGCTACTCCACAGACATGGTACGAGACCCATTCTTCCAGGCCCGGACCATCGGGTAGGGATTGATACATGTGATCAGGGCTTCCATGGTCTCCCTAAATATTCTGATGCAGGCAGAAGTACTGGAACGATCCCTTCTTGTAGAGAGCTTCCTTGGTAAGTTGACACCAACAACAAGGCCTACCACAGGGCGACACGTAGCGGAGTCTTCTGCAGCAAGCAGTAGACAGATGTCGTAGAGGTCTAAGAGGACCAGTCCATCAGTTGGGCGACCACATGATACTGGTTTGGATGTGTGGGGCACACGCAGAAGATCCAGCCATACGAGAGGCAGGCGGAGGCAGAGGTTTGACAGTGGCGGTCCGCAGGGAGCAGGCGGACGAGGTAGTGGAGATGGCCAAGTAGATGGTGGTGGACGACGCTTTGAGGATCTACCACCACCACCACCAGGAGGACCACCCCGACCTTAGGGAGCTAGCATACAAGGGAAGGCTCAGCTCTAGGAAATCGAGGCCTATGACCACGGTGCACCTGAGATGATTCGAGGTACTATATGTGTCTACTCCAACCATGCATCAGTTCTTATAAACACAGTAGTGAGTTAATATATCATTTTTGCTGCCCTTGTTCGAAGCTCGGAGATTCTGACAGAGCCATTGGCTCGATACTTACGGCTAGAGACTCTTAAGGGAGTAGACTCGATGATTACACACTTGTGTCGGTAGTGTGAGCTTACTATAGGAGGCGAGAGCTTCGGCTGGGATATTCTTAAAGCGGCGTCGAGGCCATACGACGTCATCTTTGGAAAGGATTGGTTATCTATATTCCATGCCCAAAATCATTTTATTAGGCACAAATTGTGGTGTTTCTCCACAGATGGGAGCAGGTTCACCATCACCGGCGAGAAGAGAGCCTTTATAGCGCAGGATGGATTATGCAGTGGAGAGGGCAGCCGATCACACATCAGTTGGATAGTCTCTTCCTTGTAGTGGATGATGTGCGAAGTCCGAGTTTTCCTGTTGTGGTGGTTCAGTATACGGACGTTTTCCCTGAGGACCTTCCAGGTCTACCTCCTCGTAGATAGGTAGACGTGTATATTGACCTGTACCCCGGGATAACACCGATATCTACTCTAGCATATCGGATGGCTCCGGTTGAGCTTCGTGAGCTGCGGGTACAGCAGGAGGACTTGTAGGGAAAGGGATTCATCTGACCCAGTGTTTCACCCTGGGCTTCTACGATTTTATTCACCAAGAAGGCGGGTGGGAGCCTATGACTATGTTTCGACTATAGTCATCTGAATCGGGTGACCGTAAGGAACAAGTATCCACTCCTGAGGATTGATGACCTCTTTGATCAGCTCAAGGGAGTATGATGGTTCTTGAAGATAGACCTCAGGTCTGGCTATCATCAGCTCAGAGTTCGAGATGGGGATGTGCAGAAGAGGGCCTTCAGGTGTCATCATTGCCACTACAAGTTCTTGGTTATGCCTTTCGGCGTAAACAATGCACCAACAGTGTTCTTGAGTCTCATGAATAGGATCTTCAAGTGTTACCTCGATCGTTTTGTCATAGTCTTCATTGATGACATACTAATTTACCCGACTACTGAGGAGGAGCACGCCTACCACTTATGGGTTGTACTGGACACACTCCGAGAGCACCATCTTTATGGTATGCTCTTAAAGTTCTAGTTCTTGGATTCAAGAGGTTAACTTCATGGGGCACGCCATCTAGGAGGTGGGAGTAGCATTGAATCCTGTAGAGAATAAGGCAGTACTTTCTTGGGAGCCACTAAGGAGCATGACGGAGGTGCTGAGTTTCCTAGGCCTGGCTAGGTACTATCGGAGATTTGTGAAAAAAATCTCTAGAGTTGCAGCACCGCTTTCCACTTTGGAAAAGAAGCGGAAACCCTTCATGTGGTCAGATAGATGTCAGCGGAGCTTCCAGGAACTGAGACATAGATTGACCAGTGCACAAATCTTGAGGCTTCCGGAGGAGGGTATATGGTATTTAGTTTACTATGATGCATCAGGGACTAGACTCGGGTGTGTCTTGATGCAGTAGTGGGTAGTGATCGCCTATGGTTCACAAAAGTTGAGGCAGCATGAGTAGAACTACGCTAACCATGACCTGGAGTTAAAAGTAATGGTCTTCTCCTTGATGATGTGGCAGCACTATCTGATTGGTGAGCACATTATAGTCTCCTCTGACCACCAGAGTATTAGGTACATCATCTCACATAAGGACCTGAACCTGAGACATCGGCGATGTCTCAAGATCCTCCAGGACTATGACTTTGACATAGTCTATACTCTTGGGAATGGGAACATTGTGGTTGATTCTCTCAGCAGGAGGTCGGGCATTCAGCTATTTGGAGAGGCGATGGAGCAGTTAGCTGCTTTGAAGATATCCTTCGTGGATAAAGATGTGGCGGCCTTCCTACAGTCCCTCACAGTCACTCCTCCACTACTTCTTCAGGCCAGAGAGGCGCAGCCTGGGGACGTTGACTGTGAGATGCAACGTGCTCAGATTTCCACAAGGTAGGCACCTGATAGATTTTCTGAAGGAGAGGAGCACGTCATCCTCTTTAGGCGACGTACCATGGTACCAGTTGCACTGTAGGAGGAAGTGGTGAGGGAGTTTCACACTTCCCCTCTAGCGGTACATCCAGAAGTGGCGAAAATGTACCAGGACCTCAGATAAAAGCATTGGTGGCCGGGTATGAAGAAGGCTATAGAAGATTTCGTTTCACAATTACTCACTTACCAGCAAGTGAAGGAGGAGCACCAGGTACTAGCAGGCATGGTACAAACCATATAGGTTTTGGAGTGGAATTGGGATGCGATATCGATGGATTTCGTGATGGGGCTCCCACGTACTTTCAAAGGACACGACTCCATTTGGGTGATCGTAGACCGACTCACCATGCCGGACCACTTCCTACCAATCAGAGAGTAGGGCTCAATTGAGTGCTTGGGACGCCTCTACTTTGAGGAGATACGTGCACGACCTGACCCACATCATTGATCATGGGGAGCTGGACATCGATGACGGAGCTACATTCTGGGAGGTCCCAGTGGAGATCGAGGATCGACATGAGCGGGTCCTATGTGGATGGTAGATTATTCTGGTGCGTGTTCATTGGAAACAGGGGAACCTCCAGGAGAGAACATGGGAGCGAGAGGCTCAGATGCAAGCATAGTACCCTCATTTGATTCACTAGTTTATGATGTAGCATTATGGGGATGTAAATCCATAGGTGGGAGTAATGTAAAAATCTGTAAATTTCAATGAAATTTTTTTCTTAAATACTTTGTAATTTTACAAGTCTATGGCTTTTTACGACACTTGATTCAGAGGCCAAGTGTTCCTGGAATAAATTTTTTAAGTTTAAATCGGGTACGTTCAGTAAACGAATGAGCCGGATTTTCTATATTTTGAACCGATGATTGGAATTGAAATCTGAGGGCACTGATGAACTCACAACGCTGGTAATTTCTTAAGGGGACTTTTACCGCAATTGTGTTTTCATGGGATGAGAAGTTAAAATTTTTGGATTAAATAAGAATTGAATAAAAATTGTGGAACAATTTTAATTTTATATCTCAGGTGGTTATATCCTACATGGGGGAGTTGGGGTTGGACCCACAAGCTCCTAACTACCCATGTGAGGATAATTGTGAGGTGGGGTCTACATGAGCCCCATCCCTTCACATTCCATAACTCCTTAACCCCTTTGAACTCCCATGTTAATTACATGGCAACTCCCTTTTAAATTTTGTAACCATTCCACTTCCCCATTTAAACTCTTGCCAACACACACCTTAATTAATTAATTGAATCTCTTTCATTAATTAATTTAAGTTTGTGAAATTTGTATTTTGAAATGCCTGTCATGTTCAATTAAAATAAGGGGTGGCCTTATTTTATTTTGGTTGGCTTGTTGTGTGGGGATTTTGGGAGAGAACTTTAGTGAAGATGAAATGGGATTCCTACTCTGTTGAAGAATGACAACTCACCGACGATGAATATCGACTCAGAAACCACGGTTCATCATCCTCTTCTTCCTCTGTGGATAGGGAGGAGACACCAACGTGGGAAATCGCTAACAGTGGGGCACCTTCTATTCTTCTCTCTGGGATAAAAGAGGAGATGTCCCTTCCTCAGGTGCACACCGACGACGACGGAAACGACGTCGTCATCCATGACGCTCGACAACTGCTAACTTCTTTTAGAGGTGGGGGGATTTGATTCAATTTTATTGAAAATAAAATTGTCGTTGTGTTTCATGACCCTCATGCATTCTTGGATATGTGTTACCGCCTAACGCGGAGGGCATGGGCCGAACGAACACGGCCCGACGACCCTACACTGGAACATTATTCATTTGGAATTGGAAACCGTAGGCGGAGGAATCATGGCACTGTCACACCATGCTGGGAACAGAGCAAAGGAATCTGTGGCTGTTGCGTCGGTTGTGCGGGAAGAACCACATCCCGCATCACGGGCCGCTTCGACGGAAGAATCGGTCGGCCGGGCGGAGGCGAACCGCAATGCCAGGAAGGCGCCCCACTGAGGAACTGGTCGTCCTGTTGGGTGAAGCTGGACCACCGCGCTAGGAGAACATCGCTCTGGAAGACCGGCGGCCTGCCCATGTGGGCCGCGTGCGCAGAAGGATGGTCGGTCTAGCTAGCCGGTTTGGGGACGGGCGGCGCCTCCGGTGCGAACAATCGTCCCCCCTGGAACCTGCTCGGCCAGTTAGCCGAGCTGGTCGATCCACATGCCAAACTGGGCCGCGTCGGGCCGGGCCGAGCTGTGTCGTGGCAGGTCGGGCCGAGCCAGGTCGCGCAGGGCCGGGCCGAGCCGGGCCGCGCCGTGCCGGGCTGGGTCGTGCCCCGCCGGGCCGGGTCGTACCCCTTCGAGTCTGGTCACGCCTCTTCGGGCCGAGCCTTGACCCTTAGGTCCGAGTTGTGTATTCCATCAGACTGGTCCGACACCCCTACTAGGTCAGACCAGTCAAACTGGGTTAACCCTACCCGTCGGCCCACTGGGCTAAACAGACCGGGCCTGTTAATCACTTAAACGAGAATAACTTAAAGATTGCACGTCTGATCAACGCGCCGTCTGCAGCAGTAGGACCCTTTCGATTAGATGGTTCTTTTGTGATACTCTAGGTGAGTTTCAGAAGACTATGGATAGCTTCTAGGTTAGAAACCAGCCTATTTCTAACCGGGCCCTTGGAACGAAAAAGCCATTATCTCTCAGATCAGGTGTTCTATTGACGCGTCGTCTGTCGCGTTGAGTTCCTATTAATGAGACGAAGCTTTGGGATACATCATCTCTGGACTTTGTGACAGTTGATGTATCGATCCTATTAGCTCATGGATCAATCGATCTTGGAATCGAGCGTGCTGTGTGTGGGAACCCTAGAGTTCACTATGACTGTGATGACGATGATGACTGTACTCGAATCCTACTTGGGTTCGGAAGCGAGGATGACTGTACATGGATCCTCCGAGGGTTTGGTAGTGATGACGACTACAATTGGATCCTACGTGGGTTTGACAGCGATGGTTACTATACTTGGATCCAATGTGGGTTCGGCAGCGATGACATCTGTACTTGTATCCAACGTGGGTTCGGAAGAGGAGATGATTCATAGGCTACATCTAATCATCTCCACCCATCTTCATGAGAAGTAAACCTGTGTGAACTGAGTCTTGATCTTCCATCATTATCATCGATGTGATTGACTTCTTTCCTCTGTGGACTAGGTTGTTCTTTCTTGTGTGGACTGTGTTGTGCATGGGCTCGAGAGTTGGAGCCGAACAGTAATTGATGACTTAATTATATGTATGGGAATATACTTAAGTAGATTTGGTTGATACTTCAGGATTGTATCCTTCCTTTTTGGTTTATCCTTCGTGGATTCTGGGAGACCTTCAGGGGACTCGGGATCCCTACTGAGTATCGTATACTCACCCCTGCACGGGCTATTCCCATACTATGTTGTGTTGGTTGCTGACGACAGATAGTGCTAATCGTGGTTGAGGCTTGGGGAGCGGGACAGTATCTGGAGGTGGAATATCAGGCGGGATGTTCACGGAGTGGACCGGCGAACTCAAGGAGATGAGGAGACCATTTGTACCCACCCTTCAGGTGGGTTTTCCGGAGGATAACTCCATGGTTTCCACTTTAATTTTCAGCTGTTGTACCTTACATTTATCAGTTGTACTGTACTATTAGTTGGGTTTCTATATTGGCCCATTTACTTTCCAGCACATACTTTTGTACTCAATTTACAAATGTGATTACTCCAGCTTGCATACTCTATTGTGTTTTTTTACTTATATAAATGCAATGCCTTCCCTTTTATCAGTAAATATGCCTTTGGTGCTAGTCGCCAACCCCTATCCTATGGAAGGTGGGAAAGGGGTAGTCACGGCACAAGCCCCAACGACGGGTCGTGACACCTCATGTAGGGCTGGGCATTGGAGTTGCTCGATGAACTTTCCCATGTAGTACCCTCCAGGCAGGTTGGGTAGTATATTTCCTCAATGATTTATATAGTGGAACCCCATGATTAACAACTGAACAAGTTCTATTCTTCCTGTTTGTTCCCCCTTAACAGTGAAACATTGTGAAGAGGCGTGATTTGACTTGTACGGATACTTCTTGGAAGACATGTGAGATGTTGGTCATCATTGATAGTCTTTTGGAAGTATTGGTTACTCTCCATCCATGTGAGGTAAATACATGTGAGTTATACCACGTTTTTTCCATGTTTATCATGTTTTGGTTTGATGAGTCTACTCTCCTACAATAGGTGGAGATGAATCAATGTTTAGTTCACCTACTAACCATGTCATGGATCTTTTTCATGGAAAATACTACTCTTATTCTTGGGATATGTTGTGAGATATATATCCCCTTACTATCTCATTTGGGATTCTTTGAATGAGAATATATGTCCATATGTATCCAGACCTTTGTGATTGGTTACTCCCATCCTAAGAGGGGCGAAAAGGCATCGGGTATGCCACAAGATTTCCACGACTTGCTACTCATTGTTGGATGATTCAACTCCCTGTTTATCAGTGGTGAAGACATAATGGGTAGTTCATCTACTCACCGTGTTTACCCCACTATGTTTGGATGAGATTAATTTCACTCTGTCATTGGGTGGATATGCTCTCTTGACTGTAACTTTCATCTACTATATTTATTTCCATGTTGTATCTCTTACTACCTGCCTTTCATCTTTTAGTGTTTCATACTGGATATGTATATACTCACCCACCGAATGGTCCAAGAAATAATGTGTTATGTCTTATGAAAACAACGGATAGGTTGACTGTGACTACAAAGGATATTATGGATATTTGGTGCTTGGACAACATATGGTGGTCGTTGCATGGGATTCTGGAGTAGGGCTCTCTCAGTAGTTTACATTTCCATCTTTTTATGTTTGGGACATTTATCTAGATGGGAATTTATTTTTCCCCTCTACATTTTAGATTACACTACCATAATTTTTTATTTTATATAGGTTCATGCATGATTGGTTTACATTATTGAAATGATTTAACTTTTATTATTTTAAATCTTCACTTTAACATTGATATGGTTGTTTGTGTGGATATTAGTACTTTGGAAAAGTATTCTTCAAGTTAGTTATGCCTTTGGTTCTTGTCACCACCCCCTAGCCTATGGAGTCCCACTTCTTGTGGTGTTTCCACCTAACATTTTTTTATCTCTCTCCTACATTTTGAGACACCCATTTCCCAAGTAAATATCCCACTATTTTCCCTCCATTAAAATCAAAATCTCTTCACCTCATTTCCCTTTACAACCCTTGCCCAAAAAAATAATAAGAACATAAATAAATTCCCTTCATTAGTGAAAGAAATAACGATATAAAATTATTAAATAAAATCCAGCTAAACATAAAAAAAACTAATCCTTTAATTATGAAAAAAAACAATGTTGCAATTATGAAAAAAAATTACAATCAGCACTATCCAATGAAATGAATTTCTTGAAAATCGAATTATGATTCTTTGAGGATCTCTGTGACTTCTCTCTAGAAATAAACAACAATGATAGAGCCCCTACCTTCATCTCTATCCTCTTTATCACATCTTTCGAAGATGAATCAATCATTTTCACCAAAATCCTTCAATGAACTGGTGTTTCTATCCAATGTTTATGCCTTCCCAAAATTTGATTCCTCTTTCAATGTAGTATCAGATGAATCATCCTCCAGTTCAAGCTTCATATAGAATTGGAGCCTCTTTTTAGTTCCCATTACAATGAATAGTAGTGCCTCCATCTAGTATGCTAGTGTCTGAGTCCCTATGAAGTCCCACAATAATGGGGGCCATTTGAAGATCATGATACAATGGATTCCATGAACCTAAGTCTTATCCTTGAAAAGGAGTCCATGGTGGGAGGATTCCAAATTGAAGAAATAAAATCCACTTTGTTTCCTAATACTATTATTTTATTCCTTCGATCACCTTTAGTGATATTTTTATCTACTTCCACATGCGATTTTGAATTTACATTTACTAATGACTTGGGTGATGTCATTATATCTATTGGTCATCCACCCGAATATGTTACAATTTCATGGGCAACAAAGAAAACAAGTTCAAGGGGGGTGATGAAATACTAAACCTATTTTCTAGGATGGCATAAAAATTCACACTTTCAATGGAGTTTGGACAAATTCAAACAAAGATAATTCAACATATATGGCGTGGTAGGATCGGTTGGCACCTACTGCACTGATTTTTTGGATTTTTTTTACTCTGTCTTCAATCATTTTCTTAGTCTTTTTTGTATCCCTATAAATATGGTATGTGTTTATACATTGTAATATAATTCCAAGATGATGTAATAAATACTAGTTTGTTTCTATTTTGTTTGTGTTGTTTTGATCACCTACATAGATCTGTATTTGTGGGATTGTGTTTGACGTGCATGTATCCTCATTCAGAAGATATATAAGAAGTTTGGTAAAACTAAGACCTTGGAGGATGTTATTTTCTCGCCTTATGTGATTGCTGATAATGAAGGGAAGTATACAAGGGTTCCTATTTTTGATTCTAATGAGAAGTGTGATTTATTTACTACAATTGGTGATATAATACATTTATATTTAGGCCTAGATATTGAGGTGATGGATGGGAATTGGGCCGATATTATGGAAGAGGGTTCTATTAATTTTGATTAAGGTATTATCACTTAAGAATTAAATGATAATAATTGAGATCAAATCATTGGTGATATAGATATTCCTTCTTATAAATACATGGTTATGGCACCTACTAGGTCCTCCATCAAAGCGCTAGATAGTCCTATAACGGACCATTTAAATTCTGCTTATATCTTTCATCTTGTAATAAGGATAATAGAGGCACTGGTACAAATCCCCAAACTACTTTGGATGATGGAATTCATACTGATTCATATCTATGTATTACACCAGAGGCTACACATGTTTTAAAAAATTATTAATATAAATATTTTGATCTTGGTGGTTCAATGAAAAGTAATTGGTGGAACATTAGAGACAAAAGTGGATGATCAATCTATTAATGAAGTTCTCACTCAAGATATAGTTGATCGAAAGCTTATGGTGGAGGAGTTGATTGATTTTATGTATCAAAAAAGAAAAAAATGATTTTTTAATCCCATTTGAAGATTAAAAATATAATAGGTAGAATAGGTTATGTAGTTGGAACATGGAAAGGTGCATTTCTCTATCTCAACTACTTAAGAATATTATAGTACTACATTGGGATTTGGCATTTCTAACTAGGAGATACCGTCTCAGTCATTGGTTCTTTTAATATATATTTCACCCATTGATAGTGTATCAATTAATGCATTAGGTAGAACATAGGAGACTACACATAACTCTTATGAAGTGCATGATTATATTAATATAGTGAAATTTAGTGAAGATCAAGTGGATAAGGTGCAGACACTCAAAAAATGGATAGTGAGGATCCCTTACATGACCATACACCTTTGAGGATGAAGGTAAAATTATATGTTGGGAGAGTTGACTTAAAGGAAAAATACATTGAAGAGTTTTGGCAGTAAGTAAGGACTTTGAGGAGTGGTTGTTATACTATAGTTTGACACCACAGGCATAGATTCATCAATTGGAATGCAAACCATGATGAATAATTTGATCTTTGAGCTATGGTTATAAATAAATTTGGTTCTGATTGAGTTTGGTGAAGGCAGTTTAGCCATGTCTAGCCCCATCCACCTGTCGGTCTTGATTTGTTTTGTTCTTTTAATAACAGGGCTCTACCCCTTGTTTTTTAATATATATTTATATATTTATTAATTTATTTATAATTCTAATAATAAATATTTTAATATAATTATAAATATAATTATATAATTATATATAATTATATAGTTATATATATATATTAATATATAAATTTATAGAATTATAAATATAATATATGTATTTATTATAATTTATTAATTTTTTAATTGAATATTTATTTTTTTTATAATTTTTAAAATACATTTTTTTTAAAATATTATATATGTATATATATAAATAAATTATCAAAAAATATCTGTTAATATATCCTTTTAATATTTATTATATACATGCATTATTTAGTTATTGTATAACCATAAACATTAGATTTTGAATAAAAATATGATAATTATATATATATATATATTATTAATATTTATTTATTAGATGCTTTTATCAATGCTAAGAATAGAATTGATAATTTCATAGCTTTATGAGGGCTAGGGAAAGCACTTATAAAGGGTACACCTTTTTCTGCACTTTTTTAGCATTGATAAAAGTTACCTTTACTAGTGCTTTTAGCCAGCAGTGATAAATGTTACCCTTTTAACAGTGCTTTATATTTAGCACTGGTAAAACATGGTGTACCATAAGGCGTGATATGTGGTAGTGATTTATCAGTAGTGAAAATTAATGAAATGATTTATTAGAGAAAGTATATTCCTGCCCAATGGTACAAAATTTATAATATATAATGTTTTATATTATGTAAATTATCAATGAGATATATTAAACATCAATAATATTATAGAAAAAAACCATATAGAGACATTGAATATAGGATGGGGTCATGGTGGAATAGCTGGAATGAAACTCGACTCATTCAGCATCAGTTTTTTTTAAACGAGATCAGTGAAAATAGATCTATGGATTTGAACAAGAATCTGGAAGTTTGGAAGAAAAATCTTACATACATTGCAGAAAAATATTATAATTTTAGGTTTTTGATTTACTCTAGGGCTGATGACACTTTGCTGAGGAAATATTTCACCAGGAATGGTGCTTTGGCATTCATAAAATCCAACTCATATGTTTTAATGGATCAGATTGATTATTTTAAACATGAAATAATCAAAAAATTATCTCAATAGGGTAATGCATGAAAACTAGAGGATTTGAAGTCTTAACTTCATTATATTTGAGGATTTGAAATTTCATGTATTGTATCGATTGGTATGACATTATTTTATATCATCTTCCCCTCACAAGATCAGAAATTGATAATTAGAGTTTTGGATTTATTTCTCTTAACTATGGGACCCTCATATTACAAAATTGGGATCCATAGTTCGATCCAATAAGAGCCTATTGATAAACTACTCAGTTTGGAATTTGGATTAGATAGTTTTTGATATGAGATATATTTTATCCTATCACACAGATATGAATTCATGTGTTTCTCAAGGGGAGATATATATTTTATATCTATTTAGATGAGATTAGTTTCTGAATCTTAATATGGGAGATACATGATGATTCCGAAATTTAGGATATATTTCATATCATATCTATATTTTAAATTGGAAAAGGTGAAGGCTTTAATAGGGGAAGGAACTTTTGGTGAATAGAGAGAGAGTTTCTCAAGACGTAGTCCATTGAGATCAAGAGGAAAGGGGTTATAGTTTTTGTGGAATCATTTGTGGGTCATCATTAATGGATAATGAAGAATCAGTGGTGGATCTACAAAGTGATGGGATACCGCATTTGAGGTATCATGTTCCACGAATTGATATTGAGATGGTTTCAAGTAACATCAACATGATCATTGATCGGGTCCATGTGTCAAGAGTCTTCTAAATTATGGCGATCAAGTAGTGTTTCTATTTGATGGTCGATGTTACATCATGATGGAGAGATCATGTTAGAGATAAATCCTTCAGGTGTCACAAGATGGTTCGAGCCTGAATCCTGTTCATATTTGATGTCTGAGGTAATGGAATTTTATCGATAGAAGGGTGGTGTTTTTTCATAGATGGATCTTTCAAGCATAGATTTAGTGAGATTATTTTTAGAGGCAATGATGAGCCATATCGTGGTGTGGATTTTTGAGGATGGATAGAAAGTGAAGAATGAGAAAAAAAAAGAAAAGCGAACGTGCAGGGGAAATATAACATTTTCCTCCAAAAATAAAATCTGATGTGCATGGACTAGAAAAAAATATATATACAAAAAAGATAGTTGAAACCAAAAACTTTTAACGTGGATAACCATAACTACAAAACCCATGAGTGCTAGTCCATAATGAAGGTCCACTATAATGAATGAGTACATGGTAGATACTCCCATAATGTAAGGGATCTAAAAACAATAATTCTTTGATAAAGGAGAAGAACGAACCAATGGAAAAGATGGGTAAAAGGAATATCTGAATAAAGAACACCATATGAGAAATAAGAGAAAATAACAAATCTAGTCATATAGATTTGAATACATTTGACTGAATAACTAGGTGTTGAAAAATCAACATGTGAAGGTCCCAGGTGCAGTAGAAGGGCGAGATGGGTGGTCCCTAGCATTAATTTTGTCATTATTGATTAAAAATTTGACGTTTATTCCAAAAAAGTACTCCACGACCGAAGGAATTGAATCAAATAACAAAAAAAGAAAGAAGAACAGTGATCCAAGAAAGAAAAGATCATCACATGTTCTTTATAAATAATTTAATTAAAAAAATAATTACATTAATGTAATTCTTTCACTGTTGATGTGTCCAATCATAGATCGGGAGTGCGATGTTGTTGCATTGTAGTGATCAAGGGTAGATATCCTCTAGTAGTGATCCACGTATCTCTATAAATCACTGAAGGAGTCTCCAGGTTCTAGCATAGAAGATGATTGTGCTTGCGATGTACGCCTTCAATCAACTTGAGAACCATTTCTAAATCATTCTATTTTATCTGATGGAGGAGGATCTATCTCGTTCATGAGAGTGTTCTTGGAGAAGGAAGGACTCTCTTGGCTTGATATATATTCTCTAAAGATATTATGCACAAAGAAAGATGGACTAGGGTATTAATAAGAATTACATAGCTTGGTGTTTATATTTATAAGGTTAGAATAATATAATTTCACAAGGCCCTTATTATTTTATTTAATAAAAAAATCCCTATGTTAAATAATAAGAGAAATATTATTATTTCTTAGCATTCATCTAATTTGAGGATTATAAATAAATATTATTTAATAAAATAATGTTTAATATTATTATTTCTCAGCATACCCTTTATGAATTTCTCCAATCCTCCACCAAATTTATTGAACCTTGAATAATGACTATATAAATTATAAAATAAATATCAATGCATTATTCACCAATAAATATATAAATTTTATATTCACTGAATTGAAAATAAATATTTACTTATTATTTATCCAACAATATACTCTCTAAAATAACTCGTGTTGAAATAAATGCGATCTGACATCCATGAATAACACTTAAACCACGACCAGGATTAATCATTATTAAACTTGTTAAAAAATAAAAATTATATTATTTTACGAAGATACTAGATACACATTGGGTGTGACCCTCTAGGCCTCTTTCTCAGTGGTGTTAGGTAGAGGAGCCTAAATTCCATGATTAGCATATAGCAACATGCTAAGGTACCAATAGTGAATGAATTTAATGCCACAATTCAATGTCATCTCAAAGGAAATCTTATAGTGTAATATAATCCCTTTGTCTCAATATATTCAATCAAGTGGGTTGCATTAAAAAGTCATAAACCCATTCCCTCGATTTATCATTGTTTGAAATCCCATAAATTGAACATTCGAATAGAACTGCATGGCCATGGATTTATTTAGTCTATATCATTTCCATCAAAGGGCCTATGATATCAACTTCCATTATGGAACAGAAGGTAGAAATTCATTCTCACCTTATTAATTAATGTAGTGTTACCCATGTTTCAACCAACATATCTACCTCATAGTGAACATATGTCCTCATAGTTTTTTCTAAAAAATCATAGTGAATGTGTCATATTACAATTAATAATAATCTTAATGTCTAAGGACCAATTCACACATCCACATATAGGAACATCAAATGACACATATAAATGATGATTTCTTACCAGCAGATCTCATTATCATTATATAATCCTAGACATTACCAAGGGAGTATACCATGAGAAGGTGCCTCAAAAGTCCTATGAGTCTCCACCCCTGACATCCTTGATCATTTGAGTCCCTCAAGTGATATCATCTAGTTATATATTATATATTCAAGAATAGTGTCATATAACATCCGAGTTCTCATCATAGAAAGGCTCCCCTATTACCTTTTACTATGGTTGTTACTCTTAGAAAATCATCACATACAATGTTAAATATAAGAACAATAATGATGTGATATGCAATATAATAATATTAAAAATCATTAATACAAGTTATCATAATGTCAAATAGTAATTTTTTATAGGGTAACAACTTTAAAAGACTCCCACTTACACTAGATCCAACTTCTAACAACCTTCATTATGCTAACTCTCACATGATACTCATGATTTTATTAAGATATTCCTTTTGTCAAGGGGTCTTCCATGTTCTCTTCCAAGGATACTCTTTTCACTTTAACATAAACCCTATGATAAAAATACCTCAATAGGTGATACATGTGGAGTATATTACTTGTCTTTTTATGTGACATTGGATCTTTTGCATTATTCACCACTAAAATATTATTTCAATACAATGTGATTGGGTATTTACTTATCGGTATCACATCAAGCACCTGTAAAAAGTTATAAATCCAAATAGATTCCTTGGATGCATCATAAGATTTTATATACTCGCAATCAACTGTCGAATCAGAAACAACTGGCTTCTTTGAATTCTTCTATCTCACAGCTCCTCCATTGGGACAAAAAACATATCCTAATTGTTACATCATATCATTCTGATCTATCTTCAAACTAGCATTAGTATACCATCTAAAGACAATATCTTTGTCTCCTCCCTAAATTAGAATCATTTCATTAGTTCCTATTAGATTTTTAAGGATAGTCTTAATAATAGTTCAATGTTGTCCTCCAGGATCTACTTGATATTTTCCTACAAGTCCAAGTGCATAGGCTGCATCAATTCTAGTACGTAACATGGAATACATGATAGATCTTATCACTGAAGTGTATGGTATCTTACTCATTCTATATTTCTCATATTGGGTCTGGAGACACATTTTATTAGAAAGATGTAAACCATGTATCATTAGAACCAATACCCTCATTGATTTTTCCACACTAAATCTATTTAGTATCTGGTCTATATATGTACTTTGACATTGTCTAAGAAGCCTCTTGGATCATTCAAAAATGATCTTGATCCCTAGATTGTTTTCTGCTTCACCTAAATCCTTCATGGAGATGTACTTTTTCAACCAGTCTATAACTAACTATAAGAATGGTATTCTTTTACAATAAGTTACATGTCATCAACATATACTACTAGGATAACAACTTCATTCCCCTTGAACATTTCATAAACACAAGGATCACAATAATTATTAATGAAACCAAATTCCCTTATGCAATCATCGAATTGAAAATTCAATGACCTATATTCTTGCTTCAATCCAGAAATGGGCCTATGAAACTTGTAATCCCTTTTGGCATCACCTTGTGCAACAAACCCTTGGGGTTGTTCCATATATATATCTTTCTCTAGGTTCACATTATGCAATGAAGTTATAACATCCATTTTCCAAATCTCATACTCATTGTTAGATTCTATGGAAAGTGTGATTATTATGGATTTAAACATAGATACCGGTGAAAATATTTCACCATAGTCAATTCTATGATGCTGTTTAAAACCTTTATCCACTATCCTTGCTTTATATGTAATTAATTTACCTTACATTACCATTTTGTTTTTGAATACCCATTAACAATCAACAATATTATCATAAACTAGTGCTTCATCCAAAACCCAAACACAGTTCTGATACATCAAATCCATCTCAGAATTCATATCTTTTATCCATATTGTATATCCAGAACTCTCCATTACCTACTTGTAGGAGATAGGTTTATCTTTTTCCAAAAATAACTAGTCACCGTCTTTAGTGACTAGAAAACTATTTAACTCTGGTTCCCTTACCTCTCTTTAGCTTCTACATAGTTATTTTTTTAGGAACTACTTCCACCACAATGATATGTGGATATTCTTCCTACACCACCTCCAATGTATCTTTAACATCAACTTCATCAATGTCAATATTTCCCCCACTAACCTTTTTGAGGGTGTGCTCTCTCTCAAGAAATACGGCTGGTCTAGCGATAGTTACTTTCTTTTCTAAGTGGTTGTATAGCTAGTATCCCTTTATTTATATGGGATACCCTATAATGATACACCTCATTCCACGAGGTGCTAGTTTGTTTCCATAGAAATAATTAACAAATACCTCACATATCCATGAACATTTATTCTATAAAATGGGTTTCATTCCACTCCATAACTCGAAGGTAATTCCATTTTCCACCTTAGTTTGTACTCGATTTAATGTGTATTCTATAGTTTTTAATGCATATCCACAAAAGTATAATGGAAGTTCTACATGAATCACCATCAAACTTACTATTTCCAACAAGGTGTGATTCCTTATTTTACTAACACCATTCCAATATGGAGTATAAGGTTTAGTTAGCTAAGATAGAATCCCAAACTCCCATAGAAAGTTAATGAACTCATGGTTATGATATTCTCCACCTCAATCTGAATGAAGCTTTTCTATCTTCATACTGATCTTTTTCTCTACTCCAATAAAGAAAACCTTGAATTTCTCAAAGGACTAGTACTTATACCACATCTTGTAAATATAGAAATATCTACTCAAGTTATCATTAAATGTTATACAGTATTAATATCCACCTCAATCTTCCACTAAAAATGATCCTCACAGATCTGTGTGTACCAATCCTATATGCTTTTTGGATCATTCACCTTGTCCACCAAATGGATATTTGGTCGTCTTACATTATAAACCATTTTAACATCTATCATGTGGTTTTATCTCCGATGTGTCTAAATAACCATCTTAACATAACTTTTTCAAACTCTTATAATTTACATGACTTAGATGGTGATGCCACAATTGAGTGTTATATGAGTCATGTTAACATGATTCGTTACCAATTTACAACACTTGTTTTTTATAAGTTAATACATACATATCGTTATTTAAATGATTCATATCATAACATATGTTTTCCTTATAAAAGAAATAACTTTTATTTCTAAACATGAAAATAAACCCATTTGTGTCCAAACATGATTTAGAAATTATGTTTTTGGTTACACTATGTATATAATAATATAATTGTAAAACCAAAATCACTCTCATTGGAAATGTGATGTGGTAGACACCAATAGAAAGAGCAGATAGCATCACACCATTGGCCGTTCACAGATCCATCTCTCCTATATAAATTTTTCAGAATATAGTTAGTTCTAACTTTTGAATATAGATGTGAGCACCAAAAGCTGTAACCAATAACCAATGTGTATAAATAAAAAGATTTCAGTTGATAACAAACACGCCTTTCATTTCCCCTTGCCTCTTGGTGCAGTTCCTCTTCTGGTGGGATTACTTGCCACATGCAAATAATACTACCTCGTTTTCCATTCCCTACCTTTTAATATTCTTCTTCTTGGTCGGATGGTTCATAGGGGTTTTATACTATTTATATGCCTTGGGCCCCTTTTCCTTGTCCTTCCTCTTCTTATTTACTATATGTACTATGGGGTTTTTAAACCCCATGTCCTTTTCCACATGGTTAATTAATGTAATAAATTCTGATAGACTGTTCTCATTATTTCTCATATTATAATTTACAATAAAACTAGATAAGGTCTTGGGATGTGATGATAGTATGAGATCTGTATAAAAATAATCCATTAATTTATTCCCTATGATGTCTAGACACTCAATGTAGCCAATAATCTTGACTATATGTGGCCCAAATGGCATAGAATCTCTAAGAATAGTGGTCAATAAAGTTTTGGAGATCTCATACCTCTCTTTTCTAAACATGTCTTGATATTGATCATGAGGTTGAGACTTCATACTATAAAAACCTTTTTATCATGTTTCATCAAGGGATAACTGGTCATGGATGATAGATTTTGTCACTAAACATTCAAAGCATCATTCTAATGTTTGTCGTACATAGAGATATCATCATCACTCACCTCATTTCCATGTGAAACTAGTAAATGTTCTTCTAGAACATATGGTTTCCCTTCATGTCAAAGGATATCCCAATGGTGCCTTTGAAAATCCGAGAAATTATTTCCAGTGAGAAGGTTTTCCTTCTCAACTATGGATCAAAACAATATGTTTGATATCATTTTTAATGTCATTTTTATAAATAAGATTAATTTTTTTTAGTACTTTATCTGATGAAATTTTTATAAAAAACATTAGACTCCCACTATTTTATAGGAACCCAATATCCCTCACCATTTTCTTTAAAATATCTTATTGCTTAGACAATATAATAACACAGATCCATATTTCCCTTTTAATTACCCCAAAATTGGCTGGTAAAGAAATGTGAATGGTTTTAGGTTGGCATTTCGAATTCCAACTATAGTAACTCGTAGCTCTTTGATCCGTAGTGTGGACTCCCTAGTCCCGAAATCCTTAATTTTGGATTTTCTCAACCATTGCCTCTTAGTTACACCAATTTTTTCATTGGAAGTCAACCCTTTATGTAACCTATGTCTAGTCAACACAAAACATCAAATTCAAATTCCGTTATAATTGAAATCACTCTTAAATTGGCTGGTTAAGCACTTTGAATAATGGTTTAATTTTATCCAATGTAATGGTAGTCTAAATCGACTTAATATTTTTTTGAGGGATTTTATCATTTATACATAGATTTCCATTTATTATCATTTCACATGCATATTAATATTTTGTGGGATAAGATGAAGTGATTAACCATGTATTGGGTAACATTGATGCTAAAGGAGGTTTATTTTAGTCCCATCTTGTATAGTTGTTCATTAACTAATTATATGATCATGACAAAAAATCCATAATGAATAACCATACAACTTACCGAAATAAAATAAATGGTTTGATCATTATATTGTTCTAATTGTTAGTTTTTCTAGTGGTTGATAAGTTAACCGCTGACCTAGGGGAGAAACACCTTGAACCAATTAGGTTCATGTTTACATCTTTCCACCTATCAACCATTGTATCTCATTGTATTGTTTTCCCCTAAACTCCTAGCATGAACCACCTCCACTAGCCTGGGATATCCATCCATTACATATGATTGTACTCACGCATAGGTGAGGGGTAAAAGTAGTTTTTCATTAAAATAATCCATGGGCACGCAGGCTCTACATATTAATGAGGACTGAAGGAACTCAGGCCATCAATTTCATTTAAAATATTAAATGGAAACCAATCACATGAAAAAGGTCGGGTTTATCTCATGATAATTTTTATACATGAAACAATATTTACGTATTTAATAAAACTAGATTTCAATTCTTAATCATTCTTATATAAGATAAATCGTGCTCGAATCAATTAATTTTAATAATTAATTAATCAATACTTTTATCTTACAACTTTTCTGAATTTCTTTGAGATTCACATCCATTATAATTTTAAACAAATTAATAAAATCATTAATTATTTATTATGTACTTAACATTTACATTAGATAAAACCAAGTGAATACCTGTCCAAAACTACAGAACATGACTTATACTTTTATATACATTATTCATTGTGACATGTAGCATGAATGTAAAAATATAATTTTAATAAAACTCATATATTATTTTTAGATCTTTGATCATTATGCATATTTAAATTAAACACACACACACACACAAATATATATATTTTTATATGTCAAACACCTGTCACATGATGTGTCCCATATTTACACCCACTTGAAGGTACAAGTCTCTAGGGTTATTTAATATAATAATAAATTTTAAATCACTGTAATATATAAAAAGTACATGGCATGTATATCCGACTACACGGCATGTACCCTCCTCATAGTCCATATGATGTACATGCCTAGGTAATGAGTGTGTGAGATGTACATCAAAATTATTTAGAGTACATGGCATGTCATGTGGGCCACATTCCATGTAGACTCTATGTTACATGGTCACCAGCCATGCAAGTCTTGTATGGGATACAGGGCTTGACACTAACCCTAAGGGACTACATGCCATGTCAAATGGTCCACACGGTATGTAGTCAAGTTTCCATTCGCCAGTTAATCCTTGTCATCACCACTTTGATTAAAGGTCATTAATGGTGTCATTAATTTCTAATTAATGTAAACTCTCGAGTTGATTACCGAGCCATATAATGATACATTAAAAAATATTACACTGTGTGTAATTATGATAACATGGTGTGTAGTCTTGTGTTATATTACCATGATCTTTAGCCCATTAGGATGAGTTCCTAGATTTTATTTTAATAAAAAAAATATTTGTTTCTGTTAGATCAACAAGAATCATTTGAGGAAGAATAGATATTGAGGTTCATATTTAGAGGACAATAAACTTGAATTAGTAAAACTAAATTATGAATGAATAAATAAACAATGAAACTAAATAATTATAAAAAATAATGTGACCCCACTCTGATGCCACCTAATTTTTCTAGGCATTGCAGAAGCATGGGATGGGTGGTGCTCGTAATTAATTTTTCCATTATTGATAATCAGTCTGAGTTCTATTCTGAAGAAGAATGTCATGACCAACATATTTGAATCAAATATTAGAAAAGGTTATGAAGAACCCATAAGCAAGAAATAGGAGATCATTACCTATTATTTATAGTTAATTTAATTAAAACTATAATTAACTTGAAGGAATTATTTCTTCGTTGATGAATTTGTCCACAGATCTGGAGTGATCCATCATTCCATTATAGAGTTCAAGGTTAGATCTCCTCTAATGGTGATCCACATGTGCTCCATGTATCTCTTCATATCAAGAAAATAGACTCGGGGTCAAGCATAGAATATCATGGCCCTTGTGATGTCCACTTTCGATCACCATGATAACTACATCCAAAGCATTCTCTTTGATCCAGTGGATAAGGATATCTCTTTTTCTTGAGAGTGTTCTTCAAGAGGGAAGCACTCTCTAGGTTTTAGTGATTTTCAACAATGATATTGTGAATTTTTTTTTGTCTTGGTTAATAATAAAAATAACATAACCGGGTATTTATATTTATTAGGTTAGAATAAAATAATTTCACAAGGCCCATATTATTTTATTTTATCCCAATAAATCCCCATGTAAAATAGTAATATTATTATTAATATTTCATGAAATGCACCTAAATTTTAGACTATTATTAAATATTATTTAATAAAATAATATTCAATATTATAATTTATCACTGGACCCTAATCTCAGTTCACCAATCAACTACCATATTTATTGACCCTAGAATAATGGGTAATTAATTATCAAATAAATATCACTTAATTATTATCCTATAATTATGTAAATATTACATTCAGAAAATAGAAAATAAATATTTATTAATTATTCCACCCACAATATATTCACTCGAATAACTAGTGTCGAAATAATTGTGATCAGGAATCCACGAATAATCATTAATCACCAATTGATATTAATATTTATTCAACTTGTTAAATAATAAATAATATATCATGTAACTACTATACAAGATTCACTTAGTGTCTATTATAATGTACATGGATATAATCTAGGAACACACGAAGGCACCCATAGAGAAGGAATTTAATTCTGAAATGACATGTCACCTCATATGAACGCTTACTGTGTGATATAACCTCTTTTCCTCAATACATCCAATCAAACGGGTTGCATACAAGACCCTTCAATCCATGTGCTTGATTAATCCTTCTTTGATTTCTCGAAAAATGAAATTTCCTATAGAACACCAGGTCCATCGATTTATTTAGTCTATATCATTTCCATCAAAGGGCCTGAGATATCAACTACCATTATGGAAGATAAGTGAAAAATATTTTGTCGCAATATTCATTAATGAAGTTTTACTTGTGATGTACACAACATATCCTACCTCACTGTGAACATATGTTATCATGGTTTTTTCTAATACATTTATGATCAAGAGTCATAATTCCCATTAATAATAATCATAATGTATAAGGTCCAACACACACATCTGTAGATTGAAGAATCCAATGACACTTATAAATGTGCACTTCCTACAGGTGGGTCTCTTTCTCATAATATCCACATTGACATTACCTATCTCATACACCATGAGAAGGTTATCCTATATCCTACGAGTCAACACCCCTGATAGCATGTATCATTTGTGTCCCTCAAATGATGTCATCCAACTATAAACATATATTCAAGAATAGTGTCATAGAACTTCTAGGATCTCATCATAGTAGGGATCCTCTATAACCTTTTAGTGTGATTGTTACTCTTAAGACATTATCACATTAAAGGTTATACAAAAGAACGACCATGAAGTTATAAATAATATATTAATATTAAAAGTTATGAATATAAACTATCATAATGTTCAAAATAATATGGATATAGGGAACCAAATCCACCACTAGTATCATGGGAAAACTGATCAACAACCCACGATTATCACAAAATATGAAACATGCTCGTCTTGTTTTACATTGTGTGCATTGAGTCACAAGGGAAACAACAAATGAGACAACCCCTTTTTTGTTCTCTCTTGTTGTCTAAATCATGTTGTAATACCATTTCCGACGATGTTACTGAATCCTCTTATTAATACAACAATCCCATATCTCTAATAAATGCGGTCAACATTAAATTTTCAATCCATTAATATTGATATTTAACTCTCTGTTAATATTAGGATAAAATCCTCTATTAATGTTGAGATAAGTCTCTCCATTAATAATTATCTCACTATTAAAAATTTTGTTAAATCCCAATGATCTCCCCCTTCAGTACATTAATGACGTAAAAAAATACAACAATCATAGTTGGAATGTAATTGGGTTGGTATTTCACCAACCATCATCATCATCAAAAAATATGATGATTCCATTTTTAATTTATAATAGAAAAACTATATGCTTCCCTCTGTAAAATAAATCCAAACATTGACGTCTTTATCACATATGTATTTACATTTTCCTATTGGAGAAGACCAAAACTAGAAATATTTGACTTCCCAATAATTTTGATCTCCACCCAATCTAATGCAACCACAGAAACAAATTTCCCCTACTCAACATTCCTTGATCTTCTAAAACATCACCTCTATCGACCTATTTTGATTTAAAAACCTTATTCTACTTCACACACACATCAAAAATCACCCTGCAAAATTCAATAATTCTCATGAAAAAAATCAAGTATGAACCCTAAACCTTGATTAAAAATATTGGGGAAACACGACCAACGATGAATTTGATAACAAAACAGAGAGAACGTGCAACAAAAATGAAATATTTACCTCTAAAAATAAAAGTGGATGCACCACAACCAAAAAATTACATGTGAAAAAAATAAAGTTGAAATCAGTAATTTTTAAAATGGAAAACCCAAAAGTGAAAAACCACTAGATCTAGTCTAGGAAGAAGATCCTCTATAATCAATGAGTAGATGGTATAGACTCCAAAAATTAAATGGGATCTTGAAATTATAACTCTGTAATTCAGCAGAAGAAAGCACTAAAAGACAAGAGAGCCATAAAAAAGATCTGAAAAATGCACATCATCTTAGAAAGAAGAGAAAAAAAATCTGATGATACAGATCTGTTGATCATTGATTTAATATCCATGTGCTAAAAAATCACCAAGATCATAGGAAAATCGATCATCGATCAAAGCCTATCACAAAAGATGATGTAGGTCCGACTGGAATCTCAATATGGAGGTTAATTATTTTCCAACATAAAATTTTTGTAAAAAACATTACTATAAAGTTCCCCCAAATTTTGAATCAGCCCAGTTAATTAAGGCTATAGAGATATAAATGTCTAGTTTTTCAATAGGTTTCTCAAAGGGTGATTAGTCCTTAGTTGAATTAGTGAAAACACTTATTCAACTTTTGAAACAATTTTATTGAATTAGACATATACACACTCTAACCAAATCTCACTGTCAAAGTGAATGCAAAACTATTTTATGTTTTTACAATTATAAGCAGAAAAAAATAGAAAAAATGGAGTACAACAAAATATAGTGCACAGTAATGTTAAACAAGAGGTTTAGTCTCATGCCGAGATTAATCCTCTCCACATGGTGATCACCTGCCACCAAGCAGTTTATATTAACAATAAACTTGATACACAGCCTTTATCAGGATTTACAACAGTTTTCACAAATTTTACAGGGTTCACAACCTCTACCACAGTTCTTCCTGGGAAAAAAACAATACAGACCACACATGGTCTCTTCCACAATTATACGGGGGAAATAAAATGAATGTGAAGTATGATTTGAGGATTTTCAGTAACATCTAGTTCAAACACATGATACAATGTGTGTAACAGATAGACACACACAGTTCATAGAAATATAAAAATGAAGGAACATAATTTAGCTAAGATTATAAGCTTGAGTTTAGAAAGATACATATGTTTGAATTTTATCTCTCGACTCCTTGGAGTGAAGAATTTTATGTTCGAGTATTTCTTTAAAAGTTGTCTCCAAAACAGGGTGTCACAACTCATGGTTCTACACTTGAGTGTTCTTCCTCTGGTGTTGATCAAGAGTTGATGAAGCAGAGTAAGCAGAAGTGATTTTTTCCTAAAATGATCATCATGATGCTTGTGGGTTCATAGTGTATGTGCTGGATGGTTCTTCTCTTTCCTAGAAAGTAAGTTCCTTCATATGCTCAGTTGTGATTCTCATGCCGCTCACAGTTTTTTATACCTTGGTCTTCTCTATTATATTTGATGTCTGACTGCAGGAATGAGTAGATTATGTGTGGTCTATCTCGTACGCCATACTGTTCCCAATACAGTCTCTTGTTATGTCTACAATCAGCATTAATTAATGTCAGAATCATTGAATTTATCAATTATGAGTGTTAGAATAATCATAAGAATTTGACAAAGTATGGAAGGGTAACCATCAATAGACTGGTAATGGCATCCCTCAAAATGGTAGGTTTCAACTATAGGTGAACATCAACAACTTTCAAAGGTGACCTTCCATCGGTATCCTTCCATCGGTAACCTTCCATTGGTAGCCTTTAGCAGTAACATTCCCAATATTATCATTGCATCGGTGACCTTACAACGGTGACCATGCATCAGTGACCTTTTCATCGGTGACCTTTGTATCGGTGACCATTACATCGGTGACCTTTGCATCGATGACCTTTCCATCGGTGAAATTTTCATCGGTGACCTTTGTATCGATGAACATTTCATCGGTGACCTTTACATCCGTGACCTTTTCATCGGTGACCTTCAATTGTTAACCTTTTCATTGGTGACCTTGCATCGATGACCTTTTCACATAGAGAAATTTTGTGTTGTGAGCTCAAACAAGAGACTAGTGAGATTAAAATTACATAGTTATTACTTCGATATAAACATGATTTTCAGATAAATGATTATCCTATAAGAGAAACATGATTTTTTACATAAATGAAACCTAATATGGGATTATCAAAACATTTGAGTCCAACAATATCTCCCTTTTGGATAATAAAAAATTATGTTAGTTTTTTCTGAATTAGGGTTAATCACATTTTCTAATATCTCAGAGGTTTGTAAAAGAACATCTTAACCATTTTTATTTTGGAGAAAAAAATTTAGATAGGATAGATATGTAATGTAAACTTAAAAACATGTCCACATTTCAGTTTACGTAGATTTAAACTTACACCTAACTGACCAATTTCTCCCCCTTTGTTATTAACAAAAATAGTAAAATACAAAAAGAAATAGAATAATATTTTTTATTAATGATGAAAATATAAAAAAATGTTACAATGATCCATATCAACTAAGGCATCCCACATTTAATCCACATTAGATATGTCCAAGGGTGATTTGTCTTTGGAAGTGGAAGAGGTAGTTTCTGAAGAGGGATGGATAGGCTAAGGGATGGAAATCACTAGGGTTAGAGGAGATACCACATAGAATCGGTATAGCAGTATTGAGTGGATCTATGAGGAATTATAGGGGTCAAGCCTCTGATGGCCTGAGCAGGAGTAATCATGGGTGCAGCTCTGGTATATCCAGAAGGAGCTCAGGTAGAAGGCAAGTCTAGAGGAACAATGATGGGAGTACAGTCCACATGGATGAGGTGAAAAACTATTTATGAAATCCATAATAATACTTCCTCCACTTTCCATGGATGAAATGAAATCATCCTTATTCTCTGTAAATTTATCTATGGAAGGATTAAAAATTCTAAGCCTGCTTAACTGATTCTTAAATTCATGAGTGACAAGTGGAATCCTCAGGTTCTCCAACAACAACATGAAGTTAACATCCATTTGTTGCATAGTATATACCTATTTGTAGTAGAAATACACATTCTCTATGATGGCATTATAATCTTGAGTAGCTTCCCTTATGTAATTTCCCACAAGGTTATGAATTTCTCTGATAGTGGAAATAACCCGAGTCATATATTAAGGATATGAGGTACTGGTACTAGAGAACATTTCAACTTCTTCTCTAACAACCAACATAAAAGAATCTAGATCAACAAGAGGAGGAGCTAAAGATGAAGCGGATACACACAAAGGTTCCATAGTGAAAGCCACTGTCTCATTAAAATATTTAGACATCCCACTGATCATCATCTTCACTTCATAATCTAGGCCACTCTCATGTGTCTTCAGGAACTTCTTAAATTCCTCAAACATAGTGACCATTTCTTGAACAACACTTTTAATATATTGAAGATCATTTCCCTCCTGAACACATGAATCCATGTAAGATTCTAATATGGAAAAATATTTCTCTTCCACGGTTATGATCTGATTCTGACAGTCCGTTACTTCTTGTAGTATGATGGAATAAGAGGCAAGAACTAGCATTTCCACTGCATAAATGACATCTTCTTGATTGTGAATCATAGCCCTCCCTAACCCAAAAAATATATCATCAATGTGGCTTTTAAGATCTTATTTTATTGAGTACAAATCAACTTTCTTCACATAGTCTCGAGGAAAAAGAACCATTTTATGCACAATATTAGTTTATGAAATATTAGAAATTGGAGGACTTCTGATAGGCTGGTCATCATTAGAATCTCCATAATATAATATTAAGACCACAATTCCAGGGTCTTCTGACCAATACTCTCTTCCATGAGTTAAAAAAACCTATCATATGACAACATTTTCCTCCCCCTCACTTGGATAATTATCCTGATCAACCACATTCATCCATTCCATGTCTTCTTGAGCAACTTCACCAATAGAATGGTCCACTGCCACATCCTCGATAGAATCCTCCACAATTTCTTAAACAATTCCAGCTTTAACTAAATCAACAACATCTTCATATACACTTTCAAGAATTTTTGTATGACCTATCAGGGGAATGTGACTAAGACATACCTCATCACTCACATCAGAATTTGTCTCAATGTCATCATGAATTGATTCAGTGTCTTCATCCTTATCTGAATTCTATCTAATTTCTCCTAATTCATTTTTCCGCTTCTTCTTCACTAGTCTCGTCATCATCACTATACCTTAGGTCTGCTTCCCTTCTAGGAAATCTCTTTGGTGGTTTAGGATAAACAAATTATATAGAATTATCTTGAGGATTGGAGGGAAGGTTAGGATCACTCTTTTCATCTATAAGATAATCCTTTCTTTCTGACATAGCACTAGCCTCTTCTCCTTCATCTGAATATCTAGGCTCTACATCACCAGGATTTAGATCAAGATCTCTCTTATCCTTACACCTAGTTAGATGAGTGATAGGATTTAATTATTCGTAAATATTTACCTCATCATGCACCCATATTATTTTCAGGGGTTCTAATTTATCTTCATCAACATGAAAATTACCTTTATAATGAAAAAACTATCCCTTACAACAACTATTTCCTCTTTATCTCTAGCAACTCCTCTCACCTCCAAAATCAAGGATATCAATCTAGCATGAAATAAGGAATTGGATTTGGAACTGGGATTTGTCATATCTTCTAATTGGATCATCCTCAACCTTCATAAATTAATCTTTTGTCAATGCTTCAATAGATATAGGGGAAATACATCATGAAATTTCAATGTTGTAAAGTCCCCTCTCCTGGGACTCAAGACATGCTGGGAAAACTTAAATAATAGCCTATCTTCTCTTTGCATCTCATCAGCAATGACTTTACTAGGGATCCCACTCCCACTCATATTGGAAAATGCTTCTTCATAACAAAAGTAATCAGTTGTGCGATTCACCACTCCTGAGTAGTAATCCTAAAACCCTTCATGTGGTACTCTTAGACACTCAACCCATTAAAAAGAGGAAAAACTCATACTCATTCCATTTACCATTGAAGAAATTATATTCTCATCCTCATTCTGTTCTAATTTCAAAAACTCAAAATACTCCTTCAACAACTTCAGGTAATAGGGTCCATTTTTTTTAAAAGCATTCATCCCATTCATGTGCTTCATGTGCCTTCAGCACTAAATATCTTGTTGTTAGAAACAATTAAAAATTTATCACTTTTTCAACCATGATTTCCCTCTTCAATAGATATGGGTTAATTAATTTTTCCACTTCCTGGCATCCACTACTCGACTCAGCTAGAGGTCTCTTTGGATTTGGTGCATCACCATCATCACTGACCAATGGTATCCTCACTCTTTCCATGCATTTTGTAACTAGTATATGGTTTTGGAAGAGGGTTAGGTTCTGAGGTTAGGTTGAGGGATATTTAAGAGAGAGTTTTAGGTGGTTCAAAATGTGGTATGTACTCTATTTTTTCAAATATGTATCGAAAAACAAATAAGATAAAAGAAATAAGTAATGTAGAAAACGTTTTAGATTCTGACAGGGAAAACGCTAAGTCTTGGAAAAGTTCAACTATCGGTAAGGTAACAATGGTGAGGTATATCAGTGAGGTTATTAATAATGAGGTTTCTAAAATTGAGGTCCAACAGTGAGGTTCCTAATGGTGTGGTCCAACGGTGAGCTCAAACGATGATGTCCTAACAGTGAGGTCCAACGGTGAGGTTCTAATATTGAGGTTCTAACAGTGAGGTCCGATAGTGATGTTCCTATCAGTGTGGTTCCTAATGGTGAGGTCTCTAATAGTGAGGTCTAATGGAGAGGTCTAATAGTGAGGTCTAACGGTGAGGTTCCTAACGACGAGGTCTCTAACGGTGAGGTTTCTAAATGTGTTGTCCAAAACCCTAACAGTTTATCATACCTAACTTATTTATGATGTAATTTAACATCTCAAAATTCAAAGTCTTTGTGAATATATCAGAAAATTGGTGTTCATTACCAATGAATTCAAGAGTTTTATCCCCTCTTTGATAATGATCTCTCAATAAGTGATGTCTCACATCAATGTCATTTTTCCAATCATAAGATACTGGATATTTAGAGGTGTTAATAGAACTTGTATTATCACAATTTATAGATACAAGTATTAATTTATATCCATAGTCTAGTAAAGTGTGTTTCATCAACAATATTTGAGGACAAAAACTAACAGAAGCAATATATTTAGCTTCTGCAGTAGATAATACAAGAGATTTATGTTTCTTACTACGCCATGATACTAGTGACTATCATAAAATGTGACATGTTTTGGAGGATATTTTCTATCTTACTATCAACCATAAAAAACAACTTCCAAATAAATTATTAAATCAAGTGATTTTTCTCTGGGATAAAACATTCCTAAGTTTGTAGTATACTTGAGATATTTAAAAATTCTTTTAACAGTAGTTAAATGAGACTCATTGGGATTTGATTAAAAACAATCACACATGCATACACTGAACATAATATCATGTATACTAGTAGTAATATAGAGAAGACTCTCAATCATAGCTCTGTAATAGGTTTGATCCACTGGATTACTAGTTTCATCAGCATCCAACCTACAAGTGTTAATCATGGGTGTATTACTACCTTTATTGTCATCCAAACCAAAACATTTCTAAAGATCCTTGGTATATTTACTCTGATTTAAAAAAATACCATATTTATTTTGAAAATTTTGAAATCCAAGGAAAAAATTTATGTTCTCCCAATAAACGCATTTCAAATTCATCTTTCATCATTTTTGAAAAATTAGTACATAAAGAATTTTTATATTTTCCAAAAATAATGTCATCTACATAAATCTATACAATTAAAACATATTTGGAAATCCTTTTAATAAAAATAGTGGGATCTCCTATTCTTTTAGTAAAACCATTTAAAATAATAGAAGAACTGTGTCTTTCATACCATGTTCTGGGAGCTTGTTTCAGACTATATAAAGCATTAGAATGTTTAAAGACATGTTTTGAAAAATGGGGATTTTTAAAACCAGGGGTCGTTCAACAAACACATTCTCAACTATGTACCCATTTAAAAATGAACTTTTTACATCCATTTGATAATGTTTGAAATTAAAATGAGCTACAAAGACAAGTAGTATCCTAATGTCTTCTAGTCTAGATAATGTGAAACGGTTTACTCATAGTCTATTCCTTCTTCTTGACTATATCCTTCAGAAACTAGACTAGCCTCGTTTTTTTCTATATTTCCAGATTCATCAACATTATTTATAAACACCAATGGTCAATGTGTCTTTATATATTTATACTAATTCCCAAGCATTGTTTCTATCAAACTGATTTAATTCTTCTTGCATATATATCACCCATAATTCGTCATTGATTGCATCATTGATATTTTTGGATCAAGATGTGAACGAAAGGCATGATGTTCTTCCTAGTTTCTTAGAGAAGCTCTAGTATGTGTTCATATATTTAGATCACCTACTACTGTGTGTAATGGAGGATTCTTGAGAGTTCTAATACCTATTGAAAGAGTTTAACAAGACTCATCATGATTATCTATATGTTTAGATTCACCATGCACAGATTCTGGAAAATTTACCACACTGGTTTTTTTCACTAAGGGTTCATTTTCTTTATCATTAAGGTCTACAATTGACATATCTTCTTCAAGATGATCAACAGAGTTTTTGGGTTCATGTGGATCAGTCTCGAAAATTTGACATCAACTGATTCTTCCACACATTTTGTTTTATAATTTAATACTCTATATGCTTTACTAGATATTGAGTAACTTTAGAAAATTCCATCGTCACTTTTGGAAGAAACGTTTTCCGGATTTTCTTTAGTGTTAAGGATAACGACTTTGATATGAAAAAAACTAAAGTAATTAATTGTAAGATTCATATTATTCTAGAGCTCATAAGGGGTCTTCTTGAGAATTGGTCTAATTAATACTCTATTGATAATGTAACAAGTTGTATTAATAGCCTCAACCCAAAAATAGATAGATAGATTATACTCATTAAACATTGTTCGAGAAATCTAATGAATCGTCTTATTTATTGATAATAAAACTCCATTTTGTAGAGGAGTTATAGTAGAAGAGGTATTGTGAGTATACCCATTTTGTGAGAAAAAGGATTCAAATTCCTTATTTCCAAACTCACAGCCATGAACAATTCTCAAGGTCTTAATTCTATGTCCAGTAAGATTTTCTACAGAATTGGAATATTTAATGAAGTAAGATCATGCTTCACTTTTTTGTGCTAGAAAGTATACCCATGTATATCTAGAAAAATCATCTACAAGTACATAAACATAATGCTTTCAATTTAAACATGAAACTCTAGATGGTCCAAACAAATCTATGTGAACAAACTCAAGCTGTTGAGAATTATAGACTTCTCTCTTTGTTTTTAATGATACTTTGTGTTGTTTTCCATTTTGTCAAGGATTACACAATTTCTTAAGAGGGAATTTCAATTTAGGTATGTCTCTAACTAATCCTTTCCTTGTCAATTTCCTATGTGAGTGCACATTGTAGTGTCCTAGTCTTCTATGCCACAATGAGGATTCATTATGAAATGCATTTAAACAAGAAACATTTGTCTTAGATAAATAATTTAAATCAACATCATATACATTTTCATTTTGAAGAGCAGTAAATATTATAACATTTTATTATTAAAAACATTGAAATATAATTTTCTAATTTAACATTGAATCCATCATCACAAAATTGATAGATACTTAGTACCGTATATTTTAACACATCAACAAAACGTAATTTTGAGATTAATGTTGTATTAGGGTTTATAATTTGGCCTAAGTCGATGATATTAACTTTCAAATTATCACGAAATGTGATATGTCCACCATCAACATTAATTAGGCTCTTGAAGCTGGAGAAGTCTCCTATCATGTGTCTTGAACATTCACTATCCAAGTACCATAGAGTTTTATATCACATCTTTAGAAAATTTTCAAACAAAACAGATTAAGATTAGGGTAACTTTGGTACCCAAATTTTCTTGGGTCCTGAGAGGTTATCAAGTAAAACATTGGGAACCCATAATTGTCTCACAGGTTACCTATAAACAACAGATAGGTTTTGAGACATGATCACTTTGTTTGGTCCTTTAGAGATTTTATTTTCAAAAGATGGTCAAAAAATTGGAATATATGTGAAATTTCCAGATTTTGGATCAAATTTATTTTTAATAATCATTCTTTGTCCATGTTGATACACTATACCAGTTATGTAATTTGGAGCAATTTTTTTTCCTTGAAATTGAGTCAAGGTATCTCTACCAGTATTATTAGTTTCCAAATACCTTTTTAATTTATCATTTGGTGATTTAAGTTCAGTATTTTATTTTAATAGTTGAGCACAGTTTTTTTTTCAATATCAAGATCTGACTAACAAATGGAATTTAAAGCATGTTGCCTTTTCAATAGTTTATATTTATCCTTGAGTTCATTAGTGGTGTCCTTAAGCATTCCACAGTATTCAAATAGTTCATCCTTAGACATAATATCATCATTGATTGATTCAAATTCATTCCAAGTATAATAAGCATTAGGTATAGGATAATTGGGAGTTACCTCAGATGTTTATATCATGAAACACATATTTGCATGTTTGTTCTTTTCAACATCAAAAGTTTCAAATCCATTGGAGATATATTTTGATGCACTCCAAGTATCTTTCATATCCTTTTTATATATTTTTCCCTCGTCTTCATATTTATTCTAAAATTTAAGCTTGGAGAAATCAGTCTTCACATGGCCTTTTAATTTACACTCTTAACAGACTATCTCCATTGTGTTGTCATTCCATTTTCTATCCTTTTTCTGTTGTACTTTATTGTCAAACCATCAATAATAGGTTTAATTTCAAAAGAACTTTTTCTTACAGTAGAACTTCTTGAATCTCCTAGCAAGATGATCCATCTCATCATCACTGTCAGATTCTGAGACATCATTGGTTAATGTGTCTATATAAGCTTTATCATTTTCTGTATCATTGTTCCTTGAGGTTGCAGTAATGAATGCTACATATTTCATCATTGGTTCTTCATCTTATTCTTGATTTACCTTAAGCTCTTCTTCATGAATCATATGAATTCCAATTAGTTCCTTCACTTGTATCTTGCCTATGTCACATGTTTCTCAGATAGAAAGAGAGGTTCCTCCCCATCTGTCAGGTAGGCATCGAAGCAATATCACAATCTGATCCTTATTGTCAACTGGTTTTCCATGAAAAGTCATCGTATTCACTATTTCATTGAACATTATATATATTTCAAATATAAGCCCATCAGGCTTCATTTTAAAATTCTCATACCTAATAGTATATGTATTTTAATCTCATTTCTTCAACATTGGTTGTTCCCTCATGAGAAACAGATAAAGTATCCAAAATTTCATATCCATTTTTACAAGAATATATTCTATTTAATTATTCTTCACCTAGAGAATAGTACAATGCATTCATTTCTATACAATTATTTTTGTATGAAGATTTATTCAATTGAGACAATGTGTCCCTAGCAGTAGCAGGAAATACATGTTGTTCTTCTATTGTGTCCCAAATATCTAGTCCCATGCTCTATATATAAATATTAATTTTTAATTTCCAATGAGCATAGTAATTACCATTAATGAAAGGTGGCATGTTATTAGCAGCACCCTCAACTCTATTATCCATAGTTTGTTAGAATTTTTCAGAACTGAAAATTTAGATATGTTAGAAATTTTAAGATCATTAAGATATAAATAAAATCATAGGTAAATAATTTGAAAACATTCACAATAGTTCAGAGAGTAACAAAAAAAATCTAAACTCCTCTGATACCAAATTTTGGTAGGACTGGAATTTCAAGAGGGGGGTGACTTGAGTTACTACATAAATTTTCTTTTAAAAATTTTATTATAAAGATCCCCCAAATTTTGAAACATACTAGTTACTTAAGGAAGTAGATATGTAAATGTCTATTTGGTGAACATGTTTCTCGAAAAGTGATTAGTGCTCAATTGAATTAGTGTAAATCACTTCTACATCATTTGGAACAAGTTTACTGAATTAAACTTTTACACACACTAACCAAAAATAACTATCAAAGTGAATGAAAATTAGTTTTATGCTTTTGAATTTATAAGAAGCTAAAATTAGATAAAAGAGAGTATATAAAAATATCATTCACAGTAAAGTTAAACCAGAGGTTCAGTATCATGATGAGACATAATCCTCTCTACATGGTGATCAACTGCCTCCAAGTATTTTATATTAACAATAATCATGATACACAAACTGTTTTAGACTTTATAATAGTTGTCACAAACTATCTAGGGTTCACACCCTCTACCATATATCTTCGTTAGAAAAAAACAATACAGACCACACAAAGTCTATTCCACAATTATATGTGGAAAAAAATGAAGGAAAATATTGATGTGAGGATTTTTTGTATCTTCTAGTTCAAGTACAGGATACAGTGTATGTAACAGATAGACACACATACTTCTCAAAAAAAATAAAGGAACATAATAGAGCTAAGATTATAAGATTGAGTTAAAAATATATATGTGTGGGCAGTTCATCCATTAACTCTATAGAGTAATGAATTATATGTTTGAGTCTTTCTCTAAATGTTGTATCAAAAATATTGTGTCATAACTCTAGGTTCTATGTTGAGTGTTCTTCCTCTAGTGTTGATAAAGAGTTGATGAAGCACAGCAAGCATAAGTGAGTTTGTCCCAAAAGGATCTTCGTGATTCTTATGGGTTCACAGTGTAAGGGATGGATGATTCTTATTTGAACTATACAGTAAGTTCCTTCATATGATCATATGCACTTCTCATGAAACACACACTTTTTTCTTCCTCGGTCTTTTCTTTTATATTTGATGTCCGGCAATAGGAATGAGTAGATCACGAGTGGTCATTCTCATAACTCGAAATTTCCCCAATACAGTCTCTTGATATGTCTACAATCTGCATTAATTAATGTCAGAATCATTAAATTTATCAAATATGATTGTTAGAATAATATTATGAATTTGACCAAGTATGTAAGGGTAAGCATCGGTAGACTCATAATTGTATCCTTCGCAACGGTAGGCTTCAACATTAGGTGCACATCGGAAACCTTCAACAGTGACCTTCTTTTAGTAACATTCTATCTGTAACCTTCCATTGGTAGCCTTTAGTGGTAACCTTCCCAATAGTATCCTTGAATCAGTGACCTTGCAACGGTGACCTTGCATCGGTGACCTTTGCATTTGTCACCTTTGAATTGGTGAACATTGTATCGGTGACCTTTGCATCAGGGACCTTTGCATCCGTTACCTTTTCATCAGTGACCTTTGCAACGATGACCTTGCATCAGTGACCTTTTCATCAATGATCTTCCATCGGTGACTTTGCATTGGTGACCGTTTCACATAGAGAAATTTTTCGCTATGAGCTTAAACAAGAGAGCAGTGAGATTAAAAGTACAGAGTTATTACATTGATATAAAAATGATTTTCACATAAATGATTATCCTGTAAGAGAAACAAGATATTTTAAATAAATGAAACATGATTTGGGATTATCAAAACAGGTGATTCTAACATGTTACCACATCCTTATATATAGACACCATGCTCATATCTCTAATAAATGCAGTCAACATTAAATTAACAATCCATTAATATTGAAAATTAACTCTCTGTTAATTTTGGGATAAAATACACTATTAATGTTGAGATAAATCACTCCATTAATAATTATATATCTCTTAAAAATGTGTTGAATTCCAACATGGTTTTGACATAGATTTATCTATTTTGTGTATTTTCTAATTCAATTTTTGGTGTTACTTGGATTTCATTGAAATCTTTGATTCATAGTTGATATTTTGTAATTTCCCCTTGGTTTGTTAGTCCCTTACATAATTGGGTTTTTCAACATTAAAAATATTACGTGCTGATTTATTTATTCTTCTTGATATCACATCCATATTTCAGTGGGTTTTCTACAAATTGTTTCTCAAGATATTTTTATCCAAATATCGGGATTCTACACCAACTTGTTTTTCAAATATGATAGTTTAGGCATAAAATTTGATGTGAAAAATTTTGATGTTTTCAAGTGGACGGATGGTGTGTAAGGAAGAATATGGTGTATAGACAAATAAGGTTTAGAGATATTTTTTGGTACATACACATAATTATTTTCTTAAGAATGCGTAACTTGTGAATAATGAATTAAAAAATGATGATCGAGCTGATGTTTAACTCCTCTGGGTTCTAATTTGACGGAGAAATATATCTTCCAAGTGATACATGTTATGTTTCAATCATGATTATGGGGGAGACATATATTACTGGTTTTGGTTTTTTTGGATGGGACAAAGAAGATTCATATATAAAAAAGACTTTATTGTTTGGATTTATTTTCTAGGGGGAGAAAAAATGTTTCTGTTGGAGTTGAAAAAGGGATTCATCATTGTTTCTTAAGAGAATGATGGTTAGTGCGACGCCAATAGGTTTTTGGTCTAACTAATTTTGATGGATTGTATCTCCATTGATGGGTTAAAGATATATATTGGAAAGTTTCATCCTATGGGTGTTTCCATTACTGGGAAAAAATAGTTTTTGAATATGAGATATAGTTTATCTGATCACATAGATATAACTACTTGTATTGTTCATAGGGATTTATATATTTTATATATATTTAGATGAGATAAGTGTTTCAATATTAAAGTGGAAGATACATTGTGATTTGGAAATTTAATATATATTTCTTAACTAATCTATGTTTGAAATTGGAAACAATGAAGTCTTTAAAAGTGGAAACAACTAGTGAGGAATGGATTAATAGTTGAGCAATATGTAGGACATCATGATCAAGAGGAAGTGGGATGCTACAGTTGTGGTATCCCATATCAGTCTTCATTATTGGAGAATGAGGAATAGATAGTGTATCTATGATGTGATGGGATACCAAGTTTGTGGTATCATGTGAAACAAAACGATATTGAACATGTTTGGAGTAGTAGTGACGTGAAAAATTATTGGGACCAGGTATCAAGATTCTTCTTGATTGCGATGATAAATTGGTGTGAACTAATTGATTATTGGTGGTACATCATGATGTTGATGTCATGTGAGGGGAAAATTCTTGAGGTGCCACAAGACAGTGTGAGTCTGATGCATGTTCATATTTGATCTTTGAGGTAGTGGTTTTTCATCACCAAAAGGCTGATGTTTTGTCACAGATGGGTATTTTAAGCATGGCATTTGCAAGATTATTTTCAAAGAGAATTATAAGGCATATCGATGTGTGGTTTTCACAAAGTTTTATCTACACATCAAATTTTTTATTTCATGTTTGGTAATTACTTGTAATTCTAAGTACTCTCTGATTCATAGTGGATATTTCTTAATTTTACCATGGTTTTTTAATCCAATGCATTTGGGGGTTTTTGATGTTAAATATCAGGTGATCTAATTTATTTATTCTACATTATATTGCTTCTTTATTTAATTAGGATTCTCACAAATTTTTTCATATGATATTTTTTTCCAGAGATCAGGATTCTCCCCCAACAAGGTGAATCATAATTGATAGTTTATGCTTTCAATTTGACGTGAGAATTTTGAATGTTTTTAGGGGGACGGACGTTGCATGATGTAGAATATGTTTTGGAGACAAATAAAGTTCAGAGAGGTGTTTTAGGTCTTACAACAAATTCATTTCATTAGAATGTGTGACATGTGAAGAAAGAATTAAAAATTACAGATTGAGGTGATGCGCTAGCTACTTGATGTTCTGAGAAGGGGGATAAATTTTTCTTTTAGGTGATCCAGATTATCCGTTGATCACGATTATGCTAGACCTAGATATTTATTTTTCTATTCTTTCTTGATGCGATAGTAAAAATTCATATATGGGAAATATTTACATTATTTTATATCTTTTATAGGGGGATTAGAGATGTTTCTATCTGAGTTGCAGTAGGGTGTCATCATATTTTCTAAAGTGGATGATGGTTGGCGTGATGCGAATATATTTTCAGTCTAACTGAGTTTGATGGATGGTGTCTCCATTGATAGGATAATGGGGGAGAATTATAGGATTCCACCTATTTGTGTTTCTAAATCAGAGATAATATAGTTTTTGAATATGATAAATACTTTATCCTATCACATATTTATGACTGTATGATTTTGTAATAGGGAGATATATATTTTATATATATTTACATGAGATAAGTTTTTGAATCTTAACATGGAAAGTACATTGTGATTTTTCAATTTAAGATATATTTCATATCTTATCTATTTTTGAAAGAGGGAGCAGCGGGTGGTGAACGGAGAATGAGAAACTCAAGATGTAGTCGATCGAGAACAAGAGGAATGGGGATGATGTATTTGCAGTAGCCCTTGAGGTTCTCATTCAATAGAGAATTAGGCATCAATGGTGGATCTATGATGTGATGGGAAACTGTTTTCACAATATCATGTTCAATGAATTGACATTGAGTAGGTGTAAAGCAGTAGCAACATGATAAATGATTGGTTCCAAGTATCGAGACTCTTCTTGATTGAAGTGATCAAGCAGTGTATCCCGATTAATGATCTATGGTACATCATGATTGAAAGATCCTATGATATATAGATACATTGGGTGTCACAAGACCATGTGAGGTAGCTACATGTTCAGATTTGATCTTCGAGGTAGTGGTGTTTCATCGAGAGAAGGGTGGAGTTTTGTCACAGATGGAACTTCCAAGAATGGATTTAGTGAGATGATTTTCATAGAGAAGGACGAGGCGTATCATAGTGTTGTTTTCAAAAAGGTTTATCTACAATCCCATTTCTAATTAAAGTCTGGTATTTAAATGTATTTCTTTGCACTCTCTGATTCATAGTGTATATTTCAGAATTTCCCCATTGTTTTTTAATCCTTCGCATCAAAGGGTTTTCCCATTTTAAAAATCCTACCTGGTGATTTATTTGTTTTTCTTTATACCACTTCCATATTTCATCGAGTTTCTAAATTTTTTTCCCCAAATTATTTTTATTTGAAGATCAGGATTCTCCCCCCACAGATTGATCCTACAAGATCACATAGATCAAATACTTAGTCCTGGGTTTGGATTATGTTTTTAAATTGATTATTTTGGCATCGTTGGATTCTCTATGATGTTTCTTCTGGTATCAATACAGGTATCAAATTTTAAACAGAGACCGAACAATCAAGGTATGATAACTATGTAATAATTACTATGGAATTTTATCTTTGTTCTCGGCTGATTGAGACAATTGTTTGGTGACAGATGAATTAAAAATTTTACATTCTGTCCAATATGAACACGTCATCAACTTTTTCATTAATTTCTTCCCCATTATTCATCTTAGGGAATGATATATTATGGGGATTAAATGATATAATTGCAAAAATATTGGGCATAATTTGGAGAAATATAAATTTAAATTGTATGTTATAGATAAGTATCCTATTATTAAGGGTAATTGGATGGGTTCAAATGGTCTAAGATATGTGGAAATGATAGATTCTTCTAATGCTCATTTTTTAAGGTAAGACCATGAACTCCATGAGGCATTGGGGTAGTGTAGATGGAAAAAATGAAGCGTATTCACTTCATACCTCCTTATCTTTTGTTTATATAGTTTATAATGATAAGGTTCATAATTATAGCCTATAAATTAATGACACTACTACTTTAAAAATGAATAGGATTATCATTGTGTGGTGAAACATACTTTTGATTTGAAATGAGGTGACAAATGTGATTCTAATGAAGATGAGGGCCCTAACTGTGATGTTGAAGGAGATCATTATGAACTAATTAAGGTCAAATATTTGTTTATTGGGATTGTTCAACCTAATATATGAGCTCATTTTGTTGGTAAAGAGGTGGATAGCTCAAAAATGAATGATCTTTCTCCGTTTCATGATGTTAAGATTAGAGACCCATTAGAACATGTGTATCTTCATTGGAATAAACAAGAGGGGAACTACAGAAGCACTTTCTAGTGGAAAGGTTATTTTTAATACTAGAAATATGATAAACTAGAATTTGGGGGATGTTGTATGGGATGATAAGAATGGATATCTTATATCTACGCATGTGGATTCCCCACCTAGTCATGAAACCAATGAATTTTCTTGTGATGAGTTTAGGGAAAGTTGTTCTGGTAAGGTTTTTGATGGGAACGATGATATGTGGAAGAATACTATCAATGGTATTCAACACATTTGATCTCATATAAAAAACACTTTAAAACTGGATGCACAACACAACCATTCCAAATCATGTTTTTCATTTTGTCAAACTATATACAATTTAATTTCAAAAGTGCTTAATAAGTTTAACATGCCAAAATATTGCATTATTCATTAAAACCACCTTTTTAATAAACTCTCACATTAAGTTATTTAGAAAAATAATTTCACTTTTAAAATAATTTAATAGTCCATTATAAAATGTATAAAACAACATCACTAAACAAATCAACGTTTTTACACCAAAAATGCAACTGAAACACTCTTTAAAATTCAATTTCACGTCCTAAACATATAATAAAATTTTCCACACCATCATAATAATTTAAATAAACCATTGATTAATTTTTAAAACACCCTAAAACCATTTACACTAACAAATATACCAATTCATATTAAGGAACTAGCTTCAAACCAAATTCGGATCACTTTTTTTCTAAAACTACGTTTGCACTACTCATACAATTTATTGCACACATACACAAATTTATAACAATGCCAACATAGAAACATAAAAAATTTCCATGAATAATATGTATTTTAATATTCAAACACCTCAAAGACAATAAAAATGCAATTTTCACTATCCAAGCAACCCTCAGAACACAATCTAGAAACATTAGACCGAAGCACACTAAAAAACACAGCAAATCCTAGGATTAAAAATCCAATTCCAACTGTTAAACACATAAAACATTTGGACAGAACCAAATGAGCCACATAGTACAACCAAATAATATATTAATAAATTTATACAAACATATTGAATTAATCTAATGATTCTAGGGAATAGAAACAGCTACCCACAAGAAGATTCATCTAGAATATGGAACATAACCACACCTGCACCTCATTCACACAAAGATGAGCCATGAAAAAACCATGATCAGAGAGATCGAACCCCAAAATATAATATTGAAGCTTCAAATTAGAACCCAAACTGCTAGAAACCCTATGTTCCAAATTAATGGAGGGGTTTACCCTACGATAGGCATGCACGCAAGGGGGGCGGCATCACGCTAGATGCGACTTCACTGGAAGGGGGTTGTGCCTAAAGAGGATCTATGGGTAGGGCTTCGACCATGATGAGGAGGGGTTGACAGGGATCTTCTGAGAGAAAATATGGTTGGCGACCATGGGGAGTAGGGGTGGTAGAGATAGGCTGGCTGGGGAGTAGAGGCGCAGCGCAAGGTGAGAAGGTCGGTCGGGAGTTGGGTGGTGAGACTATGGGGGATGGGAGGTCTGGCAGCTAGCTATTGGGAGGGTGAGGCGCAACAGACCGCAGTGGATTCCAAGGGGGTGCGATAAGAAAGTGGATATGAGAACGGGGTGGAAACGCTCCAAAAAAATAAATCTAATAATAATAATAATAAACTAAAATAAGAATAACAATAATATTAATAAAAATAATAATAATAAAACTCAATTGATAGTAATAAAATAAAATAAACATTTATAACAATTATGATAGTAATAATAATAATAATATCCCTAAATACAAATATTATTTTTATTATTTTTAAAACTCTTATTTAATTTTATTTTTATTTAATCACAATTTCAATTTTATTTCGTTATTATTAAATAATTTTATTTACTTATTTGAACATCGAGCAGGTCACACGGTGGCCCAGGCAAAGCCACACTATTTTGAAATCATGCTTCGCATGTGCGACGTACGCTGTCGATCCCTACAAATTCATTTATCAACAGATATGAAAAATTCATCAAGGACTCAGCCCACAGCTCGACCAAAAATTTCTAAGCCAAATAAAATTATAATAGTCATCGCAAATTAATATAATATTAACAATAAAATTAAATATGGTAATATTAATTATAAATTAATAAAATTCATATTTTCAACTCTTTCAATAATTATTTTATTATTATAATCATTAAAATGGTCCCTTAAATATTATTGCACTTCTTGTTTTTATTTTATTTCCATTTCACTATTCATTACATTTTATTCATCTACCTTGAACATCAGGCATGTCATGCAGCGAACCGGGTGACATCGCATGGTGACCAAGGCGAAGCTGCGCGGCATCGACCGTGGTGTGTTGATCGTAGTCAAGGGGAAAACATTAATTTTTAAATTAGAACTCAAAAATTTAAGTCAGGAATAAACCCGAACTAACCAACTCCCCAAAAAATTAATAATCTAAAATAATTTGAAAACAACGTGTTTGACACAATGAATGAGAGTGATGTAAAAGACCGACCTCTACAATGCTCACAAAACGTGGTTCTATAGTAGTAGTATGAACTACATCAATATCAGATATCACAACATATAATTTCCATCAAACCATTACAAATCTATTTTTTGAATAATAAAGTTACATCCATCCAGTCCTCATCATCGACCAGAGGGTACTTGTTGTTCCATAAATTTTTAGGATATTGAAGATATCGATAAGATTTTGAAGTAATTGATTGACCAGACCTTAGTTTCAACCGACTATGAATCTTATTGTGCTCTTCATCATGTGTCACATAATCACCAATATTTTCCACTATTTGTGATTGGAAAACAATAGCTAAAACCCTATTCTGTATAAATTACCTCACCGTAGCAATATTTTGGTATAGACATGATTACCTAGAACATAATATTAAATAAAATTTTATATAACACATCATTAAAATTTTAAATTTTTTAAACTGGTGAAGAATGAATAATTGACATGATCTTGATGAATTTTCTATGGATTTTTTTATCATTATTTGATTAACCAAAACAACCAATGGGGGTCCACGCACATTTATTAGCTCATATTTCCTCAATCATCAGTCTCTTATTAGTCATGGTTTAAAAATCCATCTTCAACTAGCAATACTTCTTCTCAAACACCCCTTTATTACACTTATACCCACATAAAAGTGTGGGGGTCTAGGGATTTGAGATACAGAACCATTTTTAAGAGGACATATAGTTACTTGCATACTTAGAGAGTGGGCTTACACACAGGTCATCAATGAGAAAAAAATGTAATTATTACAAATTATATTACTAGGAAAAAACATGACATTCATTTTCAATCATACATTGGTCGATCATCTCAAAAACATCTATTTATTATAAATTATATTATTAAATAAAAACCCAACATGCAATTTTAATATTACATTAAATAGTATTTTCATGATTAGTAAACATTCTAGACAACTAACTTGTTTGCTTAATATATTAATTATGTTCTAAATTTTGTTACATTATGTACAATATTTAATAAATAATATATATATACATCTCCTTATATTCATATTGTGACGAAGGTTTTTCACTTTTATATTTGACAAACTATAACCAATAAGCTGATCAATATAAATTACCTCAGTATTAATATATATTGATGATGATATTATTACCAATGAAAATTTAATAAAACAATATATATTATTATACAACATCATAAAATGTGTCAGAAATTTTTATTACTTATGAATAAATAAATATAATGGAAGTGTTTATCATTATCTAATAAACCATCTAAAATAAGTGGTTAAACTCCCAGAGTCACTATTATTGCATATTTCAGCAACCACCAGTCTTCTTTCAAATAGAAACGCCTCTTGACGAATGTGAGGTGTCTAATACCACTTGTGAAATTATTATTTATTACAAAGATACCCTTACACCATCGAGGGGATATAGGGGTAGAAAATACATAACATTTTTTAGCTGGACAAGCAGTTACTTACATACATTGAGAGGGATGACTTGCGGGTAATCAATGTGGAAAATAAAATGTAATTATTAAAGATTACATAACCACAAACACAAAAAATGACATTCAATTTCAACTTTGTATTAGTCGGTCATCTCAAGACCAGTCATCACACAATACTCTTAACATGATTTTTGGTATACATATTATGTTCTAATATTATATAACTTAACCTATGACTAAATATAATATATCACATATATCTATACTAACTTTCCAAAATATTCACTTTTTAATCAGTGTAGGTGTGTATATATTTATATATATATGAATAACATTTATTAAATTTAATTAAAAGTAATATAATTTACAATAACATAATTACCCTTAAAATATAGCACACTTATGTTATTTTCAATATTACAAAACTGCATATGTATATATAATATTTTTTCACACTTTTAATTTCCAAAAAATAATTAATTATATTTTATACTTTATTAATTGAAAGAATAATTTTTTATCCTTAATATATAATAAATTTATTAATTTTAATTATTAATTATTTTAAATAAGAGTAATATAATTGACACATACAAAAAAACCATTAATATACTATACAATTATGTAGTTTTCAATTTTAAATAATTACATATGTATATTTAAAACTTTTGACATATTTCAAAATTCCAAAATTCAAGTAATTATACCTCATACTTTATTTTGTGAAATAATAATTATATATACATAATATAATTTAAATTTATTAATTACAATTTTTTTCTCATTCATCAAAAGGGAGTGAAATTAAGAAACACATCATCTAACATCTCATTAGGTGTCTGGAGAAATCACCTCTGGCTTGATTGCTTCCCTTTATGGATGTCAAATATTGTTACTCTTGATCTTCGTGATTAATATAAATTCATTCATTTGTTAATGAAATTAAACACTATATTTAAATTTACTAAACCATTAACATAAATTATATCATAAAATATAAAATAACCCATTCATAAATAAAATCTTACAATGGAAACTAGTTTATACATACAATCATTCTTGAATTCGAACATATTAAATAAATAAATCATAAAAAACAAATTAATACCAATAAGATAATAAAAATAATAAAAAGAAACTTTACCTTCGTAAAAGAAGAAAATATATGTTGAGATATAATTTCTAGAGGGATTCGTAAGAAAAACAATAAGAGAAGAATTAAATTTTGAATAGCGCAACCCTTTTATAAAATTCGGTCGGTAGGATGTGTGAACCCTATTCACGCATCCTTTGTAAATTCCAGGAACGAAGTATGAATGGGGTTCACACTTCCTATAACACTCTTAGGAAGAATGAATGTGGTCCACGCTTCCCTGGTGGCCATGAGAGAATTTTGGACCTCATTCATGCTTCTCTATTAGGATTAGGAAGGATGAACGGGCTTCACACTTCTCTAGACCCCTTTTTTAAAATACCCCCATCCCTATCCATTTTTAAAAAAAAAATCTAAAACCCAAATAATACAAAATGTTGATACAAGTATAAATCAACATATTTTTTTTTGATAAAATAGTAGTCATCCATCATGGGGATATTGTAGTATTTATTAAACGGATGATTACCTACAAACTTGTCACTTATATGAAAATTGTGTGCTCTCATTATGATATTATGAATGCCCCTATATGGTGATTTACTATGGTTTACCTATTTTGGAGATAAATAATTTTTATCAGGGCTATATATATGGGCAGTGAATTTCCAATATTTATAAGTTCAAATTATGAAATATAAATATGGGTGCACCTACATGCCATGTGACAAAATTTAAATATTATATAAGAGATTCATCAATTAAACGTTCATGCGTAATAATATTTGTTGGTGAGTATATATATTATGCAAGGAATGTTCATTAAAATAAAAAATTTAGCAACATATATCATATCTATAATGGTCTAGAAGAACCATTCAGAAGATGATAACATCATTTATATGAATAATTAAAATGTAAATAAATATTTGAAAATAAATAGTCAAAATATACTCAACACAACATGATATATAAAATCATTGTTTTTTATGACTAGTAAACAATAATTATATTTTTCTCTAATGATAAAAAAGAATGTATTGACAACATCTTGTAGTTTTAGGTATTGAATCACACGGGTGCCACATAAATTATTGGCAGTTCTGATAACAATGACTCCACCAAGGGTTCATGTCGGATCAAAACCCTACATTGATCATCCTTGGAGTCTACAGAAAATTCAACGGCAGTGGTCAATCATACCCAACCATGTGTTGTACTACAATGAGATCAAGCCCCACTTCTCTCATGCCTGTCATATCTCATCCACCACCCACACTTCCCTTTACAAATCTTCTTCCTTTGATTTCTGGACCACCCCAGCTTCCCTACAACAACCACCATCATTCTCCCCACCTTCCATATGTGATCATCTACACACACCTCTAGCAGAAGCTCTTGGAGGGCCCACCTTTCATTGTAGTCGTCGATCCTTAGAATATGGTTGTCCTTTGAAATAATCTAGTGGAACACCCCTTGAATACAACAGGAAACCCGCACTCCCTTCCTCCTTCATGCCTTAATCCTCAACTACAGATAAAGAATAGACACAGATGAAATTTATAGGAGGCATGGATTGTTTTAAATATTAAAAACAAGAGGCATTGATAGTGGGATTGACTGGTGTAAAATGCTGGTAGATACAATATCAGATTTTGAGATTAATTAAAATTTGAAAAGAATGAAAAAACACATGGATTGAATATATGAGAAGCTGACTGTGAGACTTGTGTGAGTGCCATAAGTGGGCCAGCATTACAAGGATATAATTAGTATTAATAAATTTAATTTTTTGTTTATTATTTACTATTAATATATATTATTCTGTAATTAATATAATAAATAACAATACACATAATATTTTTTGTATAATAATTTAAATCCAATATTTTGGGTTTAGAAAAATATCTACTGGTTAATGAATATATTATTCTTTTAATATTTTAATTATAAATCTTTGTTAAATTTTTTTTGATAAAATAATCAATTATTATTTAACACGTAAATTAATTAATAATTATAAATTGTATTATTTATTACTAATTAATAATATATTAATATTGCATTGAAATAATTAACATCATTGTAAGTAGTATTTATAGTATAATAATGTAAATAAAATAATTTGTATATAAAAAAATATTTACTAATTCATAATTATATTATTCTTAAATTATTATTTTGTATTATTAATTAATTACATATATAATAAATAGTCTAATATTTAATATTAATAATAATAATATCTTTAAAATTGAAAATAATATTATTACTTAAATTGAATAATTAATTTAAGGAGTTATTTATTATCTTAATACTTTGACTTATAATCCATATTATGTATAATAAATAATCATCTAAAATTGATTATTAAAAAATAGTAATATTTATTGAATTAAAAATAATAATATTATAAGAATTTTATAAAAAATTTATGAATATTAATTATTATACAAAATATGAATAATTAAACCATGTAGTATTAATATAAATAACTAATAGTAAATATTATTTTTACCAATGTAATTTTTTATGTTCTGGTTGACGCCTCTTTTTATTATGAAATCAAAGAGTGATTTCTATCTAGGTATTAGGATAATAATTACATAGCCTATAATACCAAAGCCAAGTTGCCCATGAATATGACCCAAAGACCCTCGAGCATGCAAGCCCTGATTCTAGGCCCAAAAGACTATTTTTTGGCCAAAGGCCCCTATTGTGAAAAGAAATGCTACATTACTCAGACTATTCTAGTACTATCACTATTACAATAAATTCTAAAATACCGACCACCATTGCAGTTCCACCGTTGCTATAGTTCTGCCACTGCTATAGTAATATTATAGGGCTACTACAACACTCAGGAAATCGCATGTGCCCGGTTTTGAACATCGCCCTTTTTTGGATTTAAACATAAGGGATTTACCACTCAAGTACCACCACAACTACATTATTATTAAAAATGAAGTTATTAATATTAATGATTCTTATTTGTTCAAAAATATTTGTATGAATTCCTAATTATATCAATTAATTGATTTAAGGGACATTTTGTAATATATTATAATGTTTTAAATAATATAAAAATAATGATTTAAAAAACATGTAACGTGTAACAATATAACCTACTTATGTGTCTTGGATAATCCTTTATGCCATAACTAGGTGTATATAATGCGTTCACGACGTGTTTGTCAACATCACTCCTCTGACATACAATTCCAAAGTATATCATCTCTAGCACCCACCTCCAAATCATCATGTGTGGAAGGCGGTGGATGTAATGTCTCACATCCAATATCATGCCCAACTTATTTTGATAGTGGTTGTTCTATGAATATCTTTCCAATATAAACTACCACAAAAAATGGGTTTTCACAGCGCCACCCTTTAACATCGCTAAAAAGCACTAATAAAGGGGGTCCTTATTAGAACTTTTCATACAAGCATTGTTAAAAGGTATATTTTGAAAAATTCATTAAAAATAATATATTAATATATAAATATATAAATATATATATTTATAAATATATAAATATATAAATATGTTTATATTTAATATATATATATATAAATAATATATTTATTTATTTATTTATTTATAAATTTTTTTTAGATAAGAATAAATAGACATTTACATTTAATATATATGAAAATTAGTGAAAATTGCATACAAATATTATAAAAAATATTATTAATTGATAATTTTATAAATATCATCAACTAATAATCATTTAATAACAACATAAAGACACAAAAAGTCAAAAAATTTATAAAAGATCTAAAATCAGTTGAAAACGTAACTCAAACTTCAAACGACCATAACTTTTGATTTGGGTGTCCGTTTGATCTCTAAAATATATCAAATTGAAGCCTGTAACACTGTCTATGTGTTGGGGTTAGAAGAGAAGAATATTTTTCATTTCTCGAGGGCAAGAAAAAGCCCAAAACACCTCCAAAACTGACTTTTTAGTTTTGATTCCCAGATTTTTTAACATTCAATGGATTTTCATCCTTGTTTAAGAGGTTGTTTTTATCTTTTTCAATGTGGAATGAAATTATTCCAAGCGATTGAATTAATATTGATATTATTTCTTAGAAATTTTATTGTTTTTCACAAATATAATGTTATTTATTAAAATATATATAATAATGTATACATATTATTTATAAAATAACACATTAAAATTTAATTTTATAAATAAATAATTAAACATATTTACATATAAAGTATATTTATAAAAATATAAGCCTTATAATATCCATTTTTTAAAATACAATTAAATATATATTTATATACCTATATAATGTGTGTGTGTGTAATAGTATGCATCTGTATTAACAAACTGATATATATTATCTATATATTCTAATATCTGAATATAATTTTGAATATACATATAAATATATAATATATGTAAATATATATAAATATGTATAATTATACATATAGACACACACACACATATATATAATATATGTAAATATATATAAATATGTATAATTATACATACAGACTCACACACACATATATATATATAATATACAATTTTATGTATGTTAGATATATATATATGTATTTATTTATTTATATATAAACACACAAACAAAAATATATTTTATAAAGGTATTCAAGACTAATCCTATAAATATAAATTAATATATGAATAAATATATGGAAAAAATATAACTATATATATATATTAATATACGAATATATATATATATGAATATAAATATATATTATTATGAGAATAAATATGACTATATATATATATATAGATATATCATTAAATGAAGAAAAAATAAACATGGGGAGTGGTAAAGGGTCCAGGCAGGCAGAGGAGAGGACCCAAGTTCAAATCCTGTGGGTGGTAGAGGCGCGTGGGTGGGTGCAGGTGTGGCTATTGTGTGGGAGATTGCAAGGTTCGGGGCCCTAGCACTGTCAAAGGAGGGTGGCAGGGGTGTGTACAGGTGCAGGTGGGGGATAACACAATTATGGGGGTCAAGCGCTGTTAAAAGTGGGGGCTTCGATTTAAAGATGTTCTTTTTATTTTTTTTCATGTTTATCATTTCTAAAAAAGCATTAATTAATGACCATTTTATCAGCCCTTTTTTAGTGCCAATATTAAATGAGCCTTTATCAGTTCTTTTTTGAATATTGATAAAAGGGACCCCCTTTATCTTCATTGATATTAACATCACTTTTTTAGAATTGTAAATTACATTTTATATTGCTTTTAAAGGCCATATTTGGAGTAGTGATATGAAAAAATATGGTTGTTGTGCTGCGGATATCTGTTGATCAGAGGCTAAAAATGCAGCATAGACTAGTCAGCATATATCACAGCAATAAAATATGGCATGGTAAATAAACTCACTATTTTTGTGCCTCTAGTTATGGTTATAGATCATTTACAATAGGAGCTGGAGGATCATATGAATGATCATAATGAACCACCTCCTCATGTTCTACATCTGCATACATAACAGGGTCATCACCCCATGACATGTCTATATAATGCTCATCAACCTCATCATTTTCTGTCTGATCATTGAAAATCCCATGATAAATCTCCTCCAAGGGAGGAAGCATCTCTCTCACTACTCTATGAAAATATGCCTGGTAAAATGCGCCTCCCTCTACCGGATCATATATGTGAACAAAATGAGTGATACGAGAATCCTACGAAAAAAATTATGATGTTAAGTAATGTTAGTCTGAAAATTGTTCAATAGTGAAAGGAATAATTATTGCCAATTCATGATAGCCCTGTCTATGTCACGTAGAAAGTCCCACTCGGAACATACGGTGACAGGGTGCATAATCCAGTCGATCAAATAAATGCATACATATTGTCTGAACCCCTTGTAATTGGGACTCATGTCATCTCTCACATAGATAAATATATCATGCATAATATATCATCCAGTCAATGTATCACTTCCATCACATCTCCAGAGAATGAAGCGAAGTTAATTTATTGGGCAGTGTAGGAATGCACTGATAGAAAAAGTTCATACAATACTATCGTCCATGTGGAGACTTGGTGTAACATCCCAAGTAAGTAATGAATAATAGATATTTTCATCTATGTCTATTAATGATTTAGATAGTGTTGTATAGGCTTAAAATGACAAAAAATACAATCTTATGCATAGAATACACTAATATTCATAAAAGATTGTTTTACTGCCTTTGATGGAAAACCCTTTTTAAAACAAACTTTTGACAATTTCATAATCTCTATTTTTCAAAATAAACATATTAATAATGATTGGGACATTGAATTTTACATTGGATAAATTTTTGATATTTTTCTGACAATGTTCATTTTTTAATGAATAGTAAAAAATACTGCATTTTACATCAAAAATGCTATTTAATTTAATTTAATTATATGGATAGATAATATTTTTATTTGGTCTTAAAGTTTAATCTAAATATATTTTTACAATTTAATCAAATAGTGGTCATTAGGATTAATTTCACTTTGGAATTGGGCATAAACTAATGCCAAACTTTTCATAAATATTGTTTCTAAAAAACCCGCTATTTGTTTTGACAATGGGAAGTTTTTGTAAATTAATTATTTCAATTTATGTGTTTGTAATTTGGTAAAATGGATTAAATATTTGTAATCAGAAGGTCCAAATTATGTAATTAATACTCTTTTGTTTTTTGACATTATAAATAGTAACGACAGTAATTATCTTTAATTATCTTGATTAATGAGTAATCAGGTAGTTAAAGATAATAAGATAATATCATAATAATAAAAAATGACCACAACATCTGTCCTAAGGTTACTGGTTGTCTCATGGAAGACCATGGGATTCCTTGTGCCAAACATGGGGGGCCCATGGAGTCACTTTTTTGAGAAAGTGACTTTTTATCTTTTTATTTTTAAAGAATGTTAAATGTAACAAAGAATGTATCACCTAAGTAAAATAATTTTAATTTTGCCTAAATAAATCATCTTTTGGACTATAAATATTAATTGGAGAGATAAAAAGATTTTCTACATCATAGTATTTTTTTTATAATTTTTAGACATTAAATAAATTAAATTATTTATGACATCATAATGATGCAGCGATGACCTCATTATTTAACGATTTAAATAAAATGGAAAGATAATGTAAATTCTAAGACCCAAACATGGCCAAAACCTATTCTATGTGTGGATTTAGAACCCTTATCACCTTACCCTCGAAACACATCAATTTGGGGGCCTTTTGAATCCGAAACTCATTTTAAAATAAAGTACCATTTCTTTACTTTCCAAAAGTGCCCCTCCTCTCCTCTTATAAAAGGCCCCCCACCTCTACCTCCTTACCCACACATAAAAAGCCTTTGTCTCAGCCAACCCCTGCCCATGTTGTCTCTCCAAATCCCTCTCTTACTCCTTGGATCCTCACTTTGGGCAGAAGTCTTCCCAAGGAAGCCTTTGAGCTCAAACCAAAGGGAGATACCCGATTTTAAGGTAATGTCTTCACTTTAGTCCTTTTGTTTTATTTTTATTCTCCATCCCCTAAACTCTTTTTATTAATTTATTTTGTAACAACTAAAGTATCTAAAATATACTATAATGTTGTTATAAGAAGTATTCAAACTACACTTACACAATCCTACATCTAATGGTTAAAGAACATACTGTTTCCGTGGATGGCGAATTTCTGCCTCCCAAAACGATGATTGTTCAAAATTCATTAAACACCTTAATAGGTGGCTATTAAGATGACAATATATTTATATATGATATATAATATGTTTATATTTTCCTTAAGATTTTGTATTTTTCATTTTGGGCATACCTTTATGGTTCCCATTATGGGTAAACGCGATATCTTCATTAAAGGAAGTGCGGACTACCGCCCCCTCAAAGTGATTTGATTCATTAATACCATATGATGGACGTATAAAGGATGGAGTTATGTTATTATATATGATATTACACTGGAATTATAATATACCTTTATATCATTAAGATTCCATTCTATAAAATACGAAATTGAAATGAAAGTAGCGTTCATGCGTACGTACGACTTACCGTCTCCATGAACGGTGCATTTCATTTCTTACCTCTAAATGAAAATGTAATATTATAAATGCATGTATATACTGAATATATATGATATATATGATATATACATCATGATTATAATTCTGGATATAATGGATACATGAACAACTTGTAATTATAAAGAGCATATTTTGACTCAAGTACCAATGATCCTTAAAACGACCGTTATTAACTTAAATAATTACATAATGTTCATAAAAAGGTAATAAGTAATATAAAAGGAATAATGAACTTGAAAAAGGTTCTTAATAAAGTAGAAATAAAATCAGGTTTATTATTCAGGACATTAAAGAACGATCGAGTCAAGTCGGACCCGAGGTATGGGACTTCGTCTCAATCTCCTTTCATTGAGGCATATTTTGTTTTATACACAACTTTATTTGATACGTTGTATAAACCCCTTTGACTTTCAAATTTATTCAAAAGAAATATATTTTATACGAAGCATTTACTAAATGAAAAAAGGGAATGTTTTTGTCGTACGTATGCGGTGACAGTGAGTTCTCCGCCGCCGTGACCATTATTTTGGTTTCGGCTTCCTCTACAATCCATACCTTTTTTTTAAAAGAATAATAAATACCATGTTTTACTTTTCTTTTGTTTTGGTATTGGAAATGGTTTTCATAATGTTTTTATATCAATGTGTTGTATTGATATCTTGTGATTTAAAGGTGGAAATGTTATGTTTCTTTTATGCATGTTTTATGTGATACAATTATGTTGAGGTTCTTGGGCATTATTATGAAGATGGGTGGTTCCGTGATAAACTAAGGGTGGGTGAGCCCGATATAGCTCTCTAATGCATTGGGTAATGCGAAGGAGTGAAACGTTAAGGTTTATCTGAAGCGATTTTGGGAATATACTGTGATGGGTATTCCAAACGTAACCAAGAGGGTTACTCCCTACGTAACAATGTTATGAATGCCTCAAGTAACCTTTATGTCTTATTATTTCTATGATTTATTCATGATTTGATGAGGTATGTTAAAGTGCTTATGTTTTATGGGTAAAGTATGATTTCATTCTTATGTATATATGAACTTATGTTTCCTTTCCACATTTTTATAACCCATACTGAGCTTTTTATGCTCATCCCATGTTTGTTTGAAATTTTTTTCACAGGTCAAGGGAAAGGTACATGATATGATCATAGTGTCAAGGAAGTGTCAAGAATGAATCCATGTTTTATTTTAAATATGTTTCCATTGATGGGAAAAATGAATACTATCTTTATGTAACCACTTTGTTTATATGTGGAATGTAATGCATGTTTTATGCTCTAATTATCTAAAACTCTAAACATGAAAAGATCCTCAATGTGTAATCTTGTAATAACTCAAGATTAAGTAAAGTTTAAGGCTGGCCTTGTAGTTGGCATCAATGGTCGGTTTAGATAACTTTATGAGTTAGAATTATATTAAATGATTATCCAAAAATATTTTTTTATGGTCAAATTGAAATGATATAGCATTTGAATATTACCATGTTGCTTCATCTAAGACATGTTTGTTCAGAAGGGTTTTCCACCGAGGAAATAGGGAAGCAGTGCTAGGAAGGCATACAGAAGGAAATATCCTTCCAAATCAGCATCCTGAGATGGTCGGAATTTGAACTGAATAGTTTTTTGCAGTAAGGGCGCAGTTGACTCAAGCGATAAATGGTGGTGGTATCCATGCACGAGATCAGCCAGATCAACCGCAGAGGAACATTCCTGTGGTTGAACATTTAATTAGACAACATCCCCCATCATTCAGAGGATCATCTGACCCTATGCTAGCTGAAGGGTGGATTAAAGCACTATAGAAGATTTTTGAGGTCATGGGGTGTTCATACAATCAAAAGGTTAGTCTTGCTATTTACCGTTTGGAGGGTGAAGTAGTTCAGTGGTGGTCCATGGTTAAAAATACCAGGGATGCTGATGAGATTGATGCTCTCGACTGGGATTAATTCAAAGGTATGTTTCTTGAAAAGTATTTTCCTAAGGCTTTTTGACTTAGGATGGAAAAAAATTCTTGGAATTGAGACCAGAGGAAGACTCAGTGGCTACCTATGAAGAGAGGTTCACTCGATTGGAAAGGTATGATCCAAATTGTATCTGAGACCTTGATAGTAAAATCAATCATTTCTACTCAGGATTAAAGCCAAAATATCGAAGGGTGTTAGCTTCTCGTGAGTTTAAATGTTATGAAAAGATTTTTCGATGTGCAGAGAATGTGGAAATGGAGTTTGCTAATGATCAAGTGTTCTATAACAACCAACAGAAGAAGAGACCGAGGTGGCATGAGAAAGGAAAGAATTCTTCAAAAAGGTCTGACGGTAAGAAAACTATGTTTCCAGTTTGTTATAAATGTGGTAAAAGGCATGCTGGGGAATGACTTCTGAATTCTGGAAAGTGCTACTGATGTGGTAAGATGGGACATAAGGCTCGTGATTTCACTGAAAAAGATCAGGGTGATGGTAAAAACAAATTTTATTTACAGTTAGTGAACTTTTTTAAGTGCAATGAGATGGGTCACTATGCAAACGAGTGTCCGACAAAGAGCTTGAGTGATGGGAAGCAGTTATACTACAAGAAGAAAGGGGTGGTGAAATCCTATGTAACTACTTCAGCGGATTTCGGGCCGTCAAATGAAGTTGTATCAGGTACTTTGTTTGTTTTTTCGGATTATGCTAGTGTATTGTTTGATTCGGGGTCTAAACATTCATTCATCTCGGAAACCTTTTCTATTAAAATGGGAATACCATCTCACGAAATGACTCCTAAACTTGTGGTAAAAACACTTGGGGGAAATATTGAGGCAAAAAGAATTTATAAGAATCTTCCTATCCTTATATGTGGAAAGAACCAACCTGTAAACCTTATCGTTCTACCTCTAGTAGAGTCTGATGTTATCCTGGGTATGGATTGACTCTGTATTTACCATTCTAAGATTGACTGTAGAGCAAAAGAAGTTTTTTTTCAGAAAGAATTTCAGTTTGTGTACAAAAATGAACCCTTACTGTTGATAACATATCAAGAGGCTGAGAAACTTGTAAAAGATGGAAATGAATGTTACCTTGCACACATCGTTTAAAATAAAGGAACTGTTCAGATTAATGATGTGACAGTGGTAAATGAGTATCACGATGTTTTTCCTGATGAGTTTCCTAGAATAATACCAGATCGGGAAGTTGAGTTTACTGTTGACTTAGTTCCTGATGCTAAGCCAATTTCAAAACCCCCTTATCGAATGGCTCAAATTGAACTTTTAGAGTTAAAGGAGTAATTTCATGATTTATTAGAGAAAAGTTTCATTCGACCTAGCACATCACCATGGGGTGCTCCTGTTTTATTTCTTAAAAAGAAAGATGGTTTTATGAGACTTTTCATTCATTATAGAGCCTTGAATAAAATCACAATTAAGAACAAATATCCTTTGCCTCATATCGATGATTTGTTTGATCAGCTTCCGGGAGCTCAGTATTTTTCAAAGATTGACCTGAGATCGGGGTACCATAAGTTGAAGGTAAAGGAATCAGATATTCCAAAGACTGTGTTTCGTACAAGATATGGCCATTATGAATTTGTAGTCATGCCTTTTGGGCTAACCAATGCACCTACTGTATTCATGGACATAAAGAATATAATTTTCCATGAGTTCTTGGATAAGTTTGTGGTTGTTTTCATTGATGATATTTTGGTGTTTTCTAAAAGTAAAGAAGAGAATGAAAGACATTTAAGGGTTATTTTGCAAACCATAAAAGAAAATAAATTGTATTGGAAATTCAGAAAGTGTGTGTTTTGGTTGCAAAAAATTTCTTTCCTTGGTCACATTGTTTCAAAAGATGGGATAATTGTTGATCCTGCAAAAACAAAGGTTGTTGAAGAATGGCCAAGAACCACAAATGTAACTGAGATTCGTAGTTTCCTTGGTTTGGTAGGCTATTACCAAAGGATTGTTAGAATTTTTTCACAGTTATCTAGTCCAATGACTAAGCTAACTCGGAAAGGTGTTATGTTTATCTGGACAAAAGAATGTGATGATTGTTTTCAGAAACTAATAAGTAGATTGGTGTATGCTCCGGTTTTGGTACTACCTTCCAAGAATGGTGAGTTTTTTATATACAGTGATGCTTCATTGAATGGACTTGGTTGTGTCATAATGCAGAATGATCAGGTAATTTCTTATGCTTCACGTCAGTTGAAAACTCATGAGGTAAATTACCCTACACATGATTTGGAATTAGCTGCTCTTGTTTTCTCATTAAAAATTTAGAGGCATCATTTGTATGGGGTAAAGTGTGAAATATATACCGATCAGAATATTTTAAAGTATATATTCACTCAGAAATAATTGAACATGAGACAAAAGAGATGGCTAGAATTAATCAAGGATTATGATTTTACAATTCATTACCATCCAGGAAAAGCAAATAAAGTTGCTCATGCTTTGAGTCGAAAAAGTAATGCTTCATTAAAAATGTTGTGTTTGGAACGTGATCCTTTGGTTAAGGATTTGATGAACTTTGGCATAGAATTTGTTGGTGCATGATTTACTTCTGTTTTGTTTCAGGTATTAGTGAAATCTTCTCAATCAGATAGAATCAAGCAAGCATAGAAGCAAGACAGTGAGTTGCAGAAAAAGGTAGAGCTGGTTCAGAAAGGTAAGTTGCCTGAATTCGACATTGATAATGATTTTGTTTTGAGATTTTGGAAGAGATTGTGTGTGACTTGTGATTCATAGTTGAAGAGAGAGTTTTTATGTGAAGCTCATAGTTCTCCGTTTTCAGTTCATCCAGGAAGTACTAAGATGTATAGAGATCTTCAGGAGTATTACTGGTGGGATGGAATGAAAAGAGATATTTCTGATTTTACTATGAAGTGTTTGACTTGTCATCAGGTTAAAGTAGAGCGGAAGTTACTGAAATGGATGCTTTAGCCTCTAACCGTGCCAGAGTGGAAATGGGAGAATATATCCATGGACTTTGTTGTGGGATTACCGAAGACATCTCGAGGTAATAATGCAATCTGGGTTATTGTTGATCGCTTGACTAAATCAGCTCATTTCCTTCCTATTCGAGATACCTTCTGTCCATATTAACTTTTTCGATTGTACCTTAAAGAGATAGTCAGGTTGCATGGAGTTCCTCTATCCACTGTATCTGATCGTGATCCTAGGTTTACTTATAACTTTTGGAAGTGCCTTCAAAATTCATTGGGTACTGAATTAAATTTTAGTACAGCTTTTCATCCTAAATCAGATGGGAAGTCAGAATTAACAATTCAGACCTTAGAGGATATTCTATGTTATTACTCGATGGACTATCAGGGAAGTTGGGACCAACATATTTATTTGGTTGAGTTTTCATATAATAACAGTTTTCATTCCAGTATACAGATGGCACCATTTCAGGCATTATATGGGAAGCGGTGTCGAACTCTAGCTTTTTGGGATGAAGTGGGTGAAAGGAAGTTGATGGGACCAGAATTGGTAGAAGAGATGGCAGAAAAAGTTTAGTTGATTCAGAAACACATGAGAACAGCTCAGAGTAGGCAGAAGAGTTATGCAGACAACAGGAGGAATGATCTATCTTTTGAGGTAGGTGATAATGTTTTTCTCAAAGTATCACCATGGAAAAGTGTGATGTGATTTGGTACGAAAGGAAAGATGAGTCCAAGGTTCATTGGATCATATGAGATTCTGGAGAGAGTTGGATCAGTTGCTTACTAAGTGGATTTACCTCTGAGCTTATCTCAGGTACACAATGTTTTTCATGTTTCTATGTTGAGAAAGTATATTCCAGATCAATCTCATGTTTTGAGTCCAAAGGTAGTTTAGCTGGAAGAGAACCTATCTTATGAGGAACAACAGGTCCAGATTCTTGACCACAGGGAGCAAGTGTAATGGAATAAGTTGATGCATCAGGTAATTTTTTTGCGGAAAAAACACATGATTGAAGAGGCAACATGGGAATCTGAAAATTAAATGAGGGATAAGTACCCCCATTTATTCGATAAGTCAATAAATATAGGGGACGCAATTTTCTAAAGGAGGGAAGGATGTAACATCCCATCTATGTAATGGATAATAGATATTTTTATCTATGTCTATTAGTGATTTAGATAGTGTTTTAGAGGCTTAAAATGAGAATAAATCCAATCTTATGCATGGAATACACTAATATTCTTAAAAGATTGTTTTACTTCCTTTTGATGGAAAACCCTTTTTAAAACAAACTTTTGACAATTTTATAATATCTATTTGTCATAATAAACATATTCTTTATGATTGGGACATTGAAATTTACATTGGATAAATTTTGGATATTTTTCTAACAATGTTCATTTTTTAATAAATAGTGAAAAATACTGCATTTTACATCAAAACTACTTTTTCATTTTATTTAATTATATGGTTAGATTACCTTTTTAATTGGTCTTAAAGTGTAATCTGAATATATTTTCACCATTTAATCCAATGGTGGTCATTATGTTTAATTTCACTTTGGAATTGGGCATAAACTAATGCCAAACTTTTCAGAAATATTGTTTCTAAAAAACCCGCTATTTCTTTTGACAACGGGAAGTTTTTTTAAATTAATTATTGCAATTTATATGTTTTTAATTTGGTAAAATGGATTACATATTTGGAATCAGAAGCTCCAAATTATGTAATTAAGATTCTTGTTTTTGGACATTATGAATAGTAACGACGGTAATTATCTTTAATTATCTTGATTAATGAGTAATCGGGTAGTTAAAGTATATAAGATAATATCATAATAATAAAAAATGAACCCAAAATGTGTCCGGAGGATACTGGTTGTCTCATGGCCGACCATGGGATCCTTGTTCCAAACTTGGGTGCCCCATGGAGTCACTTTTGTGAGAATGTGACTTTTTATCTTTTTATTTTTAAAGAATGTTAAATGTAACAAAGAATGTATCACCTTATTAAAATATTTTTAATTTTGTCTAAATAAATGATATTTTGGACTATAAATAGTCATTGGAAAGATAAACAGATTTTCTACATCATAGTAATTTTTTTATAATTTTTAGACAATAAATAAATTAAATTATTTATGACATCATAATGATGCAGTGATGACCTCATTATTTAACAATATAAATAAAATGGAAAGATATTGTAAAATATAATACCTAGACATGTTAAAAACCTATTGTATGAGTGTATTTCGAACCCTTATCACCTTATCCTCGAAAAACATCAATGTGGGACCTTTTGAATCTGAATCTCATTTTAAAATAAGGTAACATTTCTTTACATTCCAAGAGTGCCCCTCCTCTCCTCTTATAAAAGGCCCCCACCTCTACCTCCTTACCCACACTTTCAAAACCTTTGGCTCGGCCAAACCCTGCCCATTTTGTCTCTCCACATCCCTATCTTACTCCTTGAAGCCTCACATTGGGATGAAGTCTTCCCATGTAAGCATTTGAGCTTAAACCAAAGGGAGTTACCCGATTTTAAGGTAATGTCTTCACTTGAGTCCTTCTGTTTTATTCTGCTTCTCCAACCCCCTAAACTCTTTTAATTCATTTCATTTGTAAAATATCCAGTATATTAAATCTACTAGGATGTTTTTATAAGATGGATTCGAGCTAAACTTACACACACCTACATCTAATGGTTAAAGAACATATTGTTTCCGTGGATGCCGAATTTTTGCCTCCCGAAACGATGATTGTTCATTATTCTTTTAACACCTTAAAAGGTGTCCATTAAGATGAAACTATATTTATATATGATATATAATATGTTTATTTTTTTCTTAAGCTTCTGTATTTTTCATTTTGGGCATACCTTTATGGTTCCCATTATGGGTAAACGCGATATCTTTATTTATGGAAGTGCAGACTACCGCCCCCTCAAAGTGATTTGATTCATTAATACCATATCTGAGATGTATAAAGGATGGAGTTATGATATTATATATGATATTACACTGTAATTATAATATACCTTTATATCATTAATATTCTATTCTATAAAATACGAAATGGAAATGACAGTAGCGTTTATGCGTACGTATGACTTACCGTCTCCATGAACGGTGCATTTCATTTCTTACCTCTAAATGATTATGTAATATTATAAATGCATGTATATACTGGATATATATGATATATATGATATATACATAATGATTATAATTCTGGATATAATGGATACATGAACAACTTGTAATTAAAAAGAGCATATTTTGACTCAAGTACCAATGATCGTTAAAACGACCGTTATTAACTTAAATAATTACATAATGTTCATAACATGGTAATAAGTGATATAAAAGGAATAATCAACTTGAAAAAGGTTCTTAAGAAAGTAGAAATTAACTCAGGTTTATTATTCAGGACATTAAAGAACGATCGAGTCAATTCGGACCCGAGGTATGGGACTTCGTCTCAATCTCCTTTAATTGAGGCATATTTTGTTTTATACACAACCTTCTTTGATATTGTGTATAAACTACTTTGACTTTGACTTTTATTTAGAAGATATATTTTTTATACGAAGCGTTTACTAAATGAAAAAATAGAATGTTTTCGTCGTACGTATGCAGCGACAACGACTTCTCTGCCGCCGTGGCCATTATTTGAGTTGTTGCTTCCTCTACAATACATACCTTTTTTTTAAAGAAAAATAAATACCATGTTTTACTTTTCTTTTGTTTTGGTATTGGAAGTGGTTTTCATAATTTTTTTATATCAATGTGTTGTATTGATATCTTGTGATTGAAAGGTGGAAATTTTATGTTTCCATTATGCATGTTTTATGTGATACGATTATGTTGAGGTTCTTGGGAATTATTATGAAGACGGCTGCTTCCGTGATAAACTAAAGGCAGGTGAGCCCGATATAGCTCTCCAATGAATTGGGTAATGCGAAGGAGTGAAATGTTAAGGTTTCTCTGAAGAGATTTAGGGAATATACTATGATGGGTATTCCAAACGTAACTAAGAGGGTTACTCCCTACGTAAGAATGTTATGAATGCCTCAAGTTACCTTTATGTCTTATGATTTCTATGATTTATTGATGATTTGATGAGGTATTTTAAAGTTATTATGTTTTATGGGTAAATTATGATTTCATTCTTATGTATATATGAACTTATGTTTCCTTTCCATATTTTTATAACCCATACTACGCTTTTTATGCTCATCCCATGTTTTTTTTGAAATGTTTTTCATGGGTCAAGGTAAAGGTACATGATATGATGATAGTGTCAAGGAAGTGTCAAGAATGAATCCATGTTTTATTTTAAATATGTTTCCTTTGATGGGAAAAATGAATACTATCTTTATGTAACCACTTTGTTTATATGTGGAATGTAATGCAAGTTTTATGTTCTAATTCTCTAAAACTCTAAACCTGAAAAGATCCTCAATGTGTAATCTTGTAATAACTCATGATTAAGTAAGGTTTAAGGCCAGGGCCTTATACTTGGTTATAATAAGTGCATACAATAGAACTCATGCTTGTGGAGATAAATGAGGGATGTTCTCCCATATCCATATCTGTATAACAATAATGCATCCTATGATCTACATCTTATCATTGTGACATGCGATACATAGCACACTATATATATGTGTGAGACATGTAGATCCCCAGCTATACCACCCTCCCAGGTCAAAATTCTCTAATAAAGGTAAATACATCAAATTTAAAAATGTATTCGAATGATCAATGAATATCATGACACCAATCTGCCTCAAAATGTATGCACATTAAAACCACACCATGATGTTCTCATCAGATTCATCTACTAGATGAGTGATGTGCTAGTCTTTCCGAGAAATGTGTAATTGAATGCTGATGACGGACCATCCATCATCATGGACCTCAATTCCCATTAATATGTTATCAAAATCAAACCAATCTACACTGACTCAGACCTTCACTGTTGCACCGTCGATGGGGAGTCCCAACATAATGGGCACATCCTGGAGTGTAACAGTAATCTCCCCTTTGTAAAATGGAATATATGTCTCTTTGGACTCTATCTCTCTATGAGCATTTCAATGAGATGGTGATCAAAAAATGTGATGTCGCACATCATTATGCCATAGAACAAAGCATGATAAGGATCAGGGATGATAGCGAGAGGTGGTGCAATATGATGGAAATTATGAGATCTCTATTCACTCAAATAAGACATTATATGTCCCTCTAAAAACAACCATGAAATGTGCCTATCCTGGAATGTGATAAATAGGGGACCCACCATTTGTACATTTTATATCATCATTAATTTTTTATAGTTAATTCAACAAAATTTGTGAAAACTTTTATTTCAAAACTAAAACCCTAAAAATGAGGTGGACAATTAGCATGAATAATTCAGCATTATGTTGAAAAAATAGGTAAATAGAAATTTGTGACTAATGTTTGCATAGTTTTTCAATTTCATGTTTTAATGATTACCAGTTATTTTTATTTTATTTTTAAATATTTTTATGTGATTCATTCGTGATAAAACCCCCACATAAAACATATGGATCCATGATATATTCAATCGAACATGTGATTTGAATGAAAGATTTTTAGATAATTCATTTAGAGTCTTGACCTCTTTTCATTCTTTTTCAAAGTCTGTTTGTTTTTTAATAATTAATGTATAAAAAATATTTCGGATTGAAGCCAGAAAAAAATCAAAATAGAGTTGAAACAATTCATAAATGGAGAAAATGAGAAATAAAAGGATTCATTAATGAAACATCATCATACCAAAAAATGTAAACCTTAATGATACAATACATAGATTCAATCATGGATGATGGGAAGTGGAGTTTGTTCCTACCACATGGAGAAATCTCTTATTGGTATTCCCTTCTAAGAAAATAATGATGCATCGTAGTCCCCCTACCTATTTTCGAGGCTATAAATATGCATAATTTTGTTCTAAATATATTATGGGGTGAATTTGAAATTATTAAAATGATTATTTCAACTTATTTGTTTAAAAAAATAGAAAAATTTAACCACCAGAAGTGGTTTGATGATGATATGTATTTAAAGATTGCTATTAATTTTATGAATATTTATAAAATAAAGCATCATAAATGATGATATAAAAATTGTTTCTTTGGAAATTATGCTGTAAAATATTTTATATATGTCAATTTTTCCCCTTTTTAAAAAAATATCAAAGAAAATTATTATTTATAATGTGTTGTAATCTCATGTTTATTGTTAATAATAACTCCAAAAGAGTTAGGGGATTCCCATGTCTTTACATTTGTTGTAGTGGATATTAATTAAAGGATTAAAATGAGAGAATATATTCCAACATATTGGTACAAAAATTATAATAAATAATGTTTTGTTTTATCTCATGTCTGAATGAGATATATTAAACATCAATGATATTCTTGAAAACGAATATCATAGTGACAATGGATAAATGAGGCGCTAATTACCTCTATATATTAAAAGAATTCATAATAGAAAAAAATGATTCCAATGAATTTTTATATAGAATTGAAATAAATATTGATCATCATATATTATATTTAAAATGGTCGAGAAAAAATATTGAGAAGATCAAAAAATTTATATGAATAATTCATATGTAAAGACTTCAAAATAAATAGTGCAATTTTACACACCAAAGGCATGGTTAAACGAGTGGCACACGCTAGGAATGATCTGGGGTAGTGGGAGTTTATCATCAAACTACACACATTTTGCCTTTATTTTGAAGTTGGTGGCTTACACAAGTGGAAAAGGATCCCTGCAATCCGTTATCACTCCTGCGTTTAAATCTGGGTGGGTGAGAATTTTCACAGGTAGGGTGTGATGCATACATGATGCATGAAAAATGAAGCTGGGGACGCAGGAATGATGTAGGACTAATGAAGCATGTAGGATGACGTCGGCATGATGGTTCACTAGGATTTCAAGCCAATTTGGGGTCTGTTAGGGTATGTAATGGGCTTCATGCCTACTGGGGCTTTGTGCTATTTACTGAATAAATATGGCTTGATGAGTGGGATATCTCTTTGTGGGATATGGCCTACCTTTTTGGCCTGTGTGTGTGGTTTATGTGTGTTTAATGTAATTATACCCACAAGCACATAATATATATATATATATATTTGTGTGTGTGTTTTTAGTTTTATGTATTGTTTCCACCTATACTAGAAAAATTACTAGATCTCATTACATGGTGTTAAAGCAACATCTAAAATTAGCATGAAATTAAATTACTATTTATTTTAGAAGAAAGATCTAGCATCAATGTAATTATTCTTAAATATAAAATAGTTCAACATGGGTTAAATGAATAATTGGGGAATTATTTTTTTATATAAGGATCAGGTAACTATGACTCCTCCCAAGGCTCCTAGTCAGAGTAAACCCCTAAATTTATTGTCACCAGAGTGCAGTTAAAATTCAAATGCTATTGTCTGAACATACCAAACGATATGTTTTTCTACCATGTGATTACACCCCACATCATCAATGCCCTTCCTGTCTCATCTAACACCCACACATCCCTCTAAAATTCCCCTTCCTCTGATTTTCAGACCAGCCCTAGAATCCTAGCAACCACTACCAGTATACACCCCAGCTTCCATTTATTATCATCTCCACACACCACCGGCGGCATCTCTTAAGGGGCTCAGGTCTCATTGTAGTCTTTAATGATTAACACACGGTTGTTGGATGGTATCATCCAGTGGAACACCTAGAAAACCAGAACACGAAACTCACACCTAAATTCCTCACAAATCAAACAACTCAAAGTCGTTTCCAACTTCCACGCCCATGTCTTCATGTCAAACCAATCAAAGGGAATTATAGTTTCTTTCCAGAATTCGGCCTGCTAGCTCAATAACATGGGGAGATTGATGTATTTATTTAATGGATGTTTGTCTACTAAATTATCTCTTATAAGATAATTATATATTCTCATTATGTTATTACAAATTCCCTTGTATGCTGAATTTTCATGGATCACATATTTTTTAAATAAACCTTTTATATCACTACCTGCTATATTGGAAGTGAATTTCCAATGTTTATATAAATCAGAAATTTTGAAATATAAATATGGGTGAAACCACACTATATGTGACACCATTTAAATAATATATAAGATATGCATCTATTTAATGTTCATGTTTATTAATATTACCCAAAAGGTTTAGGAGGAGGGTGAACCTGCTCCTAAAAAATTATATTAAAAATCATAAAGTGTGAAAAGAAACATTACAAGGGGTTATACAAAAAGCATGTGTATTAATATTTGTTGGTGATCATATATCATATGCTAAGCGTGTTGATTAAAATAAATATTGAGCATCATATACCATATTTAAAATTGTCCAGCAGAACCATTGAAATGATGATCACAACATTTATATGAATAATTCAGATCTAAATAAAGTCATGAAAATGAATTTTCAAACTATATACAACAAAACATAATATATAAAATCATTTTTTATTTTGACTGGAAAACAATAAATATATTTTACTCTAAATAGAAAAATAAATGTATTGAAAACGTCATGTAATTTTAGGTATTGTCTCACACGTGTGCCACAAAAATTATTGGTGTTTATGACTCATCCTATGGCAACCAGTTGGATCGAAACCCTAAATTGATAGTGGACTATGTATTTAAATCTTCCCCATGAAGGATCACCTATAACTAGGCCCCTCCACCTCTCACCCTTTTGGGAACGAATCTATAACAATTTGAAGCACCTTCTTTATTCTTATTTGGGACATGCACCCCCTGGATTTCTTTGGTGCATTGGGATCTTCAATTTGATCAAAAAACTCACACGTCTTCATGTGAAATGAAAGACCCTTATAAAGAGTGGTAAAACAAAATTTCATCCATTTCTCATTCCCCATCCCTATTTAAATACCCATCAAACAAAAATTTTAAATAAATATAGTTAATAAATATATAAATGAATCACATGGTGGGTTGGGGAGGAACCATGCAATGAGATGAATTGAATTATAAATTCCTACACCTAAAAAGGATGGAATGGAATTCCTACAATGATTTCTATAAATAATTTCCACTGGTTTTTTTGTTTTTTTTTGGAACTCGGATAATTTTTTTTATAAATACCTAAAAAATTACATCAGGGGGTTTGGGGTTATGGGAATAATAATAAATACATGTAAATAAAATTATGGTTATTTAATTTTCAATTATCTTTTTTCCTTTATATAATTTTAAATTAAAAAGTTTTTAATGTAATAATAGTAAATACATGTAAACTAAATTACAAAAAATATAATTGTATATATATCATTATAAGATGTTCTTAAAACAAAATAACTAACAGAAAAACTTGTTGAAGTTATTTATAAAAATCATTTCGCGAATTTCATTCCAATCTTTTCAGTTGTAGGGATTTATATTTCATTGCATCCCCTTGTGTGGAGCCTCCCCACCCCCTCCACATGACACATTTATAGATTTATTATTTGTATTTATTTATCTTTTTTGTGTGATTTCATTATAAATAGGTAGGAGGAACTAGAATCGTATGCACTTCGCTTTTACCATTCCTTGGAAGGGTTATGCATTTCTCATGAGGACATGTGGGTGATATGATGAGATTAAACATCTCAATGCAATGAAGCATTCTAGGGGTGCGTCTCCCGAATAGGAAGAGTGAAGGTGTCACACATTTTTGTAGCTTCTTTTCAATGTGTTCTGCTGCCATGCAATCACGTCCCACTTCTTCCATGCCCTTCCTGACCCCTCAACCACCCACACTTCCCTCTATAAATCTATTTCGTTTGATTTTCGGGCCACCCCCCAGCATCCATTCCACCACCACCAGCATGCCCGGTTAGCCTCCCCCATGCCCGATTCATCCACTAAAAATGAATAATATATGCGGTTGAAATTAATAGGAGGTGTCTGTTATTTTAAATTTAAAAAATAATAGGCATCAAAGGTGGGATTGACGGTCATAAAACACTGGGTGACATGGTATATAATTTTGGGATTATTTAAAATTTGAAAGGAAGGAAAAAACACGAGGTGTGCATTGGGGTGAAGTGACCTATACAAGGAGTGAAGAATGTGGGGAGACTTCGTGAGGATAATGGAGAGATAAATTTTTTAATGTGTTTTGAATTTAAATTGTTTTTCTTGACAATTGGATAGGATATGGGATTATTAAAAAAATGTATTCCAATAATCATGAACAAGGTTCATGGTTATCCTTTCTAAAGAGTCATCAACCACATTCATGCCACTTTATATATATATATAATTAATAATTTTTCTTTTTAATAACATAATATTTATTATTTAAATTAATTTCTATGAATATTATTTATAAATAATTTATAATTTTTTTGTTGATATAAAAAATTAATAATTTGTTAATAACTAATATATTTATCAATAATCAATTTTATTATTCATTATTAATTAATAATATATTAATATGGTATTCATATAATTAATATCATTATAGGTAATATTTATTCTATAAAAACATAAATAAAATACATTATATTTAGAAATATATTTACATATTATTAATTATATTATTCTAATATATTATGTTGTGTTATTAATTAATTCCTTATCTTAGAAATAAAATAACAATTAATTTTAATATTAATAACATTTCTATAATTGAAAATAATAATTTTATTTATATTTAATAGTTAATTTTTCAGAAAACCAGTATTAGCCTAACCCATGTTGACCAGCTCCTCATCTCCAACATATACATAGAACATATATATAGTTATTCTCAGATAATTAATGATTGTCTTAACAGCAGTCCAATGTTTTTCTCTTTGATCTTCATGATATCTTCCTACCATGCTAAATTCATAGGCAACATCAAGTCTAGTACATACCATTGAAGACATGATTGATCATATCACAAAATCATATGTGGTCTTACTCATTCTCTCTTTCTCTAATTGTGTCTGGGGACACATTTTCAAAGAAATATGTAAGCCATGTGACACTGTAACCAATACCCTCTTGGATTGTTCCATACTAAATATCTTTAGTATATGGTCAATATATGTACATTGAATTATTCTAATAAGCCTATTGGATCTATCATGAATGGTCTTGATATCTAGAATGTAGGCTGATTCACCTAAATCCTCCATAGAGGGGAACTTATCCAACCAGTCCTTAACAGACTGTAAGAATGATATTTCATTTCCAATAAGTTATATATCATCAAAATATACTACTAGGATAATGATCACATTCCCACTAAACCTTTTGTATATATATGAACCACATTAATTCGTAATGAAACCAAATTATTTAATGGATTTATCAAATCAAATTTTCCATTACCTAGATATATTCATCAATTCATAAATGGATCTCTGCAACATTAAAATTCTTTTTAAAATACAGTAGAATCACAAACCCTTTTGGATGTGTCATATAGACATCAAGGTTCCCATTATGGAATGAAATTTTGACATTCATTTTCCAAAAAATCATAATAATGGTATGATTCTATATAAAGTATGATTTGATGGATTTAAACATGGAATGTGGTGAAAAGGTCTCATCATAGTCCATAACATAAGGTTGTTTAAACCCTTTAAACATATTCCTATCTTTATAGGAACTTACTTTACCTTTCATGTCCAGTTTTCTCATGAATACACATTTACACCCAACAAGATTTACATCAACTAGAACATTGACCAGACCCCAAACATGGTTCTGGTACATGAAATCTATCTCATAAATCATAAGTTTTATCCATCCTGGATCTTTTGATCCCTCTATTGTATCCTTATAGGAGAGAGGATAATTATTGTATACCAATAATGATAGACCATCCTTAGTGACTAGAAAACAATATCTCTCTAGTTCTCTTGCCTCCCATACACTCCTAGGTAGTACATGTGTTTTAGGAACTACTTCCTCCACAGGAACCTATGGATCTTGTTTCTATACAAACTGATGTTTATCATGATCATCAACTTCATCAAATTAAATAATTCTCCCACTATACTTTTTGAGGATGCACTCCCTCTCATGCAATACAGCTTGTCTGGCAACAGTAACTTTCATGTTAACGGGGTGGTATAGGCATTAGTCCCTTGTTTCCTTGGGATACCCTATGAAGATACACCTTGTTCACCAAGTTTCTAAATTTTTATTTCTGAAACCCCATTAAGAAATCCATCACAACCCCACACACATGTATGAGATAAAATATGATTCGTTCTACTCCATAACTCAAAGGGAATTCCATTTTACACTTTAGTTATCACTCAGTTTAATGTGTACGTTGCAGTTTGTAATGTATATCCTCAAAAGGATAACAAAATATCTTCATGACTCATCTTCAACAATACCATGTGAAACATGGTATGGTTCCTACATTCAGTAGTACTATTCCAATATGATGTATAAGGCAGAGTGAGTTGAGATAGAATCCCAAAAATCCCATAGAATCTCAATGAACAATTGTTTAACATATTCACCTCTTCTATGAGATTGAAGTTTAATTATCTTTTTACCAAGATGATTCTCTACTACATTATTTAATTCCTTGAATTTCTCATAGGACATGCACTTATATATCATCATTTAAATATATCCATATCTAATCTAGTAACCAGTAATAGTTATGAAGTAAGAATATCCACCTCTGGCTTCTACTAGAAATTGTCCACACACATCAATGCATAGAAATAATAGAATATGTAGGTCCCTTCAACCCTATCCACAGAAATGTGGTTTAGTCATATTACATTGTAAAGAAGAATGACATCTATCAAGTGGGTTTAACTCATAAGAGTATAAATAACCATATTGAAAGTGATTTTCCAAATTCTTATCATTTACTTGACCAAGATAGTGATGCCACAACTGGGTGTTATATGGGTAGTGTGAACATGATTTGTTATCGATTACAGACACATGGTTTTCATAATTTAATACATATAGATTATTATTTAAATGATCCATCAGATGACATATTTTTTCGTTATAAAAGAAGAAAATTTTATTTCCAAATTTGAAAATAAACCCATTTGTATCTTAATATGATACTTAAATTATGATCTTTGAAACTATAGGTACATAATAACAATATATTTAAACCAAAATCATTCTTATTGTCACTGAATGGTGGTAGTCACTAATGGATAGGGTAGTAGTGATCACTCCATTGGCTGCGCTCATATCCACCTCTCCTCTAGTAATCTTTCAAAATCAACATGGTTACTTCATTTGGATATAGATTTAAGACCCAAAAGATGTATCTAATACCCAATGTGTAGATATTGAAAGATTACACTTAATTATGAATTCATCTTTAGCTTCCCTTTCTTTTGGGTGAAGTTTCTCTTCTAGTGGAATTCATTTCCACAAGCAAAACACACTTCCTCCTTTTCCTTCCCATGCCTCTGGATCTTCTTCTTCTTGGAAGGATAGTTCTTGTGATAATTAAACTATTTGTATGTCTTAAGACCATATATCTTGTTCTTACTTTTCATATTCACCATACGGACCACAGGTTTGTCATGCCCCATTTCCTTATCTTCTTGAAAATTTAATGTAAGAAGTTCAAGAATACTCTTCTCATTATTTCTCATTTTTTAATAATCTATAAAGTTGGAGAAGGTATTTTATAGTGAACAAAGTGTGAGACTTGTACACAACTCATCTGAGAATTTGACCCCTAATACGTATAGGAGTTCAATATATCTGATAAGATTCACTACTTGAGTCCCAGGGGGTGAAAACAATCCATGTTTAGTTGTGAACAAAGCGTTGAATACCTCATACCTCTATTTTCTCACCTTCTCATCATAATGATCCCGATGGTGAGACATCATTATATAGGTCTCCATATCCTCATGTTGCAATAAATTCTAATTGGACATGGATGATAAAATGAGTCACTAAACATAAGTAGTTCCATTAAGATGTTTCTTATAGAGAGATAGCTCTTCATCACTTTCCTCATTCCAAGGCACAACTAGTAAAGGTTCTTCCAGTACATACAATATAATTTCATGGAGAAGGATGACAAGTAAGTTATTTTTCCACTCTTGGAAATTAGTGGCAGTGATAAGGCTTTCCTTCCCAAGTATGGATCACATAGATATTTTTGATGTCATTTTTTAATGATGTTTATACAAATAAGATGTGATTAATTTTATTAATTTATATGATACATTTTAGAAAAATAAATAAATAATATATTTAATAGTATCCCACTATTTTATCTAAACTCAATATCCCACACCATGGGATTCAGAATATTATGTTTATTGGAAACTATTGAGGTGATGATCCATATATTCCTTTTCATTACCCCAACGTTGGTTGACCAAGAAACTCGAAACGGTTTAGGCATGCATTCCAAATTCCAACTACATTAAATCACATTTCCTTGATCCGTTGAGTGGACTCCATAATCATGAAATAATTTATTTGGATTTCATCAACCATTGCATCTCAGTTATACCATGTTCTATATTGGAAGACAACCCTTGATGTTATCAAAGTCAATTTAACCAAAAACCTCATATTAGAATTCCCCGATAATTGAGGCACCCAACTTTGGCAGGTCAAGTACTTTAAAATATGGTTCGATTATAACTGAAGTTATAGAAGACTATACTGACATAATATTTTATTGAGGGATTTTATAATATATGTGTGAATATCCTATTATTAACTTTATCTCATTTTTTTAATATTAAGTTGGATTACTTATGTGATTAACCATCTCTTAGATAATTTTTACATATAAACCAACTTATTTTAGTCCTATATTTCATTCTTGTTAATTCATTAATTACATGATCTTGATAATACATCAATATTGAAATAACAATGAAAATGATAGATATAAAATAAAGGGTATGATCATGATCTTATATTAATGGTCAATTTAACTAGAGGTGGATAAACTAACAGATGTCCTAGGGACGAAACATCTTGAACCAATTGAGGTTCGTGTTTACAAATGTCCACCTGTCCACCTTTGTATCTCCTTGGATTCGTTTCTCCTTAGCTTTGAACCTCAACCCCGTCGACTAACTTGGGATCTCCATACATTTCATATTCCATTTATACACATGAAGGTGTGGAGAAAGGGGGTTCACCTAAATGAAACCATGGGCATGCAATACCTACATAATAATGAGGAGAGATGGAAAACATGCCAATAATTTAATTTAATAATAAATTAAATGAAACCAATCACATAAAAAAGCATTATTCTAGCTCACGATCATCTGCACACATGCAACAAATTACGCATTTAATAAAACTAGCATTCAATTATTATTCATTATTATTTAACATAAATCGCTCTCGTATCGATTAATTATTATCATTAATTAATAAATACATTACCATAACCCTTATCTGAATTTCCTTGATATTATGATCCTTTATAATTTTAATCAAATTAAATTAACTCATTTTAAATTAACTTTTTACATAAATTTATCTTGGAGGTAACATGGTAAATACCAATCTAAATCTACCAAAACATATATTATACTTGTATACTTTTTTAATCTAGTGACATATTGAACACATGACTTATCACGTACTAACAAAACATTTACTTCATTGATGATTACATGAATTACATTATATTTTCAGCCAGGTGTTATGCTTCAATGCACGTAGAGAAACAACTATCAATTCAACTCATACATGATATGTAGATCGCAACCATACAAAGATATTAATTAAACATTTAAATATTTATCTATATCAAAAATATATCAAATGGTGTGTCATATATTTGTGACCACACACATGTAAATGTCTCAAAGTAAACATAGTAAATTATTTGAATTTTAAATCTGAGTAATTTGGTAAAAGTACATGGTGTGTAGCTCCGATCTACATGGCATGTATATCTTTCCCCATCTATCATAGGTACATGCCTAGGGACTCATAATGTGAATCATTCTTTGGATTTTTTTTGAGTACACGACATATCTAATGGGCCACACACCGTGTTGACTCTATGTCACACGATCATCAGTCGGTTAGGCACTGTATGGAATACATGACCCATTTCGAACCAAAAGGGGTTTACATGCAATGTCAAGTTGGCTACATATGGTGTAGTCTAACTATATATGAAACATTTAATCCTGGTCAACATGAGGTTAAACAATGTTGAAATTAGATCAATTATCATTTCATAATCTCGAATTGATCTCCGAATCAAATTTTTTTCATTGAACATGGCTACATGGCATGTAACTCTGGTTACATAGTGTGTAGTCTGGTGTTGTCCAACAAGAAACCTTCCCAGCTCGAGACGTGTTCTTTGATATTATTTTAATCATAAAAATAAACATACTGATTAGACCTATGGGAAACGAATGAAGAAGAAGAAAATCCCACAATTCATATTTTTAGAATGATTACAAATTAATTGAAAAACTAAATTATAAATATATAAATTACTAATGACGTTCAAATAATTATAAAAATATATGTTCCCACTATGATACCACATTTAGGTTCTATGTGTTGCAGAAGCACGATAAGGGAGGCACCATACATTTATTTTTTCATAATTTTTGATCAATCTATGATCTATTCGACGGTGAATGCCATGATACACAGAATTGATCTACTAGATAAGACAAGGTTAATAATTTTTGAACCGTGATAAAAGAGAGAAAAACATATTGTTTATAATTGATTTAATTAAAAAATAATTACTTCTAAATAATTTATTCTTTTTTGATGAATTTATTGACAGTTCTGCGGTGCACTGTCGTTGCATAATAGTTTCTGACCATATAATTCATCTTGAGGTGATCCACATATGTTCCATGAATCTCTAGATGTCACTAATGTAATCCATGTGTGATAGAATATAAGATCCTTGTGCTTGTGTCGTCTTCCTTGATCACCTTGAGAATCACTTCCAAAGCATTCTCCCTAATCCAGTGGAGGAGTATTGCTCTCGGTTCTTGAGAGCATTCTTAGAGAACATGCCTCTATAGGCTTGAGTGGTTTTCTCCAGATCCTTTCTGTAGAAATTCATTGGATTATTAGAAAAATAACATAATTGGGAATTTATATTGTAAGGGTTACAATAAAATAATTTTACAAGTTACCATGTTATTTATTTAATCCTAGAAAGACACCGTGTTAAATAATAATAATAGTATCATTATTTCTCAACATGTTATTAACATGAAAACTATTATTAAATATTATATAATTAAATAATATTCAATATATTTTATTTCATACCGAACAATTAAAATTGATCCTCCATTCCTCCATAATTTTTATTGGGCCTTGAATAATGTATATTAATTTATTAAATAAATATAACTGCATTATTCATAATAAATAAATAAATATTATATTCACTAAATAGAAAATAGATATTTATTAAATATTATGCTCATAATATATTCTCCCAAATAACTAGTGATGAAATAAATGCGATCAACCATAAATGAATAATTATTAAACCATAGCCAGTAATAATATTTATTCAACTTGTTAAATCGTAATATATTATTTAATTCAGATTCTAGAAATACTTAGTGTATTCCCCTTAAGGCATCTTTCTTAGTTAAATTATTTGAACCAGGATGAAGTCCAAGTTCAACACCTATAAACACACCAAGGTACCCATAGATAATTAGGTTAATGCTACAATGACATGTCACCCCATAGGAAACACATTCCATATAATATAATCCCTTTATACTAATATCTCTAATCGAGGAGGTTTCATACTATTTCCATCAACCTATATGCTCAATGTCTATTTCATTGACTTTTCCTAAATAGAATATGACTATAGAACACCATGGAAATTTATTTATTTAGGAAAATAGTTTCCATAAAAAAGGCATGAGATATTAACTTCTATTATTTATCATAAGGGGTAAATTGTTTCTCACATTACTCATTAATGTAGTATCAATCAAGAAGCACCCAACGTATTCTACCTCACCGTGAACATTTTTTGTCATGGTTTTTATCAATACATCAAGTAATGTGACTTCAAAGATTTATTAGTAATAATATTAATGTATAAGGACCAATACACATGTCCAATGATAGGAACATCCAACGACACTTATAAATATGGATTTCCTACTTGATGGTCTTGTTCTCATAATATCCTACTTGATATTACCAAGGGCGTACACCATGTGTAGGTGAACTTAAGTACTATGAGTCTCTACCCATGATATCATGTATAATTTGTGTCCCTAAAATGATATCATCAAGATATTGAATATATATTAATGAATAGTTTCATAGCACCTCTAGGTTCTCATCATAGTGGTGAACTGCTATGTCATTTTAATGCGTCAACTACTATAAGAACATTATTACATACAATGTCATTAAGAAGAAACATCATGATGTGATAAGTAGTTAATTAATATCAAAAAAAATTTAATACATGTTTATCATATAGTACATAGATTACAGTTCTAGGGAACCAACTCTAATAATTAATACTAGTATGGTAGTGATTCAGAAGTGGATCTGATGCGGATTTACCTAGTGGGATTGAAGTTGATGACTCTAAAAATGTTTTTTATGATTGGGGACCACTATAATTTTGTATGTTTATGTTCTCTAGTGGCTCGTTCATGAGAATATATTTTAGTGTGGTTAATATACCACATTTCACCGAGATACTATTTATATAAGATCCCACTCCTAGCTTGTTTCTATAGGGAACTCCCATGACTTAGTTCTCTCTTGTAATATTGGACACACTGTCATAATATGGTACACTTTGTGGGTTATTTCAAAATAACGAATGTTTTTTAAATGATTTATATAATAACTGTTTCTAGTCATATTATAGAATCCTTCATTTTATTCAATCATGTAATTTTTATAGAATGGAATATATTTTATGGGTGGCATCCTACTGGGATTGGGAATACACCCTACATACACTTTGGGTGTCATTTGACTTGGTTATGTTTAACATAGGTAAGGTAAAGGTGTTTGGTGATGCTTGTTTATGATGCTAGTAGATTCCCATTGTCGGGGTTGTGGTAGTGTCTTGAGGATGATGTTCCTCTTGATGCTTTGTGATTTTGGGATAGAGTATTGTTTTCATTTTTTATTTTAGCTCATTTCGGTTTGTTTTAATTGTATTAATCCTTAAGCATAATGTTGTTTGGACATGTTTTGTTGTGAGTATTCATTTTTTAGTTTGTTTATAATTGTGAATTTTTTATGTTTATAGGGTCAGGTAAAATAGTTCCCAATATATTTTATTGGGAACTGGTTACTAGCCTTTGGAGATTGGGAATGCCCTTTGGGCCATTACATGGTCCGGGTTTTAGTGTCAGGTTGGTTGGAACTTTGGATTGGTTCGTGACAAACATGCAGTGCATTTACAGCGTGTAATTAATGGATAATGTTGAATTAACTTTTGAATAATTTATGATGCATTGAACATGAATAACCAACATGTAACTCTAGATACATGGATTCTACTTCTATGTTGTCTATATGTAATCCTTGTCACCTACAGATGAGTTACTCAATTTTATTTTAATCGTAACAATTATTTTTGCGAATATATGTATGGAAAAAGAAGGTGGAATAAGGATATCTCTCAATTCAGATTAAAATAATGATAACACTAGAATTTAAAAGTAAATTACAAATTGTTAGATCAATAATTATTTTTTATATAATTATAAATAATTATGTCATTGATATGATATCACTTGGAGGTTCCGGGCACATCAGAAACATAAGATGGGTGGTTCCAAACTTTTCTTTTTTCCATAATCGATGATCAATCCGAGATATATATAATGATTGACGCTATAATCCACATAATTTAATAAATGAAATATACAATAAATAATGATGATGAAACTAGAGAGAATATCATCACATATTATTTATAAAAAATTTAATCAAATAAAGAATTATTTTTAATCAATTCTTCATTAATTGATGAATCTGGTGACAGATATGTGGTCCACCATCGTTGTGTTGTAGCATCAATTTGTAGGTTTCCTCTATAGGTGATCCCCATGTGTTCCTATATTCCCCAGATGTTGCTAAAGGAATCTCTATGTTCTACCATGATAGGTCCTTGCACTTGTGTAGTCCTCCTTTGATAGCTTCGAGAACCACTTCCCAAGCATTTTCCTTGATCTAATGGAGGAGGATTTCCCTCTATTAATGGGAGCATTCATGGAGGAGGGAGCTCTCTAGTCTTGAGAGGATTCTCCATTGTTTTTCTGCACAACCAAAAAAATGAATTGGATATTTTTTGAGAATATCATAATTGGGTATTTATATTTCATGGGATAAAATAAAATAATTGTTCAAGTGCTCTTAATTATTTATTTAATCCTAGAAAAACCCCATGTCACATAATTATAATAATATTTTGATTTCATGACATGCACTTAACATGATAATTAAAATTAAATATTATTCAATATTTATTTTTTCTCACCGAACCATTAAACTCAGTCCGCCATTCCATCAAGATATTTTTTAATCCATGAATACTATCTCTTTATTTTTAAATTAATATTACCACACTATTTTCCAAGAAATAAATAAATATTATATTCACTACATAGAAATTAAATATTTATTAAATATTCCACTCACATTACATTCACTCAAATAACTGGTGATGAAATATATGCGATTAATCAAGCATGAATAATTATTAAACCACAACTGAGAATAAAATTTATTGAACCTATTAAATAATTTCTAATAATATAATATTTAACATTGATTATGGATAAACTTAGCAAGGGACCCTCTAGGCCACATTCTCAGTGGCATTATGAAATGAATCTTAAAGATCAAGGGTAAAATATAGAACTATGCCGAAGAACCCATAGAGATAGAAGTTAATATCAAAAAAAAATTACTCAAATGATCACTTACTATGTAATATAATACCTTTATCTCAAAATCACTTATCAAGAAGGTTGCATGCTACTTCCATCAACCTATGAGCCTGATTTTACTTTATTTGTCTTTCAATAAATTGAACATTCCAATAGAAAAATGTGGTCATGGATTTATTTAGGGTATATCATTTCCATCAAAGTTCCTCATATATTATCTTTTGTTAAAATATATAAGGGATAAATCCTTTCTTGCATTATTCATTAATTCAATATTATTCTTGACACACCCAACATATCCTACCTCGACACGAACATATGTCATCACATTTTTTTATCGATACATCAAATTGCATGACCCATAATACTCATTAATAAAAATATTAAAATATGAGTACTAATACACACATTTGTAGATAGGAACATCCAATAACACATATATATGAGGATTTCTTAATTGCGGGTCTTGTTTTCATAATATCCAACAAGATATTACCAAGGGATTATGCCATGAGAAGGTTCCTAAATGTTCTATGAGTCTCCAACCCTGATAGCCAATAACATTTGGGTCCCTAAAATGATATCGTACTCCTATAGAACATATATTTAAGAAATGTTTCATAGAACTTAGGGTTCTCATCATAGATGGGAACTACTACAACATTTTACTGTGACAGCTACTCTTAGGACATTATCACATAGTATGTTATACGGAAGAATAATCATATTTGATAGGAAGATTATTAATATTCAAAATCTGTGAATATTGTTTATAATAATGTATAAATACTTTAGTTATATGAAACCAACTCCAACATGAATAAATGCATCCATATTGTGTTGTCCCCTCACAACCGGGACTCATGTCTTCTATCCCACGGCTCAATATATCCTCCATGATATCTCCTCCAGTCGAAGTCTCACGTCCCTGACATCATTAGGGAATGAAATGAAGGTAACTGACTGGGTGGTGCAAGAATGGGATGATAGAATTTGAATGGGCTCAAAACTCAATCAGTCCAATGCCACTAAACAACATGAAAATGAATTAGAGGAACGAAGAATGATCTGACATAAAGAATCATCGTGAAATATGGTTGGAGACGTTTGATGATATCCTTAGTACATGGAATCCACGAAATATAAAAAAAATCAGTTAATATATGAAGACATGTATTGTACAAAATGAAGCATTATAAAATTGATAATCATACGCTTTCACAATTTATTTTTATTTTTCATTCCAAACATTTCTATAGGATATCTTATAGTTAAACAACAGTTGTATTCCTTTCTAAATAAGGGAAATAAGATCTTCCTAACACATTCCATCATCAATACAATAATATTTGTCATAAGCACTATATCAAATGAAGATTGATCTTTCTGTAAGATTATATGTACACAAATGTGTGGGATTTCTAATTTGGTTTTACATCAAACATGAAACAAATTATAATATATTTTTCTCATTTGGAATTTAGATTTTGGCCTAAATTTTTCACATCGAATGAAATATTTTCCGTTATTTGATTCATCAACCACATATGAGAAATGTCACTTTATTGGGTATTTCTATCACATTTTTCAAGGTAATGTTTCTTTCAAACTGCTACCTGACATAGGTGGTTTTATCAGTTCATGTAGATTTTTTTGTTATATTGTCCGAGAATTCAGTAGTCGATGTAATGAAATCCCAATTAAAAAAATTCACATTACATTCCTTCGAATAAGGAAGTCAGTAGTGTTGGATGACTGATACTAACTAGTGGATGCCTATCAATCATAGGAACCTCAAAAGGTTTATTCCTCACATCACCCTCACCCACATCATCTCTGGATTTCTCAACAGATACTTCTTCATCAGATAAACTACAATTTGGTAAATCAATTGTACACACCTATATGTCCTCAACATTTATTTCCAAAGTCCAAATCATTTTCTTCGTAATTTGTTTCTATCATAGGATTCTTATGAGTATACATTGAATGACATTGTTTTGAAGGAAGAAATTTTACATAGATCACAAAACATGGTTCTATATTATAAGTTTTCACCTCATCAATATCATAAATCACTACATATATTTCCAGTAGACCTTTACTACACTGATTCTTGAATAACTATGATGAATCCATCCAATCCTAATCATCATCCAAAGGATACAAAGTGTGCCAAAAACATTCTTCATATTGAAGATGTCAATATGTAATTGAACTAATTGATTGATCAGCCCTAAATTTTATCCGACTATGAATCTTCTTGCAGACATTATCCAATGTCGCGCAATCATGATGAGTTTCCACTCTTGAAGGTGGAAACCATATATAAAAACCCGATCATTATAAATTACCTCATTGTTACAATATATTTTTGGCAAATATGATTACCTAGAAAAAATAATTAAAAAATATTATATAATACATCATTAAAATTTAAAAATTGTAAAATTGTAAAATTGGCTATGATTAAATAATTGACCTGATCTGGAGACATTTTCTATAGATTTGTTTATAACTATTTCATAAACCATCCATAACCTAGGGGGATCCTAGTGCCACTATTATCTCAGATTTCAACAACCATTATTCACCTATCGACCTTGTTGTAATAATCCATCTTCAAACAGTCACCATAGGGGCGATATGGGTTGGGTTCCTCATGAGGTGTGTTGTGTGTGTTGGAATGCCATTGTACCCCAATCACCAATATATATATATATATATATATATATATATATATATATTGACACACAAACAAACACACATATATATATATTATATATATATTTATTATTTAAATATATTTTTTAAAATTTCCAAAATATTTAAATATATATTTATTTATTTCTAATTATATTTTTAAATAAATATATTTAACAATATTAATATATAATTATAAATATATATATATATAATTATATATATTAATATAATTATTAATATATATATATATTTATATATTTATATATTTATAAATATTATAACTATATTTATTATTTATATATATTTATTATAATTTTATAATTATTTAAATATATATATATTTATATAATTATAATAATCAATAAACATTATTAAAATTATTTATATATAACTATTAATATATAGTTATAAATATAATAAACATATTTTTTATTTAAATATATTTATTATAATTTATATAATTATTTAAATATGTATGTATTTATTAATATTTATAATTATAAATAAATATATTTTACAGGTTTTTATATTTAATTATAAATACATTTTTATAAATATACATATTAATATATAATTGTAAATATAGTAAGTATATATTTATTATTTAAATATAATCAAAAATAATTTTATAATTATTTATATATATAAAAATTTATTTATAATTTCATAAATATTTCTTAAATTTTTATAAATTTATAAATTTATAATTAAATATTTAAATTTAAAAATAATTAAAAATTCATTTAAATAGATTAATTATATAACTTTCAAACATATTTTAAATGTTAAAACTTAATAAATAAAAACTCATAAATATTATGAAATCAATGACCTATTTGTATCTTGGTAGAGGGATACCCATTACATAGTCCATAGGCCGAATGCCTTGTGGCTCATGAAGATGGCCTAAATTTTCGGGGACATGAAATCCCTAATTCTTGGCCCAAAAGCCCATTTTTAATTCTAAAATCCCCACCTGTGAATATTAGTACTACATTATTCAGGCTGATACAATACTGTCACCACTATAGTACCTACTGCTGCTATATTGCCATAACTTCTATAGTCTTCCACTACTATAGTGCAACTACCATACTTATGGAATTGCCCCTGCTAGGTTTTGAACATTGTATTTTGGATGCAAGTTTATGTGGTTTACCAATCAGGCACAACCCCAAATGCATTATTATTACCAATGTATTAATTAATAATAATGTTTATTACATGTTTGAAATTATTTTTGAGAATTTTCAATTATATCAATTGTGATGTTCAGAACAAATATAATTTAGGGTTTTCGAAACAAATATAAGGCAAATGAAGAATCTATTTGATGATGATAAACAACAAAAATGAAAGAAAAAAAAAATAGATGCAAGATAGAATCATAAACGAGGGAAATAGAAAAAAAATTGTAAGAATGAAAAGATTGACATAGATATTTGTGTAGTTTAGTTCAGTTTGGTCCTACTCCCTAGCAATAACATGACCACATTGATTATTGTTATGTAAAAAATAACAAAAATTGAGAAAGTAAAATTGGTAGAAACACATGTAGACAAGATAAAATAATCATACATGAGGTCCTTATCACTCTATGGACTCACGATGAAGCTGAGACTGATGATAGTATCAAACATCCCCAGGTAGGATGAACTCAGACACGCCAACCCCATCCTCGGTCATGATGAAGGAAAAAGATACAATACATAATCCAAATGAAAAACAAAAATAGAATTACAAACTCAGAAGTGCACCAAGAACCTAAGAAGAGGAAGCTGAAGAAGTAGACTATGGTAGTTGGCACATCTTGAAGCCATGTCAGTTGAAGAAGACTCCTGAGAGGTGTGGAATCCATCAGAAGGGATAATAAAAATAAGGGTTATATAGGTCTACAATATAAGAGCATAAGAGATACTCTATTTATCTCAAAGGATCTATTTTGGTGAATAACTCTAAAGCCTAAGAACCACACACTGAAAAGGAAGAGTCGCAGTGAGTAATAAAGGCACATCATAGTCAAGGCGATGGGATAACAAGAGAAAATGTCTAGGTGTGATGGTTTTGGGAAGAGCATAAGTGTACCTAAGTGGGAGATATATTAAAATTTATTTTACTAATATTTTTAGAAAAACAAGAGTGAGGATATTTCATGAAAAATTTATAATTGATTTATTTAATATTTGAAGAAATAAATACCTGGGCTTAGGAAATTTCTTCATTACAGAATTTTTATCATCTCTCAAGACCATTTTGGAAAACATTTTTTTACACTATGAGGATCCTAGGATATAATAACTCTATAGAGGGTCAATATGTGCTCCTATAATCTCTAAGAAATATCACTCGATCTCCGGGTGCTAGCGCGGTGAGTCGAATGTCTTGCATTGTTATTTCTTGATCAATCATTATTCGGGTTTGAAGAAATCCCTATTTCAAATCTAATTCTTAATAGGGATAAGGAGGGAGAATTTTTCAGAGAATATGTTTTCCAAAAAAATTCTCTATTCTCAAATAGTACACAACCCGTGAATTTACATTACATAATCATTTAGTTACAGATTCACTTACACATAATTAAAAAAAATTACAATATGAATTCTTAGAAAATAAGTGCATACTAGAATTCCACTAAGAGAATAAAGGATTTTTAAATGATACTATAAAATGGAAACTCATAAACAATAAACATAGTTTCCATTAAGATACTTACTAAATGTGATATAGAATTTTTATTTTATTACAAAGAGAATATTGGATGTTTACCTTCCACTGGTTACACCAATTTTTTTTGGTTAGGATGTCAACATGAAACCACAAAATTCCATTTTTTATTCATGTAATCCAATGAATTATTGTCTAGATGATCTGAATCATGGATGAACTAATAACCACAAGGACAAAGAACCTGAGAAGGATCTTCCTAACTGATTATTTTCTAGTTTATTTTGAAAATCCTACCTTTTTTCATAGTTTGAGTATGTTATAATGAGTTTTTTAAATGTTTTCAATTTTAATCAGGGCCTCTAGAGTAGTAAAAGTGTAGTACAATGTCAATTACAGGTAACACATCCTTATATAAGCAACATCTATGATTATCTCATCATACCCTTGCTCCTATGATCCAAATTGATTCCATTGGAATTCCAAAATTTCCATTCCTATAGAAAATGAAAAATAAATCCACTCACATACCACAAAAATAAATATTGTATAAAGGTAAAAAATAATGTATTAAAAAAAGGCAAAGATTCATATATGTAACTCAAATGAAAATCCAAGACCATGATATTTTTACATGTCATATAAATTATTCAACCATTTATACTTTAAATTTGATAACCCACTACAATCAATCGAGATAAATTACTTATGTTTTTCTAATTACTCTTACTTTTTTTCTATATAACACATAAAAAATGACATGTTCATAAGCCATCAGAAAATATTAATAAATCATACAACTAGGAGGAATCCTTGAAAATATTTAAGAACTTTCCCATGGAGTTTCTAAGCTCAAATTCTTATCATCAACCAAACTAAAAGAAGTTGTATAGTTATTGTAACATTGATATGATACAGTTTAGGAAATAATACTTCAAAAATATTCTACAAATTTTAATAAATGGTACCACTAAAATTCATGGGAAAAAATAAATATACTTGTTCCAAATATTAAAATAAAAGGGATTATAACCATAAATATATTAAATCATTTAAATCCACAGTGAATTGATCTGTATATCTATACATTTCCAATATAAGGAAACACCTAGAAATATAAATTAACATGTATATAAGTTTATTCATATTAATTAATTTAATGAAACAGATTAAGAATAGCTGAGGGGTCATATATTTTAAAATAATATAAAAATATATTACAGGAATTAACAATAATGACTTCAAAAGTAATAACATTTGGATGTGAAAAATTTTATACCAGAATTGTAGTATCCCCGGTGAGGTAATAAATTAGAAATGAAAAAAAGTCCTTTTGAAACATGTATGTTATTTTCACTTGTATAGGAAATTTAGTTTCAAACAGCTTAGGTATCACATGCCTAAATTTATGTTGTGCCTGAAAATCAGGCCTTTAATAGTACAAAAAGAATCCATTTTGAATATTGAGTAAAAAATTCAACCTAATGAATTAAAAATTAGAATAGAAATAATTATCATCTAAAAATGAAAAAACAATCTATGAAAATAGAAGAGTTTAAAATAGACAATGTATCAGTGATGAAATTGAAATTCTTATAGGGGTAAGATACCATGATAGAAAAGGAGTGTCATGTGGAGAAAGACTAAATATACCATATGGTAAATCACACATAGTTCATTATAACAGTAAAATTACTTCACATCAAAATTATTAGAAGATAACTTTTGTACCATATGGTAAATTCATAATAATTATTCAAAAATAAGATATTTTCTAGTCCACTAATAAAATGGGGGCTTATCTCAGAATAACAATTGTGATATACAATTTTTTTGTGTTCTGAAATTGAAAATATGGAATAATTTAAAAAGTACTGATAATAATTGAAATTTAGAGTTAGTTGTTTTATATTATTGAATATTGAGAGTTGTGTTATCAAAATAATGTATATGTGAATAACTACAAATTTAAAGTGAATGAAATTATTTTCATTTTTTTCATTTGGATGTCAAACAACATATATTTCTTATGTTTTCAATATGATAACATTGAGACAACCAGACTCCAAATATAAGTGATAAAATGATACAAACTATCAAAATAATTACACTAAATGAATTACTTAACATAGAGTGCCTAAGAGAGGAGGAACATCCATGGAGTTAGAGTGGTATAAACATTGATCTATATCTCCCTCACACACCTTCTAAACAAACTACTTTAGAGATTAAAAAAACATTACCACCACCTGAAAGAGAAACAATTTTTATGTAAACAACATTTTTAAAATCATTAAATATTCTTCCATTAGTTGTGGGATTAATTAAAAAACATTTAATGATTTAGAATAAAAATTTCAATGTGTTAAAAGAAATATCAATACATGCCAATAAATTGTTAAGAGACATCAAAAATGAAAAAATTTATGATCCTCTTCATAAATTTCACCTTGTACAATCCCATTACATGAGACATAAATAAAGGTATAAAATCCATTCATAGAAAACAAAACTAATGTAAATCATTGAAATACATGGGTCTCTCATCGATTCCATTTTCTAGTAAGCTGTATTAATGTTCTAAATTTAGAGCATGGAAAGGAAGTGTCAAAGGTGGAAAATTATGTTAAACACATATGTACAAAAAAAGAATAATTTTTCATTCACACTTGAAATTTTTTTGTATACTCAGCATATTGGTAAATAGGATAGTAATCATGAAAATAATCCACATACTTGTATAGAATAAAATATGGACTTATTTCAAAAAATTATAAACAAATTCGAAAAGAAAGTAGTATGTTAACCCTCTTATAATTAAAAATACATAATAAAATAGAGAAATAACTTAATACTAGGTTGTTACATCCTCACTCACCTATTGATGATATGTTTAATACAAAATCCTTAGATTCATATTGTAACGTCAATTCTAAAACATATTTTTTTGTTAAAACTGTATAAAACTCCTTGAATGATAATATAATTTGAATTAATATAATTTAAGAAAAATAATCTTAATATTTATTAATAGAAATTAGTTTAGATGTTTTAATTTATCAAATTACATGTATTATAAATTTTTAAACATACCTAATCATTATGCTTCTTGATGAACGAACATAAGTAAAATCCACCTTGTAATGTTTATTTTTTTCTCTTCTACATCTTTGTGAACAAGATCAAAGAAATTAAAACAATCACTAAATAGTATAGAAAAAAACCATAACTTATTATTATCTCATGTAAAGTATGAGAAGTAAAATATACAATAAGTTCTAAATATATCTAAGAAGAATCCATGTAAAACAACAAAAATAATGTAGGTTCTAACAATTCCCTAATAAAATAATATATATCTAGTATATAATTGAAAGAACAGTGAAATATTTTCAATATGCATAGGTGGCTGGATAGAAATGAATTTTCCATGAGCTGAAACATGTGTAAAATGATGATAAAAATGGGAGGATAGGTAATTGAGAAACAATACATCAAAAATATTTGTTCTTCTTGATGAATGAACTTATATAAAACTTAACTTGTAATGTTGATTTCATCCCTTATGAATCTCTGTGCACAACACCAAAGTAATGATAACAAAAAATCAATTAGATTGAAAAAAACCACATCTTATCATGATCTCAGGGAAAGTACGAGTAGAAAAATATAAAATAATTTCAAAATATATCTATGAATATTTATATTAAAACAAAAAAAACAATTCATGATAAAAAAAATAAATGATCAAATAACATTTATCTAGTAATTAATTGAATGAGAATTGAATTATTTTTATGTATCAATGGTGTAAAACATGAAATGTATTCTCTGGGATCTTAAACTTGTGGAAAATGATGATAGACATATCAGGATAGTTAACCTAGAAACAATACATCCAAAAATTGTTTAGATCCCTAGTTCAAATTGGAAAAATATATTCGGAGTGTAAAGAATAACTCATCTAACATTAAGCTTTTTTGATGAATGAGGATGAGAAAAATTTGACTTGTAAAGTTTATTTTTTCCCTTTCACATCCATGTGCACAACACTAAAGCAGTGAAAACAATAACAGAATTGGATTGAAAAAAATATTAAATGATTATGATTTCAAAGAATGTATGAGTAGTAAAATATAAAATAATTTCTAAATAGATCTATGAATATTCAAATTAATGTAACAACAATAATTCATGTTCAATCATATCCTTGAACAAGGAACATTTATCTAAAAGGTAATTGAAATATCATTGAACTATTTTCAATCTACAAGGGTGAAATACCATAAATATCTTGTTCATGAGCATAAACATGTTCAAAGTGATGACAAACATGGAAAGATAGGTAACCCAGGAACAATAAATCAAAAATATTATGCTTCTTGATGCATGGACATAAGTAAAATTTAACATGTAATGTTTATTTTATTCACTTGTACATCCATGTCCATAACAAAAAAGTTATGAAAACAATATATCAATTAGGTTGAAAAAAATCTGATTATGATCTCAGTTAATGTGTGAGCAGTAAAATACAACATAATTTCTAAGAAAATCTATGAATATTCAGTGTAAACCCACAAAAACAATGAACATTCAAACAAATACATGGTAAAATAACATTTATCTAGATGTTAATTTAAGGAACAATGAAATATTTTCAAGCAGCATGGATGTCCATAATGAAATGTCTTTTCTAGGAGATTAAAAATGTTAAAAATTTTGATAAACAAGGAAGTATAGGTACCCCAAAAAAATACATCCAAAATAGTTAATATACTTAAAGGAAATAAGAAAAGTAAATTCTTCATGTAAATAATATCTCATCCAACATTAGACTGAAAATTAAAAGGTTGAGAAACATGATAACTCCAGGGTTTCACATAATAGTCTATCCTTAGCCACATGTCACGACCCGTCCTCGGGGCCCGTGCCGTGACTACCCCAAGCCCGCCTTCCATAGGCCAGGGGCTGGCGACTAGCACCAAGGTGTAAAATCCCAGTAAACAGGGAAGGCATTGCCTTTATAAGTAACAACCACACAGAGTCAGCAAGCGGAAAGTAAAGTGCAGAAAAGTAAAGGGGGCCGGAATACAAGCCCAACTGTAAAGTACAACTGAAAAAGGTAAAGTACAGCAACTGAAGAAAAGACGGCGGCCTCGTGTCGTCCACTGGCAATCCCACCTGAAGGGTGGGTACAGATAGCCTCCAGGCTCCTCGGGTCCCACGTCCGCTCCGAGCACGTCCCGCCTAGTGGTCCACCTCCAGGTACCGTCCTGCTCCACGCCCCAACCGTGATCAGCGCTGTCCGTCGTCTGCAACCAACACAACAAGGTGCGGGCATAGCCCGTGCAGGGGTGAGTACAAGCTACTCAGTAAGGACCCCGAGACCCCCGAAGGTCTCCCGAAATCCACAAAGGATATAGCACAAAAGAAAGATGCAATCACGAAGTAACATGTGACTCGACTTAGGTATATGCCCATACATATACCTAAGTCCCCACTTCTAGCTCTGCTCACGAGCTCAAGAATAACTCAATCCACAAAGGAAAGCAAGACTCAAATCCACAAGGAGAGTAAACAGTAAATCCACAAAGGATAGTCCAACACAAACCACAAAGGAGAGTAACATAAGATTCAGCTCAACCAGGATTTTCATTATCGAAACCGTAAATGTTGAAGAGCCCCATCTCTGAAGTGTACAGTGGTCCTGTCACGACTCCGAGGTACTGCTCACTAACCTAAGACTGCTGAAGTACTTCTCCTGTCGAGTACCGCGGGTCTGCTGCCAACTACCGGGCGCTCCGTCCGCTGGGGGTCTGCTGCCAAATACCGGGCGCTCACCCAGATAGCCTACTGAGGTACTCCTCCTGTCGAGTACCGCGGGTTTGCCGCCAACTACCAGGCGCTCCGTCCGCCGTGGGTCTGCTGCCAACTACTGGGCGCTCCGTCCACTGGGCTAGTCGACTCACTCCAAGTTGAGTCGGTCAAGCAGTCGTCAGGTCTCAGTCATCTACACGGTCTCCGTACTCCGCACGCACGTCTCCACTGTCGCGGGTCTGTCGCTACAACCAAGCGCACACACTCCGTAGAGTATCGCGGGTCCGCCGCTACAACCAAGCACTCCACCGCCAAGGGTCTGCTGCTGCATCCAAGCGCACCCCCACTGTCAAGTACCACGGGTCCGCCGCTACACCCAAGCGCTCCACCGCTCAAGTTAAAAGAAGATTCAGCTCACACAGGTTCGGTAGCACTCTTCCACGTAGGATCGCTGAGTGCAGTAGTCGACGCAGTCCACTGAGGATCTCTGCACAGTCGTCGCCGCAGTCCACGAAGGATCTCTGCTCTGCCGTCGTCGCAGTCCACGGAGGATCTCTGCTCTGCCGTCGTCGCAGTCCACGGAGGATCTCTGCTCTGCCGTCGTCGCAGTCCACGGAGGATCTCTGCTCTGTCGTCGAAGTCACAGCCAGCGCTAGGGTTCCCGCACATAGCGAGCTCTTTAGGAGGGTCCGCTCCACGAGCCGAGAGGCTGATACATCAACTGACACGAAGTCCGAAGTTGATGTATCCAAAAGTTCCGTATCGACAACAGGATCTCAACGCAACAAACGGCGCGTCAATCGGACGCCCGGTCTGAGAGTTATTGGCATTTTCGTCCCAGGGGCCCGGTTGGTTTTTAGGGCAAAACCAACCCGACCGTACTCCGCCTGTATCCGATCCTCGGGCGGAGTATGCGAAAAGTTCCGTCTCACTTAGAGGAAACTACCACAGCTGACGGTACGTCGATCGGACGTCCGTAGCTCAAGTTATGAGCGTTTCCGCTCCGAGGGCCCGGTTGGTTTCGTGTACGAACCAACCCGGCCGAACCCAAAGTCTCCTGAAACTTTGAGTATAATATACCGAAACGACCGTCTCGATCCAAGGATCGCGTAGCCGCTGACGGTTCGTCAATCGGAGGTCCCAGGCCCAAGATATGGGCGAAAGACCAAAGACGGCCCGAAACGGGGGTTCTGGGCCCGGGGCGACCCGGCCCGAACCCCCCCTGGGTCGGCCGACCCGGGTCGGCCCGAACCGGGTCGGACCGACCCGGCCCGACCCGGCGAGGCCGGGTCCGGTCCGGCCTGGGCGCGGCCCGGCCGACCGGACCGGCCGGCTCGGCTTCGGCCGCGCGGCCGAAGGAGCCGCCGCCGCGGGTTTGACCCGCGACTTGAAGGAAACGCGGCACCGCGGGGGGCCGCCTGTCACGCGGACGCGGCCGGGCCGCCGCGTCCCTCCCCGGTTCCGCGCGGCCGCGGAACCGGCCGCCGCCGCCGCGGCTTCAGCCGCGGCGGATCTTCTCCACGGCGGCGCGCCGGGCGCCGCCGCCTCCGGTCGCCGGCGCCGCCTTGCCGGCGACCCGCGCCGCCGCCGCCTTCCGCGGGCCGCCGGAGTTGCTCCGGTGGCCCGTTTTGCCTCCCGTCTGCGCCGTTGCCCCTCCCGGGGGCCGACCTTCACTGCGGGATCAACAGATCGCCCCTGCCGCGCGGTTCGTCGTCGTCCACCATATCCGCACAACAAAAGAGATCGGCGGAGGGTTGCCGGGTCTTGTTCGTTAGACCCGCATCCTCCGCGTTAGTCATAAACCACGGGAGGAATAATCAACAACAATTTTAAATAAATTAAAATTGTCGGAGATCATGTTCTTCACTTTAAAAGAATAAACACGGGGAAAGAATCATCAAGAAAAAAAAAACCCCTACCTTGTCGTCGTCGTCGGACGAGAGGTCATCGCGGAATCGCTCGTCGCGGATGAAGGAGATCGCCGCGTCGTCGCGGTATCCGGCGTCGCGTCGCCAATCTCCGGATCAAGAACAAACGGATTTAATTAATTAAATCCGTTGCCATGAAATTTAAAAAGGGAGAATTTAAACGATCCGATTCTCACCTTAGTTGCCGAACGAGGATCGGCCGCGGAAGAAGAGGCGTCGCCGAAGAACGTCGCGGGTGAAGCTCGTCGACGTCGCAGATCTCGGTGTGCGTCGTCGAATTCCGGTCGCCGGCGTTCTTCGCGTTCTTCGCGTTCTTCGCGGGGAGATGAAGAAACAAGGATCCTCTCAAATCCTTTCAAAGGATTTTTAGGTTGGTCTTATTTTATAAACATGCCAACAAACGCAAAAGCGTAAGTAACGACCCATCAGTTCGTTGAATTAATTCAACGAGCGAAACAGCCCATTTAATTCACGAAAGAAACAGCCCATTTAATTCACGAAATAAACCTCCCAATTAAATGGTCTGTTAAGAATTAAAGAAAACGCGTCGGTTGACTTTTCAGTTACTTTGACGGGTTTTCGCGGGTGCGTTACTTAGCGAAAGAAACGGCGGGGCTCGTGCGGGCCCCACCGCACAAATATCCTAACAAGGGGTAGGATATTTCCGGATAGCACCATATCCGCTTTAACTCAGTTCAAGTGGCTTCCAAGTGACTTCCAAGCAGCTTAAGTGAAATAAAATAAAGTTGTCGCACAAACTTTATTTTATTTCTGACTTAAAGCCGCAAAATTTAAAAACCACGTCTGAGAAAACGCAACTCCGGAAGAGGCGTTTCTAAGAAAATACCGGCGCTGCGATTTCATTGGTGCCCTCATAATTCGATTCCGGGCACCGGTTCAAAAGATAGAAAAACCCGCTCGTCCGTTCACTGAACGTACCCGAGCCAAACTTCGGAAATTGATTCCGGGCACACCAGGCCTCGGAATCAGGTGCCGTCTGAAGCTGCGCTCTTGTAAAATTCCAAAAAAAATTAAGAAAAAAATTTCCTTGAAATTTGCGGGTCTTTACATTACTCCCACCTCAGGGCTTTACGTCCCCGTAAAGATACATCAAAAACTAGGGAAACAAATGAGGGTACTGAGCACGCATCTGAGCCTCCTGCTCCCATGTGCTCTCCTAGAGATTCTCGTGCTGCCATCTGATGCGCACAAGAGGAATCGATCGCCCACGCAGGACCCGCTCCTGTCGATCCTCTATCTCCACCGGGACCTCTGCAAAAGTCGCCTCATCGTCAACGTCAAGCTCCCCATGATCAATGATGTGCGTCGGGTCGTGCACGTATCTCCTCAGCTGAGACACGTGGAAGACGTCGTGCACCCGGTGCAACTGAGGTGGTAGAGCCAGGCGATAAGCCACCTCGCCAATCCTGCTAAGAAACTGGAAGGGCCCGATGAAGCGCGGAGATAACTTGCCGCCTCGGCCAAATCTCCGAATACCACGTCGAGGTGAGACCCGCAAGAAGACGTGGTCGCCATCCTCGAACTCCAGTGGCCTCCGCCTCCTGTCAGCATATGATTTCTGTCGGCTCTAAGCTGTACTCATCCGCTCCTAGATGACCTGGACCTTCTTTGTCGTGGCCTGGACCATCACAGGTCCCACAAGAGCTGCAAGATTTCTTCTTTGCCGAAAAGAGAAATCTGGTCTCATCCCCTGGATGAACCACATTCTTTGCCTAAAACAGTCAATCCTAACATGGATGATACTAATCCATACCAAGGATGACGTCGTAAGGCCTCGACGCTACTACTAAGAGATTCAACCGTTACTCTCGCCTCCAAGGGTTGAGTCACACTGTTGGCATCAGTGTGTGGTAACTGGGTCTCCTCCAGTAGATGTCTCACAAGTGAGGGTCAAGTCAACAGCCAAAACTGGAATCTCCTAGTAACATCACGAATGAGGACAGGAACGAAAATATCACAAAGGTATGCATCTTTTATTATTGCAGCTCATATTACAAGACGCTACACAAAAGAAACAAGGAACCAGAAGTACAAAGGATGTATCCACTAGTTCTGCTCCTGTCCATCAGCTCCCAGGGCTCCATGATCGAAGGCCTCGGCTGCCTGGAGCTGAGCTCTCCCCTGCGGTCGGGGTGGACCTCCTGGTGGTGGTGGTGGTAGAGCCTCAAAGCGTCGTCCACCACCTGCTGCTCGGCCAGCTCCTCTACCTCGTCCGTCTCCTCCCTGCAGACCGCCACGGTCGAACCTCTGCCTCTGCCTAGGTGGTTCCTCAACCGTCTGCTGCTCCCCCGCATGGCGGGTCGGGCAGTCACGAGCCATGTGACCAATTCCGCCACAGGAGTAGCACTTCCCACTCTCGGCACGCCTGGCTCTGACTCCACCCCGGCTTCCCCGCACAACTGATCCTGAGTCGTGCAGTCGGCCACTGGTAGGTCTGGTCTGCCTGGAACCCAGAGTCATCTGTCGGCTACCTGCTACCGAAGACTCCGCTACGTGCCGCCCTGCGGTGGGTCTCTGTGCTGGTGTAGACTCAGCAAGGAAGCTCTCGATCAGAAGGGCCAGCTCTAGTACTCCTGTCTGAGTCGGTATGCTGAGGGAGATCAGCGATGCCCTGATCTCGTGTCTCAAACCCTGCTCGAAGGTCCGGGCCCGGAAGAAGGGGTCCCATACCATGTCTGTCGAGTACCGAGAAAGGTCGGTGAACCTCGCCGCGTACTGAGCGACCGTCATGCTGCCCTGGCGCAGCTGGAGAAGCTCTTGGATGCGCACCGCTCGGAGGGTGGCCGGGACGAACTCAGAGCGGATGAGGCTCTCGAAGTCCGTCCAGAGCAAGGATGCCTCGTCGTGAACCTGGAGCATCAAGCTCCACCATCGTCCTGCCGCCGCCTGCAGGAGGCTCGCCGCGAGGATCACCATGAGATCCGCTGGTGTCCTCACTAGCCTAAAGATCCGTACCACCGCCTCTAGCCAGTCCTCGGCGGCCTGGGGGTCCGCCTCACCGCGAAACCTGGGCGGTCGCTGGCTCTGAAACTCATGCAGTTCCCTAAGGCGACCTGCATCGTCAGCATCTGGTACTGGTAGCATCGGTGGCTCGGCGGGTAAAGCTACCGCCGGTGCCACTGCCGGCAAAGGGCCCTGCACCGAGGCCTCGTCGCTCGGTGGGCTGCCGTCGCGCCCTACACTCGGAACCCTACCTGGCTGTCGTCGCGGGGCCATCCTGAAAAGGATAACAAGAGCACCACAGTCAGAACAGTATACCCGGTGAGCTGACACAAGTAATCACAAAGAAAACTTGGAACACACACGCAATCAATGTTTTCATGCATTAAGTCGGAAATCAGGAGTCAGGGTACTGGTGTACGGATACGTCGGCCGCCGCACCAACACTGGGCTCCCTGAACTGATAACCACACTCAATACACTAAACACTATTGCTTCACATAGAAAGAAAAGATGATCAGAGTCTGCGGTAGAACCGACCACCTCTGATACCAATTTGTCACGACCCGTCCTCGGGGCCCGTGCCGTGACTACCCCAAGCCCGCCTTCCATAGGCCAGGGGCTGGCGACTAGCACCAAGGCGTAAAATCCCAGTAAACAGGGAAGGCATTGCCTTTATAAGTAACAACCACACAGAGTCAGCATGCGGAAAGTAAAGTGCAGAAAAGTAAAGGGGGCCGGAATACAAGCCCAACTGTAAAGTACAACTGAAAAAGGTAAAGTACAGCAACTGAAGAAAAGACGGCGGCCTCGTGTCGTCCACTGGCAATCCCACCTGAAGGGTGGGTACAAATAGCCTCCAGGCTCCTCGGGTCCCACGTCCGCTCCGAGCACGTCCCGCCTAGTGGTCCACCTCCAGGTACCGTCCTGCTCCACGCCCCAACCGTGATCAGCGCTGTCCGTCGTCTGCAACCAACACAACAAGGTGCGGGCATAGCCCGTGCAGGGGTGAGTACAAGCTACTCAGTAAGGACCCCGAGACCCCCGAAGGTCTCCCGAAATCCACAAAGGATATAGCACAAAAGAAAGATGCAATCACGAAGTAACATCTGACTCGACTTAGGTATATGCCCATACATATACCTAAGTCCCCACTTCTAGCTCTTCTCACGAGCTCAAGAACAACTCAATCCACAAAGGAAAGCAAGACTCAAATACACAAGGAGAGTAAACAGAAAATCCAAAAAGGATAGTCCAACACAAACCACAAAGGAGAGTAACATAAGATTCAGCTCAACCAGGATTTTCATTATCGAAACCGTAAATGTTGAAGAGCCCCATCTCTGAAGTGTACAGTGGTCCTGTCACGACTCCGAGGTACTGCTCACTAACCTAAGACTGCTGAAGTACTCCTCCTGTCGAGTACCGCGGGTCTGCTGCCAACTACCGGGCGCTCCGTCCGCTGGGGGTCTGCTGCCAAATATCGGGCGCTCACCCAGATAGCCTACTGAGGTACTCCTCCTGTCGAGTACCGCGGGTTTGCCGCCAACTACCAGGAGCTCCGTCCGCCGTGGGTCTGCTGCCAACTACTGGGCGCTCCGTCCACTGGGCTAGTCGACTCACTCCAAGTCGAGTCGGTCAAGAAGTCGTCAGGTCACAGTCATCTACACGGTCTCCGTACTCCGCACGCACGTCTCCACTGTCGCGGGTCTGTCGCTGCAACCAAGCGCACACACTCCGTAGAGTATCGCGGGTCCGCCGCTACAACCAAGCGCTCCACCGCCAAGGGTCTGCTTCTGCATCCAAGCGCACCCCCACTGTCAAGTACCACGGGTCCGCCGCTACACCCAAGCGCTCCACCGCTCAAGGTAAAAAGAAGATTCAGCTCACACAGGTTCGGTAGCACTCTTCCACGTAGGATCGCTGAGTGCAGTAGTCGACGCAGTCCACTGAGGATCTCTGCACAGTCGTCGCCGCAGTCCACGAAGGATCTCTGCTCTGCCGTCATCGCAGTCCACGGAGGATCTCTGCTCTGCCGTCGTCGCAGTCCACGGAGGATCTCTGCTCTGCCGTCGTCGCAGTCCACGGAGGATCTCTGCTCTATCGTCGAAGTCACAGCCAGCGCTAGGGTTCCCGCACATAGCGAGCTCGTTAGGAGGGTCCGCTCCACGAGCCGAGAGGCTGATACATCAACTGACACGAAGTCCGAAGTTGATGTATCCAAAAGTTCCGTATCGACAACAGGATCTCAACGCAACAGACGGCGCGTCAATCGGACGCCCGGTCTGAGAGTTATTGGCATTTTCGTCCCAGGGGCCCGGTTGGTTTTTAGGGAAAAACCAACCCGACCGTACTCCGCCTGTATCCGATCCTCGGGCGGAGTATGCCAAAAGTTCCGTCTCACTTAGAGGAAACTACCACAGCTGACGGTACGTCGATCGGACGTCCGTAGCTCAAGTTATGAGCGTTTCTGCTCCGAGGGCCCGGTTGGTTTTGTGTACGAACCAACCCGGCCGAACCCAAAGTCTCCCGAAACCTTGAGTATAATATACCGAAACGACCGTCTCGATCCAAGGATCGCGTATCCGCTGACGGTTCGTCAATCGGAGGTACCAGGCCCAAGATATAGGCGAAAGACCAAAGAGGGCCCGAAACGGGGGTTCTGGGCCCGGGGCGACCCGGCCCGAACCCCCCCTGGGTCGGCCGAACCGGGTCGGCCCGAGCCGGGACGGCCCGACCCGGCCCGACCCGGCTAGGCCGGGTCCGGTCCGGCCTGGGCGCGGCCCGGCCGACCGGACCGGCCGGCTCGGCTTCGGCCGAGCGGCCGAAGGAGCCGCCGCCGCGGGTTTGACCCGCGGCTTGAAGGAAACGTGGCCCCGCGGGGGGCCGCCTGTCACGCGGACGCGGCCGGGCCGCCGTGTCCCTCCCCGGTTCCGCGCGGCCGCGGAACCGGCCGCCGCCGCCGAGGCTTCAGCCGTGGCGGATCTTCTCCACGGCGGCGCGCCGGGCGCCGCCGCCTCCGGTCGCCGGCGCCGCCTTGCCGGCGACCCGCGCCGCCGCCGCCTTCCGCGGGCCGCCGGAGTTGCTCCGGTGGCCCGTTTTGCCTCCCGTCTGCGCCGTTGCCCCTCCCGAGGGCCGACCTTCACTGCGGGATCAACAGATCGCCCCTGCCGCACGGTTCGTCGTCGTCCGCCATATCCGCACAACAAAAGAGATCGGCGGAGGGTTGCCGGGTCTTGTTCGTTAGACCCGCATCCTCCGCGTTAGTCATAAACCACGGGAGGAATAATCAACAACAATTTTAAATAAATTAAAATTGTCGGAGATCATGTTCTTCACTTTAAAATAATAAACACGGGGAAAGAATCATCAAGAAAAAAAAAACCCCTACCTTGTCGTCGTCGTCGGACGAGAGGTCGTCGCGGAATCGCTCGTCGCGGATGAAGGAGATTGTCGCGTCGTCGCGGTATCCGGCGTCGCGTCGCCAATCTCCGGATCAAGAACAAACGGATTTAATTAATTAAATCTGTTGCCATGAAATTTAAAAAGGGAGAATTTAAACGATCCGATTCTCACCTTAGTTGCCGAACGAGGATCGGCCGCGGAAGAAGAGGCGTCGCCGAAGAACGTCGCGGGTAAAGCTCGTCGACGTCGCAGATCTCGGTGTGCGTCGTCGAATTCCGGTCGCCGGCGTTCTTCGCGTTCTTCGCGTTCTTCGCGTTCTTCGCATTCTTCGCGGGGAGATGAAGAAACAAGGATCCTCTCAAATCCTTTCAAAGGATTTTTAGGTTGGTCTTATTTTATAAACATGCCAACAAACGCAAAAGCGTAAGTAACGACCCATCAGTTCGTTGAATTAATTCAACGAGCAAAACAGCCCATTTAATTCACGAAAGAAACAGCCCATTTAATTCACGAAATAAACCGCCCAATTAAATGTTCTGTTAAGAATTAAAGAAAACGCGTCGGTTGACTTTTCAGTTACTTTGACGGGTTTTCGCGGGTGCGTTACTTAGCGAAAGAAACGGCGGGGCTCGTGCGGGCCCCACCGCACAAATATCCTAACAAGGGGTAGGATATTTACGGATAGCACCCTATCCGCTTTAACTCAGTTCAAGTGGCTTCCAAGTGACTTCCAAGCAGCTTAAGTGAAATAAAATAAAGTTGTCGCACAAACTTTATTTTATTTCTGACTTAAATCCGCAAAATTTAAAAACCACGTCTGAGCAAACGCAACTCCGGAAGAGGCGTTTCTAAGCAAATACCGGCGCTGCGATTTCATCGGTGCCCTCATAATTCGATTCCGGGCACCGGTTCAAAAGATAGAAAAACCCGCTCGTCCGTTCACTGAACGTACCCGAGCCAAACTTCGGAAATTGATTCCGGGCACACCGGGCCTCGGAATCAGGTGCCGTCTGAAGCTGCGCTCTTGTAAAATTCCAAAGAAAATTAAGAAAAAAATTTCCTTGAAATTTGCGGGTCTTTACACCACAAACAAGAAATTCAAAAATAAACAAAAAAATCCATTATAAATGAAATAATATTCAGAATAAAAATTCAAATCCATCACAAATATCAAGATTATAAATGGGTTTTTTATAGAAGACCCAAAAAATAAATGACAAGAGACAAACGTAGAACGAAATGATAAATTCAAAATTTCAAAAATTCAAATATAACAATTGCCCCATATTGCGACATGAGAGGTACCAGATAAAGATGTCGAGAGAGATGTAACAAAATTTTTAACCTTGAATAGGGTTAAAAGAGAGATGATTTAATCAACATAAATATTTATGCTAAATGTGGAAGGGAATGAAAAGAGATGACTGGGAATTTGGAGTTGGGTAGCTAGAAGGTGACGACAAAGGCAGATCCAAGTTGCACAGAGGTGAAGACATAAGCAAAGTCAAGAACCCGAGGCTTGTTAGAGGAATACATATTCAATAGTGGGTTTGGATTCAAGAAATCAGAGGATCGAATATAGAATAGTTTCATGATATTAGAAGAACTTGATGGAGATATAGAGTAGGGGAAACCAGTAGCAGTTGTGGTGAGATGGGGATATCGTGATATTCATGTGAAGGAGATGAAGACAAATTGGAGGGCAAATGGGGTATTTGGGAATGGAATATTGGATAGAGAATTGTTTCATGGGAGTGGAGAAATTGGATGGAGGTGCAGTATGGGTAGAGTGACATGTGGAATAGGATCTATGAGAATAAGTAGGAGTTATATATTTAGGGATTCTTTACACAATAGACATAGACATCTATTTATAGAGTTTGGATTTAAGTAAAAATATTATTTACTTTCATACCATCAATTAAATAAAATTTATTACCTTTAATAAACCACATGACACATAATAATAATATTATTATTATTTTGTGTGTGCTAACTTGCGCAATAAAATATATTATGTAATAGCCTTGTTAATTAATATTTCGCATTGGACTTGATCTTGCTCCATTCAAACTCCTCAATCATTTATTGAACAACGAAATAAATATTTTATTCCTATATAATTTTTTTATTTTCATTTTATTGAATAAATATTTATTAAAATATTCAATAATTCAAATAAATATTTTATTTTCATGTCATCGAATAAATATTTGATCAATTTATGAGTACAATATAACTTGATTAAAATTATTCCACAAACATGGGACAAATATTTATTTTATTAATTAAACTCAAATATAATTTAATCAAGATCAATGGAAACACATAGTGCATGACCCTCTATGAATATTTCACATTGGCATTCTGTGGAATTGTCTAAAGTCCAAGAATACTATCTACTAACAGGTTAAGGAACCCAAGATAAATAAATTAAAGTCTCAACCTTGATAACCACATATGTATTCTCTCTTGATAGTATAATCCCATTATCATGATATCTCATCATGAAGGCTTCATAACCGTGTCACCAACCTACATGCTCAATATGAATTTCTTTTACTATCTAAAATAAACATGTCGTTACACGCTGGAAATGGAATTTAATGTGCCGTTTCTATTATAATAAAATGGTTGAGATATCAACATCCATAAATTTATAATGGACAAATCCTTCGTCAACTTATCCATTAATTACTTGATACTAACAACACACCCAACATATCCTACTTCACCATGAATTGTTATTTTCGTGGTTGAATAAATAAATATAAGTATTAAAGTTTTATCATGAATTAGAAATAATCATAATGTCTATGGAGCATCACACACACTCATAGATAAGACTATCTGATGACACCAAAACATGAAAAATTCATACTAGAAGCTATCGTCTCATAATATCTCATCATGGAGATTACCAAGAATGAATTTCATGAGAAGAAGCCTCGTCTACTTATGAGAAATCTCACCCCATAGTATGTGTACTATGTATCCCATCACAATATGTTATCCAACTAAATTAAATTATTTTAGAATATTCTCTTAGAATTTCCAAGTCCTCATCATTGTGGGAAACTTATATGACTTTATTAATGTGGTGTATAATCATGGATATTATTACATTAGAGTCATTAAGAACAAAACACAATATGTAATAAAATATTTTATTAATATTCAATACATAAAATATTCAATTAATCAATGTACAAACAGTTGGTCCTATGAAAAAAACTCCAAAAAACATCCGCATAGACTCGACCCAACATCCTATGACCTTCAGTTCTCTAGACCTCACATGACAGTCATGTTATATAGTAGTCAAGGCTTTAGTCAAGGGGTTAGACACATTTCCTTCCATGGAAATACTTCTTACTACAACTTCACCTCTCTGAGAAATATCCATCAATAGATTATACTTCTAAAAGATTTTTTTTAACCACTGATGTGACATCATCTATTTTTCCAGACCCACTACTATAAATTTATCACAACATAGTGTGATAGGATATTTACTCCATGGTACCACATAAATCTCTTGGAAAAAATTTCTAATCCATGATACTTATTTAACGTCCTCATATGTCATAATATACCCGGACTCTGTTGTAGAATCTTTAACCACAGACTTCTTTAATCTCTCCCATCTCATAACACCTCAATTAAAAGTGAATATGTATCATGTTTGTGAATTCACATCATATTGATCAATTTTTAAACTATAATCTACATATCCTATATTGTATATTTCCTCATATCCTCCATTAAAAGGGAACATATACATAGCACATCTCCAGTAATTAAGGATAGTCTTGACTGCCATTCAATGGTGGTCAACTAGATCATCTTGATATCTTCCTACCTCACTTAATGCATAGGAAACATCTAGACTAGTACATACCATAAGATACATGATTAACCCAATCACTGATGTGTATGCAATCCTTGTCATTCTATTTCATTCATCATGTGTCTAAGGATACATTTTCCTAGAAAGATGAATTCCATATTTTGTGGGAAACAATCCCCTCTTTGATTGTTCCATACGGAATATCTTCAATATATTTTCAATGTATATACAATTAATTAGGTCGAGATACCTCTATTATCTATCATGGAGGAACTTGATCCCAAGAATATGTGCAACCTCACCCAAGTCCTTCATAGAGAAGAATTTAATTAACATTCCTTAACACACATAAGACAAACATTTCATTTCTAATGAGTAATATGTAATCAAAATATAATATTAAGAAAACAAATTCAATCCCATTAAACTGTTTATAGATACACGACTCACATTCATTCTTTATGAAATAGAATTCTATTACAGCCTCCTAAAAATGAGTGTTCCATGACATAGATGCTTTATTTAACCCATAAATTGATATTTGTAACTTTCATACCTTTTTAGAACACTTAGAGTCAAAAAACCTTTAGGATGTGTCATATAAACATCTTCTTAAAGGTTACCATTAAGGAAAGTTGTTTGACATCCATTTTCTAAATCACATAATCATGGAAATACGCAATGGAATTTAAAAGTTTGATGGATTTCACCATTGAAATTAGCGAAATTATTTCATCACAATCAATGCCTTGACTCTATTTAAACTGATTTTCAATAATTCATTCCTTTTAGGTACGTACTGGTCCTTCCATGTAAAGTTTCTTCTTTAATACCCATTTGTAAACAATGGGAATTACATCTACTATAGGTTCAACTAAAACCCTAGGCATTGTTTTTTACATGGAATCCATTTCACAATTCCTGGCTTCTTTCCCCTTGGCCACATCTATGCCACTTACTACTTCCTTATATGATATAGGGTCATTATTATCAACTAATAATGAGTCACCATCCTCAGTAACTAGAAAACAAAACCATTATGGTTCTCTATCCTCTCTAGTACTCCTATGTAGAAATTTTTTCTCTATATGAATTTCTTATTACATTGGGAATTGTGGAATTTCTTCCTATGAAAACTGTCATGTACCTTAATCCATGACATCATCAAATTATATCTCCATCACATTTTATCTTTTAGAGATAAGATCCTCCTCAATAAATGTGGGATTTTTGTCAACCACAACGTTTTTATTATGAAGGATTTTATAGGTAGAATCACTTTATTTCATTTGGATATCCTATAAAGATATTCTTTGTGATCCAGGGTGTAATATTATTACCTGAATAGGCCTTAGAAAAATTCCTCATAACACACCACATGTAATTAACACAACACAAATTTCTTAATATTCCATAATTGGTATGGAATACCATCTATTTCTTTATTTGGAACATGATTTAGTATGTATGATTTTGTTTGTAATGCATATCCCCAAAAGGATAATGGAAGACTAGAATTACTCCTCATTGATCTCACTATGTCCAACATGTTGTGAATCCTCCTTTCACTCACACCATTACACTAAGACGTATAAGGAGGACTGAGTAGAGATAAAATCCTATACTATCAATCATAATCAATGAATTCTTGATTAAAATATTCCCCACCATGGTTTGAGAGAAGTTTATTAATCTTCTTACCAAGCTGTCTCTCTTCATCATTTATGTTTTCCTTTATTTTTTTCAAATGATTTTTACTTGTACCTCATTAAGTAGACACATCCATATCTAATAAAATCATCAGTAGTAGTTATGAATTATGAGTAACCATCTCTTCCATCAATGATAAATGGTTCATATACAATAGTATATACTAATTGAAGAATCTATCTTGCCCTTTCACATTTCCCACAAAATGGAGATTTTGTCATTTTAACATGTAATCATGTGTGAAAAACCCAATGTGGTTTTATTTCAAAATAATATAAATATCCATATTGATGTAATTTAGTCAAAATATTTTCATTTACATGACATATCCAGTGATTCCAAATTTTGGTGTTGTATGAGTCATGTGAAGTAACATCATTAGCAATTTCCAGTATTTGGTTTTTGTAATCCAAAACATAAATACTATTATTTAAATGTTTCTTACAATAAAAGATGATATCTATAGAAAATAAGAAAAAATTAATCCCATATTTGAAAATAAATCCATACATATCATGTCTGGATACATAAATAATGTTTTTTCAAACTGACGGCACGTAATAATAACCTTTTAAAACTAATATCATTATGTCGAAACGTGAGGTGGTAGTCCCTAATAGCTACAATATAATGTCTAGCTTTGTTGGATTCTCGAATATCTATCTATACTTATTCAATATGTCTAAATCTACTTGGTTTTTGTATTTGAATAAATATGTGAGCACAAAAACCTATATCTAATAACCTTTTTCTAGAAACAGATAAATTACAATCAGTAAAAAATTCACCTAAAGATTCCCCTTGATTCATTGGATGGGTGTAATATTTCATCTAGTGGACCATCATTGCACATACGAAGGAGAAAAAATCATGTTCCTTTTCATTCCACTTTACCTACCTCTTATTTGAAGTGTGTGAAGATGTTTTGGACTATAATTTATTTTCATTCCTTTTTTGTTTGTTCACCATAAGGAAAGAAGGTTTTTCACACTTTGTATCCTTATCTACATGGTGAATAAGTGTAAAAAGGTATGGAATAGACTTCTAAAAAAAATTTATATTCAAATTTACAAAAAAAAACTGGATAAGCTCTATGGTAGTGATTGTAGATTGAGGTATGTTCCCAGTTATTTAAGGAGAAATAGAGCCTCTAAGCTCTCAATGTAGCCAATGAACATGACTACGTGAGGCCCATCATGGGAACCCTCTACAAGATTTCTCTAAAATATATGCTTGTAAATCTCAAACCTCTCATTTATAGTTATCTCCTGGTAAAAAATACATAGGTTCTAAACTATGAAATATGCATCCATGTTTTCATGAGACTCCATTAGTTCACTAGAAATCAATGTATGTATCAATCTTTGAACATCAACAATATCACTTAATTTTTTTCATAGACAATAAGCACTTCATAACTCACCTATTTAGAAGTTGGATTAGACATTTAGGATTCTAGCACTTAAGATTTTTATTCATGGGGTAGCACAACCCAATGGCATTTAAAAAACTCCTGAAAGTTATTGATAGTTCAGAGGTTATCTTTCATAATCATTGATCGCAGGGATAATGTAGACAATGAACATTTCATTTTATTATGAAATTAAACGGATAAAATTATTAGTATATTTCTTGATAACATAATATTTGATATATAATAATTTAAATGTGTTTATTTATTTATTTATTTAATCTCCCACTTTTTTATCAAGTATTAATAGACATCACCATTGAACTCAGAATTTTAGGTTTCTTTAACATTCTAATGGAATGGGTCCTCATTAATTTTCTTAATGAACTATAAATTTTCCATGAAAACCATAATAATGTAATTAGTTAGGAAGTCCTACCAATTATGTACTTGCAGTTCCATGATCCATTAAGTTGATTCCCTTGTCCTGGAATCCTGACATGGATTTCCTCCACACTTGCCTCCAAATTTTTATTACATAGAATTTGGCCATTAAACACAATAAAATTATTATTAATTCGACCCAAAACTCTCATGAGAACTCCCAGATAAAAGTAAGTGTCTAGGCATTTTTCATATACTACACTTAGTCCTATGGTTTCATTCTCAATCAATAAATGGAAGGCATCGTATGACTTAATATTTAGTTGAGAGATTGTAATTTATTATACATAACTTTTATCTTGTTTTATACATTGCATTTATTTTCAATATTTAGTTGATGTTACTTAATTAATTTACCATATTGGAAAAAAACATTTATGCATATTTCATTTATTTAATTTTCAACATTTGTACTAATCCATTTATTTATGTGATATTGGACTTTCACCCGTAAAATAAATAATTTTATAGATATAATTAATTAATTAATTATATGACCAGTTAATGAGATTTATCTGAGATTAGATTAAATGAAAACTTTTCCTAAGGGGAAATAATCCATATTTTCTATAATGTTATGAGTTACAACATCCCACCTATCCCCTTATATATTACCTTGGTTCGAATCATTATGATACTATCTTGAACTACCTCCATGCACCTTGGGATGGTCCCTTAATTGAAAATATTTATTAATCACATGAAAGTGAATAGAAAAAAATAATTGGTTATGGTGGGTTAATTAATTATCATTGGACTTATAAGTCCTACATAATAGTGAAGGGATTGAAGAATCACATTCCATCATTTAATTTAATATTAAATAATTGAAAAGTCATGAAATAAATTTAACAAAAATATCAAACACACAAACAAGTCTTGTTCAGGCTCACGAATGGTCATACATGAAAAAAATATGGAAAAGTAATTAGTTAGCATTTATTTATTTACTTATTATTTTATTGTTTAATAAGATTTAACTTGCATTAATTGATTATTAAATTAATTAATTAATTCCCTTTCATCATAATGATAATCTAATATTATTTTTAGATACCAATAATTAATGGCATTCATACAAAAAAAGACAGAACAAATAATGAAATATTAATTATCATTACTAAATTATGAAGTTAAAATAATTTAAAACCATTATTAAATTTTCAAACACACAATGGTGTTCCAATCAATAAAATATGGTTTTTATACTGAATTTTTTATATTTAATGTGAATTTAATTTTTTCTATTAATGGATTACTAAACGGGTGTACATGCAGCTACACACCATGTACCTCAATTGTTGTATATAATAGTAACATTCATGGGGATTCATTGTTTTAACTCGGTCAGACTACATGGTGTGTACATTCCAGCTACAGAACCTGTATCTACTTTTTATGTGCCATGTTGGCCCACTCAACACATGGTGTGAAATAAAATAACCTTATGTAATTAATTACTCAACACATCTAGATACAATGTGCATGAATATATGGATTGTTCTCTAGACACACATCATGAATCCTAGTTTTATCGGGCAATGATAGGTCACTCTTCGATGGATTCTTTGATCATTAGTAATTTTTTCTTAAACCATTTATAAAATGACACACTGAATGTACATGATTAATATGATGATAAAATGTTAATTCAAATAAAATTAATGAAAAAATATCTTGAAGTGAAAATCTAACCACAATTTACCATAAATCAACAATCAAATTTTTCATGACCCGCTCCCCACAAGGTGTACCCCTTCTACACTATAACAAAATCTCCGTTTAGCGGCAGATTTGTATCAGCGGTTCTAGGAACCACCAATAAACCTTTTTTAAAAAAGGATTCGTGGAGGTTTATAATAAACCACCGCCAAACTTTTTTTTTAACAGCTCCGAACCTTCCCCCACCCCAACGCTCTTTCTTACCCCGCGCTCCCCCAACCCCCCGCTTCCCCTGCGACCCTATACCCCAATGACACTGGCGACCCCACAACCCCGACGACCCTGGTTCCCCGGCGACCCCGCGACCTTGGCGACCCAAGCCCCCCGCGACCCCAGCGACCCCACGACCCCGACGACCCTACTTCCCCGACGACCTATACAAACCATAGGGTTTGATTTTTATTATTTAATTTTTTTGATATTAGTTTTTTATTATTGTTTCTTGGATAACTGGTAATATTTCCTTGTGTGAGGATTCATGAGATTAGATCTCCTTGCCTCACTCTTATGGTGCACGGGAAATGCCCTCCTGGAGTCCCATTAATTGATATAGAAATCCTTGCAGATGAACTGATATTATTGTTCAATTTGATAAATGTTTATAAAACTTCATATATTTTTAGAATGTTGAGTAGGAAATTCAATTTAAGGGTATAAAATGCTTTAGAAATATCAATCTTTAGGGAAATAATTCCTTCATTATCCATCCTTTTCAGGATGTTAACACTGTCGAAATCTATGAAGAGACCGTGATGAATGCATATTCAAGAAGTTAACCCATACTAAAATGGAGTAATAATATCCTTGATAATTTTCCCCATCTTGGAAACTATAATTCTACTGATGAGTTTATTTATAGTGTTATCAAGGGAAACAATCATGAAGTCCTTAATATCAAATTCATATTTTGGGGTCCAACACAATGATGTTTGAGTTCATTCTATATGATAGGTATAAATGTGTGAAAATTATGTATCTCCACATACATGGGGATCATGAATGATATCCTAATAGGATAAAAAATTATTTTAAAACCATATGGTTAGGGAGAACATTCCATGAATAATGAGAATAAGGACTTTTGGATTTCATCTTTGTCCAGATCCTTGACAATATTGCAGTTCTGATGATCATCAATACAGTTAGGGATGTTACCAATCATCATTGATGTGTTTTCCTTCCCATAATCCCTGTGCATATTAATAAAGTAATCTATGACCTCCTCTAAAATATCGTTCTCCAAGGTGTATAAATAGAATTGATTTTTATTACATTGATTCAATCATTGTGTCTTTTTTACTAATGGAGAATATGGATTTTATTAATTTCTATCCCATTTCTTCAATAATCAAACATTTAGCTGACCCTTATCTATTATAAACCGATATAATAATTCAACATCTTGAAAAAAGATTTTTTTTCAAACTCACCATTTTTTCGAGCAATGGAAGACTGAATGAAATTCAAATGAACCTTTCTATCCGGTTCTACTTCTTTTATAGGTTTGTTATCCACTTTTGGATTTTCAAAGACACAATTATTTCTGTAGGTAATACTTAATTGATTTCAATTTAGGACGTGTTGAAATCATAATTTTCATCATAATTACATTCAAGGACTTCAACCATTATTAAATATGACATCAAAAAATTATTCTAGTTTAATATTGTTGGAAACAGATCCTTATTATCACCAAAATTAAATACAACTGCTTTATAGAAATCTCATACATCTTTATCATAGAATAAATGTTTTGTCTTTTCATCGAACACAAATTACTATCCTTGATGATTTATAGATTTCTCAACAAAAATATTCATGGCATCTAGCCAGTTGAAATTGATGGATCTTACACTCAACACATCTCCTAAGGTCCTTGAGCACTTTAATCTACTAGAGGTAGCTACCTTTATTTTCTTATACTTTACATTGTTGAACGAGGTCTGAAATACTGAACTATTTGAAAATTTTTTATGACTATTTTATTAATATTAAAAGGTTTTTAAGGGTAATGAACCTAAAACTAACTTATTTTATTTTTTTTATAGTAAGGAAAGGGTCGCTCAGAGTGATATGCATGATAATCATGTCAGAAAAACATACAAGTCCTATTGAGATATAACTAATACTCAAAATGGTGGTTCTAAATCTCAAATGAAATAACTCATATAAAATATTTACTAATAATAAATTCACAAAATAAAATTAGTAAAATAGAAATGATAAAAAATAATTTTAAATAATCTTAATTTGGATTTGATAAAATTGAATCTATAACTAGGAAGTGGTTCAGTAAAAATTTATGACAATTGATTGTCTTTGCAAAAAAAATCAAAAAATCTACATGATATATTAATAAATTATGTGTTAAATATATGTGTTTAATTCTATAATTGTTTATCAATATTTTTTGAAATTTTTATTGAAATGTTGTGTCTCATATGATTTAAACCTGATTAAAATTGAATCCAAAATTAGTTAGGGTGTGTTTCATTTATAACACCTATGCATAGAATCATATGGATATAATATTTTCAAATTTAGTATTAGATAGTTATAAAATGTGTTTTTCATTACTATATCATGATACTAAGGATTTAGCAAGAATTTTATTGGTTCCTAACATTATCTTTCTATCTAGTCTATACCCAACAAAATATGTATCCAAAAATAAATTTTAATTAAATTAGAGGGTTTTGAAAAAATTAGATATAGGAAAATAGTTCATTTTAAATATCTGAAAATATTTTCAGCATCATTTAAATGAGATTATACTAGATTAGATTTAAATATTTCACAAATAAATAATGAAAATATAAAGAAAAAATTATTTATAATAGATTTATTTGATATTAGAGTTTGATATGAAGACTCTATAGAGAACATAGGTTGGGGTTATTCCAAATTAACAATGTGTTTTGGTTTTCATGGTAAAGTAGCTACCACATTTTTAGCACACTGTTTCTCTTTACCAAAGAAACTTCCCCTATCCCAAACACTAAGGGTTCATATCTAACTCAGGGGATCATCTTTATTATATTATGTTCCTGTAATCTTATACAATCGTATATATGAATCTCTTTCTCTATTTAGTAGTAACTATGTGTTTTAATTTTTTTTATTACTGTGTAGGCACATTGTGATATATATGGATAAAAGATTGTTCACATTACCGAGGAACACGCCTCAGTATGTTAAGGGCTTGAATGAGTTTTTAGATATTGCAATTTCTAATCGATTCGTTGAAGGGAGAATAAAATGTCCATGTCCTAAATGTAAATTTAGAACATGGTTGATGAGAGACGAGGTTTATGAACATTTATCACTGAAGCAATTCCCTGATCAATATTTTTGATGGATTTGGAATGGAGAATCGAACGTTACAGAAAGATTGTGCACTGATGTTAATCCACAGAATGAGGTCCCAAGTTAGTCGACAATGGAAAATGAAATGTAAAACGTAATAAATGATGCATTCAGTACTGCAAGGCACCACTATCAGCATCAAAACATATCAGAACAACTAGAAGAGGGTGCTACAAATTGCAACTTGACAAGTGATGTTTTTGAGACTGTAACACAAGTAGATCAAGATTGTGAAATATCATTGGATCCTCCTCTTGATTCTGTGGAGCCAAATGTAAGAGAAAAGTTAACTGAGGAAAATGTGTTTCATGAATTAGTTGACGATGGAAATCAAGAGTTGTATTTTTTGTGTTTCAAATATTCAAAACATTCATTTCTTCTGAATTTGTATCACATAAAATGTCTATGTGGAATTACAAATAAGGAAATGTCCACGATATTGGAATTGATACGTGATGAATTTCCTGAAGCGAAAATCCAAGAATCTAATTATAATATGAAAAAAGTTGTTAACATGCTCGGTCTAAATTATACAAAAATACTTGCGTGTCCCAATGATTGTATGCTTTATTGGGGAGAGGATTCAAGTAGACAGAATTGCAAGATATGTTCTTCTTCTAGATGGCAGGCAAAGGGTGATGTTGGATGTCTGAATGAACATAATTTCATGGATAAGAAGAAGAAAAGTATCACACCTGCAACGGTTTTTTGTTACATTCCTTTGATGCCTCGATTGCAAAGATTATTCATGTCATCGAAAACCGCCTTACACATGTAGTGGCATTCTGTAGATAATAACAATGATGGGTTAATGAGACATCCACAATATTCTCAATCGTGGAAGACATTTGATTAATTACATCTCGATTTCTCAGTTGATCCTAGGAATGTTCGATTAGGATTGGCTGCCGATGGATTCAACCCATTTGGGACTTTTAGTGCCAATTATAGCATTTGGCCAGTTTTTTTGATCCCTTATAATTTGCCTCCATTGATGTGTATGCAACAAACATCTTTTATCCATTCGATGATTATTCCTGGAAAACAAATGCATGTAAATGAAATTGATGTATACTTGCAGCCTTTGATTGATGAATTGCATAAGTTATGGAGCAACAGTGTTGAGACATTTGATGATTCTTCTAAAACAATTTTCACAATGCATGCTGCTTTAATGTGGACCATTAGTGGCTTCCCTGGGCTTGGGAATTTATCTGCTTGGAACACTTACACGGGTTTGGCTTGTCCCGTTTGTAACTTTTATTTTGATCCCAAACGGCTACCTCACAGTATAAAATGGTGCTTCTTGTGTCATCGAATATTTCTCGATGCATCTCATAGATTTCGGCTGAACAGATCAAAATTTAATGGTTCCATTGATCGTAGACCACCTCCAGAGTTGTTAAATGGTTTTGAAATATTGAAACAGGTTGAAAATGTTGATACATAATTTGTAAAGGTTCATCATTTGAATGATAGCAGAAAACGGGACCGAAGTGCATCGTCAAGCGAAACCGGAACACAAAAATGGAAGAAAAAAAGTATATTCTTCAAACTTTTGTGTTGGGAATTTAATTTGTTGTGGCATAATCTTGATGTGATGCATATTGAGAAGAATATCTGTGAAAATTTGATTTTCACATTGCTTAATGAGCATGGAAAGTCGAAGGATCATCTCAATGCTCGCAAAGACGTACAATCAATGAACATAAAACACGATCTCTGGCCAGATGAGAATGAAAAGTATCCTCCGGCAATTTTTGCAATGAAAAATAGGGATAAAGATACATTCCTTCCAATGTTAAAGAATGTTAAGGTATCTGAAGGGTATTCAAGTAACATCTTGAGGTGAGTTGACTTGAATATTCGTAAGTTACATGGATTGAAAAGTCTTGATTCACATATTTTGTTACAACAGTTACTACCATTGGCATTGTGTACATTATTACCTGAAAAAATTACTGCTGTTGTACTGCAGTTCTGTACATTTTTCAGACAACTATGTGAGGAATGTATACATCCATTTCATCTTGAAAACCTCCAGAAGATGTTTTTATTGACCCTTTGGGCAATAGAGACGATCTTTCCTCCGTCCTTTTTTACTGTAATGATGCATTTAACTATGCATTTGGTTGAGGAAGTTAAATTAAGAGGCCTCGTTCATTATCGTTGGATGTATCCAATTGAGAGGTATTTTATTTATATGTTTTGCAGTTAAGTAAAAAAATTTGGTACTTAATTAAATGAATAATTATGTTTATTTTATTTCACAGATATCATGGACATTTGAAATCATACGTGAGAAATAAAGCTCAACTAGAAGACTCAATTGTTGAAGGCTATTTGGCTGAGGAGTGTCTTACCTTTTGTTCTCAATACTTGGATGATATTGAGACAATATTTAATCGAGTTGGACATGTTGATGACACATCGACTCAATCTAAAATACATCATAAATCCAAAATATATCCTGCTATTGGCCGATCAGTTTTGAGGACCTCAAATGCGACACTGACTGAATTGGAATTATTACAGGCATATAGATATGTGCTGCTGAATAGTGACATTACAGATCCATTTAATGAAGAGTTGAGGATACAAAAAAAGAGACGAATGAGAGGCCAAACACGAAATGAGAAAGATATAATGAAATTTGTTAATAAAGAGCTTGTAGAATGGTTTGCACGACGTGTAAGTTCATAAATATTATAATAAATACAAATATTAGTTTGAAACATACATTTTGTGAATCTAATAAAGTATATTTCTTTTTTTAGATCATGAATATTGATACTTGAGGAAAGGTGTCAGAAGATTTGAAGTTTATTGCTATAGGTCCTCTAAAAGAAGTTATAAAGTTCGATGCTTATAATGCGAATGGCTTTAGATTTCGTACAGTCGATCGAGAAGTGGGTTTGAAAACACAGAATAGTGGTATATTTACATTTGCTGAAGTGGAATACTATGGAAAGTTGTGTGATATTATTGAATTATACTACCACATACATTTTTTGGTTGTTTTATTCAAATGGAAATGGGTCGATATTATCAGAGGTGTTAAAAGATATTCCTTGCAATTTACTTCTGTGAACTTCTCTCGCTTGATGGATGTTGGTGATCGTGAACTGCATGATCCATATATCTTAGCATCGTAAGAAAAAATGGTATATTATGTGAATAATTTTGCCGATGAAGGGTGGAGTGTAGTTTCTCATGTAATAGAAAGAGATTTGTATGATATGGGTGATGAAGTGGAAAATTTGACCTCTGAAATTGAATTTAATCAGTAAATGGAAGAAGAATTAATTGTCGATCATGATATTGAAAATATTAGTCTAGAAAGTATGAATGAAGTGGATGAAGCAATGGAGTAGGAAAACGACATGATTGAAGGAGAAAATGATTGTATGTCCAATTATTTATTTATTCAGCAACCACTTGTTTCATTTCTGAAGTCATTCATTATAATTGTTATATATATATATTTTGTTAGTACTGCGTATCTATTATCATTTTTAATTTTTTTTCTGCATAATTTTTTTGAAATATATATTCTTAACATAATTTTATTTGATTAAATGACAAGAATGCCAAGGAAGAAGCGGTATATTGTTTCATCTAGTTCTGCGACAGAGGGCAATCCATTTGTCTCCCTCCCCCCGACATCTGAGACACCTGGTGCCGACACCCCTGCACCATCTCTCACATCATCTGTGGATGTCCCAGTAGAGGGTGATTCATCGAATCCCCTTTCAAGAGGCTGAGCAGTGGGGCAGTGTCGTGCCCCTTCCAGTTCATCTCGGAAACTCTAGAGTGTCACTATCATAGGTAAAAATTTTAATTAAATAAATTTATTGCATTTTGTTAATACTAATTGTTTGCTCATTGAATATGACAAAAATGCAACTTTGAAGAAAAATATAAAAAGTACAGATGTTTGGAATCTGAATGCCGAGAAGATTGTTGTGCCATTTGATTCTTACGGGGTCCCTACGGATGATGCCGCGGGGTTACTTGGCCAGATTATAGGCCAACTGGCAAGGGAGCCCATTTCCCTTCCTATTTCATATGACGATTGGAGACATATGCCTTCAAGATGAAAAAATGAATTGTTTTATTCTCAAATAAAGGTAAATTTATTACATTATGGTTTAATTGAATGTCATGTTTCTAATATGTTCAAATTGAATTTCTCTATAGAGATATTCTTCCACTTTACCGTTGCTGATGTGATAGCATGGAATTGGACGTTGAAAAATCTAGGTAAGAAGTGGAAAGATTTAAAATGGAGATTATGGTGTGATGTCAACGATACTTCATTGACCATGCAGAAAATGTATGAGAAGCTACCCAGTGGGGTACCGAAAGAGCAATGGAAAGTGTTTGTTGACAGACATCGTGATCAGAAGCGGATGGTATTGAAATATATATTATTATATTATCCTAATTTTACATTTATACATCTATATGAAAAGGACATGACATTCAATACATCAGTATTAAATTGCCTTTTCTTTATTTCAGGATCCTTCAAGACAAAATGCATCATACCAGGCAAAGAAAGTCATCCCGCACACTGCAGGATCAAAAAGTTTTTCTAGAAGCCGAATGATGTTGGTAATCTTTTAATTAGTTTAAATATTTATAAGAAAATATTATCTATTTAATATATTGAATTGTTGATTTATCTTTTTTTAATGTAGTCACAGATTTTAGTGTATGAAGCATCTAGGACTGAACTGTGGTTGGATGTTCATAAGAAATCAGATGGAAGTTTTGTTAACGTGCCTGCTGAAGAAGTTGTGGTATGAAGTCAATTTTTCGTCATAATAACTTATTATCAGTTTTTATTGTGTTAATATATTTTTATATTTGATTTGTAGGTAAAAATTAAAGAGCTATGGGATGCCAATCCTGCGTAGTCCTACTCAGTCTCCGAGGATGACCCGGTTTATATGGTCCTTGGGAAGTAGCATGCTAGGAGAGTGCGTGGGATGGGTTTGGGACCCATACCATCTGATATTTTTAGCAGGGCATCTGGGATAGCAGCTGCATCTACTCCTGACTTTTGTCAGCCCATACCCAGAGATGATAAGAGAGAGATTGATTCTTTACGAAGCACAGTTCACCAGCAGGGGGATCGGATATTTGCATTACAGAAAGAGTTGATTGAAATACGTCAGCAGATGAGCAGATATGCCCCCTGTGGTAGTGCATCGACTGGTGGTATGCAGGTAAATCACAAAAAAATAAAAATCATTTAGTTTTCTAACTTTCATTGGTGTAAAGTTTTAATATAAATATGCAATCGTATTTAATTTTCAATTTAATGTTATTACAGGTGACAACACAAATTGGAGATGAAGGTGGATAGGGTGATGATGCATCATCACACACTGAGTAGTTGTATTGTTGATTTGTAATATGAAAACAGTTGGTTTGTATATGTAACATTTGTGGCACATATTTTCCACCACACATTTTCATGTCCTAAAATTTCCTTGATTTCTAATTTTCCTTTTATGCATTTTATTTATTTTTTATGTTTCTTTTTATGTCTTGATTTCTCGAGTGTGGTATACATCATTTAGGAATAAATTGTCTGATTAGCCTACTAAGAACTTTTCCAAGGGTTATATATTATTATTTTTATGTGTTTGGTTATGACTACTTTATTACTCATGGTTATGAAGAATGATAACATGGGGGAACACTCTTTAAAGAAGAACAAACTAAATAAAGATATTAAACTTGTTAAGAGTAAATTAGAAGAAAAAAGTGACTCGGTTGTACTTTATGGATTTTCATGATATTACTATGCGTTGAATATTATTGATTGACAATTGATGATATGGATTACTTCTTGTTTTTATCATATACTATATCTACTAATCCTGGTAGTCAGTTTTGTTATCATTTTTTAATTATAATGACTACTATGTTTTCAACAGCTTTTTCCAATCCTTGATAAGGTATTCTTCCATTGCATTCTCATACTGTATGTGGTTAGTATCCACACCATAAACACAGTTCAACTTGTGCTTAACTGAATTTATGATCTTTATATTTTTACACATTAAAAACATGTCATCAACATATAATAAAATGTAAAAAGACTCATGTTTAACAGTTTTAAAATACACACATGCATCAAATCTACATATAGAAAACTGATTCTCAATCATAAAGGAATCAAACCTTTTATACCATTGTCTTGAAGACTATTTAATCCCATGAAAGGACTTATGTAAAATAAAAACATGGTTTGGTTTGAACAATTTTGAATATCGTCCTAGAGGATTCATACAAATGATTTCATCAATACTACCATGTAAAAAAGAAGTTTTTACATCGAGTTGTTCAACATGAAAATCATGTTTGGCGGAAAATGCATGCATAATTCTAATGGATGAATGCTTAAAAAGGAGAGAATATTTCACTATAATCAATGATTTCAAATTTTAGAAAACCTTTAGATACCATGCATGATTTGAATTTGATTTTAGACTCTCCTACATTTCTTTATTTCTTCTTATAAATCCATATTGAACCTATAACTTTCTGGTTATTGGGTTTTGGAACCACAACCCAGGTGTCATTCTTAAGAAGGGAATTCATTTCTTTTTGTATTGATCTCAGCCAATTACTATATTCTTTGGACTTAAAATCTTACTTAAAAGTTTTAGGCTCATCATTAAACAATTCCTAAGCTACATTGAAATCATAGGCATCAATGTATTACTAGTTGAAGTGGGATGGAGGTTTAATAACCCTCCTTTTTTTATCTCAAGTAAGCTGATAGTTGATCAGGCCAACAGGTTCTTGGTCCTCAGGTTTGGATTCCAAATTGGGATCTGATTTATGATGGGCTTGGGTAACCAATGGAGCAGGACCAACACTGAACTAAGGTTGGTCACCTGATCTTAAAGTAACATTAACACCTAAATGTGTTGGGACCTCTAAGGGTCCTACAGCTTCATCAGGAGATACAACAGGTTCAGTTACTTTTTCACTGGTCACACCAGATTCAAGGAAGACCACATCGCGACTAATGATACATTTCTAGTGACCTGGTTTATCTACCCTTAAATAATACCCTTTAACAAACTCTAGATATCCCACGAATATTCATATAATAGCCCTATAAGCTAGATTATCATTACATGAATGCATGTAATCTATGGATCCAAATATCCTAAGGTGAGCTAGATTTGGGGGTGTGACCTTCGAAATTTATTCAGGTGTCATAAAAGAGTTAGAAGAATATGGACAATAGTTAATGAGGTGCACTTCTGTTGAATCATCCTCAGCCTAGAAGGACCTAGAGAGTTTTGAGTGGGATAACATACACCTTACCCTCTCAAGAACAGTCCTATTCATTCTCTCTACTAACCCATTCTGTTATAATGTTTCCAAAACACTCGGATATATCATAATTCCTTCAGATTCAAAATATTCAATAAATTAATTAGATATATATTCTAAACCATTATCAGTTCTTAAGGCCTTATGTTTCTTATTAGTCTCACTCTCTACCGCAACATTCCATTTCATAATAGTCTAAAAGGCATCTTATTTGTGCTTAATAATATAAATCCACACTATCCTAGAGAAATCATCAATAAAGGTTACAAAGTATAAACCAACGCCATGGGAGGTAACCCTAGAAGGACCCCACAATTTATAATGTACACCTTCAAGAGGTTGTTTATCCTTAAACATGGATCTACTGAAGCTGATTCTCCTAGAATTCCCATATACACAGTCTTCACAAAAAGGTAAACTGTTATGAGTGATATTACCTAGAAGGAACTATTTCTTAAGCTCACTAAGACCCATGGCACTAACATGCCCTAGTATCCTATTCCATATGGTGGTGGAATCACATTATGAACCAGAATAACTATTCAACTGATTTCTATACACTTTTCCATCTAACACAAACAGACCATTGTAGAGGGTTCCCTTTATTACAGTGAGGGATCCTTGGGAAACTCTAAGGCTTCCAGATCCAGACATGAAGTCGTGCCCTTTTTGGTCATGGGTTCCTTGGGATATTAGGTTTATTTTTAATTTAGGTACCCACCTAAATTATTCATGATTTTTAATATAACCATCATGATGTTCTAGTAAAATTGAGCATATGCCCATGATGTGACCACTCATATTATTCCCTAGAAATACCTCACCATTATTGAATTCCCTTAATTCAGTAAATAATTCCTTATTTGGGCACATGTGGAATGAGAATCATGAATCTTGGTTCTATTAATATAAGATGTCTATATCAGTGACTTTTAACACATTAGTAGTGTCGAATTCTTGTTCAACTAATAGGGAATGGTCATTATTACTATCTTTAAAGTCACCATTCCTATTAGTACAATTTTTCTTGATATGTCAAGGTTGTTTACATTTAAAACATTTGATTACCTTGTTTCTAGATTAACTTCGATATTTCTTGAACCTTCCCCTTTCTTTTCTCCTACCCATTGACTCACTTCATCCTCTAGATTCACCTCTTTCCCTAACATTCAGACCCTCAGCCTCATTTTTCACACTACCCTTCCTTTGAAGTTCATTAGATTGAAAAGTTCATTTTCACTTCTTCAAGAGTTAATGTATCTTTCCCATACATAATGGAGTAAAATGAATCATCCAATGATGTTAACAATATGATGGATTGATCCTCATCATCCAATTTAATGCCAATGTTTTCTAGATCTAAGAAGATTTTATTAAATTCATCAATGTGTATCCCGACTGTAGTTCAAGGTGAATTACGAATGTATATAATCTCATTTTATTATATAGTCTACAAATAAGAGATTTAGTAATATAAAGGGATTCCAATTTGGACCATATTCCAATGGAAAAGGACTCCTACAAAACTTATCTTAACACTTTGTCTACTAAAGATAAATAATTTAACTATGGGATTTCCTAAGGGTCTCCTCGGGGAAATCTACAAAAGTGGTGGAAACCTGCCCATCATGGGTTATGGTTGTTATTTTCTTCATAGAGCTAGTAAGGGAGTAGCAATAGGTACGCATATCTGTTTATTTGAGTTGTCTTCTATGTTACTGCCTTGCTGAACAATAGGGGTGCATACAACATTAGTGTTGTTGTCAGTGGCCCTGCAAACATTCATTCCCTTATCTGCATAATGATTTGAGGAAATATGGTATAGGGAAGGGAAAGACAATTCATTCTCATACTTCCTACAAATTGTTTCTAATACATGATCTATTAGCTCCTTATCTAGATAAATATCATTCTAATGTTCTCTTTGTTCCACCAATTCACCCCATTTTTTACCTAAGGTACTTTTTAAGGGAGAAATTTTATTTTTTCTTTTCACCATCATTTTACTCTAACTTTTGGATGATTCAGGTATGTCATCTATCTATATTTTCCCTTTTTTCCTATTTTTTACTTCTTTCCATTCATTTCCAATGGGGTTCACAAACTTTTTTCTAATTATCCTATAGTTATTGAAGTTGTGCCCAATTATTTTGCAGACTTCACAAAATGATGGATTTTTATCATAATCAATCTAATATCAGTTTTTTAATCATTATCACTAATGTTTATGGCATCTGGAAGTGTTGTTTGAAGATTAATTTCAAACATTATTAGTGCATAATGTTCAAGCTCTACATTGATTGTTATTTGATCAATTTTAACAATGTATACAATACATGATGTTATGTTATCCTAATACTGAACCATGATATTGCATTGTTTTCATGTATTATACTTGTTCTCTCTGTTATATGTGGTTTGATTTGTTTTTCAGGCTGTGGGGTAGCAGAAACAAATTTCTTTTTCAGGGCAACTTTCTAGCGGCAGTTTAAACCACCGCTAAATGAAAGTTGGAGACTATTTCTCGGCGGTTTAAACCGCCGCTAGATTTTCAAAACCGCCGCTAAACGTAAAATAAAATATACATTTAGATGCGGTTATAACCGCTGCAAAATAGTCGCATCGTGGCAGTCTCATCCTGCGGCGGCTTTTCTGGATTTAGCGGCGGGTTTATGGCGTTGGATTAGAATATATTCACGGCAATTATAACCGCCGCTAAAACCATCGCGAAATGAGACAGCTACGATGCTTTCCTTTAACATTCGCTAAACAAAAATAACTGCCGTGAAAAGATTGGCGACGCCGTGTTAGGCGGCGATTTTTGGAAACCGCCGCCAAACCATTTAGCGGTGGATATAACAGCCGCTAAATGCCTATTCTGGTGTTGTTCTAGTCTGGAAATATGAGAAGGGTGATAATGACCCCCCGAGTCCCACCTCCAGTAGGCCCTGTTTTGGAAAATATCACATAGGGTATAGTAAACACACAAATGTGAGGAATTTCCCTTTAAGATAATTCATGAAAAAGTGAGAGATAAGATAGAAACCAACCAACTCCAACTCAGATTGATATATAAATGATATCTCGAGTGCGCATATATAATGTGATGCAAAACTTCATCAATTGAAAGTGATAAATAAACATACAAAAGGAAGGTAAAAGCAACATCAACCATAAGCCCAGACAGCTCTTGCAACCCCATGCTAGTAGGAACCAGCTAGATCCCCAACCTACACCGAGTGACCTAAAAAGCAGTTTTTATATACATAGGGTTAGTATAATAGTATACTCAGTATGATCCTCCCCAAAGCCTCTCATGAAAATGTAAAGAAAGCATGCTAAAGAACAGCGAACAACAAGATAAACCTAATCATCGACTAAATAGATAAAATATGTTCTCAGCCTCACCATGGATACTCTCTCTAAGTATCGCATTCAAGAGTATATAATATAATAATGAATATCATGGGTACCCCGCTACTACTTACCAAGTTATTTTCCACTTTTCCCCAATGTCACATTTCCTAAGAATCTATCATCAAAAAGGCTTGCATGCAGACACCTGGGTGAAACACCAGAACATGCACCTCATGCAACAAAACCACCACATCCACAAAAGAAAAGTAACCTGATAGTTTTTTGGATCCACCACATCATGAATAACGTGTATCATACATCGGGTATTAAACATCAAGACATTATATCCCATACATCGAGTAAGGATATTCAATCCATCATTTCCTATACATGTTACACCTATAGTAGTCCACAAGAAACTATATCCAGAATATATGTGTGTTAATAAACACAAGACATTAAAGCCCTCGACACACACATATGGGGAAATCTAACAATTTTTCCTACCAGCACAAGTTACTATCAAGAGAAGAGAGCGGGGCCAAAGGGGGAAGTCAGCCATCCATCCTCACACCAGAATATTGGGGAAAACACCCCCAGGACTCAGAATTCATGGGGTGTCATTTTCCCCAATGAATGGGTGGAGTGGCATATAGAAACGCAAAAATTATAAAATATAATATAGCTCACTACCACACTATGGGAAAAATCTAGTCTTAGACTCAACTGCCGCTAATGTCTCTCAGACTCTCGACTTACACTTCTAATACTATTCATCCTATAAGCACACAACCATTTAAATAGATTTATTACATTTCTCCATTCCCTTTTTCATCAGTTTAACTTTACGTTAATTAATTGTTTAAAAATTAATTAACCATTAACAATTAGACATTATATTTCATTTGCATCACTCCTAAAGTCCACTATCCATTTAAATTGTAACCTCAGCATTACGTCCCAGCAAGTTCCAACCCCTTGTATTAACATCATTTATTCTATCATCTATTGACAAAATTATTATATTCCCATATTCCCAAGAATTCTAGAAAAACATTCTATGATACTAAACACAAGGGGGATTAACTCGGTCATTAGATGAACTACCGATCAAGTCTTTTCCACCTATATCAAGATCATAGACCCATCCTCCATCGAGAAGCAAAACATAGAAACCATGTGGTGTATCTAACATGTCATCACCCCTTTTAGAAGTAGGGTAAGAAAACTAGATTCCTTGAGGAGTGGGGAATATAATGTGGATAAAAAACCATCAAGAATAAACATGCATCCAAACATTCACATGTAACCCATTCCATCATCTGTTGTGTCCTCCCTGACAACCACATGTATAAAACGATGCATCTCGCCACTCTAGGCGTCAAATGCTACCACAACCAATAGGCCTCTATGACCCCACATATCACAATAGCCATCTAGGCTAACATCACAACCCATGCAGCAGGAAAAAAGTCATATCAATTGGCCTCTTGGACCTTAGAAAAGCATTGAGGGTAACTCAGAACCCTTCATGAAATTATCAAACAACAAGTTCTTTAATCCATCTTGAATTAATATATTTATTATTTGAAGGTTCCAACTATGGGAGACCTAAACAATAAGCTATCACAAATTTATTAAACATGATTACTACATCAATTTAATTATCATAAAATTACAACCACAACAATTGGAATCATTCAAATGAATCTTTATATTTATCCAAAGAATTACCAATTAATTCCAGCTTTACATTCATTACCAATTTCCATCAAGATTGTAAGTCTAAACAAAGAACGAAGAGATATCACACTATATAGCAAAACAATAGGCAATAACATATGATCGATATCAATTTTTATATCCAAATAATATATTTATTATGTCAATTCTATTGTGATCCAGTGGGATAAAACATGATAACTATATAGTAGAACATAAATGAAAAGAGAATCAATGAATCCCCTACATCAAAAGGTTCTTGACATTATTTATATGAGAACGAGCCACGCAACTTGTTACGATATCATCCGCCAATGAAAGATGTATCCATTTGCGGATGTAGAGACACCACCAACCAGTCAACACCCAAGAAAATCCCATTAGGAACATGGATATAGCTTTCAATAAATGGGCAAGGAGAAACGGAAGGAGATGAACACAAAAGAATGATGATAGATCAAACCATATATCAACGATTGATTGATACTGCTTAGTTGAAACAAAAATAGAGGGGAACTAATCCACTGAGGAAAGTTTGATCGCACAAATCCTATGGGAAGGAATGGAAGGTTCGAGCTTCTCATACCCAAGAACAAGGAGGAAGAACTAGAGAAGAAGATGTCTCGTCCCTTTAGAAGATATAATGGAGCAATGGTTTAAGATACACTAGATTTTCAATTAAAATAGGATCACATTATACCACGCAGTTAGACCCAGTAAAAGCAACCTAAGCCTTAGGATAAATATTAATATATGAGTTATTGCTTTTAATTGGCCTTAGAGCCCTTAAAATGAGGCTTTAAATGAAATTTACTCCAAAGGAAATGCTAAAGGGTTGAAACTATATGAAGATGGAAGAACTATTCATGAACATGAAAATTGGATACAGAAATAGAGGCTAATATTTGACATCACCATTTTGGTAACACTATTCATGAACTCAAATTTTTGAAAAGGATATAGAGGTTACCGTTGGACCACAGTATTCTAGAAACACTGTTAATGAACTCAAAACTTTTCAAAGGAAATAGACGCTACCATTGGAACCTCACCATTCTAGAAACACTATTCAAATAAGGCTATCATTTCACTATTCACCTAAGGATACCGTTGCACTTTTCACATAAGGTTACAGTTTCACTGTTCACAAAAGGTTACCATTGCACTATTCACATAAGGATACCATTACATTGTTCACCTAAGGATAATGTTTCATTTTTCACATAAATTTAAAGATGGACTTTTCAAATAAGTTTACCATTGGACTTTTCACATAAGGTTACCGTTGCACTATTCACATAAGGTTACCAATGAAACTGTGCACATAAGGCTACCGATGAAAAAGTTCTGAAAAGGATACTCTTTCACATTTCATATAAGGCTACCACTGCACTGTTCACATATCTAGAAACATTGTTCATAGAACTGGAAATTTGCAAAAGTGATGGGGATAGGTCACCTTGACCTCCTGGAACAACTCGGACACCATATTTTAGCAAATGAATAACCGCAGAGGTCCGGGCCATTACATGAGATACCTCTCAAAACATTCTCATCCTCAAGAATACAAAACCATCCTAAAAAGATACAAAAAAAGAATTCCAAACAATCACCCATCGAGATACCTATCAAAAAAGTGAAATCCATTAGATGCAACCAAAGAAATCCATCTCATAAACCTGAAAGGTCTATAACAAAAAAGACATCATCCCTTTTTTTATTATTAAAGGAGTTAAGCATATAAAAACTCATGGTACTGGGCATGAATATGTGACTCCTATTCCTAGTTGTTCTTATACATGCCACCATGTCTCCAAAAAACACGAACCAAGGAGATAGATAGTCCGCACAACACCTTCTCCTTGAGGTCTTCGATCTCCATAGGTCGCTCCTTAATGTACACATCACCAACAACATCGATCTCTCTCCAATTGATGATGTGAGAGTCATCATGAAGATAACAACAGAGCTATGACACATGAAAAACATCTTGTATCTGGATCCTCTGTGGGGAAGTGCTACTTGATACATCAGATCTCTACATGAGCTAACACCTCAAAAGGCCCAATAAAAGGGGGACGAATCTTACACCCTCGACCAAAACATCACTGGAAATAATGGGGAATCACCTTTAGAAACAAGTGATCCTCAACATCATACTCTAAGGGTATCCTCCTTTGACCAAAATATGATTTATAATGTTCCAGCACTATATTCATCCTCTAATGAATCACTAAAACCATCTATGATGTATTATGCACTAGTTCCGGTACGAGAATTGTTGAATCTCTGACCCCATCCATCACAACAGAGAATGGAAAGGTCAGCCATACAAGGCTTCAAATGGTTCCACACCGGTGGTGGAGTAAACACTACTATTGTAGGAAAACTCCACAAAGGGTATGTTCCTCATCCATGAACCTCCAAAATCCAAGACATATGATCAAAACATGTCTTCAAGAGTCTGTATGGCTCTGTCTGTCTAACAGTCCATTCGCGGATGAAAATTAGTGCAAAGGAAAAATTGATAACTTAATGCATTTTGGAAACCTCTCCACACCCTGATGGTGAAATAAATATCTCAATCATAAATGATCATCATTGGGACTCCATGATGTATCACCACATCCAGCAGATACTTCCCCAATAAAACTTCTACCGTTGTTGACTCTTTGATTACTATGAAGTAGGCTGATTTTGTTAAACGATCCACTATCACCCAAATATCATCATGTCCTCCCAGAGCTCAAGGTAAACTTGAAAAAAGTCCACTGAGATGTCTGCCAACTTCCATTGGGGAACATCTATGGATAGTGATGACCATGACGAACACAGTGTTCTGCCCTCACCTTTTGGAAGACCAAACATTGAAACACAAACTCTGCAACTGCACACTTCAGCCTAAGAAACAAAAACTGACTCCTCAAGGATTGGTGCATCATTGTAATGCCAGGATGCACCACTAATGGCGAACAATGGAACTCTCTCAGAACCATCTCACACATGGACAATGATACAAAAAGCCTTTTGTGATACAAAACTCAGTGTTGTTCATCCTCAGACCAACCATCATGGGACTCACCATAAACAACTCAGTCTCCCCACACTTCCACCACTAGATCTCCCAACTGGGACTCTTCCACCAGCTGCACAATAGATGATTTCACCATCATCTAGAAAAGACAACCTCTTCCCCACAACTTATACCATATCAATATGTAATGTCGAAAGTTCTTTTATAACCCTCTATGAATCACCATATTCACGCACTACATCACTGCGTGACTTTCGACTCATTGCATCAGCTAAAAAATTCACCATTCCATGTGTATATAATAATTAGATGTCGTATTACTATAATAAAAATATCCTTCGATGCTGTCGTAATTTCATGTCACACTGGGAGAAAACATACCACAAAATCTAATGATCAGTGAAAACCACAAAGTGCTCGCCAATGAGGTAGTGTCTCCATAACATTAAATAATACACCATATCTTCCAACTGAAAATAATGGTTGGACAGTTACGTTCATGGGGATGCAACTATTGAGACCCATAAATAACAACTGAACATTACTTTTTCCGAACACATCCTAACACCAGATGCGAAGAATCGGAGAAAACATCATACTGAACTCCCTCTGTTGGAAGACAATGAACTGAAGCACTAATTAACTTCTCCTTTAGATACTTGTATGTTTTCTGAAACTAATCAGTCCATATGAACACCTGATCCTTCCTGGTCAATGTTATTAGAAGAGTCGCAAATTGAGGGAAGTTGGCTAGGAACCTCCTGTAGTATCCTACAAGAGCGATGAATCTTCGCACCTTTGACACTGTCTTGGGGGATTCCCAGGACACAACATCTTCTATATTCAATGGATCCATATCTACTCTGTACTGGGACACAAAATTCCCCAAGAAAAGGACATCTCGAGCCCAAAATTATCACTTTAACAACTTCTTAAATAGTGGATGTTGACAAAGAACTCCCAAAATGGCATGTAGATGCTTTGCATGCTCCTCCTCATAAGTGGACTGTACAAGCATGTCATCGATGAAACCTACCATATGATTTTCCATTAACTGATGGAACATAGTGGTTGCACCCAAATTTACCCTACCGGTAAAAACGGTCGATGTAGTACGTGTAGGGGTCGAATCCACAGGGACCGAAGAAGAAACCTTAAGACACTTTGATTAGATGCGGGATTGGATATAAAGTGTCCAACTATGGTGTTGATTGATTTGAAGAAATATTTATTTAATTTAAATAACAAAACCAATAAAATTACTTTAATTAAAACAAATACTTAAGGTGAGTTGATCCTAGGTTGTCTCTTGGGCTTGATTGGATGTATTTTTTTCCATTTGATTTTCTGTTCATCGGTTCAAGAGGTATCCATTGAATGAAATAATTCCTCAATATCATTCTCCAATTTAATCAATACAAAATTTCAAGGCTAATCACCAATTCACTTAGAGGATCAATTAAATGAGCACTCCGAGGAATTGGATCGTACTTGCACTCAAAATGTGTTGTCGTTAAAGTCAGTGAAGACAAAGAAGAAGATAAATCAAAGAAAGGAACTCTTAAAATAAAGAAAAAATTTAAGAAATTAAGAACATCAAATAACATTCAATACAACTCATGAAACTCCCTAGGATCAACTGATAAAAGGTTAGCCATCCAATGATGCTATTCTATCAATGGAAGCAGGTAATTGACTTAAAGAACCGGGATTGAAGAAGAAAGAAAAAAAACATTAATCAAAATTAACACTCCACCGTTGTATGATGAATTCACAAGTGCGGGTGTGAATAAATTTACACTACGATTTAACGGTATCAATGTGTGAAGAAAAGGAAAATAAAAATTGAAAAAGAATAAATTTTATTAAAATACTAAACGTGAATGAAAAACTAACATTAGAGAAATTGACGATGCCATTACAAAACGAAAGCGGGAAATTACAATTGAAAAAAAAACTTGGATTCAAAGGAAAATGTTAGATGATTATTCCATTCACCACCAGATCCTTATATAGGAATATTAGGAGCCTTATGTCCACCCCCGATAATAAAATCACCCCCCAAAAATTAAGAGAGTCAAAATGAGGGTGAAGAATCAAAAGGAAATTAACGTTACAAAGTTGACCACAAAACCAGCCAGATTCATTCTCCATATTGACGTGTGCGTTTGACACTTCATACCGACGAATACGAAGGTGTCATAAATACAACATTTCTTCTTCCATGTGTCTTCTAGAAGATATCAAAATTTCAGGAAATTTGGCTTTGCCTTTTGGAATTTATGGTCGAAATGGTGGGACATATTTCTGTGCATTAATGTCAGGTCCACCATTTAAATCTCAACTTAAGATCCCTTTATCATCATGAAAACATCAGAATTAGCTCTGTCCACAATTGAATAAAATTATACTCATATTTTTATCTTTCTACTGTATAAATTTTAGCTTCATTGGGCTTTTTTTCTGGGCCGCACATTTGTTTGATGGGCCTTAGGCCCATTATGCTTTTTCCAGCAAGTTTCTGCCTTTAGGCGCAACATTCTCCATGTTTATTTGGGATTAATCCATCGGACCTAAAAGATAAAATGTTCCAAACAAAGTGATCAATCAGATCCCAAAATTTCAAATTCATAAAATGAATATAATTTTGTCCACAAACAAATGAATGATTGGGCCTAAATTTGCATTTTAAACATGAATTGCATTTAAGATGAGAAATGAAGTTCTGTTTATGTAATTCACTAAAAACAATGTTTATGGAATTTGGAATAATGAATATAAAGATATTAACAATTAATATTAGCCACTTTCGGTGACTAATCACACCCCCCAACATGAGTTTTGCTAGTCTCGAGCAAAATAAATTACAAATATGAAAATCAAATCCCCTTTTCCAAAAACATTTAAATACACATTGCTCACCCAAAGAACTCATACCAGAAAATTATGGAACCCATCAAAATCATTTAAAACAAGAAAGGTCCATAAGCATATCTCAAGCCCAAGCCCATTCTTTTGTTCAAATTCATCGCCACATTTCATCCAATTCCAATTAAGCATGATAAAGTGTTGTGCATCATAAAAGATATGGGGCCCATTTTATTGTTCGAGGGGAAAAATGGAAGCGCTAGGTGGGAATCACATTAAACCTTAAGATGAGTATCCTTTTTTTATTTATTTTTTGATTTTATTTTTTTAACCACAATAGATATGAAAAGAATAACTCTGGGCAAGACAACTATGCAGTCACGATCCCCAAGTGCCGTACACCACACATTTTATCAATTTCATGCTCTAAAATAGAGATATAAATCCTAACTTTGGGCAAGACAACTATGGATTCACGATCCCCAAGTGCCGGATGCCACACATTTGGACAAAACATTACTCTATGTGGTCATTATTTTTTCAATTTTGTTTTGTTTTTTTTTTGTTTTTTTGTTTTATTTTTGTTTTTGGATACTCAAATTAAACTAAAAGTGACCCCAAAACCCTATGCTATAATGAAAGGGACCCAACAACTTAAATTTACACCCACCATCCAGTAGATGTGCATTGTGGAATTTTTATTAAGAGGATGAAAATGTAAACATTGAAAAATCACATCGGACAACCGCACTTTCCAAAAACTATTCTCATGAACTTAAACTTGCATTAAAATCAGAATCAAGGCATGAAAAATTTATTTGATATCCAATTTTAGATTTTTCAATGTGTGTTATCATGTTCAAGGTTAATGGAATTTTTCTTTTCATGCATGTTTTTATTCAAAAATAATAATTTTTTATCCCCCCCCCAACTTAGAATAACACTGTCCCCAGTGTTTAAAGAAAAGAAAAGTTAGAAGGGGGTAGGATAGAAGTTCAATGAAGAAATTTAAAATGAAAATCATGGAATTAAGTCACCTGGTGGTTGATGATGATATCACATGCCATAGTCGCCCTTCAATCCTGGATTTGAGTCTCAGTGGCTTGGATAGTGGTGAATGGATTTTCCTTATGGATTTCAACATGTCCTTTTTTTTAACCTATAAAAAAATAAAACAAAACAAAATAAACTGATGATACATTGTCTTCTTTATATTTTCTGGGTAATGTATTACTCAGAGATCACACCACATGACATGGATGAATATGGTGCTCCCCTTTCATACCCATCCTTACTCATAAAATAAGAACAGGTCAACAGATTATGGTAATTTATTATATGAAAAATAAAATGATTCAAAATTATTGGAAACAAGAAAACCATGGGTTGCCTCCCATGCGGCGCTTTTGTTTAACGTCGTTAGCTCGACTTGTACCCCCCCAACTTATCCAATTCCAACTTTTAAAATTTTAATTAACCCATCTTTCTCCACTTCAACAAGATTGAGATTGATTGTTTTTTTGAAATTTGTTTCTTATGAAATCATATTCTCTACAATGATTGGTAAAATCCAAGGAATATCTAAAATGGTTGATCGTGTTTTATCTGGATTATTTCCTATGATTTTAAGGTTCATTCCTACATGGTGATATTCTTGATGAAAATTGATGATAATTGAATGGTCTTGGTTATGATAAATAGACTGATTATTGAGTAGGGAAGGAAGTATTAAAACATCGAGTTCAGTTTGATTGAATTTTCCTAAAGAAGAATGATAATTTGAATCAAAAATTGTTTCTTATTTAAAAACATTTGAAAGAATTGGTTCCTTTTGAAAAGATGATTCATCCAAAAAATCTTCCATTTGAATTTCATGAGTGGGTATAGGCACAATATTCATTATATCTCCCAATGGTTCAATGATCGGTGATTCTAAAAAATTGTTATTGGAGCAATATTCCGAACACTCAATACATGAAGACAAATTTTCCCCTTGTGAATCCAAAAAATTAATTTCATCCTAATTTAAATACCCTTCAACATTTCTTTGATCTTGTTCAGTTATCCCATATCCAAAGGTTAGTTCTTTTTTCAATTCATGGGAGGTTTTTGGGATAAAAGATTCATCTATCAATGATGAGGAAAGAACATCTTGAGTGGGAATGGGTTCCTCAAAAGTCTTAAAGCTTTGTATTTCTAATCTAAAAGATGAAACTTCTAAATTCATTTTATCCATTTGTTCACATAATTTTTCAAGAATTGTTTCAGGATTAGGGTTGATATATGTTTGTACATCATGGACTTCCTCATTATTTATCTTTTCAATCATTCTTGATAGGTATGGAAATTGATCTTGTAAACATTCAGCATCTCATTGATTGTACATCTCATCTGGTGTGGTGTATTCAATTAAGGATTGGTTAATTAAATTTCCTATGTGAGGTGTTTCCCAATATTTATTCCCGACTAGATTACAACATTGATTTATGAAGGGGTATTTTGGAGAATAATCCATTGGAATTGATTGAAAATTAGTTTTTGGGTTTTTTGGACACACAGAAATAGAAAGGGTAAAAGAGAAGATAAATTAGGGTGAGAATAGAGAATTTGGGGTGAGAAAAGAAGATTTGGGTCTTAGTTACTTACTTGGGTCCCCAGAAACGGCGCAAAAATTTGGTTGCGCCCAAATTTACCCTACCGGTAAAAGCGGTCGATATAGTACGTGTAGGGGTCGAATCCACAGGGACCGAAGAAGAAACCTTAAGACACTATGATTAGATGCAGGATTGGATATGAAGTGGCCAACTATGGTGTTGATTGATTTGAAGAAATATTTATTTAATTTAAAGAACGAACCCAATAAAATTAATTTAAATAAAACAAATAATTAAGGTGAGTTGATCCCAGGTTGTCTCTTGGGCTTGATTGGATGTATTTTTTTTCATTTGATTTTCTGTTCATCGGTTCAAGAGGTATCCATTAAATGAAATAATTCCTCAATGTCATTCTCTGATTTAATCCATAAAAAATTTCAAGGCTAATAACCAATTCACTTAGAGTATCAATTAAATGAGTACTCTGAGGAATTGGATCGTACTAGCACTCAAAATGTGTCGTCGTTAAAGTCACTGAAGACAAAGAAGAAGATAAATCAAGGAAAGAAACTCTTAAAATAATGAACAAATTTAAGAATTTAAGAACATCAAATAACATTCATTCCAACTCATGCAACTCACTAGGATCAACCCATAAAATTTTACCCCTCCATTGATGCTATTCTATCAATGGAAGTGGGTAATTTACTTAAAAAGCGGGATTGAAGAAGAAAGAAAAAAACATTAATCAAAATGAACACTCCACCGTTGTATGATGAATTCACAAGTGCGGGTGTGAATAAATTCACACTATGATTCAATGGTATCAACGTGTGAGGAAAAGGAAAATAAAAAGTTAAAAAGAATAAATTTTATTAAAATACTAAACGTGAATGAAAAACATACATTAGAGAAATTGACGATGCCATTACAAAACGAAAGCGGGAAATTACAATTGAAAAAAAAACATGGATTCAAAGGAAAATGTTAGATGATTCTTCCCTTCACCACCAGCTCCTTATATAGGAATATTAGGAGCCTTATGTCCACCCCCAACAATAAATTCACCCTCCAACAATTAAGAGAGTCAAAATTAGGGTGAAGAATCAAAAGGAAGTTAACGTTACAAAGTTGACCACAAAACCAGCCAGATTAATCCTCCATTTTGACGTGTGCATTTGGAACTTCATACGTCCGAATCCAGAGGTTTCATAAATAGAAAATATCTTCTTCCATGTGTCTTCTAGAAGCTCTAAATCTTTCAGGAAATTTGGCTTATCCTTTTGGAAGTTATGGTCGAAATGCTGGGACGGATTTCTATGCATTAATGTCGGGTCCACCATTTAAATCTCAACTTCAGATCCCTTTATCATCATGAAAACATCATAATTAGCTCTGTCCACAGTTGAATAAAATGATCCTCATATTTTTATATTTCTACTGTATAAATTTTAGCTTCATTGGGCTTTGTTTCTGGGCCGCACATTTGTTTGATGGGCCTTAGGCCCATTATGCTTTTTCCAGCAAGTTTCTGCGTTCAGGCACAAAATTATCCCTCTTACTTTGGGATTCATCCATCGGACCTAAAAGATAAAATGTTCCAAACAAAGTGATCAATAATATCACAAAATTTCAAACTCATAAAATTAATATAATGTTGTCCACAAACAAATGAATGATTGGGCCTAAATTTTCATTTTAAACATGAATTGCATTTAAGATGAGAAATGAAGTTCTATTTATGTAATGCACTAAAAACAATGTTTATGGATTTTAGAACAATGAATATAAAGATATTAACAATTAATATTATCCACTTTCAGTGACTAATCACATAGTATTCATCAATCCAATGAATACAATTGGAGAATTCGTCACTCTGAATTTCATTACAATGAACTCATAAAGCGCATGACGTCAACAAAAAGAAGCCTTCAGGAAATCCTCATCATTCTCATGCATTTGATGATATCATGACCACAAGTCGATCATTGATAACCAAATTTCACCCTTCAGTTGATCGAATAAATCATCAATCCACGAAATAGGATAGCAATTCTTCACTATCACTTTGATTAAGTGACAATAATCGACACACAACCACGAACTTCCGTTAGCCTTGAAAACGAACAAAAATGGTGCACCCCACGATGAAAAACTCAGCTGAACAAAACCGCACTGTAACAGACCATCAATCTATATATGTAGATCTCGTAACTCATAATGTTCCATCCTATATGGATACATATAGATAGGAGAGGGTCCTAGTTGTAGCTCAATCCCAAGTTCAATCTCTCGTCAAGGGGGTAATGCTACAACCTCTTCTGGAAAGACATCAGTGTATTCCTCTATGACCCTAGGAAATGAAAACTACCGAACCTCTGAAGAAATTAGCATTAGCTCAGCCATCAAGGATGATAATGAAGGAATACACATCTAACCCATCTGAGGATCTCGCTCGCCATCAAACACCACGAGATCTCCATCCAAATCGAAGAACACAACCTGCCTCCTGAAGAAATCAACAATAGCCAGCAACAAATACAACCAATCCATGCCAAGGATGAAATCATATGGTTTTATTAGTAATCATAGGAAATCACCCAAAGAGTAGATCTACCCTGACACTAGATTACAGTCTCAACATACGTCAAACAATTCATCTCGTCCTCCAACTGGTGTAGTCAATGCCAAGGGCAATAAAAGCTTCTATACCTCAACTCCCAAATCATGGACAAGGGTAGGTTATATGAAGGAGTTTGTCACTCTGGTATCAAAAAAGGAAAACACTAAGGTAGAAAACAATAAAAGGGTACATTGAACAACATCGAGATCACGTGGTGCTAGAAACTCTAAAGCATCAAGCTGACCATGACCTCCTCCACGGACTCTCTAAACCTGATTAAGATCACCAACATGGACGCACTCATATCTCTGAGGATAGGGAGTGTCACAGGGCTATAATCTGCCTTCCCCATACACTCTCTACTGATCCAATGCTGGTGCAACATGATGCTACTTCCATAGATGGAACTGCCTCAACAGAGGAACCTATAGTTGAACACCTGGTCAACGAAGACTGATTTGAAAGGTCGGGCACTCTCGCTGCTGCTGAACTCAACCACCACATGAAAAACAATAGCCTGATCCCCTGGCATAGGCCATAGATCTATTTCCTTTAGAGAAATGAGATACTAAGGGATGGGTCCTACCCCCAGCCGAACAAAATCTCTTTTTCCTGGAAAACTATGAACCCTAGACCACAGCTCTTCTTCATGAGGAATCATGAAGACTCCACTCTTATGACAATTCGGTTATATACAATGTCTTATCGACGACCACTTCCCTTTCCAACACCTCAAGATGTGTCTTCAACATAAATGGGATAACCTATCTCTTTATCTCTAGATGCAATGACTCCTTGAAATGCTTTACCCTGGCCTCCTCATCTAGCAATAGGTCCAAAGAATATTGTAAAAGGATCCTGAAATGGATTCCAAACTCTCATACACTAGAGCTCCCCTATCTAAGGGTATGATGCTCTTGGAAACTGGATGCCTTTGAAGTTGAAAAAATAACCTGACTCTAAACTTGTCTTGAAAATCCTCCCATGAGATCGTTGACTCCTCGTGATCCTTGAGGAACAAAAACCACCAATTTCTAGCTTCTCCATGCAGCTTCATCACAACCAAGGACACCCAATTCTCATTATGAGCACAAATTGTACTAAAGCCTATCTAGACCTCCACCAACCAATATTTTGTGCATGTATCTAGGAGAGAGCCCTCATACTTATTTAGGATCTGAATTTGAAACTCTCGGAGTGTCCTCCACTATGTGGCATCATCATCAAACTCTACCATGTGGCGATCTACTGGAACAACCTATTGGACATCATCTATGTGATCATGATGAATATTTTGACCTAGATATATACATACAAAATAATAAATAGTTATAGATCCTAAACCTAGATTATGGAAGACTCGACATTAACTAATTTTTGGTTTTCTGTTATTGATTTTAGTTTAACCTATCCCAAGGTCTACCCATTTAAACATTAGCACAAAGAAGAATGGTGCATGATACATTCCTAGGTATCTATGCCTTAAAGAGTATCACCTTGTTTAGTAGCCATTATAAACATAATGGTTTGTGCATCATATCACAGGGGGACCGAAACGCCTATGTCTCAGCCGGTCTCCAGTGTTTGCACACCGTGCTAAACATGACTGACACTGTTGCCCTACCGACCCAAGTAACCTCACATGTGCCTAACTCCAAACTCCATCCTATCTCTCAATATTCCTCTGATATAACTCTGTCACGACCCCATCCCCACATGGTTTACCCCTCCTGGGCTTGTAATATGAGATGGGAGATAATGACCGTGTGAGTCCCGCCTCTAGTAGGCCCCGGGTTGGAGACTAGCACAAAGGGTATAGTAAACACACTTATTGGAGGCATTACCCTCTAAAATAACACATACCAAAGAGATATATATGATAGGAAGCAACCAACTCAAGTTCAAAATAAAAAATATAAGAAATCTCAAGTGCAAATATTTAATTTCATGCAAATTTTACAACTGAAATTGAATATTGAAAGTACCAAAATAAATTAAAAAAATAGAAACCACATGCTCGGACATCTCCTGCAACCCCAAGCTAGTAGAAACCAACTGGATGACCAACCTACACCAAGTGACCTAAAAACTGTTTATATACCCAAAGGGTGAGTGTAACAGTATACTTTGATGGATCATCCCTGAATCCTCTCGTGAAAATGTAAATAAAGCATGCTAAAGCACAGTCAACAACAAGTGAAACTAACTCGTCACCTAAATAGGTATACTGTGTTCCAACCCCCACCATGACTACTGTCTCCATGTATTTCATAAAAGAGTATACAATATAATAAAAAATATCATGGGTACCCCGCTACTACTTCCCCACTAGTTTTCTACATTTCCCCAACGTCGCATGTCCTAAGAATCTCTCTCCAAAAACGATTTCCCGTATACACATGGGCGGAGCACCAAAACATTAACTTCATGAAACAAAACCACAACATCCACATAAGCAATAAAACCCAGTAGTTTATGGGAACCACCATAGCTTTCATTATGTGTATCATACATCATGTATTAATTCTCAACCCATTATATCCCATAAAACAAGTACGGATCCTGAAGCCATCATAACCTATACACGTTACACCTAGAGTAGTCCATAGGAAAATATATTTATAATATATGTGTGTGAATAACCACAATACATTAAAACCCTATACACACAGATATGGGAAAAAATAATTGATGTTCCTACCATTACAAGTTACTACCAAGAGAATAGAGATGGGCCAACATGGCTAGTCGGCCATCCATCCTCCCACTGTAATATTGGGGAAAACACCCCTCGGGGCTCAGAATACCTGCTGTGTCAGTTTCACTAACATACAGGGTGGACTAGCCTATAGAAACACAAAAATTACATAATATACTATAGATCACAACTACACTATGTGAATAACCTCGTCTTAGACTCAACTTTAGCTAATGTCTCTCGGACTCCCGACTTCTACTTCTAAGACTAGGTATCTAATAAGCACACAACCATTTAAAGAGATTTATTACATTTTTTATTCCCATTTTCTTCAGTCTCACTTTACATTAATTAATGATTTATACATTAATTAACCATTAACAATTACACATTATATTTCATTAGCATCCCACCCAAAGTCCATTGTCCCTTTAAATTTTATCCTCATCATTTCATCCCACCAAACTCTAACCCCTTGGGTTATCATCATTTATTCAATCATTTATTGTTAAATAGTATTACTTTCCCATATTCCCAAGCATTATAGAAAAACATTCTAAGATACTAAACACAAGGGGGATCAACTCAGTGAGTATATGAACTGCCTATCAAGTCTATTCCACCTATAGAAATAGTATAGACCTATCCTCCCTCATGTAGATAAACACAGAAAGCATGTGGCATACCCCATGTGTCTTCGACCCTTTTGGATGGAGGGTAAGAAAACCAGCTGCCTTGAGCAGTGGGTAAAATAATGTGAATAAACAACCAATAAGAATCATCAAGCATCCAAAAATTCACATCTAACCCATTCCATCATCTATGGTGTCCTCCATGACACCCACATGCATTAACCGATGCATATCGCCACTCTAGGCATCAACTAATACAACATCCAATACTCCTCCATGCCCCCTCATACCAAAATAGCAATCGAGGCTCACATCACAACACAAGAAGTAAGAAGAAAACATCATATCAATTGGGATATTGAACCTCAGACAAGCAATAGGTTAACTATAACCCATAAAGGAATTATCAAACAACCTGTTCTTTAATCCATCATGAATTAAAATATTTATTGTTCAAATGTTCGACCGATGGGAAACCTATACTATAATCTTTCACAAATTGGTTAAACATACTTACTACATCAATTTGATTAGCGTCAAATTACTACAAAAAAATCAGATTCATTCACAAGCCTCTTTGTCATTATCCAAACAATTATAAATAAATTCTGGATTTATTTTCTTTACCAATTTCTATCAAGAACGAAAGGCTAAAAAATTCAAGCATAGATATCACAATATCTAGAAAAAAAGAGGCAATAAAATATGATCGATATCAGTTTACTTATCTTGTACAAATATTTATTATGTCAATTCCATTGTGATCCATTGGTATAAAACATGCTAACTATATAGTTGCACGTAAAAGAAAAGATAAGCAATGAATCCCAAACCTCAAATTTTTCTTGACATTATTTATACGAGAATGAGCCACACAATAGGTTACGATCTCCTTCCCCTATGACAACTGTATCCATCTAAGGATGTCGGGACACCGCCACAATAGTAAACACCCAAGAAAATCCCATTAGGAACTAGGAGATAGAATTACATAAAAGGGCAAGGAGAAGCATAAGAATATAGACCCAAAAGAATGATGATAGTTCATACCTTATATCGAAGATTGATCAGTACTGCTTGGTTGCATCAAAAAAAGAGGGGAACGAATCAATGAAGGAATGTCTGATCGGAGAACTCCTATGGGAAGGAATGAAAGGTTTGAGCATCACATACCCAAGAACAAGGGGGAAGAACTAGGGAGGAAGATATCTTGTTCATTTAGAAGATTTAACAGATCAACGGTTTAAGATACGTTCAATTATCCAGTAAAAGAGGATCTCATTAAACCACATGGTTTGACAAATTAAAAGCATCTCATGACTTTGGAAAAAAATTAATATAGGAGTTATGGAATTTGAATCGGCTATAGAGTCCTCAAATCATGGATTTAAATTCATATTACGTCAAAGGAAATGTCCAATGGGCGAAACTATAGGAAGCTGGAAACACTGTTCATGAACATGAAATTTGGAAGAGGAAATAGAGACTACCGTTGGACCTCACCATTCTAGAAACACTGTTCATGAAATCAAAATTTGGAAATGGAAATAGAGGTTACCATTGGACCTCACCGTTCTAGAAACACAGTTCATGAACTCAAAATTTGGAAAGTGAAACAGAGGCTACCATTCAACCTCACTGTTCTGGAACAATGTTCAAGAACATAAAATTTGGCCAAGGAAATAGAGGCTGTCGTTGGAACCTCACGGTTTTGGAAACACTATTCACATAAGGCTATTGTTGCGCTTTTTACTTAAAGATACCATTGAACTATTCACATTAGGTTATCATTTCATGGTTCCCATAAGGTTACTGTTACACTATTCACATAAGGTTACCGTTGCACAATTCATATAAGGTTACCGTTGCACTATTCACATAAGGTTACCATGGCGTTGTTCACATAAGGTTACCATTGCACTGTTCACATAGGGTGACCATTGCACTGTTCACATAAGGTTAATGATGAAACTGTTCACATAAGGCTACCGATGAAACTATTCACATAAGGCTACTATTTCACTATTCACAAAAGGGTACTAGTGCAATGTTCATAGAACTAGAAACACTGTTCATAGAACTGGAAATTTAGAAAAGTATTGGGGATAAGTAATCTTAATCATCTGGAACACCTCAGACCCTCGATTTTATCAAAGGAATGGACCGAAGAGGTCTGATCCATTATGAAATAAATAATTATAAATTTAATTGTGAACATTATAATACAACTTGATCGTTCCATGACCAATGATATTGTGCATTGTTGGGTGGTATATGAATATTTATTTTAATAATTGTTTCCTGAAAGCAAGAGAGAGGATCCTACTGTAACACCCGAGACTTTTATGTTATATGAATCATCAAAGGAATCTTTTTCTACACAACACTTTCTTGGCTTTCTTTACACGCAATCGCGACCTTCCTCGATAGCTTGCGTCGTACGCAATACCGAGTTTCACTAAACAACAATATGCTATTAAAACTAGCCATTATGAATAGTAATAACCACTTTCTAAAAATTTTATAAATTTTATTTTTCAAAATGGACTTCATTTTTGAACTCAGAATATCGAAATTAGCCTAGGGTGAAATTTTGTTTTTTTTCTGAAAACTTTCAATTTTTGATGAATAGTGAAACCACTAAGTGGTAGGTTAAAAACTGAATTTTTCATAAAACTTAATTTTACCGCTTCTGTGAATGGAATTTCAAAAATCCGAGAGGCACGGTTAATATCAAGGACTAAAATGTGGTTCAATGAGATGAAAATAATTTTTTGGTGAATAGTAACTTTTTACTATTTTTACCACCGTTAATAGTAAATAGGGTAACTAAGGGTAAATATGATATCAATATTACCCTAACACATGTCCTAATTCTATTGGACAAGTGTAATTCGACCAAAAACAAACTTAGGAATAAAATATGACCATTTAGGCCCACTTGGATTAGATTAGGACATTTATTATTAATTTATTTAAAGAAGGGTTAAAATAGTTAAAATCAAAGTTTAATAAGTAAATCATTTTTAATATGGGGTTATACATAAGATAAATTCGACTATAAATATTCATTATAAATATAAAAATATTTCGTACATAATGGTATTTTATTTTTAATTTTTAGACATTAAATAATTTAATTTATTTATGACACAATGATGATAGAATAATTATCTTATTAATGAAATATTGACATAATTGATGTTATAAACACCAAAATAAATGTAATTTGAGACTTTTTATGAATTCCACTAATTTTCTAGGTCACTATGATATATTAGTGTTGATTTAATCAACATTTTTTGAACATATAATTCTGTAATGACTTTTAAAAAAATCATATATCAAATAGTGTCAAAATTGACACAAAATAGTTTTTAAATCAAATATTATATTATTAATTGTTATTTTATTCCTAAAAATCTAAGGTTCGGCCAAATGACTTATATTAGGATATATATATTAATAATAAACAATTTGGGGTTCGTTTGGCATGTTATAGTAAGTGTATTAACCATATAGTGAAAGAAAACAAAAAGACACGGTAAAAGTTAAATTAATTAACTTAGAGTTAAATCTAATTGATAAGGTTAAAATAATACCCTAAACTTGTCTAAATCCTATTGGTTGATAGGATTTCGACCCATCCCCACTTTAGCTTCGAAATAAGACCCTTTGGAACCATTATAAACCGATTTTGACTTTAATATAAAATAATATTTTGAGATATTCCTAAGGTGCCCCTCTCCTCCCTTATAAAAGGGCACCTCCTCCCCCTCCTCCTCACACCAATTTGAGCACTCATGCTCGTCTAACCCCTGACATTTTCTCCTCTCCACTTCCCTAGAATAATCCTAGAGGTCCTGGTCGTCTCCAAAGACCAATCTTAGTTCCTTAAGTGGAGGATTCAAAGAATGGTTCCAAAGAAGAGGTAATATCCATTACCGATCTTTTCAATTTATTTCTTCTTCAACTTCTTCTTCTTTAGTCGTTTCATGATAAAGTAATAACATCAGTATTACTTACATACTGATATGTTATTATAAATATGAAACAACCCTTATTCACCTTCTATCCATCCTACGGAAAAAATGAAATCACCGCGCGTGCGTACGTACGGAATACCGTCTCCACGCCGTGGTGTAATCTATTTTCCACCATCACCTTACAAGGATGGGTATAATGGTGTAATGAGTAACTATATATGATTATTATTAAGTAATATTGATACTGAAATAATATATATATACTCCAATACAAGTCCACGATCATAGGAACGATATCATCAGTCGTGCGTACGTACGGAATACCGTCTCCACGATGTGATGCGACTCGTTCTACATGATCTTCATTTCATAATGATTATATAAATGAATTGAATGAATGAATATTGTATATACTACACTAATACCATTCTGGAATTGAATTATCTATAACCTAGAGATAAGAATAATAATTTATTCGACAAAACACGCATAAGAACAAAAAGTTATAAAGACCCGAGTAACAAGTAACAATGAAATATTACTAACCAGAAGCTAATAATATGACCATATATGATACCATATCAATATGTATGATTCTGGAATAAGTCAATAACATTATTTAAACCATTATACAGGAGCTTCGGACACGAACAAAGCAAATCGGACCTAAGGTAAGGGAAAATACCACAATCTCATTTTTATCCGAGATTGTTTATTCCTAAGTATTTACTGGGGTGTATTTTATCATCCAAATCCATGTTCCATCAATATGTAATATTGTTTCCATCCACTTACACTAGTTTAAATCCAATTTTACTCTTCGTTGAGTTTTTAGTAAAGAATATGAAAGGAATCTTTTGTCGTTTTTTTTTCGTACGAGGTACTTTTTGACTTTTCCGACAAAAGTACAAAGAATGTTTTTTTTAACTTATACGGCATGAATGGATTTCTAAAACATTATTTCCAAGAATCTTAATTTACAAGTATTCAAGTTTATTTTTAATCAACCTCTTTTATTTTAAAATTGCATGACATGTTAAGAAAGGAAAATTGTTTTTGAAGTAGAAAGGATATTTTCCTCAAGAATAAAGTTCAAGTGTTTTATCAAAATTATTTTCCATCTAAGATAATAAAGGGTTATGTTTTTATACCTATTATTAAATTGATTTTTTCATGTTGTGATGGAATTATTTTTATGAATTCCTTTATCTTATATGAATTGATTTATGATGTCATGATGTTTCAAGAATCCCATTTTTGTTACATGTGTTATGCGATGATGTATGTTTTATGATTATGTGGCACACATAAGAAAGGATTCATTATAAGATGGGTGGGACCTATATCTCCCTCCAATGCATTGGGTAAAGATTTTATATCTCATGAGATAGACATGGCTGGAACGGAAGGTTATTTCGGTTCAGTGATACAGGACTGAAACGAGGAGTGAACTCGGTTCAGAAAGTGACTTTGTCCACTAAGATAGTCTTGGCAATGAGTCATGACTAACAAGAAATGATTTTCCATGATTATGTGTTCATGCCACAAAGTGTCAAGTTTTATGTTTTGATTATGGGGATCTCATTTTCACTTCTATGATTTATTCCATGTTAAGATATTATGATCTCTTTTGCAGGTTTTGATTTTTCAAAAAGATATGATATGATTTTTATTTCCTTTATTTGCCCTTACTGAGCATTTGAGCTCACCTTTTTATGTTTTCTTTTCCCCAGGTCAGGAAGATGGATATTAAGTAGAATATGCTAAAAGGGACCCTAGATATAATGAAATAAATAGGAGACACTGTAGAAGATTTATGAACCAGTTGTTTATGTTTCCCAGTTTCTAAAGACACTATACCTATACGGTCCTTTGTGGTTTTATCATATGTTGTAATAAGTGTGCATCAATTTTTGAAGTATTAAAAATGTATGTAAAGTATGGGTTGTTATAGTTGGTATCAGAGGAAAGGTATAGTCAACCTTTGGAAACTAGGATGTGAAAGCCTTAGTAAGAACCCTAAGGATAAGTCTAAGCATAGAACACAATCTTAGTGTTTTAGAAATGTCCTTGAATAACCTAGGATAAGACCTTAAGCATGAAAATTTTATTCTTGAATTATGTGGTTTCCTATTATAATTAGTGTTGCTCACACTATTCTTCTTGGTTTTAGTCAATGGCTGGAACCCGAAGGAACCGTGTTAATGCGGAATGCGATGGGCAATGCAATGATTGTCCCCCTGAGCAACCAAACGATATGGGAGCTGGAATGCAAAATCTTGTAGCCATGCTCACACAACTTTCTCAAGCTATGAATCATGCAGGATTTCCAAACGAGCAAAGGAGGGAGCAACATTCTGTTGAATCCTTCATGAGGCAGCGTCCACCTTCTTTCAGCGGGTCTGCTGATCCATTAGTTGCTGAACAATGGATTAGTACTACTAAAAAGATATTTTCAGTTCTTCAATGTTCTTAACATGATAAAGTCATCGTAGCAGTGTATCGTTTGGAAGGAGATGCTGATCAATGGTGGAATCTTGTTAAGAATACGAGGCAAAGGGATGAAATTGAGTCTATGGAATGGGACGAGTTCAAGAACTTATTTTTCAATAAGTACTTCCCTCGTATTCTCCGAAAAAAGATGGAGAAAGAGTTTCTAGAACTGAAGCAAAGGGATGATGAATCTGTTAGTACCTATGAAGCAAATTTTACAAGACTTGCAAGGTACGCTTCTGGTATTATAATCCAACCTGAGAGTAAGATCTATCGATTCTTTAGTGGCTTAAAACCAAGTCTTCGAAGGGCGTTATCCATAAGGGACTTCAATAGCTTCGAGGAAATCGTTCGATGTGCTCTCAAAGTCGAGATGGAGATTGGAGTAACCCATCAGTCGCATGGGTTTGATAAGAAGAGGAAGATGGAATTCAAAGGAAACTCTAAAGAGCACACTTAAAAGAAGATGAAATTTTTCTTATGCTCAAAGTGTGGAAAGAAACATGGAGGGAGTTGTCTTAAAGGGACAAGTAAATGTTTTAAATGTGGAAAAGAAGGTCATCGGGCATTTGAATGCCGTGATAATGGGAAAAAGATGTCTAATGACGCAAACAAAGGAAGGGATACACAGAATGAACCTACTACACTTCAATGTTTAAAGTGCAAGGAGATGGGGCATTATGCCAATCAATGCCCAAATCCAAGGGTTGATGATGATGGTCGACGTCAACAAACTCTTAAGGCTAAAGACAAAGGAATGTCACATGCAATTTCTATCAGTGATGTGGAGTACGATAAGGATGTGGTGAAAGGTACACTTACCATCCACTCTAAAGTAGCAAATGTTTAATTTGATTCTGGATCCACCCACTCTTTTATTTTTGAAGACTTTTCTAAGGGTATCACTGTATTACCTCAACAATTAGATGTTGAGTTAGTTGTGACAACACCTAATGGCACATCAATCGCATCAAAAGTTTATAATTCTTCACCGATCGAAGTTTGTGGGAAAGTGCTTCCTGAAAATCTTGTGATCCTTCCTTTAGTGGAATTTGATGTGATTCTTGGCATGGATTGGCTTTATCTACATGGAGCTCATATCAATTTCCAAAGAAGGGAAGTCACATTTCATATTCCAGATCAATCTACGATCGTATACCAATGCAAGGATGAACATAACCTTCCAGTGGAAATTTCTTCCATCTTATGGGTATTGATTCCACTAAATGAAGGTTATTTATCTCAAATGGTTGGTGAGAAACTCACGATTAAGAATATGCCCATTGTACGAGAATTTGATGATGTCTTTCCGGAGGAATTACCGGGTCTTCCACCAAATCGTGAAGTTGAGTTTTCAATAGAACTCGTACCGGGAGCTTTGCCTATTTCAAATACACCTTATAGAATGGCCCCAATTGAGTTGCAGGAATTGAAGAAGCAACTCCAAGAGAATCTTGATAAGGGATTCATACGCCCTAGTGCGTCACCTTGGGGAGCACCTGTTCTATTTGTTAAGAAGAAAGATGGACCAATGAGACTTTGCATTGATTATCGAGAACTTAACAAGATCACTATCAAGAACAAATATCCTCTCCCACGCATTGATGACTTATTTGACCAACTACGCGGAGCTCAATACTTTTCCAAGATTGATCTTCGTTCAGGGTATCATCAATTAAGAGTCAAAAGGGAGGATATACCAAAGACAGCTTTCCGTACAAGGTATGGAGACTATGAATTTATAGTGATGCCATTTGGTCTTACTAATCCCCCTGCTATCTTCATGGATCTAATGAATAGAGTCTTTAGAGACTATCTTGATCAATTTGTGGTAGTCTTTATAGACGATATTCTTGTCTATTCAAAGAGCAAGGAAGAGCATGATGATCACTTGAGAATTATATTGAAGACCCTGAGAAAGGAGAAGCCTTATGCCAAATTTACCAAGTGTGAATTTTGGCTTCAAAAAGTTGCATTTTTGGGTCACATAATCTCAAAAGAGGGGATATCTGTGGATCCAGCAAAAACAGAAGTTATCGAAAGATGGTCGAGACCAACCACAGTAACTGAGATCCGAAGTTTTCTTGGTTTGGCTGGATATTATCGATGTTTTGTAAAAGATTTTTCACGATTATCTAATCCACTCACCAAGTTGACTCGGAAAGGAGTTAAGTTTGTCTGGATAGCGGAATGTGAAGAGAATTTCAAGGAGTTGAAAAGAAGGTTATCCAGTGCACCTGTGCTCACACTGCCTTGTAGTGGAGAAAGGTTTGTGATCTACAGCGATGCATCCAAGAAGGGATTGGGGTGTGTTCTTATGCAAAATGATATGGTGATAGCTTATTCCTCGCGACAGTTGAAAATCCATGAGCAAAATTACCCAACACATGATTTGGAGTTGGCTGCGGTAATCTTTGCATTAAATATTTGGAGGCATTACCTTTATGGTGAAAGGTGTGATAGTTATACTGATCATAAAAGTTTAAAGTATATTTTCACACAAAAGGAGTTGAATATGCGTCAAAGAAGATGGTTGGATCTGATTAAGGATTATGACTGCTCAATCCATTACCACCCTGGGAAAGCAAACAAGGTGGCAGATGCATTAAGTCGACAAGACCATGCTAGTTTATCCATGATGAGGATCACAAAAGATCCAATATTTATGGATTTACAAAGGATGGATCTTGGAATTATAATGGAAAGGGAAAAATCTTATCTTTCTCAAATGAATGTTCAACCATCTATACATGTGAAGATTAAAGAGGCACAGAAAGAAGATGTCGAGTTACAAAAGAAGGTGAGAAATGTTCCTGAATTCAACCTTGATTGTGATGGGATAATAAAGTTCAGGAATCGGGTTTGCATTCCTCCCATCCCCGAATTAAAGAATGAGCTGCTGGATGAGGCTCATAGTTCATCATTCTCTATTCATCCTGGAAGCACGAAGATGTATAGGGACCTGAAAGAGTACTTCTGGTGGGATGGCATGAAAAGAGATGTTGCTGAATATGTCTCTCGATGCTTGGTTTGTCAACAAGTTAAAGCTGAGAGACAGAAGTCTAAGGGGATGTTACAACCATTACCCATACCCGAATGGAAATGGGAAAACATCACTATGGACTTTGTCACAGGACTTCCTAAAACATCCAAAGGCAATAATGCTATATGGGTCATAGTTGATCGTCTTACAAAGTCTGCACACTTCATTGCTATTAGAGAGGATTTCTCTCTAGATCAGCTTGCCAGGATATATGTAAAGGAAGTGGTAAGATTGCATGGAGTACCACATTCTATTATATCTGATCGGGATCCGAGATTTACCTCGAAGTTCTGGAGAAGTCTTCAGCATACTCTGGATACAGAGTTGAGTTTCAGCACTGCTTATCATCCCCAGACAGACGGTCAGTCTGAGAGAACAATTCAAACCCTAGAAGATATGTTGGGAGCTTGCTCTATGGATTTCAAAGGAGGTTGGGATCAACACCTACCTTTGGTGGAATTTTCTTATAATAATAGCTTTCACTCCAGTATTCAGATGGCTCCTTATGAAGATCTCTATGGAAAGTAATGCAGGACTCCAACTTGCTGGGATGAAGTTGGGGAAAGAAAGCTATTAGGACCTGATCTCGTTGATGAAATAGCAGAAAAGGTCAGATCTATTCAACAACACATAAGAGCAGCTCAGAGTCGACAGAAAATTTATGCCGACAACCGAAGAAAAGACCTAGAGTTTGAAGTGGGTGATAAAGTGTTCTTACGAATATCTCCCTGGAAGAGGGTTATGAGATTTGGAAAGAAGGGGAAGTTGAGCCCTAGATATATCGGTCCTTTCGAAATACTGGATCGTGTTGGGAAGGTAGCTTACCGATTGGCGGTTCCACCGAATCTCTCTCAAGTTCACGATGTGTTCCATGTATCTCTCCTGAGAAAGTACATACCAGATCCTTCACAAGTACTCAGCTCAGAAGTTGTACCGCTGGAGCAAGATATTTCTTATGAAGAACAGCCGATAGAGATTCTGGATCGTAGCGAAAAAGTCCTACGAAACAAGACCACTCGCTTGGTGAAAGTTTTATGGAGAAACCACCAACTTGAAGAATCTACATGGGAGCTTGAGGATATGATGAGGGAGAATTATCCTCATCTGTTTGTTACAAAGTGACGAATTTCGAGGGCGAAATTCTTTTTAAGGGGGGTAGAATGTAACACCCGAGACTTTTATGTTATATGAATCATCAAAAGAATCTTTTTCTACACAACACTTGCTTGGCTTTCTTTACACGCAATCGCGACCTTCCTCGATAGCTTGCGTCGTACGCAATACCGAGTTTCACTAAACAAAAATATGCTATTAGAACTAGCCGTTATGAATAGTAATAACCACTTTTTAAAAATTTTATAAATTTTATTTTTCAAAATGGACTTCATTTTTGGACTCAAAATATCGAAATTAGCCTAGGGTGAAATTTTGTTTTTTTTCTGAAAACTTTCAATTTTTGATGAATAGTGAAACCACTAAGTGGTAGGTTAAAAACTGAATTTTGCATAAAACTTAATTTTACCGCTTCTGTGAATGGAATTTCAAAAATCCGAGAGACACGGTTAATATCAAAGACTAAAATTTGGTTCAATGAGATGAAAATAATTTTTTGGTGAATAGTAACTTTTACTATTTTTACCGCGGTTAATAGTAAATAGGGTAACTAAGGGTAAATATGATATCAATATTACCCTAACACATGTCCTAATTCTATTGGACAAGTGTAATTCGACCAAAAACAAACTTAGGAATAAAATATGACCATTTAGGCCCACTTGGATTAGATTAGGACATTTATTATTAATTTATTTAAAGAAGGGTTAAAATAGTAAAAATCAAAGTTTAATAAGTAAATTATTTTTAATATGTGGTTATACATAAGATAAATTCGACTATAAATATTCCTTATAAAGCTAAAAATATTTCCTACATAATGGTATTTTATTTGTAATTTTTAGACCTTATATAATTTAATTTATTTATGACACAATGATGATGCAGTAATTATCTTATTAATGAAATATTGACATAATTGATGTTATAAACACAAAAATAAATGTAATTTGAGACTTTTTATGAATTCCACTAATTTTATAGGTTACTATGATATATTAGTGTTGATTTAATCAACATTTTTCGAACATATAATTCTGTTATGACTTTAAAAAAAATCATATATCAAATAGTGTCAAAATTGACACAAAATAGTTTTTAAATCAAATATTATATTATTAATTGTTATTTTATTCCTAAAAATCTACGGTTCGGCCAAATGACTTAGATAAGGATATATATATTAATAATAAACAATTTGGGGTTCTTTTGGCATGTTATAGTAAGTGTATTAACCATATAGTGAAAGAAAACAAAAAGACACGGTAAAAGTTAAATTAATTAACTTAGAGTTAAATCTAATTGATAAGGTTAAAATAATACCCTAAACTTGTCTAAATCCTATTGGTTGATAGGATTTCGACCCATCCCCACTTTAGCTTCCAAATAAGACCCTTTGGAACCATTATAAACCGATTTTGACTTTAATATAAAATAATATTTTGAGATATTCCTAAGGTGCCCCTCTCCTCCCTTATAAAAGGGAACCTCCTCCCCCTCCTCCTCACACCAATTTGAGCACTCAAGCTCGGCCAACCCCTGCCATTTTCTCCTCTACACTTCCGTAGAATAATCCTAGAGGTCCTGGTCTTCTCCAAAGACCAATCTTAGTTCCTTATGTGGAGGATTCAAAGAAGCGTTCCAAAGAAGAGGTAATATCCATTACCGATCTTTTCAATTTATTTCTTCTTCAACTTCTTCTTCTTTAGTCATTTCATGATAAAGTAATAACATCAGTATTACTTACATACTGATATGTTATTATAAATATGAAACAACCCTTATTCACCTTCTATCCATCCTACGGAAAAAATGAAATCACCGCGCGTGCGTACGTACGGAATACCGTCTCCACGCCGTGGTGTAATCTATTTTCCACCATCACCTTACAAGGATGGGTATAATGGTGTAATGAGTAACTATATATAATTATTATGAAGTTATATTGATACTGAAATAATATATATATACTCCAATACAATTCCACGATCATAGGAACGATATCATCACTCGTGCGTACGAACGGAATACCGTCTCCACGATGTGATGCGACTCGTTCTACATGATCTTCATTTCATAATGATTATATAAATGAATTTAATGAATGAATATGGTATATAATACACTAATACCATTCTGGAAATGAATTATCTATAACCTAAAGATAAGAATAAGAATTTATTCGACAAAACACGCATAAGAACAAAAAGTTATAAAGACCCGAGTAACAAGTAACAATGAAATATTACTAACAAGAAGCTAATAATATGACCATATATGATATCATATCAATATTTATGATTCTGGAATAAGTCAATAACATTATTTAAACCATTATACAGGAGCTTCGGACACGAACAAAGCAAATCGTACCTAAGGTAAGGGAAAATACCACAATCTCATTTTTATCCGAGATTGTTTATTCGTAAGTATTTACTGGGGTGTATTTTATCATCCACATCCATGTTCCATCAATATGTAATATTGTTTCCATCCACTTACACTAGTTTAAATCCAATTTTACTCTTCGGTGAGTTTTTAGTAAAGAATATGAAAGGAATCTTTTGTCGTTTTTTTTCGTACGAGGTACTTTCTGACTTTTCCGACAAAAGTACGAAGAATGTTTTTTTAACTTATACGGCATGAATGGATTTCTAAAACATTATTTCCAAGAATATTACTTTACAAGTATTCAAGTTTATTTTTAATCAACCTCTTTTAGTTTAAAATTGCATGACATGTTAAGAAAGGAAAAGTGTTTTTGAAGTAGAAAGGATATTTTCCTCAAGAATAAAGTTCAAGTGTTTTATCAAAATTATTTTCCATCTAAGATAATAAAGGGTTCTGTTTTTATCACTATTATTAAATTGATTTGTTCATGTTGTGATGGAATTATGTTTATGAATTCCTTTATCTTATATGAATTGATTTATGATGTCATGATGTTTCAAGAATCCCATTTTTGTTACATGTGTTATGCGATGATGTATGTTTTATGATTTTGTGGCACACATAAGAAAGGATTAATTATAAGATGGGTGGGACCTATATCTCCCTCCAATGCATTGGGTAAAGATTTTATATCTCATGAGATAGACATGGCTGGAACGGAAGGTTATTTCGGTTCAGTGATACAGGACTGAAACGAGGAGTGAACTCGGTTCAGAAAGGGACTTTGTCCACTAAGATAGTCTTGGCAATGAGTCATGACTAACAAGAAATGATTTTCCATGATTATGTGTGAATGCCACAAAGTTTCAAGTTTTATGTTATGATTATGGGGATCTCATTTTCACTTCTATGATTTATTCCATGTTAAGATATTATGATCTCTTTTGCAGGTTTTGATTTTTCAAAAAGATATGATATGATTTTTATTTCCTTTATTTTCCCTTACTGAGCATTTGAGCTCACCTTTTTATGTTTTCTTTTCCCCAAGTCAGGAAGATGGATATTAAGTAGAATATTCTAAAAGGGACCCTAGATATGATGAAATAAATGGGAGACACTGTAGAAGATTTATGAACCAGTTGTTTATGTTTCCCAGTTTCTAAAGACACTATACCTATACGGTCCTTTGTGGTTTTATCATATGTTGTAATAAGTGTGCTTCAATTTTTGAAGTATTAAAAAAATATGTAAAGTATGGGTTGTTATACCTACACATCAAATTTTTTAATTAATTTATTTAATATTTTAAGATATAAATACATGGTCTTAGGAACATTCTTTTTTGGTGAATGTTGATTTTCCAAAAAGACCCTTTCAAATTGTCTTCATTTCACTATGAGGATCCAAGGATAGAATCCCCATAGTGGGAAATCATACATTCTACCATGATCTCATAGCAACATAACTCGATCTCCAAGTGATTGGGTAGTGAGTCAAATGTCTTACATTGTTCGTTCTTGATTGCTCATTCTTCAGTATTGAAGAAATTTCTCTTGTACTCCTTGTTCTTGGGTGGGAAAGAGAAGGATGAGTTGATAGAGAATATTTTGTGCTCAACAATTATCTATTCTGAATTTTTAGATTCTCTACACAATAGATATACCATTCTATATATAGAGTAAGGATTTATGTTAAAATCTTATTTAATTTCATCGAAACCATTAAATAATTTTCATTACCTTTAATAACAACATTCCATATAATAATAATTATATTATAATTATTTTGTGGCATGCACCAACTTGCGCAATAGAAAATACTATGTAACGGTCTTGTTAATTAATATTTGTCAGTAGACTCATTCTTTCTCCATTTCAAATCTGATATCATGTATTGTACAAACAAATAAATATTTTCTTCACAAATAATAATTTTATTGAAAATAAAATATTTTATTCACGATAAAGAAAATATATATTTATTAAAATATTCAATAAATAAAATTAATGTTTAATTCACATGTCTGAATATAGATTTTTATTCAATTTTTATGATCAATATAACATGATTAAAAATATTCTTCAGACTTGATAAAAATATTTATTCCATTAATTAAACTCAAATAGAATTTAATTAATATCAATAGAAACACTTAGTGTGTGACCCTCTATGATTGTTTCTTATTAACATTATGTAGACTTGCCTAAAGTCAAAGAATATTGCCTAGAAACGGGTCAAATAACCCAATAAGAAGATCTTAATGTCTCAATATTGACAAACACATATGAATTCTAACAATGTAATATAATCCCTTTTCAGTTATATCTCATCAAGCTGGTTGTATAACCATGTAACCAAACTCTATGGTTGATATGTCTTTTTTGACTATCTGAATTAAACATGTCGTTACACCATAGCTATGGAATTTAGTATGATTTTTCTATTCCAATCAAATATTTGAGATATCAACTTCCAAAATGATAGAGGGGACAAATCATTCCTCGACTTACTCTTTAATGAAAGGTCACCCGTGACACACCCAAAGTATCCAACTTCAACATGAACTTTCATTGTCAGGGATTATGAAATAAATTTAAGTACACGAGTTGTAACATGAATTAATAGTAATCATAAATTCTAAGGACCATCACACACTCGTAGATAGGAATATCAGATGACACCAAAACATGTGGAATTCTACTTGCAGTTCTATTCTCATAATCTCTCATATTTGAGATTACCAAGTTAAAACTTCAAGAGAAGAAGCCTCATCTTCTTATGAGTACTCACACATGATATTCTATGTACTATTTATCGCATAACATAATTTTATCCAGCAATAAAACATAATTTGAAAACATCTCCATATCACATCAAGGTCCTCATTGTAGCGGGGAACTGCTATGGCCTTATCAATGTGATGTAAACTCTGGGACATTATTACATTAGATTCATGCATAAAAACATACAATATGAAATAAAAAGCCTTACTAATATTAAATACATATAATATTACTGTAAAATAATTACGAAAAATTGGTCCTAGGAAACCAATTCTAATAAGGTGGACGTGTTTCGGGCTGTATGTCACGACCCGTCCTCGGGGCCCGTGACGTGACTACCCCAATCCCGCCTTCCATAGGCCAGGGGCTGGCGACTAGCACCAAGGAGTAAATCCCAACAAAAAGGGAAGGCATTTCCTTTGAAAAGTAAACAAGCACCACAGAGTAAGCAAGCGGAAAAGTAAACACTAGGTAAAAACTGTACAAGTTGTGCTGAAAGAAAAAGGGGCCGGAAATACAAGCCCAACTGTAAAGTAAAACTGAAAGGAATAACAGCAACTGAAAGGAAAAGTCACAGCATCGAGCAGTCCTCTGGAAGCCCCACCTGAAGGGTGGGTACAGATAGCCTCCACTACTCCTCGGCTCCACCTGACTGCTCCGAGTATGTCCCGCCCAGTGGTCCACCTCCAGGTACCGTCCTGCTCCGCACGCCTCCACCACGATCAGCGTTGTCCGTCGTCTGCAACCAACACAACGTAGTGCGAGCATAGTCCGTGCAGGGGTGAGTATAAGCTACTCAGTAGGGACCCCAAGACCCCTGAAGGTCTCCTGAAATCCCCAAAGGATAATCCACAAAAGAAAGATACAATCACGAAGTAACATCTGACACGACTTAGGTATATGCCCATACATATACCTAAGTCATCAATTCCCATTCGGCTCCAACGTCCGAGCCCAAGCACAACCCAGTCCACACAGGAAAGCAAACGTATACCCACACAGGATATCACAACACAATACACAATGGAGAGTAAATAGTAAATACACACCGGATACCTCAATATAATCCACAAAGGAGAGTATCAGAAAAACCCACACAGGATAGCTCAACACAATCCACAAAGGAGAGTAACACACGATTCATCTCACACAGGTATACTTTTTCGGATGACAATAAAGATGATCACTGATCCATCTGAGTCGTTGGACCCACGAAGGATCGATAGGTAACTAACCCCCGCAATGACCCACACAGGATCGGGCCCACACAGGACCTGTAGGCGCTGGCTCACACAGAACCGCTGAGCGCTGACCCACACAGGATTAGACCCACACAGGATCGGGCCCACACAGGACCGGGCCCACACAGGACCTGTAGCACTGATCCACGTAGGATCGCTGAGTGCTGTAGTCATCGCAGTCCACTGAGGATCTCTGCACAGTCGTTGCCATAGTCCACTGAGGATCTCTGCACGGTCGTCGTCGGAGTCCACTGAGGATCTCTGCACAGTCGTCGCTGTCGAAGAAGCAGTCGCAGCCAGCTCTAGGGTTCCCGCACACCGCAAGCTCGTTCGGGAGGAGCCGCTCCACGAGGCGAGAGGCTGATACATCAACTGACACAAAGTCCGAAGTTGATGTATCCAAAAGTTCCGTATCGTCAACAGGAACTCAACGTCGTAGACGGCGCGTCAATCAGACGCCCTGTCTGAGAGTTATTGGCTTTTTCGTCCCAGGGGCCCGGTTGGTTTTTAAGGCAAAACCAACCCGACCGTACTCCACCTATGTCCAAACCTCTGGCGGAGTATGCCAAAAGATCCGCCTAACTTAGAGGAAAACAACAAAGCTGACAGCACGTCAATCGGACGTCTGTGGCTCAAGATATAAGCGTTTCTGCTCTGAGGGCCCGATTGGTTTCGTGTACGAACCAACCCGGCCAAACTCAATGTATTCCGAAACCTTGAGTGTGATATACCGAAACGAACGTCTCAATCCAAGGATCGCGTTGCCGCTAACTGCGAGTCGTTTGGAGGCCCGTAGCTCAAGTAACAGGCGTTTGAACGAAAACCGCCCGAAGACGGGGGGTCCGGGCCCGGGCCGACCCGGCCCGACCCCCCTGGGTCGGCCGAACCCGGTCCGACCAGGTCGGACCCGGTCCGACCCGGTCCGACCCGGTCCGACCGGTCTGGCTCGGCCAGGGCCGGTCCAGCTCGGCTTGGCCGAGCGGCAGAGCGGTCGACGCGGGGGGAGCCGCCGCCCCGCGTGACACCCCCGCGGCACCCGCGGGGTGTCGGCCAGACAACCGGACGCGGCTGAAGCCGCGTCCCGAGTGATTTGGGGGGGAGCCGCCGCCCCCGCGTGACACCCCCGCGACAACCGCGGGGTGTCTCCCTGGCGAACGGACGCAACTTCAGCCGCGTCCCGCGAGCGACGCCGCCGCAGCCGATGCCGCGGCGGTCTCATCCGGCGGTGCGTCGGGCGCCGCCGCCTCCGGGCGCCGGCGCCGCCGTGCGGGCGACCCACGCCACCACCGGCTTCCGCGGGCCGGTGGAGTCGCTCCGGTGGCCCGATTTTCTTCCCGTCTGCGTCGTTGCTCCTCCCGGGACTCGTTCTTCACTGCGGAATCATCAAACTTCCGTTGCGGCACGATCCGTCGTCGCCCGTCAAATCCGCACAAGAACGAAGAACAACGGAGGGTCATCAGGCCGTGTTAGTTTGGCCCGCACCCTCCGCGTTAGATATAAACAACGGGAGAATTTTTATTCCACATAGGAAACAACAATTTTAATAAAATTAAAATTGTTCGCAATCCGGTTCTTTAACTTTGTAAAGAAACATTTACGGGAATAATAAAAAGGGGGCAAGTCCAAAGATAATATCCCTACCTCGTAGTCATCGCGTGTGAGCGTTATTCGCGGAATTGCTCATCGCGGAAGGTGGAGATCGTCGCGTCATCGCGGAAGGGCGTCGCGTCGTCGCAGAATCCTGTGTTGCGTCGATGAACTCGACGGACCAAGAAACAACAAGTTTTAATTATAAATAATTAAATCCGTGTTTCTTTTTAAACCACAAATAACTTTTAGAAGGAACCCGAAATCACTCACCTCAAACGGCTGGTGATCGGAGATCGGGGCGGGGAAGAACGTCTCGGATTAGAGCGTCGTCGATTTCCGTGGATGACGGCGTTCTTCGCGTTCTTCGCGTTCTTCGCGTTCTTCGCGAAATAGAAAGAAGATACAAGGATTCTGTCAAATTCTCTCAACGCAAAAACTTTCAAAAGACTGGTTGGTCTTATTTTACTGTTATTCCAACACAGAAAAAAGGGGAAGTAGCAACCCATCAATTCGTTGAATTAATTAAACAAAAGAAACAGCTCATTTAATTTATGAAATAAACCGCCCAATTAAATGGTCTGTTAAGAAATTAAGAAAACGTGTCAGTTGACTTTCATAATGATGGGTTTTCGCGGGTGCGTTTGTAACACCCCATGCTTCCTCGGTATGTTTCCTATCGAATAATGCAATGGCGTGCATTGTACGCAACTTTGAGATTTTAACACACCATAACCAATCAAACTAGCCGTTATGAATAGTAATACCTACTTTTTGAAATTTTATAAATTCTATCTCTAAAAATGGGCTTCATTTTTGGATTCGGAATATCAAAATTATCCTAGGGTGAAATTTTGGTACTTTTCGGATAACTTTCATATTTTGATGAATAGTGAAAATTACTAAATTTTATTTAAAAACAACTTTTTAATCAAAATAATTAATAGTGATAAATTATGAATTTGAGTGGTTTTAAAGTATATTTAGAATATATTTTTACCATGTAATACAATGTGGGTCGTTGAACATAATTTCACATTTAAACCAGACATAATCAAGTGACAATCTTTTGATAGTTATTATCTCTAAAAAACACGCTTTTTGTTTTAACAACGGGAATTATTTTTAAATTAATTTCTTCCATTTATGTGTTTTGAATTTGGAAAAATTTATTCCATATTTGGAATCAGGATGTTCAAATTGTTTAAATAGGTAACTTTTATTTTTAAACATTTTGGATAATTACTTCGGTAAATATTTTATTTACCATGGTTAAATGGTAAATCTGGTAACAAGGGTTAAAAAATAATATTATAATAATACTAAATTACCCTAAAACGTGTCGTAACCCTATTGGTTGATACATGGTCGACCATGGGCATCTTTGGGTCGATTTTGGGACCTCATGGATCCACTTGTAAGTGATAATGACACTTTATTTTAATTAAGTTAAAATAAATAAAAAAATGACACAAGCATATATCTTTTAACAAATCAATTGTTACAGAGGGTTATATATGTTGGATTTTAGATTATAAACATTAATTAGAAATATAAAAAGATTTCCTACATAATGATATTTTATTTATAATTTTTAGACATTAAATAATTTAATTTATTTATGACACAATGATGATGAATTAATTACTTTAATAATGAAAAATTAATATAATTGATATTATAAATACCCAAATAAATATAATATAAAACTTTTAATGAATTAAAATAATTTTAGAGGATAATATGGTATATTATGATTGATTTAATTGACTTTTTTCGAACTAATCAATCTGTTATGAGTTTCACAAAAATCAACTATTGAATAGTGTCAAAATTGACATAAAAGTGTTCTTAAAATAAATATTATATTATTAATTGATATTAAATTCCTAAAAATCTAAGGTTCGGCCACGAGACTTATATCATGATAGGTTCATCATTAATGGACCACTTGGGGGTCACTTGGATTTATATAGTATGTTTATTAACCATATAATATAAAAATACAAACATACATTGTAAAAGTGAAACTAATTAACTATGAGTTAATAATTAAAGATAAGGTTAATATAATGACCCAAACCTTTCTAAATAATATTGGTTGAGTTGTTTTCGACCCATCCCCACCTTAACATTTAAATAATAAACTTTGGAGCCATTATAAACCGAATATGAATTTATTATAAATTAATATTTCTAGCTTTTCCAAAGGTGCCCCTCACCCCTCTTATAAAAGGGAACTCCTCCTTCTCATTTCTTCACACCTTCAAAGCCCTTTGGTTCGGCCAAACCCTGCCCAAATACTATCTCAACTTCCCTAACTACAACCTATAGGCATTATTTTGATTAGAAATCCAACCTATGGAGCCCTTTTGATCAAATCAAAATAAAGAACTCGAAGAAGAGGTAATGTTTTCACCACCCCTTTTCAAGTTCTTTTCTTCTTCCACTTCCTCTTTCTTTGTTATTACCATTATAAAATAATAACTCCATTATCATATATATACTGTGATGTTATTATAAATATGGTTCAACCATATTCAGTATTCTATCCATCCTTTGAATAACATGTCACCATACGTGCGTACGTACGGCTTACCGTCTCCACGTCGTGGTGTAATTGTTATTCAATATATTATTATTTGGATGGGTATAATAATGATGTGTAACTCATGTAAATAATAAATATAACATGATAATGATTCTTTATATATGATATAACATCCAATTATATATTATTTTAATATCAAAATAATGATATTGTCGCTCGTGCGTATGTACGGACTACCGTCTCCACGAACGCGATGAGATTCATTCTCCATCATATCCATTCAAGTATAATTATAATTTGATGATTTAAAAATAGTATCTAAGGACATGATATCATTCTTGATATGAATAATATACATCCCATTAATAACGAATATGGCTCACATAACAAAGAATATAAAGTAAAATGAACCCATTAACACCCGAAATGACGATAATTCTAAGATATTATTAACAAATAAATGATAAAAGATCATATATGATATCATATTAAAGTAAATTATTCTTGTATAATTAAATAACAATTATTTAACCATTATACAGGAGGTAAACCTACCTTCGACCAAGGAAAAAGTACAAATTAAGGGATTTTGTTATCTCACTTTCAATTCCGTGAGATTACCATTGTTCGCCACTAAATTATTGAAAGTGGTGTATTGTGTACTGCCATTTGATATATATTATCATGATTATATTTATATTCATGTTATTCTGTTATTAATTTGGTGGTTATTAAATATTGTTCATACGACCCAGTTGATTACAACGTGGTAAGGGATTTTCTTATCTCACTTTCAATTCCGTGAGATTTCCATTGTTCGCCACTAAATTATTGAAAGTGGTGTATTGTGTACTGCCATTTGATATATATTATCATGATTATCTTTATATTCATGTTTTTATGTAAATAATTTTGTGGTTATTAAATTTTTTTCATACGACTCAGTTGATTACAACGTGGTAAGGGGTTTCTTATCTCACTTTTAATTCCGTGAGATTTCCCTTGATCACCACTTAAGTATTTCATGTGGTGTATGTGTACTACCCATGATCATATTTATTGTGTAATATATTTTAATGGGTATTTACATCATCATGGTATGATACTTCTTTCATGGGTGTATGTTTCATAAGTTACCTAATCGATAAGGGAATTTGAGATTTCAATTTCCACTCGTTTGGATTTACGCATATTTCATTGATTATATTACCCCAAGATTATGTGTGGAATCACTATTCATTTGATTATGTCATAATTTTCACTCCCCATACTGTGGATATAATTTTGATACACATAATCACTCCATTGATAATTCTCAAGTCATCGATATGAATTTGATAAGAGTAATTTTAACTCTTTCACCATTTGTTGAGTTAAACATCCAATTCGTTGGTATTGTTTCTACAAGAATATGTGTGAATATACTTTGATTGTTTTACACTGAATATTCAATCATATTTAGTGTATTTTTTTTTTCACAAATAATTATGTCGTTTATTTATCCATAACCTAAGGGTACAGCCTTTATGAGAGATTTCATCTCAATTTACATTCCATTGAGACTTCTTTGTTGATATACACCAAATCACTTTTATGTGGTGTATATAATGTACTTTGACATAGTATATCATGAATCCCTTTATTCTCATGATATTACAAAGTTTTGATTACCTCAATTATTTGTATTCAAGTGTCTCTCTTTTGGGTAGAATCTCTAACTAAAATACCAGTTTTAAATGTTTTAAAGACTTATTCATCTAAATCTTTCTCATTAATGTCCATGTTTTAAAAATGGTTTTAAGGATTTATTTATATGGACATTAGAGTTTAGAAATTAAAACTCCTTTTAAAAAGTTTCAAAGTGGTATGGGACACTTTTATTCAAAAATCTATTTTTAAATGGCTTCATGACAAATAGTGTTACTTTTAAATGATTTCAAGAAAAAGTGGGATATTTCTCTCAAATAGTTTTGATGATTATTTTCATCTATGTCAACATCCCTCATTATTCTTGATTGAGGTTAATCTGATACAATACAATCCTCAATGTTGTATAGAATGAGTTATGTTTGACTGTGGATGTGCTATTTTTATAGCATTCATGGTTTGTGGATAAAGTATTGACATTTCGTATGCTAGTTTTAATATGAATGTTTATGTTATGTTTAAACCAGTTCATATGAGGAATGCATTGGACTTAATAAGTGACAGGTGGAGCCCACTATAGCTGCTCGATGCATCGGTAGGTCTCATGAGACAAACTAGTGTCTTGGCACAAGGCCTTGGCAAAATCTTATTTGTAGTCTTGGCATGAGGCCTTGGCTATGTGGTTATGATAGTCTGGCATTATGCATTCCATCATTATGACCGTGGTTATTGATAATGCATGGGATTGTTCGACTAGTAGAATATCCATGTGAGTAAGTAAATGGCATTATTTTATTTTATCTTTTCCATTTTATGTTGAAGTTCAAGTTTAAAAGGCTTTTGTTTTAGTTATAAACTACCTTAAGTGTTTATGCTTATTTATGAAAGCTTATGCTATAATGTTATCCTTACTGAGCATCTGAGCTCACCCCTTTAAATGTTTTATTTTTTCCCAGGATTATGAAGAAGTAATTTATGAATGACCTGCAGGGATAGTATGAGGGGATATGAAGACAAGATGTTTTTTTTATGATGTAATGTAAAAATTTATGGATGTATCTAGTTATTCCAAGGCTACTAAACTAATCGGTCTTTCGAGACTTGATCTTTCTCGTGATCATGCCAATGTTATGTAATAATGCACCGACTCTAGGTAACTAGGGTCAGGGCGTTACAGTTGGTATCAGAGGAATATTAGTACAAACCTTTGAATCTAGATTTAGATAAACTCTGATTAGAGCACGTAGACCTAAGATGAAATTTGTCGATTAGTATAAAAGAACTTCCTAGAATTTTGGTATTGTAGAGATTTTGTGAGTTTTCCGAGCAATACATCCCTGTCTGGATACGAGCAGGTAGAGGCGGCTCTGGCACAGATGTACCTAGGGGTAAAACCCAAAAACACCCCTTTGAGCTAGACTCAAACGGGAACTGGTGCACGACAATGGGCCTTGCTGCACTCTTGATTACGACACTCCCGAGGGATTTGCTTAGGATAATTTACATTTTCTTTACAAACCGATTTATGTAATACATATATAATATGAGAGTAAATGACCTTGGTTAATCCTAATATGTTTCAAATTGAGAATATGGTGACATTTTAATCTCTAAATGATTTTACGACTACTGTTACTCACACAATGCTTTCTGGTTTTAGTCAATGGCTGGATTCCAAGGAAGTCATAGTGACTTTGAGAATGATGTACAAGGTGGGAACGGTGGTGGAAATGAGCAACAAAATGGAATGTTGATAGGCGTAAAATATATCGTCCTTATGCCAAATCAGTTTTCCAAAAATATTATCAACAACATATATATTAACCAACTCCCAGACTCAACAAGGAAGAGAAATGTGATAAATGATAAGAGCTCTAGCAATGGAGACCATGGAGAAAAGAACCCTCAATTTTCATCATGCAGTAAATGTGGAAAGAGACACCAAGGAAAGTGTCTCAATGGGACAATGAAATGTTTTACGTGCAGGAAGGAAGGACATAAAGTGAAGAATTGACAAAGAAAAATGAAGAGTACTATGGAAGAAGATAAGAATGGTCCCAAGAGTCCATTTACAGTCATTTTCCGTAAATGTAGGGGACCTGGACATTAACCGAGTGAATGTCCTATTCTATAGGATATTTTCTTGGTCAAAAAAGAAGCTATGTGGAAATAAATGGTTGGAGAAAAATTTAAAAAGTATTATCACTCCTTTTTGATGGGTTTACATTGGAATAATTTTCTCTTGTATTTGTAACCTCGCAGTTTGCCATGTGAGAATGATATTTGAGGAAGAATTGTCTCTTCTCTTGTGGATATAGGTATAAATAGCCATTTCGTTTTATATGATCATTTGGGTTTGAGAAAATTATAAGTTATTATAATTTGGGATGAAAATCCAAGGTATGATATAACATTTGTGGTTAAATTATGTTATTTTGAGGAATTTATCTCATTTTGGTAATATTATAAAATATAGTTTTTGAAAAAGGACAACACGTAGACCGTGTGACAACCCGTCGCGTCGGACAAAGCTGTGGGAATCGAACCCACAACCGAAGTGTGATTGGGATTTATCGCCTACCACTGGACTACGTGAAGTCCCTGGTTAGTGTGAATATTTTTTTTGTTAAATCATTTTATTGATCAATAATAAGATGATTTGGGTTCTTATGTCTTATCAAATGAATACCCTTGGTATAGGAAAATGATTTGGTGATTATGTGATAAATGTTATTTTGGAAGATGTTCTCTTTATTTGGAACACTATATGCCCAAGGAAAATAGAATACAATGGGGTTTCATTTGTAGAGTAATGGTGTATTTTTATCTACATTTTTATTGTCGATTTATAGTGATTTGGGTTATTTATGGAAATGATTAACCTATAACAGAGAATATGTGATGATGTTAATTACTTTTAAGTATGTGACTTTAAGAGTATTTGATGTCATTTGGAGAAACAATTTATCACGGGAGACTACATAATCAAATTCTTCTATGTTTTGGGTTTCAATATTAGTTTGGATTATATTGAAGGATTTTAAGGAAAATTTATTATTGAATGGTATTTATTTAACTTTGGGGTACTGTTGGTTTAATTTTAGAAATTAATATTAGTGCATATTAATCTCAAGGAATATCCTTTTGGGGGATCATTATATCATTCACTAACCATTTTGGTTTTGATTAATCTTCAAAGACAATGTAAATATATAGTTTATCCTGTATGGATCATGAGATTCTATAGAAGTTTATTCTAGCTCTACCAGTGTGACCATGTCTTCTTGAATACTCATCGTTTAAAAGAAATTGAGTTAGTGGTGGAAATTTATTAAAGAATGAAGCTCTACCTAAAATGTAAGTATATCTCTTAATGTTCTTAGTCAATATCATAAATGAATCCCTCCTCCTTATGTAATGTAACTTAAAAAAATGGTGTCTGTTTGCTTTCCAACTAGGAGACTAATGGTCGTTTGTCCCAACACAAGTTTGTGGTTTTCTTATTGATAACTTTCTCGTGATCATGATTTCTATCCCTCTCCATCATAACTTGACACATTTTTTATCATCCATATCCATGTTTTCCTATATGGAATTCTAGTATGGGTTATCTTGGATGACCCTTATACCTCTCTTTCTTTCTTTTAAAGTGACAGTTTTATTGACTCTTTTTCCGATGTGGGACTTTCCATTATATTCCCAATAAAAATTTTAAAAATTGCGAGGATGAAATTTATTGAAGGAGGGGAGAATGTAACACCCCATGCTTCCTCGGTATGTTTCCTTTTGAATAATGCAATGGCGTGCATTGTACGCAACTTCGAGATTTTAACACATCATAACCAATCAAACTAGCCGTTATGAATATTAATAACTACTTTTTGAAATTTTATAAATTCTATCTCTCAAAATGAACTTCATTTTTGGATTCGGAATATCGAAATTAGCCTAGGGTGAAATTTTGCTACTTTTCGGATAACTTTCATATTTTGATGAATAGTGAAAATTACTAAATTTTAATTAAAAACAACTTTTTTAATCAAAATAATTAATAGTGATAAATTATGAATTTGAGTGGTTTTAAAGTATATTTAGAATATATTTTTACCATGTAATACAATGTGGGTCATTGAACATAATTTCACATTTAAACCAGACATAAACAAGTGACAATCTTTTGATAGTTATTATCTCTAAAAAACACGCTTTTTGTTTTAACAACGGGAATTAATTTTAAATTAATTTCTGCCACTTATGTGTTTTGAATTTGGAAAAATTGATTCCATATTTGGAATCAGGATGTTCAAATTGTGTAAATAGGTAACTTTTATTTTTAAACATTTTGGATAATTACTTCGGTAAATATTTTATTTACCATGATTAAAGGGTAAATCCGGTAAACAAGGGTTAAAAAATAATATTATAATAATACTAAATTACCCTAAAACGTGTCTTAAACCTATTGGATGATACATGGTCCACCATGGGCATCTTTGGGTCGATTTTGGGACCCCATGGATCCACTTGTAAGTGATAATGACAATTTATTTTAATTAAGTTAAAATAAATAAAAAAATGACACAAAAATATATCTTTTAACAAAACAATTGTTACAGAGGGTTATATATGTTGGATTTTAGATTATAAATATTAATTAGAAAGACGAAAAGATTTTGTACATAATGATATTTTATTTATAATTTTTAGACATTAAATAGTTTAATTTATTTATTACACAATTATGATGAATTAATTACTTTAATAGTAAAAAACAAAAATAATTGATATTATAAATACCCAAATAAATATAATATGAAACTTTTAATGAATTAAAATAATTTTATAGGATAATATGATATATTAGGATTGATGTAGTTGACCGTTTTCGAAGTAATCAATCTGTTATGAGTTTCAAAAAAATCAACTATTGAATAGTGTCAAAATTGACAGAAAAGAGTTCTTAAAACAAATATTATATTATTAATTGATATTAAATTCATAAAATTCTAAGGTTCGGCCAAGAGACTTATATCATTATATTTTCATCATTAATGGACCACTTGGGGGTCGCTTGTATGTATATAGTAAGTTTATTAACCATATAATATAAAAATACAAAGAGACATTGTAAAAGTGAAACTAATTAACTAAGAGTTAATACTTAAAGATAAGGTTAATATAATGACACAAACCTGTCTAAATTCTATTGGTTGAGTTGTTTTAGACCCATACCCACCTTAACATTTAAATAATAAACTTTGGAGCAATTATAAACCGAATATGAATTTATTATAAATTAATATTTCTAGCTTTTCCAAAGGTGCCCCTCACACCTCTTATAAAAGGGCACTCCTCCTTCTCATTTCTTCACACCTTCAAAGCCCTTTGGTTCGGCCAACCCCTGCCCAAATACTATCTAAAATTCCCTCACTAGAACCTAGAGGCATTAGTTTGATCATAAATCCAACCTAAGGAGCTCTTTTGATCAAATCAAAAGGAAGAACCCGAAGAAGAGGTAATGTTTTCACCACCCATTTTCAAGTTCCTTTCTTCTTCCACTTCCTCTTTCTTTGTTATTACCATTATAAAATAATAGCCCCAGTATCATATATATACTGTGATGTAATTATAAATATGGTACAACCATATTCAGTTTTCTATCCATCCTTTGAATAACATATCACCATACGTGCGTACATACAGCTTACAGTCTCCACGTAGTGGTGTAATTGTTATTCAATATATTATTATTTGGATGGGTATAATAATGATGTGTAACTCATGTAAATAATAAATATAACATGATAATGATTCTGTATATATGATATAACATCCAATTAAATATTATTTTAATATCAAAAAAATGATATTGTCGCTCGTGCGTATGTACGGACTACCGTCTCCACGAACGCGATGAGATTCATTCTCCATCATATCCATTCAAGTATAATTATAATTTGATTATTTAAAAATAGTATCTAAGGAAATGATACCATTCTGGATATGAATAATATACATCCCATTAATAACTAATATGGCTCACATAACAAAGAATATAAAGTAAAATGAACCCGTTAACACCTGAAATAACGATAATTCTAAGATATTATTAACAAATAAATGTTAAAAGATCATATATGATATCATATTAAAGAAAATGATTATTGTATAATTAAATAACAATTATTTCACCATTATAATGGAGGTAAACCTACCTTTGACCAAGGAAAAAGTACAAAGTAAGGGATTTTCTTATCTCACTTTCAATTCCTTGAGATTTCCATTGTTCGCCACTAAATTATTGAAAGTGGTGTATTGTGTACTGCCATTTGATATATATTATCATGATTATCTTTATATTCATGTTATTCTGTAAATCATTTGGTGGTTATTAAATTTTGTTCATACTACTCAGTTGATTACAACGTGGTAATGTATTTTCTTATCTCACTTTCAATTCCGTGAGATTTCCATTGTTCACCACTAAATTATTGAAAGTGGTGTATTTTGTACTGACTTTTGATATATATTATCATTATTATATTTATATTCATGTTATTCTGCAAATCATTTGGTGGTTATTAAATTTTGTTCATACGAATCAGTTGATTACAACATGGTAAGGGGTTTCTTATCTCACTTTTAATTCCGTGAGAATTCCATTGATCACTACTTAATTATTGCATGTGGTGTATGTGTACTGCCCATGATCGTATTCATTGTGTAATATATTTTAATGGGTATTTACATCATCATGTTATGATACTTCTTTCATGGGTGTATGTTTCGTAAGTTACCTAATCGATAATGGAATTTGAGATTTCAATTTCCACTCATTTGGCTTTATGCATATTTCATTGATTATATTACCCCAAGATTATGTCTTGAATCACTATTCATTTCATTATGTCATAATTTCCACTCCCCTTCCTGTGGATATACTTTTAATACACATAATCACTCCATTGATAATTCTCAAGTCATCGATATGAATTTGATAAGAGTAATTTTAACTCTTTCACCATTTGTTGAGTTAAACATCCAATTCGTTGGTGTTGTTTCTACAAGAATATGTGTGAATATCCTTTGATTGTTTTACACTGAATATTCAATCATATTTAGTGTATTTATATTTTTCACACATAATTATGTCGTTGATTTATCCTTTACCTAAGGATACGGCCTTTATGAGAGATTTCATCTCAATTTACATTCCATTGAGACTTCTTTGTTGATATACATCAAATCACTTTTATGTGGTGTATATAATGTACTTTGACATAGTATATCATGAATCCCTTTATTCTCATGATATTAAAAAGTTTTGATTACCTCAATTATTTGTATTCAAGTGTCTCTCTTTTGGTTAGAATCTCTAACTAAAATACCATTTTTAAATGTTTTAAAGACTTATTCATCTAAATCTTTCTCATTAATGTCCATGTTTTAAAAATGGTTTTAAGGATTTATTTATATGGACATTAGAGTTTAGAAATTAAAACTCCTTTTAAAAAGTTTCAAAGTGGTATGGGACACATTGATTCAAAAATCTATTTTTAAATGGTTTCTTGACAAATAGTGTGACTTTTAAATGATTTCAAGAAAAAGTGGGATATTTCTCTCAAATAGTTTTGATGATTATTTTCATCTATGTCAAAATCCTTCATTATTCTTGATTGAGGTTAATCTGATAGAATACAATCTTCAATATTGTATCGAATGAGTTATGTTTGACTGTGGATGTGCTATTTTTATACCATTCATGGTTTGTGGTTAATGTATTGACATTTCGTATGCTATTTTTAATACGAATGTTTATGTTATGTTTAAAACTGTTCATATGAGGAATGCATTGGACTTAATAAGTGACGGGTGGAGCCCGCTATAGATCCTCGATGCATCGGTAGGTCTCATGAGACAAACTAGTGTCTTGGCACAAGGCCTTGGAAAAATCTTATTTGTAGTCTTGGCACGAGAACTTGGATATGTGGTTATGATAGTATGGCATTATGCATTCCATCATTATGAAAGTGGTTATTGATAATGCATGGGATTGTTCGAATAGTAGAATATCCATGTGAGTAAGTAAATGTCATTATTTTATTTTATCTTTGCCATTTTATGCTGAAGTTCAAGTTTAAAAGGCTTTTGTTTTAGTTATAAACTGCCTTAAGTGTTTATGCTTATTTATGAAAGCTTCTTCTATAATGTTATCCTTACTGAGCATCTGAGCTCACCCCTTTCAATGTTTTATTTTTTCCCAGGATTATGAAGAAGTAATTTATGAATGACCTGCAGGGATAATATGAGGGGATATGAAGACAATATGTTTTTTTTATGATGTAATGTAAGAATTTATGGATGTATATTTTTATTCCAAGGCTACTAAACTAATTGGTCGTTCGAGAATTGATCTTTCTCGTGATCATGCCAATGTTATGTAATAATGCACCGACTCTAGGTAACTAGGGTCGGGGCGTTACAGCGTTAATTAGTGGAAAGAAACGGTGGGGCTCGTGCGGGCCCTACCTCACAAATATCCTACCGAGGGGGTAGGATATTTCCTGGATAGCATACTATCCGGATCAACTCAGTTTAAGCCACTATTAAGTGGCTTCAAGTGGCTTCCAAGTGGCTTAATTGAAATAAAACAAAGTTGTCGTAAAATTATTTTATTTCTTAACTTTAAGCCCGAAAATTAAAAACCACACCCCAGCAAACGAAACTCTGGAAGAGGCGTTTCTAGGTGAATACCGGCGCTGCGATTTCATCGGTGCCCTCAGAATTCGATTCTGGGCACCGGTTCAAAAGTTAGAAAAACCCGCTCGTCCGTTCACTGAACGTACCCGAGCCAAACTTCAGAAAATGATTCCGGGCACACCGGGCCTCAGAATTAGGCATCGTCAGAAGCTGCACTCTTGTAAACTTCCAAAGAAAATTAAGATTAATATTTCTTTGAAATTTAAGGGTCTTTACATTACTCCCACCTTAGGGATTTACGTCCCCGTAAAGATACATAAAAAACTAGGGAAACAAATGTGGGTACTGAGCATGCATCTGAGCCTCCTGCTCCCATGTGCTCTCCTGGAGGTTCCCGTGCTGCCATCTGATGCGCACAAGAGGAATCGATCTCCCACGTAGGACCCCCTCCTGTCGATCCTCTATCTCCACCGGGACCTCCGCAAAAGTCTCCACATCATCCACATCTAGCTCCCCATAGTCAATGATGTGCGTCGGGTCGTGCACGTATCTCCTCAGCTGAGATACGTGGAAGACACCGTGCACCCGGTGCAACTGAGGTGGCAGAGCCAGGCGATAAGCCACCTCGCCAATCCTACTGAGGACCTGGAAAGGCCCGATGAAGTGTGGAGACAACTTGCCGCCTCGGCCAAATCTCCGCAAACCACGTCGTGGTGAGACCCGCAAGAAGACGTGGTCGCCATCCTCGAACTCTAGTGGCCTCCGCCTCCTGTCAGCATATGCCTCTTGCCGGCTCTGAGCTGTCCTCATCCACTCCTGGATGACCTGGACCTTCTCTATCGTGGCCCAGACCATCTCTGGTCCCACAAGTGCTGACTCCCCAGGGTCTGTCCAGCACAAAGGAGATCTGCAAGGCCTGCCGTACAACATCTCGTATGCTGCCAACCCGATAGTGGAGTGGCAGCTGTTGTTGTACGCGAACTCCACCAAGGATAGGTGGTCCTCCCAGCCGCGACCAAAGTCGAGGACACATGCGCGGAGCATGTCCTCGAGAGTCTGAATGGTCCTCTCCGTCTGACCATCCGTCTGAGGGTGAAAGGCGGTGCTCAGACGTAGCCGCGTCCCGAACGCCTCCTACAACCCCTTCCAATGCCGGGAAGTAAAACGAGCATCTCGATTGGAGACGATAGTCGATGGCACACCGTGAAGCCGTAAAATCTCCTGAATGTAGAGACGCCCCAAGCTCCCCTCTGAGCCCTGCTCTCGGATGGGTAAGAAGTGTGCCGACTTGGTGAGTCGGTCAACAATCACCCAAATGGAGTCGTGACCTCTGGAAGTGCGTGGAAGTCTAGTCACGAAGTCCATAGATATGTCGTCCCACTTCCACTCTGAGACCTCCAAGGGCTGTACCAAGCCTGCTGGTACCTGATGCTCTGCCTTCACCTGCTAGCAGGCTAGGCACCGCGAAACGAACTCTGCCACAACCTTCTTCATGCCCGGCCACCAGTGCTATCGTCTGAGGTCCTGGTACATCTTCGCCACTCCTGGATGTACCGCCAAAGGAGAAGTGTGAAACTCTCTCAGCACCTCCTCTCGAAAAGCGACTGGTTCCAAGGTACGTCCTCTGAAAAGGACGTTGTGCTCTGCTCCAAGGGAGAAACCATCAGGTGCCTATCCCGAGGATATCTGTGCACGTCGTGTGTCACAGTCAGCGTCCCCACGCTGTGCCTCTCTAACCTGCTGTAGAAGTGGAGGAGAGACAGTGAGAGACTGAAGGAAGGCTGCTCCATCTCTATCTATGAAGGATATCTGCAAAGCGGCTAGCTTCTCTGTCGCCTCCTCATGTAGCTGGATGCCCGTTCTCCTACTGAGGGCATCGGCTACCACGTTCCCCTTCCCAGGAGTATTGACTATCTCAAAGTCATAGTCCTGAAGGAACTCGAGCCATCGCCGCTGTCTCAGGTTCAGGTCCTTCTGAGAGAAGATGTACCTGATACTATCTCAGGCTCGACGATGCGGCTTTTCTTTTCAGTTGCTGTTTTTCCTTTCAGTTGTGCTTGTATTTCCGTCCCCTTTTTCTTTCAGCACAGCTTGTACAGTTTTTCCTTAGTGTTTACTTTTCCGCTTGCTTACTCTGTGGTGCTTGTTTACTTTTCAAAGGCAATGCCTTCCCTTTTTGTTGGGATTTACGCCTTGGTGCTAGTCGCCAGCCCCAGGCCTATGGAAGGCGGGCTTAGGGTAGTCACGACACGGGCCCCGAGGACGGGTCAAGACAAATTGGTATCAAAGGAAAGATAAAATCACGAAGTAACATCTGACATGGCTTAGGTATATGCCCATACATATACCTAAGTCATCAATTCCCGTTCGGCTCCAACGTCCGAGCCCAAGCACAACCCAGTCCACATAGGAAAGAAAATGTATACCCACACAGGATAACACAACACAATCCATAAAGGAGAGTAAATTGTAAATCCACACTGGTTAGCTCAACACAATCCACAAAGGAGAGTAACAGTAAACCCACACAGGATAGCTCAACACAATCCACAAAGGAGAGTAACACACGATTCAGCTTACACAGGTATACTTCTTCGGATGACGATAAAGATGATCACTGATCTATCTGAGTCGTCGGACCCACGAAGGATCGATAGGTAACTAACCCCTGCAATGACCCACACAGGATCGGGCCCACACAAGACCTGTAGGCGCTGGCTCACACAGAACCGCTGAGCACTGACCCACACAGGATCGGACCCACACAGGATCGGGCCCACACAGGACCGGGCCCACACAGGACCTGTAGCACTTATCCACGTAGGATCGCTGAGTGCTGTAGTCGTCGCAGTCCACTAAGGATCTCTGCACAGTTGTCACCGTAGTCCACTGAGGATCTCTGCACGGTCGTCGTCGGAGTCCACTGAGGATCTCTGCACAGTCGTCGCTGTCGAAAAAGCAGTCACAGCCAGCTCTAGGCTTACCGCACACAGCAAGCTTGTTCGGGAGGATCCGCTCCACGAGCCGAGAGGTTGATACATAAACTGACACAAAGTCCGAAGTTGATGTATCCAAAAGTTTTGTATCGTCAACAGGAACTCAACGTCGCAGACGGCGCGTCAATCGAACGCCCGGTCTGAGAGTTATTGGCTTTTTCGTCCCAGGGGCCCGGTTGGTTTTTAAGGAAAAACCAACCCAACCGTACTCCACCGGCGTCCAAACCTTGGGCGGAGTATGCCAAAAGATCCGCCTCACTTAGAGGAAAACAACAAAGCTGGCAGCACGTCAATCAGACGTCCGTGGCTCAAGATATGAGCGTTTCTGTTCCGAGGGCCCGATTGGTTTCGTGTACGAACCAACCCGGACGAACTCAAAGTATTCCGAAACCTTGAGTGTGATATACCGAAACGACCGCCTCGATCCAAGGATCGCGTTTCCACTGACGGCGAGTCGTTTGGAGGCCCGTAGCTCATGTTACGTGTGTTTGAACGAAAACCGTCTGAAGACGGGGGGTTCGGGCCCGGGCCGACCTGGCCTAAACCCCCCTGGGTCGGCCGAACCCGGTCCGACCCGGTCCAACCCGGTCGGACCGGTCTGGCTCGGCCAGGGCCGGTCCCGCTCGGCTTGGCCGAGCGGCCGAGAGGCCGACGCGGGGGGAGCCGCCGCCCCGCGTGACTCCCCCGCGGCACCCGCGGGGTGTCGGCCAGACAACCGGACGCGGCTGAAGCCGCGTCCCGAGTGATGCGGGGGGGAGCCACCGCCCCCGCGTGACACCCCCGCGACAACTGCGGGGTGTCTCCCTGGCAATCGGACGTGGCTTCAGCAGTGTCCCGCGAGCGCCGCTGTGGCGGTCTCGTCCGGCGGCGCGCCGGGCGCCGCTGCCGGAGTCGCTCCGGTGGCCCGATTTTCTTCCCGTCTGCACCGTTGCTCCTCCCGGGACTCGTTCTTCATTGTGGAATCATCAAACCTCCATTGCGGCATGCTCCGTCGTCGCCCGTCAAATCCGCACAAGAACGAAGAACAACGGAGGGTCGTCGGGCCGTGTTAGATTGGCCTGCACCCTCCGCGTTAGATATAAACAACGGGAGAATTTTTATTCCACACAAGAAACAACAATTTTAATAAAATTAAAATTGTTCACAATCCGGTTCTTTTACTTTTTAAAGAAACATTTACGGGAATAATAAAAAGGGGTTTATTCCAAAGATAAAATCCCTACCTCGTAGTCGCCGCGCGTGAGCGTTCTTCGCGGAATTGCTCGTCGTGGAAGGTGGAGATCGTCACGTCGTCGCGGAAGGGCATCGTGTCGTCGCAGAATCTGGCGTTCTGTCGACGAACTCGACGGACCAAGAAACAACAGATTTTAATTAAAAATAATGAAATATGTGTTTCGTTTTAAACCACAAAGAACTTTTAGAAGGAACCCGAAATCACTCACCTCAAACGGCTGGTGATCGGAGATCGGGGGGGGGGGGGGGGGGAAGAACATCTCGGATTAGAGCGTCATCGATTTCCGCTGATGACAGCGTTCTTCGCGTTCTTCATGTTCTTCGCGTTCTTCGCGTTCTTCGCGAAGGAGAAAGAAGATACAAGGATTCTGTCTAATCCTCTCAACGCGCAAACTTTCAAAAGACTGGTTGGTCTTATTTTATTGTTATGCCAACACACGAAAAAGGGGAAGTAACGACCCATCAATTCGTTGAATTAATTCAACAAAAGAAATAGCTCATTTAATTTACGAAATAAACCGCCCAATTAAATGGTCTGTTAAGAAATTAAGAAAACGCGTCAGTTGACTTTCATAATGACGGGTTTTCGCGGTTGCATTACTTAGCGGAAAGAAACGGCGGGGCTCGTGCAGGCCCCATCTCACAAATATCCTACCAAGGGGGTAGGATATTTCTTGGATAGAATCCTATCTAGATCAACTCAGTTTAAGCCGCTTTTAAGTGGCTTAAAGTGGCTTCCAAGTGGATTAAGTGAAATAAAATAAAGTTATCGTAAAATTATTTTATTTCTTAACTTTAAGCGCGAAATTTAAAAACCACACCCGAGCAAACGCAACTCCGGAAGAGGCGTTTATTGGAGAATACCAGCGCTTCGATTTCATCAGTGCAATCAGAATTCGATTATGGGCACTGGTTCAAATGTTAGAAAAACTCGCTCGTCCGTTCACTGAACGTACCCGAGCCAAACTTCGGAAAATGATTCCGGGCACACCGGGCCTCGGAATCAGGTGCCGTCAGAAACTGCGCTCTTGTAAACTTCCAAAGAAAATTAAGAATAAAATTTCCTTGAAATTTACGGGTCATTACACTATAGGTGATAAGATGGTTCAAGAACATTAGGCAGGAACAAAAAAGTGTGCATAACCCAGGACATGTGGGAGGCGAGGACAGGGTGTGAGGAAGTAGATAAGGGTCATTGCGAAACAAAATCAACCCATAGATGAGCTATCAGATGTATATTTATCAATAACTAGTAAAACAAATTATGCACAGATCACCATGGTATATTTCAAAGATAATGCAATCCAGTCAAATAAGAAGGTTGAGTGAACAACCCAAAAAATATGCCCAAAACACACAATGGAGAACATTAGTGCTGAAGTCCCAAGTAGAGGCCCATCTAAAAATAATCCCACAAAGACAGACCCATAAATGAAAATCCCAGATAAAATAAATTTGATAATAATAATAACAAAAATATTATTATTTTTCAAAAAAACATTAAACAAGACTTTAATTTTGAAATCCAAAATTGAAAAATCTCCACCTTTTCCAAATAAAATAAAAACCAAACGAATATTGTTTTTTTGAAACCTTTCAACCCCTAACCTATCAGTAGTGCATGTATATTTTAATAAACAGAAAATCCTAGGATTATGGAGTACCCACCTAATATGAATACCACTGAGCATGTTTCAATAGTGGCACATTTTCTACCCATACATCCTTGAACTGCTATCAAATTTATAAAATTATCAGTAATCGTAAGACTAAACATCAACATTAAAATACATTCTTACCACCAATACCTGAGTATTGATAGAACACCTAATACACTACTCAGCATCAAAATAATCGAAAAAATACTATACAAGACCTTACTCAGTGGTAAAAAGATAGTGAAAATAAAAAAACTCAACAAATATAAAATTAATTCCAAAGTAAAAGTATAAGAAACACACAACAATCAAAAATACAGGAAGTTGATAGAAGAAAAAACTCTACATAAGCCCGAACAACTTAGAGTAGCCCCCACAAACCATCTCTCCCAACCAGGATCCCCTTCAAATACAAGGATGGTCGGTACATGGATCATAGGTAAAGACTACAAAGAATCTATGAATAATTAAAACAAATAAAATGATTCTATATAAAAAATTAATGAACATATGCAGTGGTGAACCCTGGTAAGACCACATGAGACTGGGCTATACTATCATTAACTTTAAAGTAAGGAATATATATTTTCTGGTGGCCTATCTTCCCACACTCAAAGCATGAGAAGTTCTTAAACCATTTCATGTCTTCCCGATCATTATTTTTCATTTGATCTGTAATATGAAAAAAAATTCACTCTTAACACCATTAATATGTTCTTTCAAACCATGTGTTTGAATATCACAAGATAATACAGAAAACTTCACCTCTTCTAAAGTTAATGAATCTATACCATTCATCTTGGAATATTTTAATGAAATTAAAAAAAACAGAGGAGGTAAAAAGAATTAAAGCCTGATCTTCATACTTAACATCAATATCTATATTAGATATATACCTAAGGACCTTATTAATCTCACCAATATGAACACTCACAAAATATCCAAGAGTCATTTTGAAATTGTACAGCCACATTTATTTATATAGACAACCATGAAATGTTTTGGTCATATATAAATGTTCTAGTTTAATCCAAATGGATTTAATAGTAGTTTAAAGGGTTTATTGTCTCCTATGGTTAAATTAAGTGATAATTGAGCATTTTATAGAATACTAGGGTTGATATTAATGTAAGTTGTTGCTAACTTGCCATCAGTAGACATAGTCATTATGGGTTTGTTAGGGTCATGAAAAGCATCTGCTAGCCCACTATAGAATAACAGCACATGAATATTAACTCTCCACATACTAGAATCTTTCTCTACTTTAAAATATTCAAATTAAAATTTACAGATGAAATTGTAAAACTGATTAAAGGCTCAGATACCAATATTGAGGTTCTAAACAGATCCAGTGATGATTGTCTGAATCAAATAGAAGGTAAATAAAAAATTTATTTTAAAATAATATATGAATGGGAAAAAAATTGTTGTAATGTTGAAGCAAGAATGAGAGAAACATAAAAGAAATTGTAGGAGAGTATGTATTGACATAGATATTTACATGGATTGAACCAGTTTAGTCCTACTCCATGGAAAGAACACCACCATGATGATATTTATTATGCATGAAAACATCTTACAACAGAGAAAGTAAAAAAAATTATAGCACACAAAGACCGTAATAACTATCCAAAAAAGATGTTATTATCACTCTAGGGGCTCGTGATGAAGTTGAGATGTAGGATGGTAACATAAACCCCAATGCAAGACAGACCCACCCATGCCAAACCCAACACTGATCGATAAGAAAGAAGAAGATATAACACATAATGCAAATAAAAAAAATTCTTACCCACATAGTCCTAGACCATGAACATGAGAATATGATGAAGATGAAATAGACTAATTTAGATGAAAAATCATGAAGCTGTTTCGATAGAACAAGTCTCAAGAGAGGTGAGGTCTCCACTAGAAGGGATCACCGGAACAGGGGGCGTGCAGGTGCACAATCGATGATGGTAAAAGATCATCTATTTCAATTGAAGGATATCTCTAGATGGTGAAAACTAATGTCAGTTATCTACACACTGAAAAGTAAATTATTCAATTAGTAATAATGGCATAGAAGAGGCGATGTTACAGGACGATATGTACAATAGTCTAGGTGGATGTGTGTCAAGCTGTAGTCGAGAAGACGTTTCGAGAACACCATGTGGGGGAATAATAATTGTGCATAACCTAGGGCATGAAGTGGGTGAGGAGAGTGTGGGTGACAATGGATAATTATTTCCAATAAACACAAACAAAACATATTTGTGTCGTTGAATATAGATTTTTCAATAACTAGAAGAACACGCCAGGTGTAGATTTCCAAGGTGACATGAAAAGATGAGGATTGTCAATCATATAAGTAGGAAAAGTGAATAGCCTAGTAAAGTGTCCTAGTTTACATAAGGGATCCCAACAGCACCTAAGGTCTAAGTGGATGCCTAGAAAGAAATAATCTCATATAGAGAAGCCCATAAATGAAAATCCCAAATACAATAAATTTGATCATAATAATATTAATATCATAAATTTATATGTAATCCTTAAACGTTATTTTAATTTTGAAAACCAATATTAACATTAACTAACTAATTTATGAAACATTATGTAATATATTAGTATGTTTTTAAATGTTTTATAAATAATAATTAAAAAAACAAAAAACAATTATCGATCTAATCTATGTTTATAGATTGGAATCTCTTCTATGACACAACCACGTGTGTGTATAATTCTTTTTCACCATATATGTCTACTTATCTCCTCTAGCATAAACTACCCAGGTATATCATCGCTGACACTCACCTCTACAACATCCTACGTGAAAGGTGGTGGATGTAGTGACTCTCATTCTGTACCCTATCCTATCACTATGGATAGTGGTTACTAGATGGATCTCTCACCAACATATGAACAAGATGGTTGCTATGTTGTGGAAATATGTGACTCAAAGGCTAATAAAGAATATAAAACAGGCTAGTCATCTGCTTTATCTACAACAGAATATGTCATGCTAACAAACCCTGACTGTGGTTGTGCCCCTGGCTATGGATATAGCTCACATGCAATAGGAGTTGGAGGAGTATCTAGCTAATCATGATGAACACCCTCATCATGTGCCACATCTATATCCATAATAGGTTCATTACCCTCTGACACAACTATATTACGCTCAATTTCCTTGATGTTACATCGCAGATGAAAAAAAACCCATAATAAATCTTGTCCATGGGAGGGAGCAACGCGATTTTCTTCTCTGCATTATGCATCATGACGACGTTGCATACATCATTATCATTGGTGTAAGATAATTATTTACATGAAAAAAGTGATTATTATTTTCAATACCATATATTGTTATAATTATTCCCCCTATTGATAATATTGAAAAAATACATAAATTATTTTTTAAATATTTTGTTGCTGGAAAAATAATGTGCTCTAAAAGAGCATTGAAGAATCACCATTGTCAAATTCCCGGAAGTGAATGTAATTTATTATTATTAAAATAGTGTTTGTAATCAGTGTTGTCGATGTTGAAAAAAGAATCATTCATCACATGAAAAATGAATCACCGCCAACCAAAGATACAGAATAAAGAACATCACATACCTATTGTTCAATTAAGCGAACTTTGTTGATCATGCCACAATGACATAATAAAATCTGACATCACTAACATGTACAAAATAATGGTTTTAATCTTGATTATGATGTGTAAATTGTCAAGGCAGAGATGATATTTATGTTTTTATTTTTAAATAAACATTGTATTTTTCTATTCATTTCCACTTATTTCTTATAGTTAAAATCTAATAAATGTATTTTATTGATATTCATCTCCCGATATAGATGAAAATGTTGAATTTAATATTCATGTTCTTATCTTGAAAACATCATAAAAACTATTCAAACAATTTTATTTCATTCTCTAAAGTGAATGAAAATATACAAAATATTGTTTTAAATATAGAACATGATGAATATGACATTTTTCATATTATCATTGTGCATTATTTGTTTATAAGAAATTATAATAATATAACCACAATAAGTAGTTTTATGTGGGTTCACATTTAAAGAGCACAATGAATTTTAGGAATTTTTTAAAAATAGTGCATCCATAGACGATGATATGAAAATATTTTCTTTTGAAATTTTAGTTGTCAAATATTTTCCATCTATCAATTTTCGCTCTTATAGAAGAAATATCTATTAAAATTTTAATTTATCTTGTGTAATAAACTTTTGTGTATTATAAATCATAACTATTGAAGTCTTAGAATATGCTCAGGTATTAACATTTATTTGTTGAGAAAATTAATGAAAGGATTTAGAAGAGAGAACATGTTCCTACTCAATGGTAAAAAATCTTTAATAAATAATGATTTGTCTTATCTCGAGTCTCAATAATATATATTAAACATCAATGATATTATTGAAAACATATATCATATAGAAACATTCGATAAATGAGGTGTTAAATATCTCTATATATAACAAGCATTCATAATAGATAAAAGTTGGTTCCGAAGAATTTGTTATGTACAATTGATTCAATTATGTTAAATTAGAAGCTTACTCATACTGGAACATTAAATAATCAAAAACCACATTGGGGGATGGGATGTGTTTAAATTTTTTGGTTGTAGGATTAGAACCACGGGTAATGGCACACCATCCTACACGTATTTAGGGTTTATAAGGTCACAAAATTGAGTATCTCAATAATAATTTCAGACTGTATGCATGCCTGATTACCCTCCCCATGCCCGGATCCTCAAATGCAATGGAAGTACAGACACAAATGACGTTATATGAGGCATTGATAGTTTTAAATTTGAAAAATATAAGTGGTGTTTAAGGAAGAATTGACAAGATACATGATCCGATTTTGGGATTATTTAAATTTTCAAAAGAGGGAAAAACATGAGGGGTGCATGTCCCAAAATTGGGGGCAAGACCAAGGAGCAATAAATATTTAAATTTGGGTTTTTTTTACAAAATGGAATAGGGTTGGGGGTATTTTAAAAAATGGGTCCAGAGATGCGTGAACCTCGTTCACGCATCTCCCCTCACAAGGAAGTGTGAACAGGGTTCACGCTTCCTTGGCAATTTGTCTAAATGAATAGTGAACCCCGTTCACTCCTCCTACAGAATTTTTTAAATTAATAAAATTAATATATATATATATATATATTTTAAATGGTATGTAACTAAAAATTAAAGAAATATTAATAAAACGAAATAAAATTTAATTAAAAAGTAATACATACTAATTAAATATACATAAATATTGCATGAATAGTAAATAAATATTAATAAATAGTAAATGAATATTAATAAATATTAATAAATAGTAGAAAATATAAAAAAATAGTAAATAAATACAATTAAATAACATTAAATAAATATTCAATAAATATAAAAATTAAAATTTATATATATATAAACAATATTAATATGTAAATAAATGAATATTAATTAAATAATATATAAGAATTAAATACATATTAATAAATAGAATGAATATAAATAAATAATAAATAAATATAAATAAATATTAATTAAATGTGAATAAGTAGTAAATAAATATAAATAAATATAAATAAATAGTAAATAAATATAAATAAATAACATCAAAAAAATATTATATAATTATAAATATTAAATTACATATAAATAAAAATAAATATTAATAAATAGTATATAAATATTATTAAATAGTAAATAAGTATAAATAAATACTTTATAAATATAATTAAATAGATTTAAATATATTTTCAATAAATAGAAATGTTAAAATTTAGATAAATATATAGAAAAATTATTATGTAAATAAATAATTATTAAATAAATAATATATAATTTTTATATAAATATTAATAAATAGTATCAATATAAATAAATAGTAAATAAATATAAAAATTTTTAATTAAATGTTAATAAAATGTAAATAAATATACCTAAATATAAATAAATAATATATAAGTAAATATTATTTTCAATATATATATATATATAAGTATATATTACTACATATAAATAAGTATTGATAAATATAAACAAATTTAAATAAATGTTATTAAATATTAATAAATAATAAATAAATATAAATAAATATAAATAAATATAAATAAAGGTAAATAAAGGTAAAAAAATATTACGAAATATCGATAAATATTAATAATTATAAAATAATATTAATAAATAGTAAATAAATATAACTAAATAACATTAAAAATCTATTAAATAAATATAAAAATTAGAATTTATATAAATATAAGTAAATATTAACATGTAAATAAATAAATAATAATTAAATAATATATAATTATTAATTAAATATTAATAAATAGTAATAATATAAATAAATATTAATAAATATAAATAAATACAAATAAATTTAAATAAAAATTAAATAAATAATAAATAAATAGAAAATAAATATAAATAAATATGAACAGATTATATATTAGTAAATATTACTAAATTTAAATAAATAATAATAAATATTAAATAAATATTAATAAATATTAATAACAATATATAAGTAAACATAAATAAATATGAAAACATATTAATAAATTTTAATAAATTTTAATAAATTCTAATAAATAATAAATAAATAGTAAATAAATATAAATAATATATATATATATATATAAATGTAAATATATATATATAAATATTCCTAAATATTAATAAATATTAATAAATGATAATAAAAATATGTAAATTTTAAATAAATATCCATCAATAGAGCTAAAAATTAATTAATTAATCATAAATATTCATAATTATTCATTAATATTAATTAATATTACTAAATATTACTAAATGTTAATAACTATTGGTGAATATTAATATTTGCATATATTTATTAATATTTATTAATATTTATGAATAATTATTTAATGGAAAACTATTATTTGTTAATATTTGTTAACAACTGTTAACATTTATTAATATTTATTTAACATTTATTAATATTAAATTATAATATATTTATATAATTAATATTTAATTAATATTTATACATTCTTTATAAAAAAGGAAATGACACAAAACGTGATAAAAAATTATTAAAATTCATGAATATTTAATTAATATTTTTTAATATTTATTAATAATTAATAAATATTAATGAGTTATAATTAATATTAACTTAATGTTTATTAGTGTTTACTAATTTTTAATTTATATTTATAAATATTTATAAATTTTGAAAATTAAAATTTATTTATTTATTAATATTTTTTAGAGTTTTATTTATATTTTTGGTTATTTAATTAATATTTATTAATATTTATTGATATTTATTGATATTTATTGTTATTTATTAGTATTTATTAGTATTAATGAATATTTAATTACCTTTAATTACTTTTAATTAATATTTAATGAATATTTATTAATATTTATGAATTTTTATTCAATATTTTTTATGATTTGTTAACATTTAATGGTTTTTAATAATATTTTTTAGCATTTATGAATATTTTTGAATGTTCATTAATATTTAATTAATATTATTAAAAAACTAAATAATATTTATTAATAATTTTTTAATATTTAGTTTTTTATTAATATTCTTTAAGATTTATTAATATTTATTTAAATTCAATAATACTTATTAATACTTAGGAATATTTATATAATATTTATTCATTTTTTATTAATATTTTTTTAGTATATTATAATTAATTAACTTATCTTTATTCATGTTTTATAAATAATGATTAAATTTTTATTATTATTTATTATTATTTAATTGGAATTTAATTAATTTTATTTAGTTTTATTCATATTTATTTTATTACTTAATTAGATATCTATTTATATATATTAATTTAGTAATATATATAAAATAATTCTAGAGAAAGAGTGAACATCGTTCGCTATTCAGAAACCTCGCATAGGATGCGTGAACCTCGTTCACTCATCCTAGGGAGCGGAGATGCATGAAAGGGGTTCACGCATCTCCGGATCTATTTTTGAAAATACCTCAAACCTTATCCCTTTTTGTAAAAAATAAAAAATTTAATTCCTAGTTATATGATATTTCCCCAAGGAGCCCTCCTCTCATGTGGCCTCGATAACCCTATGCATAAAACCACTATTCTCTCTCAATTTTTAGCTCACCACTGCACTCCCTCATTTGACTCCCTTCACACCTATGTACATCTTTGTGCTGATGTTCTCCACTAATACACATCTTACTGAATGTCGTTGAATTTATATATGACCAAGCCTGGGGATTGGCCCATGTATGGGTGGCCTCAGGCGGGGTATTCTCAGATCGGTGTGGTGGAAACGTATAAACCCAAAACAATGAGTGAAAATGGTGAGGAGGGGTGTCGTGGTGGCTACGACGATCAGGATGGTGTGTCACTAGATAGACGATGGTAGAAGGATGATGGCGCTTGTGGTTAGGGGATGTACTATTGGTGTCGCAGTTGTGTTCCTCAGACAATGGTGTTGGCTGCTCTAAAGGTGGCGACAACTTGGGAGAGGTTGTTGTGACAGTCAAAAAATGGTGTTTATTGCTCTGATGACAGTGACTACGAACGATCTACATAGGATTTGGCAGTTTTTTCCTACTTGACTGAATGATCAGTAGGGGGCTAGAATAATGGATCCCTTATGGGGAGAAGAAAATCAATCTGGGGGCTATGACCTACATTTTTATCCCATTCATGTGAGGAGTTCATGTGTTTGAATGTAATTACACCCATAAATTCCTAATATAATATATGTTAACAATACTAAATGGATTCTTATACCCCTACACAGGGCACCACCACATTATTTCTCACGTTTGTGGCCACCTCAACTTTAATTCCATTCTCCCTCCCCATTATACCCTCTCCCCAATTCCTCCCCACACCCCAGACTATCCTCCCCCAACCCCATATTCTCGCCAACCTCTTCCTCCTTCCCATCCTCCTCGCCTCCATCCCCCTTCTTCACCTCACCGCCTCTGCCTATTCCTCCACCTCTGCCTTTACTACACACTACCACACATTCCCACCTCTACTATGCATCCTTGCCTCTACTACGCATCCTTGCCTCACCGACTCCCAACCACTGCCTCTTTCTTGTATCCACGCCATCTCATGTCCATGAATCCCTAACTCCTTAAAAAATCCCTACATCACCACCTCACAACCTCGACCTCTTCCATGCATCCCTCCATCGCTACATCAGCCTATACCATTGGGTATATGTTCTTAGTTATGAATTTTTTTGTGCTGATCTAGTTCAGATTTTGTCGATCTTCCAAATTACTTATTTAGAAAATATTCTCCCTTGCATATTTCTCTTGGTATCCCAGTTTATACCTCTACAATCATTCCTCTACACCCTAGATTACTCATACATTCCCTTTCAGGAACCTAGTTATCCCTACTTGGGTCAACCCCTATATTGTGCATGAATCCAAATTTATCTATCTTCCATCATTATATGGTCTATTCATTTCTAAGAAAAACCCATTTACTGTGCATGTACTCATTGAATGGAACTTTTATTTATTATTACCTTCAGAGTGTCGCCTCTTCTCCAATGCATCATCACTAGTGGCTTCGGGGAATGGATTCTTTGTGATGAGAGGCCAAGGGCTATACGCTATGGGGTAATGCGAGTGGGATTTGGGGTGGTGGATTTTGGAGCCTACATATGGATCTATTTCTAGATGGGGTGCATGATGAATGTGAGGACTCAACATCCACACAGATCTTCCTCCAAAAGTGATTTGTTAGCTACCACAATTACCCCAATAAAATTGCATCACCACCAGATTCTCATTTCTCTTTTGGCTATCTCCATCTGTTTTCTATGATTTCAATTCATCACAAAAATTTTTTCACCTATTTTTTTCCTGTAGGATTCCGTTTGTGTTCATTAATCTATATCATTCTTACATTTCAATGATTTGTGGACCATCATTTTGGATGAGTTCACTCTCTATAATATCCATTCAATCCCCTTTTAATGGTTCGACTGATTCCCAGCTTCTACACAACTATTAAGGCTTCCCTCAAATATATGAATAAAATCATGTACTTATCTTTATCACTTTTATTACTTCAAATATAAATTTTTACTCCTCATTTTATTTATATATTTTTGAAATATATTCAATCCAGGGATCAATCAGTTCTGGATTTTGAAAAAATGGATGAGCACTGCATCAAACATAATGGAATCACCTCATTGTAATACCTATTATCTTCAAAAAATGAATCAATATAGACTCCAACTTATTTTGTTTGAATTTGGTGATTTTCAGATTTTTCTATCATTTCTTGACACTTACATCTGTTCATCTTAATCATGATATTGATAGAAAGTCCAAATAAGGGTGAGTGAATGACTTTTATTAGTTTAATGGTCTAATTTGGTTGCTTTATTCATTTATTGTTTCCTAAATCCCTTGAACATGTCCCATAAATGGTAATTTTTATGTTTTATTGTTTCAACTAATCCATGGATTGTAATCTAAAAGTTCATCTTCATTTTCACCCATCACAGTAATGGAATACACCGAAAAACTCATTAGACATTGTTCAATCCATGAGTGTGAGATTTCAAATTCTACATTCCCTTTCCTTCTCTTATTAATCTTCTCCCTTCCCCACTATTTCATTTTTGTTATTTCTTTTCATCCCACCATTTTTTCATTTATTTGTTTTTTCTTATAGGATTCCATCTGTGTTCATTTATCTATATCATTCTAAAATTTTAGGGATTAGTGTACTGTCATTTTGGATTAATTCTTTCTCTAAAGCAGACATTCAATCCCATTTTAATGGTTGAATTTATTCCCATCATCTCTACAGATGTTCACAATTCCCTTAGAGATTTGACCAGAACCCTGTACTTTTCTTAGACACTTTTATTACTAAAAATATAATTCGTTACTCTTGATTTTATTTACATATTCTTGAAATGTATCTTCAATCCAGGGACAAACCAATTCTAGATTTTAAATTAATGTATTAGAACTACATCCAAATTAATGGATACACCTCATGGTACTATCTATTATCTTCGAAAAATGAATATATATTGACATGATCAACTTTTAATTGAATTTGGTTAATGTCGGTATTGTTGCTCGTCGCCTAACACATACTTATGATGATCTTCATCAAGATATTGATAGCAAGTCATAAGAAGGTTGAGTGAGAGAATTTTATGTGTATGCAGGTCTCATATAGTTTCTTCATACATTTACTATTTCCCCAATCCCTTCCAATAGTTCCCAAAATTGTAACATTTATGTTATATAGCTGCAACAAACCTGCAAAATGTGATTTGATAGTTCATCATCATTTTAATGCATCATATCAATGGAATCCACTGACAACTCCAAGACATTTTCATATCCCTATGAATGAGGTTTCACGTTCTACATTCTCTTTCCTTCACTTATGAATCCTATGCCTCCCCTACTACATATTTTTTAAGACTTCTTTTCAGCACACGATCGTTTTCATTTATTTGAAATTCTATATAGAATATTGTGTGTGTTCATTTAGCTATATCATTATTACATTGTAGGGATTCACGATCCATCATTTTGGATTAATTCACTCTCTAAAATAGGAATTCATTCCCCTTTTTATCTATATCATTCTTACATTAGATGTATTTGTGGACCACCATTTTGGATTAATTCACTTTATAAAATAGACATTCAGTCCCCTTTTCATAGTTGAATTTATTCCCATATTCTACACAAATGTTAAAGCTGCCCTTAGAGATTTAACCAGAACCATGTAATTCTCTACCACACTTTTATTACTTCAAATATAATTTGTTACTCCCAATTTTATTTACTTATTTTTTAAATATATCTTCAATACATGGATCAACTAGTTGTGGATTTTTATGAAATTGATGAGTTATGCATCAAAAATAAATGAATAACCTCATGGAACAATCTATTATCTTCAAAAAATGAACCTATATAGACATAGTCCGCTTTGGTTTTAATTTGGTGAATGGCAGCATTGTTCCTCGTTGCATGATAATTACTTGTGTTGATCTTCAACAATATATTAATAAAAAATCCATAGAAGTGTGAGTGATGGACTATTATATGTTTGAAGGTATCGTTTGGTTTCTTCATTCATTTATTATTTCATCAATCCCATGAAACAGTACCCTAAATGGTAACATATAGTGATTTACATGTATGATTTTCACATTCTACTTTCTATTCCATTCATTTTTTAAATTTATTTTAGAAAATTCTTCAAAAATATTAACAGTAAAATCCATAGAGAATCATTTTATCTCAATCCTTAAAAACATTATACATTGTTTTCATTATATTCCTTTTTAAATAATTTACAATATTCACTATTATTCACACATTATAGAGATAAATAAAATAAAATTATGGAGTAAAAACCCCCTAATTAATATTTTGTTGTGTCATTTTAGCTTGGTTCATTGTCTGAGGAATTTTTGTTCTAAAAACTACTTTGAAAAATAACATTGAGTTTTTTTAGTTTCTCAATCACTGGGAATTTATACATTATTTATCAACTGAAACAATTATTTTTACTTATATAACAATGTTTATTCTAATTAACATTGATGTAAAATGATGCGACTAAAAAAATGAATATCATAAAGTTTCAACAAAACATGTCTATCAATATAAAGCCCATTTTTTTTGTTAAAATAGCATATTCTAGATAAATTTGATTTATTAGTTATTTATATTTTTTACAATCATATCATACCATCATTCTTCTAAAATAAAAAATACAATGGGCACATTACAGGGATGGGTATCAAATCTATATAGAATCAGTGATTCAAACATTGTAATGTTCATTTTCACCCTATGTCTTAAATTTACCTCAATGGTGTTGGTTATTTTGATTATTTTATAATCTTATTTTAAATATAGATACTATGACTTTATATTTGGTTTGTATATATTAAAGAGGATAAATAAATTTTAATTATTACGTTAAATAAAATGTTTTATTATTTTTTTGTTTTAGTCAAATTAAATACTTCTTGAAAATATTATTTTTTTGGTTATCATATAAATAAAAATTTCAAATGTGGAAGACTTTTTAGTAACCAGACTAATATAATGGGAAAAACATTTAGACGCCTACTATAGAATTTGATACCAAATATCAAGTAGTTTCATGCATACCTCTTCGGATCCCAATCATATGATTTTCTATCAACTTCATAATTTCTGTATTATAATTTTTATATTATTTAACTTGAATACAACCACATAAAACTCATATGTTTAAGTTATTTTATTTATTTATATACTTTTTCAATAATTTATATTTAATTAATGTGAAATAAATTTATTTTTTTCAAAAACATTTTTTTAGATTACGAGTAATGTACCAATTGACTTTTTGATATTTTTAACATTAACTCATATTTTTCAGAATAAAATTAAATATACAACTTTTATATTACATAAATAAAAAGAAATATTCATCCTATATTTTTATATTTTCCTTTTTGCAGTGCCTTGAATATGTGAATGGGATTCTCTTGACCAATATCCAAGAAAATGGGGGAATTATTTGGTTTTAATTGAATGTTATTTTTTGAGTTATGGATTTTGTAACTATTGGTCTAGATTTCATAGTCTCTTATATTTCCACTTAAAATCATTTTAGATTGAGGAGTATGTTTTGAAACATTATCGATTTTATGTTTCCTGGAATCTTGTTTCTCTTTGTCTGTCATCTCTTTTAAAATAGATTATGTTGTCTGAACTTAATTTACAATCCAAACATCCTCCAACTTCGTAGGTTATAATTGATTGGATTCATTCTTATACAATCCAAACATCATTCTCAGCCTCATAATATATATAATATTCCTTATAACTAGAAAACCCGCACTTTTGGTATTGATTTATTCATCGTTTTTATCTACAACAATAAGAGGTACATCATCATCAAGATATACCCTTATAAAATTTAAAGAAAAATACTTATTTTTAAATTATTTTTCAGATGTAAAATGAGGAGAAACTCTTGAGTCGAAAATATAACGCTTCATGAGATAATACATGGTCGATGAAAAGATAATTTCAATTTCATTTCCTCATGTTTTTATTAAAAGGATTAATGGTGTAGATCATTTATCCGCACACTCTGTGATGATTCTTTTCTTCCCATGACATTATCATGTAAGATCAGGATACTTTTCCATGTTTCAACCCATTATTATTGATTTATATTATCCTTTTTTATTATCATACTACATAAATCTTCCTATTCATTTAGTGTGTAGATTTTAATCGAATAATCTAAACAATTTTCTTTTCTAAATGTTCTCACTATGGATTAAAGAATGTGCATATGTAAACTTCATTTTTTATTCACTGATGAATAACCCACTACAGTTTTAGTATTTTAACCATTTTCAAGTGATGAATATAAAAACCCCAGTATATATACATCATCATATAATGTAATTACCATAAACAATAAATGTGACTCCTATAATGAAACATATTTCCATTGATGATGCTCAACAGAATTCTGATCAGTTGGGTTTTCTTTCCGCTCAAACCAGGCTATAATTTTAGAGATTCCTCTATTTTGATATTGATACTCTAATCTTGAATACAATATCTATCAGTATGTTCAATTATAGTGAATATTATAGGTATCTATATATTGAAAACACTATTATTCACTTATGGTTGCAGATGTTCAGAAATCCTTTTATATCTCACTATCATTTTCTACTGTTATGGAGATCCTAGAATTGTATGCTACCTGTATATAACATAATATAGAAAACATGATTCCATCTTCCTCCTACATTATACCTATGACTGCAATATTATGTATCAATTCAAAATATTTTCATATCCTATTGATTTTAACATTGGTTCTGGGAACATATTCACACCTAATTTGGAGTTAATATTAACATGGAATGTTTTCATGGATTCAGGACATCCATCATCAATTTTTTCCAGAGTAATCAAATCAATGAATTATAGGTCACACCAGAGGCTTCTGTAATTTTTTTTATCTAGAAGGTAATAAATTACTTTACCTTTGAGAATAATATGCCCTCTTTGCATGAATTTCCTTGATGTAAAAGTCCTAATATCATGATTAATTTAAATTATTACTCTGTCATCAATATCTATTGAAGGTATTCAAATTCTATGTCATTTTCTATATTGCATAGTATGTGTCCATTATTTATTCTCACAGAAATCTCACCCATGCATCATGTTATCTTATGTTTCCATTTTCCGTATCTATGAACAAATCAATACAGAGACATTATACTACTTTTAGTATTACGTAACATATTATAATACCTATATATGAAGTATCAATTATGTCTCACCCCTACAGTTAACTTGGCATACTGGATATGGGATTGAATTCCGTGTTCATGTTAATTGTATGGTACAATACCAATCATATGTGGTATAATACATTTTATTTTCAATATTTATATAAGTTAATAATACCCTATATAATAATTATATATGTATTTTATATTGTATTCCTTATCTATATGTGTTTGAATCCATTTTCATTTTTGGTTTATGCTTCATTTTCAAGCCGTTCTAGCTTGAAATCACAGTTATAGATACATGATTATCATAATCTTCTCTCACATATTTTTTTCCTATTCACATTCATTATATTGAACCATTTTTTATTGGAAATGTGAATTATATATCTTCAAAATTATGTGGGAAGAAAATGTATATGTGTTTTAACTGTATATGTATTTTAACTGTATATATGTTTTAACTATTATTAACTGTATATATGTTTTAACTATTATTTATTTAAAACACCATTTTATATCTTGAGTTGGTTAGAAAGTCCCATAGTAGGGCATGTATGCCTATGTATGTCTTTGCAACCCCATATCGTGTTACATGGGACTCTTATTTCCCATAACGGGTTCACACTCATGATTTCGAGTGGGAATGTAAGGCATAACATGAATATGTGGGTTTTCATTATTTTTATATTTCAAATAATTCCATATTCTTCTTTTGTTGAATTCTTTTTATCAAGGGCCTATTCTTTGAGGAATTAGTGGAATCAAGGGGGGGGGGGTTTCAATATTTCTCAGGGAAATAGGGATGATGGGAACTATTAATGTACTTTCTGATGTCATCCTTTTATTTTAAAATAAATTATGGGGTTAGTATGAAAATATTGAATTTGTTGAGGGTGTTCTATATAAGACACTCTACCTACACATATTCTCAAATTTGGGATATCAACATACAATGATTGATAAAGTGGTTTGGCAGTCCGAATCTCTTGAGTACTAGAGTGGGTGCTACATATGAACTGATGCTATATTTTCCACCATTTTGCTATTAAGTTTTCATATTAATGTCCTTAAATGTAATATCAAAAAATTTACATTGATTAACATTCACTTTTTTGGGCTATGAAATCATTATTTTTGAAGGCAGGACATGAGGATTATTTCCCCAGATGAGCGGTGTTGTTGACAGTCTACTATATATTTATCTTTTGGGAATCTAGATTAGGATTAGAATATATCTTTGTAATTATTTTCTATTAGCTGGGTAGTTTTTTGGTTGTGATCAAATCCATTTGTGATAGTTCATTTTAAATTATTATATTCTGCACCCATTTGGGATATTTCATTTTCACATATTATATTGTGCATCCAATTGTGAAATTTGATTTTCACTGATTATACTCTATATTTTTTATTGATGGGGCTAGGTGGAAATGATTATAAATGTTAATATTAGATAAATATTGAATTTCTCTTAACTTTGAAATTTCATATTCCGTCATTATTTTATGATTTTTAAAATGGTATTATTACAGAAATACAAGTTTAATCTGATCCAATTTTCAAATAATATAATCAACATTTCTATACATTCAATTATTTACTATAATTAGCATTATATATGAAAAAATATAATGTTTTATGAATGATTAATTAGAATATCCTACACTGACAAATATAATGATTTCTAATATACTTACAAATATATCATCACAAATTTCTAGTCTAAAATGCTATTATTAGAGGTATGTATGTAGTAATATGTTATCCTTATGATAATATAATGGGGGAAATAATATTATATTTGTATTAAATCAAATAATATTTGTCATATCTTGATTGAATGATTCTCGTAGTTATAACAGAAAATTTACAGGGCATCTTGTAATGTTTTGGGATATTAGCTCTACAAATGAGGGGATAGTGTTTGGTCAAGAAATTCGAAGAAAAAATTGGGTTCAGGTACACCTATAGTGAAATTTTTTATATCAAGGTAAAAATCAATCATAGAGTTAATACTCCACTATTTTTTGAAAATTATCCCTTCATATCAAGCTATTTAGGTATGGGGTTAGGACTCCCATGATCCCGATGAGGTGCAGGTCCCCCCAACTACTATTGGAGTCGGTACTCCCCCACATGATGGCGTGCAAGATCTTCACCTATAGAAGTCAATAATCTTCTAGATGATAGAGTGTTAGTACTCCATAAATTATGTATACTTTGATTTAATTTATATACACATGTAGATATAAATTCACATTTATAGTTTTATTGAACACTTCCAACTACATTTAGTGAAATCACATACACTTCTATGCATACTTTATTCTTATATTGATTTAATTTATATACACCTATACACATAAACTCACATCTATATTTATATGGAATGCTTCCTCCTACATTTTTCATCAAAAATATTCACTATATTTCTATGTGTTATGAGTAGCCCAATCACTTCATTTCTTCATCAAATTTTCTCCTACTCTACCAATGAGTGAACGAATTTCATATATCATTACCATAGTATTTTGATCATGTGAATTACAATTCGTAATCAAATGATAATGTCGGGAAAATGTACGGATTTGGTACTAATTATGAATAACCATATTGTGAAAATTTATAAATAAATTTACACTGAAAATTTCTAAGACAATTTAAATTTATAATTAATATCATAATACACATATTTTAATACATAAATAAAAAATACAGTTTCTTGCAAATAAATTCACCTGAATCTTATAGATGAAATTCTCACTTGTACATAAAATTTAAATACAAAAAATTTGAAATAAATTCATTTTTAAATTTTCAGTGCAAAAATACTGACACCTAAACAAAAAATTTCAATTTTCAATGAAATTTTAAATTTTAGGAAAATTACCTCTGTAAATTTCAAATATAAATTTCCCCCTGAAATTTATTGTGAAAATATCCACATATAATTTACATTTTCAAATATCATCTAAATTTACAGTGTAAATATATTAATGCATAAATAAAAAATATGAAATTTCCCTAGAAATTTTCATTGAAAGGGTGCATTACATGTTTTTGGTGAAAATTTTCATTTGAATCATTTATTGTGAATTAACATTTAGATTTCAAATGAAAATTTTCAATGTTTATTCTATACGCAATGTGTGTGTTTGAGTGTGAGTGTATATATATGTGTGTGTATATCCAAATATAAATATACAATATATTTTTTCTGGAAATTTATTAAGAAAATTTTCTGTGTATACATACATGTATACATATATTATATGTATGTATATATATATATTAATATAATTATATAAATACATACATTCAAAGATCAATATTAATATAAGTATATACATACTTACATTAACATATTTATACAAGATATTTTCAATGAAAATTTTCATTGAGTTGTTTTCATGCAAAATTTCAATGGAAATTTCTAATGTGAATTTGTACATAAAACTAAGAGTGAAAAGTTCTGATATATATTTACCAAAAAACATAATCAAATGAAATATTATTTAAAATTACACACACAAAAATACATTAATATCAATACACACCATAATAATACTTCTGGATTTTTCAGTGCAAATTTCCATTATAATTTTTATTACATATATTTTGAAAATTTACGCTTTAAATTTACATAAAAAATTTAAATTTCAAATCTAAACCCAAAATTAAAATTGAATATTAATAGTGTGTGTTTGAATGAAAACACACACATTTAAATTAAAAATGTGATTTTCCAATGTAAATTTACAGAAAAAATTTTCAAATAATACATACAAACAGATAAGTTTTCACAGGAAATTCTAAATACAAATTTTCAATTGATATTCCGTTTAAATTTTCATGTGAAAATTTACATAAAAAACATTCAATGTTTAAGTAGACAAATTCATATAAATTTTCAGTGAAAATTTATTTAAAATTTCAAATGTAAGCTTCCTCAATTTCATTTGAAATTCTAAATGAAATTTCAAAGTGAAAATTTTCACTTATCTGAAATTTTTAAGTGAAAATTTATAATTATCATTCTGAATTCATACTGAAAATTTAATATAATCATATATACTTTTATTAATACAAGTATATTCATACATAAATTCATAGATTTTAAACATACATTAAAAATTTATAGTTTTCAAGGGAAATTTATAATCAAAATTTTCAATGAAATTTGATACATCAAATCATATTTTTAAAATTTTAATATAAATACATATTTAAATTTCCATTGAAAATATATTGAGATTTAAATTAATAATGTAAATTTTCACTGAAAATTTACGGTGAATAATTTCTCTATAAATTTCAAATGTTAATTTTTACATAAAATATGTGGATTAAATTTACCTTAAAATTTTCAAGGAAAATATATCAAATTTCCACATAAATTTATAATTGAAATTCAAAATGTATATTTTTTCACAATATATATTTCCTAATATCAATATAAAATTTATTTTTTAGTAAAAATTGACATTGAAAATTTTTAGTGTGTATATATATTTTTGTAAATTAGTGTATACATGCATACAAACATACAAGTATATAAATATACATAAACTATTATTTTCAGAAAGATTTGTTCATTGGTTGAAATTGTTTCTACTTTCATTTTAAAATTCATCAAGCATGGGGGTAATTTAGATGATCATTATTTTCCATGGAATGGGAAATTCTGGAGTGACCATTGTTGGGTTGATTTTTTTCTCGATTGGATATGTATGTTTGGTTTGATCGATTTGTAATATATTACATATTTTTTCTCAAAAAATATACATACAGTATTATAAATATACAGAGAAATTCTCTACTGTAAAATTTACACTAGAAATTTTATTTTAATGCATGCATACAAACACACTTATCTTGTTTCTATTTTTATTTTATTTATTATTAATTATCATTGTTTTTTAAATATCTTATATTAATATATGTTTTTTCAATGATAAAAAATTTAAATTATAATTTTTTAAAACATTATAAAAGGTTGTGTGTATATATATTTATTTATAAATGAATGGAAATTATATTTTTTATTTTAAAAAATCATTAAAAAATTAAAAATTTGAATGTATGAAAATGTTATTATAATATTAATCTTAATTGTAATTAAAATATATATATATATATATATTATTTGAAATATTGAGTTCATATTTTTTTATTTAAACAATCTAAAATATATATAAACATAAATTTATCAAACTATAATTATCTTGCATGTATATAACAATACATGAAAAATAGTACATTTAACACGTTATTCATGTGTGTAAAAGTACTTCAATATATTCCCTATATTTATTTTATTTAAATTAAATATTCATAAAATGTATATTCAAAAAAATACATGTTGATGTTCTAAAGGATCGAATAACAACTGAGAGGGGGGTTGAATTTTTTGTTCACTTTTTATAAGTTCCAATACTTTTAATACATAATTCTTGTAATCTATTAAAGCTTATAACATTATCATCTTTTAGTAAATACCCATGCATGAAAATTGGGAAAATAAGTAAATCACTTGAGATTTAAAATGTTCAGCCATAGTGTGAGAACTTATATCCTCACCATAGCCACTCTTATGGGTCTATGGAAATTCACTAATTCGATTAAGTGAATACAACTTGTTCCAACTCCCATTATACACCTTTCATATAATGATATGAAGGAATATACTAACTCCTATCAATATAAAATGTTTTCTTACGAACAATTCAGTCAAAATAAATAAAGACTTTGTTCAATCTCTTCCATAAAATTTCATGAGTCTGATGACCTTCAGTCCGATGAAACCTGTCTATTTGACTCAGTGAGATCGAGTAAATATGATTCTCCCTTTCTCAATCCATTTCCAAAAAAAAATAATCTGGGTAACAAATATTAGAATTCACAAAAACTACTTATAACTTAGTCTGAACATCCTCAGTCTAATCATCCTCTTTTCGGTAAGAAAACATTCAAATATCTAATATTCTAATGAGATCTCTATCCTCAAAGTACGATAACTGAACTTTTGAAAAAAAAACAATTACAGCACTCTCCCATTTTCACTCATAAAAATTTTTTTAAGTAAAAATAAATTTTGTTCTATTTTATTAACATCTCAGAATAGAAATGGAAAGAACCTAAAAAACACTTCCTGCTTACTCAAATTCAAAAATTCTGAGATATTTTCATATTTTAATTTCATATTACACAACATCAACTCTTTACAAATCTTTCACAACCATATTGAGTCTTATTAGTAATTATCCTTCATAAACATCCTAACATTTCTTCAGTATGATGGAACTTCCTTAGAACATTACGATGGAACTTCCACAACTCATTATGATGGAACTTCTTAAGTTCATTACAAATCAAATTCATCACCTCATTAAGATGGAACTTCCTTTTCTTATTATGATGGAACATCGTCATCTCATTCTGAATTGAATTTCCTCAGGAGAGTTAGTCTAATTCACTTTTCTTGTCAAAGTAAATTTGATTGACCTACCTCCTTGAAGTGGTTCTGATTGAGTATTCACCGTAGAGTCAATCTAATTTTCATTCCACCTAAATGATTAACTTTCCTTCTTATATTTGGTATGATTAAATTTCTTTCTCAGAGTCTGTATGATTGAATGTACTCCTCAAGTTAGTATGCTTAATTTTCCTCCTCAATGTCAGTCATATAGAATCCTCATAACATTGTAATTCTCATTGAGTTGTAATTATCATCAATACAGAATTAACATTACAATTAAAACTCTACACTAAAACTTTGAAATTTATCAAAATTCATCAGTTATAACTCATTCAGACATCTCAAAACTACTCTTTCTGGTACTTATAGATCTGATGGAAGCTTTTTATTGATTCTTGGAACCGATAATATCATTACGATTCCTTCATATCTTCAAAAGATTTTATAATTAGAGTTTTCATGTTTTATAAGAACTTCAATATTGGAAAATATTTTTCTAAGGTATGGTTAGAAATTATTAGAACATTTAAACTATTGAATTAAATTTCTTAAAATATACTTTTCAACATCATATTTAATTTTTCCCTCATTAGATGATGGCTTTCTAACAAAAATTGTTTCTGATAGATCTTCAACATCTTGACGATGGATCTGAGACCAATGGTGTGTCCAATCAACAACATTAACATTCGGACCAATTCTTCCTCTGGTGGTGCTAATTTTGTTACTCTATCTCTGGTGATTCTCAGCCCAAACCTCTGCATCTGGAAAACAACTTTCTCAAAAATAAAACTTTTCATTGCGTTTATTTTTGGGATCGAACATTCAGCAACTGTCACCTGTTTTTCAAAAATATTTTTTTACAAAATATTAGTTGTCAAAAAATAAAAATACATCTTTTAATAAAAAACATCACAATGGTTCTTCAATATCCCATTTGGATTTGTTTGACCAATTTTGTTAACAACTCTGACAACTCACTTTTTTTAAAAAAAACATGTTTTTTTACTTTTACCAAAAGATATAATTCATGAAATAGAGTTTCATGATACCACTATATTAGATAAAGTATTGTTTTTGAAATAATTTCATCCCTTAATGATAAGAAAATTGTGTGATCATGTTAAGATAAACTCCCCATCACTTTTATCATTTCTTTTTTTTCTCTCCCTATTTTATTTTCATCTCCCCTATTGTCTGATGACCACAACATCTGATCCATAAAATACAAAACATTTAAAACATCTTTATAAGTAAAATGTTGTTAGTTTTGATCCCCCTATGTTAGCATAATTCATAGAACAGTGTAGGGATTCCATATTATATCTTAGAAGTCATTGGAGTTGGCTGAACATGAAGTTGTATCCATAACCCAACAAAAATTTCTTTTGGAATTGCCTTTACTAAGATATCAACAATTTGATACTTTATTGAGATATATTCTAAAAAACTTCTCCAGTATATATTAATCTTTAATAACATGATACTTTATATCATTGTGTTTTGATATTTAATTTAGGAAATTATTTTTAGAAATATCAGTTACACTCTAATTGTCACAAGGTATCTTTATTGGTTTAGAAAATTTAAATTTTTAATCTTCTAGATGAACTTTCATCCAGAATATATGAGTAAAATCATGATTAGCCATAATATATTTTGATTTTGGTGTGCTCAATGTTACTGAACCTTGCTTCTTACTATGTAAACTTTCCCAACATTCACCCAAGAAAAATGTTCCTCCTTGGGTTGGTTTTATATCACTATAATCTCAAACCAAATTGACAATGATATAACCATGAAACATCACTTCAAATTTTCATTTTTAAAATAACCCACGTAAATGTTTTTCTTTGAAATTTCATATAACTCTAATTTCTTCCTACATAAGACATTATTTAAGTTTAAATTGATACATGGAACACAAATTCACAATATAAATAATATCTGGACGTCAGGATCTAAGGTAATGTATACTTCCTATTAGAATCTAAAATTCATTCTCATTCTCAATTTTTGATGAATCATATTTACTCAAGTTCATCTTGACTGAGGTAGGAGTTGAAAATTCATTAGATTATTCTATTCCAAACATTATTAACTATTCCCCGACATTCTTTTCTTAATATAGGAAATTATATATTTTTTTTAAACTTGTAAACCAAGGAAGAATGTTAATTCTCCTATCATTAAAATATCAATGTTCCTTTTCATTTCCCCAAAAACAGTTTTACAAACATATTATATATCTGTAGAAAAAATTATTTCATCCATATAAATAAGTAAAATTAGAATTACAGAGTCAACATCTTTCAAATATAATTTTTTATAAACTTTTCCTTTATAAAAAATCAGCATTCTCAAACAATTTTTATTTTTATAATACAATGAATGTGGATCATGTTTCATCCCATACATTTCTTTGTCTATTTTATAAGATTTTGTTTTTCATCCTCATTGCGTAGAAACCCACAAGGTTGTTGAATGTAAACATTTTCTTCAATTTCTCCATTGAGAAATGTTATATTTACACCCATCTAATATATACATGGTTATTCCACTGAGCATCCAATTCTATAAATATTTTAATAGTTTATATCTTTGTAATGGGGGAAAAGGTTCCCTCAAAATCCTCTCCTCCCAATTATTCATAGCCTTTACAAAAAATCCTCTCTTTTTTTCTTTAAACATCACCATGTTCATTAAACATGTTTCTCTAATCCCATTTGGTTTCGATAACGTTTTTACCTTTCAAATATGGAATAAATTCACATGTTACATTTTTCTCAATTTTATCCAACTCTTCATTCATAGAATTAACAAATTATTTGTGTTTGATAGCTTCTTAAACTGATTTCATCTCAATTTTTGAGATGAGATAAGTTTGGATTTCTTATATAAACTTCCTTCTTATTGTTAACTGGAGCCTTCTGATTCCCAAGAATATTTCCATTCTCAACATGTTTTTTTATGAAGGAAATTTTAGGGTTCCTCTTTCTACTACACTTTCCTTATAACATGATTCATAAGAATCATTATTCAAGTTATATTTCCAATATTCATTCTTGTGGGAAACATTAAAGTTTTCTTCCACAACATTCACATCAACTATTACTGATGAATTTGGATTCTCAATGGATTTCAAATCATTTGAGTCCACCATAGTTTGTAAATGTTTGTTCCAATACATAAAATTATTTTATGGGGTGTATAACCCAAAAAGTTCCACCTCATCATTCTTATAAAACATTCCTAGATCTGAATTTTTTATTTTATGTAAACACATACTTCAAAAAATAAATTACTTCAATGAAGGTCCTTTTTTATAGAAAAATTCCTAATATGTCATTTTGGATTCTGGCCTTTCCAAATATCTTTTCAAAACTTGTACAATAGTAATAAAAACATATCTCTAGTAGGAAAATTAAATTTTATATTCTATTATCATGGTTTTTACCATTTTCAGAAAACTTCAATTATTTATTTCTACTAATACATTTTATTTGGAGTATATGTGGAAATAAACTGATGTTTGATACCTTGTTTTCTTGGATATGCTTAAAATGTATTTCTTGTTAATTCAGTTTCATTATTTGTTCTCAACATCTTTATATAAACTCCTCTTTCTTTCTTAACTTCTTTTCTGAAAACCCTAGAAATATCCATAGACTATAACTTGTGTTTCATAAACATGATGTTTTTCATTCAAATGAAATAATCAATAATAGTCATAAAGTATAAATCTAATTTTCTTTAGTTGTGCCTCATGGGTCAACATGAATAAGAATTAATAAGTTCAAGAGGTATTTTATACTGAATCTCAACTCTCTTATTATTATTTTAGTCATATTCTCTTTTTGACAAGTAACACAAACATCTTAATATCTTCTTTTAAATTATGAAAAAAATAGACAACATAAACTCTAGAATGTTTGTTCATGTTTTTATTCCCTAGGAACCCAATTAATAAGTGTCATAATTTTTTTTCATATTCATCTCTCAATTAACCTGAGTTATTAAACTATCAAATTTGAAAAATATTACCACTATTTCATTCTCCTTTTGTGATGACTTCTCAATATTTCACCCTTATAATCATATAAGAATTATTTCTAAAAATCACTTATTTTCTATCATAGAAACTTTGGCTTAAACTAAGTAAGTTATGATTTATCCCATCAAAAATTAAGACATCCTTAGATTTCAAATTTTCTACTTCATTATCAGTCGTTCTGATTTATCTAATTTTAAGGAATTATCATTACCAGAGGTAACTACTTTTCCATCACGACTTTCAACATGTTTGAAGTTTTTTATCACATACCATACACTAAGAACAACTAAAATCACATATTCATGGTTTGTTCCTTTTATATCACCTATAATAAAAATAACAATTTATTATATTTTTATATCACCTATAATGAAAATGTTTCTACTAAAAAATTGAATTATAAATTTAAATCAAATCAATTGACATTTTTAATTTGATAAAATCACTAAAACAAAATTTGGATATATGTTATTCAATACTAAAAGATATATTAAAATATGTTCAGTATCAATATATTATATAATAATACAAAATACAACAATTTTGATAAAACACGCCTGAAGGAAAACTACAATTTTGATTCAGATCATTTGAAAGAACTAAATTGCATGATATACATCAAGAATAAAAAAAGTGATAATCAGGCACCTGAGATTGATCAATCAATAAATAAATAATGAGATAACATAGATATTTGTGGGGTTTAATAACAAATTTTCATATGTATATAGGGAATAATACAAACTAGTTAATATTATAAATAAATAATATACTAAAACATAGAAGAATCAATTAAATATAAACCCCATAGAAATAGGATTCTCTCTACACCTGACATTTCTCTCTAAGTTTATTCTCCAAGTTTAATGTATCATGGAATATAAATAATCCACGATCATTGTATAACACTTTTATTTTCATTCATGGATGAAAATGCTTACCAAATTTAAAGATACAACAACAAAAATTTTTGAGGTGGAAATCAAGTATTTTGACGGTGGTTAGACTTTTGATGAAATTAGAATGTATTCCATTAAACATGAAGTTGTGGAATCCATGATGGGTGGTGTGATGTGGTGAAGGGGTTAAGTACATGGCCACACAGGGCATAAAAACATGAGGAAATTTCATCAGTTTAATGGGTGGTCTAGGTAAAAATAAATAGACTCAAATTTTTTTGACACATTCCTTATAATTGTTGAGGGTCTATTCATTGAGAAAGTTGATTAAGAGAGAGAGTGGCGACAACAGTGGGGTTCATTTTGAGAAATGACATTAGTAGTGTTCCGTGGGAGCCTGAAGGCACGAGAGATGAGACTCTATTTTTGTTCTTTTTATAAGTTCAGGTGAGGCTTTTATCATTGATTTCAAAAAAATTATTATAAAGAGTATTTCTATCATCACTAATATATTAAGCACTAAAAAAGTACTCTTTATCTCTGCTAAAAAATCACAGATAAATTTCTAATTTTAATAATATATATATAATTATAGTTATAATTAAACATATTAAAAAGTTTTTCGATATATTTATAAATATTTTTATGAATTTATAAATATACATATATAACTACATATGTTATTATATTTATTATAAAATTATAAATACAATAAATATTTTTATTATTAAAATATTTTTATTATAATTTTATAATTATTTAAATATATATAAATATAATTTTTTATAATTATAATTATAATTAAATCAAATTATAAATATTTTTATAAAATTATATATATATATATTTATATACTAAATAATATATAATTATATATATTGGAGGGCTATGACCTTCCCATTAGCTGTGTGATGTGTATGTGTTTTAGGCGAATGAGGTGTGGTCATGAAATACAATTTGAATAGAGGGACCCTCTTAATGGTGGAGATTCCAATTTTGGAAGGGGGTTACATTTCCATAGTTGGTGACATGGCGGTGATAGATGTGGTCTTCACCCAACAAGGGAGATCCACAAATACATATGTACTGGATGGGTGGTGGGGACTTCAATGGCCGAAGGTGGGTTCTATGGCTGTACTACAAAAATGTGTTTTAGCGGCCAGCAAAAGTGATCACTAAAGGCCATTAGCGACCGCCACTAGACCACTTTTGGTGGTCACAGTACCCCCATCACTACTGGGAAACATTGACCACAAAATTTGTCATTATATGTATCAATGGACTTAGAGACCACTAATACACTTAGATAAAACACATATTAGAGACCCCCTACATCAGTCGCTATACTTCAGTTTTTTTTAAAACCCGCATTATAAATTCCATGCCAACATTATGCCATAGTTAATGAAAAAACCAAAAAATTAAAAACCAAAAAATAAAGAACCAAATATATAACATCATAAATTACTTACCAAAGCATGTCGTTTTCATTCTTTATCTTCCTTCAAATGAAAACATCATAATATTATACCATCTAAATCTCAATAACTAAGCCGATTAAAAAATGACAGCCACATCTCCATATGTGGAAACTCTGAAAATGTCTAGCACTCTCCATCAACACAGATATGTAGTTTAGGTCTCTATTAATAGAGGTTTAAGATCACAAAATGAATATATAAAAATAAAACACAAATACATAAATGAAAGACAAAAACATCATGTGTATTCCATGAGATATATTTTTAGAATAAGATCATAAAACCAATGCATGAGTCATGATATTCGATAATCAGAAGGAACTGTTGGGAACAGAAGTATATGTTATTAGTGGAGGCGTTGGAAGAAGTTGTATAAATAGAAAAAAATATCACAACATATAAAAATTAATGGGAACATAGATAAAACATATCAGTAGTGTGTATAATAATTATGAAGAACATAGTTAGCCTATGATCAAGAAAGCACGCATAGAGGATGAAACCAAAGTGAACAATGAAGGTTCTGTGATACCGATTATCCTTCGAGGAAGATAGTTGGAACAAAAAGATTATATTAATGGGTTTTGAACTACATAGTTGATGTTCAAGAATTCAAATTCTAGAAGAATAAATTGTGCACATATGGTGTGCTGGAGTAAGTTGAAATGTGTGTATAAAGAGTTTACATGCTCTACGATTGAATAATTTAAGCACTTGAAAGCTCATCGGAAGAATAGAAAAAACCTTAGTATAGTTGTATGAAAAATTTCATTCATATAGGTCTTTAAAGAATCGGAAGGTCAGTGCAGTTTTGTGGGAAGATGAACCCACCATATGGAGTTCTAAAAGGAGATGTCACTCGTGAGTTTGATATTTCCTCAAAATCGGATTTTCAAATAATATTATTCCTGAACGAGATTCATGTTTTTCAAGGACATGAAATGGCTCAAAGATAATGGTGTAAATGTGTTTACAATTTCAATGTTAATATACAACACTATATGTTATTTCATAAACATCTTAACCTAATTTATGCATTGAAATAATTCATAACATTTCCCAATAAAAAGAGATCAAATTCATAATGGGTCAAGTTAGGATGTCATTTCATACACACTATAACCCAATTTTCCGTATAAAATAGACATCATATTTTTCCAATAAATTAATAATAATCTACCCCATAAATGAAAAAATTCATTATTAAAATTGAAAGAAAAAACAAGCAACATCAACACTGATCAACATCATATTACAGATGTAGCAATCAAAATACAAGAAACCATCAATTGTCTACACATCTAGATTCCAGTATGAAAGTATCCATTTCTGTTGTGAAACTAGATACAAAGAACATATTAATTATAAAATTATTAAAGAAATTGTATATATATTTTATATGTATAACCCATCAAATAATAAGTGAATAAACATATTCATGAGAAACAGGATATAGGAAGTACCATAGCTTAATAGTTGTATTCAAGAAGAATATTGTCACCCTTGATGCAATAATGGATAATATGAGGGTGAAATACTTGTTAAAATATATTTATAAATAAACATGCTTTTTGAATTCAACTTATTGGGTGGTCAGCTAACAAATAGAAAAATATATATAAACAAAACTATTTTTGGATTCTATAAATTCCATGTAAGCCCTTTTCTTGAAACATGTTCAAGACTAGTCTCACTAAAAAATATTTAATGAATAATTATAAGAATGAATAGTATCATTTATAGAAAAATAAAACAATCTATTCAAAATTGGAAAAAACAATCATTCCATCAATTATGTGCAATTAAATGGACCAAACACCATTACAAATCATTATAAAATATGTCATATTTTTTTATTCATAACCATCAAGATGTCAAACCCTCTTGAAAATAATAATTAGAAAAATTAAAAACACCTTTTATTATTAATTGTCTAACCAATTGGACTTCTAAATAACAAAATATGCCTTATTCAACAAATACAATCATACATATAAATCATAGATGTTGTAGTTACACAATATAAGTTTTACAAATGAAATATAAATATTAAAATTTGATAAATCAATTTCAAACCATATAAAAAATATAAATAATTTAAATTTAATAAAATTGGTATTCAAAATATATAAAGAATTGTGGAATATTTTCCAATGTTTTCCAAACATGTTATAATGTGGGTTCTTAAAAAACCATGAAAATATAAGAAGTCATACTTGAAGGAAGAATACATCTTCAATCACTGTAAACAAATATGAATTCAGTTTTTTATCTAATAGATACATGGTTTGAAGAAATCATAAGAATCATGTGATTTAGACTATATAATGGGGATAAAATGTATATGTTATTCACCTAGATTCACATGTCAATCAGCAGTTTTACTATACACATGTAATATCATGTTTAAAGTAGTATAAATAGTCCATGTAATTTTTTTTAGAGTAATCAAAAGAAAATAAAAGAATTATTGTGTTTGTTATGTCAACACTTCGAAGGAATCTAAGAATGAAAACTTTTAAAACCACTCACCATCATGGGATCCAATATACAACCAAAAAAGTCTCCACAAAAGAATCAATGGACATTATTAAACAAAAAACACATGAATAGTTGTATGAAAAGAATATCCAGAAAAGCTAAATATAACCATTTCTAAAAATGAGAAATCGGATAGAAACATATATTTTTTAGGTGAGAAGACAAAATTTATTAGATCATATCATGAGTGTTAACATATTAATTATACTAATAGTGGAAATATTTTATTAATAGTTAATTAGAATACATATATAGGATGATATAAAAATATACAGTATAAATACATAATAGTAGTGAATAGAAACACAAATATATTATTCTAGCCAAATGGTTACTATTTCCTGACATAGTTACAACAACCTAAAAACATTTATTGTAAATTTATTGAATACAACCAAATATCATTGAATTAATATAGATCAGTATATTATTATAAAGTATTTAGACCGATAAATATTTTAGGGAACTTTCTAGCTTGCTTCTATTCATTTCCCCCTTCATATAGGTAGTCTAAGAGAGTATGGATAAAATAATATCATAGATATATTATTCCATGGGAATAATATTTTATTCAATGATTCTTATCAAGAAACAGAATTTTGAAACACAATATCAGTAAGATTTCATGAGAGATTTTATAAATTATGAATGTGAATAAGTTGTCATGGATTAGATGAATTCAAAGACTATATCTCTATATTATAAGAGGGAGAAAATTAACCTAGGATTTATTTGGAATATAATGGGGTGAGTTTGGATATTGATATGGGGTATTATGTAACCAATGGGGGGAATCTTGGACTTTCACCTATATGTTGAGGCTATAATTACAACAGAACTGGGAGCTTGGTGCTGCATAATTAAGTTAGTATTAAATTTTAATAATCCACCATCAATAACATGATGTATTAATTCTATCTAGTGTTATGTGGTGTGATATGAGGTTTATTGAGTTATTTTAAAGTAATTTCTACTTTATTCCAAATTCAGGTTGGGTATTTCATGAACATCTCTTATTTCATCCTCCATCTTTTCCCTAGAACATTAAACATGAATAAGTAGTTTTAAAATTCACAACTAGTCTCTCTAATCCAAGATTCCATTATACGAATCATAATGAAAATGATTAATATTGGTATTGAATAATATAACTAATTAATAACAAGAAGTAGTTGACCATATGAAAATGAAAATTAATAAGTGTGAGAGGGCACAAGGCCCATGGGTATTCCTATAATAAACTCCAATGAGAGTATGGTTTAATAAATTTATAACTTCACACCACTAACTTATAAAATATAAATTAGTTTTATTGTAATATCATCCAATAATTTGTTTGGGTATCACTTCAACCTCTAATAACATTTTTCGTGTACTTTAACTATATTCCATGCATAGAAAAAGGGAGGATGAGTATATATTCAGCATGTTTTGGAGTCATGTAGTTCTTTATTTATGTGGTCTATGATACTAAGGTTCATACCACATGATATTTTATAATATTTGTAACTTAAGAACAAACATGAACATCATATATGCCACATATTTCTTGAACTGAATGATTATTATTTATAAACCTTGACATCCCTTATATTTTTTGATCTCTATATAGAAAATGTAAATTCTAATGCCAATTACATTCGTCATTCCAATCACCACATTCCAGGGACACTAGGGTCCTAAGTTCTCTAATTGTTTACACCTACACTTGTGAACCATTGATCCTTGAACAAATTACTATTCATTTCCCAAGGTCAGGCACTCATTCTACACACCTCCACTACCAAATCCTCATTTACATTACCCCTTTTCATGGGCCCATACAACATGCCTTTTCCATTGCTATAAACAATCTAAACATTAGCCCATTTCATTATTTCATTTTCTTGATCCTCTTTCATCTTTATTGGACTGCTAACCATGACCATGGCCCACAATGATCATTTATCCTGATAAATCAATGAATTCAGAAAATGGAAAAATAATTGATGCCTTGTTTATCCTTAGGAACCCCATGACTCATATGGATAGTGATTGGAAGAATAATTTCCTCACTAGGCATGTCACGCCTAAAATTTTTTATTATGAAATGGAATCATGAAAAATAGGTTCTATAGAACGTTTGGTAGAAAAAACTATGGGATGTAAAATTTAGAAAGAATAGATAGAATCAGGGGATTCATGGATAAGTAATGGAATATAATTCATAGATATAGACCACCTATAATATTTTTTTACTGTGAAGTAAAATATGGAAGGAGAGAAATCATTCCAGTGGGAGAGGGGATGACATATAATTGTATATAAAAGATGAAACATTATAAGGAATTACAGAAATTATTGTAGGTTGAGTAAAATAGATTTATAAGATCCAATATGGAGAGAAAGTTTTATAATCCTTACTTCTAGGTAGCTTTCTATGGGGTTTTCTAATGAAATGTAAAGGATAAAATGAAATTTAATTAAATTTGAACTGTAAAATTTTAACTAAAAAAATAATGACATAATAAATTAATTCATCCCAATCTCTATATTTTCTTGAAAAAATAAGTATTATATATTCAACAAGATGGTCAGGAGTAACAAGATAGAACATCTATAAAGTGAAATCATCAATTCATAGGTGGTTTTATCTAGATGGAAAATGTGTATCTAAATGATGAGATGCTTTATTCCCCACCCTTTTGATGAAGGAAAAAAACTAGTTGTGGAGATGTGGGTGAGAGAATGATTTTTCCTGATGAGTAATCCATAATATTGGAGCCTGAAATAATTTTTTCAATGGAATTGATGATGGGGAGACAATCAGATTCAATGAGTATAGTATTCCATCCATAATATTTGGTAATAATCAGACCATCTAGAATGGCATGGGATTCAGAAATAGTGGGTTCCCAAAATGCATGGTTCAACTCAAGTCTGGAATCAATGATTTTACCAAAATCGTCCCGGATCATCAATCCAATTCCAGAAAAACCATCCATGGAGATAGATTCATTGACATTGATCTTAAGGATCCCTTCTGATGGGGCCCCCATCTAGTATCAATTGAGCGAGAACCAGAGAACCCATTCTGGCTAGGGTTTTAATTCCACCTATCAATACATGAAGATTATCATTCAATCCAAAAACCATAGGGTTTGGATGTGTGATTAAAATTCAAATCATTTCATCTAACCCATATAATCCAAGCCACTACGGATAGCAAAGAAACCTTATCAGCAGTGAATATGGAAGATCACATCATCAGTAGTGATGGGAAGTCCATAAATTCATCAATCATAAGCTTCGTAGGAGATCCTAAAGTATTGAAAACAATTTTATCCCCTAGAAAATGGATGAAATCATGAAAAGGGGATTCCAGTTCATCCGATAAAAGGGGACATTTCTAGTTTCTCATAACATAGTAGAAGGAGAGGAAGTAAAAGTTGGGATGAATAAAAATTCAAATCTACCACTAGAAGTAGTGTATCTTTGGGGGGATTTTCTTTTCCCAAATTGTATTCCAAAATCTCTCTTTATCCTAAATGTAAGTATTAAAAAATTTTATCCTATTTTCATAGAATATGATCCAAAAATATCATTTCCCTAAAAAAGACAATACTACCCTGCATTAATCACATAGTGAATGATAAAAATAATACATTTATCCCTTTCATTGAACTAGAAATTATATTTATCCAAACACCAACCACTGCCATTATCATTGAAATGGCATCAGATAGTTGTATCCTCAGAAGCAGGGTAGGTTTAGGTCATGAACAACAAGCTATCATTATAAATCAACGAAGTATCATGCCAACTTTTGACTTTCTCTCCATCCCTGATCCTCTAGAAAATTTCATTATTAAGTAATTTTCGTGATCTACATATACATCTCTTTAGAAAGCTTGGGTTGGGGCCAATAAAGGAGTTCTAGAAATCCGAGTGAGGAAAATATTTTTCATGGAGAATTCATGCACAAATAGATGATGGTTGAGATAATAGATGCATGTCTTTCTTATCCAAAATGTAAACACTAAATAGTAGGAGGTCCCAAAAGCCCATTATGCCACCTAATTTAGGGGTACATAGTGACATTTCAAAAATATATTGAATTTTCTTTCTCATATTAATATGGTTTCACTAGAAGTTAGGCATATAAGTGTGAATTTGGTAAAAAAGTATACCATGAATCTTGAAATGTGTCATTATATAGCTTGGGATAGATTTAAGAGAAGCCTTGAGGAGTGTATCTTTTCCCACTTTATAAATTCTTTTCAGAGACCCATCGTAGATTTTTTTCTCAATTTTGTCCATAGTGGATAAGAAAATTTATTTATTTTCTTAGCTGACCATTGTGGGGATCCCAATATATTTATTATGCCTTTTGAACATTTAAATACCTACAATGAGATAAATATATGCACTCATGTTCGGTGTAACACCAGATCTGAAGGAAATTTTTGATTTGTCTTGATTAAACAACTGTTTAGAATCCCTCTCATAATGGAGGATCACATGGCATATAGAAAGGCATTCATCATTTTTGGATCTTGAGATGAGAAGGCATTCATCTCCCAAAATGATATGAGAAATAGGTGGTCTATAATTTCACATGTTTTCCCCATGAATCGAGTTAGAGGAAGCTTCCATAGAAATGGGGATGAAAAAATGACAACCACTAAGATGAAGAGAACAGGGGAGAGGGGGACTCCATTGATAAGGCCTCAGGTGGAGCTATATACTTATGAAAGTACACCATTAAAATTGGTCCTGAAAGAAAAAAATGACACATTGTACATGATCATATCTGTCTATTTTTAACAAAACATCATTTTATTCATTACTAATAGGAGTAAATGTCATTATACTCTATCATACTCCTTAGTCATATCCAATTTCTAACCCATAGTACCTTTTTTCATAGATGAGTGTCTTTTCATAGAAGGGAACACCTAAAGGGACACAATAGCATTATTTTTGATGAGCCTGTTAAAAAAATTAACTTTGATTTTTAGAGATAATGGAAGGAAACCACATGCACAGTTGATTGACTAAAATCCTTGAGAAAAGTTTTTGGATTTATTACATAAGATGATTTCGCTGATGTTCGAATCCAAGAGGTTTTTATTCATCTTTCGGATAAGGGTTATAATGGCTTCATTAAGAGATAAAAGAATCATTTTTCCTGCCCATGTACTGTTCATAAGAGAAGAAATGTTTGTGCCAATAATGTGCTAGTATTTCATGAAGAATTGGGCATGGAAGCAATCTGGACCCGAGACTTTTTTGGAATGGATATTCTTCATAACCAATAGGATCACATCCTCTAAAAAATCCTTCATGCGTTTTTGATTAATTGAATCAATGATCATGGGTTTGATGCATGCCTAAAAATCAACCGAAATGGTGGAATACCAAGGAGTATAAAGCTTCTAAAAATAACAGAAAATAACATCCTATGTTTCATCAACCTTGGATGTAGTTCTTCCATCAGGATACAATAGGTATGAAATAGTGTTTTTTCCATTCTTGGTGGATGAATTCTGGTGGATGTAATAGCTGATTGCATCCCCTTATATAATGTGGGTTCAAACACATGGAAATCCCATAAACTCTCTTTAATGAGAAGTTCAACATAAAATTCTATTCAGACAAAGTTAATTATAGAAATAATATCCTTAGTTAGTGATCATTTAAGAAGGTCATTTATCTATCTCTCAATTGGCTCACAGTTCTTGTCAGGTTTATTAAATTTATTTTTCCTCCAAGAAATCAAATTAGAAGCCATCTGATGGAGGTTGGAACAAATTTCTAAGTTTCCAACCTTCCAACATGAGTGGAAAACCTCTTCACATTCATTATACTTTTCACAAAAGAATTAAAATATGAATGGTTTTCCATATCTTTGATTGTGAACTCTGTGTGGGGAATCAATAAAAATATGGATTTTTTCCAATAAATTTTGTTACAGGTGATAGATATGGATAATTCTGAAAATGTTGGTCCATTCCGTTGAGCCAAAAAAATATATCTAGATGTTTTGAAATGCATGTTCTTTCTGAGTTCCCTCAAAACCAGGTGAAGGGACTACCTGTATAGCCAAGGTCATACAACTCCTCCCTAGAGATCACATCCTGAAATCTAGACATTGCATGATAAGACTGATATACTCCCCCACTATTTTTCATTTTGATATATAATCTCATTGAATTCACCACCAAAAAGGATAGGGCCATATATTATTCGTCACAATGACCAAAGATGATTCCACGATTTCAATTTCACATTTTTTGATGGCCATCGATAAAACCCACCAATTTCTATAGTGGAGTGAGGTTATTGTCGATAGATGAAGCCACATGATTTTATGAGTAAGATATGATTCTAATGTAAATGTTATCCTTTCATAAAAGTCATATCCCCCAAAAGTGGCATTGGTGGGGGACTGAGAAGCAGCCATATAATACACTTTTATGTGCAATATCAGTGTTGTCATTATTTTCCAACATGGATTCGGATAAGAAACAAACTAAATTTTGAAAAACATGTATTTTTTTGTCTTCTTTGGAAAAAAGGAAATGATTTTTTTATATTTTTTAAATACCAATCTATTTTGAAATAAATATAGACAATCTATCTACAAATAAAAAATAGTTACAATATATGAGAATGAAGAAAAACAAATATGTTTGATCTTTATGGTTGAACATGAGAATGAACCTGAGTGGGGATAGTGGAGGTAGTTCCCTTTCCACTAAAATACATGCTAAAACATCCACTTCACCACCAAAATTTCCATTCATACCCCTAGAACATGCTTGTTATGGATATAAAATTAGAATAAGGGACTGACTATCCAAAGAATAACATTTATTTAAGTTATTGAATTCCAAAAATTTTTGAGATACAACAGCTGATGTTAATTAATTATTAGTGGTTCTAAGACAATATGATGAATGCTCTTTATTATAGGTCACTTTTTTTCACAAAATATGTCACACCACATTTATCTGTTCTACCTAGATGACACTCATTATACAAAAAGAACTCTAGGGTGAGTACTTTTTAATCCATGGTGAATAACTACTATGTTATTTTATTTCTTTTAAAACATCATAGTTTGGTTGATCAAATATTAAATTAGATAGAAATATCTATACCAAATTTATACTAGTATATCACATATTTTTACTTCTAGACATCATCCATTGTCAATGTCTCGAAGAAGGAAGATACACCATCCATTTAATAACACAGTGATAATCTTGGAGACAAAATCTTTCACATGAAAGAATATATAAATATATTTCTCCTTGACCCTACTCTACCCATTTCATTCTCTGCCTTCTTCCTCTCCTCATTAATGGGGAAATTATTTTTCATTTGCCCATCCAATTAAATATTCACCATTTCCACTAAACTCCCCACATTAGCATACAATTCCTCAAGATCTCTGAGATGTTTCTGTAGTTTCTCAATTTCATTTTTAGGTCCTACATGTATGAGAATATCACTATATCCAACATTTTAAATTGATTAAATAAGTCCATTGTCTCATATATTTCATGGAGATACTGATGAGCAGTTCGAGATTTTCCAATGGAAGAGTCTAAGGACTGTAAAAATTCACAAAACTGCATTAAGAAGTCATGGATCCTGAAATCTAGTCCACCAGGGAGGGTGTAAACCTAATATCAATACAGACATGTAGAATTTATGTCAGTTCAGAGATTCAATGCAATCTCGGAGAAGGACTAAATTGAGAGTTCCATCAATAGAGACAAGTATGTTGAGGTATCTTCCTCTTGGCAAGCATCATTCTCATATATCACTATATAAATCTCTTCAAATAAAACATCAAAATATAGGGGGAATATTTTAGGTGGATCTATTTAAATAAATTCTTATGTACCTTCTAAATACAAAAACAAGAATGATTGGGAATAGAAAAATGAAATCAAAATAATGGAATGATTGTACAAAGTTTACATACCAGGAAGTGATGAAGGAGGTTCAGAAGGATCCACTGGATCAAACTATTCTGTTTCTTCATGCACAAAAATGTTTTATGCCCCATCTGATATCCCCATGGCATTTCATAGATTCCATTTTTTTACTATCTATACTCATTTATTTCCACTTTCCTCATTCATGGATGCTTTAGATTATTCATTAATATTTTCACTCTATAACCTCATATATTTTCAAGGTGTTAAACTTCACGTCAAAAATACAAATATCATTTACAGGGAATCCTATTATACTATGTATTGTTCGAAAAGGAATCATTTTCTAAAAATCCTAATCGGATGCACCAACAAGAAACTAATGCAACCCATCTATAGAATTAATACTCTATTTACACTTCAACTATCCAAAATGGGCATATATTTTCTTGTTTAAGAGTCCAGAATCAAACCCCTAAAACAAAAATTAGGGACTAGCAGAAAAAAGGTGCAGTAAGGGTGAGGGAGATAGAAGGGGAATGAGAGTTGGTTAGTCAGGCGAGGGTGAGTGGAGGTAGTGTCGAAGTAGGAGTAGGTGGTTAAAGTTACGGGTGAAGTGGGGGAGGCGAGCTGTGATGTGGATATGGTCATGAGGGTGTGTGGTGTGCATGGGGGAGGGTCAGTGGTGAGGGAGGATGGGCACCTTCTATGGATACTGGAGAAATGAAGATGATGGGAGAGGTGCGAGTGAGAGGGATCCGAGGGCGAGGGAGGTGGAGGTGGAGGAGATCTGAAAGTGGAGGTGGGCAGCGATGGAGGGGAAATATAGGGTTTGTTCCCCAAGGGGGTGATAGGGAAGGTTTTTTGATTCCTTGAAACCACAACTGGATATCTTTATTGATCACCCATAGAGACTACCTATGGTGGTATACAATTTTAAGTGCCTAGAATACATATTTTTCAAGTAGTTGGGGTAAATTCCCAATTGAAGGCAACTGAGCATCCCATCATTTTCCAGATCACATGTCTATCATGGTTGGCAACATGGAGGCATTGAAAAATGTCCTCAAGTGGGAATGGAGGCCTAAAGACATCCATTAGTGGAAGGGCAGTGGGGACTATGATGGTTAGAGGTGGGTTCAAGTGGTAGCATTCCTGATTGAATGTGATAGAGAAGGTCTGCTTATCATAGATCACTGTTGTGTCTGGTTTTCTCTGGTGGATGAGGATCAGCAGGCGGATGATTGTGCGATGGTATCTTGGTTATGGGGGATTTGATGGGGCACATTTATCCAGTCAAGGATATGGTGAATATGAATGATGAACCCCTGATCCACGGTGGGTGTGGTGGTCCGGTCGTAGTATGTGGCATTGCCCATGCGTCTAGAAAGACAATGATAGAAAGTGGACATGTCTGTTATAGGTCTATAAGGGAGGTAAATTCTGATTGTCATTGGATGACCAGGGTTTTGGTTGAATGTTGATAATGATGCAGTTTACCATAGTAGATGTGATTGAAAGGAAAAGTGTGGTGATAAGGTAGGGTTGGGTTGCATGGGTCCTCATGGACCATATATATGTATGGGGCCTGTTGGGTCATTGTATTAGGTGTGTTATCTCTTGGGTGTCTATGACCTACCCACCAGCCTATGTAAGGTGTGTCTGCGTATTTCGATGTAATTGTACCCATAATAACCTAAAATATATTTTTAAAAAATTATAAAGAAAATTTATATATATTATGTTCTTAGGTGTAAAATTATATTAAACACACACACACACTACACACATAGGATGGAAATGCATGCCATAGCCCCCCTAAGGATAGCCCACCCATGAAGCCTTATTTATTCAACACATGGCCAGAAGGCCCAGTGGGCATGAAGCCCATTACATGGCCCAAAGGCCCAGAAACATTCCAAATCCCCTCTACAACATCATGCCTACATCATTCCTGTGTCACCTCCTGCCTGTTTCATGCATGAAACACCACCGGTCTACATCAGGACTCTCTCACTGCTTGCCAGTGGAAATTCACTCCCACCCAGATTTGAACCCGAGTCTGATGTAGGATTACGGGGATCCATTACAACTTGGGAAATCCCCCAACTACTTATATCAAATATATTTATTGTAATAAATATATTAATTAGTTAAATTTATTTATTATTATTTTATAATTATTTAAAGACATATTTATTTCATTCTAATTATAATTATAAATAAAAAATTTTACAAATATTTATTTATATTTATAAATATATTTTTATAATTATATATATATATATTTATAAATATATATATATATATAATTATAAATATAATAACTATGAATATCATTTAAATATATTTATTATAATTTTACAATTATTTACATATATATCATTATATATATTAATATTTGAAATAAATATATTTAAAAAGTATTTATATATAATTATAAATATATAATTGTAAATATAATAAAAGTATTATTCTTTAAATATATTTATTATAATTTTATAATTATTTAAATATATATTTATTTATTTACAATTATAATTATAAATAATTTTTTTTAAAGTATTTATATATAAATATAAATATATAAATACATATATTTATATAGTTTTAAATTTATAATTATAAATATAATAAATAAATTTTTTAGAATTATATATTTATTTAAATATATGTTTATTTATTTATAATTTCAAGAATAAATTTTTTAAAAAATTTATATATATTTTTAATTTCACAATTATATATCTAAATTAACAAATTATTAAAAAAATAGTTTAAATAGAACAATTAATTAAATTTACAATATATTTTAAATGTTAAACCATAATAAATAAAAACTAATTAATATGATTCATAAAATTTTCAAACAAATTGAAAAAATTAAATATATAGTAGAAAAATATATCTATAAATAAATATTTAAAAATTATTAAATATATTTTAACATTATTAGTGAATATATAATAATAAATGAATAAATTAAATTAAATTTATTATAAGAATACTAAAATGTGAATTCATAACATTTCAATTAATTACAGTCGTACATATGTACACCTACACACACATATACATACACACATGTATATAGACACATACAAATGTACACAAACACATATACAAACAGATACACATATACACAAACATACATGTTGTTATAAATGTACATATATTTTAAATTATTTAATATCTAAATAATAATAATTAAGTTGGTTCAGGTACTGAGTGAACTCATCCCTATATTTTATTAATGAAAATTAAAATGAAAAAGAACAAAATACTAATTTATGGCACATAAAGCACCATCATACTAGGAATGTGGATGGACAATTCCACCCAGTTGTACAATATTTTTGTCCTCAAGACCCACTCATCATAACTCATGAACAATTTTTAGGCCCAAAATCCCATATCATAAAGGCCCAAAGACCCAAAGACACTGACATTGGTTGATGCACCCATGATGATAACGAATAGGCTCCAACCACTCCTATAGTTCCAATCATCACCATCATCTCATCAAAAAAAACCATCAAACCATGTAAGATACGCCTAGAGGAACATGAGGATAACCCATGAAAAGGATCAATGACCCTTTGTGAACCACTCATTCCCACAAGTCGTTGGATGAGAAAATATAAAGATAAAATGTATCATATCTCCATGTTGTCCCCAATCCCACATGTGAGGTCATCCCACCTCATGATGAGATCAATCCACCACCTGAAACTCATGGTATGCACCCCAACCACGTCCCAAGGCACATGGTCACCACCATTATGTGAGGTTATCAATATAGTACAATACATCCTTAAAACAAATCACCAGTCGTCGTTGGTATACCACATCCATCAAGAAACATGTTGCTAATCATATGCTCGTCAAACACTCATGGTCATCACACCATTGGGTGGGGATGCTAACATCTCCATCATTACCTGTCTCTTATGTTCATCCCTGCAACCAAAGGCCATTTTTCACACCTTTTCTGATCAAATAAAAAGCATCATCGACAGTATGTGAGACCCCTTATCCATAGAAGGGTGGGGAAAGTCCATCGACAGCCCATGTAGTCGTGATTTTCCTCCCATCAACAGGGACAACATTATAATCCAGCACTACCACTACCACATATCTCATCTGGAGGGCAGCTCACTGGCTATAGAACTTATTGACGTTGAATCACATTTGGTTGGCCACCAAAAAATCCCAATACCCTTTTCTTGAAAAGAATGAAGTGGTTTCCACCCTTTAGAAGAAGAAAATTCACTAATTTCACCTCTAAGATTAGATGTGTGGGAAGATATCAATGATCTCTATTATCATCACCATGAGCACCACCACATGCTTCCAAAATTTCAAAATTCCCCAAAAAATATTCATCAACCCTTTCTCTTGGGTGCTCAGGTTGGCCAGAGAAATCCCCACATTTAAGAGAGACAACCTCTTCATTGATGAAATAGAAGCTATCCATCATATAATTATATATCTAAATAAATATATTCATTTATATATTAAATAATTTTTTAAATAAAATATTAATCAATTATGTTTATTTTAATTATATACTCTTTTGGGAATCGATTTATATAAATAAAAAATTGATCATTTTTGAATGGTATACATTTTTTTTATATATAAAATTATGAAAATAAGATTCATTATTTACACAATGGTATAAAAATATTATTTATATAATATATATATATATGTACTTATGGTAATATACATATTATTTAATATATATATATATATATATATATTTATTTAATTATGTTTGTAATTATAAATAAAATCTTGGTGGCGGTGAGCTTAAGATCAAAAATGATTCTATGGTGAAATATAATGCGATGTGTTTGGGATCTGAGCAGAAACGTTTTGGTGCACTGATCAATGATTTTATGCATATCTGTCATGGGGTGCTTTTGGGTGGGTCATGATGGTGACAATCATTTGGTGTTTCTAGTTTGTCTATGGGACTCGATGGTAGTGCTTAGGTCCAGACTGGGTGTTATCGATGATGGCAGGGATGTGGTGTTTAAGAGGATGACCATTGGGACCTCTTGAAGTTAAGGGTGATGGAGATGGTGGAAAAGGCGGCCGGGATAGTCATTGAAAGTGACGTGATGATAGAGTTCAGGAGGCAATATTGCTCGGTTGTTTTCTGTAGGCAACAACGTGCACACTAGGGGTGATCTCAGGGATGTCATTGGGATATCAATCCCTGGTTTTGAAGACATTGGGGGGAGGGCGACCTCGTATAGAAGTATGACATAGGTGGATCTATTCATTTAGAACATGATGATTCCCTCCTTTTTTGGTTTTAGAGATACGATGTTAAATTTTATAAGCATGATTCCAAGCTAGGAGGGACTCATGGATGGTAGTGATCACGCCAGATCACCAAAGAACTTTACAATTCACCCTTCAGTATGGATGAGAAATGGATTCCCTCAATTTTTTAGTTGGTACTCTATTTCAGGGATGGGTAGTGGAGATCCTCGATAATATTTCTGAGATACCCTCTAGTAGGTATAGGTAGTGGAGTTCCTCGATGTTCTGATTTGTACCCTCTAGTAGGTCTGGACAATGGAGTTCCCCGATGACAGCTCTAACCAGTACCCTGCAGTATGGCTGGTAACTGGAGTTCCCTAATGTCCTTTTTGGGCGGTACCCTCTAGCAGGGTTGGGCAATGGAGTTCCTTGATGACCATTCATGAGTGGTACCCTCTAGGAAAGATGGTTTGTTGAGTTCATCAATGAATATTAGGGTGGAACCCCATTATTTACTAGGTAACAAGTCCTCTACTTTAAGTTTTTCCCCCTTGAGAGTGCAACATAGTAAAGTGGTGTGATTTGACAAGTATGGATACTTCCAGGCATACGTGTGATATGTTGGGCATCATTGATGTACATTTAGAACTATTGGATATTCTCTTTCCCTGATAGGTAAAGACATGTGGGATATAACAAATTCTTTATATGCTTATCTAATTTTGGTTGAACGAGTCTAATCTTCGGCCATAGCTGGAAAAGACTCAATGTGTAGTTCACCTACTCACTGTGTCAATCCATTTTTACCTGGGTGAGACTACTCTTCTTCTTGGGCTGAGTTGTGTGATATAGATCCCCTTACTCTCTCATTTTGGATTCTTTTAATAATCATATATGTATATATATACAATATATAAATATCCATCTATGTCCACTTCTTTGTGTTTGGTAACTCTCCTTCATAGAGAGTTGAATATGCATAGGGTATGCCACGTTCTATCTATGTCTATATTCTCATGGTTGGATGATTCAACATTGCTTATATAGGTGGAAATGACTCAATGGGCAGTTCATCTATGCATTGTGCTTAGATCATTGTGTGTGGATGGGATTAATTTCACTCTTAGTTTGGGTTGAGATCTTATCTTGACTATTTCTTTCATATACTTCCATTATTTTTCTGTTGTATCTCTTAATGCTATCCTTTAACATTTTGGGGTGTCTTATTGGGTTTGTATATACTCACCCCAACATGGCATTTTCTCACATGTGGTGTGCCTTATGAAAATGATGGATTCGTCATCCGTGACTAAAGAGGAGTTTAGGGATACACGATTCTTAGAACATGTATGGTGGTTGTAGCTTGGGATTCAGGATTTGGGCTTTCTCAGTAGTTTACTTCTCCATTTTTCCTAGGTTGGGACATATTTCTGGATGGGCATGTATTTTTCCCTATTACACTTTAGTTTACACTACCATGCTTTTGTATTTTCTATTGATTCATGCATTCTTTATTTACTTTATAGAAGTTCTATATCATTTACTCTTTCCCAATTAATTATTTAACTGATATGGTCATTTGTGTGGATATTGGTACATAGGAAAAGGCATCCCCAAGTTATTTATGCCTTCAGTTCTTGTCACCACCCCTGGCCTATGGTGGTAGGCTTGGGGTAGTTGTGGATTGAGCCCCGACTTGGGTTGAGTTAGGTCATGATAGTTTCTGCAACTAAAAAAGAAAAATGCAAATAGTTCACCCAATTACCACTTCATGTGGTGTTTCTATACAAAATTTTTTATCTCTCTCCTATATTTTGAGTATACCACTCCACATGTTAATCTCCCACTATTTTCCCTACATTAAATTCAAAATTTCTTAGCCTATTTCTAACACTCCCCTATTTCACAAAAACAAATAATTACATAAATAAATTCCATCAATTAGTGAAAAAAATATCAGTAGAAAATTCAGAAAAAAATTTCCATCTATAATTCAAAACAGCTCATTATTTATTTCTGAAAAAAAAACATGCGATTCTAAAAAAATTACAATATACACTATCTGTGGAAATGAATTTCCTTTAAATTGAATCCAATTTATACGATTATATGTTACACTTCTATCTAGACATAGACAGTGATGATAGATTCCCCCACCTTCATCTTTCTCATCCCTATCACATCTCCCGAAGATGAATCAATCATATTCAACTAATTCATCCAAGAACTAGAGATTCTATCTGATTTAGATTCCTTCCCAAATTTTTATACAACTTTCAACATAGTATCTGATGAATCATGTGATAGTTCAGGCTATCTATAGCATTGGAGCCCTTTGTTGGTTCCCTTAGTGATAAACAGTAGTGCCTCCATCTAGTATACCAATGTCTGAGTCCCAATGAAGTCTCGCAACATGTGGGGCATTCAAAGAGCCTGATTTATAGGATTCTGTGAACTATAATTTGATCCTAGAAAGGGATTCCATATTGGAATAATTCCATATCAATGAAATAATATTCATTTTGTTTCATGCTGTTGTAATTTTATTCCTGTGAGCACCTCCAATGATCTTTTTATCTGCTTCTGCATGCAATTTTTAGTTTACTATGGCTAATGAATATGGTGAATTCATTATATCTATTGTTCTGCCACCCGAATAGGATATAAGTACAATGGTCAAAAGGTAAAAAAATTTATGGGTGGTTACGGAATACTAAACTTGTTTTCTTGGATTCCACCAATATAAATGTTTTTGATGGAGTTTATAAAAATTCAAAAAAAATCAGCTTCAACATGTTTGGTGTTGAAGGATTGGGTGGCACCTATTGCACCGAATTTATGGAATTTTTATTTATCTCTATTTTACCTCATTTTTTTGGTGTGTGTTGTATCCCTATAAATAGGGTATGTGTTTATAGGTTGTAATATAAATCCAATATAATGAAATAAATACTAGTTTGTTTTTGTTTTATTTGTGTTGTTGTGATCACCTGTAGTGATCTACATCTTTGTGGTCATGTTTGATGTGCAAGAATCCTCTTTCAGAAGATATATTCAAATCCTGGTGAATCTATTACCATGGAGGCTACTACATCCTCCCCTTCTATTATTGATGAAATTTAATAGAAGGTTGCAATGGTTCTTATTTTGGATTATAATGAGAATGGTCATGGAGTGACTACAATAGATGGTGTTGGACCTTTTGATTTATGTCCAGATATACATGTGAAGTAATGTACTTGGGCTGATATTATGGCACATGGTTTTGTTCATTCTGATTAGTGGGTTATCACTTATCAATTAAATGATAATAATTTTCCCCAATACCTGGATGAGATGGATATGCCTTTTTATAAATACATGTTTATGGAACCCACTAGGTCCTCCTTCAATGCTCTAGATAGTCCTATAATGGACCATTTAAATTCATCTTATATCCTTCATCCTATAATAGGGATAATGGAGGAATTTGTACTAATCCAAATCCCACATTGGATGATGGAATTCATTCTAATTCACAGATAATAATTACCCCAATGGATACACATGTTGCAAAAAAATTGATAAAATAAATATTTGGATCTTGTACGTTCAACTAGTAGAAAATGGTGGCACAGTTGAGACATCAAGAGAGGTGAATTTCCCTATCTCAACCACTTTAGAGGTTTATGTTGATACTTTGGGAATTTTCATTTCTGACTGGGGGATGTAGTCCTAATCACTAGTTATTTAAGAGGATTTTTCACCCATAGATAAAGAATAATTTAATTCATTAGGTAGATCATAGGTGACTACACATAACTCATATGAAGTCCAAGATTCTATTAATAATGTAAAATATATTGGAGTTCGGGCTGATAAGGTGGAGGCACTCACGTAAAAGTCTACCAAGGTTACATTTCCTAGTGATACACCTATGGGGATGAAGGTACAATCCGATATTGGGAGATCTGACTTAGATGAAAGTTACATTAAAGGGTTTTTGTTGAATGTAAGGACATGGAGGAGAGGCCATCATCCTAGAGGTTGACAACGTAAGCATCGATGTTTCAATTGGAATGCTAACCATGATGAATAACTTAAGTTAGAGGAAATATTTAGAAAAAATTCATTCCTGATTGAGTTTGGTGAAGGATGTTCATCCATGTTTAACCCGATCATTTTATCGGTCTGGACTTGTTTGTTCTTTTAATAAAAGCACTTTTCCTCGTGATTTTTAATATATATATATATATATTACTTATTTATTTAGATTTCTAATTATAAATAAATATTTTTATAAATTTTGGTATATAATTATAAATATATTTATATAATCATAAATATACTAATATAAAAATATATACAATTACAAATATAATAAATGTATTTATTATAATTTAATAATTTTTGAAGTAAATATTTTTTTATAATTTTAAAAATTCTATTTTTTAAATCTATATTTATATATAAGTTATTAAAAATATATATTAATATATCATATTTATATTAATTATATACATGCATTGTTATTTATTGTATATAGATGAACATTAATTTTTGAATATAAATATTATAATTTTATATATCTTAAATTTTTTTATCAATGCTAAGAATATTGTTGATAAGGTTTCATATTTTTGAGCTCTAAAAACACTTATAAAGGGTACAACATTATTTGCACTGATAAAAGATACCTTTACTAGAACTTTGAGCTAATACTGTTAAATGTTATCCTTTTATCAATTCATTATATTTAACATTGAAAAAAGTTGGTCAAACAAAAGTCATGATTTGTAGCCGTGATTTATCGGTAGTAAAAATTAATAAAAGGATTTAAGAGAGTGAATGTATTCCAACCCAAGGATACAAAATTTATAATAAACAATGTTTTGTTTTCTGTCATGTCTCGATGAGATATATTAAACATCAATGATATTCTAGAAAACAAAAAACAAACAGAGACGTTGAATAACAGATTAGGGTATGGTGGAATACATGGAATGAAACTCGACTCAAGCGGTGTCGGTTTTTGGTGGAAAGGAGATCAGTGAATATAGATATTTGGATTCACACTAGAATCTGGATGTTGGGAAGAACAATATTACTCACATTGCATGGAAATATTCTAATTTTAGGGTTTTCATTGACTCTCTTGATGACAAAACTAAGTCGAGGAAAAATATCTTGAAGTATGGTTCTTTGTAATTTTTCAAATCCAACCTAAAAGTTCTCATGGATCAGAATTAAGATTGTAATAATTCAATCATCAGACGATTATCTCCATAGGTTAATTCATGGAAGCCAGAGGATTTGATGTCTTGACATCATTATATTTTAGGATTTTATATTTTGTGCACTTTTTCAATTGGTATGATATTTTATCATATCATTTTCACCTCACAAGATCTCAAATTAAAAGCCAAGAGTTTTGGATTTATATTTCTTAACTCAGAGAAACTTAGGTGACATGATTGGGATCCCTAGTTCGATTCAGAAAGATCTTATATATCAACTAATCAGTTATGGGTTCAGATTAGATAGTTTTTGAATATGAGATATACTTTATCCTGTCACAATGATATGACTACATGTTTTTCCCATGGGGAGATATATATTTTATATCTATTTAGATGAGACTAGCTTCTAAATATTAATTTTGGAGATACATGGTGATTTTGTAATTTAAGATATATTTCATATCATATATATATTTGAAAAAGAAAAAATTAAAGGTTTTAAATGGGGAATTAGTAGTTGGGGAACGAAGAGAGATCTTCTCAAGATATAGTCCATCGATATAAAAGGGAATGGGGTAAATTCATTTTTGGTTGCACATGTGGGTCATCATCATTGGATAACGAGGCATCAATGGTAGATCTATGATGTGATGGGATACCACATTTTCGATAGCCTGGGTCGCGCATCAATATTGAGCAGGTGTAAAGCATCAATGATATTATCAATGATCAGGTCCATGTGTTATGAGTCTTCTTAATTATGGTGGTCAAGAAACATGTCCCACTTGATGATCAACAGAACACCATGATGGAGAGATCATGTGATAGAGATATCCTTCGGGTTTTTTGAGACATTTCAAGGATGATGCATGTTCATATTTTATCTCTAAGTTAATGACATTTTTTCGAAAAAAGGGTGTTGTTTTGTTATAAATTGATCTTTCAAGAATGACGTTAGTAAGATTATTTTCATAGAGAAGGAAGAGTCATATCAGGGTGTGGTATTTGGGGGTAGGACATAAAGTGATGAATGTGCAGCCCAAAAAAAGAGAACAAGCAGTGAAACTATAATCTTTCCTTTAAAAAATTAAAGCAGATTCATAGAGAGAAAAAATATATATGTGCAGAAAATAATGTTGAAACTAGAAGTTTTTGTCATAGAAAACCCAAATGGGAAAAACAATGGGACATATTCTAGAAATAACATCCACTATAATCATTGATTACATAGTAGAGACTCCCAAAAACGAATGGGATATCAAAAGTATAACACTATGATACAATAGACGAAAGCACCGGCAGAAAATAGAAGCAGAAAGCATATCTAAAATAAGAACATCATCCGAGAAAGTAGAATAAAATAATAAATATTTCTGTATAGATCTGAATATCTTTGTCAGAATAACCTGGGTATGAAAAATCACTATGTGATGGTTCTGAGCATAGTTGATGCACGGGATGGGTGGTGCCTAAGTTTAATTTTGTCATTATTGATAATCAATATGAGTTTTATTCCGATGAAGAATTCCTTGACCAAAAGATTTGAGTCAAATAACCGACAAGGGAAATAAGAACCTAGAACCAATAATGTAAATATCATCACATGTTCATTATAATTAATTTAATTAAAATAAGAATTACCTTGATGTAATTATTTCTTCGTGGATATGTCGGGACACAAATTCAGAGCATGCCATCAATTATTTGTGGAGATCAAGGGTAGATCTCCTAAAGGAGTGATCCACATATCTTTGAATGTTGCTGAAGGATTCTTTATGGGATACCATGAAAGATCCTTGAACTTGTTATGATTTCCTTCAATTGTCTTGTGGACCATTTCCATATTGTTATGATTGATCTGGTGGATGATGATCTCCCTTGTTAATGAGAGTGTACTTAGAGAGGGAAAGACACTCTAGGATTTAGGGATTTTATATAAAAATATTATGCAAATTTTTTTTGATAGGGTAGTACGAAAAATAACATAACTGGGAATTTAAATTTCTTGGGTTAGAATAAAATAATTTCACAAGGCCCTTGTTATTTTAATTAATCACAAAATATCCATTTGTCAAATAATATTAGAAATATTATTCTTTCATGAAATGCATCTAATTTACAGATCAAATTTAAATATTCATTAATAAATTAATATTAAATATTACTTTTTCTCATCATAACCTTAACTCAATCCTCTAATCCTCCACCATATTTCATTAAACCTTGAATAATGACTATTACTTTATTAAATAAATATCATTACATTATTCAACCATAAATATATAAATATTATACAAAGTAAATATAAAGTAAATATTTATTAATTATTCCTCACACAATATATTTTCTCGAATAACTAGTATCGAAATAAATGTTATCAGGAATTCATGAATAATCATTAAACATCCACCAGAATTAAACTTTATTCACCTTGTGAAATAATAAATAATATATTATTTTATTGATATACTAGATGCACATAGAGTGTGACTCTATTGGCCTCATTCTCAGTAGAATTAGGAGGATATTCCTAAAGTCCAAGGATAGTTTCTAGAAATATATCAAGTCACCCATAATGATGTTAATGCCACAACAACATGTCACCTCATACAAATGATTACTGTGTAATATAATCCCTTTTCCTCGATGTCTCGAATAAAGAGGGTTGCATGAATGTTCTGTAATGTCTCAGATTTTCTATGTATTCATTTTTAAATATTATATGGAATTATTTCGTGACTGGGCACGAAGACGGCACAACATTCCGAGGCCTAGTGAGCCCGAAATGGTGGTTTGATCATTTTTATGTTAAGTGAGTCGGCACTCGTGTGTGGCTGTGGAGGTTTCCAAAAGGATTCTCGGATTAAAAATATGAGGGCACCATTGCATCCAATATGATGACTTTACCTAATAATGGGTCTAACCTTGACCAGCACTGGTCGAGGGAAAAAGTTAATTTTCAGACGTTTTTAGTAGAAATAAGAATAAAAATAAATTTGTATTGTTTATTTTTAGGGAAACATTCGTTGTAGCGTGGTGATGGGGTATATATATCTTTAATTAATGCCACATCATAATGACTCAAGAATGGAAAAATGGACTCATTAATTCCGCAGTGAATTTTTGAATTCCAAATCATGTTTCCCTCTTTATTGGGATAATCGAACGATGATCGCTGGCGGATGATTGACAGGGAACTCTAGAGAGAACTCTCAGCAACGAACAGTGATGGATCAAAGAGGAGAATTACTATGCGAGCAAGGTTGGAGGATCACGATGATGAAGGTAGCAAAACTTCTTCATTAGTGATCAATCCCATTATGAGGTAGGGGTTGTTATTTCAAATCTCTTTTCCCCATTTTTTATTTTAAACGAAGAATGCTGATCAACCATGAACATGTTCATCTGTAGATTCCTATGTTCTTGCAGGAGGGTTTTATTTTGGATGATTCGGGGAATTGATCAATTTTAATTTGTAATTGTTGATTCTACTCCATTTAATCCTACAAACAGGAGCAGGTCAATGCAGTGAAGAATGATGGTGGAGGTTCACTCCTCGATTCTCTTTGGATTTCCTCCCCCCCTTTTTTTCATTCGCGTGTTCTTCACGTTATTTATGGGGAAATGAACAACGGATCTTATCACATCCATTATAAGACGCAACGATCCCAAATCAAAGATTCGACACCACAATGAACTTGCGGAGGTGCGACGATGATGGCAGACGACGAACCAAACCGGATCAAGAATGGTCGTTCTTCGAGCGTTCTTTGTGTGGATGGATCATTGCATGTTTTTGGAGCCTACTGGAGGTGTGAAAAATAATAAATTGGATTCATGGTGTTCGGGTGACAAAAACCTGTATGTTTCGTGGTGATCAGATGTCCAGATTGACGATCGAAGCATCACGAAAGGCGCGACGACAGGGGTTCGCATTTCTAAAAATTGCTAGAATACACGGTGTTTACTTCTGAAGAACACATTGTGCAGTACTGGCAGTGCCAACTAGGGTATCAAGGGTCATAGAGGAATCACATGACATGTGACCCTAGTCACACGACATGTTAGACTTTTCCCGAATCTCGGTGTGTATTTTGGGATGTACACGGACACGGGATGGACTACCCAGCTTCAGAAGAAACGGTGTGTACTCTCTACGCAGCATGGTAGAGGCGGCTCTGTGGGACTCGACATGTATCCCATGGATACACAGAAACGGGATGGATTACATGACCGTGTACTCCATCACATGGGTCGGAAAGGCTTGTAACATGGGTCACCCCGTGTACTGATTACATGGGTTGGAGTACATGGGTTGATGACCGTGTATGAGCACGTTTCCAGCATACACGGAGCCAACCCCAGTCACTCGGACATAGCATTTACACTGTACTACATGATGTGTAATCACTTTTCACATGACCAGGCTTACGACATGGGCCGTTGTGCAAGGGCAGTACTCGGGGTCAAACAACACGGTGTGTAATATTTCTAAACACCATGTACTCTTAGGAAAAAATCGTGGTCCTCTTGTTCACCCTAACATGGACATCATTCGTTTGCGTTAGTTCTCATCTTCTCATTCCCCTAAAGGTCATGCATCATTTCCTTTTACAAGAGTATGATCCCTTTAGTAAGACTTTCTGTGACAGAGTTAGGAATCCATCTGAGAGGCCCAGATCATGATCCTCTCTCCATTCTTGACACTAAGTAGAGTCTGAAATCGATGTGACCAACTCCACCAGGCATATATCCTCTACCGAGAATGTGAATTTTGGATGAGTCTTAGTATCCTTCATGGCCCTGGTAGTGATCTTCACCTGTGTATCATGATCTTTCCCACTGAGGAGTGTGTCTCCCATGATGAGTACATCTATCTATCAAAATCATCCCACTCCAAAGTGTGTATCCCATAATGAGTGTAACAACATATCATAACATTTCCTGATGAACTATACTTCTCATACAGACATCACCAGAGCTATAATAATTGTGGAATGTGTTCTCTCAGAATGAGTGCTTCGTATAATCTTTGAACTGAACCCCATGTTTGGGATGCGGTTGTGTTACTTGTCTCTAGACTATGGGTCTGGGTTTTGAGTATATCGGGTTTTTTTTATAAGTTATGTAGACATATACAGTGCATAGATGACTGTACCATTACATTGTGTACTACTTTGTGGTTTTTGGGGTCCTCCACTAAGTATTGTTATACTCACCCATGTACGGGCATTGCCCGCATGTGTCGTGTCTTTTACAGACGAGCAGCCTTTTGACGGAGTCCAGGGTGGACCAGGATAGGACAGAGCTTTCTAAGTTCCTTATAGGTCTAGTCATTCCTACGGCTACGAACAGTAGTCCCAGTACCTTTTTTGTTTACATGTTGGAATTTGTAGTTTTCAGACTTGTTTTTGGGTGGGCTTGTATTCTGGCCCAGTTTATATTTAGTACTCTACTTTTCATTGTACTATATTGGTTGGTATTAGTTGTATGCATGTATTTTTTTTGTTCCTTAGTGTTTTTACATTTCAGAATTTGTGGGCTTGGAGATGTCTGAGTGTGTATAGTGACATAGTAAATGCCTCCAATGTTAGTAATATGCCTACTCGGTGCTCGTCACCAGCCCTTGGCCTATTGGAGGCGGTCTTGGGGAGTTGCGGCACGGGCCGCACCGGTACGGGTCATGACAGAGTGGTATCAAAGGGGGTCAGTTCCACCTTAGGACAAGGAGTCTGTGAGATGGGTTTGGGGAAACATTGTTAAGGGTTTCATGTTCGGCTTTCAGGCAACAGAATCCAGTGTTGATATGACGGCCAATGAATCCATACACCAAGACTCTGACAACCTACTTTTTGACTCGTTACATGAAAACACTAGTTGTGGGGAAATAAAAGAAATGAACATGCATCATATATGAGTGGGTTGTGTTTTCCATATCATTTGTGTCAACTATCCAGATATACTCATTGACCATGGTACAACTTGTTTCATTATAGGATGCCTCCGTGATGCATAACCACTAGGATTCAGCAGCACGATCAAGAGGATGACCCCCTCAATGAAGAGGCATCGATATAGGGACCAGTTCCCCTAGAATTGCCGCCAGGTGTTGCACCAGCTATGCCACCACTCGTGGAGCAGCCCGTGGTACCTGAAGTACCAAACGATGAGGGGCACATGCTTGGTGCACTCAATGAGTTATAGTTACAGAGACACCTCAGGTTCCGAGGAAAGCTCAACCCTCAGGCGGCTGAGGACCGGCTTGAGGTGGTGACTAAAGTTTTCAATCTAGTGAGGACACCAGCTTACTAGATGGTGATCCTAGGAGCGAGCCTTCTTTAGGGTTCGGTAGGACGATGGTGGAGTCTGACCACATATGCTCGTGATTATGAGACTCTTTCATGGACGGAGTTTGAGAGACTCTTCAGGGAGGAGTTCTATCGAGTTACACTGAGAGTTGTGTGCATCCAAGAGATTCTTCAGCTTCAGCAGGGTAGTTTGACCATAGATGACTATTCATCGAGGTTCACCAACCTCGCGAGGTACTTGATGGATATGGTCAGGGATCACTACTTCAGAGCTCAGACCTTCGAGTGATGTCTACGATGGGACATACGAGCTAGTGTCATGCCTCTATGCATTTTGACTTATGCTGGAGTGCACAAACCGGCCTTGGTGATCGAGAGCTTCTTGGCAAAGCAGACACAGTAGATGGTAGTAAGCAGTAGGAAGAACGGTGTGTAGACACCAGTAGTGGGGAGCCAGCATCAGAAAAATGGATATGGATGTGGGAAATGTCATAAGAGGACCCATGATAGAAGATCGACAACCCAGGTCTCTCAGGATGGATCCAGTCAACTTAGGGAGAAGCGATGCTACTTCTGCGACGGTAGAGAACATCTCACTAGAGATTGCCTGACCGATTGAGCTGCTGATAGGGAAGTGGTCGATGGGCCACCAAGGTAGAGGAAAATAGTGGAGAAGACAGACCCTCCAGGCCACAGACATGGTAGAGGAGTAGGGAGAGCTACGGGTGGTGGAAGAAGATTTGACTTACTTCCACCACCACCACCAGGAGGACCGCACCAGGCTCAGGGAGCTAGGTGACAAGGATGGGTACAACTACATGCGGTCGAGGCATATGACCCAGGGGCTCCAGGGATGATTCGATGTATGATCTGTGTCTTTTCTACCATATCTTCCTTACTTATATTCATAGGTTCCAGTCATTATTTCATATCCACATGTCTTGTATTAAACATCAAGATTCTGATAGAACCGTTGACTCAATCCTTACGCTTGGAGACACCTACGGGAGGATACTTGATGATCACGTACCTTTGTAGATAGTGTGATCTTACCCATAGAGGTGAGAGTTTCAGTTGGATCCTCTTGGTGGTATCATCCATGCCTTATGTCATCATTCTCGGTATGGATTAGTTATGTTCAGTCCATGCTTTGATTGACTATTTTAGGCGAAGAGTGCGGTGTGTCCGTCATGATAGAACAAGGATTTCCTTTATCGGAGAAACGGAAACCTAGGCAGTGGAAAATGCGCTTATCAATAAGAGGGTGCAACCAATTTCTAATGAGTTGGCTAGCCTTTCCCTCAGATAAGTGGATGTTGCGAGATCCTAGTTCCAAGCAGTTGTGACGGAGTATGAGGATGTATTTCCCGATGATGTTCAAGGGTTGCCTCCCCACCGAGAAATTGACTTCTGCATTGACTTACACCCAGGGACAACACTGATTTCCTCATCATCATATCAGATGGCTCCCGTAGATATTCGTGAGTAGAGGGTGCAGTTCAATAATTGCAGAGTAAGGGTTTCATAAGACCCAGCATTTCACCCTGGGCTGCCCCAGTCTTGTTTTCCAAGAAAGAAGACGGGAGTCTGAGGCTGTGAGTGGATTACTGGAACCTGAACCAGGTGATGGTGATGACTAAGTACCCAATTCCAAGGATTGATGACCACTTCAATCTACTAAGAGTAGAATAGTGGTTCTCGAAGGTCGAACGTTAGTCAGGATATCACCAGTTATGAGTACGAGACGAGGATATACTGAAGATAACTTTTAGATGCCGCTAAAATCACTATGAGTAATTGGTGATGCCTTTCGGCATGATGAACGCCCTTGCAGTGTTCATGGGTCTAATGAACTAGATCCTCTAGTCGTAATTGGACCAGTTCATAGTGGTCGAAATCCTTGTGTACTCAGTGTCATAGGAGGAGCATGTGAGACACTTGGGGATAGATCTAGACGTACTTTCCGAGCACCATATTTATGGGATGCTCCAAATGTTCCAGTTTTGGATTCCGGAGGTCCACTTTCTGGGACATGTCATCTCAGTAGATGGAGTGTTATAGACCCAGCCAAGGTGAAGGCTGTGTTATGATGGGAGCCACCTCGGAGCATGACGGAGGTGTGGAGCTTCGTTGGGTTGGCAGGATATTACCAGAGATTCGTTCCTAACTTCTCCCAGATATCAGCACTAATGAAATATTTGACTAGGAAGGGGAATCCCTTCGTATGGATAGAGAAGTGCCAGTGGGATTTTGAGAAGTTGAGGCAGAGTTTGAAAAGCACCGCAAAATTGAGATTTCCAGAGTATGTTGTCGTGTACAATGTTTTCTATGACGCATCAGAGAATGGGCGTGGTTGTGTCCTGATGTAGAGGCAGGCAGTGGTTGCTTATGGTTCTCGCCATCATAGGCAACATGAGAAAACTATGAAACCACTGATCTTGAGTTGGTTGTGGCAGTCATCACATTGAAGATGTGGTAAAACTACCTTATGGGTCATTTGTTTATCATCTACTCTAACCACAAGTTCCTAAGTAACATCTTTTCACAGAAGTATCTAAATCATAGGGAGAGGCATTGGATAGAGTTCTTCCAGGATTATGATTTTGAGATTCTCTATACTCATTGGAAGGGAAACATGGTGCACAGCTGTTGGGTGAGGCAACAGAGCAATTATCCACATTGCAGTTATCCTTCATGGATGGGGAGGATACATCTTACCTATAGTTGAGGTTTTTCACCCATCCACTCTTACAGTGGGTTAGAGAGGTGCAACTAGGAGATTTCGGCTATGTGGCCTTACGTGATCAGTTATCCACAGGACATGCTCCTAATGGATATTCTCATGGTGGAGAGCACATAATTCTTTTCATAGGACGCACTATTGTACCAGTGGTGTTGTAGGAGGAGGTCCTGAAGGAGTTTCGTACATCCCCTTTGGAGGTACGTCCAGGACTAGAAAAGATGTACGAGGATCTCTGACGATAGTTCTGGTGGTCAGGCATCAAGAAGGCAGTAGAAGATTTCATTTCCAAAGGCCTCACATGCTAGTAGGTGAAAGCTGAGCACCAGGTTCCAGCAAGATTAGCTCACCCCCTCAAAGTTCCATAGTGGAAGTGGGATGGAATATCGATGGAATTTGAGATAGGATAACCCCAGATGTCCAAGGGGAATGATTCCATCTTGGTGATCATTGACCGACACACCATGTCAGCCCACATCCTAGCTATCAGGGAGCAGAGTTCCGTAGAGATCTGGAGATGCCTCTATGTGCAGGAGATAGTTCGAATTCATGGAGTCCCCTCGAAAATATTCTCAGACTGAGACTCTCGTTTCACATAGCTATTGTGGAAGATATTTCAGGAGGCTTTTGAGACATATCTACACTTGAGCACAACATTTTATCACTAGATAGATGGTCAGACAGAGAGGACCATTCAAGTTCTAGAGGATATGTTGCGAGCCTGTGTCTTGGACTTTGGTCACAGTTGTGAGGACCACCTAACACTGGTGGAGTTTGTGTACAATAATAGCTACCACTGCACCATTGGTATGGCGCCGTTCGAGGCCATCTATGGGAGACCATGTTGGTCACCGCATTGCTAGACTAACCCCAGAGTGTCAGGGTCATGGGTCCAGAGTTGGTGGGAGCTACCACCGAGAAGTTACAGATCATCCGGGAGCAAATGAAGACTACACAGATCCGGAAGAAGTCTTATGCTGACAGACTACAGAGACCTCTGGTGTTCGAAGAGGGAGACGATGTCTTTATTCGGGTCTCACCTCGACGAGGGTTACAGAGATTTGGCCAATGAGAAAAGCTATCTCTGATGTTCATCGTACATTTCTAGATACTATGTAGAGTTGGTTAGGTGGCGTACCGCCTAGCTCTACTTCCATAGTTTCATCGGGTACATGATGTCAACCACGTGTCATAGCTGAGGAGGTATGGGCATGACACATCGCACGTCATCGACTGGGGTGAGATGGACATCAAGGATGGAGTGAACTTGGCTAAGTACCCGATGGAGATCGAGGATCAGTAAGAAGGGATCCTCCGTGGGTGATTGATTCCCTTGGTGTGCATCTGGTGGCAGTATGGAAATCTTCAGGAGATCAGGTTGGAGAAGGATGCCTAGATTCGTGCCCAATACCAACGTATTTTTGACTAGCCATTGTTTTGGTTTTTCGAGGATGTAAATCCCTATCGTGTAGAGAATTTATTGCCTCAGATTTTCCATGTATTATTTTAAAATATTATATGGAATTATTTCAAGACCGAGAGAGAAGAAGACACATCATTCTGAGGCCCAATGAGCCCAGAATGGTTGTCTGAACTTTTTTAAGTTAAGTGAGTCGGCACTTGTGCGCGGCTGTGGTAGTTTCCAAACCGATGCCACGATTAAAAATCTAAGGTAACCATTGCGTCTGGGAAGACGACATTACCTATAAACGTGTCTAACATCAACCGGTGTGGGTCAATCTCAAAAGATAATTTTTCAATGATTATAGTAGAAATAAGAATAAAAATAAATTCTCAATGTTTATTTTTATGGAAACATCCGCTGCAGCATGGCGACGGGGCAACTATTTCATGAATTAATGGCACATTCTAACGACTCAAGAATGGAAAACTGGACTCATTAATACAACATAATATTTTTGAATGACAAATCATGATTCCCTTTTAATTGGGATAATCAAACGATGATCATTGGCGGAATATTGAGAGGGAACTCTAGAGAGAACTCTCAGCGTCGAACGAAGATGGATCGAAGCGGTGAATCATTGCACCCGTGAGGTATGAGGATCTAAATGATGATAGTAGCATGGTCTATTTGTCAGTGATCATTCCCTTCTTGAGGTAGGGGTTGTTATTTTAAATCTCTTTTCACCGTTTTTGATTTTAAACGGCGTACGCGGATCAACCATGAACATGTTGATCCAACGATTTGTATGTTCTTACAGGAGGGTTTTATTTGAGATGATTTGGGGAATTGATCCATGTTAATTTTTTGTTGTTGATTCTTCTCCATTTAAGCATACTAACGAGAGTGGATCAAAGCTATGACGAATGACGACGGAGGTTCATTCAATGATTCGCTTTGGATTTCCTCCCCCCATTTTTTCTTTCTCGTGTTCTTCGCGTTCTTCATGGGGAAACAAACAACGGATCATTGTGAATCCATTCTACAACAAAATGATCCCAAATCAATGATTTGACACCAAAACGACCTTGCAGAGGTGCGATGATAATGGTGGACGATGAATCAGACTAGATCGAGAAGGGTCATTTTTCAAGTGTTCTTCACTAGGATGGATCATTGCATGTTTTTGGAGCCGATTGGAGGTCTGAAAACAAAACAAATCGGCTTCGTGTTGTCGAGGATACCAAAACATCGATGTTTTGTGGTGATTAGAAGGTCGGATTGATGATCAGAGTACCACAGAAGGAGCGACAGTGGATGATCACGTGTCAGGATATTTCTAGAATATACGACGTGTACTTCCAAAGAACACGCCATGTAGTACTATCGGTGGTGGCTAGGGTTACGGGGGTTAGAGAGGAATCACACTGCATGTGAGCCTGGTCACACGGCATGTTAGACTTTCCCCGAAGCACGACATGTATTTTGTGAAGTACACGGACACGGGTTGGACTACATGGCTTCAGACGACACAACATGTACTCTATACGTAGCATGGCAGAGGTGGCTACGTGGGACTCGGTGTGTATCTTGGGGATACACAGACATGGGATGGAGTACATGACCTTGTACTCCATCACACAGGTAGGGGAGGCTAGTAAAACGGGCCACCCCATGTACCGATTACACTAGTTGGAGTACACGGGTTGATGACCGTGTACGGGCACATGGCCAGTGTACACAGAGCCAACCCTAGTCACTCGAACGCAGCATGTACACCATACTACATGCAGGGTACTCACTTTTCCAAATGACCAGCCTTAAGACATGGTCCATTGTGCATGAGTAATACCTAGGGTCATACAACACGGTGTTTAATTTTTCTACATGCCTTGTACTCTTTGGAAAACGACATGGTCCTCTTGTTCATCGTAACATGGACATATTTTTTTTTGGTTTAGTGACCTTATTCTCATTCCCCGGAAGGTCAGACATCATTTCCCTCTATGAAAGTATGATCCCTTTAGAAATAATTTCTGTGATAGAGTCAGGAATCCATCCGAGAGGTGTGGATCGAGATCCTATATCCATTCATGACCCTCGGTAGAGTCTGGCATCGACGTGACCAACTCCACCGGGTGTCGATCCCCTACTTAGCTGGTGAATTCTGGATGAGTCGTAGTATCTTCCATGGCCCTGGAAGTGATCCTCATCTATGTATCATGATTTTTCCCACTCCAGAGTGTGTCTCCCGTAATGAGTGCATCTATCTATCGGAATCTTCCCACTTAGGTGTGTGTCTCCTGTAATGAGTGTAACTACCTCTCGTGATGTTTCCCAAAGAACAATACTTCTCAAAAGGACATAATCAGAGATATAATACGCGTGGAGTGTGTTCTCCCGGAATGAGTGCTTTGTGGAATCTTCGAATTGAACCCCTTGAGGGGTTATGTGGTTGTGTGACTTGTCTCTAGACTATGAGTCTAGTTTTTGAGTATATTCAGTTTGTGCTATAAGTAATGTAGACATATAATGTGCATAGATGATTGTACCATTACATTGTGTACTGCTTTGTGATTTTTGGGGTCCTCTACTGAGTTTTATTATACTCACCACTTCACAGGCTTTACCTATAAGGCCCCAGCCTTAAACCTTACTTAATCTTGAGTTATTACAAGATTACACATCGAAGATCTTTTCAGTTTTAGAGTTTTAGGGACTTAGATCATGAAACATGCATTACATTCCACATTTAAACAAAGTGGTTACATAAAAGACAGAATTCATTCTTCCCATCAATGGAAACATATTTAAAATATAACGCGGATTCTTTCTTGACACATCCTTGACACTGTCATCACATCATGTACCTTTCCCATGACCTGTGAAAAACATTTCAAAATCACAGGATGAGCATAAAAAGCTCTGTAAGAGTTATAAAAATATGGAAAGGAAACATGAGTTCATATATACATTAGAATGAAATCACACTTTACCCATAAAACATAGGCATATCAAATCATGAATAAATCATAGAAAACATAATACATAAAGGTAACTTGAGGCATTCATAACATTCTTACGTAGGGAGTAACCCTCTTGGTTACGTTTGGAATACCCATCACAGTATATTCCCTAAATCTCTTCGGAGAAACATTAACGTTTCACTCCTTCGCGTTACCCAATGCATTGGAGAGCTATATCGGGCTCACCCGCCCTTAGTTTATCACGGAACCACCAGTTTTCATAACAACTCCCAAGAACCATAACATAAATGTATCACATAAAACATGCATAAAGGAAACAAAACATTTCCACATTTCAATCACAATATAACATTTTAGTATATTGAAATAATGAATCCATTCAAAAAGAAACCATTTCCAAAACCATTTAAAACATTTAATAAAGAGATTTTTGAATCAAAGTGTCCCATACCACCTTGAAGCTTAAAATTTTAAACCATTAATATACATATAAATAAATCATTAAAACCATTTTGAAAACATGGATATTAATAATAACAAATAATTAAAACATTTAAAGCGATATTTTGGTTAAAGGGGTTTTAACAAAATTAGAGACACTTGAATATATTAATTGAGGAATAACATTTAGTTAGAACTTTATAATATCATGAGAAGAAATGGATTCATGATATAATACTCCAAAGGACAGTATATACACTATATAAGAGTGAATTTGTGCATAACAACAATGAACTCTCAATTGAAATGTCAAATATGATGAAATCCCTTATAAAGAAGGTATCCTTAAATTAAGGACAATTAAATCTCAAAAATATGTGTGACAAATATAAATACACCCAATATAAGTGGATATTAAGTTTCAAACAATAAAATGTCATTCACACATATTCAATGGATGACATATTCAATGACTACATGTTGAACCCAAAGAAATCGAAATTGGGTTAAAAAGTTCCCTTGACAGCCTAATGGCATCACATCAAAATGAGTTTGATGAGAGATAAAAAGTGTATCTCATCACTTGTAAATAAAATTTACATCAATAAGGATATATGAGAACATATCCCAACAAAAGAAGTCTTTTTAATAAAAAGAGGAGGGTGAAAGGTTCCCTTACCGACTTCGGTATCTTTCAAAACATACACCCCATGAAAGAAGGACAATAGATCATTGATGTAAATAATCATAAACGTAATTATATTACACAAAGAGTAGAATAATGGGCAGTACATACACCACTCAATGGAATTTGTGGCAAATGTAGCATAAATCTCACTAGAATAAAAGTGATATGAAAAATCCTTTACAAAAACTCAGCAGCCTAACGTCGCCACATAAAACTTCCGAATATGGATTGATGAGAACAAATAGGATACCTCATCACATTGAAATAAAATTTACAGCAATATGAATATAAAATAACATCCCCCAACATTACAAAGAGGAGCTTAAAATAAGTGACATAAAGGAGAGTACTTAAAAAGAAAGAGAGAGGTTAGATCTCTTACGAAAGTTCAGCAGCCTAACGGCGCCACTCAAAACTTCCAAAATGGATTGATGAGAGAGAATAGGGTCTCTCATCACATGAACATAAAAATTAAAGTAAGTGTAATATAAAATATCATCCCAATAACAAGAAATATGAGCTTTAAAAGGAATGACATAAAAGTGTGTACTTAAAAAGAAAGAGAGGAGTAGGATCCCTTACCTTGGGTCCGACTTGACTCGATCGTTCTTTAATCTCCTGAATAATAAACTTGAGTTAATTTATACTTCCTTAAGAACCTTTTTCAACTTCATTATTCCTTTTATATCACTTATTACCATGTCATAAACATTATGTAATCATTTAAGTTAATAATATTTTTTTTGCCGATATTTGGTTCTTAAGTCGAAAGTGGACTTCTTACAATTACATGTTGTTCGTGTGGCCAAATGTTTGTTATATCCATAATTGTATTCATGATTTAGATATCATATATGTCATATATATCCAGTACATGCATTCATTTATAGCATTACATAATCATTTAGAGGTAAGAAATGAAATGCACCGTTCATGGAGACGGTAAGCCGTACGTACGCATGAACGCTACTTTCATTTGTATTTTGTATTTTATAGAATGGAATCATAATGATATAAAGGTATATTATAATTACAGTATAATATCATATATAATATCATAGTTCCATCCTTTATACGTCCCACATATGGTATTTAACTAATCAAATCACTTTGACGGGGCGGTAGTCCGCACTTCCTTAAATGAAGATATCGCGTTTACCCATAATGGAAACCATAATGGTATGCCCAAAATGAAAAAAACAGAAGCTTAAGGAAAACATAAACATATTATCTATTATATATGAAAATAGTGACATCATAGTTTCCACCTTTGAAGGTGTTAAAGGAGTATTGAACAATCATCGTTTCGGGAGGCAGAATTTCGCCATCCACGGAAACCGTATGTTCTTTAACGATTTGATGTAGTTGTGTGAGAGTGTAGCTCGAATAAATCTTATAAAAACATCCTAGAATATTTAAGATACTGGTTTTGTTACAAAAGAAATAAATAAAAAGAGTTTAGGGGGTTTAAGAAGAAAAATAAAACAAATGAACATGAGAGAAAGAATTACCTTTAAAAGTGTAACTACTTTTGATTTGAGCCTAAATACTTCATTTGAAAGGATTCTTCCCAAAGGGTATCCTATAGGATGAGGAGAGGGATGTGGAGAGGGTAAATGGTCAGGGGTTGGCCGATCCAAAGGCTTGAGGAGTGTGTGATATGAGGTAGAGGTGGGGGCCTTTTATAAGAGAAGAGGAGGGGCACTTTTAGAAAGTAAGAAATATTACTTTATTTAAAAATGTGTTTCGGTTCTAAAAGGTCGCACATTGATATAATTCGTGGATAAGGTGATAAGGGTTCTAAATCCACCCATACAATAAGTTTTGGACATGTGTAGGTCATAGAGTTTACATTATCTTCTCATTTTCTTTAAATCGTCAGATAATGATGTCATCGCTGCATCATTATGATGTCATATATAATTTAATTTATTTAATGTCTAAAAATAATAAACAAATTACTAGGATGTAGGAAATATTTTTATATTTCCAATTAATATTTATAATAAAAATCTTACTTGTATAACACCACTTAAATTTTTTTTAGTAAAACATATCATGTTTGTGTCATTTTTACTTTTACATTAAATAAAAAGTTATTTATGTAATTTCCCAACCACATTGGCTTCATGGGGTCCCCAAGTTGACCCATGGCTTGTCTTGGTCGTCAATTACACATCCAATGAGGTTAGGACATGTGTCATTTCTTTTCATATTATTAAAACATTATTTTTACCTTAAACTACACTAATTACCTCTAATCGTGATTAATGAAAAAAAGTTACTATTCACCAAAAAATTATTTTCATCCCATTGAACCACGTTTTACATACTAATGACAACCATGTATGTCAGATTTTCAAAATTCAATACACATTAGTGGTAAACATTCATTTAACTGAAAAATCAGTTTGCTTGATTACCACTTAGTGGTTTCACTATTCATCAAAAATTGGAGTTTTTCAAAAAATTACCAAAAATTTACCCTAATATATATTTGATATTCTGAATTCAAAAATGAAGCCTATTTTACAAAATTCCAAACATATAAGCCACATTAATTAATTTAATAATTAATTCCCGCTGTCAGATTAAATAGCGTGTTTTTATAAAACAATAAGTATCAAAAGATTGGCACCAGTTTAAGTCTAATTTCAAAGTGAAATTGATTCCAATGACCACCATTGGATTAAATGGTAAAAATATATTCTAATTTCACATTAAAACCGATTAAAAATATAATCTAATCATATAAATAAATTAGATTAAAAAGAGGTTTTGAATTAAAAAACAACATTTTACACTATTCATTAAAAAAAATGAACTTTATCGGAAAGATACCAAAAATTTACACAAAGTAAATTTTGATGTCCCGATTCTTAAGAAGAGTTTTATTTGGCCAAATAGAATGTATAAGAGTGAACAAAACTATATTTAATTATGGTTCACCATCAAAAGGCGATAAGTGAACCTTTAGTGAAAACCAGGGCATATACGCCTAAAATTGAATTCTTTCCGTATTTTAAGCCTTTATCTTTTATTGGATAAATGTAAAAACATTTAAAAACATATATAATCATATATTAGTTATTTCTATCCATTCTCGCCAATAAAATGGCTACATGTTAAATATCATTTAAAATAATATTATTTTATTATTAGAGTGCAACGTAAGATTCCCAAGAAACTCGTTGTTGCGTGTTGGGTACGCCATCAAGCATAGCATCCCCTTTAAAGTCATTTTAATATTTTATTCACAAATATGGCTAAATATGAAAATGTCATATTCTTTATTTACCTGGGGTGTTACATCCTTCCCCCCTTTTGGGAATTGCGTCCTCGCAAGTTTTTTAAAATTGAGTTTGGAAACATCCATGAAAGTCCCACATCGGAACAAGAGTCGGTAAAACAATCACTTTAAAATGAAGAAAGATAAGTACATAGGTCACCTAAGTTAACCCATACTAGGATTCCATGTAGAAAAATATGGACATGGAGGAGAAAACATAGGTTCATGTTCTGATGGAGAGTGATAGAAAACATGTTTAGGAGAAAGTTAACCATGAGAAAATCACAAACTTGTGATGGGTTAAACGGTATTCGATTCCCCATTAAGAAAAGTTAATAGACAACATTTTTGTTTTAAGATACCTTTTTATTGAGTAATTTATTTTTGAGCTTAAATAGAACATAAGGTAACATACTTACTTGTCATGTTGACTTCCAACTTTTACTAGATTCCTTAATCAAACTCATATTTCTTTTCCAAAAGACGAGTATTTAGGGAGACTTGTTCGCATTAAGAATACTATAATCAACTTCTAGATAACCACCTAATCCATAGAAGTAAACTGTATACATCCCATGTCTTTAGGCTTTAACCAAAACCAAAACCAGAAAGGTTAGTACAAGGTCAGATAATCCAAAAAAAGATAACCGTTTATAAAAAGAAAATCTATTCTTAATCTCAAAATTTTTCCAACAAAACCCAAAGATCAACGAGGACCATTCGATAACTAATTTGTCCATAAAATTATTCAATGTAAACCAATCTAAGATTGAAACCCAAATATTTGAAGGATTTAGTCACATAGTCTTCCAAGTTAAATCGTAACATTTATCTCCAAACAAAATTAGTTGCTCCTAAAGTCTCGTATTGAAAAGTAATTAACCTAATCACATATCCCCCATTATAGGTTAATAAATTTCATAAATAACCCAAAATCAACTTACTCTTAATTCATAAAATCATATAACTAAAAATAATCAGTCAAACTAACTAGGGACATCACGTAGTCCAGTGGTAGGCGATAAATACCAGTTGCACTTTGATTGTGGGTTCGATTCCCGCAGCTTTGTCCGACGCGACGGGTAGTCACATGGTCTACGTGTTGTCCTTTTTCCAAAACTATATAATTCTCAAATCATTCCCCAAAAAGGGATAAAATCATCAAAAATAACCATAACATAATTTAACCTCAATTTTATCTCATGCCTTTCACTTTAGTCATAACATATAGTAACCCATAATTACCTCAAAAGTAAGGATCATATAAACCCAAATGGTTCTTTATAACTATGTCCACAAAAGAAAAGATAACTATTACTTGAATAAAATTTTCCTATATTAAATATCAGGGTTACACATAATATAAAAAGTCTTCTAATGTAACCCCATCATCAAAAGAGACTTAATACTCTTAAGAATTTCACCATAACTCTTGAAGCCCTTATATGTTGACATATTACTCATTCAACATTCTTCATGATCCATTATCCATTCCTTTCCCACTTATTCCGAAATACCTATTTCCTTCAAACAAAATCATGAATCATATCCTAAGATTCCAAAATAGGAAAACAATAGTCATGAAATAGTACATACCTTTGATTGGTCATTGTCAGTTTCTTCATCCTCAATCGAAATGGCATTAGGTATTGGTAAACGAATATTGTTACGCTCTTGGTGACCCCATTCATGAAACTTCTTCATAGGACATGTGTTTGCATAATGACCATGCACACCACATTTAAATCATTCAATTGATCCCTCAGAAAGAACTTTTTTCCCTTTCCTCGAGTCAACTGGATGCTTCCTTTTTCCATGGAAGGTTCTTGCTTTATGACCTTTATTTCTACATCTATAGCATATTTATGTCCCTTTGAAACATTTTACTAGGTGTTTCTTTCCACATCTTTGACACATAGGTTTTTGAACACACTTACCTTTATGATTATTACATGTACTTCCGTAGGGATTTTTTTCTTGCATATATGATTCCTTAGAGAAATCTCCAAGGTTTAGGTGGTCAATCAAGACTCCAGATAGTTGGTTGAGGATAATCACAAGAGTTCTCATTGCAGCTCCCATATCATTCAGTTGCTTGCTCAAAAAACTGTCACAGTTTCCTTCACATCCACTGTTGCTTTGGTGCCTACTAGATCCATCCATTTACTAAAACCAAAAAGGTCAGTGTGAGTATATCAACAAAACCATAATGTACTAGGGAGTAAGATAAAAACAAAGATATACTTACTCATTCACTTTATCTAAAACTGGGACTCTTTCTGAAATCCTAACCATTATGGTAATGTCACTTATGCTTAAAGAATACCCTAACCTCTAAAGTTATCTAAACCGACCTTTGATACCAACTATAAGGCCCCAGCCTTAAACCTTACTTAATCTTGAGTTATTACAAGATTACACATTGAGGATATTTTCAGGTTTAGAGATTTATTGAATTAGATCATGAAACTTTCATGACATTCCACATTTAAACAAAGTGGTTACATAAAAGACAGTATTCATTCTTCCCATCAACGGAAACATATTTAAAATATAACACAGATTCATTCTTAACACATCCTTGAAACTATCATCACATCATGTACCATTCCCTTGACCTATGAAATACATTTCAAAAACTTGGGATGAGCATAAAAAGATTAGTAAGAGTTATAAAAATATGGAAAGGAAACATGAGTTCATATATACATTAGAATGAAATCACACTTTACCCATAAAACATAGGCATATCAAATCATGAATAAATCATAGAAAACATAAGACATAAAGGTAACTTGAGGCATTCATAACATTCTTACGTAGGGAGTAATCCTCTTGGTTATGTTTGGAATATCCATCACAGTATATTCCCTAAATCTTTTCGGAGAAACCTTAACGTTTAACTCCTTCGCGTTACCCAATGCATTGGAGAGGTATATCGGGCTCACCCGCCCTTAGTTTATCACGGAACCACCCATTTTCATAACAACACCCAAGAATAATAACATAAATGTATCACATAAAACATGCATAAAGGAAACATAACATTTTCCCATTTCAATCACAATATAACATTTTAGTATATTGAAATAATGAATCCATTCAAAAAGAAACCATTTCCTAAACCATTTAAAACATTTAATAAAGAGATTTTTGAATCATAGTGTCCCATACCACCTTGAAGCTTAAAATTTTAAACCATTAATATCCATATAAATAAATCCTTAAAACCATTTTGAAAACATGGATATTAATAAGAACAAATAATTAAAACATTTAAAGCCATATTTTGGTTAAAGGGGTTTTACCAAAATTAGAGACACTTGAATACAAAAATTGAGGAATAACATTTAGTCAGAACTTTATAATATAATGAGAAGAAATGGATTCATGATATAATACTCCAAAGGACAGTATATACACCATATAATAATGAATTTATGCATAACAACAATGAACTCTCAATGGAAATGTCAAATGTCATGAAATCCCTTATAAAGACAGTATCATTAAATTAAGGACAAATCAATCTCAAAAATATGTGTGACAAATATAAATACACCCAATATAAGTGGATATTAAGTGTAAAACAATAAAATGTCATTCACACATATTCAATGGATGACATATTCAATGACTACATGTTGAACCCAAAGAAATCGAAATTGGGTTAAAAAGTTCCCTTGACAGCCTAACGACATCACATCAAAATGGGTTTGATAAGAGATAAAAAGTGTATCTCATCACTTGAAAATAAAATTTACATCAATAAGGATATATGAGAACATATCCCAACATAAAAATATGTAAATTAAAAGACCCAACAAAAGAAGTCTTTTTAAAAAAACGAGGAGGGTGAAAGTTTCCCTTACCGACTGGGGTATCTTTCAAAACATACACCCCATGAAAGAAGGACAATAGATCATTGATGTAAATAATCATAAACGAAATTATATTACACAAAGAGTATAATAATGGGCATTAAATACACCACTCAATGGAATTTGTGGAAAATGTAGCATAAATCTCACGGGAATAAAAGTGAGATGAAAAATCCATTACGAAAACTCGGCAGCCTAACGGCGCCACATAAAACTTCCGAATATGGATTGATGAGATCAAATAGGGTACCTCATAACATTAAAATAAAATATACAGCAAGAGTAATATAAAATAACATCCCCCAACATTACAAAGAGGAGTTTAAAAGAAGTGACATAAAGGAGAGTACTTAAAAAGAAAGAGAGAGGTTAGATCTCTTACGAAAGTTCGGCAGCCTAACGGCGCCACTCAAAACTTCCAAAATGGATTGATGAGAGAGAATTGGGTCTCTCATCACATGAACATAAAAATTACAGTAAGTTTAATATAAAATATCATCCCAATAACAAGAAATATGAGCTTTAAAAGGAATGCCATAAAAGTGTGTACTTAAAAAGAAAGAGAGGAGTAGGATCCCTTACCTCGGGTCCGACTTGACTCAATCGTTTTTTAATCTCCTGAATAATAAACATGATTTAATTTCTACTTCCTTAATAACCTTTTTCAAGTTCATTATTCCTTTTATATCACTTATTACCATGTCATAAACATTATGTAATCATTTAAGTTAATAATATTTGTTTTGCCGATATTTGGTTCTTAAGTCGAAAGTGGACTTCTTACAATTACATGTTGTTCGTGTGGCCAAATTTTTATTATATCCAGAATTGTATTCATGATTTAGATATCATATATGTCATATATATCCAGTACATGCATGCATTTATAACATTACATAATCATTTAGAGGTAAGAAATTAAATGCACCGTTCATGGAGACGGTAAGCCGTACGTACGCATGAACGCTGCTTTCATTTCTATTTCGTATTTTATAGAATGGAATCATAATGATATAAAGGTATATTATAATTCCAGTATAATATAATATATAATATCATAGTTCCATCCTTTATATGTCCCACATATGGTATTTAACGAATCAAGTCACTTTGAGGGGGCGGTAGTCCGCACTTTCTTAAATGAAGATATCGTGTTTACCCAAAATGGAAACCATAAAGGTGTGCCCAAAATGAAAAAAAACAGAAGCTTAAGGAAAATATAAACATATTATATATCATATATATAAATAGTGACATCATAGTGGCCACCTTTGAAGGTGTTAAATGAGTATTGAACAATCATCGTTTCGCGAGGCAGAATTTCTCCATCCAAAGAAACCGTATGTTCATTAACCATTTGATGTAGTTTTGTGAGAGTGTAGCTAGAATAAATCTTATAACAACATCCTAGTATATTGAAGATACTGGTGTTGTTACAAAAGAAGTAAATAAAAAGAGTTTAGGGGGTTGGAGAAGCAAAATAATACAATTGAACATGAGAGAATGAATTACCTTTAAAAGTGTATCTTCTTTTGATTTGAGCCTAAAGGCTTACTTTGAAATGATTATGCCCAAAGGGAATCCTCTAGGATGAGGAGAGGGATGTGGAGAGAGTAAATGGTCAGGGGTTGGCCGAGCCAACGGCTTGAGGAGTGTGTGAAATGAGGTAGAGGTGGGGGTCTTTTATAAGAGGAGAGGAGGGGCACTTTTGGAAAGTAAGAAATATTACTTTATTTGAAAATGTGTTTCGGTTTTAAAAGGTCCCACATTGATATAATTCGTGTATAAGGTGATAAGGGTTCGAAATCCACCCATACAATAAGATTTGTACATGTGTAGGTCATATAGTTTACATTATCTTCTCATTTTATTTAAATCGTCAGATAATGATGTCATCGCTACATCATTATGATGTCATAAATAATTTAATTTATTTAATGTATAAAAATTATAAACAAATTACTATGATGTAGGAAATCGTTTTATCTTTCCAATTACTATTTATAATAAAACATCTGACTTCTATAACCCCACTTAAAAATTGTTTTAGTAAAACATATCATGTTTGTGTCATTTTTACTTTTACATTAAATAAAAAGTTATTTATGTCATTTCCCAACCAAAGTGGCTCTATGGGGTCACCAAGTTTACCCATGGCGTGTCTTGGTCGCCCATTACATATCCAATTAGTTTAGGACATGTGTCAAGTTCATTTCATATTATTAAAACATTATTTTTACCTTAAACTACACTAATTACCTCTAATCGCGATTAATGAAAAAAAGTTACTATTCACCAAAAAATTATTTTCATCCCATTGGACCACATTTTACATACAAATGACAACCATGTATATCGGATTTTCAAATTTCAATACACATTAGTGGTAAACTTTCATTTAACTGAAAAATCAGTTTGCTTGATTACCACTTTGTGGTTTCGCTATTCATCAAAAATTGGAGTTTTTCAGAAAATTACCAAAAATTCACCCTAAGATATATTTGATATTCTGAATTAAAAAATTAAGTCTATTTTAAAAAATTCCAAACATATAAGTCACATTAATTAATTTAATAATTAATTCCCGCTGTCAGAGTAAATAGCGTGTTTTTATAAAACAATAAGTATCAAAAGATTGGCACCAGTTTAAGTCTAATTTCAAAGTGAAATTGATTCCAATGACTACCATTGGATTAATTGGTGAAAATATATTCTAATTTCACATTAAAACCTATTCAAAAGATAATCTAATCATATAAATAAATTAGATTAAAAAGTGGTTTTGAATTAAAATACAACATTTTACACTATTCATTAAAAAAATGAACTTTATCGGAAAGATACCAAAAATTTACACAAAGTAAATTTTGATGTCCCGATTATTAAGAAGAGTTTGATTTGGTCCAATAGAATGTATAAGAGTGAAAAAAACTATATTTAATGATGGTTAACCATCAAAAGGCGATAAGTGAACCTTTAGTGAAAACCAGGGCATATACGCCTAAAATTGAATTCTTTCCGTATTTTAAGCCTTTATCTTTTATTGGATAAATGTAAAAACATTTAAAAACATATATAATCATATTTTAGTTATTTATATCAATTCCCGCCAATACAACGGCTACATGTTAACTACCATTTAAAATTATATTATTTTATTATTAGAGTGCAACGTAAGATTCCCAAGAAACTCGTTGTTGCGTGTTGGGTACGCCATCGAGCATAGCGTCCCCTTTAAAGTCATTTTAATATTTTATTCACAAATATGGATAAATATGAAAATGTCATATTCTTTATTTACCTGGGGTGTTACATCCTTCCCCCCTTTTGGGAATTGCGTCCTCGCAATTTTTTAAAATTGAGCTTGGAAGCATCCTTGAAAGTCTCACATCGGAACAAGAGTCGGTAAAACAATCACTTTAAAATAAAGAAAGATAAGTACAAAGGTCACCCGAGTTAACCCATACTAGGATTTCATGTAGAAAAATATGGGCATGGAGGAGAAAACATAGTTTCATGTTCTGATGGAGAGTGATAGAAAACATGTTTAGGAGAAAGTTAACCATGAGAAAATCACAAAATTGTGATTGGTTAAACGGTATTCGATTCCCCAGTAGGAAAAGTTAATAGACAACATTTTTGTTTTAAGATACCTTTTTTTGAGGAATTTCTTTTTGAGCTTAAATAAAACATAAGGAAACATACTTACTTGTCATGTTGACTTCCAACTTTTACTAGATTCCTTAATCAAACTCATATTTTTTTTTCCAAAAGACTAGTATTTAGGGAGACTTGTTCGCATTAAGAATACTATAATCAACTTCTAGAGAACCACCTAATCCACAGAAGATAACTATATACATCCCATGTATTTAGGCTTTAACCAAAACCAAAACCAGAAAGGTTAGTACAATGTCATATTATCCAAAAAAAGATAACCGTTTATAAAAAGAAAATCTATTCTTAATCTCAAAATTTGTCCAACAAAACCCAAAGTTCAATGTGGACCATTCGATAACCAATTTGTCCATAAAATTCTTCAAATTAAACCAATCTATGATTGAAACCCAAATATTTGAAGGATTTAGTCACATATTCTTCCAAGTTAAATCGTAACATTTATCTCCAAACAACATTAGTTCCTCCTAAAGTCTCATATTGAAAAGTAATTAACCTAATCACATATCCCCCATGATAGGTTAATCATTTTAATAAATAACCCAAAATCAACTTACTCTTAATTCATATAATCATATAACTAAAAAGAATTAGTCAAACTAACTAGGGACTTCACGTAGTCCAGTGGTAGGCGATAAATACCAGTTGCACATTGATTGTGGGTTCGATTCCCGCAGCTTTGTCCGACGCGACGGGTAGTCACACGGTCTACGTGTTGTCCTTTTTCCAAAACTATATAATTCTCAAATCATTCCCCAAAAAGGGATAAAATCATCAAAAATAACCATAACATAATTTAACCTCAATTTTATCTCATGCCTTTCACTTCAATCGTAACATATAGTAACCCATAATTACCTCAAAAGTAAGGATCATATAAACCCAAATGGTTCTTTATAACTATGTCCACAAAAGAAAAGATAACTATTACTTGAATAAAATTTGCCTATATTAAACATCAGGGTTACACATAATGTAAAATGTCTTCTAATGTAACCCCATCATCAAAAGAGACTTAATACTCTTAAGAATTTCACCATAACTCTTGAAGCCCTTATATGTTGACATCTTACACATTCAACATTCTTCATGATCCATTATCCATTCATTTCTAACTTATTCCGAAATACCTCTTTCCTACAAACAAAATCATGAATCATATCCTAAGATTCCAAAATAGGAAAACAATAGTCATGAAATAGTACATACCTTTGATTGGTCATTGTCAGTTTATTCATCCTCAATCGGAATGGCATTAGGTATTGGTAAACGAATATTGGTACGCTCTTGGTGACCCCATTCATGAAACTTCTTCACAGGACATGTGTTTGCATAATGACCATGCACACCACATTTAAAATATTCAATTGATCTCTCAGAAAGAACTTCTTTCCCTTTCCTCGAGTCAACTGGATGCTTACTTTTTTCATGGAAGGTTCTTGCTTTATGACCTTCATTTCCACATCTATAGCATATTTCTGTTCCTTTGAAACATTTTCCTAGGTGTTTCTTTCCACATCTTTGACACATAGGTTTTTGAACAGACTTACCTTTATGATTATTACCTGTACATCTGTAGGGATTTGTTTCTTGCATATATGATGCCTTAGAGAAATATCCTAGGTTTAGGTGGTCAATCATGACTCCAGATAGTTGGTTGAGGATAATCACAAGAGTTCTCATTGCGGCCCCCATATCATTCAGTTGCTTGCTCAAAAAACTGTCACAGTTTCCTTTACATCCACTGTTGCTTTGGTGCCTGCTAGATCCAGCCATTTACTAAAACCAAAAAGGTCAGTGTGAATATATCAACAAAACATTCATGTACTAGTGAGTAAGATAAACACTAAGATATACTTACTCATTCACTTTATCTAAAACTAGGACTCTTTCTGAAATCTTAACCATTATGGTAATGTCCCTTATGCTTAAAGAATACCCTAACCTCTAAAGTTATCTAAACCGACCTTTGATACCAACTATAAGGCCCCAGCCTTAAACCTTACTTAATCTTGAGTTATTACAAGATTACACATTGAGGATCTTTTCAGGTTTAGAGTTTTAGAGAATTAGATCATGAAACTTGCATTACATTCCACATTTAAACAAAGTGGTTACATAAAATTCAGTATTCATTCTTCCCATCAACGGAAACATATTTAAAATATAACACAGATTCTTTCTTGACACATCCTTGACACTATCATCACATCATGTACCTTTACCTTGACCTGTGAAAAACATTTCAAAAACTTGGGATGAGCATAAAAATCTCAATAAGAGTTATAAAAATATGGAAAGAAAACATGAGTTCATATATACATTAGAATGAAATCACACTTTACCCATAAAACATAGGCATATCAAATCATGAATAAATCATAGAAAACATAAGACATAATGGTAACTTGAGGCATTCATAACATTCTTACGTAGGGAGTAACCCTATTGGTTACATTTGGAATACCGATCACAGTATATTCCCTAAATCTCTTCGGAGAAACCTTAACGTTTCACTCTTTCGAGTTACCCAATGCATTGGAGAGCTATATCGGGCTCACCCGCCCTTAGTTTATCACGGAAGCACCCGTTTTCATAACAACGCCCAAGAACCATAACATAAATGTATCACATAAAACATGCATAAAGGAAACATAACATTTCCACATTTCAATCATAATATAACATTTTAGTATATTGAAATAATGAATCCATTCAAAAAGAAACCATTTCCAAAACCATTTAAAACATTTAATAAAGAGATTTTTGAATAAAAGTGTCCCATACCACCATGAAGCTTAAAATTTTAAACCATTAATATCCATATAAATAAATCCTTAAAACCATTTTGAAAACATGGATATTAATAAGAACAAATAATTAAAACATTTAAAGCGATATTTTGGTTAAAGGGGTTTTACCAAAATTAGAGACACTTGAATACAATAATTGAGGAATAACATTTAGTCAGAACTTTATTATATCATGAGAAGAAATGTATTCCTGATATAATACTCCAAAGGACAGTATATACACCATATAAGAGTGAATTTGTGCATAACAACAATGAACTCTCAATAGAAATGTCAAATGTGATGAAATCCCTTATAAAGAAGGTATCCTTAAATTAAGGACAAATCAATCTCAAAAATATGTGTGAAAAATATAAATACACCCAATATAAGTGGATATTAAGTTTAAAACAATAAAATTTCATTCACACATATTCAATGGATGACATATTCAATGACTACATGTTGAACCCAAAGAAATTGAAATTGGGTTAAAAAGTTCCCTTGACAGCCTAACGGTATCACATCAAAATGAGTTTGATGAGAGATAAAAAGTGTATCTCATCACTTGGACATAAAATTTACATCAATAAGGATATATGAGAACATATCCCAACATAAAAATATGTAAATTAAAAGACCCAACAAAAGAAGTCTTTTTAAAAAAGAGGAGGGTGAAAGGTTCTCTTACCGACTTGGGTATCTTTCAAAACATACACCCCATGAAAGAAGGACAATAGATCATTGATGTAAATACTCATAAACGAAAGTATATTACACAAAGAGTAGAATAGTGGGCAGTACATACACCACTCAATGGAATTTGTGGAAAATGTAGCATAAATCTCACGGGAATAAAAGTGAGATGAAAAATCCTTTACGAAAACTCAACAGCCTAACGACGCCACATAAAACATCCGAATATGGATTGATGAGAACAAATAGGGTACCTAATCACATTAAAATAAAATGTAAAGAAATAGGAATATAAAAGAACATCCCCCAACATTACAAAGATGGTCTTAAAAGAAGTGACATAAAGGAGAGTACTTAAAAAGAAATAGAGAGGTTAGATCTCTTACGAAAGTTCGGCACCCTAACGGCGCCACTCAAAACTTCCAAAATGGATTGATGAGAGAGAATAGGGTCTCTCATCACATGAACATAAAAATTACAGTAAGTGTAATATAAAATTTCATCCCAATAACAAGAAATATGAGCTTTAAAAGGAATGACATAAAAGTGTGTACTTAAAAAGAAAGAGAGGAGTAGGATCCCTTACCTCGGGTCCGACTTGACTCGATCGTTCTTTAATCTCCTGAATAATAAACTTGAGTTAATTTATACTTCCTTAAGAACCATTTTAAACTTCATTATTCCTTTTATATCAATTATTACCATGTCATAAACATTATGTAATCATTTAAGTTAATAATATTTGTTTTGCCGATATTTGGTTCTTAAGTCGAAAGTGGACTTCTTACAATTACATGTTGTTCGTGTGGCCAAATTTTTATTATATCCAGAATTGTATTCATGATTTAGATATCATATATGTCATATATATCCAGTACATGCATGCATTTATAACATTACATAATCATTTAGAGGTAAGAAATGAAATGCACCGTTAATGGAGACGGTAAGCCGTACGTACGCATGAACGCTACTTTCATTTCTATTTCATATTTTATAGAATGGAATCATAATTATATAAAGGTATATTATAATTACAGTATAATATCATATATAATATCATAGTTCCATCCTTTATACGTCCCACATATGGTATTTAACGAATCAAATCACTTTGAGGGGGCGGTAGTCCACACTTCCTTAAATGAAGATATCGCATTTACCCATAATGGAAACCATAAAGGTATGCCCAAAATGAAAAAAACAGAAGCTTAAGGAAAACATAAACATATTATATATCACATATGAAAATAGTGACATCATAGTGGTCACCTTTGAAGGTGTTAAATGAGTATTGAACAATCATCGTTTCGGGAGGCAGAATTTTGGCATCCACGGAAACTGTATGTTCCTTAACCATTTGATGTAGTTGTGTGAGAGTGTAGCTCGAATAAATCTTATAACAACATCCTAGTATATTTAATATACTGGTGTTGTTACAAAAGAAGTAAATAAAAAGAGTTTAGGGGGTTGGAGAATAAAAATAAAACAAATGAACATGAGATAATGAATTACCTTTAAAAGTGTAACTCTTTTTGATTTGAGCCTAAAGGCTTCCTTTGAAAGGATTCTACCCAATGGTAATCATATAGGATGAGGATAGGGATGTGGAGAGACTAAATGGGCAGGGGTTGGCCGAGCCAAAGGCTTGAGGAGTGTGTGAAATGAGGTAGAGGTGGGGGCCTTATATAAGAGGAGAGGAGGGGCACTTTTGGAATGTAAGAAATATTACTTTATTTGAAAATGTGTTTCGATTTTAAAAGGTCCCACATTGATATAATTCGTGAATACGGTGATAAGGGTTAGAAATACACCCATCCAATAAGTTTTGGACATGTGTATGACATAGAGATTACATTATCTTTTCATTTTATTTAAATCGTCAGATAATGATGTCATCACTGCATCATTATGATGTCATAAATAATTAAATTTATTTAATGTCTAAAAATTATAAAAAAATTACTATGATGTAGGAAATCGATTTAGCTTTCCAATGACTATTTATAATAAAAATCTGACTTGTAGCACCCCACATAAAAAGTTTTTTAGTAAAACATATCATGTTTGTGTCATTTTTACTTTTACATTAAATAAAAAGTTATTTATGTCATTTCCCAACCAAAGTGGCTCCATGGGGTCTACAAGTTGACCCATGGGTTTTCTTGGTCGGCCATTACACATCCAATGAGGTTAGGACATGTGTCAAGTTCTTTTCATATTATTAAAACATTAATTTTTACCTTAAACTACACTAATTACCTCTAATCGCGATTAATGAAAAAAGTTACTATTCACCCAAAAATTATTTTCATCCCATTGAACCACATTTTACATACTAATGACAACTATGTATGTCGGATTTTCAAAATTCAATACACATTAGTGGTAAACATTCATTTAACTGAAAAATCAGTTTGCTTGATTACCACTTAGTGGTTTCACTATTCTTCAAAAATTGGAGTTTTTCATAAAATTACCAAAAATTCACCCTAAGATATATTTGATATTCTGAATTAAAAAATGAAGTCTATTTTACAAAATTCCAAACATATAAGTCACATTAATTAATTTAATAATTAATTCCCGCTGTCAGAGCAAATAGCGTGTTTTTATAAAACAATAAGTATCAAAAGATTGGCACCAGTTTAAGTCTAATTTCAAAGTGAAATTGGTTCCAATGACCACCGTTGGATTAAATGGTAAAAATATATTCTCATTCCACATTAAAACCTATTCAAAAGATAATCTAATCATATAAATAAATTAGATTAAAAAGAGGTTTTGAATTAAAATACAACATTTTACACTATTCATTAAAAAAATGAACTTTATCGGAAAGATACCAAAAATTTACACAAAGTAAATTTTGGTGTCCCGATTATGAAGAAGAGTTTTATTTGGTCCAATAGAATATATAAGAGTGAACAAAACTATATTTAATGATGGTTCACCATCAAAAGGTGACAAGTGAACCATTAGTGAAAACCAGGGCATATACGCCTAAAATTGAATTCATTCCGTATTTTAAGCCTTTATCTTTTATTGGATAAATGTAAAAACATTTAAAAACATATATAATCATATTTTAGTTATTTCTATCCATTCCTTCCTATACAACAGCTACATGTTAACTACCATTTAAAATAATATTATTTTATTATTACAGTGCAACGTAAGATTCCCACGAAACTCGTTGTTGCGTGTTGGGTACGCCATCGAGCATAGCGTCCCCTTTATGTCATTTTAATATTTTATTCACAAATATGGATAAATATGAAAATGTCATATTCTTTATTTACCTGGGGTGTTACATTACCCGCTCGTGTCTTGTCTTGTACAGACGAGCAGCCTTTTGACGGAGTCCAGGGTGGACCAGGACAGGACCGAGCTTTCTGAGTTCCCTATAGGCCGATGCGTTCCAAAAGCTATGAGTAGCAGCCCCAGTAAATTTTGTGTTTATAGGTTGGACTTTTCAGTTTTTATACTCCTCTTTTGGTGGGCTTGTATTCTGGCCTAGTTTACATTTAGTACTCTGCTTTTCATCGTACTCTGTTGGTTGGGATTAGTTTTATGCATGCATTTTTTTGTACCTTAGGGTTTTTAGATTTCAGAATTTGTGGGGTTGGAGAAGTGTGAGTGTGTACATGTACTTAGGTAATGCCCCCATGTTAGTAATATTCCTACTCGGTGCTTGTCACCAGCCCCTGGACTATTGGAGGTGGGCATGGGGAGTCATGGTGCGGGCCCCACTAGGACGGGTTGTGACAAGATCCATCAACCCATGTGCTTGATTTATCATGGTTTGACTTCTCAGAAATTGAACTTTCCTATAGAACACCACGTCTATGAATTTATTTAGGCTATATTATTTCCATCAAATGGATTGAGATATTAACTTCTGTTAGGGAATAGAATGGAAAAATCCTTTCTCACATTCTCCATTAATGTAGTGTTTCTCGTGACACACCCAACATATCCTACCTCACTAAAAACATATTTCATAATGTTTTTCACTAATACATCTAAGTGGGTGAGTCAGAAAACACATTAATAATAATTTTATTATTTAAGGACCAATACCTATGCTCAAAGATAGAAACATCCAATGACATTTAAAAATGGGGATTTCATACCGGTGGGTCTCATTCTCATTATATCATCAGAGACATTACCATGGGCGTACAACATGAAAAGGTGCCTCAATGTCCTATGAGTCTCGACCCTTAATAGCCAATATCATTTGTGTCCCTCAAATGATGTCATCCAGCTACATAACTTATATTCAATAATAGTGTCCTAGAACTTCTAGGTTCTCATCATAGCAGGGACCCTCTATGGCCTTTTAGTTTGACAGTTACTCTTAGGAAATTATCACAAGAATTGTTTCATAGAAGAATAAACATGAGGTGATAAGTGGTTTGTTAATATTCAAACCCATGAATATAAGTTTTCATAAATTACAAAATCTATTGGTTTTGGGGCACAAATTTCAAAATACAAGCACTTGCACAAGAGCTGATTAGCCACTACATGAGGCTAATATTCATTGTTTATTTACATAATATTCCTGTTATTTTATATTCATAAACAACATTTTAGTGCATTTTATAGTTTTAACATCATTTCACATTATGATTGTAATACCTTCTTAAAATACACTATTATGTGGTACATTTTTGAACATCATTTGAAGTACCCAATGATTAATCTTATTTTAAAGGAATATAGTTAAACATATTTTAATTTTATATTATTTTTTACTGTATACTCACTTCAATATGAACATTTTTCATTAAAGGATCAATGTAATATACATAAAGGATGATGGAGATATGTGGCAATGAAAGGAAGAAATTATGGAGAAGGCAGATTGGACACCATCCCACTGATGAGACGGTGGGGCCCTACATACAGGCCCAATGAATCCCAACATTCTTCAGATGCAATAAGATATGTATAGGAACAAATATATCTTCAGTATCCAATGCTAATTTGTCCTTCATTGTGTCCATTTAGGCGGCCGAAGTTAGAAATAAATTTCTGGACCAGATTCTGCGATCGAAAAAAACATCCCATTAATATGATCATATCTCGGAATCCACAACTCCAAATGGGCCCAAATTTTACAGGAGGTTATAATACATCTGGGTATCCATTTTCTGATTTTATGGCCCACTCCGATTCAGCCATATAGAAGGGATTCCAAGCACATATATTCGGTGAAGGAAAGCTAGCTGCCACCTCGGGTTGAGGGTGGAAAAATCAACACTCCCTTACTTTCCACCCACCTATGGAATACCACAATTAATTGAGAAGACTTAGACTGTTTTAGGCTCGACCCAAGGGCTCAAAAATGATTATTTAAGGTAGTGGTGTTTGAGAATTGAAGGATATTTGGTGCTTGGTTTCATTCTAGTGTTATGCTGCCGCTTTTTGTTTGTAATCACATTTCTTTCTCATGTTAGTTGTTTAATTCATCTTAGCTTCAATATAAAAGATCTTCATTTACTCTTATTTTGTTCTCCTACTTATCACGTTGATACTGTTGGTTCATGGTGTGAATTTATTCACACCATACCTTGTGATATTTATCACACAATAGAGGAGTGATCGATTTTTGTTGTTGTTTTTACTTCTTCAATTCCACCCTCGTATGTCTACATTCCGCTTCCATTGATGACATGTCCTCAATGGAGGGATTACTCTTTTATGGGTTGATCCAAGGGCGTAGCAAGGGTCTCGATTGGATGTTATTTATCACTCAATTAATGGCTAATCACTTCTTTTAAATGATATTTGTTTGATTATTTTAAAACCTCTTCATCCTTATTGAATTTAAGGTCACACATTTCAAGGGCTAATACGAACCTATTCCTTGGAGTGCTCAAAACATTGATCCTTCAAGTGTATAGGTGATTAGTATTAGGGTGTGTTGGCATTAAACCATTAAGTTATGATTTCGTTTGAGCTTCTCAAATGAATCCATCTCAATTATATGAAATTGAAATCATTAAAAAAATAATTTATCCAATCCACACCAAGCGATAACCTAGGATCAACTCATTACCTTAAGATGAATTAACATAAATAAATTAGTGATCCTTAAAAACCATCCTAAATCAACCTAAGTTGGCCACTTGATAGACAAAAACAATCTATATAATGCACGTGTCTGTAGGTACTTCTTAGGTCTCTGAGGATTCGACAACCCAAACTAGACTACAAGGACCGTCCTAGCTTCATCTTTTAGGTAAATTTGAGCGTGAATCAAAAGCCTACTACTAATAAACTTCATTCCACTAGCTCTCACATGATATTCATGGTTCTTGTTGATATAGGCCTTTAGTCAAGGGGTCTACCACATTCTCTTCCGTGGATAATCTATTCACTAAAACATATTACCTTTGATTAAAATCTCTCAATAGGTGATACTTTCGGAGTATATTCATTGTCTGTTGATGTGACCTTTCCTCTTATGAAAGATCCAATACTGCAGTATTATCACAACACAATGTGATTGGGTCTTTAATACTAAGTATCACATCAATCTTTAGACAATGTTATGAATCAAAATGGATTCCTTGGCTATATCAGAAGCTTCTATATACTCGGACTCCACTGTAGATTCAGGGAAAACTGGTTTCTTTGAACAGTTCCATATCACAACTCCTCTGTTGAGATAGAAAACATATCCTGATTGCAACATAAAATCATTCTGTTCTATCTGTAAACTATCATCAACATTACCTCTAATGAAAATCTCTTCATCTCGTCCATACACTCGGAAGATTTCATTATTTCTTCTCAGATACATAAGGATAGTCTTAATAGTATCCCACTATTGTTCTTTAAGAACATCTTGATATCTTCCTACCATTATCAGTGTATAGGAAATATCATGTCTAGTACATAACATGGAATACATGATAGATCCTATCGCTGAATCATATGGCATCTTACTCATTCTATCATTCTCCTATTGTGTCTGGGGACACATTTTCTTAGAAAGATGTAAAACATGTGACACTAGAACAAATCCACTCTTGGATATTCCACACTAAATCTATTTACTATCTAGTAAATATATGTATTATGACATAGTCCAAGAATCCTCAAGGATCTATCGAAAATGATCTTGATCCCCATAATATAGGCTGTTTCACCTAAGTCCTTCAAGGAGAAGAATGTAGCGACCCAAAATTTTTTATAATTTTCATTTCCTAATTTTTGTGTGTTATTTTATTTTATACTCAACAAAACTATTTTATTTAATGAAATGATTATAATTTAAATGATACTATTGGGTTTCAACTATTATATGATCATTGTTCAATATGACTATTGGAAAATAAATGTTGCAATTATTGTCTCTAAATACAAGTGATCATTGTTGATTAATAAAGAAAGAAGATTGGATGGCCTCATCCAGTAGTGTCAGTCCAATCGAAGCCCATCTGACGAAACTTGGGAAGGAGGTAGCACCAATGGGCTTTGCTCTAGACTAATCCCAAGCCAAAATTCATCGTGTGAAGCTGGAATGGAATCGCCTTCAGGAGAAGATCAAGCTTATAGAAATCACTACTCAGGCAATGTAGCTACTTTTTGTAATCCTTGGAGATAAATAAAATTTTGATTTCTTCCTATGGTGAAGATTGTGTTTTTTTCAAATGTCTGAATAAATATAGGATGTATATTGATGAATTTTGGAAAAAATGGTTGCTTTAAAATATTTTTTGTAAACCTTAAAAAATTAATTATGTGTAATGATTTACAAAAAATGGTCTTCTATAAATTTGTTCAGTAAGAAATTTATAAACTAATGAGATCAACTAAAATTTTTGTGAATAGTAAATTATGAATAGTGACTTTACGTATAGGATTAGAAATGTGACCAAATGTATTACTAATCTCTCTCAAAGAAAGTATTAATATAATTTAGGCACCTTGATTAAGTAATATGATTCAATAAAATATGCAGATAATTGTTTCAGAAATTATAAGTCAAGTATTAGTTTTTTCTGGTGAATAGAGTTTTTTAAATTAAAATTAAATTAAAAATATTTAAAAAATTATTTTTATAAAATGGAGTTCATTATTTAATTCAGAGCATCAATATTAGGTTATGGTGATTTTTGGGAATTTTTCTGACAAAAAATGAATTTTCGGTGAATAGTGAAAATACAGTTTTTAGTTTCAGGTGTTTAATGACATAATTAAGGATGTAATAATTATGTAATCATTCTGGTAGACTTTTTAATAGTAATATATGTTATGAGGTGTCCCATGTGGCCAATACCATGGGAAAATATCATGGTCAAGACCATGGTTTTGTCAATACCATCAATGAGGTGTCCCTGGGCCTTTTATGACTTGTCCCCTCACTTCTCCTATAAATACCTAGCCTTTCCCTCATTAATTTCATTTCAAAATCATCCTAAAAGTTGTTCTGATCTTCTTACCACCCATGGAGTCCTCTCATGTTTCCCTCAGGCCTTACAAGGTGCCAAACATCAATCTTTCGTTGTTAGTCTTCAAGGTAAGGGATTCTTTCACCCTCCTCTTTTAAGTCATGGCTTCCTTTATGTTGTGTCTTATATTTTCAATCTTTTTATATTGTGGTTATGTTCTTATATGTTCTCATTTCTGTCCAATTAAGTTCTAATTGTTGATATATCCCTTTCCTCTCTCATCAATTTGTTTTCTGAATTTTAAAGTGACGTCGTTAGGCTGCCGAATTTTTTTGTAAAAGAAATCGCATATTCTCTTTGCATTCATGTTTCATTTTATTGTGGTATGTCATTAAAATATACATACCATTATATTATTATGTAACCATACTGTATTATGAATTATTAATGAGTGGGTGACCCTTGTCCCCTCTCTTTTCAATGTTTTCTAAAACCATGTTATATTGTCGTTATGCTGCAAAAAGTTTGTCTCAAAATTTCTCTCTCTTTTTCTCAAGAAATTCAATAGTTTTATTTATGTGAATACCCAATTCTATTTCCATATCCAAGGGTATTCATAAATAAATAAAATTTATCTATTTAATTATGGAATTGTCATGCATATAACCCTCACTCCCATTCAATGGGTTATAAATGATTAATGATCATGTTTTTATGTACTTTTTAAACATCACGATTTTGACATGAAACACATTTATTTGATTATATTTGGGTTATTTATGAATTGTTTGATTATGATCTATGTGGATAACATTAAATTAAATACATATTAAGGGTGCACCCTGAATGTGCTCTAATATATTGGGTATTGATTTAATCTCTAGAGATGCCAAGTTTCATTATACCATGGTGAATAACCTTCGTAATTTTTATTACACCTTGCGAATGGACCTTGGTGATATGTTCATGAATGTCTAAATGAAAGGTTGTAGCCACATATTCATGGTATGTTTCATGTTCTTTTCATTATGATATTCCAATACATTCAATGATCATATCTTTATCTTGTTATTCAAGTTCTTATTAATATCACAAGTACACTAACTCCCTTGTTTACCCTTACTGGGCCTTCTGCTCACCCTTTATTTTGATGTATGTCTCCAGGATATGAAAGAAAATAATTGTACATAGGATGATCTTATGATGAATCCTTATAAGTGTATTAGAAAAATTATTTATGTTGTATTAATGTTTTATTGTTCCTGATTTCCACGACACTAGACTTTAATGATCCTATGTATGTAAAATGTAATGGAATGTTATGTATTAAAAATGCAGGATGCCACTATTGGTATCAATGGATATTTTAGTTATTTATTGAAATTAGGCTATGAAAAATGTAGAAAGAAACCAATATAAAAGTTTAAATATAGGAAAACATCCTGGTAATTTTTTGATTATAGAGTTAGTGGTTTATCAAACAAATAAATCCTTGTTTGGATATGAGTAAGTAGAGGCGGCTCTGGCACAGATGTACATAAGGGAAAAAACCCAAAACACTGCATTGAGCTATACTCGAACGGGAACTGGTGCACGAAAATGGGCCTTAATGCACTATTAGTTATTCCACTCCATGGGGATACCTTTGGTTAATCGTAAGCTTTTTATGAATCATTATGAAGGAATTATAGAGAAATTTAATTGTTTAAGCAAGAAGTTTTATGATCTACAATATTTTATAGTTAAAAGATTCATAAATGAATCAAGTTTCTCACTAATATTTTATTCTTTCAGAAATTGACAGGCAATAGGAGGAACTGTGCAAATGTTGACCACAATGGATCATGCACTGACGAATCTCCAATGGAATCTGGAATGAAAAAATTCAAGCGAATGATGAACCAACTTACTCATGTTATGAGTAATAACTTGAATCAAAATGAGAGGCTGATCTCACCACGAAGGGAACAACATTCTCCAGTATCCTTTATGCACCACTGACCACCAACCTTTAGTGGATCGACTGACCTATTGATTGTTGAGCAATGGATCATCGCTATAGAGAAGATCTTTTCTGTATTACGTTGTTTAGATAAAGGGAAGGTCACCCTGGATGTCTGTCACATAGAGGGAGAAGCTATTCAGTGGTGGGAACAAATCAAAAACACGAGGTAAATAGTGGATATAGAATAAATGGAGTTCAAAGAGTTCATAGGGATGTTTTTCAGTAAGTATTAACCTCGTTCTATGTGAACAAGAATGGAGAAGGAGTTTCTTGAGCTGAAGAAGAAGGAGAATAAATCTGTTGGAAGCTACGAGCTAAACTTCACAAGGATTTCATGATATACCTCATGATTTTTCATGGATCTAAATAGTAAGGATGATAGATTATTCGGTGGACTGAGACCTCATTTACAGATGAATCGATCTAATCGAGATTATGATAGCTATGACGAGATTGTGAGGAGTGCGATTAAAGTCGTGCTAGTGTTTGGTGAGATGTAGTTGGCTCATAAATCCAATGACAAGATGATATTGATGGATCTAAGCTTAGGGAGGAATTTTGATCAGGGAAGAGGAGGAAATAAAGTGAAACATCCCACAAGTAATAAATGTGAGAAAAAGAATTCGGGAAATTTCCTACTCGGGAGTGGGAAGTGATAAATGTGTGGCAGAGATGGCCACATTGCGAGGAATTGTCATGGTGATGTGAAAGCACAACTTCCAAACACAAATGACAAGGGGAAGATGGGTCATTCCCTACTTGATGTCTAGTGCTTCAGTTGTGGATAATGTGGGCACTTTACCAATCACTTTCCAAATCCGAGGGTAGTGGAGGGGAACCACCGTCAGCCTCAGAAAAGCCCAAGGGATCAAAGTCGTGCATTTTATATCGCGACAGCTGAATTCGATACTCCGAATGATGTGGTAGTCGGTACTCTTGTTTTTATCTCAAATATAGAATGTAATTTATTTGATTCTGGTTCTTCACATTACTATATTTCCACCATGTTTGAAAAGTATTTATAATCAACCCCTGATTTGCTAAAACTAGAGTTATCATTCAAGACTCATGGTTGGAATATTCGATAATCGTCAGCATTTAGAAACACTAGAATTTAATTTAGTGAGAACAATATTATAACAAATATATTAGTCATTCCCTGGTGAAATTCAAAATTATACTCGGGATGGACTGGCTCTCAAAGTATAATGCTTAGATCAATTCTAGAATTAGGGAAATATCAGTACTCTTGAATGGAAAACCTAGAGTTTTCTTCCATGGAGAGATATCTCAACCTAATATTTGTCCAGAAGAACCTCTTATATCCCTCTTTATGGAGTTGATTGTTGAATAAGAAGAAGGAGATGAGATTTTGATGATAGAAAATTTACCCATCATCCATGAATACGTTAATGTATTTCCAGAGGAGTTACCTTGACCTCCCCCAGAAAGAGAGGTACAGTTCTCCATCGAACTTGTACCTAGATCTCAATCAATATCAAAGACCCCTTATAGGATGGAAAATGTGGAGCTGGAGTAGTTAAAGAAATAACTCCAAGGTCATTTGGAGAAGGGGTTTATCTGACCAAGTGTTCCTCTTTGGGGAGCACCTGTTCTCGTTATAAAGAAGATGAATGGATCGATGCGGCTATGCATTGATTATAGAGAACTGAATGGGATCACAGTGAAGAACAAATACCCTCTTCTAAGAATTGATGACTTATTTGACCAACTTCATGGGGCTTGATTATTTTATAAGATTGATCTTCGACCCATTTATCATCAATTGAGGGTGAAGAAAGAGGATATTCAGAAAACTGCATTCCGATAAAGATATGGGAATTATGAGTTTGTTGTTATACCCTTCGGACTGACTAATACACCAGCTATTTTTATGGATTTGTTGAATAGAGTCTTTAAGGACTACCTTGATAACTTTGTGGTAGTTTTTGTTGATAATATTTTGATATGTTACAAAAGTCACGAAGAGCATGAAGATCATCTAAGGGTTATTTTTCAAACTCTTCTAAAGGAGAGGCTTTTTTGAAAGTTCAGTAAATGTGATTTCTTGTTACTAAAAGTTTCTTTTTTAGGGAACATTATAACCAATGATGGAATCACAGTTGACCCTACAAAGAAAAAAGTTATAGAGGAGTTTCCTCAACTAAAAAAATAACTGAGATTCATAGTTTTCTCTGATTAGCAATATATTATAGGAGGTTTGTGAAAAAACATTCACGAATTTCTAATCCATCAACCAAGTTAACTTGAAATGGGGTCAAGTTCATGTGGACAAAGGAGTGTGACGAAAGTTTCCAATAGGTGAAGAAGAGATTGGTTCAGCACCCGTGTTAACTCTGCCCTCAATTGGAGACGGATTCATTATTTTTAGTGATGCATCTAAAAGGGTTTGGGAGTGTCCTCATGCAAAATGACAAGGTCATTCCTTATGCATCTCGATAGTTGAAGATTCATGAGCAGAATTATCCTACGCATGATCTCAAGCAGGTTGTGGTCGTTCTTTCTCTAAAGTTATAAAGGCACTATCTTTATGGGGAGAAATATGATATATACACAGACCATCAAATATTGAAGAATATTTTCACACAAAAGGAATTGAACATGAGACAAAATAGATTGTTGGAACTTATTAAAGACTATGATTCTTCAATTAATTATCTGTCTAGAAGAGCAAACCAAGTTTTTGATGCATTAAGTAGTAAAGACCTAGTTGTTCATTCCATGATGAGGATTCAAAAATATCCTTTGATCAATGACTTATTAATGATGGAAATGGGAATTATAAGGAAAGGGACATCATCAACCCTAACCCAAATGATTTCTCAACCGTCATTAATAGAGATGATCAAGAATTCTAAAAAAGAGGATGCTTTGTTACAAGAGAAGATTGAGGCTGTAAAGGATGGAAAGATTCCTGAGTTCAATATTGATCAAGAAGGTGTACTGAGATTTTGTAAATGACTATGTGTTCCATCTATTCTGGAAATAAAAAAGGAGCTGATGGATGAAGCTCACAGCTCTACTTTCTCTATACATCCTGGAAGCACAAAAATGTATAGGTACCTTCGTGATCATTATTAGTGGGATAATATGAAAAGGGATATTTATTACTATACTTCAAGGTTCCTAGTATGTCAGCAAGTGAAGATAGAGTGACAACTTCCTAAAGGGGTATTGTAACCACTACCCATACTGGCATGGAAATGGGAAAATATCACTATGGAATTCATCACTGGTCTTCTGATATAATCCAAGGGAAACAATGTGATATGGGTTATTGTGGACCTTATCACCAAGACTGCCCATTTTATCTCTATTCGTGAAGATTTATCTCTTGATCAAATTGCCATGATTTACATGAATGAAGTGTTAAGGCTACATGGAGTTCCACTTTCTATCATATTTGATCATGACCCAAGGTTTACATCAAAATTCTGGTGAGCTCTTTAACATGCTCTGAGCACTAAATTAAATATCAGTATGGACTATCACCCCCCAAATCGATGGCCAATCTAAAATGACTATTCAAACACTCGAGGACAAGAAAAGAACTTGCTAAATGGAATTTAATGGTGGATATGATCAACATCTCCCTTTAGTTGAGTTCTCTTACAACAACAACTTCCACTCGAGCATTCAAATGGCATCCTATGAAGCTCTATATGGGAATCGATGTAGAACTCCTACTTGTTATGATGAAGCTACTGAGAGAATGATTCTTGGGCATGATCTTGTGCAAGAGATGATAGAAAAATCACATGCCATTGAACAACTCATTAAGGCTGCTCAGAGTCGGCAAAAGATCTATTTCGACAACCGTCGAAGGAACTTGGAGTTTCATGTTAGTGACAAGGTATTTCGTTGAATTTCACCTTTTAAGAGAGTCATGAGGGTTGGGAAGAAAGGGAAGCTCAGCCCTAGGTACATTGGCCCCAATTAAATCATTGATCGTGTGGGAGCACTGGCCTATTGGCTAGAAATTCCTCCAAATCAAGCAGAAGATCAGGATTTCTTCCACGTATCCTTCTTGAGGAAGTACATACCTGACCCTTCACATGTACTAAACCTAGAGGTGGGAAAATTGGAACATGACCTCTCTTATGAGGAGTATCCAGTGGAGATCTTGGATTGTATATACAATGTTATATGCAACAAGACTACACAACTTGTTTAGGTGTTGTGGAGGAACCACAAATATGAAGAATCCACATGGGAACCAATGGAGTCTATGAGGCAGAAGTACCCACACATTTTCTCCACGGAGGTTATGAGTTAAAAATTTCACGGATGAAATTTTTTTAAGGGGGGAATAATTTAGAGACCCGAACTTTTTAATAAATTTTATTTCCTAATTTTTGTGTGTTATTTTATTTTATACTCAACAAAACTATTTCATTTAATGAAATGAGTATAATTAAAATGAGACTGTTGGTCAATATAACCATTGGAAACTAAATGTTGTGATTTTTGTCTCTAAATTCAAGTGATATTGGTTGATTCATACAGAAATATGATTTGATGGACTCATCCAATAGTCTTGGGCCGATCAAATCCCATCTAACGAAACTTGAGAAGGAGGCAGCACCAATAGGCTTTGCTCAAGACCAAACCCAAGCCGAACTTCATCGTGTGAAGCTTGAATGGAATCTACTTCGGGAGAAGTTCTAGATTATATAAATCACTACTCGGGAAGATGTTGGCTGACCCACCCCTAGAATCTCTCACATTAGCACACCTTACACTTAGGTCCTACGCTGGGGTTATAAGGAGTTATGTAACGAGACTGTAGCAACTTTGTGTAATCCTTTGAGATAAATAAAATTGTGGTTTCCTCCATTGGTGAAATTTTTGTTTTTTTTTCAAATGTATGAATAAATATAGGATGTATATTGATGAATTTTGGAAAAAATGGAAATTTTATAATATTTATGAAAACCTTTAATAATTAATGATGTGTAATGATTTTCAAAAAATGGTCTTCTGGAAATGTGTTTGGTAAGAAATTTAGAATCTCACAAGATCAACTTAAATTTTTGTGAGTAGTAAATTATGAAAAGTGATTTTACACATAGGATTAGTAATTTTACCAAATGGATTAGTAATCTCATTTAAAGAAAGTATTAATATAATTTAGGCACCTTGATTATGTAATTTGATTCAATAAAATAGGTAAATAACTGTTTCAGAAATTATTAGTCTAGTATTTGTTTTTTTGGGCGTATAGTGTTTTTAAATTAAAAATATTTAAAAAAATTACTTTTATAAAATGGAGTTCATTTTTTAATTCAGATAATTGATATTAGGTTATGTTGATTTTTGGGGATGTTTCTAAAAAAATGAATTTTCCGTGAATAATGAAAATACAGTTTTTAGTTTTGAGTGTTAAATGAAATCATTAAGGATGTAATAGTTATGTAATAATTATGTACAACTTATGAATAATAAGATAAGGTATGTGGTGTCCCATGTGGACAATACTATGGGAAAATACCATGGTCAAGCCCATTGTTTTTCCAATACCTCCGATGAGCTGTCCCTTGGCCATTAATGACTTGTCCCTTCAATTCTCTTATAAATACCAATCCTTTCCCACATTCATTTCATTAACAAATCCTCCTCCGAGATGTTCTAATATACTTACCTCCCAAGGAGTCCTCCAATGGTTCCCTCAAGCCTCCCAAGGTCCCGACCTTCAAGCTATCGATGTTACTCTTCATGGTAAAGGATTCTTTCACCCTCCTCTTTAAAGTCCTGACTTCTTTTATGTTGTGTCTTATATTTTCCATCTATTTATGTTGAGGGTATGTTATTATATGTTCTAATTTCTGTCCATTTTATGTAAAATTGTTGAGAGACCCCTTTCCGCTCTCATCAATTTGTTTTCTGAATTTTAAAGTGGCTCCGTTAGGCTGCCAAATTTTTTCGAAAAAAAAATCGCATCTTTTCTTTTCATTCATGTTTCGTTTTCTTATGGTATTTCATTCAAATATCCATAAAATGATCTTATTCTGTACGCATTATGTATTATGAATTATTTATTAATAGTTGACCCTTTTCCCCTCTCTTTTAAATGTTTTCTAAATCCATGTTATATAGCCGTTATGCTGCAGAAATTTCATCTCAAAATTTTTCTCCTTTTTTCACAAGAAATTCTCTTGTATTATTTATGTGAATAACGAATTATATTTTCATATCCAGGGATATTCGTCAATACATAAAATTGATTTATTCTATTCTGGAATTGATATACATATATCCCTCATTCCCTTTCCATGCGTTATAAATAACTTAATGACCATGTTTTTAAGTACTTTTTAAATGTCTCGATTTTGACAAGAAACCCATTTATTTGATTCTATTTGGGTTATTTATTAAATGTTTGATTATGATCTATGTGTATCACATGAAATTAAAGACATATTAAGGGTGCCCCCTGATATCACTTCAATGCATTGGGTAATGATTTAATCTCTAGAGATGACAAATTTCACGATACCTTGGTGAATAACCTTGGTAATTTTTATGACACCTTGGGGATGGACCTTGGTGATATGTTAATGAATGTATAAATGAAATGTTGTAGCCAAATATTATGGTTATGTTTCATGTTCTTTTTATTATGATATGCATGTACTTCAATTGATCATATCTTGAAATTGTTATTCAAGTTCCTATTGACATCACAAGTACATTGACTCCCTTGTTTACCCTTACTGGGCCTTCTCCTCACCCTTTCCTTTGATGTATGTCTCCAGGATATGAAAGGAAATAATTTTACATTGGATTATCTAATGATGAAGCCTTACAAGTGGATTAGAAGAATGTTTTATTTTGTATTCTTGTTTTATTGTTCCCGATTTCCAAGACAATAGACATTAAAGATCATCTGTATGTAAAATGTAATGAAAAGTTATGTATTAAAAAGGAGGGATGCCAAAAAGAACATCTTCAACCTGTATTTAATTGACTGTAAGAATGGTACATCATTTCCAATAAGTAATATGTCATCAACATATACTACTAGGATAATGACTGCATTCCCATTAAACATTTTGTAAACACATGTCTTACAATCATTTTTAACGAATCCAAATTATTCTATGGCTTTATCGAATTGAATATTCCATTACCTGGATGCTTAATTCTATCCATAAGTAGACCTATGCAACTTACAACCCCTTTGGGGCTCTTTTATTATAACAAAACCATCTAGTTGCATCATATTGACATCTTCAAATAGGTTTCCATTATGGAATGATGTTTTGACATCCATATACAAAATCTCATAGTCATGGTAAGATATTATGGAGATTATTATTCATATGGATATAAACATGGAAACTGGATAAAAGGATTCAACATAGTCAATTACATGATGATGATTAAAATTTTTCTCTACAAGGATTTTTTTATAGGTACTTACAATACATTCCTTGTCGAGTTTCTTCTTGAATACCCATTTACACTCAACATGCTCTACATCAACTGGTGCATCATGAAAAAAGAAAAAAACTGATATGATACATGGAATCCATCTCAGATTTCATATCAGTCAAACATATTGAATCTTTTGAGCTCTCTACTACCTCCTTGTCGGAGAGTGTTTCATATTTGTCCAATAATAATGAGTCATTATCCTTGTTGACTAGAAAACCATATCTATCTGGTTCCCTTTCCTCTCTTCAGCTCCAACATAGTACATGGTTTTCAAGAACTACTTCTTCTATGGGGAAATGTGGATCTTATTCATGTACAAACTCTTGTTTATCTTCAGCATCAACTTCATCAAAGTCAATCTTACTCCCACTTCCTTTTTAGAACATTATCCCTGTTAAGAAATATGGATTTTGGAGCAAAATTTATTTTCTTATGCAAGGGTTCGTATAAGTATTATCCCTTTGTTTCCTTGGGATACCCTATAAAGATACACCATGTGCCCCGAGTTTCTAGACTATTTCATGAGAAAACCCTAACAAACACCTTGCATCCCCATAACCGTGTATGCAACAAAATGGGTTTCGTTTAACTCCGTAACTAAAATTGAATTCCATTTTCCTCCTTATTTGGTACTAGGTGTAATGTGAAATCCCTATTTTCTAATGCATATCTATAAAAATATTATGAAAGATATACAAGAATCATCGTCGACCTTACAGTGTCTATAAAGGTACTATTCCTTCTTTCACTAACACCATTCTACTCTGAGGTATATGTGGAGTGAGTTGATATATAATCGTATACTCCCATAGAATGTCGCTGAACTCTTAGTTATGATATTCTCCACCTCAATCCGATCAATGTTTCATTATCTTATTACCAAGATGATTCCCTAATTCATTCTTGAATTACATTAATTTCATCAAGGACTCAGACTTATAACTCATCTTGTAAATAGATCAATATTTACAGAATTCATCATTAAAAGTTATGAAGTAAGAATATCCACCTCTAGATTCTATAGGAAATGGTCCACACACATCAGTGTGTACCAATCCTAGAAGCTCTATGGCACTTTCACCCTATCCACCAAATGAAGATTTGGTCATTTTACCTTGTAAACAAGAATGACATATATCAAGTGTCTTTAGCTCATAAGAATCTAAATAACCATATTGATAGATCATTGTCAAACACTTATCGTTTACATGAACGAGATGGTGATTCCACAACTGGGTGTTATATGAGTCATGTGAACTTTATTCGTTATCAATTTCCAACACATTGTTTTCATAATTTAATATACACAAATAGTTTTTAATGTCCCATACCATAACATATGTTTTCCTTATAAAAGAATCAAATTTTTTTTGAACATGAAAATAATCCCATTTGTATCCTAACTTAATAAAAAATTACATTTTTGAAAAAACTAGGTACATAATAATATCCTTGTAAAACCAAAATCATTCTCATTGGAAATGGGATGTGTTAGTCGATAATGGAAAGGAAAGCCATCCTCACACCATTGGCAGCTCGAAGATCCACCTCTCATATAGAAATTTTTAGGAATCTACTTACATACTACATTTGAATAAATGTGTGAGAACCATGAGCTATATCCAATACCCAATGTGTATAAATGGAATGATTATAGTCAATAACGAACACTCCCTTGGCTTCCCCTTGCCTCTGGGTGTAGTTCCTCTTCCAGTGGGATGACTTTCTACATGAAAATCACATTTCATCCTTTTCTTTTCCCTTACATTGGATATTTTTCTTCTTGGTCAGATGGTGCTAGGGGGATTTAGACTATTTATAAGGTGTAGTCCCCTATTCTAGGTCTTTTCACTTCCTATTTACTATAAGGAGTAGAGGTTTTTCACGCCCCATGTCTATATCCACTTAGAGAATTATAGTAATTAATGCTAAATGACACTTCTCATTATTTCTCGTATTATTATTTATAATAAAACTATAAAAGGTCTTGGAAAGTGATGATAGAATGAGATCTATACACAAATCATCTGTGAATTTAGTCCCTAAGATGTCCAGATACTCAATCTATCCAATAATCTTGACTACATTTGGCCCTATTGGTGATGACACACCATGCTTAGTGGTGAACAATGAGATAGAGATATCATTCCTCTAGTGTCTTACCTTCTATTAATAGTGACCATGATGGTTATACATCATTCTATAAGCATCCATTTACTCATGTAGCATTAAGATCTCCTCGGTCACGGCTGATATCATGAGGCACTAAAAATCCGTAGCATCATTCAAATGTTTCTCTTATGTAGATAGCTCCTCATCACTCACCTCGTTTCCAGGCGAAACTGGTAAAGGTTCTTCTAGCACATATATTTTCCTTTCTGGGAAAAGGATGACCTAAAGGCGACTTTTCCACTACTAGAAATTAGTTCCAATGAGAAGGTTTTCCTTCTTGAGTATGGATCATAACGATATGATTGATTTAATTTTTTATTTCATTTCTATAAATATTTTGAACAATGTTTTATTTCATTATCTAATAATACTAAGACAAATAAGTAAATAAATAATCATTAATCTCCCACTATTTTTCCAAAACCCAATATCCCTCACCATTGGCTTTTAAATATCGTGTTTCTTGGACACTACTGCAATAAGGATCCATATTTCCCTTCACATTACCCCAACTTTGGTTGGTTAAGCAATTTTAATGGTTTTAGGTAGGCATTACAAATTACAACAGTATTAGCTCATAGATCCTTGATTTGTGGATTAGACTCCCCAATCATGAAATTCTTAATTTTGGATTTCATCAACCTTTGCCTCTCAATTACACCAATTCATACTTTGGCAGTCAACCCTTGATGTAAACTAAGTCAAGTTAATCCAAAAGGACAAATTATAATTCCCCAATAATTGAAAGCACCCCAACATTGTATAATCAATAAATATGAACTATGGTTCTATTCTATACAATGTAATGGAAGGCTATATCGACTTAATATTATATTGAGGGATTTTATCCTTTATGTGTAAATTTCAATTTATTATCTTTTCAAATGCTTCTCAATATTATGTGGGATATGATTAAGTGATTAACCATGTATTAGATTACAATTACGCATAAGATATTTTATTTTAGTTCCATATTGTTTTCTTGTTAATTAAACAATTATGTGATCATGTCAAAAAATCAATAATGAATAACCATACAATAGAGAGAAATAAAATAAAGGGTTCGATCATGAGCATGTTATAATGGATATTTTATCCAGAAGTTGATAAACTAACCATAGACGTGGAGGAGAAACAACATGAAAAAAATTAGGTTTGTGTTTAGTGTTTTCTACCTAACCACGTTTGTATCTTCTTGGATACGTTTCTCCTCAACTCCTAACTCAAACATCCTCCACTAGCTTGAGAGATCCATCCATTACATATATTTTTACTCACAGATAGTTGAGGGGTAATATGGGATTTAAATTTAAAGAAACCAGGGGCATGTAGGTCGTACATATTAATGAGGAGAGAAGGCACACATTCCAACAATTTAATTTTATAAATTAAACAGAAACCATTCACATACAAAAGGTCTAATCTATCTCATTATCATCCACATTTATGCAATAATATTTACACATTAATAAAACTAAAATTCAATTCTCATTCATTATTATTTAAGATAAATCGTTCTCAAATCGATTAATTATTATCATTAATTAATCAGTCCTTTTATCTTAAAATTTTTCAAAATTTCCATGATATTTTTATCAATTAGAATTTTAAACAGATTAATAAATTAATTTAAAATTAACTTTGTACATAACTTGTAGTTTGGTGGAAAAAAGGTGAATTCCTATCCAAAACTAGCCAAAATGTATTATACTTGTATATACCTTATTCTTTGTGACTTGTAGCCTTCACGTGGAATTAGAATTATAATAACACTCATACATGATGTGTAGATCTTTGAAAATTTTACAGATGTTAACTATATATATATATATACAACAGTTAAAAGTTTTGTCTTATTTATATGACCACACGAAGGTACATGTCTCAAGGGTTACATAATATAATAATAAATTCTAAATCTTTATAATCAAGAAAAGGTACACGTTGTGTAGATCCGACTACATGGAATGTACCATCCTCATCGTCCATCTGAAGTACATCCCTAGGGAAATGGTGTGTGAGGTGTACTTCATAATTATATAGAGTAAACAGTGTGTCTAGTGGGTCACACATCATGTAGACTCCATATTATAGGGTCACCAGCCGGGAAAGTCTTGTCTGGGATACACGTCCCGAACCTGACCTGAAGGAACTACATGTAGTGTCGAATGGTCTACAGAGCATGTTGTCCAGTTTCTATTCACCAATTAATACAGGTCATCCCTGTATGGATTAAAGGTCAGTAATGGTGTAATTCATGCCTAATTAATGCAAGATATCAAATTATTTACTAAATTAAAATCATGAGGCGTTGAACAACACTATACTATTTGTAATTCCAATTACACGGTGTGTAGTCTGGTGTAGTACAGCCAAAATCCTTAGCACCTCTGGATGGTTTCCTCGATTTTATTTTAATCAAAAAAAATTTAATTTCCATTAGATAAGTGAGAAATGATGGAGGATGAAAATATATTGAGATTCAAATTTAAATAAAAAAGGACATGAATTACGAAAACTAAATTATGAATTCGTAAATCATCAATAAAACTATATAATTATAAACAATGATGTGACCCCACTATAATTCCACTAGAATGTTCTGGGCGTAATGGAAGCATGGGATGGGCAGTTTCCTACATTAATTTCCCTGTTACTGATAATGAATCTGTGGACAATTCAAAAGAATAACATCATGACAAACATAATTGAATCGTATAACATTCAAGGGAAAAAAGAACCTGAATCCAAGAAAGAAGTGATCATCACAAGATCATTATAGTTAATTTAATTAAATCATGAATTACCTTGAAGGAATTCTTTCTTCATTGATACGGCTAGACATAGATCTGGAGTGCTCCATCATTGTGTTGTAGAGATCAATGGTAGATCTCCTCAAGAGGTGATCCACTTGTGCTCCACGTATCTCTAGATGTCACTGAATGAGTCTTCAGGTGCTTGCATAGAGGATCCTTGCGCTTGTGTTTCCCACCACCGATTACATTGAGAACAACTTCTAAATCAATCTCTTGGATCTAGTGGAGTATGATCTCTTTAATTTTTGAGTGTGTTCTAACATACGGATAGACTCTCTAGGCCTGATATATTTTCTCCAAAGATATCGTTCAAATAAAATATTGGTATAAGGTAATAAGAAAAATAACATAATCGGTTATTTATATTACTAGGGATAGAAAAAAAATTACAACATGATCTTATTATTTTATTTAATCCCAAAAAATCACCATGTCAAATAATAATTGAAATATGAATATTTCTTTACATGCACCAACTTTGAAGATTAAAATTAATTTTTTTTAATAAAATAATATTCAATAATATTATTTCTCACTGGACCATTAATTCATCCTACAAATCCTCCACCATATTTATTTAGCCTCGATTAATGATTATTTATTTTTTAAATAAATATCACTTCATTATTCTCCAATATATATATAAATATTATATTTAATAGATAGAAAATAAATATTTCTTAATTATTTAACCCGCAATATTTTCTCTCGAATAACTAGTATCAAAATAAATGTGACCAGGAATCCATGAATAATCATTAAACCACATTCAGGATTACTCTTTATTCAGTTTTGTAAATTTTAAATATTCTATTATTTAACAGAGACACTGGATACACATAGTGTGTGTCCCTCTAGGCCTCTTTCTCGGGGGAATTAAGTGGACCAGCCTAAATTCCAAGGTTAAGATCTAACAACCTGACAAGGCATCCATAGAGAAAGAATTTCATGCCACAATGACATGTCACCTCATTTAAACACATACAGTGTAATATAATCAGTTTGTATCAATATCTCTAATCAAGTGGCTTGCATGAAAGTGTACTCAACCCAGACACATTATTTCTCATTCTTTGACTTCCTAGAAATTTTACTCGAATACAGAACCTCATGGCCATGGATTTATTTAGGAATTATCATTTCCACCAAAGGTCCTAAGATATCAAATTCCATTACAAAACATAGGGCACAAATCCTTTATCGCATTATTCATTAATGCATAATTACTTGTGAGACACCCATCATATCCAACCTCACGTCAAATATATGATATCATGGTTTTCTACAATAGATCTAAGTGCACAAGTCATAATACCCATTAATAATAATCTTAAATTCTATGGGCCAATACACACATCCTCATATAAGAACATCCAATGAAACATATAAATTTGGATTTCCTACTGGCCGGTATCCTTCTCATAATATACTCTTGGACATTACCATGGGAATACACCATGAGAAGGTTCCTCAATGTCATATGAGTCTCCACCCATGATAGTATGTATCATTTTTGTCCCTCAAATTATATAATATGACTATAAAACATATATTCAAGAATAGTGTCATAGCACTTCCAAGTTCTCATCATATCAGGGATCCACCATGACCTATTAGTGTGAAAGTTAGTCTTAATACATTATCTCATGCAATGATACACATAAGAAACATGATCTTCATGTTTGATGTTGTCTACATCAAGTCATATGGTAAAACACAAATGTGAAAACCCCTTCTCGGTTCTCTCTTTTCGGATACATCGTGTTGGAAAACCCTTTCAAAAGATATTACCAAATCATCTTATATAGACACCGAGTCCATATATCTAATAAATTTGGTCAAAATTAAATTTTCAATCCATTCATATTGGTAATTAAATCTACATTAATGTTGGGACAAAATCCTCTATTAATGTTGAGACAAATAACTCCATTAATAATTTTATCTCTCTTTTAAAATGAGTATAATCCTAATTATATACCCATTCAGCGTGTCAATGAAGGAAAAAAACATCCAACAAAATTATTTTGAATGAAAATATGTTTTTATTATACAAACCATCATCATAATCAGAAAATATGATGATTCCATTATGTATTTCTGATAGAAAAAATATCTTCTCCCCCTATAAAAGAAATCCAAATGTTGAAGTCTTTCTCACATATGTATCTTTATTGTCCTACTGAAGAAGACCAAAACTAGATACATTTCCCCCCCTCCCCATTATTTTTGTCTCTAATGAATCTGGAACAATCACAAAAAAAATTTCACCCACTCAAAATCCCTCGAGAAGCTAGTATATCACCTCTATCAACCTATTATTATTTACAAACATTATTCTGCTTCACACATGAATCCAAAAAAAATTTAAAGACTTCAATAATTCTCATGGAAAAAATTAAAGTATGAACCTTCAACGTTGATAAATGATATTGGGGAAATACGGAATTTGATGAATGTGAAAATAAAACAAAGAGAACATTCAAATGAAATAAAATCCTTGCCTAAAAAACTAAAATCTGATGTGCTGCGACCAAAAAATTATTTGTGCATAAAATAAAGTTGACATCAGAAATTTTTAGAATGTAAAAACCAGAAGGGAAAAACCATTGGATATGTTATAGAAAGCAGATCCATTATAATCAATGAGTAGATGATAGAGAATCAAAAAATGAAAGGAATATCAAAAGTGTAACTCAATGATATAGAAGAAGAAAGAACCAGAAGACAATAGATGAACAAAGAAGATATGAAAAAAGAATTTCATCTGAGAATGAAGAGAAAACAATAAATATAACCATACAGATCTGAATATCGTTGACTGAATAACCGAGTGCTAAAAACCCACCATTATCACAAAAAACTGATCATCGATCAAATATGATCACAAAAGATGAAACATTCTCCTCATGTTTGACATTTTGTGTTTTGAGATACATTGGCCCCCACAATGGTGAAAACCCTTTCTCAGTTCTCTATTGTTGGATACATCATATTGGCACACCCTTTCAAAACATGTTACCACATCCTCCTATACAGACTCCAAGCCCATTTATCCAATAAATGTGGTCAACATTAATTTTTTGATCCATTAACAGTGATAACTAACTCTCTATTAATGTTAGTAGAATAATCCTCTACAATGTTTATATAAATCTCTCCATTAATAAGTTTCCGTCTCTTAAAAAATGTACTATATCCCAACATGTTTTTGACACAGCTTTATCTACTCTCCTTATTTTATAATTCATGTTTGGGAATTAATATGATTTCATTGAACTCTCATAATCATAGTGGATATTTTGGAATTTTCAATTGGATTTATAGTCCCTTACATCATAGGGTTTTTTCACATTAAAAATAATGGATGATAATTTATTTATTCTTCTTTATAATCCTTCCATCTTTTATTGGGTTTCTCATAAATTCATTCTCGGGATATTTTTATCACGATATAAGGATTATACACAAAATATTTGTATCAAAGATGATGGTTCATGCATGAAATTTTACGTGAGAAATTTGGATGTTTTCTAGAGGATTGATGTCGTGTGAGATAGAATATGGCCTGGAGACAATGAAGGTTTAGAGATCTTTTTGGGACTTGAACTAATTATTTTCTTCAGAATCTGAAACATGTGAAGAATGAATTAAATATTGAAGATCGAGTTGACACGATAGCTCCTCTGGGTTTTGACCTGGGGGAGAAATTTTTCTTACAGGTGCTACAGATTATATGTCTATCATGATTATTGGGGAGACATATATCATAGGTTTTGGTTTTGATCAACAAGATAATATAGATTTAGATATAGAAAGGACATCAGCATTTGGAATTTCTTTTGTATGGGGTGTATTCATATTTCTATTGGAGTTGCAAAAGGGATTCCTCATTGTTTTAATAAAGAATGATTGTTAGTTTGATGCCAATAGGTTTTTGGTCCAACTTAGTTTGTTGGATGGTATCTTCATTAAGTGGTTGAAGGGGGTGATTAATAGGATTCATCCCGTGGGTGTTTCTATATCCGAGATAAGATAGTTTTTTAATATGAGATATCAATTTCCTATCACACTGACATAACTACATGTGTAGTTCACAGGGAAGTATATATTTTATATATATTGAGATGAGATAAGTGTTTAAATATTAACAAGGCAAATAAATGGTGATTTGGACATTTAAGATATCTTTATTATCTTATCTATATTTGAAAATGGAAGAAATGAAGGCCTTAAAAGGGGAAACAGGTGGTGGTGAATTTAGAGAGAGATGATCAATATGTAGTCCATTGAGATAAAGAGGAAAGGGGATGTCACGTTTGCAGTAGCCCGTATGTTTCATCAACAATAAATAACAAGTAACTAATAGTGGATCTACAATGTGATGGAATATTGCATTTGCGATAGCATCTGAAACACATAGATATTGAGCGGTTTTGATGCAATAATGGCAGGATCAATGATTGGGGCCATGTATTGAGAGTCTTTGTAATTGAAGTGATCAAGATGTGTCTCCCGAATAATGATTGGTGGTACATCATGATGGTGATATCATGTGAGGGACAAATCCTTTGGATGTCCCATGATGTTGCACGGCTGATGCATGTTCATATTTGATCTCTGAGGTAGTGGTGTTTCGTCGACAGAAGGGTGATGTTTTGTCACAGATGGATCATTTGAGCATGGAATTGGTACATTGATTTTCAGAGAGAAGTATGAGGAATACCGAGGTGTGGTTTTCACATTTTTTTATCATCACTCCATATTTTCTAATTCAATCTTGGGAATTACATGGAATTATTTTTAGTCTCTTATTCATAGTGAATATTTCAGAATTTCCTCATGGTTTTTTATTACTCCACATTAGAGAGGTTTTTAATGTTAAAAATAATGTGATTTTATTTATTTATTCTACTTTATATTACTTCCATATTTCATCTATTTTCTTAAAAATTATTTCACAAGATATTTTTATCCAAAGATCAGGATTCTCCCCCCAAAAAATGGAATCAATGTTGGTGGTTCAGGCATGTAATTTGTCATGAGAATTTTGAAAAATTTCAAGAGTAATGATGGCACATGATGAAGAATATGGGTTGGAGAAAAAGCAGGTTCAGAGAGTTATTTTGGGTCTCACACTTAATTATTTTCATTATAATGCGTGACTGGTGAAGAAATAATCAAAAATTAAAGATTGAGGTGATGTGCTAGTTACTCGAGGTTATGAGAAGGGGGGAAATATTTCTTGAATGTGATCCAAATTATTGGAAGATCATGATTATGGTGGACCTAGATATTTCATGTTTTAGTATAGTTTTAAAGGATAGTGAAGATTCAGATATAGTGCAGATTTCAGATTTTGGATTTCTTTTACATGGCGATTAGAGATGTTTCTATCAGAGTTTCAAAAGCGTGTCATCATATTTTCTACATAAGATGATGGATGGTCTGATTCCAATAGGTTTTAAATCTAACTGAGTTTGTTAGATGGTATCTCTGTTGATAGGTTGAATGGGGAGATTTATTGGATTCATCAAACGGGGGTTTCCAAATCTGAGATAAGATAGTTTTCTAATATAAGATATCATTTATTCAATCACTCAAATATAACTGCATATGTTTTTTAGGGGGAGATATATCTTTTATATCTATTTAGATGTGATATGTGTTTGAATATTAACATGGAAGATACACGGTGATTTGTAAATTTAAGATATAATTCATATATTATCTATTTTTTAAAATGTAAACAGTTAAGTCATTATAAGTGGAAGTAGCTGATGGTGAATAGAGAGAGAGAGATTCTCAAGATATAGTCCAACGAGATGAAGAGGAAAGGGGAAGATGCATTTGTGGTAGACCATGTGGGTCTTCATAAATGGAAAATGAGGCATCGAAAATGGATCTATGATGTGATGGGTTACAATGTTTATGGTATCATTTTCAGTGCATCATCATTGAGAAGGTGTAAAGTAGAAATGAGATGATCAATGATCAGGTCCAAATATCATGATTCCTTTTGATTTTAGTGATCAAGCGATGTCTCCCAATTGATGATTGGTGGCACATCGTGATGGAAAGATCGTGTGAGTGATAAATTCTTCATGTGTCGCAAGACCATGTAAGGATCCTGTATGTTCATATTTTATCTCTAAGGTAGTGGTGGTTCATTGATTGAAGGGTGGTATTTTGTCATAGATGGATCATTCAAGAATGGAGTTGGTTAGATGATTTTCATAGAGAAAGAGGAGGTGTATCAGAGTGTTGTTTACACAAAGGTTTATCTATGATCTCATTTGTATTTCATGTTTGGGAATTACTTTGATTTCATTGTACTCAATGATTTATAGTGGATATTTCAGAATTTCCCCTTGGTTTTTTAATCCTCCAAATCAGAGTGTTTTTAAATGTTAAAAATCATACTTGCTGATTTATTTATTATGCTTTATACCGCTTCAATTATTCATCGGCTTTCTAACAAATTTTTTCTGAAGCGATTTTATCTGAAGATCGAGATTCTCCCCCAATAGTTCGATCCACGAAGAGAACATAGATCATCTACTCAATCCTTTGTTTGGATTATGGTTTTATATTGGTTCTTTTTGAATCCTTATATTCTCTTGGATGTTTCTTCTATTACTGTTACCCTTATCAAATTTGAAACAGAGACCTAACATTCAAGGTTTGAGACTATGTTAGAATTCTTATGGAAATTGATCTTTGTTCTCTGCTGATTGAAACATCTTTTTTGGTAGCAGATGAATTCAAATTTTAATTTTTTTTTTGAGTATGACCATGTCCATGAATTTTCATCAATTTCTTTTTCATTGGTCATCTTATGTAATGATTGCTTAAGGGGATGAAAAGCTCAAATTGAGAAAAAATCGGGCATAATATTTAGAAATATAAATTAAATTGCAAGTGGTATATAATGATCCTATTATTAGGGGTAATTATATGGGTTCTAATGGTATAAGATCTATGTATAAGAGAGATTCTACTAATGCTCTTTTTTCCGGTAAGTCCTTTGACTCCATGAGGAATGGGGGCAGTGCAGATAGACAAACTGAAGGTGAATCACTTCATACCTCCTTATATTTTGTTGATGTAGTTGTTGAGGATAAGGTTCCTAATTCTATCCAATGTATTAATGACACTCCTAATTTAAATAATGTAGATGATGATCATTGTGAATAATGCAGAAGATGATCATTGTGTGGCTCAACATACATCTACTTTGAAACAGGGTGATAGATGCGATTCAAATTTATATGAGAGCCCGAACAGTGATGATAGAGGATACATCGTTGAGCTTATTGAGGGAAATTATTTTTTTAGTGGGAAGGTTCCACCTTATATAGGAGATCTTTCTATGTTCAAGGAGGTGGCTAGCTCAAAAAAGAAATATCTTTATCAATTTCATTAGGTTAAGAATGCAAATCAATTGGAACATGTGTATCTTGATGTGAATCAACAAGAGGTGTGGTGTAAAAGATCCCTCTAGTGGAAAGGTTTATTTATTAATGTAAATATGATCAACAAGAATGTCGATGATGTTTTACATGTTGTAAATGATGGAGATCTTCCATCAACTCTTGTGGATTCCCCTCCTAGTCATGACCCTGGTGAATTTGATTGTGTTGAGGTCAGGGAAAGTTATTCTGGTATGGTTGTTGATGGGAATGCTAATAGGGGGTAAAATCCAATCAATGGAATTCAACATACGGTTAATTTCATAACCAAGATAAAATCCAATAGAACTCCTAACATTGTAATTTTCTTTGTGGAATGACTCAAGAATATTCGGGATATTCTTTACAACGAGGAGGTGGTATAGGGATCAAATACCCTCTCTTCAAAAGAGGACCACAACATACAACATCTAGCTATGGGTACTATAAATTTAGATCAAGAAGGAATCCAGCTATCTGAAAATGCACCTGCTCTGCAACATGGTTTACAGGCTTTCAAGGAGGATGTATAGGATTTTGAAGCATTAACACAAAACAAATCTGACATGTAAGGTAATTTAGGAAAATTCACTAAAGCGAGAGCACAACATGTTGACACGCCAAATGTAGTACATGATAAGGTGGGAAATTATATGATTTTGGATGATCACGGTGGAACATGGGTCACTCAAATATGGATAGGAATATATCATCCTCAAGGTCGTTGGAATGCACAAAATGTGGGAAATAGATGCTAAAGAGGACAATCATTTCCCTTTTATATTCTATTTTTTGGATGAATTGTTTTACTACTGTTGTTTTGGTGGCCTATATGATAAACACAGTTGTCGCAACCCCTTGTTCTATGTCTTTATCTGTTTCTAATAAATTTTTGGGGACATGGGGTTTTAGCATGTAGTTTGCACCGTTTGGATAATTATTGAAAAGCAGAAGTTTATTGACACTATAAAATTAAACACATGACATGATCATTTTAGACATTAATGATAAATTATAAAAAAAATAGATACAAGTATACATACACATCAATTTAATGGTAAATGAGTTGGAATCCATCATAGGGAGATTAGTGGATTTATTTAATGGAAATTTTTATACTAACATATCACTTATACGAGACTTATGCATTATCATTATGTTATTATGAATGACCATGTATGCTGATTTACCATGGATTACATATTATTTAGATCTAATTTAGTGTTTCTAACCATATATTTAAAATAGTCATGGAATTAAATTATTTTTGAAGTGCTTGTGTTAAAATTACAATCGAGCAACGAAATAAAAAATCGTTAATAAAACAGGTTCAACACTAGTTGAATAATAACCGGGGAAGTATTTTTTTTACAGGAGAACTACCTGCAGGCTGTTGTTGATGCCCAGAGGACTGCCTGCATGCTACTGTCAGGGTAGAATATCAGGCCTATATTGGAAGATGGAAATATTGTAAATTCCGGGGACACAAAATCCAAGGGAATGTCCCCGTGATGGAGTGACTTATGGATCCCATCATGTCCTTGTTTTGGGGACACAATTATGATGTTCGTGGGGAATACAAAATCCAATGGAATTCCCCTTTTCGGGATCCCATCATTATAGTTCGGAGAATGTGTTGGTTGTTAAATTGGGAGCCATGGGTCATGTTGTTCCATTCCTTTTCAGGATCCGATCATTTCAGACGGTATGCAACCCAAAATACCCTCCCCATGCCTAGATCCTCAACTACAGAGGAAGAACAGAGTAGGGTTGAAATTTATAGGAGGCTAATTGTTTTATATTTTAAAAATAGGAGGTGTAGAAAATGGTATTGACAGGATACAAGATTATATTTTCAATTTATTTAAATCTTGAAAAGAAATGGAAAGAATACCTCAAGGTGTGAATATGCCCGGGTCGAGGGCATGCCCAAGGATCTCACATCTCACAAGCCCTCCTCCCCCATCGGCCACCCTGCACCCCAGTGTACTCTTTACTGGTGCTCTCCTCTATTTCACATCTTCACTTGTTCTCAATGATAATGCTTGAGTTGGTCATAAGGATCAATGGTATTATGAATTTTGAAATGAATTCAGATCCAAAATTGGTTTAAAAGAAGAATATCATTATGAAAAATTAATGGAATGTTTTGATCATTGAATGTAATTGAATTTATAGATGACTCTAATAACCATTATTCTTTATCGTAAATACATATTCTTCATTTATATATTTATATAAATATATATTACTACTACCCATCATGTTCAATTGAACGACATGATCATTTGATTAAGAATTTTCATTCACTCGCTTAAAAAATAATGGTAATGATATATGAAATTTGTGTCATTCGTTGGGAGAGTGGGAGGAAATTGGAAGAAGAAACAAAGTGAGTGGGCTACTCATAACACGTGGAAATATATTGAATATTGGTGATGAAAAAATGTATATGGATTCATTCTATATAACTATAGATGGAAATTTATGTGCACATGTGTATATAAATAAAATAAATGTATGGATAATGTATGAATATTAATGTGTGATTTCAATGAATGTAGATGGATACATTAAATAAAATAATAGATGTTAATTTTGTGTACATATGTATATAAATTAAATCAATGTATGCATAAATCTTGGAGTACTAACATGCTATCATTTAGAGGATTATTTACTTCTATAGGTGAAGGTTTTTCACCCCATCATGCGGGGGAGTACCTACTCCAACAGTAGTATAGAGGACCCAAACCTCATCAAGATCTCGGGGATTGCTAAACCTATACCTAAACTTCTCGATATGGACTCATTGCCCAAAATTGTGGACTATTAACGTTCTGATTAATTTTTACCTTGACATCAAAATTTCACTATAGGAGTACCTAAACCAAATGTTTTCTTGGAATTTCTTGAACAAACAACATCATTAATTTGTAGAGATAATATCCTAACATTACAATTGGAATTGGAAATGCTCTATCATAACCATGAGAATCATGGAATTGTGTTATATATAAGAATATTAAATTATAACAGACAAATAGAAAATGGTCATATGACTAATTTAAATTTATTTACAACAAATAATAAATGATTGTTTCCATTACATTAGCATATAGTCATCATATAAAACCATGTTTCCTGTTAATATTAGCATATTATATTTTAAATTTGTTGTAATATATTTTTCAATATATTAGAAAACATTATATTTTTATGGTGTATGATGTTCTCAGTCACCATTCATATTGTGCGCATGAAGCATTGTTTTTTACAGACTGGTTATATATATGAATTTAAAGTACATAAATGTAAATTATAGTCTATAAACATTTAATGAAATTAAACTTTCATTTAACTAATAATGTCATTTCAAAATTCATATAATAATTATGGAATATGAAATTTCATTGTTAAGACTTTCTATATTGGTCAAATATTAACATTTATAACCATTTTTGACTAGCCCCATCAATCAAAAATGAACACTATAATCGGTGAAAATTCAATATCACAAACATATGCACAGTATCATCAGTGAAAATGAAATATCACAAATGACATTATCACAAACCCAAAAATTTCAAAAAAATATCAAATAATTAGAATGATAGGTTTCTGATCTGGATTCTCAAAAGAGAAATATAGCATAGTGTCATCAGTACCACTCATATGTGGAAATAATCCTCATGTACCACCATCAAAAATAATGATTTAGTAACCCAAAAAATTATATGTGAATGAAGGGAAGATTTCTTCAAACAATATTAAGGAATTTAATATGAAATCATAGGAAACAATTGGAGAAAATATTGTATCAGTTCATATATAGAACTAACTCTAGTGCTCAAGATATATGGACCACCGACCCTCTATATCCATCACTGTATGTTGATTTCCCAAATTTGAGAATAAGTGTATGAAATGTGTTATATGTAGCATCCAATCCATGAATCCAATATTTTTAACCTCACCCTATTTAGTATTTTAAAATAAATGGATGACATCTGACAACACTTTACAGTTCCCATTATCCCTTCTCTTGTGTGAAATAATAATTCCCCCTATGTATCACATGATTCATGAGAGAATGGGCCCTTAAAAAAGACTTCCAAAAATGAGAAGATGTAAGTATATTGAAAACAAATAAAATGAAACCCCACATATTCACACTCTTCTTTGCTTTCCCAACCAAACTACTAAGTATGCACCTGACATTGGAAATAGGAGTCCCATGTTACACGGTATGGGGTTGCAAAGACATAATGATCCCTAAATTTCCCATTATGGGCCTTGCTAACATTCTCAATAGATAAAATAAAGTTTTTATTAAATAACATTTAAAACATATATACATTTAATAACAGTTAAAACATATATATAATTATTACACTTATACATTGTCTTCTCACATAATTAGGAAGATATATAATTTACATAGCCACTAATAACTGGATAAATAAAATTAAAGTGAATATAAAAACATAATAGGTGAAAGAAGATTATGATAGTCATGTAATTATAATTTTGATTGCATGCTGGAAACACTGGAATATAAGGCATAAATAAACAACGAAAATGGATTCAAACCCATATATATAAGAATACAATAAAAAAAGATTTAAAATTTTATATATGGTTTTATTAACACATATAATGTTGGAGAATAAAATTTATTATACCAAAAATGTATGGTATTATACCATACAATTAACACGAATATGAAGATCAAACAAATATGTAGTATGTAATGATAAATGAAGGGGTGAGAAGTAATGCAAACCTGGTCAAGAGGTATTATAACATGTTAAGCCATTCTAACATTTCTATAATGTATCTATATTGAGTTGTTCAGAGATTAAAATATTGGGAACATAATATAACATAATGTAGGTGTGAAATTTTTTTGAGAAAAAATAATTGGAAAATACTGAGTTATCTAGAAAAATGAAATACTATTTCAATACCTTTGATAGACATAAATTAAATAGTATGAATTTGAATGAATTGGGTTAATAAGCCTTGTTCTTTGAGGAGAAGAAACCGATATTAGAAATGGATGAAGCTTGAAACTTATTGATTTGTATTAGTATTCTCCACTTTGGTCCCTTCTTACACCACCTTCCCATTAATAATGTGATATATGATCTCAATATATTTTTTATGAATGTGTTTGACCTGACTCTTCAAGAGTTTAATAGAACTCTAGTTATTAGAAAATATCATTAGAGGTTGTTTCACTTCATCAGAAATATTTTCAAACTATTCCTTAATCCATATATGTTAAAATTATTAATTGGTTACTAATACATATAATTATTATATTTTATTGAGAGATATATTCATATTTTTACTCATATAACCTACACATTTATTTATAATAATTAATTCACCATAACATGTGGAAATTCAATCCACTAAATCACCATACCATCCCACATTAGAAAAAAAATCGCAATTCATAATCCTTTCAAGCATGAAGGAAAAATATGAATTTCAGAGGACCTTCAATGTATGTCATGGTCTTTTTCACCACTATGACATGCTCCTACATTTTATTAGTTTTGGTATGGGTTTTCAAATATGTACAATAAAAAAATAAAATGACTTTACTGCCAAAATTAAAAACACCCCTTTATAATTCTGTAAAAAAATTATATTTATATTTTCCATCCACATACTAACCAAACATTTCTTTAACACAATCGTAGTTGACCTTGGTTTAGATTCATTCATACCAAACATCATTATTATCTCTCATACATATATAAATTTAAGGATTATGGCGTATTTCTCATTCTGAACAACTTGGAACCCTATAAATTATGTGAGGTCATAAATCGCATATATTTCTTATTAAGACAACATTATATATGAAAACTAATCTATATATCTCTATATACACCCAGAAAATATTATTTCTTCTATATAAATCATCAATATTTTTTCTACCCTCTAAATATTCACCTATAGGTTTTGATTATTATCACCCCTTCTGAATTCCAGAATCATTGAATACTATAATTATATGGGTTTATATTAAAACATATACATATAGAGAATAAAATGTATTATAAAAGCATAAATTTGATTTCATGATTGTCACTTCCATATTATCAAGAATCTATGGTATAATTCTCTTCATGAAATCCATAATATGATTCCACATGATTGTCACTTCCATATTAGCATAAATATGTGATATTATTTGCATCATTAAATACATTATATATGCATGTTAATATAATTTTGTAAAGGGTATATCATGAATTAAATATCCTCCAATACATTATGTAATTCTTTTTTACATCTAATGAGATCACTATGTTTTTGGTACTAGGGTTAAAACCCAATATACTTTTCAGATATGGCATGGGAGTTGAAACAATACGTTGTGTTTTAGTAATAAGTAGTAAACCCAATACAATATTATTTTTGTATTGAGGTGTAAATAAAATCCTATATTATAGGAAAAAAATTCTCTATCAGTAATCAAATTTGAACAACTAAGTGTCATATACATTATTGGAAACTGTTAGTTTGCACCAACATTCAAGAAGACACAAACCAAAAAATGAGATAGAAAAGGAAGATAAGTTATTTTCTAAGTGTAGAGATATACTCCTATTTATATTAAGATAAATAATATATAAGATAGTATTCACAAAAATAAGACCTTTCTGAAATCCCCCAAATGAGAACTAGTGAAACAATAATTGGGATGAGATTTGAATTTCAAGAAACCATATTTCTTGTATAAAGATAAAAAAAAATTGTTAACAAATATAAAAATATTATATTTCATCAAGAGTAATACCTTCTATGATTCCATCGCAAGGAATAAAATCCATTTCCCATAGTGCATTCATAGATCCAAGATGGCCTGACACCAAGAGGAAGTATCCAACAATGTAGTTTGACAACACAAATGCTTGGGGACTCACTTCCAACTGAGAAAACTATAGGAAAGGATGAAATGATTATCTGATAAATTAATACATTTAAATATCTAGATTATTTAATTCAGACTCACATACATCCCCCTAAAGATGATAATTCCTCATGAATAATACCTTTCCTGAGTCCATCGCATGGTTAAAAAACCTTTTGCTTGGCGTAACTATAGATCCAAGTTGGAGTCACACCTTGAGGAAGTATCCATCAATGATGTATGATGACAAAAAGGTGTGTGGAATCAATTCCTCTAGATAAAACTATATAAAGGGTAGAAATAATCTTCTAGTAAATTAATACATTGACATTTCTATATTCATTAATGAAATCTCACATAGACCCCATCCAGATCAACAGGTTGTGAATAACATCACCAATTATGAATTCCAGCATCATTAAATAATATTATCATATGGGTTTGTATTGACACTTGTATAAATGGAGAATAAAATGTATTATACCAACTTCAATTTTTTGGAATGATTTTCACTTCCATATTATCAAGAATATGTGGAATTATTTTCATCATGAAATCCATAAAATAAAACCACATGATTGTCACATCCATATTAGCAATAATATGTTCTATTATTAGTATCATGAAATCCAAAATATATGTATATATATATATATATATGTAAAGGTTGGATCATGAATTACACATCCTACAATACATTAGTTAATGGGTTTTACATCAAATAAGGACACTATGTTTATTGTACTTGTGTTAAAACCTAATATAATGATCACATAGGGCGGGGCATAAAAACAATATGTTATGTTTTAGTACTAAGTAGTAAACCTAATAAACTATCCTTATTGTATTGGGATGTAAATGAAAATCCTCTATTATAGGAAAAACATATTTATGAGCAATAAATTTGGAACATCCTATGGGATGATAAAATATTGAAATACTAATAATGATTTTAATATAGTTAGTTTTCACCAACATTCCAGAAGTCAAATTTTGAAAAAAAAAGAGATAGAAAAGGAAAATAAGTCATTATCTATGTATATATAAGCACCTCTCTTGAAATTAAGAAAAACTGTTGATAATATAGTAGTCCCATAAATTGTCCATTGCTGAAATCCTGCAGAGGTGTAGTAGATAAACACTAATGGGGAATATAGTTGAATTTCCAGAAACCATATATGTTGTGTTGAGATAAACAAAGAAATTATTGAAAAATATAAAAATATGACAATTCATCAAGAATAATACTTTTCATGTTTCCATCACCTGGAATAAAAACCCTTTACCATAGCACACCCATAGCTCCATGTTGTCCAGACACCAAGAAGAAGTATCCATCAAAGCTGTTTGATGACACAAAGGCTTGGATAATCCCTTCCACCTGATAAAACTATAGTAAATAAATAAATTGTCATATTATAAATTAGTACAACGACATATATAGATTATTAAAGGAAACTCACATAGATACCACTGCAAATGATAATTCCCCATGAATAATACCTTTCATGATTCCATCACCTAGAATAAAAACACTTTCACTTAGCACAACCATATATCCAAGTTGGCCAGACACCTAAATGAAGTATCCATCAAAGAAGTTTAATAAGACAAAAGAATGGGGAATCCCATCAACCTGATAAAACCTTATGTAATGTATAATATTCGTACTTGTATGGAATAAAATTTGGACCTGTTTGAAAAAAATATTAAAAAATTTAAAAAATGATACTATTAACCCTAATATAATAAAAAACATAATAAAATAGAAAAATACCTTAATCTAGGGGTGTTACATCCTTACTCGCCTATTGATCTAATTTTTAGTAACAACTCCTTATATTTATATTTAAACATAATAGCTATTGAAACATATATTTGGTTAAAATACTATAAAACACTTTGAATGTAAAACACACTAAATATAAAGAACTCATATCATAAAAAAAAACCATTAATATGGAAAAACTATCCTATATTCCCTCACGCGCCTTCTAAACATACTTCTATAGAGTTAAATTAAAAACATTACCACCACTTGAAAAAGAAACAGTTTGTAAGGAAACCAATCATTTAAAATAAATACATTTTTTCTATTAGGTGGGGAATTAATTTAAAAATAAATAATGATATAGGAAAAAATTTCAATGTGACAACCTCAATATCAATACATGCTGATAAATAGATATGTATCCCAAAAAATAATACATGATATGACGCTCTTCTTTAATCGCACAGAGTATAAAAACTCAGAACATGTTCTATAGATAAAAAGGGGAAACCATTCATGGAAAACAACACTAAGGGAAATCTTAGACATAAATGGGGACTCTCATTGATTACCCTTTCAAGCAAGCCATAGTAATGTTCTAAATTCTTGAAATGGAAAGGAATTATCGAAGAAGTAAAATGATGTGATATGTATAGAAAATCAGAAATCTTCATTAACTGTAGTAACATTGTACAGAGTCATCAAATTTGGAAATAGGAAAATATTCATGAAGAGAATAAGCGTAACTATATAGAATAAATGTTGGGCCTGTTTGACAAAATTTTGTGATCAAATTTTAAAAATAAACTTATTTACACTCTTATGATAAAAAAATAATAAAAAAGTGAGGTAACTTATGCCAAGGGTGTTACATCCACTCATCTATTCCCTTTTCCAGCCAGACACATTAATTTTCTACATTAAATTATTACAAAGGAAGTCTCAAATTGGGAAAATGATGAAAAAATTGTAATCAATGTAACTCCAGTAATCCGTCATTATGGGTTTCCAAATACATCATGACACAGAGAACATTCGATAACTCATATTATCATAATATTCCAAAAGGATTAGGGATATTTTATTCTGATTGAGCTTTGCAAAAGGATACTATGACCTAACCATTTGTGGAGATTTATGCCAATGATCATAACACAATATTCATGGAATTTTCTCGAGTGATAGAGAATATCATCCGCCTCAATATCACTATGGAAAAGTGTGGTGAGATCTGTTGTAGGTGTGATTTTTTAAACAAAATGAATTGTTAATTTGTGGTTACGATTGACATTTTTAGATACTGGATAGAGTGATATGCTGGGGTTGGTCAGTAGTAGATGCTAAGGTTGGAAGGAATAACTAGGTGAGATTATTCAGGAATGATAGAATGGAAATAGAATCCGTAGTGGGGAATAAAAGAAGGAAAAAATAAAATAAAATGTCACTAGAGAGGTTTTGGTAGTCAATGGGAAGACAATGCACCATTAGGGGAGGTGTGCTAAGAAGAGGTGGAGGTTCTGTCAGAGAACACTTTGGAGGCATAGTTGGTGGCTATGGAAGAGGCAGGGATGGATGCAGAGTGGGAGCTAGAGGTGGAGAGGGGAGACTGGGAGGAAAGTTAACTAGAGGAGAGGAATAGGAATAGAGAAGCATCCTAGGTGGAGATGGGAATCAGGAGGGTCTGGATGGTCAGGAGGGGAATTGAGACACAAGAAATCATGACGAGGTAGCCAATATAGAAAAAATAGAGTAGTTGATGAGATGTGGAGGAGAAATTAAATTCTATATTATAGATAATGGATATTCAAGGGATTGTGTAAGCGTGTGGATGATTCATGGGTGAATATTTTATCATACAGATGTCATGATCTATGAGAACAGGAGTTGTGCGGCTGTGTCGGCATAACAGATGTGAGTGTGGTCTCTTTAATGCAGTCCCCAGGGTTGTACTACTTCTAGAACATAATTGATATCGCTATGTACGCATTGGACCACATCCCCATGAATATAAACAAAAAAGAAGCATGAGGCGTGGAACTCACCCAGTTCTGTGAAGAGGAACTCATTAACCTAAACATAAAGCAGTGCACAACCCTCACCCCGCTAGTTATCTCAACGATGTGAAACTCATTACCATATCTTCACACCTACCAAGACCACCACTCCATCATCATTAGAAGCTTCCTAAACATGGAATTAGTGCACTGTTCATGTGAAGTGCAGGTTCTGTCCCATCGATCTTCTTCCATGCTCGACCACACTACATAAGGGAACTAACTAGGTCTTCTTAACCCAGCTCCTTGGAGAAGTTATGTATCTGTGTCTTGTTGTGATATTATCTCCTTTTGTAATTTAAAAAAAACACTAAGATATAAAGAAGAATATAAAGAATATAAATATATGATAAAATACAAACACCTTTTAACAGAAGAATATCATTCACAGTTCTGGTCGTGTTTTATTTGTTTTGGAATAGCATGCCAGAAGCACAAAATAGCATTATATAGAATTTCTAGAGCCTGTAAAAGTTTAATAAATTTCCTTAGTCATGTAAAAGATCAGGAAATTGCAACAAAATAATGTTTCCACAACAGAACTTATATACATTTCTATGCATATGCTAGGAATCAACAAATGTACGTTTCACCTTTACAACTTCCTGGATGAACGAAATTAACATGAAGGAAACAAAAATATAAATTGGTAAAGGTAACCAAAGTCACAAAATGGGGGCTTATAGAGAAGTGACCAGTTGGTAAGAAGAAACCATCTATACATTGGATAATTATGGCATTCATATATGATAAAATCAAATACTTCTCATCTACCCATGTTCGACTACTATTTCCATACACCTCTGCATATTATAAATCAATTAAGTTAATTCTATTGATTGGGGAAAAGGATGAAAAGTTTTGCATGATAAAAGGTTTTTCAATTTCATTATTACCACAATGATACATAAAATATTATGTTTCTTTCCATGAATACATTAATCCAAAACAATGAGAATTTGATGACACAAATCACATATAAATCACTTTTAACATGTACAGGTTGATGAAAAATAACCTAGCCATTAAAGGTTTCCATCCATCACCTTGGCCCTCAGAATATGTACATGCTGAAGAAGTTGTAGAATCCATTTAAATCTGAAAAAACCTACTATGTTACAATTATTTAAGGATTATAAAACTAACACGGAGTATGAATATGTAGGTGGATATGAACTGAAATTGAAATTTAGGAGTAGATTAAAAAATATCTAAATACATGACTATTTTGTGGTAGGGTTTCTCCATATGGACTACAAAATATACATACCATGGGTATTATGATGATGTATATAGTAGCAGATCTGAATGAAGGATGAACCCTTGCTAGGTTTTGGGTGTGTGGACACTTTTATTCATGAGGATGGATGGAAACAGTGGAATAAAATGGAATAAAATGCGATTATGAATTTGGGAGGCAAAGACGAGGGGAGTTCTAGAGGCATAGATAAGGAGAATAATGGAATAAAGGCATCTATTGGAATTAAGGCATTAATGGGAATGATGGTAGTCATAGGAAGGCATAGTCGGAGGGTTGGAAGGGGAGGTTGAGGTAGAGAGAGATGTGTCTATATGGTGGAGAGTTCGAGAAAGGTAGCGGTTGGCTGAGGTAGGGAGGAAGTGAGGCGGGGAAGAGGGATAGGTGGAGAGGGGGGATTAGAGAGTAGGTTCAGGATGGGGTGTAAGTTCAGGTAGACTGAGAAAAAAAAAGTGATAATGATTGTGAGAAGAATGGGGGGAGGTGGTGAGGCACAGGTAAAACCCATGGTCGGGATGACAATGGTGAGAAGGAAGCATAGACGGTGAGGTAGATGCAGTGAGAGTGAGGTAAAGCTGGGGATGCAGGATGTATGATGGAATAGGGTGGGAGGCAAGAGGTATGGGTAGGAAATGGGGTTGGGGAATAAGAGTTGGTGGGTGGGGGAGGGTATAGCGGGGTGGGAGAGTGGAGTGGAAGGGGAGGCCGACACATAGATGAGAAAATATTTGTAGGAGAAATGTGTCCATGGGGGGACACACTATAGAACAGATAAATGAATTTTATACATATACATATATAATATATATTATTTATTAGACAAATTTATATAATATATATGTAATATATTCCATATATATATTTATAATATGTAAGCATATATTTGTTATCATGTTTTTTTACAATCATGAAAAATTTCCAGGACATTTTTTATCAACAACTTATGGTTATCGAGATAATTTCTTTTAGTAATCACAAAGAAAAAAATGAATGTTGAATCCCCTAGGAAGATTAAAAATATAAATAATGAACGGGTGCTGCAGTTGGAACCTAGAAAGGTGAATTTACCTATCTCAACCGCTTCAGAGGGTTATTTTTATACTTTACGAAATCATATTTCTGACATAGGGATGCATTCTTAATACCTAGTTATTTTAAAGGCTTTGTCATGCATTGATAAATAATCAATTAATGCATTAAGTAAAACTTAGGTAACTACACTTAACTCTTATGAAGTGCATGATTCTATAAATAAAGTGAAAGATAGTGTATTTTAGGAAAATAAGGTGGAGACACTCACAGAAAAGAATAGTGTGGTTGATTTACCTAATGAGACAACTATGAAGATAAAGGTACAATCTGATGTTGGGAGAACTGACTCTTATGACAGTTACATAAATGTGTTTTGGCAGTATGCAAGGACTTCGAAGAGTGGCCGTCATCCTAGAGGTTAATTCCATAGAATGTATGTTTAAATGGTAATTCTAAACATTATGAATAACATGAACATGGAGCTATGATTAGAAAATAATTTGGTCCTGATTGAGTTCAGTGAAGGCAGTTTATTCATGTCTTACCCCAACCTCTTATTGGTCTTGAGTTTTTTGTTCTTTCAATAAAAGGTCTATTCCCCTTTCTTTTTAATATATATATATATATATATTTATAATTCACATTATAGAAAATATATTTATATACTTATATAAATATAAATATATATATATTAATATATAAATATACATGATTATTAAAATAGTAAATGATTTTATAATAATTTTAAGATTTTTTAAGTAAATATTTAATTTTTTTATAATTTCATAAATACCTATTTTTAAAAATTATATATATATATATATATATATTAATTATCAAAAAATATATATTATTATATGATATTTATATTAATTATATACATGCATTTTTAGTTAATGTATACAAATAAACAAAAAAAATTGAATATAAATATCATAAGTTTATATATATTAATAATATATTTTACTAAATGTTTTTATCAATGGTAAGAATATAATTGATAATGTTTAACCTTTACGAGCGCTAAAATATTTCTTATAAAGGGAACACCTTTATTTTCCCTTTTTTAGTGATAATAAAAGTTACCTTTACTAGTGATTTTTGATAGCACTGATAAATGTTACCCTTTCAGGAGTGATTTATATTTAGCACTGATAAATTTTCATGCAGTGTAAGGTGCGATCTGTGGTAGTGATTTATCGGTAGTGAAAATTAATGAAAGTCATTAGAAGAGAAAAAATATTTTTACCTAATGGTACACAATTTATAATAAATAATTTTTTTTATGTTTAGTATCAATGAGATATATTAATCATCAATGATTTCCTAGAATGAAAAGATCATATAGATACATCGAATAATGGATGGATTCAATGTAGAAAAAATGGAACATAACTCAACTCAAGCGACATCGTTTTGTTTTGGAAAGAAGATTAGTGAAATAGATCTTGGATTCAAACAAAAATCTGGATGTTGGTAAGAACATTCTGACATCCATTTTAGGGAAATATTATAATTTTAGGTTTTTCGTTGACTCTTGGGCTGATGGAACTCAACAGAGGAAAAATATCATGATGATTAGTTCTCTTGAAGATTGTAATCATTCAATCATCAGATGATTATCACCATAAGGTACCAAATGGAAGGCAAAGGATTTGATGTCTCTACATTGTTAGATTTGAGAATTTGATATTTCACGGATTGTCTCAATTTTATATGAGATTCTTTCAATTAATCATCCACTCAAAATATCTCAAATTAAAATCTTAGAGTTTTGGATCTATTTCATTTAAGTTAGGGACCATTAAAATACATGATTGGAATCCGTAGTTCGATCCAACAAGAGACTATAGATCAACTACTCGGTTCTATGTTTGGTTTATATAGTTTTTGAATATGAGATATCTTTTCTCCTATCACACAGATATGACTGCATGTGTTTCTCATGGGGAGAAATATATTCTATATCTATTTAGATGAGATTAGATTCTAAATATTAACATGGGGGATACAAGGTGATTTAGAAATTTATGATATATTTCATATCATATCAATATTTGAAAAATGGAAATGTGAAGGCATTAAAATGTGAAGCAACTGGTGGTGAATGGAGAGAGATCTAATAATGATTTAGTCCATTGAGATCAATAGGAAACGAGTCACTACTTCTGTTGTAGCATGTGTGGGTCATCATCAATGGAGAATGAGGCATCTATGGTGGATCTATAATGTGATGGGATACCACATTTGTGGTAGCATGTGTCGTTCATCGATATTGAGAAGGTTCGAAGCAAGTCACATGATAAATGGTCGAGTCCATGTATCGAGAGTCTTTTTAATTATGGTGATCAAGCAACATGTCCCGTGTGATGATAGATGGTTTTTCAGGATAAAGAGATCATGTTTGGAGTGAAATCCTTCGGGTGTCGTAAGATGTTGTGAGGCAGATGAAGGTTCAAATTTGATCCCTGATGTAATGGTGTTTTGTCACAGATACATCTTTCATGCATGAAGTCAGTATGATTATTTTTTGAGAGAAGAAAGATGTGTATCAGGGACTGGTTTTTTTGGGATGGATCAGAAGTGATGAATGTGAAAAAAAGCGAACGTTTAGTGGAAATAAAATCATTCCCTCAAAAAAAAAAGGATGCGTAATGACCAAAAAATATATGTGAAAAAAAATAATATTGACACTAGAAATTATTAACTGGGATAACCCAAATGGGAATATCCATGAGACCTAGTCCAGAAAGCAGATCCACTATAATCAACAAGTACACGGTAGAGACTCATAAAAATGAATGGGATCTCAAAATTATAACTCTTTGATACAAATGAAGAATGTATCATTGGGAAAGAGAGGTAGAAATAAGATATTAAAAATGAACATCGTCTGATAATGAAGAGAAAAAAATAAATCCGACCGTATAGAACTGATGATCATCAACTAAATAACCTGGTGTGGAAAAATCACAAAGTGAAGGTTCTGGTGCATCAGAAGTGTTGGATGAGTGGTTCCTAACTTTTATTTTTTCGTTTTTGATAATAAATCTGATGCCCATTTTGATGAAGAATGCCATGAATAAAGGAATTTGAATAAAATAAAAGAAATGATTGAAAAGAAGCAGGAGCCAAAAAAGTGATGAACATCACATGTTCTTTATAATTAATATAATTAAAAATGGAATTACCCGGAATGAATTCTTTCTTCATTGATGTGTCTGACCACAGATATGGAGTGAACTGTCGTTTCATTGTAGAGATCAATGGTAGATCTCTTCTACGAGTGATCCACATATCTCAGAACATCACTAATGGAGTCTTAGTGTGCTAGTATGGAAGATCCTTGCGCTTGTGATGTTCGCCTTCGATCATCTTCAGAATCGTTTCCAAATCATTCTATTAGATCTGGTGGAGGAGGATCTCCCTCGTTCTTGAGAATGTTCATGGAGAGGGAAGGACTCCCTAGTATGGATTGATTTTATCTAAATATATTATGAAAAACAAATGTTTGGATAGCGTAATAAGAAAAATAATGTAAGTGGGTATTTATATTTCTAGGGTTAGAATAAAATAATTGCACAAGCACTACAAGTTAACAATGTTTTAGCGGTGCTTTTTTCGTGGCTATTTTGAAAACCGCCTAAAATAAACCCCCGCTAAATGTTTTTAAAATATTTAATATTAATGTTTTAAAATTTCTTCCAAGAAAATTTACAATTTCTTTAGTGGAAGTTTTTTAAAAAAATTGTCGTGAAATAGTGGCGCTTTTTTCAAAACTGTCTTGAAATAGAGGCATGTTTTTAAAAACTGCTGCAAAATTGAAGAAAAAAATTAAACTTTTATGATTTAATTAATTAATTATTATTTATTTATTATTACAAACAAATATAGTTTATTTTTTATACTTATAATTATTTATAATGAGTCAATTAGTAAATATTTATTATTATTTGTTAATATTGTATTTATATTGAATGTAAATCATCAATAAGATGAAAAACAGATTTTGACATCAAATTATTGTAACTTCTTATCCGAGAGTCCATTTTAACTCCACAACTAGTCAAATAATATCATATAATATGAGCTAAAACCAAATGAGATTTTAAATCATGTGATAATAAAAAGAAAAATATATATTCAAATTTAAAAGTTGGAAATTGAACTTCGACTTCGAATGACCATATCTTTTAATTTGGGTATCTGTTTGTTCTCTACAACATATCAAATCAAATACTACGATGAGATCTATCCCGTTTAGGTATGGACCAACACTTTGAGTATTGTACGCCATTTTATTCCACTAGAAAGGCCTAGAAGGCCTTTGTAACAGAGGTTTTTGTTCCAGTCCCTGATTTCTTAAAATTCTAACTGTTATAACATTCCATCCATGTGTTCGTTAGCCCTAAACCACATATCAGATTAATGATCATTTCATGTTCTGTGATTTTAATGGTTGTGGTGTTGAAAAAGGAGTCTAAGATCAGTTTTTATGGTTTTTATTGTTTTTAGGGTTTTAGAGGTTCTTAACATTTTAAAATGTTATTAAATAATTAATTAATTAATTAATTATTCATTTATTAGTTAGTTTGTTATTTATTTAAAATTAATTAATTAATTAATTAATTAATAATTACTTATAATTTATTTATCTATTATCTGTTATTTATTTATTTATTATTCATTTATCAATTTAAATATTGATATATATATATATATATTTAATATTTAATAGTTATTTATTTATTATTTAGTTATTATGTAAACACTAATGATTAATTTATTTTAAATTTTTTAATTAATTATTATTATTATTTTATTATTCATTTATTATTTATTTAATCATTTATTATTTATCTATTATTTCTTCTTCATTAATTAATTTACTAAATATTATTTTTTAATTATTATTTATTAATTATTATTTATTAATTTATTTTTTGTTATTTATTAATTAGTAATTATTGAATATTGAATAATAAATATTAATTTTCAATTATAAATCAATAGTTACTATTAATTATTAATTTTAAATAATTAATTTTTGTATATTTTTTTATCTATTTATTTTTTTAATTATTTATTCATTATTCTTTACTATTTATTACTTAATTTTTAATATTAAATATCTACTAATTATTATTTATTAATTTATTTTTTATTCACTAAAAATTAATTTATTTTTAATTTATTATTGATTTATTATTAATTTACTTATCATTTTTATTCAATATTCAATATTTATTATTTATTTCTTATTTATTTATTAAAAATTTATTTCTAATTTACTAATAATTTATAAATCAACAATTAAAATTTATTATTTATTAATTATAAATTCTTAATGATCAATTATAGATTCTTAATTATTATTAATTTTAAATTATTTATTTTGTATTATTTATTATTTACTATTTATTACTTATTATTTACTTTTTAATTTTCTCATTTTAATATTTTATATTTAATATTTTTTATTTAATATTTAATATTTATTTATTATATATTTATTTTCCTGTTATTTATTAATTTATTATTATTTTGTTATCTATTTATTATATATTAAACAATTTTTTAATTAATTTCTTGTTTATAAATAACTTATATATTATATGTTATATAATATATATTATATATAATATATTTAGTGTAATCTATTTGTTATGTATTATTTTTTTTCCAATTAGTATATATATATATAAGTATATTAAATTCAATATATTGACCACATGAAGAGCCTGCTAGACTAGTAATGTCTTTGGAGAATAAGCAAGAGGTAAGAGGTTCAAATCTCACCCAACACTGATTTTCTATATTTGACATTGGCATGTGAATGGACATGGACTTGTGTATGGAGATGGGCATAAGCATGGTAAAAAAATAATAATTAATAATTAATATATTAAAAAACAAATAAATAGGTATATAAGTTTATAAATAATGTAATTCTGAATATAAATTTTTTAATTAACTAAGAAAATAAATATTAAATAATAAAGAAATAAATTTGATTAATTATCAAAATAAAAAAATCCAAAAATAAAAAAATAAAAAATAAAATTTACTAATAAAAAATATATAACAAAAATAAAAATGATTTAGTGACGGTTTAAACCAACACTAAACGAAAAAACCGCCGCTAAATCATTATGCGTTGGTTTTAAAAAGCATGCCGCTAATTAATTTTCGAAACATGATTTAGCAACAGTTTTTCAAAGTTGTTGGGGAATAATTTAGCTATGGTTTAAACCAACACTAAACGAAAAAAACCACCATTATATGCCAATTTTGGAATAGTGAGGGCCCTTGTTATTTTATTTAATGCTAAAAAAATCCCCATGTCAAATATTGATAGAAATATAATTATTTCTGGACATGTATCTAATTTTCAGATTATAATTAAATATTTTTTAATAAAATTATGTTCAATATTATTATTTCTCACCATACCATTAACTCGATCCGCCAATTCTACACCATATTTATTGATCATTGAATAAGAACTATTTATTTTTTCATTAAATATCGCTACATTGGTTTGAAATTGGATCTTTATTTCATGTATGGATCTTTATTTCGAGTTTTTTTAGGAAAAAGAAAGAAATGTGAATTTTATAAGAATAACCCATTTACTTATGATTACACACCATGTACTTGGGTTCCGCATACATCCATGTACTGGCTGTATAACGACCGAGCACATGACACTGTGGTGACTTAGCAGACCGCCTAAAGCAGGGGTCGGTTAGGGCTACTACATGGAATTTACATTAAATGAACACGCTGTGTACTTTTATTTTTATTGGTTAAATCGGTGTGGGGTGGAATCTCATGTCTAGAACATATTTCTTCTCCCCTCGGTTCGTATAAGAGAGAGATGGAATGACCACAAACTTCAAGCCCCTCTTGGTTCTTCATTCGAGCTCTGATTGAGACGTCTTTGGGTCCATTGGATTCCCACCAGTGAGTTCTATTTTACACTTGATCCTTTATTACTAATTATTTCTCTCTCATGAGTTATTTTGGGATTATAAATTTTACCATTTTTTTAGATCTACGATGTTCTGGGCCAATTCAATTGATGATGGTCATGCATATCAGTCCTACGATATTGAGGTTGGTGGTTTGTGCCATTCATTGTTTGTCTCTGGATTATATATGTTAAAATTTCTTTATACCCACATTTGGGGTATTGTATGATTGGGAAATTAATCCAATTATTTACTTTCTATGGTTTAATTGATTGAAAATTGGTCATGGAATATGGGTAAGGTTAGATTACATTTTTACAGGACACCCCATGGGCGTATTTTCCTTGCTTGACTATATATGGAAGATTGGCCTAGGTTTCCTATGAGGCATACATTGATTCCATGCCATTAATTGTTTAGGATGGATTTTGATTGATAATATTAAATTCATGTGTTTTTCTTGAGAATGTTATCCATGTAGTAGTTATATCATACATGTGCTACCTTGTTATGATATGTGCATTGTTTTCCCAATAGACCATGAGAGCCTTGGACTATGAATATTATGGGGGATTCCATGTTTATTTACATAAGACCATGAGAGCCTTGGTGTAGACATTCACCCATGGGTATTGACTATGAGATCTACCTAGGAGGCCATTTATGATTTCTTTATACTATGTTGACCTTGGGAGAATAGACTGTGAGTGCTACCTGGAGGTTTTTTATAATTAATTGATGCCTTGATGTCATAGGGGTATTGATAGTGAGAGCTTCCCAAGTGGTCATTTGTAAATGTTTAGTGCTTTGTTAAACCAAAGGGGTTAGACCATGAGATCCTTCCTTTATAGTTGTTTATGAATGACTGAAAGATTGGGGTTAGTCTACCAAGACAAATCACAATCTTGGACTCAGACTTGCTTGTTTCTTTAGATGGTATTCTAAGAAATCTATTGATAGTATTACATAGGGGATACAATGATTAGGCTAGATACCATGTTTTACATGATTCAAAGGTTCAATAATAAAATTAAATGAATGAAATTTAAAACTGTAGGATTGTTTACTTTTGAGTACATCCTAGTTTATCCCCTAATTTATACATATTACCTTATATATATATATATATATATATTAATTTATAGTTATGAATAGATATTTTGGTGGATTCCTTCTATGATTCTTCTCACACCCTGTTTGGGTCATTATTTTGGATCCAGAAATTTTATATGGTTGTAGGTATAGATAAGGGAAAGCCTTTTTCATCAGGTACTTGATTGATGTTGGAAGAGGAGAGAATGAGATCAAGCCGGGCTTGCGATGCTTCTGGAGTTTACTTTTTTTCTATTGTAATTTGGTTTTTGTATTTTTTCCATCATTGTGACTTGTTTGGATTCTTTCAAAGATACATGTGAAATGCATCATTCATATAAGCTCCAGTTGTTATATTTCTACCAGTCATCTATTATTTACATCTTTTGTTGGTATTACAGTTTCTGCTATTTTTTACTATTATTATTCTGTTGTTTATAATCTGTCAATGTGGTCATAGTTTCTCCATTATCTGGCCATGTCCCTCACTGCTAGTCAGCATCCTCTAGCATTTGGCGAAATGTGCTTGAGGTAATGTGACCAACCGGGTACGGGGCACCTGTGGGTGGCACCCGGAACCAAGACATTACAAAGTGGTATCAGAGACAATTTTTCTTCTTCTTTGTATGACTATTTTGTTCCTATAGATAGAGATATGAAGGAAAAGGTAGTTGGTAATATGTTTTTCCAGGGAGTATCAAACTCGTGTACATCGAAAATACAATTTACCATGAATATTGAAATTTTTTTGGCTTTTCAATTGTTACAGTTGATTTGATTTCACTTTTGGGTGGTACACTTGTTTTTTTCTCTTACTATTTATATCATATTGTATCTAATTCTATTTCATCCTTTTGAGATAATGGTATGAAATCTCATGCATCAAACAATAAATTTCTATAGATCACACATCCTACATTCTTGTCTTGCCATTTAGGATGCATTACTGATTCCATGTTTTTGTGATAGATTGTGTGCTATTAAAGAATGATATTGTGATAGATACCATGATAGAACACCTACTATTTTGATAGGGTATTGTTTTATGTAATGTTTCATTTAGGTGGATGCCAAAAATTGGTCCCTATGGTGTTATAGGGCCCTCTTGGATCAGAATTCGGCAGATCATGTTTAAAATATAACAAAATTCTAGTAAGGAATGATATTAAATAGGATGAAAATAATTTATTAGCAGGGATTATGGGCTCTCACGAAACATAACATTTCAGGCCTTGGACAAAATTTTACGATTTTAAGGGTTCCGGAGAACTTTCAGAGGCTTACTATTTGGAAACTCAGACAACATGGGCTTTTGTTTTATGAACAAACATTATGTGTTCTTCTATTTAGGAAAAATGAATTTTCATTGGTACATGATGTGTAATGGGATTACACGTCATGTAGTGACTGAACGCATGACTAAATGTGTGATTAGAGACATGAGGTTTGGAATATTTTGAAGAACATGTCATCTCGATGGTGAACACGTTGTGTAGTGTTACACCAACATAACCTTGTAGTTTGATCTGTGTGGAAAAACTTGGGTGTGAGGGAAAATTGAAGTACACATTGTGTCTCAGGAAGAACGGACCATTTTTAGGGGGGGGTCACAAAACCAAAATGTCACAGGTACATGCCAATGTTATGTCTTAAAGGTAATAAGCCCTGTAATGGTTTTACAGGCCGTGTAACCCAGTTTTGTAAAACTTGAATGCCTTCGTTCTTATGTTACATTATTACACTTATAAGTTGTTATCCATGATAATATTGAATTGAGGTGTGCACTTTAAATTGTATTGTCATGCCACCAATACATCCTTTGGTTGTACGCCTGGTACATGGTGACGATCAGACATCAGAAATGATAGATTAGGGATGACTAGCAGATCCTCCCATCATGATCCTCTTAGCACCAGATATCATAATAGACACTGGCGATGATGCATAGTTCCATGATGGTTTTTTAGAATGATCTGAACATTCCAAGGAGCACCACATCCTACCTCTACTATGGTAGAGTTAAAGTGGGGTTTCCCATAACAAAATCCTACCACATTTTCTGGGGATGGAGGACCACAGGCTACAAAGACATGATTGGATGCCATGCTTACCATCTTTAAGCATTTGGAGACACATACTAAGTGGAGGGTGAAGCTCACGATGTACATGGTATGTGATACTTCGAAGATATTGTGGGATGTTATATGACAAGCATGAAATCATTGGGACATGTCTAGTGAAGAGTGTTAGAGAACCTTCACTGATTACTTTTACCACATGATGTTGATGGCCGACTGAGCCCAAGAGTTTATGCATTTGGATCAGGGAGCTCTTTCAGGGATGCGTTATTCATCTGGCTTTAAAGCTGTTCAGTACATCAGACCAATTTTTGTAGGTGAGGATTTTTCATTGGCTCAGTGGTTTGAGGATGGTCTTAGGTATGATATGTGGTCCTTGTTGAATTTTTTTAGGCTTACTATGATGACTTCTATAGTAAATCATGTACAGATTACTGAGCACAATCTGAGAGAGTTTGGATGTGTGATTTAGGGTGGTTCAACATCCAAGTTTGGTACTCCATCGACCGATAGTAGGAAGCGTCAGAGGGAGGTTTCACAGAGTGGATATTCCAGTTGCAGAGATATATTTCCAGAGGAATTTTTAGGTTTGTGTAAAGACCTGTAAAAAATCAAGGGAAATTTTTTTCTTAATTTTATTTGGGATTTTACATGAACGTAGTTTCTGACGGCACCTGATTCCGAGGCCCGGTGTGCCTGGAATCATTTTCCGAAGATTAGCTCGTGTACGTTCTGTGAACGAACGAGCTGGTTTTTCTAACATTTGAACCGGTGCTCGGAATCGAATTCCTAGGGCACCGATGGAATCACAACACCGGTAATTTCTTAGAAACAGTTTTTCTGGAGTTGAGTTTGCTCGGGTGTGGTTTTTAATTTTATGGGTTGAGTAATTGAATAAAATAAAATGGTGCGACCAATTTATTTTATTTTAAGTTGTTTAACCTCAGTTAAGAGGTTAAAGTGGGACCCACAATATCCTACACCACTAGGTAGGATATTTGTGGGGTGGGGCCCACACAATCCCCACATTTTCTCAACCCCCTCTTTAATTTAAATAACGCACCCACACCCCCCTTTTTAATGAAGTCATCCCTTGCATTTAATCTGGATTTTAAACGCCTCATTAATTGGGCGGTTTAAAACTCCTCAATTAATTCAATTAATTGATTTTTTCTTTATTTTGAAATTCTATCATTTGCTTGTGTGTTAATAAAATAAGACGACTCTTATTTTATTAAAGTGGTTGGGTTCTGGGAGGCTAGGGAGAATTCGTTCAGGTTCTTGAAGTTCTTCCTCCTTAATGAAGAACGCGAAGAATGTGAAGAACGCAAAAAACGCGAAGAACGCGAAGAACGCCGACCTCCAACGAAGGTTGACAAGAATGCCGAATCCTCAGAGATCGATGACGCGACGCCGACGAATCCTTTCTCCGTGACGCGATGATCCCTTTTCCACGACACCTTCTTCCGCGACGTGCAATTCCGCGACGAACCCTCGCTTGACGACGCTTGAGTTAGGGGTTTTTGGTTAAATTAAATCTATGTGATTCATATCCTTGACATGTGTTTAAAAAATTGTTGGAAGCCTTTTAAACTGCTAACGCGGTGGGTGAGGACCAACAAACAATTCTGAACCCACCGTTTCTTCGTTCCTGGTGTACGGATCGACGGGCGACGACGAAGCAGGCCGCAAGGGCGTTTTGAGGTTTTCGCAGTGAAGAACCAGTCCCGGGAGGGATGTTGGTGAAGACAGAAGGCAAAACTGACCACCAGAGATCGTCCGGTGGTGTACGGAAAACTCCGCCTGCGCACCTCGCCTGCACGGCGGCGCCGGTGGGGGGCACCGGCCGGCCGCTAGGAGGCGGCGGCGCCCGGCGCGCCGCTGGGAAGGGGCCGCCGCGTCTGAAGCCGCTGCGGCAGGCCGCTGGTCCCGTGACTGTGCAAGAATGAGGGAGGTGGGACGTGGCACTCAGCCGCATCCATTGGCAAGGGGCGGCCCCCACGCGGGGCCGCAGTTTCATTCAAGGGGGTGATTCCCCTTTGCACGGCCACTTGGCCAGCGCCAGCACACTGGGCCGAGCCGCCCGGCCAGACCGCCGGGTTGGGCCACGCCCAAGCAGGCTGGACCCGGACCCGGGTCGGGTCGACCGGGTTCGGGCAGACCCAGTGGATACCGGGCCAGGCCCGAACCCCCTAATACCGAACTGTTTCATTCTGTTGCCCATAACATGGGATGCTGACCTTCGATCGACGCACCGTTAGCTGCGATGTTATCCTTGGATCGAGACGGTCATTTCGGTTTACAACACTCAAGGTTTTGGAGAACTTTGGGTTCTGCCGGGTTGGTTCGTACAAGAAACCAACCGGGCCCTCGGAGCGGAAACACTTATAACTTGAGTTCCGGACGTCCGATTGACGTGCCGTCGACTTTGATGGATTCCTCTTACTGAGACGGAACTTTTGGATTACTCCACTCGAGGTTTGGACACAGTTGGAGTACGGTCGAGTTGGTTTTGACTTAAAATCCAACCAGGCCCCTGCGACGAAAAAACCAATAACTCTCAGATCGGGCGTCTGATTGACATGCCGTCTATGACGCTGAGTTTCTATTGACGATACAGAACTTTTGGATACATCAACTCTGGACTATGTGTCAGTTGATGTATCCGCTCCTCGGCTCGTGGAGCGGACCCTCCCGAACGAGCTTGCTGTGTGCGGGAACCATAGAGCTGGCTGCGACTGCGACGATGATGACGACTGTACAGAAATCCTCCATGGATTTGACGCGAACAACTACAGCACTCAGCGATCCTACGTGGATCAGTGCTACTGATCCTGTGTGGGTCAGATCCTCTGTGGGTCAGCGCTCAGCGGTCCTGTGTGGGTCGTGCCTACAGATCCTGTGTGGGTCCAATCCAGTGTGGGTCATTGCAGGGGTTAGTTACCTATCGATCCTGTGTGGGTCATTGCGGGAGTTAGTTACCTATCTATCCTTTGTGGGTCTTTGCGGGGGTTAGTACCTATCGATCCTGTGTGGGTCCGATGGCTTAGATGAATCAGTGGAAATATTTGATCATCTCTATCGTCTTACAAAGAAGTATACCTGAGTGAGCTGAATCTTGTTTTTCTTTCCTATGTGGATTGTGTCGTGCTATCCTGTGTGGACGTGATCGAACTTGGGCTCGAATGTTGGAGTCGAACTAGAATTGGTGACTTAGGTATATGTATGGGGATATACCTAAGTAGTGTCGGATGTTACTTTGTGATTGTATCTTTCCTTGTGGATTATCCTTTGTGGATTCTGGGAGACCTTCGGGGGTCTCGAGGTCCCTACTGAGTAGCTTATAATCACCCCTGCAGGGGCTATGCCTGCACTACGTTGTGTTGGTTGCAGATGATGGACAACACTGATCGTGGTTGAGGCACGAGGAGCAGGTCGGTACCTGGAGGTGGACCACTGGGCTGGGCGTACTCGGAGCGGACGGCTGGACCCGAGGAGCTGTGGAGGCTATCTGTACCCACCCTTCAGGTTGGACTTCCAGTGGACGGATCGAGGCTACGACTTTACTTTTCAGTTGTTGTACTCCCTTTTTCAGTTGTACTTTACTTTCAGTTTGAGTTTGTATTCTAGCCCACTTACTTTTCCACACATACTATTGTACCCAGTTTTTACTTAGTGTTTACTTCTGCTTTCTTGATCTGTGGTGTATGTTTACATTAAAAAGGAAATTCCTTCCCTTTTACTGGGAATTACGCCTTGGTGCTAGTCGCCAGCCCCTGGCCTATGGAAGGCGGGCTTGGGGTAGTCACGACATGGGCCCCGAGGATGGGTCATGACAAATTGGTATCAAAGGAGTTCGGTTCTACCACAGAACTCAGGACACTGATCTTTTTCTATGTGAAGCAATAGTGTTAAGAGTATTGAGTGTGGTTTTCAGTCCAGGGAGTCCAGTGTTGGTGTGGCGGCCGACGTATCCGTACACCAGGACCTTGACTTCGGATTTCCAAATTAATGCACGAAAACATTGATTGCATGTGTGTTTCAAGTTTTATTTGTGATTACTTTATTTCAGCTCACCAGGTATACTGTTTTGAACGTGGTGCACCAGTATCTTTTCAGGATGGCCCCACGATGGCAGCCAGAAAGGGTTCCGAGCGTTGTGTGTGACGAAAACCCACCGAGCGACGAGGCCTCAATATCGGGCCCTTTGACAGTAGAGGCACCGACAGTACCTCTACCCTCCCAGCAACCGATGCTACCAGCTCCAGCTGCTGATGATGCACATCTCCTTAGTGCACTGCATGAGTTTTAGTGCCAGCGACCGCCCAGGTTCCTCGAGGAGACGGACCCTCTAGCATCCGAGGATTGGATGGAGGTAGTTGTATGAGTTTTCAGGTTAGTAAGGACACCAGTATACCTCATGGTGATCCTCGCAGTGAGCCTCCTACACACGGTAGCAGGCAGATGGTGGAGCTTGATTCTCCAGGTGCACGACGAGGAATCACTCCTCTGGATGGACATAGATAGAATCTTTTTCTCGGAGTTCGTCTCATCCACCCTCCATGCGGTGCGCATCCAGAAGCTTCTACAGCTGCGGCAGGGCAGCTTGACGGTCGCCCAGTACTCGGCGAGATTTACCGATCTCTCACGTTATTCGACAGACATGGTACATGACCCATTCTTCCGGGCCCGGACCATTGAGTAGGGATTGAGGCATGAGATCAGGGCATCTCTGATCTCCCTCAGCATTCCGACACAGGAAGGGGTACTGGAGCGAGCCCTTATCATCGAGAGCTTCCTTGCTGAGCCTACTTCAGCAGTGAGACCTACCGTAGGGCAGCACATAGCAGAGTCTTATGAAGCAGGAAGTTGACAGATGACTCATGGGTTCTGGCATACCAGACCCTCAGGCATATGACCTCAGGAAACTGGCTCGGTTGTGCGGGACACACAGCGCAGAGCCAGTCTTTCGAGGGGCAGGCAGTGCTACGCATGCGGCGGGAAGGGCCACATGGCTCGTGATTGCCCGAACCGCCGTGCGGAGGAGCATCAGACTGTTGAGGGGCCACCCAGGCAGAGGCAGAGGTTCGACCGTGGTGGTCCATAGGGAGCAGGCAGATGAGGCAGAGGAGCTGGCCAAGCAGCAGGTGGTGGGCGATGCTTTGAGGCTCTACCACCACCACCACCAGGAGGTGCACCCCGACCACAGGGAGCTGGCGAGCAGAGACAAGAACAACTTCAGGCAGCGGAGGCCTACGACCACGGCGCACCCGAGATGATTCTAGGTAATACCTATGTCTATTCCACCCTTGCTTCAGTTCTTATAGACACAGGAGCGAGTCATTCTTTCATAGCCACTGCCCTTGTTCGGAGCTCGGAGATTCCGATAGAGCTGTTGGCTCGATCCTTATGGCTAGAGACTCCTACGGGAGCAGAATTGACGATTACGAACTGGTTCCAGCAGTGTGAGCTTACTATAGGAGGTGTAAGCTTCGGCTGGGATCTTCATGTAGCGGTGTCGAGGCCTTACGATAACATCTTGGGCATGGATTGGTTATCTATAGTCCATGCTCAGATTGACTGTATTAGGCACATGGTGTGATGTGTACGCACCGACGGAAGCAGGTTTACCTTCACCGGCGAGAAGGGAGACTTCACAGCACATGATGGACTCTCGCAGAGGAGAGGACAACCCATCACTCATCAGTTCGCTAGCCTCATCGTTGGAGTAGTTGACATGAGATGTCTGGGTTTTCCTGCCGTGGTGGATCATTATGCGGACGTTTTCCCTGATGACGTTCCAGGACTACCTCCTCGTAGAAAGGAGGACTTTTATATTGATCTGTACCCCGGGACAACCCCAATATCCACCCCAGCATATCGGATGGCTCCCGCCGAGCTTCGAGAGATACGAGTACAGTTGGAGGACTTACAGGGCATGGGATTCATCCAACCCAGTGTTTCACCCTGGGATTCCCCAATTTTGTTCGCCAAGAAGACGGACGGGATCTTGCGACTTTGTGTCAACTATCGTCGCCTGAACCAGTTGACCATGAGGATCAAGTATCCGCTACCAATGATTTATGACCTCTTCGATCAGCTCAAGGGAGCACGGTGGTTCTCAAGGATACACCTTAGATCAGGCTATCATCAGCTCATAGTTCGGGATGAGGACGTATAGAAGTCAACCTTCAGATGTCGATATGGCCACTAGGAGTTCATGGTTATGACATTCGGCGTAACCAATGCTCCAGCAGTGTTCATGGGCCTCATGAATAGGATCTTTCAGCCATATCTCGATCGATTTTTCGTGGTCTTCATCGATGAAATTTTGATATACTCGACCTCTGAGGAGGAGCATGCCTACCACTTGCGGGTTGTACTAGAAAAAATCCGAGAGCACCAAAATTATGTCAATCTCTCGAAGTGTCAGTTCTGGATACATGAGGTCCACTTCGTGGGACACTTTATCTCTGAGGCGGGAGTTGCGTTGAATCCTACGAAGATCGAGTCAGTGCTAGCTTGGGAGCCACCCAGGAGCGTGACAGAGGTGCGGAGTTTCTTAGGACAAGCTGGATACTATCAGAGATTTGTGCTAGACTTCTCCAAAGTTGCGGCTCCACTCTCAGCTTTGACGAAGAAGGGGGAACCCTTTGTGTGGTCAGACAGATGTCAGCAGAGCTTCCAGAAGCTGAGATAGTGATTTACCAACGCACCTATCTTGAGGCTTCCAGAGGAGGGATTTGGGTACATGGTTTACTGCAATGCATAAGGGACCAGACTCAGATGTTTCATGATGCAGGAGCAGGCCGTGATCACTTATGGATCACGTCAGTTGATGCAGCATGAGCAGAACTACACTACCCATGACCTGGAGTTAGCAGAAGTGGTGTTCTCTCAGAAGATGTAGCGACACAATCTGATGGGGGAGTGCTTTACAGTCTATTCTGACCACCAAAGTATCAGGTACATCTTCTCGTAGGAGGAACTGAACCTGAGATTGTGGCGGTGGCTCGAGTTCCTCCAGGACTATGACTTTGAGATAGTCTATACTCCTTGAAGGGGAACGTAGTATCCAATGCTCTCAGCAGGAGGACGAGCATTCAAGTGCGTGGGGAGGCGACAGAGCAGCTAACCACTTTGCAGATATCCTTCATGGATAGAGATAGAGAAGCGTCCCTTTAGTCACTTGTAGTCACTCCTCCACTACTACAGTGAGTCAGAGAGGCACAGCGTGGGGATGCTGACTGTGAGACGCGGTGTGCGCAGATATCCTCAGGATAGGCACCTGATGGTTTCTCTATAAGAGGAGAGCACGACGTCCTTTTCAGAGGACGTAACTTGGTACCGGTTGCTTTATGGGAGGAGGTGCTGAGAGAGTTTCACACTTCCCCATTGGCGGTACATCCTGGCGTGGCGAAGATGTACCTGGATCTCAGACGACAGCACTGGCGGCCGGGCATAAAGAAGGTTGTGGAAGAGTTCGTTTCTCGATGCCTCACCTGCCAGCAGGTGAAGGCAGAGCACCAGGTACCAGCAGCCATGGTAGAGCCCTTGGAGGTCCCGGAGTAGAAGTGGGATGACATATCTATGGAATTTGTGACTGGACTTCCACAAACTTCCAGAGGTCACGACTCCATTTAGGTGATTGTCGACCGACTCACCAAGTCGGCTCACTTCTTACCCATCAGAGAGCAGGGATCAGTGGAGAACTTGGGAGGTCTCTATGTTCAAGAGATTGTACGGATTCTTGGTGTGCCATCATCTATCATCTCCGATCGAGATTCTCGCTTTACTTCCCAGCTTTAGAAGGGTATGTAGGAGGCGTTCGGGACGCAGCTACGTCTGAGCACCGCCTTTCACCCTCATACAGATGGTCAGACGGAGATGACCATTCAGACTCTCGAGGACATGCTCCACACATGTGTCCTCGACTTTGGTCGCAACTTAGAGAACCACCTACCCATGGAGGAGTTCGCGTGGAACAACAGCTACCACTCCACCATCGAGATGGCACCATATGAGGCATTGTACGACCGACCTTGCAGATCACCGGTGTGCTGGAAAGACCCTAGGGAGTCAGCACTTGTGGGACCGAAGATGGTCCAGGCCATGACAGAGATGGTCCAGGACATCCAGGAGAGGATGAGGATAGCTCCGAGCCGGCAGAAGTCTTATGCTGACAGGAGGCGGAGGCAACTGGAGTTCGAGGATGGCGACCACGTCTTCTTACAGGTCTCACCTCGACGTGGATTACAGAGATTTGGCTGAGGCTGCAAGATGTATCCATGCTTCATTGGACCATTTCAGGTCCTCAATAGGATTGTCGAGGTGGCTTATCGCCTGGCTCTACCACCTGAGTTGCACCAGGTACACGACGTCTTCCATGTTACCCAGCTGAGGAGATACGTGCACGACCAGACGCATATCATTGACCATGGGGAGCTGGACATTGATGATTGTGAGACTTTTACGGAGGTCCTGGTGGAGATTGAGGATCGACAGGAGCAGGTCCTATGTGGACGGTCATCTCCTCTAGTGCGCATCAGATGGCAGCATGGGAACCTCCAGGATAGAACTTTAGAGGAGGAGGCTCAGATGCGTGCTCAGTACCCACATTTGTTTCCTTAGTTTTGATGTATCTTTATGGGGATGTAAAGCCCTGAGGTGAGGGAAATGTAAAGACCTGTAAAAATTGAAGAAAATTTTTTTTCTTATTTTTCTTTGGGATTTTACAAGAACGCAGTTTCTGAAGGAACCTGATTTCGAGGCCCGGTGTGCCCGGAATCATTTTCTGAAATTTAGCTCAGGTACGCTCAATGAAAAAACAAGTGGGTTTTTCTAACGTTTGAACCGGTGCTCGGAATCGATTTTTGAGGGCACCGATGGAATTACAGTGCCGGTAATTGCTTAGAAACACCTTTTCCGGAGTTGCGTTTTCTCAGGTGTGGTTTAAAATTTTTCAGGTTGAGTAATTGAATAAAATAAAATGGTGTGACCAATTTATTTTATTTTAAGCTGTTTAATCTATTTTAAGAGGTTAAAGTGGGACCCACAATATCCTAAACCACTAGGTAGGATATTTGTAGGGAGGGGCCCACATGAGCCCCACATTTTCTCAACCCCCTCATTAAGTTAAGTAACACACCCGCACTGCCCATTTTAATGAATCCAACCATTACGTTTAATCTGGATATTAAATGCCTCATTAATTGGGCAGTTTAAAACTCCTCAATTAGTTCAATTAATTTATTGTTTCTTTATTTTGAAATTCTATCGTTGGCTTATGTGTTAATAAAATAAGACAACTCTTATTTTATTATAGTGGTTGGGTTGTGGGAGGCTTGTGAAAATTCTCTCATGTTCTTTAATTTCTTCCTCCTCGATGAAGAATGCGATGATCGCGAAGTGTGCAAAAAATGCGAAGAAAGCCGACCTCCGAAGAAGGTCGACAAGAACGCCGAATCCTCGGAGATCGATGACGCGACGCTGATGAATCCTTTCTCCGCAACATGATGCTCCCCCTTCCGCGACGCCTTCTTCCGTGACGTGCAATTCCGTGTCGAACCCTCGCTCGATGACGCATGAGGTAGGGGTTTTTGGTTCAATTAAATCTATGTGATTTATATCATCGGCATGTGTTTAAAAATTTGTCGGAATCCTTTTAAACCGCTAATGCGGTGCGTGCGGACCAACGAACAAGTCCAAACCCACCATTTCTTCGTTCTTTGTGTACGGATCGGCGGACGATGATGAAACAGGCCGCAAGGGCATTTTAAGGTCTTCGTATTGAAGAACTGTTCCAAGGAGGTCCGTTGGCGAAGACAGAAGGCAAAATTGACCACCGGAGCTCGTCCGATGGTCCGTGAAAAACTCCACCGGCATGCCTCACTGGCTTGACGGCGGGGCCCGACGCGCCGCCTGGAAGGGGTCATCGCAGCTTCAGCTGCGGCGGCTGGCCGCTGGTCCCACGACCGAGCGGTACCGTGGGAGGCAGGACACGGCGCTCAGTCGCGTTCGATGGCAAGGGGCGATCACCATGCGGGGCCGCGGGTTCATTCAAGGGGGCGGCACCACATTGCGCGGCCGCTTGGCCTACGCTAGCGTGCCGGGCCGAGCCACCCGGCTGGAGCCGGACCCGGGTCGGGTCGTCCCGGTTCGGGCCGACCCAGGGGGTATCGGGCCGGGTTGGACCGGGCCCGAACCCCCTAATACCGAATTGTTTCGGTCTGATTCCCATAACAGGTGTGGCAGACCTCCGATCACCACACCTTCAGCTGCGATGCAATCCTTGGATCGAGACGGTCGTTTCGGTATAGTACAGTCAAGGTTTCAGAGATCTTTGGGTTCATCCGAGTTGGTTCGTACACGAAACCAACCGGGCCCTCAGAGCTGAAATGCTTATAACATGAGCTCCGGACGTCTGTTTGACATGCTGTTGACTTTGATGGATTCATCATAGTGAGACAAATCTTCTGGCATACTCAGATCAAGGTTTGGACACAATTGGTGTACGGTCGGGTTGGTTTTGACTAAAAAACCAACTGGGCCCCTGGGACGAAAAAACCAATAACTCTCAGACCGGGCATCCGATTGACGCGCTGTCTATGACGTTGAATTCCTATTGACGATATAAAACTTTTTGATACATCAACTCCGGAATATGTGTCAGTTGATCTATTAGCCCCTCGGCTCGTGGAGCAGACCCTCCCGAACGAGCTTGTTGTGTGCGTGAACCCTAGAGATGGATGCGACTGCGACGACAATGATGACTGTTCAGAAATCCTCATTGGATTCGATGGCGACGACTATAGCACTCTTCGATCCTACGTGGATCAGTGCTACCAATCCTGTGTAGGTCAGATCCTGTGTGGGTCAGCGCTCAGCGGTCCTGTGTGGGCCAGCGCCTATAGATCCTGTGTGGGTCATTGTGGGGGTTAGTTACCTATCGATCCGGTGTGGGTCATTGTGGGGGTTAGTTACCTATCGATCTTTTGTGGGTCATTGCGGGGGTTAGTACCTATCGATTCTGTGTGGGTCCGACGGCTTAGATGAATCCGTGGAAATATCTAATCATCTCTATCATCTTACAAAGAAGTATACCTGAGTGAGATGAATATTGTTTTTCATTCCTATGTGGATTGTGTTGTGCTATCATGTGTGGTCGTGATCAAACTTGGGCTCGGATGATGGAGCCGAACTGGAATTGGTGACATAGGTATATGTATGGGAATATACCTAAGAAGTGTCGGATGTTACTTCGTGATTGTATCTTTCCTTGTGGATTATCTCTTATGGATTCTTGAGACCTTCTAGGGTCTCGGGGCCCTACTGAGTAGCTTATACTCACCCCTGCACGGGCTATGCCCGCACTACTTTGTGTTTGTTGCAGACGACGGACATCGCGGATCGTGGTTGAGGCACGAAAAGCAGGTCGGTATCCGGAGGTGGACCACTAGGTGGGGCGTACTCGGAGCGGATGGCTGGACCCGAGGAGCTGTGGAGGCTATCTGTACCCACCCTTCAGGTGGGATTTCCAGCGGAAGACTCAAGGCTATGGCTTTACATTTCAGTTGTTGTACTCCCCTTTTCAGTTGTACTTTACTTTCAGTTTGGGTTTGTACTCTGGCCCACTTACTTTTCCGCACATACTATTGTACCTAATTGTTACATGGTGTTTACTTATTCTTTCTTTCTTTGTGGTGTATGTTTTCTTTACAAAGGAAATTCCTTCCCTTTTACCGGGAATTACACCTTGGTGCTAGTCGCCAGCCCCTGACTAATGGAAGGAGGGTTTGGGGTAGTCATGGCACGGGCCCCGAGGATGGGTCGTGACAGTTTGCCTCTTTGTAGAGAGGTATATTTCCCTCTTTATCTTGTTCTAGGAGAAGCACTGCTCCCCATTCCTCCTTATAGGATGACTACAGCATAGTTATAGGAGATTATGAAGCAGTTAGAGGAGTTGCATGAAAAGGGTTTCATCTACAACAATACTTCTCTTAGGGGATCACCTGTCCTTTTTGTGAAGAAGGTGAATGTTACCCTCAAACATTGTGTAGATTATTGGAAGTTGTACAATTTGACGGTCAATAACCGATATCCCTTGTCGAGGATTGATAATCTCTTTGAACATCTTCGAGGAGCCTGGATGTTATTGAAGATTGACTTGACTGTTTCACGTTAGACCATAATATATACCTCTTACAGACTTTCTGGGCAATTATGGTATATATGAGTATTTGGTTATGACGTTCATTCTCAGGAATGCTGCAAAAAAATTCATGGAAATGATGAACCATGTGTTCCATCCTTACATAAATTCATTTTTTGGTAGTCTTCATGGAACATATCTTTTTGTACTATCACACTCAACATGACCATTACATCCATCTTGAGATTGTATTGAGTACTCTGCAAGAGACTCAGTTATTTGCTAAGCTCTCAAAATTCCACTTTGAATATACCAGATTCCCTTATTGGGTCATGTCATCTCAGAAACAAGAGTATTAGTGGACCCTGAGAATGTGAGAGAAGTTGTTTCTTAGGAGTAGCTAAAGAAAATCTTTGTGGTATATAGTTTTCTAGGGTAGGCTGATTGCTACATACATTTGATTCATGACTTTTCAAGATTAATAGCACCGCTGACGGGCTGAAATAAGATTGGTGCAAAGTACATGGGTCAGAGTCCTGCGATTCATCCTTTTAGGAGAATAAATGTATATTGAATTCAACACCAATATTGATTTTTAAGGATTTGAGAATGAGAAACAATGTTTACTGTTATGCATCAGGAATTGTTCTGGGTGTAGAGCTTATGCTTTAGGAAGGGGTTTTTGTGTATGTGTCTCGGTAGTTGAGGCCACATGAGAGGAATGAACCGATGCACAATCTCGAGTTAGTTGCAATTGTTCATGCTATACACTATTAGATACATTATCTATTGGGAGAGCATTTTCTATTATACACTGTCCACAAAATCCTCAGGTATGTCTTTACTCACCATGATCTGAATTTGAGATAATGAAGGTTGGATTAGTACCTTCAATATTTTGACTTTGAACTTACCTACACACCTAGGAAAGTCAATGAAGTGGATAATTCATTTAGCCGGAGGACTCAGTTGCAAGAATTTCAGAAGGCCAGTAGTGAGTGGTAGCTTAGGGATTAATTCTATGAGACACATTTGGACATTCACAACTAAAAGTTTTTCATGTTTTTTCCTTTTATATCTATTAACTATACTCTACTAGATAGAGTGCGAATGAGGCTCCAATGATATTCTGAAATCCTTGTAATATGATAGAGTGTGTCAATAGAGAACTATACTCCTAGGTGGAATATAGGCAAGGATGAGGTTTGGAGATTTGATGGGTGCGTATGTGTGTCAGCAGACATATGTGATGAGAATTTGCGATATTTCCATGCCTCAGCATGGGATGTTCAACCTAATATCACCGAGATGTATCGAGATCCACAACATTAGTATTAGTGGCCAATTATGAAGATGTATGATGCTAGTTTTTTAGGATATATTCCACTAGTCAATCGGTGAAGGTAGAGTATCAGCGACTAGTTGGGATATTACAGTAGTTACCCATTTCTTATTGGAAGTGGAATGACTTCACGATGGATTTCGTGATAGTTTTACCAAGGTCACGATAGGGAAATGTTGTTTTCAAGGTTGTTGTGGAAATAATCATGAAAAATTCACAATTACTACTGATTAATGAATGCATCAGTGTTGATGATCTTGGAAGGTTGTACATAAAAGATATTAATTGTTTGCATGGGGTTCTGCACTCTATCGATTCAAAAAGGGATGCCCGGTTTACTTGTCACATCTGGTCAGGTCTATAGAGGGATTTCTGTTCACATGTACATTTGAGTACAACATACCATCCCTAGACATAAGGCTAGTCCAAGCTCATGATAATGTTTTTGGAGGACATACATCGAGCATGCATCCTTGATTTAGGGGGATCTTGGGAGAGAAACATAGCTCTAGTGGAGTTTTCCTACAATAATAGTGTTCAAGAAATTATTCAAATTAAACCTTATGAGGCTTGGTAGGGTAGGTCATTCCAATCACCCCAATGTTGGCTGGAGACACGAGAGGTAGCTCTGTTGGGACCTTTTCTTTTCTAAGATACCAAAGAGCACATTGAGTTTATTTAGAAGAGGATGGAAACTACACAATCTCACCAAAAATATTATGTCGATCGACAGAGAAAACCACTCGAGTTCGAGGTAGGAATGTAGGTTTTCTTACATGTCACACTGAGGATGGGACACCAGAGGATTAAGGGGCAGGGGATGCTTTCACCAAGATATGTCCGGCCATTTGAGGTTTTGGAGAGAGTCAGGCCAGTTACCTATCAATTGTAGTTACCTTAGTGGTATCTGGTTATGCACAATGTCTATCATGATTCTTAGATACAATGTTACTTTTTAGACTAGTCTCATGTTTTTCAAACTGATAAGGTTGAGTTAGCGGTATATACAACCTTCAAGGAGAACCCAATTTGGATTATGGTTTTCATCATGAAGGTACTTCATGGTTAGTCTATTCTTATCGTATGGGTGCTATGGTAGCATGTGTGAGAACTGTACGAGACATTGGAGAGGGATGCCGATGTACGGTCCCAGTGGCCGTAGATGTTTGATGTTTTTTCTTCACCACCCTTGAACGGGTAATTCATGAATTAATATCTTTAAGGGGGGGATTTTTTAAGAACCAAGATCTTCATTTCAGGTATGGATCATTATTTAGGTTGTTTTTATGAAAATGCATGAAATGTGAATTTTCTAAGTACCTTTAGTGTACTTATGATTACACTAAATGTACATGGGTACCATGTATAGCCACGTACTGGTCGTGTAATTGCAGAGTACATGGACATGTGGTGACCTGGCAGATTGGCTAAAGAAAGAGCCGGTTAAGGCTACTATACAACGTGTACATTAAATTAAAATTCTTCGTACATTTTTTTTATATTATAAATCAAATTAAGTCCACATCTTGTGTCCAGAGAATATTTCTTCTCCCCTTAGTTAAATGAAGAGTGTGATAAAGGACCGAAAACTTCAAGCCAACCCCAGTTCATCATTCGAGCTCTGATTGAGATGATATCAGGTGTGTTGGATTCCCATCGGTGAGTTCTATTTTCCTTTAGAGGCTTTATTCGTGATTCTTATTCACTTTTGACTTATTGTGGGTTGCTCTATTTTACCCTATTTGTAGATCTACATCGTTCTAGGATTCTTCAAGGGTCGATGTTCATATATATCGATCGTACGATATCGAGGTAGGTGGTTTTTACCTTTTATTGTTTTTCTTTGGATTATAAATGTTAAAAGTGCCACATAAAAACATTTGGGGTATTTATTGATTAGTAAATTAACCCTATTATTTTCCTGGTATGGTTTAATTTATTGAAAATGGGTCATAGCATATGTGTAAGGATAGATTCCTTGTCTGCAGGACACCCCGTGGGTGGGTTTCTCTATCTTGACTCTATATGAATGATTTTCCTATGTTCCCTATGAATAATACCTTGTTTCCATGCCTTGAAATGTTTTGGATGGAGTTTGATTGATAATATTAATTTCATGTGTTATTCTTGGGAATGTGAGCCATGCAGTAGTTATATAATACATGTGATGCCTTGTTATGATATGCATGCTATTTTTTCAATAGACCATGAAATCCTTGGTCCATGAAACTATGGGGATTTCTGTGTTTATTTAAAAATGACATTGAGAGACTTGGTATAGAATTTGACCTCGGTGTGTTGACTATGAGATCTACCCATGTGGTCATTTATGATTTATTTATACTAATTTATCCCAAGGGGTATTGACCATTAGAGCTAATCGACTGTTGTTTATAATTTATTGATGTTGTGTTTCGTAGGGTTATTAACAATGAGAGATGCCCATGTGGTCGTTTGTAAAGGATTAGTTCTATGTTAAACTAAATGGGTTAGAATGTGAAAGATTTCTCAGAGGATTGTTTATGAATTATTGAATGATTGGGGTGAGTCTGCCAAGCCAAACCACAAGCTTGGACTCGGTCTTGATTGATTGTTTAGATGGTCTTATAAGACGTCTATTGTTACTATCACACAAGGGATATAGAGAATAGGATAGATACCAAGTATTAAATGATTCAATGGATGAATAATAAAATTAAATGAATGTAATTGAAAAATTTAATATTGTTTAATGTTTCAAACATCCTAGTCTATTTATTCATTTATTCATATTACCTACTATATTTATTCAATGATAGTTCGGCACAAATATTTTGGTGGTTTCCTATTATGATTTATCTCACACACTGTTTGGGTCATTCCTTTGAACCCAAACTGATTATATGGTTGTACTTATAGATAAGAGGAAACGCCCTTCTTCGTCAAGAGCATGATTGTAGTTGGAGCTTGAGAGCATGGGACCAAGCTGAGGCTTGCGATGTTGCTGAAGTTCACTTTTTTTTCTCTTTTCCATCTGTTTGTATATTTTTTGCCAACCTTGTGACTTGTTTGGCTATTTTCCGAGAAATATGTGACATGAATCATTTATATATTCTGCAGTTGTTATATTTCTATCAGTTTTCTGGTGTTTACGTATTTTTTTGTATTGCTAATTCCGCTATTATTTACAATTGTTATTCCATTGGGTATACTCTACCAATGAGGGGATAGTTTTCACATTATCTGACTTTGGCGCTAGCTTCTAGACTGCAGCCTCTAGCATTTGGGGAAATGCGCTTGAGGTCATGTAACCAACCGGGTATGTGGCACCCTTAGGAGGCACCTAGAACCAGGACGTTACAACATTATTCACCAATAAATATATTAATATTATATTCACTAAATAGAAAATAAATATTTATTAATTATTCCTCCCACAATATATTCTCTCGAATAACTAATGTCAAAATAAATGAAATCATGGATCCATGAATAATCATTAAATCACAATTGGGATTAATCATTTTCTAACTTGTTAGATAATAAATAATATATTATTTAATTTTGATACTGGATAAACATAGTTTGTTACCCTCTATGACTTTTTCCCATTGAAATTAGGTGGAGCATCCAAAATTCCAAGGTTAGCGATTAGAAACATTCCAAGTCACCCATAGAGAATGAATTTAATTATTGAATTCCATGTCACATCATACGAATGCTTACTATGTAATATAATCACATTTCTTCATATCTCAAATCAAGTGGGTTGCATGAAAGTGCCATCACCCATGTGATCGTTTTTCCATTGTTTGACTTCCTAGAAATTGAACATGCCTATAGTTTACCATGTCCAAGGATTTATTTAGGCTATATCATTTCCATCAAAGGGCCTATGATATCAACTTCCATTATGGAATAGAAGGGAAAATTCCTTTCTCGCATTATTCATTAATTTTTTATTACCTTTGACGGAACCAACATGTCATACCTCACTTCAAAAATAATCCATCATGGTTTTCACTGATACATCTAGATTTTTGAATCAAAACACCCATTAATAATAATATTTATATCTAAGGACCAATACACACTTCCTTAGATTGGAACATCCAATGACACTTATAAATACGGGTTTCCAATTCACATGTCTCATTCTAATAAAATCCTCATAGACATTACCAAGGACGTATACCATGATAAGGTGCCTCATATTTCTATTAGTATCCACCCCTAATAGTCAGTATCATTTAGGTACCTGAAATTATATCATCCAATGACATAACATATATTCATGAATAGTGTCATAGCACATCCAGGTTCTCTTTATAGTAGGGATCCTCTCTAACCTTTTAGTGAGGTCGTTACACTTCATACATTATAACATGAAATGTTACACATGAGAAAAATCATGAGGTGATAAGGAATTTAATAATATTCAAAACCATGAATATAAGCTATCACAATGATCAAAAGAAGTTTGTTTTTGGCAACCAACATAAACACAAGGATCACAAGAAAACCAATTTTTGATTAAAGTCGATGATAAAAGATCAAACATGATCATCATGTTTGATGTTATGTGCATCAAGTCACTTTGACCACCATAAAGGTGATAACCCCTTCTCAGCTCTCTATTTTCAGTTACATCATGTAGGCACACCCTTTCAAAAGATGTCATTGCATCATCTTATATAGACACCAAGATCATATTTCTAATAAATGTGGCCAACATTAAATTTTCAATACATTAATATTTAAAATTAACTATCCATTAAATTTTGGGTAAAATCCTATATTAATGTTGAGATAAATCTATCCATTAATAGTTTTCTCTCTCTTAAAAAATTTATTGAATCCCAATGATCTCCCCCTTCAACGTTTCAATGAAGGAAAAACATCCAATAATCGTATTTGGAAATAAAATAAGTTTATATTTCACCAAACATCATCGTCTTCATAATATATGATGAGAGACTTTTACATTTCGGATAGAAAAACGTTATTTTCCGCTTGTAAAAGAAATACAAATGATGAAGTCTTTAACACATATGTATCAGCATTTTCCTACTAAAGTAGACCAAAACTAGATACATTTGGCTCCCCATAATTGTGATTTCCACCCAATTTGGAGAAACTATTGAAATAAATTTCCCCTACTCAAAATCTCTCAAGAAGCTATTGCGTCACCTCTCTCAACAAATTTTGATTTACAAACCCTATTCTTCTTCACACAGACAACAACAATCCTCTCATAATCCTCCATAATTTTCATGAATAAATGAAATCATGTACCTTCAATGATGATACCAGATATTGGAAAAATACGGAAAGTGATGAACACATAAACAAATAAAATAAAACATGAAATAAAAATTAAATTATTCCCTTCAAATATAAAATCGGATGCATTTCGAATAAAAAAATATTTGCATAAAATAATGTTGACATAGGAAATTTTTAACATGGAAAACCAAAAATGGAAAAACCATGGGACCTAGTCTAGAAATAATATCCCCTATAATCAATGACTAGATGGTATAGATTCACAAAAATGAATGGGATCTGAAATGTATAACTCTTCGATATAGTAGAAGAATGAACTCATAGAGAAGAGTGGCATAAGTAAGATCTAAAAAAAGAACATCATATAAGAAAGAATAGAAAAAAATAAATCTAACCGTATGGATATTTAGATCATCAATGGAATAAATGAGTGGTTAAAAATCACCAAGATCACATGAAATGTTATTGATGATCATATACAAACAACAAAGGTGAAACTTTCTCATCATGTTTGATGATGTGTGTGTCGAGTTACATGGGCCACCACAAAGGTGACAACCCATTCTCAGTTCTCTCTTGTTGGGCACATCATGTTGGAATACCACTTCAAAAAATTTACCACATCCTCTTATATATACAAAAATCCCATATCTCCAATAAATGAGGTCAATACTAAATTTCCAATCCAATAATGTGGAGAATTAACTCCCAATTAATGTTGGGATAAAATCCTCTATTAATGTTGAGAAAAGTCTCTCCATTAATAATTTTATCTATCTTAAAAAATGTGTAAAATCCGAACATGGTTTTGACATAGGTTCATCTATGCTCTGTATTTTCTAACTCAAGTTTGGGTGTTACGAAGATTTCATTGAACTCTATGACTCATAGTGGATATTTTGAAATTTCCCTTGGGGTTTTTAGTCCCTCTCATCATAGGGGTTTTCCACGTTAAAAATATTGCATGATGATTTACTTATTATTCTTTATATTACTTTCATATTTCATTGGGTTGCTCACAAATTGTTTCTCAAGCTATTTTTATCTTGAGATTGGGATTTTACCCCAACAAGTGGTATTATAGACGATGGTTCGAGCATGAAACATGACATGAGATTTTTTGGTTTTTTCAAGTGGACTAACAGGCGCTTGATGAAAGAATACAGTTTGGAGACAAAGAAGGTTTATAGGGGGGTTATGAGACTTACACCTAATTATTTTCTTCATAATGTTCTAAATGTGAATAATTAATTAAAAAATGAAGATTGATGTGATGGGAGAGCTCTTCAGGGTTTTGAGATGGGGGATATATTTTTCATACATGTGCTAAAATTTATGTGTCAATACTGATTAAATGGGAGACAGTTATTGCTAGTTTATATTTGTTCTATTGGAAGATGAACATTCAAATATAATGAGGACTTCAGTGTTTGTATTTCTTCTTTAGGGGGAAGGGGTAGATGAGTTTCTATTGGAGTTGCAAAAGGGATTCAACATTATTTATACAGAGAATGATGGTTGGGGAGATTCCAATAGGTTTTCAATCCAAATGAGTTTGTGGGATGGTATCTCCATTGAAAAGTTGAAGGGGAGATTGATAACATTCATCCCATGGGTGTTTCCAAATCTGAGATAAGATTGATATTGAATATGAGATATCTATTATCCTATCACATAGATATAACTACATGTGTTGTCCATTGGGATAAAAATGATTTATATATATGATGTTTAGATAATTTTTTGAATATGAGCATGTAATACACATGGTAATTTGTAAATTTAAGATATATTTATTATCTTAACTATACTTAAAATAGAAACAATGAAGGATTTAAAAGGGGAAACAACTGATGGAAAAATGGAGAGATAGTTGATCAAGATGTAGGCCATAGAGATCAAGAAGAAAGGGGCTGTCGTGATTGAGGTAACTCATATAGGTCATCATCAATCGAGAATAAGGAATCAACAATGGATCTATGAGGTGATGGGATATCGCGTTTGTGGTAGCATGTGAAACACATTGATATTGAGCAGGTTTGAAGCAAAAAATGACATGATCAATGATTAGGGCCATGTATTGAGGGTCTTCATGACTATGGTGATCAAGCGGTGTATCTCAGTTCATGATTGGTGGTACATCATGATGGAAATATCATGTGAGGGAAAAATCCTTTGGGTATCGCAAGATAGTGTGAGGATGATGCTTGTTCATATTTGATCGCTGAGGTAGTGGTGTTTCATCGAAAAAAATGGTGATGTTTTTTCAAATATGGATCTTTTGAGCATGGAATTAGAGATATCATTTTCAAAGATAACTGGGAGACATTTCATGGTGTGGTTTTCACATAGTTTTGTGTTCACTATATATTTTCTAATTGAAGTTTGGGCATTACATGTAATTATTTTTACTCTTTAATTCATATTGGATATTTCATAATTACCTTATGGTATTTTAATCCTCAATATCAAAGGGTTTTGAAATGTGAAAAATTATTTGAGTTTATTTATTTATTATAGATTATACTAATTCAAAAATTCATTGGGTTTCTCAGAAATTATTTCACAAGTGTTTTTTATCCCGAAATCGGGATTCTCTCCCCAACATGTGGTATCAGAGTTGATAGTTAAGGCTTGAAATTTGATGTGATAATTTTTTATGTTTTTCATAGGACCAATGGTGCATAATATAGAATATGGATTGGAGAAAAAGTATTTTATAGAGGTGTTTTGGGTCTTACACCTAATTATTTTCATCAGAATGGGTGAATGGGGATGAACGAATCAGAAATTGAAGATTGAGGTGAAAATAGCTTCTTGAGGTTTTGATAATGGGGGAATTTTCAAGCAGGAGATCCATATTATGTCGTGACCATGATTATGGTGGAGTTAGATTTTTTTGGATTCGTTTTTGTTTGACAGGATAGCGCAGATTCATATATGGAGACGATTTCAGCATTTTGATTTATTTTACAGGGGTTGATATGTTATTGTCATAATTGTAATAGGGTTTTATCTTATTATCTTTAGAGTATGATGGTTGGGGTGATGCCCATAGGTTTTCAGTCTAACTGGGTAGGTTGGTTGGTATCTTTATTGATAGTCTGAAGGGGTATATTTATAGGATTCATGTCAAGGGTGTTTCCAAATCTGAGATAAGATAGTTTTTGAATATGAGATATCTTTTATCCTATCAAATAGCTATGACTGCATGTGTTTCTCATGGAGCGATATTTATTTTATATCAAATTAGATGAGATAATTTTTTGAATCTTTACATTGATGATACATGATGATTTGTAAATTTATTATATATTTGATATCTTATCAATTTTTTAAAAAGAAAATAATGAAGTCTTTAAAAGGGGAGGCAACTGGCGGTGAACAAAGAGAGAGCATGTCAAGATGTATTCCATCATGTTCAAGAGGAAGGGGTATGATGAGTTTGTAGTAGCCCATATGGGTCGTCATCAATTGTAAATCATGCATCGAATTTGGATCTAGGATGTGATGGGATACCAAGTTTATGGTAGCATGCTCATTGAATCGATATTGAGAAAGCATGAAGTAGCAGCGACATGATCAATGATTGGGTCCAAGTACTAAGATTCATCTTAATTGCAGTGATCAAGTGGTGTGTCCCAATTGATGATCTGTTGTACATCATGATAGAATGTTCATGTGATAGATTAATCTGGTTGGTGTCTCTATAACATGCGAGGTTGCTACATGTTCAGATTTGATCTCCGAGGTAATGGTGTTTTGTCGAGAGAATGGTGGAGTTTTTTTTACAGATGGATCTATCAAACATGGATTTGGTGAGATGATTTTCATAGAGAAGGAGGAGGTGTATCATAGTGTTGTTTTCACATGGGTTTATCTACTATCTCAATTTGTGATTCATGTTTGGGAATTACATGGATTTTTTGGTAATCTCTGATTTATAGTGGATATTTTGGAATTTAGCTATGTTTTTTAATCCTCTTCATCATTGAATTTTTACATGATAAAAATCATACATGTTTATTTATTTATTCTACTTTATACCACTTCCATATTTCATCAAGTTTCTCACAAATTTTTTCTCAAGAGATTTTTATCTGAAGATCTGGATTTTCCCCCAATAGTTCGATCCAACAAGATCACATAGATCAATTACTCCGATCTGGGTCTAGATTAGAGGTTTCAATTGGTTCTTTTGGCATCCTTAGATTCTCTAGAATGTTTTTTCTTCTATCATCACCCCTATCAAATTTTACAATGAGACCGAAGTTGAATGGTAGGGGAACTATGTTAGAATTATTATAGAAATGGATCATTTTTCAATACTAATAGAAATAGTTTTTTTGGAGGAGAATGAATCCAAATTTGATCTTCTGTTGAATATGAGCATTTCCTAGATTTTTTCCTCAATTTCATCTACATCAGGAATCTTGGGGAAAGATGTCATGAGGGTATTAATTGCTCTAATTACAAAAATATTGGGAGTAATATTGAGAAATATAAATTTAAATTTCATGTGATAGATAAGTATCATGTTGTTAGGGGTAATGGGATGAGTTTCAATGGTCTAAGAGCTATGTAGAGGAAGGATTTTTCTAATGTTCAATTTCTCAGTATGTCCTCGGACTCCAAGACACATTGGTGTAGCGTAGAAGGACAAAATAAAGTTAAATCACTTGATACCTCCATATCATTTATTCATTTAGTTATTGAGGCTAAGGTTCATAATTCTAGTCAATAAATTAATAACACTTCATCTAAAAATAATGCATAGGATGATCATTGTGTAACTCAACATACTTCTTCTTTTAAATGGGTTGACAGATGTGATTGAGATGAATATGATGGCCCTTATAGTGATGATGGAGGAGATCTGGATGAGCTTATTGAGGTACATTATTTGATTAGTGGAAAGGTACCACCATATACATGAGATAATTCTATGGGAAAGGAGGTGTCTAGATAAAAAATGAAATATCTTGCTCAGTTACATGAGTTTAAGAATGGATACCCAATGTAATATTTGTATCTTGATGGTAATAAATAAGAGGGGAGGTGCATAATCTACTTCCAATGGAATGGTCGTATTTAGTACTTGAAATGTGATCAACATGAATGTGGAGGAAGTTGTACAGGATGTTAAGGGTGGGGATCTTCTATCTACGCATGTGGATTCCCCTTCTAATCATGACTCTGGTGCATTTTATTTTTCTGAAGTCAGGTAATATTTTCCTAGTAAGGTTGTTGATGGGAATGATGACATGGGACGAAATATAGTCAATGGTTTTCAATATACGAAAAATTTATTCAACACGCTCAACTCCATTAGTACTCCCAAATTTGGAATTTTCTATCCGGAATGACTCAAGAAGAGTTGGGGTATTCCTTATAAAGTGGAGGTGGTTGAAGGCTCCAATACCCCCTCTTCTAAAGAGGACATTAGTAGACAACAATTTGTTGTGGGGGCTATAAATAAGATCAATAAGGAAGCTAGCTAGTGGAAAATAAACCTGTTGTGCCACATGGTTTGGAGGATGTCAAAGAATCTATAGTGGATATAGAAACATTAGAACATAAGGAAGCTAACATGTCGAGTAATTTAGGAAGATCCATTGAATTTGGAGTACAACCTTCTAACATGCCAAACGTATTATATGATATGGTAAGAAATGATAAGAGCTTGGATGATCGAGGTGGCCCATGGGTCACCCCAATATGGAAAAGAAAATTCTACCCTTGAGGTTGTGAGAATGCACAAAATGTGGGAAATAGATGAAAATGTGGAAAATCATTTCCCTTTTATATTCTATTATTGGGTTTCATTGTTTTACTTATGTTGTTTTGGTGGTGTATGTGACACATACTCTTGTTTCAACCCCTTGTTCAATTTATTTATCTTTTTCTAATAAATTTTTGGGGCCATGGGTTTTCTAGCCAGTAGTTTTCACCGTTTGGAAAATTATTGTAAACTAGAAGCTTACTAATCCAAAAAAAATTAAATAAATTACATAATAATTTATGCAATAAAGGATAAATTTTAATAAAAAATATTTACACAACTATACATGACCATCATTTTATTTATAAAACAGTAGGAATCCCTCATGAGAGATTTTTCGATTAATTTAATTGATATTTGTCTACCATCTTATCAATTATAAGAGAATTATGAATTTTTATTATGTTATTAGGAATTCCCATGTAGATTTACCATAGATTACCTATTTTTTAGATAAACCATTTCAATCATTGTCTGATGTATTTTAAGTGAGTTTCCAATATTTATATAAAGTACAAATTATGAAATATAAATATGGGTGAACCCACATGCCATATGACACCATTAAAATATTATACAAGAGACACATCAATTAAAATATCATGTGTATTAATATTTTTCAATGAGTATATATTTATTGTTAAGAATTTTTATTGAAATAAATATTAAGCATCATATACCATATTTAAAATGGTATTGTAGAACCATTGAGAATATCATCACAACAATGTTAATAATTTCATGTAAATAAATAATTGTGAGTAGAAAATGATAAATATATTTTCCTATAAAGAGATTAATTAAGGAAGTGATGACATTATTTAATTATAGGTATTATCTAGGAAAATCATTAGATATTATAAAATGTTGTTAACTTTACATTTTAAGATTCCATTGAATTAAATTATTTTTGACATGTGTGGGTCAAAATTAAAATCTAGAATCATAATAATAAATCATTAATAATGTAAGTTGAGCATAGGCAGGATATTAACTAGGCAATTATTAGTTTTACAGGTGGTTCTAGTAACAATGACTCCTCCCATCACTCTCAGTTGGAGAAAAACCCTAAATTGATCATCCACAGAGTCCACTGAAAATTAAACTTCGATGATCCGTACAAAGAGTTTTTTTCAACATATTCTAAAAAAATTAAAAGGGTTATGTTTCATTTAAAAAAAATACACTATAAAGGCGGTATAACTAATTCCTCCATTTCTCCCCCACTTCACATTTTTCGGTATCGATGACTTGGAAAAGGCAGTGGGGGGATTTCGACTTTCCCCTCTGTGTAATGCCAAAGGGAGCATCACTTATGCTGCCTTTGACCATACCTAGAGGCAAATAGAGGAATCAGTGATGCTGCCTTGGCATCAACACCCTATAAAAGGGAAGCCCCCCTTCAAATCGCTAATTTCTTACCATCAAATCTCCTAAATTATCTTCGTCTCTCTCTAAAATGCTAATATTATATGTGGGTTTTTGAGAACATTTATTTAGAGGTATTTTTATTTTTTTAATTTATTTTTATTTATTTATTTAATTGAATTCTTTATAGTTTTAAATATTTCATTTTTTAGTAGTTATGGTAGTTCTTAATATTTTTTTATTAAGTTATTTTATTAGTTATATATAGTTTGAAATAATTATTTTTAGTAGTTTAGATTATGTATAGATTAAGTATAGATTAACGTAGGATTAACTTAGGATTAAGTGTTGTGATATTTTTCTAGCATAAAGATTATGTGGTTATCTAAGCAATCAAATCCCATTCTGATTAGTTAAAAAAATTTAGTAATTAAAGATGTTATTTATTAATTAGTTTAGTTAGTTATATATTATTTAGAAATAATACTTACTATTGGTAATAAATAATTATAGATTAATTTATGATAACTTTGGATGACAAATAAATACATATGATTAGTTAATTATAATTAATTATTAATATTTGATACATTATAATACTTTTGATGAAAGAAACATTATACAAAAAGTGAGTTATGTTTTTCTATGTGTATTTCAATGGGGTGGTTATTAATTCTATGAAAAGAGATTCTTGTAGTAAACAACTAATAACGGTTGTTAGTACACCTGATTGAGTAACCATATGTGACCATCAAGAGAGAAATAATTGTTCCTTAAATCTAGGACTCGATCAAGAGATCAAGTCTATGAGTTATCGGCATTTTAAATTCTCGACAACACTATGGCATCTAGCTTGTCCATTGGTTGCTGATGCGCAGTGGGTCAAAGAAATTAATTTATTTTCCCAACAGTCGGATGGTACCATGATGGAGTTATACATTAATGATGCTACAATATAACAAAAATTTATAGTTGTATGAAGACGTAGAATTAAAGGAGTGGTTAAAGATAGTCCACCCCATGAAAATGAGCATATTCTAAATGATGCAGCAGAAGAGGACAATCAAGTTCATCTCCCAGATATACATGCGAATCCGACTTCTGATGAGGAGTTTTATAATGACGGATCAGATGGTGACAAAATTGCTAATGTGGAGGGATCAACTAAAGTTAGGAAGGAGGTTTCGAGAAATGCATTAGTTGTACATCAACCTCAACCTACAATAAATAATCCACTACTCGTTTCATCTTGGTCATAAGCAATGACAAGTGTGCTTGAGTTCGATAATAATGTTCTCTCACAGGCACCTATGTTCCACGGAGTTGTAATATATAGTTTCAGTTATATATTGGAAGTAATTTTTCAAAAAATGATGAATTAAAAAGCATGATAAAGTGAATTCATATTGAGAGGTAATGCATCGATATAGTACTTGAATCATGTCATAGTAAATATGTCATACAATGTGAGAATTATGCGGATGATTGTAGATTTTGGTTGAGAGAGATTCTGGATATTATATTTGGAGGTTGGAGAATCACGAGGATTAAGGCCGCTCATACTTGCGTTCAGCCAAGCCTCACACAAGATCATACCTCATTGGATACAAAATTTTTGTCACCTATTGTTGTTGATATGATTACGACATGTCAAGTTGTTCCAATATCCCTTGTGAATGAGAGGATTCAATAGACATTCGGTTATTTGATTTCCTAAAATAAGGCCTTGATGCTGAAATAGAAGGCAATTGTGAAGGGCTTTGGTGATTGGGATGACTCATATCGGTAGTTTCCGCAATTTATAGCCATAATAACGAATCATTACAAAATTTTCATCCATAGGGAAACAAACGAACATGTGTCTCATAATAACTGACTTGATCCATCTCGTGTTCAATTTCATCCATTGTTCAGGGAATTCCTTACCTTTATCTATGCATTTCATTTCAACAAAATGTTTATTCATATTGATGGAACATTTCTATATAGAAAATACATGGGCGTATTTTTTATTATGGAAACCTAAGAAAGAATCCATTCACCTCTTCCACTTTCATTTTCCATTGTAGATAAAGAGAACTATGAATCATGGATTGGGTTTTTGCCATGTATCAGCAACCAGTTCCCCAACATTCGGAGTATTTATTTGATATATGATCGCCATCGAGAAGTAATGAGGCAATCAATGGGGATCCTAATACATGTAGATACCAAAATGCATATCATCGGTTCTGCATTAGACACATTGTTAGTAATGTGCATAAAAATTTCCACAAAGAACTGATGAAGAATGCAATCACGAGACTTAGTATGCATTGTATTCATTATTTTTTACTATTTCAACATAAATATAACATCAATTTATGTGAAATATCATCTATTACATGTTGAATATGAGTCGGACCAATGGTGGTTTGATGAACATTTTGAACAAATATGTCATGAAAATGAAAAATTTTATTGTTATATGATGTATATTCTAAACGAGAAATGGACATTGGCGTATGATGAGGGGAAGAGGTATAGAAACATGAAAAAAAATTGTGGAGTGAATAAATGATGTCTTAAATGGGATTCGCACGATACCTATAACTGACCATGTTCCGGAGACATTATAAAAATGTGTGAACTAATTTTTTGATAGAAAAAAACTTGCATTTGACAGAATACAGAAGAGGCTAAGATATAAAAGACACATTCAAATAGGGATTGAAAATAATATTGAAGAATCTCTGGGTTATCACATCTTCCTTTTTTGATGAAAAGACTCCCAATTTGATGTTCAAGAGCGTTTAGACCCCATCACAAATCTCCTTGGTGAAAAATGGTGGTATTCCTAGAAATAAGGAAATGTCAATGTGGAAACATCCAGGCCTTATTGTATCCATGTACACACACCATCACAACATGTTCCTCTGTGAACATATCATAGGAAGAATATGATGATCCAATTTACAAATTGGATACCATTGCTAACGGTTATGCTTCACCATGGACACCTATTAGTGAGTATCATTATTTCCCAACGCCTGAAGGCTAGTCGAGGGTGATACATGACATGATTCAGTTACGTCCTCGTGGTAGACCGAAGTCCATTAAGATGCATAATTATATAGACTACCCACAAGAACAAGGGAAGTGTTTGCGATGCATGATATGTTACAAAGAAGGTCATAACCGGAAATGACACACTAACATTGTTCGGTCGAGTTTACAGTCTCATTCAAAATGATGTATTGTATTCATTGTGACATTCTCATTTTGTAATTTAAAAGTTGTTATATTTTCTTTCAATTTTTCCCAGTTTTCTAAACCCCAAAACTCGAATGCATAACACTTAACCCTGAATCATGTTTCTTAAACCTGAATATCAAAATTCAAAACCCTAAACTCTCAAACCTAAACCCCAACCCAAAAGAATCTACCATTTTCCATGGTTTTTGGTGAAATTATGTGTGATATTTTAATAAAATATTCTATAATGAAATTATAGTATCATAATGATTAGCATAAGTTATTCAATATAGATAATTAGATAGATTCCTAAAACATCATTAGGAGATTACATGGTTTATCTTAATCTAATCCATAATTAGTTAATCATAAATCTCCTCCAAAATATGTCTAACCAAATTTGAGATCCAATATTTTATATAATAGAACTAATTTAATAAAGGCATTCTTTATTTCAAGAAATAACATTCTCATTATTCATTAAATAGAATATTATATAATAGAATTTATTTCCTAAATCCAAAATAAGAACACATAAACCATATTTTAAAGTAAATGTTTATATCTCTTCTTTTTTTCATGGTATTCTAAACCCCAAAACTGAAAAAAAAAATAAAACTTAACCCAGAAACATGTTTCCTAAACCTTAATATCAAAATTCCAAACCCAAAATCCAAAACCCACAAACCTAAACCCCAACTCAAAAATATCTTCCCTTTGACATCGTTTTTGGGTAAATTATGTGTTATATTTTAATAAACTATTCTATAACGAAATAATAGTATCATAACAATAAACATAAGTTTTTCAATAAAGATAATTAGATAGATTCTTAAAACATCATTAGTAGATGACATGGTTTATCTTAATCCAATCTATAGTTAGTTAATCATAAATCTCTTCCAAAATATGTATATCCAAATTCAAGAGCCAATATTTTAGATAATATACCATATTTCATAAATAAATTATTGATTTCATGAAATAACTTTCTCCTAATTCATTAAATAAAATCATATATAATATAATTTATTTCATAAATCCCAAAAAAGAACCCTTAACTCATATTGTAAAGTAAATGTTTTTATTTCTTCTTTTTTTTTCGTTTTCTAGACCCAAAAACCCAAAAGCATAAAACATAACCCCAAAACATGTTTCATAAACCGTAATATCAAAATTCAAAACCATAAACCCTCAAACCTAAACCCTGGCCCAAAAAATTAAACATAAACCCTAAAACCTTAAAATGAATCCAAGAACCTAGACATATTCCCATAAAGATTGTATCAATTAATAAATTTCTTATAAAGATATTTTCATTAATAAAAATCATTCGCAACATAATTTTTGCCATCTATTTTTTTCACTTCTTTACTCTTGTTATCTTTATTATAATCAGAAGCAAACAAAATGTAGAATTATATTTATTTTGGAAAAAATGACTTCATAAAACAATGTGAAAAAACATTTCATGTATTTCATTCTACTAGTCATAAAATTATGCTATCCAAAACATTATATTTAAATTTTACACTTAAAACTCATTTCAATTGTTTAAATGCAGATGGATGATACAATACTACTCACTCAGTCGCCTACCCATATTTTACATGATGTGTTAGAGGGTCGTATAGATAAATTGATGAAGGTGTCTCAAGTTCACCATTTTCATCATAAGGAGACTCCACATGCCATTAGACCATACTTATGTCGTGCTGGCTTCTATGGCCTTGCCGTATCAGATTACACATTTATAGATCATTACTTACTTGTTTCCATCATTGAGAGGTAGAGACGAGAAACACACACATGCCTCTTACATGATGGAGATATGACCATCACCCTTGTGGATGTGGCATTGCTTCTCGGTCTTCCTATCTAGGGGAGACCTGTTATTGGACTCACTCGTGCAGCTTGGCCTAACCTTGCTCAGTGATTGTTAGGCATTGATATTTTGTCTGACCGTAGGGCTACAGAGAGAGCGTCCAGATCTATGCCTTGGATAGAGTCGCAGATTCCACATCTATAGGATGATGATGATGAGAATACTTTCATGCGTTACACCCATGCATATATATTATAGCTCATTGGCGGGACCATGTGTACTTATCAATTTTTGTTTTTAGTTAACTGCTTTTTTTGATAAAATCACTTGTCATTTCAAATTTAATGGCTCCCATACTAGAGTATTATGGACCATTTGACTGCATAATATACAATTGTTCTTGAGTATGCTATGTCTATAGTTCCCCACATTCACATCCATATTATTGAGTGGCAGTAGCCTGACAGAGTCATGCGCCAGTTTTTCCATAATCACCTGATTCCGTAACCATCGAGACAAACATATCAGCTTTATGGGATGAAGCTTTCAGGGTGTCAAGATGATGATTGGTCCCGAGTACATGCAAAATTTATCGGTTGTTGGCATAGACGTGGATAGTTTCTAATCTAGGAAATTCATACGATTCAATTCTCTCTTTTGGTGTGGGTTGAGTATGAGCCATGGTATAGACTGAAATCTATAATTTATCTTACCCCAACTATCAAAGATATACAGAGGTTGGTATGCAAATAAAATTTCATTAGTTTTTTTATTAAACTATTTTCTAATTCAATTTTAATATATTTATAGGGATGTCACACAAAGTATCTTGTTTGCTTGAGTGATGAAGAGGAGGAGTGGGTCTTTAGCTGGGTAGCTGTCTATGATATAGTGCTGGAGGTGAAGGAAACTTTTAGTGCACTTTCCAAGAGAATATTTGCACGTCCGGCATGTAGAGAGGAGGTTCATGCCCCCAAGGAACATCGTGAAGCTACTGCTGGTGCTGAGGATCCATGACCACGACGACGTAGATAGCGTCGTGCTGCACGTGAGGCCTCACCAGTTCCACATGCAGAGGTCTGCCCTCTAATAGTCAAGGATCATCCGATTCAGGATGTGTCTTAGGTGAAATGAGATACACCTTTCCTAATAGGATATCCACAGTTCACCTCATCTTGGGTTTCATATCCTTCGTAGCCTTCAGATCCATCACAGACTTCGATTCCAGATCCATCGTTGTCTTATTGGGGTATAGCTCCATCATAGGCTTGGATCCCCACAACGATGGTGGCAGGTACTTCTACTAACCTAGCGGGAGAAGGATCCAGAGGGAAGTACAAGATGCAATTGACAGATCATCCCACTAAAACACAGATGAAGGATGCAGCATTTGATGTTCTAGTGCCCAAGGATCAACCTTTGCTAGTTCATCAGACTCCACTATGCACTTGACACAGATGTCCTATTTGTAGACCACCATGTGGGATGGAATCTCCTCACCACAAACATATAAATTTATTTTACATTTTTTATTACATATTTTATGTCTACGTAACTCACAATACTATTTTTAATATTTCTTATTCTTATATGTTTATCCAATATTTCCAATTTCATTTATATTTTAGGAAAAATTTATATTTTATAGCATTCAATGTCGACTACTTGAGTCATAGAAATATTTAGTAAATTTCAAGAAAATATTGTTAAAAGATTAAAAAATCTACAGTATAAAAACAATGTAAATAATACATAAAAGATATCCTAATTACCTAAAAATATGATTAAAATAAAGAGTTTCATAAATAAAATAAATAAATTATAATGAAAGGAATGTAAGAAATGTAACTAAGAAGTGAGAGAAAAAATAAAGAATGTTGTGGAGGATCCTAAGCCACCTAAATTACAATGAAACCCTATAAAATATAAAATATAAAACCCCTATAAATAGAAATTAAAAATTCAACTACTAGTTATATTTGTAACAATTTTTTTAAATTTCATTCATATCTGTCTTATAGTTTATATTATATAGTCCAGTAAAGTCATGTACTTGAATCATTTTTAAGATTCAATTTGGTGGATTAGAATGATTATAAATAATTTTTCAACAAGATTTTATGAAAAATTATTATTATTTTGGACTACATGTTATATTATTAAGGAATTTTTAAAATTTCAATCATATATGTCTTATAGTTTATATTATATAGGCCAGAAAAGTGACGTATTTGAAACATTATTAAGTTTCATGTAGGTGGATTAGAAATCATATAAATAGTTTTTCACCAATAATTTTTTAGAAATTATATTTATTTTGGACTACTTGTTATATTTTTAAGCAATGTTTAAAATTTCATTAATATCCGCCTTATAGTTTATATTATATAGGCCATCATAGTCACAAAAATGAAACATTTATATGTATGAAGTCGGTGGATTAGAATGCTTGTAAATAATTATTCACTGACATTGTTTAAAAAATTATTTTTATTTTGGAATACTTGTTATATGTTTAATCAATGTTTAAAATTTCATTTATATAAATCTAACAATTTATATTATATAGGCTAGAAATGTCACGTACTTGAATAAAAGATAAATTATGCTGAAACATTGTGTTTTATTTAAATATATATATATAACTATTAGAAAATAATAATAAAACATTAAAATTTTAAATATATAAAAAACATAATTAAAATAGAAAAATAAGTACTATTTTAGGGAAAAAGAAGAATATGCGATGCCACTGTGATGATGTATTTTTTTTAAAAAAAAATTACCTATGCTTTTTTTTCATAAAATGTGAAAAAACACTCTCCGAACAAACCCAACCAAATGATGTACTTCCATGTGATCATACCCCACTTATTCAATGCCTTTATTATCACCTCTACTCCCCACAATTCCCTCTACAAGTCTCCTCGGTCAGATTTCTGGGCCACCCCATCATCTCGGCCACCACCACCACCATGCTCCCCACCATCCATATGTATCCATCTCCACACACCACCAGAGGTAGCTTTTGGAGGGCCTAGATTTCATTTTAGTCATTGATTCTCAGAATATGCTTGTTATCTAGACCCATCCAGAGGAACACTCCCTGCACCACATTAGGAATACCACACTTCCTTCCTTCCAAATCTAGCAACTCCAACTCATCTTTCGACTTCCACCCCTACCTTTAGGTCCAACACGTTAAAGTTCATGACTGATTCTTTCCATAAGTCTTCATGCCTGATCAATAAGATAAATCATACAAATAAACCTATCTAATTTAATCAGCAGATACAAATATAGTTTATCAATCTACCAATTTTAAGAAATTGATTTTTTTTATCTAATAAAATTTTCCAATGTAATTAGAATCTCACCACCGTATGATTTTGTATTGTAGAGGATGGGTGGTGATTATGAGCATCCCGACATGGTCACTAAAACAAATTTCATGGTATTAGTTTGGGATGCATTGTAACTTATTGTTGGTAGGTTTGCAGATGTAGTGGCAATGGACTGCCTGCGAGCTACCGTTGTGGCAGAATAGCGGGCATTGGTTGGAAGACGCCAATATTATGACTTTTTGGGGATTTGAAATCCAAGTTAATTCCTCCTACGATGGAGTGACTCCAGGATCCCTTCATGGCCTAGGATGGGGGACATGATTATGATGTTAGTGTGGCAAGAACAATCCAAGGAAATTCTCCTTTTCTCTTGTGCTTCCTTTACTCGAATAAGTAGAGTGTATGGTTTAAGATTTTTGAGTTCAACAAAGATAATCTGATATCATTCGGGTTTGAAGTATGCGTTGTTTGGTAATTTTGGAGCCACATGTCTTGTGGTTCCATTCTTTATACACCATCATGCATGTTCTTAGGGTTTTTAATGTCACACAACTGAAGATCTAGAAAGCAATTTCAGATGGGATGCATGCCTGATTACCCTCCTCCATGCACGAATCCTCAACTAGCATGGAAGAACAGAAAATGGTTGAAATTTAAAGGAGGGGTGGATTGTATTAATTTTTAAAAATATGATGCGTATTAGTTTGGATGATAGGATATTGGATCCGATTTATTGATTATTTAAATCTGAAAAATAAGGGAAATGAAAACACGAGGCATCCATCTGCCCGAGCTGAGGGCAAGCCCTAGGAGCCTTCTTCTCATGAGGCCTCCACAACCCTAGGCATAAACCACCATTATCTCACAATGATGAAATTAATTGAGATTAAACATCAAATGAATCGAGTGTTGGGTGTCTTCATGGTTGGTGCACCATGTTACACCTCCTCAATTAGAGCACCACTTGGTTTCTATTTTAATGAGGTTCTTTAATGCTGGCCAAGACCATGTGAATTAATTCATGTGGTGACACTCTTTTGACATGGTGACATTATTTTATGCTGATACTTTTTCATATATAAGGTGGAAACAATAAGGAAATTCAACATAACTGACACCAACAACACTAAGAGAAAATTCTATTTGGTGATCGCCTTTCTTCGACGATCATCTTTACTTCTCCCCATATTTGATCCAAAATTTTATACATGAGTATTACATCTGAGAACGCTTATATTTTTGGGGAGTGTCTACCATGTATCTCATGATTTTAGTGGATCCCTATTTTTGGACTAAGTCTCATGGTTTTTACCTTTTTGGTTTTCCAAGTCAAAATTTCAGGTGCCAACTTTATTTTTCTTGTACTTATTTTTTTCACTGCACATCCACTTGTATTTGGTGGGAATGATTTTATTTCCACTATGAGTTCAACTTTTTTTATTGTTTGCACATTGGTTTCGTTCCCGTATTTCCAAACATATGGAATCAGAGGGTATGGTTTTTTATTTCATATTAATTATGGAGTCCAACTACTGTTGGATGATTTTGAAAAATGGTACCAACTACCATATGTGACGGCTTAAAATGATGGATATTATTTTTGTCAAGTGAATGAATCTTCTAGTGTTTAGTACCCAGAATATAGAAAGAATGTCAGATGAAGAATGGGAATTTGAAAATGAGATTGTTTTTGGATTCATTCATCAATGGGTTGAGGACAACGTGATGAACCACATTCTGAACATCTCTCACGCAAGAACTATTTTGGAGAATGTCGAGACAACCTATGCTTCCGAGATGGGAAACAATAAATTGTTTCTTCTAAAAAGATGATGAATATGAGGGAAAATATGGTGCATATATTTCTAGTTATTTATGTGAATGTTATGGTGTTTTTATCAGTTATCTGACATGGTTATTAATTTTTATGTTGAGGTTTTAGCTCTTTTGCTTCTTAACACTTTACATAATTCATTGAAGAATTTACATGTTACGCTAACTGATTCTTCTCTTAATGGTGTTGTGACATTTAGTTTTGTCATGTTTGCTATTTTAAATGAATATTTTAGGAGACGTACTCAGGTGAAATCTACTTCAGAGATTTTAGTCAAAGAGAATAGGGGGAGAAGCTAGGACCGGGGGTAGAGCAGTCGAGGTAAGAGCAGTGGTAGAAGAAAATCCAGACCGAAGTTGTGGGATTTCAAATGTCATCATAGTGGTATGAAGGGAGATGTTAAGAAGTTTTGTTATCATATGAAAATAGAAAAAATATTGAAGTAAAATCCATATAAGGAAAATGGTGATGGAGATGATCATGTTTTCACTGCTACAGGTGGTGATCTTGTTCTTGTTTATGACTCCATTTACATTTTTTCTGATGATTATTGCTGTGTTGTTGGCAGTGGTGCCTATTTTAATGTGACATCAAAGAACGAGTAATTTAAATATTACAACCTAGGTAATTTTCAGATTTTGAAATGGGAAATGATGGTCATGATGATGTTGTAGGCATTAAGATTATCAATTTAGAGTCCAATACAAGAAGTAAGGTGATTTTGAGGAATGTTCAAAATGCACCCGAGGTTCGTTTGAATCTTATTTTTACTAGCATTATTGATGATGAAAAGTTTATTTTATCTTTGGGTGATTGTTAAAGGAATTTTTCCAAGGGATCATTGATTGTTTCTGGAGGGAACAAGCAATCATGTTTGTACTTGACTAGAGCTTCTATTTCTTGTCATACTGCTTGCATTGCTGAGTGTAGTGTTTCGTCCAAGTTGTGGCATAAGGGGCTCAGTCACATTAGTGAGAAAGGTCTTGGTTTTTTTTCCCAATAGAAATATTCTTCAATATTCAAAGTGTGTCAAATTGGACAAATGTGATCATTGCATGGCTGGAAAACAGAGCAGAGTGAGTTTCCGCTGTCAACCATTACCCAAGAAGTCATAGGTACTTGAATTTGTACATTCTAACATTTGGGGTCCATTTTAATCTATGACCATTAGTGGAGGTCTTTATTTTGTTACATTAATAGATGAATAGTCACGAAGGATCTATGTTTATGTTTTGAATGCCAAATGTTAGGTGGTCAGTGTTTTTATGAAAAATTCATGTTTCTACAGAGAGAGAATCAGACACGAAATTGAAATGTATTTACACTGACAATGGAGGAGAATATTATGGTCCGTTTGATTAGTATTTTAGGCAGTATGGTATTTGGACTCATAAGACACCACCCAAGACACCTCAGATTAATGGTGTATCTGAGCGGATGAACATGACATTGATGGAAAGACTTCTTTGTTTAATTTCTCATGAAAAGTTCCCTAGACATTTTTGGGGAGAATATTTACTTACCACTGCATATATTATAAATTTATCACATGTGGTTGCTTTGGAGATAGAAACAACCAACTAGTTTTTGTATGGGAAATAGATCAAGTATGATCACTTGTGAGTTTTGGTTGAAAGCCTTTTGCACATGTTCCTAGAGATGAGAGATCAAATCTGGGTGGTATGACATCCCAGTGTATTTTTATTGCATATGAACACAATGAGTTTTGGTACAGGTTCTATTATCCAATTTTGATGAAACTTCTCAGAAGATGCGATGTAGTGTTTAAGGATGATTAGACTATTGAAGACATTGATAGGGGAGGAAAACATTTTTCTCCATATATTGATGGTTTTTTCAGTCTTGAGCAAGGTTCTGATTCACATTTACCACATATTATTGATTGTGATGATCATATTGATGTAAATAATTATGCTCAAGGTGAACAGGTTGAAGTTGATGTTTCTGATGCACCTTTGGTTTCTGAGGATTTTGTTCCAGGGATCATTAATGAACCCATAGTTCCACTCCGGTGGTAATCTCACCATCACACCATTTCTACTTGATATTCACCTGATGAGTATGTATTACTCGCTGAAGGGGAGAAAAATAATATTTTGAAGAGGCAGTGGAGAGTGAACAGAAGGAAATATTGGTTGCGGAAATGGATGAAAAGATGACATCATTTCATGACAACAACACTTTTGAGCTTGTGAAGTCACTAACAGGTAAGAGAGCTTTGCAAAATAGGTGGATTTATCAGAATAAAAATGAAGAATCCAATTTTGTTCCACAATACAAGGCAAGGTTAGTTGTCAAAGGCTTCCGTCAGAAGAATGGTATTGATTTTGATGATATTTTCTCACTTTTTATCAAAATGTCTTCTATTTGGGTTATTCTTGGTTTGGAAGCTAGTTTGGATCTGTAGATTGAGTAGATGGATTTGAAGATTACATTCCTCTATAAAGATTTAATGGAATAGATATATATGGAGCATCCAGAAGGTTTTGTTGATATATATAAAGAAAATTATGACTACGGGTTGAATAATAGTTTGTATGGTTTGAAGCAAGCTCTGAGGCCACGGTATATGAAGTTTGAATGTGTCATTTCTCATTAGGGATTCAGAAAGAAATCTTCTGATCATTGTGTTTTTGCTCAGATGTTTACTGTGGATGATTTTATTATATTGTTTCTTTATGTTGATGATATCCTCATTGTTTCCCATGATACATCTAGAATTGACAGATTAAGGGAGGATCTTTTTCTGTGTTTTGCGATGAAGGACTTGGGGCCAATATGATAGATTCTTGGCTTGATGATCTCCCATGATAGGCAGTCCGTGATGTTATGGTTATCTCAGGAGATATACATTGAGAAGGTTCCCCTGATATTTTCTATGTATAGTGAAAAGTGGTTAGTACTCCTCTTGATTAACATTTTAAGCTCAGTACCAGTCAGTCACCTTCTACTAATGATGTGTGATAGGATATGAAGCACAGAGCTTATATATCTACCATTGGATGTTTAATGTATGCTATGGTATGTACTAGACCTGATATAGCTCATCCAGTTTGTGTGTTCGGTCGTTTTTTGTAAAATCCAGGCAGAGAGCATTGGAGAGCAGTGAAGTACATTTTTTGTTATCTTTTTGATACATCTGATCTGAGATTGTTTTTGGGAGAAGGATAACCTATGCTTTGTGGCTTCAGCAATTTAGATATGGTAGGAGATATAGATTCAAGGAAGTCTACTTCAAGATATTGGATCACTTTTTTCTGGGGGAGTTGTATCATGGAAGTCTAGATTGCAGAGAAGTGTTGCTTTATCTACCATAGATTCAGAGTTTATTGCTGCAACAGAGGCATGAAAAAAAATGTTATGGATGAAAACTTTTATTTGAGAGCTCATTTTAAATCGGGATAGGTATGATTTATTTTGTGATAGTGAGAGTGCTATTTGTTTGGGATTGAATTCCAATTTTCATGACAGGTCAAAACAGATCGATGTTCGATATCATTAGATCTGTAATGCCATTGATTTGAGATAGTTAGAGCTTGAGTGGATCCACACTAATGGAAATGGTTCAGACATGTTGACCAATATTTTACCTAGAGGAAAATTTCAGACTTCACGATAGCTTGTAGGGTTTGAGGTGATCCCCACTTGAGTCGGAGGGAGAGTTTGTTGGGCGACTTCCGGGTTGGCGCACAGTGTAAAACCTCCTCAATTATAACACCACGTGGATTCTATTTTAATGAGGATTTTTAATACGGTCCAAGACCACATGAATTAATTCATGTAGTGACACTCTTTTGACATTATGACATTATTTTACACTGATTCTGTTTCATAAATAAGGAGGAATCAATAAGGAATTTCAACATCACCGACACCAACAACATTGAGGGAAATTCAAATTTGGTGATTGTCTTTCTTTGATGATCATCTTTACTTCTCTCCATATTTGATCCACACTTTTATTCTTGAGTATTACTTTTTAGATCCCTTCCATTTTTGGGAGTCTCTACCATGTATCTCTTGATTTTAGTGGATCCCTCTTTCTTGACTAGGTCCTGTGGTTTTTCCCTTTTGGGTTTTCCATGTAAAAGTTTTTGGTTTTAACTATATTTCTATTGTACTTATTTTTGTCGTTGCGCATCTTCTTTTAATTGGGGGGAAAAGATTTTATTTCCGCTGCGTGTTCACCTTTATCTATTGTTTGTGCATTCGTCACTTTCCCATATTTCCAAACATCAAGATCTAACATTGGATTTATAGAAGCATATATTTAAAGGAATTATTGGAATGTTTTTATTAGTGAATGTCATTGAATTTCTAGATGACCCTGATGCCCATTCTGATTTTTCTTAAATTATTATTATTCATATATATATTTATATAATATTTCGTACATATACCTATAATAATATATATTATTTATTGGATAAATTTATATAAAATATAAGTAATATTTTCCATATATATATTTATTTTATATAAACACATATTTATTTCAATATTTAATATTTATAAACCCCACAAATTTCCATAATAATTTAAATTTCCTCATAAAATCATAGTAAAAATAGTTTAATACATAAATTAAAAATTATAAAATTTTAGCAAAAAAATTTATTTGGAATCTTGTAGAACAAAGCTCCATTTGAAATTTTTTGTTTAATTTTTACAATGTAGATTTTCATATAATTTTTATTATAATTGAACTGAAGATTTGAATACCCAAATTCTAAAATAAATCCATATTTAAATTTTTAGTGAAATTATATTGACACATAAATAAAAAATTTGATTTTGCAATGAAATTTTAAATTTTATATTTCTTAAGGAATTTTCAAATGAAAAATTCTCAGAGAAATTCAATATGGAAAATTCAAGTAAAAATTTCCATCAGGAATTTATAGTGAAAATTTCCACATAAAATTAATATTTAAAATTCTCACTTAAAATTATAGTGAAAATATGTGAATGAATAAATCAAAAAATGTCAAATTTAAATATAAATTTGAATTGATGGTTTTCAGTGGAGATTTATTTTGTAAATTTTTATTTGAAACATTAATTAAAAAATTCTCATTTATATTTCCATTGAATATTTTAAATGATTAGTTTATTTTCACCGAGAGAGAGAGAGAATGTGTGTGTGTGTGTATGGAATACCATTTAAGTAAAAATTTCAAATATATTTACCACAAAACATAATAAATATAATTTTTTTATTGAAAATTACTCACACACAAATTAACATCAATATAGAAAATAATAATAAATAGTAAATTTCTAGCACAAACATACACTGTAAATTTTCATTACAAATGTATTGAAAATTTAAACTCCAAATTTACACTATATTTTTGCATTGGAAATATACACCATAAATTTCTAGTGACTATTTATAGTGTTTATTTGAATGTATATAAGTTGAACACACATGCTCATATATAAATTTACTATTTGATTTTCCAATGTAAATTTACACTCAAAAATTTCAATGTATAAATACATAAATGTAAATTTTCAACAATGCTTTCATTAAAAAAAATAAATAGATATTCTCTATAAATTTCCAAGTGAAAATTTATACCAGAAAAATTCAATGTATATATAAAAACATACATGGAAATTCGAAATGAAAATTTAATGAAAATATTAAATGGAAACTCCCTAAATTTCAATTGAAATTATCAATGAAAATTCACAGGGACAATTTTTAGTTATCTAAAAATCTACAGTGAAAATTTATAATTATCTATCTAAATTCATACTCAATATTCAATATAATAATATACACATTTGTTAATTTAATTATATGCATATGTACATACGTACATTTAAAAAAATCTTTATAATTTTATAGTTATCAAAATAAATTTATACTCAAAATATGCATTGAATTTTTAGTTTTAAAAAACTAATAAATATTTAAATATTCAGTGTCAATATATTGACACCTAAATAAATAACATAAATTTGCATTGAAAATTTATGGGGAAAATTTCCATTGGAAATTTACAATGTAAATTTTTATAAGAAATCCAATGTTCAAATTTACCTTAAAATTTAAAATGAAAATATATAAAATTTCCTCGTAAATTTCAAAATATAAATATCAAAGGTATATTTTTTATGCACCATATATGTCATAATATCAATATAAAATGATTTTTTAGTAGAAATTGATATTGAAAATTTTTAGTGTATATATATATATATAAATCAGTGTATATATACATACAAGAATACATGTGTATGAAAATACATACACTATTATAAATATAAAGTGAAATTTTATATTTTAAAATTGACACTAAAAATTTTATCTGAATGCATTCATACAAACATAGAGATATTTGATTTTTTATTTGTCTTTATTGTTATTTTTTTTCTTTTTTAAATAGATTATATTAATATTTATATTTACACTGAAAAAAATGGAAATTATAATTTTTTTAAAACATTATAAAATTACATATATATAATTATTTATAAAACAATGGACATTAAAATTTTTTATTTTAAAATATGTTAGAAAAATATAATTTTGGATGCCTAAAAATGTTATTATAATATAAATATTTATTAGAATTAAAATATATAGATTAGGTGAAAAAATGAAGTTAGATAATTTTATTTTAAAAAATTTAAAAAATCTGTATACATAAATATATCAAATGGTAACTATCATTCATGTATATAACATTACATGAAAATATAGTACATTTGGAAACTTTTACATGTATGTAAAAATACTTCAAAATATTCTTTATATATATTTTATTCAAATTAAATATTCATAAAAAGTATATAAGAAAAATAAATCTAGATGTATTAAACATGATTATACAATTAAGTGTATAAATAACCAATATATAAATATTGAAAATAATAATTATATAATTATGTGATTGTATATAAATAAAAATAATGTTTATATTTAAAAATGCATATAAAAAATTATATAATAATATATATATATATAAATTATTTATATTTAAAGTAGTATATAAGTAATGGATATATATATATATACTAATAATTATTTATTATTTAACATTTAATTTTGATTAATATTACTATATATTTATTGTTGTTATGTTATATTTTTATTTATTTTAATTACTATTTTTTTATAATTTCAATTTTAAAATTGTTTTAACAAAAAAATGGATATGGTGCCACATCACTTTTTTTCTAGGTGGATAGTCATCCTTCCTGGAAGTGGACTCTCAATTACAGAAAAAACATGTGGGGATATTTTTCTATACGATTAAGGGGAGGTGTAGGTCAACCAGGGGAAACTGTGGTAGTCGATGATCATCAAGAGAAGGGCTGTTGTAGAGTAGGACTAGATGTAGCCATCACGAGAGAGAACTCATAGGGGCTACCGTTTTTTAGTAACTCGTATGAATAGATGAAAAAGTAAAATGAGGTAGAGAAAATGAAGATATAAAAAATATCATGTTAACAATAAAGAATGAGACATCTACGATGACATGTGAAGAGACGATGACACTACCATGTATCGAACATCTTCTAGGTTATATTAATTAGGCGGCATGTCACAGTTATGGTAATAGGAGGGTACATAAGATGGGGTGATCATAAGAGTGATAAATTTATTTGGGTGTATTAGTGATATAGATAAAAATTCATTTGGGTGTCAAATGTCAAGAGAAAGAAAAATCCATCTAGTGTGGTAAATCCTTCAGGCGAATTATTTATGATGTTTAGAATATCATCTGTTGAGACATCATGCTCTACCTCTACAATTACATCAAAAGACGACGATCACAGATTTGTGATGATCATGATGTAATAATGAAGACATAAGGTGATGGAGATCTATTGAAGGTTGAGTCAATGATGATGGATACAATTTTTTGTGAAGTAAACGATGATGGATTAGATGATCATAGAGTTTTTCATAGTGATGTTGATGATGGTGGATATTGATATGGGTTTTGAAATTTTAAATTCAGGTAGATATTGTTGGGATTGTTTAAAATTTGAAAGGAATGAAAAAATAGAGGGTCATAGGCATGGGAACAGAGGTGTGGGGGGTGTGAAAACTATTGCATCCACACAATACATATGAAATGAAAAGATAACTGTGAGACTTTTGGAAAGGGAACATGAAGTGGCCAACTTCATAGGAATATTGGTGAACCTAGGATGGAACGTGTGGAAAGGTAGAGGGAATGAAGAACTGAAAAAAATCATGGAAATAATAAACGGTTACTTTTAAAAGACATGTGATAGAGACGAGATGTAGGTCCTCTAGGGGGGACAATAAATGATGAGAGAAGGGGCTCTAATGGGAAGTCCATGATGTCATCTCAATGAGAGATAAATTGGAAGGGGATATTTTGTTTCCAGTAGATCATGTTAAGAGATGACAAAAAAAGGAATGAAATGAAGATGACGACGACATCGACGATGACATGTTGACGATGTAGAATGAAATTTTGATGACATAATCTACTAGAGGTTTAAAGTGGTGGTGTATCCATGGAATGCGTAATATACTACTAATGAAAGAACTGATATCCTCATTGACCTCAATGGCTAGTAATATATGAACAATCTGAATCCAATATGCCCTGACTCGGCCTGTCACTGCCGCACTGTCGATGGGGAGGCCCAAAATAATGGACACATCCTATAGAGTAATATTCATCTTCACCTCTATAAAATGGCATGTGTATGACTCTGGAATCCATTTCTCTATGAGCATAGCAATGATATGATGGTCGGCATTGGTGTAGTCACACATCACTATGCCATAGAACCCAACACAACAAAAAATGGGGGATGATAGCGGGAGGTGGTGAATCATTAATGAAATAATGAGATATCTAAATACTCAAATGATGCACTGGACATAACTCTAAAACATGTTGTAAAATATGCATATACTGAAATGTGAGCAATTGAGGATCTATCATCTTCACAAATGATTACATCGATTAATTTTTATAGTGAATTTAATAAAAAATATAAACTTTTTTTAAAACAACTACAATGAGAACAATATGGTAGATAATTTTCATGTATAATTAGAATAATGATGAAAAATAAGTATAAAAATATTGGAGGTCAATGTTGATGGTTTATTCTATGAATTATTAGATTTATTGAACTCTAATAATGTTTAATTTGTAGGTTCCATGCTTAGGGGAAGCACATGGATGAGTGTACCCAACTTTAATTTTATCATTAACAATGATAAATCTGAGATCCGTCATGATAATAAAACACCAGATCTTTGAAATAGAATGAACAATGAAAATTAAAGAGGGAACTGCGAGAACCATAGAGAACATCATCATATGTTGGTTATAATTAATTTAACTAAAAGGGAAGAATTTCCTTGATGGAATTCTCCCTCCATTGATGCTTTCGGTCATGATCAAATGTTATCCTTCATTATGTCACCGAATCCAAGTATAGGATTCCCCTAGAGATGATCCACATGTGTTCCACGTATATATTGATGTCGCTGAAGGGATTTCTGAGTGCTAGAATTGAAGAGATTTCTCTTGCAATGTCCTCCTTCAATCGCCTTGAGAGCTACTTCCAAAGCTCTCTACTTGATCCGGTGGAGGAGGATCTCTCTTGTAACATGAGAGAATTATTGGGGGAATTGAATTCTCTCTTGGCTCTAGAAATTTCTCCAAATCTATTGTGCACAAACAACGATCATTTGTAGATCTATTGAGAATAATGTAATTGGGTTTTATATTTCATAAATAAAAAAAATGAATTAATTATCCAAAGGCAATTTTTCATTTCATTTAATCTATAGTAAGACCGCATGTCTAAAATTAACATTTGACTATTATTATCACTTGACATTCACTTAGAAAATTGCACCTAATATTATTTAATTAAATAAATAATATTATTTCTCACTAATCCACAGAAAAACTACATGGAATGTATATCAATTTACAAGATGTGTACTTTTGTTTTTCCATTTTCTTTATTTCCTCCACAAAATTTATTAGACCTTTAATAATAAACAATTATATCTTAAATAAATTTCACAACATTATTCAAGAATAAATATATTATTTCACAAACTATATATTCTCTAGAATATCTAGTGTGAAAATAAAGGCAATCGTAAATCCGTAAATAATTATTAATCCACAACCAGTAATGATATTTATTCAACTTGTTAAATGAAAATCTATATGAGAAACTTGGATACACTTTGTGTGTGAACCTCTATGCCTCTTTCTCAATGGTATTAGGCGGAGCCTACGTGAAGACCAATGTTAGCATCTAGAAACAAGCCATGGTACCCATATAGAAATATTTTAAGGCCACAATGAACTGTCACATCATACGAATTCTTACAATGTAATGTAATCCATTTGTCTCAATATCTCAAATCAAGTGGGTTACATGCTAGTTTCATCAAAACATACGATTGATTAATCATTATTTGACCTCTAGGAAGTGATCTTTCCCATTTCTCACCATGTTCGTGTATTTATTTAGGATATTTAAAAATTCTATCAAAGGGCTTGAGATATTAACTTTTGTTATGGAATAGAAGGGACAAATCCTTTATCGCATTATCTATTAATGCAGTTTTACACATGAAACACCCAACATATCTTACCTCACTGTGAATAATGGTTCATTATAGTTTTGTTCAATACATCTAGGTGCATGATTTTTAATACTCATTAATAATAATCATAAAATATATAGTCCAATACACACATCCATATATAGGAATATCCATTGACACTATGAAATGTGTATTTCTTACTTTTGGGACTTATTCTCATAATATCCTACAATATATTACCAAGGGGCCACACCTTGAGAAAATTCCTCAATTTTTTATGATACCTCCACCCTAATTTCTAGTATTATTTGTGTCCCTCAAATAACATCAATCCAACCATAAAACATATATTCTAGAATAGTGTTAGGGAACATCTAGGTTCTCTTCATATCAAGGATCCGCTCTGACCCTTGTGTGAAACAACTATCATTATGAAATTATTAAATTAATTATCATGTAAAAGAATAATAAAATGTTATAAAGTATTTATTAATATTGAAATCGATGAATACAATTTTATCATAAATTACAAAGTAGTTGGATCTAGGACACGAACCCCAACAGAGTCCCAATTGTACTCGAGCCAAAAATGAACATCCTTTAACCCACTATGATATTCATGATTCAGCTGAGATAGGCCTTAATCATTGAGTTTTCCATGTACTCTTCAATGGAAACTCTGCTCCCTAAAACTTCACCCCTTTGATAGAAATACCTGAAGCGGTGACACTTTCAGAGAATTTTCGTTTTCTGTTGATGTGACCTTGGTTCTTTTTCAAGAGACACTGATGAAGTATTATCATAATTCAATGTGATAGGGTCTATAATTCTAGGCACCACATCAATATCTTGGAAAATGTTGTTAATATAGAAGGCTTCCTTGGCTGTGTCAGAAGCCGCTATAAACTGGGACTCCACAGTAGAATCGACGAAAACTGAATGCTTTGAACATTTCCATCTGACGACTCCTCTGTTGAGACAGAAAGCATATCCTAATTCCAAAAATATATCAATTTGATTTATCTAAAAAACATCATCATCATTTCCTATGATGAAAATATCTTAGTCCCCTCTATACACTATGAACATATCCATAGTTATTCTCAAACATTTTAGGATAGTCTTAACAGCAGTCCAATGCAGTTCTCTTGTATGTTCATGATATATTCCCACCATGCTAAACACATAGGCTACATCAAGCCTAGGAAATGACATGGAATACATAATGGATGGTATAGCTGAGTCATATGGGAAATTACTCATCATATCATTCTCTTGTTATGTTTGGGGATGCATTCTCTTAGAAATATGTAGGTCATGCAACACTAGAACCAATATCCTCTTGGATTATTCCATACCAAATATCTTTAGTATCTGGTCAATGTATGTACCTTGACATAGTCCAAGAATCCTATTGGATCTATCAAAAATGATCTTGATCCCTATAATGTTGGATTCTTCAATTAAGTCCATCATGGAGAAACACTTATTCTATTACTCCTTAACTGACTTTAATATAGGTACATCGTTTCCAATAAGAAATTTTTCATCATTATATACTACTAGGATAGAGACAACATTCCTATTAAACCACTTATAAATACATGTCTCACATTCATTCTTAATGAAACAAAATTCTTTTATGGATTCATCAAATCATATTTTCTATGACCTGGAAACTTTCTATAATCCATAAATGGATTTTTTTCAACATGAAAAGCTAGTTGGATTCTCCTGGTATCATAAAACCTTTTGGTTGGATCATATAGACATCTTCTAGAAGGTTCCCATTAACTAATTATGTTTTAACATCCATCAACCAAATATTGTAGTCATGGTATGATCTTATGTAAAGTATGATTCTTATAGATTTAAACATGGAAAGTGGAGAGAAGGTTTCATCGTAGTCAATTAATTGAGGTTGATTTAATCCTTTAGCCACTAGACTTCCATAATAGGTGCTAATATGACCTTCCATGTCCATATTTCTCTTGAACAACCATTTTCATCTAATAGTCATTACATCAAATGTCTCATTAACCAAAACCTAGACATGGTTTTGATACATCGAATTCATCTCAATATTCATAGCTTCTAGCAATCTTGAAGCTTTCGATCTCACTACTGCTCCTTGTAGTTGAGAGGTTAATCATTGTCCAAAAATAATTATTCACCATACTCAGAGACTAGGAAACCAAATATCACGGGTTCCCTTAGCTCTCTTAATCTCCTACACGATACTTTTATTTCTGGAACCTCTACCATTTGGACTTGTGGAACGTGTTCCTGTACCAAATCATGTGTATCTTGAGCATCAAATTCGTTAAAGTAAATATTTCCCCCACTATTCTTTTTGAGGATGTTCTCTCTCTCAATAAATATGGATTATCTGGTGATGGTCAGTTTCTTCTCTAATGGGTTATATAGGTAATATATATTTGTTTCTTTAAGATATCCTATCAAGATACACCTTATGCTTCAAGGTGCTCGTTTGTTAGATGAGAAGGCCTTATGAAATGCCTTTCATTCCTACACATGTATGTGCAACAAAATGGGTTTATTTTCATTGTATAACTCAGAGGGAATTCCATTTTCTGCCTTAGTTGGTTGTTGGATTAATGTGTATGTTTTATTTTTTACTGAATCACCCCAAAAGGATAATGTAATATCAGTATGAATCATTATTGACCTCACCATTTCAAACAAGGTGTGGTTCCTCCTTTCACTACAACCATTCCACTATGGTGTATAAGGAGGTGTGAGTAGTGATAGAATCCACGACTCCCATAAAAGGATGATGAAATCATGGTTCGTATATTCTCTACCTAGATCTGATCGTAGAGACATTATCTTGTCACCATGATTATTCCCTACATCATTCTTGAATTCATTAATTTTCAACATGGACACTAACTTATACCTCATAGAGTTGATATTTACACATATACTCAAATAATTAGTAAAAGTATTGAAGTAAGAATATCCTCCTCTAGATTCAAATGGAAATGTTCCACACACATCTGTCTATACCAATCCTATATGCTCTGTGTCCCTTTCACCCTATCCATGAAAGGTGGCTTGGTCATTTTCCCTTGTAAATAATCATGACATATATCATGTGTTTTTTAGATCAGTAGAGTCTAAATAACCGTTTGGGCAGAGCATTGTCAAATTCTTCTCGTTGACATGACCGAGACGGTGATTCCAAAATTGGGTGTTGTATGAGTCATGTGATATTTTTTCGTTATTGATTGCGAAAACTTAGTTTTTTAATTCAACACATACAAGCTATTATTTAATTGCACCATACCATCACATAAAATGTTCTTATAAAAGAAACAAAACTTATTTTAATGCATGAAAATAATTTAATACATATCTAAACGTCATACATAAATTATGTTTTTAGTAATACTAGGTATATAATAATATTTATGAAAAACCAAAAGCATCCCAATTATCAATGAGAGGTGGTAATCACCAATGGCCAATGCTTCCAGCCTCATGCCATTGAGAGCTTGAAGGTCAACCTCTCATCTAGAAATATTTCTAAATCAACTTTTTTCCTACATTTCAATAAATAGGTGAGCCCCAAATGTTTTATCTAACACCCAATGAGTAGAAATTGAATTATTACACTCTATAAAAAATTAAACTTTAGTGACCCCACACTTCTGGTGCAGTTTTTCTTATAGTGGCCTGGTTTGCCACAAGAAAAATATATTTCCTATTATTCCTTTCTATGCCATTAGATCTTCTGCTTACTAGTGGAAAGGTTCTTATGGTATTTAGGCTATTTATATATCCTTGGTCCCATTGCCTTATCCTTCATCTTCTTGTTCAGCATAAGGATCATGAGTTTGTCACACCCCATGTCCTTATCTACCTTATGATGAAAGGTCTGCAGTTTTGATAGACTCTTCTCCTTATTTCTCCAGTTACAGTTGACAATAATGTGATAGATGTTCCTGGGTAGTGATTATAGGATGAGATCTATAACCAACTTATCTAGGAACATAATCTCTAATATGTACAAGCATTTAATGTAGCCAATAATCTTGAATGCATGAGGCCCAGCTAACATAGACACTTCATGATTTTTTTCTAACAAATCATTTGGTATCACATATATCTAATGTATCACCTTATCTTGACAGAGATCCTTAATCTGGGACATCATTCTATACACATCCATGATTCCACGTTGCATCAGGAGCTCATTAGACATGGATGATAGCGTGAAACATTGGAAATATGTGGCATCATCCAAATTATTCATATTGAGTAATATTTCCTCATAATTGGCCTCATTTATAGGATCATTTGGAACATGGTCCTCTATCACTTACAATTGCCTCTCTAGGAAGAGGATGACATGTAAACGCCTCTGCCACTCCATGAAATTGGTTCAGATGAGAAGGATTTCATTCTCGAGTATTGTTCATAATGATATGTTTAATTTCATAGTCATTTCTACAAATTATTATGATCAATGATTTAGTTCTTTATCATTATAAAACTAATTAAAATAAATTAATTAATACTTATTAGTATCCCACTATTTTATCAAAATCCAATAGACCACACCATTGACATCATAATATTTTGTTTCCTGAATATTCTAGTGGAAAGGATCTATATTTACCTTCTCAATACCCCAACTATGGTTGGTCAAGAATCATGAAATGTCATAGGTAGGAATTCCTAATGCCAAATACATTAACTCCCAACTCCTTGATCCACTGAGTGGACTCCCCAATCCTGATATCCTATCATTTTGAATTTCCTCAACCTTTTCCACTTGGTCACATGAAGTCCTAATGTGGAAGTCAACCCTTGATGTGGACCAAGTCAAGTCAACCTGAAACCATGAATTAGAATTCCCCAATAATTGAAACAACCCCAAATAGAGTTGGATATAAACTTTGAACTATGGTTCATTTTTTACCAAGATTTTGGAGGCTATACCGACTTAATATTTCATTGAGTTATTTTTTTATCTATATAGGTAAATTTCCATTTATTATCTTTCATGCATTATTTTTAATGTTATGTGGGATATATTTATGTGATTAACCATGTCTATGATAATACTCACGCATACTCCATTCTTATTTTTGTTCCATCTTGTATTCTTGTTTAATTCATTAATTGTGGTATCGCGATAATACATCCAAAATAAAAAAACCATGAAACTGAATGAAATAAAATAAATAGAATGATCATTAGATTTTTTTATGGGTTATTTAATATAGTGTTTGATAAACTAACCAAACACCCAAGAGAGAAACACCTTGATCCTTTTGGTTTCATGTTTATAGCTTTCCACATTTCCTCCATTGTATCTCCTTGGATTGGTTTCTCCTTGGCACCTAACATGAGCCTCATCCAATAGCTTGGGTGATACATCCATTACATATGCTTTTATCTCACACATAGGTGGAGGGTAAAATAGGGTTTTACATAAATGAAACATTGGTCATGCATGCCCAATATATTAATTAGGAGAAGGGTCAATGGCCAACAACTATAATTTAAATAAATAAATTAAAAGAATCCATCCATATTCAAAAGGACTTGATCTAGATCATGATCATCCCAACATGAAACGATATTTATAGATAAATAAAATTAGCATTAAATTCTTGAATAATTCTTGTTTATGATAAATCATTCTCGAATCAATTGATTACTATATTCAATTAATCAATCCATTTATCTTAAACCCTTTTCTGAATTTCCTTGAGATTCTCTTACATCATAATTTTAAACAAATAAATTCATTTAAAGTTAACATTGAACGTAATGTGTACCTTAGTGGAAACCTGGTGAATTCATGTTCAAAACTACATAATGAGTAAAAATGAACACTACAAAGATGACAAATTAAACATGTATATATTAAACACATATCATGTGTTTTTCCCCAGATTTACACTGGCACCATAGTACACATCTCAAGGGTTTGTATTATATAATAACAAATTTTAATAAATCAGTATAATTTTGAAGCATACAAAGCGTGTAGTTACTATTACACGACATATACTATCATTCACCATCCATCCAAAGTACCCACCTGGGGTGTCTGTGCGTACATGTACTTTGGAAGTCATTGGAGTATACGAAATGTCTGGTGGGCCAGAAGATGTGTCGTATTGGACTTACACAATCTCCAACTGGGAAATCCATGTATAGGGTACACAGTCTAGCCCCGACCTGATAGCACTAAAAATCAGGTCCACTGGTCCCCACAAAATGTAATCTAGAAACCATTTTCCACCTACTCTTGGTCAAAACACAGAGTCATAATGACTCAAATAAGCTCCAACACATGGCTTAGTTTGGTGGACCAGTCCTGATTCATTTAAACTTAAATACATGGCATGTGAGGTAGAATACACACCATGTGTTTGAGTTCATTATGGTCGGGAAACATTGGCACCTCCATATGAAATCATATGTTTTTATTATAGTCAAAATTAAATGAAAAATCATTTCTGTAAGGTGAACAAGCAATGAAAGTGGAGGAACAGATATCAAGACTCCGATTTACAGAATGATTAACTTTAATCCAGAAAACTATATTATTAAATGAATAGATAATAAAAAAAACTAAACAATTATAATCAAACATATGACCCCTCTAAAACCACTTGTAGGTTACATGTGTAGTGTAAGTGCATGTATGGTTGTACCCAACAAAACTTTTACCGTTATCAATGATCAATTTGAGATCCATCACGTAAATAAAATTCTAGATTTTCGAAATAGAATAATGAATTAGAAGGAAAGTGGGATGTCCTGAAACCATAGATAGGATCATCATATTTTGGTTATAATAAATTTAATTAAAAGTCAAGAATTAACTTGAAGGAAATTTTCTCTCCATTGATGCTTCCGATCACAATATAATTTGATATGTCATTTCGTCGAAGAATCCAATTGTAGGATTCCTCTAGTAGTGAACCAAACATGTTCCGTGTATCTATGGGTGTCACTGAAGGGATCTATGGCTGATATCATGGAAGATAATTCACTTGTGATGTCTATCTTCGGTCACCTTTAGAGCCACTTCCAAAGCTCTCTCCATGATCTCATGGTGCAAGATCTTTCTCATAACCTAAGATCATTCTTAGGGGAAATGAATTCTCTCTTGGATTGGGAGCTTTCTTTAGATCCAATGTGCACAACAACATATAATGGATAGATCTAATGAGAATAACGTAATTGGGATTTATATTACTTATAATAATAAATTTAATTAATTACCCGAAAGGAATTTATTCATTTTATTTAATTATTATTAACACCCCATGTCTAATAAAAAAATATGACTATTATTATCACTTGACCAGCACCCATCTAATTACACCTAAAAATATTTAATTAAATATATAATTTATTTCTCATAAATCCCCAAAAAATCTACGTTACATTTATATTAATATACGCTTCATGTAATTTTATTTTTCCATTTAATTTATTTCCTCTACCACATTTATTATACATAGAATAATGACTATTTATTTCTTAATTAAATATCTCAACATTATTCACAAATAAATATATTATTTATCCCAAAATATTTTCTCTCAAATTACTAGTGTCAAAATAAATATGATTAGCAATCCTTGAAAAATTATTAATCCACAACTAGTAATAATCATTATTCTACTTGTTAAAATAATATTTAACTAAGATACTTTGATACAGTATGTGTGTGAATATCTAATCCTTTTTCGTCGTGGAAGTAGGCGTACCCTACCTACATTCCATGGTTAGCATCTATAAAAATTCCAAGGGACCCGTAGAGAATAAATTTGATGCCGTAATGATGTGAACCCTCATTCAAATGCTTATTATGTAATGAAATCCCTTTGTGTTGATATCAAGAATCAAGTAGATTGCATTCTAGTGTCAACAAACCATGTGCTCAAATACTCTTTCCATGACATCATTGAATTTAACATTACAATTCCTCACAATGGTCATGGATTTATTTAGGCTATATTAATTCCATAAAAGTGCCTATGATATCAACTTCTGTTATGAAATAGAAGGGAAAATTCCTTTCTATCATTATCTATCAATGCAGTTCTGCTCATGATGCACCCAACATATCATACCTCTCCTCGAATAATGTGTAATCATAATTTATGTCATTACATATAATTGAAAGAGTTATAATACACATATATAACAATAATAATATCTAAGGATCAATATACACATTCGTAGAGAGGGACATCCAATTAGACTTTGAAATGTGGATTTTCTACTAGAGTGTCTCATTCTCAAAATATTCACTTGGATATTACGAAGGGTGCACACCATGAGAACATTCCTAAATTTTTTATGATTCCTTACACCTAATGGACTGTATTATTTTTTCCCCTTAAATAACATCATCTAACAATAAATCTTATATTCGAGAATAGTGATATGGCACATCTAGGTTCTCATCATAGTAGGGATCCTCTTCGACACATTAGTGCAACAACTATCCTTAGGACATTATCACATGCATTTTCATATAAAAGAACAATCAAGATGTGATATGGTATTTATTAATATTCAAAACCATGAATGAAAGTATATTAAAATGTAAAAAGTAATTGGTTCTAGGCCACCAACTCCAACATAATTTTTTATAAATATTTTTATATATATCATCTGTGATGAAAAATATGCATATAACATGTTTCCACAAGGTATATTCATTTTTTTTGTTTTTTATACTTTTATATTTATTTTATCACAGAAAATTATGATATAATCCAGAAATGATACAAACTAGAGTTAAAACATGACAGAAATAAAGTAACATAGGTATAAAATGATTAATTAATGAAACTTCTACATATAAAAAAATATACAAATTCATGAAAAAATACATAGACATGATCAAGGATTTTAAGAAGTGGAGGTCTATCCTGTAATATGGGGATATCTCATATGAGTGTTCCCTTCTATATGAAAAATGTTGCTTCATAGTCCCCCTCTCCATTATCAAGGCCCGTCCATCTTAATTATGATATGAGTAGACATTGGTTTTCCCAGGGCGTAACCTAGTAATATTAGGAAAATAATTAAAAAAGAAACAAAAATTGAAAAAAATCAAGAATGAAGAATTAAACAAATTACAATACACAAAAAGATCTAGGATTAAATATGGATTATAAATTGGCAATGTGATATAATTAAAGTCACCAAAATGCATCCAATATACACTATTACAGCTAAATAGAGTACGAATTTGATACATTATGTCAACATAAGGCTCCCATGATATGTTTACCGATGTACAAGCTACAACAACATGTGCATAGAGATATCTTAATGCCTGGAACATTCCACAATCACAGTTCCTATTATACAACATGAAAACCATCACTCAGACACTGTTTCATGTAACTTGGTTGTATCACTCTCGCCCTCCTAAAAGTAACTATGTACCTAGTCAAAGGTTAGAGCATCAAATCATGATGTTTCATGTAGTATATGATCAATTTCACATTCTGAATGCAGAGTAAAACACAATCCATTTTCCATGTTCTGATAAGAATTTCAAGACCGTTCAACAAATTAGTTCACACATATATTAATTGTATCCTGAACAAACACTTTGATTTGTAGTTTATGAAAACCATTGACAACCCCATTTATTCATACCACTATATGTTTGTTCATGTGAACATATCTCCTTCCACTGTCATATGCTAATGACCATTTATCCTTTGAGATTTGAATCATATATTCATACACATCTTCATTATCCCTTCGAATAACTTTAAGATATTGGTAAAACCATTAATTTTGGGGTCCATATGTTAAAATCACAATAGAATAATGTACAGAAAAGGATATGAAATTTTCTCTAAAAAAAAGAATAGTTTAGAAATACATACTGAACTTGTGTATTGCCTTCTTTATTGCCTCGTCTCTGAAATTCTCAGGAACATTACTTGAAATTTGTTGAATTCAATACCGATGATAACAATTGCATTCTCTATATGAAATAAAATCACTATTAATGACCTCTATAATCGCTCAATGATGATGATATATGGGACACACACCCTAGTTTTGTGTGACTTGAATGCGTATACATGCCAAAAACCAACTTGTTGATTCAAAATTATGGTTTTCATAAATATAGAATGAGTGTGGTAAAGGAGAAAGATTGTTTTCCTTTTTACCCGAAATATGAAGAACACATGTATAATTTCCATAAAGGAAAGTGGAATCCAAATGAAGGAATTGTTTGAAATAGGGAAACACAGTGATACAAGGACTAAATGTCCAAAACATCATATTGAACATCAACATTAATTGAACAAATCAATGATTTTGGGAGGAATTATCAAAATTGTCCAAATGATAAACAATCTAATTTTTGAGAGAGAAAAATTCCATAATATGTGGAAACATTGAATATGATTCATCCCAATCTCCATACACTATAACAATTGCCTTTTGGTTTTCATCCCAAAAATTTCCATATGATTTCTTATAGTTAAACAACTCTTGTATTCATTCCTGAAAAAGGCCAATAGGAACGTCCAATCACAAATGGATCATCTCTATAATAATAGTTTATATAAACTCTACATCAAGTGAAAAGTTATCCAGTAACAATATTGGATGTACACAAGGGTGTGGACCATCTAATTTTATTATCCTTCAAAATGAAAAAAAATCATATATTGTTCTCAAACATAAAATAAATTTTTTGATGTTGGTTTCCTAGAACCAACTATTTATACATTTATTACAATAATATTTAATTTTTTAAAATATTAAACATTTTATTACATGTTGTTCATTGTTCGACATGACTGTAATGTAATAATATTTTGGAGTATTTGTCACATTAATAAGTTCATAACAGTTCCCCACTATGATGGGAACTTTGAAGTACTAAGAATATATACTTAAATATAGTTATACCGTTGTATAACATACTGTTATGGAACACATATCATTTATACCATAAGGTGTGAGTACTCATAATCATACAAGACTTCATCTCATTAAGTTCACACTTGGTAATCTCTATGATTCGAGATTATGAGAACAGAACCTGCCAATTGGAATTCCACATGTTTCAGTGTCATTGGATATTTCTATGTATGAGCATGTGTAATGGTAAATAGGAATTATGATTTTCATTAATGTGTGTCACAACACATCCACTATTATTTACTGAGGAAAACCATCACACCATATGTTGGCGGTAAGTAGGGTACGTTGGTTACGCCACGAATGACATGATATTAATGGATAAGTCGAGGAAGGATTTGTACCTTACATTTATGGAAGTTTATATCTCAGTCCTTTGATTGAAATAGAACAGTCTCTTAAAATTCCATGGACATTGTGTATTGATGAGTTTATTTCGGGTAGTCAATGAATGAGGTATCATGAAAATAGGTTGATGGAACAATCATGAAACCTGCATGATGAGATATTGAGACAATGGGATTTTATTACACAATGAGCATTTTTAAGTGAATGTCTTCATTTTGACATTATGTTCTTTCTCTTGGGTTCAATGACCCATTGCTATACAGTCCTCTTAGACATTAAGGAATTCCACCTAATGACAATGAGAAATAACCCAATAGGTCACACACTATGTGTTTCTTGTGGTCTTGATTAAATTCATATAAATGAATAAGTATTATTATAAAGAGTGTGTAGTAATTTTATTCAAGTTAAAATGTTCACATAAATTAAATAACATTAATTTATTTCATTGAACATTTAATAAATATTTATTTCATAATTTGTAAATAAATTATTTATTTAAGAGAATAAATTATCAATTTATTCGGGTGTTCAACCAATGGAAGTGGAGTTCGAGTAGACCAAGGATGGTATAGTAATAAAACAATTATTTTCAAGATGGTAAAAAATTATTTATCTTTTTGAAACAAGGAAAAATAATAATAACGATATTATCATTATGTGGAACAATATTTCATTTATGATTCCATTTTGCACAAGTTGGCCCACAACGAATAATGGTGTTGTTATTGATATTATGTAGTATTGGTATTCTCTATGGTTATGAATGTATTTAATTGCAGATACACTAGTAAATATTGTAACTGAAACACCATGCCATTAAATAGGCAGGTATGTCTATTGTTTCATTACACCTGGTGAACACAATTACCGGTTGTGAGAGAATTGTTGTGACACAACAAATTCTCTCTCAAATCTTCTCCTCTAACCTAACAAGAACGACATACGTTCTTCAAGACCGAAGAATAGGTAATCAAGAACGAATGATGAAAGACCCTAACTTCACCATGATATACCCTAGGGAACTAGTGTTGTCTATCAGAGGCTATCAGAGCACTTGTGGATCTCTACTAGATGGATTTTGGTTTGGATCTCCACAAGCGCATTGAGACAATATGGAAGGGTATTTCCAAAAAATCGAAATCATAAATTAAGAATGTACCAAATATTTAGGTATTTAATTTCTTCAAAAATGATTTAAATTAATTTTAAACACGATCTACAAGATCCTCTCTCAAGGTTCGGACACCATTTTTTTATTTTGTTTATATCATTATTCTTAGTCTGTAGATACTGGAATTTATCATCATATTTATCCTCAAAACACTTATCATTGATATCAATTAGAGGATTATTTTCAGATCCCTCCCAGTCTCCACAACAATAGATCTGACGCCCTCAGACCATGGAGGCTCAAGATCAAAGAGAAACACCAGATATAGGGGATTTTAGGTAGCACAAAAATAGATACGTGAGTTTCCAAAAATGGGTCTCCCAATTATTTGGTCTGAAAAACTCTAGATCTATTAATTTTCAGCAATAACTAGTCTTTATCTGATGTATTGATGTGCAGTTTCCACGTGCTTCAATGTTCTTGCGCTACATTGAATCTCTTTTAGAGTTCTGGATAGTTTCGGTGATGTGAGTATTTCCCCCCTCATATTGCTTCTATTTTTTTCTTGTTCGAGTAAATACCTATTCATATTGATGTTGTTTTTTATTGGTTAGATCTGTTACTGTAACATGTTATATTTATTTTAGAATTAATAATAAAGATCGTGTGGTGGTGTTCTTGTCATGGATTAGGGACCAAAAGGGTTCCAAAACACATAAATTCTTGTGTCCCTTTTCACTGTTTTCCATTTCAATCTTTGTAACCTATTGTTTTAGCCAATCGCTACTGCCAATTTAATTTTGTATCATTTTTAGTATATTGAACAATAATTCTCTACTGTAAAAATTAATTTGTATTTACCTGGTTTTTTCGGTTGTTCTTGTTTATATTTTTGGCGGGTTGTATTCCACAATTGACCACAAAATAAGTGGTGTCAGAGCATTTGGAAAATTCTTGACATCTGCAGAATATAAAATAGATAAATTTGATGGAAATAATGTTATTTATTTGGGGTGATCATAAATGTGAGACTTGTTAGTCCAACAAGGACTGGAAGAATCCCTTTACGGACCAAAGAAACACCATGTGACTTTGTCTATTGATGAAATGACTGTGATGGCCTATTTAGACGTCTCTCATTATGTTTTGATGAAATACCATTTCTTCTTGACCATGTATTTTGGTGATAAAGTCCTATGGGAGGTCACGTGTGAGACTAGCACAACTGGTATTTGGTCCAATCTTGAAAAAAATTATATGAAAACCTCTTCAATTGGCCATCTACATTGGAAGCATAAATTGTAATCCTTAAAAATGCATCGTGAAATGGCCATCAAGACACAGCTTGATGAAGTTAACAATATCTTATTATAGCTAGCCAATATAAATGTAAATTTTGATGATGAATACCAAGCCATTATACTTTTAATTTATATACATTGTTCATATGAACACCCGGTAGATGTTGTGTTGTGTGGCAGATATTCCTTGAACATAGAGGAAGTAGATCCTATATTTCATTCATGTGAGTTGCGTAGAAAGTCTTTGGTTATGCCTAATGCCAAGGGTCAAAATGTGAGTGGTTGTTTAGAGGTTCAAGGGAAGAAGAATGTTAAAGGAAATAAGGGTCGAAAAATTCATAGGCTGTCATAAGAACACTGGTCTAAACCCAATTTGAACGGAGTTACATCTTTCAACTATGGGAAACCTGGGCATATTAAACCCAAATTCCCTGAATTGAAATCTGGTAAACCTTCTATTGAATTTAATTATAATTCTATCTTTTTCCACAAAGGAAATGAAAGCATTGAGTTGTTGTGTGTGTCCTGTGATAATCTTGATGCTGAGTTGATGTTAGACTTAGGATGTTGTTTCCATATGTTCCAAAATATGACTTATTTTTCTAGTTTAGCTAATGTAGTTTAAGGAGAGGATGTTCTAGGAAATAGTAATAGATGTTGCTTCATGTATAGAGGATCTATTATGATAGATCTCTAAGACCATTCTATTCTCACCTTATTGGATGTATGATGGGTTCCATATTTTCACCAGAATCTTGTCTCATTATGTGTTCTAGACCAGAGAGGTTTTCCTTTTAAGTTTGATTCTAGTTGTCTTTGAATCTATAGGGGAGATTTTATAGTTTTTAAAGGATACTTTTTGAATGTGTTATTTGTGTTAAATGGAACAACACATGTCATGTAGATGGGAAACACATATGCCACTAATAATGACAACACATTGATTTGGCATAAGAGGCCAGGTCATGATAGAGATAAAATATTAGAGGAATGGAATAATAAAGGGATTCTCAATCAAGTTACACTGATAAAATTACCCTTTATAGAAGTATTTTTCATGGGTACATCTAAAAGAGTTAGTTTTTATAGAACCAGCTTTAAATCTGGTTTCCCAATAGATTATCTTCACTCGGATTTGTGGGGACCTTATATGGACCTAGAATTATTACATTAAATTTTATTGAATTTAGTCTAGAAATAAATCAATTTTTTTATTTAGGATATTTTCAATTTAATATATTTATATAATTGGGACCTAATACATTCATAACATTACACAATAATATATAGTTGATACAATAAAAAACTGTATTCATTTCTGCAAAAATATTAAAAATTTCAAATAAAACATAACTTATTTGAAAATTCATAAAACATTTAATTTGTCTTACTACATTGACTTACACATCTTTATAACCTATGAAATTCATTTAAATAATTGGGATGAACACAAAATGTTAAGTAAGTAATATAAAAAGAAGGAAAGAAAATATTAGTCCATGAATAATTGTAACGTATGAAATCATTTAAAAAACATACTTATAACTTAATTTTTGAAACATGATATATCCAAAATTTACCCACAATACATAAGAACATAAAATTAATCCATAACCATATGTTGGGGAATTACTTACATAATCTTTTAATGCTCTCAGCTACCTTATAATTTGTAACCCTCATGGATACCTTACAATTTGTGTAACCATCACAATAACACTTGGAGTAACCATACGTCTGACCTCAAATATACACATATATATTGAATTGAAGAGAGATATAGGTCCCAAAATTCATCATAAACAATTCAAAAAAACCAGAACATAATCACACGACATGAATAATTTCATAAAAACATTTCTTTTGAATTTTGAAAAACAGAATTTTAAAAGAGGATTTTAAAACAAAATCCCATTAAAAATATCATATAATTCAAGTGAGACTTAATATAGTGGATGGAATATGTATATACACATTATATAAAAAAAATTAAAAATAATATAAATAAAAACCGTCACACAAAAATAATTATACCACATAAATAATGAAGTATAATTTTAACCCAAAGAATGGAAATTGGGTTAAGAATTTCCTTACCATAGGATTGTATTAGTTTAAAATATTTTAAAACTCCTGTATAATAGATAAAAGAGTGTTATTAGTATTCTACTGAATCTTGTTCATGTATATAACATCTTATAAGATCATTTCATAACCTCATTTATCACTTTAATTATTAGTTTTTTGTTACATCCATTATTTTTGGTGTGATTTTTAAAAGATTTCCATGAGCAGTTCATGATAGATATTCTTGTCGATTTGAAGTGAAAATATATAATTGGGATTGTATGGTATTTAAATATTTATATTAATATAATTTATAAAGTTTTTCATTTTAATTTTTGATATTATAATGATTTATATGTTAAAAAATTATTGATATTTGTTCAGGTCATTTTATCGATTCTTCGATCGCAATGAACTCATTTGTCTAATAAATTAATAACATGTGTATAAAATGATTCTAAAACCTTATATAAGATATAATACATAAATTATAATGTTTTTAAATAATAAAATTGTTTCATGACTTCTCTTGATAGAAGTATATGTAATTTAAATGACATCGTCCACGATGTCAGTAAGTTGACACATCGTGGACGATGCTTTAATTTCTCGAAAAAGTGGTAGAGGAGAAGAAGTATAATTATTTGTCATCAATAAAAATTATTAATTCCATATTATTTATGATACTGGGTCATTCATGACTTTTGGATAATGGAAGGGGAATAAATAATAAGAATAGAAAAGAAAATGAAAAGGGAAAAAAGAAAACAAAAGTGGTTGTTTACCTCTTGATCTCTTCTCCTTTATATTCCTCGAAAGGCCTTTGGTTTTGAATATTTGGTAATACAAGAAGGTCTAGGACGTGGTTAAGATACTTGGGAGGAGTTTTGGGAAGAACTTATGTAATTATCAAGGCTTGAGTGGTGTGGGAGGAAGAGGGGAATGGGGGTGGTATTTATAGAGGAGGGGAGGAGGTATTTTACATTATTTTAGTCATCATGAAATTTTTTTTGCTCACAAATATGAATATTCTTGATTAATGTGATCCCAAATAGTAATAATGGAATTTGAGTTTGAGAAAAGTTGTCTCATATCAGTTATGATTTCATAAATAGCATATTTTACTCATAATTTACTATACAGTGTTTTACCGTATTTCACTATTCATAAAAAATTCACGAACTCAAAAAAATCCCAAAAATTCACCCTAACCATTTATTAATGTGTATAATTCAAAAAGGAACTCCATTTTTTGAAAATAATTTTCTAAATATTATTATATAATTTTTAAATAAAATCATTCTTTATTTGAAAATTAACAATTTTAATTCTATATTTTCTTTTATATCACATTGAAAAATAAACCAATGTATTATAATCATAAATCCTTAAAAAAATAATATAAGAATAGAATTAACAATTCATTAGGTTCATATTACAATTTATATAACTTTTCATAAGGGTTTGTTACTATTTACAAAAAATAATTTGGTTTCATCAGACTCCAAATAACATAGTGATAATAATTGTAGACGGCCATTTTTCGAAATTCAAAACACATAAGTGGAAAAATAATGTTTAAAGGCTACTTATAAATATCTACTAATAAAAATTTTTATGAATATTGATTTATTTTTAAAACTGTGGGGTGTTACAGACCTCCTAATACTACCTCCAATGGTGGAGGCTCCTACATTATCTCTTTTATAGATGAAATTTCTCATAATGTCTAGGTATATATATTGAAAAATAAATATGACTTCTTTGACATGTTTAAAACATGGAAAGCCTATATTAATAATCATTCGAGGAAGAAGTTGAATGCTTTAAGGACCAATTTTTTTTTTGAATACCTGTCTACTGAGTTATCAATCTTTGTGAACATGAGTGAAGTTTAATACACCGAACCGTGAGTCATACGCTTTAAAAAAATGTTCTAGCTGAGTATATGAACCATACCATTCTTGATCATGTTTTTAGAATTCTTCAATGCTCATTCCTACCCAAATCTTTTTAGGAAGAAGCTGTCACTACCATAGTTTACTTAAAAAATAGGTGCCCCTCATCAACCAATGATTTTAAAACTCTAGTTGAATTGTAGAGCAATCACCCCCATTGTATTAACATCTTATAGTGCTTGGGTGTCTTGCCAATTCTCATGTCAAGGATGATAAACTTGAGCCTCTAGTTGTCAAGTGAATCATCATAGGATATCCTACTCTATTGAATGGAAATAAAATTTGGGTCGATAAACTCAGATTTCAAAAGTGTATAATTTGTCAGCATGTGGTATTTCACATGTATGATCCTACTAGAGCCCAGCCTCCCACTGATGACAATGAGGGTCTTTCTCAGAAGTGGGATCTTGAGGTTGATCCTCCCAGTGTTAGTTATTCTCTTCCTGACATTCCCTCTACATCTTAGGTTCCCTATTTTTATCCTAATTCATAATCTGTGTTTATTTGTCATGAAACTCTTAATGTTTGAGCTCCTAATGTCCTTTTGGATTATCATATCACTACAGATAGGTAGAGGAGGGTCATTAAATTTCCTCAATGGTGTAACCATGAAGGCATGGTTTCCATTGCCTTCAATGTTGCTTCAGATCTTGGTATAGAAGATCCTTTAATCTATAATCAATTTGACGATGACAACAACTCTAAGAATTAGATTTCGGCTATAGAAGATGAAATCAAATCCCTATGAAAGAACCATACATAGTCTATAGTCAATAAATCACCTAAACCCAAGGTGATTGGCTATAAATGGATATACAAAATAAAAGAATTCAATACCATAAGGAATAAAAATAATTTTAAATCTAGGCTTATATGAAAAAGGATTCCTTCAAAAATAATGAATTAATTACTCAGAAATTTATCTCATGTAGTGAATCATTCTTCTATAAGATTTTTTTTTGCATTTTCTACCTATTTAGATATGCGTGTATAATAGGTAGATGTCAATACATCTTTCTTGCATGTTTATTTCAATAAAACGATATACATGAAGCCTTATATTGGTTTGGAATATTAATTTAAATCTAACCATGTATTTTTCATAATAATTCATTATATGAATTGTAAAAAGATTCTAGACAATGTTAAATGATGTTGGATTCTTTTTTACCAGAAAACGGTTTCAGTAGGAGTCACTTTGAAACATGCGTATTTACTAAATATATTAAATAATTCTTTCTTTATTTACTGATTTATGTATATGACATGTTACTATAGTGTAATTGCATGAAATTAATCACCCATGTGAAAATGAAAATGAATTGATCTTTTTAAATGATGGATCAAGGCTGTGCTAAGAAAATTTTGGGCATTGAAATAATTTTCGAAATGAAGCATGGCCTTCTATATGTATCTCAAAGTTCATATATCCTTAATGTTCATAGGAGATATGTTTTTTATTCTATGAAGCATGTTGGTGTTCCTTTAGGTCAGAATTTTAAATTGTCTTTATCCCAATCACATGCTACATCTTCTAATATTGAATACATGGGTAGAAACAGTTATACTAATGTAGTGGGTAGTATTATGTAATCTATGATTTATACCTGACCAGATGTTTCTTTTTCAATATCTAAATTGAGAAGGACTATAGAAATTCTAGGCATGCCACATTGGCATGCTCTTAAATGGTTATTGTGTTACATTTCTTCTACTTCATCTCTTTTAATTTTCTATTATAAGAATGCTAATTCATCTGAATTGGTGATTGGTTATGTTTACTCTGACTATGCTAGATATATTGTTACAAGGAAATCACTAACTGGATATGTCTTCATTGCATGTAGAGTATCTATATCAGGGAAGTGAAATATGAAGTGGTGGCGTCCAACTCAACCACTAAAGCTGAGTAAATTAAACTGATAGATGCCATAAAAGAAGCCATATGACTTAAGGATTTGATTTCTGAAATAAGTATTAGTAATGATTTTATTACTGTTCATTTTGATTCTCCATATTACTTATATCTATCTACAAGTATAGTATTCCATGGTAGGCCCACGAACAAAGACATTAGACTTCATTTTATAATAGAGGGTTTTGAAAGTGGGGTAGTGTGTGTCAGTAATATACCCACTGAAGAAAATCCATCCAATATTTTGACTAAGGTTGTGACTTTATCCCTGTTCATGCATTTCTTAGATATCATGAACATGGATCCTCTTGAATAACATTAATGTTCATGAACATTACCAATTCTACATGAAAATGGTAGAGATTTGTTAGTTATCATTTTTTTATATTTTCATATTAAATTGACATTTCCTCTTTTCTTTTATAATAAATTAATTTTGTTATTATGATCTGATCCTAGAAATGGATTACATCAACACATTTTTACATCATGGAAATTTGAGTTTGTGACATGTTTTCACATTGTAGTTGGGTCTGATAGGGCAGGTCGTTCAGTCCTATGTTCGTGGTAGCCTTGTAGCAGAAATGTAGTTACATATAGATAGTTTTCTACATTTTTTACTCTTGTATAGTATGTTAAAAAACAGAAAAGTGAGATCCAAAACAAGGGTGTGTAAATTTTTTTCACTATTTTATATTGATCTCCCCAAGAAGTTTCTTCACCATTAAGGAAAAAATAACAAATATGTAGTTTCCTAGTTCGTTCATTGTGTGGATGGTTCATCCTCAATCAGAGGATTATTTTCAGTGTCCTATCGATCCCCACAGCTCCAAATCCAGAATCCTATTTCCATGGTTGCTCAATATCAAACAGAAACACCAAATCTGAGTGATTTCAGGCAGCATAACACCATATCCATGAGTTTTCTGATATCACATCTCCCAATCGCTATTCTTCGATCCGGGAATCTCTAGATATGGTGATTTCCAGTCACATCAGGTCTCAATCTAGTTTCTTAATGATGGGTTGTTGTACACTTGAATGTTTCTATGCTATGATGATCATCATGAAGTGTTCTAGACAGCCAGACGAAGAGAGGACTAGCATTGTGAGTATTTCTCCCCTTATACGGCTTCTAGTGGTTTCTTGTTCGATTAAATACCTATACATATTGTTTTCTTTCTATTGCATAGATTTATTTCTCTTACCAGTTCTATTTCATTGAGTAGTAATAATAACGTGCATGTGGTAGTGTTTTGGTTGTGGAGTAGGGCTCAAAAGGGTTCTAAACTACGTAAAAGCTTGTGTCCCTATTCACTATTTACCTTTTCTTGCATTTTAACCCATAAAGATATCCAATCACTACTTATAATTTCATTTTGTATCATTTCTAGTATATTGAAAATTAATTTTCTACTATAAAAATAAATTTTCATTTTCCCGGTTTTTTTGGTGGTCCTTGGTTATATTGTTGGGAGTTTTATTCTATGATTTCCCCCGCATAACGACATTAAATAAATTTATTAACCATGCTAAAATCCATTATAACTTACATCATTTTAATTTTCTATCTATAATGTATCAAGATAGTCGGGATATTCCTTATAATGTGGAGGTGGTTGAGTGCTCTAATACCCCATCTTCTAAAGAGCACCTCAGCGGACAAAAACGAGCTGTGTGGGCTGTAAATTTAGATCATGAAGGAATCCATCTGGGTAAAAATGAAGCTTTTGTGAAACATGGTTTAGTGGCTGTCAGGGAACCAGTAGAGGATATGACATCATTTGCACGAGAGGAAGCTGACTTGGTGGGAAATTTAGGAAAAACCATTGAATCCAGAGAACAATCTGCAAACACGCCAAATGTAGTACATGATATATAGGGATATGATAAGAGATTGGATGATTTTGGTGGTCCATGGTTCACCCCAATATGGAGAAGTTATCATCCTCTAGGTCATGGGAATACACATAATGTGGGAAATGTTTGATAAAGATGACAATCATTGCTCTTTTATATTCTCTTTTTGGGATGCATTGTTTTAATTATGTTGTTTTGGTGGAGTATGTGATGCACACTCTTGTCCTAACCCCTTGTTCTTTGTATTTAGCAGTTTCTAATAATGATTTGGGTCCATCGGTTTTCAATCATGTAGTTTTCACCATTTGGATAATTATGGTAAACTATAAGTTTAATGATCCTAACAAATTAAATACATGACATGATCATTTAGAACATGAAGGATCAATTGTAAAAAAAATATTGATACAGTTATACATGACCAACAATTTTTTTATAAAACATTAGTCATCCATCATGTGGTGATTGGTGGATTTATTTAATTGATATTTATCAACTAACTTATCACTTATAAGAGAATTATTAATTATCATTAGGTTATTATGAATGACCATATGATTTTTACATAAACCATTTAAATCCCTACAAGATATATTTCTAGGGAGTTTCCAATATTTATATATATTACAAATTATGAAATATAAATATGTGTGCACCCAGATTCCATCTCACAGCATTTAAATATTATATAAGAGATGCATCAATTAAATGGTCATGTGTACTAATATTAGCCGATGAGTGTATATTTATTCTTAAGCATGTTTATTAAAGTAAATATTAAGCACCATATAACATATTTAAAATGGTATAATAGAACCATTGAGAAGATGATGGAAATAATGTTAACACATTCATTGAAATCAATAATTGTGAGTAGAAAATGATAAATATATTATCCTCAAAAGTGAAACATCAATGTAGTGAAAAAATTATGTAGTTTTGGGTATTGTCTCACATTGGTGCTAGATAAATTATTAGATCTAATTTACTACTGTTAACCATACTTTTAAAATTGGCATGGAATTAAATTATTTTTGATGTGCGTGTGTTAAATAAAATCCAGCCTCAAAATAATAATTCTTTAATAAAATAGGTTCAGTGCTGGTTAAATAATAACTGGGGAAGTATTTGTTTTACATAAATTTTTGGTAACTATGACTCCTTCCATGGCTCCCAATATGGTGACTACAAGGGATTTGAAATCCAATGGAATGTCCCTATGTTGGAGTACCTCCAAGACCATGTCAGGGCCTTGGTTGGGGGACACAATTATGATTTCAGTTTGGAAAACAAAATCCATGGGAATGACCTTTTTCACTTGTGCCTCCTTTAATCAAATAAGGGGAGTATATATTTTTAGTGTGTTGTGGTTAACAAGTTAACTATAAATCATTATGGTTTAGAGCATGTGTTTGATGGTAAAGTTGGAGCCACATGTCATGTGGTTCCATTATCGGCACTCCATCCTGCACATTCTTAGGGTTTCTATGGTCTTTGAACTGAGGATCTCAAAAATAATTTCATACAGAAGGAAAAGAGATCTGATTTTGGGATTATTTTAATTTTGAAAAGAGGGGAAAGAATAACAAGAGGCATGAATATATTCGGGCCGAGGGACAGCCCTAGGAGCCCTCCTCTCAAGAGGCCTCCACAACCCTAGGCATAAAACCACCATTCCCTTTCAATGGTGAAATGAATTTATATACAACATCAAATGAATCTATATCCATATTTGTTTTAATAAAATCATATCTTTAAATGTGTTAATGGAATGTTTTTATCATTGAATGTCATTGAATTTCAAGATGACCCTGCTGCTCATTCTTCTTTTTCTGAAATAATTATTCTTTATATGTATATATATATATATAATATTTTGTACATATAGATATAATAATATATATTATTTATTAGATAATTTATATAATATATATTTAATATTTTCCATATATATATATATATATAATATAAACATATCTTTATTACCATATTTATTATATATAATCACCACAAATTTCCCCGAATATTTAAATTTCCACTTAAATTCATCAGAAAATAATTTTATTACATAAATAAAAAATTATAATTTTTATCAAAAAATTGCACAGGAAACTTGTAGACAAAATCTCCACTAGAAATTTTTGGTTCAATTTTACACAATGCATATTTTCACACAATATTTATTATAATTTTACATAATATTTGAAAACCCAATTCTAAAATTAATTCATATTTAAAATTTCAGTGTAAATATAATAACAGATAAACAAACAATTTTATTTTGCAATGAAAATTTAAATTTCAAATTTCATAAGGAATTTTCTAATGAATATTTCATAAGGAAATTACTTATAGAAATTTGAAGTTAGAATTTCCATCGAAAAAATATAGTGAAAATTTCCCCATTAATTTTTCATTTCAAATTCTCACTAATAATTAGAGTGAAAATTAGATTAATACCTAAATAAAAAATGTTAAATTTCACTAGAAATTTTCATTGAATGTTTCCAATGGAAAATGATAGTGTAAATTTTCTTTTTAAACTGGTAATGAATATTATCATTTAGATTTCCAGTGCAATGTTTTGATGATTATTTTATATGCACTTGTGTGTCAGAGGGAATGTGATGGCCTTTATATATATATATATATATATATTTATATATATATATCTTTGTGTGTGTATTTGTGTGTGTGTGTGTCCTAATATAAATACAAAATAAATTTTTTGTGAAAATTTATCAGCAAATTTCTAGTGGATACTTACATACATACATGTATTGTATGTATATACATATATCTTAATATAATTATATTCATATATACATAAATTCTCATATTTCTGCTAGAAATTTTCAATGAAAATTTTTATTGAGAACCTTTAATGCACTTTTTCAATGGAAGTTTCTAATGTGAATTTGTACAGAAATGTTTGAGTGCAAATTTCGAGAATATATATTCCACTAAACAAAATCAGTAAATTTTTTATATAAACTTACACACAATCATACACATTGATATCAATATACACCATTAAAATTAATTTTGTTGGCAGTCTTGCAAATTTTGAACTTGGAGTTCCTTGATCCATTGAGTGGATTCCCCTATCCTGAAATCCTGACATGGATTTCCCCTACACTTCCCTCCAAATTTATTGAACATTCTTTGTATATTAAACATAATAAAATGTTGGTTAACTCAACCCAAAAATCTCATGTTAACTCCACAATAAATGTAAGTGTCCAAACATTGGCCATGTACTACACTATGTTCTATGGTTTCATTCCAAATCATGTAATGAAAGGCATAGTCTGACTTATTATTTAATTGAGTGATTTTATTTTATTATACATAAATTTTATCTTGTTTTACCCTTTATACATGTTTTTAATATTATGTGGACGTTAAATAATTAATTAACCATGTTTGGATTAAAAAAATATACATAATTCATTTATTTAATTCATTAGTTGCATATTAATTCATTTATTTATATGATCATGACCCTGTATCCATAAATAAAAAATTGAATTGATATAAATAAATAATTAATCAAATGTCATGTTCTTGTGATTTATTTGAGGGTTAATTTAATGAGTGGGCATTAAATAAAACATTAATATATGGGAAATAACTCTTATTTTCAGTCCTTGCTAGAGTTACAAAATTCCACTTATCCATCATTTTGGTTCTGCCATGAAGAACTTCAATGCTCCTTAGGATCCTCCATTAATTACAAATATTTATTACTCACACGCAAGTGAGGGGAACCAAATGATTGGTTAGAGGGATTATATAAATATCCTTGGACACGTAGGTCCTATATAATAGTGGATGGATGGATGACACGACTTCCATTATATAATTTAATATTAAATAATTGAAAACTCATGAAATAAATAAAATTAAAATAACCAACACATACATATGTCTTGGTCAATATCATGAGCGGTAATACATGCAATGAATATGAAAATGTATGTGGCTAGTGTTCATTTCATTATTATTTTTTTATTATTTGAGATAAATATTCTTATATTAATTAATTAATAAATTAATTTATTAATTCATTTCCACTTTAGTGATCATCCGATCTTATTTAGGGATACCCATCATTAATTTCATTCATGAAATAAAACGGCAGAACCAATAATAACATATTAATTACAACAAATTAATTAATCATTTAAAATTATTTAAAACCATTATTAAATATTCAAACACAGAATAGTGTTCCAATCGATAAAATATGGTTTTATGGATGAAATTATTAAATTTAATGTAATTTTAGTTTTTTCCATTATTGGGAGACTACACGACATGTTCATGAAGCTACACAATGTGTACTACAGTTGTCATATATCTAGGCCACATGCATTTGGCTTCAGCTTGTGATCTCGGCCAGACTACATGGTGTGTACAAGCCAGCTACATGCCATACATCCACTTTTTGTATTCTGGGATGGTCTGGTATACACATGGTGTGCAATAAATTCACTATGTGTATTTAATTTCTCAATGCATCTAGATACAATTTTCATGGGTTTACGATGTGTGCTCCAGCTGCACGCCATGTAAACCAATTTTGTCGCCCAAAGACATTCCACTTCCTGATGGAATCTTTGGCCATTATTCATTTGTTCTTAATCATTTAAGAAAATGAATCACTGATTGAACATGATTAATATGTTGATAAAATGTGAATTCAAATCAGATTAATGAATTGATAATATGAAATTAATATCTAACCACAATTGCACAAAGATCAATGATCAAATGAATAATTTTAAATTTAAATGTCACATATCTGATACCACTTGTTGGTTATGGGAGTAGAGAAAGTGATTAGAGGTGGGAGATATATTAAAATTTATTTTAATACTCAATTCCCGAAACCTAGAGCGAGGATCTTTCACATCAAATTTTAAATTAATTTCTTTAATATCTAAAGAAATAAATATCTTGGAATAAGAAATTTCTTCATTGGTTAAGGTTGATGATCAAGAAATAACCCTTTGTCATTACCTCCATTACACTATGATGATCCAGGTGTTAGGTCGAAATAATAAAAAGTAACACAAGAGGTGGGTGAATTGTGTCTTTTCAATAATATTCACAATTTTGGATTTTGACACCCTCTATGATTTATATATATAATAAGTGTTTACTTATTTAATGAGTATAAGTAGATAATAGACTGAAATAAAGAACATAACTTTTTATAGTGGTTTCGGAACAAATATCCCCTAGTCTAGTCCACCAATCACTATCTCTCTCTCTGATCTTGGGGAATTTCAATATAATTGTCCTCTTATCATAAGAACAAAAACTAACAACAGAGTCCATGAAGTTGAGGCCTTTACAAACAAGGATAATTAGAGCCTGATTGTAATTTAATAGAGAACCTATTATCCACAAATTATTACAAAAAGCTGACACTTCACCATAATTGATTAAAGGTAGTTTAAAGTCTCAATAAATCTAAGGAGTTTGATTCTCTCGTTCAGGTTTTTCTTCAGAATCATTATAACGATAATTAGTAGAAGATGGATCTTCTTCTTCATAAATGAAACTCTACAAGAAAGTGTAGCTATCAAAGGATCCTTGTTGAAAATGATCTTTAATAATAACACGAATAAATAGTTATAGTATTATTATAGTAGTACAAACAACAATGTGTATGTCACCATGTGTAGTCTCTTCTACAAATTTAGTCATTCGTTGTAGTATAATAATAAAATATATTCATAAAATATTTTATCTAGTTTGTCACATACACGCCACCATAATTGTAAAAATACATTGATCATATAAATTTATTTAATTTGGTTGAATATACATAAGAAGATCGCCGGAAAGATCGCATAAATTAAAATCTAAATTTACCAGATGAGTCGTTACATCCCTAAAGAATAAGAGTGATTTCTCCACTAAATATGCTTCTTTGAATCAATAATAATGATCTTTGAATCAATTTGATATTCTGTCAAGAGCATTGCATGAAACCCAAATAAAAGAGAGAATTTACAACTCTATTTTTCCAATAGAATATGTAGGGTTGAACTGCATAGCGTAAGGTTCTATTCGCATAGAGTAGGGTTAAATTTGAATTGCATAGGGTTCCAACCAACATATGGTTTCATAACCAAACTATAATACACACGTATCATAGGAAAAAAAAGTAATGTAGGTATGATTATCCATACATTCATTCTTTTCATCATAACATTCTAAATGTAGCATTGATTAACCACATATACAACTTCCCAAATGCAGTGTATGAATAGTATTTCCAGACTCCAATTTAATGTTAATATTCCACACACATGTCAATTTTCTCAATATTGGGTTTCTGATCTTTATAAAGACTATTCAACATAGCATATGGATGATGATCCATATGTTCATTTACTGAACATAGGTTTGAATAGTGTTTCCATGACACATCCTGTAGCTCTCATTCCATCCAAAATATAAATAAAACATGATAAATATTACTAAAATAATCTTAATGTAACATCATTAAAAACAAACAAGGGTATTTAGGAGCATCAAAATAAATATAAAATATAGAGTATTGTTTATATAATACATTCCCAATAATCTCCCCCTTTTTTGATGATCAAGAAACCTACAAAATAATTAAAATAAAATATTGTAATTGTAAACATTAAGAAAATATTTCAATTATATAGTTCAATTTTGAATAAAAAAAGGTCTCCAAAATATACAAAAAAATATTCTACCACAAAATTAGAAATGTAAATATTTTTCTCATTTTTGTGATATCAAAAAGTAAATTTTGAAAGAATGACTCACACAAACCGAATTTTAATATTGAACTGAACATTAAAATGAATTTTATAGTCTACTATTAGAAAAGTTAGATATGTGACTTGGAAGTGTAAATATGAACAAAAAAAGACAATATGAAAAGTAAAAAATAATATAAAATGAGAAAAACATAAACAAAGTAAATTAAAGTAAATTAAATTTTAAAGTAAACTATAGATCAAATGTTTGAAACGATAATGAGTACATCCAAACATCAACATGTGAGGTCTTCAAAATAAGGTGCTTGGACTGGATTGGTTTTCATTGTCAGAATCTGCATGGGTAGTATTCTATGCATCTGTATGAGGATTGGTCTTAAATAAATTTTCAATTTAAAGAAGCATCTCCCATAGACACAGAAAATGGTTTTTAAAGACATTCATCCACTATTGTAGAAGTTTCCTTGAATCTTGTACAACCATTAATCTTTACACAATAATCAATTTCATGAACCCATTCAATAATTCTATTAATTGAACTAATGATGTCAATATATCTCTGATTTCATGAATAATTGTTCCCAACTATGATTCATTAGTGGTCAACCGACAGATCAAATCATTCAGAATACCCAGAAGCACATTCAGAGGAATACTATCAAACTGGAGTGTGTAGAAAACTTTTGAACTCATCCATAATAGTAGTTATTGTTTCAAATATCTTTATCAAATCGGGATATTTTTTTGAGGAGTATAAAAAGAATCCTTATGACTATCCTTGATAGACTGAAACTCTCTACCCAATATAAGTTTTTGCACATAAAAATCATACTTTTTCACACTCTTTTCTATCAATGATCTGAAATATCTACCCAAAGTGGTGATTAACTCTTTATCATCTCCCATAGAAATGAAATTTTCTTGGATATCTCTGAGTTGAGTTTTAACAACTTCAAACTCAGCTCTTGGAACATTTGAATTTCTAAGATCCTTATATTTCATCTTCTCATATTTTTTATCTTCACATAATGACATGTTATACTTTTCCAAACACATGAAATTTCACATGAATGATTCATCATTAGAGTGAGAAGACTCTTGAGTGAGTTAAATTTTTTATTTTCCTCCTTACACCACAATCAAACTTGGATCTCTAGGAAATTCTGATCTGATTCCCAAAATAAATCTATTGACAGGAAAATAATTTGGTGCTACAAGATAATGGTTTATAGGGGAAGGGATACCTTACTTATGAACATCTTTACTATGAGACTCTTTCTCAAAAACCTCATTCACTTGACCCACTTGGTTAACTACATTTTCAACTTCATCCATGGTTTCTGGAATGCTGATTGTAAGCCTTATTCTCTGGAAAATATGACCTTATTCAGGTTTAGATTCGGCATCTTCAACATCCCTCTATCATAGTGAACCGATAGATGGAATCTTTATTTTCACCCCTGGGCATCTTTCAACAGATTATGTTGTTGTTAAGCCCTGACAGGCACATGGTTGTTGTAGGAATTGCTCCAAACATATCCAGGCTTATTAATAGTCCCAACATTGAAAATGTATGAATAATTATATCTATACCCATGAATAATATTTAGGATTCATCCTTTTCTATGTAACAAAAAAGGAAATGATTATTATTTAGATATAATATTCCATATTTCTATATGAATGATAGTAGTGACTTAAAAAAATTACAATAAAATGAGGGAAACTGAATATAAATTGATTCTGAAACAATAACAGAACATATATATTAGGGTTCATAATTTTCTCAAACTATGATGTTTCAGAAAACATTCCAATCTAAATATACTTCATAATGACTCTTAGATCTAAAGTAAGGACATTGGTCATTGCATTATTAATAATTATTATTCCTAATAAAGAAGAAATAATGTCTTATATCTTATATATCACATCTCTAATACTTCTCCAATCAAAATATAAATCCCCATGGTTGGGATAACGTCACAACTTAGCTATATCAATTCAAAAAAGATTAAATTAAGTATCCTGAATCATAGAAATTATGGAATCTTCATCAATTCCCAAACTAAATGCATCATTTCTACAAAAGTCATTAATTTCATCATTGAACATTAGAGGATTATTATCATATCTGAAATTAAATTGTTTTCCATTAATTATAATTGATTCTTTTAATGATTTTTTTATTTGGATAATCAAAATCAATCACTTCACTTTGATGAAAGTTGAAATAATTCATTGGTGGATACATAGATTCACCCAAATCAGCATATTCAAGCCTTCCTATAGGTTCCATTTCTAATGGTTTTTGATTTATGGTTATATAGTTTTAGGGTTTCGTTAAACTGGAATGAGAGAGAGAGGCTCTATAAACCGAATGGAATTGAAGAGGAAGTGTGGGTGAAGGCTGATGGTTTTCTAGTGTTGATGGAGAGTGTACTCATTAAATTTTAATTTGATATTATGAATAAAAAAATTGAAACAAAATTATTTTAAAAATAATCAATTGATAACCGATCAGAACTAAAAATGTGATAAATAATTAAATACATTTAATAAATTTTACATAACATATAAATAGAGATATTAAAATAAAATACAATACTGAACGTTTATTGAAAATTAAATAATCCTAAATCACCTTACTAAAATAAAATCATTCATTGGGAAGTGTTTTAGTGAAAATATTAGCTAATTGAGATTTTCTAATAAAAAATTATAAATATATTTTCTTTTTAAGAACACGATCTATTAGAAAGGGATTTCTTTTATTAAAATGATTTGTCCTTGAATGAATTATAGTATTTTTTTGAAATTTTCATATAAATTGAATTATCAAATAATATAGATATAATATTAAAAATTAGTCCAATGTCATGAATTTTATTTTTCATATAAAATACTTTTGAACTACAACATCCTACAAAAACATATTTTTCCTCGGCTGTTGATAGTGCAACTGAGTGTTGTTTTATATTCAACCATGATAGTAAATAATTTCTTAATATGTGATATGTTTTTGAGATACTTTTTATATATAATCTATAACCTCCATAATCATCATCTAATTAGGAAATTAAACTAAAATTAGAAGTTTTGGTGGTAATGAAGAGATTGAAAAACAATTCCTTTTAAATATCTAAAAAATAATTAAATAGTAGTAAGAATGGATTATTTTATATTAGATTTAAATATAGAACACATACATAAAAAACGTAATGCATGTCTTATATAAGTAAGATATATAAAACTACAAATAATACCTCTACATAACATTTTTTCCATTGAATTTACAACTTCATCCAAATCATGTTTTATACTAGTACACATAACAGTTGTATATGTCTTGTTATTTTCATTTATTAACTTTTTCAAAAAAAAGTATTTACTCAGATTTAAAACATTTCCATAAGATATTTTATAGTTTTGAAAACCAAAAATGAAATTAAGTTCTCCCATCATACAATATTCAAATTTTTGTTGCATTATTTTTGAAACATCATTACAATTCTTTTTATTAGTTGATCCAAAAGCACCATCATCAACATAAATTTGTACTACTAAAATATTAGAACAAACTGTTTTCTTAAAAAGTGTTAGATCTTCCAATCCAAGAGTAAATCCATTTTAAAAAAGATAAGAACTTAATATTTCATACCAATATATTTGTGCTTGTTTATGTCTATAAATATCATTAGTATGTTTCCCAACAAATTTTGGTTTTTAAGAATTTTCAATTCTTGTAGGTTGTTTAGAATAAACAGACTCTATTATATAACCATTTAAGAAGGTAGATTTATCATCCATATGATATAATTTAAAATCCATATTATATGCATAAGCAAAGGTTCATAATAGATTTTAATCTAGCTACATGAGAAAAGGATCATAATAATCTATACATTCTTCCTAAATATATTTCTTGTCTCATAATGAAGCTTTATTTTTTTTATGATCCCTTGGTCATCCTGTTTATTTTTAAATCCCCACTTCATTCTTTTAACTAGATAACTGGATGTTCTTTCAACTAAATCCCAAACATTATTTCATTTGAACTAGTTTAGCTCTCCCTACATTCCTAACATCCAACTCCCATCTTCCAAGGATTTCTCTATATACTTAGGTTCTAGGTGAGACAAAAAAGAAGAAAATTCAGTTAGGTTTCCTAAAATTATTCTAGTTAAAATTCCATTGTCTATGTCTCTAATAATAGTTTCTAGAGGACAGTTCTTCAATGTTCTAGAGTGTATCGGAAAATAATTTCATTTTCATCTGTTTCGTGTTCTTCTGGACTAGAATTAATTTCTTTATAATCATTTTCAAAATCAGTTTTAGGGGTTTCAAGTCTCATGTTGTAAAACAAGTCAGTAACATCCTCGGTTTGATATTTCACTTTTATAAGGTGGTCTGTTTCATCAAAAATCACATGTACTGACTCTTTAATTGTCCTTGAATTTTTATAGAACACACTATAATAATTAGTGGTAGAATAATATCCAAAAAAATATTCATTCATCAGCTTTTGGATCAAACTTACTGAGGCTATCCTTAGTATTAAAGATATAATCCTTGAATCCAAAAACATTAAAGTACGTTTCCTTAGGTTTTCTAGTATTCCAATTTTTATAAGGTGTTCTTTTGAATATATTCTTTGTTAAAAATATATTCATGATATAACTTGTTGTTCTTATTGCTTCTGCACATTAATAGGGATGAAGGTCATATTCATTCAGCAGTCCTTTCCATTTCATGACTAGTTCTATTTATTAATTCAATAATTCCATTTTTTGAGGTGTTATTGGTATAGTTAAAGTGTATTAAATACCCAAATTTGATCCAAAATAATGAAATTATTAATTCTTAAAGTCTCGAACATGATCACTTCCTAATGATATTAGTTACAAAGAAATCTATTTTGAAAAAAATTATAATAACGATAAAAAATACTGAGAACCTGAAATTTGTGTTTTAGAAAATATACAGAACTAAATCTACCAAAATCATCAACTAAAACAAAGACATATACATTACCAGCCAATATTTCTAGACTTCATGGTCCAATGAAATCCATACGGATATGTTCTAATGTTTATTATGTAATAATTTTGTTAATAGTTTTGAAACAAGATTTGTGTTGTTTTCTAATTTGGCTTACATTACAAAATCTGTTATTTTGAAACTTAAGACTAGGAAATTCAGAAACTAATTTTTTCATATACAATTCGTGTAAATCATAAATATTAAAGTATCGAAGTTTTATATTCCAAATCCATGACTTAATTATCATAGTAGTTAAACTATTCACTCTTTTTTTACACGTGGAATTTAAATGAAAAGTATAATAATTATCTGTTCAAGGAGCTCTAAATTGAAGTAACATATATTTAAAGAAATAGCATGAATTGTTAAAGAATTCAACATAAAAACCGCCATCACAATGTTGATAAATACTTATCAGGTCATGTTTTAACACATTTACATATAGAACATTGATTATTGAGATAGTTTTTGGATCTACAACAGTTCCTACTCCAATAATTTTTCTTTCCATATTGTCACTAAAAGTGACTAGTCCTCCTTCCATTTGAGTATGTGTATAAATATTTTTTGAGTCACCACACATATTCCCAAAATAACCATTGTGTACATACAATATATATTTTCTATTCTTATGACTTGTTTCTTGCAAAATAAACTGATTTTTTCTGTTTTGTTACACATATTTTCCCATGTCCAACAATGTTAGAGAAAAAGGATCCAACATTCCATATTTTCTTTATTTTTCCATAATTTATATCACATGGTTTAGAAAAAAATATATAGAAATGTATTTTTTAAGGCCATTAATTTTATTATTTTTAATGTAACAATTATTAGTATAATGACCTTTTGTTCAAAAAAATTATATGTATCATTTTTCAATTTGGGCATAAAATAATTGTTATACAGTTTTGATTGAACACCCTTTCATCCAATTCCATAAATGTATATTTTAATGACATTCATTCAAAGAATATAAAGTTAGCATTTTTTATTTTGAAAATGTAATTACAATACTCATATAAGATTCTTTTTAATCTTGCAGTTCTTTAATCCTTTTGTCATGATTAGTACAGTATTATTTAGATGTGTTGAATTTTTCAACTAGATCTTGTTTCTTAGCACGGTATCCCTTTCACCTAAAATAACATTAGAAAATTTATTAAATGATTTATGCTTCATTTTCAAAGAATCATATTTTTCTTCTATCATTGAACAATAGGCAGATAATTTATCATTGGAGCAACTACCAATATCAGAATCAGAGGACTACTGTGTTTCTACCTTTTTTATCTTCTTAATTAAACATAAATCACATGTTATCTTCAAGATTTGATTTCACTTTATCTGAATTATACATTTAAGGGATGATGGAGTCTTCATACACACTCCATATATCATTAATTGATCTTTTTCCCTTTGTGTTCATAATCAACGTTCTTATGATATTTCTTTTCATACCATTTTATTTCATCATTCAATTGAAGGCAATAAGATCTGATATGACCCAATTTTTTCATTTATAGCATCAAAATTATCTTGGTTATTTATCATTCGTCTTAAATAATTTTCTAAATCTTATTATCTTCTTATTAATTTTTTGGAACATTCTAGCTAGCTGAACTATTTCCATTTCATAATCTAAGGAATTTGAATTTTCTCTATTTTTCATTCTTGATTTGTTCTTGTACTATTTTTATGAGATGTTATTTTTTGGATTTTATTTTCCATTTCCACTATAATTTAATGATCTTCAATTTTATCTTTCATTTCAACTTCACACATCCATAGTTTCCTAATTATTTTTTTATAGTCAGATATGTGAAAGGTGAGGACTTTTGAATAGATAATAATATATCATTCCATTTCAAAGGTAGTACATTGGGTACTTTAAGGGATTGGTAAATTTTTTTGAGGATCTCCCCCTAGGTAATAATGTTATTGATCATCTATTTTAGTCTTCTATTCATATACATGATGATTTCACCTTCTATAAATCTAATGTTGTCAAATTTTATCTTTGATGTAGTGCACCTCATTTGACTAAAATTTTCTGTAACTTTATAGGCAACTGAAATGGTTTACCAAATCTCATAGGTTGCAGTAAATTGTGATACCCAATTAAACTCATCATTTCCAAGTCCACAAATGATATAATTCATAGATTTTGAATTGAATCCATATTTAGCGTCAATCTCAGAAGTCCATGTTTTAATATTCATTGGAATTTTTTAAGGAGTACTGATATATTATTGGATTATTAATCCAAGATTCATCAAATTGATAATCATTTTCAATTTCCTTATCCATAACATAACACCATTAATTTATGGAATGTGAACCTTAGACATTCATTCTATTGGATCATCCATTTCCATCTACTTTGTATAGACCATATAGTTTTATATTGTTATAGATTTATCCAAAAAACTCACTATTGATACCAATTGTTAGGTCAGAATAATATAAAGTCGCATAAGAGGGAGGTTAATTTTGTCTTTTCAAAAATATTCCACAATTTTGGATTTTGACATCCTCTATGATTTATGTGGATATATAATGTTTACATATGTAATGATTATAATTCGTAGATAAACAAAAATAATGAACAAAAAGTTTTTATAGTGGTTTGGGGCCCAATGATCCTCAAGTCCACTCCACCAATCACACCCTCTATGAGCATGTTGAATCTCATTAGAATGGTCCTCTTATTACCAGACCAAAAGCTAACAACTATGTTCAGGTAGTGGACACCTTTACGAACAAGGCTAATTAGAGCCTTATAGTTCTATAACAGAGAACCGATCATCCACAACTTATTACATGAAGCTGACACTTCACCACAACTGAGTATGAATAGTTGAAACTCTCAATAAATAAAAAGAGTTTGATTTGTTGGTTCAGGTTGTTCCTCACAATTGTAATAGTTCAATTGACGGTAGATGGATTTTCTTCTTCAGAAATTAATGACATTAAGAAATAGGTTTTTTTAACAGATATTTTTTGTAAACAATCATTAATAATATCTGCAATAAATAACAGAAATATTCATATAGTAGTATTAGGTACAACACTTATGTCATAAAAGTGTATTATCTTCTTCAAAGATGATCATTCTTTACTATAGCACAATGAAATATATTCAAAAAAACTTATATCCCTTGAATCATATACACACCACCTTTATATAAAAATACTTCAATCAGATAAATATATTTCTTTATATTGAACAGAAATAAGAATATCACAGGAAATATTTCAAAAATTCAAATCATAATTGACTAGGGGATTCATAACTAACATGAAGAATATAATTTATTTTATCCGATGAATACAATTATTTAAATCAATCATAACTATATTTGAATCAATCTGATATTTAGTCAAATTCATTTTGTGAAACTTGTATAAGATAGAAAATCTAAAACTCTACTATTATGTAGACAAAGATGGGTTGAACTGAATAACATAAAGTTCCATTTGTGTATCATAGGGTTTTATTCACATATCATTGGGTTCCTACCAATGTATGGTTTTTTAAACATAATTTTTTTTTGCATGTAACGTAATGAACAAAATAAATCTTCATATGTTGTTCCAAACATTCATCAGTTTTAGTGTAAAATTCTGACCATAGCATTGATTAACCACACGTTAAACTTCCTGAACATAGGGTATGAAAAGTATTTCTAGACTACAACATAGGTTTTGTATTCTATATGTGTTTTGATTTCCAAATGTACAGTTGCCGATCCAAACAAAAACTATTCAAAATAGTGTATGGATGATGATCGATACATTCCATTACTGAATGTAGGGTTTGAACAATACTTCTATAACACATCTTATAGATCACATTCATTAAAAAATAGAAATAATAACAAGATAGATATTCTTGAAATATTCTAAACATAACATCCTTAGAAAACAACAAAGGGTATTGTTAGTTCTTGACACAGCAGATGTGTGGTGTTGGGTGGGACCAACTATGTTTTTTCTATAATCAATGGTAAACATGGGATCTATATGATGATTAATTCTATTATCGATGGATTGAGTCAAAGAAGTAGACAAATAAATCAAATTCGAGAACCAGGAGATATGATCTTGCACATGATGTTTTAATTAATTTAAATAAAATTGGAAGTAGTTAAATACCTGGAGTTAGGTGCATTCTTCTTTGAAGATCGTTGGTTGTTCGAAATGGCCCTTACGAATCTTCATCATTATGATTGGGAGGATCTAAGGGTGGAATAACTCTAGAGTTGATCGACACATACTTTTTTGGTCTCCAAAAAATGCCACTCAGTATCCGGTTGTAGGAATAGAGAACTGAATGTCTTGTGTTGATATTTCTTTATCGTTTGTTCTTCAGTCTTAAAAAAATCTCCTTTATTGTTATTATTCTTCATAGGGAGAGATCATAGAAGAGTCTAGATAGAATTTATTGTGATTAACAATTCCCTATTCCAGAATTGGAATTGGATTCTTACCCATCGAACAATAGACGTATACTTCTATTGATAGAAGTGAGATTTCAATGATAATATTTTATTGCATAAAACCATTAAATATAATTATAACCATTAATTAAATCTCATGACACATAATAATAATAAAAATATTATTTTTTGGTGTGCCAAATTGTGAAAAATTGATAACTAATATTTACTGACTTTTAAATAAATATTCTGTCATCAGACACGGTCATGGTCCATTTTAAGTAGACATGTATTTATTGAATATCCAATTAAATATTTTATTCTCTTAAATAAATATTTTAGTCACAAACTAGTAAATAAATATTTATTATATATTCAAAAAAATAAAAAAAAATTATTCACAATCTGGTGAATAGATATTTATTTAATTTATAAGATCATTATAAATTGAATAAAATTATTCCTTAGTCTTGACAATAATATTTTCTCCATTAATTAAATTAAAATTGAATTTAATCAAGGACCCTAGAAAGACATACTATGTGACCCTCTATGATTATTTCTTGTTGGAATTAGGGAGACTTTCCTAAAGTACATGATTATTGTGTATCAACAGGTAAAGGAACCCATGACAAATAAATTGAAGTCTTAATGAAAACAACCACATAATAGTTCTCATTATGTAATATAATCCCTTTTCACAATATATCATTGTGAAGGTTTCATGACGACGTCATGAACCTATATGCTTGATACATCATTCTTTGACCACCTAAAATTAACATGTTCTTACACAATGGATATGGAATTTAGGGTTACAGTTATATTTCAATCAATTGTAATAAATATTAACAATAATAAATATTGTAGGATAATATCAATTATTGACATAGAGATTAATAACAAGTCATTCGTGATGTACCCTACTTCCCGCCATCATATTCTGTGAATGTTTTTGTCATCATATCTAAGTGTGTGAGTCATGAAATTTATTAATGATAATATTAATATCTAAGGATCAATAATCATGGTCATAGATATGTATATCCAATAACACCAAAACATACAAAATTCATACTGACCATTATATTCTTATAATCTCCCTTCTTAGAGATTACCATGTCTGAACTTCATGAGAAGAATTATCATCTAAATATGAGTACCCCCACATTATAGTCTATAAAATTTGTTTCCCATCATATTATGTTATTTGTCAATAAAAATATATTACGAATATTGTTATATCATTTCAATGTTCTCATCATAGTGGGGAAATATTGTGACCTTATCAATTCAAAAAATACTCTACGACATTATTACATTATGGTCGTAAAGAACAATGAACAATATTTAATTAGATGTTTAATGTTTAATACAATAAATATTCATATAATCAATGAACAAATAGTTAGTTCTCGGAAACCAAATCTATCCAACTCCCACCTTGAATAGACCCAACTGCCTATGACATTCAGTCTACTAGACCTAAAATGATAATAATGTTTTTGCTGAGTCAAGTATTTAGTCAATAGTTCCACCACATTGTCTTCTGTGAAAATAATACTCAATACAAATTCATCTATATGTTAAAAAACCCTCAATAGATTTTGATTAGAAAGTATGTGCTTCGTCCACTGATGTGACCATGGCTCTTTTGTGAGAGCCACCACTACATAATTATCTTTGTATAGTGTGTTGAGATATTTAATGTTAGGTACCACATCAAGTCCATGTACAGTGTTGCGCATCCAAACTGTATCTTTATCCACCTCAGAAGCTATAATATACTTGGGAACTACTATAGAATATACCAACAGAACTTACTTTGAGATCCTCCAACTCACAACACCTCTATTCAATGTGAAGATGTATCCCGTTAGTGAATTCATGTCATCTTGATCAGTCTGGAAACTATCATCTGGATATCCTCTGATGACAAGTTCCTCATCTTCTCTATAAACCAGAAACATATCCTTAGTACTCTTTAGATACTTAAGGATAGACTGGACTACCATCTAATGGCAGTCACCAAGATCATCTTGATAATTTCCTATCACACTCAATGCATAGGAAAAATCTAGCCCAGTACATAGTATATCATACATGACTAAACCAATCGCGGATTCATATTGAAAATTTTCCATTATTTTTCTTTCCTCATGTGTATGAGGATACATTTTCTTGGAAATATGAATTCCATCTGAGGCTAGAAACAATACCCTCTTGGATTGTTTAAATTTTACGCTCTTCAGTATCTTTTCAGTGTATGTGCTTTCACATAGGGAAAGAAACCTCTATGATCTATCACGACGGATCATGATCCCAATAATATATGTTGTCTCACCCAAGTCCTTCGTTGAGAATCATTTATTCAACCATGACTTAAAAAATTTTAATATTAGTATTTCATTTCCTAAATGTAATATTCCATCAATATATACTACTAAGAAAATGACTACGCTATCAGTAAATTATATGAAGAAACAAGGCTCACATTCATTCATTATAAAACCAAATTCTTTTATGGCATCATCAAAACGAATGTTCCATGACCTGGACGCTTGATTTAATCAAGAAAAGATTTTTTTTCAACCTGTATAACTTATAGGAATATTTTGGTGTCACAAACCCTTTATGTTTTTTCATGTAGACATCATCAAGAAGGTTCCCATTAAGGAAGGATATCTTGACATCCATTATCTAAATCTCATAGTCATGGAAAGCTACAATGGCTATTAGAATTCCGATGGGTTTTATCATTGCAACAAGTGAAATGGTTTCATCATATTCCATTACTTAATGTTGTTTAAACCTTTTTGCAACTAGTCACTCCTAATATGTAATAACTTTTCCATCCATGTACAATATCTTCTTAAATACCCATCTATAACAATCAATATTTACATCTACAGAAGGATCTACCAAAATCCAGACTTGGATTTTCTACAATGAAACCATTTTAGAATTCATATATTTTTACACTTGGCAATATCTGTGCCACTTACTTCTTCCTTGTAGGTTAGAGGATCATTATTATCAACTAATAATGAATCATCATCCTTAGTAACTAGAAAAACGTATCGTTATTATTATCGAACATATCTTGTAATCCTACACAATTATTGTGTCTATAGATCAAATTATTCTTCCACGGGGCTTTGTAGAATCTACTACTATACCATATTTTATGTGCCCTGAGCCTCAACATCATGAAATTTTATCTCTTCTGCACTATCTATTTTGGAGATGTGATCCCTATAAAAGAATATAACATGTCTTTCAACTACATCCTTTTTTATGAGGGGTTTTGTGGGTAGTATCTCCTTGTTTCATTGGGGTATCCTATAATGTTAAACTTTGTTCCCTAGGGGTTCAATTTTGTTACCTTAAGTGCAATTAACAAAATCTTACTTACCCACACATGTAAATTTCATAACATGGCTTTTCTAGCACCCCAAAACTCATATGTAAGAACATTTATAAATTTAGTCGGTAATTATTTTAGTATGTGTGTTGTTGTTTGTAACGCATATCCCCAATAGGGTAATGGAAGACATGCATGACTCATCATTGATCTCAGATTGTCTAACAAGGTGCAGTTCCTCTTTTCTCTTACACCATTCCACTAAGGCGTGTGAGGAGGAGTGAGTTTGGATAGGATCCCAAGCTACCACAAGTAACAAATGATGTCTTGATTAATATACTCTCCACCTCTATCCAATAGATGTTTCATAATCTTCTTACCATGTTATTTCTCAACTTCATTCTTGTATTCCTTGAATTTATCAAAATAGTCTAACTTATATCTCATTAAGTAAATATGTCCTTATAGACTAAAATCATCATTAATAATTATGAAGTATGAGAACCCACCCCATGATTCATCTAGTAATGGTCCACAAACATCTTTATTAACTAATTCAACAATATCTTTATCCCTTTCACCTTTCCCAGTAAAATGGGCTTTGGTCATTTTACCTTTTATACATACATGACATACACCAACTGGTTTTAGTTTTTATAAATCTAAATATCCATCATGATTTAATTTTTGTCAAGAATTTATCATTTACATGACCTAGCCAGTGATGCCAATGTTGGGTGTGGTATGAGCCATTTGAAGTAACTACGTTATTGATTTCCATTACTTGGTACATGTAATCCAGCAAATAAAGACCATTATATAAATGTGCCTTGCAATAAAAAATTCTATATTTATAAAATATGAATCATTAATTTATGAACATGAAAATAAATATATATGTATCTAGTATAGATATAGAAATAATGTTTTTGGTAACTGAAGACACATAATAGAACCCCCTAAAAACCAAGACTGTCCTGGTTGGAAATGTGAGGTGGTAATCCCCGAAAACTAGAACAACATGTCTAGCTCTGTTGGCTTCTCATAGATCTAACTTCCCTTGGTCAATTTTTCCAAATCTACTTGGTTACTATATTTCAATACAAATGTGGTCACCAAAAGATATATCTAATACCCAATTATTAGAAATAGATACATTTCACCCTATAAAAAATGCACCAAAATTTTCTCCATGCTTCTTTAGGTGGGTGTAGTTTTTCTTCTAGTGGCCCTTCTTACCACATGTGAAATTGAAATATTTATGCTTGCGTCTACTTTGGTCATTTTTTTATTGGAAGGGTGTGAAGAATCATTGGGATTAAATCTCTTTTCCTTACCTATCCTTTTTTCACCATAGAGATAGAAGGTTTTTCATGCTTCATATCTTTGTCTACTTATGGAAGGAGGATATGAGGATCTGGGGGAGAGTTCTGAATACTATACTTATTAAAATTCAAAAAAAAATTGAGAAGCTCTGAGGTAGGGATTTGATAATGAGATCGATGCCCAGTTATTTGAGGAGTTTAAACCCTAGAACTTCCAAGTGTTCAGTTTTTCTATAGAGATTCAATACATGAGGCTCATCCTGGTCACCCTCTTTATGATTACTATGAATGAGTTCCTTGGAAATATTACACTATTCATGTCTAGCATCACTTGTTAATGACCATGGAGGTTCTCATTCATGCTCTACACATGCATGTTTTAATGTCACATAATGATTTCACTAGACTTCGATGAAAGTATCAAAAATTCAACATCAATCGCATTGTTCATATGTTTCTCATAGACTTGGATCTCTTCATCACTTGACTCTAGGGTCGGTGGATCAGGTAGTGATGACTCTAACATGTAAGATTTCCATTTGTGACGTAGAATAACCCTAAGGCATCTAAACCATTCCTGGATGTTACTGCCAGTGAGGATGTTGTATTTATCTAGTATTGATTATAGGGATAGTGTGAATTATTTGATTTTAGTTTATATTTTACAATTGAATGAACCTATTTTTAGTACTTTCCTTGATTACAAATTTGTGAGAAACAATAAATTAAATTTTATTAAATCTCCCACTATTTTATCAGGAACCAATATCCCTCAACATTGAACATGGAATGTCTAGTTTCTAGGATATTCTATGCTAAAGGATCAACATTCCCCTTTTTATAACCCCCAAAAGGGTTGGTCATGTAATTTGAAGGAATTTTGGTAGGCAGTTATTTGACAACTATGGGCTTGTAGCTCATTGATCTCTTTACTGGACTCCCCATTCCATAAATCCTCATATGTATTTTTCTCAACACTTACCTCCAAATTACGCCAATTTTAGAAAGGGATACTAATCTTGATGTAAAATGGTTAATTCAACCAGAAATATTCATAATAAATTTCATTATAAAAGTAAGTTTCCCAACAAGGGTTGGTAAAACGCATAGTTTTATCAAGTCATGTTCTTAGTCAAGTAACAAAATTATTAGTCTGACTTAATATTTGGTTGAGTGATTTTATATTATTATTTATAAATTTTTAATCTTTTTTAATCCCTGACAAATCTTATTCATATTTAATTGGATTCTTACTTAATTAATTAACCATTTTCAGACAAAATATTTACGCATAATACATTTTATTTGAATCCCATATTTTTATATTAATTATTTCATTTACATGATCGCGACCACACATCCATAATGAAATAATCATGCAACTGAAAGATATTAAACGAAGGGTATGATCATGAACATATTATAATGGTTATCTTATCTAGATGTTGATAAACTAAGTATTGACCTATAAGATAAAACACCTTAAACCTGTTGAAGTCTACGTTTATAGCTTTCCACTTGTCCACCTTTGTATTTATGTGGATTGGTTTCTCCTCACCTCCAAACGTGAACTATATCCACTTGTTTTAGGAGCTCTATCCAATAAATATGATTTCACTAACAAATTGGTGAGGTAAAGGGGGCGGGGGGGTTTACCTAAAAGAATCCATGGGTACACAAGACCTTTATATTAATAAGGACAGATGGCATGTAGGCCAACCGTTAAATTCAATTATAAATTAAAAAAAAACCAATGACATAAAAAGGTCTAGTACAGCTTAGGATCATCCACATGCATGCAGAAAATTGAGAATTTAATAAAACTATTAATCAATTATTTAATCATTCTTGTTTAATATAATTAATGCTCGAATCGATTAATTACTATCATTAATTAATCAGACTATTTATCTAAATCCTTCTCTGAATTACTTGATATTCTCATCCAATAAAAATTTAAATAAATTAATAAATCTATTTAAAATTAAACATGTACATGATTGTAGCTTGGTGGAAACATAGTGAATACCCATCTGAATCTATCCAACATGTATTATTATTGTATATGGTTTTTCTCTTTTGACAGATGGCATAAATGATTTAGTTCATACTATTACAATTTGCACTTAATGAATGATTACACAAATCACATGATTTTTTGGACATGTTTTATGTTTAAATAAACATATATTAACAACATATAATAGGATTTATAAATGATAGGAAGATATGAACATTACAAAAATATAAAAGTTTTAAATCTGTGTAATTTTGTACAAGTACTCAACGTGTAGCTCTGACAACACTACATGTACTACCTTCACCGTCTATCCAAAGTACAAGCCTAGGGACTCAGTGTGTGAGGCATACTTAAGAAATCATAGAGTATACACAATTTCCAGTGGGACATACACTGTGTTGACTCCAAGTTCCATGGTTACTGGTTGGCTAACCCGTGTAAGGGATAAAGAGCCTGAACCTGACCCAAATGAGACTACATACCATGTCCAGTGGGCAACACAGTGTGTACTCCAGTAATTGTGCATTCCTGTGACCTGGTCAACATGTTATATAATAATTAAATACACAATGTGTCATTAATTCAAACATGATGAGTAATTTAGGAATTACTTTTGATGCATTGGACACAACTACACTGCAGGAAATTCTGATTATATGCCTTTTACCACTCTGTTACCTGGATAAGATCCTTGAAACCTCCGGATGAGGTCCTTGATTTAATTTTAACCATAAAATTAATCGTGTTTATTATATATACTTGAAATGAAATAGTAATAATTGATATTGAAATTTATATTTAAATAAAGATAAAACAATAATTGAAATAATAAATTATAAATGCATTAATTACCAATGATTATTAAATAATTATAAATAGTGATGCGCCGACTTTGATACCACTTATTGGTTCTAGGTGTAGAAAAAGTGTTGTGTTGGGTGGGCTCAACATTAATTTTTACATAATCAATGATCAATCCATGATCAATACAATGATGAATTCCAGTATCCACAGATTAATTCATGGAAATTATCTAAGAAAGAAAATTCCAAAATCAAAAGAGAGGATCTTTCACATCATGTTTATAATTTATTTAATTATGATCTATTTAAATTAAATACCTGGAAATAGGTACATTTTACATTAAAGATCATTGTTTTTCAAAAAAATTCCTTCTATATTTTATTCATTTTGTTTTGAAGGATCCAAATTATAATCCCCCTAGTGGTGATCCACACATGTTCTAATTGTCTCGAATCAATGCCACTCGATCTCCAAGTTCTAGCACAGCAAATTAAAAGTCTTGTGTTGATCATTCTTGAAAATTAGTTCTTCAATATTGAATAAGTTACCTCTTGGGTTTCTCATTCTTGACACGGAGAGAGAGTAGACGAGTCGAGAGATAATTTGTTGTGTTTAACAATTATTTATTGTAGGCTTGTAATTGGAATCACATCCATTGCACAATAGATGTATCCGTCTATTTATAGAGGATAGATTTTGGTTACAGTATTTAATTGCATAACATCCATTTTAATATAATTATGACTATCAATGAATTATTGTGCCACATAATAAAAATAATAATATAATTATTATTGTATGGTGTCCTAACTTGCGAAAAATGGATAAATAATATTTACTGACTCATAAATAATTATTATGTCACTAGATACTCTCTTATTCAGTTTTAAATCCTATTATATTTATTTAATACCCAAATAAATATTTTATTCTCTGAAATAAAAATTTTATTCACAAACTAGTAAATAAGTATTTTTAAATACTCAATAAAATTTATAAATACATTTTATTCACTATTTGATGATTAAATATTTATTTAATATATAGGATCATTATAACATGAATGACATTATTCATCGGTCCTGTGAATAATGTTTAATCCAATAATTAAAATTAAATAGAATTTAATCGAGACCACTAGAAACACATATTGTGTGACCCTTTAGGATTCATTCTACCAGAAATAAACACTTTGTTACACCACGACCATAGAATTTAGGGCAACAGTTATAACTCTATCAAAGGGATTGGATATCAAATTCCATAAATATGGAAGGTATAAATTCTTTCTTGACCAATCCATCAACAACATTACATTCATGACACACCCAACATACCCTTATTCCCTCAATCATTTAGCGTGACCATTTTTGTTAGAAAATATAATTTCGTGAGTGGTGACATTTATTAATGATAATCTTAAAGTATAAGGATCATTAAACACACTTGTAGATAGGAATATCTAATGAAAACAAAACATGTGATATTCCAACTGGCGGTTCTGTTCTCATAATCATCCGTCTTAGATATTTCCAACTTAAATCTTTATGAGAAGAAGTATCATATACTTATGAGTACAAACACCTAAAATTCTATATACTATGTGTCCCATAATAGTATATTATCCTAGCATAGAACAATATTTTAAATATTGTCATAGAATTTGAAGGTTCTCATTATAATGGGGAATTGTTATAATCTTATCAATGAAACAAATAATATATAACATTATTACATTATTGTCACATAGAATGATAATCAAATGAAATAAGATGTTTAAAGTTTCATACATTAAATATTCAGGTAATCAAAGTACAAATAGTTTGTTCTTGGACACAGAATCTAAAAGTCATTTTTGAGCATGAAAATTAATATAAAATATAGAGTATTGTTGACCCAATACTCTCCCAACACCAAGGATAGAATACATATATCATTTACAACACATACAACGATTATCACTAAGAAACACAAATTGATATCTAAGTGCTAGCACAGTGAGTCAAATTTTGTTCATGGTTAGTTCATGATCACTCATTCTTTGGTCTTGAAGAAATATCTCTTTAATTACTTGTTATCAAGGGGGAGATAATAGGAGGAGTTTGAAGAAACTTATTTGTGTGCAACAATTCTGTTTCTTCAATTTTTGTATTCTCTACACAATAGGCATAACTACATATTGATAAGGTTGGGATATCAGTTAAAATGTTATTTAATTGCATACCATCTATTAAATAACATTTATTACCTTCAATAAATACCATGATTCCTAATAATAATTATATTATTATTATTTATTGGTGCGCGCCAACTTGTGTAATAAAAAATATTGTATAACAATCATGTTAATTAATATTTGTCAACTGACTCAGTCTAGGTCCATTCAAACACCACTATCATTTATTGAATTGCCAAAAAAGTATTTTATTCACAAATAAATATTATATTCAAAATCTAGAAAATAAATATTGATTAAAATATTCAATAAATAAAATAAATATTTTATTTACATCCTTGTGAATAAATATTTATTTAATTTATGAGATCAATATAAGATAAATTAAATGATTCATCAGACATGAGAATAATATTTATCACACTAATTAAACTCAAATATAATCTTTCCTAGATCAATTAAAAAACTAAGTGTGTAGCCCTCTAGGGTTTTTTCTCATTGGCATTAGGCAGGCTTGCCTAAAGTCCACGATTTAATTCTATGATCGGGTCAAGCCACCCAATAGAAATAACTTAATGTTGAATCGTTGATAACGACATACGAATGCTCAACATGAAATATAATCCCTTTGTCCCAATATCTATTCAAGAAGGTTATACGTCTGTGCCACCAACCCATATTTTCAATAAATCATTCTTTGGCGATTTAAAATAAACATGATGTCACACCATGGCCATGGAATTTATTGCGAGAGTTATATTCCAATCATAAGGCAGAGATATAATATTCCATAAATATGGAACGGGAAAATACATCCTCGACATATTTATCAATGACCTGTCACTCAAGACACACCCAATGTATCAAACTTATCCATGAACTGTTATCATCATGGTTTATGAAATACATCTATGTGCATGATTTATGACAGGCTTAAATAATAATATTAAAGTATAAAGAATGTCACACATGATCATAGATATATATATATGATGACAGAAAAACATGTGTAATTATTATGTGAAAGTATATTATCATAATATCTTGTCTTGGAGATTATCAAGTGTGAAATTCATGAGAAGAAGCTTCATCTACTTATGAGTACTCACACATGACAATCTACGTACTATGAGTCCCATCATAATAAGTTATACAACTTTATAATAATATCAAAGAATATTTTCATATCACATAAGGGTTCTCATCATTGAGGGGAAATCCTATGACATTATCAATGTGATGTATATTTAGGTAAATTATTACATTAGAGTCATGTAGAACAACAAAAAATATTTAATAATAAGTTTTTTTAATATTATATACTTTGAATTTTTATGTAAAAAAAGTAAAAATATTTGGTCCTATGACACAAACTCTAAAGCATACAACATTAAAAAAGAGATGAAAATATTAACTCTAATTTCAAATAAAAAAACAATTTTAATGTGAATTAAAATTTTAAATGATAATTTATTTTGATCATCATGGAAATAAAAAATATCATCCTTATTATAAAACATCATAGAAATCAATTTTATTAACATCAAAACCAATCATTAAACCTTAAAATTACATTTACATTATAAAATACTGATGAAAATACAGTTATTGAATATAATAATGGAAAAAAAATAAATTATTGGAAAACCATTATCATAATTGAAATTATAGATAATGAATATAATAATTTTATAAAAAATTATAAAAAATGAAATTATTATATATTTGAAAATAATTTCAACACTGACATTGAATTTTCAGTCATTAAGTACATAGACTCTGAACAAAAAAAACTAATCAAATTCCATATCTTTAACATCAATTCTTTTTTGGTCTATCAAAATTTACTATATGATGAATTGTTTCTCTCTTATGGTGTCATAGGTCATATTTGGTTTGAAATCCAACTCTAGTTATACGATAGATTACATATTTATGACTAAACCACGGTCTCCTAGACAATTATAAATGTGAATCTAATAAGTTCGCCCTTTGATACATTATTGAACATGAAATCCCAAAAAAATCAATGCTAGTTTTGAATCTCATTCAACACTCAATTAAAATCATACAATTATCTTTTATCAGATATGATTTAAAACAAGAAAATATTTCATATAATAAAGGAACTCCAAATTGTCCAAATGAATTTGTTAAAAAAATAATTTTACAAAATTATAAAAATATAAAATTTTAACTTAAGGAAATAAAATTTATGAAATTATCAAAGTATTAGAGTAATTATATATTGAAAAAATGATATGAGTATAAAACTATAAATTGAAAGTGTATATATCGTTATATTAGTATATATAATTATAGACATATATGGAGGTAAACAATTATATATAATTTATAAAAGATAGAATATTTTAAATAAATATACATAATTTATAAATTTATATAAATTTATAAAACAATATAGAAGGACAAAAATGTTATAAAAGTATAAAGAGTTTATAGAAGTATATTTTCTTACACTAAAAGTATAAAATTATAATATTTTAAAGTTAATATAAGAAATTAAAAAAGTAAGATAATTTATGAAGAATAAAATTGTAATTTTATATTAATTTTGAAATCTAGAAAACTATAAAAGTGTAAATAATTAATAAAATTTTAAATTTAAACTATATAGGCATAATATTATAAAATGTAAATTTTATAAAAGTATATAAATTTATCAAAAAATAAAAGTACAAAATTGTAAATATTTAATAAAAAATATTACTAAATTACATTATTACAATAATATAATATTTTAGAAAGTATATAAATTTGAAAACTTATAGATCTATAAAATTATAAATTTCTAACAAAATTTTATATATAATTTTTTTTAATATAATAAGATATATAATTAAATTTATAGATGCATATATTAGTATAAAAAATCATCTAAAAGTATAATTATAACAAATTATACTTATTAAAAAATTATAAAATTATATTGATTAGTATTTATAAATTTATAAAAGTAATAATTGATGTTAATAAAAATTATAAATTTCTATTGGTTTTTGGTATTAGTTGTCTTTGGCTAATTGTTAGGTTGTTGTGATGGAGATAGAGATTGAATTCACGTGGGACTGAAACTTGTAGTCTTGTTATCCATGGAAAAATACAGTTCTCGACACATACAGACCTCTTGTGGGAACTTATAACAATATCACACGCACTAGAACCATCACACATGGAATTTTGTCAATTTTGGATGCCTTGCATCTATATGAGACAATGACGAAGGACGTAATCATTTTTAGGTTACTATGTAATGATAGCAGGTCAAGATTGGTGTAAAACTGAGTATAAATGAGGTAGCATTAGACACATATGATGTAGAACAAATAAAGGGGAGGGGTGCTAGGTTAGTCCACAGCAGGGTGGAGGGATGGTCAATGATCTAGAGGGGAGATTATCATAGGGAGTGCGCTGAAAAATAGAGGATTAAAGTGCAAGGGTGGTGCATCATAATGATGATCCCTCATTGTTGCACCGCCACAGATATCAGTGTTGGGGCTATTTGTTCATTTTATCAATAGGATGTGAAGACACACATAGTAGGGTTCAAAATGGTGTGAATGACAAAATAGTGTGGTTAGACGCACTAACAAGACAATTTTCCACATACCTAATATAATGAGAGACCAATTCATTGATAAAGATGATTGATAAAAATAGAAGGGTCTAGTAATAGTGGCAGTAACACTCTAGTTTCGCAAAAGCATGAAGGTGTGAGATGAGGTAGCACTGTGTAAGTGATATTTTTATAAGAACATATAAGGATTTTATCAGCACTTTCAAAAAGCTCATATAAATTCATCCCATTATTAGCACAAAAAAAGCACTGATAAGACATGACCATGTCGTTTGGACCTATGGACCACACGGTTTGGGCCTACAGACATCATGGTTTTGGCCCACTAACCACATGGGCCTTTAGGCCATCAAAGGGGGGGGGGGGGTGGGTGGGTAGGGACACATGCATGATGGAAAACGATGATGCATTTTTGACGAAAGTGAGGTATTTGTGCTATTTAATAGTGGGCTTATACAACATGTAATGGGAAATATGCCCAATGTGCATTCGGTCCATAAACCGTCAATACAATAAAGCTGCTTGTTGGGTGGGATATCTCTTTGGGTGCTATGACCTGTCATTCCTGCTTGTGTGTGTGTAGTGTGTGTGTTTGTTTGATTATAATTGTACCCCCAAGAACATAATAAATTATATATGTATTTACATTTATAATTATAATTAAATATATTTTTATATATATTTATATATTTAGAAACATATTTATATAATTATATATATTTATAAAAGTATAAATATATTTATTTATTTATTATAAATATATATATAATTATAATTATTAAAAAGTATATTGATAAATATTTGTATATAATTATAAATATATTTATATTATTATATTATTATATATATATATATTAATATATAAATATATATATTAATAAAACTATAATAAATATATTTATTATACTTTTATAATTATATATATATATATATAATTAAAATTTTAAATACATATATTTAAAATTACTTTAATATAATTATAAATATATTTATATAATTTTTTTACACGGAGAAAGGAAGCCCCGCCCCCCCAATTTTTTATTAAACCATGAATCACCTATTTTTACTAGGTAGAGGTAACCCATTACATTGCTTGCAGGCCGAGTTGGCATTAAATCTCATTACAACATGGCATATAGCATAATTTAACTATCCTGAGCCCCAAGACCTGAATGCCTTCACTGACCATAGTTTTTGTCCCGCTCTTGCTTTCCATCTCTCTATATTGGCCTGAATTCGCTAGACTTCTACGTTCGTCCCACTCCTTCTTCTCATCTCCGTAGATTTAGTCCTCCCATTTCGAGGCCTTTTTCACCTGATAGAGATCACACCGCTCAAGATAGCCATCATTTACCACCACCATTTCCTGTAATGGCCCCTTCGAGCTCCACATCATTGTCAATGCCACTCACCCATGTGTCTTGTTTGCCATTCCACAACCATCCATGTCATCATCCACCACCGTTGTGGCCCTCCAATATCCTATCACAATTCATAAAATCCTTGAAATTATGGTATCCATGAATCGATCCCTATTAAATACAGAATTATGGGACTTACTTTACCCCCAGCCAGTGCCCCCACTTCATATTTATATAATTATAAATAAATATATTTAAATATTTATATGTAGTTATATAATTATATATATTTATATAATTAATCCCCATGTTCCTCGCCTCTTTGATATATTTATATCAATATATAAATGTATAAAATTATAAATATATAACTATATTTATTATTTAAATATATTTATTTCAATTAGGGTGTAGTTGGTGCATGCGATGAAGGTAACCCGGCCAGCGACAGGGGATGTGTTGAAGATAGCCTCTCTTATTGGAAAAATTGTGTGTTTCCCAATGGGTATTATATATATATATATATATATATATATATATATATATATATATTAGGGTCTATATCTAGACAATCCCGGAGGGAGGCTATGAACTGGATTAGATCTTGAGGCCGTGTGTCTGTATTTCATTATAATCGTACACTCAACACCTAAAATATATATTTATTATAATTTTATAATTATTTAAATAAATATATATTTACTTATAATTAAAATTATAAATTAATACATTTTAAAAGTATTCCTATAGGATTAAAAATATATAATTAAAAATATAATAAATATATTTATTATTTAAATATATTTATTGTTATTTTATAATTATTTAAATATATGTATATTTATTTACATTTATAATTATAAATAAATATATTATAAAATCATTTATATGTAGTCATATGTATATATATATATATATTAATATATAATTATATATATATAATATATTTATTATTTAAAAATATTTTTTATAAATTTATATTTATTTAAACAGTTATTTATTTATTTATAATTTCATAAATACTTTCTTAAATATATATATATATATATAATTTTATAATTAAATATTTATATTACCAAATTATTGAAAAATTCCTCTAAATTTGTTATTTATATAAATTTCTAACATATATTAAATATTAAAACTTAATAAATAAAAACAATAGAAATATTATTCATATAGATTACAATCATTTTTAAAATATGTTAAATGTATATAGTAATGAAATATATGTATAATTATTACAAAAGTATTAAATATGTTTATAAAATTATAAATGAATGAAATCTAAAAAAGGGAAAAATTAAAATTAAATTAATAAGAAAATATTAAAAAGTGAATTTGTAACATTTACGTGGATTACAAACATCCATATGTACTAATAGACATGTACACACACATTAATATACACACATTTATATACACATATACACATACATACATGCAGTCACTAGAATGAAATTGACATTTACAAATAGAAATTTTGTGATGAACAATACATCTTCTGGTATAAATGTGTAATTCCAACAGATATTTTTTTTATTGGTATCAAATTCGGGAACCAGAATTTCTTTCTACCAACATATAAATTTATTGTTATTAATTTTTTAATACCAACATATACTTTTCTAATAATTAAATTTATTACTTAATCAAATTAATATGAATTTTTTTTCAATAAATTCAATCCATCATTATTAATTATTATATCCATAATTTTATTTTCAACTTATAAGTATCATACTTAATAACTAATAAAAAATCATTTACAAATATTTTTTTTATTAGTAATTATTTACTAAAAAATTATATCACTGTTATAAAAAATTTAATGATATATGAATTAATCATTTTAATAAAAAAAATTATAAACTATTAAATCATATTACCTCAACATTGCTCAAAGTGTGCCTCCCACAAACGTGGTGGATTCCTAATCGTCATCCTTTGCTGACCACACAGTAGTGATCCCCACCATCACTCACACTGTTTATTCATCATTGTCTTCTCATATATACTAGATTATCTACAACTACTCATGCCTCTGTCCACTGATGTTCGATTTTTTTCCCTCTTTCAACTATAGATTTGAGGTGTAGGGAGGGGAATGCAAATAAACCCCTTTCTCATTCAATATTCCCATGTTTGACCCTCCTATCATGTACGTACATACTCTCTTGATGTTTTCAGCATGAAAAATCATGGGTAAATATTGTTTTAATTGAATTAAATTTAGGATACAATTATAGTGAAATTGAGATTAAATGAGATATCATGTTCTTGTTCATTTTTTGGTTGACTTTTTGATACTAATTAAATACTTATCTTGAGCAACTCCAGATGAAAAAAAACTTTCTCACTTTTTCTTATTCCATTAAAAAGTGTATGATTCTAACTTTGAATTATGTTCTCATATAGAAGATTTTTCCAACTTATTGGGGATAATCTGGATTCCAAGTCTAATGTTTCTTGCCAAAATATTTTGAGAGACCAGATGAAATATGGATGAAATATAAGTAATATAAATAAATCAGCTTGATTTTTTAAGGTGGAAAAAACCCTCCCATGTGGATGATTAAAAAACCATGGGGAAATTCAAAAAATATCAACTATGAATTTGAGAATACAAATAATTTTGGTAATACCCAAACATGAATGTCAATGATGGCATAGAAAAAACTGTGTGAAAACCACACCCTGATATACCTCCATCTTCTCTATCAAAAATATGTTTCCAACACCACAGTCAACCAATCCATATTTGACAAACATCACCTTTATATCAATGAATATTCACTACCTTTGTGATCTTCATCCGAACATACTCCACCTGCACACCATCTTGTGACACCCAAAATATTTCCCTCTCATGATCTCACCATAATAATGTACCATTAATCATCTACCAAGACATAACACCAGATCATCACAGTCGGGAAGACTTTCGATACATGGACCCGATCATCAAATGTGCTACTGATTCTTCACACCTGTTAAAATGTGAAAGTCTGCACATGCTGTAGAGACCCTAATCTTGACGTAAATGGACATTACATTACTTTTGCGGAATACTTAGTACATAACAAAAACACACACACAAGGACCATAATAGTTTAGTGTCTTTGGAAACTCGGAATATAATCTTCTAATCGTGGTGAAAGATCATCAACATCTCCCATAAAGATCTTCCTTTTTATACCTAAAACCATTTCTTATATCCTGGTGAAAAGAAAACATAAAAGGGTGATCTCAAATGCTCAGTAAGGGTAAAAACAAATATCAATTACATCATATTCATAAGAACAAAACATTTTGGAAATCTTAACCTACAAAAGAGATCATAATATCATGACATGGGATAAATCATAGTAGTGAAATGTAATCCCAATAATCATAACTTAAAAAATGAAACTATAAGGCATACACACATAATCATAGTGAATAATTTCTTATTAGTCAAGACTCATTGCCAAGACTATCTTAGTGGACAAAGTCCATTTCTGAACCGAGTTCACTCTTCGTTTCAGTCCTGTTTCACTGAACCGGTTTAACATTCCATTCTATCCATGTTTATCTCATGAGATATAAAATAATTACTCAATGCATTGGAGGGAGATATAGGTCCCACCCATCTCATAATTATACCATTCTTATGTGTGCCACAAAATCATAAATCATACATCATAGCATAACCCATGTAATAAAAATGGGATTCTTAAACATCATGACATCATAAAACAATTCATATAAGATAAAGGAATCCATAAAAATAATTCCATCACAACATAATCAAATAAATGTAATAATAGGGATAGAAACAGAACCAATTATTATCTTAGATGGAAAACAATTTTGATAAAACACTTGAACTCCATTCTTGAGGAAAATATCCTTTCTACTTCAAAAACACTTTTCCTTTCTTAACATGTCATAAAATTCTAAACTAAAAGAAGTTGATTAAAAATAAACTTGAAAACTTGTAAAGTAAGCTTCTTGGAAATAATGTTTTAAAAATTCATTCATGCCGTATAAGTTAAAAAAACATTATTCTCGTACTTTTGTCGAAAAAGTAAAAAAGTACCTCGTACGAAAAATGACAAAAGACTCCATTCATATTTTTTACTAAAAACTCACCGAAGGGTAAAATTGGATTTAAAAAATTGTAGGTGGATGGAAATAATATTACATATTGAGGAAACATGGATGTGGATGATAAAATACACCCTAGTAAATACCAAAGTATAAACAATCTCGGATAAAAATGAGATTGTGATATTTTCCCTTACCATAGGTCTGATTTGCTTAATAAGTGTCCGAACCTCCTGTATAATTATTTAAATAATGTTATTGACTTATTCCAGAATCATTATTATTTTAATTATATCTTATATGGTTCACTTATGACTTTATTTAACCCGTTCTTTTGTAAATTCCATGTTAAAGAGCGTTTTGGGTAAAATCGTTTCATTTGTCGGCCGTGTTTTGACTTGTAATTATTCCTATGATTACATAGATCATGATTAATTAATTCCAGAATATAAAAAATGATTTATATATAATATATATTCATAATATACAGATATATAATAGATCAGTAAATGGAAATAAATACACCATTCATGGAGACGGTAGGTTGTACGTACGCTTGAAGGCAGTTTTCGTTTCCTTATGGAGTTGAATGGAATTAAGTAGATGACATACATATATGTACACATAAATCCAGTATCATTATTATGTCATATATTTCATGATTACTTATTATATATACTTTATAATCATTCATGAATGGTTAACGTGGAGAATGAATCTCGTCGCGTCGTGGAGACGGTAGTCCGTACGTACGCACGAGCGACGATATCGTTCTCATGATCGTGGAATTATATTGGAGTGTATGTATACTACATAATAATCAATATCACTTTACAATAATAATATATAGTTATTATTTACACCATTATACCCATCCAAGTAAGGTGGTGATGGAAAATGGATTACACCACGGCGTGGAAACGGTATTCCGTACGTAAGCACGCGTGGTGATTTGGTTTTCTGTAGGATGGATAAATGGTGAAATAGGGTTGTTTCATACATATAATAACATATCATTATATGAGTGATACTGATGTTATTACTTCATAATTATACAACTTATGAATAAGAAGTGGAAGAAGAAATAAAGTTGAAATAATCGGTAAAGGACATTACCTCTTCTTTGAAGTGCCTCTTTGAGTCCTCTTCTTAGGGCACTAAAATTGGTCTTTGAAGAATACCAGGACCTCTATGATGTTTCTAGGGAAGTGGATAAGAGAATTTGGCAGGGATTTGCCGAGCTTGAAAGCTCAAAGTGGTGTGAGGAAGAGAGGGAGGAGGTTCCCTTTTATAAGGGAGGAGAGGGGCACCTTCGGAATAACTAAAAATATTATTTTATTATAAAGCCAAATTCGGTTTTAAATAGCTCCAAATTGATTTCTTTCGAATCTAAGGTGGGGATGGGTCTAAATCCTCTCATCCAATAGAATTTATACAGGTTTAGGTTTCTATTTTAACCTTATCATCTAGATTTAACATTAAGTTAAATAATTTTACTTTTACCGTGTCTTCTTGTGTTCTTATACTATAAGGTTAATAAACATACTATAAGCAGCCAAACGAACCCCAAGTTGTTTATTATTAATAAATATAACCTTATATATGTCATTTGGCCGACCCTTAGATTTTTATGAATAATATAACAATTAATAATATAATATTTGTTTTAAAAACTATTTAATGTCAATTTTGACAATATTTTGTAATTGATTTTTGTGAAAATCATAAGAAAATGATTAGTTCTAAAAAAGTTAATTCAATCAATAATATAACGTCATATTAACCTAGAAAATTAGTTGAAATCATAAAAAGTCTTAAATTACATTTATTTGGGTATTTATAAAATCAATTATGTCAATATTTCATTAATAAGATAATTACTGCATCATCTTTATGTCAAAAATAAATTAATTTAATGTATTAAAATTACAAATAAAATATAATTATGTAGTAAATATTTTTATCTTTCTAATGAATATTTATATTCTAATTTATCTTATGTATAAACCTATGTTAAAAATGATTTAGTTATTAAACTTTGATTTTAACTATTTTAACCCTTCTTTAAATAAATTAATAATAATTGTCCTAGTCTAATGAAAGTGGGCCTAAATGGTCATGTTTTATTCCTAAGGTTGTTTTTGGACGAATTACACTTATCCAATAGAATTAGGACATGATCTAGGGTAATAATAATAACATTTTTACCCTTAATTACCCTATTTACTTTTAACCGTGGTAAAAAAAAGTTAAAAGTTACTATTCACCAAAAATTATTTTCATCTCATTGAACCACATTTTACTTACTGACATCAACCGTGTCTCTCGTATTTTAGAAATTCCACTCACAGAAGTGGTAAAATTAAGTTTTATGAAAAATTCATTTTTGTAACTACCACTAAGTGGTTTCACTATTTATCAAAAAATGAAAGATTCCAGAAAAATACAAAAAATTAGGCCTAATCTATATTTGATATTATGAACTCAAAAATGATGTATATTTTACCAAATTCAAAACATATCAGTTTCATTAATTAATTTAAAAATTAATTCCCATCGTCAAAACAAATAGCGTGTTCTTAAGAGATAATAACTATCAAAAGATTGACACTTGTTTATAACTGGTTTAATTGTGAAATTACATCCAATGAACAAAATTGTATTAAATTGTAAAAATATATTCTAAATATAATTTAATAACACTCAAATTAATAATTTATCACTATTAATTCTTTCGATTAAAAAGGTTGTTTCTAATTAAAATTTAGTAATTTTCACTATTCATCAGAAAATGAAAGTTAGCCGAAAAGTACCAAAATTTCACCCTATGCTAATTTTGATATTCAGAATCCAAAAATGAAGTCCATTTTGAAAAATAAAATTTACAAAATTTCAAAAAGTGGTTATTACTATTCATAATGGCTAGTTTTAATAATATTTTAATAGCATATCGTTGTTTAGTTAAACTCGGTATTGCGTACTACACACGCTATCGAGGAAGGTCGCGATTGCGTGTAATGAAAGGAAAGTCAAGGATGCGTGTTGTGCAAACTAATTTTGGTGTAGCATAAAAAACAAGACATTAATGAAATTAAAATGAATATTTTTCATAAAATCTCAGGGTGTTACATTCTACCCCCCTTAAAATGAATTTCGCCCTCGAAATTCTTCGGGGTTATAAATGGTTTACTACTCAAAAGTTTCTTTAATAGAAACCCAACTCGTAAAAAGGAATACCAAAACCAATCTTTAAAAAAAATTATGAAACATAACGGTTACCCAAATAAACTAATCACTGGGTTTCCACAGAGGTGAAAATATGGATTTGGAAGAGAAATCTAACCATCATGTTCTGATGGAGAGTGGTAGAGAACATGGCTATGGAAAATCCAGAAATCACAAAGCAATAAATTTGTGACGATCTAAGGTATCTTCTGATTCATCAGATATAAGAGCAATAGGACAACATTTTTGGTTTTCACGATCATTTCCCTAAAGTTGATTAATTTTGAATTTGAAGAAATACTTTCGTGATTTTGGTACAGTCTCACTGTTTGTCGTTATTTGCCCAATTTAAACTTCATCTATTAAAGAAATGAAGTTGAATTTGTCATTCTTGATGTGTTTGCAGATCATGTGATAGAATAATGGGCCATTCCATCTGTCTCAAACAAATGGTTAGAAAAGTTATCAAAAAATACATAAGTCCATCTATAGTGAGATTAATCATATATGGTTCCTAAAATGGACTTATACTTATTATATCATAATGCTTAATATAATAAATCTAGTTTCTACAAAACATGGAATTCTTGTAGTCCATTGGTAGGAAATAAAGTCCAGTCGCACTTCGGTTGTGGGTTCGATTCCCACAGCCTTGTCCGCCGTGATGGGTTGTCGCCCATCCTGCAAGGTGTCCTTTTTTTAAAACTACATTACTATAACATCCCATAAGTAATATAAAAAAACTTCTATCATTAAACAATACTAACATATATCCAACATAATCCATTCCAATATTTAGGCTTATCAAAAATACTTTCGTCTAAGCTCATAGTATAATGAAAACGATTACTTGAAACGTCACATAACAATCACGTGAATGCCATCATTTATCCCCCATATATCATAAGATATATATTTTTGGTCAAATTACAAACATGTGAATACCTAAATCATGTATTCTTTTAAATAATGAATACCCATTGAACCTTAGTGAAAACATGAATGTAGTTAAAAGTTAACACTTTCCACAAACCAAAATCCTCAAAATTCATTATACTCAACCCATGATATCACTTAGTCCTTATATCATTCATGAGCTCATTAATACTATCAAACATTTAATTTTCTTTTTATCCCTTCATGATGCGCATATCATCTACTTTCCAAAATATTTGAATCACTTTTCATGGTTACCGGTACCTTAAACTTATTGAAAACCACAATAGAATAATACCAAAATATTCTAATACACAATAAAAGTACCTCAACAAAATTATTCTTAAATACCAATACATAAACACTTCAATCCATCCTCTTCAAGTATTGTCCTGGAATAAGTCCTTATTTGATTTAGAAGTAACTTTTTAGGTCAGGGCATTGAGTTGGGTAATGCCCATGTTCTCCACAAATAATACATTGAACTCCATAATAGTCTGTCACTCTATGACCCTTTTCTCCACACAGATAACATCGGTCCCTCCATTTGAGGTATTCCCCAAGGTTCTTATTCCCTTCTTTAGAAATCTCAATCTTCCTTTCATTATGCTCCTCAACATGCGAACATGCATAATAGTTTATCTTTGTATTTTTTGATGAATTAGGCATACCACTAAATTTCACCATGTAATCATATATCGCGATGACTGATTCGGCATAATCACAATATCTTTCTCTCTAGGAATTACACAATTTTGTTTCTCATAGTCACCAATTTGTCCATTGGATTAAATGTTAACCTAATTCCTTCAGGTTCCCTCTATTAACTAAAACACAAAAAGAATTCTGTGAGATGCAAAAATCATGCTAGAGAAAACAACATAGTAAAGGGGGAGTACCGTCAATATCTAACATCTTAGGTTAAATTCTAAGATCGTTAGTGCAATTCTAGGATTATAACCTATATGTATACTTAACCTTAGAGACATCCCTAGACATACCTTAGAAATATCTCTAGGGATCTTACTAACGTTTTCGCATCCTAGTTTCCAAAGGTTGACTAAACCTTTCCTCTGATACCAACTGTAGATACCATAAGCTTTATGGAAATGGACATTACGTTACTTTTGCGGAATACTTAGTACATAACAAAAACACACACACAAGGACTGTAACTGTTTAGTGTCTTTGGAAACTCAGAATATAATCTTCTAATCGTGGTGAAAGATCTTCAACATCTCCCATAAAGATCTTCCTTTTTTTTATCTAAAACCATTCCTTATATCTTGGGGAAAAGAAAACATAAAAGGGTGAGCTCAAATGATCAGTAAGGGTAAAGAAAAAAATATCAATCACATCATATTCATAAGAACATAACATTTTAGAAATCTTAACCTACAAAAGAGATCGTAATATCATGACATGCGATAAATCATAGTAGTGAAATGTAATCCCAATAATCATAACTTAAAAAATGAAACTTTTTGGAATACACACATAATCATAGAGAATCATTTCTTATTAGTCAAGACTCATTTCCAAGACTATCTTAGTGGACAAAGTGTATTTCTGAACCGAGTTCACTCCTCGTTTCAGTCCTATTTCACTGACCAGTTTAACATGCCATTCCAGCCATGTCTATCTCATGAGATATAAAATCTTTACCCAACGCATTGGAGGGAAATATAAGTCCCACCCATCTCATAATGATACAATTCTTATGTGTGCCATAAAATCATAAACCATACATCATAGCATAACCCATGTAATAAAAATGGGATTCTTAAACATCATGACATCATAAAACAATTCATATAAGATAAAGGAATCCATATAAATAATTCCATCACAACATAATCAAATAAATGTAATAATAGGGATAGAAACAGAACCCTTTATTATCTTAGATGGAAAATAATTTTGATAAAACACTTCAACTCCATTCTTGAGGAAAATATCCTTTCTACTTCAAAAACACTTTTCCTTTCTTAACATGTCATAAAATTCTAAACTAAAAGAATTTGATTAAAAATAAACTTGAACACTTGTAAAGGAAACTTCTTGGAAATAATGTTTTAAAAATCCATTCATGCTGTATATGTTAAAAAACATTATTCTCGTACTTTTGTCGGAAAAGTCAAAAAGTACCTCGTACGAAAAAATACAAAATATTCTTTTCATATTTTTTACTAAAAACTCACCGAAGGGTAAAATTGGATTTAAACAATTGTAGGTGGATGGAAATAATATTAAATATTGAGGAAACATGGATGTGGATGATAAAATTCAACCCAGTAAATACCAAAGTATAAACAGTCTCGAATAAAAATGAGATTGTTATATTTTCCCTTACCTTAGGTCCGATTTCCTTCATAAGTGTCCGAACCCCCTGTACAATGATTTAAATAATGTTACTGACTTATTCCAGAATCATACTTGTTTTTATGATATCATATATGGTTCACTTATGACTTTATTTTACCCGTTCTTTTGTAAATTCCATGTTAAAGAGCGTTTTGGGTAAACTCATTTCATTTGTTGTCCGTGTTTTGACTTGTAATTATTCATATGATTACATAGATCATGATTAATTAATTACAAAATATAAAACATGATTTATATATAATATATATTTAGAATATATATATATATATAATAGATTATTAAATGGAATGAAATACACCGTTCATGGAGAAGGTAGGTCGTACGTATGCATGAACGCTGTTTTCGTTTACTTATTGAGTTGAATGGAATTAAGTAGATGACATACATATATATACACATAAATCCATTATCATTATTATGTCATATATTTCATGATTACTTATTATGTATACTTTATAATCATTCATGAATGGTTAACGTGGAAAATGAATCTCATCGCATCGTGGAGACGGTAGTTCGTAAGTACGCACGAGCGATGATATTGTTCTCATGATCGTGGAATTGTATTGGAGCGTATATATTCTATTTCAGAATCAATATAACTTTACAATAATCATATATAGTAATTATGTACACCATTATACCCATCCAAGTAAGCTGGTGATGGAAAATCGATTACACCACGGCGTGGAGACGGTATTCCGTACGTACGCGCGTGTGGTGATTTCATTTTCCGTAGGATGGATAGATGGTGAAATAGGGTTGTTTAATAATTATAATAACATATCAGTATATGAGTGATACTGATGTTATTACTTCATATTGAAACAACATAATAAGAATAAGTGGCAGAAGAAATAAAGTTGAAAGAATCGGTAACATACATTACCTCTTCTTTGAAGTGCCTCTTTGAGTCCTTTTCTTAGGGAACTAAAATTGGTCTTTGAAGAATACCAAGATCTCTATGATATTTCTATGGAAGTGTAGAAGAGAATTTTTCAGGGATTGGTCGAGCTTTAAGGATCAATGTGGTGTGAGGAAGAGAGGGAGAAGGTTCCCTTTTATAAGGGAGGAGAGGGGCACCTTTGGAATAACTAAAACTATTATTTTATTATAAAGCCAAATTCGGTTTTAAATAGCTCCAAAATGATTTATTTCGAAGATAAGGTGGGGATGGTTCGAAATACTCTCATCCAATAGAATGTAGACAAGTCTATGTTCCTATTTTAACCTTATCATTTAGATTTAACATTAAGTTAAATCATTTTACTTTTACCGTGTCTTCTTGTGTTCTTATACTATAAGGTTAATAAACATACTATAAGCAGCAAAACGAACCCCAAGTTGTTTATTATTAATATATATAACCTTTTCTAATTACTTTGACCAAACATTAGATTTTTAGGAATAAAATAACAATTAATAATATAATATTTGTTTTAAAGACTATTTTATGTCAATTTGGACACTATTTTGTAATTGATTTTTTTGAAAATCATAACAGAATGATTAGTTCGAATAAAGTTAATTAAATCGATAATAACATGTCATATTAACCTATAAAATTAGTTTAATTCATAAAAAGTCTTAAATTACATTTATTTGGGTATTTATAAAATCAATTATGTCAATATTTCATTAATAAGATAATTACTGCATCATCTTTGTGTCAAAAATAAATTAACTTTTTTAATGTCCAAAAATTACAAATAAAATATAATTATGTATGAAATATTTTCAGCTTTCTAATTAATACTTATATTCGAGTTTATCATATGTATAACTCTATATTGAAAATTATTTAGTTATTAAACATTGATTTTAACTATTTTAACCCTTCTTTAAATAAATTAATAATAAATGTCCTAATCTAATCCAAGTTTGCCTAAATGGTCATATTTTATTCCTAAGGTTGTTTTTGGTCGAATTACACTTATCCAATAGAATTAGGACATGTGTTAGGGTAATAATAAAAACATTTTTACCCTTAATTACCCTATTTACTTTTAACCATGGTAAAAAAAGTAAAAATTTACTATTCAACAAAAATTATTTTCATCTCATTGAACCACATTTTACTTACTAAAATCACCCCTGTGTCTCGAATTTTTGAAATTCCACTCATAGAAGCGGTAAAATTATGTTTTATGAAAAAATTATTTTTGTTAACTACCACTTAGTGGTTTCACTATTCATCAAAAAATGAAAGTTTCCAGAAAAATACCAAAAATTAGGCCTAAGCTATATTTGATATTATGAACTCAAAAATGATTTATATTTTAACAAATTAAAGATATATCAGTTTCATTAATTAATTTAAAAATTAAATCCCGTCGTCAAAACAAATAGCGTGTTCTTAAGAGATAATAATTATCAAAAGATTGACATTTGTTTATGTCTGGTTTAAATGTGAAATTACATCCAATGACCAACATTGTATTAAATTGTAAAAATATATTCTAAATATACTTTAAAACCACTAAAATTAATAATTTCTCACTATTAATTATTTTGATTAAAAATGTTATTTTTAATTAAAATTTAGGAATTTTCACTATTCATCGGAAAATGAAAGTGAGCCGAAAAGTACCAAAATTTCACCCTATGCTAATTTCGATATTCCAAATCCAAAAATGAAGTCCATTTTAAAAAATAAAAATTTCAAAATTTCAAAAAGTGGTTATTAATATTCATAACGGCTAGTTTTAATAATATTTTAATAGCATATCGTTGTTTAGTGAAACTCGGTATTGCGTACTACACACACTATCGAGGAAGGTCGTGATTGCGTGTAATGAAAAGAAAGTTAAGGATGCATGTTGTGCAATCTCCTTTTGGTGTAGCGTACAACACAAGACATAATTAAATTAAAAAGAATATTTTTCATAAAATCTCAGGGTGTTACACATGCTACCGCCGATGCAGTAGCCCCTTTCTTGCTCTCAGTGGTCTACATCTTAAGAATCCTTTCATGAACCTCTACACACATAAAAGATAATTTTGATGTCATTATCGTGTCACATAGGCCACTAAAATGTGGCATCCCAATCCATGATCTCTTTTGTCATCTAAATTATGGTGGCACAACAATAAAAATATGTTTATACATCCTCTTATATAGACAATATGTCATATTCTACAATTAAATACATCAATATTATATTTTCAGTCAATAAATATTGAGAATTAATTCTATGTTAATATTGGGTTAAAATCCCCAATTAATGTTTCAAAAAACATCTCCATTAATATTATTTTCTCTATTATCTATAAATGTGATGAATCCCAAAAATCATCCCCTTCATCACATCAATTAATTGGATTCTTCCAACTTCTATGACCCTTTCTTGAATTATGTTCCCCAAGAAATATCATAAGATGAATCTTGAAAGAGTTGTTTCTGTTATTTATGGGCATCATGGTAGTGAATGATATTTGATCTAATTGAGTTTAATGGAAGGATATATTGTTCCCTTTCCCGATTATGGAACATATGATGGTAATATAGGCAAAACTCTCATATATATTTATGATTTATCAGAGAGTAATTAGAAAATGTGAACCTTATTGTGAATATGTCTGAAACTATTTCAAATGTAGAAGCACTGACACCATCATATATTTTTATTTACAATTTTATTTATGAAAATGAGGATCAATTACTTATATTACTAATATTCTTAATTATGAATCTTATACCTTATCAGAGACAATTTTTGAGGTTGGTTAAATAATTCTTAAAACATAGGATTGAGTTGGTCAGAAATCTAATAAATATGTTCAAATAAATCAGTAAACTATCTATAGGTTTATTTTATTAGGTCTTTACTTATTTATATTTATTTAAATAGTATTGAATATTCTAATAAATTTAAAGTTGACAACTTTATTTATATTAAATTTCTGTATACATTTTTCCCAAATAATAACTGATATTCAATCCTATCATTCCATTTATGGAAAAATTTAAATTTCAGTGATCAATTTTGTGGATGTTTCTTGTATACATTATGCACAATCAATGCTAATATAATTGATTTTTCATATTCCATATATCTAGGTCTATTATATAAACTATTGTATACACTATTCATAATAATTAATTATACTTTTTTTATTCATGGTTTTTAATTTAGGATAACACGTCAGTCATCTTACCAACTTATCAGTTCAACATCAACATCATTTGTGACTGCATATTCGACTCTACAAATATTTCATAAAAATCCCAATTTAATATTAGTAGATGTTTCTAGGTATATAATATCATTATTATTTTTTAAATTAATATAGATAATTATCAGTTTTTAATTATTTCTCTTACTATTTATTCCTGATACCAATTTTCTATAACATCTTCTTAATAGTTTATTAGAACAGGTAACAATTGCAAGTGTTTATAGTTATTTTATGTCATACATTTCCATTTCATGACTACCCAATTGTTTCTCTAAAATTATATCATATCCTATAATTTATATATTGGTTTTCTTCCACTTATAATATTTCTAATATATATTTTATTGTAAATTGATTAGGATTAATATATCAAACACCACTGGTTTTCAATTTTTTTCAGAATGCCAACCAATGTATAGAACTATGGTTTGATGAGTTCGAAATTGAGACAAAAACTTTTTTAATGATGTTTTAAATGTTTGTTAGACAAAAAATTATTCCTCACATTATGTTAATAATTGATTTATTCTAAATAATTCATTGTAGTTTTATATAAGTACTTCCAAAAATATGCTTAAGATAATGTTTATAAACCATGTTATTAATTCTTTTGTTATGTATAGGTTACTTAGTAATATATGAGGATTATAAAGGGTGATATTTGGTTATTATTTCTATGTTCAAATTAGGATATTGGATAAGAAAATATAATAATTTTCTACAGCCTTTAGATTTAACCAATCATCTAAAAATTTCTAAAAAAACTATATAACATTGAAAGATATATGAACTGTGCATATGAAATCATTCAAAGTACTCTTATGTGTATATAAACATGTCAAATGAACTATAACTGAATCCATTATGCCAACATAATCTTTAAAAGTATTTTTCTCTATTTGTATACTTATCTCTCATGTAAAATAAGAAAACTTCCTTTCCTAGAAATTTTGTATCCAATAGATTTCTCATTCCATTAAATATAAAAATTACTTATCTTATAATAATTTACATTCAATTAGATTTCAATTATCATAGTTATATTTTTATTAGCGAAATTCTAGACCAATTTATTCATTTAAAATCTAATAACACCTCGGATACTCAAATTAGACTAAATTTGATTTCCCTGAGCTACCAAAACATAAAAACTAACAAAAATTATCAAGATGAATACCTAAACAACATGAGAACATTTAATTCAATATATATCATCGAAAGAAATTATTTACCAATATAATTGTACCCATAATTTATTGAAAATATATATGGATGTACTGTTTATTTTCAACTATCATCTGCATTTCTAAATTTGTATTTCCAAACACTCAATGAATAAAATGTTCAAGTAAATGTATTTCATTCAAATCAATGGATTTTTTATCATTTTTTTATTTTATGGTTTGACTTGGACGATTTAAATATTCTTTGGGTTGGATATCATGATTTTTTTTCATTTTGTTATATTATGTTTCATGTTGAAATCATGTTGTTGTTTCAGTTTCCTAAATAATATGATGAATGTTTTATATGATAATTTATGAAATGGATTTTGATATTCTCGTAGCATCTCAATTTGGAAAATGAGAAGTATTTTCAGTTTATAGGAAAATAGAATCATTTTTTATTAAAACCCCTTGATTATATTTTGTGCGAGACTGATTTAGTTGTAGTAATGGTGATCATCAGAAATATTAATTTCATTTTGAGGGGGTTGTATGGATTTTGGCTATAACCACTTTTTAAATTATGAAAGAGGATCATGGAATAAGAATATTGGCCCCTAATGGAAAATAGATTTGGTTCTTTCTTTAGATTTCAATATAGTTGATGAATGAAAAATTCCCATTCTATACAGATAAATTTATTTTATTTTAATATTATTCTATTTTTGTTTTGAATTCATGTAGTTATTTTTTAATAAGTTGTGTGTATACTCTTTGGTTGTGTGTGGTGTGGGTCATGGAGTTTAATAGTGTGGCATAGTAGTGACTTGAGGTTCCTCACTGGTACTGAATCTGGCTTGATTTGTTGAGATGTCAATATAGATGATGAATGAATCTTTTTCATTCTATGTAGATAAATTTGTTATACTTTCATTTTTGTTTCAATTCATGTTGATATTTTTCATTATTATTTGAGTATGCTTTTTTAATGTTTTTGGTGTATATCTTAGTACTAATGGGTGTGGAATAATTGTGACTACTTGTTCTCCACTAATACTAGATTTCTCATGATTTGTATCATCTAATGGGCTACTTGGGGAGGTGATGAAATATCGTTGGTGGAACTATTCTTCTACAATGATGTGTTTACGAGGAATGTATTCAAGAGACTACATTCAATTTTTCATTGGGGAAGTGTTTTAGAGATGGATCCAAGCATTTTTTGATTTTATGATATTTTTATGTATCAATAAACTTCAACAATTTATTGATTCATTTTGTATTAAATTCCATTATTAATATAACTAACCAATTACTAATTTAGAACATGGATGAAAATATTATTCATTTTGAAAGTTAAAGAAGATGTATTATATATGATAAATTAATAAATATAATATGAAAGTATAGTAGATATTAAAATTTTTAATTTTTATTTAAATGTAATTTAGAAATAGATATTATATAACAAAAAGTTTATTACCAATGGATATATTTTTCATATGAATCTGTTGGTAAACACTTTTACCAACATATATATTATATGTTGGTATTATTATAATTATAAAAAAACTATTTAATCTAACATAATAACATTTAGGGATAGATTTTTTATTGATAGATTATAGAAATAACAATTCTTTTGGTAAAATGCTTTACTAAAAAAAATATTATTTTACCAACAAATATACCCATGTTGGAAAAGGAAAATTATTTTTTAGTGAGTTAAACATGAACATATATTTTAAATTATTTAATATCAATAAAAATATATATCTAAATAAATATATTCATTTATATATTATATAATGTTTAAATAAAATAGTAATATATTATATTGATTTTAATTATAACACATTTTATAATAAATGTATATAAATAAATTATCAAACATTTTGACTAATATAAATTTAATAATTTTTTATATATAAAATTATTTACAAATATATAAATTTAAATATATATTTATTTATAATTATAGATATAAATAAACATATTTATAAATATATTTATAAATATTTGTATGTAAATTATCTTAATGAGACATTTAAAATTGGCATGGAATTTATCTATTTTTTATGTTAAAATTTATATCTAGCATCAAAATAATTATTCTTAATTAAAAAAGGTTCAGCATATGTTAAATGAATATCTAGAAAATCATTTTTTTACATGCAATTCTGGTAACTATGACTCCTTTCATGGATCCAAATTGGAGTGAAACCCTACATTGATCATCCCTAGAGTCCACTGAAAATTTAATAGTATGAAAGCCCAGTTAGCCTCCCCCTGATTAGATCCACAACTACAGAGGAAGAAAAAAGAGCAACAAGAATTTAATTAGAGGAAACTTATTTTAAAATTTAAAATTAAGTGGCATAAGAGGCGGTATTGATTGGATACGAGATACATATTTTGGGATTATTCAAATCTTGAATTGAATGTGAAAAAATATAATTTTTTTCCAAAAAATTTAAATAATATAATATTTATGTAATAATTCCTATATATATTTATAATATATAAACATATATAGGTAATGTTTAGCATTGAGTTTCCATATGATGAAATTTGCAGATGTTTATATATAATAATATAATATAGAGGTAATATTTTCCATATATATTTATAATATATTAACATATATTTATTATGATATTTTTTATATATAAACATCTGAAAATTTCCAAGGCATTTTAAATTTCCAATTAAAATCATAATACAAATTTTTTACTAGATAAATAAAAAATATAATTTTTTAACAAAAAATTACCATGGAAACTTATAGACCAAATCCCCACTGGAAAACTTTATTTCATGTTTCCCCAATACAGATTTTCACATAATATTCATTGCAATTGTACTTAAAATTTGAATACCCAAATTCTTAAATAAATTCATATTTAAATATTTAGTGCACTTATATTAACACATAAATAATCAATTTTATTTTGCAGTGAAAATTTAAATTACTAATTTCATAGTGAAATTCCAAAAGAAAATTTCTTAATGAAATTCCCTATAGAAATCTAAAGAAAAAATTTCCATTGGGAATTTATAGTGAAAACTTCCACATACATTTTTCTTTTCAAATCCTCAAATAAATTTACTATGCAAATATGTTAATTAATAATTAAAAATTGTAAAATTTCACTATAAATTGTTATTGGATGTTTGCATTAGATATTTTTATTGTAAATATTCATTTCAATATTTTAGGGAAAATAATCATTTAGATTTCCAATGAAATGTTCGGTGTTTATTTTATACACATTATGTGTGTGTGAGAGAGGGATATTTCGAGTGTATATATATGTGTGGGTATATCCTAATATAAATACACAATATATTTTATGTGTAAATTTATCATGAAAATTTATTGTGTGTACATAAATTCATTCATACATACATTCATAAATTTATATTAATATAAGTACATACATACATACATTCACATATTTATACTATAAATTTGAAATGAATGTTTATTTTGAGAACTTTTCATGAAAAGTTTCAATGGAAATTTTTAAGGTGAATTTTTAAAAAAAATTAATTGAAAATTCACAAAACATATTTACCCAAAAACATAATAAATAGAATTTTTTTTTGAAAATTAATCACACACATACACTAATATCAATATACAACATAACAATATATAATGAATATCTAGTGAAAATTTACATAGTAAATTTTCATTACATATATATTGAAAATTTACACAAAAAATTTACATTGGAAGTTTTCATTTGAAATCAACACAAGATATTTCAAATGAATATTTCTACTGTATATTTGAATGAATATAAGAAAAACACACACACTCACATATAAATTAACCATGTGATTTTCCAAGGTAAATTTACACCATAAATATTTAGAGCATGCATACATACATGTACGTTTTCAATTTAAATTATAATTAAAAATTATAAATAGATATTCCTTATAAATTTTTAATTGAATATTTCTACAAAACAATTCAATGTATACATGTATAAATACATGGATGTTTTCAATGAAAATTTACCGAAATTTTCAAAAGGAAACTACGTTAATTTCTATTGAAAATCTCAATGAAATTTCATAGTGAAATTTTTTTGTTATCTGAAAATTTATAGTGAAAATTTATAATTATAAGTTTTAATTCAAACATAAAATTTAATGTTGGTATATAAATGTATATTAATATAAGTATATGCATACATACATGTATAAATTTTAAACTTTCATTATAAATTTATAGTTATCATAGGAAATTTATACTCAAAATTTGCACTAAAATTTTATACTTGAAATTGTATTTTTTAAAATAGAAAAGAAATAAATATTTACAATTCAAGTGAAAATATATTTACATTTAAATAAATAATGTAAAATTTCACTGAATATTTACGATGAAAATTTCTAGTGGAATTTCATTTATGATGAAGAACATGAGCTTAGTGTTAAGATCTAGAAAAAACATGGTGTTTATTGAGTCTGATGAGGGATGGTCATTATGTCTAACTCCACCGTCATGTTTTATTTACCTTTAAAAAAAAAATAAAGTTTCTCATCTCATTTCCAAATTCCAGATATTCATGATCAATTCTCTTCCCCAGAGGTGAGTCATTCAGGTGACGATGTTTCCCAAATTTATTTCTTGTTTGTGTATGCCACAATAATTGCCTTTCAGCATCCTCACATTCTTATATACATCGAAACCTTGGAATTATTAGAAATTACTATATGGATATTATAGGAAAAAATTCAACTTTATTATATTGAGAAGTGTAACGTCCACACCCTAGTGGATGCTAAACTAGTTCCCTAAGCTGTTTGCCACATAACCTCAAGTGCACCTCCACATACACCAGAGGCTACTGACTAGTAGCGAGGGTCTAAATAAACATAGGGGAAGACTATAACCTCTTTACAAATGTATAACACAAAAATAATATTATTAAATAAAGTAAACCATAAACAATAATCAATAAAAATTCATGCTACCATTTCCAAAAATAGGGTAATAACCAAAACAAAACCACAAATATCCATGTAATGCTAATAGTGCCAAAAGTGAAGGAAACCCGTTATAAACACTAATAGAAGAATCCCCAATATGGGTCCTGAATACAAGTCAGAATCCTCCTCCATGGGAATCCCAATCCCAAGTTAAATCCCAATAATATGGCCTTTTCCCTAGTACTAGGCCGCAGCCATGAAATCTGTTTGGGTTCCCAATGGTTTCCCAAACCGGGTGTGAGTACAACTTAGTAGGCCACCACCCATTATGATTATAAAATATCCATTCTAAATAGATATTAAATGAATTTTTTATGTAAATTACATGATAAACAAAAAATAACTCATCTTCCATTATTTAAAAATATTTACTTTCGTCCCTTCATCATTTGTGTCATGGGTTGAGAATTTCCATCACATACACAGCGTTCGGAGCTGGCCAATTATCATGAATAATGGATTAAGATTAGTTACTAATCTCAATAGGAACAAAAATTTCATAATTTACACAACACACATACATTGGAGCATTAGTCCAGGTAATCTCAACCAATGCAAACCATAGGGGCCAAGAGCATCAGTCTCACTTCCTAACTAGTGCATTCTAGGGTGGGGTTTAAAGCATCAGTCCAACCCGACTCGTGGGAGGAGCCTCAGTCCTTTATCCCACACCACCAAGATACATTCACATATCTATGTATCTATTTTACACACATATATAATCTCAAAAACCATACACAATAAACACACATAAAAATCACACTTCACAATCCATTTAACGCATAATTCATCTTTATGCCTTAATCCATTACCACATTTACCATTCACATAACATAGCACATTTACTAAATTCCCATTTTCATACTTCACCCCACATTTCATAATCAACAATTTAAAAAAATTATCCCAATTAAAATATTCATCAATACCCATTCATTAATCCATGACTCAATAATCAATTCATATACCTTAATCAACTTATGCATTTCTAGTCCAATTTGAGAATTCAATTATCACATTCTCATTAATCCCTTTAACACCCATTTCACATCCTGCCAAAAAATATCTTATGCTATTAATGACAACTAGACTAAACCACTATTAGTGTCATTTCATAATTCAATATAACACATCAACACATTTATCATGGTATCTATTTACATATAAGATTACTTTATGCTAAACATTATAATTTTCGATGTTAAGGAATATTGTTTCACCCCATGGGTGTCCCTAAACGATCTAATAAATATCATTTCATTCCACTAGGATAATGAGGGGTCTAAATCATCATTTATCCAACCATTTTACCACATACTATTATATAAACCAAAATAAAAACAATCGGGAAGGAATATCATAACCACACCTGAAAAAACATTTACAAAACTATGGGATATAACATGTAGACCACCTACCTCATCCAATGATGAAATCACCCTTAACCATTAACATAGATCTAAATTAAAGAACTCTTTTAACCCCCATTTTATGACACATTATAAATAATGGTTTTTAGGAATTCACTAGAAGAAGAACGAAACCACAATCTCGTATCCAAAAAAGAGAGCCAAGAGGAGTGTTATACGTACCTGGAGCATTGATCCACATCCAACAGTTCTCTAAACAACATAGAATTGAATAATAATTATCTTTAGGTGGTGCTATGGTTTTAGGTTCCTCATTAGGGATTGATCAGAAAGAAATGGGGATAAAATCGGGTGAAGATCTTAAAATACAAATGGGGAAAAAAGTAATTTCTCACTCTTAAATGAGGTGTATGGTTTGGAAGCCCAATTTTCCAAACTGTGTGCCAGCCTCTATCCAACTAATGTCCTAATGCCATTTTTTCTATAGATTCTTGTAAAATTTGAAAAACTATGTTCCAACCATGTACAAAGCCTCTATCCAAGGTTGCATGATTTGGTTTCCCCTTATCATAGTCTGCACTAACTATATACTAACCATGAAATATGACCAGAATGGCAAAATTCCCCTTTGTTTCGCATCACAAATCCCATAAACAACCCCGATTTTCTTCACTCTTCTAGGGAATATTTATTGAACCCAATTTAAGGAGTTAAATCCACAATTTAAATGTGAATAAACCTACATGATGTTCGGGATATTGTAGCCCCTTCTTATAATGACTGGTCCCCAAGACACACTCCTAAACATCCCTGAAACTATGAAGAAAACATATTGGTGTACTAGGCCAACACTTCATACTCTATCTCCCATGTTTCTTCTTAAAAACATTTATGCTTCCATAACACCCAATCCAAGGGGATAGTCTTTCCCAAAAAGACATTCTCACTACAATACAGGATATGAACCAAATGCTCATCAAAGGATGCATCAGCCTCAACCTCATCATCATCAAAATAAATTATATAATATGAGTAATGTTGATACTATCGAATATATGACACATGAAAGATGTCATCTATACCAATATAGCACTGTGGAATATCCAAACGAAACACCACCAGTCCGATTCTCTCCACAATCTCAAATGGTCCTATGCACCTAAGGGAGAACATCCCTTGTTCATTAATATAATGGCGACCTAACATTGGTGTCACGTGAAGAAACACAAGATCACCACCACATACTAAAGAATACTAAGACACAGATCCACTTATGAATTATAAATTCATTCATCCATTTCCATATATTTCTAGAGAAAATGTATCTTTTATGATATATCATGCATGATTATTGGACCTGACAACTCTAATTATATAGATTCCATCCAACATAATAGAGGTCGACATAGTCTACCATAGATTTCCTCAGACAGTTCCATTTGAATCATTCCCTGGTAACTATTTTTGTGTGAAAACCCATAATGTTGTAGATTCTTTTCCCATGATCCACCATATAACAACCCGGGTCATTATTATACATTTAAACATGATTTATTACTTAAATATCACTTCATATAAAAAATAAGATCAATATTTTTAGTGTATTTATTGATTAAGACATTACATAATCAACTTAAAACCTAAAATACACATCATTATTGAAAACATGTTATATATGACCTCAACGTTCTTTTGTATTTATCATTTCATGGGATAACCTTAGGACACACATAAGAAAAAGGTAAGCCATAAAGCCCAATAACAGTGTAAACTAGGAATAACATGAAGAACACAATACATGTTAGGAAATATTCATATCAATGAATCTTAAGAAAATCATGAACATAAAGGCATGATATAGCATTATTATCATAACATGGAAATGTGGAAATAACTTAAAATAATGTATCATTAACATTAATAAATTAGGTAAACCCATATCCCAACATGGTGGACCAAATTCCTATATATGAATCGGGTAAACCCCTGTACAAACATGATGTATCATGGTCCTAAAAATTACCCAATACATTGGAACTCTTATTATGTCTCACCCTTAATAATCATTTCAATCTCATGATTAAGTGTTCTCAATAGATTATATAACATTAATTCATTCAACATCATCATTTATTCCACAATTGATGATTGTGTAATACATACATATAAGTCCCCATTCAATATAAATATGTGAATAATGGTTAATGACCTTGATAGAGGAATGATTATGGTATTCACTACATGATGATTTTGGCATGGGGAATCAGGGTGCAATTTTGCTAGCATAACGACGTCATGTAGAAATCCATAAAATGGGTATATGAGAGTGAAATGGGTATATCATAATTTATTAAAAAATGGACAGTTATGGTATAATGGATCATAATATTCCAACATATAATATGGAATTTAAGATGCATAATACATATAAAGTGCTTGAAATTATTCTGAGAAGAGTGAAATCCCGTACCGAATTTTTGTATAGTAACGATGTAGGTATGGGTATAAATGGGGGAAAATAAATGGCACCTCATTGAAATAATATCAAACAGAAATTATGGAATTTTTTATAAAATTATGAATATAAAACCAATTGAAATTAAAATTACTAATTTAAACTAGGTTATTTAATAGAAAGGATTCGAGAAAGGTGAGGATACCTTGCTTGGATGTGTGATCCCAAAGGATTGGGAGAGGATTACGGGGAGATTAGGGGAACCATGGGAGGACTCTATGGAGTAGGGGGTAGAGGGTGGGGTACATTTATTGAGCTTTAGTGAAGAGTAATATGTTCATACCTTGATTTATGTAGGAATGGTGGAGGTATTCATTATTATTTTTGTTTTCAAACCTACATATAAAAAAATTAAAAACCAAAAACCATACCATTGGTTGTTCCAATGGTTTCGAGAAAAGGGGAGTGGTATAAATTATTTTATAGGGATAAGGTCTGATTATGTCAAAATATTTCCCTTTCTTATGTGGAGGTGAGTCACACATTCAATGAAATGATTTTGAAATCCTAAAATAATTTATATATATTAGAGGGTTCACTATGGATTTATAAAATAAATAAAATAAACCTAAAATTAAATTAATTTAAATTAAAAACATATATTTTTCTGAATATACCATCTATATTATTTTATTACATCACTATTGAGACATTATGATGTTATAAAACACATTATATACTTATAGAGTATTTAATTTTTACCCAAAAATTCGGCTGTTACAGAAAATTAAAAAAAAAATTCACCATTGGATAATTTTGACATACTGATTCCAAAAATAATATTAATTTTTCCTAAATATATTTTTAAATATGTGAACTTTAACTATTAATATAAAAACTGACATTTATTGAAAATCGACTAGTTTTTACGAACATTGTTTTCAAACCTTAATAAAAACTACATTTGACATCATAAAAATTATATAATCATTTATATTTAAAAAAAAATAATTAATAATAATATTTCATTAAAATATTATTCATTACAAAAAATCATTAATTCATCAATGAAATTTATTAAATTGAAATTAAAAATACAATTTTTGTTTTAATGTGTAAAAATATAATTTTTATCAAACTGATTACTTAATCATTTATAGATTAAAAACAACAAGGAATTGATATAATCATAATTTGTAATTAAAAATTGTATTTTTATAAAAATATTTCATTATAATAACATTAATAATAAATTATTAGTTTAAGATTATAATTTATATATTTATCAAAAGTTCCATTTTACCCAAAAAATTAATTTATCAAATTCATCATATTTTTTAGGAAGAATATTCTCAGAATGGAATTAATGGAATTATAAATTTTTTTAAAAAGGGATTACACAAAATTAGTATCTAATAACATATTATATAACCCTTTATAACACCCACATTAGACCTAAGGGTATGTTATGTGATGGTGATAGACTCTTGGGGCGGATCTGAGAATATCACACGAGTGGTGATTTCCACCTACTTGGACTTATCATGTAGGTGATTTTATTCAAGATTAACATGTTGAAGATAATCTGGGGCTTGGACTAGGGCAATTTCATTGATGCTACCTCCTTCATGAGTTCTGAAAAATGAACTTCATATGGAACAATTCTACCTGTATAGGCCATCAACCCTTCTTTCAGAATTAATTTCTCCATTGTCATTTCTATTTATAAACAATAATTAAAAAGTTAAAATTATTATTGTTTCCAATGGTCATATTTATTTTTGTTCATAATTGACCAGCTGTCATATAATGGTCGAAAACTGATAATTACATTTAAATTTATACTAATATAGTTATAAATAATGTGACATAGTAAAACATACATTTTTCAAGAAACAAAATATTATTCAAAATTCTGGGGGTTTTCCGCCCTTAAAAAATTCGAACCCCAAAATTTTGTTTTGCATATTAAGGATAAAACAAGTGAGGGTACTTATCCTTCATATTTTCAATGAGTTCTTTTGTATTTCTTATTAGAATTTATTTTATGTATAAAGGGTCCATGAATCAAAATGGTACCTCAGATTATTTTCAAAATCATCTACATCCATTACCCAAAACACCTAAATCATCTTGTATTATATATATGGATGCACCTATAATACATTAAAAAGGAATTTCTAATATATAATTTTGAAATATCTTCTTCAATAATTTTTTTATAAAAGCGTCGTAAACGTTCATCTTTAAATATTTCAAAATTGTGTTTTTTATATTAGTTTTGGAATTTCTAAAAAGACAAAAATATATAATTTGATACATATATGATTCTTGGTGGTATCAAGAAGAGTCGGGGTATTCCATATAATGTGGAGTTGGCTGAGGGCTCAAATACTCTGTCTCCAAAAGGGGACCATACTAAACAATGTCCAGCTGTGGGGGCTATATATTTGGATCAAGAGGGAAACCAAATGGCTAAAAATAAACCTAAAGTAAAATATGGTTTAGAGGCTATAATGGAGCCTATAGATGAGATGAAATAATTAAAAAATGTGGAAGTTGACATGTTTGATTATTTATGAAAATAAACAAAACTCAGAGAATAGTATGTTGACATAACAAAAGAAACACATGAATGGTGGTGATCATAAGAGCATTAATGATCGAGGTGACACAAAGGGTCACCCGAAGAAGGTGTTGAGAACATAATTATTTGAGGTCATGGGAATGAATGGTTTTTGGGAAATAGATGCTAAAGAGTAAATTCCTTGATCTTTTGTTTTATCTTGTGGGAATTCAATGTTTTCCTTTTGCAGTTCTGGTATAATATGTGACACAAACTATTGTCAAGAACAATTGTTCCATGCATCTATCACTTTATAATAATTTATTTGGTCCATGTATTTTTTATCCCATGGTTCATATGATTTAAAAAATTATGGTAAACCATAATTTTACGGATCATGACAAATTCAATACATGACATGATCAATTTTAAAGTGGAAGATCAATTATAATGTAAAACATTTATACATGTATACATGACTGTCAATTTATTGATAAATAAGTACACATACGTCATGGGGAGATTGATGGATTTATTTAATGGATGTTTTTCTTCTAACATATCACTTATAATAGAATTATGCATTCTCATTATGTTATCATTAATGCCCCTATATGTTGATTTACCAAGGATTATCTAATATTTAGATAATACATATATGTCACTACTAGCTATATTAGAAGCGAGTTTCCAAAATTTATATAATGTAAAAATAATGAAATATAAATATGGGTACACAGACATGCCATATGACACAATTTAAATATTATATTATAGATACATCTATTAAATGGTCAGGTGTATTAATATTTGTTGGTGAGTATATATCAAATGTTAGACATGTTGGCTAAAATAATTATTTTTCATCATATAACATATCTAAAATGGTATAACAAAACCATTGGGAAGATGATCAAAAAATTTATATGAACAATTTTGATGTAATCAATTTTTTGGAAATCAATATTTAAATTATACACATCACAACTTGACATATAAAATAATTGACTGTTGTGAGAAGAAAATGATAAATATACTTTCCTCTAAGAATAAAATTTAATATATTGAAAAAATTATATAGTTTTAGGTATGGTATCCCATTGGTTCCAGATAAATTATTAAATATTATTAATTTTTGTGAAGGAGACATTTAAAATTTACATGGAAATAAATTATTTTTGATGTCTGTGTTGAAATTAAAAGCTGACTTCAAAATAATTCTTCTTAAATTAAACTAGTTCACTGGTTCAATGAAGAATATGGGAACTATTTATTTTATAGGCACTTATGATAATTATGAATCCTCCCAGGGCTCTAGTTGGATCGAAACCCTAAATTGATGATACACAGAATCCCTTGAAAATTCAACAGTAGTGATTCGAACATACCCAACCATGGGATGTGCTTAGATAGTTTGCATGCCCGATTAACCTTCCCCTACCTGGATCTTCAACTATAGTAGAAGAAAATACATAATTGAAATTAATAGGTGGTGTCAACTATTTTAAATATTAAAAATAAGAGGCATTGGAAAAGGGATTGACCCGAATAAAATGATGGTTGATACAATATCATATTTGGAGGTTATTTAAATTTTGAAAAGAAAGAAAAAAACGAGACATGCATTAGGGAGAAGGTGATAGTGAGATTAGAGAGAGGAGCGTTGAAAGTGGGTCGGCTTCATAGTGATATAATTATTAGTAATATATTTAAAATTATTATTTGTTAATAATTATTAATATATTAATATGTTATTAATATAATTAATTTCATTATTGCTAATATTTACTGTATAATAATGTAAATAAAATATTTTATATTTAGAAAATATTTTTACTTGTTAATAATTATATTATTCTTTTAAGATTTTAATTATAAATCCTTGTTATCTTTTTTTATAAAATATATGTAATTTGATAATAACTATATTAGTTATTAAGTATCAATTGTATTATTTATTATTAATTAATAATATATTAATATGGTTTTGAAATAATTAATAGCATTATAAGTAATATTTATTATATAATAATGTAAATAAAATAATTTTTATTTCATAAATTATTTACTAATTAATAATATAATTATTCTGAGTATATTATGGTTCATTATTAATTAGTTACTTATATAAGTAATAATATAATGTATAATATTAATATAAATAATATTTATAGAGTTGAATATAATAATATTATTAATATTTAATAGTTTATTTGAGTTGAATATTTATTATATTAGTACTCAGTATTATAATACATATTATGTATGATAAATAATCAACATAAATTAATTATTAAATATTAACAATATTTTTTTTGAATTCAAAATAATAATTTTATTAACATTTAATAATATTTTTAATAATATTATTTATTATAATTATTATGGATAATAATACTAAGTATTATTAATATAAATAAAAAATAGTAGTAATTATTATAACCAATTTTATTTTTTTATGTTTGGGTGATACGTTATTTTTATTATGAAATCAAAGACCTATTTCTATCTACGTACTGGGAGTCGAATTACATATCCTATAGGCCCAAGTACAAGTAGCCCATGAACATGGCCTAAAGGCCCTAGGGAATGAAATCCTTAATTCTTGGCCTGAAAGCCTATTTTTTGGCACAAAAGTTCTTCCAATGAATAGTACTTATACATTACTCGAGCTACTACAATACCTTATTTAGTACTATCTCCCCTAAAGTACATGCAATAATACCCACCGTTGCTGCAATGTCATCACTGGTACACATCTTTCACTGCTACAATGCTACTACAACACTTTGGAAATCAATCATGGCTGACATTGTACAAGGGTCTTTTGGATGTAGGCTTAAGGTGTTTACGGCTTAAGAACCACCATAACTACATTATTATTACCAATGTTTTTATTAATATTAATGTTTCTAAATTTTTCAAAAATATTTGTATGAATTTCCAATTATATCAATTAATTTATTTATACAACATTATGTATTATATTAGTATGATTTTAAATAATGTATAAATAATGATTTATAAAAAAACATATAACATGTATCAATATAACCTATGTCCGTGGCTTGGATTATTCTCTTTTCTAAAACAAGGTGTATATAATGTTTTTATGTCGTGTCAGTCTATATCTCTTCATTGGCATACACTTCCCTTGTATAAAATATCAATCACCCACCTCCGCATCATCTATTGTGGAAGAAGGCGGATGTACAGTCTCCCGACATGTACCATGTCCAACCATTATTGATAGTGGTTATTGGATGAATATATGTCAAACATATAAACAAGATGGACAATGTACTGAGGATATTTTTGGATCAATGGCTAATAAATAATTCCACACAGACTAGTCAACATCAATATATATAATAACATATGAAACTCTAAAGACCCTCACCGTGCATGTGCCTCTAGATATGGATATGGATCACGTGCAATAGAAGATGGGGGATTATATGATTTATCATGATGAACCCCCTCCTCATGTGCAACAAATGCTTCCATAATAGGTTCTTTACCCCTCATATAAATATATATTCCTCCGCAGCCTCGGCATTGCCGGGAAGATCAATAATAATACTATGATAAATCTCCTCCATGGGAGGCAGGAACTCTCTCACTATTCTATGAAAATATGCTTGGCTCAAAGAGCCTCCCTCTTCCATATCATAGATGTGAAGTAGATGAGTGATTCGAGCATCTTGTGAAAAAATTATTTTGTTTAGTAATTCTAATCAAAAGACTAATCAACAGCATAAGGAATAATTATTACCAAATCATGAGTGCCCCATCTGTATCACATTGAAATACTCACTAGGGATATGCGATAATAGGCTGCATGATTACATTGATTGAATAAATGAAATCATATTGTACTGACCCATTGTAATCAGGACTCATGTCTTCTATCCCACAAATCAATATATCCTTCATAATATACCTTCTACTCAATGTCTCACTTCCCTCAAATCTCCATGGAATTAAGCATAGGTAATTCACAGGGAGTTGTGGTAATGGTATGATAGAATTAAAACTACCTCATAACACTATTATTCTACATCAACTCAACAATATGAAAATGAATCAGAGGAATGATGCCGAAGATGACAACTAGAATCACTGTACAATATGGTGGGAGACTCTGGAAGATATCCTCAGTAGAGAACATTTGTGATCGATGGAGTATTAATTCAGAAGTGTATTTTCTCCTAGATATACTTGGTTTTGATAACTATAATTTTTTAGAATCACCAATGCAAACAAATAATAAAAATTTAACAACCAAATAATAAATGGGGACACATATTTTAATGTGGAAAACCCCTCTATGAAATTGTAACCCCAATATTCCTTTGTCACCTCTATGATATTGGTCCCATGACTCGTCATCACCCTTTGGAGATCAACTCTGAACACACGACGTTGTTGTAGAGCCACGTTTCACAACCCAATTCATCGTTGTCTTTTTGCACCCACACTTGAAACTGTTGTCCACATTTTTCTTACAATCCTTCTCCCTCGGTTGCTACTATGTGTGCTCCCCTATCCTCTTCCTAAAATGACACTACCCCCTTTATGTTCCATCATTTCAATGTCCAAATAAAAGGTTCAATAGATAAAATTTGTGCAATTAAGGATAATAAATGGCCATAATTCACGCATGTAATAAATGGAATAATGGACATAATTCCCATCGATCTAGACTGAACCCCTACAATATCTCATTAAACCAATTGAAGAAGGAGATCCCATCCAACAAACTCAATATGAACGAAAACTGGTTGGTTTCACTCTAACCATCAACCTCTATAGAAAATATAACATCCCCGTTGTGCATCTTGGATGGAAACATAAAATCACCCCCTTTAAAAAAAATCTAAATGATAAAGTCTTCATCCTATCTATTTTTACATAGATAATACCAAAATAAATCATATCATGATACTGCATTATTATGATCTCCACATAATCTAGAGAACCTTAAAGAAATACTTGCTCCATCTTTTCATCATTATCTAAGCAGTAAAAAATCTCTCAGAACATCACCATAATATTTGATTTTAATTATTTTTTCGACAATGGAACTCTTTAAAGAAGAGTAATTAGGTTTAAAATATGAAACCCCTCAAATGAAATTTTTCATATTCTATACCTTAATCAACTTAGATTATGGTATTTGACTCATGCATGAAAATCATATGTGCATAAATCTGATGAAGTCCTCTTTGAAACTTGATTCGTCACATCAGTGTTAGCCTTTACATTTGTTCTATAAACTGTTTCATCCATTTTTACCCATTCATAATCTATCAATACTCAAAAAAAGTTGATCTTCCACCACTAAATAATCTTTTTAATCCATAATTATCATGTGGACACAGAGAGAAAAAATTATGTCATATATAAGGCACAAGCCAAACATCTCTCAATGTTAGTGTACAACCGGCATTCGTAGTGATAAAAATATCACCAAAACTAATGAAATCAGCAGAATATCTATTTCCCATATTCAATATTCCAATGTCACAGTCTTCATATAAAGAAAATAGTCCCCACTTTGGAAAAAATATTGTACAACTATATTGAATTAACAACCCATTAGGTGTGCAGATCTGACCTGCAACAATCAACACCAACTAAAAGTAAATAAACCTCACCGCGAACAAGACATACACTAGTATCCTCTAAATCAGTGTCATATAACTTATTTTCCTCTTTATTCATTTTTAATTCATAACAGTATCTGTCCATATGACCCTACTTGTTCCAAAAGTCTCACTTCCTTTCTTCTTGTCTTTTATGACCTCTCTTACTATTGTATCCGTCTATCATAAAATGAATACCACTATTACATAAAGATTCACCATCATTTTTCTTTTTTTGCGTCTTTTTAATAAATAATACTGTAATTACATCATTCAACATTAGTGTATCATTCCCAAACAATAGTGTGATTACGATATTATCATATATATTAGGAAACAAACCCAACATAAGTAAAGCCATGTCATCTTATTCTATTTCAATATGTACCAAATTACCTTTTTCATCGATCTTGATCGGCACTGAAGATAACATTGTCATAATTTTGGTGAACTCATCCAGATGGTAACCTAAATATCCATTCACTAGAATTTTCAAATTATAGAACTATTTTTTTCATATATTAACAATTTTTGAGGGATATAAATTTATTCATACATTCAAGTTTTACCTAGATCACCTCTTGATCTATCAGATTCATCACTTCCTATAGAGTATTATCTCCCAAATATATCTAAATTGTGTTTTTTATCAACTCTCTTATATCATACCAATCACCAACAATCACCGTCTCTAGTTTTTCTAATTTTTTCTGCAACACCGTGCCTAACTTCTAAGAGACCCTAATATTTGTAACTCTTTGTTGAGAAAGTTTTATATCAATTTTTTCATTAAATATTTCAATGTGACCCGGAATACCATGGAATGAATCACCCATATTTAATTAGAAAGTATGAGGATAACCTACATTGATACCTGATGTTGGTTTAGAAGTGTATCAGTCATTCGATGTTGTTGTAGCACCTCATTGCACAACCGAATTCACCATTATCTACTACCATCCACACTCGAAACTGTTTTCCACATTTTTCTCACAAGCCTAATCCCTCTATTTCTGCTACATGTGCACCCCTGATTATTTTGAAGTGGAACATCCTATTTTATATTCTATCATTATTGTATTAAAATAAAAAGGGGAAATAGAGGAATTTCATGAAATAAAGGGATTAATAGTCATAATTCCCAATGATCTGGGCTGAACCTCAACATGTAGAACCCACCATATGTACATTTGATATCATCATTACTTTTTTATAATTAATTCAATAAAATTTGTAAATTATTTTTAAAAAAACCACAACAATTAAAATGAGGTAGACATTTAGCATGTATATCTCAGTGCTATGATGAAAAAATAGGAAAGAAAATATATGATATGGTTGAAGTTTTCATAGTCTATAAATTTCATGTTTTGATGATCTACAATCATGTTTAATTTTTTTCTAAATATTTTTATTAGAATGATTCATGATGAAAACCTATTATAAATCATGTGGCTTCATGATATATTAAATCGACCATAGGACTTGAAGGACATATTTGAATAAAATTCATTTAGAGATTGAACCTCTTTTTATTCATTTTCATTGTCTATTTATTTTATTTAATAGTTAAATTATCAAAAAAATTCTTTGGGATTGAATCCAGAAATGAAAAAACTAAAGTTGAAATAGGTCTGAAAAGGGGAAAATCCTAAATAAAAGGATTTATTAATGAAGCAACAACATTCCAAAAAATGTACACATTAATGATAAAATACATATAATCAATCATGGATTATGGGAAGTGGATTTTTTTTCACATTGGGATATCTCTTATGAGTATTCCCTTCTGTATAAAAAATGATATGTTGTATTCCCCTACCCATTACTAATGCCAGTCTAATTTACATAATTCTGTTTTAAATATGGTATTGGGTGAATATGATATTTTTCAAATGACAATCGTGCCTTATTTGTTTATAAAAATTTATAATAATATAACCAAAATAAGTGGTTTTATGATCATACATATTTAAAGAGCACAATGAATTTTATGAATATTTATAAAATATAACTTCACTAAAGGATGATATGAAAATAGAGTTTTTCAAAATAATGTTGTAAAATATTTCCTATAAATTATTTTTTTTCTCTCATTGAAGAAATAAAAATGAAAATAAATATTTATTAGGTGTCATCATCTCATGTTTATTAATAATCATAACTCTTAATGAGTTAGTATATGATTGTGTATTTATATTTTTCATAGCCAATATTATTTAAAGGATTTAGAAGAAAGATTATATTCCTACCTAGTGGTAACAAATTTAAAATAAATAATGTTTTTATCTCAAATTTGAATGAGATACATTAAACATGTATGATATTATTTAATAATAATATCATTGATACATTGGATAAATTTATTGTTAAATATATCTATATACATCAAGCATTAATAATAGAAAAAAATTGATTCAAATAATTTTTTATTTAAAATTAAAATAAATATTGAGAATCATATACCATATTTAACATTTCCAAGAAAAAAATGATAAGATCATAACAGTTATATGAATAATTCAGATGTAATGTCTTGAAAATAAATAGTCAATTTATACACACTAGATGTATGGTTAAACGTGAGTTGTACTCCTGGCTTGGTTGGGGGCCATAGTGGGAGTTGATCCACACCCTATATACATTTTCTATTTATTTTGTAGTTCCTGGATTACATAAGTGGTAAAGGCTACCATAATCCTGGATCAGATGTGGGTTAAAATCCTAGTGGGATCAAATTTCTATAGGCAGGCGGGGACGCATACATAACACATGACGCAGGTAGGTGGTGATGGAGGCATGATGTGTGCCTGGTGACAAATGCAGATGATGCATGGATGACGCTGCACTGGGATTTCAGTCCTGTTTTTTGGCCTTGGTCTATGTTTTGGGCTTCATCCCACTCAGCCATCGGGCCATGTACTGAATTAATAAGGCATTATATGTGGGATATCCCATGAGGGATATTTTTTATCTTTCTAGCATGTGTGTGTGGTTTATGTGTGTTTATTTTAACTGTACCTCAATCACATAATATATATATGTATCTATTTTTTCACCCATACTAGATAAATTATGAGATCTCATTAAATGGTGCAAATGTGACATCTAAAATTAGTTAGGAATTAAATTATTTTTTTAATTTAATTGTAAAAACATGCATAAAAATAATTATTCTAAAATAAACTAGGTTTAGTATGTGTTAAATGAATAATTTGGGATGTATATGTTTTACAAGTGATTCAAGAAACTATGACTCATATCAATTCTCTCGGTCCAAGAAAAACTGTAAATTGATCATCCCTAGAGTCCAGTGAAGATTCAATTACATTGGAATGAACATACACAACCATATGTTTTTATACTATGAAATCAAGCCCCAATTCTTCCATGACCTTCCTATATCCTCTATCAGTCACACTTCCCTTTTCAAGCATCCTCCATTTGATTTTTGGACCACCCCTAGCATCCCTCGAACTGCCATTAGAATGCTCCCAATGTTCCATCTAATGTCATCTCCAAACACCACCGACGTCATCTCTTGAAAATATCAACTCTCGTTGTAGACATTAACTATTATGACACAGTTGTTGGATAACATCATCTAGTGAAACACCCGTTGAAACACAAAATTAAACTCACACCTCCATCCTCACAAATTGGGAAAATCAAAGTCATATTTTAACTCCCACTCCCTTTCCTCCAAGACGAAAAAATCAAAGTGAATGATAATATCTTTCCAGAATTCATCATATCACCTTAATAACATGTGGAGATTGATGGATTTATTTAATGAATGTTTTTCAACTAACATATCACTTATAATAGAAATATGTATTGTTATAATTTTATTATGGCTTCCCAATAATACTGAATTTTCATGGATTACCTATTTTTTAGATGAACCATTCATTTCACTACTTCCAATATTGGAAGTCAATTTCCAGTATTTATATATATTAAAATTTATGAAATATAAATGTGGGTTCACCCACATTCCATGGGACACCGTTTAAATATCAATAGTACCCAACCCATACATTTTCCTGACATGATCATTTAATTGTAATTTTTAATAAACATGGTCAATCAATTATCCTTATGACCTATGGAATCTATGTCACTTGTTGGGAGAGTGGGCGAAAATTGGAAGAAGAAATTAAGTAAGTGTGTTTCTCGTGACACATGGAAATAGAGTGAAGGATGGTGGTGACATGTTTATTTTCAATCATTCTACATAACTATATATGTGAATTAATGTGCACACGTGTATATAAAATAAATCAATGTATTCATTAAGTGTCCATATATGTTTATTTGTGTTTAAACAATGTATACATACTATATGAAAAATACTATATGGAATTTGTTATCGTAGATTAGAAAAATACTAAACCGCAAGTAGAAGGATAATCTACATAGATTTATAAAATGAAAATAGAATAAATGTTGGGGAAAATGAGAAAAAATAGTCTATTAAATTATAAATATTTATGAACCGGAAAGGGTGTATATATTTTTTGGGATGTTTTATTGTTATTAAGCAATCAAAAAAAATTTAATTATCCATATAAAAGTAATATTAATCATCTATTTTCATCTTAAAACTCGGTCATGAAAAAAAAATACTTAAATATTAATGTATTTAGAAACCAATTAAATACATTGAGAGAGACAAAGACATTAAATTCACACTAATCTCATTGAATCAATAATTTTATCTCAAAAACATTCAGAAATTTTAAATGAATACAATTTTCATTTTGGTCTCCTTCTTAAAAAAATCACTCCCTATAAGACCACTCAGTAAAAATTAATTTTACTATAACAGAAAATTTTAAATTGAATGAAAATTTCATTTACTGAATAGTAGAATATAATAGAAAATTCTAAAAATAAAATAATATATTTCTCTTTAAATGAAGAAAGAATTCCGAACTACATATTCAGAATCAAGGATTTATTCAGTAAAAATAAACTACAGCAGCATGAAATTAAATTTCAATAATACGTAGTATGACTCTATTCTATGAAAACTCTTCAACTTGGTACCTTCAAGTTAGATAAATCCACTAAAATTCCTTTTTTATCAAAAAATCCACAGTAAATCATTTTAATTAACTCATGGGAATCCACATGAGTTCTCCATGTCATTGTCAGTCAAATATCTACCTTTATAACTACATATAATGATATTATACAAAAAATATATCAGGATTATATTAAATTTAGTTTCATATAATATCTTCATCCATGGCCTTCATCAACATTATTGATTCATTAAACAACTTAAACCATCATCCAATCTCAATGACTCATCTTCTACAATCGGTTTAACTCTTGAAACATCAATCACATTGAACCGAATAAAAAATCATCGCTTTTAAATCACACATGCATGTTTTCAAGTATATTTCTTTTATCAACATTAAAATTACATCTTAGTGACAAAAAATATCAGACTTACGATTTTCGCACATATTACCAACAAAAACATCAACAAAAAACAACGTTTTCATCATGACCAGCATAATGAACAATAAAACAAAACCTTCGTCACCAGATCCTTCGATGAAACCGATTGAAGAAGATCAGATCCTCGCCATTACTATTGGAGTCTTGAAAAGTTAGATCTAGTTGAATAAGTGAAAAAATGGAAGAATTAGTAGTATATTGGCTATCAATTTGTGGAACTATTAGTGTATTACTCTACTAATATTTATGGAATACTATGATTCAAAATATGAATAATAGTTATGCCTACTAATACACATACTGAATAAAAATACATAGTACATAATCCATATTGAATAATCTGATTATGTATATGATTATGTATTAATGAATAATTTTCAAAAAGAAGATTCATTTTATTTAAACTAATGGATAATTCATTTCCATAGTTTAAACTGGTTGTAGAGTTCATTATCCATAAAAATTCATTTGAATAAAAATTTAACGGTGTTTCTTTTATTTTGATATGAGCAGTTTGAATGTAATACTAATTTTATAATAAACAATATACACCCATATATTACTAAATACAATCATAGACACAAAACAACAATGATAAGTCTTCGAAAACACTTGTAAAAACACACCTTAAAAATCTATTTCATACAAGCACAATAATTATGAGAATTATTTATTTAATGGAAATATTAGTAGAAATAAATATAAAATCATCAATAATCACTATTTTATGATCATCATCATCAAATATAAATGTATATGATTCATCATTGGGATCCTTTTTTGTATCAAGAAGATGTGATAGTATAATTTACATCACAGTTCTAGTTTATTTCATAGGTAATTTATCCTGCAAAAAAACATAAAATTCACAGGTTGTGAGTAGAACAACATATATTATAAAAACTATAACAAAAAAACAATTGGCACTATTTAAATCCTGTTTGAGCAACAATAAGAACCATCCCATCATCATCAGAAAAATGTTAGATGAATTGGAGGATTCAGTTCTCCCATAAACCTTGGTGGTATAAAAATGTATTTTTTAGATACTAGACTACCCATTCAAATTAGTATAAGCTTTAGCATGAGGCTCCTAAAACATAACAGAGTTAAATAATAATTAAAAAGAAAAGAAAAAAAGCTAGATTTCTTATGATTTTTTAGCATCAAACTAAGCAATGAAAACCATATACCTTCCCTATTCATTGTTGATAAATACAAACTCCTTCAAAATCCCCTTAAGAAAATCATGAGAATTCAGAGATGCTACTGGGATTCACTTTTGTATTAGAAGAAACAATGTCATTTTTTCACCAGTGTGGGATGTATTAGTTGAAGTAGTATCTTGGACAATATCATCCTAGAGAAATACATTCAAGTCCAATACATTGGAAGGGTAATTTTGACCTATAAATAAATAATAAAAAATCTAGAGAGCTATAGGATAGAATAGTCTAGATATTTGCAACAACCATATCAAAATAAGTAGATAAAAAACTAGGCTAGAAAGGTAGTGAAATCAATTTAGTGATTAGAAATAATATACACCTTTTGTGGAAGATTTTATGGAATGTGGGAACCAATGAAGTGAATGATGAACCTACAAAGTAAAATTTAGTAAAGAAAATTATGATTATAGTAGTAAAATAAATGTTTAAAATATGTTGATAATATACTATTCTATAAAGGGAGTGAAATTTATTTTGTAATTATAAATAATACATACCTTTTTAGGAAGATTTTTTGGGAAAGTGGGAACCTAAGGGGGAATGAAAAACCAACAAATTAAAACGTGAAATATAGTTTAGGGAATCTAAAAAGCAAAGGAAAAAATGTGATGTAAAAGGGGAAAGAGTGGAAAGGGAAATTGAACCTTCAAGCTTGAGGAATAAGGACATCAAACTCCCAAAAAAATTACACTTCCTTAATTAGAATCCCTTTTAAGGGAGCATGAATATTCAGAACACCCAGTGGGATTAGTTTTCTTAGAAGCAATTGTATCATTATTCATCCCAGCATTTGATGGCCTAGACACATCAGCTTTGACAACATAATCTTGAAGAAGTACACTCTAAGATTAACATATGGGTTGGACCGGTAAATATTTTTAAATAATTTCAGAAATAGAGGATAAAAACCAAAAATATATTTTCGATAATATCACAAAAAAAAACAACAACAACAACAAGGATCATGTACGTAGGATCACTGCTAGCACCCGCTTCATCACAATCAAATTCAAAAGAGCTTGAAGAATCTGAATGGAAACCAAGATTATCTTTATTATATGGTTCTCTTGGAGGAACAATATCCCAGTTAATATATAAATATAAAGTTAAAGGAATATATTTGAATGAGTCTTAAAAATAAAAGTATATGACAAAAGAAATATATTATTTCATACCATTAAGTACAATTTTTCTATTAATATAGTTCTTGAGTAGGTTGTTGAGGATCTTCCATCAAAATAATTGTCAGTCGAGTATATTATGAATACATTAGTAAAAAAATGTTGAAAAAAAGTAGATAACATAAAATTAATGAATGGTAGTGAAATATATTTGGTGATTAGAAATAATATACACCTTTTAGGATGATTTGATGGAATATGGGAAGCTGTGAAGGGCACGATAAACCTACAACTTAAATTCTAGTCAATCTAACTATGATTACATTAATAAAATAATTTCAATGATGCATTTAATTTTTCCAGGAATGAAACCCATCAGAGAAGAAAATTATATGTAAAAAAATTAGGAGATGTGTTATATGCCCGCATCAGGAGAAACATGGTCACAAAACTCAATTTTGGGTTTTACTCAAAAAACCTTCAACCATGATGTACAAAGTGAATTCATTAGGATCTAAGTGATGTTACAAACTTTTAAAGAAATATTTAAGAGAATATCATACTCTTCCATGATTTATTAATCCTTGAATTAGAATAATACAAACAAAAAAATGAAGGACATCACATTCTGTTGTAATTTTATTCGGTGGAAACCCCCTCTTCATCATATGAAAGAACACCGTGGATTATGCATCTAATATTCCCAAGCCTAAAACCCCCTCAAGAATTATTTTATATGTAATTACAATAGAGGATTTATTGTAAGCCCGAATAAAGAGAAACATGGTCCCAACAATCTTGGTTTATTTTTTCCCAATCAAAACTTCAATTAAGGTGTTAAAAGTGAATTCATTAGGATCTAATTAACATTTCAAACATATGTGGAAATATCTAAGAGTATCTCTTAATCTCCCATGCATTATTAATCAATGAGTGAGAATAGTATAAATAAAACCATCTGAAACATCACATTCCTTTCTTAGGTTAATGTATTGTTGAAAGGCATCTCTCAAATTTCTCGATTCAGAGAAACCATAAATGAGTCTTTTGTATGTTAATGTAAATACCTTGATGCACTTCTTCAATATCTATGCCCAGAATCACAAAGCCTCTAAGATCTGAACAATTTGACATAAACCATTTTTAATAATGTTCTATGTAATCATGTAGGGAAAGTTACCTTCTTTCAACATTTCTATGTACACCTCAGCAACCATTCCCAAGTCATCATTTTTCACATAAGCATCCATGATTGATCTAAAAGTATATATATTCAACTTAAAACATTTACAAAAAAATCAATTGACAAGAATTAATGTCCTTCCGCTAATTTTCCATAACTAGAAAGATTAGTGATTAATATAATAAACAATAAAGAATCTAAATTTATATGATGATTGGTCATTAAATCAATGAACTCAACAACCACATCCATCCTTCCTTCATTATATCAAGCATCTATCATCGGAGTGAATGAAAGAAAATTCGGTTTTGGACCCACTGATAGAAGCTACAGAAGGAACTCTGATGCTACTTCAATATTATTAAGTTTACGAAGACATTTTCTAATATTATTACAAGTAATAATACCGCATGTAATTCCACTTTATGTCATATTTATATGGAAATTAATCTCATGTTCTTGTTTTCATTTTTTATGAAAATCTAGCATGACATAGTCATATATTCTGATATAAGCACACCCATGTCTTCTTGTTTCCTTTCACTTTTATATAATAGAATCAATACAATGCTAATACAAATTTAATGGTGTTTAAGCTCTATGAATATTTCATTTCCAAAGTTTAAACGGGTTGTATAGATCATTATGAATACACAATCATTTGAACACCAGTTGAATGATGTATATTTTATTGTTCTCTCAGTAGTATTAATGTAATATTAATTTTATTTTAAACAATATACCCTCATAGAATACTAAATACAATCATAGAGAGAAAACAACCCTGATAAGTCTTCGAAAACACTGAAAAACACACCATAATCAACCATGTCATACAAGCACAATAATTATGATAATGGTTTTTTAAAAGAAATATTAGTTGAGATAAAGATAAAATCATCATTACTCACTAGAATATGAGCATCATCATCAATTAAATCTATATCTGCTTCATCAATGGAAACCTCTTTTTTATTTAGAATACTTTATTTTTTACTTTTTTTCACAGTTATAGGTGATATCTCAGGTAATTTTCCCTACACAAAAACATCAAATGCACAATTTATAACCATAAATACATTTATTATATAAAATATATCAAACTAAAAACCACTATAACTATTTATATCAAGATAGATCATAAATATGAACACTCACATGTTCATCATAATTATACTAGATGAACTGGAGGAATTAGTTCTCTCAAAAATCTTGACGGCATAAAAAATAACTTTTTCAAAAATTAGACTACCCATTCAATGTAGAATAATCTTTAGCATGAGGATATTAAAACAAAACATAGTTTAATAATCATAAATGATGAAAGAAACAAAAAATGAATATTGGCGATGGTTTTTAGAGTCACACTAAGTAATGAGAACCATATACCACTCATATTAATAGTTGATAAATACCCACTCTTTCGGAATAACGTTTATAAGAGTTTTATGAATCTGACCTGATGTAGGGATTCAATTTCCTAGAAGAAGAAACAATGACATTTTTAGAAACAGCGTAGGATGGGCTAGATGAAATAGTAGGCTTGAAAATACAATCCTGGATAAATTCATGGCCAATACACGGGTTGGAAAATTTATACAACAAAATAAATAATAAAAACATACAGAGTTATAGGATAGAATAATTTGGATATATGAAATAGTAAAATCTCAATATGTTGATAAAATACTATTCTAGAAATGAATTGAATTCTATTTAGTTATTATAAACAAAATATATATTTTTAGGAAGACTCTGTCGAAATATGGAACATGTGAAGGGAATGATGAACCTGTAAAGAAAATTTTAGTCAATCATATTAGGATTACATAAGTAAAACAAAGTATAATTATAAGTAGATAAGATACAATTGTATAAAGGGAGTGAAAAATATTTTTGGATTAGAAATGTTATATACGTTTTTAGGAAGAGTTGATGGGATAGTGGGAACCTGTGGAGTGAATGATGAAACTATGAAGTAAAAAGGGAATGATAGAAGTGGACTCTATAAATTAAAGGAAAATATGTGAAGTAAAAGGGGAAAGAGTGAAAGGGGAAATCGAACTTGCAATCCTGATGATGAAGGAAATAAAACATGAAACAAAATTATAATAACCTAATCAGAATCTCTTTTTGAAGAGAATGATGAGTCAAAACATCCAGTGGGATCAGTTTTCTCAGAAGCAACAATATCATTATTAATCACATCATTTTATGGCCTAAACATAGTAGTTACGACAACAAAATTCTAAATAAATATACACTAACGTTAGAATAATTGTAGGATAGGTCAATAATGATAAATAATTTGGGAAAATGTCAAAAAAAAACATAAGAAATATGTTTGATAATATCACAAAAAAATATAATGGATCATGTACTCTGGATCGTAACTAGCACTCACATCATCAGAATCACATTCAAAAGTGCTTGAAGAATCATATTGGATAATAGTATAAATATTATTATACCATTGTCAAAGAGGATCAATATCCGGGTGAATATATAAATACAAAGTTAAAGGAATCTATTTGAATACGTTTTTAATATAGAAGTAAGTGATTGAAAAAATAAATAATTACATACTATTTAGTACACTGATTCCTTGTAAAGAGTGGTGGAGTATATTACTTAGGGTCTTTCATCAAAATAAATTTTAGTCAATCATATTATGAATACATTAGAAAAATAAAGGTTGAAAATAAAATAATAAAATAATATAATTTAAAGGGAGTGAAGTCTATTTGGTGATTAGAAATAATATATTTCTTTTTTGGCATATTTTATGGAATTTGAAAACCTGTGAAGGGAACTATAAACCTCCAAAGTAAATTTCAATCGAGCATATTATAAATATAGTAGTAAAAAGTTTTAAAGTATGTAGAGAAGATAATATGGTATAAAGGGAGTGAAATATATATTTTTTATAATAATTAATATATAAATTTTAGGAATAGTTGATGGATGGTGGGAAACTATGGATGCAATGACAAACCTGCTAAGATAGAAAAATAAAGAAGGAATAGGGAATCAAAAAATGAAAAGAAAACATGTGAAGTAAAATGGGAAAGAGTGAAGAGGGAAGTTGTAAATACATTTCCATGGATGAGGGAAATCAAAATTAAAATTTTATGGATCATCGCCACAATTGAGAATAACCAGGTAACCTTGGATTTCTATTTATAAATAATAATTGAGAGAAAATCATAGAACTATAAATGTTATTTATAAACAAACAAGTAGAATCTATATCAATCAAATCTGGAGTTATATATAGCATCATAGTATTAGTTATCCAATAGTGACCATGAAGAATCTCCACTTCACATTGTTTATATATCAAAAAATTAATCAGTCCATTTATCCAAAATGATTGAAATTATAAAATTCAGTAATAGGTAAGAGTAACACAATTGAAAAACATTAATTTAAAAGAACATATTTAGAGTGTAAATATAAACAATGAAATTCATAAAAAATATAAAACATTCATTCATCCTTACAGAAATTTCTACATTTAGTAGAAAAGTAACATCTATTGTCCCAGTATGGAAGAATGTTTACTGAATACTGGTATGAATGGTTTGGGGTTCCCCTTTCTCGAAGGAGTAACAACAACAATATTAGAATGAAAAAACGGAAATACCTTGAGGATGGATGTTTACTATGAACAGAGGAGTTTGAATCGATCTATCATTTGAGGAGGGTTGTCGGAGTGGATAGGGTTTGCGATTAAAGAAACTATGGATGGAAGGTAGAGAAATTTAGAATTGTAATTAAATAAAATGGAGGGGGATAAAAATTATGTTGTAGGGTTTTTTGAGATAAATGATGATTGTTGATTGGAGAGATGTTATGATAGTAATTAAAATTGAAACTGAAAGGAATAGGCCTAATGCAAAGGATAAAAACCATATGTGGATAGATTCTTTAAATAAGACATGTGTTCATGGAGGCATAACATTTATACCAAGGCATAGGTGTAGAGGGGGGCCGAGTAGGATTTACCAGTGGAGAAGGAAAATATAGAGGTTAGACATAGGTCTAGGAGGATTTTCATGTGTGAAGGAAAATAAAGAGGTGTAGATAATGGCCTTTGTGGAGGTGGAGGCGGAGGTTGTGGCAGAGTTAAAGGTGGAGGTTTAGGAGGATTTTGAAGACACAATAAAGATGCACAAAAATACAACAAAACAAAATAATCAAATCTGTAATCGACTTAGGTCAAAGTGGAGGTGTAAATGGAGGCTGGGAAGGAGGTGTGGGTACTGGTGTAGGAAAAGGTGATGATGGGGAGGATGAGGTAGAGACAGTGAGTTAGAGGCGGCGACGAGGAGGTAGAGTTGGCGATAGGGAGGGGAAAGAGGGGATGATGGTAAGTAAGGGAATGTTTGAAACATGTTAGGAGAATGTGGTAGAGAAGAAGGGTTTTGGAGAGGAGTGGTAGAGAGTCAGAGAGGTCAAGAAATGGAGATGGACGCATTGATAGAGGATAGACCATGGAGGATAAAAGGACACAGATAGAACATAGACTCTATGGAGGTTGAGACTACGGGAATCAGAATGTGTGGATAGGAGGAAACGTCACCCATATAAATGTGGAGATGATTCATGGAAGGGATAATTACAAGCAATAGTATATATAATATATATAAGAGATGCATCTATTAAATGGTCATGTTTAGTAATATTTTTTGGTGAGAATATATTGTATGCCATGCATGCTGGTTAAAATAATTATTGATCATAGTATATCATATTTAAAATTATCTAGTCGAACCATTGAAAATATGATCACGCATTAATATGAATAATACAAATGTAAATACAATCATAGAAATAAAATTTCAAATTATACACAAAACTGTTTGGGAGAAGCCCTATCCCGCATCGGATGTAGTCTCACAAATAGAGAAGGGAATATTCAGCTGAATTCCATTTATCACCAGAACAAATTTTAGAAATCCCTCAAGGATTTTCAACATCACCTGAAGGCCTTTTATAACTCGCCCGAAGGATTTATCTCTCGAAACACCAACACCTATGAACATGCCAATTTTGTTATACCACCAATCATCATAAATAGGACATGCTTTTTGACCTCCTCAATAAAGTAGACTTTCAATACATGGAAGCATCATGAATCATTTTTCACGTCGCCGTTGACAATTCTCACTCCATTGTCGCATTCCATCTTCTTCATGCATACACTTTCATTCACCATTGTTGAAACTCGATCATTATCTTCATCATCACCTATACTTAATTATCTCATTGTCTACCATCATCGGCCCATGGGAAATCTCTATGGTTGAACCCCCTTCCTCGTTATCTCTTGCACCATCTACATCTTGTCGAATATTCATTCCAAAACATACTACTACATCCTATTATATAGACACCCATTCTAGGTCTCCATTAATGCGGTCAACATTCATTATTTCATCAATTAATTTTTATAATAACTCTCCATTAATGTTGGGATAAAATCCTCCATTAATGTTGAGATAAATCTCTCCATTAATAATTTTCTCTCTCTTAATTTATTTAAATTGTGAATCGAAAAATCCCAAAAATCTCTACCATGATTTAAAATTCAAATACTCCGTTGTCATATTCCTCATTTAGAAAAATTTGATTACCAGCTCCACCAAGCTCTAAAGGCCACCAAACGAATGGAATACCCAGCATGACACCTGCATCCAAGAAGACGTTCAATATTCTTACAACACTGATGATGCCTATATCATTTTTCGATGACATCAGAGTCCTTGATATGATGCTTCACCAGATTCTTACCACCATGTACTACAACCAAGAACATCAACCAATCCCTCTGATACCATTGTTGGGGCACGAAGCATGGAGCCATAGCAGAAGCAGTCACACAAACACGGATGAGAAGATTCACCTGAAGACCTTTCATCACCCAAAAGAATTTTAAACATCACCCAAAGGATTTTTAACATCCCCCGAAGTCCTTTTACAACTCACGTGAAGGATTTATCTCTCGACATACCGAAACCCATGAATGTACAATTTTTTTATACTACTGATCATCACAATTGGGACATACCCCTTAATATTCTCAACCAAGAGGACTTTCGATACATGTCACCATCATGAATCTCTTTTAACATCCCTGTCTACAAGTCTCTCTACATCAACACACGTCATCCTCTTCACGTACAATATTTCATTCACAATTTTTGACATTCCATCATCATTTCCGTCGTCACCGCTTCCTCGTTACCTCATTGTCCTCCAACATTGGCACTTGGGAAACAGAAATGGCGGCACACCCTTCCTCATTCTCTCTTGCACTAGCTATATCTTGGTGACTTTCTATTCCAAAACATGCTACCACATACTCTTATATAGATACCCATTCAATGTCTCCATTAATGCACCAAAATTCATTATTTCATCAATTAATATTGAGAAATACTCTATATTAATGTTGGCAGAACATCCTCAATTATTTTTGAGATAAATCCCTCCAAAAATAATTTTCTCTCTCATCAATTATTTAGAATTAAAATTAAAAAATCCCAAGAAACAGATATTGATATATAAAATGTTTTTTTATTGTGACATGAAGACAATAAATTATTGTTGACAACATCCTGTAATTTAGGTATTGTCTCACAAGGGTTCTACAAAAATTATTGTTAGTTAGGATAACAATGACTCTTCCCAGGGCTCCCAGTCTTATTGAAACCCTAAATTGATCATCCCAGGAGTCCATTGAAAATTCAACAGCAGCAGTCTGATCATACCCAACCACGGGTTTGGATGCCCTGTGATCATGCCCCACTTCATCCATGCCCTTTGTTTCTCCTCCACAACCCACACTTCCCTCTACAAGTCTCCTTCGTTTGATTTCCGAACAACCCCAACAACCCTGCAACCACCACCAACATGCTCCCCATATTCCATATGTCGTCATCTCCATACATCATTAATGACAACTATTGGAGGGCCCACCACTCACTATAGCCATCAAGGCTAAGAATACGAAAGTCATCTGGCATCGTCTAGTAGAACACCGCCCACCCAAATCACAACAAGACACACACACCACCTTCCCCCCATATCGAGAAACTCAAATTTGACTTTTGACTTCCACACACATGCCTCTGAGTCAAACACATCATAGTGCATGACAGTTTCATTCCATATTTCAGCACACCCTCAAAATAACATAAACAAATAATCCAATATAATTTCATTGTCATGTCAAGAAATTGTTAATCAATTTTGAATATTTTAATGATTTTGCACTACCACAGTATTGAGCAACTGATGAATCAGCTTTTATCAGCACTATGGACGACTAAAGGGGGGAATTATCAGTACTAGTTAAAAGTGCTGATAAATCTTCTATTTATCAGTGCATTTTTTGCACTGATAAAATTTTTTAATAAAAAATATTGTTAATTTTTATAAAATTATAATATTTATATTAAAAATAATGTTTATTTGTACATATTGAATAAAAACTGCATGTTTATAACTAATATATATTTATAAATAATTTAAATATAAATATAATAAATTTAATCAAATAAAACATATAATTATTATAATTATTATAATTATATAATTATATATTTAAATATTAATATATTAATAATTATATATTAATAATTATATAATTCTAATTATATGTTTATAATTATATATTTTTCATTATATATTTATAATGATATATAAATACTTTTTTAAAATATATATTTATAATTATATATAAATACTATTAAATATGAATATTTAAAATTATTATTGTATATATATATATAAACAAATATATGTTTCCAATGAATTTGGTCAATTGATGGATGAATATAATTGATGATCATATGTCATGTGTTCATCATGAATGTTCATTTATACATTAAACCCTCATTACTATTCACGTTGTCCATATATTTGATGACTCATTTTTTATGAGACCTATACTTTAATCGGTGTATATGATTCATTCAGGTTACCTTGAAGCTATTACGTTCTCATAAATACATAAAATCACGAAAAATATATTTATATACTAAAATAATTTATTATATTTATAATTAGAAATATTTATTTATATATAATTACATTTTAAAATATATTTATAATTAAAATTATATATAACATTACATATAAATTTTTAAATAATTAAAAAATTGTAATAATTTATTTAAATGATAAATATATTTATTAGATTTATAATTATATATAAATACCTTTTAAATATATTTATATATACATAAGAATATAAATAAAAATATATATTTATATTTATAATTATAACTATATATATAATTACATAAATATATGTCTTTATTGAATATATATATATACACATATATATATATATTCATTAAGTATTTATATTTTTTGTATTTTTTTAATTAACATATTTGTTATATTTGTAATTATATATACACTTTTTATAAAATTACAATAAATACATTTATTATAATTATATATATATATATATATATATATTTATTTATTTATATACTTATATATAAATACATTTACAATTATATACATATATATATATTTATAATAATAATTATAAATATATATATTTAAATAATTAGGAAATTATAATAAATATATTTATAATAATTATAAAATTATAAAAAATATATTTATAATAATTATAAATTTATAAATATATATAATTATAGATATATATATTAAAATATTTATGCGTCTATAAAAATATTTATAATTAAAATTATAAATAACATATATATGTATATATATTTAAATAACTATAAAACTATAATAAATATATTTATTATATTTATAATAATAATTATAAATATTTATTTATTTTTTTTAGTTATAAATATACAAGAAAAATGTATATTTAAATGTGCATGAAATTAAAATAAATATATTAATTATATATAGTCATAAATATAAATAAATAAATATTTATTTAAATACGTATGAAATTAAAATAAATATATTATTATTTTTTGATAATTTCATAATTATTTAAATTTATATATAATTTTATTTAAATAACTATAAAATTTAATTAAAATATTTACAATTATAATATTTATTATATTTATAATTATAATTATAGATTAATATATATCTATTTGTAGTCATAAAAATAAATAAATATATTTATTTATAATTATTATTATGAATAAATATAGATATATATATTTATTATACAAATAATTTTATATATATATATATTAATATAAATAATATATTATCATTATAGTTTTATCAAATCTTTTTATTGTGCGGATAATGGTCGGTTTTATCCGCACTTTTTATTTTAGGATTCAAAAAACATACATTTATCAGCACTTTTTTTCCTACATTGATTAATGGTTTACCCAGTTTTATAAACAAACCCTAATAGTCTTCTCCTCATGTCACACGACTCATGCTGTTGTGGATACCAAACACTTCTGCCAACTCCTCGTCCTCCTCCTCTGTCACCCACTCCTCCATTTCCATCACCACTATGAATCCCTCCTCTATTGTCATGAAGCCCTCCACCTCCTCCTATATCGCCAACTCATGTCACCATGAAGCCCACCATCGTAGTGAAGCCCTCCTCTTCCTCCTATGTTTCTAACTTCTGACACCGCAAATCCCTCCTCCGCCACCATGAATATCTCCTCTACTGTGATGCTCTCTTCCACACACCCCACCTCTGCCACTGAACCCCACCTCTACTGTGAAGCCCTCATCCTCTATGAACCCACCCCCACTATAAACCTAGCTCCTCAGGTGCTACTACTATAAGTATTCTTGAAATTATCTGAGTACATTTTTGGGTTCAATAAGTATATGGTTATCTATTGGATTTATGTTGAAAAATTGGTGTTTAGTGGAATAGGTATTGATTTGTTTGTTAGGTAATTTTGAGAATTGAGTCCATGTTTGACCGGAGATCATGCCATAGAATATAACCCATCCATTTTCTGTTATATTTTTTCAATGTTCATTTACCTGTTTTTTGTCTTCTGTTTACATAAGGATATGGTTTATTGTTTCTTTATGCATTCAAATACTAATGTTTGTGTTTCTTTTATATATTTATTCAATTATAGAGGAATTTATTTTTTATTTATCTTGAAAATTTATGGTATATGAATGTTTTATTCCAGTTCTTAGTATATTTCAATTATAGCTTACAAATTTACTTAATGTGGGAAAATTGTGCCCCACATATTAAACCAATACACTAAGTGATAGGCTCCATCGCTAGTGAAGAGATTTACAGTCTTTGGGTATTAGTGAACTAATTCATCTATTTTAAGATTGGATCATTACACTTTCACGCACATCTCTTCATATTGTCACCCATAATCATCAAAATTCATGTCGACGTTGGAGGAGTAGATTATATATATCATTATAGTCCAGAATAGTAAACAAGATTATTTATCATCCAAAGGAATTACCCCATATAGAAATATTCTTTCGTCCACTATTTCTCCAACCCTAACCCATAAAAATTTTCAATATAATATTTTGGATTAGTTGAATAATGAAAATTAGGACACTGTAAAAGTGTGAAAAATGAGGTATCTGGAAAAAAATACATGAGGAAGAAGAGGAGGAATATATATTAGAATAAAAATAGAGAAAAAGTTAATAATGTACTATTTAAACTATTATTGTAGACTATACTAACCACTTCATGTACCTGGTATAACATGTTCATGTACTTGATCCACTTACTAATAAGGTCTGAGACAAATTTCTTATTGAAGAGAATGAAATACAATGACATCTAGAAAAATTCATATAAATCATGTACCCTAATATCCTATAAAAATATGAATGTTTTTGGTGCACCTTTAAGGTAAAACCCAAATCCAAGCCAGAAACACCTCAAGATCATAGATCCTAACTCAAATTACAACCCAATCATTGATCAAAAATTTAACTTTTATTATAAAATGATAATTGTGGGCACCAATATTTGGAATAAGTCGTCCTTATTCTGGGTTTATAGGGTCCTATTTGATTATATGATAATCAATATAGTTCACCTCCCAATTAAGAATCCTATAAAAAAATTATCTTTGAATATTCTTGTTCATGTTGATGATTAATCCAGCTCACCAGCTAATTCCTTTGTTATGGTGTTGATATCGATGCATCACCCAAAAACCCAAATCAAAATATGGGAAGACTATATGATACAAGGTTTTATTGAAGACCCACCCTAATGATATTTGAGAGTAGTAAATGACGAATTAAAAAATATGGAATTGGTCGGGAATTTCCAATTATTATGAGAGGGTAAACCAAGATTCTTCCTGCCCTTCTGAAATGTGGGGATAGCCCCTTGAAGCTATACCCACAGTTTTTCAAACCCTGGTTATATCATAATTACAGTTTTCTATATGCACAGTTTGAAATAATGCATGGTTATAGACTCTCAATACCAATGATTTTATGTAAATCATTGGAATAGAGGGGTGAAATTTTACTTCCCAACCACGCTCCCACCAAACTCATCGATTATAAATCATAGCTTCACTTCCCTCCTTCCCATGTTTCCCTCACTCTATGCCTTTTATCCTCCTCCAGTCGAAGCTAATCCCAATTTCTCCTCCTCCTATTGTGGATGGGAATCCCCCCTCCTCTGGTCGGTTATCCCACTAGGTCGTCCAATCCCTCCAAGATAGAGCATCCCCTTCTTTTAGATCGATCATCCATTCATTCCAAGCAGATGCACATACCCCATAGGTCAATTATCCAATTATTCTAGGTCAAACATCTACTCTGGTCAAGAATCCCCCCTAGTTCGAGCATCCCCTCTGATTGGGCATCCCCTTAAACTATTGGGTGTTTTTATAATACCAGTTTTCTTTTACAAGGATTCCCTAATCCTTCTTCTAGATGGTAAATTGATTTTAGTTTAGTTTAACTTTTGTTCATTCAGTTTGTCTCATTTCATATTGGTATATTCATAATTGATATCTGATTAATTTTAGATTTATGAATATTGGTTATATTTAAAAGAATTTTATTTTGAATACAAGACATGTTAGACTTAAGTTTCAATGTGTGATTAGGATTTTATACTCATACAATAGAGAAAATTATGATTCTTATACTCATGAAGTACTGATTCTTGTTGTGATATTTCTAAATATGAGGCTACATTATGTTTACAAGAGATATTTTATATCTTATACAATTAATATATATATATATGGAATGTTTCTAGGATAGAAGCATTTAAAATTTATGAGATTTGGTAAATTATTCAGGTTATTTATATGTGATGATGAAGGAACACTATATATAATATTTATAATGAATATTGATAAAAGAAAACCGGATGAAAAAATGAAGCAATAATATTATTGTAGAAAAAATATATTTGAATCATTTGGAAGTTTTGAGAGATTACCCAAATAATCTAAATATTTAGATGACTATTTGGAAGTGTTTTATGATTATTATGATTTTATTTTAATTTATGTATACTTATCTGATATACTATATTATTAAATGAATCAATAATGTGATTGAGTAATTGCAAATAAATTTTGAAAAGACTTGAACCCTTTATAAATTTGATGTTTTTCATACTATTTTTTGTTCATATTCAAATAATTGAGTTCATGACAAAGTAGATGTATGATATTTTTACAGTCATGAACTCTATGCTAACATTATCTTGTTCATTAGGATTATGTGGAGTAACACATTGAATATGTAGAGTTAAAATATAGTATTCTTAGAGTTGATAATGTTAATATAGTTCACTGAGAATTCATAATGTTCGTCCTTCAAATGGTTAATATTCATAGTGTTTAGCATCATAACGTTGATACCATAATAAGGCTCAACACAATGTTATATTATGGGAAATTAAGGAATGATATATTTTTCCAAATTAAATTATATGATTCTCTAGGGTAATCATTAAGGATTAAAACTTATTTATTTTTTGAGATGATCCAAATTCAATTCAAGAATTGTTTTAGGTCACAAGAAAAACTCCCACATCATGATTTATTATTTCATGCACATGTGGTGGAGTTAAGAAAATTCCTGATGTGAATATCATTTATATTTTAAAATGGAAAAAATTCTAAGATTCTTTTTTATTTGAATAGATGATGTAAGGGGAATTCAAATGAGAATATTTTTAATTAAAACTAATATATATTCATAAATTTTAAAGAAGATATTCCATGCCATCGTGATTTTATAGGGTATTAATACTTTATATATTGAAATAAAAATAAATTTATTCACAAAATAATTCATAAAATAAATTTGTATTAGAATAAAGTATTAATTGTAATATTTTTTTAACACATAAATGTTTCTATAGAAACCCCAAAACTACCAAAGAAACAATATTGTGTATAACTAACAGAAAAAAATATGGGGATTTACAAATAGGGAATGGTATTAATTTCATGAAAATTTGATTTTTTGAGGAAGAATAAGATCAATAAGGATCTGAAGAGAGTGCGCAATACTTGGAGATCGTGATTTTTATAATCAATATTCTGAATTATTTAAGAAGTAATCACCCACGTAACAATTTATCAAGGTGGATTGTGGAATAATATCTATATAAAGTGGTTTATAATAAAACATGGGATAGAAATAGATTCATTGTTTTTGTTCAAAAATTGTGTAGTAGGTAGCGAGAAGATATCTTTCTCTAGTTAGAATCTATAATATAGTGCGACTCTATGATGCAACAATCAGGAATATCCTTTGTTTAATCACATGTTTTTATAGTTGAAAATCCATGACTAGGGGTTTAAACAATCCCAAGAAAGTGTAGGCACTAACATTGAATAATAATATTCTAAAAATAATTGTTTTTTGTTTTATTTATATTCTATAATATTCAATTTAGGTTTTGAAACACAAATTGAGAAAATAGAAATAAAAAACATTCACATAGGTTGAATTTAGAAGAATAATTTATCAATTTAAGGGATAACTAATCCCCCCTCTCCACTAGGTTATCTTAATATATTTTTGAACCATAATTTTCAATCCAAACCATAATGAAAATGATATAAGGAAAGGGTTTCCAACAACTAAATCACAAATCAGTTCCTTATTGTCTATTAATGAGGATAAAGACCCCACATAAATCATAATATCAACCAATTTTGAATGTAGAATTAGTTATTAGAACATTCTAAGCATGAAAGATATAATAATAGTATAAAATCCTATTAATACTATGACATTGTGCAAGATAACTATCCACACCAACCACATCGGATGTAAATTTAGGGAATATAATGATACAAGTAACCCATATTTTTTAAATTTGTAGGTTATTCCGCATTTTTGATATTAGAGAAAATAGTGGAATGAGAGGAATGTTGTGTCTTTGTCGAGAAAAGAAATACCCTCTTGACCAAACATAGAACACAACAAAAGGTTTCATGAAGTGATATACTTATTGAGATTGAAAGGTGATAGAGGAAATGAGATCGATCTAAATGAGTGTGAATGAATAATATAAATATACTAATGGGTTTTAAATTAGTGATTATATGTTTTGAAGTAAAATATTAATTTTTCTATAGTAGAAAATAATTTATGTCTCAATAAGAACATTGGTTAATCCCAACAATGTTTTGATAGTATAATAAGTTTCATTTTCTATCCCCATAGGATAATTTATCGATTCCAACTGGCCATCATGAATGATTACTACAACTATAAAGAATAACTATCCTATAGATCGATTATATGAAAAAAGATCCAACACTTTTTTAAACCATTTGATCAAAAAAATAATTATACAATATATAAATAATTTAATGTGAAATCTATTTTAAATTGAGAACCCACCTACATAGGTTTAGTGTATTAAATTAAATCATTTAGAAATTTTCTATATGAAGTTGAAATTCTCTAAACTCCATCACATACTTCAATATATTTTCATTACGACCTTTCTAGTTCTTATAAATCCACCCCCATTGTTTTATCTATTAAAATTGAAATATATAAATTATAAATGATAATTTTTGACATTTTCATACCTTTTTAAAATTTTCATAAAGGAGGTAGGTGAGTGGTAAATGATAACATTAAAAAAAAACAAAACTATATAAGTAGGAATCAAAAACCATTAAGAACCCTCATGATTAAGTTATAGATTTTCAGGAAAATCTATCCACAGTCAATGATTGTTTAATATAATTTTCTTATCTTATCTTGACTAATTTTTTAATTCATGTACGGCCTATGTTGATATCCTCTTTTAATGTGATTTTTGTAAGAAATATTTATTCATTTAAACAAGTATTGTGTATTGTTTGAAAATAATTAATTGGGAAAGATGAAACTTACATAATGATATTCTAAATGATTTTAAAAACATAATTAAAAGAAACCATCAAATATAGCCTCACGTAAAGCCTTCTAATAAATTGTTAAATATGATTACACAGTCTTAAACTTTTGAATCCAATGCTACCAAAAGATATTGTGCATTGATTTTATCATATTCTATTCCCTTATTCTTTGTTTTTGTATATTCTAGTAAACATTGATTAATTTAATAATAAAATTTATTGTAAGGAATTTTGTAATTATGGTTTTCATTGTTGATTTGAAAATAACTTCTTTTACTTGTTATGTAATAGATAGAGTCTTGGTTTGCCATATTAATCATATTTCAATCGAGTTTGAAAATAATTTAGAGAATTATTTAGATTTTTCATTTAATAATGCTTAATATGGAGGTTGTATATAGTTCTTGTGTTATAAATTTGTTGGAATACCATGTTTAATCCAGAATGAAGTTAGCTACCATATAAAATATTTTTATTTTAAACAAACTATTATGTTTGGTATCTCCATGAGAAGATGAGTTAATTATCTACTATTCATGCATGAAATGAAAGATGTATCATCAGGATTTTATATTTCATCAGTTTCCATTTTAGCATCATCCTGAGAGAGATAGTATTCTAGTGAAAGAAAGAAATGATATCAGCATACATGAGAAAAATATTGAAGAAGATTTTGTTGAGAAAGTGAAAATTTTATTGGATGATGACATAACTCTAGAATATTAAGAATTTACTTAAATGACCATGCTGGAATTTTCAATGTGGTTGTATCATGGGGAAAGCATGTATGGAATTTATAATAACTTCATTAATTAAATTAATACATTTTTTAAGGACTTTCTACCAGATGGTGTAGACATTCCATCAAATAAATAAAGCGAATGGAATTTAATTAATCATCTTGTATTTTCTGTTAATAAATTCTATTCTTCTCTAAAAGATTGTAGTTTATTTTGGGAGGGAAAAGCAAACCAAAATGACTAAAATGAATGTGGTACATCTTGATGGAAGATAAACGCTTATGGAACATCATCTCATGTGTCCTAAAAAGTTTTGTGACACTTTCTATTGATTCCCAAACATCAAAATCTCTTCATCTCTGCATAAATATTTTTCAATATACGATGGCATGATGCTGACAAAGCTTTATGTAATGAAGCATTGTTTCATCCTGCAGATGGATTAGAATGGAAGATATTTAATGAACAACATCATAATTTTGTAGTTAAGGTGCGTAATGTCAGGTTGGGTCTATCCTGTGATGGTTTTAATGCATTTGGTTAGATTCTTACTGTTCACAACATATAGCCAGTTTTTATTCATGTTTTTAATCTTCCTTTCTGGATGTGTTGAAAAGAACAATTCACTTTATTTAGTATTCTAATAACTGGACATTATAATCCCTATAATGATATATATTTCTACATGCACCCTTTGATAAGAGAGTTTAATCAAATTTTGGATTTGGGTGAGCGTACGTTCGATGATTCTTCAAATAATAGATTTTTTGATGTGGACTACCCTTATATGGACCATAAATGATTTCCATGCTTTTCAAATGATTTATTAGTGGAGAACAAATGGAAAACTATAATTTCCCATTTGTATGAAGAATACATGATTGAAAAGTAATAAATATCATTGTAGTTTGAGTTTAATGGGGAATCGACGATTCGTGATAATAGATCATAAAAATAGGATGAATAATATGAGGCTTGACAATAATATTAACACTAAACAACCACCTCAACATATTTCCAGAAGTGATATTATTAATGAATTGAAATATTTTAGTTTTTCATTAGGGAATGGTCAGCTGAAATCTAAAAAGTAGAATTATTTTTACTATGATATAACTTACAATTAGAACAAGAGAAATATTTTTTTGAGTTTCCATATTGGTCTAACAATTTGTAACATCATTTTTAGACATAATTAATATTGGTGAAAATTTTTCTGAAATGTTGCGTTAAATTATTTCTAATATGAAGGGGTAGATCAAAGATTAATTTTGATCTCATCGGGACTTATTGGATTGGGTTATTTGACTAGAACTGCATCATGTGTGTATCAATGAAAAGAATGGGAAGTTCGTTGTGCTTCTAATGTGATGAAACCATTAGAGAAAGATCAAATTGTGGTTCTATTGAAGAATATCAAGGTTCTTGATGGATATTTTAGAAACATATCTAAATTATTCAACAATAGACATTTAATCCTAAATACCAAAAAACTCATGAATATCACATCTTTATTCATGAATTGATTCTAATAGAAATTTTGTGTTTTATATCCAATAATTTTAGGGTTATAGTGATTCGACTTTACCTTTTTTAGAGGCCTTTATGATAAAATTTTATACAATTTATTCTTGATAAAAATAATGTAGGAGGCACTATTTATTAAGTGTGATTTGGAAAAAAACAATTTCCTCCATCCCTTTTCACATGCATGATTCATTTAACTGTTCATCTTCTAACCGAAACACCTCTTGGGGGAGAAGTTTCTTTTATGTGAATGTATCATACTGACTGAAATATGTACACAATGAAATAATATGTATGAAATAAGAATTATCCTAAATGTTCGATTTTGAGGGGTTATCTAGATCAAGAATTTATGGATTTTTGTTCAAGGTATTTTTGTGATGTGCGCACAATACATCACCAAATAAATAGAAATGAAGATGAGCAGTTTTGTAACACCCCAGGTAAATAAAGAATATGACATTTTCATATATATCCATATTTGTGAATAAAATATTAATATGTCTTTAAAGGGGACGCTCTGCACGATGGCGTACCGAACACACAACAACGAGTTTCTTGGGAATCTTACGTTGCACTCTAATAATAAAATAAAATTATTTTAAATGGTTGTTAACATGTAGCCATTGTATTTGCGGGAATGGATAGAAATAACTAAAATATTATTATATATGTTTTGAAATGTTTTTACATTTATCCAATAAATGATAAAGGCTTAAAATACGGAAAGAATTCAATTTTAGGCGTATATGCCCTAGTTTTCACTAAAGGTTCACTTATCGCCTTTTGATGGCGAACCGTCATTAGATATATTTTTTTTTCACTCTTATACATCCTATTGGACCAAATAAAACTCTTCTTAAGAATTGGGACATCAAAATTTACTTTGTGTAAATTTTTGGCATCTTTCTGATAAAGTTCTTTTTTTAATGAATAGTGTAAAATGTTGTATTTTAATTCAAAACCTCTTTTTAATCTAATTTTTTTATATGACAAGATTATCTTTTTAATTTGATTTATAGCGAAATTAGAATATATTTTTACCATTAAATCCAATAGTGGTCATTGGAATTAATTTCACTTTGAAATCAAACTTAAACTACTGTCAATCTTTTGATACATATTGTTTCATAAAAACACGCTATTTGCTCTGACAACCGGAATTAATTATTAAATTAATTAATGTTACTTATATGTTTTGAATTTTGTAAAATAGGCTTAATTTTTGAATTCGTAATATCAAATATATCTTTGGGTGAAGTTTTGGGATTTTTCTGAAAAACTTCAATTTTTGATGAATAGTGAAACCACTAAGTTGTACTTATTAAAACTGATTTTTCCGTTTAAATGAAAATTTTCCATCTTTGTGTTTTGAATTTCAAAAATCCGACATACATGGTTGTCATTAATAAGTAAAATGTTGTTCAATGGGATAAAAATAATTTTTTTTGTGAATAGTAACTTATTAAGTTTTTAATCGCGATTAGAGGTAATTAGTGTAGTTTAAGGTAAAAATAATGTTTTAATAATATGAAATGAACTTGTCACATGTCCTAACCTCATTGGATGTGTCGTGTACGACCATTAAAACCCATGGGTCAACTTGGGGACCCCATGAAGCCACTTTGGTTGGAAAATGATATTAATATCTTTTTTTTAAAGTTAAAGTAAAAAATGAGACAAACATGAAATGTTTTAATAAAACAATTTTTACATGGGGTTATACAAATCATATTTCTGACTATAAATATTCATTGGAAATATAAAAGGATTTCCTACATCATAGTAGTTTTTTATAATTTTTAGACATTAAATAAATTCAATTATTTATGACATCATGATGATGCAGCGGTGACCTCATTATTTAACGATTTAAATAAAATGGATAGGTAATGTAATATCTAAGACCTACACATGTCCAAAACCTATTTGACGAGTGGAGTTCTAATCCTTATCACCTTATCCTCTAAATACATCAATATGTGACCTTTAAAATCCGAAAAACTTCTGAAAATAATGTAACATTTTGTAACTTTACAAGAGTGCCCCTCCTCTCCTCTTATAAAAGGCCCCCAACTCTACCTCCTTACCCACACTCCAAAAGCCTTTGGCTCGGCCAACCCCTGCCCATTTTGTCTCTCCCCTTCCCTCTCTTACTCCTTAAAGCCTCACATTGGGCATAATGCTTCCCAAGGAAGCCTTTGAGCTCAAACCAAAGGGAGTTACCCGATTTTAAGGTAATGTCTTCACTTGTGTCCTTTTGTTTTATTTTGCTTCTCCAACCCCCTAAAATCTTTTTATTAATTTATTTTGTAACAAATACAGTATCATAAATATAATAGGATGTTTTTTAAGAAGTATTAGAGCTAAACTTAAACAGACCTACATATAATTGCTAAAGAATATACTGTTTCTGTGGATGGCGAATTTCTGCCTCCCGAAACGATGATTATTCAACATTCTTTTAACAGCTTAAAAGGTGACCATTAAGATGTCACTATATTTATATGTAATATATAATATGTTTATGTTTTCCTTAAGCTTCTGTATTTTTCATTTATGGCATACATTTATGGCTTCCATTATGGGTATACGCGATATCTTCATTTAAGGAAGTGCGGACTACCGCTCCCTCAAAGTGATTTGATTCGTTAATACCATATGTGGTACGTATAAAGGATATATTTAATGATATTATATATGATAACATACTGGAATTAAAATACTATTATGTATCATTATGTTTTAATTCCATTAAATATGAAGTAGAAATGGAAGTAGCGTTCATGCGTACGTACGACTTACCGTCTCCATGAACGGTACATTTCATTTCTTATCTCAAAATGTTATGTAATATTATAAGTACATATATATAATGGATATATATGTAATATATTACATCTAAATTATGGATATCATTCTGGAATTATAACATATATATATATATCTCATTTTGTTTTAATTCCATTAATATGACAAAAAATGAAAGTAGCGTTCATGCGTACGTACGACCTACCGTCTCTATGAACGGTGCTTTTCGTTTTTTATCTCCAAATGATATGGAATAGTATAAAATGAATATTTACTGGATATATATGATATTTTAATCATTAATACTATTCTGGAAATTATTTACTTATAACTACATGGGCAATCTTTTTTCAAACAAGTTCATTTTTGACTCATGTACCAAACATCGACAAAAACGTCTGATATGAACAAACATTATTAAACAATTATTATAACATTATAATATGTGATGTGAACTGAATAATAATCTCTAATGGATGTAATTATGAAATTATTAATTGACCAATGTTTGTTATTCAGGAATATAAAGAAATGAACAAGACAAGTTGGACTTGAGGAAAGGGGTCCTACTCCTCTCTTTCTTTTTAAGTACACTCTTTTATGTCATTCCTTCTAAGATCATCTTTCTTGTGATTGGGCTGTTATTTTATATTACTCTTACTTTAATTTTTATGTTCATATGATGATATTCCATAGTCTCTTTCATCAATCCATTTTGGAAGTTTTGAGTGGCGCCGTTAGGCTACCGAATTTTCGTAAGAGATCTAACCTCTCTCTTTCTCTTTAAGTACTATCCTTTATGTCACTTATTTTAAGATCCTATTTGTTATGATGGGGGATATTCTTTTATATTCATCATTATGTACATTTTATTGTAATGTGATGAGATACCCTATTTTATCTCATCAATCCATTTTTGGAAGTTTTATGTGGTGTCGTTAGGCTGCCGAGTTTTCGTAAGGGATTTTTCATCTCAATTTTATTCCCGTGACATTTATGCTACATTTGCCAAAATTTCCTTTGAGTGGTGTATGTACTGACCATTATTTTACTCATTGTGTAATATTCTTTCATTTATGAGTATTTACATCAATGTTGTATTGTCCTTCTTTCACAGGGCGTATGTTTCAAAAGATACCCATGTCGGTATGGGAACCTTTCACCCTCCTCTTTTTAAAAGACTTATTTTGTTGGGTCTTTTAATTTACATATTGGTATGTTGGGATATGTTCTCATATATCCTTATTGATGTGAATTTTATGTCCAAGTGATGAGATACCCTTTTTTATCTCTCATCAACTCATTTTGATGTGACGCCGTTAGGCTGTCAAGGGAACTTCTTAACCAAATTTCGATTTCTTTAGGTTCAACATGTAGTTATTGAATATGTCATCCTTTGAATATGTGTGAATGAACTTTGATTATTTTACACTTAATATCCACTTATATTTGGTGTATTCGTTTTTCACACATAATTATGTAATTGATTTATCCTTAAACCAAGGATATCGTCTTTGTAAGGGACTTCGTCTCAATCTCCTTTCATTGAGGCATATTTTGTTTTATACACAACCTTATTTTATACGGTGTATAAACCCCTTTGACTTTTACGTTTATCCAAATTGATTTTTTTTATACGAAGCGTTTTACTAAATGACAAAAGTGAATGTTTTTGTCGTACGTATGCGGCGACAACGACTTCTCCGCCGCCGTGACCATTATTTGAGTTTAGGCTCCCTCTACAAGCCATAACTTTTTTTATAAGAAAAATAAATACCATGTTTTACTTTTCATTTGTTTTGGTATTGAAAATGGTTTTCATAATGTTTTTATATCAATGTGTTGTATTGATATCTTGTGATTGAAAGGTGGAAATGTTATGTTTCCTTTATGCATGTTTTATGTGATAAGATTATGTTATGGTTCTTGGGAATTGTTATGAAGATGGGTGGTTCCGTGATAAACTAAGGGCGGGTGAGCCCGATATAGCTCTCCAATGCATTGAGTAACGCAATGTAGTGAAACTTTAAGGTTTCTCTGAAGAGATTTAGGGAATATACTATGATGGGTATTCCAAACATATCCAAGAGGGTTAATCTCTACGTAAGAATGTTATGAATGCCTCAAGTTACCTTTATGTCTTATGATTTCTATGATTTATTCATGGTTTGATGAGGTATGTTAAAGTGCCTATGTTTTATGGGTAAAGTATGATTTCATTCTTATGTATATATGAACTCATGTTTGCTTTCCATATTTTTATAACCCTTACTGAGATTTTTATGCTCATCCCAAGTTTATGAAATGTTTTTCACAGGTCAAGGGAAAGGTACATGATGTGATGATAGTTTCAAGGATGTGTCAAGAAAGAATCCGTGTTTTATTTTAAATATGTTTCCGTTGATGGGAAGAATGAATATTGTCTTTTATGTAACCACTTTGTTTAAATGTGGAATGTAATGCAAGTTTCATGATCTAATTCTCTAAAACTCTAAACCTAAAAAGATCTTCAATGTGTAATCTTGTAATAACTCAATATTAAGTAAGGTTTAAGGCTGGGGCCTTATAGTTGGTATCAAAGGTCAGTTTAGATAACTTTAGAGGTTAGGGTATTCTTTAAGCAGAAGTGGAATTACAATAATGGTTAGGATTTCAGAAAGAGTCCCAGTTTTAGATAAAGTGAATGAGTAAGTGTATCTTAGTGTTTACCTTCCTCATTAGTACATGATGGTTTTGTTGATATACTCACACTGATATTTCAGTTTTTAGTGAATGGATGGATCTTGCAGGCACCAAAGAGACAACAGGTTTGAAGGAAACTTTTGTGGTTCTATGATTAAGAAACTAGATAAAATGGGGGATTCAATGAGGAAAATCCTGGTTGTTCTAAACCAACTATCAAGGAGTCATGATCAACCACTTGAACCTTGGTATGATCTTTAATGCATCATGTACGAGATGACCATTCGATATGGAAGTTCAGGTAATAATGATAAAGGTAACGATTAGAGTGTATATGATCCTTACTTTTGAGGTAATTATGTGTTACTATATATTATGATGGAAGTGAAAGGCATGAGATAAAATTGAGGTTAAATTATGTTATGATTATGTTTGAAGATTTGATCTCATTTTGGGGAATGTATTAAGAATTATATAGTTTTGGAAAAAGGACAACACGCAGACCATGTGACAACCTGTCGCGTCGGACAAAGCTGTGGGAATCGAACCCACAACCAAAGTGCAACTGGTATTTATCTCCTACCACTGGACTACGTGAAGTCCCTGGTTAGATTGACTGATTCTTTTTAGTTAGATGATTTTATGAATTAAGAGTAATTTTATTTTGGTTTATCTACGGAAATATATTAACCTATCATGGAGGATATGTGATTAGGTTAATTACCTTTCAATATGAGACTTTAGGAGCAACTGATGTTGTTTGGAGATAAATGTTACGATTTAACTTGGAAGACTATGTGACTAAATCCTTCAAATATTTGGGTTTCAATATTAGATTGGTTTACTTTGAAGAATTTTATGGACAAATTTTTTATCGAATGGTCCGCGTTGAACATTGGGTTTTGTTGGACAAATTTTGGAGATTAAGCATAGATTTTCTTTTTATAAAGGGTAATCCTTTTCTGGATTATCTGATCTTGTACTAACCTTTTTGGTTTTGGTTTTGGTTAAAGTCTAAAGACATGGGATTTATATAGTTCTCTTTGGTGGATTAGGTGATTCTCTAGAGGTTGATTATAGTACTCTTAATGCGAACAAGTCTCCCTAGATACTCATCTTTTGGAAAAAATATGAGTTTGATTACGAAATCTAGTAAAAGTTGAAATTCAACATGATAAGTGATTATGTTTCCTTATGAATAATTTCCTCAATAAAAAGTAACTTAAAACAAAAATGTTTTCTATTAACTTTTCCTACTGGGGAATCGAATACCGTTTAACCCATCACAAGTTTGTGATTTTCTTATGGTTAACTTTCTCCTAGACATGTTTACTATCACTCTCCCTCAAGAACATGACCCTTTTCTTTTTCTTCCATTCCCATGTTTTTCTACATGGAATCCTAGTATGGGTTAACTCGGGTGACCTCTGTACTTATCTTCCTTTATTTTAAAGTTATTTTTTTACCGACTCTTGTTCTGATGTGGGACTTTCAAAGATGTTTCCAAGCTCAATTTTAAAAATTGCGAGGATGCAAATTCCCAAAAGGGGGGAAGGATGTAACGCCCCAGGTAAATAAAGAATATGAAATTTTTATATTTATCCATATTTTTGAATAAAATATTAATATGACATTAAAGGGGATGCTATGCTCGATGGCGTACCCAACACGCAACAACGAGTTTCTTGGGAATCTTACGTTGCACTCTAATAATAAAATAATATTATTTTAAATGGTAGTTAACATGTAGCCGTTGTATTTGCGGGAATAGATAGAAATAACTAAAATATGATTATATATGTTTTTCTATGTTTTTAAATTTATCCAATAAATGATAAAGGCTTAAAATACGGAAAGAATTCAATTTTAGGCGTATATGCCCTAGTTTTCACTAAAGGTTCACTTATCGCCTATTGATGGAGAACCATCAATAAATATAGTTTTGTTCACTCTTATACATTCTATTGGACCAAATAAAACTCTTCTTAAGAATTGGGACATCAATATTTACTTTGTGTAAATTTTTGGTATCTTTCCGATAAAGTTCATTTTTTTAATGAATAGTGTAAAATGTTGTATTTTAATTCAAAACCTCTTTTTAATCTAAATTATTTATATGATTAGATTATATTTTGAATTGGTTTTAAAGTGAAATTAGAATATAATTTTACTATTAAATCCAATAGTGGTCGTTGGAATTAATTTCACTTTGAAATCAGACTTAAACTAGTGTCAATATTTTGATACTTATTGTTTCATAAAAACACGCTATTTGCTCTGACAACAAGAATTAATTATTAAATTAATTAATGTGACTTATATCTTTTGGATTTTTTAAAATAGACTTCATTTTTGAATTCGGAATATCAAATATATCTTAGGGTGAATTTTTTGGATTTTTCTGAAAAACTTCAATTTTTGATGAATAGTGAAACCACTAAGTGGTAGTTATTAAAACTAGTTTTTCCGTTTAAATGAAGTTTTTACATCTTTGTGTTTTGAATTTAAAAAATCCGACATACATGGTTGTCATTAAGAAGTAAAATGTGGTTCAATGGGATAAAAATAATTTTTCGGTGAATAGTAACTTATTAAGTTTTTAATTGCGATTAGATGTAATTAGTGTAGTTTAAGGTAAAAATAATGTTTTAATAATATGAAATGAACTTGACACATGTCCTAAACTCATTTTATGTGTCATGGCCGACCATGAAAACCCATGGGTCAACTTGGGGACCCCATGAAGCCACATTGGTTGGAAAATGACATTAATATCTTTTTATTTAATGTTAAACTAAAAATGAGTCAAACATGAAATGTTTTAATAAAACAATTTTTAAATTGGGTTATAAAAATCATATTTTTGACTATAAATATTCATTTTAAAGATAAAACTATTTCCTACATCATAGTATTTTTTTTATAATTTATAGACATTAAATAAAGTAAATTATTTATGACATCATGATGATGCAGCGATGACCTCATTATTTAACAATTTAAATAGAATGTATAGATAATGTAATATCTAAGACCTAAACATGTCCAAAACCTATTCTATGAGTGGTTTTAGAATTATTATTACCTTATCATTTAAATAAAACAATTTGGGACCTTTAAAATCCGAAAATCTTTTGAAAATAAGGTAACATTTTGTAACTTTACAGGAGTGCCCCTCCTCTCCTCTTATAAAAGGCCCCCAAATCTACCTCCTTAACCACACTCCCAAAGCCTTTGTCTCGGCCAACCCCTGGACATTTTGTCTCTCAACTTCCCTCTATTACTCCTTGAAGCCTCACTTTGTGCAGAAGTCTTTCCAAGGAAGCCTTTGAACTCAAACCAAAGAAAGTTACCCGATTTTAAGGTAATGTCTTCACTTGTGTCCTTTTGTTTTATTTTGCTTCTCCAAAACCCTAAACTCTTTTTATTCATTTGTTTTGTAACAAATCCATTATATTAAATATACTAGGATGTTGTTATAATAAGTATTCTAGCTACACTTACACACACCTACATCTAATGGGTAAAGAACATACTGTTTCCGTGGATGGTGAATTTCTGCTTCCCGAAATGATGATTGTTCAACATTCTTTTAACACCTTCAAAGGTGGCCATTAAGATGTCACTATATTTATATGTGATATATTATATGTTTATGTTTTTTTTATGCTTATGTATTTTTAATTTATGGAATACCTTTATGGCTTCCATTATGGGTATACACGATATCTTCATTTAAGGAAGTGCAGACTACCGCCCCTCAAAGTGAATTGATTCGTTAATACCATATGTGGTACGTATAAAGGATATATTTAATGATATTATATATGATACCATACTGTAATTAAAATACTATTATTTATCATTAAGTTTTAATTCCATTAAATATGAATAAAAATGGAAGAAGCGTTCATGCGTACGTACGGCTTACCGTCTCCATGAACGGTACATTTTATTTCTTATCTCAAAATGTTATGTAATATTATATGTACATATATATAATGGATATATATGTAATATATTACATATAAATTATGTATATCATTCTGGAAATGTAACACATATATATCTCTCTCATTTTGTTTTAATTCCATTAATATGATAAAAAATGAAAGTAGCGTTCATGCGTACGTACGACCTACCGTCTCCATAAACGGTGCTTTTCGTTTTTTATCTCCAAATGATATGGAATAGTATAAAATGAATATTTAATGGATATATATGAAATTTTAATCATTAATACTATTCTGGAAATTATTTACTTATAACTACATGGGCAATCTTTTTTCAAACAAGTTCATTTTTGGCTCATGTACCAAACATCGACAGAAACGTCTGATATGATCTAACATTATTAAACAATTATTATAACATTATAATATGTGATATGAACTGAATAATAATATCTTAAGGATGTACTTAGGAAATTATAAATTGACCAAAGTTTATTATTTAGGAATATAAATAAACGAACAAGACAGGTTGGACTTGAGGTAAGGGATCCTACTCCTCTCTTTCTTTTTAAGTACACTCTTTTATGTCATTCCTTCTAAGCTCATCTTTCTTGTGATTGGGATGTTATTTTATATTACTCTTACTGTACGTTTTATGTTCATATTATGAGAGACCGTATTCTCTCTCATCAATCCATTTTAAAAGTTTTGAGTGGCGCCGTTAGGCTGCAGAATTTTCGTAAGAGATCTAACCTCTCTCTTTCTCTTTAAGTACTCTCCTTTATGTAACTTCTTTTAATCTCCTCTTTGTTATGATGGGGGGTGTTCTTTTATATTCCTCTTTCTGTAAATTTTATTTTAATGTAATGAGATACCCTATTTGATCTCATCAATCCATTTTTGGATGTTTTAAGTGGCGCCGTTAGGCTGCCGAGTTTTTGTAAGGGATTTTTCATCTCACTTTTATTCCCGTGATATTTATGCTACATTTGCCACAATTTCCTTTGAGTGGTGTATGTAATGACCATTATTTTACTCATTGTGTAATATTCTTTCATTTATGAGTATTTACATCAATGTTGTATTTTCCTTCTTTCACGGGGCTTATGTTTCAAAAGATACCCATGTCGGTAAGGGAACCTTTCACCCTCCTCTTTTTAAAAGAATTCTTTTGGTGGGTCTTTTAATTTACATATTGTTATGTAGGGATATGTTCTCATATATCCTTATTGATGTAAATTTTATGTCCAAGTGATGAGATACCCTTTTTTTATCTCTCATCAACTCATTTTGATGTGACACCGTCAGGCTGTCAAGGGAACTTCTTAACCCAATTTTGATTTCTTTGGGTTCAACATGTAGTTATTGAATATGTCATCCTTTTAATATGTTTGAATGACCTTTGATTATTTTACACTTAATATCCACATATATTTGGTGTATTTGTTTGTCACACATAATTATGTAATTGATTTATCCTTAAACTAAGGATACCGTCTTTGTAAGGGACTTCGTCTCAATCTCCTTTCATTGAGGCATATTTCTTTTTTATACAAAACCTTCTTTTATACAGTGTATAAACCCCTTTGACTTTTACGTTTATCCAAAAGGATTATTTTTTATACGAAACGTTTTACTAAATGACAAAAGGGAATGTTTATGTCGTACGTATGTAGCGACAACGACTTCTCCGCCGCCGTGACCATTATTTGAGTTTCTGCTTCCTCTACAAGCCATACATTTTTTTAAAAGAAAAATAAATACCATGTTTTACTTTTCTTTTGTTTTGTTATTGAAAATGGTTTTCATAATGTATTTATATCAATGTGTTGTATTGATATCTTGTGATTGAAAGGTGGAAATGTTATGTTTCCTTTATGCATGTTTAATGTGATAAGATTATGTTATGGTTCTTGGGCATTGTTATGAAGACGGGTGGTTCCATGATAAACTAAGGGCGGGTGAGCCCGATATAGCTCTCCAATGTATTGGGTAACGCGAAGGAGTGAAACGTTAAGGTTTCTCCGAAGAGATTTAAGGAATATACTATGATGGGTATTCCAAACGTAACCAAGAGGGTTACTCCCTACGTAAGAATGTTATGAATGCCTCAAGTTACCTTTATGTATTATGATTTATATGATTTATTCATGGTTTGGTGAGGTATGTTAAAGTGCCTATGTTTTATGGGTAAAGTATGATTTCATTATTATGTATATATGAACTCTTGTTTCCTTTCCATATTTTTATAACCCTTACTGAGCTTTTTATGCTCATCCCAAGTTTTTGAAATGTTTTTCACAGGTCAAGGGAATGGTACATGATGTGATTATAGTGTCAAGGATGTGTCAAGAAAGAATTAGTGTTTTATTTTAAATATGTTTCCGTTGAGGGGAAGAATGAATATTGTCTTTTATGTAACCACTTTGTTTAAATGTGGAATGTAATGCAAGCTTCATGATCTAATTATCTAAAACTCAAAACCTAAAAAAATCCTCAATGTGTAATATTGTAATAACTCAAGATTAAGTAAGGTTTAAGGATGGGGCCTTATAATTTTTGCAAAATTGATCCCTAATTTCTATATCTTCCCTAAATAAGATGAATTTTGGGGCCTTATACATTGGCTTCGTTGAGCCATGAAGTGCAGGAGATGGCACATCACACAATGTTGTTTAACTGTGGTTTGTTTGATTAATATATCAAGTATGTAATTTGGATATTTACATGTTATATAATATTATAAAATTTCACATATAATATACACTTTTATTATAATTTTATATTGGGGAAAAACAAATTATAAGTAGAATTCCTTGATCTTTTCCTTGGAGAAAGAGAGAGGCTGTAAATAGCCTAGAGATTCATGCATGGTTGAAACCAAAGATATTACCATTAATTTAATTAGATTAATAAATATATATCCACTTAATTTTATTATTCACATATATTTTAGGTGTTGATTTTACCTTTTTACTATATTTATTATGAATTTAGAGCATTGGATTTTGGTCCTAATTATTTGTTTCATGAATGAAAATCTTTAATAATAAATTTGTATAATTTTTTTAATACTGATCATGTGGGGAAAATGAGAACACAACATTATGGTTTTATGTTAGCTTCTATATAATATTATTATGCTACTGTATCAGATAGTCATCCTCGATATGAAGATGCGTATTATTATGGACTTTTTGATAAAATATTGTTATTGTATTACTACTATCAGGCAGAGCCACTATGATGAAATGTAAATGGGTTGATTCAATGAGATGACCTCGTACATTTATTAATGACTATGGATTTAGAGTTATTTACATGAGTTGATTATTGCGTGCTGATGAACTATAGATATTTGCATTAATGGATAACCAATTGTTTAATGTGAAAGATCATCAAAGACCTGATTATGGTGTCATTGATGAAATAATCCCAATACATATTTTTCATGATGTTGGTGATGTTATTTCCACCATTAAAGAAACATTATTGCTGCCCAAAATATTTCATTTTATGAATCCAATTTTACTATTGTGAGAGTTGATGTTGAACCTAACGTAGTGATGGGTAATATATAAAAGCAACCATATATTTTCACTGTTCATTCAGTTTACATTTACATGATTTTCTCAAGTTAGTAATACTATATTTACATTAATTTTGTTTAATTTTTAAATAATATGTTTTTTTATTATTTCATGGTGCTGTTTCATTAAATTAGATTTATTTCAATGTAGAAAACCAGAAATTTTATTTTTAAAAATTTATAACATGGTAATGTAATTTTAAAAATGTTCCCAGTCATTTAATTGTAATAATTTGTAAATTGGTAATTTAAATAATTCAAATTGTTTTCTATCATGAATTTCTGCTAGATTTATGTTGTGTGCATGATTTTTAAAAAAAATATCCAAATTTTAGATTTCCTTCTTATGCAGTTTATGCCAAATACAACCGATGGTTGAAGGAAGCGACTCTTTGATCTCAATCGACCAAGGAATGAGAATGTGTGGCCTCCATCACATCCATTAGTAACCTAAAATATAATGTTTTTTTATTCATTATAATTTTTTAGGGACAATCACTTCAACCAGATTTGAATAATCATGCTAGTAAGGGTCCTTGTGGTGATTCTCCTAGAGCATGACGTAGCACCCTTCATACCTATTCCCACACTAACCCACCAGTGGACACACCTTCCACCACACATTTTCATCATTCACTTGATTCAATGAGTAATTTATTATCCATGACTACATCATCATCTCAATTACCCTCCTATTTATATACATTGTCTTTACAGCCTTTAGAGATAATCCCACTATTGCCTCCCTCGTCTAATTTTTCTCTAAATCCCATAACATGACTACACCTCCTCCAAAGATCTTTCCACCTTTACCATATCCATATCCTATGATGTATCTACCATCCTAAAATCTATATTCTATTATGTTGACATCACCACCAATTCTTACAATCCAACCACTAAATGATATTTCTGTTCCATCAGCTTCCACTCTAATGTATGAAGGTAACCTAGAACATGCACCAGTATAGACACTACCTTCCGAGGCCACTCAGCTAGGACATCCTAGAGATCCATCACGGTCTGTTGAGAATCCTGTAGAAGGTTATTTAATTATAATTGTTTCAGATTATATAACTTTATTTTTTTTATTTTGTTGAATAACTACTTTCTCCCCCAATATTATTCTTATTCATTTGGACTTTCTACTAGGCGATGTGGACACACTCTAATAGAGGTTGTCTAAAATTTCTAGACACAGCTAATGGTGGATTACAATCCATAAAATCATATGGTAGTTCCAACTGTAAGTTAGTGTAGAAGTTGTATGGCCACTATGACCAAGTATCATGATATCATTCCAGTGGAATTGGTGTTATGGAGATATATCAGTAAAGAAGTCATGGAAAAAGAATGGGAGAAAATAGGGGTAAGAAAGTTTTAAAAATTTATATCTATATTACTTTTGTATTTAAATGAAATAACATGTTTTTGGTAGAGTCTGTTTAGTATTCCAAATGAATAATATGTTAAGACTACAAGGTTGATGGATTTTGGGGAGTTATGTTCACATAGCAGAAATATTTGTATGTAGGTTAGAAGACCAGAGTTGGTACTAACTTATAGTGTTTACCTACATTCCCTAACAATCCAAGATTTCAATACAAAAAAATGATTACACATTGAATGATTGATGAATTTAATGTATTCCCAATCAATAATGGTTTGAATATAAATTTTAATTCTTATTACTTGAATTGGAATTTTTTAGGAATTTTCAACGAAAAACACAAAGATCAATGATTTATTGATTTATCTGCACACATTGGGGTGCACTACAATGCCAGAGCATGAGAAGCTCCATGTACTTTAACCAGGTATTGTGATGTTATAGAGAATGTTAAACTAAAAATATTATTGAATAGATATATGCCCAATTTTTCCATCTCTCATATATGGTTATATGTGTATTTCTCATTTGTAGAAATCTATATTGGGCATCGAAGTTCGTGTACCGTGTTGCAAATTATTTTTCTCTAGTAGAAAGAAAAAGGATGAAAGTGTATTAAATGCACATAACCAATATATTATTGTAATATTTTTTATTTATATTTAAAATATTTATAAAGAATTCATAATTTAATATTTTTATAATTTCATCAGTCTTCCTTGGAGGACCTCTATGATAAAGAAGATGACAACTTCGTTCCACATGATAATTTATGTCGGGTATTAGGTGAGCAGAACTTGGGGAGCATACAACGTAGACCCGGTAAAAAAATCATCCCATCTAGGTATTTGTCCTCACAAGGATCTTGTTAATCCTATTAAACCTTTGATCTAGAAATGTCTCATGCATAAGTAGTGGAGGAAAATAAAATAGATTTTGAGAAGCATCATAGAAATCAGATGAAGACAGAAAATTTTATGAAAGCTATGGTAGTTTTGATTTAGACACTTACATTTGATGATGATGCAACTTTTCAATCATGTATGGAGTAAATTATATCTTTAAATGATGCATCGGGTGATTCCAATGAGGGTTATAGTGGTGATTAAGGCTATGGTGATAGATCTGCTGATGGTGAGAATGTTTTTGATGTTTCTATTCGTGATGATCTTGTTGATGATGTTTCTATTGTTGATGATGGTGATGGGAATGGGGATGGGGATGAGGAATTTGGTGATGGGGGTATATTAATCCCCTCAATTTTAGACTTAGCAGGGAGACCTGTTCAAGTACTTTAAGGACATGAATTTAATTCTTGCATAGATGAGAATGGTTAATTTAACTTTGGTGTGTACATTACGTATGAAATGTTATTAGGGGACACATGGTTGGATTCTATTATACTAGGTATTCCTACACTAAATATATATATCCACTAGGATTATCTCAAGCTTTGAAAGTGTGTTTTTATTGTATCTTACTGCTTTTAAATTCATTCTCATGATTTTCATGAATATATTTCAAATGATTTATATGAACTTAATTTTAGATAATAATGTGAATTAATTGGGTTATTTATATTTATTTGATTTATTTTTATTATCCATTTCATAATATGACCACTTTTGAATACTCTAAATGTAGGAAATGATAATTCCCTATAACCAAATCCTTGATTATATTAGAATCTCATTGATGTTTTTTAATGTTATGATATGTAGACCATTGGGTTAGACATTGATAATATTGGGTGGGAGGCTATAGGTGGCTACAGAGTGGGGGGTCCTGGGTGGGGTGGGGACTACTGTGTGGAGGGAGGGGGTTGCAAAAGGCTGGGGAGTGGGTGGGGGGTGGCTTCCCCAAGGGGTTGTAGGTGGATGTGGAGAAGGGGGTGGTGGGTGGAGTGGGGATTCCCTAGGGGTGGATATATGTGGTTAGGGAGAAGGGGGTGTTAGGTGGAGGGAGGGGGAGGGTCTTCTCGAGGGGGTAGTAGGTGGATGGGAAAAATAGGGGGTGGGGGAGGGGCTACACCATGGGGGATGTAGGTGGTTGGGGAGTGGGTGCTGGGTGGGGGTATGGGGGGATATAAGAGGCTGGGGAGAAGAGGGGGGAGGGGCTTCCCCAGATGGGGCTATAGGTGGATGGGGAGAAGGTGGGTGCGGTGTGGAGGGAGTAAGAGGGACTTCCCTATGGGGCAGTAGGTGGCTGTTATGTGAATTCAATATTTTTTGGCTATTTAACTTCTGATTATATTGCATTGGTAAACTGTTTTATTATTTAATGATTCTATGAGAGTTATTTATTATTCATTATTTGTTTTATGGATGAAAAATTATTTTTAAATATTTGTTTAGTGATTTTTGTGTTTTAGTAATGTGTTAATGTACTCAAATTGAGGGAATTCAGGGTTAAAGTGGTGGTTTAATAAAGTGTTTGGTTAGGTTAATGTGTAATTTATTTAATCATTAATGGAATAAATAATTATGAACAAATGGGATCTAGAGTTTTTTTTAATTCTATTCTTGATGTATTAAGTACAATTTCTTTCTACATTAGTTATTATTTTTCTTAGATAAAATTTAGTGATTATCCATGAATATTTCTTTTTATGTTATACTTGTTTTTAAATGGCGTTTTTAGGTACATTTGATGTAAATAGGTGAAAATAATTGAGTTGAGTGGGATAAACGCAAAAAATAATTATAATATTTGCTTGATAATTATTTCTAACACTTTTATTATTGTGAAACTCGTAGGTACCTATCCCCAATTAGGGATCCTTGAGTTAGGAAGAGATAAGTGACAATGATTTTTGATCTATGTGTTTGCACTGTCCTTGATTTAGACCAAACAAATCATGTGATGACATGTGTTTAACATAATAGATGATATGATTCTATGATTTTGGAATATGGTATTATTATTATTCATCTATTTATCTACAATTTTCTTTTATTAATGGTACTTAATGCATCAGTTATGAGTGATTTGGGTGGCTTGGTTTCGGCTTTTTGCTTTATTTTCATCCGGATAATAATGATGTTAAATAATTTAGATATTTACATTTTTATTATATTATCATTGTCAACATATTTGGATTCTAGGGATTTCATTGGTTCCAACTAAATAATATTGTCACTTCCTTTATGTACATTATTTGTGTGTATACAAATCCTATGCATGGTGTTTCATATAAACGCAAGATCCCTTTATTCCACTTCACATATTCAAATATTTTTTGTGAAATGAAATCATAAAAGGCTTTTTGGGTCATTAGTCTCTCAATTATAGGGTAAAATAGAAAGTAATTATTCCAATGTTTTTTTATTTCTGATGAAAATTTCATATTATTATAAATTTTCAACCAGTACGGGATTTTCATTGTAAACTATAGGAATCTTCCCAATATTATAGGGGATTTGAGCTTGGATGGGTCTAGCCAGCAACAAATACAATCCACAGACACCGATTTCTTAGGTTCTTTATGCATTTTTAGTTCACCATTTCCATTTATCTTTTAAATACCTGATTTTCTTTGTATTTTTTTAGGATATGATACTGATCAGTAACCTTGTTTGGCTTCTATATGTTGTACTCGTTTTGCCTTTTGTATTATGGTATGCATTTTTGAACTTTTTGACTGAAAAATTACTAAAACCATTATTCATTGATTTTGACTGTTGTTTTTATTTTCAATTAGACATGGAATTGTTGGAACCATCTTTCTCTATTTTTGTGTTTAGTTTTGTAACTAGTTTTTATTTTTCATGAAGGTGAAGGATGGCTATACACACAGTTATAAAGCATTTAATATAATGTGTTTGTAAACATAATATGAACTTCACAACAAAACTATGGTGTTGATGTCAGATCTCGTCAAGAGTTCTTGAATGGAGGTGAATGTCTTACACCTACAGTTGAGTCAGATATCTATACTTTTCTTTTATTTGTAAATTGTAAATTTTTAGGTATGTATTGAAAAAATTAGTTTTTAAATAATGTTGTATGTGAATTCTTTTTTTGTACTAAATTTGATATTTCCACTATGCAGAATCTTCTTCAGAGAATGATAAAAATAAGTGATTCATGGGTTTCGTGAAGGTCATCCTTAATGATGGAACAAATAGAATTTCATTACATATTGTGACTACCAAACTACATGTTAGGCCTCATTTGATATTTTTTCCTTCTTTCATGCCTGAAATTATGTTTATATATCAATTGTTTTTTTGTTTCTACATGACATGGTTTGAATCTATTCTGTTTTCATTTTATTAATTGGAATCACATTTTCTAGTAAAATGTGATATCATTTATTCTTTATTTATATTTATGACATATTTTGTGGAATGTCGTTTAATTATTTTGGACATTCATTATCTAATGAAAATTTTAATTGTCAATGATGATGGAAGATAATTATGATTATTATTTAGATTTAACGTGTTTTCAAAATTTAATCACTATAATTTATTTTTGAGAATTTTTTCACTTAAAATTATTATCTATAATGTAATAGTCCATGTTTTTCATGGAATATGGTGGAAAATATCCATACATGTGTTTGATAACACAATTTATGTTTGAAGAATTTTTAAATCGACAAGAAAAGTTTCATCTCCTTTAAAAATATGGATGTTGATTTTTTCCAAAACTGTTACAAATCTATGATTATTTTAGTATTATTAAATTTAAAATGAGAAAAAAAATTACCATAGAACTAAATTTTTGTAAATGGGGGACTGATGATTGACTTTTCACTTTCATCTATCTTCTCAACACTATTTTATTTCTAATTTTTTGGTTTAAATTCTATGGTACCCAATAAGACATCAGTAGATTGTATAATCCTATTTTAAAAGATAATTGAAAATAAATTTAACATGAAATTGTATAAATGGATCAAATATGAAGAAAAGTGTTCTTATGGTGCTATGAGATATGGGGTTCATTAGACTTTGCATCTTGATAATTTATTTTTTAAGATGATATAAAATAAGATGAATAAATTAATGGGTGATTCTTTATTTAGAATAATTTTCTTGATTGAAAGGAAATATAGGGATGAGATATGGACTCTACTAACATCCCTTATCAACCAATGTCGCAATAGTCCTAAAATATTTTGATACATTTATTTGGAAGTTTAAGGGAAGAATCTACACATGCAATTGAGTTCATTATTTCTCTTGATTAATGTTCCAAAATAATGGAATAAACCATTGATTTACATTTTATTTCATTTTTTATTAAAGAATTTTATTCCATTTCATCCATAACTTACAAGCATTGTCCTAAAAATTTTGATAAAGGAATGTGCAATTGAAAGGACAGAACTATTGAGTGATTTTAAATATTTTTTATTCAGATGATGATGTTCCATGCTATTTTAGATCAAGTGTAGCCATTTGGAGATGTGTAGATTAGGCATCACTATTCTTGTTTTGTTGCATGGAATTGGATAATGAACTATGGATATGTATTCACATAAATGGACATAACAGGTCTTGGTAGGAATTGGATTTACAGGTATTCCATTCTCTCATCAATTAAATATTTAACGGAATATTATTAATATAGGTTGGACTGAATAGAGAGTACATGAATCTAGCTTTTATAGATTGTTCTTTTTCTCTGGACTAGATGGAGGATTCTTTGGAAGTACAGAAAAGATATCCCTAGACTGGGTATAAATTAAGTATAGAAGAGTTATGTGAAAAACAATTCCATTATAGATTGAAAAGTTAGTGATATCTATATAAATGAAATGGGTATTTTATGCTAAAATCAATGAACCTGAAGGGGGTAAACCATTGGCATTAGACTTGGCTAGCATGGGGAAAGGTCAATAATGGATTAATGAGGGTTAGGAATACAATATTGAAAAGATTGGAATGCCAATAACTAGTATGCCCCAGGTTATTAATATTCAACCCTTTGAGTCCTTTTATAGGATTTCCAATAACTGGTTTTACCATAACTGGTTTAGAATACAACAAATTTCAATTATTTTTTGAATTATCCATTTCATCTTTTTATTTATTGTATAACGGATTTTTTTCTGGTTTGTATTATTATTATTATTTTCTCATATTCATCCCTTTGACCATTTTTCATACATTTCTAGTTTGAATTTTTTTACATTTAATGGATGGTAGGAAGGTAGGATGGTGCTTGGTAAGGAGGAGTATCTATACCCACGGTTCATTGAATCGTGGGTAATATATCTAATGGGATAAACTATAACAATGGATTATAGAACCTTGGGTAAATCAATATACCAACGGTTTATTAAGAACCGTAGGAATATTATTCTTGTCGGGATAAGATATACCGACATTTTAAAAAACTGTGGGTGTATCTACATACCTATAGTTTTTTACGAACCGTGGGTATTACGGATTTTATCCATACCTTTACCCACGCTTCTATAGATCTGTGGGTATATCTCTATACCAATGCCTTAGTAGCCCATAATTCATATAAATGTGGGTATATTCTATATACATGGTTATAGGGGCTATAACCATGGTTCTAAATGGTGGGTATAGGTTAGTTTTCAAGTAGTGCTGATTAGAAGAACATAGAAGGCCTAAACCATGAATGTGGTATGGTTCATTTTCTTAAATGTTCATGAGATATAGTTTTATGATCTTAATGTAAAATTAATGAAAATGCTAATATTAACCATAAATGATCTGGGTAATTAGTGTGGCTTATACTGCGATGTATTAGGAGTAATGATTTGAATAATTCTAGTCCATCATTTTTAGGTGGTTTTATATGGGTCCATACAGTTAAGGACACACAAGTGAAAATCCCCAAATATATACCTATATTTGGAAATAGTTGTTCTATACAAGTGGTTTTTTTGGAATTATATTTAGGGAGATATCTTTATGCAATATAGTAAAAAGTGTTTGAAATATATTTAATCACAAATTGAAATGAACCATTGATTGCAGAGAATGTTTGAGTACCTATAGTCCTTTAACATTGACCTAATGTATATACACAATAATAGGTACATTTTTTCTAATGTAATGTATTGTAAGGAACACGATTAGGTAGTACATGACTCAGTAAGCAAGTAGAAGACGATTTCCCACAATGAAGAGATGTAAATTTATGTCTAACAGTATCATTGACTAGTGACACTGATGACTTTATCCATCATTTATTCACTCCTTAGTAGTATTACGAGAGTAAACTATAGGATTTGTAATAATTATACATTAATGAATAGATAAACCTTTTATAGCTTTATATTTTATAAAATGTTTGATATTTTTTATCCATGTATCGAAAATTAAGTTCCTCTATTGGAATTTATTTCTTCATAAAAATTCCTAAGAAGATATTTTAAAATGACTCAAGTGTTTTGAAATGTTTTATAAACAATTAAATGTGTTTAACATTGCCTATTTGGTTATAAATAGCATTAAAATGATTTAAACACTTAACATGGATATAGATATCATGCCAAGTCTTTGTCATCTCACCCGAATGACATTCGAAAAGGGATGTGAATGCTTTGAAATTGTATTTGATGATGGTTTAATTTTTAAAATGGTGAGTTTTTTAAATAGGAATTATTGTAAATAGTTTTTTAAATGGGATATAATGTGTGATTTTATAAATAGTTTTTAATGGAATTTGGTCTTATATTCAAATGGGATGAGTCCTAGGCGATGAAATACAATGAAAAATATCATTAAATTAGCAAGTTCATATTATTTAAAAGGGCCATTTTGTGTATTTACATTGTTAAATATTAATATCAATGAATTAAATAGGATGGATATGAATAAATACTGGATGGATGACAATCGTTTGACAAAATATTATCAAAATGGAGTGAAAGAGTTCATCAAGTTTTCAAAAAATGATACATATGAAACTTCTCAAATCCTTTTTCTGTGTTTACGTTGTAGTTATTCAAGACAAGTTAGACTTGAAGATTTATAAGAACACTTATAAAATCCTAGAATAAAAAAATGTTTTAAATGTTTTATTAAATATGGGAAAATGATAATGTAGCTAGTGGATGGGATTTCACTTCGTTTAATAGATCATATGACATGATTACAAGTGTGGAAAATGAAGAAGACCCTATCGCAGATGTGATTACAGATGCGAATGATGATAAATATCCTGTTGAGGAAATGAAAACAAAAGATTAAGATGAACATCATGATTGCCCAAAATTGTATGAGTAGTTGAATTTTTTTTCAAATAAACCATTGAATGGTGGTTGAACTAAATATACAACATTGTCATCCGTAATGAAGTTGTATAATTTGAAAACAAGGAATAGATAGAGTGAATCCAATTTTCAAAATTAATTTATCTGTTGAATGAATTGATACTAGAGGATAATAAGATCTTGAGCTGAACATACGACTCCAAATAATTGTAATTCTCAATGGTTATGATCCTTTAATGAAGATACACCTTCCCAAAACTATATACTATTCAAAAAGGACCAAAATGAACTTAGGTAATTACCAACGTGTAGTGTTTCCTATTGAAATAGAGATGAGTCTGGTCCTATGAATGTTTCGTGGTAGTTTCTAAAAATTCCAAGGATTAGATTCATATATGGAAGTGAGGATACTATATGAAAATTGACATGGAATGAAGACAAAAGAATTAAATATGGGAAACTATATCACCTAGTAGACACTCCTTACTGGAAGACAACTGATCATGAGAATCCTAAATTGTAAAACGAGTAGAGAAACCTTTGTCTTGCATTATCCTGAAATGGACTAAATCATTTTGGTTTTCAAATCATTAATCATAGTACATGGTGGATTATGTTTGTATATTATAATTTTCTACAACTATTATACATGTAAGGAAAGTAAATCTTGTTATCTATGATTATATTAGGACCAAAACAACCAATTAAATAATATTGACGTTTATTTGGCTCAATTGATCGAGGATTTAAAATTATTGTGGGATTTAGTTGTTACATTTTTTGATTCTTATATAAATAATTATTTCACTTTGAGAGCAATGTTGTACATGGCGATACATTAATTTCCTACATAGAAAAATTTTTCAGGATATAACATTAAAGTAACTCAAGGGTTTTCTTTCTTTGAACAAGGTATACATTAAATTAATTTGAATAATTTATCAAAAACAGTATTTCTAGTACATCTAATATTTATACCCAGATGACGTATGTTTCAATCTTGGATGAAATCATTTGATGAATTTTTAGAATAACATACAACACCGTCTACAAAAATATGTGGTCATTTTTTTAGTAATGTAAAATATGTGTTCCCTGCTTTTGGTAAATCATTTTTGAAAAATCCTTTGAAAACCAGTTGGAAAAAGTGATACGTTTTTTGTTTTGAATTACCATATTGTATGTTTAATTAGGTCATAATTTTCCTTCATGTTATTCATGTTGAAAATAATTTATTTGACAGTGTCATTATTATGTTGCTAAATGCACTAAGAAAAACAAAGAATGGAATTATGGCTACGTTGGACATGGTTGACATGGAAATATGAGATGAGTTGGCTCTAGTGAGGGCTGAAAAATGAATTTTTCTTCATCCAGTTTCTTACACTCTTTCCAGGAAGGAAAGATATCAATGTTTCAAAATCATTATTGACCTATCATTTTGATATTTGTATTCATTTTATATTAATAACATCATGTTTATGACTGTTTTAATGTTAAAGGGTATAAAATAACATTACCTTCATGTTTTGAAGCATAATCTAATTCTTATAGTTTTACAATTCATTTTTTCTATGAATTCCCATCATACATTAACCAAAATCTATTTATTATTCAAATCTATATGCAGTAAAGTTATAGACCCATTTAAATTGATGAATATAAAATGAGAAATTACCATCATATTATGTGAAATATAAATGTTCTTCCCACAAGAATTTTTTGATATGATAGTTCATTTGATGGTTCGCTAGGTGATAGATATACGACTATGTGATCCTATACAATATAGATGGATGTACCCATTTGAACAGTTAATAAATATTTTGAATGGGTATGTCAAAAATTAATGTGGGATAGAGGGTTGTATTACAGAGTGATATATTCTTGATGAAGCCATCAAATTCTGTATGAAATACATATCTGGTGTGGAATGCATTGGTCTACCAAAATCTCGTCACATTGTGGGAATTGCAGGTTAAGGATTTTATGCAAGAGATGTAGTCAAAATCAATATTATAGATTGAGAATAACCCCACCATTATGTTTTTCAAAACATTTTATAGTTTTCCACAAATGATGACCCCATAAAAAAAAATTCTTAGGCATATGAATAGATCAAGGGATGAAATATTTTTATCAAATAAACATAATCAATAGTTTCTAGGATGGTGTCAATACCATATTTTCATGGAGATAGATAAAAATATGAATTCAATTTCAGAATGACTTCGATTGACAACTGTGGGACCAATTGTGTAAGTATTATCTTATAATTTTAAAGTAATAAATGGATATATGTTCTATAGAAATATGAATGAAGAATAAATTACCATGAAAAATAGTGGAGTTACACTCGTGGCTGAAGCAATGCATCTTTCAGGTACTAAGGAAAAAAATACAATTTATGTAAGTCATACATTGGCATCATCAAAAAAAATATAGGAGTTGGATTATAAAACATTCCAAGTTCCAATTTTTCAATAAGTTTGGTTGATAATAGAAGTGATATTAAAATAGATGAATTGAAATTCATGAAAGTTAGTTTCAGTATAGAAGGGTACAAAGATGAACCATTTCTAATGGAATAGTAGGAAGTACATATATTTTATGTCCTTGATCCTACAAACTGAATGTGGTCCAATGTTATGTTATCTACCAAAATCTCTAATGGGTCAGATAAAAATTCAACTGAGGATGACCCTTTCATTGGGATGTCGCAATCATTTTTTAGAAGTCCCAATGTAGATGACATTTTTTATGTTAGAGGAGACCATAATTAATTGATTTGGATCTTCGATAGAGTGGTAAAATCCCATTAACTATTAAATATAAAATTGATAGGTCAATAATTTGGCAACATCTTTTTCAATATGAGTCATCTTAGATCATGTTATTGTTCATTTGGTGTTACATTTATTTGATCTAAATTAAATGTTAAACCACTTCTTCAGATAATGACTTCATTATGTGTTGGACCTCCCAATCCTGAGAAAGAACAAATCTTTCATCCTTCTGCAACTCACAATGTAGAGGAATGACCTTATGCATGTGCTTGTGCACCCATCCCTAAGGAACAAAAAGTTTCTCAGTATGCTATTACTCTTAGTGTAAAGGTACAACTACCATATACACCTGATGATGCTATAGCTCTTGGAGAAAATATTAATGATTTTGATTTTGGGGAAATTGTAGGTGACAAAGTACCAAAATTCCAAAAAAATGGAGCACTATAGTTTTTTCTCATTAACATTTATCATTAAAGATAGAGTCTGTTGCATCAAATTTGAGGTCATATGGAATTTGTGGGGCCATCATGTTAACCCCAACCAGGCCATGCTCAGTAGTTATTTTGGAATCGTCACTCAGAAAGAGGTGTTTATTTATGTATATTGGTGGAACTATATTGATAATAGTATTAATAAAAAAATGTGGGAAGAGATTTCAGTAACATTATTAAATAATTTAATTATTTTAATAAAAAAATAAAATATTGACTTACTCTTTATCATCTATTTTAGAGGGGATTTATAGTAAAAAACATCCAAAAAAATATATGTTAACACTTTTTAGTAGGATTCACAGATGATTCCAAACAATCCTAAAAAATAAATCAATATAAAGATACTAAAGGGAAAAATATACCACACCAACAACCTATCTACGCACACATGATAATGCATTAAGCATGGGATGTGTTTATTAGTCCTTTTGCATATGTGTCTCTTTAGGTACATCATTTCAAGAAATATGTTGTTTGATGATAAATGTATTCATCACTTTGATTTATTTTTTTATTTATTAAATATCAATTGGGTTTTGGAAATAAGGAACATTTAACAAGACCAGTGTACCCCAACCGTAAAGTAAGGGTGTGGTATGATTCACTTGAAAAAATGTGGAACATATTTTAAATCTATCACAATACTTTTAAGTGGCATGAAACAAAATCATAAATATGTTCATTGATTTTTATGGATATTAATGACTCCACATCCAAAGCCACTTCTATCCCACTCCATGTGCCTTGGAAGGTGGATCGTGTAAATAAAGACAAGATACAAATAGATTAAAACACCCAAAAACTATCAGAAACATGTGTATGTTTTACATAATAATTTTTTTCATTAAATTCCTATTATATAATAATGATCACACATTTTAAAATATTTTATATCTGAAATATTCATACAAATTTGAAACAATGATACCATTTGAACATAGACTATCGGTGGCCTTGAAATTATTATAACAGTATGACCATGTAAGAGGAGCGAGTTTTGGGTTGACACCCCAAACATATATGGAGGAACATGAAAAGAGTAGGATCGATGTGAATTAATAAAATGTACAAGAAAAAGAATATATACCCTTCCAGTATAATTCCAAAGGAATATATAAATGATGCAAAATGTAATTGGGTGTGGAAATAGAAGAAGGAACTCAAGAACAACCACCACATGGAGTCGCACCCCATCCGTCACAAGCTATGAGGCAAGCCATTCCCTTAAAAGATATACCTTAGTCGATGTAATATGTCTTGTGGTAAATTTTTCAATTAAATATGAATCTTAAATACAGTAATACCTTTCTTGTACTCATTGTCTATAGGGTGATAATGACTATGATTTATATGTTTCAACACCCACCTATCGCCATATAGGGAGGGCTTTAGTGTTCAAAATTCAAAACAACATGCTACACATTATACCACATCCAACAAGAAAATGTTTGAGTGTTGATCATCAAATCCCATGAGATAAGTGTTAAGATATATATTCCGATTCCTGAGGAAGTTATTCATTTGGTTGAAAAAGCAATTAGAACATTCATCGCATGGATGTAACATCTTGTAAAAAAACATGTTGACTAGGTTGTATTCATTACCAATTAACTTTTTAAATCTAAACCTCTAATAATTAATAATAAATGTTCTAAACTGATGAAGGTTATTAAATACTGACAAAGAGAGGGGGTGAAACAAAAAAGTTCCTCAAAACTAACGAAAGGATCAACCATCCGATTATAAAGATCTACCAAAATCACCATTACCCAAACCCTTCTATAACTAGATTTACTATCATTGAAGGATAATGTGGATACAATGTTAAAATATGGTCACAAAAACATATTTTAATTTGATGATAATATGTATAGATAAAAAGATCAGTACTTCATTATTTTTGAGAGTGCAACTGAAATCCTTGACTAGGATTGGCTACACAGCTTAGTAGAAAATGTATACATGAGGTATGTTTTCAAGATTTGATTATCCAAAAGCTGATTTACTATGTTAATTTTGACTAAATACATTTCATATTTTTGGAAGGTGTATATATGAAAAACAATTGAAATTATTTTCCCATGAACGAAAATTGGGGCTCGTTAGTCCTCAAATCTTCTCTACAGAAAAAAATAAATGCTAAAAATTGATAAAATAGTGGCAGGTATGATCAAATAGTTTAAAAGAAACCATCCAGATGATGGAATCTATTTAATACCAATGATACAGGGGTAAAACTCTACAATTTAATTGTATAAAATATATTTTCATTTATTTCATTACATGTTGTTTTTTGTGTTTTGAGTATCATTGGATGCTGTTATGGTAAATTGTGGAACTCCAAATATTTATTTCTTTTATTGAATGAATGGATATACATAAAACATTCCACACATGTTGGATTTTTTTTATTTGGTAATATAATACATTCAACATTTTAGAACTCAAGATAAATTTATAAAATGGATTTTATCTTTCAATGAGGATTATGTTATGATATGGTGGTGCATTGAAATCATGAAAAAAATGGAATAAGGCTAGTGTCTAAGCATGAGGATGAAGACAAGTTATACATCTCGATATGTATCAGGGAATATAAAATATGATTTCACTACCCAACACATATAAAAAAACTACATATTCTCATCAATTTTTCTATAGTGTCCTAATCAATCCAATGGAAAAGATTGTGGTTATCATGTTTTAAAATTTATGAGAGTGATCATATTCCATGAACAAACCAGTATACCTAAAGAATTATTTTTGAGGATAATTACTGTTTCAGTTAAAATATTTATTAATCCTTTGAGAATTTATATTTATCAAGTACTATTATTATTGATGAGAAGACTCATATTCACCAGACGATATAGATGTGCTCAGAAATGAATGGGAATCATACCTGATGAAAGAATGTAAAAAAATAGAATGATGATGTGACATCTATTGAAGTAGATGATTGTTTGAAATTTATTTTTAATTTATTTATTTTTTGTATTAATCACATAATAATATTTTTCTTATACAGGTGGTTTTGTTTATTCAAGTCTGGGTGGTTTTTTTCGAAGATGCTTATGCTCATGACAGATTGGACTTCGAGGCCAAAACACAGAATTGAAGGAGAAGATATAGTTTCTTTTAATATACTAAATTTTTTCTCATAATAATTTATTTACTCTACCACATTAACATAATCTAAATTAATGGTTTGACTGCACATGGAAAAAATGTCTTCTGCATATATATTCTCCCTCAAAACCTTATCACACCATCATTTTTGAAATCTATCACATTCCTTCCAAAAACGTGGAGGGAACATGAAGGTTAATGATAAATGTCAACAATTAATTATTTCTATTATGAAAAATAATAAAAATAGAATCCATGGTAACTCACGGTGTGGCTGGAATGACTCAAAGTGCCTATTTTCAATCAAAATCTATATTAATTTAAAATAAACAACAAGTGACATACTGAAAACAAAAAAATTGCCATCAGATTATTTTTGATATTTTAGTACAATGATCTATTAAAAATTTTCATCATGTAGAAATCATCCCCAAATCAATACAATGCACTGTGTAGCTAGTATAACTAAAAGGGTCTCCTTTTATTTAAAATTGACATTAATTTAATTAAAAATAATCAGTGACATAGTAAAAAATAAAAAACCCTCTATATTGTTTTTATATTTTAGGATAATGATCTATTAGTCATTTGTGACATTTATAAATAAGGTGCACCTTAATAAGATGAAAAATGTGGCTGGTATAACACAAAGTGTCTCTTTTTATATAAAAATGACATTAATTTAAGTAAAAACATCATGTGATATACTATAAAATGAGCAAACAAATTTATATTGTTTGGATATTTTAGGAAAACTATCTATTAGTCATCATATATGTGTTGTAATCTTATACACCTCAATACGACACATGGTGTGGATGATATACCACAATGTATATCTATTAATTTAGAATTTACATTAATTTAAGCAAAAATAACAAGTGACATAATGAAAACTGATAAAACACATTTTTATTATATTGATACTCTAGTAAAATGATCCGTGAGTCATTTTTGACATGTAAGAGTCAACCAAATATCAATATGATTCACAGTGTGACTAGTATGACTAAAAGTGTCTGTTATCAGTTTGAAATTGACATTTTAGTTCAAAACATGTCACTCATTGAAAACAATAACGCACTCCAATTATCATTATAATTTAGTAAAGTGATTCATAATTCATTTTTGAAGTTTATTATGTGGACTCACATCAAACTGATGCACGATATGACCAATATGATTCAAAATGTGTGTTTGCAGTTTGAAATGATATTATAGTATAAAACACACCTTTCACACTAAAAAAAGAGAAAACAAATTCAGATTGTTTTTATATTTTAGTACAATGATCTATTAGTCAGTTGTGACTTGTAATAATTAGGCACACCTTAATACAACACACAGTGTGGCCGATATGACTCAAAGTGTATCTTTTTATTTAAACATTACATTAATTTAAGTAATAACAGTAATTAGCATACAAAAAACAAAACAAATTCATTTGTATTGTCTTTATATTATAGTAAAATTATATATTAGTCATTTTTGACGTATAGGAATCATCCATTTCTCAATACGATGCACATTGTGGCTAGTATGACTCAAAGTGTCTCTTTTTATTTAAAATTGACATTATTTAAAAAAAAGTGACATACTAAAATTTAAGAAAATAAATTTTAATTATACTAATATTTTATAAAAATGATATATTAGTCATTTGTGATGTGTGGGAATTATCTACACCTCAATACGCTGCACAATGTGGCTGGTAGAACTCAAAGTGTCTCTTTTTATTTAAAATTGACATTAATTTAACAAGAAAACAAGTGACATACTGAAAACTATTAAAACACATTCAAATTGTTTTCATATTTTAGGAATATGATCTATTAGTCATTTTTGACATGTAAGAATCACTTTCACCTCAATAAAGAACACAGTGTGGCTGATTTAACTCAATTTGACCCTTTTTATTTAAAATTGACATCAATTTTAGTAAAAACAAAAAGTGACATACTAGAAAATGAGAAAATGCATTCGTATTATTTTTATATTTTAATAAAATGATAAATTAGTCGATTTTTACAAGTAGGAGTTAGCATCACCTCAATATGATGCACGGAGTGACCGATATGACTAAAAGTTCATGTTATCTGATTGAAATTGTCATTTTAATTTACAAAGTGTCACTCACTGAAAACCATGAAAACCTGATTTTATTGTCTTAATAATATATGGAAGCAATTAATAAGTCATTTGTAATGTGTATGAAGTCGCCTCACATCAAACTGATGCACGATGAGACCAGTATGACTCAAAATGGGGGTTTCTATTATTAAACAACATTTTTGATAAAAAACACACCTTACTTACTAAAAACTGAGAAAAAGAATTTGGATTGTGTTTATATTTTTGGAAAATTATCTTTTGGTCATTTTTTATATGTAGGAATCAGCCGCACATCAATAAAACACAAATTGTTCCATTATAAATTATAGTGTCTCTTTTTATTTAAATTTGATATTAATTTCAGTAAAAACAAGAAGTGGTATACTGAAAATCCCAAAAATGCATTATGATTGTTTTGATATTTTAGTAAAACTATATATTAGTAATTTTTTATGTTTAATAATCTTGTTCATCACAATAAGATGCATGATGTTTCCATTACCACTCAAAGTGTCTCTTTTTATTTAAATTTGACATTAATTTAAGTAAAAAAAACAAGAGATATATTGAAAACCAATTAAACACATTCAAATTGTTTTGATATTTTATGAAAACAATATATTAGTCATTATTGATGTGTAGGAATCAGCTTCAAATAAATAACATGAATGGTATGGGCAATATAACTCAAAGTTTCTCTTTTATTTCAAATTGACATTTATTTAAGTAAAAAACAACAAGTGACATACTAAAAATAGAGCAGACGCATTTGGATTCTTTTAATATATAGAAAAATGATATATTAATCATTTTTTACATTAGGGAATCATAAGAAATTCAATATTATTCATGGTGTTTCTCGTATAACTCAAAGAGAGTCTTTTTATTTAAAATCTGCATTGCTATAAGTAAAAACAACAAGTGACATACAAAAAAAGAGAAAATGAATTTAGATTGTTTTTATAAATTAGTACAGCGATCCATGAATCATTTTTCAAATGTAGGATTCAATCACACCTCAATAAAATTCATTGTGTGGCCCGTATGACTAAAAGTGCAATTTATTAGTCTAAAATTGACATTTTAGAAAAAAATGCATCACTCATTAAAAAATAAGAAAACTCACTATTACTGTCACAATAATTTATGAAAATATTTTATAATTAATATTTGACATGTTTGAATAACTATCACATCAAACTAATGCACAATGAGAACATTAAGACATAAAATGTTTGTATTTAGTTTGAAATGAAATTTTAGTAAAAAAATCACAACTGGCATATTGAAAACCAAGAAAAAGTTTTTTGAGGGTTTTGATACTTTAAGGAAATGATCCATTAGTAATTTGTGACACATAGGAATTATCTTCACCAAAATACGATGCACAGTGTGGCTGGTATGACTCCAAATGTTTCATTATTTTGAAATTGAAATTATTTTTAGTAAAAGAACAAGTGACATACTCAAAACTGAGAAAATTAATTAATGTTGTTTTGATATTTTAGTAAGATGGTTGATAAATCATTTTTAATGTGTGGGAATCAATTCCACTTCAATTAGACACATGGTGTGATCATATTAAATTAGACTGTGTCATTTTTTTTATATTGTCATTTTAGTTATGTTTTCATTCATATTAATGTATAATTTAAATATTCAAAGTATTAAAAACATAGTATTTATTTTCTAATATAGGAGGAATATTTTGATCAGGTTCAGATGATTTGCTCGTTAAATAGTACCACGGGAAGACATTTTTGATAGGGGATCAGGGGAATCAAAAGATGACAAATTAATGTTTAAGAATGTTTGTTGGATAATTGTTAATTAAATTATATAATTTTTTTGTTTGAAATGTGAATAGTAGTGTTTTTTGTATATAACATGGGTGGACATTTTTGTATTCATGATGTCAATTAAATATATATATTTATATAACTATTTGAAATTCTATCATTGTATAAAATTATAGATAAATTTAAACTTTCTCTTCAGTGTGTGTTGTAATATTAACATCCCAAGTAGGTGTTTGGGGATTTAGCAGTGCTATTTTTCGCACTGATAAGGGCTCCCCTTTATCATCACTGTCTAATGCACTCATAAATTGGGGACTTTATCAGTGTTGAAAATAGTGCTGATAAAATCTATCTTTAGAAGGGCTAAAAAAGATCTAATAAAGGGGGTCCTTTATCAGTGCTTTTTTAGCACTGATAAAGGGGACCCCCTATCATCATTGAGATTAACAATGATTTTTAGCACTTTTAAAGGCCATTTTTTGAGTTGTGAAAGGCCATATGTGTAATAGTGTGTTTTTTTATTAAATTATAAAATTTATGAGGAAGATAGTGGTCACCAATGTATGATTTTTTAGTTTTGGGGATAGTTGTTGATTTCAAAAATCCCTACATGGTCACTAATACAAAATTCTTGGTTGGGGTTTCAGATGAGTTGAAATTGGTTGGTGGTAGGTTTATAGACGCACAATTGATGGACTACCTCCCGACTTTGGTTGTAGAAAAATAGCTGGCCTTTGATGGAAGATACTAATATGATGATAAAGGGGAATAGAAAATCCAAGAGAATGTACCCTTGGCTTGCACATCCACTACTCAAATAAGGGTATTGTGTCATTCGAGTTTGTAGGGTTTAACATGGTAACCTAAAATCATTCTGGATCAGAGCATGTGTCAGTTTGTAATGTTGGCCCCACATGTCACGTGGTTCAATTACTTACACACCATCTTGCACGTCCATAGTGTTTCTATTGTCACCCAACTGAGGATCTCAAAAATAATTTTAGATGGTATGCATGCACAATTTCTATCCTCCATACACATATCCTCACCTATATTAGAAATTAGATGTGGATGAAATTTATAGGAGGCATCAACTATTTAAAATTTTAAAAATATAAGAGGCATTAATGTTGGTATTAACTGACATAAAATGTTAGATGATACAGTATCAGAATTAAGTTTATTTAAAATTTGAAAGTAATGAAAAACATGGGGTGTGCATTGGGGAGAACATGACTGTCATACTTGTGGGAGGTGTGGAAAAAGGGGGATATAATTATTAATAATATATTTATATGAATTTTTTTTATTAGTTATAAATTGTAATATTTTGTTTATTTATCAATAGATTATTAGGCCATTAATACAATGCATAACATTATAGCTAATATTTATTGTATAATACTATATATAAAATAATATAAATTTAAGAAAATATTTATTAGTTAATAATTAATTATTTTTTAATGATATTATTTATAAATCATTATTACATTATTTTGTTGATATAATTATTAGTAATTTTTTAATATCTAAATTAATTATTAAATTCCATTTGTATTATTTATTATTAATTAATAATATATTAATATGGTATTGATATAATAATAGTATTATAGCTTATATATATTGTATAATAGTGTAATTATAATAATTTGTGTAAAGAAAAATATTTACATGTTAATAATTATATTATTCTTAATATATTTTGTTGTATTATTAATCAATTACATATATACGAAATAAGATAATATTTGACATTAATATTAATAATATTTGTAGAATTGAAATTAAACTTATTTTTAATATTTAATTATTAATTAAAGACGATTATTTATTATCTTAATAATTAGTATTATAATTCATATTATGTATAATAAATAATGATCTTAAATTAATTATCAAATATTATTAAAAAATTTTGAATTGAAAATAATTATATTGTTAACATTTCTTAATAAATTTAATTATATTATTTATAATATATATTATGGATAATAATACTAATTAGTATTAATATACAAGAAAAATAGTAATTATTATTATTATCAATGTAGTTTTTTATGTTCATGACGAGCAAACTTTTTTGTATGAAATCAAAGACATATTTCTATATTGGTAGAGGGGGACCCATTACATAGCATGCATACCCATGTCCAGGTGCCCCATTAACAAGTCTCGAAGGCCCTGAGACATGAAATACCTAAATCTAGGCATGAAAAATTCATTTTATTGGCCCCCAATGTCCCTCCTATGAATAGTAATACTATAGTATTTGATCTGATATACGGTACTATCACCACTATAGTAAATGCTATAGTAGTTAATGCTATTATAATGTCATCACAGTTACAGTTCCGCTGTAATTACAGTGCTACTACAATACTCTAGAAATCGACCATTCCTGATTTTGAACAAGTGTGTTTAGGATGTAGGCCTACAAGGTTTACCACTCATACACCAACATAACTGCATTATTATTACCAATGTAGTTATTAATATTAATTATTCTTATTTGTTCATAAAGATTTTTATTAATTTTCAATTATATCAATTAATTAATCTATGCTCTATTATGTAATATATTAGTATGTTTTAAATATTTTTTAAATATTGATTTAAAAAACATATAATATGTATCAATCGAATATACATATATGGGTAGGAGGCTCCTCTATACCACACCCAGGTGTATATATATAGTGCATCCATGTTGTTTCTGTCTATGTCTCTGCTCTAGTGCTCATTGCCCTGATATATCAACTATGGGACACACCACCACATCATCCTGCATGGAAGGAAGTGGATGTACAATCTCATCAAATGTACCCTATCCGACTCCTAAGGATATATTGGGGCAGATCCTGACACCATAATGGAAGACGTTGAACCAACACACTAGAATATTGACCTGATGCCCTTTTATCACCGAATGTGTAACATCCCAATTATGTAATGAATAATAGATATTTTTATATGTGTCTATTAATGAATTAGATAGTGTTTTAGAGGCTTAAAATGAAAATAAATCCAATCTTAAGCATGGAATACAATAATATTTTTAAAAGATTCTTTTACTGTCTTTTAATGGAAAACCATCTTTAAATCTATCTTTTGACAATTTTATAAGATCTGTTTGTCAAAATAAACTTATTCTTTATGATTGGGACATAAAAATTTACTTTGTGTGAATTTTTGTATTCTTCAGACAATGTTCATTTTTTAATGAATAGTGAAAAATACGGCATTTTACACCAAAACTTCTTTTTAATCTAATTTAATTATATGATTAGATTAACTTTTTAATTGGTATTGAAGTGAAATTAGATTATATTTTTACCATTTAATCCAATGGTGGTCATTGTAATTAATTTCACTTTGAAATTGGACTTAAATTGGTGTCAATCTTTTGATACTTATTGTTTCATAAAAACACGCTATTTGTCATGACAGCGGGAATTAATTATTAAATTAATTAATGTGACTTATATGTTTTTAATTTTGTAAAATAGAATTCATTTTTGAATTCGTAATATCAAATATAGCTTAGGGTAAATTTTCGGTATTTTTCTGAAAAACTTCAATTTTTGATGAATAGTGAAACCACTAAGTGGTACTTATAAAAACTGATTTTTCGTTTAAATGAAATTTTACCACTTCTGTGTTTTGAATTTAAAAAATCTGACATACATGGTTGTCATTAATAAGTAAAATGTGGTTCAATGAGATTAAAATAATTTTTTGGTGATTAGTAACTCTTAAGTTCTTAATCGCGATTAGAGGTAATTAGTGTAGTTTAAGGTAAAAATAATGCTTAAATAAAATGAGATGAGCTTGAAACATGTCCTACCCTCATTGGATGTGTCATGGCCGACCAAGACAATCCATGGTTCAACTTGGGGACCCCATGGAGCCACTTTGGTTGGGAAATGACATTAATAACTTTTTATTTAATGTAAAAGTAAAAATGACACAAACATGAGATGTTTTACTAAAACAATTTTTACATGGGGTTATAAAGATCATATTTTTAATTATAAATAGTCATTGGAAAGCTAAAAATATTTCCTACATCATAGTATTTTTTTATAATTTTTAGACTTTATATAAATTAAATTATTTATGACATCATGATGATGCAGCGATGACCTCATTATATAACAATTTAAATAAAATGGAATGATAATGTAAAATATAAGACCTACACATGGAAAAACCTATTGGATGAGTGTATTTAGAACCCTTATAACCTTATCCTAGAAACACATCAATTTGGGACCTCTTAAATCCAAGTACCATTTTAAAATAAAGTGACATTTCTTTACCTTCTAAGAGTGCCCCTCCTCTCCTCTTATAAAAGGCCCCCACCTCTACCTCCTTACCCACACTCCCAAAGCCTTTGGCTCGGCCAACCCCTGCCCATTTTGTCTCTCCACATACCTCTCTTACTCCTTGAAGCCTCACTTTGGGCAGAAGTCTTCCCATGGAAGCCTTTGAGCACAAATCTGAGAGAGTTACCCGATTTTAAGGTAATGTCTTCTTTTGAGTCCTTTTGTTTGATTTTGCTTCTGTAACCCCCTAAACTCTTTAATCTTTTCTTTTGTAACAAATCCAGTATCCTCAATATACTAGGATGTTTTTATATGAAGGATCTGAGCTACACTTACACACACCTACATCTAATTGTTAATGGTCATACTGTTTCCGTGGATGGTGAATTTGTGCCTCCCGAAATGATGATTGTTCAACATTCTTTTAACACCTTCAAAGGTGTCCATTAAGATGTTACTATATTTATATATGATATAAAATATGTTTATTTTTTCCTTAAGCTTCTGTATTTTTCATTTTTGGCATACTTTTATGGTTTCCATTATGGGTAAACACGATATCTTCATTTAAGGAAGTACGGACTACCGCCCCCTCAGAGTGATTTGATTCATTAAATACCATATGTGGGACATATAAAGGATGGAACTATGATATTATATATGATATTATACTGTAATTATAATATAACTTTATATAATTATGATTCTATTCTATAAAATATGAAATAGAAATGAAAGTAGCGTTCATGCGTACGTACGGCTTACCGTCTCCATGAACGGTGCATTTCATTTCTTACCTCTAAATGATTATGTAATATTATAAATGCATGTATATACTGGATATATATGATATATAAGTAATGATTATAATTCTGGATATAATGGATACATGAACAAAATTTAATTATAAAGGGTTTATTTTTGACTCAAGTACCAATGATCGTTAAAACGACCATTATTAACTTAAATAATTACATATTGTTCATGACATGTAAATAAGTGATATAAAAGGAATAATGAACATGAAAAAGGTTCTTAAACAAGTAGAAACTAACTTAAGTTTATTATTCAGGAGATTAAAGAACGACCGAGTCAAGTCGGACCTGAGGTATGGGACTTCGTCACAATCACCTTTCATTGAGGCATATTTTGTTTTATACACAACCTTCATTTATACGGTGTATAAACCCCTTTGAATTTTACGTTTATCGAAAAGGAATCTTTTTTATACGAATCATTTTATTAAACGACAAAAGAGAATGTTTTTGTCGTACATATGCGGCGACAACGACTTCTCCGCCGCCATGACCATTATTTGAGTTTCGGCTTCCTCTACAATCCATAACATTTTTTTAATAGAAAAATAAATACCATGTTTTACTTTTCTTTTGTTTTGATAATGAAAATTGTTTTCATAATGTTTTTATATCAATGTGTTGTATTGATATCTTGTGATTGAAAGGTGGAAATGTTATGTTTCCTTTATGCATGTTTTATGCGATATGATTATGTTGAGGTTCTTGGGCATTATTATGAAGACGGGTGGTTCCGTGATAAACTATGGGCGGGTGAGCCCGATATAGCTCTCCAATGCATTTGGTAATGCGAAGGAGTGTAACGTTATGGTTTCTACGAAGAGAATTAGGGAATATACTGTGATGGGTATTCCAAACGTAACCAAGAGGGTTACTCCCTATGTAAGAATGTTATGAATTCCTCAAGTTACCTTTATGTCTTATGATTCTTATGATTTATTCATGATTTGATGAGGTATTTTAAAGTGCTTATGTTTTATGGGTAAAGTATGATTTCATTCTTATGTATATATGTACCCATGTTTCTTTTCCATATTTTTTATATCCCTTACTGAGCTTATTATGCTCATCCCAAGTTTTTTGAAATGTTTTTCACTGGTCAAGGAAATGGTACATGATATGATGATAGTTTCAAAGAAGTGTCAATAAAGAATCCATGTTTTATTTTAAATATGTTTCCATTGGTGGTAAAGAAGAATACTATCTTTATGTAACCACTTTGTTTATATGTGGAATGTAATGAATGTTTTATGATCTAATTCTCTAGAACTCTAAACCCGAAAAGATCCCCAATGTGTAATCTTGTAATAACTCAATATTAAGTATGGTTTAAGGCTAGGGCCTTATAGTTGGTATCAGAGGTTAGTTTAGATAACTTTAGGAGTTAGAATTATATTAAATGATTATCCAAAAATATTTTTTTAATGGTCAAATTGAAGTGATATAGTATTTGAAGATTACCATGTTGCTTCATCTAAGACATGTTTGTTCATAATGGTTTTCCACAGAGGAAACAGGGAAGCAGTGCTAGTAAGGCATGCAGAAGGAAATAACCTTCTGAATCAGCATCCTGAGATGGTCGGAATTGGAAATGAACGGTTTGTTGCAGTAATGGCACAGTTGACTCAAGTGATAAATGGTGGTGGTATCCATGCACGAGATCATCCAGATCAACCGCAGAGGAACATGTCAGTGGTGGATCATTTCATGATGCAACATCCCCCATCATTCAGAGGATCATCTGACCCTGTGCTAGCTGAAGGGTGGATTAAAGCACTGGAGAAGATTTCTGATGTCATGGGGTGTTCAGACAATCAAAAGGTTAGTCTTGCTATTTACCGTTTGGAGGGTGAGTCAGATCAGTGGTGGTCTATGGTTAAAAATATCAGGGACGCTGGTGAGATTGATGCTCTCGACTGGGATGAATTCAAAGGTATGTTTCTTGAGAAGTATTTTCCTAAGGCTGTTCGACTTAGGATGGAAAAGCAATTCTTGGAATTGAGGCAAGAGGAAGACACAGTGGATGCCTGTGAAGAAAGGTTCACTCGATTGGCAAGGTATGCTCTAAATTTTATATGAGACCTTGATAGTAAAATCAATCGTTTTTACTCAGGATTAAAGCCAAAATATCGTAGGGAATTAGCTTCTTGTGAGTTTAAAAATTATGAAAAGCTTGTTCGATGTGCTAAGAAGGTGGAAATGGAGTTTGTCGATGATCAAGTGTTCTATAACAACCAACAGAAGAAGAGACCGAGGTGGCAGGAGAAAGGTAATAATTCTTCAAAAAAGTCTGACGGTAAGAAAACTAAGTTTCCAGTTTGTGATAAATGTGGCAAAAGTCATGCTGGGGAATGTCTTATGAATTATGGAAAGTGCTACCGATGTGGTAAGATGGGACATAAGGCTCGTGATTGCACTGGAAAAGATCAGGTTGATGGTATGACCAAATTTGATTTATAGTTTGTGAAATGTTATAAGTGCAATGAGGTGGGTCACTATGAAAACGATTGTCCGACAAAGAGCTTGGGTGATGGGAAGCAGTTAGACTACAAGCAGAAAGGGGTGGTGAAATCCTTTGCAACTACTTCAGCAGATGTCGGGCCATCAAATGATGTTGTATCAGGTACTTTGTTTGTTTTTTCAGATTATGCCAGTGTGTTGTTTGATTCGGGGTCTACACATTCTTTCATCTGTGAAACCTTTTCTAGTAAAATGGGAATACCATCTCAAAAAATGACTCCTGAACTTTTGGTAAAAACACCTGGGGGAAATTTTTAGGAAAAAAGAATTTATAAGAATCTTCCTATCCTTATATGTGTAAAGAAACTACTTGAAAACCATATTGTTCGACCTCTAGTAGAGTTTGATGTTATCCTGGGTATGGATTGGCTCTATATTTACCATGCTAAGATTGACTATATAGCTAAAGATGTTTCTTTTTAGAAAGACTTTCAGTTTTTTTACAAGAATGAACCCTTACTGTTGAAAACTTATCAAGAGGCCAAGAAACTTGTAAAAGATGGAATTGAATGTTACCTTGCACATATTGCTGAAAATAAAGGAACTGTTCATATTAATGATGTGCCAGTGGTAAATGAGTATCCTAATGTTTTTCCTGATGAGTAGCCTGGAATAATACCAGATCGGGAAGTTGATTTTACTGTTGACTTAGTTCCTGATGCTAAGACAATTTCAAAACCCTCTTATCGAATGGCTCAAATTGAACTTTTAGAGTTGAAGGGGAAATTTCAAGATTTATTAGAGAAAGGTTTTATTCAACCTAGCACATCACCATGGGGTGCTCCTATTTTATTTGTTAAAAAGAAATATGGTTCAATGAGACTTTGCATTGATTATAGAGCCTTGAATAACATCACTATTGAGAACAAATATCCTTTGCCTCATATCGATTATTTGTTTGATCAGCTCCAGGGAGATTAGTATTTTTCAAAGATTGACTTGAGATCGGGGTACCATCAACTGAAGGTAAAGGTAGAAGATGTTCCGAAGACCGTGTTCCGTACAAGATATGGCCATTATGAATTTGTAGTAATGCCTTTTGGGCTAACCAATGCACCTGTTGTATTCATGGACTGAATAAATAGAGTTTTCCATGAGTTCTTGAATAATTTTATGGTGGTTTTCATTGACGATATTTTGGTGTATTCTAAATGTAAAGAGGAGGATGAAAGACATTTTAGGGTCATTTTGCAAACCTTGAATGAAAAGAAACTGTATGGGAAATTCAGCAAGTGTGATTTTTGGTTGCAACAAATTTCATTCCTTGGTCATATTGATTCTAAAGATGGGATAACTGATAATCCTGCAAAAACAAAGGTTGTTGAAGAATGGCCAAGACCCACAAATGTAACTTAGATTCATAGCTTCCTTGGTTCAGCAGGCTATTACCGAAGGTATGTTAGAAATTTTTCACAGTTATCTAGTCCAATGACTAAGCTAACTCGGAAGGGTGTTAAGTTTATCTAGACAAAAGAATGTGATGATTGTTTTCAGGAATTGAAAAGAAGAATGGTGAATGCTCCAGTTTTGGGACTACCTTCAGGAATAGTGAGTTTGTTATATACAGTGATGCTTCATTGAAAGGACTTGGTTGCGTCCTAATGCAGAATGATCAGGTAATTGCTTATGCTTCACGACAGTTGAAAACTCATGAGGTAAATTACCCTACACATGATTTGGAATTAGCTGCTGTTGTTTTCACTTTAAAAATTTGGAGGCATCATTTGTATGGAGTAAAGTGTGAAATATATACTGATCACAAAAGTTTAAATTATATATTCACTCAAAAAGAGTTAAACATGAGACAGAGAAGATGGCTGGAATTAATTAAGGATTATGATTGTACAATTCATTACCATCTGGGAAAAGCAAATAAAGTGGCTGATGCTTTGAGTCAAAAAAGTAATGCTTCATTAGCAATGTTGTGTTTGGAACGTGATCCTTTGGTTAAGGGTTTGATGATCTTTTGCATAGAATTTGTTGGTGCAGGAAGTTCTTCTGTTTTGTTTCAGGTATCAGTGAGATCATCTCTTTCAGATAGAATCAAGCAAGCACAGAAGCAAGACCGTGAGTTGCAGAAAAAGGTAGAGCTGGTTCAGAAAGGTAAGTTTCCTGAATTCAACATTGATAATGATTGTGTTTTGAGATTTGGGAAGAGATTGTGTGTGCCTTCCGATTCACAGTTGAAGATAGAGTTATTATGTGAAGCTCATAGTTCTCTGTTTTCTGTTCATCCTGGTAGTACTATGATGTACAGAGATTTGCGGGAGTATTACTGGTGGGATGGAATGAAAAGAGATATTGCTGATTTTACTGTGAAGTTTTTGACATGTCAACAGGTTAAAGGAGAGCGGCAGTTACCGAAAGGGATTCTTCAGCCTTTACCAGTGCCAGAGTGGAAATGGGAGAATATATCCATGGACTTTGTTGTGGTATTACCAAAGACATCTCGAGGTAATAATGCAATATGGGTTATTGTTGATCACTTGACTAAATCTACTCATTTACTTGTTATAAGAGATACTTTTTCCCTAGATCAACTTTCCCTTTTGTATCTTAAAGAGATAGTCAGGTTACATGGAGTTCCCATCTCCATTGTATCTGATCGTGATCCCAGGTTCACTTCTAACTTTTGGAATGGCCTTCAGAAGTCGCTGGGTACTGAATTAAATTTTAGTACAGCTTTTCATCCTAAATCAGATGGGTAGTCAGAACGAACAATCCAGACATTGGAGGATATGCTACATTCTTGCTCTATGGATTATCAGGGAAGTTGGGACCAACATCTTTCTTTGGTTGAATTTTCATATAATAACAGTTTTCATTCCAGTATACAGATGGCACCATTTCAGGCATTATATGGGAAGCAGTGTCGAACTCTAGGTTTCTGGGATTAAATGGGTGAAAGGAAGTTGATGGGACAAGAATTGGTAGAAGAGATGGCATAAAACGTTCATCTGATTTAGAGACACATGAGAACAGCTCAGAGCAGGCAGAAGAGTTATGCGGATAACCGGAAGAAGGATCTATCTTTCGAGGTAGGTGATCATGTTTTTCTCAAGGTTTCTCCTTGGAAAAGTGTGATGAGATTTGGTAAGAAAGGAAAGCTGAGTACAAGGGTTATTGGACCATATGAAATTCTGGAGAGAGTTGGATCAGTTGCATACCAGGTGGATTTACCTCCGAGTTTATCTGAGTTACACAATTGTTTTCACGTTTCGATGTTGAGAAAGTATATGCCAGATCCTTCTCATGTTTTGAGTCCATAGGTAGTTCAGCTAGAAGAGAACCTATCATATGAGGAACAACCGGTCCAGATTCTTGACCATAGGGAGAAAGTGTTACAGAATAAGGTGATTAATCAGGTAAAGGTTTTGTGGAAAAATAACATGATGGAAGAGGCAACATGGGAATCTGAAAATGCAATGAGGGATATGTACCCCCATTTATTCGATAAGTAAATAAATTGCGGGGACACACTTTTCAAAAGGGGGGAAGGATGTAACATCCCATTAAGTAATGAATAATAATTATTTTTATCTATGTCTATTAATGAATAATATAGTGTTTTAGAGTCTTAAAATGAAAACAAATCCAATCTTAAGCATGGAATACACTAATTTTATAAAAGATTGTTTTACTGTCTTTTGATGGAAAACCATTTTTAAATCTATTTTTCGACAATTTTATAAGCTATGTTTGTCACAATAAACTTATTATTTATGATTGGGACATCAAAATTTACTTTGTGTGAATTTTTGGTACTTTTCAGACAATGTTCATTTTTTTATCAATAGTGAAAAATACGACATTTTACACCAAAACTGATTTTTAATCTAATTTATTTATATGATTAGATTATCTTTTGAATTGGTTTTGAAGTGAAATTAGAATATATTTTTACCATTTATTCCAATGGTGGTCATTGTAATCAATTTCACTTTGAAATTGGACTTAAACTGGTGTCAATCTTTTGATACTTATTGTTTCATAAAAACACGCTATTTTTCATGACAGTGGGAATTAATTATTAAATTAATTAATGTGACTTATATGTTTTGAATTTTGAAAAATATACTTCATTTTTGAATTCGGAATATCAAATATTGCTTAGGGTGAATTTTTGGTATTTTTCTGAAAAACTTTAATTTTTGATGAATAGTGAAACAACTAAGTGGTACTTATAAAAACTGATTTTTCGTTTAAATGAAATTTTACCACTTCTATGTTTTGAATTTCAAAAATCCGACATACATGGTTGTCTTTAAGAAGTAAAATGTGGTTCAATGAGATTAAAATAATTTTTTGGTGAATATTAACTCTTAAGTTCTTAATCGTGATTAGAGGTAATTAATGTAGTTTAAGGTAAAAATAATGCTTGAATAAAATGAGATGAGCTTGAAACATGTCCTACCCTCATTGGATGTGTCATGGCCGACCCATAAAATCCATGGGTCAACTTGGGTACCCCATGGAGCCACTTTGGTTGGGAAATGACATAAATAACTTTTTAGTTAATGTAAAAGTAAAAATGACACAAACATGATATGTTTTACTAAAACAATTTTTAGATGGGGTTATAAAGATCAGATTTTTGATTATAAATATTCTTTGTAAAGATAAAAAAAATTACTACATCATAGTAGTTTTATTATAATTTTTAGACTTTAAAAAAATTAAATTATTTATGACATCATGTGATGCAGCGATGACATCATTATTTAACGATTCAAATAAAATGGAATGAAAATGTAAACTCTAAGATCTACACATGGAAAAAACCTATTGGATGAGTTGATTTATAACCCTTATAACCTTATCCTAGAAACACATAAATTTGGGACCTCTTAAATCATAATACCATTTTAAAATAAAGTAAATTTTCTTTACCTTCCAATAGTGCCCCTCCTCTCCTCTTATAAAAGGCCCCCACTTCTACCTCCATAACCACACTCCCAAAGCCTTTGTCTTGGCCAAACCCTGCCCATTGTGTCTCTACACATCCCTCTCTTACTCCTTGAAGCCTAACTTTGGGCAGAAGTCTTCTCAAGGAAGCCTTTGAGCTCAAATCTAAGAGAGTTACCCGATTTTAAGGTAATGTCTTCTTTTGAGTCCTTTTGTTTGATTTTTCTTCTCCAACCCCCTAAAATCTTTAATAGTTTCTTTTGTAAAAACTCCAGTATACTCAATATACTAGTATTTTGTTATAATAATGATTCAAGCTACACTTACAAACACCTACATCTAATGGTTAAAGGACATACTGTTTACGTGGATGATGAATTTATGCCTCCCGAAACGATGATTGTTCAACATTCTTTTAACACCTTCAAAGGTGGTCATTAAGATGTAACTATATTTATATATGATATATAATATGTTTATGTTTTCCTTAAGCTTCTTTATTTTTCATTTTGGCCATTCCTTTATGTTTTCCATTATAGGTAAACGTGATATCTTCATTTAAGGAAGTGTGGACTACCGCCCCCTCAAAGTGATTTGATTCATTAAATACCATAAGTGGTACATATAAAGGTTGGAACTATGATATTATATATGATATTATACTGGATGTATTATATACCTTTATATCATTATGATTACATTCTAGAAAATACGAAATAGAAATGAAAGTTGCGTTCATGCGTACGTACGACTTATCGTCTCCATGAACGGTGCATTTCATTTCGTACCTCTAAATGATTATGTAATATTATAAATGCATGTATATACTGGATATATATGATATATACATAATGATTATAATTCTGGATATAATGGATACATGAACAACATGTAATTATAAAAGGATTATTTTTGACTCAAGTACCAATGATCGTTAAAATGACCGTAATTAACATAAATAATTACATAGTGTTCATGACATGGCAATAAGTGATATAAAAGGAATAATGAACTTGAAAAAGGTTCTTAAACAAGTATAAATTAACTCAAGTTTATTATTCAGGAGATTAAAGAATGACCGAGTCAAGTCGGACCCGAGGTATGGGACTTCGTCTCAATCTCCTTTCATTGAGGCATATTTTGTTTTATACACAACCTTCTTTTATACGGTGTATAAACCCCTTTGACTTTTACATTTATCCAAAAGGAATCTTTTTTTATACGAAGTGTTTTACTAAACGTCATAAGGGAATGTTTTTGTCGTATGTATGCGATGACAACGACTTCTCCGCCGCCGTGACCGTTATTTGAGTTTCGGCTTCCTCTACAAGCCATACCTTTTTTTTAAAGAAAAATAAATACCATGTTTTATTTTTCTTTTGTTTTGATATTGAAAATGGTTTTCATAATGTTTTTATATCAATGTGTTGTATTGATATCTTGTGATTTAAAGGTGGAAATATTATGTTTCCTTTATGCATGTTTTATGTGATACGATTATGTTGAGGTTCTTGGGCATTATTATGAAGATGGGTGGTTCCGTGATAAACTAAGGGTGGGTGAGCCCGATATAGCTCTCCAATGCATTGGGTAACACGAATAAGTGTAAGGTTGAGGTTTCTCCGAAGAGATTTAGGGAATATACTGTGATGGGTATTCCAAACGTAACCAAGAGGGTTACTCCCTACGTAAGAATGTTATGAATGTCTCAAGTTACCTTTATGTCTTATGATTTTTATGATTTATTCATGATTGGATGAGGTATGTTAAAGTTCTTATGTTTTATGGGTAAAGTATTATTTCATTCTTATGTATATATGTACCCATGTTTCCTTTCCATATTTTTTATATCCCTTACTGAGCTTTTTATGCTCATCCCAAGTTTTTTGAAATGTTTTTCACAGGTCAAGGGAAAGGTACATGATACAATGATAGTGTCAAGGAAGTGTCAAGAAAGAATCAATGTTTTATTTTAAATATGTTTCCATTGGTGGGAAAGAATAATACTATCTTTATGTAACCACTTTGTTTATATGTGGAATGTAATTCAAGTTTTATGATCTAATTCTCTAAAACTCTAAACCCGAAAAGATCCTCAATGTGTAATCTTGTAATAACTCAAGATTAAGTAAGGATTAAGGCTGGGGCCTTATATAATGGGATTTTATCACCCAAAAGAATTTTACACATCATCTGATGAATTTTTACAACTAACCCAAGTGATATTTCTCTTAACTCACCCAAATCCATTTTTCATACCACACCCAAGATCATACCAATTTTTTGTACAATCAATAATCATAACTGATAAATGTCGCTTGATCTCTATAACGAAGAGGACTTTGGATACATTAAATAACCATAATCTCTCATAACATTCCATCTTTGACGCTTTCGATCATTAAAATCGACACACCATCATTGATGTGATCATTTTCCTCGCTTCATTCTAATTATCATCATTTTCACCAGTTACAACAAACATAGAACCCCATACTTGTTCTCTATTGTTTGCTACATCGTGCTGGAACCCCTCACAAAATATGTTATGAAATACTATTATATAGACACCAAGTTAATGTCCTTAATTAATGCAGTAAAAATTACATTTTCTATCCATTAACATTTATAATTAAAACCCCATTAATGTTGGGAGGAAAGCCTATATTATGTTGTGATAAATCTAGCCAATAATAATTTTATCTCTCATAAATAATCAAACATTAAATTAAAAAATCCACACAATATATAGTTCTATATAGAATTTAAATACTTTATAGTCATCTATAGCATAACATAAACTTCTGAAACAATCATTGAGTGATTTTTGTCCTGGTCTTCTAGTTTTATCGACTTCCAAAATTTTAGTTGTTGTAAACCTGGCCCCCAATGTCACCAAATGAATGGAAGATGATGCATGAAAAATGCGGCTACGAATACATTCGATATTCCAAAAACACCGCTCATACTGACATCATATTTTGTGAAATTCTCTCAAATGATTTATGTACAACATCACTTGAGGAACCGCTATCAGGTTCTATGAAAAATTTACTATCCCCCATAATGGAACTTTCCACATGACTCATACTATGCTTTCATACTATTTATATTCTAGAAACACATTTGGTACCATTGTTGTCTTCCAGTAATTTCATTTGATTCCTTGATAAATTAATCCACTTGATTCATACAATAATTTTATACCAATTAAAACTTCTTCCAATCTATTTGATACCTCTTTTGGGATAGATCTCGATTTTTTAGCATAATTAGTTTCACAAAACATCACAAAATAAGATTCACACACATTCCTTTTGTCATTTGGAGGCCATTTATTACCTGAAACATGCCAATCTATCTCCATAACCAAGATGAATATAGATTCCTGGAACTTTTTTCATCTCTCATCACAAGCCATATATAGCGATTTCAATCATTGCCATCAACTTGAAATCATTTACATAACCACCATCTTCACTTCATTACCATCATCATCGTTTCTCACTAGTTACCGCAAATGCTGCAACCACTTCTGAGTTGTCTCTTTCTTTCTAAATCATGCTATCACCCCACCCAAAATATTTTATTGAATCTTCTTATATAGACACTAAGTCCATATCTCCAATATATGTGGACAACATTAAATTGTCCATCCATTAATATTGAGAATTAAATATCTATTAATTTTAGGAGAAAACCCTATATTAATGTTAGTATACATCACTATAATAATAATTTTCATTATAATCAATATTCAATATTTAGATAAAAAAATTCAAAAAGGATGGTGGTTTTCAGATGGACCTCTCAAAAACATATGATGAATGTGGTTGTTGTGATACAAATATTTGTAGATCAGAGGATAATGATGAATGATGACTAAACCAATCAACGTCTACCTCTGCAAAAAAACTGACATGCTAACAGACCCTAACTGTGAATGGTCCTATAGGTATGGTTGTTGATCATATGCAATAAGAGATGGAGAAGCATCTAAATGATCTTGATAAACACCCTCCTCATGTGAAATATCTTCATCCATTGTAGGGTCATCACCCCCTTCCTTATCTATATAATGATTGTCATCCTCAAAATTACCTATAGAATCAAATAAAATACCGTGATAAATATCCTCCAAGGGAGGAATGAACTATTTCATAGCTCTATGAAAATATGCCTGGTCAAATGTTCCTCCCATAATATATCATATGTGTGAAGGATGAGAGTAATATTATAATCTTGTGAAAACTAATTATGTTATTAAGTAATGTTAATCAAAAACTATTCAATAGTGTAAGGAAGAATTATTACCAAATCATGATAGCCATGTGTGTGTCATGTAAGAAATATCACTGGGGACAAACGGTACTAGGGTTCATAATCGGATTGATTGAATAAATGGATGTATACTGTGTCCACCCCTCATAATAGCGACTCATGTCGTCTATCCCACTAGTCAATATATAATTCATGACATGTCCTCCTTTTAATGTGTTTCTTCTCTAGAATCTTAAGGGAATAAAGTGAAAGTAACATTCTAGTATGTTTAAGAATGAGGTAAAAGAATCTAAACACTCTCATAAACCTATTTTCCCGATACCACTCAACAAAATGAAAATGAATCAGATGAACGATGCATGAGCCGATAGCAAGAATCATCGTTCATTATGGTGGGAGACTCTGGATGATAGATTTAGTATATGGAATCCCAGAAATATGTGGTCGATTTGGTGTCCGAGACCCAACTATTTGTACTTTTATTACATAAATATTTGATGTATTAAATTTTAAATTAAACAAATTATTACATACTATTCATTGTTCTACATGAACATAATGTAATAATGTCTTAGAGTATTTGTCGCATTGATAAGGTCATAGTAGTTCCCCACTATGATGAGAACCTTTAAGTGAAATGAAAGAATTATTAATATACCCATGTGGTTGTATAACATACTATTATGGGATACATAGTATATAGATCGTTCCGGGTGGCTACTCATAGGCTGATGAGACATCTTCTCATGAATTTTTCACTTGGTAATCTATAAGTAGGCTGGTTATGAGAACAAACCAACCAGTCTGTCTTCCTAATGTTTTTGTGTCCTCAGATATTTCTATCCATGAGCATGTGTGATGGTACGTAGACATTAATATTAACATTAATGCATTTCATGACTTGCGCACTTAGATATGATGATGAAAACTGTCACTCTATATGTTGATGAGAAGTAGGGTACGTTGGGTGCATCAAAAATGACGTGTTATTAATAGATAATTCATGAAATGTTTTGTCCCATAAATATTTATGGAATTTAATATCTGATCCCTTTGATTGAAATATAACCATCTCCCTAAATTCCATATCCATGGTGTAACAATAATTTTATTTATGATAGTCAATGAATGATGTATCTAGCATATTGGTTGATGACACTATCATGCAACCTACATGATGAGATTATTTAACAATGAGATTATATTAAATAGTGAGAGTTCGTATGTGGTTGTCGATGTTGTTACTTTTTGTTTTTTATTGGGTTCCATGACCCATATCTAGACAGTAATCACGGGCTTTAAAAAATCCCACCTAATGCCAATGAGAAAAAATCCTAAGGGGTCACACACTAAGTATATATGGTGGTCTCGATTAAATTCTATTTGAATTTATTTATGGAATAAATATGAATCATAATATTGAGGAATAATTTTACTTAGGTTATGTAGATCGCATAAAATAAATAAAAATTTATTCTCCAGATTGTGAATAAAATATATTTATTTATTTTATTGAATATTTAATAAATATTCATTTACTAGTTTTTTAATAAAATATTTATTTAATAGAATAATGTATTTATTTGGGTTTTTAATAAATACAAGAGGATTTCAAACGAAATAAGACTGTACCTTGTGATAAAATAATTATCTACGATTCGGTAAATATTATTTATACATTTTGTGCATGTTGGCCCACCGAATAATAGTAATAATAATAATATTATAATGTGTAATTAGATTTTATTAGTGGTTATTATTATATTTAATGGATGTTATGAAATTAATTTTTTAGGTAAAATCCTATCTCCATATATAGATGGTTATATCTATTATGTAATTCATTCAAAAACAATTCCATGTTTTGTAATAGGGAATTGTTGGGTACAATGGATATCTCTCAAATCATTCTCCTCCCTCCATCTCAAAAATGAGAAACCCTAGAGAGAATTTCAATAATACTGAAGAACGAGCTATCATGAATGAAAAACACAAGATATTTCATTCACTACTCTAGCACCCAAAGAATGAGTGGTGTTTCTCATAGATCATTAAAGCATGTGTGGATCACCACTAGAGAGATTATACCATTTTATCATCTCAAGAGTAATGAATTAAATCCGAATGGGGTGTTTTCGATGATCAAAAATCATCAATGATGAATTTTCCAAAGCCCATGTATTTATTTCTTTAGATATTAAATAAATTAATTTTAAATATAACATACAAGATCCTCACTATTGGTTTTGATAAATAATTGTTAAAAAAAATTAATATATCAAGATCTAATGAATTGTACACTATTTCTGGAACTAACAAGTGGTATTAGACAAGTCTCATTTAAATTTATGATTTTTTATTTGATTATTGATCTATGTACTATTATGGTGAGATTTTATTTCATGCTATCAATTATTTAATCCAATTTTAATTAACATATTCTTGACATATTAATTATTTTTGTTCAGTGATTTATATTATTTAACGAATAAGAATAATTGAAGAATGACCGAATATTCTATCAAGAAGGGCCAAATTATTTTCTGGTAAAATTGGGTTATATGACGTGCGGTCGGAGCACATGTTGTGTACCCATGGACAATGTATATTTATGATCTGATTAATTAATTACATACAATGTTTTAATTGCACACCATGTGTTGTAAGGGCTAACCCGTCACATAGAATGTGGATAAGCGGTGTGTAATTGGCATCTACACACAATGTAGTCCAGCAGAGTCAACACAATATAGCCCCTGGATTGTGACATGGATATATTGAAATAAGGTTACATGAAGTGTATCTACATGTGCACACCGTGTGGTCTCCCATTAATGTATGAAATTAAATAAAAAATAAATTTTAAATTGAAACATTAAATCCTTGTTTTATTGATTAGTACACTGTTACGTGTTTGACTATTTAATATTGGTTTTAATAAAATTTAAAATGATTTTTTAATTTATTATAATTAATATTTCATTATTGGTTCTGCCATTTATTTTTGATGAATTCCATAAATTATGGGTACATTCAAATTAGAAAATACTCTCATTAAGATAAAAGGTAATTAATAAAATAATTAATAAAATAATTAATCCCAACGTGTTTATCTTAAATAATAAATGAAAAAATAAATGAATACTTTCCATTTAATATTGACCATTTGTTGTTTGTGTGACCATTCATGAGGTCGATCAAGACCTATGTATGTGTTGGAATTTATTTAATTAAATTTATTTTATAGTTTTTAAATTATTTAATATTAAATTAAAAGATGGTATGTGAGTCATCTCTCCCTCGATTATTATGTAGAACATTAGTGTATAAGGATATGTATGTAATTCCTCATAACGAATCCTTTGGTTTCCCACAACTACATGTCAGAAACAAATATTTTTAATTGATGGGGCATCCCAAGACATGTGGGACAGTTCAAGATGAAACAATAATGATTCAAAATTAGAGATACATAGTTGGACACATGGAATGTTGTATCCCATGCCATGTCTAAAAAAAAGTTATTTTCCCTAGGTCATTGGTTGATTTAATGTACGCTTGTTAAATAAATCATTATATAAGATCACTATTAGGTAATTTAATTAATTATTTATTTTCTGTCAAATTCCTTAAAAATTTTTTATAGATGCAATTTAACGTTCAAATAAATGAATAAATTAATTTTAAAATGATAGAATTTAAATAAAATTGATTATGGGTAAATGTTTATACAAATATGGTTAATTAATTAAGATAACATATAATTAAATTTTAATAATATATGTCAAGAATGAAACAATATTAAAACATTAAACATAATAAAATAAAATCAATCATTATAATATTAAGTCAAACAAAGGCTTCTCTTACTTGATTTGAAAAAATTATTAAAAAAATGTGTTCGACCAACACTTTTTGGGACACTTACTTATATATGGGGAGTTATTATGAATTTTTTAGGTTGAATTAACCATTTTACATCAAGTTGAGTGGCCCTTGCTAGACACATTGTTATTTTTAGGTATGTAATGGGAAAAATACAAGTTAGGGTATTTTGATTGGGGAATCCAATCAACGGATCAAAGAGCTACAAGCTCGTATTTAGAAAAGACATGCCTACCTAAATACATTCAAAATAGCTTGACCAACCCTTGTTGGGGTTATGTGAAGGGGAATATGGATCCTTTCCACTAGAAAGTCCTAGAAACTAGAAATTCCGTGTTTAATGGTGAGGGATATTGCGACTTGATAAAATAATGATAGATTTAATAAAATAAATTAAATATTTCTCTCCAAATCAATAATCAAGAAAAATACTAATAATATGCACTTTTAATTGTAGAAAAAATTAATGTTCTCTATCACTACAATCAAAATTGAATAAAGACAATATCCTCAATAACAGTAACTTCCATAAATGAATGAGATGCCTTTGAGTTGTTCTACACCATGAATGGAAATCTTACATGATAGAATCCTCAATTCATAATCCACTGACACAAGAAGAGAGTGATGAAGAGTTCCTAGTCTATGAAAAACATATGAATGAGAGGACCGATGTTCAAAGTTCTATGCTTTCATCTATTTATAATGAACTCATGATTTCTCGTGAAAACATGGATGTGTTTAACATGCTTGGGAACCTCCATGGTCATTAATAGGAGAGAGATAGAGAAGAATTGTTTGAGATTTTAAAGTTTCTATTTCAGAGTAATCCTAGAGATGTTTATCCAACTTGGCCTCACTTAGTCAATCTCACTGACTAAAATGGCTCCCTAGAGGTCCTAGGACACAAACTCCATGATTAATTGGGCACTTATCTCATTCTGGCCTCACTCCCTAAGAGCTTCCCTAGTTTGTTTTGTGAATTTTAATATGAAAAACATTGATAAGTCTCTTCTAGTTCTTCTTATCCTCCTTCACCATGAATATAATTATATGAATCATGAAAATCTATATGTCCCTATGGTGAAAAAATGGAATGGGAAACAAATATATTTAATCCCAAATCTTCTTCCTGCCCATCTAAGAAAAATAAGATCAATGGGGAAGAAAGCGAACAGGTTGTTTTCCTTTTCATATGTGGCAAGAAGGGCCACTAGAAGAACTACTACACCCACCTAAAGAAGTAAGGGGAAACTTTAGATGAATTTTTTATCAACTGAAATTAATCTATTTCTAAAAATTGGTTATTAGATATAGCTTGTGGTGGTAAAATATGTATTAAAATAAAAGAACCATGTAGATTCATAAAAAATATACCAAGGGTAGGTAGATCTATGAGTATCCAATGGATATAAACATGATGTTTAAACTGTCGAGGACTACCACCTCACATTGCTGCCCATAATGATCTTGTTTTTAAAGGGTTGTTATTATGTGCCTTCAGTTACCAAAAACATTATATCTCTATCCAGAATAGAAATGTATGGATTCATTTTCAAATTTAGAAATAAATGTATCTTATTTTATAAATATATAATTTTTTCTGGTATAATACATTTACATAATGATCATTATATGTTAGATTACTTAAATTAAGTAATTCTAATTGATAATGATGTTTCATCACACGATTGATACCACACCCAATTTTGGAATAATAGAATACTACATGTAAATAAGGAATTATTGAAAACATTACATCAAGATTGATATTTAGATTCATTCGAACCAAAACCTCTTAGTGTATGTCACACATGTTTACAAGGAAAAATGACGAAAGCCCCATTTATTGGGAAAGGTTAAAAAATTAAAGAGATTCTTAAATTAGTTCATACTGATGTGTGTGGACCATTTCCTATTAAATAAAGTGGTGGGTACTCATACATAACAATATTTACTAATTACTCTAGTAGATACTATTATATTTACTTAATGAGGTATAAGTCATATTCTTTTTAGAAATTTGAGGAATAACAGAATGAGGATGAGAACCATATTGGTAAGAAGAATAAGAAACACCACTCAGAATGATGTGGATAATATCTTAATGAAGACTTAATTGATTACATACAAGAGTTTGGGATCCTATCCCAACTCACTCCTCCTTAAATGCCTCAGTGTAATGGTGTATGAGGAATGTTGAACCACACCTTGTCGATTATGGTGAGATCAATTATGAGTCATGAAAGTCATACATTATCCTTTTGGGGATATGTGGTACAAGTATAGAAACACATAATAAGGCAAATACCAACTAAATCTATAAATGGTATTCCATATGAATTTGGAAGTGGAAGAAAAACCATGTTATCTAATTTACATTAGTGGGGATGTAAAGAGTTTGTTAAGGATTCTTTATGTAACAAAATTTCACCTAGAGGCACAAAGTGTGCCTTTATAGGATTCCTCATAAGAAAAAGGGGACGATACATATACGACCCTCAGACAAAATATTTATATTTTCAATACATTTCATATTCCTTGAGAGGGAGTACATCTTCAAAAGAGATAGTGGGGAGATATAGACATTGATGAAGTCAAGGCTCATGGAACAAAACAGTTGGTATTAGTTCAGATTCAGTAAGGCCAGGTGGAAGAAGAAACTATTCCATAGACACAAGAACATCATAGGGGTACAAGAGAGGTTAGAGAACCAGAACGGTATGGTTTTATAGTTAATGAGGATGGTAAATAATTACTATTTGATAATAGTGAATCTCTGACCTATAAGGAATTAGTTAGTGGAATAGATGTTTCTAAGTGGAAATAATCCATGAATTATAAAATGGATTCCATGCCCCAATACAATGTATTTATTTTGGTAAATCTCATAGTTGAGGTAAATACTATATGTTGAAAATGGGTGTTCAATACGAAATTAGGAATTGTTGGAGAAGTTAGTATATATAAAGTGTGACTAGATGCAAAAGGGTTTAAACAACATGAAAGTATTGAATATGATGAAAAACTTTCCCAAGTTGTAGTGGTGAAATCTATCAGAATTCAACTTTCCATGGTGGATTACTATGACTATGATATTTGGAAAAAGGATGTTAAAATAAACTTAACTCGGACCTTTAAGATGATGTCTACATGACAAAACCTGAAGAGTTCATGACTTCAAAAGATTCCAATAAGTTATAAAATTAGAAAAATATACATTTATGGATTAATGAATGAATACGGGGCATGGAACATTTGTTTTGATGAATCGATAACGGAATTAGGTCTTATAATGAACATATATGAGACTTGTGTCTACAAATAGTTTAGTGGGAGTGTAGTCATTTTATTAAAAAAATATTTTGAGGACATATTACTTATTTTAAATGAAATACCAATAATATAATCTATTAATTAATGGTTGAAAATATTATTTTCCATAAAAGACTTGGGTGAGGCTGCATATATTCTAGAGATCAAGAGCCATCGTGATAGGACCAAGAGGTTTCTCAACCAAAGTCAAAGTACATACATTGACAAGATACTGAAGAGATTCATTATAGAACCATCCAAGAGAGGATTATTTCCACCGTCACATGGCATTCATATTTAAAAGAAAATGTGTCCAGAGAAGCACAAGGAAACAAATAGAATGGTAAGGATACCATACACATCAATGATTGGTCCATTCGTTCATGTTATGCTATGTACTAGGCTAGATATATCTTATGAGTTATGTATGGTAGGAAGATATTAAGATGATCCAGGTGACCCCAATTAGATGGAAGTCATTATTATCATTAGGTATCTCTTGCATGCAAAGGATATGTTCCTGGTTTATGGAAGAGATGAGGAAATATTCATTAGAGGATATGTATATGCTAGTTTCATGAATGATCATGATTACATGAATTCGAAAACAGGATACATCTTCACTTTTCATGGAGGTTTTATGAGCTAGAAAATCACAAATAATGTTGTCGTCGTTGAATTTATAGTCGAGTTTGTGTATATTGTAGCTTCTAAGATAGCTACAGAAGTGGTTTGGATGCAAAATTTCATCAAAGATCTTATTGTGGTACATATTAGTAAATAAACCATCACACTCTATTGTGATAATACTATAGTGGTGGCCCTCAAAAATATCCAATGTTGGATCAGCGGAAGAAGAACATACTTCATAAGAATCATCTCTTGAGGGATTTTAAGTAGATTGGTAAAGTTTCAGTGAGACGTATTTCCAAGAAAGACAACATGGGGGACCCCTTAAATAAATTATTGACTCATAATAAATGATATTATCTTGCGAGGTCTCACATACAGAAATTCATAGGTAGTCGGATCTAGTTTATGTTGGAGTTTAATATAGTTTTTGTCCTTGAACCAACTGTTTATACATTTATTACATGAATATTTTTTGTGTTAAATATTAGAATAAACATTTAATTACATTTTTTTCATTGTTTTTCATGACCATACTATAATAATTTCCTAATGTATTTGTCACATTTATAATGACAATGTAGTTCCCCTCAATGATGAGAACCTTGAAGTGGTGTGACTATATTCGAAATATAGTTCTATGATTGGATGGAATTCTATTGTGGGACACATACCACAAAGACTGTTTGGTGTGATTAATAATAAGGAGATGATACTTATTATCATTAAGTTCTCACATGGTAATCTATAATATGGGAGGTTATTTTGAGAAGACATGCCCGTATGAATTACACATGTTTTGGTTTCATCAGATATTCCTATCTATGAGCGTGTGTAATGTTCCTTAAACCTTAATATTATCATTAATTCATGTCACAAGTCACTCACATAGATTTCTAACAAAAAATATTATTCCATATATTGGTGGGAAGTAGGGTACGTTGGTTGCATCACAAATGACATGTTATTAGTAGATAAGTTAAGAATGGTTTTCCCCTTCCATATTTATGGATATTGATATGTCATCCCTTTGATAGAAATAGAACGGTGGCCTTCAATTCCATGTCCATGGTATAACGATGAGTTTATTTCAGATAGTCAAATAATGATGTTTCAAGCATATAGTTTGATGACCCTATAATGAAACCTTCTTGAAGAGATTATGTGCCAATGGGATTATATTACATAGTGAGAATTTGTATGTTGTAGTTGTCATTGAAACATCAAATTAATTCTTTTGCGTACCTTAACCCTTTGCTAGACAATAATATTCTACTTTAGGTAAGCCCATCTAAAGACAAAGAGAAAGAATCATACAGGGTCACAAACTAAGTGTTTCTAGTGGTCTTAGTTAAATTTTATTTGAATTTAATTAGCAGAATAAAAATTATTCTCAATATTGAGGGAAAATATTATTTAAATAATATTGATGGAATAAATTAAATAAATACCTATTCACTAGATTTGGAATAAAATTTATATATTTATTTTATTGAATATCTAATAAATATTTATTTTAATAGTTTGTGAGTGAGATATTTATTTAAGAGAATAAAATATTTTTTTGGGTGTTCAATAAATATAATAGTATTTCGAACGGACCTAGTCTGTTTTGGTGATAAAATAATTATTTACGAGTCAGTAAATATTATTTTTCCATTTTGTGTAAGTTAGAACACCACAAAATAATAAAACAGTTATTATTATTATGTGGCATAAGATTTCATTGATGGTTATAATTATATTTTTTGGATGTTATGCAATTAAATTTTGTATCCTAAATCGCATCTCTATAAATAGATAACTACGTTTATTGTGTAATTAACTTGAAACCAATTCCATGTTTGTGAATATAGAATTTTTGCATACAATGAATTCTCTCTCAACTCCTCCTCCTCTCTCCCCCTCAATAATAAGAAACCCAAGAGAGAATTTAATCATGACCAAATAATTAGAAATCAATGATGAACAACACAACACATTCGATTCACAATTCTAGAAACTGGAGAATGAGTGGCCTTTCTTAGAGACCATTGAAGCATATGTGGATCACTGCTAGATAGGTTCTACCCTTGGATCCTCGCAAGAACAATGAATGAATTTTAAAGTAGGAATTTTGGATCCTAAAAAATCATCAACAAAACATGTTCCTAAGGATGGTATTTATTTATTTATATATTAAATAAAATGATTATAAAATTGACATGTAAGATAATTACTATTGGATTGGAGAAATGATTATTTAATGAAATTTTACTATATCCACCTCCACTGAATTCTCCCACTATTCACGAAACCAAAAATATGAAGAAAAGAATAATCAATTAATAAATGAATACATGTAAAATATAAAGTAATGATTTAACTATATAATTAATAAACACATATTCCATTTAGTTGAGGACTATCCGAACTAGGTTTGTAGGTTTCAACATCTTGTATTGATGTATTTAAATGTCTACATTTCTGACTCCGCCTATAGATAACATATTAATATTAATATTACATAATAGAAAGTTATAAGTTTTATTTTGACATTAGAAAGAGGAATAACATACCATCATCCATATGGAGACTCGACTGTAGTAACAAGAGACAAGAGCTATTGTATATTTTTTTTCTAAGCTAGGTATGTGCCCCCATATCCACATCTATATTAGAATAACACATTCTATTATCTTGATCATATCAATGTGATATGCGCTACATAGCACCCTATATGTTTATATGATACATGCATTCCCCCAACTCTTCCACTCTCCTTAGTCCAAGTCCTCCAATAAAATTAAATCCATCAAATGTACAAATTTAGTCGAATGATGAATAAATATTGTGCCACTGATCAGAGCAAAAATGTATGCATGTGAAAATCACAGCATGGTGATCTCATCGGCATCACTGGCTAGATTGGAAACGTGTCGTTATATCCCTGACATACGTAATCGAATGATGAAGACAGATCTCCCATCATCAAGGACCTCAATTACCAATAATATGTGATCCATCTCAAACCAGTCTACACTAAATCATCCCATCATAGTCACACCATCGATGGATAGCCCCAACACAATGGACACTCCCTATAGTGAAATAGCAATCCAACCTCTCTAAAATGGAATGTTTGCTTCTTTGGATTCCATATCTCTATGATCGCATAAATGATCTAGTGATCCAAAAATGTGAAGGTGAACATTGTTATTCGGTAGAACCAAACACGATGAGGATGAGGGATGATAGCTAGAGGATGTGCAACATGATGGAAATGATGAGATTTTCGTACACTCAAATCAGGCACCAGACAACCCTCTAAAACCATCAATGAAACATGTCAATCATAGAATGTGATAAAGAAAGGATCGATTATCTAAAAATTTGATATCATAATTACTTTTTATAATTAATTCTATAAAATCTTTAAAATATTTATGAAAAATGAATATATGAAAAATAAGATAGAAAATTATCATCTATTACTCAGCATTATGATGACAAAAGAGGAAAAAAATATGTGTGACAAATTTTGTCGGCTTAGTCAATCAATTTCTCAATTTAATGATCTATAATAATGTTTAATTTATTTATAAATATATTTATGTAAATCATCTAGGATGAAATCATATCATAAAACACGTGGCTTCATGATATACTCAATCGACCATGTGATTTGTAGGACATATTTGAGGATAATTCATTTGGCGACCAAACCTATTTCTATTCAGTTTCATTGTCACTTAATTTTTCTAATTGTTAATATAACAAAAAAAAAATTCTAATTGAATACAGAAATGAAAAAAATCATAGTTGAAACATGTCAGAAATGGAGAAAATTAGAAATAATAGTATTCATTAATGAAACATTGTCATACTAGAAAAAATGTAGACATTCGTGATAAAATAAAAAGGCTCGACAATGGAAGATGGGAATTTGAGTTTTTCCTACTACTTGGGGATATCTATTATGATTATGCCATTATGCATGAAAAATACTACATTATATTCTCACTCCACATTGTCTAGGCCAATCTATCTCATTTATGATATGAGTAGACTATGGTCATCCTCAGGGGAACAACCTATAAATATCAATAAAATATGTGAAAAACAATACAAATGAAATCAATCATAAATGAAAAATACGTAATAAGAAACCTAGAAATATCAAGGACCACTGTTGGCTGATCAATAGGAAATGTAATACAATGGATTTCACTAAAAATCATTCAAGGTGAACTATAACATTTGACTAGAGTGATCACATGATAAAATGGAAAAACATAGTGATCTCATGATATTTTAATCGATGAACAAGATGAAACAACAAGTGCATAGGGATATCTCAATGAATGGAAGTTTTCGACATCACAATACCTATTATCCAACATGAACACCAACACTCAACAATTATTTCCTATAACCTAATTGTGGAACTCTCTTAATTAAAAGAAACTCTGTAATTAGAAAAATAATAGATCATGAAATTCGAATGTATCTTGCAATATCAAATCAATGGAACTTTGAAAATTATGAGTAAAACACATTCAACTTTTCATCATCTAATAGGAATAATGGGACCATTCAACAAAGTACATTAGACATCTATAAAATTTCTCTTGTATTAACCCTATGATCACAAGTTTTCACCCACCCATGAAGACCCCATTTATGAACTCCAATATATTAGTGGTAAAATGGACATATCTCCTTCCACTATAATATGCTAACGACCATTTTTCTATTGAAATTTACATCAATTAATAAAATACATCTTTATTATCCCTTAAAATTTCAACATGATAACGATTAAACATTCTTGTTGGGGAAAATATTCTTAAACTATTAGAGAATAATGTATTTAAAAGGATATTAAATTTTCTTTTAAAAAATTAAGTCTAGAAATAACATTCCCACCTCGATGATCTCATTATTTATTTCCAAAAATATTAAATAGTTATGAAAAATACATAAAATATGTTTAATGAAATATCGATGATAATCATCTTGTTCTCTCCATGAAACCTCATCACTATTAACAATGTCTATAATCGCTCGACGGTGATCAGATATGAGACACACTCCCTAGTTTTCTGTGACATGAATGCATATACATTCCCAAAACCAACTCCTTGATTCAAAATTATTTTTTCAAAAATATTGTATGTATGTGGTAGAGGATCAAGTTTACCATCCTATGCGGTAGGTAGAACACATGTATACATTCCATAAAATTCATTCAGCGATTGGAATAAGTTATTTATAATATTGGAAAGCAGTGATATATGGCCTGAATGCTAAAAAATCATATTCAAGTTATCATTTTCTTGATGAACATGATTATTAGAGGGGCATACTCAACAGTTTCCAAATGAAAAATAATCTTATTTTTTGAGAGACAAAAATCCCAAAAATTGTGGAAAAACTGCATATGATTCTTCCAAATCCCTATAAACATCCACAATTTCCTTTTGTTTTTCACTCCATGTTTTGAAATAAGATATCTTATAGTCAAAAATATTTTCTATTAATTCATAGACAAGGGACACTAGAATATCCTGACATAATAAAATCTTATCTCTAATAACATTTGATATAAAATATGCATCATGTGATGAGTGAACATGTGATAAGATTATATGTAAACAAGTGTGTGGACCTTTGAATTTGGTATATCATCAAACATGATAAAAATCATCATATATTTCCCACATTTTTAATTTAAATTTTTACATGTATTTGTCTCATAGAATGAGATATTTTCCCTTATTCGATTCATCAAACACAAGTGAATAATTCCACTCTATGTGGTATTTTTTTATCTCATTTTTATGGAAAATAAAATTAAAAATATTTTATAAAAATTATTGTGTTATTACTTGAGGTAGTCTTATTCCTTATAATTCCAAATAATTTAGTAGTTACTGTAATGACATCCCAATGAAAAGGATGTTGACATGATATTAATTCAAATAAAGAAAGAAACATTGTATAATGAATGCCTGTAATAGGTGGATTCCAATCTATTAGAGAAACCATATAAAGTATATTCCCTACATCACCCTCAGCCATATCATCTCCTAATGCCTCACCAGATACTTCCTCGTCAGATAAACATCTATTCAGTAAATTATGAGTACACATAGGGATGTACCCTATATTTCCTTCCAAATGTTGGTCATCTTATTCATAATTTGTTTCAATCATATGAGTAATATGAGAAAGGAATTAATGAAAGTGTTGTGAAGATCCAATATATAAAAAGATCACAAAACATAGTTATTTGCTAATAGGTTAAACCTCATCAATATCAAGAATCATCACATATAATTCCATTATACCATTACTACATTGTTGTCTGAATACAAATTATGCATCCATGCAATCTTTATTATCAACCAAAGGATCTCAATGTGCCAAATAAATTCAATACATTAGATATATTTATATTTAATTGAATTAATTGAGTGATCAACCATTGGATTCAACTGAATAAGAATATTCTTGAAAACTTATTCTAATGTCACAGAATTATGAAGATTTTTTACTATTACTAGTGGAAAACTATATCTAAAACCCTTCTTGGTTTAAATTACATCACCATTTGAATATATTTGAACAAACATTATTACCTAGAAAAAAATAATTAATATTATATTATATAATGCATCATCAATTTTTTAATTTTTCTAAATTTGTTTTGATTAAATAATTAACACGATCTTTAGACATTTTATATGGATTTGTTTATTCTTATTTCATAAACTAACCAAAACATAGGGGTTAATAGAACCATTATTTTCTTAGATTTTTTAAACCATCAGTCGCCTATCAAGCATGGCGTAAAAATAAAGCTTTAAACTGTCACCTTGGGGTGCTAGGGGCTAGGTTCTTCTTGAGGTGTGTTGTTTGTGTTTAAATTCCATTGTACCCAAATCACCTATATATATAGACACACAAACACACACACACACATATATATAATTATTATAAGTATATTTATTATTTAAATATATTTATTGAAATTTTATAGTTATTTAAATATATATTAATTTATTTCAAATTTTAATTATAAATAAGTATACTTAAGAATATTTATATATAATTATAAATATATTGATAGGTGAAACACAGAGGATAGGTGGGGTATCTTCGAACGTGATGAACACTTCATCCTTGGTTCCCGTGGACGTATAGGTGAAGTTGGATTCTATTGGGAGAGGAATCTACATTGCAGAGGTTATGAAAAAAAGATCCATACGGAATGAGAACTTGATGTGTCCAAATCGATTGGACCTCATGTCCTGATATACAAGGACGGTATGGTGATATTTGTATTTCATGGATTCATTTTAGGGTGTTTTAGTATAATAATTCCTGAATTCAATTGAATAGTCTTTCCAATTTTGTAGTGAAATGACTTATTTTATGATTTTTGACCTGAAACAAAAGATTTATGGAAAATGAATGAAATGTGGTGGAAAAGGAGCACGACATGGCACCATATTTTTGAAGATGTAGAAATATAGAAAACTAGACAAAGAATGATTACACGTCATGTATCCGGATTACACGACATGAAAATTTGGAGGGGAAGGTCACAACCAGGAAATTTTGTGAAGGTGTTACACACTGTAAAATGTAATTTTATGTCATGATTCTCAATTACACATCATGAAAGGAGCCAATGATTCAAATCTATGTATAAGATTTAAGTGAGATTCATGCATTCAAAGGCAAACTCAAATCAAAATTAAAAATCTTGTAACCTAATTAATCATCAAGGAATCATTGGGAAGAAAATAAAATATATATATACGTAGAGATATAATGCATGACCAAGGTAGGAACAAAACTCCTATAAATATCACCCTCGACCACACCTTTGGAGAACCTTCGATATAGCCTCAATTCCAGACAGCCATAGAGACACATCCACCTACTACTGCCATATTTTTGTTGGATTTCTATTTATTACATTTTTACACTCGATCATGGTTAACATGAGTGGGTGATTTATTTGTGTCGTGGCATGATTGATGATCATGTATTGAATCTTTGAGGTATTTTATATTTGAATGAAATTTACGATAGGATTTCTCATTTGTTATTCATTTATAACTCTTTAATAATTTATTCTTAAATGATCATTGTTAGAGGGGTTGGGGAATGAATTTAATTTATTTATTTCCTTGAGCATGACCATTGCAGATGTTAACTAAAATCAATTGTGAATTTCAAATCTAGAGTTTATACTTGCACCAAGACCATCAGGATTGTCTGTGAACTATGTCTAAAATAGGTTTTGGGTTACCCATCCTTTGTAATCCAATGTACCAGACCATGAGAAAATTAATGCCTTGGATGGAGTGTGTTTATCATGACCATTGGACTCGATTATACCCAATTCACACAATTTCTAGATTGTTATTTCATTATTTAATATCTTTTCATGTTAGTAACATATAATCATAACATCCTGACACCCATTTTATATTTTCTTATCCCAATTTGTTAACTAATTTTATGATTGATAGATTAGTTTAAATTTATTTAAATCATAATTACTATAGGTTTCTTTTATTTAATTAATATTTTCTCCAAAACATTATCTATGGGTTCGACATTGGGATTGCATATCTTATAGTACCCTATATTTTAGTCGTGCATTTTTTTTCATGTTTATATATTTTTTAAATTTGGTAACCCGAAGGGAATTAACAATTACAATGGGTCTATCATATGGTTCATTTTTTAATTAGGAAGATTTTAAAGAATGTTTACAATCCTATTAGTATTCCTTAATCATAATATTTATTCATACTAAAAGGGATAAAATCTCATTTGTGGAGGATTTTTACTGTATGCTGAATTAATTCAGGGATTCAATTTATAAAGGATGATACCCATAGGAGGAGGTTACTTTTATATTATTTTTTAATATGGACATCAGAAGTCCATATTGTGTTAATATAACATCTACAATTTGATAACATGAATTATGAGATTATCAGAATGATAATTTAATTTTATCCCCCTTCACCAAAAGTAAAATAATTCTCACATATGGGTCAGATTTCATGGCCTCAACTTGGTATTCGGGAATACAAAAATTTCAGAGGACATTACATTTAGCATTGGTGCAACACTCATACATGGAGACAAAACCATCCGAGGAAGCTTCATCTGCTATGACTGGGTCTTGATTGATACTAAATTTCCATAATAATTGACTAAATAGTTTAATACTCATTTGTAATGGTGAAAAATTCATTTTGAGGTTCAATATGAATAATTATCCATTTTATATAGTTTTGTAAACTAGTTGGGCATGGGGTTTCCTACTATAGGAAGGTATAGAATCTCTAATCCATAGATGATAAATGACCTCGTTTAGAATGGTATCCCCTTTCAAGGATAATATGAAGGATGTTAGTCCCTAAAATGATATGGGAGTAGTAAAATCTAGTAACATGCTTCCCATGATGTTTCAAATTTCCCATCAATGAAGGATGATCCGGACACTGTAAAATTTACTGACCTAGATGCTACATGTGTGTAGTGTTCTAAAGAGGGTGGAAAACACCCCAATACATTTCACCATGAACCCCCTTCTAGAGATTCTATTGTATGTTATGTAATTAAATCCTTTATGGATGTCATTAGTTGTTAATGGTAGATTCAGGGGAAAACCACCACTCCAGTGCAGCAGATTCCCCATGGACATGTTGTTGAGTATTATTTTGATAATGATCATGGTGTTCAGGTTATAGTTAATTTAAAATTGAGGCACGAGGACTATATAACTGCTTATATAGATGGAAAAAAGAAATGAGAATATTATAACTGCCTATTTTATGAAAGATAAACTAGAAAAAGGTTCTTTGAGAAAGGGGAATTCACTTTTTTCCCTCTCTCATGCTACTCATTCAGTTGAGGATACGAATGTAGCATGAGTAGCTACTGATGATGTAACTGATGAGTAGGGAAGGGGTACCAATGCATGGTTGGATGTTTGGTAAGACAACTTTGATATCAAGAATACTAGTTTCACCATGTATTCAAAATACACTAGTTAAAAAAACTTGAGTTTAATTAGAATCATCAACATGAATAATAGTAAGGAAACCTTCTCAGATGAATTTATAAATTCTCGTCGTGTTTTTTAAAATAAAAGACAAGAAGATGACAATTCATGCTTGGAGGGATCCGGTCCGATGGAATATCCAGCACATCAAATGATGATGAGAACTGGTAGCAACCCAAAATGTTGATGATTGCTCCCCACCTGAGAGGTATGGTTGGTGGTCATTCCCATAGGGGATTCTTTGTTTGTTCTGATTTGGTTTGACACATACTTTCTTTCACCTTCCTCTCATGTACTGTATAAGTTTTTATAATTAGAATTTTTTTAACCGTGGGCCTAATCCATGGTTTATGCTCTTTGGGTAATAAATAATTATAAATATAATTAACATAATTATTATTTAAATATATTTAATAAAATTTTATAATTTTTTTATTATTTTTTTATTTATTAATAATTATATATATAAATAAATGTAATTAAAAATTATTTGTATTTCATTATATATATATTTATATAAATATTTATACCTATTTATATATAATTATATTGATGAGGTAAGGTTATCGAGAAAGAGGAATGTGGATAATGATGGCTTCAAAATGGTTATATTGAAAACTCTCTTTCATCATAAGTCACCTACAGTTTATGATCATAAATCTAATAAGTAAAAAAATTCACCAAAGGGAACCATTTTGAGGAACTTGATTCTATTAATGATGACTGTAGTCATTGACATGATTAATAAAATTAGTTTTTATGAGATAATGATGCATCAGAACACTTAGAGGTGGGGTAAGTATCCAAAAAGCTGAGGATGGTCTTGTCGTGGTGATTCAAATAAAGGAATGGATGAAGCATGTCTTCTAGATTGGCTATGTTAACTACAAATTTGGATAACGTTGAATAAAAATATATTTCATTCATTAATCAGAGAAACTTATAGTCTGAGTGGGAGTCTGCTGATGATGCTGATTATTCTGGTTTTAAATTTGACTATGATTATGATGATTCTTGAGTTTCTATTTTTCCTCATGGATGTGGGATTCCCATTTTTTTTCTCTATCCATATTTTTTGGTATTTTTTTCTTGCATTTTAATAATATGTTTCTTTAAGCGAATTATTTTTGGAAAAATTATATCGACATGGCTAGTGGCTCTGCCTGATGGCGCAGAATATGGGTGTGTGCGAGGAATATCACTAGGGATGTACTTGTTGCTAGTGGGATCACGATGGAGAACATATTGGTTTGGGAAGTTCATTAGAATGATCCTCGTCATGATTAAAGGGATCATTGGGATGTAGTTGAGGAGAAGACCCTGGGATGTGTGTGATGGTTGACTCGGTGCGAGGTGGGAACATCAGGTGTGGAATTGGGGACAGCCAAGAGACATAATGTTTTTGTGTTTTATTTTTTCATATACAATATTTTATGGATTTAATAGGTTCATATTGGGCCTTTTATGGGTTTATATCATGGGAATTTGGTTCTTTCTCACGCTGGTGGCTGGGAGATGACCTATGGTGGTAGGAGACATTGTTACGGGTGATGATCTTGGGTACCATGAGCCATCGATTATATGAGTTTCTTGATGATGTTCTAACATCAAAAACTTTAGAAATGGAAGTTTTTTATGACTTTGACATGGTTTATGATACATAAGTCCATAGAAACAATCACTGGAAAATGAGTCGACATTTATTATAATGATTTTGGGTGGTGTTTTTTTAGTTAGCTTCATTGATGAGGTCGGGTTCGCAAGATTGGTGGGATTTTGTATTAAATATCCAATATTGTAGCTTTGGGCCTTTGGGCCATTATGATGTTAGTCTTTCGGTGTTTTTTATGTTTCTTGGGATTTCTCCTTTAGTTTTTTGATGGTTTTTCCCACTTTCATATTTTTTTTACTTTTATGTGTCACATGATTTGTTTGAGTTGCACTATTATTTTATTTCAAAGAACATTATGGATGAAGACGCTCGATACATAAACATTATTTTTTAATTTATCTATTTTTAATTTCAAAATTACTTTTAAAAAAAATTATACAGTTTTATAACATTATAATTAAGAATTCGAATTTTAAAATTATTTAAATTCATTTTAATTATTTAATTATATAAATTCAAAATATAATTTAATTTTAAAAACCTAATAAATAAAAACATATAAATGTTTTGAAATCAAAGACCTATTTCTATCTGGGTAGAGGGATACCCATTACATAGCATATAGGCCCAGAGGAAAATGGCTCGTAAACATGACCTTAAGTCCCTCAGCATGAAAGCCCAAATTCTAGGCCTAAAATCCCAATTATTATCCCAGAAGCCCCTCATGTAAATAGTGATACTTATGTACTGAAGCTTCTACACTAATGGCTCGTAAACATGACCTTATGTTTCACGATTCTAAATGAAACACAAAAATATAAATGAAAACAGATGAAATTCAGAAGAAAGAACTAACAAAATAGAAAATAAATTATAGGAAGGTAAATATTGACTCCAATATTTATGTGGTTTGGACCATTTTGGTCCTACTCCATGACAAGAACACAATTTCAATGACTATTATTATTCAAAAGAAAAAACATTGAACAATGAATGTAAAATAGATAGAATTATCATGGACCAGAGAAGCAATATGTGCTTGAGGTCCTTGTCACTCCAATGACACATGATAAAATGGAGATTGAGGATGGTAATATAAACCCCCATGCAGTATGGAATCACACCGGGCAACCCCAACCCCAAAAGAGGATAAGGATGGAGATAAAATGTTAAATACAAAAGAAAAAAACACCCTTCCAAACTTCGTCCTATACAAAGAACCAGAGAAGTGGAAGTTGAAGAACTAGAATATTGTGGATGAAACTTCTTAAATCAGTGTCTAACAAACAAGGATCATGAGAGGGGAGGTCTCCATAGTAATGGATCACTAGAACAAAGGGTGTGAATGTCCATAGTTGAGGGCCACTGGATCACCTCTCATCTTCTCAAAGGATCTCTCTGGCTGAGGAATGATAAAACAAATAACCACACATCAAAAACGAAGAGTCACACTGAGTAATAAAGGCACCTTAGAGACAAGGTGACCTGTTGATAGGGGTAGTAGTCTAGGTGGATTAGTGTCTGACTGTGGGTGAGAAGATAATTCGAGAAAACCATGTGGTAGAAGTAAATTGTGCATAACCAAGGACACATGGCCGGCATAAAGCATGCTGGTGACAATAGATAAGGATAAATGAGAAACATAAACACTACATATACAATCTTTCATATAAATATTTATGAATGACTCACGAAACACATCAAGGACAGATCTCTTAGGTGTAATACAAGGAAATGCGGGTGAATGAAATAATTTTTTTAATAATAGCCCAGCAAACAGGATCATCATACATAAAAGAGCCCATCAATGATGAAGGCCCAATTAGTGTTCCATCCAGAAATAATCCTACACTGAGTAGCCTAGAAATGAAAATCCCAATTATAATAAATTGTATAATAATAATCAAAATATCATATTTTTCATCGAAACATTAAATATGATTTTAATTTTTGAAAAAAAATTAACAAATATCCACCTTTTCAAACTAAAATGAAAAAAATAGATGGTCTTCTTACAACCTATTTACCCCTAACCTATCAATAGTTCGAGTAGATTTTCATAAATAGAAAAACATAAGCCTATGGAGTAAATACCCAATAATAATAACAAATTTCATCTGTCGGTAGTGGAACATGTTCTACCCATACTACCATATAATCACCAAAAAATTATAACGTTCTCATTAATCATAAGACGATACATTAACATTAAAATAATATCTAACCACTAATACCTGATTCTCCACAAAATTCCTGATACACATTCAAGCATCAAAATAATTTTAAAAAATCAAGGCAATACCTTTCTCACTGATCAAATGATAGTGAAAATAAAAAACAAATCAAAGATCTAATAAATGAAATATAAAAATAACTTGAAACAAACAATGAAAAAACCAGAATCCGATTGGAGAAAAGACTCCACCTAAGCCTGAATATTTAAGACAACCATCCCAAAACCTCTATCATAAGCAGGATCCCCATAAAAACAAGTAGGGAGAGTCCTAGGATTTAAAAGAGAGACAATAAAGAATTTATAACTACTTATAACAAAAAAAATAAGATAAAAAATAAGTAATGAATAATTGTATTGGTGAACCTAGGGAACACCACATGTGACTAGGTTATACTATCATTAATTTTAAATTCATGAAAATTACTTTTTATATGCCCAGTGTTGCCACACTCAATGCACTAAAAGTTCTTAAATCAGATCTTGTCTTTCATATCATTATTTTTGTTTTGAATCCTAATATGAAAAAATTGTGGTTCACACTTAACACCATTAAGTTATTCCCTCAAACCATATTATTGAAGATCATGAGACAAAACAATAAAACTCACCACTTGCAAAGTGATTGAATCTATAACATACATCATTGAATCGTTTAATTAATTAAATGAATCTTCAAGGGAGGTAAAAATAGTTAAATAATGAACATAATCCATATCTTAAATTTATATATCATCTAAATATATAAGGAAATTATTAAAATAATCAATATGAACATGCATAAAAGAGTCATTAGAACTTTTGAAATAATACAACAGTGTTTTTATACCGCTAAAAAATAATTTTATTTTTCCAATGGGGATATATCTATTTGTAAATTTTTATTTATTATTGGTAAATAATTTCACCAACAAATTTTTTTCCACTAAATTGTCGGTAAAAACCATTTCGCGAAATTCCGTTAATAAATATGAATAGTTTTGTTACTATTGAAATAATACCAAATGCAAATATATATGTTGTTCAAAGTGTTTACAAACCTATTCATATGGATAATATATATTTTGGTAATAATATTACAAACATTAATATATTTTTATAAATTATATTTAATATAAATAATATATTTTTATAGGTAGAAAAATTTAAAATTATGCTTATTAATTTATCATATATAATACACCTATTTTAATTGTCAAACCAAAGAATATTTTCAAACATTTTCAAAATTTGAAAAATATTAATTATATTAATAATTAATTTTAATAAAAAAATGAATCAATAAATAGTTTAAGTTTATTTACACCTAGAAATTAAAATATAGAAAAATAATGATATAAACAAAAGATCTCATAGAATGGGGAATTTTTATTCATTCTATTTATTGACATATAACAAATATGATCATTTATGCTTCATTAGGGGTGAATATAATTAATACGTGAGATTCATTCATATGTTAAAAAGGGTTTGTAACAAAAAAGATATAAAATTCCCAAAAAATAAAGTTAATATTCCTAAAGATAACAAATTCTAAAACTACATCAGTCTAGAACTAAAGAAAAATCAAGAGTTTTTAATAAATATTTCATTTATTTTCATAGAAAACCCAAATGATGGTAAATTTTAACATTGATATGGTATTATACCATCAAAAAAAGTTTAAAAAATTATCAAATAAAACATTTGGCATCATCATGGGGAAAATGGTAACAGCAACACGATTTCAACATGAAACATAAGATAACCAAATGCAATAATCCAGAGTTCCAACCCCTGGCATATTTCGTTCATCCAAGACAAACCACCAAATGAAAAAACAAAAACAAATTTAGAAATAATGTGGATGGATAAAAATAATTATCACATCAATATTTATTTTAAATAATGAATAGTACCATTTTGGTGTTGAATAATTTCTACCAATATTATGTAATGGAACATATGTTCTCATATAGTTAAGGTATTAAAAATGATAATGTATGTGTTAGTTGTAAATTTGTGGAAGCATATGGTAATAAAATTCTAACTAATTTTCCTATCCAGAGTGATATTATATTTAAAATGAAAAACAGTTCTACAATTTGACTAATAAAAATAGCATAATGATAACTGAAATCTAATTTAATGTAAATTATCAGCAGATAAGCCATATTAATTTTCAATGGAATGAGAAATATATTGGATAAAAATACTTTTCAAAAAATTGTTTTTTTATTTTACATTAGAGATAAGTATACAAAAAATTAGAAATATTATTAATTTTTATGATTTCATAATGGATTCAAGGATTTTTCATCGGTGATGTTTATATCCATGTAAGATTACTTTGAAAGATTTCATATGCATGGTCATGGATATTACAAACATATATAGTGTTTTTTAGAAATTTTTAGATGATTGGTATACGTTAAAGTTTCTTTAAAAATATTCCTTTTTTTAGTACCAATATCTTATAGTGAACATACAAATCAGACATAGATATCACCCATTAAAATCCCCATATATTATTAAGTACCCTTTAAAGAATAAATGAGTTAATAAATATGTTTTACAACATTATCTTAAGCCCACTTTTTGTAGCACTTATGTAAAACTACAAAGAATTATTTAAAATAAAAGAATGATTATTATAATGCGATGATCCATTTTGGTGTAAAAAACCATTATCACATCATTAATTTTTTTTGTGTCTCTTTTTGAAACTATTGAAACCGTAGTTCTATACATTGGTAGGTATTTTGAAAAAAAAAATATAAAACCAATGGTGTTTTTTATATTTATCCAGTAAAAATTGAAATTATAATGTGGAATAAATCTACTATAAGTTGAAGAAAACCAATATATCAACAAATAGTTTTGAAATAAAGGTAGATAAATAGTTTTTTCGTCAAGAAGCAGAACTGTATGACATGACATAACCACATCTTCTTATAACAGTGACTAGTTCTGATAAATTGTGTTGAAGATGTTATAAGAAAATGATATCAGTATAAAATGGAAAGATAAATAAAAAAAGAAGGTTAATTTTCTATAAGAATATTAAATTTCATAATGATAGCATATACAAAAAACATCCAATGATCTCAAATAGGTTTTTTATGAATTGTTTTTAGAGATGAATATGCAGTTACAAGTGATTTGATATCACACTGATTAGTTAGGAATATGACTAAGGTGTTCACCTAAAATAGAAAACCATGAATAATAAAATATATGATTAATTATTAAAAATAGATGATAAAATAGTTTATATAGTATTTCTAGATCTAAAAAACATTAATAATTAATTATATTTTCATCGGATACTCTTAAATAGAACATCAGGATATGAATGCTTTCCCAATTCGAATATTATTATTGATCCTCAATTATTATCAGAGAAATATTTATGAAATAATATATCAAGGTAAAAAAATATGTCAAAATTAAATTATATGCATATTCATGATGATTTAAATAAATTTAAATAAGTAAATACATGTAAAAAAACTATTCATGGTGTGCTAACTGAGTTGAACTTATTAATTAGATATCAAACCAACTGAATCATATGTTTTATGAAATCATTGACAAAAAGTAAATAATTGTATCTAATAAGGTATAAGATTCATATAGAAAAAACTTTTCAATTCAATATCTCAATGATCATTTTATTATAAATACTTTTTAATGAGAAATACAAGATTGTGTTAGTGCTTCTACATTTAAATTTATTTGGAAAAATATTCACCAAAAGTTGTAATTTTTCTAATTCTTCTCCAATAAATATTGATGAGTTCCTGGTATGTGGTCTATATTAGCTTTAGTTTCACAATAATCACGAAACATAAAAATTTCCCCTTACTTTAAATCGATAGAGATCAAATTTCCTTCAATTTCATGATTCCACGAACTAAAAAAACAACACTTTCATTATTCATCATAGGATATTTCATAGGGATCATAATTCTAGTAGGGGTCTTGGAAGTTGTAAGAATATTGTCTAAGAGAACATAATTCAAATTTGGGATCAAAAAAATTTCTATACGATGCGGGAATATAATAAATTATATTTCATCTCGAGTATGTTATTAGAAGAATTGGTGGGGAGAAGCACATTGAAGACGGTCCTTAGAAATGGGACCATAAGCAATTATCGAGGATGATTCTCCCATGCATCCTGGTGGTGGGAGGGGGGAGGAACTGATCTTTCGACCTCCAATTATGAGGAAATCCATTCATCCCCTTCCCAAAACCTAGTTTTCTTCGGAGTTGTCGGTGATTTCATTAACCTCGAAGGTTCCTGATCTTCACTTTGGTGAACCTCAGTTATCGATATCATTGTCAGAGTTCTAAAAAGTCTTGAGTCATCAGGATATGACACTAGTGGCTCATTTCAACCATCGATGGCCCTCAGTTTATTATTTATTCATTTTTATCATTGGAAAATGGGATTTTCAAGACTGTGTGGTTGTTGGCCATCATAACAAATCCATCTTCATGATCCGGATATCTTGAGAAGATGATTTCGTCTAGACATGGTCCAGTTCCCCCCCCCCCCACTTCTATGAAACAACTGAAAATTATTCCTCCATCGATGATCTATTGATCTATGTATGAAATGCAATCCATCCACCATTATGGCATGGGTAAGTCTCCCTCAGCACCCTCTACCTTTTTGAAATCCTCCAATTATTCGTATGATTTGTAATATGGTGGGTCTCATTCTTTGTTCTGATGCTCAAACATGCACATTGAGTCATCAAATCAACCCCCACCTCTGTGGTGAGGCAGATGTTGCGAGGCCTTCATTCTATTGGATCTAGATTACAATTGGTGAAGAATTTTAATGGTAGTAAGCTACCAACATTGAATCATGGGTTGACTATTGAATTACCTGCTGTTGATTGGAGAAACTGGCCTAAAATGTAAATGTGTAGATATGAAATGGATGACCTTTGATCTGAGTGAGAGGCTAGGTAGGTCCTTTGGTCAGAGGAATTTGTCTGATGCGGGTGATTATTCTGGAAATGATGCTGGTTTGGTGAACAAAGTTGCATCGACTTCAGGGGATTATAAAGAGGGACCTCGTAATCCGACGATTTTTGCAGTGTTTAGTCGGCTCATGTATGATCTAAATTCAGGGGATGGGGTGAAGCAGTCTGCTGCCTAGGATGAATATGGTACTGCTGACATGGGAGGTCCATTAGGCATTAATGTGGTTACAAAGGACACCCAACAAGAGGTTTTTGTGACATTGGCTACTAGTAGGAATGTTTAGGGTGAGAACAAGGGGACAGAGCTTGTGGTTGAGGAGAAATTGGACATTATAGGTTGTGATGGTTATCCCATAGTGGTTTTAGAATATTTTAATGGGATACAAGGGCGGGTTGTGAGTGATGGAGTTGTGGTGATCATAATTGGTACTGGCGATCATTTTCAAGAATTATTGCAGGAGAACGTGGAGGAAGGTACTCCAATGAATGAATGAGTTGGTATGAATCTTGAACATCCTTCTCAGGTGGATATAATCCAAAAAGGAGGTTTGCATTAGGGGATAATGGATCATCATGATTTTGTGGAACACCAAATATGTCTAGAAATAATTGACACTAATAGTCATTTTTGGAACGGAAGTGGAGAGAATGATTGAAATAATGAGGTTCATATCCATGGGAAATGGGTGAATTACTATGATAGTGATAAGGATAGTGATGTGTCTTGATCAGGATTTCATATATTGATATTGTTTTGGGCTGGAGGACGAAGGTGATTGGTAATCAGGAAGTTATGACTACTCTCCCATGAAGAAGGTCGATGAAGGACTACTCCTATCTACTGAATCCGGTGTCCACCAGGTCTTCTGTTAGAAACACTATGTTTATTTCCATGTAAAATATGATCTTGATAAGGAAGTACGATGTGGTTCTAAAGCATTAGGAATGCTCAGAATGGGAATCAGTTACTGAGGAGGTAGCTTTTTTCCTAGGATGTTGGGACAGGTATGGTTTTATTGATATGTAGTTGTCCCTTTTGGCATGTGGTACTTGTTTAGTCTCATTTTTTATATTAATAAATGTTTAGGGGGAAATACTTTGGCTAATATTATCTGGTATATTTCATATAGATTTGATCCATAGAAGTATTTAATTAGAATCCCAAAGTTAAAAAAACAATACTGCTTGAAATTTTTTCAACCATAAGAAAAAAATATTTTTACTAACTCCTAAACCAATATTTACAACACCAAACCATAAAACAAACATTGAAAATAATAAAATATCTAATATACAAATCAATTATTAGAATCCTTAACAACCATATCCATCATTAATTTTAGCATGAAAATAGGTAACTCACTTTACCATGCCGAACTGGTCATCGACTTTCACACGCATTGGGTGATGAGGATGATGGTGTGTCATCATCCTTTGAGAGCAGAGTATTGGAGTCCTTGATGAACCAAATAATGGAAAATTAGGATATCCCTATCAAAATTGCAGTGACCCAAGATAGGGAGAAGCATCTATTATACTTCTTTATAGCGAACCTCTACTTATGTCACAGGGTCAGTAGGTCAAGAATCACATGCTCATGAGGTTTAGGGTAGCATGCCTTTTGGGCATTTGAATTGTTTTTGACCTTATATCCATAGGAATTGTGGTCTCCCTCAATAGGGTTGGTTGAATATCTTTAGTAAGGATACAAGGAATAGGTAGGGACCTTCTTAGAGAAATGTATATCTATCTCAAAAGGACATGAATGAGGCCTCTATAGTATAATATATTCATTAAAACTACTTATATTTTAGATACAAAAGGTTTTAGAATGATTAATAGACCACATATCAATGGTTTTTGAGAACATTATGGATATAAATCCTCTATCAATATAACCCTCACAAGGAAAAGTCGGAGATCAATGATACAAGATTCCCCAAGCATGTTTTCACATTCTCTGATTTATATTATCATCCCCAAGTCACCCAACAAATCAAGAACAAGAAATCATGTTCAATTTTAATTTTAATCATACCCCAAATGTAATTCAATTCAATTCAAAGAATATATACCCATGATTTTATGTGCTGAAAACACCAAGTGAGGAAGTATATACCTAATAAGAGGGCCAATCATGGACAGATAGAATGAGAAATGGTTTTATTTCCAAGCCCCTCACTAAGCCTCATTTCTATAGTTGACTGGGGAAGAAAAATAAAACATTAGTGGATTAGGGTGTGATCAGTTGTAGATAATCGATTTTGTGGGTGTGGGGTGGGACGAACTCAGAGAGTTAGCATAGGTGGGGATCACAACTGTGTGGGAGGTGAGGGACAAAGATAGGGAGTCCATCTCATGGGGGAGGGGGCTCTGAACATTAGTGAGGGAATATGTTTTTTTTGTCATTATTTTTCCTTTCATTAAATAACTGATTCCAAAATCTATTTATTTTTTTATAATTTTAATATGATTTTTAAGAAAACTATTACAGAAAAAAAAATCTAAAATAAAATTTGGGAGATAATGACTAATAAAAATTCAATATTAAAGAAATATTCGGATTATAGATGAACTAATAATGATTAATAAATATTTACTTACATTTTTTTGAATAAAATATTTATTTTTGACAATATAATAATAATATAATAGAATAAAATATTTATTTGGGTGTTCATTAATTGCAATAGGAGTTCGAACAGACCAAGACCATGTTTGATGATAAAATAATTATTGACGAGTTGGTAAATATTATTTATCCATTTTGTGTAATTTAGTGAACCAAAAAATAATAATACAATTTTTTTAATGTGTCATGGGATTTCCATAATGGTTATAATTATATTTAATGTCTATTATGTAATTAAATTTTGTAACCAAAATGCATGATCTATAAACCTACGACTATGTATATTGGGTAATTCATTCGAAAAAAATTTCATGTTTGGGAATACACTATTATTTCACACAAAAAATTCTCCCTCGGCGACTCCTTCTCTCTCACTCTCAAGAACGATTAACCCAATATAGACTATCTTCAAGATCGAAGAACAAGTGATCAAGAAAAAACAATGTAAGAAATTATATTTTTTACTCTATCACCTGGAGAATGAGTGCCATTGCTTGAAGACCATTAATGAATGTGTGGATCACCACTAGAGGGATTCGGCCCTTGAATCCTCACAAGCATAATGAAGGTAATAAGAAATGGTCTTTTTGAATCAATCATCAATGGAGAATGTTCATAATATCTGGTATGTATTTATTTAGATATTAAATAAATAAATTATAAATTTTATCTGGAATATCCTTGGTTATGGTTTCAGGAAATGATTATTAAAAGTAATATTAATTAATCACCCTCTACTGCACTACTTCTGATGCACTCAGAACCGTCAGTTGATGAGTGGGAGACCCTATATTTAGTGAGTTATGTGAATTGGTTTTCAAGATTCATAGTAGAATCATGTTTTGTATTCAAATATTGAACATGGACGGTTAATGGATAATTGAATGCCTGGGTTGCATGGTATCTTTATCTATATGACTATGAGGAGTTTTTAATGATGAAAACTGTTATAGTGACATGATTGTAATGACTTGTGTTATTACATGTTTTGAGTTTTATCAGAAATTTTAATTTTTGGTTTCTAAAGATGGGGGTGTTTTAAAATTTTGATTTGAATTAGGATTATAGGAGTTGTAAAATCTTAAGTAGGTGTTTTGTGTGTGAATCGAGGATTGTGAGGTGTCTCATGTACTCAGGTGAGTATCAAGAGCTTTGGGAGAATGTTTTGGTTTAAGGGGAGGAATTTCCCACTCACCCTGGTTATTACATGGTTAGGGTAAATTGTGTGGTCTTTTGAGTATGTGCATGTTAGGTGGGTGGTTTTACACAGCCAATTAAATACCTATAATTTTATGGCATGTGAATCTTTCATAGTTAGCACAGAGTTTGGTAAACGGTGTGACAAAACTATGTTGTTGTTGTTGCCTAAGACAATGTCTATATCATTTTTGGAACACAATTTAGCAAACTATGTGAAAAAACAATGTGACTTTCTAATTTTCATTAAAATGTGGTATTTCCCATTTATCCCTTATGGGTTACTAACCCTCTCCACCTCATTTCTCCCAATATGAAATGGAATACCTATCCCTCTCGTGTCAATTGATTTCCTTTAATTTTGATGGATTTTGGTGTCAATTAATTCTATATTTGGAGATTTGATATACTCCTCCTCACTTCTGTATTCTCCTCCCTTCCATGGATTTTTTTATGGTTTCTTCAGGTTAGCGTTTAGCACGGATTAAACTAATTAATTGTGTAATTTTATGAGAATGATGGTGTTCTCATCTGCATCTTATATAGTTGATCTTGATAGGATGTATTCAAACAATCATTCGTCATTCATCTTGAGGTATGTTATGCCACAAATACATTAAGGTTTTTTGAATATATTAGATATTTTTAGACATTGATTTTGGTTAGTTAATTGTGAATTTTTAATTACATAGGATTGGGGATGTGTCCGGAGTATACCACAGCTCACTGTATTATGTTTTGGTGAGTAGATGTCACTCAATAAGTTTATAGTCATTTATGCCGATTAAATTTAGTAGTAAAATTCATTAGAATTTTTTATAATGAACTATTTGGGTTTTTTGGTTTGGAATATGGTCTTGGGTATTGATACATGCGAGATGAGTCATAAATGAGCTTATGTAGTAATGGTAGGGCTGTAATTAAATGTAATTGATTCATATGAGGTAGGTGGTACATTAACATCTCCTTATAGTATATTCTTTTGTTACATCATGCGATATTTGGTTTCACCACCATGGTGATTAAACATTAATTTTAAATGAATTTTTCTTCATAAATTTCATGGGTAGATAATGAGTGTCAACAGCTAGTGGAATCTGATGCACTGGATGATTCCTCAGTCATTTATTGTTTGTGGATTAAATTCATAAATCAGATTATTGATTTAGATGCACCCTAAATGGGTGGGATTTAAATGAAATTAGATGTGTGATATATATATATATATGACTGTGATGTAGGATCCCTTATATTCCCAATGTTAAAAGTGGTGATGGACTAGGAATGGTTAGTCTTGAATAACCACACCAAATTCATAGTTTAACGGTGGTTTGTTAAACCACTTCAAAAAAACTTGTGTGAATTTAAAGTTATATTTTTAAACTACATCTAAATATTAGGAATTTATTAAAAAAGACTTTTTCTCCCGACCCCCCTGCTTCTCCCATGATCTCCCTAACCCCATATCCACTGAGAACCCCCAACCCCAAACCCTATCTATTACCCTCTCCCCTAAAGTCTGTTCCCCCTGCTAGTGCTCCTCTTTCCCCAGACCCCCCACCCCACCCTACTCAAAACATAGTGGCCCTCACCCACAGCAGTGCTCAAGACCCATTCCCTAACAACCACTCGAGACTCGTGCCCTATATAGTGTTTAATTCCCACAAACCCTCCCCCTCAATAGTTCTTGAGCCCCACCCCCACCTAGATATATAGTTTCCCCTAATCCCACCACACCCTCGACATCACCCTTAACGTCTGCAGGTAATTTTTCCATTTCAATTGTAGTTTTTTTATTTTTTCCACATTAAATTTTTTATTACTACAAGTTGAAGTTCTTATTGGATTGTATTTCTGTAGATCATGGTGGTGATTTCCACAAGTTTTTTCTAAATTTATTGTTTCCAATATCATCATTTCAATGTTTACTCTTCTATAATTGGAATTCTTGAAGGCTTTAAAAACTAAATTTTATATAATCATGTGAGTAATTTTATAATGTAATGATTATAATTCATCATGTAGTTTATTGTGGTATCTAATTAATTTATTTCATATAAGTGAGGTAATTAACGATATTTTGGATTTACATGATGTGTTATGTAAATAAGATTATGCGATATAAAAATTAAAACAAATTCTTGATATGGAACCAATTATTAATAAAATATAAAGGTTTCATAAATTCAAAATTTTTGAGATTTATTATTTCGTATTGACTAGAATTAATATAATTTAATTTTATTAAATAACATGGTTGAGGATTATAATTTAAATTTTAAATATATGTTAAATAATCTTATAACCAAATTTATTAGTTATGTTGTAAAAGATTATTATGCATACATATATATTTAATATTTTCATATAATTTTACATAGATAAACTTGTTTGGTTCATGGAAGTGTGCTCAAATAATATGATGATGTTCTAAAACAACACTCGTGATGTGACACATTCAGTAAAATTTTAATAGAAAATTCTACATACTTACATGGGATCCTAAAAAGTGCAGTGTTAGATTTTCATGGGTTCACTCAAAATCAAAATGATGATGTAAGAAAATTTTATCTCTCTAAAATTTTATAACTTCTTATATAGGGTAGTTCCCAATTAGAAAAAGAATTCATTGTAATATATTTTTAAGAGATATAATCTATATTATATGATATTTAATACATGATGAATGAGGTTTGATTATGATGATATGTGATAATAATGTTGGGAATACTTATTGAATATTATGAAATGTTATACAACACAATGTTGTTGCAATAAAAAATTAGTGAAACAAATGGTAAGATGATCGAGATGATGAAATTATGATTATGATTTGATGTTGCAGGATTTTTGGTGGAAGTGAATACTTTTAGGTGTTCTAAAATTGGCCCATTTAATGAAAATTGGTGATGCTTTATGTATGTTTTTTGGTAATTGATATTGGTCCTTTTAGTGAATTATCAAAGGTTATTCTAGTTTAATATCAATAATGTTTCCCACTCGTTAACCATAATTAACTTTTAAATTTTAAATTTAATTTTTTTGTTAATTTTTCTTAACTCTAGACAAGTTATTAGTTGTCTCCATCCTATGATTAGTTATGTAATTCATAGAATATGTGTCTAGATAATTGGTAAGTGAAATGGATATATTTTTCCCCATTATGATTCTTGATTTTTTTAATATTTATTGATGTATTAATATTTTTATTGGCCTTTTAATTTTATAGTGTTGTTCATACTGATAATATTGATTAGATTTTATCTGAGTAATAAATTTATGGTTAATTTGAATAGAATTCAATGTAATAAATTTTTTTAATGGAATGGTTAGTGAGTGATGTGCATTATTGTATATTGATAGATAATAGATCTATTTGTACGCATATAATATCAAATGATTTTTAAAGGTTATTTTTTTCAATGATTATTTAGTTTCACCATGTAAAGTGTAGTCACATTGTGATATATACACATATATAAGTAGGATCACATTATTGAGTAACACACCACAGTATGCTAAGGGTTTAGAAGAGTTGTTAAAATTTTCTATTTACAACTAATATTTTGATGAGAAAATAAGATTTATATGTCCATAATGTAAATTTAGAAGATGGTTTCAGATGGTTCAGGTTTACGGACACTTGGTATTGAAGAAATTCGCTACACAATATTTGTTTTTTATTTGGAATGGAGAATCAACTATAAACTAATGTTTGAGGACCAATGTTAGTCAACAGAATGAGCTCACAACATCATCAACAATGGAAAATGAAATAAAAAACCTTACAAATGATGGTTTCATAATTTTAAGACCAAAACATCTACATAAAAACAAATCAAAAAAACTATTTGATGGTGCTACAAATAGTAACATGAAAAGTGATTTTTTGGGGCTAAAGGAAAACCAGATCTATATTATAACATATTATTGGATATCCCACATTCATTTTTGGATAATAATGTAATAATGAACTTCACTAAGTAGAAAAATATGTAGCATGATTTAGTTGATGGTTGAACTCAAGAGTTGTATGGTGGATGTTTGAAATTTTCAAAAAATTCATTTCTACTGATGTTGTATTATATAAAATGTCTACAATGAGTTACAAATATAGTGATGTCCATTATATTGTAATTTTTTCATGATTCATTTCTTGACGATAAGATCCCTAATCCATTTTATTATACGAAACAATTTGTTAAAAGCATGGTCTAAATTATTAAAAAAATACATGCATGTCCCAATGATTGTATTGTTTAATGGGGAGAGTGCTCAAGTATATATGATTGAAAAAAGATTTATTCTTATAGATAGAATTAAATGGGTGGTGTTATAATTATAAATATTCATAAAAATATGGGGAAGAAGAAAATGAACTTACCTCCAAATTTTTTTTATTACCTTTCTTTAATTCATTGATTGAAAATATTTTTCATGTTATCAAAAACCATAGATCACATGATGTAGAATATATAGATAATAACAAGTATGGGTTAATGTGACATCTATTAGATTAAAAATCATCAAATACATTTGATTCATTAAATCTATATTTATCATCTAATCCTAGGAATGTGTAATTGGAATTGGCTACTGATGGATTCAACCAATTTGGGACTTTGAGCATTAGTTACAACATTTGGATATTTGTTTTGATCCCTTAAACACAATCTCGATGGTTGCATATGAAAAAAATGAATTTCATTTTTTTGATGATTATTTATATAAAACCAATGCCTTGAAATGATATTGATGTATACTTACAGCCTCTAATTAAATAATTACGTGATTTATAGACCAATGGTTTTGATACATATGATGTGTCTTCTATAAAAACATTCAAACAACATGATGATCTAATGTGGACCATTAGTGACTTCATTGTACTTGGTAACTTATCAAGTTGGAAAACATAAATGAGTTTGGATTATCCTATTTTCATCATTAATTTTGATCCCAGATGACTACCTTACAATAAAAAATGGAAATTCATCTTCCATCAAATACATCTTTATGCATCTTATATATTTCAGTTGAACAAGTCAAAATTCAATGTTTCTATTGATTCGAAACCACCTGCAAAGATATTCACATATTTTTAAATACTATATCAACATATAAATGTTGAAATAAGATTTCGTTAGGGGCGTCATTTTAATGATAGTGGGAAACATGTTCAATGTACATCTTCAAGTGAAATTAGAACACTAAAATGGAAGAAAAAACATATATTGTTCAAACTTTTATATTGTGAATTTAATTTTTTGTGGCATAATATTAATGTTTTTCATATTAAGAAGAATTTGTTTTGACAATTCAATCATAAAATTGGTTAATGATCATGTAAAATAAAAGGACCATTTCAATTCTCAGATGGACAAAACAAACAATGAACATAAAGTGTCATCTCTTGGCAAATGACAATGGAAATATTTCTCTTGCAATGTTTGCAATGAAAAATCAGGATAAATATAAATTCCATTGAAATTTAAATAATGTGAAGGTATATGATGGGTATATAAGTGGAAAATCTAGGTGTGTTAACTTAATGCATCGTAGGTTACATGAACTAAAAAGTCATTATTGACATATTTTTTACAGCATTTACTACCATTCGAATTGCCTACATTATTACCTGAAAATGTTAGTGTAATTGTACTCCAAATTTTCACATTATTCAACAAACTATGTGAGAAAACTTTTAAACCACAAAATCTTGAAAAATTTCATGATGTATTTTTATTGACACATTTTTCAGTGGAGATGATCTTTACAATATCATTTTGTATTATAAGTATGTATTTAACTGTGCATTTCTTCAAGGAAACTAAATTTTGAGGCCCCGTAAATTATTGATGGATATATATAATTGAGGGTAAATTTATTTATATATTTTTATTCTTAGGTAAACAATTTTTGGAAACACATTAAATACATAATTATTTTTTATTTATTTTATTTCATAGATATCTAGATTATTTGAAATCATAGTGAAAAACAATGCTCATCCTGAAGTCTCTTTTAAAAAGGACATTTGGAAGAAGAGTTTCTTATCTTATGTTCTGGATACATATATGAAATTGAGAGAAGAATAAATAGAGTTGGATGTGTTGGTAACACATCGACTCAATATCAAATATATGAGAAATAAAAAATAATTCCTCCTATTGGATGATTAGTTGGGTGGAGTCACACTGATATAAATGGAATTATGACATGTAAATAGATATGTTCTATTGAATAGTGATATTATAGATCCATTTATTGAAGAGATTAGGATAAAAATAAATTAACTAATGAGAGTTCCATCATGAAATGAGAGAGATATATAACATTTTGTTAATAAAGATCTTGTAGAACAGATTTCATTTCCTATAAGTTCATAAATATTGCAATGAAGAAAGATATTAGTTTTAAAAGAATTTTTTGTAAATTTACTAATGTATGTTACATTTTTAGATTATGAGTACTGATACTCCGGAGGATTTGTCATAATATTTTAATTTTTTGGGTTGATGTCCTCTAAAAAGGACAAAAAGTACAACGCGTACACTGTGAATGGATCTTAATTTCATATAGTTGATCCTGAAGAGGTTTTGAAAACATATAACTGTGGTATATTTATGTTTTAAAATTTTCAATACCATGTAATTTTGACTGATATTATCAAATTATACCACTACATTTATTTTTTAGTTTTTTTATTCAAATAAAAGTGAGTCGATATTACTTGGGCTATTAAAAGAGATTCATTGCAATTTACTTCTTTGAACTTCTCTCACTTTATTGATATCAGTGACTGTGAATAACATGATCCTAATATATTATAATCACAATCATGAAAATGTATATTATGTTGATGATTTCATGGATGAAGGGTGATGTGTAGTTGTTCATGTAAAACTGTGTTAATTGTATGATATAGGTGATGAAGTGTAAGATTTTACCACAAAAATTTAATCCCATAAACAGAATGAAATGAAAAAAAAATTGCATCTTGATATTAAAAAAATTAGTTTGGAATGAGAAGATAATCGAGATGAAGTAATGATGGTGTAGGAAAACAACATTATTGATAGACTAGATGATTTTTGTGTGTATTAATCCCATAATTTATCAACCACTTATGTTATATGTGCAGTCATTCATTGTCAAAGATATGTATATTTTTTTCATTATCGTGAATCTATTATCATTTTTATTTTTTTTCTATATGAATTTTTCGAAATATATGTTCTGAAATTAATTTCATTTGATTAAATAAGAGGAATATCAAGGAGTAAGTGTTTCACTAATCCCAGTTGACTCTCGTCATCAAAGATAGTGCCTCCCCATCCAGCAGGGAGGGAGCAGGTCAACACTCCCATTATTCCACAAGGATATTGGAGGGTGATAGTTATAGTTACAATTTTTAATGTGAAAATGTTATTTCACTTTTTTATAGTATTAAATATTTTTTCATAAAAGATGCAAAAAATGTTAAAATAGAGTGAAATATGAATGGTTAACATGTCTAGTATCTCAATAGAATATAAGATATTTTTCTCGTTTTTTCTTTTAAGGGGTCCCAATGGATGATTCCTTAGGATTATTTTTCCATGTTCTTGGTCAGATAATGGACGATCTCGTTACCCTTCTGATTACCCATACTGAATGGTGGCATGTTCCCAATCTTGGAAAAATTATGTCTGCGATTTATAGATAAAGGTAATTTTATTAGATTACGGTTAAACTGAATGTCATTATGTTATTAAATTATAGTTTTTTAAAAAATTATCTCTTTGTATAATTCCAGGACAGTGGGCTTATATAATGATGTAAGATAAAATGTTCATCTCTCTGAAAAATGTTTTGATTGAATTATGTGAGAAGATGGTAGGATCTGTCCCCTATGATATTTCATGAATGGATGGTAGTAAGTATGTACTTCACACAAATTATAAAATAATTTAGTACAATCATTTTTATGGGTTTTATGTTTTAATTTAAATATAAAACACTGTTTAATTTTCAACATAATTATTAACTTGGTGCTGGTAGTAAGACGTTAAAAAAGAGATAGAGAGGTTTTCAAGGAGAGTTCGTTTTGATGTTACATGTAGTAGTGAATTTATAACATCAATCAATGTAAATTTTGACTATTTCATATACATTTTCAGTTGTGGGAGTTATTTCTTAGGGGTTACTGCACCAAATTATCAAAAATACTTTAGATACTAAATTTTATCAATGTGGGACATCAAAAACTTATCAAGTTGGTGTATTTTATTCAAATTAGATAGGGGAGGATATATTTATTGATTATATATATCATTACGTGTTTTATTTTTCTATCTAGTTTTGTTTGGATATTTTGGGGTTGTAGATTCTACAGCTGTAAATTTTTTAAATAGATATATCGCTGTATTTTAAACCACTTCCATATAAGCCAAATTATTTTTAGTGGTGGTTTGAACCACCACTATTTAGGTTAGATATTTTTTAGTGGTAGTTTTTTGGTTTTACCAGTTGTTTCACCTCCAAAAAAAGATTGTGAGATGATGGGGGTTTAAAATGCCACAACAAAAACAACCGCAAAACAAACGTTCATCGGTGCTTCCTAGAAACTGTCACTAAATGGATGGAACATATGGGAATCAAAATATGACACCAAATTTAGTGGTGGTTTTTTAAACTGTAATATAATTATATAGAAGAGGTTTAAACCACCACCATATATAAATGTTTTTGTAGTGGGTGCCACCATAATACCCAAATGTTTGACTATGTGGTTGTTGGTGACTTGATTTGATTTTTTAAATGCCTAGGGACATGCTACCCTCTTAGTGGTGGATTTGGAATGAGGTATAGAAATTGGATAGAGGACCCTAGATTGTGTGCCTGTTGTAAAATATATCTCCAGGGTTCATATAGGGTTCCCTAGTTTGATGTTGACCCTAGAGTGGGGTAATGCAGTAGAGTTGGACTATCAGTTTGGGTGTCACATTTGAAACTGAGAGATTCTACAATGATCTTTAGGATAGTTAGAATGGATGATGAAAAGAAAATGGAATAATTAATGAAATAGTAAAACTTATAAATTGAAATTTTAAATTATATGGTCAAATTGGATATAAGATATAAGGATTTGTGGATGGAGAGTGATCAGGGTGAAATGTTTATCTTTTACATTTTTTGGGGATGGTGTATTCCTCAAGGTTTGTGATTTATTTTCTCATTATACATATTTTGGTTTTGTGATGGGTTAAGGACCCCAGGTTTATATGTTTCTTATGGGTACGAGGATGGTGGATACCCCTGAGTGTAGGTTGATATAGTTTTAGGGAGGGTTAAGGCCCACATGTGTAGATATGGTTATGTGGATGATGGATTCTACTAGGTAAAATTTATAATGGTATTGGGGATGTTTTATGACACATAGTGGATACGAGGATTTGGGGTTGGGGATGTGACAACCCCCGGGGAGGATATGTGTTTCTATATAAATGATACAATTCCATGAGAGAATGATATATGGTTCTAGGTTGGGGATGAAACACCCCCACCCTATGGACCAATTTTTTAAATTTCTATGATTTCTATATTCCCCCTTAGTGGATTACCTTGTCTTGGGATTTTTATCATTCCCCTAGGTGGTTACTTGTTCAAAGAGACACTCCATAACTAGAAGAATCAGGTATAGTAGATCTTGGTGTCACTTTTGAACAAGTGGATCGATGGTGGTTAATTTATTTTTTTCGGTAGCTGTTCACTTATCCTGAGCATATCACATGTTCATACATGGAATATATAGGATTTTATAGGGACACCATTGGTGGTGTCCTACTGTGTTATACTCACACAATGATCAGGCCTCCATGAAACTTTAGAACTTGAGTAGACCTCATTGTTCGTAGGATCACATAGGATAAAAGCCCAATGTTGTTTGATCAGGATGGAGCAACTCAATGGGATTTATAGAATATAATTTATCTAAGGTTCAAGGATAGTAGTAGATCAAATGATGTATTTTATTTTATCGTTTTATTTTGTATATGGGATCATCCAAATGGGAAACAATATGTATCTATATTATTGTATGACAACATTTTTCATTTTTAATAGAATTATTTTTTCTCTATGTATTCAGATTGATTATTATTATTATTGACATTGTTTTTTTGTTATTTAACTCTTATATATGGGTATAGTCACTTTATGGTATCACCTTAGACCCTCACTATTAGTCTAGATCCTCTAGTTTATATGTAGGTGTTCATGAGTCCATATTGCACTCATGAATGATTATTCAAGAGTGAACTGGGTCAAGGTTTTAAATTATGTCTGAAATACTAAAAAATTGAATAAAATACATTAAATAATTATTCTGAATGAAATAAAATTGGATAATTTGGGTTTTTTATTACTAATAAATAACTTGAATCAATAAAACTATTTTATTTTTACATTTAAAATATATAAATTGAATAATAAATTATTTAAAATAAAATTAATAAGATGAATTTATGAAATATATAATCTAAATAAAAAATTGTAACAAATAAATGACATTATTAATTAGATATTTTGATAAATTATTTAACTAACTAATTTTAAAGTATAAGATGAATAAAATTTAAAATATCTAATTTGATTGTTTTAAAATAAATAAGACAAATTAAAATTTTAAAGAAAATTAACAGAATATTTTATGTAAATTTTCTTCCTTTATAAATGTAGGTTCGATGTAGTGATGATTATGACAAAAATATATATGAAGTCACTGTCCTAATTTAATATTTCCCAATTCTTCCACACCGATTCTGTAAAAAAGTTATTTTAGAAAATATTCCACCAAAAAACTTATATTGTTGAATATATAATAAAATATTTTGTTTTTTAAAATTACTCAACATCGATCATAATAATGAAAAATTCTCCCCATGTATTTGAAAAATAATTTTATTAAAAAATTTGCATAAGTTTAAAGTAAATAACAAGGAAGGAAATTAAATTAAATTTTATGAATATTTTTTTAAAAAATGTATTAAAAAAATAAAAAAATTAATTTAAATATTTATAAAAATTACCTAAATACTTTAAAATATTTAAATTAAATTTATTTAAGTTAAATTTATTTTAATTAAAATTTAATAGAAAATAATTTTATAAAATATTTTATTCCCAAATTCCTGATCATGACAATGTATTTTTTGAAAAAAAATTGTACAAAGACTACCTTGAGGTGTTTATCTTCATTTTTTCCGACATTGATTTATCCCTCAATTATCATATTTTTTGTGATACTGGGTTCCCTAGATCCACCTTGAATGTGAAATTTGATTTCAATCACATGTATAGTGGTTGATAAATTAATCTGTTTCACTTAATGTGATAGTAATATTATGTTTTCATGTACAATATATATGGTAATGTTCGTTGATTATATGTCATATTGAATGGTTATAGCATTTTTCAGTTATAATGAAAACCTAAAGACAATATATTATTTATCATAAACATGTTTCATGTAGACTATATATATCATTCTTAAGGGACATAGATGGTGATTTAATACTAGGTGTCTCGAGATCAAACTTATTGAGACTTCTTCAAATAAATTTTTCAGTTGTTGATCTCAAGTTTATGAGATCACTACGACTGACCCACTAATTGGAACACTATATGATTTGGGTGGTATTGGTTATTTATATTTATGAACATTTTAATTGGTCCTCGTAGTTATTATAAATGTATATCATTGATAGAAATTTTTTTTGTACATGATGGACACTATGAAATAGTTTGTTTGTGGAATGGAATCTTGAATCATATTCGACATGATGATTTCAAATTTATTGAATAACCAAGGAATGATTTATTTATTTTGGGTATATTAAGAGATATCTTGAGCCCTGTAGATGAGGTTAGTAGTGAATTCATTAAACATATAACCATAGTAGAAGAAGGTAAGTCCATCTTGTATGAATAAAATGATAATAAATAAATTGAAGGATGGTTAGAAAACGATATACATACTTATTTATAAAATAACATGTAAAAAACATATTATATTATACAATGTATATTCATAGAATATGTCTTCATTATGACGACTTGACCTTATATATTTAGAGCCCATAATGTGATACTAGACACCCCTTCTAGTGTCTGTGTAAAACTCAATTCCATTGTGATAAGGACAAAATTGGTCAACAACTAATTGTATTCAAATCTTTTTCTAATTGTGATGAATTGGTTTTGAGGAAAAGGTGGATCATACCATGATGGAAATGTAATTTCCATGTGTGAACAATCACAATAAATTAGATAAATTTGATGTTATTCCATTTTAGAATAATAACAATTGAATTTATTAACTCATTGCATTCATGATTCATTAAGTGAAATAAAAGATGAATATTTTACAAACAAATATTTATTATGTAATGTTCATTAAATATTTTAAAGTAGGTTTGAGTAGAGTTAATGAGTCATATTTTTTTATGTCACCTAATTTTAACGGTACAATTGATTAAATATTTATGACAATGGTGGCATGTTATGACCTCGGACTAGGGAAATTATTCAATTAAAAAATGTATAGTCTTCTATACTTATGTGGATATTTCCCCTTACTTGATTGGACACTACATTCTTCTTCCATAGTTATAAGTCCCAGATGAAACAAGTCGAACGAACTCAATTAAACTAAACTAGCCTGATTTTTTGTAGGAAACCCCTAAAAAATATATTATAGGGGTTTTGGACCCCCACCACAACAATTTTTTTCCATTGAGGCATTAACCTTAGTTAATAAATATATAATTTATATATTAATAGGAAATAAATATATATTATCATAAATTACATGGATGGTGATTACTATGGGATCTTTTCACATGGGAAATTTTTACCAAGCCCATTCACCTTCCAAACTCTATCTTATTTCATTTATCGTAGTTGATAAATCATTTTTAGATAAAAAGGATTAATCTAGACCATTGATTACAACCTCTATGTACCATATATATATATATATTATGTTAGTTTAATGTCGTACTTTTTTACCCCAAATACTTTCTCGCTACTTCTTGTCTACTTATTTTACTTTATCGTTTTTTATTTCCCATCACCATACAAATTATTTGGTGCATGTTTTGTCAATTACACAATTTTCCCATGAAAGAACACATGTTTGTTTTAAAAAAATCTTATAGTTTCAATCAACATCAATCATTTTGATAACTCATTGTCAATATAATTGTCTTATCTGCATTGCGCATCGTGATGATGTAGCATTCATCACTATCATTAGTGTCAGATAATTCTTTACATGAGAATATTGGGTCTTATTTTCAATATCATATATTATTTTCAAATTCCTTGAAGTGAATGTGATTGATTATTATTAAAATTATTTTATAATCAATGTGTTCTATGTAGAAGCAAACACCATTCATCAAATGTAATATGAATCATCGCCACCAGAATTGACCGAATAATGAACATCACATACATGTTGTTCACCATATTGGACTTAGTTGATCATGAAAAGATGACATAATAAAATTTGACATATCATACATAAAACATCATGGTTTAAATATTTACTATGATATATAAATTCTCGTGGCAGAGATGATATTTATTTTTGGAATGTTTATAAAACATTGTATTATTTTTTTAATTGATTTCTTATATATATAACTAATTTAGATTATTTAATTGATATTAATATCCTAACATGGATGAAAAGGTTGAATTGAATATTCATGTTATTTTCATTAAAACATCATAAAATCTGATCAAACAATATTATTTCATTATTAGAAGTGAATGAAAATATATATTATTTTGTTCTTAATATAGTATGGGGGAATATGATATTTTTCAAATAATCATTGGGCCTTATTTTTAAAAAAAATTCTAACAACTAAAAAACAAGTGGTGTTTTGACGTTGACACATATTTAAAGAGTTAAATGAATTTTTTGAATATTTATAAAATAATTCTTCCCAAATGTATGATATCAATATATTATCTTTTGATATTATGTTATAAAATATTTTTCATCTATTAACTTTTTCTCTTACAGAAGTAATATGAATGATAATTTAGATCTATCATGGGTTATAATCATTTTTTTATCAATCATAACTCATAAAGAGTTAGTATATTCTCATGTATTTACATTCTTCGGTTGTGAAAATTAATGAACGATTATGGAGTAATAAATATATTCATATCAAATGGTACAAATTTTATAATAAATAATTATTTTTTATCCTAAATCTCAGTGAGATATATTAAACAAAAATTATATTGTTTAAAACATATATCATATAGACATTGGATAAAATAGGTGGTAAATATCTCGATATATAACAAGCATTCATAATTGGAAAAAACTGATTCTAAATAACGTTTTATGTTAAATTGAATCATTTATGGTAACCCTGAAGTTTACTTATCCTAACACAATAAATAAACATACATGAGGTTGAATTTATTGATAAAATAATATGTATCCTTCTTGGGGATATTGATGGATTTATTTAATGGATTTTTGTTTACTAACATATCACTAATAAGAGAATTATGCATTCTCATTATGTTATTATGAATGCCTCTCTATTTAGATTTACCGTGAATTACCTATTTTTTTGATACACCATTTATATAACTGATAGCTATATTGGAAATGAATTTCAAATATTTGTATAATGTATAAATTATGAAATATTTATATGGGTGCACCCACATTCCATGTGTCACCATTTAAAAATTATATAGGAGATAAATCTATTAAATGGTCTTTTGTATTATTATTTGTTGGAGAGTATATATAGTATTCTAGGAATGATTATTAAATTAAATATAGATCATCAGATACAATATTTTAATTTGTTTGGCAGAACCATTGAGGAAATAGTCGCAACATTTATAAGAATAATTCGGATGGAAATAATTACTTTGAAATATATAGTCAAATTATACAAACCATAACTTTTTATATAAAATCATTGTTTATTATGAGTAGAAAACCAAAAATATATTTTCCTCTAAAGAGAAAAACGAATTTATTGAAAACATTATGTAGTTTCAGGTATTGTCTCACCTTATTTACAGATTAATTATTATCTCTTATTAAATGTTGTTAAAGTGACATTTAAAATTAAAATATTTTTTATGTGTATGTGTTAAAATTATAATCTGGCATCAAAATAACAATTCTTTAAAAAATTTAACAATGGTTTAATGAATAAATAGAAATGTATTTGTTTTATAGGAATTTTTGATAACTATGTATCCTCTCAGGGGTCCCAGTCGGAGAAAAACACTAAATTGATCACCCCAAGATACCATTTAAAATTCAACGACATTGGTCTGGACTTACCCCATAATGCCTCGCGCTGTCATGTGATCCTGCCCCAATTCCTCCATGCCCTTCCTATCTCCTACACCAGCCATAGAACCCTCTGCACATCACCTTTCTCTCATTTATAGACCACCCCAAGAATCCCTCCGAACACCACCACCGCACTCCCCAACATTAATTTGACACAATCTCCACGCACCTTCAGCGAAAACTCTTGGAGGGCCCACCAATCACTATACCCATCAATTCTTATAATACGGTTTTCATCTAGCATCATCTAGTGGAACACCCCCAGATCACAACAAAAAACTCACACCCCCTTTTTCACTAATTAAGAAACTCACACACTATCACCCTCGCTTGCACCCCATCATGAAACCCACAAGATGCTCCACCGGCTTCCCAACCCCCCCCCCCCCCACATCCCAATAAATTCCCATATAAGGGGAACCCATGTATTTAACCCTGGTTTTATATAGTCTTACGTGATATCCTTTACCACTAGGCTAGGTCCCAAACTTAAGCTTTCTACCCATTCTTATTTTTCATAAATAATTATTCTTCATATATATATATATAACATTGTAATTATACATATACATATAATAATATATATTTTTTATTATATAAATTAATAAAATATATATGTAATATTTTTTATATATATTTATAATATATAAACATGAATTTAATATTATATTTATAATATATAAACATCATATGATGTTTTCATTATAAATTTTGAAGTGCACATTTCAATGAAAATGTAATGTTCCGCATAAAATCATTAAACAAATATTTTAATAAATAAATAAATAAATATAAATTTTTATCAAAAAATTTCTCTAAAAACTTTTAGACCAAATCCCAATTGTAAAATTTCCATTCATGTTTCCAAAATAAAAATATTCAGATAATTTTAATTATAATTGTACTTAATTTTTTAAAACTCAAATTATAAAAATAAATTTATAACCAATTTTCAATGCAACTATATCGAAACATAAATGAAATATTTTATTTTACAATGAAAATTTAAATTAATAATTTATTATTGAAATTTCCAATTAAAATTTCATAGGTAAATTCCCTACGGAAATTTCAAGAACAAACATCTACTAGAATTTTATAGTGAAATGTTCATCCAAAAATTAACATTTAAATTTCCTAATTAAAATTTAAGTTAAAATAAATTAATTCCTTAATAAAAATTGTGAAATTTCACTAGAAATATTCATTGAAATTTTGTTTGGAAAATTGTTAGTGTATATTTTCATTTGAAACATTTAGTGAAAATTATCATTTAGATTTCCAATGCAAATTTTCAATGTTTATTTTATACGACTAGAGTGTGAGAGAGAGAGAGTGTTAGTGTATATGTATGTGTGTGTGTATCCAAATACAAATATAATTTTTTTTTTTGTAGAAATTTATCATGAAAATTTCTAGTCCATATATACATTATATATATAAACATATAAATCATTATAAGTATATACATACGTATATTTATAAATATACATTTATATATGTATATGCATACCTATATTAAAATATTTATACTAGAATTTTGTAATGAAAATTTTCATTGAGAACTTTTCAAACAAATTTTCAAGGAAAATTTATAATGTAACTTGTACAGAAAATATTTAGTATAAATTTATAATATATATTTTACCAAAAAAATAATCAATAAAAATTGTTTTTAAAATTTACACACATAAACACTAATATCAACATATATTGTAAAAATACATAGTGAATTTCTAGTGAAAATTTACATTGTAGATCTTGAGTACATATATATTGAATATTAACATAGCAAATTTACATTGGATATTTACAATATAAATGTACACTACAAATTTCAAGGGACTATTTCTAGTGTATATTTGAATGAATATAAGCAACACAAGAACACACACATACACATACACACAAACACACAAACACACACATGGTTGCAAGAACGTACACACACATAAATTCACTATGTGTGACAATTTCTAGTGTATATTTTAATGAATATAAGAAACACACACACACATAAATTCAAAATGTGATTTTCCAATGTAAATTTAAACTAGAACTTTTATGAGCATACACACATACATGTAAAATTTCACTATAAATTCTCATTAAAAATTTTATACAGATATTCCTTATAAATATTCAAGTGAATGTTTACATCAAAAACATTAATGTTATACATGCAGACACGTAGAAATTTTCTATGTAAATTTAGAGAAAATTTTAGATTGAAACTCCCAAAATTAATAAGGATGTCCATGGGTCAGGGTGGGTCATGTTGGAGGGGTTTTTTGACCCTACCTAACCAAAAATAGTTTGGGTCGGGTCAGGTCAAGTAATAGTCATTTTTTTCAGGACCAGACCTGACCCAACTTATATAAAATTTGTTATGGTTGATCAGGTCGACGGGTGGATTAGGTGATGTAAAAAAATCACCAACCCATATTGGTATCCCATCACACACCTCCCTCACATTCTCCTCCTCACAACTCAAAATATTTTTCACTTGACAACCATCGAGGGATCAAGATGTGTGATCTCCATCATCCCAGATGAATCATGATCACATTCATTAGCGTACTTGTCCAATCATGATCTCCTCCAGAAAATTAAATTTTGGTGTCAGGAAACCACTCGTGAAATTTAGATCTACGGTCTCTGCCATTGTTCTTCATCAGTTCTTGTTTGGACAGGTTCATTGGGGAGGAACTATGCATCGGTGAATCTACTCCATTATGGTGGTGCTCAATAATTTCCTTGGGTGACCTCAGGTGGATAATGACATTTGATTCAAGATTTCATTCAACCAGAGGCAAAGGGAAGAAATTATCAGTTCGCCGGATTTAACGCTTTGTCATTCTCATCACACTAGGAGGACCACAACGATGAAGGAATCGACATGAAAAGGTCATAGTTTCTAGCGGGATCGATAGTGGAATGACTATTTTCTCATCTGTAGGATTTTTGTGATGGATCTGGGGTCATGGATGGAGGTCATAGTGGAGGTGGAGGTGGAGCCGAAAGTGGTGTGTGGGTCTGAGGTGGTCTCACCATACTGTAGAGGTAGTGGAGGAGTAAATGAAAAACATGGAGGATTAAGGATGGAGGTTGAAATTGGACTGGTGATGATGACGGGAGGTGGAGTGAGGCAGCATGTGGGACCATGAGATGTGCAGGGGTTGTGATGGGTTGGTTGGGTCGGGATGGGTAATTTTTCTACCAACCTGTGACCCAACCCAACTTGGTCATGGGTTTTCTCAAAATGACCCGAACAATGAATATGACTTCTTGATAAATACCCAACCCAAACCAACTTGCTCGAGTCGGGTTGGTCGGACGGGTCAGGCCGAGTTTAGACACCCCTATTTATTTCTATCGATATTCTCAATGAAAATTTCAGTGAAAATATTTAGTTTTTTAAAAATTTACATTAAAAATTATGAATTATTAGTGTAAATTCATTCTCAAACTCAATATAAGTATATAAACATATGTTAATATAAGTCTATGCATACATACATACACAAATTTTAAACTTTCATTATAATTTTATAATTATTAGAGGAAATTTATACTCAATATTTTCATTGATATTTTATACAAGAAATTTTATTTTTAAAAATCTATAATATATTCATATTCAAAATTCCAGTGCGAATATATTGACTTGTAAAAAAATAATGTATAATTTCATTGAAAATTTACAATGAAAATTTTAATTGGAAACATTCAATGATAGTTTTTACATGAAATCCATGGTTCAAATTTACCATAAAAATTATAGTGAAGCTATAATATAAATTCATTATTAAATTTTTATCTTAATATATTAGAATATAAATAAATAATATAGTTTTTCACTAAAAATTTTAACTGTAAATTTTCTATTGAAATTTTCAATGCAGACTTCCATTGGAAATTTCCAATGTGAAATTTCATAAGAAATATGCAGTTCAATTTTTCACTAAAATTATAATGTAGATATATTAAATCATAAATTAAAAAATTAAATGTTCAACAATTAAAATAAAAATAAATATATATTAACAAATATAAAAAAATTAAATTTTAAATTGAAATTTTCATTGAAAATTTGAATGAAATTATTTTATTAAATATTTCCACTAGAAAATTTTAGATCAAATTTCAACATAAAATTAATGTTTAAATCCTTGTGTTCTTTGAATAATAATTATATTGAAAGTGTTATTAAAAATTATAAAATAAATAGAGGCTGAAATTTTCACTTCAGATATAATAACACATTAATAATGTTGGGTTCCAATAAAAATTTGAATCATAAATTTCATATGGAACCTTACAGTGCAAACTACCCCTAGAATTTCTCAGTTCAAATTTCCTTTAGAGTTCAATTTCTCAATTAAAATTACAATATCGATACATTAATACAAAAAAGAAAAATTTAAATTTTCACTCGAAAATCAAATTTAATATTTTTATTATAAAAATTTACTATAAAACTAAAATAAATACATACACATAAAACTATAATAAAAATATATTGATACATAGCTAAAAAATATAAAATTTCACCAGAAAATTACATTAAAAATATAGACCAGAAAATATTAGTGAAACATTCCATTGGAAAATTGATGTAAAAATTTTCATTTAATGTCTAATGTAAATCACCAAATTATACTTTCTATGTAGTATATTTTTTCTATTAGTAGTTGAAATTTGTAATTGAAATTTACATTGAAATTTTACATTTTAAATATGTATGGGAGACTTGAGTAAAAAAAATTTAAAATAAATATATGTTTAGATTTTCAATGTTAGGACCCGAACATAATCATAAATATAATAGTAATTTTAAAACTAGAAATCACTTTATTTTTCCAAATATATTTAAAATTTAGTGTTTTAGGTAATTAAGAAATAACAACTAAAATATTACAAAGTATAACCTTCTACACATTATCGATTATTTCACAAAACAAAAAGAAAAAACGGTTTCATTTCATTCTCAATCGTTACAAATTTCCATTTTATCTCATCCTGGTCTCTATTTTACCTTAAATCCAATGAAAAAAATTCAAAATTTTGGATGATAAGAAAATCTCTATAAGGAAAACAAAGGAAGGGAAGTTTTTATTTATGTGAGAATCCAGAAAAAAAATTCATAAAACCATAACTTTTTATTTATAAAAATGAATATTATTTTGAAAAACATAATTACCTTACCTTTCAAAAATAAATTGATTTTTATAAAAGGAAATAGCATAAATACAAGTAGGTAAATTGGGAAATAATTTTCCATACCATATTATAATTATTCTAGCTCTCTTGGCTCTATATAGAGTAACCATTATATATATATATTAGGACTAATCACCACAACATTATTCCAATAATCTCTTAGGAGAAACCAAAATGGATAAGCACAAACCATTACCGAAGTTACTCCCATTGGAGTGATACAACAACATCACCCATGATTGGTTTATCATAGAACCAAATTCCCTCATAAACAACACCCATGAACCAAAAAATAAACATAACACAAACATCATGTATAAATTAAATATTCTTGAGGAATATAACACTTCCATCATAAAATCATTTTTCATTTTTTACAAAAAATATCACTCATAAATTAAAAAATTTTATTTGAAAATTAAATAGTAAATTTGTATAGTATGAATCAAAACATTTAATCGAAAAGAAATAAAGAAGTATCATTCATTATATATATGCATAGAACATTCATATTGAAAAAATAACTTTCAAATATGACTTTTAAAATAATATCCCTTATAAGAAGCATATCATTGAAGTAAAATTTAATCAAATAAAGAAATTATGTGTATTCACTATATGTAAACATCAGAAAGTGTAAATAAAATATAACATATTAAAAAATTATTTTTAGACATAATATTAGCATGACAAAATCAGGAAGTACAAGTTTACCCCCACGAATGGAAATTGGGTTTAGAATTCCCTTACCCCACGTTATACTTCCTTAAAATTGTTAAAAACTCATGTATGATTGTTTATGAAAAGTTATTAACTCATTATAGAACTATATTCATATTTATAAAACCTAATGTGATGATTTTATAACATATTATAGCCCATTCATTAATAATATTTCATTATTTTCAAGGTTTTCGTTGCGTTTGTTTCATGGTTTCATGATCGATTAATTTATGTATAATTATGGATGTTCTTTTAAAATGGGATTAAAAATATAAAAATGGAATGGAATAGTATTAATAAACTTTTATAATTATTAATGTTACAATATATAATTTTTATTTCTTATAGTAGGATGATTCGTATGATAAAACATTAATTATTAACGTTTAGTTTATTTTGGCGGGTTTTTTTCTGAATATCACAAAATAACTTCATGTTATTTGATATTATGAGTGAATATTTGTTAAATAACTTGAAATAGGTTATAATATACCAATTTAAATATTATTTTACAAGTATTTCACTTTTATGACCATCCGTGAAGGTTGTAATCGAAAACAAAAAATCATTATTCCCAGAGACGGTAAACCAACACAATTTAGAAAATAGTTTTGTTTATTTGAAAAATAGGAGATGAGAAATGAAATAGATATAATATATTACATAAAAAAATAAATATTTATTGTATACATGACTCTATATTTATGATTATTTTATGGATGAAGGATTTTGTGAGAAAATAGTAGAAAAAATGAAATTAAGGGAGGTACTTTGAGAAAATTTCCTCTGAAATGTCACCTCTTTGAGGGACCCTTGAGGACCATGGATTTGGTATTTTGGTGATAATAGTAGGCCTACTATGTTACCAGAGTGAGTATTAGAGATTTTTATATATATTTTAGGAGCTTCAGGTATTTTTATTCAAAATGGTGTGGTGAGGAGTGGTATTTATACTTGAGTAGAGGGGGGTTTAAGTAGTTAAAATAATGGTTATTTTAAATTTAATTCCAACCACATTGAGGTTAAATTAATTTACAAGTCATTGGATATCAATTAATATTTAATAGTCTCTTTAGGTTCAATAAATACCTCAAAAAATAATTAAATGTTTTTCATTTTATGTATTATAAACTTTTCCCTTTTAACTTTAACCCATTTCATATTTACTTATTACGTGGTAAATAATTTTTTTGCATATTAACATTTATTATACCTAAAAATGAAAATAAAAATACTATATAATTTTAATATTTTTATTCAATTTATGGAATCTATTTTACCTAATTCAATTCCTAGAAATATCAAAATCAAATTTATAATTAATCCAATAGACATAATGAAACACAATGTTTTTAATGTTAAAAGTTAAAAATATTGAGATGTTTCCATGTCCAATTTTAATGTGAAATTGATTAAAATGTTCTAAATTGGTTTTATTGATTTATAATTCCACTAATAATAATTTTAAACTAATTTAAAATTCAATTTAAATATATAATTATTGTAAGATAAATATTTTTTAAATTAAAATGTCTTAATAATCACTATCCATCAAAAAATGAAACATCTCATAAAAATACCAAGAATTCTCCCTAAGATAACATAGATATTCCTTTTAGAAAATTGAATTTTATTTTTGAAAATAGTTTTTCTAGAAATATTTTAAATTATTATTTAAAATAGGTGCACATTTTAAAAGGCGGAAAATTTCTTTTTATCAAAATATAACTTCTTATGCTTAAATTTGGTTTTATTTCTTTTTTATGAAAATAAAACATATTGGAAGAATTTAAAAACATTTAATTGGATATAAAATATATAAATATTATTAATATATAAAAATAATAGTTATTAAATAAATTTATAATGATAAAATTCCACATTGGGTACAAAAAGGTTTATTAATAAAACCATATATTTTATAATTAATTATTATTTTTTCATTTATAATTAATTGGTAACCACTGATTTCAACTATAAACAATTCTAGACTATAACTTAATAAATTATTTATTCTTATTTATTCTTCCAATCCAATGGCATGGTGGTAACTATAACAATAAAATATTAATGTTTAGTGATTTGATTAAGAATGATGTGGAATATCTTGTATTATATTATGAATAGTGATTCCTTTTGAAATATTAGGATGTGAAATTGTCTCCTCTTTATTACATTTCATCCTATCAGTTTTAACATGGTATCTAAAAACAATGGGGTTTACTTTTCAAAATACCATTGTTTTATTCCCATATCAGAATCAGGGTCAATAAAACTACTATTTGGAAAGAGAGAAAGAAAAGTATGACGATCAAACGTGATAATAGATACTAGGTTTTCATGTAGGAAAACATGCAAAAGGAAGAGAAAATTAACTATCAATATTTTATAGATAGTGATAAATAACATGATCATTAGAAATTTAACCATCACAAAACCATAAGTTTTTTATTAGTTAAAAAACCATTAATTTCTTAATATGAAAAGTAAACAGATAACATTTTTATTTCAAGATCCTCTTCATAATATTGAGGAAATATTTTACTATCTAGACTAAGGACATAAGTAATAATAATTACTTGAAAATTATATTTTTATCCTTTATTTTATTTTCACAAAAAACTCTCCTTTTTCTCCAAATGATGAGAATTCAAGATGACGTTTCATACTTGGAGAATTAGAACCAACTCCCATAGATTAAAAAAATCCCTAAATGTATAACTATATATTCTTAATATCTTTATGTATTATCCAAAACCAAGATATCTATTAAAATATAAAATATTTTAAAAATAATTAAACATTATATGAAGAAACAATACTCTTGTATCCAAAATTCAACATCAATACCCATGGGTCGACATTGATCATTCAACAAATTATCATCCATAAAATTCCTTAAAATATTCTAGAACAATATTGAATCCAAAAAATCAGAATGCTTTTATCACATAGGCTTCCATGATAAATTTATTATTTATATTAAAATAATATTAATCCCTCATAATGTGTCATACAATTATTTTATTTACCTATTCAAAATATAATTAATATATAGTTATCATATCCATTAAAAACCTGAATCACCAAAATCAAATATGTTTTTAAAAGATAACTCATATTTTATTACTAGTATAAAATCCCTTAGTATTATACTTACCTTAACAAAATAAGGTTCCCAAAATAGTGAAAATATTATGAAATTACATTATTCAAATAATCACTAAATCATTTTCTAATCCCATGCTTATCAATACGAGAATCCTATATTCCTAAAATGAAATTAAACATTATATATAAGATATTTTAAATAATTTTTTATACTAACTTGGACATCACATTGGCTAGTTGTTATAACCGAACCCTTATCACCGATTGGTTGTGGGTTTGATCCCCATGGCCTTGTTGGATGCGACGAGTTTTTACCCATCCTATGAGTTTTAATTTTTCTAAAAATATATTAATATAATGCTTATAAACTTTTAGAAATATTAAAACATCTCAAAAAATAAAATTAATATATTTTAACCTCAAGGTTTATATCATAGATTTTTTTTCTTTGAAAAAATCATGATCCCATAATTATGTAAAATTCGGAGATCATATAAACCAAATAGACATCTAATAACTTTATACTCATTTCCACCAAAAGTAAAAGTAAATTAATTAAAATAATATTTTTAATATCATCAAAATAAGGATTAGATGTATATCAAATTTTTTTTAAAAACCAATAAATGTCTCAAACAAATAGTTTCACCATTTCACAACGTTTCAAAATTATCGATTTCATCCAATATATGAATACAAGTTATTGAAAACAAAACATCCTAATGTAAAAATCATAGGAGTTACATAAATCCAATAATTTTATTTAAAATAAAAATATATCATAAATTTTAAAAATCAATACATAAACACATCCATCATTCAAATTTCATCTTAAAACATTAAATATGATTTTTCTTCTTAATACACCATTGATACAATCAATATAATAATTATATACTTGTGAATCTTCAATATCAACCAAAAAACCTTTCATATCTATAATATAAAAAATAATTAATAACATAAATCCATACATCAATATTTATTTTAAATCCCCATTATGATATACTTATATAAATTAAATGGTCATGTACATTGTGTAATTTCACTTTTCAGGAGAGATGGTAAAGTTGAGACTTTGACATCAAATAGAAAAGATAACATGAACCATAAGTTTTTTAGAGAAACAAAGTTGTTAAATTTGACAAACAGTTTCTCATATGTGATTTTAATACTCTAGAATCTTTCAAATCATTTGAGCATGATTTTTCAATAATAGTGATAATCAAATCATCTTAAAGGTACAAGAAGGCTGTTAAAGATTAATTTACTTATATTATGATAAATAATTCTTAATCTTTAGAAAATAACATCATTAAAACATGATATGAATTATTACATGTTAAAAAAATAGTCCATTTAATTATCATGCATTTATACACTATATAATAATTTAAACATCAAATCCATTAAACCTTAATAAATCCAATATCCAAAGGTATAATTATTCTCCTCGAAATCTGTCACTTTAATAAAATAATGGGTGTATATGAAATAAAACTACTAATCATTTTTAAATATTTAAAACCAATATTATATCTATATATATTAGTAAAAAAATAAAAGTAAATATCTTAATATCAAAAGTTGTCTAAACCAATTTGTGAAGCCATCTGTAAGGGCCAGACCTTAAACAGAACGCATTATATTTATTTTAAAACTAGAAAAAAAAATTCGTTTACCAAATATATTTTTAGATTATATTTTATAGAATTATGATACAAAAACTAAAATATTAAAAACAAGACACATCAACTCAATATCTATTTCTTTTCACAAAAAAATAAAATATGGTTTCTTTTCATGACCGATCATCACAATTTCCCCATTGATATCATCCTTATCTCTATTTTAGCTTAAATATGATGAATTTTTTTAAGACATGGGATGATTAAAAAATATCAATAAGGGAAAAATGATAGGAAATCATTATTCAATTGATAATCCATAAAACATTTTCATAATAAACATACTTTTTTATTCATAAAGAGGAACTGTCTTTTCAAAAAAAACATTATCATACCTATTCAAAATCAATATATTTGACGGAAAAAAATAGAATGAATCTAATATATATGTAGGTAACATGAGACATAATTTTACATAGCACTATTAAAAATATTTTAGCTCTCTCAAAAACACAAGGAGTAACCATCATTGTTACATTTAAAATAATCACCGCATCATTATTCCTATAATCTCTTAGGAGAAAACAAATTGATTAACTCCATCCCATTACCCAATGCATTGTAGAGATACAACAGGCTCAAATGATTTTATTTTATCATAGTACTATAATTCCACAAAATAACACCCATGTAAAAAACATAAATGTAATAGATTAATCTTTCATTAAATAAACACTATTGAGGAAAATAACATTTCTATATTGAAATAACATTTTATTTTTTACTAAGACACAAAGTCTGAAATGAAAAAATTTTATTGGAAAATAAAATTGTAAATATGTAATTGATTCTTAATAACATTTAATTTAAATGAAATTGAGAAATTGTTTTCATTCCATATATGAAAAAAAAATATTTTTTTGAAAATTGAACTATAAATATGTATTTTTAAAAGAAAATCTCTTATAAATAACAGTTCAATGAACTGAAATGTAAAAAATTAATTCATTATGTGTATTCATTATAAATTTTAAAAAAATTAAAATAAAACATAAGATATTAAAAATTTGTTTCATACATATGATTGGCATTACATGATCAACAAGTATATGTTTAACCCAAAGAAAGAAAACTCGGTTAATAATTCTTGTACCGCACATTCAAAATAAATAAAAAGAGGTAAACCCTCATGTATAATGGTTTAAGGAATGTTATTAACTCATTAATGATCAATATTCATATTTATAATACAAAATTTTATGATCTTATAAAATCTTATAACCCATTCATTAATAATGCTTCATTATTTTAATGGTTTAGGGTTTGTTTGTTTCATGGATTCTTGATCAGTTTGTTTGTGCATAATTATGAGCATTCATGTAAATTGGGATTACTACTCTTGAAGAAGAGTAGAATAGTATTATTGAATATACAGAACTAATAATGGTACCATATATAATTTTAATTTCATACATGATGGTGATTCATTAGATAAAAAATCAATGATAAATGTTTAGTTTATTTTTGGCATTTTTCCCGTATATCACTACACAATTTTTTTTATTAAATATTATTAGTGTATATTAGTTAAATACCATGAAAGAGGTTTTAACATAAATATTTCAATATTATTTAATAATTATTATGCTTTCTTATCTATCCACGAAGGTGATAATATAAAATAAAATATTATTATTCATAGAGACGATAAACCTACATAATTTGGACAATAGTTCTGTTTCATTGAATACGAGGAAATGTGAATTGAAATGGAATTAGAATATTACATTAAAAATATAAAACTATAGTATATACATAATTTCTAAGATATAATTTTTTATGGATGATGTAGGTGGGGAGAAAATATAAGAATAAAATAAATTAAGGGAGGTACTTTGAGAAAATTACCTCTTGAGTATCACCTCCTTGAGAGACACTTGAAGAACTTGGATTTGATATTTTGGTGATACGAGAAGAAATAGGATGTGGGTATAGTGAGGAGGAGGGTTTTGGGAAGATATTTGAGGATATTTGTGTCTTGTGAGTTGAAATGTGGAGGTGAGGATTGCTATTTATTCTCGAGGAGAGGTGGGTTTGAATGATTAAAATAATAATTATTTTATATTTAAAGCCAACCAAATTGAGGTTAAATTATTTTTCATGAAATTGGATAAAATTTGATATTTTATATTCTATTCAGTTTCAATAAATTCCTCAAAAAACTATTAAATTTTTTAGTTTAAATGTATTATAATCATTACCCTTTTAACTTTAACTCGTTTAATTTTTTTTACATATACCGTGGTAAATAATTTTTTTTACAATGGTAAATTTTTTATAACTAAAAATAAAAATAAAATTCAAAACTACATTTTAACTTTTGATTCAAAATTTAGAATATAATTTACTGAATTAAATTCACTAAACTATAGAAATTAGATTGAAAATTAATCTCGTAGACACAATGAAAAACCGTGTTTTTAAAGTGAAAATTTCACAACTATGAAATGTTTTTATATCCAATTTCAATATAAAATTGATTAAAATGACCTAAATTTAGTATATTGATTTATAATTAATCTAATTATACTTAAAAAAAATTTCAAATATAATTCATCAATATAAATTGCAAAGATGAATAAATCAGTTATCAATATAAATGTTGTGTTTTCACAATTCATCAAAAAATTGAACTTTTTATAAAAATACCAAAAAAATGCCCATAAGGTAATTTTGATATTATAATTTACAAAATGATCTTTATTCCTCAAATAAATTAATTTTTTTCGAAATTTATATTTAAAATATGTTCTCCATTAAAAGGCTGTAAAATTGCCTTTTTGAAAAATATATCATTTTATACATAAAATTTGTTTTATTTATTGCCTAAATCCTAAAAAGCATATATTATATGAATTTAGAAACATTATATTGGACAAAAAAATATAAATTTTATTATTTTATTTCAGTAATGGAGATTAATTAAATTTATTAAGATAAATTTTCCTTGTTGGAATAAAAATATTTTCTAATAAAAACACATCTTTTATAATCGATTGGATTTTTATTTACATTTATAATTAATTTGTAACCAATGAATTCATCTTGAAAACATTTTTAAACTATATTATTATAATTCAGTTAATCTGATTTATTCCACCATTCTAATGACATGATGATTACAATTATATTTAAATAATAATGTTTAGTCATTTTTTTATGTTTGATGTGGCATATCTTGTATGATATTGGGAATAATTGTTCGTTTTAAAATCTAGACGCCTTACATTAATTTCAAATATATTAATAAAAAAGATTATTATATATTTCTTATTGTTATTTCGTATTTTTTGTTTATATTATTTATTATTTTTTTAAATGTTATTTTAAAAACTTGTAATATATATATATATATATTGTTAAAATAATATAGTGGGTGTTATATTTCATAAATTTTATAAAGTTATAAACAAATTTAAAACTAAAAAAATTCTTTTATAATATAATCTATTTCAAAAAAAAATTCTAGACATTATTTTATAATTTAAAATGCTATAAAAATATAGATATATTATTTTATAAAAAATGTGATAATTTTTTTCCTCATATATGCATGAGAATATTAAAATTGAAATATTTTTACCCACATTCTTGGTAATTTATTGTATTGGATTAATTTTTTATTTTTCAAACAGAATTTTTTTTAATAAAACTTATAATTGATGGTTTAACAGGACCCACATATACATGGTTGGCTAGTTCACTCGGGCAATTGTATTTGTGGGTTTGATCAAATGGAGTCCAAATTTTTACCGGACTGGATATTAAAATCCATAAACCACATAAATCCTTGTGGTAATGGATTAGACCATGGCCTTTCATAACTTTTGATAGGTATAAAAATAAGCTTACAATTAACTATAATTAAAGGAATGTGTGTGATCATTGAATTTCATTAAATTACCAGATGTCCTTGCTGCCAATTCATATTTTTCTTATATACTTATTCTTCTTATATATACGTATATATATATATGAAATCTTAGACATAATACCGATAATAACATATAATGAAAACATGTCATACATAAGGATTATTATAGAGTATACTAAAAATATCTAAATAATATTAGATTGGGGAAATGATTTTAATGTATAACAGTGTATTAAATTTAATTACCTAGAAAAAATGGTTCTGTATTAAAGTAGAGAGATTTATGTAGTAATTAAAGGGGAGAGTCACATGCAGTCCAAATGTGGAATATATTTTTTGTTGTTCATTGGTGTTTTTGGAATATTTTTTGGATAAACTGAAACATTAGAAAACTAATAGTGCAACATGAATGTATAAAATACATATAGTGACATCCATTAAACTGAACGTGCACATAGAATATGAACAAAATACACTTATAGAAGACATAATTCAATTAATAGTGAATTTAGGATTTGTATTCATGAAATGAATTCAAGAAAAACAAACTAACTGGAATCAAGGAAATTGATATAAAATATGCATTAAAATTTTGATATGCTTATAAGTGAAAATTACATTGTAGTCCATGTAAAGAGATAATGGAAACTGGTTATGATTGTATAGTTTGGTTACTATGAAAAAAATATAGAAACTTAAATTATATATATATCATTATAGTTGTGTATATGATATTATTATACAGTAAATTGATAAAGATTATGAACAAGGTAAATTGGAAAGTATGATCACAATGCATTTAATTCCATTATTCAAGGAATGCATAAGGATTATGACAAAATTAAAGGGGACAATTACAAATAGGTGAAACACATATTTTCGGTTGTTCAACGGACTCATTGACAAAAGCTTCATGATAAACTGGATGTTTACGCCCAAAGTAAATGGGATTGTATGGTCATTGTGTACTCAATTTCATTATACTAGAAATAATAATGGAAAAAAATTAAAGGGGATCATAAATAGAGTGAAAACACACATGATATTTTTCCTTATTCGATGGAATCATTGACAAAAGATTCATGCTAAAATGAATGTTTAAGATATCAATTTTTGGATAAATTGAAACAAATGTAAAATGAATGTATAGTATATATTATGAAACAAATTTTTCATATTTTCTCTAGCAATGAATATGATTTTTATAATGACTATTCAACAAAGAGTGAATGCACATGCTTGTAAAATGAAATTTTTTATATCAAAAATACAATTATATCTAAATAAAATAATACAGTATATGATATGAATATGGAAGAGACATATGGGAGGAAAAAAAATTATTTTTGAAATATAAATTCAGAATACTCCAGCAAGGCATGATAAATTATGTATTTTTACACTATATATATATTATATATAAATTCTATATTGATACAAAAATTTAATTAAACAAAATATAAATTGTATTGAAATTCCATTATGAATATACATACCAAAATTTCATAAAATAAATGCATAATAGATCATATTAATATAATGCATACTAACTATTCTCAAAGAAAATTTTATTTCCTAATGAGTGAAAATTACATTACATGAAATGTATAATGGATATGGAAAATGAATATGATTTTATATCTTGATAACTATGTATATAATATTATTATATAGGGAAGTATTACATATTATGAACAATGTAAATAAAATATAATGATTATTCCATATCACATGATTTCATAGGAAATTCATATTGAATATATATAAAATAATAGTTATTGTTATCAACGGAATAAATAAGAATTAAAAAAAATCTAAAGATTCGCTGAATGAAACGTCAGGATAACCTAATAGTTACAAACCAGTTAATTTTTTCCAAAAATGAATCTACAGAAAACTAAAAGTGAATTATAAAATTATTGAAGCTGAAATCACTTTAGAATGAAAATTTGATTCATTATATATAAATTTAATTGAAAATTAATACATAATATGAATGAAAGTTACCTTGGGAGTTAAAAAAAAGTAATAGATATATTTTTGTATTTGAAATAGTGAATGTCAAATACATTCATGTTCCATTTGAAACTATAACATATATACATTATTCGTTTGAGACCTGGTCCAAGGGTGCAAGAAATAAAGTATCACATGTTAAGAAAAGAAACAATGGTTAGGAAAAGAGGAAATCATAGAATGATATGGTTTATGGGCCATGAAATATAATGGTATTGTGAAAAATGACACATTTTATGGTGATTAAGAGATGGTATTTGGAAAGGATTCAACTAATGATTTATGTACATTTAAATCCAAAAGGTGACCATGATGGGATGGATCAATCCATGGGTAAAAATCAGGAGTGGTGAAATTGAGTAGAAGAAGGTGGAGCTGATCGAAGAAATTGGAACTGTATTGAAGTAAGAAGTTGGGGTACAGATGTAGAACAGGTAGGGGAGGCCAGTATGATGAAATGGAGTAGTGGATGGTACTGATGAAGATATGGAGTGCAGTATAGCGAGGATGATTAAATATGAATAAAGAGGTTGGAAGGAGGGAGACTATATATATGGAAGAGAGTACTAGTGGAGAGTAGTTTGGAGTGATTGAATAGAAGTAGAAGCGGAAGAGGGAAGGGTTCAGATGTAGAGGTGGAAACACATGTAAAGGAAGAGATGTGTCTTCATATTGAAAGTGTATTAAAAAATATATATTTAATACATTATATATATATATATATTTATAACATGTAAACACATATTTACAACTATATATATTATATATAAATATCCTTTGGATATTTCCATAGGAAAATTCCAACACATATTTATATAGAGAATTTGAATTTTTAATTTATACTATCGATCCTAAAACAAATATTTTAACACAGAAATTTTAAACATAAATTTTTGGTAAAAATATTCATTAAAAACGGTTTTAAAAATTCTCTAATTTAAAATTCTACTTCAATTTTCCAATTCAATTTCCAATGAATATTTTCACATAATATTTATTATAATTATACATAAAATCAGATTACCATAATTATAAAAGAAATACATATTTAAATTTTTAGTTCATATATATTAGAACACAAATAAAAACATTGATTTTTCAATCACAATTGAAATTATAAAAATTAGTGAAATTTCTAATGAAAATTTCTTAAGGAAACTATTTATGGAAATTTCAATGATAAATTTCAACTAAATATTTTTAATGAAAATTTCCACATAAAATTTACATTTAAAATTCCCACTTAAAATTATAGTGAAAATAAATTAATAAATAAATATAAAATATAAAATTTCACTAGAAATTTACATTATAAATTTTTAGTGTTAATTTTCTTTTGAAACATTTAGTGTAAATTATCACATAGATTTCCAGGGAAAATTTCCAATGTATGTGTTATATAAACTATCTACGTGTGTGTGACCATATATATATATATATGTATATATTTGCATGTGTGTATCCAAATATAATCATATAATATATTTTTTCTGTAAATTTATTCTTAAAATGTCCAATGTATACATATATTAATACATACATTGTATGTGTATACATATATGTTAATATAAGTATCTACATACATAAGTTCCTAAATCTATATTAATATAATAATATTTTTTTGAAAAACAAACGAGTATATATTAATAGCATAGATTAAATGACATACGGGAGAACATCTATGAAGGGAAAAAATAGAACCATGAGTGGTCCCCACCAGACCGACCATGCGTTTCTAAATGATGGTATTCCTTATTTATTGTCCATTTAATAAAGGTAAAAGAAAAAAACCGAGAAGCAATAGATGGGAGACTATATATTCTTGATGATGAAACAAAAATATTTGATTCAATTAACATTTTTATTGATAAAATTAATGATTGTGAGGCAATCAGATTCAAAAGTGATAGAATTCCATCTGTTTTCTCAAGAAATGATCAAACTGGAAAGGACGCAATTGGCTTCAGCAATTGGTGGTCCCAATAAGTGTGAGGAGACTCTTTTTTGGATGTAGATATCCTATAAAAATTCCCATAGAACATCAATCCAAGCCTGATAATATCATCCTTGGAAAGAGAGGCATCAACATTGATCTTGAGGAACCCTACATGGGGTATCTATCTAACATGAACAAATTGAGAGACTAAAAACTCATTCCTTGAAATATCATGATTCCATGAATCAATCTAGGAATTTTCCCATTAAATCACCAAAACATTGGATTTTTATGTGTTATTGAAAATTTGATCATTCCTTATATACCATATAGTCCAATCCAGAGTACATAACGAGGATATATTCTCTACACGAAACATAGTTGACCAAAACATCAACAACATTGGGAGATCATGTTCTATATTCAGTAGATGCTAAAAAAATGCTCCCAATGTAATCCAAATACCAATTTACCTAGGCAATTGGATGATTCCATGTATGGGATATTCAATTTCATCTAAACACAAAGGGAATATCTAATCATAAAAAATATGATAGAAGTAATTGTTGTCCAAATTGGTAATAATACTCATGAAATTATTCCACCAGATGTAACAGATAGTTGGGGGGCATATAGTTGCCAAATCATTTCCCAGATCCTGTCACCGTCCATAATATGAGCATCAAGTGCAATCTTATATCCCAATTTAATATAATATTATCATATGATATCTTTACTCCTAAAAATACAATCCTTCCCCACATCCATCATGTTGGGGATGCTAAGGATGATCCTTTTGTCCTTATCATTGAACCAAGAATCAATTTTTTAGCACCACTGGTTTGAGATATATAATCCTTAAATATTCCTTTATTATGTATATAATGTTCATGGGTTACATTTGGATGATTTTGGATGGTTTTTAGGGATTTTTAAGAGCATATGGTTAATGTATTGTCAGTGAAAATCGTAAAACGCTTTCTGGAAACCATTCACCATGTGAGAGGGGACATAAAGAAGTAAAATGGTTTTCCAAACTATGAAAACTTCCTTGTCTGACCTTTAAACATGGTAAAATGTTATTATACACGGTTGGAATATTTTTTATCTATTTTGAGGATCAACCTAGCAAGTAACTCTCTCGAGGGAGTAGCATGTGCATGGTTAGCACACGGTTTGACTAACCATGTGGTAAACTATGCATGTTTTAAAAAGTGGTTTTGAAAATATCATGTCATTTTCACCCCAAACACCCCTTTGATATCCATTTCGACCCTCACATGGGATTTTCTTCTCTCCAAGGCTGGCGAACCTCTCCCATTCATTTTGGAAGCATTTAAAAGTGTGTTCTTAGTGTTTTGAAGAAAAATATTCCTTGATAAACATCCTTTCTTGGTAGTTTCATGGGTTTTCATAGATATACTTCTCTCTCTCTCTCTCTCTCCATGTTTCTACGACATACTACTATCGCTGATATATTTATAGTTTTAAATTCCAATAATTCTTATATTTGGTCTCGTTGATGTTAGGGGATGGGATCTAATAGGAATTGATGGATATTTCACTCGAATTTGGAGAGCATTTTTTAGTTATTTATTTCATCTAAAACACTAGAGTTATGTTGCTTCACTCTATACTCCTATATTTAGAACATTATATTTAAATTTCAAATTAATAATTTTATTAAAATTGTTTTTGAAATTGATGTAATAAGATTTTTGGAAACATGTTTAGTGATGGTTATGGGGTTTTGGGGAAATGTGAGGTTTTTGTACAATACACTTCATTGTTGGATTTTAAAATTTTGATGTTAAAATTATTTTTTTGGTTTAATTTTTATAAATGGGCTATGAAAATGGTTTTCAATAATAATTTAGTTTTATTGAAATTGTGCTTGGCATAAATGGGTGAAATGGGTTTCGGCATAATTGTCAGAAATGTTTTTTTTATTTAAAGGTTGTTTTGATTTGTAATATATTTGGTACCATTGTTTTGGATAATATATTGGTTGATATTATTTTTGGTAAATTTTTATTTTATGGTTGTTGGATTAAGAGGATAACACTGAGTTGGATGTGATGGATAAAAGGCATGAAGTACTACCATCAAAGGGTTGGAATGGGGTCACGATGTACCATGATAAAAAAGTGGATAGGGTTTGGACATGAAGTTCCACCATCAATGGAAACACAAAGCATGAGTAGTTGAGTTGTGTTTGGGGTTGAGGAAGATATATGGGGATAATTTAAATGAAATGTTTTAGGAAAATATGAAATGGAAAAAATTGCTAATGACATTTTGGGTTTCTTTACTTGAAATTTTTTTGTTTGGGAGAACTGTTTTGGTAAAGATGTGCTTGGATTGTAGGGTATATATTTGAACTGTTTATACAGTTTTATGTAAATTGTTTTATATAAATCTTATAACTTTTTTATACTTGTAACACCCCAATCTTCCACGGTACACTTCTCTTTGAATAATACAATAGCGTGTGTTGTACGCAACACTGAGTTCAAGTACACCACGACTTACCAAACTAGCCGTTAAAAAGAGGTTATGAATAGTATTAACTAAATTTTAAATATTATATCATACTTATAATTTCAATCCATATTATGAGATTCTAAGACATGGTTTATGAACAAATTCATTTTTTCAGATAAAAGAAGTATTTTTCAAAAAATGAAATTTTACCGCCTTTTAATGGCGAAGCCTTTTTAAAACCAATAATTTAAATTTTTATATATTCAATTTGGAAAAATGAAATTATTCTTTATAATCGGGACATAATTATTTAGTATCAATAATGTTTTGGGGTCTTTCTGATAACTTTCATATTTGGGTGAATAGTGAAAATTTAATAAATTTTAACTAAAAACAACTTTTTTAATCAAAATAATTTATATTTTTAAATTATATATTTTAATGGTTTTGAAGTATAAATAGATTATATTTTTACTATTTAATCCAATGATGGTCATTTTAAGTAATTTCACCATGAAGTTGGACATAAACAAGTGTCAAACTTCTGATAGTTATTATTTCTTAAAAATACGCCTTTTGGTTTCAAAAGCAGGAATCAATTTTAAATTAATAAATGAAACTATAATGTTTTTAATTTGGTAAAATAGACTTCATTTTTGGATTTGTAATAACGAAATTAGCCTACGGTGAATTTTTGGTACCTTTCGGATAACTTTTATATTTTGATGAATAGTAAAAAATTACTAAATTTTAATTAAAAACTACTTTTTTAATCAAAATAATTAATAGTGATAAATTTTGAATTTTAGTGGTTTTAAAATATATTTAAAATATATTTTTACCATGTAATACAATGTGGGTCATTGAACATAATTTCACATTTAAACCAGACATAAACAAGTGCCAATCCTTTTATAGTTATTATTTCTAAAAAACACGCTTTTTGTTTTAACAACGGGAATTAATTTTAAATTAATTTCTGAAACTTCTGTGTTTTGAATTTGGAAAAATATATTCCATATTTATAATCAGGATGTTCAAATTGTGTAAATAGGTATCTTTTATTTTTAGAGATTTTTGATAATTACTTCGGTAAATATTTTATTTACCATGGTTAAAGGGTAAATCTGATAAACAAGGGTTAAAACATAATATTATAATAATACAAAATTACCCTAAAACGTTTCTTAACCCTATTGTTTGATACATGGTCGACTATGGGCATCTTTGGGTCGATTTTTGGACCCCATGAATCCACTTGTAAGTGATAGGGACACTTTATTTTAATTAAGTTAAAATGAATACAAAAATTACACAACCATATATCTTTTAGCAAAACAATTGTTACATAGGGATATATATGTTTGATTATATAAAATAAATATTTATTAGAAAGCTAAAAGGATTTGATACATAATTATATTTTATTTATAATTTTTAGAGATTAAATAATTTAATTTATTTATGACACAATGATGATAGAGTAATTACCATAATAGTGAAAAATTAGAAGAATTAATATTATAAATCCATAAATAAATATAATTTGAGACTTTTAATAAATTACAATAATTTTATAGGATAATATGACATATTAGGATTGATTTAATTGACTTCTCTAGAATTAATCTGTTTGTTATTAGTTTCACAAAAATCAACTATTGAATAGTGTCAAAATTGACATAAAAGAGTTTTTAAAAAAAATATTATATTATTAATTGATATTAAATTCATAAAAATATAATGTTCGGCCAAGGGACTCATATCACGATAGGTGTATCATTAGTGGATCACTTGGGGGTCTCTTGGATGTATATAGTATGATTATTAACTATATAATATAAAAATACAAAGTGACATGGTAAATGTCAAACTAATTAACAAAGAGTTAAAACTAAAAGATAAGGTTAATATAGTAACCCAAACCTGTCTAAATTCTATTGGTTGAATGGTTTTAAACCTATACCCACCTTAATCTTTGAATAATAAACTTTGGAGCCATTATACACCGAATATGAATTTATTATAAATTAATATTTCTAGCTTTTCCAAAGGTGCCCATTACCCCTCTTATAAAAGGGCACTCCTCCTTCCCATTTCTTCACACCATCAAAGCCTTTTGGTTCTTCCAAACCCTTCCCAAATACTCTCTAAACTTCCCTCACTACAACCTAGAGGCCTTAGTTTTATCATAAAGCCAACCTAAGGAGCCTTTTTGATCAAATCAAAAGGAAGAACCTGAAGAAGAGGTAATGTTTTCACCACCCCTTTTCAAGTTCCTTTCTTCTTCCACTTTTTCTTTCTTTGTTATTACCATTATAAAATAATAACTCCGGTATCTTATATATACTGTGATGTTATTATAATAATGGTACAACCATATTCATAATTCTATCCACCCTCTGAATAACATGTCACTATACGTGCGTACGTACGGATTACCGTCTCCACGTCGTGGTGTAATTGTTATTCAATATATTATTATTTGGGTGGGTATAATAATGATGTGTAACTCATGAAAATTATAAATATAACATGATAATTATTCTGTATATATGATATACCATCCAATTATATATTATTTTAATATCAAAAAAATGATATTGTTGCTCGTGCGTACGTACAGACTACCGTCTCCACGAACGCGATGAGATTCATTCTCTATCGTATCCATTCAAGTATAATTATCATTTGATGATTTAAAAATAATTTTTAAGGACTTGATATCATTCTGGATATGAATAAGATACAACCTATCCATGAAAAACATGGCTTACGTAACAAAACATATAAAACAAAATGAGTAAGTTAACACCTGAAACGACAACAATTCTAAGATATTATTAACAAAGCAATGTTAAAAGATCATATATGATATCATATTAATGTATATGATTAATGAATAATTTAATAACAATTATTTCAACATTATACAGGAGGTTAACCTACCCCAAACCAAGGAAAAGTACAAGGTAAGGGGTTTTTTATCTCACTTTTAATTCTGTGAGAATTCCATTCTTCACCACTTATTTATTACATGTGGTGTTTGTACTACCCATGTTTGTATTAATTGTGTAATATTCTTTAATTCATGTATATATACATCATCATTGTATGATCCTTCTTTCATGGGTGTATGTTTCGTATGTTACCTAATCGATAAAAGAATTTGAAATTTCAATTTCCATTTATTCGGCTTTACGCAAACTTCATTGATTATTTTACTCCGAGATTATGTGTGGAATAACTATTCATTTTCTTATGTCATAACTTCTACTCCACTTTTCTATGGATATACTTTTGATACAAATAATCACTCCATTGATAATTTCTCAAGTCATCGATATGATTTTGATAAGAGTAATTTTAACTCAATCTCTATTTGTTGAGTTAAACATCCAATTCATTGGTGTTGTTTTTACAAGATTATATGTGAATATTCTTTGATTGTTTTACACTGAATATCCAATCATATTTAGTGTATTTATATTTGTCACACATAATTATGTCGTTGATTTATCCTTAACCTAAGGATATGGCCTTTATGATAGATTTCATCTCAACTTAAATTCCATTGAGACTTATTTGTTGTTATACACCAAATCACTTTTATGTGGTGTACATAATGTACTTTGACATAGTATATCATGAATATCTTTATTCTCATGATATTACAAAGTTCTGATTACCTCAATTATTTTTATTCAAGTGTCTCTCTTTTGGTTAGAATCTCTAACTAAAATACCATTTTTAAATGTTTTAAAGACTTATTCATCTCAATATTTCTCATTAATGTCCATGTTTTAAAAATGGTTATAAGGATTTATTTATATGGACATTAAAGATTTAAAATTAAAACTCCTATTAAAAAGTTTCAAAGTTTTATGGGACACTTTGATTCAAAAATCTATTTTTAAATGGCTTTTTGACAAATAGTGTGACTTTTAAAATGATGTCAAGAAAAAGGGGGATATTTCTCTCAAATATTTTTTATGATTATTTTCATGTATGTCGACATCCTTCATTATTCTTTATTGAGTTTAATGTGATACAATATAATCTTACATATTGTATCAAATGAGTTATGTTTGACTGTGGATGTGCTATTTTTATACCATTCATGGTTATTAGTTAAAGTATTGACATTTCGAATGCTAGTTTTAATACGAATGTTTATGTTATGTTTAAACCTATTTATATGAGGAATGCATTGGACTTAATAAGTGACGGGTGGAGCCCGCTATATCTCCTCGATGCATCGGTAGGTCTCATGAGTCAAACTAGTGTCTTGGCACAAGGCCTTGGCAAAATCTTATTTGTAGTCTTGGCATGAGGCCTTCGCAATGTGGTTATGATAGTCTGGAATTATGAATTCCATCATTATGAAAGTGGTTATTGATATTGCATGTGATCATTCGACTAGTAGAATATCCATGTGGGTATGTAAATGGAATTATTGTATTTTATCTTTTCCATTTTATGCTGAAGTTCATGTTTAGAAAGACTTTTGTTTTAATTATAAACTCCCTTAAGTGTTTATTCTTATCTATGAAGGCTTCTACTATAATTTTATCCTTATTGAGCATCTGAGCTCACCCCTTTCAATGTTTTATTTTTTTTTCCCAGGATTATGAAGAAATAATTTATGAATGACCTGCAGGGATAGTATGAGGGGATATGAAGATAAGATGTTTTTTTATGATGAAATGTAAAACTTTATAATTGTATCTATTGTTTCCAAGGCTAATAAACTAATCGGTCTTTCGAGACTTGATCATTCTTGTGATCATGCCAATGTTATGTAATAATGCACCGACTCTGGGTAACTGGGGTCGGGGCATTACAGTTGGTATCAGAGGAAGTTTAGTAAAAACCTTGGAAGCTAGATTTAGATAAACTATGATTAGAGCATGTAGACCTAATATGAACTTTGAGGATTAATATAGAATAACTTCTTAGAATTTTGGTATTGTAGAGATTTTGTGATTTTTCCATGCAATACATCCTTGTTTGGATACGAGCAGGTAGAGGCAGCTCTGGCACAGATGTACCTAGGGGTAAAACCCGAAAACACCGCTTTGATCAAGAATCGAACGGGAACTGGTGCACGACAACGGGCCTTGCTGCACTCTTGGTTATGACACTCCCGGGGGATATGCTTAGGATAATTAAATTTTCTATACAAACCGATTTAAAGTATTATATATATATAAGATGAGAGTAAATGACCTTTGTTAATCCTAATGTGTTTCAAATTGAGAATATGGTGACATGTTAATCTCTAAATGATTGTATGACTACAATTACTCACACAATGATTTCTGGTTTTAGTCAATGGCTAGATTCCAAGGAAGTCATAGTGACTTTGAGAATGATGTACAATGTGGGAACGATGGTGGCAATGAGCAACAAAATGGAATGTTGATAGGCGTAAAAGAAATCGTCTTTATGCCAAATCAATTTTCCAATAATATGATCAACAATATATATATTAACCGATTACCAGACTCAACAAAGAAGAGAAAGGTGATGAATGATAAGAGCTCCAGTAGTGGAGACCATAGAGAAAGAAATCCTCAATTTCCATCATGCAGGAAATGTGAAAGGAGACACCCAGGGAAGTGTCTCAATGGGACAAAGAAATGCTTTACATGCGGGAAGGAAGGACATAAAGTGATGAATTGCCGAAAAAAATGAAGAGTACTATGGAAGAAGATAAAAATGGTCCCAACAGTCCATTTACAGTCATTTGCCATAAATGTAGGGGAACTAGCCATTACACGATTAAATTCCCTATTCTATAGGATATTTTCTTGGTCAAAGAAAAATCTATGTGGAAATAAATGGTTGGAGAAATGTTTAAAAAGTATTAGTGCTCTTTGTTGATGGGTTTACTTTGGAATAATTTTATCTTGTATTTGTAACCCCGCAGATTTCCATGTGAGAATGATATTTGAGGAAGAATTTTCTTTTCTCTTGTGGATATAGTTATAAATAACCATTTGGTTTTATATGATCATTGGGTTTGAGGCAATTACAAATGATTATAATTTGGGATGAAAATTCAAGGTATGAGATAACATTTGTGGTTAAATTATGTTATGATTATTTTTAGTAATTTATCTCATATTAGTAATGTTATTAAATATAGTTTTTGAAAACGGACAACACGTAGACCGTGTGACAACCCGTCGCGTCAGACAAAGCTGTGGGAATCGAACCCACAACCAAAGTGCGATTGGGATTTATCACCTACCACTGGACTACGTGAAGTCCTTGGATAGTGTGACTAATTATTTTTAGTTAAATGATTTTATTGATCAATAATAAGTTGATTTGGGTTCTTATGTCTTATCAAATGAATACCCCTGTTATAGGAAAATGATTTGGTGATTAAGTGATAAATGTTATTTTGGAAGATGTTTGCTTTGTTGGGAACACTATATGCCCAAGAAAAATAGAATACTATGGGGTTTCATTTGTATAGTAATGGTAGATTTTTATCTACGTTTTTGTTGTGGATTTATAGTGATTTGGGTTATTTATGGAAATGATTAACCTATAATAGAGAATATGTGATGTGGTTAATTACTTTTAAGTATGTGACTTTAAGAGTATTTGATGTCATTTGGATATACAATTTAACATGGGAGACTACATAATCAAATTATTCTATGTTTTGGGTTTCAATATTAGTTTGGATTATATTGAAGGATTTTAAGGACAAATGATTATTGAATGGTATTTATTTAACTTTTTTTTATTGTTGGTTTAATATTAAAAATTATGATTAGTGTATATTTCTCTCAAGAAATATCCTTTTGGGGGATCATTAGATCTTGTACTAACAATTTTGGTTTTGATTAATCTCTAAAGACAATGAAAATATATAGTTTATCCTACATGGATCATGTGATTCTATAGATGTTTATTCTAGCTCTTCCAGTGTGACCAAGTCTTCTGGAATACTCATCGTTTAAAAAAAATGAGTTAGTGGTGGATATTTATTAATGAATTAAACTCTACTTAAAAAGTAAGTATATATCTTACCTTTTTAGTCAATATCATAAATGAATTCCTCATCCTTATGTAATGTAACTTAAAACAAAAAATGTTGTCCGTTTACTTTTCCTACTAGGAGATTAATGATCGTTTATCCCAACACAAGTTTGTGGTTTTCTTATTTTTAACTTTCTCCTGATCATGATTTCTATCCCTCTCCATTAGAACTTGACACTTTGTTTATCATCCATATCCATGTTTTCCTACATGGAATCCGAGTATGGGTTATCATGGTTGACCATTATACCTCCCTTTCTTTCTTTTAAAGTGATAGTTTTATTGACTCTTTTTCCGATGTGGGACTTTACATTATATCTTCAGGCCCAATTTTTTTTTAAAATTGTGGGGACGCAATTTATTGATGGAGGGGTGAATGTAATACCCCAATCTTCCACGGTACACTTCTTTTTTAATAATACAATAGCGTGTGTTGTACGCAACACTGAGTTCAAGTACACCACGACTTACCAAACTGGCCGTTCAAAAGAGGTTATGAATATTATTTTTAAATATTATATTATCCTTATAATTTCAATCCATATTATGAGATTTTAAGACATGATTTATGAACAAATTCATCTTTTCAGATAAAAGAAGTATTTTTAAAAAAATGAAATTTTACCGCCTTTTAATGGAGAACCATTTTTAAAACCAATATTTGAAAGTTTTATATATTCAATTTGACAAAATGATATTATTCTTTAGAATCGAGACATAAGAATTTAGTATCAATAATGTTTTGGTGTCTTTCTGATAACTTTTATATTTGGGTGAATAGTGAAAAATTACTAAATTATAACCGAAAACAACTTTTTTATTCAAAATAATTTATTTTGTTAAATTATACATTTTAGTGGTTTTAAAGTATAAATAGGTTATATTTTTACTATTTAATCCAATTATGGTCATTTTATGTAATTTCACATTGAAATTGGACAGAAACAAGTGTCAAACGTTTGATAGTTATTATTTCTTAAAAATACGCCTTTTGGTTTCGAAAGCAGGAATCAAATTTAAATTAATAAATTCAACTTTTATTTTTTGAATTTCGTAAAATATACTTCATTTTTGGATTCGGAATAATGAAATTTTCCTAAGGTGAAATTTTTTGTACTTTTCGGATAACTTTTATATTTTGATGAATAGTAAAAAAAATTACTAAATTTTAATTAAAAACTAATTTTTTAATCAAAATAATTAATAGTGATAAATTATGAATTTGAGTGGTTTTAAATTATATTTAAAATATATTTTTACCATTTAATACATTGTGGGTCATTGAACATAATTTCACATTTAAACAAGACATAAACAAGTGTCAATCATTTGATAGTTATTATTTCTTGAAAACACGCGTTTTGTTTTAACAACGAGAATTAATTTTAAATTAATTTATGCCACTTCTGTGTTTTGAATTTGGAAAAATGGATTCCATATTTAGAATCATGAAGTTCAAATTTGGTAAATAGATATCTTTTATTTTTAGACATTTTGGATAATTACTTCGGTAAATATTTTATTTACCATGGTTAAAGGGTAAATCCGGTAAACAAGGGTTAAAAAATAATATTATAATAATAATAAATTACCTCAAAACGTGTCTTAACCGTATTTTTTGATACATGGTCGACCATGGGAATCTTTGGGTCTATTTTGGGACCCCATGAATCCACTTGTAAGTGATAGGGACACTTTATTTTAATTAAGTTAATATGAATACAAAAATGACACAACCATATATCTTTTAGAAAAAAAAATTGTTACATATTGTAATATATGTTGGATTTTAGACTATAATTGTTTATTAGAAATCTAAAGATATTTCCTACATAATTATATTTTATTTATAATTTTTAGAGATTAAATAATTTAATTTATTTATGACACAATGATGATGTAGTAATTACCATAATAGTGAAAAATTAGAATAATTGATATTATAAATACCCAAATAAATATAATTTGAGACTTTTAATAAATTAAACTAATTTTCTAGGATAATATGACATATTCGTAGTGATTTAATTGACTTTTTTCGAAGTAATCATTATGTTATGAGTTTCACAATAATCAACTATTGAATAGTGTCAAAATTGACATAAAAGAGTTTTTAAAACAAATATTATATTATTAATTGATATTAAATTCATAAAAATATAATGATCAGCCAAGAGACTTATATCATGATTTTTGTATCATTAATGTACCACATGGGGGTCTCTTGGACGTATATAGTATGTTTATTAACTATATAATATAAAGATACAAAGTGACATGGTAAATGTCAAACTAATTAACCAAGAGTTAAAACTAAAAGATAAGTTTAATATAGTAACAAAAACCTGTATAAATTATATTGGTTGAATGGTTTTAGAAATATACCCACCTTAAACTTTGAATAATAAACTTTGGAACCATTAGAAACAAAATATGAATTTATTATAAATTAATATTTCTAGCTTTTCCAAAGCTGCCTCTCACCCCTCTTATAAAAGGGAACTCCTCCTTCTAATTTCTTCACACCTTCAAATCCTTTTGGTTCGGGCAGCCCCTGCCCAAATACTATCTCCACTTTCTTAAATACAACCTAGAGGCCTTATTTTGATCATAATGCCATCCTATGGAGCCCTTTTGATCAAATCAAAAGGAAGAACCCGAAGAAGAGGTAATGTTTTCACCACCCCTTTTCAAGTTCCTTTCTTCTTCCACTTCTTCTTTCTTTGTTATTACCATTATAAAATAATAATTCCAGTATCTTATATATACTTTGATGTTATTATAAATATGGTACAACCATATTCAGTATTCTATCCACCCTTTGAATAACATGTCACCATACGTGCGTACGTACAGCTTACCGTCTCCACGTCGTGGTGTAATTGTTATTCAATATATTATTATTTGGGTGGGTATAATAATGATGTTTAACTCATTAAAATAATAAATATAACATGATAATTATTCTTTATATATGATATACCATCGAATTATATATTATTTTAATATCAAAAGAATGATATTGTCGCTCGTGCATACGTACGGACTACCGTCTCCATGAACACGATGAGATTCATTCTCTATTTTATCCATTCAAGTATAATTATCATTTGATGATTTAAAAATAATGTTTAAGGACTTGATATAATTCTGGATATGAATAAGATACAACCTATCCATGAAAAACAAGGCTTACATAACAAAACATATAAAAGAAAATGAGTAAGTTAACACCTGAAACGACAATAATTCTAAGATATTATAAACAATGAAATGTTAAAAGATAATATATGATATCATATTAATGTATATGATTAATGAATTATTTAATAACAATTATTTCAACATTATACAGGAGGTTAACCTACCCCCAACCATGGTAAAGTACAATGTAAGGGGTTTCTTATCTCACTTTTAATTCCGTGAGAATTCCATTTTTCACCACTTATTAATTACATGTGGTTTGTGTACTGTCCAGGTTTGTATTCATTGTGTAATATACTTTAATTCATGTATATTTACATCATCATTGTATGATACTTCTTTCATGGGTGTATGTTTTGTATGTTAGCTAATCGATAAGGGAATTTGAAATTTCAATTTCCATTTATTCGGCTTTACGCAAACATCATTGATTATTTTACTCCGAGATTATTTGTGGAATAACTATTCATTTTATTATGTCATAATTTCCACTCCCCTTTTCTGTGGATATACTTTTGATACACATAATCAATCCATTGATAATTTCTCAAGTCATCGATATGAATTTGATAAGAGTAATTTTAACTCATTCTCCATTTGTTGAGTTAAACATCCAATTCATTGGTGTTGTTTTTACAAGATTATGTGTGAATATCCATTGATTGTTTTACAATTAATATCAAATCATATTTAGTGTATTTATATTTTTCACACATAATTATGTGTTTCATTTATCCTTAACCTAAGGATACGGCCTTTATGAGAGATTTCATCTCAACTTGAATTCCATTGAGACTTCTTTGTTGTTATACACCAAATCACTTTTATGTGGTGTATATAATGTACATTGACATAGTATATCATGAATACATTTATTCTCATGATATTACAATGTTTTGATTACCTCAATTATTTGTATTCAAGTGTCTCTCTTTTGGTTAGAATCTCTAACTAAAATACCATTTTTAAATGTTTTAAAGACTTATTCATCTAAATCTTTCTCATTAATGTCCATGTTTTAAAAATGGTTTTAAGGAGTTATTTATATGGACATTAAAGTTTTAAAATTAAAACTCCTTTTAAAAAGTTTCAAAATGGTTTGGGACACTTTGATTCAAAAATATATCTTTAAATGGCTTCTTGACAAATAGGTTGACTTTTAAAATGATTTCAAGAAAAAGGGGGATATTTCTCTCAAATAGTTTTGATGATTATTTTCATCTATGTAAACATCCTTCATTATTCTTGATTGAGGTTAATGTTATACAATACAATATTCCATATTGTGTCAAATGAGTTAGGCTTGACTGTTGATGTGCTATTTTTATACCATTCATGGTTTGTAGTTAATGTATTGACATTTCGTATGCTAGTTTTAATACGAATGATTATGTTAGGATTAAACCTGTTCATATGAGGAATGTATTGGACATAATAAGTGACGGGTGGAGCCCGCTATAGCTCCTCGATGCATCGGTAAGTCTCATGAGACAAACTAGTGTCTTGGCACAAGGCCTTGGAAAAATCTTATTTGTAGTCTTGGCACGAGGCCTTGGCTATGTGGTTATGATAGTCTGGCATTATGCATTCCATCATTATGAATGTGGTTATTGATATTTCATGTGATCATTTGACTAGTAGAATATCCATGTGAGTAAGTAAATGGAATTATATTATTTTATCTTTTCCATTTTATGCTGAAGTTCAAGTTTAAAAAGGCTTTTGTTTTAATTATAAACTGCCTTAAATGTTTATTCTTATCTATGAAAGCTTCTGCTATAATGTTATCCTTACTGAGAATCTGAGCTCACCCCTTTCAATGTTTTATTTTTTTCCCAGGATTATGAAGAAATAATTTATGAATGACCTGCAGGGATAGTATGAGGGGATTTAAAGACAAGATGTTTTTTATGATGTAATGTAAAACTTTATGATTGTATCTAGTGTTTCCAAGGCTACTAAACTAATCGGTCTTTCGAGACTTGATCTTTCTTGTGATCATGCCAATGTTATGTAATAATGCACTGACTCTGGGTAACTGGGGTTAGGGCGTTACAATACTATTGTCCTGAGTAGGGAATTCATTTTTGGAAATCATTCTGAGTTTCATTACTCATCCAGTAATTTGGCAATTTTGGGCTTTTTCATATGATATATTTCGATACACATGTAAAAGAGAGGCATCTCATTTATTTAGTGTTACTTTGTGATGCATTGGAATGCTTTGTGGAGTTGCATCACTGAGCATGGTGTGGAGATATGGAGATTTGTCATATATTCCTTGAGTTTTTTCATTTCATTTATCTGCTTTGGTACTATGGTTTTAGTAATATTGTTTTGTTATATTGGTCTATTGGTATTTTTTAATTATATTACATTTTTATCATGAATCATATAATAACGTTGGTTACGGGGTATTTTTTTTTGTTTCTAAATCATGAGAAAAGGGAAAATCATCCCCTAGTAATTCTTGAATCCCTTGACATTTATTACCTACCTTTGGAACATTAGCTATGTCGCTTAAGGAAAATTAGAACATCAATCATGTTTGTAGACAAATAGGAGGGATGGTATGTTACAAGTGGTATCAAATTGTTCATTCATTTGGCATCCATTGTTGGTCTTGGAGTTTGCATTCATTCTTGGTTTCTTATTTTATTTGGGATAATAGAAAAGATTAGGATTGTCAAGGCATGAAATGTATAGTATAAGAAGATGTAGGTAAAATTTTTATGCTGAACATCATGTTACCATGGTGTTGGGTACATAAGTTGATTGGAAACACTTATAAGTATTTAAATCTCATTATCATGGGCTTATCCAATGAGATAAGAATGTAATGCACAGTAGAAATGACTTCCCCTTAGGATTTCATATCACAGTCAAAGTAATTAATTATGTTTTTTAATGTGTAGATTTATAAAAAATATGGAAATTAATTTCAAATGTGTGATTTTTAATGGAGGACAATTTTGGTATTTTGAAAATCGGATGACTTTCAAAAACATAGTGGTATTTTTATATATGGTTGAATAGGGAAATACTGAATTTTCCTAAAGCATGGTTCTTATAGTTTCAAGGTGGTATGATTTGAACTTTTTAAGCATTAAATTGTTAGAGAGTAAAACTTATGGAGTTTATTATGTGAATAAATAAAAGAGCTCAACATACATCATAGAAACCAAACAAAATAAGATGGGGAAAATTTTGTTTCACCTAAAACATCGATGAACCAGATAGTAGTTTAGATCGTGGTGAAATATTTTCAAGATATGGATAGTGGTAACCTAAAAGATGAAATGAGCCATGAAAACCTTTTGGTTCAGTTTTACAAGTAGAATATACCCATTTTCAAGGGGATTAGGAGACGTAATGGGAGGAGGCATGACTGAATAGGTTGAATCAATTATTTTATTTCATAGGCACATTGGTGGAGTTTAATTTCAAGTCAGTGATTCTCATGTTGGAAAAAAATTAACTTATTGTTGAGAGATAGAGGTCTAGGATAATATTGACCATGGTATGAAATGTGAGGATTTATAGGAATTTTTCAATAAACAAATCTATCATCACATGTTCAGAATTCAACAAAAAACATAATCCATTTTCCTGAAATAGGAGAACCTTTCAGTTATAGTGTATGTGACCAAATTGATGAATTCACTCCAGTTTTCACATACGGATATTGCTATTACGTCTTTTAAGGGATGAATTTTTGAATCTGGGCTATGAAAAGATATTCCTTCAATAATTACTATACATTGTATAATACATTATATAGAGATGGTTAATAGAGAAACAACGGCTAAAAGGGACATATCAGGAGATACAGGTTGAGGAGGTATGTCGAAACCTACGAGGAATAGTGGGAACTCTAATCCGAGGAGAAATAGAAATAGGGACACTTATTTACAATATGGGAGTTTGACTTATAATCTGATGTAAGGATAAGTGAATCTTCCTCTGAATCCTAAGGGAATGCATCGAATTTTCCAATAAGGATCTCTAAGCCAGATGAAGTGAAAATGTACGACACCACATAGATTATTCCATAACTGTACTCATATGGGGAATTGTCAGGGTTATTATCACAATGATCCTCGTTTATGTGTTTGGGATAATTCCCAGGGGATGTTATCATCTTTATGCTTTAATAGGATGAGGAAAATAGAATACCCCTCATCAGTAGAGGATAGTTAGAAATAGTGATTATATGAATACCATGACTCCTCATTATTGGAAATTTCTGGAGGGGAATATGCATAGGGAGTAAGTAGGTATTTGGAGGTGAGTAGGGTATCATTAATAACCAACCTGGAATATCGATGGTCTGAGGTATAGTTATTTTGAATTCTACCCTTGTGCAAGCATTATTTGATTCGGGTGTGTATAATTATTTCATTTCATCTTGTGATATTGATTGTATGTATCCAAATGTGGACATGATGCCATCTTTTTTAAAACTTCAAACTTCTATTGGACAATGATAGTTTCAATCCATTGTGTGTAGATCATGTCATATGGATTTTGATGGGGTTGTGTTGATATGGTACTTCTCGGTGAAAGAGATGGATGTATATGATATAATCCTAGGTATGGTGGTTTATGATGTTTAAGTCCCACATCTACTGTTATGCACAAAATTTTAGTATCATGACCGATTATGGCATCAAGATTATATTTAGATAATAGAATAAGGTAAAGGTGGGTTCAATAGGCTTGTTGGAACCAATAGTTAAGGTTATCTTGTTTAAGATGGAGGAACATTCTTTGGCATCAATGGAAGAAATTGGGAGAAGCAGTATTCTAGTAGTTGTGGATCAGTTTCTGGATGACATTCCTCGCGATTTCTCAAGGTTTCCACCTATAAGGGAAGTAGAGTTTATTATTGATCGATTTATGGTAACAAATATGATTTCTCTACATTTATACCAGATGGAACCAGTATAATCAAGTTAATTGGAGGTGCTATTAGAGGTGTAAGAAAATTAATGGTTCATTTGGCCTAGAATGTCTCTATGGGAAGCACCTGTTTTGTTTGTATAAAATACAAATAGAACCCATTATAATTGTGTAGATTAGAGAAATCTTAAACCAGTTACACTCCTACACATTTATTATATGTTTGATCATTTGAGGGGAGCTTAGTGGTTCTTCAAATTTGAATTTTGATTAGGATATCACCAATTACATGTGCGGAAGGAGGATATTCTGAAAACAACATTCAACAGTACATATGTCCATTAAAAGATTGTGGTTATGCCGTTTAGTCCTATGAATTCACCAGTGGTCTTTATTGAATCAATGAATCATATATTTTAGTTATAATTCGATTCTTTTTGGTGGTTTTTTTATGATATATTGGCATATTCAAGGAAAAGGGTTGAGTATGATCATCAACTGGAAACAGTGATGTGAATCATTAGAGATAATCAAATTCATGCCAAATTACCAATGTTTTATTTTTTGGATACTAGTTTAATGTTTCCATGGTCGTGTAATTTCATAGATAGGTGTTTTAGTGGATTCATAAATGAAAGGTCTATCATCACCTCACACCCTCCATAGAATGGTTTTGAGGTCTGATGCTTCCTTGGGCTACCTAGGTATTACCTACACTTTGTTCATGACTATCCTCATTGATGACAACATTTATGAGGAATAATGTTTCATTTTAATGGAATGAGGAACACTAGAAGTCTTTTGAACATCATAAGGGTCACCTTATATTAGCACTAATCTTGGTTTTCTTAGAACTATCAAAAGGCTATGTGGTGTATTTTAATACAATGGGATCAGGGTTTGTGTGTGTTCACATGCAAGGGGATCATGTAGTTGTTTATGGATCACGGTAGTTGAAGTTTCACAACAAGAACAATTGAACACATGATTTGGTATTCGATGCAAGAGTACATGCTTTAAAAACATGGTGTCACTATCCAATCAGTGATAAATTCAATGTTTTTAATGATGAAAATAGTCTGAATAATATTTTATTAAGAGATTAGAATTTTATAAAAAGTACATAGATGGAGAATCTATATATTTTTGAATTTTATTTGATGTGTACATCGGGTAATGAAAATTTAGTGGATGATGAACTGAGTAAAATTTTATATGTTTATGTGGAAAAATAAGCTTCATATCAATTGTAGTTGATGTCTATCGTAATTGACATGCATTTAAAATATTAAGAAAGTGGTTATAAAGAAAAATTCCTTCTATTTTTGTTTGTTCCTGATATGATTAAAATAGATGATGAGGTGTAGGCCTTTAATTCATAGTATGTGGTTATCAGGTAAAAACATAAGGGTGGGGAGAACATTAAGGGGTGGAATAGGATTGGAATTTAGTTTTTTTTGGAAGAGAATTGTTGTGTCAATAAATTGTTAGGTAAAACATCTTATTGCATACTATCACTCGTGATTGGCAGTTCATCGTAGAGTTTAGAATTTGTATAAGGCGTTGAAAGAACATTTTTGGTGGGAAGGTATGAAAAGGAAGGTGGTTGAGTTTTATAGATATGGTTGACTAGTAAGAATGTAAATATAGTGAATAAGTGACCAGTAGGTATGTTGTAGTCATTACCCACCCCTGTGTGGAAATGGGAGAAAATACCTATGTTTTTTGTTACAAGTCTCCCAATAATAGTTCAGAAGCATGATTCACTATTGGTGATAGTGTATCAACTCAAAATGCTAGTTCAATTAATCCCAATTCATGAATATCATATGATGGAGGACATTTCCAAAATCTAGATCAAGTAAGTTGTAAAGAGGCATGGTGTATCACTTTCGATTTTATCAGATAGAGATCTGAGGTTTATGTCTCATTTCGGGAAATTTGTGAAACAATCACTTGGTACACAACCGAATATGACGGTGGGGTTTCATCCTTATACAGATGGGAAATCCAAAAGGACAATATATTCATTGGAAGGCATGTTACGGGCTTTTGAGATGAATTTTCCCTGATCAAGGGAAGAGCACATACCGTTGTTGGAGTTCTTGTATAATGAATATTATTTTAGATTGATACATATGGATCAATTTGAATCATTTTATGGGCATCTATGACATTCCTCAATTTGCTAGGTGAAAATAGGTGAGACATCCATTTGAATCATTTTATGGGCATCTATGACATTCCTCAATTTGTTAGGTGAAAATAGGTGAGACATATTTGGTTGGGACAAGTCTTGTATAAGAGACTATAATGAAGATTAAGATTATTATGGAGATAATGGATATGGATCAGAGTCTTTAAAAATCATTTGTATACCATCATCCAATTTTCAACATTCAATGTGGGTAATCATATGCTCTTGATAATTTCTCATTGGCTTGGACATTATCATTTTGGGAAGTAGGGAATGTTATCTTCATGATACATTAGGCCTTTTGAGATAAATGACTGGGTTGGAGAGGTGGTTTATTGGTGGATTTTATACCATGGTTTAGTGAGGTGGATATTTTATTTCATTTATCTCAATTGTAGAAGTATTATCCTGATCATGATCATGTGATTCTATGGCATCTTATTGATATAGATCTGGTTGCATTTTTGGTGCATGTGCTAGTGGAGATTGATAATATGAAAGATAAAGTCTTTTTGGGGAAAAGAATCCGTCAATTGTGGGTATTGTGGAAACATGTTCAAATTTTGGAGGAGACATGGGTATAAGAGAAGGAAGTGGATGATGAATTTCCTACGATCTTTCGGGAAGACAATGATTATTTAATTTTTGAGGGGAGAAATTCATTTTTTTGGGAGAATGTTGTAATCCCGGTTTGAGGTATCTAACCCTAACATATGAATTTTTTGTATATAATGTGGTTTCATAAAAGTTAGAAGACTTTGGATGGTTTTTTAATGTATTTGGGGATTTCTAAGGCCAAATGTTTTATGCACGATAAGTTAAAACTAGGAAACACATGAAGAAAATCGTACACCATGTGTCAAAGGCCAAGGAGAAGGTTCATGTTTTCCAAAATTGTGCACCTCCCTAGTCTAACCATGCAACATGGGATAGTGTAATTCATTGTGATTGGTGAAGAGTTTGTGTAACTCCTTGAGACAATGGTGAGAGGAACTCTCTTTAGGAAATAGCAGGCACACAATTGACAAATATGTTGACTATCCATACATCTAACCATGTGTGGTTTAAAAAAGGGTTTTAAAAAAATGGAAATCATGCGATTTTAAACCCCAACACACCTTTTGAGCTCCATTTCAACCCTCACTCATTATTTCCCTCCCTCCATGTCTAAGGAACCATACTAATAATTTTAATGCATTTTGATGGGTCTTGTTGGTGGTTTGAATCCGAATCATCCTTAATAAGTCTCTTTTCTTGGTAGTTTCAGGGTTTTTCTTATATCTACTTGTCTCTCTCTCTCTCTCTCTCGGTTTCAAATATATATTTCCATCACAGATAGATACATGGTTATTCATGATAAAAATGGATATATTTTTCCTTTTTGATGTTAATGTATGGTATTTAGGGATAAATTATGTAATTGTCACCCAATGTTAGTGAGAATTTGTGTTGTTGGTCATTTTTTCCAAAACCCTAGTGGTAGGTGGCTTCACTCTCGACTCCACTATTTAGAACATGAATGTTTAAATTGAAATTAATTATTTTTCTTGAAATTTGTGGTTAAATTAATGTTTGAATATTGTGTAAAACCTCATTATTGATTGTTTGTTTATTTGGGGGGGAAGTGTGATGTTATTGGGAAATATGATTTTTTATGGGATTTTAAAATGATGATTTTAAAATTGATTTCTTGGTTTGATTTATAGAAATCAGTTATGTAATGGTTTTCAATAAAAATGATGTTATATTGATATTCTGTTTTGAATATTTGGATGAAATGTGTTTTGGCATAATTTTTGGAATTTTTTTTTAGATTAAGATTTTATTTTGGTTTGGAAATTTTAGGGTAGCATGGTTTAGGAGAATATATTGGTTTATATGATTTCGGTAAATATTTATTTGATGGTTTTTGGATTAATTGGATAAGATTGAGTTGGATGGTATTGATACTGGGTGTGAAGTTCTTCTTTCAAAGGGTTGTAATGTATTTATTTAATTACCATAATAAAAATGAGACTAGGTTTGGATGCCAAGTTCCACAGTCATTAGTAACACCAAGCTTGGGTGGTTGAGTTGTGTGTGGAATTGAAGTGTATGTATTGTTTCATGCGAAATGAAATGTGTTAGGACAATATAAAATGGGAAAAGTGGTTAATGACTTTTTTCTTACTGTCCAAGGAAATGTTCTTGTTTGGGAGAACTATTTTGGTAAAGATATGTTTGGATTATTTCAAATTGGGGAACTTTTTAAATAGTTTTATATAAATAGATTTATATAAATTTTCAAACTTGTTTTATCCTAGTAGTGTGAGTTGGGATGTCACTAGGGGAAAGCCCATTGAGTTTCATTACTCACCTTATTAATTGGAACTTTGATACTTTTACAGATGTTGTATTCTGAGATATAGGTAAAAGAAAAGAATTTCATTTATTTAGCGGAACTTCGTTTTTGGTTAGTCTATTTTGGATCTTGGAGGGGAGATATAGAGCATTATTTTTTAGTCATTGAGTTTTTTTATTTTAGTCATATACTTTGGCACTCTGATTATGGTTATGTTTTTTGGTTATGGTGGAATGTTGGTGTTCTTGAATTGAATCATATTTTTATAATGCATCATATAATAACATTGGTTATGGAGTGTTTGGTTGGGTTTATTAATATTGATAAAATGTAAAACCATCCCCTAGTTATTCATGAATCCCTTATCATTTTTTACAAACATTGTCACCTTGGGGATATCACTTAAGGAAAACTATTACTTCTACCTTGACTCATGATAATGAGGTAGGGAGGAATGATACAGATTTTAAATTTGAACCATCCATTTCCTATGTCATTAAAAAGTTATCATATATTGGAATTATCTTATATAGGATCATCGAGGAAGTTGAAATAATACCATCATTGTCAATCAACCTCTGATCTTTCTCGATGTTGAATATCATCTCATCATCAATCCTTTATCCAATTCCTTTAAAAATCCCGTTTTACAACCCCCAAATACTTATTGAGGGAAAATTGGGGTGAGGGCCAAAAGAAGATCCATGGAATTCTGAGTGGGGGTAAAATTTTTCATGGGGAATATATGTACAATAAAATGGGTGAATTAGAAGCTTCCAACTCCAGTTGTCCAAAAGGGAATTGTAAAATAATAGAAGATCCAAAAAACCCAATTTCCCACCATATTGGGGGAGCATAGAAAATTCTATATAATCTTGTGGATTTTATTTATTCCATTATTATGGACTCACTAGAATTTGGAAATGAAGGAATAAATTTGGTCAATAATCTCTCCAGGAACCATGAAAAGTGGAATAACATAGATTGGAATTGCTTAAAGTGAATCCTTGATAAGTGTTTTTCCCTCTTTTGATATTCAAGTAGGATTCCATCCTGGGAGTTTTTTGAAATTATATCCAATGTGGATGAGAAAATATCTTTTTTGAAAAATTGAACATTATGGGGAGGCCATGGTATTTATTATGTTTATAAACCATTTGAATTCCTAAATCACGGCTAAGATACAATCTCTTTCTCAGTGGAACATCTACAATGAATGAAATTTCCAATTTATCCAGATTAATCGCTTGCTCTAAAACACTCTAATATCTGTGATTCAATAGACAAATAGGGTTGTATTCTTCATGTGGGGATCTTAAGAAGATAACACTGTTATCCCGAGAAATAGATGAGAAATAAGTGGATTATTATGGAACACCTTCATCCCATGAATATCATCCGAATAAACTTCCATAGAAATGTGATTGGAAAAAACATCTTCCACTAAAATAAACAGTAAATTGGGAAAGGGGTCTCCCTAGCGAAGGCCTGAGTGATGGTGAGTCCTTGTATGATGAACCAATTGAAATAGATCCTAAAATAAATAGATGAAACACAATCTCGGATCATATCGATCCATTTTGAGTAAAATCCCATTTTAATCAGGAAAAATTGATGAAAATGTAATTTTCGTCTATCATATGCCATTATCATATCATGGTACCATGAAAAAATTCCTCTTTTAAAAATTAAGAGTGTTTTCATAGAATGAAACCCTTCATGAGCTTCAATATTAGTGATGAGTCTTTTAGAAACAAAGTCAGATTGATTCTTAGAAAAATTGGATGGTATCCACATAGCAGGTGAATGACTAATATCATTTATAAAATCTTATAAGAGACATTATATAAGCTAATTGTAATGAAATCCATAGCTTAGAGGAGTTTCCTGATATTTATGTTAAGAGTTATAATAGACACATTGAGAGAGAAAAGGTTAAATTTTCCCATCGAAATTTTCTTCATAAGATTTGAGATGTCAGGGCTAATAATATGCTCGTATATTTTAAATTAGTGGGCCTAAAATCGATCCGAACATAGAGAATTCATGGAATGCATTTTCGTAAGTGCCCATAGGATCTCATCATCAATGAAATCCCAAATGATATTCTGATTCATTTCATTAGTAATCCCTTTTAATTATGTACATACATACATTAAAATATTTATACTATAAATTTTCAAAGAAAATTTACATTAAGAACATTTCATAAAAAAATTTAATGAATATTTAAAAGATAATTTGTACAGAATAATTTGAGTACAAATTTGTAGTATTTATTTTACAAAAAACATAATCAATAGAATTTTTTATCAAAAATTACACATGAAGACACACACTAATATCAATACACAAAAAAATATTACATAGTGATTTTATAGTTCAAATTTATACTGTAAATTTTTAGAAACAATATATTGGATATTTGTAATGAAAATTTACCACCAAAATTTACATTGGAAACCTACACAAGAAATTTCATGTGACTATATCTAGTGTATATCTAAATGAATATATGAAACAAAGACACACACTCAGATATATATATATATATATATATATTGATTTATGTATGTATAAATATAAATTCATAATGTGATTTTCCATAGTAAATTTACACAATAAAGTTTTAGATCATGGATACATACATGTATATTTTCACGAGAAATTCTCATCGAAACTTTTCATTGCATATTCCTTATAAAATATCAAGTAAAAATTTAAACTATAAATTTTCAATGTATACATACATTCATACATACATACAAAGAAAATCAAAAATAATGTGTTCTTAAAATTTAAAATGGAAACTCCCACAATTTATATTGAAATTTTCTATGAAAATTCATAGTTAATGTTTCAGTTATTTGTATAAATTTATAATTTAATTTTAATTTTCAATATTAACTCTCTCAATTAAAATAAAAAAAAATCAATGAAAATTGAAAATGAAAATTTATATTTATAATTCTAAATTCATGCTCCAAATTCAATATAATCATATACATGTATATTAATATATGTATATGTATACATGCATATATAAATTTTAATGTTGATTCATAATTTTATGGGTTTCAGTTGAAATTTATACTCACAATTTTCATTTAAATTTTTCGCCCAAAATATTATTTGTAAGAACATAAAATTAATGCATATTTAAATTTTTAGTGGGAATATATTTACATGAAAAAAAATAATGTAAATTTTCACAAAAAATTTAATGTGAAAATTTCAGCTAGAAATTTGCAGTTTAAATTTTTACATGAAATCCATGGTTCAGATTTACATTTAAATTTATAATGAAAATATATCAAATTTAGTCTTAAATATTAAATAAAAATTCTCAATGTATATTTTATTCTCCCTATATATTTCTTAATATCAATATGCAATGTATTTGTTTTAAGGAAATTCATATTGAAAAATTCCAATGTGTCAAGATATATATATTTATAAATCAGTGTATACAAACATACAAACATGAGCATATATGCACATATATACCCTATTATAAATATAATGCGAAATTTTCTAGTTTAAAATTGACAATACAAATTTTTTGTTCAAGAATGCATACTTAAATACATATCATGACTCTATTATTATTTTTCTTTATTATTAATTTTTTTAAAGAGATTTTCTTAATATATTTTTTCGATGAAAAAATTTGAAATTATATATTTTTAAAAATTTTATATAAGTATATATAAATTTTTATAAATTATTATATACCGAAGTGTAGTTTAAATTATTTCATATATCATAAAATATATATAATTTTGGATGTATGAAAATGTTATTATATTATTAATCTATATTATAATAATAATATGTTGAATAGACAAAAAAAACGATGTTATATTATTTTATTTAAAAAGATTTAAAAAATATATAAACATAAATATATCGAACTGTAATTATCATGCAAGTATACAAAAATACATGAGAATATGGTACTTTTGAATACCTATATATGTATGTAAAAATTCATCAAAATATTCTTTTTATATATTATATTTAAATTAAATATTCATAAAATTCATATAAAAAAATATTAATACATGTATAAAACAATTATATATAACTAAGTATATAAATAACCAGTATATAAATATTTTAACAAAAAATTATATATTTATGTTTCAATGTATAAATTATAACAATGTATATATAATATATATAATCGTATATATAATATTTAATTATATTTAAATTTGTATATAAATATATATAATAATAATTATTTATTATTATACATTTAATTTTGATTACAATTAATATATATTTATTGTTTTAATTTTATAATTTTTTATTTTAATTTTTCTTAAAAAATTACATTTTTTATTAAAGAGTTTAAAGTTACTTTTCAAAATGGTAGGAGGGAGAGAATAGACATCCAAATCATTAAAATTAAAGTCTTTAATTTTAAAAAATCGTTTTAATCAAAACAATGGATTTGGTGCCACCTCACATTTTTTTCAAGGTGGGTGGTCATACTACGGGGAAGTAGATTCTCAGTTACTACCGAACCATTGAGGATATTTTTTTCATATGGTAGAGGTGACGTGTATCCATCGTGAGAGAGATATAAGAAGGGGATACCATATTTGTAGTAGCACATGTGAAGAGATAAAAAACTGAAGGAGAGATTGTGACAATGTAAAGAATATTGTGTTGACAATAGTGAATGAAGCTTCAACCATGATGTTTGAAGAGACAATGACAGTGCCATGTATCAAACATCTTCTTGGTTGTAGTAATTAGGCAACATATCCTGGTTATGAGGATTGGGGGTACATAAAAATGGATGAGGTTAATTATATTCCAACCTATTTTAAATTACTGGTGGATAATTTTCTAAATGTATCAAAACAATCTTAATGCATTTGCTTAGTTTTCACTATGCAAATTGTTTTCTTTCTAAAATTCCATTTGAAATTGGAAACACACATTATGAGTCATACTGATTGCATTGTGCATAAATTTTATGTGATACTACTTTATACACATCACAAATGAAATAAGAATCACTATCCTAAATTATCAAGACAATCTCAGTGCATTTTCTTGTTTTTCAGTGAGCGACACATTTTAAACTAAAATGTCAATTTTTAACGGATAACAGAAACATTTAGTCATACTGGTCACAAAATACATTATATTGAATTGTGGTTGACTCCTATATGGAAAAAATTTCTCATGGATCATTTTACAAATGTATCAAAACAATATGCATTTTTTCTTGGTTTTTAGAATGACACTTGTTTTTTACTTAAATTAATGTCAATTTAATGTAAAAAGACACACTTCGAGTCACCCTAGTAACATCGTTAATCATATTCAAGTTTGGTGGACTCCTGCATATCACAAATGACTCATTTATCATTTTTATAAAATATAAAAATAGTCCCACTGTGTTTTCCCAGTTTACATGACATCAATTGTTATTTTTACAAAAACATGTCTATTTTAAATAAAAATATCCAAATTGAGTTATATCGGTCACACCATTCATCATATTGAGGTGAGGTTGATTCCTACTTACCCAAAATCATGTATTAATAGCTTTAAAAATGTATCAATATAAAAAGAATGTGTTTGATCAGTTTTTCGTATGAAAGTCATGTTTTTTTACAAAAAATCCATTTCAAACTGGACACACACATTATGATTCATACTAGTTAAATTTTATGTTAGTATCACATGAGTGTACTTCATACATGTAAAAATGACTTATTAATCATTTTCCTAAATTATAAGGACAATCAAAGAATTTTTTCTTCATTTTGATTGAGTGACAAATTTCAATCTAAAATATCTATTTTAAAATGATAATGGAATCATTGTGTTATACCGACCACATAGTGCATTAGATTGAGGTGTGGTAGATTCCTACAATTCAATAAATGACTCACGATTCATTTTCCTAATGTATTAAAACAATCCCATTGTTTGTTCTCCATTTTCAATTGGCCACTTGTTCTTTTTTACATAAATTAATGTCATAATTAAATAAAAAACACACTTCGATTCTTACTGGTAACACCATATACAATATAGAGCTGAAGTTGACTCCTAAACATCATCAATGAATCATGAATCATTTTCCTAAAATATAAAACAAATCTGAATGATTTTTTTTGGTTTTTAGTATTCCACTTCTTCTTTTTAATAAATTTAATTTCAATTTTAAATAAAAAAAGACACTTTGAGTTATATCTGTTCAACTATGAAGTTGGATAGAGGTGAATATGTTTTCTACCTGTCAGAAATTTCTGATGGATCATTTTCTTAAAGTATCCAAAAAATACAAATACATTATCCTTGTTTCCAATATGCTAGATATTCTGTTTTTCTGAAATGTTATTTCAAACTAGACATAAGAATTTTGAGTCATAGTGGTCCTATCATGCATCATTTTGACGTTAGAATACTTCGTTCACATCAAAAATTCCCTATAGATCACTATACTAAATTTTATATACGATTGGATCACATTTTATTGGATTTCTATGAGGGACATGTTTTAAATTAAAAAGTAAATTTTAAACTGATAACCGAGAATTTGAGTCATACTTGTGACACCATTAATCATATTGAGTTGTGGTTGATTATTAAATGATAAAAATGACACATGGATTATTTCCCTAAAGTATCTAAATAATCTTAATGTGTTTTCCCATTTTTCAATAGTTCACTTTTATATTTTTATAAAATTAAAGTAAAATTTAGAAAAAAAGACAAAATTAGTGTCATATTGGTCATATCAGGCAACGTATTGAGGTGAGGGTGACTCCTACACATCACAAACTCAATGTGGATCATTTTATTAAAATATCAAAATGATCTGAATGTGTTTTATTAGTTTTCAATATGTCACTTGTAATTTTACTAATATTAATGTCATTTTTAAATAATGATATACACTTTGAGTTATACTGGCCACACTGTACATCGTATTGATGTTTGGATGATTCCTATAAATAAAAAATGACTAACATATTATTGCTGAATAGCATTAAAACAATATGAATGATTTTCCTTATCTCTTAGGATCATAACATCTTCCAAAAAACCACCCCGACTTGAAAAAAAGAATCTACCTATAGTGGAAAACAATTTTTACACGAGTAATACTAAAAATAATTAAATTAAACAAAAATATGAACCAATCCATTAAATCTATATAAGTCACATATTCATGATATTTTTGTATATTCATCTATCAGGTATGCTACCCATTCATTTCTGAGCACTTCTATATGGTGTTGTGAATATGAGTCTTTGATAAAGTCATAGTAGTAATGAAAAAATATTAATATATAAAAGATTAATAAATATTTTAAATGAAATATTACTTATACTAAAAAATACCTCTTTAGGGATTCTAGTATGTTTATGAAATAAGATCTGTCTCATAAATTTACAAACATAATAATCACAATCCATTCAATTTATTTGTTTCAAACGCTATAGAAACATTGAGGAGAATAAGTAATTTGTTTTGATATGTATTTGGATGAAGAAATATTATTATATATACCCTAATAGTCTTCTAGTCGTTGAACTTGTCATCGTCCTCATGCCTAGACCCTAGACACATTCCTTGTTTTTCTCGATATTGATGCACCACACATTCATAAAATAATCCTCATTAAAAGATAACATAAATAATATAAATTTATTTGATTTATAAAATTTTGGCTGTTGTGTATTGTAATTTTACAAATTCTATCATGTTAAGTCAGTTTTTTTGATATCCATGCATTGAATTGAGAAAATAAATCTTTCGAGCATATAAATGGACTGTAATGAGAATCTAACACTACCTAAAAAAGGAATAAGTAATTAAAGAAATGAAAATATATTTGATATCATTAAATTGTTGAGTATTACATCTTAATAATTTCTGTTAAGAACAGTCTATCAACCGTATGTTTTATTTTAAATATTTTGAACAAACCTACAACTATTTCATCTTTTATATTCTATTTTTGGTTGTTTTATAGAGGTGATGTGAGGAATAGTGAGTCCAGATTTTTTTCATGGGAAAGTCCTTTCATTTGATTTTGGTATATATGCCTCCCAAAAATATGAAATGTATTTAGTCATAATTAACATAGTATACCAGATTTTTGAAATTCAAATCATTAAAACATAAATCATGTATACATTCAAAACTGAGGCACATATCCAATCATAGTCGAGGATTTCATTTATATTCTCATCAACAATTTCATCTCCAACATCAAATCTATACATATTTTCTTAACAATAAACTATGTGAATAATACCATATTGTAATATTGTGTCCACACGAACCATCAATTCTTGTAAATACAGATATAGAATGGGTGAGGTAATGGAGCTTTTGGAAGAACTTTTCGATTGGCGGGTCATTCCTTTGTATTAATTTGAGGTTTTAATTCATTTTCCCTCTTCCAATTGTATTTATATTATAAATTTCATCATTTCAGACCTTTTTCATTAATTTTCAAAGGATTATCTTGAAAAATAAATTAGAAATGAATACATTCATTTAGAAATATTTTCACAAGATGTGACATAAATGTGATGAATGTTACAATATCTTTTTAAACCATAAGAATATCTTTCTCATTAGTTTGAATAGGTTTTCCAGTGCGCGGCTCATGGGCTATACTAATTGATACTCTGACATGACCTGTTGGAAGTGGTCTGTTGTGTAGCATGTCATTTTTGATATTGAACATTTTATCCATTGCTACAAGGTGATGGGTGGGTGTTGATAGATATAAATCGTAGTCATTATCACAATGTAGAATATCAGTATAGAAATGGTATTAGTGTTTTATAATAAAAATTTGGTAGAAAATATTATTAAAATAATGATTACATTGGAAAAGACATCTATTTGAGGAGAATGGATTGCCTCAAACCTGGGGGGATCTCCTTCAGGTGCTTCTTCCAAATTACTTTCTTCTCTTAGATTCCCCCCTATATGTTTCTAGAATCTATATCTTATATTGGAATTATTATTCAATAGTAGATAGTATTTATCTCATCTCTTTCATTTCTTCACCTAGGTAGTCATCTTAGTTTTTCCCTCATAATATTTTCGGAGTGTCACCCCAAAACCCATACCTCTAATACAGACATATTTTTCTGGTCACTTCAAGGCCACTAACAGTATGTGTTCATCTTGTACATGTTTTGATGATTCTTGTGACTATTTAAGATATAATATATAAGAAAATATGTTACCATTTTTATGTAATAGTTATTTAAAGAAAAACAAATTTTTATTATGTCATACATATACATGTTTCCCACTATTTTTTGGTATTTTCATATATTATTATCCCATCATTATTTATATGCCCTTCCATAAAAAGTACATGGTGTGTGATGGAAGTGTCTTTGAATTTGGACTCATCAATCTTCATATAAATAGAGGAACATAGTTATGGTGTATTTTTATTTCACATAAACATATTATAGTATATTTAAAATACATTACAATTTTTTTAAGGTGAATCAGACACCATCCTTACATTACGGTAGGAGTACGTTGGTTTTTCTGCTCCTTCCTTATTTCCATCACTTAGTTACAGTTTCATAAATAAAAAATTTTCAATCAAAGTGATGAATAAATGTATCTACAAACAATATATTAATAGTCACAGTGTACTTTAAAACAAAAATATTCATGATAACAACAATATGAATCCCATGATTCATGGGTTATCAGGTGTTCAAAGATAAACGGTTGGTGTAAGTTTATTTTCCCTTCAACATCTTTAAGATGATTTCTTGTTATAATTTTCAAAAATTTATTGTGTATCATTACAGAAAGCATTAATACATATTTTTGGTGAGATTCTTCTACTATAAATGCACTCTAAAATGTATGATAAAGTGTATGTTTTTGAATCATTAATTTATTTCTTATTAAAATAACGAAATGTTATCATAAGGATACTATAATATCCTCCCACATCATTGTATTATGTGAGGTAGAAACATGGTGATATGAATATACATCAATTGGCACAGGTTTAGGAGTGGTGATTCTAGTGGAACTACTAAACATGGCCTTGTTGGTGTTATCATGTTGGCCCTGCGCATTCCATCAGACCTCATATTTTATGCCTATTGTTTTCAAGTTATGGATTTTTTAAACCAACTTCAAACTACGATGTTCTTATTTTTTATGAATTTTTTTTTTCGTAATTACCCTCCATTTCCTAATATTCAACAACATTAAACTATTCATTTGGAGTGGTTGCATTTCTATGTGTAAATGGTAACAATACCTATGTACTAGGAGAATAAACAAGTATAAAACCCAATTTTCCTAAGGATTGATAGCACCAACATGTGCAGATGGTTTTTGTTCCTCTACCCTGTGAGTAGTAGCAGGTTGAAAGACCTATTGTGCCTCAGGATTGGGAGCACCCGGACATTCAAAATTTATTACTTGTAGAAGTGATTTAACATTTAATTTATATTTTATAAATATAGAAGAGAATAAATAATAACATGAGTTAACACTATGTATATTAATAATATATATATCTTGGTTATTGAACTCTATTTTTTAATGGATGAAATGATTTAAACCCTTAATTAATTATCCAAATACCTTCATTCTATTCTCCTATGACATCAGAATTTTCATCTATAATGGGAACAATAGAAAAATATTACCACGTCCCAATGAAAGGGTTATACTTAGTTAAATTTTTCATCAGACCCTTCATTGGTTTTGGTTGACAGTAGAACAATTGACCATTTTCAGTTTGTGGGATCTGTAACATAAAATAATTGTACTATCGATAATGAAATTATAAATGGTTAGTCTTTGTAACCTTCTTAATTGATATCTACTTTCAATAATCCAAATTCCTCTATTTTAACTACACTCCTTTTATCAACCCACATGCATTGAAAAATCAGAACATGAAATTTTTTATAATCAAACTCCCATATTTGTTTGATGATGCCAAAGTATGACATATTCACATAAATTGGATTTCATTCCTTTGTACCAGAAACATGCATCGCTTCAGCAACAAGTGTAACTTGACTATTTTTCATGGAAATATTTCTATCATGTTCATCTATATAGAATGTATAACTAATAATTACATTATCATGGTAACATAATACCTTCACACTTGGTTGTACAACTAACAATCGAAGTAATTATAAAATTGAATCAGTATTTTTATATGACACTTTAAAAATATGGTCTCAAAACCATCCTATAAGCTATTGATTATGTGTATTTGATATCTATAATTCAGACCATGAGGGATGAAAATTTCAAATAATTTAATTATGTGTTTCTACATATAGGGAAACCTCTAATCTATTATGAAAAATATAATGGTGGGTCTACTCCTGATCTGTAATATTGATTATGGAAACAACTCTTTCAGAAACTCATTCACCTAAATTCCACCCAGTGTGACGAGATTTTGGTAGAATATTTGTTTTCCACAAAAGGTAGGTATTTGGTATATAATTTAATATATTCCTCAACAATATATCACTCTGTAATAAAACCCTACAAAAAACCTCAATATTTGACAAACCCTTTTAAAATCATCATATACCTTTTAATGGGGTACATCCATCTATTGTGTACATGGCCACACAGTCTAATATCTCTCACCAAGTGAACCATCAAATGAACCATCATATTAAATAATTTTTTTGGGAAGAACATTACCAATTCACATAATATTACAATAACATCTCTTTCCTTAGTGAATAATTTTTCATGGTCTATAACTTTGTTGCACATAGCATTGATGATGAAACAAATCTTGGTTAACGTATAATGGACATTGATGGAAAAAATAAAATGTAATGCTATAAGAATTAGATCTTTCATAAAAACATGGTCGTTGTGTGGTTTTAGACCCATTAACATTAAATCAGTCATTGACACAGTGTTTTTGATAATCTATTAATACCCCTATGGAACCTTTACATCCTTCCAGAAGTTAAAAAAATTATATCCCTCCTTCCTGTAAAGATTGTAAGTAGCTGGAGTAAGAAAATTTCATTTTTCACCCTTCACTGGTGCCAACTCTTCTCGTAATTCCATATTTTTTTATCTAGGTTCATTTAGCAATGTTCCAATGGAAATCTCACATACAGTTTTTTTAACATGCGTAACAACAAGAAAATTTTGGATGTACAGTATAACAACCCTATTCATTATTGACCACTTAATCATGATTTATTACATAAAATATTCACTTGACAAAACATGGAATATAGATATGTGTAGTGTATTTATGGCTTAGGAACATGACATTAAAACTTAAAACATGAAACACAACATCTTTATTGGAAACCTCCTTTACCTGACCACTGCATTACTTCGTACTTTGAATTGCATGGGATAACCTCAGGACATGCATAATAAAAAGGTGAGCTATAATTCCCAGTAAGGGAATAATCATGGGATAAAATTATGAATACAATACATGTTAGAAAATAGGTATATTACTGTATCACAAGAGAACCTTTAACATAAAGTAATGATAGTGCATGATAATCATAACATGGAATTAGCATGAGCCAAGGCTCATTGGACATAGAGAATGAGTAAACCCTCATTGCACATGAATCATGAGAAACCCCTCATTCCACTTTAATTAGAATGATTCAATACTCATTGCATGTGATGTATCATGATACTATACTTTACCAAATGCATTGGAATGCTATCAGGGCGCACCCTTCTTATACATTTCATTTCATGCATAAGTGTGCCACATGGATCATATAATATAGATTCAATCGTCAAAGTTTATTCCATGATAAATTGATGTGGAATAAATATATGATGCTTTATAATCAATATGTAAATTATCATATAGGTGAATACAGTTGATATAGAAATGGGAATGGTATTCACTACATAATGACATTGGGTTGGAAAATCGGTGTAATTTCAACAGCGTAACAACAAGATGTAAGAATCCATAAAAATGATTAATGAGATATAACGAGATGTATCATAATATTTACATGAAATTTATAGTATATGAGTCATATATATACAAGTCCCAACAAATGTAATGGAATTTAGTTATGTAATACAAAATAATTGCTTCAATATAAATGAGGAGATAAAAATTCCTTACAGAATTTTGGTATAGTAATGGGTGTACATGGAAAGAATTAATGAGAGAGAAAGGGGTATAAAATAAATTAAACATAAATAAGGATGTATGGGGGAGGATCGAAATTATACCTCAACATTTTTAATTGAAAAAAAGTCATAACAACTGAAATAAAATTGGAAAAAAATGAGAAACGAAGAAATACCTTACTTGGAAGTGTGATCCAAAAGGCATGGGGAGGAATTAGATAGGCTAATTGGGAGATTTGGTGCCTTGGGAGGATTCTAGAGAGAGGAGGGAATGGTTTGGACTATCTTCGAAGGCTTTGAGTGAAGAGGAAGTCAGAGCTTGGGTGGGTTTATATAGGAAAGGAGAGGGAATTATTTATTATTTTGGTTTGCGACACCTCACATTAAACTAATCATATCCCCAAACCAGTCCTTGTTTTTTCCCATTATTTTTTAAAAAGTGTAGTGGAAAAAATATTTTGTAAGTCCAATCACCTAAATTCTTAATATAATAGGGTTGCTTTTGTGAAGGTGAGTCACACTCTCAAGGAAAACAATTTAAAAAGATAAAATGTTTTATAAGTCATGGAGGGTCCACTAGGGCATCATAAAATTAATCAAAAAAATCTAAAATCACATTATTATTATGGTAAAAAAATTATTAGCCGATCATAATGTTTTCAGTCTTTTATTACATCACTTGTGGGTCATTATGATGTAATAAAATACATTATATATTTAAATGGTAATTAATTTTTACCCAAAAATTTGATTGTCTCAGAAAATTATAAAAATTTCACTATTATATAATTTCAATGTCCGGATTCCAGAAATAATAATCATTTTATCTCAATCATTTATTAAATACGTTAATTTTCACTAATAAAATAAAAACCGAAATTTATCGAAAATCCAAGTGTTTTGACAAAAATGGCTTTCAAACATTAATAAAAATTAAAATTACATTCATAAAATTATACGATGATTTATATATAATAAAAACTAATTTAATAATAATAAATATATTTTATTAAAATATTATTTAATTTAAAAATCCATCAATTCCTCAAAATAGATTTCTCAGTTGAATATTAACTAAATAAATACTCGTTGAGCATTAAAAACTATTTAGAATGTCATAATAAAATGAATGTATATTGTTTATTATATAAAAAAATAATGTATATAGTCATCGTACTAGGGTCTTGTAACAAAAAACCTTATCAAAACCTCATAAGACTGAAGTTTAAGGTGTGTGATTGTGACAAACTCTTGGGGTGGCTCAGATAACATCGCTTGGGTGGTAATCTCTATCAACTTCCACTTCTCCCGTAGTCAGTTCCTCTCAAGATTAATGTGTTCACGTTCGACTTGGGATTGGTCAATAGCGAAGCCCAATGAAACCCCCTCCTTTCTAAACACTGATAAATGGGCTTCATACGGGGAAGGCTTACTAGATGAGGCCATCACTTCCATTATCTGAGTAAATTTGATTTGTTAAGGCCCTATATTTATACGAATCATGTAATCATTTTCAACGACTATATTAGTAATGGTAAAAATTCATAATTTTATTTTAAAATATGTAAACTTAATAAAAGATCATTTGCTGTATAACCATTTCACATATTAAAAAATTTCACTAGATCAAGTGGTATTTTCATTAACAAATGTTTGGGTTGTTACATATAAACAATTAAAGTATGGTAATTAAAAAAAATAACTTTTTTCAACAGGATTTCATATGGTTTTTTGATAAATGTATACCAAAAGAAGAGTCCACCTCTTTTATATTCTCAAATAGTTTATCACCGGTTAGTTGAGATAATGTTGTCCATTATTTTGAACTTCCATCAAATGGTGTTCTCCACGATCATTAATTATGTTCTTGGGGTAGGAATATAAGGTTTCCTAGAAAGATGGTTTTTAATTAATCATTAAATATAATTGACAATGTACCTAGTTTTCCAATGGGAAACCCTTGAGTTTCTTTTTTGGTATATCCTAAAAAAATTTCATTAGAATTATATTCATTTATCATCCTGTAAAACATATCTCTTAATTTGAAATCTTCATTTCAGTAAGAATCATAAAACGTAACACCTGAATCCCACAATAATTTAAAATCCTTGATTAATGGATGCAGGTAAACATTAGTATCATTAACCCGTTGTTTTCGTCATGATATAAGTATAGATTACATGATGTATTTTAGTTTCATTCATAACCATGGAAAAATTTTATAATTTACTAATATAATCAGCCATGTACTGTGTGTTCTTATTTGAAAACAAAAAAGGATTGACTTCATATATAGATATATTTAGATAATGGTTTCTCAGTCATTTCCAAATTCAACATACTTATAAGCAATTCTCTTCAACAGAGGAGGTTCTGCTAGGTGACGTACTTTCCCTTCTTTATTTCTTTTTTCTGCATTCCACATCAATTTTTCTATAGTTCATCACTTCGATGTTGGAACATAAATCATAGAATGATTGGAATTTACCGTACAAATTTCATAGGACCAGATTAGTACTTTTGTATAGAGAAACACCACTTTTTTGGAATTATTTAATTGACTTTTTGTCCTTGAGAAAGAGTATATAGTCATTATTCTGAGTTTTTATTCCTTCAGAGTTAACACATATAGATTATAGAATTTTTTGGGAGCATATGTTCAGCTCATGAGCTTATTATCTTTGGAGATCATGTCATTAAATAGAGCAATTCGTTCCGTTAACCAGCTGTCTGTCCATCCAATCCCTACATTCAAATTATATAGCTTTTGTATGACAAACAATGCTTTGTATTTAGTGAAACCTGCATACAATGGCTTCTTTGCAAAACTCAATAACTTCTCAAACAACATTGGGTGATCTTGAAGCTCATCTTCAACTGTCCTTTTCATTTCCTCAATACAAACATCATCATCATTCACATCTATAATCACATCCTCGATATGGTATTCTTCATTATATATGTGATATTTGATATATTATATTTATATACATATACAAAATAATACGTATATGTATCTGTGAGCATGTGTATGTATGTCTGGGTCTATGTGTGTGTATTTGTATGCATTCATTTTTAGTATTGTTTTAAATTTGTGTGTTTTTTGTATGTGTATATGTATATTTATGTGTACATGTGTGTAGGTATGTGTGCGTTTATATTCATTTATATGTATATTCACATGTCTACATGGATGTACATATATTAATGTGTGTGTGTGTGTCTGAAATAATTATATGTGTATGTATGACATGTGTTATTCTTCTTTAATATTATTTCCCATTTTTTTCATTTTTTATATTTATTAATATTTAATGTATTTAGAATTTATTCATTTTTTGAAATTGAAAAATATTTATTTACTATGTTTTAATATTCTTAATATGATATTAATTTATATGGTTTCTATTTGTTACCATTTAATTAATTATGAAATAATATATCTAAAATAATTGAAATTTACATAATAAATTTTTAATTTTTTTTTCAGTTTTTTGTACCTATTTACAAATATTGTAAATAATATTATAAAATTGATTTTATTTTAAATAAATTTTCTATATATTTACATTAATTTATTAATTTTTAACATTCATTCATTGAATATTATTTAATAATTTTTAATATTTGTTAATTTTTATATTTATTGGAATTTAACCATTTTATAATAATTTATATACATATTTATTTACCATATATAATTTATAATATATTTTAAATTATATGAATAATATTTATATGTTTTTGTTTATTATGTCTTATAATTTAAAATATGTTTGAAATATAAATAATTTATTTATTTAAATGAATTTAAAAAATAATAATTTAAAGAGTCAATATTTTTATAATTAATTTTATTTCATTTATTCATTTTTAATATATTTTCATTTGACATTTTTTTTCATTTTTGATTTATATTATTTTTTAATATTTATTTCATTTAATTATTTTTTAAAATTTCTAAATATTTATATTCTAAATTTTAATATTTTGAAAAGGTTTGTAATATATTTGATTAATATTTATTTATTTGTAATTATTAAGTTATAATTTTTTTCAATATGATTTAATATTATATAATTGATTCCTATAAATGATATATAATTTTAATGTTTTTTGTATAGTAAGTATAATTTAGTTTTTCTAATTTTATAATCAATATAATTATTATTATCGATATATACATTTTTATGTGTTTTTATTTCATGATATCAAAGTCCTAAATTCATCTTTTTAAGCATTTTTTAAATTTTTTAAATTTTATCAATCTTTTATATGAAATTATTTATTCATTATAAATATTTATTTAATTTTAAATTTTTTGGAATATATTCATTATTTAATATTTATTTACACATAAATTTTTTTATTATGTTTTAATATTCTTACTATGTTAATAATTTATATGATTAGTATTTATTTAATTGTATTTATTATCTTTCAATATTTTAAAAATGTTGGAAATTTATATAATTAATATATTTAAATTAAATTTCTAAAATTTTCTTCATATTTGTATGTCTATACAACTAATAAATTTAATATTAGACAGTATAAATAATTATCAACTAATTCTTACTATAATTTGTATATTTTCAATTTTTTTATTAATATTTATTTTATTTTATTTATTATGCTGTAATATATTTAAAATGTTTGAAATATATATAATTTATGTATTTATATGAATTTATTAATATTTTCATCATTTTTTATATGTGATTAGAATTGATAGAATTAATCTTATGAATTTTTTTTAAAATAGTATTTTCATCTATTATTATTTTTTTATTAATTTGTTGAATCCTTTCCTTTAATATTATTTATTAATTTTTAATATTTATTATTTTTAATATTTATTATTTTTAATATTTATGGAATTTAATTTTTTTTAATATTAATTTACTTTGTTTTAATATTTTAAATATGTTTTCATCTTCATTTTAATATATAATCAACTTTTTAATAATTGTATAATTCATAATATCTATGCATTTTTTTAATATTTTTCAAGTCTATTTATTTTTAATTATTCGATTTCACTCATTTTTACCATTCATTCATTTAGGATTATATATTCATTAATAATATTAGTTTTTATAACTTTTATAATTATTTATTCATTTTTAATATATACTCGTTTAACATGTTTTTTATTTTATTTGAAATATTTTTTATTAGAACTTTCAAAAAAGCACTGATATACATTCATTTTATCAATTCTAAAAATATAATGAACTAATAAAAATTATCTTCATCAGCCCTAAAATTCTAGAATTGATAAAACAAGTCCTTATCAAAGCTTCATTAGCATTGATAATGATATGTCTTTGTTTTTTTTTCAAAAAAAGTTCAGATAAATATTGGTTTTATTAGTTCTTGTTATTTTAGCTCTATTAAAACGCATCTTTCTCACCACTTTTTTGAAAACACTGATAAAATCCATCCTAATAGTATAAATTCAACCATTAGAGAACTCAATTGTTATTCTCTGTTCGAGCTCTCACGGAAATCGACCACTATCATAGACCCCCTCAAACTTCATAGATGAATCAGTAATCTCAAAAACTATTGTATGTGATTATTTTTACTCCACTTCATTTGACATCATGCCTCTATGAATTCACTACTCATTATTGGGTACCCCTTTTACCTCTCTCTTTATTGGTATCCAAAAGCTAATATCAAACGAATCTATAAACAGTTATTCCCCCCTCTAATTTATTTCTTCAAATCATCATCACAACATTATTAACCCACAAATTGGAAATATCTACCTAAGGAGCTTCTTCCCATTTTTGGATATCAAAGAGGAACTACTCGGACAGTTTCATTTTTAAAAAGGGTCTACATCTTGTTCTTTTTTTTGTCTTTAATATGTAAGTCTGGGAAAATGGAATGCATTTTCACATCTCTATATCTCATTAAGAAACTATGATTTTTTAGTTTTTTACATGGTCTATGATTTTAAATGTTTGAGTAATCATAAAAAAATAGATCAAAAATTGTTATATATGCATCATCATAATCTATATTGTTTTCTAGCTTACAGTTCTGAAGAAATAAAAAAAATTAATTTATATTAATGTATTGAATTGATATTGAGTTAATTTCAAAAAATAATTACACAATTAAAATTATGAATATAAAGTATGTCATTATCATCAAAGAAAAATAACTTGCATTAGGTTAAAATAAAAAAATAAATTCAAAAAATGATATGAAAAGAAAGGGTGTGTTGTACAACTCAAGTGATTGTCATTTTAATCATTGATTGAAATTAAATGCATATGAATAAAATAAAAGGTACAATGAATTATTGTTTTAATGTTATTAAATGCAAGTACTACTTGTTTAAGATGAGGCAATTGTAAGCCCAATTCCACTATATCATATTTATTTTTCAACAAAAACTGCTAACCTCATGATTAGTTATAAATTCATTATTGTAATAAATATAATAAAATTTAGTCTGCATAATATAATGTTTTAGATATTATTTACAAGGTTAATTCAAATTATTTATCATATTTACATCCCAATTTCAGTAAAATTTTCCTCATAGTAGTTGATTCCCCTTGTTGAACCCATTATGGAATAATTTAACATTCATTTCAAGTGAGGTTCCAATTACTAGGTGGGTTATTCTTTTCAGTTCATTCTTTTTCTTGGCTCCACATTCATTCATTTCGAACACTATTGGATTTGTTTAAGTCATCATTTTTTCTTTTTTTAGTTGACTTTATCTATTCAACGCATCGAGATTGACCATGAAATTTTTTTAATCCATGGTCATAATAATGAGGATTCCAAAAAAGCTTTTCAATGCTATACTCAGATCATCTTTCACTACATAAATTGGAATCATGACCAGCATTCAAAATTTCCATATCTTCGTCCATCTTGTTTTAAAACTCTCTTACAGTTTCCACTCTATACATTTTTTCAGAGTTTATTCACTTTTTTGATTCCACAGATGTTCAGTTCTTTTTTTACATTATCCCAAGTAGTCGGGCTTTTACTGTAATCATAGCTTGAGATGATTCTTTCTACTGATTCTAATGGGACACTTATTCAACTTGTGTTGAAGTTGATTTTCTATTCTGGATCCAATTATATTGTTCTTCTATTTTTATAATAGCTTTAGAACTCCAACCTAAGACTTCTAGTTCATTAGATTTAAATTCAATATTTTCTTCAAACACTGGGATATCATGACTAGGTGATTGGGTTGTATCAACATTTTCATCATCTGAAAAAATATCGACTTTGTATCCAAAACACCCTATCATAGAAAAACCACATTTACCATTATATAAATATTAAATAAAATAATAAACATCAACTCCACTCTCTTATTATACTCCCACATTGAAAAGTTACAGAAACAATCCTTGACCTCTGTGTTTTGTTATAGATTAAAATTTAATTATATTCATCGTATCTTTATAGATATCACACGTTACATTTCGTTAATGATTTACGCCACTAAAAAACACTCTCAATACTCATCATTTTACACTTATTATCTTAGAAAAATGGCATCATATAAGATAAAGGATTCTTTAACAATGAACTTTTAAGGGTTCTAAACGCATACATTCTATGTATTTATTTATTTTTGTAAATATTAAAATTTCAGAATAAAATTAAATGGATATTAATTGAAAATGGATACATACCTATCATATGAAAAAATACCATGAGGATAGGGTAATGGATTTCATCATGTTTGAAAATGGTCACACATATGAACCTTCTAAAATATTTTTTCCGTTTTTACACTATTTTCATTCAAGACTGATTTTTTTAAAGGAGTTGAATGACCACTTGATATATCACATAACAGATCAATTTTTTAAATTTTGGATTAAAAATAAATAGAATCTAAATACAACTACATATTGGGATAAAACTACCTTTTATGGATAATCTGATATGAATACAAGAACTAAAATCAATGAAGACCATATCGAGGGTATTATTATAGTTGTGAATGATGATGAAGATCATATTGAGGAAATGAAAATGATAATTGACGATGGAATTCATAATTTTATGATACTATTTCAGATGTTAAAGTGTTATAGAAAGACACCATTTTACTATGGTTATACTAAATATACAACATTTTCAGCCATACTGAATCATTATAATGTCAAACCTAGAAACAGATGGAGTGACACAAGATTTACTAAACTACTTTCTCTCCTAATTGATATTATCGCAAATTATAATAATTTTCCCTTCAAGTTTCTACTGATAAATGGATAATAGTTTCTATAGTTATGATTTATAAAAGAATAAATTCATATCCATATTAATGTATACTACTTCACAAGGACCATGAATTAGTTAAAAAATCATATAGTGAGGTTTTTCTTGATATAAGAAAGATGAATCAGGTACTAATAAAGTTTCATGATAATTTCCAATATTTCCATTGTTTAAGAGCATAACTGGATTTCTGGTGATTACAAGGAAATTTACATGGCATGATGATATAAGAAATAAATATGGGAAACATCATCACCTAAAAGACTATCCTTAGTGGAAGAAAATTGATTACAAGTATTATAAATTTGGAAATGGTTTAGGAATCATTCTTATTGTCAAATCTTTAGTTGGAATGATTCATTTATGTTTTCAATTAATAACTCATAGTACATAGATAGTTATTTTGGTAAATTAAAACATACCAATTTTGTTATGCATGAATCAAATATACATTATGTTATATTTTCTTATATCAGTACCAAAATAGTTGGGTGAGGATATTGATGTTTATTTGGATCCATTAATCAAAGATTTGAAATTATTATTGGATTTAGGTGATATGTAGTATGATTCTTATAAAAACGAATATTTCACATTGAGATCTATATTGTAAGGGAAAATAAATTAATTTCCTACCTATGTAAATTTTCTATAATAAAACATTAAAGGAACTTAAGTGTCCCTCATCTGTGAAAAAGGTACACACTCAATTAAGATGAAACATTCATTAAAGCCTGTGTTTATAGGGAATCATATATTTCTCCCTTGAAGACATAAATATTAGTCTAGGAAGAAATAATTACATGGGAGTTTAGAATAATGTAGAAAATAATCTCCAAAAAAAGTGAAAAATTAATTGGGAATGTAAAATACATAGATACATCTTTTAGTAATCCTTTTTTGAAAAACCACATGGAAACTATTTGGAAAAAGTGATTGATTTTTTAATTATCACTCTGGAACTATTTTTTCATCATACATTTGCTTGATGTCATGAATGTGGAAAAAATTATTTTATAGTGTCACTAGAATGTGAATAATGCACCTAAAAAAAGTATTATATTTAGGATAGTATGGACATGATTGAAATGGAGATATGGAAAAAGTTAGTTCTAGTGAAGGGTGAAGGATGAACATTTCTTCCTCTAACATCCTACACTCTTTCCAGAAAAAAATATCATTTTTTCAAATTCTTGAATGATGTAATGGTTATAAATGGGTATTCATAAAATCTCAAGAATATCATTTCAATGAATGATTTAATGTAAAAGGACCTAATATAAATTGTGTTTCATGTTTTAATTAGAGGTTTAATTTTTTTTATATTTATGTTGTATTTTTTCTAAAGAATTTCCATCATACATTAACAAAGATTTGATTCTTTTTTAAAGTAATAGGTATTAATGTTATAGACATAGTGGAATTTATAACTATAGAAAAGTAAATTTCAATCATATTATGATATGTTATTCCGACTAAAATTATTTGAAATGATGGATCTCTTGATGATTCACCTGGTTAGAGAGATTTGGTTATATGGTCATGTACATTTTTAATAGATGGACCCCATTGAAAAAAGTATGCTGAATTTGAAAGGGTATGTGAGAAATAAATGTCATCCAAAATGTTGTATTATGAATTAATACATTGTTGATGAATATATTCAATTCATTAATGATTTCATATCTTGTGCATAAAGAGTTGGTCCACTAAAATCCCATCATAGAGAGCAGTTGGTGGGGGAAGGAATTGCTGGAATAGATATTTTCATAATTACAATTACAGAGTTGGACTATGATCAGCATTACATGTTGCATAATAATTTAGATGTTTCAAAATATATTTAAACGAATAAATAAATTATTAGTCATTTTCATCCATCAAGGATTGAAAGCTTGATATCAAATGCATATAATTGATTCTTTATAGGATTGTTATGGTAATATATTTTTAAGTATTCAACTAGAAATACGGATTCAATTTTAGAATATATTTGATAGAAATCCAGAGGACCAAGTGTGCATATCTTATATTTTTTATTCAATTAATTTTCATATGTTATATATAATGAAAAATCATGAATTGATTACTATTCAAAATATAGGAATTACACTTAGGGATGAAGTGATTCATGTATCTGGTACTTAGTATACAAATCCAATTTATGTGAATATATCATACATTCAAATCATCAAACAAATATGGGGGTCAGATTATACAACATTATAACTATTATATTTTAAATGAAAGGGCGTTTATTATATGAGTCTAGTTAAAATAGATGAATTAAGATTCATGAAATTGGATATCAGTAAGGAAGGGTAAAAAGACTAACATTTGTAATGGAATCATAACTTTTACTAGTATTTTATATTCTAGATATCACAAACAGAAATTGGTTAATTGTTTTGTTATTGACTAAAACCACTGAAGGTGTAGATCTCAATTCTATAGAGGATGACCCTTTATTGGGACATCATAATCATTTCACTAAAGTCCCAATGTAGGTAGGGTATTCTATTTTATAGGATACCATAATGAGAGAATTTGGATACTCAATAGTGGGTTTAAATTCCTTCAACCATTATAGAAAATAATAAATTTCATTAGTCAAGTTATATTTTTATGTAACATACATTATGTTACCTCATATTGTTATCTATTCACCACTTCATTTATGTAAACTAAAATAAATGTTCAACAACATTTTTAGATAATGGTTATGAATATGTTGAATATCCAAATCATTATAAACTATTGGTTTCTCAACATTTTGATACTCCCAATACAGAGGAACAAGTCTCAACCCATGTCAATGCTACCTATCCTAAGGAATTACATGTTGAAAATGTTGAACCTAATGAAATGGTAGAATGTGAACAACCAATTTCCTTGAAAAAGATTAGTTTTAGAGTGTTCAAATGTTAGTAAAATTATTATGGTGAGAATTAGAGGTATTATATTCAAGGTTGGATGGAATGTACATAACCAACCTGTTAACCCCAAAAATCCATTTTCATTGGTTAAATTGGTCTCAACACAAAAATTCACATTATGATTAATGTTGATACAAGAACCAATTTTTTTCTATAGATTACAGAACCAATTTGGGAAGAAATTAGGGATCCATTATTATATAATTTCTTTATTTCACTAAAAAATAATTATATGTTGATTTAACCTTGATCATTCTTTGAATAATTAATTTATACTAGATGAATCTCAAATTAAATTTATAATAATTCTCACTTTAAATCCACATAGATTATTTTTGAAAATTCATAAAAAGTATAATATCATGGTTGTTGAAGGGAAAATAAACCCACACCCACCATAGATGTATGAACCCTTGATAAAACCAAAAATGTGGAATTCATTTACCAATCAACACAATGGGTCATTTTTAAAAAAAACCATGATTGGCAAAACATTAGTTGAAAACATATTATTAATCAATTTTATTATGAATTATTTATATATGAAAAAAATTGAGTGATGAAAATATGAAGAGTGCACCAAAACCAACCTACACCTATGATAAATCAATAATTGGCTATAGTTCATTGAAAAAATGGTATGTATTTTAAATATATTGAAATAATTTTATTTTACATGAAAAAACATAATTAAATTCCTTTCTTTATTTTAATATTGATGAATAAATGTAAAAATAAACTTCAATCCCACATCATGTGATATGGAAGGAGGCATTTTTAAATAATTATGAGGTACTATAAGATGAAAACACAAAAAATGTATGGGAAAAATGTGTATGTATGGAATAATAAATTTTTCTTCTTCTTTAAATTCTTATCACATGACAATGATGAGTTATTTTACTATATTTTTTATCTGGTTTAGAAACATGAATCATTGTCAACTATAATCAATGAACAACTACTATCATTAACCTTGAAGTAGCTTGAATAATATATATGTTTTAGTGGTGTGGGTTTTAGGGTGTCACCCAAAACATATTCTGAGAAAATAAAATCATATGGGGATAAATGTAATAAAATTGATGAGATGACGATGTAGTTATATTCTCTAGAAAAAAAACATGACTGAAAGTAGGATTTATTAAAAAAATTTGTTGGAAAGCATTAAAAGAAGGATATAACACAACTAAAACCACTACATGAAGATCCCCCACCCCCACTAACTATGAAGTGGCCCAATTCCCTCAATGGTCTTCCTTAAAAGTGGTAATCAATATTTTTATATCTATCATCACCCCCCATTTCAATACTGTAGAGTGTAAAATGTATAATATCCAAAGATATATTATACAATACAATCAAATTTCAAAAGGTTATGTGATAGTTTGAGTTAACATATATCAAAATATAAGAAATTAGTTACATGTTACCCTTGATGATATAGATCTGTATATGGTTGATCATACTATTGGAACTTTCATTGAATGGTCATTTGATGTTGTAAAAATACATATCGACAAGGAGGTATTCCTTTCCAATTTATTTTTATGAAAATTGTTAATAATTAACGAAAAATGGCTTGAACCAAAGAATGTTATTACAGATAGAGAAAGGGAGAGAGATTAAACATAAGGTTGCTTCAGAATAATCTAAAAGATCAACTAATCAACTAAAAAGACCCTCAAAATTAACCATTACCCCACCCATTCAACATCCACATTTACTGACATTATTGTTCCATGTAGATACAATGTTTAAAAATGTTAATACAAATATAATTGATTTTTAATAAGAAAAGTATAGAGAAACTAGTCAAAACGTTATTGGTCTCGATAATGAAAATGAAATCTTTAAGCATGAATGTTTTAAAGGATATGTTTTTAATGTATACATGAGAAATGATTTGATGATTTTGTTATCCAATATCCAATATAATATATTATTTATATTTAAATACTATTATTATTTTTAGTATGTGTATATATTAGTAATATTTTAAGGGAATGACCCATGAATAAAAGGTTGGACTCATTTTTCCTCACATCACTTGTACAAAAAGTGATGGGAACATGCAGATTAATGAATTATAGTAGAAAATTGTCTGTAATGTTTGAAAAATACATACAGTTGAAAAACTTTTATAAATACCCATTATGTATGGATAAAACTATACAATTAAATCATATAAATATATTTTCTTTCCTTTAATTACTTATTCATTTTTATGATGCTTATCTTACTCATTGAAATCAATTTGAATACTCCAATGATTGATTTTCTTGATTCAATGCATTGATACCAAACAAATCGACCACATGTGATGATGTTTATCAATTAGCAATACAATAAATGCAAAATTTCACAAATAAATTCCTATTATATATTTTATATTATGTTTTAATGAAAATTTTATTTTGGTATTGTGGTGTTTAAATATCATCAAAATCATGAAGTAAGGACTGCCAAGGAGAAAAAGTTATATCAACTTCTTCAACTGGATAATTATTAGGGTATATATATATTAATATCACACTATCATAACATATATAAAAAACATATTTTTCTATTAATGTTTTTGATGGTTTTGAAACAAAATGATGTAAAATATTGTGGTGATTACATTTGAAAATTTAGGAAAGATATCACATTCCATCAGCAAAATTTTGTCCTTGAAGAGGAATTTTAAATGAAAATAAAAATTTCATTTAAAATATTTATCAATCAATAGTTCATTTATATTTTTACAGTACTACAACGTGTATCAACCGTCCTCACATTAAAAATAGAAAGTATATTTGTTTATAAATAAATGGGCAGAATACATGTTGTCAGAATGTATACATACATCATGAATAATAGATCTCCTTCTACTTATATAGTTAATTTTCTCATAATTTTATCTAGAATTTTTTAGTTAATTTCATCATATTTTCTATGTAATACATATTTTAGTTAATTAAATTATCAAAACACATGTCATATACCCAAAACATAGAAAATTCATTCATATTATTTTGATCATTAATAAAAATGATCCTTAACTCATTTGTGATTTGTAGAAATCAACCGCACATCAATATGATGCATGGTGTGACTGGTATGACTCCAAGTGTGTGTTTTTATTTAAAATTGATAGTTAAGTTCAAAACAAACATCAAATACTCAAAAGTGATAAAATTATTTCAGATTGTTTCGATACTTTAGAAAAAAAATCTAGAATTCATTTGTGATATATAGAAATCATCAAAACCTCAATCTGATACATAGTGTTCTGAGTATGACATTAAGTTCTTGTTATAAGTTTAAAATTAATATTTCAGTTTAAAACATGTTACAATCCCTAAAAACTGAAAAAAAAATTAAATTTTTATTAATAAATCATTAAAATTATTCATGAGGAATTTGTGACATGTAGGAATCAGTCACATGTAAAACTGACACACGATGTCAACAGTATGACTCAAAGTGAATATTTTTTGTTTGAATTTAATATTTTTTTAAAAAATATATTAATAATAAAATTAAATAAATCAATTACATATTAATTAAATACTTTATAAAATTAATCCTTAAGACATATTTCATGTGTAGGAATCAACCACAACTCGATTTGGTACACCGTGTTCCTAATATGGCTCGAATTGTATTTTATTAGTATAAAATAGACAGTTGATTTCCAAATGTTTTTAACTCAACAAAAAACAAGAGAAAATTCTTTTATTATCATTATAATTTAGTAAAATTTTTCATAAGTCATATGGGTTGTGTAAGAATCATTCACATGTTAAACTGACACATGATGTTACTAGTATGACATAAAGTTTGTGTTTTCTATTTAAAAAGAAATTTTAGTACAAATGAAATGTGGAATTATAAAAACTATAAAGCACATTCATATTGTAATAATGATTTAGTAAAATTATCCTTATGTAATTTTTTATCTGTAGGAATCAACCTCACCTCTAACAGATATATGATGTGCCTGATATGACTTAAAGTGTATATTTGCTATATAAAATTCACCTTTTTATAAAATATATGTCACTCAATGAAAAATAAGAAAACATTATTTTATTATCTTTATATTTTTTGAAAATGATTCACAAGTAAGTTTTTATTTTTTTTAATCATTCACACATCAATCTGACACATGATGTGATCAGTATGTCTCAACGATTGTGTTTTTTATTTAAATTGAGATTTTTTGTAAAAAAGACACATTCCATACGTAGAAGAATGAAAAACATTATATTATTTCTATATAATAGAAAAATTATGATTAAATAACATATGATGTTTATGAATTTCCATCATATCAATCCAACACATGGTATGACTGATATGACTCTAATTGTATGCTTTTATTTAAAATTGACATTATAGTTTCAAAGACACAACATATTCTAAAAACGATTAAAACACATTTGGATTGTTTGGATAATTTTGGAAAACAATTCATAAGTCATTTTTTATGTGTAGAAATCAACCAAACATTAATTCCACACACAATATGTTCGGTATGACCGAAAGTGTATTCTATTGGTTTAAAATTGACATTTTAGTTCAAAAAATGTGCCACTAGCTAAAAATTGTTAAAATTATCTTGGGGTTTATTGATACTTTAAAAAAATGATTCATAATTTATTTTTGATGTGTAGGAATTATTTTCATATAAAAATGACACGCATTGTGAGCAGTATGACTCAAAGTGTGTGTTTTCAGTTAAAATTGACATTTTTGTAAAAAATACTAGTGACATACTCAAAACCAAGAAAAACATTAATTTTTTTGATAATTGAGGAAAATTATCCTTAATTAATATTTGATGTATAGGAATAAACAATACATAAATCTGACAAATAGTGTGACCAGTATGACTCAAAGAGTATTTTTGTTTATAATTGAAATTTTAGTTCAAAACACACATCACATACTCAAAACTAAGAAAACAGATTCAAATTTATTTGATACATCTGGGAAAAAAATCAATAAGTCTTTTTTTATGTATAAGAATCATCATCATCTCATTCCGATAGAAAGTTTTCTTAGTATTACAAAAAGTGTATCTTATTAATCAAAAATTGATAATTTAGTTAAAACCTTGTTTCACCCACTGAAATCGGATAAAATGTGCATGGGTTGTCTTGGTAGTTTAGAAACACAATTTAGATGTCAGTTTTGTTGTGTATAAATTAGTCGCGCTTCAAACTGACAAGTGATGTGACCTATTTGAATTAAAGTGCGTGTATTCATTTTAAATTAAAATTGAAGTAACAAATATATTTTATATACTAATATCCAAGAAAACATTCATATTGTTTTGATACTTTAATATATCAATCCATAACTCATTTGTTACATGTTGGAATCAACCGCATATCAATCTGATATACGATGTTCATGGTATGACTCCATGTTTATGTTTTTGTCTAAAACTAAGACATTGGTTCAAAAAAACATCACATACTCAAAAACAAGAAAAAGAATTCAAATTGTTTTGATAGTTTAGGTAAACCATCCTAAGTCACTTGTTATGTGTGAGAATGTAACAGACCATCCCGGGTTAACCAAAACAATAACCCATGTTATCCCCTTATCGTATGAGGGATAACAAATATAGAAAATGAGTGTCTTATATAAGATAAAGAAGACATATAAACCAGGAACTACGTGAAAAAAATTGCGATAACACAAAAAAAAGGATAACTAGAAAGTAAGACAAGTATAGAGGAACAAGTCTCTATGTGACTAAACATCATCTCCAAACCATCCCAAACCGAAACAATGACATAAATAGAAAACAAATTGCTAAAAATATCCCTTCCCTTTACATGGGACTTACAAAATATGTTCTATATACACCCAAAGGAATAATTATGGTATGATAAATAGATATCATTATGATACAACCAAATAATCTAAGAAAACACTAATATAAATAACAAAAAATGTCTATCTTTAAAACCAAATTGTTTGAGAATAATTTTTATTAATAAAAATTATGAATTATAATCTCAAAAATTCCGGGGGTTTTATATAAATTTCATTTAAGGTTATCAAAATCTATAACAATTCAAATCACAAAATAATAGATTTAAAAATACTAAAATATAAATAAAAATGTGATCTGACATTGAAGAAATAATCTATCATGTGATAAACAAAAAGATACAATAATGAAAATTCCAGTCAGGATATAACCTATGGAAAAATATGTACTAGACACTCTTAAACATATGAAAAACTCATAAGGTAGGATCCAACTAATATCATGTCATGTCACAGTCCAACGATATACAAGTGGTAACCTCCTAGTGGTGTCTCGCACTCTAAGTCTACATGTGTCTCTTTCCCTATGAACACATGGTTCCCACTGTAAAGTGTTTCGTTGTTTATGTTTTTAAATACATGGTCACAATTCTAAAAAAAATCAAATGGAATCCATTCTACTTCAGGGTTTTAAAATCTATTTGAAAAAATCATGGAAATTCCATTTAAAAACAACAGGGACCCATGCAATTTTCCATTTTAAAAAATAAAATTTCATTTTAAATCTCAAGGAATCAATAATAGAAACCTGTAATTAAGAAAATTAAATCACATGGATAGATCCGAATACCTCATAGACATTAGAAAACTAACCACCTATGACAATGGGGATTGGAAACCAAGGGAATGACCTTCAAAAAATAAATTCACACAAATAATATGAAACAGACAGATAAAAAAGAATATCCAATCACACAACTATAGGCAAAACCTAGCAAAAAAACAATAGGACACAGAAGGATGATTACCTAGAGAAGATAAATCCAACCCAAATGGTGATCAATCACTAAATTGATCAATGTCGATAAAATTATGTCTCCCAAAATCACTTAGGGTAGTAGATCATGTTAGGAAAGGTAGAGTAAAAAATAGAATGATTCCTCAAACACCTATATGACTCCCTAAACATGTAAATCGGAAAATTACATGAAATGTAATACCTTAAAACATCACAGAATCCTGTTTTTATGTTATGCCAAAAAAAAATTCACATGAGATTAAAAACACGATTTACACATTATATGATGTGTAACCCTTACATTGTGTGTAAAAATTAAATTTTGTATCTAGTTCATGAAATCTATTCGGTGTCCCATACACATCCAGAAATCTCATTACACACCGTATAATAGTCCCAAATATTAATGTATCAATTGGTTCTATGTTTTTAATTCAAATATATCATTTAATTTCCTTTACAGGTATCCACAAAATTTTAGAGTTGAAAAAACATGTCCAATGAAAAAAAACCAGAAACAAAATATTTCAACACACTAAATAGAAAGTTAACGAAGAATTAAAATATCCTCGCAATAAATTATTTTTCCACACAATGTTATCAAGATCATTGACCCACAAAAATAGAAGGCCACTACAACATCATCAATGACTACCCCTCGCACGTCTCTTGATAATCTTGTCTTAATTTTCATAGTACCCAGACATGGGGATCATTTTACCAAGTAGTACCTTTTCACAGTGACGCATAATTGGAACTAGATACTCAAAAAATGTGGTATCAGGTTCAATATCTACATCCTCCCACCAAATCACATGGGAAGGAACTTCTATATACCACCTTTACTAGGAAATAGTAAACACATCATGGATATAAATGAAACCATATTGCAAGTCCAACTAGTTTTCCACCCTTCAGAATTTATCAATGATATCAAAGGGTCCCACAAACCTCGGTTCCAACTTAACCTTTCTACCCAATTGATGTTATCCCATATGAGGTGAAACCTTGAGAAAAAGCACTTCACCAAACACATACACCACTGGCTGAAGATGATAGTCCAAATAAGACTTCTAATTAATCTGTGTCGTGATAAAACACCTTTGGATCAATTGTACCATCTATGTCATCTCATAAAAAATATGTGGTCCATCCTAGGATCCCTCTCCCAAATCTGCCAAACACAAGGAATATCGACATGACCACCCATACAAATCCTCAAAGGGATCCATCCTTATTGAATCCTAATAACTATTAATATTGTAAAACTCAACCAATGTTAAACACATATCCCAATATCCTCTAAAATTAATAACATTTGCTTGGTTCATATCTTCAAGAACCTAGATATCCCTCTATGTCTATCCATCAATTTGTGGATGATAATCCATGCTCATTTTTAAATGTGAACCCATTTCCTCCTTGATACATTTCCAGAAATTGGATGTAAACCATTAGTACCTGTCAAAAACAAACATAGAGGGAACCCCATGGAGGTTCGCAATCTCTTGGAAATATATGTCCCCATGATGTTCCAATTTCATCATTACCTTTATTGGTAATAAATGCATTGATTTAGTTATTTTTCCAATGATAACCCAAATCTCATCCTATCCACTAAGAGTCCATGGTAAATCAATGGTGAAATCCATGGAAATATTAACCCATTTGAATATAAGAATTTGTAATGTATAAAAAACCTAATGGTCTATGTTGTTCTACTTTAACCCTATGAAAATTGAGACACTGAGATACAATATCCACAATATACAACCTCTTTCCCATCAAAAAATATTAATATCTAAAATTCTGGTACATATTTTTATACCTATGGTGCATTGACCAACATGACTGATGTCTACTATCTAACAACTACTATCTTAGTGAAAAAGAAACATCCATCTTGCAAAAAAATCATAAATCTCCACATGGAGACTAAGACCACCCGCCTGATGTCTCCACACTATTTAGAGTTCTAATGATGCATCAAGAACATAATTTGTGTCATCTTATAATTTATAACTCACTCATTAAAAGACAATTTAGCCTTTATTGAAGCCATGAAGACCTGTCCACCAACCTATTTCACTGGAAATGTCATCTCACCAAACAAACCCATCAGTGACCACTCTTCAATTGATTTCTTCATAGCTTGGGTTGATACTCTTCTTCTTAATTCATTAGCCACCAAATTTCATTCCATGGGGGACATATATGATATCAAAATCAAATGTCTAATGATTCTCAACCCAACATCTCTTCCACATGTCAGATATATCATAGTGAAAACATACATCTAGATTTATTCATCAAAATACATTTTAAATTTCTCCTCAAAAAGATAGGGGTTCCATGTTTTGAGTGCATTGATAAATACTTCTAACAAAATATCATGGGTAGGGTAGGCCTTTTCATGAGGGTGTAACTAGCCTGATCCATAAGCTACAACTTATTTCCCCTAGATCAAGACTCACCCCAAACCTGTTCCAAAATAATCGTAGAACTCTTCATAACATGATCTTGTTTTTGAGTGAATCAAAATTGGTTCTCAATCAAACCTCACTATCAGATCCAATAAAGATATATACCATTTTTCATACTACTCAAGCATTACATCCTTATGGGTTAATGTTTTCATTAGAGATGAAATATTTTAGAAGTCCCAAAAACATTTCCTATAATAACAGCCAACCCAAAAAATTAGGATTTCAAACATTTTTTTATTTTCCATGGAAATAAATACCCACTACTTTTTAGGATCCAATGAGATGACCCTCTCAGATATCACATTCCCCAAAAACATCATTCCTTAGATCCAAAACTCACACATAGAAGCTTTACCATGAAAACTATGTTCCTTAAAGGTTCAAAGAATGAAATCCAAATGTTCTACATACTCCTCCTATGATTTGCAGTATAAAAAGTTATCATCTTTGAACTAAATAACAAATGTGTTCAAAAAAGAATGAAATATTTGTTTCATTAAATCCAATAACACTGTATTAGTGTTATTGAGATTGAATGTCAAAAATAGAAACATGAAATTCCCTTTTCAAATCTAAAATGCTATATTAGGTATGTCCTCCACTTTTACTCTTAGCCAATGGTAAACTGATTTCAATTCAATCGTTCAAACCCAATGATCCTCTATAAGATGATCAAAGTAATATTCAATTCTTGTTAGAGGATAATTATTCTTAACAGCCACTTGGTTCAATCTTTGATAGTAAATACAAACTCTGTGGCTTATATATTCCTTCTTAGAAAATATTACATTTGAACCCCATGGTTATATTCTAGGATGAATAAATAATTTCACCTATTGGTCCTCAAACTATACCATAATTTTCACCATCAGAGACGGTTCCATACGTTATGATGGAATTGTAATGGACATCATTCTATGAAGTATGTCAATAATAATATCCCCCTTCATTTTTGGCAGAAAACCATAAAAATTATCTTGAAATACCTCAGGGTATGAACACATAATAGTAGGTATCTTATCACCCAAAAAAGGGTCAACTAAATCATGAAACATCATTAAAAACTATATTGAGATTACTTTGAAATAACGAACAACATGTCCCACCCTTTCTGATTTACAATCCCATTCACCGAGGATTACATGAGTGACCCCATCAATAGATAATAACAACACATGAATGTGGTTAAAATATATTTGGTGTATTGGGATGATCATCCAATCAATACCAATAATCATGTCATAAATGTCACAATCAAGCACTAAGAAATCCCATTTCACCTCAATGTCCACTAACATCACCCAACACATAAGAAATTTAAAACATTTTCCAGACCTCCTTCTTAAAGGTATCAAAAAAATACAATAAAAATGATATAAGATACAAATAAAAACCAAACACATAATCCAACTATGAATATATAATTGAATGAGTATCACCTATATTAATGAAATATATAACCATAGAAGAAAAAAATGAACATCGTATCTTTAACATTCGATGGACCTCATTCAAATTCATATATCTCATAATCTACCACATAAATCAATCAAAAAATAGCCACCTAAATACATCCCTTGGTTTGATAATAAGACCCATAACTCTTGGGATAATAAACATGGATCTGTTATCCCTTTTTGAAAGTGGATACCTCCATACCTCCTTAGGAAATCTTGTCAGAGAAACATTTCAAATGTCAAGATCTCTCACATAGATGAAAAGATCTAAAATACTCTATGAAATTAGGTATTTTATGAAAACACCTCCCACACTTATTGTATATAACATATTTCTTCACTAAATAAGCCCTTTAAATTTTTCCTATAGAAAAATGAACACTCTTGTGATTCCTTTTCTGACCAAAAGAATAACCATATCTAATCGCTCCATCAACTAAAGCTCTGCCCAAACATGTCCTCCCAACAATGTCTTCCTCGTACAAAGATTATTTATCAACTACATAAACAAAGTATATAAGGAGAAAAGCAATCATTGACTGGATATCAGCCCTCAAACCTATATTGAACCTCAAAAGATTTTATATAATCATTTGTTATTAGCTCTTGTACCATATACACCAATATAGAAAAATGGGTGGAGTAATCTAGAATGGTATTCTCCCCTTTCTCCATGGTCATAAAATCCTAGTTATGTTCTTCAAAAAAATTCTAAAGGTAAAACTATTGATTTCATATTTTCTTGAATGAAATATAGGTAAGATCCTCATGAAAGAAAGATTTTACTATAGAGTCCCACTATCTTCGTCCAGATACATTGAGAATATACGTGGAAAATCCCAATTGTGAATATTAATGAGTCTTTATAAAGTTGAGGATTATATAAATCCATTCTATCCACTCCTATGATTCTTGGGGTCCTCCATCACCAAAAAACATATTTGAATGCTTCTGGGTCAATTATGAGCCATGATTCACTACTAATCTCTAGTTTATTGTGACCATTGTAACCAGATACAATATTGTATGAATAACTACTTCAACCAAAGAATGGAATATTGGAGGATCTGCATGCATAAACTACCTCATTGATTCCCCTCTCATATTTGGATTATAACGACCCGTACATTACATACATTGTTAATACATCAAAATTGAAGTACACTTATTACAACATATAACAAAACCATGAAAGGACCGTATATGTATAGTGTCTTTAGAAACATTGAAACATAATCAACTGGTTCATAAAGAATCTACATTGTCTCCCTTTTTATTTTACCATATCTAGAGTCCCTTTTGGAATATCTTAATTAATACCCTTCTTCATGACCTGGGAAAAAACATACAAAAGGGTGAGCTCAAATGCTCAATAAGGGAAAACAAAAGAAATATCAATAACATCATATTCATAATAACATATCATTTTGGAAATCTTAACCTGTAAAAGAGATCATAATTTCATAACATGGGATAAATCATAGTATTGAAATGTAATCCCAATAATCATAACATAAAACATGAAACTTTTTTTCATACAAAAATAATCATAGAGTATCATTTCTTAGTAGTCAATACTCATTTCCAAGACTATCTTAGCAGACAAAGTTCATTTCTTAACTGTGTTCACTCCTCGTTTCAGTCCTATATCACTGAATCAGATTAACCTGCCGTTCCATCCAAGTCTATCTCATGAGATATAAATCATTAACCAATTCATTTGAGGTAGATATAGGTCCCACCCATATAATAATGAAACCATTCTTATGTGTGCCCCAAAATCAAAAATCATACATCATAGCATAACCCTTGTAATAAAAATGGGAATCTTAAATATCATGCCATAATAACATAATCCATATAAGATAAAAGGACATCCTAAAAAATAATTCCATCATAACATAAAAAAATCAATGTAAAAATAGGGATAGAAACAGAACCTTATATTATCTTAGATGGAAAATAATTTTTATAAAACACTTGAACTCCATTCTTGAGGAAAATATCATATCTACTTCAAAAATAGTTTTCCTTTCATAACATGTCATACAATTTGAAAATAAAAGAAGTTGATTAAAAATATACTTGAAAACATGTAAATAATGCTACATGTAAATAATGTCTGAAAAATCCATTCATGTCGTATAAGTTAAAGAAAAACATTATTCTCGTACTTTGGCTAGAAAAGTCAAAAATATACCTCCTACTAAAAACAACAAAATATTCCTTTCATATCTTTTACTAAAAACATACCAATGGGTAAAATTGGATTTACACAATTCTCTGAGGATATAAATAATATTACATATTGAGGAAACATGGATGAGGATGATAAATATTCCCCAGTAAATTCTGAAGTATAATCAATCTCAGATAAAAATGAGATTGCGAGATTTTCCCTTACCTTAGGTCCAATTTGCATCGAACATGTCTAAACCTCTTGTATAATGATTTAAATAATGTTATTGACTTATTACAGAATCTTACTCATTGTTATGATATCATATATGGTCATATTCTTAGCCTCTTATTAGTAATATTTCATTGTTACTTGTTATTCGGGTGTTTATTGCTTTTTGTTCTTATGTGTGTTATGTTGAATAAATTCTTATTATTTGTTTCAGGTTATAGATACCTCATTTCCAAAATGTTATTAGTGTAATATATATAATATTTATTCATTCAATTCATTTATATAATCATTATGCAATGAATATCATGTAGAACGAGTCGCATCACGTCGTGGAGACGGTAGGCCGTACATACGCACGAGCGATGATATCATTCCCATGATCGTGGAATTGTATTGAATTGTATGTATATTATTTCAGAATGAATATAAATTTAAAATAATCATATACAGTTATTCTTTACACCATTATACCCATAAAAGTATGTTGGTGGTGGAAAACAGATTATGTCATGGCGTGGAGACGGTATTCCATACGTACGCACGCGCGGTGATTTCATTTTCCGTAGGATGTATAGAAGTTGAAATAGGGTTGTTTCATATTTATAATAACATATAAGTATATGAGTGATAGGGATGTTATTACTTCACAATTAAACAACTAGATAAGAATAAGTAGAAGAAGAAATAATGTTGGAAGAATCGGTAACAGACATTACCTCTTCTTTGAAGCGCCTATTCTTAACCTCCTCTTAGGGAACTGAATATGGTATTTGATGAAGACCAAGACCTCTAGGATGTTTCTAGGGAAGTGTAGAATATAAATTGTCTTGGTTTGGACGAGCTTTAAGGCTCAATGTGGTGTGAGGAGGAGAGGGAGGAGGTTCCCTTTTATAAGGGAGGAGAGGGGCACCTTACGAAAAACATAAAATATTATTTTATTATAAAGACATATAAGGTTTTTAATAGCTCCAAATTGATTTATTTCGAGTCTACGGAGGGGATGGGACGAAATAATCTCATCCAATAGATTTTAGACAATTTTAGGATAATATTGTAACCTTGTCATTTAGATATAACTCTATGTTAAATAATTTAACTTTTACCGTGTCTTCTAGTTTTCTTACACTATGTGGTTAATAAACATAATATAACAAACCAAACAAACACCAAGTTGTTTATTATTAATATATATAATATTAGCTAAGTAATTCGGCTGAACCATAGATTTTTAAGAATAAAATAACAACTAATAATAAAATACTTGTTTTAAAAACTATTGTATGTGAATTTTGACACTATTTTGTAATTGATTTTTGGGAAAATCATAAAAGCATGATTAGTTCGAACAAAGTTAATTAAATCAATACTGACATGTCATATTAACCTATAATAGTAGTTTAATTATTAAAAAGTCTCAAATTACATTTATTTGAGTATTTATAATACCAATTATGTTTATATTTCCTTAATAAGGTAATTACTGCATCATCATTGTGTCATAAATAAATTAAATTATTTAAAGTATAAAAATTATAAATAAAATTCCATTATATAAGAAATATTGTTAGAAATTAAGGATAATTCATGAGATTAAGCATTCCAATAAGTCTGTTAGACCCTTCTCGGTGTCAACAAGAATTATAGATATTGTATATTAGTTAACAATAACAACTTAGATGAATTTTATTCTTGATGTATTCTGTGTATCAAATGCTTTTTAATATCTTTCTAATAATTCTTACATCATTTATTTGGGTCAAATAGATGTTGGAGATAACCTTCATGAAATGATCAATTCAGATTCATGACCATTATTATAAGGTGTTTCATGGTCATGTTACTCTTTTAGTTAATACATTGTGATGACATTATATCTTGGATGATAGAACTTGGGAGAGCATGTCACAAAATTATGCTCAATATCCCAAGTTATATTAATGAAATTTTTATCATTATTGATATGTAGTGTCTAACTATATGTTCTTTTATGAGTTTTTTTCTCTTCCTTTATTTTATTATAGTTTGTTTCCATACCTATTTTTGAGAGGTATCTCCCATGAGGGATTGTTTTGAGGTTGGTTCTTAATTATTCAAGGGGATTCACTTTATTACTCATGTGGGGTGTCTATGCTCTTGTTATAGAGTTATCTTTGAGCGGTACCGCACAATGTGGTTATTTGGAATAATTTTGATTCTTTAGGGTTGGATTCAAATTATAAAGGATGAAATTTTTTGGACTGGTATCTGATATAAGGTCCCAGATTTCAAAAAAAAACTTTATTTATGTTTTTATAAAGCTTTTGGGGGTCAATTGGGTTATTATAGTCTTTTAACTCATTAAACTCATATGATTGTTCATGTAGACTCTTGAGTGACCATATAATTCTATGTTTTTTCTTATGTTTTCTTGGTTGTTCTTATGTTGAGTATTATTTTTATTATGTTTTATTTCTTGGTCATGCGTTCGATCGTTTGTTTATATGTGTGGTTAATTTTTTGTTTATGTGGACAATCCTTCCTTTATTGTGTGGTCACTTGAGTGACCATGCGGTGTAGATTTGTTTTTGTATTCACTTGATAAAATCTTTGGTTATTCATTTATTCATTAACATGTTTTTACATACAGTTTATCCATTATTCATGCATTGGATATTTTGATCACGTTGTCACTTTTTTGTTCATGTTGTTGATACTAATGGTCGATTAGTTATTTATTTGGAATATCCATGTTTTGTGGTCAATCAAAGTGGTTCATGGGTTTTCCATGCATCAAATCAGTATTGTTTCTTTTCACTTTCTGATTGTTGATCATCATGCATGATTGTTCATTCATACTGCTGATCTGAGCAATCAATTTTATGTTTTATGAAGTCAATCAGTATGGTCTCTTCACATGTTTTGTCACCATGTTATGTATTCTATTTAAGTATAAAAATATTATTTTTTCTAAAATTTTGATAATCACAAAATTATCTTTTGATAAAAAAATATGAGAATATTAAATAGAGAAGTGGAGTTTAAGTACTAAATCAATAAAGATAAATTATATCAATGAATTCTTTGATATTAGGTGTTTTAAATAGTTATTTAATAAGTAATTAGATGGGATTAAATAGAAACAAGAGATAATTTTGAATTAAAAGGAAATTTGATTGATTTTTTATAGATATCCAATAGAAATATCCCCATTAATTTTTCAATAACGATTGTTTCCCCTTGTTTGTTTTTCATTATTTCTCCCAACTCAAGTGATCCAACGTTCCATCTTAGAGTCTTGAAGGCCATTAAAAAATTATCCCATTCTCTTCCCACATGTTTCCCAAAATACATGCATCAATTTTCTTCTATATTATTGGTATAGAAAATTTTTAAAACACTTAAGAGGTTTGTAATTTTTTCATCTCTTTTTTCATGAATTGGGTGAATTAATCGTGCATTATTTTTCTAGGAAAATGGATATGATAAAATTTAATAAAGATAAAAATAATCTATAAATATCATGATGAATGTTTATTTAATAATATTATAAAACATAAATAAGAAGAAGAAGATAATATCACATTGCATAGATAAATATTTTTATAATAGAACTTATCTAATAAAAAGGAATGGATAAAAACATGTAGAGTACTTGTAAATTAATGTAATGTATGGAATTAAGGAACTAGAATATAAGTTTTTCATATAGTATATTAACATTATTTTGTAGTATTATTATCTTATTTTGTATTATTTCTTAATTACATTATGATATTAATTGTTTTATAATTTTTTTGTTTGATAAATGAAATGGGGAATTATTCAATATTCTAATTATGTAATATTTCATTATATGAATACTGAATAAATGAATGGGTCATTATGATCATATGAGTTTTAAATTATTCATTATGCCTACAAAATATTATTTATTTGATAGTGTCCTCTATTGGTAGAGGTATTTTGTTTTTTCTGTTTACAATTGTTTAATTTCATGAAATGGATAAAAATGTTAATTCAATAATTTTAAGTGATTAATGAAATAGTCTTATAAGTTAATTACCATTTTGCTAAGAAATCATAGAATTCTCAGAATCATATTAGACCGTATTTATATTGATTCCTAGTTATTTTTAACTACTATTTACAGGTTTATTGATTTGGAAAACCTATGAATAGTAAACTAGTTAATATAATATGAGAATTGATATGGTTTCTGGATAAAGAAAAATTATCCAGGGCTAAATGAGACCATTCTTGTATATAAGAGGCATGAATTTCTTGATTCCATAGACTAAGTGGCTTTTCTATAATTAATAAAACATACAATTAATATTTATACATTCTATATTATGATTAGAGCCTTACTGATACTTGATTTTTTTTTTGATTACATGATATGGTTGGATATTTTTTAGGATCAATGGGATTGGAGCCTAGTTCTATAGTGATGTTGGATGCTAGAGGTAGGTAGATGAAATGTACCATGCACAATGGTATAGAAATGATACTAGGGTGTTCATGGAAATATTAGAGAATGAAATTCTCATAAATATATTTTTTTTATTGATTTTAGTTTGATTGATGGTTAATTGAATACCCTTTATTATAGTTTGCAAATCCCCATCACAGTCAGACTCTATTAAAAACTAGAATATCTTTTATTTGGTAGATTAAGATGAGTCCTAGAGTACCAAGATCAAGGATACCTTAGCATAAAATACATAAATATTACTTCTTTTTAGTTGAATATAAAATACATATTATAATTTTACATGCCCAAGAACAATTCATATTCAGTGTCTTTGGAGAATAGACATATAAAAACACATTTCATGAAATATCTTCAACATCTCTTAGAAATTAATTATTTCACCACACACTTCTTAGACATACCCAACATAAAACCATTCCTCATAACCTAGGGAAAACAAAAATGTATGAAAGTGTTTAGATCAGACTTTCTATATGGATATACATGAGAGATATCAATTGATGGTCATGTATAATAAAAATATAAGCATATGGGTGTGATATAATGATCATAACATACAAAGTTCTAACCCAATTGTTTATATCTCATAAATCATGAGTTATAGTAACATTATGTATTATTTTAAAATACATATATCATAAGAGTGAGTAATCATAATTAATCAATCATGAATAATGGAAAAATATCATAAGCATTAGATTATGCCATAAGAAATTTATGGAATAAGCATAGGGAATTGTAATAATATATCTGGGAATCGTAAATTCATCATGGAATCACCTAAATAGGATAATTCCAACATTCTATTAATAGTAAATTTTATCTTGTTAACATCATCATCTCTTAATAGTTTCTTAATTATATAGTATATTAGTAGTTTATTAACCCCATTATCTATTTAGAGTTTCTTAACTCTGTCATCATTACCCAATGCCTTGGTGGGATATATAGGCCCACCCGTTTATGGTTTATAATGTAAACACTTTTTCTTATCTAATAATATAACCAACAATTTTTGGATTATAACATCACCATCTATCACATAATTAAAACCCTTTATAGGTGTTCTACAAGATCATAAAGCATTCATCATATCATCATAGCAGAACCCATTGAAAATAATTAGGATTTATAAAAATCACATCGCCATAATCATAATCTATCCATAAAATAATAAAGGTCTTACCATTAGATCATGTCCCCAATAATTTATAAGTAATATCAAAGTATTTTATATAGATAAAAAACTCCATTAAAATATTATATAAATATTTCTTTAGGAAAATACCATTTTCATTTTGAAATAAATTATTTAAAATAAAAAAATATCCAATGTAATAACAAATTTTTTTTTATGAAAATAAACATGGAAAATTGAAAATAAATCATCAAAACATTGAGTGGTCATGATGGAAGGAAATTAGGTTTATCCCATAATGGTTAAAAACAAATATTCTGTTCACAGCTTTGGTAAAAGTAACTTACTTATAAAAATATAGGAAGACTCTTTTAATAACATTTTATAAAGTAAAAAATATGAAAAAATAACTTTTAAAAATCATTAGATCATTTTACAAACATACTTGAATAAATTTTATAGAACATGGTCAATGAGGAGAACGATTCCCAACCAAAAGAAGAGAAATACTGACAGTCTTTCTAATAAAATGACAGACTATTTTGAGTACCTAAGCGATTCAAATGGTATTACAACATAAAAAATATTTAAATAACTATATTAGAAGAATATATAATTTATTTATCAAATAAGGATCATATAATTACTCTCAATTTAAATTCATGTATAAATAATCCTGTTAAAAATGTGATTGAAACATAAATCCCTTACCTCAACTTCTATATTATTTTGTATGCATTAAAACATCCTATATTAAAAATATTTATTTATTATACGTATATTTTAAAACAATTTTCATATATAACGTACAATGTATCATTCCTTTATAATTTCCAATTATCATTTTTTTAAAAATTTCTTCATTAAAATGATCATTCAAGTGAAATATTATCCACTACTACAAAACAGAACTACAGTCATGATCATATATTCCTGTGGATAAACGAAAACTATATCCATGTGTAGAAGTGACCGTGGGTGAATGTTATCTAATGATATTGGAAGAACATCCATGGATATATTGTAACATACCAAGTAAGTAATGAATAAATAGATATTTTTATCTATGTCTATTAATGAACTAGATACTATTTTAGAGGCTTAAAATGAAAATAAATCCAATCTTAAGCATGGAATACACTAATATTTTTAAAAGATTATTTTAATGCCTTTTGATGGAAAACCATTTTTAAATATATAATTTGACAATTTTATAAGCTATGTTTGTCAAAATAAACTTATTCTTTATGATTGGGACCTCAAAATTTACTTTGTGTGAATTTTTGGTATTTTTCTGACAATGTTCATTTTTTTAATGAATAGTGAAAAATACTGCATTTTACATCAAAACTGCTTTTTAATCTAATTTATTTATATGATTAGATTACCTTTTGAATTGGTTTTGAAGTGAAATTAGAATATATTTTTACCATTTAATCCAATGGTGGTCATTGGAATCAATTTCACTTTGAAATTGGACTTAAACTGGCGTCAATCTTTTGATACTTATTGTTTCATAAAAACACCCTAGTTGCTCTGACAGCGGGAATTAATTATTAAATTAATTAATGTGACTTATATGTTTTGTATTTTGTAAAATAGACTTCATTTTGGAATTCGGAATATCAAATATAGTTTAGGGTGAATTTTTGGTAATTTTCTGAAAAACTTCAATTTTTGATGAATAGTGGAACCACTAAGTGGTACTTATAAAAACTGATTTTCCGTTTAAATGAAATTTTCCCATCATTGTGTTTTGAATTTCAAAAATCTGACATACATGGTTGTCATTAAGAATTAATATGTGGTTCAATGGGATGAAAATAATTTTTTGGTGAATAGTACCTTTTTTCCATTAATCGCGATTAGAGGTAATTGGTGTAATTTAAGGTAAAAATGATATTATAAAAATGTGAAACACCATGAAACTTGTCCTACCTCTATTGGATGACTCTTGTACGACCAATACAACCCATGGGTCGATTTAGGGAACCCCAAGGAGCCACTTGGGTGAGATAATGACTTTAATGACTTTTTTTAAATAAAGGTGAAAATGACACTAACATAAATTGTTTTACTAAAACAATTTTTATAAGGGGTTATTATAATCATATTTTTGTCTATAAATATTCATTAGAATGCTAAAATGATTTCCTACATCATATTATTATTATTTTATAATTTTTAGACAATAAATAAATTAAATTATTTATAACATCATGATGATGCAGCGATGACCTCATTATTTAACGATTAAAATAAAATGGAAAGATAATGTAATATCTAAGACCTACACATGTACAAAAACTATTGGATGGGAATATTTCGAAGCCTTATCATCTTATCTTAGAAATATATCAATGTGGGACCTTATAAATTCGAAACACCTTTGAAAATAAAATAATAGTTTCATGATTTCCAAAAGTGCCCCTCCTCTCCTCTTATAAAAGGCTCCCACCTCTACCTCATTTCACACACTCCTCAAGCCTTTGGCTCGGCCAACCCCGGCCCATTTACTCTCACCACATCCCTCTCCTCATACTAGAGGATTCCCTTTGGTCAGAATCCTTTAAAAGGAAGCCTTTAGGATCAAATCAAAAGGAGTTACACTTTTAAAGGTAATTCATTCTCTCTTGTTCATTTGTTTTATTTTGCTTCTAAAACCCCATAAACTCTTTTTATTTACTTATTTTGTAATAACACCAGTATCTTAAATAAACTAGGATGTTGTTATAAGATTTATTCGAGCTACACTCTCTCACAACAACATCAAATGGTTAAAGAACATACGGTTTCCGTGGATGGCGAAATTCTGCCTCCCGAAACGATGAATGTTCAATACTCATTTAACACCTTCAAAGGTGGCCATTATGATGTCACTATTTTTATATATGATATATAATATGTTTATTATTTCCTTAAGCTTCTGTATTTTTCATTTATGGTATACCATTATTCTTCCATTATGGGTAAACACGATATCTTCATTTTAGGAAGTTCGGACTACCGCCCCCTGAAAGTGATTTGATTCATTAATACCATATGTGGGATGTGTAGAGGATAAAGTAAAGTATATTAGATATGTTATTATACTGGAATTATAATATAATCTTATATAATTATGATTCCATTCCAGAAAATACGAAATAGAAATGGAAGTAGCGTTCATGCGTACGTACGGCTTACCGTCTCCATGAACGGTGCATTTCATTTCTTACCAATAAATGTGATTTAATATTATAAATACATGTATATGATGAATATATATGATATATATGTTATCCAAATCATTAATATAATTCTGGATATAACGAAACTTTGACCAAATTAACAATAGGTAAGTGTTAGAAGTCTGTTTTTGACTTATGAACCAAATACCGACAAAATGAACATTATTAACTTAAATTATTACATGATGTTCATAACATGGTATAAAAGGAATAATGAACTTGAAAAATGTTCTTAAGCAAGTAGAGATTAACTCAAGTTTATTATTTAGGAGATTAAAGAATGACTGAGTCAAGTCGGACCCGAGGTAAGGGAACTTCTTAACCCAATTTCCATTCTTTGGGTTAATCTCCTACATTCAAATTATGTCATGATATTATTATGTCCTATCTTGTATTTGTACATTCTTTCTGTGTAATTATAGTGAATACAAAAAAAAGATCTATTTTATTTAAAAAAAAGATCCTTGTATGGGACTTCATCTCAATCTTCTTTCATTGAGGCATATTTTGTTTTATACACAACCGTCTATTATACGGTGTATAAACCCCTTTGACTTTTACGTTTATTCAAAAGGAATATTTTTTATACGAAGCGTTTACTAAACGACAAAAGGGAATGTTTTTGTCCGGCGTATGTGGCGACAACAACTTCTCCGCTGTCGTGACCGTTATTTGAGTTTCGGCTTCCTCTACAAGCCATACCTTCTTTTTAAAAGAAAAATAAATACCATGTTTTACTTTTCTTTTATTTTGGTATCAAAAATGATTTTCATAATGTTTTTATATCAATGTGTTATATTGATATCTTGTGATTGAAAGGTGGGAATGTTATGTTTCCTTTATGAATGTTTTATGTGATATGATTATGTTGAGGTTCTTGGGCATTATTATGAAAACGGGTGGTTCCATGATAAACTATGGGCGGGTGAGCCCGATATAGCTCTCCAATGCATTGGGTAACGCGAAGAAGTGTAACGTTAAGGTTTATCCAAAGAGATTTAGGGAATATACTGTGATGGGTATTCCAAACGTAACCAAGAGGGTTACCCCCTATGTAAGAATGTTATGAATGCCTCAAGTTACCTTTATGTATTATGATTTCTATGATTTATTCATGATTTGAAGAGGTATGTTAAAGTGCTTATGTTTTATGGGTAATGTATGATCTCATCCTTATGTATATATGTACCCATGTTTCCTGTCCATATTTTTATATCCCTTATTGAGCTTTTTATGCTCATCCCAAGTTTTTTTGAAATGTTTTTTAGAGGTCAAGGGAAAGGTACATGATATGATGATAGTGTCAAGGAAGATTCATGAAAGAATCCATGTATATTTTAAATATGTTTCCATTGATGGTAATGAAGAATACTATCTTTATGTAACCACTTTGTTTATATGTGGAATGTAATGCATGTTTTATGATCTAATTCTCTAAAACTCTAAACCCGAAAAGATCCTCAATGTGTAATCTTGTGATAACTCAAGATTAAGTAAGGTTTAAGGATGGGGCCTTATAGTTGGTATCAAAGGTTGGTTTATATAACTTTAGGAGTTAGAATTCTATTAAATGATTATCCAAAAAAAATTTATGGTCAAATTTATGTGATATAGTATTTGAAGATTACCATGTTGCTCCATCTAAGACATGTTTGTTCAGAATGGTTTTCCGCAGAGGAAATAGGGAAGCAGTGCTAGGAAGGCATACAGAAGGAAATAACCTTCCGAATCAGCATCCTGAGATGGTCGGAATTGGAACTGAACAGTTTGTTGCAGTAATGGAATAGTAGACTCAGGCTATAAATGGTGGTAGTATCCATGCACGAGATCAGCCAGATCAACCGCAGAGGAACATGTCAGTGGTGGAACATTTCATGAGGTAACATCCCCCATCATTCAGAGGATCATCTGACCCTGTGCTAGCTGAAGGGTGGATTAAAGAACTAGAGAAGATTTTCGATGTCATGGGGTGTTCAGACAATCAAAAGGTTAGTCTTGATATTTACCGTTTGGTGGGTGAGGCAGATCAGTGGTGGACGATGGTTAAAAATATCAGGGATGTTGATGAGATTGATGCTCTCGGCTGGGATGAATTCAAAGGTATGTTTCTTGAGAAGTATTTTCCTAAGGATTTTCGACTTAGGATGGAAAATAAATTCTTGGAATTGAGGCAAGAGGAAGACTCAGTGGCTGCCTATGAAGAAAGGTTCACTCGTTTGGCAAGGTATGCTCCAAATTTTATCTGAGACCTTGATAGTAAAATCAATCGTTTTTTCTCAGGATTCATGCCAAAATATAAAAAGGAATTGGCTTCTCATGAGTTTAAAAGTTATGAAAAGCTTGTTCGATGTGCTGAGAAGGTGGAAATGGAGTTTGCCGATGATCAAGTGTTCTATAACAACCAACAAAAGAAGAGACCGAGGTGGCAGGAGAAAGGTAAGAATTATTCAAAAAAGTCTGATGGAAAGAAAGCTAAGTTTCCAGTTTGTGATAAATGTGGCAAAAGGCATGCTGGGGAATGTCTTCTGAATTCTAAGAAGTGCTACCGATGTGGTAAGATGGGACATAAGGCTCGTGATTGCACTGAAAAAGATCAAGGTGAAGGTAAGACCAAATTTGATTTACATTTAGTGAACTGTTTTAAGTGCAATGAGATGGGTCACTATGCAAATTATTGTCCGACAAAGAGCTTGAGTGATTGGAAGTAGTTAAACTACAAGTAGAAATGGGTGGTGAAATCCTTTGCAACTACTTTAGCAGATGTCGGGCCATCAAATGAAGTTGTATCAGGTACTTTGTTTGTTTTTTCAGATTATGCCAGTGTGTTGTTTGATTCGGGGTCTACACATTCTTTCATCTCTGAAACCTTTTCTAGTAAAATGGGAATACCATCTCAAGAAATGACTCTTGAACTTTTGGTAAAAACACCTGGGGTAATGTTGAGGAAAAAATAATTTATAAGAATATTCTTATCCTTATCTGTGGAAAGCACCTACTTGAAAACCTTATTGTTCTACCACTAGTAGAGTTTGATGTTATCCTGGGTATGGATTGGCTCTCTATTTACCATGCTAAGATTGACTGTAGAGCTAAAGAAGTTTCTTTTCAGAAAGAATTTCAGTTTGTGTACAAGAATGAACCCTTACTGTTGATAACTTATCAAGAGGCCAAGAAACTTGTAAAAGATGGAAATGAATGTTACCTTGCACACATCGTTGAAAATAAAGGAACTGTTCAAATTAATGATGTGTCAGTGGTAAATGAGTATCCTGATGTTTTTCCTGATGAGTTGCCTGGAATAATACCAGATCGGGAAGTTGAGTTTACTATTGACTTAGTTCCTGATGCTAAGCCAATTTCAAAACCCCCTTATCGAATGGCTCAAATTGAACATTTAGAGTTAAAGGAAAAATTGCAAGATTTATTAGAGAAAGGTTTCATTCGACCTAGCACATCACCATGGGGTGCTCCTGTTTTATTTGTTAAAAAGAAAGATGGTTCTATGAGACTTTGCATTGATTATAGGGCCTTGAATAATATTATTGTTAAGAACAAATATCCTTTGCCTCATATCGATGATTTGTTTGATCAGCTCCAGGGAGCTCAGTATTTTTCGAAGATTGACTTGAGGTCGGTGTACCATCAGTTGAAAGTAAAATAAGTAGATGTTCCGAAGACTGCTTTTCATACTAGATATGGCCATTATGAATTTGTAGTTATGCCTTTTGGGCTAACCAATGCACCTGTTGTATTCATGGACTTAATGAATTTAATTTTCCATGAATTCTTGGATAAGTTTGTGGTGGTTTTCATTGATGATATTTTGGTGTTTTCTAAACGTAAAGAGGAGCATGAAAGTCATTTAAGGGTTGTTTTGAAAAACTTAAATGAAAAGAAACTATATGGAAAATTCAGCAAGTGTGCGTTTTGGTTGCCACAAATTTCTTTCCTTGGTCATATTTTTTCTAAATATGGAATAACTGTTGATCCTGCAAAAACAAAAGTTGTGGAAGACTGGCCAAGACCCAAAAATTTCACTGAGATTCATAGCTTCCTTGGTTTGGCAGGCTATTACCGAAGGTTTGTTAGAAATTTTTCACGGTTATCTAGTCTAATGACTAAGCTAACTCGAAAGGGTGTTAAGTTTATCTGGACAAAAGAATGTGATGATTGTTTTCCGGAATTGAAAAGAAGATTGGTGAATGCTCCAGTTTTGGCACTACCTTCCAGGAATGGTGAGTTTGTTATATACAGTGATGCTTCATTGAAAGGACTTGGTTGCGTCCTAATGCAGAATGATCAGGTAATTACTTATGCTTTACAACAGTTGAAAACTCATGAGGTAAATTATCCTACACATGATTTGGAATTAGCTGTTGTTGTTTTTGCTTTAAAAATTTGGAGGCATCATTTGTATGGAGTAAAGTGTGAAACATATACCGATCACAAATGTTTAAAATATATATTCACTCAGAAAGAATTGAACATGAGACAAAGGAGATGGCTAGAATTAATCAAGGATTATGATTGTACAATTCATTACCATCCGGGAAAAGAAAATAAAGTGGCTGATGCTTTAAGTCGAAAAAGTAATGCTTCATTAGCAATGTTGCATTTGGAACTTGATCCTTTGGTTAACGATTTGATGAACTTTGGCATAGAAGTGTGGGTGCAGGATGTTCTTCTGTTTTGTTTCAGGTATCAGTGAGATCATCTCTATCAGATAGAATCAAGCAAGCACAGAAGCAAGACAGTGAGTTGCAGAAAAAGGTAGAGTTGGTTCAGAAAGGTAAGTTGCCTTAATTCAACGTTGATAATGATTGCGTTTTGATATTTGGGAAGAGATTGTGTGTGCCTTTTGATTCATATTTGAATAGAGAGTTGTTATGTGAAGCTCATAGTTCTCCGTTTTCAGTTCATCCTGGCAGTACAAAGATGTACAGAGATCTGCGGGAGTATTACTGGTGGGATGGAATGAAAAGAGATATTGCTGATTTTACTATGAAGTGTTTGACATGTCAACAGGTTAAAGCAGAGCGGCAGTTACCAAAAGGGATGCTTCAGCCTTTACCAGTTCCAGAATGGAAATGGGAGAATATATCCATGGACTTTGTTGTGGGATTACCTAAGACATCTCGAGGTAATAATGCAATCTGGGTTATTGTTGATCGCTTGACCAAAATTGCTCATTTCCTTGCTATACGAGATACTTTTTACCTAGATCAGCTTTTCCGTTTGTATCTTAAAGAGATAGTCAGGTTACATGGATTTCCCCTCTCCATTGTATATGATCATGATCCCAGGTTCACTTCTAACTTTTGGAAAGGCCTTCAGAAGTCATTGGGTACTGAATTAAATTTTAGTACAGCTTTTCGTCCTCAATCAGATGGGCAGTCAGAACGAACAATTCAGACATTGGAAGATATGCTACGTTCTTGCTGTATGGATTATCAGGTAATTTGGGACCAACATATTTCTTTGGTTGAATTTTCATATAATAACAGTTTTCATTCCAGTATACAGATGGCACCATTTCAGGCATTATATGGGAAGCAGTGTCGAACTCCAGCTTTCTGGGATGAAGTGGGTGAAAGGAAGTTGATGGGACCAGAGTTGGTAGAAGAGATGGCAGAAAAAGTTCAGTTGATTCAGAGACACATAAGAACAGCTCAGAGCAGGCAGAAAAGTTATGCGGACAACAGGAGGAAGGATCTCTCTTTTGAGGTAGGTGATCATGTTTTTCTCAAAGTATCACCATGGAAAAGTGTGATGCGATTTGGTAAGAAACGAAAGCTGAGTCCAAGGTTTATTGGACCATATGAAATTCTAGAGAGTTGGATCAGTTGCATACCGAGTGGCTTTAACTACGAGTTTATCTCAGGTACACAATTTTTTTCACATTTCGATTTTGAGAAAGTTATGCCAGATCCATCTCATGTTTTGAGTCCAGAGGAAGTTCAGCTGGAAGAGAACCTATCTTATGAGGAACAACTGGTCCAGATTCTTGAATACAGGGAGCAAGTGTTACCTAATAAGGTGATTAATCAGGTAATGGTTTTGTGGAAAAACCACATGATGGAAGAGGCAACATGAGAATCTGAAAATTCAAAGAGGGATAAGTACCCCCATTTATTCGATAAGTAAATAAATTGCGGGGATGCAATTTTCTAAAGGGGGGAAGGATGTAACATCCCAAGTAAGTAATGAATAAATATATATTTTTATCTATGTCTATTAATGAACTAGATACTGTTTTAGAGGCTTAAAATGAAAATAAATCCAATCTTAAGCATGGAATACACTAATATTTTTAAAAGATTGTTTTACTGCCTTTTGATGGAAAACCATTTTTAAATCTATCTTATGACAATTTTATAAGCTATGTTTGTCAAAATAATCTTATTTTTTATGATTGGGACATCAAAATTTACTTTTTGTGAATTTTTGGTATTTTTCTGACAAAGTTCATTTTTTTAATGAATAGTGAAAAATACTGCATTTTACATCAAAACTGCTTTTTAATCTAATTTATTTATATGATTAGATTATCTTTTGAATTGGTTTTGAAGTGAAATTATAATATATTTTTACCATTTAATCCAATGGTGGTCATTGGAATCAACTTCACTTTGAAATTGGACTTAAACTGGCGTCAATCATTTGATACTTATTGTTTCAAAAAAACACGCTATTTGATCTGACAGCGGGAATTAATTATTAAATTAATTAATGTGAATTATATGTTTTGAATTTTCTAAAATAGACTTAATTTTTGAATTCGGAATATCAAATATAGCTTAGGATGAATTTTTGGTAATTTTCTGAAAAACTTCAATTTTTTATGAATAGTGAAACCACTAAGTGGTACTTATAAAAACTGATTTTACGTTTAAATGAACTTTTCCCATCATTGTGTTTTGAATTTCAAAAATCTGACATACATGGTTGTCATTAAGAAGTAAAATGTGGTTCAATGGGATGAAAATAATTTTTTGGTGAATAGTAACTTTTTTTCATTAATCGCGATTAGAGGTAATTTGTGTAATTTATGGTAAAAATGATATTATAAAAATGTGAAAACACCATGAAACTTGTCCTACCCCTATTGGATGAGTCATGGATGACCAAGACAACCCATGGGTCGATTTAGGGGACCCCATGGTGCCACTTGGGTGAGATAATTACTTTAATGCCTTTTTTTAAATAAAGGTGAAAATGACACTAACATAAATTGTTTTACTAAAAAAAATTTAGAAGGGGTTATGCTAATCATATATTTGTCTATAAATACTCATTAGAAAGATAAAAAGATTTCATACATCATATTATTTTTTTTATAATTTTTAGACATTAAATAAATTAAATTATTTATGACATCATGATGATGCAACGATAACCTCATTATTTAACGATTAAAATAAAATGGAAAGATAATGTAATATCTAAGACCTACACCCGTCCAAAAACTATTGGATGGAAATATTTCGAATCCTTATCATCTTATCTTTGAAATATATCAATGTGGGACAATATAAATTCTAAACACTTTTGAAAATAAAATAATAGTTTCATGATTTCCAAAAGTGCCCCTCCTCTCCACTTATAAAAGGCAACCACCTCTACCTCATTTCACACACTCCTCAAGCCTTTGTCTCGGCCAACCCCTGCCCATTTACTCTCTCCACATCCCTCTCCTCATCCTAGATGATTCCCCTTGGGCATAATCCTTTCAAAGGAAGCCTTTAGACTCAAATCAAAAGGAGTTACACTTTTAATGGTAATTCATTCTCTCATGTTCATTTGTTTTATTTTGCTTCTCCAACCCCCTAAACTCTTTTTATTTACTTATTTTGTAACAACACCAGTATCTTCAATATACTAGGATGTTGTTATAAGATTTATTCGAGCTACACTCTCACACAACTACATCAAATGGTTAAAGAACATACGGATTCCGTGGATGGCGAAATTCTGCCTCCCGAAACGATGATTGTTCAATACTCATTTAACACCTTCAAAGGTGGTCATTATGATGTCACTATTTTTATATATGATATATAATATGTTTATTCTTTCCTTAAGGTTCTGTATTTTTCATTTATGGTATACCATTATTGTTCCATTATGGGTAAACACGATATCTTCATTTTAGGAAGTGCGGACTACCGCCCCTTGAAAGTGATTTGATTCGTTAATACCATATGTGGGATGTTTAAAGGATAAAGTTAATGATAATATATATGTTATTATAATGGAATTATAATATACTCTTATATAATTATTATTCCATTCCAAAAAATATGAAATAGAAATGGAAGTAGCGTTCATGCGTACGTACGGCTTACCGTCTCCATGAACGGTGCGTTTCATTTCTTACCTCTAAATGTGATGTAATATTATAAATACATGTATATGATGAATATATATGATATATATGTTATCCAAATCATTAATATCATTCTGGATATAACGAACCTTTGACTAAATTAACAACATGTAAGTGTCAGAAGTCTATTTTTGACTTAAGAACCAAATACCGACAAAATGAACATTATTAACATAAATGATTACATGATGTTCATAACATGGTATAAAATAAATAATGAACTTCAAAAAGGTTCTTAAGCAAGTAGAGATTAACTCAAGTTTATTATTCTGGATATTAAACAATGACCGAGTCAAGTCCGACCCGAGGTAAGGGAACTTCTTAACCCAATTTCCATTCTTTGGGTTAATCTCCTACTTTCAAATTACGTCATGATATTATTATGTCCTATCTTGTATTTGTACTTTCTTTATGTGTAATTATAGTGAATACAAAAAATAAATCTATTTTATTTAAAAAAAATATCCTTGTATGGGACTTCGTCTCAATCTTCTTTCATTGAGGCGTATTTTGTTTTATACAAAACCTTCTATTATACGGTGTATAAACCCCTTTGACTTTTACGTTTATTCAAAAGGAATCTTTTTTATACGAAGCGTTTACTAAACGACAAAAGGGAATGTTTTTGTCATACGTATGCGGCAACAACGACTTCTCCACTGTCGTGACCGTTATTTGAGTTTCGGCTTCCTCTACAAGCGATACCTTCTTTTTAAAAGAAAACTAAATACAATGTTTTACTTTTCTTTTATTTTGGTATCGAAAATGGTTTTCATAATGATTTTATATCAATTTGTTGTATTGATATCTTGTGATTTAAATGTGGGAATGTTATGTTTCCTTTATGCATGTTTTATGTGATATGATTATGTTGAGGTTCTTGGGCATTATTATGAAAACGGGTGGTTCTGTGATAAACTAAGGGCGGGTGAGCCCGATATTGCTCTCCAATGCATTGGGTAACTCAAAGGAGTGTAACGTTAAGGTTTCTCCTAAGAGATTTATGGAATATATTGTGATGGGTATTCCAAACGTAACCAAGAGGGTTACTCCGTACGTAAGAATGTTATGAATGCCTCAAGTTACCTTTATGTCTTATGATTTCTATGATTTATTCATGATTTGATGAGGTATGTTAAAGTGCTTATGTTTTATGGGTATGGTATGATATCATCCTTATGTATATATGTACCCATGTTTCCTTTCCATATTTTTATATCCCTTACTGAGATTTTTATGCTCATCCCAAGTTTTTTTGAAATGTTTTTCACAGGTCAAGGGAAAGGTACATGATATGATGATAGTGTCAAGGAAGTGTCAAGAAAGCATCCATGTTTATTTTAAATATGTTTCCATTGATGGGAATGAAGAATATTATCTTTATGTAACCACTTTGTTTATATGTGGAATGTAATGCATGTTTTATGATCTAATTCTCTAAAACTCTAAACCCGAAAAGATCCTCAATGTGTAATCTTGTGATTACTCAAGATTAAGTAAGGTTTAAGGCTGGGGCCTTATATATATCCCCATATCCATAGGTTACCTATTTCCAAATGCCAAAAGACTATGGCTATAAGTTGATACATGAAATTTTATTCGCAGGATAATAATGTGGGAAACTGTTTTTATTATGGGAATAACCTATAACCATAAACATTTTTTTGTATGGATGTAAACATGACTATACCCTTGAAAAAAAACTTCTTTAGCTATATGTCTATAAAAATATAGTTTTTAATATATATATATATATATATTCATATTTACTAATAACAATTTTTAAATACTATATTAGTAGAGTGGAATAAGCCCCAATTTTTTTCACCAATGTTGTGTTTCATAATCCATCTATATATTTTTTCATAAGCCAAACACACACACACACACACATATATATATATATATATATATTCATAATATCACATATAATCACAAAATATTACACTATGCAGTGGTAGGAGTTCCTCACTATTCTTGTTATGTGATGGGTTTTAAACTGAACATTGATATTTTAATATATTACATTATATATATATATTTATATAAAAAGTTGTATATAAAAATTCATAAAAATTAAATATTTCGTAATGGAGAAGTATTCAGGGATTATTTCTATGGATTGGGTTCTAAATACACTAGAGATATTATTTTAATGTCCCTTACTACATATTTATACTAATGTGAAGTAACATCTTAATTTAATTTATTATAGAAAAGTGGAAAACATCCAGTTCCTTGGTTGTTTTGGGTGATATCAAATCCCACATCATTCAATATTTTTTCAATATACTATTGCCATGGTCAAAATGACTCCAGAAATATGTGTCCACATAGACTAAGAAAGATATCCATGTAGACCCACCAATATAAATCCATGGCTATTTCCCATGGAAATAACTCATATAGTATATAGATATAGATTTTAGGATATATCCCCACCAATATGATTCACATGAGATATTCCCATGACTATATCCATATTTTCAACTTGTAATCCATTTTCCATGAATGTTTTTGGATGATGGTTCCAGTATTTTCAACTTGGTCATTGTTTCATCATCTCCATATTATTAATCATGGCATAGGTATAATATTAATTCATTATATAAAACATTATTGAAGGTATCAAGGAACAAAGTTCACCCTTTTGGGTTTTATATTTACATATTTTATCCCTAAAGTGATGAAAATTCATCCTCTCTTATGATCCAAGACGCGATAGAGGTCCAAGAATTTTGTGAGAATTTAATAAGCACAAAAATTTAACAAATGATCGTCTCTTTTGGATTGAATAATTTTTTATTTCACATCAATGACACACATTAATTGAAGGATCTGATCATAACCACTCTAGATTATCATCAAACTTCATGAGTCTTCACAGACATTTACCGTCAAATTCTAGGTGGTAGCATGGATCTCCGACGATACCTTTGACACCACTATGATCACCATGATCCCATCCTTCTGATTCGTGAAGGAGAACGAAGATCGAAAGATCGGGAGGGGTATTTATCTCTCTTGGTTATTTGATGATGATATTGGAGCATTCAATCCATTAGAATTAATTGGTGTTGGAAAAGATAATCTCCTCAAATTATATTGTTCGAGATATAAATAACTAGAAAGGGTTCCCAACCCCCGTATATCTAACACACACTAAATAAGATATTAAAAACATGTTATGAAAAACAAAATCTATCATAAGTTCATTTATATTTTTATCACATACTTGTAATATGGATTAAATATATTTTTTGATAAACCATTTAAATTAACTTGAATCTTAATTCCTTTAATATTAAATTATCATTGAATGTTAAAATAATATTTGTCAAATTAATATTTTCCCTTGTATTTACAAAAATACATGTAAATAACTTTAATAAAAATATTCAACCCACTTATTCCATAAATTAATTAAAATGAATTTATTTATTCATCATTTATTGTTAATACTTTGAAAATAATCATAATCTAGTGTGGGGCCCACTATTTTATATACACCTATTCACCGGAGTACATAAAACTCTTGAATACAATATTTTGTATGAACCTAAAAGACCTTATCTTGATTGTAGTGAATACCATTCCCAAACCAGTAGTAGAGTTTAGTAACCCATCATGCCACCTAAAGAGAGAAGGAATATTCATATCATTTTCAACCGTCATACGAACATTCAATATGCAATATATTCTATTTTTCATACTCCATCTGAAAATGTGGGAATCATAGCTTATGTCATCATCCATTATTTCATTATTATTTGTTTATATAACTTGATAGAATAACCTTCGACTACCAAGGACATAGATTTAATGAAGGTACTACCATCATGATCAACTAGGCCATAGATATCACTTCTTCCACTTGGATGGGAAATTTTTTATCTTAACCATTCAACCAATACAATACCACCAAATATTGACCGAACACACACTACCTCTCAAGAACATCAATTCCATGGTTTTTCCTTACATCAAAGTACATGATTATATGGATGACATTTATAATGATCTCATGTTAATACACCAATACACATGTTCATAGATAGTAACAACCAATGAAACCATAAAACATGTGGTGTTCATATTCTATTTCCATTACTCATGATCTCATCTACTCAGGATCGAAAATTGTGAAATTCATGAGAAAAATTCTCAAATCCTATGATCCCATAATACCGGATAGTCAGAAATCATTTTTTTCTTAAAAAAATGATGTATCAAGACCATATTACATTTTTTAATATTAATTTCATAGTATGTCACCATTCCCATAATATCATGAGAAATTCAATAACTTTTGATATAATAAATAATCTATAAAAATTACTCTATATTTAATAAAAATAGAAATATCAACACATTTATGGAAATTATACATCATACATAACTTAATGGATACTAGATTTGGTAAGAAACGAATAATTCTACGTCTAGGGAATAGACCTTTAAACAGTCCCACTTAAACTTGATAAAACTTCTTAAATGATGCTTTTAGCTCGAACATGTTAAGCTCATGTTTTTGTTGATTTATGGATTTATTCATGCCCCTTACACATTTCATCTTCATGGCTATTCTACTATTGTACACTTTATCCTCCTTGAGTAATACTCCACATGAGATTATATCTTTGATTATATCCATTTTCCAATATAAAAACTTGACATCATGTCTAGAACTACTAATTAAATTATCACAATGAGAAAACTTTTCTTACTAGGTGTTATTCCATGATTCGAAAAAAATTACATATCATATACTAATAATTTTTCAGAATTATAACAAACAACACACTCAGTATGTTTAGACATGGAAACCATTTACCTAAATGATATTCACTTGACCATTAACATAACCTTCTTGTAATATTAGATCTTGTTGATTAAAGGATGAAAACTTCTACCACTTAAAACTGGTATCCTTTATTCTATACATACTTGGAATATATACTTTTTACTTGATATTGTATAATTGGATAGTTTTGATTGCATCCCATATAGTTATCCTAAATATAATTGATATTTTTTTACCTCAATTTATATGTTTGAAATATCATTTCTCATATATGTCATGGAATATTTGATTGATCCATCAAAAAAAATTAAGAATTTAACTCACCTCATGAATCTCCCCTATGTACTATACAAGCATTAATAGGGAAATTAATTCCCTGTGTAATTGGTAACGATTTTCTCTTGAATTTTACAGCCTGTATTTTTCAAAAACCTATCATTATATATAAAATTTTTTAGGTCTAAAGACCCCATTAGATCTACATAAGTAGTTTCTATTCACTTGAACATAAGATAATAATTTAATTAAATCTCTAAATATATAATTTCATCTAGATCTTAACTAACTAAAAGACTATTAGTTGTTTATTATATATTAGTAAACATATTTTTCTTGGGAAATATTGAAAATCCAAAAAACATCATATGGAAACATAGACAAATTCAATCAAAATGAATATTCTATTATTTAATTACATACATAAATCAAAAACAATATTTTCGTAACTTTCACCCCATATTAGAATTATATTGTGTCACAAAGAGGTTTAGGTTGCATCGTATATATGCCATCAAAAATTTGTGGTCTTCACATCCAATACTCAATTTAATCATCATAGATTGTAGAAATGACAATTAAAATTCTAATTGATTTAGTCTTAATAAATTGATATTACCAATCAATCCTCGTGAGTACCACTATTGTACCACTCACATATAGTCTCACTTGAATAGCCACCATAATATTCAAAATAATAAGCCCATATAATAAGATATATGGAAGCCATTATTGAATTTTAATTGATCTTGTCTATTTAATATTGTTTCCCATTAATGATTACTTTTAGGATCCATTATTCTCAATGAATAATATATCCCTATCAACGATGAATGTAAAACCATTACCTGGGTTTTATCCTTCCTACATAATATATGTCTATGGAGTATTCATTTTCTACAAGATCTTGTGAAACATATTCCGATGCCAAATATATGTTGTTCTACAACCTTGACTAGATCCAAGTAAATATTTCTCATAATATCCCAAATTGATATTTGAATCATTTTATATAAATATATTAGGAAAATTAATTATAATTATTCTATAATATGGATTTAGATAATATCAAATATGAGCTTTAGGATATTAACTGAGAAGTACATTGTTTTTTTTCTAGATGTAATTCCGTTTATATTGTTAATGAATTATTTGTATACAAACCCAATGATCTTTAGACATAATGAATTTATATCATTCAATAACTTATATAAGATTCATTTTTTATCATATCTATCATGTTATTATGGGATAATTAAAGTATTTGAGATGAATGTCTTGAATAATAATCGAAGAATTTGTAACAGATATATGCCTCGACATTTACACTTTTTTTATATACATCATGAATCCAATGTGTATAAGGGAATGTGAGTTTTATAATTACTCAATGTTACCTTTTCTAATCAATTTTAACATGTAATACCCACCATCGATCCTACTTAGTAACACGAAAAGTTGATGTGTATAAGGAAATGTGAATTTTTGGAATTACTCTATGCCACATTATAATATTCAATGAATTATGGTTCACGATATTATTCAGTGTATGTGCCCAAATCTAATCATATATTCCAACCATGAAAATAGTATACTTCACTATCAAATTTATTAAACAAACTCAAAGTAACCCTATAAATTATATTTACCTCTAAATTAACCTTGTTATAGTTAACAACATTTAGCTAAAATAATTATTGAATAATTTTGACTTACATTCCTTTTAAGGGTTTCTATGCCCAAAAATAGTAACATAAGCATGTTAATAATATATAAGGTTGTTAAATTCAATGATTCTAAATCAATAGTGTCTATATTCCTGGATTTAACATAATTTTTCTTGATAAGGTATTATCTTCCCCCAATTGGGTTTATATATCTGAAATTTTATATTCATTAGGAATTGAAAATGAATCGAGTATTAATGGACTAGTGGATGAGTATTGGACACCTTTGAAAAAATTCACTGAAAAACATGGAATGATGTCTCCTTGTGTGAAATGATCACATGAGATAAATGTTTTTTATTCTTAATACAAATTTTTACTAGAACTATTATCATGGAAATTAGAAGTTGTGTATTTCCCACCACTAACTCTTGAATAATCCTTTTTGAACTACTCATAAAATACACCTTACTTATTGTAAATTTTGTTCTCAAAATTGGTTTATATATTTAAATACATATTTGTGATAAGAATTTTTTATTCAATACTAAATAAGTAAAATATAAACATTACATACAATAGATGAATATACCTGATGATGAAGTGACTAATTTTTTCATCAATTCAGTTCATTGCATTCATGCACTCAAGGACTTACTTCATGAAAAAAAGAAAATAATAACAAGTATTATAAACAACCTATTTTCACTGAAGAACATTGTGAAGGTTTCTCTATTATCAAACGTTCCATTGGGTTTTTTTGAGTTATAAATCAAATTGTGAACCATAATAAATATATATTATACCTGATGTAAGTTCTTATATACGTAGAAAAAATCTACCTAAAAGGTATTGAATCATTTTATTCATATTCATAATTTTGTTATCTTAAATAGAACTGTATTCCATGGGTGATAAATATATAATAATGGGATATATTGAATGATTGTGATCCATATTTTTTATTTACAATTTTACTGTTTAATAATCACCCACTCATATGTAGCTTCACTTTCTCATTGTAAGATTCTTAAAGATGAGACATCATGTGAAATCTTCCATGTCATGATGTTTTATCCAAAACTCAAATTGGGAGAGGATGATAACATTATTATATAACCATCATATCCATCATACATGAGTCTCATGTAAACATTTTTCATACCATCACTTCCAAATGTACCTCAACAGTTATTGGGGACTTTAGTACCATGAATTATCCTATATTGTAGTACTATAGGAAAGTCCCTATACTATTTATGGAACATTATGCTGGTATGGACACTAAAAATTACCAATATTAATTATAATATATATATTTGGTATTAATTTTCATTTTCTATAAAAATAAATTCTAGTCTATTCGTACTTTTATCTGGATTATTGATTCGATGTTACTTATTAATAAAATCATTAAATACATCACACTATTTTATCAAACTACAGTATCCCTCACTAATATACAATGAATATGATATTTCATTAGTAATATGGTAGAAAAGATACTTAAAACCTCCCAATATAGTTTACAAGATATGCTTATACAACTACTTGGGGAGTTCAAGGTAGGTGTTTGAGTAGCCAAATGCATTAACATGAAAATCCTTGATCTGTTGAGTGATGTTCCAAATTATGAAATCATAGAAATGATTTACTCAATTTTTGTCTCTAAATATTCATCAAGATAACTATAAATACTACTATTCTACCATCACTAGTAATTCCAACCAAACACTCTAATAAGAACACACTGGTAATAGGAGGCATCCTCAACTATGGCTGATGAACACACTATAATCCTGGTCATGTTCAAATTAAAATGATAGAAGGTGTTCACGACATAATATGTTTATTCTATGTTATCACAACCACTTCTAAACATGCATTAATAGAATACATTAATCAAATCTTTATGAATTTTATGGTTTATTATTTTATGTGTTTCCATAGACATGAAAATGAATGAAACAATGAGAAATGAATAAATGAAATAAATCACCACACTAGTCTTGAGAATCAATTTTTTGTTGATCTATTATACTCAATATATCAATTATGACCTAAGGCTATCATTCCTAATTTAGATCATGACATGAATAACATATCTCCCATGGTCCAGTGTTTTCACTTCTCATCGAGGAAACCACATCATATCGGTGTGGTCCGCACCTTATAATGTCATCATAAATATTATATGAAAACTTGCATGAAGGTGAGGGGGTCTCGAGAGGTGAAAGATATATATAGATAAGAATGGATGTAAAAACCCTTATACATGTTCAACATAAATGATGATGTAAAAATCATCAATAATAACATTATTATATATTAAAAATATAGCATACATGTAATAAATAATAAAATAAAACAAAACTAAACATGTAAGGGGGCGATTAATTCTCAAGACTACATGACATGAAAATTAAATTCATGATCAAATTAAATTGAATGAAATTTATGTTTGATGGAATAAATATAAATGAAATGAATTATTCAATTACCAAAAATTATTAATTTTCATTTAATATTTAATTTTATATTTATTCACAAATTCAATTATTAAATTAAATTAATTTTATACTTATATTAAATTAAACTTTATAAATAATAAAATTATTGATTTTTTTAATAAAATAATTTATACTTTTTTTGTTCATATGCTTTTTTTTACTATGTTGGGAAGAATCTTCCCACGGCCATTGTGGGTCATTATGAATCCACACATGCCCATTATAGGGTGATTAGAGCAAACTGAACCCATGGTCGGCTGATCAGGGTAGAGGTATTTGCAAACAAAGAGTTACCACATAGGAGGGAGTCAGGTCACGACCACGGCTGTATGGAATCTAGTCGCTCGGGGAAGAGGGGTACACACTGGAGAGCTAACCAAAAAATTAGATGGTTTTCTATGTGGCGGTCTATGAAAATTATTGTGTCAAGCGATATGAGATATGTTTTTATAATAGAGATGCATCCATTGTAGGATGCACAAGAAAATTGGTGTTTCTAGGGCTCTCGCACGTAGTGTTAGTGGTGCAACAATGGAGGTGGGGCCCTAAGATGGTGGGGATAGATGATGGAAGTTGAAATGATCCCTATATAGTCCATAAAACAGTGCAAATACAAGTATTGTTTCCATTATAAGGCATTAGTGATGTCGATGAGGTGGTGGCCATAGAGGAGGTGCATCTGTGGTATGATATTTGAAGGAAAAAATGAGCACTAGAGTGATCCAATGCTGGCTATGAGGGTGGTTCCAAGGTTGGGTGATGATTGAGATCGGTTTTAGAAGAGGGTTCTTGATTAGTATTACACTATAATATTTACAAAACACCCTTTTGTGTTTATAACATTAATGGTTATCCAGAAGAATACTCTTCTTAAACCCCTTTTATTATTTTTATGTGACACACCACCTAACCCAGCTTTTCATTGTTTATTATTTGGAAAATTTTCAAAAATATCAATATTTTAGGAATCTTATTGTTTTTTGACAAAGCCAACATGGTAAGCTTATCTAAAGTATTTTCTATATTGTTTTGAAAAATATTCCATTGTAATCCCACAATAATATCTATATTATATTTAATATTTAATGTTAAACATGTTACTTGATACTTGATTAGGTATTTTATCAATTAGAATGAAATTTAATTCATATTTAATGTTAACATCTTTCTATTATACTATTTTTATTTAGTATTGATTATTATGTATGGATTTTTCCTTGTTTAGTGGCTTACTATTTATAATTATTCATATTGTCTGATTTAGTGAGTTGTAAATGAGTATTTTATCATTATCCTTTATGTATTTATTTTAAAAATGTTTTTAGATAGTTTTTTTATTTATTTATTATAAAGAATGATTCATGATTGTTATGTTCTGAAAACATAATTTAATCATGACTTAAGTGGGGACACTAAATTTTATTACAATAATTATTCCATTCTTATTTACTTATGTGTGGTTGATCATGATGGTATGTTTCTATTTCATATATCCTATAAATCAAGTTATTTTTTTCTTCCTTTATATACATAATTATTTTATGTTTTATCATCCATTATAAATGATGTTTTATATTTTATCAAATATGAAGGGTTATATGAATCATATTAATGAACTATAAAAACATGAGTCTAGCATAAGAAATAGTTTAGGCGTGACATAGAAAATCCAATGTATTAATGTAAATAGAACCTTAGTAATTAAATGTGTTTTTTTAATTAAATGTGTCCTCATTATATGTTCTTTCTATGAGGATTCCTATACTCATACAACCGTTTTATGGGGTCAGGAAAATAAAGATATTGATGCACAGGATGATGAAGATTCTTGTGGTCTATGGATAGGTGATAATGATGTTGGAATTTCTCTAGTAGATGATGAAGGTTGGGATGGTTATGGTGATATTGATATTGAGGCGTCAAATTTTATTATTTATTTATACATTAATTTTTGTGATGTAATTATTTCATTATATTCTAGTAATATTAATATTAAAATTTAATATATTTATATCATCGATATTGTTTGAATTCCGGTGTTATAGTGAATTTTAATGGTATATTTAATTCAATTATGGTGATACATATTCAATTCTATTTTATTTATTTCCGCCAGAGAATGAATGTTGTTATAATAAGAGAAAACATAAATGTTTTTAATGGTCACTCAATGAAATAGCGACATACATGCTAGTGCTATATATATATAACCAAACGTACACCTATGACTATATATCTAATTCCAAATGCATTCCCCATGGATATAGATATATTTTCACCAATGACCAGCTTCCTTGGATATATGATATAGCCATAGCCAATGCCCGTGGAAACATACATATATCCATGGACACATACCATGACTATAACTATTGATAATATTTAAACAAAAGTATGATCCAAAAGGCATATGATAATGTATATTACACATTTATGTGGTTTCCCACATATAATGAGGGTTTTTTATGTGGTTGTAGGTTAATTTTCTAGTATTTCATAGTAAATTATTCATACAACTTCTATTTTCTTATGGTATTTAGTATAATAATCAAGTGATCTTCATGCTCATTATTTATATTGAAATATATTTGAATATAATATATAACGAAAAATAAAAATTTATCAAGGTAATATCTAAAGAGTATATTCATTAAATCAGTGAATATATGGGGAATTAATATAACCAAATGACATCACTATAAATACACATTTTACATACATTTAATAGAATAATATCATAGGAATTTATTTACATTTAACCCCAAAATGTTATTAACAAGCTCAAGTGAAAATCAGGGAAAAATATTATGCTCATCATAATTGGAAAAAATCATTCATATGGGGTTGAGGATAAAAAAATTTCAGCATGATCTTATTATGTTCTTGATAATCAATATAGAGATGTATTTATCAATATTTTTTCTCAAAAAAAGAACCTGTTCATCCTAAGGTGATGGGCTTGATTAAATTTATCCCATATCAGGATTCACTTAGATTTTCTTCATTAATTACCATAACTCAATCAGGGTTATTCAATATGGATTCCTCGAAATATGCGTTACTCCGGGTATTAGTTCTATTTATAATATAGCTCCATGATTCAATGGAATACTAGAAATATATTTAAGAAATACATCAACAAACTCCTATAAAATTCGCATATCCTCAATGTCAACTATCTCTCTAACCATATGAGATAGAGACCCCCTTTTTATAAAAATCAAGACCCATATAATGGATGAAAATTTGGTTGGATTTTCATTTTCACCCTCAAAATGATATATGCTAAAAGATTTATTAAAATATCACATGGAATTTCTTCATTCTAGAAATATAAATGGTGTATATTTATTGAGATCTAATCAATACTAAAAATAAAATTAAATTACAATAAATAAATAATAAAAATATATTCATAGGAAATACTCTTACAAACATCAAAATGATATTCCCAACTCTTGAGTCGAGTATAAGTGCGCCTTAACCCTCATGATCCACTTCAGTGACTCACAAAACATAGATTTTTCTTTTGTCTAGGTGTTATCCATTCGAACAAATAATTGACCGTCATGGTTCCCAAATTATCCAAATTTATAACATTGAACTATAAATAGTACTTTAGGATGTGGGTTATTTCCCTCCATTGATCTATTCTTGTTACCTTAGTAATTACTTTTACTAGGAACTTATTTTCTACAGATTAAATATTTTTCCATTCCATTGAGATATTTACCTGTGTGATTCTTCTCATTTTCATGAAATTTAGGAAGATGAATCATCTATCCTCTATTTTATTCATCAACTAAAATTCCATGAAACACCATTTTAATCTAATTATGTGTGTTAGTAAACACACACATGTTGAGTTTTTTAATCATATTTCAAGATAGTTGGTTAGGAATAATCTTAAGGCTTCATATTCCAACTTTAATTTCCTTTCATTTCTCTAGAGTAAAATAATTTCATTTCCCATCATTATAAGAATTATCTATGTTTCTTCTTATTACATAAATTGTATGAAACCAGAAATAAAATTATGTGAAATAATAATAATCATAAAAATCATTCTTCGTGCCTTTTTTAAACTTATGATACCTTATGTTTAATCTAGACAATACATGGTCATTATCTATTCAAATAATTTATAATGGATCATAAATATAATGTGAATTGACCTAAAAAATTCTTTGGGAGTGTCTAGTTAGGTGTTAATACATAGGCCCACTCATCATTCATCAGTGATGATAGAGTTAATACTCAATTAAACCCATTTAGAATTTTTACCCCTAATTGAATCTCTGACATAATCACATCAATTTTCTGGCATCCATACTAAGATGCATTTTCTAATAAAATGACACTCCTTTTTTAAACATAACCTAGGATGTTCTCATATACTATTGGTTATCATAGGGTTCTCCCAAAATTTTCCCATCCTAGATTGTAAAAAATAATATAACATTTCTCAGATACAAACTATAAGGATCCAAAAATTACATACATAAATATTACATTGGTTTAGATGAATATCCATTACATATCACTATGGTCCAAGACTAAACTATAATGTCTTAGAGTATTTAGAAAACTAGATGCATAAACAATTGGTACATAAAATATCAATATCATATCCCAAATAGTCATTCAGAACATACACCATTCTTAGAGGTATATTATGGACCCACCCACCACATAATTATAATCCAGTCATATATATTGCATAAGATCCTGAAATCATTTATCATTCCAACATTTTTTAACTTCATGATAAAAAGGGTTTTATCAATAATTTATCATCACAATCCTAAACCTTCTTGAAAAATAATAAAAATGGTTACAATTGTTCATATAAAAAATAATTTATAAGATATATTAATTGATTTGGTTATAGATTAAAGTACAATTATAAGATCACTATAATTATTTTGGAGGAAGATACAATTTTCATTTTTAAATCACTTATTTAAAATCAAAAAATATCTTAAATATTAATGAAAACATTTTCTTTGAAAATAACCATAGAAAACTGTAAAAAAATTCTCAAAACTAAGAGAATTCATAATAGTGGGAAAATTAGTTCATCCACTGTTTATTAAAATAATGATTTCGTTCACATTTACAGTAAAAATTCACAAGTAAATTTTAATGAAAATGATAAGAATATTCTTTTTAAATTTATATTATTGAAATTAAAATATTGTAAAAAAGGGATTTATTAAAAAATCATGAATGGTAAAAATACATTGACCCATGCTTTTCCTACATAAATATTAAATCATATTAGTTTAAAAATCCTTACATATCAAGATGATCAATTATAGAACCATAAAGGTTTAATTTCTTTAGAAAATTAAATATATAAAAAATAACATAATATTTCTACATTATTTCCCATTAATATATTCACAACCATCACCCTTATTAAGAACATAATATAAAAAACATTTTTCATTTCCTAGGGAAGGGAAAATAAGAATTTTTTAGCACATATTCTCAGTAACAATAAAAATAAGAGATATAAATCAATGATTATAAGTGGGAATAATAAAATAATAAGGGAATTATAAAATGATCATGATTCTCAATAATCATTCCTAATCAGAAAAATAGAATTAATCATGAAACATGGAGTATGGTGTTTTAAAAAACATAATTTATAATACATAAAAGTATATAATAATCATTAATAATCCCATATCCATGAGAAAATTTCATTTTTATAATTCATAAGTTTTTAAGACTGAAAAAAGTCAAATAAAATCTTTTTTATAGTCAATGTTCACTCTCAAGATTATCATTATGCAGAAAGACCCATAATATAATTTCTATATACTAATTTTTAATATTCCCTTATGAGTGACTTTCATCTAGTAATCAATATCATCTCTTAATATTTTCTAAACTACCTCATCATTTCTTAATCGATGGGATGCCTATAAAGGACCCAAACATCATTAGTTTAAAACATAACCACCCTTCCTTTCATTATAATTTAACCCCCATCCTTGGATTATAATAGAATCACCCATCACATAATCATAATTTATTCATATGTTTGCCTCAAGATCATGAAAAAAAATTTCATTATAGCAGAGATTAACAAAAGGAAAAGAAAATTAGTTTAATTAATATTTCATAATAATAAAACCTCTATAGAGATAATTAATATTTTATCATTTTATCATATCCCTAATAAATTATAAGAAACATGAATCTATGAAAATACCTTTAAAAGAACACTAGAATATTTCTAAAGGAAAATAACCTTTATAATTTAAAATGAGATATTTAAAATCTAAAAATATCTAAAATATCAAATAAATGATTTTTATTTCAATTAACCAAGTAAAATTATACTGTAATCTTAAAATAAAATAGTATTCATGATAGTGGGGATGATCGTTCCTGTGGTTTATGTTAAAACAAAAAAATCTTTTCACGTTTTTAGTCATAAATAAAGAGGTTGTCTTTTGGAAAAAAGATAACAAGATTTCAATGGTTTTTTTATATAATTTCATATATGGGTAAAAATGACTTAACAAATAATTTATAATAGTAAAAAAAGTAAAAGTTATTAATAAAATATAGGCAAGGAAGAAAATATTTTTGATAAAAGAGGGAAATGTAGTTCTCTTTCATTAAAAACAATGCTTTTCTATATTAGGGATTTAAAGGGGAAAATGAAAGGAAAACATGAAATATCAATAAATTAATAAAGTAAAATAAAATACATAATATTTTGGTGATATAGATAATTTAATTTCTTCATCATAAATTTAATCATATACAATCCTAGTAAAAATAGATTTTAACATAAAAACCCTCACATCAAGTCCATATTACTTTATTAGTACTGTCACCTCCGATATATTAAATTTAAATTTTCTATAAATTTATAATAAATCTATAATATTACATATAAAATTAGACACATTTTACTTATAATATCTTATCACCAATTTATTAACAGCCTTTCATTTTCATCATCTTTTATGGTGTTAATCGCTTCATTATTTATGTATGTTTTAGTTCACCAATTCTGGTCCTTGAACATTGACGTGGTTCCTCCATTTCCATAATTTTAATCAGGAAAATTTTTTCATATATAATCATTATATATATTTTTATAACCATTATTTATAGTCATTGATTAAAAATTAATTCCATCAATATGTAGAGATGGCAGATTGTACGTATGCCCGAGTGTTGTTCAATTTTATTTAATGGATGAAGCAAAAAAAGTAAATAATAATTAAAATTTATAGATACATTAATATATAATAAATATTACAGATATAAATAAAATATAATATAATAACCAACCAATTTTTTATGTTAAGGAAAACAATATGTTTTTTCATGGAGAAGGTAGTCCACAAAACACATAGTTAGCATTTTTGTTTTTCTTAATGGAAAAGGAGACAGGTTTTAATGATTGTAAAATCATTTTAATAAAATAACTATATAATAATTATAATTATTGTATAATATTTATATAGTTGAATTTAATTTAATTAAAAATAATAGTACATAAATAAATAAAAAATGAAAGAGAGGTTAAGAACATATGCCTCACTTCTTGGATTATCTCTATAATGAGGATGAATAAAAATTTATGGGATAGTTTTTTAGAAGACCAGAACACCATTATAATTTAAATGAGTGTATATGAGATTATTTTTTAGATATTTATATGAACATATAGGATTGTTAATGATAGTAAGTGAGGAGATGAGTGCCCGTTTTGTAAGTGAAAATGAGTCACATTTTGGTAAATACTAAAATGTTTTCCATAATGGGAAGTCACTCTGAAGGAAAAATAATAAAAAAATAAAAAATAATGATGATTATAGTATATAATGTTATAATACACCACCACCAATCCAATATAAATATTTTCTAATCATGTGAGGCCTTTTACCCATAAGGTTACTCACTTTTACAATTTTAGTTTTTTTCACATTAAAGAGTTTCTTCTTGGGAAATTTATCCCTAAATACCAAAAAAATAGAACTTGTTATATAATTTATATTTAATGATTTATAATTTGAAATATTTCTTTTGATTCAATTTTTAACAGTGATAATGAATATTTTTATAACAAAAATTGTATAATGTATTGATTATAATTTTTTTAAAAATATAACTTAAGATAAAAATTGTCAAAAATATAAGTTTATAAATTATATAAAATATTATAAATTTATTAATTCACTTATAAACTAAATATTTTGTCTTATTAAAAAGTTTAATAAACTTTATAATTCATACATATGAACTAATAATGTCACGAAGTTGTGTTTTTTTATAAAAACATTATTTTTTACTATTAATTAATAAATAAATATTTAAACAAAATCCTAAAAAGTCACCATTAGAAATTATTTACATGGTGATTTAACGAAATGATATTAATTTAATATAATAATATTTATAGAAAGGGTAGATATTAATAATAATGAATGTGCATAAAATTATATAAAATATATTTATGAGAAAACATATTTTTGAAGTATAAAATTGATTTAAGGAAATTTTAGACCTTATTTGTTATAAATTTAACAATAAATTTTTATTATTTAAAATTTATATAAGTAATTTAAATAAAGTGGATATTATAATTCATACCTAAAAATATATTATCTAGGTAATAAATTATTTATTTCTAATGGTTCAGTTAGACTCGGGGTTTCATATATGGAATGGTATTGAATAATTCAAGTTCTATTGAAAGAAAATATATTTAAATCCTTGGGTTGTTACATTATACCCCCTTTATAATTAATTCATATATTTAAATTATTTAACTATGATAAAAATAATTGAGGATATATCTTCTTCATCACTTCTATTATTTACCATGTTGCACTATCAAATTTTTTATTCCTCTAAAGAACATTAACCTAGTGAGTAGTCCTACTTTGTAGAACATTATATATATGATCAAAATTTTCTATCTTTTTTTCTTCATAGAAAATATATAAATCTGGTGGAATAACCACAAAGATCAATATATATGAAGGATCTGGTATATACTTTATACATAGACATACACTAAACACATTATGAACTTTGTAGAGGTTTTGGGGAAGCACTAAATGATAAAAAACCATCCCAAAATAATAAATAATCTAAAAAGCACAAATACACCTAGGTCTTAGATTTACCTTATTCATGAATCCCGTAAACTTATTACATATAGAAATTCATTATAATAACTTCCCACCAACATCGAATTATATATCTCTCCTATGATTGGTAGCATAACTCTTCTATTGACTTTGATCTGCCTAGATGTGATGCTGAATGGGGATAACATTCTCTACATTTTCTTTATCAATATCAGTTCATAATATATTTATTTATCCAAATTCATCCCACTATTTTTGAGTTCTACACTTCTTCCCATAGTTCAATTCATAAGGATCCATCTAAATAATTGTGTGAAATCTATTATTGTAAGAAAACTCAACAGATAAAGGTTTTGATTCATACCACCTTTTAAATCATGAGAATATGATGACATATATTCCAAATTTTTAATATTTATTTATATTGACTCTCTATTTAAGGATGATATCAAATACTGAAACCCAAATCTATATCCAAATCATTATGAAGACTTCTCTAGAAGATATAGAAAAGCCACAGACCTCAATCAGATAGAATAGTATGTGGTACTCCATGAATCCTTACAAAATTTCTTAAAATATATACTCAAAATTTAATCAAGAGATGAATCTTATCTAATATACCTAAAGTGTGTTAACATTGTATGGTGAAAAATTACAACCCATATAACATTATGTTCTTTAGACATTTTGATATATCCCATGAAAAAATCTGTGTTCATGTTTTACTATTTCCATTAGGGTAAGGTTAATGGTTGTAAAGTCCCCTAATAATTCAATCGATAATCTATAACTTTATGATAGACTAATAATTGAAATATATACTTCTAAATATAATTTTTCATGTTTTACCAACAAATATACTCTTTTATGTCTCAAAATAACTTTATACTTCAAGGATGAATAGATAATCCTAAGCTATGAGCGTCATACAATACCTCTCTATTCAATTATGGTATTGATAGGATAAAAACAATGTTCTTCAACCTTATCATTCCATCCCAATATTGGTTAAAACCAGTAACATTTCTCAACTTAATTTTCTTCTATACATCCTCCTTTTCTGGGTATTTAGTCTTCACATAGAGAAATGTTTGAATACGCATTTAACTAAGATAATATGTCTACCCTTATTTTAATATTTCAGTGTTTATCCATATTAAAATAATATATATTGGATATTTTCTAATCCTTATCATAAAAAATCTAACATGATCCTTTGGACTCAATGTATCAACAAACCTTTTCAATTTTCTAAGGTGTAAATGTATTGGGTAGTAATACTCTTTACTCAACTCCAACCATTTTATCTAGCAAAAAATTCAAGTATGTAAATGTGAATATATACCATAAATATTTATTATCAATAAATATTCCACACATTTTTATAATAAATATAATTCCACTTTATTTAATTAAAATATTACTAGTACTAACTCAAAATAATGAGTTGGATAATATTTCACATGAACCTTAAATTGGGGTGAGGAATATTTTATCATCATATCATTATGCCTAAAAACATACAAAACCCCAACGTTGGTGTATCTTTATAAATCGAAACCCCTTCTCTACTGTAGGGTAGGTTGAGTACAGGTGCATTGTCCAACCTTCTCTTCAGCTATATTAAACATTCTTCAAATTCATTCATGAAAAGGAAATTAACTCCCTTTCTAGTTTAATAAGATAGTGAATATGATATCCATGATAAATTCTACACAATGTTACAATAATATCCTGAAATTCCAAGAAAACTATGGATCTCAGTCATGGTGGTTGGTCTTGGACAATGTTAAATAGCTTTTGCCTTTTATGGATCCACTAATATTCCATCTTACGAGATTACATGAAACAAAAATGAATCTTTTTAAAGAATAAAAATCATAAATGGTAAATTTTTCATGCAAATTATCCTTATTTAGGGTAATTAGTATAATAATAAAGTGTTCCTTAGGATATTATTTGGCCTTAGAATAAATAATAGTATCATCTATAAAGAATAACTCAAACTGTTAAACGTAATATCTAATGACACTATTAATTAAATCCATGAATATAGTAGGGGAATTAGTATGAATAAAGGATCTCATTATAGATTCACAGTGTCTGTACCTTTTACTGAAGTATATATTGAGAATGTTTTTACATGGAATTATCAATAAATTGTATCCGTATAAAAGATCAATCAAGGAAATATATTTAAATCCTCATTAATGATTGAATAAATCTTTGATTCGGGGTATATGATACATATTTTTTATATTTATCTTTTTAAGATGATGATAATAAATATAGACTTCCACATATCTAAATTTACACTTTAAAAAAGATCAAGTTCAACCAATGGGTATAAAAATAGATAAATAAATCTCTTATCAAGATTCTCCAGGAATTTCTTTCCAAATTCCCAAAACACATTCAAGTCTATTATATATAGTGTCTTTGAAAAAGGGGAAGCGATATGTATTGGTTCTATATAAAAACTCAATTTCATGACTTGTAAGAAGACTAGGAAACACTTTCAAAAATACATCAACAAAATCTTATACAATAGGCATGTATTCATGGTTGAGTTTCTTCAAAACCATATAAGATAAATACCCTATTCGAATATGAATAAAGATCCGTGAAATGGTTATAGTTTCTATTGGAAGTTCATATTTATCCTCACACTTATAAACAACCATAAGTTGGTTAATAATATCAAATGGGCATCCATTCAATAATAATTGATATAGGATTCATAAAAATAAATTCAATCCACACTCAAAATCATATCAAATTCAACTAGAGGGGAATTAAAATATTTTTAAGTAGAAATTTTCCACAAACTTCAAGAAGAGAAGAATCATATAATAGAGATGTGATCATCGTACCATAAAGAGTTGTTACTAATATATCAATATATAATTATTAAGTTGGTAATGTTATACCCTTAACAAATTCTCTAGTTAAAAAATATTATGTAAAATAAGAATCATGTAAGACATTAAGAGTTATCTAGGGGATTATATGTATACCTTTCAACACATTATTATTACATTCCATATCAGTACTAGTGATCCCATGATACTTATCTTCGTCACTATGATTATGAGTTTTCTAAAGTAAACCATAATCATTAACGCTTTTTTCAACCACTATTTAGCATAATTTACAAGTTCTTTTAAATTGAATAATTAAAGTGTGGGTGGTGCATTTGGTCATTATTTTTCATCATCACTTTCATTGACATGCCTCCTCATATGAAATCAATATTTTTTCATAATGGACATCTTTTCTTCACTAAAATCATTTACAAGTCACCTTAATAGAATTTTATTCATGCTTCTTTTAAAACATATGGCATAGATGGAAAATTATCTTATACCCTACATTATTTTTTATAATAATTTCATTTGGATTTCACATATATTTTATTATCAGAACCATGATATTGATGGGTTATGAAAATATCAATTTATACCATGATATCGCATCAAATGGTTTCTACATAGCGACAGAATTCTAAAATTGAATAATTTCCTTTAGAGAATTTATTTTAATACACAAAATAAGTGGTCAATATTAATTTATAGTTCAATAATAACAAAATAATCATACATTTTAAGTCTTATAATCTTTTCCTCATGTGTACAAATAGATTTATCATCCTTCTTCTTTAGATCAATTAATAGATTATCCATTTTTGAATGAATAATAAAAATAAAACACTTTTTGGAAATTTAGCTCATAAACTCATCCCACACCCAGGAGTAAATTCCTTTCCATTTCCTTATATTATTGATAAGATTGCATAATTTATACAATTAAAATATCAACAGATATGCAGATAATGTATTGTATTCATGTTAAGATAACTAGATAAGATAAAATAAATTTTTAGTACTATAGATCCATTGACCAACAATTAGTGGTGTAGCATACCAATTATAATAAGGAGGATGTTTCCTTATAAATTAATACATTGTATATTTTACCCCTATACTAATTTGGAATCTCATTATGATTCATGTTTTTATAAATTCGAGTAATCAAAGTAATAATATTTTTTATCACATCTCCAATAACATTGTATTTCTTAAGTGGTAATTCAATGCATTTTTCATCACATTCAATTTTTACATGGTTACTTATAGTTCAACTGAAACTAAAAAACATTATATGAGAATCAATAATCCTAGTGGGAAATCATTAAACTAAAAAAACAATTTTTTAGATACCTAAATTATGAAACCTTGTTTCCAATCCATGCCACCATAGGTTTAACCTTGGCTATACATGGTTGTTATCTATTAAAATCCTTCATAATAGTTCAAAAAGAATGTGTGATTTAACCTAATAATATTCCCATAGATTTTCTATCCAAGAGCTAAGTTAGGCCTCTTTGTTAGGTACATGGTCACAATTGAGTTGATACCCTGCATGACCTCTTTGGGGTGATTACCCGTATAAAAAATTATGCCATATTTTGCATACATTCTCCAATATCTAGATATGGATGTATTTTAAAAGAATGTAACACTAAATTATTTACCAAAACATATGATTTTATTATAAATAATTTCTTATAATAATGTTTCTCAAAAAATAATTATCATTCCATGTTCCCAAAATAAACTAAACCATTAATATATACCAACTACAACGACACATAATTTTCACAAAATTATACTACATATTATTAGTAGAAAATTCATTACATATACATATGATTCATGATATAACCATAAAGTTTTAGTGTATCTAGAAACATTGATATATATTAATAGGTAGATAAAAGTTACACATCATTTATAATTAATTTATGTATCAATATCATCATTATCAGACATATCATTCATAAATCTTTTCTATATAACCTCAAGATGGGAAACATAATAAAGGTTATGCTTAGATTATCAGTATGGGTAACCATAAGATATATCAATAAATGATCATGGGTGATCACAATAATGGAATAATTTTTTGATAACATGATTATTTTTTAAAATAATTATACCCAATTAGTCAAATATTTTTAATCATGAAACATTTCATAAGATTTTTTCAAATAAAACACACAAAGCAGAAGACATAAGAGAGAGGAATCGTTAATAATTAATGATGATCCATGAAAACATATCATAAGAATATGTAATATGTTTATGTTATTAACACTATAATATAAAATCACTTAATTAGTCTAGGTTCACACCTAATACTATTATTGTGAACAAATCACCATAATGGAAATACCTTCCTAGTTATTTCTAATATTCTCTTAGGAGAAATCTCTATCCTGTTAACTCTGTATTCTCGTAGAAATTTCTCAACTTAATCATCATTACCCAATGAATGTGGGGGATATAATGAAATGAAAAATCTTTGCATGATAATGTAACCACATATCCATGGTTTATAATGAAACCACTCTTCCTTGTTTTGTAATGGAACCACCTATCACCTAATCATAATATATTCATATATATTCTACAAGATAATGAATACATTTATCATTACATCAAATATTAACCCATAGAAAATAATATAGGGTTTATCAATATTTAATAATAATAAACCATCCATATAAAGACAAATATTGTAACATTTTATCATATTACAAATAAATCATAAGAAATATCAATTGTTTAAAATAAATTTAAAATATCACTAGAACATTTCATGAAGAAAATATACTTTTCAATTAAAATTCAATTATTTAAAATATAAAATCAAATAAAATATTGAGGAAATAATTTTATTTGAAAGGAACAAAGGAAAATTATAAAGGAATTATCAATTAAAATAGTTTTCATGATCGTGGATAAATCCATTGATGTGGTGTATATTGAAACAAAAATTACATTCACATTTTTTGGTAAAAACTCAATAGTACATCCTTTGACAAAATAACAATATGATTACAGTAATTTTTAATAGAAAATAATAAAATTGTAAAATTTAATTTAATAAATAATTTTATAATTTCAAAAACATTCCTGAAAAATGTTTAAATAAAATATAGACATAGAAGAAGATATTCCCGACAGAAGTGGGAAAGGTAGCATGTTTTCCTTAAAAACATTATTTTAGACATTTGTGTATATAAAAAAGGTAAAATTAAAATAAACCATGTGTCATGTATAAATAATGATATGATATGAAAAAACTTATCATTTTTTAGATATATAAAATATAATTTCATCATGGGAATGTAACTATATACAATCCTAATACAAAATAGATTGTAATTTAAAAACACTCACCACAAGTTCATCGTAATTTATAAGCACTATAACCTCCTATATAATGAATTGAAATTTATTATATTTATATAATAGAGTCCCTAAAAAAACTATAAAAACATAAATGTTTTAGTTATAACATCTTATCACCCATTAATTAATGATCTTTCATTGTCATCTTCATTTTTGGTATTAATCACTTTGTTTTCATGTATGTTTTACTTTAAAAGTTATAGTCCTTGCTATTTGACCTCGGTTAATCCATATATAAAGTGTTAGAAATGATATAAATTATATATATTAATTATATACAAATTTATTACCTTTTATATAAAGCGATGATTAAAAATTAATTACATCACTACATGGATACGGTAGTTCGTACCTAAACATGAGAGATGTTTCCATTTTTTATTGATAAAATGAATAAAGTTAAATTATAATTAAAATTTATATAAAAATTAATATATAATAATTATATGATATATATATATAATCTAAAATAATAACTAACCATGTTTTGAAGTGAATGAAAATTACATGTCTATTCATGGAGGTGGTAGTCCGCACAATGCACAATTCACGTTTTCATTTTTATTAATTAAAAAAGAGAGGTTCGTTAAGAATTGTAAAATATTTATAACAACATTATATTATAATAATGATAATTATTTTATCATTTTAATATGGTGATATTAAATTTTAGGAAGAATAAAACTACAAAATTAAATAGAAAAAGGGGGGTAGAGAACATATACCATACTTCTTGGATTATCTCCTTTGCGAAGTGGATAAAACCCATATAAAATAGTATTTTGAGTATAAAAACCCCTTTAAGGTTTTTATGAGTGTTAATTATAGAATTTGGTAGATATTAGGCAGAAATTAATAGGATTTGGTGCGATGGTTTGGGAGGAGAGGAGTGACCCTTTTATAAGTGAAAATGAGTGGCATTTTGGTAAATACCCAAAATTATTCAATAATGTGAAGACAATATCTAGGAAAGTGACTCAAAAATTGATAAATAATAGATTTTAGAATATATTAAATCCATACAAACCTCTATAATTCAAATATAATTAATTTCTAAATATGTTAGTATATTTATCTCTATGATTACCCACATTTAACAATTTAGTTATTACCACGATAACTAGTTTTTATCAATATAATTTATCCTTTAAGCCCAAAAATAAAATTGTATTAATAATATAATTTAGAACTATTTATTCATATTTTTAAATCCATTTTTTTCAAAATTTTAAAATGTGATAAAAAGCAATATTTTAATAATAAATATATAATGTAATAAAAACAATATTTCCAAAAATATAATATAAATTCTAAAATGTAAAATATGGTTTTAAGAATTAATTTTTTAAATTATAAATTTAATTATAAAATAAATATTTAATCTTAGAAAAATGTTTAATAAATTTTCAAATAAAACTTATAAACTAATAATGTCATAATGTTTTGCATGTTTGTAAAAACTACATGTTTTATTATTCATAGAAAATAAATTTTTTAAAAATTTCCTAAAAATTAACTCAAAATTAATGTTGAAATAATTTTTTAAAAAATTATATTCTTTTTCTAAAATAATCTTTATATAAATATTAGATATAAATTTTATTTTTTGTGCACAATATGCAATAATTACTATTATTTAAGAAAAAAATATTATTGAAGAATAAAATGAATTTTATTTGAATTTTTTTACTAATTCATTGAAAATAAATAAATAAATTATTATTATTAATAACAGATATAAATAATAGTCATAAATTGTATTTTACTATTCTCACATGCCATTTTATCCACTAGTTTATAATGGATTAATTTATCAGAGTTCATTTTGACACATGTTTTTTGTATGGAAATATATAAAATACTTATAGATTATTTTAAATGTAAAATATATAAAATATAGTGGGGTTAAAAAACATTCCTGAATTTTCTTTAAATAATATATGGATGGATAAGAGGAAGATTCCCAACTGAAGAGACAAGTAAAGTTAATTTTCCTTCAAAACACTCTTTCATTCTCTTGAGTACATGAAGAGTGGAAAATGAATTGAAAACATGTAATATACAGGAATAAAATATTATATTAAAATAAATGTAATTCTATATTGATTGATCATATATTTCAACTTTTATAAATTTAAGCATAAACAACCCCTCTAAAAATTATATTGTAACATGAAACCCATACTTCAAATATGCCATGATTCTTAAGCAATATAACATCTTGTATAATAAATTTCAATATATTTTAATTTTATAAAATAACCATATTAAATATTTTCATATAATATATCATCCACCTATAAAATTTAAATATTCATTTATTAATATCTTTTTTTCATAAAATCCTTGTTTCCATGTGATTACTATAACATTTTTTATATATGTTTCGTTTCAGATGTTATGTTCCTTGCAATTTGATCAAGGTCACATTATATCCAAAATTTAAATAATGATATAAATTTATTATATATTCATTTAATACATTTTTTTAAATATTTAATTAAATACGTGATGAAAATTGAATTACATTACTTCAAAGAGATGATAACCTTTATTTACACATGAGTGTTGTTTCATGTGTTTTAAGGGATGGAATGAAAGAAAGATAAATAACAATTAAAATTTATAGGATAAATAATAAATATGTATAAATATCCCATATATACATTAATTCCATCATAATAACAATACATGAAATATGGTGGTGGAGAATGAATCATATCTATACAAAGAAGTGATAGTCTATACAAACAGAGGAGTGATATTTTCATTTTGCATTTGATAAAGAAGAGGTTGGAAATAGTAGTTCCATAATCACAATATCATCTTATTTTAATGATAATATTAATTTAATCATGTTTTTATGGATACAAGAGGAATATATATTGTAAAAGAATATATAAAAATAAAATAGCTTAGTTATGATTTATACCACTTATTTGAGAGACCTCTTTTAGTTTATACATTAAGCCATAAAAGATTGGTCTAATGAGAATAAGAGAATATCTATGATGAAGTTATGGAATTTAAGATGTTTTTTTAGTATGTATTGGCTGGTCTATAGGTCTAAAATTCCTTAAAACGGGAGGAGAAGAGGTTCCCTTTTATAAGTGAGGGGAAGGACACACATGAAATTTCTTAAGAAATTTCAATAATATAAGGACACTTTCATGAGAAAGTGTCCCCAAATAGCCATGAATTAGAACATATGATAAGTTATAATTGAAATATATCAATACAATAATAATTTTATAATTTTATATGGTATTTATGCCCTTATCTCTTAATTTAACCCCTGATAAACCCATTCTAACCATAATAGTCTGAGTAAAATTTTACTACATTTACTATTCAACAAGAAAAAATTAAGTTTAAACTATTAAATTATATTAATTTTTAAAATTACAAATATGGAATAAAATTTAATAGTTTAAATTAATATAAGTGGTGGAATTTAATTTTAAATAAGCACACATAACATAATAAAACCCCATTTTAGGAAAACACATTTTAAACATAAAACTAAATTTACATCCATTACATGCATCAAAATCCCCCTAAAATCCATGTCAAAATATTTTATTAAATGTATAATATATATATATATAAATATAACTATTAATAAATAAAGATTAATTTAATTTATTAAAATAAAAACACATTGAACATATAATACTTTTTAGAAAAATGTGTTTTTATGACCAATAATGAACTTATACCAAATTAAATAATACCATTTATTCTGATGTAATTAATTATATTATTTATAAATAATTTGTAATTAAGTTAATTTAATATAAATTCCATTACATAAGGGGATTTTTTAAATGAAAAGTAATGATCGTTTTAAAAAAAGCATTATTTTCATTATTCACTAAAAAAATCTTTTCAAAAAAATATATAAAAATCACCCAATGTTAATATTAAAATGATTACATAAAATATTATATTGATAAAATAAAATAAAATTTCTAAAAATGTATAATTTAATTAAAATTTCAATGCAAAAAATCCAATAAAAACATTTTTTGAAGAAAACATGTTTTTTAAGAATCAAATGAATCTAATAAAAATTGAGTGCTATATAATGTGTTATTTAGACATGGGGTTTCATGTAAATCAAGGTATCAAATACATTAAATTTATTTAAAAGGGGAAAATATAAAATATTAGGGTTTTAAATTACACCCCCCTAAATGGAATTTTTAACAAGTAATTTTTTCACTTTGATACTAAGAATTTATGATATCTCCACTTCATCACATTCTTGGATTCCCATGTAGCCTCCTCATATTTCTATTTCCTACTGTAACATATAGACCTTTCTAACTCTATAAACAATAGTATACAAGTTCACAATATTACTGCAAGAATTCCCCTATATGCCAGAGGCATCCAAATAGTTTTGAGGGTCTAATGGTTGTAAACATGAGAGAATATACCATCAAGATTAATTATAAAACAATAGAGAAATAAAAATAACTAATAAATGACCGACAGGAAGTAAATACCCATACATGACCATGTAATATCAAGAATACAGGATAGTCAATATACAATTGGTAGTTCATAAAAATGAAATATACCTATAAAAATATAAATAATTAAGTACATAACATTGAAATGAATATTAAGTGAATTCTAAACCACTACTCTCCTACAAAGACCTTGTCTAATGATTCAAAAAAAAGCAGCACAAGATAAGACATATCCTATAGTCATTAGATCTATCCGGGTACTAATTGTTAACCTGAATAGGGTGTGAGATAAACTTAGTAGGCCCCACCAATTAAATATAATTAATAATTCATTATGATAATATAAAATGATGTAGTGTGCAATTATAATAATAAGGTAATGCATAAATAAATATAATCAAGTCTTGATCAGGTTCCTCAGAGGACACCTGACCAATCATACCTAATTCATCCTAAACTAGAATGTCATTGAACATGTTCTACCACATATATATGATCTTTGACATCATAATAATAATACCATAAGAGTCTCATATTTTAATTAAGGTATATCATGCCAGATGATCTAAATATATGATAAGGGATGTCTTACGCAATGAGTAAAAATTAAATAATGAGGGATACATGGCAAATAATTATCAATGAAATGATGATGGAGACCATTCCAAATGATTACTAAAGAAAATATTTGGGACAGTAGGGAAAATGAATACTATTATTATGATGAGGTATTCCATGCCCAATGAGTAATTATAAAATCATAGGGGACACCTTCCCTAGTAATTACCAGTATAATAATGAGGGATTAAAAGCCTAATAATTACAAATAATATCAAGGAACACTATGTAAAAATAGTTTTAATATAATAAAGAACTCCATTTCCATTAAATTATATAACAATTAGGTACTCCGTGTCTATAATTATTATGTATTCATTAATAAAATGGTTATACCAGTGCATCCATGTAATTCTATATCATAATACAATTGATGTTGAGTGTATGAAAAGGATAGAAGCATTGTTTTTAATGATTAATCAGAGTCTGTGGGGAAAACATCATTCAAATTTAAAATTCAAACATACCTTTAATGGTTTTTTATCAGTTAAGAAAAAGGGGAATTACACAATGGAATAACATTATCAGTTAATTATTTTAACGAAATAACATAAATATAAACGATGACATATTTCACCACTAAAGGTATATTGATTTTATATCCAATCGTATTGCTCAAATATCTTAAAGGCCTTCTTTTTATTTATTTTCTTGTTAATACCCATTTCAAGGGTTGAGGGGGACCCCTTACAAGGACCTTATGCTTAGTGGATTACATGAACCTGAATGTATTAGTTTAACTCAAACCAAACATGACTACTTGGAAATTCCCCTCCCTCGAATATAGATTGTGAGGTCAACTTCCCACATTCACATTGCTTGTTTAGCTAGAAATACCTTTGTAGAGGTGCACAAGCCTGGTCCTGATAAAAAATTTTAGACCCTATCATTCTTCCAAATCTTGATAGATTTGTTCTGGTGAAACTACGTGTTATGATTCATCATTTGGATCTAGTTTTTTGGGTCATTCTTGTTACATCTAGTCTTCTTGGTCTGAATGAGGTGGCCCAAAGGCTTTAAAGTGGCATGAAATCCATAACTAGCCCAAAGGCCTTAAGGAATGTTAGCCCAAACCATTGGACAAATGTGGAGTAGTTTTGGCTGCTACAGTACAAAAAAATACCTACAACAATACTTGCTACAGTACATGCTACAATACTACCACAGTAACCCAAAAATATGCCTCCGACTAGATTCAAACATGGGTCTCGTGGATGCACTTGAATAGACCTCACCAGTCGGGCTGAGGTTGATGTGAAAAAATCTGGGTTGCTAACAATGAATCCTTGTTGGGAGGACCATTCCCAAGTTCATACTACAATCCCAAACTAATCAATGGCTTCGAATCGCCTTGTGTATAATACACATAGTGTCCAATTCTGGTGGGACATGAGCCTGCGGATGTTCCCATGTAGAGTGAGCGGTATAACCGGTGGGTACCACTCAGATAACACCCCATAGAAACATATTCAGTCATATTTATAATTCATTGAATTATAAGTAGTACTACATGCATATATAAAATTCTACATGATTGATTCAACTTAATGATTCACAAATCAATTCCCTTTTTGGTATCAAGAAAAATATACCTAATGGGTTTTTTGTTAAATTACATGCAATTGACTATGATAAAAAATAATGGGGCACACCCAATAGGATGATCCAAGTAGATTTCACACTCCTTATACCATTTCAATGTATCTTGATGTTATTAAGGTCCATTTCTAGACATTTCATTTAAGGGATTTCAAATTTTAAGAGCAACACATATAGAATCTAATGTGCGGCATAGTGTAAATATTTAATAAAATGATGATACATAAATAGAAAATATGTAGACCACTTATTTCATTTTTAGTAGGATTTAATCATCCTTAATTTGGTTTTTATTTGATCCATACTAATATAAATCATAATAATAGGAAAATTCACTAAAAATAGTACATTTGAGATTGCAAAGAAATAACATCCAATAAGAAATGATAAATGAAAAAAAACGGTAATAATACAATAATGGAAGGTTATAAAAAATGATTGGTGTCGGTTGATTAGGAGCTTAGATGGAGGATATCTATAGTAACCTCGATGAGGATGAGAGAGCATTTTGATCGAATGCTCCTATAGGGAAGAAGAGGGTAAATAAAGGGGGAAGAAAAGGTAAATTTGGTTAGGAAAATTAATTTTTCCCACCCGTTTAATGTGATGCGTACTTTGGTCTCATGGTTTGGATGACCATGTATAACCCATTTGGTGATACTCTTCAAAATAGGGAACCCCTCACATGGCTAACACATAGTTAGAAAAAAATATGTGTAGGCTATGTGGATCACCACTTATGTAAATGTGTAATTTCATGAATTCTCATGAATCCCCATGTGCACAGTTTTAAAAATCATTAAACACCCCTAAAATCCTGAAAATATTGTCTGCATAGTTAGCACAAATCATATGATTACCAAGTTCCTCCCTTTTACCTCTCATAAAACGAGGCTTCTGGATCATGATGCTCTTAGAACCCATCCAATCTCCTAGGATATCCCTTGGGTCTTAAACCCCGTCAAAATGCAACACTTATAAGTTATAAAGATATTTTAATTCCATTTTAAGGCTTAATTTATGATTTATCCCATCCACTAAACTGAAAAACATAAATTCCATTGAATTTTCAACACAGTCGAAGACATGGGATGTTACACCTAAAATTAACTTTTACCAGTTGATCAATATTGTTTCATAAATCATTATCTCTATTATCCTAGATTTATAACAATTTTTATTCATAGCAAAGATCATTCCCTAGAAGTATAAACTCTGAGTTCAATATATGCGAAAAATCATCTATTTTCCTCCTCAATAGAAACACATGAAACACATCATGAACTTGAGATAGGTTAAGTGGATGTTTCGAGAGATAAACTATATCCCCCCTTGATCAGGAATATCAAAAGATATAATATATATGGGGCTCATATTTACCTTATTCTTGAATCTCATAACCTTATTCTATATAGAAATTCATAGAAATATCTTCTCACTAAAATCAAATTCCTAATCTCATAAATGATTTTTATTATATCTTCTATGTAGAATATGAGATTCTCTGATGTGGTACTGAATGTATCTGAAATTCACTACTATTTCCCCAGGTAACTAGGATCCCAATATATTTTTTTCTCTATATTCATCCCAACATGTTAGATTTTCTCACTTATTTCCAATAAGGGATTTATAAGAATCTATCTAAATTATTGAGTGACTACTATTGTTATAATAGAATTTGACTAAAGGAAGGTTTTTATACTATACACCTTTTGAATATAGATAATAACTTCTAAGTATATCATACAAGGGTTAATGGTTCTCATAAAATATCCTTCTTTCTAAAGATGTTAAGAGATACTAAAACACAAATATAGATCTTGATCATACTGAAGAGTTCTCTATAACTTCAAGGTAAGTCTACAATCTTGATAAAATACTATAGAGTATTGTACTTCAAGAAAACATAACACTTATATATTGTATATCAAAAAAATATGATCCAACATATAAATACTCTCATGAGGAAATGAAGTGTGCTGACTTCAAAAGGTGATCAACTACATCCCAAACAGAATCATACATTTTAAGTGTTTTTAGAGTCTAATAATAAAATATATAGTGTTGTTTTCACATTTCCATTTTTTATAGGCAATGGTTAAAATATCCCCTTTGAATTCTATATTTAATGCATACCTTTCTAATATATTAATCATTGAGATACATAATCTATAATATCTCACTTCTGTATGTCCCACGAGAAATAATCTTTTTGGTCTCTATAAACATTCATTATTCTACGATAAATAGAAAACACTGATATACAAGCTTCTTGATATGGATCATTCTTCATTTTTTTCATTACCAGGACACATACTCATTTTCTAGACCTTATCATTCTATCACAATCATGATTGGACCAAAGAACATTTCTCCCCATCTTTTGCAGCCCATCTTCATTATGCTCCTCATTAATCCTCACACAGATAGATTGTTCAACACCCACTTGAGAAAGAAAAGATTTATCTTGTATCATAAATATTACAATGTCTTTCTTTTTCTAGTACATAAAAAATTTATCTCCTTTAATTATCATCAAGGATATGTTTTTTTGATTCTCTCAACTCAAAGCATTAGCCTCATTGTTCGCCTTCCTATGGTGGTAATGTATTGAGTAATTATAATATTATATCAACTTTAACCATATTATATGTTTTATATTCAAAAAATTTGGGTGAATATATATTTTAAAATTTCATTATTATTATATATGTTACTCCTCTCTCCCTAAAGATAATTCACTCACATCATTAATGAAAATATTTCTACTACTAACTCAAAGTCATGAGTCAGGTAATTTTTTCAATCAACATTTTATTAGAGTTGCGATAAGATATCAAAATATAATTAGTTATAATAACACATACCATCACACTACCAGATAAATTACTATAAGTTACAAATTGTTCTCTTCTACCTGGTAGTGTGAGCATAGGTGCATTGACCAACCTTCTCTTCTGTTATTTGGAATATTTTAAACATTCCTCAGTCCGATGGAACTTGAATATTTTTTGGTTTAACTTGGTGAATTTAAAACCATGATATTTTAAAATAATAAATATTTATTATATATTTCAATTGACATGAATCAATGAGCTTAAACAACAGAAAAACTATATTTATTTAAATTTAATCTCTTCGTCCACTTATGGAACACTCAACCATGAGCATAAATGAATCCTAATATAGTATAACATTATAAAATAGCCATTAAATTGGTGGGTATGAATAGTGATAACTAAAATTAGGAAAATATGCTTATATTTATATTATAAAGAAAATAAGAATAATTTATATGAAAAAAAAGTCTTCTGAAAAATATTATAATTATAAAAAATGTTCAGATGATATTTTCATACATAATTTAAAATTAATTATTTATAATTTTATAAAATATATTTTAAAAATATATGTTAATTTTTTAAATAATAATATAAAAATATCATATGTTTACTTTTGCGTATTTTTCTAAAAGTTATCATTTTTTTATGAGTTGTGAAAAATAATGATTTTTATTTAAAACTACCTTTTTGTATAAAATAATTTACAAGGATAAATTAAATTTTAAATCAGATTTAATGTAAAATTAGTTAAATTATATTGAAATTCAACTAATTTATTGAATTGAGAGTAAATTTCTTATTAAAATATGATATTATAACATTTTATACTTTTGTGATTTTTCTCTTTGGAAACCCACATTTTCTTCACCTATGCGAGTATAATTTTAATTTATATTATACCAATTATATGAATTTCTTATAGAAAAATGCATTATAAATTTGGAATCATAATAATTTATATTATATAATATAGTAAACATAATTTTTTTACTTATTTATTATGAATTAATTATTACTTTCTAATTATTCAAATCCTTTATGAATATTTATATAAAATGTGTTTATTACTATTCAAACTATCTAATTTAAAAACTATTCAATAATGATATATATTATCACATTCGTTTGGAATAAGAGATTTGTGTAAATATTGACATTAAATAGTTAATTTTTATTTCAAATGAAAAATATATAGAATATTACTGAGTTAAATTCCACCACCCTTAAATGAAATTTTCCCTTGAAATTATCTCACATCAACACAAAAAATGAGGTTATGTATTCTTCATCACAAACTCATATTCCTATATAGCTTCATAAAATATTTTATTCCTTGAAATAAATTTAAGTAGCAAACTATTATTATTTCTTAAAACATTATATTAGTGATCCAAGATTTCTACCGATTGTTCTTTAAAAGAAATGTCGTGCTTCATTGGTACAACCTATGAGTTCAGTACATGTAATGGATCAGTTATGTACTTATTCTTGATCATGATATTTTTATGTTCATGATAATAGATGCAGAGCAACATTAATTCATATTTCTTATTAATAAACAGAACAAGTGACCCCAAGGTGATGGAATTTCCCAAATTAATCCAATAAAAGTAGTATCCTATAGTATCTTCATCAATTTCTGCAACTCAATCCATGTAATTATATATGAAGTCTTAAAAATTAGTGTATATCCAAAAATGATTTCTATTAAAAACCAACACAAAGATTCAAAGGAAGAATAAGAAACACTTCTGGATATATATTATAAAACTCATGTACAATAGGCATATCATATATGTTTTGTTTCTTTATTACAAAATGAGATATATACAACATTTTAATAAAAATCATTAACCATAAATGTTATTTAATTTCTATTATACCTTCATTTCCAACCTCACACATATGGATGAACATAGATTTATTTTGAATATTAAATTATATTTCCTTACGATATAAATTTATATGGGATCTCTACAGAGATATCTTATCAAATCTTCTTATCACATCAAATTATACTAAAGGAAGAATAATTGTATTTTAATATGGAATATTCTTACCAACATCAATATGAAATCCCCATATATCAATTATTGGATAAGGTTTTTATAACAATATCTATCCACCAAAGTAATTCAAATAACATAGATTGATCATTTTTTGTTATTTAAGCCTTAGAATAGGTCATTAACATAGAAAACTCCCAATTTCCCCACACATAAGGCATTGAATTATAAATGGTACTTTCAGATGTTCCTTACATCCATTAATTGGAATATTCATTTTTCATCAACTATTATGTGCACTATAACCTTCTTTTAAAAACATAAATCACCATCCCATTAATTTTATACATTTACCTAGGTGATTATTCACAAATTATAAATATATAAGAAGATGAATCTTATGAATTCTATGGTATTCACCATATGAAATCCCATAAAACAGTATTATATTTTTTATGGTGTTATAGAAAACTCACCCAGGTTTAGTTTTTTAATCATATATCAATATATATGGTTAGGAATAAATATAGTGTTTCACATTCTAGAAACAGTTTCATTGGGTTTCCTAGGATTAAAATCTTGTCATTGTCCACCATATTTAGTGTTAACATGGTTCCTCGTAGTCCCATCCATTTACCGAAAAAATATAGTATATGATAACATTATTATCAATAAAATTATTATTGAAAAATTATTTAAAATATAAGAAACCTTAGGGAAAAAATTGTTTATCCATGGAAATTATATTTTCAAATTATTTATAATGGATCATAAGTAATATGTGAATTTAAAAAATCATATCCTCTAGGAATTTATATATGGGAGTGCATTCTTATGACAACACATCAAACATCGGGGATGATGGAGTTGATACCCAATAATCACTATTTATAGTTGTTAATCAATGATGAATCTATTATAGAGCCTTATACACCTCAAAGTATTCACTCGTAGATTTATCTCCTATGAAACCCACAATACTTTCTTTACCATAACATAGGATATTCTCTTACTCATAAGATTACACTAAGTGTTTTCCCAGAATTTTTCTCTTTCTAGTTTCTAAAAGGACTAACCTTACTCTAATACCAAATATAATGACCCAAACATCACATACATAAATATTACATCATTTTATATGAATATTAATTTCATATCATTATGATTCATTCGATAAGTATAATGTTTTATTGTCTTTGAAAACCTGGATATATAAATAGCTGGTACATAAAAGATCAATATCATTTCCCACTTAGTTCTACAAAACTATAACAACAATTATAAATATTATACATAAAACCATTCTTCATATATTTGGGGAAATGAAACACAACATAGGGTGACCATGTATTCTTTTTAATATTATGATAGACAGATATCAAAAAATTATTATATGTAGACATATCAGGATAATAAGGGCATGAGAACATGAAATTAGCATTCGAAATTAATAACTAATAATTTATATATTCATGATACATGGAACAAAGAATCATATTTCATAAGATAATAATCATAAAGTAATCAAATAACATGATCCATGAGAGTGCAACCTTGGCATATGATCATGCTAAAAAAGTGTGTCAAAAGGTGTGAAAAATAATAATATATAAAATATAGTGTCAATTCTACCTATAGAGACATTCAATACATGTTATTAATATCCTAACCACCCATGTACCTTCATTTTTCTTATGATAACCTCTCATGTACCCACTCTAGCTCTTTGGATAACATCTTATGTACCCACTTTTGAGCTTGGGATAACCTCTTGTTAACCTCCATAGGGATTGGGATAAGCTCCCTTTAACCCATTAAGCTCATAAAACACTAATATTTATCCAATAAATTATATTTTTATAATGGATCCATACAACTCATAGTCATAATCTATGTATATGTATTCCACAATATCATGATAACATTTATCATTTCAATATAGCCTAACACATGGAAGAGAAAATATGGTTTGTCAATATTTCACCATCATCATAATAAACCATATAAGTAAATGATATAGATTTTAAAATTGGATAATATCTCTATTAAGGTATAAGAAACATCAAAGGCTATTTTTATAGATGAAAATATCATTAAAATATCTCTAGTTCATTTCTAAAAAAAACTTTACTTTTCATTTTGAAATCACTAAAATAAAATCTAAAAAATTACAAAATATTAAGTAAATCATATTTTTTGAAAATAACCTTGTAAAAATTTAGAGGAATACCAAAAATATTGAAGTCATGATGGTGGGATAGTCTATTCATGTGATGGTCTTTAAAACAATGATTCCATTTTCATTTTTTTGTAAAAAGTCAAAACTCCATCATTTAGAAAACAACATGAATATTCATTTTAATAATTTTTATAAAAATTTAAATATGGGGAAAATGAATTTATATAATCATTGGTTAATTATTAAAATATAGTGACCCATACATTTAATACATAAATACTAATTTTTATTACTGTAAAATTCATTACATATCAATAAGAGCCATTCCATAATAGTAATGTTTTACCATAATTGGAAACTTTTGATACATTAAAAACCCATTATATAAAAGGTATACATTATTTTTATTATATTCTTTACAACTATAACCCTTATTATACACATAATATATAAAACCACTCTTTATAACCTGATGAAGGGAATCATAAGAAAGGGTGAGGTTAGATTACCAATATGGGTAAACATATGAGATATTGATAAATGATCATAAGTGAGTATAATATATGAATTAGAGAATGATAACATTATCATTATTTACAATAATCATACCTAATAATTCAGATATCTTTAATCATTAAACATGGAATAATTATTTTTTAGGCATAAAAAATAAGATATAAGAGTGCAGAATCATTAATAATCATCCATGATATTTTATAACATGCCAGAATAATAAGGAATAAGTTTTTTGAATTCACATAAGCATAGAAAATAAATTCATTACTCAAATATAATTCTAGATTATATCATTGTGTGAAAATTACCATTATGGAAATTCCTACCCAGCCACATCCAACATTGTCTTTGGAGTTACTTCTATCTAGTTATCTTTATCGTCTCTTAAGTGTTTCCCAACTCCGTCATCATTACCTAATGAATTTTAGGTCTATAATGGATCCAAACATACTAAATTTATAACATTACCACCCCTAAATGTTTTATAATGTAACCAATCATCCTTGGTTTATAATAGAACCTCTTATCTCATAATCATAATCCATTTAAATGTATGGCTCATGATCATGAAAAAATTTATCAATATAGAAAATCTTAACCCACAGAAAAGAATATAGGGTTCATCAATAATTTATAACCATTAACCGTACATTTAGTTAATAAATATTTTAACATTTGATCATATCCTGTGTAAAGCATAAGAAATATCAATGTATGGAAATACCTTCGGAAGATCATTAGGGCATTTCTTGAGGAAAATACCATTTTCATTTTAAAATCACTTATTCAAAATCCAAAAATATATTCGTTGAAAACTACAAAGTAAAATCATAAAAATATTCTATAAATAAAAGATTATTAATGATGGTGGGGAAGTCCATTTATTCAGTGTATGGTAGAATAAAAATTCCTTTCACATTATTTGTAAAAAATCCGAAGCACCTCATCTTGAAAAACAACAAGAAGATTATTCTAATTTTTTTATAGAAAGAAATAATTGGGTAAAAATGATTGTAGTAAATAATTTAATAAATTAAAAAGAATTATTTAAAATATTTTAAATAAAATATATACATGGAATAAATTATTCCCAATTGAAAAGTTAAAGGTAATTTGTTATCGTTAGAAATATTATTTCAATCTTTTGAGTATATAGAGAGGGAAAATGTTAGGAAAAAATCATCCTAAAGAAATATCCAAAGGATAATAAATTTTAAATTATTAGGGAGATACATATAATATAAGTTCATCATCATAAATTTAATCATATATAATCCTGATAAAAATATATTGTAACATAAAAACCCCTACCTCAAGTCCATCTTAATTTGTAAGCATTATAACCTATTATATAATAAATTTAAATTTATTTTAAATTTATAATAAATCTATAATAATACCTATAATTAAATAAATTGTTTAATTATATCATTTTATAACCCATTCATTAAAAATATTTCACTTTCATCATCATTTTGGGTGTTAATCGGTTCATTTTTTCTATTTGTTTTAGTATGGTATTTTTGATCCCTGCACTTTGACAACATTTTAAAAATTTTATATTGTCAATAATGTATAAAATTAATATATATTTAATATATACATATTTATAATTTTTCATATAATATGTTTACTAAAATTGAATTATATTACTAGGTGGAGATGGTTGTTCGTATGTAAGCATGATTGATGTTTCCATTTTTTATATATATAGAACTAAATAAAGGTAAATAGTAATTAATATTTATATAATTAATAATTCATCAGAAATATTTTATATATAAATTAAATATAATATAACAACCCACCATTTTTTGAAGATAGGGAAAACAATATGTTTTTTCATGTAGGCGGCAGTCCTTAGAACCCATGATTATAGTTTTTGTTTTTCTTAATAGAGAAGGAGAGGGGGGGTTGTAGTTTGTAAAATAAATATAATAAATTAAATGTTTAATAATGGAACTGATTTTATCATTTTATGTTAGTGAAATAGAATTTTATGAAAAATTAAAATTCATAAGGAAATAGAAAAAATAAAATGAGGTTAATAACTTATTACTCACTTCTTGGATTATCTGATTTGCGAAGAGGATTAAACCTTTAATGGGAGGTATTTTGAGATTCATAAATCCCAATTAACATGACTTGGATTATTTAAGAGATTATTTAGAAGATATTGGGATGAATATAATAGGTTTTTGTATGAGCAGAAAAGGGGGTATGAGTTCCCCTTTAATAAATGAAAATAAATGACCTTTTCATAAATACCCAACATTTTTCAATAATGGTAAGTCTCTCACAAATAAACTGACTCCAAAATTGAAAATAATGGATTTATTAGGCAATAATTTTGATCCCAACTTCGAAAATTAAATTATAATTATATTTTAAGAATTTTATACCCTTTACTTCTAAGGTTACTCACTTTTACCATATTAGTTTTTACTTTGGTGCCTTGTTTTTACCTATGTAATTTTAATTTGAGACAAAAAATAAAATGGAATTCATTATATAATATAGACCTAATGATTCATAATTTGGAATCAATTTTTTTGTTTTAATTTTTAAAAATGTGAAAATTTAATTTCAAATTACTAAATGTACAATGTATTAAAAATAGTTTTTGTAAATATAACTTAAATTATTTAAAATAAAAAATGGCTAAATAAATTAAAACCAATATTTATAAAATATTAAAAACTCATATAAAATATATACTTAGTCTTATAAAAATGTTTTATAAATTAACCATTCATACATATATAATAATAATGTCATAAAGTCATGTTTATTTGTTTATACGGTATATTTCCCTATTCCATTGACAAATAAATCCTTTTAGAAAAATCATTAAAATTGAACTTATGAAAATATGAACATGATGATTTAAATAATTATATTCATTTAATCAAATAAAAATTTTAAAATTTTATGATATTAATTATTGTGTTATTGAACAAAATGAAATAAAGACCATTTTTTGAAGAAAATATATTTTTTAATCATAAAATGAGTTTATTGAAAATAGAGTCTGTATTTGATATGAATTAATAAATAAATTTTTTTTATTCAAAACCTATAAAAATATATTTCATAATACGATTATTAATATTCATACCAACCAATTTATTTTCTAGTTTATAAAATATTAATTTTTCATTTTTCATTTAGACTCGACGCTGCGTGTATGTAAATTCATAAAGTGATTCATGTTTATCTCAAAGGAAATATATATATAAAACCATAGGGTGTTACAATATAACTCAATTAAAATGAATTTTTACCAAAAAACTCCATCCCTTTGATTCAAATAAATTTGGATATCTCTAATTCCTCACATATTCAGGTTCCAATGCATCTTCTAAAACATCTTATTTTTACAAAGAACATTAACTAGGTGAGTAGTCTTCTTCCATAGAACATTATCTATATGATCCAAGATTAAAAATTATTTTTATTAATAGGAATGATTGTATACTTGTGGTACTACCCCTAATTTTAGTAAATACAAGGGATCTAATATATACATCCTCAAAATAGATTCAAGATACTCATCATGAAATTTCGAGAAGTTTGATGGTACAGCCAAATGATTAGAAACAATCACAATCTGATCAAGAATATCAAAAGAAATAATATATTGAGGTCCAATGTTTCTATTATTTCAAAATCTTATAACCTTATTCAATTGATAACTTTATAGGAATAACATTTCACCAACATAGAATTCCAAATACTACTGAGGATTGTTAATATAACTCTTCTTTCGACTCTATCTTTCCAGGATGTACTGTTTCAGGGATATAACCTTATTTATCATTTCATCAACTTGATTATTTACCAATACATTTATTTCTATAAATTCATTCTAGAATGTTTTAATTATATACTTATATTTATATATACCTTCATATAGATCCATATGGATACTCTAAGGAAAGATATTATTATAAGAAAACTAAACAAGATAAAGGAGACTATATAAAAAACATTTGAAATCAAGTAATAGGATCTCAACATATCATATGGGGTTTGAGTAGTTCTATCAGAATAGCCATTTGTATGAGGATTATAGGTAGTACAAAAAAACTTTTTACCTATATCTTTCAGAAGACTTATCCAGAAATCTGATCCAGATAAAAATATTCTTTGATTTCAATGAATTGTTATTAATTAATAAATAAATTTACTAGAACCAAAATATCATTATGTACATTAGTTATTTTGAGACGTCTAAAGACAAAATCAATGATGAATTTTTACCAAATCCATTATAGTATAGCTAATGGTTTTTACATCACCTTAGACTTATTTCACAAAGCCTTATATTTTTTATATAACAATCATTGAAATACATACTTTTCAATATCTCTCTGTAGGTTTTATTATAAAAATACAACCTTATATCTGTATAAATATATATACTTCCACTATGAATAGAGAATCATGATCTATGAGCTTATTATAATAGTAATTTCATCTGGTTTAGTATTTATAGGAAATATATTCAGTGATTTAACCATATAATTAAATCACAATCAAGGTTAAATATAGGAATACTTACTATTATCTTTTCTATCTCTACATCCTTCTTTTATACCCCATTAATCTTCACATGGATAGATGGTTCAACACTCGTTTGATCAAGATAATATTCCTCCATTTCCTTTATGATTTCATGGTGTATACTTTTAAATTACATAAATTTGGATATTTTGTGATCTTCATTCTGTATATGCTTATATGATCCTTTAGACTAAAATGATCGACTACCTTTTCATTTTCCTAGGGTGGTAATGAGTTGTAAATTCATAATATTTAATCAACTCCATCCATATTCTCTGGTACATATTCAACCATTTCTAGGTGAATGTACAATTCAAAATTTTATGACTAGTATATATGTAACACCTATTTCCAAAAAGATAATGACGCTATTTATTTAATCAAATTATTTTCATTTTTAACCCCATATAATGAGTCAGGTAATTTTACTCATGAATATTCAATTAGTGTGTAGAAAAGGATATAACTGTATAATTCTACATAGTAACACAACCCAACACCTTATTTAGTGCATCGCCCTAAATCGTATATCATTCTCCATTGTAGGGTACTATGAGAATATGTGTACTCGATAACCTTCTCTTCAATTCCTTGAAAATTTGTTCACATTTTTTATTATAAAGAAACATAACTCACTTCTAAGTTAAAAAAGTGAGTTTATTAGATATCTATGATAAACTCCCCTAATAGTGATGATAATATCTACAAAATCCATGAAAATAATGAATATCAGACATAAAAATTGTTCTAGGCTAATGATCAATAGCTTCTGTCTTTGATGGATCCACCTATATACTTTTGAATGGGATTATATAACCATAAAATGAAACATTATTTATTCCAAACTTCACACTTGATAAAATGTTATTACTAATACTACATAGGTCATTTATCATAATCCTCATGCTATATTCATGTTATAATTTGGTCATTGAATACATAATCATATCATCTATAAAGACTAAAACAATTCTAATCAATGTAATCACATAAGAATATATTAATTAAATTGATTAATATGACATGAGTTTTACAATGAACTAAGTGAATGAATATAAATTCACAATGTCAATACCTCAGATGGAAGGCCATGTTGGGTTTGAATTCAATTTTTACCGTCAAATTATAGTATCTATATTTACGATAAATATTGGGAAAATATTGAGTTCCCAAATATTTATCAAATAAATCATCAATAGAGGGCATACGATACTTATTCTTGAATATAATATATTTAAGATCCTTATAATCAATATAGAGTCACATTGATCAATTTTTATTCATAAAAAAGAATAGGTGCACCCCATGGTGATGGTATTGGATGAATGCATATTTTATCAATATTATCCTGGAGTTTCTTATTCAATTCTCACAACTCAATTGAGGAAATTTTATATGGAGTCTCTAAAATATGTGCGGAAATGGGTATGAATTATATATCAAAATTAACTTCATTATTCATATGAGTACTAGGACACTATTTTGGAAAAAAATCTAAATAATCCTGTATAATCGGTATATCATTGATTTTGAGTTTCTCTATGACCATCTATAATAAATACCCACTTTTTATAGGAACAAATACTGGTGAAATGAATGTAATCTCCATTTACGTTAATATTTATCCTTTCACCAATAGAAAATCATAGGTTGGATATGATTATCAAATATGTCATCCCTTCCATAAAGAACTAGATTGGGATGCCACCCTACCTGAAACCCAAACTGATTCACTACATGACTTTAAGGGTGTTCCTGATCCCCATGGGCTAGAGATATACAATTTGGCACCACAGGAACCCCATTGGGAATGGTTTTTTCAAAATAAGTGATATAAAAGGGTAATAAAAGTTCATAAGAGTGAAAATAAATAAACAATATCCCAAATGTTTCATAAATACAATAATATGACTCATTTTTATATGGTTTATCAGCATCCATAAAAAATAAAAACAGTTATGAAATCTAAAATTGGAGAAAAAACTAATTGAAAAGAAAATTACTACAAACCAACTAACTCATGTCAACCCTAAAACCAAATCCATTCAACCTCTGATTACACATAACCACCGAACTAACCCCAAATCATCCAAAATTAATAAGAAAGATATAAAACAGAATGGAGAAAATTAATTTTTGTGGGTGGGAGCTAAAAAACCTAGTAGTTATCTGCATACCACTAAAACTATGAAATTCATTTCATAAGTAAATCCATTAATTCATTTTTAAATATAATTATTGAATGTAACATTTACATATATAAAAATCATGGAAATCACAACACTTATATAATGCTCTTTTAAAAATCATTCATTTGTTTCCCAAAACCAAACACACACATTTTGAAAACAAAGCCATCAGCCAAATTTTTTTCAAAATAACACACACAGTTCACATTTCTAAAAGACAAATAACAATTGTTTTATCTAAATGAAAATTTTCAATTTACAACATTAAAATGGATGAATCCATCTCTAAACCCCAAACTTATTTTGAAATTCCCGTTAAATTATTTAGGCAATAGTATTTAAAAATTCAAAATAGGGTTTCCACTTTGAAAACCAAAACATGGCCAATGGAATAACCATTTTTTATAAAACCATATAAAAAAAGATTCCATAGAATTCCACAAAGTGGTAAACCACACACACATTTAAAATCACCATTTGGGATACATTAAACACCCCTTTATAAATCATTTTGAGGTCCACACTGCAATTCAAATCCAAATTTCCTTCAAAACCATTGTTTTCACTCATTAAAAACCAGAACGAGGATAAAACACATTTTCACTCATGAAAACTAGTTCAAAAATCCGTAATGAATTTCAAAAGAATATTACATAATTAAACATTCCATTTTATACATTTAATGATTCAATTAACATATAAAACCAATTTTAGAATCATGAAACTCAATGAAATGGTTCCAAATCACAAATAGGATACTATATTTAATTTAAATTTCATAAAGGTGTCATCTGAAGTGAAAGAATGATTAGATTTAAAAAATCAAACAATTTCATAGTAACACCCACCTCAAAGAAGTGGAAACTAATCCAAACCACCTTGGAAGATGTTTTCTTCAATGAAGACCACACCCACGAGACATGAAACGATTTTTAGAACCCCTAGAAACCATAATAACTATCATTAGAACTACTTATAGCTCTAAATTACATCCACATGATAATTAGGGTTTATGGGGGAAGAAAAAACCAAGATAAAATAGGGAGATAATAAATGAGGAGGTAAAAGGAGGAATATCTTACCTAAAATCTCCAAGAAAAATACCATTAGAAGCCAATAACCCAAGGGGTGTATGAAAAAGGACTACTCCAATGATTCCTTGGTTTTAATGACATAGGGGAAATGAAATGTGGGTGAAACCCCTTAAAATTTAATAATGGAAAATGGTGAAAACCATAAAACTGAACACCTAAAACACTCTATTGTTTTTTATGTAATATTAGGAATGTAGGGCGCCAATTGTGTCGGTGTCGGCGTCTCAAACAGAACATAATCCAAATGGGAACTCATAAAGAATATTCATGGTTTAAAAAACCATTATATTGTCTTTAGAACCTCCAAATACTCACACAACGACGTGGGTTTTCCATATGGTTTGTCAAACCTTGTAGAATCTCTGAAAACCTGTACATAGTTAAAAATGAATGGAAAAGGATCCTTGTGAAGGGAGTTTGTAGGTTTACCTATAACCATAAACATTAACCATTCATAGTGAGAAACCTAATATATTTCTATAATCTAATACATAAATCCATTAAAATGAAACCCATACCTCTACTTCTAAAAAACACAAAAAATAACAGCAACATGACACGTAGGTGTCATAAACACAAACCTATTCCACTTTCTACCCACAAATATTTTTAGAAGAAACTAACGGAAAAATAAAAAATATGTTCCCATGAAGAACTAACTAGAACCCCCTAAACACATCCCTACCCTATGTACAACAACCAAGATCCTCAAAATTACCAAAATAATCAATCATAAAACATAAAAAATATCCGTAAAGAAGAAAAATAGGAACCTCAAATATGAAACCCTATAAATTATGGGAAACCTAACATGGTATCCCCACCATTTATAATTCCACCATAACGGTCTCCCCAACATTTATATTTATTATATCAAGGGGAATCAAACTAAAATAAACCAGGAAACTCATCTTTGAACAATGCAAAAACATGATAGAAACACACACATGACAATAAGAACTTCTAACATTGATGGATTGACGAACAACCAAAAGAGACCTAGAAATTATAAGATCAATCACCTTGAGTCATGACATATGAAGAATTCCTAAGTTCAAACACTGGATTACCCTTACAGGATCAATTACAAAAAAAGGTCTATATCCACCCATTAGATAGTATACCACACTCAATTGGTAAAACACACACCCTTGTAATCAAATTGTGTATGTAGATGCCCCTAAAATGTCCATAAAATTATCACCCCAAGGCTCAATAAAACACATTAATCCTAGCCACAGAACACACATGAGGGTGTGAGATGGAGAATCATTCCTCAGTGGAATAAAACATACCATATAACAATATTCAATCCATTGATAAAAACATTCCAAAGGGAAACCATCCACAGGGAACACACCTAGATGGTAAAACATCCCCCAAAAGCCACCCAAACAATTTGAAGCTCCAAAACCTAGATTAATACCTACCAAAGAGTTGACCCAAAATCAACAACACTAATTCCCACCAAATATAGATAAAATTTGTATGCTCTCCCAAAAAACCCTCACAAGGGAAATTCTATTTCCACCATTACATTTGGAGTCCCGGTAGGCACTATAATTGAATAAATATTTTTCACCCATTACATTGAACAATATAATCAATGAAATGAACTACCTTGATTCATGTATTAAAACAAATACCAAGTGATTACCTTATAAAAGAGGAATCAAAACAATAAAACAAGACCTCAAATAAATCACATAACATTCACACCATGAAAACTTTTTTTAAAACCTCCATTTTACCAAGGAATTTTAAACCCACCTTACAAAAAGGTGTGCATTATAAAATCAAGCCAAAAAAATAACTAAAAAACAAAACTTCTAGAAAACTTGGTTATATCCATTGACCTATAGTCTAGTTTTCCAAAACAATGACCAATGGTTTCTATAAAAAGGCAATAGCCATGGTTTTACATAAAACCATGGCTATAGGGTTTACGGTATACAATTATATCCACCGTTACACTAAACGTTGTCAATAGGGATTTGTTTTTTGGTCTGTAGCCATGGTTTGGGTGAACCATGTCTATAGGATCATTTATTCATGGATAGAGCCATGGTTTGGAGGAAACCAAGGATAGATCAACGGTTTCGGTAAAAAAATTGCTATAAGGTTTTTTCCAAGTTCTATAGCCACGTTTTTGGTAAACCCTAGATATAGGGTATTTTTTCAAGGGCCATGGCCATGGATTTGGTAAAACTATGGATATAGAATATTTGTTTCATGGTCTATAGCAACGGTTTATGTAAAACCTTGGCTATATGGTATTTTTTAATTTGTATATAGAAATGTTCCTCAAAACTGTGTCTATAGGTCTCCCGCCTTTGCGCGGGAAACCAATTATCCCATGAATGAATGGATGGATGGGTTATTGAAACATTTTATATGTTATATCCATGGTTTTTAATAATATATTTATATATATATATCTAAATGCATCTGTGTAGTAGTGGAAAGGTGGATGGTGCACATATAGGAGGTTCATAGATTATATATGGGTAGGAACATATTATTTTTGGGCTATATCCATGGTTAACATGGGCTATATCCAAGGTTGAAAACCATGTATATATTTTTTTTACATGGTGGAAAACTATTGATATAGCCCATGTAACACAATGGATAGATATGGTGGCTATATCAATGGTTTGGAAAACAGTGGCAATCAGGCTATCACCATGCCAATACATGCCACAGCCAGCTAGAACTGTGGATATATATTATAGCCACAATTTTGACATCTATATCCATGTTTTTTTCCCGTGGCTATAGTCAGATTTTCTAGTAGTGAACATTTTTCGAACACAAACATTTTCCCAAATAAGGAAAGCCAAAAAATTACTTTAAAATATATTACCACATTGAATGCTAATCATCCAAAATACCTTTCTAAACCTGTTTCAATTATTTTCAAATAATTAAAAACATGTTTCAGAAACTCATCTCCATTTGTAAACACCTCATTTGTCAATTATAACAAGGGAATCCACCATTTTCATTAAACAATTTATAAAACCATTCAAATTCACTCTTACCGTTATTCAAAAACCAATGTTTGAAAATAAATGTTTTCAAAAAATGAAATTATTTTACAAAATAACATTTTAAAATCCAAGAGCACTCAATGAACTACACAAGTATCAAAACAATGATCACAAAAACCACATTCAAAAAGGAAAAAATATTCGTCATTTCGTATTTAATAAATGATAACTACTTTTGAATAAATTCAAAACCAATAAAAGTCCAGAGAGGCTATCCAAGGAGAAATTGTGTTATACATGCCTCGACCTCCATGGTATGGGGGAACATGTGTCAACCATGAAATACACCATATAAGAACAATTGAATCGACCACATGGGCACTACATGGTTTCTTAGGCTATGTGAGCTAACTATACAGGTCGAGTTACCTTACACCTCATAGCTATAGGGTGGACCCCAAAATCACTCAAAAATTAAAGGATGTAACATCCCATGTTTTGAATCAGACAAAAAATGATGAAAATTAAATTATTCCATTAGTTGTGCATGTTGTTTTTAGAACTAGGTGTCAATTTTTTTTTTCTGAGAGTAGACACTATAATATGTTTTTATTCTAAAGAAATTAAATTATTTATATAAAACATAAAATGGAAAAAATTTAATTTCATTTAAATTGGAAAATAATTATAAATGTTTTATTAATAATAATTATTTAATAATTATTATGATAACTATTATTCTTATTATTATTAGTAGTATTTTTATGTTTGTTACTAATATTATTTTCTTTTATTATTATTATTATATATTCTTATTTAGGGGTTAATAAAAAATAAAGGTAAGCTTCTACATTTCCCACACCTGGTTGCGTGACCCTCTCCCCCTCTCCTTGAAGCATCACACACTAGTTCACCTCTTCACTGCAGCGTCCACCCTCTATGTTCGTGACCTCCCTGCGGCTCGACACCCTTGGCCGACCCAATGTAGTGTGGACCCATCACCCTCTCCCTGTTCCTTATGCATGTGACACGACCCCAAGTCGTGCCCCTTCAATACACATGAACCCCTTCCTTTGGGGTCCCTCTCCAATCTTCGTTTTTACCTCGTTTCTACATCGTTATCCTTCAATCCGACAAGGCAATGTAAATAGTCTCTCAGGTTTCATTCATGCATGTTGTGGTAACCACCATCGATGGAGAAGCGGTACAGCTTAATTCGGTCCGCCTTCCCACGATTTTGGTAATGCTTTCACTCCGTTCTTATGTGTTTCTTAGATTATATTTGGGGGTTTTGTAATTAATGAATCCCTGGTAATTATTTTGAGGTTGTTTTGGATTTTCCATGTGATTTCGATTCACCGCCTCCTTTAGAGTGGGGTTTGAAAATCTTTAAGGGCGCTCATGCATATACAAAGGTTATATATATATAAATATATATATCCTCCATTTGTGTATTCCCCCGTGGTGTGGGGAATACAAGAAAATTTTTAAGGTTATAAAAATATATATATATATATATATATATATATATAATTTTGTGTATGTGAGTGGATAACAACTTGAGTTGGAATGTTTTGGCTTGTTCTTTTTCTCTAGGTAGGGTCCCCCTCTTATACTCTTTAATTCAAGAATTATTTAAATTTCATTTTGATTATTTCTTAATTCTTCTTCTTTATACTGAATTTCATTTCATGAATAAGTGTTTAGTAAAGATAATTGTTTCATTTGATAAAAAAAGTCATTGTTTATTAATAAAACACATCCAATAGATGTGTGTTATCTATGAAAACTCACAGTGGTAGTTTATGCTTATTTAACATGCTTGACATTTTTACATTGATGTTTTCCTTATACTTAATGTTATTCTTAGTTGTAAATTGCACATAATACATGTCCCATTCTATGTCTGAATAGCCACTAAATGAGGCTAATATTAATTGTTAATATATATAATATTAATGTGCTTTATTATTAATAAACACCATTTTTGTGCATTTTATACATTGAACATCATTTCACATTATGACTGTAATTCCTTCTTAAAATGCACTATAAAGTGGTAAATTTTTTAACATCATTTAAAGTACCCAATGATTCATCTGATTTTAAGTAATGTAATTATCCATTTTTTAATTTTATATTTTGGTAAATTGATTTATAATTCAATATGAACATGTTTCATTCCTGTATCAATGGAGGATTTAAAAATGATTATAGAGATATTTGGAGATGAATGGAAGCAATTTTAGAGAAGGCTGACTGAACACCAGCCCACTGATGAGAATGTTGGACCCACATTAGAAATCCAATGAATACCACATTTCGTGGGATTCTAGAAGACATATATAGGAACAAATCTTTCTTCATGAGAGAGTGCTAATTCAGCCTCCATTATGGATATTTAGGCTGACCAATTTAGAGATAAAATTCTTGGCCGGATTCTGCAGCCCAAAAAAACATCCCATAATCTAATCATATCTCCAAATCCACAACTACAAATATTCCCAAATTTTACAGGAGGTTAGGAGACATCTGGGGATCCATTTCCTTCTTCTATGTACCACTATACTTTGGAAATCAAGAATTTAATACCAGCGCGTCTGTTTGCTGGATGAAAGCTGTATGCCACCTCGGGTAAAGGGTGGAAAAATCAAATCTCCCTCAACATTCCACCCACCTATGGCCTACCAAAATTAATTGAGGAGACTTATACTATAGAAGCCTCTACCCAAGTATTCAAAAATTTCTATTAATGGATGTTTTGGTGAATTATTTGTGGATATTTGAGATTTGTTTCTTTTTAATGTTATGCTGCCAATTTGATGTTGTAATCGAATTCCTTCAATTGTAAGTTCCTCAAATTACCTTAGTTTCTTTATAAATGTTCTTCATCAACTCTTTTTATATTCTTAATCTTATCACTTTGATACCTTTTCCTCATGGTGTTATCTTTTTTATACAAAACCTTCTTAGATTATCACACAATGATTGAGTGATTGTTTTTTTCATTGTTTTTTTTACTTCTCCAATTCCTCCCTCATGAGTCTACTTTCTGCTTCCATTTAAACCATGATATCAATGGATTGATAACCCACTTATTGTTGGAACCATGGGAATATCAAGGGGATTTATTGGATGTTATTTCTCACTCCATTAATAGATAATCAATTCTTTTAAATGAGATTTTAATTTGATGAATTTAAAACTTCTTCATCCTTATTGAATTTAAGGTCACACACTTCAAGTGCTAATAAGACCATTTACCTTGGAGTACTCAAAACATTGATCCATCAAGTGTATAGGTTATTAGAATTATGGTTTGTAGGAATTAAACCTATCAGTGATGATTTTGTTTTATCTCCTTAAATGAACCCATCTCAAATATAAGAAATTGAAATATTGTTACAAGAAAAAGAATGCATCCAATCCACCCCTTGTAATAACCTAGGATCAACCATTCTCATAATTTTAATTCACTTAAGACTTTTAGTCTTCAATTAATCCCATCTAAAATCAACCCAATTTTTTTCACGACCCGTCCTCGGGACCCGTACCGTGACTACCCCAAGCCCGCCTCCCATAGGCCAGGGGCTGGCGACTAGCACCAAAGAGTAAATCCTGAAAAAAATGGGAATGCATTTCCTTTATAATGTAAACAAACACCACAGAGTAAGCAAGAAGAGGTAATCACTAAGTAAAACTAGGTACAATAGTAAGTGAGGAAACTAAATGGGCCAGAATACAAACCCAAACTGAATGTTAGTTACAAATGGAAAGAAGTACAACAACTGAAAGTAAAGCAGCAACATTGAGCCGTCCACTGGAAGTCCCACCTGAAGGGTGGGTATAGATAGCCTCCTCAGCTCCTCAGGTCCAGCCGTCCGCTCTGTGTGCGTCCCACCCAATGGTCCACCTCCAGGTACTGACGTGCTCCACAAACCTAAACCACGATCAGTACTGTCCATCATCTACATCCAACACAACGTAGTGCAGGCGTAGCTCATGCAGGGGTGAGTATATGCTACTTAGTAGGGACCCCGAGACCCCCGATGGTCTCCCAGAATCCACAAAGAAAAGATACAATCACAAAGTAACAACCAACACTACTTAGGTATATTCCCATACATATTCTTATGTCATCAATTCCAGTTTGACTCAAACATCTGATCCCAAGTTCGATCACGTCCACATAGGATAGTACAACCCAATCCATATAGGAAATCATGTCATTCATATCGAAGATAATGATTGGAAGTCAAGACTCATCTCACATCTGTATACTTCTTCGTAAGGTGATAGAGATGATCAGATATAGCCACTGATTCATCTAAGCTGGGAGCCATGTAGGATACTAAACCAGATAATCAATCAGACCCATATATGATACATACCAGCTACTCTACCAGACCCACGTAGGATAGCAAGAATAGAGTCAAACAGTGCTAGACCCACATAGGATACAAGAACATTAGTCATCTCCGTCGAACCCACGGAGGATTTCAGAACGGTCTTCATCGCTGCCGAACCCAAGGAGGATTTCAGTACAGTCCTCATCGCATCCAATCCCACGGAGGATTTCAGTGCAGTCTTCATCGCTGCCGAACCCACGGAGGATTTCAGTGCAGTCGTCATCGCTACCGAACCCACAGAAGATTTCAGTGCAGTCTTCATCGTCGTCGCAGTCGCAGCCAGCTCGAGAGTTCCAGCACACCGCATGTTCGATTCCGGGAGGGTCTGCTCCACGAGCCAAGGGGTTTGATACATCAACTGACACGTAGTCCGGATTTGATGTATCCCAAGGTTCCTTCTCGACAAGAGGAACTCAACGTGGCAGACGACACGTCAATCGGACGCCCAATCTGAGAGTTATTGGCATTTTCGTTCCAGGGGCCCGGTTGGTTTTTAAGTTAAAACTAACCAGAACATACTCTATCTGCGTCCAAACCTCGAGAGTAGTAAGACAAAATGTCCGTCTCACTAAGAGGAATCCAAAAAACTTGACGGCATGTCAATCGGACGTCCGGAACTCAAGTTATAAGTGTTTCCGCTCTGAGGCTCAAGTTGGATTCGTGTTCGAACCAACCCGGCCATACACAATGTTCTCCGAAACCTGGAGTGTAATATACCGAAACGACCGTCTCGATCCAAGGATCGCATCGAAAATGAAGATGCACCGATCAGAGGTCCGTAGCCCATGATATGGGCAAAAGAACAAACCTTTCCAGTTTTAGGGGGTTTTGGGCCCGGACCGACCCGACCCGAGACCCCCTGGGTCGGCCCGAACCGGGTAGACCCTAACCGGGTCCGGGTCCGGCCCCTCCGGCATGGCCCTACCCTACCGTCGCGGCTAGACCCGACCGTCGCGGCCCGTTGTGGCCATCTCGGCACTGGTTGAGCCAAGCGGGAGGGGGGTGCCCCCTTGATTGAAACCATGACCCGACGTGGGGCCACTCCTTTTCCAGCCATGGTTTACGACCCCCGGTCTTCCTTCCGAAATGGTCTGCCCAGTCCGGAAGGCCAGTGCTGCCGCCGCGGGACCTCGCAGTCTCGCCCCTCCGAGTTACCGACGGTTCCGGCCACACCGGCTTGCACCGCCGCGGCCTTGTTCGACTGTCGCGACACAATGGCGTCGTGCCCCTCTACCGCGGCCTCACTCCGGCCGTGACCTCTTCGTGGTTCTCTGGCGCGGCGAGACAGCGTCGCAGCTTTATTCGGCCTCAACGGCGCGGCGCGACGGCACCGCGCTTCTTCTTTGTTTCTGTAACACCTGAGATTTTTATGAGTAATATTTTGTTTTTATATATATCATCAAAGTAATCTTTCACTACATACTAGCTTGGCATACTTTACACGCAACCGCGACCTTCCTCGATAGCTTGCGTCGTATGCAATACTGAGTTTCACTAAACAACGATATGCTATTAAAATATTATTAAAACTAGCCGTTATGAATAGTAATAACCACTTTTTTAAATTTTATAAATTTTATCATTCAAAATGGACTTCATTTTTGGATTCGGAATACCGAAATTAGACTAGGGTGAAATTTTGGTATTTTTCTGAAAACATTCAATTTTTGATGAATAGTGAAACCACTAAGTGGTAGGTTAAAAACTGAATTTTGCATAAAACTTATTTTTACCGCTTCTGTGAATGGAATTTCGAAAATCCGACAGACATGGTTAATATCAAGGACTAAAATGTGGTTCAATGAGATGAAAATAATTTTTGGTGAATAGTAACTTTTTTACTTCTTTTTTTTTTACCACGGTTAATAGTAAATAGGGTAACTAAGGGTAAATATGATATTACTATTACCCTAACACATGTACTAATTCTATTGGATAAGTGTAGTTCGACCAAAAACAACCTTATGAATATAATATGACCATTTAGGTCCACTTGGATTAGATTATGACATTTAATATTATTTTATTTAATGAATAGTTAAAATAGTTAAAATCAAAGTTTAATAACTATAACATTTTTAATATGGGGTTATACATAAGATAAATTAGACTATAAATATTAATTAGAAAGCTAAAAATATTTCCTACATGATGGTATTTTATTTATAATTTTTAGACATTAAATTATTTAATTTAATTATGACACAATGATGATGCAGTAATTATCTTATTAATGAAATATTTACATAATTGATGTTATAAACACCAAAATAAATGTAATTTGAGACTATATATGAATTACACTAATTTTCTAGGTTACTATGATATATTATTGTTGATTTAATCAACTTGGTTCGAACATATAATTCTGTTATGACTTTCACAAAAATCATATATCAAATAGTGTCAAAATTGACACAAAATAGGTTTTAAATCAAATATTATATTATTAATTGTTATTTTATTCCTAAAAATCTAAGGTTCGGCAAAATGACTTAGATAAGGATATATATATTAATAATAAACAATTTGGGGTTCTTTTGGCATGTTATAGTAAGTGTATCAACCATATAGTGTAAGAAAACAAAAAGACATGGTAAAAGTTAAATTATTTAACTTAAAATCTAATTGATAAGGTTAAAATAAAAACCTAAACTTGTCTAAATCCTATTGTTTGATAGGATTTCGACCCATCCCCACTTTACCTTCAAAATAAGTCCCTTTGGAACCATTATAAACCGATTTTGACTTTAATATAAAATAATATTTTGAGATATTCCTAAGGTGCCCCTCTCCTCCCTTATAAAAGGGCACCTCCTCCCCCTCCTCCTCACACCAATTTGAGCACTCAAGCTCGGCCAACCCCTGCCAAAATCCCTTCTCCACTTCCCTAGAATAATCCTAGAGGTCCAGGTCTTCTTCAAAGACCAATCTTAGTTCCCTAAGTGGAGGATTCAAAGAGGCGTTTCAAAGAAGAGGTAATATCCATTACCGATCTTTTCAATTTCTTTCTTCTTCAACTTCTTCTTCTTTAGTTGTTTCATGATAAAGTAATAACATCAGTATTACTTACATACTGATATGTTATTATAAATATGAAACAACCCTAATTCACCTTCTATCCATCCTACGGAAAAATGAAATCACCGCGCGTGCGTACGTACGGAATACCGTCTCCACGCCGTGGTGTAATCTATTTTCCACCATCAACATACAATGATGGGTATAATGGTGTAATGAGTAAATATTTATGATTATTATAAAGTAATCTTGATACTGAAATAATATATATATACTCCAATACAATTCCACGATCATAGGAACGATATCATCACTCGTGCGTACGTACGGAATACCGTCTCCACGATGTGATGCGACTCGTTCTACATGATCATCATTACATAGTAATTATATAAATGAATTGAATGAATAAATATGATATATGTTACACTAATACCATTCTGGATATAAGGTATCTATAACTTTAAAATAAGAATACGAATATATTCGGCAAAACACGCATAAGAACAAAAGGCAATAAAGACCCGAGTAACAAGTAACAATGAAATATTACTAACAAGAAGCTAAGAATATGACCATATATGATATCATATCAATATGTATGATTCTGGAATAAGTCAATAACATTATTTAAACCATTATACAGGAGCTTCGGACACGTACAAAAAAAATCGGACCTAAGGTAAGGGAAATATCACAATCTCACTTTTATCCGAGATTGTTTTTACTTTGGTAATTACTGGGGTGTATTTTATCATCCACATCCATGTTTCCTCAATATGTAATGTTATTTACATCCACCTACAATTTTTTAAATCCAATTTTACCCTTCGGTGAATTTTTAGTAAAAGATATGAAAGGAATCTTTTGTCGTTTTTCGTACGAGGTACTTTTTGACTTTTCCGACAAAAGTACGAAGAATGTTTTTTTAACTTATACGGCATGAATGGATTTTTAAAACATTATTTCCAAGAATCTTCCTTTACATGTTTTAAAGTTTATTTTTAATCAACTTCTTTTAGTTTAGAATTGTATGACATGTTAAAAAAAGGAAAAGTATTTTTGAAGTAGAAAGGATATTTTCCTCAAGAATGGAGTTCAAGTTTTTTATCAAAATTATTTTCCATCTAAGATAATAAAGGGTTCTGTTTTTATCCCTATTATTACATTGATTTGATTATGTTGTGATGGAATTATTTTTATTAATTCCTTTATCGTATATGAATTGTTTTATGATGTCATGATGTTTAAGATTCCCATTTTTATTACATGGGTTATGCAATGATGTATGGTTTATGATTTTGTGGAACACATAAGAATGGTATCATTATGAGATGGGTGGGACCTATATCTCCCTCCAATGCATTGGGTAAAGATTTATATCTCATGAGATAGACATGGCTGGAACGGAAGCTTATTTCGATTCAGTGATACAGGACTGAAACGAGGAGTGAACTCGGTTCAGAAAGGGACTTTGTCCGCTAAGATAGTCTTGGCAATGAGTCATGACTAACAAGAAATGATTTTCCATGATTATGTGTGCATGCCACAAAGTTTCAAGTTTCATGTTATGATTATGGGGATCTCATTTTCACTTCTATGATTTGTTCCAAGTTAAGATATTATGATCTCTTTTGCAGGTTATGATTTTCAAAAAGATATGATATGATTTTTATTTCCTTTATTTTCCCTTGCTGAGAATTTGAGCTCACCCTTTTATGTTTTCTTTTCCCCAGGTCAGGAAGATGGATAATAAGTAGAATATGCTAAAAGGGACCCTAGATATGATGAAATAAATGGGAGACACTGTAGAAGATTTATGAACCAGTTGTTTATGTTTCCCAGTTTCTAAAGACATTATACCTATACGGTCCTTTGTGGTTTTGTCATATGTTGTAATAAGTGTGCTTCAATTTTGAAGTATTAACAATGTATGTAAAGTATGGGTCGTTATAGTTTCCGCACGGTGTCGTTGAACCGCACTGCCTTTAATCATGCCGCGACAAACACAACATTAATGGGGGAGGAGAGTCAGTCGTTTTCATGCAGTCCGACCTCCTCCCATTAATCTGATGTCAAGAGGATAAAGAAAAAAAATATGTTTGGATGGAAAAGAATATTCGTGAACTAAATCACACCCCCACCCTCAATGAAGTCGTCGAACAAGGTTTGTCGTGGGAAAAAGACATCATGGAAGAAGGCTTCGTGGAAGGAGGATCGCCGGTGTCGCGGTACACGGCGTCGCGGTACACAACGTTACAGAGACGTGGATCGTCGACGTCGCGGTATACGGCGTCGAGTCGTCAATCTCCGAGGAATCAGCGTTATTCATCATCCTTCGTCGGAGGTCGACGTTCTTCTTTAGTGACGGTGTGTTCTTCGCATTCTTCAAGGAGGAAGATGAAGATTCCCAGGCTTGAGCAATTCCTCTGCAACCTTATCGCACAACGAAATAACCCTTAAAGAAATAAGACATTGTCTTATTTAATTAACACACACAATCCAACATTACATTCGAAATTCAAAATGAATTCAATAATTTATTACATTGAATAACTTAATTCAATTCATTAATGAAGAGAGTTGACTTGGTATTTAATAAGGGGGGTGCGGGTGTGTTACAAAAAATAATGGGGGTTTGAGGAAGTTAAAAATGTGGGGCTCGTGTGGGGCCCACCTCACTAATATCCTATCAAGATGGGTTAGGATATAGTGGTTCCCACCTCAACTTCCATATTTAGGTTTAAACTACATAGAACATAAAATAAAAATTGTTGCACAACTTTTATTTTATTCATTAGTTAACCCTTTTATTAAATAACCACACCCAAGAAAACACAACTCCAGAAAAGGTGTTCCTAATAAATTACTGGTGCTACGGTTTCATTGGTGCCCTCAGATTTTGATTCCGAGCACTGTTTCAAAAGTTAGGAAAAACCTCTCGTTCGTTCACTGAACGTACCCGAGTTAAACTTCAGAGCATGATTCTAAGCACACCAGGCCTCGGAATCAGCTTCCTTCTGAAACTGTGTTCTTGTAAAATCCCAAACAAAATTCAGAAAAGAAACTTCCCTTGAATTTTTCGAGTCTTTAAATTACTCCCACCATAGGGATTTACATCCCCGTAAAGATACATCATTAACTAGGGGAAGAAATGTGGGTACTGAGCATGCATCCGAGCCTCCCGCTCCCAAGTGCTCTCCTGGAGGTTCTCGTGCTGCAATCTGATGCACACAAGATGAATTGACCACCCACATAGGACCCACTTCTATCGATCCTCATTCTCCACTGGGACCTCCGAAAAAGTTACCCCATCTTCAATGTCCAACTCCCCATGGTCGATGATATGCATCAGGTCATTCACGAATCTCCTCAGCTAAGATGCGTGGAAGAAGTCGCGCACCTGATGCAACTGAGGTGGTAGAGCCAGGTGATAAGCCACCTCACCTATCCTGCTGAGAACCTGGAACTGTCCGATGAAGTGCATAGATAACTTGCCGCCCCCTCCAAATCTCCGTAATCCACGTCAAGGTGAGACACACAAGAAAATGTGGTCGCCATCCTCAAACTCCAGTGGCCTCCGCCTCCAATCAGCATAAGACTTCTGCCAGTTCTGAGTTGTCCTCATCCGCTCCTGGATGACCTGGACCTTCTCTGTCGTGGCCTGGACCATCTTCGGTCCCACAACTGCTGACTCCCCAGGGTCTTTCCAGCACAGAGGTAATCTGCGAGGTCTTCCATACAATGCCCCATATGGTGCCATCTAAGTGGTGGAGTGGTAGCCAATGTTGTACGTGAACTCCATCAAGGGTTGGTGGTCCTCCCAGCTGCGACCAAAGTCGAGGACACAAGCACAGAATATGTCGTCGAGAGTCGGAATGGTCTTCTCTTTTTGACCATCCATCTAAGGGTGAAAGGCAGTGCTTATCCATAGCTACGTCCCAAATGCCTCCTATAACCCCTTCCAAATATGGGAAGTAAAGCGAGCATCTCGATCGGAGACGACAGATGATGGCACATGATGAAGCCGTACGATCTCCTGAATGTAGAGGCGTCCCATGCTCTCCACTGAGCCTTGCTCTCTGATGGGTAAGAAGTGGTCCAACATGGTGAGTCGGTTGACAATCACCAAAATGGAGTCATGACCTTTGAAAGTGTGTGGAATTCAAGTCACTAAATCCATAGATATCCCATCCCACATCCACTCCGGGACCTCCAAGGGCTATACCAAGACTTCTGGTACCTGGTGCTATGCCTTCACCTACTGGAAGGTGAGGCATCAGGAACGGAACTATGCCACAAAATTCTTCATACCCGGCCACCAGTGCTATCATCTAAGATCCTGGTACATCTTCACCACACATGGATGTACCGCTAAAGGGGATGTGTGAAACTCTCTCAACAACTCCTCATATAATGCAACTGGTACCAAGGTACGTCCTCTGAAAAGGACGACGTGCTCTCCTCCTACAGAGTATCCATCAGATGCCTGTCCTGAGGATATCTGCACATGCCATGTCTCATAGTCATCGTCCCCACGCTGTGCCTCTCTGAACCGCTGTAGTAGTGGAGGAGTGTTTGTGAGTGACTAAAGAAAGGCTGCTCCATCTCTATCCACAAGGATATCTGCAATGCAGCTAGCTGCTCCATCGCCTCCCCAAGTAGCTGAATGTCCGTCCTCCTGCTAAGAGCATCGGCTACTATGTTCCCCTTTCCAGGAGTATAGACTATCTCATAGTCATAGTCCTGTAGGAACTCGAGCCATCGCCGCTGTCTCAGATTCATGTACTTCTGCGAGAAGGTGTTCCTGATACTCTAGTGTTGAGAGTAGACTATATAGCGCTCGCCCATCAGATAGTGTCGTCACATCTTCGGAGCGAAGACCACTCCTGCTAACTCCAGGTCATGGGTAGTGTAGTTCTACTCATTCTGCCTCAAATGATGTGATCCATAGGAGACCATGGCCTGCTCTTGCATTAGGACACATCCGAGTCTGGTCCCTGATGCATCGTAGTAGACTATGTAACCTACTCCCTCCTCTAGTAGCCTCAAGATAGGTGTGCTGGTCAATCTATGTCTCAGCTCCTGGAAGCTCTACTGACATCAGTCTGACAACACGAAGGGTTTCCCCTTCTTCAGAAAAGCTAAGAGTGGTGCCGCAACTCTGGAAAACTCTGACACAAATCTCTGGTATTACTCAGCTAGAACCAAGAAACTACGCACCTCTATCACACTCTTGGGTGGATCCCAAGCTAGCACTGCCTGGATCTTCATAAGACCCACCGCAATACCCACATTACAGATGTCGTGTCCCAAGAAGTGGACCTCACATAACCAGAACAAACACTTCGAGAGCTTTCCATAAATCTGGTGCTCTCAGAGTGTGTCTAGTACAACCCGCAAGTGGTAGGCATGCTCCTCCTCAGTGGTCGAGTATATCAATATGTCTTTGATGAAGACAACGACAAATCGATCAATGTATTGCTGAAAGATCCTGTTAATGAGACCCATGAACACTGCTGAATCGTTGGTTACACCGAAAGGAGTAACAAAGAACTCATAGTGGCCATACCGACATCTGAAGGCCGTCTTCTGCATGTCCTCGTCTCGCACTCTGAGCTGATGATTGCCTGACCTAAGGTCTATCTTCGAGAACCATCATGCCCCCATGATCTGATCGAAGAGGTCGTCAATCTATGGTAGCAGATACATGTTCCTCACGGTCACCTGGTTCAGGCGACAATAGTCGACACACAGTCGCAAGCTACTATCTGCCTTCTTGGAGAACAATATCGGGGAAGCCCCGGGTGAAACACTGGTTCGGATGAATCCCTTTCCCTGTAAGTCCTTCAACTGTACCCGTAGCTCTCAAAGCTCAGCGGGAGCCATTTGATTTGCTCGAGTGGATATCCGGGGTTTCTCGGGGTACAGGTCAATATAAAAGTCTACCTCTCTGCGAGGAGGTAGTCGTGGAACATCGTCAGAGAAAACATATGCATACTGATCCACCACTACAGGAAAATTAGGACTCCGCAAGTCAACTACTCCTAGGATGAGGCTAGCCAACTGATGAGTGATGGGCAGTCCTCTTCTCTACTTGAGTCCATCCTGCGCTGCAAAGGCTCCCTTCTCGCCGGTGAAGGTGAACCTTCTCCCATCGGTGTGAACACACCTCACCTTGCGCCTAATACAGTGGATATGAGCATGGACTGTGGATAACCAATCCATGCCCAAGATGATGTCATAAGGCCTCGACGCCGCTACAAGAAGATCTCAGCCAAAGATCTCGCCTCCTAGAGTAAGCTTATACTGCCGGCACTAGTGTGTAATCGTCGAGTCTTCTCTCGTAGGAGTCTCTAGTCATAAGGATCGAGCCAACGGCTCCGTTAGAATCTCCATGATCCGAACAAGGTAAGTAGAAATAAAATAATGAATCTCTCATGTGTCTATAAGAACTACAGAAAGGGTTGAGTAGACACCGATAGTACCTCGAATCATCTCTGGTGCGCCGTGGTCATAGGCCTCCGCTGCCTGAAGCTGAGCTTGTCTCTGCCCGCCAGCTCCCTGTGGTCGGGGTGGAACTCCTGGTGGTGGTGGTGGTGGTAAATCCTCAAAGCATCGCCCACCACCTGCTGCTCGGCCATCTCCCCTGCCTCGTCCGCCTGCTCTCGATGAACCGCCACGGTCGACCCTCTGCCTCTGCCTGGGTGGCCCCTCAACCGTCTGTTGCTCCTATGCACAGTTGGTCAGGTAGTCACGAGCCACATGGCCCTGCCCGCCGCATAAATAGCATTGCCTGCTCCTCGGAAGGTTGGCTCTGCGTTGTTTGCCCCGCACCTATGAGCTAGTGTCCTGAGGTCATCTGCCTGATGGTTTCGTCCGCCTGGACCACTATGACATCCGTCGACTATCAGCTGCAGACGACTCTGCTACGTTCTGCCCTATAGTAGGTCTCGCTGCTGGCGTAGGTTCATCAAAATATCTCTCTATGAGAAGGTCTTTCTCCAGTACTCCTTCCTGTGTCGGAATGCTGAGCGAAATCATCGATGCCCGGATCTCATGCCTCAGTCCCTGCTCGAAGGTCTGGGACCGGAAAAATGTGTCTCGTACCATGTTCGTCGAATAGCGCGAGAGATCGATAAATCTCGCCGAGTACTGGGTGAACATCATGTTGCCCTGCCGCAGCTGTAGAAGCTCTTAGATGTGCACCACAAGGAGGGTTGCTGGGATGAACTCCTAGATAAAAAGGCTCTCAAATTCTGTACAGAGGAGAGATGCCTCATCAAGCACCTGGAGCATCAAGCTCCACCATCAGCCTGCTGCCGCGTGTAGGAGGCTCGCTGCAAGGATCACAATGAGGTCAGCTGGTGTCACCACTAACCTGAAAACTCGAACTACAGCCTCCATCCAATCCTCGGTTTCCGGATGGTCTGTCTCCCCGCGGAACCTGGGCGGTCTCTGACGCTGAAACTCGTGTAGTGCACTAAGGAATGTGCACTATCAGCAACTGGGGCTGGAAGCATCGGTGGCTCAGCAGGTAGAGATACTGCCGTTGCCTCCGCTGAAAAAGGGCCCTGCACCGAGGCATTGTCACTCGGTGGGCTGTCACCTCGCACAAAGCTCAGAACCCTAGATGGCTGCCGTCGTGGGGCCATCCTAAAACAAAATAGGTGTGCCACGGTCAAACAGTATACCTGGTGAGATCACACAATGTAATCACAAAGAAAACATTGAAACACACATGCAATCAATGTTTTCGTGCATTGAGTCAGAAATCAGAAGTCAGGGTCCTGGTGTACGGATACGTCGGCCGTCGCACTAACACATGACTCCCTGGACTGATAACCACACACAATACCCTTAACACTCTAGCTTCACATAAAAGAAAGATCAGAGTCCTAATTTCTAAAGTAGAACCAAACTCCTATGATACCAATTTGTCACGACCCGTCCTCGGGACCCATATCGTGACTACCCCAAGCCCGCCTCCCATAGGCCAGGGGCTGGTGACTAGCACCAAGGTGTAAATACCGACAAAAAGGGGAAGCAATTAACTTTATAAAGTAAACAAACACCACAAAGTAATCAAGAAGATGTAATCACTAAGTAAAACTTGGTACAATAGTATGTGTGGAAAGTAAATGTGCCAGAATACAAACCCAAATTGAATGTAAGGTATAACTGGGAAGATGTACAGTAACTGAAAGTAATGAAGCAACAACGAGCCGTCCAATGGATGTACCACCTGAAGGGTGGGTATAGATAGCCTTATCAGCTCCTCAGGTCCAGCCGTCTGCTCCGTGTATGTCCCGCCCAGTGGTCCACCTCCACGTACCGACTTGCTCCCCAAACCTCAACCACGATTAGTGATGTCCGTCGTCTGCATCCAACACAACGTAGTGCGGGCATAGCCTATGCAGAGGTGAGTATACGCTACTCAGTAGGGACCGCGAGACCCCCGAAGGTCTCTGAGAATCCACAAAGGAATGATACAATCAAGATGTAACAATCAACACTACTTAGGTATACACCCATACATATACCTAAGTCATCAATTCCAGTTCGGCTCCAACATCTGAGCCCAAGTTTGATCACGTCCACACAAGATAGTACAACCCAACCCACACAGGACAACACAACCCAATCCACATAGGAATCCAATTCAATCATATCGAAGATAATGATTGGAAGTCAAGACTCATCTCACACATGTATACTTCATCGTAAGGTGATAGAGATGATAAGATATAGCCACTGATTCATCTAAGCTGGGACCCACGTAGGATACTGAACTAGCTATGTTGTCGGACCCATATAGGATACAGACCAGCTACTCTTCGTGACCCACATAGGATAGCAAGAAAAGAGTCAAACACTGCCATACCCACATAAGATATAAGAACAGTAGTCATCCCCATCGAACCCACGGAGTATTTCAGTATGGTCTTCATCGCTGCTGAACCGACGGAGGATTTCATTGTTGTCTTCATCACTGCCAAACCCACAGAGGATTTCAGTGCAGTATTCATCGTTTCTGAACCCATGGAGGATTTCAGTGCAGTTGTCAACGCTGCCGAACCCATAGAGGATTTCAGTGCAGTCTGCATCGTCATCGAAGTCGCAACCAGCTCTAGGGTTCCCGCACACAGCATGCTCGATTCCGGGAGGGTCCGCTTCACGATCCAAGGGGGTCGATACATCAACTAACACGTAGATCAGAGTTGATGTATCTTAAGGTTCTGTCTCGACAACAGGAACTCAACGTGACAGACGGCGCGTCAATTGGACCCCCGGTCTGAGAGTTATTGGCTTTTTCGTTCCAGGGGCCCGGTTGGTTTCTAAGTTAAAAACAACCTGACCATACTCCAACTGCATCCAAACCTTGATCAGAGTAAGCCAAATGGTCTGCCTCACTAAGAGGAATCCAACAAAGTTGACGGCACTTCAATCGGACATCCGGAGATCAAGTTATAAGCGTTTCTGCTCCGAGGGCCCTGTTGGTTTCGTGTTCGAACCAACCCGGCCATATATAATGTTCTCTGAAACCTTGAGTGTAATATACCAAAACAACCGTCTTGATCCGAAGATCACATCGCAATTGACGGTGCATCGATCGGAGGTTCGTATACTATGATATGGGAAAAAGAACAAACTTGTCCGGTTTTAAGGGGTTTGGGGCTCGGACCGACCCGGCCCGAGACCCCCTGGGTCGGCCCGAACCGGGCGACCCAAACCGGGTCTGGGTCTGGACCATTGGGGCGCAGCATGGCCTGGGGGGCGTGGCCCGGCCCGTCCGACGCGGTCTGGCCCCGACCGCACGGCGTGGCCCAGCCTGGTGTAGCCGGTCCGGCCTGGGAGGCCGGTGGGCCTGGTGCGGGCGCGGCCCGGTGTGGCCAGCTCAGCGCTGGCCAAGCTGAGTGGAAGGGGGGGGGCTTCCCCCCTTGATTGAAACCGCGGCCCCACGTGGGGCCACTCCTTTGCCAGCCGGGGGTTACGACCTCCGGTCTTCCTTCAAAAACGGCCATCCCGGTCCCGCCGGCGGGTGCTGCCGCTGCGGGACCCCGCGGTCCTGCCCCTCCAAGGTGCTGGCGGCCGGCGGTTCCGGCCTCCTCGCATTGCACCGCCGCAACTTTTAGTCGCGACATTGTTCGACTGGCGTGGTGAAACGGCGCCGCGCCCCTCCGCCGTGGCCCCGCTCCGGCCGCAGCCTCTTTGTGGTCCTCCGGCGCGGCGCGACGACGCTGCACTTCTTCTTTGCTTCCGCACGGTGTCATTGCACCGTGCTGCCTTTAATTGTGTCGTGACAAACACAACATCAAAGGGGGAGGAGATTCGGCCGTGTTTGTGCGGTCCGACCTCCTCCCGTTATTCCGATATCAAGCGGCTAAAGATAAAAAATACTTTTGGACGGCAATGAATATTCGTGAACTAAATCAAACCCCCTACCTCGAAGAAGTCATCGAACGAGGTTTGTCGGGGGAAAGAGACATCGCAGAAGACGGTGTTGCGGAAGGAGGATCTTCAGGGTCGCAGTACACGGCGTCGCGGAGAAGAGGACCGTAGGCGTCCCGGTACATGGCTTCGCGTCGTCAATCTCCGAGGAATCAGCAATATTTGTCTCCCTTCATCGGAGGTCGGTGTTCTTCGTCAGTGACGGTGGGTTATTCGCATTCTTCAAGGAGGAAGATGAAGATTCCCAGGCTTGAGCAATTCCTCTCCAACCATCTCACACAATAAAATAACCCTTAATGAAATAAGAATTTTTCGTATTTAATTAACACACACAAGCCAACATTCAATTCGAAATTCAAAATGAATTCAAAAATTGATTACATTGAATAACTAAATTATATTCATTAATTAAGAGAGTTGACTTGGTATTTAATATGGGGGTGCGGGTGTGTTACATAAAATAATGGGGGTCTGACGAAGTTGAAAAGGTGGGGCTCGTGTGGGTCCCACCTCACTAATATCCTATCAAGAGGGGTCAAGATATAGTGGGTCCCACCTCAACATCCATAAGTAGGTTTAAACTACTTAGAACATAAAATAAAAATTGTTGCACAACTTGTATTTTATTCATTAGTTAACCCTTTTTTTAAGTAACCACAACCGAGAAAACGAAACTCCACAAAAGGTGTTCCTAAGAAATTACTAGCGTTATGGTATCATTAGTGCCCTCAGATTTCAATTCTGAGCACTGGTTCAAATGTTAGGAAAACCCACCCGTTCGTTCACCAAATGTACCTGATCTAAACATCGAATCATGATTCCCGACACACAGGGCCTCAGAATCAGGTGCCGTCAGAAACTGCGTTCTTGTAAAATCCCAAAAAAAATTAAAGAAAAAAATTTACCTTGAATTTTATGGGTCTTTACAATTTTGGCTAGTCTATAGCCAAAAACATTCCATAGAATGTACGTGTCCATAGGTTATATATTAGGTCTCTAAGGAATCAACAAACCAAGCTAAACTACAAAAACTGTTCTACCTTCTTCTTTTGGGTAAATTTGGGCATTAATCAAATTTTGGCGCTATTGCCTGGGAACCAAGTAAGTCATATAAACACACATTCTATTCTCCCCCATTTCTTATTTTCTCATCCAAATTCTCTTATATTGTCCCTTTCTAATTTTTTTCTTTTGGCGCTTGTCCGCCTACACCCGCGATCAATCAAACCATCTAGTTAGGGTGGTTAGTTCTGGGGCTGGTGAGACAATACACCATGTGAACTCTTTCAATTATATCCTAATATTCATGACACTCTAGAGTAAAAAATTGAGCCAATTATAATGGATGGTATTCAAAGAAACAAACTCATAAACCTGGGTGGGAAACAAAATGGAAACCCAAATGAGGATGCCCCAAACATGGGGAATGAAATTGATCAAACCATAAAGGACTACCTCACACATTCCTAGACCAATTCCCCCACATGAATTAGACACAACTCCCTATGATATGGAAACTACATGTTTAAAATCGATGTCTTAAACCACCTTCCCACATTCCATGGAATGGAGTCCAAGATGCCCTACCTTCACATTGAGGAGTTCAATGACATTGTAGAAAACATGTGTCCCCCACATCAACTAGAATCTGCTAAGATTAGGCTATTTTATTTTTCATTTAAGGATCGAACAATAAATTGGCAAAAAAATTTGGGTCCATCATTCATAAACTCATGGGACCAACTACAAAGAGAATTCTACAAAAAATAAATTCCCCACCACAAAACAACTATACTTAAAAAGAGCATACAAACCATTTTTGAAAGAGGGACAGTCATTCTATGAAACATGGGGGAGGTTCAAGGAAACTCTAAACATGCTTCCACATCATGTTTTTTCTATTCCTAAAAAAGAGAAAATTTTCTATGAAGGGTTGGGTCTAGGGAACAAAATAGTCATTGACATGATGTGTAACAGAACCTTTAAAAACAAAGCCCCAAGTGATGCTTACGAGTATCTAGAATGCCTTTCAGAACAAAACCAAACATGGGTAACTTCCCCTTATTCTTAAAATCCCCAATGAACTACTAGAATTCATACACTTAGAGTAGAGGAATCCCTTAGGGCTAAACTCGCAGCACTCTACAGGAAGGTTGAAGAGATAGACCTTAGGAAAGTCCATGAAATCCAAACTGTAGACCCCGTTTGAAGAATTTCTGACAAACATGACCATAAGATAGACAACTGCCGAACCATTCCACACATCAATGATGTTATTTTAGGAGGACCCCCAGAAGAAGTAAATGTTTTGAACATTCAAAATCCTCAATACTGAAACAACATCAACCGAAGGTATAATGACCACCCACGATTCTGCTGGAATGATAACCAACAACCTAGCCAACCCCAGGAACAAAAACCATACCCCCAACAGAACTACCAAACCCATAACTAGTTTCAAACACAACCTATCCAATACCAATATCCACCAGTCCATTTTCAAAAAACCATCCCACCTCCAAAATATCCCCATGGGATAAACCAATCTTCTCAACCACCAACCAAAACTATTCCATAAAGCATACCACAACAACTTTGCAATCAAATGGAGTGGATGAAATCGGAAGTATCTCCCCTAAAACAAGAACTTAAAACCATTAAAACTGGAGAGGCACCCATGCATACATAGGCGGTACCATCTTCAACATCAAGTGGAGAGTCATGTTGCACTCAAACAACTCATGAACATATAAAGGCTATGGTTGTCTTAATAAGTGAGAAATCAATTGAGATTCCTGAACAACTAATTCAGAACCCACCTGAAGATTGGATCTTTGATGAAAATACTAATGAACCAATTGATAAAACTGAAAAACATGATAACATTGTAAAAGAAACAACTCTTTAACAAACAAACCCACAAACTGCACCATTTACTCAATGCATGATGGTGGAAACCAAGCCTGAATTCAGTGAAACATTGAGTGAAATCTTCTCACAAGTCTGTTTGAACATTCCCCTTATCAATGAAATCAAGACCATACATGCCTACTCAAAGTACCATAAATACTTGTTCACTTTTAGAAGAAAATCTCCACATTAAAACTATGTCCTTTTGGGTGTTAATGTGAGTACCATCATTCAAGGTACCATTCCTCCTAATTTGAAATTCCTGGGTTTCCCTTACCTCAATGTTGATCTTGGAGTGAGCAAAGTTGTCATGTCCTTTTGTGACCTATGTGCTAGTGTCAATTTCATTACCAATACTGTGTACTCCCAGTTAGGCCTAGAAGAACTCTAACCCACAACTATCACACTTCAACTTGATGATCATAGAATTAGGGCTCCAAATGGTATTTCAAAGGATGTTCTTGTAATGGTTGAAAACAAAATCTACACTGTTGACTTCATTGTCCTTGAAAACCATACAAACATAGGAAATAAGAAACAAACCACAATTATCCATGGTTGTCCCTTCCTTGTAACAATCAACTCGGTTATCTGAGTTCAAAATGGGATCATGACCATCACCTTTTGGAACATGAGTCTAGACTTGATCATCTATAATTCAAGCTCACATATAGGGTATGACGAGGATATTCATGATGTAAACATGATAGGAAGTATTGATAATGAATCCCTAAACATCAAGGAATATTTGATGGTTGTTTAAGTGGGGATGAGATTGATTTCCTTTTTTCACATGAAGGAATTCTATCTCCTTGGATTGAATCATTTTCAAATTACTCTTATAATGATGTCTAAGGTCTAACAATTAGTGAAAGATTTTAGGATTCCAATTTCATGGAGGCCAATCAAACATCCTTCCCCAAATTTGATCAAGCTAATCTAGTAGCTGAAACTTCAACATTTGGAGAATCAGTTCTATCTATAACTATAGTAAACAAATTTGATATTGATCTAATATCCCAATATTCCACTGAAATTTCGAACAAACCTGATCTTGAATTGAAGGAACTTTCCACTGCACTCAAGAATGCCTTCCTAGGGGATAATCAAACACATTCTATTGTCATTTATTCTTCTCTTGAAGATAATAAAGAGAGGATGCTTCTAGATGTCCTTAGGAAATATAATAAATCCATTGGTTGGACCATGTATGATATTCGTGGGATTAGCCAACTTATCGGTACTCATAGGATTGTTCTAGAATCTGATTCAAAGTCTTGTCGTCAAATATAACGGTGACACAATCCTAATATCATGGAGGTATTAAGGAATGAACTTCTGAAAATTTTTAAAGTTGGTATCAAATATCCCATAGCTGAGAGTGAGTGGGTCTACCCAATCCAAGTGGTTCCCATGAAGGCAGGAATCACATTGACAACTAATAAGGATGGAGATATTCTTCCAACTAGGGTGATTAGTGGATGGAGGGTTTGATTTGACTATAAGAATCTAAACTCATTCACCAAGAAGGACAATTTCCACTTACCATTCATTCACCTAGTCCTTGAGGGAGTTGTAGGTCATGCCTTTTACTATTTCTTATATGGGTACTCGGGGTATAATCAAATTGAGGTCTCCCTAGAGGATCAAGGGAAGAATTCATCCACATGCCCACTCAGCACGTTTTCTTTCAAACGCATGCCCTTCAGGATATCCAATGCACCTGGAACCTTCTAGTGGTGCATGATGTGAATATTCTCATACATGGTAGGGGATTTTCTAGAGGTCTACATAGATTAATTCTCTATGTTTGGGGTACATTTTAGGGATATCTGAGGAATGTAGAGAAAGTATTGTCATGATGTGAAGAAAATAATCTAGTCCTAAAGTAGGAAAAATGCCATTTCATGGTTAAAGAGGGACTAGGTCTAGGCCATCCAGTATCAGGTAGGGGGATTGAAAGCCAAGGTTGACATCATTCGCCACCTTCCATTAAAAAAACTATCATGGAAGTGAGATCATTCTTAAGAGATGCTGCTTTCTATTGAAGATTCATCAAGGACTTTAGTTCAATCTCTCGTCCCCTTTTTGCTCTTATATTAAAGGATTATCCATTTGTTTGGACTGAAAGTGGGGAGAGTTCATTATCAACCCTCAAATCCTCTCTCACCTCCCCTCCCATTATGAAATCTCAAAATTGGAACCCTACATTCAAACTTATGTGTGGTGCTAGTGACTTTGTTGTTGGAGCTGTGTTAGGACAATGTTGTTATAAAACTACTCATGTCATTTCTTATGAATTCAAATCCTTAAATGATGCCCATATCATCTACACCACCACTGAAAAGGAGTAACATGATACTGTGTTTTCCTTAGAGATGTTTAGGTCCTACCTCTTAGGATCCACCATAACTATGTTCATTAAACATTCTGTACTAGAAAACCACTTCAAAAAACAAGATGCTATAGCTAGACTGATTAGGTGGGTATTTATCTTAAAAGTATTTTACCTCACAATCAATGATAAAAAAGGGCATTGAAAATTTAGTAGTGGACCACCTCTCTAGGATGGAATTCAAAGTCAACTCAAATCACCTTTCTGTGTCTGATTCATTCCCTGATGAACACCTATACATTGTGAGTGACTTCCCTTGGTATGTCGACATAGACAATTTATTAGTTACAGGAGTCGTCCTAAAATTCATAGGGAATCAAGATCCATGGAAGTTCTTTTATATTGTTAGGAACTATGTGTTTGATGATCCAATCCTCTATAACTTATGACCTGGATATGTCGTTAGTAGGAGTGTCCCAGAATCTGAACAAGAGTCCATCCATAAAATCTGTCATAGTGAGGCATGTGGAGGTGTCCTTTCCCCCAAGAAAACATCTTTTAAGATTCTTCAGTGTGGTCTCTTTTGGCCCTCCCACTCAAGGGACTCCTACACATTTTTACAATGCTTTCCTAGGTGTCAAAAAGTAGGGTCCATCACAAAAAGAAATAAAATGAAACTCACTCCCATTTTAGATATTGAAATAATTGACTACTGGGGAATCGATTTCAAGGACCCTTTCCCAAACTCTAAGGGATACCTCTACATTCTTTTAGTTTTTCATTGTTTCTCATAATGGGTTGAGTCCATTCCCACAAAATTCAATGATCATCAAATTGAGACTAGATTCGAAAAAGAAAACATATTCTCTAGAAAATGGATTATGAGTTAGGAAATTGTGAAATCAAACAAATTCTTGATAAAACTGTCAATCCGTCTAAGATAGATGGGTCCGAGAAACTCTTGGATGATATTTGGGCATATCATATAACCTAGAAACCCATCCTACAATTGTCACCATATATGTTGGTTTATGGAAAATCATGAAACATACCTGTTGAAATTGAGCATAAGGCCTTTTGTGTAATTAAGAAAATGGATTATGAACTCTCATTGGCTGGAACAAAAAGGAAATTAGATCTCAATGAACTGGATGAACTATGGATGGAGGCTTATGAAAATTCAAGGATCAATAATTCTAGAGTTCAAGACTACCAATCTAGTAATATCAAAGTCAAAATTTTTGAACCGAGAAAATTAGTGGTTTTGTGTAGTTTAGAAATTCATTTACACTCGGGAATGTTAAGGTCTAGATGGTCAGGTCCATACATAGTGCATAAGGTGTACCACCATGGGGCTATAGAAATTCATGATCCCACCAATGGTCAATCCTTAAAGTTAAAGCTCATAGAGTCAAACCATTCATCGAACCATTCCAAAAACATGAAGTTGATGAAAAATTGTGTGAACCTGCCATAAATGATGAAAATAATTAATCAATTAGGGGTCCAAGTATATCTAATGATGTTAAACATAGCGCTACATGGGAGGCAACCCATGGTTTTCATGTGTCCTATCATTTTGTTGTTTTAATCAACATTATATTATAAATTGGATTAATTAATTATTTTTTATTTAATAAAAAAAATATTGTTGACCTGTTCATCATTAATGTGTATGGATGGGTACGAAAGGGGAGCGCCATATTTATATGTGTCACGTGCTGTTATCCTTGAGTAATACCTTACCCAAAAATTTAAAAAGAAGAAAATGTATCATCAATTTATTTTATTTTATTTTAATGTGTTTTTAGGATAAATTAAAAATAAAAAAATAAAAAATATATATATCGATAAAAAAATTCCACATCGTAGGTCATGGGGAAAACACCATCACAAAAGGTGAAGATGTTGGGATTCGAACCCGGGACAGAAGAGAGATAGGGGTGTGCTCTAACAACTGACCTATGGCTTTTTGTTCTTCCTTATTCTATAATTTTTATATATATACTTCTATTTTACATTCATTATTATATAAATATATATATATATATATTGTTTTTTTCATTCTTTTTTCCATTTTCTACTAGGGAACTCTGAAATTGACATGGATATCAAAGGACTAACTTGGAGCAACAAGAACTTCAACTTCAACCACCAGGTGACTTCATTCCATGATCCTCATATTTCAATTTCCATTTTGAAATTATCTTACATGCCTCTACTCTTAAATTTTCATTTCTTAAAACACGGGGGACTGTGTTATTTTATGTTGGGGGAGATAAAATTAAAAAAAATTCTGTAAAAAATGACTAATTTGAAAAAAAAGTGTGTAAATGGAAAGAAAAATTCATTTAACTTTGAACATGGTAATACACATTGCACACTTAGAAACTGAATATAAAATAATTTAGCATGACCTGATATTTATTTTAATCTATGTATAATTTGATGAGCATAGATTTGGAAAATTGTGGTTGTCTAATGTGATATTTCATGGTTTATATTTTCATCCAAATAATAGAAAATAACAATGCAGGTCCATTAGATAGTGGGGTATTAGTTTGAGTTCATGGGGTCCCGCAAATATATATCATAGGTTTGGGGATCATTTTATTTTTAATATGAGTATTCAAAAAAATAAAAAATAAAAAATTTGCGCGTAGAGCAATGAAATGACCTAATGCGTGGCATTTGGTACTTGGGGATCATACTCCATAGTTGTCTGGCCCGGAGATAGTAATTTTATCTCTATTTTAGGAAATTTGAATATTTTTTTGACTTATTTAACTTGAGATGATTCCCGAGTATGTGGGCTTCAAATTGTGCCTTATGGTCTTTGATCCTGGGAGTCATCGGCAAAGTCTCTCTTAATGGGTTGACTCTTTTGAGTGAAATTTCATTTACCATGAAAAAATTGCAAAAAAATATATATATATATATATAATATAAAATAAAATTTTTATACTCATATTAATATTGAAATGTTATTCCACCTTGTGCTTCTGTAATTCCCCCCTTGAATAAATATAAACCCCCATATCTATTGTGTTACACAACACATCCTCATACTTAATTGATATTGAATGAAATATGGAAATGAATTTGAACCAATGAATGGGCTAGGGATTGGGATATTCTTATGAAACTATCTTGTATTAAAATATTTTTAAGGGTTTCATGATTTTTTGGTATAAGGGTTTTTGTTGATCATTGTGTATTAAAATGTTTTTGGAAAAGGGAATTCGAATTTCATATTGTTGAGATACATTTTTCTCGGGACTAGCAAAACTCAAGTTGGGGGGTGTGATTAGCCACTAAATGAGGATAATATTCACTGCTAATATATATAATATTAGTGTTAATTATTATTCATAAACTCAATTTGAGTGCATTTTACACTTTGAACATCATTTCACATTATGAGTTTAATTACTTCTTAAAATGCACTTTTATGTGGTACATTTTTTAACATCATTTAAAGTACCCAATGATTCATATTATTTTAATAAATTTAATTATAAATATTTTAATTTTATATTTTGGGAAATTTACCTAAACTTCAATATGAACATGTTTCATTAATGGATCAATGGAGGATTCATAGAGGATGATAGAGATATTTGGAGATGAATGGAAGCAATTCTAGAAAAGGACGATTGGACACCAGCCCACAGATGAGAATGTGGGATGCACCATGAAAACCCAATAAAGCCCAAATTTCATTGTATTATATATGGAATATAGTGGAAAAAATCATTATTCATGATCCAGTGCTAATTCGGCCTCCATTATGGTTATTTAGGTGGCCTAAGATAGAGATAAAATTCTGGGCCAGATTCTACAGCCCAGAAAAACAGACCACTAATCTAATCATATCTCTATATCCACAACTCAAAATGAGCCCAAAATTTTCAGGAGGTTAGGAGACATCCGCGGATCTTGTTTATTCTTCTATGGACCTCTAAACCTAGGCAATCTAGAATGTCTTTCAAGCACGTCTGTTCGGTGGATGAAAGCTGGATTCCACCTCGAGTCAAGTTTGGAAAAATCAACTCTCCCTCAACATTCCACCCACCTATGGCCTACCAAAGTTAATTTAGGAGACTTGGACTATTGAAGGCTCAAACCTAGTCTTATAAAATGTTTATTTAAGGCAGTGTTAGTAGTGGAGTTTAGGATCTTTGATCTTTGTTTCGTTTTAATGTTATGCTGCCAATTTGATGTTGTAATCACATTCCTTCAATTGTAAGTTACATGAATTACCTCAGTTTCTTTAGAAAAGTTATTCATATTCTCTTTTTATATTATTATTCATATAACATCGATACTATTTCCTCAAAGTGTGAACTTGTTCATACCAAAACCTGTGAGATAATCACACAACCGTCGAGTGATTGTTTTTTTTCATTGTTTTCTTACATCCCCAATTCCTCCCTCATGTGTCTACTTACCGCATCCATTGAAACCATGGGATCAATGGAGGGATAAACCACTTTTGGTTGATACAAGGGAGTAGCTAGGGGATGTTTTGGATTTTATTTCTCCCTCAATTAATGGATAATCACTTCTTTTAAATGAGATTTTTATTTGATGACTTTAAAACTTCTTTATCCTTATTGAATTTATGGTCATGCATTTCAAGTGCTAATAAGAACCATTACCTAGGAGTGATCAAAACATTGATCCTTAAAGTGTATATGTGAATAGTATTATGGTTTTCATGTATTAAACTAGCAAGTGATGATTTTTTTATCTCCTTAAATTATCCCATATCAAATATAAAAAATTTAAATATTTTTACCAAAAAAAGAATGCATTAAATCCACCCCTTGTAATAACCTAGGATAAAACCCTCTCATAATTTTAATTCACTTATGACTTTTAGTGTTCAATTAAACCCATCTATAATCAACCAAATTTTTTCCACTCAATAGTCAAAAACATTCATACAATGTACGTGTCCATAGGTTACTTCTTAGGTCTCTGAGGATTTGACAACCCAAGCTAAACTAAAAATATTGCTCTACCTTCTTCCCTTTGGTAAATTTGAGCGTGAATCAATTCCCCTGAAGGGGGTTTCCCTTTTTTCATTTAAATGGTAGTTGGAACCAAAGAACACAATAAGTTTATTTTGACATTTAAGCAGGAAATTGCCCAGGTATGCAAGTGTTGCAATGACCATTCACCACTAAGTTGCCCCCATTTGATCTTATAAAGAACACTTCATGCATATTACATTACACACTATTGATTTCATTTTAAACATTAAATTTGTGTTCCTTATTATTCACATCAACTTTTGTTAGAGAAGTAGGATTCTCAATGGATTTGACATCATACAAGTACACTATCTTTTTTAAATGTTTCTTCCAACACTTGTAGCTCCTTCAATTAGGTTAATGATCCATAAAAGATGCTTCCTCATATTTCTCATCAAACTTTCCCGGATCAAGATTTTTTATTTTATGTAAACACAGACTTCAAAAAAAATTGAATTACTTCTATGAAGGTTTTTATAGCAGATTTCCGAAGATGTCATGTTGGATTTCAGCCGTAATAAACATCTTCTACGAACATGTACCATAGTACTAATATCCTCTCTCCCTTAGAACTTTCAATGTTTGTATTATGTTATCATGCTTCATCCCATTTATACCAAACTTCTATTCTTAATTTTTCCTACTTCATTTTTTTGTAGTATAGGGAGCACTAAACTAAAGTTTGACACCATGTTTTCATGGATAAGTTTAAAATGCCTTCGTAGTGAATTATATACCATTATCTATTCTAAACCTATTTATATAAAACCTTGTTTATTTCTCAACTTCTTTTCTAAAAACCCGGAACAACTCTATAACCTCTGACTTCTGTTTCATAAACATGATGTTTTTTATTCATGTGAAATTATTAATAAAAGTCATAAATTATAAATATCATTTTTTATTGATGTATTGTAGGCCCACATATGTCAGAATTAATAATTTCACAAGGTCTGGTATACGGAATCACAACTCTTTTACGAATTTTTTAGTCATCTACCATTTTGGATAAGTAATATAAACATATTAATATCTTCTTTTCAATTCATAAAAAAATTAACAGCATAAAATTTAGAAAAAATGTTCTTGTGTGTATGACCAAGGTGCCAAATTCATTAGTGTCTCAGGTTTTCGTCATCTTCAGCTCTCATGTAACGTGAGATCTTGCACTCTCCAATTTGGAAAAGATTACCACTTGTTCTTTCTCATTTTCTGATAAATTTTCCACATCCACACTTCAGATGATATAAGAATATTTTCTAAAAATCACTTCGTTTTCACCATCAGAATGTTTACATACACTGTTTTAGAAATACTTTATCCCATAAAAAATTAAAACATCCTTATATTTCAACTTTTCCACTTTAGTCTCATCTGTTCTGATCCCTTTGATTTTAAGGAACTATTATTACCAGAGGTAACTGCTCCTTGATGATGACTTTCAGCATCTTTCAATATTTTTATATCACCTATCTTATATGAAGAACAACCACAATCATGTATCCATGGTGTGTTCCATTTATATCACCTACAATGAAAATGAAAATTGTATAGATTTTTAAATCACCAATAATGAAAATGATTCTTCTATAAAAAATGATTTAGAAATTAAAATCTAAAAAAATGACATTTATAAATTGATAGAGTCATTAAAAATAAATTTGGATAAAAGTAATTAAATACTATAACATTGATTAAAATATGTTGATTTTCAAAATACTATATATTAATCAACAATAAAAAATTTATGTTTAAATATAATGGAAGGAAAACCCCAATTTTGATTCAAAGTGATTGAAAAAACTAAATTCCATGAGATACATTAATATTAAAAAAATGATCATCAGAAACATGAGGTTGGTCAGTGTATAAATATAGAAGGATATAAGGAAAACATTTTTTGGGGTTGATAACAAATTTATCTCTATTTATAATGATGAATCCAAACTTTTTTATATTATAAGAAAATTATATATTGAAACATATAAGAATAAATTAACTATAAAACCAAAAACAATATGGTTCTCTCTACACTTGACCTTTCTCTCTAAATTTATACACTCCTTTTAAATTATCATGGAATTTACATAATCCATGACCTCCCTCCAATATTTTTATTTTCATTCATGTATGAAAAAAATTAGTAAATTTGAATAGACAAAAAAAAAAATTGAGGTGGAAATCGAGTATTTAGGTGGTGGTTATTCTTGCTAGGAATGTAGAATATAAACCATTTGGCTGGGTGTTGTGGTATCTATGATAGGTGGTGTGATGATGTGTAGGGGTACAGTGTGTGGCCAAACAGTGCGTAAAAACATGTGGAAACTCCATCAGTAGAATGGCTAATCATGGGAAAATTATGGAGGCACTAACAAAATAAATTGACATATACTGTAGAATTGTGGAGGATCGATTCGTTGAGAAAATTGATGAAGAGAGAGAGCGAACACAACAGTAGGGTTCAATGAGAGTGCCAACAATAGTAATGAGACTAGGATTGGGTTGTTTTTTAAAATATTAGGTAAGGATTATATCATTGATTTAAAAAAAGTGATAGAAAGAGTTTTTTTATAAGCGCTAATATATTATGCACTAAAAAACTACGATTTTTATGTGCTAAAAAAGCACTAATAAATATCTAATTTTAATAATATATATATCTCTTTATAATTATAATTATAAATATACATATTAAAAAATATTTCTGTATATTTATAAATATTTATTATATATTTGTAAATATATTTATATAATTATATTCATTTATATTGTTATATTTATTTATAAAATTATAAATATAATTAATATATTTGTTATTAAAATATATTTTTTATAATTTTATAATTACTTTAGAATATATATAATTATAATTATAATTAAATATATTTATAAATATGTTTTATAAAATTATATATATATATATATAATTATATATGTACTTATTAATATATAAATATATATGAACTTATTAATATATAAATATATATGATCTTATTAATATATAAATATATATATGGGGGCTATGACCTGCCAATTGGTTGTGTGGAATGTGTGTGTTTCGAGCGAATGAGATGTGTTTGTTTAAGCCTACTTGAATAGAGTTCACCTTCAAATGGTGGGGATGACAATTTCGGAAGGGGTTTATGCTTTGCATGGGCAGTGTCATGGTGACGACAGATGGGGTCGTCAGGTGGAAAGGGAGATCCACCAACAGTCACGTGTAGGAAGGGAGGCGGGGACTATGATAGCAGGAGGTGGGTTCTAGGGAACTACTAAAAAATGGCTTTTAGGGACCACCAAAAGTGGTCACTAAATGCTTTTAGTGACTACCACCGATTTGCTTTTTGTGGTCATAGTTTTCCCATCGCTAAAGGGAAATAGTGGTCACCAAACGCAATGTTTATATGTGTCCATGGATTTAGAAACCTCCATAGGCAGTCGCTAATACAATTGGGAAAAAAATACATTTTAGGGACTATCTATGTCGGTCAGTATAATGCAGTTATAAAAATTATAATTTCCATGCTGACGGTATTCCATGGTGAAAAGAAAAAAAATAAAAATAAAAAAATAGTCAACGAGATATATAACATCAAAAAAAACTTACCAAAGAATTCATTTTTCATTCTTGATCATCATTCAAATGAATTCATCATAATATTATCCCATCAAAATCATAGTAACTAATCTTATGATAAAATGAATGCCACGTGTCCGTAAGATATCACTATGAAACTTTCTAGAATTATACATCTACCGGAAAATGTAGTTTGGATCTTTATTAATGGAGGTTCAATATCACAAAATGAATAGAGGAAAATAAAACACAAGTACGTAAATGGAAATACAAATAAAGAATATGTATTTAATAAAATATATATCAATAATATGATCATTCAAACTTAGAATTAGACATGAGCATAACTAATAATAAGAAACCATTGTGATCAAAAGTATATTTGATCAGTAGATGCATTGGAAGAAGATGTAACAATAGATAAAAAATGCACAACATATAATGATTACTGAAAAAATAGATAAAACATATCAGTAGCATGTATAGTAATTCAGAAGAACATAGTTTTCATTGAGGTCAGGATTGAATGCATTGGGGAAGAGGCCATAGTAAACCATGAAGGTTGTATGATACTGAGTAACCTTCAAAGATGACAGTGGGCATAAAAATATTTTTGGCATGGGATTTGAAGTACACAATTGATGTTCAGGAAGTCAAATTTTTGAAGATTTTATGCACATATGTTGTGATGGAAGAAGTTTTAATGTGTTTATGAGTTGTTTATTTCCCAAACGATTGAATAATTGAAGTACTGGAATGATACAAGGAATAAAGGAAGCAGACTTAGTACATTTGTTCAAAAAATATCATGTATACAAGTCATTCATGAATCAGATGGTGAGTGAATTTTAAGGGGATGATGAAGCCAACATATAGATTTTCAAAAGGAGATATAAAATGTGAGTTGGAGATTTCCAAAATATTGTATTTTCAAATGATATTATTCTAGAATAATATTCCTGTTTTTCAAGTACTTTTAATGTCTCAATGATAATGGTTTTTGATGTGTGATCAATATTAATTTATGGATACAACACTATATAGATCCATGAATATGAACAGGATCAACCATCAGAAGGATGCAGAATATTTTCTAAAAGATTCATGTTGAATATTGTATTGAATGATGTGAAAATGTTATATTGGAAGAATATGAAGCTAGAATTTCTCATAGAATATAAGTATTATGATAAAACGAAATTAAATTCTATTTAATAATATAATCTATATTAAATAATTAAAAGCATAGAATGTAGGGATATTAGGACACCCACAGAGTGTATGGCCATTCATTCTATCGATATAATAAAAAAAATTCAATGTTATGCAATTAAAAATTAACATCATAATGTTAAAGGTTCATAAAAATTCTTGAACATTCACTATAATAAAAATATAATTCATGTATACATAGAAGAAACCACCAAAAATGTAAAAGAACATTCCAAGATAATAACTTTCATCTCATGGAGTGAAACGAATGGATATATCACATTAAATGAATAAGAAACATCTTCATTTAGACATAAGTGATGTGTTGAAATAATTAATATTATTTCTCCACAAGAAGTATTTAAATTTATAATGGTTCAAATTAGGATGTCATTTCATACACACCGTAACCCATTTGACATTATAAGATAAAAATCAAATTTATTAAATTAAATTCTATCTAGTCTACTCCATAAATCATAAATTTCATGATTATTGTTGAATGAAAAAAACAAGTGTCATCAACATTATTCCATATCATATTATAATTTAGGAAATCCAACTACAAGTAGTCATTAATTTTATATACATCAACATTCTAGTGTGAAACTCTCTATTTCAGGTGTGTAACTACGTATAAATAACGTATTCATTAGACATTTATTTAATAAATTTCATCTGTATTTTATATATATAACCCATCAAAGAATAGGAGAATAAACATAATCACGAGTTAATGGATATGGGAAGTACCACCGATTCATAGTTGTAGTCAATGGGAATATTAAATCCATTGATTTAACAATGTATAATATGAGGGTGAAATACATGTTACAATATATATATAAATACACAAGTTATTGGAATTAAACTTATTGGGAGGTCAGCTTACATATGGAGAAAAGAGGGAAATATGATTATATTTGGATTCAATCAAATCCATGTATGCCCTTTCATTATAACAAGTTCAATACAAGTCACACTAAATAATCATTAAAGACAAAATATAAGCCTAAATTCTATCATTTATAGAAAAATTATATAATCCAACAAAAATGGATCAAAAAAACAAACTATCAATCTTTTATGTGAAGTTAAATGGACCAAACACCTTGAAGATGCAATAATAAGATGTCATATTTTTGAATTTATAACAATCAAGATATAGAAGCCTATGGAAAATTATATTTACACCAATTAAAGACAACTTTTAGAATTAAAGAACCATCCAAATGGACGTCTAAATAAAAAAATATTCCTTATTGATGAACAAAATCATACATATAAATCATATATGTTTTAGTTACATAATAAAAGTCACTCAAATTAAAAATACATAATAAATTTTGATAAATAAATTTATAACCTTATAAAAAAAGATAAAAGAATTTTGATTTAATATATTTGGTATTAAAAATGTATATAGACTTCTGAATGATTTACATGAGTTTTGGAAACATGATAGAATTTGGGTTCTTAAAAAACCAATAAATATCAAACAAGGCATACTGGAAGGAAGAATACCTCTTCAATCATGGTAAAAAAATGGTTCCATATTTCTATCTGATACCTACCTAGTTTGAATAAATCAATTGTATCAGGGGATTTATACAATAGTATGGGCTAAAATATATATTTCTTTCATCAAGATTTGCACATCAATCATAATTTTTACCACGCCCATATAATATCATGTTTAAAGCAACATAAAAAATCCATGTAATTTTATTCATGTGTAATAAAAAGAAAATATAAGAATTATTTGGTTTGGTATGTCCACACTATGAATGAAACAATGAAAGAAAACATTTAAAACCACTCACCATCATGGGTTCCAAAATACAACTAAAAATTTGAAGTCTCTGCAAAAGATCAAATGAAGATTATAAAACAAAAAAATGGGAGGGATTCTGGTTGTTGATGTGGGGTATTCTGTAACCAAAGGAGGGGGAATGTTGGACTTGCACCTATATGTTGAGCCAACTATTATGACCGAACTAGGATCTTGTTGATATTTAATTAATTTAGGTTTATATTTTAATAATCGATCATCATTAAATATAAGGTATAAGTCTATCTAGAGTTATTTTATATAATAGGAGGGTGATTTAGTTAATGTAAATTACTTTTTACTTTTCCCCAATTTCAGGTTGGATATTTCATGCCCATATCTTATCTCATATTCCATCTTTTTCAATGAACATTAAACATGAATAAGTTGTTTTTAAATTCGAATCTAGTCACTCTAATCCAAGAGACCATTATATGAGTCATAATGAGAATGATTAATCTTGGTATTGAATAACAGAACTAATTAATAATTAGAAGCAGTTGACCATATGAAAATAGAAATAAATATATGAGATAGGGAACCAATCCCCTGGGTATTCTTATAAATAACTCGGATGATAATATTGATTAAATTTTTTCTAACTTCACTCCCCTAACCTATAAAATAGAAATTACTATTCTTGGAATATCATCCCATAATGTGTTTCATTATAAATTCAACTTATAATATCATTTCTTGTGTACCATTAGTATATTCCATGTGTAGAAAAAGGGTTTATTAGCATTTATTCAACCTCTTCTTGAGTAATGCATTTCTTTTTTTACATGGTGTGTGATACTAAGGTGCATACCATGTGATTTTATAAAATACGTGAAACTAAGAACCACCACGAACACCATACATGTTGCATATATATTGAATTAAATGTCATGTTATTTATGAACCACTATATCTTCTATGTTATTTGATCATGTTACTATCAATGTCATTTCTAATGCTAATTACACTGATCATTCCAATCACCATTTTCTAGGGACACCAGGGTCCTCTGTTCTCTAATCCTTTCAACCTTCACTTGTGAACTAATGATCCCTGACCAAATTAATATTCATATCCAAGGCTGAGCACTCATGCTACACACCTCCACTACAATTTCCCCATTCACATAACCCCTTGTCATGGGTTATTGTGGGATGACTTTTCCTCTACTATGTGTAATCTATAATTTCCCCCTTTCATTATTTTCTTTTTAAGGTCCATTTTCTTCCTCATTGTATTTCAAACCCATGACCATGGCTAACAATTATCGTTTGTCATGATAAATCAAAGAACTAAGAGAAAGAGAAAATAATTGATGCCTAAATCATCCTTGGGAACCTAAAGACACATATGAATAGTGATAAGAAGAAATATTATCTCACCAAGCCTGTCACACATATGATATTTTGTAATTAAATGAAATCACGAAATATGGAATCTATAAATGGTTTGGTAGAAAAGAATATGGGATGTAAAATGTAGATATAATATTGAGTATCAATGGATTCGTGGATAGATAATGGAATATAATTTGGATAGATGACCCAAGTAGATTTGTACTTATTATATGTGAAGTAAAATATGGAAGGATTGAAATTATACTAGGGAAACAGAGGATGAATTACTATTGTATTTAAATGATAAAACATTATAATGAATTTTTAAAATTATAGGACATTGAGTCAAACAATATTGTAATATCCATCATGGAGTGTATGTTTAAAGAACATTAACTTTAATGTACCTATTTAGGGGTTTTCTAATGAAAAGTAATTGAGAAAAGAAATTTAATTATATTTGAAAAGTAAAATTAGATCTAAATAAAATCAATGACATAATAAATTAATTCATCCCAATATTTTATTTTTCTATAAAAATATTAATGATGTATTAAACAAGAAGATAAAGAGTAATAAAGTCAAATATCTACTAATGAAAATAATGAATCCATATGTTGTTCTCCTTAGATGGAAAATGAGTTTCCAGATGATTAGATAATTTATTTCCCTCCCTTTTGATCAAGGATATAGAATAAGTCGTGAAGCTCTGACTGAGAGACTAGATTTTATTAATAAAGACGCCAAAATATTGGGGACCAAAATAATTTTTTTCTATGGAATTTATAATGTCGAGATAATCATATTCAATGTGTATAAAGTTCCATCCATAATCTTTTTCAAAGGTCATACTGGCAAGGATTACATGGGCTTCCAAAATATCTAGTTCCCAAAAGTCATGGTTCTACTCCTGTCTTGCAACAAAAATATTACCAAAAATGCTCCCAGACCATCAATCCAATTCCAACAAAACCATCCATGGAGAGAGAATCATTAACATTGATCTTAAGTATCCCTTCCGAAGGGGATATCCATCTAGTATCAACTTTCTAAAAACCAGAGAACCCATTCTAGTCATGGTCCCAATTCCACCCATCAATCCAGATAGTTTGTCATTAAAACTATAAACAATAGGGTTTTGATGTGTTATTTAAAATGAAATCATTTAGTCTAGAAAAGATAATCAAATCCATCAAGCACCAGGAAGAAGCCTTATTTGTAGGGAAATTTGAAGATCACATCATCAGTAGTGATTGGAGGTCCAGAACCACATCAAGAATAAGCTCTATATGAGATCCCCAAGAAGCCCAAACTACATTTACCCCTAGAAAATTAATGTTATCATGAAAAGGGGATTTTGGTTCATCCGAGAAAAGGCTACATTGCTGGTTTACCATAACATGGAATAATTAGCAGATATCCATGTTTGTAAGAATACCAATAAAAATATTTTACCAGAAGTATTGGATATTTGGGGGATATTCATTTTCAAAAGTGTTTTCAAGATCCCCTGTCTATCCTCAATATGTTTTTCAACAAAATTTTTGTATTTGGATTTCACAAAATTTGATCCTGAAATGTCATTTTTCCAAAATAGACAATTCTTCCCCATATCCATCACACATGTAATTCTAATAATAATCCTTTAATCTATTTAGTTCAACCAAGAATTAATTTTATCCAAAAACAAACCATTACTAGCATCATTGAAAAGGTATAAGATAGTGGATACCTCAGAACTAGGGTAGGTCAAGGAAATGGACAACATGCTATCTTTTTCAATCAACCAAGGATTATTATGAATATTTTCATTCATTTCATACCTAATCATATTGATAATTCCATTATTAGGTAAATTTCTTGATCCCAAAATATTTATACGTAGGAAGCTGGGGTAGGGGCCAAGAGAGGAGTTCTAGAAATATGAGTGAGGAAACTTTTTTGCATAGAGAATCCATGCATATAGAGTTGATGTTTGAGTCCAAAGGATCCAACCCTTCCTACCCAAAAGGGAATCATTAAATAGGCATAGGTCCCGAAATCCCATTCCACCACCTGATTTATGGGAACATATTGACTTATTGGAAATACAATGAATTTTGTTTCTCCTGTTAATATAGACCCACCAGAAGATGGATATACAAGAGTGAATTTGGTCAAAAATCATACCATGAATCCAGAACAATGATATGATACATATTAGGATAGATTGAAGAGCCTCCATGATGAGAGTTTCTTTTCCTGCTTTAGAAATTATTTTTAGAGACCAATCCTAGTTTTTTTTTCATTTTTTCTACAGTGGATGAGAAAATTAATTTATTTGATCATCCGACTATCATGGGGATACTAAGGTATTTATTTTTCTTTTTGAAAATTTTAATACATGTAGTAAAGCAATGCTATGCTTTCTTGTTCGATGGAACACCGGAGCTAAAGGATATTTATGATTTTTCTTAATTAATCACCTATTTAGAATACCTCTCATAAAGGTAGATCACATGGAATATGGAAATGAATTAATCATGTGTGGTTCTTGAGAAGAGATGACAATAATCTGCAAAATAAAAAGATATGAGAAATTTGTGGGCCAATCCAACACATATTTTCCCCATGAATTGAGATAGAGGAAGATTTTATAGAAATGAGGTTAGAAAAAACATCAGTTTCTCATATGAAGAGAAAAGGGTAGAGGGATTCTCCATGGAGAATGCCTCAAGTGGGGTTAAATCCTTGTGAAGTTCCACCATTAAAATTGATCTTGAAAGAAATATATGAAACACAGTGCATGATCATATCTATCCATTTTGAACAAAAACCCATTTTAGTCATGGAAATTTGGAGGGAACTCCATTAAAATCTATCATACACCATATTCCTATCCAGTTTCCAAGCAAAAATACCTCATTTCATGTCTGATCGTGTTTTTATAGAATGTAACACCTCATAGAAAAATATTCATTATTTGTGATGAGCCTTTTCACAAAAAGGCAATTTTATTTTTAGAGATAATGTATGGTAACCACATGTGTTGTTGGTTGAATAAAATCATTAATAAAATTTTATATGAGACATTGCATAAGCTGATTGGACTGAAGTCCAAACCCCAGAGGGGTTTTTTAATCTTTAGGATGGGGGTTATAATGGTCTCATTAAGAGATAAAAAATTGTTTTTCCCTACCTACACAACCTTCCTAAGATCAAAAATGTGATGGATAAAAATGATACAGTGTTTCTTGAATTTAAGAGCATGGAATACATTTGAACCCGGGGATTTTATGGAAGGGATATGCTTTAGAGCCCATTGGATATCATTACCTGAAAAATTATTTTTGATTTTTTGATTCATTGCATTAGTGATCAAGGATTTGATACATGAATCAACCTAAACCAAAATTTTTGAATACCTTGTAGTATAAATCTTCTAAAAATAATTGGAATTAATATCCTGAATTCCATCGACATTGGTTTCAGTTCTTCCCTCGGGCTACGAGAGGCAAGATGTTGTTTTTTTCGGCACCTGGCAGATGCCTTATGGTGGAAGTAATGGTTGTTTTCATCCACTTCATTCATGTGGTATTCTCGTGCTCATATACAAGAATTTATCTTTAATAAAATGGATGCATCTAATTCTACTTCGAGAATACTAAATCTGGAAATAATAGCATAAGTTAGTGATCGTGCAAGAAGGGAATTTAATTGTCTCTCAAGTGAGTCACAATGCTTGTTGGTATGAATAAATTTATTGTTTCTCCACAAACATATATTATAAGCCACATAGTAATGGTTGGAACAAATATTTGAGTTTACAACCTTCCATTATGAGTGGACAACCCCTTCTCATTTAGAATCATTTCCCAGAAGCATTCAAATCTAAAAGGTTTCTTGTATCTTTGACTGAGAATATAGTGAGAGAAACCAATGAAAATATAGAAATGTTCAAAATAATTAAGTTCCATGTAAGAGATTTGGAACATTATGAATGTGTTGTTCTATTATGTTTAGTCCAAGAATCTATATAGATTCTCTGCAATTCATGTTCTTCCTAAATTCTATATAATCTAGGTGAACTGACTACCTGTATATCCAAGGTCAAACAGCTCCACCCTAGAGATCTCTTCTTAAAAGCTTGAAATCAAGACATCAGACTGATATGATCCAACACATTTTTTGATTCAGAACCATAATCTCATTGAATACACCAACAAAAATGATTGGGCATGAAATTATTCGTCATAGTGAACAAATGAGATTCCACGAAATAAATTTATCACTTTTGATGGAAATCCATAAATACCCACAAATGTTCATGATAATAGGGGTCACTATCGATAGATATATCCACATTAATCGACATGTACAATATGGTTCTAACATCAATGTTTTCCTTCCATAAAAGAAACCCCCAGAGAAGCCTTGGAGGGGATCGAGAATTAGCAATGATATCCTCTTTTATGTGAAATACCATTGTTTCCCTTGTTTAAAAACATGTGTTTTTTTATCCTTTTTCAAAATTAGGTAAATTATTAATTTTTTCAAAAAAAATTAATACCGCAAAATTTTGAAGTAAATTTAGACACTCTATGTATAAAGTAAACAAAAGGTTCAACATATGAAGAAGAAGAAAAACTTATATGTGTGGTTTTAATGGTTTATCATGATCATGACCCTAACGCTCGTCTAGCAGAGTTAGTACCCCATCCACCACAATCCTTGATAAAAGATCTGCAACACCACCAAAATTTTCATTCATACCAATCGACCATTTTTTTATCAATATAAAATCAATAAAAGGTATTGGATAAACATGGTATATAATTTATTTCAGTTATTTAATTCTATAGAATCATGAGAAACAACTAATGATGCTAAATAGATATTGGTGGTTCTACGACAACACATTGAATAGTCTTTATTTGAAGTCACATTTGTCCCAAAATATGTCACACCATACATATCGGTTCTACATAGATGACACTATTAATCATAAAATAAACTGGGGGAGATTTATTATTAATCTAGGATAAATTATTGTTGTGTTATTGTGTTTCATTTACTAAATCAATGATTGGTTGATAAAATATAGAAATTTTTAGAAATTATTATACTAAATTTTCATTAGCATAAGCATCATTTGACTTCTAGACATTCTACTTTTATGACATCTCCATGAAGGTGGATACACAATCCATTAAATAACAATGTGATAATTTTTGAAAAAAATCACATAAAATAATAAATAAATCTATTCCACCTTGCCTCGGGTCTAAAGATTTCCCCCTTGCCTTTTTCCTCTCCTCATCCATGGAAACTTTCATTACCATCTTCCCATCCCATTAAACATTCATCACTACCACCACCCTACCCACATCATCATACACTTCCTCAAGCTCTCACCGATGTTGTTGTAGTGCCTCTATTGCATTTTTATGTCTTCCATGGTTGTGAATATGATTGTCTCAGAATTTTGAAATTCTTTTAACAACTCCAATGTATCATCAATTTCATGGAGGTACTGATGATCAGTTTAGGAGGTAGAAATGGAAGAGTCTATGGACTGTAAAATGTATCCAAACTGCTTTAAGGTCACGGATTAGAAAATATTGTTCACCATGGAGGGTATCAACCTGATATAGTTGCTAAAATTTCTAATTTAGGTCTTCTCGGATATTCAATTCAATCTTAGAAATGGATTGAAATGATATTTCCTTCAATAGAGACAAGTATTTTGAGGTATCTTCTTGTTGGTGAAAAACATGAACAATTATCACTGTATAAATCTCTTCAAATAAACACCACAATTTGGGGAAAATATTTTAGATGGATCTATTGAATCAAATTTTTCAGTGCCTTCCAAAGACAATAAAAAAGTATGCATGGGCATGGAAAATTGAAATCAAAATACAGGAATGATGGTATGAAGTTTACATACTAGGGGGTGATGAAGGAGGATCAGAAGGATATATTAAATCAAACTATTAATTTTCTTCATGTACATATCATTTCCCCCCCAACTAATCTTCCCATGACCGTTCACAACATCCATTTTTAACTATCTATACTCCTTTATTTCAAATTTCCTCATTCATGGATGATTTAGATTCTTCCTTAATCATTCTCTCTAAGACCTCTAAAATTTTCAAGGTGTTAAAAGTCACTTCATCCATACACATATCGTTTACAAGAAAACCTGCAGGACTATGTATTGATTTTAGAGAATCATTTTTTAAAAACCCCAATCAGATGCACCAATAAGAAAATAAAGAATAACAGCTATAGAATTAAAACAATATTTCCACTTCACCCTTGAAAATGTGGTATATATTTTCCTTTGAATGTACCCTAAATCAATACCCTAAAAAAAATTAGGGATTTACTTATAGAAGATGTAGTGAGGGTGAGGGAGATGACAGGGAAGGGATAGTGGGTGTGTGAGTCGAGGGGGATGGGAGGAATATCTAAAGTAGAATCAGGTAGCGGTAGCTACGGGTGTGGTAGGGGAAGATAGTCGTGAGGTGGATTTGGTCGTGAGTGGGTGGGGTGTGCATGAAGGAGGGTCATTGGTGAGGGTGGATGGGCACCTGAAGTGGTTTTAGGTGTGATGATGGAGACGAGTGAGGTGGGAGGGAGGGGGATCTTGGGATGAGAGAGGCAGAGGTAGATGAGAATCGAAAGCGGAGCCAGGAAATGGTGGAGGGGAAGGATTGGGATTGTACGTTAGGGGGGATATGGGGAGGGAGTTTTTAATCCTTGAGACCACCACTGTCTATATTTATTGATTACTAATAATTACTGCATGAGGTGGTTGACCATGTGAAGTACCTCGAATACCTCTTTTTCTAGTTGTGGGGGAAGCATTCTCAATTGATGCTGATAGAGCAAGTAATCTTGTACTAGATCCCTGGTTTGTCACGGTCAGCGACATGGTAGTGTCACAATATGTCTTTAGGTGGAAAGGGAGGCTCATAGCCATCCATTAGGGGAAGTGTGGCATGGACTGCTAAGGTTGAAGGCAGTTTTGAGGGGCATCATTCTTGATTGAAGGTGATAGATCATGTCCGCTTGTGAATGACCGCTGGTGGGTGTGGGTCCCTTCGGAAGATGAGAATCAACAAATGGATGACCATGTGATGGTGGCATGGTTATGGCAGCTTTGATGGTGTATAACAATCTGGTCAAAGATCTGGTGAATGGGAATGATGAACCCCTGCTCCACGGTTGGGCAGATGTATGTGACATTTCCCATGTTTCCATCGAGACATTGGTAGGGAGGGGACCTTTCCATTTTTTGTATATAGAGAGGTAATTTTTTATAGTAATTGTATTACAGTGATATTGGTTGAATGTTGATAATAATGCAGGTTTCCATGGCAGTTGTAATTGAAAGGCGTAGTGCGGTGACAAGGTATGATTAGGTTGCATGGGTCCTCATTGACAATATATATATATGGGGCCTGCAAGGTCACTGTATTGAGTGGGTTATCCCTTGGGGGGCTATGACCTACCCACCAGCCTATGTGAGGTCTGTGTGTGTGTGTGTATATATTTCAATGTAATTATACCCATAATCGCCTATAATATATTTATATAATTATAACCAATATTATATAAATATATATTAGGTTTGTGGTGGTACAATTACATTAAACACACACATACCACACACATATGTTGGAATGGTATGCCATAGCCCCCCCAAGGGATAGCCCACCCATAAAGCCTTGTTTATTCCACACATGGCCTAAATGCCTACTGTGAATGAATACCATTACATGGCCCAGAGGCCTACAAACTACCCTAAATCCCCTATGTAGTGTCATGCCTGCATCATTCCAACGTCATCATCTGCCAGATTTATACCTGCATCATCTCCTGCCTGCGTCATTCCTACGTCTCCACCTACCAGTAGAAATTCACTCCGACTAGGATTTGAACTCGTGACTGATGAAGTATTATGGGGAGCCTTTAAGACTCGGGTAATCCCCCAAATACTTATAACAAAATATATTTATTATAATAAATATATTCATTATTTAAATACATTTATTATAATTTTATAATTATTTAAATATATATTTGATTATTTATAATTATAATTATAAATAAATATATTTAAAAGTATTTCTATATATTTATAAATATATATATATATATATATAATTATATATATTTATATAATTATATATATTTATATAGTTATATATATTTATATAATTATATATAATAATAGAATTATATATATTTATATCAATACATAAATATATATAGTTATAAATATAATAACTCTATTTATTAATAATTTTTTTTTATTTTATAATTATTTAAATATATATAATTATATATAATTATAAATTAAAAAAATTTATTTAACAAGTATTTATATATAATTATAAATATCTAATTATAGATAAAATAAATTTATTATTATTTAAATATATATATTATAATTTTACAATTATTTAAATATGTATGTATTTATTTAAAATTATAATTATAAATAAATGTACTTAAAAACAATTTATATAAAAATATAAATATATTTATATAAATATATAAATATATATATTTTAATATATAATTATAAATATAATAAATTTATTTATTACCATTTTATTATTATTAAAAATATATGTTTTTTTATTTATAAATAAACAAAAAAAATTAAAATTATATATATTAATACTTTTATAATTACGTATTTAAATTAAAAAATTATTAAAAAATCATTTATATAGATTATTTATATATAGTTCAAATATATTTTAAATGTTAAACAATAATAAATAAAAATAAATAAATAGTATTCATGAAATTTACAATCATATATAAAATATTATATGTATAATAAATAAATATATGTATAATAAATAAATATATGTATAAATAAATTTTTTAAATTGATTAAAAATATTTTTAACAAAATAAATGAATATATAATAATAAATTATTAAATTAACTTAAATAAATAAATAAAATATTAAAATGTGAATTTGTAATATTTACATGAATTAGAGACATACATATGTACACCAACACACTTATATACATACTCACATGTATATACACACATACTAATCTATACACACACATATACATAGATATATACACACATACAAAAACATACATGAATTTATACATGTACATATATTTTGAATTATTTAATATCAATAAAATTATAATTACGAAGGTTCAGGTACATAGTGAACTCAACCCGAATATTTATTAATGAAAATTAAAATGCAATGAAACAAAATTCAAACATGTGAAACCTAAAGCACCACAAATGTATGAAAGTTGAAAAATAATGTCTCCCAACAACATTATATTATTTTCTGGAAGCCCCACTCATCACAGCTCGTGAGCCATTTTGAGGCAAAAAACCCCATACTGTAAATGCCCAAAGGCCCAGAGACACCAACATTGACTGATACACCAATGATGATAGCCAATTGGTGCCAACCCCTCCTACAGATGCCATCATCACCATCATCTCATGAGCGTAAACCATCAACCCATGTGCCATAGGCCCAATGGAAAATAAGGTTAACAGATAAAAATCCCCAATTCCCCACCTAGATCCACTCCATCCCACAATTATTCAAACAAGAAAAAAAATAAAACACATCATGTCTCCAAGATATCTCTAATCCCACACCTGAGGTCATCCTACCTCAAGATGAGGTCAATCCACGACCCACAACTCAAGTGATTCTCCCCAATAACATACCAATGCACATGGTCATTTCCCTTATGTAAGTTTCTCACTAGAGCACAAAATATCCCTTACCAAAATCGTGGGTCACCATTGGGATACCACATTCGCATATCCACATGTTTCCAGTATTACGATCTCCACAGACTCAAGGTCATTGTGTCGTCGGGCGGGGCCACAGACATCACCATAATTATGTGTCACCTAAGTTCATCACTGTAAATTGATTTCAGTTGTCACATTCTTTTCCGATCAAATCCAAACCATAGTTGATAGCACGTGAGACCCCTTCCTAACATCAGGGTGAGGAATGTCCATTGTCGACCTGAGTAGCCAAGATTTTCCTCCTATCGATGAAGCCTCTGCTACAGTCCAGCATTTTCATTAACATATATCTCATCATGAAGGCACCTCAATATCTATAGAAATATTTGATGTTGAATCACATTTGGTCATTTACATGAAATACCAAAACCCACTGCATGATAGGAAAGGTTTTTCACCCATGAGAAGATGAAACATCCCTAATCATTCATCTATGATTAGATATGTGGAAAACGATCAAAAATCATTATTATCCTCATTCTGAACACCACTGCATACTACCTACATTTCAAAATTCATAACAATTTCATCATTAACCCTTGATCTTATGAACACAAGATGGCCGCAACAATCCGCAAATTTAAGAGAGACAACCTCTCCATTGAGGAGAGATAATCACTCCTTCATATAAATACATATCTAAATAAATATTTTCATTTATATATTATATAAGTTTTTAAATAAAATATTAAGATATAATGTTTATTTTAGTTGTAAAGACATTTTTAATCAATTTATAAAAAATAAACATTTAAAATGTGTTGCTAATATAATTTTTATAAAAAAAATTATACATAAAATTATGAAAATAGGATTCATTTTTTAAAAAAAGATATATATATCATAGTTATATATTAATATTAAATATATATATATATATACTTATTCTTATATTAATATTATTTAAATATATATATATATATATATATATTAATTATAAATAAAAATCCACATGTGATGAGGTTAAGATCACATACATTTCTATGGCACCATACGACGTGATGTGTTTGGGATCCTAGTGGAAACATTTTGGTTCAGTGGACATAGATCTGATTTGCAATGGTTGTGTGGTACTCATGGGTTGGTCTTGCTGACGATGGTTGTTTGGCACTGCTGGTTTGTCTATGGAACTCGATAATGGTGCTTCATACCTAATTGGGGGTTATCGGTGATGGCAGTGATGCAACATTTTTTAGGATGACCATGGGGTCCCTCCTAATGATAAGGTAGATGGAGAGGGTCACAACAGCAATAGAGACAACCTTCAGTGGTATTGTGATGATAGAGTTCTAATGGCAATATTGCATTGATGTTTTCTACAGGCAATGGTGTGCACGCTAGTGTGGATCTCGGGGATGACCTCAGGATTTTGATCCTATGGTGGAATTACCTTGATGAAGATAATATTTTCAAATCTTTTATTCTATAAATCAATGTATTAAACATTCAATAGTTTTATTTATTATGGGATTGTTATGTTTTTTTTCTTATTTTGATCCTAAATGAAAAAATGGATGATTTCTAAATTTTTAATAGATTTTTATCGCAATGGTATTTTTCTCATTTTGTTTAAAGTGTAATTCCAAATTGAGTGATTATTTAAAATCATTCATTTATTTTCCACGACTTTTTCTGCAGGAGGAAGTGTTGATTCGATATACATTAGGCCCAAAAAAATCATTGAATATGGAAAATACTCTGAGTGGATTGAATGGACCCCCCATCAATAACCAAAGAGTAAGTAGGGATAAAAAACAAAAATTGATGTGATTTCAAATGGAGATGAAATAGGAAAACCAAATGTATTCCAAAAATTATTTTTATAGACTTTTTATGTCATTAAGAGAACCATTGGTCATTATACATTGGGAGAATAATTCTGGAATTTTCATCCAGAAAAAGTCAACCTCAATATTAATTTCATAACTCCGTCATCTGATGGACAATGCTGTGAAAATTTTGAGGGTCAATAAAGATGAAAAATACAAACACATCTTTTGAAGACACCAGGAGATTATTTGACCATTAACATGGAGAAAATTGGGAAAAAATCTAGTGATGTATGACTGGAAGACAGGTCGTGACGATGATGGGACACTGAAAAATAAATGCAATGCTGCAATAGTTTCATTAGATTAGGCCTATATATAGTTCCCTCAGTATCCCTTCCAAAACATTATAGACATTATAGTGGATACTAGACTAGAGGGATATACGTCATTGGAGATCCGATCAATAGGAGGAGCATTCCATGAATAATCCAAACCATGCGGGTTGAAACTCCATGTAGTGGCTGGCCGCAAAGATCCGAGTGCATTTCTCTTTCATGATTGAGCTTTTAATTTTAAAATATTTTAATTTAAATATTCCTATATTTTTTTCATATTAATGGAAGACTCTTTCAATATTGTTTTCATTTTCTTCCATATTGAAATGGTTTTGTTTTAGTCTTTTGAAATTAATGTAGTTTATCTCATTCTTTAAATATTTTCGGCAAGGTCTCACTATTGAGCACAATGAGTTAAATTTGTTTTGATTGTTTAGAGGTCTTTGAATAATCTGATCACTTTAATAAGAGGTTCATCACCCATATTCAAGGTTTAAATATGGTTTCTAGTTACTTATGTTGTATGGATTTTTTTTCTTGCATTATACATTAGACAATTTAATTGGAATACATTAGTAAACAATGATAATGAGAGTGTCCAAAGATCAATGTTTTTTCACCAATAATTTCCTTCCTAATTATTATAATTACAGTTTTCTTTGGATTTATAATTTCTATTGTAGATTTATTATTTCGTTATTAATTTCGTAGTTTAGTTATTTTCAAGCCTCCCCCAAACAATATTAGTTTAATTTAATTATATTAGAAAAACAAAAGTGACAATAGGAAGACAATGTGTGTTGGCAGCCTCCATGTGATCGACCCAAGGTTATGCCACTATGGTACACTCTTAGCAGAATATAAATTTTATTTAAGAGGTTAAGACAACTAAAAATACTATCATCAATTTAGTGTCATTTCCATGGAGGTTAGTTTCTTATACCGACTATTTTTCAGAAAAAAAACAAAAAAAAAATTAAAAAAACTAAAAAAAGATTTTCATTGTATTAATTTCATATATTTCACCATTATGGATTTTTATGTTGATTAGTACAATAATTGGAATGTTTATAAATTTTATGGTGATCTTATTAGAGAAGTTAAATTGAATATAAAAATGTAAAAAAATCCCTTCACGTTTCATGAGAGTCTCAAAATGATCGAGAAAAGCAAGAATGATGAAGGATTTGCTGGCCGTTGATGTGTAAGATCTTAAAGTATCTTCGTTGGAAAAACTAAAACAAAAATCAAAAGAGAATGAACTGATTTTTCCACCTACCTTTTAAGAAAAATAGGTCTATTTGATGAAAAACATTAAGATCCACTTCCCTCTCTAGAAAATGCATTCCCAACTACCCTACTTGAATAAAATGAGTTTTAATCTGAAATTATTAGCGAGATTTAATTTAGGAACCTTCTATTTATTAAAATGTTATTATTTCTAAATTGAAAACTGATATCCCTTATTCTGATTTTTTATATTCAGAACCACTAATGCAGGCCCTGGATTAAGAAGAAGAAGATGTTCCTTCAGTTTATGCGAGAATGGAGGAGCCTGTTGAGCTGTACACTAGTGAAAATGATGATGTCGATACAAAAGATGAAATCCATGAATAATAAATTGATGATCATAAACCAAAAGTGATGAAAAATTTTATTCAACTACCTTCACCACCATTGGACACCGCTCCTCCAATATAACTAAATAGGGATCACCCCTACATTCTATTCCCTCCCCATCTTCGACTCAAATTACATCCATCACCTCTTCTGGTGGATGGGGATATTTTTAATTTCTTTTGGGGTTACCACTTATGAATTATATATATGGATGTCAAAATAAATAACATGTGGTGGTTTCTAATAAAGAAACCCCATCCACATTGTATTGGTCTTAATCTGTTGCAACTTACAGACTAGGGGCAGTAAAAACCTAACACCCACATGTGGAGTCAAACAAAGATTTATCCCCTTTCATTTCCCTTACTATTAATTTTTCATTATTTTTATAATGAATTTATTTATTTATTACTTTTTATGAATATGTGGTAGAATATAAGAGCTGAACTCAAGGTTTCCGTTGAAAAAGAAAGTCAGGTTGTGGCTTTCCTTCCCCTTAGTTTTTCTCCACTTCTTTATAATTTGTCATACTAAAATGAAGTGTCGGGAAATTTAAGTGTGGGGGGGGGGAGTTTCGACCTAATTATATTCTTTTTTTTTATTTTTTTTTGTTTTTTATCTTTCAGGAACCTTGACCATTAATCAATATTTGGATAATTTTTTCACACATTAATTTATTTTGGTTAAATTTAAATGATATTTTAAAATATGGATTGTAATTGATTTTTTATGTGAAAAAATTTTACATGAATTTTATTTTAAATAAATTATTTATGAGTTTGACCAAATTTTGAAATCCATGCCCATGAATCAATGAACATATTATTTTTCCCATCTTATGAGGTATTCTGAACTACTTTGACATATTCATTTTAATACCCACACTTTCTTTATAGAAACATGGATTTTGTGTGAGAACAATAATTTTGGATTTCTCTCTTTGAAATACTTTGATTTAATGAAATGATTTGGATATGATTTAGGAACTACATTGGCTATCCACATATTATCCTAACACCCACCTTTACATCTATGCTTCGTTATCCCTTAGATTTTAAGAATGTACATATAGGTTTTAGCCACATTACATGTCAATTTTTCCTTACCTACCTATACTCTTAGTATTTTTTCATGGATATATCATGTTTGAGTGTGGGGGAAGGGACATTCATGTTCATTATTTGGGATGTGTATCAATGTTTTGGTGGTGTGAGGTTTGTTACATTATTTTTGGGATGTTTATTATTTGTAGATTGTGATTGAGTCACCATTTCATTGTCCTTTATGTGTTTCATTTAATTCTCTATCAAAACAATATATGAAATTAAAAAAAGGTAAAGGATCTTGAATTCCTCATTGGAAATTATTTTATGACTCATGTCCCTATCAAGATTCAAGGGCATGAATTTTCATTCATTCATTTTATTTAGTTTTCAACTCTTCCTCTATGAAAAAATATGAAAAAAATAAAAAAAATCCTATGCCCCTCTAGATCATTTTAAAAAGAAAGAAAAAAATAAAAACCAAATGGGGAAAATTTGATAATATAATTCATTGTAATAGTTACTTGGCTCATGTCCGATATCAAAATCTGGTTTATGTATTGTGATTCACATGCTTAAGGGGATTTAAGATAGCTTCATCTTGTGTTATCACTTGATTATTCATGTATTGTAATTAAGAGTCAAACCTCCTATTTCAATCCATAAATACTTTTAATCATATTCCCAATCATAGAGTTATTTGAACCTTTAATTAAATCCTTCATGATTTAAAATGTTTTCATGTTTCACTGTGTGTAGAAATGAGAATTTCTATAAGTCTATGGGGATACATGAAATCTATATGTATGAGCATAATTGCATAATAAATTTCTCTTGAGTGAAATGTGACACAAAATTCATTGTATGGTAGGTTGCGAAAGGGCCATGGATATATTAATGAGGTCTAAAAGATTTAAATGTGATGATTGAAAATGATGGGGAATTTATTTTCATATATGAGACATGATGGAATTTCATTACGTAAAAGATCACGAATATTATCTCATTTTTTATTGATAGTGTGTATTTTGATTTGAATATATGATTATTGCGCAGGAGTGTAATTCTTAATTGTGAGGGATTGATGAGGCACATATTTTCACATATTTTATCTTATAATTCAATGTTTCAATCCGTAAATAGTTGTATTTATTAGGAAATTGTTATTTTTTATATGTTTTTGACTTATTTGGTTCCTAAATAGAAAAATGTCCTAATTCTGGATTATTAATATATTTTTATCGCGAGGGTATGTGGGAAATTTATTTTAAATTACAATTCCAAATTGAGTGATTTTTTTAAATCATTGATTTTTTTATACAAATTTTTCTATAGGAGGATGATATGATTCGAAAATGTTGATGCCTGAAAAAATCATTGAATTCAGAAAATATTCCTGGAGGACCGCTTGGACCCCACCTCCGTAATAGTGGCATAACTAAATATATAAAACTCATATTGATGTTATTAATAATGTTGATGAAAGATGATATAGAAACGAATTCTAGAAATTAATTTTATATAGCTTTTATTTTATTAAAATATCCATTGGTCATTATATATTGGAAATATAATATTGTAATTTTCATCTAGAAAAAATAAACCTCAGTATTAATTTCAATACTCCCTCATCTGATGGAAAATGTTAAAGAAATTTATAGGTTCAATAGATATTTAATTTAAGATAACATCATTAGAAGAATCTAGGAGAAGATTAGGCCATTAATGTAGATAAAATTAGTGGAACTTCAAGAGAAGCAGTGTTTTAGGATAAGCTGTGATGATGGTGGGATGGTGAAAAATAATTGTCATGCTGCAAAAGTTACCTAGGATTTGGCCTATAAATAGATCCCTTAGTATCCCTTAAATACTATTCTAGGAATTATCGGGGATCCTTTACTAGATGGATCCATACCAGTGGAGATATTCTCAATAGTATGAGCATTAAATGAATTAACCAAGCCACTATGGGCAACAACTCCATGCGATGGGTGTCAGGAAAGATCCAAGGGCATTTCTCTTTTGATTTTGGGCTCATTAATTGTAAAATATTTTGTTTTAATTTATCCTTGTGATTTTTTTATTGATTTATGGTGGTACCTTTAATTCTTTTTGTAATTTTATTCTAAATTGATATTTATTTCATTTCATCTTATTTAAGTAAAGTTGTTTTTCTAATTGTTTAAATTTCATTGGGGAGGTCCCGCGATTGAGTTTGAGGAGTTAAATCTGATTGGATTGTTCGGAGGTCTTCTAATTATTAGATCACTTTCATAAGAGGATGGACACCCATATTTTAGGTCTCAATGTGGTGTCTAGTCAATTTAGGTGTATGGTTTGTGGTCTTACAATATACATTGGATAATTTAATTGGAAAACATTATTAAAAAATGATAATGGGAATGTCCAAAAACAATGTTTTTCCAATGATAGCTTCATAACATATTCATCTATGTACGGTTCACTTTGGATTTCTAATCACTAACATAGATGTATTATTGCATTATGAATTTCATATTTTAGGTCTTTTCAAGCCTTCCCTAAACTATATTAATTTAATTTAACTATATTAGTAAAATAATAATGTCAATATGAAGACAATGTGTGTTGGCGGCCTCCTTGTGATCAAACCTAGGTTGTTCTTCTATGGCACACTATTAAGAGAATAAATATTTAATTGAATAGGGTAAAACTACTAAAACCGCTATCATCAGACTTTAGGAAGAGGATGGACTCAGGTGGAGGTACAAATTTGGTGGCTCATCGCATGTGTTTGCTGTTGGGCGGTGAAGATTTTCTAGACCATATTGGATTCATTTTCGATGTTTCCTCTTTTTATTTTGGTGAAATTTTTCTAGAATTTTATGTGATTTTAATAGAATTTTGATGGGAATGAGGCTACAAGATGATCATCTCGTGGTATGAGACACTGATGGAAATTATGATCTCATGTTACATGAGGTGTCAATGGAATGGGATGCCAACAGTGAGCATCTCTCACTGATGACGTGGTGAAATCAACACCACTAGTGATGGACATTGGGGTCGAGCATGATCACATGAGTGATGAAACTGAAGAACACAACTATGTGCTCGGTGTGAACAATTGGGAACTCAAGATGATGACCTCAGGTGGATTGTTTTCAATGATCATCATTGATGTTTCCGAGTGCGTGAGATCATTAACGTTGGTAGTTATCGGTCAGATCTTGTATTCCTCATCTGATGTCGGTCTTTAGGTCTTTTAAATGGGTCATTGGACTTTCCGTTTTATTTTGGGAGGTGATTGAACACTTTCATGTTTTGGTGTCACTTCATATGTCACATCCATTGTCTTTGCTCTACTTTTATATTAATTAATAAATTTTTATGGTTGTGCATGCTCGGTACCTAAAATTTCTTGGTAAATATATTTATAAATATTTTTAGAAAAATAATTATATTTATATTACACTATAGATTTGTATTTTCTTATAAAATTTTATATATTTATTTAATTATATATATTTATATAATTATATTTATTTATAAATATATAAATATATACAATTACAAGTACAATATATATATATATTATTAAAATATATTACCTATAATTTTAGAATTATTTTAATTTTTATATTTATTTAAATATATTTATTATTTAAATATATTTATTATAATTATAAAATTATTTGAATTTATTTCTATTTATTTAAAATAATATTTATGAATAAATTTTTTTATAAATATTTTTGTATAATTATAAACATATTTATATAATTATTTATATACATATATAATTATTTGTTGATTTAAATTTAATTATATATTATTATCAATATAATGATTACATTTATTATTTAAATATGTTTATTAAAATTTTATAATTATTTTAATATTTGATTATTTTTTGGGAATATGGGATGTCTGATGGGTCTTCACTCTCATTGTCCTGAGAGTGAATAGGGTTCTCCACTTATGGAGTCTTGAGATTTAGTAGCATAGGTTGAATCCCTCGTCTCACAATGTCGATTTGACTCCAACAGGCTGTTGTGGAAGGGTCCTAGGTTTTGTCTAATTTTGGACTTCACTTAATGAATATGAAAGTGGGTTCAGCTGAAATCCAAGCATCTTCTTCCTTCTCTTATGGATCTGAGACGCGTGTCACAAGGAAAATTTTTTCTTTGGGAAATTAAGAGGTTTAAGAATGAATTTTTTGATTATGTAATTTGGTACTCATTCATTCTAATCAAGATCAAATTCTTGAGAGGTTCAAGATATGCCAATTTTTTATTTTTTTAAATATATTTCTACTCTTGTGAAAAAAACCTTCAAAAATGAAGATCTGAAATGAAGGCTTTCCATCGGAGGGATATTCTAACTTGAAATGTATTTTCATAGTGTTTGGATATGTCCACATTTTTTTCCATCAAATTAATTAAAGTAGAAGTCATGTGGGCTTTACTAGATTTCTATCAAGCCAAGTATGCTTTATATCTAGGATCAGCACCATAATTTCAATCCCATGTAATTTGAAACAAAATAACTCTAGTTTAGGTTTTGATCTAGGGTTTAAAATATATTTTTTTGGCCTCCTTAAATTTTATTTTATAGTGCCTCGGTAATTGGAACACCTATCAAATTGAATTGTGCAACAGAGGAAGTGTTCTTTGGTTATTCTGCACGCTTCATGGTGGAGGTAGATCTGAGCTCAACACTCATTGAGAATGTGATCCTATCCACTAAAAATTTCAATTTCAAATTAACTATTTGATATAAGAGATTTCTTATATTATTTAGTGGTTGTAATTTCATTGGGCATGCCAAAGGTAATTTCCAAAATGATATTTGTTGTACTTACTATAATTTGAAGGGTGTTCTACATTTAGATGTAGGCAGAATATATTGGAATACTGAACATTTTTTTCTTGCATGACACAAGAATTCACTTTTCCACAGGAGGGTGGAAAAATTCAAAGAATGTTACTTCAACATTTTTGGCATTGATGGCTTGGAAGGCAACTACTGCACCTAATTTGTGACCTTTTTATTTATCTTTATTTCCCTACTTTTTTGGTCTGTGTTGTATCACTATAAATAGGGTATGTGTTTTTGCGTTGTAATAGAATCCAAATTTGAAGAAATAAATACCAGTTTATTTCCATGAGGATCAATAATATTTTATTTTATTATCTGTCTAGAGCCATTTGATGCGGCATATTAGTGAAAATTCATTTTTTCACTTGAGCTGGTAATGAGCCTCATTCTTTTGTTAGGTTTTTGGTCGAGGCATTTCATGTAGAACCCTAACATGACATATACTACTTCATTGCCAATGATTTGTGTGATGGTAAGGAAATGAACCAATATTAGATTGGGAATACAAACCGTGTCGTTCCATTACATGTCGTGTTATCCTTTATGAATCTTCCGAATTATATAGCTCCTTCATTTAAACTCAGATTTTTTCCAATTAGAAGCCTATCTGATGTGTTTTCCCACCTAGATTGTGATGATCCCCTCATTTGTGGATTTATAGATATGATGTTAAATTTTCCAAGCGTGAAGACTAGCTATGCGGTGCTCGAGGATGGTAGTGATCACACAAGATCACTATTGAACTTTCTAAGTTACCCTCCTGTAGGGCAAGGCAGTGGAGTTCCTCAATGTTATGGGTGGTACCCTCTAGCAGGGATAGGTAGTGGGGTTCTATAATGATCTTTCTGAGTTACCCTTCACCAGGGGCTGGGCAGTGGAGTTCTTCAATGTTAAGAGTGGTACCTTCTACCATACTTGGGCAGTGGAGTTCCACGATGACAGTTCCAGGCAGTACCCTTCAGTAGGGCGTGGTAGTGTAGTTACCTGATGAAATTTTTGGGTAGTACCCTCTTGAAGGTCTAGGTAGTGGATTTCCCTGATGACTTTTCTAGAGAGGTACCCTCCAGTCATGTTGGGAATTAAAGTTCCTCCCTTATTTTTTGAGTTCAACCCCCATGATTTATTAGGGAACTAGTCCTCTACTTTGAGTTGTGCCCCCTTGACTGTGGAACACCGTTAAGAGGTGTAATTTGACTTGTACATACACTTCCAAGCATAAGTGTGAGATATTGGTAATCGTTGATGAATTTTTGGAATTATTAGAAATTCTCATTCCATGAGAGGTGAATACATGTGTGGTATACCATGTGCATTATGTTTTAATCATCTTGTTGTAGGATGAGTCTTCACTATTGTTATAGGTGGGGAAGAATCAACTTGTATTTCACTTACACACTATGTCACACTACTTTTTTTTAGATGAGACTACTCATCTTCTTGGGCTGAGCTATGAAATTGAGATCCCCTTACTCTCTTGTTCTAGATTATTTGATTGAGAATATATATATATATATATATCCTTCTGTATCCACACAATTATGTTTCATTCCTCTCCTTCCCAAAGAGTTGAATACACACAAGGTAATCCACATGCTTTTTGTGTCTATATTCTCATGGTTGGATGAGTCAACTCTCTATATATTGGTGGAGAAAACTCAATAGGTAGTACATCTACTCACCATGTCTATCCCATTTTGTTTGGGTTGAGATTAATTTCACTCATAGTTTGGGATGAGATATTCTCTCAATGGTATCTTTTATCTGCCATATTTCTTTTCATATTGTATCTCTTACTACTCCAATTTTAGCTTTGGGGGTGTCTTACAGGGTATGTATATACTCACTAATGAATTGTATTTTCTTACATGTGTTGTGTCTTACGGAAATGAAAATATTTCGACTGTGACTACAAAGGGGATTAGGTATATAGGGTTCTTGGACAACATATGTTTGTCGTAGATTGGGATTCAGGATTTGGGATCTCTCAGCAGTTTGTTTTTCTATTTTTATCAGGTTGTGACATATTTCTGGTTGGGCATTTTTTCCCATTTACTTTTCAGTTTACACAACTATACATTTGTTTTATATATAGGATCATGAAATCATGGATTACTTTGTAGAGGTTCTATATCTTTTATTATTTACCTCTTCATTTTTTCATTGATATGGCTATGTGTGTGAAGATTATTAATTAGGAAAAGGCCTCCTCAAATTAGTTGTGCTTTCGTTGCATGCTGGCACACCTAGCCTATGAAGGTCTGCTTTGGATAGTTAGGGATCGAGCCCCATCTTGAAAAGGGACATGACAATTGTGGCGTCGAAAGAAGAAAAAGTTTAATATTACACCCAATTCCCACTTCACATGGTGTTTCCAACCAACCTTTTTGTTATTATCTCTCTCTTACATTTGTGGGTCTCCCACTCTCCACATATACCTCCCACTATTTTAACTTCATTAAAATAAAAATCCCTTTCCCTCTTTTTACGACCCCACTCTTTCCCAATAAATAATAATAACATAAATAAATTCCCTCCATTGGTGAAAAAAATATAAATAAACAGATATAAAAAATTGTAGTCTTCAATTCAAAAAAATCATTATTTAATTTTGAAAAAAAAAACAAAGTTGTAATTCTAAAAAAATAAATATGCACTATCTGAAGAAATGAATTTACATGAAATCGAATTCTGTTTTTTTAATTATCTCTTTAAATTCTCTCTAGACATTTAAAATGATGATGGATGCCCCCCACCTTCATATTTCTACTCCATATCTCATCTCCCAAAGATGAATCAATTATATGCACCTTATTCCATAAATGAAATTATGTTTCTATCTAATTCAAATGTCTTCTAAAAAATTGATACCTATGTAAATGATGTATCTGATGAATCATCCACAAGTTCAGGCTTCCTAAATTTTCGGATTCCTGTGTCAGTACCCCCAGGGAAGAATTGTGGTGCCTACATATTGTACGCCAGCATCTGAGTCTTGATGAAGTCCCACCGCAAGGGGGGATTTTTTGTAATTCCTGATTCAAAGGATTTCGTGAACAAGAATCTAATCCAAGAAGAGGAGTATAGAATGAAATAATTACAAATCAAAGCAACAAAATCAAGTTCCTTCCTACTACTGTTATTCTATTCCTATGATCACCTCCAATGATCTCTTTATCCACTTCCACTTGCACATTCAAATTAACTATTTCTAATAATTGTGGTAATGTCATTATAAATGTTGGAAAACCACCCAAATCTAATAAAAGTTCACAGGTCATAAGGAAAACATGTTTAAGGGGGATGTTGGAATACTAAAATTATTTCCATGGATGGAACCATAATTCCAATTACAAGGGAGGCTAGAAAAATTCAAATAAATTTGCTTTAACATGTTTGGTGTTGAAGGCTTGGGTGGAACCTACTACACTAAATTAGAGAAATTTTTATTTATCTCTATTTTGCATTATTGTTTTGTTGTGTGTTGTATCCTTAAAAACAGGTTATGTGTTTATGTGCTGTAATATAATTCCATTCTAATGAAATAAGTACTATTTTATTTCTATTGTGTTTGTGTTGTTGTGATTACCTACACTGATTTGGGTCCACAAGGTTGTCTTTGTCTATTCAAGAATCATACTTCCTAATATATGTACAATTTATAGTAAAACAAGGACCATGGAGACTATTTATGTATCCACTTTTGTAATTACGTGAATAAAATGTAAGGATACAGTGGAAATTATTTTGGTTTCTGTTGAGAACAGTGAGGGAGTGACTACAATAGATTATGCAGGACCTTTTGATTTATGTCCATATATACAGGTGAAGGACGGGACGTGGGATGATATTATGGAAGTGGATTCTGTTCATTCTACATATGAGATTATCCCTCATGAATAAAATGATAATAATTTGGTTCAACACCTGGGTGAGAAAAATATGCCTTATTATAAAGACAAGGTTATGGAACCCACTGGGTCCTCCTTCAAAGATTTAGATAGTCTTATAAGGGTACCATTTATATTCTGCTTATATCCTTCAACTTGTATGAGTGATAATAGAGGCACTAGTAAAAATTCCCAGTCCACATTGGATGATGTAATTCATTCTGATTCACAGCTATGTATTGCACCTGTGGCTACACATGATGATAAAATTGAAAAACTAAATATTGGGATCTAAGACATTAAAAAAGTTGTAAATGGTTGAACAGTAGAGACACCAATGGATGATAAATCCATTTATTAAGTTTTCACTCAAGACCTAGATTATCAATAGCTTATGGCGGATAATATTATTGATTTAGGGATCAAAATAGAAAACAAAAATTCATTATCAAATCACCTAGGAAGATTAAAAATATAAATAAAGAACACATGCTATAGTTGGAATCTGGAAAGGTCAATTTTCCTATCTCAACAACTTTAGAAGTTTATAGTGCTACTTTTGGAATTTTCATTTCTGACATTTGATATATTTTCAATCCCTAGTTCTTTAAATGTCTTTTTCACCCAATGATAAAGAATATATTAATGAAGTCGGTAGAAGTTAGTTGACTACACATAACTCTTATTAAGTTACAGATTCTATTAATGAAGTGAAATATAGTTGAGTTCATGATGATTTGGTGGATATGCTCGCCGAAAAGGATAGTGAGGTTTCATTAACTAATGAGACACCTATGAGTACGAAGGTACAATCAGATGTTGGGAGAGCTAACTGAAAGGATAGTTACTTTGAAGATTTTTAGAAGAAAGTGAGGACTAGGAGGATAGACCATCATCCAAGAGTATGAGGCCACAGGCATGTATGTTTCAATTGGAATGCTAACCGTGGTGAAGAACGTGAGCTTGGAGCTAATATTAAGAAACTATTAGGTCCTTTTTGAGTTTCATGAAGGCACTTTAGCCTTGAATGACCCCATCCTCATTTTTGTATTGACTTTTTTTTTTCTTTCAATAAAAGGTCTCTTCCATTAACAAATATATATATATATATATATATATATAATTATAATTATAATTATGAATAAATATTTTTATATAACTATAAATATATATATTTATTTTTTTATTAATATATAATTATATATAATTATAAATATAATATATGTGTTTATTATAATTTAATTATTACATATGTAAATATTTTTTTTAAAATTTTATAAATACCTTTTTTCAAAAACATATATATATATATTTGAATTATTAAAAACTGTAAATTAATATATCATGTCTATATTAGCTATACACATGCTTTTTTAGTTAATTTATATAAATAAACATTAGTTTCTGAATATAAATATGATAATTTAATATATATTAATAATATTTATTATTAAAAGTTTTTATCCGCACTAACAATATCATTGATAAATTTTCAACCTAATGACAATTAAAAAATCACTGATAAAGGGTATATCTTTATCTTCACTTTTTTCAATGCTGATAAAAGTTAACTTTATTTGATCTTTTAGCTAGTTCTGATAAATGTTTCCTTTTCTTTCAGTGCTTTATATTTAGCACTAATAAAAGTTGGTGCATCGTAGGGATTGATCTATTGTTGTAATTTATTTGTATTGAATATTAATGAATGTTTTCAGAAGAGTGAATATATTACTATCGAGTGGTACAAAATTTATAATAAAAAATGTTTTGATTTATCTCATGTATCAATGAGATATATTAAACATCAATGTTATTATAAAAAATATCATATAGACACATTGAATAAAGGATGGCTGCGTGGTGCAAAACATGGAATGAAACATGACTCAAGTGGTGTTAGTTTTTGTGGGAAAGCGGATCAGCAAAAATAGATCATTGGATTCGAATAAGAATCTATATGTTGGGAATAACAATATGACTTCCATTATAGGTCAATATTCTATGTTTTGGTTTTTCATTGACTCTCAGGCTAATGTCACTCATCTGTGGAAAAATATCAAGAATAATGTTGCTTTGGTGTTCGTCAGATCCAATCCCAGATTTTTCAATGATCAGATTGAAGATTGTAAGCATTTAATCATCATATGATTGTCTCCATAGGGTAAAATATGGAAGATATGTGATTATAAGTCTCCAATTCACCATATTTTAGGATTTTATATTTATTGGATTGTCTCAATTTGTATGAGCTTCTTTCATATCATATTTCCCTCACAAGAACTCAAATTAAATGCTCATATTTTTTGGATTTATTTATCTTAATTCAGGTACCAATAGATTATATGATTGGGATCTCTAGTTTGATCCAACAAGATCCTATTGATCAACTACTCAGTCCTAAGTTCATACTATATAGTTTTTTAATATGATATATCTTGTATCATATCACAGACATTTGGATTCACTTGTTTCTCATGGGTAGATATATCTTTATCACCAATTTTGATGATATAAGTGTCTAAATATTAACTTGTAATATATATGGTGATTTTTAAATTTAATATATATTTCATATCATATATATAATTCAAAAAGGAAACATTAAAAGGCTTCAAAAAAGAAGTAGCTGGTGGATTATAGAGAGATAGATGCTCAAGATGTAGTCCATCAAGATCAAGAAGAAAGGGGACTCCATGTTTATATTATCCCATGTGAGTCTTCATTAATGGTGAACAAGGAATAGATGGTGGATCTATTATTTTATGGGATATTTCTCTTGTGGTACCATGTTCCATTCATTGATATTGAGCATGTGTGAAGCAGTAGTGACGTGATCAATGATCAGGTCCATGTGTCGAGAGTCTTCTTAAATGTGGTGATCAAATGGGGTTACCTGGTTAATGATCATAGGTACATCATGATGGAGATATCATGTGAGATAAAAATCAGTCATGTGTCGTATGATGGTAGGAGGTTAATGCATGCTAAGATTTGATCTCCTAGGTAATGGTGTTTCATTGATAGAAGGTTGACATTTTATCACAGATGGATCTTTCAAGCATGGCATTGGCGAGATGATATTCCGAGAGATGGAGGAGGCCTATCGGGGTGTGGTTTTTTGTGTGAGGATTACAAAAGATTAATGGGGAAAAATAAAATTAAACATGCAGGGGAAATTAACTCTTTCCATCCAAAAATAAAAGTGCATTCACATCGAACAAAAATATATATGTGCAGAAAATAATGTTGACATCGGAAATTTTAAACGTGGAAATACCAGAAGGGAAAAACCATATGACAAAGTCCAGAATGGAAAATCCACTATATTCAATGTGTACATTATTGAGACTCATTAAAATTAATGGTATCTTAAAAGAATAACTCTCTAATACAGTAGAAGTAATAACTAGAGGACAAGAGAGGTAGAAAGAATATCTGAAAAAGGAATGTCATCTGATAGAGAATATCAAAAGATAAATTTGACCTTACAGATATGAAGATCATGGAATAAATACCCGAGTGCTAAAAATTCACCATGATCACAGGAAGACTGATCACTGATCAAAAAACATCACAAAAGATAAAACATGCTCCTTGTTTTTGATGTTGTGTGTGTCAAGTCAAAAGGTCCACCACAAATTCAAAAACCCCTTCTCGTTTCTCTCTTATAGGATACATTGTGCTAGAACACCCTTTCAAAGGATGTTAATGCATGATCTAATATAGAAAACTATGTCCATATTTCCAATAAATGTGGTCAAAACTAAATATTTAATCCATTAATATTGAGATTTAACTCTCTATTAATGTTTTTTTTAAATCCTCTATTAACATTGAGATAAATCTCTCTATTAGTAATTTTCTCTCTCATAAAAAAACTATGAATCCTAATGATCTCCCCCATCAGAATTTCAAAGAAGGGAAAACATCCAACAATCATAGTTGTAAAGAATAAAATTTAGTATTTCACCAACAAATGTCATCTTTAGAAAATATGAAGATGCCATTTTAAATTTTTGATTGAAGAACAATCTGCTCCCCCAGTAAAATTATTCCATGAATTAAATTATTTTTCACATCTCTATCTACATTTTCATTTATAAAAAGACCAAAATTTTTACATTTTGTATCCCCAAAAATTGTGATCACTACCCAAGCTAGAGCAACTATAGAATTAAATATCCCCTATTCAAAATCCCCCATGAAGCTAGTGCATCACCTCTATCAAATTATTTTGATTTACAAAACTTATTCTGCTTCAAATATGCATTAACAATCCCCTCATAAACATCTATAATTATATTAAAAAATAATTAAATTATGATCAGTTATCATTCATACCAGATATTGGGGAAAGATGACTAGTGATTAATGTGAAAAGAAACAAAAATTGAACATGAAAAAGAAATAAAATATTTCCTTCCAAAAATAAAAGTGTATGCACAATGACCAAAAAACATATTTGTGCAGAAAATAAAGTTGACAACAAAACTTTTTAACATGGAAACCCCCAAAGGAAAAAACCATGGGAAATATTCCTGAAATCAGGTCTACTATTATAAATGTGTAGATGGTAGAGACTCCAAAAAATGAAAGGGATATCCAAAATATAACTCTCCGCTATAATAGAAGAAAGCACTAGTTGGAAAGAGAGGATGAAATAAGATATGAAAAAACAATTCCATCATAGAACGAAGTGAAAACAAAAAAAACTGACCGGATGGATATACAAATCATCAACTGAATAACTCAATGCTGAAAAATGACCAAGATCATAGGAAAATTGATCTTCGATCAATGTTTATTACAAAAGATGAAACTTGGTCCTCATGTTTGACGTTATGTGCATCAAGTCAAATGGTCCAACACAAAGGTTATAACCCCTTATCGGTTCTCTCCTGTTTGCTACATAATGTTGGGAAACCATTTAAAAAGATGTTACAACATCCTCTTATGTAGACACCAATCCCATATCTCCAATAAATGTGGTGAAAATTAAATTTTCAATTCATTAATATTCATAATCAACTCTCCATTAATGTTGTGATAAAATACTCTATTAATGTTGAGATAAATATCTCCATTAATAATTATCTCCCTCTTCAATAATGTGTTGCATACCAACATGGTTTTCATACAGGTTTATCCAACCTTCATATTTTCTAATTTATGTTTGGGAATTACTTGGATTTCTTTGTACTCTCTGATTTATAGTGGATATTTTAGAATTTCCCATTGGTAATTAGTCTACCGCATTAGAGGGGACTTCCATGTTAAAAATCATGCATGATGATTTATTTATTCTTCCTTATATCACTTCTATATTTCATTGGGTTTCTCATAAATTGACTCACATGTGATTTTGATCTCAAGATCAAAATTCTACCCGAACAAGTGGTATCAAAGCAGATTGTTCAGTCATGCAAATTGACATGAGAATTTTGGATGTTTTCAAGAGGGATGATGGTGCGTGAATAAGAATATGTTTTGGCGATAAAAAATGTTTAGAGAGTTATTTTGGGTATTACGCCTAATTCATTTCTTCATATTGTGCAGCTTCTGAAGAATGAATTAAAAAATGAAAATCGTGGTGATGCACTATCTCCATATGGTTTTGATATGGGGGAGAGATTTTTATTATAGGTTCTACAAATTTTGTGTCAATCACAATTTTGAGGGAGACATATACTGATGGTTTCAATTTTGTTCAACAGGACAATGCAGATTTAGATATAGCAAAGACTTATGTATTTTGATTTCATTTATAGTGGGATCAGATAGGTTTCTATCAGGGTTGAAAAATAGAGTCTTCATTGTTTCTAAAGAGAATTATGGTTGGTGAAATGGAAACAACATTTCGGTCAAACAGAATTTTTTTATGATATCTCCATTTATGGGGAAAAGGGAGATATTGATAGGATTCAGCATGTGGGTATTTCCAAATTTGAGATATGATAGTTTTTTAATATGAGATATCTTTTTTACAATCACATAAATATAACTGAATGTGTTTCTCCTAGTGAGATATATCTTATATATATATATATTTAGATGAGATACATGTTTCAATAAAACAAGGAAGATACATGGTGATTTAGAAATTTAATATATATTTCATCTCATATAAATATTTGAAAAAATTAAAAATGAAAGATTTAAATGGGGAACCGGTTGGTCTTGAATGGAGAGATATCTGATCAAGACGTAGTTCATCAAGATTAAGAGGAAATGGGTTACTGCATTTTTAAAATCCATTGTGGATCTTCATTAATGGAGAAAGATGCATTGATGGATGATCTATGATGTGATGGGATTCCACGTTTGTTGTAACATATGAAACACATAGATATGGAGTATGTGTGAACCAACAACGACATTATCAATGATTGATGCCATGTATACAGAGTCTTCATGATTGCGTTGATCAAGTGGCATGTCCCGATAGATTATTAGTGGTACATCATGATGGTGATATCATGTGAGGGCGAAGTAATTCAGGTGTCTCAAGATAGTGAAAGGCTGATGCATGTTCAAATTTCATCTCTAAGGTAATGGTGTTTTGTCAATAGAAGTGTGATTTTTTTTTCACATAAGGATCCTTTGACCATGGAATTAGAGAGATGATTTTTAAAGAGAAGGAGGAATCATATCGAGGTGTCGTTTTCACATAGATGTATCATCACTCAGTATTTTCTGGTTCATGTTTGGGAATTACTTGGAATTATTTGTACTCTGAGATTCATAGTTGATATTTTGGAATTTCCCCATGGTTTGTTAATTTGATGCATCAGAGGGATTTTTAACATTAAAAATAATTAAATATGATTTATTTAGTCTACTTTATTTCACTTCAATATTTCAATGAGTTTCTCACAAATTTATTCTCACATTAATTTTATCATGATATCAGAATTCCCTCCCCCCCCCCCAAAAAAAAAGTGGTGTCTGAGATGATGGTTCGAGTTTACATTGTGATGTGAGAATTTTGGATGGTTTCAAGAGGACCGATGGTGTGTGAGGTATAATATGGTTTAGAGAAAAATTAGGTTAAAATAGGTGTTTTGGGTCTTACACCGAATTATTTTAATCAAAATATGTGATTGGTGAATAAATAATTAAAAACTGAAGAATGGGGTGATGTGCTAGCTACTCGTGGTTTTGAGAAGGAGGAGAAATTGTTCTTGTAGGTGCTTGAAATTATGTGGTGATCAGAATTATGGTGCAGGTAGATATTTATGGTTTTGGTTTTTTTATAGGATTGTGAATATTATGATATGGAGAATATTTCATCATTTGAATTTCTTTTCCAGTGGGAGGAGACATCTTTCTGTTAGAGTTACAAAAGGGTATCATTATATTATCTATAGTGGAAAATGGATTATGTGATTACAACATGATTTCAATCTAACTAATTTTTCTGTTTGGTTTAACCATTAATGGGTTGAAGTGGGGATTGATAGGATTCATCCTGTGGTTTTTTTTAATATGAGATAAGATAGTTTTTGAATCTAAAATATCTTCTATATTGTAATATAGATATGACTACATGTGTTTCTCATGGGTAGATATATATTTTATATCCATTTATATGATATAATTTTTTTAATATTAATAAGAAAGATACATGGTGATTTGAAAATTTAAGACATATTACATATATTTTATCTTTTTTTAAAAGTAATGAGTGAAGGATTTAAAAGGGAAAGAAAGTAGTGGAAAATGGAGAGAGAGTTTCTGAAGATATAGTCCATCGAGATCAACTGGAAATGGGTTAATGAATTTGAGGTATCTAGTGTTTGTCATCATCAATGAAAACTTAGGCACTCATGGTAGATCTATGATGTGATGGGATACCATATTTACTGTATCATGTTCCATGAATCTACATTGATTAGGTGTGAAGCAACATAGATGTGATCAATGATTGAGATTACGTATCTAGATTCTTCTCAATTATAGTGATAAAGCATCCTGTCCCAATTGATGATCAGTGGTGAATCATGGCAGAACGATCATGTGAGAGAGAAATCCTTCTGGTGTTGCAAGACAGTGAGAGGCTGCTGCATGTTTAGATTAATTCTTTGAGCTATAGTCATTTTGTCGAGAGAAAGGTGGCATTTAGTCACAAATGGATCTTTTAATCATGTAGTTAGCGAGTTGATTTTCATAAAGAAGGAAAAGGTATGTCGAAGTGTTGTTTTATCATAGGTTTATCTATTCTATCATTTGTAATTCAAGTTTAAGAATTTTTATGATTTAATTGTTTTCTCTAATTTATGGTGGATATTTCAAAATTTCCCCATGGAATTTTAATCCTACGCATCCGAGGGGTTTTCCATGTTAAAAATATTCCGTGTTAATTTACTTATTCTTCTTTTTATCTCTTCCATATTTCATTATATTTCTCACAATTGTTTTTCAAGAGGTTTCTATCTGATGATTGGGATTCTAACCCAACAGTTAGATCCATAATGAGACCATAGATCAACTACTCCTTCATGGGTTTGGATTAGGGGTTTAAATTAATTATTTTGGAATCCTCTAATTCTATATGATGTTACTTCTTATTTTGGTGCCCCTATCAAATATAAAATTGATAATGAACTGGAAAGGTATTGGAACTATGCCCAAATTCTTATAAAAATTGAACATTGATATCTCATGATTGAAATTTTTTTGGGGCGTATAAATTCAAATTTTAACATTCAATTAAATATGATTATATCCCTACCATTTTCATCAATTTCATCTACATTGGGAGTCTTATGGAAAAATGTCTTATAACGATGAAATGATCTATTTTGAAAAAAAAATATTGGGCATTGTATTGAAAAATACATATTAACATTGCATGCAGTAAATATGGAGCCCATTGATAGGGGTGATTTGAAGGTTCCAATGGACAAAGAGTTTTGAATATGAGATATTGAACTAGTGCTCATTTTTTAGGTAAGTACTTGGACTCTATGAAGCTAGGGGGAAGTGTAGATAGATATACTGTTGCTGAATCACTTATACCTCCTTATATTTTGTTGATGTAGTTTATGAGGCTATGGTTTTTAATTATGGTAAATCAGTTAATGACACTCCTTCTGTAAATAATTCATAGGATGATAATTGTGTGGATCAACATACATCTTCTTTGAAATGAGGTGACATATATGATTCCAATGAAGATGAGGGCCCTAACAATGATGCTGGAGGATATCTGATAGAGCTTATTGAGGACCATTGATTTTTTTTGGGATGGTTCCACCATATATATGAGCTATTTTTGTGGTAAAGGAGGTTTCTAGCATGAAAATGAAATATCTTTCTCAGTTTCATGTGGTTAATAATGGGGACCCAGTGGAACATGTGTATCTTGATGGGAATATATAATATGGGTGGTGAAGAAGCTCTTTCCAGTGGACAGGTTGTTTTTATTACTAGAAATCTGATAAATAAGAATTTGGAGGACGTCGTAAAGGATGTTAAGGATGGAGATATTCTATCAATGCCTTTGGATTCAACTTCTAATAATGACCCTGGTAAATTTTCTTGTGCTGAGGTCAAGGATTGTAGTTCTGGTAAGGTTGTTTATGGGAATGTTGATATGGGGTTGAATCCAGGCAAAGGTATTCAACATTTGGTAGATTTCTTCACTATTCATCAACTCTATTAGTACTCCAAAATTTGGGATTTTATATGATGAATTTCTCAAGAATATTTCAGATATTCCTTACAATTTGGAGGTAGTTGAGGGTTCCAATACTCCCTCTTCTAAAGAGGACCTTAGTGGAAAATAGATATCTATGGGGACCATAAATTTAGATCAAGAATGAAGCTAGCTAGTAAAAAATGAACCTACTATGCAACATGGTTTGGAGGATTTCAAGGATCCTATAAAGGATATGGAAGCATTAGCACATAAATAAGATTAAATGTTGTGAAATTTAGGAAAATACACTAAAGAAAGAACACAACCTACTGACATGCCAAACGTAGTACATGATAGTGTGGTAAATGATAAGAGCTTGGATGATCGAGGTGGCCGATGGGTCACCCCAATAAAGAGAAAAATATGTCATCCATGAGGTCATGGGAAGGCACAAATTATGGGCATTGATGCTAAAGGGGGTCATATTTTCTCTTTTATATTCTCTTGTTGTGATACATCATTTTACTTATGTTGTTTTTCTAGCGTATGTCACACACACTCTTGTCGCAACCCCTTGTTCTAAGTATTTTACTTTTTATAATAAATTTTTGGGGCCATGGGTTTTTTAGGCTATAGTTTTCACCGTTTGTATAACTATGGTAAACCTGATGTTTATCGATCCTATAAAATTAAAAATTGACATGGCCATTTAGGAAATGAAGGATCAACTATAAAAGAAAGTATTGATTCAAATATAAATCAACATCAATTTATTGATAAAATGGTAGGCATCCATCATGAGGAGATTGGTGGATTTATTTAATTGATATTTGTCAACTAAATTATCACTTATAAGTGAATTATGCATTCTCATTATGTCATTATAAATGCCGTTATATGCTGATTTACCATGGATTACTTGTTTCTAGAGAAAGCATTTAAATCACTAGCATATATATATTTGGAGTTAATTTACAGTATCTATATAAATTATAAATAATGAAATATTAATATGGGTGCACCCACATGTCATCTGACACCATTTAAATATTATATTGGAGTTGAATAAATTAAATGTCCATGTGTATTAATATTTTTTTATGGGTGTATATCGTATGTCAAACATGTTGATTAAAATAAATATTAAGCATCATATACCATATTTAAAATGGTCAAACATAACCAGTGAAAATATTATTGAAACAATGATAATAAATTCTTGGAAATAAATAGTTGTTAGTAGAAAAAGGTAATGATATTTTTATCTAAAGAGATAAATTAATGTAGTGACTACATTATTTAATTTTAGGTGTTGTATCACATATTTTCCAGGTAATTATTATATCTAATTAAATTTTTGTTAACCGTGTATTTAAAATTGGAATAGAATTAAATTATGTTTAATGTGAATGTGATAAAATTACAATCTAGCACCAATATAATAATTCTTTTATAAATCAAGTTCTGTTCTAGCTGAATAATAACTGGGAAAGTAGTTGTTGTACACGCGGTTCTGGTAACTTTGAATCCTACCATAGATCAAAAAAACCATGAATTGAGAGTCCTCTAAAAATTCAATTGTGCTGGTCTGAACATACCCAACCATATGTTTTACGGCCATGCGATAACACCCCACTTCTTCCATGCCTTTCCTATCTCCTTCACCACCCACACTTCCCTTTGAAATTCTCCTTCCTCTAATGTTCCGGCCACACCCAACATCCCTACCACCACCACCACCACGCTCGCCACCATCCATCTGTAGTCATCTCCACACACTGCTAGAGGTAGATCTTAGAGGGCCCATCTTTCATTATACCTGTCAGTGCTCAAAATATGCTTTTTGCCTCGCACCATCCAGTGGAACACCCCCTACAACACAACAACAAACCCACAACTCCCTCCTCACAAATTGAGCATCTCATCATCATATGATTTTATAGTGCAGATAATGGGTTGTGATTATGAGCATCCCCACATCGTCACAAAAACAAAAGTCTTGGTAGGGTTTTGGGATGCATTGTAATTCTTTAGAGGTCGGTTTGCAGACAAAGAGGTGATGGACTTCCTGGGGGCTGTCGTCGTGGCAGAATAATAGTACATGGAAGGAAAACAACAATTTGATGACTTCAAAGGATATGAAATCCTAGGGTATGTCACTGCAATGTAGTTCCTCTGGGATCCCATCATGGCCTTGGTTGGGGGACGCGATTACAATGTCCGTGGGGCATACAAAATCGAAGGGAATTTTCAAAGCATAAATACATACATGTAAATTTTCACTAAAAGTTTTCATTACATATTTTCAATGGATATTATATATAAATTTTGAAGTGAAAATTTTCACTAGAAGAATTCAACGTATACATACAGACTATAAATAGATATTTGAAATGAAAATTTATTAAAAATATCAAATTGAATCTTCCTCAATATTAATTGAAATTCTCAATTAAAATTCACAGTGACAATTTTTGGTAATCTAAAAATTGACATGGATATTTTATAATTATCAGTCTAATTTCATACTCAAAATTCAATGAAATAATATAAACATATTTTAATATAAGTATATTAATCCATACATACTTACATTTTAAACATTAATTGAAATTTTATAGTTATCAGAAGAAATTCATACTCAATATTTTCACTTAATCATTATTTTCTTCAAAAATAATACATATATAAATTTCCAAGATGAATATATTGACACATAACTATATATTGTAAATTTTCATTGAAAATGTTTGATGGAAATTTCCACTAGAAATTTCCATCATAAAGTTTTATTTGAAGTCCATTATTCAAATTTCACTTAAAATTTAAAATGAAAAAATAACAAATTTTCACTTATATTTCAAATGATAATTCCAAATGTATATTTTATACGCACCATATATTTCATAATATCAATATACGGTGTATTTTTTTTGTGAAAATTCATATTGAAAATATTCATTGTATATATATATATAGAAATCGCTATATACATACATACAGACATACATGTGTATACATATTCATAAACTAATATAAAGATAAAACAAATTCTAGTGTAAAATTTATATTATAAATTTTATCTACATGCATGCATACATATATACATATCTTGTTTTTATTTCTATTTTTTCTTTATTGATATGTTTTCTTCTTTCTTATATAGTTTATATTACAATATATATTTAAAACGAAAAATTAGAAATTACGATTTTTTAAAAAGATTATAAAAGTACGTATATATAATTATTTATAAAACAATGGACATTAAGTTTTATTTTAATGACCATAAAAAATATATAATTTTAGATATAAGAAAAATTTATTATAATAGAAATCTTTATTGTAATTAAAAAATATAGATTAGGTGAAAAAATGATGTTATATTATTTTATTTTAAAACATTTTAAAAATATGTAAACATAATTATATCAAACTATAATTATCAGGCATTTATATAAAAATACATGATAATATAGTACATTTAAAAACCTTTTTCAGGTATGTAAAAATACTTCAAAATATTCCTTATATATATTCTATTAGAATTAAATATTCATAAAATTTATATATGAAAAATAATAACATATGTATAAAACAAGCATATATAATTAAATGTGTAAATAACCAATAATTAAATATTTAAAATGATTATTATATATTTACGTGATAGTGAATAAATAATAATAGTGTACATATTAAAAAATGTATATAAAAAAATATATAATATTATATTTAATAATTAATTATATTTAAATTAGTATTTAAATAATGGATATTCAAATATATATACTAATTATTATTTATTATTAAGCATTTAATATTGATTACTATTACTATATATTTAATTTAGTTATGTTATATTTTTATTTATTTTAATTATTGTTGTTTTATAATTATAATTTTTATTAAATAGTTTAATGTTTTCATAAAATGGATTTTTTGTTCAGCGGGAAAATATAGTCATCCAACTCTTTAGAATGAAAGGGTTCGGTTTTTTAAAATTTGGTTTAATCAAAAAATGGATCTTCTACCCCCTCACTTTTTTTCTAGGTCGGTGTTCATCCTAACGCTGAAGTGGACTCTTAGTTACATCCAAAACCTGCAGGGATATTTTTCCATATGATGGTGGTGAGGTGTAGGTCAATCGAGGGCCATTGTGGTGGCCAATGAATATCAAGAGAAGGGCTGCTAAGGGGAAGGCCTAGGTGTAGCTGTCAAGAGAAAGAACATAGAAGGGGAAACTGTGTTTAAAGAAACTCATAAGAAGAGATGAAAAAGGCAAATGAAGCAGAGAGAAAAAGATTTAAACAATACCATGTTAACAATAGATAATGAAACGTCGACAATGACATGTAAAGAGACAATGACACTTCCATGTATCGAACATCTTCTAGGATAGAATAATTAGGTGGCACATCCTGATTATGAGGGTCAAGGGTACATTATATGGCATGATCATAAGTGAGGAAAATTTCATTGGTTGTATTAGTGATAATGGAGAAAATTCTATCAGGTGTCAAATGTCAAGAGAAATAAAAATCCTTCTAGTGTGAGAAATCATTCAGGTGAATTTTTCTGGTGTTTATGACTACACCCATTGAGATTTTGGGATCCACCTTAATAGTCATATCAAATGAAAAGATAATGGATTAGTGATGATCATGATGTAACAATGAGTCCATATATTAATAGGGATCTATTGAAGATATAATCAATGATTATGGATATGATTTTAGTGAAGTAAATGATGTCGGAGTCGATGATTATAATGATGGTGATGATGAAGCTGGTGATGGTGGATATGTCTATGGGTTTTCAAATTTTTAATTTAGGAGGATATTGTTTGGATTGTTTTAAATTTGAAAACAAGGAAAAACATAGGGTCATTTTCATGGGAAATGAGGCGTGGGGGTGTGAAAACTATTGAAGCCATGCATTCCCTGTGAAACGAAAATATAGTTGTAAGACTTGCAGAAGGATAATTTGAAGTGGCCGACTTTATAGGAATATTGGAGAATCCTTGTTGGAATGTGTGGAAGGGACAAGGGCGTGAAGAAGAGAAAAAAATGAAAATAAAAAATAAATGATTTCTTATAAAAGGCATGTGACAGAGATGTGGTGTAGGCCCGCTATGGGGAACATAAACAATGAGCAAAGGGGTGTTGATGGGCTAGCCATGACGTAGTCACCATGAGAGAGAAATGACAATGGGATATTGTGTTTTCAGATAATCGTGTGAAGGGATGAAAAAAAAGGAATGAAACTAATATGATGATGATGTCGATGATGGAATATTGACGACATAGAATGAAGCATTCATGAAATCCTCTACTATATGTTCAATTTGATGGTCTATCTGTGGAATGTGTAATCTACTAAAAATGATGGATATACCCTTTTCGTTGACCTCAATGACTTGTAATCTATAAACAATCTCAAACCAATATCTCCTAACTCATCCTGTCACAGCCGCACTATAAATGGGGAGGCCCAACATAATGGAAACCTCCTATAGTGTAATGGAATGTTTCTTGACTCTGAACCCACATAATGGAAAAATTATATAGTGTATGTGACACATCCTATAGTCATCTCCCCTCTGTAAAATGGAATATATGTGACTCTTGAATAAATCTCTGTATGAGTGAAACAATGAGCTGATGGTCGACATTGGTGAAGTCACACATCTCTACACCAAAAAACCCAACACATAAAAAATGGTGAATGATAGAGGGAGATGGTGCAATATAATAGAAATAATGAGATCTCTATACACACAAAGGACACACTGGACATCCCTCTAAAACCAACTGTGAAACTTAACTATCCTGAAATGTGAGCAATTTAGGACATATCATCTGGAAATATGATATCAATGTAACTTTTTTATATTGAATTCAATAAAAAAATTATACATTTAAAAAATCAACAAAAAGGAAAATTAAGGTAGACAATTAGCATGTATAATTCATCATTATGATGAAAAAATAGGTAAAAAATATAGGAGATTGATGTTGTTGGTTTAGTCTGTGAATATTTTGTTTTATTGATCTCTAATGAAGGTTAATTTATTCTAAATATTTTTATATATATCATCTGTGATGAAAAACCTACATAGAACATTTTTCCACATGTTGTTGTTTGTTTATTTTTTTCATAGTTATAGTGTTACAAAAAAATTCTTATAGAATCTGGAAAAGAAACAAACCAGAGTTAAAATAAGTTTGAAATAGAGAATTTCATAAATATAAGCATTAATTAATGAAACGTCTGCATATGAAAAAATATACACATTCATGATAAAATACATAGAATTGATAATGGATGATAGGAAGTGGTGTATTATCCTGCCGCTGAGGGATATCTCTTAAAATTATAACCTTATGGAGGAAAAAAGTTTCAATATATCCCCCTCCCCATTATCAAGGATAGTCTACCTCATTTATGATCTGAGTAGACATTGGTATTCCCAAGGGCATAACCTAGTAATATCAGTTCAATAATTAAAAAACAACATAAATTAAAGAAAATGAAAAATGAAAAAAAACAAATTATGATTCCTTGAAATATTAGGGATGATAGTCGGCTGATCAGAAGGAAATGTGATAGAATGAGTGTTACCAAAAGGCATTCAAGAACCATTGTAATAGTTAACTATAGTGCTCATTTGATACATTGGGTCAACATAAGAATCCCATGATATATTTACTAATGAACAAGATATTACGACATGTTTACAGGGATATCTCAATACGTGAAACATTCTACAATCATTGTACCTATTATCCAACATGACCACCAGCACTCCACGACTATTTATTGTTACCCGTTCGTATCACTCTCTTAACTAAAAGTAATTATGTACTCGGTCAAAGGTTAGATCATGCAATCAGGATGTGCCACATAGTATCTGATCAATGTCACTTTGTAAATGTTGAGTAAAATACTATCCATTTTCCATATTCTAGTATAAGACTATTCAAAAAAGTAGTGCACACATATATAAATATATCTTGAATGAACCCTATGATTAGCAGTTTACAAACGACTTTGAGGACCACATTTATGCACTCAAATATATCATTGGTCATATGACCATATCTCCACCAACCACCATATGTCAATGACCATTTATCCTTTGAAATCAGCATCATATATTCATACACATCTTCATAATCCCTTCAAATGTATTTAAGTAATTGGTCAAACCTTTTGTTCTGAGGATAATATGGTTAAATCATAAGAGAATAATGTATTTAAAAGGATATTATATTTTCTTTCCAAAATGGTGAGTTTAGAAAGACATAACTAACATGAGGATCGCCTTCTTTATTGGGTCATCTCCTAAATTCTTATACACATCATATTAAATATGTTGAATTCAACACTCATGATAAGCATTTGGTTTTCTCCATGAAATACCATCACTATTAAAAACCTCTATAATCACTCAATGATGATCATATATTCGAAACACTCCCTAGTTTTTTGTGACATTAATATGTATATATAAAAATACCAAATCAAGGATTCAAAATTCTCATTTTCAATAATAGAGAATTTAAGTGGTAAAGGAGAAACATTTTCTTCATTTGTAGTAGAAATAAGTATAACACCAATGTAATTTCTAAAAAGTAAAGTGACATCCACTAGAATGAATTGTTTTTAATAGGAAAACGCAACAATACAATGCTTGAATGCCCAAAACATCCTATTGAACTTCACATTTGATTGATACATGCAATTTTTTGGGGATATATACTCAACAATATCCAAATGATAAAAAATATGATTTTTGAGAGAGAACAATTCCATATGATTCAAAAATATTGCATATGATTATTACCAATCACCATACACATTACAATTTGGTTTTGTTTTGAATTACAATCATTTCCATAGGAATTCTAATAGTTAAAAAACTATTGTATTCATTCCTGAACAAGGTCAATAAGAATGTCCTATCACGTTTGGATCATCTCTATAATAATAGTATATATAAAATATGCATCATGTGAAGAGTAATCCTACAACAATATTGGATGTTCACAAGTGTGCGGACCTTCTAATATTTTTATCCTCCAACATAAAAAAAATATCATATATTGCTCTCAATTAAAATTTACATTATTATCCATATTTTTTAAATAAAATGAGATATTTTTCCATATTCAACCCATCAACCACAATTGTTAAATTCTTCTTTATATGGTATTTTTATCCCATTTTTCATTTAAACATTACTTTCAAACATCTGCACGACATGGATGGTGTTATCAGTTGATGTGGATATACTCCATAAAATGAAAAGGAATACAGTTTCTATTGTAATAACATCCCAATCAAAATGTTGTGCATGAGATATTTCTTTGACTAGGGAAGTCAATATTGAAGGATGATTACCACCAACAAGTTGATGTTTGTCAATAAAGGAACCTCAGAAGGTTCATTACCCACATTACTCTCTCCCACAATATCTCTGGATGTCTTCACAGAGACTTCAACCCTATATAAACATTCATTAAGTATTTCATGAGTACACACCCGTATTTACCCTATATTTCGTTCCATTTGTTGATCATATTCTTCATAATATTGTTCTATCACATTATTCATATGAACATGCAATGAATGAAAGTGTTGTAAAGGACTGACTCTACAGAGCTCAAAAACATAGTTTTGTATTAGTAGGTTGAACTACATCAATATCATAAATCACAACATATAATTTACATCAAACCATTACTACACTATTTTTTTAATAACAATGTTTCATCCATCCATCCCTATTCATCGACTAGAGAATACTTGATGTTACATAATGGTTCTTGATATTAAATATGCTCATATGTTTTTCATGTAATTGATTGACCAGACATTAGTTTTTACTGACTATGAATCTTATATTGAATTTAATCTAGTTTCACACAATCATGATGATTTTCCACTATTGTAGGTGGAAAAAAATAGGTAAACCCTCATATGTATAAATTACCTCACCATTGCAGTATATTTTTATATACATGATTACCTAGAAAAAAATAATTAATACAATATTATATACGACATCATTAAAATTTTAAATTCTTTAAATTGGTTATGAATGAATAATTTAATTGATATTGAGACCTTTTCTATGGGTTGGTTTGTCATTATTTGATAATCCAACCAAAACCTAAGGGGGACCTTGCATGTCTATTAGCTCATATTTCAGCAATCATCAGTCTCTTGTTAGGCATGGTGTAAAATACTAGCTTCAAATAGATAGAGTTCTTCTCAAACACCCTTTTAATACAGTGATACTCACATACAAGTGGGGGTTTAGGGATTTCAGATACATAACCATTTTTATGAAAACATGAAGGTACATACTTACAGAGATAGAGGGATGACACATAGGTCATCAATGAGGAAAAAGAAATGAAATTATTACAAAATATATTATAGAAAAAACAAGACATGCATTTTCAATCACACATTGGTCGATCGTCTCAAAATCATCCAATTGTTAGAAATTAAATAATCTGATAAAAAAATACAACATGAAATTTAAATCATTCATTAAATAGTCATCTCAAGATCAGTAAACATTATACATTGAAAACATTTTTGTTTTAGATATTAATTATGTTCCAAATCTTATCACATTATGAACAATATTTAAGAAATAATATATATATATATACATCTATTTATATTCATACTATCATAAATATTTTTCACTTTTACTTGTGAAAATCTATAACAAAAACCTTGATCGATATAAATAACCTAACTATTAACGTATATTTATGGTGATATTATTTCCAAAGAAAATTTAATAAATCATTATATATTGTTATACCACATCATCAAATGTGTCATAAATTTTAATTACTTATGAATAAATAACTATAACTTAAACCTTTATAATTTTATTATAATCTTACCAAAATGTATCGGTGACCTCCTTAAGTCGATGTTATCTCATATTTCATCAACCACTATTCTCCTATCAAACATAAACAACTCTTTTCGAATGTGACTTCTGGAATTCCACTTGTCAAATTTCTTTTTATTACAATGTAACTCACATGCTAGTGAGGGGGTTTGGGGTAGGAAATACATAAAAAGTTTTATGCGGACACGTAATTACTTACATACTTCAAGATGGATGACTTGTTCTTCATTAATGATGAAATTATTATTTAATTATTATAAATTATTTAACCACATAAACAAAAAAACAGGCATTTTCAATTCTTCATTAGTCGGTTATCTCAAGATCAGTCATTACACTATACTCTTAAAATGATTTTTTCTATACTTATTATGTTCTAAAATTATAAAACAGTACTTATAACTAGATATAATATATAATAAATATATACACTTACTTTCCAAAATTTTAACTTTTTAATTTCTGTTTGTATATATATATATATATAATAATAATAAAATATATTTAATTTAATTAAAAGTAATATAATTTTCAATTATATAGTAAGCATTAAAATAATGTACACTTATGTTATATTCAAATTTAGAAAAATTGAAAATTTATATATAATATTTTTGTCACTCTTCTACTTTCAAAAACCTAAGTAATAATATTTTATACTTTATTAATTGGATGAATAATTATTTATATATAATATATATTAAATTTATTAATTTTAATTGTTAATTATAGTAAATAAAAGTAATATAATATACACATACATAAAAATAATTAAAATACTATAAAATTATGTTATTTTAAATTATATAAAATTACATATGTATATATTAAATTTGTGACGTGTTTCTACATTCCAAAATTTAAGTAATTATATTTCATACTTTATTACTTGAAATAATAATTATTTATACTTAATATAATATAAATTTATTACTTGCAATTTTCACTTTCTCATTCCTCAAAAGGGAGAAAAACCAAGCATCACGTCATCTATCTTCTCATTGTGTGTCTGGAGAAAATAACCACTGGCTTGATTGCTTCCCTCTGTGGATGTTAGATATTATTAATCTTGATCTTTGTGATTAATATAAATTACTTCGTTTGTTAAAAAAATATTAACACCATATTTAAATTTCATAAACCTTCAATATAAATTACATCATTCAACAAAAAATTACTCATTCATAAATTAAATCTTACAAAGGAAACTACCTTATAAATCCAAATATTTATGCATTAATACATATTAAATAAATAAATCATACAAACAAAATAAATAAAAATAAGATAATACAAATTTTAAAAAGAATCATTACCTTCCTAAAATAAGCAAATATATGCTGATAATGAATTTCTATAGTGCTTTGTAACAAAAACCATAGGATAAGAATGGAATTATGAGGGGGGGAACCGCTTTTAAAAAACACCTCCGATAGGAGGCGTGATCCCTATTCCTGCATCCTTTATAAATTATGCGAAGGTTGCGTGAATGGTGTCCGGGGTTCCTCTAACATGGTAAGGAATCATGAACATGGTTCATGCTTCCCTGGTTACTAAGGGAGAAGCATGTACCTCGTTCATGCTTCTCTCTCAGAATGGTTATTAATGAATGAGATTCACGCTTCTCTAGACCCCTTTTTTATGTACCCCCAACACTATTCAATTTAAAAAAAATCCAAAATAATTAAAAATGATGATACAAGTTTCATTATCATAAATTTATTGATAAAATTGTAGGAATTTTTTTAATGGATGTTTTTCTAATAAGTTATCAATTATAATAGAATTATGCATTATCATTATGTTATTATGAATGCCCGTGTATTGTGATTTACCATGGATTGCAATTTTTTTATATAATCCAATTATATCATTACAAGATATATGGGATGTGAATTTTCAATATTTATAATTATAAATTCTGAAATATAAATAAGTATTCACACACATGACATGTGACAAAATTTAAATAATATATAAGAGATGCATCTAGTAAATGGTCATGCGTATTAATATTTGTTGGTGAATATATATCATATGATACTGATGATGATTAAAATAAATATTGAGGATCATATATCATATTTATAATGGTATAGCATATCCATTGAAAATATGATCACACCATTTATATGAAAAATTCCAATGTAAATGATGTTTTTATAATCAATAGTCAAATTATACACAAGGACACCTGATATATAAAATCATTGTTTATTGTGACTAGAAAATAATAAATATTTTGTCCTCTAAAGAAAAAAATTAATGTATTGAAAACATCAGGTAGTTTTAGGTATTTTCTAAAATGGGTGCCACATAAATTATTGGCAGTTCTGATAACTACGACTCCTCCCAAGGCTCCCCAATTGAAACCCTAAATTCATCATCGCCATAGTCCACTGAAAATTCAATGGTAGTGGTCCAATCATACCCGACCATGTGCTTGTTGGAATGTGTTCTATTCCAGCTATCGTGGTAGGTGGCTTGTGCAACAACCCCACCAACACCCCGGCTGCTTCAACATTGGCTATTGGACATGTTAATTGTGTAGGCATCCACTGTTGAAGTTAGGTGGGGATTGTTGGAGGAGTTGTGTCAAACATGGAATCCTTTCCCATGGCATTATAAGAAGGACTTGGGGGTGCCTCCTTCAACATTTCATATCATATTCAAGCCAAGAACTACTGAAATTATTGTTAATTATGAAAGACTATTTGCGACGGGATACCATCGCAAATAGGCTTTAGCGGTGGGGTTCTGTTTCAAATAGCCCGTTGCAGAAAATGCTGTCACAAATTAAATTATTTGCGATGAGAATGTTTCCCGTCGCAAAGAATCTTCTAATTATTTGTATTATATATACATAAACGTTTTCACGATGGGCATGTCACCAAACTATTTGCGAAGGGATATTATCATGGCACAATATATATATATATATATATATAACATTCTACGATGGGCTCGTCGCAAATATATTTTTAAAAATATATAGTTAGGCTTTTTGCGATGGGGTCCCGTCGCAAAAGGCCCCGTCGCAAATAATAAATTAATTGTAAAAAATATATTTATTAATATTACGATTGATGAAAAAATAATATTAATATTATTACAACATTAAAAAAATAAAAAATATTAAAATTCTCAATATTCACAAAAAAATAAAAAAAAATTAGAAAATATTAAAAATTAAATTATGTAATATTTGTTCCAATATAAAAGATATAAAATGTAACAATTCATATTACAATTTTATATGAAATGTTTGTAACATAAAAAATCATTGGGGTCGTCTAGAGGAGGTGGAGGAGCAGAAGGAGCTGGTGGAGAAAACTCTATCCCTAAACTACGAGTCAGATAGTGCATGTACTCCAACTACTCCTGATGCTGTTGCGGCCATCAACGTCTCTGCTCCTTGTAATGATTCTCCTGTTGTTGTTTCCGCCAGCACATCTCTTCTTGCTGCTTCTGCAAAGTCTCTATACGCTCAGCCTGAGCTCGCAACTCCTTCTGATACTGTGAAGTAGAAGATGATGCCTCTCCACGAGCTCCTCTCGAGCTGGATGCCAACATCACAGCAGTACCATAATAATTCCATGTGTCAAATGAGAGCTGATGCCAAATACTCTGCCCTTCTAAAAGCCATACTGATTCTCCTGCATCCATGCCGCCCCATCGAAATGGTGAGCACTGGTCTGCTCAGCCGTCTCATCCTGACCCTCAACCTGTGTCTGAGAGGTCACAAACTCATATGACTCCTTCAATTCCAATTTAAAATTATAATTTTCAAAATATTATATTCAGTTAATTGGTAAACTGAAAAAATAACACTAAACACAATCTTAGGCCGGCGATCACCTCTCATCACTCTAGTTTCTAGATTATTGTACATCCTTCGATAAATGTCAAACTATGTAATATCGGGATGCTCGATTGCCTACAGAAATATAAAATAAATAGTTTATATATAAAGATATATATAATATTAAAAAAATTCTTACAAGATGCTCTTTATGTGAACTGAATATATGACTACCATCTCGATGCATCACCTCCTATCTCCCCCAGTTCTATCGTCCCGCTGAAGATCTCCTCTGAAATCTACCGCCCAACCAGTGTAAACATAATCCATCCCAAACATGAGATGAAATTTCCTCTGGTTGGTGGGCTCTAAATGACTCATCAAATTCTGTCACCCATTATTTCTTAATGGATGTCCTTATCAAATTGTGCAAAAACTAGCAGAAACTGTCGCGCATAGAAACCTGCCATGCTGCGTGGATAGCGTCGCCCATGCTATCGTCGATTGAATCCATAAACCCTACAAATAATTTATAATATCAACTTGTTAATAAAATAAATTTCAAAATAAATCTTATTTATTTACGTACTAGCCAATGATGGAAATGTCGTGTCCTACATCGATGGGAATCTATTCCCATGTGATCCTTGGCTGAGAAAAATAATTGTGCAATATAGCGCTTTCCTGTCCAATAGCTACTTGCTGAAAACTATGAGAAAGGAATAAATAATCAAAAAAGTAGTATATATATAAAAAATTTATGAAATCTAAGTAAAATATACAGGTTACCTATCCTCCGTGTGCAAGGATCAAAAACAAGATGTGTACGTCGCTCAGGGATAGGGTCAGGAATCATCAGTCACACAAGACCGCGCCCCCTCCGTATACCTCTTGAACCACCAGTAGGCTGAGGGTCAACTGACTCAATATCCTCATCATCCAAAGGTAGCTCGGCCTCCTCTAACTCACGCAATAGATCAGTGTCCATCTGAATCATAAAATGATTATTGTTAGAAGATAGTTAAAAATAAATATTATATATTGATATATATTAGTTATGATTATAAACAACATTTAACTATTTCAATGTTCATCTTCATCCTCTTCTTCATAGCTGTCAATGTAAATGTCTTCATATTCCTCCTCAGCATCATGAATATCCATATGAGTTTCAGTTTTTGCATCTCTTGCCATTTCAAATTCATTTGTAACATCATTAATATATTCATCACCGTCGATCCTTAATTGTGAGGTGTCATCGTCATTATTCACATCTATTTTTCAATCAGATGGATTTTGAACCGTCTCTTAAAAAATTTCAATTCATTCCACTTCAGTGGAACCACATTTTGTTTGAGTAAACTGATTTTCCTAAGATTTCATTTTTATTATGCTCCACCAATCGCTCAAGTCTCTTGAAGTAGAATAGTACTTTGCATAATAAATTTGATGTTCCTGTTGAGCCAGTAAAAATGGTACATTTACTATAAGAAGACATTTATATTTAATATAGATGATTCCATGAGTCGTATGAACACGCAAACCTCTCTCAGTATCCAACCACCGACATTTAAACATTGTTATCTAATTCTGTCCTAGATAACACAGCTCAATAATTTCACCCAAAATTCCATAAAAGTCAACTTCAGTTTCTCTGTGACGTGATCCTCTCAATCAAACTCCACTATTAATTGTTTTTTTTATTCCTTGTATACAGGTGTATGAAATCGAAAACCATTCACCACATATTCATTATAAGATTTAACCATTTTGGATGGTGGGTTACTCAACATACACAGTCACTTATCAATTTTATCAGCATAATGAGACACTGAAAAATTTTAAAAACAATTATCAATATAATAAATAATAAAAGGAATTGATATTAAACCATCAATAATTTATGTTACCAGTTTTTGAAACCATTGAAATTTTTTTGTCTCCGTTATTCAAGAGAAGCTACTGTAATTTGAGGAAGTTGATTCTCGATATGATTATCATATAACCTAAAAATAAAATAAGTTTAAATTATGTAACATAAATTATAGAATATGTGATAGAAGCACTCACATGAAAAAATGATGTCATTTCTCCACAGTTGTGTAGTACGTATGTATGAGTTCTGTGATGTTCATCATCTGAAATCCATTGTTCATGAACTCCACTGAAACCATGATTTGGCTGATTATAAACTGTTAATTGATTTTCAATTTCATCATTAACATTCCCCTTGTTTCATCCCATTTGATTCTTTTTTGATTGATATTGAGATTGAAAATAATGAGAGCAGAAAAAAGAAATTTCCTCTTGCAAATAAGCTTCAGCAATTGAGCCTTCAACTGATGCTTTTTTACGTATTTTTTTCTTCAATTTCTGCATGCATCTCTCAAATGGGTACATCCATTGAAATTGTACTCGACCTCCACATTTAGCTTCATATGGTAAATGTAATATCAGATGTTCCATTGAATTAAAGAATGTCGGCGGAATGATTTTTTCCAGTTTACATATAATTACAGCAACCTCTTATTCCTGTTTTCTTAGTGCATCGTAGTCTGTTTTTTCTGCACAAATGTCTCGAAAAAAATATGATATGTCTGTTATAGAATCCCAAATCATAGAATTCAACAAACCCCTGAATCCAATCGGCAAAATTATTTCCATTATAACATGACAATCATGACTTTTTAATCCAGTAATATAATCATTTTTAACATATTTTCCCAAATTGGAAGCATAGCCATCTGGAAGTCTCAAATCTATAAACCTCTAAAAAATAATAATTGACTCTCATTGGATAGTGTATAAGCTGATTTTGACTTTATGCGATCTGACATTTTCAAATAATTCATGTTCTGGTCGCCTGTAAATTTGGGTAAGATCTAATCGTGCCTTTATAGTATCTTTGGTCTTACCTGGTGTATCCAAAACTGTATGAAATAAATTATCAAAATAGTACTTTTCAATATGCATAACATCAAACCTGTGGCGGACCAACAAATCATACCGATACGGAAGATCCCAAAAATAGTCTGTTTTCTCCAGTTCTGTTCATTCCCAAATCCATGAATTTTTTTTGGTTTACTATTGGTCCATATGTGATGGGGGGGGTAATGAAAACACAACTGATTTTAACTCGATACCTGAAATCATCTTTGGAGGTTCATCTCTTTCAACTCTACCTTTTCTGAAATGATATTTTTTCCTCCGAAAAGGATGATCGGTTGGAAGAAAACTACGGTGACAATCAAAATAGCAAGGTTTTTTCCATTGACCAGCATAAAGGCTTTGTTTTCATTCATACAGTAAGGATATGATTTCGGACCACGTGAACTCTAACCAGATAACATGACATTTGCCGAAAGGTCACAAATCATCCACATCAATGCAGCTTTTAATATAAAATTTTGTTTCGCAGCAACATCATTTGTATTAACACCATCACTCCATAATGCATTTAACTCAAAATTAAATGGTTTGAAATAATCATCAATATTATTTTTCAGATGTCCTGGTATTAATAGAGTCAATAAGTTATAAGGCTCCTTCATCAAAATCCATTGAGGCAAATTGTACGGGGTTATAAATATAGGCCAACATGAATACTGACTACCATAAGAACCAAACATGAAAAAACCTTTAGTAGAAAGACCCGATTGTGCATTTCGAGATTCTATAGAAAAGGAAAGATGCAGACGGTTAAAATGTTTCCATGAATCACCATCAGATGGATGATTCAAACTTTTATCAGTTGAAATCTTGGTTTTCTGCCATGAAATAATTCACAATGTGTTCTGAGACATAAATAAATGCTGCAATCAGGGTGTAATGGGGAAATATATCTCAACTGTTTTACTGGAATCAATCTAGACATCCCTGTTTGAGCTTCTTTATACCTATATTGTCCACATGTGGGACAAATATCCAATGACTCATTTTCCCCAGAATATAAGATTCATTCATTTGAACATGCACGAATCTTCCGAAAAATAAGGTCCAAATTACGAATCAACCTCTTTCTCTCATAGTAATTTGCAGGAAACACATTTCCTTTAGGTAATAGTGTTTTAACCAAAGAAAATATCTGATCAAAACAGTTGTTTGACATTGCAATATCGGATTTAATAGCCATAAATTTTGCAACCGCTTCTAATTTTCTTATCATGCAACCAGGATATAATGAATCCTTAGCAGACCTCAACAACTCATAAAATTCGGATTGTGCCAACTCAGGAGTTAAACCAATATCATCGTGAGTTTAAGTTTGTTGCACAGATAGACCTGCAACATCATGTTCTAAATTTTTAAACCGTGATGGATCTGGAATCATGTTATTATAATCTTCTCTACAACTACATTCACCGTGTTGATACCAAAAAATATAATCTGGTTGAATACCAAACCGCAAGAGATGTCCCCCAACGTTATCAAATTTGTCAAAAATTCTCAGAGCACATTTTTTACATGTACATATAATTATGCCTTCTAAAACATATTCTGGTTTTGATGATTGAAATGCTAATAATGCTTCAACACGCTCAATATATACAGGATTTAAACATGAACCATTTGGATTTTTGTGCTGATTTGTCCAAGCTCGATCATATAATAGTTACTGATGTCGACTTCCTTGTTCCATATTTTTCTAAATAAATTATAAAATCATCACTGTTTTTGAATAGTTTGAAATTATAAAAACTCTATCTGAAAAAGAAGATAAATAATTACAACTACTTAATAATTATCATTAATTATGGGTGACACAATTTCAAGTGGATTGACGACTACTCTTTTGTCTGACTGCTCATTTAATTGCATATATTTCACACGTATTATTGCTAATTATTGATAATTATTCCTAATTATTCCTAATTATTCCTAATTATTCCTAATTATTGCTAATTATTACAAATTATTACAAAATATTATTAATTTTTACTAATTATTACAATTTGTTACTAATTAGTACAATTTATTACTAATTATTACCAATTATTTCTATTTATTAGTAATTTATCAATACATAGAAATACTTATAAAAAGGAAAAAAAATTAATAATGAAAGGAAATTGGGTAATCATCGTTGTGGAGATGATTGCAGATTTCCCCTTCATTATCCAAGAAGATTTCGTGTTTTAATTATTCTTATTTATTCCTATTTATTCCTAATTATTCTTAATTATCTCTAATTATTTCAAATTATTCCTAATTTTTCCGAATCTTTCCTAATTATTCCAAATTATTCATAATTATTACTAATTATTACTAATTATATATAATTAAATCTCATTATTACTAATTATTACTAATTATATCTAATTATTCTTCATTATATCTAATTATATCTAATTATACATCATTATATCTAATTATTACTTATTATTACTAATAATATCTAATTATATCTAATTATTACTAATTATTACTAATTATTACTAATTATTCCTAATTATTCCTAATTATTACTAATTATTACTAAATATTACTAATTATTACTAATTATTACTAATTATTACAAATTATTACTAATTATTACTAATTATTACTAATTATTACTAACTATATCTAATTATATCTAATTATTCCTCATTATATCTAATTATATCAAATTATTCCACATTATTACTTATTATTAATAATTAATACTAATTATTACTTATTATTACTAATTATTACTAATTATTACTATTTATTACTACTTATTCCTAATTATTCTTAATTATTCCTAATTATGACAAATGATGACAAATGATGACTAATTATGACTAATTATGACTAATTATTCCTAATTATTCCTAATTATTCATAATTATATTTAATTATTCCTAATTATTCCTAATTATTCCCAATTATTCATAATTATTACTAATTATTGCTAAGTATTACTAATTCTTACTAATTATTACTAATTGTTACTAATTATTACTAATTATTACTAATTATTACTAATTATTCCTAATTATTCCTAATTATTACAAATTATTACTAATTATTATTAATTTTTACTAATTATGCATAATTATTCCTAATTATTCTTAATTATTCCTAATTATCCCAAATTATCCCAAATTATTCCAAATTATCCCAAATTATCCTTAATTATCCTTAATTATCCTTAATTATCCCTAATTATGACTAATTATGGCTAATTATGGCTAATTATTACTAATTATTACTAATTATTACTAATTATTACTATTTATTACAAATAATTACTAATGGTTCCTAATTATTCCGAATTATTATGAATTATTACTAATTATATCTAATTATATCTAGTTATATATAATTATATCTAATTATATCTAATTATATCTAATTAATAGTAATTATTACTAATTATTTCTAATTAATACTAATAATTACTATTTATTTCTAATTATTACTAATTATTCCTAATTATTACTAATTATTACTAATTGTTACTAATTATTACTAATTATTCCTAATTATTCCTAATTATTACTTATTATTACTTATTATTACTAATTATTACTAATTATATCTAACTATATCTACTTATTCATAATTATTCATAATTATTCCTAATTATTACTAATTATATCTAATTATATCTAATTATATCTTATTATATCTAATTATATCTAATTCTATCAAAATATAACTAATTATTACTAATTATTACTAATTATTACTAATTATTCCTAATTATTACTAATTATTACTAATTATTCCTAATTATTCCTAATTATTACTAATTATTCCTAATTATTGCTAATTATTGCTAATTATTCCTAATTATTACTAATTATTACTAATTATTCCTAATTATTACTAATTATTCCTAATTATTAGAAATTATTCCTAATTATTACTAATTATTGAAAATTATTCGTGATTATTACTAATTCTTCCTAATTTTTCCTAATCATTCTTAATTATTCCTAATTATTCCTAATTATTCCTAATTATTACTAATTATTACTAATTATTACTAATTCTATCTAATTATTACTAATTATATCTAATTATTACTAATTATATCTAATTATTACTAATTATTATTAATTATAACTATTTATTGCTAATTATACATATTTATTTCTATTTATATCTATTTATTCCTAATTATTTCTAATTAATATTAATTATAATTAATTGTTTATAATTATTACTAACAATATCAATTTCTTATTAAAACTAAATATAATTAAAAATCAATTGAATTTTAATTAAATTAGATCTCATAAACAACAATTAAAATTAACATAAAAAATAAAATATATATAAAGAAAATAAAATATAAATACATTAACCTTTGATATTCTGAAGATATTGACGCCCTCCGATTGCTATTGTTTAATAAACTTCAACTAAAAAAAATTTCTCTTTGAAACTGATTAATGAAGAGAGAGAGAGAGAGATCATGATCTGAATGATTTGGGAAAAAACTGATGGGGGTATATATAGGTTAGATTAGTTGCGAAGTATTTATTTGCGACGGGCTTCCCGTCGCAAATGGTGTTATTGGCGACGGGTCCCATCGCAATTACCCTCGCCCGCATTAATTACAGTCGGCAGTTAAAAGGTTATTTGCGACGGGACGACATCCCGTCGCAAAAAGTTATTGACCACCATCGGGTATTTGCGATGGGACCCATCGCAAATAACCCTGCACAGTTTGGCGCACAAGCCGTGCCATACTATTTGAGATGGGAGACGAAATCTTGTCGCAAATAATTGGTTATTCGCGATGGGCACTTCTCCCCATAGCAAATAGCTTCCTGGACGTATTATTTACGACTGGATTTATTCCTGTCGCAAATAGAGATTTTTCGAGTAGTGAAGGGAGAGATCTATTATGAGAGGGCCAGGAGAGCACCATGTGAGAGAAATAAAGTGAGGTCTGGGAGGGGTAATTATAAAAATTTATTCTTATTGAAATAAAGATTTTTTCTACCCATTCTCCCTCTATTATCTCTCATTATGGTCAGCAAACCACATCAAGTGGTATTAGAGGTGGTTCCATTGAAATGGCGATGGGCAGTGGAAATTTTCTAGTGACTGGAAAATTCAAGTTGCCCAGAATCATGTTTTGAAGGAATATTCTGAAATCCTATGTCAAGACGATTCCAACGGCCCAAACGACATCGAAAACAGAGCTAAAACAATCTCTCTAGGGCTGGTCAAAGTTTGGTAAATCATTGGGTGCTACAGTAACACCTTTCTAGAGAATAAGGTATTGTTCTAGTGCTGAAAAAGATTCTCGAGAGTTTCCGATAGCTACACCAGATGGAATGTCATCGCCACATCATTGACTCATTATTGGATGATCTTAGTCGTTTATACTGTTTTGATCATAACATGATCAATCGGTATTAGATTTTGACGATCTAGGAGTCAATTCCAGCATTTTAGATCATTTCGGATGCAACAGTACAATCTATTTTTCTAGATTCTGCACCAATTTTAACTAAATTTTTAATCCAATGGAGGGATCATCCATGGGAGGGATGATCAGGTTGACTCCTTCTAGCTACTCCATCAGGAAGTCTTGAATAGAAGATCTCATCAATGCTAAGGATGTTTTTGACCCCATTGAGAATGAGGGAGTCAACCCTGATGCCACCAAGGAAGCAGAGTGGATGAAGATGAACAAGAAGGTGATAGGTCAAGTCATCCAAAGGATCGATCACAGCATTTACCACGGTGTTTCTCAATAGACTAGTGCATACGATCTTTGGAAAAAGTTGGAAAATACATACCCGTCAAAGACCACTCGAAAAAAGATCATTTGGTTGAAGTGTTTGATGACTATTTGACTATAGAGTGGGAACTCTATAGTCAAACACACCAGTGAGTTCCAAAGCCTGGTGAATCAATTGGTCACTGCCGGTAAGACTCTAAATGATGAAGATCAAGTGAACCACTTACTCTGCACACTTCCTAATAGCTAGGATATTCTTATTGTCTCACTCAGAAACTCAGAACCTAGAGGAAAACATACCATGGTGATGGAAAAAGATGCATTGTTGAATGAGGAAGCATGAAAGAAGGATGCAAGTTTCAACCAGACGCACCTCTCGTTCTGGAGAAGCAAGGGGGACAACAAGGAAGAGGTTGAGGGGAAGGAACCATAGGTCAATGAAATAACAAAGGAAGGTCCACAGATGGAAGGAATCCAAAATACAATTGCTACCATAGTGGCATGGATGGACACATGAAGAAGAACTCATGAGTGTTTTTACATGAAAAGGTTCATAGTAGCAACGAATAACGAAGAAATTAAGATGCGCATGTGAGCATCACTGAAGAAGTTATTATTTTATATAATGATGAAGAAGAGTGATGTTTTCATACATCAGAACAAGACACATATTGGTTGGTCAATACAGCAGCATCATACCACATCATGCCTCATTCTGAGTATTTTTTGACTTATCATGATCGTGACTTTGGTGTAGTCAATATGGGGAATACTAGTTTGAAGGAGATTTTTGGCATGGGTGATATCCAAATCAAGACAAAAATTGGATACACAGTCACCCTGAAGGATGTTCGACATGCTCTTAGTCTTCGGCTAAACCTTTTATCAGGTATCGCCTTTGATTGACAAGGTTATGAAAACATTTTCAACAATAGAGCATGTAAGAAGAAAAAATGATCCATCATCATCGCCCAATGACACATATGCAGTGTGTTTTACAAAACTCTTCTGATGATATGTGTAGACAGCCTCAATATGGTGGAAAGAGAGACGTCATCCTATATGTGGAAAACAAGACTCATCCACATGAGTGAAAAAGGTTTATTTACCCTAACGAAAAAGAAGTACATCACTATTGATAAGGATGCATCACTTCATCCTTGTAAATACTACATGTATGGAAAGAAGAATAGAGTCTCATTCAATACTGCTTCATCAAAGTGATCCGAGTTGTTGGATCCGATGCACTCTAATGTATGTGGACCCATGGAGGTGGATTCATTTGGAGGTAATAAATATTTTCTATCCTTTATTGATGATGCATCTCTAAGGGTGTGGGTTTTCTTCTTGTGGATGAAGAAACAAGTACTAGACTACATCAAGATGTTCAAAACCATTTTGGAGCATGAAATTGGAAGGAATCTAAAGTGCCTTCATTCAAAAAATGGAAAAGAGTACACATCTAGGGAATTTGATGCCTATTGTTGGAGTGAGGGAATCCGACATGAGAGGACGGTCCCTCGCACCCCAAAACACAATAATGTTGCCAAAATAATGAAAAGAACCATCATGTAGAAGGTCAGAAGCATGATGAGTTTGGATAAGCTCTATAATCCATTATGGGGAGATGCTCTTCAGGATGCATACTACCTCATCAACCGATCACCTTCAGTCCCGCTGAATTTAGAGATTTTGCAGAAAATATGGTCTGGTAAAAATTTATTTTAATCTCATTTATCAGTATTTGGTTGTTTGGAATTTGCACATGTATCCAAGGAGCTCAAGAAGAACCTAGACAAGAGATCTACTCTATGCATCATCATCATCTTTGGAGATGAGGAGTTTGGATACATGTTTTGGGACCCGAAGGAGAAGAAGGTGATCAGAAGTAGAGATTTGATGTTCCATGTGAACCAGGCGATCGAGGACATTCAAAATTATAGAATGCCTTCAAGGGAAAGTGGTAAGGACTCCATTCGTGATCCAACACCTATTCCAGCCCCACCTGTTATTGAAGAGGATGAGGTGGAATAAGACTCAACGATAGTAGACCAGGAGGTGTAGGAGGAGGATATTGAGCAAGCGGAGACTTAATCCTCTCTACAAGAAGTTGTAGAACCATCACAGGAGTTAGGTGATGTTGAGCCTCTCGAACATAATATTTCCTAGGTCCAAAAGTCATCATGAGGAAGGATTCCATCTACAAAATATTTGGAGTCAGATTATTTATTACTGACTAATGAGGCATATCCGGAAGGATATCAAGAATCATATCGACATTTGTTATCGTTGCATACAGAAAGTGATGGATCAACAACTGTTGTGACCTGTGGAGATCCATATGAAGGAGAATCTGGGGGATATGCTGACAGAGGTGGTTGGTCGAGATAAGTTGGACCATTACGGATGCTCCAGCGGATTGCAGGTGGAAGGGGAGAATTTTTGGAATGTGTTCTTTTCGAGCTGTTGTGGTAGGTGGCTAGTGCACCAACCCCATCATCACCTTGGATTCTTCAACATTGGTTACTGGACATATTAATTTTGTAGGCTGCCATTATTGAAGCTATGTAGGGATTAGTGGAAGAGTTGTGTCAAACATGGACTCCTCCATCATGGCTATATAAGGAAGACTTCGGGTGCCTCCTTCAACATTTCATGTCGGATTTGAGCCAATGGAGATCTCTATTGTGAGAGGGCCAGGAGAGCTTCATGTGAGAGAAATAAAGGGATGTGTATGAGGGGTAATTGTAATCATTTTTTGTTGTTGAAATAAAGATCAGTTTTCTTCCCATTCTTCCTCTTTTATCTCTCATTGTGATCAGCGAACCATAATAGTGCTCTGCTTCCATGCTATCACACCCCACTTTCTTTATGCTCGTCTTATCTCTTTCACCACCCACAATTCCCTCTACATGTCTCCTTCCACTGATTTTCAAACCACACCAGCATTCTCCCCACCTTCCACATGTCATCATCTACACACACAGCCGACGGCAGTTCTTGGGGGTCCCACCTCCCACTGTAGCCATGGATTTTTATAATATAGTTTTTATCTACCATCATCCAGCGGAACACGCCCCGAATCACAATAGGAAACATGCACACCCTTCTTGCAAATCAAGAAACTGAAAGTCATATTTAGACTTCCACGCCCATGACTCTGAGTCAAACATGTCAATGTTCATGAGGGTTTCTTTCCATAAGTCAGTTCGCCTACTAAATAACCTAAACAAATAAAACTATCCATTTTTATCAGTACATCCAGTAATTGATTATTAATCTACAAAATTTTATAAATTATTTTTTTATTATATTATAAAATTTTCCACAAAACATGGAATCTCACCATTGTATGATTGTGTAGTGTGGAGGATGGGGGTGACTATGAGTATCAACACATGGTCAGTATACTAAAGTGTTTCTTTGGTTTTGGGATGGGTTGAAATTGTTGGGTGGTAGGTTTACAGATGAAAAAGCGACGAACTACACTTGGGCTATGGTCATAGCAGAATAACAGGCCTTGGTTGGAAGATGCCAATATGATGACCTAGGGGGAAACAAAATCCATGAGATTATCCCTTTCGTCTTGCGCCTCCATTAACCATATAAGGGGTAATATGTCGTTTGAGGGTGTGGGGTTTAACAAGGTAACTTGAAATCATTCTGGATCGGAGGTTGTGTTGGTCCGTAAAGTTGGTCCCATCGGTCATGTGGTTCCATTCCTTGCACACCATCCTGCACATCTTTAGGGTTTCTAAGGTCACCCCATTGAGGATCTCAAAAGTAATTTCAGACAGTATGCATGCCCAATTACCCTCCCCCATACCCGGATGCTCAACTATAGAGGAAGAACAGATGCTGCGACAAAATTTTACCATGGGGCTTTTTATTTATTATTTAGTTAAATGGGTGTCGGTAAAATTTAATTATGGAAATGGGGTTCGTGAGCACCAATTGGATTGGCGCTTTGTGCTTTTCTTCCAAAATGACACTTGATGTGGTGTTTTGGGCATGCCCCATCCAAACCCCCTCCCTAATTTACTATTTTATATATATTTATATATAAACAAATAATAATAAATAAAATAAAATATATTTATATTTATAATTATAATTAAAATATTTATAATTAAATTTTTTAATATATAGTTTGAATTTATTTTATGTTTAAAAATATTTTCAACTTATTAATAAATAAATATAAATTTATAACTATGTAAATATATATATATAAATATAAATTTATAATTATCGAATTACATATATATTTTTAATTTATATACAAATACAATTTAATAGAATACACAAATATATTTTAAAAATTATATAATTATAAATATTTATTTATAGAAATAGATTTATAATAATATGACTATAAATATATTTATAATTATATAATTATAAATATATTCACTATATATATATATATATATTTATTTATATAAAAAATATATTAATAATTATAATTATAATAAAATATATTTATAAGAATATAAATTAAATTTATTTGTAAATAAATATTTATAACTATAATAAATTTAATATAAATATACATTAATAAATTTTTATTTATAAATTATATTCTATTTATAATTATATTTAATAAATGTAAATTTATAATACTTTTATTACATTTATAAATATGAAAATAAATTTATAATAATTCATTTAATAAATATACATTTATTATAAATATAAATTTATTAAATACATTTGTTATAATATATTTATGAAATACAATAATTAAACAGACTTATTAAATAAATGTATTATATTTATAAATGTATTTAATAAATGTATATTAATAAATGTATATTAATAAATGTATTTAGTAAATGTATTATATGTTTAATAAATGTATTATATATTTAATAAATGTATTTATAAAATATATTAAATGTATTATATATTATACATTTATTAATTGTATTATAATAAATGTATTATATATTTCATAAATTTATTTAATAAATATAATAAATGTATTATATATTATACATTTATTAAATTTATTATAATAAATTTATTTAATAAATATATATTTAATAATATTATTTTATAAATGTATTATATTTATAAATGTATTTAATAAATTTATATTGATAAATGTATTATATACATTTATTAATATACATTTATTAAATAGATTTATATATATAATATATTTTTTAATATACATTTTTTGATATACATTTATTAATATATATTTATTAAATATATTTATAAATATAATACATTTATTAAATAAATTTATATAATACGTGTATTTAACAAATATATTATAATAAATGTATTTAATAAATTTATATTTATAATAAATATATATTTATTAAATGTATTAAAATACATTTATTATTATATTTAAAAATGTACTATAATTATTATAAATATAAATTTATCAAATATATTTTTAAATACAATACATTTTATAAATATAGATTTATTAATGTATATTTATAATAAATGTATTTTATTTATAAATATTTGTTTTCAAATAAATTTAAAATATATTCATATAATTATATTTATTTATGATTATAATTATAAATATATTTATCTATTAATATATATATATAAATAATGAATATATTTATAATTATATAATTTTAAATATAGTTATAGTAATATAATTATAAATCGATTTCAATAAATAAATATTTATAATAATATAATTATTAAAATATATTTATATTTTCTTTTAAATTGTATTTTTATATAAATTAAAAATATATTCGTAATTATAAAATTATAAATATATATTTATAAATATAAATTTACATAGTTATAAATTTATATTTATGTATAAATAAGTTGAAAATATTATTAATCATATAATAAATTCAAAAATATATTTATTTATTTATTTAATTATAAATATTATTTTTATAAATATAAATATAAATATATTATATTATATTAATTATTAATTGTTAATATATAAATATCAATAAATATTAAAATGGGGAGGGTTTTGGATGGGTCATGCCCGAAACACCACTTCAAGTGGTGTTTTGGAAGAAAAGCACAAAGCAGCAATCCAATTGGCGCTCTGGAACCCCATTTCCCTAATTAAAATTGACCTACACCCATTTAACTAGATAAAAAATAAAAAAATCCTAATGGGATAATTTTTCCAGATGTGGCTGAAATTTATAAGAGGTGTCGATTAATTTAAATTATAAAAATAGGTGGAATTGAATGTGGGATTGACTGGTGTAAAACGCTGGCAGATTCGGTATGAAATTTTGAGATTATTTAAAATTTGTAAAGAATGAAAAATACACGAGGTGTGCATTAGGGAGAAGCTGACCACGAGACTTGTGCGAGTGAAGAAAGTTAGCCGGGATTACGGGGATATAATTATTAGTAATATATATAAATTATTTATTGGTTATTAATTATTAATATATAATTATGTTATTAATATAATTAATAGCAGTATAGCTAATATTTATTATATAATAAGGAAACTGAAATATTTTTTATTTAGAAAAATATTTACTTGTTAATAATTATATTATTATTTATGATTTCAGTTATAAATCTTTGTTTTTTTGTTGATTTAATTATTTTTAGTTTTCTATTACATTAATTAATTATTAATTTTCAATTGTATCATTTATTATTAATTAATATTATACTAATATGGTATTGATATAGTTAATAGAATTATAGGAAATAATAAAATAATTTGTATTTAGAAAAATATTTACTAATTATTAATTATATTATTCTTAATATATTATGTTGTATTATCAATTGAATACTAATTTCATAAATAATATATTATTTAATATTAATATTAATAATATATGTAAAATTGAAAATAATATAATTAGTAATATTTAATAATTAATTTAAGATTATTATTTATTATCTTACTACTTGGTATTATAATCCATGTTTTGTATAATAAAAAATTATCTTAAATTAATTATTAAATATTAATAATATTTCTCAAATTAAAAATAATAATATTGTTTTCATTTAATAATAATTTTAAGATAATTATTTATTATACATAACATGGATATTAATAATAATAATTATTAATATTAATAACAAATTGTAATTATTATTTTTACCAATGTAATTTTTTTAATGTTTGGGTTGAAGCCACTTTTTTATTATGAAATCAAAGACCTATTTCTATCTAGGTAGAAGGAGACCCATTACATAGCTCGTAGGGCCAAGTCCAAGTGTCCCAGGATAACATGTACAATACAGAATAATGATTTAACTATATAATTAATAACGACTCACATCGTGTGGTCGAAGACTATCCAGCTTAAGTCTGTAAGCACGGACATCGTGTTTGGTTGTATGTGAATGTCGATATGTCTGACTCCACCCATAGATAACATTGTTGCAGTTATATTTCGTAATATAATGTTATTCACTTGATTTTGACATTAGAAGAAAGGAATAACATACCGGCATCTACATGGAGACTCGGTTATAATAAGAGCATACAATAGCTCCCATGCATGTGAAGATAAGCGTGGGATGTGCACCCATATCTACATTTGTATAAGAATAAAAAAATCATTTGATCTATATCTTACTGATGTGACATGTGTTGAATATCACCCCGTATGTTTATGGGAGAGAAGTAGACCCCCCGCTATATCACTATCTGTAACATCCCAGGAAAATAAAGAATATGACACTTTTCATGTTTGTTAATATTTGTGAATTAAATATTAATTTTACATTAATGGGGATGCTTTGTTTGATAGCTTACTTAACATGCAACAATGGGTTTCTTTGAAATCATATGTTGCACGCAACGTTGAGTTATTCCAAAAAATAATATAATATTATTATTATTTTAAATGGAAGTTAACGCCTATCTGTTGTATTAGTGGAAAAGAATATAACTAACTACAATATGATTATATAAGTTTGTTAAATGATTATACATTTATCCAATAAATGTCAGAGGCTTAAAAATGTGATTGAATCTAATTTTGAGCATAAATATTCTAATATTCATTAAAATGTCAATTTACCACCTTTTGATGGCGAACCCACTTAAAATCTATTTTTCTTAACTTTTATTTGTTTTATTTGACAAGATTAATTTTTCTTTAGAATCATGACATCAAAATTGACTTTGGGTAAATTTTTGGTATTTTAAAAATAATGTTCAATTTTTTGTGAATTGTGATAAAATGTTGTATTTTAATTCAAAACTGCATTTTAATTAAATTAATTTTTATTGTTATATTATCCTTTTACTTGGTTTTAAAGTTCAAATAGATTATATTTTTACCATTTAATCCAATTTCGGTCATTGGAAGAAATTTCATTTTGAAATTGAACATTAACGAGTATCAATCTTTTGATAGTTATTATTTCTTAAAACACGCTTTTTGATTTGACAACGGGAATTAATTATAAAATTAATTAATATAACTTATATGTTTTTAATTTCGTAAAATAGATATCATTTTTCAATTTGGAAAATCAAATTTAGCTCAGGGTGAGTTTTTGGAAATTTTTTTAAAACATTCAATTTTTTATGAATTGTGAAATATACTACTTAGTAATTAAAAACCAATTTTTTCATTTAAATGAAATTTTTCTGCTTCTGTGAATTTAATTTCAGAAACACAACATACATGTTAGTTATTAGTAAGTAAAAATTTTTCAATGGGAGGAAAATAATTTTTGGTGATTAGTAATTTTTGACTTTTATTAACTATGATAAATGGTAATTATGGTAATTTAAGCTAAAAATAATGTTATAATAATATGAAATTACCTCTAAACTTGTACTAACCATATTGTATGAGCCATGGCCGGCCAAGACAATCCGTGGGACATTTTTTGGACCCCATGGAGCCACTTGGGTAAGATAATGACATTAATAGCTTTTTATTTAACGTAAAAAATAAAACTTTTATAAACATGTATTGTTTTAAAACAACAATTTTAATGTGGGGAAATATAATTGAAATAATTGACTATAAATATTCATTTGAAATATAAAAATATTTCCTATATCATGGTAATTTGTTTATAATTTTTAGAAATCAAATAAATAAAATTATTTATGACAAAATGATGTTTCCGTGTTTATGTCATTAATGGATGATTTAAATAAATAAGAAGAAAAAAATTGAAACAATATCCAAAAATTGTCCAATTCTTATTGTATGATTTTAATTAGAACACGTTACACATTATATTTGACTTTAATGATTTTTTGACCTTTATAAACCGAAAATCATTATATCATAAAATTGTATTTTTAAACATTTCAAAAGAGCACCTCCTATCCCTTATAAAATTATCCCACATCTAACTAATTTATCACACTTCTCAAGAAATTTTTATCAACCAATATCTACTAAATTAATCTCCCATTATCCCTCTATTTATCATAGAAGCCTTACCATAGTCATAACACACTCTAAGTAAACCTTTTGGATCAATCAAATGGGAGTTACCCGATTTAAATGTAATGTGTTCTCTTAAGTTCTTTTCTTTAATTTTACTTCTCCATCCCCATAAACTATTTTTATTCAATTATTTTATAACAGACAATGTATCTTAAAAATACAATGGTGTTTTTATAAGGAGTATTAGAACTACACTTACACACACCTCCATCTAATTGATAAAGAACATTCTGTTTCTGTGGATGGAAAACTAACACCTCACTAAATGATGACTGTTCAATTATCTCCTACCGCCTCTCATGTTAGCCCATAAGATAGAACTATATTTATATATGATATATATTATGTTTACGTTTTTTATTCTTCTATATTTTCCATTTATATCACACATTTATGATTTCCATTATGGGTAAACGTTATAATTTCATTTGAGGAAGTGCGGACTACCGCCCACTCAAAGTGATATGACTCCTTAATACCATACGTGGTGCATATAAAGGATGGAGATAATGATATTATATATGAGACTGTAATGTAATAATAATATACCTATGTATCATTATGTTTTAATTCCATTGAAATACAAAATATAAATGAATTTAGCGTTCATGCGTACGTACAGCTTACCGTCTCCATGAACGGTTCATTTCATTTCTTACCTACAAATGTTATGTACTATTATAAATACATGTATACACTGGATATATATGATATATATGATATATAAATCATGAATATAATTTTGTATATAATGAACTTTCGACCACATGAAAACCTTGTAATTATAAGAAGTCTATTTTAGAATCTTAAGTACCAAATAACGGCAAAACGACCGTTATTAAATTAAATGATTACATTATGTTTGTAACTTGGTAATAAGTGATATAAAAAGAATAATTTAATTTAAAAAGGATATTAAGATATTATAAATTATCTTTAGTTTATTATATTGGAAATTAAAGAACGAACGGGTCAAGTCAGACACGAGGTAAGGGAACTTCTTAACCCAATTCCTGTTGATTGGGTTGATCTTATCTTTCTTGTTTATGTCATTATTTGATTATGTGAGAAATTAATTTTATGAATTTATACTTTCATTATGTGTGATTATATTCAATACACATAATAGATATATTTTTTTATAAAATGATCTTTGTAAAAGAATTCATCTCATTCTCATTTCATTGAGGCATATTTTTATAATATATACCTTCTTCTTTTATATGGTGTGTAATAAAACCATTTGAATTTAAATTTCATTCAAAGGGAATTTTTTTTCTACAAATCAGGTTACTAAACAACAAAAGGAATGTATTTAAAATTTTCTATGGAAATGACCTCTCTATCATCGTAATAATTAGTTATCTTTCTCTATAAGAATTGATGTATTTTATAAAGGAAAAGAAACCCCTTATTTTGTTTTTGGGCGTTTTGGTATTGAAAATTGATTTTGAAATAGATTGATTATTTCAATATCTGTAAACGATTTCTTGTGATTTCAAATGAAATTCTATTAGTGAAATATTTATATTCGCAATATTTTATTTGTTATAATTTTATTATGGTACTTGGAAATTTGATGGGTGGTTACGTGATAGTCCAAATGACGGGTGGTTCTGTTATAAACTAGTATTGGTGGTTACGTTACAACCTCCAATACATTGGGTATAGATGTCGGCCATATGAGTATTCCATTTAGTGATATGTGTGGAAGTCGAGCATATGGTTATTCCATTTATGAATGTTTATGTCCCAAGTAACCATTATATGTAATGTTTTCTTTATATGGGTTTTATGGTAATATTTTAGTTACCAAAGGGTAAGAAATGATTTTTTATTCAGTGATGATTATTTACTACTTCATAAAGGTGAAATTTATTACTTATGATAATGTGTTGATGGATTACTTGTTGTTTTGAAAAACTAACATTATTCCTTTTTTGTGTATCCCTTACTAATATTTTTATGCTCATCCCATGTTTTTGAAATGTTTTTCACATGAAATAAAGTATAGGGTAAAGGATGTTATCAAGGAAAAGTAATACTCTCTAAAACATGGAACTAGACATGAATCATTTTCTCAAGAGTTTTTATTTTATTAAAAAAATAGATATTGGGTATTCAAGTTGTTATGTATTTGTAATGGCCTAATTCTCTAAAGCTCTAAAACTGAAAACATCCTCGATGTGAATTATTAACATAAATCTAGAATATGAAATGTTTATGTCCGGGTCTTTATTGTTGGTATCAGAGGATGGTTTAGACAACTTTATGAGTTAGAATATTATTTATTTAATTTACATTAAATAATTTATGTTAATATTGAAATGATATAGAATTTAATGATTACCATGTTGCTTCTGTCACGACCTGTCCCCCAAGGCCCATGTCGGGACAACCTAAAACATGCCTTTCATAGGCCTGGGGCTAGCGAGTAGCATCGAAAGGCATATTCCCTATAACCATGAGGGCATTGCCTTTATAACCTGTATACACAACGAACCAAGCACAAAGTAAGATGTGAACAGAAGTCGACTGTATGGAAAAATGATTTTTGAAAGTAACCAATAGTCATAATTCATGCCCAATATTAATGGTACAAGTACAATTGAAATACAACAAAACTGAAGAAAAATAATGGCAGCTAATGGGTCATCCTCTGAGGTTCCTGCCTGAAAGGTAGGTACGGATCACCACCTCAGCACTCTATGTCTGAACGTCTCATATGCACACTGTCACGCCATATGGTCCACCTCTGGGCCTTGTCTAGCCTTTGTACCCTTAGCCTCGATTAGAATTGTTTGTCGTTTGCACCAAACACAACAAGGTGTGTGCATAGCCTATGCAAGGGTGAGTATAAAGATACATAGTAGGGACCCCAAGACCCTCAAGGTCTCACCAAAATTCAGAATTTATAAACCACAATGTATGTAAACCAGTGAAAACCCTACTTTGATATATGCCCATAAATATACCTAAGTTATGATGTATACCCATCTCAATCATGAGGAATCACAGAGTCCAACTCTAAATACCAAGATCAATTGTTCAACAAAGGAAGGAGTACCATGAAGGTATGTACCACATAGGTACGTTACAAAGAAGAATACCACCAAGGTATTTCGAAAACAGAATGTTCCACATAGGTACAGACTCATCTCACATGAGGTATTTCTTATGTACAATAGTTCATATGATTAGATGTAACTACTAAATCATCTTACTCTATTAAGAGGCTCTGCTACGGTCCCACGCAAGATCTCTCGGTGCTAACCCCTAGAGGATCGCTCGGTGATGACCCACACAGGATCACTCAGTGTTGACCCACATAGGATCTCTCAGTTCTGACCCACACAGGATCAGTAGGTGCTGACCCACAGAAGATCTCCCTTCATTATTCACATCACAGCCAGCTACTGGGGTCCTGCACTAAGCTTGATCGTCTCTGGGAGAGTCCACTCCTCAATCCATTGGTCAATACTCCAACTTCCACAATTTCCCACGAAAAATTTTCTCAAAGGACCACCGCGTCATAGGGGTCTCAATGCAACAGACAGTTTGCCAATCAGACACCCGGTCTGTAAGTTATTAGCATTTTAGTCCTGAGGGCTGGTTTCAATTCATGCTCAATCCAACCGGATTGTATCCCAACGTCATCCAAATATCATGTATGGGTATACCAAAGGGATTGTCTCACTCCAATGTTTACAGCATCGTTGATGGTTTTTCCAACAGACTCATGACGGCTAAGTTATGGCTGATAGAGCAAAAAGCTCGTAGCTAGTCTGGGTCCGACCCAACACCATATGACCGACCGGGTCCAACCGACCCATCCCATGCTTGGTGGAGCGGCGTGAGGCCATGGGGGTGGCGCATATGCCATGAGGGTGGCATGTATTCTGTGAGGGCGGTAAAGATGTGGGGGTCGTGAGGCCATGGGACGAGAGGGCCGCGGGGGCCGCAGAGGGCCACGGGGTAGAGAGGTTGATGGGGGCCGCAGAGGGATTCTGGGCGGTGAGGACACATGGGCCACGAAGGGCCGTGAGGTGGTGAGTCCACCGGGGGTCCATGGAGGGCCGTTGGGGTGTGAGGGAGTGGGGGTCGCGGAGGGCTTTGAGGCAGCGAGGCGACGGGCATCGCAGTGGCCACAAGGTGGTGAAGGTCGCGAGGCGGAGGTGTACGCGAGTGGCGTGGGGTCACGGGGCGGTGGTGGCCGCAGGCGGAATAGAGCCACAGAGGCAGCAAGTGGCACAGGGGCTGCGAAGCAGTGCCATTGCGTCGTCGCCTTCGCCGCGGTTGGCGGTGGTGCCAACCACCATTCTCATGCCCAACCGAAGTTGGTTGTCGTCCACCTCCATTGTGAAGAACAAAACAATCAAACACAAGATTTGCGGAGAGGTCGGGCCATGTTTGTTTGGCCCGCACTCTCTGCGTTAGAGCGGTATAAAATGACTATACTCTCTTACTGATTTTATGAAGAATTATCCAGATCTAGTAAGGGGAAGAAATTCAAACAACCACCCTACCTTGATTGCTCGTTGATGTTGGAAGGGGTGAAGTCGGTGATGTCGGTGTTTCCTATATCATTGGTTCATTGTCATCGAAGACGTCATACGTTAGTCACCACCACCATAACCTCACATGGGAGGATTAGTTCTGGTGGTCCCCACCTCTCAACACTCAAATGGGAGGTTTCATTCTGGTGGTCCCCACCTCTTAACATCCACATGACAGTTTCAAAGAGAATAAATATAATATAAACGTTTTTTTTATTTTATTTCTATTTCCGTGGAAAACCCAAATTCCATATTTCAACCTTGACCTACTACGGTCAAGGTAATGGTCCCCTTAAACAAATACCAGTGTTGCACGTTCAACGGTGCCCCCAGATTGCAATTCTGAGCACATGTTCAAAAGTTAGAAAAACGTGCTCGCACATTTACAGAACACACCCAAAAAAAGTTCAGAAATTCATTCCTGGCACACTGTTCCTCATAATCATGCGCCACCAATTTTTGATGACTCGTAAAATTCCCATATATTTAAAAAATATTAAATGTAATTTCTAGGTCTTTACATTCTCCCCACCTATGGGCTTTACGTCCTCATAAGCCATAACTCACAACTAGGAAAACAAGTGGGGGTACTGAGCACGAATCTGAGCCTCCCGCTCCCTTGTGCTCTCTTAGATGTTCCACTACGGCTAACGAATTCACACCAGAGTTATCAACCACCCATGAAGGACCCGCTCCTATCGATCATCAAACTCAACTGGAACCTTCATAAGAGTCACCCCATCATCGGCGTCTAGATCACTATGGTCGATGATGTGAGAAGGGTCGTTCTTATATCTCCTCAGCTGGGATATGTGGAAGAAATCGTGCACCCGGTGCAACTAGGGTAGAAGAGCTAAGTGGTATGCCAATTCTCCAACTATGCTAAGGGCCTCAAAAGGTCCAATGAATCTCAAAGATAACCTACCGCCTCAGCCAAATCTCCACAAACCTCATTGAGGTGAGAGTTGTAGAAATGCATGGTCACCATCCTCAAAATCTAGAGGTCATCATCGCCTGTCGGCGTAGGACTTCATACTACTCTATGCTATCTTAAACCGCTCCTGGATGATCTGCATCTTCTATGTGGTAGCATGAACCATCTCAGGTCCCACGAGTCCTAACTCCATTGGGTTAGTTCCCCACAAATGTGATCTGCATGGTATCCCATAGAATTCCTTAAAAGATGTCATCCCAATGATGGAGTGATAGATGCTGTTGTATGAAAACTCCACAATTGGAAATTGATCCTCCCTCGAGAGTATGAATGGTCCGTTAAGTCTGGCCATCCATATAACGATTGAAGGTGGTGCTCAAAATAAGATGCATCCCGAAAGCCTCCTGCAACCCCTTCCATAGCTGGGAAGTAAAAATCAATCATGATTGGAGACAATTTTCGAGGTTACTCCATGTAACCACACAATCTTCTGCACATAGAGGCGTCCCAATCTCTCTAATGAACTATGCTCTCTGATCGGTAGGAATTTGGATGACTTGGTGAGTTGGTTGATTATTACCCAAATCGAGTCACGGATTTTGGATGTATGTAGAAGTCTTGTCATGAGGTCCTTTGACATCTCATCCCACTTCCAATATGGGAGCTCCAATGGCTAAACCAAGCCTGCTGGTACCTGATGCTCCACCTTCACTTTGTAACAAGTGAGGCACCTAGTGACAACCTCTGTAACTGATTTCTTCATTCTCAGCCACTATTGTTGTATTTGAAGATCCTTGTATATCATCACAACTTCGGGATGTACCTCTAGAGGGGATGTGTTGAACTCCATCAACACTTCCTCACGAACTGACACTAGTACCATGGAATGTTCGTTGAAATAGATTTCGTGCTCCCCAACTTCAAAAAATCCATCAGGTGCATGTCTTGTGGATATCTATATACGTTGAGTCTCGTAGTGAGCATCCCCAAACTATCCCTCCCTGAATCATAGAAGAAGTGGGGGAGTGACTGTAAGAGACTGAAGAAAATCTACTATATCCTGATCCACAAATTATATCTGACCAGCTGATCTATCGCCTCACCTAGCAGTTGTATACCTGACCTCCTGCTAAGTACATCTGCCACAACGTTCCCCTTTCCAGGAGAATAGACTATATCGAAGTCGTAGTCCTAGAAGAACTCAAGACAATGTCGATGTCTCAGGTTCAAGTCTTTCTTAGAGAAGATATAACTGAGACTCTTGTGATCTTTGTAGACTGTAAAATGCTCCCCATCTAGTAAAGTCACCAAATCATCAATGGATAGACCACTGCCGCTAACTACAAGTCATGGGTAGAATAGTTCTTCTCATGTTGTCTTAGCTGTCGAGAACCATAAGTGATATCATATCACTCCTGCATCAGGACACATATGAGTCTGGTCCCTTATACATCGCAGTAGATTACGTACCCTACGCCCTTCTCAGGAAGCCTCAAGATGGGGGCATTAGTCAGCCTCTACCTAAGATCCTGAAAAATCTTCTAGCAACTCTCCATCCACATGAATGGTTTCCACTTATTCAGTAATGATGAAAGTGGTGCTGCAACTCTGGATAAATCTGGCACAAACCTCCAGTAGTATCTGGCCAATCCTAGGAAACCTTGTAGCTATGTCACACTCTTGGGTGATTCCCTATCAAGTACCACCTCAATCTTCACAGGATCTACTGCAAATCCACCTCCAATATGACATGTCCTAGAAAGAGAACATCTCATATTGAAAACTGGCAATTCGAGAGCTTACCATAAAGCTGGTGCCCTCGGAGTCTATCCAGTACTACATAAAAATGTTAGGCATGCTCCTCCTCAGTAGCTGAGTAGATCATAATTTCATCCATGAAGACTACCACAAGATGACCACAGTATATCTGAAGGATCCTGTTCATGAGTCCCATGAAACATTCTGGAGCGTTGGTTACACTGAATGTCATAAACAAGAACTCATGATGGTCATACCGACATCTAATGGACGTCTTCTGTACATCAATGTCTTGTACTATTTGCTGGTGATACCCTGATCTGAGGTCTATCTTCGAGAACCACCATTCCCACATCAGCTAATCAAAGAGGTCATCAATCCTTGGGAGAGGGTACTTGTGCTTTACGGTCACCTGTTTTAGGCACTGATAGTCAACACAAACCCTCAAGCTCCCATCCACCTTCTTGGAAAACAAAATCGGGGTTGCACGATGACCAACACTGGGTTGTAGGAATCTCTTCCCATGCAATTCCTCTAGTTGTACACGTAGCTCATGAAGCTCTGCGGGAGCCATCCGATATGCTGGAGTAGATATCGATGTCGTCCCGGGTTACAAGTCAATGTAAAAGTCCACCTCTCTCTGAGGAGGTAGACCCAGAACATCATCAGGGAAGACATCCATATACTGGTCCACCACTATATGATAACTCAATCTCTCCACATCATCCACTCCAAGGTTATGGCTAGCCAACCGATGAGTGATCGGCTGCACTCTCCTCTGGGAAAGTCCATCCTATGCTGTAAAGGCTCCCATCATGACAGTGAAGGTAAAACTGGTCTCATCTATTCGGACACACCACACTTTGTGCCTAATATAGTCAAACTGAGCATGGATGGTAGATATCAAGTCCATACCCAAGATGACGTCGTAAGGCCTCGCCGCCGCTACTAGGAGATCCCAGCTAAAGCACTCACCTCCTAGATTATGCTCTCATTTCCATCACTAGTGCGTAATCATTGAATCATCTCTCGTAGGAGTCTCTATCCATAAGGATCGAGCCGACGGCTCCATCGGAATATCTAAGCTTCGAACGAGCACAGTGGCAATAAAATAATTGCTAGCAGATGGGTTTATAATTACTTCAGCTAAGGTGGATTAGACACATTTCGTAACTTGTGTCATCTATAAAGCGCCATGGTTATAGGCCATTGCTACCTGGAGTTGAGCTCTCCCATATCCACCTTCTCCCTACGGTCAGCGTAGACCACCTGGTGGTGGTAGTGGTAACATCTTGAATTGCCGCCCACCATCATCTACACAACCATTTCCTCTTCCACATCTTCCTACTCCCTATATATCTCCTCAGTCGAACCTCTGTCTCTGCCTGGGTGGTCCTTAGATTGTCTGCTTATCTTCCATATAGCGGGTTGGACAGTCACGATCCATGTGAGCATGCACGCCGCATGCGTAACACTGCCTGCTCTTGGAAAGACTGGCTATGCCTCATGTGCCCCGCACAAACGACCCTGAATCTTGTGGTCGTCCACCTGTTGGTCTGATCCTCTTGGACCTCTGTGACTTCTGTCTGATGCTAGCTGTAGAAGACTCCTCTATGTGACATCCTGTGTTGGGTCTCGCTGCTGGTGATTGGTGAGCAAGTAAACACTTCTCTAAGAGGGATCTCTCTAACACCCCCTCCTACATCGGGATACTAAGAGAAATCATTGAAGCCCTGATCTCTCATCAGTGTCCCTACTGAATGGTCTAGGCCCTGAATAATGGGTCCCAAACTATACTAGTGGAGTAGCGTGAGAGGTCAGTGAACCTTTCTGAGTACTGAGCCAAAACCATGATTCCCTACTACAGATGAAGAAGCTCTTGTATGTGCACTGAGAGATGATTCACTGGGAAAATCTCTACCCGAAACAGGCTCTCGATGTCTGCCTAGAGAAGTGTCACCTCTTCGTGAACCTTATGAATCAAGCTCCACCATCTTCCTGATGATGCTTATAGAAGTCCATCTGTAAGGATCAACATGAGATCAGCTGGTGGTTGTACCAGTTGGAAAAATCACACCACGACATCCAGCCAATCCCCAACCACCTGTGGGACTGTCTGTCCCTTGAACCTGGGTTTCCTTTGTTGCTGGAACTCATACAACGCGCTCTAGTGGCATGCACCCTCTGCTGCTGGGGATGGTGGCATCGATGGCCCAACAGGTAATGGTACCGTTGTTGCCTCCATATGATGATGGCCCTACACCAAGGCCATGTCTCTTGGTGGGATATCAGTGCGTACAATATCCAGAACCCTAGTTGGATGTCTGGGTGGAGGCATCCTGAAAAAACCTGGTGCGCCATGGTAAATAAGTTATTCCTGGTGAGCTGAATCAATGTGTTCACAAAGAAGACTCTTTAAAACATAGACATAATCAATGTTTTTGGGAACAGAGTTAGAAAATAGAAGACTAGGTCATTTTGTATGGATTCATCGGTAGCCGCACCAACACTAGATTCCCTAAACAGATAACCACAGTCACTACACTTAACACTATTTTCATTTAAAAGAATGTTTAGAGTCCAATGTTCTATGGTAGACCCAACTCCTCTGATATTAATTTGTCATGACCCGTCCATTGGGGCCCATATCATGACTACCCCAAGCCCACCTTCCATTGTCTAGAGGCTGGCGACAAGCACCGAAAGGAATATTCCCTATAACCGAGAAGCCATTACCTTTATGACTTGTAAAAACGCGCAACAAAGAACACAAAAAGAAATGAACACAAGTAAACATTGTAGAAGAAAGAGTTCTGAACATAAAAGGGCTGGAATACCAGCCCAATAGTAATGGTATAAGTAAAACTGAAATACAATACAACTGACGAAAAATAATGGCAACTACTGGGTCATCCTTTGAGGTTCCTACATAAAAGGTAGGCATAGATCACCTGCTCAGAACTCCACATCCTCCCGTCTCCTCTTCGTAATGTCATGTTGTATGGTTCACCTCCAGCCCCCATCTAACCTTGTTACCCTCAGCCTCGATCAGCGTTGTCTGTCATCTGCACCAAACACAACAAGGTGTGGGCATATCCCATGTAGATGTGAGTATAACTATACATAGTAGGGACCCTGATACCCTCATGGTCTCACCAAAATCCACAAAGTATACAACACAAAGAATGTATACTAGTGACAACCCTACTTAGGTATATGCCCTTACGTATACCTAAGTTATCAAGTATACCCATATCAATCGTGAGGAAACCGAGAGTGCAACTCAAAATCCCAAGCTCAACTATTCCGCAAAGGTAATTACCACACAGTTATGCCAAACAAACAATTAACACCATGGTATTACCCCAATGGAAAGTACCACACAGGTACAGACTTAGCTCATTCCAGGTATTTCATTAGTATAGTAGTAGATATGATTATATGTAACTACCAAATAATATTACTCTATTAAAAGGTTGTGCTGTTGACCATCATACGATCACTCAGTGGTGACCCACACATGATCGCTCAGTGCTCACCCACACAGAATCTATCGGTGCTAACCCACACAGGAACTCTAGGTGTTGGACCATACAAGATCGCTCTTCATTCTCCACGTCACCGCCTACTACTGGGTTCCTGCACTTAGAATGCTTTTCTTCGGGAGAGTCTTCTCTTCATGCCACTGGTTGATACTCCAACTACCATGATTTTACATGAAGAATTATCTAAAAGGACCACCACATCATAGGGGTCTCAACACAATAGACGGTGCATCAATCGGATGCTCGACCTGTATGTTATTATACTTTTAGTATCGTGGGCTTTGTTGGAATCGTGCGCGATCCAACCAGACTGTATATCAACTGCATCCAAATGTCAAGTAGGAGGGACCATATCTCTCCAAGGTTTACAGCTCCATTGGAAGTTTATAAAATAGACATCTGGTGCCAATGTTATGGCTGATAGAGGAAAAAGCTCGTAGATAGTCCATGTCCGGTCCGACCCGGCCTGCTGGGTCCAGCCCGACCCCCGTTGGGCAGTGTGGCCCACGCTGGTTGGGGCAGGGTTGAGGAGCGGTGTGGGGGCCGCAGAGGGGCGTGAGTCCATGAAGGCGGCATAGAGGCCCTGAGGGATGCGCCAAGGCCACGAGGGTGGCGAAGTCATGGATCCACTAGGCTGCGGGACGGTGAGGCCACGGTGTCCGTAGTGGGCTGCGGGGTGGCGAGGCTGTGGGGGGCCGCTGGGGGGAGAGGCTACGGGGACGTGGAGAGCAACAGGGTAGAGATGCCACGGGGGGCCGCAGATGGTCACTGGGCGTCGAGGCTGCGGGGGCTGTGAAGGGCAGTGGGGTGGTGAGGCCGCGGGCGGCATGGTGGCCGCGGGGTGGTGGAGGCCGTGGGGTGGCGAAGGTCGCGGGGCGGCGGAGGCCGCGAGGCGGTGGTGGCCACGGGCAGTGCCGGGCCATGCGGTGGCGGATGGCGTGGGGCAGTGGTGGCCATGGGCTGGGGGCGGCAGAGGTCGTAGGTGGGGAAAGAAGATGGAATAAGAGGTTGCGGGCGACACGGTGGCCATAGGGCGGCGCCATTGCATCGTTGCCTTCGTCGTCACTGGTGGCGGTGCCGGCCACTGTTCTCGTGCCCCACCAAAGTTGGTTGTTTTCCTCCTCCATCGTGAAGAAGACAACAATAAAACACAAGATTTGTGGAAAGGTCGGGCCATGTTTTTTTGGACCGCACTCTCTATGTTAGAGCGGTAGCATGAAACTACAATCTCTTCATGATTTAATGATAAATTATCAAGAACGGGTAAGGGGAATAAATTCAAACAACCACCCTGCCTTGATTGCTCGTTGACGTTGGAAGGGGTAAAGTCGGTGAAGTCGGTGTTTCCTCGATCGTTCGTTCATTTTAATCAATGATGTCTTATGTTGGTTGCCTCTGCAAGGTGCTTCTGATCCAGCTCAGGGTCGGTTTTCTCGTTCTTTGATCTCCGGTGGTCGTTCTTTGTTGGGAGGTGTTCTTCGTTGGAGAGGGTAAAAGTTTCTCCAAGTGATTTTCCAGCACTTATCCCAAAAAAGGTATAACCAATATAAATTAAATTAGGTTTTATTAATTTAATTTGAAATGGAACCATTAATCAAGAGGTGCTGGCAAAATTAACATGGATGAAATTCAAGATACTTTTCCACATTATAGAGGTGGTTTAAGAGTTTCTCCAATTAAGAGGGGAGTTCATGGTGGTTTTAGTATCAGGTGGTACCCACCACCATAACTTCAGATGGGCGGTTTCATTGAGGTGGTCCCCACCTCTCAACACTCAAATGGGAGGTTTAGTTTTTGTGGTCCCCACCTCTTAACATCCACATGGGAGTTTAAAAGAAAATAAAAATAAAAATAAAGATTATTTTATTTTATTTCTATTTCCATTAAAACCCCAAATTCTATCTTTCACCCAGGACCTACAACAGTCGAGGTGAAGGTCCCCTTAAGTGAATATCGACGCTGTGAGTTTAACGGTGCCCTCAAATTTTAATTCCAAGCACTGGTTAAAAATTTAGAAAAACCCGCTCGCACGTTTACTAAAGGTACCTTAAAAAAAGATCAAAAATTCAATCCGGGAAAACCGGGCCTCGAAATCATGTGCTGTCAATTTTTTAGGACTCGTAAAATTCCCATTTATTTAAAAACAAATACATGGAATTTCTGGTCTTTACAGCTTCTCCAATGATATTTATATGTTACAAATGGTTTTTCATAGAGGAAACAAGGCAAATATGTTGGGAATGCATACAGAGGAAAATGACCATCCTAATCAGTATCGTGAGATGGTCAAAATCAGAATTGAACAGTTTACAAATGTGATAGATTAGTTGTCTCAGGTGATAAATGGTGGTTGTGTTTATTGATGATATTTTGGTTTTTCTAAAAAGTAAATAGAAACATGAAATTCATTTAAGGGTTTTCTAAGAAACCTTAAAATAAATGAAACTATATGGGAAATTCAGCATATATGAGTTTTGGTTACAACAAATTTCATTCCTTCGTCACATTGTTTCAAAAAAGGGCATAACTGTTGATCCTTTTGAAAAAAGATGTTGAAGAATTTCCAAGACCCGAAAATATAATATAGATCCATAGTTTTCTTGGTTTGTCATGTTATTACTAGAGGTTTTTTAATATTTTTTCACAGTTATCTAGTCTAATGACTAAGTTTAATCGAAAAGGTATTAAATACATCTCGAAAAAATAATGTGATTATTGTTTCCAAGAATTGAAAAGAATATTGGTGAATGATCTTTTTTTGAAATTACCTTCCAGAGATGGTGAATTTTTTATCTATAGTGATGCTTCATTGAATGGACTCGGTTGTGTCTTTATGCAGAATGATCAGGTAATTTCTTATGCTTCACATCAGTTGAAACCTCATGAGTTTAATAACCCCTCACATGATTTGGAATTTGCTTCTGGTTTTTTGGCTTTAATAATATGGAGGCACCATTTTATTGAGTAAAGTGTGAAATATATACTGAATAAAAAATTTGAATTATATATTCACTTAGAAATAATTTAACATTAGATAGAGGAGATGGTTGTAATTAATCATGGATTATGATTTCATGATCCTTTAACATCCGGGAAAATAAAAAAAATGGCTGATACATTGAGTCGAAAATGTAATGCTTCATTAACCATGATACATTTGGAAAGAGATCCTTTGGTTTTTTATTTGATGAAATTTGGTATAGAAGTTATTAGAGAAGGAAATTCTTCTGTTTTGTTTCAAGTGTCAGCGGGATCATCCTTATCAGACAGAATAAAGCAAGCACAGAAGGGAGACACTGAGTTGCAGAAAAATGTATAGTTGGTTCAAAATGGTATGTTGCCTGAATTTACCATTGATAATGGTTGTTTTTTTATCTTAGGGAAGAGATTATGCGTGCACTATAATTCACAGTGGAAGAATGATTTGTTATGTGAATCTCATATTTCTCCATTTTTAGGTCATCGTAGAAGTATTAAGATGTACAGAGATCATTGGGATTATTACTAGTGGGATGGAATGTGATGAGATATTGTTGAATTTAATATGAAGTGTTTAGCTTATTAGCAGGTTGAAGCAGAGTGGCAGTCACCGAAAGGAATGATTCAGTATTTAACCTTCCAGATTGGAAATGGGAAAATATATCCCTAGGCTTCATTCTGGGATTACCGAAGAAATCTCGAGGTAATAATGAAATCTTGGTTATTGTTGATCGATTGACTAAATCTGCTCATTTCCATCATTTTCGTGATACTTTGTTGCTAGATAACTTTATTGGTTTTATGTTAAGGAGATAGTCATGTTGTGTAGAGTTCCCCTATCCATTGTATCTTATCATGATCCTATGTTTACTTCTAACTTTCAGAAAGGCCTTCAAAAGTCATTGGGTTCAGAATTAAATTTTAGTATAGTCTTTCATCCTCAATAAGATGGGCAGTCAGAGTGAAAAATTCAGACATTGGAAGATATGTCACGTGCTTTTTTAATGTATTACCATGAAATATGGGACATACATATTTCTTTGGTTAAATTTTCTTATAATTACAATTTTCATTCCAGTATTCAAATGGCTCTGTTTGAGGCATTAAATTGAAAGCGGTGTCAAACTCCATCTTTTTGGGATATAGGAGGAGAAAGGATGCTGATGGGAGCAGAATTGATGGAAGAGATGGCGGTGAAAGTTTAGATGATTTTGAAGCACATGAGAACAGCTCATAGTCGGTAGAAAAGTTATGGGGATAACATGAGGAAGGATCTTTCTTTTGAGGAAAGTGATCATGTTTTTCTCAAAGCTTCGCCATGGGAAATTTTGATGTGTTTTAGTAAGAAGGGAAAGTTGAGTTCGAGGTACACTGGACCTTATGAAATCCTAGAGAAAGTTGGATAAGGTGCATACATAGTGGCTTTACCTCCATGTTTGTCCCAGGTACACAATATTTATCATGTTTCAATGTTGAGAATGTATATATGCCAGATCCTTATCATGTTTTAAGTCGAGAGGTAGTTCAGTTGGAAGAGAATCATTCTTGTGAAGAACAATTAGTCCCGATTCCTGACCAAAGAGAGCAAGTGTTGTGAAATAAGGTAATTAATCAGGTTAAGGTTTTGAAAAAATTCATATGGTTGAAAAGTTAATGTGGAAATTTGAAAATTCTATGAGGGATAAATACCCCCACTTATTTATATGTGAATAAAAATTGTGTGGAAGCAATTTCCAAACGGGGGGAAGGACGTAACATCCTAGGTAAATAAAAAATAAGATATTTTTCAAATTTATTAATATTTCTAAATTGAATATTAATTTTACTTTAAAGGGGAATCTATGTTTTATAGCCTACTCAACACGCAATAACAGGTTTCTTTGAAATCTTACATTGCACACAACATTGAGTTATACTGAAAAATAATATATTATTATTATTATTTTAAATGGTATTTTACATCAAGCCATTGTATTGGCGATAATGAACCAAACTAACTACAATATGATTATATATGTCTGTTAAATCTTTTAACATTTATCCAAATAATGTTAGAGGCTTAAAAATTTGATTGAATCTAATTTTAAGCATAAATACACCAATATTTTATAAAATGTCGATTTACTGCCTTTTGAAAGAAACCCCCCATTTTAATCTAGTTTTCATCACTTTTATATGTTTTATTTGACAAAATAATTTTATCTTTATAATCGGTACATCAAAGTTTATTTTGGGAATTTTTTTGGTATTTTTCTGATAATGTTCATTTTTTTATGAATAGTGAAAAAAATGTTGTATTTTAAATCAAAACTACCTTTTAATATAATTTACATTAATGGTTATATTATCCATTTAATTTTTTTTAATGTTTAAATGGATATATCTTTACCATTTAATCCAATTTTGGTCATTAGAAGTAATTTTATTTTGAAATTGGACATTAACAAATATCAATCTTTTGATAGTTATTATTTCATAAAAACACATTATTTGTTTTGAAAACGGGAATTAATTATAAAATTAACAAATGAAACTTATATTTTTTGAACTTATTAAAATACGCATCATTTTTGAATTCAGAATATCAAATTTATCTTATGGTGAATTTTTGGAATTTCTCTAAAAACATTCAATTTTTGATGAATAGTGAATTATACTACTTATTAGTAAAAAACCTACCATTTCATTTAAATGAAATTTTACCGATTTTGTGAATTGATATTAAAAAATTTTAAATAATTTTTTCTCATTAGTATTTAAAATTGTGTTCAATTGGATGAAATTTTTTTATTTGAATAGTAACTTTTGACTTTTATTAACGGTGATTAAAGTTAATTAGAGTAATTTAAGGTAAAAATAAAGTTATAAAAATATAAAATTAACTTTCCACTTGTCCTCGCCTTATTTAATGAGTCATGTCTCACCAAGACAATCAATGGGACAATTTTGGGACCTGATGAATCCACTTGGGTAAGATAATGACATTAATAACTTTTTATTTAAAGTAAAAATAAAAGTGTCATAAACATGTCTGGTTTTACTAAAAAAAATTAATGTGGGGTTATATAATTGATATATTTGACTATAAATATTAATTATAAATATAAAAAAATTTCATACAGCATTGTAATTTTTTTATAATTTTTAGACATCAAATAAACAAAATTATTTTTCACACAATGATGATGTCATGTTTACGTCATTAATGGATGATTTAAATAAATAAGAAGATAAAAATTTGAACAATATAAAAAACTTGTCCAATTATTATTGGATGATTTATTTTAGAACATGGGCCACCTTATCTCCGAATTTAATGTTTTCTGGGCCTTTAGAAACCAAAAATCATTATATAATAAAATAATATTTTCAAACCTTCCAAAAGATCCCTTCCTCTCCCTTATAAAAATTCCTCACATATAACCCATTTATCAAACTTCTCAAGCCCTTTGGATCATCCAAACTCTACTCAAATATTCTCCCAAGATCCTTCTCTTCATCCTAGATGTGTTACCTTAGGCAGAAAGCAATCCAAGTAAACCTTTTGGTTGAAACAACAGAGAGTTACCCAATTTAAAGGTAACGCCTTCTCTTAAGTTCTTTTGTATTATTTTACTTCAACAACCCCCTAAAATCTTTTTATTCCTTTATTTTATAACAACACTAGTATACCCAATATACTAGGATATTGTTAAGAGAATAATTCTAAATACACTTACACACACCTCCATCTAATGGGTAATGAACATACTGTTTCTGTGGATGGCAAACTAACACCTCAAGAAATGATGATTGTTCAATTATATCCTACTGCCTATCATGGTGGCCATTAATATAGAACTTTATTTATATATGATACATAATATATTTATTTTTTCTCTATTATTCATTATTTTCCATTTTTATCATACCTTTATGGTTTCCATTATGGGTAAACGCAATAATTTCATTTGAGAAAGTGCGGACTACCGCTCCCTCAAAGTGATATGACTCGTTCATACCGTACATGGTACATATAAAGGATATAGATAATGATATTATAAATAATACTATACTGGAATTATAACATACATATGTCTCATTATGTTTTAATTCCATTAAAATGTGAAATATAAATGAAAGTAGCGTTAATGTGTACGTATGACTTACCGTCCCCGTGAACGGTGCATTTCATTTATTACCTACAAATGTTATGTACTATTATAAATACTTGTATATAATCGGTATATATGATATATATAATATCTAAATCATGAATATCATTCTAGATATAATGGTATTTTTACCACATGAATAACATGTGATTATAAGAAGTCCATTTTTGACTCAAGTACCAAATATCGACCAAATACCACTATTAACTTAATTGATTACATAATGTTTATAACATGGTAATAAGTGATATAAAAGGTATAATAAACTTTCAAAAAGACCATAAGAATGTAGAAATTAACTTTATTTTTTTATTCAGGAAATTAAAGAATGAACGGGTCATGTCCGACACGAGGTAAGGGGACTTCTTAACCCAATTTCTGTTCTTTGGGTTGATCTTATCTTTCTTGTCTATGTCATTATTTGATTATGTGAGAAATGTATTTTTATGAATTTATAATTTATTTATGTATGATTATGTTGAATACACATAATAGATCTATTTTATTTACAAAATGGTCTTTTTTAAGGACTTCATCTCAATCTCATTTCATTGAGACCTATTTTGATAATGTATACATTCTTCCTTTATATGGTGTATAATAAAACCATTTTACTTTTCATTTCATTCGAAGTAAATAATTTTTTCTACGAATCATTTTACTAAATGAAAAAAGGAATGATTTTAACGTTTTCAATGACAATGAACTCTCCTCCATCTCAATCCTTCTTTAGCTTCCACTATAAACCTTAATGTTTTTTTAAAAGGAAATTAAATCCCTAATTCTATTTTTGGGTGTCTTGGTATTGAAAATGGATTTTTAAATACATTGATTATTTGAATATTTTGAAATTATTTCTTTGGATTTCAAATGATATGTTATTAGTAAAATGTTTATATTTGAAATATTTTATTTGTTATGATTTTATTATGGTACTTGGACATTTGACAAGTGGTTACATGATAAAAAAATGATGGGTGGTGTCCTGATTAACTAGGATGGGTTGTTACGTTTTAACCTCCAATGCATTGGGTATAGAAGTCATCCGTATGGCTATTCCATTTAGTGATATGTGTGGATGTCGACAGTATGGTTATTACATTTATGTATGTTTATTTTCCATGTTACCATTATATGTTATAGGTTCTTTTTGTTTGTTTTATGGTAATCTTTTAGTTACAAAAGGGTAAGGAATGATCTTTTATTCAGTGAAGAGTATTTACTAAATCCTAAAGTTGGAAAGTATTACATAGGATAATGTATTCATGGTTTACTTTTTGTTTTGAAAATCAAATTGGTTTTCTTCTTTGTGTATCCATTACTGAGCTTTTTATGCTCATCCCAAGTTTTTTAAATGTATTTCATAGAACATAAAGAATACAGTCAAGGATGGGATCAAGGAAAAGTCATGTTGTCTATAATAATGAACTAGACATGAATCTTTTTCCCAAGAGTTTTTAATTTTTTTAAAAAGGAAAACCATGTAGAAGGGTCTACTTTGTAATCTTTTGAGATATAATAGTTATGTCTTAATTATCTTAACCTATAATCCTAAAAAGACCCTCAATGTGAATTATTAATTTAATTCAATATTCTGTAATTTCTTTATGGTTGGTTCCTTATACCATCCCTATTCCAAATCCCCCAATAAAGGAAAATGCATCAAATTTATAAATTTAGTTGAATGATCAACATATATCATGACACCGATCAACCTCAAAATGTATGCATGTTCAAATCGAAACGTGATGATCTCGTCGGCATCATCAAATAGATGAGTGAAGTGATACTCTATCCATGACATATGTAATAAATTTCAAACAATGAACCATCCACCATCATGGACCTCAATACCTAGTAATTTGTGATCCAACTCAAACCAATATGCACCGACTCGGCCCATCACAGTGGCACCTTCATTGGGGAGTCCCAACATGATCGACACATCCAAGAGTGTAATAGTCATATCCACCACTAAAAAATGGAATGTATGTGTCTCTAGACTCCATATCTATATGAGAACAGCAATGAAAAATTTATCAACAAATGTGAAGATGCACATCATTACTCCATAGAACCCATCATGACGAGGAAAAGGGATGATATCAGGTGGTGGTAAATCATGATGGAAATGATGAGATATCCACACACTCAATGCAGAAATTGAACGTACCTATAAAAACAGCCATGAAAAACTCATATCCACAACAATAAATATATTTTTTGTTGCTGGGGAAATGAGTGACTGCCATTGGCAGTTTCTATTTGTAGTATTAGTGACGACCAATACTGGTCGCTAATAATGAAATAAAAGAGGTGGGATCACCCCCCCCCCCACTGTTGTCTTCCCAAATTTGAGGTTGTAACTTCCAATGTATTCCATGGTCTCCCTCGTCAATGCACTACCACCCTCAGTCAACCCCGTCGCCACCCCCCATTTCCTCTCATCACCCTTACAAGACATGCCACCAAACCCAACAGCCCCTGATGTTCCACTGCCTTCTATAACCCACTCGACGTCGTGCCCGTCCCTCCCTATGACCTCCACATATCTACCTTGGATGATGACGAAGGTTCAGACTCCCTCCCCATCATGCTGCTGTGTCACCTTGTGTTGGGAACAACAAAAACACTCAAAATGTTGGTGTCTTCATGGGGGTATTTTATGGTCCACTGTAGGTGGTTCTTTTTAGTCATTACCTATGAACCAACTACGACCACTAAAAGCGGTCACATGGTAGTCCCAAAATACATTTAGTAGTTGCTTTTGGTGGTCGCTAAATTCAAACATTCTAGTAGTGATCATAGAATGTGAGTAATAGAGTACCTGCTATCTTTACATTTAATATCATTATTAATTTTTTATAATTAATTCAAAAAAAAATTTAAACAATTTTTTAAAAAACTACAACAAGAAAAATTATGTAGATAAATATCATGTATAATTCTGCATTATGATGACAAAATTTGCAAACAAATATACATGACTACATTTTTTTCATAGTTTATCAATTTCATGTTTTAATGATCTCCAATCATGTTTAATTTATTTCTAAATATTTTTATGTGAATTATTTTTGATGAAAACCCCACGTAAAACATGTGGTTGCATGATATATTCATTCGACCATGTGATTTGAAGGATGGATTTGATGATAATTCATTTCGAGAATGAATCTCTTTTTATTCATTTTCGTTGTCTATTTATTTTTTTAATAGTTAATGTATCACAAATAGTTCTATCTGATTCAATCCAAAAATAAAACTATCCATAGTTTAAATAAGTCAAAAATAGAGAAAATCGTAAATTAAAGGATTCATTAATGAAACGTCTTCAAACCAAAAAAATTAACACATTAATGATAAAATCAAAACTCGATCATGAATGATTGGATGTGGAGTTTTTTACTACCACTTGGGGACATCTCTTACGAGTATGCCCTTTTGTGTGAGAAATGATGCATCATAGTCCCCATCCCCATTACCGTGACCAGTCTAATATACACAATTTTTTTTAAATATAGTATGGGGTGAATATGTTATTTTGTAAATGATCATTGTTACTTATTTGTTTATAAAAAATTATAATAATCTAACCACCAGAAGTGGTTTGATGATGTTACGTATTTAAATATAACAATGAATTTTATGAAAATTTATAAAATATATCATCTCTAAAGGATGATATGAAAATAATATCTTTTGAAATTATGTTCTAAAATATTTTCTATGTATGAATTTTTTCTCATGTTGAAGAAATATCAATAAAAATTATTATTTACCATATGTTATCATCTCATGTTTATTATTAATCATAACTTATGAATAGTTATTTATGCTTGTGTTTTTACATTTTTCATAGTGGAAATCAATTAACGGATCTATAAGAGAGAATATATTCCTACCCGATGGTGCAAAATTTATAATAAATAATGATTTATTTTATCTCATGTTTGAATGAGATACATTAAACATAAATGATATTCTTGAAAATTAATATCATAGAGGCATTGGATAAATGAGTTGTTAAATACCTATATATATGACAAGAAATTTTAATAGACAAAAATTGATTCAAAATAATTTTTATGAATAATTTAAATAAATACTGAGCATCATATACCATATTGAAAATCCTCTAGTAAAACCGTTATGAATATCAAAACATTTATATGAAAAAATTTGATGTACATTCTTGAAAATCAATAGTGAAATTATACAAACCAAAAGTATGGATGAATGTGTGGTGCGCTCTGGGCTTGATCAAGGGCCCCTAGTGGGATTCAAGCATCACCCAACACAAATTTTTCCTTTATTTTGAAGTTGGAGGCTTATATAAGTTGAAAAGGCTCACTGTAATCCCGTATTATACTTGGGATCACATCTGGGTGGGAGTGAATTTCTATAGGTAGTAATTGTTGCAAACATGACATAAGATGCTGGCAGGTGGTGATGCAGGCATGATGTGGGCTTGGTGATGCATGTAGGATGATGCATGAATGAAGTTGCACTGGGTTTTTAGGCATTTTTGTGGGAATTTGTGTAATGTAATGGGTTTCATTCCCACTGGACCTTTCTGCCATTTACTGAATAAATAAGGGTTGATGAGTAGGATATCTCTTGGGAGCTATGGCCATCCTTTCGGGCATGTGTGTGGGGTGTATGTGTGTTTAATGTAATTTTACCCCTAATAATCTAATATATTTATATATATATGTAGTTTTAGGTATTTCTTCCATGTGTACCAAAACAAATATGAGATATCATTAAAAGGTGTTAATGTAACATCGAAAATTATCATGGAATAAAATTATTTTTTATTTTAAACGTAAAATATAGGATCAAAGTAATTATTGTTAAATAAAATAGGTTTAGAATGTGTTAAATGATTAAATGTGGAAGTATTTGTTTTACAGGCAGTTCTTGTTGATATGAATCCTCCAAGGGCTCCCTGTCATAATAAAACCCTAAAATGATCGCACCCATAGTCCATTGGAAATTCATTTACACTAGTCCGAACATACCCAACCAAATTTTGTTCTTCCATGCGATCACACCCCATTTATTTTTCCCTTCTCATCTCCTACAACACCCACACTTCCCTCTACATGTAACCTTCCTCTTATTTTCATACCACCCCTAGAATTCCTACAACCACCACTAGCATGCTCCCCACTTTCCATCTATTTTCTTCTCCACACACCATTGGTGGAATATATAAGGGAAATTAGCACTCATTATAGTCATTGATAACATAGTTGTTGGATGGAATCATCCAGTGGAACACCACTTGAACAAAATCTAGAAACTCACAACTCTTTTCTATCAAATCAAGAAACACAAAGTCATATTTCCACTACCATTACCATGTCCTTTTTGGATAATAAATAGGTTTTCATTACTCTGTGCCTACCTCATTGTTACAATGGTGGCTGGAGAATTTCAAATGGAGGAAACTTTACGTTTGTGTATCTACAGTCATGCGGGAACCTACTTTTCATACTTTTTCTTATCTCTGCTTGTTTCATTTGTTTTGTCGTGTAGTTCTTTTGGTTTTAACATGTATGCCATGAGTGCTTTATTGCAATCAGAATAGAGAAGAAATAAGAAATCATGTTCTTTCTATTATTTTATTCTCGTGAATTTTTAAATATCACCTCTAGTGGTATACATATGCTTCCAATTCCCTTTATCCTCTATCAGTGCTATCAGATGCAGGTATGAAGGTGATATGAATGGACATAGATCTGTGGATTATGCTCCCAATTTGTTTGTTGTAGAAAAGAATGAAGAAGACTATGAATATTTTGATCCTTCCTTCCTTTTTTATTTTTGAAATTGTCAAAAGCTGGATTTTTTATTCCAGGTTACCTTTCCCCAATAGTCATCTCCTTTTGTGTCAACCTTTTACATCACGTTAATTTTTTTCCTTTTTAATTATTTCCCCATGCCACTTTTTCTTCTTCTCATCTATTCCTTGAATTCAAGTCCCTTCACTTCCTTCGGTTGTTCCAAAAAAGGCAATCACACTATGATCTCTTATGGTTTTATCCAACAACCCTCTTGAAATCTATTATATATATATATTAGTCTGAAAATCTAATAAATATGTCCATATACACTACTAATACAATATAATGGAAATTTTCAACCCCAAAACAAAAAAAATACTCTAGCCTTTAGGATATTTGCATATGTTATTCCATTAAAAAAAATATTTTGTATCCATAGAGAATGAGTTAGCACATAATATGACCCTGAAGCTGATGAAGAATAGTTATGATAATTGGTGCATCCAAAAGTGAGCACCTCTCATCACCCAAGATGTTGTGGACATCGTCGTGGATAGATATAGCGATCTAGAATACAATGTAGTGGGGGTTTCTCTACTTGATGTTCAAAAGAGCACTCTTTCAATGGAAGGAAAGAAGGTCAGAATGGAAAAAATCCTACATTTATCATGGCCTTGATGAAGTTATTTTTTGAAATTATCACGTCATCATAATCATCAAAGGGTATTTGAGATACTCTTTTCAAAGCATTACATGGAACCAACAATGTGAAGTGGATTCTTCTTCAATCTTTATGAGGTGATTTTGGATCTATATTTATGAAAACTTCTCAAACATTTTCCATGTATCATACTATTGTAATTTTTTTGGTGACCAAATTTCAAATAATTGGAGAAAATATTTTCGACATGTCAGTGTGTGAGGAAATTTTACAGTCCCCTAATACAATGTTTTGTTACATAGTCATTTCTATAGAAGAAACAATGGACTTGGAGATGATTTCTATTGAAAAACTCGTAGGCTATCTTCATGACCTAGAATTTTAGGTGAACTTTAGAAGAAATACCAATGGATTGGACAATTCCCTGTAATCAAATTTGTACCTCAAAAACTCTGAAAAGGAGAAAAGGGGGACATCTCAAAGAACACCAGGTAGGGGATTCTGTGGACAATAATTTTTCCATGAAGAGGAGGATGTAGAGGATGTGGTGGAATAATCCCAACTCTAGGAGGCTAATAATATCAAAATTATACTCCATAAGAATATGGATAATGAATTTATGGTCCCAAACATCTCTGGTCCATTACTTTATCAAAATCCAGTGTTTGGGGTATTCTTGGGAGGCATTGGTGGATCATTTCAAGAGTTTTCCAAAACATTTACAGTATTTCCATTGGTTACTCGGGGCGGTGGTGTTAGTGACTCAAGGTGACAGTGTTGGTGACTCTGGGTGTCGATGTTTCAGACTCACAACAACGGTTTCGATGACTCAGTGTATCAGTTTTGGTGGGTCAGGGCATCGATGTCGGTGAGTCGGGGCATCGCTATCGGTGAGTCAGGGCATCGTTGTCGGTGACTCAGGGCATCAATGTCGGTGAGTCATGGCATTGGTGTGTTAGGGAATTGGAAAGTTATAGCGTCAATGAGTCAGGTGTCAGTGCTCAGCAACGGTGGCTATGCATCAGTGACTCGCTATCGGTGGCTCGCTATCAATGGCCTGTTGTCATTGACAAACCCATCGGTGACTCATTTTCTAGATTTTTCCAGTTATTCTAGTTTCATACCACTTATTATTTATTTGATGTAAATAGAGATTAAATCATTTTTTATCATTTTTAAAGGTGTTTAAATGGATATTAGATATATATTTAATATCCTAATGCTTTGGGGACTTTGAAAAAGTCAAACCATGTATTCATGACCACAATAACACTTTAATGACTTTTAAAACTGTTTCCCATTCTTTTGATATTGTATCTATAATTTTTAATCCAATACCTTCTATTCCTAGTGTGTTTCCATTCCCTCTTGGTAATCGTAGATCCTACCCTTCTAGTGGATTCACATGTTCTGATTTAGCCATCAATCCTGTTTTCCATGGAGTTTTCCTACTACTCTTTCACCCCATGTCTTAGTGCAAGGAGGAGTTTTGGTCTCCTATTGTTCTAAGTAAGAATAATTATGTATCTCTTTAATTTTTCATTAGGTGGGGCGGGTGTAGTGATGTTACTTTTTGAAATACTTCCGAATCTAATTTTAACAAAGATAAATTCTAATGATGAAATACATACATTGGTTGGGAGTAGATTGATGTTCATCTCTTGTTTTACTTGTTATCTTTGTTTGTGAAATGATCTGTTTTGGCCATTTCACCTATGAAAATAATTTTTTTTGGTGGTATTTTCATGTTCATGGTTGATTCTTGATAACTTTTGTTTTTACCAGTGAATAATTGATGTAAATATCAATCTAATTAATCACGTACAATAGGTTATAAAAGGGATTCCCCAAGATGAAACCCTTCTGTTATCAACCCTATTTAAAAAATTAGAATTAAATAACATAAGTTGGATAAATTTTAATACACACTTTTTGATAGGTGTGTCTGTGTGCTGTGTTCAATTGGGTTATGTGTGGGTGTTATACAATAAGTGTCATGGAATAACAAGTTTCGAGATTAATTGATTGTGGAATGGATGGACTTGTTATGTGGTGGGACTACATCTATGACATAGTTGTGAAGTGGGGATGCAGTACTAGATTGTGACATGATTTTCATGTTTATGGGTGTTTTGGGTGTGGTGTGTTGTGTAGTGGGACAACAAGATGGTTGGATCTTGTTTGTTTTGGAGAACGATGATGGGAGCGGTTGAATGGGTGTTCAGGAGAGAGGAGTATGCAGTGGGACTACAATATGGTTGAGTTTTTTTTGTTTTGTTGTATGTTGTGTTTATCATGTATTAGAAAATCCAAGGGTGGTTTAGGAGGGATAATTTTGATGAAAGATGTTGTTACCTTGCATGGGGCTTTTGCAAGGAGTTTCTAGGGACATTGTGGTGTGTGTGTGGGTTATGATGTTACTTTTAATATGTTGTGTTTCTTAGTTTCCCATGTAGGGATGGAATAAATGGAAAATTATTAATAGTGTCAATGCAATTAAATTTTAGGAGGTTTATATTTATCATTAGGGAAGTGACCATCGTTTGTGGTGATGTGCACATGTAGGGTTGGCAGCAAGGGAATTTTTGGTCTGGGATGGTTGTTTGTTTTGAAAACACATAGGTTGGGATGCGTTTCTGGTATCTATATATATATATATATATATATATATATATATATATATATATATTTAGATCCTTGTAATTTCTATATGAACCCCACCCGTATAGAGAAATGCAAGCCAAAACCCCCCATTGTAATGGAGAAGGGTGTCTTTCCCAACATCAGAGTGGGAGGATGGATGACTGGTTATTGGGTATTCTCTACTCCCTCTTCTAGATCACTATAGTTATCTAGGAATGCTATAATGGATTGAGGTTTACATCCGCTTGAGTTATCCAGGAATGCTATTATGGATTGAGGTTTATTATATGATATTGTTGCCTAATACACTTTGGGCAGGTTGAGAGGTGGTTTTTATGTTTCTTGGAGATGAGTCCTATGTGTTTTGGGAAAGATGTGTGGTGGTTGTAGCCCATGTGTATGTGAGTGGGATGTGTGTGATTTATTTCCTATGTGTCTGTAGGTTGGTTTTGGTAGTGGGGTTTTTGGATGATCATGGTAGCGTCAGGATGTTTGTCATTAGGAAAGAGCAGTTAACCATTGGGAAGAGGTTCGGTGTAACAAAATAGTGATGTTCTTAATACTATACATTAAATGACTTGTGTTATATAGTGTGTCTTTGTGTGGTTGGGGTGGTTATTATGCCTTGTTAGGTTCTTTTGAGTTCTGATGTTTTCTCACGGGGGGAATTAGTATGCTTCTCCCACTTGTGCATGAGTGACTCTGGTTTTCCCTACTGAGTATACTTGTATGCTCACCGTATATATATTAAACTATTTTCAGGTTTCTAGGGAGATTATGCAGACCGTGATTTAATATAATAGTTCAAACATTGGGGACATATATTGTGTCTCTGCTTAGTTTTATTTTGGTTCTTACATTAGAGTTTTCTTTGTATTTGTAGCAGTTTTACAATAAACATGCATGTGGGGTGGATTTTGGTTTCTTTTTATATATCTTTATTAGAGTTGTTTGAGGTTGATACAACTTATCTCCCAATCTTGGTTACAAATAAATGATTAATGCCTATAATTTTTTAGGTTTTCTATTCCCTTGGTGTTGTTCACCACCCTGGGGCCTACTGGAGGTGGGACTTAGGGGGTCATTCTTTCCCTCTCCTCACATCCAGCCCATGAGGGGCATCTTTAGAGGGAGGGGATCATGATAGAATGGTATCAGGGGGGTTGAGATATTGGATGGAGTTTGCAGTGAGGCACATTGAGGATTTCATGGGTTCATAGGGTAACAGTGATAGATGATCTTGGTGCATGACATAGGTCAGGGAAGACAGACTAGGACATGGGATTTTAGAACCCCCATGTTTAGATTCAAGGAATCGTAGCATACCGTATGACCAAAGGAGAATTCAACGATTATAGGGTAGATGCCCTAAGAAAGTTACATGCATCATAATGAATTGTTTTTTGGTTTGAATCGGGCATTTGGGAAATTAAGTGAATAATGAGTTAAAATGAATCATAAATAAATTTAATACTACTCGAGCTTAGGAGTTCCTTGTTTTCATTTCAGATATGGATCTTGGATGTCACTCGTTTGTGGTACGAAGAGTGGAGGGACAGCATGCTAACCCCATTGACCAGTGGAGGTCAATCCTGTGGAGGAGGATGATCAGTGGAAAAAAAACATCATGCCTTCGAGCGGCAGACCCTGGGAAAGTGCGAGGGCAGTGTCTCAAACAGGGAGATGGAGAGTGGCCTCGAGGAGCTAGTGATCACATTTATCTTCATCTAGGATTTAAAAGATTACTGACTTCCTCTGGAAGTGATCCAGATGAGGGGAACAGTGCATCAGGGGTTGACACATTACCTAGGGGGGAGGAATAAGATTGATGTTTCATGGGATAACATTGAGAAGGAGTTCATGGCGTAATTATTCTTTTCCACGATGAATATCAATAATAGGAAAGAGCTACTCTCATTCTAGTATTTGATTATGTCGATGAAAGAATTAGGTATCATTTTCAAGGATATCCTAGATTTTTATCTATATCCACTTTTGGATGAGGAACCTCGGGTGAGATTTTTCGAGGAGTCACTATGTCCTTCCCTCCAGTATGTAGTTACTCCCTTTAACCTACTGACATTATTAGATGATAAGAAGAAGGATGAGGTAGTGGAAAGGACGAAATTACTTGGATTTCTATCACACAGGGAATTATACTGAGTACTTCAAAGGGTAAGGCTTCCAGTAGCAAGTCTCTAGCATCAGGGCCTTCCAGGTTTTGTCTAGTGGGGACATAACACCAGAAGTTTCAGTTCCAACCCTCTGGTTGTCTCCCTTTTACCATGGGCCTGGGGATTAGGTTTTTTTTCCTATGGAGGATATGGGAAAATACAAGGATATTTCCCATATCAAACTTAGTATGGTGGAGGTGGGACGGTTCGTCACCCACCTTAGTAGCAGTTTCCAGCTAGGCCTTTCTTGCAGTCAGGATAGCAAGCCCCCACTCCACCAATGACACATGATGTAGGAGGAGTCTAACCTTAGGATGATCCCCAGGGACCTTGACCAGGTAATGGTCATTGAGGATACTAACAGCTGATAGGAAAGGGATCTAGCTGTGGGATGTTTCACACCATAGAGGCAGTAGTTTCAGCAGGGTTGTAGATCATTCGAGGAACTATCAGTTTTTTTATTATGCTTTCTTGTGCCTTGTTTGATTCAGGAGCTTCATACTACATTGTTTCACCCCGGTCTAGCCCATTCCATAGAACTAGACATAGAGATAATCTTTATTCCCTTGGTGTTGAGTATACTGGTTGGAGGTAATACCATCATGATTGATGTTTTTTGGTGATGTAGACTAATGTTGGGGCCTCATCATTCTAGTGGAGATCTATTTCATCTACCAATGCAGCCATGTGATATGACCCTTAGAATTGACTAGTTTTTTTGGTGTGTGCTGTTATCAAATGATTTTGGAGAAGATTTTCCTTTTCAGAAGTAAAAGGTTAGCATGTAACTTTCGTTGGTGATCGGAGCTGTTAGATGGGTAATCGGTATGTGGAGCCTCTTATTACCTTGTTAGCTGAGATGTCAGTGGGATCTGTAGATGTTGTAATAGTAGAAGTTCTGGGAGATTTCAGAGAGTTTATGGATGTTTTATATGAGGATATTGTTACTCTACCCCCCCCCCCCCCCTGATGTGACATTGAGTTCGGGATAGACTTACAACCCGATTCTCATCCAATCTAGATTGGTCCTTATCGAATAGTACCATCTGAGTTGTGGGAGTTGCATATTCAGATTGATGATCTGATGATGAAGGGTTTCATCAAACCAAGATTTTCTCTATGGGGTGCTCCATTCATGTTTGAAATGAAATTAGATGGTGGTATGAGGCTCAGCATAGAATACTGAAGACTGAATCAGGTAAAAGTTAAGAACAGTTACCCGCTCCCAAGGATAGATTATCATTTCGGCCAACTGAGTGGAGTGAGTTGGTTTTCCGAATTGTATATGTGGTCTAGATATCACCAGTTTATGGTGAAGGGGGGTGAAATACCGAATGCTTCTTTATGGGTTAGGTATGGGTTCTTCGAGTTCATAATTATGTCATTCAGTGATACAAATGCTTCATCCATGTTCATGGGGCTCATGAACTCTACCTTTCATGTGTTCCTAACCAAATTATTCATCTTATTCATCGAATACATCATGATCTACTTGGATTTAGAGGTGGATTATACTATGAATCTCATGAATATCCAAGAAGACCTTCTGCACCACCAGCTCTATGGAATGCTGTCCATGTGCATGTTTTGGACACGAGTGGTCAACATCCTTGGAAATGTTGTGTCTCAGAAGGGTGTAAGAGTGGGCCCATCAATATTTAAGTAGTTTTTTATTTGGAAACATAAAATAATTTGATAGAGGTTCATAGTTTTCTTGGTCTAGAAGGCTAATATTGGGGATTCATACCATATCTCTCCAGAGTACCAGCTTTATTGACAGCTCTGATCGGAAAAGGAAAAACTCTTATGTAGAGAGAGCTGTGTGAGGTAGTGAATGGCTGTATTAAGGGGATGTTGGTTAGTGGTATAGTGTTCTTTCATATAGATTAATGGGTGATGTTTGAGGAGTTTAGTGAGGCTTCCTAACTATGATTTGGGAGTATACTGATGCAGTTATGAGGATTGAACCTTTTTGGGTCTAGAAAGTTATGGCCCCATGAAAGTAAATCTTATCCCCATGATCTGTAACAAGTATCTTTCATTTTATCGCTAATTTTGTGGTTACATTACCTCATTAGGGAGAGCGTTTTGGTTTTCACATATCACAAGATCTTGAGATACATCATTTGCCAGTGAGATATGAACTTGCGGTAGCAGAGGTGGATGATGTTTATAGAGGATTACGATTTTGAGATCTCCTACACCTCCAGAAAGAGGAATGTTGTGGCTGATAACTTGAGCAGGATGTCACAGAAGGAGGTAGTTTGGAAATATTTGGATGCTTGGAAGGCAATGGAGGTTTTGGTTTCTTTTAACCTAGATGCAAGAGTGGATGATGGTGGAAGATGCTTGTTTTAGATGATAGTTAATTATTCTCTAATGTGGAAGGTGTGGGAGTCTCATTGGGGAGATTCAGAGGTGGAGGTGATGTTTGATCGCATTGACAATGGTGATGCTCTAGAGGGATGGTTGGAGGATGGTTAGAATCAGATTTTGTTCTGTGAAAATCTATTTGATATAGAGGTAATGCATGAGGATGTTCTCCAATAGTTTCGTACTTCACCCCTAGTGGTACACCCATGATTTTCTAATATATAACAAGGATTGAGGGAAATGTTTTGGTGGCCCTAGATGAAGAGAGCATTGGCGGATTTTGTGAAAAACTTCTCCGTGTTCCATCAATTGAAGGTTGAGAACCATCTTCATGGTGGTTTTTTGAAACCCCTATATACCCTCAAGTGGATTTGGGATGACATCTTGATGGATTTTTTCAGAGGATTACCCAGGGTTAATGGGGGATTGAATTATATCTAGGTTATAGTGGATTGATTGATGAAATTGTCTCACCACATAGCAATGAAGGAGTCATGTGTAGTGGATGACTTAGCATAGAGATATGTGGATGACGTGGTGCAGTTGAATGGAGTTCCCAGATCCATCATATCGTATTGGGATACACATTTTATTTCATGAGTTGGGAGGGGATTGAAACATTCTTTTGGCACTCAGTTACGCCTCAACACTGCATTCCACCCTCATACGAATTGAAAATTTTAGAGGACCATCCATACATTGGAATATAAGTTTTGTTCATGTGTTCTGAACATTAGTGGGTCTTGGGTGTGACATTTTCCCATGGTAATGTTTTATTACAAAAATACATATCACTATTCCATTAGTATAACTCTATTTTATGCTTTATAGGAAGGATTGGGTCATTCACGCTTGTGCTGGATTGAAGTTAGGGAGGGAGATATTCTGGGTCTGGATGTGGTGTAGAGTATGAAGGAGAAGGCGAAACTTTTATATGAGAGGATTAAGGTAGAAAAGGACTGGAATTATTAATATGTTGATCAAAGGAGAAGTCTCTGGGAGTTCGAGGTTTGGGACCACATATTCTAGAAGGATTCCCCTCGACGTGGGTCGAAGATGTTCGATAGATGGAGTAAGATTTATTTTAGGTTCATTGGACCTTTAGAGGTGTTGGGTTGAGCTGGGAAAGTGGAATATCATTTGGTGTTTCCACCACTTTTGGAGAGGGTCCATGATGACTTTCATGTCTTTATGCTTTTTCGGTATCATCACAATGACTCCCATGTCATTGATTGGGGAGAGTTGGATATCAAGGATGCCGCAATGTTCGTCGAGTGAAAAGTGGAGATCCAGGATCTTCAGAATAAGTTGTTTCATGGATAGACCATTACCTTGGTTTTTGTGTTATGGAGGCATAGTATCCTGGAGGAAAGTAATTTGGAAAGTGAATGATGGATTCATTTCCATTACACGGTGTTTTTTTTGAGTTCAACTCGTGTTTTTTGATTTGTGATCTAGTGATTGAATCTTATTTTCTAGGAGTTGAGTTATTTCCATGATTTTGGACATACAATAAAGCATAGAAATATGAGGAGGATAGGTCCCGATAACTAATCAAGATGCATTAATATGGATTCTATTAAACTAGTAGAGGTGAGTTAGTGCCGCCCAAAATAGATAGTTTTTTGACTTGGGTATGGAATTCCATGATTTATATGTTCGACCAATGTGACTTTTGGTTCTATTTTGGTATGAATTTCATATGTTTGGGTTGGAAAATCTTGTCGTAGGTGCTCCTAGATATTGAGGTTTCACTCAAACGAGGAGTTTTATCCTTTAGAGGTATCTTACGGCGTGGTTGTACAGACCCCTCTTTCTTTCAGGTTTGGTTTTTAATTATCTAGGGTGAGAATAGTTCTATAGGAATATTATTTAATGGAAAAAAACCTTTGTGTTACATTACTTCGTCAAAATCCAGTGTCTGGGGTGTTTTGGGAGGTAACGGTGGCTCATTTCAAGAGTTTGCCAACTTTTTCCAGTTTTTTCATTGGTGATTAAAGGTGTCAGTGTTGGTGACTTAGGGTTTCAGTGATGGTGACTCAAATCATCGATGTCAATGATTCAGGGTATCAGTGTCGGTGGGTTAGGTCATCAGTGTCGGTGAGTAAGGGCATTCCTGTGGGTGACTCAAGGCATTGCTGTCGGTGACTTAGAGAGTCGGTGTCGGTGTGTCAGGGCGTCTGTGTGTAATGAGTCGGTGTCTTAGAATTGGTGGCTCAACATCAATGGCTCACCATCGGTAACTCATCATCAGTGACTCGCTATCTGTTGCTCTCTATCGGTAGATTATTGTCAATGACTCACCCATTGGTGACTCATTTTATAGTTTTTACCAATTTGTCTAGTTCTGTCACTCTTATGTTTTATTTGATGTAAATAAAGTTTAATTTAATGTTTAATTTTTTATAAATGTGTTTAAAATTATATTAATTATATCTTTAACATCCTAACACTTTAGGGATGTTGAAAAAAATCAAACAGTGTAATCTTGACCATGATCCCATGATAATGACTTTTGAAACTATTTATCAATTGTTGATATAAGATCTAGGTTTTATAAGTCGAGACCTTATCATCCATGTGTGTTTTCATTCCCGCTTAGTATTCATAGATTCTTCCCTAATCGTGGATTCTTGTTTTGTGTCGTATCCATTGATCATGTTTTCCTTGGAATTTTCCTTCTACTCCCTCAACCCATGTCTTGGCGTAAGGATAAGTTTTGGGTGTCTATTGTTCCAATTAGGGATCCTTCTATCTATCTATAATTTTGTATCATGTGGGGAGGATATAGTAATGTCCCCTTGGGATGGACATCCAAATCCATCATTGGAAAAGATAGATTCTAATGATGAAATGGGGACTTGTGCTAGGAGTGGATTGATGTTGGATGCTTATTTTAATTCAATATTTGTTTTTTATGTGATCTGTTTTGGTCATGTGGACTCTGAAAATCATGTTCATTGGTGGTCATTTCCCATGCAGGGGTGATTTTTTTGAACTATTGTTGTTTCCTAGTGAATAATATATGTAAATATCAATCTGATTAATCCTATACACTTCGTTAAAAAATGGATTCCCTAGTATGAAAACCTTATGTGATCACCCATGTTAATCAATGTAGAATTAAATAACCTTTATTGGCTAAATATTAATACACCCTATATGATAGGTGTGGTTCTGTGTTGTGTTCTGTTGGGTTTTGTGTGTTGGGGGGGGGGGTTGTGGAAATGTAATGGAATCACAGTTTGAGATATTGATTGATTGTGGAATGGAAGGAATTGTTTTGCAGTGGGGTAGAATCTATATAGTGGGGATGAGAGGCTGGGTTGTGTCATGATTTTCATGTTTATGGGTGTGTTGGTTGTCGTGTGTTGTCCAGTAGGACTACAAGATGGTTGGTTACTTTTGGTTTTAGATAATGATGGGGGGAGTGGTTGAATTGTTTTTCAGGAGAGGGGAGTATGTAGTGGGACTGCAATCTGGTTGAGTTTTCTTAGATGTGGTGTTTTTCATGCATTAGGGCTACCAAGGATGGTTTAGGAGGTATAATTTTGAATAATGATGTTGCTACCCTACATGGTCCTTTCGCCCGTTGTTTCTAGGAACATGGTGGGCTGTGTGTGGGTTATGATGTTACTTATGATGTGATGTGTTTGATAGTTGTCTGAGTAGGGATGGAATAAATTGTAAATTCATAATATCATAATTGTAATTAAATTTTATTTCGTTTTCGTTTATCATTACCATAGTGACCGTTGTTCGTGGTGATGTGTGCATGTAGTGCTGGAAGGAAAGGAAGTTTTGGTGAGGGATGGTTTATTGTTTTGAAAACTCATAGCTTGGGCTGAGTGTTTGGTACACACACACACACACAGATATATATATATATATATATATGTGTGTGTGTGTGTGTGTGTGTGTGCGTGTAGTTCCTTGTGATTTATATACACATCCAACCCATGTTGAGCACCAATTGCCGAACACCCCCATTATTATAAGGGAGGGTGCATTTCCTAGCATCCTTATTCGAGGATGAATGGATGGTTATTGGATCTTCTATGCTCCCTCTTTTAGACTGGTCGAGTAATCTGGGCTTGCGGTAATGGATTGAGGTTTACTACCGCTCAAGTTAACCAGACAGGATATAATGGCTTGAGGGTTATTAATAGACATGGTATCCTAAGACTCTTCAGGCATGTCGGGAGGTGGTTTGTTTCACAAGTGTTGTCGAGATGAGGCCTAGGAGTTTTTGGGTGAGATGTGTGCTAGTTGTGGCACAAGTGTTTGCGGGAGGTATGTGTGTGGTTTATGTCATAGGTGTGTGCATGTAGTTTGTGGAAGTGGGGTTTGTGGAAGAGTGTGGTAGCATCAGGACGTTAACTATTAGGGATGAGTCGTTAACAAGTGGGACGTAGTGCAGGGTGCACAAATGTCGACATTTCTACTAATTTACTTTACTTGACTTGCATTATTTGGTGAGCATGCCTTTGTGAGGTTGGGGTGGATAATATACCGTGTTATGTACTTTTGAGTTCTGTTGTTTTCTCATATGGGAATTATTATTCTTCTCCAACTAGTGCACTGGTGAATTTTGTTTTCCCTACTGAGTATACATGTATGCTCACCCAATGTATGTAAAATAATTTTCCGGTTACCAGTGCGGTAATGCGGACCATACTAGAACATTCTAGCACAGTCATTGGGGATGGTTGTTGTGTCACTTCTTAGTTTTAATTAGGTACTTACTTTGGATTTTTCTTTGTATTTCTAGTAGTATTAAATTAAACATTCACGTGGGATGTGTTTTGGTTTCATTATATATATATATATATGTGTGTGTGTGTGTCTTGGAGTTTTTTGAGATTGATACATCTTATCTCCAAATATTGGTTACTATAAAAAGGGTAATGCCTCCAATTTTGTGAGTTTTCTATACCCTTGGTGCTTGTCACCACCTCGGGGACACCTTTTGGAGGAACTCAGGGGTCATTATCTCCCTCACCTCATTACAAGACTAGGAGGGGCATATTTGGAGGGGGGTTTGTAGTGGTTAGGAAGAAAGGGAGGATTCAACAATTTTCAACTAGAAAAAAGAAAAATTCAACGATATAATTGTAAAAAATAAGGACATTATAGCAATGAATATTGATAGAAGACACCCATAAGGAATGATACTGAGGAGTTATATATCATTGAAGAATAAGATCCTTTTGGCGAGACTCATGTGTTAATGGTATAAACATCAACAGAAAATCAGGGTATGTTGTTTCATGACTCTCAAGTTAGAAATCACATGATAGGGCACAAACACTTGTTTATAAACCTGGATGAGAGGGTTCGTGGAGATATTTCATTTTTTGATCTCTTAATAATATTTTTCTATGATGAGTCGATATTCTGTTCAATCAAAAAGACAAAAAAATATGCCATCCTCTCTGACACCTACTATGTACCCGACCTGAAGACCAACATCTTGAGTGTTGGGTAGTTTGTGGAAAAATTATCAAAACATAATCCATAAAAATAAAAAAATGGATATTGTTAATGAAAATGGAAGGTTGTTCAAAAAAGTACCGATGGAGAAGAACTGCATGTTTCCACTTATGATCCAACCTAACGTGCCATTATGTTTCACGACAGTACGTGATGATAAAGAGTGGTTATAGAATCTCTCGTTCGAGCATTTAAACATTGAATGTTTAATATTTTTATGAAGTAAGAACATTGTGAATGGTCTTCCTAGCATTCAACATTCTAATGAAATATGTGAAAGACATATTCTAAAAAAGAACATAGAAACAGCTTCGCATTGAAGTCCAAGTGGAAAGCTGCAGCACCACAGGAGATTGTTCACACAGATGTGTGTGTTCCATGGAATCCAAAATCATATTGACAAAGGATGTATTTTGTGACATTTATCGAGGATTATAGTGGGAAAGCAAAGATATTTTTTCTCAAGATTAATTTGGAAGTATTTTTCGTCTTCAAAGAATTAAAGGAATTGGTGGAATGTTAAAGAAAACATAGAATACAAACATTGAGATCTTACCCAGGTGGGGAGTACACCTCTAGAATTTTTCAAGTGTACCTTACGTATCATGGAATTTAGCACTAGATGATGTCAACTAACACACCCCAACTCAATGGAGTATCTTAAAGGAAGAATCAAACCATTGTCAAGATACAATAAGAATGAAAAAAGAAAAAAGAGTGCCCATGTCTTTCTGGGCTGATGTGGCCTCATGTGTTGTGTATCTACTCAATAGATTCCCAATGAAAAATCTCAACACGAAGACACCACATGAAACATGGATTACTCAGAAGACCGGTGTAACTCATTTTATAATTTTTTGGTTCTATTAACTACGTTAGGATTTTGGAGGAAAAAAAACAAAACATGCTAACAAAAGAGAGAAGTGTGTACCTATGGGATTTAGAGACCAAGTGATGGTATATCGTTTGTATATTCCCATCATAAAGAATAATATATTCAGAAGATATGTCATCTTTGATGAGAAGGAGACAAGGAATTAGAATCAAGATGATTATTCTAGAGAGATATGACTCACTCTAGAAGATGATGAAATAGTTGAATAAATAACATTAGAGGAACGAAGAACTGAAGAATTGATGACATCATCACCACATACTCCTACAACTGAATACATTGAACAAATACATTCTCATATACATCCTCAAATCATTTGAAACCTTACGGATATATATATGAGAGAACAAAACCAATGGAGGAATACAAAAGTTTGTATTGTCTCTTGTTGATTTCCAACCCAGTTAGCATTGAGGAAGCTAAAATAGATGACATGTGGAAGAATGTGATAGATGAAGAAATCTATCCCATCAACAACAGCAATGGATACAAGAAAAAGTCTTTGTCTTTGGTGATCTCATTGCAATAGTTGGTCAGCCACCCGAATATGTTGCAATATCATGGATCACAATGAAAACATGTTTAGGGGGGATATTGGATAATAAATAGGCTTTCCTTGGTCCATGCCTAGCTCACAGTTAAAATGGAAGCTACACAATTTCAAACATAGGCAACATGATGTGCGTTGATCTGAAGACATGGGCGGCAGCTACTATACATACTTTTACTTATCTCTGTTTTTTCATTTTTTTGGTGTGTGGTAGTTTTGGTATAAATATGTCTGTTGTCTGTTGTATTTCAATCAGAAGAGGAAATAAATAAAAACTCATGTTCTTGCTGCTATTTTATTCCCATGATTTTTTTAAGATCACCTCCAGTGATCTTTGTATGCTTCTCTTACCCTTGATCCTCCATCAGTCCCCAATTCAAACTCATCAAAGTGCATGATGTTTTCTTTCTATATGTCATCACTCTAGCTCAATAACATAGGGATATTGAAGGATTTATTTTATGGATGGTTTTCTACTAACTTATCACTTATAAGAGAATAATATATTCTCATTTTGTAATTATTAAAGCCTCTATATGCCTATTTATCAAGGATTACCTATTTTTTAGATAAACCATTCATATCACTTCCCACTATATTGGAAGTGAATTTCCGATATTTCTATAATGTACAAATTATGAAATATAAATATGTGTGCACCCACATGCCTTCTGACACCATGAAATAATATATAAGAGATGAATCTATTAAATGTTCATGTGTATTAATATTACCCCAAAGGGTTAGGGGGAAGACCAACATGCTCCTAAGAGGTTATAATAATATTACTTGAAGTGCGAAAAGAAACATTACAAGGTGGTTTTACAAAGCACGGGTACATTAATACTTGTTTGTGAGAAAATATCGTATGCTAGACCTGTTGATTAATATAAATATTGTGCATGAAATACCATATTTAAAAGGGTATAGTAGAACCATTGTGAAGATGATACCAACTTTAATATAATTAATTTATATTTAAATAATGTCTTGAAAATAAATTGTCAAATTATACGCCACACAGCTTGATATATAAAATCATTGTTTATTGTGTGTAGAAAACAAGAAATATTTATTCATCTAAAGAGGAAAATGAAAATATTGACAACAACATGTAGTTTTAGGTATTGTCTCACATGGGTGCCACATAAATTATAGGCTGTTATAGACAACAACATATAGTTTTATAGATTTCAGTGGATCACCTCTTCCTCGGCCCCTCTTCCCCCCCCCCTCCAGGAAACAGAGCTACAACAATGTGCGACAACATCTTTCTTCTTATTCGGGACACACACTACCTAGATGGATTCGGTGCATTCAGTTCTTTAATCTCATCAGAACACTTGCTCGTCCGCATGTGAAATGTATGACCCTTCCAAGGAGTGGTAAAAGGGTACCACATCCAATTCTCATTCCCCCTCCCACTTTATATAGGAATAAAATATTGCAGTATTTCTTAAGATTACTTGGACAAACGGGAAACCCGAAACGAATCCACTTCGACCTTACCACTCCTTGCAGACGCACAATCAATGAACTGCCTCCCAACTACGATCACGGCCGAATAGCAGGCCTTCTATTGAGGGTGTGGGATTTAACAAGGTAAACTAAAATTATTCTGGATTGGAGCATTTTTTGGTCCAAAAAGTTGCCCCCAGTTATGTCGGAATAATTTTATTCCCAGGATGGTGGCTGCCCCCCTTTTGTCAAATGAGGTGGGTTGGATGGCGGGAGGTGGGTGACCAACCCCACTAATCCACTAGCGGGAGAAGGCCACGGGCAAAGGAGTGCATTTCCTATAAAAGGCAGTGGGATCCCTATGTTTGAATCATCACATCCTTATCTCCAATCATTCCTATGTACGGTATATCTTGAGGAGGTTTTCCCCATTATTCAAGAGAGATATTCCGAGGGTTTTCTCCTTATAATAAGTGAGGGATTGTGTTCCCACGTTTATCCCAAAGTGATCCTTCTATTTGCCCGTGGTTTTGTACCCCTTCCATTTGGGGGGTTTTTCCATGTTACATCTGGTGTCATTTATTTTTCCACATTTTTCACATTATTTTTATCTTGTAATTATTGATGCACTGGTGGGCCGATCATTTACAGTCCCAACATGTGGTATCAGAGGCAAGGTTCTAGCACAGTGTTGTTCACATTTTCATGTATTAATAATTCTCGTAAATTTGAGTATGCTTTATGATTGCAACTCTGGTTGATCTGTCACATCAGAAAAAAAATTAGTGAGATTATTCAATACACCATTGTGAAACGAAGGTGGTTTTGGAATGATGACATCTCTAGATGCTAGTGAAATTTGAGATTGAAAAATTCAACAGGAATAATTTATCGTTGTGGAAAATGAATATTCAGGCAGTGCTGCGGAAGTAAAATTGTCGACTAACAATTGACCAAGGACTGTTAGATGTGACAATGGTGCATGGTTCCAGTGGGATCCAAAATCATGACATGGGAATAAATGTGGAGAGTCCTTCAGGAAGTGGGGAAATTCTAGACAGTGAAGCAGTTACTACTACTAGAAGCAGGAAACATCTTGACGATGCATGGATTATCAACTCAGGAGAAACATGCCACATGATGTCTCGACAGGAATGGTTTGACCAATATAAAACCATCCCATAAAGACTTGTGTACATGGGGAACGATGACACTCTAAAGATCGTTGGAGTCTGTATCATAAAATTAAATATGCTTGATGGAATAGTACGTACCATCCAAGGAGTACGTCATGTGAAGGGCATGAAGATGAACATATTCTCTTTGGGACAATTTGATGATATCAGATGCAATACTCAAATAGAGAATAGAGTGATGAATATCATGAATGGTGTTCTTGTGGTAATGAAGGAGTAGAAGATCTCAAAGAACATGTACGTGCTTATGGGTGAAATTTACAAGGTGGAGGAGATAGTTGTTGCATTAACTAACTCGACAGAAGTGTTGAAAATGTTATGGAATCGGATGCTTGGACATATGTAAAAACGAGGCCTGAAGATTATTGCATATCAGAAGTTGCTTCCTGGGCTGAAAAAGGTATCCTTACCATTTTGTGAGCATTGTGTTTTGATCAAGGAATACTGGTCTAAGATCGGGACGTCAACAGCAAGATGTCAGGAGATCTTGGAGTTGATCCATTCTGATGTTTGGAAACCATTGGTTATATCTTTTGGACGAGCAAGGTACTTTGTATCATTCATTGATGTTATTTTTTTGATATGTTGGGTGTACCCAATCAAAAAGAAGTTGGATGTTTTCTACATCTTCAAAAAATTCAATGGGCGGAAGGATCTTGACTCTGGAATGATGATCATGTGTCTGAGGATAGACAATGGTGGGGAATATACAAGCGAGGAGTTTGATACTTTTTTCAATAAAAAGGGATCAAGAGACAGTTCATGGTGGCATACACACCTCATTAAAATGGAGTGGCAGAGCGGATGAATAGAACCCTGCTGGATAGAACAAGCGCGATGATGAAGACTGTAGGTATTGCCAAAACATTTTGGGTAGAAGCATTGAATACCCCTTGTTACATGATCAACCAATATCCTTCAATGGAGATTGAGCTGAAGACACCGATGGAGTTGTGGACTGGTAAACCTGTAGACAATTCTCGGTTAAATACTTTTTCAAGTCTGGTATATGAAATGTTTAATGGCCAGGAATGATCGAATTGTATTCGAGAACCATAATATGTATCTTCTTGGGATATGATGATTGTGTGAATGGGTAACATTTGTGGGATCCCACTGCACACAAATTTATCAACAACAATGATTTCATTTTTATAAGAGAAGTTGAAAATGACAACTAATCAAGACACAGAGAATGAGAATACATAAACCAAAATGGTCTAAATAGAGGACAATTCCATGGAAGAATCAGTTTCCTCGAAAGCATTACTAGAGCATGATGATCAAGTACCAGTTATGTCTAACCCTTGATGGTCAACTCGGGAGGAAAGAGCACCAGTATGGCACTCAGACTATGTCACTATGAGCAATATTTTATACTTATTATTGATAGAGGATGAAGAGCCAAATTTTTTTCGTGTAGGCGACCCAGAGTCCATAAGTCTCCTCATGGATGGTGGAGATTCAGGAGAAACATGAAGCCCTTCACAGGAACAAGACTTGGGATCTTGTACCATTACCTCATGGAAGGAAGGCTATCAGAAACAAATGGGTCTTTAAGATCAATTAGGATGAAAATGACAAGGTGGAAAGATATCATGCAAGATTGGTGGTCAAAGGATTTGCTCAGAAGTAAGGTATTTATTTCAATGAAATATTTTCTCATGTTGTTAGACTGCCGACTATTCGGATAGTTCAGGTGATGTGTGCAACATACAACATACATCTAGAGCAGCTGGATGTGAAGACGATGTTTCTCCATGGTGATCTGGATGTAGAGATATATATCCTCCAGCAGGAAGGGTTTTCAGAATAAGGAAAAGAGAACATGGTTTACAGGTTGAAAAAATCCTTGTACGATCTCAAACAGGCACCAAGGTGTTAGTATAAGAGATTTGATTCCAATATCATGAGCCTTTGATATGACAGAATTCATTCAGATCCTTGAACATATTTCAAGTGTTCAGATGGTAATGAATTCATCATTCTTATGTTTTATGTGGATGACATGTTGGTTGCAGGCCCCAACAATGATCAGATCCAAGAGACGAAGGCACAGTTGGCTAGGGAGTTTGATATGAAGGACTTGGGACCATCAAACAAGATTCTTGGGATACAGATTTACCGAGAAAGAAATAATGGGACGATTTGGCTATCACAGAAAAGTTAATTACAGAGAGTCTTGAAACTCTTCAACATGCAAGACTGTAAGCCAATCTCTACCCCTATTCCTGTTAATTTCATGTTATCCTCCACGATGAGTCCTAACAGCGAAGCAGAGAGGATGGAAATGTCTCGAATACCGTATATATCAGCAGTGGGTAGTCTGATGTTCACCATGGTTTGTACTATACCCGACATTGTACATGTAGTGGGAGTAGTTAGTCAGTACATGGAGAATCCATGAGAGGAGAATAGGAGAATTGTGAAGAGGATCTTGAGATACATCAAAGAGACCTCAGATGATGGATTATGCTATGGAGGATAAGATTTTACTATCAGAGGATATGTTGATAAAGTTTTTTCAGGTGATTCTGACCGGTGGAAATCCATTACATGTTATGTGTTTACTCTTACAGGAGGAGCTGTGAGATGGATTTAGAAGTTATAGTCATTTGTGGCTTTATCCATGATAGAGGAAGAGTACATGGCAGCTACACCAACTTGCAAAGTGGAAATTTGGATGAGAAGGTTGTTGGAGGAGATCGGGCACAGACAGAATAACATTACATTGTTTTCTGAGAGTCAGAGCACCTTGCACATTGCAAAAAATCCATATTTTCATTCTAGAACAAAGAACATTGGGGTATAGTATGACTTTGTCCGATATATGGTGGAGGAAGGAAGAGGTGAAATGAGGAATATTCATACTATAGAAAATATGACGGATTTCATGACGAAGGTGATTAAATCTGATAAGTTCATATGGTGTAGATCTTTGAGTGGCCTTGAAGATACTTGAGCAGCATGTTTGGAAAATAGAAAGTATGTGGAGGTGTGATTGGTTTACAATCAAATCTCCAAGTGGGAGATGTGTCAATAGAATTTTCTTTCCAGGATGGTGGCTAGCCCCCTATTGTCAAATGAGGCGGGTTGCCTGGAGGGAGGTGGGTGTCCAACCCCACCAATCCACCAGTGTGAGAAGGCAAAGGGCAGGGGAGTGATTTTCTTATAAAAGGTAGTGGGATCCCTATATTGGAACCATAACATCCTCATCTCCTATCATTCCTATGTACATTATTTTGTGAGGTGGTTTCCCCCATTTTTTCGGAGAGATATTCTGAGGGTTTTCTCTTTGAAATAATTGAGAGAGTGTTTACACACTTTTACCCCATAGTGATCCTTCTATTTGCCCATGTTTTTTACCCCTTCCATTTGGGGTTTTTCCATGTTACATATGATGTCATTTATTTTTCCATATTTTGCACTTTATTTTTATCTCGTAATTATCACATCACTAGTGGGCTAATCATTTACGATCCCAACAGGTTACCCTCCACCATGCATGGATCCTCAACTATAAGCTTCATAGAAGGTGGGATTGACTTTCTAAAACACTAACAGATACAGTATCAGATTTTCATATTATTTAATATTTGAAAAGAAAGAAAAAAATGAGGGGTGCATCAGAGTGAAGCTGACTGTGAGACTTGTGCATGGAGCCGAGAAAGTGGGCCTGCTTCACCGGAATATAATTATTTGAAATATATTTAAAAAAGGTTGTTTGTTATTATTTATTAATGGATAATAATGATATTACTATAATTAATATTTTTATAACTAATATTTACTGTATAATAATGCAAATCAATTACTTTGTATATAGAAAAATATTTACTAGTTAATAATTATATTTTTCTTTTTAAATTGTAATTATGAATCTTTGTTAAATATTTTGTTGATATCATTATTATTAATATTTTAATACATCAATTATTTAGTAATTATCAACTGTATTATATATTATTAATTAATGATATATTAATATGTTATTGATATAATTAATAGCATTATATGTTATATTTATTTTATAATAATCTAAATAAAAGTAATTTATATTTATAAAAATAGTATCTAATTAATAATTATATTATTCTTAATATATTGTGTTGTATTATAAATTAGTTACATATTTACGAAATAAGATAATATTTAATATTAATATTCATAAAATTTATAGAATTGAAAATAATAATAATAATAATATTTAATAATTAATTTAAGATGATTATTTATCATATCTTTTACATCACACCTCTTAGATCTATCAACATTTTCTGGTCAAATTGTTTCTCATTTATGGTGTCATACCTCACAGTTGGTTTGGAATCCAAATCTAGTGATACGCTGGTTTGCATATTTATGACTGAAACATAGTCTACTGAGCAATTTTAAAATTGAATTGAATAAGTTCCCCCTTAGGTACATTGTTTAACATGAAATCCAAAAAAAATCAAAGCTAATTTTGAATCTCATTCAACACTCAATTAAAATCATACATTCAAATTTGATCTGTTATGATAAAAAAAAAAAATATTGCTTATATAAATTACCACTTAATTATCCAAATAAATTTGTTAAGAATATAATAATCATATTACAAAATTAAAAAAATATAAAACTATAATTTATAGAAATAAAATTTATGAAAGTATGAAAATATTAAACTGTAGACAAATTGAAAAAAGTATACAGGTATAGAAGTATAAATTATAAATGTATATATGTTTATATTAGTATATAAAATTATACAGGTATAGTGAAGTATAAAATTATATATAATTTATAAATGAATGTATACTTTAAGTATACATAAGTTAATAAATGTATTTAAATTTATAAAACTATATAAAAGTACGTATATGTTAACAAAGTATACATTATTTATCAAAGTATATAGTTTTAAAAATATATAAATGTTTGAAATTATAATATATAAAAGTAAGATTTAGGAAATTATGAATGTATAATAATTTAAAACGAAAAAAACTATATTTGTATATTAATTTATAAATATAAAAAACAATAAAAGTTTAAATATTTAATAAAATTTTATATTTAAACTATATTTGTATAAAATGACATAGTATAAAATTTATAAAAGTATATAAATTTATAAATGAATTAAAGTATCAATGTATAAATATTTAATAAAAAATATTATTAAATTCTATTAGCATAGTACTATAAAATTCAAAAAATAATAAAAATTTAAAAACATATAAAACTATAAAATTATAAAAGGTTAACAAAAGTTTATATATAAAGTATATAAATAAAATAAGATAAACTATATAATTTATAGGTGTATATATAAGTATAAAAAATGTTTCTAGATGTATAAATATAACAAATTATACAAACAAAAAATTATAAAATTATATTGATTATTATCTACAAATTTATATAAGTAATAATTTATCTTAATAAAAATTATAAATTTTTATAGGTTTTATTATTAGTTGTGTTTTGGTAAGTGTTAGGCCATTGCAATGGAGATGGAGATTTAATTCATCTAGGACAAAAACTCAGAAGCCTATTATCTCTGAAAAAATGCAGATCCTGACACACACCGACCACTAGTGTGAATTTCCAACAATAGAAAATGCACCAGAACCATCACATGAAGAATTTAGTCAACGCTCGCAGCCTTCCGTGAGTAGTAGACGATGGCGAAGGAGGTGATCAATTTCAGTAAGTGTGTCATGACTGTAGATCAAACTTTGTATCCAAAAGAGTAGAAAATACTCGACATTAGGCACCTATGACATAGAACAAACAAAGAGGAGGGGTGCTGGGTTCGTCCACTATAGGCTGGAGGGAGGGCGGCCCATCAGTAGTGGAGCTCGACACCAGCAGTACACTCCAAAGGGAGAGGATTGACATGCATGGGTGGTGCATCATAATGATGAGGCCACGTTGTTGCACTGCTGTAGAGAACTATGTTAAGCCTTTTCTCATTTTGATGAGAAGAAGTGAAGATGGACATTGTAGGGTTCAGTGAGGTGATACTCATGAAATAGTGTGGTATAAGGCGCTAACCAGACAAAACAACAAATACCATAGATTTGGAGAGAATGATTCACCAATAAACATTACTGGTGACAACAGTAGGGTCTGAAGACAGTGGAAGCGACACTCTGATTCCATGAAATCTTGAAGACTTGAGCAGAGGCAGCACTCTATCTGGGCTATTTTTATAAGAACCTGTAAGGCTTTTATCAATACATTGAAAAATAGCATTTAAAGATACCAATTTATAAGCACTAAAAAGTGCTAATAAAACATGACCACACAATTTGGGCCTACGAACCCCACGGTTTGGGCCTACATACCACCTGGTACTTCAGGCCATCACGGGGGGGCAGTGATGTAGGTACAATGTGCCGTCAGTGATGCAAGCATGATTCAAGTTCGGTCTTCAGGCCATCAAATGGTGGTCTTACAGGCCATGTAATGGGATTCATGCCCAATGGGCCATCGGGCCATAAACCATCAATGTAAAAAAGCAGCTGGTCGGGTGAGATATCTCTTGGGGGTTATGACCTACCTTTTGGGAATGTGTGTGTGCGATGTGTGTGTGTGTATTTTATTGTAATTTCACCCCAAGCACATAATATATTATATATGTACTTATATTTATATTAATAATTAAATATTTTTATAGATATTTTTATATATTTATAGTCATGTTTTTATAATTATATATATATATATATAATTTTAAAAAGTGAGATGCCTCCCCCCCCATTTGTTTATGAAACCATGAAACACCTCTTTGTACAGGGTAGAGGGAACCCATTACATGTCTCTTAGGCCAATTAGTCATTAATTCCCATTACAATATGGCATGTAGGCCAATTGAATTCACCCCAAACCCAAGACTTGAAATCCATCAAAGACCCGCTTTTTTGTCCCCCTCTTACTTCTTGTCTATGTATATCGGTCCACCATCGCCAGACCTCCTCGTTTGTCCCACTCATGCTTCTCTTCTCTGCAGATTAGGTCTCACCATATCCAGGTCTTTGGGAACTAGTTACAACATTTTGCTGGTTGTTTTGATCCATAAAATATATCTTTTTGGATGTGTATGAAACAAATATATTTTATCATTTTGATGATTATTTCTAGAAAACAAATTCCTTGAAATTATATTGAGGTATAGTTTTAGCCTCTAATTGAATAATTACATGATTTATAGAGAAATTATGTTGATACATATGATGCATCATCTATAATAATGTTTTAAATAAAAATTACTATAATGTGGATAATTAGTGACTTCCTTGGACTTCATAACTTATCAGGTTAGAAAACATATATGGTTTTGTATTTTCTTATTTCTAACTTTCGTTTTTATCCTCAACTACTACCTAATTGTAAAAAATTTGTATTCTAGTGTCATGAAAAATATTTTTTTTGAATCTCATAGATTTAAGTTGAAAATTTCATAATTTAATGGTTCTATTGATCGGATATCTCCCCCAAAGTTATTGACATGTTTTGAAAGAATCGCACAACATGGAAATGTTAAAATAGAATTTGAGAATTCTAATCATTTGAATGATAGTGGAAAATAAGTTCTAAGTGCATTGTCAAATGAAACCAGAATGCAATAATGGAAGAAATATTGTATTTTCTTCAAACTTTTATATTGAGAATTTATTTTTTTGTAGTATAATATTGAGGTTTTGAATATTGAGAAGAACTATTGTGACCATTTGATCTTCACATTTTTTAATAAGAACAGTAAATTTAAGGACCATCGCATTGCTTAGACGGAGTTAAAAACAATGAACATAAAACATGATCTCTAACCAGATGAGATTGGAATGGTTGCTCCAGAAAATCTTTACAATAAAAAATAGGGATGAAGATATATTATTTTGAATTTAAAATCATCTAAATGTATCTAATGAAATTAAAGTAACATCTCAAGGTGTGTTGACTTAAATTATTGTAGGCTACATGGATTGAAAAGTCATGATTCACATAATTTGTTACTAAATTTACTACCATGGACATTATGTACATTATTACCTGAAAAGGTTACTATAGTTGTACTCCAATTTTTCCCAGTATTTAGATAGATATGTGAGAAAACTATACAACTATATCATCTTGAAAAAAATTATGAAGGATTTGTATTGACACTTTGTGAAATGGATATGATCTTTATTTCATCATTTTTTACTATCATGATGCATTTGACTGTTCATTTGTTCGAGAAAACTAAATTAGGAGGTCTTGTAAATTATTTATGGATGTATCCAATTGAAAGGTACTTTATTTATATGTTTTTAATCATAAGAAACAATTATTAGAACATTATTAAATACATAACTATGTTTTATTTATTTTATATTATAGATATGTTGTTCATTTGAAATCATAGTAAAAAATAATGCTCAAACTGAATGATCTTTTCTAAAAGTTATTTTATAAAAGAGTGTCTTAACTTATCTTCTAGATAATTGGATGATATTGAGAGAAGATTCAGTAAATTTTGATGTGTTGAGAACACATCAAATCAATAAAAATTAAATGGGAAATAAAAAAATATTTCCTGTAATTGGATGATTAGTTGGGAGGAGCTCAAATGTTAAACTGACAGAAATGGAATTATAACAGATACATAGATATGTGCAACTAAATAGTGAAATTTCAAATCCATTTATTGAATATATCATGATACAAACAAAAAGTCAAATGAGATTTTGAGCATGAAATGAGAAATATATAACAAAATATGTTAACAAATATCTTGTCGAATAGTTTTCATGTTGTGTATGTTCATAAATATTGATATCAATACAGATATTTGTTTGACACATATAGTTTGTAAATATAATAATGTATATTACATTTTTTAAATCATGAATACTGATACTCGGGCTGAGTTGTCAAAAGATTTGTTGTTTTTGGGTTGAGGTCCTCTAAAAAATGCCAAAAAGTTCAACACATACAATATGAATGTATTTTAATTTCATAAAGTCAACTGGAAAGAGGTTGTGATATCATAGAATAGTGGTATATTTATGGTTTTTGAAATGGGATACTATGAAAAAATGACTAATTTTATCGAATTAATCCACAAAAGGCTTTTTCAGTAGTTTTATTAAAATTCATGTGGGACGATATTAGTAGGTGCATTAAACAAGATTCCACGCAATTTATTTCTACAAAATTATCTTTCTTGATGGATGTTGGTGACCATAAATTTCATGATCCTTATAACTTATCATCACAAGAGAAAATGGTATATTATGTGGAAGATGACATGGATTAATGGTGGAGTGTAATTGTTCATGTAAAACTGAGTGAATTGTACGATATGTGTGATGAAGTAAGGGATTTGACCTCTGACACTGATCCCCATCAACAACAAGAAACAAACTTATTTTTCCATCTTGATATTGAAAATATTAGTCTTATAATGGAGGATTAGGTAGACAGAAGAAATGATAGAGGGGGAAAACGAAATGATTGATGTACAAGATGATTGTATGTGCAATCATCCATTAATTTATCAACCACTTATATTATATGTGCAGTCATTCATTATCATAGTTATGTATATTTTATTTTTTTATATTTTTCATATTTTATCATTTCTATTTATTTACTACATGATTTTTTTTTGAAATATATGTTCTGAAGTTAATTTTATTTGATTAAATTTCAATAATTTTAAGGAGGAAGTGTTTAATTGATCCTAGTCGACTCTGAACTTTTGAGACAACACATCCCCATTCACCAGCGAGGGAGTAGGTCGCCACTCTTGTTTCTTCACAAGGATATTTGAGCGTGATAGGTATAGGTACAAATTTTAATGTGAATAAAGTTATTACACTTTTTTATACTACTAATGTTTTTAATAACAATGAAAAAAAATGTTACTACAAAGAGAAATATGAATAATTTAGATGTTTGGAATCTAAAAGGATATAAGATAGTTGTCCAATTTTACTGTTATGGGGTTCCTGTGGATGATGTTGTAGGATTTTTTGGCCACATTTTAGGCCGGCTAATGGTAGAGTTGGTTACCCTTTTGATTACCTATGCTGATTAGAGGAATGTTCTTCAATCATGGAAAAATGAAGTCATTGATTCAAAAATAAAGGTAATTTTAATACAGTATAGTGATTGAATGTCATTATGTAATTAGATTCTAATATTTTAAAAATTTATCTCTTAGTACAATTCAGGAATAGGGGGATCATATAAAGCTGTAAGTTGAAATGGTCGTCTATCTACAAAATGCGTTGATTGAATTATATCAGAATATGACTAGATCTTTCCCCAGTGATATTTCATCAGTGGATGGTAGTGATTAGGTAAATCACACAACTTCATAATCGTTTATAACATAAAATTTTATTATTTTTAGGTTTAAATATAAATATACTACATTGTTCAATTATCAACATAATTATCATGCAGGTGATAGTATCATGAAGTTTAGATGGATATAGAGATGATTTAAAGGGTATATCATTGTGATGATACATGTATTAGTGAATTTGGAACATCAATTAATATAAATTTTGACTATTCCATATACATTTTTTGTTTTGGGAGTGATTTCTTAGGGTCTATTGCATTGTATTGTCCAAAATGCTTTAGATACCTAATGTTATCAATGTGGTACATCATAAAATCATCGAGACGGTGTATTTAATTTAATTTCAAGAGGGGGGACCATGTATGTTGTGATTATTTATATATTTATGTATTATATTTGGATATATGTTTCTGTTTGGATTTTCTGGGGATACAAATTCAATAGTTTTTATTTTTTTAAAAATGATATATTGCAGTGTTTTAAACCACTACCATATATGACAAATAATTATTTAGAGGTAGTATAAACCAAATCTATTTATATTTGATCATTTTTTAGTGGTTGTTTTTGGTTTTTAGCAGTGGTTTCACCTTCCAAAAAGATATTGTGAAATAGCGGTGTTTTAAATACCCACTAAAAAGATGTTCAGTGATGGTTCCCAAAAAGTGCTGCAAAATTGATGGAACTGATAGGAGTTGAATGTCAAGGCCATAATTAGTGGTAATTTTTTGAAACTATCTTTTAATCATATGCAGATAGTTTAAATAGTCTCTGAATCATAAAATAACCACCGCCTTATATCGATTTTATTTGAAGGGGTGTCACCATAAAACCCAAAATGCTAGTCTATGAGGATATTGGTGTCTTCATATGATTAGGTACACATCAAGGGATATGCTACCCTCTTAGTGATGGGTTTGTACAGAGGTATGGGAATGGGATAGAATACCCTAGGTTGGGTGCCTGGTTTGAAATATGGATTTGGGGGCCATGGAGGGTGCCCCAGTTTGATGTTGACCCTAGAGAGGGGTACTGTAGTGGAGTTGGACTACCAGTATTAGTGTCACCTTTTAACCTGAGAGTTGGTAGCTTGATACTATTGATAGTGAGATTAAATTATGAATGGAAAATAGAAAAATTAATAAAATGTGAAAATTTATAAAAGGAAAATTTAAAATAAATTGTAAAATGGGATATAAGATATGAGATTTCGGGAATGTAGGATGCATAGGGTTAATGGATTATCTATTACGTTTTTAGGGATGGTGATTTCTCCTGGGTGTATGTTTTATTTTTTCTTTATATATATTATGGTTTATGGGAGGATTAAGGGCCGCATGATTATATATTTCTTATCGTTCCATGGATGGTGGATACCCCCGAGTGTTGGTTGATATAGTTCTAGGGAGGGTTAAGGACCCCATGTGTAGGATATGGTTCTATGGATGGTGGATTCCTCAAGGTCAGATTGAATATCGTCTCAGGTATGTTGTATGCCACTTGGTGGATATTTGGTTCTGGGTAGGGGATACGACCTTCCCCCACCCCCAGGGAGGATACGTTGTTCTGGGTAGGGGATACAATCCCCTGAGAGGATGGATATATGGTTCTGGGAAGGGGATGCAGCCCCCTATGTGGATAGATTATTTTAGTTCCTGGGATGTATATATTTACCTTGGTTTAATTATCATGTTTTAGGGATGGTTATGTTTCCACGTGTGGTTACATTTTCTTAGAGACACTCCACAACTAGATGAAGTAGGTGTAGAAGATCTTGTATATAATGACCCAGCATTTTATTACACTAATATTACCTCATTTAGGAAATAAAAAACATAATATTACTCCACAAAGAGGATCCAATGGTTTAATATATAGGGAAAACTAGGACCATACATAACATTTACAACATAAAACATAAACATTTATTTAATCCATTCTTCCCTAGATTCTTATTGTCCCATAAATTTTCCTTAGTACACAAAATCACCGAAAGATATAAATAAAAAAAGGGTGAGCTAAAATCCCAGTAAGAGGATAAATATAAACAATATAATAATGGGTGAGCACAATCATAACATAGGAAAAGGATCATGAACATCAGACGAAGCATTAATAAAAGACTTGAAATGTGGCAATGAATAAAAATGAAACATCATATCTTAGTGGCCAAATACACCACATAGTTGCGAACAATGATAGCAACATGATCATAGATCATTTCCCTTTTACTCATGATATTCATCACTCTACCTAATTCATTGGAGTGCTGTATAATTTTGGGTTCACGCGTCACATCATAACATTCATATTGCACTACATAATTCCAGGCGCACCCGTCATATAATAACATTTACATTATCATGCTTGCCACATAGAACATATTTAAAACATGAACATAAAATAACTCATGGAAAAGAATGAGTTTCATATAATAAATAATACAATCATAAACATTTTTCTCCCAAATTAAATAGAGGATAACATTCATTACATTGAACAATCAACGATGAGTGAAGTAGAAACACTCTTTGAGAAGTAAAAAAACTGTATCTATTTGTAAAAAACGCTCTTTTGGAACAACATTGGGATTGACATAAACTCATATAGAAAATATTTATATCTAATAATATATAATATGATTATGAATAAATTATTCTTACGGAATATCCATAATGAAAATGGGATGAAAGAGGGAAAACCCGATGTATGAGAATTGGTGTCGAGAATTTCCCCTTACCTCGTATCTGAAAGCGCTCTTCAATTTAATTTCGTGTATACCCAAATTATATTCATTAAATAAAAATTAAAAAAATTATACATTAATAAGATTCATCAAGGTTTTATTAAGTACATTTATGGTATTTTTGATGAGTTATAGAGTTTAAATTCATTATTCTGGCACATTCGTTTTTATATTTTTCTTAAACAGTTCACTTTTATTAAAAAATAAAAGTTCATTTAAGGAGAGGATAAACATCCAGAATTTTTAATTATATGTTATTAATAATGTTTAAAAACTTTAAATGATATTATACATAATTTTTTATATACCATGGGAATGAATCATTTGATATGAATTTAATGATGATCGTTTGGGTTAATTCGGGTGGTTTTTCGACCACAACAAACATGTTTTTTTTAATAATTTAGTAATATGTACACATTTCAGTTACAAAACATTAAATAGGATATAATAAATAAAAAATAATATTTTTCAACCATAAAAATGGTTTCATGACTAGATCTGAAGGATGTAAAGAACAAAATAAAACATGTCATTCATGAAGGTGATATATTAACACCTCACGAACAACGTTTTCTTTACTAGAATAAAAAGAAGAGGAGGGGTTGGATAATATATTATCCCATTAGTATCATAAAATAACATTATATGTAATATAATGGAGTTACAAACCATGTGAATGAGGATAGTTGGGGATAGATTAATAAATAACATGAAATTTAATGGAAATTAATGTAATATATAGAGAGGGGAATTACCTCTTGAATCCTCCTTAAAGAACCTTGGATCGGTCTTTTGTTGAGACCATAATCTCTTGGAAATGGGGGGTGGATATGGAAGATGTTTGGGCAGAGATTAGACAAGGATTGAAGCTTGTGAGATGTGAGGAAATGAGGGTGTAATGGGTGGTATTTATATTGGAGTAGTGGGGGGGGGGGTTTCATAATATTTAATTCATTAATTTATTAATTTGCCACAAGAATAGAAATAGTGATAATTCCATGACCAAAAATAGTAAATTGAGCTTGTTAGTTCGAAACAATTGGGCTTACATCAGCCATGATTTTAGGAATAGTTCATTTAACATAAAATGTTTATATATGGTAAATTAATGCATTTTACTATTCACCAAAAATTCAAGTATTTCATAAAAATCCCAAAAATTTACCATACCCATTTATTGACCTATAAAATCCAAAAAATGAAGACCATATTTCAAAAATAATTTTCTAAATATTACTAATTTCTTTTTTAATTAATATCAATATTTACATGAAAACTTCAGTTTTTAAAACATTTATTTTATTATTCCAAAACACAGGTACATCATACATTCACTTAAATATTATATATATACTATCATAGGCGAGGTTACTATTCATAATGGAATGTGAATATTCATAAGGGTAACATTACAACTCATAATGGTCTGTTACTATTTACCAAAAATTAAGTTTGTTCTATTAGACTCCCAAAATCACTCTGAACACAGCCGTGTATGTCAGATTTTTGAAACTCAAAACACAAAAGTGGAAAAATTATGTTTAATGGTCACATAGTATTTAGTATCATGATATTTCATTTTTTTCCCAATGTTATTACACTATAATTTATAATTATTAGAAAGAAATTCCACTAATAAAATGTTGGATCATTACATTCTTCCCCCATTAGAAAATTTCAACGAAGAATTTATTTTACTTAAACAGGTGAGGGTACTTATCCTTCATCCCCTCCTCTGGTTCCCAAGTTTCTTCTTCAAACTTAGGGTTCCTTCACAACACTTTGACAGGGTGGGTTGTCTTATTGGGTAGAATCTTATCTCTCTAGTCCAAAATCTTCACTAGATTCTCCTCATAAGAGATATCATCTTCTAGTTGTACGACCTCTGATTTGAGTACATGTGAGGGATCTGGTTTTTACTTCCTCATGAGTTATACGTGAAACAAATAATGAACATGGGCTATATTTGGTGGAATTTCAAGCTAATATTCCATGGATCATATATGACCAAGGATCTCAAAGGGGCCAATATACCTTGGGCTCAGCTTCCCCTTTTTTCCCAAGATACATGACTCGCTTCCATGGTGATATTCTAAGGAAGACTTTATCTCTGTTGTCGAACTCCAAGTCCCTTCGACGGTTGTCAACATAGATCTTTTTCTAACTCTGAGAAGATTTGATACATTTTTGGATGTCTTGAACATTCTCTATCATCTCATGTACATGTTTAGGTCTGAGTAACTTTCATCCTCCAACTTCATCCCAACAGGTTGAAGTTATACATATTTTTTCATATATAGCTTCATACGGAGCCATTTTAATACTCAATGGGAATCTATTGTTGTATGATAATTCAACCAATCAGAGATGATGATCCCATCCACCTATGAATTCTAAAGATCAAAATCTTATCATATTTTTAACTTCTGAATTGTCCTTTTAGATTGGCCATCATTTTGGGGCTAATTGGTCATTCTGAAATTCAAATCTGTACTCAAGTATTGTTGAATACTACTCTAGAATTTAGATGTGAACCTAGGATCATGATCAAAGACAATTGAGATTGGAAACCCATGCAGTATCACCACATCCTTCAAATGTATCTTGTCCAGTTGTTCAAGCGAGAGATCTTCCTGAATAGTGATAAAGTGGGTAGTCTTGGTGAGTCGATCAACCACAACCCAATCACATTCTTTCCTTTGGACATCTTCAGGAGACCCATGACAAAGTCCGTAGTGGAATTCCCCCATTTCCACATGGGTATAGGCAACGATTTCATCATCCCTTTGGACTTTTTTCACTCTTCTTTAACATTATATCATAACAAGCACCTTGAGATATATTCCACAATCTGCTTCATTATTTTATCCCACAAGAAGTTTTCTCAGATATCTCGGTACATCTTGGTGCTACCAGGATGGATAGATAATGTTGATCTATGTGAATTATCCATGATAACATTATTTATCTTGGGTGATGAAGGCACACAAATCCGTATTCCACACCAAATCACACCATCATTATCGATATGGAACTCATGTAGATTCCCTTTTTTACTGCATTAACCTTCTTTTGTAACTCTAAATCATCCCAATGTGCTTCCTTAATCATCTCTTGGATTGATGGTTGTGAAATCATTTGGAAAGGTAGGATTTATCCCCTGCCATTAAGATTTATAAATCCATCCTTTTTATATACAAGATGATAGGGTATTTTTCAATCCATAACATGGATAGAGTAGCAGGTTCTTTTTTACACAAAGCATTAGCCACCTAGTTCGCCATTCCAGGATGACTGTGAATTCAACAATCATAGTCCTTGATTAGCTCTAATCATCTCCTTTTATTCATGTTGAGATCCTTTTGTGTGAATATATACTTTAGGCTCTAGTGGTCTGTGTATATTCCACACTTCCAAACATAGAGGTACTATCGTCAAATTTTCATGGCCAAAAGCAGAAATGCTAGCTTAAAATCATGTGTCAGGTAGTTCATCTCATGGATCATCTACTGACATGAGGAATTTGAAATCACATTATCATCTTGCATGAGTACACAACCCAAGCCTTTCTTTGAAGCATCATTGTATATCACAAATCTTTCTCCACTCGTCGGTAATGTGACTGCAGGTCCAATGGTCAGCTTTATCTTTATATCATTGAAGCCTTACTCACTCTATTCCATCCAAATATACTCTACCCCTTTCCATGTTAACTTCGTTGGTTATCCTGAAAATCATGAGAAATTTATTAAAAAACATCAAATGTATGCAGTTAATTCAAGACAATATCATATTTTAGTGACACTATAGGGTCTGGGTCATTCCTCAATCACCTTTGTTTTTTAAGGATCCACAAAAATTCCATCACTTATGAAAACATGCCCCAAGAATGTTACTTTCTTCTTCCAAAAGTCAATCTTTATGAACTTGGCATGCAACTTCTCCTTTCTCAATGTCATTAACACAAGTCTTAGATGTTATTCATGTTCCTCCTTGCTCATGGAGTATATGAGAATATCATCAATAAACACTGCCAAAAAAATTTCAAGTTAATGTCTAAATGTCGTATTCATAAAATCCATGATGATTTCATGGGAACTAGTAATTCTGAAAGGCATCACTAGAAACTCATAGTTCTCATACCTTTTACGGAAAACATTCTTCAGAATATCTTCATTCTTCACCTTTAGATGATGATATACAGAATAAAGATCCACCTTTGAGAAGTAATGAGATCCTCATAACTGATCGAACAAGTCATCAATCCTTGGAAGAGGATACTTGTTCTTTATGGTGATCTTATTGAGTTCCCAATAATCGATAAACAATTGCATTGATCCTTTCTTCTTCTTTACAAATAGCACTAGTGCGCCCCAAGGTGATGCACTTGGGCGTATGAACCCTTTGTCCAAATGCTCTTGCAGCTTCTTCTTTAACTCCTCCAGTTCGATAGGAGCCATCATATATTGACAATTTGAGATAGGATTAGCTTCGGGTATGTGTTCTTTTGAAAACTCTCCCTAATGATTTTAGGGGAGTTATGGTAACTCTTCGAGAAATACATCCCCATATTCCCTCACAATGGGCATTTCTTCAAGGTTTTCACTTTCGTTTGACTCAACCATTTGGGTGACATATGCTTCTTCATAGGGAATCAACAGTGACAACATTGAAGGTATTTCTAAAGGATATTAATGATATTATTTTCATTTATAGAGGAGCATGGGATGGTTAAAAATATGAAAAGATATTTTCTTTTTCCAACAGTTTATATGTGCACTATAAAGAAAGTGCCAATCCATTCCCATTATAACATCAAATTTTACCAAGGAAATTATCATTAAATTATCTAGAATAATCCTTCACATACACCAACATGAGAGGATTCAAACACTTGGGTTTCAATTATTCAACCTCTTTTTTTTATAGATATCTCTACCTCAAAATTTTGGGGCTTCAATTCTATAGTTTTAGAAAACATTCAAGATATAATGGAATTGGTAGAACCATAATCAAATAAGAATTTTTTTATTCTTGAGTGAATAATAAGTGTACCTTGTATGACTTAATTACCTTGCTCCACTTCTATAGTTGTGATGGCATAAGCCTTCCCTTGTTCCTTCGGCATTAGTGGATGCCGATGCTAATTACCCTCACACTAGTGCAGAAAACATTTTTAATGTCGGTTATCTATCATTTTTTATGTCGGTTATTAACAGACGTTAATACGGACAATGTTATAAATACTATTTTTGATGTCGGTTATTTACAAACTGACATAAAAAACATAACATCGCGGTATTTATAACATATTTTATTAGTTAACTGGCATGATAAAACTAGGGGGTTTATCACATAAGTTATTATATAACTGATGTGATAAAACAATGCGGGGGTGTTTATCACGCCGGTTATATAATCACCGAAGTGATAAACCATTTCCCCTGCATTGATCAGGTCGGTTATTACATAATTGACATGATAAACCAGTGGGGGGGGGGGTTATCACGTCACTTATTATATAACCAACATGATAAACCACTCAGGGGGCCTTTTATCATGTCCGTTATTAAATTACCGACGTAATAAAAGGCCAGGGAGATGGTTTATCACATCGATTATTATATAACCGATGTGATAAATTTGTCAGGGGGGATTTTATCACAGTGGTTATTCAAATAACCGATTTGATAAACCCTTCCCTGTTTTTTTCACATCGGTTATAAAATAACCTACGTGAAAGACCAATTTTTATTAAATGGAATGCAGTCCTCTAATATCCCCATAAATTTCCTGAAACCAAAACAAGAATTCGTACCTTAAAAATAGAAGTAGACCAAAACTAGAACCATAGAAAAATTATGCATTTACCCCAGTGGACAGCCCCCACCACACCCATGGATTTCCCCCGCCCCCTGTACATCCCCAACCACCCTAAGACAACCCCCCACCCCCACCCCCCCCCCCCCCCCCCCCCGCCACCCTCAAGTATACCCACCACATCTCACCCTGGACAACACTCCCACACCCCTGGACAGCCCCCCACACCCCTGGATAACCCCCACATCCCTGGACAGCCCCCCACACCCCCCAGATGACCCCCACCCTCCTAGACACCCCAACCTCCTGGACACCCCCCACCCCACCGGAAAGCTCTCCCACATACTTGGACACCCCCCCCCCACCCCGGGACACCCCGACACCCTTGAATAGCCCCCAACCCCCTAGACAGCCCCCCACACCCCCTGGAGGACACCACCCTCTTGTACACCCCCCACACCCCTGGACACCCCCACACCCCTGGACACCCCCACCATCCTGGACACCCCCACCCCACCGAACAGCCCTCCCACACCCCTGGACACCCCCACGCCCTTGGAACCCCCCAAACCAGAATCCATACCCGAAAAACCATCATAAGTAGACCAAAATGAAAAGTAGAGCATAATTAAACATTCACATATATAACATTCAAAACATACACTATCAACATCAAAAAAAACTAAATCCAACATAAATCACTACCAAATACCCAATTACAATGACAATATTAAAAATTTTATTTTACACTACAAACAAATAAAATTCAATCAAACATGTAAAATAATTTGACCACTCCACTTGTAAGTGTTTTATGGCTTGAGCAGTATAGGGTTGAGGGTCATAAAATAGATAAAAATAAAAAGGATAGTAGTTACCGTGTATAACGAATAAATCAAATTGAAATATTATGGAAAATTTAAAAGGAAATCTTACCAGGTCAAAGTTCACAACTATCCCAGTTGTTATTATTTCATAAATAAATCTTAACATATAATATCTGCATTCGATGATGCCTTGTTTTTCATGAAAAATCTGTTTCAATGAGTGTAAAATCAATGTATTATTTTTAGAGAATAAATCAAAAATTAAAAATTATGAATGGATATTTACCTTCACATTTACATATTTGATCATTGCACTCCTTTTCCATGTATTTTTTCGAATGTAGACCCATTACCTAATATAAAATTATACAAATGGGATAAATTTTAAAATTCATTACAATATAAAAAACTATTTAGAAATTGAAACATTCTTTTCCAATATATTCATAAAACCTTCCTGCACATCATCATAGATAGAGAATATCTAATAAAGTGTTTTCACCCTTGAAAAAAACCCTAACATTCAATGATCATTGATAAAAGAAAATTTAAGGTTAATGGTTTTTTATGTTAAATGATAAGGAACTCTTTGAGAATGATGTGTTTCATATCGATCCAAAAAGGCATCATCCATCATTTTGTGACTATTTTCTGTTTAAGTATTTCATCAATATAAAGCATTCTTTGTTCCTCATCTAATGCACATGCTTCAAGGGAAATCAATTGTGGGTCCATGAATCCAAATAAATCTATCAGCTCTATTCTCTCACAAATGTTATAAAGATACCAAATACCAAACAGACATAACTATACATTTCTAATAAATATAATGCTTGGAAAAGGATTTATGACTTACATGGAAAAAATTTTCACCACGTTGATGCCCAACTTATCTCTAGTAACAAGCTTCATGATTTTAGTTTTCATAATCCCCATAGTTTTTTCACATCCAATAACATGAGCTTCAATTGGAAACTCATAATGACCCGCCAACAAATTTGAATATCTTTACAATCTGTCAAGACTACTAGAATCTTTATCTGATGTCATAGCCATTTGTCTTTGTTGTTGTCTATATAGTATTTCTTTACCTTTGAAGTATTACTGTAAAAATAAATAGAAAAATATATTAGTTTTCAAATGATAAAACAACTTTAATAAAAAAATAAAATAAAATATATAACATTCATACCTGTATGGTAATGATTCAAAGAATTCTAGCTGAAAAAATTAAAAAATGGACGACACTATGTCCAACTGTCATCACCTCATTTGTAGATAATGGTAGTCAAGATGATCTATCTATAATATCTTGTACGATGACCCTCTAATTATCTACCTCTAATTATTGATGATGAACGGAATATCTTATACAATATACAAACCCATATGCAACTATATGATATTTAGGATCATCAATATACAACTCGCAATAAGTAGAAAGCTACGGCGGAGGAGTAGGATAAAAAATGGGTTCTATAGGCTGAGGTGGGGGAGTAGGAGCTACTTGCGGAGGTGGAGGATAAATGATGGGGTCTGTAAGAAGAGGTGGAGGAGTGAGAGCTGAAGTATGAAATTTCCTTTTCATGTATTTAAACATAGACTGTACCGACTCTCTAATATTTTCCTTAATCGTCGCATTAATATTATGAACTTCAGCCTCCAAGGATTCAATTTTTTTTATAAAAACCCTCAACGTTAGAAGCTGATGAATGTGGAAACACTTTTATTTCTGATACACCTGCCGGATATCCCCTTCCACGACCAGGATGTTTGAGCTTTCCCAATTCTACAGATAAAATATCATGCCTCCCAGTAGCTTTAAATTCCACCTGTGAGCTCTGCTCCCCAAGAGATTCTTGTATTAATTAATTGATCATTTCTGTAATGATTGAAATTATATGAAGAAAATAGTTAACTAAAATAACTAAAATAGATATCTTAAAAACCTCTTAGTTACAATTATCAAATCTTCTGAAAGATATTTACCTTTGGTGCCCATCTGAGCTCTCTTCAATTTTTCATGTCTAGATGGAGGGGATGGAGGGGCCACCTCTCCAGAGCTTGAAGCCTCAGCTCTTAGTTTTTTAAATTTATCCACCATCATTTGTTCTTCCAAAAATGCATACCCTCTCAGAGATAAACTATGAGGGTATACATTTTTAGATTGGATCTTCTGATGAGATTTCACTGTTTGCTATAAATTAAGAATAATAAATCATTAACAAAACATTAATAAGATCATTTATATAATAAAGATTATAAAGGATCACATTGATCTTACCAAAAATGACTATTTTCTTCTACTTTCAACAAACTGTCTCCATGTGTCTTCATCTATAAAAGGATATATAGGAAATGGATTTTCAGGACTCCTATGACCAAAAATGAAATCAGATGAGAGGGTTGACTTGAAATCCATCCATCTCCTGGCAGCCATAGATAAGCATTTCTTCCTGACTCCTCCAATGTCAGGAATATCAAATGTCATCTGATGAAGAAGAGGTTAAACATATTATATATTCTAGAAACTTTTAATGAATAGACAAACAATACCAAAATATCTTACCAAAATCATCCCCCACAACTGAGATGTTATCTCTTTATCCACACTTCTCCAGTCATCATACAAAATGATTATTTTTCTCTTAGCCTGAGTTGATACAAAATTCATTAAATATTTTTCATTTGGACCTCTAGGAATATCATCATCATTAAAGTCAACGAGTATCCTCTAATCCTACGTACGGGAAAGTGCTAATTTTGTTAAATGTGTGCACCCACGTTTTCCAAATCTTGAACTCTTTGTCATAATAGGAGCACATGTGGAAGATTTGGAAACATCAAGAGAAGCATGTGAATGTTACTCCGTAGACGTATGACCAATATTCTCATCTCCAGAATCTGGTGGTTGATCAACTGAATGATCTGTCATTATCATTCAAATAAAAAAACATTATTTCAGAAATATACGAATTAAAATATTTTAATACTAATCTAATCAGAAAATAGAAAATTTTACAAAGTTACGTAATAGTAATCATTGTTAATATGTTAAGCATGTTAAACAATGGTAAAGATGGTGAAGATGGTAAAGATAGTAAAGATGGTAAAGATGGTAAACATGATCAACCTGGTAAAACTGGTAAACATGATAATGTAATTGTCACTAGACAAAAATAATTGATATATAATTCATGTAATGTTAAAGATGATAAAGTAAAAAAAAACATAAAAAAACGTTTACTTATTTTGTTTTAATACATGTTTTAATAAATAAAAAACAAACGATATCTAACATTTTATGAAAAAAATAAATTTAAACAAGAAATAAACATATGTTACATGTAATTTTAGGAATTTACAAATGGATTTTTTCCCCAAATTCCTTCATCATGATCATTCCTTATGGCACAAACCATGTCTTCAACATGATCATCATTATGTTATGTTAATCATTCCATAGAAGTAGGGATCTCACATAAATCAGCATCTTCATCAAGTTCATCCTCACCAACATATTGTTTTTTCCCTTGTAAAACAGAAGCCTACTGTATATCGGAAATATATACTACATTGAGAATTTGTTTTGCATGTGTTTCCATTATTAAATAATTAGTTGTGTCTTCCAAACTATTCAGATTAACTTGTGTCTTTCCAAATTCACCATGTCTGACAATGTTGTTACCGATGAACCATTTACAGTTAAAAAAATGAACTTTAATTTTATAGTAATCAACCTCCCATATTTCTTCAATAACTCCATAATATGCACTTGATGTAGAAATTGGGTTTTTGTTTTTAGCACTCGAAAAATTCATTGCTTCTGCAAACACCAATACACCACTATTCTGAACTGCACATCTGTTGTCATGAGCTTTTGTATGAAATGTATAGCCATTAATGTCATCACCGGACCATGTTATCACATTTAAACATGGACCACCCACTATCCATTTTAATGTCTCTTATACATCTAATCTACAATGAAATGTCTTTTTAAAACCTGACAAAACTGTTTTGTTGTGCTCATTCAAAATCGAAATTTCTTTCTTATTTGGATGACATTGTTTCAAATCAGTAAAATTCAACGTGATATAGAGTTGAGTATCAGCTATGTTATTCAAGATGTATGATTCTAACTTATTCATCTGTTCAGCTGATAATTATTTGACTTTCAAGCCACGAACCCCCTTCACTCATTATTAACTCGTTCATGGTGAAATGGAGGCAAACCTATGTTCTACGTTGCGGCCAAGTAGCGCGTACAAAACTCTACAACCTCCACAGTAATATACTTTTCAATAATGGAGGCTTCAGGAGGATATGGAATCATAACATACCCCTTCAATATTTTCATGTACCTTTCAAAAGGATACATCCAACGAAGATATATAGCTCCACAAAGATTTATTTCTCAAACCATATAAATCATTAAATGCACCATTATATCAAAAAAAAGTTGGTGAAAAATACATTTCCATTTGACAAAGTATAAAAATTGTATCCTCTTACAAAATGTTCAAAGAATTCACATCTATCGCCTTATTACAAATTGAATTGAAAAAATAACACATCTTCATTGTAGTCTTTATGACATGGTTGGGAAATATTCCATGCAATGCAACGGGTATAATTTGCTGCATAATGACGTGAAAATCATTTGATTTCATACCTATCAACTTCAAGTCCTTAAAGAGACAATTTTTTTCATTTGAATAAAAAACATGAGGCACTTTGATATCATGAAGTCACTGAAAAAATCTAATTTTCTCCCTCTTTGATAATGTATGACAAGACGGGGGAAGAAATGTTCCTCTTCCTTTAAGAGTGGGAGCAAACTCCAAATGTATTCCCATTGATTGTAAGTTTAATCTTGCATTCAACCCATATTTTGTCTTTCATTTAATATCTAACAATGTTCCAATCAAACAATCACATATATTCTTCACCACGTGCATGACATCAATATTATGTTTAACTTCATGATAACTCCAATATTGTAGCTCAAAAAATATTGACCTTTTCTTCCAAATATGTCTATCATTACCAGATTTCTGTGTCTTTCCCAATGTCACATCAAGGTTTTTCACCCTCTCAAAATACAGATTAGGGGATAATGATTTTGGAGAAATATCAAATTATTTTGAGCCATTGAATTCCTTTTTTAGTCTTCTATAAGGGTGATACCTAGGGAAAAACGTTCAATTACCCATGTAATCTATTTTCCTCCCATGATGCAATTGACAATATGACGTCTGTTGTTCGCAAATTAGACATGCTTTATGACCTTTAACACTTTATCCAGACAAATTTACATATTCTGGGAAATCATTTACAGTGAACAAAAGCACTAAATGCAGTTTAAAATATTCCATTTTATAAGAATCATACACCCTAATACCATCAGCCGATAAATGTTTCAAATCATGAATCCATAGTGACAAGTAAACAAAAATATCATTTCCGGGTTGCTTTGGACCAAATATCATTATACTCAACATGAAATATTTGTGCTTCACACAAACATTCTGAGAGAGTTTTTAAATTACAAAAAATAGGCCATAAACTATGTGTGCTACTGAGGGTTCGGTATTGATTCATTCAATCTATGCTCAACCCTAGTCTGAGATTTCTAATTTCATTTCCAAATATAGAATATTACTCATCAATTTTCTTCCATTATGGAAAATCAGCTGGATGATGTATTTTTACATCACATAATCTCTCATCTGCATGCCATATTAACCTTTTTGAATCATGCGAATTAACAAATAAACGTTTGAAATGATGAATTATAGGAAGATACCAAAATACCATTGAATGGATCTTTGTAATCTCTACATCAGCTTGTTCTCTTTATTTCACGTTATACTATGATGTCCCACATTTAGGACAGTCTAACAGAAATTAATATTCCTTCCTATATATAATACAGTCATTTAGATAGGCTTGTATTTTCTTGTATCCCAATCCCAACAGGCATAATATTTTTTTGGGGTTATAATGTGAATCTTGGTGACCGTTATCTTTTGAAAGAATGTATTTCATCAATTGTAGCAGCTCTGTAAAACTTTTTTCACTCAATCCATGTTTTGTCTTCATGTTGATCAATCTTAACACCACAGACAAAACCGTAAAATCTGTACAACCAGGATATAATGGTTTTTCAGCATCACCATATAAACGCGCAACTATCGGTTCTATCTCAATTTGTTCTGCTACAATATCACAAATCATTTATTTAATTCCATCAGAGCTACCATCCAGCGAATCATCATCATCAGTGACATTCCATCCAGTTTCTCCATGCCAAATCCAAGGGATGTTACTTGGATTAAAACCATAAAAAATCATATGATCTTTTAACTCTCTACTTTTCAACTTCTTCATATTCAAACATTTCAGGCATGGACAAAATAATGTCACTAATTGGAACATTTCGTTTAGAAAATTCCAGAAAGGCATCAACACCTTCCTCATATTTTTTGCTCATTCGACGTTCCATAATCCAATTTTCAATCATTATTACTTATAAAAAATATCAAATTTGTACATCTTTTTAAGACAAGACAAATATATGTTTTTATGAAAAAAATCATATTTTGAATGTAAAACAATTTTGAAATATAATTCAAATCTATGTTTATTTTAAAAAATATTCTTGAATATGATTTTAAAAAGAAAATATAGTTAGATATAACAGTTCTAAATTACATTGAATCAAAGAAAACCATGGGGCCTCCAATGGACACCCTAGACACCCCCCAACCCTCTGGAAATCCCCCTAAACCCTCTAAACACCACCCCACCCCATTGGACACCCCCTAGACACCACCACCTCTTTGGACATCCCCACCCCTCTGGACAGCCCCCCCACCCTCGGGACAGCACCCCACCCCTCTAGACATGACCCCCACCTCTCCTGGACACCATCCCCCACCCCCTACCCCCTTGGACACCCCCTGGACAACCCCCAACCCTCTGGATAGCCCCCCAACCCTCTGGATAGCCCCCACCCCCTGGACAACCCCCACCCCTTTGGACAGCACCCCACCCTTCCTGGACACCACCCCCACCCCCTACCACCTTGGACACCCCATGGAAAACCCCCAGCCATCTGAATAGCCCCCCAATCCTATGGACAGGCCCCCACCCCTAGACATCCCCAACCCCTCCCGATAGCACCCCCACCCATCCTGGACACCACCCCCACCCCATACCCCCTTGGACACCCCCTGGACACCCCCAACCCTCTATACATCCCCCACACCCCAGACAACCCCCCAAACCCACTGGACAGGCCCCCACCACCTTGAACAGCACCCCCACCCCATTGGACACCCCATCCTTTTGAACAACCCCCACCCCCTTCGACACCCCCCCCCCCCCCACACACACACCACTGGACTGCCCCCCCCCCCCAAACCCTCTGAACACCACCCCCAGCCCCATGGACACCCCCTAGACACCACGACCCCCTTGGATAGCCCCCACCTTTCTGGGCATCCCCCCACCCCTCTGGGCAACCCCCCACCCCCTAGAAAACCCCACCCCTCTAAACATCACCCCCACCCCTCATGGACACCACCCCCACCCCCTACACCCTTGGAAACCCCTTGGACACCCCCAACCCTCTTGACAGTCTCCACACCCCGGAAAACCCCCCAAACCCTCTGGACAGTCCCCCACCCATTGGATATCCCCCCTGGACACCCCCCCCCCATGCCCTTCGACACCCCCATACCCTTGGACCCCCCCCCCCGTTCACACACACAACCCTGGACTACCCCCCACACCTCCATGGACTCCCTGGAGAGCCCCCAACCTTCTGGATATCCCCCAACCCCCTGGACAGCCACCAACCCTCTTGACAGCCCCCCAGAACCATGGGATTTTAACCTCAAGCTACTAGTTTTCGCATATCTAGGGATTTTAACCTCAAGCTAATAGTTTTGGTATCATGCCATTATTCAAAATGAGAACCATGACTGTATCTCCTACTAGTCTAAAATTCTCTATTGTGAAATGAATCAGGTCTTAATATCATATGATGACTTATAATAGTCCATAAAAATAAGCGACGTAAATAGATTATGGAACTACAAATAATGATACCCAAAATAGAAACAACCAAGGATCCAAAACAAAAATTCCAACATGAAAAACCATATATACTTATAAAATAAATCACACTGTTACACGGAATGGCTGTATCAAAATTATTTACATATAAATTACAGTAATATAGGTGAATGTTATCATTATTTGTCTATGACAACAAAAATTACCATCAATGTCGGGCATCTGTGAAACAAAAAACAAAAGAAATACAAGTAGGTGAGGCTTACGTGAATATTGCGAGTCGATATAATAGATCTGGTTATAATAAATAAGATGATGATGGAAAATGAGGTAAGAAGGTTTGAAATAGAATAATCTTACATAGTTTAAACAAAAAAATCGCAAAATGTAAATATAGACTATCCGGGAAAAAACGAATGAAATAAAGTCATGGGAGGCTTAACTGAGTGTTGCGAGTGGAGATGATAGATCCGATGAGAGTAGATATGATAAACAATGATGAAAAAATGAGTTTAACAAAATGAGATCAAAGAGTTGATTAGGGTTTTCCGTGCGAGAGAGATGAGTCGTCGGGCTGTCGATCAAAAAATCATAACTGACAGGCCATGGGGCATGTTAATTTTTTAAATGTTTTATAACGTCGGTTATTTCATAACAGATGTTATAAACTATTTTTATTACATTTATAACGTCAGTTATTATAATAACTGACATTAAAAATGTATAAGAAAATGCATTTTATAAGTCGGTTATTTTATAACCGACGTAAAAAAATCTGCGTGTTGGTTTTTTACGTTGGTTATTATATAACCGACGTAAAAAAATTAGAACCCATATTTTTTCTGATGGTTATTTTATAACCGACGTAAAAACTACCGGGTGTTGGTTTTTTACGATGGTTATTTTATAACCGACATAAAAATTCATAGATACCACGTTTTTTACACCGGTTATCAAATAACCGACGTAAAAAATGCCACGCTTTGGTTTTTTACGTCCGTTATAAAAAATAGACGTAAAATACCAAAGTGTGGGATTTTCGACGTCGGCTATTAAAATAACTGACTTAAAAAAATTACAATCCATATTTTTTACTTTGCTTATAAAATAACCGATGTAAAAAACCACGTATCACAGATTTCCACATCAATTGTATATAATCAACGTAAAAAATGGTGACGTTAGAAACGTTTTATGCACTACTATCAAGGACTCGAGGGTTGTGCACTAGATGGCATGGTGCCCTTGCTCCCTACAATTGTAGCATTGGACCTAGGGTGGTCCTCTCATTTATTCCACTATATTATCCTTCCTTATGATGTATTTTCCATACTCTTGAGCTTGATGACCTGATTTATCATAGTTGAATCATTTTCTTATTCCATTGAGATAGTGCCCGTGAGGCATCTTCCCACAATTTTGGCATGGGGGTCATTGAGTTTTCGTCCCATATTTATTATAATATCATTCGGCTTGAAAATCCATCTTTTGTTTCTTATCAACATATCCATGTAAACATTATCAAAACATAATATCCACTTTGAGTGAACATTGAATAAATTCTTCATTTCTCCCAATGTCTTGAATTGAAAGATCCGTTCAAAGGTGTGGTTTTAATCCACTAAAGAATCTATCAATTTTTCTATCATAGTTGAGAAGAAAACCTTATGTGTACCTTAAATGACTTTTGAAACTCACTTTGTAGGTATTGATAGATTCTCCTTTCTTTTTTTGATCTCTATGATTTTCCTCTCCATCATAATATGAAGAGTTCATGGTAAATACTTATTAATAAACATGATCTTAAAGTTTTACCATTCTGTCTCTTCAATTCCATCCCTTGGCTTGGTGTTCTTAATCAAATCCCACCATTGATCGGCCTCTACATCTAGGCAATAAATGTCATGCGTCACCTTATATATCTTAGAAACGTGTAGAACAGAAAAGATCTTCTCCATTGAGTTGACCCACTATTCAATAACTAGTGGATCATAAGATCCACTTAATGCCGGTGGGCATTGCCCTATAAAAAACATGATAGCTAAATGATCCCTTCTAGGTGAAGGAGGAAATTCATTATTATTCAGGTTATTAATCATAAACTAAGACAACTGGGTAAGAATCACCATGATTTTTTAACAACACCTCCCAAGGCATTGGGGAAGTCATTCGACCATTGCTGCATTGTCCCTTGCATGGGATTTCGGTCCGGTTTCTCCTAGTTCCCTCCATTTTCTAAAATAGAAAACGTTGAAAAAAAACATAAGATAGTGAGTCATGATTAACATATTAATTTTTGAAATTTATACTAAATGAATATATTATGGGATCCCTATGTTTAAAAAAGCTCCATGTGTGATTAATTGTACTTAATCTCATACAAGAGGTTTTCTCTAGTGTTCACTTATCAAAATTCCCAAATTAACTAAACTGTGCTTCAAATACCAACTATAGCGGCCCTAACTTTTGTTAAAATACTATTACATCATTTAGAATATAAAAAACATAATATTATTCCACAAAGTGGATCCAATGATTTAGTGTCTTTGGAAAACTAGGATCACACATAACATTTACAACATAAAATGTAAAAATTTATTTAATCCATTCTTCTCCAGCTTCCTATTGTCCCTTGAAAACTCGTTAGTACACATAATCACTTAAGGATATACATCAAAAATAGATGAGCTAAAATCCCAGTTAGAGGATAAATATAAACAACCTAATAATGGGTGAGCACAATCATAACATAGGAAATGGATCATGAACATGAGAGGAAGCATTAATAAAATACATGAAATTTGGAAATGAATAAAAAACGAACATCATGTTTTAGTGGTGAACTACCACACATAGTTGTAAACAATTCTAGCATCATGTTCATGTATCATTTCCCTTTAACTCGTGTGAATCATCACATTACCCAATGTATTGGAGCGCTGCATAATTTTGGGCACACCCATCACATCATAAGATTCATATTGCACAATGAATTCTAGGTGCACGAATTAAATCATAACATTTATATTATCATGCATGCCACATTGAACATAAGTAAAAATTAAACATAAAATAAACCAAGGAATTGAATGGGTTTCACCACATAATGATTACATTCATAAAAATTTGGCTCCCAAAATAAAGTGGGGATAAAATTCTTGACATAGAACAATCTTTGTAAGAACCTGGACCTTCTTTTCAGGTATGATTTTACTTTTCTAGAGATTTTGAGAAAAGAGGATATTCTGAAACTTTTTGAAGTACACGCAGTGTACTTTATAAGTACATGTGTGTACTTTGTTGCTTCTCGAGACTGTGTGCTGGCCATGTCATGGAGACAGACACGGCCATGTAGGGGTGACGTGAAGGCCTCTTAATGAGGAGAACGGAAAGCCTAGTACACACCATGTACTCCAAATGTACACATTGTATACTTTTTCTTTTCATTAAACAGACCGGGGCCACGTCTGATGGACATAATCATCTTCCTCTAGGGATTCATCATCTGAGAGCACCCGAATGGCCACAGATCTTCGAAGAACCCTCGAGCGATCATCCATCCTCCTAATCAAACTCCATCGATTGTGTTGGAACCACAATGGTGAGTTCTCTCTTCTACAGGAACCTTGTTTTCAATTTCCCTCTCTTTTTTGATTTATCTTAGGATGAACATTTTATGTGTTTTCATAGATCTATGACTTTTTAAGAAGATTCAATCCCCCTGTATCATATATAGGAATATAATAATGTCGAGGTAGGTGGTTTTGGCCTTTCTGTAGAATGTCTTTGAGTATTTTGTTCAAATTATATCATTACCCTTGAACGGGGTATTGCGTGTTTCTAGTATTTTCCTTTTTGTTTGCTTGTTTTGATTATATGCTTGAGTAGAGGATATTTATAGTGAGTAGGGTATTTTACTATGATTTTGATGTTTTTCCCATGCACGTTTTTCCAGTTAATGACCGTTGTTCTAGTTTTTCCTGTTAGAATTTTTCCAGTTCCATGCCTAGTTTATAGGATGGTGTGATTGTTCTTCGTTATCTGAGATGTTGTATAATGCTATCCAAGTATTTCTTGAGGGAAACTTTGGCCGTTACATGATTCTATAACTACTGAGTTTATAGAGGGATGGGAGAACATAGTGTAGAAGACCATAGGGAGAATGGATGTAAGGGATTCCATAGAGTGTCGTTAATTTACGTTTCGAGACCACAGGGGGAATTGACGTTGAGTGGTTCCTCAAAGTTTTATTAGCTCCTCGATGTGGGCCACAGGGGTAATGATACATTGAGTGTTTCCCCATAGCACCTATAGTATGATACGAGACTATATGGGTAATTGATGGTGATTGCTTCCCCAAAGAGTATATTCATTCTTTAGCTGAACCAGAGGGGTGAGACTGTGTGTGCATTCTAGAGGGTAGCTAGTACATGTAGATTTATCCTTAGGGGTTAGGCTGTGAGAACTACCCAAGGGTTTCCTTTTTGTTCTACTTGTTTGACTGATTGTTTCTTGTTTGTAAACTATATGCTTGAATTGCGGATTGTTTGCTGCTGTGTATTATCTAATTTACTGCTTACAGTTTACTGTTTACTGTACTTTACCTGCCATATATTCACTGACTGTTAGGCACAGATCTTTGGGTGATTTCTTACTAGGACATTGTCTCACACCCTGTTTGGGTCATGCTTTTGGGCCCGAATAGATTATATTGTTGTAGGATTAGATAAGGGAAACCTACCTTCAACTTCAGGTACCTGACTTTCTGTAGAGATGGAGATCATGGGACCAAGCTATGGCTTGCGATGCTGAGGAGTTTACCTTTTTTTGCACTTTGGTTTAGTATTGTTTGTATCCAGCATTGGGACATGTTTGGCTTCTTTCCTAGACATATGTGTCATGCATATTTTCATATGTATATGTGTGCTCTAATCGTTTATTGTTTAGTCTCCCACTGTTTTATTGTTTAATCTTGTATGGATGTTTACTACTTTCACAATTGCTTTTGTTTATATTCTGATGTGTACCTTGCCAATGAGGTCACAATTTCCCCACAATCACACCCAAGGCCCTCGCTGCTAGTCGGCATCCTCTGGCATTTGGGGAAATGCAACTGAGGCCATGTGACCAACCGTGTATGGTGCGCCTCTAGGTGGCTTCTGGAACCGGGGCATTAAAAAAGTGGTATTAGAGGTGTTTTTTTTCTTTTTACTTACTTTTTGGAGCCTTTAGCCAGGGATAGGATGAAATAGGTACATGGTAATTAGCTGTGCCCAGAAGCAGATAATCCATGTACATGGAAAAGCCATACTAACTCGTTTATTTCAATTTTAACAGTTTTCAATTTTACAGTTGATTTGATTTCACCTTGATTGAGGTGTGTTGTTACCATTGATATTATTTAGGTTTTATTATTGTTGCAACCCGATGAGATGAGGGTATTCCATCTCAGACATCATATAGGAACATTCTAAAAAATCACATGACATGCATTTTTCCCATGCCATCTAGAAGGAATTATTGATTGCATGTTTTTGTGGAAGATGATGTGTAAAATATGCATGATGTTGTGATATTTTCCTTGATATAAATGCATGTTATTGACAGGAAATACTTTTTGTAGAGATTTACTAGAATGAATAACAAATTTGGATTATTGAGGTGTTATAGGAACTAATTAATCGGAACTCAGTGGATCATTGACTTGTTTCCCTTGTATATGATATGTATGAGATGCCATGCTTTGATCCGCGGGGCGTATGGGCCATCACAGATCAAAATTTGGCTGCATAAAGTTTGTTTTCGGTGTTCTCTAGGCTTCGGAGCAATTTCTGAGCTACTGCCTAGAAATATCCAGAATACACGGTGTACTTTATAGATACACGCCGTGTAGTTTTCTATACCGTCTTACTGAATGTGTGGGCAGAAACACGGGGTTTTGGAAAATCATCAGGAACACGCCATGTATGGTAAGCACATGTCGTGTTGTGGTAACTGTGTGTCTACCCGTGTGACGGAAGACATGGTTGGATAAAAATTGACCTTACACATCGTGTCCTGCTTGTACACATCATGCCTTGTAATCTATGTAACCGGTCGTGTCACTAACATCATGGGTCAGGGAAAGTCATGCACGTACATGACATGTTTCCATGAAACACACCTTGTAGAGTGAGCCGTGTAGCCGGCCATGTAACTAACAACATGGGTCGGTGGAGTCTCTCTTATACACTATGTGTCTTCCATGAACACGCCTTGTAGTTCTGACTTAAGAGAGTCGCGTGGCTTAACCATGTAGAACAACCCGGGCAGGGGAAGAGGTTTCTTGTACATTCCATTTTTTGGGATAACACGTAGTGTGTTGGAGGTGTTACACGGCTAGTTTTGGTAGAAGTTCACGCCCATGTGAGTGACATAAGTGAACACATCGTGTAGGGAAAGAACACGTCGTTTAGTCATGTTTTGCATAACTTAAATTCCTTATTTTCCCTGTTCCATCTTGTGCCATCAATTTTCAGTCCTTGTTAATCCCGAATCTAAGTTGAGCTTTGGGCCTTTAAGATCTATGGCACCGAGACTTCCTCCAGTTGTTCACGAGTTGCAGGGAATCGATCAGACACAAGATATGGCTGATCAGGGACATCTTGTAGATCCTCCTACTGTGCTAGCCTTTTCACCTACAGTTATACCAGTTGGAGGCACTGATGTGCAATTTAGGGAAGGTTTTATGGGAATGATACAGACTTTCCAGGGGCCTCCACCTCCTGCATCGACTATGGTAGACTTGGTGCGGGTTTTCCAGCAGCAGTATTCTCCCACCTTCTCAGGGGAAGGAGGACCATAGGGTGTAGAGTCATGGAGTGAAGTAATGATGATGATCTTCGAGAATCTGGAGACGCCTCCATAGAGGTTGGTCGAGGACGCTACCTACATGCTATGATACTCCTCTAAGAGGTGGTGGGACATGATCTCACAGGTGGTTCATCAGCAGGTTATGGCATGGGAGGAGTTTCAGCATGAGTTTTATGACTACATCAATCTGAAGTCCCTGAGGGCCGACCGACCCAGGGAGTTTTTGAGTATAGAGCATGGTACTCTTTCTGTCATGGAGAATTCCTCTCATTTCACCGAGCTTTAGCATTTCACACCCCTCCAGAGTTCATATCGGTAGTACTTGGCATGGATGTTTGAGGATGGTTTCAGGCAGGAGATTAGCTTGCAGGTGAATACTTTCAAGCTAATTTCCATCGCTTCAATCATCAAATAGTTACTAATTTTATAGTGAAATCTGAGAGATTTTGGAGCTAAGATCCAGGGCAGTTCCACTTCTAGAGTTATTTCTCCACCAACAGACATCAGAAAGTGTCGTAGGGAGTCTACACGCAATGATCTGATGCGGCGGGACACATCTTCAGGTATCCAGGTAATATTCTACCAGTGTGGAAGAGCTGGACATATGAGGCCATAGTGCTAGAGGGACCAGTGGAGTGATGATCATGCATCAAGATGGGTTAAATTTCATGCTTTTGTCATGTATTCTCACCATCAGCTGGGGACAGAGGTTCATCCATGACTCCTCGTTCAGGAGCAGCGCCACCAGTTTCTCACGAGTCTGGGAACTGGGGTAATTCCGGGCGATCTGGCCGATGTGGAGGTTGTGGCAGCGGTGGTTAGTCACCGGTCGTTCAGTGAGAGTAGGGTGGATCAACTCAGAGCAGTCATGTAGAGTCACAGGGCCATGGTAAAGGTTAGGATTTTTCAGTGGATCAAACCCATCCAGAGCAGGATCCCAGACCTTTTATAGTTTGAGGTACGATCCTAGTTTCCTAAGTTTTCTCTTCATCTCTTTTCGATACTGGTGCAACACATAGCTTTATATCTATTTCTATTGTGGATAGCCTTGGGCTATGCATCTTTTCCTCTGCCAATATTTTGACTCTAGACACACCATTGGGAAAGAGGAAATCTAACCTACGTCAGTGCAGAGAGTTCCCTCTTTATGTTGAAGGGTATCACTTCATATGGGACCTCTATATCCTAGAGATGACAGGCTATGATGTAAATCTTAGAATAGACTAGCTAGTTCCCTTCCAGGCAGCCGTCGACTGTTATCACCGCAGAGTGAGTTTCGTATCACCAAAGGGTTGATCCATTCTTCATAAGGGTTAATGCGATGTCCAGTCTAGTAGAGCATGACCAAACAATCATGTGTTAGGTGGAGTTACAGCTCATATTGCTAGTCTATATCTGGATGACCAGGGGACTTCAGAGTTAGACTTTCCTCCAGTGGTGGATCATTTTAGAGATGTCTTTTCAGAAGACATTCCAAGATTGCTTCCAGAGCGTGGGGTAGACTTTTCTGTTGAGCTTGTTCCAAGAGTGGCACTAGTGTTCATTCCTCCTTATAGGATGGCTACACTTGAGTTGCAGGAGATCAAGAAGCAGTTGGAGGAGTTCAAGGAAAAGGGTTTCATCCGACCCAGTACTTCTCTTTGGGGTTTGCCTGTCCTGTTTTTAAAGAAGGAAAATGGATCCCTTAGGGTTTCCGTGGATTATTGGAAGCGGAACCAGTTGATGGTTAAGAACTGATATCCCTTACTGAGGATGGATGACCTCTTTGACCAGCTTTGAGGAGCCAGGGGGTTCTTGAAGATCTATTTGAGGGATGGATGTCATCATTTGAACATTAAACCATCTGATATACCTCCTACAGCTTTTCGTAGTAGTTATGGTATGTACGAGAATATGGTTATGTAGTTCAGCCTCACAAACGCACCTGCAGTTTTCATGGAACTGATGAACCGAGTGTTCCATCCATAGTCAGACTCTTTTGTGGTGGTCATCATGGACGATATCATGGTGTACTCCCACACTCGACATGACCATGATACCCATCTTGAGATCGTTTTGAGTACACTGAGAGAGAATCAGTTATATGATAAACTCTAGAAATTTCAATTTTGGATGGATCAGATTCACTTTTTGGGTCACGTCATCTTAGAGACAGGGGTATCATTGGACCCAGATTAAGTGAGAGAAAGAGTTTCCTAAGAGCATCCAAAGAGCTTCTTTTTGGTGCGGAGTTTTATAGGGCTTGCTGGATACTACAGACACTTCATACGTGACTTTTCACGCTTATCAGCACCACTGACTGCTCTGACCAAGAAGGGTGAAAAGTTCTAATGGATAGATTCTTTTGAGTCAGCCTTTCAAGAGTTGAAAGGGAGGTTGAATTCAGCACTGATACTAGTCTAGCCAGATTTGGGAAAGAGCTACACTATTTACTGTGATGCCTCAGGTATCAGTCTAGGAACTCTGCTTATGAAGGGAGATGGAGTGGTTGCGTATAGTTCTCAGTAGTTAAGGACACATGAGTGTAACTACCCGACACACGATATGGAGTTGATAGCTGTTGTTCATTCCTGACGCTGTTAGAGACATTATCTTCTGGGAGAGCACTTTATGGTGTTTACCGACCAAAGGAGTCACAAGTACATCTTCACTCATTGTGATCTGAATCTGAGACAGTGCAGGTGGGTCGAGTATCTTCAGTCCTTTGACATAAAACATGCCTATACACATAGGAAAGGCAACATAGTGGCTGATGTGTTGAGCCGGATGACTCCGATTTAGGAAGTTCAAGAGACCAGCAGTGAGTGGAAGCTTAGGGATCTATTCTCTGAGATGCATATGGAGGTGCATGACAGACCAGGGCAGAGTTTCCTATCTTCGGTAGCTGTTACCTCTACATTTCTTGATCAGGTACAAATGAGGCAGCTATCAGGTTTGGAAGTCCTAGTCCTACGGGAAAGCGTGTCAGGAAAAGCCCCTATTCCTAATTGGACAGTGGGCGGGGTTAAGATCTTGTGCTTCTAGGGACGTGTATGGGTGCCAACATACATAGGGGAGGAGTTAATGTGGGATTTCCATTCCCCAGTTTGGGTAGTTCATCCTGGCATCACCAATAAGTATCATGATGTACACCGCTAGTATTGGTGGCCAGCTATGAAGAGAGATGTTTCTGGTTTTGCCGTTAGGTGTTCTTCTTGTCAGCAGGTGAAGGGAGAGCCTCAGCAACCAGTATGTCTTTTACAGCAGTTACACATTCTTGAGTGGAAGTGGAATGATGCCGCGATGGACTTTGTGACTGGTTTTCTGAGGTCTCCTCGAGGGAATGATGTTGTGTGGGTTTTCATCGATAGGCTTACGAATATTTCTCTCTTTTTCCGATCAAGGAGACCATCAGTGTTGATGAGTTGGGACAATTGTACATCTGAGACATTTAACGTCTACAAGGAGTTCCATACTCCATTGTTTCAAACAGAGATGCGTGTTTTAACTCTTGGTTCTGGAAGGGGATTCAAAAGACTTTTGTAATACAGTTACTTTTGAGTACAACATACCATCACCAGACAGATGTCCAGTCAGAGCCCATGATTCAGGTGCTTGAAGATATGTGTGGAGCATGCATTCTGGACATTTAAGGTTCTTGGGAGAAGCATATACCTCTTGTGGAGTTTTCCTACAACAATAGTTTTCAAGAAACTATTCATATGACACCTTATGATAATTTTTACAGTAGAACATGACAATAACCCTTCTGTTGGATGGAGGTATGAGAGGCAGCATTGTTGGGACCTCACCTTGTTCAGTAGACCTTAGATCATATAGAGTTGATTTAGAAGAGGATACGGCACAGTCTCGACAAAATTATTTTGCAGATCCACGGAGACGACCTCTAGAGTTCGAGGTCAGGGATTAGGTGTTCCTACGTGTCGCACCGAGGTTGGGACACAAGAGGATTAGAGACAAGGTAAGCTTTCACTGAGGTATGTCTGGCCATTTGAGGAGTTAGAGAGAGTGGGTCTAGTTGCCTTTCAGTTGCAGTTACCTCAGAGGTATCAGACTATGGACGATGTCTTACACATTTCTCAACTCCAACATTACTTTTCAGACCCATACCATGTCTCTAAACCTGAGGAGGCTGATCTCGAAGAGGATGCATCATTTGAGGAGCATCCTATCATGACTTTCAATCTTATTACAAAGGTTCTTTGTGATAGGTCTGTTCCTCTGGTATGGGTGCTTTGGCACAACGGGCGAGTACATGATGAGACTTGGGAGAGGCAGGCTGTTGTACGATTGCAGTGGCTGGAGCTTTTCGGGGATTCTTCTTCTACACCTTCCTAGGGAAATTCGGGGACAAATTTCATTAAGGGGGGAAGTTTTTGAGAACCCAATCCTTCTTTTGATGTATGATTATCCTTTTCTAATGTTTTTGAGAAAAGAGGAGATTTTGGAAATTTTTGAAGTACAGGTCGTGTACCTTATAAGTACACGCGACATACTTTATTGCCGCTCGAGACCATGTGATGGACTTTTCATGGACACACACATGGCCATGTAGGACTGACATGGAGTGCGCCTAAAGAGGAGTACAAAAAATCCTAGTACACTCCGTGTAATCCAAAAATTACACAACATGTACTTTGTTTTTTTAATTAAACAGACCGAGGTAGCATATGATGGGCAGAACCATCTTATTTTAGGTGTTCTTCATCTGTGAGAACTCGAACGGAAGAAGATATTCATTGTACTCCCAAGAGATTGACCTTCATCTGAATCAAACTCTGTCAATTGCATTGGAACCAAAACGTTGAGTTCTCTCTTCAGCTGGAAGCTTGTTTTCCATTTCACTCTCTTTTCCAAGTTATCATAGGTTGAATGTTTTATGAGTTTTCATATATCTATGAAATTATAAGAATAATGAATCCATGTGGCTCAATTATAGAAATCACTTAAAGTTGAGGTATGTGGTTTTTGTCTTTCTGTAGAAGGTATTTGTGTATTTTGTGCAAATTCCACGAATACCCTTGAACAGGGTATTGTGTGTTTCCTATTTTTCCTTTGCTATTTTCCTATTTTTCTTAAATGATTGAATACAGGATACTGCGAGTGATTAGGGTATTTTTCTATGCTTTGGATGTTTTTCCAAAGCATTTTTTTCTGTTAATGACCGCTGGTCTAGTTTTGATTGTTAGGCATTTTTTAGTTCCAATCATGGCTTATAGGATGGTGTGAATGTTCTTCCATTGATGAGATGTTGTAGAATACTAGCCAAGTATTTCATGAGGATCAATTTCGCCGTTATGCAATGATATACCTGATGAATTTATAGAGGTATGAGAGAACCTGGTGTTGCAGACCATAGGGGGAATAGACACAATGGATTCTCTAGAGTGTCATTAATTTACGATGCGAGACCACATGGGGAATTGAAGTTGAGTGCTTACTCAAAGTGTCTGTAGTTTCTCAACGTGGGCCATAGGGGGAATGAGACATTGAGTGATTCCCCAGAGTTCCTTTAGTATGATAAGAGACTATTGGGGGAATTGACAGTGAGTGCTTCCCCATAGAGTCTATTCTTTTTTTAGCTGAACCAGAGGGGTGAGATTGTGTGTGCCTCCCAGAGGGTTTCTAGTACTTGTAGGTTGAACCTTAGGGGTAAGGTTGTGAGAACTATCCAGAGGTTACATTTTTGTTCTACTTGATTGAATGGTTGTTTCTTGTTTGTAAACTATATGCTAGAATTGTGGATTGTTTAATGCTGTGTATTATCTTGTTTACTACTTGCTGTTTACTGCTTATTGTACTTTACCTGGAATATATTTACTGACTTTTAGGCATAGATATTTGGGTGGTTTCCTACTGGGACTTTGTCTCACATCCTATTTAAGTCATTATTCTAGGCCCAAACAGATTATATTGTTGAGGGAATAGATAATGGAAAGCACCCTTCGAATTCAGGTACCTAACATGCTGTGGAGATGGAGATAATGAGACCAAACTATATCTTGCAATGCTGAGGTGTTTACCTTTTTTCTTTTTCACTTTGGTTGAATATTGTTTTTAAACCACATTATGACTTTTTTGGCTGCTTTCCTAGACATATGCATAATACATCTTTTCATATGTATATGTGTGCTCTAGTCGTTTATTGTTTATTCTTCCACTTTTTTTTGTTTACTCATGTATGGATATTTACTGCTTCCGTTATTGCATTTGTTTATCTTCTGTTGTGTACTCTGCCAATGAGGGCATAGTTTCCCCATTATCACACCCAAGACCCTCACTTCTAGTCGGCAGCCACTGGCGTTTGGGGAAATTCACTTGAGACCATGTATCCAACTGGGTACGAGGTGACTCTATGTGGCTTATAGAATCGGGGAGTTACAAATCAAGGATGAGTGAAGTAGAAACAATCATTGAGAAGTAAAAAAGAGGGTGTTTATTTGTAAGATGATTTCTTTTGGAAGAATGTTGGGTTGGTCATAAACTCATATATAAAACATTTATATCAAAAAATTAGTAATATGGGGACTACTAAATTATTTCTAAGGCATATCCATAATGAAAATGGGTTGAAAGAGGGAAAACCCAAAGTATGAGCCTTGGGATAGATAATTTTCCCATACCTTGTATCTGAAGACTTTATTCACATTAATATCCTATATACCCACATTAGATTCAATAATTAACAATTATAGAAACTTTTATACATTAATAATATTCATTAATGTGTTATTAAGTTCATTTATGGTCTTTTGGATTAGTTATAGAGTTTAAATTAATTGTTTGAAAATGTTCATTTTCATAGTTTTCCTAGACTGTTCACATGTATTCACAAATTGAAGATCATTTAAAACATGGATAAAAATCTAGAATTGTAATTATATGTTATTTTTTATGTTATAGTACATGAAATGATCTTATAAATTATTTTTTATATACCATGAGAATGAATCATTAGAAAATAATTTAATGACGATCGTTTGGGTTAATTCTGGTGGTTTTCTGATCATGTAGCACTCTACTATGATTATTGAAGAGTAAAATGGGTTAGGTTGTTACATTATATATGAATAATTTAAATGTTGAATAAAATACTTTAAATAAATATCTTGAATAAAAAATAATTCAAGTAATTTAAATTCATTAAAACAAATAAATATCATAAATCAACAAAAAATTATATAATTTGGAAATTTAAAATATATAACTTGAATAAAAAATATATTTAACATAAAATTATTAAGATGAATGTCATTAAATAAATAAACATAATAAATAAATGAAAATAAATGAATCTAATTGTTAAATATGTATTTTAATAAAATATTTAACTAACTTATTTTCAAATATAACTCAAATAAAAATAATAAATTGTAATTTAATTTTATAAAATAAATATGTTGAATTTAAATTTTAAAGTAAATAAATAAAATATTTAATGTAAATTCTTTAATGTTTTAATATACCAAAATTAAAATAATTTAATTTAAAATTATATAAAAATAATTTACGAAAAAATTTTCTTCATAAATTGTTGTTTGAGATTACAATGACTATGATAAAAATATATATGAAGTCACTATCCTAAATAATATATTTCCCATTCTTTCGACACCAATTATATAAAAATATTATTTTAGTAAAGATTCCTCCAATAATCTTATTTTGTTGAATATATAATAAATAATTCTAATTTCAAAAATACTCAATATCAATCATTACAAAGAAAAATTCACCCCTAGTATTTGAATAAAAAATTTATTAAAAACTCTAGATATGTTTAAAAAAAATAACTTGAAAAGAAAAATTTAATTCTTTGAATATTAAAATAAATAAGTTGTATTAAGAAAAATACAATTATTTTCAATATTTAAAATAAATTAACTACAATATTTTGAAATATTTAAATTAATTTTTTTTTAAATTGTATGAAAATAATTTAATAAAATACTTTATTCCCAAATTCTTGATTGAGACTACATCTTTTGTGAAAAAAATATGTATAAATACTACCTTGAAGTGTATATTTCCCATTTTCCCTCATTGATTTCTCCCTCAATTTCCCTATTTGTTATGAGAGTGAGTTCTCTTGATCCACCTTGAATATGTACTTTGATTACAATCAAATGTATACTGATTGATATATGCATGTGATTCACTTAATGTGATACAAATATTAGGTTTTCAAGTACTATATATATGGTAGTGTTCTTAGATTACATGTCGTATTGAAAGGATATATTAGTTTTCAGCTATAATGAAAACCTAAATACATTATGATCGTAATCGTAAACATTTTTCATGTGGTCTAGATATATCATTATGAAGAGGCACATATGATGTTTTACTATTAGGTTTTTGGGCCTCATAAGCATTGATACTTCTTCACATAATGTTCCCACTTGATGATCTCAAGTATATGAGATCACGAGGACTGACCCGCTAATAGGAATACTATGTGATTTGGGTGTTATTGGTTATTTTTTATTTGTGAACATGTGTGTTGGTCTCCTTACTTATTATTAATTTATATCATTGATCAGAAGATTTTATGTACCTGATGGAAACCAAGAAATTGTTTTTTTTGGAAAGGAATCTTGAATCATATTCGACATTGATGATATGACATTTATTAAATAACCAAGACATGATTTGTTACTTCTAGGTATAGGAAGAGATACCTTGATCCCTGTTGATGAGATTTGTAGTGAATTCATTAAACCTGTGTCCTTAATAGAAGAAGGTAATTCCATATTATATAGATAAACAAATAAAAAATAATGAATTAAAGGATGGTAGGACAAAATATACTTCTTTCTTTATAAGATAACATGTAACAAACATATTATATTATACAATGAAAATTCGTAGGAGAGACTTTCATTATTATGACATTACATTATATCTTTAAGTCCATAATGTGATGTTAGAAATCGCTTCTGGTGTATGTGTAGAACTCAATTCCATCACGATATGGACCAACTGGGTCAGTTACTAATTTTATTATAATGTTTTTCCAATTATAATGAATTGTGGTTTAGGACATGGTGGAACCCACCATGATAGTCGGGTATTTTCCAAGCGTGAACAATCACAATCAATTAAATATATTCAATGTTATTCCAGTTTAGAATTATAAGAATCAAATGTATTAAATTATTGTATTCAAGGGTCATTAAGTGAAATACTAGAATAATATTTACGAATAAATATTCATTATTTAAGGTTTGTTAAATATTTCAGGGGATGTTCGGGTCCATTTTATGAGTCATAATTTGTAGTGTCACATGATTTTAATGTTAGAATTGATAAAATATTTGTGAAAATATTGACATGTGATGACCACCAATGATTAAACATGTTCAATTAGAAAAGTTACTGTTTTTATACTTATATGGATATTTCCCATTAATCGTCCTGAAACTACATTCTATTTCCATATTCATAAGAACCATGTGATACAAGTCGACCCAACTCAGTTAGACTGAACTAGCTTGGGTTTATATAAGAAAACGCCTAAAAACATATGAGAGGGGTTTTCAACCCCTGCCCTTATAAATTTGGATCCATGCTGGTGTGCACCTTAGTTTATAAATAAATAAATTGTATATTATTATGAAATAAATATAAATTATCATAATTTCTAGGGATAGTGACTCCCACGGGCTCTTTTCCCATAGGAAATTATTACCATTTCCATTCACCTCCCAAACTCTATCTTATGTCATTGATCATACTTTTTAGATCATTATTAGATAATAGTGATTAATAAAGACCATTTATTAAAACCTCTATATACCACACAAACCAACATATATATATTATTATGTAAGTGGAATATATAACATTAGACCCTAAATACTTTCTTACTACTTCTTCACTACTTCTTTTACATTACCGTTTTTCATTTTCCAGCACCATACCCATTATTTTATGCATGTTTTGTAAATGATATAATTTACCCATGATCAATCACATGTTTTTGATTTCAAAATTCCTTGTAGTTTCAATCAAAATCAATCATTTTCATAACACATTATCAAAAACACTTTCCTCTCTGCATTTCCCATTGTGACGATGTTGCATTGATCACTATAATTGTTGTTAGATAATTCTTCACGTGACAATAGTGGGTCTTATTTTCAAAATCATATATTGTTATATTTATTCCCCTATTGATTTAATTCAAAAAATACATAAATTATTTTCTTAATCATTTTTTTCTAGAAAAATAATGATCTCTGAAAGAGAAGTAATGACTCGCCATTTTCTAATTCCCTGAACTGAATGTGATTGATTATTATTAAAATAGTGTTTATAATCAATGTGGTAAATGTTGAAACAAACATCATTCATAAAATGAAAAATGAATCCTTACCACCCAAAGAGACAGAATGATGAACATCACATATGTGTTGTTAACCAAAGTGAAATTCACTGATCATGATGGGAGAAATAATAAAATTTTACATCTCCTACACGTAAAACATAATGGTATCAATCTTGATTATGATGTATAAAATCTCATGAAATAGATGATATTTATTTTTTATATTTTAAAATAAACATTGTATTTTTTCCATTTCCCTTATTTCATATATATATAACCTATTCACTGAATTTTATTGATATTCATTTATTGATATGGATGAAAATGTTGAATTGAATATTCATGTAATGTCTTGAAAACATCATGAAATCTTAACAAACAATTTTATTTCATTATTTGAAGTGAATGAAAATATACATAATTTTGTTCTAAATATAGTACGGGGGGAATATGATATTTTTCAAATCATCATTGTGGATTATTTTTTATATAAAATTTTATAATAATATTACAACAAGAAGTGGTTTAGTGATGATACATATTAAAAGAGAACAAAGATATTAATGAATATTCATAAAATAGTGCGTCTATAAAGTATGATATGAAAATAGTATCTTTTGAAATTATTTTGTAAAGTATTTTCCATCTATCATTTTTTTCTCTAATAAAAGAAATATGAATAAAAATTATGACTTATCACATGTTATAATCTTTTATTATTATTAATCTTAACTCTTGAAGATGTAGTATATTCTCAGGTATTTAAATTTATCTTTTGTGAACAATAATAATGGTTTTTATAAGAGTTAATAAATTCTTTTGGATGGTAAAAAATTTATAATAAATAAATATTTTATTTATCTAAAGTCTAAATGAGATATATTAAACAATAATGAAATTCTTGAAAATATATATCATATAGACATTGAATATAGGAGGTGGTAAAAAGATCTATATATAACATGAATTCATAAGAGATAAAAATTGATTCTAATGAATTTTTTATGTATAATTGAATCAATTATGGTAAACCTGATGTTTACTGATTACAAAACGTTAAATACATGTACATGATCTAAAATTTATTGATAAAATAGTATGCATCCATCATGGGAAGATTGAAGGATTTATTTAATGGATGCTTTTCTACTAACTTATCACATATAAGAGAATTATGCATTCTCATTATGTTATTATGAATGAACCTATATGGTGATTTACCATGGATTTATTATAATTTTTTAAAAACCATAAATATCACTACTAGATATGATGGAAGTGAATTTCCAATTTCCATTATCTATACTAAATATTGTAAATAATCTTTCATATGTCAACTCCATTGAAATTTGGACATATGTGTCTCCATCTGCATCCATTCAACTCACCCTCCTCACATACCCTCTTGAATTCCTCCCCCTCCCCTCTTAATTCCCCATCTCCCTACCCAACTCCCCTCTCTGCATATGCCTCCCTAACTCCTCCTCTCCATGCCTCCACTCATTATACCTCCTCCTCGTCACAAAACCATGATATCCTCCTCATTGGCTCTACCTCAAATGACTCAATCAATCCTATGTTATTTTTACCTTTCCTCCACCATCAGCCTCTCCCCCCAACCCATTTCATCCTCATCATCTTTGCCACCAACTCTTCATCACCTCTTCCACCACCACCTCATCTATGACACATCCTTGCTTCAGCTATGCATTGCTGCTTTAACCACACATCCCTACTTCGCTGCCCTAGATCCCTATTTTCACCACTCCCACCCCTCTTCCACCTCATTGCTTCTGCCTCCGCATCCCCACCTATGAATCTGCCTCATGGCCTCCGGCATGACTCCTCCATCATGTCGCATCCACCTACTCCTATGACTCTGAATTCAACCCCAAATATGACTTTTCAACCTTGTAAGTTTCTGTTTCCTCATATCACCCTATGACACCTCCAAAATATCCCTGATATTGATTTCAATGGTTTGAATTTCTTATTTTATATACTAATTTCTATAAACCCTAAATTTACTTAATCTGATGAATTTTTTATATTACAATTTTTCTAATTTTACCTTGAATAACATTTTTTGTTGGTGGAATCAACTTCCTCAATAATTCCCTATAATTTTCTTCATTCTTGAAGTCTCATTTGTTGGTGACATTTCATCCCAACAATGATTTCATTTCCATATGCACAGCACTACAAAATAGTGATTATCCTGTGTTAGGGATTTAAAAGAGATAGCTAAAAAGATAATTAAATAACCCCTTTGTCAGCAAAAAAATCTATTAGTGGGGGTATTTAATATCACTAAAAATTGTTGTTAAAGGGGGCCTTTATCAAAAAAAATTACAATCACTGATAAATGAGGTCTATTATCAGCGCTTTTTTATGAGCATTGATAAAAGTATACATAAAAAAAATTATATTTCATTAAAAATAATATATTAAAACGTAAATATAATTATATTGATATAAATATAATATATATATTATTTGAAATATGTTTTAGATAAGGTAAATAGGCATTTAAACATAAAATAAAAGATAATTAGTGAAAATGGATTGTAAAATAAATATTCATTTAAATAATTTTTTTCTTATTATTACTATGTAATAGTCATATAATATCAAATTGATGATAAAAAATTCCAAAAATAATAAAAGATCTCAAATAATTGAAAACGTAGCTCAAACTTCGAACGACCATAAATTTTGATCTGGGTGTCCGTTTGGGCTCTACCACATATCAGATCGAAGCCTGTGATTAATTGTACATAGTTGTGACTAGGGGGCCCTGATCACTATTTTTCAATGCTAAAAGGCCTATAATTCCTCCAAAACTAAGTTTTTAGTCATGTTACACTAATTTTTTAACTTTTGATGGCTTTTTAGCCTCGTTTATGGGGGTTCTTTTTCCCTTTTCTAGTGGGGACTGATTTAATTCCCATGTATTATGTTCATATTGATATTATGGATTTTATGTTTTATCATTTGTCATAATATAATTTTATTTGTACTAAAATATATAACAACATATACATATTTTTCATATATTCACACGTAAAATATTAATTTTATAAATAAAAAACTATGCATATTTACGTATAAAATATCTTTATTAATATATAAACAAATATATAAAAACATATATAAATATATGGATAAAAATGTAACAAAATTTATATAAATATTATGATATGTCATAAAATGTGAAACAAAATAGTATATGTGAGTGGAAAAGTATTTGATATATATGATGGAGGTTTAGGGTTTACAACTTACTGGACGTATGGGTGTGTGCGGGAGGATGGGATTATCGAAAGCATTGACAATGGGGTGGGCATGTGGAAAGCGCTGATAATGGGGTGGCTGAGGCGTGGGAAAAATTATATACCCTTTATCAAGAGAGCCTTTATCAGAGATTTTTTATCATTGTTAATGGCCCCCTTTAATAGTGATAAAAAGAGTTTATAAAGGGGACCTTTAACAGTGCTAAAAAAAGCATCGATAAAAGTTTTGGGGTATTAACCTCACTTTGATTATCAGTGCTTTTTTAGCACTGATAAATGTATTTTCTATTGTTGTTAAAGGATGATTTTGTAGTAGTGGCATCTGTTTGGGAATTTTTTATTCATGATGGTTCTTCGAGTAGTTGGTGGTGAAGGTGTTTTCATGGGTTAATTATTCTTATAGTGGGTAAATCGTATTTAAGACATGTTTTTTTTGATGAATCTCATAAATCATTTATATTTAATATTGTATTTTACGTATTAGAATTTTTGAAAATTCACCTACCATCACATTGAATGATTATATTCCCACAAGTCATGAAGAATCTTCACATAAATTCTAGGTTAACCCTTTTCCACTAGAAATCTACACCTTGTAGTTCTTTCATGATTTATATTTATTATTTTGTTCTAATTAATTTTATATGGTTTAAATTAGTGGTTTTTATCACAGAATAAATTTCAAATAATATATGTGTCATATAGATAATCATCTATGATTAATACATTAGGGATGGATTTCTGGTTATATTTAAGAAATTATTATATTTATTTTATTCTTCCTATGTATATATATTGTACTATATTATTTCTGACCTTGAATCATGAAACATCTCTTCTTGTTTTTTAATTTAAAATCATCTTCTTTTTAGGTGGATGGTTATTTGTATCTTCTAGAATTTCTTTTATAAAACTAAACTCGGGGATTTTAAGAAATTGGATTTTTATTCTCATATATTCTTGAGACATCACCTTTTAGTTTTTTGATACGATGAACCTATGAATATTTGATTTAGGAATCAAAATTATGTAATTACAAATTGTAATTGGCCATCTTGGTTCCCATGGTTTTCATTTTCATTCCAAAAATCTATTCCATTGTGTTTTGGAAAAACTCATTCAATGTTGATTTTTTATTAAAGTATCATGTTTGATTGGATTCTATATTTTCTTCGAATTGACTCTAACAAAAAAATTTATGAAAACTGTTAGGTTGATAATATCACTATGTAGTTACTTACTACATCAATGCATGGAATTAATGAATGGTGTTATATATTAATGTTTGATTTCAATTTTCCCAAAAACATTGTTATACTATGTGCTCACTCACAGTAAATATCCATTTTATTTAGGTGTCACTACTATTTAGCTGTAATTTAGAATTGATTGTTTCTTCCATCCCACGCGAGTAATCTAGGGGTTCATCCCTGTTTTAATTTCAAATTTTCAATTTTTCTAATTTTACTATTTACCACTAAATGAAATCATTTGTTTTGTATATGATTTTGTGTGTATTTATTTTTTATATTTGTGAATTATTTTTTCACAATTTTTTTAGTATTTATTTTTCTTTTAATTCCATTTCCACAACTACATATTTACTATCACTAATTATAATTTTAATGTATACCTTTTCTATTTGGAAATATTCTTTTCAATATTGAAATAATTTCTTATCATTAGGAAATTTCTTTTTTTATGAATGTGAAGTCATTAGAACAGTTTTAAACATGAAAGCATGAATAATGATTCTTTGTGATTCAACTCCCTTATGATTACTCTACCACCATTCCATTAATGGTGTTGAGGTCTTCCATTGTGTCTCAAATTGTCTACAAGAGGGTTGTCTAAGATTTAATTTTTCCTATTTTTCCTGATATTATTTTATGTTGACAAAAAAATTAGGATGATAATGCTGATGATGTTTGATTCATATATTTTTATCATTATAGAAGATTCATTAAGATGATGAACTAATGAAAAACACTTTTTGTTGAAGAATAATGGTAATATAATTAGGCGTTTATATACAACATACACTAAATTTTATATTGGTGAACGTTCATTGAACTATTTTTTCCATCTCCACCAGATATATTATCATTACTATAAATATTCAATGCAAATAGTCTTCCATTATAATTTAGTTTTTTTCTATCTATATGATTTGATCATTAAGTATATAAATACGATGTTAAGGAAGGGTATTTCATCTTTAAACCATATGGATCTTGAATAATAATGTCTCCAATAATTGAAACACTTTTTAGGTTATGGTTAGGGTGTTGGTCACAAGTAAAATTTAATATCTTTTATAAGAAAATTCAATCTATTAATTTATGTCTTGGTTGATGTTGTATTGAAGGTTCAAATGATCATTTTAAACTGTTAGTAAATATAAAAAAAATATATGTAGTTTCTGTAAATTGAAATTTTATTTCATATCAATAAATTGAATCTGTACATTCTATTTATTTTTCTAATGATATATTATACTTTAAATTCTTTGGATTCATGTAATCTATTCTTTTCCATATGAATGTGGTTTTAGCATGATGGTGTATAATACATACTTGTAATTTTTATCCAATTATTTCCTTATTACTAGGAGCATTTCCTTACTGCGAAATCAAGTTACATAAATGGAGTTCTTGAATATAAAAATTTAGTTATCACAACCAAAACCACTATGGTACTAATCTACACTTTAAACATCAAATATTTACTACTATATTGATGCATATGTATATAGTTTAATATGAATTGTAATTTTAAATAGTTTTACATCTTCATTAATACCTATAATGTAGAAAGTCTATACTGCCACCTAGATTTTTAATACCATTTATGTAAATCTAATGTATGCATAAATTTGAATATGAAATCTTCAAGAATAAATAACATTCAATCAATAGAAAAATTTTATATGATAGATTAATATATAATAGTAGAACTAATGTTTCACAAAAATGTAATATACAGTTACATAAATGATGTTGAAAAACTTATAATGCTTCAACATGATATCTATCTTTGTGTATATCAAAAACATAATTGATTATTCTAGAAACATGAAATATTTGAACATTAACAAATCTACATCAGAGCTAACATCATATGTTTAACTGAATTAGGAAAATGTAATGTATATTTACTATCATAAGTATTATAGAATATGAACAATGTTTTAAATGCCTTAATAACTTATATAACTCTATATTGAATACAAAAAATTGGAGAAACTATGCAAGCAATATGAGATGACATGATAATCATTTTGATATTTAATATGAGATATTTACATTTATTTAACAGTTTATATGAAAATTACATATTAAAATATGCTCTAATAACAATATTGAAGATGAATTGAAAATAGTTAAGACAGAAATGAATAACCGGACTGATTATGCTTCAAAAATAATCTCAATTTCAATTTTGTACCATTTTTGATAACCAAAATTTATATTTAATATGAACACATTTACAGATGGAAATATTTTATAACATATGAATTGAAGGTCTACAAACTAATGAACCACGATGCATGCAAAAAATAGACAAAACACGGAGAAAATTTCAAGAAGATACCTAAAAGAGACATGCTAGGAATCCCAGAAGTGACCTACCAGATTGAAAACATATTTATTTTAATCTCTCTTACCACGGATCTAATGCACAAGAAAAATGAATTTATGAAATATGGTGACCCTCTTGGTGTGAATGGCGCAAATATTGGTATCTTTGAAGAGACCTATCAGGTACATCATCTGAATCAATGTTGTCTATGTAAATCATCAAATCATATTCTAGTTCATCCCCATATTGATGTTATATAAGAAGACATCCAAATTTTATTGAATGGTTATATTGATTCCCATGCTACAGCAAGATTAAATATATCTTCATTATTTTTGTGATTCAATATCATGTTGTTAGGACTTGTGAAGTGGTTGATGGCCCTCAGTTGAAGCTACATTGTAGAGACCCAAAGCTTGACTTACATGGACATTACATTACTTTTGCGGAATACTTAGTACATAACAAAAACACACACAAAGGATCGTAATAGTTTAGTGTCTTTGGAAACTCGGAATATAATCTTCTAATCGTGGTGAAAGATCTTCATCATATCTCATAAAGATCTTCCTTTTTTTACCTAAAACCTTTTTTATATCCTGGGGAATAGAAAACATAAGAGGGTGAGCTCAAATGCTCAGTAATGGTAAACAAAAGAAATATCAATCACATCATATTCATAAGAACATAACATTTCGGAAATCTTAACCTCCAAAAGAGAGCATAATTTCATAACATGGGATAAATCATAGTAGTGAAATGAAATCCCAATAATCATAACTTAAAACATGAAACTTTGGGTCATACACACATAATCATAGAGAATCATTTCTTATTAGTCAAGACTCCTTTCCAAGACTATCTTAGTGGACAAAGTCCATTTCTGAACCGAGTCACCCTCGTTTCAGTCATGTTTCACTGAACTGGTTCAACCTACCATTCCAGCCATGTCTATCTCATGAGATATAAAATCTTTACCCAATGCATTGGAGGGAGATATAGGTCCCACCCATCTCATAATGATACCATTCTTATGTGTGCCATAAAATCATAAATCATACATCATTGCATAACCCATGTAATAAAAATGGAATTCTTAAACATCGTGACATTATAAAACAATTAATATAAGATAAATGAATTCATAAAAATAATTCCATCACAACATAATCAAATCAATGTAATGATAGGGATAGATTCAGAACCCTATTTTATCGTAGATGGAAAATAATTTTGATAAAACACTTGAACTCCATTCTTGAGAAAAATATCCTTTCTACTTCAATTTTTTTTTCCTTTCTGAACATGTCATACAATTTTAAACTAAAAGAAGTTGATTAAAAATAAACATGAAAACTTATAAAGTAAGCCTCTTGGAAATAATGTTTTAAAAATCCATTCATGTCGTATATGTTAAAAAAACATTCTTTTCATACTTTTGTCAGAAAAGTCAAAAAAGTACCTCGTACGAAAAATGACAAAAGATTCCTTTCATATCTTTTACTAAAAACTCACCGAAGGGTAAAATAGGATTTAAACAGTTGTAGTTGAATGGAAATAATATTACATATTGAGGAAACATGGATGTGGATGATAAAATACACCACAGTAAATGCCAAAGTATAAACAATCTCGGATAAAAATGAGATTGTGATATTTCCCCTACCTTATGTCTGATTTACTTCATAAGTGTCCAAACCTCTTGTATAATGATTTAAATAATGTCATTGACTTATTCCAGAATAATACTCATTTTTATGATATCATATATAGTTCACTTATGACTTTATATTACCCGTTCTTTTGTAAATTCCATGTTAAAGAGCGTTTTGGGTAAAATCGTCTCATTTGTCGTTCGTGTTTTAACTTGTAATTATTCATATGACTACTTAGATCATGGTTAATTAATTATAGAATATAAAACATGATTTATATATAATATATATTCATAATATACATATATATAATAGATCGATAAATGGAATGAAATAAACCGTTCATGGAGACGGTAGGCCATACGTACGCATGAATGCTGTTTTCGTTTCCTCATTGAGTTGAATGGAATTAAGTAGATGAAATACATATATACATAAATCCAGTAGCTTTATAATTTCATATATTTCATTATTATTGCTTATATATACTTTGTAATCATTCTTAAATGGTTAACATGGAGAATGAACCTCATCACGTCGTGGAGACGGTAGTACGTACGTACGCACGAGCGATGATATCGTTCTCATAATCGTGAGATTTTATTGGAGTGTATGTATACTATTACAGAAAAGATATCACTTTAAAATAATTATATATAGTTATTATTTACACCATTATACCCATCCAAGTTAGGTGGTGGTGGAAAATAGATTACACCACGGCGTGGAGATGGTATTCCGTACGTATACACGCGCGATGATTTCATTTTCCGTAGGATGGATAGATGGTAAAATAGGGTTGTTTCATACTTATAATAACATATCAGTATATGAGTGATACTGATTTTATTACATCATAATGAAACATCTAAAGAAGAAGAAGTGGAAGAAGAAATAAAGATGAAAGAATCGGTAACGGACATTACCTCTCCTTTGAAGCACCCCTTTGAGATCTCATTTTATGGCACTAAAATTGGCCTTTAAGGAAGACCAGAACCTCTAGGATGTTTCTAGGGAAGTGGAGAAGAGAATTTGGCATGGTGTTTCCTAGTTTGAAGGTTCAAATTGGTTTGAGGAGGAGAGGGAGGAGGTGCCCTTTTATAAGGGAGGAGAGGGGCTCCTTTGGAAAAATTAAAAATATTATTTTATTATAAAGTCAAGTTCGGTTTTAAATAGCTCCAAATTGATTTTTTTCGAAGCTAAGGTGGGGATGGGTCGCAATCCTCTCATACAATATAATTTAGACATGTTTAGGTTCCTATTTTAACCTTATCATTTAGATTTAACATTAATTTAAATAATTTTACATTTACCGTGTCTTCTTGTGTTCTTATACTATAAGGTTAATAAACATACTATAAGAATCCAAAAGAACCCCAAGTTGTTTATTATTAATATATATGAACTTATATATGTCATTTGGACGAACCTATTATTTTTAGTAATAAAATAACAATTAATAATATAATATTTGTTTTAAAACCTATTTTATTTCAATTTTGACACTATTTAGTAATTGATTTTTGTGAAAATCATAACAGAATGAATAGTTCAAAAATATATAATTAAATAAATACTAACATGTCATATTAACCTATAAAATTATGTTAATTCATAAAAAGTCTTAAATTACATTTATATGGGTATTTATAACATCAATTATGTCAATATTTCATTAATAAGATAATTACTGCATCATCTTTGTTTCATAATAAATGATAATTATTTAATCTCTAAAAATTCTAAATAAATTCCTATGATGTAGATAATTGTATTATATTTCTGGAGACTATTTTTTTTCTAATTTTCATGAAGTTTATCAATAAATTAAAATTATTATACTTATAAGATTTAAGAAAGTGACATGTTGTCACATTTTTTGGTTTTAATAATAATTAACTTATTTTCATAGAAACAAAGTCCATTAAATGAATCTAGTCCGACCCTTAGGTGATATGGGTCGACTTATAGTAATCCAATAGGATTTTTCCAAGTGTTAGGGAAATTTTATAATCTTATTTTTTCCCTTAATTACCGGATTTACCTTTAACTATAGTAAATAAAATTTACCGTAGTTACTATTCACAATGCCCAAAAATAAAAAGTAGCTTATTAACATAATTTGGACCCACTGATTCAAAATATGGAGTCCATTTTTCCAAATACAAAACAAAAAATTTGCAGAAATTAAATTAAAATTAATCCTGTTGTCGAAAGAAAACGGGTTTTTCTTTAAAACATTGCAAAATATTGAATTGATTTAACCTACGAATTCACGGTAAAATCAATGATAATGACATACATTATATAAAATGGTAAAAATATATTCTATTTATAATTTAAAACCATTCAATATTATAATTTAACCACATAAGATATTACGATGAAAAAAGTTGTTTTTAATTAAAATATTGCGTGTTTTTACTATTCATTAAAATATGAAAGTCATCAGAATAAAATGAAAATTTTTTCCAAAGTAAATTTTTATTTCTTGAATTCAAAGAATAATTTTATTTTTTCAAATGGAACTTATAAAAATTTCAAAAACTAGATTTAAAGTGGGTGCGCCATCAAAAGGCGGCAAAACTGTATTTTTTGAAAAATACTTATTTTACCCGAAAAAATTATTTTGTTCTTATAACATGTTCTAGAAAATGTGTAAGATGAATAATAATGTTATAAAATTCAAAATATAGTTAATATTATTATTAACGGATAGTTCATAATAATATTATAAAAATATATCATTGTTTAGTAACACCCGGTATTGCGTACAACACACGCTATCGAGGAAGGTCGTCATTGCGTGTAATGCAAGCCAAGTCAGGGTTGCATGTTGTGCAAGAATCCTTAATTGTTTTGTATAACATAATCCAACCATTTTTCATTTATACATTGAATATATATATATATATACTCAATGTTGCGTACAATAACTATTATCAAAATTGTATGTAACACGATCCAAGAATAGTGTTGCGTATACTGCAAGCTAATACGGTGTTGCGTATAGCGCAAGGTAATATTGGTGTATCATACAACACAAGACACTAGTTAAATTAAAAGAATATTTTTCATAAAATATTTGGGTGTTACATTCTACCCCCTTAAAATGAGTTTCTCCCTCGAAATTCGTCGAGGTTATAAATGGTTTACTATTTAAAAGTTTGTTTAATAGAAACCCACATTATAAAAAGGAATACCAAAACATGGCTTTAAAAACTAATGTATGAAATGTAACAGTTTCCCAAATTAACTCATCATTGGGTTTCCACGTAGGAGAACATAGGTGAAAATATGGATATGGAAGAAAAATCTAACCATCAAGTTCTGATGGAGAATGCTAGAGAACATGGCTATAGAAAATCCAGCAATCACAAAGCCATAAATTTGTGACGATATAAGGTACCATCTGATTCATCGGATATAAGAGCACTAGGACAACATTTTTGGTTTTCAAGATCATTTCCCTAAAGTTGATGAAATTGGAATTAGAAGAAATACTTTCGTGATTTTGGTATAGTCTCACCGTTGGTCGTTCTTTGGAAAATTCCCACTTCATCTCTTCAAGAAATGAAGTTGAATTTGTCATTCGTGATGTGTTAGTAGATCATGTGATAGAATGATGGGTCATTCCATCTATCTCAAACAAAAGGTTAGAAAAGTTATCAAAAAAATACATAAGACCATCTATAGTCATATTAATCATATATGGTTCCTAAAATGGACTTATACTTCATATATCAAACTACTTAATATAATAAAACTAGTTTCTACTAAACAGGGACTTCCTGTAGGCCAGTGGTAGGCGATAATGGCCAGTCTCATTTTAGTTGTGGGTTCGATTCCAACAGCCTTGTCCGACGCAATGGGCGGTCGCCCGTCCTGCAGGTTTTCCTTTTTCTAAAACAATATTACTATAACATCCCATCAATAATATCGAAAAAACTTCCATCCTTAAACAATACTAACTTATGTCCAACATAATCCATTCCTATCATTAGTCTTATCCATAATACTGAAGTCCACTCTCATAATATAGTTAAAATGATTACCAGAGATTTAATACCATCGTTGATCCCCACATATCATAAGATATGTCTTGTTGGTCACATTCCAAACATTCAAAGGCCTTAATCATGTATTCTCTTCAATACTCATTGAACCTTAGTGAAAACATGAATTTAGATAAAAGTTAATAGTTTCCACAAACCAAAATCCTCAAAATTCTATATACTCAAACCATGATATCACTTAGTCCTTATATCAATCATGAGCTCATGAATACTGTCAAATATTTCATTTTCTCGTTTTCCCTTCATTATGCGCATATCAACTTTTTTTTCCAAAAATATCTCAATCACATTCCATGGTTATCGGTACCATAAAATTATTGAAAACCACAATAGACCAATACATAAATATTCCAATATTCCACGATACTATATACAACATTATTTTGGAATCCCATTACATAAACACTTAATCATTCCACCACATTGTTGTCATATTCAACATCGCCAATGGTGATCGCATGTGACTTCTCTTTGTCCTTTGCCTTAAGTGGATGCTCATGTCGATCATCACTAACCCTTGGATTAGGGCATTTATTATCATAATGCCTCATTTCCTTGCACTTGAAGCATTGAAGTGTAGTAGGTTCATTCTGTGTATCCCTTCCTCGGTTTGCATCATTAGACATCTTCTTCCCATCATTGCGGCATTCAAATTCCCGATGACCTTCCTTTCCACATTGGAAACATTTACATGTCCCTTTAAGACAATCTACACCATGCTTCTATCCACAATTTGAGCATAAGGAAACATTCATCTTCTTTTCACCATTATTCTGAGATTTTTCTCCTTGAACTCCATCTTTCATTTCTTGTCAAAACTATGAGATGGATAAGTAACACCAAGTTCCATTTCTACCTTGATAGCACAACACACAATTTCTTCCTAGCTACTAAAATCTCTTATAGCTAATTCCCTTCAATGATTTGGTTTTAAGCCACTAGAAAAATCGATCAACTTTACTTGCAGGTTGGATGATAAATCCAGCTGCATACTTTACAAAACTTATAAAATTCGCTTCGTATATACTAACAGATTCATCACCCTTTTGCTTTAGTTCACGAAACTCCTTCTCCATCATTGTTCGAAGAATACGAGGGAAGTACTTATTGAAAAATAAGTTCTTGAACTCGTCCCATTCCATGGACTCAATTTCATCTCTTTGCCTCGTATTCATGATAAGATTCCACCATTGATCAGCTTCACCTTCCAAACGATATACTGCTAAGATGTCTTTATCATGTATAGAACATTGAAGAACTGAAAATATCTTTTCAGTGGTACTGATCCATTGTTTAGCAACAAGTGGATCAGAAGACCCACTGAAAGAAGGTGGACGTTGCCTCATGAAGGACTCAATAGAATATTGTTCCCTTCTTTGCTCATTTGGAAGTCCAGAATGATTCATAGCTTGTGTAAGTACAGCAATATGATTTTTCACTCCATCTCCCATAATATTTTTTTGTTCAGGAGGGAAATCATTGCATTTTTTATTACATTGATCAACATGGTTCCTTCGGGTTCCAGCCATCGTCTAAATCCCAAAAAGAATAGTGTGAGAGGCAAAAATCATTCTAGGGAAAAAAACATAATAAAGGGGGGAGTACCCTAAATATCTAACATATTAGGTTTAATTATAAGATCATTAGCACCATTCTAGGACTATCACCTATACTTATACTTACCTTTAGGGACATCCCTAGACATACCTTAGAAATATCTCTAGGGATCTCACTAAAGTTATCGCATCATAGTTTCCAAAGGTTGACTAAACCTTTACTCTGATACCAACTGTAGAGACCTGAAGCTTGACATACATGGACATTACATTACTTTTGCGGAATACTTAGTAAATAACAAAAACACACTCACAAGGATCGTAATGTTTTAGTGTCTTTGGAAACTCGGAATATAATCTTCTAATCGTGGTGAAAGATCTTCAACATCTCCCATAAATATCTTCAATTTTTTAACCTAAAACCTTTCTTTATATCCTGGGGAAAATAAAACATAAAAGGGTGAGCTCAAATGCTCAGTAAGGTTAAACAAAAGAAAGATCAATCACATCATATTCCTAAGAACATAACATTTTGGAAATCATAACCTACAAAAGAGAGCATAATTTCATAACATGGGATAAATCATAGTAGTGAAATGAAATCCCAATAATCATAACATAAAACATGAATATTTGTGGCATACACACATAATCATAGAGAATCATTTCTTATTAGTCAAGACTCATTGCCAAGACTATCTTAGTGGACAAAGTCCATTTCTGAACCGCGTCACCCTCGTTTCAGTCCTGTTTCACTGAACCGGTTTAACCTTCCATTCCAGCCATGTATATCTCATGAGATATAAATTCTTTACCCAATGCATTGGAGGTAGATATAGGTCCCATCCATCTCATAATGATACCATTCTTCAGTGTGCCACAAAATTATAAATCATACATCATTGCATAACCCATGTAATAAAAATGGAATTCTTAAACATCGTGACATTATAAAACAATTCATATAAGATAAATGAATTCATAAAAATAATTCCATCACAACATAATTAAATCGATTTAATGATAGTGATAGAATAAGAAACCTAATTTATCTTAGATGGAAAATAATTTTGATAAAACACTTGAACTCCATTCTTGAAGAAAATATCCTTTCTACTTCAATTTTTTTCCTTTCTTAACATGTCATACAATTTTAAACTAAAAGAAGTTGATTAAAAATAAACTTGAAAACTTGTAAAGGAAGATTCTTGGAAATAATGTTTTAAAAATCCATTCATTCCGTATAAGTTAAAATAACATTCTTCTCGTACTTATGTTGGAAAAGTCAAAAAAGTACCTCGTACGAAAAACGACAAAAGATTTCTTTCATATCTTTTACTAAAACCTCACCGAAGGGTAAAATAGGATTTAAATAATTGTAGGTGAATGTAAATAATATTACATATTGAGGAAATATGGATTTGGATGATAAAATACACCCCAGTAAATGCCAAAGTATATACAATCTCAGATAAAAATGAGATTGTGATATTTCCCTTACCATAGGTCTGATTTTCTTCATAAGTGTCTGAAACTCCTGTATAATGATTTTAATAATGTCATTGACTTATTCCAGAATCATAATCATTGTTATGTTATCATATATGGTTCACTTATGACTTTATATTATCCGTTCTTTTGTAAATTCCATGTTAAAGAGCGTTTTGGGTAAAATCGTCTCATTTGTCGTTCGTGTTTTAACTTGTAATTATTCATATGATTACTTAGATCATGGTTACTTAATTCCAGAATAAAAAACATGATTTATATATAATATATATTTAGAATATACATATATATAATATATCGATAAATGGAAATAAATACACCGTTCATGGAGACGGTAGGCCGTACATACGCATGAACGCTGTTTTCGTTTCCTCATTGAGTTGAATGGAATTAAGTAAATGAAATACATATATACATAAATCCAGTAGCTTTACAATGTCATATATTTCATTATTATTTCTTATATATACTTTTTAATCACTCTTAAATGGTTAACATGGAGAATGAATCTCATCGCGTAGTGGAGACGGTAGTCCGTACGTACGCATGAGCGATGATATCGTTCTCATGATCATGGGATTTTATTGGAGTGTATATATAATATAACAGAATAAATATCACTTTAAAATAGTTATATATAGTTATTATTTACACCATTATACCCATCCAAGTAAGGTGGTGGTGGAAAATAGATTACACCATGGCGTGGAGACGGTATTCCGTACGTACGCACGCGCGGTGATTTTGTTTTTCATAGGATGGATAGATGGTGAAATAGGGTTCTTTCATACATATAATAACATATCAGTATATGAGTGATACTGATGTTATTACATCATAATGAAACATCTAATGAAGAAGAAGTGGAAGAAGAAATAAAGATGAAAGAATCGGTAACGAACATTACCTCTTTTTTGAAGCACCTCTTTGAGATCTCCTTTTAGGGCACTAAAATTGGTCTTTGTGGAAGACCAGAACCTCTAGGATGTTTCTAGGGAAGTGGAGAAGTGAATATTTCAGGGGTTTTCCGAGTTTAAGGCTCAAATTGGTGTGATGAGGAGAGGGAGGAGGTGCCCTTTTATAAGGGAGGAGAGGGGCTCCTTTGGAAAAACTAAAAATATTATTTTATTATAAAGTAAATTTCGGTTTTAAATAGCTCCAAATTGATTTATTTAGAAGATAATGTGGGTATGGGTAGAAATACTCTCATCCAATATAATTTAAACAAGTTTAGATTCCTATTTTAAGCTTATCATTTAGATTTAACATTAAGTTAAATAATTTTACTTTTACCGTGTCTTCTTGTGTTCTTATACTATAAGGTTAATAAACATACTATAAAGAGCCAAAAGAAACCCAAGATGTTTATTATTAATATATATAACCTTATATAATTCATTTGGACGAACCATAGATTTTTCAGAATAAAATAACAATTAATAATATAATATTTGTTTTAAAAACTATTTTATGTCAATTTTGACACTATTTAGTAATTGATTTTTGTGAAAATCATAATAGAATTATTAGTTCGGAAAAAGATAATTAAATCAATAATAACATGTAATATTAACCTATGAAATTAGTTTAATTCAAAAAAAGCCTTAAATTACATTTATTTGTGTATTTATAACATCAATTATGTCAATATTTCATTAATAAAATAATTACTCCATCATCTTTGTTTCATAATAAATGATAATTATTTAATCTCTAAAAATTCTAAATAAATTCCTATGATGTAGATAATTGTATTATATTTCTGGAGACTATTAATGTTCGAATTTTCATGAAGTTTATCACTAAATTAAAATTATTATACTTATATGATTTAAGAAAGTGACATGTTGTCACATTCTTTGGTTTTAATAATAATTAACTTATTTTCATGGACAAAAGTCAATTAAATGAATCTAATCCGACCCTTCAGTGATATGGGTCGACTTATAGTCATCCAATAAGATTTTTCCAAGTGTTAGGGTAATTTTATAATCTTATTTTTACCCTTAATTACCTGATTTACCTTTAACTATAGTAACAAAAATTTACCGTAGTTACTATTCACAATGCCCAAAAATAAAAAGTAGCTTATTAACATAATTTGAACCCACTGATTCCAAATATGGAATCCATTTTTCCAAATTCAAAACAAAAAATTTGCAGATATTAAATTAAAATTAATCTTGGTGTCGAAAGAAAACGGGGTTTTCTTTAAAACATTGCAAAAGATTGAATTGATTTAACCTACGAATTCAAGGTAATATCAATGCTAATGACATAAATTATATTAAATGGTAAAAATATATTCTATTTATACTTTAAAATCATTCAATATTATAATTTAACCACATAAGATATTACGATGAAAAAAGTTGTTTTTAATTTAAATATAGTGTGTTTTTACTATTCCTTAAAATATGAAAGTCATCAAAATAAAATGAGAAATTTATCCAAAGTAAATTTTTATTTCTTGATTCAAAAGAATAATTTTATTTTGTCAAATGGAACATATAAACATTTCAAAAACAATATTTAAAGTGTGTGCGCCATCAAAATGTGGCAAAACTGTATTTTTTGAAAAATACTTATTTTACCCGAAACATTTATTTTGTTCTTATAAAATGTTCTAGAAAATGTGTAAGATGAATAATAAAGTTATAATATTCAAAATTTATTTAATACTATTCATAATGGCTAGTTCATAATAATATTATAATAATATATCGTTGTTTGGTAACACCTGGTATTGCGTACGACACACGCTATCGAGGAAGGTCGTGATTGTGTGTAATGCAAGCCAAGTCAGGGTTGCATGTTGTGAAATAATCCTTCGTTGTTTTGTATAACAGAATCCAACCACATTTCATTTATACATTGTATATATATATATATATACTTAATGTTGCGTAGAATAACTATTGTCAAAATTGTGTGTAACACGATCCAAGAACAGTGTTGCGTATACTGCAAGCTAATATGGTGTTGCGTATAGTGCAAGGTAATCTTTGTGTAGCATACGACACAAGACATTAATGAAATTAAAATAATATTAATCATAAAATCTTGGGGTGTAACATACATAGCATTGGTGAGTGTCTCCAATCAGGGAAAAGAAATCTGGATCCCCTTCCGCTTACCCTGTAAGAGCACAGTTCTTATTTTTGAGGTATGAGTTTCTTCTTCCCTCCTTTTCTTAAGTGTTTTTGAGAAAATATGGAAAATTGGGAAAAATCCAAAATTTTGGAAATACACGTCGTGTACTTTTCCACAAGTCGTGTACTTTTGGCCATGTGGGATGGGTACACGGGGCGTGTACCCATGTCGGCAGCGAAGGGTGTAGGAACCGACTACACACTGTGTAGTGGTCCTTTATACGTCATGTAGTCAGTCAGCAGGCCAAAATAGTAAGGTGGTGGAGAAGCCGCCAGCTGGGTGACAGTACACGCCGTGTAGTTGGGAGTACATGCCGTGTACGCATGTCGACAGATGAACAGTATGGCAGTGCCGCCATAAGAACAGTTAATTGAAGGAATTACACGCCGTGTACTTGGATGTACATGATGTGTACTTTGTTTTTTTCACTTAAAATGGGCAGTAGCCTCCCCTGTTCACAGGGAAGGCTTAGAACTGGGAAGAGAGCTTGGGAGAGGACGAACGAACCTTCGGAGATCCACCGGGCGCACGTCTTGAATCTGATTCCGCATTGGACGATCTCGTTGGAACCGCAAGGGTAAGCCCTCTCTTCTCCTGGTGTGGTTCTTACCAATTCTTCTCCTAAAGGGAGTTATTTGAGGTTAAGCGGTTTTTATTCCTCTTTAGATCTATGTCGTATCTGGGAATTTAAGGAATCGACGTTTGTGTATAGCACTCGTTGGCGTATAAGGTAGGTGTCTTGGTGTTTATTTTCCAACTGTCATGCGTTTTTTCGTCTTTTTGATCTACGAACCCATATTTGGGGTGTCGTGTGGCTGAGGCCATGGCTATATTGAATACCTAGAATTGCGTAGGTAATTAATAAAATTGTTAAAATGCTGGTTGGGATTGTTGCTTGTATCCAAAACCACCCCGGTGGTGTGTTCCACTGTTTAGCCATTTTTCTAGGATACCCGAGGGTATGCCTTTAATGTAGTAATTGGAGAATTTCTTTAAGAGGAATCTCTTGTTTACTGCTTGTTTACATGTTGGGCATGGCCCGGTTACCTGTTTAGCCTGAGGGCGTTGTTGTGATTAGCCGGTGGGCACTGCACTATTTAGCCCGAGGGCTATAGTTATTTCTCCTAAGGGAAACCTTTCATACCTGAGGGCTTGACTTCTATGCCAAATGGAGACACTTCATACGCCTGAGGGCAATTTCTGTTACGCCTGAGGGCTATACCTGCGGGTTGGATTCTGATTACCTCAGGGTGAGATTTTGATTGTCTGAGGATGCTGACTGCTTAGAAATTCACTGTGCTGTTTTTCTTAAATGATTAAACGAATAATAAATTGGAAATATAACTAGTAGTTAGTTAGTTTTTAGTAATTATTACATTATTGCATTTTACTAATGCACACTGTTGTTGCGTGCATACACACAGTTAGACATGGGCTTTTGGTGGGTGCCTACTGAGATATGTTTCTCACACCCTGTTTGGGTCATGTTTTTCGGCCGAAACAGATTACGTTTTTGCAAATGTGGATAGGGGAAAGAGTCCCTATACAGGTACTTGACTGTTGCTGAGGAGTAGGAGGGCATGGGATTGAACCTAGGCTCGCGATGCCGCTGCCAGCTATTTTGCTTTGTTTTGTTGTACTCTGCTTTTTGTTGTACTGTATTGATGTATAACATGCTCTGGATGTTTTCTTAGAACATGAATCATGTAGAATCATTATTTATATACTATTGGTTATATCCACAGCTATAGTTTATTTCAGTTGTGTATGGTTTACTGCTTCTGCTATTGTTGTATGTTTTATTTTATATTTCGCTACGCTACACTTTGACAAATGAGGGCATAGTTTCCCCACTATTAGACTTGGGACCTCGCTACTAGTCGGAAGCCTCTGGAGTTTGGGGAAATGTGCTTGAGGTCACGTGGCGAACTGGGTTCGGGGCACCCGTTGCGTGGCACCCGGAACCGGGATGTTACAAAGTGGTATTAGAGGGGTTCTTTTCTTTGACTAACTATTTGGAGCCCTAGTCAAGGATAGGATGAACGGTATTTAGTAATAAGTTGTGCCCGGGCATAGATAACCCGTGTATAAGGAAAATCCAGTCTACCTCGTATTTTTGCAATTCTTTTGTTTTTTAAAATTTTATAGTTGATATGTTTTCACCGTTGGGTGACGCACTTGAGATTGTGCTGTTATACTTTATCTGTGGGTTCTATTTAGTTTCAACCCGATGAGATGAGGGTATTCCATCCCCTTGATCATATAGGCACATGCTAGAAATCACATTCCATGAATAGTTCCATGCCATGTATGTGCATTAGCAATTTCATGTTGTTGTGAAAGTTGTTGTGCTAGAAAAACATGCTGTTGTCATAGCTGTTTGATAAAATACCTGCTATTTAATAGAGTGCTTTTATGTGATCCTGTTTATCGAATGGATGCCAAACTTTGGTTTTTGGGGAGTATGGGCCCCCACTGACCGGAATTTGGTGGATAATTAGATTTTTATTCGTTATAACACAGAGAAGTTGTCAAACATTGATTCATGGGGAGCATGGGCCCTCACGAGTCAGAATTTGAAACATAGGTGTTTTTCGGTATTTTATGGGTTCCGGGGAAGTTTCTGAGGCATAATGTTCGGAAACCCAGTATAGACACCATGTAGTACATTAAACACACCGTGTATGGCCTTCTGTTCAGGATGAAAAATGATCTTTTTGAGTACGCATCCTGTACTCAAAGTACGCGCCGTATAGTCTCTTCCCGTGTCACAAACCGTGTGGGCGGCGACACGGGGTAGGGAAAGGCTTGGGAAAAACACACCATGTAGATTTAGTACACGCCGTGTAGTGTTGACCCAGATTTCAACTATGTAACTAACAACACGGGTCAGAGAACTCATTTACAGAACACGTCGTGTCAATGATGAACACGCCGTGTAGTGTGACCTGGGGACTCGGCCGTGTAACTAACAACACGGGCCGGTATCACCGCTCCTTGAACACACCGTGTACCTCTGGGACACACCATGTAGTCTTGTCTGAGGACAGACCGTGTGGTGTTGACCGTGTGGCTGGGAAACGGGGTGATGTACACGCCGTGTGCGGGTGTAACACGCAGTGTGGTGTCAAGCCGAGTAGTCGGCCGTGTCACAAACGACATGGGAAGTTGGAAAATAACACCATACACTCCATTTAATATATACTACACACCATATAGTTTTGTTCAATGGGAGTCGTGTGGCTTAGCTGTGTTGAAGAACCCGGGCAGGGGAAGGGAAGCCATGTACACAGCGTGTAGTCATTGTACACGCCGTGTAGTCTTGTTTTTCAAATCATGAAATGCCTTCTTCCTCTTATGCCCATTGAGGTTCCTTCACTTCCAGTATTTGATAAATCTTGATTCTAAGGTGTGCCTTTGACCTTGTAGTATCATGCCACCTAGACGACCGCACATTGTTCACCAGGATAGAGGCGACGAGTATACACCAGAGATGGTGGGCCATGGGCTACCAGTTGATCCTCCAGCAGAGCCAGATGCAATGCCAGCTATTATACCGGACACAGGTGCGGAGATGAAGTTCTGTGAAGGCTTTATGTGGTTCATGCAGACCTTTCAGGGAGCACTGCAGACTGCCACATCTATGGCAGAGCTGACTCGTATCTTCTAGCAGGAGAATCCGCCTACGTTTTCAGGGGATGGTGGACCACAGGCTGCGGAGTCTTTGTTGGGGTCGTTGCAGACTAGTTTCGAGCATCTTGAGATGCCTCCAAGGCAGAGGGTGATTCTCGCGGCTTAAATGCTGCGTGATTACGCCAAGAGGTGGTGGGATGTTACCACCCAGTCAGAGAATCACAGAGACATGGCGTGGGAAGATTTTTAGGCAGCCTTCTATGACTTCTTTTTCCCCCAGACGTTGAGGGTAGATAGAGCTCGAGAGATCATGAATCTGTAGCAGGGCGCTATGTCGGTGATGGACTATTCTGCTCGTTTCACCGAGCTTCAGCATTTTGCACCCATGCTGGTGGGTGATGAGACGTTGAGAGCCAGATGTTTTGAGGATGGTCTTCATTATGACATCCGAGCACTGGTGAATGTTTTCAGGTAGCCTTCAGTACACACTATTGTGAACCATGCGCTGATTACAGACTTGAACCTGCGAGAAGCTAGTGGTATAGGCCAGGCCGGTTTAGCACCAGTTACTAGTACTATTTCTACTGGCAAGAGGAAGAGACAGATGGACTTCTCACAGGGTGGCAGTACCAGCCAAGCAGTTTCATCAGGTGGCCCGATCAGGTGCTACCAGTGTGGCAGAGAGGGTCACAAGATATCGTTGTGTCCACGAGATCCAGTAGAGTACCGAGCTTGAGGCAAGATCGGTCATCTACAGTGCTTTTGTAGGAAATTTCCACTGAAGGCTAGTGAGAGGGGTTCTGTACAGACTCCGTGTGCGGGAGCAGGACCAGTGGCTTCTTACCAGTCGGGGAACTAGAATATATTAGGGCATGCAGGCAAAGATGGTGGTCGTGGTCGTGGTAGCCAGACACCAGGATCTCAGAAGTAGCAGGGCGAGATAGCTCAGGGTAGCTAGGCTCTGTCGTAGGGCCGCGGCACTGGGCAGACATATGCAGTGCAAAAGACCCTGCAGGAGAATGATCCTGGACCTTCTACAGTCAGAGGTACTATTCAAGTAGCTTCTTTCTTATCTTCAGTCCTTTTCAATACGGGTGCTACGCATAGTTTCATATTTGTACCCGTTGTGATGTGCCTTGGGCTCTGTGTTTCTACTTCTTCTGATATCATGACACTAGACACTCTGTTGGGGACTAGGATGGCTGGTGTGCATCAGTGCGAGGAGTGGCCCCATGAGGTTGGTGGGTGTCACTTCCTATGGGACCTCTATGTCTTAGAGATGACATCTTATGATGTCATTCTCGGGATGGACTGGTCGGTTCCCTTTCGATCCTTTGTGGACTGCTATCGTTGTAGTGTGAGTTTCATGTCACCAGAGGGTTGAGAGTTTCTATACAAGGGTGAATGGGATGTTCAGGCGAGTCGAGCTGGACCAGAGCATCGTGGGTGAGGTGGAGTCACAACCCAGATTGCGAACTTTTATCTGGATGATCAGGGGACTTTTCAGAGAGATTTCCTTCCAGTTGTTGATCGTTTCAGGGATTTCTTCCCGGACGACTTTTCAGGTCTACCTCCAGAGTGATAGGTGGATTTATCTATTGAGATCGTTCTAGGATCAACACCGGTGTCCATTCCTCCATATAGGATGACCACACCTGAGTTACAGGAGCTCAAGAAGAATTTAGAGGAGTTACAGTCGAAGGGTTTTATCCGACCCAGTACTTCTCTGTGGGGTTTGCCGGTCCTTTTTGCGAAGAAGGTGGATGGTACCCTCAGACTCTGTGTGGATTATCAGAAGCTGAACCAATTGACGGTCAAGAACCGATATCCTTTTCCGAGGATAGATGATCTTTTTTATCAGCTTCAAGGAGTACGAGTTGTCTCGAATATTGACTTGAGATCTTGATATCATCAGCTGCGCGTGAGACCATCGGATATACCGATTACGGATTTTCGGAGCTGATATGGTCTGTATGAGTACCTAGTTATTCCATTCGGACTCAAGAACGTGCCAATAGTTTTCATGGATCTGATGAATCGTGTGTTCCATCTGTATCTTGATTCTTTTGTGGTAGTATTTGTGGATGACATCTTGGTGTGCTCTCACACTCGACACGACTATGGCACCCATCTTTAGATCATATTGAGTACACTTAGAGAGTATCAACTATATGATAAGATCTCAAAGTGCCACTTTTGGATGGACCAGATTCACTTCCTGGGTCATATCATCTCAGAGGCAGGAGTTGCAGTAGACCCAGAGAAGGTGAGAGAAGTAGTTTCCTGGGAGCTGCCTAAGAACATGTTTGAGATACGATGTTTCTTGGGAATGGCTGGTTACTATAGACGCTTCATATTGGGCTTCTCCCGCTTACCATCACCGTTGAGGGGTTTGACTAAGAAGGGAGTGAAGTTCGTCTGGTCGGAAGCTTGTGAGGCAGCTTTTCAGGACCTGAAGGGAAGGTTGACATCAGCACCGATCCTGATACTCCCAGAGCAGGGTAAGAGCTATAGAGTTTACTGTGATACATCAGGTATTAGGCTGGGAGCAGTGTTGATGCATGGCGATCGAGTTGTTGCGTACGCGACTCGGTAGTTGTGGCCACATGAGGGGAATTACCCGACGCATGATCTCGAGTTGGCTGCAGTTGTGCATGCATTGCGCTGTTGGAGACATTATATTTTGGGAGGGCATTTTGTGGTTCTCACCATCCACAAAAGCCTCATGTATATCTTTACTCAGCATGACTTAAAACTGAGGTAGAGGTGGTGGTTTGAATACCTACAGTCCTTCAATTTTGACCTTGCCTATACACCTGGTAATGGTAATGCAGTAGCTGATGCACTGAGCAGGAAGACTCGGATACAGGTAGTGCAGGAGACTAGTGGTGAGTGGGAGCTTATGACCTTGTTCACTGAGATGCATCTAGAGGTGCTCGATAGTTAGGGGAAGGCTTATATTTCCTCGTTAGCTGTGACTTCTATCCTCCTGGATAGAGTGAGGATGAGACAACTATCTGAATCAGAAGGCATAGTTCTACGAGAGTCGGTGGAAAGTGAGGACCCTCCTCCTGATTGGACGATAGGTGATGATGATGGTCTGCGTTTCCATGGACGGATATGGGTTCCAGGGGATATACAGGTGGAGCTGATGCAAGAGTTTCATGCTTCAGTTTGGGAAGTTTATCCCAGGGTTACCATGATGTACTGAGACTTGAGATATCAGTGCTGTTGGCTGGGTATGAAGAGATATGTGGCTGGTTTTTTTACGAGGTGTTCCACCTGTCAGCAGGTGAAGGTAGAGCATCAGAGACCAGCTGGACTGTTACAACAGTTACCCATTCCAGAGTGGAAATAAGATGATGTCGCGATGGATTTCGTGACGGGGTTTCTGAGGTCACCTCGAGGCAATTATGCAGTGTGGGTTTTTGTGGACAGACTCATGAAGGTAGCTCACTTTTTTCCGATTATGGAGATCTTTGGTGTTGAAGAGCTCGGAAGGCTGTATATCCGAGAGATCGTCCATCTTCATGGGGTCCCTTGTTCTATCGTTTCAGATTGGGACGCCCAATTTACCTCTCATTTATGGTAGAGTTTTCATAGGGAACTGGGTACATAGGTGCTACTGAGCACAACACACCACCCTCAGACCGATGGCCATTCAGAACGTATGATACAGGTGCTAGAGTACATGCTGCATGCATGCGTTCTGGGCTTTGGGGGATCTTGGGAGAAGCATATACCCCTAGTCGAGTTTCAATATAACAACAGTTTTTAGGTCACTATTGAGATGGCACCATATGAGAATTTATATTGTAGGCCATGCCGATCACCTTTGTGCTGGTTAGAGGCAGGTGAGACAGCTTTACTGGGACCACAGCTCGTGCAGGAGACTTCTGAGCAGGTCCAGTTGATTCAGAAGCGGGTGGCTACAGCGCAGTCTCATCAGAAGTCTTATGCTGATCGCCGCAGATGACCTTTGGAGTTCGTGGTCAAGGATCAGATTTTCTTGCATGTCTCACCGAGGATGGGACACAGACGTATTAGAAGACAAGTTAAGCTTTAATCGAGGTATGTGGGGCTGTTTGAGATTCTGGAGGGAGTCGGTCTGGTTGCCTATCGGTTGTAGTTACCGCAGCGGGATCGAGCCATGCATGATGTCTTCCATGTGTCTCAGTTGCGTCGCTATCATTCAAAATTGTATCACACCTTTCAGCCTGAGGAGGTTAAGCTGGAAGCAGATGCATCCTCTGAGAAGCATCTGATCTGTATCGTTGACAGGAGCACGAAGGTTCTCCGAGGCCGGTCAGTTCCTCTCGTACGGGTACTATGGCAGCATGGTCGAGTGCAGGACGAGACCTGGGAGCGGGAGACTGATGTACGTGCTCAGTGGCAGGAGTTGTTCATGGCTATATCTTCACCACACATGGAAGGGCAATTCAGGGATGAATTGCTATAAGGGGGGAAGTTTGTAAGAAATCAGTTCTTATTTTTGAGGTACGATATTCTTCGGTTCTCCTTTTCTTAAGTGTTTTTGAGAAAATATGGAAAATTTGGAAAAATCCCAAATTTTGGAAATACATGACGTGTACTTTTCCACAAGTCGTGTACTTTTGGCTGTGTGGGATGGGTATGCGGGGCGTGTAGCCATGTCAGCAATGAAGGGTGTAGGAACCGACTACACGCCGTGTATTAGTCATTTATAAGCCGTGTAGTTAGTCAGCATGCCAAAATAGTAAGGCGGTGGAGCAGCTGCCAGCTGGGCGATAGTACACGCCATGTAGTTGGGAGTATATTTCTTGTACACATGTCGACTGATGAACAGAATGGCGGTGCCGCCATAGGAACAGTTAAATGAAGGAAGTACACGTCGTGTACTTGGAAGTACACGCCGTGTACTTTGTTTTTTCGATTAAAATGGGCAGTAGCCTCCCCTGTTCACAGGGAAGGCTTAGAACCGGGAAGAGAGCTTGGGAGAGGACGAACGAACCTTCGGAGATCCATCAGGCGCATGTTTAGAATCCGATTCCACTTTGGACGATCTCGTTGGAACCGCATGGGTAATCCCTCTCTTCTCCATGTGTGGTTCTAACCAATTATTCTCCTAACTGGAGTAATTTGAGGTTAAGTGGTTTTTCTTCTTCGTCAGATCTACGTCGTATCTGGGCATTTTGGGAATCGATGTTCATGTATAGCGCTCATTGTCGTATAAGGTAGGTGGCTTGGTGTTTATTTTCAAACAGTCGTGCGTTTTTGCATGTTTTTTAACTACGAACCCATATTTGGGTTGTCATGTGGATGAGGTCGTGGCTATATTGAATACCTATAATTGCATAGGTAATTAATAAAATTGTTAAAATGCTGGTTGGGACCGTTTCTTGGATCCAGAACCACCCCGGGGGTGTGTTCCACTGTTTAGTCGTTTGGCCAGGATACCCGATGGTATCCCTTTAAATTAGTAGTTGTAGAATTTACATGAGAGGAATTTCTCGTTTACTGCTTGTTTACATGTTGGGCATGGCCCGATTACCTGTTGAGCCTCAGGGCGTTGTTGTGATTTGCTTGTGGGCACTGCACTTTTTAGCCCGAGGGCTATTGTTATTTCGCTTGAGGGAAAACTTTCGTGCCTAAGGGCTTGACTTCTGTGCCTGAGGGAGACACTTCGTATGCCAGAGGGGAATTTCTGTTATGCCTGAGGGCTATACCAGCGGGTTGGATTCTGATTACCTGAGGGTGAGATTTTTATTGTCTGAGGATGCTGACTGCTTAGAAATTCACTGTGGTGTTTTTCTTAAATGATTAAATGAATAATAAAATGGCAATATAACTGGTAGTTAGTTACTTTTTAGTACATCTTACTTTATTTCATTTTACTACTGCACACTGTTGTTGGATGCTTACACGGAGTTGGGCACGGGCCTTTGGTGGGTTCCTACTTAGATATGTTTCTCACACCCTGTTTGGGTCATGTTTTTTCCACCCAAATATATTACATTTCTGCAGGTGTGGATATGGGAAAGAGTCCCTATACAGGTACTTGACTGTTTCTGAGAAGTAGGAGGGCATGGGATCGAGCCTAGGCTCGCGATGCCGCTTCCAGCTGTTTTGATTTGTTTTGTTGTACTCTGATTTTTGTTGTATGGTATTGATGTATAACATGATCTGGCTATTTTCTTAGAACATGAAACATGTAACATCATTATTTATATACTGTTGGTTATATCCACTACTGTAGTTTATTTCAGTTGTGTATGGTTTACTGCTTCTTCTATTGTTGTATGTTTTATTTTATATTCCACTGCTCTACACTATGACAAATGAGGGCATAGTTTCCCCACTATCAGACCTGGACCCTCGCTACTAGTCGGCAGCCTCTGGCATTTTGAGAAATGCGCTTGAGGTCACGTGGAGAACTGGGTTTGGGGAACCCGTTGTGTGGAACCCAGAACAGGGATGTTACATACCTAATATTTGTCTATTTAGGAGAGGAATAAACCAACATCCCAACACTCCATGTCATTCTTCATTGCCTTACTGAGTGATTTATTTCATATAGAGGAAAATTTTATAATTAATTCTTATTAGATATCTAATTTCAAGCCCATATCAAACCAAAAATATGATAGGGTGTCATTAGAGACAAGGTCTGAAGAGAAATAAACTAATTTATCAATGTAACTGGAATATTTGATCACAGAATGACCCCCTTATGGAAGAGTCCTAAATTACTGATCCTTATATATTTTGAAGGTTTTAGGATTTATTTTTTTCAATTAATATTTTTTATAAAACTCTCCATGATAGGTATTTATTAATATATGATTGTAAAATTCATTTTCAACACTTACAACTAGGTAGCACCATCATGTATGTTGAAAATTTTACATTTAAAATGATAGGAGTCTTTGTAAATTCAATGATTCACTTGATATTCTTCATCCAATCCTTAGGAAATGAGACCCCTGATCCATCAGTAGGAAGTGTATCACTTTATCTATAATATCAACCCTAAACATAGGTGTTTATTTCTTATTTGGGGTCAATAATTGCAACATTTCCTCTACAACACATCAATTCTACATGCATAAACCATTCTTGCACTTAAGAATCTTGCGACACTTTGTTCCAAAATTTTATGCTATTTATTACCAATTGTGGATGAAGGTGAATTAAAATCAAACCTAGGATCAATAAGATCCCATATGTATTTTCAAGCTATGTGCTACATTTCAATCCTTGTTTAATGCCTTTTCCATGACCTCATTAATTTTGTGGGTGTTTCTTTTAGGTTCTATGCCTGGTCCTGTTGATAGTGTATTCCTAGGACATTTTCACCCCCTCATCATCAATATCATCATCACCACCATATTGTGAGAACATTCTCACTAGTAAATTCTGTTAAACCTGGTTTCTGTAAATGAATAGAGTACTATAATCACTAGAGTACTACAACATTTACTATTGAATATTATAAATAAGTTCATATAAGTTATTTCATAAATTTTTTTTCAGAGGACCCATTATGTTTATGAGTGTAACAATATTTTTTAATTTATCTAATGAGTTTTGGAAAAAAATTTCATAGGAAATGACTATAGAGAACTATTGTACAAGATAGTGCTTCTTTGTGAGAATTTTCATGTGGATGAATGTACGGGAACTGAAATTAGTTAGATGAAAAAATTCCCTCTTTTGACTCCTAAATAGTGTATTATGTAGGGATTGAATGGAAAGGGAAAGAGAAAACCTTGTCAAATTCTATAAATTTATGTTCTCGTGTATATTATTTCTTCAATGATTTATTCCTTCAACCATTTAAGAATTTATATAGAGTTTCCTCGAAATTAATGTTTTTGTTTCGTGAAACTAATCATCAAGGGGTAGTCATGATTTTAATTACTTTATGAATAAGTCTTCACTAGGAATTATAGTATGACATCTGCATGTGTTTTAATAATATTTAGTTTATATATTATTAAATCAACCATCACATTCATTTACTTTGAGGATTATTTCTTACAAAACCTATATCTTATATTTAATAATTATTAATGTATGATCACCAATTAATTTATGTATAGGAATAGGATGTTTGGGTATCTTATTAGTATATTTAATTGAGCTATTATACCAAATAAATTTTAATCTTTTCAATTTTTTTGTTCTATTTGAATTTAATTAAATGTTAATGTTTTATTGTTTATAACAACTTTTTTTTCTTTCCCAATTTCTCCTCAAACCCCATATACTATTTAGATCTTTTTCAAAACCCTAATGAGGAAGCCCATATCCCTCAAAGTGGAGAGTAGACATAAATGCCAAGATTCTGATGTTTGTGTAGTGGATTCTTCATCCATGGATGAAAATATCATGAGATGGTAGAATCCATGGCTATAGTAGACATGGCTATTGATTTTCCGATTCAAGAAATCAGTTGATGTTTGAACCTGATAAGTAAGGTATTTCTCCTGTCCAAAAGCGTTTTATTTTTGCTGGAATGCAATTAGAATATGGTTGAACTCTTTTAGATTACAACATCCAGAAAGAGTAAACACTTCACCTGAGGGGTGGTACTATGTTTAAGGTGAAAACGCTTACAGGAAAAGAAATTTAAATTGATATAGTGCCAACCAAAACCATTTAAGTGACTCTATTTCATATTAATATTCATTAATATTTAAATATTTTTCTCTTATTCTTATAAATAGTTGATGTTAATGCTTATTTCAAGTTTTAGATTTTTCAATCTGGTTGAATCAATTAAAATTATTCATGGTTTTATGCATTTATTCATATTTTTTCTCTTGTAGGTTAATAGGTTTTCTGAATTAATGCATAATCAGGAAGGGAATGCAATGTAGATGGTGTTAGGGACCTAAAAGAACTATATCTGAGAATTTTTAATCACCATAAATGGTTAATTATATCCCGTCTATTTTTTATTCTCATAAATATTTGAATATGGATCTCATTTTAAGTCACAAATTATTCCATCCAGTCGAAGCAATTAAAATTCATTATGCATTCTATGCTTTTATTTCAAAAATTATATTCATTGATAATCAAATAACTTTTTTAAGATTGATATTAGAATTTTTTTATGTTTAATTTTTTTATTAATAATAGATCAGATGAATTGTAAAATTACTGTTCATTGTAACATTCATTATACAACCCATGTTTAAATTTGACTTCACAATTTGAATGCTCAAAATCTCAAGGTAGAGGATGTTGTGAATGAATCACCTATAGGGAGGTTGATATGGAATTAGACACACTTCTCTAAAGGTAATGTCAAAGCTTGTTGTGGTTTCATAACAAATATAGGGGCCTCTAAGTCAAATTAATGAATGTTCATTGAATCCAATGATTGAGACATAGGAAAATGAACTACCATCATTGTGGTTATTTAGGAATTGATAATTCTTTGAATGAAGATAAAGATATAGAGGATAATAAATTACTACTGGAGAGTAGTTTTTGTCTATAGAGATTTAATGGATTCCAACAATGATGAAAATGTCATGATGTTTTATGAGGAAATTTTCATTGAGGCTAAGGCATTGAGACCATTAAAAAACCCCATGCTAAAAATGGTAAATAATTATATAAATGAAACTCATTCAATAGTCTTGGAGATATTATAAATGAGTTTGCAGTAGGGATTTTCGGTTACTTAAAACAAGACATTCCACATGGTACATAAGATATTAACATAATGATTCCTAATGGATAATAAAACTATTGATCATCTGTAAAATGATGCACTATGGTATACCAAATAAATGTTTATTGATCACTGACATAAATAAATTTTATCCATGTAAATTAGATAAATTAAAATGGATTTAATTTATATTTTTTTAAAACAATTATAGAGGCTTCAAAGAATCATCAAAGTGTATTAGGATCTTGTGCTCATATAAATCATGAAATGGATTCTAGATTAGTGGTTTTTATGTTATTTAACTACCATACCCCTATCTGATTTCATTGATGATCCAATAATGTAATACCTCAATAGTTATTACACCAACACAATTAGAGCACCATACTTTTAAATATTACATGAATTATTCACATTATATTTTTCTTTAAAATGGAAATATCCCCCAGAATATGCTTGCTAGAACACATTTTATGTCTCCTTGTAAGAAATTGTTCAAGAGGTAGTTGGTTCTTGAAATTAATATAATGATAACTTTGAAGCAACAATTCAAGTTGATTTTGGTTGTTATAACACATATAATTACATCTTGGAAGCAATAATTAAATAGGTTGTTTGTTCTTTGTCATATATAAAGACAATAATTTTTTCAAAACCGTAATGGTGGGGTTTCCTATTTAGATGCATCTGATTTTTTAAGAAATAATTCAAATGATCAATTCATGTATTTCTTTTGTGGCATTATGAGATGATTATAATAATTGATGTGTCACATGATCCAGGTATATGTATAAAGTTTTTAATAATGTAAAATTATTGGTGTGTGATCCTCTAAGAGCTTTTCATTATGTCAACTCCTCAAAGATCTCTCCATTCCATTCACTCTACATATCTACAATGGTTCAAGCTGCTGCTATTAGGAGAAGATGATAAATTTGGATACTCTACCAGATATTGTTGTTGAAGACAAAAAACACCTCAATATATCTCCAAATATTAAGGTTCAAACCAAAAGGCTTCCAACATAATTCCAATGTTTTTTGTGTAACCTCACAACTCACAAATAGGTGCTGTATGTTTACGTTAACCCTCGGGAAAATGTGACATGTTGAAACCAAGTGTTGTCTTTCCCTCTTGATTTGTCATTTGTAGGTAACCTATTTTTCATGATTCTCTATAGAAGCATAAATTGTGAGGGCTATATAATGTTTACATTGAATTTGAGAATCCATTGGGGGTATCATAGAGGATCCCTCACATTCCATCTTGTATTATTTTTTTGAACAAAACTGCGTCCTATAAGGCTTCCAAATCAGGGTGTCACAATCCATAAAGTAGTTCTAGATCTCCATCCTGGCCAGTGATGGAATATGATCAAAGATTTTAGTATTATTCATTAAATATGAAATGATAAATATGTATACAATTACTATTTTCAATTACAACTAATCATATTTTGTATAGTAGACAATATCATCATAGATTTTAGAACTATTTAAATTCTATTTTTTGTTTCAATTCCACTTATTATAGAAATTACTATTGATTGTATTCCATTTATAAAAAAAAATTCTACATTAATGTACATATTTCATGAGATTATACATGTTATTTGAACAACCAGATCAACTATTTAAATCAAGGAACAGGAGGAATCAACATAATATAGAAATTAACAGGGAAATTATAAAATAGTTGTTCCATATTGATTCTATTTCAAAATTTTGATCCCACACATGTAAAAATAGCGATTCCTCACAAACAATCTAAATGTGATTGTCTGTTGTTTATGGATAGTGTTTAATTTGGATATTTTTAATGATTCCATTTACTATTGGTACATATGTTGGTGTATTTGCACACTCTGATCTAATATTGGAAATTTTTATGACAATTTACTTTTATTTGAAGCTTCATTTAAAACATGAATTCAATCCAGAAATATTTGATATAGGTGAGGAAGTTGACACTGAATTCTGAAAACACTTTCCAACTATTGATGATCATAAAAAATGGACCAATGAAGATCAATGCTATCTAATTGGGCCAACAAAAAATTAATCACTATGTTCAATTATTGATGTGTGATTTGGGTTTGTTTGGTCTATCAATTATTATTTACTCTTACATTTCTATCTCATGTATATATATTTTTTTCTAATGGTTTCATTAACTCCATATTATAAGCGTGTTAATATTTTTCTGTGAAAATGCACAGGATGGGTACTAGTTTATAAGTAAAAATTATGAAATATAAATATGGGTGCACCCACATGCCATGTAACACCATTTAAATATTATATAAGAGAAAAATATATTAAATGGACATGTGTATTATTATTTTTTGGTGAGAATATATATCATAAACTAGACATGTTGATTAAAATAAATATTGAGCATCATATAACATATCTAAAATGGTTTAGCATAACAATCATATAATTATAAATATTTATTTATAGAGATATATTTGTAATTATATTTATTATATATATAAATATATATATTTATAAATATATAATTATAATTACAATAATAATTATATATAATTATATATAAATATATATATAATCATATTTTTCTGTAATTGTAAACATATATTTGTAAAAAAATTAAATTAAAATTAAATTTTTGTAATTTATTATATGTTTAAAAATATTATAAATTTATTAATAAATAAATAAATATTCATAACTATATAAATATAGATTTAAACATACATATATAAAATTATGTAATTCTAAATATATATCTAAATATAATTATTAAAAAATATAAATATATTTATAAAAATATATTTATATAGACATTTAAAAAATATTTATAATTATATATAAACATATTTATATAAGTATATATTTAAAATTATGAATAAAAATAATTATACTAAGTAGGTTACATCTGCCACCACAGAACACAACACAAGGAAGAAAACAACAGTAAATCACAGGCCCTGGGACGTGACTCTGACCTGCCCCTCACCCCCAAAACACATACGACCCCAACACCAACAGTGGTGAAAAATAAATATAATTATAAATATATATATGTTTATAAATATATATATATAATTATAAATATATATAATTATAAATATATATTTATGAATATGATTTTATTTATATATATATATAATATAAAAAATATAATTATAAATATATCTCTATATATAAATATTTATAATTATATTATATAAGTATATTTATAAATATATTTAACATTAATATATATAAACAATTAAATTTATTTATTTATAATTCAAGACTGATCCTAGGGCTCCCTATCAGTGTGAAACCCTAAATTGATCATCCCTGAAGTCTAGTGAAAATTCAACCGCACTAGTTCGGACATACCCTACCATGTTCTATGATTCCATGCAATCAGACCATACTTCGTCCATGCCATTCTGGTATCCTCATCCACCCACACCTACCTTGAAAAGACTCCTTCATCTGATTTTTTGTACCACCCCTAGCATCCCTACATCCACCACCAGCATGCTCCCCACCTTAAATATGTCGTCATCTCCACACACAGCAGGCTGTAGCTCTTGGACGACCCACCTCTCACTATACTGATCGATTCTTTGAATATTGTTGCCGCCTAACATCATCCAGTGGAACACCCCCTAAATCACAATAGGAAACCCACACCACCTTCCTTACATATCGAGTAACTCGAAGTCATCTTTTGACTTCCACTTTCACGCCTCTTAATCAAACATGTCAATGTTAATGATGGTTTCTTCATATAATTTATCACGCCTACTCAATAACATAAACAAGTAAACCTATCTAATTACATTGGTAAATCTAGACACTACTTCCAGTGTATGTGTAGAACTCATTTCCATCGCAATAACAACCATGTGGGTCAGCTACTAAATTTTTTAAAAAAATTTCGAATTATGATGAATTGTGGTTAAGGACATGGTGGAACCCACCATTATGGTCGGGTAATGTCCAAATGTGAACAATCACAATCAATTAAATAAATTAGATTTTAATATCATATAGAATAATAATAATTAAATTTATTAACTAATTGTATTCATGAGTCATTAAGTGAAATACAAGAATAATATTTACAAACAAATCATCATTACTCAAGGTTAGTTAACTATTTCAAAGGAGGTTCGAGTCAAGTTAATGAGTCATAATTTTTTGTGTTACATGATTCTGATGTTAGAAGTGGTAAAATATTTATGAAAATGGTGACATGTGATGACCACCGATGATAACATATCTTCAATTTGAAAAGGTATAGTTTTTATACTTATATGGATATTTTCCATTAATCACCCTAACAATGCATTCTTATTATTCTATTTTATATTAATAATAATTCATTTTATTTACTCATTTTATTAATGAGTCATTAAGTTAAATAAAAGAATAATTTTTAAGAACCAATCTTCATTATTCAAGGTTAGTAAAATGTTTCAAAGGAGGTTCAAGTCAAGTTAATGAGTCATAATTTATTGTGTTACATGTTTTTAATGTTATAAGTGATAAAATATTTATGAAAATGGTGAAATGAAATGACCATAGACGATAACATATCTTCAATTGGAAAAGGTATATTTTTTATTTTTATATGGATATTTCTCATTAATCACCCTAACACAACATTCTTGTTCCATAGTAATAATAATCAGACGAGACAAATTGATCTAACTCAATTAAACTGAACTATCCCGATTTTATGTATGAAGACCTCAAAAAACATATGAGATGGGTTTTAGTCCCCCACCCACAACAATTTGGTTATATGTAGGCATATACCTTAGTTAATAAATAGATAATTTATATATTATTAGGAAATAAATTTGGATTATCATAATATCCATGGATGGTGATTCTTATGGGCTCTTTTCCCATGGGAAATTATTACCATTACCATTCACCTTCCAAATTATATCTTATGTCATTGATCGTATTTCTTATATGATTATTAGATAATAAGGATTAATCTAGATCATTTATTACAACCTCTATGTACAATATATATATATATATATATATTACGTTATTGTAATATATAACTTTTGACCCTCAATACTTTTTCACTTCTTCTCTGCTTATTTCACATTATTGTTTTTGGTTTTCTATTGCCATACCAATTATTTAATGCATGTTTTGACAATGATAAAATTTACCCATGATCGATCACGTGTTTTTTATTTCAAATTTTCTTCGAGTTTCAATAAACATCAATCATTTTCATAACACATTATCAAAACGATTGTGGTCTTTGCATTGCAGGCTGTGATGGTGTTGCATTCATCACTATCAATTGTGTAAGAGAATTCATTACATGAAAAAAGTTGGTCTTATTTTCAATATCATATATTGTTATATTTATTCCCCCTATAGATAACATTGATGAAATACATATGATATTTTCCTAATATTTTATTGTAGGAAAAATAATGAGCTCCTAAAGAGCAGTAACAACTTAGCATTTTTAAATTCCCTGATGTGAATTTGATTGATTATTATTAAAATAGTGTTTATAATCAACATGGTCAATGTCAAAACAAACGTCATTCATCAAATAAAAAATGAATCACTGCCACCCAAAGTAACTGAACGCTAAACATCACATACATGTTGTTCACCAAAGTTATCTTCATTTATCGTGATAAGATGACATAATAAAAGTTGACATCTCCTACTTGTAAAATATATGGATTTCAATACTGATTAAGATGTATAAATTCTCATGACAGAGATGATATTTTATTGAATTTTTAAATAAACACAGTACTTTTTCCTTTTCTCTTATTCATTATAAATAAGAACTATTTATTGTATTTTATTGCTATTCATCTCGCGATATAGATGAAAATGTTGAATTGAATATTCATGATAGTTTCTTGAAAACATCATAAAATTTGTTCAAACAATTTTATTTCATTATTAGAAGTGAATGAAAACATACATAATTTTGTTCTAAGTATAGTACGAGGTGAATATGATATTTTTTCAAATGATCATCAGGAGTTATTATTTTATAAAATTTTATAATAATATAACCCCAAGAAGTGGTTTGATGATGATAAATATTTAAAGAGATCAATGAATTTTATGAATATTTATGAAATAGCGCTTCCCTAATATTTGATTCCAAAATGGTATCTGTAGATATTATGCGGTAAATTATCTTGCATCTATAAATTTTTTCTTTTATAGAAGAAATATGAATGAAAATTATGATTTATCATGTTGTATAATCTTTTGTTTATTATTAGTTATAAATTTTTAAGAGTTAGTATATACTCATGTATTTATATTTATCGGTTGTGAAAATTAATGAAAGATTTTAGAGGAGTGAATTTATTCCTACTGGATGGTGAAAAATATATAATAAATAATGATTTGTTTTATCTCAAGTATCAATGAGATATAATAAAAACAATGATATTATTGAAAATATATATCATATAGACATTGTATAAAGAAGGTGGTAAATATCTCTATATATAACAAGCATTCATAAAAGATAAAACTTGATTCTAACAAATTTGTTATGTACAATTGAATCAATTACGGTAAATGAGAAGTTTACTGATAATAACACATTAGACCGAGATACATGAGCATCAATTTCTTGATAAAACAATAGGCATCTATCATGGAGAGATTGAAGGATTTATTTAAAGGATGTCTGTTTACTAACTAATCACCTATAAGAGAATTATGAATTTTCATTATGTTACTATGAATTCCCCTCTATGGTGATTTACCATGAATTACCTATTTGTTGGATAAAATATTTCTATCACTGCTAGCTATATTGGAAGTGAATTTCCAATATTTATATAAAGTACAAATTATTAATTATAAACATCGGTGAACCCACATTCCATGAGACGCCATTTAAATTTTATATAGGTGATGCATCTATTAAAATGAAATGTGTATTGTTGTTTGTTGGTGAGTATATATCATACGATAGGCGTGATGAATAAAATAAATAGAGAGCATCATATACCATATTTAAAATGGTATTGAAGAACCATTGTGACGATGATTGAAACATTTATATGAATAATTCAGATGTAAATATAGACTTGGAAATCACTAGAAAAATTATACACACCACAACTAATTATATAAAATCATTGTTTACTATAATTAGAAAACCATAAATAGATTTTCTTTTAAAGAGAAAAATGGATGTATTGGTAACATTATGTAGTTTTAGGTATTGTCTCACATAGGTGCTAGATAAATTATTAGATATTATTAAATGTTGTTAAGGAGAAATTTCAAATTGGTATGGAATTAAATTGTTTTTGATGTGTTTGTGTTAAAATAAAAATCGATAATCAAAATAATAATTCATTAATAAAAGAGGCTCAGCGTTGGTTGAATGAATAACCGGTGAAGTATAGGCAAAAATTTCTTAGGGGGCTTTTAATTTTTTATGGGTCTATTTTTTTATTTTGGAAAATATGGCTGATTAGCGCCACTTGAAGTAGTGCTGTACATTTCCGAAAAAAACAGGTGCAGCGCCACTTGAAGTGTCATTCCACTTTATAGCTTATGTCTATCAGCGCCACTTCAAGTGGTATTGATAGTATCCCAATATAGGGATCTGTGCCACTTCAAGTGGCACCCAAATACAAACTCCCATATATATGGGGCTTCCCCCCTCCTCATTGCCACATTCTCACTCCCTCTCATTCTCTCACTCTCTCTTCCGGATCTCTCTCTTTTATTCGCATTATCTTATCAAGATCTCTCTCTCTCAAATTTCTGCCACTCTTTGTCCGCGAAGCTATTCAAAATATTAAAACCTTTCCTCTGATTTGAGGCAATTCTAATTTTTAATTTGTTTAATATGGTGATGTATTTATTTATTTGTTTAGTTCATATAAATAATTCATAATTAATGTAATACATTTTGAAATTGTAATTATTTATTTGTAGTAATTGTTATTAATTAATGGTAATTAGTTTATTAATTAAAACTATTTAGTTAATTATATTCTAAATAGTAAAATAATTAATCGTAATTAGGTAATTAAATTGTAATTAGTTAATTCACTAATCATAATTAGGTAATTAAATAATTATAATTAAGCAATTAATGAATTCAGTAATTAATTATTTACAATTAGGTGGTTAATTAATTATAAATAGGTTTTTAATTAATTGTAATTTGATGATTAATTAATTTTGATTAGGTGATTAATTAATTTTAATTAGGTGACTAATTAATTATAATATTGTGATTGACTAATTTTAATTAGGTGATTAATTAATTATAATTAGGTGAGTAATAAATTATAACTAGGTGATTAATAATTTGTAATTACGCGAGTAATAAATTATAATTAGGTGACTAATTATTTGTAATTAGGTGATTATTTATTTGTAATTAGGTGATTAATTAATTATAATTATGTGATTAGTTATTTATAATTAAATAATTATTTTATTATATTTAAGTGATTAATTAATTATAATTAGTATATTAATTAAGTATATGAAGGTGATTAGTTAATTATAATTTGGGGATTAACTAATTGAAATTAGGTGATTAATTAATTATATGTGTGTGAGCAGTTATCTGTATTTAGGAGATTAATTAATTATAATTAGGTGATTAATTAAGGGTAATTAGTTGATTAATTTATTCTATTTAGATGATTAATAAATTCTAATTATGTGATTATGTAATGGAAATTAGGTGTTTAATTAATTCTAATTAGGTGATTAATTAATTATAATTTGGTAACTAATGAAAGGTAGTTAAGTGATTTATTTATTCTAATTACGTGATTAATTAATTCTAATTAGGTGATTAATTAATTAAAATTAGGTGATTAATTATTTTATTTAGGTGATTAATTAATTGTTTTAATGTGATTAATTAATGGTAATGAGGAGATTAATTATTAGTAATTATGTGATTAATTAATGTTAATTAGGGGAGTAATTAATTTTTATTTGGTGAGTAATTAATTATAATTAGGTGATTAATTAATTGTATAAATGTGATTAATTAATTCTTAATCTGTGATTAATTAGTTAAATTTTGGTGATTATTTATTTCTAATTCGGTGGTTAATTAATTCTAATTACGTTATTAATGAATTCTAATTAGGTAATTAATTAAAGGTAGTTAAGTTATTTATTAATTCTTATTAGGTGATTAATTAATTCTAATTAGGTGATTAATTAATCCTAATTACGTGATTAAGTAATTCTAATTTGGTAATTAATTAATTATAATTAGGTAATTAATTAATTATAATTGTTTTAGTAATTAATTATAATAAGGTGATTAATTATTTACAATTTAGTGATTAATAAATTATTTGGAGATTAATTAATTTTATTTTTGTGATTAGTTAATTTTATTTAGGTGATTAATTAATTTTATCTAGGTGATTAATTAATTTTAATTAAGTGATTAATTAATGGTAATTAGGTGATTAATTAATGATAAGTATGTGATTAATTAATGTTAATTAGTTGTGTAGTTAATGTTAATTTGGTTATTAATTGATGTTAATTATGTAGTTAGTTAATTATCAAAGTAGTCATACAAATTAGAAAAGGAGTTGTATAAATTAGTGAAGTAGTTGTATAAATTAGCAAAGTATTTGTATAAATTAGAGAAGAAATTGTAAAAATTAGAGAATCAATTTTATAAATTAGCGAAGAAGATGTATAAATTATCTAAGAAGCAATATAAATTAGTGAAGCAGCTATATAAATTAGCGAAGTAGTTGCATATATTAGAGAAGTAGTTATAATAATTAGCGAATCAGTTATATTAATTAGCAATTTAGCTCTATTAATTTGCGAAGCAGTTATATTAATTACTGAAGTAGTTATATTAATTACTGAAGTAGTTATATTAATTAATGAAGAAATAATTAACTAATGGTTACAAAATTATTAATAAATGGTTAAGAAATGATTAACAAATGATTAAGAAATGATTAATTAATGGTTAAGTAATGATTAACTAATAACTAATAGTTATGTTTTGAGTAAGTAATGGTTAAGTATTTGGTAACCAATGGTTATGTAATGAGTAACTAATGGTTATGTAATGAGTAACTAATGGTTATGTAATGAGTAACTAATGGTTAAGTAATTATTGGCTAATGGTTTTTTAATGAATAACTAATGGTTAAGTAATGATTACTGTCATGTTTTAGGATATAAGAAAACATTCAAAAAATTTGGTCGCATAAAGAATATGTGGTTATCTAAGCATGAAAATCTTTTTTTGGATACAAACAAGTGGATGTGGCTCTGGAACATATGTACCTATGAGTGAAAACTCCTACAATGAGTTTTGGGCCTGACCTAGGGTATCCTGGTACATGAAAATGGGCCTTTCTGCACTCCTGGTTTGACACTCCTGGGAGATATGCTTTAGATGATTCATATTTTCTTTACAAACTACTAAAATACCTTTAGATACTGTTTAGCTGATGGTTAATTAATGATTTGTGTCATGTTTTAGGATTTAATAAACATTTGAAAATAATGGAAACATAATGATTATGTGGTTATCTAAGAAATCAAATCTCTGTCTAGATACAAACAAGTGTATGTGGATCTGGTACAGATGTACCTTGGAGTAACAACTCCAACAACGAGTTTTGGGCCTGACTCGGGGTATCCTGGTACAAGACAAGAAGCCTTGTTGCATCCCGGTTTGACACTCCTAGGGGATATGCTTTAGATGATTCATATTTTCATTATAAACTACAAAAATACATTTAGGAGGTCAAAAACTTTACTAAAAACAGTGATATATTAATTTTGGGAATAAGAATATGTTGTAAAATTTAAGATTCATAATGAATAATAACATATTCAAAAGTTATGAACATAACTTTGGAATTTTTAAAATCTATCGTCATTCTAAAAATAACTATTTTTTGTTTTAGATAAAAAATGATGATTTCTTATATTTAATGCAATGGTCAAATAATTGATACAGAACAATGATGTGGTTATAGTATATGGCTAGAAGGTGTTGTGATGCTAGGAGGCTATACCACTTTCAAAACACTTCAAAGGAAAATTCATTGAAAGTTAAAACTGCTGAGCAATCAAGTGATAGAATCAATCACATATAGAAATATTTAATATGTAGATAGGTTTTGGAATGTCTCATATTCAGTAACTAATGATAAAGAATGGGAATATGTACTTTCATTGGTTAAGTATCAGTCTGAGAATCAAATGATGGAGTTGTATGTTACTATATCTACAATGGATGTTCCATTGACATTGGAAGTTGGTCCATCTCAACTTAATGTTACAATGTAAAATTGTCCTGCTATAACACATCAAGATGTTCCATAAAAAATGGATGTTGTTCCATCATTTCCTTTTTCCATAGTTTCAATTAATAGTCCTCCATGTAATTTAGATGCATTGGTCAATGAATTTGAGGATGATGACATTTTAGAAAAAGATGATGAAGAGGATGTTCAAGAAAAATAATATGAGCATGAATAAGAATTGTCTGTTCCCACTCATGTGAGGTTCAAAAAACCATTGAACCATCCTCCACCATTGGCTTCATGGTCGATTAAATTCATGAATCACTTTCCAGAATATGATTGGTTAGTTATAACTCTTAGTACAGAATTTCCAGGAATCTTTGGGGGCACAAATCGAGTGTCGGATGTAGGTTTTATATATATTGGAAGAGAGTTTGAGAGAAGAGATTCAATGAAAAATGAGATTAAAAAATATCACATTGACATACATTACTCTAATGTTGTATAAGAGTCAAAGAGGTCTTATTATTTGATCTTTTGTGACAAATATGATTCAAATTGTCAAATGCGTCTGTGGGCTATAATTGATAACACTTTTCACAGCTCGTGCATCAAGAGATTTAATCCACACACATGTGTGAACCCAATCGTGTCACATGAACACTATTCATTAGATGTTGAGTTTGTTTCAACTATCATTGTTGAAATTATTAGAGGATGTTAAGACGTTCCTGTCATTTTGGTTGTGGAGTGAATCAAACACCTTTTTGGGTTTCAAATCTCTTACTAGTGGGCATGGTTAGCATAGAAAATGTTATTATCATAGTGTATTGTGATTGGGACGACTCTTATAGAGTTTTACCACAACTTATGGATATTTTATGCCAAAAAAAATCATGTGATTTATTGGTTACATACTACTGAATATGTTAAAAAACAAAACCATGTTGTTCTGTCGTTGGTTGTGTTTGATAGATTGTTTAGTACATTTTTAACATGTGGGGAAGATTTTAGACATTTCAAGAATTTCATACAGATTGTTGGAACATTTATGTATGGAATGTATACTTGAAATTTATTTATTTACGTCACCCAAGATTTAAATTGAGCCCCTCTACCTTTGCAATTTTCAATTGTGGAGATGGAGAACTTCTCATCATGGAGCTGGTTTTTGTCGTGTCTTCGAGAGTTTGTTACGGATGTAGAACATATTTGTCTTATTTAAGATCTTCATCATGCAATCAAGGAGGAAGTACTATCTGAGGGTCTTTCCTGGAGACCACCCTATGCCCATCATCGATATTGTATTTGACACATCGCCAGTAATTTCTAAAAGAAGTTCAAGAATGAGTCCATGACGAAAGTGATCTTAAAAATTGGTATAAATATACTTTATCGATTTACAAATAATTTTCATAGTTAATATAATATGTTTATATATTATTTATTTTTTAATAGCATACGAGCTTCAACAACAAAGGATATAGGATCTCCTTGAAGATATTCACTGATAAAATCTGAAAGTGTATGATTGCGTGATGAAAATACCAAATCATAAATGGCCATTGGCATATGATTATGGGAGGCTATTTGGACATATGACGACCAAAATCGTAGAATGTATATATGGGTTTTTAAAGGGAATTTGGAAATTACCTATCACAGGTAAATAAGAATATTTGACTATATGTTATTCAGAAGATCTACATTGATAATATAATATTAGTATAATGTTTTAAATCTAAATTACATGTTTGGTACACGATACCCTTTATCATAGTGTAAATTATTTTATCGAATGAGGAAAGTAGGTTGAAGTGGGCTTGGACAGAGGGATGCTCTATGGACACAATTTTTAGCGTGATCTAGATATAGTTCTTCATGAAGCTTCAACATATCATGTAACTGCATTCAATCATCCAGAGCAAATATTTCAGGTCACTGAGACTGGTGATGTTGTAGCTTGTTGAAATGGTCGTGTGAGAGTTGTTTTATTGGGTAATTGTTATTGTGAATGTGTCAACATTCAAGCATTGAGATATCTTTGCGGCCATGTGATTGAATCATGTGTTTACGTTCATGTATCTTGGGAGAAGTTCACCGATCTAGTTTATTGACTAGAGAGTATCAACAACTACTATAGTAATACATGGATGCCAATATGGGAATATCAGAATTTTTGGTTGTCTAATGGGACACCCATGATTATACTGAACAAGACAATGCATCTACCTAAAGGGAGGCCAAAGTTGACTCGTTTTCAGAATGAGATGGATTGGCCCAGTGAACGGGCACCTGGATGAAGGTGCAGTGTATACCACAAGGAAGGTCATATAAAGACATGTTTCACTAGAATCATAGGTCAATAATCTAGTGCTTAAAATGAATCATTTAATCTATCAGTTACTGTAAAAAAATTACATGTAATCATTATTATCATTATCATAATTTTTAATAATATTTGTCTTATTTGTATATAGTGTAGGTTTTAGAAAATGTAAACATTTATTTATATTTGTATATAGTGTAACTTTTAGAAAATGCACATATATATTTTAAACATTTCAAACATTGGTTTATACAATTACATAAATAGGAATTATTACAGAAAGTAAAATACAATTATAACTGTCAAACCATTTCAATAAATCAGTTATCATTTCAATCCATCCTTTCTCAAAATCCACCCAATTTGTTAATGCCATTTAATAAGGGGTTTATTTCACAATTCCATGATGTTTGAAAAGAATCTAAATATTTTAAAATCAAGGCCTAGTTATCAATTGAAAATTCATTTAAAATATACTATGAAATTAGGATTTCAAGGTCCATTAAAAGACACAATTCTAACATTATCATCAACCTCAAATGGCCCCACATATCTCTATAATATATTTCCATATTTGTCAATATTTTGATGATCCAACTGAGGTGAAACTCTTAAAATCACTTGTTCACCAACTGAAAAATCCAAAGGGCTTCTAGGATGTTAATTATGGTATTTGTAATAGCTTTGATCCATCACCATTATATGATGAAGAAATTAAATATTTATCTTCATCTCATGGACAAAACTAGGGATAACCATGGAATATTCACGTATCTATATCCAAAAAAATTAAGATTTACAATGATGGCAAAATAATAACTAAAAGGGTTCTAAATAGACATCAATATTTTTCCAATATACTACATTTGTAGAAACAATATTAGAAATGACCAAAACACAGAATATAAATGAAACCAAACTCGAGGAATAAAAATATATTTCCATAAAAATAGACATCCCCAAACAAGCATGATAGATGGAGGGAAACTAATTCATGAAAGGCTACCCATTTAATGGATCGAATTCAAAAAAACAATTTGAATCTCTTCACCACAACACATGTGTAATGGCCCGGACCTCTCCGGCCCATTCCTTTGTCCAAAAGAAGTCCACGAAGTGTTTTGGAGGGTAAAATGGACTCTTCCCACACTTTCCAGAATATTGAAACTACACGTCGTGTAGTTTGAGTACACGTCGTGTACCCTCTTGCCAGGTATACCCCGTGTGGGTGGCCATGTCTTTGCCATGTGAAGAAGATAGGTACACGCCGTGTGTCCAATCTACACATCGTGTAGTCCTTCCCCGCGTACGCATTACCGTGTGTTGACCAGTCATCGGTCGTGTGCCGCGTTGGAGCCGTGTCCTTGCCGTGTGCAATAATTATGTACACGTCGTGTGTCTAATATACACTTCATGTAGTCCTTCCCCGCATATGCGTTACATTCAAACCATGTGTTGACCAGTCAATGGCTGCGGAGCCATGTTGGAGGCCGCGTGGAGACCGTGTGAAAATGGCTGAGTACACGCCGTGTACCATAAGAACACGCCGTGTACTTTTTCTTTTCACACCTATAAAATGAGGGGTCCCCTACACCTTTCAACCCACACCTCTCCTCCCCTCTCCTCTGAGCAGATCTCTCTCAAGAGACTCGAAGGCTCTTTCTTCCATAACTTTTTCGTCCGAGCTCCGATTTACGATCCTTCAGCGGCCACGGGATAGTAACGACGAGGCGGAACTTCTGAGCTTGGATCAGATGTCTTTCCTTCAGCTTTTTCTCTCTGACTTCCACCCGAGGTGGTTTTGACGGGACGCCGATGAACGTATTCTAAAGTTGATCCGGAGGAGCGTTGCGATCAAGAACCTATTTAGGTAGAGGTTTTACCTTCTTCTCTCTAATTTGTGCATCATGCGGGGTGGGTATCCTTATTGTTTTCATGAGAAATGGTTGAACCTTTAAATAAAGATAATAATAGGTTATATAACGAGGTTGGGAAGTTTGTGATTGCCATTACTATACCTTTATATCCTGTGATATTATGTTGTGAAATGAATAGGCTTATGCCTACTAAAATTAACGGTCGTTGGGGGCCTTTGCTTGCGCAATTAAATGATTCCCTATCTTATAGACCATTTTGTGATTGGAAACTTCATGGAATGTGGAAATTGGATAATCACGTAATGTTGGCTGATTAAATGAAAATATGGAACCCTTGTGTGATCACCCCAGTTAAACAAAATGGAATAATGAACATGTGGGTGTTGGCTTGGTTATGTGGAATGTGATGGGGGTGTTTTTTGGGATATTGTGTTTTGGGTGAGCAGCGGGGATGCGGTTGACTTGGTTGTGGGAAGGTGTGAATGTTTAATGTTGATGGGCAGTGGGGCTGCAATAAATGGTATTAAAGGGATAAAAATATGAGGTGTGGTTATGGTGGTTGGCAACGTGGTTGCAGGGATGGGTTTAAATGTGAATAGACTATGGGTTGTGTTTAATAAAAAAAAAAGTGGAAGAGTTAATGAATGGTGGGGCTGGGTAATGAAACAGAGATATTAATCAATGGGTTGGTTGGTTAATAAGAAGGGACTTACCGTGTTGCTGTGTTTTCCTAAATTGCTTTGTGGATGGCAGGGATATGCTTACGAACGATCGATGTGGTTGGTTTTGGATAGTTGCCCAGTAGTTAAGGAACTAAATAAGATAATTTCTGTAGATATGTGAAAACCCAAATGGGGTTGGGGTTGTTTTTTGTATGCATGCTTCGTGGTAGCAGTGCCGAGGCAAGTGATCAGTTTCTGTTTTTAGAAGCCATAGGTCGGGCTGAGTGGTTGCTATATATATATATATATATATATATATATATATATATATATATATATATATATATCTTTTGTGTTTTATCGCACCGAACCCTTGTTGAGAACTTAGTGTCGAACACTCCCATTTCATGGGAGAGGGTGTTTTTCCCATAGTTACTAGCTCCTTCCTGCTCCTTCTCCCCTAGGCTGTGATGGCTTGATGCGACCTTACACCCAAGACTCTTCGGGTAGGTTTTTATTTGTGGTGATTAGGCCTAAGACTCTTCGGTCAGGCTTATAGGCTATAATGGCTTGAGGCGACCTTACACCTAAGACTCTTCAGGAGGGTTTCGATTTCAGGCCCAGGTGTCTTCGGGCGAGAGTTATGTTACTATTCCCAAGAATCTTCGGGATGAGGCCCAGGTGTCTTCGGGCGGGGGTGTGGTTGTGGTTGTGAGGCCCAGGTGTGTGCGGGCAGGATACATGGTGGTGAGGCCCAGGTTTGTGCGGGCAGGATATGTGGTTGTGAGGCCCAGGTGTGTACGGGCGGGATACGTTGTTGTGAGGCCCAGGTGTGTACTAGCGGGGAGAGTGTGATAGCGTCAGGACATTCAGCTAACTAATGGGAAATGGTCTGGGGTACACAATGCTCTTGTTCTTATACTAGTACTACCTACTGTGATTCTGTTTTGGTGAGTGTGGCTGGTGAGATTGGGTGGATAGATTTCCTTGTTAGGCTTCTTCTATTGTTCTCACGGGACATTAGGATGTCTCCCCACTTGTGCACGAGAGATTTAGGTTTCCCTACTGATTATACTTGTATTCTCACACTACGTTTACTTTCAGGTTTCTAGGAGGACTACCAAGGCCGTGCGGGACCCTACTAGTCAGGCAGTTGGAGATGTTGCAGTTGTTGTTCTCTTGTTTTCTTTTGGTATTGTAATTTTGAGCTTCCTTGTACTTGTACCTTGTTATGAAATTTTTTAAACATGCATGTGGGCTGGTTTGGGATTATTTATATACACTTGTTATTTTCCCTTTTTGGTGGTTGACTTTTCCTATTTCCCGATCCAAAATAATAAAAAGGGTAATTCCTCCCATAATTGTGAAAACTCATACCCTTGGTGCTAGTTTCCATCCTGGGGCCTACTGGAGGCGGGACTCGGGGGTCATTATCTCCCTTTCACCGTTTCCAGCTCATGTTGGGCATCTTTGGTGGGAGGGGGTCATGATAGAATGGTATCAAAGGTGATGGTTGAGAGATAGGATGGAGTCTGGAGTTAGGCACAGTGAGAATTGCATGGGATGGTAGGGCAATAGTGTTAGTTAACCTTGGTGTGTGACATAGGCCAGGGAAGACTGGCTAGGACACGGGATTTTAGGGCCCCCCGTGATTCGATGCAAGGACTCTGAGCCTACCGAACAACAAAGTGAGACTACATTGATTGCAGGGTAAAGACCCTATGGAAGGTACATGCATCATCATGATTGTGTTTTACTTGATTTTGGTGTTCTGGGAAAAAAATTGAAATAAAATGATAAAATCATGTGTTTTTCCTTACTACTTGGGCGTAGGCGATCCTTGTTTACCATACAGCTATAGACCCTGGACGTCCTCCTCGGTTATCTTAGACGGCCGAGGCCCAGCAGATCCAGGCGGTCGATTAGATGAGGATTGATCGAGAGGAGGAAGATAGCCAGTGGCAGAAGACTCTCTGTTCCTTCCAGTGGCAGACCCTCAAGAAGTACAAGGGTATTACTTCAGATACGGAGACGGAGGTGTGGCTTGAGGAGCTAGGGATCGCTTTCACCTTGATCCGTGCTCCGAGGGGGTACTGGGTTCCCCTAGCAGAAAGTCAGCTGAGAGGTGCGGCGCGACAGTGGTGGATGCTCTACCTCGGAGAGAGGATAGAGGCAGAGGTTCCATGGGCTGACTTTGAGAAGGAATTATGAGAGGAATTCCTTTCTTCCATGATCAAGGCGGAGAAGTGGCAGGAGTTACTCCCCCTTCAGCAAGGGAGTATGACTTTACGAGAACTGGGGATCATGTTCAAGGATCTCCTGCGCCTTGCTCCGGATCTCTTTCCGGATGAGGATTCTTGGGCGAGATGTTTGGAGGAGGTTCTTCGTCCTTCGCTCTAGTATGATGTCACCCCATTCACCCTTCAGACATACTTGGTAGTGCAGAAGAAGGAAGAGGTCGTAGAGAGGATGCACTCGCTGGGAGGTGCACCGCGTGAGGTGTTTCAGCCAGGTTCGTCGAAGGGGAAGGCAGTTAGCAGCAGGTCTCCTGCGAAAGGACCTTCCAGGTTCAGGTCAGTGGGGAGCAGGGCCCAGCAGTTCTAGTTCAGATCTTCGGGTCCTCGTCCCTTTTCCACAAGCCCAAGAACGAGGTGTTTTTCTTGTGGAGGTTTCGGGCACGTTTAGAGTCGGTGCCTGACCCGAACTCCGTATAATGTAGGTGGGTAGGTTCAGCTCCCACCACAGTATCACAAGTTTCCGGCAAGGCCCTTCCAGTAGCAGGAGGACCATGCTCCTCCGAGGGCAGACTTTGCGGGAGGAGGCCGACCTCAGGGTTCTCCTCAGGGACCTCGACCAGGGCGTGGTCGGGGAAGTGGACGGCATTAGAGAGGCAGAGGAGCTGGGCGTGGACAGTTGCACGCAGCAGAGTGGGTAGCTCCAGTAGGACCAGAGGTGGTGCGAGGTACTATTTGTTTGTTCAGTACTATTGTTTCTGCTTTGTTCGATTCGGGAGCCTCACACTCTTTTGTTGAACCTAGTCTATCCCATGTTTTGGGACTAGACGTAGATAGACTTTCCATACCACTGGTACTGAGTACACCAGTTTGGGGCAAGACCAGCGTATCTTGTGTTTGTCGGGGATGTGGGCTGACGTTGGGACCACATCGATCTAGTGGAGACCTTCTTCTGTTACAGATGCAGCCATACGATGTCATCCTAGGCATCGACTGGTTGTTTTCTGTTAGTGTCGTTATCGACTGCTTACGGAGAAGAGTCATGTACTCCGACGTAGATGGGCAGCGCATATCTTCTGTTGGTGAGAGGAGCTATCAGGTGGGAAGCCGGCGTGTGGAGCCTCTCCTTTCCTTGTTGAGCGGGTTATCAGTGGTTCCAGCAGATACAGAGATGATGGATGTCCCAGAGATTTTTGGGGAGTTCCTTGATGTTTTTCCTGAGGAGGTTGTAACTCTACCCCCTCGACGAGACGTTGAGTTTGGGATAGACTTACAGCCTGGTGCCCGTCCGATTTTGATGGCTCCGTATCATATGGAACCTTCAGAGTTGCAGGAGTTGCGGATTCAGATTGACGATCTGCTGGAGAAGGGTTTTGTTCGACCCAGTGTGTCGCCATGGGGTGCTCTAGTTTTGTTTGTGAAGAAGGCAGATGGTGGTCTCAGGCTGTGCATAGACTACCGAAGGCCAAACCAGGTAACGGTCAAGAACTGTTACCCACTTACGAGGATAGATGATCTCTTCGACCAGCTGAGGGGAGCAGGTTGGTTTTCTAAGATTGATCTACGATCGGGATATCATCAGCTGTGGGTGAAGGACAGTGGCATCTCGAAGACGTCTTTCAGGTGCAGGTATGGGCACTTCGAGTTTGTAGTGATGCCGTTTGGAGTTACGAATGCACCAGCAGTGTTCATGGGACTTATGAACTTTGTCTTCCGAGAGTTTTTGAACCGGTTCGTCATTGTGTTTATCAATGACATCCTGATCTACTCATGATCAGAGGAGGAGCACGTTGAGCATCTCAAGGCAGTCTTGGAAGTCCTTCGACACCACCATAATTACGGGAAATTGTCGAAGTGTAAGTTCTTGACACAAGAAGTACACTTCATTGGGCACGTGGTGTCTCAGCATGGAGTATCGGTGGACCCGTCGAAGGTGGAGGCAGTTGTTTCTTTGGCAGCACCCAAGATCATGGTAGAAGTTCGTAGATTCCTGGGGTTAGCAGGTTACTATCGGAGGCTCGTTTCAGACTACTCTCGAGTTGCTGCTCCATTGACATCTTTGACTAGGAAGAACCAACTCTTCTTGTGGAGCGAGAAGTGCCAGAAATCTTTTGACTACCTGAAGGAGAAGTTGGTCAGTGCTCCCGTACTCAGGTTTCCAGAGGAAGGGTTGTTGTATGAAGTGGTTTTTGATGCTTCTGGCCTTGGTCTGGGGTGCGTTCTGATGCAGAAGAAGGGTGTGATTTGTTATGGGTCTAGGCAGTTGCGCCCTCACAAGCGTAACTATGCCACCCGTGACCTAGAGCTTGCAGCAGTAGTGTTCGCATTGAAGTTGTGGCGACATTACCTCATTGGGGAGCGCTTTTTGGTCTTTTCAGATCACAAGAGCCTATGTTATATCTTCTTCCAGCGTGACCTGAACTTATGACAGCAGAGATGGGTCGAGTTTCTCCAAGACTATGACTTAGAGATCTCTTACACTGAAGGTAAGGGCAACGTTGTGGCTAATTCTCTGAGCAGGAAGTCACATAAGGAAGGGGTTCGGGAATCCTCTGATGCTTGGAAGGCGATGGGAGAGTCAGCTGCCCTGCACTTAGATGAATGAGAAGAAGGTGTTAGAGGATGTTTGTTTTAGATGATGATGTAGTCCTTCTTTTTGCAGTAGGTGGAAGAGTCTCAGTGGGGGGACTCCAAGGCGTAAGTGATGCGGGATCATGTCAATCAGGGGAATGCTCTAGAGGGATGGTCAGAGGACAGCCGACATCAGATGCTTTTCCATGGAAGGTTGTTTGTCCTAGAGGCGATGTGTGAATGAGTTCTCCATGAGTTCCATATCTCAGCCTTAGTAGTACATCAAGGAGTTTCGAAAATGTACCGAGGCCTGAGGGATTAGTTTTGGTGGCCCGGGGTGAAACAGGCAGTGGCGGAGTTTGTGGCTAAGTTCCTAGTGTGTCAGCAAGTGAAGGTTGAACACCATGTTCCTGGTGGTTTCTTGCATCCTTTAGATGTCCCTGAGTGGAAGTGGGATGAAATCAATATGGACTTCGTCACAGGACTACTCAGAACTCAGGGTGGTTATGATGCTATCTGGGTAGTGGTGGATCGACTGACGAAATTGGCTCACTTCTTATCAATCAAGGAGTCGGGCATGGTCAGTACCTTAGCACAGAGGTATGTAGACGAGGTAGTGCATTTGAATGGAGTTCCGAGGACTATCGTCTTAGACCGGGATACTCAGTTTACCTCACGAGTCTGGAGGGGGTTCCAACATGCTTTTGGCACCCAACTACGCCTTAGCACTGCTTTCCACCCCCAGACCGATGAGAAGACAGAGCGGACTATCCAGACGATAGAGGACTTGCTGCGAGCATGCGTTCTGTATTTCGGAGGATCATGGGTATGACACTTCCCTTTAGTAGAGTTTTCCTACAACAACGGCGTCCACTCTACTATTGGCATGGAACCATTTGAGGATTTGTATGGACGGCCATGTCGTTCACCCATTTTCTGGTCAGAGGTTGGTGAGACAGGTGCTCTTGGGCCAGAGGTAGTGCAGAGAACCATGGAGAAAGTCCAGCTTATATGTGAGTGGATGAAGGCGGCTAAGGACTGACAGAAGTCTTATGCTGATTGTCAGAGGAGGCCGTTGGAGTTCGAGGTGGGAGACCATGTGTTCTTGAAGGTTTCCCCTCGATGGGGGCAGTGGAGGTTTGGGAAAGGGAGCAAGCTCTCACATAGATTTATCGGACCTTTTGAGGTGTTGGGGCGAGTCGGAGAGGTTTCATATCAGCTGGACCTACTACCTCAGTTGGAGAAAGTCCATGATGTCTTCCACGTCTCCCAGCTTCATTGGTACTTACACGATGACTCTCACGTTATCGACTGGGGAGAGTTGGATATGGGAGAATATGCGACCTTCGAGGAACGACCAGTCAGAATCGAGGATCGTAAAGAGAAGGTGCCCGGTGGATGAACCATTCCCTTGGTTCGTGTGTTGTGGTGGCATGGAGGCCTCGAGGAGAGCACTTGGGATCGGGAGACCCAGATGCACGCTCAGTATTCGGAGTTGTTTTGACATGTGTTCCCTTGTTCTTCTGAGCTTTGTGTTGATGTTGTACTCTGTACCTTTGATATATAGAATTCTTGAATTGTCAGTTGTGAGACCTTTTTGTTTTCATGTTCCCTGGTAATGTGTAACATGTCCGGATGCATGGGAAAGGGGAAAAACCTAGCCCTTAATCGAGACGCATTAATGTGGATGCGATTGAACCCGTGCGGGCGATTCAGTGCCGCCTAAAGCGGATAATATCTCGACATAGGTGAAGATTTTTTCCCAAAACCATGTGTTCGGGTAGTGTGTTGGTTTTGTGGTGCTGGGGTTAGTGCGAGTTGAAAAATCCTAATGCATGAAAGTGGGAAGACCCAATTCTTAATCGAGACGTATTAATGAGGATGCGATTAAACCCATGCGGGAGAGTCAGTGCTGCCTAAAGCGGATAATATCTTGACATAGGAGAAGAAATTACAACCACATATGATTAGGGTTGTTGGATGGGTTCTTGTTGTAACGAGAACCCTAAGAGGTATCTTGTTGGGTTCCTCTGGGTTGGTTTTTGAATTCTCGAGGACGAGAATGTTTTAAGAGGTATCTGATGTAATGGCCCGGACCTCTCCGGCCCATTCCTTTGTCCAAAAGAAGGCCACAAAGAGTTCTGGAGGGTAAAATGGATTTTTTCCCACACTTTCGAGAATTTTGAAACTATACGCCGTGTAGTTTGAGTACACGCCGTGTACCCTCTTGCCGGGTATACCCTGTGTGTATGGTCGTGTCTTTGCCGTGTGAAGAAGATAGGTACACGCCGTGTGTCCAATCTACACGCCGTGTAGTCCTTCCCCACATGCGCTTTACCATGTGTTGACCAGTCATCTGTCATGTGCCACGTTGGAGCTGTGTCCTTGCCGTGTGCAGTAAATGTGTACATGCCGTGTGTCCAATCTACACGCCGTGTAGTCCTTCCCGGCGTATGCGTTACCTTCAAACCGTGTGTTGACCAGTCAACGGCCGTGGAGCCGCGTTGGGGGCCGCATGGAGACCGTGCGAAAATGGTCGAGTACATGCCATGTACCATAAGTACACGCTGTGTACTTTTGATTTTCACGCCTTTAAAAGGAGGGGTCCCCTCCTCCTTTCAATTCACACCTCTCCTCCCCTCTCTTCTGAGCAGAGCTCTCTCAAGAGACTCAAAGGCCCTTTCTTCCATAACTTTTTCTTCCGAGCTCCGATTTATGATCCGTCAGCGGCCACAAGATCGTAATGACAAGGTGGAACTTCCGAGCTTGGATCCGCTGTCTTTCCTTTGTCTTTTTCTCTCTGACTTCCACCCGAGCAGGTTTTGCCGGGACACCGACGAACGTCTTCTAAAGTTGATCCGGAGGAGCGTTACGATCAAGAACCTGTTTAGGTAGGGGTTTTACCTTCGTCTCTCTAATTTGTGCATCATGCGGGGCGGGTATCCTTTTTTTTCATGATAAATGGTTGAACCTTTAAATAATGATAATAACTGGTTATATAACGGGGTTGCGAAGTTTTTGATTGCCATTACTTTACATTTATATCCTGTGATATTATGTTGTGAAATGAATAGGCTTATGCCTACTGAAAATAACGGTCATTGGGGGCCTTTGCTTGTGTAATTAAGTGTTTCCCTATCTTCTAGACTATTTTGTGATTGGAAACTTCATGGAATGTAGAAATTGGATAATAACGTAAAGTTGGCTGATTAAATGAAAATCTGGAACCCTTGTGTGATCACCCTGGTTAAACAAAATGGAATAATGAACATGTGGGTGTTGGCTTGGTTACGTGGCATGTGATGTGGGTGTTTTGTGGGCTGTTGAGGTTTGGGTGAGTAGCGGGGCTGCGGTTGACTTGGTTGTGGGAAGGTGTGAATGTTTAATGGTGATGGGCAGCGAGGCTGCAATAAATGGTATTAAAGGCATAATAATGTGTGGCGTGGTTATGGTGGTTGGCATTGGGGCTACAGGGATGGGTTTAAATGTGAACGGACTATGGGTTATGGTTAATAAAAAAATAAAAGTGGAAGAGTCAATGAATGGTGGGGCTTGACAATGATACAGAAATAATAATCAATGGGTTGGTTGGTTAATAAGAAGGGACATACCGTGTTGCTATGTTTTTCATAACTTGCTTTGTGGATGGCAGGGATATGCTTACAAACGGTCGTTGTGGTTGTTTGTGGATAGTTTCCCAGTAGTTAAGGAACTAAATAAGCTAATTTCTGTTGATATGTGAAAACCTAAATGGGGTTGGGGTTGTTTTTTGTATACATGCTTTGTGGTAATAGTGCCGAGGCACGTGCTCAGTTTCTCTTTTTAGAAGACATAGGATGGGCTGAGTGGTTGCTATATATATATATATCTATATCTTTTGTGCTTTATCGCACCACACCCTTGTTGAGAACTTAGTTCTGAACACTCCCATTTCATGGGAGAGGGTGTTTTTTCCATAGTTACTAGCTCCTTCTTGCTCCTTCTCCCCTAGGTTGTGATGGCTTGAGGAGACCATACACCCAAGACTCTTCGGGTAGGTTTCGATTTGGGATGATTAGGCCCAAGACTCTTCGGGCAGGTTTATAGGCTATAATGGCTTGAGGCGACCTTACACCTAAGACTCTTCAGGTAGGTTTCGATTTCAGGCCCAGGTGTCTTCGGGCAAGAGTTCTGTTACTATTACCAAGAATCTTCAGGATGAGGCCCAGGTGTCTTCGGGCGGGGATGTGGTTGTGGTTGTGAGTCCCAGGTGTGTTCGGGCGGGATACGTGGTGGTGAGGCCCAGGTGTGTGCGGGAGGGATGTGTGGTTGTGAGGCCCAGGTGTGTGCGGGCGGGATCCGTGGTTGTGAGGCCCAGGTGTGTGCGGGTGGGGAGAGTGTGACAACGTCAGGATGTTCAGCTAACTAATGGGAAATGGTTCGGGGTACCCAATGCACTTGTTCTTATAATACTACGACCTGCTGTGATTGTGTTTTGGTGAGTGTGGCTGGTGAGATTGGGTGGATAGATTTCCTTGTTAGGTTTTTCTGTTGTTCTCACGGGACATTAGGATGTCTCCCCACTTGTGCATGAGAGCTTTAGGTTTCCCTACTTAGTATACTTGTATGCTCACCCTACGTTTACTTTATGGTTTCCAGAGGACTACCAGGGCCGTGCGGGACCCTACTAGTCGGGCAGTTGGAGTTGTTGCAGTTGCTGTTATCTTGTTTTCTTTTGGTATTGTACTTTTGAGGTTCTTTGTACTTGTACCTTGTTATAAAATTATTTAAACATGCATGTGGGCTGGTTTGGGATTATTTATATACACTTGTTCTTTTCCCTTTTTGGTGGTTGACTTTTCCTATTTCCCGGTCCAAAATAATAAAAAGGGTAATGCCTCCCATAATTGTGAAAACTCATACCCTTGGTGTTAGTTGCCAACTCGGGGCCTCCTGGAGGCAGGACTCGGGGGTCATTATCTCCCTTTCACCATTGCCAGCTCAGGAGGGGCATCTTTGGTGGGAGGGTGCCGTGACAACATGAGACAACAACTAAGCCAATGTGTTTATTTTTCTTTCATAAATTACTTGATATATTTCATAACTTACATGATTAATGTCATATCTTACATAAAATTAATGTTTTACTATTCATTCATTCAGATGGATAAGCCTTTGTTATCTGCTTAGGAGATGCACGTGTCACATGATGTATTGGAATGAAGACCTGTTAGAATTATTCTTGTTCATAGAGCACATCATTTTCATCATGATGCACCCCCGACAATTATTTCTCCATACCTCAGACATACAGGTTTTTATAGAGTCCTTATGAGTGACTTCAAGGCCATTGATCACCATTTTATTTCTGCTTTGGTTGAGAGATAGCGGTCAGAGATACACACATTTCATCTCCCAGAGGGAGATTTGACCATTACTTTAGAGGATGTCACATACATGCTCGGTTTACCCATCCACATATATGAAATTATAGGTTCCACTAGTGGCAACTGGTCTGCAGTCATACAACGTCTATTAGGCATTGACGTCATCGGCGTACCATGTGTCCTCCAGGGTTCGTGCTTGCGCATAAAGAGGCTTCATGAGAATTTTTTCATCATTCCTAATGATGCAGATGAGAAGATGCTTATTAATTACACACGTGAATTTATTTTATGACTTCTCATAGGCATGTTGTGTTTCGACTACTCCACCACTTTGGTACACATGATGTAACACCCATTACATGATGATCTTGATTAGATGGATACATATAGTCTGGGGTATGTTGTATTGTCACATATGTACAAATTACTCTGTACCATTTTCCACGCCTATGCATGAATGATTGTAGGTTGTATAGTTTTGATACAGATGTGGGCCTGGGAGCATTTTCCATGAATTGTTCCTCAAGTTACTTCACCACTTGCACCAGAGCTATTTCAGCACTGTCCTCGGGAACGTTGGTATATTTACGTTAATACTTTATGTTATTTTGTAATGATGTTATTTTTTTTATAAACATACCATATATTAATCTTTTTTAACCATGTAGAGTCATTCTCAAAAGTATTCACATACTACGAGACATAGTGTTCATATTTTTCGACAGATATTTGACGCCATAGTGCCAGTTAATGAATGTTAAACATTATTTTTTTGTAGACAAATTTGTTTTTTATTGCCTTTTTAAGTTTTTTAATCTAATATTAGTAACATTATCATGCTAATTTATGACTTGTTTTATTAGTTTACATTTCAGGTTTCATAGACTCTATATACATGTTTTCTCTATTCATCACTTCCACCATACTGGACAACTATGATAGGAGACCGTGCTGTTGTGGTTCCACTCATCCACTTCCAACTTATTGAGTGGCACCATCCAGATCGGGTCATGCACTAGTTTGGTTATATATAGAATATATGCATGGCACCATGACATGATGATGAGTTACATTCAATTATGCTTATTGGTAGACCGACAACGGACAGGCGGCAGTATCATGCAGCATATATCGAGCTTTGGGACATGTGTTCCCAATATGGTATCTCTCTATATGGATATCCCACAACATGTTATTAGTTATCTCATCAAAGAGATTATGAATACTGGTACCAAAAATACACCATCATGCACGTTACACGTTAGGGGATTGGTATTCAGCAGTTGGTATGTTTAATAAGATTTTTTATATCTGTTTAACTCGCTTTTGGTATTAATTTGAATCTTATTTCATTTGCAGTCAGATGGATTTTTTCATCTTGCACATATCAGACATCCTCATGAGGAGGCATATATTAGGTGGGATGTAGTTCATCAAGATGTTTTGGCTCTCAACGATCCTCTCGTGTTCATACAAGACAATTTCTATGATGAGGTGCCACAGGTATTTCCGAATCCATATCCTCCAGCTAAAAATTCTGCAGATGATGATGTCCCTGCTATGCCTACTGAGAATGATGCACTTCCACTGCCACCGCCAGTTGGATGACAGAGAGTAGTGCATCAGGAGGGGAAGAGGAGACGACATAGACGTCTAAGAGAATCTCCTGCAGATGTTTCCGCACCACAATGAGATGATCCTTCCCTTCCAACTGATGATCTTGCACAGTAGAGAGATGCTTATATGACTTATATGTCGCCTTTGATGACTACATTGGACTACGAGCTAGGTGTGGTAACACAGCTTGTCGTGACCCCACTCCTCCCGATGAAGACTTATTCAATATCTAATTTTTTCAATTTTTAGAAGCTTCGGGATCATATTTATCAACATATGATTTTGGGCAATCCTCTACACGTGATGTTGTCCAGTCCTCTACACCGCACCATGAGGAGGCACCAGAAGCACAAGAAGAGGAGGAACCCACAGCTAGGACACCAGAGCAACACAAACATCAGACACGGAGTGGGAGTGAGGTTCAAGCGCCATAGTGTGTTAATCGAGGGCATCAACATTGATTTATTCATATTCCATGTTGCATATTTTAAAAACCTATTTACTGCGATAACTAATTGCAATTTTAGATAACTAAAAATAAATTCAATGTCGCATAATTGTAACATTATTAGGTTCCATGTATGTGACTTTATAAGCGTATAAATTATAATGTACTAATACAATCATAATGAAATTTGTGACATTGAATAATAAATATAGATTTAAAATTATATATTTATGGATTATATTTACTATATTATAATTATACTTGTTTCTATATATAAAAATATTTATAATTAGATAAATATAAATATATTTAAAATCATATAATTATTAATAAATATTAATAATTATATAAATATAAATATGTTTATAAATATATATTTATAAATCTATATTTATAAATATTAGTTTATTTATAAATTCAATTTTAGTTATTTATAAACATATAATGATTTCTAATTATATATTTATGAATATAATTATATTTATATTTAATATATTAAATGGTATATATTTATTTATTTATAAATAAATTTAAAATATTTATAAATATATATTAATTTTTAAATATTTTTTAAATAATTAAATATAATAAATTTATTTATAAAATGATTAAAAATATTTCAAATTTATTAATAAATTTAAACTTATAAATAGATAAATATAGATTTATAATTATATAATTATAAATTTCTTTAGAATAATTATAATTATATATCTATTATAAATATTTATAAATAAATATTTATTATAAATATATATTTACTTATTTATAAATAGATTTTAAAAATATATGTAACCATATTTTAATAATTATAAATTTTTAATTATATTTACATTCATATTATTATAAATATTTATATATAAATTAATATAAAGAATTCTAATTATGTGTTGATTTCCTATATTTATTATTTTATTAAAATTATATAGTTATTATATTTATAATTATATATTTATTGTCATTATATAATTATATAATTATTATATTTAATATAATTATTATAATTATATTTATTGTTGTTATATATTGATTGCAATTGTATAATTTTTATAAATATAATTATAAATTTATTATAGTTAGTTTAGGAAATATATTTATATTATAATTATATATTTATAATAAATATATATTTACTTATTTCGAAATAAAATTTAAATATATATGTAACCATATTTTAATAATAATATATTTAAAAATATATTTACATTCATATTATTATAAATATTTATAAATAAATAAATCTAAAGAATTGTAATTATGTATTTATTTTATTTATTTATTATAATTATTTTATTTTTAATTATATATTTAATGTCATTATATAATTATTTTATTATTTTATTTATAATAATAATTATTATATATTGATTATAATTATAAAATTTTTATAAATATAATTAGAAATTCATTATATTTTTTTAGTAATTATATTTATTACAAATATATTTTTTATAATTATAATTATATATGTATATATATATATAAGATACATATTATATATAAGGGGGTTGGGGAAACTGCAAAAACAACCCAATGAGCGACACATGATGTGGCGCTGAAGGGATTTTACACACATCGACAATTAATGTGTTGCGGAATACACCCATTTTACGAATTAAAAAGTCCCTAAAACCATTTAATTAAAAAACCCTTTGGAAAATTTTGTCGGAAATATATGTTTTACAGGAGGTTCATAACTATGATGCATCCCAGGGGTCCCAGTCAGAGAAAAAACCTAAATAGATCACCCTCAGAGTCCACATAAAATTCACCCACACCGGTCCGGACGTACCCCACCTTGCGTCGTGCTTCTATGTGATCACACCCCACTTTCTCCATGCCCTTGATCTTTCCTCCAGCAACCAAACTTCCCTCTGTAAGTCTCTTTCCACTGATTTTTGTACCACCCCCAGCATCCCTCCTACCACCGCCAGCACGCTCCCCACATTAAATCTATGGTAATCTCCACACACCTCTGACGACAACTCTTGGAGGGCCCAACTCTCACTATAGTTGTCGATGTCTAAAATACATTTGGCGTCTGGAATCATCTAGTGGAACACCCTCCAAATCACAATAAATAACTCACACCCCCTTCCTCACATATCGAGCATCTCAATGTCATCTTTTGTCTTCCACACCCATGTCTCCAAGTCAAACACCTCAATGTGCATGACGGTTTTCTTCCATAAGTCAGCACGCCATCTCAATAACAAACACAAATAAACCTATCTAATTTCATCATAAAATCTAGGAATAGATTATCAATATACCAATTTTAGTAAATTATTTTTTTATTGTATTATAAAATGTTCCAAAGAAACTAGAATCTCACCTTTCCCGACCCGACCCAATGGGGCTCAAGCCGCGACTGCCCAAGACCGCCTCCAATAGGCCCGGGGATGGAATCTAGCACCAAGTAGGCTATCACTCACAAGGGAGGCATTAGCCTAATGTACCAGTACACACAAACCCACATACACCTTCATGAAACAGTGCAGAGATATATAAAATTTAAAAGAAAATGAACGTGTACATCTATCCCAAACCAGAGTGCAACAACAGGAAAGAAAGGAAAAATAGGGCCAACCAAAAGAAAACAACAAAGGCATACAACCTGCTCGGAAGAAGGGGTACACAGCCAAAAGCACCACCAGAAAGCTCTTCAGCATTGCTCCGGTAAGACTCAATGGTCAGTCCTGCTCAATCAACTTCACCTATTCCAGGTCCTCTTGGGACACCTTTGAAAGGCCGGTGGTCTGTAGAAGACACAAACATGTGCAGGCAAAACCCATGCAGGGGTGAGTATAACAATACTCTGTAGTAACCCCAAAAACCCAAAACAAAAGAAGGAAACTGAAAGGCAACATTCTGCACATCCCAGCCAGAGGGAACCCAGACGAGAGAGAAACTCCATCTCATGACCATCCTCAGCTAAACACAACTAGTCATCTCAAACCAGGTGTAATCTCATACATACACCTTGTTCATCCTTATATACTCAGCACAAGCGCAAAGCCACATGATGTACCGACCTCATCACTAGCAATGGTTCAAAACCAGGAGAGCGCACTCCATGATCACTGTCATCTCAAATGACACTCATCTAAGAGATAAACTCCATCGGGTCCCACAAAAACATCTTAGACGCTCACCCAAGAGGTCATGCTCCTCAGATATCATCAATGTTGAATCCTTGCTGAAAAAACATAAACACCAAACTACTCAGATAAGGGATCTCTCCTAGGGTTTTCTAGGGGATACCAGAACCTTCACCATTATACAAAGATCCCACAGATAGGGGATCACTCCCAGGGTCTGTTGGGAGATACCACAACCCGATTTAGCATTCGTGGATCTCGCAAATAGGGGATCACTTCCAATATCGTCTAGGGTATACCACAACCTGATTAGGTACTCGATAGAAACACGTCACTCAGATAGAGGATCGTCACCCATGCAATGAAAGACCCGACAATACTGAAACCCTATCTAGTGCATCTCGTGTTGTAGGGGATCGAACTGATGATGCCACAACCCTATAGAAACCATGCACTGAGTAGGGGGTCGTAGAACCAAAGATACCGCAACTATACTACAATCTTCATGTTGAGTCGGGGATCATATGTTCGTTGATGCCACAAACCCTACGGGGTTAACCTTCTAGATAGGGGATCACCGCCCGGGGATATGTTGTCACGGTTATACCAAAAACCCTATCTAGGGAAACGATGTAGAGTATCCCACTCCGGGCCCACCAGAGGGATTCCACAACACTAACAGATTAAACATACCATCAAGAGGATCACAAACCTATACTAAGGTTATGATGCTGTGAAAACCCTTGTATGAATGAACCAAGGGAGTACACTCAACCACTGCTGCTCCAAACATCGGTAACCCTACCGACCCACCACAACGCCACACCATGCACCTCCAAGGCCGGTACCAAGTCCACCACCACGATCAAAATGGAAAAAAATGCATGATAGGCCATTTACTTGCTCAAAACAGAAAACCAGTGAAAAAGGAACTATTCGCCGTAGGTATCCCGTGCGGGGCCTACACTACCATCCTGAAACTCATCAATTGGATCATACCACTATGATCCCTTTGGAAAAACACATGGGATCCCTTACTCATTCGTCCTAAACAGACACATGGTGCAAAAGGTACAATTCACCGAAAGAAGCTCGGGTAAGGCACATGCTGCGATCCCAAAACACATCGAACGGATCGAACCATTGTGATCCTCTTGAAAAAACACATAGGATCGACTATTCATCCCCCAAAATCGGACTCCTAGTGAGAAATGTTTGTTTCTCTGCAAATTCCAAAACCCAGCCTCATGGGGCCAGCACTCTGAACTCGGCCCCAACACCGGAGAACCAACATGAAATGTCCGCCATACCATCTGGGCCTCAAAACCACTGACGACACGTCAATTGGACGCTCCGAGTAAAAGATACAACAACCCAAAGTTTAATAATAATAAAATATTATTATTTTAATCGACGTTTCAAGATCCCCGACCAAGACCCCGAAAAAAAAAAAATCTTGAACCACACCGAAAGGTTCGACTCATCGACAAGACTTCGTTGCCACAAACAACATGCGAATCCAACCCTCAGATTGCAAGAAATGGGGGTTATAAAACCTCAGTGTACTAAAAAGGGGATGGACATGCCTGAACCTGCCGGCCTGGGCCGGCCCAACTAGGTCGGCGGCCCTTCACTACCCTGTGGCCTGTGCCGACTGTGGGACTGCATCCTTCGCCACATTGGGCACCGCGCCGTTGTGCCAGTGTCACGCCGATGAGGCTTTTACGGACAGCCAGGACCACCCCAGTGGTCCATTTTTCAATCCGAAGGTACCGGCGCGACCCTTAGGACTCGGTCTTCCCTGATACGACAAAAAAACAAAGCAATGTGAAGAAAAAATGCGATCGGGGAATTAAAACTCAAACTGCCTACCTCGTGGGCGAAACACTGAACCTTCGGGTGCAGAATGACGCCCGTGACACCCAAAAGCTCGATCCACTGACGATTGGCGCCGAAAACGGACGGTTGCGGCTCAATTTAGCGAAAAAAACAAAGAAGGGATGGGGTGGGTTCGTTTCCTATTGCGTGTACGTGGGGGAGAAGGGCGGGGGAGAAGTGATGATTTTTTAATTTTAAATAACATCATTTAATTTAACACCCCCGACCCGACCTCACGTCGCCGAGGAAATTAGGTCTCCCCTCGGGTAAACGTGTCATTCTGAACGCAACAACGGACATAGAATTGCGATCTGAGACTCCTTTCAGAGTTTTTCGAGCCGACAATCATAAATGAAATTTTCCATTTATTTACAATAATTCCACTGGTGGATTTTCTCACAGCAGGCCCACGTCCACAGCGTTTACACCCCGCCTAGGGTTGACGACGCATTCCAAATGCAAATGTGCCCTCAAATTCCCGTTTTGAGATATAGTTTAGGAGATAACACTCCCTCGCCATGTGCATATTTTAAATAATACATAATAATTTTGAAAATTAATTTTAGGCACACTAGGCCTCGGAATAACACGTCGTCTTCGCGCCTAGCTCTAAAATTATTCATAAAAATAATCCAATGTCTGATAGGCACAAAACCTAAGTCACTACATCACCAGCGTGTGATTTGTAGTGCAGAGGATGGGTGGAGATTATGATTTTACCCACATGTTCCATTATACAAATATCTTGGTTGTGTGTTTTCATTAATATGTTTTTTTTAATTTTAAAAAAACGAACAAGTTAAAAATATTTTTTTTAAAACGCCACAAAGGCGGCATTGGAGATGCCGCCTTTGGACCTCGGGTGAAATGCGACAGCGGTGATGATGCCTTTCCCCTATAAACCAACAAATATATATTTTTTAAATCTATTTTTTATTGTTTTGTTTATATATATATAAACAAAAATAAAAATAAAATTTTCATCATAATTAATCTTCAATTTAAAATCCAATAGTATTGTCATTACAACAATTTAGATTCTGATGAAATCTCTCGCCTAGGACTCTCATTAATAAGAGGCATAACCCTTTAAATCATTGTGCATTTCTGATGTGGGATTTTGGGTCTCCCTTTCCTGCAGAGAACATTTTGCATTTCCGATTTGGTATTCTGTTTAAAGTAAATGGATTTGAAAAACTATAAAACATAAACTATAAGAATAATATAATTGAAACATAAAACATGAATAAAACATATAAGCAATAGTTGAGAACAAAAATAATTTCTTAAAATTCTTTGATGGAAAACAATTTATAATGTTTCAAAGACACCTACATGAAACTAAAAAATGATTCAACTACGTTACATTAAAAGCCAACAAAATATAAACTATAAGTCCAGGATAAATAAAACATAAAACAAGGATTAAATATCCTAAAAACCCTTTAAAATAAAAAAAATTTAGAAAAAATTGATAGAAAATAATTTATAAATTTTCAAAGACACATACATGAAACTTAACAATGTTTCAAGTATTTGACTTTGAAAGTCTATAAAACATAAACTATAAGACCAACATAAATGAAATTTCAAAAGTGGATTAAACATATAACAAATAGTTGAAATATAAAAAAAATCAAAATAATGTTGATGAAAAATAATTGGATGGCTTTCAAAGACACCTACTTGAATCTTAAAAATATTTCAAGTTTGTATATTTGAAAGCCTATTAAATATAAATGATAAAACCAATATAGATGAAACTTAAAATTTGAATTTAACATATAATAATTTATTTAATTTTTTAATTTTTTATTATTAATTTATAATTTATAATTACTAATTATAATGAATAATTAAAAAAAATTATATTACTAATTAACTAATTAAATATTATATAATAATTTTTGATAATTACTATATAATATTATAATGAAAATGCATAATTTAAAATTATATTACTAATTAAATAATTAAATATTATTTTATTGATAATTATATTACTAATTTACTAAATAATTATTATATTAATTTTTAATAAATAGTAATTAATAATAATAATGAATAATTATAAATTATATTTATATTACTAATTAACTAATTATAAAAAGGTCCTCAACCTCATATTTATCTAATGATTAACTAATTAGCTATTATATAATTAATAATTATATTACTAATTAACTAAATAATTGTTATATAATTAATGATAAATGATTGCTAAATAACCATTTATAAATTATATAATTAATAATTATATTATTAATTAACTAATTAATTATCATATAATTAATAATTATAGTATTAAGTAAATAACTAATTAGTAAATAAATAATAAATATATTACTAATTAACTAATTAATTATTATATAATTACTAATTAACTAACTAATTATTATATGATTAATAATTATATAATTATTAATTATATTACTAATTAACTAATTAATAACAAATAATTACTAATTACTAATTAATAATTACTAAGTATATTTTTAATAATTAATAATTATTAATTATTAATTATTAATTATAATGAATAATTATAATGAATTATTAAAAAGAATAATTATATTAGTAATTAACTGTTTAATAATTATTTAATAATTTGTAATAATTTCTATTTAATACTTATAGAGAATGATTATAATTTATAATTATATTACTAATTTACTAATTATCTATTATATTATTAATAATTATATTACCAATTAACTAATTAATTATTATATAATAATATTTAATAATTACTAATTATTAATTATAATGAATAAATGTAATTTATAATTATATTAATAATTAACTAATTAACTATTATATACATAGTAATTATATTACTAATTAACTATTTAATTATTTTATAATTAATGATTAATAATTACATATTAACTAACTAATTATTATACAATTAATAATTATATAATTAATAATAATATTAGTAATTAACTAATTAATATTTAATAATAAATAACAAATAATAAATAATTATAATGGATAATTATAATGAATAATTATAATGAATAATTATATAGAATAATTATATTACTAATTAATTAATTAATTAATTATATAACAATATTTAATAATTACTAATTAATAATAATAATGAATAATTGTAATTTATAATTATATTACTAATTTACTAATTAACTATTATATAATTATTATTTATATAACCAATTAACTAATTAATTATTATATAATAATTTATCATAATTACTAATTGTTAATTATAATGATTAAATATAATTAAAAATTATATTAATAATAAACTGTTTAACTATTATATACTTAATAACTATATTACTAATTAGCTAATTAATTATCATATAATTAATGATTAATAATTACTAATTAATTAATTTATTATTATGTAATTAATTATTATATTACTAAGTAAAAAACTAATTATTATATAAATAATAATTTTATTACTAGTTAACTAAGTAATAATTAATAATTACTAATTAACTAACTAATTAATATACAATTAATAATTATATAATTAACAAATTAATAATTAATAATTAATAATTAATAATCAGTAATTAATAATTACTAATTATAATGAATAATTATAATGAAAAATTATAATGGAAAATTATAATGAATAATTATTATAAAAAATTACATTAATAATTTTCTAATTAATTATTATATTATAATTTTTAATAATTACTTATTAATAATTAACTACTTAACTATTATTGGATTAATAATTATTACACAAATTAACTAATTATTTATTATATAATAATTTCTAAAAATTACTCAATATTAATTATAATGAATAAATATAATTTATAATCATATTATTAATTAACTAATCAACTAATATATGCTTAATAATTAATAAATTAATGATAATTAATAATTAACGAATTAATTATTATATAATTAATTTTTAATAATATTAATTACCTTATAAATATTTTATTATATATGTAATTCATATTTTATGTTTCCTTTATATTTATCATATGGTTTTTATTTTATAGGCTTTCAAAGACACATATTTGTAACATTTTTATGTTTCTAGTATGTGCCTTTGAAAGCCTATACATTATTTTTCATCAATATTTTTTTTGATTTTATTTTTTTCAACTATTTTTTATATGTTTAATCCATGTTTTAACATTCATTTATGTCGTTCTTATAGTTTATGTTTTATATTATTTCAATGTCACGTATTTGAATAATATTTATGTTTCAAGTATGTGTCTTTGAAAACATATAAATTATTTCCTATCAACATTTTTTATGAATTTTTTTCAAGTATTTTTTATATATTTATTCCATGTTTTAAGTATTATTTGTGTTGGGCTTAGAGTTTATATTTTATAGGCTTTCAATGTCGCGTACTTGAAATACTTTTAAATTTCATGTAGGTGTCTTTGAAAACTTATAAATTGTTTTCCATCAACATTTTTAGGAATTTTTTTTGTTTTGTAATAATTTATTATATGTTTAATCAATGTTTTAAGTTTCATTTATATTGTTCTAATAGTTTATAATTTATAGTTTTTTAAAACCACGTACTTGAAACAATATCCCACATTGAAAATGAAGAATGTTCTGCACCGGAAAGGGAGAACCAGAATCCCACATCATAAATGTAGAATGATTTACTGGATAATCCCACTTATAAAAAGGAGAATAGGGTGAGAGATTCTGTCAAAATCTAGAATCTTGTAATGGAAATACAGTTGGATTTTAAATAGAAGATAAATTATGCTGATTTTTTTGTTTTGTTTACATATACATATATATATCTAAACAAAAAAACAGAACATAGAAAATAAAAAATTTAAAATTCCAAAAAAATGTTTTTTTATATAGGGGAAAGGTGGCATCATGGATTCCACCTTTCACTCGGTCCCAAAGGAAGTATCGCAGATGTCACCTTTGTGGTGTATTTTTTTAAAAAAAATTATCCCAGTATATTTTACAAAAAAAATTAAAAAAAATTATTAAAAAAATATTCTCCATTGGGGTTTGGAATGCGTTGAAATCATTTTGGTGTAGGTTTGCAGATGATGAAGCGACGGACTACCCTTGGGCTGAGGTCATTGTAGAATAAGAGGCCTTGGTTGGAAAACGCCAATATGAGGACTGAGGGGGATAAAAAATACTAGATAATGTCCCATTCCATTCTCGTTTGTGCCTCCATTACTCGAATAAGAGAATTAAATAGTTTGAGGGGGTGGCCTTGAACAATAAAACATGAAATCATTCCGGATCGTAGCATGTGTTGGTCAGTAATGTTTGAACCATGGGTCATCTAGTTCCATTTCTATCACATCATCCTGCACGTCCTTAGGGTTTCTAAGGTCGCCCAACTGAGGATCTCAAAAACAATTTCAGATGGTATGCATGCCCCATTGCTCTCCTCCATGCTCTAATCCACAACTACAATGGAAGAACAGACACAGTTGAAATTTATAGGAGGAAAATTGTTTTAAATTTGCAAATAAGAGGTGTAGAAGGAGGGATTTATAGGATACAACATCCGATTTTGGGATTATCTAAATCATGAAAAAATACGTAAAAAATAGGAGGCATGCATATCATTAACTGGAATTAAAGGAATGGTTTGATCATCGGATGTCATTGAATATCATGATGGACCTCCGGCCCATTTTAAGGCGTATATTTTTTTATTTATTTTGATAATACACTTTTACATGTTGATGATAACCTTAACATAGTTCATAAACCACCAATCATGAAGCCTTAGTACATTGCCATTAGAGGGTCAAGGATCAAACATCCAACAACAATCCCCACCCAGCTGATATAATTTTTTGAACCACAACAATCGACATGCAAAGATACACATCCAGAAATCCCAATGCATTACTGAATGGATCTAGTTTCAATGACAAATCAATACCTTCTCATTAATCCAAATATTCAAAACCACAAAAATTGTTATTCTCAATGCTACCCTTTAATAGCACTAAAAAACATCCTCTAAAAAGGGGTACCTTTATTAGTGTTATCGAAAGCACTGATAAAAGGGTACTTTTAATAGCGTTAAAACAAGCATTGTTAAAAGTACCTCTTTATCGGTACCTTTTTTAGCACAGTAATATGGGGCCCCTTTATCAGCACTTGTTTTTAGCAACACTAATAAATAGGGGGCTTTATCAATGTTTTTTACTAGTGTTGACAAATGGTATATTTCAAAAAATATATTTCATAAAATATAATATGTTGATATATAAATATATAAGTATATTTATATTGATATAAACATGTAATTATTTTTTTATTGATTTAAATATAATATATATTTTTTAAATATGTTATAGATAAGTATAAATAGACATTTGAATTTAATATATAAGATATGTACAAAAAATATCTTATAAGATATTTTAATAAATATCATAAATAAATAATTTTCTAATTATAATGGAGTAATATTCATTTAATAAAAATTATAAAAAACAAAAAAAATTAATAAAAGATCTAAAGTAAGTTGAAAACGTAACTCCAACTTCAAACAACCATAAATTTTTATTTTGGTGTCTGTTTGAGCTCTGGAGTATATCAAATCTAATCATGTGATGAGCTCTATGCCATCATAATTAGGGAAATACCATTCTCTGCTTTCTTGAGTCCAAAAATGGTCCCAAAGTTCTCCAAAACTGAGTTTTTAGTTCGGATATCCAATTTTTTTAACATTCGATGGAATTTCAGCCTCTTTTAAGGGGGGCATTTTTGCAACCTTTTAGTGGGTAATGAATTTATTTCGAGGGATTACATTCATATTGATATTATGGATTTGATATTTTATCATATTTCACAATGTACTGTTATTTATAATAAATTATATAACAAATATACATATTTTTTTATACTGAAAGAAAAAAAAATTAATTTTATAAATAAATAATTAAAATTATTTACATATAAAATATATTTCTCAATATATTAGGCTTATATAAATAAATACTAATATCAATTTTATTTAAAATAAAAATATATTAATATTTATATACTTATATAATGTATGTGTTTGTGTGTGTATTTTTGTGTGTTTGAATTAAAAACGGATATATATTAATATAGAAATAAATATACAGATAAAAAATATAACTAAATATATATAAATAGATATATATATATATATACAAATAGATTGATATAAATATATATTAATATACAAATAAATATATAGATATATAGATATTTAAATATATGAATATATAATTAAATAAAAATAAAAATATTACTATACATGTATATATATATTAATATGTATATATTAATATATTAAAATATATATGTGTTAATATATATATAATTATATTTATATGGGAATAAATATAACTCCATATATATATATCATTAAACAGACAACAAAGCAATATAGAGCAATGGTAAATGGTCCAGGCATAGAGTGGGAGGTCTCAATTTTGAAACATGAGGCAGGCAGGGGTTCAGAAGCTGTTAAAGTGTTGGGGGTGGGACTATGGTATTCTGGGGTGGTAGGGGTGTGCGGGGGAGGGAAAGGGTGCTTCATAGAACTATTGAACGGGGAGTAGGTCAAGCATCATCAAAAACCCCCTCCGATCTGCATATTGTTTTACATTTTTTAACTATTATCAGTGATTTTAAAATAACTCTGATAAAAATGGTATTTTTACTACGCTAAAAAGAATTGTAGATAAAAGGGACTCCCTTTATCTTTATTGAGAATTACAGTTCTTTTTTAGTTCTATAAATATCATTTTCTAGCACTTTTCGAGGCGATATCTACAATTGTGATGAGATCATTGTGGGTGGTTTCTGTTATAAAAGAAGTTGGTAGATTTAGATGACAAATATAACCTTGATACATGAATTGAATTCATAGTACAAAAGGGTTTGATCCACCCCCTCGTTGATGGTGTAGGGTTACCGGTCGATGTATCCCTTGAGGATTTCCCTGTTAATGGTGGAATCCTCTTTGGAATTTCCAACTTTCGTGCGCCTTAATTGTGGTTCATATTCATCGATTATTCCTTTTAAACTCTTGGTATATAAGGCCCCAAGCATAAAACATTACTTAACCTTGAGATACATCAATAATTTGAATTTAGTTCACATCTATGATCTTTTCAAGTGTAGTGTTTTAAAGAATTTGGCCATTATTAATACTTATCATCCCATAATCAAACAGAAGGATACTATCAATACTGTATCCATTTTTCCTTCCAAAGAAAACCCTTAAAAATAATGATTTCATTTATTGATAATTTTTTTAACTTTTTCATTTATCTTACTCATCCTTATACCCTGTGAAAAATTTTCAAAAAACATGGGATGAGCATAAAAACTCTGTAATGGATAAAACAAGGAAATAAAACATTAGTAAATGAATATTTATAAACCCATGAATTCATAAGAATCATGAAAACATCCTAGAAATCATAACTCATAAAGGTAAATTATAGAATCGATATCATACATACTTTGTAGCTTTCAAATCCACATAGGGAGTAACCTTCACGATTCCATTTGGAATACAAATCACAATATATTTCCTAAATATATTTGGATAAACCATACCATTTACCTCTATCACGTTACCCTATGAATTGGAGAGTTATTACGGGATCACCCACCCTCAATTTATCACAAAAACACCCAGATACATAAGAAATTCCCAAGAACCATAATATAATCATAACAATTGAACATGTTTAAAGGAAATATAACATTTCCACTTTGCAATCATATGACATCATTTCAAGATATAGATATAATAAATCCATTATCAAAACCATTTCCAATACCAAAATACCTAAAATTTAATATTCTATTTTCTTTTCATTTCAAAAAAATTACGGCTTGAAGAAGAATCCAAATATCAAATAATACTCGTGATGGTGGAAAGGTCGTTGTCCCTACGTACACTAAAAATAAACAATCCTTTTTCCATTTAGTAAAATGATTCATAAAAAATATTCATTTTGAAAAATATTGAATTAAATTAAAAGTAAAATGGGTTGATTAAACACTATATAAAATATGGTTGTTTATAAATCAAAATATGCCTCAATGAAAGAAGATTGAGACGAAGTCCGTTACTTTGAGTCCAACTTTCCTCATTCGCTCTTTAATTTCCTAAATAATAAAAATAAGATAATTTATACTTTATTTTGAAAATTTTAAGGGTTATTATTCATTTTATATTACTTATTATCATTTTATAACAATTATTTGATTATTTGAGTTCATATCAGATGTTTTGTCGATGTTTGGTAAGTGAGTCCAAAATGAACTTGTTTTGATGCTGATTATGCATGTGGTTATATATCCATTATCTTCAAAATATTATTCAATATTTAAATGTAAAATATATCCATTATATATGTATTTATAATAGTCCATAACATTTGGAGATTATAAATGAAATGCACCATTCTTGGAGATAATTGGTCGTACGTACGCATGAACACTACTTTAATTTCTTTGTCATATTAAAGGAATGAAAAATAAATTATACATAGGTATATTATAATTATATTATAATATATATGTTATATATCTTACATAAATTCATTAACACTATCCATTATATGTTACATTTATGGAATTAATGAGTCATATCACATTGAGGGGGCGGTAGTCCACACTTCCTGAAAATAAAATTATCTTATTTACACATTATAGAAAGAAAAAAGGTATATTGTAAATACAAATTACAAAAGCATAGAGATATTATATATATAATATATATCATATATAAATATAGTTTATCATAATGGCCACCATGTGTCAAGGTAGGAGAAAATTGAACAATCATCGTTTCATGACGCAGTAGTTCACTGTAGAAAGAAACAATATGTTCTATATCCATTAGATGGAGCTGAGTGTAAGTGTATGTGGAAACCATAGAATAAAAAATCCTAGTATATTTAGTATAATAATTTTTTTATAAAATAATGTAATAAAGATAGGTTAGGGGGGTGGAGATGTAAAATAAATGAAAGGATCTTGAGAGAATATGTTACCTCTAAATCAGGTAACTCCATTTGATTTTAGACAAAAGGCTTCCATGAGTTGCCTTCTTCCCAAGGTATGGCATCTATAAGAAATATAGGGGTTTTGTGATATTATTCTAAAATAATTTGGACGATACAAGGGTCTTGATAGGAGTGAGTAAGTGTGTAGAGGTTGTGACCTTTTATAAGAGGGAGAAGGGGAAATTTAGGAAAGTATTGAAATATTATTTTATTATAAATTTATTATCTAATTATAATAGTGACCATTTGATATATTTAGATGATATGATGCGTATGGGTCAAAATCCTCTCAACAAATAGGTTTTATTGAATTTTAGATCACAAATTTAACATTTTATTTTGGATTTAACCCTTATTTAAATAAATTCACTCTCACCATGAATTCTTGTATTTTTACACTATATAGTTAATATGGTTATTATAAAATGCCAAGAGAAGCTCAAGTGGATCATTAATGACATTTTTAACAATATATATGTTATTTGACTATATGTAAGATTTTAATGACTATTATATCAATTAATTTAATAGTATTGGTTTTTAAAAACTCATTTATGTAAATTTTGACACTATTTAGTAATTGATTTTTTTAAAGACATAACAACTTGATTAATTCAAAAAAACTACACTGACTCAAAGATAAAATTTCGTAATCATCAAAAAAAATTGCGGATGGCATCAAAATTTTCAAATTATATTTATTTTAAATTTTATAATATAATTTATATGAATATTTCATTAATAAGGTCATCAGTTCATCATCATTGTCTCTTAAATAAATTTATTTATTTAATGTCTAAAAATTATAAATAAAACACCAATATGTAGTAAATATTTTTATATTTCTAATGACTATATATAGTAAGATAGATTAGTTATATAGACCCACCATAAATGTTTTTTAGTAAATGATACTTGTTTTTGTTATATTTCGCTTTACATTAAATTAGTTATTATAAAATGGTGCTTCTTGTGTATTCAAAAATATATTTCTGCATCTCATATATTTCAGTTTAAGAATTAAAAATTCAATGGTTCTATTGATTGGATACCCCTTCAAAATATATTGATGGCTTCAGAAATATTGGCACAACATGGAAATTTTAAAAAATAATTTTAGTTGGTGTTGTTGGGGCTCATAGCCCAGCGCCGCAGCAGAAGCCGTTGTTCCAGAAAACACAGAAGAGGAGAAGATTTCACCTGAAGGATTTTTATCACCCGAATTCATTTTATACACATCATTTGAAGGATCTTTAACAACACCCAAAGGCCTTTTACAATGCACCCTAATTATTTTTCACTCGACACACGACACCCATGAACATACCATTTTTGTTCGTGCCGCCGATCATCACACTCGGGACATGCCGCTTGATCTCCGCAATCAAGAGGACTTTTGATATATGGCACCATCATCATTGCAATATTCAATCATCGACATCGACACACCATCACTGACGTAATCATCACCTTTTCTTCATTCGTATTCATCATCTTCGCTTCGCACTGGTTACCACAAACGTGACAACCCCTTCCTGGTTCCTCTCTTAGCAGCTACATCTTGCCGACCCACATTCCAAAACATGCTACCGCATCGTCTTATATAGACACTCAGCCCATATCTCTAATCAATGCAGTCATCATTCATTATTCCATCAATAAATATTTGTAATAACTCTTCATTAATGTTGGGAGAAAATCCTCCATTAATGTTGAGAATATCCCTCCATTAATATTTTCTCCCTCCACATTATTTCAATTTTAAATCAGAAATCACAACAATCTCCACCATGATTTAAAATTCAAATACTCCACTTTCAGCTCCATCGTCTAGGTCAATTTGATTGTCGACTCCACCAAGCTTCAAATGTCACCCAATGAACGGAACATGCCGCATGACATCTGCAGCCAAGAACACTTTCGATATTCTACCAACACCTTTGATACTGACATCATTTTCCGATGACATCTGAGTCCTTGATAAGATGCTCCACCAAATGCTTGTCACCATGTTCTGTAACTGATCACTTCAACCTCCCTCTAATACCACTGTTGGGGCTCAGAGCCCGACGCTGCAGCAGAAGCCGTTGTTCCAGAAAACACAGAAGAGGAGAAGATTTCACCCGAAGGTTTTTTATCACCCAAAGGCATTTTATACACATCACCCAAATGATTTTTAACACCACCTGAAGGCATTTTACAATGCACCCGAAGGATTTTTCACTGGACACACGACACCAATGAACAAACCATTTTTGTTTGTACTGCTGATCATCACAATTGAGACATGACTCTTGATCTCCACAATCAAGAGGACTTTTGATACATGGCATCGTCATCATCGCCATCTTCAATCATCAACATCGACACACCATCGCTGACATAATCATTGCTTTTCCTTCATTCACCTCCATAATCTTCTCTTTGCCCCGGTTACAGCAAATGCGACAACCCCTTCTTGGTTTCTCTATTGGTGGATACATCTTGCCGACCCACATTCCAAAACATGCTACCACATACTCTTATATAGACACTTAGTCCATATCTCTAATTAATGCGGTCAAAATTCATTATTCCTTCAACTAATATTTGGAATAACTCTTTATTAATGTTGGGAGAAAATCCTCCATTAACGTTGAGAATATCCCTCCATTAATATTTTCACTCTCCTCATTATTTCAATTTTAAACTAGAAATCCCAATAGGTGCTTCATTTTAATGATAGTAGGAAACAAGTTCAATGTGCATCTTCAAGTGAAATCAGAATAAAAAAATGGAAGAAAAAATGTATATTCATTAAACTTCTATATTTTGAATTTAATTTGGTGTGACATAATCTGGTGTTTTTCATATTGATAAGAATTTTTGTGACAATTTCATATTCAAATTGTTTTATGAGCATGGAAATTATAAGGACCATATTAATTCTAATATGGGCTTACAAACAATGAACATAAATCATGATCTTTATCCAAATGAGAATAGAGGGATTGATCTAATAATTTTTGCAATTAAAAATAGGGATAAAGATACATTGCATCGAATTTAAATCTTGTGAAGGTATCTGATGGGTATTATAGTAACATATCAAGGTGTGTGTACTTAAACCTTCATAAGTTACATGGATTGAAAATTCATGATTCACATAATTTTTTACAATAGTAACTACCATTGGTGTTTCCTAAATTATTACTTGAAAAGGTAAATATATTTGTACTACATTTTTTCACATTATTCAAACAAATATGTAAAAAAACACTACAACAATATGAGCTTGACAAATTTCATGAGAGAATAGTATTGAAACTTTGTGCAATGGAGATGATGTTTACTATGTCACTTTCTACTGTCACGATGCATTTAAATGTTCTTTTGATTGAGGAAACTAAATTAGAAGGTCCCATACAATATTGATGGATGTATCCAATTGAGAGTTACTTTAGTTATATGTTTTTAATCATAATAAGACAACTCACGGAACTTCATTAAATACATAACTATGTTTGATTTATTTTATTTCACAGATATCTAGATCATTTGAAATCATTATGAAAAACAAAGCTCAACCTAAAGTCTCATTTCTAAAGGATATTTAGATGAGGATTGTCTTACCTTATGTTATATATACATAAATGATATTTAGAGAAGATTCAATTGAGTTGGATGTGTTGACGACACATTGAATTAATATCAACTATATGAGAAATAAAAAAAATATTTCTTGTTATTAGATGATTAGTTGGGAGGACCTTAAATGTTACACTAATAGAAATGGAATTATGAAAGGCACATAGATATAAGATACTGAATAGTGAAATTGTAGATAAAATTATTTAAGAGATTAGGATACAATAAAAGATATGACTGAGAGGTCGATCATGGAATGAGAAAGAAATAGAAAAAACTGTTAATAAAGAGCTTGTAAAATGGATTTCATGTCGTGTATGTTCATAAATATTTAAATCAATATGAATATTAGTTTGACACATATATTATGTAAATATAATAATGTAAATTAATTATTTTAGATCATGAATACTGATCCTCAGGATGAGTTTTCATAATATTTGAATTTTTTGGGTCGAGGTCTTCTAAAAAAGGACATAAAATTCAACTCTTACAATGGGAATGGATTTAAATTTCATACACTCGATCAGAAAGAGGGTTTGAAAACATAGAATAGTTGTATATTTATGGTTTCCTAATTGGGATAATATATAATGTTGACTTATATTATCAAATTATAATACCACATACATTTTTTAGTTTTTTTTATTCAAATGAATGTGTGTCGATATTACCATGGGTATTAAAAGAGATTCCTTGAAATTTACTTCATCAAACTTCTCTCGCATGAAGGATGTCAGGGACCATTAATTACATGATATTTATATCTTATCATCACAAGATAAAATGATATTTATGTGTATAATGTAAGGGATGAAGTGTGGAGTGTTTTTTTTCATGTAAAAGAATGTTAATTGTATGATATCGGTGATGTAGTAAAATATTTTACCTCTGACATTGAATCCCATAAATATAAAGAAATGAACATATTTATCCATATTGATATAAAAAATATTATTTTTAGAAACAGATGATGAAGTCTATGAAGTAATGATGGAGTAGGAAAATGACATGATTGAGGGGTAAAATGATTGAATGTATAGTCACCCACTAATTTATCAAAAACTAATGTTTTATGTGCAGTCATTCATTATCAAAGCCATATATATTTTGTTTCTCATTACTTTTAATCTATTATAATTTCTATTTTTTTATATATGAATATTTTTAAATATATGTTATAAAGTTAATTTTATTATACTAAATGATAGGAATGTCCAGGGGGAAGTGTTTCACTAATCCCAGTCAACTCTCAACATCTAAGACAGTTCCTCCCCATTCAGCAGTGGGGGAGCATGTCATCACTCCAATTTTTTCACAAGGATATTGAGGGTGATAGTTATAGATAAATTTTTAATGTGAAAATACACAATTCTCTTTTTTATACTACTAACTGTTTTTCATAAAAGATTCAAACAATGTTACTACAAAGAGAAATATGAATAGTTCAGATGTTTTGAATATGAATGGATATAAGATATTTTTCATGTTTGTTGTTATGGGGCCTCTATGGATGATTCCATAGGATTTTTTGGACACATTATAGGCTAGATAGTGGTAGATATTGTTAACCTTATGATTACTTATGTTGATTGGAGGCATGTGCCTAAATATTGAAAAAATGTAGTCTTTGATTCATAAATAAAGGTAATTTTAATAAATATTGGTTTAATTGAATGGCATTATGTTATTAAATTATTTTATTTTAAAAATGAATTTATTTATACAATTTAGGAACAAGGGGATCATATAAATATGTAATATGTAATGGTCGTCTCTCTACAAAATGTGTTCATTGAATTATGTTAGAATACGAATGGATCTGTCCATTGTGATATTTCATGAATGAATGGTAGTAAGTAGGTAAATCAGACAACTTCAAAATCATTTAGTACACAAAATTTTATTGGTTTTAAGTTCAAATTTAAATATAAAATAATATTTAATTTCCAACATAATTATCAAGTAGGTGCTGGTAATAGGAAGCAGTGATGGAGATGGAGAGGACTTCGAGGAGTTTTCATTGGTTTGTTACATGTAGTAGTAAATTTGTTACACCAATAAATATAAATTTTGACTATTTAGTATAAATTTTCTGTTGTGGGGTTGATTTCTTATGATCTATTGCACCATATTGTCCAAAATGATTTATATATTTAATGTTATCAATGTGGTACATCAGAAACTCATTGAAATGGTGTGTTTTGTTTTTCAGATTTGATAGGGGAGGATATATTTAGTGATTATGTATATCTTAATGTGTTTTAGTTGGATATCTGTTTTTTGGTTGGCTATTTTGAGGCTACGGATTCGACAGCTATAATTTTTTTAAATTGATATATCTCATCATTTTAAATCACTTCCATAAATCCAAAATTATTATTTATTGGTGATTTCAACTTCTAAAAAATGATTGTGAGATAGTGATTGGTTAAACCTCTACAAAAAACCACCACTAAATAAACATTCATCGATGGATCCCTGAAACCAACACTAAATGGAAGGAACTGGTGGGAGTTGAATGTCGACACCAACATTAGTAGTGGTATTTGGAATCTATCACAAAATTATATGGAGGTGGTTTAAACCACAACCATATATAAATTTTTTTGTAGTTATGGTAATTTTAAAACCCAAATGTTGGACTATGAGGTTGTTGGTGTGTTGATTTGATTATGGACACACCAAGGGACATGCTGCCATATGAGTGATGGGTTTGGCCAAAGGCTCGGGATTGGGATTTAGGACCACAAGATTGGGTTCCCAGTGTAAAATGTGTCTTCGGGGGCCATGGAGGGTGCCCCAGTTTGATGTTGAACATGAAGAGGAGTAGTGTATGAGAGTTGGACTATCAATCTGGGTGTCACCTTGGAACCTGAGACATTCCAACTTTATTATTATGATAGTGATAAGAAATGTTGAAAGGAAAATATAATAATGAATGAAATAGTAAAACATATAAAATGAAATTTTACTATAAATGGTAATTGTGATACAAGATATGAGGTTATGGGGATGGAAGGTTCTCTAGCTGAAATATTTATCTTTTACATTTTTGGGGATGATAATTCCCCCAGGTGTGAGATTTATTTTTTCATTTTATATATTATGGTATTGGGGAGGGTTAGAGCCCCCAGTTTTATATATTACTTCGGGATCAGAGGATAGTGGATACCCCCAAGTGTAGGTTGATATATTTCATGGGAGGGTTAAGGCTCCCATGTGTTGGATATGGTTCTATGGATGTTGGATTTTCCTAGGTCAAATTGATTATGGTCTTGGAAATGTTGTATGCCTCTAGGTGGATATGTGGTTTTGGGTACGGGATTTGACCCCCTCCCCCAGGGAGGATATGTGTTCTGGGCATGGGATACAATCCCCTGTGAGTATGGATATATGGTTCTAGGTGGGGGATGAAACCCCCATGGAGATGGATTATTTAAATTCCTGAAATGTTTATATTTCCCTTGGGAGGATCATCATGTTATAGGGATGGGTATGTTTTCCCCAGGTGGATACTTGTGCTCAAGGACACTCCAAAACTATATGATGTAGGTATAGTCGATCTTGGTGTATCTTTAGAACATAAGGATCGATGGTGGTTAATTTATTTGTTTTTAGTAGCTGTCTATTTATCCTAAGTGTATCACATGTGCATACATGGTATATATTGTCTATGTTTGGGACACCATTGGTGGTTTCCTACTGAGTTATACTCACACTATGCTTGGGCCTCCATGACACTTTTGTACCTGAGTAGACCTCATTGTTCGCAGGTTTAGTTAGGGAAGAGGCCCAATGTTGTTTAATATCGCTAAAGCAACTCAGTGGGATTTATAGACTAAGATTGATGCGAGGCTCTAGGATAAGAGTACATCCTCAAGTGTATTTTATTTTATCATTTTTAGAGGTGTCACATTGGTCAAATGACCAAAGAAATTTTTATTTAAAAATGGAAAAGTTACATGAATCTAAAAGATGGGATCATATTAAAATATTTAACATGAAGAGGAATAAAATTATCAGGAAGCTCCTTGATCCAGGTTATGTCTTGTGTGATCCATTTATTGAGAAGTCTATATATAAACATATTCACCTCACAATAGGTGTGGGTTGCAATTTAGTTGATGTCATGCAGAGAATAGAGACAATTCATACAGAAAGTAGTAATTGGCCATGCTAGATGAATCACCCCATTCAAAATGGCCTACACTATAATAGTAAAATCAGTTTCACTCCATAAGTTATTCTAGCCTTCGTGCAGGGAAAAAGAGATGGTTTAGATCACACTCATCATTTCATCTTCTGGAGAGGTTGCAATACCACACCCTCTAGAAAATCACCCAATGATCTGACCTAGGTGGTTTCTAAAGAAAGTGCCACATCATGAGGGCTATGGATTTCCTTCGTAGGAACCATCAAAATTGTTTTTGGTCGATCCTAAGAGTGGAGTTATCTTGATAACCTCAAATGTGCATCTTGATTGGAAAAAAATAGAATCAACCTGAAACCGTCTTAGGGTCATAAAATCAGCTAGAGAGTTGTTGTAGCTCCCTCTCTGAATCAATGCAGCTTCTCGAATAGCAATGAGAATCCGTAATTTACATGCATTAATGTTATTTGAGAAATTATAATTAAAAATTGAATTTATATCATTCCAGATCACATGAAGTAGAATTACAACCCCAAAAAGAAACATGTTCTTAATTTTTTAGGAGTTATCCATGTCTACGCAATGTTTTAGCTAGTCATTGATAGAGTCTAGAATCATCCATCTATAGTGGAATATGTTAAAAATATATTTCCAAAGTTTAGTGGCAGTAGCACAAGATAGAAATAAATGATTTTCATCTTCCCTGTGCAAATTACAAAGGCTACATTTAGAGAAAAGATAAATTCCAAAGAGTTGTAAGCAAGTATCAGTGGGAACCCTATTATAGGAAAGACTCCAAATAATAGTGAGTCTTAAAGGCTTTATCTATGAATTATCAAAGCATAAAATCCATTCGAAGTCATTTTTTGAGTATGGAAGGTTTGGTTATAGAAACCTTTTGAATTCAGTAACCCATTGTGAGAAGGATACCAAATCAGAAAATTCTCTGAGAAGAAAAATGAGTAATTATAAATAATTTTAACATTATTAATAGGAAGAGTGTCAATATGAGAAGCAAGAAAATTTCTAACAGTGCTGTTGATATTAGCAAGAGAATAGTCATGAGGATTCAAGGATATTATAGAAGCACCAGTCCTGTTGTCCAACCAGAATATCATAGACAAGTTTTTAGAAACCATCCATCTGGAATTGTTCATAATGATTTCATATATGTTTTTGATAGAGGGCCAAATGGAAGATATTAGGAAATTCTTGTTGCCTCTTTTCAATCTGTCAAGGACCCTATTCTTGATGAGCACAAATCGAGTGGGATTCACTGTGAATTAGGTTCCGTGTTAATTTGTATAGTATGGCCTCCTTAAAATTCTTCATGTTTTTTATTCCAAGACCACCCCTAGCTAAATGTTTATAACAAGTGGTCCAAGGAATAGTAACAAGTTTCATGTCTAAGGTAATGCTAGTCAAAGCAAACATTTTTATGTATACATTCATTTTTTTAAAAGACCACCCAACCATTTGTAGACCATCATTGAGTAGACCAATTTGGAAACAATGACTTATTTGATGAGGAAAGCTCTCCCCACCATAGAAAGATATTTTCCTTTACATGTAGAGAGATGATTAAGAATTTGATCAGCAATGTTAGATAAGTAGCTTGCTTAGGGTCTTCCCCAAAATATCGGAACCCAGAGGTATTTGAAGGGAACAGTTCCTTCTTGGTTGTCCAGCTCATTGATGATACAATTTTTTAACAATAAGGAATGTTTTTCCCAAAGTAGATGAAGGATTTGTGCCAGCCAATGAATTGACCCGAGAACTTCTCATATTTAGTAAGAGTAGTTTTGAGAGTTTTGATGATCCTTTTATCCCCCTTTAAGAAAAGAGTGATTCCATCAGCATATTGGAGGTGAGAGGGAGCATTGAAATTCCTGTAAGAAATAATAGGATTGATCTTGTTTTGGTCAACCAGAGGAGCAAGAAGACGACTTAGATAGTCATCTACACTAGAAAAAAGGATTACAGATAGGGGGACACATTTACTGACACATTTGGAAGAATTAAAGTATTCCTTGAGAGATCCATTGATCAAGAAGGAAATATTTGCAGAGTGGATGAGGGTTTTAATTATAGATTTGAATATTTTTTTGAAACCAATGCTTTGTAACACATTAAAGATGAAATTAAAATCAATTATGTCAAAGGACTTAATAATATCATGTTGAATGGAAATGTTACCCCCTCAATTCTTATTATTCAGCATGTTAGTGAATTCAAGGGTGAGCCAAATACAGTCTTGGATGGATCTTCCATTGACAAAACCAAATTGATTCCATGAGATAATTTTAACTATGATAGTGGAAAGTCTATTCGCAATCTATTTGGTGATAATTTTGTAATGAGTGTTGATAAGAGTAATGGGTCGAAAGTGATGAATTTCAGAGGAATTGACAATCTTAGGGATCAATTTAAGGAATTTGGCATTCTACCCATGGGGTAGGATTACACAAGAGAAGAAATTATTAACAATTTTTCAATCATCAGTAGGGATTATATACCAATATTATTGATAGAAACCATTATTAAAACCATCAGGACCCAGGGCACAATTAGGATTTAAGCTGAAGACAGTGTCTCTGATTTTATGATTTAGGGGAACACCAATGAGGAAAGAGTTGTCAAAATCAGTGAAAATTTTCAGAATGATCACCTGAATGAGTTCCTTGTTCATACTAGGTTCATTGAATAAAGATTCAAATTATGAAAAAACATGAATAACTATGTCAACTTCTTTATCCAAGAGGTTGTCACCATCGTTGACAGAGGTGAGAGGTCTACAAGATTTTCGAACACTCTATATTGAATTATAGAATTTGGTATTTCTATCACCATCTGTTAACCATTTTATTTTTATTGTTTTCTTTAAAATTTGTTCCTAGTTAGATAAAATAGTGTTTAACTTCATAGTGATACTAATTTATTGATTTTGATCCGCCACAAAATCAGAGTGTGTGTAGTTTCTTTGGATTTGATGAAGGTCATTCTCAAGAAGCAATATGTCATCATCAATTTGTTTATCTTTAATGACACACCAATTCATAATCATTTGTTTGTGGTATTTTAATTTAATGGAAAAAGAAATAGCATCATCTGAGTGAGACATAGAGGTACCAAAATATTAATGAGATTACAACATTCCATATACAAGAACCAAGCATTGTTGAATCTAAAGGTAAGAAAAGGATTAATAGTTTTGAGGGTGATAGTGAAAAAATAGGATAATGGTCTGATTGAATTTTTGGAAGGGTGGTGCTAGAAATGATATCCAATTTGTTCAAGGGATGATCATTAGTGAACTCCCTATCCAGTTTGCTCGCAACCACTCTATTGTTTTTCTACCATGTATTCAAATTGATTATTATTATTGATGTGGTTTGGTTATTTTTTGTTGTTATTTCACTCTCATATGAGGGTATGGTCACTCTATGGTATCCCCATATACTCTCACAATTTTCTTAGAGACACTAGTTTATAGGGAGGCGTGCATGAGGTCATGACGCACTTTAGTATGATTATTGAAGTTTTAAGTAGGTTGGGGTGTTACATAATATATAAAAAATAAAAAATATTAATAAAATACTTTAGATAAATGGCCTGAATGAAAAATAATTTAAATTTTTTTAATTTTGTAAAACTCATAATTAACTTGAATCCAAAAAATATATATAATTAGAACATTAAAAATTTATAACTTGAATAAAAATATTAGTTAACTTAAAATGAATAAAATGAATGTCATAAAATAAATAAACAGAATAAAAAATTTGAAATAAATAAATCACAATATTAAATAAATATTTTCATAAATTATTTAACTAACCTATTTTAAAAAATAACATGAATAAAAATAGAAATATGTTATGTGCTTTTTTAAAATAAATAAGTTGAATTAAATTTTTGAAATAAATTAATAAAATATAAATTAAATTTACTTCCTTGAGAAATATAGGATCAAAATCGTGATGTTTGTGATAATAATATATATGAAAGAACTATAATAAATAAAATATTTCCCATTTATTCCACACTGATTCCATAAAAATATTTATTTAGTTAATATTTCACCAATAAAGGTATTTTGTTTATTATATAATAAATAATATTAATTATTAAAATTACTCAATATCGATCATCATAAAGAAAACTTCTCTCATAGTATTTGAATAAACATTTTATTAAAAAATCTCGATATGTTTAAAATAAATTACTTCGAAAAAGATTAAATTAAATTATCTAAATATTTAAAAAATAATATTTTGTTTTAAAAAATAAAAACTAATAATTTAAATTTTTTTAAAAAAATTACCTGAATAAGTTAAAATATTTAAATTAAAATTATTTAGGTTAAATTTATTTTAACATAAAAGAATATAATTTAATAAAATATTTTATTCACAAATTAATGATCTAGAAAACATGTTTTATGATAGAAATATTTACAAGGACTACCTGGAAGTTTGTATTTCCAATTTTCCCTTGTTGATTTCTCCATTTATTTTCCTCTTTATTGTGAGAGTGGGTTCCCTAGATCCACCTTGAATGTGTACTTTGATTTCAATCACATATATACTGCTTGATATATTCATGTGTTTCACTTAATGTGATAGTAATATTAATATTTCATGTACTATATATATGGTAATGTTCTTAGATTACATGTCATATTAAATGGTTATAACAGTTTTTAGATATAATGAAAACATAATGCAATTATGATAGTAATCTTAAACATGTTTCATGCTTTCTATATTCATCATTCTAAAAGGTCATAGATGAAGTTTTAATACCAGATGTAGGGATCTCAAAAGCATTGAGACTTATTCACATAAATACTCTACTTGTTAATATAAAGTATATGAGATCACGAGGAATAACCTGCTAATAAGAACACTATATACTTTGGGTGGTATTGGTTATTTCAATTTATGAACATGTGTATTGGTCTCCTTACTTATTATTAATGTATTTCATTGATCTCAAACTTTTTCTTACATGATGGAAACCATGAAAGTGTTTGTTTGTGGAAAAGAATCTTGAATCATATTCGATATGATGATATGTCATTGATTGAATAACCAATACTGGATTTATTGCTTTCGGGTATAGAAATAGATATTTTTATTCCAATTGACAAGGTTGGTAGTGCATTCATTAAACCTATGACCATAATAGAAGAAGATAAGTCCATCTTGCATGTATAAAAATATAATAAATAAACAGAAAAAGGATGGTCGGAAAAAGAAATACATCCTTCTTTACAAAATAACAGTTAAATAAATATTATATTATATAATTTAAAATCATAGGAGATGATTTCATTATTATAACATGACCATATATCTTTAGAGTCCTTAATGTGCTTCTAGTCACTTCTTCTGGAATATGGGTAGAACTCACTTCAATCGTGATAAGGACCAAATGGGAAAACTGCTAATTGTATTCAAAATTTTGCCTAATTATGATGAATTGGGGTTGAGGTCATGGTAGACCCTACCATGACGACTGAGTAATGTGCACATGTGAACAATCAAAATAAATTAAATAAATTTGATGTTATTCATGTTCAGAATAATATGAATTGAATTTAATAACTGATTGTATTCACGAGTCATTAAGTGAAATACAAAAATAATATCTACAAACAAATATTCATTATTAATGCTTTGTTAAATATTTCAAAGGATGTTCGATTTGAGTTAATTAGTCATATTTTGTTATCTAACATGATTTTAATTTTATAAGTGATGAAATATTTATGACAGTGGTGACATGTTATGACCCCCAATGATGAAACATATTCAATTTTAAAATGAATAGTTTTTATACTATTGTGGATATTTACTATTACTCATTTTGACACTTCATTCTTCTTCTATAGTTATAATACCAAGATGAGACATGTCGAACAAACTCAATTAAACTGAACTAGCCTTGTTTTATGTAATAAAACCCCAAAAACATATGAGAGGGGTTTCAGACCCCGCCCTCAACAATTTGGTTCCATGTAGGCATTTACCTTAGTTAAAAAATAGATAATTTATGTATTATTTGTAAATAAATATGAATTATCATAATTTTCATGGATGGTTATTCCTATGGGATCATTCCCCATGGAAAACATTCACCATGAACATTCACCCCCCAAACTCCATATTATGTCATTGATTGAGTTCTTAGATCATTCTTAGATAATAAAGATTAAATTAGCCCATTTATTACAACCTCTATGTACCATATATATTTATATATATATTTATGTAAGTGGAATATAGACGTTTTGACCATGAATACTTTCTCACTACTTCTTTTCTACTTCTTTTACTTCACTTTTTTTTTGTTTCCCATTGCCATACCAATTTTTTGATGCATGTTTTGTAAATTATACAATTTATCCCTGATCGATCAGATGTTTTTTATATCAAAATTTCTTAGAGTTTTAATCAACATCAATCATTTTGATAACACTTTATCAACACAATTGTTGTCTCTTCAGTCTGTGTCGTGATTATAAGAACCCAGATCTTCGTTTCAGGTATGCCATTCCTTTTTTGGAGTTTTTGAGAAAAATAATGTTTCTGGAAATTTTTGAATTACACACGGTGTACTTTCTGAGTTCATGCCATGTACTATTTTCCCGCACAAAGTCATGGACTGGCCATGTCCGGCCCACACACACGGTGTGTAGGGGTGACGTGGAGGCTGATTTTGGCAGAGTACAGAAAGACCTAGTATACACCATGTACTCTCAAACTACACACCGTGTACTTTCATTTTTTTATTAAACTGACTGGGGTCACACCTGAGGCACAAAAAGGCCTTCTTCTAGGTTCCATTTTTCTGAGAGCACCGAGGATCCACGAATCTTCGATGACCCCCCGCCTCTCCATCCATTATCTGATTCGAGCACCATTGATTGTGTTGGAATTGCAGCGATGAGTTATCCCTTCTACTTGAGCCTTGTTTTCCAATTCATCCTCTTTCCCAAGTTATCTTGGTTTATGTGTTTCAGAAGTTTTCTCAAATCTACGACGTTCTAAGGAGAGTCTGTTGTCTTTGTTCACGTATATTGATCTCCAAGGATCAAGGTAGGTGGTTTGTGCCTTTTTGTATAACATCAATGAGTATTTTGTGCAAATTCCACCAATACCCTTGCACGGGGTATTGTGTGTTTCTTGTTTTGCACCTATTATTTCCTTCTTTTCTTGATTTCTTGATTAGTGGTAAATGATTGTAAATTTGAAAAATTTACACTATGTTCATGTTCTATACCTTGAATTTTTTTTCTTATTAGGCATTTTTCCAGTTGTCGTGCCTAGTTGAAGGATAGTGGAACTATTTTACTTTTTGCAGTTTTGCCATAGAATGATATCCAAGTAGTTCTTGAGGTTTACTAGGGCTGATACATGTGCGCTGAGCATGCTTATTTTCACATAGGACTATGAGAACATAGTGTAGTAGACCATAGGGAGAATGGATGTAAGGGATTCTCCAGAGTGTCTTTTAATACGATGTGATACCACAAGGGGAATTGACGATAAGTGCTTTCTCAGAGAGTCTGTAGTTCCTCGACATGGGCCACAGGGGGAATGAGACGTTGAGTGCTTCCCCAAAAAGCCTTTAGCACGATACGAGACTATAGGGGGAATTGACAGTGAGTCTTTCCTCAGATCGTCTACTCTTAGCTGAACCAGGGGTGAGACTGTGTGTGCCTCCTAGAGGGTTGCTAGTACTTGTAGGATGAACCATAGGGGTTAGGCTATGAGAGCTACCCAGTGGGTTACCTATTTTCTACGTGTTGTTGGTTGTTTACTTGTGTACTTTATATGATAGTACTGTAGATTGTAGCTGCTGTGTGCTTTTCGGCTTACTACTTCCTAAACATTTACTTTCCTTGTATTCATTGACTATTAGGCACAAATATTTTTGCGATTTCCTACTGGGATTGTATCTCGCACCCTATTTGGGCCATTATTTTGGACCCAAGCAGACTATGTTGTTGCTGGTATAGATAATGGCAAGCGCCCTTCTGCTTCAGGTGTTTGACTTTCTGTGGAGCTGGAGAGCCTGAGACCAAGCTACGGCTTGCGACGTTGCTGGTGTTGTTGTTGATTTAGTACTTTGTGTTCAGTTGTATTTCAGCACGTTGTTGTGTTTGCTGATTTCCTTAGATACTTGTACCTACAGCACCATTATCATCATTTCTATATATTTATTCTTCCGCTGTTTGTTTACAGATATGTATGTTTTTACTGTTTCCGATTTAGAATGTTGTTTTCCTTACCTTGTATATCTTAGCAAATGAGGGCACAGTTTCTCTAATAACTTACCAAGGCCCTCATTGCTAGTGGCAAGCCTCTGGCATTTGGGGAAATACACTTGAGCTCATGTGGTGAACTGGGTATGGGGCACCAGTGGAGGGTCTCTGGATTCGGGTTGTTACAAAGTGGTATTATAGGGGTTCCTTTCTCTTGACTTAGTATTTGGAGCCTTTATCCAAGGATAGGATGGATTTTCTAGTTCGTGTTAAGTTATGCCGAGGAGTAGCTAACCCGTGTACAGGGAAATGCCATACTACCTCGTTTATTGTAGTTTTTTGGTTTTGAGATTTACGGTTGATATGATTTCAACTAGAGTGATTCAGATGTCCTGTGTTGTTATTCTTTTACTATTGCAGTTCTATTTCTATCACAAACTGATGAGATGAGGGTACTTCATCTCATGTATCATATAGGCACTAGTTGAAATCACATGCCATGCACTCTTGCAATGCCATCTAGGGTGTATTAGCGATTGCATGCTGTTGGGATAGACTTTGTGTATATTATGCATGCTATTGTGATAGATTCTTGATTGAATTTCTATTGCTTTGTTAGAGGATTTTTTGTAATCTACCTTGATTAAATGAATCCCAAGTTTTTATTCGTGAGGAGTATGAGCCCTCATGAATCGGAATTTGGCACTTCTTTGACTTGTTTTCTGTGTTTTCTGGGCTTCTGTGCAGTTTCTAAGCCACTATCCAAAAATCCCAGAATACACTGCCTGTACTTTTGACTACACGCTATGTAGTTTTTTGACCATGTCACAGACCGTGTGAGCAGGCACACACTTTTGTAGATGTAACTTTTGGAACATGCCTTGTACGGTTGGTACACGTCGTGTAGTTCGGAGCCGTGTACCCGGTCGTGTCACCAACAACACGGGTCGGGGAAGCTCGAGTACAACACGCCGTGTTGTAAAGGAACACATCGTGTAGTCCCATCCAGGTACTCGGCCGTGTCACGACAAACATGGGTCTGTGTTACCTTCTCTTAGACATGCCGTGTTGTTTCGAAACAGGGCGTGCAGTCTTGTTCAGGTACCCGGCCGTGTCACGAACAACACGGGACGGTGACACCTTCACTAATACACACCCTGTTTGTTCAGAACATGCCGTGTAAGGTTCAGCCATGTAGACGTCTGTGTATTTAACAACACAGGCTGCTGAAGCCTTGTCTAGTACACGTCGTGTGTGTTCATAACACACCTTGTAGTCTTGGGTTACGTCGGACCTCGTGGGTTATCCATGTAAGGAGACTCGGGCAGGGGAGTAGTTATCAAGTACACGCCGTGTGTGGGGTCAACACTCCGTGTAGTTTGAGGTGTTACACGACCTGTAGGGTAGGGGTACACGCCCATGTCTATGGATTAAGAAGACACATTGTTTAGTTTTTATACACACTATATAGTCGTGTTTTTTAAACACATGTGTTTTCCTTCCCCTGTTCCCATTTTATACTCTTGTATTCTCTGTCCTTGATAATTATGAACTAAGGTGTGTTTTTGATCTTTCATATATATTCCTCTGAGATGTCATCCGGTTGTATGTCTGTCATCAGGCAATGATCAGACGCCAGATATGGCTGATCAGGGACTTCCTGTCGATCCTACAGTCAGGCCAGCCTTGGCACCGACTGTCATACCAGTTATGGGAACTAATTCACAGTTCAGGGAAAGTTTTATGAGGATGATGTAGACCTTTCAGGGAGCACCACATCCTGCCTCGACTATGGCTGACTTGACGCGGGTTTTCCACCAGCATCATCCTCCCACATTCTTGGGGGAAGGAGGACCACAGGCTCCAGAGTCATGGATGGAAGCCATGCTGACTATCTATGAGCATTTAGAGACTCCTCCAGAGAGGCGGGTCAAGCTCGCTACCTATATTCTACAAGACTCTTCCAGGAGGTGGTGGGACGTGCTCTCACAGGTAGGTCTCCACCAGGTTATGGCTTGGGAGGAGTTTCAGTGCATCTTTTATGACTACTTCTACCTGGAGACCCTGAGGGCCGACCGAGCTTGGGAGTTCATGATCTTAGAGCAGGTTAATCTTTCTGTCATTGAGTATTCCTCTTGTTTCACTGAGCTACAGCATTTCACACCCCATCGGGATGGGAGTGGGGTGTTCTTAGCAAGGAAGTTCGAGGATGGTCTCAGGTGGGAGATCCGCTCCCAGGTGAATATCTTCCAGTTGACTTCTATCACCTCCATCATCAACAAGGCACTGATTGCGGAGCACAATCTGAGAGAATCTGGAGCTGTGATTTAGGGTGGTTCTACTTCCAAAGCTAGTTGTCCTCCAGATGACTGCAAGAAGTGTCGTAGGGAGTCTACACGCAGTGATTCGAGGAATCGAGATGCATCGTCAGGAAGCTGGGTGTTATGCTACCAGTGTGGCTGGTGAGGGCACACGAGGCCGTAGTGCCAGAGAGATCCCTTAGAGTTCCGATCTTGTGGCGAGATGGGTCACCTTTAGCATTTCATCCTTGTTTTCTCACCCGCAGCTCGTGACTGGGGTTCTTCCATGACTCCTCGTTCAGGAGAAGCACCACCGGTTTCTCACAAGTCGGGGAACTGGAGTTCGTCCGTCCTTTCGGTCCATAGTGGAGGTCGAGGTTGTGGCATTCAACCACCAGTCCCTCAGCACCAGCAAGATGGATCAGCTCAGTGTGGTCAGCCAGGGGCGTAGGGCCGTAGTGCAGGCCAGTCTTTTTCCGTAGAGCAGACAAATCACGAGCTGGATCCCAACCCTTCTACAGTTCAAGGTATGATTTTAGTAGCCTCAGTTTTATCTTCATCTCTTTTCGATAATGGTGCTATGCATATCATTATCTCCATTGTTTTCGTGGAGGGCCTTGGACTCGACAACTTTTGATCTGCCGACACGTTGACAGTAGACACACCGTTGGGGACGAGGACATCTAGTGTACGCCAGTGTGTAGAGTGCCCTCTTGAGGTTGCAGGGTGTCGTTTCTCATGGGACCTCTATGTACTTGGGATGACAGGCTATGATTTCATCCTCAGGATGGACTGGTTGGTTCCCTTCCAGGCAGTCGTCAACAATTATCTCCGTAGAGTGAGTTTCGTTTCACCTGTGGGTGAGTCGTTTCTTCATAGAGGCGAATGGGACGTTCAGGTGAGTCGAGTAGGACTCGAGCATCATGGGATAGGAAGGGTGACTGCTCATATTTCTAGCCTTTATATGGATGATAAAGTGACTTCGCAGTTTGACTTTCCTCCCGTGTTGGATCATTTCAGGGACTTCATACCAGAGGACATTTCAGGTTTTCCTCCGGAGCGTGAGGTAGACTTCTTGATTGAGCTCATGCCAGGAGCGGCACCGATTTCCACTTATCCTTATAGGATGGCTACACTTGAGTTGCAGGATCTCAAGAAGCAGTTGTAGGAGTTAGATACAAATGGTTTCATCCCAACCTGTACTTCTCCTTGGGATTTGCATGTCCTGTTTGCGAAGAACGCAGATTGTAACCTTCGTCTTTGTGTGGATTATCAGAAGCTGAACCAGTTGAAAGTCAAGAACGGATATCCCTTACCCAGGATCGATGTTCTCTTTGATAATAATCGAGGAGCCTGGGTGTTCTCAAAGATATACTTGAGGTCCGGTTATCATCAGTTGCACGTTAGACCATCAGATATACCTCTGACAGCCTTCAGAAGTAGGTATGGTCTATACGAGTATACATTCATGTCGTTCGGTCTCATGAATGGGCCTGCAGTTTTTATGGCTCTGATGAACCGAGTGTTCTATCCTTACTTGGACCCCTTCATCGTGGTCTTCATGGATGATATCTTGGTGTACTCTCACACTCGACACGACCATGCCACAAATCATGATATCGTTCTGAGTACACTGAGAGAGCATCGACATTATGCTAAACTCTGGAAGTTCCACTTTTGGATGGATCAAAATCACATCTTGGGTCATGTCATGTAAGAGGCAGGAGTATCTATGGACCCAGAGAAAGTGAGAGTTGTAGTTTCCTAGGAGTAGCCGAAGAACATTTTTGATATACGAAGATTCCTAGGGATGTCTAGATACTACATACACTTAATTCAAGACTTTTCATGCCTAAAAGAACCTTTGACAGGTCTGACCGAAAATGGGGTGAATTTATATTTGTCAGATTCATGCGAGTCATCCTTTCAGGAGCTGAAAGGAAGGCTGACGTCAACACCGATACTAGTCTTACAAGAGCCGGGCAGGACCTACACTATTTATTATGATGCTTCAGTTATCGAACTAGGTAATGTGATTATGCATGGGGATGGTGTCGTTGCGTACAGGTCTCGGTAGTTGAGGCCACATGAGAGAAACTATCGTACGCACGATCTGGAGTAGGCAGCTGCTGTTTATGCCTTACGCTGTTGGAGACACTATCTTCTAGGAGAGCACTTTGTGGTCTTCACTGAACACAAGAGTCTCAAGTATATCTTCACTCAGCATGATCTGAATCCGAGGCAGCGTATCTGGGTCAAGTATCTTCTATCTTTTGATTTCGAGCTTGCCAATACATCGGGAAAAGGCAACGTAGTGGCAGGTAAGTTGAGCAGGAGAACACAGATTCTGGTAGTTCAGAAGGCCAAAAGTCAGTGGCAGCTGATGGATATATTCTCTGAGAGGCATCTGGAGGTGCACGATAGTCGAGGATAGAATTTTCTATCATTTGTAGCTGTTACCTCTAAATTACCTGATAGGGTATGGATGAGGAAGCTATCAGACTCAGAAGGCTTAATCATGCGGGAGAGCGTGTCAGGAGAGGACCCAATTCCTGGATTGATAGTGGGAGAGAATGAGATCTTGCGTTTCCCAGGACGTGTATGGGGGAAACAGACATACGCGAGGAGCTGATGTGGGATTTTCAGTCCTCAGTTTGGGTAGTTCATCCTGACGTCACCAAGATGTATCAGGATCTTAATCACTAGTATTGGTGGTCAGGTATGATGAAAGATGTTGTTGGTTTCATCATGTGATGTTATACTTGTCAGTAGTTGAAGGTGGAGCATCAACGACCAACATTCCATTTGCTGTAGTTACCCATTCCAAAGTGGAAGTGGAACAATGTCACGATAGACTTCGTGACAGGGTTGGTAAGGTCGCCCTGAGGGAATGATTTTGTTTGGGTTTTCATCGATAGGCTACGAAGGTTTCTCACTTCTTGACGGTCAAGAAGACCTTTAGTGTTGATTATCTGGGATGATTGTACATCTGAGAGATTGTACATATGCATGGAGTTCACACTCCATTGTGTCAGACAGGGATGCGCGGTTTACCTCTCGGTTCTGGGAGGGACATCAGAAGGCCTTGGGTACATAAGTACTTTTGAGTACAACATACCATACCCAGAAAGATGTCCAATCCGAGCGTACGATCCACCTGCTAGATGATATGCTCAGAGAATTCATTCTAGGATTCGGAGGTTCCTGGGAGAAACATATCCCTCTTGTGGAGTTCTCTTACAAAAATAGTTTTCAGGCAACTGTTCAGATGGCACCTTACGAGGCTTTGTACGGTAGGCCATTCCAATCACCCTTATGCTGGCTGGAGGTAGGAGTGGAAACTTTTCTAGGACCTCATTTTGTTTAGGAGACCTCAGAGTAGATAGAGTTAATTTGGAAGAGGATGGATATAGCATAGTCTCGGCAGAAGTCTTATGCTGATCAGCGTAGACGACCTCTGGAGTTTGATATCGGGGATCATGTTTTCCTGTGTGTCACACCAAGGTTGGGACACAAGAATCTTTGGAGGAAGGGTAAGCTTGCACCGCGGTACGTCGGGCCATTTGAGGTTTTGGGGAGAGTTTGGAAGGTCGCCTATCGGTTTCATCTACCCCAGAGGTATCGGGCCATGCACGACGTCTTCCATGTCTCTCAGCTCCGTTGTTACATTTCAGAACTGTCTCATGTCTTTCAGCCCAAGGAGGTTGAGCTCGAAGCGGATTCATCGTTTGAGGAGCATCCCATCCGTATTGTCGATCGTAGTACGAAGGTTCTTCGTGGACGGTCTGTCCCTCTTGTACAGGTGCTATGGAAGCATGGGAAAGTACAGGAGGAGACCTGATAGAGGGTGGATGATGTACATTCACAGTGGCTGGAGTTGTTCAGGGTTTCTTCTTCTATGCCTCGCTTGGGAAATTCAGGTACTAATTTCTTTAAGGGCGGACTTTTTTAAGAACCTGGATCTTCATTTCAGGTACGACATTCCTTTTTTTTGGAGTTTTTGTGAAAAATAATGTTTCTGGAAATTTTTGAAGTACACTCCTTGTACTTTCTAAGTACACGTCGTGTACTATTTTCCCGCTCGAAGCCATGTACTATCTGTTTCCGGGCCACACACACTGTGTGTAGCGGTGACGTGGAGGACGATTTTGGTGGAGTATGGAAAGACCTAGTACATGTTGTGTACTCTAAAAGTACACACCACGTACTTTCTTTCTTTTCATTAAATGGACCGGGGTCGTGCCTGACGCCCAGAAAGGTCATCTTCTAGGTTTTGTTCGTCTAAGAGCACTAAGGATCCGAGAATCTTCGAAGATCCCACGACTCTTCTCCATTCTCTGATTCGAGCATGGTTGATTGCGTTGGAATCACAGCGGTGAGTTCTCCCTTATGCTTGAGCCTTGTTTTCCAATTCCTCCTCTTTCCCATGTTATAATGGTTTATGTGTTTCAGACGTTTTCTCAGATCTACGATGATATAAGGAGAATCGGTCATTGTTGTTCACATATATCGATCTCCTAGGATCGATGTAGGTGGTTTGTTCCTTTTTGTAGAAAGTCTTTCAATATTTTGTGCAAATTCCACCAATACCCTTGAACGGGGTATTTTGTGTTTCCTGTTTTACCCCTATTATTGCCTGAATTCCTTGATTGCTTGAGTAGAGGTAAATTCTTCTAAATTTGGATAATTTATACTGTTTTCATGTGCTTTACCTTGCATGGTTTGCTTATTAGAAATTTTTGTAGTTTCCATGCATAGTTTTAGGATAGTGGAAATGTTCTACTGTTATGTTGTTGTGCCTTATAATGATAGCCAAGTAGTTCTGGAGGTTTAATTGGGCCGATACACACACGCTGAGCATGTTTATTTTTATACAATACTATGAGAACCTAGTGTAGTAGACTATAGGAGGAATGGATGTAAGGGCTTCTCCAGAGTGTCTTTTAATACGATCCGACACCACATGGGGGAATTGACGATGAGTTCTTCCACAGAGAGTTTGTAGTTCCTCGATGCTTGCCATATAGGGAATGCGACGTTGATTTCTTCCCCAAAGAGCCTTTAGCCCGATACGAGACTATAGGGGGAATTGACGTTGAGTGCTGCCTCAAAAAGTCTACTCTTAGATAAACCATAGGTGTGAGACGGTGTGTGCCTCCTAGAGGGTTGCTAGTACATGTAGGTTGAACCATAGGGATTAGGGTGTGAGAGCTACCAAGAGGGTTACCGGTTTTCTACTTGTTGTTGGTTGTTTACTTGTGTACTTTATATGATAGAATTGTAAATTGTAGCTGCTGTGTGATTTTTTGCTTTATACTTCCTGCACTTTTACTTGCCTTGTATTTATTGACTGTTAGGCACAAATCTTTGGGTGATATCCTACTAGGATTGTATCTCACACCCTGTTTTCCCAATGCTTTTGGGCCCAAGAAAACTATGTTGTTGCAGGTATAGATAAGGGCAAGAACCCTTCTGCTTCAAGTGTTTGACTTTCTATGGAGATGGAGAGCATGGGAACAAGTTATGGCTTGCGACGCTGCTGGAGTTGCTGTTGCTTTAGAACTTTTTGTTCAGTTGTATTTCACAACATTGTTGTGTTTTCTTATTTCCTTAGATACTTGTTCCTGCAGCATCATTATCATCATTTCTATATATTTATTCTTCCAATGTTTTGTTACAGATATGTATGTTGTTACTACTTCTGCTTTTGACTGTTGTTTTCTTTACCTTGAATACCTTACCAAATGAGGGAATAGTTTTCCCAATAACATACCAAGGCCCTCGTTGCTAGTCGGCAGCCTCTGGAATTTTGGGAAATGTGCTTGAGGTCATGTGGCGAACTGGGTACGGGGAACCAGTGGAGGGGCTCCGGATTCGGTTCATTATAGTGATGTTGTTTCATTCATCACTTTCATTGGTGTAACATAATTCTTTACATGAAAAAAGTGGGTCTTATTTTCAATATCATATATTTTTTTCAAATTCCCTAAAGTGAATGTGACTGATTCTTATTAAAATATTGTTTATAATCATTTTTTTCAATATTGAAACAAATATCATTTGTAAAATGAATAAGGAATTATCGCCACCCAACGTGACTGATTGTAGAACATCACATACCTATTGTTCACCAATGTGGACTTCACTGATCATGCCATGAAGACATGATAATATTTTACATCTCCTACTTATAAAATATAAAGGTTTCAATATTGATATTGATATATAAATTCTCATGACAATGATGGTGTTTTTTTTTGTATTTCTTAATAAACATTGTATTTTTTTCTATTCTTTTATTTCTTAAATATAAAACCTCTTTACTATATTTTATTGATATTAATATCCCAATATGGATGAAAATGTGGAATTGAATATTCTTGTTATTGTCCTCAAAACATCACAAAATCTAATCAAACAATTTTATTTCATTATTAGACGTGAATGAAAATATACATAATTTTGTTCTAAATATAGTACAGGGTGAATATGATTATTTTCAAATGATCATTGTGCCTTATTTTAAAAAAATTATAATAATATAACCAGAAGAAGTGGTTTGATGTTGATACATATTTAAAGAGACAACGAATTTCATGAATATTTATAAAATAGTTCTTCCCTAAAGTATGATATCGAAATAGTATCTTTCAAAAATATGTTGTAAAAAATTTTACCTCTATATATTTTTTCTTTTATGGAAGAAATATGGGTAAAAATTATGATTTATCATGTGTTATCATATTTTTTTATTATTAATTTTAGCTTTTGAATATTTAATATATGATCTTGTATTTACATTTATTTGATGATAAAATTAATGAAAGGATTTAGAAGAGTGAATATATTCATACCAGATGGTACAAAACATATAATAAATATTTATTTGATTTATCTCAATTCTCAATGAGATATATTATCAAACATAATGATATTCTTGAAAATAGATATCATATAGACATTGGATAAATGGGGTGGTAAATATCTCTATATATAACAAGAATTCATAATAGATAAAAATTTATTGTAAATTACTTTTATGTATAGTTGGATCAATAATTATGGTAAACTAGATGTTTACTGATCCTAACACATTAAATACACTTACACAAGCATCAATTTATTGATGAAACAATAGGCATCCATCAGGGGGAGATTCAAGGATTTATTGAATGGATGTTTTGTTTACTAACTTATCACTTATAGAATAATTATGCATTCAAATTATGTTATTATGAATTCCCCTCAATTATAATTTACAATTAATTACATATTTTTTGGTTACACCATTTCTATCACCGCTAGCTACACTACTACAAATAGGGATTTTAAAAGTTCTAAAAATGCCTATAACAGTGCTAGAAAAGCGTTGTTAATCACAGTGAAGATAGGGGGGGTCCTCATTAACATTTCTAGAAAACATTGATAAAGGGTTCCATTTATCCGCACTAAAAAAGAGACGATAAAGCCCCCCCCCGCCCTTTATTAGTGTGCTGTTAGTGCGGGTAAATGGGTATTTTATCAGCACTTTTTTGAGTGATGACAAAGGACCCCTTTATCAGCACTATTTTGTGCACTGATAAAGGACACCTTTATCAGCTCTATTTTGAGCATTAATAAAGGAGTCCTTTATCAATGTTATTTGGAGCACTGATAAATGCCATGTTTCCTGAGAAAACCTAGAACCTGCACAAAACCACCACACACAACACCAAACAGAACCTTCCCCCAAAATAGCAACATAAAACAACAGCTACACAGAATTCAAGCATAGAAAAACAAAACAGCATGAATAATAGTTTTGCAAAAAATTATATATATATTTACACGAAATCATGAATAAAAAAACATCTATATACATCTCAAGCAATTTTTTATGTGGATACAATCTCAATTATCCGTCAAATAGTTATAAACTTTAATGTTTCATCCTTTTTTCATCTGTGATCCCCTCTCAAAAATTGTCGTCCATGGTATTAGTTCTCAAAAAAAGCATTCGATCTCAGGAAAAAAATTCCACCTATATAATAAAACAAATATTTTGTTATTAATACAATAACGAAATAAATTTAACATTAATAATATATTGATTTAAAATAATAAAGACACATTTTTGTAGTTAAGGAGACATAAGACTAGATGATAATTGATACTTGACCTTGATATGGGTAGGTATGTGGCCATGATAAGCTACTAGAGTAATGAAAAGGAAAAAAGTCCACAAAGTACAACAATTAATTATTTTCATAGGTTTCTTAGTCTATGGACTTTCCCGCATTCTCTTCTTAGTCCTCATAGAGGAAGGAACTTCAAAAGATAACTTGAGGTGCCAAAGTTGGTGCTGATGGAGGAACAAATGGTGTTTCCTTTTGATCAGAAACAACCACATCCATGAGCTCCATTTGACTTGGACATCCCTAATAATCAACCTCTCAGTCACTTTTTGAACCTAAATTGGCCACCGTGTCTGTGGGAAAGTAAACTAGAGAGGTGGGAGGTGACAAATTTTTTCCATCCTCAAGAAATATCCAAGAGAAAATGAATAAAGGCTTCTCCCCCATGACGATGGTGACCGTCGACCCAGTCCCCCCCCCCCCACCCACTGTAGGGGGAGGGACCTCCATCATCTTATAATTGATTGATGACCTCTTTCACCCTATTCTCCATACCCGGGACCCATACCACTTTCCCACAGAGCTTTCTATGGCCTAAGGTTACCAATCTCTAATCAGGGAGCCCTAATTTTCCTTTATCGATCACGGAGTTCAATGATACCTTAGTGCTCCTCAATCAGACCCTGGTATAACACATTTCGCATAGAGAAGATCATCACTGGACTCCTTTGATAGGATCGTTTTCAATTATTAGTATCTACAAGATTGGGAGACGGTGGGTCTGCTCGACAACAGATGCATTTTGATCCATTTTGAGTCAGAGGAAAACCTAATCAACTATTAGTCTAGTGAGACTCAAATCTGCAACAAGTACCAAATCTTCCTCCAAAGATGGTAATATGAATTCAATATGAAGCGGGACTACCCTTTAGTGGAGATCTGGGAGAGTTTCCCTAATCTCCCCCTTCCTTTTCAAAATACTTCGATCATTAGGATGCATGGGAACCTCGTAGGGAGGTATTTATCCTCTGATCACCGAACTGATGCTATATGCCATCCTATTAATACCCGTGTGTGCATATAAGTGGATGCCTTGAAGAAGCCTCTTGAGTTAATTTGGATTACCATAGGTGAAGAATACGGGTGTACATAGTAGGTTGTATATGAGTCATGGGATGAATTCTGTTCTGGTTGCAAGTATTTGGGACACTCATCGGTGACATGTAAACATGGGTCTAGACACCATATTTCTACTAAGAAAAATATGTTCCTAGGTGAGGTTGTTTTTCGTGAAATCCCCTTAAGGGTCTACTGCATTGGCCAAAATGAAGAGGGGAAATTGGAAACTTCTGATTAATCTCACTTCTGGGGTATTGGGAGTATAGATTTTCAGGTGGCAGGCAGGGTGTGTCCAACCAAGGAGTGGGAAGCCCTATCAGCACTAAGGTGTTTCTGTGTGTTGTAGAGGCTTCAGGGGATAGATCAACCATTGTTTTTGATATTAATGAATGTGTGGAGATATTGGAATCTCGGTCTCCCTTTCAATGTGTGGATTTCAATCTATATAGAAATCTTAATTCAGTTGTGGAACACATTTTCTCTCCTGTTTCTGAGCCTCGATGTGAAGAAGTCATGGTTCCAAAACTAGATTTGGTTTCTCAGATAAGGAGGTCCACATGGACGGTACAATGATGTGGGAGAGTGAGGAGGCTGAACCTATAAGAAACATATTGTAGGATGTGGCCTTGCTTACAGTTGTGGTGCCTCTGCATAACAAAGGGAGGTTTGAGTAGAGTGTTGGAGTAGGTGGCCTAGAACCAACTACATTGTTCATTATTCATTAATAAACACTTTATCACATTTTAATTTTTCTTCTGCATGACAATGCATGTGATAATGTCTTAAGGATAGCTATTTCATTAAAGGGTCATAGAAGATCCCTACTATGATGAGAGCCTGGAAGTGCCAGAACAATATTTTTGATTATATGTTCTATGGACGGATGATGTTATTTGAGGGACACAAATAATACAGTACATTATGGTTGAGGACTCATAAAACTTTGAGGCATCTTCTCATGGTGTGCACCCTTGGTAATATCCAGTAGGATATTATGAGAATGAGACTTTCCAGTAGAAAATCCACATTTCATAGTGTCATTGGATGTTCCTATATGCGGATGTGTGTATTGTTCCTTAGACCTTAAGATTATTATTAATGGGTATTTCAACTCACGCACTTAGACGTATTGATGAATGTTGTGACATCACACTGTTCGTAGTGAGGTAGGATATGTTGGGAGTGTCATGAGTAATACTTCATTAATAGATAATTCGAGAAAGGATTTGTCCCTTCTGTTCAATAATGAAAGTAGATACCCAAGCCCTTTGATGGAATTGATATAGCTTAAATAAATCCATGTCCATGGTACGGTATGGGCGAGTTGAATTCTGTAATGTCAAAGAAAGAATAATCGAGCACATGGGATGATGGCACTAGCATGCAACCCCCTTGATTTGAGATACCGTGACAAATGGATTATATTACACGGTAAGGGTCTGTATGAGGTGACACGTCAATGCAGAATCAACTTCTTTCTCTTGGGTGCCTTGATCCATTGCTAGACAACAATCTTGGACTTTAGGCTAGCCTGCCTAATGCCAATGAGTAAGAGTCCTAGAGGGTCACACCTTAAGTGTGTCAATGTTTCTTAGTTAAATATTAATTTAACAAGATAAATAAATATTATTGCCGATTGTGGTTTAATAATTATTTAAGGACGCCCCATTGCATTTATTTAGACACTATTACTTCAAGAGAATATATTGTGGGCAAAATAATATATATTTATTAGTGGTAATGAAGTTACATTTATTTAAAAAATGAATAGCCATTACTGAAGGACTAATAAATGTGGTGGAGGAAATGTATGAAAATGGAAAATAAAAGTACACAGCATGTAGTTTATGGAAAACGAGTACCCACCAAGTATTAATGATTACATGGCATGTAGTTTTTCCAGTCGGAATTTGGGAGAAATAATATTGTTTTATTAAATGATATTTATTATAATCATCATGGGAGCATGTCAAGGAATTAATAATTCGACATGGGGGATTTCAATAAAAGTTAACGAAATAAATAAAATGCGTAACAAGTTTATTTATTGTCATAACTCTATAACTTCAAACCCGATAATAAATATCCTCACAACCCTAGCACTTTTCCCCATTCTTCGTGCACAACAATTCTGGAGAATTCATTCAAGGCGGAAAGAACAACTCCCTCCAAGAACAATCTCAAGACCGAGAGAGATACTCCCCCATCAGATCAAGGTAATCGATGGTGTACATCGCATGTGAATGTTCTTCCGTGATAGAACCCAAAAATCCCTTCGACGATGTCCAGAGATACGTGGAGCACATGTGGCTCACCGCTAGAAAAATTATACACATGTATTCTACGACACATCGATGAATAACATCAGATTGTTACCGGATACGTCGATGAAGAAATAATTCCATGAAGGTAATTATTGAGAATTAATTAAATTAATTATAACAAACATTTGATGATCCTATCTCTATGGTTCCAGGTCTCCCTCTTTTGTTTTTTATTCCTCATTCTATTCAGAAAGTCATGTGTTTTATATCGTGACAGATCTCAGTTAGAGCATTATTTAATGCTAAAATTAAAGTTGGTCACTCCCACCAACGCGCTTATGATATGACCTGAACCTAAAAGTGTTATCAGAGAGGTCATATCATTGATTATAATTATTTATTTTTTTCATTTGTGATTTACGCTTTTAATAATTTATTTGTTTCAATTCAATTTAATCGTTCTTTAAATCTGAATCTCGAGATCTGTTTCCCCTCTATCATTTCTCACTCACCATACAAAACAACCTTTTCATTTAATTTTTGATTAAAATAAAACAGAGGATCTCATCCGGAGGATCCAAACTCCCCTTGCCATACAACACGAGAATACACGGCGTGTATTCGGAAGTTCACGCCATGTAGTCTAGGTTCATGAATCGGGCCGGTCTGCTAAATCAAGATGTGTATTGATCCTATAAAAGTCATTTATGACACCTTGTGTTGACCCGGAACATGTGGAACACGGTTTCCGGGTTACATGTCATCTGGTCCGACATAACACGTCGTGTAGTCCCTTCAAGTTAGGGTTGGACTATGTACCCCATACACAGCTTTCCCAGCTGGAAACCGTACAATGCAGAAAATACACGGCCTGTGTCCAACTGAACATGCCATGTACTCTAAAAAGTTATGATGTACATTAACATTTCATGTCCCCAGGCATGTACTTCAGATGGAAGGTGAAGAAAAGCACACGTCGTGTAGTTGGAACTACACGTCGTGTACTCACCGAAATTACATTGATTTATCAAAATTTATTATTATATTATACAAAACCTTGAGACATGTACCGTGGTGCAGGCGTAAAGCTGAGGCACAACACGTGATAGGTGTTATATATATATATGTGTGTTTAATTTACATCTGCGTAATGAATGGGAATTCACAGGGTTTCCTCCAACTCACAAGTTACATAAAAGGATAATTTTAATTTATTTAAAATTATGATGGATGAGAATCAAAAGGAAATTCAGACAAAAAAAGTTTAAGATAAAAGTATTGATTAATTAAAGATAAATAATTGATTTGAGTGTGATTCATCTTAAACAAGAATGATTAAATAATTTAATGCTAGTTTTATTTATGCGTAAATATTTTTGCATGTATGGATGATCCTGAGCTAGACCAAGACCTTTTTATGTGAATGGTTTCTTTTAATTAATTTATTTAAATTAAAATTGTTGGCATGCGAGCCTTCTCTTCATTAACATGTAGGGTCTGCGCACAAAAGGATTATTTTATGTAAAACCCCTTTTTACCCCTCACCTGCGTGTGAGATAAATACATATGTAAGGGATGGAGCACCCAAGATAGTGGAGGTGGCTCAAGTCAGGAGCCATGGGGAAGCCAATCCAAGGAGATACAAAGGTGGACACGTGAAAATCTTTGAACATGAACCCGAAAGGTTCATGGTGTTTCTCCCCAAGGTCTTTTGTTATCTTATCAACCACTGGATAAACTAACCAATAGAACAAATATCATGATCATGCAATTTAGTTTATTTCTATCAGTTGCATGGTTTATTTATTTATGGTGTGTTTTCATGATCACACAATTAATGAATTAAACAAGCATGCAAGATGTAACTAAAATAAGACCGACTTATGAGTAAATATTATCTTCACATTATTAATCACTTAAGTATATCCCACTTAATATCTACAAGAATATAATAAAATATAATAAAATAGAAATTTACATATAAGCATAAAATCCCTCAAAGAAATATAAAGTCAGTATAGCCTTCCATAATCATGGTTAGAATTGAACCATAGTTCCAAGTGCCTGAACAACCCTAGTTGGGGTGCTTTGGATTATCGGGTAATTCTAATTCAAGGTTTTGGGTTGTCTTGACTTGGTTCACATCAAGGGTTGACTAACAAAATAGGACATGGTCTGAAAAAGAGGCAAAGGTTGAGGAAATCCAAAATAAAAGGATTTAAGGATTGGGGAGTCTACTCACCGGATCAAGGAACTGCGAGTTAATGCAGTTGGCCTTTGGAATGCCCACCTAAAACCCTTCAAGATGCTTGACCAACCCATGTTGGGTAATGCGAAGGGAAATATGGGTCCTTTCCAGTATAATATTCCGGAAATATAATATTTTGAAGTCTATAGAGAGGGCTATTGGATTTTGATAATATAGTGGGAGACTAATAAGTATTAATTTATTTATTTGGCTCATTTTTTATGATAAATTACAAAACCATTGCTCATATTAATTTGTAGAAACAGAAAGAAAAATGAATTCCAACATATCATTATGAACCATACTTGAGAATGAAAAACTTCTCACCTACACCAATTTCCAGGATTTCCAGAGTCGTTTACACCTCATCCTTTGTAACGAGAGAAAATTTAATGTGCTAGAAGTGCTTATTCCAGTTGCACCTAGAAACAAGGCCAATGATGAGAAACTATTTCTTTATATGAAACATATGGATGATGCCACAGATGTCCAACATTTCATGCTATTATCCATGTCTAATGAGCTCCTGATGCAACATGAATTCATGGACTCTTATAGCATGATTTCTCACTATGAGGATCTCTACCAAGAGAAGGTGAGACAAGAGAGATATGAAATCTCCAATTCTTTATTTACCACTATGCTTGGAGAGTCTATGCTAGCTGGGCCTCATGTAGTCAAGATTATTGACCACATCGAATGCCTGGACATCTTAGTGATTAAATTCTCGAATGAGTTGCGTACAGATCTCATCTTATCATCACTGGCCATGACCTTCTCAAGCTTTATTATCAACTAAAACATGAGAAATTATGATAAGAGTCTATCAGAACTTCTCTCCTTGATTTCCCAGGTTGATAAGGACATCGGGCATGACAAACCCACATTCCTTATGGCGAATAAGAAAATGAATGACAAGTAAAAGGGTCCAAAGAATTATAAACGTTCTGAATCCCCTGAGCGTCGTCCCACCAAGAAGGGGAAGATCTAGAGGCAGGTCAAGGAATCGGATGTGGGGTGTTTTTCATGTGGCAAGCAAGGCCACATGAAGAGGAATTCCACCCAAAAGCTTGGAGACACTAAAGTTGCATTCGTTATCTAGTGTAATATTTCTATTTCTACAGATTGGGTATTAGATATAGATTTTGGGGATTAAATATGTATTCAAATGAAGGAACCAAGTAGATTTAGAATGATTTAATGAGGAGAGTGGGATCTTCAAGTTGATGATGGTGCAAGGATGGTTGCGTTGGCTATTGGTGATTACCACCTCTTATTTATAACTGACATGATTTTGGTTTTACAAAACTATTATTATGTGCTTAGTGTTACCAAGAACATAATTTTTGTATCTTGTTTGGATATGGATGGATTTATTTTCATGTTTGTAAATAAGGGTTATCTCTTTTATAAGAAAAACGCATGTTATGTCATGGAACATTTAAATAATGGTTTTTATGTATTAAATTAAGAAAACCAAGTGTTGGAAATTGATAACGAAACAAACTCACATGAATCATACATCACCCATTTGTGGAATCACCGTCTCGGTCATGTAAAAAAGAAGCGGTTTACAAAGCTCTGCCAAGATGGATATTTAGTCTCTACTAAGCTAAAACCACTTGATAGATGCAACTATTGTTTACAGGGAAAACGAAAAATCCTCCTTTTGGTGGATAGGGTTAAATTGAAACAAAGCTTCTAGTATTGTTGCACACAGATGTATGCAGACAATTTGTAGTAGAAACAAGAGGTGGATATTCTTACTTCATTACTTTTTCTAATGATTTGAGTTGATATGGCTATGTCTACATAATGAGGTATAAGTCAGAGGCATTAGATAAATTTAAGGAATTCATGAATGAAGTAGAGAATATTCTTGGTTAGAAGATAAAGAAACTTTGATCAGATCGAGGTGGAGAATATCTGAACCAAGAGTTCATCGATCATCCACGAGATTCTTGGATTTTATCATAGATCACTAATCCTTATACACCACAGTATAACGGTGTTAGTGAAATAAGGAACCACACCTTGTTGGACATTTTGAGGCCGATGATGATTCATGAAGATCATCCATTATACTTTTGGGGATTTAAATTACAAACTACAACATACACATTAAACCGAGTACCAACTAAGGCGGAAAATGGAATTGCATCCGAGCTATGGAATAGAAGGAAACCCAATTTTCTGCACACACGTGTATGGGTATGAGGGGCATTTTTTAAGGCCTTCATAGCCAAAAAACTAACACCCCCGGGAACAAGGTGTATCTTTATAGGATATCCCAAGGAAACGAATGGATATTACCTATATAACCCTTCATATAAGAATGTAATTGTCGCCAGACAAGCCATCTTTTTTGAGAGGGATCACATCATCAAGAAGGATAGTGGGAGCAGGATTGACTTCGACGAAGCTGATGATCAAGATACAGAGGAGTTGGTACTGGAACAAGTTCCATAGGTCCCTATGGAAGATGTTCTAGAAACACGAGTTCTTTGTAGGAGCTCAAGAGAGGTAAGGGAACCAGAGAGATTTGGTTTCCTAGTCACCGAGAATGGTGAATCATTATTGTTGGAAAATGATGAACATATCTCATACAAGGAAGTATTAGAAAGCTCAGAAGCTGCAAGATGGCTAGATTTTATGAATTCTGAGATGCATTCCAAGTATTAGAACCATGTCTGGTTTCTATTCGATGAGCCAGTTGACGTTAATCCTGTTGGATGTAAATGGGAAATCAATATAAAACTAGACATGAAAGGTCATGTTTCCAACTATAAAGCAAGGCTGGTGGCTAAAAGATTCAGATAGCATCATGGAATTGACTATTATGAAACCTTCTCACCAGTTTCCATGTGTAAATCCATAAGAATCATTCTTGACAAAGCAACTTACCATGACTATGAGATTTAGAAAATTTATGTCAAAATACCATTCCTTAATGGAAACCTTCAAGAAGATGTCTATATGAAACAACCCGAAAGGTTTCTAACACCAGGTGTATCCAAACGAGTTTTGAAGTTGCAGAAATCCATTTATGGAGTAATGTATGCATCCAAGTCATGGAACATTCGATTTGGTGAATCCATAAAGGAATTTGGTTTCATTAAGAATGAATGTGAGACATGTGTTTATAAGCGGTTCAATGGGAATGTGATTATTATCATAGTAGTATATGTTGAAAACATATTGCTTATTAGAAATGATGTACCAGTCTTACAGTCAGTTAAGGACTTGTTGGAAAAGTGTTTCTCAATGATGGTCTTGTGTGAAGCAGCCTACATTCTAGGGATCAAGATCATTCATGATAGATCCAAGAGGCTTCTTGGAATAAGTCAGAGTACATACAATGACCAGATAATAATGAGATTTAGTATGGAACAAACCAATATGGGAATGGTTCCAGTGTCACATGGCTTACATCTTTCTATGAAAATGTGTCCCGAGACACAATAAGAGACATATAGAATGGGTAAGATCCCATATTCTTCGGCTATAGGATCAATCATGTAGGCCATGATATGTAACATGCTTGATGTTGCCTATGCACTAAGCATGGGAGGAAGATATCATGCAGATCCCGGAGAACAACATAGAACTGTTGTTAAGAAAATCCTTTAGTTTCTGAGAAGAACTAAGGATATTTTCTTGGTGTATGGAGAAGATGAAGAGATTGTCATCAGAGGGTATGTTGAGGCTGGTTTTCAGACAGATCAAAATGATTTGAAGTCACAATCTGGATATGTTTTCTATCTCAATGGAGGAGGAGAGAGCTGGAAGAGTTCAATACAGCCACTTGTCACTGAATCTACAATGGAGTCTGAATATATAGCTGCTTCTGGTGCAACCATGGAAGCCTTCTGGATTCAGAACATTCTCCAGGAGCTTGATGTGGTTCCTAACAGTAAAGATCCCATTACATTGTATTGTGATAATACTACAGCAGTGGATCTTGAAAAAGAACCAAGGTCACATCAATGAACAAAGAAAATACTCCTGAAGTATCACATCTTGAGGGATTTCTATCAGAGGGGTGAATATGCAGTGAGCAGAGTGTATACGGAAGAGAACGTAGAAGACCCCATGACTAAAGTCCTATCTCAGCAAAAGCATGAATATCATGTGAGAGGTAGCAGGTTAATGGTTGTTAGAAATTGGCTCTAGTCCAAGTTGGAGTCGATTAGAGTATATGGCCTATATCCAACAACTTTTTACTTTATTCATTAATGAATACCATATCACATATTGATTGTTATTCTGTGTGACAATGCATGTGATAATGTCATATGGATAGCTGTTGCATGAAAGGGTCATAGCGGATCTTGGCTATGATGAGAACCTGAATGGGCCATAACATTGTTCTTGAATATATGTTCTATGGCCAGATGATGTTATTCTAGGGACACAAATAATACATTCCATTAGGGGTGAGGACTCATTAAACTTTTAGGAACCTTCTCCTGGTGTGCACCCTTGGTAATATCCATGAGGATATTATGAGAATGAGCCCCACATGTAGGAAATCCACATTTCATAGTGTCATTGGATGTACTTATCTGTAGATGTGTGTATTGGTACTTAGACTTTAAGGTTATTTTTAATGGGTATTATAAATTGTGCACTTAGATGTATTGACGAAAATGGTGAGGACACACTCTTCACAGTGAGGATGGATATGTTGGGTGTGTCACGAGTAATATTACATTAATAGATAATGAGAGAAATGATTTTCCTCTTCTGTTCCATAATAGAAGTAGATATCTCAGGTCCTTTGATGGAATTGATATAGCCTAGATAAATCCATGGCCATGGTGTGGTATGGGTGAGTTCAATTCTATAAAATAAAAGAAAGAATAATCGAGCATATGGGTTGATGGCACTATCATCAACCCGCTTGATTTGAGATATCATTACAAAGAGATTATATTACATGGTAAGCATTCGTATGAGGAGACACGTCAATGCGGCGTCAACATCTTTCCCTTGGTTTCCATGACTCATTTCTAGACAGTAATCTTGGACTTTAGGAAATCCCACCTAATGACAACGAGAAAGAGGCCTAGAGGGTCACACACTAAGTATGTCCATGTATCTCAGTAAATATTAATTTAAAAAGTTAAATAAATATTATTCTCGACTGTGTTTTAATAACTATTTAAGGATGCCTGAATGCATTTATTTCGACCATAGTTATTCGAGGGAATATATTTTGGGCGAAATAATATATTTTTAGCAGTGAGTAGTGTAGTTACATTTATTTAACAAATTAATAACCATTACTCAAGGACTAATAAATGTGGTGGAGAAAAGAAAGGAAAATGGAAAATAAAAGTACACGTCATGTATATTAAATGTACATGACTTGTATGTTAAATATACAGGTCCTGTAGTTTTATGGAAAACAAGTACACAACATGTATTAATGATTACAATGTGTGTAGTTTTTTCTTTCGTAATTTTTTGGAGAAAATATCATTTTATTAAATGATATTTATTATAATCAGCATGGTTCATGTTAAGGAATAAACAATTAGACATGGGGGTTTTCAATAAGAGTTAATGAAATAAAAGAAATGCATAAAAAATTTATTTATTGTCATAACTCTATATCCTCAATCCTGATTATAAATATCCTCACAACCCCAACACTTTTCTCCAATTGTTGTGTACAAAAATTCTGTAGAATTTTTTCAAGGCCGAAAGAACTACATCCTCTATGAACACTCTCAAAACTATGAAAGATCCTCCTCCATGACATCATGGCAATCGAAGGTGGACATTGCAAGCGAAGGTTCATTAATGCTAGCACCTGGAGATCCCTTTGGCGATGTCTAGAGATATGTGGAGCATGTATGGATTACCGCTAGTTGAATCATACACTTGGATTCTATGACACAACGACCTATCAAATCAGATGGTGACCGAATATTTCAACGAAGAAAGAATTACACCAAGGTAATTCATGTGAATAAATTAAATTAATTATAACCAACATATGATGATCCTATATCTATGGTTCTGGGACTCCCTCTTTTATTTTCTATTCCTCGTTCTATTCTGAAGATCCGACATTTTATATCGTGACATATCTCGGTTTGATCATTTTTAATGCTAAAATTAAATTTGGCCACTCCCACCAATGTGCTTCTGATGCGCCCGTATCCTACAGAGAGGAGTGGGGCTAAGCCCCTTGGAATATAGGAGGTGCACCGGTTATCAGTAGTAGTGTCCCAACCTAGAAAATGGAGTCAGGATGAGGATAGTTTCTTGGGAAACATGGACACAAACATTTTCTCTTCAAAACCCCAATCATATCTAATGGATGTGGGTATGGGGAAGAACAGGTAGAGCCCGAGTGACTCGAGCAACTTTTTTGGGTCGAGGCCTCCAATAGAAGGCCCAGGGGTTGAGTTGAGGAACTATTTTGTATGTCTAGTTGTTCAAGATCAAGTTTTGTCTCTTGAAGAGGATGGTTTAGGTGATGATAGTTATATCCAACTCTTAGTAGACAATTTGGACCGTTTTGAAGGGATTGTTCCTAACAGCCCTCGAAGGAAGAAGGGACTAAAAGTGAAGCGTGACCTCGAGAAATAAATTATAGTCTTGGGGGAAAACCTAAAGGGACGTAAATACTATTTTTAATTTCCCAAACTAACAAAAACTAGGTCGGCCTAGAAAGGTGGGGGCAAGGAAAGAAAATACCTACAAGACGAGGAAAGTGGTGATCCAAGCAGAGATCCAAATGTGATGGAAGAAGAGGTAGGGGAGTTCCTAAAGCTCATATTCCACCCCAAGAAAGAAATGATTGAAAATTTCCTTCATCCCAATGAGTCCAATGAGGATATTGTAATAATTTTTCATTATTAAAGATAGAGGTGTGTAATGGACTTGGCCTTTGATAGAATGAATCACCACACTATGTTCTTGGAGGCGCGATTTGAATTTAATGGGTTATTGTTCATATAAGATTTCTTTGGGAGCGATCACAGTCCCAAATACCTCTAGCTATATTTCCAATTTACATTATTGGTAATTTCACTGGTTGGTTCATTTTATGGTATAAAAAATTGATCATACCGGTTCACTTATATCTTGATCTCCTAGTTCTTTAGTGTGATTAGCCATACACCACTAACACATTGTAGAAATTTCTTGAACTAGTAACATGGAATGTTGTGAGTATTAAATAACTCATATCCATCAATGTGGGGCCCTAGAAAACCCCACCATAGTTGGAAGGGGATGAATTTTCTCATCATACTGGTCTCCTAAATTCATCACCCCATAGATCATCTTAATGTCCCATATACTGTTGTCAAACTCACCAACATAAATTGAAATGTGTTCATGTATTGAATCTATAAACTGAATAAGTCTACCATCATGTAATCAGATCACACGATCATTTCACATTAAGAATTCATACTAAGGATCTTATGTGACACGATCACATTAAGAGGCTTATGTGTAGTAGAGAAAATACATAAGTGTTCCTGTAGAGCTATGAAATATTGAGTCATTAGTGAAATAGATTTCACATAACTCTTTGATCTATAAGAAATTTCATGGAATACCAAGAGTATCTTAGAATACTAAAAGAAAAAAATAAGCCCAAGGAATCAGTCATGTATTCACTTCCTTATAACAAAGTATTTTTTTCTTCTTCTAGAATTTGTATGTGTGGTGTGTTTTCATATGGTAATTGATGTGATGTAGGTTCTATATGAGTTGCATAGGCACCCAGATTTTGATGGTCATGCATATGTATATATGATGCATGTTTATTTGATAAATTGTTGAGATGAATGATTTATTGACAATTATTTTACTTTGGAAACATCAAGATTTCCTATGTGATTGAGCAGACACAACATCATTGTACTTCATGGAAAGGTATTTCACATGGACAGAAATATTCTATAATAATCTAACCATACACGGAATAATGAAAATCAAATCAATGTTTCATTATATAACTTTTCATTAAAATAGACATATAATATCATAACACTACCTTTACATCTTGTCAAATGGTTTCTTTAGTCCAACTATAAGCTAATAACAGAACTAATGATTCTTTCTGCACATTACTACAGTTGGATAACTACTTCTTAACATATCATCTGATTTAAAATTATATTAACTGTGGATATATAACGGGTGTGGTGAAGGTGCTCTCAGTAGATGGTTTCAATCATATGGTTGACCCTTCAGATAGTATTGATCTAATATTTCATTTCACCCCCATCTATTTTTCATTTTATAATAACATTCATCGGTTCAGACCATTTTTCATTGAATCTTAAAGGTTTAACAAAAAAAATAAATTAGAAATGGATACCTCCTTATCAACATGATTTTTTACAAGAATAGATGCCCATGTGATGAATGTACTAATAGATTTTTTGACTGTATGAATGTCATCATCGTCATTTGGAAGAGGTATCTCAGCACTCGACTAAATAGCTACATTAATCGACAATTTTACATGATCTGTTGGATGTTTTCTATTGTATAGAATGTCTTTCAACATATTGAACATCTTATCCCCCACTACAAGTAGATAGGTGGGAGTTGACCGATATAAATAAAACTCATTTTCACCATGTAGAATATCAGTACAAGAAATGTATCAATGATTGTGTGATTCACAGATCACATAAACAATTATTATAAAATTGATTACCGTAGATAAGTCAGATTTTTTAGGGGAATGGCTCGCCTCAAATCTGAGGGGTGGGGCGGGATCTTCACGCTTGTGTAGTTGTTGAGTTGTTTCTTCTCTTTTCCTCCCCCAATCAAACTTGATATCATCTCTATTTGGTATTTTAATTCCTCTTGAAACATAGCTATTGTTTCTCTCATTATTTCTATTTCGTCAGTTTGATCCTCTGCTTGTTCTTCTTTCGGACTATATATCCGGGGTGTCACCCCAAAACCCGCACCTATGACATGACCATATAGTTCTGGATGCTTCATGGCCGTTGAACGTATGTCTGCATCGGGTGTGGGTGTTTTTTATTCTTGCGAATATGTCAAATAGTAAATATATGAAAATAAGTAGTCATTGTTAGGTAATAGAAATTTAAAGCAAATCAAATTTATATTAGGTCATACTTACACATGATTCCAAAAAATTATTTTTTTTTCATCTATCAATATCCCCTATTTATTTACACGAGCATCATTCCATAGCACATGGTATGGGATGAAAGTGGCTTTCTATTTCAATTCATTAATATGCATATAAACAGAGGAACATTGTTGTGGTGTTTTTTCTGACACATATACGTATTATGGTATGTTTCAAATATGTACCATTTTTTTATCAAGTAAAGTATACCACGTCCTTATTTTATGGTAGGGATATGCTAGTTTTGTTGATCATTATTTATTTTCAGCACTGAGTTGTAGTTTCAGAAGTAAAAACGGTTAATCAATGTGATGAACACAAGTAATTTCAAACAACGTATTACCAGACACAATGTGCCTGAAAAGTCTTATCTCCACAATAGTTTCTAAATGCATCCCACAATCCTTGGGATATCAAGTGTGCATAAAGAGGAGGTGGGTGCAGCTTTATTTTCCCATCATCATCTTTAAGATGACATTACTCTAAAATTGTGTGGAAGCCTCTATGAATCATTCCTCCAACTCTTAATACATATTCCTTGTGTGAGGAATATTCTATAAATTCACTCTAAAATGGATGATGTAGAGTAATTTAATGTTTTATTATTTTAATTTATTTTAATAAATTAAAGAAATGGTTTCATAATATTACCATAATCTCTTCCTATATTAGTGTCTTAATCTTGGAGAAAACATGGTGCATCGACTATATAACAATCGACATGCATTGCTGAGTGACGATTCCAATGTATCTACTAAAGATTAATTTTTGGGGATAATATGTAGGCCTCTCGTATCCCATCCCAGCTCATATTTGATGCCTTTTTATTTTTTCCTTAAGGATTTTTCCTAACACTTTCAAACTACGTCGCTCTTTATTTTTTGCTCCATCAAGGATTAATTTCCTACCATTTCCTCAGAAGCATCATCATTATGTTCCTCTAGAGAACTAGCATCGACACTAGGACCAGTAGCAATTGGTTGAGAAACCTGTTGTACCTCAAAACTGGGACCAGTAGCAACAGGTTGAGAAACCTATTGTTTCTCTACATTGGGACCAGCAACAGAAGGTTGAGAGACCTGTTGTTCCTCGGGATTGGGTGCATCGGTAGGTGCAAAAGTCATTATCTGCCAAAGTGGATTAATATTTAATTTAGATTACATAAAATCAACAAAAAAAATTTAATTACATAACGTAATAGAATTTATATTACAATAAAAAATCATCTAATTATTGAAATCTTTTCTTAAAGGCTGAAGAGATTTGACCCCTCTATTGACTATGTAAATCCCTTCATTGTGGTCTCCGTTGACAAAAAAAATTTCATCTATATAGGGACCACTCTGAAATGATTGTGAAGTCCCAATGAAAGGGTAATCTTTTGTTGAACATTCATCTTACGCTTTAGTTGGTTTTGTCGATAACAGAATTATTGACCAGTTTCAGTTTACGGGATCTTGAACATAATATACTTGCTGTGCTTCTGACGCAATTATAAATGGTTCACCTTTCTCCCCTTCCTTACTAAAATCAACATTCACGAATCCTAATTCATTTATTTTAATATAACTTCTCTTATCATCCCACTTGTATTGAAAAATCGGCAATTATAATTTCATATAATCCAAGCCCTATATTTGTTTGATGATGCCAAAATATGTCATATTCACATAAACTCAATTTCTGTCCTTAGAACCAGAAACATGCATCGCTTCATCCATAATTGTAACCCCACTATTTTGCATGGTATTGTCTCCATCATGCTCATTAGTGTAGATTGTATAACCATTAACTATATAAGCAATGTGAGATAATACACAAAAATACACACTTGATCCTCCATCTAGCCATCGACGACGTTCTGAAATTGAGTCCAGATTTTCAGCTAATTTCATAAAAATATGTTCCCAAAACTATCATGTAAACTATCTATTATGTATATATGATATCCATTTTTCATCCCTAGATAGATTCAAATGCTTAATAATTTCTTTGTGGGTTTGAACATATGAGTCAACGTCGAAAATGTTATGAAAAACGTAAAGGTGGGTCTTTACCCGATCTGTAATATTGATTGTGACTACCTCTCTTCTAGATTTTTTTTCACCCTCAAGCCACCTAGTGTGATGAGATTTATATTGGAAAATGATTTCCATTCCAGATAGGTATTTGGTATATAATTCAATAGCTTCCTCAATAATATATTTCTTCATAATACAACCCTCTGGCCGACTTCGATTTTTGACATACTCATTCAAAATATTCATATAATGTTGTATGGGGTAAATCCATTTATATTATATAGGACCACATAGTTGAATATATATCACTAAATGAACCATCAAATGAACCATCATATCAAAGAACATCGGTTGTAATAATATTTCCAATTCATATAATATAACAGAAATTTCTCTTTCCATAGTGGGAAATTTCGCTAGGTCTATAACATTATTGCATATTGATTTGAAGAAGCAACATAGTTTCATTAATGTATAGCATACATTCTTGGAAAAAATGCAATGTAAAGCTATAGGAATTATATTTTGCATCAAAACATGGGAATCATGTGATTTCAGCATTTTATCTTAAAATTTTTCATTGACACAATGTTCTGGATATTTGATGAATACCCTTCTGGAACCGTTACATAATTAAAGAAGTTGAAAAACTGATATCTCTCATACTTGGAAATAGTATAAGCAGCAGAATGAAAAAATGATCATTTTTATCCCTTTCACAGGTTCCAACCCTTCTCATATTTCCATCTCATCCATGTCCAAACTAGACTTAATTCCATCCATTATTTTGCAGGGTTTATTTAGCAATGTGTTGATGACACTATCACATACATTTATTTTCATCATTCAGAACATCGAAAAATAATCTAACATAGAGACAATTCCAGCATGGTAATTTAAAAAAACTAATATCTTTTACCATCTGTTTTTCATATGGTTTTTCAAAAATGGCATACCAAAATTAGTGTCCATATCTTTTACATTCACAATCAATTGATCCCCTATTAGTGAAGATGATAATGTATGTTCTTATGAACATACATCGAATTATGTCATCCAAGATCAGGACTAATGTTGTCGGGGAAGAAATCATTGATGTCCTAGAAACACGATATTCAATGACTGTTTCAATCTAATTGACTGTGTACCTTGTTCGCAAACAGGACACCCTTGATTTCCATTATTTCTATAACCTAATAAATTTCCATAAGAAGGAAATTAATTTATCGTCCCATACAAAATGTCTCCCAAATTGAAATATTCATTTTTTGTAAGCTCATAAAATGTAACACCTTAATCCCACAATAATTTCAAATCCTTGATTAATGGATCCAAATACACATCAATATCATTACTCGATTGTTTTGGTGTTGATATAAGCATAGATAACATGATGTATTTTCATTTAACACATAACCATGTTGGTAAGTTATAATTTACCAACATAACCGTCCATGTAATATGACTTCTTATTTGAAAACCAAAATGATTCACTGCATCTGTAGATAATGCAAGACAAAGGTTTCTCAGCTCGTTTCCAAATTCAGGATACTCATTATAAATTTTCTTCCACTGAGGAGAGTCTGTCGAGTGACATAGTTTTCCAATCTCTAATTCTTGTATCTACATTCCATGTCAATTGTCTTGCTATCTCCTCACTTAAATATAGGTTCCTAAACCATGGAATGATTGGAATGTATCATTAAACTTTCATAGAACTGGATTCATCTTTCATGTATCGAGAAGTACCACATTTTCATCATTATTTAATTGATTGTTAGTCCTTGAAAAACAATATATAGTCATTTGGGCAGGCATTTATTCTTTTAGAGATCATACCCATCGAGCGTAGCATTTGTTTGGAATCGTATGTCTTGCTTAAGAGATAATTATCTTCTGGGAGAATGTAATTTAGGAGAGCATGTAGTTCCGTAAAACTTGCATCACTCCACCCATTGCCTAATTTCAAATTATACAGCTTTAGTATGGATTACATTGTTGTATATTTAGTGCAACTAGCATACAATGGATTCCTTTCACAACTGTTTAACTTCTCAAACAATTTTGGGTAATCACAAAGTTCATCTTGATTTTTCCTTGTCGTTTACTCAATATGATCATCAACATCATTCACATATGTAATCACATCCTCCATATTATATTCTTCACCGTTCACACTTGTAATCATATTGGATGATCCATAAAATGCAGTGTCATCCTAGCCACTACCTACATTCATTTTTCCCCATGTTTATTCCAACATTTTTAACATTGATCTATTCCGTGACAGATCTTGTCTTCTTCCAACTCCTCTGGACAAATTTCTCTTGAATAAAAATAGCGTAAACACAAACAAAGGATTTGAGAAGCATCATATGCATGATGTTTTGTGAACTTGATAAACTATTTCGCACCATCTTCATAATCTTTTGTCAACTGATTGGAATTCATCAATTCATTAGTCATATTCATCCTATTTGATATATTAGTATTAATATTTAACAAAATAATTAAACAAAATATGTTCAACTAGGGTCATCATCCAACTATAATCAATAGAACTAGCTATGGTAAACAATACCCTTAACTCTCCATGGATTACTCAAGACCATTGTAGATCACACCCATCTTCCCAACCACCTAATCGATGGAACTATCTATGAGAACCCCTTGCAGTAGAATGTTTTAGTTTCCCACATGTGATATATATTCATTGTTGTAAGGTGTTTTTTAGTGTTTCTATGGGTACATAATGTCCCTACTAAAGAACATTGGTACTAAACTAATAGACGGTATTATTTTCAATAGAGTTCTTATGGGTGGAAGGATTCACTACATGTGTTGTTATGGTTATTTATCTACGGTGTCCATAAAGTGTCTCATAGTGTCCTCTATTGAAGTGATTTTCTATGATTCAGTGGAATTGCACTAATAACAAAGTGGGGGTGCCATTGAAATGGGTAAGGTGTGGATTTTTATTCAATGATGGAAGAACTATATCATGGAAAAAATGGCATACCAATCATGACAACAACTGCAACTCCATACAAACACACAATCGTGCTCACAGTTGCAACACTATACAAACCAAACAATCCAAATTTCAGATTTTACAAAGAATTTATTATTCAATTCCATTGGTTAATTCAGGGGTTATCACAGATGTTTTATCATTTTAGTGAATTCATTCATTAGTCAGTATATGTAAATAACCAATTTTTATACTCAAATTTTCAATAAGAACTAACCAAATTGAAATTAATTTAGTGCGCAAACAAGGACCACCAACGGCGACGATTTTTAGTATGGTGTATATCCCATACATTTCACAACATAACCATGAATACCAAATAGTAATAACATGTGAAAAAGAGGAAACCAATTATTAAAAGGAGAAAACTCACCATGAAGATGTCGTTCAGCATGCAGTAGAGGTGCATTCGTGGCAGAGGAGAGGCACTTGGTAAAGGAGATTTCCAACTGAAAAGAATACATGAAATGATAACATACATGTTAAATAATTTTATTATTCAATAGTGTGATTTTATTTTCCATCTTTGATACCTTCTTCATATTTATTTATTTTTTGTGTATCTACTATTTTCATAGATATTCAACATATGAATGGGATATCTCTACTTTTTAGGAGAAAGATAATTTTCAATTTACTCTAATTTAGCGGTAAAATATTCCACATTAATTGTATTTTATTCCCAGGGGATCATTTCTACCCTGTAGGGATCATGAACGCCTCTTAGGTTAGTGGAAAGTCAGGTTAGTTGTTGGTTATGATACCAGTCTGAGCTGTATCATTACATTTTCAATTATAATTGACCTATGTCCATTTAAATATAGGATTGGGGGGGGGGAGAAACTAATATATAGAATGAATGAGAGAGGTAAAAATTATCCTAGGCTCTCCAATACAAGTGACAAAAGATGAAACATACATTTAGTGAGGGAGAACCACCATAGAGGAGAGGAGGGGGAGGTTGGCATAGCGTAAAGGAATTATAAACTTATGTTTTTTCTGCATTACTAAGGATATGATTTTCACTCATTGATCATTGTTGATTATTTATGATTTCTCACTATTTTGAATTATTTTTACATGGATACATGTAGCCTAATTTACCTAAGGTTGAATATCTTCCACCAACTCAATATTCTTTCTTCCTCCCAAAAAAAACTGATCACCTTGTTAAAAATCATAATGCATTAGATTAAACGATTTAAATTATTTAACATGAATTGGGTTTGAAGATCTATGATGAACACTTTGAATGTTTTTCATTGGAAGAGATAATGAACATGATTTTTATAAGGGAAAAAAATTATAGAGGTATAGGTTGAGAACTAATAACATATATCTCTAGGGAAATTAGAAAAAGGGAGTTGACATTGACTCCATACTAGAAAACACATAAAGTACTTTGATAACTAAGGAAATACATCCATATACATTCCATTCAAAAAAAATTTATGGATTCACTCTTGAGATGAATTGTTTTACACTAGAATAATATATATTACCTTATACTTTTATAGAACAAATAATACATTGACAAAGTAAATGGGGTGAGTCAATGTTTGATCTCTATTTTCATCGCCTAATAAAAATACCACACCCTAGAATCCTTTTATAGAATAATGTTATAATTATGGAGACGAATATTCTAAAAATAAATACCAAACTATTATATATTGGATCTCCCCTATTATATAGAAAAAAACACATTTCACTATTTCTCCTTCAATTACATGTAAATGAAATTATCCAATTATTGACTACAAAAAATCTCCCATGATATATCTAGATCCTCATAATCACCAAGAAACGAGATCCATCCCTAATGAATAGCTACCTGAAATAAGATAATAAACAATGAAATCCATTTTTCCTTTATATAAAGAATAAAAAACAAATCTAAAAACCCTCTTAACATATCCTTATCCTAAAATTAGGGATATTTCCCTCATTATTAAATAATAACTAAATCAAAAACTCACAAAATGAATTCCTATTAGGGTTATCCTACTTAGGGATCACCCTTATACAGTAAATTGAAGCATCCTAAATTACCCCACCCAACTTAACCACAAGTACAATCATCTTAACATAAAACCACACATCCTAATGCATGAAACAATACCTAAAAAATTAGTAATGTTTTGAAACCACCAACCTCAAAGTGTAGGAGGATGATTCGGTAGCTGGAGGACAAGGAGGAAGAAGCAGTGGTAGAGGACAATGATAAGCAGGGTCGCATCAGAGGAGGGATCATGAAAGAGGAGGAGGAGAAGGCAGCAGCGATGGAGGAGGAGGGGGACGGTTGTGGAGGAGGAGGGATCACGGAAGAGGAGGAGGAGAAGGATGTGGAAGAGGTGGAGGAGGAGGAGGAGGAGTCGCGATGTAGGGTTCAGCTTCCATGAAGGCTTGAACTCGTGCGACAGAGGAGGGTCTGGTTTGGGTTATTTTATAAAAAAAACTGGAATATTTATCATCTCTAGTTAAAAGCATTGATAAATGTATGTTTTAGAAGTGCTAAAATAAAAGTGCTGATAATATATACCTTTTATCAGTGCTTTTTGAGCGCTGATAAAGATATGCCTTTATCAGCACTAAAATGTAAGCGCTGATAAAACAAATATTTATCAATGCTAAAATTATATCACTAATTAAAACTTATTTCTGAAATCCTTTTTAATTATATATATATATATTAAAAATTATTATATATTTATAAATAAAAAAATACATTAAATATAAAAAAATACATTAAATATAAAAAATAGAATAAAATCAAAGAATTAAACTAAAAAATTTAAAAATTACCTAATAAACATTAATTTCTAATATAATTATAATAATTTTATATAAATTAATGATAAAGAAATTTATCCACGCTAATAATAGTGTTGATAAATGTACACTTTATCATTGCTAAAAAGCAAAGATTAAGGGTACGCCTATATAAACGCTAGTTTTATCACTGATAAAGTTTACATTTATCAACGCTTTTAGCTAGCGCTAATAAAGGCCCACCCCTTTATCAGTGCTTTCTGCTTAGCGCTGATAAAGGTCAACACTTTCCTAGCCCTGTTTTGTGGTAATGCTATATTGTAAGTGAATTTCCATTATATAAATTACAAATTATGATATATAAACATGGATGCACCCATATGTCATGTGACACCATATAAATATTATATTGGAGATGCATCTAATAAATGGCCATATGTATTATTGTTTTTTGGTGACTATATATCATATTCTAGGAATTCTGATTAAAATACATATAGATCATCACATACCATATTTAAAATGGTAAAACAGAACAATTGAGAAGATGATTGCAACATTTATATGAATAATTCATATGGAAATAAATATTTGGTAATCTATAAAAAAATTATACACACCACAACTTGATATATAAATTCATTGTTTATTGTGAATATAATACCATAAATATATTTTCCTCTAAAGAGAAAAATTAATGTACTGATAACATTTTTTATTTTTAGGTATTTTCTCACATCAGCGCTAGATAAATTATTAGATCTTATTAAATGTTTTTAAAGAGACATTTAAAATTGGTATGGAATTAAATTATTTTTGATGTGTGTGTGTAAAAATAACAAAAAATCAACAAAATAATAATTCATTAATAAAAGAGTTTCACCACTAGTTTAATGAATAACTAGGGAAGTATATGTTTTATAGGCAGTTCTGAAAACTATGACTCCTCCTAGGGGTCCCAGTCGGACCGAAACCCCACCCCCTGAGTCCACATAAATTTCAACTGAACTAGTCTGGACATAGCCCACCTTGAGTCGTGCTTCCATACGATCACTCACTACTTCATCCATGCCCTTCCTATCTATTCAACCACCCACACTTCCCTATGCAAATATCCTTCCTCTGATTTCTGAGTAACACCCAACATCCCTTCCACCGCCGCCAGCACTCTCCCCAAATTAAATCCGTCGAAATCCCCACACACCTCCAGCGGAAGATCGTGGGGGTCCCACCTCTCACTGTAGTCGTCAATCCTTAAAATACGGTTGGCTTTTGGAATTATCCAGTGGAACACCAACTAATTACAATATGAAACCTGCACTCCCTTCCTACTTAGTGCTCGAATCCTCAACTACATTTGAAGAACCAACATAGCTGAAATTTATAGGAGGTGTGGATTGTTTTAAATGTTAAAAATAAGAGGCATTGACAGTGGGATTGACTGGTGTAAAATGTTGGAGACTAATGGTTGTTTAAATATTTGAAAATAGATGTGTGCCTAAGAGGCATCCCTAGAAAGGTGTCCCCGAAGAGGCATTCGAGAACATGTGTTTGACATGAGGTGTTTCTATTTGAAATGAGACTAACTGTTGCTAAAATATTTGATAATAGAGACTCCATGAGTCTACCCATAGGTTTTGGTTAGTTTATCAATTAATGATAAAATAATCATAAGTCCCAAGATCAAGTCATGATTAATTATTCATAACTAATTATAATATATAACTTTATATTAAATAATGTAAAATATTAATGTAGTATATAATATTTTATTAATTATTTTTATAGGTAATAATGTCTTCCCAAATATATTTCAATAGTGAGACCATTTATATGAAGCATGGATTTAGCTATAGAGTTCCACATGTCAGAGTGGTAAATCTTCATGGTTGTATGAAATTGGAAGTAGTTCGCAATAAGATTCTTAATTGGTTAAAGATGAGGGTCGATCAATCAATTTATTCAATCACATATCAACATCTACAACAACCTGATTGTTTTTGGCACATCGAGTACCCATTGGTCGATGAGGATGATTGGATGGATGCATATTACTTATTTAGATAGTAGTGTGCTAATGGTTTGATGGAGTAGTATGTGGTGATTTCTAGTATAAATGTGGTGCAACTGACTACTATAGAACCGTGTTTTGTGAGCTCTGTACAAGTTGGTCCTTCACATCAGTCTTTTGCATTGCATCCTTCTCATTTGACACTAGTAATAGAATCAAATTATGAAGAAGATGATCAAAATTTAAAAGGAAGTTGACAATACATCCCTTTTTGTGCTGATAGAGTGCATGAATGTTTATTAGAGGAAGAAGAATCTAGGACAGAGGAGCATCAATTCCAAAGGTGTAGATTATGTTGATTTTTGATTTATGATACATTGTGTATGTGCATTACTATTATCATTTATAGAGTTCTACTTTTTTAAATAAGTGTCTTAATATCATCAAATTACCATCCAAAATTAATAATTTCTATTTGGTAATCATTAATAAATATTAATACTCTAGATGAAAATATATGGGAACATCATGAAATCTTGACAAATATTATTGGTCTCAATGATTTGAATCATAAAATCAAGGAACATGACTCATTGTTTAAAAAAATTAAATTGCATGAATTTTTTTTTCAACAAAAAATGAATAACTGTAAAGAGTATACGATTATGATTGAAGAGAAAAAAACCACAATATGAGATGTATGGAATTAGAAGTTCATTTGGAAAATTTTGATAAAATACATATTCAAACGTTTTTAAAGGACACATGTTTTACTGGTACACAATCTTCACTGGAGGATTTTACGATAAAAATACCTCCATCATGTGATATAATTAGGGACATTTTGAAAAAAAATTATTTCTTATTCCTCTAAAATAATAAACAATCCTTAAGAGGGTTAAGAATGTGTTTGCATATGTAAGAATTAGTATTGAAGATGATCATCCTTGGTGAAGTTATATAAAAGTTTAAAACCGATGTTTAGGGGTGTTTCTCTTTAGGGGGAGGTAAATGAAGAAATATTAAATTAGTTCCAGAAATAATATATCAATTAGAATCAAATATAATTACTTTAAAACATTCAAGAAGATCATGTTATAAAAATAAATTTTTTTTATAAATATCTCTTCCTTTTTTTAACAAAAACATACAGAATATGAAGGGGTTTTAATTGAATTAATCAAATACAAAAGAAATTTATTCTTCTAAATAAATGATGTTTTTTAACCATTATGTATGATGTGTGAACGAGGTTCATGAATCCTTTAGAGACTTCATAAAAGATGCGTGAACCCTGTTCACGCATCTACAATTGTTAGGATTCCTGAATGGGGTTCACGCATCCTTCAAAGATGGGTTGAAGGATGTGTGAACCCCATTCAAGCATCTCTCTACACTGAAGATGCATGAACGAGGTTCACACATCTATAGACCCATTTCTAAAAATATTTCAAACCCTATCCCATTTCCATAAAAAAATTCTAAATCCCATATATACAAAAAACCCCGTGATTGACTGGATACAGGATCCGATTTTGGGATTATTTAAATCTTGAAAAGATAGGGGGAAAAATTGAGGTGTGCATAGCTTTGACTACAATTAAAGGCATGAATGACAGGATACAGGATCCTATTTTGAGATTTTTTAAATTGTGAAAATAAAGGGAAAAACATGAGGTGTGCATATCATTAACTATAATTAAATGAATGTTTTGATTATTGAATGTCATTGAATTTTGGGATGGCCCTCCAACCCATTTAGAAGATTATAATTTTTTTATTTTGATATTAATATTTTACAAGTTGATGGTAACATTAACATAGTTCATAATCTCACAATCATGAAGCCTTAGAACATGGCCATTACAGGGTCAAGGATCAAAAATCCAACAACAATCTCTACCTAGCTAATACAATTTTTTAAACCAAAATAATAGAAATGCAGTGATGAAACTCCAGAAATCCCAATGCATGACTGAATGGGTCTTATAACAATGAAAATGCAATACCCTCTCATTTATCCAAATCTGGACAACCAAAAAAATAGTTTATCGCAATGTTACCCTTTAATCGCGCTAAAAACAAGCGCTGATAAAGGGGTACATTTATCAGTGCTAAAAAATCATTGATAAATGGTACATTTAATAGCATTAAAAAATATTTGTTAAAATTTCCCCTTTATTGGTGCTTATTTTAGCACTGTTGAAGGGACCCTTTATTAGCACCTTTTTAGTAGCTCTTATAAAGAGGGGTCTTTATCAGCATTTTTTACTAGCGTTGATAATTGGTATATTTCGATAAAAACATTTCATAAAAAAATATATTGATATATTAAAAGATAACTATATTTATATTGATATAAATATATAAGTATATTTATGTTGATATAAATATAATATATATTGTTTAAATATGTTTCAGATAAGTATAAATTGACAATTGTATTTAATATATAATATATGTTGTCCAAATTGTTTATAAAATATTTAAAAAAATATTATATATAAATTATATTTTAATTAGCGTGGAGTAATAGTCTTTTAAAAACAAATTGAAGACATAATAAATAGACAAATTAATAATAGATCTAAAATAATTTGAAAATGGAACTAAAAATTCATACGATCATAACTTTTGATTCGGGTGTCCGTTTTAGCTCTATAGCATATCAAATCCAAGATTGTGACGAGTTCCATGACATTATAATTAGGAAAATTCTAGTCACTGCTTTTTAGAGTCCAAAAATATTTCTGAAAGCCTACAAAATTGAATTTCTAGTTGGGATATCCATTTTTTTACATTCAATGGAATATCAACCTCTGTTAAGGGGGGAGAAGGGTTTCCATTTTTCAGTGGGGAATAAATTTTTTAGAGGGATTACATTCATATTGATTTATGGATTTTAAATTTTATCATTTTTCAAAATTTAGTGTTATTTATAATCAAATATATAATAATATAAACATATTTTTTATATATTCACAAAAAAATTAATTTAATATTTAATAAAAAATATTATTTACATATAAAATATATTTCTCAATATATAAGGATTATCTAAATAAAAAACTAATATCCATTTTATTTGTAATAAAAATATATTAATATTTATATACTTATATAGTGTGTGTGTGTGCATGTGTGTGTGTTTGTTTTCATTTTTATTAAAACTGATATATATTAATATACAAATAAATATATGGATAAGAAATATAACTAAATATATATAAATAGATATATATAAATATATATTAATATATGAATAAATGTATAGATATGTAGATTTATAAATATATAAATATATAAGTATATAAATATATAAATATTATTGTACGTGTATATATATATAATAATATATATATATATATTTTAAATAATATATTAATATACAAATAAATATATATATATGTTAATATAAATATATATTAATATAGGAATAAATATAACTAAATATATATATATATATATATATCATGAAATGGTAAACAAAGCAATATAGAGGAGTGGCAAAAGGTCTAGACATAGAGTGAGAGGTCCCAATTTCGAATCCTCGGGGAGGCAGGGGTGATGACATTGCTAAAGGGTTGGGGGAGTGGTTGGGGTGTGCTGGGGTTGTAGGGGTGTGTGGGGGTGGGTGAGGGAGCTTTATAGTGCTATTGAAGGGGGGAGAGGGTCAAGAATTGTTAAAACACCCAACCAATCTGCAGAACATTTTTTTACATTTTTAACTTTTATCAGTACTTTTAAAAAAGCGATGATAAAAATGGTCTTTTAATAGAGTTAATAAGAAACACTGAAAAATGGAACCCCCTATATCATCGCTGAGATTTAAAACATTTTTGTAGCACTGTAAATGGCATTGTGTAGCACTTTTAATGCCGATATCACTACAACATAAATCGCCTTTAGCGTCGGTCTTTTAGTTGCGGGTTTTAAAACTACCGCTAAACCTCTGTTTTTTACAGCGATGATGCTTCCCCCTCCCCACATAACCTTTACCCCCTCCCCAAACCCCCTTACCCACTCAACCCCATGATGCCACCTTCTCCCCCCGACCCCACGTCACCGCCTTCTCCCTGTGACCGTAGAGAGCCCTAACCCCCATGACGTCACCATCTCCCCTCAACCCTGGTGATCCCTGATCCCCACAGCGCCACCTTCTCCCACCGGCGAGCCCCAAACCCTAGATCATCTCCCCACCCATGTCTCCGGTGACCTTGACACCTATAAGCACACCCCGCCACCCATCAGCGCGCCTCGCCGCCTGTCACCACCAACCCCCAGAAGCCCTATCTCGGCTACAAGTATGGTAATTGATACCTAGTGAGTTCCCCAATATTCTATGTTTATTTTTAGTAAGTTTTAGGGTATCTAATTTTGTGCATTATATTCATCCCCTTTTTGACAATTTTGAGAAACCAATGAGTGTCTGATATTATTTTATTTTTTTGTTCCAAATACCATGGTGCAAGATATTGATTGTATTTTCCATTGAGATCATGTTTTGTTTATTTTCAAAATAAATTATATAATGGTTTGGAAATTTAGTTATTAAATTATAATCTTATTAGTTTTTGTATCAATGGCCTTTTTTTAATGTGTTATAAAAAGTGGGGTGATTAGAAGACTCGTATTTTTAACCATAATTTTAGTGGGACTCTTTCTCGTGTTTCATAATTTATAATGAATGTGAGTTTCCCAACCCATGTTTTAAATTATAAAGATGGCTATTTTCAAATCATTAAATTAATTTTGACGTGGTTTAATTTTTATATAGATGTCAAAGATCTATATTAATATTTTAGGTCAAACTAGAATATATTAGTTGTTTTATAAATTACATTTTCAAGATTCTATAGGGAGATCCATCAGGGCATGTTTACATCACACCATACATACACATCTAGGTGTTTGTAGATCTTAGGTTTCTCATTTAAGTTCATAGTTCTTTTTTTATTCCTTAATTTTAAGTTCGGACCATTTAGGGATGAGTGGTCTATATTTAGTGGATATGGTTCATTAGTGGTGATGTATGAGTTGTTCAGGTTCCATTTATTGTTTTCTATTGGTATTCTTTATTGGCCATTATTCTAGGTGTAAGTTCTACTTCAATTATATTTAATTCATTTTTAGTTTTTTTGAAATATATTTTGTTTAATAATTATATATTTTATTATTTATCTAATTAATTTAAGATTATTTCATTTACAGAGAATTATAATTCATGTAATTTTAATTATTATTTTTTAAAATATGATCACCTCCTTTAGTTATTTTATTGGGAACCATAGAAATCTAAGTGGGATGTCCTGGAAAGTTTCTAGGCACATTGAGATTAAACACTTTCTACTTAACACTAGTTGTACCAAATACCGTGCTAGTGGCGTGTCACAGATGATATTAGGTTTAGAGTGATTTTTGTGATGGATATGTGACCGTTAACCTGATGGAAATAGATCGACCTTTTCATGTATTATACTTGTCCCATTAGTTCCTAATGATTTTCCTCATGATATTTATCATGTGTTATTCCTGTAATTATTTATTAGATTGTGTATTGCTTTTTTACAAGGATGGGATTTCATTGAAGCATTTATCCTCTTATGATTTAGTACTAATATTGATTTGTGTTGTTCCACGTGTTTATCGGCATACTTTATGACTTTCTATAGGGAATATTTCTTCATTGCTAACCTTGTTTCATTAATTTGAGTTTTTTATGTTAAAGCATTAAGTTGAGAGTAGTTTTTTAAATTTTCTATGCATAATGGAAAATTGCTTTGATATGTTCTTAAAACATTTAAGTTTTTTTTTATGAAAATGGTGATGTTTTAAGGAAATATGAATTAGTTTTGAATTGGAATTGTTTCCGGAAAAACATCTTTATACCATGTTTTATAAATATTGTGCATTGATAAAGTGCATGTTTTATATTTTATTTATTTATATATTTCACATTAATGGAAAAACCTATTTTTCAACTAGTAAATTTGAATAACATTCCATATTTTTTAGTAACTATGTATTTTTAATTTTTTTAATATTTTGTAGGAATATTATGATAAACAAGTATAAAAGCTGGATCACATTACTAAGGAACACATCTCAGTATGTTAAGGGTTTGAAGGAGTTTTTAGAGTTTTCAATTTCAAATTGATTCATTGATGGGTGAATAAGATTTCCATGTCCTAAATGTAAATTTAGACTATGGTTGAATAGAGATGATGTTGAGGAACATTTAAAACTGAAGAAATTACCAGATAAATATTTGTGTTAGATTTGGCATAGAGAATCAAAAATTATTGAAAGGTTGAGCACTAATGTTAATCCACAGACTGAGCTTCCAACATCAATGACAATGGAAAATGAAATTAAAAACCTCGTAAATGATGCATTCAGCAATGCAAGACACCACCTCAACATCAAAACATAATACGACAACCAGATGAGGGTGCTACAAATTGCAACCTAATAAGTGATGTTTATGAGACATTAACACAACCAGATCAATATTGTGACATATCATTGGATCCTCCTCTTGATTATGTGGAGACAAATGTAGGAGAAAATTTCACTGAGTAAAATATGTTTCATGATTTAGTTGACAATGGAAATCAGGAGTGGTATAGTGGATGTTTGAAATATTCAAAGCTTTCTTTTCTGCTAAAGTTTTAGCATATCAACTATCTATGTGGAATTACAAATATGGAAATTTTCTTGATATTGGAATTGTTGCACGATGCATTTCTTGAAGAAAAAATCCCCGAGTATTTTTATGATATTGAAAAATATGTTAACAGGATTGGTCTGAATTATACAAAAATACATGTGTGTCATAATGATTGTATGATTTATTAGAAAGAGGATTCAAGTAGACATAATTACAAAAAAAAAACGTTCTTCATCTAGATGGCAGTTAATGGGTAATCTTCAAAGTCTAATTCAACATACATTCATAAAGAAGAAGAAGGGGAATACACCTGAAAATGTTTTCTGTTACTTTCCTTTAATTACTCGATTGCACAGATTATTCATGTCATTGAAATCTACTGAACATATGAAGTGGCATTTTGAATATAATAAAAGTGATGGGTTAATGAGACATCCACAAGACTCACAATCATAGAAAACATTTGATTCATTGCATCCATATTTCTCAATTGATCCTAGGAATGTCCGATTTGGATTGGCAGCAGATGGATTCAACCCATTTTGGACTTTGAGTACCAATTATATCATTTGGCTACTGTTTTGATACCTTACAATCTGCCTTCGTGGATGTGTATGTGACCAACATCATTTATCATTTCGATAATTATTCCAAGAAAAAAAATTCTTGGAAATGATATTTATGTATACTTACAACCTTTGATTGAATAATTACAAGAGTTATAAAGAAATGGTGTTCAGACATTTGATGCTTCTTCTAAAACAATGTTCAAAATTCATGCTGCTTTAATGTGGACCTTTAGTTACTCCCCTTGGATTGGGAATTTATCTGGTGGAAAAATTTCAACGGGTTTTGATTTTACTACATGTAACATTGATTTTGAGCCCAAACGGAAACCTCACAGCAGAAAATGGGATTTCTTGTGCCATCGAAGATTTCTCGATGAAACTCATAGATTTCAGCTAAACTAATCATAATTTAATGGTTTCATTGATCATAGACCACCTCCAATGTTGTTAACTAGTTCTAAAATATTGACACAACTTAAAAATGTTGGAAATTTTTTTGGTAAGGTTCATCATTTGAATGATATCAGGAAATTGGATCGAAGTGCATTGTCAATTGAAATTATAACGCATCAATGGAAGAAAAAGAGTATATTCCTCATACTTCCATATTGAGAATTTAATTTGTTGTGACATAATCTTGATGTGATTCATATTGGGAAGAATTTTTATGAAAATTTGATTTTCACATTGCTTAATGAACATGGAATGTTGATGAATCATCTCAATGCTCGCAAATACTTATAATTAATGAACATAAAACGTGATCTCCTACCAGATGAGGATGAAAAGTATGCTCCGACAATTGTTTGCAATGAAACATAGGGATACAGATACATTCATTCAATTTTTAAACAATGTGAAGGTATATGATGGTTATTAATGTAAAATATCTTGGTGTGTTGACTTAATTAATCATATGTTAGATAGATTTAAAAGTCACAATTTACATATTTTGTTACAAAAATTACTACCAGTGGTATTGTGTATATTATTACATGAAAACGTTACTGCTGTTGTACTCCAATTGTGAACATTTTCCAGACAACTATGTGAGAAACCTCGACATTCATTTCATCTTGACAACCTCTAGTAGAGTTTTGTATTGACCATTTGTTCAATGGATATATATGATCTTTCCTCGGTCATTTTTTACTGTAATGATGAATTTAACTGTGCATTGGGTTGAGGAAGCTAAATTAGGAGGCCCCGTTCATTATTATTAGATGTATCTAATTGAGAGGTACTTTATTAATATGTTTTTAATTTATGTAATAAATTTTTGGCACTTAATTAAACGCATAATTATGTTTATTTTATTTAACAGATATCTTAGGAGTCTGAAATCATACGTGAGAAATAATGCTCAACTAGAAGGCTCTATTACTGATGGCTATTTGCCTAAGGACTATCTTACCTTTTTTTTATAGATACATGGATTATATTGAGTCAAGATTTAATCGATTTGGATGTGTTAACGACACATCGAATCAATCCAAAATACATCAGAAATCCAAAATATTTAATGTTATTTGCTGCTCAGTTGGGAGGACCTCAAATGTGACAGTGACATAATTGGAATTATTACAGGCACATAGATATGTGTTGCTGAATAGTGAAGTTGTAGATTCATTTATTTAAGAATTTATGATACAAACAAAGAGATGAATGAGAGGCCGAACATGAAATGAGAATGATATAACAAAAGCTGTTAATAAAGAGCTTGTAGAATGGTTTGTGTGACGTGTAAGTTTATAAATATTACAATTAAAATGAATGTTACTTCATCAAATATATTTTGTAAATCTAATAAAGTATATTTATTTCTTTAGATCATGAATATAGATACTTGGGTAGTGTTTTCAAAAGATTTGAAATTTCTTGCTCGTGGTCCTCTAAAACAAGTAAGAATGTTCGACGCTTAGAAAGTGAATGGCTTTAGATTTTGAAAAGTCGATCGAGAAAGGGGTTTTGAAAATGCAGAATAGTGTTATATTAACATTTTCAGAAGTGGGATACTATTGAATGATAACTGATATTATTGAATTTAACTACCATTGGAATTTTTTAGTTGTTTTATTCAAATGCAATTGGGTCGATATTATCAGAGGTGTTAAAAGAGATTCATGAAATTCACTTCTGTGAACATCTCTCGCTTGATGGATGTTGGTGATCATGAACTGAATGATCCTTATATCTTATCAACACAATTAGAAATGGTATATTATGTGAATGATGTTGTGGATGAATGGTGGAGTGTAGTTTCTCATGTATTACATAGAGATTTATATGATATGGGTGATGAAGTGGAAGATTTGACCTCTGAAATTATATATCATCAACAACAAGAAGCAGAATTATTTTTCCATCATGTTATTTAAAATAGTAGTCTAGTAAGGATGAATGATGTTGAAGATGTAATGGAGTAGGAAACTGACACAATTGAAGGGAAAATGATTGTTTGTATAGTTATTTATTCATTCGACATCCACTTATTTCCTTTGTACCGTCATTCATTATCATTGTTATGTATATTTTGTTTGTTAGTACTTGGAATCTATTATCATTTTTAATGTTTTTTTCTACATATTTTTTTGAAATATATGTTCTGAACTTAATTCTATTTTATTAAATTATTGGAATTCCATGTAGGAAGTGATACACTGTTTCATCCACTACTGCGACAGATGAAGATCCATATGTCTCCCTCCCTAAGTCATCTGAGCCACCAGATTCTTGCCCCCCTTTCACCATCTCTCTCTGCACTATCTCTCACAATGTTTGTGATCATACATTTAAAAGCTGAGTCATCAACACCCCGTTCAGTAGCCTCAGTAGCGGGGTGGTGGCGCGCCACTTCTAGTTCATCACGGGTATACTGGAGGGTCACTGTTATAGGTACAAATTTCAATATAAATAAATTTATTTCACTTTTTTATAGAATTTTTTTTATTAAAGATGAAAAATGCAACTATGTAGAAAAATATAAAAGGTTTAGATGAGTGGAATATGAATGGATAGAAGATAGTTGTCACATTTGATTCATATGGGGTCCCTACAAATGACGCCACATGATTACTTGTCCAAATTCTAGGACAGTTGGCTGTGGAGCCCATTTACCTTCTTATTTATTTTAATGATTTCATTCATATGACTCCGAGATAAAACAAATTATGTTTATGATTCCCAAATAATGGTAATTTTAATACATTATGGTGCAATTTAATGTCATGTTATTAATATGTTCAAAATGAATTTATGTATATAGATGTTTTTCCACTTTACAGTTGCCGATGTGATGGCACTGAAATGGACACTGAAAAATCTTGGTATGAAATAGAAAGACATAAAATAAAGATTGTGGAGAAATTTCAATGATACTTTGATGACCATCTAACAAATTTATGAGAATCTACCCAATGGGGTACCCAAAGAACGATGGAATGTTTTTGTTGACAGACATCGTGATGAGAAGAAGATGGTATTTAAATATATATTATTATATTAAACTCATTTTACATCTAAACATGTATATGAAGAGAAGATAAAATTTAATACATTACAATAAAATTTCATTTTTTTATTTCAAGATCTCTCAGGAATGAATGCATCAAACGGGGATACGCATGTCTTCTCTCACACTGCGGGGTCAAATTTTTTTTCTAGAAGCCGATCAACTCTGGTAATATTTTAATTATTTTAAATATTTATTAGATTATATTATCTATTTATTATATTAAAGTATTGATATATCATTTTTTAATGTATTCTAAGAGTTTAAGGCACGATGTATCCTGAACTAAAGTGTGGTTGGATGTTAACAAAAAAAACAGATGGAAGTTTTGTTAATGAGCCTACAAAAGATGTTGGGGTATGGACTCATTTATTCATTATAATAACTTTTTATCAATTTTAACTATGTTAATATATATTTATATTTTATATATAGGTAAAAATTAATTAATTATGGGATGAAATTCTTGGGCAGTCGTACTCAGTCTCCCAGGATGAACCGGTTGCTAAATTCCTTTGGATGGAGCAACCTGGTAGAGTGTGCACGATGTGTTTGGGACTCGTTCCATCTGAGGTCTTTATCAGCCCATCAGGGTTTGAATCTATATCTACTCCTGGTTTTAGTCTTTCCATACTCAGAGATGATCAAAGAGAGATTGTTTCTCTAAGAAACACGGTTCATGACCTGGGGGCTCAGATATCTGCTTTGTAGAAAGCGTTTACTAATATTCGTCAGAAAATGAGAAGATACCCCCCGGTTGTTTTTCATCGACTGGTAAGCAGGTAAATCAAAAAAATAAAAATCATTTAGTTTGAAAAATTTTATTGGTTATATGTTTAAATATAAATATGCAACACTATTTAATTTCCAATATAATGTTCTTACTGGTGGTAGTATGAAGTGGGGATGGAGGTGGAGAGGGAGACAATATCTCTTCATCATCGGATAGTGATTATCAGCATTGTTGATATATGGAAAAATATTGTAACATCCGGTTTGTTTATGTTTCATGTGTGTCATATAGTTTCCTCAAAACATTTTCATGACCTGCCATTTTCTTGAATTCTCAAGTTTCCTTTTATGTATTTTATTGATTTCGGATGTTTCCTTTTATGTCTTCATTTCTCGAGTGTGGTATTCACCATATACATCGACTCTTTAATGTGATTATTCATTTTTTATGATTCATTATTCCTAAATTCATTTTTCATTGTAATAACTTGTCCTACATTTTCTAGCCCAATGCATTTACCACTACATTTCCATTTCTAAGAAGTACTTCTTAGTTATGCTCTTGTATCAATACCTAGTGATGAGAATATGCGTCTTGCTAACATGTTTAAGATAGAATTTCTTTTAGTGTGGCACATTCTTGGTATCCAAAATTTAAAAAAATTGGAATCCATAGATACTAATATGAGATTGGGGGAAATTTTGTTACACTGTCGGAAATGGGGTTTTCCCACCATTTCACAAGTGGCCTCTAAGAATAGTCAGGCAATGTGAATGACAGTGTCCAATATTGTAGTATGCATAGAATTCTAATCGGAAAATCCTAGTAGATTCTCTAAAACCACCCACCCTAGAAAAATGTTAAAAAGAATACACAATCAGTTACTTACCAATCATAACATCAACTACCCTATCATAAATTATATATTATAAGCATCCATATTCCATGATAGAGTATATCAACCCCCTTCACGAGACACTTTTCCCTTTTAAGGAATGTGCCTGATGACTTCTATTATATTCAGCACATCAAAATAACTAGGATGCATAATGAGAGTAACAATATATTAGGAGCCATATTCCAGCCCTTCTAGGGAAACCACACTAAAGACTCCTTTTCCAAAGAAATCACATGAGTGAAACAAATATAATACTTGAACCTGATTCATCAATCATAAAAAATTATGAACCCCTATCCATGAGAGAGATGATATTACCTTTTTTCTATATTTAGGGTCAAGTATAATAATTCCACATGGAATATCCCAAGAGAGAGACGATTTTACCTAATTCCTTTGTTAGGTTTCATTTATAATAATTCCACACTGAACACCAACATAAATTAATCCCAAGAAAATATTACTAAATCATTATTCCCATGATAAAGAGTCTACCACCAACATACTTCACCCCCCATATTTTGAGTAACTAATGAATAAATAAGTAACAACCCAATCATTTTTCTAATGGACTGTAGGAGGGTTTAAATTTATCGACACATAGATGGAAAAGAAATTAAAATAGTTACTATATATATAGTAGTAATATATACAGCTTATATATATTTTAACCACCTATATAGCCAAGGTATGTGAAGATGTATGTAGGTATATATTTATAATAATACTGATAAATAGACCATGGAAGAACTCAGACATCCCGAACTAGTCTGGGGAACCTATGTGCTCATGTAATTGGGTACATTCCCTATATCCCAATAGAGTGGGAGATGCAATAAAACAACACATGGGATGTTGAGTGTTTCATCAGGTCAAAATTATAGTCATGGAATGTGGTGAGTAAATCACAATACTTATATAGTATCATTTTTTTGATACACCATGCTCAACACCTAATGTAAGGAATTGTGATATCTCCTTACTCAAAAATCATATACCATCATACCACAACCTCTATAAATGTATATATTAAATATAACTAGAAAGGGGAATTACATACAATCCATATCTTCTATCTACACTATATACATAATAAATTAATAGTCATTTGTGTCAAAATAGATAACGAATAACCTCTTATTCATGTATTTATCCATGTGAAATTCCCATTTTAAATATTATGATTTTAATGAATCATTTTAGAAAGTATAAATCCAAAGAATGACATTACAATTACTTGGGGCCATTCAATTTAAAATTAATTAATTTGTTTGAAGAAAGGAAACCCATCATTAATTATCTATTTCACATTATCAGTTACATTTAACTCATTCATTTTATTAAAACATGTGAAACCCATATATAATCTCAATGGAGTCACTTAGATGGTGACATGTTAATCTAGGAAATTTCCCACTTTATAAATTTCAACTATAAGTGGTCCAAACACCTAAGAGATGACTTGGGTTCTATCAAATAATCATATACAAATGGATATTACATTTGTGAATAATTACAGAAGATATGTGGGAGTACCAACATTTGAAAAAACATCATATTGTCCCATTTCACCTAGATCACCAAATGGGTGACCATATAAGTTTCACACAACATGTGAACATCCAATCAAGGGTCAACTAGTACATATGAGTATGTAATGGTCAATTTTAAATACATAAATTCACCACTACATTTTATTGGATACTAGGATTATTCCATGTGATATGATTATCTGCATTCCTTTACTCACTGAATGATGGATTTTGTTGTGCTTAGTTAAGAATATATTTTAATATTGACTATAGTATTTATTCCCATGGTGTTTTGGTATTCTTGGAATGGTTTTTTTCAGTCCACTGGTACAGGGGCTCCCGAAAAAGGTTCTTTTTTTTAAATCTTCTCATTATCAGCGGTTTTAAACGCCACTACGATCTTAAATTTAGGGGCAGTTTTAACAACCGCTAATGTGGCCCATCATCCACACTTTTTTGTGGTGGTTATATTTCTCATCATGGTGGTTTGTACTAGCTAGTAATTAATTATTTATCGGTTATTTTAACCACTTCAAAAAAAATAATCCCCCCAACCTGGAGAAACCACAACGAAATACAATATAATCACTGTGAAAATGTGCCAACTACAACGTTTCCCATAAACCGCTACTAAACATCTTTAACGACCTCAAATAGTTTTCTGACATGCAATTTAACAGTAGTTTTCAGAAATCACCGCAGAAGCATATAGTGTTGGTTTAGACTTTAAACATATCTAAAAAACAGCCATTAAATTGAAATTTTCATGTAGTGTATCTGCAGTAGTGTTGGGAGCATTTCTGGTGGTTTTTATTATAAAATAATTTTTTAGAATTAGAGGACAAATATAACCTTGATGCGTGAATAGAATTCATAGTCCAAATGGGTTTGATCCATCCCCATGTTGATGGTGTATGGTTCTCGGTGGAAGTATCCATCAAGGATTTCCCTATTAATGACGATACTCCCTTCGGCATTGTCAAATTTGGTGGGCCTTAATTGTGGTTCCTCATCATCGACAATTTCTATTCCACTCTCTTTCTATAAGGCCACAACCTTAATACATTAGTCAATCTTGAGATACGTCCTAAATTTCACTTTAATTCACATCCATGATCTTTTTAAGTTTAGTGTTTAATGAATTTGGCCATTATTAATACATATCATCCCATAATTAATCAAAAGGATACTATCAATGTAGTATGCATTTATTCTACCAATGAAAACCCTTAAAAATTAATGATATATTTTCTTGATAAAAAACTTTTCAACTTCTTCATTTATCTCACTCATCCATATACTCTGTAAAAACATTTCTTAAAATTTGGGATGAGCATAAAAACTCAGCAAGGGACAAAATAAGGAAAGAAAACAGTAGTCAATGAATATTTATAAACCCATGAATTCAAAAGAATCATGAAAACATCATTCCAATCATAAATCATAAAGTTATCTTAAGTAATCCATATCATTATTACTTTGTAGCTTTCACTTCCACATAGGGATTAACCTTCATGGTTACATTTGGAATGTCCATCACAATATATTTCATAAATCTCTTAGGATACACCTTAACGTTTACCTCCATCGCATGACCCAATGCATTGGAGTGTTATTATAGGCTCACCCGCCCTCAATTTATCACAGAAACACCCATATACATATAAAATTCCCAAGAACCATAATATAATCATAACACATGAACAATTATAAAGGAAAAATAACATTTCTACATTGCAATCATAAGACATCATTTTAAGATATGGATATAATCAATCCATTATGAAAACCATTTTCATTACCAAAATACCTATAATATAATATAGTATTTAATTGTCATTTAAAAAATAGTATGGCTTGTAGAGGAATCTAAATATCAAATAAAGCCCGTGATGGCAGAATGGTCATTGTCACTGCGTACACTAAATAGAAACAGTCCTTCTGTCGTTTAGTAAAATGCTTTGTAAAAAAATATTTATTTTGGAAACCATTGAGTTAAATTAATTTTAAAAGGGGTTTATTATAAAATTTATAAAACAAGGATGTATATAAAATAAAATAAGCTTCAATGAATGTAGATTGAGATGAAGTTCCTTACTTTGAGTCTGACTTTCCTTGTTCATTCTTTAATGTCCTGAATAATAATCTTGGGTTAATTTATAATTTATTTAGAACCTTGTTAATGTTTATTATTCATTTTATATCACTTATTACCATGTTATAAGAAATATTTAATTATTTGAGTTCATTACAGACGTTTTGTCGATGTTCGGTATGTGTTTCCAAAATGGACTTGTTTTGATGCAGATTATCCATATTGTAATAGGTCCATTATCTCTAGAATATTATTCACGATTTAAATACCAAATATATAAAGTATATATGTATTTATAATAGTCCATAACATTTGGAATTAATAAATGAAATGCACCGTTCATGGAGACGGTATGTTGTATGTATACATGAACACTACTTTCATTTCATTGTCATATTAAAGGAATGAAAAATAAATGAAACCTTGGTATATTATAATTATAGTATAATATATATGTTATATATTTTATATAAATTCATTAACATCATCTCCTATATCTTCCATGGATGTCATGAACGAGTCATGTCACATTGAGGGGGCGGTAATCCACACTTCCTGAAATAAAATTATCGTCTTTACACATTATGGAAAGAATAAAGGTATGTTGTAAATAAAATTTACAAAACCAAAAAGACAATATAAATGTAATATATATCATATATATATATATAGTTCCATAATAATGGCCACTATGAGAGGTGGTAGGGGAAAATTTATCAATCATCATTTCTTGAGGCAGTAGTTCACTGTACACAAAAACAATATGTTCTATATCCAATAGATGGAGGTGTGTGTAAGTGTAGGTAGAACCCTTAGAATAATAAAACATATTATATTTATAATAATTTTATTTTTATAAAATAACGTAATAAAAATTGGATAGGGGGTTGGATAAGAAAAATAAATAAAAGGAGCTTGAGGGAAGACGTTACCTCTAAATCGGGTAACTCCTTTTGATTTGAGACAAAATGCTTCCTTGAGATTCATTCTACCCAAGGTAAGTATTATAAAAGTAATGTATGGATGTTGGGAGATAATGTTTTAATAATTTGGATGATAAAATGGTCTTGTGAGGTGTGAGAATGTTAGTAGAGGTGGTGACCTTTTATAAGATGGAGAGGAGGCACTTTTGGAAAGTCTTGAAAAATTATTTTATTATAAATTTATTTTCGAATTATAATAGTTAAAATGTAATATATTTAGATAATGAGATTCGTATGGGTTTAAATCCTCTCTACCAATAGGTTTTATTGAATTTTAGGTCACAAATTTAAGCTTATATTTTGGATTTAACCCTTACTTAAATAAATTAACTCTTACTATGTGTTCTTGTATTTTAACACTATATGGTTAATATGGTTACTGTGAAATGCCAAGAGAACCTCAAGTAGATCATTAATGAGATTTTTAACATTATATAAGTTAGTTGAACAAATCTAATATTTTTATTACTATTATATCATTTAATAAAATAGAATTTTTTTAAAACTCATTTATGTTAGTTTTTACACTATTTGGTAATTGATTTTTGTTAAAGTCATAACAACCTGATTCATTCTAAAAAACTACATTAACTAAAAGATAAAATTACATATTCTTGAAAAAAATCGTGGATGTCCTCAAAATGTTAAAAATATATTTATTTTAAAATTTATAATATCATTTATTTGAATCTTTCATTAATATGGTAATCTGTGCATCACCATTCTGTCCTAAATAAATATATTTATTTAATGTCTAAAAATTATAAATAAAACACCATGATATAGGAAATATTTTTTATATTTATAAATAATATTTATAGCTATATAGATTCGTTATATAACCTCACTTTAAAATTTTTTTAGTAAAAGATAAATGTTTGTGTTATACAACACTTTACATTAAATTAATTATTATAAAATGGAGATTCTTGTGTCATCAAATATTTCTTTATGCATCTCATATATCATAGTTTAGAAAGTCAAAATTTCATGGTTCTTTTGATTGGTGAACACCTCTATTGTTATTGACAGGTTCTGAAATATAGGCACAACTTAGATATTTTGAAACATAATTTTGGTAGGTGCTTCATTTAAATGATAGTGGGAAAGAAGTTAAAAGTGCATCTTCAAGTGAAATCAGAATGAAATAATGCAAGAAAAAATTTATATTCTTCAAACATCTATATTGGGAATAGAATTTGGTGTGACATATTCTTGATGTTGTTCAAATTGGGAAGAATATTGGTGATAATTTGATATTCAAATTGGATAATGAGCATGGAAAATCAAAGGATCATCTCAATGATCAGATGGGATTACAATCAATGAACATAAAATGTGATCTTTAGACAAATCAGAATAAGAATATTTCTCTGATAATTTTTTCAATGAAAAATATGTATAAAGATACATTCCATCAAATTTTATATCATGTGAAGGTATCTGATGGGTATTCAAGTAACATATCAACGTGTACTGACTTAAACCATTATAGGTTACATGGATTTAAAATTCATGATTCACAAAATTTATTACAGTAGTTACTACCATTGTAATTTCCTACATTATTACTTTAAAAGGTTACAATATTTGTACTAAATTTTCTTGAATTCTTCAAAGAAATATTTGAGAAAACTCTAAAACCATCCTAACATGACAAATTTCATGATAGAATTGTACTGAAACTTTTTGAAATGGAGATGATTTTTCTCCATCATTTTTTACTATCACGATGCATTTAACTATGCATTTGATCGATGAAACTAAATTAGGAGGTCCGATACATTTTTTGATCATTCTATCCAACTAGGAGTTACATTAGTTATATGTTTTTAATATTAAGTAAACAATTCTTTGAACTACATTAAATACATAACTATGTTTTATTTATTTTATTTCATAGATATCTTGATCGTTTGAAATCATAGTGAAAAAAATCAAAACCTAAAGGCTCTTTCCTCAAGGCAAATTAGAAGAGTATTGTCTTACCTTATGTTATATATAAATAGATGATATTGAGAAAATATTCAATTGAGATGTATGTGTTGACATCACATCAACTCAATATCAACTTTATGGGAAATCAAAAAAATATTTCTTGCTATTGTATGATTAGTTTGGAGGAGATCTAATGTTACACTGATAGAAATGGAATTATGAAAGGCACATAGATATGTGATACTGAATAGTGAAATTTGAGATCCATTTATTTAAGAGATTAGGATACGAAAAATGAAACAAATGATAGGTCAAGCATGAAATGAGAAATATATAGAAAAATATTTTAATAAAGAGATTGTATAATGGTTTTTATGAAGTGTAATCTCATAAATATAGAAATAAATATGGATATTATTTGACACATATATTATGTAAATTTAATAATGTATATTACTTTTTTTAGATCATGAATATTGATACTCGGGATGAGTTTTCATAAGATTTGAATTTTCTGGGTTGAGTTCCTCTAAAAACGGCCATAAACTTCAATTATTACATTGTGAATGGATTTAAATATCATATAGTAGATCAAGAAGATGTTTTCAAAACACATAATAGTTGTATATTTATGTTTTCCTAATTGGGATACTATATAAAGTTGACTGTTATTCTAGAATTATATGACCGCATACATTTTTTAGTTTTTTTATTCAAATGCAAGTTGGTTGATATTACAAAGGGTATTAAAGAGAGGCATTGAAATTTAATTCTTCAAACATCTCTCGCTTGAAGGATGTGAGTGGCCATTAATTACATGATCCATATATCTTATCATCATAAGAGTAAATAGTATATCATGTGGATTATGTCATGTATGAAGGGTGTAGTGTTTTTGTTCATGTAAAACAATGTGAATTGTATGATATGGTTGATAAAGTGAAAGATTTTACATCTGACATTGAATCCCATAAATAGAAAGAAATGAACATATCTATCCATCTTGATATTTAAAATATTATTCTTGAAAAGGAGGATGAAGTACATGAAGTAATGATGGAGCATGAAAATGACATGATTGATGGACAAAAGGATTGCATGCATAGCAAAACACTAATTTATCAACCAATTTTGTTATATGTGCTGTCATTCATTATCAAATCTATGTATATTTTGTCTTTAGGTACTGCTAATCTATTATCATTTCTAATTTTTTTTGATATAATTTTTTTGAAATATATGTTCTGAAGTTAATTTTATTTTGTTAAATGATAGGAATGTCAATGAGTAAGTGATGGGTGTGGTAAAACCTCGTCTCTACAAGAAAAAATTATGGGTGTGATCCATGCTGTCGACTTTTCTAAACAAAAAGGTTGGAACAGATTTTGGATTGAAACTGATTCAAACAATATTTTCCAAGCTATATGGAAAGTGTTGGTTCATCTTGCATAGCTTCTTACTTTCTATTGGATGAATTGCCTGGTTTCTCTCATGGGAATATATTACATTTCTAATCATGCCTTTCATGAAGCGAACATGGTTGCTGATGGTCTTTCCAACAAGGGAGTCAACCAATGCTTTAAATGGATGGATGATTTACCTGGTGACTTTCATCCATTATATGAAAAGGATTGTAATAATATTCCATCATTCATACTCATGCAGTTTATCTTCTCTCTTTTCAAAATATTGCGCCTTGGTCTCTGGCTGAGACACAACATTTCTTTCTAAAAAAAGGAGGAAGTGTTTCACTAATCCCAATAAACTCTTAGAATCTAAGACAGTGCCTCCCCATTCAGTAGTGAGGGATCAGGTCATCACTCACATTTTTTCACAAGGATATTTGAGGGTGATAGTTATAGGTAAAATTTTTAATGCAATGATAGTAATTGTACTTTTTTATATTAATAACTATTATTTCAAAAAAGATGAAAACAATGTTACTAGGGAGAGAAATATGAATAGTTAAAATGTTTGGAATCTAAACAGATATAATATATTTGTCCTATTTTGCTATTATGGGGTCATTGTGGATGGTTTCTTAGGATTATTTACCAACATTCTAGGCCAGCTAGTAGAAAAGATGGTTACCCTTCTGATTACCTATGCTGATTTGAGGAATGTGCCCCAATATTGGAAAAATGAAGTCTTTGATTCACAGATAAAGGTAATTTTAATATATTAGGGTTTAATTGAATTTCAATCTATTATTAAATTCAAATATTTAAAAAATGAATCTATTTATACAATTTAGGAACAAGGGGCTCATATAAAGACATAATATTCAATGGTCGTCTCTCTACTAAATGTGTTCATTGAATTCTATCAGAAGATGAATGGATATATCTGTTGGGATATTTCATGAATGGATGGTAGTAAGCAGGTAAATCACACCACATAAAAATCATTTAGCTCGCATTATTTTATTGGTTTTAAGTTCAAATTTAAATTTACAATAGTGTTTAATTTTAAAAATAATTATCATGAAGGTGCTAGTAGTAGGAAGTGACGATGGAGATGGAGAGGGTTTCAAGGAGATTTCATTGGGTTGTTACATTGAATAGTGAATTTGGAACACCAATCAATGTAAATTTTGACTATTTCATATATATTTTCAGTATTGAGTGTGATTTCTTAGGGTCTATTGCACCAGATTGTCCAAAATGATTTAGATACTTAATATAATCAATTTTGTACATCATAAACTCATTGAGTTGGTGTATTTTTTTCAAACTTTATTGGGGGAGGATATATATAGTTATTATTTAATTTCTTGATGTGTTATAGTTGGATATTTGTTTTTTTTGGTTGTTTTGGGGCTGCATATTCTACAACTGTAATTTTTTTTAAATCGATATATCGCATCATTTAAATTCACTACCATAAAATAAAAAATTATTATTTAGTAGTGGATTCACCTTTCAAAAAAATGACTGTGATATAGTGTTGGTTTAATCCTCTGGAAAAAAACCACTGTTAAACAGACATTCATTGATGGTTCCCAGAAACCGAAACTAAATGGATAGAACTAATGGGAGTTGAATGTCGAAACCAACTATAGAAGTGGTTTTTTTGGATACTATCATAAAATCATATGGAGGTGGTTTAAACCACAACCATATATCAATATTGTCATTGTGTTTGTCGCCGTTAAACCCAAATGATGGACTATGAGGTGGTTGGTGTCTTGATTCGATTAGGGACACACCAAGGGGAATGCAACCATCTTAGTGATGGGTTTGGCCTAAGGTATGGGAATGGGATTGAGGACCCCTTGATTCGGTAACCAGTGAGAAATATGTCTTTGGGGTCCATGGAGGGTTCCCTAGTTTTATTTTGACCCTAAAGAGGGGTAATGCATGGGAGTTGGACTATCTGTATGGGTGTCACCTTTGAACCTATGAGATGAAAACATTATCCTTATGATAGTGAGAATAAATGATGAAAGGAAAATGGAATAATGAATGAAAGAGTAAAACTTATAAAATGAAATTTTAAATTAAATGGTAAAATTTGATATATGATATGAGGTTTTGGGGATGGAGGGTGCTCAGGGTGAAATGTTTATATTTTACATTTTGGGAGATAGTAATTTCCCCAGGCGTGTGATTTATTTGTTTTCCATATATATTATGGTTTTAGGGAGGATTCTGGACCGTAGATTTATATGTTTCTTTTGGTTCTCAGGATGGTGGATACCCCATAGTGTAGGTTGATATAGTTCCAAGTTGGGTTAAGGCTCCCATGTGTAGGACATGGTTCTTTGGATTTATGAATCCCCTGGGTCAAATTGATTATGGTCATGGGAATGTTGTATATCACTTGGTGGATATGTGGTTTTGGGTAGGACATGTGACCCCCACCTCGGGGGGGGGGGATATGTGGTCTGTGTAGGGGATACAATCCCACGAGAGGATGGATATATGGTTCTAGGTGGGGGATGAAACCCCCCATATGGATGTATTTTTTAAATTCCTGGGATGTTTATATTTCACCTGGGTGAATCTTCATGTTCTAGGGATGGGTATGTTTCCCCCAGGTGGTTAATTATGCTCAAAGACACTCTGGAACTAGATCAAGCAGGTATAGTCGATATTTGTGTCACTTTAGAACACAAGATTTATTGGTGTTTAATTTATTTGTTTTTAGTAGTGGTTTATTTATCCTGATCATATCACATGTGCATACATGGTATATATTGGCTTTGTTGGTGATACCGTTGGTGGTGTCCTACTAAGTTATACACACACTATGCTCAGGCCTCCATGACACTTTGGTAACCGAGAAGACCTCATTGTTTGCAGGTTCAGTTAGGGCAGAGTCCCAATGTAGTTTAATCTGGCTGAAGCAACTCAGTTGGATTTATAGACTCAGATAGATATGAGGCTCGAGGATAGCAGTATATCCTCTAGTTTATTTTATTTTATCGTTTTATTTTCAATGTGGGATATGTCAAATGAGAAACCATATATATCTATATTCTTGTATATCATTAATTTCCATTTATTATGTAATGGTTTTGTTTTCCTTCCATTTATTCATATTGATTATTATTATTGATGTTTTTTGGTTATTTTTTGTTGTTATTTCATTCTCATATGAGGGTATAGTCGCTCTATGGGTTTACCTTAAACTCTCACTGTTTTCTGAGAGCCTCTTGTTTATAGGGAGGTCTGCATGAGGTCACGTAGGACTTCAGTATGATTATTGAAGAGTTAACTAGTTTGGGGTGTTACATTATATATAAAAATTATAAAATTTGAATACAATACTTTAGATAAATATCCTGAATGAAAAATAAAGTGAATAATTTGATTTTTTTTAAAACTAATAAATAACTTCAATCCACGAAAATATATAATTTGACCATTAAAAATTTATAAGATGAATAACAAAATTAATTAACATTAAATGAATAAGATGAATTTTATAAAATAAATAAACTGAAAAAAACTTGAAATAAATAAATGAAATTGTTATGTAAATATTTTAATAAATTATTTGACTAACTAATTTTAAAATAAAACTCAAATAAAAATTAAAATATGTAATTTTTTTTAAAAAATTAATAAGATGAATTAAAATTTTGAAAAAAATAAATAAAATATTTAATGTGAATTTACTTCGATCATAAATTTAGGTTCAATATGATGATGATTGTGATAAAAATATATATGAAGGAACTATCCTCAATAAAATATTTCTCATTTCATCCATGTCGATTCCATAAAAATATAATTTTTTTAAATATTTCCCCAATAAACTTTTTTTATTTAATATTTAATAAATAATATTAATTTTTAATATTACTCAATATTGATCATCACACAGAAAAATTATGTCCTAGTATTTGAATAATCATTTTGTCAAAAAATCTAGATAAGTTTAAAGTAAATAACATGGAAAAAATAAAATAAATTATTTTAATATTTAAATAATAATAATTTGTATTAAAAATTAAATACAAATAATTTAAATATTTAAAATAAATTATCTGAATACTTTAAAGTATTTAAATTAAATTTATTTAAGTTAAATTAATAATTTAATAAAATATTTTATTTTCAAATTCATGATCGAGACAACATCTTTTCTGATAAAAATATCTACAAAGACTACCTTGACATGTGTATTTCCAATTCTCTCTTAATGATTTCTCCCTTAATTTTTATATTTATTGTGAGAGTGGGTCCCCTAGATCCACCTTGAATGTGTACTTTGATTACAGTCAAACGTATACTGCTTGATATATGCATGTGTTCCACTAAATGTGATAGTAATATTAATTTTTCATGTACTATATATATAATAATGTTCATAGATTACATGTCATACTGAATGGTTATAATAGTTTTCAGCTATAATGAAAATATGAAGATATTATGATTGTAATCTTCAGCGTGTTTCATGATGTCTAGATATATCATTATAAAAGGTCATATATGACGTTTTAAAACATGTTGTCGGGGGATCAAAAGCCTTGAGACTTCATCCCATAAAGACTCCACTTGTTAACCTCAAGTATAGGATATCATGAGGACTAATCCACTAATAGGATCACTATATGCTTTCGGTTGTATTTTTTATTTCTATTTATGAAAATGTTTATTAGTCTCCATACATATTATTAATGTATGCCATTGATCGTAAACGTTTTCGTATGTGATGGAAACCATGAAAGTGTTTGTTTGTAGAAATAAAGCATGAATTGTATTCTTGACCATGTTGTCATGAAATATCAAATTGACTATATTTTTATTGATGAATTATATTCTAGTGTAGACCCTATGTCATCAGTGAAGGAGCGTTGATAGGTTTAGAGTATGCGTTTTTAATAAAAATTACTAAAAATGGGGGGATTTTGAAAACAATTTTAAAAAATAAATTGATTTAAAGAGCTTAATAGTTGTTAGATAAAGTTGATGATTTAATAATTATGAGAGAAAGGGGTCATTTTGATTTCACTAAACACATTTCATGTTAATTTCACTTAGAGATTCAATTAAATTTGGAGTATTTCTTTGGTATAAATTAATTGGAATCCCGATTAATTCCTAAGCCTTTATTTCATTACATGAAGAACCAAACCTTGACATAACAATCGTATTGTCAAGTTCCGGAACATAGGCATGGAATAAGAGCTTCAAAATAAGATTTAAATCTCATGTATGGGGAAAAGAAAAGGATTCTTGTGTTTTCCTATCGAAACAACAAAGTGACACACTCAAAACCTCACACTGATCGGATAGAAATTAATAGAAAATTAATCACATGCTTCAAAACAAGTATTAAAATAAGAATAAATTTAAGATAAATGGAATGAAATGTTTTAAAATGAAAATCACTCAAAACCAATACCTAATATATGTGTCAGAACTCCCTTGACATGATTGTAGGTCCCTCAAAACGAATGCCAACTGTTTAGCTCGACATTGTGAGGAGGAGGAAGCTCGGGTGGAACTCCTTCTTAATGATTGATCCCCCTATGATTATAGGTGCCACCAGAACTTCTAGGATGAAGATGAGACTCTTTTAGGACTGAAAAATGGCAGATATTTTCCTCCTAACTGAACTTACAAATGTGGAGCCCATGGTTCCATTTTATAGGAAAATGGGATGGTGGTTTTGGGCACACAGATTTCTTAAAACCACTTGTCACATGGGTTTATACCTCCATATAGCCTTATATTTCTTTGGAGAAAATAAAAACGTTTTAGCACCACCTAATGGTCCTCTCAACCTAAATTTGGGAACCATTTGGACATGTAAAGCCCATGATATGGACATATCACATCACACCACTTTTGACTTCATACAAATATGGTGTGCTGGACAGATTAGGTTGGTTGGGGCACCAGATTGAAGAATGGGTCTTGTGTTTCATCAGATGAAATGTAGCACAATGCATTTTGGAACATACCACATAATTTCAGCCTATTTGGATTCATGTTTCACTAGTAGTGTGCGGAGGAGTTAACTATTGTGCATGGATCCTGAGCAGTTTGGCCCATTTTTCTTGGATATCATCATGGGCCCTCCAAATCACCTCCTACAGCAATGGAATCATCAAAAAAGAAACATTTATCTTTTTAAAAGTGACAAAAAAAATTTTAATCAAATATGGAATAAATTTTTATTCTATTTTTTAATTTTCAATATTAAACAAGTTTAGAACAGTGGTGTAAGGGTGAAAATGAAATAGTGAATCACAGTGCGATAAATTCGACGTGATGATTAGAGATTGATTAAATAACTAATACATGAATTATTACCTTTGGGTATAGGAAGAGATATTTTTTAGCCCTGTTGATGAGGTTGGTAGTGCATTCATTAAACCAATGACCATAATAGATGATGTTAAGTCCATCTTTTATAGATAAACAGATAATAAATAAATAACAGAAGGATGGTCGGACATGATATACATCCTTATTTATAAAATAACATTTAAAATACATATTATAATATATAATGTAAATTCATAGGAGAGGTTTTAATTATTATAACTTGACCTTATATAATTATAGTCTTTAATGTGATTCTAGACATTGCTTCAGGTCTATGTGTAGACCTCACTTCCATCGTAATAAAGACCAAATTGGCCAACAACTAATTGTATTCAAAATTTTGTATAATTATGATGAATTGGGGCTGATGACATGGTAGACCCTTCTAGGACAATCGGGTAATGTCCATGTGTGAACAATCACAGTTAATTAAATAAATTAGATGTTATTCCAGTTTAGAATAATAAGAATTGAATTTATTAACTCATTTTATTCATGATGCATTAAGTGAAATACAAGAAGAATATTTATGAACAAATATTCATTATTCATGGTTCTCTAAATATTTCAATGGAGGTTCGAGTCAAGTAAATTATTCATATTTGGTAATGTAACATTATTTTAAAGTTTGAAGTGATTAAATATTTATGACAATGGTGACATGTTATGACCACCAATGATGAAACATATTCAATCCAAAAATTTATTATTCTTTATACTTATGTGGATATTTTCCATTACTCAATTTGACACTTCATTCTTCATCTATAGTTATAAAACCCTTATTAGACAAGTTGAACCAACTCAATTAAACTGAACTACCCTGGTTTTATGTAAGAAAACCCCAAAAAGACATATGATAGGGGTGTTGGACCCCCGCCCTAATGTAACGCCGTGACCCCAATTACCTAGAGTCGGTGAATTATTCCATAACATTATCATGATCAAAAAATATCATGTCTCGAAGGACTGATTAGTTTAGTAGCCTTGGAATCACTAGTTATATTCATAAGTCTTACATTACATCATAATACTGAAAACTACAAAAACATAGTATCCATAGTTCACACTAATATCCCCACATACTATCCCTGTAGGACATTCATAAAATACTTCTTCACATCATGGGAAAAATAAAACATAGAAATGGGTGAGCTCAGATGCCCAGTAAGGATAACAATATAGTGGAAACATTCATAAATAAGCATAATCATTTAAGGAAATGTATAACTAAAACAAAAGCCTTTTAAACTTTAACATCAGCATAATATGGAAAAAATGAAATGAAATAATTCTATTTACTTATTCACATGTATATTCTACTAGTCTAATAATCACATTCTATATCAATAACCACTTTCATAATGAAGGAATGCATAATTCCAGACTATCATAACCATGTAGCCAAGGCCTCGTGCCACGACTACAAATAAGATTTTGTCAAGGCCTCATGAAAAGACACTAGTTTGTATTAGGAGACCTACCGATGCATCGAGGAGCTATAGTGGGCTCCACCCGTCACTTTTTAAGTCCAAAGCATTCCTCATTTGAACTGGTTTAAACAGAACATAAACATTTGTATTAAAACTAGCATACGAAATGTCAAAAAGTTCTCCATAAACCATGAATGGTATAAAAATAACACATCCATAGTCAAACATATCAAAAAAACTTCAATACAATACGGAAGTTTTGTATCATAATAAATCAAGTTCAATTAAGATTAAAATCCATCAAAAGATGTTGACATAGATGAAATCAGAACTATTTGAGAGAAATATTTCTCTTTTTGAAATCATTTAAAAGTCACATAATTATAAAATTAAACATTTACTTTGAAAACATTCTTATAATATTCTAATGGAAGATTTGACGATTTATAGTGGCGTAATATAGCCGCATCTGCCGTATAAGTTAAAAAAACATTCATACATTAATTCTGTCGAAAAGGTTAAAAAGGACCTTGTTTGGAAAGCGACGGAAGGATTCCTTTATAAAAATCTTATAAAATTTCAAACAAGGGTATAAATGAATTTAACCCATATTCTGTAAAATATTAAGAATGCTTTGAAATACATTTTTAAGAAACATGGATGTGGATGATAAAGAGGTCCCAGTAGATAATTACGTATAAACTACCTCGAATATTGAAGAGATTGTGTAATAAACCATTACCTTGTACTTTTCCTTGGTCGAGGGTTGGTTAAACTTTTGTATAATGGTGAAATAATTGTTATTAAATTATACAAGAATCATATACATTAATATGATATAACATATGATCTTTTAACATTGATTTATTAATAATATCTTAGTATTATCGTTGTTTCGGGAGTTAATTACTCGTTTTCTTTTATATGTTTTGTTAAATGGGCAATGATTGTTATGGATAGGTTGTATCTTATTAATATCCAGAATCATATAAAGTACTTAAACATTATTTCTAATCATCAAATGATAATTATACTTGAATGGATACGATGGAGAATGAATCTCATCGCGTTCGTGGAGACGGTAGACCGTACGTACGCACGAGCGACAATATCATTCTTTTAATATTAAAATAACATATAATTGGATGGTATTTCATATATACAGAATCATTATTATGTAATATTTATTTTTTACTTCCATTACCAATCATTATCATATCCATTCTAATAATAATGTTTTGAATAACAATTACACCACGACGTGGAGATAGTAAGTCATACGTACGCACGTATGGTGACAAGTCATTCAAAGGATGGATAGAATACTGAATATTGTAGTACCATATTTATAATAACATCATAGTATATAGAATATACTGGAGTTATTATTTTAGAATGGAAATAACAAAGAAAGAAGAAGTTGAAGATGAAAGGAACGTGAAAGAGGGTGGTGAAAATGTTACCTCTTGTTCGGGTTCTTCCTTTTGATTTGATAAAAAGAGCTCCATAGGATGGTTTTCTGATCAAACTAAGGCCTATAGGTTGATTTGAGGGAATTTTGGAGGATATTTGGGTAGTGGTTGGAAGAGAAAAAACGCTTTGATGGTGTGATGAATTGATTAGAAGTGGTGTCCTTTTATAAGGGGGAGGAGCGGCTCTTTAGAAAAAACTTAAAGTATTATTTTATAATAAATTCATATTCGGTTTCTAATGCCTCCAAAGTGGATTATTAAAAGTCTAAGGTGGGGATTGGTCGAAATCCTTTCAACCAATAGATTTTAGATATGTATGGGTCATTATATACACCTTACTGTTTAGTTTTAACTCTTGCTTAGTTAGTTTGACACTTACCATGTCACTTCGTATTTTTATATTATATAGTTAATAAACTTACTATATACCTCCAAGAGACCCCCAAGTGGTCCATTAACGATACAATTATCATGATACAAGTCCTTTGGAAGAATATTATATTTTTAGGAATCTAATATCAATTAATAATATAATATTTGTTTTAAAGACTCTTTTATGCCAATTTTGACACTATTTGGTATTTGATTTTTGTGAAAATCATAACAGCATGATTACTTCTAAAAAAGTAAATTAAATAAATACTAACTTGTCATATTAACCTATAAAATTAATTTAATTCATTAAATGTTTCAAATTATATTTATTTGGGTATTTATAATATCAATTAGTTTAATATTTCACAAATAAGATAATTACTACATCATCATTGTGTCATAAATAAATTAAATTATTTAATGTATAAAAATTATAAATAAATTACCATTATGTATTAAATATTTTCATATTTCTAATGAATATTTATATTAAAAAATATAACATATATAAAACTATGTAAATTTTATTTTTTCTAAAAGATTTAGTCTTATGTGACTTTTGTATTTACTTTAACTTAATTAATATAAAGTGTCATTATCACTTACAAGTGCATCCATGGGGTCCCAAAATCGACCCAAGGATGCCCATGGTCGGACATGTATCAAAAAATAGGGTTAAGATGTGTTTCAGGGTAATTTATTATTATTATAAAATTATTTTTTACACTTATTTACTGGATATACCCTTTAACCATGGTAAATAAAATATTTACCGAAATAATTATTCAAAATGTCTAAAAATAAAAGTTACCTATATACACAATTTGGAAATCCTGATTCAAAATATGGAATCCATTTTTCAAAATTCAAAACACAAAAGAGTCAGATATTAATTTAAAATTAATTCTTGTTGTCAAAACAAAAAAAGCGTGTTTTTAAGATTTAATAACTATCAAAAGATTGACACCTGTTTATGTCCAGTTTAATTGTGAAATTTTGTCCAATGACCAAAATTGTATTAAATGGTAAAAATATATTCTAAATATACTTTAAAACCACTTGAATTCATAATTTATCACTATTAATAATTTTTTTAAAAAGTTGTTTTTAATGAAAATTTAGTAATTTCTACTATTCATCAAAATATAAAAGTTATCCGAAAAGTACCAAAATGTCACCCTAGTCTAAATTCGATATTCCAAATCCAAATATGAAGTCCATTTTTAGAGGTTATGTTTATAAAATTTCAAATAGTAGTTATTACTATTCATAAAGTCTAGTTTGATATGTTGTGGTGTGTGTTAGAACTCGATGTTGCGTATAACACACGCTACTGTATTATTCCAAGAGAATCGTACCGTGGAAGCTTGGGGTGTTACATTCAACCCTCCTTCAAATAATTTCGTCCTCGAAATTTCTAGAATATTACTGCATAAAAACACTTGGGTGGTTCTTCATCATATGCTCCTCGGGTTCCCACGTTGCCTCTTCCATCTTATGGTTTCTCCATAGAACTTTTACCAGACGAGTTGTCCGATTTCTCAGCACTTGTTCTCTCGTATCAAGAATCCTGACGGGCTCTTCGCAATAAGAAAGATCGGTTTTCAGTTCTAATTACTCGTATGTGAGTACATGTGTTGGGTGTGGGATGTATTTTCTCAACAGTGATATGTGCAACACATCAGGAACTTTGGAGAGACTTGGTGGCATTGCCAAATGGTAAGCTATAGCCCCAATTCATTCTAGAATTTTGAAGGGTACGATGTACCTGGGACTCAATTTACCCTTCTTACCAAAACTTAGAACTCCCTTCCATGGAGATACCTTCAAAAGAAACATGATCTCTTACCTGATATTCCAAATCCTTCCTTCAGTTATCGGCATAGCTCTTCCACCTACTTTGAGCTGCTTTGATGTGGTTTTGGATTACCATAAACTTTTCCATCGTTTCCTCCACCAGTTCTGAGCCTACATGTTTTTTTCACCAACGTCATCCCAACAGGTTGGTGTGAGAAATATCTTTCCATATAACGATTCATATGGTGCCTTTTCAATGCTATAATGGATGCTATTGTTATAGGAAAATTCCACCATAGGTAAATATTGATCTGACATACCCTGAAAGTCAAGTGATCATGATCTCAACATGTCTTCTAAGGTTTGAATAGTACGTTCCGATTGTCCATCTATTTGAGGGTGGTAAGCAGTGCTCAAACGAATTTCAGTATCCAAGGCCTTCTAGAGACTTTTCCTGAATCTTGATGTAAAATGGGGATCACGATCCGAGACAATCGACAAGGGAACTCCATGAAGTGTCACAACTTTCTTAATATATAGTCTTTCTAGACGTTTAAGTGGTAGATCTTCTATTATAGAATGAAAATGTTCTTACTTGGTAAGAAGATCAACAATGACCCATATTTCATCGTTCCTTCTAGGAGTCTTTGGTAGCCCCATAATGAAGTCCATCGTGATATTATCCCATTTACACTCATGTATGGGAAGAGGTTGCATGACTCCTCCAGGCTGTTGCCTTCCAGCTTTCACTTGTTGAAAAACCATACATCTTGAAACAAAATCAGCAATCTCCCTCTTCAAGTTGTCCCACCAAAAATGTTCCTTCAAATCACTATACATTTTGTTGATCCCAGGGTGTATAGAGAAATTGGAACTATGAGAATCATCCGACAATTATTTTTTTAGATCAGGTATATCGGGAACCCAAGGACTCCTCCCAAACTTCAAACTTCCATCTTCATACACAAAGTCACTCAATTTTCCATCATTACAACTTTAATCTTCCTTTGTAACTCTTCATCACCGGTATGAGAACTCTTTATCTTTTCTAGTAAAGATGGTTTGGCAACCATTTGAATAATAATTGATGTTTCACCTTCCATGGTGATTCCCATATCAATATTTACTAGATACCTGTATATAGGATCATTTTCAACTCTCATCTTGTTCAAAACTCCATGATCCTTTTTACCCTGAAATAGCATGTGAATACCTTAATCATGTATTCTTTTAAAACACTAAAATATCCTGAATTACCATAAACCTTATTGATTACACTAATTCTCCTTTATTCAATATATAATCCATCCAAAAATGTTGTAAACTCCAACAATGATGGAATATACAAATCATTAATCAGTTTCAAGGCAGTCTAGAATATCCAATATAATTTACCCAAATCAACCATATCTTATTCCAAAAAAATACCTAAATATTAGGACCATATTAAGGTTTATCTTTCCTTCAACCATGTAATTTCCAAAAACGTATAACTCCATGTAGAGTCACATTTCATAGTACCATAAAATCTTAAATCCACAATGAAATAGTACTGCAGTACAATTCTTATTTATTTCAAGAACATCATTGACACAACACTTAAATTAAATAATTCTAAAATAAAAAAATAATAACACTAGACATTCCCCTTCATCTGTGGTAGTATCACAACTTGATTATTATCCAATAGCATCATTTGAGGAATAGTCTAATGACTGGGACATTGGTTCGTGTAGTGTTCAATCTCCTTATAGATGAAGCATTGTACATTTGAAACCATTTTCTTACACATGCAGTCACGTACTTGGTGTCCCTTTTCTCCACACTTATAACATACTCCCATTCCCATCAATCATTTCCCAAGTTGATTCTTTCCGCAATTATCACATATGAGAAAACCCTTCTTTACCTTCTTTCCTTTATCTTTCCTTCTCTCTACCATCATTTTCTTCTCCAGATTCCCTTAAAATCCATAGGACTCCAAGAATTCTTTACTTATCTTATCAACACATGATACTATTTCTTTATATGATGATAATATGTGGGAGACTATTTCCCATCTAAATTCTGGCTTAGGACCATGAAAGATATGATCCATCTTACTCTTTGGATCATGTGTATTGCTGGAGTTCTAATTCCTTCTGTAGGTTTCCATTTCTAAACAATGGAATATACTAGATTATTTTATTAATATAAATTCATGATCCCAAACTAGTAAAAGACTTAACATAAATTAAACAGTTTATGGATATAATCCATAATCATAAAAATGTTTTCTTTGAGTAAGTATATAATCATAATCCCTTCATAATGGTTTGTAATGAAAATGATAATTATCCTAAAAATATCCCCCGGGAGTGTCGTAAACAAGAGTGCAGAAAGGCCCGTTATCGTGCACCAGTTCCCTTTCGAGTCTAGCTCAAAGAAGTGTTTTCGGGTTTTACCCCTAGGTACATCTATGCCAGAGCCGCCTCTTCCTACATTTATCCAGATAGGGATTTATTTCATGGAAATCTCACAAAATCTCTACAATACCAAACGTCTAGGAAGTTCTACTACACTAATTGTCAATGTTCATCTTAGGTCTACGAGCTCTAATCACAGTTTATCTAAATCTAGCTTCCAAGGTTTGTACTAAAATTCCTCTGATACCAACTGTAACTCCCCAACCCCAATTAACCAGAGTCGGTGCATTATTACAAATCATTGGCATGATCACAAACGATCAGGTCCCAAAGGACCGATTATTTTAGTAGCTTTGGAATCACTATATATATTCATAAGTCTTAAATTACATCATAAAAATGAAAACTACAACAACATAGTCTCCATAGTCCACACTAATATCCCCACATACTATCCCTATAAGTCATTCATAAAATACTTCTTCACAGCCTGGAAAAAATAATACATAGAGAGGGGTGAGCTTACATGCCCAGTAAGGATAACAATATAGCGGAAACATTAATAAATAGGCACAAACATTTAAGGCAATGTATAAATAAAAAAAAAGCCTTATAAACTTGAACTTCAGCATAATATGGAAAAACTGAAATGAAATAATTCAATTTACTTATTCACATGGAAATTCTACTAGTCGAATAATCACATGCAATATCAATAACCACTTTCATAATGATGGAATGCATAATGCCAGACTATCATAACCACGTAGCCAAGGCCTCGTGCCACGAAAACAAATAAGATTTTTTCATGGCCTCGTGCCAAGACACTAGTTTATATCATGAGACCTACCGATGCATCGAGGAGCTATAGTGGGCTCCACCAGTCACTTATTATGTCCAATGCATTCCTTATATGAACAGGTTTAAACATAACATAAACATTAGTATTAAAACTAGCATACGAAATGTCAATAATTTCCCCATAAACAATGAATGGTATTATAATAACACATCCACAGTCAAACATATCACAAAAACATCAATACAATATGGATGTTTTGTATAATAATAAATCAACTTCAAATAAGCTTAAAATCCATCAATGGATGTTGACATAAATGAAATCAAAACTATTTGAGAGAAATATCTTTTTTTAAATCATTTAAAGGTCACATAATTGTAAAATAAAACATTTACTTTGATAATATTCTTATAATCGTGTAAGGGAAGCTTTGACGATTTATAATGGCCTAAAATAGCCGCATCCGCCGTATAAGTTAAAAAAACATTCTTACCTTAATTCTGTCGAAAAGGTTAAAAAGGACCTTGTTTGGAAAGCAATGGAAAGATTCCATTATAAACTTCTTATAAAAATTCAAACAAGGTTATAAATGACATTAACCCATATTCTATAAAATTTTAAGAATGTTTTGAAATACATTTTTAAGAAAAATGGATATGGATGATAAAGAGGTCCCAGTAGATAATTACGTATAAACAAGCTCGAATATTGAAGAGATTGTGTAATAAACCCTTACCTTGTAATTTTCCTTGGTTGACGGTAAGTTATCTTCCTGTATAATGGTGAAATAATTTTTATTAAAATATACAAGAATCGTATACATTAATATGATATCATATATGAACTTTTATCATTTATTTTTTAATAATATCTTAGTATTATCATTGTTTTGAGTGTTAACTTACTCATTTTTTATATGTTTTCTAACATAAGCCATGTTTTTTTTGGATAGGATGTATCATATTCATATATAGAAAGATATCAAGTCCATAAACATTATTTCTAATCATCAAATGAGAATTAGACTTGAATGGATACAATGGAGATTGAATCTCATCGTGTTCGTGGAGACGGTAGTCCGTACGTATGCACGAGCGACAATATCATTTTTTTGATATTAAAATAATATATAATTGGACGTTATATCATATATACAGAATAATTATCATGTTATATTTATTATTTAATTCCATTACAAATCATTATCAAACCCATCCTAATAATAATATTTTGAATAACAATTACACCTCGACGTGGAGACGGTAAGTCGTACGTACACACATATGGTGACATGTCATTCAATGGATGGATAGAATAATGAATATGGTATTACCATATTTATAATAAAATCTTAGTATATATACGATACTGGAGTTATTATTTTAGAATGTAAATAACAAATAAAGAAGACTTTGAAGAAAAAAGGAAATTGAAAGAGGGTTGTGAAAACGTTACCTCTTCTTCGGGTTCTTCCTTTTGATATGATCAAAAGGGCTCCTTAGGTTGGTTTTATGATCAAAATAAGGCCTATAAGTTATAGTGAGGAAATTTTGGAGGATATTTGGTCAGGTATGGGCGATCCAAAAGGCATTGAAGGTGTGAATAATTGGTTAGAAGTGGTGTTATTTTATAAGGGGGAGGAGGGGATCTTTAGGAAAAACTTAAAGTATTATTTTATAATAAATTAATATTCGGTTTCTAACGGCTCCAAAGTGTATTATTCAAATCCTAAGGTGTGTATTGGTTGAAATCCATTCAAGAAATATATTTTATACAGGTTTGGGTCATTATATTAACCTTACCTTTTAGTTTTAACTCTTTGTTAATTACTTTGACACCTACCATGTAACTTTGTATTTTTATATTATATGGTTAATAAACTAAGTATATTCCACCAAGAGACCCCCAAGTGGTCCATTAATGATACAAAAATCATGATACAAGTCCTCTGGCCGAACCTTAATTTTTATGAATTTAATATCAATTAATAATATAATATTTGTTTTAAAAACTATATTATGCCAATTTTGACACTATTTGGTAATGGATGTTTGTGAAAATCATATCATAATTATTACTTGTATAAAAGATAATTAAATCAATACTAACATGTCATCTTGACCTATAAAATTCGTGGAATTCATTAAAAGTCTCAAATAATATTTATTTGGGTATTTATAATATCAATTATTTTAATATTTTACTAATAAGATAATTATTGCATCATCATTGTGTCATAAATAAATTAAATTATTTAAAGTATGAAAATTATAAATAAATTACCATTTTGTAGTATATATTTTTATATTTCTAATTAATATTTATAGTCGATAATATAACAAATATATAACCCTATGTAAACATTGTTTTTCTAAAAGATATAGGCTTATGTCATTTTTGTATTTACTTTAACTTAATTAATATAAAGTGTCATTATCACTTACAAGTGGATCCATTGGGTCTTAAAATCAACCCAAAGATGCCAATGTTGATACATGTATCAAAAAATAGGGTTAAGACACGTTTTAGGGTAATTTATTATTATTATAATATAATGTTTTTACCCTTATTTACTGGATTTACCCTTTAACCATGGTAAATAAAATATTTACCGATGTAATTATTCAAAATGTATAAAAATAAATGTTACCTATTTACACAATTTGAAAATCCTGATTCTAAATATGGAATCCATTTTTCCAAATTCAAAACACAAAAGTAGCAGAAATTAATTTAAAATTAATTTCCTTTGTCAAAACAAAAAAAGCATGTTTTAAAGATATAAAAACTATCAAAAGATTGACACTTGTTTATGTCATGTTTAATTGTCAAATTATGTCCAATGAAAAAAATTGTATTAAATGTTAAAAATATATTCTAAATATATATTAAAACCACTCAAATTGATAATTTATCACTATTAATTATTTTGATTAAAAAAATTGTTTTTAATTAAAATTTAGTAATTTTCACTATTCATCAAAATATAGAAGTTATCCAAAAAGTACCAAAATTTCACCCTAGGCTAAATTCAATATTCCGAATCCACAAATTAAGTGCATTTTGAGTGATAAAATTTATAAAATTTCAAAAATTAAGTATTACTATTCATAACGGCTAGTTTGATTGGTTGTGGTGTGTGTTAAAACTCGAAGTTGTGTATAACACACGCTATTGTATTATTCAAAGAGAAGCATACCGTGGAAGTTTGGGGTGTTACATCTAAACAATTTGGTTCCATGAAGGCATGCACCTTAGTTAATAAATAGATAATTTATATATTTTTCAGAAATAAATATGGATTATCATTATTTCCCAGGAGAGTGATTCTAATGGGCTCTTTTTCCATGGGAAATTTTTACCATGCCCATTCACCTCTCAAACTCTATCTTATGTCATTGATCATAGTTCTTAGATCATTATTATATAATAAGGACTAATCTAGCCCATTTTTTACAAACTCAATGTACCATATTTATATATTATGTGGAATATAGACCTTTTGATCCTGAATACATTCTCGCAACTTCTTGTCTACTTCTTTCACTTTACTGTATTTTGTTTCCCATCGACATACAGATTATTTAATGCGTGTTTTTGAAAATGATATCGATCACATGTTTTTGATTTCAAAATTTATTATAGATTAAATCAACATCAATCATTTCTATAACACGTTATCTACACAGTTGTTTTCATTGCACTGGGTGTCGTGATGATGTTGCATTCATCACTATCATTGGTGTAAGATATTTTTTTACATGAAAAATTCCTTGAACTGAATGTGATTGATTATAATTAAAATAGTGTTTATAATCAATGTGGTCGATATAGAAACAAATATCATTCATCAAATGAAAAAAGGAATCATGGCCACCTAAAGTGACCAAATGTTTAACATCACAAACATTTTGTTCACCAAAGTGAACATCTCTGATCCTTCCAAGATGAAGAATAATATTTTACATCTCCTACTTGTAAAACATAAAGGTTTCAATATTGATAATGATGTATAAATTCCCATGACAGTGATTGTATTTATTTTTTCATATTTTTAAATAAATATTATATTTTTTTATTTTTCTTTTATTTCTTATATATAAAACCTCCTCACTATATTTTATTTATATTCATCTCTCAATATGGATGAAAATGTTGAAATGAATATTCATTTTATTTTCTTGAAAACATCATAAAATCTGATCAAACAATTTTATTCCAATAATAGAAGTGAATGAAAATATAGACAATTTTGTTCTAAATATTGTACGGGGTGAATATGATATTTTTCAAATGATCATTGTGGCTTAATTTTTCTAAAAAATTTTATAATAATATAAACAGATTATGTGGTTTTATGTTGATACACATTTAAAGAGCACAACGAATTTTATGAATATTTATAATATACTGCTCCCCTAAAGTATGATATCAAAATAGTATCTTTCGAAATTATGTTTTAAAATATTTTCCATCTATAAATAGTTTCTCTTAGAGAAGAAATATCATAGAATATTATGATTTATCATGAGTTATCACCTTTTGTTTATTATTAATTTTAAATCTTGAAGAGTTAGTATATGGTCATGTATTTACATTTATTAGTTGTTAAAATTAATGAATGGTTTTAGAAGAGTGAATATATTTTCACCGGATGGTAAAAAATTTATTTTAAATAATGATTTGTTTTATCTCAAGTCTCAATGAGATATATTAAACAAAAATGATAATCATGAAAACAGATATCATATTGACATTCGATAAAGGAGTTTTTAAATATACTTATATATAACAATCATTCATAATAGATACAAATTTATTCTGAAGAATTTTTTATGTACAATTGAATCGATTATGGTAAAGAAGAAGTTTACTGATCCTAACAAACTAAATACACATACATAGGAATCAATTTTTTGATGAAACAACAAGCATCCATCATAAGGACATTGAAGAATTTATTTATTGGATGTTTGTTTTCTAACTTATCACTTATAAGAGAATAATGCATTCTCATTATGTTATTAGGAATTCCCCTCTATGATGATTTACCATGAATTACCTATTGGTTGGATAAACTATTTCTATCACCGCTAGTTATATTGGAAGTGAATTTCAAATATTTATATAAAGTACAAATAATGAAATATAATCATGGGAGCACCCACATGCCATGAGAAACCATTTAAATATTATATAGAATATATATATCATATGCTATCAATGATGACTAAAATAAATATAGAGCATCATATAAAATATTGTATTGGAGAACCATTGAGACGATGATTTCATCATTTATACGAATAAATCAAATGAAATAAAGACTTGGAAATCAGTTGAATAATTATACACTCCAAAAATTTATATATAAAATCATTGATTATTGTGAGTATAAAACCATAAATACGTTTTCCTCAAAAGAGAAAAATGAATGTATTGACAACATTATGTAATTTTAGGTATTATCTCACATCGGCAGCAGAAAAATTATTATATATAATTAAATTTTTTTAATTAGTCATTTAAAGTTGGTGTGGAATAAAATTATTTTTGATGTGTTTGTGTTAAAATAAAAATCTCGTATCAAAATAATAATTATTTAATAAAAAAGGTTCAGCGCTGGTTGAATGATGAACTGGGGGTCATCCCACGGGTCTGAGTCGGAGCGAAACCCAAAATAGATCACCCCTGGAGTCGACAGACGCATTGGACCGGATGTACCCCACCATGCATTGTGGTTCCAAGCGATCACGCACCACTTCCTCAATGTACTTCTTGTCAACTCCACCACCCACACTACTGTTGGGTGCCTTCTTTGTTGGCACATTGGGTAACACCTCCTCAAATGGTGTGCACGTGATATCTGTTTTAATGTGGTCTTTTAATGCGGGCCAAGACCGCGTGAATTAATTCATGTTGTGACACTCTTTTGACATGGTGACATTATTAGATGATGATTATTTTTCCTATATAATGAGGAATAAGCAAGGCATTTCAACATCACCAGTAGAAACAACACTGAGATCAAATCCCACTTTGTGATGGCCTTTCTTCGATGATCATCTTTACCGCTATCTATCTTTTGATCCACACTTTTTTTCATGAGTATTACTTTTGAGATCCCTTCCATTTTTGGGGAGTCTCTACCGTGTACCTCTTGATTTTAATGAATCCCTCTTTCTGGACTAGGCCTCATGGTTTTTCCCTTTTTTGTTTTCCACGTAAAAATTTCCAGAGTCAAATTTATTTTCTGAACATTTAATTATGTCTCTTATCATCCGCTTCTATTTCGGGGAGAATGAATTTATTTTCACTGAGCGTTAGCATTTCAATTATTTGCACATTCTTCGCTTTTCCCGTCTTTCCCAATATCTGGTATCATATGGTTCGTTTCTTTTTTCATATTTATTATGGAGGCCAATTACAGTCGTATGATTTTGCTGAATGGTACCAACTACCATATGTGGCGACAAAAAATGAAGAATCTGCATTTTTTCAAGAGAATGCATCTTCTAGTGTTTATTACCCAGATTCCAGAGTGGATGTCGGACAAAGAATGGGAGATCGAGCATGATATGGTTTGTGGATTCATTCTCCAATGGGTTGAAGACAATGTGATGAACCACATTGTCAAAATCTCTCACTCCAGAATGTCGTTTGAGAAGCTTGAGACGACCTATGCTTCAAAGATGGTCAAAAATAAGCTGTTTCTTCTCAAGAAAATGATGAACTTGAGGTAGAGAGAAGGTACGTCTATTTCTGATTACTTATGTGAATATCAAAGATGTTTTGATTAGTTTTCAAGAATGGGTATCAATTTTGAAGATGAGGTTTTTGCTCTTTTTCAGCTTAACACTTTACCCAATTCATGGGAAAATTTACCTGTTTCTCTAACCGGTTATCCTCCAAATGGTGTTGTGACATTTATTTTTGTCCGGTGTGCTATTTTAAATGAATAAATCAGGAGACACACTGAGGATAAATCTTCTGCAGAGCTTTTAGTCATAGAGAACAGGGGGAGAAGCAAGGACCGGGGGCAGAGCAATAGAGGTAAGAGTAGAGGCATAAGCAAATCCAGACTGAAGTAAAGAGATTTTGAATGACATAATTTTGGTAAAAATGGTCATGTTAAGATGTTTTTTTATCAACTAAAAAGAGAGAAAAAATTGTAGGAAAATCCACAGAAGAAAATTGGTGATAGAGATGATCATGTCGTCGCTGCTACAGGGGGTGATCTTGTTATTGTTTATGACTCCATTAACATTTTTTCTGATGATTCTTGGTGGGTTGTTGATACTGGTGACTATTTTCACGTGACATCAAAGAAAGAGTTATTTACATCTTACAGCCCAGGTGATTTTGGGATTTTGAATAGGGGAATGATGGTCATGCTGATGTTGTAGGCATCGGGACTGTTTGTAAAAAGACCAGTACAGGAAGTAAGCTGATTTTTAATAACGTTCGACATGCACATGAGGTTATCTTGAATCTAATTTCTACCATCCTTCTTGATGATGAAGGTTTTATCAATAGATTTGGTGATTTCCAATGGAATATTTCCTAGGGATCTTTGATTGTGGCTAGAGGGATGAAGCAATCCAGTTTGTACTGGACTATAGCTTTTATTTCATATGATACTGCATGCATTGTTTAGTGAAGTGTTTCGTCCATGTTGTGGCATAAGAGGCTCAATCAAATCAGTGAGAAAGGTATTGGTTGTTGGGCCAAGATAAATCTTCTTCTAGATTTGAATAGTGTCAAATTTGACACATGTGATCATTTCATTACTAGGAAATAGAGCAGAGTGAGTTTCCACAGTCATCCTCCACAGGGGAAGTCACATGTACTTGAATTGGTACATTATTTCATTTGTGGTCCTTTGAAATCAAAGACAATTAGTATAGGTCATTATTTATTACATTTATTGATGACAACTCATGAAATCTCTGCGTTTATGTTTGGAATTCCAGAAGTCAGGTGCTCAGTGTTTTTAAGCAATCTCATGTATTTTCTGAGAGAGAATCGACCAAGAAGTTGAAATGTATTCCCATTGTAAATGGAGAAGAGTATATTTGGTCCATTTGATCAGAATTTCAGGAAGGAATGTATTTGGAATTAGAAGACGCCGCCCAATACACCACAACTGAATAGTGTAGCTGGGAGGATGAACATGTATTTATTGGAAAGAGTTCATTGTTTTTTTCAGAAGGAAAGTAGCCTGGACAATTTTGGGGTGAGGATTTACATACTGCTGGTTATATTATCAATTTATCACTTGCGGTTTCTTTGCAGACAGACACTCTCGAAAAATTTTGGTATGGACAAGAGTTCAGTTACGATCACTTACGTGCCATTGGTTACAAGGCTTTTGTTCATGTTCCTAGAGATGAGAGATCCAAGATGGATGGAAAGACATACCAGTGTATTTTTATTGGATATGGATACTATGAGTTTGGGTATAGGTTCTATGATCCTATTTTGAAGAAATTTGATAGAATCTGCGATGCAGCGTTTAAGGAAGATTAGACTATTGCATACATTGATAAGGGAGAAAAATATGCTTCTCCAACTTCGGATGGTTTTTTCAGTCTTGATCCATGTTCTGATTCACATTTACCTCATATTTTTGATTATGATGATCATATTGATGTATGTAATGATGCTCACGGTGAACATGTTGGAGTTGAATATTCTGATGCACCTTTTGTTTTTCCTGATCCAGTTCCAGGGGTTATTGATGAACCCGTAGTTCCACTCTAGATGTTATCTTGTCATCACACCATTTCTACTCGATATTCACCTGATGAGTATGTGCCTCTCGCTGAAGTGGGAGAACCAGAATCTTTTGATGAGGAAATGGAGAGTTAACAAAAGGACAGATGGGTTGCGGCTGTAACGACCTGAAATTTTGAATAAATCTTGTTTCCTAATTTTGTGTGTTATTTTATTTTATTTTTATACACAACAAAAATGTTTCATTTGATAACATGAGTATAATTAAAATGAGATCGTTGGGTCTTGATTGTTATATGACCATTGGTCAATATGATCGCTGTAAACTAAACGTTTTGATTATTGTCTCTAAATACAAGTAATCGTGGTTAATTAATATAGATTGAAGATTCGATGGCCTCACCCAGTAGTCTTGGACCGATCGAAGCCCATCTAACAGAACATGGGAAGGAGGTAGCTGCACTAGGCTTTGCCCTGGACCAAACACAAACCGAACCTAATCATGTGAAGCTTGAACGGAATCGCCTTTGCGAGAAGTTCAAATTGATTGAAATTACTACTCATGCGATGTTAGCCGAGTCTCCCTCGGATTCTCTCACCTTATCACACCTTACACTTAGGTCCTATGCTGGTGTGATAAGGGGCTATGTAAGGAGACCGAAACTGCCTTGTGTAAACCTTTGTTTTAAATAAAAATTTTGATTTCTTTTTATGATGAAGTTTATAAATTTTCAAATTACTGGATAAATATAGTATGCAAATTTTTGATGAATTTTAGTAATAGGATATTTTAAAAATGTTAATGTCAACATTAAATAATTAAAAACGTGTAATGATTTTCCAAAAATGGTCTTCTACTATTATGTTCAGTATGAAATTTAGAGTCTAATAAGATCAACATAATTTTTGATGAATAGTAAATTATGAATAGTGATTTTATACATAGGTTTAGTAATGTGACCAAATGGATTAGTAATCTAACTTAAAGAAAACATTAATATAATCTAGGCACCTTGATTAAGTAATTAAATTCAATAAAATGGTTAAATAACGGTTTCATAGATTATTATTCAAGTATTAGTTTTTTACAGGTGAATTTTTTTTAATTAAAAATTAAATTAAAAATATTTCGAAAAATATTTTTTTAAAATAGATTTCATTTTTGATCTCAGAGCATCGATATTATGTTAAGGTAATTTTTGGGGTTTTTTCTGAAAAAATGAATTTTCGGTGAATAGTGTATTTATATAAAAAATTTAAATTAAAAATATTTATAAAATTATTTTTATAAAATGGAGTTCATTTTTGAAATCAGAGAATTGATATTTGGTTAATGTGAAATTTTGGGATTTTTCTGAGAAAGTTGATTTTTCAGTGAATAGTAAAAATACAGTTTTAGGGTTTCAGTATGTTTAATGACATCATAACTATGTCATGATAATACCATGAGATATTTTAGGGGATGGTCGACTAAAGTGGATGAAATATTGTATGAGGTGTCCAAAGTGGCCAATACCATGGGCAAGTACCATGGGCAAGCCCATGGTTTTTCCAAAACCACCAATGAGGTGTCCCTTGGCCATTAATGCCTCGTCCCCCACTTTCCCTATAAATACCAAGAAATCCTCTCATCCATTCGACTCCCCACTCTCCTCCACCGAAGTTATGGTCTCATTACCTCCCAAGGAGTCCTCCCATGGTGCCCCCAAGCCCTCAAGGTCCCAACCATTGAGTTTTAAGAGTTATGTTTTAAGGTAAGAGATCCTACTTCTCCCTTTCTTTTCAAATAATCTCTTTTATTTCATTTCTTTTATGCACCATACACTAATGTTAGAGGATGTTCTTATATATTCATATTACTTCCCTTTTCATGTTTATATGATGATATATCCCCTCTTGATCTCATCAATTCGTTTTAAGAATGTTTAAGTGACACCGTTAGGCTGCCAAATTTCTAAGGGATTCTTTCACCCTTCTCATTTTTCAAAGTTCTACTTTCATGTCAAGTCATTCGAGTTCATTTTTATTATGTTGGGGGTACGATCTCTATATATATCATACTGATATTTTATGTTCATATGATGAGAGACCCTATTTGATCTGGGCAATTCATTTTTTTTTAAGTTTATGTGACGCCGTTAGGCTGCCAAATGTTTAAGGGATTCTTTCACCTTTCTCATTTTTCAATGTTCTACTTTCATGTCATGTCATTCAAGTTCATTTTTATTATGTTGGGGTATGATATCTATATCTATAATTATGAACATTTATGTTCATATTATGAGATACCCTATTTGATCTCATCAATTCATTTTTGTTGAAATTTATGTGATGCCATTAGGCTGCCGAATTTTCAGAAGAGAAATCTAATTTTTGTCTTCCTTCAATGTTTTGCATCTCAAATGTTATGTCCTCAAAATTTCATTAACATGTTCTTAAATCACTTATATTTTGTCCCTCTACTGTTTTATGGGTCATTTATGAATTTTTTACCCATGTTCCCTCTCCTGTCAATGTTTTCTAAAACCATATAACATAGCCGTTATGCTGCAGAATTTGAATCTCAAAATGTCTCTCTCTTTTTCTAAAGTTATTTTATTTTATTAAGTGAATACTAAAAGCTCTATCTTCTATATGGGTATTCACATATATACCAAAATGTTATATTTTAAATTATGGTATTTACCTACATGAAACCCACTTTCCCTTTCCGTGGGTTTAAAGTGACATAAAGATCATGTCTTTAAAGCTATTTTCAAAACATTATGATTATAAAATGAAACCCATTTATTTTATTCTATATGGGTTTTTTATTAAATGATTTATGATGATATATGTGGATCACATGATAATAATGAAAAATTAAGGGTGTGCCCTGATAGTGCTCCAATGCATTGGGTAAGGACTTAATATCTAGAGATGACCATTTAGACTGATACCTTGGTGAATAACCTTGGTAATTTTTAATGACACCTTGGGGATGGACCTTGGTGAAATGAAATGATATTCAATATTAAATGTTGTAGCCACGTCTTCATTTTATGAAAAATGTTGTTTTTATTATGATATATCTCATGATTTCTTTCTCATGCCTTAAAGTGATTTTCATGACCTTATTGAAGTATCTCAAGTTCACAAGTAATAGTTTTCTCTTGTTTCCCTTACTGGGTCTTCTGCTCACCCTTTCTTTTGATGTCCGTCCCCAGGTTATGAGATGCAGTAATGAACCTAGGATAAACATGAGGAGAATCCTTTAAAGTGTTTATGAATAATGTTTTATGTTTTTGTGTTTTAAGATCATGGTTTCCAAGACACTAAACATTAATGATCCTCAGTTTTGTAAAATGTAATGAATGTTTATGTGATAAAAATTAGGGATGTTATAGTTGGTATCAAAGTATGGTTTAGTTATTTGTGGAAATTAGGATATTAAAACTTTAGGAAGAAGCCTATAGACACGTTTATATATATGAAATCTTCCTGGTATTTTGGTGAGTATTGAGTAATGGGTTGACAAGCAAATACATCTTTGTCTGGATACGAGCAGGTAGAGGTGGCTCTGGCACAGATGTACATAGGGGTAAAACCCGAAAACAACGCTTTGAGCTAGACTCAAACGGGAACAGTTACACGATAACGGGCCTTGCTACACCCTTGGTTATGACACTCCCAGGGGAAATGCTTTGGTAAATTCATAAGCTTAGTATGAACCATTATTAAAGGAACAAAGATAAAATAAAATAATGATTCACATAAGAATATAGGATCATGGATAACCTAGATGGGAACCTAGGGGATCACAAGTTAGGGTATACTTTTCTTCTAATAGTTATCCTTATATTCTTTAAGTTCATTTTCATGATTATTGGCTAAGTATTTAAGCCCCTAATTATAAATTCTCTTCTTAATTAATGGTGGGAAATGGAAGAATATGTACCAACAACCAATGTGATAGGAAATGCGACGATTGCTGTATTAATATGACAAAGATGATTAGGATATTAAAAGATGATTATTATTTTGGAACACGCTCACTATTTTGGGGACCCTATATGATCGAGGTAAACAGATTACTACGGTATTTTCATTGAGGAGTAAGGATGACTTATATTTTGAAGAATAGATGAATGTAAGGTGGACTTATAGTAATTTTGGTTACTTATGGGAATGATTAACCTATCTTGGGTAAAATATGTTTAAGTTATCTAATTTTGTTATAAGATGTTAGGCGTGGTTAATGTTGTTTGGAGATGAACAATGATGTTTATTTTGGAAGACCATGTTATCAAATCCTTCTTGTATTTGGGTTTCAATCTTAGATTGGTTTATTTTGAAGAATTTTATGGACCGTTATTTATGGAATGGTCTATGATGAATTTTGGGTAGTACCATGGAACTTTGAAAATTTAAAATTAGTTTCCAATCCTATGGGATAGTTTCTTTTTGAAGAGTTTATTTACCTTAACCTTTCTATTTTTGGGATAATGTTTAAAGATAGAAGAAATAGATCGTTAATATTTTGTGGATTATGTGATTCTCTACAAGATGATTCTTGTGATTTTTATGAGACCAAGTGTTTTTGAATTCTCATCATTTGGAAAATAGATTAGTTTTGGTAGAGACTTATTAATGGATGAAACTCTACTTGAAGGTAGGTATATTTTATTATGTTTTTGTTCTATGTAGTAAATGAATTCCTCAAAATTATGAAAAGGAATGTAAAAAAAACGTTGTTGGTTTACGTTTCCTACTAGGTAATCAAAGGCCGTTTACACACATCATAAGTTTGGGATTTTTTAATGGTTAACATTCTGCTAATCATGTTTTCAATCACTCTCCCTTAGAACTTGACCCTTTGTTTTCTCCTCCATGTCCATGTTTTCCTACATGGAATCCTAGTGTGGGTTAACTCGGGTGACCTTTGTACTTCCCTTTCTTTCATTTAAAGTAATAGTTTTACTGACTCCTTTTCCGGTGTGGAACTTTAAATGAAATTTCAAAACCCAATTTTAAAAATTGCGAGTACGCAATTTCTTAAGGGGGGAAGATTGTAACGACCGAAATTTTGAATAAAACTTGTTTCCTAATTTTGTGTGTTATTTTATTTTATTTTTATACTCATCAAAAATGTTTCATTTGATAACATCAGTTTAATTAAAATGAGACAGTTGGGTTTTGACTATTATATGACCATTGGTCAATATGACCGATGTAAACTAAACGTTTCGATTATTGTCTCTAAATACAAGTAATCTTGGTTAATTAATATAGAAAGAAGATTCAATGGCCTCACCCAGTAGTCTTGGACCGATCGAATCCCATCTAACAGAACATGGGAAGGACGTAGCACCACTAAGCTTTGCTCTGGACCAAACCCAAGCCGAACTTCATCGTGTGAAGCTAGAACAGAATCGCCTTTGTGAGAAGTTCAAACTGATAGAAATTACTACTCGTGCGATGTTGGCCGAGCCTCCCTCGGATTCTCTCACCTTAGCACACCTTACACTTAGATCCTATGCTGGTGTGATAAGGGGCTATGTAAGGAGACCGTAACTGCCTTGTGTAAACCTTTGTTTTAAATAAAATTTTTGATTTCTTCTTATGATGAAGTTTATGAATTTTCAAATGACCAGATAAATATAGTATGCACATCTCTGATGAATTTTAGAAAAATGGATATTTTAAAAATTCTTATGTAAACCTTAAATAATTAAAAACGTGTAATGATTTTCAAAAAATGGTCTTCTACAATTATGTTCAGTACGAAATTTAGAATCTAATAAGATCAACTTAATTTTTGATGAATAGTAAATTATGAATAGTGATTTTTTTCTTAGGATTAGTAATGTGACCAAATGGATTAGTAATCTCACTTAAAGAAAGCATTAATATAATCTAGGCACCTTGAATAATTAATGTGAATCAATAAAATGGTTATATAACAGTTTCATAGAATATTATTCAAGTATTAGTTTTTTTTGGGTTAATAGTGTTTTCTAATTAAAAATTAAATTAAAAATATTTAGAAAAATATTTTTATAAAATGGATTTCATTTTTTAACACAGAACATCGATATTATGTTAAGGTAATTTTTGGGGTTTTTTCTGAAAAAATGAATTTTCGATGAATAGTGTATTTATTTAAAAAAAATTAAAAATATTTAGAAAATTATTTTTATAAAATGGAGTTAATTTTTCAAATCAGAGTATTGATATTTGGTTAATGTGAAATTTTGGGATTTTTCTGAGAATGTTGAATTTTCAGTGAATAGTAAAAATACAGTTTTAGGGTTTCGGTATGTTTAATGACATCATAACTGTGTCATGATGAAGCCATGAGATATTTTATAGGATGGTCGACTAAAATGGATGAATTATTGTATGTGGTGTCCCAAGTGGCCAATACCATGCGAAAATACCATGGGCAAGCCCATGGTTTTTCCAAAACCACCAATGAGGTGTCCCTTAGCCATTGATGCCTTCTCCCCTCACTTTCCCTATAAATACGAAGCAATCCTCTCATCCATTCGACTCCCCAATCTCCCCCACCAATGTTATGGTCTCATTGCCTCTCAAGGAGTCCTCTATAGGTTCCCCCAAGCACTCACGGTCCCAACCATTGAGTTTTAAGAGTTACGTTTTAAGGTAAGGGATCCTACCTCTCCCTTTCTTTTCAAGTGATCTCTTTTATGTCATTTATTTTATGCTCCATGATATTATGTTGGAGGAGGTTCTTATATATTCATCTTACTTCCCTTTTCATGTTCATATGATGAAAGACCCCCTCTTTCTCTCATCAATTCGTTTTAAGAATGTTTAAGTGACGCCGTTAGGCTGCCAAATTTTTAAGGGATTCTTTCACCCTTCTCTTTTTTCAAAGTTCTACTTTCATGTCAAGTCTTTCAAGTTAATTTTTATTATGTTGGGCTATTATCTCTATATCTACCATACTGAACTTTTATGTTCATACGACGAGAGACCCTATTTGATCTCATCAATTCATTTTTGTTGAAGTTTAAGTGACGTCGTTAGGCTGCCAAATTTTTAAGGGATTCTTTCACCCTTCTCATTTTTCAGAGTTCTACTTTCATGTCAAGTATTTCAAGTTCATTTTTATTATGTTGGGTTATGAACACTATACCTATCACACTGAACTTTTATGTTCATATTATGAGAGACCCTATTTGATCTCGTCAATTCATTTTTGTTGAAGTTTAAGTGATGCCGTTAGGCTGCCGAATTTTCATAAGAGAAATCTAATTATTGTACTCCGTCCATTTTTTTCATCTCAAATGGTATGTCCTTAAAATTTTATTACCATGTTCTTAAATATTTTATATTATATCCCTCTACTATTTTATGGGTCATTTATGAATGTTTGACCCATTTCCCCTCTCTTTTCAATGTTTTCTAAAACCCTGTAACATAGCCGTTATGCTGCAAAATTTTCATCTCAAAATGTATCTCTCTTTTTCTAAAGTTATTTTATTTTATTAAGTGAATACTCAAATATCTCTATTATATATGGGTATTCACTTATATACCAAAATGTTCTATTTTAAATTTTGTGATTTACATACATGAAACCTGCTTTCCCTTTCCGTGGGTTTAAAGTGACATAATGATCATGTCTTTATAGCAGTCTTAAAAACGTTATGATTATGAAATGAAACAAATTTATTTTATGCTATATGTGTTGTTTATGAAATATTGATGATGATATATGTGGCTCACATGATAATAAATACAAATTAAGGGTGCACCCTGATAGCGCTCCAATGCATTGGGTAAAGACATAATCTCTAGAGATGACCATTTTGACTGATACCTTGGTGAATAACCTTGGTAATTTTTAATGACACCTTGGGTATTTTCCTTGGTGAAACGAAATGATTTTCAATATTAAATGTTGTATCCACATCTTCATGTTATGAAAAATGTTATTTTTATTATTATATATCTCATGATTTCTTTCTCATGCCTTAAAGTTATTTTCATGACCTTATTGAAGTATCTCAAGTTCACATGTAAAATGTTTCACTTGTTTCCCTTACTAGGACATCTGCTAACCCTTTCTTTTGATGTTTTTCCCCAGGTTATGAGATGTAGTAATGAACCTATGATGAAAATTAGGAGAAGCCTTTCAAGTGTTTAAGAATAATGTTTTATGTTTTCATGTTTTATGTTCCTGGTTTCCAAGACACTAAATCATAAAGATCCTCAGTTTTGTAAAATGTAATGAAAGTTTATGTGAGAAAAGGAGGGATTCTATAGAGGAAATGGATGACGATATGACATCATTGGATGACAAACACACATTATAGCTGGTGAAGTTACTGATATGGAAGAGAGATTTTCAAAATCGGTGGATTTAACAGATTAAGAATGAAGAATCTAGTTCTGTTCCATGATACAAGGCAAGGATAGTTGTTAAAGGCTTCCATCAGAATAAAGGTATTGGTTTCGATGATATTTTCTCGGCTATTGTCAAAATGTCTTCCATTCGGGTAGTTCTTGGTTTGGCTACCAATTTAAATCTGCAGATTGATTAGATGGATGTGATGTTAGCTTTCCTCCTTGGAGATTTAGAGGAGGATATTTATATGGAGAAACTAGATGGTTTTTTTGAAACTGGGAAAGAAAATCATGTCTGTAAGTTGAATAAGAGCTTGTATAGTTTTATGAAAGCTCTGAGGCAGTGGTATAAGAAGCTTGAATCTATAATTTCTCATCAGGGTTTCAGGAAGACATCTTATGATCATTGTGTTTTTGTTCCGAGATTTACTGATGATGTGTTTTTTATACTCTTGATTTATGTTGAGGATATGCTCATTTTTTTCCATGATAATTCTAGAATTAATAGATTTAAGAAGGATCTTTGTAAGCATTTTTTGATGAAAGACTTGGGAAAATCATGATAGATTCTTGTAATGATGATCTCCCATGACATGAAGGTCAAGAAGTTGTGGTTATCTTAGGATAGATACATTTAGAAGGTTCTTCAGAGAATTTCTATGGATAGAGACAAAGTGGTTAGTAGTCCTCTTGCTTTACATTTTAAGCTCAGAACCAGCCAGTCACCTTCTACTGATGAAGAGAGAGAAAAGATGCATCACATACCTTATTCATCTGTCATTGGCTATTTTATGTATGCAATGGTATGTACTAGACCTAATATAGATCATGTAGTTGGTGTGGTAAGTTGTTTTGTATCAAATCCAGGTAGATATCATTAGAGAGCAGTGAAGTACATTTTTTGTTATCTTCGTGGTACTTATGATCTGAGATTGTTTTTCAGAAAAGGGGAACCTATGCTTTGTGGCTTTACAGATTCAGATGTGGTAGAAGATATCGATTCGAGGAAGTATAATTTAGGCTATTTGATCACTTTTGCAGGGGGAGATGTATCTTGGTAGTATAGATTGTAGAGATGTGAGGCTTTATCTACCACATAGTCAGAGTTTATTGCAGCTACTGAGGCATGCAAAGAATTTTTGTGGGTGAAAATTTTTATTCGAGAGCTCAATTTAAATCAGGATACTTATGTTTTTTTTTATAGTCAGAGTGATATTTGTTTGGGAATGAATTCAACTTTTCATGGTAGGTCGAAACATATCAATGTTCGATATCATTGGATTCACAACATCCTTGATTCAGGATAGTTAGAGCTTCAGAAGATCCACACTGATGAAAATGGGTTAGAAATTTTGACCAAGAGTTTACCCAGATGAAAATTTGAGAATTGTCGACAGATTGTAGGGTTGGCAGTGATCACCACTTGAGTCATAACGGGAGTTTGTTGGGAGCCTTCCCGATTGGCGCACTGGGTAATGCATCTTCAAATGGTTTCCATGCAGTTTCTGTTTTAATGTGGTGTTTTAATGTGGGCCATGACGGCATGAATTAATTCACACTGTGACACTCTTTTGACGCGGCAACATTATTTGACGCTGATTATTTTTCCTATATAAGGAGGCATATGCAAGGCATTTCAACACCACTGTTTGCAAAAACACCGAGATAAAATCTTATTTTGTGATCGCCTTTCTTCGACGATCATCTTTACTGCTCTCCATCTTTTGATCCAAAATTTTATTCTTGACTATTACTTTTGAAATCTGTTCCATTTTTGGGGAGTATCTACAGTGTAACTCTTGATTTTATTGGATCCCTCTTTCTGGACTAGGTCTCGTTGTTTTTCCCTTTCGGGTTTTCCACATCAAAATTTCCTATCTCAAATATATTTTCTACACATTTAATATTGTCATTGTGCATCCGCTTCTATTTCTGGGGGAATGAATTTATTTCCATTGCGTGTTCGCTTTTCATTTGTTTGTGCCTTCATCGCTTTTCCCGTCTTTCCCAACAACTTCCCTTTGCAAATCTCCTTCCTCCGATTTCCGGACCACCCCAGGCATCCCTCCCACCACTGCTAGCATGCTCCCCACATTAAATATGTCGTATTCTACACATACATTCGGTGGCAGCTCTAGGAGGGACCAACTTTCATTGTAGTCATCGATGCTCAGAATATGCTTGTTGTCCGGCATAATCCCGTGGAACACCCCCAAATCACAAGAAGAAACTCACACCTCCTTCCTCCTATACGGAGCAACTCAATGTCGTATTTTGACTTCCACACCCATGCCTCCGAGTCAAACATGTCAAAGATCATAACTATTTGTTTCGAGAAGTCAGCACACTTCCTCAATAACATAAACAAACAAACCTATCTAATTTCATTGATAAATCTAGGAATAGTTCATCAACAAATCTACCAATTTTAGTTAATTGATTTCTTATTATATTATATAATTTTCCAAGGAACATGGAAGCTCACCAGAATATGATTTTGTAGCACAGTGGATGGATGGTGATTATGAGTAGCCATAGATGGTCACTAATACAAACATGTTAGTTGGGGTTTGGGATGCATTTTACTTGTTTCAAGGTAGGTTTTCAGATGTAGAAGTGATGGAAAACCCTCAGGTTGAGGTCTTATCATAATAGAAGGTCATGGTTTGAAGGCGCCAATATGACAACATAGAGGGATACAAAATCAAAGAGAATTCCCCTTTCGGTTTGCCCCAAGATTACTCGAATAAAGGGACTAAATAGTTTGAGGGTGTTGCCTTGAACAAGATAACCTGAAATCATTCTGGATCGGAGCATGTGTTGGATGATAATATTGGAGTCACAGGTGATGCAGTTCCATTCCTTGCACACCATCCCGCATGTCTTCAGGGTTTCTAAGGTCACCCAACTGAGGTTCTCAAATACAATTTTAGATAGTATGCATGTCCCATTACTCTCTTCCATTCCCGGATCCTTAACTACAGAGGAATAACAGAGCGCAGTTGAAATTTATAGTTTGCCGGCTGTTTTAAATATTAAAAATATGATGTGTAGAAAGCGGGATTGACAGGATACGAGATCCGATGTTGGGATTATTTAAATCTTTAAAAGATAGGAAAAAGAACATGCGCCATGAATATCTATAACTAGAATTAAAGGAGGTGATTGACACAATACGATATCCTATTTTGAGATTATTTAATTCATGAAAATAATGGAAAAATAAAAATGAAAAAATAAATCAGAGTCATGCATATCTTAAACTCTAATTAATGGAATGTTTTGATCATTGAAATTATTGATGGCCCACCGGCCAAAAATATAAATGTGAAAAATATTATTGAATGTTTTTTACTATTAACTATTTTTTCATAAAATATGCAAACAATGTTACTATGGAGAGAAATATGATTAGTTCATATGTTTGGAATTTAAATGAATATAAGATATTTTTCTTGTTTTTCTATTATGGGGTCCCTATGGATGATTCTGTAGGATTATTTGGTCACATTCTAGGCCATCTTGTGGTAGATATGGTTACCCTTCCGATTACCAATGTTGATTGGAGGAATGTGCCTCAATATTAGAAAATTGTTGTCTTTTATTTACATAAAAATTTAATTCAAATACATTATGGTTTAATTTAAGGTCGTTATGTTATTAAATTCTAATATTTAAAAAATGAATGTGATTATACAATTCAGGAACAAGGGGGTTATATAATGATTTAAGAAGCAATGGTCGTCTCTCTACAAAATTTGTTCATTGAATTATGTCAAAAGATGAATGGATCAATCCGTTGTGATATTTCATGAATGGATGGTAGAAACCCGATAAATCACACAACATAAAAATAATTTTAAAAACTAAATTTTATTGGTTTTATGTTCAAATTTAAATATAAAGAACTCCTTAATTTTTAACCTATGTATCATGTCGGTTCTAGTAGTGGCATGTGATGATGGAGATAGAGAGGTTTTGAGGAAATTTCAGTGGGATTATACTTGTAGTAGTGAATTTGAAACACCAATCAATGTAAATTTTGACTATTTCATATACATTTTCAGTTCTGGGAGTGATTGCTTAGGGTTTATTGCACTAGTTTGTCCAAAATGATTTAGATACTTAATGTTATCAATGTGGTACATTAGAAACTCATTGAGTTGCTGTATTTTTTTCATATTTGATAGGTGGAGGATATATGTAATGATTATTTATATCTTTTTGTGTTATAGTTGGATATCTATTTTTGTTTTGCTATTTTGGGACTACAGATTCAACAAATGTAATTTTTTTATATTGATATATCTCATAAATTTAAACCACATCCATAAATCCAAAATAATTATTTATCAGAGGTTTCACCTTCCAAAAAATGACTGCGAGATAGTGGTGGTTTAAACCGCAACAAAAAAACCACTGCTAAACAAACATTCAATGATGGTTCCCAAAAACCGACACTAAATGGATGGAACTGATTAGAGTTGAATGTCGACACCAATTTTAGTGATGGTTTTTTAAACTATCGCATAATCATATTGTGGTAGTTTAAATAATAACCATGTATCGATTTTGATGTAGTGGGTGTGACCGTAAATCCCAAATGTTGGACTATGAGGTTTTTGGTATCTTGATTCGATTAGGGACACACCAAGGGACATTCTTCCATATTAGTGATAGGTTTGTCCTGAGTTATGGGAATGGGATTGATGACCCCTATATTGGGTTCCCAATGTGAAATATGTGTTTGGGGGCCATGGAGTGTACCCTAGTTTGATATCAACCCTGGAAAGGGGTAGTGTAGGGGAGTTGGACTATTAGTCTGGGTGTCACATTTGAACATGAGAGATGCCAGATTGATAAATATGATAGTGAGAATAGATGATGAAAGGAAAATGGAATAATGCATGAAATAGTAAAATATATAAAAATAAAATTTAAAATAAATTGTAAAAGGTGATATAAGAAATGAGGTTTTGGGGATGGGGGGTAGTCAGGGTGAAATGTTAATCTTTTACATTTTTTGGATAGTAATTCTCCTAGGTGTGTGATTAATTTTTTATTTATAGATTTTATAATTTTGGGGAGGGTTAATGCCCCCATGTTTATATGTTTCTTTTGGTTTTGAGGATGGTGGACACCCCCGAGTGTAGCATGATATAGTTCCAGGGAGGGTTAAGGCTCCCCATGTGTAGGATATGGTTCTGTGGATGGTGGATTCTCATAGATAAAATGTATGGTATTGGGAATGTTGTATTCCACTTGTTGGATATGTGGTTTTGGTTAGGGGATGTGACCCCCCCCCACCCAAGTGGGGGGATATGTCGTGTGGGTATGGGATAAAATCTCCTGAGAGGATGGATATATGGTTCTAGGTGGGGGATAAAACCCCCCATGTGGATGGATTTTTTAAATTATAGGGATGTTTATATTTTCCATGTGTGGATCATCATTTTATAGGGATGGTTATGTTCCCATCAGGTGGTTACTTATGCTCAAAGACACTCTGGAACTAGATAAAGCATGTATAGTCGATCTTGGTGTCACTATAGAACACGAGGATCGATTGTGGTTAAATTATTTTCATTTAATAGCTATTTATTTATCTGTATCATATCATATGTTCATACATGGAATATATTCGCTATGTTGGGGACACCATTGGTGGTGTCCTACTGAGTTATACTCACACTATTCTCGGGCCTCCATGACACTTTGGTACCCGATTAGATTTCATTGTTCGCAGGTTCTGTTTGGGCAGAGTCCTAATGTTGTTTAATCTAGTATGAGAAACTTAGTGGGATTTATATACTAGGATTGATGTGAGGCTCGAGGATAGCAGTAGATCCTCTAGTGTATTTTATTTTATCGTTTTATTTGGAAAATTGGTTCAGCCAAATGTGATACCAGATATATCTACATGCTTGCATGACATTAATTTTCATTAATTATTGAATGGTTTTTTTGTTCCATGTATTAAGATTGATTATTATTATTGATTTTGTTTGTCTATTTTTTGTTCTTATTTCACTCATATATGAGGGTATAGTCACTCTATAGTATCACCTTAGACTCTCACTATTTTTCGAGAGCGTGTAGTTTATAGGGAGGCATGAATGAGTTCACATAACACTTTAGTAAGATTATTGAATAGTGAAATAGGTTGGGGTGTTTAATTATATATAAAAAACATAAAATTTGAATAAAATAATTTAGATAAATATCCTGAATAACAAATAATTTGAATAATTTAATTTTTTTAAAATCTAATAAATAACTTGAATCAACAAAAATATATAATTTTAACATATAAAATTTATAATGTGAATAAAAAAAATTAATTAAACTAAAATGAATAAGATGAATGTTATTAAATAAATAAACTAAATAAAAATTTTAGATAAATAAATCGCATTGTTAAATAAATATTTAAATAAATTATTTAACTAAATTTTTTTAAAATATAACTTGAATAAAAATTAAAATATGTAATTTTATTTTCTAATATAAATAAGTTGAATTAAAATTTTAAAATAAATAAATTAAATATATAAAGTAAATTCACTTCCTTCATAAATTTTGGTTCAAGATCATGATGATTGTGATAAAAATATATATGAAGGAACTATCCTAAATAAAATATTTCCCATTTCTTCCACACCAATTATATAAAAAAATTATTTTAGTAAATATTTGACCAATAATCATATTTTTTTAATATATAATAAATAATATTAATTTTTATAATTAATCAATATCGATCATCATAAAAAAAATTATCTCCTAGTATTTGATTAAACATTTTATTTAAAAATATGGATATGTTTAAAATAAACAACATGGAAACAAATTAAATTAAATTATCTGAATATTTAAAAAATAATAATTGGTATTAAAAAATAAAAACAAATAATTTAAATATTTAAAATAAATTACCTGAATACGTTAAAATATTTCAATTAAATTAATTTATGTTAAATTTATTTTAATTTAAAAGATAATAATTTAATAAACTATTTTATTCACAAATTCATGATCTAGTCAATGTCTATTTTGATGAAAATCTGTACAAAGACTACATTGAAGTGTGTATTTCCAATTTCCCCTTGTTGATTTCTCCCGTATTGTCCTATTTATTGTGAGAGTGGGTTCCCTAGATCCAACTTGTATGTGTAGTTTGATTGCAATCACATGTATAAACTTGATATATGCATGGGTTTAACTTAATGTGATTGTAATATTAATTTTTCATGTACTATATATATGGCAATGTTCATAGATTACATGTCATATTGAACGGCTATAGAAGCTTTCAACTATAATGAATACATTAAGATATTATGATAATAATCTTAAACATGTTTCATGCTGTCTAGATATATCATTATAAAAGGTCGTAGATGGAGTTTTAATAATATGTGTGAGGAGCTCAAAAGCATTGAGACTTCTTCTCATAATGACTCCACTTGTTGATCTCATGTATATGAGATCAATAGGGCTATCCCGCTAATAGGAACACTATATTCTTTCAGTGGTATTGGTAATTTCTATTTATGAACATGTGTATTGGTCTCCTTACTTGGTATTAATGTATGTCATTGACCGTAAACTTTTTCATACGTGATTGAAACCATGATAGTGTTTGTTTTTCGAAAGGAAGCTTGAATTGTATTCGACATGATGATTTGACATTGATTTTATAAAAAAGACTTGGCTTATTTCTTTCATGTACAAGAAGAGATATTTTGATCCCTGTTGATGAGGTTGTTAGTGCATTCATTAAACCTGTGGCCATAATAGAAGAATGTAAGTCCATCTTTCATGTATAAACATATAATAAATAAAGAAAAGAAGGATGGTCGAACAAAGATATACATCCTTATTTATAAAATAACATTTAAAAAACATATTATATTATACAATGTAAATTCATAAGAGAGGATTTCATTATTATAACTTGACCTTATATCTTTAGAGTCCTTAATGTGTTTCTAGACACCACTCCTGGTGTATGTGTAGAACTCACTTCCATCGCGATAAGGACCAAATGGGCCAATTACTAATTTTATTCAAATTTTTGTCTAATTATGATGAATTGGGGTTGAGGAAATGGTAGACCCTACCATGATGATTGGGTAATGTCCAAGTGTGAACAATCACAATCAATTAAATAAATTCATTGTTATTTTAGTTAAGAATAACAAGAATTGAATTTATTAACTCATTGTATTCATGAGTCATTAAGTGAAATACAAGAAGAATATTTACGAAATAAATTCATTATTCATGGTTCGTTAAATATTTCAAAGGAGGTTAGATTCATGTTAATTAGTCAAATTTTGTTCTGTAACATGATATTAATTTTAGAAGTGAGGAAATATTTACGACAACGGTGACATGTTATAACCCCCAACAATGAAACATCTTCAATTAAAAAATGTATAGTTTTTTATGCTTATGTGGAAATTTTACATTACTCAATTTTACACTTCATTCTTCTTCAAATGTTATAATACCTAGATGAGACAAGTTGACCAATTCAATTAAACTGAACTAGCCTTGTTTTATGTAGGAAACCCACAAATAACATATGAGGGGGGCTTTGAACCCCCACCCTCAATAATTTGGTACAATGAAGGCATGAAACTTAGTTAATAAATAGATAATTTATATACTATTTGGAAATAAATATGGATTATCATTATTTCCATGGATGGTGATACCTATGGGCTCTTTTCACGTGGGAAATATTTACCATGCCCATTCAACTCCCGAACTCTATCTTATGTCATTCATCGCAGTTCATAGATCATTATTAGATAATAAGGATTAATCTAGATAATTTATTGCAACCTATATGTACCATATATATATATATGATGTACATTGAATATAAACCTTTCAAGCCTGAATACTTTCTTGCTACTTCTTGTCTACTTCTTTTACTTCTACTGTTTTTTATTTCCCATATCCACACCAATTATTTGATGCATGTTTTTTCAATGATACAATTTACCCCTGATAAATCAAATGTTTTATTTCAAAATTTCTTATAGTTTCAATCAGCATAAATAATTTTGATAACAAATTATCAATATAATTGTTTTCTCTGCATTGCGCTTTATGATGATGTTGCATTCATCACTATCATTGGTGTAAGATAATTATTAACATGAAAAATGTGGGTCTTTTTTTCAATATCAAATATTTTTTCTCATATTCAATGAATTGAATGTGATTGATTATTATTTAGATAGTATATATAATCAATGTTGTCTATATGGAAACAAATATCATTCATCAAATGAAAAAGGAATCATCGCCACCCAAAGTGACTGAATGTTGAACATCATTTACTTGTTGTTCACCAATGTGAACATCACTAATCATGCCAAGATGACATATTAATATTCTTAATCTTATACATGTTAAACATAAAGGTTTCAATATATATAAGGATGTATAAATTCTCATGATAGTGATGGTATTTAATTTTTGAATTTTTAAATAAACATTGTACTTGTTTCCTTTTCATTTATTTATTATATATAAAAACTATTTTCTATATTTTATTGATCTTCATCTACCAATATGGAAGAAAATTTTGAATTGAATATTCAGGTTATTGTCTTCAAAACATCAAAAAATATAATATATTTTTTTTATTAAATTATTAGAAGTGAATGAAAATATACATAATTTTGTTCTAAATATAGTATGGGGTGAATCTGATATTTTTCAAATGATAATTGTGTCGTATTTTTGTTTATAACATTTTATATTAATATAACCAGAAGAAGTGGTTTGTTGTCGATACATATTTAAAGAGCCCAATGAATTTTATGAATATTTATAAAATAGTGCTTCTCTAAAGTATAATATCAAAATAGTTTCTTTCAAAAGTATGTTGTAAAATGTTTTCCATCTATAATTATTTTCTCTTTTAGAAGAAATATCATTGAAAATTATGATTTAACATGTGTTATCATCATTTATTTATTATTAATTCCAACTCTTGAAGAGTTATTATATGGTCATGTATTTACATTTACTAGTTTTAAAAATTAATGAATGTTTTTGGAAGAGTGAATATATTCCTACCAGAAGGTTCAAACTTCATAATAAATAATGATTTGTTTTATCTCATGTCTCAATGAGATATATTAAACCACATTGATATTCATGAAAATAGATATCATATAGATGTTGGATAAAATAGGTGGTGAATGAATGTTTATATAAAAAGAATTCATAAAAGATAAAAATTAATTCTAAATAATTTGTTATGTACAATTTAATTGATTATGGTAAACCATAAGTTTACTGATCCTAAAACATTAAATACACATATATGTGCATCAATTTATTGATGAAACAATAGGAATCCATCATGGGGACATTGAAGGATTTATTTAATGGATGTTTGTTTACTAACTTATCACTTATAAGAGAATTATTAATTCTCATTATGTTATTATGAATGACCCTCTATGAATATTTTCCAAGAATAACCTATTTTTTGGATAAACTATTTCTATCACCGCTAGCTATATTGGAAGTGAATTTCCAATATTTATATAAAGTAAAAATTATGATATGTAAACATGGGTGCACCCACATTCCATGAGACACTATTTTAATATTATACAAGAGGCAAATCTATAAAATGGACATGTGTATTATTATTTGTAGGTGAGTATATATCATACGTTAGGTGTGATGTGTAAAATAAATATAGAGCATCATACACTTTAAATAAAATGTTATAGCTGAACCATTGAGAAGATGATTGAAACATTTATATGAATAATTAAAATGTAAATAATGACTTGGAAATCAATAGAAAAATTATACACACCACAACTATCTATATAAAATCATTTTTTATTGTGAGTAGAAAACCATAAATACATTTTCCTCTGAAGAGAAAAATGAATGTATTGACAAAATTATGTATTTTTAGGTATTGTCTCACATCGGCTCTAGATAAATTATTAGATCTTATTAAACGTTGTTAACCAGACATTTAAAATTGGTGTGGAATTAAATTATGTTTGATGTGTGTGTGTTATAATAAAAATCTAGCATCAAAATAATAATTCTTTAAAAATAGTTGTTCAACGGTGGTTTAATGAATAACTGTGGATCTTCCCAGGGGTCCCAGTCGAAGTGAAACACTGAATAGATCACCCCCGGAGTCGAAGGATGCATGGGTCCGGACGTACACCACCATGAGTCATGCTGCCATGCGATCGTGACCGACATCCCTCTGCAAATCTTCTTCCTCTGATTTTCAGACCACACCAAGCATCCCTCCCACCACAGCCAGAACGTTCCCAACATTAAATCTGTCATAATATCCACACACCTTCGACGAAAACTCTTGGAGGGCCGAGCTTTCATTGTAGTTGTTGATGCCCAGAATATTCTTGTTGTCCGACATCATCCAATGGAACACCCCCTGAATCACAACATGAAACTCACTCATCATTCCTCGCATATGGAGAAACTCAAAGTCATCATTTGTCTTCCACGCCCATTCCTCCAAGTCAAACACGTCAAATTGCAACACATTTTGTTTTGAGAAGTCAACAGACCTGGTCAATAACATAAAAAAATAGACCTCTCTAATTTCATCTGTAAATCCAGAAATAGTTTATCAATAAATCTAAAATATTTAGTAAATTGATTTTTTATTATATTATATAATTTTTCAACGAACATAGAAGCTCACCAACATATGATTTTGTAGCGCAGAGGATGGATGGTGATTACGAGTAGCCACATATAGTCACTATCAGATTTTTGGATTATTTATATATGGAAAAGATAGGAAAAAAAACAGGAGGGGTGAATATATTTTAACTTGAATTAAAGGTATTTTTTGATCATTGAATGTCATTTATTTTCTGGATGGACCTCCAGCCAATTGAAAGGATTATATCTATATATTTGATAATCAATCCCAATGCATGGTCAGATGAGTTTGGTGCGGATGACATAGCAATACACTCTAATTCATCCAATTTTTCACTAACATTAATATGAGTTTTTGCAACGCTGCCTTTTAATAGCGTTAAAAAACAAGCACATATAAATGGTACTTTTAACAATGTTAAAAAAACAATGTTAGAAGTTCCCCTTGATTGGCATTTTAGCACTGTTAAATGGCCCATCTTTATCAAAGTTTTATTACTGGTGTTGATAAAATTTTGTATTTAAAAAAAATCATAGAAAAATAATATATTGACATATAAATATATAATTATATCTATATTGATAAAAATATATAAGTATTTTTATTTTGATATAAATATAATATATAATTCTTAAATATGTTTTAGATAAGCATAAATATACATTTTCATTTAATATATAAGATATGTAGTTAAAATGACTTACAATTTTTTTTTAATTTTTTTAATAAATAATTTTCTAATTATTTTGGAGTAGTAGTCATTTAATAACAATTTGAACACACAAAAATGGAGAAATTAATAAAAGGTCTAAAATAAGTTGAAAACATAACTCAAACTTCAAACGACCATAACTTTTGATCCAGGTGTTCATTTATGCTCTGTAGTATATCAAATCCAAACCTGTGACAATCTCTATGCCATCATAATCAAGAAAACATCTGTCACTACTTTTTTGAGTCAAAAATGGTCCATAAGGTCATCAAAACGAATTTTTTAGCCCGGATACCCAAATTTTTTAACATTTGATAAAATTTTAGCCTAGTTTAAAGGGGGGATTTTTTCCCTTTTCCAGTGGGGAGTGAATTTATTCCAACGGATTACATTAATATATATATTATGGCTTTGAAATTTTATCATTTTTTCACAATTTACGGTTATGAATAATCCAATATATAACAATATAAACATATTTATTATATATTAACACATAAAAATTTAATTTCATAAATAAATAATAAAATAAAAAATGTGAAATTGCACATGGTATTTTGATTGGAAATTTTTAGTTTAAATTTTCATTTGACACTTTTAGTGTAAATTTTACATTAAATTTTAAATGAAATTTTGTAATGATTATTTTATATGAATTATTTGTGTGTGGAAGTTTGTGTGTTTATATATATATATATAAATATTTGATTAAGGAGTAAGTGATATATTATGATATAAATGATCTGGTAAAACAAGAGAATACAACCAACTTTGGAACAAATCCATCCAAACATGAGTTTCATTCAAGAGATATCTAGTAACTAAATGATGATCCGCTATATTACCCAAAATTTTTGTAGAGGAGAAGAAGAATGCCATAAAGCAGAGATGAAGTGATTGGTTAATTGTGATTAAAATTCCAGAAGTATAAATTCCATACCTCGGGGAAGAGATAGCACAAATGAAATTGAGGTAATCTGATTCCAAAGTGTTGTAATTCCATCATTACATTAAAGTGAATTCCAGGACATGAACAATTTATTGAGCTTCAGCGACTACAGGTATGAGGGATGCTAAGGAATAATATGGAAGAGATGCAACGATCAGCCCATTAGAGTCCCATGTGATGGAGTTGAAACTAGTGATGACATTATCTAAAGGCGATCCATCTACATTGATTTTCAGGGTTCCACCATTGGGGGGTTTCCTTGTACAAGTATCATGATTGAAAGGAGGGTCAGAAGACATATGCTAATTGTGGTTCCATGATGATAACCAATGAGATAATTTCTCAACCAAAAAGGTTCCTGGATTGGAGACCTTTTTAAAGATAATTTCATTTCTCCTCTCCCAAATGATCCATGCCACTATGCAAATAGAAGATAGGTGCTTGATGGTGAGGGGTGAATACCATTTTATTGGAAGTGTCATTAGATCAAGTGCCATATCCAGAAGGTTGTCAACATGAGGGTTGAAGGTTCACCAAACATTCCTTAATCTAGGGTAGTTGGAAATGAATTTCATGGGTGATTCAGGCATGGATATACATATATGACATGTTGGGTTGTCTGACGCATGGAGAGAGGAATGATACTCTAGCGAAGGAAGGATCCTAGTGCAGACTTACCACCAAAAAAAGTAGGATTTAGGGGGAATAAAATAGAGAAAGATATATTTCCAAAGAGCCTTAGCCTCCAGATTCTGAGCATTTGATGATAGGGAACACCCATATTTTATAGCATATGTACAAGATCATTCCTTTCTCCAAGATAAATGATCCAGACCCAAATCTCTAGACATCGGGATACTAGGAACAAGTTTCTGATCCCTCTTTTTAAACTAGGAGGATATTTTCATAGGGTCAAATCTGATTCCATCCTCATTTAAATGGGAGAGAAAATTCATATATTTACATCCATAACAGACATGGGAAGTTTCATTTATCCCATTTCCATCATCCATACATGAGTCAATCTAAATATTAAAAAATGATCCATTTCTAGTTATCTAGTAACATCTTCTATGGAGGGTCACTCACTAACCCCACAGGATACACCAATTAAATAGGTGTGGGGGCCTAATGGGGCACTGAAAAAATTAGTATTAGGGAAGTATTTATCCTTCATAACATTAACATAGAGATAATTATATTTTTTAATGAACCATTATCCTTGTTTGGATAAAATTGAGTCATTGAAGAGGCGTAATTCCTTGTACCCAATCCCCATATAAGGCTTGGGTTGTAGTGTTTATCCAAATAGACCCAGTGAACCTTCTGTATTGATTCATTGAGATCCACTAAAAATATGCAAAGCTAGAGTGGATCTTCTTGATGATGAAGATGAGTATATTGAAGAGCTTCATAAAATTGGAGGTAATAGATTGGGTGACTAATTTAATTTTAATTCTTTTTCCTGATTTGGAGACTCTTTTGTAACTCTAACCTTGAATTATTTTATTGACCATCTACACTATGCTAGACAAAAATTGTCAATTAGAGTGACCAAAGACCATTGGAATCCCAAGGAACATGTGTATAATAAGTTTTCATTATTCCAATGTGTCCCAAGAGTAATGGGGAAAATCATTGGCAATGATGAGTTGTAAAATGGGAAGTCCCTGATGAAAATCCTTTTCTCAATGAATGAATTTATCATTGATTTATGATGAAATGTGATTGGAGAAATCATTAGAAATTAAAATGATCAGGGAAGGGGAAATGGGGTCTCCCTAGAGAAGTCCCCTAGAGGGAGAGAAGCTCTGAAAAAATATTCTTTTAATGAAAATCATGAATGTGATGGAGGTCAAAAATTTCATATTGATATCAACCCATATTGAGAATAACCCCATTTTTAAAACAAAAAATTGGATTAAAACCCATTAAAATCCAAAAAAAGATTTAGTCATGTCTAGCCTCTAGGACATGATTCCTCATTTGGCCACATTGCAGGTCTTCATAGAGTGAATGTTTTCATGGGAAATAATCCCACCGTGTGAGATAAGCCTAACAGGGGAAAATGGACTTTGGTTTTATGAAACAATAGAAGACAGAAATGTGTGGATAATATTAATTAGAATCTTTGAGAAAATATTATTGGTGAAAGTGAAATGGATAATGGGATGAAACTCTAAGACCCATGAGGGTTTCATGGTTTTAGTAATTATAGTGATGTTGGTTTCATTGATCATGGTGAATTTGGACTTCCCATGATAGAGGTCCCTTATCAATATTAACACATCATTCCCCACAATGTGCCATATGTTTTAAATGAAGAGGGAATGTAATCAATCTAGGCATGGGGATTTAGTGGAGTGGATTTGTATGTAGGTGAAAAGGATTTCCTCATCAGAAATATCCTGGGTGAGCTTGACATTCACGGCCTCAGTAACAATAGGAAAAATGTAGGAGGAAACCTTAGCAAGGATGGAGGGCTCACCTACCATAAAGAGATCCTGAAAATAAAATGAAGGACAAGGTCGTGGATCCTCTATTCTTTCAAGAAAATTATTCCATCCAATGAGGTAAGGATAGAAATATGGTTTATATAATGCCTTCCAAAATATTTCTCAGAGAAATATTGTGTATTTATGTCCGCTTCATTAATATGAATGTTGAAGGCATGCATGGGCCAATAGCTTGGTTTTATTTTGAGTGCTTCATTGAGTTTAGTCTCAAGCATTGAAATTCTGGAAATGCTCATGGATGAAGGTGGTATAGATTGGGGCTCAATGAGTGTTTTTTCAATAGGATCACACTACTGATCTTTTTGGTGGAGGTGCAAACCACTCCATTTTTATAAGATAGATAGGAGCTTAGGATTTAACACAAATAACATGTCTGCTAGTAGTCCATCCTATATTAATAACTTCTTCACAACCCCTTTCCCCCATCTAGTATATTTCAAACCTTAATGGGATTTCATGCCATATATTTCTATGGAAAATAATTAGGATAATGAGAATGATATAGTGTTTTGACATGGCTGGGGTGAGGTGGGTGACCTAAAAGAGGTTGAAGATGGTGAGCGATTCAGAATACTCCATGAATCTGTCATGTCTCTCCTCAATGTAGTTTTTTTTCTTACCATATATGGTACTGTGTAAAGGGGTTACCCATAAGACCTAGGTCATTAATACATGTGAATTGAGTCTCCTATATTAAGTCTCTCATATGGGTGGATATTCTCTTTGAACCCCCTCTATTTTATTTTTAGAACATGATCTTGTTAAAGTCTCATACCACAAGGAGGGGTATTGTGATGTTGTTTTTAATTTTTAAAGGTTGTACAATGAATTTTTTTATAATTTTGTGAGGAAAATCCAAAGAAACCAATAAAGGACCAAATAGGCATGTTGGGATGTTTAACAGAGGTAGAAATATGGTACGGTGGGAGGTTCTTAATTCTGATGTCCACATACCCCTTCCACAGGAGGCAGAGTCCACCAGCATGGCCAAGCTGTGAGATAGAGAAGAATCCATAAAAACTGTCATTGGAGGTAATGTCATGTGTTTCCTTATTTTCAAGTATAGTTTCAAACAATAAAAACAAACTCTGGAGACTTAGATTGCTCATGCGTTGGAGCATACAAACTATGTTTGGGTTTTAATGACCCATATAGTTCCATCATATGATTTTTATTATGTTAGGTCGGGCTTGGTAAGACCGGCCTTTGCCACTAAAATTTTGACAAATAATCTTCTATATGTAGGTTTTCATATTTTTGGGAGTTTCTCACTCCCATAGATGAGTATGTGCTTCTCTTGTATCCACAATGTTCTGCAGGGGTCAAATCCCAACTCCCCTCTACTTATCCTTCTCAAAATACTATTTTTTACATTAGTAAATGTAAACCATTGATGTCATCATCTACCTGGCAGGTGGGCAATGGAGGCTCAATGCCTAGGGGAGGGACCAGGTCTAGGGATTCAGGGTATGGGGGTGGAATTAGGTCTGTGGGGGGAATGTAGTTGTGTATTGGGAAATATGGTGTTTTAGATGTATTCTAATGTCATTGAGGCAGTGATATAGGAATGGTTTTAATTTTCACATGTTATTTATTTAGGATGAAAATAGAACTCCAAGAGGCCCTTTGGCCATCTATAGTGTTTGTGTTTCCTATATTCATTGGATGATGTAATACCCCGAACCAGTTACCCAGAGTAGGTGCATTATTTTAATACATTGGCATGATTACAAGGAATCAAGTCTCGAAGGACCGATTGGTTTAGCAGTCTTGGAAAATAGATTACATACATGAATACTACATTACACTTCATAATATACAAAACAACATAAATAATCCTTTATGAATTACATTATTCCCTTGTCTTAACCCTGTATATCAATCACAATACACTTCTTGGAATCCTGAGATAAATAAAACATAGAAAGGTGTGAGCTCAGATGATCAATAAGGATAATAATATAGCGGAAACATTCTTAAATAAACATAACCATTTTAGGAAATGTATAACTAAAATAAAAGCCTTTTAAACTTGAACTTCATCATAATATGGAAAAGATAAAATGAAATAATTCCATTTACTTATTCACATGGATATTCTTCTAGTCGAATAATCACATGCAATATCAATATCCACTTTCATAATGATGGAATGCATAATGCCAGACTATCATAACCATGTATCCAAGGCCTTGGGCCAAGACTACGAATAAGATTTTTTCAAGGCCTCGTTACAAGACACTAGTTTGTCTCATGAGTCCTACCAATTCATCGAGGAGCTATAGCGGGCTCCACCCGTCACTTATTATGTCCAATGTATTACTCATATGAAAAGGTCTAAACATAACATAAACATTCGTATTAAAACTAGCATACGAAATGTCAATAATTTACCCATAAAATATGAATGGTATAAAATTAACACATCCACAATCAAACATATCACAAAACCATCAACACAATACGGAAGATTAGTATCATGATAAATCAACTTCAAAACAAGTTTAAAATCCATTAAATAATTTTGAAGTGGATGAAAATGATATGTAAAACTCATTAAGAGAAATACAACTTTTTCATGAAAACTTTTAAAAGTCACAAAATTTAGAAAATAAGTCATTTAAAGACATTTTTGAATCAACATGTCGCATACCACTTTGAAACTTTTTAATGGAATTAACATTTTAAAAACATTCATGTCCATATAAATAAATCCATAAAACCCATTTTGAAGACATGGACATTAATGGGAATTATTTATAAGAATAAATATTTAAAACATTTGAAAATATGTTTTAGTAAAAAAAAATCCCTTAAATAATCCCTTTGAAAAATCTTTCATAAAACATGTACATGGATAATAAATATGTCCCAGTAGATACTTTCGTAATAACAACCTCGGATAATAACGAGATTGTGAAATTAACACTTACAAATTTGGTAACTTACGAAACATACACCACATGAAATAGGTATCATAAAATCAATATGTAAATACACCTAAATTAAATTTTATTACACAAATAATACAATTATGGTCAGTACATACACCACACAAAAGGTAATAGTGGCAATATGGCATGAATCTCACAGGAATAACGAGTGAGATGAAAACCCCTTACCTTGCACTTTACTTTAGTCGAGGGTACGTTTAGCCTCTTGTATGAAGAATATAGTATGTTATTTAATTATACCAGAACCATATTAATATTTATGACATCATATATTATCCATTTGTGACTTTATACTACCCATTAAATAATAATTTCCATGTTATACTAATAATTCGGTTAATAATCGCTTTATTTATCGTACGTGTTTTAACTTGTTAATCTTGATTGTATCACTTAGATACTGATTTAAATAATTCCAGAATATAAAAAATGATTTATTTATCATATATATTTAGAATATAAAATTTTATAATAGACATATATATGAAATGGAAAACACCGTTTATGGAGATGGTAGTCCGTGCGTATGCATAAATGTTGTTTCCATTTTCATATAGTATTGAACGGAAGTATGTGAATAAGATATATTTAAGTACATAAATACTTATATATATAAATATATATCTCCAGTAGAATTATTATGTTATATATTACATACTTATTAGTAATATATATTTTTTATAATCGTCAATGAATGGTGTACTTGGAAATGAATCTCATCGTATCGTGGAGACAGTAATCCGTACGTACGCACGAGGGAAAATAGCATTGTTTTGATATTAATATAATATATAGTTGGATTGTATATAAAATATACAGAATCCTTATCATGTTATATTTATTATTTACATTAAATACACAACATTATTATACCCATCCAAATAATAATGTATTGAATAACAATTACACCACGACGTGGAGACGGTAAGTCGTACGAACACACGTATGGTGAAATGTATTTAAAAGGGTGGATGGAATAATTAATTTGGTTGTACAATAATTATAATAACATCATAGTATATAGAATATAATGGATTTATTATTTTATAATGGAAACAACAAAGAAAAAGGAAGTGGAAGAAGAGAGGAACTTGAAAGAGGGTGGTTAAATCATTACCTCTTCTTCGGGTTCTTCCTTTTGATTTGATCAAATGGGCTCCATAGGATTGCTTTATGATCAAACTAAGGCCTCTAGGTTTAAGGGAGGATAGTTGAAAGGGTATTTGGGCAGGTTTTGGCCGATCCAAATGGATTAGAAGGTGTGAATTAGAGAGAAGGGGGAGTGCCCTTTTATAAGATTGATGAGAGGAACCATAAGAAAAACTAAAATATTATTTTATAATAAATTTGTATTCAATTACTAATGTCTCCAATGTTTATTATTTAAATTATAAGGTTGGGATAGGTGAAAAATACTCAACAAATAGGTTTTAGACAAGTTTTTGTTACCATTTTAACCTTATCATTTATATTTTACTCTAAGTTAAATAATTTATCTTTTAGAGTGTCTTCTTGTATTCTTACACTGTATAGTTAATAAACATACTATATACTGCCAATCGAACCCCAAATGGTTCATTAATGTCATATATATTATTATATATGTCGTTTGGATGAATCTTATATTTTTAAGACCATTATATAAATTAATAATATAATATTTGTTTTAAAAACTATTTTATGTCAATTTTGACACTATTTGGTATTTGTTTTTTTCTAATATAATAAAAACATGATTACGTAAAAAATTACATTTAATCAATAACAACATGTCATATTAAACTAGAAAATTCGTTAATGTCAAAAATACTATGAAATTATATTTATTTTAATATTTATAATACCATTTATTTGATTCTTTCATTAATAATATAATTACTGCATCATCATTGTGTCATAAATAAATTTATCTATTTAATCACTAGAAATTATAAATAAAATTCCATGATGTAGGAAATATTTTTATATTTCTAATTAATATTTATAATCCAATTTATCTTTTGTAAAACCCTATATTAAAAATGTTTTGGTTATTAAACTTTTATTTTAACTCTTTTAACTCTTCTTTGAATTAAATAATAATAAATTTCCTAATCTAATAAAAGTGGACATAAATGAAAATATTTTATTCCTAAGGTTGTTTTTGGTCGAGATACGCTTGTCCAATAGAATTAGGACATGTGTTAGGGTAATATTAATATCATATTAACCCTTAATTGACCTATTTACTTTAAATCAAGGTAATTTAAAGTAAGAAGTTACTATTCACCAAAAATTATTTTTATCTTATTGAACCACATTTAACTCCTTTAAATTAACCGTGTCTCTCGGATTTTCTAAATTCCACTCACAGAAGCGGTAATATTATGTTTTATGTAAATTTTCAAATTCTCCTAAGAGGTGGGTAAAAGACGGTGGAAAGTTCAATAATATTTTTACATATTTAAAATTATTCTAAACTAACTTCAATGAATTAAATTGAATGTATATAGCTGTTATGTAACTTTTATGACCTTACTTAAATTTAAATAAAATAGATAATTATTTAAATAAAAATTTGGTTTTAAACTATAAATTCATCAAAAATTGAAAGCTTTCAGAAAAATATCAAAAATTCAGCCTAAGATATATTTGATATTATGAATTTAAAAATGATGTCTATTTTACCAAATTCAAATAATATAAGTTTCATTAATTAATTAAAAAATTAATTCCCGTTGTCAAAACAAATAGCGTGTTTTTAGGAAATAGTAACTCTCAAAAGATTGACACTTGTTTATGTCTGGTATAAATTTAAAATTATGTCCAATGATCAAAATTGTATTAAATGGTAAAAATATATTCTAAATATACTTTAAAACCACTCAAATTCATTATTTATAACTATTAATTAGTTCGATAAAAAAGTTTTTTTAAATTGAAATTTAGCAATTTTCAATATTCTTCAAAATATTAAAGTTATCCGAAAAGAACCAAAATTTCACCCTAATATAATTTCAATATTCCTAATCCAAAAATGAAATCCATTTTGAAAGAAAAAATTTATAAAATTTCAATAAGCGGGTATTACTATTCATAACGGCTATTTTGATTGGTTGTGGTGTGTTATAACTCGAAGTTGTGTATGACACACACTACTGTTTTATGTTAAGTGAAGTGTGTCGTGGAAGCTTGGGGTGTTACATTCTCCCCTCCTTCAATAAATTTTTTCCTCGCAACTTGAAATTGTTCTTCGAAAATAAAAAGTTGAAAATAAAAAATATCTTTGTAGGAAAACCCACATCGAAAATTGGGTTAATAAAATTTAGTCTTAATAAGAGAAAAAGATAAATGAAAGGGTCACCACCAAATTATGATCTCGATTACCAAATCATTGGTTGAAATCAGAGACACTTAATTGGAAGAAAAACATAAATATTTATTATGAGTGATTGAGGTCATCAATCACAAACAATTGTAGAATTGTGGGCCTCAAAGACTCCAATTTATTATGATTTAAAATACCATTGGTTCAACAAAATGTAAGGTATTATGATAACACAATTTTGGTTTTATGATCCATTCCATAAAGTTTAATAATTAATGTATCCATAAAATAAGAGGAAACACATATATATACATATATATGCATTTATATATACTTGACAAGTAGAGTTTCATCTTTCAACTAATTCCTACTAAAAAATCATCTTTCACTCTAAAATATTTAATATATATATATATATATTCTATTTATCATAATCATATAGGGTCAAAAAATAATGAATTTATAATTCACATATCAGACCCTTTAAAAAACTACATTATTCAATCCAGGACATCACGTGAGCTACTGGTAGGTGATACACCCTTGTCGCCCTTGCCGGACGTGACGGGTTGCCGCCCAACATTTGGGTTGTCCTTTTTATGGAAATCCAAAAATTATCTCAAAGTAGATTTATCCAAAATATTCCTGCCCAAACTCACAGTCCAAAATTTATAAGGTAGGAAAACCCAATGAAGATCCTTTTTTTCACATAATAGCATTTTAACACATTCATCATGTATTCTTTTAAAATATGGTAACACCCTGAATTTCCATATAACTTTATTGATTACATTCATGCTCCCTTATTCCTTATATAATATTAGATATATTTCTTATATCCAAAAGCTTTGAATATTCCAACAAATGATGAAATAAACAAACCATTAATCGGTACCAAGGTAGTCAAGAATATCCAATATAATTAATCAAAATCAACCATCTCTTATTCCAAAATTAATACCTTTGTATCAAGACCATATTGAGGATTACCTTTCCTTCAACCATGTATTTTCAAAAAAAATGTTTAACTTGCTGTTGAGTCACTTTTCATAGTACCATAATATCTCAAATCCTCAATGAAATAGTACTACATTACAATCCTTATTTATCTCTATAATTCATGTAACCAGTAATCTATTGACACAACACTCAAATAAAATAATTATATAATAACAACATAAGAACACAAGTCATTCCTCTTTTTCTGAGGTATAATCATAACTTGATTATTATCCAATATCATCATTTAGTGCATACTCTGATTATTTGAACATTGGTTTGCGTAGTGACACAACTCCTTGATGATGAAGAATTGTACATTTGAAAACATTTTCTTACCCTTGAAATCACGTACATGGTGTCCTTTTTGTCCACACTTATATCAATCTTCCATTTCCATCAAGAATTTTCCAAGGTGATTCATTCCACATTTATCACTTATTGGAAAATCCTTTTTTCCCTTATTCCCTTTATCCATATTTCCTCTACCATCCTTTTCTTCTCCGGATTCCCTTCAAAGCCATAGGATTTAGAGAGTTATTTACTAATCTTTTGATACTATTTATTCATATGATGATAATACGTGGGATACTATTTCCTTTCTAAATGTTGTCTTAATACCATGAATTATATGACCCTTCTTACACTTTGGATCATACGTATTGCTGGAGTTCTCATTCCTTCTACTGGGTTCCATTTCTAAACAATGGCATACACTAAGTCAGTTTAGGAATCACAATTCATAATTCCAAACTTGTAAAATACCTAACATAAATTGAATAGTTTATGGATATAATCTATAATCACAAAAATGTTTTCTTTGAGGAGATATATACTCTTAAACCCTTCATAGCAGTTTGTAATGAAAATGAGAATTATCCTAAGCATATCCCCCGAGAGTGTCATAACCAAGAGTGCAGCAAGGCCTGTTGTCGTGCACTAGTTCCCGTTCGAGTCTTGCTCAAAGTGGTGTTTCTGGGGTTTTGCCCATAGGTACATTTGTGCCAGATCCACCTCTACCTGCTCTTATCTACACAAGGATGTATTGATCGTAAAACTCACAAAATCTCTACAATACCAAAATTCTAGGAAGTTATTCTATAATAATCCTCAAAGTCTATCTTAGTGTAATGTGGTCTAATCAGAGTTTATATAAATCAAGTTTCCAAGGTTATTGCTAAACTTCCCTTGATACCAACTGTAATGTCCCGACCCCGGTTACCCAGTGTCGGTGCATTATTTTAATACATTGGAATGATTACAAGGAATCGTGTCCTAAAGACTGATCAGTTTAGAAGTCTTGGAAAATATATTAGAAACATGAATGTTACATTACACTTCATAACATACAAAAAAACATAGATAATTCTTTATGAACTCCATTATTCCCTTGTCTTAACCATGCATATCAATCACATTACATTGCTAGGAATCCTGGAAAAAATAAAACATAAAAAGGGGTGAGCTCAGATGCTCAGTAAGGATAATAATATAGCAGAAACTTTTATAAATAAACACATACAGTTAAGGCAATGTATAACTAAAACAAAAGCCTCTTAAACTTGAACATCAACTTAATATGGAAAAGATAAAATGAAATAATTCCATTTACTTATTCAAATGTATATTCTACTAGTCGAATAATCAAATACAATATCAATAACCAATTTCATAACGATGGAATGCAAAATTCCAGACTATCATAACCATGTATCCAAGGCCTCGTGCCAAGACTAAAAATAAGATTCTGTCAAGGCCTCGTGCCAAGACACAAGTTTGTCTCATTAGACCTACCGATGCATCGAGAAGCTATAGCGGGCTCCACCCGTCACTTATTAAGTCCAATGAATTCATCATATGAAATGGTTTAAACCTAACACAAACATTCGTATTAAAACTAGAATACGAAATGTCAATACTTTACTCATAAACCATGAATGGTATAAAAATAACACAACCACATTCAAACATATCACAAAACATTCAACACAATATTTTTGATTTGTATCATGATAAATCAACTTCAAAAAATGTTTAAAATCCATTAAAGAATTTTGACATGGATGAAAATGATTTGTAAAACTCTTTTAGAGAAATACCCCTTTTTCATGAAAACTATTAAAAGTCACAAAATTTAGAAAATAAGTCATTTAAAGACATTTTTGAATCAAAGTGTCCCATATCACATTGAATCTTTTGAAAGGAATTAACATTTTAAAAACATTCATTCCCATATAAATAAATCGTTAAAACCCATTTTGAAGACATGGACATTAATGTGAATGTTTTAGAAGATTAAATATTTAAAACATTTGAAATGATGATTTAGTAAAAAAAATACCTTAAAAGAATCCCTTTGAAAACTATTTCATAAAAAATGTACATGGATAATAAATATGTCCTAGTAGATACTTAAGTAAAAACAACCTCGGATAATAAAGAGATTGTGAAATTAGCACATACCAATTTGGTAACTTACAAAACATACACCCCATGAAAGAGGAATCATACAATGAATATGTAAATACACATATATTAAAGTGTATTACATAAATAATTAAATTATTGGAAGTACATAAACCACACAAAATGTAATAGTGGCAATATGGCATGAATCTCACGGGAATAAGGAATGAGATGAAAAACCCTTACCTTGCACTTTCCTTTAGTCGAGGGAATGTTTAGCCTCTTGTATGAACACTATAGTATGTTTTTAAATTATTACAAAAACATATTAATATTTATGATATCATGCATTATTAATTTATTAATTTATACTATCCATTTAATAATAATTTCCATGTTATATTAATAATTCGGGTAATAATCGCTTTCATTATCGTACGTGTTTTAACTTGTTACTCATGATTGTATCACTTAGATCATGATTAAAATACATCCAGAATATAAATCATGATTTATTTATCATATATATTTAGAAAAAAAAATTTATAATATATGTATATATGAAATGGAAATCACGGTTTATGGAGACGGTAGTCTGTAAGTACGCATAAATGCTATTTCTGTTTTCATATAGTATTGAACGGAAGTAAGTGAATAAGATATATGTATGTACATAAATACTTATATATATAAATATATATATATATCTAGTAGCATTATTATGTCATATATTACATACTTATTAGTAATATATATTTTTTATAATCATCTATGAATGGTGAACTTGGAAATGAATCTAATCGCGTCGTGGAGACGGTAATCCGTACGTACGCACGAGCGAAAATATCATTAATTTGATATTAATAAAATATATAATTGGATGTTATATAATATATAAAGATTCCTTATCATGTTATATTTATTATTTACATCAAATACACATCATTATTATACCAATCCATATAATAATGTATTGAATAACAATTAAACCATGACGTGCAGGCGGTAAGTCGTACGTACGTACATTTGGTGACATGTAATTCAAAGGGTGGATAGAATAATGAATTTGGTTGTACCATAATTATAATTACATCACAGTATATATAATATACTGGAGTTATTATTTTATAATGGAAACAACAAAGAAAAAGGAAGTGGATGAAGAAAGGAACTTGAAAGATGGTGGTGAAATCATTACCTCTTCTTTGGGTTATTCCTTTTGATTTGATCAAAAGGGCTCCATAGGTTGTAATTATGATCGAACTAAGGACTCTAGGTTGAATTCAGGATAGTTTAAAGGGTATTTGGGTATGGTTTGGCCAAGCCAAATGGCTTAGAAGTTGTGAAGTAGAGAGAAGGGGGAGTGCCCTTTTATAAGAGGGGTGAGGAGCACCTTTGGAAAAACTTAAAATATTATTTAATAATAAATTAATATTCGGTTTGTAATGCTTCCAATGTTTATTATTTAAATTATAAGGTGGGTATATGTAGAAAAAAACTCAACAATAGGTTTTATGAAATTTTATGTTACCATTTTTGACTTATTATTTAGATTTAAATCTAAGTTAAATAATTTAACTTTTACAGTGTCTTCTTGTATTCTTACACTATATTGTCAATAAACATACTATATACTGCCAATCAAACTAAAATTGGTACATTAGTGTCATATATATTATTATATAAGTCTTTTGGCCGAACCTTAGATATTTAGGACCATTATATCAATTAATAATATAATATTTGTTTTAAAAACTATTTTATGTCAATTTTGACACTATTTTGTATTTGTTTTTTTGTTAAAATAATAAGATCATGATTACGTAAAAAATACATTGAATCAATCCTAACATTTCATATTATCTTAGAAAATTCGTGTATGTCATAAAAACTTTGAAATTATATTTATTTTAATATTTATAATACCATTTATTTGATTCTTTCATGAATAAGGTAATTACTGCATCATCATTGTGTCATAAATATATTTATTTATCTAATGTCTAAAAATTATAAATAAAATACCACGATGTAGGAAATATTTTTATATTTTTAATGAATATTTATAATCGAATTTATGTTTTGTGAAACCCAATATTCAAAATTCTTTAGTTATTAAACATTGATTTTAACTCTTTTAACTCTTCTTTGAATTAAATAATAATAAATTTCCTATTCTAATTCAAGTGGACCTAAATTATAATATTTTATTCCTAAGTTTCTTTTTGTTCGAGATACACTTGTCCAATAGAATTAGGACCGGTGTTAGGTTAATATTAATGTCATATTTACCCTTAATTTCACTATTTACTTTTAGCCATGGTAAATAAAAGTAAAAAGTTATTATTCACCAAAAATTGTTTTTATCTTATTGAACAACATTTTACTCCTTCATATTAACCGTGTCTCTCGGATTTTCTTAATTTCACTCACAGAAGCGGTAAAATTATGTTTTATTTAAATTTCCAAATTTTCCTACGAGGTGGGTAAAAGATGGTGAAAAGTTCAATAAATTTTTTATATATATATTATTATTCTATAATAACATCAATTAATTACATTGAAATTATATAGGTATTATGTATCTATTTTGACCTTAATTAAATTTAAATAAAATAAATAATTATTTAAATAAAAATTCGGTTTAAAACTATAACTCAGTATTTTTCACTATTCATCAAAAATTGAATGTTTTCAGAAATATATCAAAAATTATGCCTATGTTATATTTGATATTATGAATTCTAATTTGATGTCTATTTTTGAAAATTAAAAACATATAAGTTTCATTAATTAATTTAATAATTAATTCCCTTTGTCAAAACAAAGAGCGTGTTTTAAAAAAATAATAACACTCAAAAGATTGACACCTGTTTATGTCTGGTTTAAATGTGAAATGATGTCCAATGGAAAAAATTGTATTAAATGGTAAAAATATATTCTAAATATACTTTTAAACCACTCAAATTCGTAATTTATCACTATAAATTATTTTGATTAAAAAAGTTGTTTTTAATTAAAATTTGGTAATTTTATCTATTCATGAAAATATGAAAGTTAACCGAAAAGCACCGAAATTTCACCTTAATATAATTTCGATATTTTGAATCCAAAAATGAAGTCCATTTTGAAAGATAAAATTTATAAATTTTTAAAAAGTGGGTATTACTATTCATTACGGCTAGTTTGATTGGTTGTGGTGTGTTATAACTCGAAGTTGCGTACACCACACGCTACTGATTTATTCAAAGTGAAGTGTACCATGGAAGCTTGTGGTGTTACAGGTGAACTGTGTAATTTTAGTTTGAAGGGAATCATAGGGGCCACAATAAAATCATCCTTTAATATTCATTGGTAGGGTTCTTGATCAGGGACTTTTCAAGATTCCCTATGTCCTTATTTTTTAGATTCTGGAAAAAAAATTTCCCATGGTTTTACCATTGAGCTAAGGGACATAATGCATGTCAACATTACCATACCTGTTGGTATTCATTATTGTGAACTCTATTTCAATTTATATGATGCACCCATATAAGAAACCGAAGACCAACATCTTTTCATACTCAGAACCAATCCATGTTTTTGAGTTCATTATTGATACAAAGGTACCCCTTCTGAGAGGAAAAAAAACATCAATTGAGACCCTTATCTACATGGATGAACCCATAGTATACGGTCTGATCAATCCCATTCCATGAATTCACCAATACATGATCCGATTTTCTCATGATGAACTCACATCTAGCCCAGTAGAGGACTCCAAAAATACAAACCCAGATGGGTGATTTAGAAAGGGTTTCTTTTAGTGAATCCTCATTATTTTCATGGTCCTACAAAAGGATAATTTGGTTATAAAATCACCATGACCTTCGAAGAAGAACCTTGTGTTTGTCTATTTTATTGAATAACATGAAGAAGAGATGTCCGGAACTGATATCATGTATGGTGCCTCCATCATCAAAATGCCATTTTGATTGCAATGCGTTCTTCAGGGTAAGAAAATTGATGGTCTGGTTTGAGATAAATGTTCCAATATTAATAATATGTATACGGAGAACCAGAAATGAGTCTTCATTGCATGTTACTATGATAAAGTACTATCTTTTTTATAAATAAAGAGCTGTTTCCATTGATATACTTTCTCATTCTCCATTTTTTTGTCTGTCCACATATGACAATCACATGAAAAGTCATTCATGATCCAAGAACACTAAAATTAGGTACTTTCTCAAGACAAGATATCCATGAGCAAAGCCATGTATGAGACAAGACCTCTTCAATTGAAGCCATCACAAGTGATATTAACTACACCTTTTAAAGAAAATATCATCATGGAAAAAGTCGTGAGTAGAAATACTAGTGTACAGAAGTCTCCATGAGTAAATAATTGTGTGTGAAAAACCATATGTTAGAAGATTACATAGTAGGAAGTTAAATCCACTCACAACACCCTTCATGAGAAATACCTCCTTAAGCAACATCCTTTGTGAGAAACACAATTCACGAGAAAAACCCTATGCAGCAAGGTACATCCGCGAGAAAAACCCATCATGAGAAAAAAACCATCACGATTAGCAATCGATCAACCAAAAAGGATAGGCTGATCAGATGTACCGATCATTAGATTATGAATGATTGGATGATGATCTGTTGAGGATGAGTAGTCAGACACTGATCTTTTGTTGATTTTGATATTACAGATGACTGAGATTCGATCTGATGTCAATCCATAGATTGTGTACAGTTTGAATTTGATCTAAATCCTATATTTTTGGGATGATAAATGGAACACAAATAAGCCTTGTCAATATATATAATACAAATGATCAGAAGATGATCTGAAAGACCCAAGCTGATTGGAAGACCCAATCGATAGACTACGAATGATCTGTTGTCAATCTATAGAGGATGAAGAACTAATGAACAATATATTGTCGATATATAGATTTTTAATGATTAAAATCTGATTTTATGTGGATGAGAAACTAAAAGCTAATGAAAAATAAAGGATCACTTCTGAAAAAACTCATAAGATCCACCAAACCCTAGGATGACCTAGGTGGGGAAACCCTCATAGCGTTAGATAATTTTGCAAGAATTTTTGAGTGTTTATATTTGTGTCTCCAAATATAAATATACAATATATTTTTTATTGGATTCTCTTCTACTGTGAGATCATTTATGATAAGGTTTTCTTAGGTAATGGAGTTTTATTGGCCTCCCCTTCATAAAGGAACTTTTCGCCGATGACCTCGCTTATTGAATTCATTTGGTGTAATTGTTTTTTTGTTGGCATACTATTCACAAAAGAGTTCATGGTGACTATATTTTCACCAGAACCCCCCCCCCCCATATCTAGGATTCCTCTTCATGAAGGTGTATATAGTGTTTAATTTTCCAAACCATGATCTTGTTCTTGATCTTGGATTTGATGGATGGATTGATGGTTTGACAGATCGTGATCAACAGATCAAATGATCTTGACCTCAGATCATGATCTTGGATTGACTGATCTCGACGCATCCACGTTTCCTAAATGTCACGGTTCCCTAGTTTACTTGGTGAATCTTATATCGATAAATCTTATTGTGGATTCTGTGTTTTTTATTCCCCAGTTATGGGATCAACGGATCTTGCCATGGTTTCTCAATTTCCTTGATGAATCCTCTCACGGTGTCTCAGTTTTTGAGTCTATGGATATTTGTTTCAATTTTTCAGTGTCATACATAGTCAGAGTTACTATGACTAAGTGTTGAGGGAGTTACATTGTTGTTATGATTGAATTTTTCTGACATTTCTATTTTTCTATTACTATTTTTTGTTGATATTTCCATTTTTTAAGTATTACAATCTTACTATGTCCGAGTATTCTCCAGATCTATATTTCCCAACATATATCTTGACCTACTCTTTTCCCCTTTGCATTTATTTGAATCAAAGGATCTTGGATTGTGTTTCTGTTCTTGTAAGGGGGTATTTTCAAATGGTTTTTGAATTTTTTATTTATATGGGATAGGGTACCCAATATTTTTAAAAAGGGGACCCGTGATGCGTGAACCCCATTCATGAATCTATGATTCCATGAAGACTTGTGAACGGGGTACAAGCATCCTGAAGATTTTTTTTAATTTTAATATTTTTTTACTTTTAAAATTTTTATATTTCTTTGTTTTGTTTATATTTAAATAAAACAAATATTTTCATTAGAATTTATCTTCTATTTAATATCTAGTAATACTGTCATTAAAAAGTGTAGATTCTAACAGAAACTCTTACCCAGAACTCCCTTTTATAAGACGGGTTTCTCTAGAAATCATTCTACCTTTCGGATGTGGGATTCATGTTCTCCCTTTCATGGGCAGAGCATTCTGAATTTCTCGATGTGGGATTCAGTAATGTTTCTAGTACATGGCATTGCAAGGCTATAAAATAAAAAAATATAAGACCTATATTAATGAATCTTAAATCATTGGTTAAACATATAAAAAATAGTTAAAAGTAAATAGAATTTCATAAAAAATATTGATGGAAAATATTTTATAAGCTTTCAAAAATACAAATTTGAATAATAAAAATGGGTCAAGTACGTGACTTTTAAAAGAATATAAAATACAAATTATAAGAACAATATAAATAAAACATAAAACATCAATTAAACATATACGAAATAGTTGAAAATGAAATGAATTTCATAAAAAATGTATATGCAAAATAATTTATAAACGTTCAATACCACAAAATTGAATCTTAAAAATGTTTCATGTATGTGGCTTTAAAAGAGTATAAAATACAAATGTTAAGATCAATATAAATTAAACATAAAACAATGATTAAAAATATAAGAAATAGTTAATAATTAATTAGTTTATTAGTAATATTATTAACAATTATAGAATTATTAATATAATTAGTCATTATAATTATTCATTATAATTTTCAATTATTAATTATATAATACATAATTAGTTAATTAGTAATATAAATATTAACTATAATTATTAATTATTTATAATATAATAATTATCTAGAAAATTAGTAATATAATTATTAAATATAATTATTTATTATTTATTATATAATAATAAATTAGTTAATTTTTAAGATAATAACTAATTATAAAATAAATAAATAAATAAATAGTAATATAACTATTAATTATAATAATTAATTATATAATATTAATTATAAAATATTTTACTAGTTATTTAGTTATATAATTATAAAATATATAATAATTAATTATTTCTTTAGCAATATAAATATTAATTATAATTAGTAATATGATTATTAATAATAATTAGAAATTGTAATTATATTATAATTAATTTTTAAAGAGTAATATAAATTTTAATTATAATTACATATGACTAATATAAAATAATTAATTTGTTAATTAGTGATATAATTATATAATAATTAATTACTTAATTAGTAATATAAGTATTAATTATATAATAACTAATTAATTAATTATTTAATTAATAATATAAGTATTCATTAAAACTATTAGTGATTAACTATATAATCATTAATTAGTTAATTAATAATATGATTAATAATTATAATTATTAATTATTAATTCTATAAAAAAAATAACCAGTTAATTAAGTAATGTAAATATTAATTATTAATTATTAATTATTAATTATTAATTATTAATTTTATAATAATTAAATAGTTAATTCGTAAAATAATTATCAATTATAGAATAATTAATTAGTAAATTTGTAATATAATTATTAATTATAATTAGGAATATAATTATTAATATAATTAGTAATTATAATTAGTAATTATTAATTATATAATAATTAATTAGCAAATTACAAATATAATTATTAATTATTAATTATTAATTATTAATTATATATGAATTAATTTCCAAGAAAATTTAGGATCTGACTGTACATGGCCCCAAAAATTTATTAAGAAAAATAAAATAGATATAATGGTATATAAATGTGGCACAAGTGCCACCAAACACAAGGTTGATAGCCAAGCTTCCCACAAGACAACCAGAGAAAAATCCCAACAAAAAATATATGAGATCACACAAAACCTAAAAAGGGTCCAACCCGAACATTCACCCATTAAACGACTTGTCGCCACCACTCTCAGAGGACCCACGATCATCTTTCTACACCACATTCTGCCTAAAAACACATCAAATATAAAACAACCAAAAAAGCACATGAAAAGATAATGACAGACAACCTGTATCACGTTGTCCCCCATGGCCCAATGTTTCAGTCCCAAAGTCACAGTTCAATCAATGTCGCAAATTGTGCCATCAAAAGACAAGTCAATCACCAATAGATGGCAGTCACCATGAGGCCGGAGCATTGCCGAATCACGACTGACACCCATCCTTCTCACACAAAGACAGTAATCACGTCAGCCTATACCATGTCATCATACAAGTCAGGATCCCACTACTGAGATCCCAGTATGGTCCCTCATCAATGGATCACTACGCCACCAAATTGATCATATCATCTTCGTCAGCCCGCACACGGCATGTCGGTCTATTTCCGAGTAGGACTGTCAACCGCAAGATATAACCCTCGAGCTCAGCCTTCCTCCCTATTAGGTTATCGAAAGAGATCACACCACCAGGATACCAAACATCGGAGCCCTCATCATCCCTCCACATCCCTCTCGCATGCACCAAACCACTGCTTCGACCACTGATGAAAGAAACCCTCTCAACGTGAAATTCCCAACAGATTACCCTCCTGGGGACTTCACTGCCCAAGATATATCACCCCAATTCCTCACTTCATCGGCCACCGTACCCACCAAAATTTCACCAGACCTCACTTCTCTATCACTGCCCCTCAATTGTTCACCCATCACTAGAACAATGAACCCACATGTCCTCGCAGATCCCAAAGGATCTGGAGAGATCAACCTTGACCCAAAGTGGCACATATCCACACCACCCCCTATTTACTGTCAATTCCTCCTAACCCACATATATAAAGTAATTTCATAATTTTCCACCTCAAGAAAACACCAAATAGATCGTGATTTTCCAAAAGCAACAAACATCTGATTATGAATTTCAAATTCACATACTTGAAACATTTTTAAGATTCTATTTGGTGATTCTGAAAGCATATATATTATTTCTCTTCAATATTTTTTACAAAAATATTTATACTTTAATATATTTTTTATATGTTTAATCCATGTTTTATGTTTCAATATTATTGGACTTATTGTTTGTATTTTCACGTTTTTCAAATCCACTAACTTGTAACAGTATTTAGTTTCATGTTGTTGGTTTTTAAGGCGTAAAAATAATTTTTCATCAACATTTTTTATTAAATTCTTCTTATTTTAAACTAATTATTATTATTATAATACATATTTTAGGTTTTAATTATATTAGGATTATTGTTTTTCTTTTGTAGTCTTTCAAACCCACATAATTGAAACATTTTTAAGATTCAAGATGGTCGTTTAGAAAGATTTAAAATTACTTTTCAGCTACATTTTTAAGAAATTATTTTTATTCTAAACTATTTATTATATGTTTAATCCATCTCTTATGTTTCATTTATATTGGTGTTATTGTTTTGATTTTATAGTCTTTCAGAGAAACTTACTTGAAACATTTTTATGTTTAATGTTTGTGGTTTTGAATGATTATAAATTATTTTTCATCAACAATTTTTATGAAATTATTTAAATTTTCAACAATTTCTTATATGGTTAATATAGGTTTTATGTTTCTATTATATTGGTCTATAGTTTTTATTTTATATCCTTTAAAATCCATGCACTTAAACATTTATGAACCCCACATCAGAAATGCATAATGTTCTGCACATGAAAGGGTGAACCTGAATCCCACATTGAAAATACCAAATGATTTCCAAGGAATGATCTCTCATAAAAGGGAGCCCTGGGTGAGGGTTTATATCAGAATATTTACTATTGTAGTGGATGTATTTATGGATATTAAATACTAGATAAATTCTTCTAACTTATATATAAATAAATATATAAACAAAACAAATAAATTAATATTAGTTTGAAAATTAAAAAAATCGGAAAAAACTAGGAATTTTTGAAGGATGCATGAACAAGGTTCACACATCTTTCACTGCACTTAATATGTGTGAACACCATTCACGAATATTCCTAGGATCAAAGAGGCATGAATAGAGTTCACACATATCCATATCCATTTTTATAATATTTCCAACCCTATCCCATTTTGTTAAAAAAATCACCGTTTATATAATTAGACCTGCAATGGGCCCTTCTCATTGACATAGTGCTCTTCCTCAATTGTTTTCACCCATGTCCCTCCCTAGTGTTTCTATGAAGAATGAGTTATCCAACCAATGGAAAAACCTCTCCATTTAGGATATATAAAAAATATCCAATCAAAGGTGAGATGGATGATGATTCCTTATTGGTTCATTACATGGGTCTCCTGACCATAAAAATATTCATCTCAAATAAGATTTTCCATCTTCCTATACTGAAAAACATGTTGCAGCCCATATGGAATATAGAATAATGAGATAACATATGTGAGATCAGATCTGGGCACTTGGTTATCCAATTATTCAATAGGAATTACAAATAATGGGTTATCGAAGGGAGACCTTAAAATTTTGACAACCATTTGATTCTGATGGATGATCCAGAAAATGGGACTAATATAAGGAACATGGCCTTCTCCAAATCATCATTCTGCATATGGATTATGGGGGTTCCGTAATGGAAAAGATTAGAACACATCAAGAGAGAGATCAATGACCACATCAGTCGATATCTACAATGGGATAGATCATAACCTATTATATTTGGGCCCTCAACATGGATAAGGGTCTTGGTTGATATCAATTTACCCTATAATGGGATTACATCCTTTCCTTTGAGAACTAAAAATTATGAATTGGTTTTGAATATAATAAAATGTCGCTCTTTTATTTTTTCTGTGGGAACATAAGATAAACAGAGAGGGAATTTACCCCAAAGATGACCAAATATAATGGTTATATCATAATTATTGAGGTCTTAATGGGATCACATTGGTGTGATCGAAGAAACCATAATTGAAAATTATAATTCTTTTTAACAAAGTAAAAAGGACAAAAAATAGTGCATAAAAGTAAAGAACACAGTTGATTTATATGGTTTAAACCATTTACCTTACTCCATGGAAATAACACCACCAAATTTTTTTATTATTATGAAAAAGAAAAAAATAACAAAAAAATAAGAAGACGGAGAAAAAGAAAACCACACACACAGACTGGAGTAACTATCCAAGAATAGGGACCTCATCACCCCAAGCTCCATTGATAAATCATGTCTCGAAGATATCAAGGTACTCTTTCTGACAATATGGAATCATGCACAAACCCCCAATAAGTAGAACGAATAATAAACTAACCATAAAATGATGAAGCAAAAAAAAGAAAAAAATTACACATCACAAAAACTCAATTGTAAAAGGAGAAACAACTTGGCCAGAGTCGAAGGTTCTTGATTCTGAATCAGTCCAAAAAAATATTATGAGTCTTGGGATCACCATTGAAGGTCACTGGAATTGAGAAGTATTGAATCAATGGAAGAGGTAGATGAACTCTCCCTAGAACAAAGCCAGGGAAGGATGAAAAACCATAGAAAATGGATATGCCTCAAAACAGAAGTGATTGATGAAATAAAAAAAGAGCAGGAAGCAATGTGACATGGGAATATGTGGAAACGGTGTCTGTTAGATGTAGTAGTCAAGGAATGACAGGAGAAATATTGATGAAAACTGGAATAATCTAGAAGATAAGACTGGTGTGACAGAACATGGCCAACCAAAACCTCACCATAGTAGGTATGTGGATGGATGATCATGACACATATCACCCTAGAATAAAACCAACACAAAACAACAAACCTTGGTCTTCATATCATGGCTCAATCAAGACCAATAAAATCCACAGATTACTAGGGTGGCAAGGTAGAATAAGTCCTGCTAGTAGATCATCAATCATAGCGAAAAAGTCCAATAGCGCATCCCTGTGCAAAGACGAGTTCCCCACACCCCATTATGGTTCCCAGCGAATAGAAGCACAAGCAGTAGCTTGAAAAAAATATAATTTTCATATTAAAAATAAATACATCATTTTTCATGGTAAAATAAAACTATATATTAATATTTAATCCCTAAAAATAAAAAACCACCATCATTTACAAATTAAAGAATAAAACAAACATTAATGTTGTTCTTTTAGTCCCTAACCAACTTATTGTTGGATAAGAAAGATTTTATTTAAAAAAATGAACCTAAGTCAACTGAATGCACCCATCACAGATTTATATAGTATGTTCCATATTGGAACACAGACTGTTCATACACACCCATAAACTGGTAAACAAAAAAATTTCTAAACATGCTTAGAATTTAATCTAATTATGGAATAACATTAAATTTAGATTACCAACATTACCAAATATTTCATAAATTAAGATCCCGAACATACGAATACCTACAAATAAAGAAAACATTCTTTTGGGAAAAAGAGAAAAAATGATGAAATTGTGAAAATCTCATAATTATTTAGCAACAATGTAGTAAAAAACATATACAGAAACCAAAAAATAGGAAACCAACATGAAAATATCCACCTATTCCTAAACAACATTTACAATCCGACACACACCTTTTCTCCTAACCAGGATCCACCACAAAAACAATTAAGGTTAGTCCTTGGATCACAATAAAAAGACTACAAATAATTTAGACATAATTCTAACAGTGGGACTGCAAAAAAAATTATTGAACTTACATAGTGTCATAACCAGTGCATACCACATGGTACTGGGAAATAATATCCTTATTTCTAAATTCCAGACAATACCTTTTGATGTAGCTATTATTTCCATACACCAAACACTGGAAATTCATAAAGAGGTTTTTGTCATTCGTACATTTATTTTGCATTAGACCCATCATATACATTAACTGAGGTTCACTCTTAACACTTTTAAACTCTTACAGTAAAGAATGTGTTTAATGATTGTGGGAAAACAAATCAGAAATTACTTCTTATAAGGTAATTAAATCTCTCATATACATTATGGAATATTTCAACAAATTTAAATAATCATCAAGAGAAGTTAAAAAAAATTAAATCATGATCATCATATTCAACATATATATCCATGTTAGCTAAATCTAGAAGAACATTATTAAATTCATTGATATGAACATGTATAGAAGAACCATGATATTATTTTAAAATTATATAACTACATTATTTTATATAATCATCCAAGCAGGGAGTTGGTGATATAAAAATGGTATAGTTTAATTAAAATAGATTTATAAGTAGTTTCATGTAATATTTCATTTAAAACATTATCTCATAAGTTTAACATAAGAGTGCAGTGAGAATTTTCCAATATACTAGGGTCAATGTAAAAAAATGTAGTGGTATACTGACCGTTGGAAGAGATTGTCATTATGGGATTATTATTTCCATGTAATACATCTGAATGTATTTTATGGATGAACAGTGCACGAAATTTTAGTCTTTACAGATTAAAATCATTTTCATAGCAACATTTTTCAACTTTAAACATAAAAAACTTTTTTTTGATAAATTGAATATAGGATTTGATACTACTTGTTATGATATTAATGTGTTAACGTTGAGTCAATCAATTAGAACACTATAGAAAATATGAATTGTTATTAACAAACCCAATATAATATAAAAAAATTGTAGAGAAAATAAAAAAACACAATTGATTTATGGGGTTCGGACCTTCATTCCTACTCCACAAAAAAAACCTCCGTAGATAATTCATTATCATGAAAAAAAATCAAACCACATAAAAAATAGAAGGGAGAGTAAATAAACCCATGCATGTAGACCAGTTAAACTATTATTTTATATGGACGTTGTCACCCAATGAGCCAGTGATGAATCATGGATCTGAGATAGAAATGTACACCCCCAAACTGGACAGAGTTACATATGAAACCCTGAGGACTAGAATGAAAAATAAAAGTAACATACAATGTAGAATCTGAAAACAGAAAAGAAAATGAATGAAAAAAAATAAATTTAGTAGGAGAAACAATTAAACTAGGGTCATAGTTTCTTAAATCTAAAGTGGTCCATATAGAGCTTGTGAGTCTTAAACACTCCACCGGAGGTCACCAGACTGGTGATGGCATAATGGCATGGAAGTGGATGATGAATTATTCCTTGAATGATGTCAGGGAAGGATGAAGAACTGTAGTAAATGATGATGACTCAAAAATTAAGTTAATGATGAAATAAATGTACAGTAGGAAGTGATATGTTGTAGGAAACTAAAGAAATAGGGTGTTTCAGATAAGACACTAATGGAAGGACAGGGGGTGGAGAAGAAGTAATAGAAATATATAGAATATAAGGATAGTGAAATGAAATGAATCAAACCCATTCCATACAACATAAGTTAAGTGTATGGAATGTGGCCACACGGATCACCTTGGAATAAAAAAAAACCAGATCCAATTGATGGAGGCTCATCAATGTCCAATAGATCAACTAGTCACCATGGTGACACGAATGAAGAAGGAAGGCTAGTAGATCAATGGTCTAAAAGAAACAGTCCAACAATACAACCTACCACACAACCCATGGAACAACCCAATGCCACATGCCCCATTAAAGATCATAGTGAACCTAAGGTCGAAGGGAAAGTATGAAAAAAAAATTAATTTGCGTAATAAAACTAAATCCACAATTTTTTCATATGAAAATAAAACTACATTTTAATTTTGAAAGACCAAAAATAATTATTTTGTTTAACAAAGCCAAAGGAATATAAAAAAATATTAAAGTAATGTAAAGAACACATTTAATTTATTTGTCTTGAACCATTAGTCCTACTCTATGGAAATAAAACCACCAAATATCAATTATTATTATTCAAAATAAAAAAAGAATATACAAACAAAAAATTCGATGTAATGAAAACCATGCACAAGGACCAAAGGATCAATCCAAGAATATTGACAACGTCACCCCCAAAGCCAATGATCAATCATGGATCATTGATAAAAATTTACTTCCCTTAACTAGATGAAATCACACATGAAACCCTGGGAAACAATATGAAAAAGTAAAAGAACATACAAATTAGAAGCCAAATAATGAGAAAATTGATAGGTCAAAAAACCAGAAATGACAAATTAGAAAAATCTCTACCAGGGTCAGAGGTTATTAAATCTGAAGTGGTCCATATTGTGTTCGAGAGTCCTTATCTCTCTAGCAGAGGTCACCGAAACAAGGAAGGTGTGACATCATGGAAGCGTCAAATTATTTCTCATTATAAAATTCATGGAAGGATGAGGAACCCTATAAAAGGATGATGCCTCAAATATTAAGTGACTAGTAATATAATATAAAAGAAACCAAAAATGATGTGTGGTAAACATAATCAACAATGTGTGTTAGAAATATTATTTGAGGTTGGACAAGTGGATGATGGGTAGAAATAGAAAGATCTATATGATACAGATAGTGAAATTGAATGTGGAAAACCTAGGCCAAATGAAAGAAGGTAAGTGGGTGAATGGTGTTGATTTGGATCAACAATGAATCAAAAAAACATAAAACAAATGTCTATGTCCATTTGATAGAGGGTCATCGATGACTAAGAGGTCAACATATCACTAGGTTGTTTCGACAGAATAAGGCACGCAAGTAGATATCAGTCTTAACAAAATAGTCCAATAGCTAAGCCTAGAGAAATATTATGTTCCAAACCGATTAACTGACACCCCACTAAGGATCCTAAAAAATATAAGGCCCAATTGAAATCCTAACAAAAAAATATAATTTTCATAACAAAAATAAATCCATTTGTTTTTCATGGGAAAATAAAAGTAGATTTTAATTTTCCAAACCCAAAAAAAATATTAATGCAATATTTCCCTTTAGAATTGTGCTAAAAACCTAGGAATAGTTTTTTTAGAATCAATGAAAATAAAGGATATAACCATACTCAATAAAATTTTAACCACACATGCTTCTAGTGATGAAGTTAAAAATATCATAAGGGGGCCACAATGATTCCCTCCTACCTTTGAGGTTCCTATCCAACTAAATAAGATTGGAAAACCATATTCCCAAGATATCACCGGGAACCCCTGAAACACCCCTATACTACTTTATTACTTGCCTTTGGAAAGAGTACGTTCACTAGTGAGGATACCTCATGTGTCGGGGGACTTCTCAAAACCACCCACCAACCCGAAACACATACGCTCATACCCACCACACCTAGCCCTACTCCATGATCCTATGAACTCATATCCCACAACCTATAAAATAAAAGAAATGTTTGAGATTATGCTCTTAGGTGGGAAGAGGTACCTCTGTGGAAAAGGATTGTCATAGGGGACTTGGGATTTGACCCACCCCCCACTGTAGAACCCCACAGACACAAAAGAAGCACTAAAGAACCTATAGAAAGAAATAATCACCCAAAAAGATGGAAGGAATAAAATTATGGATCATTCCTTGAATTTTTAGAGGTGGAGGAATGATTTTCTCAGCCCCACCTACCCCAATGAGAATCATGTGATGAAACTATCATGGGCATGGAAACCCATGTATAGTCCATTTCCTTTGGCATAGATTTGCATCTTGTATACCTAGCAAGATTTTTCTATCTGAAATTATACTTGAATGTTAGAAAATGCGGGGAATTGGATCCAAAGTGGATTTCAAAGGATTGCACCCATTCATGCGCATCATCCACGTGGGAGGTATTTTACTCAAATCGACGGATTATATAGATATCAAAATCAAGTTTTTCTCCCAAAACCATATTGATGCCTTATTTCATGGTTCTGATTCACCTGTGTAGACCTTCATTAGTTTCTATGGATGGACCATAAAACATGACAAGTGAGAGTTTTAGGATACCCAAAGAATGATTAGTGTCATACATCTGAGACCACTAATTTTGGTTGCAGAGTTTAATGTGATCATGATCCAACAAGAAAATAGAGGAGAAAATAATCAACCTTCAGCTCATCCGAGATATTTTTTGAAGGGTTCACAATGATCGGGTATCTCTAACATCGCGTATGTGGGTCACCCTTTCACTCAGTCCTACCATTTCTAGGAGATCACTTGAATTGAAGAATTCCTGGAAAGATTCACGTCCTCCTCCCACAAGCACTCTTCCTTCAACCTCTCACACATCTATCACCTCTTCCAAGCCAGGTCAGAACACAGCATGATTATTATCAACTTATATGCTGACCACAAAATCCTAAGACATGAAACACCCTTTATTTTCAAGAGATACTAAAAGAAATAAATATAGTGTGAAACTATGGTAAAATAAGGACTGCACTCAAATTTTCCGTATGTCCACAACAAAATCCACCAGATTGAAACTTTTCTTAAGCAGTAGAGTAGTAGTCAGTTTTTTCAACCAGATCAGAAGTGTAATTCCCTTAAAATAATTATTGAAAAACATCTCTCATTTCACCCATCTTCCACAAACCATTCCAGGATTACATCCATTGAATATGAGATCAAAGAAGTACTCATAATGAAATAAATCCATTTATCCATGAATTCCCATGACTGACAGATTAAAAAGGGTGACCTAAAGATTCAATATTTCTACCAAAAAGCTTCATGGAGGCAATGATACAACATCATCTGAGATATTTTCATACCGGATGGGAGACCCATATTGAATGGGAGTGGTATGCAAGACCATATAATCAATTTTTTCTAGGACCTATACCTAGTTGGTAATCCTTATATCTATCCTATGATTTCCTCTTACCTCCATCTTATGGTTATAGATACCATGACCTACAAAATCACCCTCAATTTCCCAAATGATAAAATCCTCCTCTACCCTAATAAAATTCACTCCATAAAATACTTGGACTAGGATGGAGTAAGAGTTGGTGTCCAAGAGCCAACTGGTTTTACATTGATTACATTAATATTTAGTGTATTTATATATTAATCATCATATTACATATTGTTCATTGTTCTTAATGATACTGATGTAATAACTTCCTAGAGTATTTGATGCATTGATAAGGTCATGGTAGATCCCCTCTATGATGAGAACCTTGAAATGATATTACAATATTCTTAAATATAGTTCTATGGTTGGATTAAATACTATTAAGGGAAACATAGCATGAATACCATCATGGGGAAGTACTCGTAAGCCGATTAGAATTCCTCTCATGATGTTCTCACTTGGTAATCATTAAGACATGAGATTATGAGAATAGACCCTCCAGTAAGAATTTGTCATGTCATGTTGTCATCAGATATTTCTATCTGTTATTGAGTGCAATGACCTTTTGACTTTAGGACAATCATTAATACATGTCATGACATTCAAACTTTTATTTACTGATGAAAACCATCATGCAAATAGTTCGCGGGATGTAACGTACGTTTGGTGTGTCATGAGTTACATGATATTAATGGATATTTTGAGGAAGGATTTGTCCCCTCCATTAATTGTAGTTGATATCTCATCCCATTTTATAGAAATAGAACTGTAACACAAAATTAAAATTCCATGGTGTAATGAAGAGTTTATTTCACGTACTAAAATAATGACAAATCAAGTATAATGGTTGACGAAACTATCATGAAGCCATAATGATGAGATATTGAGACAAATGGATTATATTAAAAAGTGATCATTCATATGTGGATGTCTTTATTGTGACTTTATGTTCAATCTATTGCGTGCCTTGACACATTTCTAGACAGTACTCTTGGACTTTAGGCAAGTCCGCCTAATGCCAATGAGAATGAATCATAGAGGGCCACACACTAGGTTTTCTTGGTGGTCTCGGTTAAATTCTATTTGAATTAAATTAATGAAATAAATATTATTCTCAAGAACATGGAATAATTTTTTTCATGTTAATATGATCACATAAATTAAATAAATTAAATAACATATATTTATTTATTTTTTTGAACATTTGATAAATATTTATTTACTAGTTTGTAAATAAAATATTTATTTAAGAAAATTATTTATTTATTTATTTATTTTGGTGCTCAATGAATGGAAGTAGTGTTCGAGTAGACAAAGGTCGGTTTAGTAGTAAAATAAATATTTGAAACATGATATATAATTATTTGTTTTCACAAGTGAAACTAATAATGACGATGCTATTATTTTGCGATGCGAGATTTTACTCATAATTCCTTTTTTCACAAGTTGGCGCACCATAAATAATGATTCAGTATTATTAATATGACCATGATTTTTCTCTATGTTCCAAAATGTATTTAATTACTGTTATGCAATAAAATATTATAACTGAAGTTCAATGCATATAAATAGACATGTACGTGTATTGTTCCACTGTATACACACCGCACACTTGGTGAATTGAGAATTGTTGAGTTAAACAATTTCTCTCCCAAATAATCTTCCCACCCCTCTCAAAAATGAGACACGTTCTTCAAGGATGATGAAAAAATGATCAATAATGACCAAAAAAATATACTAGCTTCGCCGTGATAGCACCCAATGAATGAGTGGTGTCGATCAGAGTCCATCAGAGCTCATGTTGATCACCACTAAATGGTTATAGTTTCGAACATCACAAGTGAAACAAGATAATCACGAAGGTTTATTCTAACAGTTCCACATCATAAACGAATAAAATACGGAATATCTAGGTATTTTTTCGTTATGAAATTAATTAAATTAATTATAAACATGATGTGAAAGATCCTCTCTAACGGTTTCAGGCCTCTTCCTTGTTTATCTATATATTTGATTATATTTTATGGAGACTGGCATTCATCATCATATTGATCCCAGAGTAATCATTGATCTTGCTAAATATTAATGGTGGGTGTCGGCCCAACCACGATTCTGCTGCACCCAGAATCAATAAGTGGCATTAGAGTGGTTATATCATAGATTATAATTATTTAAATATTTTTTTCACGATTTACGAATTTAATAAATTACCTGTTTCAATTAAAGTTAATCGTTATTAAAATTTGAATCTTGAGATATGTTCCTCCTCTTTCCTTTCACATTCACCTTACAGAAATGTCCGTTTCTTTTAATTTTTATTAAAATAAAATAGAGGATCACATCTAGAGGAACCAAAGCTTCCTGACCGTACATCAACAGAACACACAATGTGTATTTGTCATATCATGATGTCTAGTAAAGATTGAATGTATCAGACTGGTTCGGCAAACCATGCCATGTGTTAGAGCCAATATATGTCTTAAATGACTTCATGTGTGGATCAGGAACTAGTGGCATGCGGTTTCCAGATTACATGTTGTGTCGTCCAATGGACACGATGTGTAGTCCCTTCGGGTTAGGGTCGGAACATATACCCCATACATGGCTTTCCCGACTAGAAAACATGTAATGAAGATACTACATGACATGTGGACCACTGAACACACCGTGTACTCTGAATATTTCAAAAGTAAATCTAATCGCCATGTCCCCAGGCATGCACTTTGGATGGACGGTGAACGATAGTACACACTGTGTAGTCAGAACTACACTCCGTGTTCTCATCCAAAGTACATATATTTATTAAAAGTTATTATTATATTATAAAAGCCCCTAATAAGTGTACCCTACTGTGGGCGTAATGTTGTGTCCCAACACATGATAGGTTATATATAAATATATGTTTTAAATTTAACATATGTATAGTGTTCATTTATACTCATTGGGTTGTTATGAACAAGAATTGACCAGGTTGCCTCCAGTGCACAAGTTGTGCACAAAGATAATTTTAAATCAATTTATTTTTTTAAAATAATGATGGTTGGGAATCTCAAGAAAATTCAGAAAAGGTTTTATGATAAAAGTATTGATTAATTAATGATGATAAATAATTAATTTGAGTGTGTTTTATCTTAAAAAAGAACGATTAAACAATTGAATATTTGATTTTTTTATGTGTAAATATCGTTTCTTGTATGGATGATCATGATCGAGACCATGAGATTTTTATGTTGACGGTTTATTTTAATTTATTTATTTAAATTAATTTTTTTGGAATATGATCCTTCTTCTCAATATTATGTATGGAATGCGTGACCTATTATTAATTTCGGTAAAACCCCATTTGAACCCCTAACCATCATGTGAGTTTAAAAAGGTATATTTAATCGATGGAACTCCCAAGCTAATGGAGTCGGTTCAAGCTCGAGCCGAGACAATAATAATCCTAGGAGATACATAGGTGGACAGGTGGAAAGATGTAATCATGAACCCAAAAGGATCAAGATGTCTCTCCCCTAGGACAGGGTTAGTTTATCAACCTCTAGATAAACTAACCATTAGAAAACTAATGATATTTCCCTTTATTTTTGTTTATGTTTAATGGTTTATCATTATGTATGTGTTTTCACGATCACATAATTAATGAATTAAACAAGCTTGCAAGATGGAACAAAAATAAACCATACATAAGCGTAAATATTATAAAGACATGGTTTATCACTAAAGTAAGTTCCACTTAATATTAACAAGCATGGGATAATGACAATAATAAATTCCCTCATATGAGATAAAAATCCATAAAATAAAATATTATGTTAGAAAAAACGTCTATTACTTGATTATAGGAAAAACTCAATAAAACTATGTCTCTGATCAACCCTTGTTGGGACACATAATTTTATACAAGAATCCCTTATGAAAGGTTTCAGGTTGACTTAACCATATTGCATCAAGTGAAGAATCCCTTTCTATATGTGGTGTAATATTGGAGTTAATAGTTAATGAAATCCAAATGTCATGATTTCAGGATTGGGGAGTCCACTCAGCTGATCAAAGAGTTGAAGGCCCGCACATGGAAAAGACCTATCTATCGAAATACCTTATAATAGCTTAAACAACCCTTTTTGGGGTTATGAAAAGGGGAATATAGATCCTTTCCACTAGAATGTCATGGAAACTATAAATATGGAGATTAATGGTGAGGGCATTGGTACATGATAAAATAGCGGGAGACTTAATAATAATTAATTATTTCTCGTAAAATGTAATCAAGAAAGTAACAATGATCTTCTCTTTTAATTGTAAAATAAAAATGACAAGATTTTCAACCACACTATCCCTATGATAAATTCTTGATAAAGACAACATAATCATCGGTAGTAACTTCTATGAATGGTTAAATGCCTTTAGATTATCCTACTCTATGAATGGAAGTATTACATGCTGGAGTCAATATTACATGATATGCCTTCCAAAGAGGCAAGTGATAAGGATTTACCAGTCTATGTGAAACATGTGAACGATGCAGTTGACGTTAACTGCTTGATGTTATCATAATTGTCTAGTAAGCTCATGAAATCTCATGAAAACAAGGATTCTTATAGCATGCTCGAGAGCCTCCATGGTCTTCACCAGGAGAGAGCAAGGCAATAATGATTTGAGATCTTTAAGGAACTCTTCCAGAGTAAGCTTGGAGAGGGTTCCCCAATTGGGCCTCATGTAGTGAGACTCATTGGCTACAATGAGCGACTTTAGGTTCTAGGGCTTAAGCTCCTCTAGGAACTGGGCACTGATATCATTCTCACTTCACTCCCACAATGCTACTCTAACTTTGTTGTCAATTTCAAGATGAACAACATTGAGAAGACTCTATCTGATCTTCTTATCCTCATTCACCAAGTGGAAAAATATATGAAGCGTGAAAATACTTATATCCTTATGGTGAATAAGTGGAAAGGGAAGGAAAAAATCATTAAGCCCAAAGCTTCTTTATGGCCTCCCAAGAAAAGGAAGATCAAAGGGGAGTCAAAGGAACATGAGGCAGATTATTTCACATGTTGAAAGAGGGGCCGCCAAAAGAAGAACTGCACACAGCCTAAGAATCAAGGGGAAGCATCATGTGTGTTTATTGACAAACAAAATATATTTATTTCTACAAATTGAGTATTAGATATAGATCGGGGTTCTCACATATGAATCCAAATATAGGAACCAATTAGATTTAAAAATATTGATAGATGGGAGGTAGATATACGAGCTACCAATAGAGCCAGACCTACTGCTGTAGTAGTCCGAGACTACCACCTCACGTTGCCGACTGAGATGATCTTGGTGTTAAATGGTTGTTATTATGTTTCTTATATTACTAAATACATTACATTTGTATCCATATTATATAAATATGGATTTCTTTAATGATTTTGAGTGAAAATTTTTTTCTTTTACAATGATTGAATTTGTCTTTATAGTGCCCATTTATACAAAAATATTTATGTGTTCGATTAAAAAAACAATGTAATGGCAATAAATAACAAAGATACTTCACATGACTCATACCACACCCAACTTTTACATCACTAGCTAGGTCATGTAAATGAAAAATTCTTGAAAAATTTACATTAATATGAATATTTAGATTCTTTCTTATTAAGACCACCTAGAATATCTCATGCATATTTAGAAGGAAAAGTCACAAAATCTCCATTTAGTGGGAAAGTTGAAAGGGATAAATAAATACTTGAATCGGTTCATACTAATGTGTGTACTATTTACAGTTTAAGAAAGGGTAGGGTACTCATTCTTCATAACTTTTACTAAGTAATTTAGTAGATATGGATATATCTACTTAATGGGATATTAGTCGGATTATTTTGATAAGATTAAAGAATACAAGAATGAAGTTGAGAACAAGCTTGGAAAGAAGATTATGAAACTCTACTAAGACCAAAGTGGAGAATATCTTAAATAAGACTTCATTGATTACTTACTAGAGTTTTAGATCCTATCCCAAATCACTCTTCTATACACACCACAGTGGAATGGTGTGAGTGAGAGAAGGAAGCACACCCTGTTGGACATGGTGAGATAAGTGATGAGTCATGAGAGTCTTCCATTATCCTTTTGGGGATATCCTTTACAAACAACGAAAGACATACTAAACCAAGTACCAACTAAATAAATAAATGGTATTATATAAGATTACTTTAGTGTAAGAAAAGCCATGTTACTGAATTTACATGTGTGGGGGTAGCGAAGCGTTTGTTGAGGCCTCTTCAGGTGAGATACTCGCAACCTAAGGAACAATGTGTACCTTTATAGGATACCCCTAGGAATCAAGGTTATATTACCTACACAACCCCTAAGACAAAAAGGTTAGAGTGGAATGAAACTTCATATTCCTTGAGAGGGAGAACATCTCCAAAATAGATAGTGGGAGTGAGGTAGACTTTGAATAAGTCGAGGCTCAAGGTACACAAAATTTGGTATAATTACAGATTCCATAAAGACTTGTGGAAGAATAATCAATTCCAAAGACACAGGTAATCTATAGGAGTATAAAAGATGTTTGATAACTGGAATGGTATGGTTTTCTAATTATTGAGGATGGTTACTCATTATTAGTTGATAATAATGATCCTATAGCCTACCAGGAAGCAGTAAGGGGAACAAACATTTCCATGTGGCAATAACCTATGAATTCTGAAATAGAATCCATGTATCATAACCATGTCTGGATTTTGGTAGGTCCTCCAATTTTTGTAAAGCCTGTTTGTTGAAAATGGTTATTCAAGAAGAAACTAGACATTGAAGGACAAGTCAGTAACTATAAGGCATGAATGGTATCAAAATGGTTTAAACAACGTCATGGAATTAACTATCTTGAAACTTTTTCACCAGTTGCAATTCAGAAATCTATCAAAATTCTACATTCCATTGAGTCTTACCTTGACTATGAGATTTGGAAAATGGATGTCAAAATATCCTTCCTTAATGGGATCCTTTAGTAAGATATCTACATGAAACAATAGGAAGGGTTTGTGACTCCAATGGATTCCAATAATGTATTCAAGTTGCATAAATCTACTTATCAATTGAAACAAGAATACAGGTAATGGAACATTATTTTTTATGAATCCATTAATGAATTTGGTTTTATCAAGAATGAATATGAGCCTTATGTTTTCAAAAAGATTAGTGGGTGTGCATTAATTTTTCTAATAGTATTTGTTGATGACATATTACTACTTTGAAGCAATATACCAGTCTTGTAGTCTATTAGGGCATGGTTGAATCAATGCTTCTCTATGAATGACTTGGGCGAGGTATCATCTATTATTGTGATCAAGATTCATCATTATAGATCCAATAGATTTTTGGGCGTAATTTAAAGTGCATACGTTGGTAAGATAATGAATATATTTAGTATGGAACAATCCAAGAGGGGATTATTTTCAGCGTCACATGGCATTCATCTTTCCAATAAAATATGTCCTCAGACACATTAGGAAGGAATGATAATGGAAAAGACTCTATATGTATTGGATACTGGTTCAGTCATGTATGACATGTTATGTACTATCCTGGATGTCACCTATGCATTAAGTACAATGGGTAGATATCAAGTTGACCCAGGTGAACACCATTGGATTACATTCAAGACTATCCAAAATTAATTGACGCATACAAAGTATATTTTCCAATTTTATAGAGGAGATGAGGAACTAGTTATAAGAGGATATATAGATTCTAGTTTCCAGACTGATAAAGATGACATGAATTCAAAAACGGGATACATTATCACATTGAATGGAGGAGCAGTGAGCTGGAAGACATAAAAGAAGAGAGTTTTCATAGATTCTACAAATTATTTTTAGTATATCACAACTTATAAGGAAGCTAAAGAAGATGTTTGGATGAGAAGATTCGTCTAGGAGCTAGCTGTGATACATAGATGTAAATATTCCTTCACACTATACCGTGATAATACTACAGAGATGGCTCTCACAAAATATCCATGATCACATCAGTAGACGAAGAACGTACTTCAGAAGTATCATTTCATGAGGGATTTTTCTCAGAGAGGTGAAGATGCAATGAGCAGCATTTCCACAGAAACAAATGTGGTGGACCCCTTATCTAAAGCCTTGACTTAGCAGAAACATGATCACCATGTGAGGTCTTGCAGACAAAATGTTTTTGGAAGTTGGATATAGTCTAAGTGGGAGTGTATAAGAGTTGGCTTCCAAGAACCAACTAGTTGTACTTTGATTATATGGATAATTAATTTATTTAAATAATTTGTATCTTATTTTTTATTGTTCATTGTTCATCATGATAATAATGTCATTTTGTATTTGTTTCATTGATAAGGTCATGGATGTTCACCGCTATGAGGAGAACCTTTAAATTCTATATCAATATTCTTAAATATAGTTCTATGGTTAGATGACATACTATGAAGGGACACATAGCAGGCAGACCATCTATTGTGAGTAATCGAAAGCAGAGAAGACTTTCTATCATGAAGTTCTCACTTGTTAATCTCCATGACATGATATTATGAGAAATTTCCCACCTGTAGAAATTCTGTATGTTTTGGTGTCATCGATTATTTCTATCTGTGAGCATGTGTAATGATCCTTAGACTTTAATATTATCATTAATACATTTCACGACTCACGCACTTTGATTTACTAATGAAAACCATAATTTATATAGTTGGTAGGAAGCATGGTATGTTTGGTGCATCACGAGCGACATGATATTAATGGATAACCTGAGGTAGGATACGTCATTTCCATTAATGAATGTTTATATCTCATCCCTTTGATTGAAATAGATCCGTCACATGAATTTCCATGTCCATGGTGTAACGATGAGTTCATTTCAGGTATTTAAAGTACGACTTATCATGTATAAAGGATGATGACACTATCATGAAACCTGATTGATGATATTTTGAGACAAAGGGTTTATATTACACTCTGACCATTCATTTGTGGATGTAATTTTTGTGACTTTATGTTCTTTCTCTTGGGTTCCTTGAACTGTTTCTAGATAATACTATTGGACATTTGGCAAGCCCATCAAATGAAAACAATAAATAATCCTAGAGGGTCACGGACTAAGGGTTTTTGGTGGCCTTGTTTAAATTTTATATGAATTTAATTAATGAAATAAAAATTATTCTCTATATCATGTAATAATTTTATTCAAGTTAAGATGATTGCATAAATTAAATAAAGTTTATTTATTTATTTTATTGAACATTTAATAAATATTTATTTAATAGTTTGTAAATTAAATATTTATTTAAGAGAATAAATTAATTTTTATTTATTATAGTGTACAGTAAATAGAATTAGAGTTCGACTGGACCAAGTCCAGTGCATTAGTAAAATAATTTTTCGCTAGATGGTAAATAATTATTAGAGGCACATGTTAATATTGTAATGAAACTTCTATTATTTTGTGATGCGGAATTTTATCCATAATTCGGTTTTTAACATGTTGGTGCACCATAAATAATGACGTAGTATTATTATTAGGATTACAGTTTTTCTCTATGTTCAAGAATATATTTAAATTCTTGTTGTGAAATTAAATATGGTAACTGATGTTCCGTGCATATAAATATAAAATTACCTCTATTGTTCCATTGTGAACACACCACACGGTTTTTTGAATTGATATTTGTTGAGGTAAAAAATTTCTCTCTCGAATAATCTTCCCGCCCATCTCAATGATGAGATATGTTATTCAAGTCCAATGAACAAACGATAGAGAATGACCGACACAAGACACTCAATTCACCGTGCTAGCACTCAGAGTATGAGTGGTGTATATCAGGGGCCATCTTAGAACATGTGGATCACCGATAGAGGGATTCTAGTTTGGATCCTCACAAGAACAATGAGAGAATCTGAAAGGGTCATTTTGAACGATCAACATCATGAATGAATAAAATACCTATGATCCAAGTATTATTTTAATTATGAAACTAATTAAATTAATAATAATTATGATGTTAAAGATCCTCTCGTAAGGTTTTGAGGCTATCTCTTCTTTATCTAAATATTTGATTCTATTCCATGGAGACTAGAATTCATTGTCGTATTGATCCCAGAATAATCATTGATATTGGTAAAAATTAATGTTGGGTGTTGGCCCAACCGCGCTTCCGATATGACCAGAACATTCAAATGGATTCCATGCCATATTCATTAAAAATAATAATAGATTTTGGGACATCATGTTTTGGATTTTATTAAATACATGGGTCTCAGAAAGGATAACCTCTCATTCGTCAATGAAACACTCGTCACCGTCCATACGAAAACACAAAACCCTTATCATGTGGCCTATTTTAGGCCCATTATTCTTTGAAATGTCATTTAAATTTTTTTCTCAAAAATCTAGGTGAACCAACAACGCACTTGGCTCCCCTATATCATCTCGGAAAATCAATGTCCCTTTGTCCCCAATAGGATAATATCAGACAACTAATTTATTTCCCATGGAACCATACACTCTATGAAGACTCAAATTAAATCAAAAATAGGGATCATGGACTAGAAACTATATATGAATAAATATTTCTATATAATCTAATTTCCTTTTATTTAATTTTTTCTTACCAAGATGGGGGTTTTCACTAATTGGGTTGAAATCATCCTGAAATTCATGTATACATTCTATTTCAAGATCCATATTAATGGTGATATTTCATATATATTATCCCACTAGAGTGGAATTTGGTAGGGAGGCCCCCTTTCCCCTTCTCTCTTTATCATTATGGATTCTTTGTTTTCTTACATGACTATTCAAGTAGCTAAAGGTAATTTCAATCATGGATAATGTGCATATTGCAGGGAGTCCCCCATAACCCAAATATTCATAGCTAGTGAATGCATCCTTTTACCCAGGACCACCCTGGATGCATTCAATGACATTCTCCCCATCATTGGCCTTTAAAAAAATACATACAGGAGAGAAATAAACATTTCTATGTTAGAAATTGCATTCAGTGTAAGAGTGCCCCTTAGAGGAAGAGAATTCTCTAACAAGCTTCCAACATTCAAATAGTTGAAAAACACCAGATATACATTGTGATTTATACTATTATTGGCCTTTCCAAAAAGGAATCTTTCTCCCATATCATTAAAAGAGTGATAACAAATCCAATGGTAGATATTCAAAAAAAATCTATATCAGGAAGAGAAATCCGCATTAAATCTATTTCTTAGGTCATTGATCTTTATTTAATAACCCACCTCATATTTCCAAGATCTATTACCAATCAAATAAAATCATAAATCTCCAAATTTTTATAATAAATAAACAATAAAAAAATTACATTGGATTTCAATGGAAAAATTGTGAAAACCCAAGCTTCATGGGGGTATGGGGTTTTTGGGATCTCTACCTCTTCAATTAAGCATCACTTTCCAAACATGGAAGGAAATTTCCTAGCATCCTGAACCCCTCTATATATTGGCCATTAGTGTGAAATAATTCCCCAATGTTGTGTTTTGAATAATCTCCCTTGGCCCCCTACCGATATTCATTTGGAGTAGCCTTTGTGGTTCACGTGAGAACCATCTATGGGGACTCCCTCATATAATTGAAAACGAAGATTTTATTAACTTCAGAAAATATTATCAGCTAGTCGATGAGGATGGGAATTTTTCCTCATCTTCCCCGAGAAGGCCTTGAGGAGGAAAAAGTTTAAACTCTCTTCAATGATACCAAAAATTGATGATGCAAGGAAAATATCTCCTCCTAGTTCAATGAAAGGGACATTAAAATTATCTTGAGTATCCTACATGTAAGAGGTATGGTCCGGGACTGCATGCGCTGGAGTAGATTATCCACCAACACATTTATAGTGGAATCGGCGTATGCACTGCCTACCCTCGCACAGAAAATGGATGATAGTGCTCTATAGAAAACCATTTAGAGCGTTTGATCCTAGCCAAAGCAAGATAATTCTACTGGAAGGCATGATTTGAGATCATTACCTAATTAGACATCCTCACCTATCATTATGAAATGGATAATCCAAGTGGTCCAATTTAACTTTTGAAGCCCAGATCCTCCAAGCATGCATTCTTCCACTGTTCTAGGGCTAGGTAAGTGTGGAACTCCATCATCCATTCTATGGAACACTTCTTGGGCTCATCTTCCAACTTCACCGCTCTTCTATTCGAATGAGATTCTCTTTATGGAACCATTTATCATAAATTGTTGTGAACTATTTCATGGATCTTCTGGGTTAGGGGGAACAACAGTATCATTAACCAGATCCAAAAACCACCATAAACCTAGATCATGCATGAAAACAAATGGTAATCAATGTGGAAACTCTACGGGAAACATATTGAAGGCCTTGCTATCTCGCATAACCAATGCACTTGGTGCCCCCGATTTTAGGTCCCTTGAAAATCAATGTTTATGAATCTAATTTGGATAGAGGCCTCATGGGTTTTTGTTTGATCGCTTCTGAAATGACCAAAAGTATCATTGAATCCAACCTATCCCCTCTCAAGACTTTTCCCCCTCCGGCAGTTGCAGAACTGCATGTGATCATCCGTGTCATGGACCATTTCATGGATCAAGGATGGGACACTTTTGTGATGGAATTAGACTGACTCTTAGATGTTAACTCAATATCATCCTTAGATGTTAGTCTCTATCCATTTGGGATCATATTCTTAAAGATCATGTTACTTTATCAATGTTTCTCATCTTGCCCATTCTCCTTTACTAAAATGGAGTGGAACATGGTGGCTCATCATCTTGCTCCTAGAAGTATCTCTTATATTCCTCATGTTTGGTTAGATTTTCCCCTAGAATGTTGTACTCTCTTGTTTTTATTGAACTTTATTTTATTTTAGTATGAGTTCAATCTTTTCCTAAAAAAAATATACAATATATTTTTTTAGGAATTTATCATGAAAATTTCTAGTGTACACATACATGTATACATGAATTGTATATATATATATAAATATATTTATATACATATATACATCCATAAATATGTATTAATATAAGTATATTTATACATACATTATCATAAATATGCACGAAATTTGAAATGAAATTTTTCATTGAGATCTTTTCAAGAAAATTTTCAATAGACGTTTCTAATGTGAATTTTTATAGAAAACATTGAGTGAAAATTTATAGTATATATTTAAAATAAAACAAAATCAATATAATTTGTATTGAAAAATAAAAATAAACACATAAACTAATTTTAATATACACCAAATCGATATATAGTGAATTTCTTGTGCAGTTTTACATTTAAAATTTTCAGTACATATATATTGAAATTTACACCGAAAACTTAAATCAGAAATATTCATTGGAAATGTAAATCATAAATTTAAAGTGACTATTTATATTTCATATTTTAATGAATATATGAAACACACACACAAACACCCCCACACCCAAACACACAAATATATTTACAATGTGATTTTCCAATTTACACCAAATATTTTCTGAGTATTCATACATACACTTCAATTTTCACAGAAAATTTTAATTACATGTTTTCAATATATAATCTATAAAAAATTTAAAGTGAAATTTTACACCAAAAACATTCAATGTATACATACATACATACACTAAAGTAATTTTCAAATAAAATTTAGTGTAAAGTTCAAATGTAAACTTCTTTAATTTCTATAGAAATTCTCAATGAAAATTTAGAGAGATAATTTTTAGTTATCAGAAAATTTAAAGTTAAAATCTGTAATTATAAGTCCAAATCCATAATAATAATTCAATATAAGAATATATACATATATCAATATATGTATAAATTTTTCTACATTCATAAAATTTAAACTTTCATTGAAATTTTACAGTTATCAGAGGAAATTATACTCAAAAATTTGAATAGAAATATTTTACTTGAAATTTTATATTTATAAAAGTAAAATAAATATATATTTAAAATTATATTATGAAAAATATAGACATGTAAATAAATAATTTTAAATTTCACTGAAAATTTATAGTGCCAATTTCAGCTAGAAATTTCAAACAAAACCTTTTGCATGAAATGAATGATTATAATTTAATTTAAAATTCACAACAAAAATATAGAAAATTTACGCTCAGATTTACAATAAAAAATAACAATTTATATATAATACACACCATATATCTAATAATGTCAATATACAATGTATTTTCTAGCAAGATATCATATTGGAAATTTTCAGTGTATATATATACATTTTGAAAACAGTGAATACATACATACAAACATACATTCTTATGCATATACAAACACAATTATAAATATAAGGTGCAGTTTTCCCATGTAAAATTTAAATTGTAAATTTTATGTAGTGTCATGTTTACATACATGCATATATTGTTTGTATTTTTTTATTATTATTTTGTTTTGTTTTTTAAAATAGCATATATTACTATATATATTTTCACAGTACAAAATTGAAAATAGAATTTATATAAACCATTATAAAATTTTAGACACACACACATATAATTATTTATAAAACCATCGACAATATAATTTTTTATTTTAAAATATCATAAAAAATAAAAAATTTGGATTCAAAAAATGTTATTATAATATTGATCTTTATTAAAATTATAATATATAGGTTAGATGAAAAAAAGATGTTATAAAATTTTATTTTAAAACATTTAAAAATATGAAAAAAATATACCATGTTTTAATTATCATGCATATATATAAAAGTACATAAAAATAAATTACATTTAAAAAATTTTGCATGTACGCATAAATACTTCAAAATATTCCTTATATATATTCTATTTTAATTAGATATGCATAAAATGTATATACAGAAAATAAAATTACATGTATATATCATTAATATATAATTATGTATATAAATAACCCGTATGTAAAAATTTATAATAATTATTATGTATTAATTTGATAGTGTATAAATATAAATAATGTATATATTAAACAATGTATAATATATATATATATATATTATAAAAAATAATATATATAATATTTAATTATATTTATATTAGTATATAAATAATGGATATATAAACATATATAAAAATTATTATTTATTATTAATAATTTAATTTTCATTACTATTATATATATTTATTGTAGTCATTTTATATTTGTATTTATTTCATTCATTTTTTTAAAATTATCATTCTTATAAAATAGTTTAATGTTGTTTTTTAAAATGTATTACATGTTTTTATGGATGGTATAGTCATCCAAATCATTAAAATGAATGGGTTTTCATTTTTAAAAATAGTTTTAATCCAAAAATGAATTTGGTCCCACATCACTTTTTTTGTAGTTGGGTTGTCATCTGACATTGAAGTGGAATTTTTGTTATAGACAAAACATGAGAGTATAATTTTCCATTTCATGGATGTGAAGTATAGGTCAAATGAGGGCCACTAGGGTGGCTGAAAACATCATGTGAAGGTCCACTGTGGGGAAGTCTTCGATGTAGCCATCAAAAGAGATATCTTAGAAGGGGATACCATTTTTTCAATAGCTCATGCGGAGAGATGACAATGAAATATTAAGCGGAGATAATGACTATCTAAAAAATTTCATTTATCCAAGGATGAATGAAATGATAATAATTATTTGTGAAGAGGTGATGAAAATAAAATGCATCGAATGTATTTATGGTTATAGTAATTATGAAACATGTCCTGGTTATGACGATCATGGTTACATAAGATGGAATGATCCAATGATTAAATAATTATTTTTTGAGTATTAGTGATAGATATAAAAATTAAACATAGGACTTACATTTCAAAAGAATGAAAAATCCTTATAGTGTTAGAAATCCTTTAGGTCAATTTTTTCAGCAGTTTTGACTGCATCTACTGAGATGTCATCCTCCACCTCACTAATGTTATCAAAGCTAGAGATCATGGATTTATAATTTCCATGATGGAACAATGGATCCACATCATGATTTCGATACTTTGAATGTGGAGTCAATGATGATGGAAATGATTTTGGTGAAGTAAATGATGTTGGATCTGATGTTCATAGATTTTGTGATGATGAATCCATTGATGGTGGATATGGTGAAGAGTTATCCAAATTTAAATCTAGGTTGAGAATTTTGTTATTGTTTTAAATATGGAAAGAAGGAAAAAACGTAGGGTTAGAGGCATGGGAAATAAGGGATGCATTGGTGTGTGTGAAAACCGTTGGAGGCACACATGCCCTAGGAAATGAAGAGTTAACTGTGAGACTTGTGGAAGGAGCATAAGAATTGGCCTACTTAATGGGAATATTTTAGAAAACAATATAGAACACATGGAATGGAAGACATAATAATGAATTGAAAAAACAAGTGACAACATAAATGGTTTCTTTTATAAGGCATGCAATGGAGGTGAATTTTAGGTTAATTGAGGGTGAATAAGGATACTTAAAATGACAAGTAATGGTATGATGATGTCTAGGACATAATATAGCCACCATGTGAGAGACCAGTAAGGGCATATATTTTTTATACGAGAATGTGCGAAGATATGACATAAAAGAAGTTAAATAAAGATAATGACGACATATATGATAACATTTTGATGATATAGAATGAAGTATCAACATTGTTATGTGAATATATAATTATTGTTCAATGTATCGAAACTATATATCATTTTAAAAATGAGGTAGTGTGTCCCTGTTATGATTATCGATAGTACATAAGATGGTGTGGACATGATAGAGTGTAATGTTTCTTTGGGAGTATTATATATATAAAGAAAAATTTCGTTGGGTGTCAAATTTTAAGAGAAAGAAAAATCATTCATGTGTGAGAACACCTTTGGGTATATATGAATTATCATTTAGGGATGTTATAAAGTTTAATTAATTCAAAAACATAATTTTAGAAACCCTTTATAATGGAAAACAATTATGGGTTTCATCACCCTTTGGATGTCTAGATTATATATATGTGTGTGAATAATATAATGGGAAGATCAACCTCTAGGTGATACACATTATATTCATTCTTGTCTTCTATTAATTCTAATCTCTAAGTCGTTGAATTAATTTCTCACTACCCACTATGAATATTTAGTGTTGATTTATGTTTTCCATCACATTGACTTTAATCATTATTTTCATACTAATTACAGAAATCATTATTGTTTCAATTGAAACTCCATCCATTTCACAACACATTATCATCAGGAATTTTTTAACATTGATAAAAGGGTAATCAAATCGGTATGAAATTTTCTTCCCGAGAGAATATTTCAATGAATTATTTCTCCTAATAGATATTTATAGAAATAACTAGCTTTTAAGGATTTTATATATAGACACGCCTGTGGACACACAATGCATTTGTGATATTTTTAAAACTTTCAGTCATACATCTGCTCAAGACCATGCAAGAGTCCTAATATTCCTCCATCACCACCTCTATGAAGAATTTAAGAACATGTACGTGATACGAAAGGATCGATTAGTGTTATGGAGAGTCCTCAAGGATCTATATGATCAGTTTCTACTATTGATATTCCAAAAATCAAGGTATGTGTTTAGTCATATTAAAATCAAATTCATTACATTGGTTATTGAATATAATTCTTACATGCTTAATATAATATGAAAATTACAATTTTGTGGAGATAATAAAACTAACATCAATATGATTGAAAAATTCCAACCTAGCAGTATGAGGAAACTAATTTTTACAAAATATTTTGGAGATAATAACACTGACATCGATATCCATTTAAATTTTATGGTGATAATAACACTAATATTGATATAACAGTAAACTAATTTATACAGTAGTTATCCTATAAAAAATACTCTTTTATACATACTTTTTCCATAATTTTCAAGAAATAAAAAATAAAAAAATTATTTAAGATTACTATTATAAAATGAAAATGTGATCAAAACAATATTATACAAATTAAATAATTATAATCACCTATAAATAATATCAATTCTGTTAAATAACCTCAAATTTTACCTAATTTCATTCAGATAATTTTTTAATTACCATTAATTATAATTAAGAAAAATAGAAGGCCAAAATAGGGGCATGAGGGAAGCATGGAGTATAGTAATTAAGGTGATGAAGGATGGAATGAATTCCACTACCCATTGCATTTTTTCCATTTAAAGGAGAGGAAATCATGTGTAATCTCACATGACTTCCACTCCTCCAAACAATCTGAACGTAAGGGCCACTGAAATTATTTCCCACCATGGTCGCCTGCATTCCACCAACTCCAATTTTCCTAAAAGGGATACATGATGTAGAGGGTATGGATTCGACCATAGAGGGAACAAATTTGGCCACCACTGGGTTTAGGGTCACTGATATTTCTTCACTTGATTGTTTCCTTAACCCTCTCCATTCCATGATTTCCTTACAACCCCTTATTTGGGAATCTATTACTAATAATTTTTTATTGTGGTTCATTTTTGTTTATTAAAAATCTTTTAATCTAATTTTTACTAACTCCCACTCTTTACAGATAAAGATCACGAAATCCTTCTTGTTTCCGCTAATTTTTACTAATTCTCACTTGTTTCCTCAATTTTATTACTAATTCCAGCTCGTTTGTCTACTTTATACTAATTACCAATTGTTTAATAATAATTGTAACATATTTATAGTAATTCTAGCTAATTTATAATAATTTAATCTAATTTTAAAAATTACTGTTAACCTATAGTAATTACAAATAATTTTTACCAATTGTATTAAAATTATTAATATTTAGTCCTAATAAAAATAAATTATTCTTTATTACTACTAATTATTAAATATTTATCAATATTAAGAAATTCAAATTACTATAAAATATTATTATATATTCTTATGAATTATAAATTAGTATGAAGTTGTGTTAATTCCTGCTCATTTCCACTAATTTTTACTATTTCCCACTCATTTATTCAAATTTTTATTAATTTACACTATCTTATATAAATGTTTACTAATTACTAGAATTTTTTTCTAATTATCACTAATGTTAACAATTATCAAAAATTTATAATAATTACTGCTAAATTATAATAATTAACATCCATTACAAATAATTACCCCTAATTTATAATAATTACTGGTAATTTCAAATAATTACCACTAATTTATAATAATTACCATGGATTTTTAGTAATTTCAGCTAATTTGTACTGGTTACCCCCAATTTTACCTAACTGTTTTATAAACATTAATTTTTAACATTTAATTTCTCAAAATTAGTGTTAATTATACTAATTAATAATTACTAATTAATAATTAATAATTAATATTATTGAATACTAATTATTGTAAAATATTATTATTTACTAATGAGAACAATAAATTATTTATAATCCCAATTAATTCCTACTCGTTTCTGCTAATTTTTACTAGTTCTCACACATTTCCTATATTTTTTACAAATTCGTGCTCTTTTTCACTAATGATAACAAATTATTGATATTTTTATACTAATTATCACTAATTTTAATATTTATAACTAATTTATAATATTTAATGCTAATTTATAATAATTACCGTTAATTTCTAATAGCTAAGGCTAATTATTACTTATTGAGGATAATTTGTACTCATTACTACTAATTTTTACTATTTTCTTAAAATTATTAATATTTAAAAAAGAATACTAATTTCTTGTAAATAAAAATAATAAATTTAAATTATTATTATTTATTTATAAGATCTATAAATTATTACTGATTCCTCATAATTCCTGCACGTTTCCGTTATTTTATTAATAATTCCAACTCATTCCTCCTAATTTATACTAATTCATGATCATTTTTACTATTTTTAATTAATTAATTAATTTTATTCCAATTATTTCTAATGCTAATAATTGTTGCTAATATCAATTAATTAACATTAATTTCTAATAATTAATAGTAATTTATAATAATTAATACTAATTTCTAATTACTATGGACAATTTCTATTAATTACCACGAATATTTACAAATTATCACTAATTATTATTCGTTATCGCAAACTTTTACTGATTATCTAAAAATTATTAGTATTTATCGTTAATTACTAGAAATTATTATGAATTACTACATATTTTTAATTACGAATTACTGTAAATAAATACAATCTACCTTAAAATATTATTATTTTTTACTAAAATCTACCAATTATTTCTACGTACTATTAATTCCCACTTGATTGTATTAATTTTTTACAAATTCCAGCTTGTTTCTACTAATTTTTAATAACTACGGGTATTTTTACACTAATTATCACTAATTTTAATAAATATCCAAAACATCAAATAATTAAAATTAATTTCTATTAATTTATGATAATTTATAATAATTAACATTAATTTATAATAATCACTACTAATTTATGATAATTTATATTATTTATTGATAATTAAAGCTAATTATTGTTAACTAAAAATAATTACTATTAATTAAAACTAATTACTAATAATTGAAACTAATTAATTCTAATTGAAAATAATTAGTAAAAATTAAAAGTGAATACATATAATTGAAAATAATTATTAATAATTAAAACGAAATGATTCTAATTGATAATAACTATTTCTACTTAAAACTAATTACTGCAAAATATAACTAAGTAACTCTAATCAAAACTAATTACTACTAATAAAAAATAACAATTACTAATATAAAATAAAATAAATTAATTATTAATTAAAAACATTAAATGAATACCTTAATCCCAAATATATTATTTTTTGTAAAGTAGAAAATGTACTTCCTTGTAAAATCTAATTTTTTAAAAAATAATAAATTTAATGGATGAGAAAAAAGTAGAGAATTTAAGAAGAGAGAAGATGTTAGAAGAGGAATTTGGGAAAATCAGCTCAGAGTATGTATAGGTTACATTAGTAGTGACAAACCTATATGTGATGGGATTCCCTTAAGAAATATTACTTGAGATGGGACCTATTGAAAATTTCACCCACCAAAAATACAACTGTTGATGACTAAAATGTTATTTGTGACAAGAACCACCAAAAATAATCAACTGAAGACATAGTATTTATGATAGATTATAAATTAATACTATAAAAACCTATTATAGATAACCTTATTTGTGACTGGAGCCAATACCTATTGCAAAAATCTATTCACACATTTTTGGCATGGATGCACATCAAAGGTATTTTCGATGGAATATTATTTCCATCCCAAATAATTGTTTGTTTAGTAATATTGGTTATGGGAATTCCATCTTGTCGCAACTAGTTCCACTATATGGACTATTTATGATACACGAAGAGGCCGTCACAAATAGCCCATTGCAATTATGACTTTTTCCATTATAAAGGGAGGGATAAATGAGGATTGATCAGTCAAGTGGTGTGTAATAAAGTACAATGTCATGGAAACTGCATCGAGTGAGTCATTAGACAACTGCAAATGCATTTTCCATAGGAAAACCCTGTAGTGGGGAGAACCATGATTCAGAATCGACCTATGTGAGAAGATCCATATAAGGGGGAGTTCCATTATCTTAGTGATAAACCAGTTAGTAAGGCTTTAGTTTCTTGTGATAGATGTGTATGGGGGAGCTTGGTCATGGTTTCTATGATGTTAATGAGTGGGAGGATCGATTTCCAGTGAATTTCTTGCCTGGGTTTTTATGTTACATAGTAGAAGCATGTTTGGCATTCATATATCGGATATAGCTATTTGATGGTGAATTTATTGCCTAAGTAGGTTGGTTTGTGTATTTATATGACTATTAAGAGTTATCAAGGATGAAATATGTTATATTGTGGATGTTTTGATGACTCTTGTTGTTGGAGGTTATTAATTTTAGGGGAAATTTTATTTTTTGGTTTCCAAAGATAGCGGTGTTATGAAAATTTATATTCACATTAAAATTACAAGAGTTGTAACATCATGAGGAGGTTTCTTAGATATGTATTAAGGAATGGGATGTGTCTCGAGTGCATGGGTGAGTATCAAGGGGTTCAGGAGAATGTCTGTTCATAAGGGAATGATTTTCTACTTCTACACAGTTATCATTGGGTTATTGTAAATTGTGTGGATTCGGTTTGTTTTAGGAGTACTTGAATGAATGGTGGGTGGTTGTATACATTTCGTAAAAAAATGTAATTCTGTGGAAGATGCATTTTTTATGGTTAACACACACCTTAGTAAACCTTGTGGTCAAGCCAGGTAGGTGTTGGTGACAATGATAGTGTGAGTCTCAAGGTTGGCATACATTTTATAAAAATACCTAAAAGACCAAGTTAGTTGCTCATTTTATCATTAAAATGGGGTATTTAAAATTTTTACCTTATAGGGTTTTAACACTATCCCCCCTTCTCCCCATAATGAATTATCAACCTCCCCCTCTCTTCTTTGTTGATTTACCCTTGGTATGTGGGATTTTTTGTAGAAATTATTATGGTATATGGAGATATTATCTCTTCCTCTTCTCTTTATTCTTATCCTCTTTTCCATGAATTTTATTCTTGTTGACTTCGATTAGTGTTTTCACTGATTCCACTAAAAAATGGTGGAATTGGGTGAGAATAACAAGGTTTTCATGTGAATCGTGTAGAGGGTATCTTGAGAGGATGTATCCAAGCCATCATTCATTGTTCATCTGGAGGTATGTTTCATTACCAAATTATTTAGTGTTTTTGGGGAAATTAGATTTATTTGGCCATAAGTATTATTTAGTAAATTGTGTATTTTTCATGTGTTAGGTTTGGGGAAGTGTTATTTGTATAATTCACCTCATTACTCTAGGTTTTGGTTAGAAAATGTTACTGAATAAATTACTACGAATATATGACAATTAAAATTAAGTTTTGAAAATCATAATAAATTTTAACGTTTAATTTTTTTGGGTGTTTTTGTTAGCCATAGGGTCTTGGGTGATAATATGAGGTATATTGTTCTTGGATGAGCTTAGTTAGTATTGATCGAGCTGCAATTAAAGGGGAAGGCTTCATATGGATAGGTGGTCCATGAAAATCTTCATGTAGTATGTGATTTTGATATATCATGTGAATTGTGGTTTCTCCACCATGTTGGTCGAAATTTAATTTCAAATGAATATTTATTCTTAAATTCCATTGGTATATCATGAGTGTCAGGGGCCAATGGACTCTGATGCATTGGTTGATTCTTTAGCCATTGATATCTGGTGGATGAAATTAATAAATGAGAGTTGCGAGTTAGATGCACCCCAAGGGGAGTTATTTAAATTAAATTGGATTATTTAGATATATTGGGAATTTATATAGGTTCCATTAGTTTCCCTAAGTTTAGGGTGGTGATGTACTTGGAATTTTTTCCCTCTAGTGTCACTGTAAAACCGAAATTTTAGAATGTGAGGCTATGGTTGTCATGATTCCATCTAGGTCACGTCAAGGGATGTGTTTCCCTCTTAGTGATGGTGTTTTCCTATGGTATGGGATTGGGATTTAGAACCCAATGTAAGGTGCTCAGTGTGAAATATGGATTAGGGAGCCTCGGTGGGTGACCTAGTTTTATTTTAACACTAGAGAGGGGTAGTGCATGGGAGTTGGACTATCAGTTTCGGTGTCACATTTGAACATGAGATATTCTATCTCGATAGTTATGACAGAGGGAATAGATGATGAAATGTAAATGGAATAAATAATTAAATGTTAAAACATATGAAAAAAAAATTAAAATAAATGGTAAAATGTGATATAAGATATGAGGCTTCGAGGATGGAGGGTACCTGGTGTGAATGGTTTATCTTTTACTGTATTGGGGATGGTGAATTCTCCAATGTGCATGTTTTATTTTTGAGTTATATATAATATTGTTTTTGGGAAGGCTTCAGACCCCCATGTGTATATGATTATTATGGTTATGGGGATTTTAGATACCCCATAATGTAGGATGAAAAGGTACCAGGGAGGGTCAATGCTGCAGTGTGTAGGATATGGTTCTAGGGATGGTAGATTCCCCAGGTTAATATTGATTAGGGTATTAGGGATATTGGATTACATATGGCTGATATGTGGTTCTAGGTAGTGGTTACAACCCCCCACCACTATGGTAAGAATGATTCATGGTTCTTAGTAGGGCATAAAATCCCCTAAGAGGATGGATATATGGTTCAGAGTTGGGGGTGTAACCCCCCGTGTGGTTGGATTGTTTTAATTGAAGGGGTGTCTATATTTCCCCTAGGTGAATTATCATGTGCTAGTAATGAGTATGTTTCCCCCATGTGGTTACATACTCTCAAGGACATCCGGGAACTAAATGAAGTAAGTATATTCGATCTTAGGTGTCACTTTATAAACTAAGGATCGACGGTGGTTAATATATTTGATTTCAGTAGTTGTTTATTTATTTTGTGAATATCACATGTGCATAGAGGGTATATATTTACTATATTTGGGACACCATTGTTTGTGGTGTAATGATTTATACTCACACCCTAAATGGGCTGCCAGGGCACTTTGGTACCCGAGTAAGCCTCATTGCTCGCAAATTCATGTAGGGTATTTGACCAATTTTTTTGATCGGGATCGAGAAACTCAATTGGATTTAGAGAATTATATTGTGGTTATTTTTGAGGATATAATTACATCCCCATCTGTATATTATTTTATTCATTTCCATTGGAATATTGTATCATCCCAATTGAATACCAGATGTATCATTATGCTTATATGCAATTATTTTTCATTTATTAGGGAATGGTTTTGTTATCCTTCAATTTATTAATAGAGATTATTATTATGGATGTTGTTTGGATATTTATTGAATTTTCACTCTCATATGTGGGTATAGTCTCTCTATGGTATCTCCTTAGATCGTCACTATTAGTCAAGAGTCTCTAGTGTATAAGGAGTCATGCCCGAGGTCACATATCACTCCGGTATGATTATTGAAGTGTGGACTAGTACATGGTGTTACATTAAACATGGAAAACAAAAAAGTTGAATAAATAATTAAAATAAATATAATGAATAAAAAAATTTATTTCAATAATTTAAAATTTTAAAACTAGTAAATAACATGAATCAATGAAAATTTATATAATTTAAATATTAAAAATATAATACATGAAAAAAACAATTTAAATAAATTAAAATGAATAACAACAATTTCATAAAATAAATATCATGAACAAAAATATTTAAATAAATAGATCTAATTGTTTAATAAATATTTTAAAAAAATATTTAACTAACATAATTTTATATATAACTTGACTAAAAATCTAAATATTTTATTTTATGTTTTAAAATAAATAAGTTGAATTTAAATTTTTAAATAAATAATTTAAATATCTACTGTAAATTTCATTAATGTTTAAATTTTTTCTAATTAATTTAATTTAATTTAATGTTATATAAAAATAATTTAATTTTTTTTTTAATTCTTAAATGCAGGTTTGAGATCACTTTGTTTATGATAAAAAATATTTATGAAGAAACTATCCTGAAGAAAATATTCTGTATTTTTTACACATTAATTCCATCCTGAAAAATATTATTTTAGTAAACATTCCACTGAAATTTTTTTTTTTGAATATTTAAAAAAAAATTTAATTCTAAAAACTACTCAACATTGATATTCATAAAGAAAAAATCTCCACTAGTATTTAGATAAACATTTTAATAAAATATCTACATAATTATAAAAAAATAACTTCATAAAAATTATTTTAGTTGAATATTTAAAAATAATAATTGGAATTAAAATATGAAAAAATACATTGAAAATTTAACATAAATAATTTTAATACATAAAAATATTTCAGTTAACATTATTTAATTTATTTTTATTTAAATATATAATTATATGAAATTAATTTAATAAAATATTTTTTTCACAAATTCGTGATCGCTACAGTGTCTTTTGTTATAAACATCTGAACAAAGACATCCTTTGTAGTGTGTATCATCCATTTTACCTCGTTGATTTATCACTTAATTGTCTTCTTTCTTGTGAGGGTGGGTTCCCTAGATCCACCTTGAATGTGTACATTGATTACCATCATAATAATATATCATTATATATGTATGTGTTTCACATAATGTGATAGTCATTTTAATTTTTAAGCAACTATATATAAGGTAATGTTCTTATATTACCTATCATAATGAATGTTTATAGTAGTTTTTAGCAATAATGAAAACCTAAAGATAATATGATATAAATCATAAACATGTGACATGTGGTATAGAGATATTAATCTGATGGGACAATGATGATGTTTTACTACTATGTGTAATGGGATAGTAAGCATTGAGACTTCATGTCATAAAGTTTTCACTTGTTGATCTCGAATATATGAGATCATAAGGTGTGAACACTAATTGGAACACCATATGTATGGGTGGTGTTTTTAGTTTCTATTTACGAACATCTGTATTTGCCTCCTTAATTATTATTAATTCAAATAATTGATCGCAAACTTTTTTGTAAGTGATGGAAACCATGAAAGTGTTCGTTTTTGTCAAGGAAAATTGCATCAGAATTGATATTGATGATATAGAATTTATTGAATAACCAAGACATGATTTATTTCCTTTGAGTATAGGAAGAGATATCTTGACACCAATTGGCCAAGTTGGTAGTGGGTTCATTAATCCTATGACCTTGATATAACAAGGTAATTTTATCTTTTATAGTTAAAAAATAATAAATAATCAAAGGATAGTGGGACAAATATATACAACCTTCTTTATAAGGTAACATGTATCACAGAGATTATATTATACAATGTATTTTCAAAATAGTGGTTTTCATTATTATTACATGACCTTATATATTAAGATTCTTTAATGTTCTCGTAGACACCACGTCTAGTGTATGTTTAGTAATCCCTTCCAACAAGATAAGGACTGCGTGGGTTATCTACTAATTTTTTTCGATTTCTTTTTCCAATTATGATGAATTGGGGTTGAGTACATTGGGGAACCCGCCACAAGGGTTGGGTAATGTCCAAGTGTGAATTAAAAAATAAATAAATAAATGCAAAGTTATTCAATTTTACAATAATAAGCATAGAATTTATTACCTCATTGTATTTGTGAGTTATTATGTGAAATAAGAGAAGAATATACATGAAAAATTTTTCATTAGTTATGGTTCATTAAATATTTTAAAGGACATATGAGTTGATTTAATGAGTCGTATTTTGTTATGTAACATGATTTTAATGTTATAAGTGATAAATTATTTATGAAAATTATGAAATATTATTACTACCGATGATTACACATCTAATATTTGAAAATTTATAGTTTTTTATACTTATATGGATATTTATCATTACTCTATCTGACACTGCATTCTTCTTCCATAGTTATATGACCCTGATGAAAGAAGTTGATCCAAATTTATTAAACATAATTAGATTAGTTTTATGTAGTGAAATCCCAAAAATCATATGAGAGGGGTTTTGGACCCCCTCCTAATACAATTTCGTTCCATCTAGGTGTGAGCCTAAGTTAATAAATAGAAATTTTTATTATTATTATGAATTATGTAAGGATTGTCTTATTTTTCATGGATGATGATTCCAATGGGATCTTTTCTCATTAGAAATTTTTACAATTCATATTAACCTACCAAAATCTATATCATGACATTGATTGTAGTTTGTGGATAATTTTTAGATAATTATGATAAATCTAGACCACTGATTATAACCACGATGTTCAATATATATTTTTTATTATGTTAATGTAAGATGGAAATTTTGACCCTAAATACATTCTTTATACTTATTGTCTACTTATTTTAGATTTTTTTTCATTTTCCATCACCATACTAATTATTTGATTCATTTTTTTTCAATGATACAATTTACCCATGATAGATCACATTTTTTTATATTTCAGAATTCCTTGAAGATTCAATCAACATAAATCATTTTACTAACACATTGTCAACAAAGTTTTCATCTCTACATTTTCAATCAATATGGTATTTAATTCATCACGATAATTTGTGTAAGGTAATTCTTTACATGAAAAAATTGAGTCTTTTTTTCAATATCATATAATTCAATATTTATTCCCCCTATTAATAACATTGAAAAAAAATACATAAATTATTTTCATAATCATTAGTTGCTGGAAAAATAATGAGATCCTGAAGAGCAGTAACGTCTCACATTGATCAAATTACCTAAAGTGAATGTGATTGATTATTATTAAAATAATGTTTATAATAAATGTGGTCTATGTTTGAACAAACATCATTCATCAAATGAAAATGGATTCTTCACCACACAAAGCGACTGAATGATGAATATCACATACCTATTGTTCACCAAATTGAACATCCCTAATCATTCGAAGATGAAATAGAAAAACATGAAATCTCTTAAATCTACTAAATAAAGGTCTAAATATTTATTACGATGTATAAATTCTCATTATATATATTACATATGTTTTTTATGTTTTCGAAAAACATATTGTATTTTTTCCTTTTCAATTATTTCATATATATAAAACATATTTAATATATTTTTTTGTTATTCATCTATGGATATGGTTGAGAATTTTGAATTGAATATTCATTTTATTTTCTATAAAACATCATAAAACTTGATCAAATGTTTTTATTTCATTCTCAAAAGTGAATGAAAATTTACTTAATTTTATTTTAAATATAGTATAGGGTGAATGAGATATTTTTTAAATGTATCATCATGCCTTAATTTTTTATAAAAAGAAATAATAATATAACCACAAGAAGTTTTTTTATATTGATATATATTTAAAAATCATAATTAATTTTGTGAATATATTTTAAATAGTTGACCCTTAAAGGATGATAAAAATTTGTAACTTTTGAGATTATGCAGTAAAATATTTTCCGTCTATCATTTTTTCCCCTTATATAGGATATGTGAATAAGAAATATGATTTATCATGTGTTATAATATTCTGTTCATTATTAATCCAAAAATATTGGTGACGTAGTATACGATCACATATTTACATTGATTGATTGTCAAAATTAATGAATGGCAATAAAAAAGTGAATATATTTATAACTGAGGGTACATTATTTACAATAAATAATTAATTGTTTTATCTCAAGTCACAATGAGATATATTAAACATAAGAGAAATTCTTGAAAATGGATTTCATATAATGACATTGGAAAAAGGAAGTGATTAACATCTCTCAATATAACAAGAATTTATAACATATAAAAATTTATTCTAAAGAACTTTTTATGTACAATTGAATCAATTATGGTAAATCAAATGTTTACTGATCCTGACCTATTATATACATGTTCATAAGCATCAATTTATGGATAAAACAACATGCATCCATCATGGAGATATTTAAGGATTTATTTAATGGATTTTGCAGACTAAATTATCACTTATTATAGAATTATTCATTATCATTACGTTTTTATTAATTCCCCTCTATGGTTATTTATCATTGATTACCTATTTTTTAGATAAATAATTTATATCCTTTCTAGCTATATTGGATGTGAATTTCCAATATTTATAATTAAAATTTATAAAATATAAATATGGGTGACCCACATTCCACCTGACACCATTTATATATTTTATGAGAGATTCATCTACTAAATGATCATGTGTATTACTTGTAACAACCGCGAATTTTATCATTGGAAATTCCCTTCTTATAATTATTTTATATATTATAATTAACATAAACATCACATAGAGAACAAAAATATACTTTATTAATGACTAACGAATGTAATATGTTTTATTTCTAGAAATTAACAATTTTTTAACAATTGAACGGTAACTTTACCATTGGAATAGTAAAATAACCCCTGGGAACAATAAATCAACCAATATAATAGTAACATCTCCTATGAAAGTATAAATTAATAATTTAATCTTATAAATTAAAATATGTTACATTCATATCTTGTAATAAGTAAATAAGGGTTTTACAAATGAAAAATTATGTATTGATATTTTTTTGAAACATAAATGTTTATTTAAAATTTTATAATTAAAATAAATATAATAAATATTTTTTTTCATAATATATATTCATAAGTCATCATTTTTTTGTGTTGTGATTATACGACAATTTTATGAGACCTTAATTAATTTTTTCAACGTGTTATAAAACCAATTATAATTCTAAAAATATTATTTTATAAATAAATGATGATTTTCATTAATGAATAAATTTATCATATTTTGAAAATAAGTTTTTATAAAATTGAGTTTAATTTTTTAATTCTACACATTAAAAAATGTTAATGATGGTTTTTTTGGGATTTTTCTAAAATATTTGGGTTTTTGGGGAATAATTAAATAATGTAATTTAAAATCTAAGCTAAATACATAAATTATTGATTCATAGATGATGTAGGGATGATGTAATCTATTTTTTTAAATTAATAGGCACCAGTTAATGTAATTAGTCACAGTAATCCACAATATTCATATTCTAGATCAAAAATAATAAACAAATAAGTAAAATAATAAAAAATCACCCCTCACCTCCACTTTAAATACCACCACTAACCACCTATTATCATCACACCTCAATATCCTTTAATATCGTACAAATTTATATCTAATACTATTTTAATTTCTATCCCCCATGTACAAGATTGTTTGTCCTAAAAAATACCAAATCCAATTCCCCTAAGGAGGTTCTCAAGGAGTGGTTTTCAAGAGGTAAAAATCACTTTCGTTTTCTTTTAATTTCATTTAAATTTAGATTTATTTTGTTTTTAACTCCTCAACAAACATTATCCATGTTAAATTATAACCCTTATTTCATATATATACTATAATTTTATTATTACAAATAAAAAACCCAGCATCATTAATCTACCCATTTCCATTTAAAATAATAATTAATACATCATCTTTGAGGTGTCAATTTTCCATTTTCATTTTTTCAATTCCACCGTCAAGGATGGTCATAAAAAAATTGTGGTAAAAATATATTAGAATATATATATTAAACCCTATTTAATATTATAGAACTAGTATGTACACGTAATATTAATTAATAGAACAATACTAATTTTATATGATTGAAAAATCACCAAATAAATCTAAACAAATATCATTAACATTTTTTCAAATGAATCATCCTCACATCTGAAAAAAATATAAACATTTAATATTATTTATGTTCATTAAAAACATATAATTTAAATTAAAGATTACTATTTTCATTTTACATGATTCCCAATACATGTATACAAGTGAACCAATAATGAAATCAAGAAAGCGAACACCCCTGAACGATGCAATTGAATCTCATAACTCAGAAAAAGAGGCCCTAAATGAACATAATAAAATAATATAAATTAGATAGATGTATAAAAGGTTTTTAATAAATTAATTAATTCATTTAATCTTATTATACTTGACATAAATCTCAAGTTCATAACACTTTTAGACATAAGGTACGTGATTCATTCCGAAACAACATTTTCCCTCTAATTACGCTTTCTCTCTCTTCAATACAATGAAATTATTCTTTATTTTTATATAATTATTCTATATTATCTATATATGTTCTAATTATAAAAAAATTTCTCGAATTTGCTTTCATTGATGGAGAAATTCATGTTTTATAATGATTCCATATCAATTCTTTTCGTTAAGCAAGACCGATTTAAAGGAACTTCTTAATTTCCTAAGCATTTTCAAGTACCATCCTTAATCAATAATAATATACCATTATGTTTATAAAATAAATAATTTTATCATTAAAAACTGACTTGGGTTATTTCTGGTTTTATACACACAATTATGCCATTTTCTTTTTAAATAATCAGTAAAATGTTTCCTTAAATCACAATAAAGTGGAACATTTCTAATGTTTTATAAAGGTTCTTTTTATATATTTTTACTTCATATTGACATCAATTATCATGATAAATGCCTTTTTTTCTTATTAATTTCCATGTATGTTTTAAATACATTCTTTTATAGACACCATTATGATATGATTATTTATTATGTCTCATGAAATTATTATGATACACATTTTTTCCATGGGTAACCCTTAGGCTTATACCTTATGATTCATTTATAATGTGGAACACATATTCATGAACTTGTTATCCTGAGTGTGCATAGATATAACTCAATCAAATTTGGTAATGTCTATTCTCATGAGATTCCATGGGAAATGGCCTTGGTGGTCAGCCTTGACTCATGCTAATCATTTTCAATGGTCTTGGTGGCTAGCCATGACTCATGATACTCATGTGAAATGGTCTTGGGGGTTATCCATGACTCATGATTATGTTATATTGTATGTTTCTTCACATTAACTTTTACACCAAGAATAAAAATTATATTCTTCTTTATTTTCATTCATGCCTTTTATTGTAGGTTACAGGCATATTAGAATAATGTGATGGGCGGTGACCAACATTTCATTATTTATAATTAATTTTTTTAAATAAGAATTACTATGATGAAATTCTTTCTTTATTGATGGATTTTCTAGTATATCTACGATTCACCATTAAGTCATTATAGTAATCAACTATAGATTCCCTCTAGCGATGATATGTACTTGTTGCATGAATATCAAAAAATCACTGAAGGAATCTCTGCGTGCTTGCATGGTAGATCCTTTTGCAAGCATTCTCTACCATTCAACGCTATGAGAACTGTTTACAAAGTGTTATCCTTTATCTAGTGGAGAAATATTTCTCTCCATTCTTATGTTCATTCTTGGTGAAGGTATCTCTCTAGGGCTTGATAGGATTCTTTTAACTTATTATTCCCAACAAAAAAATGAATTAGATTATTAAAAAATAACATAAATTGTTTTATATATCGCTAGGGTGAAAAGAAATTAATTTTACAAGTGTCCTTAGTTATTTGTCTAATACTATAGATATCCCATGTAAAATAATAAAAATAGTATTATTATTTCTCAACACTTGATTAAATTGCGATTTAAAAATAAATATTATTTTTTCAAATAATACTCAATATTTAGTATTTGTCACCGGACTATTAAAATCATTCCACTATTCCTCTACAATATTTATCAAACCTTGAATAATATCTATTTATTTATTAAATAAATAACACTCCATTATACTCTAATATATATATAATTAAATATTTTATTTACTAAATAAAAAAAATTATATGTGATCATGCCTACATGAATAGTTAATAAATCATGTAAAAGAATAATATTTATTAAAATAATAAATAATACTATATTATTTAACTAAGATTCTGCATAAACATATTGTGTGATCTTCAATGAATCTTTCTCAGTGGCATTAGGCGAAGTAGCCTAAATACCAAGGTTAACATCTAGCAACATTCCAAGGCACCCATAGAAGAAGAAGTAAATGTTGCAAGGAATTTTCAGCTAATAAAAATGTTTGCTATTTAATACAATCCCTTTATCTTAGAATCTCAAATCAAGATAGTTTCATGATGGTTCCATCAACCTATGTGCTCGATGTCTCTCTCTTTGACTTGCTGAAAATTGAACTTTCTTATAGAACACCATGTACATGGATTTAATTAGGCTATATCATTTCTATCAAAGGTATTGAAATATGAACATCCATTAAATAATAGAGGGGAAAAATAATTTCTCTTATTATTCATTAATGAAATATTACTCTTGACACACCCAACATATCCTACCTTGCCACAAACATATGTCATGAAAATTTAAATCTATACATATATGTGTGAAAATCAAAATAATAACTAATAATAATATTAATGTCTTAATATTACTACACACATATGTAGATAGGAACATTCAATAACACATATAAATGTGGTCTTCTTACTAGCAGGACTCATACTCATAAAGTCTTGGAAATTACCAAGGGTGTACACCATGAAAAGGTGCCTCAATGTCCTTTTAGTCTCCACCCCTAATATCCTATATCATTTGTGTCCCTCAAATGATTTCATATGTATATATACAATGTATTCATTAATAGTGTTGTAAAACATTCCTGTTCTTATCATTGTGGGTATCTGATATAACCTTTTAGTGTGATATATACTCTTACGACATTATAAAATATTATATTATATAGAAGAAAAATCATGATGTGATAATGTGTTTATTAATATTCAAAAACATGAATAGAATTGATCAAAAAGTATAAATTAATTGGTTCTATGGCACAAATTCCAACATTTATTCTATCATTTTATGGATTTGAACCCATATGCTATTTTTTATTTCTATGTTTATACCCTTACTAGGATTTTTATCTCATCCCTTGGTTCATGTATTCCATAGGTTTTCCAATGCATATATAGGAGCTTAATGAAATTTAGGATCTATTTAGCGATTATTAATATAATTAATTTTTATTCAATTTCCCAATTTTCAGTGTTATTTACATAATCATCTAAAGACACCAGAATTTATGATCCTTGGTTTTCATTTAATGGTTAATTATTCTTAAAATCATGTAATCATATATTTAAAATGATGGGGTCATTATAGATGGTATCAAATCATAACCTAGTAATTTTTTTGGAGATTATGATTAGACCCCTTTTGTAATAAACCTAGGAATAATTCAATCTCCCTGGGTAATGTATATTGAAACCTAAGGAATCAAAAGTTAGGATATTATTTTAAAAAAAAATTTATCCCTCTATATAAAACATTTCCTTTTATTATACTTATTATTAGGTATTCATGACCCCTTAATTAAATTTTATTTTACATAATTAATGGATATATGTTTATGAACCACTTCCAATAATCAATGTGACATACAATGTGATGATTTCCCTAAAGATATGCCAAATATGATGGGAATAAGTATATAAAACATTATGAAAATACATGAGCAAAAAGATCATGTTATAAAGAATATCTTTAGTCACATGGAACCACATCCATCTATTAAAAAAGAAAATTTACTATCAAATACATTGTGTGATAAAGACCTACTAGGTTTAGTGGATCTTCGGATATCCTCCTTGTTTAACAATGGAATAACACAATAGAGAAGACATTTTCTATCCTCGAGGGTTCGGAAGAAGAGAATGTAGTGCTAGCATTCAATCATTTTGAGGGAGAATATTATTAGTGGTGGATGCTGATAAAGAACATTAATTCCAAGGAGTAAATTGAATCTATTGAATTAGAAAAATTCATTAAAATATTTTTCATAAATATTCCTCCCACAAAATCTTACATAAGATTGATAAGTAGTTACTTGGATTAAAGAAAAGGGAGGCGAATCTGATGGATCCTCTGATTAAAACAATACAAGTATTACATGGTACTCCTATGTATTTTTAATGAATGTCGAAATCATGATGGATAACATCTTTATCATAATAATTCATGGTCAATGAAAAGTGTTCATAATTCCAAACTTTGATAGTTATAAGGATATTATTTTTTGTGCCCTTATGGTTGAGATGGATATCAAAGACTCTCAGTGGTCTTATGGGTCCAGAGATAAAAATAAAAAATTAAATTTTAAATGTGATGATCAAATGATAAATCCCATCATGGAAATAAAAATGACATCCGACATGTCAAAATTGTGGGAAGAAGCATCCGGGGAACTAACTAAAGGGAACCATGAAATACGCCAAGTATGGAAGAATGGGGAATCCGGATAATAACTTCCAAAGAGACATGGAGAATTACCCTAATGTGGAAGAAGGAAGGAAGGTTCTAATCAAAACTCATCATCTATTGTTGTGCTCAAATTGTAAGGAAAATGGGAATTATGTGAACCATTTTTTTGGAAAGGGTTGTTGGAGGAAATCAACAATAAAAAACTCCATGGAAGCATGTAATGGAATATACTATCATTATAGTTGAGGTGGATCATGACAATGATGTGGGAAAAGGCACACTGGTTATTAATTCAATTATAGTGAATGTACTATTTTTTTGGATCTATTCATTATTTCATATCTGGAATGATTAGTAAAACTATTCAAACACCTCTTAAAAATATAAATGTTGAGTCATATATGAGAATAAAAAGTTTTAAAATGACTACATCCAAAGTATATGACTCCTCCTTGGTTACTGTTTATGGATTGAAACTCCCATAAAAATTTATATTAAATTATTTGGTGGAGTTTTATGCTATTTTGAGATTGGATTTTCTATCATTATACAAAGTAAAAATAAAATTTCAAGAAATAGAAACCACTCTTCACATCCTATGGCATCATGCAATTATATACAAGTGTAAGGAGGATGGTTAATATCCATTAGAATAATAATATCAATTATGGATATTATTTATTTATGACGAAGAATATCTAGCTCAAATGATTTAGACCACGAATAGAATCATGCTTAAAGAAAAAGCCATTGTGAGGGACTACACTGATGTGTTCAATGAAGAATTTCCTAGTCTCTCTCCTATCCAAGATGTTGATTTCATAACTTATCTTATACATTTATCTCTACCTATATCGAATAAAACTCATGGAATGGGCACCATCAAGTTGGAGGAACTGAATATGTAGTTATAAGAGACTCTAGACAAGGGTCTTATATGCCCGAGTGCTTCACATTGGGGTGCAACAATCATCTATTTAAAGATGAAGGATAGATGAGTACACTTATGAAATGATTATCATGAGCTGAATAACATAATGATCAGGAACAATTATCCCCTAACATTAAAATATTACTTGTTCTATCAATTACATGGGTCCAATTATTTCTCTAATGTTGACCTCCAGTTGAGGTATCACTGATTAACGGCGAGGAAGGAAGATATTCCCAAAACCGTCTTTCAGATGAGGTATGGACACTATGAGTTCATGGTGATTCCATTCAGACACACTAGGGCTCTAGATATTTTCCCGGAATTAATGAATAAAGTCTTTAGATATTACCTCCTCATATTTATGGTAGTATTTATTGATGATATTATGATGTACTCCATGAACAAGGAGGAATATGAGGATCATTTGAATACTATAATGAAGACATTGTGAAGGAATAAATTATTGTATTTGGTATCTTTGGATCTGTTATTTGTACTTTAATTACATGAATATTTGATATATTGAATATTAATAAAACATTATATAACACATTGTTTGTTGTTCTGCATGACCCAAATGTAATAATGTCATACAGGATATGATTGATTTCATAGGTCATAGAAATTCCCTTCTATGATGAGAACCTTGATGTTTTATGGTGTTATTATCAAATAATTTTATATGGTTTGATAATGTCCTAGGATGAGACACATAGTACAAAGGATGTCAGGTGCGAGTACTCAGAAGTAGATGAGGCTTCTTCTCATGATTTTTGTACTTGGTAATCTACGAGACTGTAGAATATGAAAACAGACTTTCTAGTATAAATTATGCATCTATTAAATTTATTATATATTCATATCAATTAATATTTATGGTGGTCCATATAATTTATTATTATTATGAATTAATTTTACAACATGTGTAATTATATGTATTTCATAAACCACGATGATAATATTTCATGGAGAATATTGATGTGTTGTGTATGTCACGAGTGACATGTCATTAATAAATAAGTCAAGAAATATTTTTTCCCTTTTATCATTACATATACGGATTTCTTGTCCATTTTATTGGAATATATACATGACATTAAACTCCATGGCCAGGATGTAATGACATGTTTATTTTGGACAGTCAATGAAAGACATGTTGAGCATATATGTTTGTGAAATTGTTTTGGGACCTTATTTCTGAGATATTTTGACAAATGGATTATATTACATAGTGATAATTCATATGTGGTCATCGATGATGTGACATTATGTTCCTTCTCTGGGGTATCTTAACCCATTTCTAGACAGTAATCTAGGACTTTAGGCAACCCTACATGATGCCAAAGTGAAATAATTCTAGATGGTAACACATGAAGTGTTTTACTTGATCTCAATTAAATTCTATTTGAGTTAAATTAATGATATAAATATTATTCTCATGTTTGAGGAATAATTATATTCAAGTTATATTGTCACATAAATTAAATAAATATTTATTTGACAACTTGTGAATAAATTTTTTTATTGAATATTTGTTGACATATTAATTCTTTTGATTGTGAAAAAAATATTTACATATGAATAAAATATTTATTCTTTTGTTCAATAAATTTTAGAGGAGTATAAACAGAGAAAGACTAAGTCTATTAACAAATATTAATTAATAATACCATTATATAATATTTTTTATCACACAAGTTGGAACACACCAAAAAATAAAAATTATATAATTATTGTTATGTGGAATGAGATTTATTATAGGTAATAAATGACATTTAATTGAATATATGAATTTAAATAGTATTTTAGCTTAAATAAAATATCATAAATAAGATGCTATGTCTATTGTGTAGAGAATATGAAATTTAGAATAGATAATTTTATTGAATAATGAATTATCTCTCAAATGATCCTTCTCTCTCACTCTCAAGAACGAGATGTGAAAGAGAAATTTATTCAAGATCTATGTACGAGTAATTCAGAACGAACAAAACTAGACATTCAACATGTTATGCAAGAGCCCAATGATCAGGTGGTGTTTCTTAGAGATCATATAAGAATGTTTGGATCATAGTTAGAGGGATTCTATCCTTGGATCATCATTGTGAAACGAAGGTATTCCCGAATTGTTTTTTTTCATATTATCAATATTCAAAAAAGATGAAATTTCCTAAGCCCAGGAATTTTGGTCTTTACATATTAAATGAATTAATAAAAAATTTTAAGTGAAATATCCCCACTCCTGTATTCATGAAACAATTATTGTAATAAATTTTAACATATTACAAACCAAGGAACACTCTTGTTATTCTTAGAACCAGCAATTGTTATCAGAGCATTCATGTTTAAATTTATATATATTTATTTGATTGTCGATCTATGAAAAATTTTGGTTATATTTTAATTTAATTTAATTCATTATTTAATCTAACTTGAATTAAAATGTTATCAACATATTAATCATGTTTGGTCAACGTTTAATTTTCTTAATTGCTTAAGAAAATATATATAATGAATAGGGATTCCATCGGGATGTTCCAAATAATTTTCCTGTAAAACTGGGTTACATGATGTGTGGCCTGATCACATGTTGTATACCCATAGAAATTTTGTCCAGATGCTCCAGGAAATTAATTACACATGCTTCTTTTATTGCACACCGCGTGTTGAATGGTCCAACCTATCACACAGAAAGAAGATACTTGGTGTGTAGCTGGCATGTACAGACCATTTAGCATGACCAGCATAACAAAAAAATTCCACATGCATGTGACTTGTATATATGAAAACTGAGGTACATGGCAAGTATCTGTATGTACACACCGTGTAGTCTTCCATAAAAGATAAAAAATAAAATTACATTGAATTGGAATATTCAAACATTAAAACCTTATTTTATTTATTGGCATAATATTTTATTTTGAAAATTTATTAATGGTTTTAAAAAAATTTAATGCTAAACTAATATATTTTAATTAATATAACATTTTCATTTATCCTGTTTATTTTCCATGAATTCCATTAATGATGGGTATATCCAAAAAAGATTAGATGATCATTAGTATTAAAGGGAATTAATTAATAATTAATTAAATTGTGTTTATCTAAAATAATAATATAATGACTAATAAAATGAATGTTTGATGTTTACATTTGCATATTAGTTTCATGTATTAATGTACATGAGCTTTGACCCATACATGTGTATATATTGGATGTTTTAAATTAATTTATTTCATGAGTTTTCAATTATTTAATATAAAATTAAATGATGGATTTCAATTCATCCCTCTTTCAATTATTATATAAGAACTACATTTCCATGGATATTTATGTAATCCCCTATAACCAATCCCTAGGTTCCCCCACCAACTTGTGAGTAATAATTAATAGAAATTAATGGAGAATACTATGGCCCATGGAGGTGGTTCAGGACATATCCATAAGAACACCAACACTTGTAATACAATGATATATAGGTGGAATGTTGTAACTCATAACAAGACCAAAAATAGAACTCATTTCCCATAGGTCAAAGGTTTATTTAATGTTCTCTCGTTAAATCATACTTTATATAGAGATCATGAATATTTCATTTAATTAATTAATTATTTCTATTAAGGAAATTATTTATTTTATGGATTAAAGACTATGATTACATAAATACATGAATTAATGAGAAAATATAGAAATTAAATAAATTAATTATGCATAAATATTTTATTTAACAAGGTTAATTAATTATGTAACATCCTTTCAGTACTATCCAGAAGGTCAAAGAACAAAACAAGATTTAATTTATGGACAATAAAATAAAATACATCAGTTAAATATTAATTTTTACTATGCCTACAATTACATGATCGAGAATTAAACCATAGAACTATGTGTAGTACATGGATAAATTATGGAGAATTTTATCGAGTAGTTTTCATGAGAGTTTTGGGTTGAATTAACAAAACTTGTATTCAGTATATTGTAAAATGTTAGTTCTATTAAAATTTGGAGACATGTTTTGAGGAAATCCAAGCCAAGATTTCTGGATTGGGGAATCCACTCAATATATCAAGGAGTTACAAGTCTGCAGTTGGCAAGGCCGCCTACCTAATTACATTATTATCATTTTCATGTCCAATGTTTGGATCATTAAAAAAAGTAATGGGGATCATTACCAATAGAATTTTAAATCATCTATAAATTCTATGTTCAATTGTGAGGGCTCTTGAAAATTGATAAAATAGTGGGATATTTAATAAATAAATAAATAATAACATTTAATTTCTTATATCCCATTCACTTTGTAATCAACCAAGTACTAATTATCAAATATTTTTAATTAAAAAATAAAATGATAGTCCATAAGGAACTCTATTCCTCTGACCAATATCGGTGAAACATAACATCATAACATAGCGTAATTTCCAAGATTTGTTTAGGAACCATCGATTTGTACTATGCCATGAATGGAAATATTACAGGGTAGAATCCACAATTCATGATCCACCTGCTAAAGAGGAAAGTGATGATGAGTTCCCTGTATATGAAAACCATTTTAGTGATGTATTCAATGATGGATTCATAATTCCTTCATCGATGTCTAGTAAACTAATGAAGTCTCAAGAAAACATAGATGCATAGAGAATTCATGAGCAACCAAACGGTCTTTACTAGCAGAGAAAGGGAGTAACAATTTGATATTTCCAAGGGACACTTTTAGAAAAATATTGGAGAATTTTCCCCATATGGGACTCATGTAGTCATTCTCATTGGATACATTGATCATTTAGAAGCTATAGGGTTTAGAATCCATGAATAATTGGGCACTGACCACATTTTGGCATCACTCCCTTAGGGATTCTATAATTTTTTGTTAATTTTAATATGAAAAACATTGAGAAGTATTTTTCAGATCTTCTAACCCTTCCATAAAAAGTATTTGAGGATATGAAGCATGAAAAAAATATATCCATATTGTGCAAAAATGGAAAGGGAAAGGAAAGAGCTTTATGAACAATGACTCTTCATGTCCTCCATGAAGTGGATGATAAAGTAGAATGTAACAGAATATGACACTGGCTTTTTCGCATATGGAATGAAGGTCCACTGGATGAGAAACTATACCCATCCAATGAAATAAGGGGAATCTTTAGGTGCATTCATTATCGAGTGAAATTTATATATTTATACAATTTATCTATTATATATAGCTTGTGGTTCTCACATAAGTATTCTAATACAGAAACCATGAAGATTCAAAAATATTGACCGAGGTGAGGTATAACTTCGAGTAGCTGACAGAGATAAACGTGCAGTTATAGCTATTAGGTACTACTACCTCACATTTCTCACTAGAATGATATTTTTTTAAAGGGTTATTATTATGTTCATTCAGTTAACCAAATCATTATTTATGTATCCATACATTATAAAAAATGATTTATTTTCTACATTTAGAATAAATTTTCATTCTCTTTTCAATATATCAATTTTTATGGTAAAGAAAATTTAAATAACTATCTTTATGTGTAGGATCACCCAAACCAAATAATGGAAATTGATAACAAATTACATCACATGACTAATATTACACCCAACTTTGGCATCACCAGCTAGGTATTGGAAATGAAATCCACTTGACTAAATTAAATCTAGCTGGATAGTTATATTCCATGAAATTAAACCACTTTGTGTATGTCATGAATGTTTACAAGGAAAAATGACACAATCCACATATAGTGGGAAATGTGAAAGGGATAAATATCATCTTAAATTCATTCTTACTGATCTGTGTTGACCATTTGCTATTGAATTAAGGGGTGGGTACTCAAACATCTTAAATTTTAAATATTATTGTAGATGATGTAGATATGTCTACATAATTAGAAATAAGTTGTATTATTTTGATAAATTCATAGAATATAATATTGAATTTGAAAAAAATTTTGGCATGAAGATTTAGAAAAATCATTGAAACTGTGGTGGAGAATATCAGTATCAATACTTCATTGATTATCTATGGGATTTTTGGATTTTGTCTCAATTCACTCCTCCTTATACTCCTCAGCGGAATTCATTATGTGAAACAAGGAACCACACCTTATTGGACAAGGTATGATCAATTATGTGTCATGCATTTCTAACATTATCCTTTGAGGGATATATGTTACAAACAAGAACATTCATAAAAAACAGAGTGCTAACTAATGTAAAAGATGGAATACCATACCAATTATGGAATGTAAATAACCCCGTGTTTTCTTACATATATGTGTGGGGTTTAAAATAATTTTTTTAAGGCTTATGGAGGTAATAATATTTCACCCAGAGGCACAAAGTGTATCTTTAAAGGATAACCCAATGAAAAAAAGGGATGCAACCTATACAATGATCTAGACAAAAATATTTTGGTTAATAGATGTAACATATTACAAGAGGAATATATTTTCTCTAAAATAGATAGTGGGATTGAGATAGACTATAATGAATTTTAGGATCAAGATACACAATAGTATGAACATGAACAACTTCTATAATGTGCAACATAATAAAGAACTATTTCCAGAGAAACAATTACTATGTAGGAGTACTAGAGATGTTAGAGAACTAGAATGGTATGTTTTTTCATTCACTGAGGATGGTGACTCATTATTAGTTGATAATAATGATCCTATAACCTACAAGAAAGCATTATGTGGTACAGATGTTTCCAAGTGACAAGAATCCATGATTTCTAATATGGATTCCATGTAAAAAACCCAAGTATGGATTTTGGAAAACCATACAGTAAAAATAAATATGATTGGTTGTAAATGGGTGTTCAATAAAAAACAAGATATGAAAGGAAAATTCAGTAACTATAAGGCATGACTAGTTGTAAAAGGGTTTAAATAGTATCAACGAATTGACTAAGATGAATCCTTTACACTAGTTACAATGCTGAAATCTATAAGAATTCTACATTCCATTATGACTTTCCATGATTATGAGATTTTGAAAATGGATTTCAAGACATCCTTCCATAATAGAAACGTTTAGTAAAATTTCTATATGACACAACTCGAAGAGTTTGTTACTCCAAATGATGCCAAAAATATATGGAAGATGAAAAGATTCATTTAGGGATTAATGAAATAATCTAGGTAATGGAAAATTCATTATGATGAGTCCATAATATAATTTGGTTTAAAATAGAATGAATGCATGCCATGTGACTATAAATGGATTAGTGAGAGTATAGTCAATTTATTAGTAGTATATGTTGATGAGATATTACCCATTGGAAATGAAATACCAGTATTACTCTCAATTAATGTGTGGTTGAATAAATGTTTCTTTTTGAAGGACATAGGTGAAGAATCATATATTCTTGGGATACTGATTCATCATGATAGATCAAATAGGTTGGTCGAACCAAGGTAAAGTGCATACACTGACAAGATACTGAGGAATTTTATTATAGAAGAATCCAAGAGGGTTTTGTTTCCATCTTCACATGGAATTATTCATTACAAAAAATGTGTACTTAGACACATGATAAAAGAATCCTAATTACAAGGATTCCATATACATCATCGATTGGGTCAATCATAATGTCATGCTATGTACAAGGCTAGATTCCACCTACCCATTATGTGAATTAAGAAGATATTATTCTAATAAAGGTGACTACCATTGGTTGGCAGTCAAGACTATCCTAGAGTATTTAAGGCATAGTAAGTATATATTCCTTGTTTATGGAGGAGATGGGGAACTAGACATCAGGGGATATATGGATTCTAGTTTCCAAACTGATCAAGATGTCATTATGTCACCAATTGGATACATATTCACATTTAATAGAGGCATTGTGGGGTAGAAGAGCTTAAATAAGTCTATGTTGGAATATTCTACAGTAGTGTCTGAGTGTATTTAAACATATGAGGCAACTAAATATGAAATATGGGTGTGAAAATTCATTCTAGAGTTTGATGTGATACCTATTAGTGAATATCCTATCACACACAATTGTGACAATAATGCAACGATGACTCTTGCAAAAGAGACAAGGGAAAATCAACGGATGTAGTACTTACTTCATATGTATCATCTGTAGCTTGATTTTTCTCTGAGAGGTGAATTTGTAGAGACAATAATTTTCATGGAAGGCAACCTGAACGTCACCTTGAAAAAATCATCAATGTCGTAGAAACATGAATATCATGTTAGGTCTAGTGGGCTGGAGTTCATAGGTATTTGTTCCTAGTTTAAGTGGGAGTCCTTTTAGTTTTGGAGTCCTAGGAACAATTTTTTATACATTTATTACATGAATATTCAATGTATTAAATGTTAATAAAACTTCTTATAACATATTTTGGTTTTTTTTCATGACACTAATGTAAAAATTTCCTACACCATATGTCGCATTGGTAAGGTCATAGTTGTTCCCTAAAATGATCAGAACCTTGATATGCTAAGATGATATTCTCAAATATTTTTCTAGGGTTGTATAATGTGCTATGATGGGACACATAGTATAGAGGTTTTCAGTTGTGAGTTATCATAAGTAGATAAGGATAATTCTTATGAATTTTTCACATGGTAATCTCTAATAAGGGAGATTATAATAACATAGTACCCAACAAGAGTTTTTCATGTTTTTGTATCATTAGATATTCCTATATACGTGAATGTGTGATGATACTTATACATTAAAATTATTATAAATGAATTTTACAATTCTCATATGTAAATGTATTTTGTAAACCATAATGATTACATTCCATGGAGAAGATTGACATATTTATTATTCCACGAGTGACATGTCATTAATGAATAGGTAAAGGATGAATTTTCCCCTTCTATCTTTATAGAAGTGGATATCTCAGATATTTGATTAGAATAAATTCATCGCATTAAATTCCATGGCCATGGTGTAGTGACATGTTTATTTTAGATAATAAAAGAAATACATATTGGGAATATAGGTTGGTGACACAAATGAGAATCCTTGTTGATGAGATATTATGAAAAAGAAATTATATTACATATTGAGAAATAATATGTTGTTTCTGATGTTGTGACATTAAGTTCTTTCTATTGGGTTTCTTGATCTATTTCTAGATAGTAATCTTAGAATTTAAACAAGTACTCCAAATTCCAATGAGAAATAATCATAGACGGTCACAAACTATGTGTTCTCGTTGTTCTTAATTATAATCTATTTGATTTTAATTAATGGAATAAATATTATTCTAAAGTTTTAGGTATAATTTTATTGATGTTATATTGATCAAAATATTAAATAAATATTTATTCACCGAGTTATGAATAAAATATTTATTCAACAAATTGTAAATAAATTATAATTTTTATTAATAAAATATTTATTTGGATTTTTAATAAATTCTAGAGGAGTTTGAATGGATCAAGACTAAGTCCGATGGAAAATTTTACTTAACAAGAACATTATAAAATATATTTTATTTCTTAAGTTGGTGCACATCAAAATAATAATAATTATATAATTATATTTAGGAAAAATGGGATTTATTGACTATAATAAATGTTATTCAATGGATGATATGAAATTAAAAAGTATTTTATCTTAAATCCCAACATTATAAATAGGCATTTATGTCTACTATATAGAGCATATGAAAGTTAGAATATATAATTATCACACATAAAATGTTCTCCCTCAACTCCTCTTTCCCTCTTCCTCTCAAGAACAAGAAGTGGAAGGGAGATTTATTCAAGACTGAATAACAAAAATAATGAACGAACAACACATGACATTTGACTCTCTATTCTAGAACCTGGAGATCACGTGATGTTTCTGGGAGACCATTGGAGCACGAGTGGATCCCCACTAGAGCGATTATATCCTCAAATACTCACAATGAAATAGAGGTAATATAAAAGGGTCTTTTTAGCTGATCAACATTCACCAATGATGAATGTTCCTAATCCCATGTATAAATTTCATCAGATATTAAATAAATTAATTATAAATTTTCCATAAAAGATCCTCGGTCTTAGTTTTGGGAAACTATTATAGAAATAACTTTTAATATAAAACCTTCTTCTATATGCTTCCATTATTCCTGAAACCATGAGAAACTATATAAAAATTAAAGTAAATGTGATTTTTGGATGGAGAAAGTATAATTCGTGGGGAATATTATCACCAAAAAAGGGATATCTCTGTACCCTTCTAATACAAAGGCAAATGAAGAGTGTCTCAAGAAAATATTTGTAACGGAGATACACAATTTCCTTTGCCTAGATGAGAATTAATATTGATTTTGGAGAAAACATATAATGATTTTTAAAAACACTATCAATTCTAACTCAGAAGGGAGTACTGTTTTTCTGGACTTGTGAATGTGAAAACTGCTTTAAATAGTTAAAAAAGAGGGTTATCACTGTACCATTACTCACACTCTTGAAAATGGAACCCATTATGGAGTTCAACGATTCTTAAAGAATTTGTTTGGATATATACTGATTTAAAATTATAATGTTATATCCTATTCTTAAAGGCAATTAATAATTCACGTGAAAAACTTTCCCACACAAGATCTAGAGTTGACAGCTATGATCTTTGCGTTGAAAATCTAGTGGAATTATCTCTATGGGATGATGTGTAAGATATATGCTGATTATAAGAGACTCAAATATATATTCACATAAAAAGTGATTAATATTCACCAGAGATGATGGTTAGATGGAAAAAAATATTTTGACTACTCAATCAACTACTATCCTTGTAATGAAAATAAAGTGGTAGATTCTCTTTGTCGAAATGATCCTATAACCTTATCAATGGTGAGAATTGAGAATGATCCAATATTATTAGACCTAAAAAATATTTACATGGGATTCATTAAGGGAGAAATACCATAAAACCTTTCTCAAAATATTTCATAGGTATACATTATATAAAAAATCAAGAATACTCAAAGGAATGATATAGAAATTCAGATGAATGTGGAAGCTATCAGAAATTTGAAATCATGAGTGTTTAAAATGGATCTGGAAGGAGTCATGAGATTTATGTCATAATTATGTATACCATATGATCCAAAGATAATGACATATATTTCCTACGATTCAGATATATCATAATTCATTATTATCATAGGAAGCACAATGATGTATTCAAAAATAGGAGTGAATTATTGATGGGAACATATGAAGAAGGATATCGCTAAGTATACATCAAAGTGTCCGGTATGTAAAAAAGTGTTGTACGAATGGAAAAGTTTAAGGGTATGATGAAACCATTACCCATACTAATATGGAATGGAGAAATAATCACTAATTAATTTGTTACTATACTTTAAATGAAATCTATATGAAACAATGCTATATGTGTTATTATAGATATTCTTATAAAGATAAATCACATTATCACAGTTTGAGAGGACTTGTCACTAAATAAAATATCATGGAATCACATTACAGTAGTGTTAAGTCTTCATTGAGTACATATATCAAAAATATTTGATCGGGGACCAAGATTTAGTTCCATCTTCTTGTAAAATTCTCTAACATGCTGTAAACACTCAGATGTACTTCAATATATCCTTTCATCCCCAAACTAATAGCCAATCCGAGTTGACTATTATGATAGTGGAAGACATGTTCTATGGAATTTAATGGAGGATGAGACCAATATATATTTCTATTCATGTTCTTTTACAACAATAGTATCCACTCTAGCATCTAAATGGCTCCATATGATGATCATTATGGGAAAAGTTGCAGAATATAGGAATAATGGTATCATGTGAGTGAATGTAAGATGTTAGGACATGAAATTGTTGAAAAATTGTGGAAAAGGTAAAAAATTTCAACATCACTTCACAAAGACTAGATTCAAGAGAAGTGATATTCACATAATCATAGGTGGGACCAATTGTTTAATGTTGGAGACATGGTGTTCCTCCACACATCTCCATGGTTAAGGCTCATGAGATTCAGAAGGAATGGAAAGTTATGTCTGAGGTACATCAGCCCCTTTGAGATTATTGATCATGTTAGATTTTTTTATTATACACTAGAACTCCCACAAAATAAGTCTCAATAAAATGATGTATTCTATGTATCCCTCTGGATGAAGTACATACAATAATCCTTACATGTACTAAATTTAGAGGTGGTATAATTGGAAAACGATCTCTCATTTAAGGAGAAACCGATAAATATTTTGGAAAATAGAGATAAAGTAATACACAACAAGACTACTCACCTAGTCAAATTATAATGGTGGAACCATAAGTATGAAGTAGCAACATGGGAACTAGAGGAAGCAATACAGAAAAAAATACCCTCACCTATTTTTAGATTAGTTTTTAAAATAGAATTTTGAGGGATAACATTAATAAGGTAGGAAGAATGTAAAAACCCATAATTTTATCAATGGAAGTTACCTTTTAATTATTAATTTTTTGTAATAAATCACATAAAAATCACATAGATTCTACAATATAAACTTTATGAATGAAGAATTATCTAAATAATTGGTATTTCTGGAATTTATGGAACCTTTAACAATGAAATAGTAACTTCATCTTTGGAATAGTAATGTGAAACTTAGAATATTAAATCATCCAATGTAATATTAATATCACAAATGAATGTATAAATAAAATTTTCGATTCATACAAATGAATATCTGATATATTTATATCTTTAAAAAATTATGTTTTTTAAAAATGAGAAATTAAGTGTAGATATTTTTGTGCAACAGAAGTGTTTATTTAAAATTTTATCATTAATATAACAATTTAAAATAAAATTTATTTTCATAAAATAAAATCATATGATAATATTTTTTGTGTGTTTTTTATATAAAATAAATGTATGATACATTAATTAATTTTTAAATGTGTTATAAAATTTGTTATAATTTTAAAATTATTATTTTTTTAATAGATGATAATTTTAATTAAAAATTAATTTTAATATATTTAGAAAATAATTTCTATTTAATGGATTCCATTTTTTAATTCTAAATGTTAAAAAAGGTTATGAATAGTTTTTGTGATTTTTCTGAAATAGTTGATTCATTTTGTAAATAGTGTAATATCCTAATTCAAGGTATACTTTAAATACATGAATTATTGAGCCATAGATGAAGTATGAATGATGAAAGAACATTTGTTTCAAACTAAATTTCACTAATTACTATAAATATTCACAATAATCCACAATTTTCATAGTCTTGATCCAAAATAATTAAAAAAATAAAAAATAATAAAACAAACACCACTCTCCTCCACTATAAATACCACCTCTCACCACCTCTTATCCTAACTAATAAAAGCCTTAAATATTTTCCAAATTCTACCCAATACTACTAAAAAGTATCTTACCCATGTCAATGATACATTGGTATAAAAAAATAAAATATCCAATTCCCCAACAGAGGTTCTCACGGGGAGGAATTCAAGAGGTTAAAACTGCTTTCTTTTTTCATTTAATTTCTTATCAATTTCTTTTATTTAATGTTTCTCTATTAAACTAACCTAATACAATTTACATTTTAAATCTAGTAAAAATTATATACATGAAGTTTATTTTGATAATGGAACAACCCTTCATCATTTCTCCACCTCTCTCCTTTGATGCTAATAATTAAAACAGTGTATGTGAGGTGCCTATTTACCTCTTTCAAGGACAATGTGTTTTTGTTATTCTGTTATACCTTCAATGATGGTAATGATAAAAAATTATGGTTAAAAAACATTATAATATATCTATTAAATATTATTTAAGGTTATAAAACAAATAAATATACCTAATATTAATTAATTGAAAAAAAACTTGTTCTAGATGATCGAAAAATCACCAAATTAATGTAAAGAATGATAATTAAATTTTTATCTAATGAATCATCCTAAAATATTGAAAATAAATAATAAATAAAACCATTTAATATTATTTATGTTAATTAATAACATATACTTTCAATTCTGGGAAACTATTTTCATTTTCCTTGATTTTCCATACATGTATACAAGTGATGCAATCAGAAAAACCAAGGAAACGAACACTCCCGGATGAAGAAATTGTATCTCATAACTTTTCAAAATGTCCCTAAATGATCTTAATAAAATTATAATAAATAAAATAAATGTGTTAAAGTTATAATTAATTAATTGATGGAATTAATTTGATTATATAGTACATTATGTTCTAGTGCAAAACACTTTTGTTCATAGGGTAATGGATTCATTTCAAATATTCATTTCCCCTAGGTTAATATTTCTCTCTCTTTTCCCCAATTTAATTTGTATTTATTATTGTATAATTATTCTAAATTATGTCTATATGTTCCACTAATATGTACATAGATCAATTATTCATTCATTTATGGGGAAATACATGTTTCATAAAGATTCCTTCTGAATTTCTCTGGGGAAGCATGCCTGATTTAGGGGAACATTGCAATTTCATACCAATTTTCAATACTGCAATTAATATATTTTAATATATCATTATTTTTATTAAATTACTCATTTATTAATGAAATTAAATCTTTTTTCACATATGTTTTTTAAAAAATAATTATTCTGTTTTTTAGAATTGTTAAAATTTCCCCTTAAGTCGCACTAGAGTGGATTTCATAAACCCTCATTTTAAATGTTTTCGCATTAATTTGACACCAATTATCATGATATATTCCCATTTAACCTTATAAATTTTCATTTATGATTTATATTAATTATTTCTAGGACATCATTATGATATTATTATTAATTATGCCTTATTACATGATTATGATACAGACTTTTTCCCATTGGTAAACCTTATGTTTTTATATTATATTTTATGCATCATGTGTCACACAAATGCATTATCATGTTATTATGGGTGTGAAAAGATACTTCTACAATTAATTGGGTAACTTTTAGTCTCCTGAGACTTCAACTGCAACGGTCTTGGTGGTTAGCCTTGACTAGTGCAGACCATGTGAAATTTTCATGTTTGTAATCCTTGACTCCTGATAATCATATGCAATGATATTGGTGATTAACTTTGACTCATTCTTATGTAATGTTTTATGTTTTATTCACATTTCCTACGATGCCACAGTTAAACATTTTATTCTTCCTTATGTCCATTCATTCATTTTTATTCCATCATGTAATGCCTTCTAACACATGTGCAACGCTTTATTTCTATATTTATTCCCTTACTAGGCTCATTACATCATCCTTTTTTACCTTAATTTCCCATGATATACTCTAGAGATATAGGATGTCAATGGATGTTAGGATATATTAATGGATGATTAAAATATAGACGGTTTATTTTAGTCACTTATTTTCATTTTTATGTACCTAATCATGCAAAGACACAAGACATTAATATCCTTGGTCTGTATTTAATGGTTAATTATGATTAAAATAATTTAATAATACATGAAAAGGTTGGGGTCATTATATTATTCTTTATCAATGAGTATATAACATATAGTCGCAATGATGAATAAAATAAAAATCATACCTGATATACCATATTTAAAATTGTCTAGAAGAACCATTGAGAAGGTGATCACAACATTATATGAACATTTTAAATGTAAATAAAATATTGAAAACTAATAGTCAAATTATACACATCACAAATTTCTATATAAAATAATTATTTATTATGAGTAGAAACCAAAAAATACATTTTACACTAAAGATAAAAATTAATGTATGGAAAACATTATGTAGTTTTTGGTATTGTCTCACACCGGTGCTAGAAAAACCATTTTATCTTATTAAATGTTATGAACATGACATTTAAAGTTATGATGGAATTAATTATTTTTTATTTCTATGTGTTAAAATTAAATTCTATAATCAAAATAATTATTCTTAAATAAAAAATGGTCAACACAGGGTGAATGAATTACTGGGGAGGATAAATTTTGTAAATTGGAAATTTTTTAATTTTTTTAATGTGATAGGGTCAGAGGAATTTTAAAAAATGTGTATGGAGCAGTGTGAATGTCATACGCACCTCTCATCTCTCCATGAAGCATGAATAAATTACATTCTTCCTGTGTGAATTTTCTCGAGGAAGAGAGGACAACCTTCATTCTGCCTATAATTTTTTTAATTATAAATATTACTAAATAAATATATATAAATAGAATAATAATTATATATTAAAATAAATATTAATTAATGCAATAAATGTTAATTAAATATTAATAAATACTAACTAAATATATAAACATACTAATTAATAATTCATCAATATTTATAAAATATCAACAAATATAAATACATATTAATACATATTAATTAAATAATAAAAAATATTAATTAAATAATAATAAATATAAATTAAATACTAACAAATAAATATAAATATCAAATAAATATCTTTCAACATTTATAATTTTTTAAAATATTAATTAAAAATTTGTAAATGTTAAATAAATATTAATAAATATTCATGAATATTATTAAATATTAATTAAATAAATATAAATATTTATTGAATCTTCATAATATATAATAATTTCTATAACAGGATGAGGGTCAAACCCACTCTTATTATGAATATTAATATTAATTAAATAATAATGAATACAAGTAGATATTTATTAAACGTTAATAAATATTCAATAAATATTAATAAATGTTATCCATCATTAATAAATAATAATAAACAATTGATATGCATTAAATAAATATACAAAAATATTATTAAATATTATTAAATATAAGTAAATATTATTATTTTTGAATATTTATTAACATTTAGTAAAATCTATTAATATTTATTAATATTCATGAATATTTATGAATATTGAATTTAAATTTAGTCATATTTATTGATATATTTACAATTTAATAATTAATTTAAGTAGATTATTTATAATATTAATACATAGTATTATAATCCATATTATATATAATAAATAATACTCCTAAATTAATTATTAAATCGTGATAATATTTATTGTGTTCAGAATAATTAAAATAATGAATATTTAATAATAAATTTAGGAATATTATTTATTATACATATCTGGATAACAATTCTAAGTATTAATATGAATGGAAAACAATAATTATTAGTATTACGAATGAAATTATTGATATTAATGATTCTTATTTGTTGAAAATTATTTGTATTAATTTCCAATTATATGAATTAATTGATGTGTGAAACATTATGTAATATATTAACATGTTTTTATATAATGTATAAATAATTATTCCAAAAAAATATAATAGGTATCATCAATATAATCTATGTTTGTTGCGTGGATGCTCTTCTATTCCACAACCCAACATATATATGATGCATCCATTTCGTATCAGTCTAGGTATCTTCTCTTGTGTATTCTATTTATAAATATCATTTTCAGCACCTACCACCACATACTACTATATGGAAGGTTGTGAATATAAAATCTTAGCACATGTACCATATCCCGCAACTAACGATAGTAGATACTGGATGGGAGTCTCACAAACATATGAACAAGATTATTGTTGTGCTATGAATGTCTGTAAATCAGAGGCTTATTATGTATCCATCTCAATACAAGAACTGCCTATTTGTGCAGAAAAATATGTCATGCTAGCAGCCCCTGTTTGTGTTTATGACACTGACTATAAATGAGGAGATATAGGTTCATTTTCCAGATCAAGATGAACACAGCCCTTCTATGCAACAATAGTATCCCTAATAGGGTCCTTACCCCTCAAACGTCTATATGAGGCTATGAAGCCTCAACATCACTTGGTAGATCATAGAAAATGAGATGATAAATATAGTCCTTGGGAGGAACAAACTCCCCCACAACTCTTTCAAAATATTATTTTTCAAATGTCTCTCCCGATACTTGATCAAATATTTGAAGGAGATGGGTGATATGATCATTCTCTCAAAAAAAATTCTTTTATTAAGTAATGCATACAAAAAATCGATTCAACAGAGTAATGAAGAATGATTACCAAGTCTTTAAATCCTTTTTACTATCTTGTATGAAATCTAACTTAGGACTAGTAGTACATGGGTACATAATCTTGCTAATTTAATAAATTCATATTTATTTTCTCCACCACTTCTAATCCATAATCATGTGATTTGTCATATTTATCAATATATCCTACAAGATACCTCCACCAATCAGATTCTTGCTTCCCTTACATCATAAGGTAATGAAGTGAATGTAACTAACTGGGTGGTGTAGGAATGGGATGAGGGAATATGAAATGCCTCATAACCCAATCAATATGATTACACTCAACAATATAAAAATGAATCAATATAACGATGCATAAGATGATAGCACGCATCACCGTACAATACTGTGGAAGTCTATGGATGATATCATCAGAATATGAAATCCATGTAGTTTGATATTAAATAAATAATAAATTTATATATGAATACATGTATAGTAAAGAAATATGATTTAACTATATAAATAATAGAAACTTATGTCGTCTGGTAGAACACTCTCCAACATAAGTCTGTAGGTGTGGACATCGTGTTAGGCTATATCTAAATGTCAATGTACCTGAAACCACCTGTAGATAATATTTTTTTTATATTTCATAATAGAAATTTATATAATTGGTTAAGAATTTTAAATTAAGGAACAACTTAACATCATCCATGAAGAGACTCTACTACAATATCTACATGAAATGGTACACGTTCATGTGGAGCTAAGCGAGGGATGTGATCTCATACCCACGTCTTATAAGAATAATGAATCCTATGAACTACATTTTATTAATGTCACATGTGATTCATTATGTGATGTGTTTATATGTGTCATAGGAATACTCCCACCTATTCTGGCATGCCTCATCCATGTTATATAGTAAAGGTAGATAAATCATATGTAATAATGTAGTGAAATGATAAATGGAAATTATTCCATTGATCTGCCTCAAAATGTATGATCATGCATATCATAGCACGATGATCTCGTCAGAATCCTATAATAGATGTACAAAGTGTGGCTCTATCCCTAGCATGTGTAATTTACTACCTATGATGGACCCTCCATCATCACGGTCCACAATGCTCAGTAATCTATGACCCACCTCAAATCAATATTCTCTAACTTGGTCTGTCAATGTCACACTGTTGATGGGGAGGACCAACATAATGGACACAAATTGTAGTGTAATACTTATCTCCACCTATATTAAATGGAACACATGTGACTATTTAATCGATCTATCTATGAGTCTATCATTGATTTGCTGACAAAAAATGGTGAAGTCTAACATCTCTACACAATAGAACACATCCCAATAAAGATAGAGGATAATAGGTAGTTCATCTTAAAGGAAATGAAGAGATCCTTACACACATAAAAGAGTCACCAACTGAGTGAAAATTACTTTTTTATTATTCAGTAACTTTGGAGGAAAAAGTATGAAACCATACATGAAATAAAATATGTAAAAACATTTAAAACACCAAGATACAATAATTTAAGATTAAACATCTCATTCAATCCTACACAGAACAGCTCCTACCCATCATTATATTAATTAAATTGGTAATTCTACTCATCGATTCAAAGAAATATGTATCGTGCATGATTGCATGAGAATGGAACTACTGGAAATGCCATACCCTCTCAAAAATCCAAATCCAAAAGAAAAAACTAGGATAAAAACTATGCGATGAACCTCATCTGAAGAAATTATTGTAAGATAATAGTTGCAATGACTATTAAACCTCAAACTACAGGCCACTAAAATTCCATTCTTGAACTAAAAATCTCCAGCCACATAGAAAATCACACAATGAAAATGACCAACAAACAGAAAACTATTCCATGTAGACCATCATTATGCATCAGATCTATTACAACTCTTGATGCCTTGCATATGTAGCACATAAAACCCTATCGTGATTTCAATGCCACCAAAACTGCTGAAACAAACAAAAGACGATATGAATGACATGAAGCTGGGCCATCATCACCCAGGATAGGATGACTCAGCTCCACACTGAGAGAGAATCTCCAATGAATGAATATGGGCCACTTTGAGCCAGAAATTCCACTTTGGGTGTGGATAAACTCAGAACCAAACCACAAATTCACCCTCACTAATGTCTGAAGCAAGAATACCACATAGTAGGGAGATTTTAGAAGGGAGGTATAGTAGCGACAAAACATTCACTCCATACAACAAAACAAGTGAACAAATTCCCAAGAACACAACACAGTCAACATAAAAGATGAAAATAAAGAAAAATCGACCATGAAATGAAGCTACAGGAAGAACCTCCCCCAATCCGCGCTACATTGGGACCATCTCTAAGGCTCTTCTGGTGAAGACTGCTATATTGAGGCTACAAATAGTGCCCAACCAAGCTCTGTCACAGTGAAAAGATATCGCAAAGTGATGAAAAATCTAGATTCTCGCCTCACTGAGTGAAATCTACAGCCAACAAGGGTGAATCCATATCCACAATATCACTGGTCAAACAAAGTAGGATGATGAAGCCAATGCCGAAGCCTGAAGCTTCACTGAGCCTGGGTCTGGAGGTGTCGAATGGGATCTCAGCTATCATCACTAACTCACGCTGACACTAATATGAGTATGAAGACACTAACCCACACTTCATCATGTCGAAGGAGGGGAGGGGTGAAACCAAAGAAAAAACCCTATTCTACCACTCATAAGAAAATCATCTTTGCTCAACGACTTCTTTGGAATCAAATGAGGCATTAGATGTCCCTCTAAAACCAGTCATAAAACATACCTATCCGGGAAGGTGATAAACAGATGTCCTTCCATATTCACAAATGATATCATTTTTACTTTTTTATAGTGAAATCAATAAATTTTGTAATATTTTTTTAAAAAAAACTACAACAAGAAAAATGATGTAAACAATTAGCATGTTTAATTTATAATTATGATTAAAAATAGGTAAGTAAACATATGAGGCCAATTTTGTCCGTTTAGTCTATGAATTTGTTGTTTTATTTATCATCGTTGATTCTTAATTTATTATAAATATTTTTATATAAATCAGAAATGATGAAAACCCAACATAGAATATGTGTCTGCATGATATATTCATTTTTTTGTTTGTTTATTTTTATAATATTTATACTATGAAAAAACATCTGATAGAATCCACAAATGAAAAAAAAAATTGAAATGAGTAAAAAATGGAGAAATTCATAAATAAAATGATTCGTTAATGAAACATCTTCATATGAAAAAATATAAACATTCATGAAAATATGCATATACTCGATCATGAATGATTGGAAGTGGAGCTCTGTCCCTCTACTTGGGGACATATCTTACAAGTATTCCCTTCGACGTTAAATTATTTTCATTGTAGTCCCCCCCCCCCATTTCTGAGGCCAGTTCATATCATTAGTGATTAGAGTAGATGTTGGCCTTCCCGGGGGGAACAAGCTGGTAATATCAAGCAAATAGTATAAAAATGGATGAAATTGAAAAAAGTCAATAAATGAAAAAGAAATTCATATTAGGAGACCTGGACATATTAGGGACGATAGTCGGATGATCAATATATAATGTTACGTAATGAAATTCAGGAACAAAAAACCAAGATTTACTATAATAGTTAACCAGAGTGCTCTTTTGATACACTATGGAAACATAAGGCTCTCGTGATTTGTTTGAAGATGAAAAAACTGCAACAACTTGTGCACAAGGACTTATCAGTTCCTGGAAATTTCCTCAATCATAATAGATATTATCTAACATGAACACCAGCATATAACCACTATTACATATAAACCTGTCATAGCACTATCATACCAAAAAGTGTCTATGTACCCTATAAAAGGTTAGAACACTCATTTTTGATGTGTCATGTACTATTTTATCATTGTCACTTTGGAAATGCTGAGTAAAACACATTCCATATTTCATCCCTTGATAGGCCTATTGGGATCATTCAACAATGTTCATCACACATCAATATAATTTCTCTTTCACTAAGCTAGTGAATGATAGTTCTCACACACCCTTGAGGACACCATCAATGCAATACACTATATTAGGGGTCATATGGACATAAATTCTACCACCAACATATAATACTGTCTATTTATCCATTGAAATCATCATCACATAATCATACTCGTCTTCATAATCGCTTAAAATTTCATTAAGGTTTTGATCAAACCTTTATTATTGGGTCTCGTGTGTTGGAACCATAAATGAATAATTTATTTAAAAGGATTTAACATTTTAATTCTAAAAAATGGGTTTTGAAAAACATACCCACATTGATGATCACCTTCATTATTTCCTCATATATAAAATTATTATGCACATTTCTTGAAATATATCAAATGAAATATAAATCATAGGCATTAATTTCTCTCTATGAAACACCATCACTATTATAAGATTCTATAATGGCATGATGATGATCAAATTTCAGACATATTCCTTGGTTTTCTATGATATGAATGCATATACAGGTCAAAAATCAACTACCATGATTCCAATTTATTCTTTTAAACAATTGATAATTCATGTGGAAGAGGATCATTATTGTCATTTTGTGTGGTACCAATATGTAGAACACATGTACACATTCCATAAAAGAAAGTGCCACTGACCTAAATGATTTTTTTACCATATGTAAACACATCAATACATGGAATGAATGCCCAAAACAACCTATTGAACTTCACCTTTCACTGATCAACTCGGTTATTTAGAGTGACATGATCAAAAATGTCCAAATGATAAACATTAAAATTAGTGAGAGAAAACAATTACATATGTTGTGTCGATATTTCATATGATTCATCCCAATCACCAATCACTATTAAAATTTCATTGTGTTTTTCATTAAATATTTTGTATTAGGATATCTTATAGTTAAATAAATGTTTTATTCATTCATGAACATGGGCCACAAAAACATCATGACACATTCATATTATCTCTGTAATAATAGTTGATATAAACTATACATAATGAGAAGAGTGATACTATGAAAATATAGGATCTACGCAAGTCCCCAGGCCTTCTAATTTGGTTATCTTCCAACATTAAAAATATTTATCAAATATTTCTCTCAATCATAATTGACATTCTGGCCCATAATTTTCATATCAAATAAGATATTTTTCTTTCTCTGACACATCAAACACAAATGTGAAATGTCTCTCTATATGGTATTGTTTTATAACATTTTCATGTTAACTCTACATTAAACCTTCTTCCCAAAACATATGGGTTTTTAGTTGATGTGGATATATTCCCTATAATGGTAAGATATTCAGTAGCTGCAATAATGGAATCCCAATTAAAATGTTGTGCACCCAAAATTCCATTGACTTTGAAGTCAATAATAAATGATGATTACAACTTACAGGTGGATGATTGTCTATCATAAGAAATTATGAAGGTTAACTCCCCACATTAGCCGCACCCAAATCATCTTCCTCTGTCTTTGCAAATACTTCATCCCTAGATAAAATTTTACTCAATATATTTGAAGTACACATAGGTATTTCCCCAACATTTCTTTCCAAATGATGATCAGTTTCATTAAAATTTTGTTATATCTTAGGATTCATATGAGGAGGTAATGACTGAGGGTGTTATGAAGGACCGAATTCAATAGAGATGAGATAATATTGTTCTAGATATTTAGGTTTCACTACATCAATATTATAAATCACCACATATAATTCCATCAAACCATTAGTGCACTATTTCATGAATAACAATGATGCATCCATACAATCCTCATCATCAACCTGAGGGAACTCAGTGTGCCATAATCATTTAGGATATTGAAGATTTCAATATGTTATTAAATTAATTGATTTATTAGCCCTCAATTTTAACTAACAGTGAATCGTATTTCAAAAATCATCATGTGTCACAAAATAACAAGTATTTTCCACTCTTGTAGGTGAAAATATATAGCTAAAACAATCCTTAGTATAAATTACCTCACAATATCAATATATTTGTGAATACATGATTACATAGAAATAATTAATTAATAAAATATTATATACTACATCATGAAAATTTATAATTCATTAATTTTGTTATTAATTAATAATTGATCTGATCTTGATACGTTTTATATGGAATTTTTTGTCATTATTTGATAAAAAAGAAAACCTAAGAGGGATTTTTTGCACATCTATTAGCTCAGATTTAAAATACCATCTACATCTCCTCAAGAATGGGGTAAAAATACATCTTCCAACTACAATAATTGTTGTTGAACACCGTTTCATTACAATTATTCTCAAATGGAAGTATGTTGGTTTAGAGATTTCAGATACATAATATTTTTAGGAGTACACACAGGTCCATACATACAAAGAGAGAGGGATAAAATTCAGGTCATCCATGAGGAAAAAATAATGAAATTATTACAAATTATATTAATGAAAAAACACAACACAAATTTTCAATCATACATAGGTCTACCATATCAAGATCAGTAAACATTATAGATTGATAACATGTTTGTTTGAGATATTTATTATGTTCTAAATCTTGTAACTTTATGTACTATATTTAATAAATAATACATATATATACATACAACATTTTATATTCATACTGTCATGAATATTTTTCAACGTTACATGTGACAAACTATAACTAAAACCTTTATTGGTATAAATAACTTCATTTTTAAAGTATATTGATGGTGATATTATTACCTAAGAAAATTTAATGAAAAATTATAGATTTTTATTCCATATCATCAAATGTTTCATAAATTTTAATTATTTATTAATAAATAATTATGAATTGATCTTCTGGATTATTCTTTTGATTAGTTTATTATTATTTGATAAACTAACCAAAAACAATGGTTGAAAACCAAGAATCTTTATTATAGCATATTTCAGCAACCACCTGTCTCCTTTCAAACAATGCCTCTTATCGATTGCCTATTTTCAGGAACCTTATTGTAAAAAGTTACTCACATGTATGTGAGGGGGTCTAGGTGTGTGAAATAAATAACATTTATTAGGAAAAAACATAGTTCCTTACATACATAGAGAGGGATGACTGACTAGTCATCAACATGGAAAATAAAATACAATTTTTAAAAATTATATAACCACATAAACAAAAAATACATGAAATTTCAATTATGAATTGGTTGGTCATCTCAATATCAGTCATCACACAACACTCTTAAAATGTTTCTTTTGTATAATAATTATGTTCCACATATTATATAACTTTACCTATAACTAAATGTAATATATAATAAAAATCTATACATTTTTCCTCAATTTTTTACTTTTCAATGTGTGTATGTTTGTGTGTATATATATTTTATAACATTTATTAAATTTAATTAAATGTAAAATATTTTTCACATACACAAGAACCATTAAAATACTGTACACATATGTTATTTTCAATTTCATGAAAATTTTTATTTTTATATAATATTTATACTTAATATAATTTAAAATTACTACACATATTAATATCATTTTATACCACTACAAAAACAATATTACACATATATTTTAACAAATTTAAATATTATACATTATATAACTAACATATTTTTCATAATATATATAGAAAATTACCTATGTGTATAAAATATTACGAATTAAATTTATGTTACATTAAATATAACATTTCTTATATACATTTATATATATTTAAATCTAAATACTCACCATATAAATTCCCAAATATATAAATTAGGAAATTATTATTTCTATATAAATTTTATTTTATACATAACATATTAATTATATAAATTCTATATTGAAATTTTATAAATATTAAATATAAATTATATAATAAATTAAATAATAACTAACTCATAAATTAAATCATTCAAAAAATAACTGCTTCATAAATCCAAACATTCATGAATCCAAACATAATAAATAAGTAAATTATAAAACAAAATAAATAACAAATAGATAATTAAAAATTAAAATAGAAATTTTACCTTCTTAAAACATGAAAGTGTATGTTGAGAACGTGTTCCTGCATGGATTCATAAAAAACCAATATAAAAGAACGAAATATGAAGTGGGGGAAACCCTTTTATAAAATTTGACTGGAAGGATGTGTGAACCCCATTCAGTCCTCCTTTTTTAAATTTAAAAAGGAAGTATTAATGGGGTTTACGCTTCCTACAAAACATTGAGGAAGCATGATCCCCATTTATGCTTCTCTCTAGCAATGGAGAAGTGTGAATGGGGTTCACACTTACCGAGACCCCATTTTTAAAATTCATCCAATGCTATCCTTAAAAATAATTAAAAACCCATTTAAAAAATGTATCTATATTGATAAGTATTTTTCATATAGGTGGCTCTAATAATTATGACTCCTCCCATGGCTCCCGATCAGAGAAAAACACGAAATTGGTCATACCTGTAGTCCAGTGGAAATCTAATAGAAAGGGACCTGACAAACCCAACCATGTGTTGTGATGACAGGAGATCATAGCCCCCTTCATCCATGCCTTTTCTATCTCCTACAACACCCACAATACCCTCTATAAGTCTCTTTACTATTATTTCTGAACTACACCCAGCATGATCCCCACCATAAAGTTGACGTAATATCCCCACACTGATAGTGGAATCTCTTGGATATCCCATCTCTCAAGGTATTCATTAATTCATAGAATACAAATTCTTTTGGAAATAGTCCTATTGAACACCTTATTGGGAACCTTACTGGTTGGCATACCATGTAACACCTCCTCAATTGAAGCACCACTCAGTTTCCCTTTTAATGAGGTGTTTATTAATGCAGGCCAAGAACATGTGAATTAATTCACATAGTGTCAAACATTTGACACAAGTATATTAATTGACACTTATTCTTTTTATTATATAAATATCCAACAACAATTTACTTCAACAATCTAGCTCCAACAACACCGAGATCAAATCCCATTTGGTGATTTACTTTTTTTGATGATCAACTTTCTTGATCTCTGTCTTTGATTCACTACTTTTATTCTTGAGTATTACTTTTTATATCTCATCCATTTTTGTGGAGTCTCTACCGTGTACCTCTTGATTTTAGTGGATCCCTCTTTCTTGATGAGGTCCCGTGGTTTTTCAGTTTTTGTTTTCCATGTAAAAAATTTCTAGTACGAACAATATTTTTCTGTTCATAATTTTATTAATTGTGCATCAACCATTATTTTTGGAGGGAATGATTTTATTTCCACCGTGCATTTTCCTTTTATATTGTTTCTATGTTCATCACTTTTCTGTATTTACCATCATCATGTATCATAGGGTTGTTTTTTATTTCATATTTATTATTCTGGACAATTACAAATGAATGATTTTGTTGAATGGTAGAAACTACCATATTTGGTGACTTAAAATGAATGATCCACTTTTTGTAAATAGAATTCATCTTTTAGATTTTAGTACCCAAAAGCTAGAAAAGATGTCAGATGAAGAATGGGAGTTCGAGCATGAGATGGTTTGTGGATTCATTTTTCAAGTCTTCTATTTTAAATGATGAGGTCAAGAGAATCACTCAAGATAAATCTTCTTCAATGATTTTAGTCAAAGAGAACAGGTAGAGAATCCTTAACCGAGGGCAGAGCAGTCAAGGTAATAGTAGAGGAATAAGAAAATCCAGATCGAAGAAGAGTTATTTTTAGTGTCATCATTGTGGTAAGAATATTCATGTTACAAAAATTTTTTATCATATGAAAAGAGATAAAAATTGAAGGAAAATGCACAAAAATAAAATGGCGATGTAGATGATCATGTCGTCAACACTACATGGTGTGATCTGGTTATTGTTTATGACTCCATTAAAATTACATCTAATGATTCTTACAAGGTTTTTGACAGTGGTTTCTATTTTCACGTGACATCAATGAAGGAGTTACATACATCTTATAGCCCATGTAATTTAGATATTTTGAATATGGATAATGTTGGTCATTGTGATATTGTAGGCATCCGGACTAATTTTTTTAGACTAGAAAAAGAAGTAAGATGATTTTAAAGAATGTTTGAAATGATTACGAGGTTCATTTGATTCTTATTTATACCAACTTTCATGATGATGAAGGTCTTATCAATAGTTTTGGTGATTTTTAATGGATGGTTTACAAGGGATATTTGATTGTGGATCAAGGGAAGAAGCAATCAGTTTTATATTAGACAATAGCTTTTATTTATAAGGATAATGCTTTCATGTTGTGTACAGTGTTTCATCCAAGTTTTGTCATAAGAGGCTTAGTCACATCAGTGAGAAAGGTCTTGGTTGTTTTTCCATGATAAATCTTCTTCCAGATTTGAAGAGTGTAAAATTGGAAACATGTGATCATTTCATGGATGGAAAACATAGCAGAGTGAGTTTCAGCGGTCATCCTCCACACATGAAGTCATAGGTACTTGAATTGGTGCATTATGAGGTTTTTGTTCCTTTGAAATCTAATACCTTTAGTGGTGGTATTAATTTTGTGACATTTAATTATGACTTGTCACTTAAGCTCTAAGATTTTGTTTGGAATTCCAAAAGTCTAGTGCACTATGTTTTTGTGAAATTTCATGTTTCTGCTGAGAGGAAATCGGAAATGAAATTGAAATGTATTCTAACTGATTATGGGAGAGGTTATTGTGGTACATTTGATCAGTATTTCAATTAGGAAGGTATTCATTGTTAGAAGACACCACCCAAGACACCTCAGCTGAATGGTGTATCTAAATAGATGAACACAACTTTGTTAGAATGATTTTGTTATTTAATTTGATAAGAAAAGTTACATGGAAATTTAGGGGTAAAGATTTACCTATTGCTTCTTATATTATAAATTTATCACCTACGGTTTCATTGCAGACAGACACTCCAAACAAGTCTTGGTATGGAGAAGAGATCAGGTATGATCACTTGCATGCTTTTGGCTACAAGGCTTTTGTTCATGTGCCTAGAGACGAGAGATCCAAGATGGATGGTATGACAAACTAGATTATTTTTATTAAATACGGAAATGATGAGTTTGGGTATAGGATCTATGATACTATTGTGAAGAAACATGTCAGAATACATGATGTAGTGTTTAATGAGGATCAGACAATAACAGACGTTGATATCTGATAAAAATATACTTCTCTTACATATGATGGTTTTTGTCAATCTTGAGCTAGGTTCGGATTAAAATTTACTTCACACTATTGATTCTGATGATCAAGTTCATGTACATAATGATGAAAATGTTAGAGTAGATGTTTCAGATTCATCTTTTGATTCTGATGATCTGGTTTTAGTGGTTATTAATGAACTAGTAGTTCCAATCCGAAGGTCATCTCAGCATCACACCATTTCTACTCGATATTTACCTATTGAGTATGTGTTGTTCTCTGAAGGGGGAGAACTAGAATCTATTGATGAGGTAATTAAAATTGAACAAAAGTATAGATGGGTTGCGGAAATGGATGATGAGATGTTATTATTGCAAGACAACCACACTTTTGAGATGTTGAAGTTACCGACTGGTAAGAGAGCTATGCAAAATCAGGGGATTTATGGGATTAAAATTGAAAAATCAAGTTATCTTCCATGATACAATGCAGGGTTAGTTGTCAAAGGCTTCGTTCAGAAGAAAGGTATTGATTTTGACAATATTTTCTCACATATGTTCAAAATGTATTCTATTCAAGTTGTTCTTGGTTTGGTTGGTAGTCTAGATCTAATGATTGAGCAGATGGATGTGAAGAAAGAATTCCTCCATGGAGATTTATAAGATGATATTTATATCTAGTAGACAGAATGTTTTATTGAATTAGGTAAAGAATATCATGTCTGGTAGTTGAATAATAGTTTTTATGGTTTGAAGAAAGCACCGAAGCAGTGGTATAAGAAGTTTGATTCTATCATTTATCTATATGGTTTTTGGAAAATATCTCTTGATGATTTGGTATTTGTTCAAATATTTAATGATGATTATTTTATTATAATTTTTCTTTATATTAATGATATGCTCATTTTTGGCCATGATACTTCTAGAATTGATAGGTTGGAGAAGGATCCTTTTCCGTCTATTGCGGTGAAAGACATAGATCCATCATGATAGAGTCTTGGAATTATGATCTCCAGATACTATAAGGTTGAGAAATTATGGTTATCTAAGGAGAGATACATTGAGAATGTTCTTCAGAGATTTTCTACGGATAGAGCTAGAGTGGTGTGTACTTCTATTGTATTAAATTTTAATCTCAGTACCAATCAGTCACCTTCAAATTATGAGGAAAGAGAGAGGAGATGCAGAACATACCTTAATCATATGTTATTGGTTGTTTAATGTATAAAAATTTATGTACATGACCTGTTACAGCTTATAAAGTTGGGGTGGTCAGTTTCTTTCTATCAAATCCAGGTAGAGAGAATTGGAGAGAAGTGAAGTACATTTTTCATTATCTTCATTGTACTTATGACCTAATATTGTGTTTTGGAAAAGGGTATCCTATGATTTTTGGATTTACATATTCCGATATGGTAGGAGATATCAATTAGAGGAAGTTTACATCATGATATTTGATCACTTTTGCAGGGGGAGCTGTATCTTGGTAGTCTAGATTACAGAGATTTGTTACTTTATCAACCACTGAGTCAGAGCTTATGGCAGCTATTGAGGCATTTAAAGAATTTTTATGGATGAAAATGTTTATTTGAGTGTTCAATTTAAATCAGAACAGGTTTGTTTTATTTTGTGATAGTCATATTAATCTTTTTATGTGATAGAATTCCACTTTTCATAGCAGGTAAAAACGTATCGATGTTCAATATTATTGGATCCATGACATCCTTGATTCAAGATAGATAGATCATGAGAAGATATACATTGATTAAAATGGGTTAGAAATTTTGACCAAGTGTTTACCTAGAGGAAAATTTGATACTCGCCAACTGATTGAAGGGTTGGTGGTGATCCCCACTTGAGTCAGAGGGAGAGTTTGTTGGGTTCCTTCCTGATTGGCTAACCATGTAAGGCCTCCTCAATTAGAGTACCACCCAGTTTCTCTTTTAATGTGGTGTTTTTAAGGCGATCCAAGACTGCATGAATTAATTCAAATGGTGACACACCTTTATGCCGAGACATTATTTGATGCTGATTCTTTTTCTTATATAAGGAGGCAGCGACAAAGCTTTTAAACACACCGGCACCAACAACACTAAGAGAAAATCACATTGGGTGATCTCCTTTCTTCGACGACCATCCTTCTTTCTCTCCGTCTTTGATTCACTACTTTTATTCTTGAGTATTACTTTTGAGATCCCTTCCACTTTTGTGGAGTCTCTACCGCGCATCTCTTGATTTTAGTGGATCCCACATTCTACACTAGGTCCCATGGTTTTTCCCTTTGGGGTTTTCCACAAAAAATATTATTTGGAGACAACATTATTTTTCTGCACATAATATTTTTTTTGTGAATCCGCCTTTGTTTTTTGAGGGAATTATTTTATTTCCACTTCACATTCAGCTTTTCTATTGTTTGAATGTTCTTTGATTTTTCGTCTTTTCCAGCACCCCCCCCCCGAATCACAACAAGAAACCTAAACCCCCTTCCATGAATATTGAGAAACTCAAAGTCATCTTTCTTACTTCCATGACTATGCCTCCCAATCCAACATGTCAAAGTGAATGAATGATTCTTTCCAAAAGTCAACATGCCTGGTTAATAACATAAACAAATAAACATATCGAATTTCATCAGTAAATAGAGAAATTTATTATCAATATAAAATTCTTAGTAATTTGTTTTAATTATATTTTAAAATTTAGAGATGAATAAGAATTTCATTTGTGTGTGACTTTTTAGTGAATAGGATGGGTGGTAATTATGAGCATCCCGAATGGTAAATAATACAAAAGCCTCAGTTGGGGTTTGGGGAGCATTGAAATTGTGTGGTGGTATGTTTGCAGATGCACAAGAAATTGACTGACTCTGGGGGGTTGTCGTGGAAGAATAGCTGGCCTTATTATGATGATGACAATATAATGATAAAGGGGGATACAAAATCCCAGAGAATGTCTCTTTCCTTTTGTCCATCCATTAATTGAAAAAGGGGAGTATGTATTTTGAGGGTGTGGTGTTTTATATGATAAACTAAAATCATTCCGGATTAGATCATGTGATAGTCGTTAAAGATGGATCCATGATTCATGCAGGTCCATTACATACACACTATCATGTATGCCCTTAGGGTTTCTATGGTAGAACAATTGAGGTTCTCAAAATAAATTTATACAATATTCATTCCCGATTAGCTTCCCCCATGCCCGAATACTGATCTATAGTGGAAAAAAAGACCCAAAATAAATTTATACGAGGTCAAATGTTATAAATTTTTAAAAAAAATATACATAGGAGGTGGGATTGATAGGATACGACATTCGATTTTTGGATTGTTGAAATTTTGAAATGAAGGAAAAAGCAACAAGCATAGCCCCTTCTATCACACAACCTCTACAAGGAAAATTTTGATAATGGGGAAGTTTTTTTAAATCATTCACAGAGTTTAGGTTTTTTTCAATTTGGGATATGTGGTGATGATGCGCCAAATCATTTTCATTTGGGAAATTTTATCCCAAAATTCCTAGTGTTTAAGAAATTTTATCTCAAAACACCAAATGGAATAGAATTTTGGGAATTTTTGTTTTTGGAATTTTATCTCTTTTTTCCATTGTTAATTTTATAAATTATATATTATTATACTTTTAATTAAAATAATAATGAAATAAATATTATGTTAATCCAATTTTAGTATATATAATTATATTTTAAATGAATATATAAATATATTTAAAGAATTATATATGTACATAAAAATAAATATAATTATATAATTATAAATACATTTATAGAGAGATTTATAATTATGTTATTATAAATATATTCATTGTTTATATATATACATAAATATAAATATAAATAGATTAATATTTTTTAAATCTATTTCTATACAAATATTAATAAATATATATAAACAATTATATATATAATGTATTTATATTTATAATTATAATTATATAATTATAACTAAATATATATCTAGAATTTACTATCTATTTAACAAAATTTTATAATTCTTTATAAATAAATATATATTTATAACTATATAAATATATATTTATAAATATAAATTTATAATTATATAATTATAAATACATTTAGTACTATAATTATAAAAAATTTAATATTATATATATATGAATTTATATTTGTCAATATATAATTATAATTATATTTATATATAAATAATTGAAATACTTTAAATATATTTTTATATATATATTTAAAAATATGCAATTATTTGTAATTATATCAATAATAAATATTTTTAAAACTATATTTATAACTATATATTTTTATAGTTATAAATAATTATAATCAATTAAAAATACTTACATATATTTATATATGTAAACTTAAAAAAATTATATAATTATTTATTTAAATAAACCATATTAAATTTAAAATATATAATTATATAAGTAAGTAAACATTATATTTATTTAATTTATTTATAAAATTATATATTTAAATAAACCTTATATTTATAAATAAACATTATATAAATTTATAAATATAAATAAACCATATATATCTAATTTGTAAATTTATACAAAAACCATGCTAACAATGGGTTTCATCCCATGTTTCAAAAATTTATTGAAAATAAAATAAATTTACAATTGAAAGTGTCACATGAGATTCAAAAAATGAAAAAAAATGACAAGCTACTGATCCAAAATACATCATACCATGACCATAGAGAAAAGAGATTCTTCATTTGTAGGAGCGACCGCCACCTATTCCTCATGGATCACGATACCTCCTCCGAGTATTGGGCTACTCCCATGACATAACATTTGCAAGAGTATCGGTTCTGACTTCTCGTGGGGTTCGGGTCCTCCGGAGGTGGTATTATCATTATCATGACCTCCATTAAACATGAGTTCTGACCTATAACTTAAATATTTCCTTGGACATTTTTGAATTGTTAATGGATGACTTTCCAGCTGTTGGACTTATTTAAAATGTCAAGAATGAACATATTTTCAAAGTCATCCAATACCTTTTCTATCCAATACTCCCATTTAGAAGGTGTTGAAATATCCTGAAAAACAACTTTGGTCTCCTAAGGAGTGACCATCACCTCCCGCACCTTCAGTGGTGAAACATCCTTCTTTGCGGATATGTCTCCTATAGCATCAGATGCAACCTACAAAATTAGATGATCAACAACAGATGTTGTTGACTTGACAACTTTCCTTGAAGAGACCATCCCCTACAAGAGAACCACAATAGATATTATAGATGGGGACAACACCCTTTTAGGTTTATGGGATTTATCCTTATGAATAGACTTTCCATTCTTTTTACCACCATTCAAGAAATCATCTCCAATAATAATAGAAAAATATGTTTCATTATCAGTGCCAGATGAGACATCTTTACTCACCTAATGAAGGTGTTGACTACCATCCTCGCTCATACCCAATGTATGAGGGTCAACATTCAAAATTTTACCACTCATATTTATATGAGTGCTTGAGAAAATTTGAACCGTAGTTTTATTTCCATTGGAGGACACATCAATAACCTGAGGTGGGGGGGGGGGGGAATCCCTGAACCACATCAAAAAAAGAGGATAACTTGTTAATCACTGAACTATCAGACTTGGGATATAGTTAAGGTTCAATTCCCTTGACCTATGCTATACCAACTAACCCTATTCCTATTTAAATAGTTCCTTACTGATGAAAAACATGATCATTCCCCTTAACTATAAAAGAATCCATGTGCGGATCAGGTCTCCTCTTACTAAACATAGATATCATGAATTTTAAATTTTCAATGAGATGCCCAAATTTATTTCATCGAGAATATATCATACCCCTATGGAAATCATCCCTAGTATTTCCAATGCACATAAAGTTGAATAAAAAATCACTTACATTTTCATATTCAATTGCAAGATGAAATTTGAACACACCTGCCAAAAAAACGTTTCACCAATTATACCCTGATCAAATTATACCAATATCTGAGAAATATTTACTTACCTGGCCATCTCAGTTTTTTGGTAAAATTTTATTATATTTTCAATAGATAAGGAAATATCCCAAAGAATACTTGGATGCTAGAAAACCCATTTTATCTTTGTAACTTGAATCCAAGATTGAACGAAAAGCCTCTTGGCTTGAAATGGATCTAACAAAAGGTCCCAATCCTGGAACCTTATGACTCCAGGCATAAGATTTAAAAAACCATAGCTCCATAGCTATAATTTGAATTTTTGGGAAGGTATGTTAATGAAAAAAAACCATTCCAATCAACACCAACTGCCATCCAGCAAAGCCCTATACCAGAATTAGTTTGTTCCTCATAACATCAAGTTTCCAATAATTGTTCTTAGAGATTGAGATGAGCCTAAAAATGATCAAGAAATAAAAGGAATCTACCCCTAACAAAAATAAAATCAGATGTGATACAATGAAAGAAACACTATCATTCTTTGACACCTGATTGAGCACCACCGCAGAGTCACCACATACACTAGGAAGGAACTGCTCGAATGTAAACCCTAAACACTTCATAGGAGGAAGCTCTAGATATGCCATCACTGATGGGATATTGACCAGCCAATCGGTATAAGAGGGAAAATCTAAATTGGGCCTCTCTTAAAAAATTTTCATTAGAGGGATCATAGGAGAAATTTCCCGATCTGCACAAGGATCATCGATGCTATGATACACTAACAGTCTCAAAACCTAATCAGCATCAATAGCTCTGGTGATTCCATGGGCCAGAGTAGAACTAATTGAAGGGATCACATAGGAAATCATATCATTTTCGATGTTATGGAAAATAGAATATCATTAAGGTCTCATAGAGGAAACCATAGCATTGAGTACCAGTACTGTGGATGGATTCATCACAAGAGGAAGTCCTATGCGCCATCATTTAAGAGAGACAGAGTCTCGATTCTACTCACCATCCTTTATATATATATATATATATATATATATAAATTACAAAAATTAATTTCAAATGGTATTCATGACCCATTACCTCCTCATTACCGGATCCTCAACCTAAAAGGAAGAATAGTGGATGTTGAAATTTATATGAGTTGTCGATTGTTTAAAATTTTCAAAAATAAGCGGTACTTAATTATTATTAATAACTTAATAATCTATTTATATTAATAACATAATAATATATTTATAAGAGGTTTTTATTATTTTAATTATAAATATATGTTAAATTTTATATTGATATAATTATAAGTAAAATATTAATATGTAATTTTTTTATTAATTATTAATTGTTTTATTTTTTAATAATTAATAATAGTTTATTATGTTACTAATATATTTAATAGAATTAGAGCTATTATTTATTGTATAATAATGTAACTAAACAATTTTCATTTAGAAAATATTTACTAGCTAATAATTATATTACTCGTTTATGATATTAATTATAAATATTTGTTATTTTTTTGGTTGATATAATTGGTAGTAAATTTATAACACATAAATTAATTATAATTTATCATTTTTACTATTTATTATTAATTAATAATAAATTAATATGGTACTAATATATTTAATAAAATTATATATATTATTTTTTGTATAATTATGTAATTAAAATAATTTTTACGTAGAAATAACTAACTAATTAATAATAATATCAATATTAATATATTATGTTGTTTTATTAACTAATTAAATATATAATAAATAAGATATTATTTATTATTCATAATAATAATATTTATAGAATTGAAAATAATAATATTATTAATATTTGATAATTAATTTAATATTATTATTTATTTAGTATATTAAAATATAGTATTATAATCCATATTATGTATTATAAGTAATAATGTACTATTAATTATTAAATATTTTTTATATTTATTGAATTTATAATAATAATATTATTATTATTTAATATTAAATATAACAATATTATTTATTACACATAATGTGGATAAAATTACTAAGTAGTATTAATATAAATAAAAAATCGTAATAATTATTATTTCTAATGTAGTTTTTTTATGTTGGGTCTCAAAACCTATTTTTTATGAAAGAAAAGACGTGTATCAATCCGAGTAGAAGGATACACACTTCATTGCTCATACGCCCAATGGGAGGTGGACCATGAACATTTCCTGAAGTCCCTAAGGCATGAACTCTATAATTCTAGGCCCAAAACCCCATTTTTTGGCCGAACATACCCTCATGTGGATCGTACTACTACTGTACATGGGTTGCTGCACTACCTAATATAGTACATTTACCACTACAATACATGCTACTATACCCACTGCCACTACCGTACCACTACTGCTAATGTTTTCCACTGCTACAGTAACTTGGGAAATCACCCCTATTAGGTTTTGGACATGGGTCTTCTAGATGCAGGCATATGAGGATTTTCACTTAGGCACCACACCAACTACATTATTATAACCTATTTAGTTATTAATATTAATGTTTATTATTTTTTCAAAAATATTTGTGCTATTTTCTACTTGTATAAATTAATTTATTTTTTCAACATTATGAAATATATTACTGTATTTTTATATAATGTTTGAAAATGGATTAAAAAATAATAACATATATCAATATAATATATGTCAATAAACTCGATTCTTTTTATGTGCCACATCTAGTTGTTTATACAATGTGTTCACATCATGTCTATCTGTGTATCTTATGGGCCGTATGCCACTCTTGTATATCATTTATAGTAGCCACCTCCACATTGTCTTGTTTTCTAGGAGATGGATGTATAATCCCACCTCTTATACCTGGTCCTACATCTAAGGAGAGTGATTTTTCCCTACAAATCTCATCAACATAAGAACAAAATGGCTGTTGACATACAGATATCTAACGATCAAATGCTAATAATGAATCCAACACAGACTAGTCAACATCTATCTTTGCAACAAAATCTAACATTCTAATAGACTCTGACTGCTATTATGCCTCTGGATATGGTTGTCGCTCATATGAAGCAGAAACTAGAGGAGAATCTAGATGACCATTATGAGCACCCTCCTCACATGAGACATCTACATCCATAACAAGGTCATCACCCCTATGTATATCTATATCAGGCTCACCAACCCCAAAATTGATGGATATTCAAATAAAATATCATGATAAATCCCATCCATTGGAGGAAGAAACACTATCACAACTCTAAGAAAATATGCTTGGTCAAATGCACCTCCCTCTACTCGATCAGATATGTGAAGTATATGGGTGACACGATCATCCAACAAAATCATGGTATGCTTTTTTCTACTGCCACAATGACTCTAGAGATATATGCTCTTTGGAAACCTATTTGGCACCTATGGATCCCCCTGAAGCCAGATACATATGGTGGTGGGACATGACCGGGATCCTCCCTTATCTGAAATTCCATTCATCTCCCCATGCTTCTGATAACCCAACCTTCACTATCAATATTTACCTGGATAAAAATTCCATTCACGCTATTTCCATTTCCTTGGAGTAAGGAATGTCTAGCACACCTTCATCCCATAAGAAGACAACCTCTTGAACATGGATCCCAATTTCATAGCTCTTATCAAAAATTGGTCTTCACATCTCTTCATTGGGGAACCAGATTCGAGATGCACAATATAGTCGATAATTTTGATGAATATAAACAACATTATAAATAACCAAATCTCTAAACCTGGTACCCTTTGGGAAATGTACGCTTGACAGTAGTTATCATCATGTAACCACAATGATCATTTTCATGATGACCCCATGATCAAGTCTTCTCATTTTTCATGGAAAATACAATTCATAGAACCCTTAAAATTATAATTGATGGATCACCGTCTAGATAAGGTATCATAGGTTTTGGTGTTATTGAACATGACTCTCCCGTATGGATTGTGTCATCTTTTCACTCTTCTCTCTGGGTGTCACTGTTACCTACGGTTGCAGAAACACAAACTATCAATATTACCATAAATTATTGTTTTTAACAAGGGTGCGAGTATATCATTTTGTAATTATATTACCTTAATTAATTTTATGCAATTTCTGCATCAAAATACATCATCTATCCATTCATCCTTTATGTCCCAATGATGCAGTCATTGCAACACCACTTGTTTGGAATGTTCCGTCACCTTTATCAAAGGGGAATGTAATATTAAAGATTTTTATTTACCTAATTGAGGACCCTTGAATGACTAAAAAGTCTAGTTTTTTCATTTATCTAGTTGTATTAAATTCAAGGTTTTACTGAATCTTTAATATCATAATATACATGTTTCTCCTTTTTCACTCAAAAGAATGTTAATAAAAAACCTCTCAATAGTGGAAGGAATAATTATTACAATGTCATGATATACTCAATATCGACACATAATAAATATCACTAGAGACATGTGGGAATAAGGTGCATAATCCTGCTGAACAAATAAATGCATACATACTGCGTTAGCCCATCGTAATTGGGACTCCTGTTGTCTATCCCACTAATCAATATATCTTGCATGATATATCATGTAGTCAAAGACTCATTTCCCAAAAATATTCAGGGAATGAAGTGGAGGTAACAAATTGGGTGGTTTAGGAATGGGTTTATAGAATCCAAACTGCAGCATAACCCTTTTAGTCTGATGCCACTCTACAAAATGAAAATTAATCATATGAATGATTCATGAGCAGTCACTAAGCATCATCATGAAATATTGTCGGAGACTCTGAATGATAGCCTCCAAAAGTGTAATCCATAAAATTTGGAAAAATTAATAATCAATTAAAAAATTAATACATGTGCGATATAGAAAAATGATTTAACTATATAATTAATAACCACTTGCATCGTCTAGTCGAAGTATATCCAACATATGTCTATAATCATGGACATCATGTCTGGCTACATCTACATGTTGATGTTCCTGAATCCACCTGTAGATAAAATTTTTATACTGATATTTCATAATATAATGTTATAAATTTTATTTTAACACTTGAGGGAAGGAATAACATACAATATTCCATGTGGAGACTCTACTATATTATCAGTAGACAATAGCATACATTCATGTGGAGCTAAGCGAGGGATATGTTCCCATATCCACATATGTATAAGATTGACTCATCCTGTGATCTACATATTATCGATGTGAAATGTTTTGAATAACTCCTTCTATGTATATGAGAGACATGAATACCAATATATATACCCCCTACACAGTCCAAGTCCTTTAATGATGGTAAATACATCAAATGTACAAATGTAGTCAAATGATCATCTAATATTGTGACACTGATCATCCAAAAAATGTATGAACATGCGAATCCCAAAATGGTGATCTCATCAGATTCATCGGCCATATGATCAAAGTGATGTTATATTGATGGTAGGTGTAATTAAATACCAATGATGGTTTTTCTGACATCATGGACCTTAATTCCCAACAATCTGTGAACTAGCTCAATCTAATCTGCACTAACTCATCCCATCACAGTTGTACCGTCGATGGGGAGTACCAACATAATTGACACATCCTTTAGTGTAATAGCCATATCCGCCTCTATAAAATAGAATCTATGTGCCTCCGTCCATTATCACTATATGTGTAAAAAAATGATCTGATGATCGAAAAATGGGATGTCTCACATCGCTACACCATAGAACCAACCATGAATAAGACGATGGATGATATCGGAAGGTGTTGTAGCATGATGGAAATGATGAGATATCTATACCCTAAATGTTGGAACTAGAAATCCCTGTAAAAAAACCATGAAATGTGCCTATCTTAGAATGTGAGTAATGGATGACCCTCCATCTATACATTTCATATCATTATTAAATTTTTATAGTCAATCCAATAAAATTTGTAAAATATTTTATAAAATCATAAATAATGAAAACAATATAGGAAATTAGCATGTGTAATTCAACATTATGATGAAAAAATATGTAATCTAATATATATTTCTTATATTGTTTTCATAATCTATAAATTTCTTATTTTAAGGATCTCCAATCAGAATTAATTTATTTCATATTTATTTGTAAATCATTCATGATGAAAACCCCACAAAGAACATGTAGTCATATAATATAGTGTATCTAATGTGTGATTTGACAGACAAATTTTATAATAGTTCATTTAGAATATGGACACCATTTTATTCATTTTCATTGTTTTTTATATTTTATTAATAGTTAAAGTATCAAAAAATATTATTGAATACAGAACTAAAACAAACTATAGTTGAAACATGTCATAAATGGAGAAAATTCGATATAAAAGGATTGAATAATGAAGAATATCCATATGAAAAAAGTAAACATTCATGATGAAATACATATAATCAGTCATGGATGATGGGAAGTGGAGCTATGTCCTGCCACATGGGGACATTTCTAATGAGTATGCCATTCTGCATGACATTTGATACATCGTAATCACGCTCCCCATTATCGAGGCAAGTCTATCTCATTTTTGATATATTTAGACTTTGGTCATCCATGGGGGTGAAACTTGGAAATATCAATCCAATAATTTAAACCTAAGTGAAATGAACAAAAATCAGAATTGAAAAACCCAGAATAAAAATCATTGAAATATCAGGTATGGTAGTTGACTGATCAACACACAAGGTAATAGAATGAATGTCACCAACTGGAATCCATGGTGGACCATAATATTTAACTAGATTTCCCACATGATTCACTGTATCAACATAGGGATCCCACGATATGTTCATCAATTACCATGATGCAAAAACATGTGAGCTAAGATATCTTGATGCCTAGAAGTTACCACAATGATAATTGTTGTTACCCAACATGATAACCAACAATCGACCATTGTTTTCTATAACCCAGTTGTGGAACTCTCTTACATGAAAGTGGATCTATACCCTGTAAAAGGTTATAATATACAATGATGATGCATCATACAATATCCTATCAATAGAACTTTAGAATTTCTGAGTAAAATGAATTCCATTTTTCAACCTCTAATATGAATGTTGGGACTATTCAATATTTTACTTCTCAAATATATAAAATTTATCTTCTACTAACCCTATGATTGGATTTTTTCACTGAACCTTGTAGACCCCTTTTATGCACTCCACTATATTAGGGGTTATATGTCTATATCACCTACCACCATCATATCCTACTCACCACTTATCCTATGAAATCTACATCATATAATCATACACAACATGATTATCCCTTAAAATATCATCAAGATGTTGATCAAACCATTCATATTAAGGATATTATTCTAAAAAATAAGATATTAATGTATTTAAAAGGATATTAAATTTTATTTTGAAAAAAGAAATGTTTCGAAAAACATACCCAGCATAATGATCACTGTGCTTATTACCTCATATTGATTTTCCACATTACATGCAATATGCCTAATGAAATATCAATGATAAACATTAAATTATATCAATGAATCCCCATTATTATTAACATTCTATATAATCACACAATGACGATTATATATCAGACACAATCCCAAGTTTTTTTTGGACATGAATGTGTATACATGCCAAAAACCAACTCGATGATTCAAAATTACCATTTTCAATAATAGAGAATGAATGTCGTAGCAGATCATGGTTACCATCATGTTTCGAATAAATAATTAGAACACTTTTATACCTTCCATTAATAAAAGTTCCATCAACTTGAATTAATTGATTATAATTTGGGAATGTAGAGATACATAGAATGAATGAATAACACATCATGCTGAACCCCTCCTTTGATTAATCAACTCAGTGATAAGGGGAGACATAATAAATAGTTTACCAATGAAAAATAAACTGATTATTGAGAGACAACAATCCCATAAGCTATGAAAATATTGCATATGATTCATCCAAATCACCATACACTTCCACAATTGCATTTTATTTATTTATTCCAATATTTTCCATAAAATATATTATAGTTAAACAACTATTGTATTCAATCTTGAATATGGTACATAAGAGCATCCTAACAAATTCATATCCTATATATAATAATTGTTGATATAAAATTTGTATCAAGTTAATAGTGATACTGGGATAAGCTCTGATTTACAAAAGTGTGTGGTCATTCTAATTTCGTTATCTTCCAACATAAAGAAAATTATCATATATTTCATTCATCTTGGATTTATATTCTAGAATCTATTTTTTATATTGAATGAGATATTTTTCCATATTCATCTCATCCCCCATAAATAAAATATTTCACTCTATGTGGTATTTTTTAAACACAATTTTCAATGAAAATTTACTTTCAAACTGATGCTCAATGTAGATGGTGTTATCTGTTGATGTTTATTTATTCCTTATAATTCCACATAATTTTGTAGATGGTATAATGAAATATTAATCAAATATTTGTGCACGTGACATTGCTTCGACTAATGAAGTCAATGGTACATGATGATTACCACTAACTCATGGATGCCTATCTATCAGTGGAACCATAGAAGGTTCATTAATCACATCACCCTCACCCACATCATCTATATATGCCTCATAGATACTTACTCATTAGATAAAATATCATTTAGTAAAATAGGATTACAAACATGGATTTCCACAAAATTTCCTTCCAATCCCGATCATCTTCTATGTAATTAGTTTCTATCAAATGATTATTATGATAAGGAAATAAATGGGAGTGTTTTGAATGATGAACTTTTATATATTTCACAAAAAAGGGTATGTATTAGTCGTTTTCACTTTATTGGTATAATAAATTACTAAATATAATTTTACTATACCATTACTACACAGTTTCCAAAATAATAATAATGCATCCATCTAATGCTCATCATCAGATAAAGTATTCCTAGAATGCCAAAAACATTCAGGATATTGAAGATATTGATATGTAATTGATGTAATTGATTGACCTTCCATTAGTATTAACTGACTATGAATCATATTGCAAACTTCATCAAATGTCACACAATCAAGAAGGTTTCCCACTATGACAGAAAATTCCATTTTTTGATTTTCAAAATGACACTTTTTGGTTGAGTGATAACTGAAACAAATCTGATGATACAAACCATCACACTACATATTCGAAATTCAAAAATAAAAAAGAAACAGTCAAAATACCCGATGAGACATAGAATTAATAGGATCTTTTGTCAGCCTATAGGATCCCATTAATCATCCTCCTGAGTCACACCAATCATCATCTTTGTCCAATAAACACTATCATCATTATCATCGACCAACACACCAGTATGTTGTGGGAAACTCCACAACACCCCCCACCCCACTATCATGAGAAACTGATGGCTTACACAATAACGATAAATGAACTCACAACCTCATCAAACAACCATCACAGATGAACCAACCTCATCAAAATTCCACCATTATCAACTCCTCACTACAATAAAGACATCTGACGTCCACCTACACAACCATACATAAACATCACCCAAAAAATATATGGAAATAAACATCATCACCAAACAATAATCAACCAGGATAAGAACACATAGAAAGAAACAATACCAAACATCAGTGATGGAATGATGATGAAACATCGAAAAAATCCAACAAACTAGTAATTGTTCCATGAAATTGTCTCTTCTATCTCTAAACATCACCATCAATGAAGGGTTTCACCAACAATACTGATGGCCACAAAAATACACATCCCAAAATCTCATTAATACCACTGCTCCTAATCCACCTTGTTTAATCAATGAAGAACATGTCATTCGAGTATGGATAGAGTGGTAGAGGGCTCCAAATGACAACAATGTTGATGAGTTAGATGACTATTAACCAAGAAGACCAATGAAATTTGATTCAATATGAGATGAAATCCTTCGACTTCGAAACCACATAACTGAATACATTTTTCCTTCCACCTCTTCAATTTCCTCTTTGATAGAAACAGAGGAAACTGAGGTCAGAGTAAGGGATGAGTGGCCAAGGATTTGACAAACAAACCTTTTTAGGACCACTAAACCGCCCACAAATGAAGAAGATGTTGTGAAAACAAGAACAACAACACATGAGCGGGTGTAGAGGCCTCCACCAAAGACGATTATAAAGACAAGGACAAAAAACTAGTTAAAGAAAATCCACAAAAGATAAAAAGGGGAAGATCCCCTAAAGATTATTCCCTAACAAGGTAAAAAGAAGGAATGATGAGGAATAAAGAGGGGAATAACGAAAGAAAATGAAGGGGCATGATACCCAGATGTGTCCCCACCCCATGTTGAAGTGTTTTAGGAGGAAGCCTTATACAGAGCCATGAGTGGGAGGGGAGATTCATTAGAAAAATGAGTCATCAATCAAGATCCCCTCTTTAATTATGAAATTATTATTTTTCACTATTGTAGTTGGAAAACTATGGCTAAAACCTTGCTCAGTATAAATTACATCATTGTTGCAATATATTTGTGAAATCATGATTACCTAGAAAAATAATAATTAATAATGTATTATATTCTACATCACTAATTTTTTTAAATTTTTAAATCCGTTATTATTAAATAAATTACATGATCGTGATATTTTTTATATCAATGGGTTTATAGTTATTTTATAAACCAACCAAATCCTAGTGGGGATAATATGTCCTCTATTTTCCCAGATTTCAGCAGCCGTCAATCACCGATCACGCATGGTGTAAAAAACTAGATACAGGCAACAACACTTCTTGTCGAAATCCAATTTATTACAATGATACTAACATGTATGTTAGGGAGAATAGGGTCTTGAGATACATAAATATTTTTAAGTGGGAACATAGTTCCTTACAAACATAGATAGTGGGATGACACACATGTCATAAATAAGGGAAAGAAAATGATATTATTAAAAATTCTATAACTGAGAAAAATACACCACATGAAATTTCAACCATACATTGGTCTGTCATGTTAAGATCATCAAATTATAAAAAAATATATTATCAGATACAAAAAATACAACTTGACACTTTAATAATACATTATATAGTCATCTCATGATCAATCTAAATTTTATATTGCTAACATGTTTGTTTGAGATGTTTATTATATTCTAAATCTTCCAAATTTACTCATAACTATATTTTATAAATAATATATATATATATTCATACTTTAATGAAGATTTTCACTGTTACATGTGACAAAACATTAACTAAAACCTTGATCGATATAAATAACCTCACTATTGATGTATATTGATGGTGACATGACTACTAATGAATATTTAATAAAACATTATATATTTTAATACCACATTATCAAATGTTTTACATATTTTAATTATTTATTAATTAATAACTAGAAATTTATCTTGATAATTTTTTATGGATTAGTTTATTATTATTCAATAAACTAACCAAAACCTAGGGGTTAAAGTATCAAGTATCTATTATAACATATTTGAGTGACCATCTGTCTCTTTTCCAACAACAATTCCTCATATCAAACACTTCATTTCAAACACCTATTGTCGAACACATTTTTATTACATTGTAACTTCCATTCATGTGATGATGTATAGGGTTTGAAATACATAAAATTTTTAGGTGGATATGATGGCCCTCACATACTTTTATAGGGATGAATCCAAGGTCATGCACGAGGAAAATAAAACCACAGACACAAAAATAGACATGCAGATTGAATTATTCATTGGTTGATCATCTCTAGACCAGTCATCATGCAATTCTATTTACATTGTTTTTGGTATACTTTTTATGTTCTAAATATTATATAACACTACCTATAATGATACTTAATATGTAATAAATATCAACACTCACTTTCCAAGATTTTGACTTATTAATGTGTGTGTGTATATATATATTGGTAGATTCAGTTTATTTGTCTACATGAATCAAATATTAAAATTTTATTTTATTTTAATTTAGATATAATATACATCAATATATAAATATGAACATATTTAATAATAAAACAAAAATATATTCAACTTGATTTATTAATATTTTAAAATATAATTACATATACTTTTATAAACTATTGCATTATAAATACAAGTATTCTTAAATTGTATAAATAATGAAAATATTATTAATAATAAATTTAATTAAATGTATTTAATTAAAGTAATATAATATACAATTACATAATAACCATTAAAATATTGTAAACTTATTTTATTTTCCATTTTATGAAATTGCATATGTATATATAGATTTTTTGACAAACTTCTACATTAAAGAATTTATGTAATTATAATTTATACTTCATTATTTGGAATAATTATTATTAATATTTATTAAAATTTAAATTAATTATTTAAACTTATTATTTATTGTAAATAAATGTAAAATAATTTACACTTACATTAAAACTTTGATCATAGTATTTATCATCTTGACGACCCCCTCAAGTTCCAAAATTTCATCAATCATCTGTTTTTTCATTCAATTCCATTTATTACGGAATTTATCATTGTGTACATCATAGATTGATCATTGATCATGAAAAAAGTAAATTTTGACTTTTACCATCCCACGGTTCTGCTATGCCCAGAACCTATATTTGGACAATCATGTGTTCTTTTAGAGGATATACCCATCGGAGGTAGCACTCATTTAGTGTCATATGTTCTCTATAGTTATATTTATCTATTGAGACCATATCCTTAAATATAGAAAGTAGTCTTGTAAAGCTATAATAACTCCATCCATTTCTCTACCTTAAATTATACAACTTCAGTATGGCAGATAATACTGTATATTTGGTGAAACCAACTTACAATGGTGTATTTTCACAACTATTTATCTTCTCAAACACTTCTTAACAATCATGATGTTCATATTCAACTATAATTTAAATTTAATAAATATGATCTTAATTATTATTAGAACATATATCACATCCTCGATATGGTAGTCGTTATTGTACACAATTGTAATCATTTTAGATGATCCATAAAATGCAGTGTTATCCCAGTCACAAGCTATATTTACTTTTCCCCTTGTTTTTTCCAACATTTATAACTTCTATATATTCCATGAAATATCAAGTGTTCTTCCAATTCATCTATACTAATTATTTTTTATTAGAAAATTCATAAACACGGTAAAAGGATTTGAGAAGGGTCATATGCATGATATTTTGTATACTTTATGAACACATTCACCCCATCATTGTACAATATTTTTATACAGTTGGAATCCATACATTCTCTATTATTATCTTTCATATTTCATTTGTTAATGTTAATATTTAAAATAATACACAAAGGGGCCTTTTAAATAATGGTAACCCTACATTTTAATGTTTTAAATAATTTCATAATGCTTTTAAGTAAATGAGTAATTGAATTGAAGAAAATAATTTCTCCAATGGGGGTAGGTGTTATCCTCCGAATTCATCTACAATGTTTAGTGGTACCTAGTATGGGATGCATAATACTCAGAGTAGTTCAAGAAACATATGTGCTTGTCCCAAAGAGATGGGGATGAGTTTCAAGCCACAAAATTCAATAATAACTATTCTGGAGATGAAGCTGATGAGGATGAAAATTATCATTTCATTTTTTCCTCAGACTCATCCCCTTTGAAGTTAACACCAAATCATAGAATAGATGAATATGTAGAGGAGTCCACTAATTTATTCCACTTTGTTGATGTTGTATCTAAATTAGGTTTAGTAGTTGCAGCGGGGTTACAAATTTATTCACCTTTTGCAAGTGTGACGTCATGATGGATATCCTATGGGTTGGATATAGTTAGTGACATGCCTTGGAATGGTGTTATTATCAATATATATTATGTAGGATGAGATATTATGTGTATATAGGATATATCTAAAAGTTAATATGATCATATAAATAGTGATAACACCCTTTTACCTTACACATGTATGCATATATAAATATAGATATCACTCATTCTATTGATAGAGATTAATACATTTAAAAAAAACTATTCAATATATTCACTCTAATTTCTAATAAAAAACTCCATTTTAAGTTCAACTTGGAATTTAAAAGATCATTTATCTATATCATCATTGAAATCAAAAATATCATCCTCATTGAAATCCAATTTAATACCATTAAAACTAATACTTCGCACTTTATATAAAATATTGATTATAAAAAACCGATGAAAATAAATAAATTGAATGTAATAATGGAATTAAATAAAAGATATATTTTTTGAAAATCATTTTCATAATATAAAATATGACTATTTAATATAACAATGATTCAAAAAATATATTTTTTTTTGAAATATTTTCAACACTCACATTGATTTTCAAGTCATTAAGATCATAATCAAATTCTATGAGAAAAGAAAACTCATCAAATATGATAACTTTTACATCATTCTTCTTATGTATATAAACATTTTCTAGTTGTTAAACTATTTCTTTGTTATATTTTCATAACTCATATTTGGTGTGAAATCTAATTCTAGTCACACGATTGATTACTTCGTTATGACTAAACCATGACCTACCAATGCAATTATAAAATTGAATTTAAAAATTTTTAGCTTCAATACATGGTTGAACATAAAATCCAAAAATATATAAGTCACTTTTCAAACTCAATCAATAGTGAAATAAAAGCATATATTCAACTTCAATCTGTTATGATTTTAAACATAAAATCATTCAAATAATAAAATATATCATAATTAGCCAAATGACTTTGTTGAAAAAATAATAATCATATAACAAAATAATAAAATTATAAAACTATAATTGATAGAAATAAAACTTATGAATGTATACAAGTGTTAAAATATTGATAAATTGAAAAACATATGCATGTTTAAGAGTATAAATTCCGTATGTATATATATTTATATTAGTATATAAAATTAGATATGTACATAGAAGTATAAAATTTTATATCATTTATTAAAGAATATATATTTTTATAAAAAATAAAAATATTTATAAATGTATATAGTTTTCTAAAACTATATAAAAGAACATGTATGTTATAAAATTATAGGTAATTTATAAAACTATATAGTTTTACAATTTTATAAAAGTATAAAAGTATAATATATAAAAGTATAATAAGGTATAACAAATAAAACTATAATTATATATTAATTTATGAATATAGAAAACTATAATAGAATAAATAAATAATAAAATTTTATATTTAAACAATATAAGTAAAATATGATATACTATATAATTGTTAAACGTATATAAATATATAAAGGAACAAAACTATAAAATCAAAATTATTTAATAATTTTTTTTATGAAATTATATTGGTACAGTACAATATACAATAAAATTTATAAGAGTAAATGAATTTAAAAACTTATAAAATTGGAAAATTATATATATTTTAAAAAATATTACATATAAATTAAAGAAATATTATAATACATACAACATAATTAATAAATTTATATAAAAAAATAAAAAAATTATCTAGATGTTCAAATACCACAAATTATACTTATAAAAAATTATAAATTTATATTTATTCTTATTTATAAATTTATAAAAGTAATATTTGATGTTAAAAAAATTACAAATTTATACTGGGTTTATGTATTAGTTGTGTATGGGTGAGTGTTCAGTTGTTGCAAAGGAGATGGTGATTGAATTCGTGTGGGACTGAAACTCACAAGCCTGTTATCTCTGAAAAAATGTAGATCTTGACACACACTGACCTCCTCTGAGAACATTCAACAATAGAAAATGAAAAAAAACAAAAACCCAAGGAATTTAGTTAATGATTGATTCCTTGTCTCGCTATCAGACAATAACGGAGGGGATCAATGCCAGTTAGTGAATCCAGTATGCATGTCAAGTTTGGTGCATAACTGAGTGGAAATGAGGCTATATTAGGAACATGTATTGTAGAAAAAAGAGGGGTGTGATGGGTTGGTCCACTTAAATGTGGTCTAAGGGAGGACGATCAATAGGGGAGCTCGACAAAGGGAGTGCACTGCATAGGGAGTGGATTGGCATGTAGGGGCGGTGCATCATAATGATGATGCCTCATTGTTTCACTGCTGTATAGAGCAATGTTGAGGCTATTTGTACAGTTCTCTGAGAAGTAGTTAAGATGAATAAAATAATTCTTGAAAAGGCTCGACTAATGAAATAGTGTTTTTAGAGTTTCTAACAAGAAAAATGAGCACATACATTAGATATGGAGAGATCAATTCATCGAGAAATATGAGGGGCAATAATAGTAGGGCCCAATAACAAGGACAATTGCACATCTACAAACACATGTATGTACACACATGTATAAACACACATGTATATACACACATACACATACATACATTCAGTTATACATTTATATATATATATATATATTAAAAATAAAATCCTAAAATATTAGATATTATAAAAATACAATGTTCATAATTCTTGACGAAAAGAGGAACGCCAACAGTTAGACCACCGATGATTCCCAATTGCAGCCATAAAATGATCCTCATGATTTCCCTCAATTCTAAGAAATGAGATACAAAAGGAAGAGAAAAAAAAGAAACAATGATATATTGATGTCAATAATGGACCCATAATATTAGTTTCCACCTTCATCCTCTTTGAGTACATTATTAATAACATTATAATCAAATTCGACTGTAACATTCATCCAGCCAAGAGATGAGATGAACTACATATCGTTCCAAATAGCCATAGTCTCTTCCATAGGAGGTGACCCATTGACAATGTCCGAGGAATGAAGTACATTAATAATAGATCTAGCTTGATCCTAGAGGAGTTAACATAGGACAACAAGATAGTCCCAATAGTTGAAGCAACAATATTTTGTTTGAGAACACATAGGGAGGCATCTAATAGGAGGGGAATGAACAGGTGAAGATAGATGAGCCCCATCTGCGTCAAGCCACCGAGAGCCCCAATTATGTATGCTGGAATTCCATACCCCGTCTTTAACAATTTTCTCAAAAATTAAGGCTTTATCATGAAACCATATAATCCCACCATTGATACACAGTCCAACGACATTCAAAAGCATCAATTATATGATAATCTGCCAAAAAATGATACTTACATCCCCAAGATTTATACAAAGAATAAGATCCTATGTCACACATGTGGACCAAATCCTAGTGTCCCAACAACCAAAATAAATGGGCTGAAATCCATCTCTTCCAAACCCCCACAGAGCAGGCTTATGCTATTATGATAGAGGTTTTTATTGGCCAGGCGGGCGTATGTGAGTTGGATACCCCTACACATTTTCCAACAGAAAAGATTGTATTTTGGTAGTGAATTTAGATTCCAAATATTATTCCATTGGTGGGGTCCATGTACATTTTCCACTGATAATGAACTACCTATAACATGAACAAATAGTATAACATCCCGATGCAACAAGAGACCAGTATAGCTTTTTTGGGCCAACATCACCGACCATTGGAACCCCCAATATAGACATATGATACGATTAAATTATCCAATGATACATACTCTATGGACCCCATCTAGATAATTCATCAACTTGGTGATCTTTTATAACTACATGCTCATGTCTGGGCACAGGCAAAGAAGCTTGAATCAAATCCTCCAAATCAGGTAGTCAAAGATCGTGGAACATAGTAATAGAATCACCGCCATAAATTCTCCAAAAACAATTTAGATCGACATGAACTTTTATCCCTAAACACTCCTCCAAAAATATCTTAGTCGAGGAACAAATATTGAAGATAGAAAATCATCATTGGGAAAGTAATTATCCATTATTACTATAGAGATCAATATATAAGGGATTTTAAAACTCACAATCCTTGCATGGCTAGGAGGGTCTTGTTAAGAACATTCAAATAACAAAATCCCAAGTTGTTACAAGCCTTAGGAGAACTTAACTTCACCAAATATATCCTATGTAAATGATTTTCCCATTAGTAAAACCCCAATAGGATTTAGAAAATTTTGAATGAATTTGATGGATAATGAAATCTAGGATCCTGAAAAGAGAAATCACGTAATGTGGAAGAGCATGGGACACATGTTTATTAACAAACTCCTTACATTCCCTAGATATATTTTTTCCAGACCATACCTATATTTTCTTATGTACATATCAAGGATGAAAGAGAATACATATCTTTAGAAGTGTATAAATACCATTTTAGAAGCCCAAATATTTTTTATGTTTCTTTACGACCTTAATAACACAAAAACTAGAAATAGTATCTCTCATACAATATTTCACTACTAAAATAATATGAATATAATACTTAGTATAAATTTCTCATTGTCATAAAGCATTGGTAAAGGCATCAAGGGTTTTTATAATCTATTAGAACTCTAGAGAAGTTTATTTTTAGAAATGGTGGCAATCATCAGTGAAGAAAAGTTCAGTAAAGGAGATACATTGTTAAAAAAACTGTTGCCCCATGAATAAGACCAAAAAGAGCTATATTAGACTAGATAACATAGAAAAAATTAGGAATAATGACAAACAAGTATTGGGAATGTGGGACTCTCTTCCATTAACCTATGGACAATTTTATTTTATTTATTAGGAATTCATTAACATTGATGCTATAAGAAATTGATTTTATAAAACTCATGATCGCACTCACTCATTTTGTCCAAAATCCAAGTTTTCACATAAAATCATATAGAAATGCCCATTCCACCATAATATATGCCTTTAAGATATACAATTTCATTGCCAACATCCCAGTCTAGGATGTTGATCATGTTTTCATTGAATGAAAGTTTTCATGGGACATGATAGAATTATTTATAATGTCCTTCTTGTGAAATTAAGAACTATAGTTTTTTGAAATAATAGAGAGGAATAATCTACCCATGAGTTAGGAGAGGAATTTGGGGAATGTCTTGTAATCCACATTGGACAAGATGATAACCCTAAAATTTGACATTTTAATTGGGGCAATGATTTTTGGTTTTAACAAAATAACTGTTAGGATAATCATTTCCATATATAGAAAACATGACCATAACCCTTGTATCAAAGAAATAATATCTAGAATGAAAATAAGCCAAAAAAGTTTGTAGACATGGTCATGGAACCCAATAGGATTGGGAACCTTTGAATAATGAATGCTCTTTTGGGAATTCACATATTATTCTTCAAGGATATCCTCTTCAAAATTCATGGACATGACCTTTATCTGATTAAAATCAATATATCATAGAGTTCCTCTTGGTATGTTACCCTCACATAGAAAAAATATATTTTTATTGAAAGCATAAATCAGGTCTTGAATCATGTCATCATCGATGTAATGTTTTTTGTCTATCCTCTAGCTTGGAAATAAGGTTCTTCCTTTTTCTGGAAATGAATTTTTGACAATATAATAAATTATTAGGATCACCATGTTTGATGATGGCCTCCCTTGACCTTGAAAAAAAATTAATTTCATAGTATCATAGTGCTTCATCCAAAATATTTTTCAGAGTCACTACCTTTTATAGAGAAAAACCAAAAGAAGAATTTTCATAGCATATCGAAAGAGCTTTCTCGATCCAATGAATTCTCAGATCAATGTATGTGATGTACTATCGACTACAGCACTGTAATTTAGTTTCATACTCCTTAGTTTTATCCCAAACATGATCTTGAGATGTGGACTAAATATCCTTGACAAAATCACTTAATCTATTATTGTGGACCCACATGCATTCGGAACAAAAGCTCTACATTAGCTTAACACCCATGATAATAACCTACAGTTGAAGGAAAATGGTATAGTGGTAATAAGAAATCAGAGGTAACTATGAAACATCATACCTTGGGAATGAATTCATAGAGTATTAAGAGTTCATAAACTTATATATCCTTTCATAAATTCTAGATGCCATATCACATTTTCAAAACAAATTAAATGGCCTCCCCAAGAAACCACAATCGGAAAGAACTGCCTAAAGAAAAAAGTCATGGAAGAGGTGTATTGAAGAAACACTCTAAATAGTTCCAGAATGAATCTTATGGTGGTACATTATCTCATTAAAATCCCCACCCAAAAAAATGGGGCATGAATCCGATTTTTGATAGAATTGACCAACTGTGTAGATCTCAATTTATCAGTCACTCAAAGCCATACATATGAATGCACAATGTGCCACACCATTTCCAAGGTATGGTGGATTGATATGGAAATGTCATGATTGGAGAAGTTAAACCCTGAGGAAATAATTTCGTATTTCCATATTAAATGGAGTCCTTCATCATGGCCAGACCATTCAACAGAGAAACAGTTATGAAAAATATCATTGTAAGAAATTATTCTCTTGTTAATTCTTTCCAGCATGGTCTTAGACTAGAAGACCATATAGAGGATGAATGTAGACCTTGATTGGATAAACATATCATCCAACTGTAGTATTCCCAAACCACGTACATTCTATCATAAGGTTCTCATTGAAGAAGGTGTGGCTAATACATGCCAACCTCCACCTATGAAACATAAATAAGATAACTATCACCTATAACTCATAATCTTTTTGGGAGATGACCTTCAAGAAGTGAGGCCTCAAACTCATTCTTATATCCACAAAGAACCAGATTAGTAAAAATAGATCCCATATCAACTATGTTAAACTGCTTCCACATTCAATGTTTCGCAATAGCCAACTCTAGTTTTCCATGATGGTTGGTTCCATCACCAAATAAGGGTATTGAATGATCAGTAGAAGGAGAGATTCTAGGTATAAGAGTGTATAATAAAATCTGGTTGGACTTGTAAGGGGGATTGCTTGAATCCTCCGACCCTGATCCTATCCAAAAGGGTGGAAACACCATCTTTGAATGAGAAAAATTCTCCCCATTAAGACTGATATCTAAAGCACTTGAATCATTCTGGGGAGCTATCGACCTCACATCTCCCAGTCTAGATGAACATGATCCCCCACCCCCATAGATGACAATATGGTATCATAAGAGGGAACGTCAGTGTCCTCATGGACATCCAATGAAGGAAGGGTGAGTTGATAAATAAGAGGGTATCCTGAAATTTTGAGCATTGTAGAAACTTGGGCATTCATCCTAGTATAAGTTTGTCCATACATCATAAAAATTAAATTTCTAGCATAAGAAACCACAAAATCCTAAGATTCCATATTGACTATCTTTATCATAGAATGTCCAAGATTTGAGGGACTCTAAGACAATAGATGAAGAAGGGGTGAACTATATATGGATATTGGAAAACAAGGAGGACCTGACCAGATATAGACTGCCATAGAAATCGAAGGGCCTTGGACCACCTACTATTGAGAATTACTATGGACCTCTGTTTTTTTGCCTCCGAAGTGGAACTTCACTATTAGGGTTTATCTCGTAGCCATGGTTCGTATTTCAGCATAAATTGACCCTATGAATCTGATTTCTTTGTTCCACACTATTTCAATCCATGGATAATGATCCCCTAAAAAAAGAATTACATTTTTTTTTCAAAATCAAGAGACACCTAGAACTTGTCCTCTAAGAGTTTAAAAAACCAACCCTTCATAAGAGGTTGAGAGATGTACACCATTAATGTAATCCCCAAAAGGTACCCCACTATATAGAATCTGAATCATCCCACTACATTAATTCCATGATCTAATTTCCAATTCTGAGCATAAAATTCTCATTTCTACTGGTAAATGAAATTACATTAACCTGTATCTAAAAGGGAGAGTGTGAGAAATCCAACTCACTATTATTAATGAAATTTGAAATGTTATTGAGACAAATCAAATGATTATAAAGGGACTATGAGTGGATATTCATAACTCCGATCTTATCAGACGGACTAAATTATTCCATGATAATCATCTTGGATTAAATACAACTAATAGAAGCTCCTTATTCCAATAATTATTTTGGATGCGTCATGTTTTTCATGGTGATCATGTTAAAGGATCTATTGGATGGAATCCTTCCCACCAGAAGGCAAGAGAAGAGATTCTGGAGATTGATGTTATCTTCAGTACATACTTCCAGATCATATTTTTCCCGATCAATAATATAAAACTTATCCCAATAATCAATAAGATCAACCTACATTGATATATTTGGAAAAGGCACCAAGGTATAGATGACGAAACATCTGCAAATCCACACCTCACCCCTTGAAAATCTTGTTCTTTGATCATGTTGGAAAAAATAACGGAAAAATTGAAACCAATGATCAAAGATCAAAGATCAAAACCACCATAGATCATATATATTCTTCATAAGACATTGCAAAACTATGATGCAGTCCATTTCAAAATGTAGATCGAAACCGAATATTGTAAATCCAAACCATTTAAGATCGTCTATATGATGCGATCGGTACCAAAAATCGTAGATCACAGAATGAAATTGTCACAAAAAATAGAACGTATATTGAAACCTTCTTGGTTTTGTAATAGATCTGTGGAAATTGAAGATCTAGAAGGTCCATAAATGATCTGAATATTTCCAATATTTCAAAAAACATTAGTGATTATAGAAGATCTCTAAACATCACTAAAGATCAAAAAATTCAATAATCTCTGAAGACCACAGATCCATCGTAGGTCCACTATAGATCTACATAGGGAAAACCAGATCAACGAACCAGATGCGACCATCCTTTCCTTGAGAACTAAAGGGAACCACCTGACATTAATGTTCTTCGCCTCACTATGAGATCTAAAGGTGACCATGAATAACTAGAGCCGGAAAACCTTAATGGAGGAGGAAACACTAATAGCCTCTCTTTGAGAATGGAAGGATATTGTCTCCCCTTAAGAGTCGGAGGTCCCTACAAACAACATCACCTAAAAATCACAACCTCTCCTTGAGAGCTAAAGGAGGACAAAGAAACCCTAGGATAATCCTAGGAGACGACATACACATCTAAATACACATATACACACACACATACATATATATACCATTATACATGTAATCATATTTTAAATTATTTAATATTAATAAAAATATATTCCTAAAAAAATATATGAATTTATATATTATATTATAGATTAAATAAACTTGTTATATAAAATATTTTTTAATTATATAAACATTTTCTAAAAAATGAATTTAAAAAAACTATTATACATTTTTACTAAGATAAATTTTATTATTTTTTATATATAATTTTTTTAAAAAAATATATAAATATAAATTAATATATATATATATAATTATAAATTAATATATGTATTTTTTTTATATAAGTTATGATATGACATGAAATGTTGTAAATGGGACATGTTTCATGGAATTGAATTATTTTTTTTGTTAAAAGGAAAATATAGAATCAAAATAATTATTTTTCAATAAAACATGTTCATCATAGGTTAAATGAATAACGAGGGAACTATTTGTTTTAGTGGTGGTTCTAGTAACTATGTATCTTCACAAGACTCATTGATGGTGCGATACCCTAAATTGATCATCCCCAATGTCTAGAGAAAATTGAAATGCACTTACCCAATCCTACCCAACCATATGTTTTCCTGACATGAAATCATTCCCCACTTCCTACATGACCTTAATTTTTTTATATGGACCACACATCCCATTGAAATTCTCATTTCTCTAATTTTTGACCACCCTCAACATCCCTAAGACCACCACGAGCATTCTCTCCACCATCCATCTGTTGTCATCTTCACAAACCACTGACAACAGCTCTTAGAGGTCTCAACTCTCATTGTAGTCATTGATGCGTAGAATGTAGTTGTTAGCTGGAATCATCTACTGGAACAACCCAAAACCACAATTGGAAACTCGCACCTCCATGTACTTCTCTATGCCGATGCTCTCCTCCACCGCACATATTCACTCTTTCGCAATTTCAATGCCTCTGATGGTTATAAGGTCAATGGTATTGTGAATTTTGAAATAAATTTATATCTAAAATAAATTAATTGATATCCAACAACAAATGAATGGAGATCCATATTTGTTTTAGAGTTATAATATCTTTAATAGGAATTAAACAAATTATTTGATCATTGAATGTCATTGAATTCCTAGAAAAGCCTTCTATACATTCTTATTTTTCATAAATACTAATTCTTCCTATATAAATAATATTTTGTAAATATACATATAATAATATATATTATTATTGTTTTAAATAAAATAATAATTAAAATATTTTACTACATAAATAAAAAATATGAATTTTTAGTAAAACTTTACACTAGAATATTTTAGAACAAATCTCCTGAAGAAAATGTTAGTTAAAGCTTCCACAATAAAATTTTTCGCATAATTTTTATTATAATTGTACATTAAATTTGAATACCCTAATTCAAAAACAAATTCCTATTTAAATGATTTATTCAAATATATTGAAAGAAAAATAAAAAAAATTATTTTAAAATGAAAATTTACATAATTAATTTCTTACAGAAATTTCCAATACACATTTCTTATATAAATTCCCTATGTAAATTTCATGTACAAATTTCCAAAAAAACTTATACTGAAAATTTAAATATAAAATTTACATTTAAAACTAGGAAATAAATTAACTGTGAAAATATATTTATTCAAAAATAAAAAATGTTAAATTACACTAGAAATTTCGAGTGAATGTTTTCATTAGAAATTTTTATTGTAAATTTCGATTTCAAAATTTTATGGAAAATAATCATTTAGATTAAAAATAAAAATTTTCATTTTCATTTTATATCCACTATATGTGTGTGTGAGACAATGTGACTGTATATATATCTGTGTGTATATCCTAATGTAAATATATAATATTTTTTTTGTGGGAAATTTTCCTGAAAATTTCCAATGTAGACATACATGCACCCATGCATTGTATGTATATACATATATATTAATATATGTATATAAATACATACATTCATAAATATATACTAATATAAGTATATATATATAAAAATTCACATTTTTAAAAGAGAAATTTTCAACAAAAATTTTCATTTAGTAACTTTTCATGAAATTTTCCAATGGAAACTTTTAATGTGAATTTGTAGAAAATACTTTGAGGGAAATTTTCCAATATATATTTAACAAAAAACATAATAAATTGATATTTTTTTTGAAAATTAAATACACATCAATACAATAATATCAATACAAACAATAATAATAAATATTTAATTTAAAGATAAAATTTACATTGTAAAATTTCAGTGCATATATATTAAAAAACTACATTAAAAATTTACATTAGAAATTTACATTGGAAATCTAAAGCAGAAATTCCAAGTGACTATATCTTGTGAATATATGAATGAATATAAGAAACACACACACACAAACACACTCAAATTCAAAATGTGAATTTCCAATGTAAATTTACATCATAATTTTTTAGAGAATGTATTAAAACACCCAAATTTTCACTAGAAAATTTCACCATAAAATTTCATTACAAATATTGAAAGGATATTCCTTATAAATTTTAATGTAAAAATATACAGTAGAAAATTTAAATGTATACACACATACATAAATGTAAATTTTCAATGGAAATTTAGTAAAATTTTCAATGAATGTTTAGTGAAAATTTCTAATGGGAAAATACTCAATTTATTTTCAAATTTACAATTAAAATTCACTGTGAAAAATTTCAGTTATCTCAAAATTTACAATGAAAATTTATAATTGTCTATATAATTCATATTAAAAATTCAATATAAGAATATAAAAAAATATTATTACAAGTAAATTCATAAAATCATAGATAAATTTTAAACATTAATTATATTATTATTGTTATGAGATGATATTTTTACTCCAAATTTGGACACAAGTTTTATACTTGAAATTTTATTTTCTAAAATAAAAAAAATACGTATTTTAACTTTTAGTATGAATATATTTACATATAATTAAATTATGTAAATTTGCTTAGAAAATATACAGTTCAAATTTCCAATGGAAATTTCCAACATAAATTTTTACATGAAATACATTGTTAAAATTTTACTTAAAATTTACAACAAAAATATATCAAATTTCCACATAAATTTCTAATGAAAATTATTAATTTTTATTTTATACACACAATATATTTCCTAATATCAATATACAATGTAGTTTTTATTGAAAATTCATATTTAATATTTTTCATGTATATATATATATAAATTTATAAATCAATGTATACATATACAATAACATACATGTGTACGCATATACATACACAATTACTAATATAAATTTAAATTATCTAGTGTTAAATTGAAACTATAAATCTTATGTGCATGCATGCATATGCACATAGATATCTTGTTTCTATTTATATTTATCTTTATTATTATGTTTCTTTTCTTTTTTTCATATCATTTATTTGTATATATTTTTTCAAAGAACAAAATTGAAATTATAATTTTTTAGAACATTACAAAAGTATATACATAAAATAAAAATAGATTTATAATACATTCATATATACTTAAGCATATAAATATCCAATATTTAAATATTTAAAATTATTATTTTAGATTTATGCGACCGTGTATAATTATAAATAATTTATATATTAAACAATGTGTATGATATATATATATATATATATATAATATTATAAAATATAATTTATAACATTTAATTATAATTAAATTACTATATATAAATAATATATATATATATTAAAAAATGTATATGATATATATTTATAATATAAAATATAATATATATAACATTTAATTATATTTAAAAATATAAGTATAAAACATGCATTGGGGTGTATGAAAACTATTGGAGGCACTCATGAACTATGAAATGAAAAGATAAGTTTGAGACATATTCAAGGATATCATGAAGTGACATACATCATAAGAATATTATATAATCTAAGTGATAATGTGTGAAAAAATAGTGGGAATTAGGAATAGAAAATAAATTGAGGAAAAAATAAATGGTTTCTTTTAAAAGGCATGCGATGGAGTTGAGCTCTAGGTTTATTGAGGGATGTTGGGGGGCCCAAAAAGGACTAGCGAAGGGCTTCTGATGGGGAGTCCATGATGTGACAACCATGAGAGAGAACCATTAAGGGGATATTGGTGTTTATAGTAGCTTGTGTGTAGATATATCAAAACAATTAGTGAAATATAGACAATGAAAACGTTGAAGTTGTCATGTTGACGATGTTGGATGAAGTGTCTACGGTGCTGTGTCAATCTATAATTGTGGTGAAATGTATTGAACATATTCCTAGTTCTGTAGATCAGTCAGTGTGTCCCATTTATGATGATTTATATTACATAGGATGTAATAAACATGATAGATTGAAATGATTCGTTGCGTATATTAGAGACATAATGAAAAATATTTTCTTGTGTCAAATTTCGCTAGAAAAAAGAATCTTTCAAGTGAGAAAAATCTTTATTTTATTTATGAAATATCATTTTTGGATGTCATAATGTCTAATTTTTAAGAACACTTCATTTTTAAAACTATAAATATTGTATAACATTAATTGGGTTCATCCCCTTTGTGATTATATCTTATATATATGTGTGAATAATATAATGGGATGATAACCGTCACGGTGATTTATATTGTCTTATTTCCTGTCTTCTATTTCATTTATTCTATATTCACTAAATTACTTTTTCCATTTCCATTATGAGTAATTGATGTTTCTTTTTGTTATCTATCTCATCTCCTTTGATCAATGTTTTAAATATAATTATAGAAATCATTGTTGTTTAAATTGATCTCTTATCTATTTCACAAAACTTTAACAACACTATTGTTTGAAAAGCCTAAAAGGTTAATAAAATTAGTATGAAATTATTTTTGATGGAGAATATTTCAAAGAATTTTTTTCTCCCTCTTGATAATTTTGGAAATAACTACTTATCATGGATTATGGGAGTTGAGATGAATATTGACGCATAAGGCCTTGGTGATAAGATTAAACCATCTAATAAATATTCTTATCAAGACAATTAATGATCCCTAATATTCCTTCATCACCATGTATATGGATAGTTTAAGATCAAGTACCTGACAAGAAGTATCAAATAGAATTATGGAAAGACCTCAAGGAGTGATATTATCACCTTAAATTGTTGTTTTCCCCAAAAGAAAACTACGAGTGGAGTCATCTTCAATTCCAAGACATTAAATTGTTAATTGAATATAACACTAACATTTTTAATACAATATCATATTTAATGTTTTTAGAAAATAAAAATGAATTCAATATGTTTTAAATACTTTCATCCTAGGGGAATAAGGTAATGAATTTTTACAAATATTTATGGAGATAATAATATAAATATTGATATCTATTTCAAAAATTTCTGTAGATATCGTAACAAGATATCGATATCTGTTTCACAGTTTTTTTGAGATAATAACACTAACATTGATATAACTCCCCCATGATTAATCCAATCGTGAACCTGTAATAAAAAATATTATCTAGTTATTTATTCCTTATTTTTTACAAAAAAAAATAGTTTTTACAATCAATCTAATATAAGGAAAAGTCGATCTAAAAAATATTATAATGTTCAAAAAATAAAAAACTACCTGTAAATATTATTAATTATATTAAATTACCTATAATTTTTCTTATTTCATATAACTATTTTTTTATAGTTACCATTATTTATGATTATAGAAAATATATATTTGTCCATGTGGCATGAAGGATGCACAAAGTATAGGGGATGAAAGCGAAAGTGGAAGGAAAGAAATATAGTTCCCCATGTGTTCATAATGTTTAGAGGGGAGGCAGCCAAGCGTAAACTCACATGACTGCCTCTCCTCCAAACGGTATGAATTCAAGGGGCACTATAATTCTTTCCATGCATCATCACCTGTATCCCCTCCACTCCATGATTCCCTCTAGGGGAAAAGGGAGTGGATGGAATGGTGACAACCCCATAGGGAATGAATTTTTGCATTTCTAGGTTCAGGGGAACCTCAATTGATTCCCTCTGTCATGTTCTTCATCCTATTTTGTCTATGGTTCCCTCACAACCCTTTGTCATCCATAAATTACTAATAATTTTCAAATATGGTAAACTATGGTAAATTGACACTCATTTTCACTCATTTTTACCAATTCCCACTAGTTTCCCCTAATGTTCAACAATTCATGCTTGTTTCTGCTAATTTTTAATAATTCCCAATCATTTCCAATAATTATTACTAAATCCTACTCGATTCCTTTATTATTTACTAATTCCATACCATTTCACAGGTTTTTATAAATTACTAGTAATTTTATAATAATTACCATAATTTTCTAATAATTATACTTAATTTCTAGTAATTAGAGCTAATTTTTATAAATTAACAGAAATTTGTAATGAGTACTGCAAATTATTAATAATTATTTTAAAATTCTTAATAAATACCATGAATTATTAAATACTATTGTTTATTACTACAAATAATTAATTAATATACACTATTATATAATAAAAATTACAATAAAATATTATTATGTATTACTAAAAATGAAAAAATATTACCAAGTTCTTTTAATTCCAGATCATTTCAACTATCATTTACTATTTCCCAAACGTTTTTGTTAATTTTTACTAATTCATGCTCATTTATGGTAATGTTTACTAATAACTGGAATTTTTGTACTAATTATCAATTTGTTTAATAATCATTGCTAATTTCAAATAATTACCTCTAATTTATAATAATTACAGCTAATTTATAATTATTACTACTAATTTTTTTATGATTGCTGCTAATTTGTACTGATTACAACTAATTTTTAGTAATTATTTTAAAAATATTAATATTTACCATGAATTACATTAAATTATTATTATTTACTTTTAATTATTAATTACTAATCACATTTACTAAATACCAATTATTATAAATTATTATTATTTTATAATAACAAATATAAAATATTGCTATGTTTGTAGTTGGTGGCTTACTAAAGTGATAATGGTTCCTCGTAATAACGCATTAGAACCGGGTTCTAATCTACGAGGCATCAAATTTCAGCAGGTATTGTAGCATTGTAGTAATGTGGGTATTGTAGAAGGTATTGTATCTGGGATCTGTTGTAGTATTATTATTCACCCTGAATTGGATTTCAAGACACTAGGACTTTGAGCCATCAAGGGGTCGGTGATGTTGGCATGGCATGTAGGTGGTGACAAAGACATGGTGCAAGAAGGGCCTTAGGACATCCAATGGTGGGCCTACGAGACCTATAAAGGGCTTCATACCCAATATTCCTTTGAGTAATAAATATATAATGTAATAAAGTAGTATTTTGTTTGGGTTTTCCCTTTGGAGACTATGACCTACCTTTTAGGGCTTTGTGTGTGTGGTGTGTGTGTTTACATGTAATTATACCACTATCACCTGATATAAAATAATATTTCTAAGTTATGTTATTTAATTCTCTTTTTCTCTAATTAATACTAATTCCTAGTTCTATATGATAATTTTTACTAATCGTCGCTCATTTCCACTATTGTTTACTAATTACTAGTATTTTGTATTAATTGATACTAATTTTAATAATTATCACTAATTAACAATGATTACCACTAATTTCTAATACTTACTACTAATTTCTAATATTTATAACTAATTTTAAATAATTTACTTTTGTTTCAAAAATTACTTCTGATATTTATTAATTACCACAAATTTGTACTCATTATCACTAATTTTACTATTTTTTTAAATTATAAATATTTACCACTAATTATAAAATAGTTCCACGATATAGTAAATTTCTGATAGGCGATGGGCTCGTCACAAATAGACTTTCCCAAATATGCCTTTTACTCATTGTGAAGGGTGGAATAAAGGATGATTAACTGGTAGAGTGGCATGAAATTAAGTACTGTGAGGTGGAAACTGCACCGAGTGAGTAATTGGACCACTGTGAAGGCGTTTCTGATATGAAAATGCAATAGTGGGGAGCACCATGATTCAGAGTTGACCATTACATGAAATATCCTTATAGCAGGGAGTATGATAATGTTGGTGATAAATTAGTTAGATATTCATTGGTTTCTCAGGATACATGTTAGTGGTGGAGCATGGTCTTGGAATGGGTGATGTTGAAGAGTGGGAGGATTATGATTTAGTTAATTGAATTCTCTAGTTTTTGTGTTTCATAGAAGAAGCATTTTTTGAATTTAGAGATGGAAAATGGTTATTTGATGGTGAATTGATATCCTAGGTAGATTGGTATGTGTATTTACGTGACTATCAGGAGTTCTTAGGGATGAAAAGTGTTATAGTGGGGAGGTTCTTATGACTTGTGTTGTTACAGGTAATTACTTTTAAGGTAAAATTATATATTTTTTGTCATCGAAGGTCGGGTGTCTTTAAAATATTGATTCAGATAAGAATTGCAAGAGTTATAACACATTAAAGAGGTGTTTTGTTCGCGAATCAAATATCAAATGGTGTCTTGGCTACTTGGGTGAGTATCAAGAGCTTAATGTGAATGTTTGGTAAGAATGGGAATGATATTTCCCATCTACATGATTATTACATGGTTAAGGAAAATTGGGATTATTATTTTGGTTTTTGGAGTACGTGCAAGACAGGTGGATGGTTGTAGATCGCCAATAAAAAAATTGTAATTTTTCGTAGAGATATTTTTTAGGGTCTGTACATAGTTTGGTAAACCGTGTGGTCAAACTATCTAGGTTTTGGTGTCTTAGACAATTTCAATCTCATGGATGGCACACACATTATAAACCCATGTGTAAAAATCATGTGATTTTCCTTTTTTTTAATTTGGTACTTACCATTTTTCTATTACGGGTTTTAACCCTCCCCCTCCTTTCTCCCCATTGTGAATGGTTGACCTCCCCTCCTCTCTGTGGATTTCCCCACAGTTTTGTGTATTTTGGTAGAAATTCTTATAGTATTTGGAGATATGATCTCTATATGTTCTCATCCTTCTAATCTTACTATCCATTAATTTTAATCTTATTCTCTTTAGGGTAGGTTTTGTAATTGATTCCAATATTTAATGGTAGAATTGTGTTATAACAATGGGGTTTTTTTGATCATCAATAAGTGGGGATATCGAGAGGCGGTATTCCATCCATCATTCATCGTATATATTTAGGAATGGTGTGCCACAAATTAATTAATGTATTTGGAGATATTAGATTTATCTGTCCAATGATTTGGTTATTTAATTGGTCATTTTTCATGGATTGGGTTTTTGGGATATTTTAGTATTATACTACCCCACATTACTCAAGGATTTGGTGAGCATTTGTTACTCAATAAATTTACATGAATTTGTGACAATTTAAATTATCTTTTGAAATTGATTATAATTTTTATAAGGATTATTTGGTGTTTTTTTTGAGATAGGGTCTTGGGTGTTGATATGAGATAGATTATTCTTGGAACATCTTTGGTATTAATGTTGGGGCGACAGTTAATGGGTATTTCTTCATATGAGGTATGTGGTCCTTGAACATCTCCATGTTGTATAAAATTCTGATGTATCATGTCAGATGTGGTTTTTCCACAATTATTATTTCAATTTAATTTTAAATGAATTTTTCTTCTTAAATTACATTGGTAGATCATGATTTTCAAGATCCAATGGAATCAAATTTAATGGGTGATTCCTTGATCGTTGATGGTTGGTGGATTAAATAAATAAATGTGAGTGGTGAGTTAGATACACCTTAAAGGGGTGTGATTTAAATAAAATTGGATGAGTGTGATATATATGACATTAAATTAGGTTTCATTAGTTTCGCTTGGTTTGGTTCGGTTATTTAATAGAATTGGTTAGCCTCATGTTTCATCGTTAAAAAAATGTTGGACTGTGAGGCTGTAGGTGTAGTGATGCGATCAAGGACACAACAGAGGATGTGCAACCCATATAGTGGGGGTTTATTCATAAGGTATGGTAATGGAATAAAGGATTCTAGGTGGGTTTCTCAGTGTTAAATATGTCTTAGGGGCCTTTGTGGGCTCCCCAATTTGATGTTGACCCTGGATATGGGTAGTGTAGGAGAGTTGGACTATAATTCTGTGCGTCACTATTTAACATGAGAGCTTCTAGATTGATACTTATAATAGGGAGATTAAAAGATGAATGTTAAATGGAATAACGAATGAAACAGTAAAACATATAAAACTAAAATTCAAAATAAATGGTAAAATGTGATATGATATTCTAATTCTTTGGGATGGAGGGTGTGCAAGATGAAAGGGTTATCTTTTTTGATTTTGGTGATGGTGAATTCTCCTAGGTGTGGGTTTTATTTTTTTTGTGATATATATTATGGTTTTGGGGAGGGTTTGGGCCACTAGGAATATATGATTCATATGGTTTTAAGGATGTTGGAAACCCCCCAAGTGTAGGTTGATATGTTTTTGGGAGTGTTAAGGCCCCCAAATGTAGGATATATTTCATGGGATGCTGGAAGCCCTTAGGTAAACTTGATTATGGTCTTGGAGATTTTGGACTTCATTTGGTAGAATTATGGATGCCCTTTGATGGATAGATGGTTCTTGGTAGGGGATGTGACCCCCCTAGAGGAAGGATATATGGTTCTAAGTAGGGGATACAGTACTTGAAGATGGTGGATATATGGTTCCGAGTAGGGGATTCAACCCCCGTGAGGATGGATTGTTTTAATTCCACATATACCTGTATTTACCCAGGGTGGATTGTCATGTTCTAGGGATGGGTATGTTTCCCCTAGGTGGTTACTTGTTCATAGAGACACTATAGATTTAGACAAAGTAGGAATAATAGATCTTGGGTGTCACTTTAGAAACATAGGATCGAGGTTGGTTAATTTATTTATTTTTAATAGGAGTTTATTTATTCTGATAAAGCCACATGAGATTGCATGGTATATATTGGCTATATTAGGGACACCATTATTGGTGGCCTATTGAGTTATAGTCACACCCCACTTGGGCCACTATGGCATATGGGTAGCCGAGTAGACCTCATTGTTTGCAGGTTCAAGTTGGGAAGAGGCCCAGTGTTGTTTTATAGGGATGGATAAACTCAGTAGGATTTGTGGTATGGGATTGAGGTGAGGCTCAAAGATAGTAGTAGATCCTATGGTGTATTTTATTTTATCTTTTAATTTCTTAAAGGGGATCATCCCAATGGGAACCAGATGTATCTCTTTGATTATATTGAATAATTTTTTATTTCATATCGACTAGTTTTTTATCTATATATATTCAGTTCGATTATTATTCTTGTTGTTTTTTTGTAATGTTTTTTGTTTTTTCACTCTGATATGAGGGTATAGACTCTCTATGGTATTTCCTTAGATCCTCATTATTAGTCAAGATCCTCTAGTGTATAAAGAGTCTATAACGACCCAATGTTATCTCAATGGAATTATCCTCTTATAATTTTTCCTTATTGTATAATAAAATTAGGAAGAACAATGATTATCATGATATAATGTGACCATTAGACATAAATTTTCCACTTCTATGTTTTGAATTTGGAAAATCTGACATACACGGTTGTGATTAGCAAGATGTTCAGAGTCCAATATGAAAATTTTAATTTTTGGTGAATATTAACATAACCTTATGAATATTAATGTCAAACTTACGAATAGTAACATAACCTTATTAATAGTAACCTCTACTATGATAGTATATATAGGATTTAAGTAAAAGAATGATGCACCTATGTTTTGGAAAAAGTAAATAAATGTTTTAAAAACATTAGTTTTCAAATAAATTTACATTTTATTTGAAATTTAAATCAATCATATATAGAAATTTATTTTTGAAAAATGGAATACATTTCAGGACTCTACACGTTGAAAAATGGTTAGGATAAAATTATTGGATTTTTCTGAAATAATTGGAATTTTTGTTGCATAGTGTAATACGATAATTTTAAAAATAAGTTAAATTCATGATTTATAGAGTCTTCGGTGATATTACATTGATAAAATAATGTATGGATCGGATTCACATGATATTATTAATTTATTTAGTCATGGAAAACTCACTATTCTCTATCTTGTGGAGAAATAATATGATAATGAATATTATATTGAGAAAACCACTCCCCCTTCTACTATAAATACAAACCTTCACACCATCATTTTATAACACCTCTCTGGATTCAAGCCTTCTGTATACTTCGCCAAAAAATATTCCATAGCCCCTCACTCACGTTTAAGTGCTTCTAGTCCCATAAAATATCCAATCCTAGGTTCCATAAGGAGGATCTTAAGAGGTGGATTCAAGAGGCAATTTCACTTTCCCTTTAATTTCCTTTAAATTTCAAGTTCTTTTCTTATCATCTCTCAACCTATCATCATATAAATTTTATGATAACTATATTATCAAAAATATAATATAATTTTATGATAATAATGGGATATTATATCTGCCACACCCCTTATTGTCTTAATTTAAATTCTAGAAAGAAAAACAATGTTCGTGAGGTGTTAATTTATCACCTTCAAGAACGACATGTTTTCAAATTCCATTACCTACTTTATATCTGGTCATTAAACAATTTTTATGGTTGAACGAGATTATTTTATATGTACTATATCCTATTAAATGTTTTTCAAATAACTTATGCACAAATTACTAAATGATAAATAAAAAACGTTAGTTGTGATCCAGAAACCCCAAAAATTAACCTAAAACCATCATCATTAAATCTTAACTAATGATTCATCCACATGGTATATAAAATATTTCATTAAAAGGTCATTTAAACTCATGTAATATAATTAATATCATGTAATATCAGTTCTGTATGTTTATCCATGTTCTACATGTACTTCCATTCAAGAATACACGTGAAACATTATAGAAAACCAAAAAAATGAACATTACTAAACAATGTATTAAAGCTCAATAGATCATCCAATAGACCATAAAAGGAAATTATGAAACCATAATGAACCATATTTATGTATAAAAGGTTTAGTAATTTCTAACATGGGAATATAATTTCATTATACTGGACATTAAAGTGATCAAAGTGTTCAGATACAAGGTATGGGGAAATTATCGAACCCAACTTTCTTTCTTTGGGTTCTCCATCATTATCTCCATGTTAGGTATGGGTTCTCCATAAAAATAATTTATTCATAATTATATTAAATTTTCTATGATATAAATTTTCTCTAATTGAATTTATGAAAACCAAATGTTTTTTCAAAATAACTCTTCTTTCAAATAAACACGCCCTTTTTTCATCTTGATTATTGTTTCACTCATGTCTTATAGTTAATTGTTACATGTCTAGAATGATCATCCCTCTTTATTTTTAGAAAAAAATGTTTTTTAAAGAATTTATTACAATGTGAAACTATTTTCATTCCATGGGTTATGTTACATTATTGTTTTATATATTTTCCATGTGGCATGCATGATAATGTAAATATATGATGTGAGGGGTGCGCCTGGAATTATATAGCTCCATATGAAGGTTTTAATGTGACAAGTATGACCATTATTATACAGTGCTCAAATTCATTGGTTAAAGTAATTAATATCATTTACTATTGTTAATTTACGTGTGAACATGATTCTAGCCTTGTTCACAACTATGTGTGGTGGATGACCCCTAAGACATGATGTTTTATTTGTATGCATTTCCATATTTCATGTATTTTATTAAGGGTTCCTATCATGATTTGATGATGATGTGTTATTATGATCACCCTATGGTATATTTTTCATATCTATACTCTTATAGGGATATTATCTCACCCCTTTTCTATGGATATCCAATGGTGAATACATGTACTAATTAGAGGTCAAGTGCCAATAAAAAGAGAGAGAATAAGGAATAAAATAAATTTTTTTTCATCATGTTGTAATTGTTATGTTTTCCTAGTATTCCCAATACAATAAACCTATGGATCCTCATGGTCTGACACTATTATTTTGTTTATAATTATAATGATTTAATATAAATGTATGAAAAGGAAGGGTCATTATAGTTGGTATTAGAGGAAAGGTTTAGTAAATTTGGAAATTCGGATTAGTGAACCCTAAAGAAAAATTCTTGTATGAGACTAAGTACAAATCCTCACACAAGAATATTTACATAGGGAACTGATAAGTTATTATTTTAGAGTAAAATATACAAATAAATAATTTATTCATGTCTTGTTGAATTATGTTTTGTCCTAACATTTTTTATTTTTAGAAATGGTGGGAACCAGGAGAAACCAGGCTAACAACTCGTGTGAGTGAAAATGCCACAATTTCCCAGATGACATCCTCAATGATTTATGAGGTGGAGATAAAAACATTATGGCTATGCTATCCCAACAATCATAGGTTATAAACAATAACCAGAATAATGGAGAACATCCTCCTTCACCAAAGAAGGAGCAATTGGATATCAAGTGTTTTATGCGGCAACGACCACCGACATTTAGTGGATCTTTCGGTCCAGTAGTTGAGGAACAGTGGGTAAACTTCCTAGAAATGATCATTTTTTTAAAGGTAATGCTTTGGTCAAAGACCGATGTATATTTTATTGATAGGCAGAAAACAAATTACAAAAAGCGAAAGGATGAGATTTTTTTACAGTCTCTATCAAAAAGTTATAAAATGTCAGAAGGGACAACATCCATCCAAGTCATGCCTTGATGGACCCCTTTGTTGTCTAGAGCATCAGCAATGGCATTTTCTTCACGGTAGGCATGAGTAGCTATATAGTCAATCCCATGGAGCAAATTAAGGTAGTTCATCCAACGAGCAGTGAGAGACCAGGCTAGATGAATGTTGCCATTCCAAATTGCATGAATAATAGTGGTTGAATCACTTTTAATCCATAACTTTCTCCAGCCTCTCTGAAGAGAAATTTCAACAGCATGAATGAAGCCGAGCATTTCTTCCTCCAGGGATGAGGAGTGACCACAACCAACAAAGAAGCATCTCTGACATTGACCAGCCGAGTCTCTGAAGATAGCACCACAACTGTCAGGGCCAGGGTTGCCTTTGGAAGTGCCTTCAACATTCACCTTGATCCATCCTGGAATTAGTGATTGCCAGAACACTTCAAAGGATCGTTTGGGCTTTGGGAAAATGACTGGAACATGAAGCTGACAAAGAATCATAAAATCTCCAATAGAGTTGTTGCAACAGTCCTTTTGAATTGAGGCCGCTTCAGGAATCACAGTAATAATTCAGGACTTCCCTGAATTAAGATTGAGAGAATGATTATTGTGAAAGAGATCATTTCTAACATACCAGAGTACAAACAAGAGCTCTACCACAGCTACAAGAAACATATTTTTGACCTGCAGGGAAGCATCATGTCTAGTGCAATTAATTAGAAACAAAGAAATAGAGTCATCTATGGGTCTTCTACAATTAAAATCTGTGGGATGCAATTGAAGAGACAGAAAGGGAAGACTTTATGTTCATGTTTCATAACTAGTATTTCCCATGAAATATTCATACAAAGATGATGAGAGAATTCATAGATCTCAATCAAAGTAAAGGAGATTCATTCACAACCTTTGAAGAAAATTTCACAAGGCTTTCAAGGTACACTTTGTATTGTTTTATCAAAAATGATAGAAAAATTGATATATTTTTTAGTGGAATAAAACCACACCATGGAAATAGTATTGAAAATTGATACTTTGGGAGTTATTAAGATGTTTTTGATGTGATATAAAAGTGGATATGGAGTTTGGAGAATGGTCCTATGTCTATATTGATAAGAAAGGAAATATGGAGTTTTAGGCTGGTGGATCTAATGACAAAAGAGGGAAGAGATCTCAATGAACCACATGCCAAAAATGAGGAATGATTCATCTTCAGAAGTACCTCAAAGGGATGGGGAAATGCTTCAAATTTAAGAAATAATGACACAATTCTCTAGTGTTTAAAAAAGAGATGCGAAGGAAGGATAATGTAGTGGAATAAAGGGGAGAACCACCCATGGTCTAATGTTATAACTATAGGGATAATGGGTAATATTCATGCCAGTGCACTAAACCAAAAGTATGATGGTAATCAAAATCAGTAGCCACAAAATCCAAAGTAACAGTTGAATTATTATGCCATTAATACTGCAGAATTGGAGAGAGATAATGATGTTGTACAAGGTACACTTCCTATTCACTCGTGAATGGATAAATTAAAATTTTATTTTTGTTCTAGGAATTCCTTTATATATTTCATGTTTTATAGAACCATAGAATGGTAGCCGTGAAACCTTGAAGCAATTATATCTATAAAAATTTAGTGTGGTGAAATCATTACATCCAATGTGTTTGGATCTTTTCCTGTTGACATATGTGGGAAGATTATTCCATCAAATCTCGTAATACTTCCCTTAGTGGAATTTGATGCTATAATGGGAATGGAATGGCTCTCGTTACATATAGAACTTATCAAATGTCAGGAAAAGGACATATATTTTCATATTCTGAACCATCACATGATCCTAAAGAAATGAAAAAATATATCATGAATCGCATTTGAAAAATGAATCAATGGTGTGTGTGTTGAAACCATATGAATAAGCATACCTCGCCCAAATGGTTGAGTCGACAGAAAGTGCCAATTTTCAGGAATGCCCATCGAGAGAGAATAAAATGACGTATTTCTTGAAGAGTTACCCAAACGTCACCCAAAACAGAGGTAGATTTCTAAATATAACTTGTACCTAGAGCTACTCCAATCTCAATGTTTCCTTATAGGGTGGCACATATCGAACTCGAGGAGTTAAAGAACAAACTATAAGAGAATTTTGATTAAGGGTTCATACTCCCTAGTGCATCCCCTTGGGGTTCACCAATACTCTTTTTAAAGAAGAAGGATAGAACAATGAGGCTATTTATTGGTTATCAGGAACTCAAAAATATCCCCATAAAGAACAATTATCCTCTTATGAAGAATGATGACTTGTTTGATCGGTTAAGAAGAGCTCAATACTTCTCAATGGTGGATATTCATTCTGGATATCATTTGCAAAAAGCGAAGAAAAAAAATATTCAGAAGACTACTTTTTGTACAAGGTATGGGAACAAATTGTTTCTGGTGATTCCCTTTAGACTTACTAATTCCCCTAAAATCGTGAAGGATTTGATGAATATAGACTTTAGACATCATAGAGACAATTTTGTGGTAGTGTTTATTGATGAGATTCTCATATACTCTAAGAGAATTGAGGAACATGAATAACATCTAATACTTGTGTTGGAGACATTCAAAAAGGAGAAGTTGTACACCATGTTCAGCATGTGTGTCTTTCAGATGAAGCAAGTCAGGTTCTTGGGACATGTGATCACAAGAGAGGGAATTTCTATAGACCCTTAAAAAGGTGATTGATGAATGAAATAGGCCATATAAGGTCATAGAAATATGTAGTTTTCTTTGATTTTCTCAGTACTACCAGTGTTTTGTGAGAAATTTGTCAAGATTCTCAAGCCCACTATCTATGTTAACAAGCAACGTGGTAAACAATGTCTGGACAGAAGAATGCGAGGGATGCGTCAAGGAGATAATGTGAAGGTTGATCACTGCACATGTACTCACATTATTGAAATGTATAGAATGTTTTATGATATAAAATGATTTTTCAAAGAATGTATTGTGTTGTGTAATTATGAAAAATGATAATGTTATAGACTGCGCATCACGACAGTTTATGATCCATGAGAATAACTACACGACGTAAGATCTAGTCTTGGCAGCCATGATTTTTGCCTTAAATATTTGGCGGAAATACTGTTATGGTTAGAAGTGTGACATATACGCCGACAAAAAGAGCCTAAAATATATATTCACACAAAAGGATATAGGCATACGGCAATGGATATGGTTTTAGAAAATCAAGGAATATGATTTCTCTATTCAATATCATGCTGGAAAGGTGAAAAAAGAAAGTGATGCTCTACGAAGAAGTGAACCTACTACTCTATCCATGCTGTAGATTGAGAAATACAATATCTTATTGTTAAAGTAAATGATTAATTTTGAAATCATAAGGTAAGGGGATGCATACTACCTTTCACAAACGATTGCACAAGCATCAATCCACGATATTATTATGGATGCACAAAGGGATGATCTAGAGTTACGAAAGAAGGTGAATGTAGTAAAGGGAGGAAGATGCCAGAGTTCCATATCGACGATTATTGTGTGATTCTATTTGGAACACAGCTTGGTGTGCCTTCATCACCCAGGATAAAGAACAAGCTATTAGAAACATCACATAGATCAACAATATCTATAATTCCTGGGTGTACCAAGATGTACCGTGATCTCCGAGAACACTTCTTGTGGGATTACATGAAGAAGGAGATTGCGGAATATATCATAAGGTGTTTGTATGTTAGTAAGTTAATGTAGAGTGATAGAAGTTAAAAGGTATGATAAAAACATTTCCTATACCCATGTGGAAATTGGAGAATTTTACTATGGACATTATCATGAGTCTCCCAAAGACGTCGAAGGGAAATAATGCGATATGTGTTGTGGTTTACTGACACACCCAAACTGCCCATTTTATCTTTATTCGGTAAGATCTTTCACTTGAAAAACATGCAATGATATATGTGAAGGAAGTGGTGAGAATTCATGGTTTTCCACACTTAATTTCCTCAGAATGTGATCCAAGGTTTAAGCCCAATTTCATGAGAATTATTCAACAAGATTTATGTACTGAATTAAATTTCAGCATGACCTATCACCCCCAAACCGATGGAAAATCTGAAAAGACAATTTACATTCTGGAAGATATGCTACGATCCTGGTTTGTATAATTAAAAGGTGGATGGGATATGTATATCCCATTGTTTGAGTACTCATACAAAAAATAGCTTCCACTCAAGCATTCAGATGGCCCCATATAAAGCTCTATTTGGAAATCAATTTAGAACTCCAACTTGTTGGGATAAAGTTGGAGAATGAAAGATTTTTTGACCCTATATTGTGAAAGAGATAAAAGAAAATGTTCAAGACATCCAAAAACACAATAATTCTTACCAGAGTTGGAAAAAGAGAAATGTGGACAACCATCAAAGGGACATAGAGTTCAACAATGAATATTCATCCTTTCTTAAAATATCACCCTAGAAGAGAGTCATGGTGTTTGGAATGAAATAGAAGCTAAGCCCAATGTACAGTTACCCCTTTGAGATCCATGACCGCACATGAGGAATGGCCTATCACCTTGCACTTACACCAAATATGGATCAACTACTTGATGTGTTTCACATATCACGCTTGAGGAAGTACATACCAGACCCCTCACATGTACTGAACTCAAAGGTAGTACAGCTTGAAGATGATCTCTTTTATGAGGATCAGGAAGTGAAGATTCTAGACTAGAGAGATAAGGTTGTATGAAACAGGAAAAACCACTTTTTCAAAATTTTGTGGAGGAACCATAACTTTGAAGAAGAAACTTTGGAACTGGAGTAAGTGATGAAGGAGAAGCACCCACACATGTTTGTGGGAAACGAAATTCTGAGGGCGAACATTCTTAAGGGGAGGGGGGAAGTTTAAAGACCTAGTGTTTTATCAATGGAATTATATTATTATAATTATCCCTTGTAGTATAATAAAATAAGGAAGAAAATTTAAATATCATGATACTATGTGATCATTAAAAATTAATTTTCCACTTCTACATTTTGAATTTTGCAAATCTGACACACTTGATTGCGATCAGTAAGATGTTTGGAGTCTGATAGGGAAAACAAATTTTTTTGTGAATAGTAACATAACCTTTCTAATAATATTGTTACAGTTATGAATAGTAGAATACCCTTATGAATATTAACCTCACTTAGGATATTATATATAAGATTTAAGTAAATGTATGATGTTCCTATGTTTTGGAAAAATTAAAAAATGTTTTAAAAATTGAATGTTACTAGTAAATTATGATCTTATTTAAAAATTAAAATTATCATATTTAGAAATTTATTTTTAAAAAATGAACTTCATTTTTGGATTCTACACATTAATAATGGTTAGGGTGAAATTTGTTTATTTTTCTAAAATACATGAATTTTTCATGAATAGTGAAATACGATAATTTATGAAATAAGTTCAATTCATGAATTAGAGAGTCATGGGTGATGTTCTACTGATGTAAGAACATATGGTTTGGATTAAGATGATATAAGTATTCTATTTAGTCGTGGAACACTAACTATTATGTTTCATGTGGAGAGATAATAAGTTAATGAATAATATATTGAGAAATCCCCTCTATCCTCCACTATAAGTACCACCATTCACACCCTCATTTCCTATGACATTTAAGGCTTCAACACATGTATAAAATCTGCCCAAACACCTTCCCTAGAACCCCATTTACACGTGATTTTGGTCTCATAGAAATACCAATCCTAGGTTCCTTAAAGAGGATCTCAAGAGTAGGATTCAAGAGGTAATTTCTTTTTTACTTTAATTTCCTTTCAATTTCATGTTTTTTTAAACTCTACCCACATATCATCATCCACATGGTATGTAAACTCTTTTATTATAAATATACTATATTTTTATGATAATAATGTGATATTATATCATCCAACAACATTCCCTACTTACATTTATTTTTAGAAAGGAAAACGTTGTTCATGAGGTGCTAAATTATCCCCTTCAAGAATGACACATTTTTAATTTCAATTACCTCCTCCAAATATGCTCAAAAAAATATTTTTATGTTTGAAAAAGATTATTTTATATTTATTAAATCCTTTTAACTATTTTTTAGAAAACATATGTTCGTATTGATAAATAATAAATCAAAACATGTTCGCTGCGATCCAAAAAAATCCCAAATTAACGTAAAAAGACCATCATTAAATCTTAACTAATGATTCATCCACATGGTATACAAAATAATTTATTATAAGATAAGATAAAATCCATTAATATGATTAATAATTTTTAATATCAGTTCTAGAAGATTATTCATTTTCTAAAAGAATTTCCGTTCACGAATACAATCGAACTGTTCATGAATTCTATAAAAACGAACATTCTCAAACAATGAATTGAAGCTCTATAACTCATCCAAAGGCCCATAAACTAAACTTATGAAACCATAATGACCCATATTAATTTATAAAATATTATTTAATTTATAATTATTAAATATAATGTAAATATACAAGACATTAATGTGAAAAAAGCATCCAGATACAAGATAAAGGGAAATTCTCAAACCCAGCTTTCATTCTTCAGGTTCTACCTTTTTAACTCCATGTTCTGCATGGGTTCACAATTAAAATAATTTATTCATAATTATATTACATTTTATGGGAGATAAATTTTCTCTAATTGAATTTATGATAAACCTGATGTTTTCCAAAAGAACTCTTCTTTCAAATAAACACACTATTTTTACTTATTGATTATAGTTTCACCCCTCAATCATGGTTAATGGTTCTATGTGATCAATGCCATTAAATCTTTATTTTGGTGTCCAAATTCTTTAAAATTATGATTTATTATCTAAAACCCATTTGTTTCCATGCGATATGTTATATTCGTGTTTTACATAATATTATGGTGTCATGAATGATAATGTATATATTATGATTTGACGGGTGCACCCAGAATTTTATAGCACAATATAAATGTTTTCATCTGACGGGTGTGCCCAGAATTATACAGTGCTGCAATTCATTGGGTAATGTGATAAATCTCATGAGTAAAATTGAAATGTTGTGACAACAATTTGCTAGTTTTTTCTACAATAATGTAATGTAGATGACCATTAGGACACGATGTTTCATTTTTAAGAATTCCCACATTTCAAGTCCTTTATTAGTATTTCCTATCATGATTTTGATGATGATGCCATGATTATGCTCACCCCATGCTATATTGTTTTTTTCTATCCTCTTACTGGGCTTTTTTCTCACCTCTTTTTTTATGGATATCCTCATGTGACTACATGTACTAAGGGGAGGTCAAGTGCTAATAAGAAGATACAGAAGAATGAATTAATTAAATGTTTATTCTTGATGTGGTAATAGTTATGTTTGGTCATTGTTTTCCCAAGATACTAAACCATCAGATCCTTGTGGTGTAATACTTATATTTTTTTATCTTTATAGTGATTTAATAGTGATGTAAGAAAAGGCAAGGTCGATATAGAGGCGTTCTTGATGTCATGTAGCACCAAGTATGATTATTTAAGAGTGAACTAGGATGGGGTGTTATATTAAAAATGAAAAATAAAAAATTTCAATAAAAAATTTCAAATAATTATCCCAAATAAAAATATAATTTTAATATTTCAGATTTTTTTTAAACTAATAAATATCTTGAATCAAGAAAAATAATATATGTTGAATATATAATGTATATAATTGAATAAAATATTTAAACAACATAAAATGAAAAATTAAAATGTCACAAAGGCAATTACCTTGATAAAAAATTAAAATAAATGAAGCACACTATTTAATAAATATTTTAATATAATATTTCACAATCTTATTTTAAAAATATAACCTGAATAAAAATTTAAATATGTAGTTTTATTTTCTAAAATAAATATACTGAATTACATTTTCTTAAAAAATAATTAATGTAATTTTCATTAATTATTTAATATAATTAAATAAATGTAATTTAATTTAATATTTCATAAAAATAATTGAAGAAAATATTTCCCTCATAAATACAATTCTGAGATCATTATATTTTTGATAAAAATATAAATTTATGTACTATCATAAAGAAAATATTATCCATTTTTTCCACAGTTATTCCTTCGTTAAAAATATTATTTATGTAAATATTCCATGAACACCATAATTTTTTGGAAATTTTAATAAATAAATTTAATATTAAAATTACTCAATATTGAGTATAAAAAAGAAAAACTCTCCCATTGCATTTAAATAAACATTTCAATAAAAAATCTAGATCTGTTCAAGACAAACAATTTGAAAAATGATAAGTTAATTTCATTGAATATTTAAAAAATAATTAGTAGAATTAAAAACTAAAAACAATAATTTGAATATTTAAAATAAATTAACTGAATAATTTTAAATATTTAAATATTATTTATTTAGGTTAAATTTATTATCATGTAAAACTATATTAAAATAATTTAAAAAAAATTTCATCACAAAATATTGATCGATAGATCATCATTTGTGATAAAAATATGTACAAAGACTACTTTTTAGTTTTTATTTCCCATTTTACCTCATTGATTTCACCCTTATTTATCTTTTTTTTTGGTGAGAGTGGGTTCCCTAGATCCATTGTGGAAGTGTACATTGATTACTATCACATGTATACAACTTGATATATGCATGTGATTCACTTAATGTGATAGTAATGTTAATTTTCCATGTACTACATATATTGTAATGTTCTTAAATTACATGTCATAGTAAAATGTTATAATAGATTTCATCTATAGTTAAATCCGGAAAATATTATTATAGTAATATTAAAAATGTTTCATGTGGTGTAGATATATCATGCTGAAGGGACACAAATTATGTTTGACTATGTGGTGACAGGGGCTCATAAGCATCGAGATCACTTCTCATAATGTTTCACTAAATGATCTCGAATATATGAGATCATGAGGACTGGACCGCTAATAGGAACACCGTATGTTTTTTTGGTAGTGGTTATTTCTATTTATGAACATTCATATTGACATACTTACATATTATTAATGCATATATTTGATCAAATACTTTTTATACCTTATGGAAACCATGAATGTGTTTGTTTGTGGTAAGGTAGCTTGCATCAGATTCGAAATTGATGACATGACATTGTTTAAATAACCAAGAAATGATTTATTTCACTCGGGTATAGAAAGAGTTATCTTGATCTATGTTGACCAGGTTGGTAGGGCATTCATTATACCTATGACCCTGATAGAAGATGGTCAGTCCCTATTGAATGGATAAAATGAAAATGAATAAATAATGGAAGGATGGTGGGACAAATATATACATCATTCTTTATAAGATAACATCTAACAATCAAATTATATTTGTAACACCCGATACATTTATGAGAAATATTTTGTTTTTATGTTATATAAATCATCAATGGAATCATTCGCTGCACGCAATTGCGACCTTCCTCGATAGCGTGTGTAGTACGCAATATCGAGTTCCACTAAACAACGATATATTATTATAAAATTATAAACTAGCCGTTATGAATAGTATTAACTGAATTTTAAATTTTACAACATTATTATTCATCTTACACATTTTCTAGAACTTGGTAAGAGAAAAATATAAATTTTTTTTGGGTAAAATAAGTATTTATCAAAAAAAATGCAGTTTTGCCGCCTTTTGATGGTGAACCCACATTAAATCTAGTTTTTGACACATTTATAAGTTCAATTTGACAAAATAAAATTTTTCTTTTGAATTAGGATATAAAAATTTACTTTGGATAAATTTTTGATATTTTTTTGATAACTTTCATATTTTCATGAATAGTAAAAATACGCTAATTTTTAATTAAAAACAACTTTTTTCATTGAGATAATTTATATGGTTAAATTATAATATTGAATTGTTTTAAAGTATAGATAGAATATATTTTTACCATTTATTATAATGTATGTCATTAGCATTAATTTCACATCGAATTCATAGGTAAAAAAATTTCAATCTTTGGCAATGTTTTAATTTCTAAAACCCGTTTTCTTAACAACGAGATTTATTTTAAATTAATTATTGCAACTTATATGTTTTGAATTTTGAAAAATGGATTCCATATTCAGAATCTGTGGGTCCAAATTATGTTAATAGGCTACTTTTTATTTTTGGGCATTATGAATAGTAACTACGGTAAATTTAATTTACCATAATTAAAGGTAAATCAGGTAATTAAGGGAAAATATAAGATTATAAAATTACCCTAACACCTGAAAAAATACTATTGGATGACTAAAAGTCGACCCATATCACCTAAGGGTCATATTAGATTAATTTAATAGACTTTTTTCCATGAAAATAATTTAATTATTATTAAAACCAACGAAAGTGACAACATGTCACTTTCTTAAATCTTATATGTATAAAAATTTTAATTTGGTGATAAACATAATGAAACCTCTAACATGAATAATCTCTAGAAAGCTAATACAATTATATACATCATAGGAATTTATTTAGAATTTTTAGGTATTAAATAGTTTTCATTAATTATGACACAATAGTGATGTTGAAATTATTTTATTAATTAAAATATCAAATAAATGATTTTAAAATATTAAAATAATTATTTTATGCACTATTTAATGTGCTCACACTAATTTAATTGATACATATGACATTTTATTTATCTATTAAATCTTTTAGTTTGAACATATACTCTGTATATATTTTATTTAAATTCAAATAAATTAATAGTGTCAAAATTGACACTATTGTTATTTTTTAAAAATAACATATTATAAAATTGTTTAAAAATCACAAAAATATTTAAAAATTATAAATTAAAATTTATATGATCGAAAATGTCATAAAGTGTCAATTTATGGAAAATTAACAGCACATATGTAATTATAAATAATAATTTAAAATTTATAATACTATTGCCACAAATAAAATTAAATTGATAAATAAGGATATATCAAGTTGGTAATGTTTAAAATAAATTCCTAACATGTCTAAGTTTTATTGGTTGATTAGATTAAAACCCTATCTAATCTTATCTTAAGATATGAGTCATTTTGGAAATATTTAAGTGGGGTTGGGATTTAATATAAACTAAAAATTCTTATATTTTCAAAGGTACCCCTCTCCTCCCTTATAAAAGGGAACCACCTCCTTCTCCTCCTCACTCCAATTTGAGCCTTCATGATCGGCCAAACCCTGTCCATTTCACTTCCCCACTTCCCGAGAATCATCCTAGAGGTTCTGGTCTCCTTCAGAGACTAACCCCAGTGCCCTAAGAGGAGGTTAAGAAGAGGCGCATCAAAAAGAGGTAATATCTATTACTGATCCTTTCCAAATTATTTCTTCTTCAACATCTTCTTCATTAGTTGTTTCATAATGAAGTAATTACATCAGTATCACTCATATACTGATATGTTATTATAAGTGTGAAACAACCCTATTTCAATACTTCTCCATCCTATGGAAAACGAAATCACCGCGCGTGCGTATGTACGGAATACTGTCTCCACGCTGTGGTGTAATCTATTTTCCCCCACCACCTTACTTGGATGGGTATAATGATGTAAATAATTACTATATATTATTATTGTAATGTTATATTGCTTTTTAAATAGTATACATACACTCCAATACAATTCCACGATCATGGGAACAATATCATCACTCGTGCGTACGTACGGAATACCATCTTCACGATGTGATGCGATTCGTTCTACATGATCTTCATTGATTAATGATTATATAAATTAATTTAATGAATAAATATGATATATAGTACCTTAATACCATTCTGGAAATTATGTATCTATAACCTAAAGAGAATAATAAGAATTTATTCCACAAAACACGCATAAGAACAAAAAGTTATAAACACCTGAATAACAATTAGCAATGAAATATTACTACTAAGAAGCTAAGAATATGACCATATATGATATCATAACAACAATTATGATTCTGGAATAAGTCAATAACATTATTTAAATCATTATACAGGAGGTTCAGACATTTACGCGGCAAATCGGACCTAAGGTAAGGGAAAATCTCGCAATCTCAATTTTTATCCGAGATTATTTATACTTCAGAATTTACTAGGGAATATTTATCATCCACATCCATGTTTCCTCAATATGTAATATTTATATCCTTCTAATATAGTTTATATCCAATATTACCCTTTAGTGAGCTTTTAGTAAAAAGATATGAAAGGAATCTTTTTGTGGTTTTTCGTACGAGGTACTTTTTGACTTTTTCGACAAAAGTACGAGAAGAATGTTTTTTTACTTATACGACATGAATGGATTTTTAAAACATTATTTCCAAGAACCTTCATTTAAAAGATTTCAAGTTTATTTTTAATCAACTTATTTTAGTTTAAAATTGTATGACATGTTAAGAAAGGAAAATGTTTTTGAATTAGAAAGGATATTTTCCTCAAGAATGGAGTTCAAGTGTTTTATCAAAATTATTTTCCATATAAGATAATAAAGGATTCTATTTATATCCATATTATTACATTTATATGATTATGTTGTGATGGAATTATTTTTATGAATTCCTTTATCTTATATGAATTGTTTTATGATGTCACGATGTTTAAGATTCCCATTTTTATTACATGGGTTATGCTATGATGTATGGTTTATGATTTTGTGTCACACATAAGAATGGTATCATTATGAGATGGGTGGGACCTATATCTCCCTCCAATGCATTGGGTAATTATTTTATATATCATGAGATAGACATGGCTGGACCGGCGGGTTAAACCGGTTCAGTGAAACCGGACGGAAATGAGGAGTGAACTCGGTTCAGAAATGGACTTTGTCCACTAAGATAGTCTTGGCAATGAGTCTTGACTAACAAGAAATTATTCTCTATGATTATGTGTGTATGCCACCAAATTTCATGTTTTAATTTATTATTATTGGGATTACATTTCACTACTATGATTTATTCCATGTTATGAAATTATGATCTTTTTTGCAAGTTAAGATTTCCAAAAGTTATGTTCTTATGTATATGATGTGATTGATATTTCTTTTGATTACCCTTACTGAGAATTTGATCTCACCCTTTTATATGTTTTATTTCCCTAGGTCAGGAAAAAGGTTATAAAGTAGGGTATGCCAAAAAGGGACTCTAGATATGATAAAATGAATGGGAGGCAAAGTAGATGCTTTATGAACCAGTTGTTTATGTTTCCCAGTTTCTAAGGACTCTATACCTATACGGTCTTTTCATGGTTTTGTTATATGTTGTAATAATTGTGCTTAAATTTTGAAGTATTAACAATGTATGTAATGTATGGGTCGTTATAGTTGGTATCAGAGGAAAGGTATAGTCAACCATTGGAAACTAGGATGAGAAAGCCTTAGTAAGAATCCTAAGGATAAGTCTAAGCATAGAACACAATCTTAGTGTTTTAGAAATGGCCATGAACAACCTATGATAAGACCTTATGTGTGAAATTTTATTCTTGATTATGTGGTTTTCTTATTATAATTAGTGTTTCTCACACTATTCTTCTTGGTTTTAGTCAATGGCTGGAACCCGAAGGAACCATGTTAATGCAGAATGCGACGGGCAATGCAATGATTGTCCCCCTGAGCAACCAAACGTTATGGGAGATGGAATTAAAAATCTTGTAGCCATGCTCACACAACTTTCTCAAGCTATGAATCATGTAGGACTTCCAAATGAGCAAAGGAAGGAGCAACATTCTGTTGAATCCTTCATGAGGTAGCATCCACCTTTTTTCAGTGGGTCTACTGATCCATTAGTTGCTGAACAATGGATTAGTACTACTGAAAATATATTTTCAGTTCTTCAATGTTCTGAACATGATAAAGTCATCCTAGCTGTGTATCATTTGGAAGGAGATGCTGATCAATGGTGGAATCTTATTAAGAATGCGAGGCAAATGGATGAAATTGAGTCCATGGAATGGGACAAGTTCAAGAAATTATTTTACAATAAGTACTTCCCTCGTGTTCTCCGAACAAAGATGGAGAAAGAGTTTCTTGAAATGAAGCAAAAGGATGATGAATCTGTTGGTACTTTTGAAGAAAATTTTATAAGACTTTCAAGGTATGCTTCTTGTATTATTATCCAACCTGAGAGTAAGATCAATCAATTCTTTAGTGGCTTAAAACCAAGTCTTCTAAGGGCTTTAGCCATAAGGGACATCAATATCTACGAGGAAATCATTCGATGTGCTCTCAAAGTCGAGAAGGAGATTGGAGTAACCCATCAGTCATATGGGTTTAATAAGAAGAGGAAAATGGAATTCAAAGGAAAATATAAAGAGCACACTGAAAAGAAGATGAGATTTCCCTTATTCTCAATGTCTGGAAAGAAAAATTTAGGTAGTTGTCTTAAAGGGACAAGTAAAAGTTTCAAATGTGGAAAGGAAGGGCATCGGGCATTTGAATGCCGCAATTATGGGAAGAAGATGTCTAATGATGCAAACAAAGGAATGGACACACAGAATGAACCTACTACACTTCAATGTTTCAAGTGCAAGGAGATGGTTAATTATGCCAATCAATGCCCAAATCCAAGGGTTGATGATGATGGTCGACGTCAACAAACTCTTAAGGCTAAAGACAAAGGAAAGTCACATGTAATTTCTATCAGCGATGTGGAGTATGATAATGAAGGAGTGGAAGGTACACTTACCATCCACTCTAAAGTAGAAAATGTTTTATTTGATTCTGGATCCACCCACTCCTTTATTTCTGATGAATTTTCTAAGGATATCACCGTATTACCTCAACAGTTAGATGTTGAGTTAGTTGTGACAACCCCTAATGGCACAACAGTCGCATCAAAAGTTTATAATTCTTCTCCGATTAAAGTTTGTGGGAAAGTGCTTGCTGCAAATCTTGTGATCCTTCCTATAGTGGAATTTGATGTGATTCTTGGCATGGATTGGCTTTCTCTACATGGAGCTCATATCAATTTCCAAAGATGGGAAGTCACATTTCATATTCCAGATCAATCTATGATCGTCTATCGATGCATGGATGAACATAAATTTCCAGTGGAAATTTCTTCCATTTATGGGTATTGATTCCACTAAATGAAGGTTATTTATCTCAAATTGTTGGTGAGAAACTCACGATTAAGAATATTCCCATTGTACGGTAGTTTGATGATGTCTTTCTAGAGGAATTACTAGGTCTCCCACCAAATCGTGAAGTTGAGTTTTCAATAGAACTCGTACCAGATGCTTTTCCTATTTCAAATACACCTTATAGAATGTCCCCAATTGAGTTGCAAGAATTGTTGAAGCAACTCCAAGAGAATCTTGATAAGGGGTTCATATGCCCTAGTGCGTCACCTTGGGGAGCACATGTTCTGTTTGTTATGAAGAAAGATGGATCAATGAGACTCTGCATTGATTATCGGGAACTTAACAAGATCACTATCAAGAAAAAATATCCTCTCTCGTGCATTGATGACTTATTTGACCAACTACAAGGAGATCAATACTTTTCCAAGATTGATCTTTGTTCAAGGTATCACCAATTAAGGGTCAAAAGGGAGGATATACCAAAGACAGCTTTCCGTACAAGTTATGGACACTATGGATTTATAGTGGTGTCATTTGGTCTTACTAATGCCCCTACTATCTTCATGGATCTGATGAATAGAGTATTTAGAGACTATCTTGATCAGTTTGTGGTAGTCTTTATAGACGTTATTCTTGTATATTAAAAGAGAAATGAAGAACATGAAGATCAGTTGAGAATTATATTGAAGACACTGAGAAAGGAGAAGCTTTATTCCAAATTTACCAAGTGTGAATTTTGGCTTCAAAGAGTTTCATTTTTGGGTCACATAATCTCAAAAGCGGGGATATCTGTGGATCCAGCAAAAATAGAGGTTATTGAAAGATGGTCCAGACCAACAAAATTGACTGAGATCTGAAGTATTCTTGGTTTGGCTGGATATTATCGACGTTTTGTGAAAGGTTTTTCACGATTATCTAATCCACTCACCAAGTTGACTCGGAAATGAGTTTAGTTTGTTTGGACAGAGGAATGTGAAGAGAATTTCAAGGAATTGAAAATAAGGTTATCCAGTGCACCTGTGCTCACACTGCCTTGTAGTGGAGAAAGGTTTGTGATCTATAGTGATGCATCCAAGAAGGGTTTGGGGTGTGTTCTTATGAAAAATTATATGGTGATAGCTTATTCCTCACGAAAGTTGAAAATACATGAGCAAAATTACCCAACTCATGATTTGGAGTTAGCTGCGGTAATCTTTGCATTAACGATTTGGAGGCATTACCTTTATGGTGAAAGGTGTGATATTTATATTAATCATAACATTTTAAAGTATATTTTCACACAAAAGGAGCTTAATATGCGCCAAAGAAGATGGTTGGAGCTGATTAAGGATTATGACTGCTCAATTCATTACCACCATGGGAAAGCAAACAAGTTGGAAGATGCATTAAGTCGACAAGACCATGCCAGTTTATCCATGATGAGAATCACAAAAGATCCAATATTTATGGATTTACAAAGGATGGATCTTGGAATTATAATGGAAGGGGAAAATTGTATCTTTATCAAATGAATGTTCAACCATCTATACATGTGAAGATTAAAGAGCAACAAAAAGAAGATGTCGAGTTACAGAAGAAGGTGATAAATGTTCCTGAATTCAACCTTGATTGTGATGGGATAATAAAGCCCAGGAATCGGGTTTGTGTTCCTCCCATCCCCTAATTAAATAAGGAGCTGATGGATGAGGCTCATAGTTCTTCATTCTCTATTCATCCTAGAAGCACGAAGATGTATAGGGACCTGAAAGAGTACTTCTGGTGGGATGGCATGAAAAGGGATGTTGCTGAATATGTCTCTCGATGCTTGGTTTTTCAGCAAGTTAAAGCTGAGAGAAAGAAGTCTAAGGGGATGTTACAACCATTACCCATACCCGAATGGAAATGGGAAAACATCACTATGGACTTTGTCACAGGACTTCCTAAAACATCCAAAGGCAATAATGTTATCTGGGTCATAGTTGATCGTCTTACAAAGTCTGCACACTTCATCGCTATTAGAGAGGATTTCTCCCTAGATCAGCTTGCCAGGATATATGTGAAGGATGTGGTAAGATTGCATGGAGTACCACTTTCTATTATATCTGGTCGGGATCGATGGTTTACCACAATGTTTTGGAGAATTCTTCAGCATACTCTGGATACAGAGTTGAGTTTCAGCACTGCTTATCATCCTCAGACAGACGGTCAGTCTGAGAGAACAATTTAAACTCTAGAAGATATATTGAGAGCTTGCTCTATGGATTTCAAAGGTGGTTGGGATCAACACCTAGCTTTGGTCTAATTTTCTTATAATAATAGCTTTCACTCTAGTATTCAGATGGCTCCTTATGAAGCTCTCTATGGAAAGAAATGCAGGACTCCAACTTGCTGGGATGAAGTTGGGAAAGAAAGCTATTAGGACCTGATATTGTTGATGAGATGGTAGAAAAGGTCTGAACTATTCAACAACACATAAGAGAAGATCAGAGTTGACAGAAAAGTTATGCCGACAACCGAAGAAAAGACCTAGAGTTTGAAGTGGGTGATAAAGTGTTCTTACGAATATCTACCACGAAGAGGGTCATGAGATTTGAAAAGAAGGGGAAGTTGAGCCCTAGATATATCGGTCCTTTCGAAATACTGGATCATGTTGGGAAGGTAGCTTACCGATTGGCACTTCCACCGAATCTCTCTCAAGTTCACGATTGTTCCATGTATCTCTCCTGAGAAAGTACATATCTAATCCTTCACACATACTCAGCTCAAAAGTTGTACCACTGGAGCAAGATCGTTCTTATGAAGAACAACCGATAGGGATTCTGGATCGTAGTGAAAAAGTCCTATGAAACAAGACCACTCGCTTGGTGAATGATTTATGGAGGAACCACCAATTAGAAGAAGTTACATGGGAGCTTGGGGATATGATGAGGGAGAGGTATCCTCATTTGTTTGTTACAAAGTGATGAATTTCGAGGGAAAAATTCATTTTATGGGGGGTAGAATGTAACACCCGAGACTTTTATGAGAAATATTTCGTTTTTATGTTATATAAATCATCAAAGGAATCTTTCGCTACATGCAATCGCGACTTTCCTCGATAGCGTGTGTAGTATGCAATACCGAGTTCCACTAAACAACTATATATTATTATAATATTATAAACTAGACATTATGAATAGTATTAACTGAATTTTAAATTTTACAACATTATTATTCATCTTACACATTTTCTAGAACATAGTAAGAGAAAAAAATAAATTTTTTGGGTAAAATAAGTATTTATCAAAAAATGCAGTTTTGCAGCCTTTTGATGGCGCACCCACATTAAATCTAGTTTTTGACATATTTATAAGTTTAATTTGACAAAATAAAATTCATATTTTGAATCAGGATATAAAAATTTACTTTGGATAAATTTTTGATATTTTTCTGATAACTTTCATATTTTGATGAATAGTAAAAATACGCTAATTTTTAATTAAAAACAACTTTTTTCATTGAGATAATTTATATGGTTAAATTATAATATTGAATGGTTTCAAAGTATAGATAGAATATATTTTTACCATTTAATATAATGTATGTCATTAGCATTAATTTCACATTGAATTCATAGGTCAAAACATTTCAATCTTTGGCAATGTTTTAACTTCTAAAACTCGTTTTCTTAACAACAGGATTTATTTTAAATTAATTACTGCATCTTATATGTTTTGAATTTTGAAAAATGGGTTCCATATTCAGAATAAGTGGGTCTAAATTATGTTAATATGCTAATTTTTATTTTTGGGCATTATGAATAGTAACTACGGTAAATTGTATTTACCATAGTTAAAGGTAAATCGGGTAATTAATGGTAAATATAAGATTATAAAATTATCATAACACCTGCCAAAATCCTATTTTATGACTAAAAATCGTCCCATATCACCTAAGTGTCGGATTATATTCATTTAATAGACTTTTGTCCATGAAAATAATTTAATTATTATTAAAACCAAAGAATGTGACAACATGTCACTTTCTTAAATCTTATAAGTATAATAATTTTAATTTGGTGATAAACTTAATGAAACTTTGAACATGAATAGTCTCCCGAAATCTAATACAATTATCTACATCATAGAAATTTATTAAAAAAATTTAGGGATTATATAATTATCATTAATTATGACACAATAGTGATGTTGAAATTATTTTATTAATTAAAATATCAAATAAATGGTTTTAAAATATTAAAATAATTATTATATGCAGTATTTAATGCGCTCCACTAAATTTCTAGATACATATGATATTGTATTAATCTATTAAAGCTTTTATTTCGAACATATCCCCTGTATATATTTTATTTAAATTCAAATAAATGAATAGTGTCAAAATTGACACTATTGTTATTTTATAAAAATAACATATTATAAAATTGATTAAAAATCGCAAAAATATTTAAAAATTATAAATTAAAATATATATGATAGACAATGTCATAAATTGTCAAATTATGGAAAATTCACAACACATATGTAATTATTAATAATAATTTTAAATTTAGAATATTATTACCACAAATAAAATTAAACTGATAAATAAGGATAAATCAAGTTGGTAATGTTTAAAATAAATTCCTAACATGTCTAAATTTTATTGATTGATCCTATTACAACCCTATCTCATCTAAGCTTCGGATATTATTCATTTTGGTTGTTTTTATGTGGGGTTGGGATTTAATATAAACTAATATTTCTTATATTTCCAAAGGTACCCCTCTCCTCCCTTATAAAAGGGCACCTCCTCCATCTCCTACTCACAACAATTTGAGCCTTAAAACTCTGCCAAACCCTGCCCATTTCACTTCCCCACTTCCCAAGAATCGTCCCAGAGGTTCTAGGCTTCTTCAAAGACCAACCCTAGTGCCCTAAGAGGAGGTTAAGAAGAGGCGCGTCAAAAAGAGGTAATATCCATTACCGATCCTTTCCAAATTCTTTCTTCTTCAACATCTTCTTCTTTAGTATTTTCACTATGAATTAATAACATCTGTATCACTAATATACTGATATGTTATTATAAGTATGAAACAACACTATTTCAACACTTATCCATTCTATGGAAAACGAAATCACCGTGCGTGCGTATGTACGGAATACCGTCTCCACGCCGTGGTGTAATCTATTTCCCCCCACTACCTTACCTAGATGGGAATAATGATGTCAATAATTACTATATATGATTATTTTAAAGTGATATTGATTCTAAAATAGTATACATACACTCTAATACAATTCCATGATCATGGGAACGATATCATCGCTCGTGCGTACGTACGGAATACCGTCTCCACGATGTGATGTGATTCGTTCTACATGATATTAGTTGCATAATGATTATATAAATGAATTGAATGAATAAATATGATATATAGTACCTTAATACCATTCTGTAAAATATGTATTTATAACCTAAAGAGATGAATACGAATTTATTCGACAAAACACGCATAAGAACAAAAAGTTATAAACACCCGAATAACAAGTAGCAATGAAATATTACTACTAAGAAGCTAAAAATATGACCATATATGATATCGTAACAATAATTATGATTTTGTAATAATTCAATAACATTATTTAAATCATTATACAGGAGGTTCGAACACTTACGAGGCAAATCGGACCTAAGGTAAGGGAAAATCTCGCAATCTCAATTTTTATCTGAGATTGTTTATACTTCAGAATTTACTGGGGAATATTTATCATCCACATCCATGTTTCCACAATATGTAATATTTATATACTTATAAAATATTCTATATCCAATTTTATCCTTCAGTGTGTTTTTAGTAAAAAGATATGAAAGGAATCTTTGTTCATTTTTCGTACGAGGTACTTTTTGACTTTTCCGACAAAAGTACGAGAAGAATGTTTTTTTAATTATACGGAATGAATGGATTTCTAAAACATTATTCCCAAGAAGCTTCCTTTACAAGATTTCAAGTTTATTTTTAGTCAACTTCTTTTAGTTTAAAATTTTATGACATGTTAAAAAGGAAAATGTTTTTGAAGTAGAAAGGATATTTTCCTCAAGAATGGAGTTCAAGTGTTTTATCAAAAATTTTTTCCATCTATGATAATAAAGGATTGTGTTTATAAACCTATTATTACATTGATTTGATTATGTTGTGATGGAATAATTTTTATGAATTCCTTTATCTTATATGAATTGTTTTATGATGTCACGATGTTTAAGATTCCCATTTATTTATTACATGGGTTATGCTATGATGTATGGTTTATGATTTTGTGGCACACATAAGAATGGTATCATTATGAGATGGGTGGGACCTATATCTCCCTCCAATGCTTTGGGTAAAGATTTTATATCTCATGAGATAGACATGTCTGGAACGGTAGGTTAAACCAGTTCAGTGAAACAGGACTGAAACGAGGAGTGAACTCGGTTCAGAAATGGACATTGTCCACTAAGATAGTCTTGGAAATGAGTCATGAATAACAAGAAATGATTCTATATGATTTTGTCTGTATGCCACAAAGTTTGATGTTTTATGTTATGATTATTGGGATTACATTTCACTACTATGATTTATCCCATGTTATGAAATTATGATCTCTTTTGTAGGTTAAGATTACCAAAAGTTATGTTCTTATGTATATGAAGTGATTGATATTTCTTTTTTTACCCTTATTGAGAATTTGAGCTCACCCTTTTGTATGTTTTATTTCCCCAGGTCAGGAAGAAGGTTATCAAGTAGGATATTCCAAAAAGGGACTCTAGATATGATGAAATAAATGGGAGGCAAAGTAGATTCTTTATAAACCAGTTGTTTATGTTTCCCAGTTTCTAAAGACTCCATACCTATACGGTCCTTTCATGGTTTTGTTATATATTGTAATAAGTGTGCTTAAATTTTGATGTATTAACAATGTATGTAAAGTATGGGTCGTTATAATATTATATATTGTATATTCTTTGGAGAGGATTACTTTATAATGACTTGACCTTATCTCTTTAGAGTACTTTATTTGCTTCTACACATTACTTCTAGTGTGTGTTTAGAACACAATCCTCACAAGGACCAAGTGGGAAAACTACTAATTGTATTCATTTTTTTTCAATTACAATGAATTGGGGTTGAGGACATGGTGGACCCCATCATGTGGGTCAGGTAATGTCCATGTGTGAACTGTAACGTCCCAGTTCTGGAAGCCACCCAGAGGCTACCCATACCCGGTTGGTCACATGGCCTAAAGCACATTTCCCAAAACGCATGCCGACTTGTAGCGAGGGCCCTTGGTGTGATAGTGTAGAATTTATGCCCTCATCGGAATTGTAAACAAAAAATGTAAACAAATACATACAAGAGAAGAAGAAGTAATAATATCATACAAAAGTAAACAGCAGAAGACTGATAGAATAACCAGGAGCACATATATAAAATGATGCATGAAATATGTCTAGGAATGCAGCGAAACAAAGCACAATGCTGAAATATAGTACTAAAATAAGTGCAAAAAAAAAGTAATCAGTTCCACAACATCACAAGCCTATGCTTGGTCTAGTCCTCTCTAGCTCCACAGCATGTCATGTTCCTGAAGTAGAATAGTGGATTCCCATGTCTATACTTGCAACAATATAATCTGTTTGGACCCAAAAGAATTGCCCAAATAGGGTGTGAGACCAAATACAAGTAGGAAAACACCACGAGAACTGTGCCACATCGCCAGTGGGTATATGGCTGGTAAAAGTACATAAGACCATAAATAGAAATGTACTTAAGAGTAAACAATCTACAATTTCAATATCAAGAAGCAACTAACCAAGAAGATAAACACAAACAGGTAACCCTCTAGGAGGTACCCACAATTTATCCCATATGGACTTACCTAGTAATGCAAGCAAGAAGGTAACAAAAAAGGTAAAACTCTGGTAAGTACTCATATCCCATCCCCTCTGGTCCTACATAACAAGTACAAGTAACCCTTTGGGTAGTACACTCAGTCTAACCCCTCTGGTTCAGCATAGGCATAGACTCTCTAAGGAAGTACTCACCGTGAATTCCCCCTATAGTCTCATATTGTAACTAAAGGCATTCTAATGAAGCACTTACATCACATTATCTCTCTTGCCCATGTCGAGGAACTATAGACTCTCTAAAAAAGTACTTAATGTCAATTCCCCCTGTGGTCTCACACCATATCTAGGAAAGACACTCTGGGGAAGCCCTTATGTCCATTCTTCCTATGGTATATACATCAGGTTCACACATCCCTATGTATTTCAAGAAAGTGTAGAAGTTCATATCAGCCAAGGTAAACCTCAAGAACTACATAGATATCATTCTACATCATAACAACATAACAGAAAAATAGTCACACCATCCTACAATACTAGGCATGGGAATGTAAACAGAAGCCTTACATGCAATCTAGACCCAAAGGTTACAACAGGAAAAACATGCATGGACAATGACATCCAGAGCACAAAAATTCACCCTATTCACAAAAAATATAATCTACTCTAGCATAAAATAAAATCATACAAACAATAGGGGTAAACGATATATGCGAAATACCCCGTTCATGGGTATTGGGAATATTTGCACATAAAAATCAAAGACTATAACCAGAAAGGCACAAACCACCAACCTTGGCATTGAGTGATCAATATACTTGAACATCAAGGCATGAATCAACTTATAATGTCGTAGATCAATAAAAACATATAAAAAGCTCAACCCAGGATAACTCAAGAAAGATTATAAAATAGAAGACGATGCTATAGGAGAAGAGAGAACTCACCGATGTGATTCCAACGAAACTGACAATGTTCGATTTGGACGACGGATCCTCGGTTAGGGGTTCGTCAAAGACCTATGGAAATATGGAGCTATCAGTCAAACGAGACCTTAATGGAGATATTTTTGTCGATTAGATGCGACCCCGGTGCGTTTAATGAAAAAAAAGTACACGGTGTGTACGTTTGAAATACATGGTGTGTACTCGCCATTTCCATACTCCACTTTAGGCGACCTCCATGTCAGCCCAACGTGGCTGTGTGCATGGATGCTACATAGCCATCACATGGATACTTGTGGTAACTGAGTACACGATGTGTACTCATAACGTACACTTCGTGTACTTAAAAGTTTTCCAGAAATACCTCTTTTCCTAAAAAACGACTAGAAAAGGAAAAGATACCTCAAATGAAGGTCCCAGTTCTTTCAAAATCCCCCCTTAAAGAAACTCATCCCTGATTTTTCCTAGAAAGATTGTGTAGAAGAAGAAACCCTGAACAACTTCATCCACTACACTCATACATCATCCCCCCTCTCCCATGTATCATCATGTACTAGCCCGTACTGCCATAGCACTCATACCAGAGGAACATACCATCCATAGAGAACCTTTTTACTGCAATCGACAATCCGGAGAGGATGATCCTCGAATGATGCGTCCACTTCAAACTCAACCTCCTTGGGTTGGAAAACCTGAGATAGGTCTGAAACGTAACGTCGAAGATGAAAAACGACGAAAATGTCGTGCATAAATTGGTACATCTAAGGTAACTATAATTGATAGGAAACTTTCCGAACTATCTCCAACAACTCAAATGACCCGACGTACCTCGGCGAAAGGCTACCATGTATCCTGATCCTCATCTGTCCCAACCTCGGTGTGACACATAGAAAAACATAATACCCTACCTCAAACTCTAGTAGTCGTCACCGCTAATCAACATAAGACTTTTGACAAGAATGTGCAGTAACCAACCTCTTCCGAATCAACTCTGTCTACTTCGTGGTCCCCTGAACAAGATGAGGTCCCAGCAAAGCTGCCTCTCCTACATCCAGCCAACATAAGGGTGATTGGCATGGCCTACTATACAAATCCTCTTAAGGTGTAATATGAATAGTTTATTGAAAACTATTGTTGTAGGAAAACATCACAAGAGGTATGTGCTTCTCCCACGAACCTCTGAAATCCCAGATGCATGCTCATAGCATATCCTCAAGTACCTGAATCCTACTCTCGTACTTTCCATCTGTCTGAGGATGGTAGGATGTACTCAAAATCACCTTTGTACCCAAGATTTTCTGTAGCCCCTGCCATACCCAATAAGTAAAACATGAATCCCTTTATGAAACGAGGGAGTGTGAAACTCCATGCAGACATACATTCTCATAGATGTAAAACCGTCCCGGCTCATCAACACTAATGGTCTACTTGATCAAAAAGAAGTGAGTGACCATCATAAGTCTATCAATGACAAACCATACTACATCATTCCCTTGAGACGACCTTAGCAACCCAGTTACAAAATCCATAGTGACATCATTCCACATCCACATGGGAATGGGTAACTGTTCTAAAAGCACTGATGGTCGCTGATGCTCCACCTTCACCTACAGATATATGGAACACCTACTGATGAAACTTGCAATATCTCTCTTCATACCTAGCCACCAATACTGACGGCGTAGATCACAATACATCTTGGTGATACCCGGATGAACTTCCCAAACATAGGAATGAGATTTCCACATTATCACCTCACGTATTTCTACTGGCACCCATAAGCGGCCATAAAAATTCATGATCTCATCCTCACCTATGGTCCATATATGAATAGGGTCATGTCCTAGCACAATTTATTATAGGAATAGGACTTCAGAATCTGAGAGCTTCCTTATTTGTACTCGATTAGTAATGGTAGAGGTAAGAAATATAGAATAAGGGAAGGTCTGCCTTTATCTATCATGCACCTCCAAATGCATCTCCGAGAACAGAGCCATAAGCTCCCACTCAATACTGGCCTCGTGAACTTCCTGTATCTAATTCCTCCTACTCAACACATTAGCCATTGTGTTTCCTTTTACAAGAATTTAGGAAATCTCAAAATCAAAGGACTGAAGGTACTCAATGCACTTTTGCTATCTCAAATACAGATCATGGTGAATGAAGATGTACATGAGACTTTTGGGGTAGGTAAAAAACAAAAAAATGATCTCCTAAAAGATAATGTCTCCAACATCGTAAGGCATGATCAACGATGGCCAACTCAAGATCGTGTGTTGGGTAGTTCCTCTCATGTGGCCTCAACTGCCGAGACCCATACACAACGACTCCTTCTCCCTACATAAGCACAACTCCTAGACTGATACAGGAAGCATCACAATAAATAGTATATTTCATTCTATTATCTTGAAATACTAGTATTTGTGTGGAATTTAACCTCTATTTCAGCTCTTGAAAGGATGACCCACAAGAGTCTGAACACAAGAACTTTTCACCAATCTTAGTTAGACTCGTCAGGGGTGATGCTAAGTGCAAAAAGTCCTGAATGAAGCGTCTTTAGTATCCATCCATCCCTAGAAACCTTCACAACTCAATGGTGTTCTTTGGATGCTCTTAGGAAACTACCTATATCACTTTCTCTGTGTCTACTGACACTCTTGTCCCTCTGATAACACTTTCTAACATCACGGTTCTAGAAGCCACCCAGAGGCACCCCGTACCAATTTGGTCACATGGCCTCAAGCACATTTCCCCGAATTCCAGAGGCTGTCGACTAGCAGTGAGGGCCTTGGGTGTGATAGTGGGGAATCTATGACCTCAATGGTAGAGTACATAGAAAATGTAAACAAATATATACAATAGAGGAAGAAGAATTATTATCATTCAAAAATAAACTGTGGAATACTAATAGAATAAACTGGAGCACATATATAAAATGATGCATTATACATATATCTAGGAAAGCAGTGAAACAAAACACAATGCAGAAATACAGTACTAAACCTAGTACAAATGGAAAAAAGTAATAATCTCCACAGTATTGCAAGACTAATATTTGTCTCGTTCTCTCCAGCTCCACAATATGTCAAGAACCAAAAATAGGAGGGCGCTTTCCATTGTCTGTACCGGCAACAATATAATCTGGTTGGGCCCAAAAGCATGGCCCAAATAGGGTGTGAGACTAAATACAAGTAGGGAATGGCCATGGGAACTGTGTCTAACAGTCAATGAGTATATAGAAGGTAAAAGTACAAAAACCCATAAATAGGAAAGTACTCAACAGCAAAAATTTCACAACTTCAATATCAAGCAACAACTAACCAGGTAGATAAACACAAATAGGTAACCCTTTGGAAAGTACCCACAACCTATCCCCTCTGGTCCTATCTAGAAATGCAATCAAGCATGTAAGACAAAGGTAAAATTATGGGAAGTACCCATAGCCCATCCCATCTGGTCCTACCTAACAAGTACAAGCAACCCTCTAGGCAGTACACTCAATCTAACCCCTTTGTTTCAGCTTAAGCGTAGACTCTCAGAGGAAGCACTCACCATCAATTCCACTTATAGCCCTGTATTCTAACTAATGGTTCTCTAGGGATGAACTTGCATCACATTCCCTATGTGGCCCACATCGAGGAACTAAAGACTCTCTAAAGAATCACTCAATGTCAATTCGACATGTGGTCTCCCATCATAACTAGGAAAGAAACTCTAGAGAATCCATTACATCCATTTTCTCTATGGTATATACCTCAGGTTCACACAGCCCTATGTAAGTCAAGCAAGTGTAGCACTTCGTATTGGCCATGGTAAACCTCAAGAACTATATAGCTAGCATGCTACAACATAACAGCATAACAGAACAACAGTCACACCATCCTACAATACTAGTCATGGGAAAGTAAACAACGACCTATCAAGCAAACTAGACCTAAATTGTAAAATAGGAAAAACATGCATGGGAAACACTTCTAAAGCACAACATTTCACCCTATTCACAATCAAATATTATCTGATCAAAAATACAAGAATAACAGACAAAAAATAGGGCTAAATGGTAAATGTACAAAACCCAGTCAAGGGTATTGGGAAAATTTGCACATAAAACTCAATGAGTTTCTACATAAAGACACAAACAACCTACCTTGGAATTGGGAGATCAATATAATTGAACCTCGAGGATTGAATTGCCTTTGGATTCCATAGATCTATGAAAATTTATATAACATTCAACCCACAATAACTCATGAAAAAGATAAAACATATGTTGATGCTCTAGGAGAAGAGAGAAATCACCTATGCGATTCCAATGCAACCCCGATGTTCGATTCGGAGGAAGGACACTCGCTCGGGGGTTCATCGAAGATCTGTGGTCATATGAAGGTCTCTGTCGAACAAGACCTAGAAGGAGAGATTTCTGGCAATTAGGCGTGACCCTTGTGTGTTTAATGAAAAAATAAAGTACAAGGCGTGTACTTTTGAATAACATAGCGTGTACTCACCGATTCTATACTCCAGTTTAGGCGGCCTCCAGGTCACCCCCACATGGCCGTGTGCACGGTTGCTACACGACCAGCAGACAACTACTTGTGGTAACTGAGTAGACTGTGTGTACTCATAAAGTACATTACGTGTACTTCAAAAATTTATAGAAAACCCTATTTTCTAAAAAAATACCATAAATGGAAAACATACCTGAAATGAAGGCCCGAGTTCTTACATGAATAATCACAATTAATTAAATAAATTCAATTTTATTCATGTTTAGAATAATAAGAATTGAATTTATTAACTCATTATATTCATGATTTATTAAGTGAAATACACGAGGAATATTTACAAACAAATATTCATTATTCAAGGTTTGTTAAATATTTCAATGGAAGTTGAAGTTCAGTTAATGTGTCATAATTTGTTATGAAACATGGTTTTAAGGTTATAAGAGATAAAATATTTAGAATAATGGTCACTTGTTATGAACAAATTTGATGAAATGTCTTCAATTCAAAATGGTATAGTTTTTTATAATTATGCATATTTCCAATCACTCAATATAACACTGCATTTTTTTCCATAGATCTAAGTCCCATATGAGACAAGTCGATCAAACTCAATTAAATTGAGTAAGCCTTGTTTTATGTAGGTTAACCCCCAAAAAACATATGATAGGGGTTTTGGATCCCCACCCTCTATAATTTGGTTCCATGTAGGCGTTCACCTTAGTTAATAAATAGATAATTTGAATGTTATTATGAAATAAATATGGATTTTCATAATTCTCGATGATGGTGATTCTCATGGGATATTTTCCCATTTGAAATTATTACCATACTCATTTACCTATAATAATATATCTCATGTACCAAATATATATATATATATATATATATATATATATTCTATTATTAAAATTGAAGATTTAACATTTGACCCTAAATACGTTCTCAATACATATTCTCTACTTCCTTTACATTACAGATTTTTATTTTCAATTCCCATACCAAATTTTTTATGCTCGTTTTTTCAATGATACAATTTAACCATTATCAATCACATGTTTTTGATTTCGAAATTCCTTATAGTTTAAATTAAATTCCATAACATTCATAACATATTATCAAAATAATTTTCATCTCTACATTCCACATTATTGTGACATTGTATTTACCACTTTCATTTTCCTAATATAATTCATTACAGGAAAAAATTGAGTGTTATTTTCAATATAATATATTGTTATATTTATTCCCCACGTTGATAACATTGAAAAAATATCTAAAATTTTTTCGTATTTATTTTTTGCTAGAAAAATAATGATCTCTTAAAGAGAAGTAATGACTCATCATTTGAAATTACCTGAAATGAATGAGATTAATTATTATTAATAAAGTATTCAAAATAAATGTTGTTGGTGTTGAAATAAATATCATTCATCAAATTAAGAATGAATTACTACCACAGAAAGTGACTAAATGATGAATGTTTCATACATGTTATTCAAAAAAGTGAACATTACTGATCTTACAAGGATGCCATAATAATATTTGACATCAACGACTTATGAAACACAATGGTTTCAATCTGGATTATGATGAATAAATTCTCATGATATATATAATATTTATTTATTTTATTTTAAAATAAGGATTTTATTTATTTGTTTGTTTCATATTTATTAAATGTAAAACCAAATTCTGAAATTTTATTGATATTCATCACCTGATATGGATGAAAATTTTGAATTGAATATTCATGTTATTATCTTGAAAACACCATCAATCCTGATTAACCAATTTTATACCATGTTATGTTGTGAACGAAAATATGCATAATTTTGTTTTAAATATAGGAAGGGTTGAATATGTTATTTTTCGAATGATCATTGCGACTTATTCTTTTATAAATATTTATAATAATATATACATGTGATTTTTTTGATAATGATACATATTTAAAGAGTAGAATGAATTTTATGAATATTTATATTATATTAGGTGCTTAGAGGTAAAATTAAAATCATAGATGCACACACTGAAAACCACAAGCCTGGAAGGCAGGTCATATCCCCTAGGGGTAACCCACCAAACCATCTACTTTATTGCAATGATGGTATATGGTCTGAAGGCCCATTGGGAATGAATCCCATTACATGGAATGTGGGATCACCATTGGATAAAGGATTTGTTAAATATATCTATATATAAAAAACATTCATAATAGATAAAATTTGATTATAATGAATTTGTTAAGTAAAATTGAATCAATTATGGTAAATCATAAGGTTACAAATCCAGAAAAATGTAATACATGTACCTGAGGATTAATTTACAGATAAAACTATTGGAATTCATCACGAGGAGATTTATGGATTTATTTAATTGATGATTTTTTTAACTTATCACTTATATGATAATTATTCATTCACATTAAGTTATTATGAAGTTTTATATATATATTAATTTACAATGTATTTCTTATTTCTTGATGAAACATATATATATCTTTCAGCTATATTGTAAGTGAATTTACAATGTGTATAAGTAGAAATTATGAAATATAAATATGGGTACACCCACATTCCATGTGAATTTACATCACTATTACCTGTATTTTATTTTCTATATTTTTTTATTCCACAAGATAATTTTTGAACACCATTAAATTAATTGTAGTTTGAATTAATTTTATAATGATGTTATTTTAGCGGTGGTATATGTCTTTTCATTCTATTGCCATGTTTTTTCTTGTTGTAATTTTAATGAGTTAGTTTCTGTTAATTGACTTATTTTAAAATAAGAAAGGAATAATAAAAAATTATTTTGATTATTTATTTTAGGATTTATGTAAACCAAATTTATACCCAATAGAATATAGCTATTTGATTGGGGACTACCTTGAATAACACATCCCCCACCAAAATATGGCAATATGATCAGCATGGGGGATACAAAATCCAAGTGAATTTATCATTCCACTTTTTCCACCATTACTCTTATATGGGGAGTATGAAGTTTTATGGTGTGGAGTTTAAAAATATAACAAGAAATTATTCTGGATTGAAGTATGTTTTGGTTGGTAAATTTGGATCCATGGGTTAGGTGGTTCCATTCCATTTACACTATCCTACACATCCTTAGGGATTCTAAGGACTCCCAACTAAGGATATCAAAAACAATTTGAGATGGTACCATTCCCAGTTACCCTCCCCCATTCTCGGATACTGAAAAACATAGGAAGACCATATGTGGTTTAAATTTATTGGATCCCAGTTGTTTTATTTTTTTTTTAAAAAATGTATAAGGTAAGATTTATAGGATACATGATACGATTTTCTGATTATTTATATTTGGAAAAGATGGAAAATACCATGAGGCGTGCATATGCCCAGCTCGAGGTCAAGACCAATGAACCCTTCACTCATGGGGGTTTGAAGAATGACCAATCCCTCTAGAAGCAAGAAATGGTTTGATATTGTAGTTATAGAGGAAAATTTAAATGATATTGAGAAATGTGGTCCAGATATCCCTTTAGAGGGGATTTCATTGGATGAACATGATAACATGGATACAAATTCCCATAATTTAGCATATGTGCATCACTTGTGGGAATATGATTTTGTATCATGAAATCCTAAAATAATTGATCTTATAGCTAAGAAGGATTCGATAAGAATGAAGAAGAGTAGGGAATATTTGGATGACGAAAATTTAAAATGTGTCTCCTAAAAGAAGTTTTTCTCTATCCCTTATCCTAATCTAAGTGGTATATACCTTATGCAGGAGCAACAGATGCAACCATAAAATTCATTTAGGGTGATTAATTCACATAATGAGGATGGGCCTGAAAACTATGAATATCTTGATATTTCCTATATATATGCCATAGCTCCATTAGATGGTTTAAAAGCTAGTGATGCACCTAGAATGACCCCATCTGCAAGCCCAATAGAAGGTTCCAATGAAGATCACATGGAGATGCAGATGTGTCCTAATGACACAATCTAATGTGATTCACTCACTCAAAATGATTGAGATTTTCCACATGGGTGAGGACATGCTAGAAGAGATTGGGAATAACCCATGTCTTGGAAATGGGGATGTCACCCAAAAATCCGTGGAAGATGATAAAGTTGTGATGATTTTTCTGCTATACAATGTCGTGGATGATGCATGTATTTATATAATCAGCTCAACCCAGAGTAGTAGACAATTAGGGATAGGTATACTACACTCTTCAGTCAAATGAACTCATAGTCAGAGTGGGAATCTTTAGGAAATGTTGGTGATTATAGTCATGATTCTAATCATGATTATGGTGACCATTGATTTTCATTTTTTATGGATGAGGGATTGTCTCTTTGTTTGATTTTAGCCATCTTTTTTTGGATTTTGTTTTCTGTAAATTTTTATTAATAGTCATAAGATTTGGATTCCATCTAAGCCTTATTCGTACATATATCTTAATATAAGTTTATACTTACATTCACAAATATTTGTTAATATATGTATATACATTCATACATTAACATATTTAAACTTTAAATATTCAATTAAAATTATCATTGAGAAATTTTCACGCAAATTTTAAATGGATATTTATAATGTGAATTTGTAATTAAAACATTGATTGAAAATTTCAAATATATATTTATCAACAAAAGTAATCATGTGAAATTTTTATTGATAATAACTAACACACACTCATACACATTGAAATTTTTTAGTCATCTAAAAAATTAAATTAAAATTTATAATTATTATTCTAAATTCATACACAAAATTCAATATAAGCGTACACATGCATACATACATATATACTTAAATTTTAAAGTTGTAGTAGAATTTTATTGTTAATGAGTTGAAATTTATACCCAATTTTTTCATGGAAAATTTATACTTGAAATTGTAGTTTTCAAAATATATAATAATTAAATTTTTAAATATATAGTGTGAATATATTTACATGTAAATAAATAATGTAAATTTAAACAAAAATTTATAGTGCAAATTTCCATTTGAAATTTCGAGGGTAAATTTATATAAGAAATCCATGGTTCAAATTTACCTTTAAATTTACAATTAAAATATATCAAATTTTCACTTAAATTTAAAATGAAAATTCACAGTTTATATTTTTATACACAACATATATTTCATTATATCATGTACAATGTATTTTTTATGAAAAAAATCATATTGAAAATTTCCAGTGTATATATATATATTTAGAAATAGATATATAGATACATAAAAAATATATGTGTATGCATATACACACACTATTATAAATATAAATAAAAAAATTCTATTGTAAAATTGACACTCCAAATTTTATGTGTGTGCATGCAGACATGCATAAATATTTTATTCCTATTTTTATTTGTCTTTATATGTTTTTTTAATTTTAAATAGATTATAATAATATTTTTTTTTCATGAAAAAGCTAGAAATTATATTTTATTTGATACATGATAAAAGTATATAAATAAATATATAATTTTTTATAAAATATTGGACATTAGAAGTTTTCATTTTAAAAGATCATAAAAATATATAATTGTGGATGTAAAAAATTGTTATTATAATATTAGTATTTATTATAATTAAAATATATAGACTAGATAAAAAATGACATTTTATAATTTTATATTAAAACATTTACAAATATGTAACAATAAATAAATCAAACTGTAATTATCATGCATGTATATAACAATAATTGAAAATATTGTACATTTAAAACCTTTTTCCTGTATGTAAAAATATTCAAACTATTCCTTATATATATTTTATATAAATTAAATACTAAAAAAAATTACGTAAAATACAAGTATAAAAAATGCATGTATAATTAAGTATATAAATAACAAATATATAAATATTTAAAAAAATTATTATATATTTTTGTGATAGTGTATATATATAAATAATGTATATAATAACCAATGTATATAATATATATATAATAAAAATTCATATATATAATATTTAATTATGTTTAAATTTATTTCCAAATAATGGATGTATAAATATATATATAATTAATTATTTACTATTATACATTTAATTTTGATTATTATTACTATATAATTATTTTGTTTATTTATAATTTATATTTATTTTAATAATTGTTGTTTTATAATTATAATTTTTATTAAATATTTTATTGTTGTTTTTTTAATATTTCTTACACATTCTTTAGGATAATATATTCATTCAACTATTTAAAAAAAGAGGGTTTGATTTTTAAAAATCATTTTAATCCAAAAACAAATTTGGTTCCACCTCACTTTTTTCTATGTGGGTGGTCATCCATACTTGATGTGAACTATCAGTTATAGCCAAAACCTGAGAGGATATTTTTCTATATGTTGGATGTGAGGTATAGGTCTACCGAGGGCCACTGGTGTTCCCGAAGAACATCATGTGAAGGGAAGATAAGGGGAATCCCAAGATGTAGTTGCCACCAGAGAGATCGTGGAATGGGAAACCGTGTTTACAGTAGCTTGTGAAAATATATAGTGAACACAAATTAAGATAATGTAATGATGATGTTAAAAATATCATGTAAAAAATGGAGAATGAAATTTCAACAATGACGTATGAGGAGATGATGATTTTTCCATGTATCGAATGTCTTACAGGTTATTGTAATTAGGTGGAATGTCCTGGTTATGAGGATTGGGGGTACATAATATAGTGTGATCATGAGAGTAAAAAATTCATTTGAGAGTATTAATGTTAGAGATAAAATTTCCCTCGGGTGTCAAATGTCAAGTAATATAAAAATCCTTCTTGTGAGAAAAAACCATCACGTGAATTTTTTTTGGTGTACTTGACTACATCCATTGGGATGTCGTGCTCCACCTCAATAGTTGTATAAAAGATGATAGTCATGGATCTATGATAATGATGATGGAATGATGAAGCCACATAATATTATAGATCAATTGAAGGTGGAGTAAATGATGAGGGATGTGATTTTTGTTAAGAAAATAATGTTGGAGCTGATGATAAATGACTAAATAAATCCTTTTTAACATCATTAAAAAGGATATTAACATTACTAAAGATATTATTATATCATCAAAGATATTAAATGGGTTTTTCCTTCATTAGTGATTTAATTAGTGCTCATAAAGGGGGGCCTTTTCCAGTGCTCTAAATAGCACTAATAAAGGACTAGCTTGCTGTAATGTGTTTTTTATATAACAACACACCCAGTAAAAACCCATAACTGATGAATCAAAAATATATAATTTAATTTAAATAGATTTTACATCATGAATAAAAACACTTCTTTATAAATTTCAAGAAATTTTATATATAATTACATTTCAAATTATCAATTAAGAATTTAAAAACATTAATGTTTCATATTTTGACGCCGATGATCCCCTCTCAAAAATGTATGCTCATGTTATCAGTTGACCGACAAGTCATATCAACCCCAACAAAAGAATACACCTATCTTATAAAATAAATCATTAGTTTGTAATACTATAATCAAATAAATTAAACATTAATATGAAAGAACACCTTAATAAAATGTTAATCTTTAATAAAAAGGACACATGAGGAGTTACATCTATCACAAAGTACGTTGTATTGAGGTCGGTTTGATTCTTACCCATCACAAATGAGTTATGGATCATTTTCCTAAAATATACAGACAATAAAAATGAATTTTCTCAATATTGATAATGTCAATTGTTCATTAACTAAAATTATTTTTAAATTTAAATAATGTCACACTTGTAGATACATCAGTCACATCATGCCTCAAATTGAGGTGAAACTGATTCCTACTTGTCGCAAATTACTTATGGATCATTTTCCTAAAGTATAAAATCAATCGGAATGTGTTTTCTTAGTTTTTAGTATGTCTTCTGTGGTTTTTTTCTAGAATTTCATTTCAAATTGGAAAAATGAATTTCAATTCATATCGGTTGCATTGTGCATCACATGGGTGTGAGACTCCTTCATATACATAAAAATGAATTATTTATCATTTTCATGAATTACCAATACAATCAGAGTGTGTTTTATTGGTTTTTAGTGTTTGAAATATTTTGATCTAAAATTTAAATTTTAAACTAATAATGGACAATTTTATTCATACTCATCACACTATGTGTAGAATTGAGGTCCGGTTGATTCCAAAACATCACAAATGACTCATGTATAATTTTTCTAAAGTTTCAAAACAATAAAAAAGCATTTGATTAGTAATCAACTATAAGTTTTTATTTTTAACCTAAATTAAAGTCAATTTTAAATAATAAGGAACATTTCGAGTCATAGTGGTCACACTGGGAATCTAATTGAGATATGGTTGAATCATAAAAATCATAAATGACACATGGATCATTTTTTTCTAAATATTCAAAACAATTATGAATTAATTTTCATTGTTTGTAGCATGTCACTTGTTCTTTTTTCTAAAAGTAATGTTAATTTTAAATAAAAAGAGATATTTTCAGTTATACCAATCATACCATGCATCATATTGAGTTGTGGTTGATTCCTACATTTCAGAATGTGTTTTCTCAGATTTAAGTATGTCAATTTTCGTTATTAATTAAATTAATATCAATTTTAAATAAAAAGACACACTTAAAGTTATAGAGGTCACACCATACGTCGGATTGAGGTGAGGTTGATTCTTACATATGATAAATGAATTATGAATCGTTTTTATATATTATCAAAACCATAAAAATTAATTTGATTAATATTCCATATGTCACATGTTCTTTTTAATAAAATTAATGTCAATTTTAAATAAAAACACACAAATAGTATTCTAGTTTCCACACCATGCATCATATTGAGGTGAGGTTGATTTCAACATATTATAAATGACTTATGAATCGTTTTTCTAATGTATAAAAAATATTTGAATTCGTTTTCAAATCTTTCAGTATGTTATTTTTTCTTTTTACGAAAATTAATGTCAATTTTAAATAAATAGACACACTTTTTTGTCATACCGGTCACATGATGCATCATATTGAGGTGATTTTGATTCCTAAACATAACAAATTTATTTTTTATCTTTTTCTTAAATTATTATAACAATCAGAATGCATTTTATTGGGTTTCAATGTGTCACATGTACTTTTTACTAAAATTAATGTCAAATTTAAATATATAGAGGCAATTAGAGTTATATCGGTCACACCGTGAATCATATTGAGGTGATATTGATTCCCAAATTAAAAATTACATATAGATACTTTTCCTAAAGTGTAAAAATAATCCAAAAGAATTTTTTTTCAGTAAGTCGCATTTTTATTATAATAAAATTATTGTCAACTTTAAATAAAAGACAAAATTTTAGTCATACTCATCAAACTGTGCATCATATAAAGAAATGGTTGATTCCTAAATGTCAAAAATGACATATAGACCACTATATTAAAGTATGAAAACAGATAAAATGAATTTTCTTAGTTTTGTGTCTATTAGTTGTATCTTTACAGTAATTTTTCTTAATTTTAAATAAAAATAAACACATTGAATCATACCGGTCACAACTTGTTGTTCTAATGTATCAAAACAATCCAAAGGAATTTTATCAATTTTCCGTATGTCGCTTGTTCTTTTTAGTAAAATTAATGTCAATATTAAATTAACAAATAGACATGGAATTATACCAGTCACAATATGCATCATATTATGGTTCATTCGACTCTTAAACATAAAATATGAACTATGTGTTTTTTATTATAGTATCAAAATAATCCAAATGTGTTTTCACAGTTTTCTGAGTTTTTAGTATCTCACTTGTTCTTTATAATTAAACTAATGTCATTTTTAAATAAAAATAACACATACAGTTATAAAAGTCACATTGTTTGTTAGATTGAGGTTCAGTTAATTCATACCCATCAAGAATGACATATATATCATTGTCCTAAAGTATCAAAACAGTCAAATTTTTTTCAACTGTTTTCATTAGTTTAGTTGTTATTTTTTATAAGATTGACGTAAATTTTGAATAAATAGATTAGATATTTGTCGTACCTGTCACACTGTGCATAATATCGTGGTGTGGTTGACTAATACACATCACAAATAACTATTCGATCATTTTAAAAAATTATTAAAATAATACTAATAAGTTTTAATGTTTTTAAGTATTTTTGTTGTACTTTGTTAGTTTTTTGTTTCTCAACTATCTTTTTTACTTAAATTTATATAAATTTTAAATTGAAAGAAGCACTTGGAGTCATACATGTCACACTATGTGTGGGATTGTGGTGAATCGGATTCCAACAAATAAAAAAGTATCGAAAAATACACCATCTTCCAATGTTATCAGGATTTCCATTTCATTTATTTGTCAAATATCCGACATTTCATATTCACTTCACGTTATTAATGGGAAAACCATTATTGTTTTTCAAAGATAGGTGAGTGGAGGAATATCATGAGACAATTTTATCCAGAGAATTAACTGTAGTGAGAATATGATCTTCCTCCACTCTTCTTGGATTTCAAAGAAAAATTGTTTTCAAAAAAATATGATTGACTCTATGCAGTGTTGAAAACTCGACAAAGGGAAGCAATGGAAAGTATAAAGATATGTCAAAAAATGAAATTATTTTTAGAAAAAATTGATAAGGAAATATAATTACAAATAATAGATACAATTTATCAAAAAAGTAATTAAATATGTATTAAGAATTCACCATTTCATGTTGGTTTTATACATTCTTGAACCATTTCATTGTTTTCATAATATCAATTGCATCCTCGAATCCCACAATAAAGAGAAGCTTTAGTAAAAACACCCCAACTCAAATAATGTAATCCACCTATATATGAAAATAATTATTATATGAGTTGTGTTAAAAAGAAATAAATAAAAAATTAATATGAAAAAATTTAATACTTCTATGGAAGTCACATATTCAAGCTACTTGTGTACATTTTTCATTAAGGTCTGTTGACCATAAATTTCTATGAAAATCTATATCATCTTGTGAATATTTGTCTTTTTTACAACAATAGTAGAATTTTAATAATATAAATATGGAAATGATTAATAAATACTTTAAATTAAATCACAATTATCCTCAAAAATACCTATTTCGAGAAGCTATTTTGATGACAAAATATGATATATCCCATAAATTTACATATATAATAACATAAATCTTTTATATTTATCTATTTCAAAAACTATAGAAACATTAAGAAAGATATGAAATTTTTATTGATATGTGTTTTGATTATGAAAAAATATTATATATACATGGATTATTTTCTAATTATAGAACTTATTTGAGTCCTTATGTGCAATGCCCGTACACATGCCAGTATTTGATGATACTTTTACGCTACCCAATCATAAAATAATCCTCATTAAAAAATAATATATGTTATATTACATGAATATTAGTTTTACATTTTTTAGATATAGTGTATTAAAAATTGAAAAACAACATCATGTGTTATCGATTGTTTCAGTATCCATGCAGTGAATCTAGAAAATAAGACTTTGAAGAATCTATATTAACAGCAATTGGAATTAAATTTCTCTTAAAAACAAGAAAAATTATTAATTAATAAAATAAAGGAAAATATATTTAGTAAGGTTAAATTATATGTTTTTACCCCTACATCGTTGGTATTAAGAAGTGTCTATCATCCATAAGTTTTTATTCAATCAATTTGGGAGGGTCATCCACTATTTCATCTATTTCTTTGGATTCAATTTTTGTTTCTTTTTCTGTAGAGGTGATGTGAGGACTAATGATTCAAAAATTTTCTCAGGGGGGAATCCCATCACTTTTTATTGATATATATGCATGTTAAAAATTTGAAATGTATTTATTCATAATTGAGAAAGTATATTAGCTTTTGGAAAATGAAATCATGAAAACATACCTCAAGTATAAATTTATTCCTAAGGATACCAGCCATTCTTAGTTGAGGATTTGATTTACATTTTAAAGAGAAATGTAGTCTCTACATTCCTCTTCAGACATTTTTTAATTCAAAATCAACTACATGACTAATTCCGTTTTCAAAATTTATATCTACATGAAACTTCGATGTTAGTAAATATGTATATTAAAAATGTGGGTTAAATGTGGTTTCAACAATTCTTTTCGATTATTTGGATGATCCTTTAGATGTATTTGAGTCGGAATTTTTTTCACCCCCTTCACATTATTTCTATGTAATAACAATCATTAGTTCAGACGTTTTTTCATTAATTGTTAATGGTTTATCATGAAATATAAATTGGAAATCAATACCTCCTTATCAACATGTGTTTTTGCAAGATCTGATGTCCATGTAGTGAATTTTTCTACAGCTTTGTCAATTGTATGAATATCTTCATCATCAAGTGGACAAGGTTGCACGACACTTGTATCATGATCTATACTAATTTCTATGCTCACATGACCTGTCAGAAGTGGTCTATTGTGTAGCCTGTCGTCATTGATATTGACCACCGTTGGCCTCATTAAAAGGCGAAAGATAAGGGTTGATAAATATAAATCACATTCGTTTTTACCTCATATAAGGTCAATAAAATAAAATCTTCAATGTCTATCTGATTAACATTTCTTTGAAACAATTATTATAATATTTATTATGTTGAATAAGATATCTCTTTGGAGGGTAATGGCTTGCCACAATTCTAGTGGTGGTGTGGGTGGGGATCTTCACACAATGGTTGCTAATGACTTGTTTCTTGAAATTTCTTCATCCCCATAATAGTTTCTAGAAACACATTCTACCATTAAAATTTTTATTCAAGAAAATAAAATCATGTTTTCATATATTTTATTTTATTATCTTTATCAATATTTATTTTAAAAAATGTTCATGGTGTCACACAAAAAACTGAACCTTTGATGCAGCCATACTATTCTGGCTACTTTAAGGCCATCAATAGTTGGTGTTCATTGAGTATAGGTGTTTTTGGTTACTATGAATAAGATATATTGACTATATTGGAAAATAGGTTATCATTTATTTGTAATAGAAATTTAATGAAATTTTTATTATTATGTCATACTTACGCATGTTTTCCACATTTTTTGTGTGTTTTCATCTATTAGTATCACATCTTTTTTTACACTTTACTCCTTCCATAACAGAAGGAGTGGGATATAAGTGTCTTAGTATTTCGATACATCGTTGTTCATATAAATAGAGAAAAGTAATTATGTTTTTGATTCATGTCACATAGATGTATTTCAGTAGATTTAAGATACATTCCAATATTTTTTAAGTGCAGCATACCCTATCCTAGTATTATAGTAGGGATATATTTGTTTTTTCTCCCTCTCCTTATTTTGATCACTCATTTTATCATTCATTAATAAAATAATATCAATCAAAGTGATGAATACATGTATTTTCAAACAATGTATTACCAAAAAAATATACCTTAAAATAAACATATACATGACATCTTGTAAATGGATCCCACACTTCATTGGTTATTAGGTATGCATACATAACTGGTGGGTACATGTCTATTTTACCTTCTAAAAATTTAAGATGTTATCTCAATATAATTGTGTGAAACCCTCTAGGAATCCTTCCAGAAATCATTAATGCATATTCTTGTGGGATTAATATAATATAAGTCCATTATTCAAGGGATTATGAAGGGTAAATAAATATTTTTTTATTTTATTTTTTAATAAAATAATTAAATGATTTCATAATTTTACCATATTATCTTCCTAAATTACTTTCTTATGCCCATACACAACATGGTTCCATGAATCTAAATCAATCAGAATGCATTTACAAGTTATTATTCCTATGTAACTATTGAACATTGACTTATTGGGGTTAACATGCTGGCCCATCACATTATATCCAACATCATATTGTGTTATTTTTATATTACCTTTAATTATTTTTACTAACACTATAACACAACAACAATGCTCTATTTTTCTTCATCAGCATTCTTTCATTTACTACCCTTTCCATATATTGAACATCATGAATATGTTGTTCCTCTAGAACTGTAGCATAAGATTATGCAAAATGTCATTGTACCTCGGTATTTGGAGAAACAACTTGTTAAGAAACCTATTGTTACTTAGTCTTGGGAGCACCATAACATGTACAAGTTTATTGTTCCTGTCCACTGCGATATTCAGTAGGTTGAGATACTTATTATTCCTCATAATTGGGATCACCAACATTTGTAGAAGTCATTATATGTAGAATTACATTATCATTTAATTTATATTACATAAAATTATCTACAAAAATAAACTTACATGAATTAATACATTGTATATTACAAATAAATATTACATAATTATAGAAATATATTATTTTAATGGCTGGAGGGATTGGAAACCTCTATCAAGTACCAAATTACCTTCATTGTGGTCTCCTCTTACATTCAATACTCTATATATATTGGGACAATTGTGAAATTATTATGACATAAATATGAAAGGGTAATCCTCAATTGAATTTTCATTTGACCCTTCATTGGTTTTGGTTTATAATAGAACTATTGAAAAAATTTCGATTAGAAGAATATGTAATATAAAATAATTATACTAAGTATGATGCCTTTATAACGATTTTTTCTTTTTTCCATTCCTTACTAATGTACACATTCATAAATCCCAATTCATCTACTTTTATATCACTCATGTTATCATCCCAGATGCACTGAAAAATATTCACTTTGAATGTTTTATGACTCAACTAACATTTTATTAGATGAAAACAAAGTATGAAATATTTTTTAAAATTAGATATCTATCCTTAGTACCAGAAAAATGTTTTTCTTCAGCCACAACTATAAATCCACTATGTTTCATGGTACTATCTTCATCGTGTTCATTTGTATAAAACATATAACCATTGAAATATAATACATACACATGGCCATCGTGATATCCATCAAAGTCATTCTGAAATTGAATCTAGATTTTCCATGAGACTCTATAAAAATATGGTCTCATAACCATCCTATAAACTATTATTTATGTGCATTTGATATCCACATTTCATCCATTGATGGATTCAAATTCCAAAAAACTTAATTGTGGGTTTCAACATATGGGTAAACCTCCAAACTATTAGCTAAAACATAAATGTGGGCATGCTCCCAAACTGTAATATTGATTGTGTCAACATCTCTTCTAAAAATTCCATTACCCTAAAGTTAGCCAATGTGATGAGATTTCATAAGACCATTGATTTTAACACTAGACGGGTAGTCAGTATAGAATTTAACAGATTCCTGAACAATATATCACTCTTTCACACAACCCTTAGGCCAACATTAATTTTTGATATACCCTTTTAAATTATTCAAATAATATTCAATGGGAGTACATCCATCTCTAGTCTATACGACCACATAGTCAAATATCATTAACTAAGTGAACCACCATATGAATAATCCTATAAAATAATACTGGCTCGAGGAAAATTTCCAATTAACATAATCTGAAGGAAATTTTTCTTCCCATAGTCATCAATTTTACTAGGAATATAAATTTTCGACATATAGATTTTAAAATGAAATAGAGAATGGTAAATGTATGACAGACATTCTTGGGAATAGTTCTATGTAATGCTAAAAGAATTAGATCTTACATTCAAAAATGATAGTCATGTAATTTTAGACCGTTTATCTTTAAATATATGAACAAAATATTCTTGATATTCCATGAATAAGCCTCAAGAACCATTAAAACATTAAAGAAGTTAAAAAACTAATATATCTATCTCTAGGAATTAGAGTAAGTTGTTGGAGGAGGAAAGGTTCATTTTTCACCCTTAAATAACGCTAATTATTCCCATATTCCAATGCCATCCAAGTCCAACCTAGACATAAGCCAATACTTTGTTTTTTGGGAGTATTCAGAAATGTGATGATGAAACTTTCCCTGACATTTTTTTCAACGTCAATGACATCAATACAATATATGACTTACAAAAAATTCCCTTCTGGTAATGAGAAAAAACTAATCTCTTTTACCAATCGTTTTACGCAAATGGTTTACCAAAAGAATTGTTTACATCCTTTACATTCTAAAGTTTTTGATCACCTATAAATGTTGATTTTTATATATGTTCATCTGAACTTCTATCAAATTATTTCATCCATGATTGGTTCTTATGTCATTAGGGTAGAAATATATGATTTCCTAGAACCAAGTTCTTCGATGAATGTTTCATCTTAATTGACTATGTAACTTGTTAAAAAGTATGAAACCATTTAGTACCTTTAATTCTATATCCTAAAAAGTTTCCATAAGAAACAGAGTCATTTATCATCCTATACAACATGGATCTCAATTTGAAGTCTTCATTTCGGTAAATATCATACAATGTAACACCTGAATCTGAAAATTAATTCAAATACTCAATAAATGGATCCAAATAAAAATCAATATCATCACCATGTTTTCTTGATCCTGATATCATCCAAGAAAATATGATATATTTTCATTTCATGGATAACCATAGTGTAATGTTATAATATACCGACATAATCAGCCATGTGTTGTGAGTGCTTCTTTAAAAACCAAAAGGAGTCAATCCATTTGTAAATAACACAAGATGAAGGTTTCAAAACTCCTTTATAAATTCAAAATACTCATGATCAATTTTCTTCTATTGAGCAGTGTCTACCAGGTGATGATGTTTTCCATATTTATTTCTAGTCTCTCTGTGTCACTTCAATTGTATTGTTGTCTCATCACTTCTATATAGGCACCTAAACCATGGAATTATTGTAATGTACCATACAAATTTCATATGAGCCGATTCATATTTCATGTATCGAGAAGCACCACACATTGGTAATTATTTACGTGTTTTTTGGTACTTGATAAATAGAATTCATCATTTTGAAGGCATTTATTCATTCAAATATCATACCCATCAAACATAGCCTTCATTTGTCATCATATATTCGATTATATAGTCATCATATTCTAGGATAATATCATTCTGGATAGAAAGTAGTTTGGTAAAACCGGCATACCTACATCCATTACGTCTTTCAAATTATATAGGCTCGGTACGATTTAAAATGCTATATATTTAGTGAAACTAGCATACAATTCTGTTTTTGACAACTTTTTAAGATAGCCACAAAATTTAAGCAATCATAATGTTAATTAATAGCTATCATTATCATTTTCTCAATAATATATTCATCATAATTCACATATATAATAACATCCTCGATATAGTCTACATAATTTTTCTCACTTGTAATCAAATCATATGATCCATAAAACAGTGTGTTATCCTAGTTACTAGATATATTCTCTGTATCCCAATATTTATTCCAAAATTTATAAATCCGATCAATTCCAAGATATATCATGTGTTCATCCAACAACTCTGGACTAATTAGTCTTGAATAACAACAGCTTAAACACAGAAAAAGGATTTGAGAAGGGTCATATGCATGGTCTTTTTCAAACTTGATGAAATCCTTTGATACATCTTCATAATATTTTATCATATGATGGGAATCCATCCAATAATTATTCAAAATAATTCTATTTCATTTGGTAATATTATTATTTAACAATATATATATGAAAAATATGTTCAATTGAAGATAGATCTCATGAATTTTTTAACAGAAAAGGGTGGTAATTTATTCATTCTTTCTGATCTAGTAGTTGAATTGTATATGCATGTCTTATGTGTGAAAACAAATGTTTTAGGGAAAAACCTAATAAAAAATATAAAATATAGAGTGTTGTAAATATAGTTTTCATAGAGTGATTTTGGAACTATATATACAACAAAGAACATCACCACAATGGTTAAAAGGATACATAAAATGTAACTGGATTTTTAGGGTTCTTAGGATATAGGGAGTTGGATTCATCATAGAGGTTTTATATCTAAGGTCATCTAGTTTATTAAATGGTATTAATGTATGGGTAAATCTCTCAAAAATTGAATTCTAGATTCATGTAAGGGTTTTTTGAGCATTAAATATGGGTAATCTAGTTTATCTATTACTAAAATTTTGAGGGTACATCGACCATGGAGATAATTTTGTGTTTCATTCCAATTTAAAATGACACGCCCACACTATATAAACTCTTTTAGACCTCCACACTATTATGATAAGGACAAGATAGGTCTCATTCATCCTTCAAATAATCCCAATAACCATAATTTGGTGCTTTCACCCCTGATTGAGGAACATAAGAAGCACCTTGCGGTCAATGAATCTCAAAATAAGGATAAAAATGATGCTTATGATACATAAATCTCCTCTCAGGAGGCTGATGATTAACCTAGTCATATTGAAGAAACATATTTAAGTTCATAGGCCAGAAAAGGAAAAAAACCCATGGTTGATGGTGATGGCTTCATCAACCCCATTCCTAGAAAAACTATAAAGTGTAGAGACTATTCCTAGATGGAACAAACTATTATTAAAAGGTCTCTATCACATTATAAGATGGAAAATTTTGATTCTCCAATGCCCCCATTACTGTATGATTCCCCTTCACATCCCATAATTATAGACCAATATTCTACCTCCTCTCAATCATCAGACTCAGATTGCTCTGAGTGTGATCTTGAAAATGACCCATATTACAGGGATGCCTTCCTAATTGATATGAATTTGGATATCGCTGAGGAACTCAAAGCATGGATGAATGATAATGACATTCATGCATTCTAACAATACATGAATAGGGAAATGACGACTGAAAACTACTTACTACAAAAGAGGAGAATGTTCTTTAGAGTGGTGGAAGAAATTATAAGGAATCCACATTTTGATTTCAATGCAATTCCTTAGGAATAATAGTTGTTTGCAATCAATCCTTTATAATTTGATGTTCTGACTTTGACTTGCATCGATCTTGCTATGACTTTGAGGACTCTTTTCAGTTTCTATCTCCATTTTTTATCGATGGTCATGGATGATTGTATTCATAGATTGAACTTTGTTGGTTTCCATTTAGTCTGTCATTATCAGACTTCCTAGGTTCCCTTAGAGACATATGGAACATTTTTGTTGGTTTAACTTTTGGATCACATGTTGGTTGTCAATGCTACTATTTTTCTGACTGCAGGATGTTGATGTGGTTTAGTAACATGAAGTAGATTCTTTTTGACTTCTATGGAAACATCATCACATGTTTCATATTATGATGTGGGTGTGAATGTGGTCATTATTTCTGGTAGTTTTTCTGTGTATTGTTGTATTTTCCAGAACCCCTTTTTTGTTCCACTGGTTTGACGCGGTCTGCAGTACAATTGAGCTTTGATGGTCTTTTTTTTGGAAAAGAAGAATTCTCTCCTGAAACAAAGAGCAGGTCTGGAAACTCCTTTTTTTATACTCTATTATTTATTGTCTAACCTGAATTATCTCTATAACATGGTGATGGGGTAAGTGTATTACACCTCGTGTTTCCATTATAACATTTTGATTTAATAAATTCCCAAGGCATGGACTAGTTTTCAGTTCATGTCACTATTAAAAATAAAAATTTTACTTAAAGTTTCAATGTTAAATTGAAGTTACCCATACAAGAATATGTGATTGAGCTACCACTCATTATCACGGTTGATGTTTCAAGAACTTAGAAAAGATATGGAATAAAACAACTTCACTATTAATAAAGTTCCCACTCAATATTCAGGGAACATTAAAGATAAAAAAAAATTAATAGGGAGTTATGAATAAAGAATTCAGATCAAGAACCCATATAAAAATAACACAATAGACACACAAAATTCATGAGAAACCATTATAAATATCTTATAATGATGAAGATGAAAAAAAAATAAAAACCATCATATTATGAGTTTCATTACTTCATGCTTAAATATAAAATTTTTGGAAAAATAATATGATTTTTTTTAGTTACGATAAATAAATTTTTGAGTGAATAAATAGAAGAGAAGAATGATACTACATAGAAATAATTTATTAACATTTTAATGGTAATGAAGAAAAGTTCACCACAGTCTAGGGAAGAATATTAATTGCATAACTATATTCTAATGTCTGGAAAGGTGGATCCATGAAATCTCAGAGAAAGTAGTATCTATTAATTGGTAGATACGATGTCCTAGAACTTGTTATTTATACTTTGATTACATGAATGGTACTTCATGCATTAAAAATTAAATTAATCATATTATTACATATTATTAATTATATTTCATGACTCTAATGTAATAATATATTTGTGTATTTCTCACTTTGATAAGGTAATAGTAGTTCCCCTCTATGATGAGAACATTGAAGTGCAATAAAAATACTTTTAATATAGTTCTACATTTGGATAGACTAAGATGAGGGGAAACATGGTATATATACCATCAGGTATGATTACCTGTAATGGGATGAGAATTAATCTCATAAAGATTTAAAATGGTAATTCCAAAATGGGAGATTGTGAGATCAGACCCACTAGTAGGAATTCCATATGTTTTGATATCATTAGATATTCCAATATTCGAGCATGTGAACTGGTCCTTAGACTTTATGATTATATTTAATGCCTGTCACGACTCGTGCACTTATATTCGCTGATGAAAACCATCATGACATATGTTGGTATGAATAATGGTATGTTGGGTGTGTCATAAATGACATTTTATTGATGTATAAGTCAAGATATGATTTTTTCCCTTTCATATTTTTAGAGGTTGATATCTCGACCCTTTTATTGAAATAGAACAATCATCTAAATTCCATGGCCATGATGTAATGATGAGGTTTTTTCATATAGTCAAAGAATGGTGTATCAACCATATAGGTTGATGACACCATCATACAACCTTCTTGATGATATTTTGTGACAAGGTGATTATATTACAAAGTTAGCATTCATCTTTGGTTTTCATCATTGAAAATTTAAGACCTTTATCATGGGTTCCTTGACAAGTTTATATATAGTAATCTTGTCCTTTAGGAAATCTCACCTAATTCTATAGAGAAATAATCCTCAAGGGTTACACACTAATTGTTTCTAGTGTTCTCCATTAAATTATATTTGAATTTAATTATTGAAGTAAATAATATTTTTAAGACCCATGAATAATTTTATTTACGTTATATTGATCACATCAATTAAATAAATATTTATTCACATGATTTTTTATAAAATATAAACATTTATTTAATTCAATATTTAATAAATATTTATTTACAATTTTGTGAATAAAATATTTATTTATGAGAATAAAATATTTATTCAGGCCTTCATTATGTACAAGAGGATTGAAAAGGGACCAAGTCTGTGTCCAGTGATAAAATAATTATTTACAAGTCTGTAAATATTATTTATACATTTTTTCAAGTTGATTCACCACAAAATAATAATACTATCATTATTATGATGTGGAATAGGATTTAATTAATTGTTATAATTATATTTAATTGCTATTATGCAATTATATATTTTAACTGAAATCTCACCTCTATAAATATAAGGATAAGACTATTGTGTAATTAATTCAAAACCAATTCTATGTTTGAGAATAGTGAATTGTTGTGCATAATGATTTCTCTCTCCAAAACTTCTTTCTCTCTCTCAAGAATGAGAAACCCAATATAGAATTTCTTCATGACTGTTAAAAGAGCGATCAATAATGAACAATGAAGACATTTGATTCTCTATGGTAGCACCTGGAAAACGAATGGCATTGCATAGAGACCATTGAAAAATGTTTGGATCACAACTAGAGTGATTCTACCGTTGGGTACTCACATGAACAATAAAGGAAATCCAAAAGGGTCTTTTCATATGATCAACAATTAGTAATGAAGAATGTTCCTAAGCCTAGTTATTTATTTTTTTCAGATATAAAATAAATAAATTATAAATTTGAAGTGAAAAATCATTGATATTGGTTCCGAGTAATGATTATGAAATAAAATTTTAATATATCACCCACCAATGCACCCTTCCACTACTCTCAGAACCGCAAGTGGAATCAGAGCGATCATATTTAAATTTATAATCATTTATTTGATTGTTGATGTATGCGCAATTGTTTAAGATTTAATATCATGTTATCTTTTTTTTAATATTATTTAAATTAACATGTTATTGATATATTAAACATGTTCGTTCAGTTTTTCATTTTAAAAAATGTTTAAGAAAAAATGGAGTATCGATGGATATTAGATCAAGATGTTCCAAATATTTTTCTTGTCAAACTGGGTTACATAGAATATGGACGGAGTACACGATGTATTCCCATGCACAATGTATCTAGATGTGTCGAGTAATTAATTACAAACAGTCCCTTTATTACACATTGTGTGTTGATCGGGTCAACCTGGAACATGGAAATTAGATACAGGGTGTGTAATTGGCATGTACAAACCGTGTAGTCTGGCAGAGTCTACACACCGATCCCCAGGTGTGTGACTTGGATGTACGGAAACTAAGGTACATGGAGTGTAGTAGCATGTACATGTCATGTATTCTCCCATTAATGTTCAAAATTAAAATTACATTAAATTTAAAATAGGTGCATTAAAACCTTATTTTATAAATTACCACATGATTGTGTGGTTGACAATATAATAATGGTTATAAAATTTTATAAAATTATTTTTTTTATAATTAATATTTCATTATTCGTTTTTCTGTTTATTTTTCATGAAGGTAATTAATTTTGGGTATCTACAAATAATATCATATTATTGTTAAGATTAAAGTGAAATAATTAATTAATTAATTCACGCATGTTTTTCAGAAAAAATAAATGAAAAAAATAAATGAACTCTTGTTTACAACTATTGTATATTCGTTGCATGTGTGATTGTTCATGATCTTGAAAAAGAAATATTGATTTATTTTAATTCATTTTGTTAAATTAATGTCATGGTTTTTCAATTATTTAATATTAAATTAACAAATGGACTATGAGTCATCCCTCACTCCATTATTATGTAGGGCCTATGTGTAGAATGATATTTTTGTAGTTACCATTAATAAATCCTTTGCATTCCCTCACTTTCATGTGAGTAATAAATATTTGTAATCAATGGATCATCCCAATGTGTCTGGGGGTGGTTCAAGATGGAACCGTAATTATGCCAACTCGGGGATACATAGGTGGACATGTGGAATGATGTAGCTCGTGACATTTCTGATATAAGGAGTAATTTACCATAGGTCATAAGTTGATTTAATGTATTATCATTAAATAAACCATTATATAAGCTCATGATTGGATCATTTATTTATTTATTTATTTATCGTATAATTCATTTAAATTATATTTATTGATGCAACACCATGATCATAAATCTGAATGAATTAATATACCATGTCGGAATTTAAATAAATTTGATTATGAATAAATGAATTATCCAACATTGTTTAATTAATTAAGTAAAAATAGACATAAATTTCAACAATATATTTAAAACATAAAACATGATAAATATTAATGCATAATGAAATAAAATCACTTAATCAAATATTATGATATATTATGCCTTCTATTACTTGATTTTAAAAAAACACAATTGAACAGTGTGTTTGAACACCCCTTATTGGGAGACTTACTTTTATAAGGGGAGTTATTATGAATGATTTATGTTGACATAACCATTTTACATCATGTGGGGTAGCCCTTTCAATACTTTTTGTAATTTAGAGGCAACTGTTCATAAAATCAAAGTGAAGTTTCTGGATTGGGGAGTCCACTAAACGGATCAATGAGATGCTATCCTGGAGTCGGCAAGGATTTTCCTACATAAATACCTCAAAATAGATTGACCATCCCTTATTGGGAATATGAAAATGAGAATATGGATACTTACTAGTTGAATGTCCTTGGAACTATACATTAAAAGTTCAATGGTGAGAACTATTGGGTCTTGATAAAATAGTGGAAAAATTAATAAAATCAATTAATTATTTCTCATTAAATTTGTAAAAAAGAAAATTAATAATAATATGATCTTTTAATTGTAGAATAAACTGAAAAGATCACTATCCCTATGATAAATATTTTATAATGAAAATACTCTCACAAGAAGTAACTACTATGAGTGGTTTAGACACCTTTGGGTTGTTCTATGCCATGAAATAGAAATCATACATTCTAGAATCCTCAATGAATGATTCGCCTATTCAATAGGAGAGTGATGAAGAGTTTTTAGTCTATACAAAACATATGAACGAATCAGCTAACAATCAATGTTTGATGCTTTCATATATTTCTACTAAACGCATGAAGTATCACGTAAACATAGATGTGTATAACATGCTTGAGATCCTCGATGGTCTTAACCTGGAGAGATCTAGATACAAAATTTTTGAGACTTCCAAGGCATTTTTTTAGAGTGCACATGGAGAGGGTTCCTTATATGTGCCTCATTTAGTCAATATCATTGGACACATTGAATTTATAGAGGTTATAGTGTTTAATGTCCTTGAAGAACTAGGCACTGATATCATTCGTGAATCACTCCCTCATAGATTCTCATGTTTTTTTGTTGAATTTTTATATGAAAAACGTTGAGTAGTCACGTCCAAATAACCTTATCCTCCTTTTCCATGATTGATAATGATATGAAGGGTGAAAATCCTTCTATCCTTATAGTGAACAAAAAGAAATGGGAAGCAATATGATTTATTCACATAGATTCTTCACGCCCTTCCAAGAAGAATAATATCAAAGGGGAAGCAAGAAACATAAATATTTCGGTTCTGCATGTGGAAAGAAGTTCCACTTGATGAAAAACTGCAACCATCTGAATAAGCAAGGGGAAGCTTCAAATATTTTTTATATTTGAAACATATCTACATCTAGAAATTGGGTATTAGACACATCTTGTTGTGCTAACATATGTATTCAAATACAGGAAACTTGTAGATTAAAAAAATTGAATTAGGGATATTAGATATATGAGATGCCAAAAGAGATAAACACGTCGTTGTATCTATCAAAGACTAAAGACTCAAATTTATGACCAGAATGATCATGTTTTTAAAGGGTTTTTATTATGTGCCTTCAGTTACCAAAAACATTATTTCTATTTCTAGAGTAGATACAGATGGATTCATTTTCATATTTCGAAATAAATGATGCTTCATTTATAATGATTGAATTTGTTATGGTAAATAACATTTACATAATTGTCTTCACATGTTGAATTTTATGAACCAAGTAATAGAAATCGATAATGAAGTTACTTCAATTGAGATATACCACGATAAACTATGGATTTACCGTCTAGGTCTTGTAAATAAAAAAGTCTTGAAAAATTTACATCAAGATGATATTTAGATTCATTAAAATTGAAACCAATTAGTGTATGTCACACATTTTTATAATGAAAAATGAAAAAAAATCCCCATTTAGTGGTTAAAGTGAAAGGGAAAAAGAGCTTATTGAATTAGTTCATACTGATATGTGTGGACAATTTCCTATTGAATAAAGGGTTGCGTACTCATACATAATAACTTGTAATAATTATTTTAGTATATATGGATATATTTAAATAATGAGGCATAATTTAAAGTCTTTTTATAACTTGATGGAATACAAGAACGAGGATAAAAATTAGATTCATTGTAAGATTAAGAAACTATACTCAGACTAAGTTTGAGAATATCATAATCAAGACTTCACTGATTAAGTATGGGATTTTGGGACCCATTACCAACTCACTCCTCCTTACATGACTTAGTGGAATGGTTTATGTGAATGGATAAAGCAAACATTATTTGACATGGAGAGATCAATAATGAGTCATGAAAGTCTTCCATTATCCTTTTGTGGATATTATTAACAAGTAGCCGCACAAATACTAAACAAAGTACAAACTAAATCGATAAATTGTATTCCATATGAATTTTGGAGTGGAATAAAGCCATTTTTACAAATTTACATGTGTGGGGGAACAAAGATATTGTTAAGTCATCTTCACGTGAAAAACTTTCTCCCTGAGGTACAAAGTGTACCATTATAGAATATCCTAAGGGAATTAAGGGATATTTCTTATATGGCCCCTTGAATAAAAGGGTTATATTGGAAATACATTCCTTATTAATTGAGAGGAATCACATCTTCAAAATAGATAGTGGGAGTCTAATAGACTTTTATGAAGTCGTAGCTCACGACACAAAAAATTTGTTATAGGTGTATATTCCACATAGCCCTATGAAAAAAGAAACTGTTCTAGAGACATAAGAACTATGTAGGAGTACAAGAGAGGTTATAGAAACATAATGATATGGTTTTCTAGTTATCGAGTATGGTGACTCATTATTAGTTGATAATAATGATACTCTGAAATATAAAGAAGTAGTTTGTGGCACTGATGTTTCCATGTGAAAAGAAGCCTTGAATATTGAAATGGATTTCATGTACCAAATCCATGTTAGGATTTTGGTAGATCCTCCAGTGAATGTAAAGTCTTTTGGTTGAAAATGTTTATTCCTTAATCAATTTATCATGGTTGGAGAAGGTAATACCTATAAGGCATGATTGGTTGCAAAATGGTTTGAACAACATCATGGTATTGACAATGACAAAACCTTTTCACCTGTTGAAATGTAGAAATCCACCAGAATTTTGCTTTCCATTACGGCTTACCATGTCTATGGGATTTGGAAAATGGATTTCAAAAATAGAATTCCTCAATGAGATCTTTCAAGAAGTTGTCTACATGACAAAACATGAGGGTTTTGTGACTCCAAAGGATACCAATAAGATATGAATGTTGCAAAAATATGTGTACGGATTAAAGAAAGAATCTAGGTAATGAATTGATCATTTTGATGAATCAAAAATCTAATTTATTTTTATAAAGAATGAATGTGAGACTTGTCCCTAAAAACTATTTAGTTGGACTTCAGTCATTTTCTTAATAGTCTATGGTGATGAAATATTTCTTATTTGAAATGATATACTAGTCTTACAGTCTATAAAGGAATGGTTGAATAAATGAATATCTATGAAAGTCAAGGGATATTCCAAATATATTCTTCGGATAAATATATATCATGATATATCAAAGAGGTTTCTTGACCTATGTTAATGTACATAAATAAACTAGACAGTGAAGAGATTCTATATGGACCAATTCAAGAGGGGATTGTTCCCAACATCACATGGCATTCATCATTCCACGAAATCGTGTCCTCAGACCCATGAATAATGAAATATAATTTTAAGGATTCCATAAACATTATTGATTGGGTATGTCATGTTTTACATTCTATCTAATAGGCTAGATGTTTCTTATGAATTATGAGAAGTAGGTGGATATAATACTGATATATGTGAATTTCATTAGATGGAAATAAAGACTATCCTGAAATATCTGAGGCTTATATGGGATATGTTCCTGGTTTATGATTTAGATGAGTAACCTTCCATCAAAAGATATGTAGATGCTTCTTTATAGACTGATCACAATAACATGAAGTAAAAAATGGGATACATCTTCACTTGGAATGGAGGATCTATGACATTGAAGGGATCAATGTAGGTTGTGGTCACATATTCTACACCATAGTCTGAGTATATTTATGGTAAATAGTATTTTTCAAGCACAATTTCATCCAAGATATTTATTTGGTAACTCATATTAAATATATCATCACACTCTATTATGATAATATTGCGGCAATGACTCTCACAAAAGATTTAAGGTCATATCAGCTGGCGAATCACATACATTGGAAGTGTCATCTCTGGAAGGATTTTTCTTAGAGAGTTGAAGTTGCAATGAGTATTATTTCTATGTAATAAAACATGTAAGACCCCTTGACTAAATCCTTAACTCAGTAGGATCATGATTATCATTTGAGGTCTAGGGGACTGAAAGGCACAGGTTGTTGGATCAAGCCCAAGTGGTAGTTTGTTAGTGTCGGTTTCCCAAAACAATGTATTTGAACTTTGATAACATGAATAATTGATGTATTAAATATTAAATTAATCATATTTTCATATATTGATCATTTTCATTCATTAAAATAATCTTATGATTTCCTATAGTATATGTCACATTGAAATGGTCATAGTTGATCCCCACTATGAAGAGATCCTTGAAGTGAAATGATAATATTCTCAATATAGTTCTCTAGTTGGATAACATACTATGATAGGACACATAGTGTATAGAATGTTAGTTGTGAGTACCAATAAGAAGATGGGACTAAATCTCTTGAAGTTCACAAATAGTAATCTCAAATAAGGGTGATTATGTAAATAGGCCCACCAGTAAGAATTCAGCTTGTTTTAGTGTAATCTAATATTACAATCTGTGAGCCTGTGTAATGGTCCTTGGACTTTAAGATTATCATTAATTCATTTCATGACTCGCAAACATAGATTTTCTGATGAATGATTTCACCCCATTTTTCAAGAGAAGTAGGGTATCTGGGAGTGTCATGAATGACATGATATTAATAGATATTTCAAGAATGGATTTCTCCCTTCTATGTCAACGGAATTTTAAAAGTCAACAATTTAATTGAAATAGAACTTTTTACACAAATTGCATGGCCATTGTGTAACTATGAGTTTATTTTAGATAGTAAAATAATGATTTATCAATCATATAGGTTGAATACACCATCATGATACAAGGTTGATGATATTATTTGAAAATGATATTATTTTACACAGTGAGAGTTCATATGTGTTTATCATCATTGAGACTTTTTTATCATTCTCTCGAGTGCCTTGACCCATTTCAATACAGTAATATTGGACTTTATTCATGCCCTCCTAATACCAATGAGAAATAATCCAAGAGGGTTACACACTTGGTATTTCTAGTGGTCTCAATTAAATTTTATTTTAATTTAATTAATGGAATAAATATTATTCACAATATTGAAAATTAATTTTATTTATGTTATATTGATCATATAAATTAAATAAATAATTTTTCACCAAAATCGGAATAAAATATATATATTCATATTACTAAATATTTATTAATTATTTATTTATTATTTTGTGAATAAAATATAAATTTAAGTGAATAAAATATTTGTTTCAGTGCTCAATAAATACAAGAGGAGCTTAAATGGACCAATACTGTGTTGGGTGATATTATCATTATTCATGAGTCTGTAAAAATTATTTATCCATTTTTCATAATTTGGTATACCCCATAATAATAATAATATTACTATTATTATATGTCATGGGATTTAATTAGTGGTTATAATTATATATAATTCCTATTACGAAATTAATTTTTTTAATTGAAATCTGAAGCCTATAAATAGATGGCTATATCAATTGTCTAATTGAATTGAAACCAATTCGAAGTTTTCGAATAAATAATTGTTACACAAAATGAATTATATTTGGACTCAACCACCTCTCTCCCTATAAATAACAAGAAACCCAAGAGATGATTTCATCAAGAACAATGAACAGGAAATCAAGAATGAAAAACACAATACATATGATTCTCTATGCTAGCACTTAGAGAACAAGTGGAATTTCTAGGAGACCATTAAAGAATTTGTGGATCACTACTAGTGGGATTATACCCTTGGATCCTCTCAAGATCAATGAAGGAAATTTTGAAGGGGATTTTGGATGATCAAAAATCATCAAGGAATAACGTTCCTAATACAAGGTATTTATTTCATCAAATATTAATTAAATTAATTATAATTTTTATGTGCAATATCCATTAACATGGTTTCTAGAAACAAATATAAAGTTAAATTTTAATATATCACCCACTAACACATGGTTTTACTGTACCAAGAACCAATATTCATGGAGAAATTAATAGCTAGTTGTGAATATTAAAGTGGAGATCAAATGTCATATTATTATTTGGCATATGTGAAAATTTTATTTGTCCATTTTAAAAAATGAGTGGAGGAGGTAACAATGAGGTATTTAATACTAGTTAAATAACACATATAACCAAAAATATTGTATGTTAGGTTTCCCAATGTTATAATTATCTAGAATAAAAAACCTATAATAAGTAATCATGGTGAATTTTTTAATTTACAGATTTTCTATCATATGTTCTTTAGATATTCCTAGAATGGGGAGCCAATTAGAAATAATTGGGTCTCTTCTACATTATTTGTTAAATTATTCCCAAAAAATTATGAAAATGAGGGTAAATATAACCTTTTTTATATCATGAATACATATTTTTCACTATTGGAAGCGTCCACTACATAAATAAAACACACCATAAAGATAAACACCTTTAGTTCCTTCAAGATAGTATAAATCCCAAAATTCTACATAGATACTATTACACTAAATAATCCATATTGTGGATGTAAGGCCACCACACAAAAACAGATAGAAAAATAAAGAGAAATAACGAAATAACCACTATCACTAGACCTATGAACTCATTCACCATGATTAATTAAATAATGAAATAACACCAAAATATTCATCTATATTTTGTCCATTCTAAATTTATCTCAAAAGAATCCACTTCCTTAGGAAAAAACCACAATAGTCATCCATATAATAATCTAGTAGATGAGGATTCCAGGATTGGGGACAAATAAACCTCCACGTGTTAATAGAGACAGTGGATTGGGCCATCCTAGAAAATAACTCATGATGCAAGGAAAACTAAAATGAATATACAATGAGAATGAATATAAAATATGACCATTTATGAAAAACAACTTGCTACACTATACAACATAGTTGGGTCATAACCTTCCATTTAAAAATCTAAATAATTAATCACATAGCCTTTTAACTCCCATCCAACTAGCATAAGAATAGGGGAAATATAATGGGATGAAAAAGAACACTCTAGAACCAAAAAAATAACGAAATATCCTAGCTTATTACCGATGATATAGTCGAGGAAAAATAAGTTTCGACATATGAGTCGATGAATGAATTGATGAAAACTAGACACAGTGATTATGAAGAAAGGTATATGTGCAACTAAAAAAAACAAGAACATACATTATATTTGGAGATCCAGTGTTGTAGAAGTAGGGCTTGGAGGTGTCGGCGGTGGAAGTGGATGTGGCAGAGGCATTGTTGGGAGTGAAATAGATTTGGTTCTATGAAAGATTGAGGTGTGAGTGACAAAAGGGTTCTAATAGGGTTCAATTTATAAGAAAGCGAAAGGCTTTTATCATCACTTGTTGGAAAGTGAAGATAAAGGTATCATTTATCCGTGCCAAAATAAAATGCGTTGATAAAAAAGGAAGCTTTATCAATGCTAAATTTTTTTTCTAATAATGATATAATATTAACAATTTATTTATATTATCATATATATTTATAAAATTATGTATATAATAAATATATTTTGATATCTATAGATATATTAAATATTTTTATATAATATTTTTATATATTTATTAATATATTTTCTTAATAATATATATTTATAAAACTATAAGTATAATAAATATATTTATTATAATACTAAAATTATATATATATATATATTTATAAATATAATTTTAAATAAGTAAATATATGTATATATATAATCATAATATATGTATTTATTATAATTTAAAAAGAATATTTATATATTAAGTTGTAGTTATAATTATTAATAATTATATTTAAAAATTATTTTTATATAATTAAAAATTTATAATTATAAATATAATAAATATATTTATTATTTATATATAATTATTGTAATTTTATAAGTATGTATAAGAACATAATAGGTTCATGGGTAGAAAATTAATGAATCATATACAAAGAAAAGTATATATCATAGAGAATGGGTAATCATATATATGTGCAACATGAATAATAAAAAGGGTGTCGATGTATAAATGAACATTCATGATGAATACAAAATATATATATCCGTCAATCATTCTCACATTTCAATATATATATATGAAAATAAATGACGACAATCATGTCCAGGAATATCATCATTATCTGATGGTATATATATACACAGGCCATATTCATTGGAGACATATATTTATTTAAATATATATATCTATATATATATAATTATAATTATATATATTTATAAATAATTTATATATACATATAAATATATAATTATAAATATATAATTATAAATATATAATATTAAAAATATATTTATAAATATATAATTATAAACATATAACTATAAATATAAATAATATATTTATTATTTAAAAAAATTCAATATGATATTATAATTATTTAAATATATATTTATTTACTTCTGTCCTTATAAATACTATTTTTAAACATTATATATATATATATATATATTTAAATTATTAACAAATATATATTTATTATGAACATGTGATTTTTATTTAATGTATATAAATGAACATTAATTTTTTTTATAAATATAATAATTCCATATGAATTAATAATTTTTTTATTAAAAACATTTATTAGGACTTAGAATAGAACTGATAAATATATCCATTATCAGTGATAAAAAAGCACTGATTAATGGTACTACTTTATTGGAACTTCTTTTGTGCTAATAAAAGTGACCTCTGTTACCGTTTTTAGCATTCTCTTATAAGTATGATGCTTTTATCCATTCTTATTTCTTATTGTTGATAAAAGTTTGCACTTACCTTACATCGATTAGTTGTAGTGATCATAGAGTTGGTGATGATGATTCCAATGATGGTGGAGACGGTGACATGTTTCCAAATTTTAAATTTATGTAGAAATTTTTGGACTTGTTTTAAATTTGGAAACAATGAAAATATAGGGTTATAGTCATGGGAAATGAGGTTTGTGTTGGGGTTGAAAAAATTTAGATGCATAAATTCCATATGAAATAAAAAGATAACTGTAACACCCCAAGATTCCACGGTACGTTTCCCTTCGAATAATACAATAGCGTGTGTTGTACGCAATCTCGAGCTCTAACACACACCACAACTAATTAAACTAGCCGTTGTGAATAGTAATACATACTTTTTGAAATTTTATAAATTTTATTTATCAAAATGGACTTCATTTTTGGATTCGGAATATCGAAATTATCCTATATTGAATTTTTGGTATTTTTCTGAGAACTTCTAATTTTTTATGAATAGTGAAAAATACTTAAAAACAACTTTTTAAATCAAAATAATTTATAGTTATAAATTATACTATTTAGTGGTTTTAAAGTATAATTAGAATATATTTTTACCATTTTATCCAATGGTGGTCATTAGAATTAATTTAACATTGAAATTGGACATAAACAATTGTCAATCTTTTGATATAAATTGTTTCTTAGAAACACGCTATTTTTTTGTAACAGCGGGAATTAATTATAAAAATTAATTAATGCAACTTATATGTTTGGAATTTTGAAAAATAGACATCATTTTTGAATTCGGAATATCAATTATAGCCTAGGGTGAAATTTTGGCATTGTTCTAAAAAACTTCAATTTTTGATGAATAGTGAAACCACTAAGTGGTAGTTAAATAACTGATTTTTCGTTTAAATGAAATATTACCACTTCTGTGTTTTGATTTTCAAAAATCCGACATACATGGTCGTCATTAAGAAGTAAAATGTGGTTCAATGAGATTGAAATAATTTTTTGTTGAATAGTAACTTTTAAGTTCTTAATCGCGATTAGAGGTAATTAGTGTAGTTTAAGGTACAAATAATGTTTTAATAATATGATATGAGCATGACACTTGTCCTACTCCTATTGGATGAGTCATGGCCGACCAAGACAACCCATGGGTCAACTTGGGGACCCCATGGAGCCACTTTAGTTGGAAAATGACATTAATATATATTTATTTAATGTTAAAATTAAATTGACACAAACATGAGTTGTTTTACTAAAACAGTTTTTAAGTGGGGTTACACAAGTCCAAATTTTGACTATAAATATTCATTAGAAATCTAAAAAGATTTAATACATCATAGTATTTTTTTATATATTTTTTAGACATTAAATAAATTAAATTATTTATGACATCATTATGATGCAGCGATGACCTCATTATTTAACGATTTAAATAAAATGAGAAGATAATGCAAAATACAAGGCTTAAACTTGTCCAAAGCCTATTGGATGAGGATATTTCGAACTCTTATCACCTTATCCACGAATTATATAAGTGTGGGACCTTTAGAATCCGAAAAGCATTGTATAAGAATGTAACATTTCAATCTTTCCAAAAGAGCCCTCCTCTCCTCTTATAAAAGGCCCCCACCTCTACCACCTTATTCACACATTCAAGCCTTTTGGTTCGGCCAACCTCTGCCCAAATACTCTCCCAACTTCTCTCCCTTCATCCTAGAAGCTTTACTTTAGTCAGAAAGCCATCCTAAGGAGTCCTTTTGATCAAATCAATAGAAGAACCCGAAGAAGAGGTAACATTTTCATCACCCTCTTTCAAGTTTCTTTCTTCTTCCACTCCCTCTTTGTTTATTATTTCAATTCTAAAATTATAACTCCAGTATATTCTGTATACTGTGAAGTTATTATAAATATGGAACAACCATATTCAGTATTATACCCATCATTTGAATGACATGTCACCATACGTGCGTACGTACGGCTTACCGTCTCCACGTCGTGGTGTAATTGTTATTCAATATATTATTATTTAGATGGGTATAATAATGATATGTAATTCATGTAAATAATAAATATAACATGATAATGATTCTGTATATAAGATATACTATCCAATTATATATTATTTTAATATCAAAATAATGATATTGTCGCTCGTGCGTACGTACGGACTACCGTCTCCACGAATGCGATGAGATTCATTCTCCGTCGTATCCATTCAAGTATAATTATCATTTGATGATTTAAAAATAATATTTAAGGACATGATATCATTCTGGATATGAATAAGATACAACCTATCCATGAAAAACACGACTTACATAACAAAACATATAAAAGAAAACGAGTAAGTTAACACCCGAAACAACGATAAATCTAAGATATTGTTAACGAAGCAATGTTAAAAGATCATATATGATATCATATGAATGTATATGATTCTTGTATAATTTAATAACAATTATTTCACCATTATACAGGAGGTTAACCTACCCCAACCAAGGAAAAGTACAAGGTAAGTGTTTACTTCACAACCTCTTCATTATCCAAGGTTGTTTATACATAATTTTCTACTGGGACTTCGTTATCATCCACATCCATGTTTCATAAAAATGTCTTTCAAAACATTTTTACTATTAAATGGAAAATGGGTTAAATTCATTTATACCCTTATACATTTTTGAAAGGAATCTTACCGTCGTTTTCCAAACAATGTACTTTTTGACCTTTTTGACAAATTTAAGGTAAGAATGTTTTTTAAACTTATATGGAGAGTGCGGCTATTTTCCGCCATTATAACTTCATCGAAGCTTCCCTTACAAGCTTATAAGAATATTTTCAAAGTAAATGTATTATTTTATAATTATGGGACTTTTAAATGATTTAAAAAAAAGAGATATTTCTCTCAAATAGCTTTGATTTCATCCATGTCAACATCCTTTGAATGGGTTTTAAGTTTAATTGAAATTGATTTATGATACAAAAAATCCATTGAACATTTTGTGAAATATTTGACTGTGGATGTGATATTTTTATACCATCCATAGTTTATGGAGAAATTGTTGACATTTCGTATGCTAGCTTTAATACGAATATTTATGTTATGTTTAAACCTATTCATATGAGGAATGTATTGGACTTAATAAGTGACGGGTGGAGCCCGCTATAGCTCCTCGATGCATCGGTAGGTCTCATGAGACAACTAGACGTGGAATTGGCCGAGGCCCTTTCCCAATTTGATTTATGGTTTTGGCCAAGGCCTTAATCATTTTAGACGTCTTGGCCGAGGCCTTGACAAAATGTTTCAGAATGTCTGGCATTATACATTTCCTCATTATGAAAGTGGTTATTGATATTTCATGTGATTATTCGTCTAGTAGAATATCCATGTGAGTAAGTAATGGCATTATTTCATTTTACTTTTGCCATATTATGTTGAAGTTCATGTTTAAAAGGCTTTTGTTTTAGTTATACATTGCCTTAAATGTTGATGTTTATTTATTAAAGCTTCTGCTATATTGTTACCCTTACTGAGCATCTGAGCTCACCCCTTTCAATGTTTTAATATTTTCCAGGATGTGAAGAAGTATTTTATGAATGACCTGCAGGGATTGTCAGAAGAGGATATGAGTGTGGTCTATGGAGACTTTGTTATTGTTGTTTTTCACTTTATGATGTAATGTAATGTTTACGAATGTATCTAGTGTTTCCAAGGCTACTAAACTAATCGGTCTTTCGAGACTTGATCTTTTGTGATCATGCCAATGTTACGAAGTAATGCACCGACTCTGAGTAGCTGGGGTCGGGGCTTTACAATAACTGTGAGACATGTTCATGGAGAACATGAAGTGGCCAAATTCATAAAAACATTAGAGTATCCATACTGGAACATGTGCAAAGGAAGAGGGAATTTGGAAGAGATAAAAATGAAAGGAGAAGGAAATGGTTCCTTTTAAAATTCATGTGATGGCGGTGATTTGTATGTTAATTGAGGCCCATCGGGGGCCAATAAAAGACAAGTGAAGGTCTGTTGATGGGTAGTCCATGGTGTAGTCTCCATAAGAGAGACCCGGGAAGGAGATATTGTGTTTGTAGTTGGTCGTGTAAAGATATGACCAAAATGGAATGTCACAAATATGATGAAGATATTGATGATGTCATGTTTACGATGTGTAATTAAGATTTGGTGGTTTTGTGTGAATATATAATGATGGTTAAATGTATGGAAATTCATCATGGTTTTATAGATCATTTAGTATGTCCTAGTTAAGATGATTGATTTTACATAATATGTGGAAAACATCACAAAGTGGAATGTTATTCTGGGTGTATTATTAGAAGAAAGAAAGATTCACCTGGGTGACCAATGTTCTGTGAACGAAAAATAGGTTAGTTGTGAAAAATACATCAGTTATTTATGAATTATTATTTATGGATTCCAAAATGTCAATTTTATGAGAACATTTCATTTTCTAATCCCTTGATAAAGACTAACATTAATGTGTTTCTCCTCCCTTTAGAACTCTATACTATATATGTGTGTGAATAATATAATGGGAAGATCACCATCTTCGTGATATATGTTGTGTAATTTCATGTATTCTATTTGTCTTATTCTCTTCTCAGTGAATTAATTTCACTACCACTATTATGAATATTTCATAGATTTCGAGCATGGAGGAAGAATGTGATGGGTAATGTCCAAATTTATTTTACATGATCAATGACCAGCCTATGATTTAAATGACGATGAACGTCATGATTAATGGATTTATTTCAAAGATGAAAAATAGTGGATAATTATGCTGGAACCATGAGGGAGGATCATCAAATATTATTTATAATCAATTTAATTAATTAATAATTACCTTGTTGTAATTTTTCTTCATTGATGGATCTGGTAGAAGATTTGTGATGCCCCAATGTTTCATTATTGGAATCGATGGAAGATTCTATATAGTGGAGATCCAAAATTGTTCCATGAATCTCAACATGTCAACTAAATAATTTTTGGGTCCAGGAAAGACAGATCATTGCACATTCCTTATCATTCTTTGATTGCTTTGAGAATCATTTCAAAATCATTTTCCTTGATCTGGTGGAAAAATATTTCTCTGTGTTCTTTGGTGAATTCTTGGTAAAATTAACCCTCTAGGTCTTGAGAGAATTCTCTAATTTTATTGTGCCCAAAAAAATGAATTGGTACTCTATGAAGATAATATTATTGGGTTTTTATATTTATGGGGTTAAAATAATATAATTGAATATGTGTGATTAATTATTTATTTAATCCTAGTGAAACCTCCTGTAAAATAATAATAATAATATCATTATTTATTAACATTTACTTAACTTGGCAGTTATAATTAAATTTTATTTAATCAAATATTATTAAATATTTATTATATCTCACCAAACAAAAAATATCAGTACTCAATTCCTCCAAAATATTTATCTGGCCTTGAATAATGACTATTTATTAATTAAATAAAAATAACTGCATTATTCTCTAAAAAAATGAATATTATATTCACTAGACAGAAATATAAATTTTTATTAAATATTCCACTAGCATTATATTCTATCAAATAAATGGTGAAGGGATATATATAAAAAACGATACTTGAATAATTATTAAACCACATATAAGAATAATATTTATTCAACCTGTTAAATAATAAATAATAATATAATATTTAACTCAGAATCTGGATACACATAGTGTGTGATTATATTGGAATCTTTCTCAATGGCATTAAGAGAAGCATCCTAAAGTCCAAGGTTAGTGTTGAAACACACTAATGCACCCATAGGGAAATAACATAATGCCGCAATGATATATTTCCACATATTTGTGCTTACTATGAAATACAATCCCTTTATCATGATATATCAAATTAATTAGTTCACATGTGGATGTCATCAACCTATGTTCGTGGTGTCTCTTTCTTCAACTTTTTGGGAAATAAATTGGCCTATAGAACACCATGGTCGTGGATTTGAGAACTCATAGGGGGGAATCTGATAGGAGGGGAATGAAGAGGTGAATATGGATGATCCCCATCTTCGTAAAGCCACTGAGAGCCCCAATTATATATATTGGAAAGCCATACCCTATCATCTTAAAAAAAATTCTCGAAAATGGAGGCATTAGAGTGAAACCATATAATCCCTGCATTGATACACAGTCCAACGATAGTCTGAAGAGTCAAAGATCTGAACAATTCCCAAAAAATGATACTAAAATCCTTAATATTTATACAATGAATGAGACCATATGTCACAACATGTGGACCAAATCCTAGTGTCCCTATGAAGAAATGTCATGAAATCCATCTCTTCCATACCCCCATAGAGCGGGCTTATGCAATTATGATAGAGGTGTCGATTAGCCAGGTGTCCATATGTGGTTTGGATACCATTATAAATTTTACAACATAAAATCTTCTACTTTGGTAGAGAATTTAGATTCAAGATATGATTCCAATGGTGGGGTTCAAGAACATTCTCCGCCTATAGTGAACTCCATATAACATGAACAAATAGTATAATATACAGATGAATCAAGAGACCACTACATCTTTTTTGGGCTAACATCACACACCACTAGAACACCTATGATATCCATATGATGGGCTTAAATTATCCAATGATCTAGTCTCTGTGGATCCCATCTAGAGAAGTCATCAACTTGGTGCTCTCTTACAACTATATGCTCATGTCTAGGCACAAGCAAAGAAGCATGAATAAAATCTTCCAAACCAGGTGTTCAAGGATCGTGCTAGATATTAATACAATCAAATCCTTAAATTCAACAAACAAATTTATGGATCCACATGACCTTTTATCCCTAATAACTCCTCCAAAAATATCTTAGTCAAGGTCCAAATATTGAAGACAAAAAATAATCATGGGGAATGTAATTAGCCGTTATGACTATAGTGCTCATGATATCTTGGTTTTAAAAAGTCACAATCCTTGAATGGATAGGAGGGCCTTGTCAAAATCATTCAAATCAAAAAATCCCAAGTTGTTGCAAGCCTTATTATAACATAACATCTCCCAAGATATCCAATGTAAATGAATTTTCCCATTAGTCCATCCCTACTATAAAATAGAAAATGTTGAATGAAGTTAATGGATAATGAATGCTCGGATCTTGAAAAGAGAAACCACCTAATATAAGAGATCTAGGGACACCAACTTAATAAGAACCTCCTTACATTACCTGGATAGAATTTTTCCAGACCATCCCTATACTTTCCTTTGTACATATCAATGATGAAATAGAATTAATCTCTTTAGGAGTGTATAAATACCATTTTGGAGCCCCAAATATTTTTTATGTTTATCTATGACCTCAATACAACAAAACATGAAATCATATCTCTCATCCCTTCTTTCAATACTCAACTAAAATGAAGATAATACTTAGTATAAAATTTTCGTTGTCCTGAAGAATTGGTGAAAGAATCAATGATGTATAGAATCTATTGGAACTCTTGAGGATTTTATTTTTAGAAAAGGTGTAAATCATCAGTGAAGAAATGGTGAGTAAAGGGGATACATTTTTGACAAACCATAGCCTCATGAATAAGACCAGAATGATATGTATTATATAATATAATAGAGAAAAAATAAGGAATAAGGACAAAAATGTATTGGGAAAGTGGGACTTTTTTCCGTTGACTTATGGAAGGTTTGAATTTATTTATTAGAAATATATTAACATGGATTCTATAAGAAACAGATTTTACAAAAATCATGATCACACTCAACCATTTTTGTCCAATATCCTAGTTCTCACATAAAAACTTATAGAAATGCCCATTCCACAATATTATATGCCTTTATGATATCCAATTTCATTGCTAACATCCCAGTCTGGGAGGTTGATCATGTTTTTATTGAATGAAAGACTTCATTGGTGATGATAACATTATTTATAATGAGCCTCTTGGGAAATAAAGCACTCAAGTTTTAAAAAAATTATAGATAGGATGTATCTACCCATGCATTAGGAGAGGCATTTGGAGAATGTCTGGTAAACCAAATTCCACAAGCTGATAACCCTAAATTCTGAAATTTTAATTTGGACAATGATTTTTGGTTTCAACCAAATAAGTGTTATGTTAATAGTTTCCATATATAGAGAATAATACTATAACTGTTGTATCAAATAAATAATATATGGTACCACAATAATCCAAAACTATTTGTAGAAATGGTCCTGGAACCCATCAAGATCGAGAAACATTGAATAGTGAATGCTATTTCGAGCATTCGCAAATTCTACTTTGATGATAGCATCCCCAAGATTCATAGCCATGAACATTATCAGATTAAGATAAATATATAATAAAATTTCACCTTGGTAGGTTCCCCTATCAGAAAAAAAAATATTTTTAATGAAATTATAAATCAGCTCTAGAATCGTGACCTCGTCAGATGTATTGTTTCTTTTTCCATCCTCTAGCTTGGAAATAAGGTTCTTCCTTCTTATCAAAAAGAACATTTGACAATATAATAAATTATTGCGATCACTTTTTTTGATGAAGGCCTCTCTTGACCAAGAAAACCAATTAATTTCTTTTTATCTTAGTGCTTCTTGCAGAATCTTTTCCAGAGTCACAACCTCTGACAAAGAAAAACCAGAAGAAGAATTTTCATAGCATTTGGAAAGAGATTTCTCGAGCTAATGAATTCTTTGATCAATGTATGTGATGTACTATCGAATCCAAAACTATAATTTAGATTCCAACTCCTTAGTTTTATCCCAAACTTGATCATGAAAGGTCAAATAAACATCTTTGAGGAAATCACTTAATCAATCATTGTGGACCCACATGAATTCAGAATGAAACCTCTACATTGGCTTAATTCCCATGGGAATAAACTAGGTTTGAAGGAAAATGGGATAGTGGTAATAAGAATATTGAGGTAAGTGTGAAACGTCGTACCTTGGGAATAACTACATCGAGTCTTAAGAGTCCAAAAACCTATATAACCATTCATAAATTCTAGATGCTAGATCAAATTTTCAAAACCATGTAACTGGGCTCCCTAAGAATCCATTATCTGAAAGACCAGCCTAATAAAAATAGTCTTGGAAGAGGTGTATTGAAGAAACACTCGAAATAGTTCCGAAATGCTTCATATTGTGGTACATTATCTCAGTAACCCCCCCCCCCAATCAGATGGGTCCTAAATTGGATTTTTGATACAATTTGACCAACTCTAAAGATCTCTATTTATCAGTCACTCGTAGCCAGCCATATGAATGAACAATGTTCCACCCCATTTCCTAGGAATGGTGGAGTTATATTGAAATGTCATGATTGTAGAAGTTAAAAACATAGGAATTAAAGTAATATTTCAAAATTAAATAGAGTCTTTCAGTATGGCTTAACCGTTCAACTGAGAAATAGTTATGAGAAATATCATTGGAAGAAATTCCCCTCAAGACCTTTTTTCTAGCATGGTCGCAAACATGAAGACTATGTAGAGGATGAAAAATGACCTTTATTGGATAATCATATCAACCGACTGTAGTATTCCCAAACCACGTCCATTCCATTATTAGGTTATCATTGCAGAAGGTGGGGCTAGTACATGCTGGCCTCCACCTCGGAAACCTCAATAATATAACTATCATCTATCACTCCAAATGGTTTTGGTAGATGATCCTTAAGAAATGTGGTCTCAAAATCTCTCTTAGAGCCCCAAAAAACTAGATCAGGACAAACAAATCCCATATCCCCTATATTAAACATCTTCCACATTCAATGATTCTTAATTTCCAACACTATTTTTCCATGAAGATTGGCGCCATAATGAAATAAGGGTATTGAAAGATCATTATAAGGGAAGAGTCTATGTTTAGGAGAGTGGGAGAAAATCTAATTTGACTTGTATGGGGGTGACATGAATCCTCCGACCCTGATCCTATCCAAAAGGGTAAAAAACAATACTTAAATGGGAAAAATTCTCTCATATAGAACTAACATCAAAATCACTTGGAGAATTATGGAGAGTTATCGACCTTACATCTCCCAATCTAGATTAACACAATCCCTCACCCCTAGAGATGACACCATGTTATCTTAAGAGTGATCCTCAATGTGCTCATGGACATCAAATGAAGGAAGGGTGAGTCGATGAATATGTGGGGAGCCTAAAATCTTGAGAATTGTAGAAACATGTGAATTCTTCCTAGTGGAAAAATTTCCAGACGTCTTTGAAATTTAATTTCAAGAAAAAGAAACCACAACATCCTAAGAGTCCTTATTTAATATCTTCATCATAGAATGTCCAATATTTGAAGGACTCTAAGAAATCAGATGAGGAAGGGGTGAACTATATATGAATATGGGAAAACAAGGTGGACCCCATGGGATAGAGACTGCCTTAACAAACGAAGGGCCTTCGACCCCCCCTATTGAGAAAATGTGTGGACCTATATTTTTTAGCCTCCGAAGTGGAACTTCACTGTAAGGGTTTATCCTGTAACCATGGTTCATATTGCTACATAAATTGACCCTATAAATCTGATTTCGTTGTTCAATAATATTTAACTCCATGGATAATGATGCCCAAAAAAAGTGTGACACAATTTTTTCCACTTCAAGAGACACCCAGAACTTGTCTTCTAATAGTTTAAAAAACAAACCCATCTTAAGAGGTTGAAATATGTACACTATTACTGTTATCCCCACAAAGATACCCCACTACATAGAAGGGGAATCATCCCACTCCATTAATTCCCAGATATAATTTCTAATCTGGAGTATAAAATTCTCATTTCTACTGGTAAAGGAAATTACAATAACTCATCTCCAAAATGTAGAGTGGGAGAAATCCATCTCACTATTATTAAAGAAATTTTCAATGTTATTTAGTCAAATTTGATAATTATAAAGGGGCAATGGGTGGACATTCATAACTCTGATCTTATCAGATTTCCAATATAATTCCATGATAATCATATTTAATTCAATACCCCTAATAGAAGCTCCACCTTCCAATAATTATTTTGGATGCATCATGATTTTCTTGGGTGTTCATGTTAAATGATATATTGGATGGAATTTTTCCCATCTGATGGAAAGATATGTGATTCTGGAGATTGATTTCATCTTCAGTACATACTTCAAGATCTTATTTTTCATAATAAATAATTTAAAACTTCTCACAATGACCAAGAAGATGAAACTTCATTAATGTAGAGGGAAAAGGAACCAATGTATAGATGACAAAACAGCCGCATTCCACGCCTCACCCTTTGAAAATTTTGTTCATTGATCACCTATGAAAAAATGATGGAAAAAAGTAATCCAATGATCGAAGATCAAATATCAAAAAAATCATAGAAAATATATATTCTTCATAATCCATTGAAAAAATCTGATGCAATCCATCTCATAATGTCGATCGAAACCAAATGTTGAAAATCCTAACCCTATCAAATAGTCAGTATGAATCCATCAGAACTGAAAATGGATGATAATAGAATGAAATTTTCATAAAAGATAGAACGTATATTGAAATCTTCTTGTGTTTGTCACAGATCTATTGAAATTGAAGAACTAGAAGGAACATAAATGATATTAATATATCCAACATTTTCACAAAACGTCAGAGATTGTACAAGATCTATGAAGATCAATAAAGATCGAAGAATTCAATTAAATCTGAAGATTACAGATCCATCGTTGGTCCACCAGAGATCTGCATAGGGAAACCTTGATCATGGAACTAGATGCGACCAACCTTTCCTTGAGAACTGAAGGGCACCACCTCATATTAATGTTCATCACCTCACCTTGAGAACCGAAAGTGACCATGAATATCCTGAGTCTGAAAACCTTAATGGAAGAGGAAATAACAATATCCTCTCCTTGAAAATGGAAGGAGATTGCCTCACCTTGAGAGTCGGAGGTCCCTACGAAAACACCTAACATGAAAATTACAACATCTCCTTAAGAGATGAAGGATGACAAAAAAATATTAGGATAAACCTTGGAGATGACATAGACATCTACATACACATATACACACACACATAAATATATATACCATTATACATGTAATTATATTATAAATTATTGAATATCAATAAAAATATATTCCTAAATAAATATATTAATTTATATATTATATTATTGTTTATATAAAATTTTAATGTATTATATTTATTTTAATTTTATAAAAAATTTTCAATCAATGTATTTTAAAAATACTATAAAAACATTTTTACTAATTAATAATTGAAAATTTTTTATATATAAAATTATTTACAAATATATAGATATAAATTAATATATATATATATTTATATATTTATATATATTTATAATTATGATCATAAATTAATATATTTTAAAAAAATTTTAAATAAATTATGAGACAACATGAAATGTTGTTAATTGGAAACCTTTCACAGAATTAAATTATTTATTATGTTAAAAGAAAAATATAGCATCAAAATAATTATTGTTCAATAAAACATGTTCATCATAGGTTAAATGAATAACCATGGATGTATTTGTTTTAAGGGTGGTTATAGAAACTATGAATATTCACAAGACTCATAGTCAGTGCGAAACCATAAATTGATTATCCCCAATGTCCAGAGAAAATTGAATTGCATTAGACTAATCAAACCCAACCATATGTTTTCATGACATGAATTCATTCCCCACTTCCTCCATGACCTTAATTTACCCTTTATGACACACACTTCCCTTAGATAGTCTCATTTATCAAATTTTGGACCACCCTCAGCATCCCTTAGACCACCACGAGCATGATCTCCCCCTTCCATCTGTTGTCATCTCCACAAACCACTGACAACAGCTCAGGGGGGTCTCAGATCTCATTGTAGTCATTGATGCATAGAATATAGTTTCTATCTGGAATCATATAGTGGAACACCCCCCGAACCACAATAGGAAACTCACACATCAATTTACTTCTTTGTGCTGATGCTCTCCTTCACTGCACATATTCACTCATTCCCAATGATAATTCTTGTGATGGCTATAAGGATCAGGGTATTGTGAATTTTGAAATAAAGTGATATCTGAAATCAAATTAATTGACATAAACCAACAAATTAATTGATATCCATAATTTTTTTATAATTATAATATCTTTTATAGGAATTAAAGGAATTATTTGATCATTCAATGTCATTGAATTTATAGAAAACCCCTCTACACATTCTTATTTTTTTTAAATAATTATTCTTTATATATAAATAATATTTTGACATATACATATAATAATATATATTAGTATAGTTGTACATAAAATAATTATGAAAATATTTTAATAGATAAATAAAAAATACTTTTTTAGTTAAAATTAACATTTGAAAATTTTAGACCAAATCATCACTAGAGAATGTTAGTTAATGTTTCCACAATAAAAGTTTTCAAATAATTTTTATTATAATTTTAAATTAAATTTGAATAACCTAATTACAAAAAAAACTTTTATTTATGTTTTTTGTTCAAATATTTTGAAATAAAAATAAAAAATAAAATTTTTAAATTTGAATTTATATTATAAATTTCTTAATAAAATTTCAAATAAAAATTTCTTAAGGAAATTACCTATGGAAATTTCAATGTAAAATTTCCATCAAACGTTTATAGTGAAAATTGAAACATAAATTTTACATTTAAAATTACAACATAAATTAATTGTGAAAATATATTATTTCAAAAATAAAAAATGTGAAATTTCACTAGATGATTGTAGTGAATGTTTTAATTAGAAATTTTTATTGTAAATTTTGATTTCAAAATTTTAGTGAAAATAATCATTTATATTACCAATCAAAACTTTAAATTTTTTTTTATATGCACTGTGTGTGTGTGAGAGAGAATGTGAGTGTATATATATGTGTGTGTATATATCCAAATGTAAATATTCAATATTTATTTGTGAGAAATTTTTATGAAAAATTCCAATTTAGACATACATACACACATGCATTGTATGTATATACATATATATATTATAATAAGTATATAAATACATACATTCATAAATATATATTAATATAAGTATATATACAAAAATACACATGCTTAAATGAGAAATTTTCAATGAAAATTTTCATTGAGAACTTTTTATGAAAATTTCCATCGGAAATTTGTATTGTGAATTTATAGAAAAGACTTTGAGAAAACGTTTCCAACCCATATTTAACACAAAACATAATCAATTGTATATTTTTTTTAAAAAATTAATCACACAAAAATAAACTATTATCAATACACACCAAAATAATTAATATTTAATTTATAGTTCAAATTTACATTGAAAATTTTCAGTACATATATATTGAAATTCTACACTTGAAATTTAAAATAGAAATTTACATTGGGAATCTACACTAGAAATTTCAAGTGACTATTTCTAGTGTTTATTTGAATGAATATAAGAAACACACTCACAAAAACACACTCAAATTCAAAAAATATATTTTATAATGTACATTTACATCAAATTTTTTTAGAGAATATATTAATACACGCAAACATTCATTAGAAATTTTTATTAAAATTTTCAATAGATATTCCTTATAAATTTTCATGTGAAAATATAGAGATAAAATTTAAATGTATACACAAAATCATAAATGAAACTTTTCAATGATAATTTATTGTGAATTTTTAATTACTTTTTAGTGAAAATTTCAAATCGGAACATAATCAATTTCTTTTAAAATTTCTAATGAAAGTTCCTAGATAATAATTTTAGTTATCTCAAAATTTACAAGGAAAATTTAAAATTTTCCGTCAAAATTCATACTCAAAATTCAGTATAAGCATATAAAAAATTAGTATTATAAGTAAATTCATACATTCATATATAAATTCTAATCTTTATTTACATTATTATTGTTATGAGGGGACATTTATACTCAAAATTTGGACATAAGTTTTATACTTGAAATATTATTTTCTAAAATTAAAATTAAATAAATATTTAAATTTCTAGTTTTAATATATTTACATGTAAATAAATTATGTAAATTTTCATAGAAAATTTACAGTTCAAATTTCCAATGGAATTTTCCAAAATAAACTTTTACACGAAATACTTGGTAAAAATTTACCATAAAAATTACCTTGAAAATATATCTCATTTCCACATAAATTTATAAAGAAAATTCATACTTTTTTTATACACACAATATATTTCATAATATCAATATAGAATGTATTTTTTTAACTAAAATTTGTATTTTATATTTTCAATGTATATATATATATTTATAAATCGGTGTAATTATATACACAAACATACATGTGTATGCATATAAATAAACTATTACTAATATAAATTTAAATTTTCTAGTTTAAAATTGAAACTGTAAATTTAATGTTCATGCAGGCATATGCTCATACATATCTTTTTTCTATTTATATTTATCTTTATTATTATGTTTCTTTTAAATTTTTAATATCATTTATTACTATATATTTTTTCAAAGAACAAAATTGAAGATATAATTTTTTAGAGCATTACAAAATTATATACATAAAATAAAAATAGGTGTATAAAACATGCATATATAATTAAGTGTATAAATAACCCATATTTAAATATTTAAAATTATTATTTTATATTTATACAATAATGTATAATTATAAATAATATATATATTAATCAATGTATATGATATATATATATATAATATAAAAAATAATATATATACCATTTAATTATATTTAAATTAGTATATATATAATGGATATATAAATATATATACTAAATTTTTTATTGTCATGTATTTATTTTTGATTACTAATACAATATATTTATTATTTTTATTTTATATTTTAATTTATTTTTATTTTTTATTTTATAATTATAGTTTTTATTGAATAGTTTAAAATTGCCTTTTAATATGGATTACATTATTTGTGGAATACAATAGTTATCTAAATCGTTAAAATGAAAGGGATTGATTTTAAAAAATAGTTTTAATCTAAAAATGTATTTGGTGCCACCTCACTATTTTTTCTAAGTGGTTGGTTGTCCACCTTGAAGTGTAATCTTTGTTATAGAAATAATCTAAGAGGATATTTTTTCATATAACGAATGTGATGTGAATGTCAGCCAAGGGAAACTAGGGTGGCCGACAAATATCAAGAAAGGGTTGTAGAGGGGAAAGTAGAAATTCAATATTCATGAGAGAAATCATGGAAGTGAATAATATGTTAGAAATATATCGTGTGAAGATATGATAAAGACAAATTATGTGGAGAAAATAATAATCTAAATAATATCATTTTAGCAATAGAGAATGAAACATCAATGATGACATGTGAATAGATGATGGAAATGCCCTATATTAAACATATTTGATGTTTCTGTAATTAGGTGGTATGTCCTGGTAATGAAGATTGGGGGTACATATGATTGTGTGACCATGAGAGTAAATAATTTACATTATTTTTATTAGTGATAGAGATAAAAATTAAATTATGAGTGAAAGGTTTAGAGAATGAAAAATCCTCACAGAGTGAAAAATCCTTCAAGTGAATTTTTTATGTTGTTTGAAACTAAGTCTGTTGAGATGTTAGGATCCACCTCAGTAGTGGTATAAAATCTGAAGATCATGTATCTTTGATTATAATTATGGAACAATAAAGAATCATCATGATGGAGATCCAATTAAGGTGGAATCAATGATGATAGATATGATTTTTGGGATGTAGATTATGTTCAAGACAATAATCATAGAGTTGATGATGATGAAACTGATGGGGGGCGGAGACAATGATGGGTTTTCAAATTTTAAATTTTTTTGAAGATTGTTTGGATTGATTGGGGTGTATGAAAATGTTGGAGGCACACATGAACTATGAAATTAAAAGACATATATGAGACATATTCAACGTGATCATGAAGTGATAGACATAATATGAATATTATATAATCCATGTGATAATGTGTGAAATTGTATAGGGAATTATGAATAGAAAATAAATCAAGGAATAATGGTTCCATTTAAAAAACATGGGATGGAGGTGAGATCTAGGTTTATTGAGGGATGTTGGGGGGTAAAAAAATGACTATCGAAGGGCTTATTATGGGAAGGCCATGATGTAACCACCATGAGAGAGAACCAGTAAGGGGATGTTGTGTTTATAGTATCTTGTGTGAAGATATATCAAACAAATTAGTCAAATATAGACAATGACAAAGTCAAAGATGTCATACTGATGATGTAGAATGAAGCGTCGACGGTGTTGTGATAATATATAATTGTGATGAAATGTATAGAACATATTACTACTTCTATATATTAGTTAGTGTGTCCCATTTATGATGATTGATATTACATTGGATGGCATAAACAAGATAGAATTAATATTTTCATTGTGTGTAATAGAGACTAATTTTTTTATCTCGTGCCAAATGTCATGAGAAAAAATAACATTCAGGTGTGAAAAATCCTTCATGTATTTATGAATTGTCATTTGAGGATGTCATAATGTCTACTTTATGAGAAAAGATCATTTTTAAAACTATTAATAATGTATATAATTAATGTTGTTCATCCCCCTTTGTAATTATATCCAATATATATGTGTGAATAATATAATGGAAAGATTACCATCATGGTGAAATATATTGTGTTATTTATTGTCTTTTATTTAATTTATTCTATTGACACTGAATTACTTTGTCCATTTCAATTATGAATATTAGAGGTTACTTTATGTTCTCCATCACATCTCCTTTGATCAATGTTTTAAAACAAATTATAGAAATATTTGTTGCTTCAATTGATGTCTTATCCATTTCACAACACTTTATAAAAAATACTATTTTAACAAGTATAAAAGGTTAATAAAATCAGTAAGAAATTATTTTTGATGGAGAATATTTCAATGAATTGTTTTCTCCCTCTTGATAATTCTAGAATGAACTAACTATCATGGATTGTGGGTGTAGAGATGCATATTGATGCACAAGGCGTTGGTGATATGATTAAACCATCTAATCAATATTATTATCATGACCATTTTTGATCCCTAATATTCCATCATCACCATATCTATGAATAGATGAAGAACAAGTACCTGACATGAATGATAATATAATTTTATAAAAATTATTCAAGGAGTGATATGATCACCTTAAACTATTGGTTTTTCCAAAAGAAATGTATGAGTGGAGTCATCTTCACTTCAAAGACTTTAAATCGATAAGTGAATAAAACCATTCCATATTTAATATAATATCATAGTTAAATTTTATAGATAATAAAAATAAAATCATCAGGTTTGAAATAATGTCAACCGGGGGGAATGAGGGAATCAATTTTTACAAAATTTTATGGAGATAATAATATTAATATTGAAATCTATTTCATACCTTTTTGTGGAGATTATAACACTGATATTAGTATCTGTTTCACAATGGTTTTGGAGATAATAACAATAAAATCAATATAACTCCTCCATGATTCATCCAATCACGATCCTGTAATAAAAACTATTGTATACATCATTATTACTTATTTTTCAAAAAATAAAAAATAAAATTATTGTTTTTTATTAATCTTAGATAAGGAAAAGTCGATCAAAAAAATATTATAAAATTTAATAAATTAAAAAATACCTGTAAAGATTATCAATTATATCAAATTACATATAATTTTTTCTAATTCCATTTCCAAAAAATTTTATAGTTACTATTAATTATGATTATAGAAAATATTTTTCTGGTCATGGGGCATGAAAGATGCCCAAAGTATAGGGGATGAAGGAAAAAGTGGAGTAACAGAATTATAGTGCCCCATGCGTTCAAAATGTTTGGAGGGGAGGCTGTCAGGGGTAAACTCACATGAATGCCTCTCCTCCAAACTGTCTGAATTAAAGTGGCACTATAATTATTTCCATCCATCATCACCTGCATCCCCTCCACCCCATGCTTCCCTCTAGGGAAAAAGGGAGTGGAGGGAATGGTGAAGACCCCATATGGAATGAATTTTGGCATCGATAGGTTTAGGGGCACCTCTATTGATTCTCTCTGTTGTTTCCTTCATCCTCATTTCTCCATGCTTCCCTCACACCCCTTGGTCACCCATTTATTACTAATAGTTTTTAATTATAGTTAACTATTATTAATTATCAATCATTTTCTCTCATTTGTACTAACTCCGACTCATTTGGGCTAATGATTATCAATTCATGCTGGTTTCTACTAATTTTTACTAATTCCCACTCATTTCCAATAATTATTACATATTATAACTCTTTTCTTCTATTATTTTCAAATTCCATCACATTTTGCATGTTTTTATAAATTACAAGTAATTTTAAAGTAATTACCTTCTATTTTCTAATAATTATGTGTAATTTATAATAATTACCGCAAGTTTTTATTAATCAATTCTAATTTGTAATGAATACCACTAATTTTTACTAATTATTTAAAAATTATTAATGCATACAATGAATTACTAATATTTAGGGTTTATTACAACTAATTATTTATTAATAAACACTATTATAGAATACAAATTACTATAAAATATTATTATGTATTACAATGAATGATATATTATAACTTAGTTCTTTTAATTCCAGATCATTTTAACTATCTTTTACTACTTCCCACTTGTTTTCATTATTTTTTACTAATTCATGCTCATTATTTGTAATGTTTACTAATTACCAGTATTTTTGTACTAATTATCGATAATTTTAATAATTATCACTAATTTCAAATAATTACAGCTAATTTTTAATATTTACTACTATTTTCAAATAATTACTGCTAATTTTTATGATTACGGGAAATTTGTACTTATTACCACTAGTTTTTAGTAATTGTTTTAAAAATCATATTATTTACCATTAATTACATAAAATTAGTGTTATTTACAACTAATTATTAATTAAAAATTACTTTTACTTAATACCAATTATTATAAATTTTTATTATTTGTTAGTAACAACTATAAATTATTATTATGTTTTTTGTTGGGGGCTTACTAGAGTGGTAAACGTTCTCCAAAAAACTATTTAGAATTAGGTTCAATTCCAGGTGGGAGGGATTTAATGCTACCACTATAACACTGTGGAAATATGTGTATTGTATACGGTATTGTATCTAGGTACTGTAGTATTATTATTATTCACCCCGAATGGGATTTCAAGCCACTAGGCCATCGAGCCATCATGGGGTAGGTGCTGTAGGCATGACTTGTAGGTGGTCACAAATACATGGTGCAATAAGGGCCTTAGGAAATCCAATAGTGGGCCTACGAGCCATAGAATTGGCTTCATACCCAATGTTTCTTTGGGTCATAAATATATAATGTAATAAAGTAGTTTTTTGGTGGGTTATCCATTGGGGGACTACGAACTGCCTTTCAGAGCATTGTGTATGCAGTGTGTGTGATTAAATGTAATTATAATCCAAGCACCTGATATAATATAATATTACTAAGTTATTTTATTTAATGCTCTTTTTCTCTATTTTACACTAAATCCTAGATTTTTCTTCTAATATTTACAAATCCACACCCATTTCTACTAATGTTTACTAATTACTAGTATTTTGTACTAATTGTCACTAATTTTAATAATTATCAATAATTTATAATAATTACCACTAATTTTCAATACTTAAAACTAATTTCTAATATTTATAGATAATTTAAAATAATTAACTTTTCTTTCAAATAATTACATCTGAAATTTATTGATTACAACAAATTTTTCCCCATTATAGCTAATTACTGATAGTTAGGTCAAATTTCATTAAAATATTATTATTTATTACTATGTTCTATAAATTATTACGTAGTTATGTTAATTTCCGCCAGTTTCTACTAATATTTACTAATCCCATTCATTTCCATTATTTTTTACTAATTTCTGCTTGTTTCGCCTAATGATTACTAATACCAATATTTTTATACTAATTATCAATAATTTCAAAAATTATCAATAATTTCTAATAATTATGAGTAATTTAAAATAGTTTCTACTAATTTATAATAATTACTACTAATATCTAATAATTACCTTTAATTTTTAATAATTATAAATAATTTGTTCTCATTACCTATAACTTATACTAATTATTTTACAATTATTTATATATGTCATTACTCACTAAAACATAGTATTAATTACTAAAAAATTTAATTACTAATTAATATTAATTAATATAGAATATTTTAAATTATTATTATCTATTACTAGGATCTATAAATTACTACAAAGAACTATTAATACTAGTTCATTTTTTATAATTGTTTATAATTCAAGCTTGTTTTTTGGATACCAGTATTTTTAGACTATTTATCTCTAATTTTAGTAATTATCTATAATTTCAATTAATTATGAGTAATTTTTTATAATTACCATTAATTTCTAATAATAACCACTATTTTATAATAATTACCATTAAATTATAATAATTTTATGTAATTTATGATAATTACCATTAGTTAATGCTAATTAAAACTAACTCCTGGCAATTAAAACAAATTACAATTATTTAAAAATAATTACCGATAATTAAAGATAATTACATCAAATTAATAATAATTATAAATAATTAAATATTAATACTTCTGATTAAAAATAATTATTAAAAATAAAAACTAATTACTACAAAATAAAAGTATGTATTTTCAATAAAAACTAATTACTATTGATAAATAATAATTATTACTAATATAAAATAAATTTAATGTATTAAAAATTAAAAATAATAAATAAATAGGTTGAAAGATTATCTTTTATCACGTGAAAAGTAGAAAATTTAATTCCCTGTAAAATTTGAATGTTTTAATAGAAGAAATTTAATGGATACGAACAAAGAAGAGAAGTGGTGAGGAGGGGAGATCTCAAATGTTGAATGAGGAAAAATCAGATGGGGGTATATATAAATTAGAGTGGAAGGGACTGGCCTATTTTAAACAAGATTACCATCTCAAATGTTATCATTCACGATGGGACCCATTGTAAATATGACCAACCATAAATATGACTTTTCATGATTAAAAAGTTATTTTTGATGGGACCCTTCATAAATAATCTTCTATCGACATAGTATTTACGGCAAGTTTTAAATTCCCATCACAAATACCTTTTATGGTGAACATTATTTGGGAAGAGAGTTAATACCTATCACAAATATAGGTTCTCTCATTTTTGTGCTGATGCGTTCCAAAGTTAATTGTGATGGGAAATTCTTCTGATCAAAAATACATTTTTATTTAGTAGTATTTTCTTTGGGAATTCCACCTCGTCCCAAATAGTTCTACTGTATAGAAAACTTTTGATAGGTGACGGGCTCATCACAAATAGACCATTACAAATATTCTTTTTACCCATTGTGAAGGGTGGAATAAATGAGGATTTAATGGTTCAGTGGCATGAAATTAAGTACATTGTGGGGGAAACTACACCAAGCGAGTCATTGGACAACTATAAAGGTGAGGCTGATAATAAATCCACTAGTGGGTAGCATCATGATTCAAAATCAACCTTTATTGGAAGATCCTTATAGCGGGGAGTTCAATAATATTGAGGATAAATCGGTTAGTGATTCTTTGGTTTCTCAAGATAGATGTTGCAGTGGAGAATGGTCTTTGAATGGATGATATTGATGAGTGGAAGGATCAGGCTTTAGTGAATTGCATGCCTTGGTTTTGGAGTTGCGTAGCAGAAGCATGTTTTCTATTTAGAGATGTAAAATGGTCAGTTTATGGTGAATTAATAGCATGGGTAGGTTGGAATGTGTATTTAGATGACAATTAGGAGTTCACAGGTTTGAAAAGTGTTATAGTGTGGAGGTTTTAATAACTAGTGTTGTTATAGGTAATGACTGTTAGGGGAAATTAGAATTTTCATTGTTTTAGAAGGTGAGTTTCCTTGAATATATTGATTCAGATAAAAATTAAATGAGTTATAACTTCATAAGGAGGATTTTTGTATGTGAATCGAGGATCAAAAGGTGTCTCTGTTACTTGGGTGAGTATCAAGAGGTTTATGTGAATGTTTTCTTTGAAGGGAATGATTTTTTCATTCTACACGATTATTACAAGGTTAAGAAAAATTGTGTTTCTTAGTTTTTACATTGGAGTACGTGAAAGACTGGTGGATGGTTGTAGATAGCCTATAAAAAATGTGTAATTTTTTGCGAGAGACATTTTTCAGGGTTTGTGATAATCCGGTAAACCATATGGACAAACTGTGTGGGTGTTGGTGTCTTATACAGTGTCAATATCATGGTTGGAACACTTTTTAGAAAACCTTGTGAAAAGACCTACTGATTTGCCCATTTTTTTCAAATTTAGTACATACCAATTTTTCCTTAGGGTTTTTAACCCTCCAATCTCCTTTCTTCCCATTGTGAATGGTTGACCTACCCTCTTATTCTTTATTAATTTCCCCACAGTTTTGTGGATTTTGGCGGCAATTATTATAGTATTTGGAGATATGATCTCTATATGTTCTATTCCACCTTATCATAGCTTCCATTAATTTTATTCTTGTTGTCTTTTGGGTTGTTTTTGGTAGTGATTCCACTATTTAATTGTGGAATTGGGTGAGAACAATTGGGTTTTCATGATCACCTTTTAGAGTGGATCACGGGAGGATGTATTCAATCCATCGTTCATCGTACATCTTGATGTATGTTGTTCCACAAACTAATTAATGTTTTTTTGAGATATTAGATTTATTTGTACATCAATTTGGTTATTTAATTGTTTATTTTTCATGGCTTCGGTTTGTGCGATATTTCAGAAGTTGACCACCCCACATTACTCAAGGTTTTGGCAAGCATATGTTACTCAATAAATTTATAATCATTTATGAAAATTTAAATTAACTTTTGAAATTGATTATAATTGATTATAATCATTTTTTTGTGTCTTTTTTTTGAGATTGGGTATTGGGTGTAGATATGAGAGAGATTATTCATGGAAGAGCATAGGTTTTAATGTTTTGGTGACAATTAAAGGGAATATAGTCATATGAGGTTTGTGGTAATTGAACATCTTTCTGTAGTATATGATTTTATATTATCATGCCATATATGGAAATTCTTCAATTATAATTGTAATTTAATTTTAAATGAATTTTTTCTTCATAAATTGCATCGGTAGATCATGATTTTCATGGCCCAATGGACTCTGATTTAATGGGTGATCCCTCGATCGTTGATGGATGGTGGATTAAATTAATAAATGTGAGTTTCTAGTTAGATTAACCTCAAAGGGGTGTGATTTAAATTAAATTGGATGAGTGAGATATATAGGACATTAAATTAGGTTTCATTAGTTTCCCTATGTTTGGATAGGTTATTAACTAGAAATGGTTAGCCTCAGGTGTCACTGTTAAACAAAAATGTTGTACTGTGAGGCTGTAGGTGTAGTGATGCGATCAAGGACACAACACAACATGTGCTACCCACATATTGAAGGGTTTCTAATAATGTATGAGAATGTGATAAAGGATTATAGGAAGGTTTCATAGTGTAAAATTTGTCTTAGGGGCCTTTGTGGGTCCCCAATTTGATATTTACCCTAGAGAGCGGCAGTATAGGATAGTTGGATGATCATTCTGGGTGTCACCATTGAACCTGAGAGCTTCTAGATTGATACTTATAATAGATATATTAAATGATTAATGCTAAATAGAATAATGAATGAAACAGTAAATCATATAAAATAAAAATTGAAAATAAGTGGTTAAATGTGATATGATATTCAAATTTTTTGGGATGGAGGGTTTGTAAGATGAAACAGTTGCCTTTTATGATTTTGTGGGTGGTGAATTCTCCAAGGTGTATGTTTTATTTGTTCGTTATATATATTAGGGTTTTGGGGATGGTTAGAACCACTTAGTGTATATTATTCTTATGGTTCTGAGGATATTGAACACCCCCTGAGTGTAGGTTGATATGATTTCATGGAGGCTCAAGGCCCCCACATGTAGTATATGTTTCTAGGGATGTTGGATGCCCTTAAGAAAATAGATTATGGTATTGTGGATTTTGGATTCCATTTTGTATATTTTTTTATACAATTTGATGGGTAGATGGTTCTTTGTAGGGGATGTGACCCCCCCCCCCCATAAGAAAGATATGTGGTTCTGGTTAGGGCATATAATCCCTGGAGATGGTGGATATATGGTTCTAGGTAGGGGATGAAACCCCCATGTGGATGGATTTTTTTAATTGCATAGATGTTTATATTTCCCCAGGGTGGATTGTCATGTTCTAAAGATGGGCATGTTTCCCCCAGGTGGTTACTTGTTCTCAGAGTCTCTATAGAATTAGAAAATGTTGGTATAGTCGATCTTGGGTGTCACTTTAAAAATTGAGGATCGATGGTGGTTAATTTATTTATTTTTAATATCATATTATTTCTTCTGAGCATGCCACATGTGCATTAATGGTATATATTTTCAATGTTAGGGACACCATTGGTGGTGGCCTACTGTGTTATACTGACACCCCTCTCGGGCCACCATGGCATATGGGTAGCAGATTGAACCTCATTGTTTCTAGGTTCAAGTTGGGAAGATGCCCAAGATTTTTTGATTGAGATGGAGAAACTGAGTAGGATTTTTGGACTGAGATTGAGGGGAGGCTCAAGGTTATCAGTAGATTATCTGGTATATTTTATTTTATCTTCTAATTTATTATATGGGATCAACCCAATGGGAACTAGATGTATCTATTTTCTTATATGGAATAATTTTTCATTTCATATCGAATGGATCTTTAATCCATCTATATATTCACTTTGATTATTATTGTTGTTGTGTTTTGTTATGGTTTTTGTTTTTTCACTCTTATATGAGGGTATAGTCTCTCTATGGTATTTCCTTAGACCATCACTAGTATTAGAGAGCCTCTAGTGTATAAAGAGTGTAACACCCCAAGCTTCCACGATACGCTTCTCTTTGAATAATACAGTAGCATGTGTTGTACGCATCATCGAATTCTAACACACACCACAACAAATCAAACTAGCTGTTATGAATAGTAATAGCCACTTTTTGAAATTTTATAAATTTTATCTTTCCAAATGGACTTAATTTTTGGATTCGGAAGATCGAAATTATCTTAGGGTGAATTTTTGGTATTTTTCTGAAAACATTCAATTTTTGATGAACATTGAAAAAACACTGATTTATAGTTTAATACCAAATTTTTATTTAAATAACTATTTATTTAATTGAAATTTAATTATGGTCATAATATATACATAATATTTATATAATTTTAATGTAATTCGTTGGAGTTAGATAAGAATAATTTTAGATATATAAAATTTTATTGAACTTTTCACCGTCTTTTACCCACCTCCTAAAAGAATTTGGAAATTCACATAAAACATAATTTTACCACTTCTGTGAGGAGAATTTAGAAAATCCGAGAGACACTGTTAATATGAAAGAGTAAAATGTGGATCAATATGATAAAATTAATTTTTTTAATAGTTAATTTTTACATTTATTTTCCACGGTTAAAAGTAAATTGGGTAATAAAGTATAAAAATGATATTAATATTACCTTAAATCATGTCCTAATTCTATTTTACAAGTTTATATAGACCGAAAACGACCTTAAGAATAATATATTATCATTTAGGTACACTTGGATTAGATTAAGACATATATTATTATTTAATTCAAAGAAGAGTTAAAAGAGGTAAAATCAAAGTTTAATAACTAAAACATTTTTAATAAAAAGTTATACATAAGATAAATTCGATTATAAATATTCATTATAAACTTAAAAATATTTGATACATAATGGTATTTTATTTATTATTTTTATACATTAAATAATTTAATATATAAATGACACAATGGTGATGCAGTAATTACCTAATTAATAAAATATTAATATAATTGATATTATGAATATAAAAATAAATTCAATTTGATATTTTTTATGAATTACAATAATTTTATAGGTTAATATGACATATTAGGATTGGTTATATAAATTGTGTTCGAATTAATAATGCTGTTATAAAATTATAAAAAACAAAATACCAAATAGTGTCAAAATTGACATAAAAGAGTTTTTAAAACAAATATTATATTATTAATTGATATTATAGTTCTAAAAATCTATGGTTTGGAAAAAGGACTTATATAATGATAGTAATGTCATTAATGTGCCACTTGGGGGGTCTCTTGGTGGTATATAGTATGTTTATTAACTATATAATATATAAATACAAAGAGACATGGAAAATGTCAAACTATCTGACTAAGTGTTAAATATAAATTATAAGGTTAATATAGTGGTCCAAACCTATCTAAAATCTTTTGGTTGAAATGATTTTGACCCATACCCACCATAACCTTTAAATAATCTAATTTTGAGCCATTATTAATCGAATATATATTTATTATAAAATAATATTTCTAGATTTTCCAAAGGGGCCCCTCAACTCTCTTATAAAAGGGCACTCCTCATTCCCTATAATTCACAAATTATAAATCTTTTGTCTCGGCCAACCCCTAATAAATATTCTCTCAACTTCCCTCAATTCAACCTAGATGTCATAGTCCGATCAGAAAGACATCCTAAGGATCCATTTTGATCAAATCAAAAGGATGAACCTGAAGAAGAGGTAATTTTTTCACCACCCACTTTCAAGTTCATTTCTTCTTCAACTTCTTATTTATTTGTTATTTCCATTATTAAATAATAACTAAAGTATATTTTATATACTATGATGTTATTATAAATATAGTACAATCATATTCATTATTCAATCCAATCTTTGAATGACATGTCACCATACGTGCGTACGTACGGCCTACCGTCTCCACATCATGGTGTAAATGTTATTCAATAAATTATTATTTGGATGGGTATAATAATGATGTGTAATTCATGTAAATAATAAATATAACATGAGAATGATTCTTTATATATGATATAACATGATATTATATATTATTTTAATATGAAAAGATAGATATTGTCGCTCGTGGGTACGTACGTATTACCGTCTCCACGAACGCGATGAGATTCATTCCACATCATATCCTTTCAGGACTAAATTTCATTTGATGATTAAAAAAAATTAGATACATGATATAATTCTTGATATGAATAATATAAATCCCATCCATAAAAAATACAGCTCACATAACAAAGAATATCAAGGAAAACAAATCCGTTAATACCCAAAATGATGATAATACTAAGATATTGTTAACAAATCAATATTTTAAGATCATATATGATATCATATTAATGTATATTATTCTTGTATAATTTAATAACAATTATTTCACCATTATACAGAAGGTTAAACTACCCTCAATCACGGAAAAGTACAAGGTAATGGTTTATTTCATAATCTCTTCATTATCCGTGGTTGATTATACGTAATTATCAACTGTGACCTCTTTATCATCCACATCCATGTTCCTCAAAAATTTATTTCAAATCATTATTAAAATTTTAAAGACTATGGTTTAAAGTCTCTTATACCCTTTTTGACTTTTTATAATATGTTTATTACAGAATATTTCTGTAATTTTCCAAACAGCGTCCATTTTAACTTTTTTGACAGAATTAAGGTAAGAATGTCTTTTTTAAATTATAGAGCGGGTGCTGCAATTTTCCACCGTCATTAAATCATTTATGCTTCCCTTATAGGCTTATAAGAATATTTTGAATTTAAATGTTTTATTTTATAATTATTTTACTTTTAAATTATATCAAAAAAATAGATATTTCTCTCAAATAGTATTGATTTCATCTATGTCAACATCCGTTGATGGATTTTAAGTTTATTTGTAGTTGATTTATTATGATAAAAACTTCCATATATTATTGAAGATTTTGGGATATGTTTGACTGTGGATGTGTTATTTTTATACCATTCACGGTTTATGGATAAAAAATTAACATTTCGTATGCTAGGTTTAATACGAATGTTTATGTTATGTTTAAACCTATTATTATGATGAATGCATTTGACATAATAAGTGATGGGTGGAGCCCACTATTTCTCCTCGATGAATCGGTTGCTCTCATGAGACAAACTAGTGTCTTGGAACAAGTCCTTGACAAAAACTTATTTGTAGTATTAGCACAAGGCCTTGGCTATGTGGTTATGATAGTGTGGAATTATGCATTCCATCATTATGAAAGTGGTTATTGATATTGCATGTGATTATTCAACTAGTAGAATATACATGTGAATAAGTAAATGGAATTATTTTATTTTATTTCTTCCATATTATGATGAAGTTCAAGTTTAAAAGGCTTTTGTTGTAGTTATTCATTGCCTTAAATATTTATTTTTATTTATGAATGATTCTTTTATATTTTTATCCTTACTAGGCATCTGAGCTCACACCATTCTATATTTTATTTTTTCCAGGATGTGAAGAAGTATTTTATGAATGACCAACATGGATAGTATGAGGGGATATTATTGTGGACAATGGAGACTATGTTGGTGTAGTTTTCATTTTATGATGTAATGTAAACATTATAAATGAATCTAGTGATTCCAAGGCTACTATACAAATCGGTCTTTCGAGACATGATCTTTTGTGATCATGACAATGTTCTGTAATAATGCACCAACTCTGGGTATCTTAGGTAGGGGCGTTACAATTGGTATCAGAGGAAGTTTAGTACAATCCTTAGAAACTAGATTTAGATAAACTCTGATTAGAAGAGGTAGACCAAATATGGACATTAAAAATTAGTATAGAAGAACATCCTAGAATTATGGTATTGTAGAGATTTGGTGATTTTTCTAATCAATACATCCTTGTCTGGATACGAGCAGGTGGAGGCGGCTCTGGCACAGATGTACCTAGAGGTAAAACCGAAAAACACCGCTTTGAGCTAGACTCGAATGAGAACTGGTGCATGACAACGTGTCTTGCTGCACTCTTGGTTGCGACACTCTCAGGGTATATACTTAGGATAATTCTCATTTTCTTTAAAAACAATTATGAAGGTTTTATGAGTTTATACATCCTCAATGAATTTTTTTTAATGATTATGGATTATATCCATAAACTGTTCAATTTATGTAAAGTGTTTTACAACATTGGATTTATGTATTGTGATTCATAAACTAATCTAGTGTATGAAATTATTTAAAAATGGAGCCTAGTGGAAGAAATGGAAACCGTATCAATACACACAATCTATGTAGGGATTTCCCTCCTGCTCAAAATAATTATAGTGGAGCTGGGGATGCAACTAGTGCTCATCATCTAATCACCACTCTGGGACAATTCACTCAGGTTATGAATAAGAACCATACTCGTATGGAGCACCCGAAACCATAGCGTGGTGGATCAATGTAAGATCTCTTAATTGGAAAACAACCACTGACTTTCAATGGGATTAAAAATCCCTTTGTAGCTGAGAAATGGATAAATTCCTTAGAGAAAATATTACATGCCTTGGGGAGTAGTGAAAGTGAAAAAGATATCATGGCAGTTTACCACCTCAAAGGAGATACTGACCAATGGTGGTCATTGATTCAATGCACAATGTAAGATAATTAAGTATCAAATATGGAATGGATGGAGTTCAAAGGTATTTTCTTAGAAAAATACTTTCTTCGTGACCATCGAACAGATATGGAAAGGCAATTTCTGAGTCTGAGACAAAAGGATGATGAGAATGTCGCAAAGTATGAGGCCATCATCACAAGGTTAGCAAGGTATTATAGAGATTATATACATAGCCAAAGAAGTACGTTTGATCATTTATTCGATAATTTAAAACCATTTATTCATTGAGAATTAGTGTCACAATCCTTCTCGTCGTATGAAGATATTGTCTCATGTGCTATCAAGACAAAAAACGAATTCTTTAAGTCTTACACTTTAAAGAAAATAAATAGAAGAGGATATTTACTGATCACTCTAGAAAAGGAAATAAATGGAATAAGGGAAAATATGATTATCCATCCTGTAGTAAATGTGGGAAGAAACACACCGGTACATTTTTGAAAGGAATGGGAGTCTATTACAAGTTTGGTGAGAAATGCCACCAAGCTCATGATTACTAGGTGAAGAATGAAGCTACCAATGTACAATCCTACAACTGCAGTGAGATGGGACATTATGAAAAAGAATTCCCTAAGCATTAGGGGGACTTAACTCAAAAATGGTCAATGGATTAAGGCAAAGCTTATACTATCACTACTGCTGAGGTAGAAGCTCCGAAAGACGTGGTGGAATATAATTTAATGGTTTCCTCTAGTTTGGAAAATGCCTTATTTGATTCTGGATCATCGCATTGTTTCATATCTTCCCAGTTTTCTAAGAAAATTAGATATTTACAATTTGATTTAACAAGGGTGTTGTCAGTTAAAAATCCTAAGGAAAGTATCATTGCAACAATGTTTTGTGAATTAGTCCCCATTAGAGTACATAAATGTTTTTTATCTGCTGATCTCATCGTTATACCTATGATTGAGTTTGATATAATCATCATTAAGGATTGGATTTTGGTCCATTATGAAAATATTTATTGTAAGAATAAGGAGGTTACACTTTTTGATGATGATGATAAAGAACACCTAATCATTAGAGCAGAATTGTCACCACCTGATTTTTACCTAGATCCACCCCCAGTAGCTCAACTAAATTCAATTATTTGGTAGGAAGATAATTAAATAACTATGGTTAAGGAAAGGATTGATCTAATAGAGGATATACCTATTTTGAGAGAATATGTTGATGTGTTTCTAGAAGACTTACTTGGACATCCTCAAGAACGATAAATTGAGTTTTCCATTGATTTAATTCTTGGATCAAGGCCCATATCAAAGAACCCTTATAGAATGGCCACTGTGGAATCAGTGGAACTAAATAAACAACAAGATAAATTGAGTAATAAGGTATTTATTCACCCTAGTGTTTCTCCATGGGGATCCCCTGTCCTTTTTGTTAAGTATAAAGATGGATCTATGAGGTTATGTATCGACTTTAGGGAAATCAGTACTATAAAATTAAGAACAAGTATCCTCTACCTTGCATTCATGATTTATTTTCCCAACTTCATGGAGATCAATACATTTCAAAGATTGACCTTCGAACTAGATACCATCAGTTGTGAGTGGAGAAGGAAGACATTCCAAAAACAGCATTTCGAACAAGGTACGGGCATTACGGGTTTACAGTAATGCCTTTTCGGCTGACTAATGCACCCTCTATTTTCATGGATATAATGAACAGAGTTTTCAAGGAATATCTAAATGATTTTTTAGTGGTATTTATTGATTATATCTTGGTATATTCCAAAAGCTACTAAGACAATGAAAATCACTTGCTCATTATCCTGAAGACTCTTAGAAGACATGAATTATATGGGAAGTTTAGCATATGTGAATTCTAGCTTTAGGAGATTTCTTTTCGATGCCATATTGTATACAAAGTTAGAATCTATGTTGATCATTATAATACCAAGGAAATCCAAGAGTGGCCCTCAATTATGAGTATAACTGAGGTACGTAGTTTTATTGGTTTAGCAGGTTATTATCGACGTTTTGTCTAGAATTTTGCCTGATTGGGTAACCCATCAACGACGCTCACACATAAAGGGGTTAAATTTGTTTAGACAAAAATGTGTGAAGAATGTTTTGAAGAACTGAAGAGAAGATTAGTAAATTCTCCTATATTGACTCTACCATCAGGGAATGATGGGTTCATTATTTATAGTGACGCATCGAAGAAAGTAATTTGTTGTGCCCTTATGATGAATGATAGAGTTATTGCCTATGAATCACAACAGCTGAAAATTCATGAGCCAAAATATCCTACTCATGATCCTGAGTTAGCTGCTGTAATATTTCCTTTGAAGATATGGAGACATTATCTCTATGGTAAAAAATGTGAGATTTATAGAGATCACAAGTGTTTGAAGTATATTTTCTCACAGAAAGAAATCAACATGAGGCAATGGAGATGTCTTGAACTACTCAAGGATTATGATTGCATGATACACTACCACCAGGGAAGTCAGATAAGGAGGAAGATGCTTTGAGTAGAAAGGATCATGGAGGTTTGAACAAGATGAGAGTTTAAAAGGATCCTATATACATGGATCTAGTAAATATGGATATAGGAATCACAAAATGAGAGTTGGACGATGAATATGGTTCTATTTTCTCTATACACCCTGGGAGCAGCAAAATGTCTAGAGATTTAAAGAAACATTTTTGGTTGGACAACATGAAAAGAGAGATTGCTGATTTTTTGTCAAGATGTATAGTTTGCCAACAAGTGAAAGCTGGAAGGCAACATCTTGGAGAATTCAAGAAACCTCTTCCCATAATTGAGTAGAAAGTATCATGGATTTTTGAACAAGATGAGAGTTGGACGATACTCATACTTCCATTTTCTATATACACTCTAGGAGAACCAAAATGTCTTGAGATTTAAAGAAACATTTTTCATTGGAAAACATGAAGAAATATATTGCTGATTTTGTTTCAAGATGTATGGTTTGTCAACAAGTGAAACATGGAAGGAAACAGCATGGAGGAGTCATGCAACCTCTTCTCATACTTGAGTGGAAATGGGATAATATCACAATGGACATTTTCATGGGACTACCAAAGACTCCTAGAAATAACGATGCAATATGGGTCATTGTTGATAGTCTTACCAAGTCGACACATTTTCTTTCTATAAGAGAAGATATACCACTTGAACGTCTAGAAATAATATATATTAATTAAGTTATGAGACTTCATGGAGGACCATTATCTATTGTTTCTGATCGTGATCCCCGTTTTACTTCAAGACTCTAGAAGATTCTCCAGAATGCCTTGGATACTGAACTTCATTTGATCCCTTCTTACCACCCTCAAACAGATGGACAATCAAAATGGACTATTAAAACCTTAGAAGACTTACTGATATCCCGCCCACATGACATTCAGGGTATGTGGGATCAATATTTACCTTTGGTAGAATTTTCATATAACAATATATTCTATTAATGTATTCAAATGGCACCATATGAAGCATTATACGGAAAGAGATGTCTTACACCAACCTGTTGGGATGATGTTGGGAAAAGAAAACTTGTAGGCCTGGAACTAGTGGAGGAAACAATGGAAAAGTTAAAGGTAATCCAAATCCACATCAAAGAAGCTCAAATTAGGCAGAAGAGCAATGTTAATAACTAAACGAAGGATTTGGAATTTCAGATAGGAGATTGTGCTATCTTGAAGGTATCTCCAGGGAAGGGAGTTATACGTTTCTATAAGAATTGTAAATTGAGTCCCAGGTACATAGGAACTTTTGAAATCCTAGAATGAATTCGGTCTGTAGATTACAGTTTGGAAATGCCTCCAAGTCACTCAAAAGTTCATGATGTGTTCCATGTATCACTGTTGAGAAAATACATGCCTGACCCAACATTTGTACTCACAGGTAATGAATTAGAACTGGAACCCGATCTATCATATTGTGAAGATCCCGTCAGGATTCTTGATGTAGAGACCCAAAGCATGATGTATATAGACATTACATTACTTCTGTGGAATACTTAATATATAACAAAAATAGACACCACAGGACCGTAATAGTTTATTGTCTTTGGAAACATGGAACATAATCTTCTAATCTTGGTGAAAGATCTTCAACATCACCCAGAAAGATCTTTCCCTTTTGTTTTCTTACCTAAAACCATTCTTTATATCTTGGGGAAAATAAAACATAAAAATTGTGAGCTAAAATGCTCAGCAAGGGTAATTATGGAGAAAATAAAACAATCCATATTCATTTGAACTTAAAAACATGAACATAATGTTTAAACGTCAAAATCTTGTTCAATGACATAAAACATGGAAGTACATAATGCATAGATCATAATGGAACATCAATCATGATAAAATAGCATATGAATAAAACATGTAATTGTGGAAAACCATTAAGCACATGATATGACTTCCATAGTAGCCAAGTCATTGCAGTCAAGACCATCTTAGTGGACAATGTCCCTTTCTCAATTGAGTTCACTCCTCGTTCCAATCCTGTAACATTGAACCTAATTTACTTATTATTCCAGCCATGTCTATCTCATGAGATATAAATATTTACCCAATGCATTATAGGGGGATATAGTTCCCACCCATCTCATTATGAAATCATTATTACTTGTCCACAACATGAACATAAATCATTCATCATTACCCAAAGTATAAATGGGTTTTATAATCATCATCCCATCCTAAAATAATTCATACCAGAAAATTGATATCATTTCATCATAAGAAAAGTGAAACCACGTAAATCATAGTGAAATTATACTTGAAAAATACATATATGAAATAAATCCTTCTTATATTGAAAATGGTTTTGATAAGTCACTTGAAATAAATTCTTGAGGAAAATATCATTTTTCTTCAAAATAATTTTCTTTTCACAAAATGCCATTTAATATTAAAAGAAAAGGATTTTGTTGAAAAGCGACATTAAATATTGTAGAGTAAGCTTCATAAAAATAAGGCGTTATAAAACCATAAAAATCTGTTCATGTTGTATAAGTTAAAAAATCATTAATCTTGTACTTTTGCCGGAAAAGTCAAAAAGTACCTCATATGGTAAAAAAGAAAGATTCCTTCCATAAGATGTGGTAAAAGTAAAAAAAGGGTAAAATGACTTTATAAATACATGGAATAAAAGTAAAAAATTTTTGAAAACAATTTTAAAACATATGGACATGGATAATAAACATAACCCCATTTAATACTTATGAATAAATAATCTTGGATAAGAATGAGATTTGAATTAATTATCCCTTTCCTTATGTCCAATTTTTTCCATATGTGTCTGAGACTCCTACATAGTTGGTTTATACATATTGTTAACTTTGAACAGAAGCATAATAATATTAATTATATCATATATGATTCACTTATGACTTTATATTATCCGTTCATTTATCAATTCTATGTTAAAGCAGTGTTTTTGGTAAAATTGTTTCATTTATTGTCCGTGTTTTGACTTGTAATTATTAAAATGATTACTTATATCATGATTACATAATTCCAGAATATACAACATGATTTATATATAATATATATTTAGAATATACATATATATAGTAGATCGATAAATGGAATGAAATACACCATTCATGGAGACGGTATGCCGTACGTACGCATGAATGTTGTTTTTCGTTTACTTATTGAATTGAATGGAATTAACTAAATGACATACATATATATATACATAAATCCATTAGCATTATTATGTCATATATTTCGTGATTACTTGTTATATATACTTTATAATCATTCCTAAATTGTTAACATGGAAAATGTATCTTATCGCGTCGTGGAGACGGTAATTTGTACGTACGCACGAGCGATGAAATCATTCCCATATTTATTGAATGGAATTTTAGTGGATGATCTGATACCTTATAATAATTATGATGTTATAATAATCATATATAGTTATTCTTTAAACCATTATACCCATCCAAGTAAGGTAGTGGTGGAAAAACTGATTACACCACGCATGGAGACGGTATTCTGTACGTATGCACACGCGGTGATTTCATTTTCCGTAGGATGGATAGAATGTGAAATAGTGTTGTTTCATATTTATAATAACATATTAGAATATATGTAATACTTATGTTATTACTTTATAATGAAACAACTAATGAAGAGGAAGTAGAAGAGGAATGAAATTTGAAAGAGTCGGTAGAAGAGACTACCTCTTCCTCGACACACCTCCTTTAAACTTCTTCTTAGGGCACTAGAGTTGTTATTTTTAGAAGACCAGAACCTCTATGATATAACTAGAGAGTATTAAAAAAAGAATTGGAAGGGGTTTTCTGATATTGAAGGCTCAAAACGGTGTAAAGAGGGGAGGGTGGAGTTTCCCTTTTATAAGGGAGGAGAGTGGCACCTTTGGAATGTGTGAAAATATAATTTTATTATAAACTTATCATCAATTTAAAAAGGTCCAAAAACCATTAAAGATAAATATACGATGACTCATGGTTGAAATAAAATCATCCAATCAAAATTGGACATGTTTTGGATAATATGATAATCATTATAATCTTATTTATTTAAATCATTTATTAATAGGGTAAATACTGCATCATTGTTGTGTCATATATAATTTAATTTATTTGATGTCTAAAAATTATAAAAAATATACCATCATGTAGGAAATCGTTTTAGATTTACAATGAATATTTATAGTCTAAAATATAATTTATATAACCCATTATACAAATTAATTACTAAAATATTTTTGTTAATGTCAATTTTGTCTTCACATTAAATTAATTAATCCAAATTGTCATTATCAGTACCAAGTGACACAATGGGGTCCAAAAATAGAACCAAGGATGCCCATGGTCGTCCACCTCTCATCCAATTTGGTTAGGACAAGTGTTAAGGTAATTTTGAATTATTATAATATTCTTTTAACCTTGAATTACTCTATTTGCATTTAACCGCAGTAAATAAAAGTCAAAAGATACTATTCACCAAAAATTATTTTCATCTTATTAAACCACATTTGACTTCTTGATAACTACCATTTCTGTTGTATTTTTGAAATTTAATTCACATAAATGGTAAAATTTCATTTAAATGAAAGAGTCAGTTTTTTAACTACCACTAAGTGGTTTCACAATTCATCAAAATGGACGTTTTTCAGAAAAATATCAAAAATTCAGCCCAAGATATATTTGATATCCTGAAATCAAAAATTATGTCTATTTTTTCAAATTCAAAACATAGAAGTGGAATTAATTAATTTTAAAATTTATTCCTGTTATCAATACAAATAGCGTGTTTTTAATAAACAGTAACTATCAAAAGATCGACACTTGTTTATGTACAATTTCAAAGTGAAATAAATTCCAATGACCAACATAGGATTAAATGGTAAAAATATATTCTAATTAAACTTTAAACCCAATTAAAAAGATAATGTAACCATATAAATTATTGCGATGAATAAAGTTGTTTATCATTAAATTATAGCGTGTTTTTACTATTCATTAAAATATGAAAGTTATCAGAATAATATGAAAAAAATTGACACAGTAAATTTTTATATCCTGATTTCAAAGAAGAATTTTATTTTGTCAAATTGAACTTATAAACCCTTCAAAAACATGATTTAATGTTGTTGCACCATCAAAAGGCGACAAAACAGAAATTTTTTAAAAATACTTATTTTTTCCGAAAATTTTATTTTGTTCTCAAACCATGTTCTAGAAAATCTGTAAGATGAATAAAAATTTTATAAAATTAGAAATTTAGTTGATACTATTCATAACGGCTAGTTAATAATATTATTATAACCATATATCATTGTTTAGTGAAACCTGGTATAGTGTACAACACACGCTATCGAGGAAGGTCGCGATTGCGTGTAATGCAATCCAAGTCAAGGTTGTGTTTTGTGCAAGACTCCATCGTTGGTTGGTATAACAGAATCCAACCATATTTCATTTATACATTTGATATATATATATTCACTCAATGTTTCATAGAATAACTACTATCAAACTAACATGAAATTGTGTGTAACACAATCCAAGAATAGTGTTGTGTATATTACAAGCTAATACGGTGTTGCGTATAGCGCAATATAATCTTCATGTAGCATACAACACAAGACATAAATGAAATTAAAAAGAATAATTCTCAGAAAATTTCGTGCTATTACATTCTACCCTCCTTAAAATGAATTTCTCCCACCAAATTCGTCAGCGTTATAAATGGTTTACTACTTGAATGCTTCTTTCATAGAAACCCACATCGTAAAGAGGAATACTAATACTTTATTTTAAAAAGGGATGTTACAATCATAACGGTCACCCAAAATAACTCGGCACTGGGTTTCCACATAGGACATCATAAGTGAAAATATGGATATGGAAGAGAAATATAACCATCACGTTCTGATGGAGAGTGGTAGAGATCGTGGCTATGAAAAAGCCATCATTCACAAAGCCATAAATTTTTGATGATTTAAGGTACCATCTAATTCATCAGATATGAGGACATTAGGACAAATATTTTGTTTTTCAGGACCATTCCCCTAACGTTGACAAATAATTAAAAGAAAAACTTACTTGATTTTGGTACAATCTCACTGTTGTTTGTGCCTTGAACAATTTCCACATCATCTATTAATGAAATTGAGATGAATTTTTCTTCCGTGAAGTGCTAGAATATCAAGTGATAGAATGATGGGTCATTACATCTGTCTCAAAAAAAAGGTTAGAAAAAGTTATAAAATATACATAAGTCCATCTATAGTGAGGTTAATCGTATATTATTCCAAAAATGGACTTAATCTTCATCTATCATACCGCTTAATAAAATAAAACTAGATTATAATAACCATGAACTTCTAGTAGGCCAGTGGTAGGCGATAAAGGACTGTTATACTACGGTTGTGGGTTCAATTCCCACAACATTGTCCGACGTGACAGGTTGTCTCCCGTCCTGCGAGTTTTCCTTTTTCTAAAACTATACTATTATAACATTACATAAATAATATCGAAAAAGGTTCTATCCATAAACAATACTATCTTATTTATAACATAATTCATTCCAAACTTTAGGCTTATCCAAAATACATAGGTCCAAGCTCATAGTATAAAAAAACTATTACTTGAAAGGTCACATAACAAGCATGTGAATACCATCGTTTATCCCCCTTATATCATAATATATATCTTGTTGGTCACATTGGAAACATTTGAATACCATAATCATGTATTCTTTTGAAAAATTAATTACCATATAACCTTAGTGAAAACATGAATGCTATCAAAATTTGTCTCCTTCCACATTCCAAAATCTCAAAAATTCGTTATACTCAAACCATGATATCACTTTGTCCCTATATTAGTCATGAGATCATGAATAATATCAAACATATTATTTTCTCATTATCCCTTCATTATGCACATATCATCTGCTTTCAAAAAATATTTCAATCACTTTTCATGGTTACCGATGCCATATTCTTATGGAAAACCACAATGGAACAATATATAGGTATTCCAATATACCATAAAAGTACCTCAACAACATTATTCAAGAATACCAATACATAAACACTTCAAACCATCCTCTTCAATGATTGTCATGGAATAATTCCTTCCTTGATTTATAAGTAACCTCTTAGGTCAAGGCATTGAGTTGGGTAATGCCCATGTTCTCCATAGATAAGACATTTAACTCCATAACCATCTGTCACTCTATGACCATTCTCTCCACACAGATAGTGTCTTCCCCTCCAATTGATGTGTTCATCAAGGTTCTTCTTCCCTTCTTTATAAATCTCAATCTTCTTTTCTCTATGATCATCAACATGAAAACATGCATAAAAATACATCTTCCGCTTATTTGATGAATTGGTAATATAACTAACGTTCACCTTGTTAATCATATATCGTGATGACTGATTCAAAAAAATCACAAAATCATTCTTTCTAGGAATTATGCATTTTCTTTGCTCATAGTCACCAATTTTTCCATTGGATTCAATGTTGTCCCAATTCCTTCTGGTTCCCTCCAATTACTAAAACCAAAAACCATGGTGTAAGAAACCGTTATAATAATGAGGAACCATGTAATCATAAAAAGTTACTTATGGGATGTTTAACTTATCACACATTCCTTAATCCATGACACCTTAGATTCACCCTAGGTTATTTGTGATCATCAACATAATTCTAGTACTATAACCTAATGTTATACTAAACCTTAGGGACATCTCTAGACATACCTTAGAAATATCTCTAGGGATCTCACTAATGTTCTCGCATCCAGGTTTTCAAAGGTTGAATAAACCATTCCTCTAATACCAACTGTAAAGACCCAAATCTTGAAGTACATAGAAATTACATTACTTTTGTGGAATACTTAATACATAACAAAAACAGACACCAAAGGACCGTAATATTTTAGTGTCTTCGGAAACGTGGATCATAATCATCTAATCTTGGTGAAAGATCATCAGCATCACCGATAAAGATCTTACCCTTTTGTTTTCTTACCTGAAACATTTCTTTATATCCTGGGGAAAAGAAAACATAAAAAAAGGTGAGCTCAAATTCTTAGTAAGGGTAAGCATGTATAAAATAAAACAAACCATATACATTTGAACTTAAAAACATGAACATAATATTTAAACATCAAAATCATGAGCAATGAAATAAAACAAGGAAGTACGTAAGGCATATATCATAATGTAACATCAATTATGATAAAATAGCATGGGAATAAAACATGTAATTGTGGAAAACAATTAATCGCATGATATGATTTCTATAGTAGCCAAGGCATTGCTGCCAAGACCATCTTAGTGGATAAAGTCCCTTTTGGAATCGAGTTCACTCCATGTTCCAGTCCTGTAACACTGAACTGGATTAACATACCATTCCAACCATGTCTATCTCATGAGATATAAATCATTACCCAATGCATTGGAGGGAGATATAGGTCCCAACCATCTCTTAATGAAATTATTCTTACTTGTGCTGTAACATGAACATAAATCATTCATCATTACCCAATGTATAAATGGGTTTCATAAACATCATCCCATCATAACATAATCCATAAAAAATTGGATATCATTTCATAATAAGAAAAGTGAAACCATGTAAATCATAGATAAATTAAACTTGAAACATACACATATGAAATAATGTCATCTTATATGGAAAATGGTTTTGATAAAACACTTGAAATGAATTCTTGAGGAAAATATCCTTTCTTCTTCAAAATCATTTTCTTTGCACAAAATGCCATGAAATTTTAAAAGAAAATTATTTTGTTGAAAATATTCATTAAATATTGTAGAGTAAGCTTCATGAAAATAAGGCTATATAAAACCATAAAAATCTATTCATGACGTATAAGATAAAAAAACATTCTTCTTGAACTTTTTCCGGAAAAGTGAAAAAAGTACCTCATATGGTAAACAAATGAAATATTCCTTCTATATGATGTGGTAAAAGAAAAAAAATGGTTAAATGAAATTAAGCATACATGGAAGAAAAGTAAAAATTATAGGTAAACCTTTTGAAAACATATGGACATGGATAATAAACGAAACCCCGGTAAATACTTACGAATAAACAATATCGCATAAGAATGAGATTTGAATTAATTTTCGCTTACCTAATGACCAATTTCTTTAATATGTTTCCAAGACTTTTGTATAGTAAGTGTAAACATATTATTAACTTTTAATGAAACCATAATAATATTTATGATATCATATATTATTCACTTACGACTTTATATTATCCACCCATTTTTCAATTCCATGTTAAAGCAGTGTTTTGGGTAAAATCGTTTCATTTATCGTCCATGTTTTTCTTGTAATTATTAATATGATTACTTAGATCATTATTACTTTATTTAAAAATATAAAACATGATTTATATATAATATATATTCAGAATATACATATATATAATAGATCGATAAATGGAAAGAAATACACCGTTCATGGAGACGGTATGTCGTACGTACGCATGAAGGTTGTTTTTCGTTTCCTTATCGAATTGAATGGAATTAAGTAGATGACATAAATATATATACATAAATCCAGTATAATTTTAATGTCATATATTTCCTGATTACTTATTATATATACTTTATAATCATTCTGGAATTGTTAACATGGAAAATGAATCTCATCGCGTTGTGGAGACAGTAATTCGTACGTACGCAAGCGCGATGATATCATTCCCATATTTATTAAATGAAATTTGAGTGGATGATATAATATATAATAATCAGTATGATGTTATAATAATCATATATAGTTATTCTTTACACCATTATACCCATCCAAGTAAGGTGGTGGTGGAAAAGCTTATTACACAACGGTGTGGATACGATATTCCATACGTATGCACGCGTGGTGAATTCGTTTCCATAAGATGAATAGAAGGTGAAATAGAGTTGTTTAATATTTATAATAACATATTAGAATATAATTAATACTGATGTTATTACTTTATAATTAAACAAATAAATAAGAGGAGGTAGAAAAAGAAAGAAACTTGAAAGAGTCGGTAGAAGATATTACATGTTCCTCGAAGAACCTCCATTAAACTTCTTCTTAGGGCACTAGAGTTGGTTTTTTGAGAATACCAGAACCACTATTATATAACTATAGAGGTTTATAAGAGTAATTTTTAGTGTTTGGGCAAGCTTCAAGGCTCAAAAGGGTGTAAATAGGAGAGGGAGGAGGTTCCCTTTAATAAGGGAGGAGAGGGGATCCTTTAGAAAGTGTGAAAATATTATTTTATTATAAACATATCATCGGATTAAGAAGTTCCAAAAATAATTAAAGATGAAGATAAGATTTCTCATGATCGAAATAAAAATCATCCAATCAGAATTGGACATGTTTTGGATATTATTTTAATCATTATAAGCTTATTTATTTAAATCATTTATTAATGAGGTAAATGTTACATCATTATTATATCATAAATTATTTAATTTATATGATTTATAAAAATTATAAAAAAAAATACCATCCTGTAGGTAATCATTTTAGATTTACAATGAATATTTATTGTTGAAAATATAAATTATATTACCCCTTATAAAAATTAATTACTAAAAGATTTTTGTTAATGTCAATTTTGTCTTTACAATCGATTAATTAATCCAAATTTTCATTATCAGTACCAAGTGTCTAATGGGGTCCCAAAATCGACCCAAGGATTTCCATTGTCGGCCAATATTTATCCAATAAGGTTAGGACAAGTGTTATGTAAATTTTAAATTATTATAATATTCTTTTAACCCTGAATTACCTTATTTACCTTTAACCGCGGTAAATAAAAGTCAAAAGTTACTATTCACCATTAATTATTTTCATATTATTGAACCACATATTACATTTTGATAACAATCATGAATGTTGGGTTTTTAAAATTCAATTCACAGAAGTGGTAAAATTTCATTTAAATGAAAGTCCGTTTTAACTACCACTAAGTGGTTTTAACTATTCATCAAAAATTGATGTTTTTCAGAAAAATACCAAATATTCAGCCTTAGATTTATATGATATTCCGAATTTAAAAATGATGTCTATTTTTCAAAATTGAAAACATATAAGTGGAATTAATTAATTTTAAAATTCATTCTCGTTATCAAAACAAATAGCATGTTTTTAAGAAACTATAACTCTCAAGAGATAGACTCTTGTTTTTTACCATTTTCAATGTGAAATTAATTCCAATGACCAACATTGGATTAAATGGTAAAAATATATTCTAATTTCACTTTAAAACCAATTAAAAATATAATATAACCATATAAATTATTGTGATGAAAAAAGTTGTTTTTAAATAAAATATACCGTCTTTTTACTATTCATTAAAATATGAAAGTTATCAGAATAATATGAAAAATTTATCAAAAGTAAATTTTTATATCCGGATTCCAAGGAATAATTTTATTTTGTTAAATTATACTTATAAACCCGTCTAGAAATAGATTTAATGAGGGTGCGCCATCAAAAGGCGACAAAACTGCAATTTTTTAAAAATACTTATTTTACCCAAATTTTTTTTTGTTCTCATACCATGTTCTATAAAATGTGTAAGATGAATAATAATTTTATAAAATTAAAATTTTAGTTGATACTATTCATAAAGTCTTGTTCATAATAATATTATAACCATATATCATTGTTTAGTAAAACCTAGTAATGCGTACAACACACGCTATCGAGGAAGGACGCGATTGAGTGTAATGCAAGCCATGTCAGGGTTGCGTGTTGTGAAAGACTCCTTCATTGTTTCATATAACATAATCAATCCTTATTTCATTTATACACTGAATATATATATACATATATATATACTCAATGTTGCGTAGAATGACTATTATCAAACGAAAATGAAATTGTGTGTAACACAATCCAAGAATTCTGTTGCGTATACTACAAACTAATACAGTGTTGCGTATAGAACAAGATAATCATGGTGTAGAGTAAAACACAATACATCAATAAAATTAAAAATAATAATTCTCATAAAATCTCGAGTTGTTACACTTGATACAAGAGAAGAAGTGCTAAGAAATCGGATGACTCGTCTGGTAAAAGTTTTATGGAGAAACCATAAAATGTAAGAGGCATCGTCGGAACCTAAGGAACTTATGATGAAGAACCAACCGAGTCATTTCATGTGGTAATATTCTATAAATTTGAAGGAAAAAATTATTTGAAGGAGGGGAGACTGTAACCCCCCAAGATTCTATGATACGGTTCTCTTTGAGTAATACAGTAGCGTGTGTTGTACGCAACTTCGAGTTCTAACACACACCACAACCAATAAAAATAGCCGATATGAATAGTAATACCAATTTTTTTAAATTTTATAAATTATATATTTCAAAATGGAGTTCATGTTTGGATTCGGAATATTGAAATTAGCTTAGGGTGAATTTTTTTTTATTTTTTTGAAAGCATTAAATATTTGATGAAGAGTGAAAAAACACTGAGTTATAGTTTAAAACTAAATATTAATTTCAATAATAATAAATTTAATTTAAATTTAATTATTTTCAAAATAGATAAATAATAACTATATATGTTCAATTTAATTCATTGGAGTTAGTTTAGAATAATTTTAGATGTATTAATTGTTTTTGAACTTTTCACCGTCTTTTACCCACCTCTTAGAAGAATTTGAAAATTCACATAAAAAATAATTTTACCACTTCTGTGAGTGGAATTTTGAAAATAAGAGAGACATGGTTAATATCAATGAGTATAATTTGGTTCAATAAGATGAAAATAATTTTTGGTTAATTGTAACATTTCACTTTTATTTACCACAGTTAAACGTAAATAAGGTAATTAAGGGTAAAAATGATATGAATATTAAACTAACACATTTCATAATTATATTGTACAAGTGTATCTCAACAAAAAACAACCTTAGGAATAAAATATTATCATTTTGGTACACTTGGATTGGATTAGGACATTTATTATTATTTAATTCAAAGAAGTGTTAAAAGAGTTAAAATCCATGTTTAATAACTAAAACATTTTTAATATCGAGTTATAAATAAGATAAATTAGATTATAAATATTTTTTAGAATGATACAATTCTTTTCTACAGAATTTTATTTTATTTATAATTTTTAGACATTATTTAATTTGATTTATTTATGACACAATGGTGATGTAGTAATTACCTATTTAAAGAAATATTAAAATTATTGATATTAGAAATATCAAAATAAACGTAAATTGAGACATTTTTTGAATTCCAATAATTTTCTAGGTTAATATAAAATATTATTATTTTTTATATATTTTGTTATTAAATTAATAATTCTGTTATTAAATTATCAAAAACAAAATACCCAATAGTGTCAAAATTGACAAAAAAGAGTTTTAAAAACAAATATTATATTATTAATTCATATTATATTTCTAAAAATCTAATGTTCAGCCAAATGACATATATAATGATAGGTGTATCATAAATGGACCACTTGGGGGGCCTATTAATGGTATATAGTACGGTTATTAACTATATAATATAAAAATACAAAGAGACATAGTAAATGTCAAACTATTTAACTAAGAGTTAAATATAAATGACAATGTTAATATACTGACCCAAAAATGTCTAAATCTATTTTTTGAAATAATTTCAACCCATCCCCACCTTAACATTTTAATATTACACTTTGGATCCAATAGAAACCGAATTTTAATTTATTATAAAATAATATTTCTAGCTATTCCAAAGGTGCCCCTCACCCCTCTTATAAAAGGGCACTCCCCCTTCCCTCTAATTGACACCATCAAAGCCTTTTAACTCGGCCAAAAACTGCTCAAGTATTATCTAATCTTTCCTCAATTCAACCTAATGGCCTTAGTTTTATCATAAATCCAACCTAAAGAGCCCTTTTGATCAAATAAAAAGGAAGAACCCGAAGAAGAGGTAATGTTTTCACCACCCTCTTTCAAGTTCCTTTCTTATTCAACTTCTTCATTCTTTGTTATTTCGATTATAACATAATAACTCTAGTTTAATTTATATACTATGATGTTATTATAAATATGGTACAACAATATTCAGTATTCTATCCGTCTATTAAATGACATGTCACCATATGTGCGTACTTACGGCCTACCGTCTCCACTTTGTGGTGTAATTGTTATTCAATACATTATGATTTGGATGGGTATAATAATGACATTTAATTCATGTAAATAATAAATATAAAATTATAAATATTTTCCATATATGATATAACATCCCATTATATAATATTTCAATATCAAATGAATTATATTGTTTCTCGTGTGTACGTACGGATTACCGCCTCCATTAACGCGGTGTGATTCATTCCGAATCGTATCCATTAAGGACTAAATTTCATTTGATGACTAAAATTAATTGTTATAGACATGATATCATTATTGATATGAATAATATACATCTCATCCATAACAAATATGGATCACATAACAAATAATATAAAGGAAAACGAATCCGTTAACACTAGAAACAATGATTATACTAAGATATTATTTACAAATCACTGTTTAATGATCATATATGATATCATATTTATGTATATGATTCTTGAATAATATAATAACAATTATTTTACCATTATACAGGAGGTTAACCGAACCTTAACCAAGTAATAGTACAAGTTAAGTGTTTATTTCACAATCTCTTCATTATCTGAGTTTGTTTATACATAATTATCTACTGGGACCTCTTTATCATTCACATCCATGTTTCTAAAAAATGTATTTCAAATCATTTTTACTATTTTACAGACTATAGGTTAAGGTCATGTATACACTTGTTGACTATTTATAAGAAGTTAATAATGGAATATTTCTATCCTTTTCCAAAAAAGGTACTTTTTTATATTTTCGATATAATTATGGTAAGATTTACTTTTTTAACTTATAGGGTGGGTGTGGCTATTTTCCGCTATTATAAAATCGTCTAAGTTTCCCTTACAAGCTTATAAGAATATTTTCAAAGTAAATGTTTTATTTTATAATTATTTTAAATTTAAATTATTTCAAAAAAAGAGATACTTCTCTAAAATAGTTTTGATTTCATCTATGTCATCATCCTTTGATGGATATTAGGCTTATTTGTAGTTGATTTATTATGATACAAAACATCCATATAGTATTGAAGGATTTGTGATATGTTTGACGGTGGATGTATATTTTTATACAATTCATGGTTTAGGATAAAGTATTGACATTTTGTATGGTAGTTTTAAGATGAATGTTTATGTTTTATTTAAACCTGTTCATATGAGGAATGCATTGGACTTAATATGTGTCGGGTGGAGCCCTCTATTGCTCCTCGATGCATATGTAGGTCTCATTAGAAAAACTAGTGTCTTGGCACAAGTCCTTGAAAAAATCTTATTTTTAGTCTTGGCACAATGCCTTGGCTATGTGGTTATGATAGTCTTGAATTATGTGTTCCATCATTATGAAAGTGGTTATTGATATTACATGTGATTATTCAGCTAGTAGAATATCCATGTGAATAAGTAAATGGAATTATTTCGTTTTATTTCTCCCATATTATGCTGAAGTTCAAGTTTAAAAGTCTTTTCTTTTAAATATATATTTCCTTAAATGTTTGTTCTTATTTATGAATATTTCCACTATATTTTTACCCTTATTGGGCATATGAGCTCACCCCTTTCTATGTTTTATTTTTCCTAGGATGTGAAGAAGTATTTTATGAATGACCTGTAGGGATAGTATGAGGGGATATGAGTGTGGACTATGGAGACTATGTTGTTGTATTTTTCATTTTATGATGGAATGTAAACATTATGAATGTATCTAGTTATTCCAAGGCTACTTAAATAATCATTTTTTAGAGACTTGATCTTTTGTGATCATGCCAATGTTATGTAATAATGCACCGACTCTGGGAAACAGGGGTCGAGGTGTTACAAAGAGGCTATAACAACACAAGGTTTTATCAAATGGAATTCCCTTATTATAATTATGCCTTATAATATAATAAAATTAGAAATAACTATTATATATCATGATACTATGTGACCATTAAACATAAATTTTCAACTTCTATGTTTTATATTTTTAAAATCTGAGATACAATGTTGTGATTAGTAAGATGTTCAGAGTCTGATTGGGAAAACTTTTTTTGGTGAATAGTAACTTTCCCTTATGAGTAGTAATGTAAACCATATGAATAGTAACAAACCCTTATGGATAGTAACCTCGCCTATGATAGTGTATATAGTTTTTAAGTAAAAGAAGGATGAACCTATGTTTTGAAAAAATTAAATAAATTTTTTAAAGATATTATTTTTCAAGTAAACTAGTATTTTATTTGAAAATTAAATCAATCATATTAAGAAATATTTTTTTTCAAAAAAGGAATACATTTTTGGATTCTGTACGTTGATAAATGTTTAGGATGAAATTTTTGTATTATTTCAAATACATGAATTTTTTTATTCATAGTTTAATACGATAATTTAAGAAATAAAATAATTTCATGAATTTTATATTCATGGGAGATGTTACACAAATGTATGCACATATGGTTCATATTTAAATTATATTATTAATTTTTTTATTCCTGGATAACTTACTATTGGTTGTCATGTGGATAAATAATAAGTTAATGAATAATATTTTGATAAAACCACTCTCCCTTCCACTATAAATACCACACTTCACACCCTCATTTTATCGCACCTCTCATGCTTTAATCCTTCTCAATACTCGGCCAGAAAATATTCCATAGCCCCTCCCCCATGTCTAATATCTTATGGTCTCATAAAATGTCAAATTCTAGGTTCCTTATGCAGGATATTAAGAGGATGATTCTAGAGGTAATTTCACTTTCCCTTTAATTTCCTTTCAATTCCATGTTCTTTTCTTATCCTCTCCCAACCTATCATCATTTACATGGTATGATTACTCTATTATCATATATATACTATATATGTTTAGGATACTAATGGGATATTATATCATCTATTCCCCTTCTCCTCTTCATTTCAATTTTACAAAGGAAAACAATTTCATGAGGTGTTAATTTATCACCTTCAAGAACGACATGTTTTCATTTTCCATTACCTCCTTTAGATCAGGTCATGAAACTATTTTTATCATAAAAAGAGATTATTTTATATGTATTATATACTATTAAAGGATTTGGATCAAACTTATTCCCATATTACTAAATGAAAAAACAAAACATGTTAGTTTTGATCCAAAAACCGCCCAAATTAACCTAAAATGATCATAATTAAATCGTAACTAATGATTCATTCACATAACATAAAACCTAATTCATTATAAGGTCATTTAAAATAATTTAATATAATTAATAATATGTAATATAATTTTTGGATTTATATCCATGTTCTAAACATACTTCCATTCACGAATACAAGTGAAACATTCAAGAATACGATAAAAACCAACATTCTCGAACAATCTATTTAAGCTCTATAGTGTATATAGTGGACCATAAAAGAAAATTGTGAAACCATAATGAACCTAATTTAAATATAAATGGTTTTTTAATTTCCAACTAATGAATATAATTTCATTATAAAGGACATTAATGTGAAGAAAGTGTACGGATACACGGTATGAGGAAATTCTCGAACCCAACATTTTCTCTTTAGGTTCTCCCTCATTCACTCCATGTTTGATATGGGTTCGTCGTAAAAATAATTTATTCATCATTATATTATAGTTCTAGAATATAAAGTTTCTCTAATTGAATTTATGAAAACCCAATGTTGTTCCAAAATAACTTTTCTTTCAAATAAACAGACCCTTTTTTACATCATGATTACTATTTCACTCGTCACTCATTGTTAATTGTTCTATGTCAAAAATGATATTCCCTATTTATTTTGGGGAAAATTTTTATTAAACAATTAATTATTATGTGAAACCCATTTAATTTCATTCTTATGTTATTTTCATGTTTAATATATTTTTAATGTGGCATGCATGATAATGTAAATATTATGATGTGATGGATGTGCCTGGAATTATATAACTCCATATGAATGTTTTAATGTGACTAGTACGCTAATACTTATACAGATCTCAAATTCCATAGGTAATGTAATTATTCACTTGTACTAATGTGAAATTATGTGTGAACAAGATGCTATCCTTGTTCACACCTTTGTGCAGTGGATGACCACTAAGATATGATGTTTTATTTTAATGCATTTCCATATTTCAAGTCTTTTATTAATTGTTCCTCTCATGATTTGATGATGATGTGTAACTGTGATCACCCCATGTAATATTTTTCTCATCTTATAAGGATTTTATCTCACCCCTTTTTTATGGATATCCATAGGTGACAACATGCACTATGGAGAGGTCAAGTGCCAATAAGAAGATAGAGAAGAAGGTATTTAATAAATGTTTATTCTTCATGAGCTAAATGTTATGTTTTTCCAAGTTTTCACAATACACTAAACCTATGGATCCTCATGGTGTAATAGTATTATTTTTTATCTTTATAATGGTGTAATATATTTTTAAGAAAAGGAAGGGTCGTTCTAGTTGGCATCAGAGGCAAGGTTTAGTAAATTTTTGGAATTAGGATTTGTGAACCCTTGAGAAAACCTCTTGTATGAGACTAACTATAAATATTCACATTAGAATATTTACATAGGGAACCAATATGTTATGATTATAGAGTAAAAAATAAAATTAATAAGTTATTCATGACATGTTGACTTATGTTTTGTTCTAACCATTTCTATTTTTAGAAATAGTGGGATCTTCGAGAAACTAGGCTAATAATTCGTGTGAGGGACAATGAAAAATTTTCCCAAATGACATCCTCAATGATTTCGGAGGTGGAGTTAAAAAAATTATGGATATTCTTACCCAATCAATCATAGTTTATGAAAAATTTCCAGAATAATGGGGAATATCCTCCTTCACCATAGAGGGAGAAATTGGCTATCAATTATTTTATGCGGCAACGACCACCGATGTTTAGTGGATATTCTGGTCTAGTAGTTGGGAATAGTTTGTCAAATACATGGAGAAGATCTTTTATATGATTGACTATTATGATATGGAGAAGGTGAAAATAGTGTTTTATCATCTAGATGGAGAGGCCGATCAATAGTGGGTTTTGATTAAGAACACCAAGCCTAGGGACGAAATTGAAAAGATGGAATGGGAAGATATTAAGATCATGTTTCTTAACTAGTTATTACCACAAAATATTCATACAAAAATAGAGAGAGAATTCATAAATCTCATTCCAAGAAAAGGATAATCATTCACAACCTACGAATCAAATTTCACAAGTCTTGATAGTTATGCATTGGATTGTTTTATCAAAAATGATAGAAAAATTGATATATTATTTAGCGGATTAAAACCACACCATAAAAACAGTATTGAAATTCGATACTTTGGGAGTTATTGAAAAGTTTTTTGATATGATCTCTAAATGGATATAGAGTTTGGGGAATATTCCCATGTCAAAATTGATAAGAAACGAAAGATGGAGTTTCAGGCTGGTGGATCTAATGATAAAAGTGGGAAGAAAACTGAATGAACCACATGCCAAAAAAGAGGAATGATTCGTCATGAGAACTACCTAAAAGGGGTGGGGAAATGCTTCAATTTTGGGAAATATGGAAACTATTCTCAGGATGTTTTAAAATACATTCGAAGGAAGGATAATTTAGTGGAATAAACAGGAGAACCACCCATGGTCCAATGCTATAACTGTAGGGATCAAAGGAAATATGCATGCCAGTGCACTAAACTGAATGTCTACATGGGTAATCAGCATCAGTAACCACCAAATCCAAATTAACAAGGGAAGTATTGTGCCATGAATACTGCATAATTGGAGCAAGATAATGATATTGTACAAGGTACACTTCCTATTCACTCTTTAATGGATAAATTCAGATTTTATTTTTGTTCTACTCATTCCTTTATATATTTCATATTTTCTAGAACTATAGAATCATAGCATCAAAACCTTGTAGTAAAGATATCTATAAAAACACCATGTGGTGAAATAATTACATCCCAAGTGTTTGAATGTTCTCATATTGACATATGTGGGATGATTCTTCTTTAGAATATCATAATACTTCCCCTAGTGGAATTTGACGCAATAATGGGAATGGATTGGCTCTCATTAAATAGAGAACATATCAATTATTATGAAAAAGAAAATATATTTTCACATTCTGAACCATCACAAGATCCTCTAGAAAATAAAATAAGATCATGAATCTCAATTGAAAAATCCTTTAATGGTGTGGGTGTTGATACCCAATTAATAATCATACCTCTCCCAAATGGTTGAGTCAAAGGAAAGTGCCAACTCAATAATAATTCCCATCATGTTGGAATATAGTGATGTATTTCCGAAATAGTTACCTAGACATCACCCAGAACGGAGGTAGATTTCTAAATAAAACTCATATCTAAAGCTAATCCTATATCAATGTGTCCCTATAGGGTGGGTCGTATCGAACTAGAGGAGTTAAAGATCTAGCTACAAGATAATTTGGATAAAGGGTTCATACTCCCTAGAGCATCTGCTTGGGGTGCACCAGTTCACTATGTAAATAAGAAGGATGGAAAAATGCAGATATGTATCGATTATCCGGAACTCAAAAATATCACCATTAAGAACAATTATCCTCTTACAAAAAATGATGACTAGTTTGACCAGTTAAGAATAGATCAATACTTCTCAAATGTTGATCTTCATTCTGGATATCATTAGCTAAAGTAGAAGAAGGAAAATATTCAATAAACTACATTCCATACAAGGTATGGGCACTTTGAGTTTATGGTGATTCCCATCGAAGTTACTAATGCCCCTAAAATCTTCATAGATTTGATGAATTGAGTCTTTAGACATCACCTCGACAAATTTTTGGTAGTTTTTATTGATGAGAATCTCATATACTCCATGAGAAATGTAGAACATGAAGATCATCTAAGTCTTTTGTTCGAGACATTCAGAAAGGAGAAGTTGTACGCCAAGTTCAGAATGTGTGTCATTCGAATGAAGCAAGTCATGTTCTTGGGACATGTGATCATAATAGAGGGAATTTCTATGGACCCTTAAAAAAGGTTATTGAAGAATGTACAAGGCCCTCCAGGGTCACCAAAATATGTTGTTTTCTTGGAATAGCTGGGAACTACCAATGTTTTGTGAGAAATTTATTAGTACTATTAAGACTGCTAAATATGTTAACAATGAACGAGTTAAACTATTTCTAGATGAAAGAATGTGAGGGAAGCATCAAGGAGCTAAGATGAAGGTTGATCAATGTACATGTACTCACATTTTTGAAAAGTGGAGAATGATTTGGGATATACAATGATTCTTCATAGAGATTCTTGGTTAGCGTACTCATGAAAAATGATATTGTCACAGCCTATGACTCACAAAAGGTGATGATCCATGAGAATAACTACGTGACATATGATCTAGTGTTAGCAGCCGTGATTTTTGCCTTAAAATCAGCTGGCACTACCAATATGGTGAGAATTGTTACATATACACCAACCAAAAGAGCCTAATGTATATATTCATATAAAATGAGATCAACATATGTCAATGGTGATGGTTTGAGATAATCAAGGACTACAATTACTCTATTCAATACCATCCTGGAAAGGCGAACAAGGTAGGTGATGCTCTAAGAAAAAATGAAGGTACTACTATATCCATGCTATGGATTGAGAAGGAACCTATCTTATTGGATATGTATAGGATTAATTTGGAAATAATAAGGGAAGGGGATAAATCCAACCTTTCACAAATTTTTTCACAACCATCAATCCAAGAGATGATTAAGGAGGCACAAAGGATTGATATGGAGTTACAAAAGAAGGTGAATGCAGTAAAGGGAGGGAAGCTGCCAGAGTCCCATATCGATGATGATTGTGCGATTCTATTTGGAACTCATCTTTTTGTGCCTTCATCACCCTAGATAAAGAAGGAGTAATTAAAAAATGCACATAGATCAACAAAATCTATCCTTCCTGGGTGTACCAAGATGTACCATGATCTCCAAGAACACTTCTGTTGGGATAAAATGATGAAGGAGATTGCAGAATATATCTCAAGGTTCTTGGTATGTTAGTAATTTAAAGAATAGCAATAGAAGTTAAAAGGAATGAAGAAAAAAGTTCCTATAACCATGTCGAAATTGGATAATGTCACTATAGACATTGTCATGGGTCTCCTAAAGATGTCGAAGGGAAATAATGCGATATGGGTTGTGGTTATCTGACTCACCCAGACTTCCCATTTTATATCTATTTGGTAAGATATTTGTCCAAAATAACTTGAAAATATATATGTGAAGGAATTGGTGAGAATTCACAGTGTTCCACTCTCAAATACCTCATACAGTGATCTCGGGTATAAGCGTAAATTCATGAGAAGTCTTCAACCTGCTTCAAGTAGAGAATTAAATTTTAGCACAGCCTATCACCCCCAAAATGATGAACAATCTGAATAGACAATTCATATTATTGAAGATATGATAAGTGATTGATCTTTAGAATTCAAAGTCTGATGGGATCATCATATCCCATTTTTTGAGTACTCATAAAACAACAAATTCCACTCAAGAATTCAGATGGCCCCATGTGAAGCTCTGTGTGGAATGCAATGTAGTAATCCAACCTGTTGGGACGAAGTTAGAGAAACCAAGATACTTGGACCCAATATTGTGAAAGAGATGACATAGAATGTTCAAGTCATCCAAAAATACATTAATGCTACTGAGAGTCATTAAAAGAGAAATGTTGACAACCGTCTAAGGGACTTGGAGTTTGACATTGGAGATAAATCCTTCCTTCAAATATCACCATTGAAGAGATTCAGGGTGTTTAGAAAGAAATAGAAGCTAAGCCAACTGTATATTGTCCCCTTTGAGAACCTTCACCACATAGTATCGATGGACTATCGACTTGAACTTAAACCGAATATGGATCAATTCCATGACGTGTTTCACGTATCACTCTGGGGGAAGTGCATACCATACCACTCACATGTACTGAACTCAAAGGTTGTATAGCTGGAATATGATCTCTTTTATGAGGAGAATCCAGTGAAGATTCTAGCTTGAGAGATAAGGTTCTATGAAACTAGACAAACCACCTTTTCAAATTTTTGTGGCAAAACAATAAGTTTGAAGAAGAAACAGGAGAACTAGTGTAGGCGATGAAGGAGAAGTACCCTCAATTGTTTGTGTAAAACGAAATTTCAATGGGGAATTTTCATGAGGGGGAAAATTTTAATGACCTAGAGTATTATCAATAGAATTACCTTTTTATAGTTATTCCTTATATTATTATCAAATTAGGATGAAAAATTAAATATCATGATACTATGTGATCATTAAAAATAAATTTTTCACTTCTATGTTTTGAATTTTGAAAATTTATCATACAGGGTTGCGATCAGTAAGATATTTGGAGTCCGATAGGAAAAGCACAATTTTTTTGTGAATAGTAACATACCCTTACAAATAGTAATGTTACACTTATGTATAAAGGAATACCCTTATAAATAGTAACCTATACTATTAAATTATATATAGGATTTAAGTAAAAGTATGATGTACCTATGTTTTGGACAAAGTAAATAAATGTTTTAAATATTGTATTTTTCAAGAAAATTACGATCTTATTTAAAAATTAAATTTATCATATTTATAAAATTATTTTTAAAAAATTGGACTTCAACTATGGATTATACAATTTAAAAAATGGTTAGGGTGAAATTTTGTTATTTTTCTAAAATACATGACTTTTTTATGAATAGTGAAATACGATAATTTAGGAAATAAGTTAAATTCATGAATTAGAGAGTCATGGGTGATGTTCTAATGATGTAAGAACATATGGTTTGGATTCACACGATGTAATTATTTTATTTCGACATGTAACAGAATCATTTTATTTTCATGTGGAGAAATAATAAGTTAAGGAATAATATATTGGGAAAACCACTCTCCCCTCCACTATAAATACTACCCTTCACACCCTCATTTTATATCACATTTAATGTTTCAATACATGTCTAAAATCTGTGCAAACATCATCCCCATCCCCCCCCCCACCCAGAATAAAAGATCTTTCTTTCTAATAAAAATTCAAATCCTAGGTTCCTTATAGAGGATATCAAGAGTAGGATTCAAGAGGTAATTTATTTTTTCCTTTAATTTCCTTTCAATTTTTTTTATTTTCTTATCCTCTCCCCACCTATCCTCATAGATATGTTATGTTAACTATAAAATCATAAATATAATATAATTTTATGATAATAATGGGATATTATATCATCCAACCCCATTCTAATCTTCATTTTATTTTTAGAAAGGAAAACGTTGTTCGTGAGGTGTTAATTTATCACCTTCAGAACGACATGTTTTCAATTCCCATTACCTGCATCAAATCTTCTCAATAAAACATTTTTAAATCTAAAATAGATTTTGTTAAATGTATTAAATCCTATTAAATGTTTTATAGTTAACTTATGTTCAAATTACTAAATAATAAATCAAAACATGTTCACTGTGATTCAAAAAATTCAAAAATTAACCTAAAACGACCATCATTAAATAATAACTAATGATTCATCCACATGGTATATAAAATAATTCATTATAAGAAAATTTAAAATCCTTTAATATCATTGATAACATTTGATATTAGTTTTGGATGATTATCCATGTTTTAAATGAAATGCCATTCACAAATCCAGACAAACTGTTCAAGAAAACCATAAAAACGAACATTCTCGATCAATGTATTGAAGAAATATAACTCATCCAAAGGCCCATAAAAGAATATTATGAAATAATAGTGAACCATATTCGTTTATAAAATATTATTTAATTTATTATTAATGAATATTATATAGTTATATAGGACATCAAGGTGAAGAATGCATTCCGATACATGTTAAAGGGAAATTCAAAAACCTAGCTTTCTTTCTTCGGGTTCTCCCTCATTAACTAAATGTTCAGTATAAGTTCACTATGAAAATAATTTATTCTTAATTATATTACATTTTATGGCAGACAAATTTTCTATAATTTATTTTGTGATAACCCTGATGTTTTCCAAAAGACCACTTCTTTCAAATAGACACACCATTTTTACTTTTTTATTATAGTTTCACGCCTAAATCATTGGTAATGGTTCTATGTGATGACTGAAATTCCCTCTTAATATTGGAGACATAATGCTTTAAAATTATGCTTTATTTTGTGAAACCCATTTTTTTCCATGGGATATGTTATGTTCATGTTTTAAAAATTTTAAGGTGACATGCATGATAATGTATATATTATGATGTGACGGGTGCACCCCGAATTATATAGCCCAATTTGAATGTTTGAATGTGACGGGTGTGCCAAGAATTATAAAACACTGTAATTCATTAGGTAATGTGATAAATCTCATGATTTATAGTGAAATGTTGTATGAAAAAGATGCTAGTTTTGTTCACAACAATATATGGTGGATGACCACAAAGACATGATGTTTCATCATTATGCATTCCCACATTTCAAGTTCTTTATTAATATTTACTCTCATGATTGTGATGATGATGTCATGATTATGCTCACCCCATTCTATATTGTTCTTTTCTATCCTTTTACTGGGCTTTTAGATCACCCTTTTTTTAAGGATATCCTCATGGGACTACATGTACTAAGGGAAGGTCAAGTGCTAATAAGAAGATAAAAAGAAGGAATTAAATAAATATATATTCGTGATTTGTAGAAGTTATGTTTGGTCCTATTTTTCCCAAGACACTAAACCTTTGGATCCTTGTGGTGTAATACTATTATTTTATTTATCGTTATAATAATTAAATAGTGATGTAAGAAAAGACAGGGTTGTTATAGAGGCATTCTTGATGTCATGTAGCACTCAAGTATGATTATTGAAGAGTGAACTAGGATGGGATGTTACATTAAAGACTAAAAATAAAAAATCATAATAAATAAATTCAAATACCTAGCGCTAATATAAATATAATTTCAATAATTCTAATATTTTTAAAACTAATAAATATCTTGAATCAATAAAAATAATATAATTTGAATATATAATGTAAATAATTTAATAAATAATTTAAAAAACATAAAATGAATATGTTGAATGTCACAAAAGAAATTAACCATGATAAAAATATTAAAATAAATGAATCACACTTTTAAATAAATATTTTAATAAATTATTTCACAATATTATTTTAAAAATATAACCAGAATAAAAATTAAAATATGTAGTTTTATTTTTTAAAATAAATATTTTGAATTAATTTTTTTAAAAATATTTAATGTAAATTTCATTAATTATTTAATATAATTAAATAAATGTAATTTAATTTAATGTTTCATAAAATTAATTTATGAAAATATTTACCTCATAAATTCATGTTTCAGATCATGATATTTCTTATTAAAATATATATGTATGTACTATTCTAAATATAATATTACCCATTTCTTCAAAATTGATTCTTTACTTAAATATATTATTTTAGTAAATATTGCACCAAAAATCAAATTGATTTTGAATATTTAATTCATAATTTTAATATTAAAAATAATGAATATCAATCATAAAAAAGAAAAATTCTCCCATAGTTTTTAAATAGACATTTTAATAAAAAATCTATATATGTTTAAGACAAATAATTTGAAAAAAGTTAATTTAGTTTCTTGGAATATTTAAAAAATAATAAGTTGAATTAAAAATTTAAAACATTAATTTGAATATTTTAAATAAATTAACAAATACTATTATATATTTAAATTATATTTATTTGAGTTTAATTTATATTCATTTAATACAATATTAAAATAATTTAATGAAATATTTTCATCACAAAATATTGATCGATACATCATATTTTCTGATAAAAATTTGTACAAGGACTACCTTTAAGTGTTTATTTCCCATTTTCCCTCATTATTTTCACCCTTATTTATCTTATTTTTTGCGAGAGTGGGTTCCCTAGATCCACTTTGAAAGTGCACATTGATTACCATCACATATATAAAACTTGATATATTCATGTGATTTACTTAATGTTATAGTAATGATAATTTTTCATGTACTACATATATGGTAATGTTCATAAATTAAATTTCATAATGAAATGTTATATTAGTTTTCAGCTATATTGAAATCCTAAAAATATTATTATAGTAATATTAAAAATGTTCCATGTCGTATAGATATATCATTATGAAGGGACACAAATGTTGTTTGACTACCAGGTGTCGAGGGCTCATAAATATCGAGATCAATTCTCATAATGTTTTCACTTGTTGATCTCGAATATTTGAGATCATGAGGACTGGAATGATAATAGGAACACCATATGTTATTATTGGTAGTGGGTAATTCTTTTTATGAACATGCATATTTGTATCGTTACATATTATTAATGCATATATTTGATCACAATTTTTTTAGCATTATGGAAACCATGAATGAGTTTGTTTGTGGCAAGGTAGATTGCATCAGATTCAACATTGATGATATGACATTGTATAAAAAACCAAGACATGATTTATTTCACTCGGGTATAGAGAGAGATATCTTGACCTCTGTTGACCAGGTTGGTAGTGCATTCATTATTCCTATAACCATGATAGAAGATGGTAAGTCCATATTGAATGGATAAAATGATAATGAATAAATAATGGAAGGATAGTGGGACAAATATATACGACATTCATTATAAGATAACATGTGACAAACAAATTATATTATACATTGTATATTCTTGGGAGAGGATTTCTTTATTATGACATGACCTTATCTCTTTAGAGTACTAAATGTGCTTCTAGACACTTCTTCTGGTGTCTGTTTAGATCACAATCGTGATTATGACCATGTGGGTCAACTACTAATTATATTGAATTTTTTTCCAATTGTAATGAATTGGGGTTGAGGCCATGGTGGACCCCACTATATGTGTCTGGTAAATTAAATTTTTGAACAATAACAATAAATTAAATAAATTTAATTTTCGTCATGTTTTGGGTAATAATAATTGAATTTATTAAATCATTATATTTATGAGTTATTAAGTGAAATACACGATGAATATTTACAAACAAATATTCATTATTCAATGTTTGTTAAATATTTATAAGGAAGTTCAAGTTGAGTTAATGAGTCATAATTTGTCATGTGACGTGATTTTAATGTCAGAAGTGTTAAAATAATTATGACAAAGGTTACTTGTTATGACCAATGATGACGACACGTCATCAATTCAAAATGGTATAGTTTTTTTTAATTATGTATATTTCCCATCACTCGATCTAACACTGTATTTTTATTCCACAGTTCCATGACAAATATGAGACAATCCAATCGAACTAAATTAAACTGAACTAGCCTGGTTTTATTTAGATAAACCCCAAAAACTTATGATTGGGGTTTTGGATCCCCACCCACTATAATTTAGTTCCATTAAATCATTCACCTTAGTTAATAAATAGATAATTTGAATATTATTATGAAATAAATATGGATTTTTATAATACCCATTGATGGTGACTCCCATGGGATTATTTCCCATTAGAAATTATTACCATACCCATTTACCTCTAAAAAATATCTCATGTACCGCACACACACACACATATATAAATGCTATTATGAAAATGGAATATATAACATTTGACTCTAAATACGTTCTCAATAATTATTATGTAATTCTTTTAAATTATTTATTTTCATTTTCAATCTCCATACCAATTTTTTGATTCTTGTTTTTTTAATGATACAGTTTACCCATTATTGATCAAATGTTTCTGATTTCGAAATCCTTACAGTTTCAATCAACATCAGTCACATTCATAACACATTATCAACATTATTGTAATATCTATATTTCACATTATGGTGACTTTTTATTTATCACTATCATTTTTCTATGATAATTCATTACAAAAAAACATTGAGTGTTATTCTTTATATTATATATTTTTATATTTTTTCCCCATGCTGATGACATTGAAAAAATAATGAAAACTAATTTTCTAAATCTTATGTTTGTAGAAAATAATGTTCTTAGGAAGAGAATTAATGACTCACCATTTTAAAATTACATGAATTGAATGTGATTAATTATTATTAATTGTGTATTCATAATCAATGTGGTTGGTGTTGAAATAAATATCATTTATCAAATTACAAATGAATTACAACCACATAAAGTGACTAAATTATGAATGTTTCATACCTGTTATTCACCAAAGTGAACATTACGGATCTTGCAAGGGTGAGATAATAAAATTTTACATCTACAACTTATGAAACATAATGGTTTCAATCTAGACTATTATGAATAAATGCTCATGATATAGATAATATTTATTTATTTTATTTTAAAATATTTATTTTTTTTTTTGATTTTTAACATGTTTATTATATGTATAACCAATTTCTAGTATTTTATTGATATTCTTCACCAAATATGGATGAAAATGTTGAATTGAATATTCTTGTTATTGTACTGAAAACATCATCAATCCTGATTAACCAATTTTATTTCATGCTCTAATGTGAATGAAAATATGAATAAATTTGTTTTAAATATAGTAATGGGTGAATATGCTATTTTTCAAATGATCATTGTTCCTTATTCATTTATAAAAATTTATAATAATATAAACGCAAGATTTTTTTTGATGATGATACATATTTAATGAAAAGAATTAATTTTATGAATATTTATACTATATTAGGTGATTGGTGGTCAAATTAAAATCAAATATTCACACACCGCATACCACTTACTGAGAAGGTAGGACATATCCCCACTAGGGGTAACCCACCCGACCATCTACTTTATTACAATGATGATATATGTCCAGAAGGCCCATTAGGAATGAATCCCATTACATGGAATGTGGGATCACCCTTGGATAAAGGATGTGCTTAATATCTCTATATATAAAAAACACTCATAATAGATAAAATTTGATTCTTAAGAATTTATTATGTAAAATTGAATCTATTATGGTAAATCATATTTTTACTAATGTTGAAAAATTAAATACACATACTTGAGGATCAATTTATGGATAAAACAACATGCATCCATCATGGGGAGACTGATGGATTTATTTAATAGATGATTGTTTTCTAACTTATAACTTATATGATAATTGTCCATTCACACAATGTTATTATGAATGTTCATATATGGTAATTTACCATGGATTTATTATTTCTGAATGAAACATATATATCACTTTCAGCTATATTTGAAGTGAATTGACAATATGTATAAGTAAAAATTATGAAATATAAAAATGGGTACACCCACATTCCATGTGAAAAAAATTTAAATATTATATAAGAGATTCATATATTAAATAGTCACGTGTATTAATATTTGTCTATGAGTATATATCATATGATATAGGCAGGTCGATTAGAATAAATATTCTGCATTATATATCATATTTAAAATGGTCTAGCAGAACCATTGATAAGATGATCATAACATTTATATGAATAATTTAGATGTAAATAAATTCATAGAAATCAATAGTAAAATTATACAGACCACAACATTCCATATAAAATCATTGTTTATTATGAGTATAAAATGATAAATTTACTTTCCCCTAAAGAGAAAAATGAATGTATTGGTAACATTATGTAGTTTTGGGTATATTATCACATCCATTCAAAATAAATTATGAGATATTTTTAAATGTTTTTTACATGACATTTAAAATTGGCCAGAAATTAATTAATTTTTATGTGTGTGTTCTAAAATTAAGATCTAGCTTCAAAATAATTATTCATAAATAAAAAAAGTTTAGTAATAGTGGAATTAAGAACCGGGTAACTGTTTATTTTATAGGGAGTTCTGATAACTATGACTCCTCCCTAGATACAGAGTCAAAGTGATTGTAACAGCCCAAGATTTTATAAAAAATATTCTTTTTAATTTTATTAATGTCTTGTGTTGTACGCTACACCAAAAGGAGCTTGCACAACACGCATCCTTGACTTGCCTTGCATTACACGCAATCGCGACCTTCCTCGATAGCGTGTGTAATACGCGTTACCGAGTTTCACTAAACAACGATATGCTATTAAAATATTATTAAAACTAGCCGGTATGAATAGTAATAACCACTTTTTAAAATTCTGTAAATCTTATTTTTCAAAATGAACTTCATTTTTGGATTCAGAGTATCGAATTTAGCCTAAGGTGAAATTTTGGTATATTTTAGATAACTTTCATATTCTGATGAATAGTGAAAATTACTAAAAACAACTTTTTTAATCGAAATAATTAATAGTGATAAATTATTAATTGGAGTAGTTTTAAAGTATATTTAGAATATATTTTTACAATTTAATACAATGTTGGTCATTGGATGTAATTTCACATTTAAACCAGACATAATCAAGTGTCAATCTTTTGATAGATATTGTTTCTTAAAAACACTCTATTTGTTTTAACAGCAGGATTTAATTATAAAAATTAATTAATGCAACTTTTATGTTATGAATTTGGTAAAATAGACTTCATTTTTGAATTCGGAATATGAAATATAGCTTAGGATGAAATTTTGGCATTGTTCTGAAAAACATCAATTTTTGATGAATAGTGAAACTACTAAGTGGTAGTTAAAAAACTGAATTTTTCATAAAACTTAATTTTACCGCTTCTGTGAATGGAATTTCAAAAATCCGAGAGACACGGTTGATGTCAGTAAGTAAAATGTGGTTCAATGAGATGAAAATAATTTTTGGTGAATAGTAACTTTTTACTTTTATTTTACCACGGTTAAAAGTAAATAGGGTAATTAAGGGTAAGAATGATATTAATATTACCCTAACACATGTCCTAATTCTATTGGACAAGTGTATCTCGACCAAAAACAACCTTAAGTTTAAAATATTATCATTTAGGCCCACTTGGATTAGATTAGGACATTTATTATTATTTAATTCAAAGAAGAGTTAAAAGAGTTAAAATCAAAGTTTATTCACTAAAACATTTTTAATATGGGGTTATACATAAGATAAATTCGACTATAAATATTCATTATAAAGCTAAAAATATTTCCTACATAATGGTATTTTATTTATAATTTTTAGACTTTAAATAAGTTAATTTATTTATGACACAACGATGATACAGTAATTACCCTTTTAAGGAAATATTAACATAATTGATGTTATAAATACTCAAATGAATGTAATTTGAGACTTTTTATGAATTCCAATAATTTTCTAGGTTACTATTATATATTAGTGTTGATTTAATCAACTTGGTTCGAACATATAATTCTGTTATGACTTTCAAAAAAATCACATATCAAATAGTGTCAAAATTGACACAAAATAGTTTTTAAATCAAATATTATATTATTAATTGTTATTTTATTCCTAAAAATCTAAGGTTCGGCCAAATGACTTATATAAGAATATATATATTAATAATAAACAATTTAGGGTTCGTTTGGCATGTTATAATAAGTGTATTAACCATATAGTGAAAGAAAACAAAAAGACACGGTAAAAGTTAAATTATTTAACTTAGAGTTAAATCTAATTGATAAGGTTACAATAATAACCTAAACTTGTATAAATCCTATTGGTTGATAGTATTTCGACCCATCCCCACTTTAGCTTAGAAATAAGACCCTTTGGAACCATTATAAACCGATTTTTACTTTAATATAAAACAATATTTTGAGATATTCCTAAGGTGCCCCTCTCCTCCCTTATACAAGGGCACCTCCTCCCCCTCCTCCTCACACCAATTTGAGCACTCAAGCTCGGCCAACCCCTGCCAAAATCTCTTCTCCACTTCCCTAGCAACATCCTAGAGGTTCTGGTCTTCCTCAAAGACCAATTTTAGTTCCCTAAGAGGAGGTCTCCAAAAGGCGCTTCAAAGAAGAGGTAATTACCGTTACCAATTCTTTCATCTTTATTTCTTCTTCCACTTCTTCTTCTTAGGTTGTTTCATTATGAAGTAATAACATCAGTATCACTCATATACTGATATGTTATTATAATTATGAAACAACCCTATTTCACCATCTATCTATCCTACGGAAAAAGAAATCACCGCGCGTGCGTACGTACGGAATACCGTCTCCACGCCGTGGTGTAATCTATTTTCCACCACCACCTTACATGGATGGGTATAATGGTGTAAAGAATAACTATACATAGTTATTAAAACATCATATTGATTCTGATATATTGTATAATCCACTCCAATTCAATTCAATATTTATGGAAATGATATCATCGCTCGTGCGTACGTACGGACTACCGTCTCCACGACGCGATGAGATTCATTCTCCATGTTAACCATTTAAGAATGATTAAGAAGTATATATAAGAGATAATAATGAAATATATGACATTATAATGATACTGGATTTGTGTATATATGTATGTCATATACTTACTTCCATTCAAGACAATAAGGAAAGGAAAACAGCGTTCATGCGTACGTATGGACTACCGTCTCCATGAACGGTGTTTTTCATTTCATTTATCTATCTATTATATATATATATATACTGAATATATATGATATATAAATCATATTTGATATTCTGGAAGTAAGTAAATCATGATATAAGTAATAATAATGTCAAGAACAACAAGTCAAAACACCTATGATAAATGAAACGATTTTACCCAAAACGCTTCTTTAACATGGAATTTACAAAAGAACGGGTAATATAATGTCATAAGTGAACCATATATGATATGATAACAATGAATATGATTCTTTAATAAGTCAATGACATAATTTAAATCATTATACAGGAGGTTCGGACACATACGAAGCAAATCGGATCTAAGGTAAGGGAAATATCACAATCTCATTTTTATCCGAGATTGTTTATACTTTGAAATTTACTGGGGTGTATTTTATCATCCACATCCTTGTTTCCTCAATATGTGATATTATTTCCATCCACTTGCAATATTTTAAATCGAATGTTACCCTTCGGTGAGTTTTTAGTAATGAACATGAAAGGAATCTTTTGTCGTTTTTCGTACGAGTAACTTTTTGACTTTTCCGACAAAAGTACGAAGAATGTTTTTTTTAACTTATACGGCATGAATGGATTTTTAAAACATTATTTCCAAGAATCTTCCTTTACAAGTTTTCAATTTTATTTTTTATCAACTTCTTTTAGTTTATAATTGTATGACATGTTATGAAAAGAAAAGTATTTTTAAAGAAGAAAGGATATTTTCCTCAAGAATGGAGTTCAAGTGTTTTATCAAAATTATTTTCCATCTAAGATAATAAAGGGTTCTGTTTTTATCCCTATTATTACATGGATTTGATTATGTTGTGATGGAAACATATTTATGAATTCCTTTATCTTATATGAAATGTTTTATGATGTCATGTTGTTTAAGAATCCCATTTTTTTTATTACATGGGTTATGTGATGATGTATGATTTATGATTATGTGGCACACATAAGAAAGAATTCATTATAAGATGGGTGGGACCTATATCTCCCTCCAATGCATTGGGTAAAGATTTTATATCTCATGAGATAGACAGGGCTGGAACGGTAGGTTATACCGGTTCAGTGAAACAGGACTGAAACGAGGGTTACTCGATTCAGAAAGGGACTTTGTCCACTAAGATAGTCTTGGCAATGAGTCTTGACTAACAAGAAATGATTCTATATGATTATGTGTGTATGACACAAAGTTTTATGTTTTAAGTTATGATTATTGGGATTTCATTTCACTACTATGATTTATCCCATGTTATGAAATTATGCTCTTTTTTGCAGGTTAAGATTTCCAAAAGTTATGTTCTTATGAATATGATGTGATTGATTTTCTTTTGTTTACCCTTACTGAGCATTTGAGCTCACCCTTTTATGTTTTCTTTTCCCCAGGATATAAAGAAAGGTTTTAGGTAAAAAAATAGGGAAGATCTTTATGGGAGATATTGAAGATCTTTCACCACGATTAGAAGATTACGTTCCGAGTTTCCAAAGACACTAAACTATTACGATCCTTGTGTGTGTGTTTTTTGTTATGTACTAAGTATTCCGCAAAAGTAATGTAATGTCAATGTACGTCAAGATACGGGTCTCTACAGTTGGTATCAGAGGAAACGTTTAGTCAGCCTTTGGAAACTAGGATGCGAAAACGTTAGTGAGATCCCTATAGTTATTTCTAAGGTATGTCTAGGGATGTCCCTAAGGTTAAGTATACGTATAGGTTATAGTACTAGGACTATGCTAACGATCATAGAATTAAACCTAAGATGTTAGATATTTAAGGTACTCCCCCTTTATTATGTTGTTTTCCCTAGCATGATTTTTGCCTCTCACACTATTCTTTTTGGGTTTTAGAAAATGGCTGGAAACAAGATGATTCACAATAATGGAGGATATGATGGACAATGGAATAATATTCTTCATAATGAAATGGGATTTGGAAGTCCAAACTTCATTATTATGCCGAATCAGCAATCTCATAATATGATCAATAAAGTAAAATTTGGTAAGTTTCCTGACTCGGCTAATAAGAGAAAGATGGAGTTTCATGATGATCATAGAGGAAAGAAAGTCCAATTTACCCTATGTAAATCATGTGGGAAGAGGCATCAAGGAGAATGTTTCAAAGGAACTGGAAGATGCTTTGGGTGTGGAAAAGAAGGACACAAAGCAAGTAAGTGCAAAGGAAAAGGTTCGGATAACACCATGGATGAGGATAATGGTATTGCTACGACATCAACAATGGTTAAATGCTTTAAATGTGGAATGTACGGGCATTATGCAAACCAATGCCCTAAGGGAAAGTCTCATGAAGAGAATCAGTATGGTTTTATGGGAAGTATTTATGTTGATGATGATGAAGAGACCACAAATGATATGTGAGATGAAAGAATTGTTGAAGCTCAGTCAATGGTTTAGGAATGTAGTGGAATGATTACATGTTTATCATGTGTAATGTTGTATAAGTAATCTCATGGAATAAAGAGACATCTAAGGATTGTTACACTGTTGTCTTTCCTTAAGTTTTGAAATTGTATGATGAATGGTACCCGTAACCATGAAAGGTTATTCAGATACTTTTGGAAAGTAGATGATATGTGCATAATGAAAGGATAAGAAGATAATGTGATGTTTGATTGTATTCATGAGCTCATGATTGATATAAGGACTAAGTGATATCATGGTTTGAGTATATAGAATTTTGAGGATTTTGGTATGTGGAAAGTGTTAACTTTTAACTGCATTCAAGTTTTCACTAAGGTTCAATGGGTATTCAAGAGTATACATGATTAAGGACTTTGAATGTTTGGAATGTGACCAACAAAACATATCTTATGATATATGGGGTTCAACAATGGTATTAAATCTCTGGTAATCGTTTTCACTATGTTATGAGAGTGGACTGCAGTATTATGGATAAGCCTAAAGATTGAAATGGATTATGTTGGACATAAGTGAGTATTGTTTAAGGATATAAGTTTTTTTCGATATTATTGATGGGATGTTATAGTAATGTAGTTTTAGAAAAAGGACAACCTGCAGGACGGGTGACAGCCCATCGCTTCGGACATGGCTGTGGGAATCGAACCCACAACCGAAGTGCGACCGGCCTTTATCGCCTACCACTGGCCTACAGGAAGTCCCTGTTTAGTAGAAACTAGTTTTATTATATTAAGCAGTATGATATATGAAGTATAAGTCCATTTTAGGAACTATATATGATTAATCTCACTATAGATCGACTTATGTATATAATTTTTGCTAACCTTTTGTTTGAGACAGATGGAATGACCCGTCATTCTATCACATGATCTGCTAACACTTCACGAATAACAAATTCAACTTCATTTATTTAAGAGATGAAGTGGAAATTGTTATAGGCACGAACAATAGTGAGATCGTACCAAAATAAAGAATGTATTTATTCCAATTCAAATTTTCAACTTTAGGGAAATGATCTTGAAAACCAAAAATGTTTTCCTATTGATCTTATACCTGATGAATCGGATGGTACCTTAGATCATCACAAATTTATGGATTTGTGATTATTGGCTTTTCCATATCCATGTTCTCTACCACTCTCCATCAGAACATGATGGTTAGATTTCTCTTCCATATCCATATTTTCACCTATGTGGAAACCCAATGATTAGTTTATTTGGGTAACCGTTACGTTTCATACTTTTGTTTTTAAAGATTGGTTTTGATATTCCTTTTTACGATGTGGGTTTCTATTAAAGAAACTTTCAAATAGTAAACCATTTATAACCCTGACGAATTTCGAGGGCGAAATTCATTTTAAGGGGGGTAGAATGTAACAGCCCAAGATTTTATAAAAAATATTCTTTTTAATTTTATTAATGTCTTGTGTTGTACGCTACACCAAAAGGAGCTTGCACAACACGCATCCTTGACTTTCCTTGCATTACACGCAATCACGACCTTCCTCGATAGCGTGTGTAATACGCAATACCGAGTTTCACTAAACAACGATATGCTATTAAAATATTATTAAAACTAGCCGGTATGAATAGTAATAACCACTTTTTAAAATTCTGTAAATCTTATTTTTCAAAATTAACTTCATTTTTGGATTCGGAGTATCGAATTTAGCCTAAGGTGAAATTTTGGTACATTTCGGATAACTTTCATATTCTGATGAATAGTGAAAATTACTAAAAAACAACTTTTTTAATCGAAATAATTAATAGTGATAAATTATTAATTGGAGTAGTTTTAAAGTATATTTAGAATATATTTTTACAATTTAATACAATGTTGGTCATTGGATGTAATTTCACATTTAAACCAGACATAATCAAGTGTCAATCTTTTGATAGATATTGTTTCTTAAAAACACGCTATTTGTTTTAACAGCGGGATTTAATTATAAAAATTAATTAATGAAACTTTTATGTTATGAATTTGGTAAAATAGACTTCATTTTTGAATTCGGAATATGAAATATAGCTTAGGATGAAATTTTGGCATTGTTCTGAAAAACATCAATTTTTGATGAATAGTGAAACTACTAAGTGGTAGTTAAAAAACTGAATTTTTCATAAAACTTAATTTTACCGCTTCTGTGAATAGAATTTCAAAAATCCGAGAGACACAGTTGATGTCAGTAAGTAAAATGTGGTTCAATGAGATGAAAATAATTTTTGGTGAATAGTAACTTTTTACTTTTATTTACCACGGTTAAAAGTAAATAGGGTAATTAAGGGTAACAATGATATTAATATTACCCTAACACATGTCCTAATTCTATTGGACAAGTGTATCTCGACCAAAAACAACCTTAAGTGTAAAATATTATCATTTAGGCCCACTTGGATTAGATTAGGACATTTATTATTATTTAATTCAAAGAAGAGTTAAAAGAGTTAAAATCAAAGTTTATTCACTAAAACATTTTTAATATGGAGTTATACATAAGATAAACTCGACTATTAATATTAATTAGAAATCTAAAAAGATTTCCTACATAAGGATATTTTATTTATAATTTTTAGACTTTAAATAAATTAATTTATTTATGACACAACGATGATGCAGTAATTACCCTTTTAAGGAAATATTAACATAATTGATGTTATAAATACTCAAATGAATGTAATTTGAGACTTTTTATGAATTAAACTAATTTTATAGGTTACTATGATATATTAGTGTTGATTTAATTAACTTGGTTAGAACATATAATTCGGTTATGACTTTCACAAAAATCATATATCAAATAGTGTCAAAATTGACACAAAATAGTTTTTAAATCAAATATTATATTATTAATTGTTATTTTATTCCTAAAAATCTAAGGATATGCCAAATGACTTAGATAAGGATATATATATTAATAATAAACAATTTAGGGTTCGTTTGGCATGTTATAGTAAGTGTATTAACCATATAGTGAAAGAAAACAAAAAGACACGGTAAAAGTTAAATTATTTAACTTAGAGTTAAATCTAATTGATAAGGTTAAAATAATAACCTAAACTTGTCTAAATCCTATTGGTTGATAGGATTTAGACCCATACCCACTTTAGCTTTGAAATAAGACCCTTTGGAACCATTATAAACCGATTTTTACTTTAATATAAAATAATATTTTGAGATATTCCTAAGGTGCCCCTCTCCTCCCTTATAAAAGGACACCTCCTCCCCCTCCTCCTCACACCAATTTGAGCACTCAAGCTCGGCCAAACCCTGCCAAAATCTCTTCTCCACTTCCCTAGCAACATCCTAGAGGTTCTGGTCTTCCTCAAAGACCAATTTTACTTCCCTAAGAGGAGGTCTCCAAAAGGTGCTTCAAAGAAGTGGTAATTACCGTTACCAATTCTTTCATCATTATTTCTTCTTCCAATTCTTCTTCTTAGGTTGTTTCATTATGAAGTAATAACATCAGTATCACTCATATACTGATATGTTATTATAAGTATTAAACAACCCTATTTCACCATCTATCTATCCTACGGAAAAAGAAATCACCGCGCGTGCGTACGTACGGAATACCGTCTCCACGCCGTGGTGTAATCTATTTTCCACCACCACCTTACATGGATGGGTATAATGGTGTAAAGAATAACTATACATAGTTATTAAAACATCATATTGATTCTGATATATTGTATAATCCACTCCAATTCAATTCAATATTTATGGAAATGATATCATCGCTCGTGCGTACATACGGACTACCGTCTCCACAACGTGATGAGATTCATTATCCATGTTAACCATTTAAGAATGATTAAGAAGTATATATAAGAAATAATAATGAAATATATGACATTATAAAGATACTGGATTTGTGTATATATGTATGTCATCTACTTACTTCCATTCAAGACAATAAGGAAAGGAAAACAGCGTTCATGCGTACGTACGGACTACCGTCTCCATGAACGGTGTTTTTCATTTCATTTATCTATCTATTATATATATATATATATACTGAATATATATGATATATAAATCATATTTGATATTCTGGAAGTAATTAAATCATTATATAAGTAATAATAATGTCAAGAACAACAAGTCAAAACACCTATGATAAATGAAACGATTTTACCCAAAACGCTTCTTTAACATGGAATTTACAAAAGAACGGGTAATATAATGTCATAAGTGAACCATATATGATATGATAACAATGAATATGATTCTTTAATATGTCAATGACATAATTTAAATCATTATACAGGAGGTTCGGACACATACGAAGCAAATCGGACCTAAGGTAAGGGAAATATCACAATCTCATTTTTATCCGAGATTGTTTATACATTGAAATTTACTGGGGTGTATTTTATCATCCACATCCATGTTTCCTCAATATGTGATATTATTTCCATCCACTTACAATATTTTAAATCCAATGTTACCCTTCGGTGAGTTTTTAATAATGAACATGAAAGGAATCTTTTGTCGTTTTTCGTACGAGTAACTTTTTGACTTTTCCGACAAAAGTACGAAGAAGGTTTTTTTTAACTTATACGGCATGCATGGATTTTTAAAACATTATTTCCAAGAATCTTCCTTTACAAGTTTTCAATTTTATTTTTAATCAACTTCTTTTAGTTTATAATTGTATGACATGTTAAGAAAAGAAAAGTATTTTTAAAGAAGAAAGGATATTTTCCTCAAGAATGGAGTTCAAGTGTTTTATCAAAATTATTTTCCATATAAGAGAATAAAGGGTTCTGTTTTTATCCCTATTATTACATGGATTTGATTATGTTGTGATGGAAACATTTTTATGAATTCCTTTATCTTATATGAAATGTTTTATGATGTCATGTTGTTTAAGAATCCCATTTTTTTTATTACATGGGTTATGCGATGATGTATGATTTATGATTATGTAGAACACATAAGAAAGGATTCATTATAAGATGGGTGGGACCTATATCTCCCTCCAATGCATTGGGTAAAGATTTTATATCTCATGAGATAGACAGGGCTGGAACGGTAGGTTATACCGGTTCAGTGAAAGAGGACTGAAACGAGGGTTACTCGATTCAGAAAGGGACTTTGTCCACTAAGATAGTCTTGGCAATGAGTCTTGACTAACAAGAAATGATTCTATATGATTATGTGTGTATGCCACAAAGTTTCATGTTTTATGTTATGATTATTGGGATTTCATTTCACTACTATGATTTATCCCATGTTATGAAATTATGCTCTCTTTTGCATGTTAAGATTTCCAAAAGTTATGTTCTTATGAATATGATGTGATTGATTTTCTTTTGTTTACCCTTACTGAGCATTTGAGCTCACCCTTTTATGTTTTCTTTTCCCCAGGATATAAAGAAAGGTTTTAGGTAAAAAAATAGGGAAGATCTTTATGGGAGATATTGAAGATCTTTCACCACGATTAGAAGATTACGTTCCGAGTTTCCAAAGACACTAAACTATTAAGATCCTTGTGTGTGTGTTTTTTGTTATTTACTAAGTATTCCGGAAAAGTAATGTAATGTCAATGTATGTCAAGATACGGGTCTCTATAGTGATTCCCTAAATTTACCATCCCTAGAGTCCAATGAAAATTCAACAGCAGTGGTCTGAACATACCGAACCATGTGTTCTCTTTCCATTTGATCAAGCCCCACTTCTTCAATACCATTCTTGTCTCCTCCACCACCCACACATTCTACAAAAAGTCTCCTTCCTTTGATTTCTGTACCACCCTCATAATCCATGCAACCACCACCTACACATTACCCGCATTAAATCTAACATAATATCCAAACCCCATTCACATAAGATCATAGAGGTACAAACAGTCACTGAAGTCATCAATGTTTAGAATATGGTTGTCCTCTACTATCATCCAGTGAAACACCCATGAATAACAAAAGGAAACCCACACATACCTCCTTTCATATCAAGAAACTCAATGTAATATTTTTATTTCCATTTCCATGCCTCTGATTCAATCCTGTAACAGTGCATGGATATTTCTTTGTAGGTGTTTTCATTGCTGATCAATAAAAAAACAAATAAAAACCTCTAATTTACTTGTTAAATAGATAAATAGTGTATTTATCTACCAATTTTAGTAAATTGTTTTTTTATATTATAAAATTTGGAAAGGGACATGGAAGGTCAGCAGTGAATGATTTAGAAGCATAGAGGATGGATGGTGATTATTAGAAGCCCCACATGGTCAATAATGTTAAAAATTAAACATGTTTCCTTGGAAATCACCTACTATGCACTACTGCAATGATGTCTTGGATAATTCAATAAAGACTATATGATGTGTGTAGATCCATAGTATTGGGTTGCACCTACTGTAACCAAATCAATAAATTTTATTTTATATATTCCCTTTATCCAATTTTTTAATATAATTATATACCTATAAATAGAGAGATTTGTGTATTATAATATTAACTTCGATTGAGATGAAAAATACAAATATTTTTTCTATGTTAGTGTTGTTTCGATCACCTCTAGTGATCTACATTCACATGTGATTGCCTTTACCCCTGTAAAGATCCACCATCACTAGTATTAAAGGGTTGAAGGAGAGAAGTTCCAAGATTAAGGCTTGTGAGATTGTTTCTTCTTCCACATCCATAAACCACAATTAGTGGTATCTGAGCCAGGTTTGAAGGTAGTATATTTTGAGAGGAGGGACTGGGAGATATACTTATGATTCATATTTAGCACCCAAGGAAGAAGATGATGAATAATTGAGGTCATCTGTTACCATATTCTTTATAATCTATCCACTTTGTGTTTTCTTTCCCACATAGTTTTTTTCATATTTCATTAGACAAAAAAATCAGTTTCTTTTTTCAAAAATCCACTCTCCACATTTCTTTTTTCGATTTTATAATCCATATTTTCAAAAGAATATAAAAATATTTCATTCCTTTTACAGTTGTCTCCAAATTTGTAAAATCAAAATTTGTCCTCATTTATTTACACTTTTTCCTCTATTCATAATCCATTTTCACTCAAAAATTAACAATTTGATTTTTTTTGAATCCTCTACATATTCTATAAACCGAAAAAATTTACATCAATTTCATGCTCCTATAAAGAGACCTCTCTTGCATACAGATATAAGGGAAAAATTCCCCATTTATGTATTGATTTTTTTTTCAAAATTCTATCCAAACAAAAAAAATTACGCAGTCATCAATTTAAAAAAAATGAATTTGTCAATTTTGAAAAAAAAAATGAAATATTCCTTATCTGTTGAAATGAATTTCTTGGATATTGAATTTTATTTGTTCAATGATCCCTTCCACTTCATTTTATTCGTCAATGATGATGATAGATACCCCTCTCTTTTTTTCTCTTGATTTCTTATTAATCATCTTAAACTAAATCCATTAATGAAAAATATATAGACACATTCCCAAATGATAAGACCACTATCGATGAGGTATATGGTGATCCTTCAATTACTCCAAGTTTATTGATGCATTAAATCCCTCTGTTAGATCCCCCAGAGAATAATATCAATGCTTCATTCTACTGCATCTGAGTTCCGGTGAAGGCCCACATCAAGGGGGAACATCTTGAAAAAACCGATATAGATGATTCAATGAAAAAGAATCTAATCCTATAAGAAGATTATAGGCTGGAAGAATTCCAAATCGAAGTAATAAAATCCAGTTTTCTTCTTGGGTTTTTTATTTTGTTGTCACAATCACCTCTAGTGATCAACTCAAATACTTTGGCATTCTATATTGAGTTTTCCTCAACTAATTACTATGGTGAAGTAATTAAAGTTTTCAGAAATCCAACTGAATATGATAAAAATTTAAGGGTCATGAGGAAAAAATGTTTAAGGGGATATGTTGGAAATAAAACTAGTTTTCTAGGATGACACCAACCATCAAGTTCTATGAAAGAGTATTTGATAATTCAAAATGAATTTCGTGATGCCTGTAGATCTAGAGGATTTCTCGACAACTATTATAGCCAAATAATAGACTTTTATTTTCTTTTTTTCCTATTCCTATTTTCAATGTACGGTTGTATCCCTATAAATTGGGAGTTTTTTCAGTTGTAATTTTAATTATGATTCAGAAAAAATATACCATTATTTTCACTTCTTTTTTTTTGCGATCCCCTTGATCGATATGTGTTTATATGCGGTTGTATGTGATGATCCAAAAATCCTCCATCAAATAATAAAAAATCCTCACTTGGGGTTTTGGATGTGTTGAAATTTTTTACTGGTAAGATTTCAAACACATAAGAATTTTACTGTCTCCAGGATGTGGTCATAGAAAAATAAAAAGACTTTGTTAGAAGGCATTTTATTTATTATATTCATTTTGTTGGTAATAAAAATTAATCTAATATGCCCATTTTATGTTTGTTTTACATCTCTGTGTTCTGATCCATAAAGAACTCCTCCACTGTACGCATGGAATCTCTAGCATGTCTTTCCATTTTTAACTGAACGCTTCTTCATTTATGGATCTGAAGGCATCGCATCACCATAGTAGGGTTTCTCAGATTGGAAAAAAGTGATAGTAGAGTGACTAAATTTCTAGGGGTGATGATCGAAGGTGTGGGGGATGAATAATGCCACAAGGGAATGGGGCTCTCTTGATTTGATGATTTTACATGCATTATGGTGGTTTGGGTTTGATTGTAACCATGATAATGTGACAGAATCCACCTCCTCTGATTGGACAAAACCTATGTAGATTGATGGTTTTTCTGTTCTTTAGTCAGAAAGCTTTTGTAGTGTATCTTCCAATACCACCAGTGTTGTTATGAAGCATCAATTTCTAAAATCATATAGAATTGGGTTTTATACTCGAGGTTCTTCTCTATGGATCAGTCATATCTGGGGTTTGGGTTTAGCTTCACCGATGCGAAGAACAACCTCTATTGTTTGTGTTCTTGATCCCTGGATAGTAGCGAAATTGGCATTGGTTATTGTTCGTGAACCCAGATGTCTGAAAATCTGGTTCACACTAGATCTGGTGGGTGATGAAATCCATGTTTGCAAAATGTGGATCCCCAATGGAGGAAGATCGCATCATCGTCCACTATTTGGAAGTTCTGTTGGACCTTTTCCCCAGTGGAAGATGATTCTTGGTGTGTGTGGACTCAGACAGAGGCGACACACTCAAAAGGTTGCAATGGACTTTGAAAACATTGACGGTGTAAGAGGATGGTCTTGGTGAGTTTGGATTCAAACACAATGATCTATAAGTATTATCATAAATGTTCTCCAAATGGTTCAACCATGCCCTTGTAATGGAGCTTCGATATGTTATTCTTGTTCTTGGGGTGTTGTTATGATTCTTGTACATGTTTTTTTCAATTTTCTAGCATCTGTTACTTCCCATTTCTACACTCTTTTACTCCATTATTCTTGGATAGTGAAACCCCTACTGATTCTTCCCCATGTAGGTGGGCCATTCGGTGAAGCACGTTACATCTCTATATCCTCTGTTCTATTTTCAATATTTTATTATTACACATGTAATTTTTTGAACACCATAAAATTAAATCTAGTTTAAATTAATTTGATAATGTTGTTATTTTAGTGGTTTTATATGTCATTTCATTCTAATACCATGTTTTTTCATGTTGTAATTTTATATGGGTTAGTTTCCAATAATTTACTTAATATTAAATATTAAAGGAATAATAAATAATTATTTAGATTATTTATTTTAGGATTTATGTAATCCAAATTTATACCCAATGGATTCTTTCTATTTTAATGGGAACTACCTTGAATAACACATCCCCCACCCAACAAGATGCCAATATGATAAGCTAGGGGGATACAAAATCCAAGGGAATTCCCCTTTCTATTTTTTTCTCCATTACTCTAACATGGGGAGTATTATGTTTGATGGTGTGGGGTTTAAAAACATAATATGAAATTTTTCTTGATCGTATAATGTGTTGGTTGTTAATGTAGGATCCATGGGTTAGGAGGTTCCATTCAATTTACACTATCCTACACATCCTTTGGGTTTCTATGGTCTCCCATCTAAGGATATAAAAAATAATTTTAGATGGTATGCATTTCTGGTTACCCTCCCCCATTCCCGGATACTGAACAACATCAAAAGACCATATGTGGTTGAAATTTATTTGAGCCCAATTGTTTTAAATTTAAAAAATAAAAGGTGTATGAGGTTGGATTGACAGGATACATGATCCTATTTTATGATTATTTACATTTTGAAAACATGGAAAAACCCATGAGGTGTGCACATATGCCTAGCTCGAGGGCAAGACCAATGCGCCCTCCTCTCATGGGGGGTTTGTAGAAAGACCATTCCCTATAGAAGCATGAATTGGTTTGACGTTGTGGTTATAGTGGAAAATTTAAATGATACTGAGCAATGTCATCCAGAGGTCCCTTTAGAGGGGATTTCATTGGATGAACACGATGACATGGATACAAATGCCTCTAATTTAGATGATGTGCATCCCTTGTGGGAATATGATATTGTATCATGAAATCTTAATAAAATTGATCTTACAGGTGGGAAGGATTCGATAGGAATGAAAAATATAAGGTAATGTTTGGATGATGACAATTTCCAACTTGTCTCGAATAATATGTTTCTCTCTCTACCATATCCTAATCTAAGAAGTATCTTCCTTATGCTGGAGTAGCAGATATAAACATAAAATTATTTTATAGTGCGTAATTCACCTAATAAGGATGGGACAAATTTTTTTTAAGATCTTGATATTTCCACTGTATATGAAATATCACCCTCAGATGGTTTAAAAGCTAGTGATGCCCCTAGCATGACCCCATCAACAAGCCTATCAGTAGGTTCCAAGGAAGATCACTTAGAGATGAAGAAGGGTCTTAATGACATGATTTAAGGTGATTCACTCACTTGGAATGATTGTGAGATTTAACCCATGGGTGAGGACATACTAGAAGAGACTAGGTAACAACCCATATCTTAGAAATGGGGAATGTCACCCAAAAATCCATGAAAGTGGATAAGGTCGTGATGATTATACTGCTATACGATGTTGTGGATGATGCATGTCTTCTTGGAATCAGCTCAACCAGGAGGAGTAGAAGATTAAGGATAGGTATACTACACTCTTCAATCAAATGAATTCACAGTCAGAGTGGGAAACATCAGACGATGTTGGTTATTCAATTCATGATTCTGATCATGATTATGATGACTCTTGATTTTAATTTTCTTTATGGATGAGGGATTGTCTCTTTGTTTAATTTCATATGTCTTTTTTTGTTTTGATTTATTTTTCTGTTAATTTTAATTAATGGTCAAAAGAATTTGGATTTTGTCTAGTCCTTTTTCATACATATATCTTAATATAAGTTTATACTTACATTCATATATATATATTAATATATGTATATACACACAGGCATGAACATATTTAATCTATAAATTTTCTATTTTAATTTTTATTGAGAAATTTTCACCCAAATTTTCAATAGAAATTTATAATGAAAATTTGTACAGAAAACATTGAGAAAAAAATTCTAATATATATTTATCAAAAAACATAATCAAGTGAAATTTTTATTGAAAATAACACAAACACACATACACATTGAAATATTTTAGTCATCTGAAAATTTAAATGGAAATTTATAATTGTGATTCTAAATTCATACTCAAAATTCAATATATGTCTAAACATGAATACATACATACATACATATATTTTAATGTTTCATTTGAATTTTATGGTTATCAAAATAAATTTATACTCAAAATTTTCACTGAAATTTTATACAGGAAATTGTTGTTTTGAAAATATAGAATTACTAAATTTTTAAATATATAGTGTGAATATATTGAAATGTAAATAAATAATGTAAATTTAAACTGAAAATTGATAGTGAAAATTTCCATTGGAAATTTCTAGTGTAAATTTATACAATAAATCCATTGTTCAATTTTACATTTAAATTTATAATGACGATATATCGAAATTTAACATAAATTTACAATGAAAATTCTCAGTGTATATTTTTATACACAACATATATTTCATTATATTAATGTATAATGTATTTTTATAGAAACAATTCTTATTGAAATTTTTCAAGGTATGTATATATATTGAGAATTTGATGTATAGATGCATACAAAATATATCTGTATGGATATATATACAATATTATAAATATAAGAAAAATTTTCTATTGTAAAATTGACACTCAAAATTTGATGTCTGTGCATGCAGACATGCATAAATATTTTGATCCTATTATTATTTGTATTTATTGTTAATTTTTTTAAATTTTAAATAGCTTATAATTCTATATATTATTTTAATGAAAAAAATGGTAGTTATAATTTTTTTGAAACACTATAAAAGTAAATAGATAAATATATAATTTTTTATAAAATATTAGACATTAGAATTTATTATTTTAAAAGATCATAAAAATATATAATTTTGGATGTAAGATGTTATTATTATAATATTAGTATTTATTATAATTAAAATATATATATTAGATGAAAGAATGATGTTTTATAATTTTATATTAATACATTTACAAATATGTTAAAATAAATATATCAAACTGTAATTATCATGCATGTATATAACAATAATTGAAAATACAATACATTTAAAACATTTTTCATGTATGTAAAAATATTCAAACTATTCCTTATATATTTTATATTTAAATTAAATATTCACAAAAATTACATCAAATACAAGTATGAAAAATGAATTTATAATTATGTGTATAAATAAATAATAAATAAATATTTTAAAAAATTATTATATATTTATTTGATAGTGTATAAATATAAATAATGTATATATTAAACAATGTATATAATACATATATATAATTAAAATTAATATATATATAATTTTTATTTATATTTAAATATGTTTCAAAATAATGGATGTATAAATATAAATACAAAAAATTATTTACTATCATACATTTAATTTTGATTATTATTACTATATATTTATTATTTTTATTATTTTTATTTATTTTAATGATTGTTTTTTATAACTACAGTTTTTATTAAATAGTTTTGTGTGGTTTTTTAATTTTTCATTCACATTAGGTAGGATAGTATAGTCAACCAGCACTTTAAAATGAGAGGGTATAATTTTTAAAAGTCATTTTAATCCAGAAGCGAATTTGGTGCCACCACACTTTTTTTCATTGTGGGTGGTCATCATAAAATGACGTGGACTATTAGTTATAGCCAAAACGAGAGAGAATGGTTTTCTATATGTTGGTTGTGAGGTATAGGTCAACCGAGGGCCACCGGTGTTCCCGACGAACATCATGTGAAGGGCAGATGAGGGGCATCCCAAGATATAGTTGCCACCAGAGAGATCGTAGAAGGGGAAACCATGTTTACATTATCTTGTGTGAAGATATAATGATAAAAAATGAAGAGAATATAATGACGATGTTAAAAATATCTTGTTAAGAATGGAGAATGAAATTTCTTTTATAACGTGTGAAGAGACTATGACTATGTCGTGTGTTGAATGTATTAAAGGTTATTGTAATTAGGTGGCATGTCTTGGTTTTGAGGATCGAGGGTACATAAGATAGTGTGATCATGAGAGTAAAAAATTCCTTTGGGAGTATTAATGATAGAGAGAAAATTTTCCTTATGTTTCAAATGTCAACTGAAACAATAATCCATCTTGTGTGAATAAACCAACAGGTGAAGTTTTATGGTGTTTTTGACTACATCCACTGAGATGTCGCGCTCCACCTCAATAGTTGTTTCAAAGCTGACAGTTATGGATCTATGACAATCATGATAGATTGATGAAGGCACATCATGATGTAGATAAATTGAAGGTGGTTTGAATGGTGATGTATATGATTAGGGTTAATTAAATAATGTTGCAGTTGATGATAAACTACTAAATAAATTCATTTTAACATCATTTAGAAGGATATTAACATTTCTAAAGAAGTGATGTTATCCTCAATGATATTAAATGGTTGTCCCCTTCATCTGTGATTTAAATAGTTTTCTTAAAGGGGGGCCTTTTCCAGCACTTGAAATAACACTAATGAAGGCCTGGCTTGCTGCAATATGTTGTTTATATAACAACACACCCAATAAAACCCATAACCTATGAATTAAAAATATATAATTTAATTGAAATAAATTTTACATCAAGAATAAAATACACTACTATATACATTTCAAGAAATGTTTTATATAATTACATTTTAATTTATTCATCAAAAAATTTAAAAATTAATGTTTCATATTTTGACACCCAAGATCCCCTCTTAAAAATGTATGATCATGGTATCAATTGATAGAAAAGTCATCTCAACCCCAAAAAAAGAATCCGCCTATATAATAAAATAAATTAATTTTTAGTAATACTATAATGAAATAAAATACACATTAATATGAATGAATATATTAATAAAATGTGAATTTTTAATAAAAAGCACACAATTAGAGTCATACCAGTCACACCGTAAGTCGTATTGAGGTGGGGTTGATTCTTACACATCCCAAATGAATTATGGATCAGTTTACTAAAATATAATGATAGTACAAATTCATTTGCTCTGTATTGAGTATGTCACTTGTCCATTTACGAAAATTATTTTTAATTTAAATAATGAAAAACTTGTAGTAACATCGGTGACATATTGGTTATAATTTAGGTGCATCTAATTCCTACTTCCCAAAAATTACTTATGGATCATTTTCCTAAAGTGTCAAAACAATATGAATGTGTTTTATATGTTTTTTCTATGTTTTTTGTGGTTTTTTTCTAGAATGTAATTTTAAATTGGACACATGAATTTCTAGTCATATCAGTTGCATCATGCATAACATGGATGTGAGACTCATTCATACACATAAAAAATGACTTATTAATCATTTTCATAAATTATCAATACAATTGGAGTGTGTTTTATGGGGTTTTTGTGAGTGAAACATTTTGAGCTAAAATGAAAATCTTAAACTATTAATGGAAATTTTTAGTAATACATGTCACACTATGTGTAGAATTGAGGTGTAGTTGATTCCAAAACGTCTCAAATGACTCATGAATCATTTTTCTAATGTTTTAGAACAATTATAAAGCATTAGATTTGTTATTAACTATAATTTGTTTCTTTTTTACCTAAATTACTGTCAATTTCAAATAAAAAGGAACACTTGGAGTCATAGTGGTCACACTGTGCATCTGATTGAGATACGGCTGAATCATACATATAAAAAATGACACATGGATCTTTTTTTCTAAATTATTAAAGTAATACAAATGAATTTTCATTTTTTATTGCATGTCACTTGTTATTTTTTCTAAAATTAATATTTATTTAAAATAAAAAGAATGATCTTGAGTTATACTGATTATACCATGAATCATATTGAGGTGTGGTCAATTCCTACACTTAAAAAATGACTTTTAGGTCGTTTAATTAAAGTATTAAAATAATCAGAATTTGTTTTCTTGGTTTTAAGTATGTCACTATTCGTTATTAATAAAATTAATGTCAATTTTAAATAAAGAGACGCACTTATAGTTTTAGCGGTCGCACATTACATAATATTGAGGTGAGGTTGATTCCTTACCATGATAAATAAATTGTTAATTATTTTTCTATAGTATAAAAACCATACAGATGAATTTGATCATATTTTCATAGGTCACATGTTCTTTTTACTAAAATTAATTTTAATTTTAAATAATAAGACACACATAGAGTTATAGTGGCCACACTGTGGATCGTATTGAGGTGATATTGATATCTACATATTATAAATGACTTATGAATCAGTTTTCCTAATTTATCATAAAACTCTGAATTCATTTTCTCAACATTCAGTATGTCATTTTTTTCTTTTAACTAAAATTAATGAAATATTTAAACAAATAGACACACTTTTAGTCATACCAGTCACACTAGGCATCATATTGAGTTGAGTTTGATTCTTAAACATCAAAAATTACTTATGGATCATTTTCCTGAAGTATCAAAATAGTCAGAAAGTATTTTCTGGGTTTTCAATATGTCACATGTACTTTTTACTAAAATTAATGTAAATTTTAAACATATATACACAATTAGTGTTATAGCGGTCAAACCGTGAAAAGTATTTATTTGAGGTATATTCCTATATGATAAATGACATATAGAGAATTTTCCAAATGTATCAAAATAATCCAAAATAAATTTTTTCCTTTTTAGTATGTCACATTTTTATTTTAATAAAATTAATTTCAATTTTAAATAAAAATACTCACTTCTAGTCATACTCTTCACACCCTGCATCATATGATTGTTTGCTAGATTCTCAAATGTCAATATATAACTTATAGTCCACTATCTTAAAGTATGAAAACAATTCAAATGAATATTCTCATTTTCAAATCTATTAGCTGTATTTTTACGATAATTTATGTTAATTTTAAATAGAAATAATCACATTGAATCATACTGGTCAAAATGTGCATTGGGTTGATGTGCAGATGATACCTACACATCACAAATTAAATACATATTGTTTTTGTAATGTATCATAAAAATCTGAATGAATATTAAAAAAAATTAGTATGTTGCTTGGTCATTTTAGTTAATTTAATGTCAATGTTAAATAAACTAACACAAATGGAATTTACCAGTCTCACTGTGCATCATATTGAGGTTCAATTGATTCTTAAAAATAAAAAATGATCTATGGATTGATTTACTATTGTATCAAAATAATCCAAATCTATTTTCATAGTTTTCTATGTTTTTAATATGTCACTTGTTCTTTTCAATAAAATTAATATCAATTTTGAATAATAATAAACACTTAGAGTTATAGAAGTCACATTGTGTGTTAGAATGAGGATCGGTTGATTCCTACCCATCAAGAATGACATATATATCATTATCTTAAAGTATCAAAACAATACAATTTTTTTCATTTATTTTCATTATTTCATTTATTATTTTTACTAAAATTGATGTAAATTTTAAATAAATAGATCGTATTTTATTTATACTGGTCACACTGTGCATCATATTGATGTGTGGTTGACTACTATACATAACAAATAAATTATCGATCATTTTCGAAAAATATCAAATTAATAATAATCATTTTTCATGGTTTTTATTATGTTTGTTTTACTTTGTTAGTTTTGTGTTTGTCAGTTGTGTTTTTTATTAAAATTTATATCAATTTTAAATAGGATGAAGCACTTGGACTCATACCTCTCACAATGTATGCAAGATTTAGGTGAAACTGATTCCTACACATCCCAAATTCTCAGAAAAGACATCTACTTCCAATGTTATCATGATTTCCATTTCCATTCATTGTAAAATAACCAACATTTTATATTCACTCGATGTTCTTAAGAGAAGTACCTTTCATGTTTTTTAAATATATGTTAGTGGAGGAATATCATGTGAAAAATTTATCATGGGAAGTCACTGTAGGGAGAATATGATCTTCCTCCACTCTTCTTGGATTTTAAATGGAAATTTTTTTTACTAAATTAGACTGAATCTATGCAATGTTGCCAACTCAACAAAGGGATTCAATGGAATGTATAATGATATGATAAAAAGCAAAATTATTTTTAGATAAAATTGATAAAGAAATTGAATTAAAAATCGTTGATAAAATTGATGAAAAAAGTTATTAAATAAGTATTAGGAATTCACCTTTTCATGATTGGTATATACATTCATGAACCATGTCTTTGTTGCCATTATCTCTATTGCATCCTCAAATCCCACAAGAAAGAGAAGCTTCGAACAAACCACCCCAACTCAAAAAATGGAATCCACCTATATAAGATAATAATTATTATGTGAGTAGTGGTAAAAAAAATAAATAAAAAATTAATATAAAATAATTCATTACTTCTATGGAAGTCACATCTTCATGTTATTTGTGCAAATTCATCAATAAGGTCTATTGTCCATATGTTTCTATGAAAATATATATTTCCCTGTGAATATTTGTATTCTTGAAAGCCATAGTAGAATTGGAAAATTATAAACACTCAAATAATTAATAAATATTTTAAATTAAATAGTAATTATCCTCAAAATTACTTATTTGGGGATGCTATTTTGATGACGAAATATGATATATCCCATATATTTATACACATAATAACAAACATCTGTTACATTTTTTTGTTTCAGAAACCATATATTTATTAAGAAAATATGCAACATGTATTCATATGTGTTTGGATTGTCAAGAAATATTTTATATACACGGAATCATTTCTAATTATAGAACATGTTAGGGTCCTTGTGTGCAATGCCCATACACATGCCTAGTTATTCATGATATTTTTACACATCCCAATCATAGAAAAATCCTCATTAAAAAATAATATAGGTTATATGACATGAATATTAGATGTATATTTGTTGTATTTAGTGTAGTAAAAATTGAAAAACAACATCTTGTGTGGTTGGTTGTTTCAATATCCTAGAAGTGAATCTAGAAAATAAGTCTTTGAAGTATATATATTAACTACAATAGAAACTAAATGTCTTATAAAAATAAAAAAAAAGAACAATTAATGAAATAAATTAATATATATGTATTATGGTTAAATTTTAGGTTTTTACCCCTATATCAGTGGTATTAAGAAGTGTCTGCATCCAGAAGTTGTGTTTCAAACGATTTGTGCAGGCCATCCACTATTTCATCTATTTTTGGGGGATTCAATTTTTGTTTGTTCTATAGAGGTGATGTGAGGACTAATGAGTCCAAATATTTCTCATGGGTAAATCCCTTCACTTTTTATTGATATATATATGCATGTAAAAAAATTTAAATGTATTTTTTTATAATTGAGATAGTATATCACCTTTTGGAAAATGAAATCAGGAAAACATACATCAGTTATACATTTATAACTAAAGATTCTAGCCATCCATAATTGAGTATTTGATTTACATTCTAATGAGAAATGTAGTATCTACATTCCTCTTCAGATATTTTTAATTCAAAATCAATTACATGAATAATACCATTATTAAAATATATATCTACATGAAACGTTGATGTTAGTAAATATGTATATTCAACATGCGGGGTAAATGTGATCTTGACATATCTTTATGATTATTTGGTTGATCCTTAAGATGGATTTGATTCAGACTTTTATTTCACTCCCTTAACTTTGTTTCTCTCTAATAAGAGTTATTAGTTCAGACGTTTCCCCCTTTATTGTTAATGGTTTATCAAGAAAAATAAATTTTAAATCAATACCTTTTTATAGACATGGGTTTTCATAAGATCTGATTTCCATGCAGTGAATTTTTCAACAGCATGGTCAATCGTATGAATTACTTCATCATCAAGCGGAAAACGTATCTCAACACTTGTTTCAAGAGCTATTCTAATTTCTATGCTCACATGACCTATTGTAATTGGTCCATTGTGTAGCCGGTCGTCTTGGATATTGAACACCATAGGTCTCACTAAAAGGCGATGGGTGAGTGTAGATAAATATAAATCTCATTCATTTTTACCCCGTATAACATCAATACAGTAATGTTTTTATTGTCTATATGATTAACATTTCAATGAAACAATTATTATAATATTGATTACCTTGACTAAGATATCTATTTTGAGGGGAATGGGTTACCATCATTCTAGTGGGGGTGGGTGGGATATTTACACAATTTTTGTTGATGAGTTGTTTCATCTATTTTCGTCAGCTCCATAAAAGTTTCAAGAAACACATTCTACCATTAAAATATTTCTTCAAGGAAATAAAATCATGTTTTCATCTATTTTATTTCATTATTTTACCCATCTTTTTCTAAAAAAAATTCATGGTGTCACCCAAAAAACAAAACCTTTAATGCAACCATATTGTTCTGGCTAATTCAAGGCCATCAATAGTTGGCGTTCGTTGATTATAGGTGTTGATGGTTTCTATGGATAATATATATTGACCATATAGTAAAATAAGTTAGCATTAATATGTAATAGAAATTTAAAAATAACCAATTTTTTATTATGTCGTACATACACTTGTTTCCCACACTTTTTGTGTGATTTCATCTATTAGTATTGAATATTTATTTACACATTACTCCTTCCATAACACAAGGCATGGGATGAATGTTTTGTATTATTTCGAAACATTATTGTTAATGTAAGTAGAGGAAAATAATTATGTAGTTGATTCGCATCACATAAAATTATTTCAGTAGATTTAAGATACATACCAATTTTTTTAAGTGAAGCATACCATATCTTAGCTTTAAAGTAAGGATATATTGTTTTCCCAACCCTTATATTGATCACTAAGTTTATCATTCATAAATAAAATAAAATAAATCAATGTGATGAATACATGTATTTTCAAGCAATGTATTATCAAAAAAATATGCCTGAAAAGAAACATCTACAAGACATCCAGAAAATGGATCCCACACTTCTTTGGTTATTAGGTATGCATACATAAGTGGTGGGTGCATGTGTATTTCTCCTTCAGCAAATTTAACATGTGGACTGTTGTAGCTTGGGACATGTCTGATATAAGGAGTTTTTTACCCTTGGTCATAGGTTGATTTAATGTATTCTCATTAAATAAACCATTATATAAGCTCATGATTGGGTCATTTATTTATTTATTTATTTTCTATATAATGAATTAAAACTATATTTATTGATGTAACATCGTGATCACAAATATGAATGAATTAATATGCAATGTTGGAATTTAAATAAAATTGATAAGGTTTAAATGATTTATCCAAACATGGTTAATTAATTAAGTAAAAATCCACTTAAATATTAACTAAATATGTAAAAGATAAAACATGATAAAATTTAATTCATAAACAAATAAAACCACTCAATCAAATATTATGATTGACTAATCCTTCTGTTACATGATTTGGGAAAAAACTCAATTGAACAATGAGTGCGAACTAATTTTGTTGGGAGACTTACTTTTATAAGGGGAGATCTTATGAAATATTCTGGTTGACAAAACCATTTTACATAAAGAGGGGTATCCCTTTGTAGACATGGTGAAATTTGGTGGCATGTGTTGATAAAATCAAATTCATGATTTGGGGATTGTGGATTCCAATCAATGGATCAAGGAGCTACAAGCCTGTAGTTAGGAAAGAATTTCTTACTTAAGTACTGTCAAAATAAAATGGCATGCCGTTATTGGGGTTATGAAAATGAGAATATGTATCTTTACTAGTAGAATGTCCATGAGACTAGACATTAAAAGTTAAATGGTAAGGACTATTGGTTATTGATAAAATAGTGGGAGAATTAATAAATTCAATTATTTGTTTCTCATAAAATTTTTAATCAAGAAAATTACTAATAATATTGTTTTTTAATAGTATAATAAAATGATGAGATCACTATCCCTATGACCATTATTGGATAATGAAAATCTCCTCAGTAGAAGTAACTTCAAGGAGTGGTTTAGATGCCTTTATGTTGTTCTATGACATGAAAAGAAATATTATATAACAGAATCATCAAGGTATGATCTACCTAATTAAGAGGCGAGTGATGAAGAGTTTCTTGTCTATGAAAAACATATGAAAAAAACTAAAAACAATCAATGTTTGATGCTTTTATCTATTTCTAGTGAAATCAGGAAGAATCACAAAAACATTGATGTGTATAACATGCCTGAGAACCTCCATGGTCTTAATTAGGAGAGATCTGGATATGAAAATTTTGAGATTTCCAAGGAGTTGTTTCAGAGTAATATTGGAGAGGGTTCCTTATATGCAGATCATTTTCTCAATATCATATGGACACAATGATTGCCTATAGGTTATTGGGTTTAATCTCCCCTAAATAATTGGTCATCGATATCATTATTTAATCACTCCCTCATAGATTCTCTAGTTTTGTTTTGAATTTTAATATGAAAAACATTGAGAAGTCACTTCCAAATCATCTAATCCTCCTTCTCCATGTAGATAAATATATGAAGCATGAAAATCCGTCTATCCTTATAGTGAACAAAACGAAATGGAAACTAATATTATTTATTCACAAAGATTCTTCACGCCCTTCCAAGGAGAATAATATCAATGGGGAAGCAAGGGAACATGATGATTTTTGTTTCGCATGTGGCATGGAGGGCCACATGAAGAAAAACTGCACCCATTTAAATAATGAGGGGGAAACTTATAATGCACTTTTTATGTGAAATTTATCTACTTCCACAAATTGGGTTTTAAATATAGCTTGTGGTGAGAAAATATGTATTCAAATATTGGAACCTTGTAGATTTAAAAATATTGACTTAGGGGAAGTGTTTCTTTGAGAACCCAACAAATCTAAACTTGTTTTTGTAGATATTAATGAATAAAACCTCACATTTATGACCGGAATGATCACGTTTTTAAAGGGTTGTTATTATGTGCCTTCAATTACCAAAAACAATATTTATGTATCTATACTAGATAAAGATGGATTCATTTTCAATATTTGAAATAAATTATGCTTCATTTATAATGAATTAATTTGTTATGGAAAAAAGAATTTACATAATTTTCTTCACATGTTGGATTGCATGAACCAGGTAATGGAGATTGATAATAAAGTTACTTCACATGACTGATACCACAAGAAATAATTGGATTCACCATCAAGGTCATGTAAATGAAAAATGCTTAAAGAAATTACATCAATACAATTTTTTAGATTCGTTCAAATTAAAATCACATAGTGTATATCACACATGTTTACAAGGAAAAATGAGTAAAGTCCCATTTAGTGGGAAAAGTTAAATGGCTAAAGAGCTTATTTAATTAGCTCATACTGATGTGTGTGGATGATTTCCTATTGAAGTAAGGTCTGAGTACTCATACTTAATAACTTGTACTTATGATTTTAGTAGATATGGATAAATTTACATAATGAGGTAGATGTTGTAGACTTTTGATAACTTCATGGAATATAATAATGAAGATGAAAACTAGTTTCAGACTGAGGTTGAGATTATCTTAATCGATATTTCATTTATTACTTATGGGATTTTGGGATCCAATCCCAACTCACTCCTTACATGCCTTAGTGGAATGGTTTTAGTGAAGTGATAAATCACAACTTATTAAACGTTGAGAGATCAATGATGAGTCATTCACGTCTTCCATTATCATTTTGGAGATATGAATTACAAATAGAAGCACAAATACTAAAGGTAGTACAAACAAAATTGATAAATTGTATTACATATGAATTTTGGAGTGGATGAAAACCATTTTAATGAATTTACATGTGTGTGGTAACAAAGATTTCATTAAGGACTCTTCATGTGAAAAACATTCTCACCGATGCACAAGGTGTGCCTTTATAGGATACCCTAAGGATATTAAGGGATATTTTCTATATGACCCCATGGAAAAAAGGGTTATAGTGGAAATACATTCCAGATTCATTGATAGTTATCACATCTCTAAAAAATATCATGGGAATGTAATAAACATTTAAGAAGTTGCAACTCATAACAAACAAAATTTGGTATAGGTGTTGATTCAACAATGCCCTGTGGAAGAAGAAATTATTTTATAGACACAAGAACAATGTAGGAGTAAAAGAGAGGTTATATAACCATAATGGTATGGTTTTATAGTTATCAATCATGGTGACTGATTATTAGTTGATAATAATTATCCTCTAACAAATAAAGAAGCAATATTTGGCGCTGATGTTTTAAATTGAAACGAAACCATGAATTCTGAATTGGATTCCATGTACCAAAACCATGTTTGGATTTTATTTGTTCATTCAATGAATGTAAATCTTGTTGGATGCTAATGGGTATTTAATAATAAATATAATATTGATGGAGATGATAATACCTATAAGACCTTATTGGTTTCAAAATGGTTTAAACAACATCAATATATTGACAATGATGAAACCTTTTCACCAGTTGAAAAGTCGAAATCCAGTAGAATTATGATTTTCGATACAGATTACGGTGACTATTATATTTAGAAAATGGATTTGAAAATAGAATTCTTTAATTATATACTTAAATAATATGTCTACATGACACAACATGAATGGATTGTGACTCCAAAGGATGCAAATAAGATATGAATGCTGCAAAAAAATATGTATGGATTAAAGAAAGAATCAAGGTCATGGATTGATCATTTTGATGAATCCATAATAGAATTTGGTTTTATAAATAATTAATGTGATCCTTGTGTCTACAAAGTATTTATTGGTACTTCAGTCATTCTCTTAATATTATATGGTGATGAAATATTTCTTATTTGAAATGAAATACAAGTCTTACAGTCAATCAAGGAATGGTTGAATGAATGAGTTTCCATAAAAGACATGGGATATAACTCATATAATCTTGGGATTAAAATCCATCATGATAGATACAATATGTTTCTTGGCCTATGTTAAAGAAGATAAATAAACAAGACAATGAAGAGATTTTGTATGGACCAATCCAACAGTGAATTGTTCCAAACATCTCATGACATTCATCATTCCAAGAAACTATGTCCTCAAACCCATGAATAATGAAATAGAATGGTAAGGATTCCATAAACAATAGTCATTTATATGTCATGTATTACATTATATTTATTACTCTAGATGTTTCCTATGCATTAATTGTAGTAGGTGGATTTCATGCTTATCTAGGTGAATTTTCATTTGCTGGAAATCAAGACTATCCTGAAGTATCTGAGGCGTACAGAGGATATGGTCCTGGTTTATGATGGGGATGAGGAACTTTTCATTATGTGATATGTAGATTCTACTTTATATACTGATCAAGATATCATAATGTCACAAATTGGATAAATCTTTACTTTGAATGGAGGTTCTATGAGATAGAAGGGCTTAATGTAGGTTGTGGTCACTTATTCTACAAAAGAGTTTAAGTATATCGAAGGTAAATAAGTAGTTTTCATGAAATATTTCATCCAATATATTTATGTGGTACCTCATAGGAAATATATCATCACACTATATTGTAATAATATTGTGGCCATGACTCTCACAAAAGATCCAAGGTCACATCAGCAGGAGAAGCACATTCATTTGAAGTGTCATCTCTTGATGAAATTTTCTTAGACAGGTGAAGTTGAAGTGAGTATTAATTATATGTAAGAAAACATATAATACCCCCTGACTAAATTATTAACTGAGTAAGAACATTATTATAATGTGAGGTCTAGTGGAGTGAAAGGCATATGCTTTTGCCTTTATCCCAAGTTGGATTTTATTAGTGTTGGTTTCCTAGAACAAAATATTTGTACATTGATTACATGAATATTTGATGTATTAAATATTAAATTAAAAATATTATTATAAATTGATCATTTTAATTCATGAATATAATTTAATAATGTCCTATAGCATATGTCACATTGATATGGTCATAGTAGTTTCCCACTATTAATAGATCCTTTAAGTGATATGATAATATTCACCATATAGTTATCTGGTTGGATAAGACACTATGATGGGAAACATAGTGTATAGAATGTTAGGTGTGAGTACCCATATAAAGATGAGTCTTCTTCTCATGAAGTTTACACTTGGTAATCTCAAATATAGGATATTATGATAATAGACCCACCAGTAGGAATTCCGCATGTTTTGGAGTAATCGAATATTCATATCTGTGAGCATATGTGATGGTCCTTGGAATTTAAGATTATCATATATATGAATTTCATTACTCCATTCCATAGATTTTCTGATAAAAAATTTCATGACGCTTTTCGGGGAATATAGGATATAATGGGTGTGTCGCGAATGACATGTTATTAATAGATAAGTCAAGAATGTATTTTCCCCTTCTATATCAAAGAAATTTGATATATCAACCCTTTGATTGAAATGGAACTGTTGCCTCAAATTTCATCACCATTTTTTAATGATGAGTTTATTTTTTATAGTAAAATAATTATTTATCAATCATATAGGTTGACGAAACCATCATGAAACATGGTGGATGATATTATTTAAAAAAATTATTATTTTACACAGTGAGAGATCATATTTTCTTGTCATCATTGTCACTTTATGTTCTTTCTCTCGGGTGCCATAACCCATTTCAATATAGTAATCATGGACTTTAGGCAATCCCGCCTAATTCCAATGATAAATAATCCAAGAGGGTTACACACTTGGTATTTCTAGTGGTCTCATTTAAATTCTACTTTAATTTAATTATATTAATAAATATTATTCCCATTATTGATAAAAAATTTATTTATGTTATATTGATCGTATAAATTAAATAAATATTTATTCACCAGATTATAAATAAAATATATATATATTCATTTTACTGAATATTTATTAAATATTTATTTATTAGTTTGTGAATAAAATATAAATTTATGGGAATAGAGTATTTATTTTAGTGTTCAATAAATACAAGAGGAGTTCGAATGGACTAAGACTCTGTCGGGTGATAATATCATTTTTCACGATTCATTAAATATTATTTTTCCATTTTTCATAAGTTTTCATACCATAAAATAATAAAATTGTTATTTTTATTATTTTTCAGAGGATTTAATTAATAGTTATAAATATATATAATTCATATTATGAAATTAAATTTTTTAACTAAAATTCCAGGCCTATAAATAGATGGCTACACCAATTGTCAAATTCAGTCGAACCCATTTTGAAGTTTGTGAATAAAGAATTGTTACACACAATAAATTCTATTTGGAATCAACCAATAATATCCCTATAAATAACGATAACCCAAGGAGATAATTTCCTTAAGAATGATGAATGAGAAATTCAGAACAAAAAACACAATACATTCAATTATCTATGCTATAACTCATAGAATAAGTGGTTTTAATAGGAGACAAATAAAGCATTTGTGGTTCACTACTAGAGGGATTATACCCTTGGATCCTCGCAAACGCAATGAAAGCAATTTGGAATGAGAATTTTTGTTTATAAAAAATAAATCAATAATGAAAGATCCTAATTCACGGTATTTATTTCATCAGATTTTAATAATATTAATTATAAATTTGATGTCCAATATCCTTTAACATGGTTTCAGAAATCAACTATCCATATAAATTTGAATATAACACCAACTAACACATGCTTTTACTATGCCAGAACCAACATTCAAGGTGACATTAATAGCTAGTTGTGAATATAAAAGTGTAGATCACATGTCATTTTATTATTTTTCCTATGTGAAAATTTTATTTGTCTATTTGAAACAATGAGTGAAGGAGGTAACTGTGAGGTATGTAATACTAGGGAGATAACACATATTCCCAAAACCATTGTATGTTATGTATCCCCATGTAAGAATTATCCAGAATAAAAAAACCGATAATATGTAATCGTACTGAATTTGTGAATTAACACATTTTCTATTAGATGTTATTTAGATATTCCCAGAATGGGGATCCAATTAGAAATAATTTTGTCTTTTCAGCTTGATTTGTTAATTTTTTCCCCAAAAAAATGAAACTGTAGCTAAATAAAACATTGGTTATATCATGTAAACATATTTTTCACTACTGGAAGCTTCCAATACATAAATAAAAACATCCCCCAAAGATCATAACATTTAGTGCCGTCAAGATAGTATGAATCCCAAAATTCTACATAGATATTTTTACACTAAATAATCCATAATGAGAATGTAAGGCCACTACACAAAAAAACATAGAAAAATAAAGAGAAATGTATAAAGTACCACTATCAATTGACCCCGGATCTCATCCACCATGAATAATTGAATAATGAAATAACACCAAAATATTCCACTATATGTTGTCCAATCTAAATTTATCTCAAAAAATCAACTGCCTCAGGCAAAAAAACATCAATAGTCATCCATGACATAATCATAGAGAAGAGGCTTCTAGGAGTGGGGACAAATAAACCTCCTAATGTTAATAAAGATAGTGGATCATGCCATCCTAGAAAATAACTCATGATGATAAAAAATCTCAACTGAATGGACAATGAGAATGAAAATAAAATAAGACCATTCATAAAAAACAACAAGGTACACTATACAACATAGTTAGGTCTTTACATTCCATTTTAAAATCAAAATCATTCATCACACACCTTCCAACTCCCTTCCAACTAGTATAAGACCAAGGGAAATATAATGGGAAGAAAATGAACACTCCACAACCACAATAATTAAGAAATATTCAAGCATAACATCGATGATATTGATGAGGGAAAAAAGTATCGACAGATGAGTCAAAGAATGAAATGATGAAAACTAGACACCGTAATTATGAAGAAAAGTATATGTGCAATATAAAAAAGTAAAAACATGATCATACCTTATATATAGATATATGATGTTGTAGCAATTGGGCCTGGAGGTGTTGGCAGTGGATGTGGATGGGGCAGAGGCATTGTAGGGAGTGAAAGAGATCTCTTTCTATGAATGTTTGAGGCATGAGTGAGATAAGTATTCTGATATGGTTCAATTTATAAGAAAAATAAAGCCTTTTATCATCACTTGTTGTAATGTAATGATAAAGGTATCTTTTATCAGTGCCAAAATAGAAAGCCTTAATAAAAACAAACATTATCTGTGATAAAAAGTTTCTTATAATGATATAATATTAATAATTTATTTATATTTATATATATATTTATGAAATTTTATATATATTAAGTATATATTTATATTTATAAATATATTAAGTATTTTTATATAATATATTTATATATTTATAAATATATTTACTTAATAATATATATTTATAAAACTGGAAGTATAATAAATGTATTTATTATAATTTTAAATATATATATATATATAAGTGTAAATAAATATATATATAAATATTTGTATATATACATATCTATATATAATCATAATAGATGTATTTAATATAATTTTATAATATAAATATATATAATAAGTTGTAATTATAATTATGAATAATTATATTTAAACAATATTTTTATATAATTAAAATTTTATAATTATAAATATAATCAATATATTTATTATTTATATATATTAATTATAATTTTATAATTATGCATGAGAACATAATAGGTTAATGGGTATATAATTAATGAATCATATACATAGTAAAGTATTTATCATAGAAAATGAGTCTCATATATATGGACACCATGAATAATAATAAGGGTGTCAACGTATAAATGAACATTCATGTTGAATACATAACACAAACATTCATCAATCATTCTCACACATCAATATATATATATGAACATAAGTAACGACAATCATGTCCAAGAATATCATCATTATCTGATGGGATATATATATATATATATATATATATATATATATATATATGTAGACCAAATTAATCAGAGACATAAATTTATTTAAATATATATATAATTATAATTACAATTATAAATATATATATTTAAAATAAATTTATATACAATTATAAATTTATAATTATAAATATATAATTATAAATGTATAATCGTAAATATAAAATTATAAATGTAAAAATATAAATATTATTAATATATTTATTATTTAATAAAATTTATTATAATTTTATAATAATTTAAATATAAATTTATTTAATTTTGCCCTTATAAATACTATTTTTAAACATTATATATATAATTGAATTATAAAAAAATATATTAATTATGAACATGTGATTTTTATTTAATTTATCTAAATGAACATTAATTTTTGTTTTAAATATATTAATTTTGTATGAATTAATAATTTTTTATTAAAAACATATCTTAGAACTAAGAATAGAACAGAAAGATATATCTTTTATCAGAGCTAAAAAAGCACAAATAATTGGTACTCCTTTAATAGCGCTTCTTTAGTTCTGATAAAATTGACCATTGTTGGAGTTTTTAGTTAGCACTGATAAGGCTGAGGCTTTTATCAGTGCTTTTTCCTTACCACAGATAAAAGTCAGCACTTACCTTACACCGATCAGTGATAGTGATCATAGAGTTTGTGATGATGAAGCCAATGATGGTGGAGATGGTGACATGTTTTCAAATTATAAATTTATGTGGAAATTGTTGGAGTTGATTTTAATTTGGAAATAATGAAAACAGAGGGTTATAGGCATGGTAATTGAAGTGTTCATTAGGGGTGAAAACTTTTGGAGGCACAAATTCCTAATGAAATGAAACGATAATGGTGAGGCATGTTCAAGGAGCACAAGAAGTGTCCAAATTCATAAAAAATATTACAGTATCCATGCTTGAGCATGTGGACAGGAAGAGGGAATTAGAAAGATATAAAAAAGAAAGGAATAGTAAATGGTTCCTTTTAAAATGCATGTGATAGAGGTGATTAGTAGATTAATTAAGGCCCTATCGGGGGCCAACAAAAGACGAATGAAGGTCTGTTGATGTGTAGTCCATGGGGTAGTCTCCATGAGAGATACCTCGAAAGGGGTTATTGTGTTTGTAGTAGTTCGTGTGAAGAGATGACCAAAATGGAATGACACAAATACGATGAAGACATCAATGATGTCTTGTTGACGATGTATAATGAGGATTTAATGGTATTTTTTGAATATAAAACGATGGTTCAATGTATTGAAATTCATCATGGTTGTATAGAGCATGTATTGTTTCATAGTTAAGATGATCGATTGTACATAATATGGTGTAAACATCACAAAGTGAAATGTTATTCTTGGCGTATTTGTAGAAGAAAGAACGATTCATCTGGGTAACCAATGTCCTATGAATGAAAAATACTTTAGGTGTGAAAAATACTTTAGTTATTTATGAATTATCATTTATGGATGTCATAATGTCTAATTTATGAGAACACGTCATTTTCTAATCCCGTGATAATAACTAACATTAATGGGTTTTACTGCCCTTTAGAATTCTATACTATACATATGTGTGAATAATATAATGGGAAGATCACCCTCTTTGTGATATACATTGTGTTATTTCTTTTATTCTATTTATTTTATTCTCTGGTCAGTTAATTAATATCACTCGCGCAATTACGAATATTTAGTTGATTCTGGGCATGGGGGATGAATGCGATGGGTAATGCCCAACACTTCATTTTTTTTCATGATTAATGAACAGTACATGATTTAAATGATGATGAACATCATGATTAATGGAATTGATTAAAAGAATATAGATAGTGGATAATTATGCCGGAACCATGAGGTGGGATCATAAAATATTGTTTATAATCAATTTAATTAATTAAGAATTACCTTATTGTATTTTTTCATTATTGATGGATCTAGTAGAAGATCTTTGATTCCCCATTGTTGCTTTGTAGGAATCGAGGGCAGATTCAATATAGTGGAGATCTAAAAAAATTCAGAGAATCTCTAGATGTCAACTAAATAATCATTGCGTCCAAGAATGACAGATCCTTGCACTTTATTTATCTTTCATTGATTGACTTGATAATCATTTCCAAAGCATTTTCCTTGATCTGGGGGACAAATATTTCTCTCTGTTCTTGGGAGCATTCTTGGTGAAATTAACCCTCTAGTCCTTGGTAGAATTCTCTAATTCTATTGTACCCAACCAAAAAAATTAATTAGAACCCTAAGAAAATAATATTCGGGAGTTTTTATATTTATGGGGTCAAACTTAAATAATTTAATATATGTGATTACTTAATTATTTAATCCTAGAGAAACCTGATGCTAAATAATAATAATAATATCATTATTTATTAACATGTAATTAACTTGGGAGTAATAATTAAATATTATTAAATAAAATATTATTCAAAATTTATTATATCTCGCAAAACAAAAATATCAATACTCTATTCCTCCAAAATATTTATGTGGCCTTTAATAATGATCATTTATTTATTATATAAATATCACTACATTATTCTCTAAAAAATACTATATTCACTAAACCATAAAATAAATATTTTTTAGATATTCCTATAACATTATATTCTCTCAAAAAAATGTTGAAGGGATATAAGTAATAAAACATACATGAATAATTATTAAACCACATCTAGGAATAATATTTATTCAAACTGTTAAATAATAAATAATAATATATTATGTAACTTATATTCTTGATACACATAGTGTGTTATGCTATAGGCATAATTCTGAGTGTCATTAAGAGAAGAACCCTAAAGTACAAGGTTAGTTTCAAAACACACCAATGCACCCATAGAGAAATATGTTAATGCCACAATAACATGATGCCACATATTAGTGCACACTATGTAATATAATCCTTTGGTCCTGATATATCAAATGAATTCGTTCGCATGTTAATGTCATCAACCTATGTTCTGGATGTATCTTTCTTTGACTTTTTGGAAATTGATCTTGCCTATACAACACCATGGATTTGGATTTATTTAGGCAATATCATTTCCATCAAAGTTTTTGAGATATCAACATCCATTAAATATCATAAGGGACAAATCCTTTCTTGCATTATTCATTAATAAAATATTAATAATAATGAACCCAACATATCATACCTCACTATGAACATTTTTCATCATTTTTTTCATCAATAGATATACATACATGAATCATAATACTCATTAATAATAATCATAAAGTCTCAGGATCAATACACACATCCAATGATAGGAACATCTGATGAAACATATAAATGATTATTTCTTACTGGTGGATCTAGTTGACATAACATCCTAATGAATATTGATAAGGGCTTACACCATGAGAAGGTGACACAATGTCCTATGAATCCCCACCAATGATATAATATATCATTTTCCCTCAAAAGATATCATCTCGATATATAACATATATCCAAGAATAGGGTCATAAAACATCTGAGATCTCATTATAGCATGAAACTGCTATGCCCTTTTAGTGTGACAACTAATCTAAGGACATTATCACATGCTGTGTTATGTAAAAGAAAAATCATGATGTTATATGTCATTTATTAATATTCAAAAACCATGAATTCCAGTTATTATAAAGTACACCGAATTTGGTTCTAGGGAAGAACTCTAACAGACTCCCACATTCACTAGAGCCAACTGCTAACGAAATTAAGTCTATTAGCTCTCACATGATACTCAAGATTCTGTTGATATAAGTCTTTAGTCAAGGGGTCCAACATGCTACCTTCTTTGGATACTCTTCCTATTTCTAATTCAATCCTCAAATTGAAATCCCTCAATAGGTGATACTTTTGGAGTATATAATTGGTCTATTGGTGAGATGTTGGATCTTTTGAAAGAGCCACCAATATAGTATTTTCAAGATACAATGTGATAGGGTCCTTACTGATAAGTACCACATAATGTTCCTAGAAATAAAATTTAATCAAAATAGATTACATGGCTATATCAAAATCTATTTAATTCTCAGACTCTGCTATAGAATCATAAAAAACTAGCAGCATTGACCTCTTCTAGATCACAAATCCTCCATTGAGAAAGAAAAAATTTCTTAATTAAAACATCATATCATTCTAACCTGTCTGAAAACTAGTATCGGTGTAACCCCTAATGACCATCTCCTCATCTCCTCCAAACACAATGATCATATACTTATTTATTATCAGTACATATGGGTATCTTTAAAAGAAGACCAATTCTATTGTTCTCGGTCTTCTTGATATCTTCTTATCATGCTCAATGCATAAGAAACATCAAGACTATTACATAACATGGAATACATGATCGATCTTATCACTAATTGTTGTGGGATATTATTCGTTATATTTTTCTCCTTTCCTATATGAGGACAATTTAATTAGATGTATGTAAACAATGTGTCACTGGAACCAATCCTCTCTTTGATTTTTCCTTACTAAATCTCTTTTGTATATAGTAAACATATGAACTTTTAATTAGTCCAAGAATCCTCTTGATACTATCATGAATGATCATAATCCATATAATATTGGTTTTTTCACCACGTCCTTCATAGAGAAACACTTATTCAACTAATCCATAATAGACTTTAAGACTGGTATTTCATTTCCTATAATTAATACTTCATCAATAGAAACTACTATGGTAATGAATTTATTTCCACTGAACTTATTTTAAACAAACATCTCACATTAATTTTTAATGAAACAAAATTATTTTACAGATTCATTGAATCAAATGTTCAATCACATGGATCATCTCGTCATTCTATAAATTGATTTATACAACTTTAAAATTATTTTTTGAATCACCTAGATCACGCAAACTTATGTTGGTTTCATATATACAAATTCCTAAAGGTTTCCGTTAAGGAATTTTGTTTTGACATCCATTTTTCAAATTTCATAGTCACCGTAAGATACTGTAGAAATTATTATTCTGATGTAACAAAAATCCAAATCAGTGAAAAAATTTTATTGTAGTCAATCCCTTAAATACATTTAAACACTTTATACATTGGAAATTTTTTAAAGATATTTTCATTACCTTGTATTTTTAGTTTTCTCTTGAATAACCATTTTCACCCATCATGTGATACATCAACAAGTGCATCGACCATAACCAAATCATGGGTTTGAAACATGGAATACATTTCATAATTCGTGGATTCTTTTCATCATGCACCTTAGGAGCTCTATACTACCTCTTTTTATGAGAGAGGTTCATAATTTTCAACCAATACTCAGTCACTATCTTTGATGACTACAAATCTATATCTCATTAGTTCTCCTACCTCTCTTGTTCTCCTACAAAATTATTATGTTTCGTGAACTATATCTTCTATGATGACCTATATAATCTTTTCTTATAAAAACACATATGTATCTTGATCATCAACTTAATTGAAGTCAATATTTAACCCACTAACCTTATTGAGTATATGATACCTCTCAAGAAAGACATATTGCTTGGTGACAATCAGATTCTAGTTTGAGGGATTTTATATATAGTTTTCATTTGTTTGCTTGGGATACCCAATAAATATACACATTGTTCCCTAGTGATATAGTTTCTAGCATGATAAGGCTTCAACAAACACCCCACAACCCCATACACGTGTAAAAGAAAAAATGGGTTTTTCTTCCACACCATAACTAAAAAGGGATTCCAAGTTACATTTTTATTGGTACTCAGTTTAATGTGTATTCAAAATTTTGTAATGTATATCCCCAAAAGGGTAACGGATGATATTCATGAATCTTCATCTACTGTACAATGTCTAATAAGGTAAAATTCATCCATTCACATACAACATTCCACTTTATTGTATAAGGTTTATTGAGTTGAGATTGAATCTCAAACATCCAAAAACAATTGATGAACACTTGGTTATGATTTTCACCTCTTCAATCCAATCAATCCTTCTTTATATTATTACGAATATGATTCTATAATTTATTCATGAATTCCTTTAATTTATCAATGGATATCTGTAACACCCCGCCCCTACCTCATTGGCTTTGGGAGACAGTGAGGGTTACGTGGCCTTACGCGACATCCCCAAGATGGCAAAGGCAAGCAATAAATGCTGAAGGCTTTCAAATACAAGTGGGGGAAAATTTAACCTTTAACAAATAAACCAATAAACCTACCAAACATAACTAATATTCACTATATGATGCATGAACAAATTAAAGACAACTCAACAACTTCATGTATCTCAAAAGAACATCAAAGTAAGAAAAAGTGGAATAATAACCAAGTATCAAAGTAAACAGTGGATAAGCTACACAATACTCTCCAAAGACCTCAAGACTCCATGATCCACATGCTCCAAGCTCGAAAATCTCATAACATCCCAAACAAAAGGTGGTAGTGCTAAACACATGTGAAACATTACCTTTTGCCTTGTCCCGAAAGATAGAATCTGCAAAAGCACCAAAGTTCCAACGAAATGGTGAGTATAAAACTCAGTAAGATTTCCCCAATGACTTCCCTAATCACGCCACTAAGATAGAAGAGTTAGAAACAATTATATAAAATATTTTATATAAATCAATTTCTCAAAAATAGTTTATAAATAAATATAAACAAGTTTCCAAATCCATTCATTACCAAAATCATAAAAGTGAAATTTAAAAAAAATTTCCAGCAAGTTATTATTCCAGAAAAATAACTAAGAAAACATTAAAGCCATTTCAAAATATCAATTTTTGGAATACACCACCATTCCACAAACCCATGGAAACAACCATTCATGCTACCTCAAAGAGGGAGAAATCCCTAACCCTTATGCATCCCAACAATGATGGGGGGTACTTCTTACCCTTATCGGTCCCAAATGCACATGAATGTTTGACATGGGAGAGCCCTAACCCTTATCTATCACAACCCTGATGGGGGACATCCCTAACCCTTATCCATCCCAACACTGATGGGGGAGACCCCTAACCCTTATCTGTCCCGAATTCAATATGAATGTTTGACAGATGGGAGCCCTAGCCCTTATCCATCCCAACACCGATGGGGGAGACCCCTAACCCTTATCTGATTCGAATGCAATATGAATGTTTGATGGTGGATATCCCCAACCCTTATCCATACCAACACTGATGGGGGAGACCCCTAACCCTTATCTGTCCCAAATGTAATATGAATGTTTCACGGGGGAGAGACCTAACCTTTACCCATCCCAACACTAATGGGGGAGACCCTAACCCTTATTCATCCCACATGCCTGTGAACACACCCAACCATCATGTCAAAAACCAAGCGTGTCCAATAAATTCAAACCATTTCAATAAAAATATATTTTTATTGATAATCAAAAAATAAACCAATTTCAAAACAGCCATTTAACTTAAATAAAACATTGCATTTTATTCAAAACATTTAATCCAAACCATGAGACACAATTCCAAAAAAATCCCCATTTTAAATTCTCTATTTTAAAATTAAAAACCAATGCACTCATTTAAAATCCCAATTTTTTTTGATTTCACAAACATCACTCATGACAGATTCCGACAACTGATCAATAACCAAATCACAATCAATTAAACACCACACATTCAATTTAAAATCATTCAAATCAGTTATACTAAGTGGATTAGAGAATGAAGACTCAAACATTTAGGGTTCTGATGAAATTGACCCAGAAGCAACCAAACCTCTTCAAATCGCACAAACACACCACCGAAAACGCTCTATATACCCTTACCTAACATCAACAAGTCTAAAAAATCAACACCCCAAGAAACCAGAACCCTAGATCGACACACAACATGTGTAGATATAGAAAACCAACAAAGAGAGAGAGAGATGTAGATCTATAGGAGAACACAATGAAACCAAGATGAGAGACTTAACTTGAACAATCCACCTTCAAACCACGTTGAAACCCCTTTTATTTGGTTCCAATATGATCTAAGGAGTTCCCCCAATATCTGAAAACTGAAACTCCAACGTGAGACATGTATGGGAGGAAGAATAAGGGAATAATGGGAAATCTCGAGTGGCCTAGGACATAAAAACCCAAATCGTATGTGGCTTCACAGTTACTCCGCATGATTTGGGAAACCGTACCCCAAATTTTCATTTGACGCTGTCTCATCTAGGGACTTCGCACGACTTTCCCACATGGTCTGACAAACTGTGCGCCGCCCGTGTGGAGCCCACTGTCAAGGGTGCACGATTTCTTGGGCTGGAGGAATGGTTTCTTCAAACCATGAACCATTTTTATGCCCCAGCACAACCTCCATAACTATAAATGTTTTTCCCAAAGATGTCCAAACTTCATCCAACCACATAAAAAAGCACAAATGAACCAAAACAAGGGTCACATACCTCAAAATGGTTGTGATACATTATCCCCACCATTAGACATTCCATCCTCGGAAAGTAGGGAACCCACCCTTTATCGAAAGAGATCGGGCCATTTCTCGACCATCTCTTTCTCCCAATCCCAAGCCTCCTCTTGGATTGGGGAATGCTTCCACAAAACCCGAACCAGATCGATGATTTTACCCTGCAATAATTTTTCTTGCCTATTCACAACACACACTAGCACAAGCACCAAGGAAACATCTGACTCTATTTTAACATGATCCCATTTAATAACATGGTCCGAATTTGGATGATACTTTATCAAATACAACACATGAACCACAATGTGCACCGCACTAACCCTAGGAAGAAAGGCCAATCAAAATCCACCTCACGAACACGCTCAAGAATCTTAAAAGGTCCAATATACTACGGAGATAACATTCCCTACTTCCCAAATAGACGATGTCCCAACATAGGAGATATCCTTAGGAAATCATGATCACTCACCTCAAATGACAACGACCGTCGATGATGATCCACATACTATTTGTGATGACTTTGAGCCATCTCCATTCTTTTCCTGAAAAACATCATCTTCTCCGTAGTCTACTAGACAAGGCTCGGTTCAAACTTTGAGGACTCACCTGTTTCCACCCAACATATTGGAGAATGACATGGATTCCCATAGAACACTTCAAAAGGAGCCAAATTTATGGATTCTTAATAACTATTATTGTATGAGAACTCAACCAACGACCAGTGCTCCCCCCAAGTGCCACCAAAATAGATGACACAATCCCACAACATATCCTCCATGGTTTGTATCATCCTCTCAAATTGACCATCTGTATGAGGGTGATACGTAGTACTCATAGTCAACATAGTTCCAAGGGTTTGCTATAAAGATTTCTACAAATGAGACATAAACCTCATTTCTCTGTCAGATACAATCGGTAACGGAACACCAAGCCGCATTACCACCTCCTGGATTTAGATTTTCGACAGATCCTCCACCGTATGAGATTCACGAATTGGAATGAAATGGGCCGACATGGTTACAAGATCTACTATCACTCAAATTTCATCGTGTTTCTAGGAAGTTCTTAGAAGAACTGTACAAAATCCATTGCTATCTGATCCCATTTCCACAATAGTATGTGCAAAAAGTTTAACATACCAGTTGGACGATGATGCTCTGTTTTAACCTGCTGACAGGTTAAGCACTGTGAGATAAACTCGACCACCTTCCTTTTCATACCGCTCCACCAAAACAGCACCGTCAATGCCTTATACATCATCTTTGTACCAGAATTTACAACCCATATCGAATGGTGGTAAGCATGAAAGAGTTGTTCTTGAAAAACCATAGGTACAACAATCCAATATCTGAAATATAAAACTGAACCCCCATGAAGTTTACAGTCCTCGATGGACTCCCCACCATTGAGTTTTGAACATACAACCAGATATTCTGCATCAGATGTTTGTACCTATTTGATTAGTTTCACTAAGTCAGGAACAAGTGTAGATAAAAAAACTACAACATCACCATGGTCTTCACATTCCACATGCTTGTCGGCTAAGACAGACATCAACAACCATTCATCTGAAGCATCATTCACCAATTGAGCATATGAATTTCTACTCAACGCATCAGCCATCAAATTTTCTTTTTCTTAGTGTGTACATCAAGTCCAATTCAATCATTTGGAAATACTATATCCATCTCCTTTTCCTCAGATTCAACTCCCATTGTTAGAAAATGTGTTTCAAGATTTTGTGATCCATAAACAATTTAAATTTCTCACCAAAGATATAATTTCTACTTGTTTTCTTAGAAAGGATGATTGCTGCTAAATAAAATCCATTTAATGGTTAATTCTTCTCATGATCCCTCAACTTCCTTGAACCAAAAAAAACTACCTGATCTAATTGCATGATTACACAGCCCGACCCTGATCTCGAAGCATGAACATACACCACACTCCTGTCCTGATTCTGGAAAGATCATGATAGGTGTCGTTGTAAACCGAAAATTCAATTCCTCGAATGACTTTTGACATTCCTCTATCCATTGGAATGAATCAGTATTATTTTTCAGATCTCTCATTGGTGAAGCTAGTCGTGAGAAGTCACGCACAAAGCGTCGGTTTTAAACAGCTAGACCAAGAAATCTTCATCTCTCGAACACATTCTTTGGTCATTACCAAGAGATAATGGATTCTATATTTTTAGGATAAACATAAATACCTTTCTCAAAAATGACATGGCCAAGGAAACATACTTCCTATATCCAAAAATCACACTTTTATAATTTGGCATACTAAATATGATATCTCAAAATTTGTAACACTGATTCCATGTGCACCTCATGATCATCCCTTGTCATTGAATAGACCAAAATGTCATCTAAAAACACTAAAATAAAAGAATCCAGATATTATTGAAATATTCGATTCATGAATTCCATGAAGACTGCTAGTGAATTCGTTAGACCAAAAGGCATGACTACATATTCATAGTGGCCATATCTACTTTTGAAAGATGTCTTTAGAATATCCTCTTTCCAAACTCTCAATTGGTTATATGCTGATCGCATGTCAATGTTGGAGAAACACTGAGCTCCCCTTAATTGATCAAATAGATAAAAAATTTGTTGAAGTGGATATCTATTCTTTTTCTTAACATGGTTAAGCTTACGATAATCAACACAGAGCCGAAGAGTTACATATGCCTTCTTCATAAACAAAATGTCTATTGTACATGGAGACATACTTGGTCTAATGAATCTATTGCTTTCCATATCCTCTAACTGCACATTCAATTTCTGTAACACAGATGGTGTCTTCTTATAAAATGGAATGGAAATAATACTGTTCCCTAGAAGGAGATCAATCATATACTCCACTTCCCTTAGAGACGTTAACCCTGAGTTGTTTTTGGGAATGGTGTCTAGAAATTGATCCACAACAGCTGGAAAAATATTTTCCTCGATCTCTTCCATTGATGCTAAAGTCAGTGCTACCAATCGGTAAGAGATCATTCCCACTATTAGTGAAAACATGATCTTTTCACCATTCTTTATAATCTTCTCCCCTCTAAAGAGATGCTCAATGTCTTCCTCAGTCATGAAACTCACAATTCTCCTGTAACCGTCAATTTCATCCTTAAATGATGCCAGCAAATCCATACCTATGATTAAATCATAGAAATACATATCCAACATTGAGAAGTCCCATTATAGATCAGCTCCATCAAGAACTATAGAACATGCTCTACACACAAAGTCATGACATTATCTTTCACTGAGAATAGTTTTTAGTTTCAAAACAAAAGGTATCATTTCTTGTTTTAAACAAAGAAAATAGGTTCCCCACTTATTCTTCATCTTAGTGATGGAGTTATTATCCCCTATAGTGAAGAAAACATTGCTTCCTCCACTTGGATTTTTAGCAGTGATAGATATCGTTAATGGAGTATCTGACTACAGTCCTAACTCAATAGCTTGAAAATATTGATTGATTCTTTCGAGCAACAATTGGTTCACCTGTGTCTTGGGTGCAGCCAAATTCATAACAACCCCATCTGACATGTTCTTATGATGCATATCGGGTGTTATTTTCTAAACCAACTACAAAATCTGTTAATGTCACTCTCTAGAAAAAATTGGCATAGCATTTAAAATTCTATCCCATTAACTATAATAGCATTGTTTTTCAAAACAATATTTTCCCATGTTCAACCATTTTTCATAACACATCACATGCTTTTGAAAATTAAACCATTTTCAAAATACTAGAAGCATTCTCTTTTTCCAAATCATTCATTTTAAAACCAATTCCATACATTTTCAAAAAATAACACTTTTTTCACAACATCAATCATTCTTTAAAATGATGCACGCACTTCTAGTGGGAAGTCATTCCTACACAATGCATGTCATGCTCGTATCATTGGATAAACCCATGAAAATGAGATTTCAAAATCCAAGAAGCATCTCCAAACACTTATTTACCTAACTCAACGGTAACTTGATGTTCAGCATAAAAGGGTTATCTTTATCATTTTATGCTATACATTTCATGTTCCGACAGGCATACCCCTTTATATGATTCCCACCCAAGGAATAGACATGAAGAGAATTTATCTCCAAAACTTGGAATATCGATGAATACATGTTAGGAAAGGACCATACAAGCTGATACCATTTGTAACACCCCGCCCCTACCTCATTTTCTTAAGGAGGCAGCGAGGGTTACATGGCCTTAAGTGACATCCCCATGATGCCAAAGGCTGGTAATAAATGCTAAATGGTTTCAGATACAAGTGGGGGACGATTTACCTTTAATAAATAAACCAATCTACCTACCAACCATTTACAACATTCACTATATGATTCATGAACAAATGACAGGAAACTCAACAACATCATATATATCAAAACCACATAAATGTAAGCAACAATAGAAGAATAATGAAGAATCAAAGTACATAGCGGATAAGCTACACAAGACTCTCCAAAAAACTCAAGGCACCATGATCCACAAGCTATGAGATCCACAATCTCAAAACATCCCAAACAACATCAGGCAGTGCTAGAAAAAGCGAAATGTTATATTTTCCCTTGTCTCGAAAGATAGCATCGGCAAAACCACCAAAGTGCCAAAGCAGGGGTGAGTATAAAACTTAGTAGTTTTCCCCAATGACTTCCCTACTCACGCCAATAGGATAGAAGTGTTAGAAAAAATTATATAAAAAAATTAAATAAAAAATCCTTAAAAATAGTTTATAAGTTAATATAAACAAGTTTCCAAAACCATTCATTAAGAAATTGATAGAAGTGAAATTTGAACAAATTTTCCCAACAAGTTATTTTTCAAAAAAAAATAACTATAAAAGAATTAAAACCATTTCACAATATTCCTTTTTGGCATACACCACCATTCAACAATCCAATGAACCCAACCACACATGATACATGGAAGAGGTAGAAATCCATAACCCTTATCCATCCCCACACTGGTGGGTGATACTTCTTACCCTTATCCGACCCAAATGCACATGAATTTTTGATGGGGGAGGGCCCTAACCCTTATCCATCCCAAAACTGATGGGGGAGACCCCTAACCGTTATCCATCCTATATGTAATATGAATTTTTGATGGGGGATATCCGAAACCCTAATCCATCCCAACACTGATGGGGGAGACCCATAACCTTTATCCTTTGGAACACAAAATGAATGTTTGATGGGGGAGAGCCTTAACCCTTATCTATCCCAACACTGATGGGGGAGACCCCTAACCCTTATGCACCCCGAATTCAATATGAATGTTTGACGGGGGAGAGCCCTAACCCTTATCCATACCTACACTAATGGGGGAGACCTCTAACCCTTTTCTATCCCGAATGAAATATGAATATTTGATGGTGGAGATCCATAACCCTTCCCAACACTATAGGGGGATACCCCTAACCCTTATCCATCCCACATGCCCATGAACACACACAACCATTATGTCAAAAACCATGTGTGTTCAAAAAATTCAAACCATTTCAATAAAACTGTACTTTAATTGAAAATCAAAGAATAAAGAAATTTAAAAATAGCTATTTCACTTCAATAAAACAATCCCTTTTTTGAAAATATATAATCATAACCATGTGTCACAATTCCAGAAAACCCCCATTTTTAAATCTGTATTTTAAAATTAAGAACCAAAGCACTCATTCAAAATCCCCAATTTTCTCGATTTCACAACCATCACTAAATAAGGTTTACAAAAATTGTTCAACAACCAAATCACAATAAATTCAACACCACACATTACATTTGAAAGCATTCCATTCAGTTATACTAAGTGGAGTCGAGACAAAAGCCTCATACATTTAGGGTTCCGACGAAATCGACCCATAAGCTACCAAACCTCCTCAAATCTAGCAAACTCACCACCAAAAACGTTCTATATCCCCTTCCTTAATGTCCACAAGTCTAAATATCCACACACAAGAAAACCAAAACCTTAGATCAACACACAATGGGTGTAGATCTAGAAAAATGGAGGTTAGAGATGTATATCTAGAGGAAAACCCAAAGAAAACCAAGAGGAGAGACCCTCTTTGGAGAAACCACGTTAAAACCACCATTAATCTACTTTGATTTACTTCAAAAACGAGCATAGGAGCTCCTCTGACCTCTGAAAACTGGAACTCCTACGTGATCCATGAGTGGGAGGAATAATGACGGAAAAAATGAAATCCTCAGTGGCTCGAGAGTTAAACACCGAATCTTTAAGTGGCTATATGGTTACCCACATGGCTTGGAAAAATCTGTGCAAAACATATGGTTTCCACTGTCACACCTAGGGACATTGCACGACTTGCATGCACAGTCTAAAAAACTGTGCGCTGCCCATTCGGAGCCCACTGTCAAGGGTTCATGGTTTCCTGGGCCTGTCGCACGGTTTTTTCAGACCGTGCACCAACTATGTACTCCTACACAACCTCTAAAACCTGAAATTTTTTTCCCATAGTTGTTAAAACATCATCCAACCACTTCAAAAATCAAAAATGAACCAAAACAAGGGTCACATACCTCAAACCAGTGGTGCTACCACATGGATATATACCTCAACAAATAAACATTTCCATATCAACTCAATTCATCCGTAAAAGAAATGATGTAAGAAAATACACCTTTATATTATAAATTAAATGGTCCACAAACATATGTGTGTATCAATTATAAATTTTTTATGGAACTATCACCCTTTCCATAAAATGGTTGTATGGTCATTTTTCCTTGTTAACAATCATGAAATATTTCAACTGGTTTTTGAATCGATGAGTCAGAATAACCATCTTTGATGAGCTTTGTCAAGCACTTCTCATTTTCATGAGCAAGATGGAGATTCCAAATTTGGGAGTTATATGAGTTTTTTGAACATGATTCATTATCAATTTCCATTACATGGTTTTCATAATTTAATACATAATGACAATTATTAAATGTTCCAGACCATATAATATGTTGTCCATATAAAAAACAGTTTGTATTTCTAAACATTAATATATCCCCATCTGCATCTAAACACGATACAAAAAATTTTCTTCTAGTATCCCTAGGTACATTATTAAAATATTTTAAAACCAAAATAATTCTCATTGTTATTGAATGGTGGTATCCACCAATGTCCAAAGAATCCATCCTCAGACTAATAGAATCTCTCAAATCCAACCCTCCTATGGTAATCATTCGAAATCTACATTGTCCCTGTATTTCGATACAGTTTTGAGCACACAAGATTTATGTAATACCCAGTGTCTAGATATTGAATGATTAAAATTGAAAACTAATGAACCACTATCTTCCCATTTATTCTAGGTCTAGTTACACTTCTAGTGGACTAGTTTTCCACATGACAAAATAACCTTCTTTTTTTCCCTTGCCTTTGGATAATCCTCTTCTAAGAATTAAAATGCTCAAGATATTTAGATTATCTATATGTATTAGTACCCTTTTACTTGTTCTTACTTTTATTATCCACCATAAATATTATGGGTATATCATTCCTCGTGTTCTTATATACTTGAATATTGAAATTAAGAAGTTCTAAGAAACTCTTCTCATTTTTGATCATGTTATAATTAATAATAAAACTTGAGAAGGTCTTTTCCAGGGATCAATGAATGAGATATATAGACAAATAATCATGGAATCTAATCCCTTTGATTTTTAAGCATTAAATGTAGATAATAATAGTTACTACATGAGGCCTAGATAGAACATACTCTCTAAGCATAGTTGTAAACAAAGAATTGATGATATAATACCTCTCTTATCTCATTTTATCTTGATATTGATCTCAAATCTGATACATCATGATATACACATACATCTTCTCTTTTTCTCCAAAAGATCAATATACATGGATGATAGCATAAAACATTGAAAATTAGTGGAATCGTCCAAATATGTCGGTTAGACTAATAACACATCATCACCTTCCTCATTACTAGGCACTTTTGGAGAATATACTTCCAAAACATATAAAACACTTTCATGTTATTGGATGATGAAGATATTCCTTCTGAACACTTGTAAATGTTTTCCATTAAGTAGGTTTTCCTTATTTAGTATAGATCACAATGACATGTTTAATGCCATTTTATTTTTGTTTCTACAAATAAGATGAGCAGAGATATCATACATTATTTGATATGATTTATGCATGTAAATAAATACTATATTTATTAATCTCCCACTATTTTATCAAATCCCGTGATCCTTCACCATTGGCTTTGTAATATTTAGTTTCATGTATATTCTAGCGAAAAGGATAAACATTCCCCTTCTCATTACGTCTAATTTTGTTGGTAGAGCAACTTGAATGGTTTTAGGTAGCAATTATCAATTCGAACTGCATTAACTAATAGTTCCTTCATCTATTGAGTAGAATAACCAATCCAAAATCCAAAAATTTAATATCATCAACGCTTTCCACTTAGTTGCACCAATTTTTTCATTGGAAGTCAACTCATGATGTCATCTAATTTATGTCAACCCAAAAATTCAAGTTAAAATTCTTCAATAATTGAATTTTCCCCATAATTAGTTGTTCATAAACATTGAACTATGGTTCGATTTTAACAGAAGTAGTGGAAGTCAATAACAACATAAATAATATAATTCAGGGATTCCATTCTTTTATAAATAACATTATAATTACTATACTTATCACATGAATATTAATATTTATTGGATTTACATAATATATTAACCATGTCTTAGATAATAGTTACACATAATCATATATATTTTTGTTCAATCTTGCATGCTCATTTATTTCATTAATTTATTATATTGCGAGAAAACATCCATAATGAAATAAAAATAAAAAGTGACAGAAATAAATTAATAAAGTGGTATGCTCATGAGATTTTACTGATGGTTAGTTTATCTACAGGTTGATAAACTGACATTGACCTTAGAGAATAACACCTTGAACCAGTTAAGATTCGTGTTATAACTTTCCACATCTCCACTTATGTATCTCCCTTGGACTGGTTTCTCCTTAGATATAAATAGGAACTACTTCGACTAGCTTGCGAGCACCATCCAGCACATATTCATTTACTCACATGAAATTGAGGGAAACAAGGGGTTTGCATAAGAGAAACCATGGGCATACATGACCTACATAATAAAAGGGGAGAAGGAATGTAGAAAAATAATTTAAATTAACAATAAATTAAACATACAAAGGCCTACTCTATTTTCATTATCATCCTCATTTTTGTAATGAATTGCACATTTCATAAAAATAGAATTAAATTCTTAATCGTTCTTATTTATGATAAATCATGCTCAAATCAATTAATTATTATCTTTAATAAATCTACTCTTTTATCTTAATTCTCATACAAATTTCATTGAGAATCTTATCGATCATAATTTTAAAAAAATTAAACAAATTAATTTAAAATTAATTATGTACATAAGGTATCATGGAGGAAACATGGTGAATACCCGTCCAAATTATCCCAATATGTATTATAATTTTATATTCAATACTATAGTGACATAATGCATACATGACTTATCACTTAAATTCACTAAATGTACCATAAACCAAATTATTACAAGAATTTTATGATTTTTTTGTCATGTGTTATTCTTAAATACAAATAGTGTGATAACTATAAGACAATTCATATATGATATGAAGATCTAGATAACACATAGATATTAATTAAGCACACACACACACACAAAGACACACACAGACATAGAGAGATATATATATATTTTATAACCTACCACATGGCATGTCCTATGAATATAATTCCATCTCATGCATAAATATGTTGATAAGGATTACATAATATAATATATAATTTTTTAATCTATGTAATTTAGTATAGGATCCTGACATTTACAAATGAGATACACGACATGTATGTCTCTCATCGTCTATCCAAGACACAAACCGAGAGACTAAGCATGTAAATTGTGCCTTAGAAAATGGAGTACATGGTGTGCATAGTGGGATAGATGCTATGTGACCTCCATGATACATAGTCACTAGTGAAGTTGGCCATATGAGAAATGAAAATCCTATGTATGACTTAAAGGGAATGCATGTCATGTATGTGGGCTACATGATTTGCACTCCAGCTGACTCTGTACCTGGCTAGCAAAATCCACACAGGGTGTATGAATTCACTACACCATGTTTAATTTATGCACGTGCTTGAATTAATTACATAATTAATTCCTACTTCATTGAACATAAGTGCATGGTGTGTAACTCCAGTTACATGACATGTACGCTTGTGATGTATGGCTAGAAGCCTTGGAAAATCCAGTTACGTCCTCAGTTTTATTTTATTCATCAAATTAAATTGTTTATTTGATCTACAGGAAATGAAGGGGGAGGAAATAGATCCCAAAATTCATGTTAAAATAATAATTAAACTAGAAATGAATATCCAAATTAATAATGTGTAAATCATTCAATAATCAGTAAATAATTATAAATAATTATGTGATCCATTTGAAACCACATTTTGTTTCTAGGCACAGTGGAAGAATGTGATGGGAAGTCCCTAGAAATAATTTTTTTCTTGATAAATGATCAATTTGAGATCTCTATGATGATAAAAACCATGATCAATCGAATTTTGTGAAATAAGATAGCTAGTGTATAATTACATCGGAACCATGTGGGAGGATGATAACATATTAATAATAATAATTTTAATTAATCAAGAATTACCTTATTGTTATTTATTCATTTTTGATGGATATGGTAGCAAATATGTGATGGACCGTCATTGCATTCTATGATCCATGTCAAGATTCACTCTAGAAGTGATCCAAACATGTTCCATAAATCTCCAAAAATCACCAAAAGATTCTCCGGGTGCCTGCATTGAAGATACGTGTGCAGGAGTCATCTTAATTTGATCGCTACAAGAACTAATTTGAAAGCATTCTCCTTGATCTGGTGGTGCAATATTGTTCTCAATTCTTGGGAGTCTTCTAGGAGAAAATTACTCTCTAGGGATTGAGATAATTAACCAATTATGTTGTGCATTACTTAACAAAATGAATTGGGTCTCTAAGAAAATAATATAATTGGGTTTATATATCTCTAGGGATAGAATGAAATAATTACACTAGTTACCTTAATTATTTATTCAATCCTAGTGAAATCCAATGTCAAATAATAATAATATCACTATTTATCATCATTCTATTAACATGTGAATTATAAATAATAATTATTTGGTAAAATAATATTCAATATTTATTATTTCAACAAGAAATAAATTATCCATCTTCCATTCCTCCATAATATTTATCAGACCTTGAATAATGAATATTTATTTATTAAGTAAATCATTTTTCATTATTCTCCAATAAAAAATATTATTTTCAACAATTAACAGATAAATATTTAATAAATATTCTGCTAAAACTATTTTCCCTAGAATAACTAGTGATGAGATATATATGATCAAATATTTGTAAATAATTATTAAACCAAATCCATGAATAACATTGATTCAACTTGTAGAGTAGTAAATAATAATTTATTATTTAACTGTGACTTTGGATACAATTAGTGTATGGATCTCTAGTCCTCATTCTCAATGGAATTTTGTGGAGCGGCCTAAACTCTATGGTAACCATCTAGCAATACACCATGACACCCTTTGAGTAATAAGTTAATTCTTTAATGACATGTAAACTTATTAGGATTCATACTATGTCATATAATCCCATTATCATTATATCTCAATTAAAGAAGGTTTTATGTTTGTGTCATTAACCTATGCAACCAATGTCTCTTTCTTTGACATTACAGAAATTGAACTTACCTATAGAACACCACAGACATGGATTTATTTTGGCTATATCATTTCCATCAAAGAACTTTAGATGTAATATTTCGTTAAATAATGGAAGGGAAAAATCCTTTCATGCATTTTAAATTAATGAAATATTAATCATGACATACCCAACATATCCTACCTCACTGGGAACATCTTCCCTTGAGATTTACATCAATACATCTAAGTACATGATAGATAATACTCATTAATAACAATATTAATTTTAATGGATAAATACACACATTTGAAGATAGGAACATCTAATGACACATATAAATGTGGATTTTCTACTAGTGGGCTTAGATTTCACAACATCAAACCTGATATTACCAAGGGTGTGCACCATGAGATGGTTCTTAAAAGTAATATGAGTCTCCACCCCAGATATCCATTATCAACTGTGTCCCTGAAATTATATCATCAAGTTACAGAAAATATATTCATGAATAGTGTCATACACTACTTGATACTCATCATAGTGGAAAACTACAATGGCCTTTTAGGGTGAAAACTGCTCTTAAGAAATTATCTCATAGAATTTTATATATAAGAAAAATAATGATGTGAGAAGGAATTAATTAATATTCGAAAACCATGATTGAATGTTATCATAATGTTCACATAATTCTGTTCTTGGGTACCAACTCCCACATATTCAGCATTTCTTTATGTTCATCATCACTTCATCATTAATCAATGTTTTTATACTAATTACATAATATATTAATTATTTCAATTAGAAAATAATATATTTCACAACACACTATCAACATGAATATTTTATCTTGTCTAAAAGGTTAATCAAGTTGGAAAAAATAACATTCCCAGGGAGAATGCTACCAAGAATTGGTTTCTCTATCTTGATACTACTAGAAAGTATACATGTTATGAATTTTTGATTTTGAGATGCATCTTTATGGACAGGGCCTTAGTGATATGATTAAACCTACCAATCATGCTAGAGCTCAAGACTATTCATAAGCCCTAATATTCCTTCACCAACCCCATATTTGAAGACATGATGAAAAATTGCCTGATAGTGATGGATAATCAAGTGTTATAAAAAGACCTCAAGAAAACACATGATTACCTTTGATGGGTGATATTTCCGAAATAAAATTATGAGTGGATTCATCTAAAAATCTATGTCATTAAATCGCTTAGTGAATATAACCCTAACAAGTTTAAAATAATATAATGAATAAACTTTTGTGGTGATAATAACACTCACATGGATATGCTTTAAAAAATACCAACCTAGGGGAGTGAGAGAACTAATTTTTACATAATTTTGTATAGATAATAACACTAACATTGATATTCATTTCACAAAATGTTTTGGAGATAATTACACTACTACCGATATAACTCTTCAATGATTTATCCAATCTTGATCCTACAATAAAGACTACTCTCTACTTCCGTGTTCCATATTTTCTAAAAAATAAATAATAAAAATTTTGTTTTTGATAAATCTTATATAATAAAAATATGATCCAAAAAATATTTTTAAAATTAAAAAATTAAAAAATACTTGTAAATATTTTCAATTATATCAGATTACATATAATGTTTTTTTGAATTTTAAATAATTATAGTTAAAGATAAATGAAGGAAGATATAGGTGCATGATGGAATTAAGGATTATAGGGTATGAAGGTGTCAAAATAGGGAAAATAATCCCACTTCCCATTGCGTTCAGATCATTGTGAGGATTGGTAGTCATGGGTAAACTCACATGGTTGCCTCTCATCTAAAGGGTATGAATGAAAGGGGAACTAGAATTCAATACCTCAATCATAACCTTCATCCCCTCTGCTCCATGCTTCCATAAATGTAAAAAAATATAGAGAGGTTGGAGGAAATAATAGATGGAATTAATTTCGTAAAAATAGGGTTTAAGGGAACTTAAATTACATCACTCTATCGTCACCTTAAAACTCTCATATCCATGTTTCCCTCACACCCCTTGTTTTGCACTATATAAATATTTTTTGTTAATTGTGTTTAAATATGGATGATTGTGGTTAATTTTGGTTTATTACCCATCATTTTTTCTAATTTTAACTAAATCTCACTCGTTTCAGCTAATGTTTACTAATTCCTACTCATTTTCATTAATTTTTAATAATTCCCACTCATTTTCCACTAATTTATAGTAATTCCAACTCATATCCTATATTTTCCTACTAATTTTAACTCATATCACTATTTTTTACTAATTACCATTAATTTTATAATAATTATTGTTGATATATAATAATTATAGCTAATTTCTAATAATTACCACTAATTTTTACAAATTACTAGTAATTGGTACTATTTACCACTAATTTTCAATGTTTTTTTAAATTATTAATATTTACCATTAGTTAATAAATATTATTATATATTAGAACATATTATTAATTACTATTTATTCTTACATAATAAAAATTACTATAAAATAATATTATATATTACTAAGAATAATAAATTATTACTAAGTTCTATTAATTCAGTCTTTTTCCACCAAGTCTTATTATTCACCATCATGTATGCAAATTTTTACTAATTCATTCTTCTTTATACTAATGTTTACAATTTACGAGTATTTATGTAATAATTATAGATAATATTAATTGTTATCTCTAACTGTTAATAATTACCACTTATTTAAAATAATTACCCTTAATTTCTAATAGTAACACCAATTTATAAAAATTATTGCCTATTTTTATTAAATGCAGCTAATTTAAATTGATTCCCAGTAACATTTTCCAATTATTTTTTAATTATTAATATTTTATATTAGTTACAAAAAATTAGTGTTAATTGTTACAAATTAATAGTTTCTAATTATTGTAATTTAATACTAATTACTGAAGATATTATTATGTATTAGTAAAAACTATAAATTAATAATATTTTCTATTAATTCCATCTCATTTCCACTAAATTTTACTAATTACTATTTGTTTTTTCTAATGTTAACTAATTATGGGTATTTTTTTACTAGTTACCAATAAATTTAGTAATAATCAATAATTTATAATAATTACAATTAATTTCAAATAATTACAGATAATTTCGAATAATTGCCTTTTATTTATAATAATTACTACTGATTTTAACAAATTACTGCTAATTTGAAGTCATTACCACTAATTTTTACAATTTTTTTAAAAAATTGATAATATTTACCTTTAAATGCTTAAAATAGTGTAAATTAATACTAATTACTAATTACTAATTACCATTAATTAATAATAAATTATTTAATTTTTTAAAATTTATTACTGAGATCTATTAATTATTGGAATGTTCTCTTATTTCCCACTCGTTTCAACTAATATTTACTAATTCCCATTTGTTTTCCACTAATTTTTACTAATTCATGCTCGTTTCCCCCTGATGTTTACTTATTAGTAATATTATTATAATATTTATCACTAATTATATTAATTATATCTAATTTATAATGATTACCAATAATTTCTATCAATTACCGCTAATTTATAATAGTTACAACAAATTTCTAATAATTAACGTTGGTTTTACTAATTATCGCTAATTTGTATTCATTACCACAAACCTTAACAAATTATTTTAATTTTTATAAATATTTAACATTAATTACTAAATATTGGTATTAGTTACTAAAATTTATTACTTGCTAATTGTTTTTAGTTAATACAAACCATTCTAAAATTTTATTGTTTATTACTCTGATCTATGAATTATTACTAAGTGCCATTTATTTCCACTCATTTCTACTCATTATCACTAATTCATGATCATTTACACTAATGATTACTAAATTTTATACTAATTATCACTAATTTTAATATTTATCGCTAATTTCTAAAAATTACCAATAATTTCCAACAATTTCCACTAATTTATAGTAACTACTATTAATTGATTATAATCACAACTAATTTATGATAATTACCATTATTTACTGGTAATTAATACTAATTGTGGATAATTAAAACTAATTAATGTTAATTTAATCTAATTACTCATAATTAAAACTAATTACTCTTAATTGAAAGTAAATATTAAAAATTAATACTAAATACTTTTAATTGAAAATAATTATAAAAAGTTAAAACTAAAAACTTCTAATTAAAAATAATTGTAACTACTTAAAGATAATTACTGAAAAATAAAACTAAGTAATTCTAATTAAAAATAATTTATAATAATAAATAATATTAATTACTAATATAAAATGAAAAAAAAATATTTAATAACTAAAAAAATTAAATAAATAATTTAAAACTAAAGATTTTACTGAATAAAAAGTGGAAAATTTACATCCCTATATAATTTAAAATTTTTAAAAGAAGAAATTTAAATGAGGAGAACAAATAATAGAAGTGGAGAACAGAAGATATGTTAGAAGAGGAATGAGAAAAAATCTACTAGGGGTATATATATGTTAGACAAGTAGCGATTGGATTATTTTTTACGGGATTCACATAGAAAATGTTATTATTTATAATGAGACCCCGCACAAATAGTAGCCAACATAAATACAAATCTCAATGATTGAAAAGTAATATTCAATGGGACACATCACAAATATCTTCTGTTGACACAGTATTTACAACGAGTTACAAATTCCCAATTTAAATACATATTATTTGGAGCATTATTTGTGAAAGAATTCAAAAATTGTCACAAATAATATTTCCTGCATTTTGGTGTGGACACATGCCAATAGTATTTGCGATGGGAAATTATTCCCAGACCATATAATTGATTATTTAGTTCTATTTGTGATGAGAATTCCATCAAGTTACAAATATTTCCTCTAAATACACTATTTATGATGGGCAATGGGCCTATCACAAATAGCAAGTCGCAAATATACCTTTTACTATTACGAATGGTAGGATAGAGGAGTACTGAATAGATTAGGGCCATGTAATTAAGTAATGTGAGGTTTAAACTACACCTATTTAGACATTGGACCACGGGAAATGCATTTTTAATAAGAAAATCATATTGTGGGGAGCACCGTGGTTCAAAATCAACCTTTTTGGGAAAGGCCTTAGGGTGGGGAGTGGCATAAAATTAGTGATAAACTAGTTAGTGATTCTTCAGTTTCTCAGGATATATGCATGTGGGGGATCATTGTCACGGTTTTTATGATGTTGATAAGTGGGTGGATATGGTTTATGTGAATTGTGTGCCTTCCTTTTTGAGTTATGTAGCAGAATCATGTTTGGAATTCAGAGATGGAATATGGTCGGTTTATAGGGAATTGAAAGCCGTGGTAGGTTGGAAATTGTATTTAGATGATTATGGGTAGCTCTCTGGCATTTAAATTGTTGTAGTGGGGAGGTGGTAATGACTCATGTTGTTAAAGGTTATGAATTTTAAGGAAAATTGGAATTTTTGGTTTCCAAATGTGGTGATGTTTTGAAAATTTTGATTCAGATTAGAATTAAATGATTTGGAATGTCATAAAGTGGTGTTATTTATGTGAATTAAGGATCATGGGGTGTCTTGGGTGCTCGGGAGGTCATCAAGAGCATCAGGAGAAAGATTGATTTTAAGGTAAATAATTTTTTCTTATGCACAATTATTATATAGTTAGGGTAAATTTTTGGTCTTAGGTTTCTCTTGAGAATATGATCATAATTGGGGGGTGGTTGTAGAAATACCGTAAAAAATAAATAATTTCTTGGAAGATGTATTTTTCGTCATTATCACGTAGTTTGGTAAGCTGTGTGGTCAAACCGTGTGGGTCTTGGTGTGAGAGACAATGTCAATGTCATTGTTGGCACACAGTTTCGAAAATTTTGTGGAAAAACCATGTCTGTCACCCATTTTTCAAAAAAAATGTGAATTCCCATTTTTTACATTTTGGGGTTTTAAACCCTCTCACCCTCCTTTCTCCCCAACATGCATTGTTGACCTCTCCCGCTCATCTCTATTTATTTCTCTTTGGTTAGGGGGATTTTGGAGGCAATTCTTATGGTATTGGGATATATGATTTCTTCCACTTCTCTTCATTCTCCCACTCCCTTCCATGAATTTGATTATTTTTCTCATTGGGATAGGTTTTGGAACTAATTCTACTGATGAATGGTAGAATTGGGTGAGAATAGTGGGGTATTGATTTTCATATAGTAGTGGGGATCTCGAGAGGATGTATTCAATCCATCACTCACCATTCATCTTGAGGTATGTTGTGTGAAAAATTTATATACGTTTTTTTGATGATATAATATTTATTTTTCAATATTTTTTGATTTTTTAGTTTGAGATATTTCTTGGAATAGGTTTGGGGGTGTGTTAGTAGTAGATTGAGCCTCATTGATAGAGAATTTTGTGAGCATATGATACTTAATAAATTTCATGGCATTTTTTCAAACTTAAATTCAATTGTGAAATTAATTAATTTTTTTATATTGAATTGTTTTGGGTGATTTGGTTTGAGATAGAGTCTTAGGTGTTTATATAAGCTAAATGATGGTTGCATGTGATTAGGTAGAAAATGGTTAGGTTGTAATTCATGGTAAATTCCTCATATGAGGTAGGTGGTCCTTAAACATCTCCCTATATTCTATGATTTTCATATATCATGTGATATGTGGTTTCTCCATAGTGGTGATTGAACATTTATTTCAAATGAATTTTTCTTATTAAATTCAATGGGTAGATCATGAGTTATATGTGCCACTGGACTCTAATTCACTAGGTGATTCCTCGATCGTCGAAGGCTTGTGGATTAAATTAATAAATTAAAGTTGTGAGTTAGATGCACCCAAAAGGTGTGAGATTAAAATGAAATTAAATTACTCAGATATATATGAAATTGATGTAGGTTCCCCTAGTTTCCCACTACATGTAATGGTGATCGAAAAAGAGTGGTTATCCTCTGATTTCATTGTAAAACCAAAATGTTGGACTGTTATGTTGTAGGGGTCGTGATGCATTTAGGGAAACATCAAGGTAAATGTTATATTCTTAGTGATTCTATTTTACGGAGTTATGGAAATGGGATAGGGGACCCCATGTAGGGTTCTCTGTGTAAAATACTAATTATTGGTCCTCGGTGGGTGCCGCAGTTTGGTATTTTCCCTAGAGAGGGGTAGACCCAGGGAGATAGAATATTAATCTAGGTGTCACCATTTAACAAGAGATCTTCTAGACCAGCCATTATTTTTTTTGATAATAAAAACCTCAAACATTATATATCATCCAAATCCAAAGTACATAATTCTAGAGTAAAGGGAGAAATCCAATAATCTAACAACTGATGATTCCCAAAGGCAACCGTAAAGTGAGCTGCACGATTACCCTATCTCATAATAAAGGAAAAACAAATTGAAATGAAAAGAAGGAACCAATGATATAATGATGTTGATAATGGATCCATAGGGGTAGTTTCCACCTTCACCCTCCTTCATTGCATTGATAATAACTGGACTATTATATTTTACAAAAACATCCTTCCAGCCAAGTGATGAGAGGAATTGCATACCCCTCAAAATAGAGATAATGTCTTCTATTTGAGGAGGCTAACCATAAATTTCAATGGAATGATGAGATAAAATAATATATCCAACATTATCCTAGAAGACTGCCACCGGCCAACCAAACCATCACCAGGAGACTTTGTGTCTGTATTATGTTTGAGAACACCCAAATGGGTGATCCATCTGAAAATAGGAGAATGAATAGGTGAATGTGGATGATCACCCTCAACATGAAGTCACTGAGAATCCCAATTATATATCCATGAAATCTAGATGTAGTTCTATTTAAGAATGTTCATGAAAATGAAGGAGTTACAATGAAACCATAAAATCCAAGAAAGGATACACAATCCACTGATAGTCTGACCAAGCAATGATTTGAACCATTTCTCCACAATGAGACTAACTTCTCCATGATTTCTTCAATGAATAAGAACCTAATATTCACACAGTGACCATAGATCAGTGATCCAAGAGAAATATAAAATAGTATAAAAATAATCACTATCATAACCTCACAGAATTTTCATCGTTCATTATCATAGAGGTTCCTATCATCAATGAAAGCGTATGTGGGTAGGATACCCCTACACATTTTCCAATATAAAATCTTGGCATTAAACGAAGAATTTTTTTCTTTATATGATTCCATAGGGGGTTCCAAGTACCTTATCCACCCGTAATGCATTCCCTATAACCCAAACCAATAGTATAGCATTTAGATGGATCGAGAGACCAGTACAATATGTCTGGGCTCGCATCTTGGAACACCATAACTTCTAGGATAGAGATAAAATCAAACAAAATGAACTAATGATCGATCCTCAGATGGTCTAAGATGAAAAAATCATCAACATGGAGATATTTAAAAAATACATTATCATGGGAAGGTGAAAGAGAAGAATAGAAAGTCAGGACCTCCAAACTAGGCATTTTGGGATAGCACCAGATATTAATTGAATCACCATGGGAAATTCTCCAAACAAATATATGACTCAAGACTTCCATTGATCCCCAATAAATCCTCAACAAATATCTCTCTCTAGGACTCAAGATAAAATAAAAAATCATCATGTGAAAAGTACATAGTATTTAGGAATCTATGGATCAAGCTATCTGTGTTCTGTAAAAGGCTTGAGCTTTACTTGGCCAAAAGGAAATTGATAAAACCATTCAAATCTTTAAATCCCATGTCTCTTCAAGACTTAAGAGCACACAAATTCTCTCAATAGTTTTTATTCAAATGATATCTCTCATTATCATAGCCCATGAGATATTATAGAATGAATAATGAAGTTGATGGGTAACAAAATTCAAGAGCATGAAAAGGGATATCAAGTAAGATGGAAAATCATGGGACACAGATCTAATAAGAACCTTATTACCTACCCTACATAGTTTTTTTCTAGACTATCCCTATATTTTTATATAGACATTATTAAGGATGAAAGATAAGACAACACTTTTTTGAGCGTCTGAAGGTTGTTGGGAGCCCAATATATTTTTTAAGGCTTCTCCACGACCATTGTAAAACACGAAATAGTAATAGTATCTCTTTTACTTTCATAAACACCACAACTAAAATACATCTCAGTCTTAATTAAATTTACCCTTTGTCCCAAAACATTGGTGAAATCATAAATTTTTTTATGAATCATTTTCCACTCTTCAAAAATTTCTCTTGAGAAAAGGATGAAATCATTAGTAAAGAAAATTTGAGTAATGGGGATACATTTTTGACAAACAATTTCCCCATGTATGGAACCATCCTTATCTTATTTGGATAAAATATTATGGAAAACATCTTCAATAAGGAGAAACAAGTAAGGTGAAAGAGGGTCACCCTTCCATAGGGATTAGGAGGGTCTGAAATTCTTTTTGAGGAATCCATTAACATTGATACTGTAATAAAAATATTTAACCCAACTCATGATCAATCTCACCCTTTTTGGACCAAAGCCAAGTATTCTCATAAAATCTTCTATAAAGTCCCTTTCCACCCGATCATAATCCTTTGACAAGTCCAATTTCATATCAAAAATCCCCATCATTAATTTTAAACAGTTTTTATCAAATGAAAGATATCATGGACCACTATAGAATTATCTTTAATGAGACACTATGGAATAAAAGGACTATGGTCAGTAGATATAATAGAGGAGATGACTCCACCCATGCGGTAAGAGAGGACATGGGATGAAATCATGTTAACAGCATTGCATAAGATGAGTGGACTAATATCATATGTTTAAAATGAGCCAGATATTTTTGAGATCAACTATATAAGAGTTTCATTAATATTGTCTATACATATAGAACGACAAAATAAACATTATATCAAAAATTTAATGTCTTCTCCCACAATATAAAGGAACTCTTTTTTGAAATTGACATGGAACCCATATAAACCAAGCACCTTAGAAGAATGAAGGCTCTTCAGGGCCTCCACAACTTCTTTCACCAGGATGTACACCTAAAGATTTGAAGCCATGAACTCGATCACCATAGTCTCTACATAGCTTTGATGGTCCCATTTGGAGGCTCCCCTCCTAGAACAGAATATATTTTTAAAGAAAGAAACAATCAACTCTCTTATCTCCACCTAAATGGATGTGATGTATCTCTTCCCATCATCTAAATATGGAATATGGTTCTTTCTTCTTCTAGAAGATTCATTTTGATGAAAGAATATATTATTTAGATCACCTTGTTTGATAAAGGACTCCCTTGAACAAGAAGCTAAATAAATTTATTTTTCACTCATAGCCTTATCCAAATTATTTTCTAGAGTCACAACCATATTTTAAGAAAACCCATTAGAATAATTTTCCTAGCATTTGGAAATATCATTATCCAGCAAACAAATTCTCTGTTCAAAGTACCTTTAGTGTTATTGACACATGCACTGTAATTGAGTAACCACGTCTTCATTGGTATGCCAAACCTGATCATGAGGGTATGACCAATAATATTTTACAACATCACTACAAGTATCATTATAGATCTACATGAATTCAAAATGAAAGATTCTCTTTTGCTAAATGAACATGGACACAACCTATGGCGGAAGGAAAATGGGATAGTGATTAGAAGAAACTAGAGGTAAGTGTGAATCCTCGTACCTCAGAAATGACTGCATATAGTCACAAGAGACCAAAAACATATACAAAGTTTGGAATATTCTATATGCATGATAGAGACTACAAAACCATGTAAATAGCCTCCCTGAGATACCATGTTTTGAAAGACGATCCTAAAGAAAACAGTCCTGAATGTGTGGAATAGAAGAAAAACTCTCACTATTGTCGCCACGATTATCATGGTCATACGAGATCTTGATAAAATCCACACCAAACAAAAGGGGTCCCCAAAGAACATTTCTGATAGAATTTACCAACTCCCAAGAGCTTCATTTCTCACTCGCTCCCGAAATTCTATAAATTCTTAGAAAGTAAAAAAAGATGTTCCTAGGGATTACAAATTGATATTGTAATGTGATGATCAGAGAGGTTAAACCCCAAATAATTGATTTCCTATTTATATATAAAATAGAGTCCTCCCCCATATCCCACCCATCCGACTAAGAAATAGTTCTAAAAACAATCATTAAAATCAATTAATCTCATTTCCTTATTTTCTAACATGGTCTCAAACAAAAAGTCCTTGTCATCTCAAAACATAGAGCTCCATTTGTGAATCACATGAAATGACTATGGTTTTCCAAGCTCATGATTATTCTAATAAAAGGATTACATTGTGAAAGGTGGGGATGGAACATGCCAACCTAAACCTCTAAAACATTAAGAAGAGAACAATAATCATTCACTCTCCACCTTTTTAGAGATTATCCTCAAGTAAAGAGGCCTCGATACCCTACTTAAAGACATAAAGAATAAGAGCACTACAAATATAGCCCAAATACCCTCTATTAAAACAGTTCCAAATTTGAAGACTTTTAGAACCCGACTCCAGTAAACCATGATGATTGGTTCCTTCCCCATATAAGGGTATAGAAATATCAATAAAAGGGTAGATACCATGGTCATTAGGATCCTAGAAAATTTATTTCAGCGCATAAGGTGGATCAGATGAATCCTCATACCCTGATCTTATCCTTGAGGGTGTGATAGACATCCCTAAAAAAATACACTCCAATACAACTAATATCAAATGAATTGGAAGAATGCTATAGATATGTCATCAATGACCTATTCGATAGACCATGGTGGATGACACACAAGGAGGATCACCTTTGAGTTCTGGAGCAATAGATAACAGGGGTAGGGGTCTGTTGACCTCACATCCCCCAACCTAGATGAACATGATTTATACACCCCCACATATGAAAACATGTTATTAGAAGAGGGAACCTCCATATCCTCCTGAAAATCCAATGAAGGAAGAGTGAGATGATGAATATGAGGAGATCATTTAATATTCTGTGTTGTAGGAAAAAAATATTATACCTAGTGGAAGGTTGCATATGCGTCATGAAAATTAAATTCCTAGTAGAAGAAACATCAACAGCTTGAGTGTCCTTATAGACTATCCCCTAAAAAATGGACTTGAATTGAGCGATTTAGAGACACTGAATGAAGAAGGCTGAACAATATGGGGAAATGGGGAAACAGAGTAGACCCAATGGGATAAACGCCAACTTATAAATCAATGGTCCATGGAACAGACACCTATTGAGCATAAATCTGAACTTTTATTTTTTTATCCTAGATATTAGAACATTACAATGAGATTTTAGCCCAGAGACATGGGGTTTATTGAAATGTCAATAGACACTCAAAATATTATTTCAATATTCTATAATCATTAACTTCGTAGCAAATTATTCCACAAATAAAAATAAAATGAAAGTATTTTATTAGAATTTAAGAGACACCTAGATCTTTTCTTCCATGATTTTCAAAATCAAACCCCACATGAGAGGATGAGAGATGTACACTATAACCCTAATCTACATAAATCTTCCCCACAAAATCAGATCTGAATTATCCCACTCGACGAATTTCGTGAGAGAATTTCCAATCCTAAGAATGACTAGTTTATTTCTACTATTAATGGGAAAATATTAACCCTTATTAAAAAGGGGGAGTGGGAGAAAGCCATATCACTAACAATAAATCTATTTGAATAATCATTGATCACAATTAGGTTGTTATAAAAGGTCAATGGGAGGCCATTTAGAACTATGAACTTTTCTGAAACGTTGGAGAATTCAAAGATAATAGTCTTGGATAGAATTTCCCTGATTGAGTATCCTTATTCCAAACTTTATATTTGTTAAATCATATTTTTCAGGGTGTTCATGTTTTAGGATCAGTTGGATGATATATTTCCCAGTAAAAGATAAGACATGAGATTTTAGATATTGATTTCATCCAAAGTGCATACATCCACAATTGATTTTTCATGATTAGTAATTGAAAAATTATCCAAAAGATGAATTATATAGGCCTCCATTACAACGGAGGAAAATGTCCAAAGGAATAGATGAAGAAATATCCACAAACCATGCCTCAACCTTTGAATATTTTGTTCTATGATCAGCTGCCTAAAAAGCCAAAAAACCGAAGTCGAAGATCGCATAGAAAAGATCAAAACTGTCAAAGATCAGAGATCACTGTCCTATGTCATTGGAGAACTCTTAGGAAAACTTTCACAAAACACCAATGGAAACTAAACATAATAAATCAGAACATTCTTAGATCGCTAGTATGAAGGCATCAAAACCAAAAATCATAGATCATAGAATGAAATCATTGAGAAGAATAGAATGCATAATGAATCCTTCTTGGGTATGTCATAGATCCGTTGAAGGTCAATCATAATTGAATAACCCAAAGGTCCTCAATAAATCTGAATATCTCTGATCTATCACAGAACACCGATGATTTTAGAAAACACTTTAGATAAAAGGATTCGAGGCTCACCAAAGATCACAGATCTATGATTGATTTGTCACAGATCTGCCAAAGGAAACACAGATCATGGAATTAGATCCGACAAGCCTTTCTGTTTGGACTAAAGGGAACCTCTTTTCATTGAGGTTTACCACCTCGCCTTGATAATAAATCTTCACCATGAATTGACTAAGACGAAAAACATCAATGGAGGAATAAATGATAATATCCCCACCTTGAGAAATGAAAGATACTATCTCACCTTGGGAACCCAAGTTAACCACAATCAACCTTACCAGTAAATCATAGCCTTTCCTTGAGAACCGAAGGAGGAAAAAGCAAGACTAGGATAAACCTATGAGATGACCTTTCATAGTAGAGGGTGACTAGGGTGAATGGTTTGTCTTTTATGGATTTGGGGATGGTGAATTCCCCCATGTGTATATTTTATTTGTGCTTTATATAAATTATGGTTTTGGGGAGGGTTAAGGACATATGGTGTATTTGAATCTAATGGTTCAAAGGATGGAGGATACCTCTTCATGTAAGTTGATATGGTTTAAGGGAGGTCCAAGGCCCCCATGTGTAGGATGTGGTTTTGGGGATGGTGTATTACCCTGGGTCAACATGATTGTGGTATATGGGATTTTGGATGTCATCTAGTGTATATATGGTTCTTGTTAGTGGATGAAACCCCCTAGGAGGAAGGATGTGTGGTTCTGGGGTGGGGATATAATCCTCTGAGAGGAAGGATATATGGTTCAAGGTAGGGGATGAAACCCTTGTGTGGATGGATTGTAATTCTATGGATTTCTATTTTTCCCTTGGGTGGATAATCATGTTATAAGGATGGGTATGTTTCCCCAGGTGGTTAATTGTGATTAGAGCGACTCTGATAATGGACGAACCACATATGGTCGATCTCGAGTGTCACAATAAAACCAGAGGATTGATTGTGGTTAACTTATTTGTTTTATGTAGTAGTTTATTTATTAGATAATATCATATGTGCAAGCACGATATATATTAGCTATGTTTGGGACACCTTTGGTCATGGCCTACTAAGTTATACCCACACATTCTCAGGCCTCCATGGCACTTGGGAACCCTAGTACACCTTGTTGTTCACATGTTCAAGAAGGGAAGAGGCTCAATGTTGTTTCATTGGGATGAAAAAACTCATCACGGTCTGTAGATTGGGACATAGTGGAGGATCAAGGATACCAAAATATCTTCCAATATATTTTATTTTATAGTTTTATTTTGAATGTGGGATCATCCTAGTGGGAAATCCAATGTATATGTATGCTTGGATGACATAATGTTTCATTTATTGTTGAATGGTTTTTCATCCTTATATCAATTCATTTTTATTATTATTATTGATGTATTTTGGTTTTTATTTTTTCTTATTTAACTCTCAAATAAGGGTACAGTTTCTCTATGGTATCACCTTAAACCCTCACTATTAGTCTAGAGCCATTAGTTTGTTGGGAGGCATGCCCGAGGTCACATAGAACTCCGGTATGATTACTGAATATTCAATCGATACGTGCCATTACATTTAATATGAAACATAATAATGTAGAATAAAATAATACAAATAAATGTCCAGAATAAAAAAATAATTTGAATAATTTGAATATTTTAAAACTAATAAATAACATGATTCAGCAAAAAATATATAAAATGAATATTTAAAATATATAACATGAATAAAAAATTAAATAACTTAAAATGAATATGTTGAATTTCATAAAATAAATTACTTATGTAAAAAAATTAATATAGATGAATCACATTGCTAAACAAATATTTTAGTAAAATTTTTGACTAATATATTATAAAATATAACTCAAATTAAAATTTAAAAATGAAATTTGATTTTTTTTAAGAATATATATCTAGAAATAAAATTTTAAATAAATTAAATAATATTTAAGGTAAATTTCAATACTGTTTTAAAATATTAAAATTAATGTAATTAATTTAATGTCACATAACAATAATTAGAGAAAATATTTCATTTATAAATTCCAATTTAAAATCATGAAGTCTATGATATAATATATATGAAGGGATAATCTTAAAAAAAATATTTCCTATTTTTCCCACACATATTCCTTCCATAAAAATGTTATTTTAGTAAAAATTCCAGCAACAAAATTATTATTTTTTGAATATTTAAAAAATAATTTTTTTAAAACAAATTACTCTATATAGATCATCATAAAGTAAAATACTTCACTCGTATTTAAATAAATATTTTAATAAAAGAATTTGGATAATGTATTAAAAAAATAACACAAAATAAATTAAAAATAATATTATATTAAACATTTAAAAAATAAGTGGAATTAAAAGTAAAGAAAAAAATTCAATATTTAAAATAAATTACAGGAATAATTTAAAATATTTAAGTTAAATTTATTATAAATTAAAATTATATGAAAAAAATTTAATAAAAAAATTTCTTCACAAATTCATGATAAAGACAAAGTATTTTCGGATAAAAATATATACATAGACTACCTCGAAGTGTATATTTCTCATTTTCCATATTGGATTTGCACCTTAATTTTCATATATTTTTTGAATGTGGGTGCCCTAGATTCTCCTTTAATGTGTACATTGATTACCATCCCATGTATATAGCTTGATATATTCTTGTGTTTCTCTTATTGTGATAGTAATATTAATTTTTCATGTAATATATATATGGAAATGTTCCTAAATTATATTTCGTAATTAAAGGATATAGAATTTTTTAAAAATAATGAAAACATAGATATATTATGATAGTAATCATAAACATTTGTCATTTGGTCTAGTTATAGAATTCTCAATGGACACATTTGATGTTTGACTACCATGGTCTGAGTAGTCAAAAACATGAGTAGGCATGAAACTTAATGGAAAATTTTTGGTTCCATGCAGGCATGCACCTTAGTTAATAAATAAATAATTTGTCATGCAGTCTCAAAAATTAATCATCCACCTTGTAATAATTATCATGTTTCATGGGGTTTCAATAATTTGGTTCCATGCAGGCATGGACTTTAGTTAATAAGTAAATAATTTTTATATTATTACGAAATTAATTTGGATTGTTATAATTTACCTGGATAGTGGTTCTAATGGGATCTTTTTAAATCGAAAATTAGTACCATGTCTATTCCCCTACGACACACTATCTCATGTCATTGATCAAAGTTATTTGATCATTTATCGATAACAAGGATTATTCTTTACCATTGATTAGAACATATATTTTCTATATATATATATATATATTTATGTTAATGGAATATAGAACTTTTGTCCCCAAATAATTTATCACTACTTCTCATCTACTTATTTTACATTATTGTTATTTGTTTTCCATCACCTTACCTATTACTTGATGCATGTTTTTTCAATTATACAATGCATCCATGATCAATCAAATGTATCTTATTTTTAAATTAAATGTATTTTCAACAAAAATCATCGATTTTCAAAACACATTATCAACACAATTGTCATCTATGAATTTCACATCATGATGACATTGTATTAATCACAATCATTAGTATAAGATTATTTGTTTTTTGATAAAATTGAGTATTATTTTCAATATTATATATTTTTTATTATTCCCCCTATTGATATCACTGAGAATATATATAATTTATTTTCGTAATATTGTGTTGCTATAAAAACATTACGCTCCTAAAGAGTATTATAAACTCACCATTATCAAATTCCTTAAACTAAATTTGATTTAGTATTATTAAGATAGTTTTTATAATCAATGTGGTTTATTTTAAAAAAATGATTCATCAAATGAAAAATGAATAGATTTCACCCAATGTGACTGAATGTTGAATATCACATACCTGTTGGTCAACAATGTGAACTTAGATGTTTATGCCAAGCTGTAATAATAAAATTTGGCATCTCATAATTTTACCTCTTAAACATATCAATGTTTATTATGATGCATAAATTATCATGAAAGTGAATATTTTAATTTTTTATATTTTTAGATAAACATTTTTTTTACCTTTTATCATATTTATTTTATGTAAAACCTAATTAAAATATTGTATTGAAATTCATCTCCTGCCATAGATTAAAATGATTAATTTAATATTCATGTTATTTTTATAAAAACATCATAAAACCTGATCAAATAGTTTTATTTCATTCTATGATGTGAATGAGAATATACATAAATTTGTTTTAAATATAGTATGTGTAGAATATGATTTTTTTCAAATGAATATTTTTCTATATTTGTTTATAAAAAATATTATAATATAACCATAACAAGTTGTTTGATGATGATGCATATTTAAATATCATAATGATTTTCTTTGTATATTTATAATATAGGTCATCCCAAAAGCATGATATGAAAATATTATCTTTTGAAATTATGTTGTAAAATATTTTCCATCTATTAATTTTTTCTCTCATAGAAGAAATATCAATAAAAAATATGATTTTCCATGTTTTATCATATATTTTTTATTATTAATCATAACACATTTAGAGTATGTATATTATAATATATTGAATTTTATCCTGTTTTATCATCATTTTTTAACATATTTTATTTTTCATTATTGATCTTTATGTGATTTTTGTGTAATTTCAACTATATGACAAAATTATAAGAAGGGATTTTCCATTGATAAAATTCTTGGTCATTAGACAACCCATCTATTTGTCATGAATACACACCCAACCATAAAATTTCATATAGAAACATCCATTTTCCAAAATAAAATACAATTTCAAAATCCATACACACACCAAATCCATTTGGAAACACACTTCACTCCACTAATACAATTTATAGAACGCATTTTGGAAGCTCAAAAAGGAATCACACATGAAACACTTCTAATTTCATTTGAAAACACACCTTTAAACCCATACGGACCATATTTCTTTTGAAAACACATTTGAACCCACTCAGAAAATCCATATAACACATTAAAGAAGAAAATAAATCATACCAAAATCCTATAATAATGTTATAGAATGGAATCACCACCCTCAAGCTTGAAAACATTCTAAATCTAGTGGAAAACCACAATTGAATCCCAATGAGACCATATAAAGGATGATTCATATCACAAAATATCAATATGTAACCCAAAAATACATGATTGAATCCTTATATGGTTAACTATTTTGGTGGTGAAAGAAGAACTCAAAGATTGAAGAAGAATAACCCAAAAATAGAAAGGTACCGGAAAAAAATGGTCTTATTTTATGATTCCTTGAAGATACACAAATAAAACCCTTGGATTTAGGGGTCTAAGGGAACCAAGATGAGGAGAGGAGGTGCCTAGGCTAGGAAATCTAGAATTGAGAAGAAAGCGGGAGTATTTGGGTTAAAATTGAGGAAGGGTAAAAATGGAAATTTTACATTATTAATGATATGGACATGATGCATGGTTAGGTCACTTGGTCGGAAAAACTGTGTGACATCCTCTATCCAAGAAAAAACCGACTACATAGTTTACCTCAGGATGGTGCACGCCCGTGTGGAAGGTCGTGCATCCAGGACAATACCACTCTCCATTATACACGATCTCTTTTGGGCTACTTCACAGTTTCCACTAACCATACGCCAACCATGCGCCACTATATTTTGGGTAAACAAAAGTCCATTATCCTCAAAAAATTCTCAAGAAAACTAAAAAACCTAGAGAATAAATAAATAAAAAAGAAAAGCTCTTCAAAATCAAATCACAAATGTGAAAAAATTACTTTTTTTGTTTTTTTGAGCAGTTGTTTTCTTTGTTTCTTATGGAATTTTTTTTTCACTGACCATTTCTCCCCATCCCTTTCTTTCTCTCCAGTTATTTTATATTTAATAGATTTTTAGATCCTGGGCTATATACCTAGTTCCCCACTGTTTGTGTATACTTTTATAATTATTTATATATATATATATAATTCGAATTATAAATAAATATATTTATAAATATTTGAATATATTTTATTAAATTTATTTATTAATATATAATCATATATAATTATAAATATAATAAATATATTTATTATATCTTTATATTTATATATATACATATATTTACAATTTTTGAAATAATTTTTTTAAATTAAATATTTTATATTGTAATTATTAAAAATGAAAAATTAATATATCATATTTATATTAATTATTTACATGTGTTTTTTAGTTAATAAATAAAAATAAATCATATTTTTTAGAATATAAATTTGAAAATTTTATAGATGTTAATAATATTTTTATTAAATTTTTTTATCATTGCTAAAAAAACTCTGATAATGGGTAAAAAAATATCTGCTCCTCTTTCAGTGCTTATAAGTGTTACCTTCATCAGTGCTTTTAGCTAGGGTTAATTTGGGTTTCCTTTTAATAAAAATTTTATCTTTAGAGCTAATAAATGATGGTTTTCTGTGAGGTGAAAACTGTTGTAATGATTTATCAGTGGTGAAAGTTAATGAATGGCTTTAAAGGACATAATATGTTCCTACCTGGTGGTACAAAATTTATAATATATAATGTTTTTTATTTAATGTCTCAATGAGATATAATATAGATAAATGATATTCTTGAAATGGATATCCTATAGAGACATTGGATAAAGTGTGTGTTAATTGAATTTATATACATAAATAACTCATAATAGATAAAAATTGAATCTAAAGAATTTGTTATGTGCAATTGAAACAATTGTTAAAACTAGATGTTTATTGATAATTACACATTAAATACATGACATGATCATTTAGGATATGTAAGATCAATTGTTTTGGAAAATATTGATACAAGTATATATGAGCATCAATTTCTTGATAAAATCGTAGACATACATCATATGGATAATGATGGATTTATTTAATGGATGTTTATCTAATAACATTTCACTTATAAGATAATTATGAATTCTCAATATTTTATTACGAATGTTCTTATACGTTGATTTACCATGGACTACATATTTAGTTAAACCATTTATATCGCTACTAGATATATTAGAAGTGAAATTCCAATATTTATATAATGTGCGAATTATGAAATATAAATATGGGTGCTCCAACATTCCTTGGGACACCATTTAAATATTTTATAAGGGATGCATCTATTAAATGGTAATGTTTATTATTAATTTTGGGTGAGTGTATATGGCATGCTAGACATGCTGATTAAATTAAATATTGATTATAATATACAGTATATAAAATGGTCTAGTATAACCAATGAGAATATGATTGCAACATTTATAAGAATAATTCATATTTAAAGTATTGAAAATAAATAATGAAATTATACAAAATAGAACAAGTTATATAAAAACAAATTTTATTGTGAGTATAAAACAATAAATATATTTTTACTTAAAGAGAAAAATGAATTTCTTGGAAACATTATGTAGTGTAAGTTACTATTACACAATAGTGCCAGATAAATTATTAGATAAAAATAAATGTTGTTAAATAGACATTTAAAGTCAGCATGGAATTGAATTATGCTTGATGCGTATGCATTAAAATTAAAATCTATCGTCAAAATAAATATTCTTAAATAAAATAGGTTCATCACTAGTAGAATGAATAATTGGGGATGAAATTTTCTGCAGTCGATTCTATTTTACCAGTGGTTCTCATAACAATGACTCCTCCCAAGGTTTCCAGTCAGAGAGAAACCCTAAATTGATCATCCCTGGAGTCCACTAAAAATTCATCGGCAGTGGTCTGAACATACCCAACCATATTTTTTCCTACCATGCAATCACACCCCAATTCCTCCAAGCCCACAATGTCTTCCCCAACACCCATACTTCATTTTGAATGTCCCCTTCCTTTAATTTCTGGGTCACCCCCAGCATCCCTTCCAACACCTCCAACATAATCCCAGCATTAAATCTAGTGTAATCTACACACACTATAGTCAATAGCTCTTTGAGGGCCCACCTGTCACTGTAGTCATTGATGATTAGAAAACAATTCTTGTCTGGAATCATTCTGGGAAACACCCCTATAATCACAACAAAAAACCGGCATCCCTTCCTCGTATATCGATAAACATAATGTCATATTCTGACATCCACGCCCATGCCATAGAGTCTAAGACATCAATTTGAAAGATAGTTTCTTTCCAAAAGACATAATGCCTTCTCAATAACTTAAACAAATAAACCAATCTAATTTCATCAATAATTATAGTAATTGTTTATCAATCAAAAAAATTTAGCAAAATGTATTTTTATTATATCATTAAATTTTCTGCAGGAACCGGTAGCTCATCAGTATATGATTTTGTGGTGAAGAGGATGGAAGGTTATTAGTAGACTCCCCACCTGTTCAATAATACAAAAGCCTCACTATGGTTTGTGATGTGCTGAAATTATTTGGTGGTAGGATTGCAGATGTACAAGGGATGTACCACCTCTATGCTGTTGTCATGGTAGAATAGTTGGCCTTGGTAGGAAGGCACCACTATGATGAGAGAGGGGTATACAAAATCCAATAGAATGCCCATTTCCTTTTGTACATCCCGTACTCGAATAAGTAGAGTGTCTAGTTTGAGGGTGTTGGGTAGAACAAGATAACCTAAAATCATTCGGGATCAGAGCATGTTTTTATTGGTAAAGATGGAGTCATAGGTCATGTGGTTCCTTTCAATACACACCATTATACATGTCCTTAGGGTTTATAAGAAAGTCTAACTAAGGATCCGAAAAATAATTTTAGATAAAATTTTTTAATAGGAGTTATAAATTTTTTTAAATGGGATACAGTTCTATATATTTTTGAAAATAGGACCTGAGATGCATGAATGGGGTTCAAGCTTCCTATATTAGTTGTATGAAGGAGGCGTGAACCTGTTCACGCATCCTGCATTTTGTTTATATTTTTTATATTTTTATATTTTTAATCATATTAATTTTTTCTCATTTTTTTAGTTTATATATATATATATATAATAAGAAATTTTAGCATAATTATTAAAATATTTAATATCTAGTAGTACTAAAATTACAGAATTCTAGATTCTAATAGAAACTATCAAGTAGGACTCCCACTTATTAGGGGTTTTCCCTGAAATCATTTGGTATTTCTAATGTGGGATTCAGGTTTTCCCTTTCCTAAATAGATAATTATGCATTTCCAATGTGGGATTTTGAAATATTTCAGGTACGTGGATTTGAAAGAGTATGAAAAACCAACTATAAGACCAATAATAATGAAACTTAAAACACGGATTAAAAATATACTAAATAGTTGAAAATAAAATAATTTCATAAAAATGATGATGAAAAATAATTTATAATCTCCCAAAACATCCAAATTAAAACTTAAAAATGTTTCCAATCGAACCTAAAAAGATTTTTATAAATTTTTTTGATTAAAAATAATTTATATGCTTTCAAACCCACCTACCTGAAACATAAAAATGCATCGTGTATGTGGCTTTGAATGAATACAAAATATAAACTAAATGATGAATATAGATGAAACATAAAACATGGATTAAACTTATAAGAAATAGTTAATAATAAATTAGTTAATATAATTATAAATTACTTCATTGTTAATTTGTTAATAATTAATATAATTAGTAATTATATAATTATTAGTTAATTAGTAATATCATTATTAATTATAAAATATTTAATTAGTTATATAATTATAAATTATATAATACTAGGAATGTTCAAGATACAAGCACACTCAGTCCTAAAAAATTTATTATTAATTATATAGAAATTCATTAGTTAATTAGTATATAGGTAATATAATTATTATATAATAAATTATTATATAATAATTAATTAGTTAATTCGTAATATAATTTTTAATTATATAATAATTAATTTTATAATTATTAATATAATTAATAATTATAATTATTAATTATTAATCATCTAAATAATAATAATATTACTTATTAAATAATTATTATTATAAAATTTATAATATATAGTTAATAGTTAATAATTATATTAATAATTAACAAATAAGATATTATATAATAAATTATTAATAATTCATAGGTAAAAAATATGTTTCTAAATAACTATCTTATTATTATATAATTAAAAATAAATAATTATAATTAATAGTTATACTACTTATTATTAAATTAATTCGTATATAATTAAAAATTAATAATTAATAATTAATAATTAATAATTATAAAGAATAATTATTATTTATAATTATATTACTAATTAACAAATTAATTATTAAAAAATGAATATTAAATAATGAAAATAAGTAATTATATAACTAATTATAATTCATAATAATACTACAAATTAACTAATTAATTATTACATAATTAACAATTTTTAAATAATAATTAAAATTAGTAATTGTAATTGTATAATTATATGACACGTTAATAAGTTAATTAATTAATCGTTGTATAATTAATAATTATATTACAAATTAACTAATTAATAATTTTATAATTTTATTGCTAATGAGCGAATTTATTTTTTTATATTAGTAATTAATAATTATATAATTGATTAACTAATTAAGTACAATATAATTGATAATAAATAATCATATTAATAATTATAATTAATAATTCTATTACTACTAAACAAATTAATTATTATGTAATTAATAATAATATTTCTAATTAACTAAATAATTATTTCATAACTAATAATTAATAATTAATAATTAATAATAAATAATTATAATGAATACTTATAATTAAAAATTATATTTCTAATTAGTTAATTAATTTTTTATATAAGTAATAATTAAATTACAAATTTTGTAATCAATTATTTTATAATAAATAAATAGTAATAATAATTAATAATTATATTACATATTAACAAATTACATATTATATAATTAATTATTAATATTTATAATTAATAAGTATATTACTAATTAACTAATTAATAATTTTATAATTTATAATTTATATTTATATTACTAATTATCAAATTAATTATCATTTAATTGATAACTAATATGTACTAATTATACATAATAATTATAATTAATAATGATATTACTAATTTACTAATTAATTATTAACTAATTAATAGTTATATTATAAATTAACTAATTTATTATTATATAATTATATAACAAATTAACAAATTAATTATTTTGTTTTAGTAATTAATAATTAATTATTAATTTATATTATTAATAATTAAAAATTAAAAAAAATATATTAATTATAAACTAATTAATAATTATACAATTAATAATTATATTACAAATTAACTAATTAATAAATAACTATTTCTTATATGCTTAATCCATGTTTTATGTTTCATTTTTATTCACCTTTTAGTTTATATTTTATAGACATTCAAAGACCCAAAAGTGAAATATTTTTATGTTTCAAGAAGGTGTTTTTGAAATCTTATAACTAATTTTTCATCAGCATTTTTTAACAAAAATATTTTTATTTTAATCTATTTCTTATATTTTTAAATATTGTTTTAATTTCTATTAACATTGGTCTTATAGTTTATATTTTATAGGATTTCAATTTCATATACTAGAAACATTGTAATGTTTCAAGATGGTGGTGTTGAAAGCTTATAAATTATTTTTCATCAACATTTTTTACAAAATTATTTTTATTTTCAACTATTTCTTATTTGTTTAATTTATATTTTAGGTTTAATTTATATTATTCCTATAGTTTTTTTAATATTCTTTCAAAGCTAGGTACCTGAAAAATTTCAGAATCCCACCTTGGAAATTAAGAATGTTCTACGCAGGAAAGGGAGAACATGAATCCCACATTAGAAATGTAGAATGATTTCCCAGGAAACCCTCTTATAAAAGGGAGCCCTAGGGGATGGTTTTTTCAGAATCTACACTATTGTAATGACAGTAATGCTAGATATTAAATAGTATATAAATACCGTTGAAAATTTTTATTACACATATATATTTAATGAAAATAAAACACAACATAAAATAAGAATATTAAAAATACTGAATATTAAAAAAAATCAAACATTTTTATAGGATACATGAACCTCATTCATTCATCCTTCATCCATTTTGTGAAGGATGCGTAAATGGGGTTCATGCATCTCAGGTCACCTTTTTAGAAATATTGGTGACCCGATCCTATTTAAATAAAAAATATTCAAGAACCCATTAAAATTCAAATTTTAGATGGTATGTATGCACAATTACCATCTTCCATGCCCGGATAGTCAACTATGAAGGATGAAGATAGCATGGTTTAAATTTATTGGAGGCATATAGTTTTAAATTTTTAATATAAGAGGTCTAAAAGGCGAGATTGACTGGATATGGGATCAGACTTCTGGATTAATTAAAATTTTAAAAGAAGAAAAAAAACACGATGTGTGAACAAGACCGTCTTAAAGGCAGGCCGAGGGAGCCCTCCTCTCATGCGGCCTCCACAACCGTTGGCATAAAATCATTATTCTCTCCCAAGAGATTTATTTGTTTTTTGGAAAAAAATTCTAAATAAATGTAGGTTAAAAAATTAATTATGCATCAGAAAGATAGATGGTCCCCTTTTACCTTTTCCTATCATCGACTTGGATCGATGACATGGAAATGATATATGGGGGAAGCTTCATTTTACCTAAAATAAATTGAACAACATTATTGGGTTCTGCCTTTCACCAAATGTAATGGTGAAAATTTTCACCCCCTATAGCCTTTCCCATATGTACCTATAGAAGGGACCCTCCCGTCATCAGTTCAAAAAACCCTAATATCTCTAAATTCCACAATCTCTCACTCTAAAAGAAGGTTCCTTTGTGTGTGGTGGTTCTAGTAGCCTAAGGGAAGTGCCAATTTGTTTTCTGAATCATCTTCTAGAAGAATTTTTTCTAATTTATTTATTTAATTGATATGTTATTAGTTACACTACCACAGATCTGGATAAGGAATGTGCTGAATTTTATCAGCACATAGAAGAAAGTGCTTATAAAAGTCGCTCTATTAGAATAACTATCCAAAAGAAATAACAATGGTAACATTTTTCAATACTACAAAAAGAATTAATAAAAGTTATTGATAAAAAATACTCTTAATATATATATATATATATATTAAAAAATAATATTTAATTATATTCAATTATTACAAAACGCATATTTATAAATAATAATTTTTTAATAATTAAAATATGTATATAATGTTATAAATAACTATTTCTAGGATTATGTGTGTATGTATATATATAATTATAATCTTATAATAGTTTTTCAAATATATAAATATATTTTTTTATTTATAATTATATATTTATAATTTAAAATGAATACTTTTTAAATCAATTGATTTAAAATTGTAATTGTATATAGAAATATATATTTCAATTAATATATTCTTGCAATTAATTTAATAAATTAATGTATTTATCAAGAGATAATGATAATATTAATGGAGAAGATTGATGTTATTTATGTTCATACTTTAATGTGTGAGTATGTATAATTCACGTTAAATGAGAGTAAGTTTATTTACGGACATGATTGTGGGTTTCTATGTTCCAAATGTTTGGAGTTGAAATATAATGAGGACACATTCATATGTTATGGTTCATGACTCATTAATGTTTATTTATACATTGACACCCTTTTTTATCATCTTTTCTATATATATGTGATGACTCGTGTTTTATAATCTACACCTTATTAGGTACAATTCATTCATGTAATACGAATTTTCTTATTATGTTCCCATTAATACTTCTAAAACTATAATAAATATATTCAAATAATAAATATATTTGAAATATTTCTAATTATAAATTTATAATAATATATAAATACATTTTAAATTTATTTATTTCTAATTATAATTAAACTATATATATATTTAAATAATTTTAAAATTAATATAAATATAGATATTATTATATTATAAATATATATACAATTATATTTATAATAATATAAAAAATATTTATTATAATATTTATTTATAATTATAATCATAAAAATATATATATTTATTTAATTGACTATTAAATTATAATAAAACTGTTTATTATATTTTATAAGTATATAAATATATAGATGTAAATATTATTATAATTATATAAAAATATTTATAAATGTATTTACTTATAATTATTATCATATATATATATATATATTTAACTAAAAATATAAATATAAATAAATATTTAAATTATTATAAATTTATAATAAATATTTATATTATATTTATAATTTTATAAGAATATATATTAGGTGATTGGGGGTATAGTTACATTAAACACACATACAAACCACACTCCCTAGCCGAAAAATACAGGCCATAGCCCCAAACGGATAGCCCTCAAATCAAACCTTTATTTATTCCATACATGGACCGTAATCCCAATAGGGAAAAAGCCCATTACATGGCCCTGAATGATGAAATTTTATCTTAAGGAAAACTTATGAATACTTCTGCTACAATACCCTGGCTGATACAGTGTTCTCACCGCTACAATCCCACTATAGTATGCACCACAACACTAATGCAACTGGTGTTGTAGTTTGGCCACCACTACAGTGTTTCTAAAGTACCCTACGCCTAATAGGGTTTGAACACCCTACCTCATGTAGTATTATGTTGTTGCATTACAACTATGTCGAACCCCAACTACTATATAATTATATAAATATGTAAATTACTATATACAAATATTTATTAATATGTACAAAAATATATATTTATAATTATAAATATATATATATTGAAATAAATATGAAATTATAATAAATATTTTAATTATAAACATTTATAAAATTATAAATATAATAAATATATTAATTACAATTTTATAATTATAATTTCATATTTATTTATATACAGTTTTATGTATAAATATAAAAATATTTAATAAATTAATTATAAAATTTTAATAAATATATGAATTTTTTTCTAATTTTATAAATATATATAATTAATGTATTTATTATATATATATATAATATTTATTATATATAATTATAAATTTAGAAATATAATAAATAAATTTTTTAAAATCATGTAATTATTTAGATAATTATATATTTATTTATAATTAAAAACATATATTTATGAATATAATTATAACATTTGAGTAATTATATTTATTATAATTTTGTAAATTTTTATATATATCTATAATTATTTATATTTATAATTATAATTATAACAAATATTTTTTTCATTTTATAATTATATATATATATATATATTTATTTATAATATTAATAATTTTATGAATATATATGTTTATATAAATATATACAACTAGTTATAAATATTTTTATTAAATTATATTTATAAACCAAATAAATAGATATATTTATAATATATATAATTTTATGATTATATATATAATTATCTATTTATATATAAATATTTATAAATATATTTCTTAGATATATAATTATAAAAAAATAAATATTTATCATTACGGAAAAGGTTCTAGAGGCAGGAAACCCCGCTCCTAAAAATTTGTTAGAAAAAAAAAGGAAAAGAACACAAAGAGAATGGATGGGGCCAAACAATGAGACAAGCCATCATACAAAATAGGAAACTACAAATGAAAAGAGATCTGACCATCTTCATATTCATTAATAATTAGTATATTTCCACTCTGACTGTGAATTCTTATCGTCAAAGAGTAGAGTGTACTTCTACCAAAGCTGTTATTATTCAGAAGTGAGTTTTCGTAAGGAACAATGATGCTCCATCATTTCAACATAATCGTAACAAAATCCTCCTCGACCCCAACATTTCGGATGTCGACCCCATTTCCAAGACATGGGAAATTAACCTACCAATTTCATTTCCTCCATTTCTAATTCAGTAGATTTATCATAAATTTCTTGCCCTGTATTCACTTGCTAGATTTCTTAATTAATTTTCCCCAGTTCATATAAAGGGACTGTAACTGAATCCTTAGACATGATAACAGTAGGTTCAGAAATAGATTGGTTTCCAATATAAACTCAGTAACAATAATTTTTTAGAATCAGTAATGAAAATGAAGTTCCAAACCAAATAGTAGAATAATAAATGAGAAGACAAATTTTTAACATGAAAATCCCCCTTTTGAAGGATTAAAAAACCTCGGGGAAACTCCAAGAATATTCACTATAAATCATAGAGTACAAAAATTCATGTTAAACTTGAGACTTGAATCGAAAATAAAAAATAAAAAACCTTTTTGAAAAACCACACCATGATACGGCTCCATCGCCTCTCTGTTAATAGTCTATGACAATACGTCACCCTATAGAGATCAAATTCAAACTCACAGTATCTTTGTAGCACCTCGTTGCTCAACCTATTTTTCTGCTACTCGCTGCTGCCCACGCCTTAGAAAACAGTCACCCAAGTATCTACTCTCATTGGGTGGTCGTGCACCGCCAAATTATCACCTTACTTGATTAGCTGCTTCCCCATTTATTGGATTCACTATTTCCTTTATCAAATACTGATATGATATGAAATGAAATAAATTAAATTTTCAAATCACCGTGTATCTTTCATGTTATGATTCAAACACACATCTCATCTAAATTCATATAAAAGATATATCTCCCCATAAGATACACATGAAACCTTATTTGTGGGATATGATAAAAGATATCACAAAATCCAAAACATTTCTTATCTCAATTCTGGGAATACCCACATGCTAGCTGAACCCTAACAATCTCCTCCTTAAGCCCATCGAAGAAGGAGATCGCATCTAACAAACTCAGTTGGAAATAAAACTGGATGGTATCACACTAACCGCCATCCTTAATAGAAAATATGACATCCCTCTTTGGCATCCCTGAAGAAAACCTGAATACTCCCCCTGAAAAATAAATCTAAATTCAGAAGTCTTCTTCATACCTATGTCTGCATATTCAATACCAGAATTAATAACATCTGTCTCTCCCATAATTGTGATTTCTACATAATCTGGAGCACCTTCCAGAATTGCATTATCCCTCTGTTCAACATCCTTTGAGAAGTCATAAACTCCCAGCACATCACCTCAATCTTTGATTTCCATTATTTCTTAAATAGTGTCACTCTCTAAATAAAAAAAATTAGGTGTAAGATTTGAAATAGCTTCCATGACATGATTCAGCTTCCAAACCTTCTTCAACTTAGCCGACATTCTTTGACTCATGCACGACGATCGCCTGTGCCACAAATCTGACAAATTCCTCTTCAAAATTTGTTTCGCTACATCATTGCATGCCTTTACATCTTTCCTATAAAGCCTTTCATCCATTTTTTCATGCGCATAAACCATCGATTCTGTAGACAAAGTCTGTCTTCCACCACCAAATCAACTCATGAATCCATCAGTATCAAGAGCATTATTAGATAACAAATTATGGTGAATAACTAGCACATGTCGTACATCCTTCAATGTCAGTGTCTAGCCTTCATTCGTAGTGATACAAATATCACCAACACCAATAACATCTGCAAAATCTCTGTAGAGACCGAAATCTCGATGTACATGGACATTACATTACATTTTCAGAATACTTAATAAATAAAAAAACAGACACACAAGGACCGTAATAGTTTAGTGTCTTTGAAAACACGGAACGTAATCTTCTAATCGTGGTGAATGATCTTCAACATCTCCCATAAAGATCTTCCCTTTTGTATTCTTACCTTAAACCTTTCATTATATCCTGGGGAAAATAAAACATAAAAAGGGTGAGGTCAAATGATTATTAAGGGTAAGCATGGAGAAAATAAAACAAACCATATATATTTGAACATAAAAACATGAACATAATTTTTAAATATAGAAATCATGAGCAATGGCATAAAACATGGCAGCACATAAGCCAAAGATCATAATAGATCATCAATCATGATAAAATAGATTCTAAATAAAACTTGTAATTGTGGAAAAATATTAACAATATGATATTATTTCCATAGTAGCCAAGGCATTGCTTCCAATATCATCTTAGTGGACAAAGTCCCTTACCGAACCGGGTTTACCTGCCGTTCCAGCTCTGTATTACTGAACCGGATTTACTGGTTGTTCCAACCATTTCTATCTCATTAGATATAAATCATTACCCAATGCATTGGATGGAGATATAGGTTCCACCCCTCTCATAATTAAATCATTCTTATGTGTGCCACAACATAAACATAAATTATTCATGATAACCCAAAGAATAAAATGGGTTTCATAAACATCATCCCATCATAACATAATCCATATAAAAAATGGATATCATTTCATCATAAGAAAAATAAAACCATGTAAATCATAGATACATTATACTTGAAACATACACATATGAAATAAAGTCATCATAGATGGAAAATGGTTTTGATAAAAAAATTGAAATTAATTCTTGAGGAAAATATCCTTTCTTCTTCAAAATCGTTTTCTTTTCACAAAATATCGAGCAATTGAAAAAAAAATAATTTTTTAGAAAATAGTCATGAAATGTTTTAGAGGAATCTTCATGAAAATAAGGCTGTATGAGACTGAAAAAAAACATTCATGCCATATAAGTTAAAAAATAACATTCTTCTCGTACTTTTGTCGGAAATGTCAAAAAGTACCTCATATGGTAAACAAAAGAAAGATTCCTTCCATACGATGTGGTAAAAGTAGAAAAGATTAAAAATGACTTTAAACATACATGGAAGAAATGTAAACATTCTATGAAAACAATTTTAGAACATATGGACATGGATAATAATCATAACCCCCGTAAATACTTAAGAATAAACAATCTCGGATAAGAATCAGATTGGAATAATTATCCCTTACCTTAGGTCTGATACGCTTCGTACGTATCTGAACCTCCTGTATAATGATTTAAATAATGCCATTGACTTATTACAGAATCATATTCATTGTTATGATATCATATATGGTTCACTTATAACTTTTTATTACCCACTCTTTTGTAAATCCCATGTTAAAGCAGCGTTTTGGGTAAAATCATCTCATTTATCGTCCGTGTTTGGGCTTGTTGTTCTTGATTTTGTTATTACTTATATCATTATTTACTTACTCCCAGAATGTAAATCATGATTTATATATCATATATTTTCATTATATATCCAACATATAATTGTATTTATAATAGTACATAACATATGGAGGTAAGAAAATGAAATGCACTGTTCATGGAGACAGTAAGCCATACGTATGCATTAATGCTACCTTCATTTCTATTTATTATTTTAATGGAATAGGTATATTATAATTCCAGTATAATATCATATATAATATCATTAACTTCATCCTTTATACATCCCACATAAGTCATTAACGAATCGCATAACTTTGAGGGGGTGGTAGTCCGCACTTCCTCAAATGAGATTATCGTATTTACCCACTATGGAAACCATAAAGGCTTGATATAATTTGGGAGTAAAGAATCATAAAGAAATCATAAACATAATATATATCATATATAAATACAGTTCCATCATAATGGCCACCATGAGAGGCGGTAGGAGAAAATCAAACAATCATCGTTTCGTGAGGCGTTAGTTTTCCATCCACAGAAACATTATGTTCTTCATCAATTAGATAGAGTTGTGTGTAAGTTTAGTCCAAATCCTTCTCATATCAACATCCTATTATATTTTGGATGCAGGTGTTGTTACAAAAGAAAGGATTAAAAAGAGTTTAGGGGTTAGAGAAGTAGAATAAAAGAAAACAACTTAAGAGAAATCGTTACCTTTAATCTGGGTAAAAAGGACTTTAAACATACCAGAAAACATTTTTAGAAAATAGGGACAAGGATGATAAATATAACCCCTTATAAAAACTAATTTATAAAGGATTTTTGTTAATGCCAATTTTGTCTTTACATTAAATTAATTAATCTAATGTGTCATTGTCATTCATAAGTGGCTCCATGGGGTCCCAAAATCGACCCAAGGATTCCCATGGTTGGCCATTACTCATCCAATAAGGTTTCTACAAGTGTTAAGGTAATTTTGAATTATTATAATATTCTTTTAACCTTGAATTACCCTATTTACTTTTAACTGTAGTAAATAAAAGTAAAAATTTACTATTCACCAAAAATTATTTTTATCTAATTGAAGCACATTTTACTCCTTGATATTAACTTTGTGTCTCAGATTTTTGAAATTCAACTCACAGAAGCAGTAAAATTATGTTTTATGATCAATTGCAAAAGCTCCTAGGAGGTGGGTAAAAGAAGGTGAAAAGTTCAATACAATTTTTATAAATCTAAAATTATTATAAAATGATTCCAATGAATTTCATTGAACTTATATAAGTATTATGTATCTATTATGACCTAAAATAAATTTAAATCAAATTAATGATTATTTAAATAAAAAGTCGGTTTTAACAAAAAACTGAGTGTTTTCAGTATTTATAAAAAATTAATGTTTTTCAGAAAAATACCAAAAATTCAGCCGAAGCTATATTTGATATTCCGAATTCAAAAATGAGGTCTATTTTTCAAAATTCAAAACATAGAAGTGGAATTAAGTAATTTTATAATTAATTCCTATTATTAAAACAAATAGCGTGTCTTTAAGAAACAATAACTATCAAAAGATCATCACTTGTTTATGTCCAATTTCAAAGTGAAAATAATTCCACAGACCAACATTAGATTAAATGGTAAAAATATATTCTAATTACACATTAAAACCAATTGAAAAGATAATATAACCATATAAAATATTGCGATGAAAAATGTTGTTTTTAATTAAAATATAGCGTGTTTTTACTATTCATTAAAATATGAAAGTTATCAGAATAATATGAAAAATTTATCCAAAGTAAATTTTTTTATCCCAATTCCGAAGAAGAATTTTATTTTGTCAAATTGAACTTATAGAAATGTCAAAAACAAGATTTAATGTGGGTGCGCCATCAAAAGGCGGCAAAACTACATTTTTTTAAAAATACTTATTTTTCTCGAAAAAATTGATTTTGGTCTCATACCATGTTCTAGAAAATGTGTAAGATGAATAATAATGTTATAAAATTCAAAATTTAGTTAATACTATTCATAACGGATAGTTCATAATAATATTATAACCATATATCGTTGTTTAGTGAAACCTGATATTGCGTACAACACACGCTATCGAGGAAGGTCGTGATTGTGTGTAATGCAAGCCAAGTCAGGGTTGCGTGTTGTGCAAGACTCCTTCATTGTTTCTTATAAAATAATCAAACCATATTTCATTTATACATTGAATATATATATATATATATATATATAAACTCAATGTTGGGTAGAATAACTACTATCAAAATTGTGTGTAACATGATCCATGAATAGTGTTGTGTATACTGTAAGCTAATACGATGTTGCGTATAACGCAATGTAATCTTGGTGTAGCGTAAAAAACAAGACATCAATGAAATTAAATGAATATTTTTATAAAATCTTGGGGTGTTACATTCTACTCCCCTTAAAATGAATTTATCCTTCGAAATTTGTCAGGGTTATAAATCGTTTACTACTTGAAATTTTCTTTAATAGAAAACCACATCATAAAAAGTAATACTAACGCTTAATTTTAAAAACCACTGTATGAAACGTAGGAGTTACCCAAATTAACTTATCCCTGTGTTTCCACATAGAAGAACATAGGTGAAAATATGGATATGGAACAGAAATCTAATCGTCATTTTCTGATGGAGAGTGGTAGAGAACATGGCTATGAAAAAGCCAACAATCACAAAGCCATAAATTTGTTATGATCTATGGTACCATTGTATTCAACGGATATGAGGATACTAGGACTGTATTTTGGGTTTTCAAGATCACTTCCCTAATGTTGATGAATTAAAATAATTACTTACATGATTTTGGAACAATCTTACTATTGTTCGTGCCTTGAACAATTTACACTTCATCTCTTCAAGTAATGAAGTTCAATTTTTTATTCATGAATTGTTAAGAGATCATGTGATAGAATGATAGGTCATTCCATCTGTTTCTATCGCAAAATGTTTAGCACAATTTATTAAATATATATAAGTCCATCTATATGATTCCAAAAATGGACTTATACTTCATCTATCATACCTTTTAATAAAATAAAACTATTTTCTACTAACTAGGGACTTCCTGTAGGCCAGTGGTAGGTGATAAAGGTCAGTCGTACTTCGGTTGTGGTTTCGATTCCCGTAGCCTTGTCTTACAAGATGGGTTTTTGCCCGTCCTGATGGTTGTCCTTTTCCTAAAATTACATCATTATGACATTCCATCAATAATATCGAAAAAAAGTTCTAGCCTTAAACAATACTAACTTGTTTCCAACATAATCCATTGCAATCTTTAGGCTTATCCAAAATACATATGTCTAATTTTATAGTATAAATAATAAAATTATTATAAATTTCATCTACCGAGCATGTGAATACCATCATTTATCCCCGATATATCTTGTTGATCACATTCCAATAATGTGAATACGTTAATCATGTATTCTCTTGAAAAATGAATACCCATTGAACCTTAGTGAAAACAAGAATGTTGTAAAAAGTTAACTCTTTCCAGAAATTAAAATCCCAAAAATTCTATATACTCAAACCATGATATCACTTTTTCCTTATATAATTCATGAGATCCTTAATACTATCAAACATTTCATTATCTCCTTAGAACTTCTTTATGCGCATATTAGGTGGTATCCAAAAATATCGAAATAAAATTTCATGGTTACCGGTACCATTCATTATACACATTCAAAAATTAAGGAAATACAATAGTGTAACAATCCATAGATGACTCTTTATTCCATAGTACCATGAGATTACTTATACAACATTACTCTTGATAAACATGTAATCATTACACTACCTTCTTAAACCATTGACTGAGCTTCAACAATTCTTTCATCTCACATATCATTTGTAGTCTCTTCATCATCATCCACATAAAAACTACCCATATGACCATGCTGATTCTCTTTATGAGATTTTCCCTGAGGGCGTTGGTTTTCATAATGCCCATACATTCCACATTTAAAACACTTAACCGTTGGTGATGTCTTAGAAATACCATTATCCTTTTCCATGGTTTTAACTGAACCTTTTACTTTATAATTACTAGCTTTGTGTCCTTATTTTCCACACCCAAATCATCTTCCAGTTCCTTTGAAACATTATCCTTGATGCCTCTTCCCACATGACTTACATGGTGGGAAAATGAACGTTTTTTCCTCTATGATCATCATGAAACTCCATCTTTCTCTTATTAGCTGGGTCAGGATTCTTTTCAAAGATAAGATTATTGATCATATTATGAGATTGATGATTAGGCATAATAACGATGTTTCACCTTCCAAATCCCATTTCATTTTCGTGATCATGAATAATATCATTCCATTGTCCATCATATTCTCCATTATCGTGAATCTTCCTGTTTCCAGCCATTTTCTAAAACCGAAAAAGAATAGTGTGAGAGGAACAAAACATAATAAAGGGAGAGTAACTTCAATATCTAACATCTTAGGTTTAATTATAAGATCTTAACCATCATTCTAGGACTATAAACTATACTTATTCTTAACCTTAGGTACCTTCCTAAACATACCTTATAAATATCTCAAGGGATCTCACTAAAGTATTCGCATCCTAGTTTCCAAAGGATAACTAAACCTTTCTTCTGATACCAACTGTAGAGACCCGACTCTCGACGTACATGGACATTACATTACTTTTTCGGAATACTTAATACATAACAAAAACAGACACACAAGGACCGTAATAGTTTAGTGTCTTCTGAAACTCGGAACATAATCTTCTAATCATGGTGAAAGATCTTCAACATCTCCCAAAAATATATTCCCCTTTTGTTTTCATACCTAAAACCTTTATTTATATCCTAGTGAAAAGAAAACATAAAAAGGGTGAGCTCAAATGCTCAGTAAGGGTAGGCATGGAGAAAATAAAAAAAACCATATACATTTGATCATAAAAACATGAACATAATGTTTAATCATCGAAATCTTGAGCAATGACATAAAACTTGGCAGTACGTAAGGCATATATCATAATAGAACATCAATCATGATAAAATAGCTTGTGAATAGAACATGTAATTGTGGAAAAACATTACAAACATGATATGATTTCAATAGTATCAAGGGCATTGCTTCCAAGACCATCTTAGTGGACAAAGTCCCTTACTGAACCGGGTTTACTTGACGTTTCGGCCCTGTATTACTGAACCGGATTTACTTTCCATTCCAGCCATGTCTATATCATGAGATATAAATCATTACCCAATGCATTGGAGGGAGATATAGGTCCCACCCATCTCATAATGAAATCATTCATACGTGTGCCACAACATAAACATAAATCATTCATGATAACCCAAAGAATAAAATGGGTTTCATAAACATCATCCCATCATAACATAATTCATATAAAACAAATCGATATCATTTCATCATAAGAAAAATGAAACCATGTAAATCATAGAGACATTATACTTGAAACATACACATATGAAATAATGTCATCTTAGATGGAAAATGGTTTTGATAAAACAATTTAAATTAATTCTTGAAGAAAATAGCCTTTCTTCTTCAAAATCTTTTTCTTTTCATAAAAATTCATGCAATTTTAAAAAAAGGATTTTGTAGAAAATAGTCATTAAATCTTTTGGAGGAAGCTTCATGAAAATAAGGCTTTATAAAACCGTAAAAATCGTTTCATTCTGTATAATCTAAAAAATAACATTCTTCTCGTACTTTTGTCGGAAAAGTCAAAAAGTACCTCATATGGTAATCAAAAGAAATATTCCATACATACGATGTTGTAAAAGTAGAAAAGGGTAAAAATGACTTTAATCATACATGGAAGAAATTAAACATTTTATGAAAACATTTTGAGAACATATGGACAAGGATAATAATCATAACCCCAGTAAATACTTACAAATAAACAATCTCGGATAAGAATGAGATTGAAATAATTATCCCTTAGCTTAGGTCTGATATGCTTCGTACGTATCCGAACCTCCTGTATAATGATTTAAATAATTTCATTGAATTATTACAGAATCATATTTATTTTTATGATATCATATACAGTTCAATAATAACTTTATATTACCCATTCTTTTGTAAATCCCATGTTAAAGTATTGTTTTGGGTAAAATCATCTTATTTATCATACGTGTTTGGACATGTTGTTCATGATTTTATTATTACTTATATCATGATTTACTTACTTCCAGAATGTAAATCATGATTTATATATAATATATATTCTTTATATATCTGGCATATACATGTATTTGTAACAGTACATAACATATGGATGTAAGAAATGAAATGCACCGCTCATGGAGACGGTAGGCCGTACGTACGCATGAATTCTACTTTTATTTATATTTATTATTTTAATGGAATAGGTCTATTATAATTCTATTATAATATCATATATAATATCATTAAATCCATCCTTCATACATCCCTCATAAGGCATTAATGAAACTCATCATTTTGAGGGGGCGGTAGTCCGCACTTCCTCAGATTAGATTATCGTATTTACCCACTATAGAAACCATAAAGGCTTGATATAATTGGGAAGTAAAGAAGAATATGGAAATCATAAACATAATATATATCATATATAGATACAGTGCCATCATAATGGCCACCATGAGAGGTGGTAGTAGAAAATCGAACTATCATCTTTTCGTGAGGTGTTAGTTTTCCATCCACAGAAACATTATGTTTTTTATCCATTAGATGGAGTTGTGTGTAAGTGTAGTTCAAATCCTTCTCATAACAACATCCTAGACTATTTAGGATACTTTTTTTGTTACAAAAGAAAGGATTAAAAAGAGTTTAGGGGTTGGAGAAGTAGAATAAAAGAAAACAACATAAAAGAAGTCGTTACCTTTAATTTGGGTAAAAAGGACTTTAAACATACATGAAAACATTTTTAGAAAATAGGGACATAGATGATAAATATAACCCCTTATAATAATTAATTACTAAATGATTTTTGTTAATGCCAATTTTGAGTTTACATTAAATGAATTAATATAATGTGTCATTGTCTTTCATAAGTGGCTCCCTGGGGTCCAAAAATCAACCCAAGGATGCCCATGGTCGGCCATTACTCATCAAATAGGGTTTGGAAAAGTTTTAATGTAATTTTGAATTATTATAATATTCATTTAACCTTGGATTACAGTATTTACTTTGAATCGTGGTAAATAAAATTAAAAAGTTACTATTCAGAAAAAACTATTTTTATCTAATTGAACCACATTTCACTCCTTGATATTAACTATGTCTCTCATATTTTCTAAATTCAAATCATAGTAGCGGTAAAATTAAGTTTTATGAACAATTTCAAAAGCTCCTAGGAGGTGGGTAAAAGACGGTGAAAAGTTCAATACAATTTTTATAAATCTAAAATTATTATAAAATGATTCCAATGAATTTAATTGAACTTGTATAAGTATTATTTATCTATTTTGACCTAAAAAAATTAAATCAAATAAATGATTATTTAAATAAAAAGTCAGTTTTAACCAAAAACTCATTGTTTTGACTATTTATCAAAAATTGATGTTTTTCAGAAAAATTCCAAAAATTAATCCTAAGATATATTTGATATTCCGAATTCAAAAGTGATTTCAATTTTTCCAAATTCAAAACATATAAGTGTCATTAATTAACTTTAAAAGTAATTCCCTTTATCAAAACAAATAGCGTGTTTTTAAGAAATAATTACAATCAAAAGATCATCACTTGTTTATGTCCAATTTCAAAGTGAAATTAATATCAATGAACAAAATTGGATTAAATGTTAAAAATATTTTCTAATTAAACTTTAAAACCAATTAAAAAGATAATATAACCTTATAAATTATTGTGATGAAAAAAATATGTTTTTAATTAAAATATACCGTGTTTTTACTATTCATTAAAATATGAAAGTTATCAGAATAATATGAAAATTTTATCCAAATTAAATTTTTATATCTTTATTCAAAAGAAGAATTTTATTTTGTGAAATTAAACTTGTAGACATGTCAAAAACAAGATTTAAAGTGGGTATGCCATTAAAAGGTGGCAAAACTACATTTTTTGGAAAATACTTATTTTACTCGAAATATTGATTTTGTTCTCATACCATGTTCTAGAAAATGTGTAAGTTGAATAATAATGTTATAAAATTCAGAATGTAGTTAATAATATTCATAACGGCTAGTTCATAATAATATTATAACAATATATCATTGTTTAGTGAAACCCGATATTGCGTACAACACACGCTATCAAGGAAGGTCGTGATTGCATGTAATACAAGCCAAGTCAGGGTTGCGGGTTGTGCAAGACTCTTTCGTTGTTTTGTATTACAGAATCCAACCATATTTCATTTATACATTGAATATATATATATACACTTAATGTTGCGTAGAATAAATACTATCAAAATTGTGTGTAACATGATCCAAGAATAGTGTCACATATACTGCAAGCTAATACGGAGTTGTGTATAGAGCAAGGTAATCTTGGTGTAGCGTACTACACAAGACATCAATGAAATTAAAAGAATATTTTTCATAAAATCTCTGTGTGTTACAATCTCCACTTCCCATCTTCAGTCTACCAAAGTCACCTTCTTCATATAAAGAAAATAGCCCCATATTTGGTGTAATACGGTACGATGCTAATGAATCATCCACCCATTCGGTGTACAAATCTGTCCTGCCACAATAAATACCAACTGAAAGTAAATCAACCTCACTGTGAACCAGAATTACGCAGGTATCCTCAAAATCGGCAATGTTCACCTTTTTTCCTCCTTAAGCCTTTCCAATTCATAACACTATCTCTGTACATGACCCTCCTTCTTGAAAAATAATCACTTTACCTTTTTTCATGTCTTCGACCAACCTCTATGATTACTGCGTCCATCTGTCACAGCTAGAGTACCACCATTACCTGAAGAGTAACCAGCATTGGTCTTTTGTCGAGTCTCGTTCATCAACCATGATGAAATCACATCATCCAACTTATGTGTGTCTTTCCCAAACACCAATATGGTGACAATATTATCATATAAATCAGGAAACGAACCCAAAAGAATCAAAGACTTGTTTTCTTCTTCCATTTCAACAGGTACCATGTTACCCTTATCATCGATCTTGACCGCCACCGAAGGCAGCTCCGTTAGAAGTTTTGTGAACTCGTCCAGATGATTTCCTAAATATCTATTCTCTGGCATTTGTCAATGATACAACACTTTTTTCATATATAAACGATTTTTGAGGGATTTCAATTATACACGCTTTCATGCTTCACCCAAATATCCTTTGGATCTGTCAGATTCATCACTTCCAGCAGTGTTTTATCACCCAAATACATCAGAACTGTGCATGTCGCCAACTCTCGCATATCATGCCAATCACCATCAATCATTATCTCCGGCTTCTCTATTTTTTTCTTCAACGCCTTCACTGTATTCTCACGAAAAAATAATATGTTTACCTTTTTACTGCCAATGTGTAAAATCATTTTCTTGTTGAATAGTTCAATGTGAGAAGAAATACCATAGTGTGAATCCCCTATATTGATATGCAAGAAAACACAGATAACCTCTCTTTGATACTAGATGTTGGGTCTAAAATGGACTGGTTTCAAATAAAAAATCTGTTTCAACAACAACAATTTTTCAGAATATCTAATGTAGAAAAGGCGCCAAACCATACAATAGAATAAAAAATGAGGACACAAATTTTTTATGTGAAAAAACCCTCCTTTAGATGGATTAAAAACCACAGGGAAACTCTGATAAAATTCACTATGAATCAGATAGTACAAAAATCCACATTAAACACGAGACTTGAATCACAAATACAACGTAAAAAGCTGTGTGAAAAACCACACCCATATATGCCTATATCACCTCTCTAATAATAGTCTGTTAATATACATCACCCTTCAGAGATCAAATTTGAACTCATCGCATCGTTGCAACACCTCGTTTCACAACTTGATTTGCTACTGCTCGCTACCTCCCACGCCCATGAAAACAACTGCCCATGTATCTCCTCTCCTTGGGTTGTCACACACCACCAAATTGTCACCTACCTAGATTCACTTCTTCCCCTTTCATAGGCTTCACTATTTCCTTTTTCAAACAAAGATAAGATATAAAATATAATATCTTAAATCTTCAAATCACCATGTATCATCCATGTCATGATTCAGACACATATCTCATCTAAATTAATATAAAAGATATATCTCCCCATGAGATACACATGCAGCCTTAGCTGTGTGATATGATAAAAGATAGCTCAAAATAAAAAAAAACATTCTTATCTCAAATCTGGAAACACTGTCATGCGAGCTAAACACTAACAATAGAATCTTTATTCGTGTTCACCATGAAAAGGGCGATGGGGTCATCCTTTTTCTCTTGCCTATTTTTAGAAGAATTTCGCTCCTCCCAAAACCGAGAATGAGCTTTAATTTAGGTATCATGTTCTAAATCAGAATCATCACATTGATCTTCACAAGTGGCTTGAAGTCTTGTGACAAGTACATCACAAAAGGAAGCAGTGGTCTCCCAACCAAATGGGGAGCTAACCCTTCCCATTGAAAAAAGGTTAGTAGGTGCATAACACCTAAATACTTTTAAATAAGCTCTTTCACCACCATTGTCCTGAATTTCCAACTGACTGAGCGAATGAAGGGTCCTACATTAGGACCCATTCCATGGAGCCAATGACCTTCGACCATTGCCTGATCCTTTACTATTTAATGAGGCAGGACTGGTCATCACCTTGTCATTACCTGCGAGTTTTATGTCCTTTTTCCATGGTCAGATTGGGAGGAAGACCCCACATTCATCTGGAATTTCCATAACTTTATGGATTCATAAACATCATTCCCCACAAACCTAAAAAATTTAAAAAAATATTTGAATTGACTCATATTCAATCTCAACCTCAAATTTCTCACCCTTTTCCACCAGTGCGGCACAATCAGGTATAATATTCTGCATTCCTACATCAACCAATACACTAGAAAAATAACCAAAATTTCCATGCACTATATTATCTCCCATTTGATTGGGTTACAGATGCAATAAACGAAATCATTCAAAAATAACAGATGTTAAATTAAAAAGACTAAACCATGAATTCTAACCCAACTATGTGGATTTAAATGATTCTACATAAAAAGATTTAAATTTAATTCCCAAATTTATATTTGAAAAATTCGTGGATTAAAAGAGTAGAATGCACAACTCCATGCCATCGATCAGTGATTTTCAGAGGAGAAAAGAAGATGAAAGTATCCATTGCCAATAGAAAATATCCTCTAGTCGGAAAATCCCAAATCTAGTTTATCCTAATCTTAAAATCCATAGTGTTCATAGTTTTATCACCATTAATGAGTATTAAATTCCCAATAAGAGAGATAATAGTAAATTTCCTATTGTCTTATTTGGAAATCCTAGAGTCCCAAGATGCATGGGGTCTATATGCCTTTGTTGAAGAATGGTCTATAGTGAAAGGAACACTCTTACTCAATGGATTTAAAAAAATTGTAGAACATATTGATATATTTTCATCAATGGCCGGTGAATCATCAAGGCCAAGGTTTCAATATGAAAGAACATTAGGGAAAATCAGACCAAATAATGATAGTGTGGTCAATGATATACCCTTCAATGATGGATCACAGTCATCATGGTCGCCTTGATCTCCAAAACCAATGATGTTAATTTTTTCACATTATTAGATCCCTCGATTCTTGGATTCAATTAATCCAATGCATTAGGGATATGTGATGAATGATTGGAGGATGTCATATCCAAGGGATCAGATTCCAGCATGGTCGATGTGATCCAATTCGAACGAATCTCAAGATCCATCATGGGAACCCCAATCATTGTTCCTAAATAATTATTTATAGTTATAATTATAAATATAAAAAATATTTATGTATAGTATAAATTTTTAATAAATATGTACTAATTTATTATATATATATTTAAATAATATATTTAATAATATAAATAAATTATTAAAACTAGACCTTTATCACCACATTTTTTTCACTGAAAACGATATCCATTTATCAGTACTAAAACACACTTATAATAATTTTCTTTATCAGTGCATGAATTATAGAACTATAAAGGCACGTTTTATGAGTTCTTTTATATGGTTGATAATGGTGTATCTTTATAAATGCTACAAAGGAGCCGATAAAGAGATATTTTATCATCATTTTGTATTTATGCATTGTTAAAATGACTGTTTATCAGTGATTTTTGAATATTCTAAAAAATGTCTAAGCCATTTTAAAATGTCCAAAACTAGACGTCTTCTTCTCACACCATTAATCTCTCGTGGTTTCCCACTACTTATATTTCGCCACACTTTCTTAACACCACTATTTCCATCACTCTCATCGAACCGTATTCCAGATGTTGTTTCTCTCTCCAAACCCCAATACCGCATTTCCCCCACCAACTTGTTGAACACCACTGATTCTTCGCCCCACCGGCTTGCGGAAGCCCTCTATCGCCTTACTGATCCTCAATGTTGGTGAATATTTTTTATGAACTTTTTTAATGAATCATAACCCTCAAAACTAAATGTATGTTATTCAAATATTATTTTTATGTATTTCTCATACCCACAACCACCACACATATCACTACTTCTTCTTCTCCCTAAAGACAGAGTACTGATCTCTTATATATTAAGAATAGTATTTTATTATGATCATATTTTTCGTTGTGACTTTAGAGGGGTCATTATCACTTCTCCATTTTTCAATAATAAGTAATGATGTGAACATATTTTTTTAATTGAAACAGTATGAAAATAATTCATAGTCCACGGATTTTCCATGGTTTTGTAATCAATGTTAAAATAAAAATATCTTTTTTACATTATTTTTTTAAAAAAAGATACATTTGGAATGAAATAATGTGTTCCTTAGAAATAGAGATCAAGATCACAATCAAGGAAAGAAAAATAAAAAACTACAATTTTCAGATTCACACCACCCATGTTTGGGTATATTACTTGATGAGGTCTAATAAGCTGTATAAATGAATTCATTTTGGATGATTTATTTTCTTTTCAAATCATGAAATCCATTTTGAATCACACAAGCCAGTTCATTTTTAACGTAAATAATTTTCAACATTATAAGAGGATTGTGCAACATTATTTTATAAATTCTCAAATTGATGTTTAAATGGTAGTTATGCATGGTAACTCAACAAACATGAAGAGTGGATCCATAATTATGTGTAATTTACATGAAGGGTTGAGGGAATCTCTATAGTTATGTTTTTTATTAGTGATTAAAATTTTATTCTGATGGATGATTTCATGAATGGAGAATTAATATTTAATACAAATATTCAAGAATCATGAATATAATGTATGAATCATTTTCCTAACGATCAACTGGACACTATGTACTAAACAATTAGAGAAACATGAACATCAAATATCATGGTATCTTATTTTTGGATATTATGTAATATCTAAAAATTTTGATCCATTACAAAAATACACAATTCAGGTGATGAAAACCAAAAATATGAAACCAAATATACTATATCTGTTATGTTTGAGATGATACATCCTTTACATTGAAGGTTTTGGTGGGGAATGTTCCAACCTATTGAATTTAATATTTATATATTATGATGGTAAAGAACGAATGTCTTTTTAAAAAATACCTTTGAATCCTACGTTTTATCATAAAAATGCTCTTCCTGGTTATTTTTAATAATGTACACCCATTTAAAATTATCATTATATGTCCAAATATTTCAAAAATAAAATATTTCCGCATATTTTTTCTAAACCATAAAAATAAAATTTATCTTCCTAAAAGAGTTAGAGATGTTTTTTATAAATTTAAAATTACACTTTAAACCCCCTTCTTAAATTTCAAATTATAGTTTACATACAATATTTATAATTTAGACACATTTCCATTTAAAAAAACATTTACTCACATCACTGTATTAAATCCCTTGGGACTCATATATAGACCAAGATTTTCTAAAATTCATGGATTATTGTTTTAAAAAATTTATTAATTCTTTTTTTGAAAACAATTATACTATTAATTAGTCTTATTTTATATTTTGAAAAGGGTTTTCAAAAAATATAGCTTTTAATTTTTTTCTATTATTATTTTCAATAGTTATATATATATATTTCTTTTAAATTGTTTTTGTTTTTGATCAAGTGGGATGATAAAACATTTTTCAATATTTCAATTTTATTTCAAGAAATTCCGGAGATACATGTTAAATTGAAAATCTTTTGTGTATTTATTTTTTACATATTAATATTACCAAATCAAACAGGTTTAATTTGAATAAATAATGGATGGTTGCTAATCGTATGAAAAAAGAATATGAAGACGGAGGGAAAGAGTTCATCATTTTTGTAAAAGATCATGCATATAACCCTTCTCAAATACTTTTTTTGTGTTTATGCTGTTATTATACAAGACTATTTAGTCCAGAGTAGTTAGAATAACATATGATCTATCACAGAATTGATCAAAGATGTAAATGTTGGATTAAAAATGTGAAAAAGTGATTGTTTCTACTGACTAAGATAAAATTGTGTTTTATGGATCATCTGATATGATTACTAGTGTGGAAAACATAGAAGAGTGTTTCAAGTATGTGATTGTGGATGTGAATGATTATAAATATAATATTTTGGAAATGATAAGAAAATTTGATGATGAACTTCATAATTTTCTAAAATTGTTTTAGAAGATAAAGAGTTGTGAAGAGACACCATTATATATTGGTTTCACTAAATATACAACATTGTTATCCAAAATAATGATGTATAATTTGAATATATAAAATGTATAGTGTGATGATAGTTTTACAGAACAACTTATTAGCTTGAATGATACACTCAAATAAGATAATGATCTCCTTATTCGAACATATTGTGGGTTCTGGAGCAACTTAATGATTGTGGTGGAAGGCGATATATAAAAATATCTTTTAATAATCATTTTATGAAACTAAGAATGAGGATATTTCACATCAAATTTATAATTAATTTATTTAATATATAATGAAATAAATATGTGGTCTTGGGAACTTTTTTCATTGATGATTTCTGATCATCTAAAATTACCCTTCTGGATTTCCGTCATTACGCTTTTAAGGATCCCAGAGTAGAATCACTTTTTAAGTGATCCACATATTCTACAATGGTCTTTGAGAAACCCTAATAAATCTCTAGGTTCTCACATGGTGAATTGGAAGTCTTTCATTGATCAGCCTTGATCACTCATTCAATGGTATTGAAAAAATTCTACACTAGGTTTCTCATTCTTGAGAGGGTTATAGGAGGAGGAATTGAGGGAGAATTCACTATACCAAATAAATATGTATTCTGAAACATGGATTTGGATTTGAATGATTTACATAAAAGGAATAGCTGTATATTTATAGAGATGAGATTTAATTTACAAAATTTAATTTCATAACAGACATTAAATATATTTATTTTCATTAAGGGAATCCCATACCACATAATAATAATAATAATAATATTTTATGGTATGCCAACTTGCACTAAATGGATAAATAAAATTGATTAGAATGTAAATAATTATTTTATTAGTGGAAACATTCTTGGACCATTCAAAATCATCTTAAATTTATTGAACACCAGAATAAATATTTTATTATCTTAAATAAATATTTTATTCGAAAACTAGTAAATAAATATTTATTATGTAATAAAAATTTAAATAAATAAATTTTATTCAAAATATGGTGAATAAATATTTATTAAATTTATACGATCAATATTATTTGAATAAAATTATTTCTCAGGATTGAGAATAATATTTATTGCATTAACGAAATTAATATAGAATTTAATCACGACTAACAGAAAAACCTAGTGTGTGAACCTTTAGGATTTTATCTCAGTGGAATTAGGAGGTCTTCCCTAAAGGTCATGATTACTATAAATCAATAGGCTAAGGAACCCAATAGAATGAACATAAAGTCACAACGATGATGGAAAGATATGAACAATCACTTTGTAATATAATCCCTTTTTCAAAATATCTAATCAAGCAGGTTTCATGACAATGTCATCAACCTATATGCTCAATACATCATTTTTTAACTATCTAAAATAATATCATAGTTATACCATGGAAATGTAATTTAATGAAACAATTCTTTTCCAATGAAAGGGTCGACATTTCAACATCCATAATGATGGCAGGTATAAATCCATCCTTGAAATATCTATTAATAAAATGTTATTCATGACACACCCGACATTCCATAATTCCCACCAACATATGGCATGAAGGTTTTCGTATACAAATATAATTTTTTTTGTTGTGACATGCATTGATGATAATATTAAAGTCTATGGATCTTTACACATGCTTGTAGATAAGAATATATGATGACACAAAAACATGCAGAATTCCTACATGTGGGTTAGTTCTTATAATCTCTCATCTTAAATATTACCAATTGTGAACTTCATGTGAAGAATTTTCACCTTAAAATGAGTACTTGTACTTCAAGGACAATATAATATGCGTCACATCATAGTATGTTATCCAACCATAGAACTATAATAAGAATATAGCCATAGAAGTTCAAGGTTCTCATTATAGCGGGGAACTACTATGGTCTTATCAACGCGGCAAATAATCTTCAACATTACTACATTAATTTTAAGTAAAAAATGATTAATATGTAATAATATGTTTAATTTAATATTTAATAAAACAAATATTCATATAATTAATGTAAACATAGTTGGTTCTAAGACACAAACTCTAAAAAACACTCTCCTGGATTAGATCCAACTGCTTATCCCATTTAGTTTTCTAGACCTCATATGAAAATCATGTATCTTCTAAGTCAATCATTTAGTCATGGGGTCCAGCACATTGTATACTATGGAAATATTGATCATTATAACCTACCCTCTCTGAGAAAAATCCCTGAGGAGATGATACTTCTGAAATATGTTTTTTGTTCACTGATGTGACCATGGATCTTTTACGAGAGCCACCGCTACAGTATATCAAAATAAATTGTGATGATATATTTTATACTAGGTATCAAATAATGATCTTAGATAAAATTTAACATAAAAAATTCCTATTTAGATGCCTTAGAATCTGCAATATATTATGACTCTACTGTAGAATCGGCTACTAATGCCTGCTTTGAGTTCTTCCAGTGCACTATGCCTCCATTCATAGTAAATATGTATTACTGTTGTGACTTAATGTGAAATTAATCAGTTTTGGAAACTAGAATCCTAATATCTTATGATGAAAATTTTGTTATTTTTAGTAAAAAAACCTTACATTCATTCTTTAAAAAACCAAATTCTGTTTCAGATTCCTCTAAATGAATGTTCCATGACCTAGAATATTTCATTAATTAGTTAATAGATTTTTCATCTTGAATATCTTATTGGAATATTTTGGAGTCACAAACACTTTATGATGAGTCATTAAGACCTCTCCCAGAAGGTTCTTGTGAAGGAAGCCTATTTTGAAATCCATTTTCCAAATCTCAATGTCTTGGTAAACCACAATGGAATGTAGAATTCTAAGGGATTTCATCATTGAAAGTAGTGAAAAGGTTTTGTTGTAGTCAATTCCTTGACACTGTTTAAACACTTTTATAACCAGTCATGCTTTATAGGTACTAAAATGTCCTTCCATGTCCAGTTTATTCATGAATACACATTTGTAACCAATGGGATTTACCTCTACTAGATTATGTACCAAAATCCATACATGGATTTGTTATATGGAATACATTTCATAACTTATGGCTTCTTAAAACATGGATACATCTATTCAACTTACTAATTCCTTTTTGGTTTAAGTATCATTATTATCAACTAATACTAAGTAAAAATCCATAGTAACTAGAAAACCATACCATTCTGGGAAATTTTTTATTTTAGGTTTTTGTAAAATGTATTTTTTTTGTTCAAATTATGAACCCTGGAATATGGTTAGTTATTCTAAATTTGAACTCTCAAAGTTCCTTTTCATATCATCAGAATTTTTTTTGAAACACCTCTAATATCCCAAGAAATAATTATTTCATACACATAAACAATTATAATTATATTTTCAAATTCAATATCTTTTAAATATATGTTTATATCAACTTTTCCTATAAAAATCATCTTTCTCAAAACAATTTTCATATTTATAATACTATGAATGTAGAGATTATTTTAGACCATAATAATTTTTCTTCAGTATAAATACATTGTTTTCATCACAATCCAATAGAAAACAATATGTTTTCTCAATGTAATCATATTCTTCAATTTCTCCATTGTGAAATTCTGAATTCACATCCATCTGATACACATTATTATTCCAATGGTCATCCACTACTAGAAAAATTCTAATAGATTATATTCTTGCAATGGTGGAAAGGTTCCAATCAATATCCACTCCATCAACCTATTCATATCATTTATAAACAATCGAGGATATATTCCTTGAAACTTATCCTTGTTTATTCAACTTGTATCTGTAAATTCATTTTGTTCTGATAACATTTTCACAATTTAGACGTGGTAAAAGTTCCAATGATTCAATTTTTTTCAATTTTATCCAATATTAATTCAAGTAATTCAACAATTATTTTCATTTAATAGTTTTTTAAACTGATTTCAGTTCTATTTTTTAGATGGGTGAAGTATGATTTTCAAATCCAGTCTTTCTTTTGGTCTGATCTAGGGCATTATGATTCCCAAAAAAAATTTAGCCACAACATGTTTTTCTTACATAAGAAATTTCTTATTTCCTATTATTGGTTCACTTCACTCATAATAAGATTCAATTGAATATTCATGAAAATTAAATTTCTCACTTTCAATTTCTTTGTAAAATTTCAATTTTCTTCCCAAACATTTCAGGAAACTTTTTTTCAAAGAAGTTATATTCTCAATAGATTTCACAAAATATGAGTCCATCGACTTTTGAAAACATTTATTCCAATACATGTAACTTGTTCCATTGGGTTTATAACTCCTAAAAGTTCCCTCATCAGCTTCTTATCAAACTTTCATAGATCTTGATTTTTGATTTTTGGTAAACATGGACATTCAGAAAATATTAAATTCATCATTGAAGGGTTTTTATACCACATTTAATAAGAAGTCGTGTTGGATTTCATCCTTAAAAAATCTATTCTGAAAATTTACAATACTGTTAATCGCTTTTCTCCAGTATAACATTGAATGTTTTTATTCTTCTAACAAGCTTCTTCCCACCTCCCCCAAATATATATTATTTCTTTATGTTACTCCATTTTGTTTGGGAGTACAGGGAGAACTAAACTGATGTTTGATACCATGTCTTTTCAGATAAGTATGAAAATTATTTATTATGAATTTAGTACTATTATCTACTCTCAACTTCATTAAATAGTCCACTTTGTCTTTCTCAACACCTTTTTTGAAAAAACTGGACCTATCCACAACAATTGACTTGTGTTTCAAAAACATGATTTATGTTATTTGAGTGAAATAATCAACAAAAGTGATAAAGTATGAATCTATTTTTTTGATTGATGCCTCATAGGCCCACATTAATTATAATGAATAAGATCAAGAGTCCTGGTAGACCAAATCTCAATTCTCTTATGAATTTTTAATCATGCTCTCTTTTTGAAAAGTAACACAAACATATTAATCTTTTCTTTTCAATTCTTGAAAAAACAGACAGCATAATCGTATGAATATGTGTTCGTCTTTTTATACCTAAGTTTCACTTGTCATTATTTTTACATTTTGCTTTCATCTTTAGCAGTCAAGTAAGAAGAGTTATTACACTCCCCAATTTGAAAAAAATTACCATTAGTTCTTTCTCCTTTTATGATAAATTTACACTTTTCACACTTTTGATGATACAAGAATCCTTTCTAAAAATTACTACTTTGGCATCATCCCAATGATTATTTACAATAAGTATGTTATGTTTCATCACATAAACAAATAAAACATCCTTAGATTTCTTCTTTCATACTTCAGTCTCCACCATTTCGATTCAACTGATTTTTAAGGAACTATAATTAACAAAGGTAATTACTCCTCCATCATGACATTCAAAAAGATTAAATATTTTAATAATACATATAATATTTTATGAATAACCACTATAAAGTATTCGTATATTGTTCCTTTTATATCACCTATAATGATACTGAAAATTTATTTTATTTGTATATCATATATAATGAAATTGATTCTTCTTAAAAAATAAACTATAAATTTAAATCTAATCATCAGATATTTTAAATATAATAGAATCATTCAATCTAAATTTTGATATAAATTATCCAATCCAAGATCTAATTTTAAAATATGTTGAGTATCAAAATAGTAATGAATAATTAACAAATCATCATTTTTTTCCAACATACCATAAGGAAAACCCCATTTTGATTCAAATTTTTTGAAGAAACTAAATTCCAAGATATACATCATGAATAAAAAAATTGATCACCAGACACATGACGCTCAAAAATATATAAAGAAATAAATAGAGAATATAAAAATTGTGGGGTTTAATAAAAACATTATCTATGTATTTAGGGAATAATACTATATTGTTTATACTATAAACAATTATAGATTGGAACATAGAAGAATAAATTAAATAAAAGACCCACATAAATATGATTATCTCTATAGTTGACATTTATCTCCATGTGTCTACTCTCCTTTTAATGTCTCAATAAAAGAAACAAAAACCAAGACCACAGCTGAAAATTTTTATTTTCATTCATGAATGAAAATACATACCAAAATAGAGGATACATCCCAAATAATAAATTTTGATGTTGTAATAATGTGGTTAGGTGGTGGTTAGACTAACGAGGAAAGTAGAATTTAAACCACTTAACAGGGTGTAGTGGAATCCACAATGGGAAGTGAGATATGGGAAAGTGTATTAGTACATCGATACATGGTTCATAATAACACAAGGACTCAGGTCTGGGTTTGGATCTATTTTTTAACTGGATTTGTTTGCATCCTGAAATTTTATTTTACAGTAACTCAAAAATTGGAACACTAATTAAATTGGTTCATGCAAAAAAAGAGGCTGGATTTTGTTATTTCAAATTCTTTATATTTGAGGTAGATCTTAGATAAACAACCAATAGTAATGTGATCCTATCCAATATGTATTTCAATATTGAATTAAATATTTGATATGATAAATTACTTGTATTCTGTAGTGGGTGTAAATACATTAGACACAACAAACATAATTTCCATAATGAATTAGTTGTGCTTACTATAATTTTAATTAGAGTGTGACATATAAATATAGGTAAAATATATTTTAATACTAATCATGTTTTCTTGAATAACCCCACAATTTACTGATTTGATAGAGGATAGAAAAATTCAATGAAAGATGCTTCATCATTTTTAGCGTTGAAGGCTTGGGCGTCACTTGCTGCACCAAATATGGGGAAATTTTATTTATCTATGTTTTCTCATATTTATTTGGTATGTGTTGTATACCTATAAATAGGTAATGTGTTTTAGAATTTATATATAATTTTATGAAGAAGAAATAAAAACCAGTTTTATTTTGTGGTGTTTGTGTTGGTGCGATCACCTTACGTGATCCGCGTCTGTGTGGTTGTGTTTGATGCTACAAGAATCCTCTTTCAGTCGTATCAAAGGAAGGATGAAGGTGGGGTAGTGAGAACTAATTCTTATTTTGCTCTCCAAAACCAAATTTTTTTCTGTCAGAGTATTTGATGGTGAGTTTCACTGGGCACAATCTTTGAGTTTTGTAATTGATCATCTGTTGTGGCCTTGAAAGAAGAAGAAGTAGAATATTTCATCAAATTCCTACTACATGTGATGTTTCCTTCAATTCCAATTCTCACATCCTATAGTTCTTGCATCCAAACATTTTTATATCTATATTATATTTGTGAGTCTCCTACTATCCACATAAATCTTCCAGTATTTTTCATCCATAAAAATAAAATCCCTTGGCCTATTTCTTATATTCTCCTCAGTCCAAAAAAAATAGTAATAACATAAATAAATTCCCTCAATTCCTGAATACAAAAAATTTCAATACAAAATTATGTAAGAAAATTTCCATATAAAATTCAAAAAATAACATTCTTCTATTAAAAAACAATGTTGAAATTATGAAAAATATAATTTCAATCAACACAATCTGAAAAAAATGAATTTTCATGTGATCAAATTCTGTTTCATCGTTGATCTATTCAACTTATCTATGGACATCAATGGTGATGTTGGAATCCCCCCCCCCCTCACCTTAGAAATTCTCCTCCCTATCTCATATCTCAAAGAAGAATCAATTTTATACACCACAATCCCTCATATTAACATAGTTTCTATCAAATATAAACACCATACAAAAAATAGAGTGCCTCATTGATGTAGTATCAAAAGAATCATATGTTGGTCCAGACTTCCTAAATCATTAGAGCCCCATGTCAGTTTCCATGGTGAAGAATAGTGTATCATCCGTCCACGACTCCAGAATCTGAGTCCCGATGTACTCTTACACCACGGGGAGGTGGTTATTTCAAATAACATGAGATAGAGGATTCCATGAACAATAACCTGATCCTATAAGGGGAGTACAAGGTGGAAGAATTCCAAATTGAATCATCAAAATCTAGTTTGTCTGCTGCTGCTATTATATTATTCGTTCAATCACATCCATTGATCTTCTTATTTTCTTCCACATGAGTTTTTTAATTTATTATAGCAAATGATTATAATAGAGTCATCATTGTTGTTTTTCAGAAATCTATATATGAAATATTTTCATGGGTCATGAGGAAAACAAGTTTAAAGATGAATTTTGTAATACTAATATTGTTTTCATGGATGGTACTAACATTCAGTATTCAGATATAGGCTAGACAGATTAAATAAAAATTGCTTCGACGTGTTTCTCATTGAATCCTTGGGTGGTACATACTGCACTAAATTTGTAGAATTTTTATTTATCTCTATTTTCCCACATTTTTTGGGTGTCTTTTTAATCCCTATAAATAAAAACTGTGTTTATGAATTGTTATATAATTCCATGATGATGAAATAAATACCAGTTTGTTTATGTTTCATTGGTGTTGTTGCGACTACATCCAGTGATATAAATCTGTGTAGTTGTGTTTTCCACTAAAAGAATCATCCATAAAAAGATATATGAAACTAATGGTAAAAGTGTCACCATGGAGGCTACTACTATCTCCCCTTCTATGATTACTGGAATTGAAGGTAATTCTGCATGGGTTCTTATTTCGGATTATGATGTGAAGTGTGAGGGAGCGACTACAAAATAAGATGTAGGAACTTTTGATTTTTGTGGATATCTACGTGATGGATGGGACTTTTGATGCTATTATGTATAAAGATTTTATTAATTTGATTAGGATATTTTCCCATAGGAATGCAATGTTAATAACTTGGATCAAAACCTAGGTGAGAAGAACATGAATTATTATAGAGTCAATGGACAGAAGTAGTAAAAATACCCAACCTTCCATGGTTGATTAAATTCATTCTGATTCATAAATAGGGATTACACCATCAGCTTCACATGTTGAATCAATTTATAAATTAAATATTATGGTCTTGGATATTAAATAAAAAGAAAATAGTGGACCAGTTAAGATTCCAATGGATTATCAATCTTTTGATGAAGTTGTCACTCAAGACTTAGCTGATCAATGACTTATGGGGGAGTAGACGATTTTTTTTGGGATCAAAGAGGAAAATAAGAAATGAATGTTAAATCTCCTAGGATTTTAAAAATATAAATAATGAACTTGTGCTACTGTTTAATCCTAGAATGGTTCATTTTCCAATCTCAGCCTCTTCATAGGATCATGGTGATAAACTAGGAATTGAAATTTCTAACTGGGGGTTGGAGTCTCTATCCTTGATACATTAGATTATTTCGAACCCAATTATAAAGAATAAATTAATAGAGTAGGTAGAACTCAAGTGACTTCAAGTAACTTCTATAAAGAGATGGATTATATTAATCAAGAGACGGATAGAGGAGTTAAGGAAAATATGGTGCATAAATTCATAGAAACGGAGAGTTTTATGGGTTTACGTAACAAGGAAACTGTGTGGATGGAGGCACAATTAGATGTTTAGAGAGATGACTAAGAGGATAGTGATAGTGATGGGTTTTGTTAGAATGTAAGGACATAGAGGAGAGGTCATTTTCCTAGAGGTTGTGGTCGTAGGCATGGATGTTTAAATTGTAATTATAATCATTCTGAACATTGTGAGCTTGGAGCTAAGATTAAGAAAAAATTTAGGTCTTTATTGAGTTTAATTAATGAATTTTAGCCATGTATGACCCCATCCTCTCGTTAGTCATGACTTTTTTTTCAATAAAATGGTTGTGACACTACCTTTGTAATATATATAAATATTTGTAATATTAATTATAAATAATTATATTTATAAATATATGTATATAATTATAAATATATTTATATAAATATATATATTTGTATATTTGTATATATATATAATTATAAATATAATAAATATAATAAATAAAATTTTATAATTTTATAATTATTTAAATAAATAAATATTTATTTATAATTTTATAAATAATTTTTTAAATTGTTATATATATATTAATATATTGTATTTATATTAATTAAAAACATGATTTTTAGGTAATGTATATAAATAAACATTAATTTATAAATATAAATATGATAGTTATGTATATTAGTAATATTTCATATTAAATATTTTTAGCAATGCTGAGAATAGGGATGATAAACTTCCACCTTTGTTAGCTCTAAAATGTAACTGATAAAGGGTATAACTTTATCAGTGCTTTTTTAGTGCTGATAAATGTTGTCTTCAACAGTGATTATAGCTAGTGTTGAAAAATTTCACCTTTTAAAAAGTTCTTTATGTTTAGCTCTGATAAATGTTGGTGTTCTGTAAGGTGCGATCTGTGGTAGTGATTTATCTATATTGAAAATTGATTCAGTGATTTAGAATAGGGAATATTTTCCTACCCGATGGTACAAAATTTATAATAAATATTGTTTTGTTTTATCTCAATTCTAAATGATATATATTAAATATCATTTATATTATAGAATAAATATATCATATAGATTCATTGAACAATGGATTGGGTTGTGGTGGAATACATGAATGAAAATTGACTGAGGCAGCGTTGAATTGTGTTGGGATGTTGATTTGCAAAAATAGGTCTCTAGATTTGGCCAAGAATCCATATATTGGGAAAAAAATATGACTTCTGATGTAGGTAAATATTCAAAATTTATATTTTTAATTCACTCTTAGGATGAAGGAAGTTGAAAATTAAAATATCGTGAATAATGATGCTTTGGAATTCGTTGAAGTCATACCTAAGTTTTTCAATAATCAGATTGAAAATTGTAATCATTTAATCATTTGATGGCTATCTCCCTAGGGTAATGCATTGAATCTAGAGTATTTGATATCATGTAATTTTATGATTTGAGGATTTTATAATAAGAATATTTTCTTAATTAGTGTGAGATTCCCTCATATCATCTTCCCCTTGAAAATTATCAAATAAAAAAACCAGAGTTTTGGATTTATTTCTCTTAAACTAGGGACCCTTTGATTACAAGATTATGATCCCTGGTTTGATCCAACAAGAGGCTATAGATGAATTACTCAGTCCTAGTTTCAAATTAGGGGTTTAAATTGGTTCCTTTGGAATCCTCAAATTCTTTGGGGTGTTTCTTCTACTGTCGGTACCCCTACCAAATTTTACAAGGAGACAGAACTAGCATGGTATGGGAACAATGCCATAATTACAGTGAAAGTTAATCTTTGTTCTCCACTAATTGAAAATATATATTTTTTCGTAATCAACTAAAATTATAAATTTTCTTGAATATGATCATTCCCCTAACATTTTCATTAAATTAAATTGCATTAGGAATCATATTGAATGATTTATCAAGGGGATGAAATGATTTAGTTGTAAAAAGAATTTTTATAATATTGAGAAATATAAATTGAGATTTACTCTGGTAGATAATAAGAGTATTGTTAGGGTAATGGTTCGAAGTACTATGAGCTATGAATAGGAGATATTATTATATTTTAAATCTCCTGGGTATTTTTGTGGACTCCATGAGCCATGAGAGTGGTGCAGATGGACAAATAAAAGTGGAATCACTTCACACCTCTTTAACTATTTTTGGTGTAGTTGATGAGGCTAAGGTTCGAAATTTTGGTCAATCAATTAAATACACTCCTGTTGTAAATAATGTACAAGATGATCAGTGTACAGATCAATAATATTTTGATTTGAAACATGTTGATTTATGTGAATTCAATGAAGATGAGGGACCAAATAGTTATTCGTAAGGAGATCTAGATAAACGTATTAATGACCATTATTTCTCTAGTGGTAAGGCTCCACCTTATATAGGAACTCATTCTATGGGAAAGGAAGTGGCCAACTCAAAAATGTAATATCCTAATAAGTTTAAAGAGGATAAAAATATAGATGTAGTGGAAATGTGTATCTTGATGTGAATGCACCAGTGGGGGGGGTTCAGAAGATCCTTCTAGTGTCAATGTTGTTTTATTATTGAAAATCTAATCAAGAAATATGTGGAGGAAGTTTTACGAGATGTTGTGTCTAGACTTCTTCCACCAATACATTTGGATTCCCCTCGTGGTCATTAACTAGGTGAATATTCTTGTGATCAAGCCTGAGAATGTATTTCTTGTAAGGTTGTTGATGGGAATCCTAATAAGGGGTAGAATCTTGTTAAAGTTATTCAATAAAATACAAATTTATTAACAATGATTGACTCCATTAGTACTTCTGAATTTGGAATGTTCTATACATAATGTCATAAAAAGAGTCTGGATATTCATTAAAATGTGGGGTGGTTGACTTCTCCAATACCACCTCTTCTAAAGTGTACCTCACAAGGAAACATCTAGTTGTGGGGGATATACATTTATATTAATAATGAAGTCTTACAGATTAAAATTACCATGTTTTGCAACTTGTATTAGAGTATGTAAATGATCCAGAAGAGGAGAAGGTAGCATTAGCATATAAAGAAGGTGACATGTCATGTAATTTAAGAAAATCCACTGAATAAAGAGGACAACATGCTAACATGGCTGAGGTAGTATATGATAATATGGGCATTTATATGATCTTGGATTTTTGAGGTGGACCATGGGTCTCCCCAAAATGGAGGAGGTGATTCTACCTTGAGGTTGTGGGAATGCCCATAATGTGTGCAATAGATTCTAAAGAGGAAAATCCTTCCTATTTTGTTTTCTAAATTTGGGATATATTGTTTTACTTTTGTTTTTTTGGTGTCCTGTGTGATGCACACACTTGTAAGAACATCTTGTTTTGTGTATTTATATTTTTCTAATAAATTTTTAGGGCAATCAGTTATTTAACATGTAGTTCCATCCATTTTGAAAATTATGGTGAACTATATGTTTACATATCCTAACATATTAAACACATCACATGGTCATTTAGGACATGAAGGTTAAATTATAATGGAATATATTAACACATTTATACATCAATATCAATTTGTTGATAATATAGTAGGAATCCATCATGGAGAGTTAAATGGATTTATTTCATGGATGTATTTTTTCTAACATATCATTTATAAGAGAATTATTTAATCTCATTAAGTTTTTATGTGTTCCCTTGTATTCTTATTGACCATGGATTAACTATTTTTTTAGATTAACCATTTATATCAATTCCAACTATTTTGGAATTAAACATACAATATTTTTATATATTAAAAGTTATGAAATGTAAATATGTGTATACCAAAATTCCATGTGACGCCATTTAAATATTATATAAGATATGAATCTATTAAATTTTCATGTGTATTAATATTTGTGAGTTAGTATATATAATATTCTATGAATGTTGATATAAATAAATATTGAGTGTCATATACCATATTCAAAATGGTCTAGAAGAAGCATTGAGAAGACGATAATAGCATTTATATAAATAATTATAATCTAAATAATTTCTTTGAAATCAATAGTCAAATTATGCACACCACAAATTTCTTTATAAAATCATCATTTACTATGACTAGAAAATGATAAGCATATTTCCATATAAAGATGAAAATTAATGTCTTGACAACATTATGTAGTATTAGGTATTGGATAACATCTGTATATATAAATTATTAGATTTTATTAAATTTTATTAATGAAACATTTATAATTATCATGGAATTAAAATATTTTTGTGTGTGTGTTAACATTAAAATCTATAATTATCCCCAACATAAATATGATGTAATATCAACATACAACTGGTGGTAGCTCTTGGAGTGCCCAATTGACACTGTAGTCATTGATGTTTAGAATACATGCGTCTTCTAGAATCATCCAGTGGGATACCCCCTAATCATAATAGGAAACCTACACTACCCTCCTTAAAAATTAATAAACTCAAAGAAGGATTTGGAATTCAACACCCATGCCTCAAAGTCAAACATGTAAAAGTGCGTGATGATTTCTTTCAATAAGTAAACATGCCTACTCAATAACATAAAAAACTAATCCTACCAAATTTCAAGGGTAAATTGAGACATAACATAGAAATATATAAATTTTAGTAAATTTTTATTAAATTATAAATTTTTCAATGGGACATCGAATCTCCCTAGTGTATGATTTTGTAGTGTAGAGGAAGGGTGGTGATTAGGAGAAACCACACATGGTCAATATGACTAAAGTCTTTATTGGGGGTTATGGTGAATTGAAATTGTTTTGTGGTAGCTTTGCAGACATAGAAGTGATAGACTTACCTTGAGCTATGGTTATATAAAAATAGAAGGACTTGGTTAGAAGATACCAATATGATTACTTTAGGAGAGAACATATTAAAATCAAAGAAGATTTCACTTTCCTCTCTAACATCCATTACTCAAATAGGGTAAGTATATCATTGGGGGTGTGGGCTTTAACAAGATATCCAAAAATCATTAAATATTGGAGTATTTGTTGGTCAGTAAAGTCAAACCCATGGGTTCTATAGTTCCATTCCTTAAACATCATCATGCACATCCAAACAATTTCTAAGATCACCCAACTCAATATCTCAAAAATATATTCAGATGATATGCTTACTCGATTACCCTCCCCCATGCCCAAAACTATAGAGGATGTACAGACACTTATGAATTTATATAAGGACTTCATAGTTTTAAATTTTAAAAATAAGGTCTATAGAGAGAGGGATTTACTAGAATAAAAAAAATATAGGATATGATTTTGGGACTATTTAAAATTTGAAAAGGAAAAAACAAGAGGTGTCGCCCCCTCATCTGACATGGCCACCAAAACCCTAGGCATAAAAGTACCGTTCTCTCCTAATGTTGTCTTCAGTGTTGCAAATACCTCATCCACCTACCCACCACCCCCTTCACCACCCCTAATGATTCCACTCTTCATCATGCCTCCCTACACCCCATGTATAATTGATCTACAATCTTTATATTGTTTCTTTAATTTTTTCATATTTTTAGTGAATACATACATGAAAACATACATTGTATGTATATAAATATATATTAATATATTTATATGCATGAATAAGTTTATAAATATATATTAATATAAGTAAATTGGTACATACATTCACATATTCATACTAGATATTTGCAATGAATATTTTCATTAAGATCCTTTTATTCAAATTTTCAATGGAAATATCTAATCTAAATTTGTATATAAAGTGTGGAGTGAAAATTTCCAACATATATTTGCCAAAAAATAAGTAAATTGACTTTTAAATTGAAATATACAAACAAAAACATACACTAATATCAATATACGCCATAATAACACATATCCAATTCCTAGTTTTATTTTATATTGTAAATTTTTAGTACATATATATTTAAAATTTACACTACAAAATTACATTAGAAATGTTAATTGGAAATATACACCAAAATATTTAGCATATTACTTCTAGTGTATATATTAATGAATACAAGAACAATACACACACAATGTAATTTACTAATGTAAATTTACAAAGGTAATTTTTAAGAGAATACATAAAAACATATAAATTTTCACTGGAAATTTTACCTAAAAATTATCAATGCATATTCATTAAAAAATTTCAGGTGAGAATTTACATAAAAACATTCAATGTATACATATAGACATACATGTAAATATTCAAATAAAAATCACTGATAGCAGGTATGCATAGGGGTGCTTCCAACTCATGACCTATTGAATATGAGAGATCTGGTTGAGGACAACATGTGCCATATGTCATCTCAAATGACTAAGTATCTATAAGAGAAACATCTTATATAACCTAGGGTGTATGATTCTCGAATCTAATGGTTACTATAATTTCGGAAGACCAGTGATACCAACATCGAGCTTTCCCTTTTCTTCATCTAGTGGATGTCGTTGTCCTTTAGCACCAAGAAGGATATGCTGTTTTGTTCAATTGTGTGTATTATTTGAACTAGAGGAAATGATATATTTTAGAAGAGATCAAATCTAGACCAATTCTGATTTAAATGTTCTTCTAATATGATGAACTATAGGAATTTTATGGAAAATATTCCAACTCATGACCTCTTTAACACTTGATCCTTTTCAACCCCCCCCCCCTCCTGATTGTGTGATTAAAATTAACTCTAATGAATCTATTTCTATAGGGTTTAAGGTGGGGGTGGAGATCATTGAATTCCATCAGGATGGATAGGTTTTGGAAGCCCGTTGTGTGGACTTTCATGCTTCGTGGAGCCTAGTGGTGGAATCAGTTTTTGCGATCCTCTAACGAATCCTCCTTACCGACTCACAGGGACCAAACTAGGTTTTGTTTGAATCTGAATGACTTGAATTTATCAATGCATTTTAAAAAATAGGGGACGATTGGTTGCACACAAATTTATCCTACTGGTAAAAGTGGTCGATGTAGTACATGTAGGGGTCGAATCCACAGGGACCGAAGAAGTAACCTTGAGACGCTATGATTTGGTGATGGATGGGCTATGAAGTAGGCAACATTGGGATTGATATTGGATGGATTACAAAACACAAAGAAAACTAAGTGAATTAAATTCAAAGAAAATGTGTTGATCTTAGGATTATGCTCGGGGTGGATTTAATGAATTTTACTTCTTTAGACAATTTTGGTTTTATTAATTCTTGATGAATCTATTCTTCAAAAATAACAGTACATTCATCATTTTCTTGTTTGGTACTTACTAAACACAATTAATAATCCCATATACACATAAAGAATCAAATTCATGATCTCTCTGAGGTATAAAATTATTTAGTAATTGAATTTATTTTTCTCAAACACAGTAAAGATGAAGGGTAGAAATAACTGAAGAATGGATGTCTTAAATTAATTATCCAATTAACAACAATTCATTCATAAAATAACATTCAATCCAGCCTTTTCATCCTCCTAAGATCACCCCATTAAAGGTTTATCCCTCTATTTATGGTATACTCTTAATGGTGGGAGGAGTATGGCTAACAAGAATTGTATTGAAGAAATTAAAACCGCGGAAATAACGAGCACTCCTCCTTGTGTGTGAATGAAATTCACACCTATGTGTGAACTAATTCACAAAAACACTGAGATGTCACTAAGAATTAAGATAATAAAGTTTAAATAAATGAAATGGAAAATATAGAAGATAATGAAGTTGATTAAGAACATAAAGATACAAAAAAGAAACTTACATGGAAATGGAAAACATTACAATGGAAATTTGGAAGCATAACCATACAATGAAACAAGAAACAAAAGATGATAAGAAAAAATAGCCACCCCTATTACCTTCACCAATTGATCTTTATATAGGAATATTAGGAGCCTTAGGTCCATACCCCAATAGTTAATTCCCCCTCAACAATTAATAGAGTCAAATGGAGGGTGAATAATCAATAGGAAATTGATGTTTCGAATTTCACCCGGAAAACTGTCCAGATTCGTCCACCATATTGACATGTGAATTTGTTATTGAAGAAGGGAGAATACGGAGGGGTTGTAGAAAATAAATATCTTTTTCCATATATCCTATATGAGCTGTTAATATATCAGGAAATTTGCCTCAGCCATTTGGATGTTATGGACGAAATGGTGGGACGGATTTCTGTACATTAATGTCGGGTCCACCATTTAAATCTCAACTTCAGATCCCTTTATCATCATGAAAACATCAGAATTAGCTCCGACCACAGTTGAATAAAATAATCCTCATATTTTTATCTTTCATATGTATAAATGTTAGCTTCATTGGTCTTGTTTTGTGGGCCCCACATGTTTTTAATGGGCCTTAGGCCCATTATGCTTTTTCCATCATGTTTCTGCCTTCAGGTGCAAAAATCTCCATCTTCACTTGTGATTAGTCCATCAAACCTAAAAGAAAAAATGTTCCAAATAAAGTAATGAATAATATAACAGAATAGAAAATTATAATCATTAATATTGTAATTTCCTCAAGCAAATTATTGAGTGGGCCCAAATTGAAACTTTAAGCACGAATTGCACAATGATGGAAAATGAAGTTTAATTTCTGAATTGAAATAAAATTTATGTTTATGAACATTTAAAAACATTAATATTAAGATATTAAAAATGAATATTAGCCACTTTAAGTGACTAATCACACCCCCCCAACTTGGGTTTTTCTAGTCCCGAGCAAAATATATTACAAATATGAAATTCAAATCCCTTTTTCCAAAAACATTTTAATACACATTGCTCACCCAAATATCTCATACCCAAAAAATTATGGAACCCATAAAAAAAATTTAAAACAAGCAAGGTCCATAAGCATATCCCAAGCCCAAGCCCATTCCTTTGTTCAAATTCATCTCCACATTTCATCTAATTTCAATTAAGCATGATAAAGAGTTGTGTATCAAAAAAGATATGGGGCCCATTTTATTGTTCAAGGGGAAAAAATGGAAGCGCTAGGTGGGAATCACATTAAACATTATTATGAGTATCCAAATTTTTTTATGATTTTTTTTTATGATTTTTCTATCCAAAATAGATATGAAAAGACTAACTCTGGGCAAGAAAACTATGGAGTCATGATCCCCAAGTGTCGGATTCCACACATATTGTCAATTTCATGCTCTACAATAGAGATATAAAGCCTAACTCTGGGCGAGACAACTATGGAGTCATGATCCCCAAGTGCCGAATGCCACACATTTGTAAAACAACATTTCTCTATGTGGTCAAAATTAATATTTTTTTGGATACCTAAATTAAACTAAAAGTGACCCCAGAACCCTATGCTATAATGAAAGGGACCCAATAAATCAAATTTACACCCACGATCTAGTAGACGTGCATTGTGGAATTTTTATTAAGAGGATGAAAATGTAAAATTTGAAAAATCACATCAGACAACTGCAGTTTCCAAAAACTATGCTCATGAACATAAACTTTCATTAAAATCAAAATCAAGGCATGAAAAATTTATTTGATATCCAATTTTAGAGTTTTCAATGTGTGTTATCATGTTTATGGTTAATGGAATTTTTCTTTTCATGCATGTTTTTATTCACAAAATGAAAAAAATCATTTTTTATTTCCCCCAAACATAGAATAACGCTGTCCACAGTATTTAAAGAAATCAAAAGTTAGATGGGGGTAGGGGAGGATTTCGAAGAGTAAATATTAAATGATAATCCTGGAATGAAGTCACCCGGTGGTTGATGATGATAGTGCGTGCCACAGTCTCCGTTTACTCCTGGATTTGAGTCTCAGTGGCTTGGATGGTGGTGAATGGATTCTCCTTATAACATACAACATGTACTTTTATTTTTTTAACCTATAAAAACATAATAATAAACAAAACAAAATAAACTGATGATACATTGTCTTCTTTATATATTTCTGGGTAAGGTATTACTCAGAGATCATGCCACGTGACACGGATGAATATGGCGCTCACCTTTCATACCCATCCTTACTCATAAAAGAATAACATGTCAACAGTCTTTGGTAATTTATTATATGAAAAAGAAAATGATTCAATATGATTAGAAAACATGAAAACCATGGGTTTCCTCTCATGCAGCCCTTTTGTTTAACGTCATTGGCTCGACTTGAACCCCCCAACTTATCCACTTCCAACATTAAAAATTTTAATAAACCCATATTTGACCACTTCAACATGATTGATATTGATTGATTTCTTTGAATTATTATCATGTAAAACCCATGTTCAACAAGGGTTGTTAAAATCCAAGGAATTTTAGTAATGGTTGATCCGGTTTCTTCTGCAGTCATTCCTATGATTTCAAGGGTTAACTCCCCTTTATGGGTTTCATGAGATGAATTAATGACTAAAGAATGGTCGTGGGTATCACCTATGATGGAATTATGGTCTGGGGAAGGAAGGATAACGATTTTGAGTTCTGGTCTATTGCAATTTCCTAATGAATATTAACAATTTTAATGAAAGTCAGTTTCTTCTCCAAATTTTTTAAAAATAATTGGTTCTGTTTGAAAATATTATTCATCCCCAAAAGTATCTTGTTGAATTTCAAGATTGGGTATGTGCTCAATGTTTGGTATTTCTCTTAACTGTTCAGTGACTAGTGTTTTTGAAAAATCATCAATAGAGAAATATTCAGGACTCTCCATCTATAATGTCAAATTACACTCTTGTGAATACAAAAAATCTGTTTCCTCTTGATTTAAAGACCCTTCAAAAACTCCTCGATCCTATCCAAATATCCCAAAAAATAAGACTGGATCTTCAGTAAAGGTGCGAGGGGTTTTTGTGTTACAAGATTCTTCTATCAATATTGAGGAAGGGATGGTTTGAGTGGGAATGGGGTCCACACAAGTTTTAAAGATTTGTAGTTCTAGTCTAAAACTTGATACCTATGAATTCATTTTTTCCATCTGTTCACACAGTTTTTGAATAATTGTTTTAGTATTAGGATTGATAGATATTTGGACATCATGTAATTCCTCATTATTCATCTTTTAAATCATTCTTGATAGGTATGGAAATTGATCTTTTAAAAATTCATCATCACAAAGATCATTCATGTTATCAGGTGTGGGGTATTCATTCAAAGGTTGATCAAAGTAATTTCTTATGTGAGGTAATTCCCATTGATGATTATATATTTGATTCCAGCCCGAGTTTAAGAAACCAAATTTTTTATGATACTCCATTGGAGTTGAATGAAATTTGGATTTGGATTTTTTTTGGACACACGAAAACAGAAAGGGGAAAAGAAAAGAGAATTGGGATGAGAATAGAATAATGGGGGTAAGAAAAGAAGGGTTTTGGTCTAAGGAACATACATGGTCCCCGAAAACGGTGCCAAAAATTGGTTGCACCCAAATTTACCCTACTGGTAAAAGCGGTCGATGTAGTACATGTAGGGGTCAAATCCACAGGGACCAACGAAGTAACCTTGAGAAGCTATGAATTGGTGAATGATGGGCTTTGAAGTAGCCAACTTTGGGTTTGATTTTTGATGGTTTAAATAACACTAATAAACCTAAGTTAATTCAATTCAATGAAAATGTGTTGATCATAGGATTATGCTCTTGGGGGATTGAATGAATTTTACTTCTTTAGACAATTTTGTTTTTATTAATTATTGATGAATCCATTCTTCAAAAATAACACTACATTCATCATTTTCTGGTTTGGTACTTACTAAACACAATTAATAATCCCCTATAAACTTAGTGAACCAAATTCATGATCACTCCGAGGTATATGGTCATTTTGTAATTGAATTTAGTTTTCTCAAACACAGTAAAGATAAAAGGTAGAAATAACTTAAGAATGGATGTCTTAAATTAATTATCCAATTAACAACAATTCATTCATAAAATAACATTCAATCTAGCCTTTTCATCCTCCTAATATCAACCCATTAATGTTTTAACCCTCCATTGATGGTATACTCTCAATGTTGGGCGTAATATGGCTAATAATAATTGGATTGAATAAATTAAAACCGCGGAAATAACGAGCACTCCTCCGTGTGTGTGAATGAAATTCACACCTATGTGTGAACTAATTCACAACCACACAGATATATCACTATGCTTTGTGATAATAATGTTTTAATAAATGAAATGGAAAATATAGAAGAGAAAGAAGTTGGATATGAACATAAAGATACAAAAAAGAAACATACATGGAAATTGAAAACATTGCAAATGAAATTTGGAAGCATAACCTTACAATGAAACAAGAAACAAAAGATGATAAGAAAAAATATCCACCCATATTACCTTCACCACGAGCTCCTTATATAAGAATATTAAGAGCCTTAGGTCCATCCCCAAACAATGAATTCACCCCCAAACAATTAATAGAGTCAAAAGGAGGGTGAATAATCAAAAGGAAATTGATGTTTCGAATTTGACCCGGAAAACTGTCCAGATTCGTCTACCATATTGATGTGTGCATTTGTAATTGAAGAAGGCTGAATTAGGAGGGGTTGTAGGAAATAAATATCTTCTTACATGTGTCCTATATGAGCTGTAAAAATACCAGGAAATATGTCTCATCTGTTTGGATGTTATGGGCGAAATGGTGGGACGGATTTCTGTGCATTAATGTCGGGTCCACCATTTAAATCTCATCTTCAGATACCTTTATCATCCTAAAAACATCCGAATTAGCTCTGGAAAAAGTTAAATAAAATTATTCTAATATTGTTATCTTTCTTCTATATAAATTTGAGCTTCATTGGGATTGTTTTGTGGGCCCCACATTTGTTTGATGGGCCTTAGGCCCATTATGCCTTTTCCATCAAGTTTCTATCTTCAGGTGCCAAAATCTCCATCTTCACTTGTGATTCATCGATCATACCTAAAAGAAAAAATGTTCCAAATAAAGTGATGAATCATATACCAAAATATAAATTTAAAATGATAAATATTGTTATTTCCACAAGCAAATTGTTGAGTGTGCCCAAATTGACACTCTAAGCATGAATTTCACAATGATGGGAAATGAAGTTCAATTTCTGAATTGGAATAAAATTGATATTTATGAACATTTAAACACATTAATAATAAGATCTTAACAATTAATATTTTCCACTTTCAGTGACTAATCAAGGATTCACCGAAGTTCGATCTTATTCTTAGAATGATTTCATCCTGTGTTGGATACTTTTCCCCTTGAGATTTATCTTTCATTCTGTGTGGAGGTAATCTCATGGCCCATTGGCTGGAGAGCCTATAGATGTCATGGGGTAATAATTATTGGGTTGATTATTATCCAGATTAGATCTGTATCTATCGATCAATTGGCCCATAATATTATTTCATTTCAAAAAAATATATATTTAATTATTTAAAGGAAAATGAACATTATAATTTTTTATATTTTAAAAAATCATACAAAATATTAAATTTTGGATATCTGAAAATTTTATTAAAATATTAATTATTACATAAATTCAAATATGTAGATTACATGAAGAAAATGATGTTATATAATTTGATTTTAAAACATTTAAAAAATATGTAAATATAAATATATCAAATTGTAATTGTTGTGCATGTATATAACAATTCATGAAAATGTATTACATTTCAAACCTTATGAATTTATCTAAAATTACTCAAAATATTCCTTATATAAATTCTATTTAAATTAAATATTCGAAAAAATTATATAAAAAAAAATAAAAATACATATATAAAACATGCATATATAATTAAGTGTATAAATAAACAATATACAAATATTTAAACTAGTTAATATATATTTATGTGATAGTGTGTCAATTGAAGTAAATTATATGTAAAAAATCATATATATAATATATATAATATTATATATAATATTTAATTATGTTTAAATTAGTATATTAATAATTGATATATAAATATTTCTCATAATTATAATATATTATTATATATTTAATTTCTATTTTTATAACTATATATTTATTGTTATCGTGTTATAATTTTATTCTTTCCAATTATTATCATTTTGTAAATCTAGTTTTTGTTAAAAAGTTTAATGTTGTTTTTTAAAATGGATTTCACATTGGGCATGATGGTATAGTTATCCAACTCTTTTAAATGAAATGGTTGATTTTTTTAAAACTGTTTTAATCCATTAATGGATTTGGTTCAACATCACTTTTTCTCTTAGTGGGCGGTCATGCTGCCATGAAGTGAACTCTCAATTAAAGCCAAAACGTGTGAGGATATTTTTCCATATGTTGGAGGTGAGGTGTAGGTCAAATGAGGGTCGTTGGGGTTTCTGACAAACATCAATCGAAGGGATGGTAATGGACATGCCTAGATGTAGCCATCACAAGAGAGATCATGGAAGGGGATACTGTGTTTACAGTATCTCTCGGAACGATATGATATAGAAAAATGAAGTTGATACAATAACAATGTAAACAATATTGTGTTAACAAAGAAGAATGAAACATTGAAGATTATTTGTGAAGAGATGAGGACAATTCCATGTATCTAATGACTTAAGGGTTATAGTAACTAGGAATCATGTCCTGATTATGAGGATCGAGGGAAAAAAATATGGTGCAATCGTGAGAGTGAAAAATTTATTTGGGTGTATTAGTGATAGGGAGAATAATTCCTTCAGCTGCAAATGTTAAGAAAAATAAAAATACTTTAAGTGTGAAAAAGTGTCATGAATTGTTTTTCTTGTGTTTGTGACTACATTTTCTCAGATGTTGGGATCCACCTGAAAAATGGTATCAAAGCTGAAAATTATGAATATTTGATGATAATTATGGAATGATGATCCCACATCATGATGGAGACCCATTGAAGGTGGAGTCAATGGTGATGGATGGGATTTTGGACATGTAATTTATGTTAGATCTGGTGATCATATAATTGGTGACGATGAAACATATGATGGTCAAGATGGTGAAGAGATTTCAAATTTTATATTTATGTAGAGATTGTTGGGATTGTTTTAAATTTTAAAAGATGAAAGATGGAGGCACATAGGAATTGGAAATTATTCATGCATTGGGGGGTGAAAACTGTTGGAGGCACGCATGCCCTGTGAAATGACTAATAACTAATAGACTTGTGAAAACATCACAAGAAGATGAAAAATTTATAGGAATAGTTGGTAAGCTAAGTTAGAATTTGTTGAAAAGAAGAGGGTGTGAAGAATAGAAGAAAATAAAGTACCAAATAAATGGATCCTTTAAAAGGATTGCGATATAGGAGAGATGCATGTTAATTGAGCGCCTTCGAGGCCATCAAATGTTTAGTGAGGGGATGATGATGGGTATGTCATAATGTAGCTTCCATGAAAGGGAACTAGGAAGGGGATATTGTGTTTGCAGTATCTCATGCTATGTGATGACAGAAATGGAATGGAACAATGACTATGATTATGTCGATGATATCATTTTGCGGACATATAATGAAGTGTTGATGGTTTTGTGTGAATATATAATGATGGTTTAATGTATTGAATGTTTTCCTCGTTTTATAGACCAGGAAGTGTGTCTCAGTTATATTTATTCATAGTACATAAGATTTCATAAACATGATAGATTGAAAAATTCATTTCTATGTATTAGTGACAGAAAGATAAATATTTTTGGGTGTCTAATGACAAGGGGAATAAAAAACCTTCAGGTGTGAAAAATCATTTGGGAATTTATGAATTGTAATTTATGGATGTCATATTATCTAATTTATGAGATCTCTACATTTTACCAACCCTTGATAATGGAAAATATTAATGGTTTTCATCACCCTTTGGAATTATAACCTACATAAATATTAGAATAATATAATGGGAAGATATCCCTCTTAGAGATATAAATTTTTTATTTCTTTTATATTATTACATTTATTCTATCGACCGTGGTTAATGTTTTCAATCCCCATGATGAATATTCGATGTTGCATTATGTTCTCCATCTCTTTTCCATCAATCAATTTTTTCATACTAATTATGGAAATATCTATTGTTTCAATCGTCGACTGATACATTTTACAACACATTATCCAAACGACTAGTTTACCATGGATAAATGTTTAATAAGATTTGTATGATTTTTATTCAGGGAGAATATTGCAATGAATTAGTTTTTCCCTCTTGATATTTCAATAAATAACTACCTATCATGTATTTTGGATGTTAAGATGCATCTTGACACATATGGCCTTAGTGGTATGGTCAAACATGCAAATCAGGATTCTAATCAAAACAATTAATTATCCATAATATTCTTTCATCACCATATCCATGAATAATGAAAGAAAAGTTAACTGATAGTTATGGATACTCTAGTGTTATGGAAGACCTCATGGAGTTATATGATCACCTTTTACTGATGATGTTTCCAAATGAAATGTATAAGTGGAGTCATTTTCCATTCCAAATATCAGTTAGTGATTATAACTCTTCCATGTTTTAACTAATATCAACATGAATATTTTTTAGAGATAATAACACTAACATCAATATTCTAGAAAAAATACAGACCTAGGGGCATGGGGAACTATTTTGTAAAAAATGTAGTGGAGGTGATGAAACATACATCAATATAAATGTCTCAAAAACATGTGGTGATAATAACACTGACATTGTTATCCCTTTCACAACATTTTTTGGAGATAATAAAACTTACATCGATATCTGGTTTATAGTAATTTTTAGTGATAATAACACTAACATTGATATAACCCTTCCATGATTAATCAAATCATGATCCAGAAATAAATATTGTTGTCTTTTTTCAATATTTTTCTATAAAAGAAAAAATATTTTTCAATTACTAATCTTATATAAGGAAAGGAATATCCAAAAAATATAACAAAAATTAAAAAAATAAAATTTTTTATAAATATTTAAAATTCTATCAAATTACATCTATTTTTTCCTAATTTCATACATCTGGTTTTTTCAAAATACTATTGATTATAATTAATGGTAATATAAAGATGACCATGGGGAATGGGGGAAGAATGAAGTATGTGTGATGAAAGTGAATGTGGAGGGATAGAATTAAAGTTCCCTTGCATTCAGACCATTTGGAGGAGAGACTGTCAGCGGAAAAATTACAATACTACCCCTCCTTCCATTGGTCTAAATGCAATGGGAACTGAAATCCTTTCTGTCCATAGTTTCCATCATCCCCTCCACTCCATTTATCCCTAGAGTGAAGTAGAGATTTGACGAGACAAAGGATAATACCTAGGAAAAGTATTTTGGAAACACTAGGTTTAGGGGCACCCTATTTCCTCTACTCTATCATCACCTTCATCATCATCACTCCATGTTTCACTCACACCCCTTTGTAAACCTTTTAGTACAAATTATTGTTAATAATGGATAATTATGGTTAATTACCACTCATTGTCTCTCATTTTTACGAAATCCTGCATATTTCCACAAATGTTTACTAACTGATGCTCAAATTTGCTAATATTTACTTATTCCTGGTCATTTCCACTAATGTTTACTACTTCCTGATCGTTTACTCTATTTATTTATATTTCATGATCTTTTCTTTAGTTTTTACTAATTACTAATGATTTTACAATAATTACCTCTAATTTCTTATAATTATTCCTAACTTATTATAATAAATGCTATTTTTTCTAATTATGCAAATTTTTACTGTTTACCACTACTTTTTACTAATTATTTATTAATTACTAATATTTATAGTTTATTACTAAAAATTTGTGTTTGTTACTATTCTTTATAAATTACTAATTACAATTACATAAAAAATCACTATAAAACATTGTCATGTATTATTAAGATTTATAAATTTTAACTGAGTTCTTTTTTATTTTAGCTCGTTTCCACTAATTTTTTCTAATATATAGTTTTTTCTTCTAATTTAGTCTAATGAACTATTTTTTTTCCTAATTATCACCAATTTATATAATTATCTCTATTTTATTAAGATTTATTCTATTTTGTAATAATTACAACTAATTTAAAATAATTACCACATATTTTTACTAATTACATCTATTCTTTAATGATTACTAGTAATTTTTACTAATTATTGCAAAATTATTAATATTTTATGTTAATTACTACAAATAATTACATACTAATTACTTTTAATTAATAATATTTACTGTAAAATATTATTATTTATTACTATGAACTATAAATTAATACTATATTATGTTTATTACTGATCCTTTCTGCTAATTTTTAATAAATCTCACTTGTTTATACTAATTTTTACTAATTTAAGTTGATTTCTGCTAATGTTTACAAATTAATATTTTTTCACCAAATATTGATAATTTTAATAATTATTAAAATTTTGAATTTTACCGCTAATTTATAACAATCACTACTAATTTCTAATAATTACGGCTGATTTGTTTTTCTAATTACTGCTAATTTATACTCATTACCACTAATTTTTACTAATTGTTTTTTAATTAATTAAAAATAAATAGGGTTAATTAATTTTAATTATTAATTACCAATAATTATTAATTAATACAAATAAAATTAAAATATTATTATTCATTACTATGATCGATAAATTTTTACTGAGTAATGTTAATTCCCACTCATGTCCACTGATTTACACTAATTCCCTCTCATTTCATCTAATGATTACCAATTACCAATATTTTTATACTAATTATCGCATATTTTAACAATTATCACTAATTTTTAAAATTTATCAATAATTTTTAATAATTTCCCTTATTTTCTAATAATTACCAATAATTAATAATAATCACCCCTAATTTTTACTGATTATCTCTAATTTGTACTCATAACATGGAACATCATGTTACTATTTTCAAGTATTCCTAAAACCATCTATTTTATCATTATTTTGTTGGTTTTAGTTTTTGTTTTCTTTAGGTGAAATTTTGGAATCTTTGGAAATATATAGGATAGTGCATAGTTGGCATACGATTTTCCCAACCTATGTGCACACTCAAGACAAACCATGAAAACCCAGGAATTTGGGATTTGCATGATTGGCACATGATCCGTCAGATTGTGCACCCTCTTTCAAAAAACCGTGTATCCCATTTATATTAGGTGCATGATCTGGTCGTCTGGTTTGTTCTAATCATGTGGGTCTTCCAAACAAACGATGCACACAAGTTTTTTTAATTTGATTCTAATTTAAAAACCTCTTAAACCCTTCTTTTAGGTCCCTGACATACTGGAAAATCCCAAGAGGTAGTTTTTGGCCCCTCTACACTCTCTAGGAAGTGGATCCAATCATGGAGAATACCATTCAATCTCTGCTAGGATAGTTTTCTCTTCCCTTTATCTATCTCCTACTACTACTCTTCTTCTCTGTAGGGTTCCACGGTTCCTTATGTTGATTTGTAGATCTAATACCATTTCGTGGATCTAATCATAAGTTGGATTTGTAGATCCTTGTTTCCATCATTCTATATCATGGTTTTCCATTTATAGATTTCTTATTTGTGATCTGTTGATCCCAGGGTAGGTGGTTCCATCATGATGCACAATTAATTTTAATCCTTAATTACATTATTTAATTTCAATTTCATGAATTAAATTCAATTTCATGATTTGAATGAAGTGTCTTACAATTGGATTGATGGAAAAAAAAAACCCAATTCCATTGAATTGGGGTGTTAAAATATGTGTTTGATATTAATTGGGAAATCCCCTAATTCCATTGAAGTTGTGAAGTGTTTTTGGAAATGGTTAATGTTTAAATTATGATGTGAGATTGATTGAAAAATTGTGAATAAACCCCAATTCCACTAAATTAGGGGTTTTTTGTGAAATTGATGGAATATGATGGAAATTAAATTGTGGAATTAAATTGTATATGGGAATTGTGAAATTGAATTGTGAATTGATTTCAAATCCCTATTATAGAAAATGTCTTAAAAATGGTTATGATAGAATCCTTAGTGTTTTATCTTTATAAAATTCATGTTTTTTAATTAAAATCCCATTTTGGATTTTAAATGGAAAATTGGTATATTTGTAATGGATAATGGGATTAATTGAATTTTAAGAATTCTTAAAATAAATTTCTCATTGTTGATTTATTATTAGAGCACATTAATGCCTTAGGTTGTTAGTGAGTTATTGGATGTCACTCTTCAATTTAAAAAGATCCAAAACAAAAATGAAAGAGGTCACATCCATTATGCGGTGGGATTGAGTCCTACTTGATCTGATCCCAATGTGATGTATGTACATATTTCTATGTCACCGTGAGTGTGTGGTGATTGTTTTCGTAGAACAATTGTAATTTTTTAGAATATGAACTTGTTTCTTTATTTCTTGAATTTTTATGTATCATATTCTATTGTAGAAAACTTATTTATGTGACTTCATATTTGTATATATTGTTTTATATAAAAGTTTTTATTTAATTTATTATTAAAATAACCATTGGCTTATAAATATTACATCACTTGAAATGTAAATCCTTATTTTAAAGTATTTCAATGTTTTGAAATGTAAATCATGATTTGTTTAAATACAATTTTTAAATTCCTAACCTCATTGGTTGAAATTGAAAGATCAATTTGGTGAATTTTATATTGTCATCTATTATAGAATCCTTAGTAACAACCTATTGGGATTTTGATCCCACACCCTACCTATGCCATTAACTGTTTATTGATTATCTCCTTCCATGTTAGAGCATGGGTAATGAATCACTTGGAGGTTGTTCTTGCTATTGACTAGTGGACTTGGTGTGTGGAATCCATTTGGACATGGTAAGTTTTCTTGGGGTTTCTACAAAATGGTTTTAGTACATAGGGATGTTATATTTTTTGGACATATGATAAATTTTTCCCTATAGAGTTTCATATATATGAATGTTTTCATGTCTCTTTTCCTTCATGAATGTTTGAAGAAAAATCATTTCCAATTTCATTTTTTTATGATTCCAGGTTCTTGTCTCCGACTAGTGCGGATAAGGAATTCCCCTCGGTACATGTTAGTGATGTCCAATTATCTAGTTACCAGGGTACCTTGCCTAGTTTGTGAAAGAAGTGGTATCATAATAAAGGTTTATTTTCTTATCTTGAAGTCAGTATGCATATAGTAATCTTGTTGGGACTTTGTATGTTGTTGCAATTGAGTGTCCGAGAAGCTCTCACTTTAATAAACCTTATGTCACTAGGGGTGGTTAGTAAAATAAATCTTCTAGATTAGTTATATTCATTCCATTACATTTAATTTGGATTTATCAGAATCCAATCCTTATTTGTCTATATTCCACGATTAATTTCTTTTATTGACCGGTTTGAGTTTTAATTCGATGTCTTGATAATTGTTTTGTAATGTTGTGTAGCATCATTCCTCTGAAAACTTCAGAAAATCAGATCTTGGATGAATTTGTTACTGAACCTCCGTGAACAAATTTTATCATTGACCCAAATATGGTTGAGATGATTGTGAGCAATTTCCATGATCTGGGATATGAACCACCTCTACTTCCCATTAATGCTCAAGTTTTAGAACCACAGAGGGATGTTCTTATGATTTTTTCTCAATAGTTACTTCACTAGAAGGCAACACCTTTCAAAGGTTCAAATGATCTTCAAGAGGCCGAGGAATGGGTGATCATGATGGAGTATTTCTTCAGGTTATTGTAAACACCTGAAAAAACCAAATTGAAGTGTTCCACCATCATGATGGAAGGACTGATCTGGAGATGGTGGGACACGATGGCGATGAAAATGAAAAATGAGGGTTTAGAGTGGAATTACTATACAGTTTATTTCACCGACCAGATCTATCATGAGTCTTTGTTGTTGGACAACTCTCCCATGTTTTCAAACATTATTTGGACGACAATACCGTGACAGATTATGAAAGTTGTTTTGTTGAGCTTGTGCAGTTTACACCTGAGATTGTACCTAATGAGAAGACCAAGGAATGATAGTTCATGTTTTGAATTTGACTAGATATTTGGTATCATATTTCCTTTCTATGTATTCTTTACTTTATTGATGCAATGCATATAGCTTTAATGGTTTAGATGATCCTGGCTAGAAAGTCTGTTTTATCAGGAGCTCAATTCACTCCTAATAGAAGTGTGCATTCCATAAAGGGAAAGAGGAAGCATGATGATTCTATCAGTGGTTCTCAATAACATTTTCATTCTAGACCTCTTTCAATATACAAAAGAGTCCCATTTATTTTCTACCATTGTGAACAGCTAGGTAATTAATAGAAGGTTTGCACTGAGGTTCCCATGGTATGTCGTTTTTGTGGATTCTCAAGTCACTTTTAGAAGTTATCCCATGTGTATTCCACTCCCCGTAGTGGCACAGGTTCATCATTACCTTCAAAAACTATAGAAATATCAAATTTTTCACATGAAAAATTAATCCATATACATGCATCTGAATGAAATCCTCTTCATGCAGTATAAGAGTTTCCATTGGAAGAAGATATGGGTCAAACAATCATGAGAAGTACCATTACTATAACATATTTATAATTGACTTCCATATTTGATATTGGTGTACCTCATTCAATTATTTAAACTATTATTGATAATCTACATAATCATTGTATTGAGATTTTATCTAGTACAATGAATACTTATACACCCCTTGGTATGAATAGAGTGAATGGTCTCTATATTCCCACTTGTGTATTCTCTCTAGTAGATTTTGACCTTACATGGAGTTTTCGTATTCTCATCATGAATCCTGTGTATTTAATTTTTTGGATTAATTGGATCATTGATAAAAAACCCTAATTTATTGTTATCTTTTATGGATATCCTTCACTACACTAAATGGTGTGTGTCTTTTCATTAAATGAGAATGATACCCATGTTTGGGAAGAGATGAACCTTCTTATTTGTAGTTAGGTAAAGGGATATATATATGTTTTCCTTTAATCTGGAGTGAGAATCATTTAATTGTGTAATTCCTCCAATCTTTGTCGAGTTTCCAAACATGTTTTCGTCAATCTTTTATGGTTTCCCCTGATAGGTGAGATGGAGATTTATATTGAATTATTTCAAGGTATTAAACTAGTTTCTATTCCTTCTTACCACATAACACCTGCTAAAATGAAAGAGATTAAGTCCAAGTTGGATGATCTTTTAGAGAAATGATTAGTTAGCCTAAGTGTATCACCTTGGGTGGTACCTGTTCTCTTTATTAAAAAGATGATGGTTCCATCCTTCTTTGTGTATATTATCTATTACTCAATAGAGTAATAGTAAATAAAAAATATAAATTGCCATGGATTGATGATTTTTTGACCCATTGAAATGGGATAAGTTGTTTTCAATAATCATGATTTGATCTAGTTACCATCAATTTAAGATAAAAGAGTATTACATTTATAAAACATCATTTCAAAGTACGTACTATAATTATAAATAACCTTTCATGACCGTTGGTCTAACAAATTATCCTATAGTTTTCACGGCTATAATGGGAAAAAATTTCCATAAATATATTTATACCTTTAGGAAAGTATTTTCGGATGGCATCCTCATTTAAACTAAGTCCGAGGAGGATCATGTTAATAAACTGAGAATATTTGTATATTTTCTAAGAAAACACAGAATTTTTTTAATGTTTTCATAATGTGATTTTGGGATCCAGGAATGAAATATCATGGGGCCCATGGTGTCTAAACATTGTATTTCAGTTGATCCTTAAAAGTTGAAGGATGTCATGACATGTGAGAACACAAAAAAAGACATCAAGATTCAAATATTCTTGTGATAAGATGTATATTATCATCGGTTTGTTAAGGAAATCTCTATTTTGGATTCTATGAGGACTAAACTAACCAATAAGAGAATAATTTTTTATTAGTATGGAAATATTCAGAATTATTTTGTTGAGCTAAAACTTCTTTTGACTACAACATTGGTGTAGACTATTCTAGAGGAATGGAAGGGCTATGTGGTCTTATGTGATGCATCAGTTTTAGGCTTGTTAAAAGTTCTTATGCATGGAAATCATGTCATTGATTGTGAATCTCAACATATTTGGGGAAATAAGAAGAATTATCTAACCCATGAAATTAAACATGCATTTCTAATGAATTTTATTAACAGTTAGAGGTAATATCTTTACATAAAAATGTTCACCATGTTTTCTAACCACAATGCCTTGAGTTATATCTTCTCACAAAAATAATTGAATCTCCACTAGAGGCAACGGGTGGAATACCTACAATCTCTTGATTTTGGAATCACCTAAACCCTAGGGAAAATAATTTTTATTTTAGATTCTTTTATAGTAAATTTATGTCTGAGGTAGTAAAAGAATCATCTAAAGAGTGAAACTTGATGGATCTCTTTCCACAATTTCATATTGGAGTCTAGGAATTATGGGTTGCGGTTACCTTGGCCAGTGTTTAGTTGGAACTGTATCTTCTCTATATTATTCTTGAAGAAAAACAGCTTTATGAAGAGTTCTATGGATTTAGAGACTCTCTTATTGGTGGGAATACCCGTCTTGAATAGTTTTTCTCCAAGGAGGAAATTTTATTCTTTTGAAACCCTTTATTGGTAACTTATTTGGTAAAGAATGATATGATGGGGGTGTAACACCCGAGACTTTCATGTTATATAAATCATCAAAGGAATCTTTTTCTACACACAACACTTGTTTGTCTTGCTTTACACGAAATCGCGAGCTTCCTCGATAGCTTGCGTCGTACGCAATACCGAGTTTCACTAAACAACGATATACTATTAAAATATTATTAAAACTAGCCATTATGAATAGTAATAACCACTTTTTGAAATTTTATAAATTTTATTTTTCAAAATGGACTTCATTTTTGGATTCGTAATATCGAAATTATCCTAGGGTGAAATTTTGGTATTTTTCTGAAAACATTCAATTTTTGATGAACAGTGAAACCACTAAGTGACAGTTTAAAAAACTGAATTTTTCATAAAACATAATTTTCCCGCTTCTGTGAGTGGAATTTCGAAAATACGAGAGACACAGTTAATATCAAGGACTAAAATTTGGTTTAATGAGATGAAAATAATTTTTGGTGAATAGTAACGTTTTACTTTTTTTTACCACGGTTAAATGTAAATAGGGAAATTAAGGGTAAAAATGTTATTATTATTACCCTAACACATGTCCTAATTCTATTGGAAAAGTTTAATTCTACAGAAAACAAACTTAGGAATAAACTATGACCATTTAGGCCCACTTGGATTAGATTAGGACATTTATTATTAATTTATTTAAAGAAGGGTTAAAATAGTTAAAATCAATGTTTAATAACTAAATCATTTTTAATATGGGGTTATACATAAGATCAATTCGACTATAAATATTCATTAGAAATATAATACTATTTCCTACATAATGGAATTTTATTTTTAATTTTTAGACATTAAATAATTTAATTTATTTATGACACAATGATGATGCAGTAATTATCTTATTAATGAAATATTGACATAAGTGATGTTATAAATACCCATATAAATATAATTTGAGACTTTTTATGAATTCCACTAATTTTATATATTACTATGACATGTTATTATTGATTTAATTAACTTTTTTCAAACTAATCATTCTGTTATTAGTTTCACAAAAATTAATTAATAAATAGTGTCAACATTGACATAAAATAGTTTTTAAAACAAATATTATATTAGTAATTGTTATATTATTTCTAAAAATCTAAGGTTCGGCCAAATGACTTAGATAAGGTTATATATATTAATAATAAACATCTTGGGGTTCTCTTGGATGCTTATAGTATGTTTATTAACCTTATAGTATAAGAACACAAGAAGACACAGTAAAAGTAAAATTATTTATCATAATGATAAATCCAAATGATAAGGTTAAAATAGGAACCTAAACTTGTCTAAATTCTATTGGATGAGAGGATTTCGACCCATACCCACCTTATATTCTAAATAAATCAATTTGGAGCTATTTAAAACCGAACTTGACTTTATAATAAAATAATATTTATAGTTTTTCCAAAGGAGCCCCTCTCCTCCCTTATAAAAGGGCACCTCCTCCCTCTCTTCCTCACACCACATTGAGCCTTCAAGCTAGGCCAAACCCTGCCACTTTCTCCTATACACTTCCCTAGAGACATCCTAGAGGTCCTGGTCTTCTTCAAAGACCAATTTTAGTGCCCTAAAATAAGTTCTCAAAGAAGCACTTCAAAGAAGAGGTAAAGTCCTTTACCGATTCTTTCATCTTTATTTCTTCTTCCACTTCTTATTCTTTAGTTGTTTCATTATGAAGTAATAACATCAGTATCACTCATATACTGATATGTTATTATATGTACGAAACAACCCTATTTCACCATCTATCCATCCTATGGAAAAAGAAATCACCGCGCGTGCGTACGTACGGAATACCGTCTCCACGCCGTGGTGTAATCTATTTTCCACCACCACCTTACTTGGATGGGTATAATGGTGTAAATAATGACTATATATGACTATTATAAAGTGATATTGATTCTGAAATAGTATACATACACTCCAATATAATTCCACGATCATGGGAATGATATCATCACTCGTGCGTACGTACGGAATACCGTCTCTACAATGTGATGTGATTCGTTCTACATGATCTTCATTGTATAATGATTATATAAATTAATTGAATGAATAAACATGATATATAGTACATTAATAACATTATGGAAATGATGTATCTATAACCTAAAGATAATAATAAGAATTTATTCGACAAAACACGCATAAGAACAAAATGTCATAAACACCCGAATAACAAGTAGCAATGAAATATTACTACCAAGAAACTAAGAATATGACCATATATGATATCATAAAAATAATTATGATTCTGTAATAAGTCAATAACATTATTTAAATCATTATACAGGAGGTTCAGACACTTATGAGGCAAATTGGACCTAAGGTAAGGGAAATATCACAATCTCATTTTTATCTGAGATTGTTTGTACTTTGGTATTTACTGGGGTGTATTTTATCATCCACGTCCATGTTTCCTCAATATGTGATATTAATATACTTCTAAAATAGTTAATATCCAATTTTACCCTTCGGTGAGTTTTTATTAAAAGATATGAAAGGAATCTTTTGTCGTTTTTCGTACGAGGTACTTTTTGACTTTTCCGAAAAAAGTATGAGAAGAATGTTTTTTTAACTTATATGGAATGAATGGATTTTTAAAACATTATTTCCAAGATGATTCCTTTACAGGTTTTCAAGTTTATTTTTAATCAACTTTTTTTAGGTTAAAATTTTATGACATGTTAAGAAAGGAAAAATGTTTTTGAAGTAGAAAGGATATTTTCGTCAAGAATGGAGTTCAAGTGTTTTATCAAAATTATTTTCCATCTAATATAATATAGGGTTCTGTTTCTATCCCTATTATTACATTGATTTGATTATGTTGTGATGGAATTATTTTTATGAATTCCTTTATCTTATATGAATTGTTTTATGATGTCATGTTGTTTAAGAATCCCATTTTTATTACATGGGTTATGTAATGATGTATGATTTATGATTTTGTGGCACACATAAGAATGGTATCATTATGAGATGGGTGGGACCTATATCTCCCTCTGATTCATTGGGTAAAGATTTTATATCTCATGAGATAGAAATGGCTGGAACGGTAGGTTATACCGGTTCAGTGAAACAGGACTGAAATGGGGAGTGAACTCGGTTCAGAAATGGACTTTGTCCACTAAGATAGTCTTGGCAATGAGTCCTGACTAATAAAAAATGATTCTCTATGATTATGTGTGTATGCCAAAAATTTTCAAGTTTTAAGTCATGATTATTGTGATTACTTTTTACTACTATGATTTATCCCATGTTATGAAATTATGCTCTCTTTTGCAGGTTACTATTTCCAAAAGTTATGTTCTTATTAATATGATGTGATTTATATTTCTTTTGTTTACCCTTACTGAGCATTTGAGCTCACCCTTTTGTATGTTTTCTTTCCCCAGGTCAGGAAGAAGTTTATTATGTAAGATATGCCAAAAGGGACTATCACTACGGGTGAAATAAATGGGAGACAGTGTAGACACTTTATGAACCAGTTGTTTATGTTTCCTAGTTTTCTAAAGACACTATACCTATACGGTCCTTTCGTGGTCTTGTTATATGTTGTAATAAGTATGCTTCAATTTAGAATTAATAACAATGTATGTACAGTATGGGTCGTTAAAGGTGGATTACCATAGCTCCAAGTGGGATGTTCAACAAGGAACCACAAATATATTATATGACATGTGAAGAAAAATATGGTGGTCAGGTATGAGATAAGACATTGTTCATTTCATATCTATTTGACATACATTCCTACATGTTAAGGAAGACAACAAGATTCCTTCATGTTTTTTCAGCCACTTATAGCACCTACATGTAAGTGGGATGAGATATATTTAAATTTTGTGGATGGGTTGTTGTGTATTTAGACAAAGAAGAAAACAATTTGGGTTGTGATCGATAGGCTGATGTAATCATCACAGTTTATACCCATTCATGATAAAACCAAAGTTGAGGAGTTTCCAAATCTCTATGTGAAATAGATTTTTCATTTTAAAGGAGTCTCATTTTCTATAGTCTTATATAGAGATCCTCAGTACACTTATCGCTTTTGGAGAGGTCTTAAGGAGGCACTGGGATATCTGGTCCATTTGAGAATGACAAACCATCTATAACCCGATGTCAAGATTGAAAAAGATATACATGTTCTTAAGGATACGCTCCTCACTTATTCCCATGACATTGGTTGTAGAGACCCGAAGCCTGACGTACATGGACATTACATTACTTTTGCTGAATACTTAGTACATAACAAAAACACACACACAAGGACCTTAATATTTTTGTGTCTTTGGAAACTTGGAAAATAATCTTCTAATCGTGGTAAAAGATCTTCAACATCTCCCATAAAGATATCCTTTTTTTAAACCTAAATCCTTTCTTTATGTCCTGGGGAAAAGAAAACATAAAATGGTGAGCTCAAATGCTCCGTAAGGGTAAACAAAATAAATATGAATCACGTCATATTCATAAGAACATATCTTTTGGAAATCTTAACCTGCAAAAGAGATCATAATTTCATAACATGGGATAAATCATAGTAGTGAAATGTAATCCCAATAATCATAGCATAAAACATGAAACTTTGTGGCATACACACATAATCATAGATAATCATTTCTTATTAGTCAAGTCTCATTTCCAAGACTATCTTAGTGGACAAAGTCCCTTTCTGAACCGAGTTCACTCCTCGTTTCAGTCCTGTTTCACTGAACTGGTATAACCTACCATTCCAGCCATGTCTATCTCATGAGATATAAAATCTTTACCCAATTCATTGAAGGGAGATATAGGTCCCACCCATCTCATAATGATATCATTCTTATGTGTGCCACAAAATCTTAAATCATACATCATTCCATAACCCATGTAATAAAAATAGGATTCTTAAACAACATGACATCATAAAACAATTCATATAAGATAAAGGAATTCATAAAAATATTTTCATCACAACATAATCAAATCCATTTAATAATAGGGATAGAAACAGAACCCTATATTAACTTAGATGGAAAAGAATTTTGATAAAACACTTGAAGTCCATTCTTGAGGAAAATATCCTTTCAACTTCAAAAACATTTTCATTTCTTAACATGTCATACAATTTTAAACTAAAAGAAGTTGATTGAAAATAAACCTGAAAACTTGTAAAGTAAGCTTCTTGGAAATAATGTTTTAAAAATCCATTCATGCCGTATAAGTTAAAAAAACATTCTTCTCGTACTTTTGTCAGAAAAATCAAAAAGTTCCTCGTATGAAAAATGACAAAAGATTCCTTTCATATCTTATACTAAAAACTCAACGAAGGGTAAAATTGGATATAAACTATTTTATAAGGATATAAATATTACATATTGAGGAAACATGTATGTGGATGATAAAATACACCCCAGTAAATACCAATGTATAATCAATCTCGGACAGAAATGAGATTGTGATATTTCCCTTACCTTAGGTCTGATTTGCTTCGTAAGTGTCTGAACCTCCTGTATAATGATTTAAATAATGTCATTGACTTATTAAAGAATCATATTAATTGTTATGATATCATATATGGTTCACTTATGACTTTATATTACCAGTTCTTTTGTAAATTCCATGTTAAAGAGCGTTTTGGGTAAAATTGTTTCATTTGTCGTCCGTGTTTTGACTTGTAATTATTAATATGATTACTTAGATTATGATCACTTAATTACAGAATATAATACATGGTTTATATATAATATATATTCATAATATACATATATATAATAAATCAGTAAATGGAAAGAAATACACCGTTCATGGAGACGGTAGGCCGTACGTATGCATGAACGCTGTTTTCGTTTCCTTATTGAGTTGAATGGAATTAAGTAGATGACATACATATATATACACATAAATACAGTATCATTATTATGTAATATATTTCATGATTATTTATTATATATACTTTATAATCATTCTTGAATGGTTAATTTGGAGAATGAATCTCATCGCATCGTTGAGACGGTAGTCCGTACGTACGCACGAGCGATGATATCGTTCTCATGATAGTGGGACTGTATTGGAGTGCATGTATATTATTTCAGAATCAATATCACTTTAAAATAATCATATATAGTTATTATTTACACCATTATACCCATCCAAGTATGGTGGTGGTGGAAAATAGATTTCACCACGGCGTGGAGATGGTATTCCGTACGTACGCACGCGTGGTGATTTCGTTTTCCTCCAGATAGATAGATGGTGAAATAGGGTTGTTTCATACTTATAATAACATATCAGTATATGAGTGATGCGGATGTTATTACTTCATAATGAAACAACCAAAGAAGAAGAAGTGGAAGAAGAAATAAAGTTGAAAGAATCGGTAACGGACATTACCTCTTCTTTGAAGTGCTTCTTTGAGACCTCTTTTTAGGGTACTAAAATAGGTCTTTGAAGAAGACCAGAACCTCTAGGATGTTTCTATTAAAGTGTAGAAGATAAATTGGAAGGATTTGGCCGAGCTTGAAGGCTCAAAGTGGTGTGAGGAAGAGGGAGGAGGAGGTTCTCTTTAATAAGGGAGGAGAGGGGTACCTTTGGAATAACTAAAACTATTATTTTATTATAAAGCCAAATTCGGTTTTAAATAGCTCCAAATTGATTTTTTTCGAAGCTAAGGTGGGTATGGATCTAAATCCTCTCATCCAATATAATTTAGACAAGTTTAGGTTCCTATTTTAACCTTATCATTTATATTTAACTTTAAGTTAGATAATTTTACTTTTACCGTGTCTTCTTGTTTTCTTACACTATAATGTTAATAAACTTACTATATGAAGCCAAAAAAACCCCAAGTTGTTTATTATTAATACATATAACCTTATCTAAGTCATTTGGCAGAACCTTAGATTTTTAGGAATAAAATAACAATTAATAATATAATATTTGTTTTAAAAAATATTTTATGTCAATTTTGACACTATTTAGAAATTGATTTTTTTGAAACTCATAACAGATTGATTATTTAGAAAAAAGTTAATTAAATAAATAATAACATGTCATATTAACATATATAATTATTCTTATTCATAAAAATTCATAAATTACATTTATTTGGGTATTTTTAACATCAATTATGTCAATACTTCATTAATAAGACAATTACTGCATCATCTTTGTGTCATAATAAATCATAATTATTTAATCCCTAAAAATTCTAAATAAATTCTTATAATGTAGATAATTGTATTATATTTCTGGAGACTATTCAGTTTTTATGTTTCATGAAGTTTATCACTAAAGTAAAATTATTATACTTATAAAATTTAAGAAAGTGTCATGTTGTCACATTCTTTCGTTTTAATAATAATTAAATTATTTTCATAGACAAAAGTCCATTAAATGAATCAAATCTGACACTTAGGTTATATGGGTCTGCTTTTAGTCATCCAATAAGATTTTGACATGTGTTAGGGTAATTTTATAATATTATATTTACCCTTAATTACCAGATTTACCATTAACTATTGTAAATAAAATTTACCGTAGTTACTATTCATAATTCCCAAAAATAAAAAGTAGCTTATTAACATAATTTGGATCCACTGATTCCAAATATGGAATCCATTTTTCCAAATTCAATACACAAAAGTTGCAGAAATTAAATTAAAATTAATCTCGTTGTCGAAATAAAACGGGTTTTCCTTTAAAACATTGCAAAAGATTGAATTGATTTATCCTACGAATTCAAGGTAGAATCAATGATAATGACATACATTATATTAAATAGTAAAAATATATTCTATTTATAATTTAAAACCATTAAATATTATAAATTAACCATATAAATTATTGAGATTAAAAAAGTAGTTTTTAATTAAAATATAGCGTGTTTTTACTATTCATCAAAATATGAATGTTACCAGAATAATATGAAAAATTTATCCAAAGTAAATTTTTATTTCATGATTTCCAAAGAAGAATTTTATTTTGTCAAATCGAACTTATAAACATGTCAAAAACTAGATTTAATGTGGATGCGCCATCAAAAGGCAGCAAAACTGCATTTTTTTTAAAATACTTATTTTACCTGAAAAAATTATTTTGTTCTTATACCATGTTTTAGAAAATGTTTAAGACGAATAATAAAGTTATAATATTCAAAATTTAGTTAATAATATTCATAACATCTATTTAATAATAATATTATAACAATATATCGTTGTTTAGTAAAACTCGGTATTGCGTACAACACACGCTATCGAGGAAGGTCGTGATTGCGTGTAATGCAAGCCAAGTCAGGGTTGCATGATGTGTAAGAATCTTTCGTTGTTTCGTATAACATAATCCAACCATATTTCATTTATACCTTGAATATATATATATATACTTAATGTTGCGTAGAATAACTATTATCAAAATTTTCTGTGACACGATCCATGAATAGTGTTGCGTATACTGCAAGCTAATACGGTGTTGCATATAGCGCAAGGTAATCTTGGTGTACCATATAACACAAGACATTAATGAAATTAAAAGAAAATTTTTATTAAATCTCAGGGTGTTACATTCTACCCCCCTTAAAATGAATTTCTCCCTCGAAATTCGTCGGGGTTATAAATGGTTTACTATTTGAATGTTTCTTTAATAGAAACCCACACCGTAAAAAGGAATACCAAAACCAATATTTAATAACAAAAGTATGAAATATAACGGTTACCCAAATAAACTAATCATTGGGTTTCCACATAGGTGAAAATATGGATATGGAAGAGAAATTTAACTATCATGTTCTGATGGAGAGTGGTAGAGAACATGGCTATGGAAAAGCCAGCAATCACAAAGCCATAAATTTGTGGCGATCTAAGGTACCATCTGATTCATCAGATATAAGAGCACTAGGAAAACTTTTTTGGTTTTCAAGATCATTTCCCTAAAGTTGATGAAATTGGAATTAGAAGAAATAATTTCTTGATTTTGGTATAGTCTCATCGTTTGTCGTTCTTTAGACAATTTCCACTTCATCCCTTAAAGAAATGAAGTTGATTTTTTCATTCGTGATGTGTTAGCAGGTCATGTGATAGAATGATGGGTCATTCCATCTGTCTCAAACAAAAGGTTAGAAAAGTTATCAAAAAATACATAAGTCCATCTATAGTGAGATTAAACATATATGGTTCCTAAAATGGACTTATACTTCATATATCATACTGCTTAATATAATGAAACTAGTCTCTACTAAACAGGGACTTCATGTAGGCCAGTTGTAGGCGATAAAGGCCAGTCGCACTTCAGTTGTGGGTTCGATTCCCACCGCCTTGTCCGACGCGATGGGCTGTCGCCCGTCCTGCAGGTTGTCCTTTTTCTAAAGCTATATTACTATAAAATCCCATCAACAATATCAAAAAAAAGTTTAATCCTTAAATAATACTAACTTATGTCCAACATAATCCATTCTAATCTTTACGCTTATCTAAATACTTCGGTCCAAACTCATAGAATAAAGAAAATGATCACGTGAATGCCATCATTTATCCCCCATATATCATAAGATATATCTTGTCGGTCAAATTACAAACATGTGAATACCTTAATCATGTTTTCTCTTGATGAATGAATATCCACGGAACCTTAGTGAAAACATGAATGCAGTTAAAAGTTAACACTTTCTACATACCAAAATCCTCAAAATTCTATATCCTCAAACCATGATATCACTTAGTCCTTATATCAATCATGAGATCATGAATACTATCAAACTTATTAGATTCTCTTTATCCCTTCATTATGTGCATATCATCTGTTTTCCAAAAATATTTCAATCACATTTCATTGTTACCGATGCCATTAAATTATTGAAAACCACAATAGACCAAAACATAAATATTCTAATATTCCACGATACTATATACAACATTATTCTGGAATCCCATTACATAAACACTTAATCATTCAACCACATCGTTGTCATATTCAACATCGCCAATGGTGATCTCATGTGACTTCCCTTTGTCCTTTTCCTTATGTGGTTGCTCATGTCGATCATCACTAACCCTTGGATTTGGGAATTTATTATCATAATGCCCCATTTCCTTGCACTTGAAGTATTGAAGTGTAGTAGGTTCATTTTGTGTATCCCTTCCTTTGTTTGCATCATTAGGCATCTTCTTCCCATCATTGCGGCATTCAAATGCCCGATGACCTTCCTTTCTATATTTGAAACATTTACTTGTCCCTTTAAGACAATATCCACCATGCTTCTTTCCACACATTGAGCATAAGGAAACATTCATCTTCTTTTCACCATTATTCTGAGATTTCCCTTGAACTCCATCTTTCGTTTCATGTCAAAACCATGAGATGGAAAAGTAACACCAACTTCCATTTCTACCATGATAGCACAATGCACAATTTCTTCATAGCTACTGAAGTCTCTTATAGCTAATTCCCATCGAAAATTTAGTTTTAAGCCACTAAAGAATCGATCAACTTTACTTTCAGGTTGGATGATAAATCCAGATGCATACCTTGCAGGCCTTGTAAAATTCATTTCGTGTACACCAACAGATTCATCATACTTTTGATTTAGTTCAAAAAACTCATTCTCTATCTTTGTTCAAAGAATACGAGGGAAGTACTTATTGAAAAATAAGTTCTTGAACTCGTCCCATTCCATGGACTCAATTTCATCTCTTTGCCTCATATTCTTGATAAGATTCCACCATTGATCAGCTTCACCTTCCAAATGATATATGCTAAGATGACTTTATCATTATCAGAACATTGAAGAACTGAAAATATCTTTTTAGTAGTACTGATCCATTTTTCAACAACAAGTGGATCAGAAGACCCACTGAAAGAAGGTGGGCGTTGCCTCATGAAGGACTCAATAGAATGTTGTTCTCTTCTCCGCTCATTTTGAAGTCCAGAATGATTCATAGCTTGTGTAAGTATAGCAATAAGATTTTGCACTCCATCTCCCATAACATTTGTTTGTTCAGGAGGACAATCATTGCATTGTCCATTACATTGATCAACACGGTTTCTTCGGGTTCCAGCCATCGTCTAAAACCCAAAAAGAATAGTGTGAGAGGAAAAAATCATGCTAGGGAAAACAACATAATAAAGGGGGAGTACCTTCAATATCTAACATCTTAAGGTTTAATTCTATGATTGTTAGCGTAATTCTAGTACTATAACCTATACGTATACTTAACCTTAGGGGCATCCCTAGACATACCTTAGAAATATCTCTAGGGATCTCACTAACGTTTTTGCATCCTATTTTCCAAAGGTTGACTAAACCTTTCCTCTGATACCAACTGTAGAGACCCGAAGCCTGACGTACATGGACATTACATTACTTTTGCAGAATACTTAGTACATAACAAAAACACACACATAAGGACCGTAATAGTTTAGTGTCTTTGGAAACTAGGAATATAATCTTCTAATCGTGGTGAAATATCTTCAACATCTCCCATAAAGATATTCTTTTTTTTAACCTAAATCCTTTATTTATTTCCTGGGGAATAGAAAACATAAAAGGGTGATCTCAAATGCTCAGTAAGTGTAAACAAAAGAAATATCAATCACGTCATATTTATAAGAACATATCTTTTGGAAATCTTAACCTGCAAAAGAGATCATAATTTCATAACATGGGATAAATCATAGTAGTGAAATGTAATCCCAATAATCATAACTTAAAACATGAAACTTTGTATAATAGACACATAATCATAGAGAATCATTTCTTATTAGTCAAGACTCATTTCTAAGACTATCTTAGTGGACAAAGTCCCTTTCTGAACCGAGTTCACTCCTCGTTTCAGCCCTGTTTCACTGAACCGGTATAACCAACCATTCCATCCAGGTCTATCTCATGAGTTATAAAATCTTTACCCAATGCATTGGAGGGAGATATAGGTCCCACCCATCTCATAATTATACCATTCTTATGTGTTCCACAAAATCTTAAATCATACATCATTGCATATCCCATGTAATAAAAATGGGATTCTTAAACAACATTACTTAATAAAACAATTCATATTAGATAAAGGAATTCATAAAAATATTTTCATCACAACATTATCAAATCCATTTAATAATAGGGATAGAAACAGAACTCTATATTATCTTAGATGGAAAATAATTTTGATAAAACACTTGAACTCCATTCTTGAGGAAAATATCCTTTCTACTTCAAAAACATTTTCCTTCCTTAACATGTCATGCAATTTTAAACTAAAAGAAGTTGATTAAAAATAAACATGAAAACATTTAAAGGATGCTTCTTGGAAATAATGTTTTAAAAATCCATTCATGCCTTATAAGTTAAAAAAACATTCTTTTCGTACTTTTGTCGGAAAAGTCAAAAAGTACCTCGTAGAAAAAATGACAAAAGATTCCTTTCATATCTTTTACTAAAAACTCAACGAAGGGTAAAATTTGATATAAAATATTGTATAAGGATATAAATATTACATATTGAGGAAACATGGATGTGGATGATAAAATACACCCCAGTAAATACCAAAGTATAAACAATCTCGGATAAAAATGAGATTGTGATATTTCCCTTACCTTAGGTCTGATTTCCTTCGTAAGTGTCTGAACATCCTGTATAATGATTCACATAATGTCATTGACTTATTACAGAATCATATTAATTGTTATGATATCATATATGGTTCACTTATGACTTTATATTACCCGTTCTTTTGTAAATTCCATTTTAAAGAGCGTTTTGGGTAAAATTGTTTCATTTGTCGTCCGTTTTTTGACTTGTAATTACTCATATGATTACTTATATAATGATTACATAATTCTAGAATATAAAACATGGTTTATATATAATATATATTCATAATATACATATATATAATAAATCAGTAAATGGAAAGAAATATACCGTTCATGGAGATGGTAGGCCGTACGTACGCATGAACGTTGTTTTCATTTCCTTATTGAGTTGAATGGAATTAAGTAGATGACATGCATATATATACACATAAATCCAGTATCATTATTATGTCATATATTTCATGATTACTTATTATATATAATTTATAATCATTCATGAATGGTTAAAGTGGAGAATGAATCTCATCGCGTCGTGGAGACGATAGTCTGTACGTACGCACAAGCGATGATATCATTCTCATGATCGTGGGAATGTATTGGAGTGTATGTATACTATTTCAGAATAAATATCACTTTAAAATAATCATATATAGTTATTATTTACACCATTATACCCATCCAAGTAAGGTGGTGGTGGAAAATAAATTTTCACCATGGCGTGGAGACGGTATTCCGTACGTATGCACACGCGGTGATTTCATTTTCCGTAGGATGGATAGATGGTGAAATAGGGTTGTTTCATACTTATAAAAACATATCAGTATATTAGTGATACTGATGTTATTACTTCATAATGAAAAAACCTAAGAAGAAGAAGTGGAAGAAGAAATAAAGTTGAAAGAATCGGTAACGGACGTTACCTCTTCTTTGAAGTGCTTCTTTGAGACCTCCTTTTAGGGTGCTAAAATAGGTCTTTGAAGAATATCAGAACCTCTAGGATGTTTATAGGGAAGTGTAGAGGAGAAATTTTCAGGGGTTGGCCGATCTTGAAGGCTCAAAGTGGTGTTAGGAAGAGGGAGGAGGAGGTGCCCTTTTATAAGAGAGGAGAGGGGTACCTTTGAAATAACTAAAACTATTATTTTATTATAAAGCCAATTTCGGTTTTAAATAGCTCCAAATTGATTTATATCGAAGATAAGGTGGGGATGGGTCGAAATACTCTCATCCAATATAATTTAGACAAGTTTAGGTTTCTATTTTAACCTTATCATTTATATTTAACTTTAAGTTAGATAATTTTACTTTTACCGTGTCTTCTTCTTTTCATACACTATAATGTTAATAAACTTACTATATCAAGACAAACGAACCCCAAGTTGTTTATTATTAATATATATAACCTTATCAAAGTCATTTGGAAGAACCTTATATTTTTAGGAATAAAATAACAATTAATAATATAATATTTGTTTTAAAAACTATTTTATGTCAATTTTGACACTATTTAGTAATTGATTTTTCTGAAACTTATAACAGATTTATAAGTTATAAAAAATTTAATTGAATAAATAATAACATGTTATATTAACATATAAAATTAGTGTAATTAATAAAAAGTCTTAAATTACATTTATTTGGGTATTTATAACATCAATTATGTCAATATTTCATTAATAAGACAATTACTGCATCATCTTTGTGTCATAATAAATGATAATTATTTAATCCTTAAAAATTCTAAATAAATTCTTATGATGTAGATAATTTTATTAGTTTTCTTTAGACTATTCATTTTCGATGTTTCATGAAGTTTATCACTAAATTAAAATTATTATACTTATAAAATTTAAGAAAGTTACATGTTGTCACATTCTTTGGTTTTAATAATAATTAAATTATTTTCATGGAAAAAAGTCCATTAAATGAATCTAATCCTACCCTTAGGTGATATGGGTCGACTTTTAGTCATCCAATAGGATTTTGAAATGTGTTAGGGTAATTTTATAATATTATATTTACCCTTAATTACCAGATTTACCTTTAACTATGGTAAATAAAATTTACCGTAGTTACTATTCATAATTCCCAAAAATAAAAAGTATCTTATTAACATAATTTGGATCCAATAATTCCAAATATGGAATCCATTTTTCCAAATTCAATACAAAAAATTTGCAGAAATTAAATTAAAATTAATCCCGTTGTCGAAAGAAAATGGGTTTTTCTTTAAAACTTTGCAAAAGATTGAATTGATTTATCCTACGAATTCAAGGTAGAATCAATGATAATGACATAAATTATATTAAATGGTAAAAATTTATTCTATTTATACTTTAAAACCATTCAATATTATAATTTAACCATATAAATTATTGCAATGGAAAAAGTTGTTTTTAATTAAAATATATCGTGTTTTTACTATTAATCAAAATATGAAAGTTACCAGAATAATATGAAAAATTTATCCAAAGTAAATTTTTATTTAATGATTCCAAAGAAGAATTTTATTTTGTCAAATTGAACTTATAAACATGTCAAAAATTAGATTGAAAGTGGGTGCGCCATCAAAAGGCGGAAAAACAGCATTTTTTGAAAAATACTTATTTTACCCAAAAATTTTATTTTGTTCTTATACCATGTTTTAGAAAATGTGTAAGACGAATAATAATGTTATAAGTTTCAAAATTTAGTTAATACTATTCATAATGTATAGTTCATAATAATACTATAATAATATATCGTTGTTTAGTAAAACCCGGTACTGCGTACAACACACGCTATCTAGGATGGTCGCGATTGCGTGTAATGCAAGCCAAGTCAGGGTTGCGTGTTGTGCAAGAATCCTTCGTTGTTTCATATAACATAATCCAACCATATTTCATTTATACATTGAATATATATATATATATATACTTAATGTTGCATAGAATAACTATTATCAAAATTGTGTCTAACGCGATCCAAGAATAGTGTTGCGTATACTGCAGGCTAATACGGTGTTGCGTATAGCACAAGGTAATCCTGGTGTAGCATACAACATAAGAAATTAATGAAATTAAAAGAACATTTTTCATAAAATCTCGGGGTGTTACATTGGAGGCGTGTTGTATGATCACTTGAGGCTGGTTGAGTTTTATTAAAAAAGATGTTACCAATCCATGATCACAATGAATATTTTTGTGGCCTTATATGGTCGACCTTCTAAATATTTTTTGTATTGGTAATAAATTATTTTAATTTTCTAGGTTAGATCTATATTAGTCCAAGAGACAATAGAAAAAATTCCATTCATTCCTCAGATAATGTTTACAACATAGAGTCAGTATATATAATATGCCGATCATTAATGTATACATTTTTAATTCATAGTTGGTGACTAGGTGTTAATGAATGTTTCACTTAGGTTGGGTCATAGAATGGTCTTGGGATGAAAGGTAATATTTCACCTCATTATGAGATACCTTAAGAAATTATTGTGAAAGTGGAGAATGTTTCATGTCATTTAGAATTTCCATCACAGCTTGCGTCGATACATAATTTGTCTCATATATCTCAGCTAAGAAATAATCTATACACTTCATTTAATGTTCTTAGTTGGTGTGATCCTGAGGTTGAACCTCATTTATCCATGAATAAAGAGCTTGTAAGGATACTAGATTTTGAAACCAAGGAACTTTGTGGGTGTAAAATTTCTTTGGTTCTTGTGTTATGACAACATAGTTATGATTATCATGAAACATGGGAAAGTGAGGCACTGATTGGAGAGATGTGGCATCATCTTTTTGGCTTGAAAGCTTCTTCATAGGCTTTTTTGTGGGAATGTTCAAATGGTGGGGATGTTGTATCATGCTACTACTATTTTCAGTCATTCCTAAAACTCTCTTTCTAATCATGCTTTGGATGGGTTTTATTTCGGGATTCATTGGGAGTAATTTTGGAAACATGGGGAATATATGGTTTACTATAAGGTTTGTGAATGGTTTTCAAAAAAATGTGAAAACCCATGCAGTGGGGTGTTTCTTTGTTTTCCCATGGTTAGTTAGACCATGAACCCTCTTTATAGAAATCGTACAACATATTTAAAACATGTTCATGGATAGACCACATATTTTGGTCTGACCATGTGAGTATCCCTAGTAAAACATGTATACTAGTTGTTAATCTTACTCTAACTTTAAAATTTCTTGATCCCCTCTATATGGTCCCAGACATATTTTATGTTCGAAAAAAGATTTCGCCTTCATTGAGAGATCTGAAGAGGAAACTTTCGACCCTCTACAACCTCCTAAAATGGGATCAATGTTTGAGGAATGTCGTTCAATCGCCACAATGTAGGTTTATTCTTCCCTTAATATATATACTATTATCTCCCCTCTCATTCATAGCGATCTATGTATAATTGTGTTGAATTTGAGATCTAATACCGATTTTATTGATCTAAAAGTTGGTTTTATTCACAGATCCTTCTTGATGTTGACCCCCATTGATGTTTTTCATTTATGACATTGTGATTCATCTGTTGATCCTATGTTAGGTGGTTCTGTCATGATTCCCAATTTAGGTTATCCCAAAATTGATTTATTTAATTTCATTTGTTTGAATTAAATTAAATATCTTGATTTTAATTAAATTTATTTCAGTTGTTTCATTGTAGAAAACCCAATTACATTGATTAGTAGTATAAAATTTGTTTTTGGCATTATTTTAGGAAAAATGCCAACTCCATTGAATATTTGCGTGATTATGTAAAATTAATGAAATTTATATTACTAAATTTAAATTGTGATATTTTTTTGATTTAAATATTGTGAAAACCGAAAAATATATTGAATTTGGGTTTGTTGTGAAGTTGATGGAATTTGTTTGAAATTAATTTGATGAATTTAACTGTGAAAGTGGTCTATCAAATTGTATTGTGAATTGATTTAAAATACCGAGTTATGAAAATGGATTAAAATTGTTTTGAATTAATCCTTAAGTTATTATATTTGGAAAATGATTGTTTTATTAAAATTCCATTTTTATTTTTAAATTGAAAATTTGCATATTTGAAATAAAAAATGGGATTATTTTTACTTTAAGAAATAATAAAATAAATTTCCCATCATTGATTTATTATTAGAGTACAGGAAACCCTTAGGTTTTCCATGGGTTATTAGACAATAATATATGATTTAAATCATTTAAAAACATAAATGAAGCATGTCACATCTGAGAGGAAATGTCGATAAGTCCTCTACGACCAAAGATCAAATGGATGTATGTACATATTTCCCTGTCACTTTGAGTTTATAGATTCCATTAGCCTAGAACTATCATAACTTATTTGGCATATAACCATATTTATCACTTGGTTGTCGTGTTACTGGAGCACCTCATCTAGTTTGTGACATTACCGCTAACATTTACTAATTATTTTAAAATAATTAATATTCACCATTAATTAAAGATTACTATTAATTACTAAAGACTACTTTAAAATTTTATTATTTATTACTAATATCTTTAAATTATTACTATGTACTCTGAATTTCTACATGTTTTAGCTAATTTTTACATATTCACACTAGCTTCTTCTTATTTTTACTAATTATTGGTATTTTTATACTAGTTATCACTAATTTTAATAATTATCACTAATTTATAGTAATTACCAAAAATTTATAAAAGTTACTACAAATTTAAAATTATTATCATTAGTTTTTTATAATTAAAACCGGTTATTAAAAATTAAAACTCATTATAATTAGTTAAAACTAATTATTGATAACTAAAACTTATTAATTGAAATGAAAAATATTTATTAATAATTAAAACTAAATACTTCTAATTAAAATTAATTATTAATAATAAAAACTAAATAAATCTGATTTAAAATATTTATTTTTACTAAAAACTAATTATTGGAAAAAAATGTGTAATTATAATTAAAACTAATTAATAATAATAAATAATTATAATTACTCACATAGTATAAAATAAATTAATTAAAACTTTAATAAATTAAATAAATACCTTAAAATAAAGATTTTATCCAATAAAAAGAAGAAAATTTTGTTCCTTGTAAAATTTAAAACATTCAAGAGAAGATATTTAAAGGTGGAGAACAATGTAGTGATGTGGATAAGATAGGATATTTCAGAAGACGAATGGGGAAAATCAGATGAGGGTATATATAGGTTAGATTAGTAGTGAGGATCCTATTTCTGATGGGATTCCCATAAAAATGTAATTATTTTCAATGGGACACATCACAAATAACACCCCCCAAAAATAAAAATATTAATGATTAGAAAAATTTTTGTTATGGGATCCATCACAAATAATCATATTATGAAACTATATTTATGATGGTTTATAAATTCCAATTGAAAATACCTTTTATGCTGAAAATTATTTGTGAGAGGATTTGATAAATTTAGAAAATAATTGTTCCTACATTTTAGCATTGAAATGCACCAAACATATATGGCATGGGAAAATTTTTCCATCATAAATAATTGTTTATTTAGTACTATTATCCATTGGAATTCCATCTTGTCACAAACAGTTCCACCATAAGAACTATTTACGACATGTGATATAACCATCCCAAATAGGATGTCACAAATATGAATTTTTCCATTTTTAATGTTGCGATAAATGAAGACTAACTATTTTAGTGGAATTTAATTAAGTATGGTATGGTGGAACTATATCGAGGGAGCCATTGGAGCATTGGAATTTTTATTTTGATAGGAAAATCCAATAGTGGGGAGCACCGGGATACAGAACCACCCTTCCTAACTAGAGGTTTATGGTGGGGAGTGCCATCATCTTTGAGATAAAATAGTTAGAGATTCTTCGGTTTCTCAGAATAGATGTTTTTGTTGGATTGTTGTGTTCATATTAGTTATACTAATGACTGGGAGGCTCAGGAACTAGTGAATTGTCTGCCTTGGTTTTGGATTCCCATAGCAGAAGCATGTTTGGGATTCAGAGATGGAACATGAGCGATTAATGGTGAATTAATATATTGGGTTGGTTGTTTTGTGTGTGTATAGATATAAATTTGGAGTTATCAATGATGAAAAGTATAATATTGTTGAGGTGGTAATGACTCATGTTGTTATGATTTTTGAAATTTAAGAAAATTGGAATTATTGGTTTCCAAAGATGGGGTTGTTTTGAAAACTTTGGTTCATATTAGAATTTAAATTTTTGAAACATGTTAAGGAGGTTATTTGGATGTTAATATAGGATCAAGACGTGTCTTGAGTTCTCAGGTGAGTATCGAGAGATTCAAGAAAAAGTTTGGTTTTAATATAAATATTTTCACCTTTTGCATGGTTATTACATTGTTAAGTTAAATTATGTGTCTTAGGTTGGTCTTGTGAGTACATGAAATCTTGTTGGGGGTGTAGATGTCCCTTTAAAACACATTAATTTTTTTTAAAATGAATTATTTGTGGTTAGAAAACAGTTTGGAAAACTACGTGGTAAAACCGTGAGGGTTTGGGTGGCTTAGACCTTGTCAATATCATGGTTAGAATATAGTTAAAAAGAATTTGGGATTACCATTTTTGTTTAAAATCATGGATTTACCATTTTCCCATACATGTTGTTAACCCTCTCCACTCCTTTCTGCCAACTGTTCATGGTTGACACCCCTCTAATCTCATTTTATTTCCCCTTGGTTTGTGTGATTTTAGTTCAAATTATTAATGTATATAGAGATATGATCCCCTCATCTTCTCTTACATCTTCTCCTCCATTCGATGAATTTGATTCTTATTGTATTTAGGTTTGGTATATATACTTACTCTGCTAATGAATCTTGAAATTAGCTGAGGAAAATGTGGTTTTCTTGTTCATCTTGTATAGGGGAGCTCAAGAGGGTGTATTCAATCCATCATTCAACGTTCATCTTGAGGTATGTTTCACTGAAAATATATTTCGTATTTTTAGATACATTCGATTTATTTGGATAATATTTGGGTTATATAATTGGGTATTTTCATGGATTAGGTGTTGGAATGTGTCGGGAGTAGACCAAACCTCACCAATTGAGGTTTTGGAAACTAGATGTTACTCAATAAATTACAAGGTTTTTATACCATTTTAAATTAAGTTGAGAATTTTATTAAAATTTTTATATAGAATTTTTTTGGTATTTTGTTTTAAGATAAGGTCTTAGATGTTGTTATGATCTAGATTAGGATTTGATTAGCATATGTATTAATGGTCAGTCTGCAATTAAAAAGAGTTTCTTTTTATGAGTTTTGTGGTCCCCTAATATCTCCCTATAGGTTATATTTTTGTATATCATGAAATATATGCTTTCCCCACCATGGTGATTGAATGTTAATTATAGATGAGATTTAAATATTAAATTTAATAGGTATATCATGACTGTTAGTGGATAATGGACTCCGATGCATTGTGTTATTCTGTGATCATCGATGGTTGGTGGATTAAATTAATAAACTCGAGTTGTGAGTTAGATTTACCCACAACGGTGTGATTTCAATGAAGATAAATGACCGAGATATATAGGACATTGATGTAGGTTCCCATTGTTTCCCTATCTTGGGAGTGGGGATGGACTATGAATGGTTCGCCTCAGGTTTCGCCATAATATATAAATGTTGTACTATGATGTTGTAGGTGTATTAATGCCATCAGGGACCTGCTAAGGTAAATGGTAACCTCTTAGTGATGAGTTTTGACTGAGGTATTAAAATGGTATAGAGGACCCTATGTAGGTTGGTCAGTGAAAAATAAGGAATAGGGGGCCTTGGTCGGTGCCCTAGCTAGATGTTTTCACTGGAGATGGGTTGTGTAGGGGAATTGGACTATCAGTCTGGGTGTAACATTTCTTCTAAAGAATAATGACCCGACCATAAACATTACATAATATTGTAAATTCATTTAGAAAAAAAAATTTCTACATTCCCAATGATCATATCAATTTACGGTTTTAGAGAATAAGTCTATAATTTACACATAAAATCCCACAAGCATACAATGTGAATAATACTAAAAGAGTATCCAATTTTTCCAAATTTAAAAATTTCTTAATAAAAATTGAATTCATTTCTTAAAAAAAATAACATTAATCCTGGCATCTTATTTTCTCTTAACCAACCTTAACCCCTTTGAGATTCATATAAAAACACATAATGAGCACAAAGAGATTATTAAGGGACATAAAATGAGAATTAAAACCATTAGTCCATGATTAATAGAATCATATGAAATCATTTTCACAATTATATACTTCTCACACTTAAAGAATCATATACTTAATTTTTTTTAAAATAAGAGTCTTTATAAAAAATATAAAATAAATAAATAAATTAGTTAGGTAAGTTGAAGAATTAATTACTTAATATTGTAATACTCATGGCTATGATATAATTTTTAAACCTCATGGTTACCTTAAAATGTAATCCTCGGAACTACATTTTGAGGTAAAACTTAGGGCTACCATATGGTGTAAACATCATAATTACACTTTATGTAACCATTACAGTCAACCAAAACCATAAAAATACCCAATGAATTTGAGAGAGATATAGGTCTCACCCTTCTAAATAACCAATTCCCCAGAACCACTAATGAATAATAAAACAATAATACATTCATCATAAAAATAATTCCTTGAGAAAAATCCTTTATTAAAGGAATACTATGCATATGAAAAGAAAAAAAAATTCATGAAAAAAAAAATTTTATTATTTTATATAAAACATTAATAAATAATTTTTTCAGGAAAAAAGGACTGGCCCTTCATTTATTTATTTTTTAAAAAAAATCCCTCTTGAATTTTCTAGAAAATGAAATTAAAAGATGGCTTTTAAAAAAAATTCCTCTACCTTCGGTTCAACTTCCAAAAAAAGTGTTCAACCCTCCTATATAATGGTTTAATGAGTATTAATGATTTATTAAAGATCAATATTTATAATTATGAAAAATTATATGATCATTTTAAAACATTTTTCACCCATTTCATAATAATGTTTTTTATTTTCATTGTTTTGGGTGCTTTAATTTCATTGTTTTCATTGATGGTTTATTATGGATTTTCAGTTGGAATGGTTGAAATAATCCATAAGTATAAGTAAATGGTTTTAAAATGTTTCTAAAATTTTAAATGATACCATATATAATTTTTTATATGAGGATTATTTATTAGATAAAATATTAATGAAACTGATTTAATTTATTTTTGCTGGTTTTACGACTATCACAAACTTATATCATTTAACTTAATATAACGTTTATATATTGATTCCATAATATAATATAACTTATAGAATGAATAATAAAATATGACTTAACCATAATAATTATTTTATGACCAGCATTGAAGGTGTTAATGGAGAATGAAAACTCAATATCCATCATGGTGGAGAATCGACAAGCTACGAACCATGATTTTATGACTAGAATAAGAGGAGAAAAAGATAGGTTTGATGGTGGATATTCCATTAACACAATACAATTTTAGTATAGGTAATATAATTATGATATAATGTCACTTGGAATATGATATGTGAATAAAGGATAAGAAAAGAAAATATATTGAAAATAAATTAAAAGAAAAATAAAGGGAATTCAACATCTTGAATTATTCATTGTGAGAAACTCCATAAGGCACTATGTTTTGTGAATTTAGTGAGACCAGTCGGTCTTAGTAGTGGGAAATAGAGATTTGAGGGGAATTATGGATAAATTTAAGAAGCTAAAATGTTTTAAGGTGTGAGGATATGTGGTTTTGATGGGAATAATTCATAATGTAGTAGAGGAGGGGTTTTTGATTAATTTATTCATTAATTTTTTATATTGACTCAATACTACATATAGTTTCTATTACCAGGACAAAATAAAAAATATGAGGGTTATATATTATATTATTAAATAACCATACATCATCCTAACTCAATAATTCTTGTATTTAGTTTCTGCCGTAAATTACTCTATTTCACTATTCACAAAAAAATCAACTATATAAGAAAAATCCAAAAAAATAATCCTTACTATAATACAGTGCGTAGAATTTAAAAATAGAATCCATTTATGGAAATAATTCTATAAATATGAGAAATTTAATTTTTAATAAAAATCATCTTTTATTTGAAAAATACCAATTTTAAAATTATATATGATTTTATAATTCTTTGAAAAAATAATTAAGGTGTCATAATATTATCCTATAATCATAAGAAATAATAATATTAATTTATGTATATATTATATGAAAATAAATTTTTTTTTAAATCATTATATTAATTATAAATTTCTAAATTTACATTTATCTATCATAAAAATACCAATACTTAAATTATAATTTTTAAAACATTTATATATGTATTCCATGATACAATTATATCATATCATCACTTTTAAGATACATAATTTTTTTTCTACTTTCATAGGTGAGGTTTATATTCTATTTGTATATATTCCCTAATTTTGTTAGATACCACTTATTTCATTATACAATTAGAATGAATTTTAATATTTAATTGCATAATGGAAACAAATTATATTATAAGTACCAAGGTTGTTTAATTCTCCCCACCTTCTAGAAATTGAATCCTTGAAAAAAAAATTTACATATTAAACATGTTAGGATACATTTCCCTTATATCATAATTATATTCACATTTTTCCTCTTCCACCACATGTTTTCTACAGAGAACTTTTACCTAGGGAATTACAATAGTTTTTAATACTTGTTATCTACGATCAAGAATGTGAACATGTGTCTCTTCATAAAAAAGATTCTCATTCGGATAAACTAATTCTAGGCTCAAACAATGAGATGAATCTAGAACATACTTCCTTAACATCAAAAAATGAAAATTATTGTGCATGTGGGATAAAAGTGGAGGAAAGGATACTCCAAAGGCAACTGGACAACATTTATCAAGGATTTACAAAGGTCTAATGAATCAAGTAATTTGATTTCCTTTCTTCTCAAAACCTATAACACATTTCATTGGAGATATTTTATGGAAATCATGATTAAAAAACTCAAAAAAACTTCATCACTCTTCTCATCTTCATCACTTTTCTCCCTACTCAGAGCTATCCTCTTATGTTGATGGTTCACCTTTACTTTCTCAAAAACTTCCTCTATCAATTTTAATCCCATCAGCATCCTTTTCCCAACATCTCCCCAAAATGAGAGACATTGACACTGATTTCCATATACATCCTCAAAAGGCTCTATCTATATACTATAATTAAAACTGTTATTATAAGAAAACTCAAATAATGATTTTTTTATCACAACTTCCTAGGTAATCCCTTGAACATAAACGCAACACTTCTTCGAATGTATGAATTGTTCGCTCAGTCTGCCCATCAAATTGTTAATGAAAGGATGTGATGAAAGTAAATTCAGTTTCTAACGACTTCTAATTGACTTCCCAAAAGTTATATTTGAACCCGGTATCACAGTCACATAAAATAGATAGGAGAAATCGATATAACATTATAATCTATTTATGGTATAGTTGACAAAGCTGATCTAAAGATATTGTATATTAAATAAGAAGGAAATGTGAAAATTTAATTATTTTATAAATAATAACATAAATTACATTCTTCCCTAAAAAATTGTAGTCCTAACATTATGTCCATGCATATATATTAACATTTCCACTCTGGGCCAAGAAATAGTTGAAGCATCCCCTTTGGTAGTAGTTGATTTTCTTTAAACTTTTGATAAGTGAAACATTTCATTTTAAAATCCACAATATCCCTTTTTATTCCATCCCACCAGTAATAATCCTGAATGTCTCTATACATCATAGTGTTTCTATGATTAACTGAAAAATGAGCTTCAGTTATCAATTATTTTTATATTTTGGAATCAAAATAAACACATAATATCTTTTCAAATCTCATGACACAATATTTATCAACATTAAATACATGAAATTTACTTTTCTCAACAAATTTTACCCATTTATATAAATCATGGTCTTTCTTCTTTGAATTTATAATTATTTATGAGAGAGAAAACTGCACTAACAACTAAAAAAACGAGGAATTTCATTCACCAAAAACATTCAAGCCAAAATTCATCAAATCATTAACCAATGGGGCATGTTCCAGACATAATACAGTTAAGGTAGCATAATGTTTTAGACATTGATAATCTACCACTTTGTTTTACTTTATAAGATGGAAAATAATAATGAAATAAAAGTCCTTTATCAGTTCCATCTATCTTCTCTACCACATGCTCAATTAATTTTGAGTAAATATATACTTCAATATTTTCATGGTCATTATATATTTCACAATTTTCTTCATATAAATTGTTCCTATAAATTTTTAAAGAAAAACCCAAAACTGCTAATTCAAAATAATTTGTGAGATAATTTTACTAATGAGGTTTTAGTTGACTTGATGAAAAATAAATTAACTAATAATAATACATCATAAAACAACAATGTCCCTTCAATGGGGAATCATTGTAGATGTAAAAAAACCACAATTTGTTTATGGCAGGGTCAAAACTGCATCATTCAAAAATATCCTCTTTGGTTCATGAAAACCAAAAATCACATTCTTTTATCCAAATAAATTTAACCCCTTTTCATGTTAATATATTTATCAGACTACCTAACCATTAAAATTTCTTAACAAACCATTGGTAATATATTGATAATCCATGAAAACTACGAATCACAGTAACATTTGTAGGTCTTCCTCATTCATCAACCAATTTTTTACGGTATCAAGTGTTATAATATACTAATCTAGAATCTATATATGAAAATAAATCCATTTCAACTAAAAATAACATTTTCTGAATTTTCTATATAACGTGTTTTCATTGAGAGTTTACAAGAAAATACTTGAAAAATTCATGATATTAAAAACGTTTTGAAAACACCCAAATATCATCAATACAAATAACAAAAAATATTATCCAGATATTCATGGAAGATTCTATTCATAATTTCCATAAATACATCAGGGGTATTTTTCAATCCAAAGGTAATAGAAACCAAATCATAATACCTATATATAATTCAGAACACTATTTTATGAATTTCATTCTACTTTACCTTCAACTGATGGCACCCATATCTCATGTTAATCATAATGTTATATTGATCTTCCTATAGCTGATCAAACAAGTCATCGATATGATGAAATATATACTTATTATTAACAGTAATTTTAGTCAAATATCTATAATCAATGAAAAGTCTCACGGAACCTTCTTTATAATTAATGAATAAAAAATGAGCACCCCGTGGTGAAATTCTAGGATGAATAATTTATCCAGAAACTCAAGAAACTAATTTTTTTTATTCAAGAAGGTCCACATGATACATTCAATAACGGGGTTTTGAGATGGTAATGGTTTGAGGAATAAAGTCAATAGTTAATTCAACTTCATGAATTGGGATAACATGAGGAAAATCATTAGGAAAAAAATGTAGGTATTCATTTTACCTTGGAATATAATTAATCTGAATGGTTCCCTTATTTCCAACAATATTTGAAAGATACCATTCATTTCCTTATTTTAATATATTCTATGATTCTTAATATTTAATCAATGGTATGGGTTCATTATTTAATAAAAACCAAAAATCATTACAAAAAACCTCTTCTTTATCTTTATAATTAATCGTATCATGATAAATAGAAAGCCATTCGAAGCCCAAAATTCCATCAAAATCTATTAAGGGTAACGAAAAAATTGTTTGTTGGTATTGAATTTTCATATACAACAAAATGAAAATTATTATAATTTTTTTTGCTTAATATTCCCCCTAGTGTTTTAACCATGACCTCTTGTTTCATTTATTGAGGTGAAATTTCCAATTTACCAAAAAAAATTCCCAAATAATGGAATTTGTAGACCCTATATCAAACAAAACCATAGATAAATCTAAGTATACAAGAAAAGTACATGATACAACTTCACTGGACGGCCCAACATCTGCTGTAATAGTCTTAAAGGATTTCACTAAAACATTCTTCTTTATAGTCTACCTGTTTTTCATCATTCATATCATTCATTGTGCATGTATCTGAATAATGAACCATCTCACCACATTTAAAACCCATTATAATTTTATTATCAGAATTAAACATGCCATCAGAAGATATTTTTCATTAAAATATTAGGTATATGTCCAAAAAAACCGCATAAAATACACTTTTCGAATTTATTATGTAATTTCCCATGTTTCTTTTGGTAACACTTTCTACAACCTCAAAACCATATTTTCTTACATTTTGATTTTGTTTTCTAATTCATAATCATTTCCTATCAAGTCGTACTTTTCTTAATCTTTTTTTATTAGTAAACATGATCATAAAAAACATCATTTATACCATAACATCTCATCTAATATGTTTCTAATAACTTTTTAATTCATGGAAATCCAATGCCCTTCAATATCTCTAATTAAATATTGAGTACAAATGATTTATTTTACTTTCAAGATATCAAATAATATTTGAAATATAACTTTCCAATCATGTGAATTTTTCCTCTTACATGAAAACTAAGCCTTCTCTTATTTTTTAAATTCAAGTAATTAATTTTCCAACCTATGTTGAACCACCTTAAGAAAATATTTTTCATGGAAAATAATTCTAAATTCATCCCACACCAAGGCATCAATCTCCTAAATATCAATGATTTTCTTGACCATTAACCACTAATAGTCAGATTAATCTTCAAAATGGTAAATATAAAGAATATCCTTTTGATTATCTAAACTCTCCATGAAATAAAATATGTTTTAATGGATTTAATCTATCCTTCATTTGCAAGTGGGTCGGAAGATCCACTCAAACAAAGACGGTGTTTCCTTATATAGTGTTCCACTATCATCATGTTCTTTTTTGGAATCTCTAGTTATTTAATTTCATTGATTACACCACCATTTATGTCCTCCATCAAATGATACATAACTATAACAAACCAATAGGTTTAAATTCCCACAATTGTAGGTTACAGAATAAATGAGAAATTATCCTCTCAGTTCCTTCTTACTTATGATTTCCTATTTCATTTGTGGAAAACCATTCTGAAGTGAAATCTCTTAGAAAATGGATCATTGTAATCATTAAATTCTATATCATTTCAACATAATCATAAGGTACAAATTATTTAAGGTATTTCTTCAACATAATTAGAATCCATAATGTTATCTAAGCTATTCTATGACACAAACTACAATAATCCATCAATAAACATTACATAATATAGTAAATTTATTTAGAATTAAATTTCTTAAATTCTCAATGATATTTTTAGTGTAGAGTTTTAATGAATTATGAAATAATAAAAACAAGATAACCTACTAGCATGAAATGTGAATACAAATAATATATTATGCATTTCTTCTTAAATACATAATTATTTTATAAAACATGAATTATTAATATGAAAATAAATACTTACAACTTTCATCTAGGAATCTTCATTACTTTTAACCATCCTTAAAGGAAATGAAAATTTTTTAAAACATACAATGAGAATAAAAATCAATTTAAGGGATAGAAAAAGTGGAAATAAATGTTTATTCCATGATTACTTATAAACGTATGAAAAAATTTTCACAAAGATATACTTCTCAACCTCTATGAATCATATAATTATTTTGTGAAAACACGAGACTTACATAAAAATATAGAAAACATAAATAAACCACCTAGGTATCTAGAGTAATTACTTACTTAATATTTTAACCCTCATAACTACCATATGCGTTCTTAACGTCATGGATACCTTATAACGTCACCCTCACATCTACCTTATTTTGTATCCCTCGCAACTACCGTCTTGTGTAACCATCATAGTTACACTTGGAGTAACCATTACAGTCAGTGTCCAACATAATCATTCCAAATGAATTATAGGGAGATATATTTCCCACAAATGATCATAAAAAATTACCAGGAAATATAAAATGGTAATAAAATAAGATACATGCATTTTAAAATTTAATTCCATGAGAAAAATCACATATTAAAATAATGCTACACATAAAAAATGGAAAAAATTTCATGAAAATATAAATGTAATCATATAAAGGAAACATAAAAACATTAAGGTATCATTAAATGTGTAAAGTATACTGATTTAATATTTATATATATATATATATCAAAACATTCTATTTGGATTTTGTGAAAAATCAAATTAAAAGAGGGGTTTTAAAGAAAAGTCCCTTACATCGGGTTCGACTTTAATAAAAAGCAATAATTCATTATATATAATGGTTTTAAAACTATTATTGTTTTATTAAGGAACTATATTCATGTTTTTGACTCATTATAAGATCATTTAATAACATTTTCCACCCATTTATTAATAATGTTTTTGTTATTTTAATTGTTTTCGGTGATATTATTTCATTGTTTCCATGGTGGGTTCATTATGGAATTTCTTGACAAATGAAAAAAATAAAGAAGTAGGAAAAATGGTTTTAATATGTTTTGATAATATTAAATAATATATAATATCAATTTTTTTCTGATAAGAGAATGATCATTAGATAAAATATTAATTAATTTATTTTATTTTATTTTGAATGTTTTTATAACCATCACAAACATATATCATTTTAATAATTTTATACTTTTATATTGACTGAAGAACATTATATAAAATTTAATAGGCATAATAAAATATTATTTAACCATTATAATGGTATTATGACCATCCATTAATTTTGTAAATGAAAAATAAAACTCTTCATCTATGTAGGCGGTCAATAGACAGGTCACAGATGATGAATTCATTTTTTTTAAAAAAATAGATGAAGAGGAGAGGTTTCATGGTGATATTTCCATTAAAAAAATAAAATTACAGTATATATAAGATAATATATTTCTCATGTCACATGATTTTGGGGAGTTAAGGAGATAATAAGAAAATAAAATTGATTGAAAATAAAATAAAATAGAAAGAAATAGTGTTTTACCTCTTGAATTATCTTCCTTGAGAACCTCATCATGGAACGTTGTTTTGGAATTTGGAATAGACTATAAGGTTTTGTACATGATCAGTAGTATTTTCATGGTAATTGGGTATAAATCAAAAAAGCTACAAGGCTTTGAGGTTTCAATGAGAAGAGGTGGTGAGAGGTAGTATTTATAGTGGATGAGAGGAGGGGTCTTTAATTATTTTATAAATTAGTTTATTATTTTAGCTCATGAATATGAATAGTTTTTATTTTCAAGAATAAATACTATAATAATAGAATGAAATTTTGATATTATAGATTAAATCATCCATACATCACCCATAACTCAATAATTCATGTATTTAATTTATTCCACAAATTTCTGTATTTTATTATTCACAAAAATTTCAACTATTTTAGAAAAATACCAAAAATTCACCCTAACCATTATTCAATGTATAGAATTAAGAAATGGAATCCATTTTATGAAAAATAACTTCTTAAATATGAGGATGTTACTTTTTTAATTAAAATCATAATTTAATAAAAATATTCTAATTTTAAAATTATAACTATTTTTATAAAACTTTGAAAAATTAATTAATGTCTCATAAAATTATCTTATAATCATAATATGACAAAATTTTCACTTATGATTATATTTTATGTGAATAAATTTTTTTACATGATTATATTGATTATAATTTTGTAGATAATCATTTCTATTTCATAAAAAATTACTTAATTTATTATTTAAAACATTTATTTAATTATTAAGTGATATAATCATATCATATTTTCAGGTATAAGATCCATGAGTTTTATTTATAATTTCATAGGTGAGATTACTATTATATTTTTATATATACCTTAATTTCATAAAATAACACTTGTTTCATTATACATTTATAATGAATTAAACAATTTTATTCTAGAATGAAAACAAATCATTTTTCAGTACATGGGTTGTTATACTTAGAGCTGCTAGAATGGTCATTTTTATGGTGAGCATAGATGATGAAAATTAAATTTCATAATAAACCAAATGATAAAATTTATAAATTAAAAATTTAAAACAAATGGTAAAATGTGATATAATATTTGATGTTTTGGGGATGGAGGGTACTCAAGGTGAAAGGTTTAACATTACCGGTATTGGGGATGGGGAAACCCCTCAGGGGTATTTATTATTTGTGATTTATATATATTAATGTTTTGGGGAGGGTTTAGTTCCTCCAAGTGTATATGATTCTTATGGTTCAGAGGATGGTGGATACCCTTGAGTGTAGGTTGATATGGTTATAGGGGGGGTCAAGGACCCCATGTAATGGGTGTGGTTCCAAGGATGGTGAATTCCCTTAGGTCAACCTGATTATAGCCTTAGGGATATTTGATTCCATTTGGTGGATATATGGTTCTGGGTAAGGGATGCGACCTCCCCCTGGGGGGATATGTAGTTTTGGGTAAGGAATATAATCCCTCAAGAGGATAGATATATGGTTCTAGATAGGGGAAGCAACCCCCATGTGGATGGCTTCTTTTAATTCTAGGGATGTCTATATTTCCACTGGATGAATCATCCTGCTTTGTGGATGGGTATGTTTCCACCATGAGGTTTCATAGGCTCAGAGACACTCTGGAAGAAGACGAAGCAGGTATAGTCCATCTCAGTTGTCACATTAAAAACTGAGGATCGATGGTGGTTAATGTTTTTTATTTAGTAGTTGTTTATTTGTTCTAATCATATCACATGTGCATTCATGTCACATATTGGATATGTTAGGGACACCATTGATGGTTGATTAATGATTAGACCTCATTATTTATAGGATAAAGTAGGGAAGAGGCCCAAAGTTGTTTGATCAGGATGGAGAAACTCATCAGGATTTTTTGACTGGGATTGAGGTGAGGCTCAAGGATACCAGTAGATCCACTATTGTATTTTTTATATGGGATCAACACATTGGGAAACAAGATGTATTTGAATGATTATATGACACCATTCATCCTTAATTATGGAATGATTTTTTTATCCTTCTATTTATTTGTATTCATTATTTTTATTGACGAGATATGGTAATTATTTTGTTGTCATTTCACTCTCATATAAGGGTATAGTATCTCTATGGTATCACCTTAGATATTCACTATTATCTAAGAGCCTCTAGCGTATAAGGAGGCATACCAGAGGTAAAATAGCACTCTAATTTGATTATTGAATAGTGAATGAGGCCTCGGTGTTACATTAAATATGAAAAATAAATAATTTAAACAAAATAATATAATTAAATATCCTGAATAAAAAAATAATTTTAAAATTTTTAATTTTTTAAAACAATTAAATAATACGAATAAAGAAAAATTATATAGTCTAAATATTGAAAATATATAACTTCAATAAAAATTAAAAATAAGTTAAAATGAATAATATGAAGGTCGTAAAATAAATAACCTGAATAAAAATTTAAAATAAATTATTATCATTGATAAATAAATATTTTAATAAATTATATAAATAAATTATGTAAAATATAACTCGAATAAAAATTAATATATGTAATATTTTTTTAAAAAATAAATTTAATTTACATTTAAAAACAAATAAATTAAAATATTTAAATAAAATTTCATTTATGTTTTAAAATATTTAAATTTAGTCAATTTAATTTAATGTTAGAAGAAAATAATTTATGAAAATACATCCTTCATAAATTTATGTTTGAGATCACACAATTTTGTATAAAAATATCTATGAATGAACTATCCAAAAAAATATTTCTAATTTTTTCACACTAATTGATTCGATAAAAATATTATTTTATTAAATATTCCACAAAAAAACATAATTTTTTGTATATTTAATAAATAATTATAATTTTAGATATTACTCAATATCAATCATAATAATGAAAAAACTCTCCCATAGTTTTTAAATTAATATTTTAATAAAAAATATGGATAAGTTTAAAACAAATAAATTTAAAAAAATATATAATTACTTGAATATATAAATTATAAAAAGTTGGATTAAAAATGAAAACAAATAATCTGAATATATAAAATAAATTATCTGAACACTTTAAAATATTGAAATTAAATTTATTTAATTTAAATTTATTTTAATTTTAAATTATATGAATTTAATTTAATAAATTATTTTTCTCACAAATTCATGTTTGAGAAAACGTCTATTTTGATAAAAATATGTAGAAAGACTACATGAAAGTGTGTATTTCCCATTTCCCCTTATTCATTTCTCCCTTTATTGTCTTATTTTTCGAGGGTATGTTTCATAGATCCACCTTGAAAGTGTAATTTGATTACTTTCATATGTATATAGCTTGATATATGCATGTGTTTCACTTAATGTGATATTAATAATAATTTTTCACATACTATATATATGGTAATGTTCTTAGATTATATGTCATAATGAAAGGCTATAGAAATTTTTAGAAATAATGAAAACATTGAGATATAATAATTGTAATCATAAACATGTGTCATGTAGTCTAGATATATCATTCCAATGGGGCACATTTGATGTTTGACTACTAGGTGTCAAGGTCACATAATAATTGAGACTTCTTCTCATAATATTTATACTTGTTGATCTTGAATATATGAGATCTTGAGCACTAACCCGATAGAAAGATAACCATATGTTTTGGTTGGTATTTTCTATTTCTATTTTTGAACATATTTATTTGACTCCTTACATATTTTTAATGTATATTATTAATCGATTTTTTTATATAATAGAAACCATGAAAGTGATATTTTGTCGAAAGGATGAGTAAATAAGATTCAAAATAGATGATATGACATTTATTGAATTACCAATAAATGATTTATTACTATCATGTATAGGAATAGATATTTTGAGACCTTTTGACCAGGTTGGTTGTGCATTCACTAAACCAATGACCAAGATAGAAGAAAGTAAGTCCATATTGTATGGATAAATAGAAAATAAATAAATAATAGAAGGATGGTGGGAAAAATATAGTCATTCTTATTTATAATATTACCTATAAAAAACTGATTATATTAAACAATGTATATTCATAGGATAGGTTTTCATTATTAGTAATTTACTTTATATCTTCAAAGTCCTTAATATGCTTCTAGACACCACTTCTAGTGATTGTGTAGAACTCACCCCCATCACGATAAGTACTAAGTGGGTCAGCTACTAATTGTATTAAATTTTTTTTCCAGTTATAATGAATTGGGGATGAGGAAATAGAGGATCCCTTCATAAGGGTCATGTAATGTCCAAGTGTGAACAATCGCAGTAAATTAAATAATTTTAATTTAATTCATGATTAGATTAATAATAATTTAATTTACTAACCCATTGTATTCATGATTTATCACAACTTCAAAACGTTGCTTATCTAGCACTAGGATTTTAACAGTTCTAGCTAAAATCTCAGTTAAAGACCCCCTTTATCAGTGCTAGAAAATTTACTATTAAAGGGGCCTTTAACAGTTCTATAAAATAATTGATAATGACTCCCTATATCAGTGCCTCTAATAAATGACTAATAAATATCCACCATTATCAGGGCTAATAAAAAACATTGATAATGGGGGGCCTTTATTAGTCCTTGTATATAAGCACAGATAAGAAAGGGATTTATCATCACTATTTTCTATGTACTGATATAGTGAACAATGATTTTATGAATATTTTGAAAATATTACATCCCTAAACGATGATATGAAAATAGTGTCTTTTGAAATTATGTTGTAAAATATTTTCAATCTATCAATTTTTCCCTTATATAAGAAATATCAATAAAAATTATGATTTATCATTTGTTATTTTCTTTTTTTATTATTAATAAAAAATCATGGAGAGTAATTAAATGGTAATGTATTTACATTTATCTGTTGTGAAAATTAATGAAATGATTTAGAAGATAGAATATATTCCTTCCCGATTGTAAAATATTTACAATTAAAGTTTTTTCTAATCTCTATCCTCAATGGGATATATTAAAAATTAATTATATTCATGAAAATGGATATAATATAGAGACATTAGATAAAAGAGGTGTTAAATATATCTATATACAACAGGAATTCATAAGAGAAAAAAATTGACTCTAATGAATTTTTTATGTATAATTGAATCTATTAAAAGGTATTATGTATTAATATTCATCGGTAAGTGTATATTGTATGCTAGTCATTATAATTAGAATTAATATTGAGCATCATATATCATATTTGAAATGGTCTAGAAGAACCATTGAGAAGATGATCACAAAAATTAAATGAATAATTCATATATAAATAATGTATTGGAAATTAATGGTCAAATTATATGCACCAAAACATTCTATGTAAAATAATTTTTTACTGTGAGTAGAAAATGATAAAAATATTTTCCTCTAAAGAGAAAAATGAATGTATTGACAAAATTAAATAGTATTATGATTTTTTTCACACCTGTGAAAGATAAATTATTATTTCAAATTATATATTTTTAATGTTACATTTAAAATTTTTGTGGAATTAATTATTTTTTATGTGCTTTTATTAAAATTAAAATCAAGAATTAAAATAATTACGATTAAATATAAGTGGTTCAAAACTTGATGAATGAATAAATAGGAAAGTATTTTGTCTACATGTGGTTTTGATAACAATGAATCATCTTATGTCTCCCATTTCGAGAGAAATTCTAAATTGGTCATCCTCGAAGTCCGGAGGAAATTCCACTATAATGGTCTGAACATACCCAACCATGTGTTGTGATGCCTTGAAATCATCCTCCCCACATTAAATATGATATAATATCCACACACCTCAAGTCATACACATCAAATTGATGACAATTTCTTTCTAGAATTAAGTACATCTACTCAATAACATAAAAAATAAACATATAAAATTTTATCAGAAAATTAATAAATAGTTTTTCAATCTATAAATTTTAGTTTTTTCAATATATTATAAAATTAGGAGAATAAAATGAAGGTCAACAGTGTATGAGTTTTTACTGTAGAGGATGGGTGGTGATTGTGATTAGCCCCACATGGTCAATAATACAAAATCCGTAGTTGGGGTTTGGGATATGTTGAAATAGTTTTATTGTGGGTTTGCAGATGCACAAGATATGGCCTACCTTTGGGTTGTGGTTATGAAACAATCATAGGCCTTGGTTGGAAGATTCCAATATAATGAGAGGTGGGGATACAAAATCCAAGAGAATGTCCCTTTCAACTTGAGACTCCATTACTGAAATTATAGGAGTATTTCATTTGAGGTTGTGGGGTTTAATAAGATTACCTAAAATTATTTTGGATCAGATCATGTGTTGGTCAGTAAAGATGGACCCACAAGTCATGCTTTAGGGGACAATAGTGAATATTCCACTAGTTTAGTGATAATCAGAAGATAAAATAAATTGAAAATGAGGAAATAAATGAACACAGAATGTAATGGGGAAAACCCGGAAATGAAATAATTAAAAACCTTGGAAAATAGAAGGATCAATATGGGTAAAAGTCGAAACACACACCATTTCTATTACAAAAAAACCATTGTAACATCTCTCTTGAATAATTGAGGAAATATCCTTACAAATTACTTTCCAAACTATTAGTGATAAGATGATAAATCTGGTGAAAGATTCAAAAAATGATAGGATGATATTGTCTTTTATAGGTAACTATTATCCCATATTGCAACCACTATTACTAATTGGTTGGTGGGGTTGGCTACCCACCACACATCAAACTCGCCAACCATGCCTGCCTCCCTTGACAAAGCAAGGGGTGGTGTTGTCCTGCAAAAAAATACATCCAAAAAATCTCCCACATAGAGATTTTGTTGAGAAATAGTATCAACTCCACAAATCTTTTCTATATTCCAAATCACGCTAATAACATCTCAAATAGTTTCCTTGAGGATCTACATCATCTGAACTTATTAGATTCAACTACCATAGTTCTAAATTCTTATATATTTTATGAATATGAATTTTCTACGTATCTACACTTATTTCCCCCACCACATATCATTCAAAGAGATAATATTCCCCAATATACTTCATCCTATAAAAAATAGGTATTTATTACAATGTGAAAGGGTCTTTGAATTTAAAAAAAAGTAGAATCTACTAATGTATGTGCTCGATCTCATCCGATGACTTTCTCATCAATATCTCTCATTTACATGCTTCTGTTGTTGCCATGTACTCCCCATACATCTTTGATAAAGAAAAACAAACTTTAAATTTGAAATATAGCTCACAGGTCCTCCTAGAAGATTAAACACGTAACCAGTAGTGGATTTACTCTCGTTAGAATCACATGCTAAATATAAAACAACATAGCCTTTGATAATGAAATATGATCTTCCATAACATAATTCTGTATAAAAGGTCTCATTGATGTATCTTGGGATCCTCTTCAATATTTTCCAATTATCCAATCCTAGATTCATTATGTACTATATAGCTGCTCCAACATCATGAGAAATGATTGGTCTAGTACAAATCAAAACAAACATCTGAAAACCCACTACTGATGGATATAGTACTCGAGAAATTTCTATCATCTATGATTCACTACATGGACTCAATGTAGAGGATGACACAAATTTTATGGTATGTGGGGTGTAAATTGACATACGGTTATTCTCGTTGAAACATTTCAAGACTTTCCCTATGTAATAATTTTTTAATCCAAGTCTTCCCATTATTTATGTCTCCATAAATATGCATCCCATAAATCTAATTTTCTAGTTTTATGTCCTTCATATCAATATCCCTAGCTGATTGTACATTCGTATATTGGATCAAAAATTTGTTGGGACCTGCAACCAACATCTCATCCACATAAAACAGAAGAATGATGAAATCGTTACCATAAATAACCCATTAATATGAATAAGGATCCAAATAATGTATTTTTTATTCAAGGCTCATGATATAGGAATCAAATCTCTTATTCCAACATTTTGAAATCTTCATGGGATTGTAAAGAGAATTTTGAAACAATAATCGGTGTTCTCTTTTCCTTATTCAATAATTCCTTTTGGTTATAGAATATTTTTGTCTTCATGAACATTACCATGAAGGAAAGATGTATCTGAATCTATCTTCTCAAGATACAAGCTGTATATATCACAAATCTCTATAGATTTGTAAATAATCATCAGTATAACAATAGGATAAAATATTTCATTATTATAAATACCTTCCTTGTCAGCATACCCTTTAACCACCAGTCTTGCATGATATCTTTCCATCTGGTCCTTTCTATATCGTTTGATCATAAATACCCCTTTTTTCCAATATCCTTCATTTCTTGAGGTAATGGAAGAAGATCCCAACTCTTGTTATTGTGTATGGCTTCATTTTCCTCTTGCATAGATTCCATCCATGTGGCTTAATCTAAACAATGGGTCACCTACACAAAAAAAGATATCTCTCCATAATCTGGAAATAATAAGTAAACAATATTCCCCTCAGTGAAAATGTATTAGTGCCATACTGGTGTTCTTTCCTACAGAGATAACAATTTTGGTCCATAATCAATATATAGTTTACCATCTTTCTCTAGTAATGCCTCAGTGAAAACTATTTCTTCCTTGGATTTATCCTTTACTTATATTGTTTTAGTTTATGTATTCTATTTTTCTATGTATTAATAAATTAAAATTTACACCTAGTCTTATATAAAATTCCATCTCTACCTACCAGTATAAATTTCCCGAAGGCCTTCTTTTTTATATTGATTTTTGATAACCCCCCTTCAAGGGATGAGGGGGAACCCTTTCAAGGACCATAGGCTTAAAGATTACATGAGACATAGGTCTTAAAGAAATATACAGTCTATAAATACATGGAACTAATCCTCCCCATCATCTTCATCATCATGTCAGTTCTCCACCTTTTCATGGATTGTTTTAGTTGGCTTTCGGTAATTGCATTGGCTGGTCCTGAATGAAATTCCATACCCTCCCTTTCTGAAGAATATTCTTAGCTTCTGCATAGGTGAATGCTCTTGCTCTGAATCCTCATCTAGAGTCAGCTCATGGTAGAGTCTGTCTAGTCATTTAAGCACAATATCAAGTGTCCTGAAGGCCTTGAGGAGGTCGGAAATCCTTACTGGATCAAATTCCTTGGGTGGAACAATGGTTATAAATGACCCGAGGCCCAAAACGGTGGCCGGAAATCCCAAAAAAATGAATATTTCAGGCAGCTGTTGTATTGAACAGTGTCTTCTACTATACTGCTACAATGCTTCTATGGTACCCATAATTTATGTCTCCAACCAGTTTGATCTCAGGTCTCTTGGATGCACTTTTCAAGTACTCACTGACTAGGCTGAGGCTCATCTATACTGATAACATATTTTTTGGTAGTGGAATCCCACAAACGATACCCCTTCAACCCATCCACATTCCCTAAGACGATACATTCTGTGGATCTTAATTGTAAATTTGATCTTTCCTAGTCTTTAAATAATGCATATACGGGACTTTCAGAAGTATGTAACCAAGAATAGCTTGAATTATTTCCTTTCCACATATCCATCGATGTCTTCAAATCAATCAACATCAAAAGAGATCAGTTTATCACATAATATGAGAGATTTACTACTTCAACACAGAATGTTTTGTATATTTCTATAGTATTTGACATATCCCTTGTTCTTTTGAAAAAGGTTATGTTCATGCTCTCTTTCACTCCCTTATTTTGAGGATTTTACACCATCATGAATTGTCTCTTGATTCCTTCCAATTGAAAATAACTATCAAACTCCTCGCTTTTATATTATCCACCATTTTTAGTCTACATAAACCTATTATTCTTTCCAGATTCATTATCCTTCCATGATTTTAATGTTTTGAAAAATTCAAAAAAATAAACATTCATCTGGATTGGGTACACCCAATTCTATGTGAATAATCATAAATGGGTGATAAAAGGTACTTTTCTCCTCCACGTGATATAACTGATGCATTCTAGTTGTCAGAATGGATCAATTTTCTGATCTCTTGAGTTCATGCAATAGATGTTCTGAACATTAACCTATCCTGCTTTTTTCAAAACACAATTCTCAAAAAATAGAAAGGATATATTTTTAATCCCATGAAAAAACTTCTGATCTAAAATAATATTTAGGCCACCTTCAAACATATGTCTAAGCTACTTATACCATAACGTCGTCAATGCATCCATCGAGGTAGTAGATGTTAAAACTGTCTCTTCATCCTTGTACATTTCACCCAAAATAACATACATGTTCTTTGAGATCATATATACCTTCATCAACACGAGATAACTCTTCAAAATTCTTATCACTCCATTCTCAGTGTGAGTCTTGCATCTGATATCATCAAATTGTCCCAAAGATAATATGTTCTTCTCCAGGCCCCTCACTTGATGTACTTATTGTACAATTTGAGAAATACCAGAATATATCATCAGTTTGATGGTACCAAATCCAAAAATATTAAGGGTGAAATCATTACACATGTACAAAAATATATCTGGGATTGTTTAAAACTGGTCAAAACATTCTAGTTCAGACATCAAGTTGTATTTTTCTCCTATGTCGATTACTCATGAATCATTGACTTGTTGTTTACTTCCAGTAGTCATCATCTCTTCACTGAATTGTAATTCTCCACTTCAATAAGTACTCACAACATTTAGGTCCATGTGTTGAGTTTGGATGCCACTATAACCACACTACATCATCATATCTTCTTGTATTTCATCAATTTCCAGTCGATAATTATCCTTCCACAGCACTTCCCACATCTTCATTTCCCCCAACAGAAAATTATTCCCATTGAATTTTTTTATCTCAAATTTCTTCTTCATATGGTAACCCCACCAGTACAAAACATTATCTATTTCATAATGGTATATTTAAAAAGTTCAACAAATTATTTATGATTTGAAAGATCAAAAGGATTCATAATCACGAAGAATACTTAAAATTATAAGAATTATTAATACAAAAAGAAATTGACTGTTACAAAGCCAGAACTATTATCTCATATCACATTCAAGGATAGATTTCATCTATTCCTAAGTCTTATAGGCTCATCACATAGTCCCTTATAGAGTTCCATCCTAAAACCCATGTGTGACAGTAGTGATTTTCTATCCAAGCTTATATGTTAGCCAAAATTCTTTGTGGAATATGATGTGAGAAATGGGTTTGTACCAAACACATGTGATTTCATTCCTTTGACACCATCCTAAACAACCATAGGGTTTTCATGGTCACCCAAATAAGGATCTAAAATATAATTTTAGATAGTATGAATGCTCAGTTAACTTCCCCCGTGATTGGATACACAATTACATATAAAGAACAGACCTCCTTTAAAATTTATAGGAGGCCAGTTGTTTTAAACTATAAAAAGAAAATATGAATATAAGGAGGGATTCGTAGGATACAAGATCTTATATAGAGTATATTTAGAAATTTAAAAGAATGTAAAAACATGAGTTGTGTATATTACTGGCCTGGGTGAAATCTTAAGGAACCCTACTCTCACACAACCCCCATGAACGTAGGTATTAAACCACTACTCTCTCCCAATGTTGACTTTGCCACTGCGACTCCCTCTTGTGCCTCCTTTCACACCCATGTACTTATATTTTTCAATGATATCCTCTTCTACACATGTTCACTCATACAAACTTATAATGCTCATGCCAACCATAGTAATGAATGTTAATATAAATTTTGAAATAAATTGAGATGAATCATGAAATTAATTGAGATCCATATTTTCTTAAATAGAATAATATCACTAACTAGAATGAATGGAAAATTTGTATCACTGAATATTTTTGAATTTACAGATGGTCTACTGTGGGGAATGGCCCATGTATGGGAGGCAGGTAAGTAGGTAATTCTCTGACTGGTGTGGTGGAAACATAGGAACACAGAACGACATAAAACCATGGTGATGAGGGGCTCAATAGTAGTTCTAGATATCGGGATGGTGCATCACAAGACGGATGATGGAATAATCATGGGTGGATCTTGTAGCTTGGTGCTCTGATAGTGGCAATAGAGAAAAGGCACTTGAATAATGATACTGGATTCTCTAAAGGTGATGATAGCTTGGGCGAAATAGTTCCCACGATCGAACAAATATTTTGACTGCGCTATTAGTGGTGCGGGAGAATGATCTGCGGGGGATTTGGAGGTCAGTTCCAGCTTGACCGAATGATCGGTAGAGGTATAGAATAAAGGATCCCTTATGGGTTGTTAAAAATAAATCAAAGCTAGTGAAAAGGGGGGCATGGAAGATATTATGATATTTTAGTTTAATCTAATGTTACAATTCCATTAAATATATAAATAAGATAAGGATAGGTGGGTGGGTTATCTCTATGACGCGTCTTTTTGGCCTATGTGTGTGATGGGTTCATGTGTTTGAATGTAATTCTACCCATAATAACCTAATAAAATATTATATATAAACATCATATGAAAATTCCCATAGAAAATGTTCTGTGAAAATTTTCATAGAAATTTAAATTTCCACCTAAAATCATAATACATTTTTTTAATATATGAAAATGTATAAATTATAAAACAAATTTCTCAAAAATATTGTAATCCCCGCTGTAAAATTTTATTTCATGTCTCCATAATGTAAGTTTTAATATATTTTTTAACACCGAAATTCTAATATAAATTTATATTTATGTTTTCATTGAAGATATATTGACACATAAATAACCAATTTAAATTTTTAATGAAAATATAAATTTCTAATATTTTAAGGAAATTTCCAATTCAAATTTCATAGGGAAATTCCCTCTAGAAATTTCAAGTACAAATTTCCCCCAGAAATTTTCAGTGAAAAATTCGACATAAAATTTACATTTTAAATAATATTTTAAAAATAATGTGAATATATATTAATTCATAAATAGAAAATATGAAATTTCACTACAAATTTTCATTGAATGTTTACGTTGGAATGTTTTAGTGTATTTTTTCATTTGAAACTTTTAGTGTAACTTATCATTAATATTTACAATGCTTAATTTCAATGTTTTTTTATCTTAATTTTGTGTGTGTTTGTGAGAGTGTTTGTGTATATATATATGTGATTGTGTCTATCCTATTATAAATATACAATATAATTTTGTTGAAATTTGACTTCTAATTTTCTTGTGTATACAAACATGCATACATATATTATATATATCTAAATATATATTAATATAAGTTTATTCATATATAAATTCATAGAAATATATCACTATAAATATATATATATTTATATTCAGAGATTTATACAAGAAATTTTCAATGAAAATTTTCATTGATTACTTTTCATGAATATATATAATGGAAGTTTTTAATGTGTTTTTGTACATAAAATTTTGAGTGAAAATTTCCAATATATATTTACAAAAAAACATAATAAAATGAATTTTTTTTACTATTAAACACAAACACACACACATATAATAATATCAATATACACAATAATATTACATAGTGATTTTCCATTGAAAATTTACATTGTAATTTTTAGTACACGTATATTAAAAATTTAGACTCTGAGTTTACATCAGAAATGTACATTTGAAATCTATAGTAGATATTTAAATTAACTATTTTGAATGAATATAATAAAAAAATACACACATTGAAATAAATTTACAATTTTATTTTCCAATGTAAATTCACACCAAATTTTTTTATAGCATACATACAAACACATAAATTTGCACTGAAAATTTTCATTAATCTTTATTAATGGAAGATTCATATTAATTATTATTTCAATATTTACATTAGAAGATTTAAATTTATACATATAGAAATACATAGATATTTTCAATTAATATTTTCTGAAAATTTCAAATGGAGACTTCTTAAACTTCTTTTTAAATTCTCAATTAAAATTCACAGTGAAATTGTTTTGTTATAAAAAAATGTGGAGGGGGAATTTATAATTATCAGTATAAATTCATACAAAAAATTCAATATAAGAATTAAAATGTATATTAATATAAGTATATTAATACTTACATATATAAATTTTAATCATTAATTATAATTTTATAGTTATCAATGTAAATCCCTACAATAAATTTACAGTGAAATTTTATACTTGAAATTTATTTTCAATAATGTATAATAAATACATATTAAAATATCCAGTGTGAATATATTGACATGTAAATAAAAAATGATACTTTTCATGAAAAAATTACGATGAAAATTTCTACAGGAAATTTCCAATGTAAATTTTTACATGAATTCCATGGTTCAAATTTATCATAAAATATACAATTAAAATAAATCAAATTTCCAATTAAATATAAAATTACAACACCCAATATAAATTTTATACATACCATATATTTCATAATATCAATGTAAAATTTATTTTTTTACAAATATTTATATTGAAACTTTTCTATGTGTATATATATATTTATATATATCGAAATCAATGTATAAATAAATATAAATATAAATTTATGTGAATATACATACACATATATTACAATATGTATTTTCAATAAAAAATAGATATTATAATTTTATTAAAACATTATAAAAGTTTATATATATATTTATATTTATATTTATTTATAAAAAATTTCATTATAATTTTTTATTTTAAAACATCATAAATAATATTAATTTCTTGATGTATGAAAATGTTATTATTATATTAATATTTATTATAATTAAAATATATATATTAGATGAAAAAAGATTCTACATAATTTTATTTTAAAACATTTAAAAAAAATATGTAAACATAAATATATCAAATTCTAATTATCTTGAATGTTTATAAAAATACTTGAAAATTTAGTAAATTTAACAAATTATCCATGTATGCAAAAATATTGTAGATTCCAAGAACAGTGGAAGCATGGAATAGGTCATTCCCAACTATTATTTTTTTCCAGATCAATGATGAATCTGAGATCTACATGAAGATAATCACTATAATGGATGGAATTGTATCAAATAAAAATGAGAACGAAAATCATTCTAGTAGGAGAGGAAGGGTCACTACATACTATTTAAAATTAATTTTTTTAATTAACGAATTACCTTGACTTAATTAATTCTTTGTTTATAGATATTAAATCGTAGTATCATTCTACCATCATTGTATTGTTGAAATCAATAGCATAATTTCTCTAGTGGTGATCAACATGTGTTCCACAGATCTATCGATGTCACTGAAAGAATATCTGTGTGCTAGAACTCCAAATCCTATCGCTTGCATCGTCAACCCTTAGTCTCCTCAAGAACCACTTCCAAATCGTTGTCATGATCTCTTTTGACATGAGAGTAGGAGGGGGAGGATGATCACTCTCTGTTCTTGGGATCATTCCTTTAGAAGGTGGCTTTCTAGGGCTTGAGATGAATCTCCAAATTCATTGTTCAGAACCAAAAAAAATTAATTGGCTCTCATAGAAAATAGTGTGATTTTTTTATATAATTCTAGGTATAAAATAAAATAATTTCACAAGTTCCATATATTATTTATTTAATCTTTGTAGAATCCAATGTCAAACAATAACAATAATAATATTATATTTAACAACATTCGCTTTACTTGGGAATTAAATTTAATATTATATATTCAAGTAATATACTAGATTTATAATTTCTCACTGGACCAATAAACTCAGTCTATCATTCATAAAAAAAATTTATCCTTCCCTTAATAATGAAAAATAATTTTTTAAATAAATATCAGTACATTATTTTTGAATAAATAAATAAATATTTTATTCAGTTAATAGTAATGAAATATTAATAAAACACTCTACTTCCTTTATATTCTCTCAAATAACTCGTGATAGAATACTTGTAATGAAGATAAAATGAATATTTATTAAACCACATGCAGGAATAATATTTTTTATCTTGTTAAATAATAAATAACAATATATTATTTAAAAAAGATTTTGGATACACTTAGTGTGTGACCCTCTAGGCCTCTTTTTGTATTGAAATATATGGTGCACCTAAAGACTAAGGTTATTATCTAAAAGCATTCTAGGAAACCCATAGAGAATCAATTTAGTTATGTAATGACATAACACATCATAAAAACTATCACTGTCTAATATAATTAGTTTATCATGATATTCCAAATGAAGAAGGATTCGTGCTAGTTCCATGAACCTATTTTCTCGATGTCTCTTTCTTTTAATTCCATTAAATTGAATTTTCCTATAGAAAACCATTCTCATGGATTTATTTAGGCTATATAATTTCCATAAAGGGCCTAAGATATTTACTTATACTAAATAATAGAATAGAAAAATCCATTCTCACATTATTCATTAATTCAATATTACTTGTGATGCACCTAATGTATCCTACCTCTTTCTGAACAACTATAGTCCCGGTTTTCATCAATACATCAAGGTATGCAACTCATAATCTTCATTAATAATCATATTAACTTGTAAATATCAATACAAAATTTCAATGATAGGAACATCCAATAAAACATATTAATGTGGATTTCTTACCGGTGGCTCCCAATCTCATAATATCCTACTAGATATTACCAAGGGAGTACACCACGAGAAGGTGCCTTAATGTCCTATGAGTATCCACCCCTGATATCCTATATCACTTGTGTCCCTAAAATAATATCATCCTTCTAGAAACCATATATTCAAGAATAATGTCATAGCCCATCTATGTTCTCATCCTAGAGAAGAAATGTTATGAACCTTTAGTGTGAAAAAAACTTTAAGGAGATTATCACATACAATGTAATGTATAATAAGAGTCAATATTTAATAATAATTTTATTAATATTCAAAAACACTGAATACAAGTGATCATAAGGTACACAAAACATGGTTCTAGTGAACCAGCTCAAATAGAAACCCAAATTCAATAGATCTAATTGATTACAACTCTGTATCTTCTATCTCTCACAAGATACTCAGGGTTTTGGTGGAGATAGTCTATTTGTTAATGTGTCCACCAAATGTTCTTCCATGGGTACTATAATTACTTAAAATTCAGTTCTTTGCTAAAAATCCTTCAAAATGTGATACTTCCAGATTATCTTCATTGTATGTTGGTGTGACCTTGGTTCTTTTTCAAGAGGCACTACTGCAGTATTATCAAAATACAATGTGATATGGTCTTTACTATTGGGTACCACATCAATATCTTGGAAAATGTTCGGCCTCAAAAAAGATTAAGTTGATGCATCAAAAGCCACTATTTACATCTAATCCATAATAGAATCAATGAAAATGGGCTGCATTGAACTCATCCATTTTACAACTCCTCTTTTGAGATAGAAAATATATTTTGATTGTAACTTCAGATCAATCTAATTTGTATAAATTTAAATTAATTATAACCACTAAAGATCATTTCCTCATCTCCTATATACACTAGGAATATGCCCTTAGTAATTCTCCAACACTTAAGGATAACATTAATAATAGACCAATGCTGTTCCCCAAGATCTACTTGATATCTATCTACCATGGTCAATGAATTTAAAACATAAATTTTGGTATATTACATGGATAATATTATTTATCGTATCGCTGAATAATATGGGATCTCATTCATTCTCTCATTCTCCTGTTGTTGCTGGCGAAACATTTTCGTAGAAATATGTATACCAAGTGACACTAGATATAATCCTCTCATGGATAGTTCTATAATAATTATCTCTAGTATCTATTCAATATATGTACTTTTACTTAGTACAAGAAACCTCTTGGATCTATCACATATGAACTTGATCCCTATAATATATACATCCTCACATAAGTCCTTCGTGGAGAAACATTTGTTAATCTATCCTTAAATGACCATAATACTGGTATGTTATTTCCAATAAGTAATATGTCATCAATATATACTACCAGGATAATGTCATCATTTCCACCAAACCTATTGTAATGACATGGCACAAATTTATTCTTAATGGAACAAAATTCTTTTATGGATTCATCAAATCAAATATTCCAAGACGTGGATGCTTTCTTAAATCCATAAATTGTTCTATGAAACTTGAACATCATGTTTTGATCACTTGGAGTCCCAAACACATCGAGGTATGTCATATAGGCATCTTCCTGAACTTTCCCATTTACGAAAACTATTTTGATATCAATCTTCCAAGTTTTATAGTCATGATAAACTTCTATAGTGAATATATTTTTTATGGATTTAAATAAGGTAACTAGGGAAAAGGTTTCATCATAGTTAATTACTTGAAAATTTTTAAAACATATTTCCACTAACCTTACTTTATATGTATTTACATAACATTCCATTTCTCATTTTCACTTGATTACCCATTTCCACCCAATGAGATTACATCAATTGGTGCATCCACTAGAACCAAAACATGGTTCTAATACATGGAATCCATTTTAGAATTCATGTATTCTCCCCATTATGCTGATTTTCATCTCTCTACTACCTATATTTGGGAGAGAGGATCATCATTGAAAACCAATAATTATTAACCAATTTCAGTTACTAGAATAAAATAACTCCCCAGTTCTCTAACCTATCCTTCACTCTTATGCAGTACTTTTCTTTCAAAACAACATCTTCCAATGAGACCTGTGGAATCTATTCTTGTATCAGCTATTGTGTGTCATTATCATTAATTTCATAAAAGTCAATCTTTCTCCCACTATCCTTTTTTAAATGTTCTCTCTATCAACAAATACAGCTTTTCTAGAGGCAACCACATTCTTGTCTGAGGGGTTTTATAGGTATGATCCATTTATTACCTTAGGATTACATATATATATATATACACACACTGATCCCTAGTATGATCTTTCATTTCCTAATAAGGCCATAATAAATGCCTCGCAACCCCATACATGTGTTTGAGACAAAACGGGTTTATTTCCACCCTGTAACTCGAAGTTACTTATATTTTCCACATTATTTGGTACTCGGTTTAATGTTTATGCCACAACATGTAATGCATATCCCTAAAAAATAATGGAAGATATATATATGAATCATTATCAACCATACCATGTCTAACAATGTGTGATTACTCCTTTCACTAACTCTATTCCATTTTGGTATGTATGGTGGTGTGAGTTGAGATAGAATCCTAAAATCTGATAGAAAATCAATAAACTCTTGGTTAATATATTCAACACCTCAATCAAATCAATACTTCATTATCTTCTTATCAAGATGATTCCTCACTTCATTGTTGAATTTCATGAATTTCAATATGGAATCAGACTTATACCACATCATGTCGGAGTAACCATATCTAATGAAGTCATCAGTAAGAGTTATGAAGTAAGAATATCCATATCTATATTCAACTAAAAATGGTCCACACATATCAGTGTGTACTAACCCTATAATCTATATATTGTTTTCACCCTATCCACCAAAAAACGTTTTGTACATTTTTGTCAAATGATTTTCACTTACATGACCATGAAGTTGTTTCCAAAGATGGTTGTTATATGAGTCATGTGATCCTAATTCCATATCAATTTCCAATAATTTGTTTTTATAATTTAATACATAAATATTGTTATCTAAATGAACCATACCACAAAATATGTTGTCTTTATAAAAAAATTAAATTTTATTTCCAAAATTGATAACAAACTCATCTTTTTTTATGAATTATATAGAAATTATGTTCTTGGTAACCATAGGTACATAATAAAAATATTTTAAAACCAAAATAATTCATGTTAGAAATGAAAGTTAGAAGTCATAATAGCGATAATATCAATCCTAGCATGATTATCAGCTTTAAGATCCACCTCTCCTCTATAAATATTTCATAATCTACATGGTTCCTGCATTTCAATAAAGATGTGAGAACCACAGGATATATATAATACAAAATTTGGAGATTTTGATAGAATATAATGAATAAAGAATGTGCATTTAGCTTCCCATTTCATCTAGGTGTAGTTCCTCTTTTAGTGTCCTAGATTTCCACATGTAAATCATACTGCCTCATTTTCCTTACACTGCCTCTGGATCTTCATTTTCTTGGAAGGATGGTTCTAATGAAATTTATAATTATTATGATTCTTAGGAGACATTTTCTTGTTCTTAATTTTATTATTCACCATAATGACCACATGTTTTTCACACCTCATATCCTTATCCACTAAACAAATCAAAGTACGATGTTCAGAAATAATCTTCTCATTATTTTTCATATCATAATTTACAATAAAATAATTAAAGGTCTCAGTATATGATGAATGTATGAGATTTTTACGTAACTTATCTAGGAATTTAATCCCTATTATTTCTAAGAGTTTAATTTATCCAGTAATATTGTCTACATGAAGACCATATGGAATAGAATATCAAATATTTGTTGTAAATAATGCTTTGTAGATCATGTACGTATCATGTATTTTCTTCGATTGAAATATATCAGGAAGGTGTTACATCATGCTATAGGTATCCATGTCCTTATTTTTTATCAAAAGCTATTTGGATGGGGATTATAGTAAAAAACATTGAACATCTAGGAAATTGTTTAACTGTTTATTATGGAGCAATAACTCTTCACCAATTTCTTCATTACAAAGAATATATGGAATAGGTTCTTCTAACACATTCAATTTCTTTTATAGTGAAGGATAATGCAGAAGACCCATTGACACTCTTTGAAATTAATGCTGGTGAGAATGTTATAATTATCATGTATGGATCGAAATGATTTGTTTCAAGTCAATATAATGTTTTTTCTACAATATAATATAATCATAATTTTTTTACATTATCTAACAACATTTAAAAAAATTAATAAATAGTGTAATTTTTAATATCAAACTATTTAATTGAAACCTAATAGGCCATAAAAGTTTCTTTATAATATCCATCATCTTTGATGTTCTAGTGGAAATGATCTATATTTTCCTTCTCATTACCCCAACATTGGTTGGTCAAGAAACAAGAATGGTTTTAGGTAAGCATTATAAATGAAAATTACATTAACCCATAGTTCCATTATATTTTGAGTGGACTCCTCAACAATGAAATCCTTAAGTTTTATCTCCTCAAACCTTCCATCTCAGTTACATTATGCCTTTATTTGGCCTCTAACTGTTGATGAGAGCTATGTTAAGTCAAAACAAAACTTCACGTTAGAATTTCATGATAATTTAAATCACACCAAATTTGGTGGTCATGCACTTTGACCTATTTTTATATTTTAACTAATTCACTAGAATGATATACCAACAGAATATATTAGATTGAGGGATTTTATGGTTTCATGCATAAAATTCCACTAATTATATTTATCACATTCTTCTAAATATTAAGTGTATTTACTTTAGTGAATAACCATGTATTGGTTAATATTTATGGATAATATGGTTTATTTTAGTTCTATATTTCATGCATGTAATTTTTGTTAATTAATTTGATCATGAAAATACATACATAATGAAATAACCTTGAAACATGATAGAAATAAAATAATAATGCGGTATAATCACGATTTTTACAAATATTTATAATATCTATTAGTTGATAAACTATCCATTGATCAAGGTGAAAATTAATTTGAACCAATTAAGGTTTTTGTTAGATATTTCCACCTATCCACCTATATATCTCTCTTGGATTGGTTTTTCCTAAAATCCAATCATAAACCACCTCCACTTTCTTCAGAGCTCCATCCATTACATATGCTTTTACTTAGATTTATGTGAGGGAAATTAGGGGTTTAAATAAAATAAACCATGGGCACATAGGCCCTTACATAATAAGATGATATAAGCCACACATGCCAACTATTTTAATTTAATAATAAATTAAATTAAACTAATCACTTAGAATGGTCTATTCCATGCTCATTATTATCCACATGCATGCCACAAATTATGCCTTTAATGAAATAACATTTAATTATTAATTGTTTTTATTTAATACAAATCATGATAGAATAAATTAATTATGTTGATTAACTAATCATTTCATTTATCTAAATTATCATCCAAATTTCATTGAGATTATCATCCATGATACATTTAAAAAAAATAAATTTATTTTTTTGAAATTAACTGTGTATATATATAAGGCCCCAGCCTTAATCTTTACTTAATATTGAATTAAATGAATAGTTCACATTGAGGATCTTTTCAGGTTTAGAGTGTTAGAGAATTAGAACATAACTATTACATCTCAAAAGATTACAAAGTAGACACTTCTACTAAGTTTCCATAAAATAAAAACTCATAAAAAACATGTATAGTTCCATGTTTTAGGTAGCATGACTTTCCCTTGATCCCATCCTTGACCCTATTCCACGCTAAGTCCTGTGAAAAACATTTCAAAAACTTGGGATGAGCATAAGAAGCTCAGTAAGGGATACACACAGAATAAAAACTGTTAGTTTTTCAAAACAACAAGTAAACCATGAATACTTTATCAATGTAATACTTTTCACCTTCATAAAGTAGTAAAAACTATTCACTGAAAAAGAAAGTATCATTACTTACCTTTTTTTAACCAAAGGATTACCATAAAACCCATATAAAGAACACAAAACATATATAAAGGTAACTTGGGACATAAACATACTTATGTGGAATAACCATACGGTTGACTTTCACACATATAACTTAATGGAATAGCCATACGGAAAATTTCCATACATACTTAATGGAATAGCCATACGGCCAACTTCCATACCCAATGTATTGGAGGTTATAACGTAACCACCTTTCCTAGTATTCACGGCACCACCCGTTATATGGTTTATAACGTAACCACCCGTTAATGTCCAAGTACCAATATAAAATCATAAAACATAAAACCAATATAAAGGAATGATAACATTTCCACATTTCAATCACAATATATCATAAATATATTGACATAATAGAATCCTTTATCAAAACCATTTTCAATACCAAAATACATAAAAGAGTATATGGTATTTATTTTATTTTAAAAACATTACGGCTTGTTGAGGAAGCCAAAGACCAAATAATACTCGCGGCGGCAGAAAAGGTCGTTGTCACAGCGTACGAAAAAAAACATTCCTTTTTGTCGTTTAGTAAAAAGCTTCGTAGAAAAAGATTCATTTTGTATAAAAGTAAAAGTCAAAGGGGTTTATACACCGTATAAAAGAAAGTTTTGTATAAAACGAAATATGCCTCAATGAAAGGAGATTGAGACGAAGTCCCTTACAAAGATCATTTTTTTAAATAAAATAGATCTATTATGTGTATTCACTATAATTACACATAAATAAAGTACAAATACAAGATAGGACATAACAATATCATGACATAATTTGAATGTATGAGACTAACCCAACGAATGGAAATTGTGTTAAGAAGTTCCCTTACAAAGACGGTATCCTTTGTTAAAGGATAAATCAATTACATAATTATGTGTCACAAACAAATACACCAAATATAAGTGGATATTAAGTGTAAAATAATCAATGGTCATTCACACATATTCAAAGGATGACATATTCAATAACTATATGTTGAACCCAAAGAAATCGAAATTGGGTTAAGAAGTTCCCTTGACAGCCTAACGGCGTCACATCAAAATTAGTTGATGAGAGATAAAAAGTGTATCTCATCACTTGGACAAAAAAGTTAAATCAATAAGGATATATGAGAACATATCCCAACATAACAATATGTAAATTAAAAGACCCAACAAAAGAAGTCTTTTAAAAAGAGGAGGGTGAAAGGTTCCCTTACCGACTTGGGTATCTTTCAAAACATACGCCTCGTAAAGGAAGGACAATACAACATTGATGAAAATACTCATAAATTAAAGAATATTACACAATGAGTAAAATAATGTGCAGTACATACACCACTCAAAGGAAAATTGTGGAAAATGTAGCATAAATCTCATGGGAATAAAAGTGAGATGAAAAATCCCTTACGAAAACTCGGCAGCCTAACGGCGCCACATAAAATTTTAAAATGGATTGATGAGAGAGAATAGGGTCTCTCATCACATGAACATAAAAATTACAGTAAGTTTCATATAAAATAACATCCCAATAACAAGAAAGATGAGCTTTAGAGGGAATGACATAAAAGAGTGCACTTAAAAAGAAAGAGAGGAGTAAGATCCATTACCTTGGGTCCGACGTGACTCGATCATTTTTTAACGTCCTGAATAATAAACATGAGTTAATTTATACTTGCTTAAGAACCTTTTCCAAGTTGATTATTCCTTTTATATCAATTATTGACATGTTATAAACATTATGTAATCATTTAAGTTAATAATGTTTGTTTTGTCGATATTTGGTTCTTAAGTCGAAAGTGGACTTCTTACAATTACATGTTGTTCGTGTGCTCAAATGTTCTTTATATCCAGAATGACATTCTTGATTTGGATATCATATATATCATATATATCTAGAATATACATGTATTTAAATATCACATAATCATTTAGATGAAATAAATGAAATGCACTGTTCATGGAGACGGTAAGCCGTACGTACGCATGAATGCTACTTTCATTTCTATCTTGTATTAATGGAATTAAAACTATATGAGAGGTATGTATATTTTAATTCCATAATTATGTTAATAATTTATATGTATCATACCTCATATATATCCATTATATATATGTACTTATAATAGTACATAATATTTTGAGATAAGAAATGAAATGTACCGTTCATGGAGACGGTAAGCCGTACGTACGCATGAACGCTACTTCCATTTCTATTTCATATTTAATGGAATTAAAAAATAATGATACATAATATTATTTTAATTCCAGTATGGTATCATATATAATATCATTAAATATACCCTTTATACGTACCACATATGGTAATAACGAATCAAATCACTTTGAGGGGGCGGTAGTCCGCACTTCCTTAAATGAAGATATCGCGTATACCCATAATGGAATCCATAAAGGTAAGCCACAAATGAAAAATACAGAAGCTAAAGTAAAACATAAACATATTATATATCATATATAAATATAGTGACATCATAATGGCCACCTTTGAAGGTGTTAAATGAGTATTGAACAATCATCATTTCGGGAGGTAGAATTTTGTCATCCACGGAAACCGTATGTTCTTTAACCATTTGATGTAGTTTTGTGATAGTGTAGCTCAAATAAATCTTATAACAACATCATAGTATATTGAATATACTGGTGTTGTTACAAGATAAGTAAATAAAAAGAGTTTAGGGGGTTGGAGAAGCAAAAATAAAACAAATGAAAATGAGAGAATGAATTACCTTTAAAAGTGTAACTTCTTTTGATTTGAGCCTAAAGGCTTCCATTGAAAGGATTATGCCCTAAAGTAATCCTCTAGGATGAGGAGAGGGATTTGTAGAGAGTAAATGGGCAGGGTTTGGCCGAGCCAAAGGCTTTGGGAGTGTGGGTAATGAGGTAGAGGTGGGGGCCTTTTATAAGAGGAGAGGAGGGGCACTTTTGGAAAGTAAAGAAATATTACTTTATTTGAAAATGAGTTTCGGATTTAAAGGGTCCCACATTGATATAATTCTAGGATAAGGTGATAAGGTTTCTAAATCCACCCATCCAATTGGTTTTGGACATGTGTAGGTCTTAGATTTTACATTATCTTTCCATTTTATTTAAATCGTTAAATAATGAGGTCATCGCTGCATCATCATGATGTCATATATAATTTAATTTATTTAGTGTCTAAAAATTATAAAAAAACAATCATGATGTAGGAAATAATTTTATCTTTCCAATGACTATTTATAATCAAAACTCTAAATTTTATAACCCCATGTAACAATTTGTTTAGTAAAACATGTCATGTTTGTGTTATTTTTACTTTAACATTAAATAAAAAGATATTTATGTCATTTTCCAACCAAAGTGGCTCCATGGGGTCCCCAAGTTGACCCATGGGTTTTCTTGGTCGGCCATGACAATTCCAATGAGGTTAGGACATGTGTCAAGTTCATTTAATATTAATAAAACATTATTTTTAACTTAAACTACACTAATTACCTCTAATCGCGATTAAAACTTAATAAGCTACTATTCACCAAAAAATTATTTTTATCCCATTGAACCAAATTTTACTTCTTAATGAAAACCATGTATGTTGGATTTTTTAAATTCAAAACACAAAGATGGAAAATTTTCATTTAAATGGAAAAATCAATATTTATAAGTACCACTTAGTGGTGTCACTATTCATCAAAAATTGATGTTTTTCAGAAAAAAACCCAAAAATTCACCCTAAGCTATATTTGATATTCCGAATTTAAAAATGAAGCCTATTTTAAAAAATTCAAAACATATAAGTCACATTAATTAATTTAATAATTAATTCCCGCTGTCAGAGCAAATAGCGTGTTTTTATGAAACAATAAGTATCAAAAGATTGACACTGGTTTAAGTCTGATTTCAAAGTGAAATTAATTCCAACGACCACTATTGGATTTAATGGTAAAAATATATTATATTTTCACATTAAAACCAATTAAAAATATAATCTAATCATATAAATAAATTAGATTAAAAAGAGGTTTTGAATTAAAATTCATCATTTTACACTATTCATTAAAAAAATGAACTTTATCGGAAAGATGCCAAAAATTTACACAAAGTAAATTTTGATGTCCCGATTCTTAATAAGATTTTTATTTGGTCCAAAAGAATGTTTAAGAGTGAACAACACTATATTTAATGATCGTTCAACATCAAAAGGTGATAAGTGAACCTTTAGTGAAAACTAGGGCATATACGCCTAAAATTGAATTCTTTCCGTATTTTAAGCCTCTATCCTTTATTGGATAAATGTAAAAACATTTAAAAACATATATAATCATATTTTAGTTATTTCTATCCATTCCCGCCATTACAACGGCTACATGTTTACTACCATTTAAAATAATATTATTTTATTATTAGAGTGCAACGTAAGATTCCCAAGAAACTCGTTGTTGCGTGTTGGGTACGCCATCGAGCATAGCATCCCCTTTAAAGTCATATCAATATTTTATTCACAAATATGGATAAATATGAAAATTTCATATTCTTTATTTACCTGGGTTGTTACATTCTTCCCCCCTTTTGGGAATTGCGTCCTCGCAATTTTTAAAATTGAGCTTGGAAACATCCTTGAAAGTGCCACACCGGAACAAGAGTCGGTAAAACAATCACTTTTAAATAAATAAAGATAAGCACAGAGGTCACCCGAGTTAACCCATACTAGGATTCCATGTATAAAAATATGGACATGGAGGAAAAAAAACAAAGGGTCATGTTCTGATGGAGAGTGATAGAAAACATGTTTAGGAGAAAGTTAACAATAAGAAAATTACAAACTTGTGATGGGTTAAACGGTATTCGATTCCCCAGTAGGAAAAGTTAATAGACAACATTTTTGTTTTAAGATACTTTTTATTGAGGAATTTATTCATAAGGAAACATAATCACTTATCATGTTGACTTTCAACTTTTACTAGATTCCTTAATCAAACTCGTATTTTTTCCAAAATACGAGTATTTAGGGAGACTTGTTCGCATTAAGAGTACTATAATCAACTTCTAGAGAATTACCTAATCCACAAAAGAGAACTATATACATCCCATGTCTTTAGGCTTTACCCAAAACCAAAACCAAAAAGGTTAGTACAAGGTCAGATAATCCAGAAAAGGATAACCCATTAAAAAGAAAATCCATGATTAATCTCAAAAATTTGTCCAACAAAATCCAAAGTTCAACGAGGACCATCTGAAAAACAATTTTTCCATAAAATTCTTCAAAGTAAACTAATATAAGATTGAAACCCAAATATTTGAAGGATTTAGTCACATAGTCTTCCAAGTTAAATCGTAACATTTATCTCCAAACAACATCAGTTGCTCCTAAAGTCTCATATTGAAAAGTAATTAACCTAATCACATGTCCTCTATGATAGGTTAATCATTTTCATAAATAACCCAAAAGCAGCTTACTCTTAAAAAAGAATCAGTCAAACTAACCAGGGACTTCACGTAGTCCAGTGGTAGACGATAAATACCAGTCGCACTTTGGTTGTGGGTTCGATTCCCGCAGCTTTGTCCGACGCGACGGGTTATCACACGGTCTGCATGTTGTCCTTTTTCCAAAACTATATAATTCTTAAAACATTCCCCAAAACAATATAAAAACTTCAAAAATAATCATAACATATTTTAACCTCAAGTTTATCTCATGGCCTTCATTTGCCATCATATCATATAATAACCCATAATTACATCAAAAGTAAGCATCATATAAACTCTAATGGTTACCTTTATAATTATTACCTGAACTTCCACATCGATTGGTCATCTTGTACATGATTAATTATAGAACATACCAAGGTTCAAGTGGTTGATCATGACTCCTTGATAGTTGGTTTAGAACAACCACGAGTTTCCTCATTGAATCCCCCATTTTATCTAGTATCTTAATCAAAGAACCACCACAGTTTCCTTCAAACCTGTTGTCTCTTTGGTGCCAGCTAGATCCATTCATTCACTAAAAACAGAAATGTCAGTGTGAGTATATCAACAAAACCATCATGTACTAATGAGGAAGGTAAACACTATGATACACTTACTCATTCACTTTAACTAAAACTAGGACTCTTATTGAAATCCTAACCATTATGGTAATGTCACTTATTCTTAGAGAATACCCTAAACTCTAAAGTTATCTAAACCGACCTTTGATACCAACTATAAGGCCCCAGCCTTAAACCTTACATAATATTGAATTAAATGAATAATTCACATTGAGGATCTTTTCAGGTTTAGAGTTTTAGATAATTAGAACATAACTATTACATCTCAAAAGATTACAAAGTAGACACTTCTACTAAGTTTCCATAAAATAAAAACTCTTAAAAAGAAACATGTATAGTTCCATGTTTTAGGTAGCATGACTTTCCCTTGATCCCATCCTTGACCCTATTCCACGCTAAGTCCTGTGAAAAACATTTCAAAAACTTGGGATGAGCATAAGAAGCTTAGTAAGGGATACACAAAGAATGAAAACTGTTAGTTTTTCAAAACAACAAGTAAACCATGAATACTTTATCAATGTAACACTTTTCACCTTCATGAAGTAGTAAAAACGCTTCACTGAAAAAAAAAGTATCATTACTTACCTTTTTGTAACCAAAAGATTACCATAAAACCCATATAAAGAACACATAACATATATAAAGGTAACTTGGGACATAAACATACTTAAGTGGAATAACAATACGGTTGACTTCCACACATATCACTTAATGGAATATCCATACGGCCAATTTCCATACATACTTAATGGAATAGCCATACGGCCGACTTCTATACCCAATGCATTGGAGGTTATAATGTAACCACTCGTCCTGGTATTCACGGCACCACCCGTCATATGGTTTATAACGTAACCACCCATTAAAATGTCCAAGTACCAATATAAAATCGTGAAACATAAAACCAATATAAAGGAATGATAAAATTTACACATTTCAATCACAATATATAATAAATATATTGACATAATAGAATCCTTTATCAAAACCATTTTCAATACCAAAATACATAAAACAGTATATGGTATTTATTTTATTTTAAAAACATTACGGCTTGTTGAGGAAGCCAAAGACCAAATAATACTCGCGGCGGCGGAAAAGGTCGTTGTCACTGCGTACGTAAAAAAAACATTCCTTTTTGTCGTTTAGTAAAATGCTTCGTAGAAAAAGATTCCTTTTGTATAAAAGTAAAAGTCAAAGGGGTTTATACACAGTATAAAACAAAGTTGTGTATAAAACGAAATATGCCTCAATGAAAGGAGATTGAGACGAAGTCCCTTAAAAAGATCATTTTTTTAAATAAAATAGATCTATTATGTGTATTCACTATAATTACACATAAAGAAAGTACAAATACAAGATTGGACATAACAATATCATGACATAATTTGAAAGTAGGAGATTAACACAAAGAATGGAAATTGGGTTAAGAAGTTCCCTTACAAAGATGGTATCCTTGGTTAAAGGATAAATCAATTACATAATTATGTGTGACAAACAAATACACCAAATATAAGTGGATATTAAGTGTAAAATAATCAATGGTCATTCACACATATTCAAAGGATGACATTTTCAATAACTATATGTTGAACACAAAGAAATCGAAATTGGGTTAAGAAGTTCCCTTGACAGCCTAACGGCATCACATCAAAATGAGTTGATGAGAGATAAAAAGTGTATCTCATCACTTGGACATAAAATATACATCAATAAGGATATATGAGAACATATCCCAACATAAAAATATGTAAATTAAAAGACCCAACAATAGATGTCTTTTAAAAAGAGGAGGGTGAAAGATTCCCTTACCGACTTGGGTATCTTTCAAAACATACGCCCCGTGAAGGAAGGACAATACAACATTGATGCAAATACTCATAAATGAAAGAATATTAAACAATGAGTAAAATAATGGGCAGTACATACACCACTCAATTGAAAATTGTGGCAAATGTAGCATAAATCTCACGGGAATAAAAGTGAGATGAAAAATCCCTTACGAAAACTCGGCAGCCTAACGGCGCCACATAAAACTTTTAAAATGGATTGATGAGAGAGAATAGGGTCTCTCATCACATGAACATAAAAATTAAAGTAAGTTTCATATAAAATAAAATCCCAATAACAAGAAAGATGATCTTTAAAGGGAATGACATAAAAGAGTGTACTTAAAAAGAAAGAGAGAAGTAAGATCCCTTACCTTGGGTCTGACTTGACTCGATCGTTCTTTAACATCCTGAATAATAAACTTGAGTTAATTTATACTTGCTTAAGAACCTTTTCCATGTTCATTATTCCTTTTATATAAATTATTTACATGTTATAAACATTATGTAATCATTTAAGTTAATAATGTTTGTTTTGTCGATATTTGGTTCTTAAGTCAAAAGTGGACTTCTTACAATTACATGTTGTTCGTGTGGTCAAATATCCTTTATATCCAGAATGACATTCCTGATTTGGATATCATATATATCATATATATCTAGAATATACATGTATTTATAATATCACATAATCATTTAGAGGAAAGAAATGAAATGCACCGTTCATGGAGACGGTAAGCCGTACGTACGCATGAACGCTACTTTCATTTCTATGTTGTATTAATGGAATTAAAACTATATGAGAGGTATGTATATTTTAATTCCAGAATTATATTAATAATTTAGATGTATCATACATCATATATATCCATTATATATATTTACTTATAATAGTACATAATATTTTGAGATAAGAAATGAAATGTACCGTTCATGGAGACGGCAAGCCGTACGTACGCATGAACGCTACTTCCATTTCTATTTCATATTTAATGGAATTAAAACATAATGATACATAATATTATTTTAATTCCAGTATGGTATAATATATAATATCATTAAATATACCCTTTATACGTACCACATATGGTAATAACGAATCAAATCACTATGAGGGGGCGGTAGTCCGCACTTCCATAAATGAAGATATCGCGTAAACCCATAATGGAAGCCATAAAGGTAAGACACAAATGAAAAATACAGAAGCTAAAGTAAAACATAAACATATTATATATCATATATAAATATAGTGACATCATAATGTCCACCTTTGAAGGTGTTAAATGAGTATTGAATAATCATCATTTCGGGAGGCAGAATTTCGCCATCCACGGAAACCGTATGTTCTTTAACCATTTGATGTAGTTGTGTGAGATTTTAGCTCTAATAAATCTTATAACAACATCCTAGTATATTTATGATACTGTTTTTGTTACAAAATAAGTAAATAAAAAGAGTTTAGGGGGTTGGAGAAGCAAAAATAAAACAAATGAAAATGAGAGAATGAATTACCTTTAAAAGTGTAACTCCTTTTGATTTGAGCCTAAAGGCTTCCATTGAAAGGATTATGCCCTAAATTAATCCTCTAGGATGAGGATAGGGATGTGGAGAGAGTAAATGGGCAGGGGTTGGCCGAGCCAAAGGCTTTGGGAGTGTGGGTAATGAGGTAGAGGTGGGGGGCTTTTATAAGAGGAGAGGAGGGGCACTTTTGGAAAGTAAAGAAATATTACTTTATTTGAAAATGAGTTTCGGATTTAAAGGGTCCCACATTGATATAATTCTAGGATAAGGTGATAATGTTTCTAAATCCTCCCATCCAATTGGTTTTGGACATGTTTAGGTATTATATTTTACATTATCTTTCCATTTTATTTAAATCGTTAAATAATGAGGTTATCGCTACATCATCATGATGTCATAAATAATTTAATTTATTTAGTGTCTAAAAATTATAAAAAAAACTATCATTATGTAGGAAATATTTTTATCTTTCCAATGACTATTTATAATCAAAAATCTGAATTGTATAACCCCATGTAACAATTTTTTTAGTAAAACATGTCATGTTTGTGTTATTTTTACTTTAACATTAAATAAAAAGATATTTATGTAATTTTCCAACCAAAGTGGCTCCATGGGGTCCCCAAGTTGACCCATGGGTTGTCTTGGTCTTCCATGACACTTAAAATGAGGTTAGGACATGTGTAAAGTTCATTTAATATTATAAAAACATTATTTTTAACTTAAACTACACTAATTACCTCTAATCGTGATTAAAACTTAATAAATTACTATTCACCAAAAAATTATTCTTATCCCATTGAACCACATTTTACTTATTAATGAAAACCATGTATGTCAGTTTTTTGAAATTCAAAACACAAAGATGGAAAAATTTTCATTTAAATGGAAAAATCAGTTTTTATAAGTACCACTTAGTGGTGTCACTATTCATCAAAAATTGATGTTTTTCAGAAAAAACCCAAAAATTCACCCTAAGCTATATTTGATATTCCGAATTCAAAAATGAATTCTATTTTACAAAATTAAAAACATATAAGTCACATTAATTAATTTAATAATTAATTCCCGTTGTCAGAGCAAATAGCGTGTTTTTATGAAACAATAAGTATCAAAAGATTGACACTGGTTTAAGTCTGATTTCAAAGTGAAATTAATTCCAACGACCACTATTGGATTTAATGGTAAAAATATATTCTAATTTCACTTTAAAAACAATTCAAAAGATAATATAATAATATAAATAAATTAGATTAAAAAGTGGTTCTGAATTAAAATACAACATTTTACACTATTCATTAAAAAAATGAACTTTATCGGAAAGATACTAAAAATTTACAAAAAGTAAATTTTGATGTCCTGATTCTTAATAAGAGTTTTATTTGGTCCAAAAGAATGTTTAAGAGTGAAAAAAACTATATTTAATGATGGTTCAACATCAAAAGGTGATAAGTGAACCTTTAGTGAAAACTAGGGCATATACGCCTAAAATTGATTTATTTCCGTATTTTAAGCCTCTATCCTTTATTGGATAAATGTAAAAACATTTAAAAACATATATAATCATATTTTAGTTATTTCTATCCATTCCCGCCATTACAAAGGCTACATGTTAACTACCATTTAAAATAATATTATTTTATTATTAGAGTGCAACGTAAGATTTCCAAGAAACTCGATGTTGCATGTTGGGTACGCCATCGAGCATAGCATCCCCTTTAAAGTCATATCAATATTGTATTCACAAATATGAATAAATATGAAAATGTCATTTCTTTATTTACATGGGTTGTTACAATATAAGTGAAACCTAGAGGAAACACAGTGAATACCTATCTGATTCAACCCAACACGTATTATATACATACACTATCTACTCTTGTGACATATGGAATACATAACATATCACAAAATTTCATGATGCGTAATTCAACATAATGATTACACAAATTACATAATTTTTTTTTGGATATGTGTAATGATTCAATGGATCTTGAGTAACAATTTTAATATGACTCATACTTGATATAAATATATGAACACTATCACGATATTAATTAAACATTTATATATTTCTATATATTAACACTTATCATATGGTGTTTCATGTCAACTTAATGACTACGCACAAGCACATATCACATGGTTTACGTATTATAATAAATAAATATTAAATCTACATAATTTGGTACAAGTAAACTATGTTTACATGTGAGCTACATGACGTTAACATCTCTCACTGTGTATACAAGTCACATGTTGTGGGACTCATTGTGTAAATTGTGCCTCAGAAAATCGGAGTACATTGGGTGTATAAACAACAACATAACATGTGCTCTCAGTGGTACATGGTCACCAAATAGGTAATCTATGTATGGAAATAGATGGCATGTTTGTGACTCAAAGGGACTACACACTTTGTACATTCGATACACGATGTGTCTTCCAGTTTAACATGAGAACCACTAGGCTAGTCAACCCACTGTGTAAGAAATAAATACAACGTGTGTCGTCAATGCATATTTTTTGAATTAATTTCCGAATCCTTGGAACCTATGAATGATATATATGATTTAAAATCATTCATAAAATTATTTATATTAATGTGACCTATGAGAAATGTTGGAGTAAGAAACAAATCTCACATTTCAGATTAAAATAACCATTAAACATGAATTAAAATCTAAATTACAAATGAGTAAATCAATAAATGACATTTAAATAATTATAAATAATTATGTGACCACTCTGATACAACATGTAGGTTCATGGCGCAGTGGATGTGTGTCATGGGTAATGCCCAACATTGATTTTTGTTAGGATTAATGATCTATATGAGATCCACATGATGAAAACTATTATGATTAATGGAATTACATCAATGAAAACAAACAGTGGAAATTCATCCGGAATCATAGGGAGGATCATGACATTTTATTTATGACAAATTTTTTTAATTAAAGAATTTCCTTTTTTGAATTCTTTCTTCATTGACGTATCTAACAATATATTTTCATTGTACCTTCTTTTTTTTGTATGGTTTAAGAGAATATTCCCTCTAGCGGTGATCGAGACGTGTTCAATGAATCATACAATGTCTCTATAGGAATCTATGGGTGAGACCAAGGCTGATCCTTTCGCTTCCATCATCTGCCTTTTACCACCTCGATAAACACTTCGAAATAATTCTCCTTTATATATTTTGACATTAGAGTATATGGTTGATGAATTAAACTTTCATTCCATTGGATCATTCGTAGAAAAGGAATATCTCTATGGCTTGATAGAATTCTCCAAATTCATTGTGCACAATAAAAAAATGATTTTGGAACTCATAGAAAATAATGTAATATGGATTATATTCTGCTAGGGTCAAAATAAAATAATTTCACTAGTGACCTTTATTATTTATTTAACATCTAGTGAATCCCATGTTCAAATAATAAAAATGATATTATTATTTCTCGGCATTATCTTAACTTACTAATTAAATTAAATATTATTTATTCATATAATATTAAATATTTTTTATTTCTCACATGATCATTTAAATGGTCTTAAATTCATCCACAATATTTATCAGGCCTTGAATAATGACTATTTATTTATTAAACATATATAACATCATTATTCTCTATTAAATAAATAAATAAAATATTTACTAAATATAAAATAAATATTAATTAAATATTCTTCTAGTATTATATTATGTTGAAGAACTGGTGATAGAATATTTGTGATCAAGAAAACATGAATAATTATTAAAAAATATGTGATAATAATATTTATTAAACTTATTAAAAAAAGTAATAATATATCATTTAATTAATATTTTGGATACACTTAGTGTGTGACCCTCTAGAACTCTTTCTCAGGGGCTTTAGGTGAAGAATCCTATGGTCGTACCCTTATAAGATTACGTTAATGACACCACAACATAATACTTCATAAGAATGATTACTATGAAATATAACCCCTTTATCATTATATCCCAAATCATGTAGGTCATATGTTGGTGCCATCAACCTCTGTGTTCGATGTATCATTCTTTGACTTACTGATAATTGATGTTACATATAGAACACCATGTGCATTGATTTATTTAGGCTATATAATTTCCATCAATGGACCCGATATATCTATTTCCATTAAATAATAAAAGGTTTAAATCCTTTATTTCATTATTTATTAGTGTAATATTACTCATTATGTACCCAATGTATCCTACCTCACCAAAAACAGTTGTCGTCACAATTTCTATCAATACATCTAAGTATGTGACTCATAAAACTAATTAATAATAATCATAAATGTCTTGGGATAAATAAAAACATTTGCATATAAGAACATCCTATGACACATATAAATGTACATTTCCTACTAGCAGGTCTCATTCTCAGAATATCTTACTAGATATTACCAAGGGCATACACCATGAGAAGTTTCCTCAATTTCCTAAGAGTCCCCACCACTTATCTTTTGTGTCCCTAAAATTATATCATATGGATATATAACATATGTTGAATAATAGTGTCATAACACATTAGGATTATCATCATAGTGGAGAACTACTATGACCCTTCAATGTGACAACAACATTGAGTACATTATCACATATTATGTTAAACATAATAACAATCATGATGTGAAAAAAAGTTTACTAATTTTAAAAGAAATATGAATAAAAATTATCATAAAGTACATATAAGTTGTTTCTAAGGCACCAACTACATCAAATACTTCAAAAAAATTTATATACATATTATATATAAATTAAATATTGAAAAAAGGTATATAAAAACACATATTGAATTCCCAATGTATCAAATAAAAACATAGCTGGGGGGTTGAATCAATCATTCACTTTTTTTAAGTTTAAATAATTTAAAAACTAAACCCCCAAAACATGTTAATGTGTATAACCATACTATCATTTATTAAATAATCATGAATGAAATCATAGGAACTCAAGTAAATTACATGTGATTTAAAGGTTCAACCTTATTGTTAAAAGATAGATCCTTTCTATATACTCTCCTATGGGTCTATAAGAATTCACTAATTCAAATAGTTGAATAAAATTTGAAAAGACTCCAATTAAAAACATTACATCTTTCGATAATAATGATTATAATAACTCCCATTAGTTTACAATGTTTTATTACAAATAATATATCCAAAAAAACATAAACACTTATTTTAATTTTATCCACAAATTTTCCTATGTCAGATGACCTTTAGTTCGCTGAACCCCTTCTGATTGAATCAACCAGTTTGACTCAATATGAGTCTCCCTTTCCAAATCTATGTTTGAAAAAATTTTATGTTCTATGAAGATAAGAAATGTGTGCTTATTAGAAACTACTCAAAACTATGTATAAATATCCTCAGTACGATCTTCCTCAGTTCGATAAGAAAATTTCCATCTCTCTGGTCTTATAATAAAATCTATGTCTGAAATGTCCTCTAATTCAACCTTGGGAAAAAACGTTACATTAATCCACCTTTACCACTCATAAATTTTTTTGAGAGTTTCAATATTCAATGATTTTATTTATAGGAATCTTATAATGGAAATAGTTTGAAACTGGAAAACTCATCCTGGTTACTCAAATTAAAAAACTCAAAGATCATTGAATATTTTTATTTCATGTTTTACCAATTCATATCTTCACAAATATTATGGCATATTCTTGGGTATTCTTATTAATTAGTCCTATCAAACATCCTAACTATTACCCAGTACAATATAATTTATTTAGATCATTATAATGGAACTGGCTCAAATCAATATGATGGACCTTACTTATCTCATTATGATGCAACTTCATCAGCTCATTATGATGGAACTTCCTATGCTCATTATGATGTAACATACACATCTCATTCTGAATTTACATTCCTTATCAAACATAGTTCAATTATAATTTCTTATCAGATTCATTCAGATTATCCATCCTCCTTAGTGTCAGTCTAATCGACTTTCTGCCTAAGAGTAAGTCTAATTAACTTTCCAAATCTATGAGTAATTTTTTTTCATAGAGTGAGTCTCATAAACATTCCTTCCTAGAGTCAATCCAATTGAATTTATTTTTTATATTCAATAAAATTGATATTCATCCTTAGATTCAGTCATATGGAATCCTCATAATAATGGTATTTCCATTAAGATGGAATTATCATTACGATGGAACTATTTTACAATAGGATTCCAATTACAAAGAAAACTATACTAAAAAAATTGAAATTATAAAGACCTCATTTGCTATAAATATTTCAGAATTCTCAAAACCTCTGTGTCTAGTAATTCCAAATTTGATGAAAACATCATATTTATTCTTGGAACCGATACAATATTTATGATCCTTCCATTTCTATAAAATATTTCTTCCTTAGAGTTTTAATGATTTATGAGAACATCACGACTGGAAAAGCATCTTCTGGCTTATGGTTAGAATGTATGAAATCAATTTAAATCCATACTTCAAATTATTAAAACAACATCTTCAGTATTATTCTGAATTCCTCCATCAAAATCTTCTTATATTTTAACAAAAACTGTGTATGATGGATCTTCAACTTCATTTCAATCAATATGATACTGAAGGTGTGTTCGATCCAAAAAAAATAACTTTATGACCACTTCTACATTTTTTGATTCTATGTATGATACTCTATGTATGGTGATTCTCAATATAATCCTATGCATCTAGAAAAAATCATTCTTAAGTAAAATTCTTTTCACCCCCTTTATGTTTGGGTTCAAACATTCATAATCATTTACCTATGTATCAAAAACATTATTTTACAAAAAGAATAGTTGTTATCAAATAAAAAAATGTTGTTATGATGAAACATAAAAAAAATTATTCAATATCACCCTATGCATTTATTTGAAATCACTATTTAACTACATTTTCAACTCATTTATTTAAAGAAATATTTTTTTTACTTTTAACAAAACATAACCTTCCTCAAAATAGAGTTTCTGGACACAACAATATTGTTTTATGTAATTTCTTTGGATGTATTTCATCATTCTATAATAAAGAAATTTTGAAACCATATTAAGATAAACTACCCCTCACATTTATCTTTTCTCTCTTTTCGTTTTATTTGTATTTTCTTTTCCTCTCCCCTATTATCTGATAACCACGACATCATATTCATTGAAGAAATCTAAGTAATATATTTTTATAGAGTAAACAGTTGGTACTTTTTTCTCCCTTTTTCAATATAATGCAAATAACAGTGGGGTAATTCTTTATAAGATTTAAGAAGTAATTAGAGGAGGCATAACATGATGTTGTTTCCTTAAATAAACAAACCACCCTTTTGGAAGTTTCTTTCTGAAGATATCAGCAATTTTATATATATCTTATATATATTCCAACAAAATATCTCTAGAAAAAACATTCTATTTTTTAATGTAAAAATTTATATCAATGTGTTTTAATATTGAATGTTGGATATGATTTTTAGAATGATAACTTTCACTCTGATTATCAAAATGTATATTTAATGGTTTAGAAACATGTAATTTAAATATTACATCTAAACATTCATCTACAATATCATAGTTCAAGACTATGTAGCTGCAACATAATCTAAATTTACTATGCATAGGGTTTCAGAACCGTTTTTATCAATGAAAACTTACCAAACATTCACCCATGAAAAATGTTCCTCTTAAGGATAATTTTCTATCATTACAATCTTCAACCATATCGTCATTGGTATGACCATGAAACATCACCTCATAATTTCATTTATATATAAAACCATGTGACATTATTTCTTTAACGTGTCCCAAAATTCTATTTTCTTCCAATATATGTGATTCCATCACATTGCATTGATACCTAGAATAAAATTTCACTACATAAAATGTATTAGGCCTTGAGGATGTATGGTAATATAGACATCTTATCAGCTTTTGAAAGTCTTTCTGACTTATAATTTTCCTAAAATCACCATTATTGAACTTCATACATAGTGAGATAAGAGTAGAAATTTCATTGTATTGTTCCATGAAAAAACTCTTGTAACAATTCACTGTCATAATTTTTTTTTGATATGAAAATTTATTTTTCTATTTATTAAACATGTAAACCAAAGAAGATTTTTTGTTCTCCTAACATTTAAATCTCAAATTTCTTTTTAATTTCTTGAAAAAATGTATTACAAACATCTTATCAATGCCATGAAAAAAAATATCTCATCCATAAAAATAATTAAAATTATAGTTACGAAGTCAACATCTTTCAAATATAATTTTCTCTAAAAATTTCATTTAAATGATTTCAACATTATCGAATAATTTTCTATTATATAATACCATGAATGTGGAGCATGTTTCAGCAAATAAAATGTTATATTTATTTAAAAAACATGTTTTCCATCTACATTTTGTAGAAACGTACAAGGTTACTCAATGTAAACTTCTTATTCAACTTCTCCATTGAGAAATTATAACTCCACATCCATCTGATATACATTGTTATTCTGGTGAGTAGCCGCATATAGAAACATTCTTATAGTTTCTAACCTCACAACAAGGGAAAATATTCCATCAAAATCCATTCCATCCACCTCGGCATAGCCTTTACAAAAAAATCATTGAATTTTTTGTTGGTAGTTCTCTATGTTCATAAAATGTGTTTCTATAAACACATTTTGTTTTGATAAGAACATTACTTTTCTGATGAAGAAAAGGTATACATGCTTAATTTTTCTCAATTTTATCCAACTCTTCATTGATAAAATTCACCAATTTTTTCTTTTGAATATCTTCTGAAACTGATTCTGATTCAATTTTTGGGATGAGTAATTTTTGATTTTCTTAAATCGTATCTATTTTAGTATGAACTAGAGCCTTCTAATTCCAGATAATATTTTTCATCATAAAAGGTTTATATAAAGTAGTAACTAATAGATTTCCCCTTCCTTCTTCATATTTCTCATCATATGATTCATCTAAATCATCATACACATTACCTCAATGAAATTGGTTTTCATCAGAAACATTCAGTTTTTCATCCTCAAAATTCCCAACTAATTTTCTTAATGAAGTTAGATTCTCAATAGATTTCACATCAAATGAGTCCACAAAACTTTTTAAACATTTTTTCCAACACAGGTAACTTATTCCATTGGGTGTATAAACTATAAAAATTCCTTTATCATCTTTCGCATCAAACTTTCCCAGATCTGTATTTTTTATTTTAAGTAATCATGTACATATAAAAACATTTAATTACCACAATGATGGTTTTATGTTACACCAAATTTCATAAGAAGTCGTGTTGGATTCTATTCTTGGCAAATATCTATTCTTCACATAAACTTTAGTAATAATATCTTTCATCCAGTAAAACATTGAATTTTTTTATGTTTTAACATAATTCTTCCCATTTCAATCATTATTTTATTCTTTATCTATGCTACTCCATTTTTACGGAGTATAGGGATCACCGTACTGATGTTTGATACAATGTTTTCTCATATATGTTTAAAAATAATTTCTTGTTAATTTAGTACAATTTTCCTTTCTCAACTTCTTCATATAAACCCCTATTTCTTTGTCAACATCTTTCCTGAATACATCTGAACATCTCTGAAACCTCTAACTTGTGTTAACTAAAAATTTTGTTTTTCATTCACGTTAAATCATTAATAAAAGTGATAAAGTATAAATCACATTTTGTTGATTAATATCTAATATCCATCATATATTAGAATGAATATATTAAATAGGTCTGGTAGACCTAATCTTAAATCTCTTAGTACTTATTTTAGTCATCTTCCATTTTTGACAAGTAACACAAACATCATCATCTCTTCCATTAATTTCTGGAAAAAATCTGACATCATCAAAATAAGAATGTTTGTTCTTATTTTTCTACCCAAGGTTCACATGTATTTGGTGTAACAATTTAGTTTTACTCTTCAATTTTAAAAACATTAACACAAGTTCTTTTTCATTATGTGATAAATTTTCTGTTCTTCAAATGTCTAATGATAGAAGAAATCTAAATAAAAATAACTTCTTTTCAACCATCACAATGTTTACCTACACTAAGTATGTTATGTTTTATCCAATCAAAAAATAAAACATACTTATATTTCAACTTTTATTCATTAGTCTTTTCCATTCTGATTCATCTGATTTTGTAGGAACCTTCATTACTAGAGGAAACTTCTTCTCCATCACAAATTTCAAAATGTTTCAAGATTTTTATATCACATAATGTGTCTGATGAACAAACAATATTGAGTGTCCATGGTTGATTCCTTTTATATCACCTATTATAAAAAGTATAATTTATTATATTTTTATATCAACTATAATGAAAATCAACCGTCTAAAAAATTGAATAATTAGTTTAAATCTAGTCAATTTGTCATTTATATTTTGATAGACTCATTCAATCTAAATTTTTTCTATCGGTTATTCAATACTCGACCTAAATTTAAAATAAGTTGAAAATATAATTAGTATATAATAATATACAATAAAACATATTTTCTTACATATTGGAAGGAAAAACCAATTTTGATTCAATGTTTTTGAAAAACTAAATTCATAGATATACATCAAAAATAAAAAGTGTTCATCAAACAAATGTGGTACGAAATTCAATAAATAAATAAAGAGAGAACTTATATATTTTTGGGGTTTAATAAATAATTTATCTATGTATATAGGGAATAATCCAAAGTTTTTTATATTAAAAAAATTATATATTGAATCATTAAAGAATAAATTAAATAGAAACTCCGTAGAAATAGGTTTCTCTCTGCACATGACCTTTCTCTCTCAGTTTCTATTATCCATTAAATTCCTTTAGGAAGTAACAATAACCATGACCACCATAAAACAATTTTATTATCATTCATGGATGAAAATACTTACGAAAATTGAAGAGACAACCAAAATAATAAATTTTGATCTGGTAATCGAGTAGTTAGTAGTTTGTTTGACATTTAAAGAATGTAGAATGTGAAACATTTAATAGGGTGTTGTAGAATCCATGATTAGTGGTTTGATGTGGTGAAAGGGATGTAGTACATGTGTATACAGCACAAAAAACATGAGGAAAGTCCATCTGTATAATAGGTGTTCAAGGAATAGATCTGAAGGCACTAGAACATTAAATCAACACATACCTTAGAATAGTGGAAGATCGATTCGTTGAGAATTCCGATGAAGAGAGAGAGAAGCGGAAATATTAGGGTTCAATGAGAGTAATTGAAATAGTATTGATCCATGAGAGCTTAAAGACATGGGAGATGAGACTCTATTTGGTTCTTTTTATAATATTGGGTAAGGGATTATGAGTGCTTTCAATGAAGTGCTTATAAAGAGTATTATTAGTGCTAAAATACAAGGCACTGAAAACTACTCTTTATCACTGCTAAAAATTCACTAATAAATATATAGTTTTAATAATAAAAATAAATATTTATAATTATAATTATAAATAAATATATTGAAAAAATTGTAGATATTTATAAATATTTTCATATATTTTTAAAATTAATTATATATTTATATATATTTATATTATTAAATATATTTTTAAAATAAAAAATTTATTTATTATATTTTTTATAATTTAATATATATATATATATGTAATTAAATCTATCAACAAATATTGGTATGTTATTATACATATATTAATTTATAAATATATATATTTGGGTGATATCACCAGCCCATTGGTTTTGTGGTGTGTGTATTTTGCTGTAATTTTGCCTCTAATCACCTATAATATATACAAATACATATTTATAAAATTATAATATATATATATAATTTAAATATACTTATTGTAATTTCTATATTTTTTAAATATATATTTATATATTTAAAATTTTAATAATAAATATATATATATATATATAATAAAAAACAATATAAATATAAATATATTTATATAAATATATAGGTTATATAGTTATAAATTAATATATAGTTATATAGTTATATATTTATATATATTTACCAAAAAGGCTCATGAACCAGGTGAGCCTGCTAATACCCAAATTTATTTACAAATAAAAGACTCTAAATAAAGATGAGAGAGGAAATGATAAAAAATGAAACTACAATTAGGTAGTACTAGATTCGTACCCACAATCCTTATCAGCATTATCATCAGTATATTCACATTATGACTGGAAATTCTTTTGTTTAAAAAGAATTGATTAATTTTTATAAATTTTGACCTGCTTCATAGTTAGATCATTGGAAGAGGACTCAGTAAACCAGCCCCACCCTTGAGAAGCCCTATCATCCATGTCACATCCCTATCCTTGATTTTTTAAGATGCCTAAATTTCATCCAAATCATCATTTGATGCCAATATCCATCTAGTTCAAAAGGATTTGGAGGTTTCTTCATAGATTCCTTAGTGACTCATGAAGCCTCAACCGCCACATCTTGCTCCCCAATCTCACATTCAGTGATCTCTATTCTATCCATGATAGGTGTTTAATGTTGTATGTTTTCAAACTAAGTGGATAGTTGAGAAACATGATCATCCAAACTACTATTCTTTATAGTTTGTTCACTCCGAGCAACAATATACGACCATAACTTAATTTTATGAGGATTCTTTACATAATCATCAACCATTGTTTCAATCCTATATAATGTGTTAGGGGACCATATTAATCTCCCTCGGCAGTAGAAGGATTGTGAGCCATCAAATATCATTCTTCATGAACCTTGTTGTTCAGGTCCTTTTCTGGGATATGATCAGATTCCTACTCAGTATCCACCAATAGAACTTGACCCTGAATATCAAGAACTAGAATACCTTGTTGAATTTCATCATCATTGAGATTCCTATCATAGGATCCCATGACATGTGTATTCCTTCAATTTTTAGAAGAATTTCCTTTCACCCCAAATGAGCTATAAACAAGTATGCAACTTCATTTATCAAAAGTATGTCAAATATATTCACATCGCATACAAAAATAAAGAACTTTTTTATAATCAATATGCAAATCAAAACGAGAATCATCAGATGAAAGAACCACTGCTTTATCAATGGAGAGGATTGGACAACATCCAAATGAAGACAAGAAAAATGTTCATACATTTCCATTTATGTCCCCATATACATCTTAGTTGGAACAACAATGGATAAGTGAATTTCCCATAAAATCTGATGATGCCATTAAAAAAAGCTCAAACCATGAATTCACATCCAAATATTAGTGAGAAAATAATTTTCATTCTGTGTATTGAATGAGGGGGATCGGTCCTATATCCTGAGAAAACTAATCTTCATGTTCACAAGAACAAACCCCCATTTCTTAAATTTCATCACGACACATTGAAATAGGATATAAAAGAAACCCTTTCCCAATGATGTAATATTCTAACTATGAAAGATTCAGATTTCAAAATTCCTTATCATAAGATTAGACATACTCCAATGTTGTTCCTTGGCATGTAAAGATAAATGTGCAATGATAGAACACTTACAGTCCCTTAATTTTCAAGTGATGAATCCTTGACTGTTTTCAATTAAATCAACTTCACCCATCTTTTCAATTTTTTTGATGAAAGATCTCCCCAGAAATCAGAAAAAAAAATTCATTTAAAAAAAATACCTCATTATGCATGGCTCTTGGAGTAGGGGCTATCAATCTATGGGTCTTCGACATCCCAACCACCATAAATACTTGAAATTATACATGTACATATATTTTAAATTATTTAAAATCTCAATAAATATAATTTGTATGGTTCAGGTACAGTGTGTAATCAACCATAATATTTGTTAATGAAAATTAAAATAAAAAGTAACGAAATATGAACATGTGGGACATAAAGCACCACCATACTAGGAAAGTGAAAAAAACTCCACCTAGAAGCACAATATTATTTTCCCTAATTCCCACTCATCCATTCTCATGAACTATTTTTTGGCCCCAAAATCTATATCATAAATGCATAAAGGCCCAGGGACACCCACTTTGGCTAATGCACCCATGATACTGGCCAATATGTGCTGACCTCTCCTGCAGCCACTATCGTCATCATTATCTCATCAGAGTAAATAATCAGCCGATGAAAAATAGGCCCAAATTATTATGAGGATAATCGATTAAAAGGCCCAACACCCCTTCTAGATCCATACCACACCAAAAGTCTTTGGACGAGAAAAAATAAAAATAAAAAGCAACTTGTCTCCCATATCTCTCCAAGAGACACTTGAGGTTGTCCCACCTCGTGTCGAGGTCTACCCCGACCTACAACTTGACGTGTTCACCCCAAACACCACTCGAGGCACACTTTCGTTACTGTTAGGTGAGGTTCTGGTTGGATTATAATACATCCCTTACACAAATAATCAGTCTCTATTAGGATACCACATATGTCAAGCCACATGTTGCTAGTGATATGCTCATCACACATTCATTGTCAATGTGTTGTCGGATGGGGCTACTAACAACACCATCATTACGACCTGCCTAAGGGCATCTCTACACCCAAATGCAAACCCTCACATGCTTTTCTAATCAAAGAAAACCCAACATCAACAACACTTGAAATCCCTTCCCCACAGCTGGGTGGTGGAAGACCATCATTTCCCAGAGTAGCCGGGATGTTCCTTCCATCAATGAAGTTGTCGTTGTAGTACATCACCGCCACTACCATAGATCTCCACAGGTCCATGATTTTTTGGATTCAGAACTTTTTGATGCCTAATTACATTTGGACCTATACCTAAAAATCCAAAAAAACCTTCACATGATAGTATTTTAGGGTTTTCCACACTTGAGAAGTAGAAACCTCCTTGATTTCTCCTCTATGTTATTATCAATGGACATCGATCAAAGAAAACTATTATCCTCATCCTGTGCACCACCGCATGCTGCAAAAAAAATTTAAATTTCAAAACATTTCATCATCAGTCATTACTCTTGGGATCATAGGATGGCCGGAAAAATTCTCAAATTTACAAGAGAAAACCTCTCCATTATTTAGATAGAATCTCATCATCAAATAAATTTATATCTAAATAAATATATTCATTTATATATTATTTAATTGATTAAATAAAATATTAAAATATTTTTATTATATTATTTATATACCCATTTGGTAATAAATTTATAATAATAAACAATTATATTTTCTGACATGTATAAATTTGATAATTCTGTATATAAAAAATTTTAAAAATAAGATTCATTTTTACTAGCAGTTATATAAATAATATTTATATATATTAATTTTGATAAATAAGTATATATATATATTATAATATAAATAATATTTAAAAATATATGAATATATTTATTTATTTGTGTTTATAATTATAAATAAAACTATAGTGGTGATGATGTTAAGATCAGCTATGCTTCTATGAAATTATATGGAGTGGTGTGTTTGAGATTTGGGATGTAACAATTTTTGTATGGTAGTCTCAGATCTTCTGCACGATGGCCATGAGGAGCTCATGGGTGCGTCAGGCTGGTGACAGTCATTGTGTGTTGCTAGTTTGTATATGAGACTCGGTGATGATTATCAGGACTAGATTTGGGTCTTTTGGTGATGATAGTGATGAAACATCTAAGAGGATGTCCATTAGGGGCCATCGTGATAATAAGGGTGGTGGTGATGGCATCAAATGTGGTAGGGCCAACCTTCAGCGGCGATGATGGAGGTCCAATAGAGATATCAGGTTGCGTGTTTTTTCCAAATGACATGAACAGTATCAGTGATATTGAGGTTGACCTCAGGATGCTGCTATATTGCGGGAAAAAACTATTGTGGAGGAAAACCTCGGGCATATGGATTAATTTTGTGGATTCTATCATGTGTATTCTATTTAGTGAAGTGATTTTTTAGATCTTTTTTCAACTTTTTGGATGTCCTTTCATTTTATGTTGGTGGTATTTTCCATCATGTGGATGGGAAAGAGATTAAGGGATGACCTTGTGATGGCATGGGAATCTAGTTGGAGTGATGATATCAGGTACCATGAGTTGTCTATGGAATGAGACACTGATAGTGAGCATCTCTAGATGATGACTTACTAACATCGACAACTCTATCGACAAACATCGGGGATGATTATGTCCTCAGCATGGATGATTTGGTGTCCCAGATGATTACCTTGGGTGGAGTGATGTTAGCGTGCCTCATCGATGTGATTGTGTGGGTGAGATATTTGGGGTTTGCATATATCAGTCAGATTAGAGATTCTTCATCTAATGTGGGTCTTCATGCCTTTTAAATGGGTCTTTGGACATTATATTTTTTGTGTTTGGTGATTATCCAATTTTTTTTGTGGCACTCCATGTGTGAAATCTTTTTTATCTTCTTTAATTTTATTTTAATTAATTAATTTTTTGGGTTAGGTGTTCTCTGTACCAAAACAATCCTGGTAAATATATTTTTAAATAATATTATATAAGTATAAATATAATTATATATATTTATATAATGATATATATATTTATGAATATAAAAATACATTTTATTATAAATATAACACATATATTTATTATTTAAATATATATATTATAATTTTATAACTGTTTAAATAAAAATAATTATTTAAATATATTCAATATAATTTTATAATTATTTGAATATATGAATATTTATTTATAATTATAGTTTTAAATATATTTATATAACTAAATATATGTAATTATATACATTGATTAATATATATGTATATGTAATTATAAACAAAATAATTATATTTATTATTTAAATATATTTAATTTAATTTTATAATTATTTAAATATGTATTAATTTTTAGGGGGATAGGAGGTCCACGAGTGCTTATCTATTATTCTCTTCATTGTGATTAGGGTTCTATACTCATGGAATCTTCAAATCAAGCAACTTTAGTTAAATCCCTCCATTCTTAAGGTCAATTTGATTCCCACAATGTTGTTGCGGAAGGATACTAGGTTTTGTATCATTATGGTCTTCGCTTGAGTAATCTAAAAGTGAGGAAGTCTGAAATCAAACCATCATAATCCTTCCATTATTGATATTATACATGTGATTCTAAATGAATTTTCTCATTGGGTAATGATGGGGTTCCATGATAAATTTTTAAATGAGGTAATTCGGATCCCATTCGAGCTAATCACGATCCGATTTTTGACTATTTCAAGATCTGTGAATGTTCAATTTTTACAGGAATGGTTCTACCCTTGGGACAAAAACCAAGATAAACTAATAATCTGGTTTGGGGTATTTCTATCACATGAGGATTCCCAGATAGGAAATTTACTCTCTTTTGGCATTGTTACATCCACATTTTATTCTGATCAGTGGAATAAAAGAGGAAGGAATTAGGGATTTTCATGATTTAGCTCATGCCAGGTATGATTTGTATCCAAAATTGGATCCCTGGTTTCAATACGTTTTCAATATTGAATGTTAATATTGTAAGAAGATCACTTAGGATTGTTTGAATTATAAGCCAAAATAATAAATGATTAAAATAAAGTCGAAAGAAACAGAAAAGTAAATAACAAATAGTAAAACGAACACAAATGATTTATGTGGTTCTAAATTTTATGTCCTACTCCATGGATAGAACACCATCACAAGTTTTATTATGACAAAATGTAATAAAAGCACATAGAAACCAAGAATACATAGTAAATAAACCATGCACATGGACCATAGAAACTATCTGAGCACAAGGAACTCATCACCCAAAGAACCAGTGTTGAATCGAGTCTTGAATATTATAACATACTCCCCCGAACTAGATGAGCTCATACACGCAACCCCAAGAACCATACTAAAAAGTAAGAAAAAAACAACACAAAATCTGAATTAAGAAAAATGAACAAATCAATAAACAAGAAATATCAAAGGAGAGACAGTGATGTGAGGTCCAGAGGTCCTCAATAATGAATCAGTACAGATAGAGATCATGAGTGCCTTTCACTAAATTGCAGGTGATCAAAATGGTGATGACATGGCAGAATTGAAGTAGTGGATCATGGGAGAGCCTGAATTCCTTCTCTTCCAACTAAACCATGGATGACAAAGATGAAGAACTACACTAAAATTAATATAGACATGGACAGTAATAATATCATGGCTGGAGCTGAGGCGATAGGTTGACCAGTGTGGGATGTGAGGGGAAATGTGGATGGTGGAGGACGAGCGGAACAATCCTGATGCAACAAGTTCTCCATAGATCATGCGAAATCTAGGGCATGTGATATGCAAAAAGGGGTGGCAGTATATAAGATCACAAAAATGAAAAAACAGAGCACATGAGAGCCTTCACATGGAGGATTATCAATGGACAAATAAGGATAGATCATCAGAGTGGTAAAATAGATGGAGGTAGGCCAGAAGATCAAAAACACAATCTAATTAGCCGAGTAATATTACCCATACCCCAAGGTCTAACATGAATGTTGACACCTAGGTGGAGGCTTGATACAACTGTAATCCAATGGAGAGTCCAATCAAAACAAATTCCAAACAAAATATTCATATTAATAATTAGAAAACAAAAAAAAATTGGCATGGAAATTTTTTATAAACAAAAAACATTAAAATTGAAATTTAAAAACAAAAAGTATCCATTTTTTCAATTTTTTTAAAAACATTATGGTGTTCTTGGAATTCATAAATTTCCTACTAATGTGTTCATATTGTTTTTATTTAACAAAAAATAATATTATTCATGTATTACCCCACAATACGGATAATCTTAGCATGTTCCACAGTGTCATTGGGATTATCCATACCCACCCCTTTACTACTTAACAAAATTATTAAAACATGTTCAGAAGTTATAGTTACAATGAAACCATATTAAATAAATCTTACCAATATTACCCAAGACTACATCATAAATGAAACTCTTGAGCATAAAAATACATAAAAATAAAATAACCATCTCAGGGGTAAAACATAGTTAATGATGAAAATAATGAAACACTCATAAAATAATTCCATATTAAAAAAGATGTGTAAAAACAAACATAAGAAAAAAAAGGAAGCTGATTGGAGAATAGTATCAACCTAATCCCAAATGGCGTAGACCATCCCCCAAAAAAAACTTCTCTCCCAACCAGGTCCCCCCACAAAACATGTAGGGCTAGTCCTGGTATCGTAGGGGAGAGAATACAAAGAGTCTATGCCTAATTTTAACAAAGAGTTCAATAAACAGTAATTAATGAACATATGTATTGTCATTCTTTGGGAATATGATATGGTAATATTTCCATATTGTCTATATTTTTCATGTTTGGAAAGTACATTTTTATATGGTCGGTCTTACCACACTCAAAACACCAAAAATTCTTAAATCAATTCTTATCATGGATTCCATTATTTTTCATTAAACACTTAGAATAATTAAATTGAGTTTCACACTTAACACCATTATGTTCTTCCTTTAAACCATGTGTTTGAACAATAGACTTTAATTATTCTAATGAATTTTAATCTACACCATACAACATGGAATATTTCATTGAATTAAATGAATCATCATAACAAGTTAAAGGAATAAAAGCATGATCCTCATCTTTATCCTCTATATCAATGTTAGATGTATCCATAAGTATTTTATTAAATTCATAAATATGATCATGTACATATGTTCCAGGAGTCATTTTGATGTTAAATAAAAACATGTTTTTATATAAAAGTCCATGTATGGATTTGGTCATATACAAACGTTCAAGTTTAATCCAAATAGATTTAGATGTAGTTTCATGAGGGCCCTCATTAAAACATTATCTCTTAAGGATATCAAAAGGGCGTAGTGATACTTTTTCCCATATTTAAGGGTCAACATCAACTAATGTAGTGGTGTAATGACCATCGATAGTGATGGTCACTGCATTTTTTTACTATCGTGTAATCAATTTGTAATTCCATTATTGAATAATAGTGCACACATTTTTACTCTCCATCGATTTAATTGTTTTCACTATAAAAGTTTTCAACATCATATTTAACAAACATGGGTAAAAAGATTAAATATTGTGATACCACTTGTTAAGATCATATCAGGTTCACCTATATTTGTTTAAAGTAAACAAAACAAATAGAAGATTCAATTTAAACCAAGATGAACGAAACAAAAAAGGAAATGCAAGAATGTAAAATAATCATATATGATTTACATGGTTTTTACCTTTTAGGACCAACTCCACAGAAAGAGAACAACCAAAGATTATTATTGTTAGGTAAAAGAAACAAACCACATTCACATAGAGAAGAAAGAGTAAAAAATTGACACGCAAACAATTAAAACTATTCAAAAATAGGGGCCGCATCACCGTATGAGTGATTGATGAATCCTTGATCGAAGATAGTAATATACTTTTGAAATTCTATTTTCTTTTTGTATTTTTTATAATTAAATTAAATTCATTTAATATGTTATTTTATGTTGGGTATGTAGTGGGGATATAGGAACCGCCCATTTTAGATCCATTATCCACGCGCCCTCCAGACTTCTTTTCCCTCTGGCTACATTGATATTCCTAGGTATTTCCTTCATTTTAAATAAATATAGAGATATATTATGGGAGAAGATCTTGACACTTCCAGGTGTGAGTGCAAGATCATGGGAATGTAAAACACACATGACATGAGTGCGAGGGTCTACATAGGTTTTCCCTTCTTTGAAAATCATCAATGTGGGATTCTCCATGTGACATGATAGAATTGGATTTATTATTTATATTATTTTCATGGTTTCATTCACCTAGGATCTCACTACGGCATGGTCAGACTTCATGTGGCGATGGGGATCTGGTCATCAAGAATAGTGGACACATGGATTTACAGGTTTCTTGTCTCCTAATTTTATTAGAGGATAACATTTGGATTCTTCCCTCCTTATCTAAGAAAGATGTAGTGGTGGTAAGAACCTAGCATATAGGGTTGCAGTCCTTGTTCTCGAACCTAGTGTTTGAGAAAATTCATTTGGTCGTATCATTCTTCGGTATTGGGAATAACCTTCAACAATGGCTCGTGTAGCTCAAGATATAGAAAATGATTCTGGATTACAATACATTGGATTTGATAATTAGATTTTCAATGGAGGTAACATCGAACATTAGTAAATGGGTTCATTCAGGTTAGCTTCCCATTGTTTTATTAGTCTTGTTTCATATGTTTTGTGGTGTTATTTTGGTGAGTTTCTATTATTATATTGACTTTCTTGAATTTTGTGTACCTTTTTTATTTCATAGTAAAAAACCAATTTTGACTCTGACCCATGCATGTAGGCCAATTAGACGAAGAATGTAAATATCTTTGTCCCTTTAACTTCTTTTTGTATTGACGTAGTTAATGTGTAACAATTCTTCTTCAATTTAATTCGAATTTGGTTTTTAAAATTCCACATTTTGGCTAGATATTTTTTAAATTCAAGCTTGTTGAATTAGTTTTCATATACGTGAATAGTGATGTAGTTATGAAATTAATCATATTTAAATATGATATGTAAATTCCAATGTTCTATAATTGAATAAAAATGTCAATAACAAATGTTTTATATGCATTTATATAATTGTATATATGAAATAATGAGTATTTTTCAAGCAAGAGTTTATATATATATCATTGTTGTAGTGTTTTGGTTTCCAAATTTTGTATCATTGTAATTATTAGTTTTTGAATTCATTTAAAATAATATATTTCATTACATATTATCCTTATATTAATAAGACTGTAATAATCAACATAAGCTTTAAATTATATATTTCTGGATTATACGAACCAAATTGCACCAAAAGTATCATGAATATTTGATGAGGGATTTCCTTACATAGAAGACGCCCCTCAACAACTGTAATAGAGAAAAATTTGGTATAATTTCGTTTATTCAAAATTTAGAATCAGTTATTCATTAAATTAAATGACTTTTAAATGGATTTTGCAGAGTAGCATGCTTTGACATTTTATCCAGCATTGGTTGTTTAACTTTTTTGGATATAATTTTGAAATTTATAATTGATTGTTGTTTCCCTTGTTGTATCCCTACATTTTATGACCATGTAGAGAACGTAGGATGCATAGAATTGTCTGGTTTTTTATAGTATTCTATGTTATGAGGGTTTGGTGCGAGGTTTTCCTGGGTGAGAGTGTCTTTGTTAGCTGTGAGGTGTGTGGCCAAGTTAGTTTTTTTGATCTCTTAGTTTTATATTTTTTTCATAGGACAGTGATAATGTAATTATCTCAGGTTTATTACCCTGGTTTGTGTCCTGGATAAGACTTGTATCACTTGGTATGACCGGTTTCAATTTTTCATTGTTCATGGGCAGTGTTTAGAGTGATAGTTTCCTGTGAATAGGATCAGTGATTATCGAGTTTCATGGAAGTCCTAACGAGATATCTTTAGTGATGTTAGGTGGTTCTTAGATATCTTTAGGAAGCTAGAATAGGATGATATTTCTAAATCTGTATCTAGCTTCCCTTAGATATCTGGTGTTCTCATGGGATTAGAGTTTTCCCTTTAGGGATTTGCGAATGCATGGGATTTGTAGTGGTACCCAACTATTGAGGAACTTATACTATTGGTATGGTCCTAGGAATATCCTTCCCTTTAGTTGGAGTGTTTCTTTAGTACGTGATGGGTTCATGTAGAGATCGTTTTGCTTTTTTAATGCTTTATATATCATCATTTATTATATATCTTCTTTTTTAAATACTGCACAATTATTTCTAAGAGATTCATTATGAACTTAATGAGATGATTTTTTTTCCATGTTTTGTTTGAGGATGGGTACTTCTGTGTTTTCTACTTGTGTGTAGGTATTGGTCTGCATTCTAGGACATCCATGATGAAATAACCTCATAGTATGGATCAGGTAAGTGCAATAATGTGATCTGTTTATGTTTAGAAGTGTTTAAATTCTAAGAATGTTGAGAAACATTAGCATGCCCTTTAATTTGGAAGGTGTGTGTCAAATTGGTGGATGATAGGGTGACCATTTAGGTTTTACCCTGAAGGTATTTTTTTTGGGATGTGATGCTAAATTTAATAATGATGCATGGTGCAGAATCATCCTTAGGTTATAATCTTATAGTGTTGTCACATATTAAATTCGTTTAGGAATTTTAATTAACAAGGTGGATAATGGTGAAATCCCATTTTCATTTTTATATTTTTTCTGAAATTAAATAACATTCATTTAATATGACATTTTAGGTTTATTTGGAATTTTATAAGTAGGTACCGCCGATTTCAGATCCACCATCTATGCTTCCTCTTACACACTTTTCCTTATAGAATCTTTTCTATGCTAAGGTTTTGTATTCATTTCCATGAAATAGGGATAGTTCAAATGGGATTATATTAAGACCCTTCCATGAGGGACAAAAATATTATGGGTAGAGGATATAACCCATGAAAAGAGCGCAAGGGTCTCAGTTGGTTCGACCATCTTCACATCGAGTCAGTTCGGGCTTCTCCAACTGATGTGGCGATATTGGATTTCTTATCTGGATGTGGTTCACAATGGAATTCTATTGAGATCTCATTGTAATTACATGGTTGGATTTCAAGAGGTGATGGGGATCTAGCCATCAAAAACAGTGGACCCCTTTATTTGGGGGTTTTTGTTCACCTAATTAAATTAAAGGAGAACCCATGGTTTCACCTGTCTATATTTGAGAAAGATGTAGTGGCGGTGAATATCCAGAGTAGTGGGTAGAGATCCTTATTCTTTAACCCAATGGATGAGAAAATCTGGATGGCCACATCATTCTTGGACAGTGGGAATTACCTTTGACAGAGGCTCTCACAGTACAGTGATTCTCATTTGTGGACTCGAACTCCCTTTCGGACTGTAATAGGTCATAGATGTGATGGATGTAGATAAATCTAGATATAGACTATGAGTCTAGATCTCAACACTTCAACTTGGATAACCTAATTTTCAAGAGGTATGAAAAAACCCCGGTAAGTGGGTTGTGTCAGGTGGGCTTCCCTTTGGTTTATTAGTCCTGTTTCCCCTATTTAGTGGTGTTGTTTTGGTGTGCCTCCATTGTAATGCTACTTTTCCTGGATTTCTTGCATCTTTTTATTTCATTGTAAATAACACATGGTGAAACTTCCCCATGTATATAGGCCAGTTGTCCTAAGAACATAAATCTCTTTTTCAGTTGAACTACATTATGCATCCACCAGGTTAATGTTGAATGATTCATCTAGAATTTATTTCAAATTTTCTTGAATTCATCATTATTGTATACTATTTTTTACCCTAGCTTGCTGATTTAGATTTTAGGTAAAATAATATTCATGCACTTCTAGAGGTGAACAATTCTAAATATTTTATTATAATTCCAATATTTTGGGATTGAATACACATTCTATTAACCCTATTTTAGAAGCATGTATAGAATTGAATTTATGTGATTATGAGTATTGATCAAGATTGAGTTTATTTAAACGTTTTTATATCAATGTTTTGGTTTACTACTTTTGTATCATTTTAATTCCTAGTCATTGACTTATTTTAAATGAATATATTTTATTTTTTATTTCTATTACATTAATAAGACCACAATAATAAACATAGTTTTTGGATTCCATATTTTGGGATTATGAGAACTTAATTATTCCCAATAGATCCTGACTATTTTAAAGGGGGAATAACCTGCAAACCCCTTCCCCCTGAACAATATTTTCTTGAACTATGGACGGATTCACAAATTCATCAGGAAGAACCAGAAAAAAATAAATAAATAACATACATCACATAATCCCAAAAAATAAAAAGATATATATTGAAAATCCAAAAAAATTTAAGGGGTGATGGTGCAACCCAGGTTAGAGGTCCTTGAAAAAATAAGTGGTCAAGACAGATCTCGTCAGTGCTGAGTTCTCTACTGGAGGACATTAGAATTTTAAAGGAATGATAGAATGGAATAGTTAGATCAAAGGACCAGTAGAACTCCTCCCCTCTCAGCTGAAAAAAAAATGATAACGATTAAGAACAATGCTGAAAAGAAAAGAGTTGTGCGTAGTAATAATAGCATGCACAAAAAAGGTGATGGGATGACAGGTGCGGGATGCATGAGGATGCGTGGATAGTGGTGGGCGAGAAAAATTTTCATGATGTCAGATGATCTCAATAGATCACAAGAAATTCGGGACACACATTAGGTATAGTGAAAGGTAGATGTTAGAGATAAGACCACCAAGAGACACAAATATAGTATAGGAAAGCTGACGGATAAAGGCTTATGAACTGACAATAAAGCATAGATTGCAAGAGCGGAACAAAATAAGGAGACGGGCTTATTGATCAGTGGAACAATAAAAACATCCCCATAAATATATAATTTTTCCCATGTTCCATCATGAATTACAACACCCATGTAGAGGGTTTATACTAAATAAATCCCAAGAGGTTTCCCGATAGAACTGTGGCAGAAAAATATGCATAATAATGATGATGATAATAATAATCCTCATCATCATTGAAATTTTCATTAAACAGAGAAAATTTATATTCCTAATGGAAAACAACATAAAACACAAGGAATCATATCTGGTTATAGATCTATGGTTTAAATAGGATTTAGTGGCATCCTCAAAAAAATTTTAATAGTGCATCGACAATTTGAACACTGATAAAATTGGATTTTTCAACTGATGAAGAACCCATTGGTTATTTTAAATTCTTCATGGTGCAGGTATAACTTTTTTCAATGACCATTTAGAATGTGCTCCTATCAACTATATATCTAAATTTTGAATTAGCTATTCGATATGAGAAATTGCCTCTATTCTATAGTGGTTGTAAATCCATCGAACACACCAATGGTAATTTCCTCAAGGATATTTTTTGTGATTAAAATAATTTGAAATGGTATGAGACATCAAAATGTAGGAATAAGATGATGTAATAGTAAACTTGTTTTATTGGATGGAAACAACATTCACTATTCCGATAGAGGATGGAAAAATCCCTGAAATATGATTCGATATGTTTGGTGTTGATGTCTTTGGTGACACCTAGTACATCAAATTTGGGGTCTTTTTATTTATCTATATTTTCCATCATTTTTTTGTTTATGTTGTATCCCAATAAATAGGGTATGTGTTTATGAATTTTAATTGAATTCAAAGCTGAAGAAGTAAATACTAGTTTCTTCTATTGTGTTTGTGTTGTGGAGATCACCTTTATTGATCTTCATCCATGTCGTTCTGTTTTTCGTGGTAATAATCATTCTTCAGTGGTATAATAGTAAGGTTGAAGGCTATATTTTGAGATATACTTCTAATTTTTCTACCATAAACCACCAAAAATTGTATCAGTGTGTTTTTAAGTGAGTTTCTCCGTTGGAGATCCATGAGATCTACAACTAAACAACTATTGTGGCATCGAAAGAAGAAGATAGTGAATAGTTCACCCAATTCCCACATCATGCGGTGTTTCTATACTACCCAATTACCAATTCACATGGTGTTTCAATCTAAAATATTTTATCTATATCCTTCATTTGTGACTCTCTCACTATCTATGTAAATCTCCAGCTATTTTCCCTCCATAAAAATAAAAAACCCTTACCTTCTTGCATTCATGCACCCTTTCCCAAAAAATAGAATAAAATAAATAAATACCCTCCATTACTAAACAAAAAATATATATCATAGAATTTTATGGAAAAAATATTTCATCTGTAATTAAAAAAATCATTCTAAAATGCTGTTAAAAAACAAAGATTCAATTCGAAAATAAATAATTGCAATATGCACTATATGAAGAATTGAATTTTCTAGCCACTGATTTCTATTTCATTGATGATCTCTTAGACATGCCTCTATACATTGATTATGATGATGGAAGCCCCCCACATTCGTATTTCACCTCCATATCTTATCTCCTTGATATGAATCAATTATTTTTACCATAATACATAACATAATTGGAGTTGAAATCTGATGAAGAATGCTTCGTAAAAGTTGAGGCCAACATCGGTATAGTCACAGGGGAATCATCCATAGGTTAAGGCTTATTAAAGTGTTGAATCCCCATGACGGTTACACAGATGAAGAATGGTGGTGCCTCTATCCAGTATGCCAACATCCGAGTACCAGTGAAGTCCCACAGTAAAGGGACATGGTGGAAGAATTCAAAATCAATGTAATAAAATCCAGTTTTTCTCCTACTGCTATTATTTTATTCCTGCAATCACCTCCATTGTTCTTCATTATATGCTTCCACATTGTCACGACCAGTCCACTAGGGACCATGCCTCAACTACCGAAGGCCCACCTTCCAAAGGTTAGGGTATAGCTACTAGCATCGAAGGAATTATCCTGTAAAAGGGAGGTATTTCCCAAGTACCTGTACTCATGCACACAACTCCTTTACAAATGTACTAGAATGTAAAAGCTAGGAAAACCATCAATTAAATCCACAAAATAAAACGCAACTAGAGTACAAAATAATGTAATGTACAAGGTGGAAACTTAGGCATGTATACATTCCAATAAAAATAAATATATTACAAAATTAAAACTCCAAGTCGTTGAAGCTCGGGGAGCCCACCTGAAGGGTAGGTGAAGGGTAGGTTCATGAAGTTGTAGACGTACACCCCTTCTGTCTAATGTCACCGATCACCACTAGGTCCTAGCCCTTACTGGACTCTGTCAAAGCATGTCTCATATAAACAAAACATGACATGTGTTGCAAATCCCATACAGGGGTGAGTAAAACAATACTCAATACGGGACCCAAAAACCAAAATGGTAAAGAACAAGAGAAAAACCAAAATGGAATGAAAAAACATCTGTGATAGTGTAGATTCCCATAAATATACCATAAACATCAGGATATACTCATTTCATCCACTAAGAAAACATATGGTTTCAACTACACATCCAACATTAGGATTTTCATTGAAAGCTCAAGTCATAACACACGAACTAAGAGATCATAATCAACAGGCTCAGTTATCCCTGAAGGCACCCATCTGAGAGATTCACTCAATTGGGTACAATACTACAATTCATAATGGTACGTCCGAGAGAATATTCAAAATCAGGAACATTCTACTAGGTATAACTTTAGTTCATGGCACTTTAGGTCTATTCGTCACAACCCTGTGACCAATGAAAGACTGAGGAAACCCATGTGAAGTGGCACGTCCTCACCATTTTATACAGAAGAGGGATCAGTTCTATTAACCATCTCATGAAAATTTGGTTCCCCTATTGGGAGTGGCTCACACCTCAGTCCATCGAGGGATCACATGCTCTTATCTATCCATTTTTTTCATCAAGTGGATGGGCCCACTCCATGCTACTGTGTCCGATAGCCAATGGAGCTCCATCTCCAATCGAAGACCTGCTCCCTACCTAGTAGGGGTGTATTACACACGTACTAGAGGACCCACGACGTTTTATTATAGCGGAGTATGAACTTTGTCAGTTCATGTGTGGAGGACCCTCACCCTAGTATGACAGGGGAGTACCGAATCTTATAATAGAGGACCCAGATCCTACCTGATAAGGGGTTACCAACTCTATTCGATCATGTGTGGAGGACCCGCACCCTAAAACAGTATGGGAGTACTGATGCCAATCATAGTGGACCCGTGCCCTACCCAGTAGGGGAGTATCGACTCAATGTATATTAGATTTATGGTGGACCCACGCCCTGGTACGATAGGGGCATACCGACTCCTATAATAGAGCACCCACACCCTACTAGTTAGGGGGTACCACCTCTATGTGCATTAGATATGGAAGAATTTCTCCCAAATCTAATAGGGGAGTACTGAATCCATGGATAGGGGACCTAGCCCATAGCACAGAAGGGGAGTATCGACTCTTCCTTTATGATCTTCTCTTAGAATTCTCTCCCTAATCCTACGGGCGAGTAACAATGATAGAGGAAACCATTGAAAAGATAATGAACATTCACCCATGATGTGGGGAGTCTCGTCTCTACCTATGTAGAGGGATAAGGAGTACATGCTCGTTGGGTCATTTATGGAGTAACTGTCCTAACATCTTAATATAAAAAACACCTCAGTTCTGCCAAATGTTGATCATACTTGGAGGGCCTACTCCTCGAACAAAAAAGGGTATCCTCTAAATTTCTAAAAACAACACACATAAAGTATCTCAAAAGTAATATATTGTCAAAAGGGTCCTGACTCCACATACTTATCTTTGAACATAAGCTCCATTTATAAGCTACAGAAAATTTTGTGAAATGTGGGTCAGTGGTGATTGGGTGCGGTCCACCACTGTCGGGTTGACCCAACACGACCCACAACACCCGGCTCGGGTCGGTTGGGCCTAGTCCAGACCGGCTAGGCTGTGGGTCTATCCCATTGGGCTCGGGCAACTGGGTAGCGGGTCCGAGCCGCTGCTAACCTGGCCCGCCCACCCGTGCCCGACCCGCATCAGAGAGGGTCCGCTTTCTCAGCCTGGATGCGGCTCATCCATGTCTATCTAGCTCCAAGCAGAACCACCTGGAACCACATATCCATTCTGCTAGTCCTCATGAGCAGACCATAAATACCGCATGTGTCCAATCTGCATGTGTCCTATCACGTGTCACTGCTGCGGTCAACTTGGTATTTTTCCGCATCCAGCAACCCCACGACACCACCTGATATCGCATAATTTTTCAAACAGTCTGCATAACTGACTAGGTTTCTCCATAACACATGTATCTTGACATGGGTGCATTCCACACCACAGATAGAGTTGTGTTAACAACATGCAGTAGTCGCACGATTGTCGTCGTTTCCCCCAATTTTGTACATCACCCCGATGTCTGGCCTACAGTCGTCGTTGGCGCCGGTATGCCGGAATCCTGTTCTTCATCCCAACTGGTGCACATTGGTGGTCTATTATTCAATATAGAGGGTATTTCAGAACACTTGGTCTGCCTTCTTCATCACCTGGGGTCAAATATCTGTTGTGTTCCCTTCTGCCTGGGAACACGAGATCAGCAGAATCTACCACACTTGCTAGATCTATCTGTCTTCATCGCCATCACACATCCATCATAGTTTCATGAAGGAAGGTAACACAACAACCAACATCTCATTTTCCTGTGAATAATGTGAAGAACACAAGTCAATGGGGAGGAAGAATCCACAAATAAATCGTAGAAGAAACCCCTGCCATCATTTTTCATGGCGTTAATCTGCTCTTTTAAGAAGGATAAAGAATGGGAAGAAAAATTAATCACCAGGAAGGATAAAATCATAGGTAAACCTATTCGTGGGTTAATCTATGGTTTTCATTTAAATACCAAGAACAGTGGAAAGACAAATTCAAATAACAAACCCTACATGGAGTTTGGATCGCTTGAAGGTGTAGATAGAAGTTGGGCCGCCATGTCGATCCTCGTTCCACTAGCATTCGTTGATCATCAACTGCTAATGTTTTGTTCGATCTCATTCATTTATCCCACCCTTGTTGGTCATTCACTAATGAATTCATCAAAGATTCTCACCAAAATCTAGCATCCTCCTCTCTGACATTGGATCTATTCTACGCTATTATGTGGAAAATCGTGATTCAATGTTTTTGTTTACGATGCATTAAAAAGTCATTACACTATTTTATTAATGTACCGTGTTTATGTTAAAATGCATCACACTCCATTTTTATGAAATAGTTTCAGATTTTCCAAAATAAAATACAACATACACTTTTCTTATTTAATCTTTTTCTTAAAAATTCCAAAAAAAATAAATTTTCAGGTCAACCTGTGCTAGTCGATGTTATTTCTTTTCTAGTAGAATCTCATCCTTCTGAGATCAATAGTGGAATTGGATTTTTGATCTGCGCACCAGCTCATGATATAGAAAAACCTGCATGAAATTTTAATTAATAAACCTAAAAGAAGATTAGAATTATATTTTGAAAACTCCAGGCCTCGAAGTGATGTGTCTTCTTAGATCCTAGTCTCGTAAAAATCATATTAAATATAAAAATAAATCCATGGAATTACAGGACACATCATTCATCCCCAAATAAGGATTTTTTTCCCCGAAAAGTAAAATCCTAAACTCAAGGGAAGAAAATTGAGTTCATCATTGGTCTCCATGTTACATACAAGAACACACCTTGAGGAACCATTAAGATCGACTGCATTCATGTCCAGCTTCTGTTATGTCAACATCATGCATAAAAGGCACAAGTCTTTTTAGCTACAAAATGTGGGAAATGCACTAAGTATTCAGATCCATTTGTTTTTTGGGGGGTCTAATGGATCACCTCCACGTTATCCTAACATAGAAATAAATAGAAAACCATAGTTTACACCCACCCATAAATGAATTGTACTAAATCCTCCAAAATAATTATGGATTCAAGGGTGACGCTAAACAGACAAGGGTATTTACAAATGAAAAAGAGATACCAATGAGCGAACATTGTATCTTATAAGGCCCTCTATCTACAACCTCAAACATATACCCAACATGTCAAAACTAGGAGACTACCACACTCACTTGTGGTATTCCAGGTGAGTATGTATGGTATGTAACCATTTCATACGAAAAAACATAATGTATTATTAGTCTTCCACCATGGAACAATCAAAAATAGGAATCTTGTGAGATTCTTTTGTTTTCTTCATCGGTTTCCCTTTCACCGCAAGGGAAACCTATTCTCTTCCATTGCAAACAAACCACATTGTTTTCCTATTATCGTCAATCCATGTATGAACAGTAGTAGTCCAAAATAGAATGACGTCTTTAGCCCTGGATGATATGACTAAGAAATCCCAACTGCAAATCTTACCTCCAAGAATTAGGTCCCACTATCAGTGCCAATGTGGGATCAATGTGTCTCCTACAGAAAGTGTCTCTAAGGGTGAGGGTCAATTCTATGTTCCAACCAGAACCTCTAAGTCTCCAATAGAACACACAGAAAAAAGAGGACATCTAGCATTGATGTTTACTTAAAAAATGAAACCAAATGAGAATATATAGATCGTGCCTCGAATTTATTCTATATCTTCTTGTTCATAAGACATGATCGCATTCACATGTCCCTACCCATGTCCTCTAGCTCCCTGAGCATGGTGTGGACCATCTGGGCGTGGTGGTGGCAAAGCTTCAAACATCCTGCCACCTTCTACTGCTCATCCTGATCCACTGCCTTGCCCACCATTTTTGGAACTCCTTGCTTCAAGAGGTGTATATACTAAGGAGTCTTTTATTCCAGATACCTCTCAGTGGCATGGTGGGTTGTAAATTCACAAGTGAGATTCCCCTAGCCATTCCAAGTGTAACACCACCACTCTCCCGGATGATCTGCTCCATGGAGCTGATCCTATGCCACATACCCACATGTTTGCATTCGGGCATGGGTAGGCTCCAATGTCGCGATCCTGACTCATGTATTCTTCTAGATCGAGCAGACGCCTCTACCTCATGAACTCTTTTGTAGGTCTCATCCATATACTCCTCCGCCAGGTAGCTCTCAATCATCAGGGCTCTCTCCAGCACCCCAACATATGTCGGAAAGCTATGGGGTATCACTGACGCACTGATCTCATAGCGCAGTCCCTACTCGAAGGTTGGGTCCCTTAAGTAAGGGTCCCACACCATATCTATAGAGTAGCGAGAAGGATCTGTGACTCTCACTGAGTACTCATCAATTGTCATGTTTCCCTATCGTATGGGCAGTAGCTCAGGTATATGGACAAAGCGTAATATTACTGGAAATAACTCCTCCCTAAAAAGGATATCAATGTCAATCTAGGTGAGGGTCACCTCATCGTGTGTCTAGATCATCATGCTCTACCATCTCCACACTGATCCCTGATGAAGACTCATGGAAAAGATAATTATCTGGTTGAGAGGCGTCCTCACTATGAGGAAGACTCGTGTAACTGCCTCAATCCAATCCTCACCTACCTGAGGATCTGTATCACCTAGGAACGTGGGAGGTCTCTATCATTAGAACTCATGTTGTGCACTCATCCTATATGAATCCTCCACTGGTAGCACTAGTAGAAACTTCTGATTGATGGGTGGTTGCATCACTAGAGCACCACCTAAAAGTAATGCCTCAGATTTAGTGCCCTTCACTGAATTCTCCATTCTAGGTGGATCATCAATACAATCACATTTTTTAAACTATCTGGTTATCATCATGGCTACATATTGAAATATATCATGATGAACCATAGTGAAAATTTATATTTATAGACTTGACTCAAGAAGGTCAAGAAAAACCCAACCATTCCTACATGATTTATGTAACCATTATTTCCCCGCAACCATTGTTCCCATGTACCACGTCATAAAAAAGGTTCTTAGAGTCCTAGTGTATGGATACGCCAGCCATCGCACCAACCCTGGATCACCTGGCCTGAAAACCGAACTCGAAACACATAACATTGTTTCCCAAAACCAAAAATAACTAACTCTTGTTCATTAAGGTAGAACCGACTAACTTTGACACCATTTTTTCATGACCTATCCCCCGAGGCCTATGTTGCGACTACCCCAAGCCCACCTCTAGAAGTCCAGGGGCTGGCAACTAGCACCGAAGGCGTTATTCAACCAATGTGATGCATTTTCAAATTAAATGTATACACATAGACAACACCTAGTCAAATGTACTATAATTTAAAATCCAAGGAAACCATGCATACAACCCACTATGTAAAACAAAACTAGATTACAATAGAATGTAAAGTATAGGGTGGTAGCCTGTGCCAGTATACAATCCCACAAAAAATGAACAAATGTAAACTCCAATTTGATGAAGCTCATCCACCCGGAAACCTACCTAAAGGGTAGGTGAAGGGTAGTTGCATGAAGCTGTTGAAGAAAACCCCATCCATATGATGTCACTAAACACTACTAGGCCCTAGTCCTCCATAGACTCCGTCAAATTTTTGGTCATCTGCACGAGACATGACATATGCGGGCAAAGCCCTAGAAGGGGTGAGTAAAACAATACTTAGTAGGAGACCCTCAAACCAAAAAGATAAAGCACTTGAGAAATCCCAAAAAGGAATCCACAGTTATCTCTACTCAGGTATATGCGCATACATACACCACGAATGTCTAGATATAGACTTTTTTGCTGCTAAGAAAACATGTAGTCCCAACCACACTGCCAACATGAGGATTTTCTTCAAAAGCTCTATTCATTACACATAAACCAAGGGATCACACTCTACATGATCATCTATCCCAGATGGGACCCATCTAAGAGATGCTCTATATCGGGTAAAATACTACCATTCTTAATGGCAGTTCTAAGAGAATGTGATCCATCGAGAACATTCTACTTGGTTTGACTCTAGTTCTCGGCGTTAGAGGTCTAGTCGTCACAACCATACACCTGATGCAAGACTGTGGAAACCCAATTGAAGAGGCCCATCCGCACCACATTAAACATAATATGGTTCCATGATCCTATCCATCTTGTGAGACCATTATTTATACTATAAAGAGTGGCATATGCCTCTGTTCATTGAATTAGAACTAGCTCTTATCTACACATCATTTTCATCAAGTGGATCGGCCTACTCCTTGCTACTATGTCTGAAAATCGATGGAGCTCTATCTCCAATCAAGAACATGAACCCTACCTAGTATGGGACTACTACTCAGTGACTAGAGGAAACGTTCCCTGGTACGAGAGGGGAGTAATCACTTTATCAGTTCATGATCGGAGGACCTACACCCTGGTACAAAATGGGAGTTCTGAATCCTATAATAGAGGACCCATACCCTACCCAATAGGGAAGTACTGACTCTATTTTATCGTTTGTGGAAGACCAATGCCATAAAATAGTAGGGATGAACAATCTCCTATCATGGAGGACCCGCACCCTACTCGATAAGAGAGTACCGACTGTATGTACATTATATTTGTGGAGGACCCACACCTAGTATTATATGGGAGTAAAGACTCCTATAATAGAGGACCTTCACCCTACCTAGTAGTGGAGTACTGACTCTATGTCCATCAGATATGGGGGACCCACACCCTCATCTAATATGAGAGTACCATCACCAATGATATAGGACAAGCTACCAACCATGACTCGGGAGTACCGACTCTTCCTTTACAAACACCTCTAAGAACCCGTGCCCTAATCCAACAGGGGACTAACATTTTTAGAGGATACCACTCAAATGAAAATGAACCCGCACCCATAAATTAGGGAGATCCATCTATAAATATTTAGATGGATATGGAGTACACACACCTTGGGTCATCAAAGGAGTAACCGTCCTAACATCTCGTCATAAGAAACACCCCGGTTCTTCCCAAAGTCTACTCATACCAGGAGATCCTACTCTTAAAACCAAAATGGTTTTCCAATAATATTATCAAAAACCCTCATAGAGTATCTCAAAAGTATTTTCTCATCCCAAGGGTCCCAATTCCACACATGAATCATCAAATAGGCGCTCTATTTTGAATTTACATGAATTTTTGCAAAACAGGGGCCGGTTGGGTCTAGGTCTAATCCGACCCAGTCGGACCAACCTAACCCAACCCAAGTTCGACCTGACCCAAATCCGACTCAACCCAAAGGACCGAGCCTCAGTGGTATGGGATGTGAGTCCATCCTATTTGGCTTGATCAGCAGGGTATTGAGTCCATCCCGTAGCAGGCCCGGCCCGCTGGGTAGCAGGTTCAGGCCAACCCGCCTAGCTGGGAGCAACCAACTACACCAGCCCAGCCTGCATCATATCGAACTAGCTTCCTCCACATGGATGTGGCTCTATTTAATCCTTCTTGTACTATATTGTTCCAATTATCAACGCATCTCCCTCGAGCCTGTCCGCATGAGCAGACTTGAAATATCGCCCATGACCCGGTCACGTACGTCTAGTCCTGAGACATTACCATGGCCAACACGATGGTTTTATGAGGTCAACGTGTATGTTAAACCCATCTAGAAACCCTATGGTTCCACCTAGCACCACATGATCAATCAACCAATTCGTGTAGTTGGTCGAGTTTCTTCGTAGGACCTGTGACTTTTCGGACACGCTAGAAGAATGTTTGGTGGACCACCAAACATGCTCTGGTGGTCCATTATTCGATCCAAAGGGTTTTATGGATCCATAAAGCCAAGATTTTTATCACATGGTGTTCAAATAACTATTTAAATCCCTTCCACCACGAAAATTCTTGATCAGCGGCATCTCCCTCCCCGCCTCGATCTGTGTTATGTCATTATCGTCTCACCACTATCTTTGTTGCACCTAGTTTGGTTGCAAAACAACTGGCTTCTCATCATCCCACAAATAATGCGAAGAATGTGTGTCAAGGGGGGAGGAATATTCAACAAATAAATCTCAGAACGAACCCCTAACATCGTTGCTCATGGCGTTAATTCACCCCCATTAGAAAGATCATGAACGAGAAGCAAAATTCATCCCCATGAATGATCAAACCATGGTTCAGCCTACTCATGGGTTGATATGTGGTTTTCATTTATAAACCAAGAATGGGGGAAAGTTAAATTGAAATAACATCACCTAAATAGAGTTTTAATCACATAAAAGTGTAGATTGAAGTTCCCCTTCACGTTAATCCTCATTCTACCAGTGTTCGTTGATCATCAACTAGCGAAATCTGATTCGATTTCATTCATTGATCTTATTACCGTTGGTCATTATCCAATGAATTTACCAAGCCTTGTCATAAAAATCCATTTTCCTCCCCTCCGACCTTGGATCCATGCTCTGACATTAAGTGGTGAATTTTGATTTGGTGTTTTTTGTTAAGATGTGCTACAAAGTCGTTACCCAATTTTATTAATGAAATTTTGTTTCAATTTTATTGTGTTGCACGGTATTTTGTTGCAATGGTTTTCAAATGTTCAAAAATAAAATAAAAAAATCCACTTTATTTTATTTCAACATTATCTGAAAAATCCTGAAAAATTAACTTTTATTGTCAACTTGTGTCGGTCGAAGTTAATTCCTTTCTAGGAAAATCTCGTCGTGCTAAGATAAATGGTTCCCTCGGGTTATTGATATGAGAACCAGTTCGAATGATAAAAAAACCTCTTTCACATTTAATTAAAAAAATTAAAAAGGTTCAAAATCTATTTTGGCCACACTAGGTCACGTAATTACCTATTGTCTTAAAGCCTAGTCTCAAAAAAATTCCATTTAATCTTAAAATGAATGAATGGAATTATTGGACATAACACACATAAAAATTTAGATTTACTATAGCTAATGACTATGATCAATTCATTCTAGTGTTTTGTCAACCACCAATGTATGATAAAAGTTCACGAGTCACGAGGAAAACTTGTTTGAGGGGGTGTTGGAATACGAAACTTGTTTTCTTAGATGACACCAAAATTCACTATTTGAATGGGGGATATACAAATTCAATGAAATATTCTTTAACATATTTTTCATTTAAGGATTGGGTGTCACCTGCTGCACTTAATGATTGGAATTTAATTCATTTTTTCCACTCATTTGTTTGGAATGTGTCTTATCACTATAAATATGGTATGTGTTTATGCAATGTAATAAATTTACAAGTTCTATAAGTAAATACATGTTTTTTCTATTTTATATGGGTTATTATGATCACCTCTAGTGATATGTGTTTGTGCAATTTTTTTCAGTGGATAAATCCTCCATCATAATATATATGAAAAGGATGGTAAAACTATGACTATGGAGGCTATCGTTTTCTCCCCTTCCTTGAATAATGTAATTGAAATGAATTTTACACGTGGTAATATTTTTTCATCTAATGATAAGGGAGAGGGAGTGACTATAACAGATGACATAGGACCTTTTGGTTTAGGTCAAGATATCCTAGTGAAGGACAGTACATGGGCTGATATTTCAGAAGAATATTGTGTTCATTCTGGTCAAGATATTATCCATGAAGAATAAAATGATCACAATTTTTCTAAACACCTAGTGAGAATGATATTCAATCTTAAAATGACATTTTTATGGAATCCATTTGGTCCCCTATCAACACATTGAATGGTCCTAGAATGGACCTTATAGATTTTACTAATATCATTCAACCGGGTGGAGGGATAATGGATGAAACTATTATAAATCCCTAACCTAATTTGGATGATGGAATTTATTTTGATTGAAAATTATGGATTACACCAGTGGCTTCACATGTGGAAAATATTGATAAAATAAATTTTGGGATCTTGGTTGTTCAATAAGTAGAAAATGGTCGACCATTTGAGAAAACATTTCATGATCAATCCATTAATGATGTTTTCACACAATACTAAACTAATCAATATATTTTGGAGGAGAAGATGATTTATTTTAAGTATTGTAAAAGACAAAAAATGAGTGTTGAATATCATCAGAAGATTAAAAATATATAGAATGAATATGTGTTGTAGTTGGAACCTAGATAGGTGAATTTGATTGTCCCAACCATAATATTGTTTTATTTTTCTTCTTAGGAAATTAGCATTTTTTACTAGGTGTGCAGTCTCGATACCTGGTTCTTTTAAGGACGTCAGAATCCAAAGGTAAAGAATCAGTTAATATAGTAGGTAGAACTATGGTGGATACACATAACTCTAATGAAGTACATTTTTCTATTATTGATGTGAAATATAGTTCAATTAAAGAAGATCAGGTGAATACATTCACAGAAAAGGATAGTGAGGTTTCTTTACCTAATTATACACCTATAAGGAAAGAGGTAGATTTAGATGTTTGGAGACATGAATCAGAGGAAAATTACATTGTTAGGTTTTGGATTAATGTAAGGACTTGGAGGATATCCCTTAATCATAGATATTGCGGCCTCATGCATTGATGATTCAATTAGAATGCTAAAAATTATGAGGAACATTATCCAGGAGATCATGAAAAAACTGGGTGTTGATTGAGTTTGATGAGGGAAGTTTAGCCATGTCTGGCACCATCCTCCTGTCGATATTGAGTTTTTTGTTCTTTTAATAAAATGTATCTTCAACGTTTGATATTCCCTTAATTATTACTCACAGACCCTTAACCCTATTAGGAACTGGCCTAATCCCATGGTTGGACCCAATGGGCCTCATTGGGGATGTGTGACACATAGGTTATGAGGCCGCACCTATACCTCGTTACTCAACTTACACATTTTCACATGGGGTGTGCCTCAGTTGTGGATGGTCCCCTTATAATCGCATCACATCCAGGTTCAAATCTAGGGTGGGAGTGAATTTCAACTTGTAGGTGGTGACGCATGTATGACGCAGACAGGCGGTGATGCAGAAATGTCACAGGCAGGTAGTGGCATAGGCATGACATAGGAAGGTGGTGACATGGGAATGATGCAGGAATAATGCTTTAATTGGCCTTTGGGTTATATTTTTGTAATTTGGGCAATGTAAATGGCTTCATATCCACTAGGCATTAGGGCCATGTACTAAATAAATATGGCTTAATGGTGGTCTATCCCTTAGGGGGCTATGGCCTATCTTTCTGGCCTGTGTGTGTGTTTACTTTAATTGTACCCTCAAGCACCAAATATATATATATATATATAACTACAAAAAATATTACAATAAATTTTTTCATATAATTATAGATATATCTGTATAATTATATATATTTATATAATAATATTTATTTCTTTATTTTTTATTATATAAATATATATAATTTTAAATATAATTTTTTTTTATATTTTTATAATTATTTAAATTAAAATGAATTTAATATTAATTTTATGAAAGCATTTTTTGAAACATTATATATATATATATGAATGATAAAAAATATATATATTTATATATCATATTTATATTAATTATATATATTCCATTTTTAGTTAATGTTTATAAATAAACATTAGTTTTTGAATATAAATATTATAATTAAATATATATATTTACAATATTTTTTATTAAAATAATTTACTATTGTAAATAATATCACTGATAATGTTCCACATTTATTAGTGCTAAAATGATTTAACATGGTGTATAACTTTTTCTATGTTTTTTTAGTGCTGATAAATGTTACCATATCATCAGTGATTTATGTTGAGCACAAATAAAAGTTGTAACAGGGTAAGGCGTGATTTTTTTGGAGTGATTTTTCAATATTGAAAATTAATAAAATGCATATGAATATGGAATATATTCCTACCTGATGAAACAAAGTCTATAATAAATAATGTTTTGTTTTATCCCAAGTATCAAGGAAGTATATTTAACATCAGTGGTATTATAAAAAATCATATAGAGACATTGAATAAAGGATGGGTTCATTGTGGAATATTTGGAATGAATCTCGACTCAATCAACGTCATTTTATGTTGGAAATGAGATATGTGAAAACAGTTCTATGGATTTGAACATGAATACAAGTGCTGGGAGGAACAATCTTACTTCCTTTACTAGTAAGTCTTTTTTATTTTAGGTTGTTCATTGACTCTTGGGCTGATGTAAATCATCCATAGAGAAATATAATAAATAACAGTGCTTTATAAATTGTCTAATCCAATCCTAAATTGGTTAAGGATCATATTTAAGATTGTAAGCATTCAATCATCATATGGTTATCACCATAGTGTAAAACATGGAGGATGGAGGATTGGAAGTCTCCAATTCATCATATTTGAGTATTTGATAATAAGAGTATTTTATTGGTTGGTATGATCTTCTTTTATATCATCTTCCCTTCATAAGATCTCAAATTAATATCCTAGAGTTTTTGATTTATTAATCTTAAGAGAGGTACCATTAGATTATAGGATCAGGATTCTTGGTTTGATCTTGCAAGATCTCATAGATCAACTACTCATTACAAAATTCATATTAGTGGTTTATATCATTTCTTTTTGACATCCTTAGATTCTATGGGATATTTCTTCTCCTATTGGTACCCCAATAGAATTCGACATGAAGAATCAGCTTTCAATGTATGGGAATTATTCCATAATTCTTATGGAAATTGACATTTTTTATCCAATTATTGAAATAGATTTTCGTCGATTATGAATTAAAATTTTAATTTTTTGTGGAATATGAGAATGTATTTGAATTTTTCATCAAATTCATCTGCATCGGTCATCTTTGGAAAAGATGACTTATGGGGCATAAATTCTTAAACAGTAAAAAGAATGGGTATAATATTGAAAAGTGTAAATTTTAATTTCATATGGTTGATAAGGAACCTATTTGTTAGTGGTAATTTAGTTGTTTCAAAAGTTATATGAGTTGTGGATAGAATATATTTTTCTAATTCTCATCATCATGTTATGTCCCTAGACTCCCTGAGGCATGGGGCAGTGAATATTGGAAGACTAAATATGTATAACATCATAACTCTATATATTTTTTTGACATAGTTTCTGACGATAAGTTTCAAAATTCTTTTCAATCAATTAGAGACAATTCTACTATAATTAATGAAAAGTATTATCATTGTTTGGATCACCATTCTTCTACTATGAAATAGGCTGACAGATGTGATTCTAATGAAGAAGAGGGCCCTAATACTGTTTCTAGAGGAGATCTATCAGAACATATTAAGGACCATTATTTGTAATGTTGGAAGGTGAAACCTTATATAGTTTCACTTTCATAGGGAAGTTAGGTGGCCAACTCAAAAATTAAATATCATGCTCAGTTTCATGAGGTTAGTAATGGATACCCAGTCGAACATTTGTATCTTGTGGGGAATAAATCAGAGGGGGAGTTCATAAGTTCCTGTGAAAATGTTATTTTAATTACTAGATATATGATCTACAACAATATGAAGGACGTTGTATAGGTGGTTAAGGCTAGAGATCATCCATCTAAACTTGTGGATTCCACTCACAGTCATTACCCTGGTGAATTTTTTTATGATAAGGTCAAGGAAGGTTTTTCTGGTAAGTTTGTTGATGGGAATGTTGATATAGGGAAGAATCCTTTCAAATGTACTCAAGAAACTAGAAATTTCTCCACCAGACCTGAATCCATTAGTAATACCAATTTTTCAATTTTATATGTAGAATTTATAAAGATGAACGGGGATATTCCTCAAAATATTGAAGTGGTTGAGGGTTCTAATACCCCCTCTACAAAAGAGGACCTTGTTATAGAATGGATGTCTGTGTGGGATATAAATTTACATCAAGAAGAGATCTTGCTATTTCAAAATTCCCTTACTGTGAAACATGTTTTGGCGGCTATCAAGGATCTTGTAAAGGATATGGTAGCCTTAGCCGATAAGGATGATGAAATTTCTGGCAATTCATGAAAATCCAATAAAGTGAGATCATAACCTCTTACCATTGCACATGTATTACACGATAAAAAGGGCACTAGTAAGTTCTTGGATGATTGAGTTGGCCCATGGGTCACCCAAAAATAGAGAATATGATTTCATCCTTGAGGTTTTGGGAATGAAAATAACGTGGGAAACATACTTTATATAGGACTATCATTCCTATCATTTTTTCTCTTATTGGGATGCATTGTTTTATCTCTATAATATTCGTGGCGTATGTGATGTACACTCTTCATGCAACCCCTTGTTCTATGTATTTATCATTTTCTAATTTTTTTTAAAGTAATGGGTTTTTTAGCCTATATTTTTTACAAATTGGATAATTATGGTTAATTAGATGTTTAATGAACTTAATACATTAAATTCATGACATGAACATTTTTCCAGTGGTCTGCACTATTTCACGTCCACACCCATTCCTCCTAGTTAAACACATTAAAGTGCATGATGATTTCTTTCCATAAGTCAAAACCCATACTAAATAACATAAACAAATAAATCTATCTAATTTCATGGGTAAATCAAGAGACAATTTATCATGCTTCCAATTTTAGTAAATTGATTGTTTTATTTTATTAAGTAACATAGATGCTCACTAGTGTATAATTCTGTAGTGCAGTGGATGGGTGGTGATTATGAGAATCCCCACATGGTCAATAATATAAATATATTTCTATGGTATTAGTATGTGTTTAAATTTTTTGGTGGTAGGTTAGTTGATGCATAAGTAATAGACTGCATCCCGGCTATGGTCGTGGATAAATAAAATTCCTGGGTTGGGAGATTCCAATATGATGACAAAGGAGGGTAAAAAATCCATGAGAATGTCCATTTCCTCTTGAACTTCTATTACTCAAATAGGGGGAGTATATAATTTGTGGGTGTGGGATTTTACAAGATAAGCTAAAATCATTATAGATCAGAGCATGTGTTGGGTGGTAAAGTTGGGACCATGGGACATGTGGTTCCATTCCATGCACAACATCTTACACATCCTTACGGTTTCTATGTTATTACGACTAATGATATCAAAAATAATTTTAGATGGTATTCATGCCTAATTAAACTCCCCCATTCTCAAATCCTCAACTATAGAGGAAGACAAGACATGGTTAAATATATATATAGGAGGGTTTTATTGTCTTAAATTTAAAAAATAAGAGGCATTAAATGAGTTATTGACTAGAAAAAATGACTAGAATATACAATATCATATTTTAACATTATTTAATATTTAATGTAAGGAAATAATATACGGCGTGCAATGGGGGGAAGCTGATCATGAGACTTCTGTAAGGAGCACAAAAAGTTTTCTGACATCACCAGGATAGTAGAGGAGGTATTTTCTTAATGGGTTTCTAATTTTTTTAGAAATTGGGATAGGATATTGTGTGTTTTAAAAAATATATTTTGAGACGCACGAACCCATTCATTATTCTCATTTCAAGAGGGAACTAGGAATAGAGTTCATGGTTCTCCCTCTCATCCAAAGTGGCGTGAACCCTGTTCAAGCCTCTTTATATATATATTTACTATAAAAAAATATTATTATATTATGAATAAATTAATATTTTTTATTAATATTAATTTATATGAATATTACATATAAATATTTATTGTCTTTTTTGTTGATTAAAAATCGTATCAAGTTATGAATAAATATTATATTTAGCAATAATCAAAATTATAATTTTTTATTAATCAATATTATATAATTATGTAATTATTTAATTAATAGAATAAAAGCTAATATTTACAATATTTTAATTTTAAATCATTGTTAAATTTTTTGTTGAAATAATTATTAGTAATATATTCAAATATAAATTTGTTATTAATTATAAATTGAATTATTTGTTATTATTTATTAATAGATTATTCTATTATTAATATAATTAATAACTTATATATAATATATATTATATAATAATGTAAATAAATTAATTTTTTTATTTAGAAACATATTTAGTATTTAATAATTATATTGGTCTTTTATTATTTTAGTAATAAAACATTGCTAAACTTCATGTTGATATAATTATCAGTAATTTTATAACATGTAAATTAATTATTAATTATAAATTTTATTATTTTTTACTAATTAATAATATATTAATATGGTATTGACATAAATAAAATCATTATAAGTAATATTTATTATATAATAATTTATATAAAGTAAGTTGTATTTTGAAAAATATTTCCCATTTAAAAATTATAATATTCTTAATATATTGTTTTATATTGTAAATTAATTTATTATATAATAAAAAAGATAATATTAAATATTTATATTAATGATATTTATAGATTTTAAAATGATAATATTATAAATATTTAATATTTATTTTAAGATTATTATTTATCATTTTGATACTTAGTATTATAATACATATTATGTATAATAAAAAATTCATCTTAAATTAATAAATAAATATTAATAATATTTATTGAATTCAAAATAATAAAAAAATCAATATATAAAAATAAATTTGATAATATTATTTTTTATACATTACATTGATAATGTTACTAAGTAGTATTAATATAAATAACAAATAGTCATAGTTATTATTATCATTGTAGCTTTTTATGTTTATGTTGAATCCTCTTTTTATTTTGAAGTAGAATACCTCTTTATGAAAGGCCAAATTATAGGCCTGAAAGCACATTTTTCCCTAAAATATGATCCTGTGAGTTGTACTGTTACAACCCTTGGGTTGCTATAGTACTTTCTACACTACTATCACCACTAGAGTACATGAAAAAATACCCAAACCACCACTATAATTCCATCACTACTATAGTGTTACTACAATACTCAGGAAATTGACCCTACCATGTTTTGTACATGGGACTTTTGGATGAAAATTTACTGGGTTTACCACTCAAGCACCACCCCAACTGCATTATTATTACCTATGCAGTTATTAATATTAATGTTTCCTATTTGTTCAAAAAAAATTTGTAATTTCCAATTATATTAATTGATTGATTTATGCAACAGTAGGTAATATATTATTATATTTTTATATAATGAATAAATAATTATTTAAAAAACCTATGACATGTATTAATCGAATCTATTATGTGTCTTGGATTGTCCCTGGTTCCATAACCACGAATATATATAATGTGTACATGTTTTCTATATCTATTTCTATGATCTATCATACATTCCCCCTATATATCTTCTTTGGCACCCATATCCACATCATCCTATGTTGCGGGATGTGAATGTAGAGTATCGTCACATGTACCCTATCTTACCTCTATGAATAGTTGCTATTAGCTGAAACTCTCAACAATATATGAATAAGATAGATGATGGTTGGAACATAGTAAAATGAAATGTATTTTTCTCTGTCCTCCATCTCTCTATGATCCCATCATTGAGCTGGTGATCAAAAAATGTGAATTCACATTTCACTATGCTATAGAACCTGACATGTTGAAGATGAGGGAAGATAGTGGGTGGTGGTGCATCATGATGGAAATTAGGATATCTCATTACACTAAAAGTAAGCACAAAAAATCCCAATAAAACTATCTATTTAACATACCTATCCAGTAATGTGATAAATATAGTACCCTCCATATGTAAATTTGATATAATCATTATATTTTTATAGTAAATTCCTAATAAATTATAAACTATTTTTTAAAAAACAACAACATGAAAAATGAGGTGGACAATTAGCATTTATAGTTATACATTACAATGAAATAAGTGGTAGAAAAATATATGTGAATAATGTTGTTGGACTACTCTATCAATTTCTTGTTTTATTGATTTCCATTCATGTTTAATTTATTTCTAAATATTTTATGGTAAATCATCGGTGATGAAAATATTGCATAGAACATGTGGCTCCCTAATATATTCAATCTATGGTGTGATTTTAATGATATAATTTAGGATTATTAATTTATAGGATGAAACAATTTTCATTCATTTTTTCTATCTTCTAATTTTTTATAGATTTACTATCGAAGTAATTCTTTCTGTTTGAATGCATACATGAAAAAAATAGAGTTGAAACAGGTCCGAAATTAAGAAAATAGAAAATAAAATGATTTATTAATGAAATTTTTTCCTGAAAAAAATACACACATTCATGATAAAATACATAGACTCGATCACGGATGATGGGATGTGGAGTTCTGTCATACAACTTGGGGGAATATCTAACAAGTATTCCCTTCTACGTGAAAATGATGCATTGTAGTCCCACCCCCAATTTCCATGGCTAGGCTATCTCATTTCTGATATGAGTAGACATTGGTCATCCCCAAGTCCGTAACCTAGTAATATCAAGGAAATAATTGAAAAACAATAAAAAAAGAAAAAAAATACATAAATGAAAAGGCCAAAATATGAAACCTAGAAATACCAAGGACAACATTAAACTAATCAACAAGAAAGGTAATAGAATGGAAGTCACACAAATGCATCCAATATGTACAATAATAGTTAACCATATGGATCATGTGATACAGTATTTTCACATAGATCTCCCATGATATGTTCATCAATGCACAAGATGAAACAATATGCGCATAGAGATATCTAGATTCATGGATGACACCACAATTGTACTACCATTTGTCCAACATGACCAGTAATAATCGACCACTATTTCTCATAAATGGGTTGTGGAACTATATTACCTGAATGTGACTCTGTATATGGTCAATGGTTAGATCATACAATGATAATGCTTCTAGCCATATCTGATTTATAATGAACCATACATTACATACATTGTTATTACTTAAAACTTGAAGCACACTTATTACAACATATAAAAAAACCATGAAAGGACCGTATAGGTATAGTGTCTTTAGAAACTGGAAAGCATAAACAACTGGTTCATAAACCATCTACTTTGCCTCCCATTTATTTCATCATATCTAGAGTCCATTTTTGGCATATTCTACATAATAGCCTTCTTCCTGACCTGGGGAAATAAAACATAAAAAAGGGTGAGCTCAAATGCTCAGTAAGAGTAAACAAAAGAAATATCAATCACATCATATACATAAGCACATAACTTTTGGAAATCATAACCTGCAAAAGAGATCATAATTTCATAACATGGGATAGATCATAGAAGTGAAATGTAATCCCAATTATCATAACTTAAAACATGAAACTTTGTGTCATACACACATAATCATTGAGAATCATTTCTTGTTAGTCAAGACTCATTGTCAATACTATCTTAGTGGACAAAGTCCACTTCTGAACCGAGTTCACTCCTCGTTTTAGTCCTATTTCACTAAACAGGTTTAACCTGCCGTTCCAGCCATGTCTATCTCATGAGATATAAAATCTTTACCCAATGCATTGGAGGGAGATATAGGTCCCCCCTATCTCATAATGATACCATTCTTATGTGTTCCACAAAATCAGAAAACCATACATCATAGCATAACCCATATAATAAAAATGGGAATCTTAAACATCGTGACATCATAAAACAATTCATATAAGATAAATAAATTCATAAAAATATAATTCCATCACAATATAATCAAATCAATGTAATAATAGTGATAAAAACATAACCCTTTATTATCTTAGATGGAAAATAATTTTGATAAAACACTTGAACTCCATTCTTGAGGAAAATATCCTTTCTTCTTCAAAAACACTTTTCCTTTCTTAACATGTTGTACAATTATAAACTAAAATAAGTTGACTAAAAATAAACTTCAAAACTTTTAAATTAATCTTCTTGGAAATAATGTTTTAAAAATCCATTCATTCCGTATAAGTTAAAAAAACATTCTTCATACTTTTGTCGGAAAAGTCAAAAAGTACCTCGTACGAAAAATGAAAAAATATTCTTGTCGTATCCTTTACTAAAAACTAACCGAAGGGTAAAATTGGATTTAAACAATTGTAGGTGGATGGAAATAATATTACATATTGAGGAAACATGGATTTGGATGATAAAATACAACCCAGTAAATGCCAAAGTATAAACAATCTCGGATAAAAATGAGATTGTGATATTTACCTTACATTAGGTCCAATTTGCCTCGTAAGTGTCCGAAACTCCTGTATAATTATTTAAATAATGTTATTGACTTATTCCAGAATCATAATTATTGTTATGATATCATATATGGTCATATTCTTAGCTTCTTATTAGTAATATTTCATTACAACTTGTTATTCGGGTGTTTATTACTTTTTGTTCTTATGCGTGTTTTGTCGAATAAATTCTTATTCTTCTCTTTAGGTTATAGATACAGAATATAAAGAATTTTATTAGTGTAATATATATCATATTAATTCATTCAATTCATTTATATAATCATTATTCAATGAATATCATGTAGAACGAGTCGCATCACATCGTAGAGACGGTATACCGTACGTATGCACGAGCGATGATATCATTCCCAGGATCATGGAATTATATTGGAGTATATTTATACTATTTAAGAATCAATATCACTTTACAATAATCATATATAGTTATTATTTACACCTTTATACCCATCCAAGTAAGGTGGTGGTGGAAAGTAGATTACACCACGACGTGGAGACGGTATTCCGTACGTACGCACGCGCGGTGATTTCATTTTCCATAGGATTGATAGATGGTGAAATAGGGTTGTTTAATACTTATAATAACATATCAGTATATGAGTGATACTGATGTTATTACTTCATAATGAAACAACTAAAGAAGAAGAAGTGGAATAAGAAATAAAGATGAAAGAATCGGTAATGGACATTACCTCTTCTTTGAAGTACTTCTTTGAGACCTCCTTTTAGGGCACTAAAATTGGTCATTGAAGAAGAAAAGGAACTCTAAGATGTCTCTAGGGAAGTGTAGAGGAGAAATTGGAAGTGGTTGGCCGAGCATGAAGGCTCAAAGTGGTCTGAGGAAGAGAGGGAGGAGGTGCCCTTTTATAAGGGAGGAGAGGGGAACCTTTGGAATAACTAAAAATTTTATTTTATTATAAAGCCAAATTCGGTTTTAAATAGCTTCAAATTGATTTAATTAGAAGATAAGGTGGGTATGGGTTCTAAATCCTCTCATCCAAAAGAATTTAGACAAGTTTAGGTTCCTATTTTGACCTTATCATTTATATTTAACATTAAGTAAAATAATTTTACTTTTAATGTGTCTTCTTGTGTTCTTACACTATAAGGTTAATAATCTTACTATAACAATCCAAACGAACCCAAAGTTGTTTATTATTAATATATAACCTTATCTAAGTCATTTGGACAATCCTTATATTTTTAGGAATAAAATAACAATTAATAAATTAATATTTGTTTTAAAAACTATTTTATGTCAATTTTGACACTATTTAGTAATTGATTTTTGTGAAAATCATAACAGAATGATTAGTTAGAAAAAAGTTAATTAAATCACTAATAACATGTCATAGTAACCGATAAAATTAGTTTAATTCAAAAAATGTCTCAAATTAAATTTATTTGGGTATTTATAACATCAATTATGTCAATATTTCATTAATAAGATAATTACTACATCATCTTTGTGTCGTAAATAAATTAAATTATTTAATGTCTAAAAATTACAAATAAAATACAATTATGTAGGAAATATTTTTAGCTTTCTAATTAATATTTATAGTCGAATTTATCTTATATATAACCTTATATTATAAATTATTTACTTATTAAACTTTGATTTTAACTATTTTAACCCTTCTTTAAATAAATTAATAATAAATGTCCTAATCTAATCCAAGTGGGCCTAAATGGTCATATTTTATTCCTAGGTTTGTTTTTGGTCGAATTAAACTTATCCAATAGAATTAGGACATGTGTTAAGGTAATAATTATATCATTTTTACCCTTAATTACCCTATTTACTTTTAACCGTGGTAAATAAAAGTAAAAAGTTACTATTCACCAAAAATTATTTTCATCTCATTGAAGCACATTTTACTTACTGACATCAACCGTGTCTCTCGGATTTTTGAAATTCTACTCATAGAAGTGGTAAAATTATGTTTTATGAAAAATTCAGTTTTTTAACTACCACTTAGTGGTTTCACTATTCATCAAAAATTGAAAGTTTTCAGAAAAATACCAAAATTTCACCCTAGGATAATTTCGATATTCCGAATCCAAAAATGAAGTCCATTTTGAAAAATAAAATTTATAAAATTTTAAAAAGTGGTTATTACTATTTATAACGGCTAGTTTTAATAATATTTTATTAGAATATCATTGTTTAGTGAAACTCGGTATTGCGTACGACGCAAGCTATCGAGGAAGGTCACGATTTCGTGTAAAGAAAGCCAAGCTAGTTTTGTGTGTAAAAAAGATTCCTTTGATGATTTATATAACATAAAAGTCTCGGGTGTTACATTCTACCCCCCTTAAAATGAATTTCGCCCTCCAAATTCGTCACTTTGTAACAAACAGATGAGGATACCTCTCCCTCATCATATCCTCATGCTCCCATGTAGCTTCTTCTAATTGGTGGTTCCTCCATAAAACTTTCACCAATCGAGTGGTCTCGTTTCGTAGGACTTTTTCACTATGATCCAGATTCGTTATAGGTTGTTCTTCATAAGAAAGATCCTGCTCCAGCGGTACAACTTCTGAGCTGAGTACATGTGAAGGATCTGGTATGTACTTTCTCAGGAGAGATACATGGAACACATCGTGAACTTGAGAGAGATTTGGTGGAAGCGCCAATCGGTAAGCTACCTTCCCAACACGATCTAGTATTTCGAAAGGACCGATATATCTAGGGCTCAACTCCCCCTTCCTTCCAAATCTCATGACCCCCTTCTAGGGAGATATTCTTAATAACACTTTATCACCTACTTCAAACTCTAGGTCTTTTCTTCGGTTGTCGGCATAACTTTTCTATCGACTCTGAGCTGCTCTTATGTGTTATTGAATAGATCTGACCTTTTCTTCCATTTCATCAACGCGATCGGGTCCTAATAGATTTCTTTCCCCAACTTCATCCTAGCAAGTTGGAGTCTTGCATTTCTTTCCATAGAGAGATTCATAAGGAGCCATCTGAATACTGGAGTGAAAGCTATTATTATAAGAAAATTCCTCCAAAGGTAGGTGTTGATCCCAACCACCTTTGAAATCCATAGAGAAAACTCTCAACATATCTTCTAGAGTTTGAATTGTTCTCTCAGACTGACCGTCTGTCTGAGGATGATAAGCAGTGCTGGAACTCAACTATGTATCCAGAGTATGCTGAAGACTTCACCAGAACTTCGAGGTAAATCTCGGATCCCGATCAGATATAATAGAAAGTGGTACTCCATGCAATCTTACCACTTCCTTTACATATATCCTGGAAAGCTGATCTAGAGAGAAATCCTCTCTAATAGCAATGAAGTGTGCAGACTTTGTAAGACGATCCACTATGACCCAGATAGCATTATTGCCTTTGGACATTTTAGGAAGTCCTGTGACAAAGTCCATAGTGATGTTTTCCCATTTCCATTCGGGTATGGGTAATAGTTGTAACATCCCCTTAGACTTATTTCTCTCAGCTTTAACATGTTGACAAACCAAGCATTGAGAGACATATTCAGCAACATCTCTTTTCATGCCATCCCACCAGAAGTACTCTTTCAGGTCCCTATACATCTTCGTGCTTCCAGGATGAATAGATAATGAATAACTATGAGCCTCATCCAGCAGCTCCTTCATTAATTCGGGGATGGAAGGAACACAAACCCGATTCCTGAACTTTATTATCCCATCACAATCAAGGTTGAATTCAGGAACATTTCTCACCTTCTTTTGTAACTCGACATCTTCTTTTTGTGCCTCTTTAATCTTCATATGTAGAGATGGTTGAACATTCATTTGAGAAAGATACGATTTTCCCCTTTCATTATAATTCCAAGATCCATCCTTTGTAAATCCATAAATATTGGATCTTTTGTGATCCTCATCATGGATAAACTAGCATGGTCTTGTCGACTTAATGCATCTGCCACCTTGTTTGCTTTCCCAGGGTGGTAATGAATTGAGCAGTCGTAATCCTTAATCAGCTCCAACCATCTTTTTTGGCACATATTCATTTCATTTTGTGTAAAAATATACTTCAAACTTTTATGATCAGTATAAATATCACACCTCTCACCATAAAGGTAATGCCTCCAAATCATTAATGCAAAGATTACCGCAGCTAACTCCAAATCATGAGTTGGGTAATTTTGCTCATGTATTTTCAACTGTCATGAGGTATAAGCTATCACCATATAATTTTGCATAATAACACACCCCAAACCCTTCTTGGATGCATCACTGTAGATCACAAACCTTTCTCCACTACAAGGTAGTGTGAGAAAAGGTGCACTGGATAACCTTCTTTTCAACACCTTGAAATTCTCTTCACATTCCTCCGTCCAAACAAACTTAACTCCTTTCTGAGTCAACTTGGTGAGTGGATTAGATAATCGTGAAAAATCTTTCACAAAACGTCGATAATATCCGGCCAAACCAAGAAAACTTCGGATCTTAGTTACTGTTGTTGGTCTCGACCATCTTTCGATAACCTCTGTTTTTGCTGGATCCACAGATATCCCCTCTTTTGAGATTATGTGACCCAAAAATGAACCTTTTTGAATCCAAAATTCACACTTGGTAAATTTGTCATAAAGCTTCTCCTTTCTCAGGGTCTTCAATATAATTCTCAAGTGATCTTCATGTTCTTCCTTTCTATTTGAATAGACAAGAATATCATCTATAAATACTACCACAAATTGATCAAGATAGTCTCTAAAGACTCTATTCACTAGATCCATGAAGATAGAAGGGGAATTAGTAAGACCAAATTGAATCACTATAAATTCATAGTGTCCATACCTTGTACGGAAATCCGTCTTTGGTATATCCTCTGTTTTTACCCTTAATTGATGATACCCTGAACGAAGATCATTCTTGGAAAATTATTGAGCTCCGCGTATTTGGTCAAATAGGTCATCAATGCATGGGATAAGATATTTGTTCTTGATAGTGATCGTGTTAAGTTCTCGATAATCAATGTAGAGTCTCAATGATCCATCTTTCTTCTTAACAAATAGAACAGGTGCTCCCCAAGGTGACGCACTAGGGCGTATGAACCCCTTATAAATATTCTCTTAGAGTTGCTTCTTGAATTCCTGTAACTCAATTGGGGCCATTCTATAATGTGTCTTTGAAATAGGCAATTCATCCGGTACGAGTTCTATTGAAAACTCAACTTCACGATTCGGTGGAAGACCTGGTAATTCCTCCAGAAAGACATCATCAAACTCCCGTACAATGGGCATATTCTTAATCGTGAGTTTCTAACCAACCATTTAAGATAAATAAACTTCATTTAGTGGAATCAATACCCATAAAATGGAAGAAATTTCCACTGGAAGGTTATGTTCATCCTTGCATCGATAGAGGATCATAGATTGATCTGGAATATGAAATGTGACTTCCCTTCTTTGGAAATTGATATGAGATCCATGTAGAGAAAGCAAATCCATGCCAAGAATCACATGAAAATCCACTATAGTAAGGATCACAAGATTTGTAGGAAGCACTTTCCCACAAACTTCAATCAGAGAAGAATTATAAACTTTTGATGCAACTGTTGTGCCATTAGGGGTTGTCACATCTAACTCAACATCTAACTGTTGAGGTAATATGGTGATATCCTTAGAAAATTCTTCAGAAATAAAGGAGTGGCTGGATCCAGAATCAAATAAAACATTTTCTACTTTAGAGTGGATGGTAAGTGTACCTTTCACCACATCGTTATCATACACCACATCGCTGACATAAATTGCATGTGACTTTCCTTTGTCATTAGCCTTAAGAGTTTTTTGACATCGAACATCATCATCAACCATTGGATTTGGGCATTGATTGGCATAATGCCCCATCTCCTTGCACTTGAAACATTGAAGTGTAGTAGGGTCATTCTGTGTATCCATTCCTTTGTTTTCATCATTAGACATCTTCTTCCCATCATTGCGGCATTCAAATGCCCAATGACCTTCCTTTCCACATTTGAAACATTTACTTGTCCCTTTAAAACAACTCCCTCCATGTTTATTTCCACACTTTGAGCATAAGGGAAAGCTCATCTTCTTTTCAGTGTGCTCTTTAGATTTTCCTTTGAATTCCATTTTCATCTTCTTATCAAACCCATATGACTGATGGGTTACTCCAATCTCCATCTCGACTTTGAGAGCACATCGAACGATTTCCTCATAGATATTGAAGTCCCTTATGGCTAACACCCTTAGAAGACTTTGTTTTAAGCCACTAAATAATCGATGGATCTTACTCTCAGGTTGGATAATAATACCAGAAGCATACCTTGCAAGTCTTGTAAAATTTTCTTCATAGGTACCAACAGATTCATCATCCTTTTTCTTCAGTTCAAGAAACTCTTTCTCCATCTTTGTTCGGAGAATACGAGGGATGTAATTATTTAAAAATAATATCTTGAACTTGTCCCATTCCATGGAATCAATTTCATCCCTTGGCCTCGTATTCTTAATAAGATTCCACCATTGATCAGCATCTCCTTCCAAACGATACACTGCTAGGATGACTTTATCATGTTCAGAACATTGAAGAACTGAAAATATCTTTTCAGTAGTACTAATCCATTGTTCAGCAACTAATGGATCAGTAGACCTGCTAAAAGAAGGTGGACGCTGCCTCATGAAGGATTCAACAGAATGTTGCTCCTTCCTTTGTTCGTCTGGAAGTCCTGCATGATTCATAGCTTGAGAAAGTTGTGTGATCATGGCTACAAGATTTTGCATTCCGGCTCCCATAGCGTTTGGTTGCTCCAGGGGACAATCATTGCATTGCCCGTCGCATTCCGTATTTACACGGTTCCTTCAGGTTCCAGCCATTGACTAAAACCAAGAAGAATAGTGTGAGCAACACTAATTATAATAGGAAAACCACATAATAAAATTTCACACTTAAGGTCTTATCCTAGGTTATTCATGGTCATTTCTAATACACTATGATTTTGTTCTATGCTTAGAATTATCCTTAGGGTTCTTACTAAGGCTTTCACATCCTAGTTTCCAAAGGTTGACTATACCTTCCCACTGATACCAACTATAACGACCCATACTTTACATACATTGTTATTACTTCAAAATTGAAGCACACTTATTACAACATGTAACAAAACCATTAAAGGACCGTATAGGTATAGTGTCTTTAGAAATTGTAAATCATAAACAACTGGTTCATAAAGCATATACTTTGTCTCCAATTTATTTCATCATATCTAGAGTCCCTTTTTGGGATATTCTACCTAATAACCTTCTTCCTGACCTGGGGAAATAAAAAATACAAAGGGTGAGCTCAAATTCTCAGTAAGAGTAAACAAAATAAATATCAATAACATCATATACATAAGCACATAACTTTTGGAAATCTTAACCTGCAAAATAGATCATAATTTCATAATATGGGATAGATCATAGTAGTGAAATGTAATCCCAATAATCATAACATAAAACCTGAAACATTGTGTCCTACACACATAATCTTTGAGAATCATTTCTTGTTAGTCAAGACTCATTTCCAAGACTATCTTAGTGGACAAAGTCCACTTTTGAATCGAGTTCACTCCTCATTTCAGTAATGTTTCACTGAACCGGTTTAACCTTCCATTCCAGACATGTCTATCTCATGAGATATAAAATATTTACCCAATACATTGGAGGTAGATATAGGTCCCACCCATCTCATAATGATACCATTCTTATGTGTGCCACAAAATCAGGAAACCATACATCATAGCATAACCCATGTAATAAAAATGGAAATCTTAAACATCGTGACATCATAAAACAATTCATATAAGATAAAGGAATTCATAAAAAAATAATTCCATCACAACATAATCAAATCAATTTAATAATAGGGATAAAAACATAACCCTTTATTATCATAGATGGAAAATAATTTTAATAAAACACTTGAACTCCATTCTTGAGGAAAATATCCTTTCTGCTTCAAAAACACTTTTCCTTTCTTAACATGTCGTACAATTATAAACTAAAAGAAGTTGATTAAAAATAAACTTGAAAACTTGTAAAGGAAGCTTCTTGGAAATAATGTTTTAAAAATCCATTCATGTCGTATAAGTTAAAAAAACATTCTTCGTACTTTTGTCGGAAAAGTCAAAAAGTACCTCGTACAAAAAATGACAAAAGATTCCTTTCATATCCTTTACTGAAAACTCACTGAAGGGTAAAATTGGATTTAAACAATTGTAGGTGGATGGAAATAATATTACATATTGAGTAAACATCGATGTGGATGATAAAATACACCCCAGTAAATTCCAAAGTGTAAACAATCTCGGATAAAAATGAGATTGTGATATTTCCCTTAACTTAGGTCCGATTTGCCTCGTAAGTGTTCGAAACTCCTGTATAATGATTTAAATAATGTTATTGACATATTACAGAATCATAATTATTTTTATGATATCATATATGGTCATATTCTTAGCTTCTTATTAGTAATATTTCATTACAACATGTTATTCGGGAGTTTATTACTTTTTGTTCTTATGCGTGTTTTGTCGAATAAATTCTTATTCTTCTCTTTAGGTTATAGATAACTCATTTCCAGAATGTTATCAGTGTAATATATATCATATTCATTCATTCAATTCATTTATATAATCATTATGAAATGAATATCATGTAGAACAAGTCGCATCACATCGTGGAGACGGTATTCCATACGTACGCACGAGCGATAATATCGTTCCCATGATCATGGAATTGTATTGGAGTGTATGTATACTATTTCAGTATCAATATCACTTTACAATAATCATATATATTCATTATTTACACCATTATACCCATCCAATTAAGGTGGTGGTGGAAAGTAAATTACACCCCGGCGTGGAGACGGTATTCCGTGCGTACGCATTCGCGGTGATTTCATTTTCCGTAGGATGGATAGATGGTGAAATAGGGTTGTTTCATACTTATAATAAAATATCAGTATATGAGTGATACTGATGTTATTACTTCATAATGAAACAACTAAAGAATAATAAGTGTAAGAAGAAATAAAGATGAATGAATCGGTAACGGACATTACCTCTTCTTTGAAGTGCTTCTTTGAGACCTCCTTTTAGGGCAGTACAATTGGTCTTTGAAGAATACAAGGACCTCTAGTATGTCTCTAGGGAAGTGTAAATGAGAAATTTTCAGGGGTTGGCAGATCTTGAAGGCTCAAAGTGGTGTGAGGAAGAGAGGGAGGAGGTGCCCTTTTATAAGGGAGGAGAGGGGCACCTTTGGAATAACTAAAAATATTATTTTATTATAAAGACAAATTCGGTTTTAAATAGCTCCAAATTGATTTATTTAGAAGATAAGGTGGGGATGGGTCGAAACCCTCTAATCCAATTGAATTTAGACAAGTTTAGGTTCCTATTTCGACCTTATCATTTAGATTTAACATTAAGGTAAATAATTTTACTTTTACCATGTCATCTTGTGTTCTTACACTATAAGGATAATAAAATTACTATAACAATCCAAACGAACCCCAAGTTGTTTATTATTAATATATATAACCTTATCTAAGTCATTTGGCCAAACCTTAGATTTTTAGGAATAAAATAACAATTAATAATATAATATTTGTTTTAAAAACTATTTTATGTCAATTTTGACACTATTTAGTAATTGAATTTTTTGAAAATCATAACATAATTATTAGTTCAAAAAAAGTTAATTAAATCACTAATAACATGTCATATTAACCTATAAAATTAGTTTAATTTATAAAAAGTCTCAAATTACATTTATTTGTGTATTTATAACATCAATTATGTCAATATTTCATTAATAAGATAATTAGTGCATCATCATTGTGTCATAAAGAAATTTAATAATTTAATATTTAAAAATTACAAATAAAATACCATTATGTAGGAAATATTTTTAGCTTTCTAATGAATATTTATAGTTGAATTTATCTTATATATAACCATATATTAAAAATTATTTACTTATTATACTTTGATTTTAACTATTTTAACCCTTCTTTAAATAAATTAATAATAAATGTCCTAAACTAATCCAAGTGAGCCTAAATGGTCATATTTTATTCCTATGTTCTTTTTTTTTCAAATTACACTTATCCAATAGAATTAGGACATGTGTTAGGGTAATAATAATATCATTTTTACCCTTAATTACCCTATTTACTTTTAACCGTGGTAAATAAAAGTAAAAAGTTACTATTCACCAAAAATAATTTTCATCTCATTGAACAAAATTTTACTTACTGACATCAACCGTGTCTCTCGTATTTTGTAAATTCCACTCACAGAAGCGGTAAAATTAAGTTTTATGAAAAATTCAGTTTTTTAACTACCACTTAGTGGTTTCACTATTCATCAAAAATTGAAAGTTTTCAGAAAAATACCAAAATTTCACCCTCGGATAATTTCGATATTCCGAATCCAAAAATGAAGTCCATTTTGAAAAATAAAATTTATAAAATTTTAAACAGTGGTTATTACTATTCATAACGGCTAGTTTTAATAATATTTTATTAGCATATCATTGTTTAGTGAAACTCGGTATTGCATACGACGCAAGCTATCGAGGAAGGTCGTGATTTCGTGTAAAGCAACCCAAGAAAGTTTTGTGTATAAAAAAGATTCCTTTGATGATTTGTATAACATAAAAGTCTTGGGTGTTACATGATTAGTGGAACTTTATAAATGATTATTAAAATGAATCCCATTTTTCATCCTATAATAGGCATGTTGGGACCATTCAACAAAGTACTTCACATATAAAAATGTATCTTTTACTAACCATATTATTGATATGTTTCACTCACCCTTGAAGACCCCATTTAGGCACTCCACTATATTAGTGGTCACGTGGCCATACCTCCTGTCACCATCATATGGAAATGACCATTTTTTCATTGAAATATTAATTATATAATCATACACATATTGATGATAATATATAATTTTTTTTATATTGATCAAATAATTCTTTTTGGGTATCATATACTAATAAGAAAGAAAATTATTTATTTAAAAGTATATTAAATTTTATTTCCAAGAAAATTTGTTCATAAAAAACCCCCACTTGATGATTTCCTTCTTTATTGACTCAAATATGAAATTACTATTCACATTACATGAAATATATTCATCGTAATATCGATGATATGCATTCGATTCTCTCCATGAACCTCCATCACTATTAATGGTCTCTATAGTCACTTGATGGAGATCAGATATTAGTCATAATCTCTAGTTTTGTGTGACATGAATGCATATACTTGACCAAAAGTAACTCCATGATTCAAAATTCTCATTTCTAAATATAGAAGATACAAGTGGTATAGGAGCATGATTACCATTCTATGTTGTAGTAATAAGATGAAAAATTATATACTTTTCATAAATAAATTATTCATTGACTACAATGAATTTTTTACAATAGGGAAATCATCAATATGTAGCTTTGTTTCCCAAAATAACCTATTGAACTCCAAATTTGATTGATCAACTCAGTAATCGGGGGAGACATAATCAAATGTGACCAAATGAAATATAATATTATTGTTGAGAGACAAAAATAATACATGTTTTAAAAACATTGCATATGATCCATCCCAATCACTAAACACTTCCATAATTTCCATTTGTTTTTAATTCAAAGATAACTCACATGATATATTGTAGTTAAAAAACATTTTTATTTGATCCCAGACGAGGGACATAATAACATCTTGACACATCAATATCTTCTCTAAAATAGTATTTGACACAAACTCTACATCAATTAATAGTGATTATGTGATAGGCTAGATGTACACAAGTGTGTGGCCCTTCTAAATTGGTTATCTTCCAACATTCCAAAAATTTATCATATATTTCTCTCATTTCGAATTTACATTCAAACTTGTATTTTTAACATCAAATGAGATATTCTCCCTTCTTCAATTCATCAACCATAAATAAAAAATGTTACTCTATGTGAAATGGTTTATCACATTTTTCAAGGAAACACTATTTCCTGGCATAGATGATGTATTTTGTTCATTTAGATGTATTCCATCTAATTCCAGTGAATTATGTCGCATGTGTATTGAAATCCCAATAAAAATGTTATACAAATGACATTACATCAACTATGGAAGCCAATAGTGTATGATGAATACCTCTAACTAGTGGATGTCTATCTATCAGAGGAACCAAAAAAGGTTCATTCCCCATATCAACCTCACCCACATAATCTCCTGATGCCTCACCAAATACTTAACCATTAGATAAAATTCCATTCATTAAATCAGTGGTACACATATGGACGTACGTAACATTTCATTTAAAATGAGGATCATATTATATAAACTATTTTCTATTATAGGAGTTATATGATTAGGAAATGAATGAGAGTGTTTTAAAGGATTAGATTTTACAGATATCACAAAATAAGGTTCTATAGTAGTAGATTGAATATCATCATTATCATAAATCACTAGATATATTTCCATTAGACCTTACTACACTACTTCTATAATAACACTGATTCATCCATACATTCCTCATCATCGACCTGAGTATACTCATTGCGACAAAAACATTTAATATTTGAAGATGTTTATATGTAATTGAAGTAATTAATTGATCATCACTTATTTTTAAACACCATGAATCTTCCCGCAAACATAATCCATTGTAACACAATCCGGAATATTTTCATCTCTCTTTGGTTGAAAACTATAGTTAAAACCCTATTTATTATATATTACCTCACCTTGGAAATATATATTCATTGACATGATTAACTAGAAATAAATAGTTGAAAAAATATTATATAATCACTACTCGAAATAATGGATTTTTCACATGTGGAAGTGAACGACCACTTTCAGCAGACACTCTAGGTAAATGTTTTTGTGGTATTTTTCAACTTCCCCACCTCCACCATGTTTTACTACTTCCCATGATCTCCTTACCTCTATAACCCTACATCTCTACTCCTCGCCACATGATGTCGTCCACACAACACCCACCAATTAAGTCACCAATTAATTAATCACCTAAATTCATTTAATTATTTCAAAAATTTATTAATCCAATTTTCAATCTATAGATCCCACCACTTATTTCAATAATTAATTATTCCCATTAAATTTCACAATCTCAACATCATGTTAATTAATTCAATAATAAATCAACTCAATTCCACTTTAAACTATCCATTATTTAATTGAATAATTAAATAAATTTATTTCATGTTCAACTCCCTAATTCCAATACCCTATTAATTCATTTAACAATTAATTAATCTAATTCCACAATTCAATTTCCCGAAAAACCCAAAAACATAAACACATGACAATTAAAACAAATCAAATCAATTATCTATGAAATTTACAAATCATGGAAATTTAAATTATAATAATTACAAAATGTAATTGAATCAATACTCTGGTATTGGAATTTATACCACCTACATCAATTCGATGATGAGTGATCACCCAATGTAAATCCACAATTGAATCAGAACAACCGTAATCACATCAAAGATTGAGATCATGATTAAAATTCTAGATCTAAGATCAAACAAAACAAGGTCTATTAATCATAGATCTAGATTGAAATCCAACATGGGAAAACATATCTTCAATGGATGGGATGAGAACGGGAAAGACATAGGAAACAAAATGGTATGAGATTCATATACTGGGATTGGTGAAGATCTTCAATCTGAGCTTTGAATCGCAAAGAATTGAGGTCGAGAGGGACAAGAATCTATCCAGGAGCCTCCAAAATTGAGAGAATTTTTCTATGGTCGATATAAGTCAGATTATGGGTTAACATAGGGGTTTCAAAAATTTTAAAAACTAATTTCATAATTAATTAAATCTAATTTTTGGATTAATTAAAACTACACACATGGTTTCCTAGGTAGGAGTGCATGGTTTTTTAAACAATGTACCTTAATAAGGTAGCTCTTATAGGGGGGGTTCATGGTTTTTCCTAAAAGGGTGAATTATTTGAAAAACCATGCCCCATCTATGTGAATCCACATTGTTTTTTACACATGCTTTGTTGGGTTTAGTCACACTGTTTGGGAAAACATTGCGCCAAATGTGCACAGCCTCTCCTCCTTCCAATATTTTAAAGTTTCACTCAAACTATCCCAAAGAAATAACTCAAAAAAATCAAAAAAAGGTAAATGGGTACCTATAAATAATCCATATACATCTTCAAAAATGTTCGGGTTCTTACAATCTCTCCACCGAATAATATATCTTCCTTGAGATGCAATGCAAATCATTTCTATGATTGTTAGTAAAAAAGATCAGGCCACTAAGGCCTCATATATATTTATCTCTCCCAAATTTATTCCTAAACATGTCCATGTTTCCACAATACACAAACTATTAGAACAGTCTTCCACTACAACACTTTCACACTATTATCCGACACACGTATCAGATGATCCTCAAAGTATTTATCTACCTCAAGTACAAAATCCATGACATTGATCACATGAGAATTGTCAGGGTGATACTATCATAGTTGTGACACATTGATGACTTCATCCATAACACCATGTATCCATGAAATATCCAATCAGTTCACCACCATACCGATTCACTTCACTACCTCAAACGACCCAATGAACATGTGTGTCATCTTTCCTTGTATCTGTATCCTACAAGGACCCAATATAGAAACACTTGAAGTAATACATGATCACCCTATGTAAAATATTGGGTCCATCAACGTCTATCATCATGAAACTTATTAATACTATGAGACATACCCTTATGATTTTGAATCATTTAAACATACTCTGACATCTTCTACATGAGACTCAGTTCCAAAAAATCTGACTCACATAACTCCATCCATCATAGAGGTGATCTTCATAGACAAGCATAACGATCCTTGTATGGTGAATTTTTTTTGTTTCATGATAAATATTATAATAAGAGAACTCCACTAAATTTTTGTGATTCTCCCAAGAACCATGGAAGCCTAAGACACACATCCTAATCATATCCTCTTGCACCTTTATAATATAGTCTGACTTCACATCTTTCTATGAGTGGGATATTGTACTCGGAAGAACCTGTGTACCAAGAGACATCTACAATCCATAGAAGAAACATGATGTAAACCATCAATCATGGTCTAAAACTACTGTGTATGGCACCCCTTTCATATGGACTATCTCTTAGACATACAAGTCCCCCAACTACTCGAATGAGAAATTTGACCATATCAGAAATAAATGTTATTCTTTTGTCAAAATTTTCACAATCACCGAAATAGAATCATTATTATAAGGCTTCCACCAGATACCAACCACCAATTTCATGGTAATTAAATCCCATTTATATTCTGAAATGGTCAATGGTTTTAACAACCACCAGGTTTTTAATGCTCAGCCTTTACCAGCTGATAGGTGTAGCATTGTCTCACGAAACCTCATATCTTTTTTTTTCATGCCTAGACACCAAAATTTTCATCCTAGGTCATGGTAAATTTTTATAACACTTCGATGGAATACCCACCTCATGGAGTAAAATTCATGAATCTACTCCTCTCACATGCTCTTAGATGCAACAACTTGTATTCTAACATTGATGATCTATTCTCCATATATGTCCAATATGAATGTGTATCCCCACCTTCAGGGATTTCCCCCAAGGATTAAATTTTATATATTCATACTTCTAGTCCTTAATTAATCTCAAAAGTGTTGACTCTACTAAAATTTATGTGATAGTCCTTTACTCCTGACTCATCGGAACTACCACATGTATCTCTTCTAGCATAGTCATTATCTTTTACTCAACACTAGACTCTTGAACTCCCTCAGTCTAGCATTTCCTTCTCATGGAATCTACCACACTATATCTCTTTCTAGACATATATGCATGATCCAAATTAAATGACTATATATAATCAACCCACATCCACTAATGTATATTTAAATCTCATTGTGAAAATATATAAATTAAGATCTTGTGATTAATATACACAAGAATTTTTTTCCCAACAAATAATGTCACCAACACATTAAATCCTAATCAAATGTAGCTAAATAATGATTGTGCATAAGGTATTTTTTCATGAGGCCTAAACAAACACGACCCATACATTGCAACTCGATCTCCCTATATCAACATAGCTCCAAGCATGATGCTAGAAGTTTCACAATAAATCATGAACTTCTCACATGGATCAGCTAGGATAAAAATTGGTGTTTTTTTCAAGAGATTAATCAACTCATGAAAGGAATTATCACATGTTTACAACCTATAAAACATTATCCCCTACTTGGACAAGCCCAAAATTTGTTCTATCAAATGGTAAATCTCCTGGATGAATCATTGATAATATCTAACTAATCCCAAAATGCTACAGATATTTAACACGTTATTGGGGTAATCCCAAGATACAACTAGTTGAAACTTTTCTGGGTCCCTTGGCACACATTACTCTAAGATGATGTGACCCAAGATGTTTACCTATATTATTCAACAGTAACACATAGATATTTTGGATTATAAGGAATTATCTCCCAAGGAGCTGAAGATGATTTCTAAATGATTGGAATGATCGTCATGATTCATGGAGTACTTCAAGATGTCATCCATAAACACTACTAATAACTAATCTAGTTACAGATTGAAGATTCAGTTTATCAAGGCCATAATCACAGCTTGTGTGTTCATCAACCCAAATGGAATTATAATAAACTCACAATGGACATAACTTCTTTTAAATTCAATCCTAGGTATATCAAAAGGATGATGTCTCAGCTGATGATACCATGATATCATATTAATCATGGTGAAAACATAAGCTCCTCGCAACTGGTCAAACTGATCATGTAACGACTCAAAATATTGAATGAATCATGTTTCCTAATTTTGTGTGTTATTTTATTTTATACTAAAATAAAACCGTTTCATTTGATAACATGAGTATAATTAAAATGAGACCGTTGGATTTCGACTGTTATATGACCATTGGTCAATTTGACCGTTGGAAACTAAATGTTGGGATTATTGTCTCTAAATAAAAGTGATATTGGTTAAATAATACACAAAGAATATTTGATGGCCTCATCCAGTAGTCTCGGGCCAATCGAAGCCCATCTAACGGAACTTTGGAAGGAGGTAGCACCATTGGGCTTTCCTCTGGACCAAACCCAAGCCTAGCTTTATCGTGTGAAGCTAGAACAGAATCGCATTCGCAATAAGTTCAAACTAATAGAGATTACTACTCATGCGATGTTGGATGATACGCCCTCAGATTCTCTCACCTTATCACACCATACACTTAGGTCCTATGATGGGTTATAAGAGGCTATGTAAGGATATCGTAACTGCGTTGTGTAATCCTTTGATTTAAATAAAAATTGTGAATATTCAAATGTCCAGATAAATATAGTATGCATATTTTTGATGAATTCTCGAAAAATGATATTTTAAAATATTTTTTGTAAACCTTAAATAAATAATGATGTGTAATGATTTTCAAAAAATGGTCTTTTGAAAATGTGTTCAGTAAGAAATTTGGAGTCAAATAAGATCAACTTGATTTTTGATGAATAGAAAATTATAAATTGTGATTTTACACTTAGGATTAGTAATGTGACCAAATTAATTAGTAATCTAACTTAATGAAAGTATTAATATAATCTAGGCACCATGATTAGGTAATGTGATTCAATAAAATAGGTGAAAAACTATTTCAGAAATTATTAGTCAAGTATAAGTTTTTTTCGTGAATAGTGTTTTTAATTAAAAATATTTAGAAAATTATTTTTATAAAATGGAGTTCATTTTTGAACTCAGAGCATCGATATTATGTTAAGGTAATTTTTGGAGATTTTTCTGAAAAAAATGAATTTTCAGTGAATAGTGTATTTATTTAAAAATTAAATTGAAAATATTTAAAAAATTCTTTTTATAAAATGGAGTTCATTTTTGAAATCAGAGCATCAATATTTGGTTAAGGTGAAATTTTTGGATTTTTCTGAGAATGTTGAATTTTCGGTGAATAGTGAAAATACAGTTTTTTAAGTTAGAGGTGTTTAATGAAATCATTAAATGATGTATTAAGTATGTAATAAATATGGTCGACTTATGAGTATTAAGATAAGTTATGAGGTGTCCCAAGTGGCCAATACCATGGGAAAATACTGTAACACCCTGAGATTTTATGAGATATATTATTTTTAATTTCTTTGATCTTCTATTATACACTACACCAAGATTAGCTTGTACTATACGCAACACCTCATTAGCTTGCAGTATATGCAACACTATTCTTGGCTTGCATTACACACAATCATGACCTACCTCGATAGCATGTGTAGTACGCAATAACGGGTTTCACTAAACAACGATATATTGTTTTAATATTATTATAGACTAGCCGTTATGAATAGTATTAACTACATTTTGAATTTTATAACATTATTATTCATCTTACACATTTTCGAGAATATGGTATGAGAACAAAATAAATTTTTCGTGTACAATATATATTTTTAAAGAATTGCAGTTTTCCCGCCTTTTGATGGCGTACCCACCTTAAATATTGTTTTTGACATGTCTATAAATTCAATATGACAAAATAAAATTCTTCTTTGGAATCAAGATATAAAAATTTACTCTGGATAAATTTTCCAGATTATTTTGATAACTTTCATATTTTAATGAATAGTAAAACCACGCTATATTTTAATTAAAAAAAAAATTCATCGCAATACTTTATATGGTTAGATTATTTTTTTAATTGGTTTTATAGTGTAATTAGAATATATTTTTACCATTTAATCCAATTTTGTTCATTGGAATTAATTTCACTTTGACATTGGATATAAACAAGTATCAATTTTTTGATAGTTTTTGTTTTTTAAAAACACGCTATTTGTTTTGATAACGGAAATTAATTTTAAAATTAATTAATGCCACTTCTATGTTTTGAATTTGGAAAAATAGACATCAATTTTGAATTCGGAATATCAAATAATCCTTAGGCTGAATTTTTGGTATTTTTCTGAAAAACATCAATTTTTGATGAATAGTAAAACCACTTAGTGGTAGTTAAAAAAACTGACTTTTTCATTTAAATGAAATTTTACTACTTATGTGAATTGAATTTCAAAAATACGAGAGACACGGTTAATATCAATAACTGAAATGTGGTTCAATGAGATGAAAATAATTTTTGGTGAATAGTAACTTTTTACTTTTTTTACCACGGTTAAAAGTAAATAGGGTAATTAAGGGTAAAAATGATATTATTATTACCCTAACACATGTCTTAATTTTATTTGATAAGTGTAATTCGACCAAAAACAACCTTAGGAATAAAATATGACCATTTAGGCCCACTTGGATTAGATTAGGAATTTTAATATTATTTTATTTTAAGAATAGTTAAAATAGTTAAAATCAATGTATAATAACAAAAACATTTCTAATATAGGGTTATAGATAGGATAAATTTGAATATTAATATTAATTAAAAATATAAAAAGATTTCCTACATAATGGTATTTTATTTATAATATTTATACATTAAATAATTTAATTTATTTATGACACAATGATGATGTAGTAATTATCTCATTAATGAAATATTGACATAATTGATGTTATAAATACCAAAATAAATGTAATTTGAGATTTTTTAGGAATTACGCTAATTTTATAGGTTAATATGACATGTTAGTATTGATTTAGTTAACTTTTTACGAACTAAAAATTCTGTTATGATTTTCACAAAAATCAATTACCAAATAGTGTCAAAATGGACATAAAATTGTTTTTAAAACAAATATTATATTATTAATTGTTATTTTATTCTTAAAAATATAAGGTTCGGACAAATGACTTAGATAAGGTTATATATATTAATAATAAACATATTTGGGTTCTTTTTTCTTGTTATCGTAAGTTTATTAACCTTATAGTGTAAGAAAACAAAAAGATACGGTAAAAGTAAAATTAGTTAACTTAAAGTTAAATCTAAATGATAAGGTTAAAATAGAAACCTAAATTTGTCTAAATTCTATTGTATGAGAGTATTTCGACCCATCCCCACCTAGTCTTAGAAATAAATCAATTTGGGGCTATTAAACACTGAATATGACTTTATAATAAAATACTATTTTAAGTTTTTCTAAAGTGACCATCTCCTCCCTTATAAAAGGGAACCTCCTCCCTCTCTTCCTCACACCATATTGAGTGTTCAAGCTCGGACAAACCCTTCCATTTTGTCTTCTCCACTTCCCTAGAAACATCCTAGAGGTCCTGGTCTTCTTCAAAAACCATCTTTAGTTCCCTAAGAGGAGGTTAAGAAGAGGTGCTTCAAATAAGAGGTAATGTCTGTTACCGATTCATTCAACTTTATTTCTTCTTCTAATTCTTCTTATTTAGTTGTTTCATTATGAAGTAATAACATCAGTATCACTCATATACTGATATTTTATTATAAGTATAAAGAAACCCTATTTCACCATCTATCCATCCTATGGAAAACGAAATCACCGCACGTGCATACATAAGGAATACCGTCTCCACACGATGGTGTAATCTGTTTTCGACCACCACCTTACATGGATGGGTATAATGGTGTAAATAAATAACTATATATGATTATTGTAAAGTGATATTGATTCTTAAATATTATACATACACTTAAATACAATTCCACAATCATGGTAATGATATCATCGCTCATGTGTACGTACGAACTATCGTCTCCACGACGCGATGAGATTCATTCTCCATGATAACCATTCTTGAATGATTATAAAGTATATATAATAAGTAAGGATGAAATATATGACATAATAAAGATACTGGATTTATGTATATATATATGTATGTCATCTACTTAATTCCATTCAATTCAATATGGAAATGAAAACAGCGTTCATGCGTATGTACGACCTACTGTCTCTATGAACGGTGTATTTCATTCCATTTATCGATCTATCATATATATTTGTATATTCTGAATATATATTAAATATAAACCATGTTTTACATTCCGGAAATATGTAAATCATGATATAAGTAATAATATAAAGAACAACAAGTCCAAACATGTACGATAAATAAAACGATTTTACCCAAAACGCAACTTTAACATGGAACTTACAAAAGAACGGGTAATATAATGTCATAAGTAAACCATATATGATATCATAACAATGAATATGATTCTATAATAAGTCAATAGAATTATTTAAATCATTATACAGGGGGTTCGGACACGTACGAAGCATATTAGACCTAAGATAAGAGAAAATCTCACAATCTCAATTTTTATCCGAGATTGTTTATATTTCAGAATTTACTGGGGAATATTTATCATCCACATCCCTGTTTCCTAAATATGAAATATTTTTTCTATCCTAATAACATTTTTTAAATCCAATTTTTCCCTTCAGTGAGTTTTTATATATGAAAGGAATCTTTTGTTGTTTTTCATATGAGGTACTTTTTGACTTTTCCGGCCAAAGTATGAGAAAAATGTTTTTTTAACTTATACAGCATGAATGGATTTTTAGAACATTATTTCAATGTATATTCCTTTACAAGTTGTCATGTATATTTTTAATCAACTTCTTTTAGTTTAAAATTATATGACATGTTAAGAAAGGAAAAAAATTTTAAGTAGAAAGGATATTTTCTACAAGAATAGAGTTCAAGTGTTTTATCAAAATTATTTTCCATCTTAGATAATATAGGGTTCTGTTTCTATCACTATTTTTGAATTGTTTTGATTTCATTATGATGGAATTATTTTTATGATGTCCTTTTATCTTATATGGATTAAGTTATGATGGAATGATGATTAAGAATCCCATTTTTTTTACATTGGTTATGCTATGATGTATGATTTATGATCTTGTGGAACACATAAGAATGGTATCATTATGAGATGGGTGGGACCTATATCTCCATAAAATGTATTGGGTAAAGCTTTATATCTCATGAGATAGACATGGCTGGAATGGTAAGTTAATCTGGTTCAGTAATACAGGACTGGAACGAGGAGTGAACTCAATTCAGAAAGGGACTTTGTCCCCTAAGATGGTCTTAGAAGCAATTCCTTGGATACTATGGAAATAATATCATGTGCTTAATTTTTTTACACAATTACAAGTTTTATTTATAAGATATTTTATCATGATTGATGTTCTATTTTGATCTATGCGTTACGTACTTCCATTTTTATGTCATTGCTCAAGATTTCGATGTTTAAACATTATGTTCATGTTTTTATGTTCAAATGTATATGGTTTGTTTTATTTTCTCCATGCTTACCCCTTACTGAGCATTTGAGCTCACCCTTTTAATGTTTTCTTTTCCCTAGGATATAAAGAAATGTTTTAGGTAAGAAAAAAAGGGGAATATCTTTATGGGAGATGTTGAAGATCTTTCACCACGATTAGAAGATCACATTACAAGTTTCCAAAGACACTAAACTACTATGGTCCTTGTGTGTCTGTTTTTCTTATGTACTAAGTATTCTGCAAAATTAATGTAATGTCCATGTACATCAAGCTTCGGGTATCTATAGTTTGTTTCAGAGGAAAGGTTTAGTTAACCTTTGGAAACTAGGAAGCGAAAACATTAGTGAAATCCCTAGAGATATTTCTTAGGTATGTCTAGGGATATCCCTAAGTTTAAGGATACTTATAGGTTATAGTCCAAGAATTGCACTAACGATCTTAGAATTAAACCTATGATTTTAGATATTGAAGGTACTCCCCCTTTATTATGTTGTTTTCCCTAGCATGATATTTGCCTCTCACACTATTATTTTTGGGTTTTAGACGATGGATGGAACCCGAAAGAACCATGTTGATCAATGTAATGGAAAATGAAATGATTTTCTTCCTGACCAAACCATTTTCATGAGAGATGGAGTGCATAATCTTATTTCTATACTTACAAAAGATATGAATCCTTCTGGACACAAAAATGAGCAGAGAAAGGAGCAACATTCTGTTGAATCCTTCATGAGGTAGCGTCCACCTTCATTCAACGGGTCTTCTGATCCCTTAGTGGTTGAACAATGGATCAGTACCACTAAAAATATATTTTCAGTTCTACCATGTTATGAACATGATAAAGTCATCATAGAAGTATATAATTTGTAAGGTGATGTTGATCAATGGTGGAATCTAATCAAGAATACGAGGTAAAGAGATGAAATTGAGTCCATGGAATGGGATGAGTTCAAGAACTTGTTTTTCAGTAATTACTTCCCTCATATTCTTCGATCAAATATGGAAAAGGAGTTTCATGAGCTTAAGTATAAGGATGATGAATCCGTTGGAATATACGAAGAGAATTTTACAAGACTTGAAAGGTATGCATCTGGCTTTATCATCCAACCTGAAAGTAAAGTTGATCGATTTTTTCAGTGGCTTAAAACCACGTCTTCGAAGGGCATTAGCTATAAGAGACTTTAGTAGCTATGAAGAAATTGTTCGTTGTGCTATCAAGGTAGAACTGCAAGTTGGTGTAACAAATCCATATCATGGTTTTGACAAGAAACGAAAGATGGAGTTCCAGGAGAAATCTTAGAACAATGGTGAAAAGAAGATGAATGTTTATTTATGCATAAAGTGTGGAAAGAAGAATGGTGGAGACTTGCTATAAGGTACTAGAAAATGTTTTAAGTTTGGAAAATAAGGTCATCGAGCAGTTTATTGTCGAAGTAATGGAAAAAAGGTTGCTAATGATGTGAATAGAGAAAAGACTACAGTGAACTCTCCACCAACACTTCAATGCTTCAAGTGCAAGGAAATGGAGAATTATGCTAATAAATGCCGTAATCCACGGGTTAATGATGAATAACGTGAGGAACCTCTTACGGCAAAGGATAATGGGAAGTCTCATGCAATCACTATTTGTGATGTTGAGTATGAAAATGATGTTGTGTAATGATTAAGTGTTTATGTAATGGGATTTCAAAATAGTATCATGGAATCTCATTTATGGTATTGTGGAATTTTGGAATATCTATGTATTGGATTTCAATAATTATATCGTACTAGTTAGCATGAAAAAGAGATTGAAATATTTTTGGAAAGCAGATGAAATGCGCATAATGAAGGGATAAGGAGAAAATAATATTATAGTAATCATTATCTCATGGCTAAAATAAGGACAAAGTGATATCATGGTTTGAGTATATAGATATTTTGGTATTTTGGTATGTGGAAAGAGTTAACTTTTGACAGCATTCATGTTTTCACTAAGGTTAAATGGGTATTAATTTTTTTTCAAGAGAATACACGATTAATGTATTCACATGATTGGAATGTGATTAACAAGATATATTGGGGATAAATGATGGTATTCACATGCTCGATAGATGACATTTCTAGTAATTGTTTACTTTATAATATAAGCTTGGACAGAAGTATTTTGGATAATCCTAAATATTTGAAATGGATTATGTTGAACATAAGTTAGTTTAAGGCTAGAACTGATTTCGATATTATCAAAGGAATATCATAATGATGTAATTTTAGAAAAAGGATAACCTGCAGGACGGGCGACAACCCATCGCGTCGGACAGGGCTGTGGGAATCGAACCCACAACTGAAGTGTGACTGGCCTTTATCGCATACCACTGGCCTACGGGAAGTCCCTGGTTAGTAGAAACTAGTTTATGATATATGAAGTATAAGTTCATTTTTGGAATCGTATATGATTAAACTCACCATAGATTGACTTATGTATATTTGATAACTTTTGCTATCCTTTTGTTTGAAATAGATGGAATGACCCATCATTTTATCACATGATCTGTTAACACTTCACGAATAAAAAATTCATCTTCATTTCTTTAAGAGATGAAGTGGAAATTGTTCAAGGCATGAACAATAGTGAGATTGTACCAAAATCAAGATATTATTTCTTCTAATTCAAAATTTTCAACTTTAGGGAAATGATATTGAAAACCAAAAATGTTGTCCTAGGTATCTTATATCTGATGAATCAGATGGTACCTTAGATCATCTCAAATTTATGGCTTTTTGATTGATGGTTTTTTTATAGCCATGTTCTCTACCACTCTCCATCAGAAATTGATGGTTAGATTTTTCTTCCATATACAAATTTTCACATATGTTCTCCTATATGGAAACCCAGTGATGAGTTACTTTGGGTAATAGTTACATTTCATACTTTAGTTTGTAAAATAAAGTTATAGTATTCCTTTTTACGATGTGGCTTTCTATGAATAGTAAACAATTTATAACCCCGACGAATTTCGAGGATGAAATTCATTTTAAGGGGGGTAGAATGTAACAACCCGAGATTTTGTGAGATATATTATTTTTAATTTATTTGATCTTATATTATACACTACACCAATATTATCTTGTACTATACGCAACACCTCATTAGCTTGCAGTATATGCAGCACTATTCTTGGCTTGCATTACACGCAATCGCGACCTACCTCGATAACGTGTGTAGTACGCAATACCTGGTTTCACTAAATAACAATACATTGTTATAATATTATTTTGGACTAGCCGTTATGAATATTATTAACTACATTTTGAATTTTATAACATTATTATTCATCTTACACATATTCTAGAATATGGTATGAGAACAAAATAAATTTTTCGTGTAAAATATTTATTTATAAAAAATTGCAGTTTTCCAGCCTTTTGATAGCACACACACCTTAAATATTGTTTTTGACATGTCTATAAGTTCCATTTGAAAAAATAAAATTATTCTTTGGAATCAGGATATAATCATTTACTTTGGATACATTTTTCATATTATTCTGATAATGTTCATATTTTAATGAATGGTAAAAACACGCTTTATTTTAATTAAATTTTTTTCATCACATTAATTTATATGGTTAGATTATATTTTTAATTGGTTTTAATGTGTAATTAGAATATATTTTTACCATTTAATCCAATGTTGTTCATTGGAATTAATTTCACTTTGATATTGGATATAAACAAGTATCAATCTTTTGATAGTTTTTGTTTCTTAAAAACATGCTATTTGTTTTGATAACGGGAATTAATTTTAAAATTAATTAATTCCACTAATATGTTTTGAATTTTGAATAATAGACATAAATTTTGAATTCGGAATATCAAATAATTCTTAGGATGAAATTTTGGTATTTTTCTGAAAAACGTCAATTTTCGATGAATAGTGAAACCACATAGTGGTAGTTAAAAAAACTGACTTTTTCATTTCATTGAAATTTTACCACTTCTGTGAATTGAATTTCAAAAATCTGAGAGACACGGTAAATATCAAGGACTAAAATCTAGTTCAATGAGATAAAAATAACTTTTGATGAATAGTAACTTTTTACTTTTTTTACCACGGTTAAAGTAAATAGGGTAATTAAGGGTAAAAATGATATTATTATTAACCTAACACATGTCCTAATTCTATTAGATAAGTGTAATTCGACCAAAAACTACCTTAATAATATAATATGACCATTTAGGCCCAATTGGATTAGATTAGGACATTTAATATTATTTTATTTAAAGAATAGTTAAAATAGTTAAAATCAAAGTTTAATAACTAAAAAATTTTAAAATAGGGTTAAACATAAGATAAATTAGATTATAAATATTCATTAGAAATCTAAAAATATTTCCTACATAATTGTAGTTTATTTATAATTTTTAGACATTATATAATTAATTAATTTATGACACAATGATGATGCAATAATTCTCTCATCAATGAAATATTGACATAATTGATGTTATAAATACCAAAATAAATGTAATTTGAGACTTTTTATGAATTAGACTAATTTTATAGGTTAATATGACATGTTAGTATTTATTTAATTAACTTTTTTAGAACTAATAATTCTGTTATATGTTTCACAAAAATCAATTACCAAATAGTGTCAAAATTGACATAAAATATTTTTTAAAACAAATATTATATTATTAATTGTGATTTTATTCCTAAAAATCTATGGTTCGGCCAAATGACTTAGATAAGGTTATATATATTAATAATAAACAACTTGGGGTTCGTTTTGCTTATTATAGTAGGTTTATTAACGTTATAGTGTAAGAAAACAAGAAGATACGGTAAAAGTAAAATTATTTATCTTAAAGTTAAATCTAAATGATAAGGTTAAAATAGAAACATAAACTTGTTTAAGTTCAATTGGATGAGGGTATTTCGACCCATCCCCACCTTATATTCGAAATAAATCAATTTGGAGCAATTAAAAACTGAATATTACTTTATAATAAAATAATAATTTATGTTTTCCTAAGGTGCCCATCTCCTCCCTTATAAAAGGGCTCCTCCTCCCTCTCATCCTCACACCACATTGAGCCTTCAAGCTCGGCCAAACCCTGCCAATGTTTCTTCTACACTTCCCTAGAATCATCCTAGAGGTCCTGGTCTTCTTTAAAGACCATATTTAGTGCCCTAAGAGGAGGTTAAGAAGAGGCACTTCAAAGAAGAGGTAATGTCTCTTAAAGATTCATTAAACTTTATTTCTTCTTCTACTTATTCTTATTTGGTTTTTTCATTATTAGGTAATAACATCAGTATCATATACTAATATATTATTATAAGTATGAAACAAACCTATTTAACTATCTATCCATCCTACAGAAAACGAAATCACCGCGTGTGCGTACGTACGGAATACCATCTACACGCCGTGGTGTAATCTATTTTCGACCACCACCTTACATGGATGGGTATAATAAATAAATAACTATATATTATTATTGTAAAGTGATATTGATTCTGAAATATTATACATAACCTTCAATAAAATTCCACGATCATGGGAATGATATCATCGCTCGTGTGTACGTACGGACTACCGTCTCCACGACGCGATGAGATTCATTCTCCATGATAACAATTCATGAATGATTATAAAGTATATATAATAAGTAATGATGAAATATATGAAATAATAAAGATACTGGATTTATATATATATATATATATGTGTGTGTGTATTTCATCTACTTAATTCCATTCAATTCAATAAGGAAACGAAAATAGCGTTCATTTGTATGTACGGCCTAACGTCTCCATGAATGGTGTATTTAATTCCATTTATCGATCTATCATATATATATGTATATGCTGAATATATATTACATATAAATCATGTTTTAAATTATTTAATTAAGTAAATCGGTATATAAGTAATAATATCAAGAACAACAAGTCCAAACATGTACGATAAATAAAATGATTTTACCCAAAATGCTGCTTTAACATGGAACTTACAAAAGAACGGGTAATATAAAGTCATAAGTAAAACATATATGATTTCATAATAATGAATATGATTATTTAATAAGTCAATGACATTATTTAAATCATTATACAGCAGGTTCGGATATGTATGAAGCATATCAGACCTAAGGTAAGGGAAAATCTCGCAATCTCAATTTTTATCCGAGATTGTTTATATTTCAGAATTTACTGGGGAATATTTATCATCTTCATCCATGTTTCCTCAATATGAAATATTATTTCTATCATAATACAATTGTTTAAATCTAATTTTACCCTTCATTTAGTATTTAGATATGAAAATAATCTTTTGCCATTTTTCATATGAGGTACTTTTTGACTTTTCCGGCCAAATTACGGGAAAAATGTTTTTTTAACTTATACAGAATGAATGGATTTTTAGAACATTATTTCCATGAAGCTTCCTTTACAAGTTTTCAAGTTTATTTTTATTCAACTTCTTTTAGTTTAAAATTATATGACATTTTGAGAAATGAAAAATGTTTTTGAAGTAGAAAGGATATTTTCCTCAAGAATGGGGTTCAAGTGTTTTACCCAAATTATTTTCCATCTAAGATTATATAGGGTTCTGTTTCTATCCCTATTTTTAAATTGTTTTGATTATGTTATGATGGAATTATTTTTATGATTTCCTTTTATCTTATATAGATTATGTTATGATGGCATGATGATTAAGAATCCTATTTTTTTATTACATGGGTTATGCTATGATGTATGATTTATGATCTTGTGGCACACATAAGAATGGTATCATTATGAGATGGGTAGGAACTATATCTCCCTCCAATGCATTGGGTAAAGATTTATATCTCATGAGATAGACATGGTTGGAATGGTAAGTTAATTAGGTTCAGTAATACATGACTGGAAGGAGGAGTGAACTCGATTCAGAAAGAGACTTTGTCCACTAAGATGGTCTTGGCAGCAATGCCTTGGCTACTATAGAAATAATATCATGTGATTAATGGTTTTCCACGATTATATGTTTTATTTACAAGCTATTTTATAATGATTTATGTTCTATTTTGATCTATTCCTTACGTACTTCCATGTTTTATGTCATTCCTCAAGATATCGATGTTTAAACATTATGTTCATGTTTTTATGATCAAATGTATATGGTTTATTTTTCTCCATGCTTACCCATATTGAGCATTTGAGCTCACACATTTTATTTTTTCTTTTCCCCAGGATATAAATAAAGGTTTTAGGTATGAAAAAAAGGGTAAGATCTTTATGGGAGATGTTGAAGATCTTACACCATGATTAGAAGATTACATTCTAAGTTTCCAAAGACACTAAACTGTTATGGTACTTATTTGTATATTTTTGTTATGTACTAAGTATTCTGAAAAATTAATGTAATGTACATGTATTTCAAGATTCGGGTCTCTACATATACCATGGGAAATCCCATGGTTTTTCCAATACCACCAATGAGTTGTCCCTTGGACATTAATGCCTTGTCCCTTCACTTTCCCTATAAATACCCACCCTTTTATCCATTAGTTTTTACTCCCAACTCTCCCCAACCGAAGCTCTGGTCTCATTAACTCCCAAAGAGTCCTCCCAAGGTTCCCCCAATCCCTAAATGTCCCAACCATTGAGTTTTAAGAGTTACTTTTTAAGGTAAGGGATCCTACCTCTTCCTTTTTTTCCAAGTACTCTCTTTTATGTTATTTTTTATGCTCCATGTTCTTATGTTGGGAATTCTCTTTTATATTCATACTACTTTAAATTCCATGTTCATATGATGAGATACCCCCTTTTATCTCATCAATTCATTTTAATAATGTCTATGTGGCGCCGTTAGGCTGTCGAATTTTTAAGGGATTCTTTCACCCTTCTCGTTTTCAAGAACTATTTTCATGTCAAGTCTTTCAAGTTCCTTTTTACTTTGTTGGGGTATTATATCTATATATATCACACTGATATTTTATGTTCATATGATGAGAGAACCTATTTTATCTATTCAATTCATTTTTTTGATGTTTTAAGTGACGTCGTTAGGCTGTCGAATTTTTAAGGGATTCTTTCACCCTTCTCGTTTTCAAGATCTATTTTCTTATCAAGTATTTCAAGTTACTTTTTATTTTTTGTGGGTATGATCTATATATCTATAATACTGATCTATTATTTTCATATGATGAGAGAACCTATTTGATCTTTTCAATTCATTTTTTGATGTTTTATGTGACGCCATTAGGCTGCCAATTTTTCATAAGAGAAATCTTATTTTTGTCTTCATTCAATGTTTTTCATTTCATATGGTATGTCTTTAAAATTTCATTACCATGTTCTTATATCCATTATATTCTTTCACTATACTATTTTATGGATCATTTAGGAGTGGGTGACCCATGTCCCCTCCCTTTTCAAAATTTTCTAAAACCCTGTGATATAGCCGTTATGCTGTAGAATTTTCGTCTCAAAATGCCTCTCTCTTTTTCTCAAATTCTTTTATTTTATTAAGTGAATACTCAGAGCTCTTTATTCTAAAACGGTATTCACATATATATCAAAATGTTATATTTTAAATTCTGGTATTTACATACTTGAAACTCGCTTTCCTTTTTTATGGGTTTAAAGTGACATAAAGATCATGTCTTTAAAGCAATTTTGAAAATGTTATGATTATGAAAGGAAACCCATTTCTTTTATGCTATATGTGTTATTTATGAAATGTTTGATGATTATATATGCGTCTCACATGATAATAAAGAAAAATTTAAGGTTGCGCCCTGATAGCGCTACAATGCATTGGGTAAAGACTTAATCTCTAGAGATGACCATTTTTAACGACACATTGGTGAATAGCCTTGTTATTTTTAATGAAACCTTGGGGATGGACCTTGTTTAAATGAAAATGATTTTCTATGTTAAATGTTATAGCCACATCTTCATGTTATGTAACACGTTATTTTTATTATGATATGCCACATGATCTCTTTCTCATTCCTTAATGTTATTTTTCATGACTTTTGATGTGTCTCATGTTCTCTTGTAAAATGTTTCCCTTTTTTCCCTAACTAGGCCTCCTCCTCACCCTTTCCATTTATTTATGCTGATAGGTTATGAGATGATGTAATGAACTTAGGATGAACAAATGAAGAATCCTTTTAAGTGTTTAAGAAGAATGTTTTTTTTCTCACGTAATAAGTGCCTAGTTTCCAAGACAGTAAACCTTAATGATCCTCAGTTTTGTATAATGTAATGAAAGTTTATGTGATAAAAAGGCAGGATTCTATAGTTGGTATCAATGGATGGTTTAGTTATTTGTGGAAATTAGGATATAAAAACTTTAGGATGAACCCAATATAAAAGTTTAAATATAGGAAATCTTCCTTGTATTTTGGTGAGTAATGAGTAAGTTATTTATCAAGAAAATACATCCCTGTCTGGATACAAGTAGGTAGAGGTAGCTCTGGCATAGATGTACATAGGGATAAAACCTAAAAACACCGCTTGGGCAAGACTCGAATAGGAACTGGTACATGACAATGGCCTTTCTGCAGTCTTGGTTATGACACTCCTAGGGGATATGCTTTGGTAAATTCATAAGCTTAGTATGAACCATTATTAAAGGAACAAAGATAAAATAAAATAAATATTCACATAAGAATATATGGTCATGGATAACCTAGATTGGAACCTAGGGGTAACAAGATAGGGTATACGTTTCTTCTAAAAGTTTATCCTTCTATTCTTTATGTTTCCCGTTTCATGATTATTGGGTAAGTATTAAAGACCCCTAATTATAGTTTCTTTTCTTAGTTAATGGCGGGAAATGGAAGAACATGTCCCAACAACCAATGTGATATTAAATGTGACGATTTACCTATTAATATGATAGAGATGACAAGAGATCAAGTTAAAATATTGTGATAATTCCAAACCAGCTATCAAAAATCACAATTAATAATTGGTATCTAGTTGAATTCCCAAATGCATCAAGGAAGAAGAAGACGAAGTCTCAAGGATGTTCATCGGCTAAAGTTGATAAGAGAAAGAAGACCTAATTTCCTTTGTGAAAAAAATGTGGAAAGGGGAACCATGGATAATGTCACAAAAGAACTGGGAGATGTTTTAAGTGTGGGGTGATAGGGCATAAAGTATCCAATTGCTTTAAAAAATGGATAATGTGATGAATGGAGATAAGGTTCGATGTAATGTACCTTATAATTTTCAATGTTGTAAATATGGAGAAGTTGGAAATTATCCAAGGAAATTATCTCTAGGAAGGGATGAGAAGCATGATGAGAATCAACAATCTTCAAGGACAAGGGAACAATGGAAGTCCTATGCTGAGATGGATCATGATGACTGAAGTACATGTATCTTCTTTGCAATAATTGTCTATGTCATGTTGTATTTTAGTTCGTGCTCTATGAGCATATCTTTTATGTTTTTTAATATCATCGAGTCACTACATAAGATGATTTTAAATCATTAAGGAAAACATCTACTGTTATGTACCACATGTTGACTTAGTGAAGCTGTTCTTCATTAAAAAAAGTGATTAGGGGATTAAAAGACTATAATTATTTTGGAATACGTTCACTATTTTAAGAACCCTATATGATCGAGGTAAATAGATTACTACTGTATTTTATTTGAGATGTAAAGGTTGAATTATATTTTGAAGAATCGATGAATTTAAAGTGAACTTATAGTAATTTAGGTTACTTATGGAAATGATTAACCTATCTTGGGGAAAATGTGTTTAGTTTAGTTACTTTTGTTATATGATGTTAGGAGTGTTTGATGTTGTTTGGAGGTGAATGATAAAATTTATCATGGAAGACTATGTTATCAAATCCTTATTGTATATGGGTTTCAATCATAGTTTTTTTAGTAATTTTAAGGACAATTATATATGGAATGGTCTATGATGATCTTTTGGTAGTACTGTGGAATTTTGACGAGTTAAAATTAGTTTCCCTTCATATGGGGTTCTTTCTATTTTGAAGAGTTGTTTTATCTTACCCTTTCTATTTTTGGGATAATGTTTAAAGATATATGAAATATATAGTTAATATTTTTTGGATTACGTGACTCTCAAGAAGATGATTCTTTTGTTTTGATGAGACCAAGTGTTTTTGAATGATCATCGTTTGGAGAAAATAATAGTTTTGGTAGAAAATTATTAAAGAATGAAACTCTACATGAAGGTAGGTATATTTACTTATGTTTTTATTCTATGTAGTAAATGAATTCCTCAAAATTATTAAATGGAACATAAAACAAAAACTTTGTTGGTTTAAGTTTCCTACTGAGTAATCAAATACCGTTTACACACATCATAATTTTGTGATTTTCTTGTGGTTAACGTTATCTTAATCATGTTTTCTATCACTCTCCCTCAGAACTTGACCCTTTGTTTTTCTTCCATATCCATGTTTTCCTTCATGTAATCCTAGTATGGTTTAACTCGGGTGACCTCTATACTTCCCTTTATTTCTATTAAAGTAATAGTGTTACTGACTCTTTTTCCGATGTTGGACATTCAATGAAATTTCCAAGCCAAATTTTAAAAATTTTGAGGACGCAATTTCTTAAGGGGGGAAGATTGTAACGACCCGAAATTTTGAATAAATCTTGTTTCCTAATTTTATGTGTTATTTTATTTGATACTAAACAAAACTATTTCCTTTGATAACATGAGTATAATTAAAATGAGACCATTGTATATTGATTGTTATGTGACCATTGGTCAATATTACCGTTGGAAACTAAATGTTGCGATTATTGTCTCTAAATACAAGTGATCTTGGTTAATTAATATAAAAAGAAGATTCGATGGCCTCATCCAGTAGTCTCGGGCCAATCGAAGCCCATCTTACAGAACTTGGGAAGAAGGTAGCACCATTGGGCTTTGCTCTAGACCAAACCCAAGCCGAACTTCATCGTGTGAAGCTAGAACGAAATCACCTTCGCGAAAAGTTCAAACTAATATAGATTACTACTCGTGCGATGTTGGCCAAGCTGCCCTCAGATTCTCTCACCTTAGCACACATTACACTTAGGTTCTATGCTGTGGTTATAAGGGGCTATGTAAAGAGACTGTAACTACCTTGTGTAATTCTTTGATTTAAATAAAAATTGTGAATATTAAAATGTCCAGATAAATATAGTATGCATATTTTTTATGAATTCTTGAAAAGGGATATTTTATATTATTTTTTTTAAACCTTAAATAATTAATGATGTGTAATGATTTTCAAAAAATAGTCTTCTACAAATGTGTTCAGTAAGAGATTTGGAGTCTAATAAGATCAACATGATTTTTGATGAGTAGTAAATTATGAATAGTGATTTTACGCTTAGGATTAGTAAAGTGGCCAAATGGATTAGTAATCTCATTTACTGAAAGTATTAATATAATCTAGGCACCTTGATTAAGTAATGTGATTTAATTAAATACGTAAATAACTGTTTCAGATATAATTCGTCAAGTATCAGTTTTTTCAGGTGAATGGTGTTTTTTAACTAAAAATTAAATTAAAAATATTTACAAATTTATATTTATAAAATGGAGTTCATTTGTGAACTCAGTGCATCGATATTATGTTAAGGTGATTTTTGGGGATTTTTCTGAAAAAAAATGAATTTTCAGTGAATAGTATATTTATTTAAAAATTAATTTAAAAATATTTAGAAAATTATTTTTATAAAATTTAGTTCATTTTTGAAATCAGGGCATCGATATTTGGTAAAGGTGAAATTTTGGGATTTTTCTGAAAAGTTGAATTTTCTGTGAATAGTGAAAATACAGTTTTTTAAGTTACGGGTGTTTAATGACATCATTAAATGGTGTTTTATGTATGTAATCAATATATTCGACTTATGAATAGTAATATAATGTATGAGTTGTCCTAAGTGTCCAATACCATGGGCAAATACCATGGGAAAGCCCATGGTTTTTCCAATACCGCCAATGAGGAGTCCCTTGGCCATTAATGCCTTATCCCCTCATTTTCTCTATAAATACCCACCCTTTTCTCCTTTATTTACCACTAACAACTCTCCAAAAACGAATATCAGGTCTCATTACCTCCCAAGTAGTCCTAAAAAGGTGCCCCCAAGCCCTAAAGGTCTCGAACTTTATGTTTTAAGAGTTACGTTTTAAGGTAAGGGATCCTACCTCTTCCATTCTTTCCAAGTACTCTCTTTTATGTGATTTTTTTATGATAAATGTTCTTATTTTGGGGATGTTCTTTTATATTCATCATACTGTCCTTTTCTTTTTCATATGATTATAGACCCCCTCTTTCTCTCAATAATTCATTTTAAGAATGTTTATGTGGCGCCTTTAGGCTGACGAATTTTTAAGGGTTTCTTTCACCCTTCTCGTTTTCAAGATTTATTTTCATGTCAAGTCTTTAATGTTACTTTTTATTTTTTTGGGGTATTATCACTAAATCTATCATACTGATGTTTTATGTTAATATGATTATAAACCCTATTTGATCTCTTCAATTCATTTTTTTGAAGTTTTAAGTGACGTCGTTAGGCCGCAGAATTTTTAAGAGATTCTTTCACCCTTCTCGTTTTCAAGATCTATTTTCTTGTCAAGTCTTTCATGTTATGTTTTATTTTGTTGGGGTATGATATATATATCTATCATAATTATATTTTATGTTCATATGATGAGAGACCCTATTTGATATCTTCAATTAATTTTTTTTTTAAGTTTTAAGTGACGTCGTTAGGCTGCCGAATTTTCATAAGAGAAATCTTATTTTTTTCTTCCTTCAATGTTTTTGATTTCATATGATATGTCTTTCAAATTTCATTACCATGTTCTTATATACATTGTATCTTTTACCTATACTGTTTTAGGGATCATTTATGTGTGGTTGAATCATGTCCCCTCTCTTTTCAAAATTTTCTAAAACCCTGTGACATAGTCGTTATGCTGCAAAATTTTCATCTTAAAAGGACTCTATCTTTTTCTATAATTATTTTATTTTATTAATTTAATACTCAAATATCTTTATTCTACTGGTGTATTCACATATATATCAACATTTTCTATTTTATATTCTAGGATTTACATACATTAAACCCTCTTTCCTTTTCTTTGGATTTAAAGTGACATAAAGATCATGTCTTTAAAGCATTTTTTTAAATGTTATGATTATGAAAGGAAACCCATTTATTTTATGAAATATGGGTTATTTATGAAATGTTTGATGATAATATATGTTTATTACATGATAATAAAGTAAAATTTAAGGGTTCTCCCTGATAGTTCCCCAATGCATTGGGTAAAGACTTAATCTCTAGAGATGACCATTTTTAACGATGCCTTGATGAATAACCTTGGTAATTTTTAATGACACCTTGGGGATGGACCTTGGTGAAATAGAAATTATTGTGTATGCTAAATGTTGTAGCCACATCTTCATGTTATGAAACACATTATTTTTATTATGATATGCCTCATGATCACTTTCTCATTCCTTAAAGTTATTTTTCATGACTTTTGATGTGTCTCAAGTTCTCATGTAAAATGTTTCCCTTGTTTCCCTTTCTGGGCCTTCTTATCACCCTTTCCTTTGATGTATTCTCCCAGGTAATAAGATGCTATAATAAACTTAGGATCAACAAATTATGAATCCTTTCAAGTGTTTAAGAAAAATGTTTTCTTGTCTCATGTAATAAGTTCCTGGTTTCTAAGACACTAAACCTTAAAGATCCTCGGTTTTGTATAATGTAATGAATGTTTATGTGATAAAAAGGCCGGATGCTATAGATCATCAATACAAGGAATATGATACCAGTTTTATATGATTATCTACTTCAACTTCTGGTAATCAACCTGTAATCTTATATTCCTATCAACCTTCTTATCATAAAAAATAGGTGAACCTCAAGGAGATACTCGAGCAGATAAATTCTTTATCCTCCAAATCTTCTGGATGATTCATGAGCTCTTGAAGTTTTTTCAAAGAGGGTTTGGGATTTAATTCATTGAATAATATCATATCCCACTTTGGATGTAGTCATGGAATATCCTAGGTAAATATATCCATATAATCCTCCACAACAGAAGGAACCTAGATGCCTATAGATCCTTCTGCACCAAGGGCTATGATCTTCATCTGATGGGTGATGGGATGAAACCTCCTTCTTGTAGAACCCAATAATCCCAACATGATTTCTCCATCTCTAGACATGGAGAATCATATCCAATTAGTGCTTATGCATTTTATTTGTCATTGATGAAAGTCGATATAGGCTTAATCGATGGAAATACAATCCATACACTATATGATGTCATAGGGTTCCATCATAATGACCAAAAGGTTTTACATGAACCTCTCTCCACTAAGAGACTGCTCGCTCTTCCGGCAGATAAAAGTTAACCAATACGCTTTCACTAAAAGAATATCAAAAGGAGGAATTTGGTCTAGTACCTCAATGGGAAGCTTAGAATCTCACACTAAGAGTATATAGATAAAAGAATTACAGGAACCTATGTGTACTAATACTGAATCTTGATATGAAAAAAAAACAAAATGTACCTCAAATCATATCATGCGTTGTGGTATCAAAACCCTCCAAATCTTATATTTTTCTACATCCCAAGACACAACAACCCAGAGACTGATGTTTCCCCTTGGGGGTGTTGGTGGAAAGATATCAATGTGTCATCGACAACCCATTTCATTTCCAACCCCTCATGAAGATCTGCCTCCCTAGGGACCACCATGTCCTTGCCTAGGAGATCCCTCATCACGATGATTCCTCTACTATGATCATATATTTGTAATCTATATGTGGTGTTCTGTTGTGACTCATCCCCTGATCCTCGTACCCTGACTCCCCCAGGACTACCTCATAAAGGCTAGGGGTTGGGGACTATCATTGAAGGCATCAACCTATAAATGGGAGGAATTTTCCTAATCCCGTGTATGCACACACACAAAACCACATCCCAAATAATAGATACATAAACACAAATTCCACTAAACAAACACTGAGTAAAGGTACAAGATGGAAGTCAAATGGGCCATAAAAAATCCAGAAAAAAAAAAGACAATATAAAAACAATAATGTATAAGGATCTCGAAAAAGTTTTCCATTGAAAACCCAACATGATGGTTTTTGTAGTGTAACTGTTGGAAGTTGTAGAAGTATGCCCCGCCATCTAGAACTCACTGGACCCTACCTAGTCTTGGGACACCAAGTCCCCCATCCAGGTGTTACTAATTTTCATAGGACATGGAATGCACAGTTGAAGCCTGTGTATGGGTGAGTAACACAATACTTAGTAGGGACCCCATAAAATAAATGAATGATGACAACAGAATTTATACACAAGGTATTTTCAGCTCACATAGGTATAATATATAGTGTAGAAAGCACCACCATTAGTCAAAACACTGAACACCTTGGACTACTAAGGTACACATCCTTGACTTGTATCGTGGGTATGATAGGTCACATAGAGTCACTCACAAACATGGGGTGGCCAGGTCACATAGATCTTTTTACCACCTTGGCCATCATACAAAGGTACTCATTCCTAATAAGTACAATGGGTCGGTCAGGCCACACATATCCGCTCCCCACTATGGGCCTACCTGATCACACATAGCCTCTTTCTACTAGTCCATCATAGATGATCCATGTAGGGGCTCTTGTAGTTGATTCACATAGGGTCATTTTTCAGCAGTCTTTAGGTCTCAGTCAGCAGTAGGCTTCCCACACATAGTGCGCTTGATTCCAGGAGAAACCACTAAATAAGACTATCATTGCATTTCAACATTCATGAAAACCACTTTTTTATATTCCCAAATATCCTCCTTGTCTCAAGGGTCCCAATGTTGCAAATGGATTGTTAATCGGATGTACGGTCTAAAAGATATTGGAATTTTACAAATTTGGGGTCGGTCGTGTCTCGGCCCAATCCAACCAAGTCGTACCGACCTGACCATCCTAGCCTGGGGGGCCATGTATGCCATGGCCCGGGTCAACTAATCTAACCTCATACAGTTTGTGTTTATGCCAGCCCAGTCTGCCTAGTCCACCAGGGCAGGCCCATTGGGCCTTGCTGGACCCAGTCCGACTTGGCCGGCAGTCCAACCCGCCGACTCATCCAGCGAACTTGTTCCATACATCCCTGCCCGCAACTGGAAGGCCGAATTTCCCCAACCCAAGCTTCCAAACAAAAAACTATTACTCTGACGGACTGACCAACAATTGCAGACCAACTTAATCCATCCTTGGCCACTCAGTGGCCCGGTTTATGCCATGTCGGCCCAGCCTGCCCAATGGGTTGGTCCCCTCGATCCTGAATTCCTAGCAGGGCCTCTGGGTCTTAATCATCGTGGCTATCTAAACTAGCCACTCTTGTTTCCCGCATGTGGTCACTCAATAACATGTACCCATGAGTTTCCGTGATCCATGTGGTACAGGTCACCTCTCTAACATTGTCAAGTTGGTGCATCCCTAACCGCCAACCAATGGACCTGCTTTTGGTGCCTCCTACCGCCGGCAGCTCCTGCCGCACCACCTATACTCGACTAGTCGTTGTTGCTGCCTCAATGTGCCATTGTAGCACGCCGCCACCCATCCCCACCCCCCATCGTGGGCCACCCCCGATGTCGGCACTGGCACGCCGATGACGCCATACCATCAGGCCCGCTCTGGTGGACTATTCCTTGGGGTGTTTGCACCTCCAGCTTCCATGGGATTCCACCTTCCCTGATAATGCCTCAAAACATCCTTGTCACTATTTCGAAGGAGTGTCCATGATGAAAACACGAGAAGATATAGGGGATTAGGTGCCCAGGACTTGTTCATGTTGGCCTACACCCTCTATGTTAGAGGTTTTGAAAACATGGTAGGGGTGTTTTTTTATTCGAACAACACTTTAATAATGATGAAATACCCATGATAGAATAATACCCTCCCACAAGAACAACTGGCCCACATATCATCCTGTTCATTGCTTGATCTGTTTTCATTGTTCTAGAAATAAGAATGATGAAATAAAAAATCAAAATTAACTCATACATAAAAAATATTCTTCATTGGTGTCAATCCATTCAGAGTTTTTGGAATTTGTCTATCTCTAGTACTGGATCCTTCCTACAAGGCTTCATCTCCATTTTTTCTATCTACCAGCATTCCATGTAGGATGAAAAATCCTTCTCTATTCATCTGGGAAATTCTAACTTTGATTCACCCACCTGTTATCTCATTAAAATAGAAACACGTTATAGAATTTTTGTTATGCTACATCATCAAGCAATTTCAATAGTGAAACAGTGTATCTGTAACCTTGGTTCATTTGTGAAATAGTGTATATATTACACATTGATTAATTAGTCATTATGGTAATAATTTAAGATACTTATTAATGGGCTTTATTTAATGTGATTCATCATTGCCTCAATTATACGCTACAGTGTAGACATGTCACCACACAGTGGTAAAGGAAAAAAATAAATTTTTATGTTATTTTTATTTTTCTCCTTAAAAGATCAAAAACAAAATTTTTGGGTTAACCCTCATAGGTCGAATTTTGTTTATTTCTATGTGAATCACAACATTTTGAGTTTAACAGTTCCATCATATTTTTATCTAACCATCGGTTCAAAAGTTACTGAAATATTCTTGCACGGTTATTTAAATGAAATTAAAAAAAGTTGGAAAATCTATTCTGGGATCAATAAGTATCAAAACCTAGTGTTTTCTGAGCATAATTTATCAGAATAATCTCATATAATTTAATGAAAAAAAGGAATTTTCAGGACATTACATTACCCCCACCTTCAGGGATTCATGTCCCCGTATTCCAAAAAAGGCTAAAACATGGGGACACTTAACATGAATATAAGCCCCCCACTCTTATGTTCTCTTCGGGAGATTCTCATGGTACCACGAAACATGCACTCGAGAAATCGATCATCTAAAAAGTACCCACATTTGGTCTATCCTCTATCTCTACTGAGAACTCCACAATGGTATCCCCATCATTATTGTCCATCTCACCCCTATCGGTGGTGTTTGATAGATCATGTACGTACCACCTCAGCTACAACACATGGACAAAATCGTGCACTTGGTGAATCAATGGGGGGATAACTAGCTGGTATGCCTCCTCTCTAACTCTAATAAGAATCTATAAAGGTCTAATGATCTTCAGAGATAACATTCCACCCATACCAAATCTCTGTAATCCCTAGTGGGGTGAGACCCAATTGAACACAAGGCCTCCTTCCTCGTACTCCAATGGAATATATCTCCTATCACCATAAGATTTCTTCCTGCTATATACAATCCTCATCTTCTCCTAGATGATCTTCACCTTATTAGTGGTAGGTCATACCAACTCTAGACCCATGAGTGCTATATCCCCTAGGTCTGTCCATCATAGTGTTAATCAGCAAGTCCATCCGTACAAGTCATCAAGCAGTGATATGCCAATGGTGGAGTGATAGTTTTGGTTGTATAAAAACTCCACCAGTGGATGTTGGTCCTCCCAAATATGACTAAAATCATGTGTGAATGCATGAATCAAGTTCTATAAGGTATCTATGGTCCACTCCATCTGATAATCAGTCTGTGGGTGAATAGTTATGCTCATGCTTAGATGAGTTCTGAATTCCTCCTATAATCCTTTACATAGCTAGATGTGAATCCAGGATCATGGTCCGAGATGGTTATCGAGGGCACCCCATGAAGCCACACTATCTCCTGGATGTAGAGGTGTCATAATCCCTCTAATGATCCCTTCTCCCATATGGGTAGAATGTTATCTATCATGTTGAGTTGGTCAATGATCACCCAGGCAGAATCGTGGCACATGGACGTGTGTGGTAATCTCATCACGATGTCCATCGAGATACCATCCCACTTCTACTAATATACCTCAAGGGGATATACCAAGACACTTGGAACCTGTTTCTAAACCATCACTTGCTGTCAAATGATGAAACATAGAACCAACATGGCCGCGACTTTTTGTATCCCTGTCCACCAATACTGATGATGGAGATCCTAGTACATATTTTCCACTCCATAAAGTACTCCCAAGGTGGTGGGGGGGGGGGTATGTAACAACCTCATAATATTATATAATAATGCCACGAGTACTGCTATGTGCCCTAAAAAATGGCATTCTCTAAACCAATCAATAATCCATCAGGAGACTATCTTGAGGATAACTGATCATGTTCGGCCTCACAATCAACATCCACAATCGATTCCTACCTAATTCACTATAAGAGTGGGGGAGTGACAGTCATCATCTATCAGTAATATTCTCCATCATCATCTATGAAGTATTTATGCATCATATATTGCCACTCCACCACATCACTCAATATCTAGAAATCGGATCTCCTGCTAAGTGCCTTTTCCACCACATTCTCCTTCCAAGGAGTAAAGACTACCTCGAATTTATAATCTTTTAGGATCTCTATCCATTACTGTTGACTCTAGTTCATGTCCTTATGGGAAAATATATACCTAAGACCATTATGTCCAGAGTATATAGTATAATTTTCACAAATCATGTAGTGCTACCATGTCTTCAAGGAAAAGACCATTGTTTCTAGATCCAAGTCATGGGTCTCCTAGATCAGCTCATGCTACCTCATATTTCCCGAACCATAGGCAATCAATACTTTCTATGGCATCAATACACAACCAATTATAGTCTCTAATTCATAAAAGAAAATTACATACCCAATTCCATCCTATGGGAGTCTCAAGATGGGGGCACTAGTAAGTATCCACCTCAGCTTTTGGAAACTCAACTGGCACGTCTCCATTCACACAAAGGACTATCCCTTCCATGACAAAGGCCATTATGGGTGATGCTACTCTGGAAATTTCAGGCACACATCTCTTGTAGTATCTAGCCAACCCCAAGAAACCCCACACCTCAATCACACCGCTGGGTGGCTCCCATGAAAAATCTGGATCTATCTCCACAAGATCCATAGAAACTCTAGCCTCTAACAAGATGTTTCCCAGAATGTAGACCTCCCAAATCAAGAACTAGAACATCGATGATTCCCATAATGTTGGTGCTCTCAGAGTGTATCCAAGACTATTCATATGTGTGTAGCATGATCCTCTTCTAATGTCGAGTATACTAAGATGTCATCAATGGAGACCACCATGAAGTGATCAAGGTATGGCTGGAAGATCATGTTCATGAGTCCCATGAAAACCACCGGTGTATTGGTCATGCCGAAGGGCATCATGATGAACTCATAGTGGCCATACCATTATCTCTAGGATATCTTTGGTACATCCTCATCTTGTACCCAATGTCAGTGATAGCATGATCTAAGGTTTATCTTTCAGAAACACCCCATTCCCTTCAGTTGGCTAAAGAGGTCATCAATTCTATGTAGTGGATATTTGTTCTTCACGATTACATAGTTCAGGCACTAGTAGTCCATGTATATCCTCAATCTTCTATCTACATTCTTAGTAAACAACATTAAGGATTCCCATGGTTAAATGTTGGGCCTCATGAATCCCTTCTCCTACAATTCCTCCAGATGTACCCTCAAGTCATGAAGCTCCGCAGGAGCCATCCGATACATTGGTGGGGATATTAGTGTCTTCCTCGGGTATAAATCGATTCAGAAATCTACCTCTCTACGAGGATGTATTCCCGAAGCATCCTCAAGTTAGACGTCCTCATACTCGTTCACCCCTACAGTAAATCTTGGAATCCTCTCATCCACCACACAAAGGATGAAGCAATCCAAATGATGAGTGATTGGTTGCACCCTCCTCTGAGAAAGTATGCCCTATACTTCAAGAGCCCCCTTACCACCAGTGATAGAAAACCTAGTCTCATCCTCATAGACAGACCACACTCAATATATAATACAGTCAATCCGAGTATGAACTATTGATGACCATTACATACCAAATATGACATCGTAGGGTCGTGACGCTGATGGTTGAAATATGTAATCATAAAATCCCCACTCACATGAGTCTCTTATCATAAGGATCGAGGAAATGGATCCACCAGAATCTCTGAGCTCCAAATGAGATCTATGAAAAAGAAAAGAGTTATTGGAACCTATATCTATAAGAACTGCAGATAAGGTGGAAAAGACACAAACCATACATCTAATAATCTATGTAGTGTCGGGGTCATAAGCCTCCAAGGTCTGATGCTATGCCCAAACCTATCAACCTACTCCTTGAGGTCGAGGTGGACCACCTCGGGGTGGTGGTGGTGGTACTCGGACCATCACTCATGACATATTACTCATCCTACTCTTCTACCACATCCTCTTCCCTATTGAAATCTTTTCTTGAACCTCTGTCTATGCCTCAACGATCCCTCAATAGTTTACTAATCATCTGTGTAGAGATTCATGTAGTAATTTGTATGTGTCCCCATCAGCCACACATGAAGTACAACATGGATCACTGCTGACTCCCACTGATATGGGATCCCATAACTACCAACCATGAGTCCTCGATTCTCCTAACATATGATCTATCCCACAAGGACCATTGCATCATCTGTCAGCTTCCATCCATGGATGACACAGCCACATGTCACTCAGTGGTAGCTGCCATCATCAGTTCCTACTATACAAGGAATCTCTCTACTAGTAGAGATCTCTCTTTCACTCTATCCTGAGTGGGATGCTATGGGAAGTCATCGAGGCCATGATCTCATGTTGGAGTACCTGCTCAATGGTCTAAGCCCTAAAGAAATGGTCTCGTACCATATCTGTAGAGTAGAGGGAGAAGTCTACAAACATCATAGAGTAATCATCCAATAACATGTTTCCCTTCTGTAGGTGAAGAAGATCTTTTATGTGCACTGAGTGTCTGGTCGTAGAGATGAAATCCTCTTGGACAATCCCCTCGAAGTCAGCCTATGAGTGGGTCACCTCATCTTGGGTTTGAATCATCATGCTCCAAAATGTCCCTGCTGAGCCCTGGAGATGTATCGGGGCTGGGATCACCATCTGGTCATTTGGCGTCCTTGTTTAGTGGAAGAACCATGCCACCACCTCCAGTTAGTCCTCATCGTCCTACGAATTTTTCTCTCCTATGAACCTGGGAGGTCTCATTCCTTGAAACTTGTGCAAGGCAGTAAGTCTACGTCCTCTCTTACCGGTAATGTCGAGATTAACTGTTGGTCAACGGGTGGTGGTAACCTTGGTGCACCACCCGGTGGGGCCATCTGTAACACAATTCCTTAAACTGATACCTCGTCCCAAGGTGGATTGTCCATACATTCACGCATATGAATCCTAATTGTCTATCTGCATAGAGGCTTCATGAAACAGATTAAGATGTACCACAGTCAATAGATTATACCAGGTGAGATGACTCTAATTCTTGAATAACATGAGGAAACACTAAATTCCTCTATGATTCATGAACCATAGTTTTTATATATAGATCAAAAAAGAATAATTAAGGGACATGGTTTATGGATACGTCATTCACCGCACAAACACTAGACTACCTATATCAGAATTTCGAACTCAAAATAATTAACATTATCTCCCTAAAAACAAAACAATAGTTTCCCAATAATTAAGGTAGAACCAACCACCTCTGATACAACTTTGTTATGACCCGTCCCCCTGGTGCCCATGTCGTGAATTCTCCAGGCCGACCACATAAGGTTTAGGTGTTGGAGACTAGCATCGAAGGCATCAACTTTCATATAGGAGTCATTTTCCAAAGTTCCTGCACATTTGATCACACAACCACAACACCAAAACAAGAATGGGAAACATGAATTACACTAAATAACCACTCATAAAAGGTACAAGATATAATTTATATTGGACAGAATACCAACCCAACAAATGGGAAACTGAAGACAAGAAAGTACAAGGATGTCGAGAATGTTTTCCGTTGAAAACCCTACCTGATGGTAAGTCTAGAGTAGCTATTGGAAGATATAGAATTTTTCCCTGCCATCTTGAACTCACTAGAACCTTCCTGGTCAGAGGCCACCAAGTCCTCCATCTAGGCATCAGTCATCCGTACAGGACACGACAAGCACAGGTGAACCCCGTGTAGGGGTGAGTAACACAATACTGAGTAGGGACCCCAAAAAATACCACAATGCAAAGTATACACATGGTATTACCATGTCACATAGGTATAATCTAGTGTATAGAAAGAAATAAGATCAGTTGAAACACTGAAAACCTTAGACTTATGTTGTACTCATCCCTGATTAGTACTATATGCTTGCTGGGGCACTTAGAGCTACTCCCCACCAAGCGCATGCTGGGTCACATAGAGCCACTTCCCACCTTGGCCATCATACTGAGGTAATCATACCTAATGAGTATCATATTTCTACTGAGTAACAGATTTCATATCCCCACTGTGGGAATATCGGGTCACACAAAGACGTTTCCCACTGGTCCATTGTCTCTAATCCATGTAGGGTTACTTGTAGCTGATCTACACCGGGTCTGCTGTTATAATTATTCATCTCTAAGTCAGCCACATGATTCTTTCACGTGTGTGCTTGATTCGAGGAGAAACTTCTCCTCAAGCTATTAATTACATTTCAAATTCCATGAAAACCTCCATAGAGTATGTCAAATTAACTTTCTCATTGTAGGGTTTACAAATCTGCTATCCGCTCATCAATAAGATGGCTGGTCTGAATGAAATTGGTGTTTTGTAATCAGGGGTTGTTCGTGTATTGGCCCAGTCCAACCCGGTCAGACCAACCCAACCAACCCAGCACGGGGCCACGCATGCCCTCTCCCGATTTACCATATCTGAACCATCCCAATTTAGGATTGGTCTGGCCTGGTCTGGCCTACCATAGGGCTAGGCCCATTGGGCCTTTTCAGACAGGCCCAGATCAGTTGGGGATCTAGCCCACCGAGTCGCCAAGCGACCCGATTCCATCCATTGCTGCCTACAATCGGCTCGCCAGTCCCCTCTGGATTAGATTCCCAAAGAGGCATATGGTTCTTGAGAACCGCCGATAGGTAAGCCGGCCACAATTGTTTCCCACATGTGGTCAAGCAGGAGCACGTGCTAGCATGTTCAAGTAGCCCACGTGGCGTAGGTCGCCCCTCCGACGTGACCAGGTGGCCGCGTCCCTGACTTCGATGCATCGGCCTGCTTTCAAAAGCTCCTACTACATTGATGCGGCCTGATCTGAGAATGGATATCATATCAGATATCCATCGAGGCACACATCCACATGGTCGCGGCTGCAGCCGTCGAGCGGGTGGAGACTACTATGGACCACCAGGTCATTTATGGTGGTTTATTCCTCGGTCTGTTCGTACCCCCAGCTTTCATGCCAAGAAGCCATCCCTGATAAGGCCTTGAAACCACCTTCCCTCCATTTCAATGGTGTATCCAAAAAATGCAAGAGAAGGTACAAGGGCATAGGGCCCCCAGGCATGTTCATGTCAGTCCTCACCCTTTTTGTTAGATGTTTTGAAAATATGGATGGGGATATTTGTGATTCAAGCAATAGTCTAATCCCGATGTAATCCCTATAATATAATAATACCCTCCCGCAAAAACAAGCAACCTGAAGATCAAACTGTTCAAGGGTTGATCTGTTTTCCTTGTTTTAGAAAGGAGAACAGTGAAATAAAAAATCAAATGTTACCCTTACCTAGATAATGATAGTCATTGGTGTGGGTCCGTTCGTAGTCATTATTGTTCATAAATCTACAGTCCCAGATCCTTTTTCCATGGCATCTTTTCTATTTCACAATCTATTTATGTACATCAGTAGATATAAAATCATTCTCCTTTTTTCTGAGAAATTTGAAAACTAATTCTCCAAATCATTATCTCATTAAAAGGGAAATGCATCGCAACATTTCGGTTACACTGCGTAGTCGAGTCGTTACGTTGTTTACTTAGTGAAACAACATATTTGTAACACTTAAATTAGTGTGTCGTTACACTACTCATTTAATATCCTCATTAATAGGTTCCATTTAATGGGAATCATTATAACCTCAATTCCAAACTATGGTGTGGACGTGTCGCCACTCAATAGTGATGGAAATAAAAAAATATATTTTTAAGTTAATTGTATGTTTCTCTAAAAAAGTCCAAAAACTAACTTTTTTGATCGACCCACTCTGGTCAATGTTAGTTCCTTTCTAGGTGAAGCTCTACATTCCGAGTTCAATTGTTCTCTCATGTTTTTTATCTGAGAACCGGTTTAAGATTAAGAAAAACCCACTCACATGTTTATTTAAATGAAATTTGAAAAAGTTCAAAACACTATTTCTGGCTCACTAGGCCTCAGAATCAGCTGTTTTCTGAGCATATGGTCTCAAAATAATCCCATATAATTTAAAAATAATAACATGGAATTTCAAGTATATTACAGTTTCGGCATTTCTAGATAGGTAGTCCTCAAAATGCAACCTCTCCCATCACAAGAAAATCACCTCCCCTATTTGGGATGACATGGTGCTCTATGCTATCCCTAAGCACATGCCTGATCCTGGTCATGGGATGATATCATGAATCAAAAAGCTGGTTCATGGCATCTTCTTGTTTTTGTAGACACCTCAGCTCTCTGGATCCCATTGCCATATTCAGCTATCTAATGTCCATCTGACAAAAATATCTCAGTCACAAGTGCATATTCTATAACCCCATCATAGGTGCGGATGTACATGGGTACCACACTAGCACAAATATCTTTGTGGAGTCATTGATTAAACTTATTTCCTCAAAATTTTCCATACCAAATCATGTCAAGGAAGTAATGTGTAAGGTTTGGGAACCTCACTAGAAACTCATCCATCATCATCACTCCCAACTATAGCTCAATAATCTCCTTGATCCAGATTGAGAGAAATAATAAGAGGTAGTACTCCTCATGAAATAGATGTGGGAAATCCGTCTACAAGTGGGTCGACTCATCATGCATCTATCTTATAATGCTCCACATTCACCTAGTTACTCTGTGGAGAATAATAGATTCCATAGAAACCATTATATCTTTCAATGATCAGAAAATCCTAATGATATGGATCCCTGACTCTAGAAAATCATCTATTTCATGAGGATCTTTCTCACCATGGAACCTCAGTGGCCTCTAGTACTGGAACTCACGAAGCACAATAAGTCAGCATGCATCCATACCCTTCTCTGCTAGAATGATATATTGATCAATAGGTGTACGTGCTTATACCCTCTCACATGGAGGAATGTGGTCGAGGGATGGACGCTGAACTAAGGCCTCATCACTCATCAGATAATCATCTGGATTTGAAGATGGTATCCACACTATTTTTCATCATATATGAATTTTGATATTTATCAAGACATACCAAGGTAATATGATCACACACACACACACACACATATATATATATATATCAACAACAATGGATAGATTCCTCAAAAATGAATGTTAGAGACACAATCCTATGTGATGCATGTACGATTATTCACTATAAGAAATATCTCAGTATGATGAGTTGTCAGGTAGGTAGTCAGGGTCTTGTTGAATGGATACTTCGACCGCCACCCCATAACTAGACTCCCTATCCAATGCTCCACACTCGAGACACTTTGACATTTTTTCCCTAAATCCAACTAAAACTCTTAAGGGGGTAGTTGAAAAAAATCTCAGTGAATGAACTATCTCTCATACCAATAACTCATGACCTAACCCATGTTGGGGCTCAAACTAGTACTACCCAAATCCTTCCACCATAGGACATGTTTGGAACACAACATTCAAGGAATGACTAACATGGGGAGGACATCTCTTAAGTACCGATACACAGACACATAGTCATGCCCATGAAACAATGCAGAGTGAAAGAGTAAATTATGTGATACTGATATGAAGAAAAACAAGTATGCATGAACCTATAGAAAGTATATAAGGTGCTAAACATGGGGATTAGATGAACTACCTATCTATTACTCACCAGATATAATTGGATAGTAGACACATATAACCATAAGAATATAGGATAAAAAAGAATGTGGTCAATCCCTTGCACCTTTGCCTATCATAGAAGTATAGTATCCTAATCCATGTTGTGGATACATAAATTCAAATATATATGTGTGTTTTTGTGTGTGTGTGATCTATAAAAGAAGATAAAATTCGAGAGTGTGGTGATATCCATATCAGATCTCAACCCAAGTAGAAGGGTATCCAATATTTCCAAAAGCCCATCAACAATAAAAAACATCCCATGCATCTTCCTTGAGGTAATTGTCCATTTAATTCCACATATATTAACTATTACATGAATTTTAGGGGAACAATATCAAGGTAGAGGACCCATGACTTGGTACAATTGGAGGTTTCCACTCAGATGGTCAAGGACCCATGCCCAGCATGGCTAGAGTGTTCCACTCTAATCATTGAGGACCCATGCACTGCCCCATGGGAGGGTGTCACTCGGAAGGCATACGAACCATTCCAATCCCACCTAGAGGATTACACCATAATTTTCGAGGTCCCATTGCCTACCATGAATGAGCGTGCCACTCATAAGGTTAAGGATCTATGCCCATCCTGGTAAGAGGGTGACACACTATTAATTGAGGACCCATGCCCTACCATATAGGACAGTTTCACACAAAAGGTCAATGACCCAAGACCGTACCATTATAAGGTTGCGACATAAATCATTTTGGACCCATTCCATTCCCCATAGGAGAGTTCTAATCAGAAGGAATACTTGGGAGATCATTCCTAATCACTCCTTTTGTCAGGCATCGCCTCAAAATTGTGATGTGCCTATAACATTCCACATAGAATCTCTAAATCCACAACTGATGAAACCATCATGTTCTACATGGAACCCCCTTAGGAAACTCTACTAGTAGGAAACAATCCATGTTAAAATGAAGTAGATAATAGTATTTGAAGTTTCCTAAAAAGGAACCAAGTGATACATGGTGTTTGAGGGGATCCACACAGTGTGTGGTCCCGCTCTACAACCAGCCCATGTCCCTAGACAGTACATGTCTCCCTATCCATGTAGTAGTACATGTAGTGTTGGTGGACTATAGGGCATGTTCAGGATATCAGGGACCAAAATGTGTCCTTTTGTCCATGTCTGTGTACTGTAACCTGTGATCATGTACTTTGGTATAGTACGTGTCGCTTCACATGGGTTTTTGACCGTGTGGTAAAGCCATGTATGTGTACTCCAACATGGATTCCATGCATGTATGTCCCATCACATGGGTCTTCCAACTGGGGAATGGATACAAGGTGTTTGGAGGTGGTCTTCACTCCAAGTCATCCTCATATTTTTTGAAACTATATCCATTGCTACTGAGGGGGATACATGTCGTGTGTTCATCTAACTACACAATGTGTAGTCGAGATTTTTACATAAATCCCATATCTGATCATTCTAATTGAACCTATCAATACTAATTTAGATCTATCAGTATAAATAGAAGAAAAAGTTTTATCTTTCTAGAAATCATGATTTCAGGCCACTGACCTCCTGAAATTGGCTCTTCTCATCATCGAGGCTTTCACCATTTTTTATGGATATAACCAAACCTTACACCTTTAATTCAAAAAGTTCGGATCACCAAAATAACCATTATAATATCACAATAAACACCAATCTAGTATTATGTCATTGATCCACTCTTTATTTATGAAGTTTCTATCCCAAATACATTTTTTGTATTTTCAAATGACACTTTTAAAGGGTAAGTGTGAACCAAAAACAACTTCAACCAGTAAAATCTGTAAAAGGAAATTCATCCCATGAAGCTACAGGAACTGCCCGTCCCCTGTAGATACAATGTTTTTTCAAGTATCCACCTTCATAAGACCGCTTGACTAGCTGTCCATACAGGATTGCACAAGCCCAGTATTGAGGGAAAAAGCCTTTCCCTCTTGATCTTCAAAATCTTGATGGACAAGTGAAAAAATTATTTCTTTGAATCATCATCTAAAGTTGATCCATGTAGAGTAACTATGAGATTTCACTTACCAGAAAAAACACCAAAAACCAACATGCAAACACTGATCCATTCCAAACTCATTCATACATCAGAATCCATCAAGCCATGGAAGAACATATGCGACCACATCACCCTCTGAGAACCGATAGTGGTGAGTACCATAAGGTTCCAACGATATCTCACCCTCACATCCCACAACACCATGAAACCACTACATAGATCCGCCTCAGAGGGAGTGGAGGAGTCCTATAGTAAGAGAAGAGAAAGAAGAGGGTAGTCCCCTAGTTGGACCTCAACTCCATGCCCCCACCAAATCAAAACAATCCAACCGTATAGCATCCAACCAGAAACTCCCGACTCAACCCTTGTGATGTTTCTATGAATCTAGGGGTTCGATTGGGTTCGGTATGACAAGGAAATTGACCAACCAGGACCTAGGGGTCAAACTATTGATGAACTCAATGAAACAATGGTGGATCACAGGAATAATGGTTAAAATGTAGATGGCCAATATTCTTGTTCCAAAATCAATAATGGGTAACTGGGGTTAGAAAATAATTGAATATAGATAGGTTTATATACCCGATCACATGTAATCGTCCAAAAATTTGCGTAGATCTATGAACAAGGTTGGATCTAATCAACCATTTAATAAAAAGGGTATAAATCTCCAATTCAAGAGTCCAACCTTGAATAAGGATCGTTTTTAAATGAATAACATGTCCAAAAATGATCAAGAGAAGCTATTGTGTTCACTACATACTCTATTAATATGATCAATCATTTCATCATCATTAGATGAGATTTTCCAAAAAAAGAAGAGAGTGCATAATTGGGGATTGCATGATTATGAGGCTAAATATAGTAATTTCTCCATGAAGATATATTTATAAACATATCATTTTTGTACAGAATTAATGAATGAATGAATTTAATAATTAATTAACACTATAAATATATCTCCAATGAGCAATGAGTTGTAACATCCTGCACCAACCCATTTTATGTCGCACCTTGGGTAAACACCGCATTCTGGAATCAACCGTAGTACCATATTTTTGATATGAGAAACCATTTAAGTGTTATTCCATTTTCTATTGCGAGATGAATGAGATCAACATAAAATATATTTAATATTTTTACAAAATTAATCCTGGAACATTGAGCTTCAAAATCACCTACCCTATTAGTTACTATCTCTATAAATAAATAGAGAAATATTTAAAAGTCATACAATGAAAAAAATGAGTCTCTACAAGGGACTTATTATGTAAATTAAAAGAATAGTATTTATAAATATATATTCATTAATAAAGTTTCATTAAATATTTTAAGGGAGGTTTTATTGTAGTTAATGACTCGTATTTTGTTATGTAACATGATTTTAATGTTATAAGTGATAAAATATTTGTAACAATTGTGGAATGTTATGACCACTGATGAGGATACATTTTCAATACTAAAAGATATAGTTTTTTATACTAATTTGGATATTTTCCATTACTCAATCTGACACATCATTCTTCTTCTATATTTATATGACTGGGATGAAAGAATTTAATCTAACTCAATTAAACTGAACTTGCATGGTTTAATGTGGGAAAACCCAAAAAAAACATACGAGAGGGGTTTTTGATCCACTCACCGAACAATTTGGTTCCATGCATGCATTCACCATAGTTAATAAATATATAATATATATATTTTTATGAAATAAATGTGGATTGTCACAATTTTCATGGATTGTGATTCTCATGAACTCATTTCCTATAAGAAATTATTAACAAGGTCATTCACCTCCAAAACCGTATCTCGTGTCATAGATCCTTGTCGTTCCTAAATATTGCCTTTCTACTTTTTATCTACTTATTTCAAATTACCCTATTTCATTTTTCGATTCCATGTAGATTATTTGATGAAATATTTTGTTAATGAAATTATTTAGCCATGGTCAATCACATGTTTTTTATTTAAAAATTCATTGCGGTTTCAATCGTTGTTCAATTAGTTTCATACCATGTTGTCAATATGATTATCTTCTCTACATTTCACATCAGCAAAAAATTTTATTCATCAAATTCATTAGTATAATATATTTATTACATGAAAAATGTGAGTCTTATTTTCAATATCATATATTGCTATATTTATTCCCCTTATTGATAACATTGAAAAAATACATTAATTATTTTTTTAATTTTTTGTTACAGGAAAAATAACAAGCTCCAAAAGAGTAGTAAAGACTCACCATTGTCAAATTACCATAGTTAATATCATTGAATATTATCAAAAATGGGTTTATAGGAAATTTAGTGAATGTTTAAGAAAACATCATTCATCAAATGAAAAATGAATCACTACCACCGGAAGATACCGAATGATGAACATCACATGCCTTTTGTTCACTAAAGAGAACATTCCTGATCATTATAGGAATACATAATAAAATTTAACATATCATGCATTTAAACCTTAATATTTTCAATTTTGATTATTGTTTATTAATTCTCATGTTAGGTATGATATTTCAATTTTTTTATTTTTAAATAGAAATTTTATTTTTTATCCCTTTCTTATTGTTTCTTATATGTAAAACATATTTACTATATTTTATTGATATTACTCTAGTGAAAAATATGATAATGTCAAATTTATTATTAATTTTATTTTCATGAAAATATAATAAAACATGATCAAACTATTTTATTTCATTCTATCAAGTAAAAGAAAATATACACAATTTTTTTAATAAAGTACATGGTGAATATGGGTCTTTTTAAAATGAACATTTTTCTTATTATTTTAATAATAAATTATAATAATATAACCACAATAAGTTGTTTTATGATAATACATATTTATATATAAAAATAAGTCTTATAAATATTTATAAAATAGTGCACCCCTAACGGATGATATGAAAATATTGTATTTTGAAATTATTTTGTAAAATATTTTCTATTAGTATATTTTAACTCTTATTGAAGAAATGCCAAAACAATATATGATTATTAATTTTTTATCATCTATTGTTTATTATTAATAATAAATCACATAGATTTTGTATATGAACATGTATTTAATTTTATCAGTAGTGGAGATTAATAAAAGTCTTTCAAAGAGAAATTATATTCATACCCGGTAGTAAATAATCTATAATAAATAATATTTTTTATATCAAATCTCAATGGAATATATTAAACATCAATGATAATCCTCAAAATAGAGAACATATAGATACTTTAGATAAAGGAGGTGTTAAATACCTATATATATATATAAAACATTCCTAATAGATAAAAATTGATTTTAAATAATTTTTAATGTACAATTTAAACAATTATGGTAAACCAGAAGTTTTTTGATCCTGACATAGTAAATACATGACATGATCATTTAGGACATGAAATATCAATTATAATGAAATATATATATATATATAATTATACATAGACATCAATTTTCTGATATTATTTCCATAAGTCACCATAGTTTCTCAATAACATAAACATATAAACGTATCTAAAGTCATCTATAAGTAGAGAAATAGTTTATCAATCTACAATTTTTTGTAAATTGTATTTTATTATATTATAAATTTATCTGGGAAACATGGAAGGTCACCAGTGTATTATTTTGTAGTTTTGAGGGTGGGTGGTTATTATGGGTATCCCTAAATACTCAATAATAAAAAAAGCCTCTGGTGGGGTTTGGGATTCCATGATATTTTTTGGTGGTATGTTTTAGATGCATGAGCGATGGAATGAATCTGGGTTGCATTCAGGGATTAAATGCAATCATTGGTTGGATGATGCATGTTTTAGTTTTGGACAGATCAAATGATAATTTTTCGAACAAAGAAAAAATAAATGAGGAATTGATTATAATGAAATGAAATAAAGAATCTTCATGATTGATAAAAACACAGATATTTTCATGGATAGGATCTTTTTATACCTAGTTCATGACAAGAACTCCACCACAATTATTTATTATTTTTCAGTGAAAATATTAGCATACAAAAAAATAAATAGAACAAGATAAACTCAGCACAAGAACCAGAGAAACTATCCATGCTTGAGGACCTTGCCACTCCATGACTCGTATTGATCCTGATCCAAGGATGGTAGCATACACCTCTAGGAAGGAAGAACTCACACACACAACTTTGACTCCCAGTCCGAAATGAAACCAATAAAATAAAACACAGAACTGATATGAAAAATGAAAAACCTCACAAATCTAGAACGCGAAAGTGATGAAGAAGAAAAATGGTGTCGGTAGAGTAGTAGATCCTCGATGTGGTCTACACAGTTCTCACAAGTACTAATATCTCTATCAGGGAAGATGAACGGGACAGGGGAGGTGTGTCGATGCGGGAACAACAGAACTCCTCTTTGGATCTAAGTGGACAAAAACACATAGAACTGTAGTAATAAATAATGGATTCCTTGAAAAATTAGTTGATGATGTAATGACATATAATATGTGACGATATAATTAAAAATAATAGTAAGTGCGGCATGGACACATGATCAGCGAAGATAGAGTGGAAGGATCTAGAGGATAATGCCGCTGCAATAGAATTCATCGAGCCCTGGACATGCAACAAAAAAGGAATGAATGGGTGTTGGCGATGCAGATCATCGGTAGACAAAAAAATATAAATAGTCCAAATGATATACATTGGATGTAAGGTGATCAATAGACATCAAATCACAGAAGTAGTAGATCTCCAGGGTAGAAATATTTTAGGGGATGCCTTAGAAGGCAGCCCCCATTCAATAATCCAAGGTGGTATGGAATGTAATTTTGCATCCAAAAATTCTAATCACATATAAAAAACATGATACAAATAATTATTTATACATTGGAAATCAAAAACATTATGTGAATACTATACAAATCTTGTTTAATTCTCAATAGTGGAAACCATTACAATGAATCGATTAACTGAGAAAGCAATGTAATACGAGAAAAAATATTTCATGCTGAAGTTAACATTTACAGAAACTTCAAAACCCAATCTGGATTAAAGAAACTATTTAATTTTATTAATACAATCAATTAAAAACATCATAATTGAATCAACATAATTCAAAATCAACAATTATTCAAAGGAAGTAATAAAATAAAGAAAAGAACACTTGTATTTTTACGTGCTTTGGATTATTCACCTACATGCATAGGGCAGGGGAACCAGTGTTTCACAGTTGAAAAAATGGGAGAGTAAACAAAATACAAGAAGGAATAAAACTACATGAATAAAACATAAAAGCCAAGGAATCTATCCATATCTGAGTTCTTTACAATTCTTCACACCCTGGTCAAATAGTGACTGAGAATGGTAACATACATACAAGATGGATGAACAAACTCAAGGTGATCAACACAACACCAAAGAAGTGCATAAATAGGAAAAATACAAATTTAAGAAGTCATACCAAACCAAACCACCTTATTATGGTTCAGCCAGATCTTGAAAGATTACGATCCTTAGGGTTCTAATATTAAAAATGTCAAATCCAATGTCATAATCTTCCAGTCATTCTCCTGGTACAACTCTCACACACCACAGTCGCATCTCCTCAGCTATTGGTGCCCAATAATAATATTCCTCATCTTCCCATCCCTCTCAGTAAATCCAAATCTCCTGAAGGAGAGTTCTTGATGCCACCAAAATGAATGTTTCACCAATAGAAATCAAAAAAATGAAACCCTCTTCCCCATAAATGAGCAGCTCACCACTGTCTGTGTCGATCGAGCAGTAGCGATGAATCCAGATGCAGATAACTCATGAAGAAATGATGTAAAGAGTGATGAACCCCTTTGTGCATGATGTTTCCAATAACGGAATGACCAGTCCAGGGATTACCCAAAACCAAAATGTCCAACCACATGCCGAAACTATAGAAACATATCAAATAGATACCAAAAAGATGGACAACTAGCATGTAAGGGGTTGAAAATGTGATCAATATTGGACATGAAGACCATGGAGTAAACTGTGGATGTCCATGGAGTATCTCACAAACTAGCGGCCAAGAAAAATATAGGGTCCATCAAAAAACACATATCCAACATTTAACAATTATAAAATTGACAAAAAAAAGTGACATATGATTTTTTTTAATATGCACTGTGAATAAAAATTTACAAATCTCCACATTGAAAAAAAATCCACATACCGAAAACCAATTGATGTCCATTCTACAACTAACCTATCACATTGATTAGATATAACAGGAAATCCTAATTAAATAATTCTAACAATACATTAGTGTGTATTCTATGTGTATCTCAGTGACACACACTTTCTTGAATACAAACCCATCTTATTCTAACAACAAAAACATGATTAGAATGACATACTAAACTAATAAACCACATCAATTGAACACTTTCCTTCACTTACTGGATCTTCCCACCATCATATAAATAATAAATAGTTTAAATCCCGACATCAGAGGTCTGGACAGATCACCTATGCATGTTGAACATAAAAGAAAGTAGCAGTACCATTCCTCAAGAAGAAAAACATGACAGAACAACAGTACACTGTATGAACTAGATCAGAAATGAAATATTTCATAACAAAAAGTAGCAGAAAAATAAAATTCATCCCAAACAATAAGGTTCATAGCATCTAACCCACCTTGAAACTCTCCCAAAACCACTTGGCACTATCCATCATCACGGATCCACTATGATAGGTTCAAAAAAACACACACCCCTAGGAATACACGAAAACAACATTTATTCGGGTTCAAGGCATTGTAAACCAGTTCCTAAAAAGGGAATAGCCTAATACCAACCGTAATACTAATTCAATACCCACTAGATTTCTCAATTAAATAAAATTCAGACACATCTCCACCTAAGTAGGAAACCCTACCTAAACTACACACCACCTAAATAAAGTTCCATCTATAATTGGGTACCCTATGGAATAAATTCAAGATCTCAATACTAACTCTAACCTAAATGCCGATTAGGCAGAAAACAAAAGGGAAATAGCTAACCATCTCTCAGACAAACTGCTACTCGGCCAACACCTACACAAGCTACCCACACCCAAAAAACACAACTCATAATAGGTAGAAGGAACAAGTATACATGTTTGTCTATCATAAGAACAAAAAATATATAAGGCCGCATAACAAAAAAAATAAAAGACCATATGGATCAAGAAAACCAAAAATCATGATGTAGAAAAATTTTACTAAATAGAATAATAAAAAACTAATTTTGATATGAATTAATTAATTCCAAAATGAATCTAATACAAATTATTGGGGGATTCCTTGTGGGGAAGTCCCTATTCAATAGCCCAAGGAGGTATGGAAAGTAATTTTGCTTCCCAAAATTACAATCAGATATATAAAACAAGATTTAATTAATTCTAAATACAGTGTACATAATCAAAATTACATGAATACTATTAAAAATTCATATTATTTTAAAAATTGGGAAACAATACAATGATTCAATCAACAGAGGAAGAAAATAAATAAGAGAAAAAAATTCCATGCTCAAGTAAACATTTATAGCTTCATAAAAAACCGAAGCTAGATTCAAGAAACAATTTAAATTGATTAATACAGTCAGTTAAAAACATGATAATCTAATCAATATAAATTAGCATCAAAACGTATTCCATGGTATTAAAGAAATAAATAAAAGAACACCCATATTTTTATGTTCTTTGGCCAATTGTCCTACACGCACGGGGTAGGGTCACCAGGAATTCACTAGGAGATAAATCTAAGAGTATGGAAAATACAAGATGGCAGAAAACAAAATTAAAAGAAAAAACATCCCAAGGAAACTATCCAAGATTGAGTTATTGTATCTTTTTAATCCCATGGTCAAACTGGGGTCGAGAATGGTAACATACTCACAAGCTGGAATAACAGAATCACAGCGATTGACACAACACCAAAGAAGTGCATAAAGTGGAAAAATGAAAATTTAAGAAATCACACTGGACTGAAACAGCATAATATGGTTTGTTCATATCTATAAAAATTACGATCCTCATGGTTTTAATAAGTATAAGTTCAAAGCCATGGTTTTCATCCTCCATTCATTCTTTAGGTATAGACAGCACACATTGAAGTCATGTCGCCTCAAGCACAAGTGACCATCAATTATCATTCTTTTCTGCACCTCCCTCTCACCAAAGCCAAATCTTCTTGAGGAGGGTTATTTATACCCCCCCCCCCCACCCCAAAGATCTTTAATCTAATAGAAACCTCCAAAATTAAACCCTCTTCACCATAAATGAGTATCACACCGCCATCTTTTCTGATCGAGCTGCATCCAAGAAGAATGATGTAGATACCTAGGGAATCATTGAGGAAAATGGTGGTTAAACACCCTAGACATGATGATTCACATTGATAAATTCCACATATTGGGTTACCATGGAACCAAATTTCAAAATTACAGCAACAGATCGAACAAATACCAAAAAGATGAATAGTTAGCACGTAAGGGGTGATAGATGTGATCAACAGTGTAAATGAAAACCAGGGAGTAAACCGTGGGTGGACAGTGAGTATCTAACAAACCAGAGGCCCAAAAAAATATATGGTCCAACATAAAACATATATCCAGCATTTAAAAATTAAAAAAACCATAAAATAATTTCCATTTTAATTTTTAAAAATAACACCATGGTTAAAAATTCAGATATGCCAAGATGAAGAGGTCATCACAATATAAGCCTAATCCAATAAACCAATGAACCATCCAATATACAGCCCACACCCTATATCCCAACACAGAGGCCATCAACACTAGAGTCCCAAGTGGAGGCTAGATAAAACAAATGGTCAAGATAAATCATATTTTATAATAATATTAAAGTCCAAAATATTTTTCATCTAAAAAAAATATTTTGTTTTTGAAAACCAAAATTAACAGATCGACACCTTTTCATCATAAAATGAAAAGAGACGGATAGTGTTCTTGAGACCTATCAAACCATATCCAATCAGTTTTCTTGGAATTCCTAAAAAAACCCCAATTCTACATAGTATACACCCAACAACAAAAACCACGTACCATGTGATGAAATTGACACTTGTTCTACCTGTAAGACACATATAATGTAATCAATATTACAACAAAATGATCTTAAGATTAAATTTAATGTGGAACAATATTAAAATATAGGGATCACTATTATTACATATGTCTCAACTACAGACAGAAACAACCAAGCCTAAAAAACCTGCAAAAACAACCTTCCTCTGGATAAAAGATGACGATCGTGAAATAAATAGCAATGATCCAAAATAATGAAAATGTAATAAATAATTAGAAACTCATAGAAAACAAAATTGGATGATAACATGAGAAGAGTATCCCCCTAATCCTGAACATCTTAGAAAGGCCCTCACAAAACCCTCTCTCCCAACTGGGTTCCCCCACAAAGACAACTAGGGATAGTCCTATGATCATGAAAGAGAGACTAAAATTAAGCTATTCCTAATTCTCATGAAGTGGCTTCTAAATAGAAATTAATGAAAATCCACAGTGTCAAACTCAGCTCATACTATATGGGATTGGGCCACACAGTCTCTATTTTTGATGTCCAGATAGTGACTTTTTATATGGTTGGTCTTTCCATGCTCAAAACACAAAAATTTATTAAACAGATTCTTGTCTTTCCATTATTTATTTTGCATTTAACCATTCGTTTATATTAACTATGGTTCAATGTAAACCGTAATAAGTTTCTCCTTGAATCAATTTGTTTGAATACAGTGAGGCAATACATCAGACTTCACTTCTTCTCAAGTAATCGATCCCCTATCATACATCATGGAATCATTTAACGAATTATTATAATCTTACAGGGAAGTTGAAATAATGAAATCCAAATACTCCTCTTTAACATCTAAATCAATATTTTCTAGATCTAGAAAGAAATTATTAAACTCACCAATATGAACACCCATAGAAGAGGCATGAGTCATTTTGACGTTACACAATGACATATTTTATACAAACATCCATGAAAGGATTTTTTCATATAATAATTTTCATGATTAAACCAATTGAAATTAGCAGTAGTTTCATGTGAGACTTCTCACAAAAGATTATCCATTAATGTTAACAGAATAGTGAAGTGATCCATTTATAGTATTCTAGCATCAACATCAAAAAATGTTCTGGTGGGAAAACCATCGACAATGATGGTCACTGATAATTTTTATTACTGTGTAGAGAATCATCAAGTACATTATGAACTAAAAGTGCACACATTTTTACTCTCCACATATCTAAATAATTGACACCATCAAACTTCATGACTTCAAATTTAATAGACATTGTATAAGAGATTACATTCTCTGATACCACTTGTTGTGGTTTTGGATTGATCTAATGATAATTGTTCAAAACAAACATAAGATAAATGAGGAATTGTCTATACAAAGGAAAAAATAAATTCAAAATGAAAGTGGAAGAGAGTAAAGACCATGGATATTTATATGGTTTAGTCTTTTTTGGTCATACTCCACTTTAGAAACTCCATGATATTATGAAATCATATATAATTTTTAACATCATTTAGTGAATGATTTTAATTACTTTATTCTACAATCCACTTGGTATGTGATGAGTTTTTCAGAAATAAGGATTCCAAGTTTCCAAAGGAGAAAAATTAGAAAATAGAGGAATTTTCCTATTACATGTCGTGAAATAGAAAAACACATCATGTAGTTGGGGTTCCATGAATCCATCGATTCATGAATCATGTCGTGAAGATTTTAATTGATGAATCCATTACACATCATGAATGTACAATATACATTGTTAACACTTTAAATGAGAAATCCATAGGGAATATATAGCTGAAAAGAAGGTACACGTCATTTGTGTAGGATACATGATGTGAAAGAAGTAAAACTTCATTTCTCAGATAAATCATGTGTGAGATATTCATAATATTCAAAATAAATGGATAATTGCTTAGATCAGCATTACACAATGTGAATCCCATTACACATTGTGTAATTTTTCTCCTATATATAAAGAGTTGGGAAGCGAATTTGAGAGAGATTCAAGAGTAGAGAAATTATTTTTTCATTCCCCTATCATTCCCTTTTGTTCCCTCAACCAGAGACTCTAAATTTCACCATCTATTTCATTATTTTGTATTAATACAAGCACTGAGGATTTTTCATCGACATCTCCTTCATTCTTTTATTACATCATTGCCTCCGCTCATCACCAATCATTACTGAAATTGTATGGAATACATTTTCAATCTCATTTACAGTATCCTATTGAGTATATTTTGATTTAAATTTCTTAACCCTAATTGCATTCCCATCTCCTTTAGTGAATATAAATTATTCCATGATTTTGAATTGTTTAATTTCAATCATTAAAAGAATATTTAGCAAAATGTTGACTCCTTACACTCCTACGTTCCATCCTACCATGACTAGAAAAACCACATGGGGTAGGGATAGAGAGTAGGTGTATCTGAATTAATAAATCATTAATTCTCATTTTGATAAACTTAAGGATTATTAATCAGGATAAATAAAATGCATCTATCTAATTCATTAGAAATCCCTAACCATGGGGTATTTGAGTGAAGGACACTATAATGGTTGGAGTTGATTATCCTATGACTAATAGCCTAAATAAATTTCTACCATAGAATCCACGCTTAATGTATTTTTTTTGTCAATATTTCTTGATAATGTTAATCACATTATCGATACCCAACTCCCTTATGTTCCATCAAACCATGAGTAGCTAAACCACCCCGAGTTGGGATCTAGAGAAAGTGTATATGAATTACTAAATATTTAATTATCAATTTGGTAACCTTTAGGATTATTAATTATGACAAATAATATGCATCTATTCAATTCATCCGATCAAACCAGACCACATGGTATTTGAGTGAAGGACCTATCATGGATGGAGTATAATAGGCTATAAAAAACAACCTAAAATAATTTCTTCCATAAAATACAAGATTAATGCATCTTGGTTATCACGAATTATTGATCAAGGAATAGTTACTTCTTAGGTATAACTAGTTGATTTGACCAAAATCAAATAGTTACATCTTCTTACTTCACAAAGAAATCCTTAAGATCCTACCAATTTATAATCTAGAAAACCATTTCTACATATACCTGAAATTGACCCCAATACCTATTTTTATTCAGGAAACAAACTCACAACTCTCTAGATTAACATTCCCAAACTAAACCAAATTGAAAGCAACCATATTCCAAAAGATCCCAAGCCATAGGGTGCTTAGGCCAGTTTACATTCCCCATGGGATGGACTCCATACTTCCACTATACTATTCCCTAGAAGCAATTGAAGTATGGGAAAACAATACAATTATAATCTGGCCAAAACCCGTGTGAATTCAACAACACGTGTGAGAATGTAAATATTGGGCATCGTTACAGGGGACTATAAATTAGTTCTTAACATAGTAAAACCAATATAAAAGTCTTGGGTTACCTTTCCCTCACCCCCTTTCATTTTTTCTTTTTCACGAAACAACTTTTCTCTTACTCTATGTCATAGTGCATGTACCAAAGTCATTCATCTCATTTGAAGGGACTCATGAAAAAAGAATAGATAAAATTCAATCTCATGATCAAAATTTAACTTTCTACATGCTTGCAGTCAACAATGGATGACCCGAACAATCATGCAGGACCTAACCTGTCAAACCCTCAGAACATGCACCAATTAGTCCTTGGAGAGAACCTGATGTATCAAGAGAGAACCACCATGGATTATGGATTTCCATCATCTATGGTGCTACACCAAGCATAGTTCACCATCCCATCAAAGACCATAATTTTGAAATCAAACCTAGACTCATTCACATGATCCAAAACATGGGATATTTCAATGGACTGAAAAGTGAAGATCATCATGGGCACGTCTCTGACTTCGAAGATGTATGTGATACCTTTCAAAACCTGGTATCTTCATCAGATTCTATCAAAAATTTCTTATTTTCCTTCTATTTTCATGATAGATCTAATTATTTTCTCAATATTCAAGCTCCTGAGTAGGTCATGAAATGGGATGATCTAGCCAATAATTTTCTAAACAAATATTTCCCCCCAATACGAACATGGTGACTCCAGAATGATATTCATAACTTAACTCAAACTAATGGAGAATATGTATGGGATGTTTCGGATAGATTTAATAAGATAATGAGGTTATTCCCACACCATGGACTAGACATGTGGATTCAACTTTAGACATTATACCAAGGTCTTCAACCATATCCACGAACAGTCACTGATGTTGTCGCTGTAGGAGGAAAGATGTTCTCTTGAAGCCGAATGATCCATTTTAGACAGGTCTCACACAATTCCGGCTTGAGGAAAAGTGATCATGGACTACCTATGTAAGGGATCCGAAAAGTGGATGAGAATATGAGACTAGTACCCCATGTGAAGGAGCTAACAACGATGTTGGAATCATTTTATCTTACTACTAAACCACCCCCTCCTTCTCCTATAATGGAAATCATTTCATATGAAATGTGTAGTGGCCCAAAACTATAATGAGAAAACAAGGAAGTGTTTGAGGAACCATAAGATCAAGAATTTAATTACATCAATTTCAATCAATAAAACCCACCATTCAAAAAAAAATAGCAGTATTCTTAGTAGAAGATGTCTCAGCTGCCTCCTCAAAACACACAAGGCTGTTTTCAACAGTAAAGTGGTCAAGAACCATTTTCGAATCAAAGACCTCCATGTTATCCCCCCATGAACCCTTCTCTAAGACTGTAACAGAAAGTGCTAAAAACCATTCCCCAAAATAACACAATAACAGTTTCAACCCTCTCAACCAATACCTCAATAACAATATGGTCCTCTACAAAGTAACATAGATAAACTCCCGGATAATTTTTCTAAAAAATTAGACTAGTGAATGATAACCAAAGATATAGAAATGCATAACCAATTAGCCTCCTTAAGAAATTTCAATGTTTAAATGGGTCAGATCTCAAAGTCTTTTTCTAAAATATTAACAGGTATTATACCTAGTAATATAGAGACACGCCCAGGGGAAGAAGATAAAATTGTAAAGCTATAAATTAGAAATATTTTTAACTTTCACAAATTAGGGGTAATATATTAAAGATAACCTGAGAAACAAGAGATGAAACCACCAATAAAATAAGAAAAAGTTGATATGGACACCCTGGTAACACCCTAGGAGGTATCACCTACAGTAATACCCAAACACCTAATCAACCAAAAGAATCAATTAATGTTTCCCCAACACCATAAAAGCGACCTCTTCCTTTTTTGAAATGAGAAATATTAGGTAGAAAAGAGGAACAATACAAGATGTTCCTATAAATGTTTAAACAACTACATATCAACATACCCTTTTCATAGGAAATATATCAAATACTAAAGTATTTCAAATTTCATAAGAAAATATCGTCTAATAAAAGAAAACCGGAAGATCTTGGTGTCATCTCACTAAATAAAGATTGATCTACTATTGTTTAATAAGAAATCCCAGCCATGATGAGGGTCCCCCAATGTTTTTCAATTCCTTGTGCTAACAAAGGGTGAAATTTGGGAAGAGATTTGTGTGATCTTAGAGAACACTCACCTAAATGCCAATGAGATTTATCAAAAACTTGGACTTTTAGAGATCAAATCAAACAAAGTCACACTAAAAATTATGGATTCACTAGTGAAGTACCATAGAGTAATTATTGAGGATGTTCAAGTCAATGATGGAATATTTATCTTTCAAGCAGACTTCTATGTTCTCAACATGGAAGAAGAAGTTGTTGTCCCCATTATTCTCCTAATGAAGTTATTATCCATAGGAAATTCTATAATTGATGTAAATAAAGTTAATCTTCTCTTATGACTAGGATAAAAATAACTAGTCTTGAACTACGTCAATGATACTAAACAATTATATAATTCCATTGATTGAAATAGAGTATCTATTACCCAAGAAGGAAATGAATACATGGCTATAGGAGAAGATAGTGATGAGTCACTCTCAGATGTAAATGAAATTTATGATTTAGTGGAATTGAGATTAAATGAACCACTCATAAGGGATAAATTCCCACCCTTCAACCCCTTAGTTATTCAACCACCAACACTAGATTTTAACCCTTTAGCCATAACCCTTCAATATTCATATTTTTTAGCTTTTTCCTTGCTTCTAGTAATAATCAACTATGAACTATCTTGGGCATAAGAAGAATAATTGGTTGAGGTATTTAAGAGAGACAAATATTCAATTTCCTAGGGAAGAGAAGACATAAAATAAATCACTATGACTATATGCACTAACAAGATTTTACGTGAGGAAGATGAAAAGATGAAACGTCAACCTCAATGGTAGCTAAAACCACCAATAAAGGATGTTTTTCAAAAGGAACTATTGAAACTTATTGATTCATGAATAATTTTTTCCATATGAGATCGTGAATCAGTGAGCCTCCAACAATTAGTGTCTATGAAAGGTAGGCTTACAGTGGATAATACTGATGAAAATGAATTGATCTCAACATGCACCATCCCTAGATGGACTATTCGCATGGATTACAGAATCCAGAATACAATAATAAGACAATATCATTTTCCTTTAACCTTTATGGATAAAATTTCAATATATTTTGGGACATGAATTCATTTATATAATGGATGTATATTCAGGATACAGCCAGATTTTAGTCGACCCAGCAGTTTACGGAAAGACCACATTCACATGCCCATTTGGTACCTTTTCCTATAGGTTCATGTCATTCGGAATGTTTAATTCTCTATTAATGTTTAAAAAATGGATGATTCATATTTTATGTGATATGAAATTGTAAATCTTATAATTCTTCTTGGATTACTTCTTAGTTTTTATAAGATCTTTTTAACTCTAACAAAATAATCTTGAGTTAGTCATGCGATGCTATGAAGAAAAATTCCATTTTTTGAATTGGGTAAAATTTCATTTTTTGGATCAATAGGGTAATTTCCTTGGGCATAAAATTTCCAAAAAACTCATAGATGTTGATCATACAAAATATAATGTCATTAAGGATTTAACTGAACCTTTAATAGTTAGTGTCATATAAGCCTTATAGTCTATGGTGAATTCTACAAGTGATTTGTGGAAGACGCTGTAATAGTTTTCCACCCACTAACACACATTTTTTTAAAGTAATATCCTTTGGAATTTAGTGAAAAATGTTGACATGCATTAAAAACATTGAAGAAAAAACTAATAAAAGCCCCTGTAATCATTTCACTGAGATGGGACAAGAAATTATAATTGATGTGTGATGGTAGATAGTTTTCTGCTTGTGTTGTCTTAGGACAACGAGTTGGTCACATATTATATCCTATCTACTATGAAAGACATTAAATGAGTGAATCTTGAGTCAAATACACATCTTCAAAAAATTAACTCTTAGTGGTTGTGTTTTCCATTGAGATATTTAGTTCCTCTTTTATCTTATCCAAGGAGATTGGGCACACTGATCATGCTATCCTAGGGTATCTAATGAACAAAATGGACACCAAGACAAGGATTATTGGGTCAATCACCCAGCTAAAATAATTTGGTATTTGGATCCATGACACCAAAGGCATAGAAAAGGTGATTTCTGATCATTTATCCCGAATTCCTCTGCCACAAATCAAGGACAGTGAAGATACTGACATTAAAGATGATTTCCCAGATGAACCCTGTTTTATCGTTAAAGTGAAATTGAGGGTCTTTTATATTCCCAATTGTCTTCCCATGATATTTTTATAGCATGACATCTCATATCAACAGAAAAAATATTTTCAGCTGAAGAAAATCATTACTACATGGATGAACCACTCTTGTTCAAACATTTCACTAATGGATTATGGCGATGTTGCATCCCCCATAATGAAATTACTAATGTGGTAGAAATGTTTCATGTTACACCAAGAGGATAAAATCATGGGCTTGAGCACACCGTTGAAAATATTCTGCAAAGTTGACTCTTCAGGTTCATGCTAAACCATAATGAAATGGAATTTTGTCAATGTTTTAAAAGGATCCAGTGAACTGGGAATATTGGGAAAAGGAATGAAACAACTCAAAACACAATCTTGGAGGACCAAATATTTAACCTTGGGGGAATTTAATTCATGGAAACATTTACCAATTCACAAGGAATTCCCTCTATCCTTGTTGGCATTGACTACATCTCAAAATTTCTAGAATTTTATGAATCATCACATAAAACAACAAAAGTAGTAATGATTTTTTTGTAAAATAATTTTTTCTCATGATTATGATTTCCAAAATTACTCATCAGTGATCAATGAAAAAATTTCAAGAAGCAATATATGAATGGACTGATTGAATTTTATAGACTTTAGTATTACACAAGAACTCCTTACCAACAACAATCAAGTGAGAAAGTAGAATTGTCAAGTAGGGAGATCAATAAAATCATGGAAAAGATAGTGAACACAATTCAAGGTGACTGAAGCATGGAACTAGATGGTGCACTATGGGCATACCACATTATATACAAAACACAAATAGCTACAACAACATTTAGACTGATTAAAGGGAAACAGTGTCATCTCACAGTTGAACTGAAGCATCACTCATACTAAGAGATAAAGAAGATGAATTCGGACTCTGTGAAAGCTGGAGAATCTCTGATGATATAGTTTACTGAATTATATGAAATTAGTAATGTTTCCCAAATAAATGTGAGGATCTTCCAAGAAATAACAATGAAATGGATTGACTGACACATTACATGGCATATCTTTGTTCCAGGTAATAATGCCCTCTTATTAAACTGCCAATTAAAATATTTCTATAGTAAGATGAAATATCAATGGTATGGGCCTTTTTAAGTTGTTAATGTCTTTCCCTATAGGACCATTAAAAATTACAGAGAGGGTAGACCTCCATTAATGTTTAACAGTCAATGATTCAAAATCAGTCAACAACCCTTCCATGAAGGATGTGTCATCTGCCTTATGTTCAATTGAACCTTAATTGAGTAAATCTCTTGACATTGAAGGAAGTTATATCTAGGAGGAAACCAATGACAGGTCATATATTACTAGACTAGATTAGGATATCATTAGAATATCAAAGGATATGATAAGTGATAAATATCTATCTTTGAAAAAAAGTGGAGCTGCAATTGGAAATTACACGTCAGGTAATAGTGTCACATGAAGTTTACCTTTTATTTCCAAAAATTCAATAAAACCTTAATTACACATTGTGAAACCCTATTACATGAAATGTAATTTCTTAGCCATGTTTTATAAAATAATAATCAGTTGGTGAACCCTTGGTTCACAACCCAAGATCCCCCAACCTCTCACCTCCCCCGCCCACCTCCCTCTAGTGCAACAAAATGTGAGCCCCTCCATTCCCCTATGCTCTCACACTATCTTCACCTCACTCTCATGAAAAAAATAGTGATCCCATACCCTCCCCTATCCTCTCACACCCTATTCCCCTCCCCACATCACAACTAGAACCTGAAACTCCTCACCCACTCTACCTATCACTTGTCTGCACGTACAACCCATACCACATCTCCGTTACCGCCGACTACAAACTACCCCATCCCTCATCCACACCCTGGTATCCTCTTTCCAAGATGGCCAGGACAAAGATTATTTGGCTGAAACCTTCTTAAATTTCATAAAACCATGAATATAAGCATCTAGCCAAGTGGCTATGATCAACTACACCTCTCACCACATATCATGAGGCACCATCTTCCCAAGATGACTCCTCATCCACCTCTGAGGAGGCATCCTGTTATGATAACCTCCACCTGCACCCTATCCTATTCTCCACCAACCTGAAGCACCATGTAAACATCATCAGGCTACAGGAAAATAAAATGTGAATGAAAAAGTATTTAGACCTACCTATCCTCGCTTGACTAGACATTAGTTATTCCATTATCGACCTGTTAGAGACACTGCATTTGGACTGCATCATTGAGGTATGTGAGGAGACATACATGAATATTTTTCTAGATTCTTTTATATATTTTATGTCTCCATATATAGAAACTAATTATTACTCAGTGGATGGCCACATGTGATTTCATTCACTAATTTCAAAATTGGCCTGGCCGTTTATATAGAGGAATTTTCCACATCAGAGGTCCTTCCGACAAAATAGATGGATCCACCTTGATCTGATTTACATCGTCATTGGAAAATTATTTCTTGGGAAACTCAGATACCCCATGAACCATAGATCTTGGTGTCTACCCAGTAACGCATCCAATCCTTGGGGATACTCCATAGTGTATTGACACATGCATGGTTTGCAAGAGAAGAGTCGCATGAGAGTGTAAGATAGGTAGATGTTATAATCTTAGTTGCAGCCACGGGTGGACCACTAATAAATATGGCTCCATATTTCTCTTACTATTTCAAGGATCATACATAGTGGACCTAAGGAAATTTTATTAGAGGACCATTCATTACCCACCTGGACCGATTCATCACTATTTTCAATGTATCCCTTCCTCATACCTCCATGGGACCCATCAATCTCATTGATTTAATGATACTATAAGAGAAGAATAATTTTTGAGGGAGTAAGATATATACCATTGTGAACTAGGTGTTCATCAAGAAGCCCTAGTAGAGGACCCACCAACAGCAACATCAAACCCACTAGATGATCCATCCACTACCATCCCACCTGCACCACCCACCCATATCCCTACCTCTACCACTACCACATATACCACCCCTCCACCCACCCCTCCCACCCATCCAGATCTCTGGGATAGGTAGTTATTCAACCTTGAAAACATTCTCTAGATATCCACCCTTGTATATCTACCATTCCCAGATCCTTTTGATTTCATGACTCTGCCACCACCAGCCCCTACCATCCCCTCCTCTTCGACGCTCCCACACCACCCACAACAAACCCCAAACCTACCGTCCAACATTACTGACCTTTCTACCCATGATTACATAACTGATCAGGCCCGACCAGGAAAAGGATAAACCACTACAACACCTATAGGGGTTCTCTTCTTCAATCTGACTTCTAGATCCAAATCCCTACATCAGACTGTCACCTCTCCACCACCCACCCCAGCATATCTATTTAGCGATGTGACTCCACCATTTTTTTTGATCCACCTATTCCTACTGAATCCACTACCATGAATCCGACCATATAGACCCCATCACACCCATAGGGTGGGTTTAATATGGAGGATATTTGTTTATGATGACATACCACAGTTTTCCATTTTTCTCACTTTTTTATTGTGGAATTTTGGTGATAGGACTGGTTGTTTTCGTAGTTTCATCTATATATGCCAACATTTTGTACTATTTCACTCATTTATATAAATGGAAACTTATTTTTTCATCATTATTTGCATGGTATGATTTTCATTTTACTTTCATATTTTTAATAGCCATGTCTAGATCCTATGTGTCATCTATGATTGTTGATGGACCTATACCACCATTTGTTCTAGTAAAAAGAGTGACACAGTTTATGGACAAAATAGAACGTCGACTTCAGGAAATATCATTGGATATTCAAGCACAACAACAACCACCATAAGGTATGATACCATTCATTCAACATCTACTTCATGATCACGTTGTGCTTGAATTCATCAATCCTATTGTAACACCCGAGATTTTTATGAGAAATATTTTATTTTTATGTTATATACATCATCAATGGAATCTTTCACTACAAAGAACACTATCTTGGCTTACTTTACACACAATCACTACTTTCCTCGATACCTTGTGTTGTACGCAATACCGAGTTTCATAAAATAGTGATATGCGATGAAAATATTTTATAAACTAGCCGTTATGAATAGTAATATCAACTTTTTGAAATTTTATAAATTTTATCATTCAAAATGGACTTCATTTTTGGATTTAAAATATCGAAATTAGCCTTGTGTGACTTTTTGGTATTTTTCTTAAAACATTCAATTTTTGATGAATAGTGAAAACATAGGGTTACTAATTAAAAACCGACTTTTTATTTAAATAATTATTTATTTTATTTAAATTTATTTTAGGTCAAAATTGATACACAATACCTATATATGTTCAAAGTAATTCATTGGAGTCATTTTATAATAATTTTAGATATATAAAAATTTTATTGACCTTTTCACCGTCTTTTACCCACCTCCAAGGAGAAATTACAAATGTACATAAAACGTAATTTTATTGCTTCTTTGAGTGGAATTTAGAGAATCTGGGAGACATGGTTAATATCAAGGAGTAAAATGTGGTTGAATAAGATAAAAATAATTTTTGGTGAATAGTGTCTTTTTACTTTTTTTACAAATGTTTAAAGTAAATAGGGTAATTAAGGGTAAAAATGATATTATTATTACCCTAACACTTGTTATAATTCCATTGGATAAGTATAATTAGACCAAAAACAACCTAATGAATAAAATATTACCCTTTAGGTCCACATGGTTTAGATTAGGACATTTAATATTCTTTTATTTAAAGAAGAGTTAAAATAGTTAAAATCAATGTTTAATAACTAAAACATTTTTAATATAGGATTATAAATAAGATAAAATGGATTATAAAAATTAATTAGAAAGCTAATAAGAGTTCATACATAATCATATTTTATTTTTAATTTTTAGACTTTATATAATTTAATTTATTTATGACAGAATGATGATGCACTAATTACTTTATTAAAGAAATATTAACATAATTGATATTATAAATACCCAAATTAATGTAATTTGAGACTTTTTAAGAATTAAAATAATTTTATTGGTTACAATGACATATTATTATTGATTTAATAAATTTTATTCGAATTAATAATGTTTCTATGATTTTTACAAAAATCATTTACGAAATAGTGTCAAAATTGACATAAAATAGTTTTTTAAAAAAATATTATATTATTAATTATTATTTTATTCATAAAAATCTGAGGATCTACCAAATGAATTATATAAGTTTATATATATTAATAGTAAACAACTTGGGGATCTTTTCGCTTGTTATAGTGTGTTTATTATTCTTATAATGTAAGAAAACAAAAAGACATGGTAAAAGTTAAATTATTTTACTTCGAGTTAAATCAAAATTATAAGGTTAAAATAGTAACCTAAACTTGTCTAAAACCCATTGGTTGAGATTATTTAGACCCAAACCCACCTTACCTTCGAAATAAATCAATTTGGAGCTAATAAAACCTGAATATGACTTTATAATAAAATAATATTTTATGTTTTTTCTAAGGTGCCCCTCTCCTCCCTTATAAAAGGGAACCTCCTCCCTCTCTTCCTCACTGCACTTTGAGCCTTCACGCTTGGCCAAACCCTGCCAATTTCTCTTCTATACTTCCCATGAAACATTCTAGAGGTTCTTGTCTTCTTCAATGACCATCTTTAGTGACCTAATAGGAGGTTAAGAAGATGCGTTTCAAATAAGAGTTAATGTTCGCTACCAATTCTTTCAACTTTATTTCTTCTTATAATTATTCTTCATTAGATGTTTCATTATGAAGTAATTACATCAGTATCAAAAATATACTGATATGTTATTATAAATATGAAAAACCCCAATTTCATCTTCTATCCATCCTATAGAAAATGAAATCTCTGTGCGTGCATACGTATGGAATACCGTCTCCACGTCGTGGTGTAATTTGTTTTCCACCACCACCTTACTTGGAATGGTATAATGCTGTAAAGAATAAGTATATATTATTATTTTAAAGTGATATTGATTATCAAATATTATAGATACACTTTAATACAATTCCACGATCATGGGAACGATATCATCGCTCGTGCGTACGTACGACCTACCGTCTCCACGATGTGATGTGACTCATTCTACATGATCTTTATTGCATAATGATTATATAAATTAATTTATTGAATAAATATGATATATATTACACTAATACCATTATAAAAATGAGGTATCTATAACCTAAAAAGAAGAATAAGAATTTATTCGACAAAACCCGCATAAGAAAAAAAAGCAATAAACACCCGAATAAGAAGTAGCAATGAAATATTACTAATATGAAGCTAAGAATATGACCATATATGATATCATAACAATGAGTAAGATTATTTAATAATTCAATAACATTATTTAAATCATTATACTGGATGTTTGGACATGTACGAATCAAATCATACCTAAGGTAAGGGAAAATCTCACAGTCTCATTTTTATTCGAGATTGTTTGTACTTCAGAATTTACTGGGGAAAATTTATCATCCAAATCCATGTTTCCTCAAACTGTAATATTATTTCTATCATACTACAATTTTTTAAATCCAATTTTACCCTTTTGTGAGTTTTTAGTAAAAGATATGAAAGGAATCTTTTGTCATTTTTCATATGATGTATTTTTGACTTTTCCGGCCAAAGTACGAGATGAATGTTTTTTGAACTTATATGGAATGAATGGGTTTTATAACATTATTTCCATGGATCTTCCTTTAAAAGTTTTCAAGTTTATTTTTAATCAACTTCTTTTAGTTTCATATTATATGAAATTTTAATAATGAAAAATGTTTTTGAAGTAGAAAGGATATTTTCCTCAAGAATGGAGTTCAAGCGTTTTATAAAAATTATTTTCCATCTAAGATAATATAGGGTTCTATTTATATCCCTATTTTTACATTGATTTGATTATGTTAAGATGGAACTATTTTTATGAAGTCCTTTTATCTTATATGGATTATGTTATGATGGCACGATGTTTAAGAATCCAATTTTTATTACATGGGTTATGTTATGATATATGATTTATGATTTTGTGGCACACATAAGAATGGTTTCATTATAAGATGGGTGGGACCTATATCTCACTCCAATACATTGGGTAATGATTTATATCTCATGACATAGACATGGATGGAATAGTAGGTTAATCTGGTTCAGTGAAACAGGACTGAAACGAGGAGTGAACTCGGTTCAGAAATGGACTTTGGCTACTAAGATAATCTTGGAAATGAGTCTTGACTACTAAGAAATGATTATCTATGATTATGTGTGTATGTCACAAAGTTTCATGTTTTGTGTTATGATTATTGGGATTACATTTCACTACTATGATTTATCCCATGTTATGATTTTATGATCTCTTTTGCAGGTTAAGATTTTCGAAATGAAATGTTTTTATGAATATGATATTTCCTTTGTTTACCCTCACTAAGCATTTGAGCTCACCCTTTTGTATATTTTCTTTCCCCAGGTTAGGAAGAAAATTTTTAAGTATGATATGCCAAAAGATACTGTAGATATGATGAAATAAATGGGAGACAATGTAGATTTTTTATGAACCAGTTGTTTATGTTTCCCAGTTTCTAAAGACACTATACCTATATGGTTCTTTCAGGGTTTTTTAATATGTTGCAATAATTATGCTTCAATTTTCAATTATGAACAATGTATGTAAATTATGGTTCGTTATAGTTGGTAACAGAGGAAAAGAAGTTAGGAATGTATCTGATCCTTGGGAACTCTCAAATGTGAGCGTTGGACGAAGCATGGCTCTCTGCCCAAGGGCTTCATGAGGAAATGGCTGCCATTGGGGATGGTGGTGTGTCCCACCTAGGGGGTGTAGCTACCCATGGAGTGCCCTGATAGGTATCAATTATAGGCCACTAGAAGAAATTCTAGACTTCTATAGGTGGTATCAGAGGAAAGGTATAGTCCACATTTGAAAACTAGGATGTGAAAGCCTTAGTAAGAACCCTAAGGATATGTCTAAGCATAGGACAAAATCTTAATGTTTTAGAAATGGCCATGAATAACCTATGATAAGACCTTAAGTGTGAAATTTTATTCTTGATTATGTGGTTTTCCTATTAAAATTAGTGTTTCTCACATTATTCTTCTTGGTTTTATTCAATGGCTGGGACCCGAAGGAACCGTGTTAATGCAAAATGCGACGGGCAATGCAACGATTATCCCCCTGAGCAACCAAACATTATGGGAGATGGAATGAAAAATCTTGTATCCATTCCCACACAACTTTCTCAAGCTATGAATCATTCTGGACTTCAAAATGAGCATATAAAGGAGCAACATTCTATTGAATCCTTCATGAGGCAGCATCCACCTTCATTCAGCGGGTCTTCTGATCCCTTAGTGGCTGAACAATGGATCAGTACCACTAAAAAGATATTTTCAGTTCTTCAATGTTCTGAACATGTTAAAGTCATCTTTGCAGTATATCGTTTGGAAGGTGAAGCTGATCAATGGTAGAATATTATCAAGAATACGTGGCCAAGAGATGAAATTTAGTCCATGGTATGGGACGAGTTCAAGAACTTATTTTTCAATAAGTACGTCCCTCGCATTCTTTGAACAAAGATGGATAAGGAGTTTCTTTATCTAAAGAAAAAGGATGATGAATCTATTGGTACCTACAAATAAAATTTTACAGGACTTTCAAGGTACGATTCTGGGATTATTATCCAACCTGAGAGTAAGATCGATCGATTATTTAGTGGCTTAAAACTAAGTCTTCGAAGGGCGTTATCCATAAGGGACTTCAGTAGCTATGTGGAAATAGTTCGATGTGCTCATAATATTGAGATGGAGATTGGAGTAACCCATCAGTCATATGGGTTTGATAAGAAGAGGAAAATGGAATTCAAAGGAAAAGCTAAAGAGAAAACTGAAAAGAAGATGAGTTTTCCCTTATGCTCAAAGTGTGGAAAGAAACATGGAGGGGTTGTCTTAAAGGGACAAGTAAATGTTTCAAATGTGTAAAGGATGGTCATCAGGCATTTTAATGCTGCAATGATGGGAAGAAGATGTCTAGTTATGCGAAGAAAGAAAAGTCTACACAGAGTGCACCTCCTAGACTTCAATGTTACAAGTGCAATGAAATAGGGCATTATGCTAATCAATGCTCTAATCCAAGGGTTGTTGATGATGATTGACATCAACAAACTCTTAAGGCTATAGACAATGGAAAGTCACATCCAATTTTTATCAGAGATGTGGAGTATGATAACGAAGTGCTGAAAGGTACACTTACCATACACTCTAAAGTAGCATATGTTTTATTTGATTCTGGATCCACCCACAATTTTATTTCTGAAGTATTTTCTAAGGGTATCCCCGTATTTCCTCAACAATTAGATGTCGAGTTACCTTTGACAACCCCTAATGGCTCAATAGTCACATCAAAAGTTTACAATTCTTTTCCGATTGATGTTTGTGGGAAAGTGCTTCCTGCAAATCTTGTGATCCTTCCTATAGTGGAATTTGATGTGATTCTTGGCATGGATTGGCATTTATTATATTGAGCTCATATCAATTGCCAAAAAAGGGAAGCCACATTTCATATTTCAGATCAATCTATGATCGACTATCGATGCAAGGATGAACAGAACCTTTGAGTGGAAATTTCTTCCATATTATGGGTCTTGATTACACTAAATGAATATTATTTATCTCAAATGGTTGGAGAGAAACTCACGATTAAGAATATGACCATTTTACGGGATTTTGATGATGTATTTACAGAGGAATTGACTGGTCTTCCATCAAATTGTGAAGTTGATATTTCAATAGAACTCGTACCAGGTTCTTTATCTATTTCAAAGAAACCTTATAGAATGGCCCCAATTGAGTTGCATGAATTGAAGAAGCAACTCCAAGAGAATCTTGATAAAGGATTCATACGCCCTAGTGCGTCACCTTGAGGAGCACCTATTATTTTTGTTAAGAAGAAAGATGGATCAATGAGACTCTGCATTGATTATTGAAAACTTAACAAGATCGCGATGAAGAAAAAATATCCTCTCTTGCGCATTGATGAATTATTTGACCAACAACACGGAGCTCAATACTTTTCTAAGATTGATCTTCGTTCAGGGTATCATCAATTAAGTGTCAAAAGGGTAGATATACCAAAGACGGCTTTCCGTACAAGGTATGGACACTATGAATTTATAGTGATCCCATTTGGTCTTATTAATTCCCCTTCTATCTTCATGGATATGGTGAATAGAGTCTTTAGAGACTATCTTGATCATTTTGTGGTAGTCTTTATAGACGATATTCTTGTCTATTCAAAGAGCAAGAAAGAACATGATGATCACTTGAGAATTATATTGAATACCCGGAGAAAGGATAATATTTATTCCAAATTTACCAAGTGTGAATTTTGGCTTAAAAAAGATTCATTTTGGGTCACATAATCTCAAAAGAGGAGATATCTGTGGATCCAGAAAAGATAGAGGTTATTGAAAAATGGTCGAGACCAACAACAGTAACTGAGATCCGACGTTTTCTTGGTTTGGCTGGATATTATCAACGTTTTGTGAATGATTTTTCATGATTATCTAATACACTCACCAGGTTGACTCAAAAAGGAGTTAAGTACTTTTGGACGGAGGAGTGTGAAGAGAATTTCAAGGGGTTGAAAAGAAGGTTATCCAGTGCACCTGTGCTCACAGTTCCTTGTAGTGGTGAAAGGTTTGTGATCTACAGTGATGCATCCAAGAAGGGGCTAGGGTGTGTTCTTATGCAAAATTATATGGTGATATCTTATGCCTCACGACAGTTGAAAATCCATGAGAAAAATTACCCAACTCATGATTTGGAGTTAGCTGCGGTAATCATTGCATTAAAGATTTGGAGGCATTATCTTTAATGAGAAAGGTGTGATATTATTACTGATCATAAAATTTTAAATTACATTTTCACACAAAAGGATCTGAATATGCACTAAAGAAGATGTTTGGAGCTGATTACGGATTACGACTGCATAATTCCTTACCACCCTGGGAATAAAAACAAGGTGGCAGATGCATTAAGTCGACAAGACCATGTTAGCTTATCCATGATGAGGATCACAAAAGATCCAATATTTATGGATTTACAAAGGATAGATCTTGGAAATATAATGGAAGGGGAAAAATTTTATCATTCTTAAATGAATGTTCAACCATCTATACATGTGAAGATTAAAGAGGCACAAAAATAAGATGTAGAGATACAAATGAAGGTGAGAAATGTTCCTAAATTCATCTTTGATTGTGATGAGATAATAAGGTTCAAGAATCGGGTTTGTGTTCCTCCCATCCCAGAATTAAAGAAGGAGCTGCTGGATGAGGCTCATCGATCATCATTCTCTATTCATCCTGGAAGCATGAATATGTATAGAGAATTGAAAGATTACTTCTGGTGGGATGGCATGAAAAGAGATGTTGCTGAATACCTCTCTCGATACTTGGTTTGTCATCAATTTAAAGCTGAGGGTCAGAGGTCTAAGGGGATGTTACAACCATTACCCCTACCTGAATGGAAATGGGAAAACATATCTTTGGAAATTGTCACTGGACTTCCTAAAACATCCAAGGGAAAAAATGTTATCTGGGTCATAGTTGATCATCTTACGATGTCAGCGCACTTCATTGCTATTAGAGAATATTTCTCTCTGGATCAGATTGCGAGGATATATATAAAGTAAGTGGTAAGATTTCATGGAGTACCACTTTTCATTATATCTGATCAGGATCAGAGGTTGACCTCAAAGTTTTGCCGAAGTCTTCAGCATACTCTGGAGACAGAGTTAAGTTTCAGCACTGATTATCATCCTCAGACAGATGGTCAGTCTGAGATAACAATTCAAACTCTAGAAGATATGCTAAGAGCTTTCTCTATGGATTTCAAAGGTGGTTGGGATCAACACCTACCTTTGGTGGAATTTTCATATAATAATAGATTTCACTCCAATATTCAGATGGCTCCTTATGAAGCCCTCTATGGAATGAAATGCAGGACTCCAACTTGCTGGGATGAAGTTGGGGAAAGAACGCTATTAGGACCTGATATTGTTGATGAGATGGCAGAAAAGGTCAGATCTATTCAACAACACATAAGAGTGGCTCAGAGTCGACAAAAAAGATATGCCGATAACCGAAGAAAACACCTAGAGTTTTAAGTGGGTGACAAAGTGTTCTTACGAATATCTCCTTGGAAGAGAGTAATGAGATTTGGAAAAAAGGGAAAGCTGAGCCCTAGGTATATCGGTCCTTTAGAAATATTGGATCGTGTTGGGAAGGTATCTTACCGATTGGTGCTTCCACCGAATCTCTCTCAAGTTCACTATGTGATCTATGTATCTCTCTTGAGAATGTACATACCTGATCCTTCACATGTACTCAGCTCAGAAGATGTACTGTTGGACGAAGATCTTTCTTATGAAGAAGAACCGATAGAGATTCTGGATCATAGCGAAAAAGTCCTACGGAACAATACCACTCACTTGGTGAATGTTTTATGGAGGACCCACCAATTAGAAGAAGCTACATGGGAGCTTGAGGATATGATGAGGGAGAGGTATCCTCATCTGTTTGTTACGAAGTGACGAATTTCGAGGGAGAAATTCATTTTAAGGGGGGGTAGAATGTAACACACGAGATTTTAATGAGAAATGTTTTGTTTTTATGTTATATAAATCACCAAAGGAATATTTCAATACACACAACACAATCATGGCTTTAACTACATGCAATAGAGACCTTCCTCGATAGCTTTCATTGTACACAATACCGAGTTTCACAAAACAACAATATGCTATTAAAATATTATATAAACTAGCCGATATGAATAGTAATACCCACTTTTTGAAATTTTATAAATTTTATCTTTCAAAATGGACTTCATTTTTGGATTTGGAATATCAAAATTACCCTAGGGTGAATTTTTGGTATCTTTCTGAAAAATTTCAATTTTTGATGAATAGTGAAAACACCTGGATAATATTTAAAAAACGACATTTTATTTAAATAATTATTAATTTTATTTAAATTTATTTTAGGTTCAAATTGATGCATAATACCTATATAAGTTCAATGTAATTCATTGGAGTCATTTAATAATAATTTTAGATATATACAAATTTTATTGAACTTCTCACCGTCTTTTACCCACCTCCTATGAGAATTTGCAAATGTACATAAAACATAATTTTACCACTTCAGTGAGTGTAATTTCTAAAATCAGAGAGACACGATTAATATCAAAGAGTAAAATTTGGTTTATTAAGATAAAAATAATTTTTGGTCAATAGTAATTTTTTACTTTTTTTACCATGGTTAAAATTAAATAGGGTAATTAAGGGTAAAAATGATATTATTTTTACCCTGACACAAGTCATAATTCTATTGGATAAGTATAATTAGACCAAATACTACCTTAGGAATAAAATATTACCCTTTAGGTCTCTTGGATTAGATTAGTATATTTAATATTATTTTATTTAAAGAGGAGTTAAAATAGTTAAAATCAATGTTTAATAAATAAAATTTTTTAATATAGAGATATAAATAAGATAAATTCGACTATAAATATTCATTAGAAATATAAAAATATTTCCTACATAATGGTATTTTATTTATAATTTTTATACTTTAAATAATTTAATTTAATTATGACACAATGATGATGAAGTAATTACCATATTAAGGAAATATTATCATAATTGATATTATAATTACCCAAATAAATTTTATTTGAGACTTTTTAAGAATTAAACTAATTTTATAGGTTAAACTGACATGTTATTATTGATTTCATCATCTTTTTTCTAACTAATAATGCTATTATGATTATCCCAAAAATCAATTACCAAATAGTGTCAAAATTGACATAAAAACGTTTTTAAAACAAATATTATATTATTAAATGAAATTTTATTCCTAAAAATATAACTTTCGACCAATTGACTTATAGAAGGTTACATATATTATTAATTAACAACTTAGGGTTCGTTTGGCTTGTTATAGTACGTTTATTAACCTTATAGTGTAATAAAAGAAGAAGACACGGTAAAAGATAAATTATTTAACTTAGAGTTAATTCTAAATGATAAGGTTAAAATAGTAACCTAAACTTGTCTAAATACCATTAGTTGAGAGTATTTCAACCCATCCCCACCTTATCTTAGAAATAAATCAATTTGGAGCTATTAAAACCCAAATATGACTTTATAATAAAATACTATTTTATGTTTTTCCTAAGGTGCCGCTGTCCTCCCTTATAAAAGGGCACCTCCTCCCTCTCTTCCCCACACAACTTTGAGCCTTCATGTTTGTCCAAACTCTGCCAATTTATCTTCTACACTTTCCTAGAAACATCCTAGAGTTCCTGTTCTTCTTAAAAGACCATCTTTAGCACCCTGATAGGTGGTTAAGAAGAGGCTCTTCAAAGAAGAGGTAATGTCCGTTACCAATTCTTTCAACTTTATTTCTTCTTATACTTATTCTTCATTAGTTGTTTCATTATGAATTAATAACATAAGTATCACTAATATACTGATATGTTATTATAAATATGAAACAACCCTATTTCACCTTCTATCCATCCTACGGAAAAGGAAATCACCGTGTGTGCGTACGTACGGAATATAGTCTCCACACCGTGGTGTAATCTATTTTCCACCACCACCTTACTTGGATGGGTATAATGGTGTAAAGAATAACTATATATTATTATTTTAAAGTTATATTGATTTTGATACATTATACATACACTTCAATACAATTCCACGATCATTGGAATGATATCATCGCTCGTTCGTACATACGGCCTACCGTCTCCACGATGTGATGTGACTCTTTCTACATGATCTTCAATGAATAATGATTATATAAATTAATTTAATGAATAAATATGATATATATTACACTAATACCATTATGTAAATGAGTTATCTATAACCTAAAAATAATAATAAGAATCTATTCAACAAAACACGCATAAGAACAAAAAGCAATAAACACCCGAATAACAAGTAGCAATGAAATATTATTAATACGAAGATAATAATATGACCATATATGATATCATAACAATGAATAAGATTCTGGAATAAGTCAATAGCATTATTTAAATCATTATACATGAGGTTTGGACACGTACGAAGCAAATTGGACCTAAGGTAAGGGAACATCTTGCAATCTCATTTTTATCCGGGATTGTTTATACTTCAGAATTTACTGGGGAATATTTATCATCCACATCCATGTTTCCTCAATATGTAATATTATTTCTATCCTCCTACAATTTTTTAAATCAAATTTAACCCTTCAGTGAGTTTTTAGTAAAAGATATGAAAGGAATCTTTTGTCATTTTTCGTACGAGGTACTTTTTGACTTTTCCGGCCAAAGTATGAGAAGAATGTTTTTTAACATAGACGAGATGAATGGATTTTAAGAACATTATTTCAATGAAGATTACTTTAAAAGTATTCAACATTATTTTTAATCAAATTCATTTAGTTTAATATTATATGACATTTTAAGAAAGGAAAACGTTTTCGATGTAGAATGGATATTTTCCTCAAGAATGGAGTTCAAGCGTTTTATCAAATTTACTTTCAATCTAAGATAATGTAGGTTTATATTTATATCCCTATTTTCACATCGATTTGATTATTTTAAATGGAGTTATTTTTATGAAGTCCTTTTATCTTATATGGACTATGTTATGATGGCACGATGTTTAAGAATCCCATTTTTATTACATGGGTTATGCTATGATGTATTATTTATGATTTTGTGGCACACATAAGAATGGTTTCATTATGGGATGGGTGGGACCTATATCTCACTCAAATTCTTTGGGTAATGATTTATATATCATGAGATAGACATTGTTGTAATTGGAGGTTAATCTAGTTCTGTGAAATATGACTCAAACGAGGAGTGAACTCGGTTCAAAAATGGACTTTGTCCGCGAAGATACTCTTGGCAATGAGTCTTTACTACTAAGAAATGATTATCTATGATTATGCGTGTATGACACAAAGTTTCATGATTTGTGTTATTATTATTGGGATTACATTTCACTAATATGATAAATCCCATATTATGACTTTATGATCTCTTTTGGAGGTTAAGATTTTCGAAATGATATGTTCTTATGAATATGATATTTCCTTTGTTTACCCTTACTGAGCATTTGAGCTCACCCTTTTGTATGTTTTCTTTCCCCAAGTCAGGATGAAGGATATTCAGTAGGATATATCAAAAGGGAATCTATATATGATGAAATAAATGGGAGACAATGTAGAAGATTTATGAACCAGCAGTTTATGATTCCCAGTTTCTAAAGACATTATACCTATAAGGTCATTTCATGGTTTTGTTATATGTTGTAATAAGTGTGCTACAATTTTAAAGTATGAACAATTTTTGTAAAGTATGGGTCGTTATACCTGTCAATTGACCCCTTGAGATTGTGGAAACTGCCACCAGTAGCTATATACAACATAGGATAATCTGAGCCAATGGACCCCAATGCTTGATATATTTTGATCCATTCATCTAGATTATGAACGATTATGTTATCTATTTATGGTAGGAAACCCATAGTTCCATGATTTTCTCGATTGAGTCATCATCCTTGAGTCTTTTTATTTTCATTTTGAAACCCTTCAAAATATTTATTCGATGCATTTACACCTATAAAATAATATTGGTTACCCTTTCTCATCATACTTCACACATGACTATTATTCTATTTCTTAATGTAGTGAACATGAAGACTAATGCTTCCTCAAGTGTAGGAATTATTTTATATCCCATTTTTTAGGTGACCTAGATTCCATATAATAACAGAACATGTTCCTTCAGGGAATAACACTAATTATAAAGATCTCTTGATTCCCTCAATTTATAAAATTTCTACTATCATTTCATTTTTTATGATAATTAATTTCTCTAACTCACCAACAATAAGTCCATGGATAATGTTGAAAATATCAACTTATATATGTGGGGAAGTTTTTTATATGTTTCACTTTTGGTGCATGTGGGCTTTTGTCTATTATTATTTTTCTAGGAGACATTTCTCAAAATTAAAACCACTCATTAAACGTAAAATACATTATTCCCATTTACATAAAAGAAAATTTTAAATTTGGAATTGATAGAATCCATGTTTTTTCTCAATTTATTATTTTAAAATGATTTCTAATCTTAGAAATTTTTTTCAATTCATCATTTTTTATATTATGGTTATTTTACTTTTGACATGGTTTTATAACCTTACTGATTGAGAGTTTCTATTTTTTTCTCATTAATAAGAGGATTCTAAACCAAAATATGTATTTTATTTCGCAAAATATTTCTTGAGTGATACCTAGGACATAGATACATGTTATAACATACATTTGGATATTATTAAGTCTATGATTGAACAATTATAATTTTAAAATGATTGAAAAAATATTTTTAGTGGTCATTGTTTCAATGAAACACCTTGAATATTTTCTTTTATTAAGACAATAGATTCTATGAATGATATTTTAGGATGAATCTATTCCAAGATGATTTTTCCCTTCCTACCCTATTTTTTACATTATGAATGATTTTACATTGAACAACTATGGGGGGGTTATTTTAGATTTCATAGGATGATTATATTACTTAGTTGTATTGTGTTACTCATCAAACTATTTGGTGGTGATCTATTTATACTTTGTAGTATTTCACTATATTCTGTTTCTTTTCAAAATAAAAAATATATAAGATAAATTGACATGGGATGTGTATTAGGAAGGTCAAAAATCACCATTTATAGACTGATGAATCTTTTTAAGGATCTTATGTGGTTAGGGGATGGCTGTTAGATCATTCCTAGACATGACTTATGAAAAATAATAACACAAAAGAAAAAAGGAAAGGAATAGGATGCCCTTCTTTCACTTTATTGACATAAACATGGAACCTATTTCAGATTTTGGGAGAGTGGACATGATTAACTCGGAGTATTTATTTTATTACACTTGTTACAACATTCATGTATTATACTTTATAGATTTCCCTCCTTTTGAGTTTGATTTTCACTATTTACCCACCTTCCCACAGACTCAGATTCATTAGAACCTAATTGAAAAAGCCCTAACGTTTAATTATGTATATGTCTTCACAATGTATAGATTATAGAAAAAATTCAAGCCTATGGTGAGTAAGAATGTACTTAGGGTAATATCATATCCCTAATTTCATTTTACCCCAAGTGATTAGAGGAAATTAATTGTGAGGTAAATTGAAAATGGTTATAAAATTAAAGGAATAGTTAATAGATTGTAAATAAAATATTTAAATTTTTTAAAGAAATGAGCTATGAGACATGACTAATTTTCTATGTAGGGATTACTTTTAAGATGAAACTTCTCTAAATACAGTTATTTTTATTTCCTTGGACATAATTAATGTTTCTTGTTTCAAAAAATTGCTTATATTTTGGAAATAACTATTGAGACCCTTTTTCATGAGGATAAAAAATTGTTCAAGTGTGGGGGAATTTGATTAGCTAGAATAATATATATATATTTTGTCATTTTTTTGAAGTATTATAATTATTTATTTGGTAATGAGCTTAGTATATGATGAATTTTTTATAAATAAGGCTTCCATGGTTTAAAAGGATAAAAACAGAAAAAGAGTATAATTTACCAATTACATGTTGGTATATAGTGATACATGTCATGTATTAGGGTTTTGAAGCATACATCAAGTCATGAATCAAGTCATAGACCTAGTCATGAAAAATAAAAGTGAAGAATCCATTACACATCATGAATGGAAAATACATGTTGTGAACCCATAAATGAGAAATCCAATATAAAGATATAGCTAGAATAAAGGTACACATCAAGAGTCTAGAATACATGAATTGAAAGTAGTAAAACCTTATATATCACATGAGATATGAACAATATATGAATAAGAATCAAAATACATGGGGAATTTCACAGATTGGAATTACACTATAAAAATCCCTTTACACATCATGTAATTTTTCACCTATAAATTAAGCAGCTATATAGTGAATTTGGGAGATTTTCCAGGGTCTAGAAATTATTGTTTTTTTACCCACTCATTCCCTTTTGTTCCCCCAATCCTAAACACTAAATTTAGTCATCTCTTTAGTTATTTAGTTTAGCACAAGAATCTTGGATTGTGTTTCGGCATCACCTATATTCCGTTTGTGCATCAATACATTCAATCATCACTAACCATCAAAGAGTTCATGCAGAACCCATTTTCATTCTCATTCCAAGTAATATGCTATGTTAATTAAAATTTATAGTTTTTATCCCTGATTTCATGTTCCTCCCCTTTAGTCAATTACAATTATTGTATGATTTTGAAATGTTTAAATTCAATCATTATTAGCATTTTAAGAACAATGTTGATTCTTTCCTCACATAATTTCTATCCTATAATGAGTTCCTAAACCATCCATAGTAGGGATTAAGAGTAGGTGTATTTGAATTAATAAATCATTAATTCTTAAATTTTAACCTTAAGGATTACTAGTCAGGATAAATAATAGTCATCTATCCAATTTATTTGAACATCCTTGGCAATTGGGTATTCATGTGACTGACAGTATCTAGGTTAGAGTAGATTAGGCTATGAAAAAAGAGCCTAAAATATACTATGTCGTAGAAGAAAAGATTAATACATCTAGGCTATCACTATATACATATCATGTAATAGTTACCTCTAAAGTAGAACTAGTTGATTTGACTAAAATAAAGTAGATAAATCCTCATGCTTCGCATCCTAAACCTTATGATCCAACCAAGTTAGAATTAAAATCAATTTGTCTACAGATACCTGAAATTGATCCTAATACCACTTTTTCATGAAGAAAACTCTCAAATCTATAGATTAAAAACCCCAAACTGAGAAAACCCCAATGGACTTATATACCAAATGGTGTAAATCCATAGGGTGTCAGTACCAGTTTGCGTTCCCCATGGGATAGAATCTAGAATTTCATGATACTATTCCTTAGTATAGTGTGACATTTTCGAAAATAATAAAATTCTAATATGACCATAGCCTGTGTGAATTCAATGATGTGTGGGGGAATGTTACCCCACCATAGATATTTATTATTATGTAAATAAAACAACAACATAAAAAAATAATTAGATCGAGATAAGCTACACAAGAGGACAACAGAAACTATCCATGATTGAGGCCCTTACCACCCCAGAACTCATATTGATAGAGACATGAGAATGCTAGCAGGCACCTCCAGGTAGGAAAAACTCAGGCACGGAACCCCAACACTCATAATATAACGAAAATAAGAAAATAAAATGCATGACCAAATTGAAAAGGAAAAATATCACAAATTTGGAACCCGAAAGCGATGATGAATCCAAAAGGTGCCTTCATGGTGGTAGATCCTCGATGTTGTATACACGGATCTCATGAGTACAGTGCTCTCCACTAGGGAAGATGAGTGTAATAAGGGAGGTGTGATGATGTTAGAAAGAAAGAACTTATGTATGGGTCAATGCAGAAGAAAACCCAATGAACCTTGAGCATCAATAATGGATGCCTAGAAAAATTAGGAGAGACAATAAAGGTTAGCAGGTTCCATGGAGACAACTAACAAGTATAAAAAGCTAGGACTGGACATGTGGTCAGTGGAGTGAGTTTGGAAGGATCCAGAGTATAGGGATGGTGTAGCAGATCCCGATAATCCTTTGACATGCATAAGTAAAGGATATGATGGGTGGTGGTGACATGGATCATTGTTAAACAAAAAAACACAAAATAGTGTTACGATAGACATTTGATTGAATTTTATCAACATCCAATAGGGTATATAAGAAGCATATCGCCAGAGTGGAAACCAGAGATATGGTACTTCAATGGAATATAAACCCAATCAAATAGACCACCGAACTACCCATGCCCTAGAACCCATCATAGAGCCCACCAACAACAGTGGCCTAAGGTGAGGTCTGATAAAATAGAAGGACCAATGTAACACATATTTCATAATAATAATAATAAAATCTACATATATTTTCATGGAAAATAAAAAAATATTTTAATTTTTTTAAAATAAAATTTAACAATGCCAATATGATGAGAAGGGGATACATAATCCAATAGAACATCCCTTTACTTTTGTGCCTACATTACTCATATATTGTGAGTTCATTTTTTGAGGGTGTGGGGTTTAATATGACATCCTAAAATCATTCTCAATCAGATAATGTTTTTTTCAATAAAGATGGTTCCATGGTCCATGTGGTTCCATTCCGTGAACATCATCCTACACATCCTTAGGGTTTCTAAGGTCACCACACTAAGGATGTCCAAAATAGTTTCACATGGTATACATACCTGATTACCCTCCCCTATCCCTAGATACTGAATATATGCGGTAGAAATTTATTGGAGGAAAATTATTTTAACTTATTGAGATAAGAGGTGTGGAAGGTGAGATTGAAAAGATAAAGGATCCAATTTAGGGATTATTTATATTTGTAAAATAAGTAATAAAAAAATAAAGGCGTGCATATGCCCGACCTGAGAACAGCCCAAGGATCCCTCTTCCCATGCGGCCTCCAAAACTCTAGGTATAAAACAATTATTCTCTCCAAATATTGACTTCACTGTTATACCTCTATCATCTAACTCCCTGTAACCCCATATACATATATGTTCTCATGATCTCCTATACTACACATCTTCACTCGTTCTCAATGATAATTCCTATCCAACCATAATGGTCAAATGTATATGAATTTTTAAATAAACTGACATCCAAGTTCAAATTAATTGAGTTCAAAATTTGGTTTAAAAGTAGAATATATTTAAATATAATTAAAATTTTGTTTTTTGAGATTTTATAAAAATAGATAAATGATTTGATAGTCTATAATAGCGATGAATAGAAAAGAAATGATTGTGATTTTTCTCTTTCTGTTTGGATCGATGACATAGTAAAATAAAATAATTGATTTGGATTTCTCTCTATCTTGTTTGGTAAATCTTCATAAATGAGAAAAAAGAAATTATTTTATGATACATGAAGAAAATATGGATAAATTTGGAATTTTAAAATATTTATAACTCTTTACCATCATATCCTTCTAAATCATTTCAATTTTGAGATGATTTAAAAACAACAACAGGGGATAAATTAAATTCTCTCCATTTCTACACTTTTTATTTATATCCTCTTTAAATAACATGTAAAAACATTATAAATATATTTATCCTTTCAATATAATTTTTTTCTCATGATATCACCCCTTAAAAATTATAACTGCATGAATTATTTTTTCTTGTTATGTCGTTGAATTTACAGATGACAAATCTTGCTGATGGGCCCATGTATGGGTGGAATGTAGGCATGATGTTCTCTGACTTGTGTGATGGATACAGAAAACCTATAAAAATATGTGAAAATTGTGAGGAGGGGTGTCGTGGTGGGTGTGGAAATCGAGATGGTGTTTCGTTGGATGGATGATTGCATAACGATGGGTGGCGCTTGAAACTAGGGGCTCTAATAGTGGTGACAAGATAGTGGTACTCATATGACGTCGTTGGATACACTAAAGGTGGTGACAGCATGGGAGATGCAGCTGTGATGGACGAATGACAACATTTTTTGCTCTGATGATGGAAAGGGAGAAGGTTCTGCACTGGATTTGGGTTCAGATTCCAATATGATTGAATGACCTATAGAGGGATAGAATGAAGGAGCCCTTACAGAATGAAGAATATCAATCATGACTATGGAAAAGGGTCTAGTAAGGATATTGAGCCATTGGGAATTAGTAATATAGGTTTATCAGAACATTAAATATTTAAATAAAATTGTTCTATATTGGGTTATTTCTTAAGGAGGCTATGAACTGCCTTTCTAGATGAATGGTGTGTGTGTGTGTGTTTGAGAGTAATTGAAAATTTCCATAAAAATTATTCATTGAAAATTTTCATGGAAATAAAAATTTACATATAATATCATAATAAAAATATTTTAATACATAAAAATATATATTTTTATCGAATATTTTACTAGATATTTATAGACCAAATCAATATTAGAAAATTTTTGGTCTTGTTTCACTAATACAAATTTGAAAAAAAATATTATTAAAATTGTAATTAAAATTTTAATACCCATATTTAGAAATAAATTCATATTTAAACTCTCAGTGAAAATATATTTAAACATAAATAAATAATTTGATATTGCAATGAAAATTTAAATTAATAATTTCTTAGGGACATTTCCAATGCAATCTTATTAGTGAAATCATGTATGGAAATTTCATGCACAATTTTACACCTAAAATATATAATGATAATATCAACACAAAATTTACATTTCAAATTCCCAGTCAATATTATAGTGAAAATATATTAATGAATAAATAAAAAATGTGAAATTTCACTAGAAATTTTAATGAAATGTTTACAATGGATATTTTTAGTTCAAAATTTCATTTGAAAATTTTAATGAAAATTATCATTAAGGCATAAAATTAAATTTTTTTGTTTATTTAATATGAAATGCATGTGAGTGTGAGTTTATATATCTCTCTGTGTGTGTGTCATAATATAAATATAGAATATGTATTTTTTTTGAAATTTATCATTAAAATTTCTAGTGTATACATATATCTATATATGAATTATCCTTATACACATATATAGAAATATATGTATATACATACATACAAACATTAGTAAATCAATTTAAATATAATTATATATATACATGCATTCACATATTTATAATTTAAATTTCGAATAATAATTTTCATTAGGGAATTTTCAGGAAACAATTTAATTGAAATTTCTATGGTCAAATTGTACAAAAAACATTGTATACAAATTTTCAAAATATATTGACCTCAAAACATAATCAATATAAATTAATACTAAAATCTACATACAAACATAGAATGATAAAAATATAGTCTATAATAATACATAGTTATTTTTTAGTGCAAATTTACAGTGTATATTTTTACTATATATGTATTGAAATTTTACACCACAAATTTACATTATAAATTTACATTGAAAATCTAAAACATATATTTGTAGATACTATTTATAGTGTATATTTTAATTAATATAATAAAAACATCCACATAAATGTGATTTTCTTATGTAAATTTACACTGTAAATTTTTGGAGTATGTATATAAAGATGTAAATTTCCACTAAAAAGTTTCAATACAAATTTTCAATTGATATTCATTTTAAATTTTTTATTGAAACATTACACTAAAAACATTCAATGTATACATACAGACAAACATGGAATTTTTTAATGAAATTTTAGTTAGAATTTAAAATGGAAACGTCCTCAATTTCTATTGAAATTCTCAAATAAAATTCATAGTTAAAATTTGTAGTTATATGAAAATTTACAATCATAATTTATATTTATCAGTATAAATTCACTCTTAAAATTAGATATAATAATATAAACTTATATTGATATAAGTTTATGCATACATATATACATAATTTTTAAACATGCATTAGAATTTTATTTTTATCATAAAGAATTTATACTCAAAATTTTCACTGGAATTTTATGTTTGAAATTTTATTTTTTAAAATTTAATTAAATAAATATTAAAATATATAGTGAAAATATATTAACATGTAAATATATAAAGTAAAAGTTTACTGAAATTTTACAATAAAAATTTCCACTGGAAATTTCAAACATAAGTTTTTACGTGAAATCCATGGTTCAAATTTACCTTAAAATTTATGATGAAAATATATCAAATTTCCACTTAAATATCAACTTAAAATTCATAATTTTTATTTTATACACATTATATATATTATAATGTCAAAACATAATTAGTTTTTAGCAAAAATTCATATTATATATTTTAAATGTATATATATGCGTGTGTGTATTTAAAAAATGGCACATACATATATACAAACATACTTGTGTATGCATATACATAAAATATTATAAATCTGAAGTGAAATTTTTTCCGGTTAAATTGACACTGCAAATTTTATGTTCATGCATGTGGACATACATACATTTCTTGTTTCTATTTTTATTTTTCTTTATTAATAAGTTTTTTTAAATAGTTTATATTACTATTCATTTTTTGAAAGCATGAAATGAAATTTATAATTTTTTTAAAACATTATAAATATAAATATATAAATATATAATTATTTATAAAATAATGGACATTATAATTTCTATTTTTAATCGACCATATAAAATATATAATTTTGAATTTTAGAAATTGAAATTATAATCTTAACCATTATTGTAATTAAATTATATGGATTCGATGAAAAAATGATGTAATACACTTTTATTTTAAAACATTTTAAAAATGTAAACATAAAAATATCAAACTATAATTATCATGAATGTTTATTAAAATACATGAAAATAGAGTACATTTAAAACCACTTTCTTGTATTTAAAAATACATCAAAATACTCTTCATATATATTCTATTTAAATTAAATAGACAAAAAAAATTAATTAAAAAAATAAAAAATCAAGTAAATGAAAAGAATATATAATTAAGTGTATAAATAAAAAGTATTTAAATATTTAAAAAAATTATTATGTATTTATGTAAAAGTGTATATAAGAAAATAAAAAATCATGTACAAGAGAAGAATATATAATTAAGTGTACAAATAAAAAATATATAAATATATAAATAAAATTATTATATATTTATGTGAAAGTGCATAAAAATAAATAATGAAAATATTAAACAGTTTATAATAAAAACTATATAATATAAAGAACAATATATGGAATATTTAATTACATTTAAATTATAATATAAATAATGGACATATAAACATATATATTGATTATTATTTATTGTTATACAATTAGTTTTTATTACTATTACTATATATTTATTATTTTTATTTTATATTTTTATTTATTTTATTTATCCTTGGTTTATAATTATAGCTTTTATTTAATAGATTAATGGTGGTTTTTAAAATGGCATACACATTGGGTGGGATTGTTTTGTTATGAAACTATTTGAAATGAAATGGTTTGATTTTTAAAAAACATTGTAATCCAAAAATAGATTTGGTGGCACCTCACTTTATTTCTAGTTGGGCGGTCAACCTACCTTGAAGTGGAATCTCTGTTACAGAAAAAAAGTAAGAGGATATTTTTCCATATGTAGGAGGTTAATTGTAATTAAACCAAGGGCTACTAGGGTGGATAATGAACATTAAACGAATGGATGATGTGTGGAAGACCATGATGTAGATGTCACGAGATAAATCATGGAAGGGGCCACCGTGTTTGCAGCATATCATGTGAGCAAATGTAGATAACATATTAAGTGATGAAAATGACTATGTAAAAATATCATGTTGAAAATAGAGAATGAAATGTCAACGATGATGTGGGAAGCGATAATGACAGTGCCATGAATCAAACCTCTTCCAGGACACAATAATTAGGTATCATGTCCTTGTTATGAGGATTGGGGGAACACAATATGGCATGATCATGAGAGAAAAAATATATAGTGGGAATATTAGGGATGTATAGAAAAATCCCTTCATGTGTGAAATGTCAAAGGAAAGAAAAATCATTCTTCTGTGAGAAATCCTTTTGGTGATTTTTTTCTAGTGTTTTCGACTGCATCGACCGAGATTTCGTGCTCGGCCTTAGTTGTGGTAGTGAATATGATGATCATGGATCTGTGATGATCATGATGGGATGGTGAATCCACATTGTGATAGAAATACATTTATGTTTAATTCAATTATGATGGATATGATTTTGATGAGGTAAATTATGTTGGAGTCAATGGTCATAGAGTTGGTGATGATAAGGATGATGTTGGTGGAGATAGTAATGGGTTTTAAAATTTTTAATTTATGAGGAAATTGTTGTGATTGTTTTAAATTTTAAAATAGATAAAAACAATGGGTCATTGTTATTGGAAATGAGGCATGTATTAGGGGTTGTGAAAACTGTTGGAGGAACAAATTCCCTATGAAATTATAAGATAACTATAAGACTAGTGCAAGGAGCACAAGAAGTTGACAACTCCATAGGAATATTAGTGATTCTAGGAAAAATGTGGGAAAATTCATAGGCCTTTATGAATACAAATAACAAAATGAAAAAAATTAATAGTTAATTTTAAAAGTCATGTGATATAAGAAAGTTGTAGGTTAATTGAGAGTCGTCAGGGGCCAAAAAATGATGAGAGAATGGATAATGATGACGAATACATGATGTAGTCACCAAGAGAGAGGACCAAGAAGGGGATATTTTATTTTCAGATGATCATGTGTAGAGATGAAAAAAACGAATGAAATAAAGATGATGATGATCTGGACAATGTCATGTTGACGATGTAGAATGAAGCATCGATAGTGTTGTGTGAATATATAATGATGGTACATTGTATTGAAAGTATTCCTAGTTATATATATCAAGAAGTGTGTCCCAGTTATGATGATCGATAGTATATAAGATGAAGTAAACATGATAAAGTGAAATGTTCCTTTGGGTGTATTAGAGACAGAATAAAATATTCCATCGGGTGTGAAATGTTAAGAGAAATAAAAATCATCCAGGTGTGAAAAATACAACTGGTATTTATGAATTATCATTTATGGATGTTGTCATTTTTAATTTACAATTACACCACATTTTCAAAACCATTGATAATGGATAACATTAATGGGGTTCATCACCTTTTGGAATTATATCCTATATATACATGTGAATAATATAATGTGAAGATCACCCTCTTGGTGATATATATTGTGTTTTTTCTTGTATTTTAGTTATTTTTTTATATTTTACCTGAATGAAACTCCCCATCACCACTAATAATATTTGATGTTGCTTTATGTTCAACATCTCTTTTCCATTGATCAATGTATTCATACTAATTACGAAAATTTTGATTATTTCAATCAGCACCTGATCCATTTCACCAAACATTTTCAATATGACTAATTTACCATGGCTATATGGTTAATAAAATTAATATGAAATTTTCTCCCATGGAAAATATTACAAATCCTTGATTCATCCCAAAAGATATTTCTTGAAAGAACTTCATGTCATGTATTTTGGCTATAGATATGCATCTTGATGCACACGGTATTAGTGACATGATTAAACCAACCAATCATACTAATGATCAATACCATTCTTGAGCTCTAATATTCCATCATCACCACCACCATGAATAATTTAAGTACAAGTACCTGACAGTGAAGGATCCTTTATTTTCATTTAAAGAACTCAAGTAGTGATATGATCACTTTCGATCGGTGATCTTTCCAAAATCAAGGTACGAGTGGAATCATCTTCAACTCAACGACATTAAATTGGTTAGTGAATATAACTCTTCCATGATTAAAAATATTTCAATTATAATTTTGTGGATATAATTACCCTAAAAATGATATTCATGAAAAAATAATAACCTAGATTCATGAGGGAACTATTTTTTTACAAAATATTTTGGATACAATAACACTAACATTGATATCCTTTTAATATATATTTTAGAGATAATAACACTGACATATATAACCATTTCACAAACGTTTTTTGATATAATAACACTGACAATGATTTCTGTGTATAATATTTTTTAAATATAATAACACTGACATCGATATCCATTTCACTAAATTTTTTGGAGATAATAACCCCAACATTGATATCTATTTCAAAAACACTCTTGGAAATAATAAAACAGACATTGATATAACTCAGTTATGATTTATCAAATTGAAATCCTCTAATAAAGATTGTTTTCAACATCATTCTTCCATATTATTCAGAAAAATTAAAAAAAATTATTATTTATGATTAATCTATTATAACGAAAAAGAATATCCAAAAAATTATAGAAATTTTAAAATTAAAATTTACATATAAATATGGTAAATTCTATCAAATTACCTTTAATTATTACAAATTCCATACTGCTAATTATTTCTAAATACTATTCATTACAATTAAAGTTGATTGAAGGTCGACATAGGTTAGGGGGAAGTTTGGAGTGTAGGTGATGAAGGTGATATTAGAGGGAAATATTTATTGTGCCCATTTCTCTTAGACTGTTTGGAGGAGAGGTTTGCATGCGTAAACTCACATAATTGCCTCTCCTCCAAATGGTAGGAATGCAAGGGGCACTTGAATTCATTCCCTTAATCATTGTCAACATCCCATCTAATCCATGCTTCCCACAAGGAAATCAGAGAGTAGAGGGGATGGTGGTGATAATAGAGGAGGATAATTTCAGTACTGCTAGGTTCAGGGGAACCAAAATTTCTTCACTTCATCATCACCTTCTTCCTCTCTACTCCATGATTTAGTCACACCGCTTATTTGACCTTATATTACTAATTAATGGTAAGTACGGTCAATTTTGGTTAATTTTGGATAATTACATCTAATTTTCTCTCATTTTTACTTATCCATGCATGTTTACACTAATTTTTACTAATTCTAACTCATTTTTAATTTTTTTTACTAATTCTTGCTTGTTTTTGCTAATTTTTACTGAACCCCGCTCGTTTGTTCTATTTGTTTCTTATTCCAACTTTTTGTGGTATTTTTTAGTAATTACATGTACTTATATAATAATTACTACTTCATTTAAATAAGTATAGAAGATTTCTAAATATTATAGATAATTTTTTTTAATTACCAATAATTTTTACTAATTACAAAAAAATTACGAGTTATTTTAAAAAAATTATTATTTATTATTAATTACTTAAAAATAGTGGTTATTAATACTAATTACTAATTACTAATTAGTAATTAGTAGTAATTAATGCCAATTATTGTAATATATTATTATTTATTGCTATAAATTATAAATCATTACCAAGTTCTGTTAATTCCAGCTTTGTTTCACTAATATTTATGATTTTTCACTCGGTTCCACTAATTATTTCTAATTATTTCTAATTTATGATAATGGTTACTAACTATCGGTATTTTTTTACTAATTATCTCTAATTTACAATAATCACTACTAATTTATAATAATTACCACTAATTTCTAATAATACCACTAATTTATAATAATTTTTTCTGATTTTTACTGATTAAGATTAATTTTTATTATTGCCCCTAATTTTTACAAAAATGTATAAAATTACTAATATTTACCATTAATTAAAAATAATTACTGTTAATTAATAATAATTATAACTATTAATAAATATTATATAAATAATAATTACAGTAAAATATTATTATTTATTTATAGGATCTATAGATTATTAATAATATCTATTAATTACTTCTCATTTCAGTAATTTGTTATAAACTCCCACTTGTTTTCATTGTTTTCAAAAAAATCACCTTCATTTTTGATAATGATTAAAAATTAATTGTTTTTTGTATTAATTAGCACTAATTTCTATTAATTACTTCAATTTTCAATTAATTACAACTAATTTATAATAATTACAACTAATTTATAATATTTACCAATAATATTTATTGATAATAGCTAATTTATACTCATTACAGCTAATCCATACTGATTGTTTTAAATTTGATAATATTTACTATTAAATTACTAAAATTTTTTGTTTATTAAAAGTAATTATCAATTTCTTATTACTTCCAATTATGGAAAATTAATTTTTAATATTATTATTTCTTACTAAAATTTATAAATTTTTACTATGTTCTGTGAATTTTTTCTTATTTCACAATTTTTAAAAATATACACTCATTTCCACAAAATTTTACAAATTCTCACTTATTTCCACTAATGTTTACTAATTACTTGTAACACACAGAGATTTTATGAAAAATATTCTTTTTAATTTTATTAATGTCTTATGTTGTACGATACACCAATAGAAGCTTTCACAACACGCATCCTTGACTTGCCTTTCATTACACACAATCGCGACCTTCCTCGATAGCGTGTGTAGTACGCAACACCGAGTTTCACTAAACAACGATATGCTATTAAAATATTATTAAAACTAGTCATTATGAATAGTAATAACCACTTTTTGAAATTTTGTAAATTTTATTTTTCAAAATGGAATTCATTTTTGGATTCAGAATATCAAAATTAGCTTAGGGTGAAATTTTGGTACTTTTTGGATAACATTGATTTTCTGATGAATAGTGAAAATTACTAAATTTTAATTAAAAACCCTTTTTAATGGAAATAATTAATAGTGATAAATTATTAATTTGAGTGGTTTTAAAGTATATTTAGAATATATTTTTACAATTTAATACAATTTTGTTCATTGGATGTAATTTCACATTTAAACCAGACATAAACAAGTGTCAATCTTTTGATAGTTATTATCTCTTAAGAACACTCTATTTGTTTTGACGACGGGAATTAATTTTTAAATTAATTAATGCAACTGATATGTTTTGAATTTGGTAAAATATACATCATTTTTTAGTTCATAATATCAAATATAGCTTTGGCCTAATATTTGGTATTTTTCTAGAAACTTTCATTTTTTGATGAATAGTGAAACCACTAAGTGGTAGTTTAGAAAAATGAATTTTTCATAAAACATCATTTTACCACTTCTGTGAGTGGAATTTCAAAAATCTGAGAGACACAGTTGCTGTCAATAAGTAAAATTTGATTCAATGAGATGAAAATAATTTTTGGTGAACAGTAACTTTTTACTTTTTTTTACCACAGTTAAAAGTAAATAGGGTAATTAAGGGTAAAAATGATATTATTATTACCCAAAAACAAGTCCTAATTCTATTGGATAAGTTTAATTAGACCAAAAACAATCTTAGGAAAAACATATGACCATTTAGGCCCACTTGGATTAGATTAGGACATTTATTATTAATTAATTTAAAGAAGGGTTAAAATAGTTAAAATCAAAGTTTAATAACTAAATAATTTTTAATATTGGGTTATACATAATATACATTCAACTATAAATATTAATTATAATGATAAAAAGATTTCATACATAATGATATTTTATTTGTAATTTTTAGACTTTAAATAATTTAATTTATTTATGACACAAAGATGATGCATCAATTATCTTATTAATGAAATATTGACATAATTGATGTTATAAATACCCAAATAAATATAATTGGAGACTTTTTATGAATTAAAATAATTTTATAGGTTAATATGACATGTTAGTATTAATTTAATTAACTTTTGTCGAACTAATCATTCTGTTATGATTTTTACAAAAATCAATTAATAAATATTGTCAAAATTGACATAAAATAATTTTTAAAACAAATATTATATTAGTAATTGTTATTTTATTCCTAAAAATCTAAGGATCATCCAAATGACTTAGATAAGGTTATATATATTAATAATAAACAACTTGGGGTTTGTTTGGATTCTTATAGTAACTTTATTAACCTTATAGTATAAGAACACAAGAAGACACGGTAAAAGTAAAATTATTTAACTTGATGTTCAATATAAATGATAAAGTTAAAATAGGAACCAAAACTTGTCTAAATTCTATTGGATGAGAGGATTTCGACCCATCCCCACCTCAGCTTATAAATATATCAATTTGGAGCTATTAAAAACCGAATTTGACTTTATAATAAAATAATAGTTTTAGTTATTCCAAAAGTGCCCCTCTCCTCCCTTATAAAAGGGCACCTCCTCCCTCTCCTCCTCACACCAATTTGAGCCTTCAAGCTCGGAAAACCCCTGAAACTTTCTCCTCTCCACTTCCCTAGAAACATCCTAGAGGTCCTGGCCTTCTTAAAAGACCAATTTTAGTGCCCTAAAAGGAGGTCTCAAAGAAGCACTTCAAAGAAGAGGTAATGTCTGTTACCGATTCTTTCATAGTTATTTCTTCTTCCACTTCTTCTACTTTAGTTGTTTCATTATGGAGTAATAAAATCAGTATCACTCATATACTTATATGTTATTATAAGTATGAAACAACCCTATTTCACCATCTATCCATCCTACGGTAAACGAAATGACCGCGCGTGCGTACGAACGGAATACCGTCTCCACGCCGTGGTGTAATCTATTTTCCACCACCACCGTACATGGATGGGTATAATGGTGTACATAATAACTATATATGATTATTGTAAAGTGATATTGATTATGAAATAGTATACATACACTCCAATACAATTCCTCGATCATGAGAACGATATCACCGCTCGTGCGTACGTACGGACTACCGTCTCCACCACACGATGAGATTCATTCTCCACATTAACCATTCATGAATGATTATAAACTATATATAATAAGTAATCATGAAATATATGACATAATAATGATACTGGATTTATGTGTATATATATGTATGTCATCTAATTAATTCCATTCAACTCAATAAGGAAACGAAAACACCGTTCATGTGTATGTACAGCCTACCGTCTCCATGAACGGTGTATTTCTTTCCATTTACTGATCTATTATATATATGTATATTCTGAATATATATTATATATAAATCATTTTTTATATTATGGAATTAATTAATCATGATCTAAGTAATTATATGAAAAATTACAAGTCAAAACACGGACGACAAATGAAACAATTTTACCCAAAACGCTCTTTAACATGGAATTTACAAAAGAACGGGTAATATAAAGTCATAAGTGAACCATATATGATATCATAAAAATGAGTATGATTCTGGAATAAGTCAATGACAATATTTAAATCATTATACAGGAGGTTCGGACACTTACAAAGCAAATCGGACCTAAGGTAAGGGAAATATCACAATCTCATTATTATCTGAGATTGTTTATACTTTGGTATTTAATGGGGTGTATTTTATCATCCACATACATGTTTCCTCAATATGTAATATTATTTCCATTCACCTACAATTATTTAAATCCAATTTTACCCTTCGGTGAGTTTTTTGTAAAATATATGAAAGGAATCTTTTGTCGTTTTTTCGTACGAGGTATTTTTTGACTTTTCCGACAAAAGTACGAGAAGAATGTTTTTGTTTAACTTATACGACATGAATGGATTTTAAAACATTATTTCCAAGAAGCTTACTTTGCATGTTTTCAAGTTTATTTTTAATCAACTTCTTTTAGTATAAAATTGTATGACATGTTATGAAAGGAAAATATTTTTGAAGTAGAAAGGATATTTTCCTCAAGAATGGAGTTCAAGTGTTTTATCAAAATTATTTTCCATCTAAGATAATAAAGGGTTCTGTTTATATCCCTATTATTACATGTATTTGATTATGTTGTGATGGAATTATTTTATGAATTCCTTTATCTTATATGAATTGTTTTTATGATGTCACGATGTTTAAGATTCCCATTTTTATTACATGGGTTATGCTATGATGTATGGTTTATGATTTTGTGGCACACATAAGAATGGTATCATTATGAGATGGGTGAGACCTATATCTGCCTCCAATGCATTGAGTAAAGATTTTATATCTCATGAGATAGGAAAGGCTGGAACGAAAGGTTAAACCGGTTCAGTGAAGCAAGACTGAAACGAGGAATGAACTAATTCAGAAATGTAATTTGTCCACTAAGATAGTCTTGGTAATGAGTCTTGACTAACAAGAAATGATTCTCTATGATTATGTGTGTACGCCAAAAAGTTTCATGTTTTAGGTTGTGATTATTTGGATTACATTTCACTACTATGATTTATCCCATGTTATGATATTATGATCTCTTTTGCAGGTTAAGATTTCCAAAATGTTATGTTCTTATGAATATGATGTGATTGATATTTCTTTTGTTTACCCTTAATGAGAATTTGAGCTCACCCTTTTATGTTTTCTTTTCCCCAGGATATAAAGAAAGGTTTTAGGTAGAAAAAAAAGGAAGATCTTTATGGGAGATGTTGAAGATCTTTCACCACGATTAGAAGATTATATTCCGAGTTTCCAAAGACACTAAACTATTACAGTCCTTGTGTGTGTGTTTTTGTTATGTACTAAGTATTCCGCAAAAGTAATGTAATGTCCATGTACGTCAAGCTTCAGGTCTCTACAGTTGGTATCAGAGGAAAGGTTTAGTCAACCTTTGGAAACTAAGATGTGAGAACTTTAGTGAGATCCCAAGATATATTTCTAAGGTATTTCTAGGGATGCCCCTAAGGTTAAGTATAAGTATAGGTTATAGTACTAGAATTACTGTAACCCAAGATGTTAGATATTGAAGTTACTCCCCCTTTATTATATTGTTTTCCCTAGAGTGGTTTTTGCCTCTCACACTATTCTTTTTGGGTTTTAGACGATGGATGTAACCCGAAGGAACCGTGTTGATCAATGTAATGGAAAATGCAATGATTGTCCTCCTGAACAAACAAATGTTATGGGACATGGAGTGAAAAATATTATTGCTATACTTACACAAGCTATGAATCATTCTGGACTTCCAAATAAGCCGAGAAGGGAACAATATTTTATTGAGTCCTTCATGAGGCAACTTCCACCTTCTTTCAGTGGGTCTTCTGATCCACTTGTTGCTGAACAATGGATCAGTACTACTGAAAAGATATTTTCTGTTCTTCAATGTTCTGAACATGATAAAGTCATCTTAGCAGTGTATCATTTGGAAGGTGATGCTGATCAATGGTTGAATCTTATCAAGAATACGAGGCCAAGAAATGAAATTGAGTCCATGGAATGGGACAAGTTCAAGAATTTATTTTTCAACAAGTACTTCCCTCGTATTCTTCGAACAAATATGGAGAAAGAGTTTCTTGAACTAAAGCAAAAGGATGATGAATCTGTTGGCGTATACGAAGCAAATTTTACAAGGCTTGCAAGGTATGCATCTGGGTTTATCATCCAACCTGAAAGTAAAGTTGATCGATTCTTCAGTGGCTTAAAACCAAATCTTTGAAGGGCATTAGCTATAAGAGACTTCAGTAGCTATGAAGAAATTGTGCGATGTGCTATCAAGTTAGAAATGGAAGTTGTTGTTACTTATCCATCTCATAGTTTTGACCAGAAAAGAAAGATTGAGTTCAAGGAGAAATCTCAGAACAATGGTGAAAAGAATATAAATGATTCCTTATGCTCAAAGTGTGGAAAGAAGCATGGTGGGGATTGTCTTAAAGGGACAAGTAAATGTTTCAAATGTGGAAAGGGAGGTCATCGGGCATTTGAATTCCGCAATGATGGGAAGAAGATGCCTAATGATGCAAACAAAGTAAGGGATACACAGAATGAACCTATTACAATTCAATGCTTCAAGTGCAAGGAAATGGGGCACTATGCTAATCAATTCCCTAATCCAAGGGTTAGTGATGATCGACATGAGCAACCACTTAAAGAAAAGGACAATGGGAAGTCACATGCGATCACTATTGGCGATGTTGAATATGACAACGATGTGGTGGAATGATTAAGTGTTTATGTAATGGGATTCCAAAATAATGTTGTATATAGTATCGTGGAATATTGGAATATTTATGTACTGGTATATTGTGGTTTTCAATAAGTTTATGGTACCGGTAACCATGGAAAGTGATTGAGATATTTTTGGTAAGCAGATGATATGCACATAATAAAGGGATAAGAAGATAATGAGATGTTTGATAGTATTAATGAGCTCATGACTGATATAAGGAGAAGGTTATATCATGGTTTGAGTATATAGAATTTTTGGATTCTGGTATGTGGAAAGAGTTAAATTTTGACTGCATTCATGTTTTCAATAAGGTTCAATAGGTATTCATTCTTTAAGATAATACATGATTAAGGTATTCACATGTTTATCGGGGATAAATGATGGCATTCACGTGATCATTTTCTTTATACTATGAGCTTGCACCAAAGTATTTTAGATAAGCTTAAAAATTGGAATAGATTATGTTGGACATAATTTAGTATTGTTTAAGGATAGAACTTTGTCGATATTATTAATGGGATGTTATATTAATATAGTTTTAGAAAAAGGACAACCTGCAGGACGGACGACAGCCCATCACGTCGGACAAGGATGTGGGAATCGAACCCACAACCGAAGTGAGACTGGCCTTTATCGCCTACCACCGGCCTACAGGAAGTCCCTGGTTTGTAGAAACTAGTTTTATTTTATTACGCGGTATGATATTTGAAGTATAAGTTCATTTTTGGAATCGTATACGATTAACCTCACCATAGATGGACTTATGTATATTTGATAACTTTTTCTAACCTTTTTTTTTGAAACAGATGGAATGACCCATCATTATATCACATGATCTATTAACACTTCATGAATAACAAATTCAACTTCATTTCTTTAAGAGATGAAGGGGAAATTGTTCAAAGCATGAACAACAGTGAGATTGTACCAAAATAAAGTAAGTATTTATTCTAAATCAAAATCTTCAACTTTATGGAAATGATCTTGAAAACCAAAAAATTTTATCCTATTGCTCTTATATCTGATGAATCAGATGGTACCTTAGATCGTCACAAATTTATGGCTTTGTGATTGTTGGATTTTCCATAGCCATGTTCTCTACCACTCTCCATCAGAACATGATGGCTAGATTTCTCTTCCATATCCATATATTCACCTAGGTGGAAACCCAGTGATTAGTTTATTTGGGTAAACGTTACGTTTCATACTTTTATTTTTAAATATTGGTTTCGGAATTCCTTTTTATGATGTGGGTTTCTATTAAAGAAACTTTGGAGTAGTAAACCATTTATAACCCCAACGAATTTCGAGGGCGAAATTCATTTTAATGGGGGTAGAATGTAACACCCCATGATTTTATGAAAAATATTATTTTTAATTTCATTAATGTCTTGTGTTGTACGCTACACCAAAAGGAGCTTTCATAACACACATCCTTGACTTTCCTTTCATTACATGCAATCGCGACCTTCCTCGATAGCGTGTGTAGTACGCAATACCGAGTTTCACTAAACAACGATATGCTATTAAAATATTATTAAAACAAGTCGTTATGAATAGTAATAGCCACTTTTTGAAATTTTGTAAATTTTATTTTTCAAAATGGAATTCATTTTTGGATTTGGAATATCAAAATTAGATTAGGGTGAAATTTTGGTACTTTTCAGATAAATTTCATTTTCTGATGAATAGTGAAAATTACTAAATTTTAATTAAAAACAAACTTTTTAATTGAAATAATTTATAGTGATAAATTATTAATTTGAGTGGTTTTAAAGTATATTTAGAATATATTTTTACAATTTAATACAATGTTTTTCATTGGATTTAATTTAACATTTAAACCAGACATAAACAAGTGTCAATCTTTTGATAGTTATTATCTCTTAAGAACACGCTATTTGTTTTGACGACGGGAATTAATTTTTAAATTAATTAATTCAACTGATATGTTTTGAATTTGGTAAAATAGACATCATTTTTGAGTTCATAATATCAAATATATCTTAGGCCTAATTTTTGGTATTTTTCTAGAAACATTCATTTTTTGATGAATAGTGAAACCACTAAGTGGTAGTTAAGAAAAATGAATTTTTCATAAAACATAATTTTACCGCGTCTGTGAGTGGAATTTCAAAAATCCGAGAGACACGGTTGATGTCAGTAAGTAAAATGTGATTCAATGAGATGAAAATAATTTTTGGTGAATAGTAACTTTTTATTTTTATTTACCACGGTTAAAAGTAAATAGGGTAATTAAGGGTAAAAATTATATTATTATTACCCTAACACATGTCCTAATTCTATTGGATAAATTTAATTTGACCAAAAACAAACTTAGAAATAAAATATGACCATTTAGACCCACTTGGATTAGATTAGGACATTTATTATTAATTTATTTAAAGAAGTGTTAAAATAGTTAAAATCAAAGTTTAATAACTACATCATTTATAATATAGGGTTATACATAAGATAAATTCTACTATAAATATTCATTAGAAATCTAAAAATATTTCATAAATAATGATATTTTATTTGTAATTTTTAGACTTTAAATAATTTAATTTATTTATGACACAAAGATGATGCAGTAATTATCTTATTAATGAAATATTGACATAATTGATGTTATAAATACCCAAATAAATATAATTTGACACTTTTTATGAATTAAACTAATTTTATAGGTTAATATGACATGTTATCATGGATTTAATTAACTTTTTTCTAAATAATCATTCTGTTATGAGTTTCACAAAAATCAATTACTAAATAGTGTCAAAATTGACATAAAATATTTTTCAAAACAAATATTATATTAGTAATTGTTATTTTATTCTTAAAAATCTAAGGTTCGGCCAAATGACATAGATAAGGTTATATATATTAATAATAAACAACATGGGGTTCTTTTGTATGCTTATAGTAAGTTTATTAACCTTATAGTATAAGAACACAAGAAGACACGGTAAAAGTAAAATTATTTAACTTAATGTTAAATCTAAGTGATAAGGTAAAAATAGGAACCTGAACTTGACTAAATTCTATTGGATGAGATTATTTCGACCCATCCCCACCTTAGCTTCTAAATATATCAATTTTGAGCTATTAAAAACCGAATTTGGCTTTATAATAAAACAATAGTTTTAGTTATTCCAAAGGTGCCCCTCTCCTCCCTTATAAAAGGGCACCTCCTCCCTCTCCTCCTCACACCAATTTGAGCCTTCAAGCTCGGGAAACCCCTCCCAATTTCTCCTCTCCACTTCCATAGAAACATCCTAGAGGTCCTGGTATTCTTCAAAGACCAATTTTAGTGCCCTAAAAGGAGGTCTCAAAGAAGCACTTCAAAGAAGAGGTAATGTCCATTACCGATTCTTTCATCTTTATTTCTTCTTCCACTTATTCTTATTTAGTTGTTTCATTATGAAGTAATAAAATAAGTATCACTCATATATTTATATGTTATTATAATTATGAAACAACCCTATTTCACCATCTATCCATCCTACAGAAAACAAAATCACCGCGTGTGCGTACGTACGGAATTCCGTCTCTACGCCGTGGTGTAATCTATTTTCCACCACCACCTTACATGTATGGGTATAATGGTGTAAATAATAACTATATATGATTATTTTAAAGTGATATTGATTCAGATATAGTATACATACTCTCCAATACAATTCAACGATCATGAGAATGATATCACCGCTCGTGCGTACGTACGGACTACCGTCTCCACGACGCGATGAGATTCATTCTCCACATTAACCATTCATGAATGATTTTAAAGTATATATAATAAGTAATCATGAACTATATGACATAATAATGATACTGGATTTATGTGTATATATATGTATGTCATCTACTTAATTCCATTCAACTCAATAAGGAAACGAAAACAGCGTTCATGCGTACGTACGGCCTACCGTCTCCATGAACGGTGTATTTCTTTCCATTTACTGATCTATTATATATATGTATATTCTGAATATATATTATATATAAATCATGTTTTATATTTTGGAATTAATTAAACATGATCTTTGTAATCATATGAATAATTACAAGTCAAAACACGGACGACAAATGAAACGATTTTACCCAAAACACTCTTTAACATGGAATTTACAAAAGAACGGGTAATATAAAGTCATAAGTGAACCATATATGATATCATAACAATGTGTATGATTCTAGAATAAGTAAATGACATTATTTAAATCATTATACAGGAGGTTCAGACACTTACGAAGCAAATCGGACCTAAGGTAAGGGAAACATCACAATCTCATTTTTATCCAAGATTATTTATACTTTGGTATTTAATGGGGTGTATTTTATCATCCACATACATGTTTCCTCAATATGTAATATTATTTCCATTCACGTAAAATTGTTTAAATACAATTTTACCCTTCGGTGAGTTTTTAGTAAAAGATATGAAAGGAATATTTTGTCGTTTTTTCGTACGAGGTACTTTTTGACTTTTCCGACAAAAGTACGAGAAGAATGTTTTTTTAACTTATACGGCATGAATGGATTTTTAAAACATTATTTCCAAGAATATTCCTTTACATGTTTTCAAGTTTATTTTTAATCATTTCTTTTAGTATAAAATTGTATGACATGTTAAGAAAGGAAAATGTATTTGAAGTAGAAAGGATATTTTCCTCAAGAATGGAGTTCAAGTGTTTTATCAAAATTATTTTCCACCTAAGATAATAAAGGGTTCGGTTTCTATCCCTATTATTACATTGATTTGATTATGTTGTGATGGAATTATTTTTATGAATTCCTTTATCTTATATGAATTGTTTTATGATGTCACGATGTTTAAGATTCCCATTTTTATTACATGGGTTATACTATGATGTATGGTTTATGATTTTGTGGAACACATAAGAATGGTATCATTATGAGATGGGTGGGACCTATATCTCCCTACAATGCATTGGGTAAAGATTTTATATCTCATTAGATAGACATGTCTGGAATGGCAGGTTAAACCGGTTCAGTGAAGCAAGACTGAAACGAGGAATGAACTCGGTTCATAAATGGACTTTGTCCACTAAGATAGTCTTGGCAATGAGTCTTGACTAACATGAAATGATTCTCTATGATTATGTGTGTACGCCACAAAGTTTCATGTTTTATGTTGTGATTATTGGGATTACATTTCACTACTATGATTTATCCCATGTTATGATTTTATGATCTCTTTTGCAGGTTAAGATTTCCAAAATGTTATGTTCTTATGAATATGATGTGATTGATATTTATTTTGTTTACCCTTACTGAGAATTTGAGATCACCATTTTATGTTTTCTTTTCCCCAGGATATAAAGAAAAGTTTTAGGTAGAAAAAAAGGAAGATATTTATGGGATATGTTGAAGATCTTTCACCACGATTAGAAGATTATATTCCGAGTTTCCAAAGACACTAAACTATTACGGTCCTTGTGTGTGTGTTTTTGTTATGTACTAAGTATTCTACAAAAGTAATGTGATGTCCATGTACGTCAAGCTTTGGGTCTCTACATTACTAATATTTTTATAATTATTTTTTCTAATTTTTTAATTAACACTAATTTTTAATAATTAATAGTAGTTTCTAATAATTACTGCTAATTATAACAGATTATTTCTAATTTGTGCTCATTACCACTAAATTTTACAAATTGATTTACAAGTAATAATATTTATGATAAATTACTAAAAAAAAATTACTAATAACTATAAAATTATTAATTAATTATTATTGTTAATTCATGAAAACTACTTTAAAATAGTATTATTTATTAATATGTTCTATAATTATTTACTAAGTACAATTAATTCCCACTTATTTCCAGTAATTTTTACTAGTTCACAGTCATTTCTTTTAAGGTTTTCTAATTATAGTTATTTTTACTAATAATCACTAATTATAATAATTTTCAATAATTTAAATTAATTACCGGTAATTTAATAAAATTTTATATAATTTCTAATAATTACCTCTAATTTATAATAATTACCAATATATTCTAATAATTACTGCTAATTTATGATAATTACTATTAGATAGTGATAATTAAAACCTATAGATCTTAATTAAAATTAATTACTATTAATTAAAACTAATTAGTTGAAATTCAAAAAAAATACTTCGAATTTAATATAGTTATTATTAATTAAAACTGAATACTTCTAATTAGAAATAATGTTTATAATTAAAACTAAATACTTCTAATTAAAAATAATTATTGATACTTAAAACTTACTACTGAAAAGTTAAACTTAGTAATTCTAATAAAAATAAATTAATACTAATAAATAATAAATATTTTTAATATAAAATAAAATAATTTAATTTAAAAAAATTTATATAAATACATTAAAACTGAATCTTTTATCACATTCAAAGTGGAAATTTTACATCCCTATAATATTAAAAACTTTTAGAAGAATAAATTAAAATTAGGAGAACAAATAAGTGAAGTGGAGAAGAGAGGAGAAGTCAAAGGTGGAATGGGGAAAAATTGGTTGGGAGTATATATAAGTTATTTGAGTAGCAACAAACCTATTTGTTATGGGATTAAAATTGAAAATGTTATTATTTACGATTGAATCCATCGCAAATAACACCCACATAAAGAAAATTGTTAATGATTAAAAATATATTTCTGACAGGACCCATCACAAATAATCTTCTGCTGACATAGTTTTTATAAAGAGTTATAAATTCATGTCGCAAATATATTATATGGTGAACATTATTAGGGGTGTGAGTTATTACCTATCGCAATTATTGGTCCCCCCATTATGGCACAGTTGCATGAAAATGGTTTTTTTAATTATATTTTTCTCCATCGCAAATAATTGTTTACTTAGTACTATTTGTGATTATAATTCCATCAAATCGCAAATAGTTCAACCATAGGGACTATTTCTAAGGGGAAACCGACCTATCACAAATAGACCACCACAAATACACATTTTCCCATTATGAATTGTGGTATAATGGAGTATTGACTGGTCCAATTGCATGTAATTATGTACAAGGAGTTAGAAACAACACAGAGTGAGTGATTGGACCATTGAAAATGTGTTTTCAAAAGGAATATCCTATATTTGAGAGCATCATGATTTAGAATCGACCTTTGTGAGTAGAGAATTATATTTTGGAGTGTGATAATCATAGAGATAAACTAGATACTGATTCTTTCGTTTCTTGGGATAGATTTTTTTGGTGGAGAATGGTCTTAGTTTTAGGGATGTCAATGAGTGGGATACTCCGGTTTTTGTTAATTGCATGCCTTGGTTTTGTTGTTATGTAGCAAAAGAAAGTTTGGCGTTCAGAAATTGAACATGGTCAGCTAATGGTAAATTGATAGCCTGGGTAGATTTTACAGTGTATTTTGATAACTATTAGGAGTTACAGGGTTAAAAAAATTATATTTGGATGTTTGTAATGACAAGTTTTATTATGAGTATTGAATTTTAGGGTAAATATAATTTTTATGTGTTTCCAAAGATGGAGGTGTTTTGAATATTTTGATTCAGATTAGAATTCCAAGAGTTGGAAGATATTAAGAAGGTTATTTGGATGTTAATCAATGATAGAGCAGTGTCTTGGGTGCTCAGGTGTGTATCAAGAGCTTTAAGTGAATTTTTGGTTTTAAGGGAAGCATTTTCCCTTTCTCCACGTTAATTAATCAGTTTAAAAACCTCGGTTATTTTATGTATGAATTTGGAATGTTAATAAGAATATTTTTGGATCCAGACACTGATACAATGCATGATTCCATGGAAATATAAATTTCCACATTTAATTTTAATAAAAATATTCTAATAAATATATAAATAAAAGAATTTATGAAAAATTTCACTATAATATTTTAAACAAAATCACCAATAGATATTTTTTTTTCAAGTTTCAACAATGCTAATTTTCACATAAACAATCATCTACAAATTCCCACATGAAATTTATAGTTAAAATTTCTACATGAAATTTACATTTCAAATTCAAGCATAAAATTTAAATTCAAATATATTAACATATTAATAAAAAATGTGAAATTTCACTATTAATTTTCTTAGAACATTACCAATGGAAATTTATAGTGAAAATTTTATTTTGAAACATTAGGTTAAAGTTCTCATTATACATTCAATGAATATTTAAAATGTTTCTTTTATAAGCATTGTTTGTATGTCTTTAAGTGTGATTGTATATATATTTTTGTGTGTATAGTAATATAAATATACAATATATCTTTTGTGTGAATTTATCTTGAAAATTTCTAGTGTATATATGCATGCATACCTGAATTGTATATATATACATATATATTATTATAAGTGTATACATACATACAATCATAAATGCATATTAATATATGTATATATATACATGCATACACATATTTATAATAGAAATTTTCAATGAAATTATACATTTAGAACATTTAATGAAACTTTTCAGTGGAAATTTCTAATTATAATTTTTACAAAATACATTGAGTGAATAATTAAAATATATATTTTCCACAAAATGTAATCAATACAATATTTTATTAAAAATAACATTAAACCACACAATAATATCAATATACTACATAATGATACATAGTAAATTTATATTTCATCATTACATTGAAAATTTTGAAAACATATATATTAGAAACATAAATTGAAAATTTATATTGGAAATCTATATAAAAAATTTAATGTGACTATTTCTACTTTTAATTTTAATGAATATCTAAATAAAAAATGTGTACACACACACACACATACTCACATTTATATAAATTAAATATTTAATTTTCTAGTGTAAATTTACACTGAAAATGTTCAGAGCATACATACATACATGTAAATTTGATGTGGAAATTTTCATCAAAAATATTTAACAAATATTCCTTATAAATATTCAAGAGATAATTTATTCCAGAAACTTTCACTTCACATCTAAAAACATACATGGTAATTATCATTGAAAATTTATTGAAAATTTTGAATGAATACTTCAAAAATATCAATTGATGTTTTCAAGAAAATTAACTATGAAAATATATAGTAATTAGTGTAAATGTCTAATTGTAATTTAATTATCAATGGGAACCCTATCAATTCCAAGAAAATTTCCAATGATGTTTTATAATTATCATCCTAAATTCGTACTCAAAATTCCATATGAGAATACGTATGTAAATTAATATAAATATATGCACCCAAAAATACATTTTAAACCTTAAACATGTATGTAAAAATACATCAAAATATTTCTTATGTACAAATTTTATTTAAATAAATTATTCATGAAAAGTATATAAAAAATAAAAAATACATTTATAAACTCACATATAAAATTAAGTATATAAATAACTAATATATAAATGTTTAAACTAATTATTATATATTAATATGAGATTGTATAAATATAAATAATGTATATAATATATATTATATAAAAAATAACATAAAAAAATATTTAATTATATTTAAATAAGTATATAAATTATGGATATATAAACATTTTTACTGATTATTATTTATTGTTTTACATTTAATTATGATTAATATTATTATATATTTATTATTGTTATTTTATATTTTTATTTATTTTAATTGTTTTGGTTTTATTATTAAATTTTTATTAGGTTGTTTAATGTTATTTAAATGGTTTACATGTTGGGTAGAAGACACATTGGTAATAAGAGTATAGTTATCCAACCCTTTAAAATGAAATGGTTTGATTTTAAAAAATCATTTTAATCCAAAAAATAGATTCTGTGCTACTTCACTGTTTTCATGGTGGGTGGTCATACTACCTTGAACTGAACTTCCGGTTGTTGTGAAAACCTAAGAGTATATCATTCAATAAAATTTAGATGAGATGTAGGTCAACTGAGGGCTACTGGGGTGGCCAAAAAAATCTGGCAAAGGGCAGTTGATGGGAAGGTATTTATATACCCATCATGAAAGAGATCTAGTTAGGGGTAACCATGTTTGCAGTAGCTCAATGGAAGATGTAATATGTAACATCCCAAGTAAGTAATGAATAATATATATTTTTATCTATGTATATTAATGATTTAGATAGTGTTTTAGAGGCTTAAAATGAGAATAAATCCAATCTTATGCATGGAATACACTAATATTCTTAAAAGATTGTTTTACTACCTTTTGATGGAAAACCCTTTTTAAATAAAACTTTTAACAATTTTATAATCTATATTTTTCAAAATAAACATATTAATCATGATTGGGACATTGAAATTTTCATTGGATAAATTTTTGGTATTTTTCTGGCATTGTTCATTTTTTAATGAATAGTGAAAAATACTGCATTTTACATCAAAACTTCTTTTTCATTTAATTTAATTATATGGTTATATTATATTTTTAATTGGTATTAAAGTTTAATATGAATATAGTTTTACCATTTAATCCAATGATGGTCATTAGGATTAATTTCACTTTGAAATTGGTCATAAACTAATGCCAAACTTTTCATAGATATTGTTTCAAAAAAACCCGTTATTTGTTTTAACAACAGGGAATTATTTTTAAATGAATTATTGAAATTTATGTGTTTGGAATTTGGTAAAATTTATTACATATTTGGAATCAAAAGGTCCAAATAACTTAATTAAGACTCTTTTGTTTTGGGACATTATGTATAGTAACGACGGTAATTATCTATACTTATCTTGATTAATGAGTAATCGGGTAGTTAAGGATAATTAAATAATATCATAATAATAAAAAATGACCCCAAAATATATCCTAAGGATACTGGTTGTCTCATGGCAGAGCATGGGATGCCTTGTTCCAAACTTGGGGGCCCCATGGAATCACTTTTGTGAGAAAGTGACTTTTTATCTTTTTATTTTTAAAGAATTTTAAATGTGACAAAGAAAGTATCACCTAAGTAACATATTTTTAATTTTGTCTACATAAATTATCTTTTAGACTATAAATATTCATTAGAAATCTAAAAATATTTCCTAAATCATGATATTTTTTTTAATTTTTAGACATTAAATTTATTAAATTATTTATGACATCATGATGATGCAGCGATTACCTCATTAATAAAGGATTTAAATAAAATGGAAAGATAATGAAAAATATAAGACCTAAACATGTCCAAAACCTATTTTATGGGTGGATTTAGAACCCTTATCACCTTAACCATTAATTATATCAATGTGGGATATTTTGAATCCGAAAATCATTTTAAAATAATGTAACATTTCTTTACTTTCCATGAGTGCCCCTCCTCTCCTCTTATAAAAGGCCCTCACCTCTACCACCTTACCCAAACTTCTAAAGCCTTTGGCTCGGCTAACACCTACCCATTTTGTCTCTCCACGTCCCTCTATTACTCCGTGAAGCCTCACTTTGGGCAGAATTCTTCCCAAGGAAGCCTTTGAGCTCAAACCAAAGGGAGTTACCAGATTTTAAGGTAATGTCTTCACTTGAGTCCTTTTGTTTTATTTTGCTTCTCCAACCCCCTAAACTCTTTTTATTAATTTATTTTGTAACAAATCCAGAATCTTAAATATACTAGGATGTTTTTATAAGAAGGTTTCGAGCTACACTTACACACACCTACATCTAATGGTTAAAGAACATAATGTTTTCGTGGATGGCGAATTTCTGCCTCCCGAAACGATGATTGTTCAACATTCTTTTAACACCTTCAAAGGTGGACATTAAGATGACACTATATATATATATGATATATAATATGTTTATGTTTTCCTTAGGCTTCTGTATTTTTCATTTTGGGCATACCTTTATGGTTCCCATTATGGGTAAACGCGGTATCTTCATTTAAGGAAGTGCGGACTACCGCCCCCTCAAAGTGATTTGATTCGTTAATACCATATGTGGGACGTATAAAGGATGGAGTTATGATATAATATATGATATTACACTGGAATTATAATATACCTTTATATCATTATGATTCCATTCTGTAAAATACGAAATAGAAATGAAAGTAGCGTTAATGCGTACGTACGGCTTACCGTCTCCATGAACGGTGAATTTCATTTCTTACCTCTAAATGATTATGTAATATTATAAATGCTTGCATGTACTGGATATATATGAAATATATGATATCTACATCATGAATACCATTCTGGATATAATGTATACATGAACAACTTGTAATTATAAAGGGCTTATTTTTTACTCAAGTACCATTGATCGTTAAAACGAGATTTATTAACTTAAATAATTACATGGTGTTCATGAAATGGCAATAAGTGATATAAAAGGAATAATGAACTTGAAAAAGGTTCTTAAACAAGTATAAATTAACTAAAGTTTATTATTCAGGAGATTAAAGAACGACCGAGTCAAGTCGGACCTGAGGTATGGGACTTCGTCTCAATCTCCTTTCATTGAGGCATATTTTGTTTTATACACAACCTTCTTTTATATGGTGTATAAACCCATTTTACTTTTACGTTTATTCAAAAGAAATCTTTTTTATACAAAGCGTTTACTAAACGACAGAAGGGAATGTTTTTGTCGTACGTATGCAGCGACAACGACTTCTCCGCCGCCGTGACCATTATTTGAGTTTCGGCTTCCTCTACAAGACATACCTTCTTTTTAAAAGAAAAATAAATACCATGTTTTACTTTTATTTTATTTTGGTATTGAAAATGGTTTTCATAATGTTTTTATATCAATGTGTTGTATTGATATCTTGTGATTGAAAGGTGGAAATTTTATGTTTACTTTATGCATGTTTTATGTTATACTATTATGTTGAGGTTCTTGGTCATTATTATGAAGATGGGTGGTTCCATGATAAACTAAGGGCAGGTGAGCCCGATATAGCTCTCCAATGCATTGGGTAACGTGAAGGAGTGAAATGTTAAGGTTTCTCCGAAGAGATTTAGGGAATATACTGTGATGGGTATTCCAAACGTAACCAAGAGGGTTACTCCCTACGTAAGAATGTTATGAATGCCTCAAGTTACCTTTATGTCTTATGATTTATATGATTTATTCATGATTTGATGAGGTATGTTAAAGTGCTTATGTTTTATGGGTAAAGTATGATTTCATTCTTATGTATATATGTACTCATGTTTTCTTTCCATATTTTTATAACCCATACTGAGCTTTTTATGCTCATCCCAAGTTTTTTTGAAATGTTTTTCATAGGTCAAGGGAAAGGTACATGATATGATGATAGTTTCAAGGAAGTGTCAAGAAAGATTCCATGTTTTATTTTAAATATGTTCCGTTGATGGGAAAAAATTAATACTATCTTTATGTAACCAATTTGTTTAAATGTGGAATGTAATGCATGTTTTATGATCTAATTCTCTAAAACTCTAATCCCGAAAAGATCCTCAATGTGTAATCTTGTAATAACTCAAGATTAAGTGAGGTTTAAGGTTGGGGCCTTATATAAGATCGTTTATTTTTCGAGGTATGTCCCTCTTTGAGTTTTTTGTTTGATCCTTGGTGGATGAGTATTGTTCGATGATGGAGAGATTTATTGGGGAAAATGACCATAAGTATGAGGATGTATGTTTCTTTTTAATTAATGGATTCTGGGTATAAATTTTCAAAATGAGTTGCGAGGTTTTTTCAATACATTGGATGTATTGAGTGGTTCTTTAGATTCTTTTCATGGGAAACTGGTTGAAGGTTGTCTGTATAGAATTTACATTTTGTGTAATGATGTTACAAGATGTGTAACTATTTCTTGGCACAATCTTTGATCCTGGTCCAATACATGAAATGATTACACATCATGAACGAATTACATGTTCTGTAATGTTCATGAACTATTAAAAAACCCCTGTGGTGACACGTTATTCGGCATATCCCTATAAAAATAAATCCATGATTTGTACCTAAATTAAATTCCATGTAATTTCCCTAGAACGTTTTAAAAAAGTTTCATTCGTGATATTGATCTAATTCCTACATGTGCAGCTTCATCCTTTGTACCCTATGTCAGCTTCGAGCTGATTTTGCAGGGTCACTATGGATTTTGGACTTCATCATCACACATATAATCCCCAGTAAGTGGTTTTGGTTTTTTATACCTTCTCTATCAGTGATCCCCATCCATTTTGGTGTAATCCCTTGATCGTTGTTGTTGTTGGTATTGATCTTGAATTTTTTTACCTAGGTTCTCTTAGTGGTATTCTTCACCTTCATCAATATTGGGGTTTTCCATTGAATTTTTTTATTATTCTCCAAATAAATCTAGTGGTTCTATACCATAACCCTATGGTTTGATAATTGTCAATTATGTTAAATATTAAAATCGCACCAACATAGCGTGCACCTGAATTTACTAAATGATGAATTGAATTATTCCTTGGAGTCCATTTGCATCTACTAGGCTATTAACTTGGATTGTGGATACCATTCAGGTGATCAAACCCATGTTCATAAAAAACCTTTTTACTGACTTAAATTGTGTTTGGCATGACATGAAATTTGTGTGATTTCATGATATTGAATAACCTAGAATTGGCCCGATTAATGATATGATTTAATTGTTGTTGTTTTATGACCAATCTATAAATGGAATGTGTAATTGAAATATAAATGGTAATTTTCATAATTAACCATTGATCCTTTTGTTGTGATATTGTGATATCCTTGTTTCTATGACATGTTCTGTTATTTCTATGTTGAAATGTTTATATGGGGTGTCAGCCTAGTTTGATTGTCATAATGCATATATGGGGAGTTTCCATGGTTTATGTGATGAAATTCTTATATACTAGGCTACTCCCTAATTAAATTTTGAGATAATTATATATCATGAAATGCCCTGAGACATGCTAAAATACTTATGTAGCTTGATATTTTGAGTGATACAAGCTGAAATGCTTATATATTGGGATTGGACCCAAGACATGATGAAATTATTATATACAAGGACTGGATCTAACACATTCTAAAATGATTATATATCTGTCTTGGACCTAATTTATTGTTGAAATGATTATTTAGCAGTTTAACTTAGATTTCAGTAATTTATATCGTGGTTATAAGGTTATGGTTTGAATGGACATATGACATGATCATATTCATTTGGTCCTAGTACCGAGGAAAGTTATGTATTACCATGGTTATATGGTTTTGGTTATCATGGTAGTGACAAATTCTCAAAGATATTCTAGTAGGGTGTTGATGTGGAATGAATTTAATTGTTTAAACATATAATACACTCATTTATTGAATTATTTCATACACTTATTATAATATTGGTTTTGTTTAGAAATGGTGGTTTTGACTTACTAATTTATAATTCCACCATGTTTTTGCCATCATTTGGTAACTTAACCGATTACATGGATACATGATTGGACAAGGTAAAAGAACCCATATTTTTATTGTTGCTCATAGGATGTATTGGAGTTTGGAGATGGGACCAACTTGGGGTTTAGGACCATGTACGTTTGAGTCATTATTTGAGTATAATAGTCTTTAATTTTTGTTACATCTAACATGTAATTTAGTAATATTCCAACACATTATTACATTATTCATTTAATATTTATTTTACTATTCAGTTGGATTTATTTATGTGTTTCCAATATTTTATATTACTCCAAATCCCAAAGGGATTATATTTTTATATATTTTTGGATAATCCCTCGTTTATGGGTTGGGGGAGCCCTTACATGTTATAGCGGTGATACACATGTGCTTCATGTATCTATGGACATCGCCGAAGGGATTTCCAGGTGCTAGCATGGAAGATCCTTTGATTTCGATGTCTGCCTTCAACGTCTAGATCGGATGGAGGAGTATCTCTCTCCGTATTGAGAGTGTTCATGGTGGAAGGAGTTCTTTCGGCCTTGAGATAATTATCCATAATTGTTGTTCCCAATGATTAGGGAAAAGTGTTGGGGTTTTGAGGATATTTATAATCAGGTTTGAGGTTATAGAGTTATGACAATAAATAAACTTGTTACACATTGTATTTATTTCATTAACTCTTATTGAAACCCCTCATGTCAAATCATTAATTCCTTGAAAACAACCCACACTGATTATAATAAATATCAATTAATAAAATGATATTATTTCCTCAAAATCCCGAATGGAAAAACTATACGGCGTGTAATCCTTAATACACGGTGTGTATTCATTTTTTAGTTCCATTCCAAAATGAAAACTACACGGCATTTACATTCAATGTAAATGGAATGTATATCTAGTTTATCATTTTATTCTTCTTGCAACATTAAAATTATTTAGTATTCCTTGAATAATTATTAAACAACATATGGGAATAATTTTTATTCTACTAGAGATACTTGGATGCACTTAGTGTGTGACCCTCTAGGCCTCTATCTCTTTGGCATTAGGTGGGCTTGCCTAAAGTCCAAGATTTATATCTATCAATGGATAAAGGCACCCAAAGAAAGAAATTGATGTCGTATAGATTTGTCACCTCATATGAATGCTTACCATGTAATATAATCCCTCGGTCATAATATCTCGAATTGAACGGGTTGCATGCAAGTTCCATCAACCCATGTGCTCGATTATTCATTCTTTGACTTTCTAGAATTGAACTCACCCATTCCTTACCATGGAAATGAATTTCTTTAGACTATATCAATTCCATAAAAGGGCCTGAGATATCTACTTCCGTTATAGAACAGGAGGGAAAAATCCTTTCTCGCATTATCTATTAATGTAGTATTACTCATGATGCACCCAACGTATCCTACCTCACTGCGAGCAGTGTGTCGTCACCGTCTTTGTCAGTATATCAATGTGCGCGATTTGTAATACCCATAATAATACTCATATTGTCTAAGGACCAATACAAATGTCCACAGATAGAAACATCCAACGACATTATGATATGTGGATTTCCTACTGGCGGGTCTCGTTCTCATAATAACCTCCAAGATATTACCAAGGGCGCACACCATGAGAAGGTTCCTCAGTGTTTTATGAGCCCTCACCCCAAATGGACTGTATTATTTGTGTACATCAAATAACATCATTCGGCCAGAGAACATATATTCAAAAACAGTGTTATGGCTGTAACACCCCGAGATTTTATGAAAAATATTCTTTTTAATTTCATTAATGTCTTGTGTTATACGCTACACCAAAAGGAGCTTTCACAACACACATCTCTGACCTGTCTTGAATTACACGCAATCGCGACCTTCCACGATAGCATGTGTTGTACGCAACACCAAGTTTCGCTAAACAACGATATGCTATTAAGATATTATTAAAACTAGCCGTTATGAATAGTAATAACCACCTTTTGAAATTTTGTAAATTTTATTTTTCAAAATGGGCTTCATTTTTGGATTCGGAGTATCGAATTTAGCCTAAGGTGAAATTTTGGTACTTTTCGGATAACTTTCATTTTCTGATTAATAGTGAAAATTACTAAATTTTAATTAAAAACAACTTTTTTTAATCGAAATAATTAATAGTGATAAATTATTAATTTGAGTGGTTTTAAAGTATATTTAGAATATATTTTTACAATTTAATACAATGTTGGTCATTAGATGTAATTTTACATTTAAACCAGTTATAAACAAGTGTCAATCTTTTGATAGTTATTATCTCTTAAAAACACGCTATTTGTTGTGACAGCGGAAATTAATTATAAAATTAATTAATACAACTTATATGTTGGGAATTTTGTAAAATAGAAATCATTTTTTAATTCGGAATATCAATTATAGCTTAGGGTGAAATTTTGGCATTTTTCTGAAAAACATCAATTTTTGATGAATAGTGAAACCACTAAGTGGTAGGTTAAAAACTGAATTTTGCATAAAACATAATTTTACCGCTTCTGTGAATGGAATTTCGAAAATCCGACAAACACGGTTGATATCAGTAAGTAAAATGTGGTTCAATGAGATAAAAATAATTTTTTGGTGAATAGTAACTTTTTACTTTTTTTACCGCGGTTAATATTAAATAGGGTAACTAAGGGTAAATATGATATTACTATTACCCTAACACATGTCCTGATTCTATTGGATAAGTGTAATTCGACAAGAAACAACCTTATGAATATAATATGACCATTTAGGTCCACTTGGATTAGATTATGACATTTAATATTATTTTATTTAATGAATAGTTAAAATAGTTAAAATCAAAGTTTAATAAGTAAATCATTTTTAATATGGGATTATACATAAGATAAATTCGACTATAAATATTCATTAGAAATCTCAAAAGATTTACTATATAATGGTATTTTATTTGTAATTTTTAGACATTATATAATTTAATTTATTAATAACACAATGATGATGCAGTAATTATCTTATTAATGAAATATTGACATAATTGATGTTATAAACACAAATATAAATGTAATTTAAGACATTTTATGAATTACACTAATTTTCTAGGTTACTATGATATATTAGTGTTGATTTAATCAACTTGGTTCGAACATATAATTCTGTTATGACTTTCACAAAAATCATATATCAAATAGTGTCAAAATTGACACAAAATAGTTTTTAAATAAAATATTATATTATTAATTGTTATTTTATTCCTAAAAATCTAAGGTTCGGCCAAATGACTTAGATAAGGATATATATATTAATAATAAACAATTTGGGGTTCGTTTGGCATGTTATAGTAAGTGTATTAACCATATAGTGTAAGAAAATAAAAAGACACGGTAAAAGTTAAATTATTTAACTTAGAGTTAAATCTAATTGATAAGGTTAAAATAATAACCTAAACTTGTCTAAATCCTAATGTTTGATAGGATTTCGACCCATACCCACTTTAGATTCTAAATAAGGCCCTTTGGAACCACTATAAACCGATTTTGACTTTAATATAAAATAATATTTTGAGATATTCCTAAGGTGCCCCTCTCCTCCCTTATAAAAGGGCACCTCCTCCCTCTCTTCCTTACACAACCTTGAGCCTTAAATCTCCGCCAAACCCTGCCAAAATCCATTCTCCACTTCCCTAGTATCATCCTAGAGGTCGTGGTCTTCTTCAAAGACCATCCTTAGTTCTTTAAGTGGAGGCTAAGAAAAGGCTCGTCAAAAAGAGGTAATATCCATTACTGATCTTTTTCAATTTCTTTCTTCTTCAACTTCTTCTTCTTTAGTTTTTTAATGATAAAGTAATAACATCAGTATTTCTTATATACTGATATGTTATTATAAATATGAAACAACTCTAATTAACCTTCTATCCATCCTACGGAAAAAGGAAATCACCGCGTGTGCGTACGTACAGAATACCGTCTCCACGCCGTGGTGTAATCTATTTTCCGCCACCACCTTAATTGGATGGGTATAAAGGTGTAATGAGTAACTATATATGATTATTATAAATTTATATTAATACTGAAATAGTATACATACACTTCAATACAATTCCACGACCATGGGAACGATATCATCGCTCGTGCGTACGTACGGACTACCGTCTTCACGACGCGATGAGATTAATTCTCAACGATTAACCATTCATGAATGATTATAAAGTATATATAATAAGTACTAATGAAATATATTACCTGATAATGATACTGGAATTATTTATATTTATATGTATGTCATCTACTTAATTCCATTCAATTCAATAAGGAAACGAAAACAGCGTTCATGCGTACGTACGGACTACCGTCTCCATGAACGGTGTATTTCTTTCCATTTACTGATTTATTATATATGTATATTATGAATATATATATATATGTCATGTTTTATATTCTGTAATTAAGTAATCATGATCTAAGTAATCATATGAATAATTACAAGTTAAAAACATGAACGACAAATGACACGATTTTACCCAAAACGCTACTTTAACATGAATTTACAAAAGAACGGGTAATATAAAGTCATAAGTGGACCATATATGATATAATAACAATGAATATGATTCTATAATAAGTCAATAACATGATTTAAATCATTATACAAGAGGTTCGGACACTTACAAAGCAAGTCGGACCTAAGGTGAGGGAAATATCACAATCTCATTTTTATCCGAGATTGCTTATACTTTGGTATTTACTGGGGTGTATTTTATCATCCACATCCATGTTTTCCACAATATGTAATATTATTTCCATCCAACTACAATTGTTTAAATCCAATTTTACCCTTTTTTGAGTTTTTATTAAAAGATATGAAAGGAATCTATTATCGTTTTTCGTACGAGGTACTTTTTGACTTTTCCGACAAAAGTACGAAGAATGTTTTTTTAACTTATACGGCACGAACGGATTTTTATGGGTTTATAAAGCCTTATTTTCATGAAGCTTCATCCAAAATATTTCATGACTATTTTCAATAAAATCTCTTTCTTTTAAAATTTCATGATGCTTTGTGAAAAGAAATTTATTTCGAAGTAGAAAGGATATTTTCCTCAAGGATAAAGTTCAAGTGTTTTTCAAAATTATTTTCCATCTAAGATAATAAAGGGTTCTTTTTTATCCCTATTATTACATTGATTTGATTATGTTGTGAGGGAATTATTTTTTATGAAGTCATTTACCTTATATGATTTGTTTTATGATGTCATGATGTTTCAAAAATCCCATTTTTGTTACATGTGTTATGCGATGATGTATGATTTATGATTATGTGGAACACATAAGAAAGGATTAATTATAAGATGGGTGGGACCTATATCTCCCTCAAATGCATTGGGTAAAGATTTTATATCTCATGAGATAGACAGGGCTGGAACGGTAGGTTATACCGGTTCAGTGAAACAGGACTGGAACGAGGGTGACTCGGTTCAGAAAGGGACTTTGTCCACTAAGATAGTCTTGGCAATGAGTCTTGACTAACAAGAAAATATTCTCTATGATTATGTGTGTATGCCACAAAGTTTCATGTTTTAAGTTATGATTATTGTGATTACATTTCACTGCCATGATTTATCCCATGTTATGAAATTATGATCTCTTTTGCTGGTTAAGGTTTCCAAAAGTTATGTGCTTGTGTATACGATGAGATTTATATTTCTTTTATTTACCCTTACTGAGAATTTGAGCTCACCCTTTTATGTTTTCTTTTCCCCAGGATATAAAGAAAGGTTTTAGGTAAAAAAAGGGAAGATCTTTATGGGAGATATTGGAGATCTTTCACCACGATTAGAAGATTACGTTCCGAGTTTCCAAAGTCACTAAACTATTACAATCCTTGTGTGTGTATTTTTTTGTTATGTACTAAGTATTCCGCAAAAGTAATGTAATGTTCATGTACTTTAAGCTTAGGGTCTCTACAGTTGGTATCAGAGGAAAGGTTCAGTCAACCTTTGGAAACTAGGATGTGAGAACGTTAGTGAGATCCCTAGAGATATTTCTAAGGTATGTCAAGGGATGTCCCTAAGGTTAAGTATACGTATAGGTTATAGTACTAGAATTACGCTAAAGATCATAGAATTAATCCTAAGATGTTAGATATTGAAGGCACTCCCCCTTTATTATGTTTTTTCCCCTAGCATGATTTTTCCCTCTCACACTATTCTTTTTGGGTTTTAGAAAATGGCTGGAAACAAGATGATTCACGATAATGGAGAATATGATGGACAATGGAATGATATTCTTCATAATGAAATGGGATTTGGAAGTCCAAACATAATTATTATGCCGAATCAGCAATCTCATAATATGATCAATAAATTAAAATTTGGTAAGTTTCCTGACTCGGCTAATAAGAGAAAGATGGAGTTTCATGATGATCATAGAGGAAATAAAGTTCAATTTCCCCTATGTAAATCATGTGGGAAGAGGCATCAAGGAGAATGTTTCAAAGGAACTGGAAGATGCTTTGGGTGTGGAAAATAAGGACAGAAAGCAAGTAAGTGCAAAGGAAAAGGTTCAGTTAACACCATGGATGAGGATAATGGTATTGCTACGACATCAACAATGGTTAAATGTTTTAAATATGGAATGTACGAGCATTATGCAAACCAATGCCCTAATGGAAAGTCTCATGAAGAGAATCAGTATGGTCGCATGGGAAGTATTTATGTTGATGATGATGAAGAGACTACAAATGATATGTGAGATGAAAGAATTGTTGAATCTCGGTCAATTGTTTAAGAATGTAGTGGAATGATTACATGTTTATCATGTGTAATGTTGTATAAGAAATCTCATGGTACTATGGAATAAAGAGACATCTAAGGATTGTTACACTGTTGTCTTTCCTTGAGTTATGAAAGTGTATGATTAGTGGTACCACTATCCATGAAAGGTTATTCAGATATTTTTGGAATTTAGAAGATATGCGCATAATGAAGGGATAAGGAGAAAATTAAATGTTTAACAGTATTCATGAGCTCATGATTGATATAAGGACTAAGTGATATCATGGTTTGAGTATATAGAATTTTGAGGATTTTGGTATGTGAGAAGTGTTAACTTTTAACTGCATTCAAGTTTTCACTATGGTTCAATGGGTATTCAAGAGAATACATTATTAAGGCCCTTGAATGTTTGGAATGTGGCCAACAAGATATATCTTATATGGGGATCAACAATGGTATTAAATCTCTGAGTGTGGACTGCAGTATTATGGATAAGCCTAAAAGATTGGAATGGATTATGTTGGACATAAGTTAGTATTGTTTAAGGATAGAAGTTTTTTCGATATTATTGGTGGTATGTTATAGTAATATAGTTTTAGAAAAAGGACAACCTGCAGGATGGGAGACAGCCCATCACGTCGGACAAGGCTGTGGGAATCAAACCCACAACCGAAGTGCGACCGGCCTTTATCGCCTACCACTGGCCTACAGGAAGTCCCTGTTTGGTAGAAACTAGTTTTATTATATTAAGCAGTATGATATATGAAGTATAAGTCCATTTTAGGAACCATATATGATTAATCTCACTATAGAATGACTTATGTATATTTAATAACTTTTGCTAACCTTTTGTTTGAGACAGATGGAATGACCCGTCATTCTATCACATGATATGCTAACACTTCACGAATAACAAATTCAACATAATTTATTTAAAAGATGAAGTGGAAATTGTTCAAGGCACGAACAACAGTGAGATTGTACCAAAATAAAGTAAGTATTTATTCTAATTCAAATTCTTCAACTTTAGGGAAATGATCTTGAAAACCAAAAATGTTGTCCTAGTGCTCTTATATCTGATTAATCAGATGGTACCTTAGATCGTCACAAATTTATGGATTTGTGATTGCTAGATTTTCCATAGCCTTGTTCTCTACCACTCTCCATCAGAACATGATGGTTAGATTTCTCTTCCATATCCATATTTTCACCTATGTGGAAACCCAGTGATTAGTTTATTTGGGTAACCGTTACGTTTCATACTTTCGTTTTTAAATATTGGTTTTGGTATTCCTTTTTACGATGTGGGTTTCGATTAAAGAAACTTTCGAATAGTAAACCATTTATAACCCCGACGAATTTCGAGGGAGAAATTCATTTTAAGGGGGGTAGAATGTAACACCCTGAGATTTTATGAAAAATATTCTTTTTAATTTCATTAATGTCTTGTGTTATACGCTACACCAAAAGGAGCTTTCACAACACACATCTCTGACCTGGCTTGAATTACACGCAATCGCGACCTTCCACGATAGCGTGTGTTGTACGCAACACCAAGTTTCGCTAAACAACAATATGTTATTAAGATATTATTAAAACTAGCCGTTATGAATAGTAATAACCACTTTTTGAAATTTTGTAAATTTTATTTTTCAAAATGGACTTCATTTATGGATTCGGAGTATCGAATTTAGCTTAAGGTGAAATTTTGGTACTTTTCGGATAACTTTCATTTTCTGATGAATAGTGAAAATTACTAAATTTTAATTAAAAACAACTTTTTTTAATCGAAATAATTAATAGTGATAAATTATTAATTTGAGGGGTTTAATAGTATATTTTGAATATATTTCTACAATTTAATACAATGTTGGTCATTAAATGTAATTTCACATTTAAACCAGTTATAAACAAGTGTCAATCTTTCGATAGTTATTATCTCTTAAAAACACGCTATTTGTTGTGACAGCGGAAATTAATTATAAAATTAATTAATCAACTTATATGTTGGGAATTCTGTAAAATAGAAATCATTTTTGAATTCGGAATATCAATTATAGCTTAGGGTGAAATTTTGGAATTTTCTGAAAAACATCAATTTTTGATGAATAGTGAAACCACTAAGTGGTAGGTTAAAAACTGAATTTTTCATAAAACTTAATTTTACCGCTTCTGTGAATGGAATTTCGAAAATCCGACAGACACGGTTGATATCAGTAAGTAAAATGTGGTTCAATGAGATAAAAATAATTTTTTGGTGAATAGTAACTTTTTACTTTTTTTACCGCGGTAAATAGTAAATAGGGTAACCAAGGGTAAATATGATATTACTATTACCCTAACACATGTCCTAATTCTATTGGATAAGTGTAATTCGACCAATAACAACCTTATGAATATAATATGACCATTTAGGTCCACTTGGATTAGATTATGACATTTAATATTATTTTATTTAATGAATTGTTAAAATAGTTAAAATCAAAGTTTAATAAGTAAATCATTTTTAATATGGAGTTATACATAAGATAAATTAGACTATAAATATTCATTAGAAATCTAAAAATATTTCCTATATAATGGTATTTTATTTGTAATTTTTAGACATTAAATAATTTAATTTATTTATGACACAATGATGATGCAGTAATTATCTTATTAATGAAATATTGACATAATTGATGTTATAAACACCAAAATAAATGTAATTTGAGACTTTTTATGAATTCCACTAATTTTATAGGTTACTATGATATATTATTGTTGATTTAAGCAACTTGGTTCGAACATATAATTCTGTTATGACTTTCACAAAAATCATATATCAAATAGTGTCAAAATTGACACAAAATAGTTTTTAAATAAAATATTATATTATAAATTGTTATTTTATTCCTAAAAATATAAGGTTCGGCCCAATGACTTAGATAAAGATATATATATTAATAATAAACAATTTGGGGTTCGTTTGGCATGTTATAGTAAGTGTGTTAACCATATAGTGTAAGAAAATAAAAAGACACGGTAAAAGTTAAATTATTTAACTTAGAGTTAAATCTAATTGATAAGGTTAAAATAATAACCTAAACTTGTCTAAATTATATTGGTTGATAGGATTTCGACCAATCCCCACTTTAGCTTCTAAATAAGACCCTTTGGAACCATTATAAACCGATTTTGACTTTAATATAAAATAATATTTTGAGATATTCCTAAGGTGCCCCTCTCCTCCCTTATAAAAGGGCACCTCCTCCCTCTCTTCCTTACACAACCTTGAGCCTTCAAGCTCGGCCAAACCCTGCCAAAATCCCTTCTCCATTTTCCTAGTATCATCCTAGAGGTCATGGTCTTCTTCAAAGACCACCCTTAGTTCTTTAAGTGGAGGCTAAGAAAAGGCGAGTCAAAAAGAGGTAATATCCATTACCGATCTTTTTCAATTTCTTTCTTCTTCAACTTCTTCTTCTTTAGTTGTTTCATGATAAAGTAATAACATCAGTATTTATTAAATACTGATATGTTATTATAAATATGAAACAACTCTAATTAACCTTGTATCCATCCTACGGAAAAAGGAAATCACCGTGCGTGCGTACGTACGGAATACCGTCTCCACGCCGTGGTGTAATCTATTTTCCGCCACCACCTTAATTGGATGGGTATAAAGGTGTAATGAGTAACTATATATGATTATTATAAACTTATATTGATACTGAAATAGTATACATACACTTAAACACAATTCCACGACCATTGGAACGATATCATCGCTCGTGCGTACATACGGACTACCGTCTCCACGACGCAATGAGATTCATTCTCAATGATTAACCATTCATGAATGATTATAAAGTATATATAATAAGTACTAATGAAATATATTACCTTATAATGATACTGGAATTATTTATATTTATATGTATGTCATCTACTTAATTCCATTCAATTCAATAAGGAAACGAAAACAGCGTTCATGCGTACGTACGGACTACCGTCTCCATGAACGGTGTATTTATTTCCATTTACTGATTTATTATATATGTATATTCTGAATATATATATATAAGTCATGTTTTATATTCTGTAATTAATTAATCATGATCTAAGTAATCATATTAATAATTACAAGTTAAAAACACGAACGACAAATGAGACGATTTTACCCAAAACGCTACTTTAACATGAATTTACAAAAGAACGGGTAATATAAAGTCATAAGTGGACCATATATGATATAATAACAATGAATATGATTCTAGAATAAGTCAATAACATGATTTAAATCATTATATAGGAGGTTCGGACACTTACAAAGCAAGTCGGACCTAAGGTAAGGGAAATATCACAATCTCATTTTTGTCCGAGATTGCTTATACTTTGGTATTTACTGGGGTGTATTTTATCATCCACATCCATGTTTTCCTCAATATGTAATTTTATTTCCATCCAAATACAATTGTTTAAATCCAATTTTACCCTTTGGTGAGTTTTTAGTAAAAGATATGAAAGGAATCTATTATCGTTTTTCGTACGAGGTACTTTTTGACTTTTCCGACAAAAGTACGAAGAATGTTTTTTTAACTTATACGGCACGGATGGATTTTTACGGTTTTATAAAGCCTTATTTTCATGAAGCTTCCTCCAAAGGATTTCATGACTATTTTCAATAAAATCTCTTTCTTTTAAAATTGCATGATGTTTTGTGAAAAGAAATTTATTTTGAAGTATAAAGGATATTTTCCTCAAGAATAAAGTTCAAGTGTTTTATCAAAATTATTTTCCATCTAACATAATAAAGGGTTATGATTTATCCCTATTATTACATTGATTTGATTATGTTGTGAGGGAATTATTTTTTATGAAGTCATTTACCTTATATGATTTGTTTTAAGATGTCATGATGTTTCAAGAATCCCATTTTTGATAAATGTGTTATGCGATGATGTATGATTTATGATTATGTGGCACACATAAGAAAGGATTAATTATAAGATGGGTGGGACCTATATCTCCCTCCAATGCATTGGGTAAAGATTTTATATCTCATGAGATAGATAGGGCTGGAACGGTAGGTTATACCGGTTCAGTGAAACAGGACTGGAACGAGGGTGACTCGGTTCAGAAAGGGACTTTGTCCACTAAGATAGTCTTGGCAATGAGTCTTGACTAACAAGAAATGATTCTCTATGATTATGTGTGTATGCCACAAAGTTTCATGTTTTAAGTTATGATTATTGTGATTACATTTCACTGCCATGATTTATCCCATGTTATGAAATTATGATCTCTTTTGCAGGTTATGATTTCCAAAAGTTATGTGCTTGTGTATACGATGAGATTTATATTTCTTTTGTTTACCCTTACTGAGCATTTGAGCTCACCCTTTTATGTTTTCTTTTCCCCAGGATATAAAGAAAGGTTTTAGGTAAAAAAAAGGGAAGTTCTTTATGGGAGATATTGGAGATCGTTCACCACGATTAGAAGATTACGTTTCGAGTTTCCAAAGACACTAAACTATTACGATCCTTGTGTGTGTATTTTTTTATTATGTACTAAGTATTCCGCAAAAGTAATGTAATGTTCATGTACGTTAAGCTTATGGTCTCTACAGTTGGTATCAGAGGAATGTTTTAGTCATCCTTTGGAAACTAGGATGTGAGAACGTTAGTGAGATCCCTATAGATATTTCTAAGGTATGTCAAGGGATGTCCCTAAGGTTAAGTATACGTATAGGTTATAGTACTAGAATTACGCTAACGATCATAGAATTAAACCTAAGATGTTAGATATTGAAGGCACTACCCCTTTATTATGTTGTTTTCCCCTAGCATGATTTTTGCCTCTCACACTATTCTTTTTGGGTTTTAGAAAATGGCTGGAAACAAGATGATTCACGATAATGGAGAATATGATGGACAATGGAATGATATTCTTCATAATGAAATGGGATTTGGATGTCCAAACATCATTATTATGCCGAATCAGCAATCTCATAATATGATCAATAAAGTAAAATTTGGTAAGTTTCCTGACTCGGCTAATAAGAGAAAGATGGAGTTTCATGATGATCATAGAGGAAATAAGGTTCAATTTCCCCTATGTAAATCATGTGGGAAGAGGCATCAAGGAGAATGTTTCAAAGGAACTAGAAGATGCTTTGGGTGTGGAAAAGAAGGACAGAAAGCAAGTAAGTGCAAAGGAAAAGGTTCAGTTAACACCATGGATGAGGATAATGGTATTGCTACGACATCAACAACGGTTAAATGTTTTAAATGTGGAATGTACGGGCATTATGCAAACCAATGCCCTAATGAAAAGTCTCATGAAGAGAATCAGTATGGTCGTATGAGAAGTATTTATGTTGATGATGATGAAGAGACTACAAATGATATGTGAGATGAAAGAATTGTTGAATCTCGGTCAATTGTTTAAGAATGTAGTGGAATGATTACATGTTTATCATGTGTAATGTTGTATAAGAAATATCATGGTACTATGGAATAAAGAGACATCTAAGGATTGTTACACTGTTGTCTTTCCTTGAGTTATGAAAGTGTATGATTAATGGTACCACTATCCATGAAAGGTTATTCAGATATTTTTGGAAATTAGATGATATGCGCATAATGAAGGGATAAGGAGAAAATTAAATGTTTAACAGTATTCATGAGCTCATGATTGATATAAGGACTAAGTGATATCATGGTTTGAGTATATAGAATTTTGAGGATTTTGGTATGTGAGAAGTGTTAACTTTTAACTGCATTCAAGTTTTCACTATGGTTCAATGGGTATTCAAGAGAATACATTATTAAGGCCTTTGAATGTTTGGAATGTGACCAACAAGATATATCTTATATGGGGATCAACAATGGTATTAAATCTCTGAGTGTGGACTGCAGTATTATGGATAAGCCTAAAATATTGGAATGGATTATGTTGGACATAAGTTAGTATTGTTTAAGGATAGAAGTCTTTTCGATATTATTGGCGGTATGTTATAGTAATATAGTTTTAGAAAAAGGACAACCTGCAAGATGGGAGACAGCCCATCGCGTCGGAAAAGGCTGTGGGAATCGAACCCACAACTGAAGTGCGACTGGCCTTTATCGCCTACCACTGGCCTACAGGAAGTCCCTGTTTAGTAGAAACTAGTTTTATTATATTAAGCAGTATGATATATGAAGTATAAGTCCATTTTAGGAACCATATATGATTAATCTCACTATAGAATGACTTATGTATATTTAATAACTTTTGCTAACCTTTTGTTTAAGACAGATGGAATGACCCGTCATTCTATCACATGATCTGCTAACACTTCACGAATAACAAATTCAACTTCATTTATTTAAAAGATGAAGTGGAAATTGTTCAAGGCACGAACAACAGTGAGATTTTACCAAAATAAAGTAAGTATTTATTCTAATTCAAATTCTTCAACTTTAGGGAAATGATCTTGAAAACCAAAAATGTTGTCCTAGTGCTCTTATATCTGATTAATCAGATGGTACCTTAGATCATCACAAATTTATGGATTTGTGATTTCTAGCTTTTCGATAGCCATGTCCTCTACCACTCTCAATCAGAACAAGATTGTTAGATTTCTCTTCCAAATCCATATTTTCACCTATGTGGAAACCCAGTGATTAGTTTATTTGGGTAACCGTTACGTTTCATACATTCATTTTTAAAGATTGGTTTTGGTATTCCTTTTAACGACGTGGGTTTCGATTAAAGAAACTTTCGAATAGTAAACTATTTATAACCCCGACGAATTTCGAGGGCGAAATTCATTTTAAGGGGGGTTGAATGTAACACCCCGATATTTTATGAAAAATATTCTTTTTAATTTCATTAATGTCTTGTGTTATATGCTATACCAAAAGGAGCGTTCACAACACACATCTCTGACCTGGCCTAAATTACACGCAATCGCAACCTTCCACGATAGCGTGTGTTGTACGCAACACCAAGTTTCGCTAAACAACGATATGCTATTAAGATATTATTAAAACTACCCGTTATGAATAGTAATAACCACATTTGAAATTTTGTAAATTTTATTTTTCAAAATGGACTTCATTTATGGATTCGGAGTATCGAATTTAGCCTAAGGTGAAATTTTGGTACTTTTCGGATAACTTTCATTTTCTGATGAATAGTGAAAATTACTAGATTTTAATTAAAAACAACTTTTTTTAATCGAAATAATTAATAGTGATAAATTATTAATTTGAGTGGTTGTAATGTATATTTAGAATATATTTTTACAATTTAATACAATGTTGGTCATTAGATGTAATTTCACATTTAAACCAGTTATAAACAAGTGTCAATCTTTTGATAGTTATTATCTCTTAAAAACACGCTATTTGTTGTGACAGCGGAAATTAATTATAAAATTAATTAATGCAACTTATATGTTGGGAATTTTGTAAAATAGAAATCATTTTTGAATTCGGAATATCAATTATAGCTTAGGGTGAAATTTTGGCATTTTTCTGAAAAACTTCAATTTTTGATGAATAGTAAAACCACTAAGTGGTAGGTTAAAAACTGAATTTTGCATAAAACTTAATTTTACCGCTTCTATGAATGGAATTTTGAAAATCCGACAGACACGGTTGATATCAGTAAGTAAAATGTGGTTCAATGAGACAAAAATAATTTTTTGGTGAATAGTAACTTTTTACTTTTTTTACCGCGGTTAATAGTAAATAGGGTAACTAAGGGTAAATATGATATTACTATTACCCTAACACATGTCCTAATTCTATTGGATAAGTTTAATTCGACAAAAAACAACCTTATGAATATAATATGACCATTTAGGTCAACTTGGATTAGATTATGACATTTAATATTATTTTATTTAATGAATAGTTAAAATAGTTAAAATCAAAGTTTAATAAGTAAATAATTTTTAATATGGGGTTATACATAAGATAAATTCGACTATAAATATTCATTAGAAAGCTAAACAGATTTCTTATATAATGGTATTTTATTTGTAATTTTTAGACATAAAATAATTTAATTTATTTATGACACAATGATGATGCAGTAATTATCTTATTAATGAAATATTGACATAATTGATGTTACTAACACCAAAATAAATGAAAGTTGAGACTTTTTATGAATTCCACTAATTTTATAGGTTACTATGATATATTAGTGTTGATTTAATCAACTTGGTTCGAACATATAATTCTGTTATGACTTTCACAAAAATCATATATCAAATAGTGTCAAAATTGACACGAAATAGTTTTTAAATAAAATATTATATTATTAATTGTTATTTTATTCCTAAAATTCTAAGGTTCGGCCAAATGAATTAGATAAGGATATATATATTAATAATAAACAATTTGGGGTTCGTTTGGCATGTTATAGTAAGTTTATTAACCATATAGTGTAAGAAAACAAAAAGACACGGTAAAAGTTAAATTATTTAACTTAGAGTTAAATCTAATTGATAAGGTTAAAATAATAATCTAAATTAGTCTAAATCCTATTGGTTGATAGGATTTCGACCCATCCCCACTTTAGCTTCGAAATAAGACCCTTTGGAACCATTATAAACCGATTTTGACTTTAATATAAAATAATATTTTGAGATATTCCTAAGGTGCCCCTCTCCTCCCTTATAAAAGGGCACCTCCTCCCTCTCTTCCTTACACAACCTTGAGCCTTCAAGCTCGGCCAAACCCTGCCAAAATCCCTTTTCCACTTCCCTAGTATCATCATAGAGGTCATGGTCTTCTTCAAAGACCATCCTTAGTTCTTTAAGTGGAGGCTAAGAAAAGGCGCGTCAAAAAGAGGTAATATCCATTACCGAACTTTTTCAATTTCTTTCTTCTTCAACTTCTTCTTCTTTAGTTGTTTCATGATAAAGTAATAACATCAGTATTTATTATATACTGATATGTTATTATAAATATTAAACAACTCTAATTAACCTTCTATCCATCCTACGGAAAAAGGAAATCACCGCGCGTGCGTACGTACGGAATACCGTCTCCACGCCGTGGTGTAATCTATTTTCCGCCACCACCTTAATTGGATGGGTATAAAGGTGTAACGAGTAACTATATATGATTATTATAAAGTGATATTGATACTGAAATAGTATACATACAATTCAACACAATTCCACGACCATGGGAACGATATCCTCGCTCGTGCGTACGTACGGACTACCGTCTCCACGACGCGATGAGATTCATTCTCAATGATTAACCATTCATGAATGATTATAAAGTATATATAATAAGTAATAATGAAATATATTACCTGATAATGATACTGGAATTATTTATATTTATATGTATGTCATCTACTTAATTCCAATCAATTCAATAAGGAAACGAAAACAGTGTTCATGCGTACGTACGGACTACCGTCTCCATGAACGGTGTATTTCTTTCCATTTACTGATTTATTATATATGTATATTCTGAATATATATATATATATATATATATATATATATATAATTCATGTTTTATATTCTGTAATTATGTAATCATGATCTAAGTAATCATATGAATAATTACAAGTTAAAAACACGAACGACAAATGAGACGATTTTACCCAAAACGCTACTTTAACATTAATTTACAAAAAAACGGGTGATATAAAGTCATAAGTGGACCATATATGATATAATAACAATGAATATGATTCTAGAATAAGTCAATAACATGATTTAAATCATTATACAGGAGGTTCGGACACTTACAAAGCAAGTCGGACCTAAGGTAAGGGAAATATCACAATCTCATTTTTATCCGAGATTGCTTATACTTTGGTATTTACTGGGGTGTATTTTATCATCCACATCCATGTTTTCCTCAATATGTAATATTATTTCCATCCAACTACAATTGTTTAAATCCAATTTTACCCTTTGGTGAGTTTTTAGTAAAAGATATGAAAGGAATCTTTTATCGTTTTTCGTACGAGGTACTTTTTGACTTTTCCGAAAAAAGTACGAAGAATGTTTTTTTAACTTATACGGAACGAACGGATTTTTACGGTTTTATAATGTCACGACCCGCCCTTGGGGTCCGTGCCGTGACTACCCCAAGCCCGCCTTCCATAGGCCAGGGGCTGGCGACTAGCACCAAGGCGTAAATCCCGGTAAAATGGGAAGGCATTGCCTTTGTAAAGTAAACAAACACCACAGAGTAAGCAAGCGGAAAGTAAACACTAAGCAAAAGCAGAGTACAACTGAAAGTGTGGAAAAGTAAAACGGCCAGTATACAAACCCAAACTGAAAGTAAAGTACAACTCGAAAGGGAAAACAGAAACTGAAAGGTAAAAGCCGCTACACCGAGCTGTCCACTGGAAATCCCACCTGAAGGGTGGGTACAGATAGCTCCTCTGCTCCACGGGTCCCGCCGTCCGCTCCGAGCACGTTCCGCCCAGTGGTCCACCTCCGGGTACCGTCCCGCTCTGCAAACCTCAGCTAAGGTCAACGCTGTCCGTCGTCTGCAACCAACACAACGTAGTGCGGGCAAAGCCCGTGCAGGGGTGAGTATAAGCTACTCAGTAGGGACCCCGAGACCCCTGAAGGTCTCTCAAATCCACAAAGGATAAACCACGAAGAAAGGAACAATCACGAAGTAATAACCGACACTGCTTAAGTATATTCCCATACATATACCTAAGTCATCAATTTCAAATACGCTCCAACCTCCGAGCCCAAGTACAACTCAGTCCACACAGGAAATTAAACGTATTCCACACAGGAAAGCAAAACGTAATCCACACAGGATAGCACAACACAATCCACACAGGAAAACAACAAGATTCAGCTCACACATGATTTTCATTATCAAAAACGTAACTACTGAAGAGCCCCATCTCTGAAGTGTACAGTGTCCTGTCACGACTCTGAGATACTGCTCACTAACCTAAGACTGCTGAGGTACTCCTCCTGTCGAGTACCGCGGGTCTGCCGCCAACTACCGAGCGCTCCGTCCGCTGAGGGTCTGCTGCCAAATACCGGGTGCTCACCCAAATAGCCTACAGAGGTACTCCTCCAGTCGAGTACCGCGGGTCTGCTGCCAACTACCAGGCGCTCCGTCCGCTGTGGGTCTGCCGCCAAATACCGGGCGCTCCGTCCACTGGGCTAGTCGACTCACTCCAAGTCAAGTCGGTCGAGCAGTCTTCAGGTCTCAGCCGGCTACACGGTCTCCGTACTCCGTACGCTCATCTCTAGTATCGCGGGTCTACCGCTACAACCAAGCGCACCACCTCTATCGAGTAAAACAGAAGATTCAGCTCACACAGGTATACTTCTTCGGATGACGATAAAGATGATCACTGAACCATCTAAGCCGTCGGACCCACGAAGGATCGATAGGTACTAACCCCCGCAGTGACCTACACAGGATCGGACCCACACAGGATCGGGCCCACGCAGGACCTGTAGCACTGATCCATGTAGGATCGCTGAGTGCAGTAGTCGTCGTCGTCGAATCCACACAGGATCTATGTACTGTCGTCGTCGCAGTCACAGTAGCAGTAGCAGTCACAGTAACAGTCGCAGCCAGCACTAGGGTTCCCGCACACAGCGAGCTCGTTCGGGAGGGTCCGCTCAACGAGCCGAGAGGCTGATACATCAACTGACACGAAGTCCGAAGTTGATGTATCCAAAAGATCCGTATCGTCAACAGGAACTCAACGCATCAGACGGCGCGTCGATCGGACGCCCGGTCTGAGAGTTATTGGCATTTTCGTCCCCAGGGCCCGGTTGGTTTTTAAGGTAAAACCAACCCTACCATACTCCACCTGCTTCCAAACCTCGGGCGGAGTATGCCAAAAGATCCGTCTCACTAAGAGGATCACAACACAGCTGACGGCACGTCAATCGGACGTCTGTAACTCAAGATATGAGTGTTTCCGCTCCGAAGGCCCGGTTTGTTTCGTGAACGAACCAACCCGGACGAACTCAAAGTGTTCCGAAACCTTGAGTGCGATATACCGAAACGACCGTCTCGATCCAAGGATCGTGTTGCCGCAGACGGTTCGTCGATCGGAGGTTCGTGGCTCATGTTATGGCCAAAAGACCGAAACTGATTCGAAACGGGGGGGTCCGGGTCCGGGCCGACCCGGCCCGACCCCCCTGGCTCGGCCTGAACCGGGTCGACCCGAACCGGGTCGGACCGACCCGGTCTGCTGGACCCGGCCCGGCCGGTGGCGGCGCGGCCCGGCCAGCGGCGGCGCGGCCAGCGTGCCGCGCATGTGCCGCACGCGGGGGGTGAAACCCCCCCTTTTTTCGGATCTCGGCCGGCCTTAGGCCAGCCGTTTCTTTTCTCACACGATACCCACGGGTCCCGCCTCCTATCCAAATCGGCGGCCGGCGCGGCCGGCCGCCTTCCTCTTCTCCGCCGCGGCCGTAGCCGCGGATCCTCTTCTCCGCCATGGCCGTAGCCGCGGCTCTTCTCCGATCTCCAGTGGCCGGCGAGGCCGGCCGCCCCAGGCTGCTCCGTCGCGGCCGTAGGGCCGCGGCCTTCCTGATCTCCGGCACTGGTGAGGCCGGCGCCCCTAGCTGCTCCGCAGCGGCCGTCCGGCCGCGGTTCTTCCTCTTCCGCCGGCGGCCGGTTTTCCGGCCGCCCCTTCTTGCTCGGCCCTTGAACGATTGGCGCGGCGTAATGGCGTCACGCCCCTCCGCCACGGCCCGACTCCGGCCGCGGTCTCATCTGATTTCAAAGACGCGGCATTATAGCGCCGCGTTTCTTGGTCGAGATCCCAACCGGCCTTAATTTCTTTTGTTCCTGCGCGGTGCGACGACATTGCGCTGTCTCTGCTAAAACAACACGAAAGATTAGAAGGGGGAGGAGATTCAGCCGTGTTCGTGCGGTCCGGTCTCCTCCCGTTAAAACGATATCAATTGGCCAATCGCAATAACACAACAATGAACGTTTCACAAATTTTTAATAAAATTTGGAACCACGCCCAACGGATTATTCTTTCATGTTCAAGGGAATGATACACATAATTTTAAAAAAACAAACCCCTACCTTGGTTCTGGAACGAAGTTCGGTGATGGATAACGATTCGCGGAAGTCGAGCGTCGCGGTGGTCGGCGTCACGGAAGAAGAACGTCGATGTCGCGGTTATGTCGTCATGGAAGACGGTTCCCGAGAACGTGGAGTTCTTCGTCGAAGTTCGATGGTTCTTCGTGTTCTTCGTCAGAGTTGAAGAAGAAGGAGGAGGAGCTCTCCAAAATTCCTCTAAGGGTGGTAAAAGAAATTCAACCAAAATAAAATAATCTTTAAGCTTATTTTATTAAATAACTTTACCACATGAATTTCAAAGGTTTGAATTTGAACAACTCACCTTAATTAATACTTTAAGTTGTCAAACATTAAATAAAGGAGAGTTAAAGGGAGGTGGAAGGTTGGGTTTCGTGTGGGACCCACCGCACTTAATCCTCCCAAGGGAGGTTAAGTGGATGTGGGTCCCACTCCCAACTCCCTTTGGAAGGATTTAAAAAAAGCAACATCAAGTTAAAATAAAATTTTGTATTTCACAAATTTTATTTAACTTAAACTAAAAACCCAAAAACTAACTTTCAACCCGTAACAAACGCAACTTCCGAAAAGGTCTCCTTAAGCGAATATCGGCGCTGCGAGATCATCAGTGCCCTCGGATTTTAATTCCGAGAACCGGATCAAAAGTTAGAAATTCCCGCTCGTTCATTCACTGAACGTACCCGAGCCAAACTTTTGAAATTGATTCCGGGCACTCCGGGCCTCGGAATCAGGTGCCGTCAGAAACCGCATTCTTGTAAAATTTCAAAGAAAATTATGAAAAAATTTCCCTTGAATTTTACTGGTTTTTACATTACTGCCACCTCAGGGATTTACGTCCCCGAAAAGATACATCAAAAACTAGGGAAACAAATGAGGGTACTGAGCACGCATCTGAGCCTCCCGCTCCCATGTGCTCTCCTGGAGATTCCCGTGCTGCCATCTGATGCGCACAAGAGGAATCGATCGCCCACGCAGGACCCGCTCCTGTCGATCCTCTATCTCCACCGGGACCTCCGTAAAAGTCTCCCCATCGTCAACGTCAAGCTCCCCATGGTCAATGATGTGCGTCGGGTCGTGCACGTATCTCCTCAGCTGAGATACGTGGAAGACGTCGTGAACCCGGTGCAACTGAGGTGGCAGAGCCAGGCGATAAGCCACCTCGCCAACCCTACTGAGGACCTGAAAGGGTCCGATGAAGCGCGGAGATAACTTGCTGCCTCGGCCAAATCTCCGAATACCACGTCGAGGTGATACCCGCAAGAAGACGTGGTCGCCATCCTCGAACTCTAGTGGCCTCCGCCTCCTGTCAGCGTAAGGCTTCTGCCGGCTCTGAGCTGTACTCATCCGCCCCTGGATGACCTGGACCATCTCAGGTCCCACAAGAGCTGCAAGATTTCTTCTTTGCCGATAAGAGAAATCTGGTCTCATCCCCTGGATGAACCACATTCTTTGCCTAAAACAGTCAATCCTAACATGGATGATAATAATCCATACAAAGGATGACGTCGTAAGGCCTCGACACTACTACTAAGAGATTCAACTGTTACTCTCGCCTCCAAGGGTTGAGTCACACTGTCGGCATCAGTGTGTGGTAACTGGGTCTTCTCCAGTAGATGTCTCACAAGTGAGGGTCAAGTCAACAGCTAAAACTGGAACCTCTTAGTAACGTCACGAAAGAGGACAGGAACGAAAATATCACAAAGGTATGCGTCTTTAATTATTGCAGCTCATAATACAAGACGCTACACAAATGCAACAAGGAACCAGAAGTACAAAGGATGTATCCACTAGTTTTGCTCCTGTCCATCGGCTCCCAGAGCTCCATGATCGAAGGCATCGGTTGCCTGAAGTTGAGCTCTCGCATGTTCACCTACTCCCTGTGGTCGGGGTGGACCTCCTGGTGGTGGTGGTGGAAGAGCCTCAAAGCGTCGCCCACCACCGGCTGCTCGTCCAGCTCCTCTGCCTCGTCCGCCTCCTCCCTGCGGACCGCCACGGTCGAACCTCTGCCTCTGCCTGGGAGGTTCTTCACATAACTGCTGATCATCAGCATGGTGGGTCGGACAGTCACGAGCCATGTGACCAATCCCGCCACATGAGTAACACTGCCCACTCTCGGCACGCCTGGCTCTGACTCCACCCCGGCTTCCACGCACAACTGAGCCTGAGTCATGCAGTCGGCCACTGGTAGGTCTGGTCTACCTGGAACCCTGAGTCATCTGTCGGCTACCTGTTGCCGAAGACTCCGCTATCTGCCGCCCTGCGGTAGGTCTCGCTGTGGACTCAGCCAGGAAACTCTCGATCAGGAGGGCTCGCTCTAGCACTCATGCCTGGGTCGGGATGCTGAGGGAGATCAGTGATGCCCTGATCTCGTGTCTCAATCCCTGCTCGAAGGTCCAGGCCCGGAAGAAGGGGTCCCGTACCATGTCTGTCGAGTAGCGCGAGAGATCTGTAAATCTCGCCGAGTACTGAGTGACCGTCATGCTGCCCTGCCGCAGCTGAAGAAGCTCCTGGATGCGCACCGCACGAAGGGTGGCTGGGACGAACTCCGAGCGGAAGAGGCTCTCAAAGTCCGTCCACAGTAGAGATGCCTCATCGTGCACCTGGAGCATCAGGCTCTACCATCGTCCTGCTGCTGCGTGTAGTAGGCTCGCAGCGAGGATCACCATGAGGTCTGCTGGTGTCCTCACAAGCCTAAACACTCGTACCACTGCCTCCAGCCAGTCCTCTGCTGCCTGGGGATCCGTCTCCCCGCGAAACCTGGGCGGTCGCTGGCGCTGAAACTCATGCAGTGCGCTGAGGCGACGTGCATCGTCAGCGGCTGGTGCTGGAAGCATCGGGGGCTCGGCGGGTAGAGCTACCGCCGGTGCCACTGCTGACAAAGGGCCCGGCACTGAGGCCTCATCGCTCGGTGGGCTGTCGTCACACTCGACTCTCGGAACCCTAGCTGGCTGCCGTCGTGGGGCCATCCTGAATAGGAAACAGGTGCGCCACGGTAAAACAGTATACCAGGTGAGCTGACACAAGGAAATCACAAAGAAAACTTTGAAACATACACGCAATCAATGTTTTCGTGCATTAAGTCGGAAATCAGAAGTCATGGTCCTGGTGTACGGATACGTCGGCCGCCGCACCAACACTGGACTCCCTGGACTGATAACCACACTCAATACGATAAACATTATTGCTTCACATAGAAAAGTTCAGAGTTCACGGTAGAACCGAACTCCTCTGATACCAATTTGTCACGACCCGCCCTCGGGGTCTGTTCCGTGACTACCCCAAGCCCGCCTTCCATAGGCCAGGGGCTGGAGACTAGCACCAAGGTGTAAATCCCGGTAAAATGGGAAGGCATTGCCTTTGTAAAGTAAACAAACACCACAGAGTAAGCAAGCGGAAAGTAAACACTAAGCAAAAGCAGAGTAAAACTGAAAGTGCGGAAAAGTAAAAGGGCCAGTATACAAACCCAAACTGAAAGTAAAGTACAACTCGAAAGGGAAAACAACAACTGAAAGGTAAAAGCCGCTACACCGAGCTGTACACTGGAAATCCCACCTGAAGGGTGGGTACAGATAGCTCCTCTGCTCCACGGGTCCCGCCGTCCGCTCCGAGCACGTTCCGCCCAGTGGTCCACCTCCGGGTACCGTCCCGCTCTGCAAACCCCAGCTAAGGTCAACGATGTCCGTCGTCTGCAACCAACACAACGTAGTGCGGGAAAAGCCCGTGCAGGGGTGAGTATAAGCTACTCAGTAGGGACCCCGAGACCCCTGAAGGTCTCTCAAATCCACAAAGGATAAACCACGAAGAAAGGAACAATCACGAACTAATAACCGACACTGCTTAGGTATATGCCCATACATATACCTAAGTCATCAATTTCAAATACGCTCCAACCTCCGAGCCCAAGTACAACTCAGTCCACACAGGAAAGTAAACGTATTCCACACAGGAAAGCAAAACGTAATCCACACAGGATAGCACAACACAATCCACACAGGAAAACAACAGGATTCAGCTCACACATGATTTTCATTATCAAAAACGTAACTACTGAAGAGCCCCATCCCTGAAGTGTACAGTGTCCTGTCACGACTCTGAGATACTGCTCACTAACCTAAGACTGCTGAGGTACTCCTCCTGTCGAGTACCGCGGGTCTGCCGCCAACTACCGGGCGCTCCGTCCGCTGAGGGTCTGCTGCCAAATACCGGGCGCTCACCCAAATAGCCTACAGAGGTACTCCTCCAGTCGAGTACCGCGGGTCTGCTGCCAACTACCAGGCGCTCCGTCCGCCGTGGGTCTGCCGCCAAATACCGGGCGCTCCGTCCACTGGGCTAGTCGACTCACTCCAAGTCGAGTCGGTCGAGCAGTCTTCAGGTCTCAGCCGGCTACACGGTCTCCGTACTCCGTACGCTCGTCTCCAGTATCGCGGGTCTGCCGCTACAACCAAGCGAACCACCTCTATCGAGTAAAACAAAAGATTCAGCTCACACAGGTATACTTCTTCGGATGACGATAAAGATGATCACTGAACCATCTAAGCCGTCGGACCCACGAAGGATCGATAGGTACTAACCCCCGCAGTGACCTACACAGGATCAGACCCACACAGGATCGGGCCCACGCAGGACCTGTAGCACTGCACCACGTAGGATCGCTGAGTGCAGTAGTCGTCGTCGTTGAATCCACACAGGATCTCTGTACTGTCGTCGTCGCAGTCACAGTAGCAGTAGCAGTCACAGTAACAGTGGCAGCCAGCACTAGGGTTCCCGCACACAGCGAGCTCGTTCGGGAGGGTCCGCTCCACGAGCCGAGAGGCTGATATATCAACTGACACGAAGTCCGAAGTTGATGTATCCAAAAGTTCTGTATCGTCAACAGGAACTCAACGCATCAGACGGCGCGTCGATCGGACGCCCGGTCTGAGAGTTATTGGCATTTTCGTCCCCGGGGCCCGGTTGGTTTTTAAGGAAAAACCAACCCGACCGTACTCCACCAACGTCCAAACCTCGGGCGGAGTATGCCAAAATATCCGTCTCACTAAGAGGAACACAACACAGCTGACGACACGTCAATCGGACGTCCATAGCTCAAGATATGAGCGTTTCCGCTCTGAAGGCCCGGTTGGTTTCGTGAACGAACCAACCCGGCCGAACTCAAAGTGTTCCGAAACCTTGAGTGCGATATACCGATACGACCGTCTCGATACAAGGATCGTGTTGCCGTAGACGGTTTTTCGATCGGAGGTCCGTGGCTCAAGTTATGGCCAAAAGACCGAAACTGATTCGAAACGGGGGGGTCCGGGTCGACCCGGCCCGACCCCCCCTGGGTCGGCCCGAACCGGGTCGGACCGACCTGGTCCGCTGGACCCGGCCCGGCCGGTGGCGGCGCGGCGGAACGGCCCGGCCAGCGGCGGCGCGGTCCGGCCAGCGGCGGCGCGGCCAGCGTGCCGCGCAAGTGCCGCACGCGGGGGGTGAAACCCCCCCTTTTTTCGGATCTCGGCCGGCCTAAGGTCGGCCGTTTCTTTTCTCACGCGGGTCCCGCCTCTTATCCAAATCGGCGGTCGGCCGCCTTCCTCTTCTCTGCCACGGCCGTAGCCGTGGCTCCTCTTCTCCGCCGTGGCCGTAGCCGCGGCTCTTCTCCGATCTCCGGCGGCCGGCGAGGCCGGCCGCCCCTGGCTGCTCCGCCGCGGCCTGAATCCGGCCGCGGTCTCATCCGATTTCAAAGGCGCGACATTATAACGCCGCGTTTCTTCGTCGAGATCCCAACCGGCCTTAATTTCTTTTGTTCCTGTGCGGTGCGACGACACCGCGCTGTCTCTGCTAAAACAACACGAAAGATTAGAAGGGGGAGGAGATTTGGCCGTGTTCGTGCGGTCCGGTCTCCTCCCGTTAAAATGATATCAATTGGCCAATCGCAATAACACAACAATGAACGTTTCACAAATTTTTAATAAAATTTGGAACCACGCCCAACGGATTATTCTTTCATGTTCGAGGGAATGATACACGTAATTTAAAAAAAACAAACCCCTACCTTGGTTCTGGAACGAAGTTCGGTGATCGATAACGATTCGCGGAAGTCGAGCGTCGCAGTGGTCGGCGTCACGGAAGAAGAACGTCGATGTCGCGGTTATGTCGTCACGGAAGACGGTTCCCGAGAACGTGGAGTTCTTCGTCGAAGTTCGAAGGTTATTCGTGTTCTTCGTCAGAGTTGAAGAAGAAGAAGGAGGAGCTCTCCAAAATTCCTCTAAGGGTGGTAAAAGAAATTCAACCAAAATAAAATAAGCTTTAAGCTTATTTTATTAAATAACATTACCACATGAATTTCAAAGGTTTGAATTTGAACAACTCACCTTAATTAATACTTTAAGTTGTCAAACATTAAATAAAGGAGGGTTAAAGGGAGATGGAAGGTTGGGTTTCGTGTGGGCCCCACCACACTTAATCCTCCCAACAGAGGTTAAGTGGATGTGGGTCCCACTCCCAACTCCCTTTGGAAGGATTTAAAAAAAACAACATCATGTTAAAATAAAATTTTGTATTTCACAAATTGTATTTAACTTAAACTAAAAACCCAAAAACTAACTTTCAACCCGTAACAAACGCAACTTCCGAAAAGGTCTCCTTAAGCGAATATCGGCGCTGCGAGTTCATCGGTGCCCTCGGATTTCAATTCCGAGCACCAGATCAAAAGTTAGAAATTCCCGCTCGTTCGTTCACTGAACGTACCCGAGCCAAACTTTGTAAATTGATTCCGGGCACTCCGGGCCTCGGAATCAGGTGCCGTCATAAACCGCGTTCTTGTAAAATTCCAAAGAAAATTAAGAAAAAATTTCCCTTGAATTTTACGGGTCTTTACATATAAAGCCTTATTTTCATGAAGCTTCCTCCAAAAGATTTCATGACTATTTTCAATAAAATTTCTTTCTTTTAAAATTGCATGATGTTTTGTGAAAAGAAATTGATTTTGAAGTAGAAAGGATATTTTCCTCAAGAATAAAGTTCAAGTGTTTTATCAAAATTATTTTCCATCTAAGATAATAAAGGGTTCTGTTTTATCCCTATTATTACATTGATTTGATTATGTTGTGAGGGAATTATTTTTTATGAAGTCATTTACCTTATATGATTTGTTTTATGATGTCATGATGTTTCAAGAATCCCATTTTTGTTACATGTGTTATGCGATGATGTATGATTTATGATTATGTGGAGCACATAAGAAAGGATTCATTATAAGATGGGTGGAACCTATATCTCCCTCCAATGCATTGGGTAAAGATTTTATATCTCATGAGATAGACAGGGCTGGAATGGTAGGTTATACTAGTTCAGTGAAACAGGACTGGAACGAGGGTGACTCGGTTCAGAAAGGGACTTTGTCCACTAAGATAGTCTTGGCAATGAGTCTTGACTAACAAGAAAAGATTCTCTATGATTATGTGTGTATGCCACAAAGTTTCATGTTTTAAGTTATGATTATTGTGATTACATTTCACTGCCATTATTTATCCCATGTTATGAAATTATGATCTCTTTTGCAGGTTAAGATTTCCAAAAGTTATGTGCTTGTGTATACGATGAGATTTATATTTCTTTTGTTTACCCTTACTGAGCATTTGAGCTCACCCTTTTATGTTTTATTTTCCCAAGGATATAAAGAAATGTTTTAGGTAAAAAAAGGGAAGATCTTTATGGGAGATATTGGAGATATTTCACCACGATTAGAAGATTACGTTCCGAGTTTCCAAAGACACTAAACTATTACGATCCTTGTGTGTGTATTTTTTTGTTATGTAATAAGTATTCCACAAAAGTAATGTAATGTTCATGTAATTTAAGCTTAGGGTCTCTACAATGGCACTTCCGGGTTCTCATCATATTAGAGATCCTCTATGACCCTTTAGTGAAATAGTTATTCATAGCACATTATCACATGAATTGTCACACAGAAGAACTATCAAGATGTGATATGGTATTTATTAATGAATAAAGTACAAAGTAGTTGGTTATAGGCCACCAACTCTAATAGAATCCCACTTGGACTAGAGCCAACTTCTAACAACCTTTAACCCGCTAGCTCTCCCGTGATATTCATGGTTATGGTGAGATAGGCCTTTAGTCAGGGGGTATTCCACGTTCTTTTCCATGGACACTCTACTCACTAAAAATTCACCCCTTTGATAGAAATCGCTCAAGAGATTATGCTTTTGGAGTATTGCTTTGTCGTTGATGTGACATTGGTTATTTTATAAGAGCCACCACAGCAGTATTATTACTATACAACATGATATGATCATTACATCTAAGCAGCACATCAATCTTTGGGACATAGTTCTGAATGCCAACGGCTTCCATGGATGCATCAAGAGCCTCTATATGTTCGGACTCTACTATAGAATCGGTGACAAATGGCTGGTTTGAAATCTTTCATCTCACAAATCCTCAATTAAGACAAAAAACATATACTGATTGTGACTTCAGATCGTTGTGATCTATCTAAAAACTAGCATTATTAGACCCTTTGATGAAAAGCACCTCATATCTTCCATACACTAGGAACATGTCCTTAGTTCTTCTCAGATACTTAAGGATAGACCTAACAGGAGTCCAATGATGTTCTCATGGATCTTCTTGATATCATTCTACAATGATCAGTACATATCCAACACCATTCCTGGTACATAACAAAACATACATGATGGATCCTATAGCCTAAGCGTATGGGATCTAACTCATTATATATTACTCTTGTTGTTTTTGAGGTCACATTTTCATAGAAAGATGTAAGCCATGTGACACTGGGACCAATCCCCACATGGATTGTTCCATACTAAATTTCATTAGTATTTAGTCAATGTATATATCCTAACTTAGTCCAAGAAGCCTTTTGGATCTATCATGAATGACCTTGATCCCTAGAATGTAGGCTTCTTCAACCATGTCCTTCATGGAGAAACACTTCTTCGGCCAGTATTTAACTGAATGTAAGACTGGTACATCATTTCCAATAAGGAATTTGTCGTCAATTTATACTACTAGGATAACAATCACATTCCCATTAAACTGGTTATAAAGTCATGGCTCACATTCATTCTTAATGAAACCAAATTTTTTTATGGCTTCATCAAATCAAATGTTCCCTGACCTGGATGCTTGCCTAAATCCATAAATATATTTCTGCAACTTGAAAATTCATTTTGATTCACATGGTGTCACAAAACCTTCTTGTTGTGTCATATAGACATATTTCTGAAGGTTCTCATTAAGGAATGATGTGTTATATCCATCTCGCAAATCTCATAGTCATCGTAAGCTGCTATGGCATGAATGATTATTTTGGATTTAAACATGGCAACTAGCGAGAAGGTTTCATCACATTCAATTCATTAACACTGTTTGAATCCTTTAGCCACTAGCCTTGGTTTATAGGTGCTAACTTAACCTTCCATGTCTCAGTTTTTCTTGACTACCCATTTGCATCCAACAGGATTTACTAAACTAGCTCATCGACCAGAACCTAGACTTGGTTCTAATACATTGAATCCATATCAGAATTCATAGCTTCTAGACATCTTTCAGATTTTGAGATTTCTACTTCTTCCTTGTAGGATACAGGTTCACCATTGTCCTACAATATTGATTCACCATCCTCAGTGACTTGGAAACCAAATCTCTCAGGTTCCCAAACGTTTCTTGAGCTCTTAAGCAGTACTTGTGTTTCTGGAACCTCTTCCACATGGAATTTAGTAACTTGTTCCTATACCAACTCATGTGTATCTTGATAATCAACTTCATCGATGCCAATCTTGCTCCAACTATCCTTTTTGAGGATGTACTCCCTCAGAAGAAGGACAGCTTGTCTAGCAACATTCACTTTCTTGTCTGAAGGGTTATATAAGTAATATCTTTTTGTTTCCTTGGGATATCCTATAAAGATACATCTCGTGCCCCAGGGATCTAGTTTTTGCCTAATAAGGGATTAACAAATTCCTCAAATCCCCATGCACGTGTGTGAGACAAAATGGGTTTCTTTCCATTCCAAAACTCAGAGGGAATTCCATTTTCTTCTTTTTTTGGTACTCAATTTAATGTGTATGTTGCTGTTTGTATTGCATATCCCCAAAAGGATAATGGAAGATCTGCATCACTCATCATCAACCACACCATGTCCCACAAGGTGGAGTTCATCCTTTCACAAACACCATTCCACTGTGGTTTATGATGAGGAGTGATCTGAGATAGAATCCCATACTCCCATATAAGATCAATGAACTGTTTGTTCAGATATTCTCTACCTCCATCTAATCTAAGTTTCTTTATCTTTCTACCAAGTTGATTCTCTACTTCATCCATGAATTCCAAAAATTTATCTACAGCTTCTAACTTATACCTCATTATGTAGACAAATCCATATCTACTCAAATCATCTGTGAAAGTAATGAAGTAAGAATATCAACCTCTAGCTTATACTGGAAATGGTCCACACACATCTATGTGCACCAATCATAGAAGCTCTGTGGCCCTTTCACCTTTCCCACCAAAAGGAAGTGTGGTCATTTTACCTTGTAATCAATCATGACATCTATCAAGTTGTTTTAGCTCAGTAGCATCTAAATAGCCATCTTGTAAGAGTTTTGTTAGGCACTTATCATTTACATGACCGAGATGGTGATGCCACAACTGGGTGATGTATGAGTCATGTGAGTTTTTTTCGTTATCAATTTCCAACACTTGGTTTTTGTAATATAATACATACAAACAATTATTTAAATATACCATACCATAACATACATTGTGCATATAAAAGATAAAAAACATATTTCCAAACTTGAAAATAAATCCATCTATATCCAAACAAGATACATTAATTATGTTCTTGGTAACACTAGGCACATAATGGTAGCTATGTAAAACCAAAATCATCTCAATCGGCAATGAGAGGCGGTAATCGCTAATGGACAACACAGCCAGCCTCACATCATTGGCAACTCAAAGATCCACCTCTCCTATGAGAATATTTCTAAATCTTATTTGTTCATGCATTTGAATATAGACATGAGCCTCACATGCAGTATATAACACCCAATGTGTAGAAATCGAATGATTACACTCAATAACTAAGGAAGCTTTATCATCTCAATGCTATTGGGTGAAATTCCTCTTCCAGTAGCCTTGATTGCCAAATGAAAAACATACCGCCTTTCATTCCATATCATGACTCTATATCTTCCCCTTCATAGAGGGATGATGCTTGGTGGCTTCAGACCATTTATAAGTCCTTGTCCCCTTTTCCTTTTCCTTCCTTTTCTTATTCACCATAAAGACTATAGGTATGTCACGCCCCATGTCCTTATCTACCTAGAGAATTATGGTCTGAATTTCTGATATATTCTTCTCATTATTTCTTATGTTGTAGTTGATAATAAATCTAGATAAGGTCTTGGGCAGTGATGATAGGATTAGAACAGAAACTCATCCGGGAACATAATCTCTAAGATGTCTAGGCATTAAATGTAGCCAATAAGATTGACTTCATGAGGCCTGGATAGTGCAGAGTCTCCAAGATTATTTGTAAATAAAGCATTGGAGATCTCATATCTCTCATGTCTCGCCTTCTCTTGGTATATATTATTAAGGTGAGACATCATGCTATACACATCCATGTTTTTAAGTCGCTTCAAGATCTCATTATACATGACCGATAGCATGAAACATTAGACATATGTGGAATCATCCATATGTTTCATATAGAGAGATATTTTTTCATCACTGGCCTCTTTCCCAGGAACAACTAGAATAGGCTCTCTCAGTACACACTATTTCCTTTTGTGGCGAAGGATGATGCCTAAATTCCTCTACAACTATTGAAAATTGGTGCAAGTGAAAAGGTTCTCCTTCTCGATTAAGGATCACAATGATATGTTTGAATTCATTTTTCTTACCGTTTCTACAAATTTAAATGATAAATGTTTTTTCACTTTATTATATAAGCTGAGACAAATAAAAAAATTAATACTTATTAGTCTCCCACTATTTTATCAAAATCCAATATCCATCACCATTATCTTCAGAATATTATATTTCTTGATTATTAAAGTGGCAAGGATCAATATTGACCTTTTCATTACCCAAACCAGGGTTGGTCAAGAAACATGAAGGGTTTTAGGTTGGAATTCTAAATTCCAACTACAAGAATTCATAGCTCCTTGATCCACTGAGTGGGATCCATAATCTTGAAATCCATTTATTTTGAATTTCATCAACCTTTGCATCTTGGTCACATCATGTCCATCTTTGGCAGTCATCCCTTGATGTGAACCAAGTCATGTAAATTGAAAACCATGAATTATAATTCACCAATAATTGAAAGCACCCCACCTAGGGTTGGTCAAGCACTTTAAACTATGGTTTGATTCTAAACATGACTAAGGTAGGCCATACCGACATAATATTTCTTTGGTGGCTTTTATCATTATACGTAAATTTCAAATTTAGTATCTTTGATTACATGATTGTTAATATTAAGTGGGATAAACATAAGTGATTAACCAAGTCTAAGATAATATTTTATCCATTGTCTGGTCTTATTTTAATTCTATCTTATATGCTTGTTTAATTCAATAATTGTGACATCGTGACAACACACCCACAATAAATAAACCATGACACTGACCGAAATAAAATAAATGGTATGATCATGATATTGTTATTTTGGTTAGTTTATCGATCTGTTGATAAACTAACCCAAGACCCAGGGGAACACACTTTGAACCTCTCTGGTTCGTGTTTACAGCTTTCTACCTATCGACCTATGTATCTCATTAGATTGGTTTCACCTTGTCTCCAGACTTCATCTTCCACAACTAGCTTGGGAGCTCCATCCATTACATATGCATTTATCTCAGATGTAGGTGAGTCATAAAAATGGGTTTTTGAATAAAATAATCCTTGGGTGCACAGACCCTACATATTATTGAGGAGAAAGCTCGCATGCCAACAAATTTAATTTAAAATAAACCATTCACATACAAAGGTCTTGGTCTTGATCATGAGCATCCTTTCTTGCAATGATAATTACACATAAATAAAACTATCATTCAATTCTTTAATCGTTATTGTTTAAGATAAATCACTCTAAATTCAATTAATTATCTTTAATTAATCAATCCTTTTATCTTAAATCATTTTATTAATTACCTTGAGATTCCCCAACATCATAATTTTGGACAAATAAATTCATTTAAAATTATCTTTTTAGGTAACATGTACCTTGGAGGCATCCCGGTGATTTCACGTTCATTATGCAGATGTTAAATTAATCATATATATATAAAGAACCGATCATGTGTTGTGCCTTTTCTTTACGCATACAATATGGTACACAACTCAAGGGTTGGTATAATATAATAATAAATTTTCGTAAATCTGCATAATTTGGATGGCTACATAGTGTGCGGTACCGACTACACGGTGTGTAATTTGGTTCATCGTCCATCTGAAGTACAGGCCTGGGGAAATGGCATGTAGAAGTACTTCTGAAATTTTTAGAGTACACTGCATGTTCTGTTGGACACATGCCCTGTAGTATCTGTGTTACATGGTTTCCAGCCGGGCAAGCCTTTTACGGGGTACACGGTCCAACCCCTGCCCGATGGAATTACACGCCGTGTTCAGTGGACCACATAGCGTGTAATACAGAAATCATGTGCCCCCTATTCCTGGCCAACACGCGGTGTCATTTATGATTTATAATGGATCCATTTACACGTCTTGATTTGGCAGACCAGTCCACTACATTGAACCTAGACTACACGATGTGTACTTCTGAATAAATGTCATGTATTATGGTGTTGTACATCCAAGAACATTTGGCACCTCTGGATGAGTTCCTCTGTTTTATTTTGATCAAAATTAAAAGAAAAATTTTCCTTCTATATAGTGAACGAGAAACGAGAGGGGAGGAACAGATCTCCAGATTCAGATTTTAAAGAACTATTAACATGACTTGAAACAACTAAATTATTAAATGTGTAAATCAGCAATGAAAAACTAGAAAAATATAATCAATGATTTGACCCCTTTGATACCACTTGTACGTTCCGAGCACAGCAGAAGGGCATTGGTGGGAGTACCAAACTTTAATTTCAGCATTAACAATGATAAATCTGAGATCTGTCACAATAATAAAATGCTGGATCATCAGAATAGAATGAAAAACGAGAAAGAAATATGGATTCCCATAACCATAAATATAGGATCATCATATGTTGGTCATAATTAATTTAATTAATCGATAAGAATTACCATGATGGAATTCATTCTTTGTTGATGTCTCTGGTCACGATTCGATGTGATCCATCATTGCGTCATAGAATCCATGTGTAGGATTCCTCTATCAGTGATCCACATGTGCTCCACATATCTTTGCACGTTCCAAAGTGATCTATGGGTGCTAGCGTGAGAGATCCTTCACTTGCGATGTCTTCCATGGATATCCTTGATCTAATGGAGGATGATCTCTCTCGATCCTTAGACCATGGTTGGAGGAAGGAATTCTTTCAGACTTGAGTTATTTCTATATAATTGTTGTTCTCAATGATTAGGTAAAATGTTTTGGGTTTTGAGCACATTTATAATCGGTTTTGAAGATGTAGAGTTATGATAATAAATAAACGTGTTACCAGTTTTATTTATTTCATTTACTCTAATTGAAAACCTCAATGTCAAATCATTAATTCCTTGACATGTGCCCCTACTAATTATAATAAATATCATTTAATAAAACGTTATTATTTCCTCAAAATATCGACTGGAAAAACTACACGACATATAATCATTAATACACGGCGTGTACTTGTTTTTCATTTTCTTTCAAAAATGAAAACTACATGGTGTGTACATTCATGGTACACAGTGTGTATATCTTGTTTTTCATTTTTATTCTTCCTCCAACATTAAAATGATTTTGGATTCCTTGAATAACTATTAAACCACATATGATAAAAATATTTATTTTACTTGATATACTAGTATACACTTTGTGTGTGTGACCCTCTAGGCCTATTTCTCATCGGCATTTGGATGGATTGCCAAAATTCCAAGATTACTATACAGAAATGGGTCAAGGAACCCAAAATAAAGAAGTTGACGCCACATTGACGTGCCACCTCATACTAATTCTTACTGTGTAATAACATCCCTTTTTTAAAGATATCTCAAATAAAGTGGGTTTCATGCTAGTGCCATCAACCCTTCACCTTGATTATTCTTATTTGTTTTTAATTTCTGGACTTGAACATTCCCATTCCTTACCAAGGACATGAATTTACAGAGATATCTACTTCCATTATGGAACAGAAGGGACAAATCCTTTCTCACAATATCTATTAATGCATTATTACACGTGACACACCCAACGTATCCTACCTCACTACGAACAGTGTGTGGTCACATTTTGCATCAATACATCTAAGTGAGTGAGTTGTAATACCCAGTAATAATAATCTTAAAGACTAAGGACCAATACCCACGTCTGCAGATAGGAACATCGAATGACATTATGAAATGTGAGTTTCAAACTGGCGGGTCTCGTTCTCATAATATCCTCAAAGATATTACCAAGGACACAAACCATTAGAAGGTGCCTCAAAGTTATACGAGGACTCGCCCCTAATGACCTATTGTATTTTTTCCCTCAAATAACATCATCTGACCAATGAACATATATTCAAGAACAGTGTTATGGCACTTCTGGGTTCTCATCATAGCAGGGATCTGCTATGACCCTTTAATTCTATTGATATCCTTGGGACATTATAACATGCATTGTCATGCAAAATAACACTCATGATGTGATAAGGTATTTATTAATGAATAACGTACCAATTAGTTGGTTCTAGGACACCAACTCCAACAGACGTTACTTTATCTACATCATCTTCTATGGCCTACATAAATTTGGTATTCATGGGATGATTCTTGGTCCTTTGTGGACTAGACACCCTGTAGCCGGATGGAATTTGATGACCCAATGTACATGGAACCCTCATGCACAAATGATAGGCTTGATGGCCCAAATCAGATGAATAGTTCCACTATATTATCTTGTTTCCAATATTTATATACATTGATATTTATTAATTTATTTATATATATTATTTATTCTTTTTTGTAACTCTATAACCTGTGGGTATAGTCTCCCCATCATACATATCACACCCCAGTTTCTTTTCGGAAGCCTCTTGCATGTGGGGTTGCATGCTTAAGGTCTCATAACCAACATTTTTCGTCCATGTGAGAGAGTTTAATATTATGGGATCTTACAGAAAAGATTAATAATAAATATAAAGAATATTTAATGAACACATAAACAATTTCATGTTAACAATGGACATTTAATCATCGTTGATGATGTGTGCGGAGATGATTAAAATGTCATGTATCAAACTTAATCCCTGTCTTTGTTATTTGAAGGTATGTCCCCAGTTATGAGGATCGAGGATACATAAGATGTTGTGATCATGATATTGAAAGATTATTTTGTGTGTATTATTTATAAAGATAAAAATTACGTTTCATGTAAAATGTTAAAGCAATGAACAGTCCTACTAGTTTGAGAAATCCATCAGGTTATTTATTTCACTTGTTTCTGATATCATCCACTGATATGTGAGGTTGTGCCTCAATAGTGGTATCAATGATTATAATCAGGTATTTTTTATCATTTGGACAGATTTATTAAGACACAGTGTGATGTAGATCCTTATAACATGAAATCAAGGATGACAGATATGATTTCGGTGAAGTGAATGATGTTGGAGCCAATGGTCTTAAAGTTGTTGATGATGAATCCAACGATGGTGGAAAAGGTAAATTTTTTATAACTTTTTTAACTAATGTAGTTATTTTTGGGATTTTTTAAAAGATTAAAATATGGAAAATATGAAGGGTCATATGAATGGGAAATGATACATGCATTGGGGGTGTGAAAATTATTGGAGGCACACATGCCATGTAAAATGAAAATATGACTATAGGACTTGTGTGGGGAGCATACTAAGTGGGCCAATTTCATAAGAATATTGAGGAATCTTGGATATAATGTTTTTAAAGGCATGAGGAATGCAGAATATAAAATATATTTGAAAAAATATAAATGGTTCCTTCTGAAAGGAATGAAATTGGGGTGAGGTGTAGGTTAATTGAAAGCTTTTGGGGCATCCAAGAAATGACATGGGAAATGCTATTGATGGCCATGACAATATGTAGATTCTATTAGGGAAAACCATGAAGGGAAAATCATGATTTTAGTATAATATATGGAGAGATGAAAAAATGAATTAACCAAATATGATGATGATGAAGATGATGGTGTTTTGATGATGTAGAATAAAGCGTCAATAGTTTTTTAGAAATATATAATTATGGTGCATCATATCAAATCTATTACATGTTTTATAGATCAGGTAGTTTATCGTGGTAATGATGATTGATCATAAATAAGATAGAGTGGATGTTAGAGATTGAAAAATTCCATTGGGTTTGTTAAAGATATAATAAAAAATACCTTCACGTTTCAAATGTCAAGAGAAAAAAAATGTCATGTGTGAAAAATACATTAGGTAGGTTTATATTATCATTTATGGATGTCATGAAGTCTCTATTTCTGAGAACACCACTTTTAATAAACAATTGATAATGTCTATCATTAATTGGTTTCATCACCCTTTGTAATTCTAGCGTATACATATGTGTGAATGATATAATGGTAAGATCACCCTCTTGGAGATATACATTGTTTTTTCCTTATATTCTATTTATTTTAGTCTCTTTGAACAAGATTACATACTCAATTTCCATTAAGAATACCTGATGTTTCTTTATGTTCACCATTGTTTCACATTAGATCAATGTTTTTATACTAATTATATAAATCATCATTTTTTCAATCATTTATTGATATTTTTCACAAAAAGTTATCAATACAACCCTTTTACCCAAGCTAAAAGGGTTAAAAAATAGGTAGGAAACTTTTTCCCTAGAGAATATTTCAATAAATGGTTTTCTCCCTTTGGATATTTCATTAAATGACTAACTATCATTAACATTGTATTTTTATATTCTTTATGACATAAAAGGATTTAGTGAGATTATTAAACATTACAGTCACATTTCTACAGAAGACCATACATGTTCCCAAATATTCCTTCATTACCACTTCTATCATGATTTTATAAACAATTACCTAACAGTAATGGATCCTATAGTGTTATGAAAATACCTAAATGAGAGATATTATAACCTTAAACTGGATATCTTTCCAAAAGTAAGGTACAAGTGGAGTCATATTCGATTTCAAGACACAAAATTGGTTAGTGAGAATAACACTACCAGGTTTAAAATAAAATAAAATTTTAATTTTTTTTAGAGATATACATATTAACATCGATATGATTTAATAAATGAACTCTACATTACATGATTTTAATTTCATTCTGAAACAAAAAAATCATGAGAAGTTCTTTTCAAAATTCATAGAGTTACTCTCTATCCTTCTTTTTGACGAACAAAACAATGATCTCCTAGTGAGAAATCATGAATCCAGACTAACTGGAAGAACTCCATTTCATAAAGAGAATGAATCTTATTATAATCAACATTGTAGAAATAATTTATTGATATAATAGAAAATAAAATAATCTACATGAGGTGTTCATACACCAAATGAAAAGGGAAATGGGAATCACCATAATTGGAAAAAAATAATGAAAAAAATAAAGAATGATGAAAATGGATGATTTCGGTGTCTCTTGAAGGGGAACTGGTCTACATCACCATACCCCCATGGATACCTCCTATCACGTGGCCTCCTCAAACCTACATATAAAACCATAATTCTATCCCAATGTTGAATTCACCACAACCCCCATTGTACTCCTTCCCGCACCCTAATGTACATTTCTCTTATCATGCTCCCCTCTGCATCACATATTCACTTATTTGTACTGAAAATTCATGGTCCATATATAAGGATCAGATGTATTATGAATTTTAAAATTTATTGAGATATAACATTGTCTTAAAGTAGCATATATTTAACTAGATATAAATGAATGTTTTCATCATTGAATGTTGTTGAATTTTCAGGTGACCTAGCATGGTGATTTGATCGTGTATGGGAAGTGTATAAGTGGGTTGTTCTCTAACTGAGGTTTTGGAAACGTATGATCCCGTAATGAGAGATGATGGTGGTAGTGAGGGGCATCATTGTGGATATAGTGAATTGGATGGTGTGTTTCTAGAATAATGAAAGAATATTTATGCGTGGAAGTTTCATATCGGGACTTTGATAGAGGTGATGCAAAAATGGCACTTAGATGGTTGTATTAGCTGCTCTAAAGACACGGAAGGCTTTGGCGATGTAGTTGTGATAGATAATTTGTGATGTTTGATACTCTTACGGTGGTGGGGGGAACAATATGTGTGGTATTTGGTGGTGGATTCATGCACGACTGAATGATCGGTAGATGACCAGATTGAAGGAGTTCTTATGGTCGTAACCAAATTATTCAGGGTTAGATAAAAAGGGGGTTGTTCAGATTTTGGGCCTCTGTGCCTTGGTAATCTATAGTTTTCAAAGAATTTAAATATATAAGTAAAATTGGTGTAGATGGGTAGGTTATCCCTCAAATGGATATATGAACTAACATTCTAGAATGTGTTTGAGGTGTTTGTGTTTTTTAATGTAGTTACACAAATAAACCCCAAATATAATATTATATATAAAAATTATGTGAAAATGTTCATAGAAAATGTACAGTGAAAATTTCCACTGTAATTTTAATTTACAATTAAAATCATTTATTATGATTTTAATACATAATGAAATAATATAAACTTTTAGCACAAAATTACAGTAGAAACATATAGACCAAATCCCCACTGGAAATTTTTAGTCAATTTCCCATAATGAAAATTTTCACATAATGTTTAATATAATTTTACATAAAATTTGAATACCCAAAATCTAAAATAAATACATATTTTAATTTTCTATGAAAGTATATTGGCACATAAATAAATAATTTTACTTTCCAATGTAAATTCAAATTAATTGTTTGAGGGAATTTTCCAATGGAAACTTCATGTACATATTTCTACCAGAAACATACAATGAAAATATCCACATAATATTTACATTTCAAATTCTCACATAAAATTTCAGTAAAAATATACAAATTCATAAATTAAAAAAGTAAAATTTAGCAAGAAATTTCCATTGAATTTTTACATTATAATTTTTTTCTGTAAATTTTCATTTGAAACAATTACTGAACATTATAATTTTCATTTTTAATGAAAAATTTCAATTTTTATTTTATAATCACAGTGTGTGTGTGTGTGAGAGAGAATATATATATATATGTGTGTGTGTGTGTGTGTGTGTGTGTCCTAATATAAATAGACAAAAAAAAAATTTGGGAATTTATCATGAAAATTTATAGTGTATACATACTTTCATACATGCATTCTATGTGTACCCATATATATTACTAAAATTATATACAAACATAAAATCATAAATATATATTAATATAAGTATATACATATATAAAAACACATATTTATGCCATAAAATTTCATTGATAACTCTATATGAGAATTATCATTGAAAATTTCAAATGTGATTTTGTATAGAAAACATTGAGTGAAAATTTCAAATATATATTTACTAATAAAAAATAATCAATAGAAATTTATATTGAAAATTACACACAAACACATACAGTGAAATCAATACACACCATTATAATACATAGAAAATCTCTAGTGAAAATTTAAATTGTAAATTTCAGTATATATATTGAAAATTTACAATGCAATTATACAATAGAAATTTACATTATAAATAGACACAATATTTCCACAATAGACTATTTTTGTGACTATTTATTCACTAAATTTTTTTAGATAATTCATACATACACATAAATTTTCACTTGATCTTTTCGCTGTAAATTTTAAATTGATATTCCTTATAAATTTTCAAGTAAAATATTACATTTAAAACATTAAATGAATACATACAGACATACATGGAAATTTTCAATTAAAATTTAGTGAAATTTTCAAATGGAAACTTCTTCAATTTCACTTAATGTTTATTATGAAAACTCATTGTGAAAATTTTCAGTTATTTCGAAATTTATAGTGAAAATTTATAATTATCGGAATAAAATAATTCTAATAAATAATTTTAATGATATACAGATATATAAATATATGTATATTAGTACATACGTATATACATTAATTATAAACATTCATTAGATTTTTATAGTTATGAGAAGAAATTTATACTCAAAATTTTCTCTGAAATTTTTTACTTGAATATTTATTTTTTAATATCGAAAATAAATTCATAATTAAATTTCTGATATGAATATATTGACATGTAAACAGATAATGTAAATTTTCACTGATAATTAACGGTGATATTTTCTACTTGAAATTTTTAATATAATTTTTTACATGAAATCCATGGTCCAAATTTAACTTAAAATTTACAATGTAAATATTTAAGATTTCCACTTCAATTTCTAATGAAAATTCACAATGTACATTTAAGAAACACCACTTGTCTCCTAATATCAATATAAAATTTATTTTTTTAGAGAAAATTCCAATTGAAAATTTTTATTGTATATATTAATATATTTAGAAATCAGTGTATACATAAATAAAAAAATACATGTAAATGAATATACATTCATTGTTATAAATAAAAATAAAAAATTTCATGTCTAAAAATATTACTTCCCATTTTATGTAAAGGCATGAAAAAATACACACATATCATTATTCTATTTTTATTTGTCTTTTTAATTAAGTCTTTTTTTTTTAAACAACTTATATTAAAATATTTTTTTCAAAGATAAAATTTGAAATCATATTTTTTAAAACATTATAAAACTATATATAAATAGATATAATTATTTATAAAATAATGGACATTATAATTTTTTATTTTGATATATCATAAATAATATATAATTTTTTATATATGAAAATTTTATTATAATATTAATCATTATTATAATTAAATATATTTATTATATAAAAATATAAAATTATATACTTTTATTTTAAAATATTTAAAAAATACATAAACACAAATATATCCAACTGTAATTGTTATGAATGAATATAAAAATACCTAAAAATATAGTACATTTAAAACCTTATACATATATATCATAATACTTCAAAAAATGATTTCTAAATATTCTATTTAAATTAAATATTTATAAACTGTTTATAACAAAAATAAAAATACATGTTGAAGTTTCAAAGGATCAAATACCAACTGAGAAGGGGGAGGGTGGAATCGGTTGTTCACTTTTTATCAGTTTTAATACTTTTAAAACATAACCCCTAAAACCGATTAATGTTTATAACCCTATTAATTTTAGTGAATTCTATTGCATGAAAATGTAGGAAATTAAGTAAACAATACAAGATTTACATGATTCAGCCTCAGTGTGAGTACATACATCTTTATCAAATCCACTCCCATCGGTCAATGAAAAATCACTAATTCAATGAAGTGAATACTAATTATTTGGACTCTTGTTAAACACCTTCTATATCTTGATATGAATTATTATACAGACTACCATTAGTTTAAAATTTTTTCTTAAAAAAAATTAAGCCAAGCAAAAAATATATAGGCATTGTTAAATATGCTCGATAAATTTTTTTATATATGATGACCTTCAATATGATGAACCTAGTTTGACTAACTGTGTTTGATGAACCCAGTCCAATAGTGGGAAGCAATGTGATTCAGAATCATCCTTTCGATGAAGAACCTTATTGTGGGGAGTTCCATAATATTGGTGATAAAATAGTTCTTGAAACTTTTGTTTCTTAATATTGATGTGTGTGGTGATGCATAGTAAGAGTTTTGGTGATGTTAACATGTTGTAGGTCTTGGATTTATTAAATTGTGAACCTTGGTTTTGGATTCTCATATTAGAAGCATTTTTGGTGTTTAGAGAGAGAACATGGTCGATTTTTGGTGAATTTATTGCCTTTGTAGGATGGTATGTGTATTTTGATTATTATTAAGAGTTATCAGGGATGAAAATCATTATAGTATGGAGGTTTTAATGACCCGTGTCATTATGGTTTATGAATTTTAGAGAAAATTTTAATTTTTGGTTTCTAAAGGAGGGGTGTTTTAAAAATTTTGATTCAGATTATAATTCCAATATTTAGAACATCATAATATTGTTTTTTTATGTGAATCGAGGATCTATAGGTTTCTCAGGTGCTTGAGTTACTTTCAAGATCTTCTGTTGAATGTTTTGTTTTAAGGTAAGGATTTTCCCCTTATGCATGGTTATTACACAATTATGGTAAATTGTTTGTCCTAGTATGGTCTTGGGGGTATGTGCATGATTGGTGTGTAGTTACAGAAATCCTGTAAAAAACCTCTAACTATGTGGTAGAGGAATGATTCAAAGTTAGAACATAATTTTGTAAATTGTGCGATTAAACTATGTGAGTTTTGGTGTCTTGGATACTTTCAATCTCATGGTTGGATCAGAGTTTATGAAACCATGTAGAAAATTCATGTTAGTTTCTCATTTTTCATTAAAATGTGGGATTCCAATTTTCCCTTATCAATTTTTAAACCACTCTTACACATTTCTCCCCATCAATCACGACCTACATTCCCATCTAAAATATGTTTATTTACCCTTGGTTTGATGGATTTTGGTGGAAAATCATGTAGTGTTTTGAGATATGATCTCATCCACTTCTCTTCCTTCTTCTCCTCCCTTCCATGAATTTGATTATTTTTGTCTTCATGTTTGTTTTTTTCACTAATTCCTCTAATTAATGGTAGAAATTGGTGACAATAATGGGGTTTTAATGTTAATATTGTAGAGGGAATATCAATAGGTTTTTTTCAGGCCATAGTTCATTGATCATCTGGAGGTATGTTCCACTAAGAATTTATTTATGATTTTTGAAGATATTAGATTTATTTTTCCAGAAATTTTTTTTTGTTAATTTGGGATTTTTAATGGATTGGGTTTGGGGATGTGACTGGAGTAGACTGCACCTCGTTGCTCAAGGTATTGTCAATATGATTTTACTCAGTAAATTTCTTGGCATTTATTCCAATTTATATAATGTTGTGGAATTCATTATGATTTTTATAATGAATTTTTTTTCTATGTTTGGGTTCGGGATAGGGTCTTTGGTGTTGATACAATCTAGATGAGTCTTGGACTAGCGTAGGTAGTAATGGTTGAACTGTAATTAAAGGGATTTTCTTCATACGACGCTGGTGGACCATGAAAATATCTCTTTAGTATATGTTGTTTATATATCATGTGGTATGTGGTTTCTCCACCATGGTTATATAACATTAATTTTAAATGAATATTTCTTTGTAAAATCAATGGTTATATCATGTGTGTCATGGGACAATGGACTCTGATGCACAAGGTGATTCCTCAGCCATTGATTATTGGTGGATTAAATTAAAAAATGAGATTTGTGAGTTAGGTTATCCCTAAAAGGGTGTGATTTAAATGAAATTGGAATAGTTAGATATATTATACATTGATGTGGGTTCCCAATGTTTCATAGTTTTAGGAGTGGTGATGGACTAGGAATGGTTAGCTTAAAGTGTCACCATAAAATCTAAATGTTGGACAATGAGGTTGTAGGTGTTGTTATGTGATCAGGGACATGTCAAGGGACATGATTCCCTCCTAGTGATGGGTCGGGCTTGAGGTATGGGAATGGGATAGAGGACCATAGGTTGGGTTCCATGTTAGAAATAGGGCTTAGGGGACACAGTGGGTTCCCTAGTTTTATGCTGACCCTGGAGAGGGGTAGTTAAAGGGATCTGGACTACCAGTTTGTGTGTCATCATTGAACATGAGATATGGTAGATTGATCCTTATGATACTGTGACTATATGATGAAATGTAAAAGGAATAATTAATGAAATGATAAAAATTATAAAATCAAAATTTATAATAAATGGTAAAAATTTGGTATATGAAATAAGGATTCGGGGATGGAGGGTCAAGGCCCCCATGTGTAGGAAATGGTTCATGGGATGGTGGATTCCCCTAGGACAACATGATTATGGTCTTGGGGACGTTGGATTAGACTTGGTGGATATGTGTTTTTGGGTAGTGGATGAAATTACCCCCACTAGGGGGAGGAGACATGGTTCTTCGTAGGGGATACAATCCACCATGATGATGGATATATGGTTCTAGGTTGGGGAAGAAACGCCCCATCTGTATGACTTGTTCTGATTCTTGGGATGTCAATATTTCTACTCAGTGGATTATCATTTTCTTGGTATGGGTATGTTTCTACCATGTGGTTACTTTTTCCTACAGACACTCTGACATTGGACAAAATAGATATAGTTGATCTCGGATGTCACTTTATAACCAGAGGATCGATGGTGGTTAATTAATATTTTTTCAGTAGTTGTTTATTTATGATAAGCACAATCCAGGTGAAAAACAGTATATATTGGATATGTTGGGGACACTGTTGGTTATGGCCTACTGATTTATACTCACAACCTTCTCGTGTGTCTATGACACTTGGGTCATCATGTAGACCTCATTGATTGGAGGTTTATATAAGGTATAGGAACAATGCTTTTTGATTGAGCTACAAAAACATAGTGGGATTTGTAGATTGAGATTGTGGTGAGGTTCGGAGATAGTAATAGGGCCCCTTGTGTATTATTTTTATTATTTTATTCTATATATGGGATGAGTATAATGTGAAACCATATGTATTTTTATGCTTTCATGACATCATTATTTATATATGATGGAATGGTTTGGTTATTCATCCATTTATCCCAATTTATTATTATTATTATTGATTTTTCTTGTTATTTTTTTGGTCATTCCCCTCTCAAGTGAGGTTATAGTGTCTCTATGGTATAACCTTAGACTCTCACTGTTAGTGGATAGCCTCTAGTGTATAGGGGGAATGTCCAACGTCACATAGCACTCTAGTATGATTATTTATGAGTGAATTATGCTGGTGAGTTACATTAAATATTAATAATAAAAACTATGACTGAAATAAATTAAATAAATATCCCAAATAAAAAATGATTTGAATTATTTTTTAATTAATAATTTACTTGGATGAAGAAAAATTATATAATTTGAATATTTAAAATATATAACATCAATAAAAAAAATTGAATAATGTAAAACAAGTTAGATGAATTCTATAAAGGAAATAACGAGAATAAAAAATGTAAACTAAATGAATTACATTGTTAAATAAACATTTCAATAAGATATTTAAGTATCCAATTTAAAAATATAACTCAAATAAAAATAAAATTACGTAATTTTATTTCTTAAAATAATTATATTGAATTAAAATTTTAAAATAAATAAATAAAATATTGAAAGTAATTTTTTATGTTTAAAAATATATAAATTTATATAAATTTATTTAATTTAACATAAAAAGTATTTAAGAAAATATTTTCTTCATAAATGGATGTTCTAGATTGTGATATTTATTGTAAAAATATATATTAATGAACTACCCTAAAAAAATTTCTTATTTTTTCTACAATGATTCCTTTCATAAAATTATTATTTTAGTTAATATTCTAGCAACAAAATTACTTTTAGGAATATTTAATATATAATTTGAATTTTAAAATTTACGCAATATCAATCATTATAAAGAAATATTATACCCTATCATTTGAATAAACATTTTAATAAAAAATATGGATACATTTAAAATAAAAAATATAATAAAAAATTATATGAAATATGTGAATATTTAAAAATATAAGTTCAATTAAAATAATCAAATATTTAAAATAAATTACATGAATATTTTAAAATATTTTCATTAAATTTATTTAATTTCAATTTATTTTAATATAAAATAATATGAAAATTATTTAATAAAATATTGTCTTCAGAAATTCATGATCGAGATAACGTCTTTTTTAATAATAATTTGTAAAAAGACTACCTTGATGTGTGTAATCCCCGTTTTCCCAAACTGATTTCTCCCCTAATTGTCTTATTTTTTGAGAGAGTGGGTTCCCAAGATCTACCTTAAATGTGTGATTTGATTACCATAACATGTATAAAGCTTTATATATTCATTTATTTCACTTAATGTGATGGTAATATTAATTTTCATGTACTATATATATTTTAATATTATTTGATTACATGTCATATTGAGTGCTTATAGCGATTTTTAGATATAATGAAAACATAAAGATATTATGATAGCATTCTTAATCATTCAACATGTGGTATAGATATGTCATTCTAAAGGGGCACATATGATGTTTTACAACCATGTTTCATGAGCTCATAAGCATTGAGACTTCTCCTCATAAAGTTTTTACTTCTTGATCTTGAGTTAATGAGACCATGAGGACTAACCCGCTAATAGGAGAACCATATGTTTTCTGTTGTTCTGGTTATTTCTATTTATGCACATGCATATTGGTCTCTTTAATTATTATAAATGTATATCATTGATTGAAAAATATTTTTACACAAGGGAAACCATATAAGTGTGAGTTTGTGGAAAGAATGCTTGCATCATATTCAACATTGATTATTTTAACATTGATTGAATAACCAAGACATGATTTATTTATTTCAGGTATATAAAGTGATATATTGACACTCGTGGACAGGTTGGTAGTGAATTCATTAAACCTATGACCATGATAGAAGAAGGGATTTTCATATTATATGGATAAAAAGATAATAAATAACGAATAGAATTATAGTGGGACAAATATATATATTCTCCCTTATAAGATATCTTGTAATAAATAGAATTTATTATGAAATATATATTCATATCAAAGGATTTCATAATTATTTCTTGACCTTAATTATATAGAGTCCTTAATGTGTTTCTAAACACAACATCTAGTGTATGTGTAGAATTCACTTGTATCTTGATAAGGACCAAGTGGGTGAGCCACTAATTGTGTTCAAAATATTGTCCAATTATGACGAATCGAAGTTGAGGACATGGTGGAACACAATATGAGGGCCATGTAAAGTCTAAGTGTTAACAAAATCAATCTATTAAATAAATTCAATTTTATTCATGATTGGAATAATATTAATTGAATTTATTTACTCATTTTATTAATGAGTTATTATGATACATAAAATAAGAATATTTACGAAGAAATATTCTTTATTTAATGTTCATTAAATATTTAGAGGGAGGTTTGACTTGAGTTAATGACTTGTATTTTGTTATGTAGCATTATTTTAATGTTTGAAGTGGTAAAATATCTATGATAATGGTGACAGGTTATGACCCCCGATGATGACACATCTTAAATTTGAAGAGGTATTGTTTTTAATAATATATGGTTATTTCTAATTACTCAATTTGAAACTTCATTATTCTATCATAGTTACAAGGCCCATATGAAAAAAATCAATCCCAATTGATTAAACTGAACTATCCTGGTTTTATTTTGGAAAATCCAAAAAATATATTAGAGGGGTTTTGGACCGCCACACTAAACAATTTGGTTCCATGGATGTGTGAACTTTAGTTAATAAATAGATAATTTTCATATTATTATGAACTAATTATATATTGTTTTAATTTCCATGCATAGTGATTTCCAGGGTGTCTTTTACTGTGTTAAATTATTTGTATAGACATTCACCCCAAAATTATATCTCATTGCATTAATCTTATTAGTTATGTAATTCTAATATTATAAGGATTAATAAAGAACATCTATTACAACCTCCATGTACCATATTTGTGTGTGTGTATGTTATTATGTTAATGGAAGTTAGTACATTTGACCCATAATGGTTTCTCAATACTTATAATTTACTTATACTACATTACTATTTTTTGTTTCCAATAACAATACCAATTATTTGATGCATGTTTTTTCAGTGATACACTTTAATAATGATCGATCACATGTTCCTTATTTTGGAATTCCATGAACTTTCAACAACTTCTATCATTTTAATAACATGTTATCAACATGATTGTCTTATCTACATTTTTCATCATGATTACATTTACTTCATCACTATCATTGGTGAAAGATAATTCATTACCCAAAAAAAATTATTATTATTTTCTATATAATAAATTGTTATATTTATTTCCCATATTTATAACATTGAAAAAATACATAATTATTTTCTTAATATTTTCTTGTGGAAAAATAATGACCTCTTAAGAAGAAGTAACGACTCATGATTTTCAAATTCCCTGATGTGAATTAGATTGATTTTTATTAAAATACTGTTTACAATAAATGTGGTTGATGTTCAAACAAATATCATTTATCAAATGAAAAAAGAATCATCGCCACCCTAAGTAAATTAATGTTGATGATTACATACCTATTGTTCCAAAAAGTGAACATTGATGATCTTTACAATATGAGAGAAAAAAATTTGACATATCATACTTGTACAAAATAACTGTTTCAATCTAGATTATGATGAATAAATCATCATGACATAGATGATATTTTTTTGTATTTTTGAAATAAATGTTTTATTTTATTAGTCCTTTTCTCTTATTTATTATATTTAAAACATATTTACTATATTTATTGATATTCATCTCCCAATTTGGATTAAATTGTTTAATTTAATATTCATGTTATTGTCTTGAAAAAGTCATAAAACATGTTGAAAAGTTTTATTTCATTCTCAGATGTGAATGAAAATATACATAATTTTGAGTTAAAAATAGTATTGGATGAATATGATATTTTTCAAATGATCATTATGCCTTCTTTTTTTACAAAAAATTATAATAATATCACCAAAATTAGTAGTTTTATGATGATATGTATTTAAAGAGAAAAATTAATTTTATCAATATTTATAAAATAGTGCATCCCTAAAGGATGATATGAAAATAGTGACCTATGAAATTATGTTTTCAAATATTTTCCATCAATCAATTTTTGTTCTTATAGAATAAATATCAATAAAAATTATGATTTATCAAGTGTTATCAACATTTTTGTATTATTAATCACAACTCTTGAATAATTAGTATATTATCACATATTTACATTTATCTATTGTGAATGTTAATGAGAGGCTTTAAAAGAGAGAATATATTCATATCCAATGGTAGAAAATTTATAATAAATAATGTTTTTATATCAATTATCAATGACTTTTGTTAACCATTAATGATATTATGGAAAAAGGATATCATATAGAGAAATTAGATAATGGAGGGGTTAAATTACTCTAGATATAAAAAGAATTCATAATAGATATAAACTTATTTCAATGAATGTGTTTCATTAAATAGAAACTATTATGGTAAACCAGAAGTTACAAATACTCAAACATTAAATACATTAAATTATCATTTATGACATGAATGATCAATTATAATGGAGAATATTGATACAATTATATATTAAAATCAATTTATTGATTAAATAGTTGGCTTAAATCATGGGGGGATTGATGGATTTATTTAATTGATGTTTAGACTACTAATTTAACAATTATAATAGAGTTATCCATTCTCATTATGTCATTATTAATTACTATATATGATGTTTTACCATGAATTACATAATTTATAGATAAACCATTTATATCACTTCCAGCAATATTGGAATTGAATTTCCAATATTTATAAGTATATGTTATGAAATATAGATATGGGTGCACCGACATTCCATGTGACACCATATAGATATTATATAATAGATGCATATATTCAATGATCGTGTGTATTATTATTTTTTGGTGAGTATATATCATATTCTAGGCATGTTGATTAAAATAAATAGTGAGCATCATATAACATATTTAAAATGGTCTAGCCATTAAGAAGAAGATCACATAATTTATATAATTGTGAGGTGGGGTTTTAACAATATAAACTAAAATCATTATGGATCGGAGAATGTGTTGGTCGAAAATGTTGGGCCTACGGGTCATGCGACTCCATTTCATAGAAACCATCCTACATGTCATCCAGATTACTAAGGTCAACCAACAATAGATCTAAAAAATAATTTAAAATGGTATGCATGGCCAATTACCATCCCACATACCCGGATCCTCAACTGTAGATGAAAAATAGACACAGTTCCAATTTATAAGAGGTTTCTGTTGAATTAAATTTTAAAAATAAGAGGCATTGAAGGTGGGATTGAAAATAATAAAATTTTGGCAGTTATGTTATCATATTTTTAGATTATTTAAAATATGAAAATGTGGAAAATCAATAATCGTGCATTGGGGATAAGCTTACCGTGAGACTTGTGCGAGGAGCGCCGAATGTAGGTCGATTTTACAGTGATATTGGAAAAGTGACTATTTTAATGTTTTTTAAATTTTAATTTTCTAAACAGGATAGAATATTGTGTATTTTATTAAAAAAATCAAATCACAAAAATACTAATGAACAGAGTTATTGACTTTTGGTCAGTCTATTCAATTTTCCTTTTCCTTTTGCATTGATGTTCATTAAATTTCCTTTTAGGTTCTTTTGTGGTGATGATTTATGGAATATATTTTACTCATTGAGAGAGTTGGAGGAAATTAGAAGAATAAATTAATTGAGTGGGTTACTTATGACACATGGAAACATAGTGATGGCTGATTGTGGCACATGAGTTAAAGAATTCGATATAAATATAGATATTCATTTATGTGCGTAAGTGTATTTGTATTAAATAAATGTATTCATAAATTATGCATGAGTTTTAGAAAATGTATTCATAATATAAGAATAATACAATATGAAAATTGTTAATGATGAATAGGGATAGATGAAATAATAAACAACAATTAGAAGAATTGTGTACTATAATTGCATAAAATATATATTGTATGAATATATTTTTGAAAAAGGTATAAAAGTAGTATTGGAATCATATAACAGTAATAGTCTATGTTGAAATATAAATATTGAGAAACATGAAATCTGTATTGATTTTTTAGAGATGTTCTAATATTATTATTGAATGTTACAAATTTTAATTGTGAATATAGAACAAAAACATTTGAATTAATTGTATAATACAAATACATGTCATTCTCAATGTATATGTCAAATACATAATTAAAATATATACTTGAATCATGTGATTACTGTTCATGAACCATCATGAGAATCAACCTAATTATAATATTTCTTTTGAAATAAATCTTTGTATACCTACCTTCCATGAAATATTAGCAGATGTGGTGCATAAAGTACAAATGTAAGACTCCATTTAATGCACCAAACATAAAAATTCTTAATAAAATATATTTAAAATTTAATAAAATCAAACTAGAATTATGAATAATTTTATGAAATTATGACCAATCAAACATACTCTTTTGGAATATATAAAAAAGTAAAATGTATAAACTTTTTTCTAGAAGAATAAATTTTATATTAAATTATATTTATTAGTTAAACAAGATATTCCAAAAGGATTAATTCCATTAAATTTCAGATTTCCTAATTATCAACATGACCCACTGATTTAACTGCAATCAGTAAACTGAAATACATGATTTATTCAGGACACACTAAATATAAGAATAAATAAAATGAAAAACCTTACTATGTAAATCCAATAAGATACATATTTCATGGGTTTCAATCCACACAAATTTTCACTTAAATGAATTCATATCTAAGGTATACCTCTATAAAAACACATTTCATGATTTAAAAACACCTATGAATCAATGTATTACATATAAATGTAAATTAATGTTTCTCATCCCCTATCTAGAGAATATATAGTGGTTGTTTCATTATATTCATCTTGACTTGTAAATAAAATTAGAAACACAACTCCCATATTTCCACATATAAATAATATCCTGTTAAGTATGATTTTAATGATAAAAATCATTAATTTTTCCCAATTGATTAGTTATTGAAGGTAAAAAATAATTTGGATAATAAAACTGAACACAATAGATTAATTCTGTAGAAAGATTGAATGAAAATTAAAAATACTTTAAGATGATATCTCTTTGAAAAATTTTCATATATTTTAATTCAATCACCAACTTCCATTATTGAAAATATAAAAACACAATACTCTTAAGTCAGAAGATATCTATTTGGTAAATTTATGGATTTCTGATTATTCTAGATAATATCTTCAAAATATATGAATAAAATGAAAATTTAAAATAATACACATATTTATATCTTAAATTTATATAATATATCAAAATATTTTTTTTGAAGGATCTATATAAATATAAAATTTTCATACAAAAAGAGGAATTAAAAATAATAATTTGTGGAAAATAGTTATATGACACAAAATGTTTCCATTCAAGTAATGTAATTCTTAAATGGATGAAGAGGGAAATTACAAGAATATATATCATAAATAAGGTTATGTAAGTAAATTTAGAGTGAAAAGGTGCCTAAATTACGAGGATTTGTGATTTTGTAAACATTGTACCATCCTCAAATTCAACTACATCTAAAAAATACTTGAATAAAAAATTAGAAAATTAAATCATAAGAAAATGATTGAACATAATAAAGGTTAAATAATCTGATATTGGGAAACCTGATATAAAAATTGGTGATGAATTTTTCATTGGGTGGACTAGAATATTGCACTAAAATTTCACCTCAAAATAATTATAAAATGTATGGGAGATCAACTCATTATCTTGGTCACTATGTATTGAAAATTAATGTCTTGTTTTCTTTGTACTTAATACTAAAATTAAATATTATACTTATCAGAATATAATATAATTTTTTTGCATCGAAAACCTATAAATGAATGCATTTTAAAGTTACATCTAGAATCCAGAATCTGAAAAATTGATTGGTATCTAACAATCGTAATATTTCAAGCTTATTAAGTATGATAGATCACATGATTGTAAGATCCAGATAGTGTATCAATGTTTTCAAACACTTTAACACAAATAGAAATGATAAAATTATTAGAATAGAACATAACAACAATCAACTAAAATAAATAATTAACAAATACTCATGAACAATCTTAATATCAACATTATAAGAAGAAAATACTTCCTTATAACTAAATTAAGATGACCTCAAAACACGTATGGATATTAATTGAATTGAAAAATATTTAAAATAATACTATATAAACATAAATAGTTAAATAAAAATCGACTGAATCAATGAGAAATAATTTACACAAGGAAATCGATGATTAAAAAATCAATTTATAGTTATCTATATATGAAATCAGATAGAGGCTTGAATATTCATAATATAAAACATTGAACTGACCATAAAATGCATCATCATGTAATTGCAGCATTGAAAATCAATCAAAAGGAGAAGAGATCAAGCTTCCACTATGAATTAAACACACTAAAAAGAGCTTTTCCTAACAACCCACTGTCTATAAAATGAAAATCCATAAGTTATATTTGAGTCTTGAACATAATCTTATATAAAAAAATTAAATGAAATAATGAAAAAACATACCTTCATGATCCAATAATCCATGAATGCGAGTATTAAATATTTTATATTTACCATAATAGAAGCAATCAATTAATCAATATAATTTAATAATAACCATATTCTCAAGCAATTTATTTGTCATGAAAAGAGAAGAATATATAGAGGGATCATATTATTTGTCAACCCCCATGAATTGATTACTAGAACTATAAAAAGAATAGAAATCTATTATTAAGAAAAAATTACAATAAAAATGACAGACTAAATTATTTTTTAAAACATAAAATCAATATAAAGAAATATAAATTTAAATTATGTATTAATGTAGAGAATCATTGGAAATGAAAAATTAAATAATATAAATAAATATATATATATATAGTAATGTCATTAATTTGTATAACGCATTATACCAAGAGAATATGTAATTTGATGATCATAAAATAATTTATATTAAACATTACATGGGAATTTAAGATGAAATTAAAATTTGCACTGAGATAATAAATTCTATATGAACATTAATAAACTATAAAAAGTGATATATTGATTAAATATTGGAAATAAATAATTAAACCATATTCAATTAAAAATAATGTAGGAAGTAATGGGTATTGAGTATTTTTTGAATGTATGAGTTATAGAAATTAATATTTCTAACATTATATATATTCTTAGAGCATATAGATTTTTCTAGGATGGAATATCTCACCAGCTGTTTAGGTGAATAGTTTAGAGGTTGATGTAATTTGGATATGAAAATGTTGGAATGTCGACGTGGTCAAAAATTTAATCGATAAAATACAAGGTGACTGCAAAGAATAGTTCACAACTATATCATAAAGAAATTATGATTCTTGGGTATCAAAGTGAGAACAATAATGGTGGACATGAACATTCATTGGAAAAGAAAAATCCTTAATTTTATAAATCAACATTATTCAAAATAGCCATATTTGTAGTGGAGGTGGAAGATCCTTGAAATTCAAAAAACTATATATTTTTTAAGATATATAAAACATTAGTGTATACTTACGGTATTATATTTTTTTTAGAAAATCCTCGATGATTTTAGAGTTATGAGAAAATGATGATTGGACATATGTATCAAGTCTTTGGGAGAGCCTCAATAGTGGAGTAAATGCACAACCTTTGAACAAAAGAATGTCGAGACTACATGGTGGGATGTCTACTAAAATCGACAGAGGTATATGCATGCAACTATAGACAACTATATTTTAAAAATTGGAATAACTACATTCAAAAATTGAGGAGTGGATGATTCCTAAAATTAATATCAATTTTAAATAAAAATATACACTTTGAGTTATGCCGGTCACATCGTCTGTCGGATTAAGGTTTGGATAACTCCTACACATTACAAATGGATTATGTAGAATTTTCATAAAGTATCAAATCAATCCTAATGTTTTTTCTCAGTTTTGAGTTTGAAACTTTTTTTACTAAAATTATATTTAAAACTACAAAATTTAACTTTGAATCAAACTTGTCATATCATGTGTTGGTCTGATCTGAGACTAATTCCACCACATCCCAAATGAATTAGGAATAAATTTCCTAAATTATAATGACAATCAGAGTGTATTATCTTTGTTCATAAAAAGTGATGCATGTTTTGAACTAAACTAACAATTTTAAAGAGATAATGGATGCTCTGTTTCATACCAGTCACACTATGCATCAGATTTAGGTGAGGTTGATTCTTAAATATAAAAAATGACTCATGGATAATTTTTTTAATGTATCAAAACAATAAGAATTCATTTCATTGGTTTTCAGTATGTCGATTGTTCTTTTTACCGAAATTATAGTCAGTTATATATAAAAAGACACACTTAGAGTCATATCGATCACATTGTGAGTTGGATTGAGGATTGGATGATTCATACAAATCAAAAATGAACTATGGATTTTTTTTCTAAAGTATAAAAACAATTTTAATGTGTTTTATCTATTTTCCGTATGTCACTTGTTATTTTTACTAAAACTAATGTCAATTTTAAATAAAAATACACACTTAGGGTTATACCTATCACACTGTGCATCATATTGAGGTGGGGTTGATTCCTACATGTCTAAAAATTACTTATGGATAATTTTAAAAAATTATTAAAAAAACCAAATGAATTTTAATTGTTTTGAGTATGTGAGTTTTTCCTTTTACTAAAATATCATTTCAAATTGGAAACGTAAACTTTGACTCATACTGATCACATAGTATATTGATTTGATGTGATAATAATTTATAAAAATATAAAATTACTTCTGAACCATTTTACTATGTTATCAATATAACAATAGTTTTTTTCTTGGTTCTTTGTGAGTGAAACATGTATAGAACTAAAATTTCAATTTTAAATTCATAATATATACTTTGAATCATTCCACTAACAATGTGCATTAGATTGAGGTGTGGACGATTAATACACATAAAAAATGACTTATGGATCATTTTGATAAAGTATCAAAACAATCTAAATGTGTTTTACTCATTTTTAATATGCCACTTTCCCATTTTACTATAATTTATGTGAATTTTAAATAATATGACACCCTTAGAGTCATACTGGTCACCCCATGCATCGTATTGTGGAATGGTTGATTCTTACACATAAAAAATGACTTATGGATAGTTTTAATATAGTAATAAAATAATCAGAATGCATTTTTTTTTGTTTCTAGTATACCTCTTGTGATATCTAATAAAATTTGTGTAAATTTTTAAATAAAAAGATGCACTTAGAGTTGTACTAGTCACACCATGCACCATATTGAGGTGAGATTAATTAATATATGTAAAAAATGAATTATGGGTTGTTTTCATAAATAATCCAAATAATATGAATTCATTTTTTTGGTTTCTAATAGGTATCTTGTTGTGTTTACAAAAATTAATGTCAAATTTGAATAAAAAGAGTCAGTTGGAGTTATACTAGTCACACTATGTTTTAAAGCTGAGTTGATCCATATATTTCAGACATTACATAGAGAATATGTTAACAAATTTTATAAAAAATCTAAATGATTTTTCTTGGTTTTTAGTATGCCACATGTTCTTTCTAGTAAAATTAAGGTTAATTTTAAATAAAAAGACACACTTGGAGTTATATCGGTCACACTATGTGTCAGATTGAGGTGAGATTGATTAACACACATCAAAAATAACTTAAAGATACTTTTATTAATGTATAAAAATAAAAAAAATCGTTTTATTGGTTTTTAGTATGTCACTTCTTCTTTTTTTCTGAATTTTATGTTTAATTTAAATAAAAATACCCACATTGGGTCATAATAGTAACCCCATGAATCTGATTGAGATGAGGTTGATTCCAACACTTAAAAAACAACATATGGATCGTTGTATTAAATTATAAAAACATTCTAAAAACATTTTCTCATTTTTTAGTTTTTTACTTATTCTTTTTATTATAATTATTGTCAATTTTATTAAAATGAAATGATTGGAGTCATATAGGTCAGACTATGTGTCAGAATGAGGTGTGGTTGATACCTACACATCAAAAATGACATGTTTATCATTTTTATAAAGTATAAAGACAATATGAATGGGTTTTAATTATAACATCACAAGTACTTTTTACTAAAATTAATGTAAATTTTAAATTAAAAGGCACACATAGATTCATACATGCCACATCATGTGTCAGATTGAGGGGCAACTAATTTCTACACATCAAATTGACTTATGGACCAGTTTCCTAAATTATCATAGCATTCTTAATGTGTTTCATATATTTTGGGTATGTGAGGTGTATTTTGAAGTAAAATGTAAATTATAAACTAAAAATATACAATTTGATTAAAAACGAGCACACTGTCTATCAGATTCAGATGTGGATGATTGAGTATGCGATATGTGTTATTCTTTAAATTATCTGAAGAAATATATAATAGAATAATATGCTCCATTTTGATGGAAGAGAAGCCCCATTCTCCCAGAAACACTTAACTTTTCAAGAAACATGGGGTTTCCTCTTCCATAAAAAAGGTGTGTGTTATTTATTTTTTGTCTTGTAGATGATATTAAAAAGAAAAATATGACATCCCAAATTTTTTTGAAAAAATAGGTATTATATTAAAATTATAATGATGTTAGCTTAATAATAATAGAAAAATTATAAAAAAATTAATAAAAAAAGTAGTATTATTTCACCTTTTCATGATGGTTGTATACATTCATGACCCATTTCATTGTTGTTGTCATCACTATGTAATCCTTGAAGCCCAATATTGCATGATAAAGTTACTCTTCAAACAAACCTCCCCAACTCAAGAAAAATAATCCACCGGTATAGTAAAACAATAATTAGATTATTAATTCTAAAAAAAAATAAGTTAAACCTAAATATAAAACAATACATTAATAAAATGTCAATTTTAAAAAGAAACCATATAATTTTAGCTTCAAATATTAGGACATCGTGCATCAAATTGAGTTCATGATCTTAGTAAAGGAGTGAATGGATCGTCCTTTCTGATGAAGTCATTTCATTTTGATCTCTGTGATATTAAAAAAATAATTATGAGATACAATTGATAATGAAATTAACTAAAAAATTGATAAAATTAGGAGAAATACAATTTAATAAGTAGTAAAAAATCACATCTTCTTGATATATATGTACATTCTAAATTTAGGTATTCTTCTAGTTCATTTCTAAACAAATCTATTTTATTTTTTGAATATGTGGATTTTACAAAGTCATGGTAGTAATGTAAAAGGATAAATACACAAAGGATTAAAAAATATTTTAGATTAAATTTTAATTATGTTCAAAAATACCTCTTCAAGTATACTTGTTTTTGGATTTTATATAATCTCTCATAAATTAAAAAATATAATAACCACGATGTTTTAAATTAGTTTTTTCCAGACACTATAGAAACATTGATAAAATTATCTAATTTTTTTTATATGTGTTTTGATTGTGAAATATTATTATATATACCCTGATACATATCCACTTGTAGAAGTTGAAATCCTCTATGTGCGCAAATATTTTCCTCATTCCTTGAATATCAAGATATTTAAATGCTTCCCTATCATAAAATAATTCTTATTAAAACATAATATAAAATCTATAACATTGATTTTTGTTCTAAAATGTTTGATGTAGTGTATTTAAAATTGAAACATTTCATCATTTGTGGTCAGTTTTTTGGGTATCCATGCAATTAATAAAGAAATTAAATATATGGAATATCCAATTTGAAGATAATGAGTACCCAATGTTCCCTTAAAAATAAAATATCAACAATAAATTAATGGAATGAAAATATATTTTATATGATAAAATATTATTGTTTTACACCTATGTTGTTAGTATTAAGAATATTTTTTCATTTGTAATATTCCATTCAAAATATTTGGCCAACTATGTCATTATATCATCAAAAAAATTCTACTTTGGTTTGGTATGTAGATGTGACGCGTGGATTAATATGTCCAAATTAATGTTCATGGGGAAATCCTCTCAATTGGTACTCATATTCATGCTAATAAAAAATATGAATTTTTTTATTCAAAATTAATATATTATATCATCTATTGGAAAATATAAATCAAGAAAATACACCACGTGTATACATTTACAATTAAGACTCATCTCCATTCATTCCTGGAGATTTCATTTACATTCTTAAAAGTAACTAATTCTAAAATTGAATCTATATATATTTATTCTTCAAAATAAACTATGTAATTACTACCTCTTTGTAGCCTTGTATCTTCAAGAACCTTAAATGTTAATAAATTTGGATATTCAATGAGTGGGGTAAAGGTTATTTTTGAAGATTTTTTTGATCTTTTGTTTTATCCTTTAGATGTGTTTGGTTCAACCTTTCATTCCACCCCTTCCCTTTTTCCTTACACAATACCATTCACTAGTTTAGTCAATTTTTCATTAATTGTTAATGGTTTATAATGAAAAATAAATAACTAATTAATACATTTTTATTGACTTGTTTTTATAATATATGATAGAAATTCTATGAATGTTCCTATAGCTTTCTCGACCATATAAATATTTTCCTCATCCTGTGGAATAGGTTTCTCAACACTTGGATCACGATCTTTGTTAATAATCACAGTCACATGACCTATTTGAAGTTGTTTATTGTGTAGAGTGACTTGTTGGATACAGGACATGATTGACCTCATAAAAAGGCAATGGGTGGGTGTTGATAGATAAAAATGAAAGACATTTTCACACTGTAAAATATAAATACACTAACTGTATCATTTTCTCCCTGATTCACATTTCACAGAAATAGCTATTATAATATTTATTACCTCATTTAAGATAACTCTTTGTAGGGAATGTCTCACCTCAAAGATTGTGGTGGTGAGGTGAAAATATTCATGCAATGGTTGTTCTTGATTTTTTTCCTTCTCTTTGATTCCCCCCATTATAATTTGTATCAACACAGACTACCAATGAATTTTTTATTTAATAGAAGATTAACATTCTTGTGTATCTTCGATTTGTTTATCTTTATCCACCTTTTATTTTATTTTCAAAAAAATTGTCACCCTAAAACCCTCACCTCTAGCACAGTCATACTGTTCTAACTGCTTCAATGACACTAATAGTAGGTGTTCATTTGGTATAGTTTTTGATGATTCCTGTGTCTATGTCGAAATGAAAATATAGGTAAATAAGTAATAACTATTATGTAATAACAATTGAAAGAAAAATTAACTTTTATTATGTCATGCTTATGCATTATTCCTATACATTTTTTATTCTTTCATCTATTAGTTTCACTCCTTTTCTTAAATTTTCCTGCTTCTATAACACATGACATGGGATGGAAGTGATTTTAGATTTGGATTCATCAATATACATATAAACAGAGGAGAATAATTATGTTATTGTTTCATGTCACATAAATTAAATATGGTATATTTAAAATACATACCAACATTTTTAAATTGAAGCGTACCCCATGGTTTCTTTACAGTAAGGGAATACTGCTTTTTCTTTCCATTGATTATTTTTATTACACAGTTATTGTTTTATAAATTATAAATTATCAATAAATGTTATTAATACATGTATTTTGAAGAAATGTATTACCATCCACAATGTACATGAAAATATATATAATCACAACAGCCAATAAACACATCCCATTCTCCTTTTCATATGAGGTGTGCATACATATGTTGTGGGGGTGAGTTTTTTCTCCCTTCAACATCATTGAGATGAAATTTTATTATAATTGTGTGAAATACTCTATGAGTATTTCCAGAAATAATTAATTAAAATTTCTTATGGTAGTCACATTCTAAAAATACACTCTATAAAGGATAATGAAGAGTAATTCAATGTTTCTTTATTTTATATAATAGTAAAATAAAGAAAAGTTATCATAGTGTTACCCAAATATCTTCAAAAATAAATGTCATAACTATAGGCACAACATGTTTTCATGATTCTACATCAATAAGAACACATTGTCGAGGGATTAGACTAGGCAAACTATTAAACAGGGCTTTCTTGGGGTTGATATGATGGTCAAAGACTTTCCATATGACATCCAATTTGATTTCAGTTTTCCCTAATAACTTTTACCAACATCATCACACTATGGAGCTCTTATTTTTTCAGGTACATTTGTTTTTCACCATATAATTTTTCCATAGGATCAACATTTTTTATATGTTCTTCCTATGGATTGGTAGCATCAGCATGTGAAAATGGTAATTTTTCTTTACACTCGGAGAAGAATCATGTAGAGAAGCATATTGTTCCTCTAGGATAGAAGTATTATCATGTGAATAAAGTCATTTTTTTCTACACTAGTAATAGTAGTAGGATGATAAACCTATTATTACATTGTATTGGGATCATCAACACCTACATAATTTAATATCTACCTATGTTGTCAAACATTTGATTTAGATTACATATAAGTGTTATTGAATTGATAATAACATGTGGTAACATAATTTATATTACAGAAAAAATATAACAGGATTATTGACTCTATTTTTAAAAGGATGAAGGGATTTAAACCCTATATTAAGTATTAAAATCCCTTCATTATGGCATCATCTAACATATAATACCACATCTACATTGGGACTTATGAGAAATGTTTATGTTGTCCCAATGAAAGGGTCATACTCAGTTAAATTTTCATCTAACCCTTTAGGTGTTTTGGTAGATAACACAAAAATTATCCACTATTCGTTTACATGATCTAGAACATATAATACATATAATACCATTGATTTCAATATAATGGGTCCATCTTTGTATCATTTCTTACTGAAATCCACCTTCATGAATCTGAATTCACTTAATTTAATAGCACTACTATTACCAAACCACTTCCATTGATAAATGGGCCCCTGGAATGTTCTATAATCCAACTCCCATATTTTTTAATGATGCCAAATTATGACATATTCTCACAAATTTGATTTCATTCCTTGGTACAAGATACATGCATCGCTTTATCCATAACTATAACACCACTATTTATCATGGTACTGATTTTATCTTGTTCATTTGTATTGAACATTTAACCATTAATTACATAACCATTGTAAGATAATACATTAACACTAGGTTTCTAGCTATCCATAAAAGTTGTTTTAAAATTTAATACGTATTTTCATCCAAATCCATTAAAATGTGGTCTAAAACAATATTATAAACTATTTATTAGTTGTAGTTGATATCTATATTTCATCTCTTGAAGGATTCAAATGCCTAAGAATTTCATTACAGTTTTCAACATATAGAGAAACCTCTAAATTTAATAAAAAACATAAATATGGCTCTGCCCTAAATATGAAATTTTGACTGTGACAACATCTATTAAAGAAATTACTTCACCCACAAGCTTCAGAGTGTGAAGATATTTTGGTTGACCGATGCTTTCCACATTGGGTAGGTTGTCAGTATAGAATTTCTTAGTTTCCTCAACTGTATAACACTCTGCAATACAACCATCAGGTCGATGTAAATTTTTAGCTAAAAATTTCAAATTATTCATATACTATTCAATGGGTTAAATCTATTTATAATATATGGGACCACAATGTCAAATCTATCTCACCAAGTGAATCATCAGGTGAACAATTATATCAGAAAATTATTCTAGGAAGAACATTTCTAATTCACATAATATGATTGAAATTTATTTTTTCATAGTTGGAAAATTCATTTGGTGTATATCTTTATTTCATATATCTTTGAAAAAGAAATAGGTCTTGATTAATTTATGACAATAATTCTTATGAAAAATGTAGCATCAAGCTACATGCATTTGATCTTACATCAAAACAAGATTGTTACATGATTTCAGAACCATTAACATTAAATCAATAATTGAAATGATATTGTTAATATTAAATGAATACCCCCTCTAGAACCTTTATATCACTCATTATATTGAAATATATATATATCATTCTGGAAAAAAAAGTGTGTAAGCAGTCGAAGGAAGAAAATTCCATTGTTCACCCTTCACTACTATCAACTCTTCCGATATTCTCATGTCAATCATGTCTTACCTTACCTTAATTCCATATTTTGTTTCATACATATAGTAATGTTCCAATGAAATTATCATATAAATTTTTTTCAACATGCATTACATCAAGAAAATGCATAACATATTGAGAGTTCAAGTATTCTAATTCATAAAATACAGATCTCTATTTCCAAAAGGATTTCATATGTCTTTTCAAAAAAAATTACCAATATTAGTGTCCATGTATTTTAATTTCTCAAACAGCAGATCATCTATTTGTGGAGATGGTGTTGTACATTTTTATGAACACTCATGGAATGATGCTATACTAGATTGCTAATTTTTCCGTTAGGGTATAAATATGTGATGTCCTAGAAACATAGACCTCAATGAATGTTTCAACTAAATTGATTGTGTACCTTCTTTGAAAATGGGACACACTTTATTTAGATAAATGATATATCCTAATAATTTTCCATAAGAAGGAACGTCATTTATCACCCCGTACAATATGGCTCTCACTGTGAAATATTCATTAATGTAAAAAAACATAGAATTTTACACCTAAAACCCACAAAAATTTCAAATTGGTGATGAATAGACCTAAATAAACATAAATATCATTATCATCTTGTTTTGGTCCTGATATAAGATAGATAACATAACATATTTGTGTTTCATTCATAACCATGAGTGAAAGTTATAATTTACAAACAAAATAATCCCTGTACTGTGAGCGATGAATTGAATGTTGAAAGGATTCAATCCATTGTTATATAGTGCAAGATGAAGGATTCACATATCATTTCTAAATTCAGGATACTCATGATCAATTATAATTCATAGAGAAGAGTCATGTAGGTGATGAATTTTCCCATCATTTTTTTTTGAATTTTTGTGCCACATTAATTTCATTGTAGTCTCCACACGTTCATATAGGTGCCGAAACATTGTAATTATTTCAAAGTACCATACATGTTCGGTAGGAATTGATTCATCTATCTTGTATCAAGAAGAAAAAAACATTACGCATTATTTATGAGGTTTTTTGGTCCTTCTGAAAGAGAATATATTAATTTGGACATGAATGTATTATATTTAAGATCATACCCATTTTATTATAGAATTCATTTAGTTTCATATTTTCTCTATGAATCTCATTATCTTATGTGAGAATATTATTCAAGAGATAAATTAGTTCAATAAAACTAGATTCACTCCATTTATTTCAATATTTTAATGTATACAACTTCAGTATGGGTGACAATGTTGTATATTTTGTAAAACCAGGGTAAAATGACGTCTCTTCACAACTCTTTAACTTCTCATAAAATTTTGGGAATCCATGAAGTTAATAATTAAATTTTATTGTCATTTCATCAATATGTTATTCATCATAATTCACACCTATAATCATATCCTTGATAAATTAGTCTTTATTATCTACACATGCAATCATATCATATGATCTATAAAATGCAGTTATATTCCAGCCATAAGCTACATTAAAATTTTTCCCGTGTTTTTTTCTATCGTTATAACATCGATCAATTCAATTATAAATAAATTGTTTTTCAAGTCATCCAGACAAATTAGTCTTCAATAAAAATATCATAAACAAAAATAAAGTCTTTAAGATGGGTCACACACATGATATTCTATAAACAAGATGAAATCATCCACCCCATCTTTGTAATATTCCTTTATACCATTTCCATCCATCCATTTATCTCTTTATATCCATCAAATTTTATTTTTGTAATATTAATATTTTTCCATGTAAATAAATACATAAAAAGGGGCCTTTATAATAAGGGTAACCCAATATTTTAATGTTTTAAATAAATTCATATTTTTTTGAATCCAAGGTGTACTTTATATTTAAAAAATTAATTAATCCACTATTTGTATGTGTTATCTTCTAAATTCATCCACAATGATCACCAGTACTTGTTTTTTATGACTACTGCTCAAAGTAGTTCAAGAAAGATAGGTGCATGTCCAAAAGTGATGGGGGTGATTAACAGGTAAAAAATGAAATAATAATTGTTTGGGGGATGAATCTAATGAGGATTATAGTAAGTATTCCATTTTTCTCCAATACTCGTCTTCTTAGATGCTAACACCAAATTAGAGAAAAGATATAGTTTGGATGACTCTCTTAACATAATCCCTACAGGTGATGTCAGATGAAATTTGGTTTTAGAGTTATAATGGGGTATGAAATTAATTTACCTTTTTTTGGAGTAAGGTCATGATAGATATCCTATGGGTTGGATATTTTCAGTGACATTCCTTTTCCATTGTGTTATTATCAATATATATTATGAAGGAGGTGATATTTTTTGTATCTATGAGGTATCTGAATGTTAATATGATCATATAAATATTGATACCACCCCTTTTCCTTATACATGTTTGCATTTATAATATAGATACCACTCATCCTGTTGATATATCATAATACATTATAAAAAATGATTAATTTATTCACTCAAATTTCAAATCAGAAAGAACTATTTTAATGTCAATGTGACATTTAAAAGATCATTTATTTATATCATCATTGAAATCAAAAATATCAGCCCCATTCTGAAACATCATATAAATCCAATTTATTCTCTTTAATACAAATAAATTTCCCTTAAAATCATATTTACATGATAAAAATTTAAAAAATAAAAATATTTAATGTAATAATGAAAACATAAATAAAAATGAAAGAAATATTATTTTAAAACCATATTAATTAAAGGAAATATTACTATTGAATATAATAATTCATTCAAAAATAAGAAAAAACAAATTATTATATTTTAAAAATATTTTCAACACTGAAATTTAATTTCCAATCATTAAGTTCATAATCAAATAGTGAAAGAAAATAAAAGTCACGAAATATCTTGTCATTAACATCACACCTCTTAGTTCTATCAGAATTTTCTAGTTCTTAAATTGTTTATCTTTTATGGTGTCATACCTCACAGTTTGTTTAGAATCCAAAACTAGTGCTATGATAACTTACTTATTTATGAGTAAACCATGATATACTAATGAAATTATAAAAGTGAATCAAAAGTATAAATTCATTATACTATTGATAAATTGAAAAAATTATGCAAGTATAAAAGTATAAATATCAAATGTTTAAATATTTATAATAGTATATAAAAATAAATGCGTATATAGAATTATAAAATAATAAATAATCTAAAAAAGAATATATTTTTTATGGAAATATACATAATTTATAAATGTATAAAAATTTATCAAAGTATATAAAAGTGCGTTTATGTTATAGAATTATATTATTTTACAATTTTTTACACTACTATAAATTAATTCTATCTCAATGCATCAATACCCATGAATTAGAGAAATTTTGGGTGTGAGTTTTATATTCTTGTCTATTCCCACAGTTTGGTTACAACCATCAGAATACATTTCCCTGATTACAAAATTTTATCGGGCTTCCCCACATAATTTTTGATTTCCATCAGGCTCCTCCCACATGAACCCTCTCCCCCCCTCCCCGACCTCTGCCTCATGGACCTCCCCTCCCCTCCCTGACCTCAACCTCTCGGCCTCCACCACCCTTCACCCATCCCATCTCGACTCCCTCTCCTCCAGTGATGTCCCCACTCCCCTCTTAGTTACCTCTCCTTCGGTGATGTCCCCCACCGCTCTCAGCTCCCTCTCCTCCGGCGACATCCCCCAAACCCCTAATCCTCTCCAGTCACACGCGACACCCCTCATGGATTAACAACTTTCGCAATGTCCCCCTCTATCATCTCCCTCTCCTCACACCATCTACTAGGAATTTCATGAGGTTTATTGGTTGGTACTTCAATGTATGCATTAATCTTATATAATTCTTTAATTTCATAGAGTTCTCCTATCTTCAGTTTCTCAATTTCATTTGGCCAAACCCTAGGTTTTTCAGTTTCTAAGAGTATAACTTTGACCCTTGTTTCTAGGGCATATCATGGTTCTCTTGTGTCTGCCGCATGTTTTTTCATCTGAAAAAGTGATTGGGATCATCTTAGTTCATCTTCCACCATTTAAGGGTGGTTTATTCTTATCTCATTGTTTATAAAAATTTAATTAGGGGGTTATTTTTATTTATGTGACTATGATTATGAATATAAAACTCATGTTTTTATAAGTAATTATAATTGGTGAAGGGATCAATCAATTGAATAGAATAAAAAAATCTTCACTTTGAATCCTCATTATATAAAGTTCTATATAGTGTGGTAGTGCCTATTCACCAAGTGATGGAGGTAATAAGTCCAAGATAGATTATATTGTCTTGAGTTCACAAGTATTCTCTTCTTTCTATTCCTTCATTTAATAATGTCGGTTTCATATAATATTATAGGATTGAGATGATGATGTTTTTTCTATTGACTTCATTGAGGGAATTGGGGTCACAACTTGATAATTTAGTTGTGCCTTGTGTAAATCATGAACTTGAGTGGAATATTTCACAGTGATCTATTAATTAAATTTTCAAGGGTATCTATTGAGAATATCCGTGAACTAACCATCATCATCTTATGGAGTAGTAGTGACACAACTCACCAATGTTGGGGTTTCAGCCAAATTCACATTCCCATAGTCAATCATCTACAAGAGTATATCCTTGAAGAAGGAGTAGTCATATGTGTCATTCCCTATCTTTCATTTGTAGGATTAATAATATATTAGATCATTTAAATATGTAAAATTAATTTTAATAATCTATATAAATTTGTCCGATTACTTCACTAGAGAAACTATGATAAACCCAAGACTTGCTATTTTTTTGAAGGAATATCCCTTATTGATTCTATTTTCAGAATTTGACAATATTTATCTTTATATAACTCCTATAGTGGGTTTTATGGATTCTCCTACGGTTTAAGAGGAGTCACTACATGATATTAAGAAGACTTCAAAATTGGTTCTTACATCAGTACTAGCTTAAGCATTAAAGTCATATTCTCTACTATAATAGGTTTCATGAATTTTATTGTAAGAGTTAGTTAATATTTGTGTTTGGAGAACAAAATAAAATCTTCTAGGAATTGAGATATGAATTGACCTCCCAGTATCAACCTCAACCTCCTATCCCCATCCTCTGCATAGACCTACAGTCCATTGCCTCCATCTCGACCTCCCGGCCTCCGCCTCAGCATCGACCTCCTAGCATCCGCCTCCACCACTCCCTCGACCTCCTGGAATCTACCTCCAAGCCTTGAACTCCCATCCTCTACCTCAATCTCAACCTTCAAGGTATGTATTGTTTTTTTGCTATTTTATCTCATATATCTAGATTTACCTCCAACCAATATCTTTTACATGTTTCGGAAACTTATATGTGGTATAATAAGATGATCTATGGTTTATATAGACAATTATTGGTGTTTCTATTGGATCAATGTTTCTGATGACCAATGCTCTTAATTTGAAACATATGTTTTTTAGGAGGCTGTATTTCCTCTATTAGAGTGGTATTCGTACCTATAAAAACACCCTTGTGTAATGTGTATGCAGTGTCCATACTAGGTGTTGCTGGCTTCCCTACTGAAATTTTGGGTAAAATATTATATCTTGATGTATGTTAGTGACCAAGACAAGTTATAAATAGTTTTTAAGCATTTTTATATTTGATCTTGATCTGATTTTGCATATGTTATTACTCAATATGTCTCACTTTTGGAAATATGGTTTTAATGGGGATTGTATTATAGGATTGTGAGTAAAAAAATTACACATGAATTCTAGATAATGTCGTTAATAGTCACAAGTATGTTAATAAAATTAGTCAAGAATTTTAGGATAAGGGGTCCAAACCTACTTTTTATAATTCATATTTATACTCACATTATCAATGGTATTACATTTACAGTGTCATGATATCCAACTATGCATGTTCTCATTCCATCCCATAATAATTTTTGTCATTAGGGTTTACTATTTTCTAAAGATTTTCTTTGCTTCATCTTCTTTGATTTCTATGAAACCTCCAAAAAAATGTATGCAAAACATAATTTATTATATCTGGTGGCTTGTATTTGTGACAAAATGATTTAATTTATTTTCTCACATGCCTATTGAAATATTGCACGGAGACCCATTTATGAAATTTTTCTTCCTTATCTATGATTCATGTGAAACATTTGGTTTTACACATTTTGATTCTATTTTCTGTGGAATGTTTCTTGAAATTGGAGCCTATTTTTTAAAAATAGATTTCTGATTGCTTTTGATTTTGTGGATTGTATTTATTAATTCAACATTTATTTCTACCTTGTGAGGTGGAGACACCGGACCTGTAGAAAATATAAAAACAGGCTCAGGTATAGTTTAGATAGTTAGAGCAGTGGTAGGTTTAATTGGTGCGACATAAGGAATTAGCCTTGGAGGATTGTAGAAAACAAAATCCTTACCTGTAGAAGAATGTGGAACAAATGAAACTTCTCCAAATTCTGAACATGATTCATGTTATGGAGATTTAGAGGTATATACTATAGAATCCTTATAAACATTATATATTAATGTAATGAAGCGTTGATGATTTCTTGATATTAGGCCTAGATATCATAAAGTCATCCCCATAAGATATTGAGATAGATTCATGATTTCCTTATATTTTCCACCATAAAGATCGTCAAGATTGTCCACTGTATCATTTAGTGACTCATCTGTTCCTACACATATATTTCTAACTGCTTCACTGGTGTCTTAGAATTTACCCATAAGATCTCTCATGAAATATTGAATTATCACTACTATAATCAATGTTTAGAATATTATACTTTTATATAGTAGTGATAGCCTCTTCAAACATTTCCAATATTTGATTCTTTTAATTTCCTACATGTTAGTAAACATAAAATAAAAGGAGATGAGGAGGGGTTATTTCTCTTTAATTAGACCTATAATGTCGATAGATGTCTCTCTACTAAGAATTTATGTACTTCCAACATTATCATTAGGATAATCCTTAATCCTCTTTTCCTAATTGTATCATCATTTATCATTGTAGACAACCTGATGTTATCAGTCTTCTCAATGGGCTTCTTGTGTGGGACCTCTTTTATTGAATGTGCTATAAAGTGAAATGCAACATTATAATCTAGATTTTTCTTAATCAATTTCTTTTTTCTCGTTAGGAATGTCATACAGTCTTGGAAAAATGATGAGTTTACTTACATCTCCCGACCCCCACCTTTGGCTCCACCTCCACTACCCACCTCCACCTCGGCCTCCGCCCCCACCTCCGCCCCCGCCTCTGCCTCCACGGCGACTCTACGGCCTCACGACCTCTGCCTCCCATCCTCAAAAGGTATTCTTATTATCCTCAACTCTTCCTTTTTTCATTTATTTTAATCTATGTTAATGAATTTAATATTTATAGGTGAATCCTACCTAAGCATGGTGGAATTCATCTTTGATCAAGGGGCTATAAATTCTCTTGTATAAAGGAGGGTGATGTGGGTATTTGTAAAAACATTTTTTCTATTTTCATGGAAGGTGACAAAGGTAGGTTATGTCTTAGGGTTTTCATTATTTTAGGATGGAATTTTGGGATACTCTATCGTAGTTTTTTTGTACTTTAGGATTGTGGAATATTGGATTAATTTATTGGAAATTGATTGCATTGGTTTCTCTTCTGTATTACTTATTCTTTGATTGTAGATATTATATAACTGGGTTTATTCAATGAAATAATTTGTTTTGATAATTTTTGGGTGATTCTTGAAGATTTTTTGGAGTATGAAAGCTCACATATGGTCTTGGTATGTGATCATTAAATTTTTTATGAAAATTTTATGTGACACAGTATTACTCACTTAGATTAGGCAAGAGATTGTTTCATCTAGTTTTTTTATCTCGATAATGGTATTCCTATGAAATTATATATATATATGAAAAAGGGTGGTATTTTTTGTTAAAAAACCACGATAGTTATTGATATTCATTTTTAGTAATTAATAATATATTATATATTCTCTAAAATAGATTATTTTGTGTGAAATAATTACCATGAAAAAACCAAAGCAAACTTGTACCTCTCCAAACCGAACGAACATGCATAATCCTATGCTAACCATATATGAACCGAGTTGAACCAAACTATATTTAATTCAATCAAAATTGAATCAAAGTGAATTTATCCACAATGGATAGAATAAAACCAAGTAAAAACTTGAATGAATATTTTTTAGAAAACATTAAAAAAATAACCATTCCTTAATAGAATAAATGTAAATAAGAACAACAAAAATAGATCTAAATGATCAAAATAATGAAAATAAAATTCTAATGGAAAAAATGAATGAAAATAAATTAGACCTAGTCAAAATTATCTAACTTGAACTAAAATGATATTACAAATGATGAATCAAATTGAGCCAAATATAATGAATTCAATCCAATAGGATCACAACTAACATGAAAGAAACCAAACTGATATAAAGAAAATGTAAACAAACTAAGGTGACTAGAGCCCAAATGAATGAAATTGTGCAAGATAATATAAATAAAAACAATATAATATAAATCTAATAAAATTTTCCCAAACAAACTCATATTGAACAAATTCGAACTATGTTGAAACTTGAGCCAAACTGATTGTATATGATCAATAGGATTAGTGATTCTTAATTAATATGAACACCATATGACAATATCATTTTGAAACATGGATCTATTTCCCCCTCTCTTGCAGAAACATGATTGGAACCATGAGGCGTTGTGGTTCTTATATGTTGGGAAGTGAATTTTTTAATCATAGGAAATAGGTATGTTGTAGTTGAGTTTTTATTTTATTTATAACATCATCCACTTAAGTCATTTACCACTTTCTATGGATGGAGGTTACTTATATTCTACAAAGGGGGCTAGAAGGGAACTGGGGGAGGCTATGTGGTTTTCTTTACAGGGGACGGGGATTGGGGTAGTTGAGGGATTAATAGTGGGTTTAATTTTTTATCTTATTTTACAATGTTTCTTATGTTTATTTTCTTTTCCTTCGGCATGGATGTTGACATACAGATAGAAAATTTAGAAAATTTATTTATTTTAAGATCCTATTTTAATTAATTGTTTGTGGGGTAAATCGTTCCTGAGTGGTGATTCCTTGATGCTAGGACACTTGTTCCCACATGTGGGTGTGGCCCATCCACCTTAGTCCATCCTAGTATTCCTATATTAGAGTCTAAGTCTGAACAATGGGAGGCCTAGGAAACAAGGATAATGAGGGAGGGATTGAGAATGTCTCGGAATGAATTGTGAATTCCCATGAATAAGGATCGAGGAAATTGGAATCTATAATGAGAATATATGAAAGAATATGAAATATATATTGATTTTGAACATGTTAGTGGTATAAAAGGATGTGAAATGATAATGCGTGGGTATAAATAAATAGAAATTCACATTCATAGAAAATTTGATAATGTAATATCAGATCCTAAGCTACTATACATTGTTGTAGTTGATGATTAGACTATATCACAATGAAAATATAGAAATAACATGGTGACAAAAATACTCAATCATACACTAGATTTTTTGGTTTGAAATTTCCATTAAAACCTTCATTGACCTCATGGAAGGTATCAAGACTAGTTAACAGATCAAAACCAGGGGAAAGATTATTATTACATTATCACATACCATGAGTGGAGTTACACATAACCCTAAATACAGAAACATACTTAAAATAAATAATTGAGGTTGTCTGAAGATCCCTTCATTTTCTGGTACAATGTCAAGAACATGGAAAATCTTCCCATCAGCTCTTCGATGAATATTTTGTTCATTATTCATGCCATCCCACAATGTTTTATTTTTATAGGGAGTTGCACTCATCTGGAAAAGGAAAGGTAAGTGGATCCCTATAATTGGGTTCTCTGGATTGAATTTTCAATCTCTACAAGAAATAACTAAATTCACCTTGTTATACTTCCCAAATATCGTGCCCTAATGTAGGGTGATTAATCAATTGTCCGAGACACCAAAAGGAGTTCTTCAAAACACATATGAATGAATGTTTTCTATTTTTCTTCTTCATAATTCATTTTTGGAGGCTTGAAAACCTTCATCGTGGTAAAATATGTGATCTACTGAAATATGTTAATATCAACATTCATACTCTCCTTTCAATCTCTTGAGAATCATGACATTTGAATCTTTTTTTACAAGTCTTCATTTAAGAACTTGGCCTACTGAGTTTTCATTAAAAATTTTCCTTAAAATCAAATCTCAGATATCGCAACAATGTATTCTTTATTTCAGACTAAGAATAATATGGAAACTATATTACCAAAAATCTTCATTCCAAATATCACTGTCATGAGATCCTAAAACATGACTCATGCAACCATGTAAACCGTGCAAGATTTTCTTTCACATGTTTCTTGTTTTTCTCATGAACATTTCATGTTAACCTACATGTCCACACCCACAGTCATAGTTCCCATTCTAAAATAGCTTCATGGAAGTTTCTGACTCGCTGTTCAACAAAATTTAAGTAGGCCATTGAAATGTTGTGTAAACTCAGCCTACTAAACCAGCTAAAATTTTCTCCAGCATTCATGTATTTCAAATCAGTTCCTAATTTCAGATACTAAGATCAATTACAGCTTTAACGTATCTTCCACCTCTTTATTTCAACCAGTTATCATGATCCACATCCAATTTCCAACCAGTATCAACATTCATCCATGCTCTAAACACATATCAATATCTCTAAATCCTGAAAGTCATTTCATTGTGAAATTATTCCATGCATACCTTCACCCTAGGTCCTCTTCCAAGACTTCTACTCAATGTTAACACATCGAATTCACTCTTCATATATATGTTTTCAACACGTCTTTATGCAATATATCATCATGTCATTATTCTTGAGAAATCCCATGCCTCTTTAATAATACACACCTCATTCATACCTTTATTATTTTCCAAAAATCTAACCAATAAAGCATGGGTTACAACAATACCCCCTTTTGATGATCATATTCGTGAATTAGTTTCCTCTGATAGAGATGTTAGTAGCTCTATTCCTTTTATTCAAGAAAAGGTACAGAATACGATCTTATGGGATGATATAGTGAAATATTCTCATCCATCTCTTGAGGTAATTTCTCTTAAAGATGATCTATCAAGGATCATCTCTGATTAACAACCTGGGGAAGCATCTGAGAATAGTAAAGATGAAATGGATTCCAATTACTGGAAAGAGCAATAAATGATTTCTTCAATGAACCAGAAACGTAATTCAAAGATAGTGGTTGCCACTTTACTAAAATCCATGAGCAAACCATGCAACATGGCTTCTCACTCATCTGCCCCTAATTTTGGGAAATCCCTTTCCAGTACTGCATTTTCTGATAAGGATTCTGGTAAGACAGTTGATGAATCCCAACCTCCTATGTCTATTGTTTTTAGTGTGCATTCCATACCAATGATGCACTATTGTTCTGCACAGGGAGGTAATTCTAATATGGCCTTGGTTAGCTCTTTATCAAACACTCCTAGAAGTACCTCTCATATGGATAGTTAGTGTCCTACTAGAAACCCAGTTAGTTGTGACTTATTCAATGTTAATATTTTGGATGTTCTGATTTCCTCTGCCTTGAAGATCTCTAATGGACAAGGAGAATCCAATCCACCATGAAACAGTACCACTGCTAGCTTGGTTCCTAGATCACATGCTTTGAAAACTCAGACCTCTACTCTTTTTAATGGTGGACTCCAAAAATATTCCATTTCTTGATCCACTTATCTTAATGAATAATTGGTAGAGAATGCTACAATCATTTCTTACAAGCAATATACTTGATGCGTCGTTAGAAGCTCAAATCGAGTAAGTGAAGAGGAGCAGCGTAATTGTAAGAACCCAGTTTTTTCTGTAAAAGACTTTGGAATATTCTTGATGATATTCTAGAGCAGCACCTTCAGACGGCGTGCGATTCCGAGCTCCGGAGTGGCCGGAATTAAATTTTTAGTGCGTTCACACTGGAAACGCTAAATAAATGAGATAACTCCTAAACGGAGTTCCGGATCAGGGATCCGAGTGTACGGATGGGTCCGGAAGGGGGTTTTTACCCTAGAAACGACATAAAACTTGTCGGCGCGGGATGTTTGGACCCCTCGCTTGCTTCTGGAACGTTAAACGGATTAAATAAATTAATTAATTTGTTTAATGGTGAAATGCTAGTATCTTTTAAACGATGGCATGGATTGGAAAACTGAGGGAACCGTTGAGTTCGAAGCGTGTCGTTTACCTTAGGAGGGGTGTAAGTTTCACGGGCGCGGGCCGTTTCTGATAAATGGCCGCAGGGGCGTTTTCGTAATTTGGTGGCCTCGGGCGCTAAGTTTAATAACTTTTGAAAGGGGTCTCGGATTAAAATTCTGAGACCTCTGTTTCGCTCGGAGCGTCGTGTTTACCCCAGGGACGCCCTCCTTTTTGTCTAATTCGGGAGCGGAGTCGGGGGCATGTCGGGCGGGGTGTTTAAGTGTTTTTATTTAAACACGCACCCCCCCCCCTTCTTCCTATTCTTCCTCTTCCTCAGAACCCCTCTCCCCTTCCCTCCTCCATTCTGGCGATATCCGGTGAGGCGAGCTCTGGCGAACCAACTCCGGAGAGGCAACGGCACGGGGCAGATCACGCGGGAAGCGCCGGGCGAAGCCCAACGAGGTAGGCGGATTTGAGTTTTCCTCCCCTTCCCCGTTTTAATCCTCATTTATGCTCAATCGCGCCATTGGATCCTTGAAAATATATCGTGGTTGCGTAGATCCCGTCCCGATCTTTCTAGAAAGCTATCCGGATCGAAATTTCGACCACTGGATCGTTCCCGGTGGTCCTTGGAAACTTTTCCGGCCACGACCGGTTTCCGGCGAGGGTCGAAGGCGGCGGACGGCGGCAGCGCAGGGCGGCGTGGGGCGGAGCAGGGCGGTCTGTCGGGGCATTGAAGGCGGTGGCGGTGCTTCCGAGAGGCGGCGGCGGCCTTCGGCGGCGGCTGTCGGAAGCTGGCCGCGGCGCCGGCCGCGAAGCGCGCGACCCCCGTGCACAACCGCGACCCACAAAACGCGGGTCGCTGTGGGGAATCGATCGGCCGCGAGGCGGCCGGTCGGCTGAAGCAACCCATGGCCAGCTGGCCGCGGTGGGGTGAACCGAAACTGCGGCAGAGCCGCGGGACGGCTGTGCGGACCGGGTCGGCCGGCGCGGGCCGGCCCAAGCAGGGCGGACCGGCCGGTCCGGGCCGGTCCGGCCCAAGGGGCTCTGCCCCTCGGTCTTCGGACGCCTGTATTTTGGGCTACGGGGGTCCGTTTTGCGCGCCGTCTGCGGCAGCGCGGAGCTTGCGTCAGGACGGAGTTCTTGAGATGGTTTCGGGAATTTTTAATTCCCGAAACGAGGGACCGCGGAGGCGCGCCGTGTCCTTAAGTGGGCGAGCGTATTCCCCGAGTTTCTTGTTTTGGACGGCGCGGACGCATGCGACGTCCGCTTTGAGTGTCGTCCGTTGCGTTGGGACCCTGGCACTGAGACGGAGGTTTCCAAGGTGGTTTCAGGCGTCGAAACCGGAGTTGAGGCCTGGGCCCCACGGGCCGACTCTTGAGCTGCGTGCGGCGTTTCACGACTTTTCCATCGGACGTCCGTTCGGGGCGTGCGAGCTGTAGTTTCTGGATGTTTTTCCAAGGGGATTGCAATGGTGCAATCTGCCCGCTCAAATTCGGCACGATGGTGCGGGGCCCACGAGGGCCATTTCGGTGTCGACGGTGATTTGTCTATCTTAATCACCGGGCGACCATTTTGGACAAGTGAATAGTCCAACTTGTGTACTTTTTCGAGAGGATCGCAACGGGGCGATCCGTTCGTTGAGTTTCGGGACCGGCATGTAGGTCCCATGTGGCGCCACACATTTGCGGTGTGCCAGGACGCATCTTTTTCTCCGGGTACCCGTTCCATGGAAGTAATCAGTCAATTTGACGTTCTTTTCCGAGAGCTTTTTGATGGCGCAGTCTGCTCGACCTTTTTCGGGGACTTGGTGTGGGACCCACCCGACCTGGCTACAGTGAATAGTAACTTTTTCACCGGGTGTTCATTTTGGGTGATTGATTATTCAATCCTATGTGTTTTTCTGAGGGTATCATAGTGGCGTGATCCGTTGGTTCAGTTTCGGGATCTTGGGGTGGGCCATACACGGGTTTGGTCACGGTGAATAGTACCATTTTCACCTGTTGACCGTTTCGGGCGAGTGAGTAGTCTAACTCGTGTGTTTTTCCGCAAATATTACAACAGTGCGATCCGTTTGGCGGTGCAAAGCCTCTTGCGCGATCTTGTTAAATGTGGAAGCGTGGAAGGTTCTCCAGTAGTGGTTCACCCTACCTTGTTTGTAGCGGCCCCTAGGCGTGTGATCGCGCACTCTTGGGAGAGTGATGTAATTGGTTCACAAGATGTGGTTGGCCGTGCCCGGGCCTTTGAGTTGGAGATATTACGCCACGCCTTCGCATTGACGTTGGGTGCCGGGTGCATGATAGCCTATGGGCTGGAACGAGGTATACTCTGGGAGTATACGAGAGCGCTTGGAGGTACGTGTGGTTTGTACCTGAGATGTTTGTGCGCTTGGTTGGGGTTGACTTGGGGCCACATGTCGTGTGGGTCCCATGTGTGTGTCGTGTTCTACCTTACGTACTTTGACCTCTTGCGACGTAGAGGGACCCTCAGTGTGTTTGTTTGACCAGCAGGGTGGAGTTTTTCCCCTGGCTCGGTGCTCGTTTGTTGACCAGCAGGGTTGAGTGGTCTCCCCATGGTTTTGTTCTCGACGTATTGTCCGGTAGCAGGGCCAGTGGTACCTAGTGATGGAACAGGTGTTGTACCCCTTTGGGTGAGTTGTGCTGGAGTTGGGTGGTCGTGTGATGCCCACTCCGTGTTCAGTTGGCCAGTGTTGTACCCTCCAGTGGATGTGGCCAGAGCAGTTCTGAGTTTTACCCTCCAGTGGGGCTGGGTAGTGGGTTACTCATCGGATTCTAGGGTCTACCCTCTAGCAGAGACTGGGCAGTGGGTCACCCGACACTTTTAGGGTCTACCCTCCAGCAGAGACTAGGCAGTGGGTCACTCGACACTTTTAGGGTCTACCCTCCAGCAGAGATTAGGCAGTGGGTCACCCGACACACTTAGGGTCTACCTTCCAGCAGAGACTGGGTAGTGGGTCACCCGATGACCTCTTAGGGCCTACCCTCAAGCAGGGCTGGGCAGTGGGTCACCTGTCGACTTATTCCAAGTCCACCCTCCAGCGGGGCTGGGCAGTGGGTCGCCTGATGATGTATTAGGGTTTACCCTCCATCAGGGCTGGGCAGTGGGTCACCCGATATCTAAATATGGTTTACCCTCCATCGGGGCTGGGTAGTGGGTCTCCTGATGATGTATTAAGGTTTACCCTCCAGCAGGGCTGGGAAGTGGGTCACCCGATATCTGGTTATAAATCACCCTCCAGCGGGGCTGGGCTGTGGGACACTTGTTGGCATTCCAGACTTAGTCCTTTCTACTAGGCTAGTCTGTGGCTTTCCTCCATGATTACTTGAGTGGGACCCTTGTTTGTACGGGTCGGTGATCGAACAACTTGACTTTGAGGAGACCTCTCGACTGCGGGGCAGTGGCGAGTTGTGGTTTGACGTTCCCCCAGAACACTCAAGTATGAGAGGCACTTTCCCCACCGAGACGCGTTCTTGTGACGCGATCTAAAACCGTGCGGGCGAGTCAGTGCCGCCCAAAGCCAATAGTATCAAGGTGCGGTGACTGGGCCCCTTGGCTTGTGGTTCAGGGCAGACATGCGGGATGCTGGGCATCGATGATGGGGTTATGTCTGGGACTGTTGTCGACTCTTTCTTGGGCTGAGCTACGGGACGGGGATCCCATTACGACGTTGTTCGGGTTTCTTGTTGAGCATACATATATGTATATACCTTGTTCCAGTACACACTTCTTGGGTTTGGTTACTCTCCTTCCAGGAGAGGTGAAGACGCGCGGGGTATGCCACGTGCTTTCCGTGTCTAGCTTCTCGTGGTTGGATGAGTCTACTCTCCTGCTATAGGTAGCGAAGACTCGACGGGAAGTTCGCCTTCTCACTGTTTCCAGCTCGTTGTGCTTGGACGAGTCTACCTTCCTTTCTCTTGTTGGGTTGAGCTGGACTCTCTGCTATGTTGTTACTCTTTACTGCACTCTCTGTTGTACTCCCTTTTCTTTCTCATGTTCGCTCTACTGCTCACCCTTCGGTACCTCCTTCGTTGCTCCCACGAGCCTTCGGGGTATCCTACTGAGTATTTTTATACTCACCCCTGCTTGGGCTTTGCCCGCACTTGGTGTTCCCTTGCAGACGTCAGACAGGTGGAGCGTGACTTCAGTGGAGCGTAGGAGCTTGGGAGCTTGGACCACGTGCGGTGGTCGTGGTCGGGTTCTAGGTGGTAGACCCGTCAGCTGTTTCTTTTGTTTACATGTTTCCGGGTTGTGGCACTTTTGGTTGGGCGCGTGTTTTGCCCCTTTTCTTTTCAGATTATACTTTGTACTGTTTAGAGGTCGATGCACATCTGTGGTTTATATATATAGTAGTTGTTCTTTTTAATCTTCATGATCTTTCATTACTCTGCACTGTTTCATTGTGTTTGCTGCGTGTGTGTGTACAGGTACTTAGGCAAATGCCTCCCTGAGTTATTGTGCCTTCGGCGCTGGTCGCCAGCCCCTGGCCTATGGAGGCGGGCCTGGGGTAGTTGCGGCTCGAGCCTGGGTAGGGTCGGGTCATGACAAAGTGGTATCAGAGGTGGTTCGTTCCTTGGGACATTGTGCGGACGTCCCTAAAAGAGGAATTGGTTGGGATATAGGGAAATAGTGTTAACGTGTCTCGAGAGCGGCTCTTAGGCCAGGGAGTCCAGTGATGGTGCGGCGTCCAACGTATCCATTCACCAGGTCCTTGATAACCCGCTTGTCGACTCGGCATGCTGAGACACTTGTTGCAGGGAAATTTGTCTGTGCATCACATAGAACTGAGTCTTGACTTTCCTTCTTGAGTCAGCTCCCCATCATTGTTGTTATCGGTATATACATATATGCTCATTTGACCGCAGCACTCCTTGATAATATTCAGGATGTCTCCGCGAGGAAAGCCAGCCAAGATACTAGCTTTGGTTCTTGACGACGACCCTGTGAGCTATGAGACCACAGTCTAGGACCCATCATGCGATCCCCTTTCTCCGGGTGGGCCGGTAGCAGCAACCCCACCTATTGAGCAGCGGGCAGTTTCAGCAAAGCAGGCTGAGCTTGAGCGCGCTCCGTGAGTTCCAGCGGCATAGACCGTTGAGGTTCAGTGGTGAGCCAGACCCTCAAGAAGCATAGGTTTGGCTTGAGGCAGTGGTTAGTCTCTTCAGGCTTGTGCAGACGTCGACAGATTAGAGAGTGGCTTTGGCAGCCAGCCTTTTCTGTGGCTTAGCTCGGCGTTTGTGGAGTCTGGTGACTCAGTTTCTTGACGAGTCGTCTCTTTCGTGGGCTGACTTAGAGTTGTTGCTCCATGAGGAGTCATGTCCCTCCTACTTGCACTCCGTTTGGATTCAGGATCTCCTGTAGTTTCAGGAGGGAGGGATGATGGTGGCCGAGTACGCGTCTAGTTTTGCAGATCGTGCACGCTTTAACCCGGACTTGGTCTATGACGACCTCCGAGTACGGAAGTTTGAGTAGGGTATCCACCGAGAGATTCGTGCTGTCATAGTACCCTTGGGAATTTCCACGTATGCTGGGGTGCTAGAGCAGGCGCTGGTGACAGAGGGCTTCCTGTCATGATTTGCGGTTGGTAGTGGCAGTGGGCGCGACGGAGCCGGGACGTCTGTCATAGCTAGCAGGCACCGGAGGATAGGATCTCGATGCAGGTGGCCTTCCCACTGCCTGTTTCGGAGACGTGGTCGTATACCACTGTGGCGAAAAGGCGCAGGGCCTCAGCTGAGGACGCCCTTCCGTGAGTGGATCCCGGGCCGTGGTTGTACACCACAGTGGTGCCGGAGAGCAACAGGGCATTCCAGAGAGCGCTGGTGCTATGCTTGTGACGGGCGAGGTCACCTGGCACGAGACTGCCCGACCCGAGTTGTTGGGAGCTTCGGGCAGGCAGTAGGCGCAACACCATGGCAGAGGCAGCGTTGTGATCAGAATAGTGTCCAGAGAGGTGGTGCTAGCAGAGGAGTGGGAGGAGCTGGAGGTGGGGGATGACATTACAAGATCTCCCCATCACCACTGGGCGGTCCACGTCAGGCTCTGGTAGCTGACAGTTGGGACCGTGGGTAGCCGCGAGCTTGGGATGTCTACGATCCTGCAGAGCACGGGATGGTGAGAGGTACCCCTTGAAACTCTTCTACTTCTTACAGTAGAATTGATAGGCTCTTCATCTGAAAGAAGTTTCTCCCTACTCTTTGTTTGAGGTGTTACCAGGGTGACGCAGGGCGTCGTGTGTAACCCTGTGTTGGTAAGAAAAAAGCTGTAAGACCTTTTCCTTTAGTCGATGATGTTGACTCCATCGCCTTTTGAGCGTGTAAGAGAGCATCGACTGTGGAACCTTTCATGACCAGATATCCTTGGGTGTTTCACCATATGGATATTCTGAAGGAGGGAATCACTAGGCCTTGTCCTCGGTGCAGGAGGTGATTCCAGTTGCGGCATGCGACGTAGGGGTTCGGTTGGGGAGGTGAGCTACCCCCGAGAACCTTCGGGCCGTTTGAGATCATGCAAAGGGATGGCGAGGTTCCCTACCGCCTTGCCCTAACCCCAAAGTCTGAAATGGGTGCACGACGTCGGCAAGGGCTGACCTTGCATGAATTGATCAATCCTTTGGTCCATGTGCGGTGACGCGGAGCTGTGCGTGGGTTCTTCTGGGTATGGGAAGCCAGGTGTGGGCTTCGTACCCTGTGTTGCTCCCTAGTTTTTCTTTTTGAGGACGAAAATAATGAAGTAGGGAATACTGTAAGAACCCAGTTTTTGCTGTAAAAGACTTTGGAATATTCTTGATGATATTACAGAGCAGCGCCTTTAGACGGCGTGCGATTCCGAGCCCCGGAGTGGCCGGAATTAAATTTTCAGTGCGTTCACACTAGAAATGCTAAATAAATGAGATAACTCCTAAACGGAGTTCCGGATTTAGGGATCTGAGTATACGAATGGGTCCGGAATGGGGTTTTTACCCTAGGAACGCCATAAAACGTGTCGGCGTAGGATGTTTGGACCCCTCGCCCGCTTCTGGAACGTTAAACGGATTAAATAAATAAATTAATTCATTTAATGGTGAAATGCTAGTATCTTTTAAACGGTTGCTCGGATTGGAAAACCGAGGGAACCGTTGAGTTTTGAGCATGTCGTTTACCCTAGGAGGGGTGTAAGTTTCGCGGGCGTGGGTCATTTGTAAAAAATGGCCCCAGGGGCGTTTTCGTAATTTGGCGGCCTCGGGCGCTACGTTTAATAACTTTTGAAAGGGGTCTCGGATTAAAATTCCGAGACCTCCGTTGTGCTTGGAGCATCGTGTTTACCCCAGGGACGCCCTCCTTTTTGTCTGCTTCGGGAGCAGAGTCGGGGGCGTGCCGGGCAGGGTGTTTAAGTGTTTTTATTTAAACATGCACCCCCCCTTCTTCCTCTTCTTCTTCTTTCTCACAACCCCTCTCCCCTTCCCTCCTCCATTCCGGCGATCTCTGGAGAGGCGAGCTCCAGAGATCCAACTCCGGCAAGGCAACGGCGCGGGGCGGATCGCGCGGGAAGCGTCGGGCGAAGCCCAACGAGGTAGGCGGATTTGAGTTTTCCTCCCATTCCCTATTTTAATCCTCATTTATGCTCAATCGCGCCATTGGATCCTCGAAAAAATCCGGTGGATGCGTAGATCCCGTCCTGAGCTTTCCGGAAAGCTATCTGGATCGAAATTTCGACCACCGGATCGTTCCCGTTGGTCATTGGAAAATGTTTCGGCCACGGCCGGTTTTCGGCGAGGGTCGAAGGTGGCGGACGGCGGCGGCGTAGGGCGACGCGGGGCGGAGCAGGGCGGTCGGCCGGGGCTTCGAAGGTGGCGTCGGCACTTCCGGGAGGCGGCGGCGGCCTTCGGCGGCGGCTGTCGGAAGCCCGCCGCGACGCCGGCCGTGGGCACCGACAAGCGGAGGAGAGGGGGGTCGCGAAGCGCGCGACCCCCGTGCACGACCGTGACCCGCAAAACGCGGGTCGCTCTGGGGAATCGACTGGCCGCGAGGCGGCCGGTCGGCTGAAGCAATCTGCGGCCAGATGGCCGCGGCGGGGTGAACCGGACCCGCGGCTGAGCCGTGGGCCAGCTATGCGGACCGGGCCGGCCGGCGCGGGCCGGCCCAAGCAGGGCGGACCGACTGGTCCGGGCTGGTCCGGCCCAAGGGGCTCTGCCCCTCCGTCTTCGGACGCCCGTATTTTGGGCTACGGGCATCCGTTTTGCGCGCCAACTACGGCAGCGCGGAGCTTGCGTCAGGACGGAGTTTTTGAGATGGTTTTGGGAATTTTTAATTCCCAAAACGAGGGGCCGCGGAGGCGCGACGTGTCCTTAAGTGGGTGAGCGTATTCCCCGAGTTTCTTGTTTTGGACGGCGCGGACGCATGCAACATCCGCTTTGAGTGCCGTCAGTTGCGTTGGGACCCTGGCACTGAGACGGAGGTTTCTAGGGTAGTTTCGGGTGTCGAAACTGGAGTTGAGGTGTGGTCCCCATGGGCCGACTCTTGAGCTGTGTGCCGCGTTTCACGTCTTTTCCATCGAACGCCCGTTCGGGGCGTGCGAGCAGTCATTTCTGGATTTTTTTCCGAGGGTATTGCAATGGTGCAATCCGCCCGCTCAAATTCGGCACGATGGTGCGGGGCCCACGAGGGTCTTTTCGGCGTCGACGGTCTTTTGTCTTTCTTAATCACCGGGCGACCATTTTGGACAAGTGAATAGTCCATCTTGTGTACTTTTTCGAGAGGATCGCAACGGTGTGATCCGTTCATTGAGTTTTGGCACCGGCATGCGGGTCCCACGTGGTGCTGCTCGTGTGCGGTGTGTCGGGACGCATCTTTTTCTCCGGGTACCCGTTCTACGCAAGTAAGCAGTCGATTTGACGTGCTTTTCAGAGAGCTTTGCGATGGTGCAGTCCGCCCAACCTTTTTCGGGGATGTGGTGTGGGACCCACCCGACCTGGCTACATTGAATAGTACCTTTTCACCGGGTGTTCATTTTGGGTGATTGATTATTCAATCCTATGTGTTTTTCCGAGGGGATCATAGTGGTGTGATCCGTTGGTTCAATTTCGGGATCTTGGGGTGGGCCCTACATGGGTTTGGTCATGGTGAATAGTACCATTTTCACCTGTTGACCGTTTCGGGCAAGTGAGTAGTCTAACTCACGTGTTTTTCCGCAAGGATTTCAACGGTGTGATCCATTTGGCGGTGCGGAGCATCTTGCGCAATCTTGTTAAATGTGGAAGCGTGGAAGGTACTCAAGTAGTGGTTCTCCCTACCTTGTTTGTAGCGGGCCCTTGGCGTGTGATCGCACACTCATGGGAGAGTGATGTAAGTGGTTCACAAGATGTGGTTGGTCGTGACCTGGCCTTTGAGTTGGAGATATTATGTCATGCCTTCACGTTGACATTGGGTGTCGGGTGCATGATAGCCTATGGGCTGGAAGGAGGTATACTCTGGGAGTATACGAGAGCGCTTGGAGGTACGTGTGGTTTGTACCTGAGATGTTCGTGCGCTTGGTTGGGGTTGACTTGGGGCCATATGTCGTGTGGGCCCCATGTGTGTGTCATGTTCTGCCTTACGTACTTTGACCTCTCGCGACGTAGAGGGTCCCTCAGTGTGTTTGTTTGACCAGCAGGGTGGATTTTTTCCCCTAGCTTGGGGCTCGTTTGTTGACCAACAGGGTTGAGTGGTCTCCCCTTGGTTTCGTTCTCGACGGATTGGCCGGTAGCGGGGAAAGTGGCACGTAGTGATGGAACAGGTGCTGAACCCCTTTGGGTGAGTTGTGCTGGAGTTGGGTGGTCGCGTGATGCCCACTCTGTGTTCAGTTGGCCAGTGTTGTACCCTCTAGTGGATGTGGACAGAGCAGTTCTGAGTTTTACCCTCCAGCGGGGCTGGGCAGTGGGTTACTCATCGGATTCTATGGTCTACCCTCTAGTAGAGACTGGGAAGTGGGTCACCCGACACTTTTAGGTTCGACCCTCCAGCAAAGACTGGGTAGTGGGTCACCCAACACTTTTAGGGTCCACCCTCCAGCAGAGACTGGGCAGTGGGTCACCCAACGCACTTAGGGTCTAGCCTCCAGCAGAGACTAGGCAGTGGGTCACACGACAACCTCTTAGGGCCTACCCTCCAGCAGGGATGGGCAGTGGGTCGCCCGTCGTCTAGTTCCAGGTCTACCCTCCAACAAGGCTGGGCAGTGAGTCACCTGTCGACTTATTCCAGGTCTACCCTCCAGCGGGGCTGGGCATTGGGCCGCCTGATGATGTATTAGGGTTTACCATCCAGTAGGGCTGGGCAGTGGGTCACCCGATATCTGAATATGGTTTACCCTCCAGCGGGGCTGGGTAGTGGGTCTCCTGACGATGTATTAAGGTTTACCCTCCAGCAGGGCTGGGCAGTGGGTCACCCGATATCTGGTTATAAATCACCCTCCAGCGGGGCTGGGCAGTGGGACACTTGTTGGCATTCTAGACTCAGTCCTTTCTACTAGGCTAGTATGTGGCTTTCCTTCGTGATTACCGGAGCGGGACCCTTGGTTGTACGGGTCAGTGATGGAACAACTTGACTTTGAGGAGACCTCTCGACTGTGGGGCAGTGGCGAGTTGTGGTTTGACGTTCCCCCAGAACTCTCAAGTATGAGGGGCACTTTCCCCACCGAGATGCGTTCTTGTGACGCGATCTAAAACCGTGCGGGCGAGTCAGTTCCACCCAAAGCGGATAGTATCAAGGTGCGGTGACTGGGCCCCTTGGCTTGCGGTTCAGGGCAGACGTGCAGGATGTTGGGCATCGATGATGGGGTTATGTCTGGGACTGTTGGTGACTCTTTCTTGGGTTGAGCTACGGGACGGGGATACCCTTACAATGTTGTTCGGGTTTCTTGTTGAGCATAAAGATATGTATATACCTTGTTCGAGTACCCACTTCTTGGGTTTGGTTACTCTCCTTCCAGGAGAGGCGAAGACGCGTGGGGTATGACATGTGCTTTATGTGTCTAGCTTCTCGTGGTTGGATGAGTCTACTCTCCTGCTATAGGTAGCGAAGACTCGACGGGAAGTTCGTCTTCTCACCATTTCCAGCTCCTTGTGCCTGGAAGAGTCTACCTTCCTTTCTCTTGTTGGGTTGAGCTAGACTCTCTGCTGTGCTGTTACTCTTTACTACACTCTCTGTTGTACTCCCTTTGCTTTCTCCTGTTCGCTCTACTGCTCACCCTTCGGTACCTCGTTTTTTGCTCCCTCGAGCCTTCGGGGTATCCTACTGAGTATTTTTATACTCACCCCTGCTTGGGCTTTGCCGGCACTTGGTGTGCCCTTGCAGACGATGGACAGGTGGAGCGTGACTTCAGTGGAGCGTAGGAGCTTGGGAGCTTGGACCGCGTGCGGTGGTCATGGCCGGGTACCAGGTGGGAGACTCGTCAGCTGTTTCTTTTGTTTACCTGTTTCCGGGTTGTGGCACTTTTGGTTGGGCGCGTATTTTTCCCCTTTTCTTTTCAGCTTTTTCTTTGTACTGTTTAGAGGTCGATGCACATCTGTGGTTTATATATATAGCAGTTGTTCTTTTTTACTCTGCTTGTTCTTTCTTTACTCTGTACTATTGCTTTGAGTTTGTTGCGTGTGTGTGTATAGGTACTTAGGCAAAGGCCTCCCCGAGTTATTGTGCCTTCGGCGCTGGTCGCAAGTCCCTGGCCTATGGAGGCGGGCCTGGGGTAGTTGCGGCTCGAGCCTGGGTAGGGTCAGGTCGTGATAGTAATGTAGCCAAATTGACCAAGGCTTAAAGGCAATGCCACCCACCAGGGTCACTCCACACTTAAAGACAATGTCACCAGCACTAGAGTTGCACCACCAATTTTGGGAAAGGGAAAGGGCTAAAGCAATAGGACATCAGAATAAGCTTCCAAAATCCGTCACATTCAAGCATCACCATTACAAAGGGGAGAAAATACAATATAAAGAAAAAATAATGAAAGGAAAATTCCCGAATTCTAGTTACAAGAAATGGGGAACCCAAAAGGAACTTAAAAAGTACAAAATAACACATTCTCATGCCATTTAATGTCCCCACTAGCCAAAGTAGCGGGATTCCTTCTTAATGAACCTTTTCCCCACCTTCTCTCTCCTCATTAATGTGATACTAAAAATTTCCACCATTTTCCATGTGGATAAATGATTTTGGAGCCCAAATAAGTGGGTTGTGGCCAACCATGGTGTTGGATGTCAAGAAGTGCGGGATGGTCCAATTCGAATAACAATTCGGCATAAACTTCTTATCAAGTCCAAAATTATTCTCTGTGGGCTGAATATGATCCATATCATTCCCCCTTGTTGGAGAGGATTTTCCCTCAGGTCCATGAAATCATCTTCTTCAATGTAAGGGGATAAGTCCCCAATGTTGACCGTTGCAAAAACTCTACCAAAATCATCTATTAAATTAATATTTTAGGCATTAGTTCCCACTCTTTCAAGCACATTGAATGGACCTTCAGCTCGTGGTTCCAGCTTGCTCTTCCTTTTCGATGGAAATCTCTTCTTGTGAAGGTGAATCCACACTTTATCTCTAGGTTGGAAAATATACTTCTTTTTATGCTTGTTTGCTCGCCTCTTGTATGCTTCATTAGACTTCTCTACTTGAGCACGAAAAGATTCATGGAGCTTCTTCATCTACTTTGTCTTATCCTCCGCATCAATATTCACTTGAAAATAAAGAGGCCAGGAGCACAATTCTATAGGAGTGATTGGGTTGATGCCATAAACCACTTCGAATGGAGAATGCCGAGTGGTAGCACTGGGAGATCTATTTTATGAAAATTCATCTTGGGCATGTTGCAAATCCCAATATCTCGTGCTCTTGATCACCAATGTTCTCAGAATAGTGACCAATGTTCGATTGGTAACTTCTGTTTGGGCATCTGTTTGAGGGTGATGGGATGTGTTGAAAAGAAGTTTCATACCGAATTTCCCCCATAATGTCCTCCAAAAATGGCTTAGAAATTTTGTGTCTCCATCTGAAACGATGCTGCAAGGAATTCCATGAAGGCGAACAATTTCATTGAAAAACAATTTGGCCACTTTCACCACATCTTCAGTCTTATTAAAAGGTATAAAATGAGCCATCATAGAAAATTGATCAACAAAAACCATTTTTTATTCTTTACCTGACTGATTCTTTGGTAAATCCATAATGAAATCCATGCTGAGATCTTCCCATGGCTGCTTCGGAATAGGAAACAGAGTGTATAAACTAGGCTTGAAATTACTCTTTTCTCTTTGACATGTTCCGCATCTCAACATAATATCTTGGAATATGATTGCATCTTCAGCCAGTAGAAATTCTCTTTTAGTATCTCCATGGTTTTATGGATTCCAAAATGACCAGCAAGTCCCCCTTCATGTGCTTCCCGAATGATCAAATCCCTGTAATTACCCTTTGGAACACACAACTTATTTCTCTTAAAATGAAACCCATCATGTACAGAATAATCCTCCATATATACATCTTGAAATTGGATAAAAATATAATTAAACTCTATATCATGCTGGTAATCTTCTCTCTTAAGCTGAAATCCAAGAATTCGAGCATCTAGAATGATAATTGATGCATACCTTCGAGATAAAGCATCTTCCACCAGATTATCTTGCCCCTTCTTGTGTTTTGACACAAATGAGAATTATTGAAATAATTCCACCCACTTCGCATGCATCAAACTCAGCTTGTGTTGACCATTGATGAACCTCAATGCCTGATGGTCAGAATGAAGAACAAACTACTTCAGTCTCAAATAATTAGACCAATGATCTAGGGATCTTATAAATGCATAAAATTACTAATTATAGGTGCGCTAATTCATCCATGAATCATTAAGTTTCTCACTGAAATATGCAATAGTTAACATGATTTAGATGAGAACAATTCCTATCCCAACTCCACTTGCATCACATTCCACTTCAATGACTTGATCAAAATCATGCAACGCCAAAATAGGTGCTTCCCACAACTTTTTCTTAATGATTTAAAATGATTCATTTGCTTCCATTGACCACTCAAATTTCCCCCTTTTCATGGATTTAGTTATAGGTTCCATGATAGTACTGAAATTGGAAACAAAGCGACGATAAAAGATGCCAAACCATGGAAACTTATAAATTTGGTAATGGATTCTGGTTGTGGCCAGGACTTGATTGCTACAACTTTTGATTCATCCACCATGATTCCATCTTTGGTTACCACATATCCAAAAAACACCACTTCTGATGAAAAGAACTTGCATTTTTCAAGCTTCCCATATAGATTTTGTTTCCATAGAACGTCAAATACTCACCGAAGATGATCCACATGGCACTCCACATCCTTGCTGTAAATCAAAATGTCATCCAAATAAACAACCAAAAATTTTCAAATAAATGGTATCAGAACTTCATTCATGAGTCGCATGAATGTTCTAGGAGCATTTGAGAGGCTGAATGGCATGACCAGCCACTCAAACAATCCTCATTTAGTTTTGAAGGCCGTTTTCCAGTCATCCCCTTCCTTCATTTGAATCTGGTGGTATCCACTACGAAGATCAAACTTCGAAAAGATTGATGAACCATGTAATTCATCAAGCATATCATTGAGTCCTGGGATGGGATACCAATATTTGATGGTAATACTATTGATAGCTATACTATTAATGCACATGCGATACGTACCATCATTCTTCAGCGCCAATAATGCTGGAACAAAACATGGGCTCATACATGGCCTTATAAAGCCGTGATCCATCAACTCGTCTACTTGCTTCTGCAATTCCCTCGATTCTCCAAGATTACACCGATATGATGGTTTATTTAGAAATTGTGCACTTGGTACAAGATCAATATGGTTTTCAATGCCTCTAAATGGTGGTAATCCTGCTGTAATATCATTAGGAAAAATGTCATGATATTCCCCAAGTAAGGAATGAGCTAATGGAGGTTGATGACTCTTCTCCTCATTGCATGACTTTTCCATCATCAATAAAGTAAAAACTGGATTTTTCATATTTATGGATTTCTCCACATGAGCTTTTTTGATAAAGATACTACCTTTGGGAACTTCTAGAAAAAATTTTTCTTGAAGAGTTTGGGATGGCTTCAATGGAGAAAGTGTGATATTATTTTCCCCAGATCGAAAAGAATATGTGTTCTTCCTCCAATAATATTTCACTTCCCGATCAAACTGCCAAGGCTTACCCAACAACAAGTGACAAGCATCCATTGGAATAACATCACACAATACTTCATCAGCATAGTTCTTACCAATGTAGAATGAAATCAGAACCTGTGTGTTAACTTGGAGTGTGCTCCCATTGTTCAACCATTTCAATTTATACGATCAAGTATGATTCTGAGATGGAAGCTTCAATTTCTCCACTAGTGTTGTTGAAGCCACATTTGTACAGCTACCACTACCAATAATCACCATGAAGACTCACTGATTAATGGTGCAGTGAGTTTGGAACAAGTTTTCTCTTTGATCTTCTTCCGAGCAGATTTGAGCTTGCAAAACTCTTTGTAGCACCAGCATGTTTCCAACATCATCTTCTTCCACAACATGTTCCTCATTTTCAGATTCTTCACCATCATGTTCATCCTCTTTGATTTCCACTTCAATCTCTTCAATCTACTTAATAGTAATAATCGGATTGGTAGGTCAATTGGCCTAAAAATGACCATACCCATGGCATTTGAAACAATTTCAATTCCCACGTTGAAAAAAGTTAGACTTCCCTTTTGTTTGTTTGATGGCCTTCTCTTTCCCTTTATCCAGTATCTTGTTCCTTCCAAATTCCTTCTCCCCAACACTAGATTTATTTGAATAAATACCCTTAAAAAAATTGTACCTCTATTGTAGTTTTTGAGTGCCAGTTCCAATGAGGTCCTCTTTTTCATTTCCACCATGATCGTCAGCTAGCAAACATCATCAAGTGAGCAGAATTGTTGCAACACCACTGAATGTGCAATTTCTTCATTTAATCCACCAAAAAACCGAGAAATTGTATGCTCTTTATATTCCGGAACATCACTTCACATAAATAAATGATTACATTCCCGAATGTACTCTTCAACAGATTGATCTCCTTGTCGCAGGTAATACATTTGGAAATAAAGATCTTGCTTATAATTCTCAGGCAGAAATCGTCTCCTCAAAAGATTTTTCAACTTCTCCCATGAGCGTATCATGCCTTTATCATCACGTTCTCTCTATTTCTTTAGATTTTCCCACCAAAGTGATGCAGAATCTTTTAATTTCAGAATGGCTACCTTGAACTTCTTCTTATCAGAACAATTCTTAAATTCGATGAACCGATCGATTTCCTGCATCCAATCCATAAAATCATCCGGATTCAGACTCTCATAAAAATCTGGATTGTCAATCTTCAACCCTCCTTCAATGTCTGCATCATCTCTTCTTCTTCACATATCTACCTATGAATCACTGGAATCATCACCATTTTCACGGTCTTCATAAAATGGTGCTAGATTGCGCCTATTATGTGGTGATGGATGTTGAGGATGTCGATGCAGTGGAGGGGAGTCAGGTCTCCGCACTCTCAAAAGTTGAGAAAGTTGCTCACCGATTTGAGTAATTTGTGATTGAAGATGTGTGTTATCTATTTCCCATGGAGCAGGAGGAGTAGAAGATCAACTCTTAAGAGACATGATGGAGAGTAATAAGAATAATGTGATAGAACTTACTCGTTGGAACCTCCCTTTGATACCAATTGATGTGTCGCCGGAAGCTCAAATCGAGTAGGTGAATAGGAGCAGCGTAATGTAGCCAAATTGACCAAGGCTTAAAGGCAATGCCACCTGCCAAGGTCACTCCATGATTGAAGACAAACTCACCAGCACTAGAATTGCACCACCAATTCCGGGCAAAGGGAAAAGGCTAAAGCAATAGGACATCACAATAAGCTTCCAAAATCCGTCACATTCAAGAATCACCATTACAAAGGGGTGAAAATACAATATAAAAACAAAATAAAGAATGGAAAATGCCCCAATTCGAGTTACAAGACATGGGGGACCCAAAAGGCACTTAAAACGCACAAAATAACACTTTCCAATGCCATTTAATGACACCACTATCCAAAGTAGCGGGATTCCCTCTTAATGATGTTTTTCTCTCCCTTATATCCCCTCATTAATGTGAAACTACAAATTTACACCGTTTTCCATGTGGATAAATGATTTTGGGGACAAAATAAGTGTGTTGTGGCCCACCATGGTGTTCGATGTCAAGAAGTGTGGGCTGGTCCAATTTGAATAACAATTGGGCTTAAAAATTTTATCATTTCCAAAATTATTCTCCTTGGATTGAATCTGATCCATATCAATAATAGTGACAATACTTCTTCCTAGGTTATTCATGTGGTTTCATCTTTTGAGACTCCCATGAAAAATAAGGTAGAGAACACACCAGGAATAGACCTGGCTCATCATGTTAAGGGCACTCGAAAATTAAAGGTTAGTATTCATAATTCCTTTGAATTGTTGGCATCAAGAAGCATTGAAGAGGATGGGAAAGAAAACAACTGGGTTTCAGGAGCTGAAGTAATGAAGTATCTAGTTGATGTGGAAATACTAGATGATTGAGGTGGGCCTTGGATAGTGCATCACACTTCAGAGAAATATATATTTCTTATTACAAGTTTAAAAATGATGTCTTAGTATACTCGACATCATCTTCTGTACTGTGCACCAGACTTTCATTGGCTTCAATAAGGGATTAATTTTAAGGATGGTGCCCTAGAACCAAATGGTTGTACTTTGATTACATGCATATTTAATTTATTTAAATATTAATCATCTTATTACATATTTTTTATTATTCTACATGACTATGATGAAATAATGTCATAAAGAATTTGTTGCATTGATAAGGTCATGGTAGTTCACCACTATGAAGAGATATTGGAAATGATATAAAAATATTCTTAAATACAGTTATACGGTTGGATGACATACTATTAAGGGACACATAGCATATAGACCATCAAGTGAAAGTACTCATAAGCAGATAATACTTACTCTCATGATGTTCTCACTTGGTAATATATAAGACAAGAGATTATGAGAACATGCCCACTAGTAAGAATTCCACAAGTTTGGGTGTCATCAGATATTACTATCTACGAGCATGTCCAAGGTTCCTTAGACATTAAGATTATTATTAATATGTTCCATTGCTCACGCTGATTAATTTACTGACGAAAATTTCCACGCATACAGTTTGCGGGAAGTAGGGTACGTTTGGTGTGTCATGACTGAAATTATAGTAATGAATAAGTCGAGAAGGATTTTTCACTTCAATTAATGTAAGGTGATATCTCATACCTTTGATTGAAATAGAACTGTCACACACAATTCTATGGCGATGGCGTAACAATGAGTTTATTTTAGTTAGTCAAAAAATGACCTATCAAGAATAAAGGTTGATGAAACTATCAAGAAACCTTCTTGATGAGATATTGATACAAAGGGACTATATTACCCAGTAAGAATTCATATGTGGTTGTTATTGTTGGAAATTTATGTCCCTTCTCTAGGGTGCCTTGTCCCATTTCTACACATTACACTTGGACTTTAGTCAAGCCAGCCTAATTCCAACTAGAAAGAATCCTAGAGGGTCACACACTAAGTGTTTTTGGTGGTCTCTGTTAAATTCAATATGAATTTAATTAATTAATTAAATATTATTCTCAAGACCATGGAACAATTTTATTCATGTATAGATGATCGTATAAATAAAATTAAATATAATTATTTATTTTATGGAACATATAATGAATATTTATTTACTAGTTTGTAAATAAAATATTTATTTAAGTGAATAAATTATTTATTTATCTATTCAGGTGTTCAATAAATGGAAGTGGAGTTCGAGCGGACTAAGGCTGGTCTAGTAGTAAAATAATTATTTTCAATACGGTAAATAATTATTATTTGGCACTAGATTAAAGTAATAATTACGTTGCTATTATTTAGTGACGTGGAATTTTATTCATAATTCCATTTTGAGAATATTGGTTCACCATGAATAATGACGCGTTTTTATTATTATGAGCATGAGTTTTCTTCATGTTCATGAATGTATTTAATTTTTTTTATGAAATTAAATATGTTAACAGATGTTCAATGCATGTAAATAGAAATGTAATTTTATTGTTCCATAGAGAACACAACGCACACTTGGTTAATAGAGAATTGTTGATCCAAACTACAACTATCTCAAATCCTCTTCCCTACCCTCTTAAGAAATAGAGACGTTCATCAAGGATGATGAATAATAAATCAAGAATGATGAACACAAGACACTCACTTCATAGCGCTAGGACCCTGAGAATGAGTGGTGTTGATCAGAGGCCATCAAAGAATGTGTGGATCACCGCTAGAGGGATTCTAGTTTGGATCCTCACAAGTGCAACAAGATAATCTAGAAGGGTAATTTTGAATGATCAACATCTTCAATGAAGAAAATACCAAAGATCCAGGTATTCATTTCTTTATGAAATTAATTAAATAATTTTAAACAAGATGTCCAAAATCCTCACTGAAGGTTTTGGGCCTCATTCTTCTTTATCTAAATCTTCAATTCCATTCTGTGGAGACTTGTGTTTATCATCATATTTATCCAAGAATAATCATTGATAATGGTAAAATTTAAATTTCGGTGTCGGAACAATCACGCTTCCTCTACGCCCAGAACCTTTAAGTGGTATTAGAGTGGTTACATCATAGTTTATAATTATTTAAATATTTCATTGATGATTTATTAATTTAATAATTTATTTGTTTCAATTCAATTTAATCGTTCTTCAAATATGAATCTCGAGATCTATTCCTCCTCTTTCGTTTCTCGTTCACCTTATAGAAACGATCATTTGTTATATTAAAAAAATAGAGGATCTCATCCGGAGGTGCCAAATTTTCCTAGACATACAACATAAGAATGAAAAATGGCTATTTGGTAGTACATGTCGTGTATCCAAGGTTCAATGCACTGGGTCTGGTCTGCAAAACCAATCCATGTCATTGGAGTTAGTCTAAGTCTTAATGACACCATGTGGTGACAAGGAATAGGTGGCATGTGGTTTTCAGATTACACGTTGAGTGGCCCACTGGACACGACGTGTAGTCCCTTCGGTTTAGGGTTGGACCGTGTACCTCATACATGTCTTTCCCTTCTAGAGAACATGTAATGAGTAACTACACGGTGTGTGGCCTACTCGACACATCGTGTACTCCAAAGATTTACAAAGTACACTAACACGTCATTTCCCCAGGCATGTACTTCAGATGGTTGATGAAAAATAGTCCATTGTGTGTTGTCAGAACTAAATGTCGTGTTCTAATCCAAATTATACAGATTCATTAATATTTATTATTATATTATATAAAATATTGAGATGTGTACCATCGTGCAGGCGTAAAGATGAGGAAAAACACTTCATAGGTGTTTTATATATGTGTGTTTAATTTAACATCTTTGTAATGTTCATGTCTACTAATTTTATAGTTATTAATAGGAATTAACCATGTCGCCTCCAAGGTTCATGTTATGTACACTGATAATTTTAAATGAATCTATTTGTTTATAATTATTATGGATGAGAATCTAAAAAAATTTAGAAAAAATATAAAAGGATTGATTAATTAAAGATGATAATTAATTTATTTGATAATGATTTACCTTAAACAAGAACGATTAATTAAATGAATGCTAGTATTATTTTTGCACAGATATTGTTTCATGTATGGATGATCATGAGCTAGACCAAAACCATTATATGTTGATAGTTTCTTTTAATTTATTTATTTAAAATAAATTGGTTGACCTATGATCGTTCTCATCATTAATATGTAGGGCATGCGTTCCCAAGGTATCTTTTATATAAAACCCTATTTTACCCCCCACCGACATGTGATTTAAAAAAATTCATATGTGATGGATGAACTCCCAAGCTAGTGGAGGAATTCCAATCTAGAGCCTAGGTGAAACAAATCCCAATAGATACAGAGGTGGATAGGTGGAAAGCTATAAACATGAACCCCAAAGGTTAACGATGTTTCTCCCCTAGTTCAAGGTTAGTTTATCAACCACTAGATAAACTAACAATTAAAAAAGCTCAAGACCATTCTCTTTATTTTATGTTTGTCACTTTCATGGTTTATCATTATGGATGTGTTGTCAAGATCACATAATTAATTAATTAAACAATCATGCAAGATAGAACTAAAACAAACCATACATATGCATAAATATTATCAATACATGGTTAATCCCTTAAGTATGTTCCACTTAATACTAACAAGCATGTGATAATGATAATTATAATTTCACACATAAGAGTTAAAAAACCTAAAATAAAATATTAAGTCAGAACAAGCCATCCATTATATGATGAAGGGATAAACTCAATAAAACTATTTTTTTGACCAACTCTTGTTGGGGAACTGGCTTTTATACAGGCATCCCTTATGAAAGGATTTGGGTTGACATAATCATATTACCTCAAGGGGAGTATCCCTTGCTAGACATGGTGTAATATTTGAAGCAAGAGTTGAGGAAATCCAAATGTCATGATTCCAAGATTGGGGAGTCCACTCAACAAATCAATGAGTTTCAAGCCTACAGTTGGCAAAGAAAGGCATCCTAAATAGCTTCTAATAGCTTGACCAACCCTTTTTGGGGGTTTATGAATGAGAATATGGATCCATTCCACTAGAATGTCATGGAAACAACACATTCTGAGTTCAATGGTGAGGGCAATTGGGACTTGATAAAATATTGGGAGACTTAATAAATTTTTATTATTTATCATAAAATGTAATAAAAAATGTACTAATGATCATATCTCTAAATTGTAGAATAACCATAACAAGCTCATCAACCACACTATCAATGTGATCAATTCTATATAAAGACAAAATCCCCCCCCCCCCTCGACAGTAACTTCCATGAAAGGCTTATACCCCATTGGGTTATCCTACACCATAAATGGAAGTCTTACGTGCTGGAGTTAGTATTTCCTAATTCATCTTCTGGAGATGCAGGTGATGAGGATTTCATAGTCTATGAGAAACATATTAACGACATGGTCAATATTCAATGATTGATGCCAACGTCAATGTATAGTGATCTCATGAAGCCTCATAAAAACATGGATGCTTATAGCATGTTTGAGAACCTCTTTGGTCTTTACCAAGAGAGAGAAAGACATGAATGGTTTGAGATCTCAATGGTACTCTTTCCATGTAACCATGGATAAGGTTCCCCATCTGGGCCTCATGTAGTCAATCTCATTGGCTACATTGAGTTCCTGGAGTTTCTAGGGTTTAAACACCCCATTGAACTGGGAACCAATATGATTCTCGCATCACTTCCTCTTAGATTCTTTAAATTTTTTTATCAATTTCAATATGAAGAACATTAATAAGTATATATCTGATCTACTTATCCTCATTCACTAAGTGGACAAAAATATGATTCTGGAAAAGTCTTTTGTTTTTATATTGAATAAAAGGATAGGGAATGAGATGATCTTTAAGCCCAAATCTTCCTCATGACCTTCCATGAAAAGGATGATCAAAGGGGAGGAAAAGGAACATGAGATTGTTTGTTTTGCATGTGGAAAGAAGGGCCACTGAAAGAAAAACTATACCCAGACTAAGAAGAAAGGGGAAGATTCAGGTACATTTTTTATCAAATGAAATCTATCTGTTTCTACAAATTCGGTATTAGATATAGTTTTGGGGGCTCAAATTTGTATCCAAATACACAAACCAAGTAAATTCATGTAGATTGACCGAGTGGAGTTAGATCTATGAGAATCCAGTGGAGCCAGACTTGCTGTAGTAGCTATCGAGGTCTACCACCTCAGGTTGCCAACTACGATGATTTTGGTGTCCAAGGGTGGTAATTATGTGCCATATTATACTAAAAAAATATTTATGTATCTAGATAAAATAAATATTGATTTTTATTCATGTTTGGAAACAATATTCCATCGTTAACAAATATATTTTTTTTTGGTAGGGAACATTTATATAATGGTCTTTACGTGTTGGATTACACAAACCATGTAATGGAAATCTATAACAAAGATACCTACCATGACTAATAACACACACGTATTTGGCATCACTGAGTAGGTAATGTAAATGATAAACACTGGAAAAAGTAACATCAAGATGGATATTTATATTCTCTCAAACAAAAACCACTTTTCGTATGTCAAGAATGTTTACAAGGCAAAATAACTAAATCCCCATTTATTGGGAAACGTGATAGGGATAAATAACTTCTTGGATTTGTTCATACTGATATGTGTAGACCATTTCCTATTGAAGCAAGGAGAGGGTACTCAAACTTCATAACTTTTTATGATGATTTTAGTAGATATAGACATATCTATATAATGATGTATAAGTCATATTTTTTTGATAAGTACACAAAATACAAGAATGATGTTGAGAACTGTCTTGGTACAAAGATTAAGAAACTACACTCAGATTGAGGTAGAGAATATCTAAATCAAGACTTCATTAGTTACTTATGAGAGTTTGGGATCCTATCTCAAATCACTCCTCCAAACAAGCCTCAGTGGAATGGTGTAAGGTAAAGGATGAACCGCGCCCTATTGGACATGGTGAGATCATTGACGAGTCATGTGAGTCTTCCATTATCTTTATGGGGATATTCGTTACAAACAAAAACACACATACTAACCCAAGTACCAACTAAATAGATAAATACTATTACATACGCGAATTGGAGTGGAAGAAAATCCATGTTATCTAATTTACATGTGTGGGGTAGTGATGCATTTATTAAGGCCTCCTCAGGTAACAAACTCACACTCCGATGCACAAAGTGCGCCTTTATAGGTTACCACAATGAATCAATGGGATATTACAATATAAAACCCTTAGGAACAAATATTTATAGTGGAAGGACATTCCAAATTTGTTGAGAGGGAGCACATCTCCAAAAGAGATTGTGGGAGCGAGATAGGGTTTGATGAAGTCGAGGCTCATGGTACACAAGAGTTGGTATTGGAACAGATTCCACTAATCCCCATGGAGGAAGAAATTGTTTGAGAGACACAAGTACAATGTAAGAGTACAATAGAGGTTAGAGAACCATAATGGTACCATTTTCTTGTTACTGAGGATGGTGACTCATTATTAATTGATTATAATGATCCTCTAACGTACAAGGAAGCAGTAAGTGGAAAATATATTTCCAAGTGGATAGAATCCATGAATTTTGAAATAGATTCCATGTATCAAAACCTAGTCTCAATTTTAGTAGATCCTCCAGTTTATATAAAGCTTATTGGTTGCAAAAGGGTATTCATGAAGAAACTGCACATGGAAGGACATTTCAGTACCTATAAGGCAAGACTGGTTGTAGAAGGGTTTAAACAGTGTCACGGAATTGTATACGATGAAACCTTTTCACCAGTTGAAATGATGAAATCCATCATAATTCTACTTTCCATTGTCGATTACCATGACTGTTTGATTTAGAAAATGCATTTCAAAATAGAATTTCTTAACGAGAACCTTTAAGAATATTTCTACATAATACAACCTGAAGGGTTTGTGACTCCAGAGGATGCTTATAAGATATGAAAGTTTCATAAATCTATTAATGGATTAATGCAAGAATCCAGGTCATGGAATATTCATTTTAATGAATCCATAAAAATATTGGTCTTATCATAAAGGAATCTGATCCTTGTGTCTACAAAAACTTTAGTGGGAGTACAGTCGTTTTTCTTATAGTATATTTTGATGACATGATACTTATTAAAATTGAGATACCAGTCTTACAATTTGTTAAGGCATGTTTGAATCAATGCTTCTCCATGAAGTACATGGGTGAGGCAGCATATATTCTTGGGATCAAGATTCATCATGATAGATCCAAGAGATTGTTGGGCCTATGTCAAAGTACATACATTGATAAGATATTGAAGAGATTCAGTATGGAAAAATCCAAGAAGGGATTGTTTCCATAATCACATGGCATTAATCTTTCTAAGAAAATGTGTCTTTGGACACATGATGAAATAATGATAATGTAATGGACCTCATATGCATTTGTGATTGGGCCAGTCATGTATGAAATACTATGTACTGGGCTAGATTTCGCCTATGCATTATGTGTGGTAGGAAGATATGATGTTGTCCCACGTGACTTCCACTTTATGGTAGTCAAGACTATCCTAAAGTATCTGAGTCGTACTAAGGATGTGTTTCTAGATTATAAAGGAGATGAGGAACTAGTTATCATAATATATGAATATACTAGTTTCCAAACTGATCAATATGACATGAAGTAGAAAACGGGATACATCATTACTTTGAATAAGGGTAGAGTGAGCTGGAAAAGATCCAAGCAGAGTGTGGTCACAGATTCTACAATAGAGTCCGAGTATATCGCAGCTTATAAGGTAGCTAAATAAGCAGTTTGGATGTGATGCTTGGTCTAGGAGATATATGTGATACCTAGTAGTAAAGATCCCATCCCATTATACTATGATAATACTACAGCGGTGGATCTCGCAAGAGATTCATGGTCACATCAACGGATTAAGCACATACTTCGTAAGTATAATCTATTATGTGGTTTCTATTAGATAGGTGAATATGTAGTGAGCGGTATTTCTATGGAAGAAAACATTGCGTACCCCTTGACTAAAGCCTTGACTCAGCAGAAACATGATCAAGATGTGAGTTCTAGTAGACTAAAATTTGTAGGCAGTTGGCTCTAGTCCAAGTGGGATTTTGTAGGAGTTGGTGTCCTAGAAAAAACTTGTTATACTTTGATTACATGGATATTTAATGTATTTAAAATTTAGACATCTTATGTTATATTGTTCATTGATTTTCATGACTATGATTTAATAATGTCCTAGAGTATTTTTTTCATTGATAAGGTCATGGAGGTTCCCTGCTATGATGAGAAACTATAAATGCTATAACAATATTCTTAAATATAGTTCTATAGTTGGATTAAATTCTATGAAGGAATACATAGCATAGTGACTGCCAGGTGCGAGTATTCATAAGCATATGGGACATCCTTTCATGAAGTTATCGCTTGGTAATTCTAAGATAGGTGATTATGAGAACATACCCGCAAATAGGAATTATGCATGTTTTGGCGTCCTTGTATTTTTCTATCTGTGAGCATGTGTAATGATCCTTAGTCTTTATGATTATCAATAATACGTGTCACGACTTTTGCACATTGATTTACTGATGAAAATTGTCACGTAGACAGTTGGCGGGAAGTGGGGTACATTGGGTGCGTCATGAGTTACATGATATTAATGGATTAGTCAAGGAAGGATTTTACCCTTCAATTTATTGATGTTGATACGTCGGCCATTTGATTCAAATAGAACCATCACAAAAAATTCCATGGCCATGGTGTAATGATGAGTTTATTTCGGGAAGTTAAAGAATTAAGTATCAAGCATAATGGTTGACGACACAATCATGAAACCATCTTGATGAGATATTGAGAAAAATGGATTATATTACATAGTGAGCATTCATTTTCAGATGACGTTGTCAGAACATTACATTCTTTCTCTTTTGTGCCTTGACCCGTTGCTAGATAGTACTCTTGGACTTTAGGAAATCTCTTATAATGTCAAAGGGAAATAATCCTATAGGGTCACACATTATGTGTTTTTGGTGGTCTAGGTTAAACTCTATTTGTATTTTATTGATTAAATAAATATAATTCTCAAGACTGTGGAATTATTTTATTCATGTTAAGATGATCTCAAAAATTAAATATTAAATATTTATTTATTTTATTGAACATTTAAAAAATAATTATTTAATCGTTTGTAAATAAAATATTCATTTACGAGAATAAATTATTTATTTATTTATTAAAGTGATCAATAAATGTTAGTGGAGTTCAAGTGGACCAAGGCCAGTCTTGTAGTAATATAATTATTTCCAAAATGGTAAATAATTATTAGTTGGCACAAGATTAAAATTATACTAACACAGCTATTATTTTTTGAAACTAAATATTATTAATAATTCGGTTTTGCGCAAGTTGTTGGACCATCAATAATGACGCGATATTATTATTATGAGAATGGGTTTTCTCTATGTTCATGAATGTACTTAATTACTGTTATGAAATTAAATATAGTAACAAAAGTTCCATGAATATAAATACACAAGTATGTCTATTGTGCCATAGAGAACATACCACACGCTTGGTGAATTGAGAATTGTTGAGACAATCAATTTCTATCTGGAATCCTCTTCCCTCCCATCTCAAGAATGACAGACATTCATCAAGGCCAAAGATCAAGTAGTCAACAATGACCAACAAAAAACACAGGCTTCACCATGCTAGCTCCTGAAGAATGAGTGGGGTTGATCAGTGTTCATCAAAGCACGGGTGGATCACTACTAAAGGGAATCTAGTATAGATCCTCGCAAGCACAACAATATAATATTGAAGTTTCATTCCAAACGATCAATATATTCATCAAAAAAACAAATATCTAGGTATTAATTTCTTTACGAAATTAATTAAATTGGTTATAAACATCATAAGAAAGATCCCATATAAAGGTTTCAGGCATCTTCATTTTTTATCTAAATATTTGATTCAATTCTGTGTAGACTGCTATTCATTATCATAATAATCTCAGAATAATCATTGATCAAGGTAAAAATTAATTTTTGGTGCTAGATGAACCTTAAATAAATGATTTTGACGCATTGACATTAAGAATTTATTTAGGACCTTTCTAATAAGAACATTTTTCTTCTTTGAACACTTTGGCCAACTGTGCTTATGTTTTAATAGGATAAAACAATGCATTGTGATTTTGTTGTTTTTGGATTATGTTTTTCATTATTTCACAGTGGTTTCAAAGGGGGTGGGGGCTAGGTTTCGAGGGGAGGGTTTAGGTACAAGGAGGTGGGTCTGGGTGCAGGGGGAGGGGTGCATGGTCTAGTGGGGATGCAAGGGTTGTCTAGGAGGGGGTAGGGAAGTGGGGGTGCATGTGGGGGGATTGGGGTGAAGGTTGGGGGAAGTTGGAGTGAAGGGGTTAGGGGGTTGTAGGGGTGAAGGGTGGAGGGGGAGTGGGGTGTAGGGGGAGGGGGTGTCCAGGGGTGTCTATGGGGGGGAGGGGGTGTCTAGTGGGGGGTCCAGGGGTATCTATGAGAGGGGGTGTCTAGGGGTGTCTATGGGGGGAGGAGTGTCCAGGGGTGTTTAGGGGGGAGGGGTGTCCATGGGTGTCCAATGGGGGTGTGTCTAGGGGGTGTCCAAGGGTGAGTTTCCAATTGGGGGTGTATAATAGGGGTGATGGTTGGGGGCAGTTGGACTGAAGGGGAAGGGGGAAGTGGGGGTGAAGTGGGCAGGGGGTAGTGGGGTTGAGGGGGTGAAGGGGGCTGGGGTTTTGGGGGTGAAGGTGGATGGTGGTGTCAAGGGGGTGTCTATGGGAGTAGGGGATGTTATGGTGGTTTCTTTGGGAGGGGCGTCTAGGGGTGTCTATGGGTAAGGGAGTGTTCAGGGGGTGTCTAGGGGGGAGGGGTGTCTAGGGGGTTTCTAGGGGAGGGGTGTCCAGGGGGTGTTTAGGGGGGTCCAGTGGGGTCCAGTGGGGTCTATGTCCTGGGGTGTGTTTGGGGGGATGTCCAGTGGGGGGTGTTCAGGGGGTCCAGTTGGGGTGTCTAGGGGGGTCCAGTGGAGGTGTCCATTAAGGGTCCAGTGGGGGTTTCCAAGGTGGGTGTTCTGGGGGTCCAGTGTGGTACAGTGGGGTTGTCTAGGGGATGTCTAGGGGGTGTATAGGGGTTGTACAAGGGGGTGTCCAGGGAGTTCTAGTGGGGGTGTCTATAAGGTCCAGGGGGTGTGTCCAGGGGGGTTTCCAGGGGGTGTCTTGGGGGATGGGGTGTCTAGGGGTTCAAGGGGGTTCTTTACAGGGGAGAGTGGGGGTGTTCAAGAGTGTGGGGTGCGGTTTCACAGTGGTACCATTGTTTCAGAGTTGATTGTATTCTGGTTTCAAGAGAAAGGTGAAACCGTGGTGGGCAGCTTTTGTTTCTGGGAAAACTATATATACCCATAGGAATTTAAACCATTGGTATATATGCTACTACAAAACTATCTAAACCCACATTTCAACGAACTGTGGGTATGTGTGATATGAAGATAACTACCCACAGTTTACTTAGCTGTGGGTATATAATTTCTGCTGTAAAAATTTATACCCACAGTTCTATAAACCGTGTGTATAGGGAAATCCTAACACCTCGGGAGCCCACAGTTCATGAAACCTTGGGTTTGGCCTATTTCCACGGTTTCATGGGCTATACCCATGGTTTGAAAATGTGGGTATAGGAAAATCTTCCAGTAGTGTTAAAAGAAAAAAATTATAATATATAAATGTAATATTTGTGGATGTATAAAATTATAATAATTCATAATGAATAAATATCAAATTGTATATAAATTTTTAAATCTATAAAACCATAATAGAATAAATAATTAATGAAACATGAAATTTAGACTATATTTGTATAATATGATATAATATATAATTTGTAAATTTATATAAATTTATAAATGAATAAAATATTTAATTAAAAATATTTAATTAAAATTATTATTAAATTATATTGGTATTGTACAATATATTATAAAATTTATAAATGTAAATAAATTTAAAAACATATAAAACTATAAAAATATAAATGCTTAACAAATGATAATATAAAAATTATATAAATATAATAATATATATTATATAATTTATATATGTATATATAATTATAAAAAACTATATTTATACGTATAAATATAACAAACTATACTTATAATAAAATTTCCATTTATATTGATTATTTTTTAAGAGTTTATAAGAGTAATAATTGATGTTAATAAAAATTATACTTTTATTTTAGTTTTAGGTATTAGTTGTGTGAGTGTGAGTGTTAGGTTGTTGCAAAGGAGATAAAGATTGAATTCACGTGGGACTAAAAATCAGAGACCTATTATCTCTGGAAGAATGTATATCTTCCCACATACTGACCTCTTATGTCAAATTTCTGTTATAGAACACATGCCAAAACCTCAACACAAAAAATTTAGTCTATGCTCGATGCCTTTCATGTGTATCATATGATGATGAAGGATGGGATAAATTTTAGTTAGTGTGTCATGCATGCAGGTTCAACATTGTGTGTAGTAGAGTGGAAATGAGGTAGCATCAATCACACATTACATAGAATAAATAAAGAGGATGGGTGCATCAGGGAGCTCGATGTAGGGACTGAGTTGCACAGGGAGAGGATTGACCTATAGGGATGGTACTTTGTAATGATAAAGCCTCGTTGTTTCTATGTCACAAAGAACAATTTTTGGATATTTTTTTAATTTTTCGAGAAGAAGTGAAGACATGCGTAGTAGGTTTTGGAAAGGTTCAACTGAAGAAATAGTGTCGTAGGAGGCACTAAAAGACAAATCAGCACATGCCTTCGATATGGAGAGGGAATTTTGTCAAGAAAGATGAGAGAAAGCAATAGTAGGGTTTGGCGATAGTGGAGAAATCACTCATGTTCCACTAAATATTGAAGGCCCCAGTAGAGGTAGCACTCTATTGTGGTTATTTTTATAATAACCCATAATACTGTTATCTGCTCTTTCAAAATAGCATTGATAATGGGTAGTTTTATGAGCGCAAAAATAGAAATTGCTAATAAAATTAATCTTTATTAGTATTTTATTAAGGATAGTAATAACACCCCTTTATGAGAACTAAAAAAGAACTGATAACATGTGAATTTATCAGCACTAAAATCCGAGTGCTTATAATGATATGTTTTATAGGCTCTTTTTTATATTTGATAATGGGTTACCATTATCAGTGCTCAAAAAACACTGATAAAGGCCTAATCCAAATAATATATTTATATTATTATATATTATTATATATTTTTATATTTTTATATTATTATATATATAATTGTACAAGTAATTATGTAGTTGGGGTTTGGATTAGTGGTAAAGAAACCCCATAATACTACTTGGGGTTAGGGTTCAAAACCCATTGGGAATAGAGTAATGTAGTGACATTGTAGCAAAACTGTAGTAGTACTGTAGCAGTGGCAGAACTATAGCCCCTACGTCACTTTTACAGTGGTGTGTACTATAGTAGTGGTAGAACTATAGCAAGTACTGTAGTAACCAGGGTTCTATAGAATAACTATTCACAGGTGGGCCTTCAGGTCAATCATTTGAACCTATAGGGAAATGTATTGGGCATTTATTCACCCTGGGCCTATTGTCCATGTGTTGAGAAAATAAGGCTTCATGGATGGGTTATCCCTTTGGGGGCTATGGACTTCCTTTGTAGACTAAGTGTGTAGTGTGTCTGTGTCTGTGTGTAATGTAATTTTACCCCCAAGAACCTAATATATATATAATAAATATACACACATCGATATTAATTATAATTATAATTAAATATATTATAAATATTTGAATATATATATATTATTTTATATATATTAAATATATTTATTAAAATAGATGGTGGGAGGTGGCAGGAGATCTTGTCCCCAAACAATGTTGAGTAGGGTTTCCGTGAGGCATCTTCTCCTTCTCCTAACAATATGAAAGAACAATTTCTCAAGATAGGGGTACCTTAACACCATTAGAACATGGGACACTGTATCAAAATCGAACCAGTGAAATCATGAGGGTGCTCCCAAGGTTGATGAAGGTGGGGAAAATTGATCATTATCTCTCTACAAGAGTCATCCCCCATCTCCATTCATTGTAAGAGAATCATTTCATAAGTTAAAGCTTGTTGGTATGTGGTGTGAGTGTGACTTGAAACTAGTAAACACTTTATCATCTCCCAACTTAATTTTTTCTAGGGTTTTCAATCCACTGAATGATGGTGATTTGGTTTGTCAGTTATTGGATATTTGGGGTTCTACAATTAGATATGTGTTTCTTTGGGATGCATTTTTTACCACATCCACTTCCATTCAATGGAGATAAAGATGTTACAATGGGGATTTGGTTATGTCTTACCTAAGCCTATATTTATTCACCAAAAATAATGGGAAAAAAATCAATCTATTGCATGCAGGTAACTATTCTACTCAAATCATGGAAAATGTATATATTCATCATTGGATCCATTGGAACCAAAAAATCCAATATTAAATTTCCATGTCTATTGGTCTTCCCATTTAAATGGATAAGGAAACTGAAACTATAAGGTTCAGAATATTTTCCCATTCTCTGTTTGAGGATGATTTGAGTTCAACACTGGTTGATCTAGTATTTTTTCTACTGATGAAGATGAGTTTCAATTTGAAATTTTCAATTAGAGGGTTCCGAAATTCTATATGGAGTGAAATATTATTGGGCATGATCTTTTTAATTGTAGTATATTTGTTATTTGTGAGGTTTTTCATACCCATTGTCATGATTAGAAAATTTATTTCAAAAGGACTAAGAAATCAGGTGTTGATTCTGATATTGATTTTCGTATTTTACAATGTAATAAAGGTATAAATACTAGGTAGATTGAGTTTGTCTATTATATTGATGAAAGACATGGTGTTCTCCAATATGGAGGACAATTATGTCTTTTTGGGGAGACGTAATCCTGTGGAATATGAAAAAAATAAAATGTGCCACCAATAGGTGGAATATTCAATGCATTTAATTCTCTTATCTTGTTTAGTGGAAGGGGTTTGAACGGAATGGGTGCCATACATTAAAAGGTCCTTTTACCCATCTGTTGGGTGGGTCAAAACCCTCAGTAAATGGGGGTCTTCATTGGATCTAAGAGTGGTAGGGCTGATATGCACAATTTCTTGGAAGGATTGGATTTGAAGAAATGAGTGAATTTTTTCAAAATAAGGTGACAAAAGATTAAATTTGGTCTTGGAGGGACATTTATTGGATGAATTTTTAGAAATTGAATAATGTAGTACCATCTTTGGGAAGAATTCGACTGGACTTTCCATGTTGGAGTCCTCCTCGAGTGGGTTTTTGGAAAATTAATATAGACGCATCCATCTATGCTAATTTAAGGGTTGGTGTTGGATTCATTTCCTATCACAGTAATGGCCTGGTCATGGAATTACATGGTTATTCAATCCTCTTTGATTCTTGTGTTGAAGGAGGAATTATTCATCCACTATAGGATCCTTCTTGGTACTTCACCGAAAGATTCACCGTATGAAAATTTTAATTTATAAAACGTGGGGTTGATCTGGATTATAATTGTTTGGAATTCTATGGGAAATATTGGTTGACCATTATTGGGTTGACTCTTTCTCTGACTAGAATTGTAGGTCTGGTTTGATTGATATGTAATATATTACAACATTTATCATCAAAACTAGTCCCATAAAGGAAAACTATCTTTAATCATGCATCCAATGTGGCTGATATAATTAGACCTGAAAAAACAAGTACATCTTCTACTATATCTGGATAGAATCTGGGCCATTCATTGAGTTAGGAAGTGGAAAATAGATTTGTTGTTCTTGGTTCACATAATGACATCATTAAAGAAAATGAAATTGGTGGTGAACCATATGCTTTCATTGAAGACATTATTAGTAATGAATTTTCGATAGTGAAGTACAATCTAAATATTGAGAAGGAGAAACGTGAACGAAATTGGAATAAAAATCATGAGCATTATGTAGATATCTAAAAGTTCGTGGTCGGGGATGCAACCAAGATGATTGGGTTGCAGAATGAGGGAGGGGCCGAAATGTGTCCACAAGGCCTTCTTTTAAGTCTCATGTCATTCCAAATAATGAAAAGGTAAAGGAAAGGATATCTATCATTTTCAAACAAATGAATTCACAATCATAGTGGGAGACTATGGATGATGATGACGACTCTATCTATGAGTATGGGAATGACACTTATCTACTTGATCAATAGTTATCTATTATGGATGAGGGAATAACTATTTGAATCCATCTGTTTTCTTCGTCTTCTTATTTGACATTATTTTCATTAATATATTTTGGTAGGAGTATGTTTTCCTGGCTCCTGGAGCTTTTTGGTAAATATATTTATTTTAATTTTATGATTATTTAAATATATTTATATATATAATTATATTTATATTTATAAATAAATATTTGTATATAATTATATAATTATATATATTTATCAATATATAAATATTTATATTTATTAAATTATAATAATTTCATTTATTGTAATATTAAAATTATTAAAAATTTTATTTATCGATTTATAATTAAAACATAATATAAATATATTAAAAATATTTTTATATAATTATAACTATATAATTATATATATTAGGTTTTTGGGGGTATAATTACATCAAACACACACACACACCACAAACACATCGGCCTAAAAGGTAGGTGATACCCCCAAGGGATAACCCACTCAACCACCCACTTTCTATTTCATCATATATATTTGGCCTGGAGGCCCAGTGAGCATGTAGCACATTAAATGGCTCGTACGCCTATAATTTTTGGGCCATAGACCATTCTATGAATAATAGTGCTACAACACCCCCGGGTGCTACAATACTAACCATTTCTACGGTGCCCGACACGGCTATAGGTGTAGTGCCCACCGTTGATACTGTGTCTCCACTTCTACAGTGCCCACACCTAATGGGTTTGGAACCCTCATTTTTCATATAGGATTATAGGGTGCATACATCTAAGATAAACCCCAACTACAAAAATGTGGGATAGGTTACGCTCAACTCCCAATGGGGGCCCCGCTAGACCTAGAGCGCCTGTATGTTCTCAAGCTAGGCGAATGGCTTGGAATCGCCCTATGAATAATATGCACAGTGTCCGAGACTGACGGGTCTCATGTCTGGGCATGTTCCTTTGGAGTTTATATAATTTTACCTCATGGTTCACACTGCTTTGGTATGTATATATTTTTAGGTGTGTGTTTGCGTGTGTAATAACTATATTTTTTTATTAAATATATTTATTACAATTTTATAACTATTTAAATATATATATTTTTATTTATAATCATAATTATAAATAAATATATTTTAATGTATTTATATATAATTATAAATATATAATTATAATATAATAAATATACTTATTATTTAAATATATTTATTGTAGTTTTATAACTTTTTAAATAAGTAATTATTTTATAATTATAATTATAAATAAATATATTTAAAAATCAGTCATATATAATCTAAAATATAAAAAAAATATTTATTAATTAATTATAATTATTAAAATTTTATAATTATTTAAGAATATATTTATTTATTTACCATTATTATAAATAATTTATATTTATATATATATATATATATATATTTATAAATCCAGCTTGTGTGTCTGGTGTGTGTTTAATGTAATTGTGCCCCAAAGAACCTAATATATATATTTATATATTTATATTTATATTTGAATAATTAATATTTAAATTAAAAAATTATTAAAAAAATAGGTTAATTATATAAATTTCAAATATATTATAAAGGTTAAAACATAATAAATAAAAAAGAATAAATAGTATTCATATAAATTAAAAACATATTGAAAATATGTTACATGTATATAGTAAATAAATATATGTATAAATAAACATAACGAAATGATTAAATATACTTTTAACATTATTAAAGAATGTATACTAATAAATTGATAGATTAAAATAAATAAGTTACCAAAAATATTAAAAAGTGAATTCATAACATTTACGTGAATTGAAAACATACATATGTACACATACACATCTACATGCACATTTATATACACACAAGTATATAGACACATACAGATACATACATGTTGTTATACATGTACTAATATTTTAAATTATTTAATATAAATAAAAATATATAACCAAATAAATATATATTCATTTTTATATTATATATATTTTTAAATAAAATATTAATATATTATATTTTTTTAGTTATATGTTATAATTGACAAGATATGGTATCTTATATTGGGACTATTTAGATTTTTAGAAGAATGAAAAAAACACAAGGCTTGTATATGCTCGGCTCTAGGGCAATCCCAATGAGCCATCCTCTCAATCGGCTTCCACAACCCAAGGTATAAAACCACCATTCTCTACCAATATTGGATTTTCCACTGTGCCTCCCTCATCATCCTCCCTGAACCCTCATGTACTTCTATTTGTTGATGCTCTTCTCCTCACCAACACTCATTTGTAATGATAATTCTTTGGCTATCCAAAATGATCGAAAGTATTACGAATTTTGAAATGAATTGAGATCCAACTTCAAATGAATTGGGATCCAACTTTGGTTTAAAAGAATAATATCTTTAATAGGAATTAATGGAATGTTTTAATCATTAAATATCATTGAATTTCTAGATGACATAGAGTGGTGATTGGCCCGTTTATGGGAGACATGAAGGCAGGGAGTTCACCGACTGGTGTGGTGGTAGAATAAGAACCCTGAACATCTGCTGATGACTGTGAAGATGGGTGTTGTGGTGGTTGTGGTGATCAGGATGGTATGTCTCCAGACATACGATGGAAGAAGGAAGGGCGGTGCTTCTGGCTCGAGGATCTAATAGCGGCGACGTGGTAGTGGAGCTCAGATGATGGTGTTGGCCACTCTGAAAGAAGAAATTGCTAGGGTTATCTAGTTGTGATGGTAAAACGAATGTGTGGCATGCTCTGATGTTGGTGAGGGAAAATGATCTGCGTCGGATTTGGCAGGGGGTTCCTGTATGGCCAAATAGTTAGTAGAGGGCCAAAAAGAAGGAGCCCTTATGTGCTGAAAAAAAATCAATCAAGGCCCGAGAAAAAGGATCTGCTGTAGATATTGGGCATTTGGTCCTTTATAATATAGGGTCTTCATACCTTAATAAATATATATATATATATAATGAATCTAGATGAGTGAGTTATTCCTTAATGGGGATATGACCTGAATTTCTAGTCTCTTTGTGTGAGGTGCGCGTGTGATTGAATATAATTTTACCCCTAAGCACCTAATATAATACTATATATAAACATCCTTTGAAAACTACCCTAGAAAATTTGCTGTGAAAATTTCGATGACAATTTAAATTTCCGCATAAAATCATAATACAAATATATTAATACATAAATTAAAAATCGAAATTTTAAGAAAAAATTTCACTAGAAACATTTATACTAAATCCGTACTCAAAAATTTCATTCAAATTTCCACAATGAATATTTTCACATAATTTTCATTATAATAGTACATAAAAATTGAATACCGAAATTCTAAAATAAATTCATATTTAAATTTTGAGGGTAAATATATTGATAAATAAATAAACAATTTGATTGTGCAAAAAAATTAAATTAGTACTTTGGGAAATTTCTAATGAATTTTTTTTGTGAAATTTCCTATGCAGATATCATGTTCAAATTTCCACTATAATTTATAGTGATAATTTTTACACAAAATTTACATTTCATATTCTAATTTAAAATTATAGTGAAAATATATTAATCTATATATAAATAATGTTAAATTTCTGTATATTTTTTCATTTAATGTTTCCTTTGGTAATTTTAAGTTTAAATTTTCATTTCAAACATTTAGTTAAAATTATCATTTTTATTTCTAATGAATATTTTCTATATTTATCTAATATACACTATGTGTGTGAGAGAGTTTGACTGTATATATATTTGTCTGTATATCCTAATATAAATATAAAATATAATTTTTGGTAATTTGACATGAAAATTTATAGGGTATACATACATTCATATATGCATTGTATGTATAAACAAATATATTAATATCATTATATACATACATTCATTCATAAATGTAACACCCCAAGCTTCTACATTATGCTTCTCTTTGAATAATGCGATAGTGTGTGTTGTACGCAACATCGAGTTCTAACACATCACAACCAATCAAACTAGCCATTATGAATAGTAATACCTACTTGTTGAAATTATATATATTTTATATTTCAAAATGGACTTCATTTTTGGTTTCGGAATATCAAAATTATCCGAAGATGATTTTTTGGTATTTTTCTTAGAACTTCAATTTTTAGGAATAGTGAAAAATACTTAAAAACAACTTTTTTAATCAATATCATTAATAGTGATAAATTATATTATTGAGTGGTTCTAAAGTATAATTATAATATATTTTTACCATTTTATCTAATGGTGTTCTTTAGAATAAATTTCACTTTGAAATTGGACCTAAACAATTGTCAATCTTTTGGTATATATTTTTTCTTAAAAACATGGTATTTTTTGTGACAGCGGAAATTAATTATAAAATTAATTAATGCAACTTATATGTCTGGAATTTTGTAAAATAGACATCATTTTTTGATTAGAAATATCAATTATAGCTTACGGTGAAATTTTGGCATTGTTCTGAAAAATTTCAATTTTTTAGGAATAGTGAAACTACTAAGTCGTAGTTAAAAAAACAAAATTTTTCATAAAACTTAAATTTACCACTTCTGTGAATGGAATTTCGAAAATACGAGAGACACAGTTAATATTATGAAGTAAAATTCAGTTTAATGAGATGCATTTTTTTTGGTGAATAGTAACTTTTTACTTTTATTTACCACGGTCAAAAGTAAAAAGGTGAATCAAGGATAAAAATGATATTAATATTACCCTAACTGTAACAGCCCGAGAATTTATAAAAACTATTCTTTTTAATTTTATTAATTTCTTGTGTTGTACGCTACACCAAAAGGAGCTTTCACAACACGTATCTTTGACTTGCCTTGCATTACACGCAATCGCAACCTTCCTCGATAGCGTGTGTAGTACGCAATACCGAGTTTCACTAAACAACGATATGCTATTAAAATATTATTAAAACTAGCCATTATGAATAGTAATAACCACTTTTTGAAATTTTATAATTTTTATTTTTCAAAATGGACTTCATTTTTTGGATTCGGAATATCGAAATTATCCTAGGGTGAAATTTTGGTATTTTTCTGAAAACTTTCAATTTTTGATGAATAGTGAAACCACTAAGTGGTAGGTTAAAAACTGAATTTTGCATAAAACTTAATTTTACTGCTTCTGTGAATGGAATTTCAAAAATCCGAGAGACACGGTTAATATCAAGGACTAAAATGTGGTTCAATGAGATGAAAATAATTTTTTGGTGAATAGTAACTTTTTACTATTTTTACCGCGGTTAATAGTAAATAGGGTAACTAAGGGTAAATATGATATTAATATTACCCTAACACATGTCCAAATTCTATTGGACAAGTGAAATTCGACCAAAAACAAACTTAGGAATAAAATATGACCATTTAGGCCCACATGGATTAGATTAGGACATTTATTATTATTTAATTCAAAGAAGAGTTAAAAGAGTGAAAATCAAAGTTTATTCACTAAAACATTTTTAATATGGGGTTATACATAATATAAATTCTACTATAAATATTAATTAGAAAGCTAAAAATATTTCCTACATAATGATATTTTATTTATAATTTTTAGACTTTAAATAAATTAATTTATTTATGACACAACAATGATGCAGTAATTACCCTTTTAAGGAAATATTAACATAATTGATGTTATAAATACTCAAATGAATGTAATTTGAGACTTTTTATGAATTCCACTAATTTTCTAGGTTACTATAATATATTTTCGTTGATTTAATCAACTTGGTTCGAACATATAATTCTGTTATGACTTTCACAAAAATCATATATCAAATAGTGTCAAAATTGACACAAAATAGTTTTTAAATCAAATATTATATAATTAATTGTTATTTTATTCCTAAAAATCTAAGGTTCGGCCAAATGACGTAGATAAGGATATATATATTAATAATAAACAATTTTGGGTTCGTTTGGCATGTTATAGTAAGTGTATTAACCATATAGTGAAAGAAAACAAAAAGACATGGTAAAAGTTAAATTATTTAACTTAGAGTTAAATCTAATTGATAAGGTTAAAATAATAACCTAAACTTGACCAAATCTTATTGGTTGATAGGATTTCGACCCATCCCCACTTTAGCTTCGAAATAAGACCCTTTGAAACCATTATAAACCGATTTTGACTTTAATATAAAATAATATTTTGAGATATTCCTAAGGTGCCCCTCTCCTCCCTTATAAAAGGACACCTCCTCCCCCTCCTCCTCACACCAATTTGAGCACTCAAGCTCGGCCAACCCCTGCCAAAATCTCTTCTCCACTTCCCTAGCAACATCCTAGAGGTTCTGGTCTTCCTCAAAGACCAATTTTTGTTCCCTAAGAGGAGGTCTCCAAAAGGCGCTTCAAAGAAGAGGAGGTTCGGACACGTACAAAGCAAATCGGACCTAAGGTAAGGGAAATATTACAATCTCATTTTTATCCGAGATTGTTTATTCGTAAGTATTTACTGGGGTGTATTTTATCATCCACATGCATGTTTCATCAATATGTAATATTATTTCCATCCACCTACAATTGTTTAAATCCATTTTTACCCTTCGGTGAGTTTTTAGTAATATGTATGAAAGGAATCTTTTGTCGTTTTTCGTACGAGGTAGTTTTTGTCTTTTCCGAAAAAGTACGAAGAATGTTTTTTTAACTAATACGGCATGAATGGATTTTTAAAAAATTATTTCCAAGAAGCTTCCTTTAAAAGTTTTCAATTTTATTTTTAATCAACTTCTTTTTGTTTATAATTGTATGACATATTAAGAAAAGAAAAGTGTTTTTGAAGAAGAAAGGATATTTTCCTCAAGAATGGAGTTCAAGTGTTTTATCAAAATTATTTTCCATCTAAGATAATAAAGGTTTCTGTTTTTATCCCTATTATTACATTGATTTGATCATGTTGTGATGGAATTATTTTTATGAATTCCTTTATCTTATATGAATTGATTTATGATGTCATGATGTTTCAAGAATCCCATTTTTGTTACATGTGTTATGCGATGATGTATGTTTTATGATTATGTGGCACACATAAGAAAGGATTCATTATGAGATGGGTGGGACCTATATCTCCCTCCAATGCATTGGGTAAAGATTTTATATCTCATGAGATAGACAGGGCTGGAACGGTAGGTTATACCGGTTCAGTGAAACAGGACTGAAACGAGGGTTACTCGATTCAGAAAGGGACTTTGTCCACTAAGATAGTCTTGGCAATGAGTCTTGACTAACAAGAAATGATTCTCTATGATTATGTGTGTATGCCACAAAGTTTCATGTTTTATGTTATGATTATTGGGATTACATTTCACTTCTATGATTTATCCCATGTTATGATATTATGAGCTCTTTTGCAGGTTAAGATTTTCAAAAGCTATGTTCTTATGAATATGATGTGATTGATTTCTCTTTTGTTTACCCTTACTGAGCATTTGAGCTCACCCTTTTATGTTTTCTTTTCCCTAGGATATAATGAAAGGTTTTAGGTAAAAAAAAAGGAAGATCTTTATGGGAGATATTGAAGATCTTTCACCACGATTAGAAGATTACGTTCCGAGTTTCCAAAGACACTAAACTATTACGATCCTTGTGTGTGTGTTTTTTGTTATGTACTAAGTATTCCGCAAATGTAATGTAATGTCCATGTAAGTCAAGCTTAGGGTATTTACAGTTGGTATCAGAGGAAAGGTTTAGTCAACCTTTGGAAACTAGGATGCGAGAACTTTAGTGAGATTCCTAGAGATATTTCTAAGGTATGTCTAGGGATGTCCCTAAGGTTAAGTATACGTATTGGTTATAGTACTATAATTACGCTAACGATCATAGAATTAAACCTAAGATGTTAGATATTGAAGGTACTCCCCCTTTATTATGTTATTTTCCCTAGAATGATTTTTGCCTCTCACACTATTCTTTTTGGGTTTTAGACGATGGTTGGAACCCGAAGGAACCGTGTTGATCAATGCAATGGACAATGCAATGATTACCCTCCTGAACAAACAAATGTTACGGGAGATGGAGTACAAAATCTTATTGCTATACTTACACAAGCTATGAATCATTCTGGACTTCCAAATGAGCAGAGAAGGGAACAATATTCTATTGAGTCCTTCATGAGGCAACGTCCACCTTCTTTCAGTGGGACTACCGATCCACTTGTTGCTGAACAATGGATCAGTACCACTGAAAAGATATTTTCAGTTCTTCAATGTTCTGAACACGATAAAGTCATCTTAGCAGTATATCGTTTGGAAGGTGAAGCTGATCAATGGTGGAATCTTATCAAGAATACGAGGCAAAGAGATGAAATTGAGTCCATGGAATAGGACGAGTTCAAGAACTTGTTTTTCAGTAAGTACTTCCCTCGTATTATTCGAACGAAGATGGAGAAGGAGTTTCTTGAACTAAAGCAAAAGGATGATGAATCTGTTGGTATATACGAAGCGAATTTTACATGACTTGCAAGGTATGCATCTGGCATTATCATCCAACCTGAAAGTAAAGTTGATCGATTTTTCAGTGGCTTAAAACCAAGTCTTCGAAGGGCATTAGCTATAAGAGACTTCAGTAGCTATGAAGAAATTGTGCGTTGTGCTATCGAGGTAGAAATGGAAGTTGGTGTTACATATGCATCTCATGGTTTTGACAAGAAACGAAATATGGAGTTCAAGGAGAAATCTCAGAATAATGGTGAAAAGAAGATGAATGTTTCCTTATGCACAAAGTGTGGAAAGAAGCATGGTGGAGATTTTCTTAAAGGGACTAGAAAATGCTTTAAGTGTGGAAAAGAAGGTCATAGAGTAGCTGAGTGTCGAAGTAATGGAAAAATGGATTCTAATGATGTGAATAAAGCAAACAATGCAGAGAACACATCACCAACACTTCAATGCTTCATGTGCAAGGAAATGGGGCATTATGCTAATAAATTCCCTAATCCAAGGGTTAGTGATGATCGACATGAGCAACCGCTTAAGGAAAAGGACAAAGGGAAGTCACATGCGATCACTATTCGCGATGTTGAATATGACAACGATGTGGTGGAATGAATAATTGTTTATGTAATAGGATTCCAAAATAATGTTGTATCATGGAGTATTGGAATATTTATGTATTAGTCTATTGTGGTTTTCAATAATTTTATGGTACCAATAACCATGGAAAGTGATTGAGATATTTTTTGGAAAAAGAATGATATGCGCATAATGAAGGGAAAACGAGAAAATGAAATATTTAACAGTATTCATGAGCTCATGATTGATATAAGGACTAAGTGATATCATGGTTTGAGTATATAGAATTTTGAGGATTTTGGTATGTGGAAAGTGTTAACTTTTAACTGCATTCAAGTTTTCACTAAGGTTCAATGGGTATTCAAGAGAGTACAAGATTAAGGCCTTTAAATGTTTGGAATGTGTCCAACAAGATATATCTTATGATATATGGGGATCAACGATGGTATTAAATCTCTGGTAATCGTTTTCACTATGTTATGAGAATGGACTGCAGTATTATGGATAGGACTAAATATTGGAATGGATTATGTTGGACATAAGTTAGTATTGTTTAAGGATAGAAGTTTTTTCGATATTATTTATGGGATGTTATAGTAATATAGTTTTAGAAAAAGGACAACCTGCAGGACGGGCGATAGCCCATCGCTTCGGACAAGGCTGTGGGAATCGAACCCACAACCGAAGTGCGACTGGCCTTTATCGCCTACCACTGGCCTACAGGAAGTCCCTGTTTAGTAGAAACTAGTTTTATTATATTAAGAAGTATGATATATGAAGTATAAGTCCATTTTAGAAACTATATATGATTAATCTCACTATAGATCGACTTATGTATATAATTTTTTCTAACCTTTTGTTTGAGACAGATGGAATGACCCGTCATTCTATCACATGATCTGCTAACACTTCATGAATAACAAATTCAACTTCATTTATTTAAGAGATGAAGTGGAAATTGTTCTAGGCACGAACAATAGTGAGATTGTACCAAAATAAAGAAAGTATTTATTCCAATTCAAATTTTCAACTTTAGGGAAATGATCTTGAAAACCAAAAATGTTTTCCTAGTGATCTTATACCTGATGAATCGGATGGTACCTTAGATCGTCAAAAATTTATGGATTTGTGATTATTGGCTTTTATATAGCCATGTTCTCTACCACTCTCCATCAGAACATGATGGTTAGATTTCTCTTCCATATCCATATTTTCACCTATGTGGAAACCCAGTGATTAGTTTATTTGGGTAATCATTACATTTCATACTTTAGTTTTTAAAGACAAGTTTTGGTATTCCTTTTTACAATGTGGGTTTCTATTAAAGAATCTTTCGAATAGTAAACTATTTATAACCCCGACGAATTTCGAGGGCGAAATTCATTTTAAGGGGGGTAGATTGTAACAGCCCGAGAATTTATAAAAACTATTCTTTTTAATTTTATTAATTTCTTGTGTTGTACGCTACACCAAAAGGAGCTTTCACAACACGTATCCTTGACTTGCCTTGCATTACACACAATCGCAACCTTCCTCGATAGCGTGTGTAGTACGCAATACCGAGTTTCACTAAACAACGATATGCTATTAAAATATTATTAAAACTAGCCGTTATGAATAGTAATAACCACTTTTTGAAATTTTATAAATTTTATTTTTCAAAATGGACTTTATTTTTTGGATTCGGAATATCGAAATTAGCCTAGGGTGAAATTTTGGTATTTTTCTGAAAACTTTCAATTTTTGATGAATAGTGAAACCACTAAGTGGTAGGTTAAAAACTGAATTTTGCATAAAACTTAATTTTACCGCTTCTGTGAATGGAATTTCAAAAATCCGAGAGACACGGTTAATATCGAGGACTAAAATGTGGTTCAATGAGATGAAAATAATTTTTTGGTGAATAGTAACTTTTTACTATTTTTACCGCGGTTAATAGTAAATAGGGTAACTAAGGGTAAATATGATATTAATATTACCCTAACACATGTCCTAATTCTATTGGACAAGTGAAATTCGACCAAAAACAATCTTAGGAATAAAATATGACCATTTAGGACCACTTGGATTAGATTAGGACATTTATTATTATTTAATTCAAAGAAGAGTTAAAAGAGTTAAAATCAAAGTTTATTCACTAAAACATTTTTAATATGGGGTTATACATAAGATAAATTCGACTATAAATATTCATTAGAAAGATAAAAAGATTTCCTACATAATTATATTTTATTTATAATTTTTAGACTTTAAATAAATTAATTTATTTATGACACAACGATGATGCAGTAATTACCTTTTTAAGGAAATATTAACATAATTGATGTTATAAATACTCAAATGAATGTAATTTGAGACTTTTTATGAATTCCACTAATTTTCTAGGTTACTATAATATATTTTTGTTGATTTAATCAACTTGGTTCGAACATATAATTCTGTTGTGACTTTCACAAAAATGATATATCAAATAGTGTCAAAATTGACACAAAATAGTTTTTAAATCAAATATTATATAATTAATTGTTATTTTATTCCTAAAAATCTAAGGTTCGGCCAAATGACTTATATAAGGATATATATATTAATAATAAACAATTTGGGGTTCTTTTGGCATGTTATAGTAAGTGTATTTACCATATAGTGAAAGAAAACAAAAAGACACGGTAAATGTTAAATTATTTAACTTAGAGTTAAATCTAATTGATAAGGTTAAAATAATAACCTAAACTTGTCCAAATCTTATTGGCTGATAGGATTTCGACCCATCCCCACTTTAGCTTCGAAATAAGACCCTTTGGAACCATTATAAACCGATTTTGACTTTAATATAAAATAATATTCTGAGATATTCCTAAGGTGCCCCTCTCCTCCCTTATAAAAGGACACCTCCTCCCCCTCCTCCTCACACCAATTTGAGCACTCAAGCTCGGCCAACCCCTGCCCAAATCTCTTCTCCACTTCCCTAGCAACATCCTAGAGGTTCTGTTCTTCCTCAAAGACCAATTTTAGTTCCCTAAGAGGAGGTCTCCAAAAGGCACTTCAAAGAAGAGGAGGTTCGGACACGTACAAAGCAAGTCAGACCTAAGGTAAGGGAAATATTACAATCTCATTTTTATCCGAGATTGTTTATTCGAAAGTATTTACTGGGGTGTATTTTATCATCCACATGCATGTTTCATCAATATGTAATATTATTTTCATCCACCTACAATTGTTTAAATCCATTTTTACCCTTCGGTGAGTTTTTAGTAATATGTATGAAAGGAATCTTTTGTCGTTTTTCGTACGAGGTAGTTTTTGACTTTTCCGACAAAAGTACGAAGAATGTTTTTTTTAACTTATACGGCATGAATGGATTTTTAAAACATTATTTCCAAGAAGCTTCCTTTAAAAGTTTTCAAGTTTATTTTTAATCAACTTCTTTTAGTTTATAATTGTATGACATATTAAGAAAAGAAAAGTGTTTTTGAATAAGAAAGGATATTTTCCTCAAGAATGGAGTTCAAGTGTTTTATCAAAATTATTTTTCATCTAAGATAATAAAGGTTTCTGTTTTTATCCCTATTATTACATTGATTTGATCATGTTGTGATGGAATTATTTTTATGAATTCCTTTATCTTATATGAATTGATTTATGATGTCATGATGTTTCAAGAATCCCATTTTTGTTACATGTGTTATGCGATGATGTATGTTTTATGATTATGTGGCACACATAAGAAAGGATTCATTATGAGATGGATGGGACCTATATCTCCCTCCAATGCATTGGGTAAATATTTTATATCTCATGAGATAGACAGGGCTGGAACGGTAGGTTATACCGGTTCAGTGAAACAGGACTGAAACGAGGGTTACTCGATTCAGAAAGGGACTTTGTCCACTAAGATAGTCTTGGCAATGAGTCTTGACTAACAAGAAATGATTCTCTATGATTATGTGTATATACCACAAAGTTTCATGTTTTATGTTATGATTATTGGGATTACATTTCACTTCTATGATTTATCCCATGTTATGATATTATGAGCTCTTTTGCAGGTTAAGATTTCCAAAAGCTATGTTCTTATGAATATGATGTGATTGATTTCTCTTTTGTTTACCCTTACTGAGCATTTGAGCTCACCCTTTTATGTTTTCTTTTCCCCAGGATATAAAGAAAGGTTTTAGGTAAAAAAAAGGAAGATCTTTATGGGAGATATTGAAGATCTTTCACCACGATTAGAAGATTACGTTCCGAGTTTCCAAAGACACTAAACTATTACGATCCTTGTGTGTGTGTTTTTTGTTATGTACTAAGTATTCCGCAAATGTAATGTAATGTCCATGTAAGTCAAGCTTAGGGTCTTTACACTAAAACATGTACTAATTCTATTAAAAAAGTGTATCTCGACCAAAAACAACCTTAGGAATAAAATATTATCATTTAGGTCCACTTGGAATAGATTAGGACATTTATTATTATTTAATTCAAAGAAGAGTTAAAAGAGTTAAAATCAATGTTTATTTATTAAAACATTTCTAATATAGGGTTATACATAAGATAAAATAGATTGTAAATATTCATTATAAAGATAAAAATGTTTCCTACATAATGATATTTTATTTATAATTTTTAGACATTAAATAATTTAATTTATTTATACCACAATGATGATGCAGTAATTACCATAATAGTGACAAATTAAAATAATTGATATTATAAATAACCAAATAAATATAATTTGAGACTTTTAATGAATTAAACTAATTTTCTAGGATAATATGACATATTAGAATTGATTTAATTAACTTTTTTCGAAGTAATCATTCTGTTATGAGTTTCACAAAAATCAACTATTGAATAGTGTCAAAATTGACATAAAAGAGTTTTTAAAACAAATATTATATTATTAATTGATATTAAATACCTAAAAATCTAAGGTTCGTCCAAGAGACTTTTATCATGATATTTGTATCATTAATGGACCACTTTGGGGTCGCTTGGATGTATATAGTAATTTTATTAACTATATAATATAAAATTACAAAGTGACATGGTAAATGTCAAAATAATTAACTAGGAGTCAATACTTAAAGATAAGGTTAATATAGTAACCCAAACATGTATAAATTCTATTTGATGAATGGTTTTCGACCTATCCCCACCTTAAAATTTAAATAACCAACTTTGGAGCCATTAGAAACCGAATATGAATTTATTATAAATTAATATTTCTAGCTTTTCCAATGGTGGCCCTCACCCCTCTTATAAAAGGACTCTCCTCCTTCTCATTTATTCACACCTACAAAGCCTTTTGGTTCGGCCAAACTCTGCCCAAATACTCTCCCAACATCCCTAAATACAACCTAGAGGCCTTATTTTGATCAGACAGCCAACCTATGGATCCCTTTTGATCAAATCAAAAGGAAGAACCCGAAGAAGAGGTAATGATTTCACCACCCTTTTCCAAGTTCCTTTCTTCTTCCACTTCTTCTTCCTTTTTTATTAACATTATAAAATAATAACTCCAGTATCATATATATACTGTGATGTTATTATAAATATGGTACAACCATATTCAGTATTCTATCCACCTTTTGAATAACATGTCACCATACGTGTGTACGTACGGCTTACCGTCTCCACATCGTGGTGTAATTGTTATTCAATATATTATTATTTGGATGGGTATAATAATGATGTGTAACTCATGTAAATAATAAATAATAAATGTTAATGATTCTGTATATATGATATACCAACCATTTATATATCATTTTAATATCAAAAAAAATGATATTGTCGCTCATGCGTACGTACAGACTACCGTCTCCATGAACCTGATGAGATTCATTCTCCATCGTATCTATTCAAGTATAATAATCATTTGATGATTTAAAAATGATTTTTAAGGACTTGATATCATTATAGATATGAATAATATACGACCTATCCATTACACACATGGATTACGTAACAAAACATATAAAAGAAAACGAGTAAGTTAACACCCGAAACAACAATAATACTAAGATATTATTAACAAATCAATGTTAAAAGATCATATATGATATCATATTAATGTATATGATTCTTTTATAATTTAATAAAAAATATTTCACCATTATACAGAAGGTTAATCTACCCCAACCAAGGAAGAGTACAAGGTAAGGGTTTACTTCACAATCTCTTTATTTTCTGAGGTTGTTTATACGTAATAATCTACTGGGATCTCCTTATCTTCTAAATCCATGTTTCTTAAAAATGTATTTCAAAACATTTTTAATATTTAAAAGAATATGGGTTAAAGTCATTTATACACTTTTTTGACTTTTTATAAGTGTTTTATAAAGGAATATTTCCGTCATTTTCCAAACAAGGTGCTTTTTAACCTTTTCGACAGAATTAAGGTATGAATGTTTTTTTAACTTATACGGCGGGTGCAGTTATTTTCTACCGTTATAAAATCGTCGAAGATTCTATTACAATCATATAAGAATATTTTCAAAGAAAATTTTTTATTTCATAAATATATGACTCTTAAATGATTTCAAAATAGAAAGAGATATTTCTCTAAAAAGAGTTTTGATTTCATCTATGTCAACATCCTTTGATTGATTTTATGGTTATTTGAAGTTGATTTATTATGATACAAAACTTCTATATTGTATTGAAGGTTTTGTGATATGTTTGACTGTGGATGTGCTATTTTTATACCATTCATGGTTTATGGTGAAAGTATTGACATTTTTTATTCTAGTTTTAATATGAATGTTTATGTTATGTTTAGACCTTTTCATATGGGAATGCATTGGACTTAATATGTGACGGGTCGAGCCCTCTATAGCTCCTAGATGAATCAGTAAGTCTCATGAGACAAACTAGTATCTTGACACAAGGCCTTGGCAAAATCTTATTTGTAGTCTTGGCACGAGGCCTTGGCAATGTGGTTATGATAGTCTGGTATTATGCATTCCATAATTACGAAAGTGGTTATTGATATTGCATGTGATTATTAGATTAGTAGTATATCCATGTGAATAAGTAAATGGAATTATTTCATTTTACTTTTGCCATACTATGTTGATGTTCAAGTTTAAAAGGCTTTTGTTTTAGTTATACATTTCCTTAAACGTTTATTATTATTTATGAATGTTTCCGCTATATTGCTATCCTTATTGGGCATTTGAGATAACCCCTTTTCTATGTTTTATTTTTTCCAGGAAGTGAAGAAGTAAATTATGAATGACCTGCAGGGATAGTATGTGGGAATATGTGTGTGGAATATGAAGAAAACCTGTTGTTGTAGTTTTCATTTTTATGATGTTATGTAAGATTTATGAATATATCTAGTGTTTCCAAGGCTACTAAACCAATCGGTCTTTCGCGATTTGATCCTTCTTGTGATCATGCCAATGTTATGTAATAATGCACCGACTCTAGGTAACTAGGGTCAGGGCGTTACAGTTGGTATCAGAGGAATTTTAGTACAAACCTTGGAAGCTAGATTTAGACAAACTCTGATTAGAGCACATAGATTTAAGATGGACTTTGAGGATTAGTATAGAAGAACTTCCTAGAATTTTGGTATTGTAGAGATTTTGTGAGTTTTCCGAGCAATACATCCCTGTCTGGATACGAGAAGGTAGAGGTGGCTCTGGCACAGATGTACCTAGGGATAAAAACCAAAAACACCGCTTTGAGATAGACTCGAATGGGAACTGGTGCACAACAACGGGCCTTGCTGCACTCTTGGTTATGACACTCCTGAGGGATATGCTTATTATAACTCTCATTTTCTTTACAAATAATTATGAATGGTTTATGAGCATATAATTCCTCAAAGAAAACATTTTTATGATTATGGATTATATCCATAAACAGTTCAATTTATGTTAAGTGTTTTATAAGTATGGGATTATGTTTTTTGATTCCCAAACTGATCTAGTTTATGCCATTGTTTAGAAATGGCTCCTAGTGGAAGAAATGGAAACCGTATCAATGCAAACACTCCATATAGGGATTTCCCTCCTACTCAAGATAATTATAGTGGAGCTGGTGATGCAACTGGTGCCGATCAGTTAATCACCATACTGGGACAACTAACTCAGGTTATGAATAATAACCTTACCGGTATAGAGCACCCTGATCCGCAGCGTGGAGGATCAATGATAGATCGATTAATGAGGAAACAACCACCAACGTTCAATGAGAGTACAAATCCATTAGTATCTGAGCAATGGATAAATTCCCTAGAGAAAATATTTCAGGCTTTGGGGAGTAGTGAAAGGGAAAAAGTTATCGTGGCAGTTTACCGCCTCACTGGAGATGCTGATCAATGGTGTTCATTGATTCAAAACACGATGGAAGATGATGAAGTATCAAGTATGTAATGGAGGGAGTTCAAAGATATGTTTTTAGAAAAATACATTCCTCACAACCATCGAGCAGATATGGAAAGGAAATTTCTAAGTCTGAGACAGAAGGAGGATGAGAATGTCGCAAAGTATGAGGCTAACTTTACAAGGTTAACAAGGTATTCTGGAGATTATATATGTAACCCAAGAAGTAATATTGATAGTTTCTTTGATGGGTTAAAACCATTTCTCCATCGATCATTAGTCTCACAATCCTTTTCATCGTACAAATACATTGTCTCATGTGCTATCAAGAACGAAAAAAAAATTCTCTAAGTCTTATGACTTTAAAGAAAATCAAGAGAAGAAGAGACCTGCTGATCAATCTGGGAATGAAAATAAGGGGAAGAAGGGAAAGTTTGAAAATCCACCCTGTGGTAAATGTGGGAAGAAACACCCCAGTACTTGCTTTAAGGGAACATGAGTCTGTTACAAGTGTGGTGAAAAAGGCCACCAAGCTCGTGATTGCAAGGGGAAGAAGGAAGATACCAATGTTCAATGCTACAATTGTATGGAGATGGGGCATTATGAAAATGAATTTCCTAAGTGTCAGGAGAACATACCTCAGAAAAGGCCAAGGGATCAAGGCCAAGCTTATGCTATCACTACTGCTGAGGTAGAAGCTCCGAAAGATGTGGTGGCAGGTAATTTAATGGTTTCCTCAAGTTTAGAAAATGCATTATTTGATTCTGGATCATCACATTGTTTCATATCTTCCCAGTTTGCTAAGAAAATTATATATTTCCAATTTGATTTAACAACGGAGTTGTCAGTTAAAACTCTTAAGGGAAGTATCATTGCAACAACGTTTTGTGAATCAGTCCCCATTAGAGCACATAAATATTCTTTATCTGCTGATCTCATCGTCATTCCTATGATTGAGTTTGATATAATACTCGGTATGGACTGGCTTTCGGACAATGATGCGAAGATTTATTGTAAGAAGAAAGAGGTTATGATTCTTGATGATGATGATAAGGAACACCTTATCTTTAGAGAAAAATCGTCACCACCTAATTCTTATCTAGATCCACCCTCAGTAGCTCAAGTAAATTCAATTATTGAGGAGGAAGATAATGAAATAACTGTGGGTGAGGAATGGGACGTTCAAATATAGGATTTTCCTATTCTGAAAGAATTTGTAGATTTATTTCCGAAATATTTACCTGGACATCCTCCAGAATGAAAAGTTGAGTTTTCCATTGATTTAATTCCTGGATCAAGGCCTATATCGAAGACCCCTTATAGAATGGCCACTGAAGAATTAGTCTAACTAAAGAAAAAACTAGAGAAATTGAGTAATAAGGGATTTATTCTCCCTTGTGTTTCTCCATGGGGAGCCCCTGTTCTTTTTGTTAAAAAGATAGATCGATCTATGAGGTTATGTATCGACTACAGGGAGATCAATGCTATAACAATAAAGAATAAGTATCCCCTACCTCGAATTGATGATTTATTTGACCAACTGCATGGAGCTCAATACTTTTCAAAGATTGACCTTCAATCAGGATACCATCAGTTGTGTGTGAAGAAGGAAGACATTCCGAAGATAGCATTTCGAACCAGGTACGGGCATTACGAGTTTATTGTAATGCCTTTTGGATTGACTAATGCACCCTCTATATTCATGGATCTGATGAATAGAGTTTTCAAGGAGTATCTCGATGAATTTGTGGTGTTATTTATTGATGATGTCTTTGTATACTCCAAAAGCTATGAAGATCATGAAAATCACATGCGCATTATCCTGAAGACTCTGAGAAGACATGAATTATTTGGTAAGTTTAGAATGTGTGAATTCTGGCTTCATGAGATTTCTTTTCTTGGCCATATTGTCTTTAAAGATGGAATCCTTGTTGATCCTTCTAAGACCAAGGAAATCCAAGAATGGCCAGCACCTACGAATATAACTAAGGTACGAAGTTTTATTGGTTTAGGAGGTTATTATCGACGTTTCGTCCAGAATTTTTCCCGATTGGCTAACCCATTAACGAAGATCACACGTAAAGGGGTTAAATTTGTTTGGACAAAAGAGTGTGAAGAATGTTTCGAAAAACTGAAGAGAAGATTAGTCAATGCTCTTATATTAACTCTACCATCAGGGAATGATGGGTTCGTTATTTATAGTGATGCATCGAAGAATGGAATTGGTTGTGTCCTTATGCAGAATGATAGGGTTATTGCCTATGCATCACGATAGTTGAAAATTCATGAACAAAACTATCCTACTCATGATCTCAAACTAGGATCTGTGATCTTTGCTTTGAAGATATGGAGGCACTACCTCTATGGTGAAAAATGTTAGATTTATACTGATCACAAGAGTTTGAAGTATATTTTCTCACAAAAAGAACTCCACATGAGGCAAAGGAGATGGCTTGAATTACTCATGGATTATGATTGTATGATACACTACCACCCGAGGAAAGCAAACATGGTGGCAGATGCTTTGAGTAGAAAAGATCATGGAGTTTTGAACAATATGAGAATTGAAAGAGATCCAATTTTCATGGATCTAGTGAAGATGGAAATGGGAATAACCAGGGAAGGAGAAACATCAATGCTTTTTCAAATGGTTGCCAAACCATCTTTACTAGAAAGGATTAAGAGTTCTCAGACTAATGATGGAGAATTTAAAAAAAAAATTAAAGCTATGAATGATGGGAGATTGAGAGATTTTATGTATGAAAATGGAATTTTGAAATTCAGGAAAAGGATTTGTGTTCCCGATATACTTGATATAAAAAGGGAATTGTTTGATGATGCTCATCGTTCCAATTTCTCTATACACCCTGGGAACGCCAAAATGTATATAGATTTGAAGGAACATTTTTGGTGGGACAATATGAAGAGGGAGATTGCTGATTTTGTGTCATGATGTATGGTTTGTCAACAAGTGAAAGCTGGAAGGCAACACCCTGGAGGAGTCATGAAACCTCTTCCCATACCGAAGTGGAAATGGGACAATATTCCGACGGACTTTGTCATCGGGCTACCAAAGACTCCTAGAAGGAATGATAGAATATGGGTTATTGTTGATCGTCTCACCAAGTCATCACATTTTCTTGCTATAAGAGAAGAGCTGCCACTGGAACGTCTAGCAAGACTATATATTAATGAAGTTGTGAGACTTCATGGAGTACCCCTATCGATAGTTTATGATCGTGATCCCCGTTTTACTTCAAGATTCTGGAAGAGCCTTTAGAAATCCTTGGATACTGAACTTCATTTGAGCACTGCCTACCACCCTCAGACAGACGGAAAATCAGAACAGACTATTCAAACCTTAGAAGACATGTTGAGATCCTGCTCACTTGACTTTCAGGGTATATGGGATCAGTATTTACCTCTGGTAGAATTTTCTTATAACAATAGCTTCCATTCGAGTATTAAGATGGCACCATATGAATCGTTATACGGAAAGAGATGTCGCACACCAACCTGTTGGGATGACGTTGGTGAAAGAAAACTTGTAGGTCTAGAACTGGTGGAGGAAATGATAGAAAAGGTAAAGGTAATCCAAAATCACATCAAAGCAGCTCAAAGTAGGCAGAAGAGCTATGTCGATAATCGAAGGAAGGATTTGGAATTTCAAGTCGGTGATCTTGTTTTCTTGAAGGTATCTCCATGGAAGGGAGTCATACGTTTTGGTAAGAAAGGTAAATTTAGTCCCAGGTACATCGGACCTTTCGAAATTCTAGAACGAATTGGGGTTGTAGCTTACCGATTGGCGATGCCGCCAAGTCTCTCCAAAGTTCACGATGTGTTCCACGTATCTCTATTGAAGAAATACATGCCTAACCCAACGCATGTACTCACCTATGAGGAGTTAGAATTAGAACCCGATCTGTCTTATTGTGAAGAGCCTGTCAAGATTCTTGATACGAGAGAACAAGTACTGAGAATCCGGACGACACGTCTGGTAAAAGTTTTGGGGAGAAACCCTAAGATGGAAGAGGCAATGTGGGAACCCAAGGAACTTATGATGAAGAACCACCCGAGTCTTTTCATGCGGTAGTATTCTGGAAATTTTGACGGTGAAATTATTTGGAGGGGATAATGTCACACCTCAAGCATCTACGGTGCGCTTCTCTTTGAATAATGCGATAACGTGTGTTGTACGCAACATCGAGTTCTAACACACCACAACCAATCAAACTAGCCGTTATGAATAGTAATACCTACTTGTTGAAATTATATATATTTTATATTTCAAAATGGACTTCATTTTTGGTTTCGGAATATCGAAATTATCCCAAGATGATTTTTTGGTATTTTTCTGAGAACTTCCAATTTTTATGAATAGTGAAAAATACAAAAAAACAACTTTTTTAATCAAAATAATTTATAGTGATAAATTATATTATTGAGTGGTTTTAAAGTATAATTAGAATATATTTTTACCATTTTATCCAATGGTGTTCATTAGAATTAATTTCACTTTGAAATTGGACCTAAACAATTGTCAATCTTTTGGTATATATTGTTTCTTAAAAACACGCTATTTATTGTGACAGCGGAAATTAATTATAAAATTAATTAATGCAACTTATATGTTTGTAATTTTTTAAAATAGACATCATTTTTGAATTTGGAATATCAATTATAGCTTAGGGTGAAATTTTGGCATTGTTCTGAAAAACTTCACTTTTTGATGAATAGTGAAACTACTAAGTGGTAGTTAAAAAAACTGAATTTTTCATAAAACTTAATTTTACTGCGTCTGTGAATTGAATTTTGAAAATCCGAGAGACACAGTTAATAGAAAGATGTAAAATGTGGTTCAATGAGATGAAAATAATTTTTGGTGAATAGTAACTTTTTACTTTTATTTACCACGGTTAAAAGTAAATAGGGTAATTAAGGGTAAAAATGATATTAATATTACCCTAACACATGTCCTAATTCTATTGGACAAGTGTATCTCGACGAAAAACAACCTTAGGAATAAAATATTATCATTTAGGTACACTTGGATTAGATTAGGACATTTATTATTATTTAATTCAAAGAAGAGTTAAAAGAGTTAAAATCAAAGTTTATTTATTAAAACATTTTTAATATAAGGTTATACATAAGATAAATTAGATTGTAAATATTCATTAGAAATATAAAATTATTTCCTACATAATGATAGTTTATTTATAATTTTTAGGCATTAAATAATTTAATTTATTTATGACACAATGATGATGGAGTAATTACCATAATAGTGAAAAATTAAAATAATTGATATTATAAATACCCAAATAAATATAATTTGAGACTTTTAATGAATTAAACTAATTTTATAGGATAATATGACATCTTAGGATTGATTTAATTAACTTTTTTTGAAGTAATAATTCTATTATGAGTTTCACAAAAATCAACTATTGAATAGTTTCAAAATTGACATAAAAGAGTTTTTAAAACAAATATTATATTATTAATTGATATTAAATACCTAAAAATCTAAGGTTCGGACAAGAGACTTATATCATGATATTTGTATAATTAATGGACCACTTTGGGGACTCTTGGATTATATAGTAATTTTATTAACTATATAATATAAAAATACAAAGTGACATGGTAAATGTCAAACTAATTAACTAAGAGTTAATACTTAAAGATAAGGTTAATTTATTAACCCAAACCTGTCTAAATTATATTGGTTGTATGTTTTTCGACCTATCCTCACCTTAACATTTAAATAATCATCTTTGGAGCCATTAGAAACCGAATATGAATTTATTATAAATTAATATTTCTAGCTTTTCCAAAGGTGCCCCTCACCCCTCTTATAAAAGGACACTCCTCCTTCTCAATTCTTCACACCTTCAAAGTATTTTGGTTCGTCCAAACTCTGCCCAAGTACTCTCCCAACTTCTCTCACTACAACCTAGAGGCCTTAGTTTTATCAGAAAGCCAACCTAAGGAGCCCTTTTGATCAAATCAATAGGAAGAACCCGAAGAAGAGGTAATGATTTCACCACCCTTTTCCAAGTTCCTTTCTTCTTCCGCTTCTTCTTTCTTTGTTATTAAAATTATAAAATAATAAATCCAGTATCATATTTATAATGTGATGTTATTATAAATATGGTACAACCATATTCAGTATTATATCCACCTTTTGAATAACATGTCACCATACGTGTGTACGTACGCCTTACCGTCTCCACGTCGTGGTGTAATTGTTATTCAATATATTATTATTTGGATGGGTATAATAATGATGTGTAACTCATGTAAATAATAAATATAGCATGTTAAATATTCTGTATATATGATATAGAATCCATTTATAAATTATTTTAATATCAAAAGAATGATATTGTCGCTCGTGCGTACGTACGGACTACCGTCTCCATGAACACGATGAGATTCATTCTCCACCATATGCATTCAAGTATAATTATCATCTAATGATTTAAAAATGATTTTTAAGGACTTGAAATCATCTTGGATATTAATAATATACAACCTATCCATTACAAACATGGCTTACGTAACAAAACATATAAAAGAAAACGAGTAAGTTAACACCCGAAACAACGATAATACTAAGATATTATAAACAAATCAATGTTAAAAGATCATATATGATATCATATTAATGGATATGATTCTTTTATAATTTAATAAAAATAATTTCACCATTATACAGGAGTTTAACCTACCCTTACCAAGGAAAAGTACAAGGTAAGGGTTTACTTCACAATCTCTTCATTATCTGAGGTTGTTTATACGTAATACTCTACTGGGATCTCTTTATCTTCTAAATCCATGTTTCATAAAAATGTATTTCAAAACATTTTTACTATTTAAAAGAAAATGGGTTAAAGTCATTTATACCATTGTTTGAATTTTTATAAGAGTTTTATAAAAGAATCATTCTGTCGTTTTCCAAACAAGGTGCTTTTTAACCTTTTCGACAGAATTAAGGTAAGAATGTTTTTTTAACTTATACGGCGGTTGCGGTTATTTTCCGCTGTTATAAAATTGTCTAAGATTCCCTTACAAGCTTATAATAATATTTTCGAAGAAAATGTTTTATTTCATAAATATATGACTCTTAAATGATTTCAAAATAGAAAGAGATATTTCATTAAAAAGAGTTTTGATTTCATCTATGTTAACATCCTTTGATGGATTTTACGCTTATTTGAAGTTGATTTATTATGATACAAAACTTCTATATTGTATTGAAGGTCCTGTGATATGTTTGAATGTGGATGTGCTATTTTTATACCATTCATGGTTTATGGTGAAAGTATTGACATTTTGTATGCTAGTTTTAATACGAATGTTTATGTTATGTTTAAACCTTTTCATATGGGAATGCATTGGACTTAATATGTGATGGGTGGAGCCCACTATAGCTCCTCGATGCATCGGTAGGTATCATGAGAGAAACTAGTGTCTTGGCACAAGGCCTTGGCAAAATCTTATTTGTATTCTTGGTATGAGGCCTTGGCAATGTGGTTATGATAGTCTGGCATTATACATTCCATCATTATGAAAGTGGTTATTGATATTGCATGTGATTATTAGATTAGTAGAATATCCATGGGAATAATTAAATGGCATTATTTCATTTTAATTTTGCCATACTATGTTTATTTTCATGTTTAAAAGGCTTTTGTTTTAGTTATACATTGCCTTAAATGTTTATTCTTATTTATGAAAGTTTCCGCTATATTGTTATCCTTACTGGGAATTTGAGCTCACCCCTTTTCTATGTTTTATATTTCCCAGCAAGTGAAGAAGTAAATTATGAATGACCTGCAGGGATAGTATGTGGGAATATGAGTTTGTAATATGAAGAAAAGATGTTGTTGTAGTATTCATTTTTATGATGTAATGTATGATTTATGAATATATCTAGTGTTTCCAAGGCTACTAAACCAATCGGTCTTTTGAGATTTGATCCTTCTTGTGATCATGCCAATGTTATGTAATAATGCACCGACTCTAGGTAACTAGGGTTGGGGCGTTACAATAAATATATATTAATTTATATTTATACATACATACATAAATATATTTATACTACCTATTTATAGTAAAAATTTACATTCATAACTTCTCAAGTAAATTTGCAATGGAAATTTCACATTTGAATTTGTATATTAAACATTGATTGAAAATTTCCAATATATATTTACCACAAAAGATAATCAATATAATTATTTATTGAAAATTAAACACACATGCATAAACTAATATCAATATAAACCATAATAACACCAAGTTAATTTCTAGTGAAAATTTACATTTTAAATTTTTTTACATATATATTGGAAATTTATAGAGGAAATTTACAAAAGAAATTTATAGTGTAAATTTACATTAGAAATTTACAATTAAAATATTTACCATAAATTTCAGGTGACTAGTTATATAGTACATTTGAATGAATAAATGAAAAAAGGGTGTGCACAGACACACCCACCCACCCGCACACACACACACACACACACATATATATATATATGTATATTCAAATTGTGATATTCCATTGTAAACAGACACTAGAAATTTTCGAAGCCTACACAAATTCATGTAAATTTTCACTGGAAAGTTTCATTTCAAAATTTTACTAGATAATCCTTATTAATTTTCAATTGATAATTCTCACCAGAAACCTTCAATGCGTATATATAGATATACATGGAAATTTTCACTGAAAATTTTGTGAATATTTCAAATGTAAACCTCCTTAATTTCTATAGAAATCATTATTGAAAATTCACAGGAAAATTTTCCAATTATCAGTGTATATTTATAGACGAAATTTTATTTTAAATAGGAACTCTATCAATTTGAATGAGATGTTTCAATAGAAATGTATAATTATCAGTCTACAGTCATACTCAAAATTCAATATAAGAATACTCGTGTATATTAATATAACTATATGCATACCCAAATACATTTAAAACCTTACTCGTGTATGTAAAAATACTTCAAAATATTCTTAATATAAATGATTTATTTAAATTAAATATTCTTGTAAAGTATATACAAAAAATAAAAATACGTATATAAAATATACATATAAAATTATGTACATAAAAAACCAATATATAAATATTTAAACAAATTATTATATATTTCAATGAGAGTATAAATATAAATAATATATTAATATATATATATAATATAAAAAATAATATATAAATTATTTAATTATATTTAAATTATAATATAAACAATGGATATATAAATATGAATACTTGTTATTATTTATTATTATAAATTTAATTTTTATTAATATTACTATATATTTACTATTGTTATTTTATTTTTTATTTTTTTTACTTATTTTTTTTATAATTATAATATTTATTAAGCCACTGATTTTTTTTATTTAATGGATTACATTTTGGGTAGAAGAAACATTGGGCAGAAGAGTCTAATCATCTAACCCTTTAAAATGAAATGATTCGATTTTTAATAATAGTTTTAATCCAAAAAAATGATTTTGAGCTACTTCAATTTTTTCTTGGACGGTGGTCATTCTACCTAGAAGAAGACTCTCAGTTGTTGTCAAAACACAAGAGGATATTTTTCCACACAATGGAGGTGATGTATATGTCAATAGAGGGGCATTGGGGTGGCTAGAAAACTGTGAGAATGGGGCCTCAACGAGGAAGGAATAGATGTATCCATTGAAAGAGATGACTGTTAATGGGCTGCCACATTTGAAGTAACTCATGTGAGGATGTATGATCCTATCTATTTACATTTACATCCTCCTTTGAGTTTCTTGTTTGAGCCTTGGTGGCCGAGTATTGTTCAAAAATGAAGAGTCTTACATGGGTAAATGATCACAATTCCAAGGATGTATGTATATTTGAATTATTGGATTCTAGGTATAAATGTGTTAAATGAGTTATGAGGGTTTGGCATCTTTTGGATTGCTTTAGAGGGGGTTTAGGTTATATCCATTGAAAATATGATAATGGTATTTTGGAGAGAAATTACACTTCATGTCATGAAGTTAGACGATGTGTAACTATTTCTACGAATAACCCTTGATATTGGTTCAACACATGAATTTATTACACACCATGAATTCATTAAACATCGTGTAATGTTTGGGTAGTGTTAAAAATACCTCGAGGCAACATGATTTTAGGTGTATCCATTTAAAAAGAAATAAACTATGTGTAAATAAATTAAATTCTGTTTACTTTTTTGAGAAGGTTTTTAATGTGTCGTGTGTGATAGTGATCTCATTCCCTCCCATGTAGCTTTGTCCCATCAAACCAAAGGCAACTTCCATGTGATTTTCTAGAAATTCTCTTTATTTTGGACATCCTAATCACACATCTGATCCTTATTATGTGGTTTTGGTTTTTTTGTCCCTTCTCTACCTATGATCCCTAGCCATTGAGGTGTAATCCGTTGATCATGGCCATTTTTTGTTTTGATCATGATTGGATTTGACTTGTGTTCTCCTTATGATTTTCTTCATCATCGTCTATTTTGGTGTTAGTCTTTGAAGGAATTGTGTTCACATACCAATAAAGGTAGGGGTTCTAAATGTGTCAACTGTGTTACAAGTGTTTCCCAAGCATTGGATGGATTTAGAGGTGGTTTAGGTTCTTTCTAGGAGAAATAGACTGAAGGTTATCTATAGAGCAATTAAATTTCATGTAATAATGATACACAAAGGGTAAAGTTGCTAAGAACAAGCAATAATCCTGGTTCATTAAACAAAATGATTACACATCATTTAACATTTCGAAAATGTTAAAAATTTCTAGAGGTGACATTATTTTTCATATCCCTCAAAAAACAAATACCAGATGTGTAACTGAATTACACACCATGTAATTTCCCGAGAAGGTTTTTTAAAAGATTCTTTATTGAGATTTATCTCATCCCCCCACATGCAGCTTCGTCCTCTCGGCCCAAGGGTGGATTCAAGATGATTTTGGAGTGACATTCTTGATTTTAAACATCCTGATCACAAATATAATCCCTATTAAGTGGTTTTGGATTGGTTTTCCCTTATAACCCTATGATCCCCAACCATTTTTGTGTAATTCCTTGATATTGGGAATTACTGGTTTTGATATTTATTGGTTTTGACCTATGATATCCTTGAAATCTTCATCAGTTGTGCCGTTGATGGTGTAGTATATTGAAATCATGGTGTTCATATATGGTTAAAGTTAGGGGTTTTAAACCTCAACCCTATGTTTTGATAATTATCAAGTATGTGAAAATTTTCAATTGCGCCAACATAGTGTGTTTCATAATTTACTAAATGACAAGTTATGTTATTCCTTGTAGTCTATTTGGATCCATGTGGTTATTGACCGGGCTTGTTCCTACCATTAAAGTGAGATAACCCCTATTCATAAATGGATTTTTTTATTGGATTGAAGTGTGTATGGAATGGCATGGAATTTGGGTGATTTCATGATATAGAACCACCATGTATTGGCCTGATTATTGAAATGATTTTATTATTTTTGGTTTATGACCAATGGATAAATGAAATGTGTAATTGAAATATATATGGAAATTTTCATAATTAACCATTGAGCCACATGATATGATATTGGGATATCCTTTTTCTATGAAATGTGTTGGGGTTTCCATGTTATAATACTTATATTGGGTGTTGGACTAGTATGATTATCATAATGATTATATGGGGGCATTGTCCAACTTTAAATTCTTAAATTTTTATATATCATGCTATGCCCTGATTAAATGTTAAGATGATTATATATCAGGAAATTCTATGAGACTTTCTAAAATGATTATATAGTCATCTATTCCCAGTGACATATTCTTAAATTATTTTATACTGGGATTGAAACTGAGAAATTCTGAAATGTTTATATACTATGTGTGGCCTTAAAACATGCTAAAATGCTTATATAATGGGCTCATCCATTGTAACAGCCCGAGATTTTATAAAAAAAAATATTCTTTTTAATTTCATTAATGTCTTGTGTTGTATGCTACAGCAAAAGGAGCTTGCTCAACCCACATCCTTGACATGCCTTGCATTACACGCAATCGCGACCTTCCTCGATAGCGTGTGTAGTACGCAATACCGAGTTTCACTAAACAACGATATGCTATTAAAATATTATTAAAACTAGTCGTTATGAATAGTAATAACCACCTTTTAAAATTTTAGAAATTTTAGCTCTCAAAATGGACTTCATTTTTGGATTCGGAGTATCGAATTTAGCCTAATGTGAAATTTTGGTACTTTTCGGATAACTTTCATATTCTGATGAATAGTGAAAATTATTAATTATAATTAAAAACAACTTTTTTAATCGAAATAATTAATAGTGATAAATTGTTAATTTGAGTGGTTTTAATGTATATTTAGAATATATTTTTACAATTTAATACAATGTGGGTCATTGGATTTAATTTCACATTTAAACCAGCCATAAACAAGTGTCAATCTTTTGATAGTTATTATCTCTTAAGAACACGCTATTTGTTTTGACGACGGAAATTAATTTTTAAATTAATTAATGAAACTGATATGTTATGAATTTGATAAAATAGACATCATTTTTGAATTCATAGCTTAGATCTAATTTTTTGTATTTTTCTGGAAACTTTCATTTTTTGATGAATAGTAAAACCACTAAGTGGTAGTTAAAAAAACTGAATTTTTCATAAAACTTAATTTTACCACTTCTGTGACTGGAATTTCGAAAATCCGAGAGACACGGTTGATGTCAGTAAGTAAAATGAGGTTCAATGAGATGAAAATAATTTTTTGGTGAATAGTAACTTTTTACTGTTTTTTACCGCGGTTAAAATAAATAGGGTAATTAAGGGTAAAAATGATATTATTATTACCCTAACACATGTCCTAATTCTATTGGACAAGTGTAATTCGACCAAAAACAACCTTAAGAATAACATATGACCATTTAGGCCCACTTGGATTAGATTAGGACATTTATTATTAATTTATTTAAAGAAGGGTTAAAATAGTTAAAATCAAAGTTTAATAAATATATCATTTTTAATATGGGGATATACATAAGATAAATTCAACTATAAATATTCATTAGAAAGCAAAAAATATTTCCTACATAATGGTATTTTATTTGTAATTTTTAGACATTAAATAATTTAATTTATTTATGAATCAACGATGATGCAGTAATTATCTTATTAATTAAATATTTACATAATTGATGTTATAAATACCCAAATAAATATAATTTGAGACTTTTTATGAACTAAACTAATTTTATAAGTTAATATTACATGTTATGATTGCTTTAATTAACTTTGGTCGAAGTAATCATTCTGTTATGAGTTTCAAAAAAATCAACTATTGAATAGTGTCAAAATTGACATAAAATAGTTTTTAAGACAAATATTATATTATTAATTGTTATTTTATTCCTAAAAATATATGGTTAGGCCAAATGACATAGATAAGGTTATAAATATTAATAAAACACAACTTGGAGTTCTCTTGGATGTATATGGTATGTTTATTAACTATATAATATAAAAATACAAAGTGACATGGTAAATGTCAATCTAATTAACTAAGAGTTAAAACTAAAAGATAAGGTTAATATAATGACCTAAACTTGTCTAAATTCTATTGTATGAGAGTATTTGGACCCATACCCACCTTATCTTCGAAATAACTCAATTTGGAGCTATTTAAAACCGAACTTGACTTTATAATAAAATAATATTTTTAGTTATTCCAAAGGTACCCCTCTCCTCCCTTTTAAAAGGGCACCTCCTCCCTCTCTTCCTCACACAACATTGAGCATTCAAGTTCGGACAAACCCTGCCAAATTCTATTCTACACTTCCCTAGAAACATCCTAGAGGTTCAGGTCTTCCTCAAAGACCAATTTTAGTGCCCTAAAAGGAGATCTCATAGAAGCACTTCAAAGAAGAGGTAATGTCCGTTACCGATTCTTTCATTTTTATTTCTTCTTCCACTTATTCTTCTTTAGTTGTTTCATTATGAAGTAATAAAATCAGTATCACTCATATACTGATATGTTATTATAAAGATTAAACAACCATATTTCACCATCTATCCATCCTACGGAAAAAGAAATCACCGCGCGTGTGTACGTACGGAATACCGTCTCCACGCCGTGGTGTAATCTATTTTCCACCACCACCATACTTGGATGGGTATAATGGTGTACATAATAACTATATATGATTATTGTAAAGTGATATTGATTCTGAAATAGTATACATACACTCTAATACTATTCCACGATCATGAGAATGATATCATCGCTCGTGCGTCCGTACGGACTACCGTCTCCACGACGCGATGAGATTCATTCTCCACGTTAACCATTCATGAATGATTATAAAGTATTTATAATAATTAATAATGAAATATATTACATAATAATGATTCTGGATTTATGTGTATATATATTTATGTCATCTACTTAATTCCATTCAACTCAATAAGGAAACGAAAACAGCGTTCATGCGTACGTAGGGTCTACCATCTCCATGAACAGTGTATTTCTTTCCATTTATTGATCTATTATATATATATATATATATTATGAATATATATTATATATAAATAATTTTTTATATTTTGGAATTAATTAATCATGATCTATGTAATCATATAAATAATTACAAGTCAAAACACGGACGAAAAATGAAACGATTTTACCCAAAACGCTCTTTAACATGGAATTTACAAAAGAACGGGTAATATAAATCCATAAGTGAACCATATATGATATAATAACAATGAGTATGATTCTGTAATAAGTCAATAACATTATTTAAATCATTATACAGGAGGTTCGGACACGTACAAAGCATATCAGACAAAAGGTAAGGGAAATATCACTTTCTCATTTTTATCCGAGATTGTTTATACTTTAGTATTTACTGGGGTGTATTTTATCATCCACATCCATGTTTCCTCAATATGTAATATTATTTACATCCACCTAAAATTGTTTAAATCCAATTTTACCCTTCGGTGAGATTTTAGTAAAAGATATGAAAGCAATCTTTTTTCGTTTTTCATACGAGGTACTTTTTGACTTTTCCGACAAAAGTACGAGAAGAATGTTTTTTTAACTTATACGGAATGAATGGATTTTTAAAACATTATTTCCATGAAGCTTCCATTACAATTTTTCAAGTTTATTTTTAATCAACTTCTTTTAGTTTAGAATTGTTTGACATGTTAAGAAAGGAAAAGAGTTTTTGAAATAGAAAGGATATTTTCCTCAAGAATGGAGTTCAAGTGTTTTATCAAAATTATTTTCCATCTAAGATAATATATGGTTCTGTTTCTATACCTATTATTACACTGATTTGATTATGTTGTGATGGAATTATTTTATGAATTCCTTTATCTTATATGAATTGTTTTATGATGTCACGATGTTTACGAATCCCATTTTTATTACATGGGTTATGTTATGATGTATGGTTTATGATTTTGTGCACACATAAGAATGGTATCATTATGAGATGGATGGGACCTATATCTCCCTCCAATTCATTGGGTAAAGATTTTATATCTCATGAGATAGACATGGCTGGAACGGTAGGTTATACCGGTTCAGTGAAACAGGACTGAAACGAGGGTGACTCGGTTCAAAAATGGACTTTGTCCACTAAGATAGTCTTGGAAATGAGTCTTGACTAATAATATATGATTCTCTATGATTATGTGTGTATGCCACAAAGTTTCATGTTTTAAGTTATGATTCTTGGGATTTCATTTCACTACTATGATTTATCCTATGTTATGAAATTATGCTCTCTTTTGCAGGTTAAGATTTCCAAAATGTAATGTTCTTATGAAAATGATGTGATTGATTTTTATTTTGTTTACCCTTACTGAGCATTTGAGCTCACCATTTTATGTTTTCTTTTCCCCATGATATAAAGAAAGGTTTTAGGTAAAAAAATGGAAGATCTTTATGTGAGATTTTGAAGATCTTTCACCATGATTAGAAGATTATATTCCGAGTTTCCAAAGACACTAAACTATTACGATCCTTGTGTGTGTGTTTTTGTTATTTACTAATTATTCCGCAAAAGTAATGTAATGTCCCTGTACGTCAAGCTTCGGGTCTCTACAGTTGGTATCAGAGGAAATATTTAGTCAACCTTTGGAAACTAGGATGCGAAAACGTTAGTGAGATCCCTAGAGATATTTCTAAGGTATGTCTAGGGATGTCCCTAAGGATAAGTATACATATAGGATATAGTCTTAGAACTATGGTAACGATATTAGATTAAACCAAAGATGTTAGATATTGAAGTTACTCCCCATTTATTATGATTTTTTCCTCTCACACTATTCTTTTTGGGTTTTAGAAAATGGCTGGAAACAAGATGATTCACGATAATGGAGGATATGATGGAAAATGGAATGATATTCTTCATGAGAAACCAAATGAAATGGGATTTGGAAGTCCAAACATCATTATTATGCCGAATCAGAAATCTCATAATATGATCAATAAAGTAAAATTTGGTAAGTTTCCTGACTCGGCAAATAAGAGAAAGATGGAGTTTCATGATGATCAGAGAGGAAAGAAAGTTCAATTTCTCCTATGTAAATCATGTGGGAAGAGCCATCAAGGAGAATGTTTCAAAGGAACTGGAAGATGCTTTGGGTGTGGAAAAGAAGGACACAAAGCCAGTAAGTGCAAAGGAAAAGGTTCAATTAACACTAGGTATGATGATAATGGTATTGCTACGACATCAACAATGGTTAAATGTTTTACATGTAGAATGTACGGGCATTATGCAAACCATTGCCCTAAGGGAAAGTCTCATGAAGAGAATCAGTATGGTCGTATGGGTAGTATTTATGTGGATGATGATGAAGAGACTACAAATGATATGTGAGATGAAAGAATTGTTGAAGCTCGGTCAATGGTTTAAGAATGTAGTGGAATGATTACATGTTTATCATGTGTAATGTTGTATAAGTAATCTCATGGTACTATGGAATAAAGAGACATCTAAGGATTGTTACACTGTTGTCTTTCCTTGAGTTTTGAAAGTGTATGATTAATGTTACCAGTATCCATGAAAGGTTATTCAGATATTTTTGGAATGTAGATGATATGCTCATAATGAAGGGATAAGGAGAAAATTAAATGTTTGATAGTATTCATGAGCTCATGACTGATATAAGGAGAAGGTTATATCATTGTTTGAGTATATAGAATTTTTGGATTTTGGTATGTGGAAAGAGTTATCTTTTGACAGCATTTATGTTTTCACTAAGGTTTAATGGGTATTCATTTTTCAAGAGAATACATCATTAAGGTATTCACATGATTGGAATGTGACCAACAAGATATATGGGGGATAAATGATGGTATTCACATGCTTGGTTGACGACATTTCAAGTTATCGTTTTCTTTATACTATGATCTTGGAATGAAGTATTTTATATAAGCCTAAAGATTGGAATGGATTATGTTAACCATAAGTTAGTATTGTTTAAGGATAGAACTTTTTTGACATTATTTATGTGATGTTATAGTAATGTAGTTTTAGAAAAAGGAAAACCTGCAGGACGGGTGATAGCCCATCGTGTCAGACAAGGCTGTGGGAATCGAACCCACAACCGAAGTGCGACTGGCCTTTATCGCCTACCACTGGCCTATAGGAAGTCCCTGTTTAGTAGAAACTAGTTTTATTATATTAAGCAGTATGATATATGAATTATAGGTCCATTTTAGGAACTATATATGATTAATCTCACTATAGATGGACTTATGTATTTTTTGATAACTTTTCTAACCTTTTGTTTGAGACAGATGGAATGACCCATCATTCTATCACATGATCTGCTAACAAAACACGAATGACAAATTCAACTTCATTTCATTAAGAGATGAAGTGGAAATTATTCAAAGAACGACAAACGGTGAGACTATACCAAAATCACGAAAGTATTTCTTCTAATTCCAATTTCATCAACTTTAGGAAAATGATCTTGAAAACCAAAAATGTTGTCCTAGTGCTCTTATATCAGATGAATTAGATGGTACCTTAGATTGTCACAAATTTATGGCTTTGTGATTGCTGGCTTTTCCATAGCCATGTTCTCTACCACTCTCCATCAGAACATGATGGTTAGATTTCTCTTCTATATCCATATTTTCACCTTTGTGGAAACCCAGTGATTAGTTTATTTGGGTAATCGCGTTACATTTCATACTTTAGTTTTTAAAGCCATGTTTTGGTATTCCTTTTTACGATGAGGGTTTCTATTAAAGAAACTTTTGAGTAGTAAACCATTTATAACACTGACGAATTTCGAGGGCGAAATTCATTTTAAGGGGGGTAGAATGTAACAGCCCGAGATTTTATAAAAAAATATTCTTTTAAATTTCATTAATGTCTTGTGTTGTACGCTACACCAAAAGGAGCTTGCTCAACATGAATCCTTGACTTTCCTTGCATTACACGCAATCGCGACCTTCCTCGATATCGTGTGTAGTACGCAATACCGAGTTTCACTAAACAACGATATGCTATTAAAATATTATTAAAACTAGTCGTTATGAATAGTAATAACCACCTTTTAAAATTTTTGCAATTTTATCTCTCAAAATGGATTTCATTTTGGGATTCGGAGTATCGAATTTAGCCTAAGGTGAAATTTTGGTACTTTTTGGATAACTTTCATATTCTGATGAATAGTGAAAATTACAAAATTATAATTAAAAACAACGTTATTAATCGAAATAATTAATAGTGATAAATTATTAATTTGAGTGGTTTTAAAGTATATTTAGAATATATTTTTACAATTTAATACAATGTTGGTCATTGTATTTAATTTCACATTTAAACCAGTCATAAACAAGTGTTAATCTTTTGATAGTTATTATCTCTTAAGAACACGCTATTTGTTTTGACGACGGAAATTAATTTTTAAATTAATTAATGCAACTGATATGTTTTGAATTTGATAAAATAGACATCATTTTTGAATTCATAGCTTAGATCTAATTTTTGGTATTTTTCTGGAAACTTTCATTTTTTGATGAATAGTGAAAACACTAAGTGGTAGTTAAAAAAACTGAATTTTTCATAATACTTAATTTTACCGCTTCTGTGAGTGGAATTTCGAAAATCCGAGAGACACGGTTGATGTCAGTAAGTAAAATGTGGTTCAATGAGATGAAAATAATTTTTTGGTGAATAGTAATTTTTTACTATTTTTTACCACGGTTAAAAGTAAATAGGGTAATTAAGGGTAAAAATGATATTATTATTACCCTAACACATGTCCTAATTCTATTGGACAAGTGTAATTCGACCACAAACAACCTTAGGAATAACATATGACCATTTAGGCCCACTTGAATTAGATTAGGACATTTATTATTAATTTATTTAAAGAAGGGTTAAAATAGTTAAAATCAATGTTTAATAAATAAATCATTTTTAATATGGGGTTATACATAAGATAAATTCGACTATAAATATTCATTAGAAATCTAAAAATATTTCCTACATAATGGTATTTTATTTTTAATTTTTAGACATTAAACAATTTAATTTATTTATGAAACAACGATGAAGTAGTAATTATCTTATTAATGAAATATTTACATAATTGATGTTATAAATACCCAAATAAATATAATTTGAGACTTTTTATGAACTAAACTAATTTTATAAGTTAATAGTACATGTTAGGATTGATTTAATTAACTTTGGTCGAAGTAATAATTCTGTTATGAGTTTCAAAAAAATCAACTATTGAATAGTGTCAAAATTGACATATTATAGTTTTTAAAACAAATATTATATTATTAATTGTTATTTTATTCCTAAAAATCTATGGTTCGTCCAAATGACTTATATAAGGTTATGAATATTAATAAAACACAACTTGGGGTTCGCTTGGATGTATATGGTAAGTTTATTAACTGTATAATATAAAAATACAAAGTGACATGGTAAATGTCAATCTAATTAACTAAGAGTTAAAACTAAAAGATAAGGTAAATATAATGACCTAAACTTGTCTAAATTCTATTGGATGAGAGGATTTCGACCCATCCCCACCTTATCTTCGAAATAACTCAATTTGGAGCTATTTAAAACTGAACTTGACTTTATAATAAAATAATATTTTTAGTTATTCCAAAGGTACCCCTCTCCTCCTTTTTAAAAGGGCACCTCCTCCCTCTCTTCCTCACACAACATTGAGCCTTCAAGATCGTCCAAACCCTACCAAATTCTCTTATCCACTTCCCTAGAAACATCCTAGAGGTTCTGGTCTTCCTCAAAGACCAATTTTAGTGCCCTAAAAGGAGATCTCATAGAAGCACTTCAAAGAAGAGGTAATGTCCGTTACCGATTCTTTCATCTTTATTTCTTCTTCCACTTCTTCTTCTTTAGTTGTTTCATTATGAAGTAATAACATCAGTGTCAATCATATACTGATATGTTATTATAAAGATGAAACAACCCTATTTCACCATCTATCCATCCTATGGAAAAAGAAATCACCGCGCGTGCGTACGTACAGAATGCCGTCTCCACGCCGTGGTGTAATCTATTTTCCACCACCACCTTACTTGGATGGGTATAATGGTGTACATAATAACTATATATGATAATTTTAAAGTTATATTGATTCTAAAATAGTATACATACACTCTAATACAATTCCACGATCATGAGAACGATATCATCGCTCGTGCGTACGTACGGACTACCGTCTCCACGACGCGATGAGATTCATTCTCCACGTTAACCATTCATGAATGATTATAAAGTATATATAATAATTAATAATGAAATATATGACATAATAATGATTCTGGATTTATGTGTATATATATTTATGTCATCTACTTAATTCCATTCAACTCAATAAGGAAACGAAAACAACGTTCATGCGTACGTAGGGTCTACCGTCTCCATGAACAGTGTATTTCTTTCCATTTATTGATCTATTATATATATATATATTATGAATATATATTATATATAAATCATGTTTTATATTCTGGAATTAAGTAATCATGATCTAAGAAATCATATGAATAATTACAAGTCAAAACACGGACGACAAATGAAACGATTTTACCCAAAATGCTCTTTAACATGGAATTTACAAAAGAACGGGTAATATAAATCCATAATTGAACCATATATGATATCATAACAATGAGTATGATTCTTTAATAAGTCAATAACATTATTTAAATCATTATACAGGAGGTTTGTACACGTACAAATCATATCGGACCAAAGGTAAGGGAAATATCACAATCTCATTTTTATCCGAGATTGTTTATACTTTAGTATTTACTGGGGTGTATTTTATCATCCACATACATGTTTCCTAAATATGTAATATTATTTCCATCCACCTACAATTGTTTAAATCCAATTTTACCTTTAGGTGAGATTTTTGAAAAAGATATGAAAGGAATCTTTTGTCGTTTTTCATATGAGGTACTTTTTGACTTTTCCGACAAAAGTAAGAGAAGAATGTTTTTTTTAACTTATACGGCATGAATGGATTTTTAAAACATTATTTCCAAGAAGCTTCCTTTACAATTTTTCAAGTTTATTTTTAATCAACTTCTTTTAGTTTAGAATTGTATGACATGTTAAGAAAGGAAAATAGTTTTTGAAATAGAAAGGATATTTTCCTCAAGAATGGAGTTCAAGTGTTTTATCAAAATTATTTTCCATCTAAGATAATATATGGTTATGTTTCTATACCTATTATTACATTGATTTGATTATGTTGTGATGGAATTATTTTATGAATTCCTTTATCTTATATGAATTTTTTTATGATGTCACGATGTTTACGAATCCCATTTTTATTACATGGGTTATGCTATGATGTATGGTTTATGATTTTGTGCACACATAAGAATGGTATCATTATGAGATGGGTGGGACCTATATCTCCCTCCAATGCATTGGGTAAAGATTTTATATCTCGTGAGATAGACATGGCTGGAACGGTAGGTTATACCGGTTCAGTGAAACAGGACTGAAACGAGGGTGAATCGGTTCAAAAATGGACTTTGTCCACTAAGATAGTCTTGGCAATGAGTCTTGACTAATAAGATATGATTCTCTATGATTATGTGTGTATGCCACAAAGTTTCATGTTTTAAGTTATGATTATTGGGATTTCATTTCACTACGATGATTTATCCCATGTTATGAAATTATGCTCTCTTTTGCAGGTGATGATTTCCAAAATGTTATGTTCTTATGAAATTGATGTGATTGATATTTCTTTTGTTTACCCTTACTGAGCATTTGAGCTCACCCTTTTATGTTTTCTTTTCCCCAGGATATATAGAAAGGTTTTAGGTAAAAAAAGGAAGATCTTTATGGGAGATGTTGAAGATCTTTCACCATGATTAGAAGATTATATTCCGAGATTCCAAAGACACTAAACTATTACGATCCTTGTGTGTGTGTTTTTGTTATGTACTAAGTATTCCACAAAAGTAATGTAATGTCCATGTACGTCATGCTTAGAGTCTCTACATCCATGATTGATTGTTGAAATGCTTATATATTGAGTTTTACCTAGATTTGTGAAATTTATACATCGGTTATAAGTTTATGGTTCACATGGTTGTAAGTAATGCACATAGATATTTGGTCCTAGAACTGAGAAATGTAATGTTTTACCATGTTTATATAGTTTTGGAGTGATTGGTTGTAAGACTTGCTCAAAAATATTCTTGTGTGGTTCCCTAGCTTTTTGATGTCATATTAACTTAATTATTTAATTAATTAATACATGTGTGTATTTCATTATTTCATACACTTATTATTGGAATGGTTATGTTTAGAAATGCTGGTGTTGGACTACTATGTTATATTCACACCCATTTGTGGCCATTGATCAGAACTCGAGTAGATTATATACATGCAGAATTGGAAAAGGGGAATAGACCATACTATTGATTGTTTCATTCTGAATGGATTGGAGTTTGTATATGGGACCAATTTGGGGTTTGCGACTGTGGACTTTTGAATCTATAGTCGAGTCTAATAGTATTATATTTTAATTACACATGTCATGGCATTTACATACATTCATGAACATAATTCCATTATTAAATTATTATTTATTTTATTATTCAGTTTGATTTATTGTTAGTTTTCACTATTGTATATTACTCTGAAATCTTGAAGGCCTTATATTTTTATTCATTTTTGGAAAATAACCTTTTTAAGGGTTGGGGAAATCCTTACATGACCCATAGGTCTATATTAACAAGGCCCATATATGACTTAGAATCCCATAGCCATAAGGCCCATAATATATTCATTGAAGTCCCAATACATCACTATACTTTATAACTACCCCACCCTAGAATATGTATCTTTGAAGGGGCCCATCTCTCCACCTCACATGCCCAATCAGCTAGTATTTCCCCATGTATAGCTGCACAGTTCCTAGTATAGGGATAATTTTCCATACTATCTCATTATTCCAATCATTTTAGATCTACTCTAGTGGATGATACATTCTATGAATCCACTTATAGGTCCTACTAATGTGTGTTCTACAAGGGTTTCTTCATGGTTCTTTGTGGCACAGACTTCTGGTCATTATGCCCAAACCAGTGGCTCAAAGGCCCAAAGCGGATGAATAGTTATATTGTATTATATTTTTTCCATTCTTTTTTCACATTGATGTTTATTAATTTATTTAGATTTATTATTTTTTCGGTTTTATAACTCTCAAACTAGGGTTATTGTATCCCCACTATACATATCACACCCATGCTATTACTCTGTAGCCTTTGGAGTATGGGGAGGCACACTTTGCATCTCATAACCAACCTATTTTATCCATGTGAGAGAGTTAAAAACAAGAAGAAGTTATATAAGATATGTATAATAAAAATAAAGAAATGGAAATGAAAAGATAAAAATTATCTTTTTAACATTGGATATTGAAGCATTGATGATGACATGTGAATAGAGATGATAGTTCCAGGTATAAAACATCTTCTGGGTTGTAGTAATTTGGTGGCATTTCTCAGTAATTAGGATCAAGGGTACATAAGATTGTGTGATCATGAGAGTGAAAATTTACTTTGGTATTATCAGTGACATAGATAAAAATTACTTTTGCTGACATATGATAAGAGAAATAAAAATCATTTTAGTGTGCTAAACCCTTCTTTTGAATTTTTTCTACTGTTTGGTACAACATCCATAAAGATGTGATGTTGTTCCTTATCACTAGTATTAATGTTGATGATCATGGATTTTTTATGATTATGATGGAATTATGAAGACACATTGTGATGGATATCCTTTTAATGTGGAGTCAATGATGATGGATATGAATTTGGAAAAGTAAATGATGTTGTAGACCATGATCATAGATTTGGTGATGATAAAGAAAATGATGGTGGAAATGGAGACAAGTTATAATATTTTAAATTAAGTTGGAGATTGTTGGGATTGTTTTGAATTTTAATTAAAGGGAAAAATGAATGGTCATAGGCATGGGAAATGTTATGTGAATTGGGGGTGTGAAAATTGTCGGAGTCATGCATGCCATGGGAAATGAAAAGCTGACAATGGGAGTTATACGGGGAGCATAAGATGTTGATATATTTCAGATAGAATATTTAAAAAGATATGTTAGAATCTATGGAATGGAATAGGTCATGCATAACAGAAAAAAAGAAAGGAAAAAAATGGTTACTTTTAAAACTCATGCGATGTAGGTGAGATATTGGTTAATTGTAGGACATTATGTAAGCCAAAAAATGACGAGTGAAAGGCTATTGATGGTTTGGGCTAGATATAGCTTCCATGATAGAGAACCAAGAAGTGATTATTTTATTTTTAGTAGATTTTATAAAGATATTAAAAAAAGTAATGAAGAAAATACGATGGCAACACCGATGATGGTGTGTTTTCAATGTAGAATAAAGAATAATAGAGCATTGTGAATATATAATGATAGTGCAACATATCAAAAGTCTTCCTAGTTGTATAAATCAGCAAATGCATCCCAGTAATGATTATCAATGGTAACTAAGATAGTATGGACATTAGAGGGGGAAAAAGTATAACCAAATTGATAAGAAAATAATTCCTTTTATCACTGTTTTTATACTAATTTCAAAAATCATCATTTTTTGAATCGATAGATGATATGTTTCACAACACATTATCAACATGACTGTTTTAGCATGGATAAAAGGACAATAAAATTGGTAATCAATTTTTTCCCATTAATAATATATCAATTAATGGTCTCTATCTCTTTATATTTTTCAAAATAACTACCAGACATGTATTTTGGATGTTGAGATGCATCTTGATGAACAAGGTGTTATTTTTGGGTCATTGAAATTAAAATCTAGTTTTGGTTTCCCATGAAAAAATGTTGGATTTTTTTATTGTGTAAATTTTGTTATCTTTGGAATTTTGTCTTCTTAGTCCTTTATGTGGGCCTTTTATGGTGTTGGTCACTATCTATGGGGGTGGGGCACTTATTGTTGGGATAATTAGTTGACCCTTATATTGTATTGTCCCACCACATGTTATCGTTACACCATAGATATTTGTTCCTTTTGACCAATGATTAGACTCCATCCAAATACACTTAATAATTACTTTTGTGTTTCATGATGATTCTTATAATTGTTTCACATTGCTTATATTCCTCCCATGTTTCCCAAATTTATTATTATCTATTAATCCATATCACCTTCATAATTCCTCCTGAGTTTCTCAACTGTACATGCCTCCTGACTCGCATGCATCACTTATCAGGATGTCACCTTTATTGTTTCGTCGTTGCAATCATTGAGCTGAGTGATTTGGATTGTCATTCTTCTTTGACCTTCCCTATATCGATTCTAGATAGAATATGGTCACTACTTCCATTAAATAATTACTTACTCATTATGGTGAACTACTTTAGTGGAGATCTTGGGACTCTCAAGCTCTATGCGGACTATTTCAGAATCATGAACTTTTGACCATGGAGAGTTGTTTCCCCTTACACATTTCTGGTTTGGTGATTTGTAATTTTTTCTATTTTTATGGATTCTACATTGTATATTAATTTTTTTTTTGTCCACATTATCGAGGATTCATGTGCGATTCCATCAAGTTTGGGGGATTTTGTTTCTATATCTAATCCAGTATTCATCACTAGCACCTGGGGTGACGAGGTCCCTATTCTAAGATAGCTTCTATGGACCATGTGCATGGTTTTCTTTACATTATCTCCTATCTTTTCATGTGTTTTGTTTTATATTTCATAGTAATAAATAATTGTGGTGGTGTTCTTACTGTGGATTAGGACCAAAGGTCCAAACCACATAAATAAACAATGTTCATTATTAGCATGAACCCTATTTTTCTATTCTTTTAGCTTTGTTAAAAATGATTATTTTTCCCTATTTCTTTTTCTTTAACCACCTCTAAATAAAACTAATTCAATCTCAACAAGTGGTATCAGAGAATATAATAATTTTAACAATTTAAATTAAATTAGAAGTAGAAAATATTGACGGGGAAAATGATATTAATCTCTATAGAGTTAAAATGTGTGCTATTTTAGTTTATAAGGGCCATGCAGATGATTTAAATGGAAATAAAAAACCTATAGTGATTGTCTATTCTGATGGTCAGTCCACCAATAGCTTAGTCGATGTCGACACTAAAATAATGGAAATGTCTCACTATACACTTCTATTAACCGTAACTTATAATTTTATTTTGAAAATTCAGACATGAAAAATCTTCTAAATATTTTTTGATTAAACATTAACATTTATATATGTCCAAATCCTTTGATGTTTTTACAAAAACATGTAGTTCAACAACTTCAAAATGAATCCTTGACCTTTTTTTCATGTTCATATAAATGAGTTTAATGATGTTTATATGTATTTAGCTAATATAGATATAGTAGTTAATTATGAGGATTATGATTTAATTATTTTAACATCTCTTTGTGATTATTTTATTTTATTGAAAGATTCAATGATGTATGGTAGAGATTAAATTACTTTATAAGAAGTATAGTATACTATGTTGTCTTGGGAACATCAAACAAATGTTTTGAAGGAATAATTGAATATTGTTAATATTAAACCTTATTTAATGTTTACTAAGGGTCCTATGAAAATTAATGGTTGGAATAAGAAGAAATGGTTCAAAAATTTATGATATTTTGATTGTGGAAAAACCGAACACATAAAATGGTATTGCATGGATTTTAAAAATAAAGATTTTATGGATCAGTACCATGTGGAATGAAATAGGTACAACACAATGGATTTTAATAAATTTAATTTTGTAGCCCATTTGTTAGAATTAGGCATAAATTCATATAGTATTTTTTTTCTTCTGATCCTAGGACTAGTCATACTTGTTTGTTTGGATGAACCTGATTAGGAGAAAGGTTATGTGTAGTAAGGTCAAAGATGTTTGGGAATAGGTGGAGAGTTTCCTATATTTTTCTTATTTTTTGGATGATGCATGTTTTTTTCTACTTCTTTTTTACTACGGAATTATGACCTTTTCTTTGTTTTTATCATTCACATTTTTTACTCTTGAGAAATTATTTCTTATTATATAAATTTTTATACTCAATAATTTCTTTTCTGATAAAGACAAAGGTAATATTGGTATCTATTTTGTTTAATTTTAGTTCTCAGTTATAATTTTTAGTAATTTTTTAAAGTTGTACAATAGTAGGAATGCATAGGTTCTGTGCCATTGTGGCAGACACTAAGAGTATATGTGTTGGGTGGATTAAATAGATATAGGTTTATTTTTTGTTAAATAAAACAATTTTGAACCCATTGTAGGATAGTTAGCGACTGGATGAACACAAGAAGTGTTTATTTTCATTTGGATTTGTAAAAGGTGATGAGTTTTTATTTTTTGGGTTATCAAAATTATAATCCATTTTTATTTTCATATGAAAAAATTTTGGATTCATTTGTATTATGAAAAATAACATCTCCTTGAACTTTTATGTTCTTAGTCCTCTATATGGGCCTCATTGGTGTTCTGATCCATGTCTGGGTAGTATGGTGCCTCCTGTTTTGATGCTCAATCGTCCCTCCTATTGTTTTGGACCACCTCATGATTTTGTGCCACCATGGTGATCTATGCCTTCTAACCTTTGGTCACCCTCCATCTGATGATGCCTAATCATGGATACTGTGTTCTTCGGTGATACTGATCATTGTCTCCCATTCATTTGGTGCCTATCACATGTCTCAAATTTTTCATGATTTCATCCTATTCCCTAGCTTTATGATTCATCTTCTCATTCTCAACCCTTCATGCGTCCTACCTCACCCACATCACCTATCAGGTCATCGGCTCATCACATGCGCTCATTTATTATTTCTTCACTTTAGTCTTCGAGGAGAGAGATTATGCACATGGTTATCCTTTTTTCATCCCTATAACTATTCTATACATAAGATGTTCACCACTACAACACCATCATGCCTTCCCTATTCTAGTAACCTCCTCCAGTGGAGATCTCAGGACTCACTAGCTCCATGTGGACCACATCAGATTGACGACACTGTAACTCTTTCATAGCTGTTTCTCCTTAGACATTTTGGTCTTTCTAATTTATCATTATTTTCATTGTTTAGATTCATAATTTTATATTCATTTTATTTTTTTGTATAGTTCTTTGGTTTGTGTGTATTATTTTGTCCATTTTGTTCGAGTATGATTCTATCTACAAATCAGGATTCATCAGTCACTCTTGGGGTGTTGAGGTCTTTGTTCTCAGATAGTTTATCTGGTCTGTATGCACGGTTTTATTTACCTTTTCTTCTCTATTTGTATGTATTTTGTTTTATTTTTCATAACAATAAATAATTTTTTTGGTGTTCTCTCTATTGAGTAGGAAAAAAGGTCTGAACCATGTAAATTAGTTGTGTTCTTCACTTTCATACACTCTATTTTTTTGTTCTCTCATAATTTTAATAAATTATTCTTATTCTCTGTTACATTTTAAATGATCCCCTCTAATTTAACTTATTTGGATCTCAACACAACACCATAGTGAGATGGTAGAACCCCCTAAATCACATTTCAACCCAAGAACATTCATGACCCCTAATATTTGTTCATCACAACCTTCATGAAGATTTTCAGAACATGTTCATGATAGTGAAGGACCAAATGTTGTTATAGAAAGACCTCAATGAGTGATATGATCACCTTTTACTATGGATATTTCCAAAATAATGGTACGAGTGGATTCATATTTGATTCAAATATATTCAATATTTTAGTGAATATAACTCTTCCATGATTAAAATATCAACAAAATCAAAATTTTGAAGAGCTAATAACACTAACATAGATATTCTAGAAGAAATTTACTCGGCATTCCATTCTTTAATTTCATTATAAAACAACAACAAAATGATTTGGACTTCCCAAAATACACATAGTTACTCTCTTGACTTATTGTTGAGGAACAAAACAATGAGATCCAAGTGAGAAATCATGTATTCAGACCAATTGGAAAAACTCCATTTCCAAAAGAGAATGAATCTTCATAAAATCAAAGTCATATAAAGAATTGATTGAGACAAAGATGAACAAAATCATCTACTTTAGGTGTTCATATACCAAATGAAAAGGTTAAAGGGAACCACCATAAGTGAGAAAAATAAAGAACAACAAAAATGAAAAAAAATAAAGAATGATGAAAATGGATGTTTTCGGTGTTGCAAGAAGGGGAACTCATCGCATAACTTTTGTATGGAATCATACAGTGATGTCACTGATTCTTAGAATACAATTTTCATCTGCCATCATCTAGTGGAACACCCTTTAACCACAACATGAAATACGCACCACGATCCTCTTATATCGAGCAACTCAAAGTTATCTTTCAACTTCCACACCCAGGCCTCTATGTCAAACACATCAATGTGCATGATGGATTCTATCCAAAAGACTGTAAGCCAACTCAAAAACATTAATCAAACAAATAAATCTATCTAAATTCATCAGTATGAATATACATATTTTAAGAAATTGTTTTTTTTAAATTATATTATAAAATTTGGCAAGGAATATATAATCTCACGAGTGTATGATTTTTTAGTGTAAAAGATGGGTGGTAATTCTGATCATCCCCAAACAGTCAATAATGCATAAGTCTTGGTTGGGTCTTGGGATTCATTGAAATTGTTTGGTGGAAGGTTTTCATATGCATAAGTGGCTACCATCGTGGAAGAATAGAAGGCCTTAGTTGGGAGATGTGATTACGATGTTAGTAGTGGATTAAAAATTCAAGGGAATGTTGAATATAAATAATTAAGGGGAAATAAATGGAACATTTAAAAAGACATGCAATGAAGAAAATATGTAGGTTAATTGAAGTATTTTGGGCCAAGCAGTAGATGATGAGAAAAATGTTGTTGATGGCCATGCTATGATGTATCTCCCATGAGAGAGAACCAGTAAGGGTATATCCAGTTTTCAGTTGCATATGAGAATATACAAAAAAATAAATGAATTGAAGATGATGACGACATCGATGATGGTGTATTGATATTGTATAATTAAGCATCTATAGTGTGGTGTGAATATATAAATATGGTGAAACATATAAAAAGTCTTCCTGGATGTATAGATTAAGTAGTGAATCATGGTAATGATGATCCATGGTACGTAAGATGAAATTAACATGATAGATTTAAACATTTTATTACATGTTCTATAGATAGAAATAATATTTTTGTCAGGTATCAAATGCCACAAAAAAGAAAAGCACATCATGTGTGAAAAAATACTTCTATTATTTATGAATTATCATATAAGAGAGCCATTATTTATATATTTATAAGAACAAATCATTTCCCAATCCCTTAATAATGGATATCATTAATGGGTTTCATTAACTGTTGTCATTATAGCCAATATATATGTGTGAAAAATATAATGGGAATATTCCACTCTTTGTGATATACATAGTGTTCTTTCTTGAATTCTATTTCATTTATTCTCTTGGAACTGAATTAATTTTTTCACTTCCATTATGAATATTCTATGTTTCTTTATGACCTCCATCACATTTCCTTTGATCAATGATTTCATTATAATTAAAAAAATCTCTATTGCTCAATTAGTGCTTGATTTATTTCACAACACATTATCAACGTGACTATTTTACCATGGAAAAAATGTTAACCAAAATGGTAAGAATTTTTTTCCCATGGATAATGTTTCAACGTTTTTTTCCCTCTCTTTATATTTCTTGAAATACCTACATAACATTGATTTTAGATGAAGAGATGCATCTTGATGCACAAGGTAATATTTTCATCATTTCATAATTAAAACATAGTTTCATTTTCCCATGCAAAAATGTTTGATTTATTTTTTATGAGAATTTCATTCTCCTTGGGCATCAATGTTCTCAGTCATCTGTGTGGTCCTTATTTGGTGTTGGGATACATTTGTGGGTAGTGGGGCGCTTCCTATAGGGATTCTCGCTCAACCATCCTATATTTTTGGATCACCACATGAATTTGTGACACCATAGTGATCCACACCTTCAGACTATTGATTAGCCTCCATATGACAATTCTTAATCATGGATTTTTTGTTTCTCGGTGATCCTTATCGTTTTCTCCCTTTCATTTTGTTCCTTCCATGGGTCTTGGATTTATCATGATATGTTCATCTATTCTATCTCTATAATTATTCTACTCATTCTCAATTGAACATGCCTCCTGCCAATCCTATTAGGCTTATCAAGTTATCGCCATTACTGATTCATCACATCAGTCATCAAGCTATGAGCTTCACCCCTTGGTTCTTCTTGATTCTTCCCTAGCACCATTATAGAGAGAATAATTTCATGCTTTCGTGCTACAGTGCCTTTCTCATTCTGATGTCCTCCTCAGGTGGATATTTTAGGACTCACAAGATCTATGTATACTGGCTTGAATCAAGAACCTCCGACCCCGGCAGATCTATTTCTCCTTCAATATTTTTAGTTTTGTGTTTTTTATTTTTCTTCTTTTTTCGTCTTCTGGATTGTATATTCCTTTTTATTTTTAGTTCGGATCTCAGGGTTTTGTGTGCGAGCCTGTCCCATTTAGGAGAGTATGGTTCTATCTCTGAGTAAGGATTCATTCCTGACTCTTTGGGTGATGCGGTGCCTATTCTCAGATATTTTCTCTACTCTAAATGTGTGGTTTTTTATACACTTTCTTCTCTATCTGCAAGTTTTTTTATTTTTAATAATAATTAATAATTTGGTTGGTTTTCTTACCGTGGACTAGGACCAATGTTCTGAACCACATAAATAAAAATATTTCTTTACATTCAAGTTCTATTTTCTCGGTTCTTTAGGCTTTTTTATAAACAAATATTATTCTCGGTTTCTTTTTATTTGATCACCTCTAAGTGAACATGTTTCAATATCAACAAGCATTATCTGATCTTGTAATAATTTTAATAGTGTATGTTAAATTTGAAGTCACAAATTTTGATGGTGAAAATGATTTCAATATATTGAGTGTTAAAATGTGTGTTGTGTTAGAATTAAATAATCATGTAGATTAATTAAATGGTAATAAAAACCCTATAGTGATTGTCTCTACCAATGGTCAGTCCACCATTGGCTTAGTAGGCGTCAATAGTAATATGCTATAAAAGGCTCACTCTACTCTTCTGTGAACCATATGAGATAATGTTTTGAAACAATTCACACATGAATCTACTTCTAAATCTATTTCTATTAGACATGAACATTTTTAAATGACCAAATCGTTTTTTTGGAATTTTGTACAAAATTATGTGGTTGTATTACTTCAAAATGACTCTTGTCTATTCTATGCATGTTCATATTGATGTGTTTCATAAATTTCAACTAGATTTAGATAATATAGGTATAATGATTAGTGATGGGCACTTTTTTTAATCATTTTAACTTCTCTTGATGATTATTTGAATTCATTGATAGATCCCATGATTTATGGTAGAGATTAAATTACTTTAGTCGAACTATAGTTTGTTGTGTTTTATGGGGAACTTCAAACACATAGTTAGAAGGAAGAATTCAATATTGTTAAGAGTGGACCTCAGTTAATGTCTATTAATGGTCCTATGAAAATTAATGTTAGGAATAACAAGAGATGGTTCATGAATTTATGGCGTTTTGAGTGTGGAAAGACCGACCACATAAAAAGGTATTGTGTGAAATTCTGAAATAAGGGTAGTATGGCCCTTTCACATGTGGTATGCCTCAAGAACAATGTTGAGGAAGATCATTAATTTCTCTTTGTATCCCCTTCGTTACACATAGGAATAAATTCTAGGTATTATTTTTTCATGTGATCCTATGATTAGCCCTACATGTTTTTTTGTGGGAACTCGGATAGAAGAATGGGTGTGTGTAGGATCGTATAAGTTGTGCTGGATTTGGTGGAGATTTTCCTCATGGTTTCTAGTTTTTTGGAAGCTACGTGTTTTTTTCTACTACTTTGTTACTATTGCATTATGAGGTTTTCTTTTTTTCCATATTCACTTTGTCTTACCCCCGAGAAAGGATTGTTTATTTAAAGGTATTTTTATGCTCAAGAGTTTCTTTTGTGATGGATCTAAATGTAATGTTGGTATGATATTTTTTATGTCATTACTCAATTACCATGATTAATAATTTTGTTAAGTATTAGAAGAGTGGGAATATATAGTCTTTTTTCCATTCTTGCACACACTAAAAGGATTAGTATTGCGATGATTCAATAGACTTAGGTTTATTTTTTTAAAATAAAACCTATCTAAACCAACTATAGGCTTACTAGGGACTGAAATAACAGCATCAGTGCTTGTTTTAATTTTAATTTGGAAAAGGTGGAGAATTTGTTTTGGTTGTCAAAATTAAAATCAAGTTTTATTTTCCTATAAAATAATTTTGGATTAATTTTCGATATGAAAATTATTTTCTCTAGTGGATTCTATGATTTTAGGACTCTGTGTGGGACTTCATTGGTGCCAGGTTCAATGTGTGGGTGATGGGGCACTTCTTATGGGGCCGCTCACTCATCCCTCCTATTGTTTTGTCCCAACTCATTTGTCATGCCACCCGGGAATTATGTTCCTTCTGACCATTTTCTTGCCTCCACCCAATAGTGTTTAATCATATATTTTGTGTTTTTTAGTGATACATATCATTTATAGACTTCTGTTCTGTGCTTTCCACGTGTCTCGAATTTATCACTATCTATTCATTCTGGCTTCTATTTCGATTTGTCTACTCATTCTCGACCGTCCATGTGTCCCGCCTCGCCTATAGCATATGCCAAGATTTCGACTCGTGGCCTAATATCTTTTATTGTTTCATCACTTCTATCATCGGGTAGAGAGTATTGGCCCTCCATTCTTCATGGTTCTTCCCCTGCTTTGTTTAAAATAGAGGACTATTTTCACTTCCATTCCATCAATCCTTCCCCGTTTCAGTGACCTCCTTCAATAGAGAGTTCATGACTCGCGAGCTTCATATTGAATGCTTTAGATTGAAGAACCTCAAACTCAGGTATATCTATTTATCGTTCACCATTTCTGGATTTTGATTTGCCATTTTTTCTTTGATCAGCTTCTACGTTGTATATTCTTCTTCTCCATTCGGTCGGGATATCAGGGTTGGTTGCATGAGTCCGTCTAGTTCGGGGGAGAACATTGCGATCTTCGAGTCAGGATTCATCACTGGATCTTTGGATGACAATGTCCTTATTCTCATATATATTCTCTAGTTTTCATGTGTGGTTTTGTTTACATTTCCATCTCTGTTTTCATGTGTTTTGTTTTCTTTTTCATAATAATAAATAAATGTGGTGGTGTTTTTTTCAGTAGATTAGGACCAAAGGTCTGAACCACATAAGTAAATTTTGTTCTTTACTTTCCTACACTCTCTTTTTATGTTCTTCCATCTTTGTTAAAAATGATTCTTATTCTCTGATTCATTTTCTTTTATCAACTCTTAGTGAACGAATTTCAATCTCAACAAAAGTCCTTTGTGTGATGATTAATCCCACTGATCACATTTATGCTCAAGACCATGCATGAGCCCTAATATTCCTTCATTACCACCTCCATTATGATTTTAAGAACAAGTACCTGACATTGAAGGATATTTTGGTGTTATGGAAAGACCTCAAGTAGTGATATGATCTCCCCCATTAGATGATCTTTCCAAAATCAAGGTACCGGTAGAGTCATGTTCTATTCCAAGACATTAAATCGGTTAGAGAACATAACTCTGTCATGTTTCAAATACCATCACAATTAAAATTTTGTTGTTATTTAAACACTAACATCGATATTCTGGAAGAAATGAACTCTAATTTCCATACCTTAATGTCAATATGAAACAAAAACATCATGATTAAGACATTACAAAATACTCAGAGTTACTCTTTATACTTGTTGTTGAGGATCAAACCAACGACCTCCTAGTGAGAAATCATGAATCTGGACCAAATGACACAACTCCATTCTCTAATGCAAATGCAACTACTAATAATCAAGGTCATAAAATGAATTGACAGAGACAAAGCTGACCAAAATCAACTGATTTAGGTGTCCATAAACTAAATGAAAAGGGAGAATGAAACCACCGTAAGTGGAAAAATAAAGAACATCCAAAACCAATGAGAATACAGAATGATAAAAATGGATATTTTCAGTGTGGCGTGAATGGAGAATGGTTGTTGTCATATGGCATCATGTTGTGAATTCGTCGAAGCTTACAGTACCATAAGTCATGTAATGGTCAAAATTAATCATCTATTGGAACACCCCCTGAACCATAACAGGAAACACACACATCCTTCCTCACATATTGAGCAACTCAATGTTGTCTTTTGACTTCCACCCCCATGCCTCAGTGTCAAACACTTCAAAGTGCCTGACAGTTTCTCTCCACAATTCTACGTGCCTACTCAATAACAGTACTCAAACAAATAATCCTATCTAATTTCATGGGCATCCGCCTACCAATTTTCAAAATTTTATATTTTTTATTATATTATTAATTATACCAAGGAAAATAAAATCTCATCGGAGTTTGATATTGTAGTACAGAGGATGGGTGGTGATTATGAGTAGCCTAGACAGTCTCTAATACATATACCTTTGTTGGGGTTTGGGATGTGTTGAAATTGTTTGGTGGTAGGTTTGCAGAGGAAGAAGTGGATCCCGTCATTGCAGAATAGTAGGTCTTGGTTAAGAGACCTGATTACAATGTCAGAGGTGGGCACAAAATCCATGGGAATGTATGTTTCTGTTTGCACTGACATTACTCGAATAAGGTGATTAAATAGTTTGATGGTGTCGGTTGGGTCAGGATAACCTAATCAGAGCATGTGTTTCTCGTTAAAGTTGGATCCACGGGTCATGCAGTTTCATTCCTTGCACACCATCCTGCACGTCTTTGTGGTTTCTATGGCTTCCAAAATGAGGATCACAACAATAATTTCAGACGGGATGGATGCCCGATTACCACCTTCCATGACCAGATCCTCAACAACTGAGGAAGAACAGACCGTGGTTGAAATATATATAATGTATCGATTGTTTTAAATTTTAAAAATAAGATGTGTAGAAGTCGGGATTGACAATATAAAGGATCTAATTTTGTGATTTTTTATATTTTGAAATGAATTGAGATCCAACTTCCAATTAATTTAGATACGACTGTGGTTTAAAAGAAGCATATCTTTAACTAGAATTAAAGGAATGTTTTGATCATTGAATTTCATTATATTTTTATATACATATAATAATTTATATTATTTATTGTATAAATTAATATAAAATATATGTAATATTTTCCATATATAATTTTAATATATAAACATATATTTCTTTTCATTTTTATTATATAAAACCATCTTGTGCAAATTTCCACCAGAATTTAAATTTCCAATTTAATTTATAATACAAATATTTTAAGAAAAAAATAAAAAAATAAATTTTTAGCAAACAAATGATCTAGAAACTTGTAGACCAAATGGAAAATTTTATTTCAATCTTGCACAATGCACATTTTCACATAAATTTTTTTATAATTGTTTTCAAAATTTGAATACACAAATTCTAAAATAAATTCATTTATAGATTTTTAGAGAAAATATATTGACCCAAATAATAAATTGTATTTTTCAATGAAAATTTGAATTACTACTTTCTTAGGTAATTTTCCTATTCAATTTTCTTAGTGAAAGTCCCTATGAAAATTTCAATTGCAAATTTCCACCAGAAATTTATAGTGAAAATTTCCACCCAAAATTTATAGTGCAAATTTCCACATAAAAATTACTTTTTAAATTCTCATTTAAAATTACAGCACAATTATATTATTACTTGAATAAAAAACATGAAATGTCACTAGATATTTGAATTGGTATTTTTTAATGCAAATTTTCATTTGAAACATTAAGTGAAAATTTTCTTTTATATTTCCAATGAAAATATTCGATGTTTATTTTAGATGAATAGGGTGTGAGAGAGAGATAGTGTGTGTGTGAGTGTATATATGTGTATGTGTCTATCCTGATTTAAATATACAATATATTTTGTGGGGAAATATGAAATGAAATTTTCCAGTGTGTGCATACATGGATAAATACATTCTATGTGAATATATATATATAAATATTTTAAAATAAGTATATGCCTACATACATTCGAAAATATAAATTAATATAAGTATATTCATACATACATTCAAATATTTACACTAGACATTTTCAATGAAAGTTTGCATTAAAAACGTTTCATGCAATTTTAAAATGGAACTTTCTAATGTGAATTTGTACAGAAAACACGGAGTACAAATTTCCAATATATATTTACCGTAAAACATAATGAAGATAAATTTTATAGAATGTATTAGAAACACAAATACACTAATATCAATATACACCATAATAATATATTGTGAATTTCTAGTGAAAATTGAAATTATAATTCTTCTATTCATATATATTGGAAATTTACACTGCAAATTTGCAATATATATTTACTCAAAAACATAATCAAAAGAAATTTTATTGAAAATTTCACAAATGCACATACACTAATATCAATATACACAATCTTAGTACATTGTGAATTTTTAATGAAAATTTACATTCTAATTTTTCTATACATATATATCATAATATTTCCACTGTAAATTTAGATTGGAAATTTACATTGGAAGTGTACAACAGAAATTTCAAGTGAATCTTTCCAGAGTATATTTGAATGAATATAATAAAAACACACACAAACAAAAACATAAATTCACAATGTGATTTTTTAATGTAAATTTACACCCAAAAATTTCAAATCATACATACATAGACATAATTTTTCACTAGAAATTTTCATTACAAATTATCAAGGGATATTCCTTTTAATTATTCAAGTGAAAATTTACACTAGGAAATTTCAATGTATACATAATGAGTTTTATGGAAATTATCAATTAAAATATATTGAAATTTTCAAATGGAAACTTCCTCAATTTCATTTTAAATTCTCAATTAAAATTCACATTGAAAATTTTCAGTTATGAGAAAATTTTTAGTGAAAAATTATAATTATGCGTCTAAATTCATACTCTTAATTAAATATAAGCATATACACGTATATTAATATAAGTATATGCATACAAACATACATACATTAATTTTAAACTTGCATTAGAATTTTATAGTTATCAGAGGAAATTTACTCAAAATTTTCAATGAAATTTTATTTTAAAAAATGTAAAAAAAATACAGATTTAAATTTATGGTGAAAATATTTTGGAATGTAAATAAATAATATAAATATTCACTGAAAATTTACAGTGAATATTTCAACAAAAAAATTCTATTGTAAATTTTTACATGAAATACTTGGATCCAATTTACCCTAAAATTTACAAGAAAATATATCAAATTTACAGTTTAAATTACCAATGCAAATTAATAATGTATTTTTTGTACGCACAATATATTTCTTAATATCTATATAAAATGTATTTTTTAGCGAAAATTGGCATTGAAAATTTCCAATGTATATATATATATATATAGAAATCAGTGTATACATACATAGAAACATACATGTATATGCATATACATACACTATTATAAATATAAAGTGATAATTTATAGTGTAAAATTGACACTCCAAATTTTTTGTGCATGCATGCATACATACATATCTTGTGTCTATTTTGATTTGTCTTAATTGTTATTTTATAAATAGCTTATATTACTATATATTTTTTCAAACAAAAAAATGGAAATTATATTTTTTTTAAACATTATAAATGTTACATACATATACATATATATATTTAATAATTTATAAAACAATGGAAATTATAATTTTTTTTTTAAAACATAAAAATAAATATAATTTTGGATGTATGAAAATGTTATTATAATATTAATATTTATTATAATTAAAATATATATATATTATATGAAAAATGATGTTTTATAATTTATTTTAAAATATTCAAAAAATATATAAACATAAATATATCAAACTATAATTATCATGTTTGTATATAGCAATACTTGAAAATATAGTACATTTAATTCCTTATTAATGTATGTAAAAATACTTCAAAACATTACTTATATATATTCTATTTAAATTAACTATTCGTAAAAAGTATATAAAAATACCCATTGAATTTCGAAAGGGTTGAATTACATTTGAGGGGGGGGTGAATCAGTTGTTCACTTTTTATAAGTTTTAATACTTTTAACACATAACCCTGACAAAATTTTAATATTTATAACCTTATAATATCTCAGTAAATACTCATGCCTGAAAAGTAGAAAAGAAAGTAAATAACACAATATTTACAAGGTTTAGCCTCAGTGTGAGAACCTACACCCTTTACATAGCCAATCCCCTAGGTCTATGGAAATTCACTAATTTGAATAAGTGAATATAACTTATCCCAACTCCAATTATACACCTTCAATCTCTTGGAAAAAATTATTGTAATGACTCCCATAAATTTTCAATGTTTTCTTTTAGACACTTGATCAAAAACAAAAATATAAGCCTTTATTCAGTCTACACCAAATAAATTCCTGAGTCTGATGACCTTCATTCTGATGAACCCAGTCCGATTGGCCTAGTCTGATAAACTTAATACGATTCTCCATTTATCAATCTTTGTCTAATGAAACGTTTTTTTTTTCTTTCTGGATAACAAAACTTGTGATTCAAATAAAAAACTAAAAAATCAGTCCAAACATCCTCAGTATGATCTTCCTCAATTCGTTAAGAAAAAATTCAACTATCTAATAATCTAATGAGATCCCAATATGGAATGTACTCTCAGTCAACCTCTAACTCAATATTTTTTTCACTCCACCATTTTTTCTCATGTGAAAATTTTTAATTTATGAATGTATTGTTCAACAATTTATAGTCATCGTAGAATGGAAATAGGGGGAAAAACACTTCCCCCTTACTGAAATTGAAAAAATCCGAGATCTACACGTATTTGAAATTCATGATTGACCTCTTGAACTCTTCAAAAATATTTTTGAATCTTCTTGAGTATTCTTAGTAATTCTCCTTCTCGAACTTCTTATCTTTTCATCAATATGATGAAACCTCCTTAGATCATTACGATGGAACTTCCTTAGCTCATTATGAATGAACTTCCTCAGCTCATTATGATTGAACTTCCTTAGCTCATTACCATGGAACTTCCACTGCTCTTTATGATAGAGCTTCCTCTGCTCCTTTCGAATTGAATTTCCTCATCAGAGTTAGTCCAGTTAACATTCCTTGTTAGATTCAATCATTTTGTGATTCCTACTCTATGTCAGCCTGATTGATTATCCCCCCTCAGAATAATTCCATTTGACTTTCATCCTCATAGATTAACTTTTCTTATTTGAGTATGTTTAATTAACATTCTTTATCAAAGTCATACCGAATGACTTTCTTCCTTAGAATCATTCTAATTAATTTTACTCCTTAGAGTATGTCATATGGAATCGACATAACAATGGAATTGTCATTAGGATCGAATTCTTATTACGATTGAATTCCCATAATGATGGAAACTCCACTCCATAAAATTGAAATTATACAATCCCCATCAGCAATAACTCATTCATACTTCTCTAAACTTATGTTTCTGGTACTTCTATATTCTAAGAAATTTTTTACTGATTATTGGAAATGCTAAAATCTTTATGATTCCTCTCTTTCTTCAAATTATTTTATCATGTGATTTTTCATGATTCATAAGAACTTCTAGATTGGAAAATCATTGTCTGAATTTTGGTTAGGAATTATGAAATCATTTTATCTCCTAACTTCACTTTGTTAAAACATCCTATTCAGCATCATTTTGACTTCCTCACATAGCAGCTGCTGAATTTCTAAAAAACAATTGGGTATAATGAATCTTCAACATCATACAAATTCATCGAAGAATGATGGTGTGTCTGATAAACAATATTAACATTCTTCCCACATCTACATATGGTACATCATAGTCTAATACTCTGCTTTAGATGCTTCTCAGTCAAATCCTATGCATCCGAAAAATAACTTTCTCAAAACAAAAAATTTCATCCCCTTTATGGTTGGGTTTGAAAATTCAGTAACTTTTACCTGTTCCTCAGAAAAAATAATTTCCAAAATATTAGTTCTCAAAAAATTAAAAAAAAAATTGAAGAAAAAAATCAAAATGGTTCTTCAATCTCCCCCTTTGGATTTGTTTGACAACTTTCATAAATGAGTTTTAAAACTCACTCTTTGAAAAAAACTCACGATATTTTACTTTTACCAAAACACAAGATTTCTAAAAATTGAGTCTCCAGATACCACACTTCTAGATAAAATATAATTTCTGAATGAATTCCATCCCTCAGTGATAAGAAAATTTTTCATAAATGTTACAATAAACCCCCCATGTTGGATATGGCGTCCTAGAACCAATTTCTGTGAACTTTATGATAAAATACATTTATTTTCTTTAAATATCAAGACACATTTTATCACATCATAGTTTTTCATATGTGTAGAATTGTGTGTGATAATTTCCAAAGAGTAGTTTTCACCCTAAAAGGTCATAGTAGTTCTCCGCTATGATGGGAACCCAGAAGATCTAGGAAACTATTTTTTAATATATTTTTCTATATCCAGATGATATCATTTTAGGGACACAAATGATATAGGCTATTAGGGGTAGAGACTCATAGGACATTGTGGCACCCTCCAATGGTGTACACCCCTGGTAATATTAAGTGTAGTATATTATGATAATAAGACCTGCTAATAGGAAATACTCATATATATGTATCATTGGATGTTCCTATCCGCAAAAATTTTTATTGATCCTTTGACATTAATATTAATATTAATGAATATTATGAGTTTTTTTAATTCCATGTATTGAAAAAATCATAATAATATATGTTCATGGAAAGGTAAGATACGTTGGGTGTGTCACGAGTAATATTTCATTAATGAATAATGTGATAAAGGATGTGTCCATTATATTATTTAACAGAAGTTGATATCTCAATCCCATTGATGGAAATGATATAGCATAATTAAATCCATGGCCAAGGTGTTCTAAATGCAAGTTCAATTTTTGGGAAGTTAATGAAATTGGTATTGGAAACATAGGTTGACGCCACCAACATGAATCCTATCTGATTTGATATATCGTGATAAAGGTATTATATTACACAATTGGTGTTCATATGAGGTATCATTCCATTGGAGCATTAAAGTATTTCTCTATGTGTTCCTTGTTGGGTTGCGAGATGCTTTCCTTGGACTTTAGGATGCTTCACTTAATGCCACTGAGAATGATATCTAGAGGGTCACACACTGAGTGTATCTATAATCTCACTGGAATAATATATATTACTATTTATTATTTAACAAGTTGAATAAATATCATTCCCCCATGTGGTTTAATAATTATTATGGTTATCTTGATCACATATATTATATCACTAGTTATTCAAGATAATATAATGTAAGAATAATATTTAATAAATATTTATATAGAGACCCTAGCCTTTTACATAAAACATTTCATGATTTTAAGCATAATGAATCATCAGAGTACAAGCCAAGGATCATTATGTCTAGTGTCTCGGAAGACTAGGTACATATAACATAAAACATGGGGCCAGAAAAACAACCTTATTTAATCTCCATAAAGAGCTTCTAACTTTCTTTGAGCCCTTACATCTGCATAGGGTACCCTGAAGAACACATAAACAAAGGGATGAGCTAAAAAGCCCAGTAAGGGAATGAACATAAGGATACATCTCAAGCACATGAGTTAAGAGGCATGACATAATGATATAAAAATCATGAAGCTTATAAAATAATTTAATATAAACATGGGATCATATAAACATTGAATCATATAAATGTGGTATAATCATAAAACATTTCTTTAGTACGGGTTAAGTCTAACAGCCAATCCCTTTTCCCATTTCAGTACGGGTCAAGGCTAACCGCCAATCCCGTTTCACATCTCATTTCATGAGGTTTATCCATACCCAATGCATTGTAGTGCTATCTGGGCGCACCCATCTCAACATTTTCAGGAATATTCTTTTCCACATAAATATTCTTACCACATATACAATCCTACATAATCAAACATACATAAACATAAGGGTACCATTTTCATGAATTGGGCACCACAATCATGACATAAATCATAACCAATGGGGGTATCATGAAAGTGTCCATGAAAGAAAAGGATTAGAATATACATTAACATTCATAAGGTATTACAGGAATATAACATGGTAGGTGGTAACAAATATAAGTGACATCACATAAGAAATTTATTTGAGAGACATTATCACTAAAACATTTTTGTGCGGTTTTAAGGAAAATACTATAGAGCTTTTAAAATAATAAAGAAGACATTATGTTATATCAAACCAGAATTGAACCGAAAAGTTTTTAATAATAAAAATACTGAATCTACAAAGACAATGGTGTCTTAAAACAGAATATAGAGTGCACTTGAAATTGGTTATATGTTCGGGATGTTCCTTTAAAACAAGTGTGCTTATAGGGAAGTATCGAGGAAAGATTCACTTAAAAGCATGTATATCCACGAAATAGAATGAGAAATGGATCATAGAACATAATTTTGGAGCATATAAACAGAATTTTTAAGTTCTACATAAAAATAAAAGACAATAATATTTTGGTAAAAAGAAAGATAGAGTAACCCGAAGGAATAAAGGAAGTTCGGGTAGAATCCATTACGGTTTATCAACATCATATCGGGTGTAACTAAGAGGGATTTATGACAACGATAATGGGTTTATAACCACCTATAAAACATTAGGGCAGTATGGGTAAGGATTATAAACATACCCCATCACTTGGTATTAAACAAAATGGCATATCATAGAGAACAATCTTGATTAAGAGTGAAAAAGGGAGGATCCCTTACAATAATTTCGTTGGTGTTCTCTACTTGTTATTAACAAACTGAATAAAAAAATTAGGATTATTAATTAATAAGTCCGGAACCTATTCTATATTCAATTTATTTGTTATAACCAATTTTAGTTCATTAAAAACCTTTTTGAATAGTTACAAGGTTAAATTTTATTGTTCGGGCTCGTTTGTTTACTTGGCTTTAAAAGATCAGTTCACTTATATTCAAGTTTGGATTATAAGCAAGATGAAAGTGGATGTACAGAATTGAAGTTATATTCATTAGTTCATATCCATGAGATTACAAGTATTTAATTTTAATTAGGTTACTTAGTGTGACGTCGAATTATTATATATATAACCATTGTGATCACCGTTTTTGTTAATCAGTGGATTTGATTACAATGAATTTGTTTTGATTTATAACTTACTTCCAGTTGTACCAAAGGATTACATAAACAAAAATAGGATATATAACATATATAATAATCTTGTTCAACCATAACATAAATGGTTTCATGTCCATAATTAAATATAATAATAGAAATTGATAAACTGTTGTCCTTGAATGTTCTAAACTAGCACATATCAACGGTGCTTTCATTTCATTCAAATAAAAGGGTGGGGAGAGGGGAGGAGATAATGAAATATAATACTAGAATGAAGAAATTTCAGTACATGTATGTTTCTGGATTTATCATACTATTATGGTGATGGGAGGTGAGGAAATAAAATAAAAAAGAAAATAACTTAAAAGAAAAGAAGAAATTGGAAAGAGGAATTTACCTCATGAGACTTCCTCCATTGTGAACCTATTAAGTGGAGAGGTTTTGGTATTTTGAGGAGGATTAGAGCTTTTTTTCTTGGGGGAGGACCTTGGGGAGAGATTTGGGGAGAATAATGGAAAGGCACAAGGCTTGAGAGGAGTGGAGAGAAGAGGGAGTGAAGGGGGGTTTTATAGTGGAGGAGAGGAGGGATTTCATAATATTATAATCAATAATTTCTTATTTATTCCCAAGATAAGGAATAGTTAGTATTCTATAACCAATAATAGGTATTATATCATGTAATCCCAATCCAAGTGGTCTTACATCAGCAGATCATCATTGATAAATCAATTAATCCATTATTTAGCATTTATTGTGAATTATCAGATTCTACTATTCATCAAAAATTCAAGTATTTCCGAAAAATCCCAAAAATTCACCCTAACCATTTTTCAATGAATAGAATCAGAAATTGAAGTCCATTTCCCATAAATAATTTTCTAAATATGATTAATTTAATATTTAATTAAAATCAAAACTTATTAAAAAAACTAGTTTTAAAACACTCATGTACTTATTCTAAAATATAGGTACATCATATTTTCAGTTGAATATTATTTTTATACTATCATAGTTGAGGTTACTATTCATTAGGTTATATCAATATTTATTAGGGTATGTTACTATTCGTTAGGGTAGGTTACTATTCACAAAAAATTATTTTTGTTTTATTAGACTCCAAAAAACATCTTAAACACAACCTTGTATGTCAGATTTTCAAAATTCCAAACACAGAAGTGAAAAAATTATGTTTAAAGGTCACTTATCACTATGTAGATCATTATTTTGTGTTTTCATGTTATTTTATGACCTAATTATATAAAGGGATCTTCCATTGAAAAAATATGGGTCCATACAATTTATCTTCTTTTTAGTGAATTAAATATTTATTTATTTAGAGGAGAATAATGTTTTGATATTTACTTAATAAATAAATAGTAATTATTCAAGGATTGATAAATAATGTGGAGGAATGGTGGAACATGTTTAATGGTCTGGTGAAAAATAATAAATATTGAATATTATTTGATTAAATAATATTTAATTTAATTTTAAAGTTAAGAGAATGTCGATAAATAAGAATAATATTATTATTATTTGACATGGGGTTCTGTAGAGATTCAATAAATAACAAATGGAACTTGTAAAATTATTTTATTTTAACCCTAGTTGTATTTAAACCTAATTATGTTATTTTCTCATTTTTTTTGTGTAAAATAGATTTATATAATCCTCTTAAACCTTCGAGAGCTCCCTTCTCTAAGAATGCTCCTAATAAAGAAGAGTGATCTTCCTCTAAAATCCACTCTCAATTAAAGAGATATCATGGAGAACACTTTGGAAGTGGTTCTCATGAAAGTCAAATGCGGGTGACGCAAGTGATATAATCTATCTTTCTAGAAACCATAGTTTACTACTGTAATGTTCAGAGAGTTTTGGAACGCAAGTGGATAAGTGCTATAGGGAATCTGCATTGGATTCCTACAAAGAAACTATTGTACAATGCAGATCGGTTGTCTGATCTATCAATGAAGAAATAATTCCCACATTGTAATTCATAATTATTTAAATATATAATAAAAAAATATACGATGACCCTCTCTGGTTCCTACATTTTATCCATTTTATATATTCTTTGACTTAATTTTGTTGATCACGATGTTTCATGTTGTGTAAAATATAGGATTAATCATCGATTATTGAAAAAAGACAGGTTGGGCATAACCCATCACATGCTTCTCCTGCCCCCATAACCTACAAGTTGTGTCAAAGAGGTGACATAATTATTTACAATTATTTACAGATCATTGATTATTTATGCATTTTGTATTTAATTAACAATTTGATTTTAATAAATATTTTAATCTGAATTTCAAGATCTGCTTTTTCCTCCTTCATTTCTCGTAGATATAATCAATATGATTAATTTTATAAATTAATTAAATTAAATGAACTCATATGGAGGTTCAAATAATTTTGTCTAGATAGCACATGGGTATATGTCATGTAACCAGACTTACAGGACCTGTACTTGCGTTCAATGCATTAGGAATTAATTTGTAAATTAATTCCAAACTGTATGCATTGAGGAAACACAGTGAACATATTTCTTACACCGTGTGTTGAACATGCCATCTTGGCACATGGTCAGTTAGAATACATGTATTGTAGCCCACGTTCATAGCATGTAGTCCCTTTGAGTCACAAAAGAGCCTTGTATTTCAATACACTACCTACTTGACTAGTGACCATGTAACTCGGAGACAAAACTCTGTGTAGTCGCTTATACATGTAGTGTAGTCCAATTTTACAAGGAAATAATTACACACCGAGTCCCTAGGAATGTGCCTTAGATAGATTGTGAGATATGTACACACTTAGTACATATACCAAATAATGTACATTTAAATTTTATTTATTATACTTTGTAAACTATATCATCATGTGCTTGTGTGTGGTGTCATTAAGTTGATAGAACATTCCATGTGATGGGTTCTAATATATATATGTTTATGTGTGTGTGTGTTTATTTTTTTTATGTGTAATGTTCAGATATTCATATCATGTATGAGTCGTATTAAATTTGTTAATCTATGTTCATTGAAGCATAACTTGTGATTGAAAAATCATGTAATTCATGTAATCATTAATTTGATTTTACATGTCATGAAAGTACATGAGATGTTGTGTATTCCATATGTCGTAAGAGATAACATTATATTATTATAATACATGTTGGGTAGATTCGGATGGGTATTCACTACATTACCTCCAAAGTACATTTATATGCATAGTTAATTTCAAATAAATTTATTTAAAATTATTATGGATGATAATCTCAAGGAAATTTTGATGATAATTTAGATAAAATAATTTATTAAAAAAAGAATATAATTAATTAATTCGATCATGATTTATCTTAAATAAGAATGATAAAAAATTAATGATATTTTTATTAAATGTTTAATTCGTTTCAATCATGTTGATGATCATGAGCATAGACCAAACCTTTGAATGAGATTGGTTTCATTTTATTCATTATTAAATTAAATTGTTGCCATGTGTTCCATCTATCTTCATATTTTTTAACTGACTACATTACCGTGGTTACTTTTATGTAAACCCTTTTTTGTCACCTAAGTGTGAGTAAAATCATATTTAAATGATTGATCTCTAAAGATAGTGGAGGCAATTCAGCATTAGAGCTAGGGTTAAACTAATCCAACAGAGATACATAGGTGGATAGGTGGAGAGTTGTAACACAATACTAAATAAGTTCAATATGTTTCCCCCAAGGTTAATGATTAGTTTATCAACCTCTATATAAAATAACTATTATTAAAATCTCAAGATAATACCTATTTATCATTTTATTTCTATTAAGTTGAATAGTTATTTCATTATGGATCTTTTGTTGTGATCACATGAATTAATGAAATTAATGGCCATGCATGATATAACTAAAATAAATTTTTTAATGTGTAGATATTATCTAATACATGATTGATCACTTAAGTAAACCAATTAATATGAAAAATAATTTGATAAAGATAATTATTGAAAATTTATACATAAAAGGATAAAATTACTCAATAATATATATTAAGATGGTATATCCTTCCACCACCTCAGTTAAAATTAAACCATAGTTCAAAGTGATTCACCAACCAAAGTTGGGGAGCTTTCAGTTATCGAGGAATTGTAACTTAATGTTTTGGGTTAACATAACTTACTTCACATAAATTTTTAACTTCCAATGAAATACATGTTGTAACTCAGATGAAAGGGTTGAAGAAATCCAATTTATGAATTTCATGATTTGGGGAGTCCACTCAATAGATTATGGAACTTTGAGTTAACATAGTTTCAATTTCCAATGCCTACATAAAACCATTCATGTTTCTTCAGCAATGAATGTTCTGGTAATAAGAAGAGGAATTTGGCTTCCTACCACTAGAATGTCCAAGAAATAAGATATTATGAATCCAATGGAGAGGTCTATTGAGTTTCAATAAAATTGATGCGAGATTAATAAATTTAGTATTTATTTATTTGTTTAAATTTATTAGATATATAACTAAATATATACTAATATTATATTTAGAAACAATATTAAAATGAATTAAAACATATCATTTAAATCCATATTTGAGAAGGATAAATATAATGGCCCAGACCTCCTTGGTCCATTAATTTATAAAAATCCAGTGTTTGAGGTGTTCTGGGAGGTAATGATAACTCATTTCATGAGTTTTGTTAGATTTACATTTTTTCCATCGGTGAGTCTGGAATTGGTGAATCAACATCGGTATCTCAACATTATTGACTCAGCATCATTAGATCAAATTCGATGATTCAATGTCAGTAGGTCGAGGCGTCATTAGGTCGGGGCGTTGGTGAGTCACAGTGTCAGTAGGTTGAGGTGTGTGTAGGTCATGCATCAGTAGGTTCGTGCATCGGTAGGTCTAACTCTTGGTAGTTTAGGGCATCATTGGGATCCACTAGTAGCATGCGTCAGTGGGTCATGTTGGTGACTCTGTATCGGTGTCTCACCCATCAATGACTCACTGTCTTTGACTCGCCCATCAGCGACTCATTTCCAGTTTTCTTATTTTTTCCAGTTTCCCCGCTTTGACGTAACCTTTGACATTAAAGGAGTTAAATGACATATTTAATGATTTTTTGGGCCGTTTCAAATGGTATTAATCACCTAAAAAACTTGAAGCTTCCTTTGACTCCTAAACTATGTGGTCTTGGTTGTGATCCGACTTTAGTGGCCTTCAAAATAGTTCCCCCCATAGATTTCGGATCAGGCCATTCTAAAGCCTAAATCCATATTTCCTTTAAACCCTTCAATTTTCTCTTGATGCACCGAGAACCTTTTTTCCCTGAGGATTCATGTGCTTTTGTTATAGTAGCATGTTTTGTTTTCACCTGGAGTCTTTCCTTCTACTCAAATAACCCCCTGTTTTTTATGCAAGGAAATTTTTTGGATCATATGTTGTTTCTTATAGGGATTCCCCCATCTCTCATTCTTTTGTGAAACATGCTGGGTGTGTGTACTCATGTCCCCATGTGGCTACAGTTATAGAAAAACGTAATGAAGATAATAAGAAGTAATAAATGATGGGATGATAAGATGAAGATGACGATGAAATTGTTTTATATGTTATCCTTGATCTCTATTGTGAATTTTATGGGTTGTGTTCTCCTAAAATTCCTAGTTGTTGGTGATATTAGTTTTCACACTTGTAGGGATAGTGAATACTATTTTTTTCTACTATGTGAATGTTCGTATGATTATGAAAGTGGTTATCCATGTATATTCGTTTAAATAAATTGATTCCACATGATCAAACTTTGTTATGTGATAACCCTTGTTTTATCAAGTGTGATTAAAGAATGAGTGTTTTCTAAATCTGAATAAATTGTGCCTTGTTGGTGTGGTTGTATCCTGTGTGTGGTTCTGTTTGGACTTGTGTATGTGCTGGGAGTGTGTTTTTGTGGCTGGGAGTGTGGTTGTGGGTATGTGGAAGTAAAAGAGGATTGATGGAATCTCATGTTGAGATATTTATTGATTGTGGAATGGATGAACTTGTTATGAAGTGGGACACCATTTGGCTAGTTGTTGGGAAGTAGGGCTATTGGACTGGGTTGTGTCATGTTCATGTTTATGGGTGTGTTGGTTGTGGTGTTTTTTCTTAACGGGGCCACCATGTGTGGTATTAATGAGGTGTGTAGGGGATTTTACATACTGAGAGGAAATACAGGATGTCATGACATTGAAGAATGATGTTGGTAGTGGTTGAGCGGGTGTTTATGAGAGGGGAGTGTCTAATGGGACTGTATGTGGGGTGATTTTTTTTGCTATATGTAGTGATTCTTGCGTAGTGGGGATACTGAGGAAGGTTTATGAGGGATAATTATAAAAAAGGATGGTGTTACCCTGAGTGGGCCTTCCACCCAGAATTTCTAGAGGCCATTATTTTTTGAATTGGTGTTAGAATTGATTCTTTTAACTTTGACCTTCTTTCTTTATTTGTCTTTGGTAGTGGTTAATATGTTTTCTTCTCCATATAATGTTTGTAGTTTTTGATATTTGCTTGGGTGGGGATGTAATAACTAAATAAATGAATTTATGCAGGGTATTTTTCGGGTGGGATCTTTTAGTGAAGAGGCTTTCATTTATTAAAATTTGAAGTGATCGTCATTATTTTTGATAAGTTCATTTAAAGGTGTCATCAATAGAAATTTTGTTTGGGATGGTTTTCATTTTGAAACCCCATAGTTTGGGATGAGTTTTTGTTACCTATATATATATACATTTAGTTATTTTTGATTTCTAAACATACCCCACCTATTTTGAGCACTACATTCAAAACACACCCATTGTTATGGGGGAGTGTGTCCTTTCCCAACATCCTAGTGGGAGGATGGATGGATGGTTATTGGATATTATATCCTTTTTATTCTAGTAATTGGAATCCCTAGACTCTTTAGTCAAGTTGTGGTGTGGTTTTGAGGCGCATGTGTCTTAAAAAATGTTTTTTATCCTAGGTGCCTTCGATATGGGGTTGTGGTTTGTGGCCCGGGTGTTTGCGGGTGAAATGTGATGTGGTATATGGCTCGGGTGTGTTCGGGTAGGTTTTGATAGTGGGGACTATGGAAGATCATGGTAGCGTCAGGATGTTTTCCATTAGGGATAAGCAGTTAACCAATTGAAAGTGGTGTGGGGTAACCAAATATCAATTTCCTAACTACTTTACTTGGGTTGTTTTCTGAGCTTTCATTGGTGAGGTTTGGGTAGATAGTATACCTTGTTAATTGCTTTTGATTTTCTATTGTTTTCTCTTTGGGGCAATAGTATGCTTATCCAACTTGGGCACAAGTGAATTTGGGTTCTCCCGACAGAGTATACTTGTATTCCCACCCTACGTATATAAATCCATTTTGATGTTTACATGGAGATTATGTGGACCATGGTGGACCTTACTAGCTTGGATGTTGGGGATGGTTGTTGTGTCACTTCTTAGTTTGATTTTGGTACTTACTTTGTTGTTTTCTTTTCATTTCAAGAAATTTGACTTTAAACAGGAAAGTGGGGTGGATTTTGGTGTCTTTATATATATATATGTGTGTGTGTGTGTGTGTGTGTGTGTGTCTTGGATTAGTTTGAGGTTGATACATATTATATCCCAATCATGGTTACTATAAATTGGGTAATGAATCCAATTCTTGTTATATTTTTACTCTGTTGGCGTTGGTCTCCATCCCAGGGTCTATTGGCGGCGGGACTCAAGGGTCATTATATCTCATTCATCTTGAGGAAGGTAGGTCTCATCATCTTTCTATCCATTCCATCATCTTGAAGAAGGCAGTTCATGACAGAATGGTATCAGAGGTGATGGTTGAGAGATAGGATGGAGTTTGGAGTTAGGCACCATGAGGATTTCATGAGTTGGTATGGAAACTGTGTTAGGTGATCATGGTGCGTGACATACTCCACGGAAGAATGACTAGGATACAAGATTTTAGGGCCCCTTGTGATCTAATGTAAGTACTTTGTGGTTACCGAATGACCTAATGAGGCTACAGTGATTGTGGGGTAGAGACCCTGGGAAAGATATATGCATCATGATTACTTGTGTTATTATTTGATTTGGGTGTTTTGTAAAATTAATATAAACAATGAGTTAAAATGAATCCAAAATAAATTACATACAACTATGTCTTAAGAGTTCCTTGTTTTCCTTCCAGTTATGGGTCTCTGACGTCATCATCATGTGGTATGAGCAGTTGAGGGTCAGTAAGCCGACCTAGTTAATTGATGGTGGGTAAAGCAAGTGGAGGAGGATGAACAATGGTTTAAGACCCATCATTCTTTCTAGCGATAAACTCTGGGACTTTACAGGAGAAGTGTCTCAGATGTGGAGAAGGAGGGTTGGCTCAAAAGATCTAGTGATCGATTTCTGCTTGATCCAGGATCTGACATAGTATTGGGTTCCCCTATAAGTGATAATGATGATGGGACCAACATTTCAGTGGTGGATGCTTTAACTCATGGAGAGTAAGGATATCTATTATTCATGGGTTGACATTGAGAAGGAGTTTCAGGTAGAATTCATCTCTTCAATGATGGGTCCCAAAGGTCTAAGAGATGCAGACATGATAGATTCTTATATAGATCTGGTAATTGTTATGTACCTAAATTCCATGAGGCATGGGGAAAGTGAAGATGGACAGACTGAAGATGAATCACATCATACTTTCTTATCTTTTGAGGATGTAGTTTTTGAGGCTATGTTTCTTATTTCTATTCAATCAATTAATTACACTCATGCTGTAAATAATGCACTGGATGATCATTTTGTGGATCATCATACATCTTCTTTAAAATGGAATGAAAAATGTGATTCCATTAAAGTTGAGGGACCTAGAAGTGACGATGGATGATATCTGGCGGAGATTATTGATGAACATAATTTTTCTAGGGGTGGATATTGCACCTTATATAGGATCTCTTTCTGTGGGAAAGGAGGTGGGCTGCTCAAAAATGAAATTTCCAGTATAGTTTTTTGAGGATAAGAATGATGACCTAGTGGATCATGTGTATATTGATGGTAATTAATAAGAGGGGGTGCAGAAGCTCTTTATAGCTGGAAGGTTATTTTTATTACTATAAATTACATCAACAGTAATGTTGAGGAATCTGTACAAGATTTTATGTCTGAAGATCTTCCATCAATGCCTTTCAATTCCCCTCCTAGTCATGACCCTGGAGAATTTTCTTGTGCCAAGTTTAGGGAAGGATTTTCTAGTAAATTTGTTGATGGGAATGCTGATATAGGGTAGAATCATATCAACGGTATTCAACAGACTACAAATTTCATCACCATTCTTGACCCCATTAGTAATCCCTGCTTTGGAATTTTCTATGCGGAACAACCCAAGAAGAGTATGGATATTCCTTACAATGTGGAGGTGGTTAAGGGCTTCAATACCCCCTCGTCTAATGAAGACCTCACTAGAAAACACCTAGTTGTGGGGGATATACATTTAGATTAAGAAGGAATACAGATGGCTGAAAATGACTGTACTGTGCAACTTGGTTTGGAGGCTATCAAGGACCCTATGGTGTAGATGGCGGTATTACCACATAAGGAACCAGGAATGTCATGTAATTTATGAAAATCCACTGAATCTAGAGAATAGCCCACTAACATTCCAGAGGCAGTATATTATAATGTGGGTACTATTAAGAGCTTAAATTATTGAGGTAACCGATAGGTCACCCCAAAATATATAAATGATATCATCCTCAAGGTCATGGGAATGCACAAAATATGGGTTTAACATGCTAAAGATAACAATACATTCCCTATTACATTCTCTTATTGATATGCATTGTTTTACTTCTATTATTTTAGGGGTGTATGCATTCCACACTCTTTTCAAATCCCCCTATTCTATTTCTTTATATTTTTCTAATAAATTTTTAGGGCCACAGATTTTTTAGCCTATAGTTGGCACCATTTGGATAATAATGGAAAACTTGGTGTTTACTGATACTAACATAATAAATACTTAACATGATCATTTAGAACATGAAGGATCAATTATAATGAAAAATATAAATATAATTATACATCCACATCAATTTATTGATAAAACAATATGCATCGATAATGGGGAGATTGATGGATTTATTTAATGGATGTTTGTCTACTAACTTATCACAAATTAAAGAATTATGTATTTTAATTATATTGTTATGAATTCCCTTGTATTTTTATTTACCAAGGATCATGTATTTTTCAATAAATCATTTATACCAGTACCAATAATATTAGAAGTGAATTTAAAATATTTATATAAATTACCAATTGTGAAATATAAATATTGTAACACCCCGAGATTTTATGAAAACTATTCTTTTAATTTCATTGATTTCTTGTGTTGTACGCTACACCAAGATTACCTTGCGCTATACACAACACTGTATTAGCTTGCAGAATACACAACACTATTCTTGGATCATGTTACACAAAATTTTGATAGTAGTTATTCTACGCAACATTAAGTGTGTATATATCTATATATTCAATGTATAAATGAAATATGGTTTGATTATGTTATACAAACAATGGAGGAGTCTTGCACAACACACAACCCTGACTTGGCTTGCATTACACGCAATCGCAACCTTCCTCGATAGCGTGTGTTGTACGCAATACCAGGTTTCACTAAACAACGATATATGGTAATAATATTATTATGAACTAGCCGTTATGAATAGTATCAACTACATTTTTAATTTGATAACATTATTATTCATCTTACACATCTTCTAGAACATGTTATTATAACAAAATAAATTTTTCGAGTAAAATAAGTATTTTTTCAAAAAAAAAAGTAGTTTTTCCGCCATTTCATGGTGCAACCACTTTAAATCTAGTTTTTGACATGTTTATAAGTTCAATTTGAAAAAATAAAATTCTTCCTAGGAATCTGGTTATAAAAATTTAATTTGGATAATTTATTCATATTATTTGGATGAATAGTAAAAACATGGTATATTTTAATTAAAAACATCTTTTTTCCTCGTAATAATTTATATGGTTATATTATATTTTTAATTAGTTTTAAAGTGTAATTAGAATATATTTTTACCATTTAATCCAATGTTGGTCATTGGAATTAATTTCACTTTTAAATTTGACATAAACAAGTATCAATCTTTTGATAGTTATTGTTTCTTAAAAACACGCTATTTGTTTTGATAACGGGAATTAATTTTAAAATTAATTAATACCACTTTTATGTTTTGAATTTTAAAAAATAGGCTTCATTTTTTAATTCAGAATATCAAATATATCTTAGGTTGACTTTTTGGTATTTTTCTGAAAACTTTCAATTTTTTATGAATAGTGAAAACACTGGGTTACTATTTAAAAACTGACTTTTTATTTAAATAATTATTTATTTTATTTAAATTTATTTTAGGAAAAAATTGATACATAATACCTATATAAGTTTAATGTAATTAATTGGAGTCATTTTATAATAATTTAAGTTATATAAAAATTTTATTGAACTTGTCACCATCTTTTACCCACCTCCTAAGAGCTTTTGCAATTGTTCATAAAACATAATTTTACAGCTTCTATGAGTTTAATTTCGAAAATGTGAGATACATAGTTAAAATCAAGGAGTAAAATGTGGTTCTATTAGAAAAATATAATTTTTGGTGAATAGTAACTTTTTACTTTTATTTACCACGGTTGAAGGTAAATAGGGTAATTCAAGGTTAAAAGAATATTATAAAAATTCAAAATTACCTTAACACTTTCCCAAAACTTATTGGTTGAGTAATTTCCTACCCTGGGTATCCTTGGGTCTATTTTGGGACCCCATGGAGCCACTTATGAAAGACAATGATACATTAGATTAATTAATTTAATGTCAAGACAAAATTGGCATTAACAAAAATCTTTTAGTAATTAATTTTTAAAAGGGGTTATATAAATTATCATTTCGACTATAAATATTCATTGGAAAGATAAAACGATTTCCTATATTTTGGTATTTTTTTATAATTTTTAGACATTAAAAAAATTAAATTATTTATGAAACAATAACGATGCTGTATTTACCTCATTAATAAATGATTTAAATAAATTAGAATATAATGATTAAAATATTATCCAAAACATGTCCAATTCTGATTGGATGATTTTATTTCTACCATGAGTCATCTTATCTTCATTATTAATTATTTTTCAACATTTTTAAACCTAAGATAAGTTTATAATAAAATAATATTTTCACACTTTCCAAAAGAGCCACTCCTCCCCCTTATAAATGGAGACCATTTCTATCCAACCCCACACACCTCTCAAGCCATTTGGCTCATCCAACCTCTAACCAATTAAGCTCCCTACATCCCTATACTCCCCATAAAAGCCTTAACTATGTAATAAGGCACTTCAAGAAGTCCCTTTTGGTTTAAACCAAAGGAAGTTACCCAAATTAAAGGTAGCAGTTTCTCTAAAGTTGTTTTCTTTTATTCTACATCTTCAACCCCTAAACTCTTTTTAATCCTTTATTTTGTAACAAAAACAGTATCCTAAATATACAAGGATGTATTTATGATAAGGATTCTAACTACAATTACACACACCTCCATCTAATGGATGAAGAACATAATATTTCTGTGGATGGAAAACTAACGCCTCACGACACGATGATTGTTCAATTTTCTCCTACCGCCTCTCATGGTGGCCATTATGGTGGAACTATATTTCTATATGATATATATTATGTTTATGATTTCCTTATCCTTCTTTACTTATCAATTATATCATGCATTTATGGTTTCCATATTCGGTAAATACGATAATCTCATTTGAGGAAGTGCAGACTATCGCCCCCTCAAAGTGATGTGATTCATTAATGACTTATGTGGGATATATAAAGGATGTAGTTAATGATATTATATATGATATTATACTTTAATTATATTATAACTATGTATAATTATGTTTTCATTCCATTAAAATAAGAAATATAAATGAAAGGAGCGTTCATGTGTACGTACGGCTTACCGTCTCCATGAACGATGCATTTCATTTCTTACCTCCATATGTTATGTACAATTATAAATACATTTATATGATGGATATATATGATATATATGATATAAAAATCATTAATATCATTCTGGATATTATGAACCTTTGACCACATGAACAACATATAATTATAAGAAGTCTATTTTTGACTCAAGTACCAAATATCGACAAAACGAAAATTATTAACTTAAATGGTTACATAATGTTTATAACATGGTAATAAGTGATATAAATAGAATAATAAATTTGAAAAACGTGATTAAACAAGTAGAAATTATCTTTGGTTTATTATTCAGGATATTAAAGAATGATCGAGTCAAGTCGGACACGAGGTAAGGGAATTTCTTAACCGAATTTTCGTTCTTTGGGTTGATCTTCTCTTTCTTGTTTATGTCGTTCTTTGATTATGCGAGAAATGAATTTTTATATCTTATCATGTATTTATACTTTATTTATGTGACCTTATAGTGAATACACATAAGTGATCTATTTTAATTTCAAAAACATCTTTGTAGGGGATAACTATTCTAATCTTGCTCTTATCCGAGATTGTTTGTTCCTAAGTATTTACTGGGGTTTTTGTTATCATCCATGTCCCTATTTTCTAAACAAGTTTTCATGTATTTATAATATCATTTTTACCCATTTTTGAATTTTACCACATGTTATGAAAGGATTTTTACTTTTGTTTACCACACGAGAAACTTTTTGACTTTTCTGACAAAAGTACGAGGAGAATATTATTTTTAACTTATACGGCGTGAACTGATTTTTACGGTTTCATAAAGCCTAATTTTTATGATGATTCCTCTACAATATTGTATGATTATTTTCAAAAAACCCTTTTATTTTAAAATTTCAAGGAATTTTGTGAAAATAAAATGATTTTGAAGAAGAAAGGGTATTTTCCTCCAGAATTCATTTCAAGTGTTTTATCAAAACTATTTTCTATCTAAAATGACATTATTTAATAGGTTTATATTTCAAGTATAATTTCTCTATGATTTACATGGTTTCACTTTTCTTATGATGAAATGATATCCAATTGTTTTATATGGATTATGTTATGATGGGTAGATGTTTATGAAACCCATTTTTATTCTTTGGGTTATGATGAATGATTTATGTTTATGTTGTGGAACAAGTAAGAATGATTTCATTATGATATGGGTGGGACCTATATCTCCCTCCAATGCATTGGGTAATGATTTATATCTCATGATATAGACATATATGGAATGGTATGTTAATCCGGTTCAATGGTACAGGACGGGAACAAGGAGTGAACTCGATTCAGAAAGGGACTTTGTCCACTAAGATTGTCTTGGCAGCAATGCCTTGGCTACCATGGAAATCATATCATGTGCTTAATGCTTGCCACAATTACATGTTTTATTCCCAAGCTATTTTATCAGGATTAATTTTTCTTTATGATCTATGCCTTACATATTGCCATGTTTAATGTCATTTCTCAAGGTCTTGATGTTTAAACATTGTGTTCATGTTTTTAAGTTCAAATGTAAATGGTTTGTTTTATTTTCTCCATGCTTAAACTTACTGAGAATTTGAGATCACCCTTTATATGTTTTCTTTTCCCCATGATATAAAGAAAGGTTTTTATGTAAGAAAAAAAGGGGAAGATCTTTATGGGAGATGTGGAAAATCTTTCACCATGATTAGAAGATTATGTTCTGAGTTTCCAAAGACACTAAACTATTACGGTCCTTGTGTGTCTGCTTTTGTTATGTATTAAGTATTCCGCAAAAGTATTGTAATGTCCATGTAAGTCATGCTTCGAGCCTCTACAAATATTGGTGCAACCACATACCATTTGACACCATTTAAATTTTCTATAACAGATGCATATATTAAATTTCCATGTGTGTTAATATTTATCTTTGACTATATATTATATACTAGTTTTTTTATTTAAATAAATATTGAGCATTATATACCATATTTAAAATGGTATAGCAGAACCATTGATAAGTTGATCACAACATTTATATGAATAATTCATATGTAAATAAAGTATTGGAAATCAATTGTCAAATTATACACACCATAAATTTCTATATAAAATCAATGTTTATTATGGGTCAAAAGGAAAAAATTTATTTTCATCTAAAGAGAAAAATAAATGTATTGACAACATTATGTAGTTTAAGTTATTGTCTCACATTGGTGCTACATAAGTTATTCAATATTATTAAATGTTGTCAATGAGACATTTAGAATTGGCATGGAATTAAATTATTTTTGATGTATGTGTGTTAAAATTAAAATCATGAATCAAAATATTTATTCATAAATTAATAGGTTCAGAAATGGTTAAATAACCACTGAAGGCCTTCGGGCCATTTAGGTTGGTATGAATCCTCCCAGGGATCCCAGTCAGACAGAAACCCTAAATTGATCAACCCTGAAGTCCACTGAAAATTCAATGATAGTGGACCGAACATACCCCACTATGTTCTATGATTACATTCAATCATTCCCAACTTCCTCCATGCCCTTCTTGTCTCCTCCAACACCCACACTTCTATCTTCAAGTCTCCTTACAATGATTTTGAGACCATTCCCAACATCCATACCAATACTACCAACATTCTCTCCACTTTAAATCTGATGTATTCTCCATAAAACACTGATGATGACGATTCGAGGCTCGATCCCTCACTTTAGAAATCAGTTCGTAGAATACAGTTGAAATCTAGAATCATTCACTTTCACATACATTACTCGAGTTGGGGGGTATATAATTGGGTTGTGTGGGCATTAATAAGATGACCTAAAATCATTCTGGAATGGAGCATTTTTTGGTCAGTAATTTGGACACATAGTTCATGTGGTTTCCCTCCTTGCACACCATCCTAAATATCCTTAGGGTTTCTAAGGTCGCCCAGCTGAGGATCTAGAAAATACTTTCAGAGGGAATGAATGCTAGATTACCCTCCGCCATGTAAAGATCCTCAACTACAGAGGAAGTACAGACATAGTTGAATTTATATGAGGTGTCAATTATTTTAAATTTTCAAAATAAATAGCATAGAACCTAGGTTTGATTGGAATAAATAATAAAGGATCAGATTTTGGGATTATTTAAAATTTTAAAAGAAAACATCGTGAGGTGTCTCCCCCTCCTCTCACGCGGCCTCCATAGCCCTAGGCATAAAATTACTATTCTCTCCCAATGTTGTCTTCACTGTGTTGCGCCTACCTCATATTCCTACCACCCCCCAACCCACTAACTGTGCCACTCATCATCATGTCTCTCTGCACCCCCATGTATAATTTATCTATAATCATTAAAACATTTTTTTTTCAAATTTACAATGTATATATACAAGCATACATACAATGTATATATATATATATATATTAGTAGAAGTATATACAAACATATATTCATAAATATATATTAATATAAGTATATACATACATACATTCCCATATTTATACCAGAAATTTACAATGAAAATTTGTATTGAGAACATTTCAATCAATTTTTCAATGTTAGTTTCTAATGTGAATTTATATATATAATTGAGTGAAAATTTCCAATTTATATTTACCCGAAAACATGATCAATGGAAACATATATTGAAATTTCACACACACACATACATTAATATCAATATACACCATAATAATATATACTGAATTTCTAGTGAAAATTTAAAATTTAAAATTTTAGTACATATATATCCGAAATTAACAATAGAAACTTACTTTGAGAATTTACAATTGAATTATATACCTGAAATTTCAAGTGACTATTTATAGTGTTCATTGGAATAAATAAATTAAAGGATACACACATAGAGATATATATATAAGTTCTCAACGTGATTTTATAGTGTAAATTTGCAATAAAATTTTTAAAGAATACATACATACATATAAATTTGCAATGGAAATTTTCATTGAATGTTTTAATGGATATTCCTTATAAATGTTCAGGTGATAATTTACAATGTAAAATTTTGATGTATACATAAATATATACATAGAAATTTTTATTTAAAATTTAGTGAAAATCTCAAATGGAAGGTTCCTCAATTTGTATTGATATTTACAATAAAAATTCACTTTGAAAATTTGTAGTTATCAATGTAATGTTATAATTGAAATTTAATTTTCAATGGGAACTCTATTAGTTACAAAGAAAATTTTCACTAAAAATTAATAATTATTAGTCCAAATTTATTTTAGAAATTAAATATAATCATAAACATGCATATTAAAAAAATTATATGCCTACATAGTCATAAATTTTAAATATTCATTATAATTTTATAGTTATAAGTGGAAATTTTACTCAAAATTTTCATTGAAATTATCTAATCAATTTTTTTAATTCAAAATAAATACATGTTAAAATTTCTTATGTGAATATATTGATATTTAAATAAATAATGTAAACTAACATTGAAATTTTATTGTACAAAATATCCACTATAAATTTATAGTGTAATTTTTTAAATAATGTAAATAGTTCAATTTTACCTTTATAATTTTTATTGAAAATATATCAAATTTCCATCTTAAATTTGTTAAAACCCAGACTTGAGTATCACATGTCAGGCCCCAAGCTGGTTCCCTACGTGACTTCAAGAGTGCCTCCCTATACACCAAAGGTTTCTGACTAGTAACAGGGGTCAAATATATAACATGGGGAGAATATGCCATATTTATCAAAGCATCAAAACAACGAAAACAAAAAATAACAAACAAATGAAAAACCAAAATAAGTACACACTAGTTACTCCCAAGTGGGTCCAAAATCATATATGGTTCTCTCCTCGATGATCCATCTCATCATAGCCATATAACATTGGTCACTTTCCATTATCTTGTCCGACAAACATGAAGTCTATTGGGTTACCAATCAGGAATCCTGGGTAGGGTGTGAGTACAAATCAGAAGTCCACCACCAACGATGTCTATAACAATCCCCAATCTATAAAAGTTTATGTAGTTGCATAAATAAAATGTATATTAATTTAAATAGTTATAACCTTCCATTATTCTTTAATTAACCACATAAATTACCTGAGTTCACGATGTTACTAGTATCATCAACTCCTCCTTTGGTCCATGACTATTTCTAAACCATATCACATAGGAAAATCACAATTCAGTATAACATGGGATTCTATTGTCCATTTAATTTCAATTCATAACACAACTACTTGGAATAATAGTCCAATGACAAAATTTGGGCCTAGATAATAATTTCTAGTACCCTATGGGATTTTGAACCAACATTCTCCGTCCCACACCTCATTTTTATCATATATGGGATTTTGAAGAATCAATTTGGGTCCCACCCTCATACTCATCACTTATGGGTTTTTGATGCAATAGTCCTGGTCCCACACACATTATCACATATATCACAAATATCACAAATATCACATATTTCACATACATCATTATTAAAAAACATTAATCTTGTTATCAAAAAATATCATCAAAGTGTCCGAATTAAATTATCAATTCAATCCTGGTTCATCACTTTAATACCAAGGAATAATATGAAAAAATAACCATTAAAAAAGTTACCAAAATTTATTCATAGAAACCATTAACCCTTTAATGTTAATTCCACCATCCCTTAATTCCCATCGATCAATCAATTCATAAATCCATTAATCAGCCAATTTCAAAATCCCATTAATTGACCAATTTCTTAATCCCATTTTTTCCACCAATTATAGAATCACATTAATTAATTAACAAATTAATTAATAAAATTTAATATTTGATTTTTAATTGTGTAAATTTTAGTTTCACAATTTAAAACATATAATTAAAAACAAGAATACAGGAATTGAAATTCTGACCACCAACCTCAAGATTGTTGACGAGTGCTCGCTAACAGAAAACCCCAAATTGATGTGGAACGATCAATTTCATGATGGAAGAAGATATTTAGAACTAAAAACTAGATCCAAAATCAAACTGAATATGATCCATGAAAATGTATATCTAACCCTTTACAATGGAGGATAAAACATTCCTCTTTATCTGTGAAGAGAAACGAGAGGGAGAAGAAACCACATGGGAAGAGATTACATACTAGAATAGGTTTTGACAAATCAATCATTTCATTAATTTATAAATAGAGGTGTTCATATAGCATTGGAACCCTCTCAAAAACCTCCAAAAATGTAGGATAACATCCTTTGTCTAGTGGGGGTGAATTAGTGTGAATGTCTCATGGATCATGAATTTTAATTAAAATTATATAGGGATTAAAAAAAATGTACATGGGTTCGTGGGAAGGGTAAAGCATTATCCCAATTGTGATCCTTAACTATGTGCCTCTCCTAGAGGTCACACGATTACTAATAAGATGGTGAACAACAAGAAAAAATTTCTACCAACAGTTCATTTCCCCTCTATTTGGGAATGCACGGTTTTTTGGAGCAGGGTGCTTGATTTTGGAAGACCATGCTCACACAATGAACTGCCAAAAAACCCCTAAAACATCCATAATTCTCTTGATTCAACCAAAAAAACCCCAAAGTAAAACACATTCATGTTATTATAAAAATAAGTTAAATAGAGTACTTAAAAATGAGGTTGATTAATCTCTAGAAAGATCAAGATCTTACAATCTCCCCACATTAAGACAACTCATCCACAAGCTATACTCCCAAGCATCTCTATGATTTTGAGGTAAAAAGATCGGTACATTGAGCCTACATATTTTATCAACTCTCTAATGATTCCCCTAGAACACGTCAATGCTACCAAAATACTCAAACTATCGACATGGTCATTCCCCTACACACAGTCTCACTGGGATCCATGACACGTATCTGATTCTCCTTAAAGAACAAATCGGTCTCAAACTCAACATCATCTACATCGATCACATGAGAAGGGTTGGGGTGATACCACCACAGTGGTGAAACATGAAAAACATCATTCATATCATTTTAACATTGTGTAAGAGCCAATCAGTATGCTACCAGGCTTATTCTCTCTATAAACTCAAACGATCCGAAAAACCCATGCGCCAACTATCCCTACCTTTGAACCCTATAGTGACCCAATCTTGGTGACACCCTAAGGAACAAAAGATCTCCCATAATAATATCAAGGGGTCATAGATTCCAAAAAACATACGGATTCTACCTATATTGATTCATAGAAATACTTTTCTAAATCAGTTAAACCTTCTTCGATGTCTCCAGCATGAGACTCGGTACGAACAACTCTAACTCACCTGCCTCCATCCAACATAGAGATGATCGGAATGACCTACCATAAAGAGTGTCATTTGGTTTCATCTAAATAGTATCCTGATAAATGTGGTTATTGGGTGACTCAATGAGCACAAATTTCTTCTCCCAAGACCCACCAAATTCCCGAACGCATTCTCATAGTGTATCATCCAGAACATATATCTTATATTTTGACTTCCCATATATCTGTGGGTGGAAATCTGTATTCACATATACCTATGTACAAAGAACCTTTTGAAAACATTTCCAGAAGTGCAAAGTGAAATTTGATTCATATTATGAAAATATACTCTGTGGGACTCCATGCAGATGGAAAATCTCTCAAACGTACATATCTCATAACTGACCCCCCTGAGGAAGTCTCTAAAATAAGAAAAAAATTCCACCTTCATCAGCCAATCAACTATCACCAAAAAAAATCATTATTCTATGTAATCCTTAGGAAACCCATCATGAAATCCATGGTAGCATCATCCAACTTTAATTCCATAATGGGAAATGGCTGTAGTAAACCACAAGGTCTTTGAAGACCAGACTTCACCTATTGAAACAATACTGCAAAATAGGGTTGTATGAACTCCAAAAAAAGCCTTTATCCTCTCTAAAATTGAACTGATAATCAAGGTTCTATTAAATTGGGGTTCCCTTTTATTTGAGATAAAAAAATCATTGATAAAAAATTCATTTATTAGTTCTCTTTTTAAAACTGATAAAATAAAAAAATTAAAAAAAAAAGTAAATCGAAGGGTGGACCCACACACTTTTTAACAACTCCTAGCCCCATTTAAATAGATATATGAAGACCTGATCACATGCGCCACCACCACCCCTTAAATAGCACTTGGCACACACCCCCTCCTCCAACCAATTAACAGAGCTGCCCCCCCCCCCCACAACCACCTGTGCATCAACCTCCACTTGGATTTGAACCGAAGACCTCTCCCCTGCGCGCCTGCAGCTTTACCACTCACCCATCTTCTTTGGACCTCCATTTAATGATATTTTTATTTATTTATATATATATATTTATTTAGTTATATTTATCCATATATTAATATAGAATTACATTAATATATATATATATATTGTTATATTTATATATTTATTCGTATATTAATATATTTTTATAAGATTAGTTTTAAATACATTAATAAAATATATTTTTTGTGTGTGTGTATAAATAAGTAAATAAATAGTCACAAATATACAACACACAAACAAAAACACAAACATATATATATTATATGTGAATATTTAAGTATAATTATAAATTTTTTTTATCATTATTTATATTGACATATATTATATATTTATATGTATATTCTTATGTTAGAATATATACATAATATATATCAGTTTTCTAATACAAACACTCACCAATACACACAGACACGCATTATGTAGATATATAAATACTCATATATTGGAATTTTTAATAAATGGATATTATTTTTTATTTAGATAGGGATTATATATTGAAAAATACACTTTATATGTAAATATGTTAAATTATTTATTTAAAAAAGTAAAATTTTATGTGTGAATTGATAACAAATATGTAAATATTGTAATATATTTTATTATAAATAATAATACATTTTAAAAAATGATAAAATTTAAAATCCATAACATCAATATGAAGGTAATCCCTAGGAATAAATTTATTCTACACTGGAAAAGGAAAAAATACCCCCTTAAATGAGGTTGGAATTCCATCGAATATTAAACTAATTGGGCATCTCGACTAAAAACACAGTTTTAGAGGCCTTTTGAGACTTTTTGGCCTAAGGAAATTTAACACAATCTTTCCTTCTATCATTATTATGCTAAGATCATCACAGACTTTGATATGATATGTTGTAGTGCTCAAACGGACTCCCGGATTCTAAATTATGGCCGTTTGAAGTTTGAGTTAGGTTTTTAACTTATTTTAGATCTTTTTTTAATTTTTTGATTTTTTTGTGTCTCCAAATTGTTATTCTATGATTATTACTCAATAATAATTATAAAATTATTAATTAATAATATTTTTTAAAATATTTTATGATTCATTTTGACTATATATCTTATATATTATCTGTAAATTCCTATTTATACTTATCTAAAGCATATTTAAAAAATATATATTGTATTTATTTCAATTTAAATATACATCTATAATTATATATTTATTTATTATTTTTAATGACATTTCTTTAAATATACCCTTTAACAGTGCTAGTAAAAAAAGTGATGATAAAGACTCAGATTTATTAGTGCTACTACAAAAAACTCTAATAGATGATGTCCCTTTACCATCACTAAAAAGCACTAATAAAAGAGGTACCAATATTAGTAATAAAAATTGCTAATAATGGGTTAATTTTAACATTGTTTTATAGTAACATTAAAAGTACATTTATCAGTTCTTTTTTTATGGTGATAATGGTAAACTTTTTATCAGGGTTTGTTTTAGTGCAGTTAATGTATGGTGCTATGAAAACCCATTTTTATGGTAGTGACAAATGTAGCATCATTTCATAAAAACAAAAATTTATATTTTCATGCCTAACCCCCAATACTATCAATATATGTCATGGTATATTTTGGTCAAGTCTAGATACATCACCCACTTCATGTCAGTAAATTCATGCATCATATCCTCTCACATACACATAGGCACAATAATTATGTTCACTGCATAAATGATTTCGTCACTATATATAGTCAAGTATGAAGGTGACTACCCACATTCAAATCATTCCCTCAAGCCCAAACACTCAAGATCCTCATATTTTATCTCCCGGATCCATCTCAAATGTATGGACTCCATTGATACTAATATGAGGGTCAACTTCTTCTGGCCCTCTTGAACCTCAACATGCATTTCTTCCATCAAATTTCATCATCTTCCTCTAAAATATAGACTGCTAAACTATCTCAGTATATATTTTTTAAATAATTAGTAACACTTATTCCCTTCCTGGGCATATATGCTAGCTCAAAATAAAACAACTATATATACTCAACCCATCTCCACTACTTGAGGTTAAAATATCATTATGAAAATATATACATTAATCTCTTGTGTCTACTGTACATATTAAAATTTTCTCCCAATAGGAAATTCCTCCATCACATCAAGGAATAAACCACTATAGATATCTCTTGGCCTCAACTACAATGACCCATATTCCATAAATTGATCTCCTTTCATCAACACTACTCTGAGTACTACACAAGATGCATCAAAAAACACAATATAATCCTCCCCTAGCTCGGGTAGGAATAAGATTAGAGTGGAATTCTAATTCCACTTTAAATCATAGAAATATTTCTCACATTTTCCAGATCATTCAAACCAAACTCCATTCTTGTTCAAGCATGAAATTGTTTATTCCAAGCGGCATAAGTCTTGGATGAATCTTTGATAATTGGCCACCAAGCCCAGAAATCTACAGATATCAAATAAATTTTTGGGCTTCTCCTAGGAAAAAACTATATGCACTTTCTTGAGGTCTACATGCAATATTTTCTTTGAGAAGATGTGACCCAATAAATGTACCTGATTCATCTAGAATTGACCATTAGATATCATGGTGTATAGATAATTCTCTATCATTTTATTCAATATGATGTCAAAATATTGGGCATGATCATCATGTGTTTTTTAGTACACTAAAAAGTCATCAACAAAAATAACCACAAACTAATCCAGGTACTGGTGGAAGATTTTGTTCATGAAGGCCATGAACACTTCTGGTGCATTATTCTTCCTGAACATCGTCATGAAAAACTCATATAGGCCATACCTACTTTTGATAATTGCCCATGGTATTTCAAATAGTTGAACTCTCAGTAGATGATACCCTAACCTCAAGTCAATCTTAGAGAAAATAATCCACTCTCAACTGGTAAAAGAGATCATCGATATGCATAATAGGACATCAGTTATTCACTATCATCTGGTTCAGCTTTCATTAATCAACACATAACCAGAAATTCCCATCAACAATCTCTATAATAAAAACTAGGTAACCCCAAGGGGATGTACTATAAAAGATAAACACTTTATCCATCAACTCTTCTAGTTGTGGCTTATGATCTTGAATCTTTATTGGTGTCATTATAATCATTGTGTCCCATTTGAAATATCAATTCAATCATGGTTCTTAAATTTATCCACGTGGAATACTATGCAAAAAATCATCATTAAAACATTTATAAACATTTTTTCATATATATCATTAATTCGTTAAAGTTTATCCCACAATCCCTTAATTCCCATTAATCAATTAATTAAGAAAACATTTAATAAAAAACATTTAAATCCCATTAGATGACCAGTTTCATAAGCTCAATATTCCATGAAATTCCATAATCACATTAATTAATTTAAAAATATATTAATTCTGCTCCAGATAAAATTTCAATATGTGGAAATTTCAATTTCACAATTACATACACGTAATTAAAAACAATAATATAGTAATTGAAATTTAGACCACATACCTCATGATCAATGATGACCCCTCACCAATGAAAATCCCCAAATTGATGTGTAATGTTCAATTTCACAATGGTAGAATATATTTCAAACCATAACCAAGATCCAAGATCAAATAGATTAAGATCCTTGAAAACCTAAATCTATCCTTTTCCAACAGAAGAAAAAATATTCCACTTCATTCATGAAGATAGAGAACGGGATGAAACCACACAAGAAGATATTACATGTCAGAATCGGTGCATATTTTTCAATCGGATCTTCAATTAATCAATAACATATGTTGTAGTTGTCGTGATGCGTTTAAGTACACATCATGGGATGTGGTTCCCTCTTAGTGATGGGTTTGGCCTGAAGTACAAGAATGTGACAGAGGACCTTGGTATGGGTGATCAGGGTGAAATGTGGCTTCGGGAGTGAAGAACTAACCCTGAGCTACCATATTTAGTCCATAAAATTGTTTTTTATATTTTTCATATAAATAGGTCAAATTAAAAATACACTGAGCATTTTACATACTCGGAACTTTTCCAGTCGAGGTTTGGTAAGAATCATAAAGGCTTTATAAAATTAAATAAATAAACCTAAAATCATATTGTTTTAATGTTAAAACACATATTTTGTCATGCATACCCATTATAGTATTTATTCAATCATTTTTAGATCATTATGATAACATAATACATACCATACATTTATATGGTAATTAATTTTTATCTGAAAATTACATTGTCTTAGAAAATTATGAGAAATTCACTATTTGATAATTTCAGCATTCTGATTCTAAAAATATCATTCATTTTAAAAAATTAATTTTCTAAATATTTTTATTTTCACTTTTAAAATAATATTCTGTATTTATGGATTAATTTTGGTTTTTTTTAAATACCATTTTTTTAAACCTTATAAAAAAATATTTGACATCATAAAAATTATATGAACATTTATATTCAATAATAATTATTTAATAATTTTTTTTATAAAAATAGTATTTAATTCAAATATTCATTAATTCATCAAAATTAATTCCTTAATTTAATTTTAATATTACTATAAATTATAATTATCGTTTTACTGAATTAAAATAAAAATCATTTATAAAGTAACAATACAATAAAAATGTAATCAATATTCTATACAATATACATATTAATATTATTAGGTTCTTAGTAAATATCCATTCAATACACCAGAAAATTCCATAAGAGTAAGGTGTGTGATGGTGAGACGTTCATGGGGTGCATTGGATTACTTGGTTTGGTTTGAGATCTCAATGAGCTTGAACTTATCCTATAAATAGTTTTGCTCAAAATTAATTTATTGGATATCAACATTAGCATGGTCAAGGGAAAATCCCATAGATTATATCTCCCTCATAATATCTAAAAAATGGGATTCCTTGGGTATGATCTTAGAGGTTAAGGTCATCACTTCTTATGTCAGTGTCAATTGGATTTGGTAAAACCTTATATTTATACTAATCATGTGATCACTGTTTAATGACTATATTATCAATGATAAATATTATTAATGTTTTATTAAATTCATTAATATATAACCAATGAAATTCATGTGTTTTCATTAACCAAAATAGATAATACGACATTTAATTAAATAAAAATGGGGATTTTATTTATAACAGTTATTTTTATTAGATAGGGGACCTCGATGGGTGACTCAGTTTGGTGTTGATTTTAGAGAGGGGTAGTGGAGGGGAGATAGACTATCAGTCTGGGTGTCACCTTTGAACATGAGAACTGCTAGCTTGTTCCTTATGATAATGATTATATATGATGAATGGAAAAACATAGTAATGAATGAAATAGGAAAACATATAAAATTATAATTTAAATGAAATGGTAAAATGTGATATATGATATGAGAATTTGGGGATGGAGGATGCCCCGGGATGTAAGGTTTATCTTTTACTATTTTGGTGATGGTCAATTCCCCCAACTGTATGTTTTTTTGGAATTATATATATTATGGTTTTGGGGAGGGTTGAGGCCCCAAGGTGTATATGATTCTTTTGTTTTTGGGGATGGTAGATACCCCCATGTGTAGGTTTATATGGATCAATGGAGGTTCAAGGACCTCATGTGTATGATATAGTTCTAGGGATGGTGTTTTCTTCTTGGTAAACAAGATTATAGTCCCGGTTTTTTTGGATGACACTTGGTATATATTTGGTTCTCAGAAGGCATGCAACCCCCCCCCCCCCCGAGCATAAGGAAATTTTGTTCTGGGTAGTGGATACACCGCCTAGGAGAATGGATATGTGGCTCTATGTAGGGGAAAAACTACCTGTGTGGATGGATAATTTTGATTGATGGGATTTTTATATTTACATTGAGTGGATTCTCATGTTTGGAGGATGGGAATGGCCCCCCACAAGTGGTTACTTGTGCTCAGAGAAACTCTAGCACTGGACGAAGTAGATATAGTGGATATTGGGCGTCTATATATAACCAGATGATAGACAATGATTAATTGATTCATTTTTAGGAGTGTATTATTTATTTTTGATCATATCACATGTTCATAAGCGATATATATTGGCTATGTTAGGGACACCATTGGTGGGTTCCTAATGATTTATACTCACATCCTACTTAGGAAGCCATTTAACTTGTGTACTTGAGTAGACCACATTTTTAATAGGTGCAGGGAGGGAAGAGCCCCAATGTTGTTTAATCGAGATGAAGCAACTCAGTGGTATTTGAAGATTGGGATTGAGGTGAGGCTTGAAAATAATATAATATTTTCTGGTGTATTTTATTTTTTTGTTTTATTTTGTATATGGTATCGACCAAATGAGTGACTTGATGTATTTGTATGCTTGTATGACATCATTTAACATTTATTATCGAAATGGTTTTTTTATCCTTTAATGTATTCATATTGTTTATTATTATAGTTGTTTTTTTATTTTTCTAGTTATTTCACTATCATATTAGGGTGTTGTCTCCATATGATATCACCTTAGACCCTCAATATTATTTTAGAGCATCAAGTGTTCAAGGAGGAATTCCTGATGGCATGTAGCACTTTGGTATGATTATTGTAGTGTGAATTTGGTCAGGGTGTTACATTAAATATAAAAAATAAATAAGTTTAATAAAATATTTTAAATAAATAGCATGAATAAAATAATTTGAATGATTTGAATTTATTAAAAATAAAAAAATTATGTTGAATCAAAAAAATAATTTAATTTCAATATTTAAAATAAATAACATTAATAAGAAATTGAAATAACTTAAACTGAATAATATTAAGGTTGTAGAAAAACAACATGAATAAGAAATTTAAAATAAATGAATCACATTGTTTAATAAATATTTTAATAAAATACTTAATAAACTTACTTTAAAATATAACTCCAATAAAAATTAAAATATTTAATATGATTTTTTAAAATAAATAAGTTGAAATAAATTTTTAAAATAAATAAATAATATATTTACATTAAATTTTTATAAGGTTTTAAAATATTTAAACTAATTTACTTTAATTTAAATATACATAACAATAATTTATGAAAATTTTTCCTTCATAAATGAATGTTTGAGATTGTAATTTTTAGGATATAAATATATATGAAGGCATTGTCCTACAAAAAATATTTCTAATTTTCCAAACTAATTCCTTCCCAAAATATATTTTTTATTAAATATTCTTCCAACAATCTTATTTAGGTGATTATTCAATAAAAAAATTAATTTTCGAAATCACTAAATATCAATCATCATTAAGAAAAAATATCCTATGATATTTAAATAAATATTTTAATAAAAAAATATAGATAACTTTAAAATAAATAACATGAAAAGAAATAAAAATTAAATAATTTGAATATTTAAAAAATAATAATTCGAATTTCAAAAATTGAATATTTAAAATAAATTTCCTCAATACTTTAACATATTTAATATAAATTTATTCATGTTAAAATAATTTTGGTTTAAAATTATATGAAAATGATTTAATAATATTTTTCTTCTTCATAAATTCATGATCGAGGAGGCTCCTTTTATGATAAAAATATGTGCAAAGATGGCGTTAAAGTTTTTATTTACCATATTACCCCATTGATTTCTCCCATTATTGTCTTAATTTTTATTAGATTGGGTTCCCTAGATCCACGATGAATGTTTACTTTGTTAACCATCAAATTTAAATATCTTCCTATATGTAAGTGTTTCACTTAATGTGATAGTAATATTAATTTTTCATCTACTATATGTATGGTAATAGTCATATATTACATGTCATGTTGAAAGGATATAGTAATTTTAGGAAATAACGAAAGCCTAATGATACTATGACAGTAATCTTAAACATGTGTCATGTAGTCTAGATATATCATTCTAAAAGGGAACATATGATGTTTGACTACCAGGTGTCGGGATCTTATAAGCATTGAGGCTAATTCTCAAAATGTTCCCACTTTTGTATATATAGTATATATGATCAAAAATACTGACTTGCTAATAGGAACACCTTATGTTTTGGTTGGTATTGGTTATTTCTATTTATTAACATGTGTATTGTTTGCCTCACTTATTATTAATGCATATCATTGATGTCAAACATTTTTGTACTTGATGGATACAATGAAAGTGTATGTTTTTAGAAATGAATCATGCATTTGATTTGACATTCATGATATGGCATTGAATGAATAACCAAGACATGATTTGTTACTTTCAGGTAGAGGAAGAGATATCTTGAGCCATATTTACAAGTTTGTTACTGAATTCATTAAACATATGACCACGATAGAATAAATTAATTCAATATTTTATAGAAAACTAATAATAAATAAAGAATGGCAGAATGGTGGGACTAAGATATACATCCTTCTATAAAAGATATCATGTGTCAAACATATTATATTATACATAGTATATTCATTGGAGTTGTTTTCATTAATATGGATGACCTTATATATTTATATTTCTAGATGTTTTACTAGATATCTCTACCAATTTATGTTTAGAACTAATTTACATTGTAGTAAGGCCCTAATGGGCTGACTACTAATTTTATTCTAATGTTTATCCAATTATGATGAATTGGAGTTGAGAACTGGGTGGACCCCACAAAGAGGGTCAAGTAATGTCAATGTTAAAAAAATAACAATCAACTCAATATATTAAATGTAATTCCAGTTTATAATAATAAAAATTTAATTTATTAACTAATTGTATTAATGATTTATTAAGTGAAATAAAAAAACAATATTTATGAAAAAAATATTTTTATTAAAGGTACATTAAATATTTCAAGGGAGGGTCGAGTTGAGTTCATGACTAAAATTTTGTAATGTAACATTTATTCAATGTTTGAAGTGATAAAATATTTATAACTATGGTTAAATGTTAGGACCACTGATGATGACATGTTTCCAATTCAAATAGGTATAGTTTTTATACATATATTGATATTTCCCATTACTCGATCTGACATTGAATTATTCTTACATAGTTATATCACCAGGATGAGACATGTCAATACAACTTCGCTAAACCAATATAGCCTAGTTTTAAGTGTTAAAACAACAAGAAACATATTAGAGGGGTTTCAGACCCACTCTAAGAACAATTTGGTTCCATACAGGAATGCACATTAGTTAATAAATAGATATGTTGTAAATTGTTATGAAATAAATATGGATTGTCACAATATTCAGTGATTATGACTCACATGGGATCTTTTCAAAAGTAAATTATTACCTTGTACAATCACCTCCCAAAAATGATCTCATGTCATTTATCATAGTCATTGGATCATTCTTATATTGTATTTATTAATCTAGACCATTTATTACAAACTCTATGTACCATATATATATATATATTATTATGTTAATGGAAAACACCACTTTTGACCCTAAATACATCCATGATACTTATTCTATACTTATTTTACATTAATTTTTTTTTGTTTTTTCTCCATGGTAATTATTTGATGCATGTTTTTTCAATGATATGATTTAAACATGATCAATCACATGTTTTTATATCAAAATTACTTGCAGTTTAAAACGTTGTTCAATTAGTTTCATAACATGATATCAACACGATTGTATTATCTTCATTTCACATCTTCACAAAGCTTTTTTCATAACTATCATTTAATTAAGACAATTATTACATGAAAAATGTGAATCTTTTTTTCAATATCATATATTTTTATATTTATTACCCTTGTTGATAACATTGAAAAATTACATTAATTATTTTTATAATCTATTATTGCTGAAAAAATAATAAGATCTTGAAGAGAGGTAAATACTCACCATTGTAAAATCCACTAAATTAAATTTGATTGATTATTATCAAAATGAATTTTATAATTGTTGCAGTCAATGATGAAACAAACATCATTCAACATATGAAAAATGAATCATTGCCACTCGTAGTGACTGAATGATGAACATCACAGACTTGTTGTTCATCAAAGTTAATATAATTGATCATGCCAAGATAACATTATAAAATTTGGAATCTCCTACTTGTACAACTTAAAGGATTAAATCTCGATTTTAATGTATAAATTCTCATGAAAAATACTATTCTTGTTTTTGTATTTTTAAATAAGAATTGAATTTTTTATTTCTTTTTCTCTTATTTCTTATTTGTGATACCAATTTACTATATTTTATTGAAATTCATTCCACTATATGGACGATATTAATGAATTCAACATTCATGTTATTTTCATGAAGATATCATAAAAATTGATCAAACAATTATGTTAATATAACCACCAGAAATGGTTTGATGATGATGCATATTTAAAAATTATAATCAATTTTATGAATATTTATAAAATAGAGAACCCCTAATAAATGATATGAAAATATTTTGATTTGAAATTTGGTTTTAAAATATTTTCAATCTATCATTTGTTCAATTTTGGATGAAATATCAATAAGAATTATTATTTATCATGTGTTATCATCTCATGTTTATAATTAATCATAACTCCTAAAGGGTTAGTATATGCTCATGTATTTAAATTTATTAGTAGTGAGTATTAATTAATGAATTTAGAACGCAGAATATATTACTACATAGTAGTTAAACTTTATAGTAAATAATGACTTTCTTTATCTCAAGTCTCTATATGAGACAAGAATTCATAATAGACAAAAAATGATACGAAATAATTTTTTTATGCACAATTGAAACAATTATGGAAAACCAAAATTTTCATAACACATTGAATACATCACATTATCATTTAGGACATAAAATATCAATTATAGTTAAAAATATTGACACAACTATGCATGAGCATCAATTTAGTGTAAAAAAAGTTGGTATCCATCATGGGGAGAGTGATGGATTTATTTAAGTGATGCTTGTATACTAAATTATCACTTATAATAGAATTCTGTATTATCATTATGTTACTATGAATTCTCTTTTTTGGTGATTTACCATAGTCCAAATATATTATAATTGAATTTTCATTTTTATATAATTGAATAATTATGAAATACAAATATGGGTTCAACCACATTCCATGTGACAACCATTAAATATTGTATAAGATATGTATCTATTAAATGGTCTTGTGTGTTATTTTTTATTGGTCAATATATATCATATGTGTTTTTTTTATTCCCATATATATATGTTTCAATTGAATTCATTTATATTTTATTCTCATGATTAATTGTTATATACATAATGGATATATGGATTTCAAGGGGATGTAATATTTTGTATGGATATTGTTCAATTATAGCTACTAATATATATTTTAATAGACATATTCATTTGTTTCCATACCTATTTAAGTCTCGTATTGGGACTGTTGATTGGGTATGATCATACAGTAGTGGATATACCCGGTTTTGTATGTTTAGATTGGCTTTGATGTGGTCTACCTCCCACAATGCCTATCCCATGGTGCCAATTGAGCCATGCATTGTCCTACCATACATTATGTGAACTTCATTATTCATCATGGATGTCCAAAGGGCTTTGATCCCAAATTTCTTTCTACATAATTTAACTCTTCCAAGAACACCATTATTTCCCCACCATTAAGCTCTGATTTATGGGAATCAATCTCTTTGGCTCTCTAGGTTTCATCTGGTTTGGCTATAGGCTTTCCAATCATGTGAGAGTGGTTCTTAGAGAAGAAGAAGGAGAAAATAGGTAGTTTGACCACTCACACTCTCAATCCATGATCTCATACTGCCTCCTAGAATCTAAATACCTCCTTGGTGGAGATTAAGTGGAGATCGACTCGATCTTGGGTTCTATATGACAACGCATTAAAGAGGTTCCAGATCTTGACTCATCTTTTATAATATTCAGGTTTCAGTTTATCTACTTGTATATTTAATGACATAATTTCTTATGTTATTTATAGATTTGTATCCATTTGGGGTGTGTTTTGGATTTCATCTAGGTTTGGATAGTGTTGACCCTAAATTAATGATTTTACCACAACAACCTAGTTCCACAATGTCAGACTCCTCCGATAGTTTCTCTGTATGGTTTTTCATTTATGCATGTTTATTTATTTATTTACTTTATTTCTTTCTCAGTAATAAAAAGAATAATAGGGTGGTGTTCTCTCCATGCACATAGGATCATGAAAATATAAAGAATTTTGTATTTGGGGTTTTTTCCATTATGTAATTCTGGATTTTGTTTCTAGTAGCTTCATTATAGACGAAACACCTTCCTTTTATTTGTCTCCAATTGATAAATTGAGAATATGCGATAAATAACTCGGTAATATTAAAAGTGTATCCTATATGTTTCAGGGTTTAAAGGATTACCCCCAATAGTATGCTTTTTATGTTGATTAAAATAAATATTGAGCATCATATATTGTGAATTTTTATTTTCACTTTAATTTGTTAAATAAATTCCTCTTATTTTTAATATTCCCTTTAATTTATATGGTTTTTTAATGTTGGAATTTTTAGAACCACCAGAGCTTCAACAGCCATATGTGTGTTTGTCATTCTGTTTAGTGGTTTTTAGCTGGGCCACCTACGCTTCATATTACTCCCTAATATTGAAGCACCATAGTATCTTGAAACATCCTCCTCACTTGATCATTCATTCATCACTATCACTAGGCCTCCATTCATCTTTCAACCTCAATATCTCTGGCTAATTGTATGGTCATAGTTACCCTACTTTTTACCACCCTTTCTCAAGATTGATTGATTTTATGGTTCTGAGAGAGAGCATAAGGTTCTTCTCTAAATGGTGAAACTTCTTATGAAAGCTTCAACAGGTGGCATTCAATTCTTTTGGTGGATCTCAATAGGAAAGTAGTGGAGGTTCAACATGGACTGGTGGAAAAAAGATCATAGAGACATGGTTTCATGGACATGTTTCTCAAAAAAATTTATTTCTATAGACTCAGATAGCATGACATAAATTAGGTATTATTGTAACATCCCAAGTAAGTAATGAATAATATATATTTTTATATATGTCTATTAATGATTAAGATAGTGTTTTAGAGGCTTAAAATGAAAATAAATACAATATTATGCATGGAATACACTAATATTCTTAAAAGATTGTTTTACTGCCTTTTGATGGAAAACCCTTTTTAAATCAATATTTTGACAATTTTAAAATCTATATTTGTCAAAATAAACATATTAATTATGATTGGGACATTTAATTTTACATTGGATAAATTTTTGGTATTTTTCTGACAATGATCAATTTTTAATGAATAGTGAAAAATACTGCATTTTACATCAAAACTGCTTTTTAATCTAATTTATTTATATGATTATATTATCTTCTTAATTGGTCTTAATGTGTAATCTGAATATATTTTTTCCATTTAATCCAATGGTGGTCATTGGAATCAATTTCACTTTGAAATTAGACATAAACTGGTGTAAATCTTTTGATACTTATTGTTTTATAAAAACACCCTATTTGCTATGACAGCGGGAATTAATTATTAAATTAATTAATGTGACTTATATGATTTGAATTTTGTAAAATAGACTTCATTTTTGAATTCGGAATATCAAATATAGCTCAGGGTGAATTTTTGGTAATTTTCTGAAAAACTTCAATTTTGATGAATAGTGAAACCACTAAGTGGTACTTATAAAAAAGGATTTTCCGTTTAAATTAAATTTTGCCATCATTGTGTTTTGAATTTCAAAAATCCTACATACATGGTTGTAATTAAGAAGTAAAATGTGGTTCAATGAGATTAAAATAATTTTTTGGTGAATAGTAACTCTTATGTTCTTAATCGCGATTAGTGGTAATTAGTGTAGTTTAAGGTAAAAATAATGCTTTAATAAAATGAGATGAGCATGACACATGTCCTAACCCTATTGGTTGTATCATGGCCGACCAAGAAAACCCATGGGTCGATTAAGGGGACCCCATGGAGCCACTTGGGTGAGATAATGACTTTAATACCTTTTTTTTAAATAAAGGTGAAAATGACACTAACATAAATTGTTTTATTAAACCAATTTTTAGAAGGGGTTATACTAATCATATTTTTGTCTATAAATATTCATTATAAATCTAAAAATATTTCCTACATCATATTAATTTTTTTTTATAATTTTTAGACATTAAATAAATTAAATTATTTATGACATCATGATGATGTAGCGATGACCTCATTATTTAACGATTAAAATAAAATGGAAAGATAATGTAATATCAAAGACCTACACTTGTCCAAAAACTATTGGATGGGAATATTTAGAAGCCTTATCATCTTATCTTTGAAATATATCAATGTGGGACCTTATAAATTCGAAACACTTTTGAAAATAAAATAATAGTTTCATGATTTCCAAAAGTGCCCCTCCTCTCCTCTTATAAAAGACCCCCACCTCTACCTCATTTCACACACTCCTCTAGCCTTTGGCTCGGACAACCCCTGCCCATTTACTCTCTCCACATCCCTCTCTTCATCCTAGAGGATTCCCTTTGGTAAGAATCCTTTCAAAGGAATCTTTTAGGCTCAAATCAAATGGAGTTACACTTTTAAAGGTAATTCGTTCTCTCATGTTCATTTGTTTTATTTTGCTTCTCCAACCCCCTAAAATCTTTTTATTTACTTATTTTGTAACAACACCAGTATCTTCAATATACTAGTATGTTTTTATAAGATTTATTTGAGCTACACTCTCACACAACTACATCAAATGGTTAAAGAACATACGGATTCCGTGGATGGCGAAATTCTGCCTCCCAAAACAATGATTGTTCAATACTCATTTAACACCTTCAAAGGTGACCATTATGATGTCACTATTTTTATATATGATATATAATATTTTTATTCTTTCCTTAAGCTTCTGTATTTTTCATTTATGGCATACCATTATTGTTTCAATTATGGGTAAACACGATATCTTCATTTTAGGAAGTGCGGACTACCGCCCCCTGAAAGTGATTTGATTCGTTAATACCATATGTGGGATGTGTAAAGGATAAAGTTAATGATATTATATATGTTATTATACTGGAATTATAATATACCTTTATATCATTATGATTCCATTCTATAAAATACGAAATAGAAATGAAAGTAGCGTTCATGCGTACGTACAACTTACCGTCTCCATGAACGGTGCATTACATTTCTTACCTCTAAATGTGATGTAATATTATAAATACATGTATATGATGAATATATATGACATATATGATATCTTCATCATGAATACCATTCTGGATAAAATGTATACATGAACAACATGTAATTATAAAGGGCTTATTTTTGACTCAAGTACCAATGATCGTTAAAACGACCGTTATTAACTTAAATAATTACATAGTGTTCATGACATGGAAATAAGTGATATAAAAGGAATAATGAACTTGAAAAAGGTTCTTAAACAAGTAGAAATTAACTCAAGTTTATTATTCAGGACATTAAAGAACGATCGAGTCAAGTCGGATACGAGGTAAGGGAACTTCTTAACCGAATTTCCATTCTTTGGGTTAATCTCCTACTTTCAAATTACGTCATGATATTATTATGTCCTATCTTGTATTTGTACTTTCTCTATATGTAATTATAGTGAATACACATAATAGATCAATTTTATTTAAAGAAAAAGATCCTTGTATGGGACTTCGTCTCAATCTCCTTTCATTGAGGTATATTTTGTTTTATACACAACCATCTTTTATACGGTGTATAAACCCCTTTGACTCTTACGTTTATTCAAAAGGAATCTTTTTTATATGAAGCATTTACTAAACGAAAAAAGGGAATGTTTTTGTCGTACGTATGCGGCGACAACGACTTCTCCACCATCGTGACCGTTATTTGAGTTTCGGCTTCCTCTACAATCCATACCTTTTTTTAAAAGAAAAATAAATACCATGTTTTACTTTTTTATCGAAATGGTTTTCATAATGTTTTTATATCAATGTGTTGTATTGATATCTTATGATTGAAAGGTGGAAATGTTATGTTTCCTTTATGCATGTTTTATGTGATATGATTATGTTGAGGTTCTTGGGCATTATTATGAAAACAGGTGGTTCCGTGATAAACTAAGGGCGGGTGAGCCCGATATAGCTCTCCAATTCATTGGGTAATGCGAAGGAGTGAAACGTTAAGGTTTCTACGAAGAGATTTAGGGAATATACTGTGACGGGTATTCCAAACGTAACCAAGAGGGTTACTCCCTATCTAAGAATGTTATGAATGCCTCAAGTTACCTTTATGTCTTATGATTTCTATGATTTATTCATGATTTGATGAGATATGTTAAAGTGATTATGTTTTATGGGTAAAGTATGATTTCATTCATATGTATATATGTACCCATGTTTGCTTTCCATATTTTTATATCCCTTACTGGGCTTTTTATGCTCATCCCAAGTTTTTGAAATGTTTTTCACCGGTCATGGGAAAGGTAAATGATAAGATGATAGTGTCAAGGAAGTGTCAAGAAAGAATCCATGTTTTATTTTCAACATGTTTCCGTTGATGGGAAAGAAGAATACTATCTTTATGTAACCACTTTGTTTACATGTGGAATGTAATGCAAGTTTTATGATCTAATTCTCTAAAACTCTAAACCTGAAAAGATCCTCAATGTGTAATCTTGTAATAACTCAATATTAAGTAAGGTTTAAGGTTGGGGCCTTATAGTTTGTATCAGAGGTCGGTTTAGATAACTTTAGGAGTTAGAATTCTATGAAATGATTATCCAAAATTTTTTTATGGTCAAATTGAAATGATATAGCATTTAAAGATTACCATGTTGCTTTATCTAATACATGTTTGTTCAGAATGGTTTTCCGCAGAGGAAATAGGGAAGCAGTGCTAGGAAGGCTTACGGAAGGAAATAACCTTCCGAACCAGCATCCTGAGATGGTCGGAATTGGAACTGAACAGTTTGTTACGGTAATGGCACAGTTGACTCAAGAGATAAATGGTGGTGGTATCCATGCACGAGATCAGCCAGATCAACCACAAAGGAACATGTCAGCGGTGGAACATTTCATGAGTCAAAATCCCCCATCATTCAGAGGATCATCTGACCCTGTGTTAGCTGAGGGGTCGATTAAAGAACTAGAGAAGATTTTCGATGTCATGGGGTGTTCAAACAATCAAAAAGTTAGTCTTTCTAATTATCGTTTGGAGGGTGAAGCAGATCAGTGGTGGTCGATGGTTAAAAACATCAGGGACGCTGATGAGATTGATGCTCTCGACTGGGATGAATTCAAAGGTATTTATCTTGAGAAGTATTTTCCTAAGGCTGTTCGACTTAGGATGGAAAAACAATTCCTGGAATTGAGGCAAGAGGAAGACTCCGTGGCTGCCTATGAAGAAAGGTTCACTCGATTGGCAAGGTATGCTCCAAATTTTATTCGAGACCTTGATAGTAAAATAAATTGTTTTTACTCAGGATTAAAGCCAAAATATCGAAGGGCATTAGCTTCTCGTGAGTTTAAAAGTTATGAAAATATTGTTCAATGTGATGAGAAGGTGGAAATGGAGTTTGTCGATGACCAAGTGTTCTATAACAACCAACAGAAGAAGAGACCGAGGTGGCAGGAGAAAGGTAAGAATTCTTCCAAAAAGTCTGGTGGTAACAAAACTAAATTTCCAGTTTGTGATAAATGTGGAAAAAGGCATGCTGGGGAATGTCTTCTGAATTCTGGAAAGTGCTACTGATGTGGTAAGATGGGACATAAGGCTCATGATTGCACTGAAAAAGATCAGGGTGATCGTAAGACCAAATTAGATTTACAGTTAGTGAAATGTTATAAGTGCAATGATATGGGTCACTATGCAAACGAGTGTCCAACAAAGAGCTTGAGTGATGGGAAGCAGTTAGACTACAAGAAAAAAGGGGTGGTGAAATCTTTTGCAACTACTTCGGCAGACGTCGGGCCATCAAATGAAGTTGTATCCGCTCCAGGGAGCTCAGTATTTTTCAAAGATTGACTTGAGGTCAGGGTACCATCAGTTGAAAGTAAAATAAGCAGATGTTCCGAAGACCGCGTTCCGTACGAGATATGGCCATTATGAATTTGTAGTAATGCCTTTTGGGCTAACCAATGCACCTGTTGTATTCATGGACTTAATGAATAGAATTTTCCATGAGTTCTTGGATAAGTTTGTGGTGGTTTTCATTGATGATATTTTGGTGTTTTCTAAAAGTAAAGAGGAGCATGAAATACATTTAAGGGTTATCTTGCAAACCTTAAAAGAAAAGAAATTGTATGGGAAACTCAGCAAGTGTGAGTTTTGGTTGCAAAAAATTTCATTCCTTGGTCACATTGTTTCTAAAGATGGAATAACTGTTGATCCTGTAAAAACAAAAGTTGTGGAAGAATGGCCAAGACCCACAAATGTAACTGAGATTTGTAGCTTCCTTGGTTTGGCAGGCTATTACCGAAGGTTTGTTAGAAATTTTTCATGGTTATCTATTCCAATGACTAAGCTAACTCGAAAGGGTGTTAAGTTTATATGGACAAAAGAATGTGATGATTGTTTTCAGGAATTGAAAAGAACATTGGTGAATGCTCTAGTCTTGGCACTACCTTCCAGGAATGGTGAGTTTGTTATATACAGTGATGCTTCATTGAAAGGACTTGGTTGCGTCCTAATGCAGAATGATCAGGTAATTGCTTATGCTTCACGACAGTTGAAAACTCATGAGGTAAATTACCCTACACATGATTTGGGATTAGATGCTGTTCTTTTTGCTTTAAAAGTTTAGAGGCATCATTTGTATGGAGTAAAGTGTGAAATATATACCGATCACAAAAGTTTAAAGTATATATTCACTCAGAAAGAATTGAACATGAGACAAAGGAGATGGCTAGAATTAATCAAGGATTATGATTGTACAATTCATTACCATCCGGGAAAAGGAAATAAAAAGGCTGATTCTTTAAGTCGAAAAAGTAATACTTCATTAGCAATGTTACGTTTGGAACGTGATCCTTTGGTTAAGGATTTGATGAACTTTGGCATAGAAGTTGTTGGTGCAGGATGTTTTTCTGTTTTGTTTCAGGTATCAGTGAGAACATCTCTATCAGATAGAATCAAGCAAGCACAGAAGCAAGACAGTGAGTTGCAGAAAAAGGTAGAGCTGGTTCAGAAAGGTAAGTTGCCTGAATTCAACATTGATAATGATTGCGTTTTGAGATTTGGGAAGAGATTGTGTGTGCCTTGTGATTCACAGTTGAAGAGAGAGTTGTTATGTGAAGCTCATAGTTCTCCGTTTTCAGTTCATCCTGGCAGTACTAAGATGTACAGAGATCTGCGGGAGTATTACTGGTGGGATGGAATGAAAAGAGATATTGCTGATTTTACTGTGAAGTGTTTGACTTGTCAACAGGTTAAAGCAGAGCGGCTGTTACTGAAAGGGATGCTTCAGCCTTTACCTGTGCCAGAGTGAAAATGGGAGAATATATCCATGGACTTTGTTGTGGGATTACCGAATACATCTCAAGGTAATAATGCAATCTGGGTTATTGTTGATCACTTGACCAAGTCTGCTCATTTCCTTGCTATACGAGATACTTTTTCACTAGATCAAATTTCCCGTTTGTATCTTAAAGAGGTAGTCTGGTTACATGGAGTTCCTCTCTCCATTGTATCAGATCGTGATCCCGGGTTTACTTCTAACTTTTGGAAAGGCCTTCAGAAGTCATTGGGTACTGAATTAAATTTTAGTACAACTTTTCATCCTCAATCAGATGGGAAGTCAGAAAGAACAATTCAGACCTTGGAGGATATGCTACAAGCTTGTTCGATGGATTATCAGGGAAGTTGGGACCAATATCTTTCTTTGGTTGAATTTTCATATAATAACAGTTTTCATTCTAGTATACAGATGGCACCATTTCAGGCATTATATGGGAAGCGGTGTCGAACTCTAGCTTTCTGGGATGAAGTGGGTGAAAGGAAGTTGATGGGACCAGAATTGGTAGAAGAGATGGCAGAAAAAGTTCAGTTGATTCAGAAACACATGAGAACAGCTCAGAGCAGGCAGAAGAGTTATGCAGACAATAGGAGGAAGGATCTCTCTTTTGAGGTAGGTGATCATATTTTTCTCAAAGTATCACCATGGAAAAGTGTGATGCAATTTGGTAAGAAAGGAAAGCTGAGTCCAAGGTTTATTGGACCATATGAAATTCTGGAGAGAGTTGGATCAGTTGCTTACCGAGTAGCTTTACGTCCGAGTTTATCTCAGGTACACAATGTTTTTCACGTTTCGATGTTGAGAAAGTATATGCCAGATCCATCTCATGTTTTTAGTCCAGACGTAGTTCAGCTGGAAGAGAACCTATCTTATGAGGGAAAACCGGTCCAGATTCTTGACCACATGGAGCAAGTATTACGAAATAAGTTGATTAAGCAGGTAAAGGTTTTGTGGAAAAACCACATGATGGAAGAGGCAACAAGGAAATCTGAAAATGCAGTGAGGGATAAGTACCCCCATTTATTTGATAAGTAAATAAATTGCGGGGATGCAATTTTCTAAAGGGGGGAAAGATGTAACATCCCAGGTAAGTAATGAATAATAGATATTTTTATATATGTCTATTAATGATTAAGATAGTGTTTTAGAGGCTTAAAATGAAAATAAATACAATCTTATGCATGGAATACACTAATATTCTTAAAAGATTGTTTTACTACCTTTTGATGGAAAACCCTTTTTAAATCAATATTTTGACAATTTTACAATCTATATTTTTCAAAATAAACATATTCATTATGATTGGGACATTTAATTTTACATTGGATAAATTTGTGGTATTTTTCTGACAATGCTCATTTTTTAATGAATAGTGAAAAATACTACATTTTACATCAAAACTGCTTTTTAATCTAATTTATTTATATGATTAGATTATCTTTTGAATTGGTATTAATGTGTAATATGAATATATTTTTACCATATAATCCAATGGTGGTCATTGGAATCAATTTCACTTTGAAATTAGACTTAAACTGGGGTCAATCTTTTGATACTTATTGTTTTATAAAAACACCCTATTTGCTCTGACGGCGGGAATTAATTATTAAATTAATTAATGTGACTTATATGTTTTGAATTTGGTAAAATAGATTCATTTTTGAATTCCGAATATCAAATATACCTTAGGGTGAATTTTTGGTAATTTTCTGAAAAACTTCAATTTTTGATGAATAGTGAAACCTCTAAGTGGTACTTATAAATACTGATTTTCCGTTTAAATGAAATTTTTCCATCATTGTGTTTTTAATTTCAAAAATCCAACATACATGGTTTTCATTAAGAAGTAAAATGTGGTTCAATGAGATTAAAATAATTTTTTGGTGAATAGTAACTCTTAAGTTCTTAATCGTGTTTAGTGGTAATTAGTGAAGTTTAAGGTAAAAATAATGCTTTAATAAAATGATATGAGCTTGACACATGTCCTAACCCTATTGGTTGTGTCATGGACTACCAAGACAACACATGGGTTGATTTAGGGGACTCCATGGAGCCACTTGGGTGAGATAATGACTTTAATGCCTTTTTTTAAATAAAGGTGAAAATTACACTAACATAAATTGTTTTACTAAAACAATTATTATAAGGGGTTATACTAATCATATTTTTGTCTATAAATATTAATTAGAAATATAAAAAGATTTCCTACATAATATTATTTTTTTATAATTTTTAGACATTAAATAAATTAAATTATTTATGACATCATGATGATGCAGCGATGACCTCATTATTTAACGATTAAAATAAAATGGAAAGATAATGTAAAATCTAAGACCTAAAATTGTCCAAAAACTATTGGATGGGAATATTTCGAAGACTTATCATCTTATATTCGATATATATCAATGTGGGAACTTAGAAATTCGAAACACTTTTGAAAATAAAATAATAGTTTCATGATTTCCAAAAGTGCCCCTCCTCTCCTCTTATAAAAGGCCCCCACCTCTACCTCATTTCACACACTCCTCAAGCCTTTGTCTCGTCCAAACCCTAACCATTTACTCTCTCCACATCCCTCTCCTCATCCTAGAGGATTCCATTTTGGAATAATCCTTTCAAAGGAAGCCTTTAGGCTCAAATCAAAAGGAGTTACACTTTTAAAGGTAATTCATTCTCTCATGTTCATTTGTTTTATTTTGCTTCTCCAACCCCCTAAACTCTTTTTATTTACTTCCTTTGTAACAACACCAGTATCTTCAATATACTAGTATGTTGTTATAAGATTTATTTGAACTACACTCTCACACAACTACATCAAATGGTTAAAGAACATACGGTTTCTGTGGATGGCGAAATTCTGCCTCCCGAAACGATGATTGTTCAATACTCATTTAACACCTTCAAAGGTGGCCATTATGATGTAAATATTTTTATATATGATATATAATATGTTAATTCATTCCTTAAGCTTATGTATTTTTCATTTTTGGCATACCATTATTGTTTCCATTATGGGTAAACACGATATCTTCATTTTAAGAAGTGGGGACTACCGCCCCCTGAAAGTGATTTGATTCGTTAATACCATATGTGGGATGTGTAAAGGATAAAGTTAATGATATTATATATTTTATTATACTGGAATTATAATATACCTTTATATCATTATGATTCCATTCTATAAAATACGAAATAGAAATGAAAGTAGCATTCATGCGTACGTACGGCTTACCGTCTCCATGAACGGTGCATTACATTTCTTACCTCTAAATGTGATGTAATATTATAAATACATGTATATGATGAATATATATGAAATATATGATATCTTCATCATGAATACCATTCTGGATATAATGGATAAATGAACAACATGTAATTATAAAGGGCTTATTTTTGACTCAAGTACCAATGATCATTAAAACGACCGTTATTAACTTAAATAATTACATAGTGTTCATGACATGGCAATATGTGATATAAAAGGAATAATGAACTTGAAAAAGGTTCTTAAACAAGTATAAATTGACTCAAGTTTATTATTCAGGACATTAAGGAACAATCGAGTCAAGTCGGATACGAAGTAAGGGAACTTCTTAACCCAATATCCATTCTTTGGGTTAATCTCCTACTTTCAAATTACTTCATGATATTATTATGTCCTATCTTGTATTTGTACTTTATTTATGTGTAATTATAGTTAATACACATAATAGATCTATTTTATTTAAAAAAAATATCCTTGTATGGGACTTCGTCTCAATCTCCTTTCATTGAGGGATATTTTGTTTTATACAGAACCTTCTTTTATATGGTGTATAAACCTCTTTGACTCTTACGTTTATTCAAAAGGAATATTTTTTATACCAAGCGTTTACTAAATGACAAAAGGGAATGTTTTTGTCGTACGTATGTGGCGACAATGACTTCTCCGCCGTCATGACCGTTATTTGAGTATCGGCTTCCTCTACAAGCCATACCTTTTTTTTAAAAGAAAAATAAATACCATGTTTTACTTTTTTATCAAAAATGGTTTTCATAATGTTTTTATATCAATGTGTTGTATTTATATCTTATGATTGAAAGGTGGGAATGTTATGTTTCCTTTATGCATGTTTTATGTGATATGATTATGTTGAGGTTCTTGGGCATTATTATGAAAACGGGTGGTTCCGTGATAAACTAAGGGCTGGTGAGCCTGATATAGCTCTCCAATGCATTGGGTAACGCGAAGGAGTGAAACTTTAAGGTTTATCCGAAGAGATTTAGGGAATATACTGTGACGGGTATTCCAAACGTAACCAAGAGGGTTACTCCCTACGTAAGAATGTTATGAATGCCTCAAGTTACCTTTATGTCTTATGATTTCTATGATTTATTCATGATTTGATGAGGTATGTTAAAGTGCTTATGTTTTACGGGTAAAGTATGATTTCATTATTTTGTATATATGTACCCATGTTTCCTTTCCATATTTTTATATCCCTTACTGATCTTTTTATGCTCATCCCAAGTTTTTGAAATGTTTTTCACAGGTCACGGGAAAGGTACATGAAAAGATGATAGTGTCAAGGAAGTGTCGAGAAAGAATCCATGTTTTATTTTCAATATGTTTCCGTTGATGGGAAAGAAGAATACTATCTTTATGTAACCACTTTGTTTACATGTGGAATGTAATGCAAGTTTTATGATCTAATTCTCTAAAACTCTAAACCCGAAAAGATCCTCAATGTGTAATCTTGTAATAACTCAAGATTAAGTAAGGTTTAAGGCTGGGGCCTTATAATTATGGTGGAAATAAGCACACGACTGAGATTCGGCATGGTGGAGTGGTCCTTGATTCCTCTTCTAGGCTAGTCCATGATAATGTGATGTCCTCAATTGAGATTTCATCATTCTTTGGGGAGTGGTGTGGTGGCATGTCTTGGAGGAATTTCATACTTAATGTTAGTGACTCAAAGTGTTCTCTATATCTAAATTTGATTTGGTGATTCTTCAGATCTAGTCTGATAGTCGAATTCAGCGGCTCGTGTTCATCTACCTCAAGAGTCCCCCCTCTATTTTTATTTCAGGGTTTTCTATAGAGTTCTTAGATAGTGTCACCACTTCTGGATAGATATGGAGTTCTTGGAAAACAACTATGGACCTGTATCATTAATGTGTTCTTGGAAAGAAGATGTGGACCTGGAGCATTGATGAGTCTTTGACAATAGAGAAATCAGATTGCAGTAGGGACAACATTAGTAAACTTGGACAGCGACACAAGGTTTCGGATTTCAGAACTCAACCAAGAATAGGGACATGGTAGAGGAGGTTGTACCAAACCCTAGTTAGTGGCTTCAGTCTAGTTTTATTTTCATTTTTATATTTTCTTCTCATTTCATATGTGTTGTAGGTGTTGCTTGGGTGTGTTGTGTTGTGCTGCTGTTTTCCATTGCTATTGATTGTATTCCATTATTCTTTTCATAGTAAAAAATACCTATGATGATCCTACCGCATGCACATAGTCCATTAGCCAATGAACAATAAATATATGTATTACTTTTACTAAATTCCACAATAACCTAATTAATGTTGAAAATTTCTTCTTAATTTAATTTAATTCTGGTTTATATTCAGTTGATAATAAAGAAGCTATTTGAGTAGTGTCTTGCTTGTTACTGCCTTATTATTCCTATTCACTTAAATGATTCTTTATGATTTGGAAAATGATATTAGTTATAGAAATAAATATTTGGTGTTTTTAGAATAAATTTTAACTTTAATTATTGTATTAACCATTTCCATGTGTTGTTTTTCACTTTTTTAAAAGGAATTAAATATCAATTTATTGAATTATGTGTAATAAGACCAGAATAATAAACTTAGTATTTATTCCAAATTATTTTGGGATTATGTGAACTAAAGTATACCCATTGGATCCTTGCTATTTCTATGAGGTACTGCCTTGTGTAGCATAACCCACTAATAAGTTTTATCGTAGCCTAATTGGGTATATTCTTCTGTCGTCAAAATTCAGAATCTAATATTCATTGTTATAAATGATTTTTTTGTGGATTTTACTATGAATAATTATTTGATTATTTTTTTAGTTGGTTCGTTTTATCTATTTGGTAATACTTCTTTTAATATGTTATTGATTTTTGTTTCCCTTGAAGTATCCCCTATCATGTATCCCCTAGTAGAGACCGTCAGATTCTTACAGTTGTCCAGTTTGTGTCTTGGATTCTGAAGTAGAAGGGGTGTGTGTGGGGTTGGATGGGGTGAGAGTGTATTGGTTCCAAGTGAGTTGTATGGAATTATTAATTGTATTTTTTGGACTCCTGGTTATATCGTTTTCCTTGGGAGGGTGAGATGATAATTTTCTCGGGTTTTGTTCCTCTTGATTGGGCCATGGTTTTGGGTGTTGTATCTTCATGTTAATCTATTGTGAGAGTTAATTGGGCTTTGATAGTGTGTATTGTAGTTTTTCATGTTAATAGGCTCTGTGATGAATGAGTTTCACAGTAGTTTTGTTGGGATCTCTTTAACAATGTCAGGTGATTCCTAAGTATCATTTGTAATTATGACTAGGATGAATTTCCTTGGTTGGTAGCTGGATGCCCTTGGATCACCAGTGTTCTTGTGGACTTTGATATTTTCCTTATCAATTTGGGAATACATGAGATTTATAGTGGTGCCTAATTTTTGAGGAACTTATCTTATTGGAAGGGTTCTAGGCAGTGTCTCTTTTTAGGAGGAGAGGTTTTTGTGTTTGTGATGGGTTCAAGAGGAGACTAGTTTTATTTTTTCTATGATTTATTTCCTGTGGATTATTTAATTGTTTCATTTTTTATACTACACTATTATTTCTATGTGATTATTTGTGAATTTTATGAGATATTTTATTTTCAGTGTTTTGTTAGTGGATGAGTATTTTTGTGTTTATGCCATGTGTTACAGGTATTGGTGACCAGTCTGGGACTTCCTTGATGACATCGACTTTGATGTCATTTTAGGTTAGTGTATGTATGTGCTATGATTATGTTTGGAGTTATTTAATTCTGGGCATGTTTAATATTATTTCAGTATATCGTTACTTTGGGCGGCATATTTCACATTGATACAAGTTAGGGGTACTCTTTCTGGTCATACCCTATAGGTATTTTTTTTAGGATGTGAAGCCAAAATTAATGATGATATGTGATGTAGAATCATCATGCATATATATTTTAATTTTTAAGGTGGTTTTTGTAACATTTTTGAATATTAAACATATTCATGAATTTAATTTCCATGGTGGAGATTTTTGAATTTTCATATTCTCTTTAATTTGTTAATTAATTACATTTTATTTTTAATATTCCCTTTTTGTTTTAGATGTTTTCACAGTTGGAATTTTGGGAATCTCTTGAGCTTAACCATCCATCTGTGTCTTCCAATTTCTGTTTAGTGGTTTTTAGTAGGGATAAGTTCACCTTTTCTTCATCTCCAATATTACAGTGTCGTAGTTTATCGCAACCACCACCTCTCCCGATCTCACTTTCATCGCCATCTCCTAGCCCATTGTCATATTCCATGATTAAAATCTCTGGCTAATTGCATGGTCATTGTAACCCTACTTTGTGGAACACTCGTAGGAGGTCGATTATTCAACGGTTTCAATAGAGAGTGCATTGGTCTTCTCATAGTGTTGGAACTTCTTCAGAAATCTTCAACATGTGGTGCTCAATTATTATGGAGGATCTCAACAAGAAATCGGTGGTGGTTCTTCTTGGACTAGTGGAATGACAATCATTGAGACATTGATTATTATACCCATAGGCTGATGATTTTAGTTTCTATGGACTCAGATAGTGTGACATCTATTAGGGCTTGTGGGGTAAAGTGGCTCCTGGTTGAGCTTCTTATTGGTGGAGAGGTCTTGGATTCCTTTTCCAATAATGTCCAAAGTGATGTAGTGTCCTCAAACGGTATTTCTTCATTCTAAGGGGATAGGTGTAGAAACATATCCTAACAGTGATTCATACTTCATGGTTGGGACACAATGTGTTCTCTAGATCAAGATATTTTTGGAACTTCTTCAGATCTGGTCTTAAAGTAGGGTTCGGTAGCTCATGTTCATCTACCTCACTAGTTTCCCCCATCTGAATTTCGAGGGATGCTGCAAAGTTATTGGATAATGGTTGAGTTATTGGACAATAGTTGTAGACCTAGAGTAATCATGAGTTCTTGGACAGTAGTTTTGGACCTATATCATTGACGAGTCTTGGACAATAGGGGAATGATATTGCAGCCAGGAAAACATTACCCGACTTGGATAACATTACAGTTTTTCGGATAGCATCACTAAACCTGGAAGATCGATATGGTAGAGGAGGTGGGTCTGAACCCTGGTAAGAGGATTATTTCTAGGATTATTTTAATTATTATATTTCAATCTTATTTTATCTTTTTTGGAGCTATTTCTTGGGTGGGTTCTTCTATGCTATTGTTTTCCATTACTTTTGATTTTATTCCATTATTTTTTTCATAGTAAAAAAAACGTGCGATGATCCTTCCCTATGCACGTAGGCCGTTTTCCAAAGCATGTTACATCTATGTGTCCCTTTTACTTATTTCCACAATGACATCATTAATGTTAAACTCTTCTTCTTAAATTAATTCAATTGTATTTTTGAATTCATTTGTTATTAATGATGTTATTGTTGTAATGTCTTTCTTGCGACTTTCTTGTTAATTCTATTTACTAAAATGATTCATTATGTGTTGGAATCTGTTTTCAATTTTGGAAATACTTGTTGAATGTTTCTGAGAAAAAATTGCAACATGAATTGTCATTTTATCCATTGATATAAGATGCTATTCTCTTTTTTATAAAAATTAAATATATTTTTATTGTATTATGTGTAATAATAATAGAATAATAAACTTAATATTTTATTCGGTATTATTTTAGAATTATGAAAACTTATTTATACTAAATGGATCCTTGCTGTTTCGATGGGGGGTTGCCTAGCACAGCGTAGCCCCCTAAAAAATATACCATATTTAAAAATATCAGCCAAAAACATTTAGAATATGATCACAAAATTTATATGAATAATTTTTATGTAAATATAGTCATAAAAATCAATAGTCAAATTATACCCACCACAACCTTTTATATTAAATCACTGTTTACTATAAGTAGAAAACAATAAATATATTTTACTTTAAAGAGAAAAATGATTGTATTGATAATGTAGCTTTAAAAATTGACTCACACTCGTTCTAAATAAATCATCATATATTATTAAATTCTGTTGATGAGACATTTAAAATTTTCATGGAATTAAATTATATTTTATGTGTGTGTTAAAATTAAAATATAACATCAAAATATTTATTCTTAAATAATATAGGTTCAGAACTTGTCAAATGAATAATCAGGGAAGTTTTTTTTACAAGTGGTTTTGATAACATTAGGTGACACCCTCTCCTCTCATGTGACCTCCATAACCCTAGGAATAAAATATTTATTTTCACCAAATATTTTTTCTTTGCCGCTCTACCTTTCATCGATTTCACACCTTCCCTCTTTTTCATATATTTTCAATTAGTTTATATATTTTCATAATAATAATTCAAGAGATCTATTTGTAATTTCAGTATTCAACCATGATAATTCCCATGATTTCCCTATGGGTCATAGGTATTATGACTTTGAAATGAATTGATATCCAACTTTAATTTAAAATTAATCATATCATTAATTGGAATTAAAGAAGTTTTTTATCACTAAATTTCATTGAATTTCAGAATGACCCTCCTGGTAATTCTAAATTTTCTTAAATACTTATTCTTCCTATATATATATAATATTGTTTACATATACATATGATAAAATATATTATTTATTATGTTCTATTATTAATTAATTTCATATATACGAAATAAGATAATATTTATTCTTACTCTTAATAATATTTATAGAATTGGAAATACTAATATTATTAATATGTAATAGTTAATGTAAGATTATTATTTATTATATTATTAAATAGTATTATAATCTATATTATGTATAATAAATAATCATCTTAAATTAATTATTAAATATAAATAATATCTATTGAATTCAAATTAATAATATAATTAATATTTATTAATAAATTTTGGAATATTATTTGTTGTACAAAACATGGATAATAAAACCAGGAGTATTTAGGGCTTGATCATGCTTGGTCATAAAAATTTCTTTAACAAAATAAAATTATAGAAAAACACAATGTCACAATACATGTCGCAAATTAAGTGTGCCACCAACTAAATTTTTATTATCAATATAGTTGTTAATATTATTGTTTCTTAGTTGTTTAAAACATTTCTTTGAATTTACAGTTATGTCAATTAATTAATTTATTCAACATAATGTAATATATTAGTATATTTTTAAATAATTTATAAATAATGATTTAAGAAACATATCAATTGTATCAATCTAATCTATGTTTGTGTCATGGAAAATCCTATGTATCTTAACCAGGTATATATAATGTGTCCATGCCATGTATACCTATATATAATCTCTAACATACATTGATCCTATATATAATCTCAGGAACCCACCTCCACATCATCTTGTGTGGTAGGTGGTGGATGTACAATCTCACCTCATATACACTATCCTACATCTAGAGATAGTGGATATTGACTGGAACTCTCACCAACATAGGAATAAGATGGTTGTTTTGCTTCAGATATCTATGGATCATGGGATAATAAAGACTATTGCATAGAGCAGTCAATGTCTATCTCAACAAAAAATTCTGACATGTTAACCGACCGTAACTATGTTTGTGCCTCTCATAGTGGGTTTGGGTCCTATGCAATAGCAGCTGCAAGGGAATCTATCTGATAATGATGAAAACCCTCCTCATGTGCCACATCTGGATCCATTATAGGGTCTTCACCCTCTATTACATCTATATCTAGTGCATCAGCCTCAAAATTTCCTAGAGGATCAAATAAAATCTTATGATAAATCTCATCCATTAGAAGAATCAACTCTATCATAGCTCTAAGAAAATACGCTAGGTCAAATGCGCCTCTCTTTGTCGGATCAGTGATGTGAAGGTGATGGGTGTTATGAGAATCTATTGAACAAAAAATATGATATTATTTTATGTTAATCAAATAAAATATCAATAGTTTAAGGTATAATTATTTCCATGTCTTTATTGCCCTGTCTATGTCGTGTAAGAAATCTCACGGGTAATGTTTGTGTCACACTCTTTGAATTTGATAATATCCATATCATTTTTATGAAAAAATGTATATGAAATTATTTAATTTCTATCCTAATTTTCTAAGGGTGGAATTAACTTCATACAATAATATTTGGAGAAGTTTTAGGGTTATTTTCAAATATTTATAACAATATATTTACCATAAACTACATGTTTTATCCGTAATTGTGATAAAATAAATTACAAAAGTTACAATTCATAATGTCAAAAAATAAAAGGGACCTATTTAATAAATTTTTAACTTATAATTCTAAATATTGAATCCATTCTCAAAATTCAAAACACATAAATTGATAAAATTAATTTAAAATTAATCCCATAAACTGGGTGAGAAATTGAGTGTTTAATGTGAAAACATTCAATGATTGAAATGATTTTAAATCCAAATTCAATGTGAACTTAATTAAAATGACCTACATCAAATTAAAAAATATAAAATTTATCTAATTTTAATTTATAACAAATCAAAAATATAATATTACACAATATATAATTTAGATGAAAAATCTATTTTGAATTAAAATTCAGTATTTTTCACTATTCATAAAATCATGAATCTTATCAGAAAAATAAAAAAAATAAAAAAATAAATAAATTTTGATACCCAATATTCAAAAATTATTTTTATTTTTTAAAATATAATTTATTAAACTGTAAAAATATATGTTTAAAATAAGTTATCATAAGTTGTAAAACTATCTTTTTTGAAAAATACTTCTTTTATGTGAAAATTTGTATTTATTTTTATATAATTTTTTGAAAATACATAGGATGAATTTTAAACAATATATTTAATATATATATCCTTAATATAATCCAATATTATTGATTTGTTTGTTTTATTGGTGTAAAACACCCTTGTGAAAATTTAAATAGTTTTTCATACAAAATTTTCTTTTAATTTCAAAAGGTGTTTTCATGTGTAAACCATTAATTCATAATTCAGTCAATCCTATTAATATCCTCCATTATAAAGTATAGTTTATAATTGTCTATTTAAATAATTATAATAATATACATAAATGAAATTTAATTAGTTCAAAAAAAATAACTAGGTGTGTTGCATTGTATCCTCATAAGGTATAGTAAACACATCCCATGCATCTTATCTTATTAGGTGTTCATAAATATGTGATGGTTTGGGGTTTATATACACTCCATCATCTCTGATATGAAACTTCATAATAATTGTGAGAAGGCCACAATGAGACTTTCCAGTAATCATTAATACAAATTTCATTCAGGATCCATCTAATATTAATTCATTTTAGAAGGTATAATGAAGAGTAAGTAAATGTTTTGTTATTATTTTTTAGTTAAATAAATAATGCGTGTCATAATTTTTAGTTAATATATTCCCAAATTATTGTATTAGGTATGGTCAAAACATTGTGCCAATGATCTATATAAATCGTCAAACTCTAGTATGTGGTGATCCTGAGGAAACTACTAAACATGTAATTTGGGTTTAATATCCCAATCATGTGAATTCTATCTAACCTCAAGTTTGATTCCTTTTTTTCACATTAATAATTTTCATTAACACCATCTAGCTACGACACTCTTATTTTTTCTTAGAGATCAGTTGTTTACCATCCACAATTTCCTCATGTTTGACAACATCAATACATTCTTCCTATGGATTGGTAGCATTGGTTTGTATTGAATGTTGTTTTTCATATGCATTATGAGAACCATCAGGTTGAGAAAAATTTTGTTCCTAATGATTAGGAAAATCAGTGTAGAATTGGTTGAAACATTTATTTTATATTATGTTAATATAGTAGAGAAAAGACAATAATATGAGGAAAAAATTGTATATTATAAAAAATATATCCCAATTATTAAACAAATTTTTTAAAGGTTTAAGGGATTTGATCCCTCTACCATGTATCTAAATCCCTTCATTTTGGTCTCCTCTAACATAAAATACCCTATATACCTTGGGATATATGTGAAATGATATTGACATTCCAATTAAAGGTTTATCCACAATTAAATTGTCATCTGACCCTTCAATGGTTTTAATCAATAAACAAACAATTGGAAACATTCAGTTTTTTGAATCTGGAACATAAAATACTTTTACATCCTATGATGCTGTTATAAATGGTTAATATTAGAACCCTAACTTACTAAAATTCTCTTTTATGAATCAAAATTTATCAATTTTAACACCACTCCTATTATCAACCCACTTGCATTGATAAATTGGAACTTGAAATGTTGTATAATCCAAATCCATTAATATTTTATGTTTCAAAGTATGATATATTCATATAAATTAGATTTCTTTTCTGTGGTACTAAATACATGCATTGCATTAGCTTGAAGTGAAACTCAACTATTTTTCATCGTACTACATTGATCATGTTATTTTGTATAGAATGTATAACCATTAGTTATAAAACCATATTAAGAAAATAAATGCACATTTGGTCCTCTCTATATCCATCAATGTTGTTCTGAATTTGAATTTATATTTTTATACGTCACTTTAAAAATATTATCTCAGTACTATGCTAAAAAATGTTGATTTTGTGTATTTGATATATAGATTTAATCTATTGATGGTTTCAAATGCCTAATAATGTATTTGTGGGTTTCAACATATGGGGAATCCTTTAATCTATTATGAAAAACATAATATTGGGCCTACTAAAAATCTTTAATAGTGATTGTGACAACATCAATTTCACAAATTACTTTCCCCACAAGCTGCCAAGTGTGATTCAATTTCAATAGACCAATGGTTTCCACATTGGATAGGTAGTCGATACATAATTCAACAGATTACTCAACAATATATCACTCCACTATAAAACCTTTTACCTGACTTTAATTTTTGATGCACCCTTTAAAAATATTCATATACATTCAATGGGGTTCGTCTATCAATAATTTATAGGAACACATAGGTGAATCTCTCTTAACAAGTGAACCATCAATTGAACCATTATATTAAATATTTTTTTTGGGATTACATGTCTGATTCACATAATATAAATGAAATTTACTTTCCTATAGTTGTAAATTTCGCAAAGTATACAACTTTTCTTCTTGGAGTTTTGAAAATGAAACAATGATTGTTTAATGTATGATAGACATTGTTTGGAAAACGTAATGTAAAGATACATTCATTAGATCTTGTATCAAAATAGGATAATCAAGTTATTTTAGAACACTTACCATTAAATAACTCATTAAAGTCATATTATTTATATTCAATTAAACCCCTCTAGAACCATTATATCCTTAATGAAGTTGAAAAAGTGATATCTCTTCTACCTACAAATAGTGTAAGAAGATGGTAGAAGAGAAGTCTTCTTTTCACCCCTCCCAGGAACTAACTCTTCTAATATTTACATGTCAAAAATATACAAACTATCCTTAATTCCATATTTTTTTTGGTTTCATATAGTAATGTTTCATTGAAACTAACACATAAATTTCTTCAGAATGCATAACATAAATAAAATTTCTAACATACAAACAATTCATGCATGATAATTAAAAAAAGTAATCTTTTTTTCAAACATATTTTTGTAAGGGTTTTAAATTTTTTTTAAAATAAGTGTCTATATCTTTTAATTTCTCTAAAATATGAGTTAGAATTAGTGTATATGGTTTTTTTACATTATTTTGAACTCCCATTAAATGACATCATCGAAGATCATTACTTATGTTTGTTGGGGTAGAAATATCAATGTCTTGGAAACACCGTCATTGATGAATGTTTAATCATAATGGACTATGTACCATTTTCACTACTTGAACATCTCATAGATCCTTTAATTCTATGTTCTAATAAATTTCTATAAGTTGTAATGTCATTTATTATCCCATACAACGTGGCTCTAAATGTGAAGTATTCATTTTTACAGGAATCATAAAATATAAGACCTATATCCCATAATAATTTCAAAAATTCTATCAATGGGTCAAACTAAATATCAATATCATTACTTAGTTGTTTTGGTCCTGATATAAGAATAGATAACATATTGTATTTTCATTTCTTGCATAACCACAATGGAATGTTATAATTTTCCAACATAACCAGCCATGTACTATAAGAGTTTCTTTGAAAACCAAAAGGATTCACCGCATCTATAGATAGTGCAATAAAAAGGTTTCTCAGTTCATTTCTAAATTTAGGATAGTCAATATCAATTCTCTTCCATTGAGAAGTGCCTTTTGAGTGACTATGTTTCTCATCTTCAATTATTTTATTTTCATTCCATGCCAATTATAGTATAGTTTCCTCACTTCTATATTAGATCCTAAACCTTGGAATGGATGGAAAGAACCATGACAAGTTTTTATTTCCCAATTAATCTTTCTTGTATTGATAAGAACCACATTTTGGGAATTAATTAATTGATTGTTGGTTCCTTTGAAATGGTATACATTCATTTGGAAAGGAATTTATTATTTCAGACATCATACCCATTTAACATATCATACATTTAGAGTTATATGTTTGGATATGATACTCATTATATTATGGGAGCATATCATTCAAGATAGAAAGTAGTTCATTGAAATTGCTGTCACCCTATCTGTTTCCAACCATTATATTATAAAAATTCTGTATGGATGACAATGTTGTGTATTTAGTATATCCACCATAAAATGACATCTTTTTACCACTCTTTAACATCTCAAACATTTTTTTTACAATCATGAAGTTCATATTCAACTATCATGATCATTTCATCGATATTATTTTCATCATTGTTCACACCTATAATCACATCCTCAATATGATATTCTTTATTTTCCACACTTGTAATCATATCAAATGATCCATAAAATGCAGTCTTATCCTTATCACTATCTATATTTACATTTTCCACATTTTTATTCCATCATTTGTAACTTAAATCTTTTCAGTGACAGATCAAGTGTAATTCCAACTCCTATGGACAAATTATTCTTGAATAAAAATAGTGTAAACACAGAACATGGATTTGATAATTTTCATTTTCATGATATATTAAAAACATGATGAACTCTTTCACCCCGTCTTCAAAGACTTGTTTTTCATATGATTGACATCCATCTATTTTTAATTCATATCCATCCTATTTGATTTGGTAATATTAATATTTAACAAGAATAATACACAAAAAGGGTCCTTTCAAATAATTGGAACCCAACATTTTAATTCTTTAAATAATTTCAGCATTATTTGAGGGAAATGAAAATTTTAATTTAATAAAATAATGAATCCACTGGTGGTATGCGTTATCCTATGAATTCATCCATAATGATCACTAATAACTTGTATTGTATAACTACTTCTCAATGTAGTTCAAGAAGCATATGTTCATGCACAAAATATATGGGGGATTATTCTAATGAACTAAAATGAAATAATAATTGTTTATGAGGTGAAGCATATGAGGATTATAGTTGTCTCCATTAATCTAAATTTTCCTAGGCTGGGGAGTTTTTGAAGCACCAAACAACATTTTATAGTTTTTTTCCTAAGATGTAAAAAGTAGCAGCAATAGTATGCTCTCTACAAGGAGATCCTTGATTGGTTTGACTATTATAAGGCTCATGGAGATGGTATTTCACATTTTCATGTCGAGTTAATCATTACAGTTCCAACATTCCATGCAAGCCTTCAGTTATCCATGATATGGAAAATGATTTTTGTCTAAGGATTGAATTTATGTGGTACTTAACTTCTTGTAAAGACATGGTTGCAGTAGTGGGGACATGATAGAAATTCTATGGGTTTGATGGAATTAGTGTAATTCCCTTTCCATGGTGTTATTATCAATCTATATTATGTAGGAGGTGAGATTCTATATACCTAGTATGTATCTGAAATTTAATATGATCATATAAATATAGATACCAACCTTTCTCCTTACACATGCGTGCATTTGTAAATATAATTATCACTCATCGTATTGAATTTATATATATAGATACCACATTACTTTTTGACAGAAATTTGAAGGATTTTTTGAGAATGAAAAGAAAATTATTAAGTGAGAGAATCAATAATTTGACCAATAACAGAGGTTAATTTCTAATGTGTAGTTGTAAAATAAAAATTGAATAAAATATTTATCATCCCTTCTCTATGGTAAGTTACCACAAACCTAGAATCATAAATAATGTATATTACTTGTAAATTTAATCTTATATTCTCTCCTAAAATATTTTTCTTCTAATTTCTTTTATAGTATTCCATATTCCTATCAAGTATTAGGCTATTGAATATTTTTCGATCCTTCAATGATCCTTAGATTTTGTTGGAGTGAGTGGGTTCATGGATAATATTAATGAAATTCATTGTTTTTCTTTTCTAATTTAATAATTCATATAAAAAAACCAATTACTATTTTTATAGATATGGGATAAGGGGTTAGTGTCCAAAGTGAAAATCCAATTCATGTGGGTGATGTGGGAAATTCATTCAACTTATGTCTTAATATAAGAATCCAATTATGGAATAGATATTTTTATCATATTATCCAAAAACAATGAGTATTATCACTTAAGTAGAAAATGTTTATGACCATCCAATAATAAAAAGATAAAGGAATATTATGTTCTCAACATGACTAAAGGGAAAAACTCTTAACTCTTCACAGAATAATTAAGGGATACAATAAACCCAATAATAGAAGATCATTTATTTTTATAATTTTCGGACTATGAGGAACTATTCTCAGAATGGATATAAGAATATTATTTCCATTATTTAAAATTTTTCTGAATTAAATCTATTTTCTTTGTGATTCATAAATCATAGGTTCAAATATGTAAAAAAAATTTGAATAAAAGTATAGAAGGCTTGTAAATTATCCTTAATTTCAATTTGAAATTTAAAAGAACCTTTATTGATATCATCATTTCAATTGAAAATAACATCCTTGTTCTAAGAAATTAAATAAATCTAATTTATTAACGTTTAAACAAAATAATTTACCCCTAAAAACACATTTGCATTATAAGAAACTGATGAATCTTTTCCTAATAAATCAATGACATAAATTTTATTCGTTTTTGAAATTGATTTTTACCACTGAAAACCATGTTACCCATTATTTAAAATGACTTCTTTACAATATGTTACCCCTTAAAATACATTTTTTGGAAAATCAAAGTTCGAATTCATTTTCAAACTACCTTAGAAAACTCAATCACTATTTTCAAAACCAATATCTTTCCATATTTAACCACGATTTTATACTTTTGAAAGCATTTAACCCCCTTTGAGAAGATAATCTCACCTATTATATATTATAATATGTATGACAATTTTTTTATATAAATATATACTTGGAAATATTAAAAAAATAAAATATTTATTATTTGCAAAACATTTTTACAATAGAAAATATGGCTATTAAATATAATAATGGTTTCAAAAAAAGAAATTATTATATTTTTTAAAATATTTTTAACATGGAAACAAAATTGAATAAAATTATAATTATAGATCCAATAAACATCAAAATAAAATGATCACCAGGAATGAATCTCAAAACAAATTGGTAATTTGACCATGAAAAATGATAGTAAATTATAAAATAAAAGAAACAGTAATAACAAAAATGATTCTTATAAAAAATTGAAATATAAATTGAAATATAATCAATTTTCATTTTTAATTTTGATAGTATCATTCAAACTATGTTTGGTTGTAGGTTATTCAACACTATATCTTGGTCTAATATATTTCAGGTATCAAAATAGTATGGAATAATACAAAATACAAAAATTTTGTTCAAATATATCTAAAGGAAGAAACCAATTTTGATTCAAAGTTTTATAAAAATCTAAAGTGCCATATATACATCAATAATAATAAAATGATCATCTAACACATGATGTTGATAGACCTATAAATAATTAAGGGGAGAGAAAAAATATTTTTGGGGTTTAATGAAAATAATAATCAATGTATATAGTGAAGAATCATAATAGGTTTTTACTATAACAAATTTATAGATTGAAACATAAATGAATCAATTAAATAGAAACCCCATAGAAATTTATTTATCTCCACAATTTACCATTCACTCTTAGTTTATACTCTCCTTTTAATGTATCGTAGAAGAAACATAAACCACTGCCATCTTCCAAAAAATTTATTGTCATTCATGGATGAAAATTTCTACAAAAATAGAATAGACAACCATAACATAAAAATTTAATTTGGTAATCGATTTGTTAAGTGGGGGTTAGACATGTGAGGAAAGTTTAATGTAATATATTTTACTAGGTGTGGCGTAAGTAATAATTTGTTGTACGATGTAGTGCAGGGGAGCATTACATGGCTACAAAATGCATAAAAACACTAAAAAACTTCATCGATATAATGGGTTCTCAAGGAACACATCCGGAGAAACTAACAAAATAAATCAGCACATTCCTTAGAATTATAGAGTATCGATTCATTAAGAAATTTTATGAAGAGAGAGAGAGTAGCAGCATCATTAGGGTTTAGTGAGAGTGGTGGAAGTAGAAGGATTCCCCTAGATCTTGAACACATGAGAGAGGATATTCTTTTATGGTTATTTGTACAATATTAGGTGTGGTTTTTATTAGCACATTAAAAAAGAACTTATAATGGAAATGTAATTTTATTTTATTCCCACTGGGCCTATGGTCCATGTAATAAGCTTCATTTCCACTGGGCCAATGGGAAATGTACCGAATAAATAAGGATTCATAAATGGGTTATCCTTTGGGAGGCTATGACATGCCTTTTCGGCCTCTGTGTGTGGTGAGTGTGTGTGTGTGTGTGTTTAAATCTAATTGTACCCCCAATAACCTAATATCTATGTAAATATTTATTTATTTATTAATAATTATGATTATAAACAAATATAAAATATTTGGTTCTTGGGGAACAATTAAATTCAAACACACACACACACACCAAACACACATGATGGAAAGGAAGACCATACCCCCCAAGGGGATAACCAACCCTTAAAACATTATTTATTTAGTACATTCACTATGGGACTAATGGGTATGAATCCCATTACATGGCTCAAAATTTCAACAAAGCATCATGCATGCATCATCCTAGTTATATCACCACCTGCCTGTATCATGCCTACATCACCACCTACATGCATCAAGTATGCACCACAGCCTGCCTACGCCATCCCTACTTCATTTCCACATCCCAATTCCCCTTAAAGGGGGCCTTCCTAGATTCAATTGTGGGTCTTTTGGATGCCAATTGTGATCCTTTACCACTCAGGTAGAGACTCATTGACTTATAAGTATATATATATATAATATATATATATATATTTATAAATATATATTTTATTAGTATATAATTTAAAATATAATAAATATTTATAATAATTTTACAATTAATTAAATATATATATATATATATATATTATTTCATGAATAATTATTTAAAAAAATTATATATATTTATATATTTATAATTACATATTTAAATCAAAAATTTATCAAAAAAATGATTTAGATAGATTAATTATATAAATTTTAAACATATTTTAATTATTCCAACTTAACAAATAAAACCAAATAAATATTATTCCTCAAAATTACAAACATAATGAAAATATCACATGTATAGTAAATAGAAATATTTACAAATAAGTATTTCCAAATTATTAAAAATATTTTTAACATTATTACAGAATATATTATAATTAATGAATGAATTAAATTAAATTAATTATAGAAATATTAAAAAAATGAATTCATAATTTTTACATGACTTAGAGACATACATATGTACACATACACATCTACACACAGAGATGCATACACACATAATCATCTACACAAACACACACACACAGATATGTATATACATACATACAAGCATATGCATGCATACATACAATTCAACTTGTATATATATTTTGAATTATTTAATATTATTATAAATATATATATCTAAATAAATATATTCATTTATGATTGGTTCTTGGTCAAATTAAACTTGTCCATTTTCTGGATCTATAGGGGTTTTCTTTTCAACCAATGATGATGAAACTAACCTAATGATTGAATATTAAAGGGTTCCTCATTTTTTTAATTTGTAATGTCCCTGATCATGAAATTTCAAACCATAAAAAATCTGTTTTTTGTGATTTTTTGTCCTCCCATGTACCGGATGATACTTCAAGTTCTAAAGTGACTTGAAATGGAATTCATAATTCTTTGGCTGGAATGGGTATGATGGTAAGGATCTACCTCGAGTTGGAGTGATCATGCTGGTTGACCTGCATCAGAATGGACTCGAGTGTGTGTCTGGTAAGAGGATGGGTGGCCCTTATGCAAATTCTACTAAGATTTATTATGTCAGAGGTGGATAGAGAGAATGAAACGTTGTGTATACCCCGGAGTCTTATGGTCAGGCTAACAATTACCAGCATGCAAGATCAGGGGTCGAGATTGTGGAGGAGGGGTAGACCAATGATAATCTGGTTTATTCTCCTACTACAACATAGATACTTGTTCTACTAGATCATTATATAAAATTATGACATATTACTATGTCGGAGGTCAATTAAGTGGATTTTTTAAATAAAAGTGCAGTGTCTTGTGGAGACAGTGATATTGTTCTCGAGCCCGGTGACGTTACTGCTATAGTAGTTAGTAACCATAAGTCAATGGATAGTGAGACATTAAATGATTCCCAATCCCTGGATGTGGATGCCTCTCAATAATTAGTTGATAGAACATATAATTGTGGAGCAAAAAATTGTGGAAAGGAACCATAAAGGTAAGAAACTTCTTATAGTTGAAAAATGATACTAATTAGGCATCCTTTGGAAATTCAAAACACCAGATTCCCAAAACCAGCATCTTTATAAACCACCTTCTTAGATCCAAATATAGACTCGTCTCTCCAGCATCAAGTCTTTGACCCCCCCCCCCCCTTTGGATGATCACTCAAGAGCATGTGAGAATGTGCAGCTGTCACTTTTACCCCACATTACTGATCTAATGAAAATTTCTAATGTATCTTCTTACAAGGCCACATTGGAGGATTTTTTTATTTCATGAGATATAATTTATAATATAATATCTCTTGATGATCAAGAAGGTGAAAGGAATATATGATACATTATTAAGAAAGGCGTCGAATGGTTTTTCTCAAATCTTGAAGCAACTTACTCTTCAATGAAGCTAGATGTATTGGGCTTCAATGAATACTTATCAGTTAAGAAGTTGTGAGAAATCAATGTTGAAGATCGACTTCGATCTAATCCAAAGATCAACATCCAAGATTTATCTTGGAAATTGAGGATTTACTGCACCTCACGGGACATTTTTGAATCATCTTTAGATAAAGATCATGAGGCCCCACAATAGGTCACGACATAGTGGAGTGGTATATATACCAATGTAAGAGTAATAAATCCAGCAAATCTGGGATCGATAGGGACTTTCAAGAGTTGAAATTCAATTTTAGGGATACTTTTTTATAATATGGGCACCTTGATCCTTATTTGACCTATCATTTTCCATGTATCCTTTTTTTTATAATAAATTTGGATCCATGGTTTTGGATTTGAAATCCCTGACTATGCCATATTTGTATAAACATTATTTTTGGAATATAAATATGATAATTATATATATATTAATAATATTTTTTATTAAATGTTTTTATAATCACTATGAAGAGTGATGATAATGATCCACCATTATGAAGGATAAAAAAGTGTTCGTTAAGGGTTCACATTTATCAGTGATTTTTTAACATAGATAAAATTTACCTTTACCAGTACTTTTATCTAGTGTGGATAAATGTTTCCCTTTTATCAGTACATTATGATTAGTAATCATAAAAGTTGGTTCTACTTATGGCAATATTTGTGGTAGTGATTTATCAGTAGTGAAAATTAATTAATGGATTTGTAAGAGAGAATATATACATATATAGTGGTACAATATTTATAATAAATAATGTTTTTATCTCATTTAACAATGATATATATTAAACATAATTGATATTCTAGAAAATATATATAATATGGAGATATTGAAAAAATGATTGGGTTGTGGTGGAAGATGTGGAATGAAACTCAGATCAAGAGCCATCGATTTATGTTGGAAAGAAGATCTATGAAAATTGATATATGGATTAAACCATGAATCTTGATGTTGGGAAGAACAATTAGGATGAAATTATAAGGTAATATTACAATTTTATGTTTTTCATCAACACTCGGGTTGATGGAACTCATTCGTAGTAAAATAACATGAAGAATGGTGGTTTGGAATTCATCCAAGATAACCCTAGATTTATAAAGGATCAGATTGAATATTGTAATTATTCAATCATTGGAAGGTTATCTTCACATGGTAACACATGGAATCATGAGGATTTGAAGTCTTGGCTTCATCAGATTTGGAGATTTGATAATGGGTTGATTGTCTCGATTTTTATGGGTGAATTTCATATCATCTCCCCCTCACAAGATCTCAAATTAAATCTACAGATATTTTGATTTATTTATCTTAAGAAAGGGCCCTCATATTATAGGATTGTGATCCGTAGTTGGATCCAACAAGATCCCATATATCAACTACTATGTTCTAGGTATAGATTGGTTATTTTGAAATCCTCAAATTCTCTTTGATGTATCTTTTGTTGTCATCACCCCTGTAAATTTATAAAGAGAAATCTAAATTTAATTGTATAGTCATTTTGTAGAATTCTTGGTGAAATTTATTTTTGTTCTCTACTTATTGAAATTTTTTTGTGGATGCTGAATTCAAATTTAAAAGTTCTCTTGAATAGGATAATTTCCCTAAATTTTTCATCAATTTCTTTAGCAATGGGATTCTCAGAGAAATTTGGATTATGATTATAAAATGATATAATTGAAAAAAAATGTTAATATTATTGAGAATTGTAAACTTAAATTTCCTATAATTGATAAGGGGTCTATTATTTGGTGTAATTTGATGGGTACTATAGTTATATGTGATATGGAAAAGAGATATTCTTTTAATGCTCATTTACTAGGTATGTCCCTAGACTCCATTAGGTTTGGGGGTAGTACAGATGGACAGACTGAAGATGAACCACTTCATACAACTTTATCATTTTTTATGTAGTTTTCTTAGATTACATTCATTATTCTAGTTAATAGATTAACGAAACTCCTATACATAATTCATAGTCTGATCATTGTGTTTCTAAATATACATATTCGTTGAAATGGGATGACATATGGGATTCCAATGACGATGAGGGAACTAAATGGGACGTTGGAGGAGATTTGGCTAAGATTATTGAGGACCATTATTTGTCCAATGGGATGGTTCCTCCATACAAAATAGCTATTTCTATGGTAAAGGAGGTGGAAAAATCAAATATTAATGATTTCTCTATGTTTCATGGGGTTATGAATGGAGACTCAGTGGAACATGTGTATCTAGATGGTAATGAACCATAGGCATTGCAGAATCCCCTTCCAGTGGTAAGGTTTTTTTTGTTACTGGAAATATGATCAACAAGAATGTAGAGGAATCTATACATGAGTTTAGGGCAGGAGAACATCCTGATATTCATTTGGATTCCCCTCTAATAAATTAACCTAATTCATTTATTTGTTCTAAGGTCATAGAAAGTTTTTTGGGTAAGATCATTGATTGAAAGGTTGAAATGGTGTAGAATCCAATAAAAGGTAATCAATAAACTAAAAATATTTTCACAATGATTTACTTCATTAGTACTCTTGAATTTTTTATTTTCAATATAGAATGTCTCTAAAATATTGGGGTATTCCTTAAAATGTGGTGGTGGTTAAGGGAACCAATACTTCTTCTAAAGAGGACCTCACCAGCCAACAACCAACTATAGAGACTATACATTTGGATCAAGAGGGAATCTTGTTGGATGAAAATGACCATGTTGTGCAACATGGTTTGGAGGGTTTCAATGAGACTATAAAGGATATCTTAACATTAGAACATAAGGAAGTTGAAAAGTCAATATATTCTGTAAAATACACAAAATACATATCACAAACTACTGACATTTCATAGGTAGTACATGATAAGGTGGGATCTGATAAGAGGTTGGATGATTGAGGTGTCCCATGGGTAACCCCACAGAGGAGAATATGACATGGTCCTTGAGGTTGTGGGAATTCATGAAATGTTGGAAATTTATGATAATGAGAAAAATCAATGCACTTGTATTTTATTTTATTGGAATGAACTGTTATACTTATATATTTGGTGGCTTATGTGACACACACTCTTGTCACAACCCATTGTTCTATGACAATATATATTTCTAATAAATTTTTTAGGGCATGGGTTTTATAGCCTATGCCTTTTACCATTTGGATATTTATGGTAGACCAGATGTTTACTCATCCCCGTATATTAAATAAACTTCATAATTGTTTAGGACATGAAATATCAATTATAATGAAAAATATTTATACAGGTATACATGAGCATCAATTTAGTTATGAAATAGTAGGCATCCATCATGGAGAGATAATGGATTTATTTAATGGATGTTTTTATATTAACATATCACTTGTAAGAGAATTATGCATTCTCATTGTGTTATTATGAATGTCATAATATAATGATTTACCATGCATTACCTATTTTTTAGATAAACCATTTATATCACTACCAACTATATTGGAAGTGAATTTTGAATATTTATATAATGTCAAAATCATAATATATAAATATGGGTGCACCCACAATCCATGTGACATCATTTAAATATTATATGAGATACACATCTAATAATTGTCTTGTGTAATATTATTTTTTGGTGAGTATATATTGTATCCTAGGGATTTTGATTTAAATAAACATTGAGCATCATATAAAAAATTCAAAATGTTCTAGCTGAAAAAATAATATTACAAGTGAGTAGGAAATAATAAATATTTCTTTCTTTAAAAATAAAAATGAATGTATTTACAACATTATGTTGTTTTAGGTATTTCCCCAAAAGTGACCTCAGTACCAGATAAATTATGGGATCTCATTAAATGGTGTTAATGAGTCATCTAAAATTGGCATGGAATTAAATTATTATTGATGTTACAAGAATAATATTTCATCAAAATAATTATTCATAAATAAAATAGGTTCAACATAAGTTAAATGAATTACCAGGGAATTATTTGTTTTATAGGTGGTTATGGTTACTATGAATCCTCCCAGGGCTCCCATTTGGAGAAAATCACTAAGGTGATCATACTCAGAGTCCAGTGAAAATTTAAATTAAATGATCTAGACTCCCCTCGAACTAGAACAAGAAACCCACACCTCCTTCCTCACAAATAGAGAAACTCAATATCATCTTTCAAGATGACCCTAGAATTAGAAGAATTTTTTTATCATTTACTTCCTGAATGGCCTGAAGGTCTTCATTTTTATTGATTTTTATAACCCCCCATTCAAGGGATGAGGGGGAACCCTTACAAGGCTCATAGGATCAAAGATTACATGGCCCGTAGGCTTAGGGGATTACATGACCCGAAGATCATAGGGGATTGAACCAGACTATCTATAAGAAACTGCCCCTCCCCAGCATCTGCATTCTGATAGTAGCTCTCCCACTATTCATGATCGTCTATTTAGGCTTCTCATGCAAGCACAACCTGGTATCGATGGCATTTCCATACCCTCTCATTCTGACAATGCATTTGGTTATTCTCTAGTGAGTAAACCTACTCTGAATCCTCTTCTGGGGATTCTATTTTTTGTAGTGTGTCTGGGGCCTGCATTCATGTGGACCAAAGGCATTGGAGAGGCCCTAAGGCTGTAAGGTGGCTCGAAGGCCTTGAGAATCAACTGGCCTGAAGGCCTTGGGTGGCCTGAAATCCACAATCCAAGGACCAAACTGGTGGCCTCATGGCCCAGATGGTTGAATAGTTCTGGATGCTACAGTACCGAACAGTGCCTGTTACAGGACCTGCTACAGTGCCTGTTATAGTACTGCTACAGTAACCCATAAATATGCATCCCCCAGATTTGATCTAGGGTCTCTTGGATGCACCTAGCAAGCCCTGATAACCTAGCTACCCATTCTTGTTTTTCTTAAATACTTATTATTCATATATCTGTATATATATAATATTTGGTACATATACATATAACTATATGTATTATTTTTTCTAAATATTTAATCAATATATATGTAATATGTTCCACATATATTTATAATATGTAATCATATATTTACTATGATATTTATTTTATATAAACATCCTAAGAGAATTTCAAATTCAAATCATAATAAAAATATTTTAATAGATGAATAAAAAATATATATATTTCAGCAATTTTTATGAATTGAATCCTTTAGATTAAATGTCCACTATAAAATTTTAGTTCATCTTTAAACTTAAATTTCCAATTAATATTTTCAGTATACTCTTATTATAATCCCAAATAAAATGATATTACCCAAATTATAAAATAAATTCATATTAAAATTTTATATGAAAATATATTATCACATAAATAAAAAATATTATTTTTCAATGAAAATTTAAAATAAATATTTCTTAAAAATATTTCCAAAGAAAATTTACGAGGGAAATTACACATGAAAATTTCATGAGGAAATTTCCACTAAAAAATTATAATATAAATGTCCACATAAAATTTATATTTAGAACTGTAACTTAAAATTATTGTTTTAATATGTTAATACATAAATAAAAAATGTAAAATTTCATAAGATAATTTCTTGGAAATTGTTATATGGAAATTTTTAGTGAACTTTTTTTAAACAAGGTTGAAAGACCCCATTTTTATTGAAAAAATATATCCCACTTTTATATAGGTTTCAGAGGTAACCCCTACTTGACCTAAAGGTGTAGTGGTTAAAAGAATCATTGAATTTTTATGTCCTACATGCCTAGTGGATAGAGATCCAAAGAATATGACCCAAAGGCGCAAACATAGCATCCAAACAACACATCATGATTCTAGTATTTTGATTACAACCCCCCCCCCCCCACACACACACACCATAAACAATTTCATTTCACTAAAACACATGAATTCATGAAAGGGAATCCCTATTTAATCTATATTTGGGAAGAGTGACAAATGATAGGTGTCATCACACCCATTACTCTTTCAAGATGACCTCCCTGCAATACTGGCATGTTTCAATGCAATGATACCTCAAAAATGAAATGTTTCGCCTATTAGGTCTTCACCATTCACATGATGTGTCACCCCCTCCACCAATAACAATCATGTCATGTTTCCCAATACAACTTCATTGGAGAGAAACCCTCTTCTCCAAGATGATAGGGTGATAAATGATAGGTTCCAGCACACCTATCGCTCTATCGAGCTGCTCACCTGATAATTGTGTGAAAATAAGCACAATCAACCTGATGCATTTCACTGGTCTACTAGTCTCACTACATCATTTTCTACTCAAAGATGTCCTTAATTCTCAAGATCCATGACATGAATCCCATTCCCAAGAACATATCCCTTGGGAAGGAAAAAAATATATGACCCAAATGCCCAATGGACACAGTCCAAAGAATGATATCCCAAATCCCATGAAACCCCAGAACATGTCCAAATCAGTCCCTTTTTGCATCATTATCTATCAACCAACTCTGGTACCACCACTGATGATTCCAAGAAACCAGAACAAAAAACACCACTCCAATCCATAAACATTCAAAGACCACCACCAAATCCCATCATCACATAACCTCTAATCCGACACATATCATCCAAAACGTCACTGCCAGACCTCCAAACTCTGTCAACTAAAAGAAAAATCGATATTGGTTAACACCCAATGATCGACCAACCTTCTTCCTTATGATCCCTGAACCTATTTCAACTTATTGAACTCAGGATTAAATAAACTTCCCCTGAATGGTTACATATCAAAACTCATATCTAAAACTAGATATAGAGAAGAGGATGAAAATGTGCATGATCTTCAAGCCATCACTGTCAGAAGGACTTAAAGATCACCTTACAAATTCCATATTCTAAATTTGAAGATAGATCTAGGGAAGAAGAGACATAAAATCAAAGAAATCACCACTCATTGGTGACAATGACGCAACCCTGATGCCAATACCCAAAGTGGATGGAGGAAACTAGACAAAAAGCTCAACCAGGAGGGTCATGAAGGAGGATACGATGAAGAAGAAGCCAACAAGAACATGGAAAAGATGAGTGGGATGAATGTGTAAATTTATCACGAAAATTTGTAGTGTATACATACATGCATATTAACAAACATAAATTCATACACTGTATGTATATATTAATGTATTAATATAATTATATACATACATTCATAAAAATATATTAATATAAGTATAGAAATACATACACTCATATATATATACTAGAAATTTGCATTGAAAATTTACATTGAGAACATTTTGTGAAATTTTCAGTATAAATTATAATGTAAATTTGTACAGAAAACATTGAGTGAAAATTTTGAGTATATATTTACCACAAAAGAGAATTAATAGAAAATTGTTATGAAAATTACACACAGAAACATAAATTAATATCAATACAAAACATAATAATAAATATTGAATTTCCAATGCAAATTTACATTGTAAATTTTCATTAAATATGTATTGGTAATTTACAAAACAAATTTACATCAAAAATTTATATTGGAGATCTATACAAGAAATAACATGTGGCTATTTTTGGTGTATATTTGAATGAATATAAGAAAATACACACACCAACACATATGAATAGATTTACAATATGATTTTCTAATGTAAATTTACACCAAAAATTTAGAGCATATATTCATACATGTGAATTTTCACTAAAAATTTTCATATAAAATTTTCCATGTATTTTCCCTATAAATTTTCATTTGTAAATTTGCACCTTAAAATATCAATGCATACATACAAACATATATAAAAATTTTAAATGAAAATTTTGGGAAATTTAAAAGGGAAAATTTAGTTATTTTTATTGAAAATTTCAATGAAATTTTCCTTTAATATTTTCATTTATCAGTGTTAATATATAATTGAAATTTAATTTTCATTGGGAACTCTATCAATTTCAATGAAACTTTCCACATAAATTTTCTAGTGAAAATTTATAATGGTCAGTATAAATTCGTACTCAAATTTAAATATAAGCATATAAATGTAAATTAATATAAGTATAGGAATACATTAATTTATATATACAAAAATTTTTACAAGCACGTGTTACATGGTAAAATACAGGGTATTTATATTTAGAAGTAAAAATTAATACTCCTAATTAAATATAATCATATACATGTATATTAATATATGCATATTTATACATACATACATAAATTCTGGCGAGTAGATGCTACTCTGTAAATTTCTAGGCATTTATAATTATTAGTATAAATTAATACACAAAACTCAATATAAGAACCAAACAATTGATAATGAATAGTTTATTTGTTTTTAGTAGTTTATTTATTCTTAGCACATCACATGAGAATACAAGGTATATACTTCTTATGTTAGAGACATTGTTGGTGGTTGCCTACGGATTTATGCTCACATCCTACTCAGGTGGCCATGTCACTTGGGTCCTCAAGTAGACCTCATTGTTCGCAGGTTCAGGTGGGGAATAGGTCCAATGTTGTATGATTTGGACGGAGCAACATGGAGGTATTTGTAGACATGGGTTGAGGTGAGGCTCAGGGATAGTAGGATATTCTCTAGCATATTATATTTTATAGTTTTATTTTTTATATTGGATCATTCCAATGGGTGACCATATGTATCAGTATGCTAGCTGATATAATTTTTCATTTTTATAGCATGGTTTTGTTATACTTCCATGTATATAGATTTACTATTATTACATATGTTGTTAGGTTATTATTATTTTTAGTAATTTCACTCACAAATAGGGGTATAGTCTCTCTATGGTATCAACTTAGTCCCTTAATATTAGTCGAGAACCTCTAGTGTATAGGGAGGGATGCCTGAGGTCAAGTTACACTTTGGTATGATTATTGTACAGTGAATTGACCCAAGGTTTTACATAAATATGAAAAAATAAATTGAATTAAATACATAAAATAAATTGATTAAACAAAATAATTTGAAAATTTTCAATTTTTTAAAATTAATAAATAACACGAATCAATAAAAATTACACAAGTTGAATAATTAAAATAAATAACCTAAATAAAAAATAAAATAAATTAAAATTATTAATATGATTGTTTTAAAATAAATAACGAGAATAATAAATTCAAAATAAATTAATCACATTGTTAAATAAATATTTTTATAAAATATATAATTAACATATTTTAATATATAACTTGAATAAAAATTAGAATATTTTATTTTATTTTTTAAAATAAGTAAGTTGAGTTAAAAATGTAAAATATATAAGAAAATATTTAAAGGAATTTTTTTAAAGGTCGTGAAATATTTAAAATAAAGTATCTTATAACAAATAACATAAAAATAATTTAAGAAAATATTTCCTTTGTAAATGCATTTTCGAGATGAAAATGTTTATTAAAAAATATATATGAAGACATTATCCTAAAAAAAATATGTCCATTTTTTATACTTTAATTCTTTACTTAGATATATAATTTTAGTAAATATTTTACCAAAAAACTTATTTGGGTGAATATTTAATAAAATAATTTTAATTTTAAAAAATACCCAATACCAATATTCATAAAGTAAAATATGCCCTTGATATTTAAATAAACATATTAATAAGAAATCTAAATAACATTAAAATAAATAACATGAAAAAAAATTAAACTTAAATTGATTGAATAATTTAAAAATAACTAGTTTAAACAAATTCATATTAAAAATAAATTACCTGAATAATTTAATAAATTTAAATTTATTATATTTAAATTAATTATATTTAAAATTTAAATTATATGACATTTTTTTAACAAAATTTTTTCTTCATAAATTCATTATTGAGGAAGTACATTTTGTAACAAAAATATGTACAAAGACATCTTTTAAGTGTGTATTTCACATTTTCCCATGTTCGTTTCTACGCTAATTTTTTTATTTGTTGTGAGAGTGGGTGACCCAAGTCCACCTTGAATGTGTACTTTAATTACCATCATAGGTATACCGCTTCATATTTTCAAGTGTTTCACATAATGTGATAGTAATATTTATTTTTAATGTACTATATATTTGGTAATCTTCATTGATTACATGTCCTATTAAAAGGCTATAATAGATTTCAGCTAAAATAAAAACCTAATGGTATTATGTCTATAATATTAAACATGTTTCATGAGGTCTAGATATGTCATCATGATGGGAAATAAATTATGTATTACTAACAGGTGTTTTGGGCCCATAAGCATTGACACTTTTTCACATAAATCTCTCACTTATTTATGTTCCATTCACAATGGAAGCATGTGATGGGTCATGTCCAACTTTTCTTTTTGTCATGATTGATGATAAATTAGAGATCTACAGGATGTTAAACCCAGTGAGAAAAAAAATTGTATCAAATAAAATAGTCGAATGGAAATCATGCTGAAACAAGATAGAGGATTATCTTATATTATTTATAATCAATTTAATTAATTAATAATTACCTAGATGGAATTCATTTTTCCATGATGAATCTCAATACAAATATGTGTTGTATATGAGTTTCCTTTTAGAAATCAAATTATATTTCTTCTAGTGGTGATCCACATATGTTCCACAAACCACCGAATGTCACTATAGAAATATCTAGGTGCTAACATGACAGATCATATCACTTGTCTCGTACACCTTTGATCACCTCATGAAAAAATTCCAAAGCATACTCCATGATCTATCTTTACATGAGAGTGGGAGGTGAAGGTATATAACACTTTCTTATTTGGAGTGTTCTTCTAGAAGAAAATCTCTATTGATTGAGGTGTTTTCTCGAAATCTATTGTTCACATGAAAGGAAAAATGAATTGGCTCTTAGAGAAAATAATATAATTGGGTTAATATAATACAAGGGTTAAAATAAAATAGTTTTACAAGTTCCCATAGTTATTTATTTAATAACTCCATAACACTATATCATATAGTAATAATATTATTTTTTGGCATGCACTTGACTTGCGAATTAAATTTAATATTATTTTACTAAACAATATTTATTATTTAATTTTTCTCACTGGACCATTTAATCATAGTCCGCCATTCCTAAATAATTTTTATCAGGTCATAAATAATGATTATTTATTTATTAAATAAATCTCATTTCATTATTCACCAATAAAAAATATATATTATATTCACCAAATAGAAAATAAATATTCATTAAATATTTTTCTCTCATTATGTTATCTCAAATAACTAGTGATGGGATATATTCGATCAAGAATACATAAATAATTATTAAACCATCAGTAGTAATAATATTTATTCAACTTTTTGAATTATATCGAATAATATATTATTTAACTAGGATTTTGGATAAACTTAGTGTGTGACCCCATCGGTCACTTTTTAGTGGAATTTGGAAAAGTAGCATAAAGTCCAAGGATAGAATATAGAAACATGATAATGAACACATAGTGAAAGAAGTTAATTATACAATGAAATAATACCTCATGGAGATGAATACTGTATAATATAATCCCTTTATAATGATATCTCAAATCTAGTAGGATTCATACCGATGCCATCAACCAATGAAGTCAATGTTTATTTATTTTAATTCTAAGAAATTGAGCATTATTATCGATCACCATGGACATGGATTAATTTAGATTATATCATTTCCATAAAAGGGTAGGAGATATATAATTTTATTAAAGAACAAAAGTGATGAATCATTGCTCTTATTATTAATTATGCAATATTACTTGTGACACACCCAATGTATCGTACCTCACCATGAACATTTTTCATCATGGTTTTCATCAATACATCAAAGTATGAAACTCATATAACTCATTAATAATATTATTAATTTATAATGATTAATGAACATGTCTGCAGGTAGGAACATCCAATGGAACATATAAATTTGGATTTCCTTCTGGAAGATCTCATTATTTTAATATCCTACTAGATATAACCAAGGGCATACAGAAATAGAAGGTGGCGGAAGTCCTATTAGTATCCACCCCTGATAGCATGTATCATTTGTGCCCCTCAAATCATATCATCTAAATATAGAAGAAATATTTTAGAATAGTTTCATAGCACTTCTAGGTTATCATCATAGCATGGAAGTGATATGACCTTTTAGTGAGACTGCTACCCATAGGACATTATCACATACTATGTTACATAGATGAACAATCATGATGTGATAAGGTGTTTTTTAATATTCAAAACCATGATTATATGTTATCATAAAGTACAGATAAGTTAGTTTTAGGTCATAAACTCTAATAGACTTTCACTTAAATTAGATCCAACTGCTAACAACAGTCAGTCCTCTAGTTCTCACATGATACTCATTAATTCACTGGGATAGGCTTTTATTCAATGGGTCCATCACATTCTCTTCTGTGGGTACTCATATTACTGCAACATCACTCCTATCATATAAATCCCTCAATAAGTGATATATATGGAGTATTTTGTTTTTTCCCTTGGTGTGACCTTGTATCTTATGCAAGATCCACCATGGTAGTATTATAAAAATATAGTTTGATAGAATATTTAATTATGGGTACCACATCAAGATCATGGACAATGTTCCACATCCAAATAACTTACTTGGTGTATCAGAAGAAACAATATGCATTGACTCCACTGTAGAATTAGTGAATACTTGATGCACTGAACTCTTCTAACTCACATATCCTCTATTTAAACATAAAAAATATCCTGATAGAAAATTTATATCACTCTGATCTCTTTTAAAACTAGAATAATTATAACCTTTGTTGAGCTAATCCTCATCTCTTCCATGCACCAAGAATGTATTTGTAGTTCTTCTCAGATAGTTTAGGATATCTTTAACTATAGACCAATTTTGTTCAATTAGATCTTATTTATATCTTTCTACCATGTTCAATGCATAGGAAACATAAATTCTAGTACTTAACATGCCATAAATGATTTCATACCATCACTAATACATATGAGATCTTAGCCACTATCTCTTTCCATTATTATGTCTCACGGCACATTTTCTTTGAAATATGTAAACCATGTGGCACTGAAACCAATACCCTCTTATATTGTTCCATAAAAAATCTCTTTAGTATTTCGTCAACATATATACTTTGACTTATTCCAAGAATCCTCTTAGATCTATCATGAATGATATTTATCCATATAATATAAGCTTTTCACCTAAGTACATCATGGAGAAACATTTAACCAGCCCTTAATAGACTGTAAGAATGGTATGTTAGTTTCAATAAGTTATATTTCATCAAAATATATTACTAGGATAAGGAAAACATTCCCACTAAACCTATTTTAAACACAAAACTCACATTCATTCTTTATGAAACCAAATTCTTGGATGGATTCATCAAATTGAATATTCCATGACAAGGATTCTTGCTTCAATCCATAAATTCATCTCTATAACTTTTAAATACAAAAGGAATCACCTAGTGTCCCAAAACCTTATGGTTATACCACAAATGCTTATTATTGAAGGTTCCCATTAAGGAATGTAGTTTTTACATCCATCTTTTAAATCCCATAGTCATGCTATTCTTCTTTAGCAAGTAGAATCCTGATAGATTTAATCATGGAAACTGGTGAAAATATTTCATCATATTCAATTCCTTGATGATGTTTAAAGACATTATACTCTAGACATTATTTTTTGGAATTTACATTACCTTCCATTTCTAATTTCCTCTTGAAGACAAATTTGAAACAAATGATCATTACATAAACTAGATCATCATCCAGAGCCCAAACATGGTTTTGATACATGCAATTAATTTTTGAATTCATTCCTTTTTACATCATAAATCTTTTGAGATTTACTATATCCTTATAGGAGATATTCTCATCATTTTAAATCAATAATGAATCACCATCTTAAGTGACTAGAAACCCTTATCTACCTAGTTCACTTTAATATATTGTCCTAATATACAGTACTTCTATTTTTTGAACTACTTCGTCAATTGGGATATGTAGGACATGTTCCTATGCCAACTCCTATGTATCTTGAGAATCATCTTCAACGAACTAAATATTGTTCCCAATATCATTTTTGAGTATTTTATCCCTCTAAATAAATAATTATTGTCTGGTGATAGTTAAATTCTTGATTGAGGGGTTGTATAGGTATTATTCTTTATTTCTGTGGGATACCCTATAAAGATACACTTTTTTACCAGGGGTGCTAGTTTGTTTCCTGAGAATGACATAACATATTCCTTGCAAACCCATACATGTGTATGTGACAATACGAGTTTATTTTCACTCCATAACTCTAAGGGAATTCCATTTTTAGATTTATTTGTTACTCGTTTTAATGTATATGCCACAGTTTGTAATGCATAAACCCAAAAGGATAATGAAATATTTGTATGACTCATTATCGACCTCACCATGTCAAACAAGGTAAAGTTCCAACTTTAACTAATAGCATTCCATTGTGGTTTATATGGTGGACTGAGTTGATATAGATTCCCAAACTCCCATAAAAAGTTAGTAAACTATTGGTTAAATTATTCACTACCTAGATCTAATCAAACATTATTTATCTTCTTACAAAGGTGATTCTCCACCTAATTCTTGAACTCTAGGAATTTCTCAAAGGACTATGACTTATACCTCATTGAGTATACATATTCATATATACTCATGTTATCATTAAAAGTTATGAAGTAATATTATCCCCCTCAATCTTCTACTAGAAATCGCCCACACATATCAGTGTGTACCAATCTTTGAAGCTCTGTGGACATTTCACCCTAACAAAAAATGGTGGTTTAGTCATTATTTCATGTAAATGATATTGAAACCTTTCAAGTGGTTTCAGCTAATAATATTCTAAGTAACCATCTTGAAATATATTTGTATAATGATTCTTTTTTTCATGACCAAGACGGTGATTCCAAATATGTGTTTTATATGAGTCACGTGAACAAGATTCATTATTAATTTCTGATACCTAGTTTTCATAATTTAATACATAAACACCATTATATAAATGTTCCATGACAAAACATATATTTTTCTTATAAAATAAACAAATTTTATTTCTAAAATTAAAAATAATCGCATATACATCATGGCATGATACCAAAATTAAGTTCTAGAAAACTGTAGATACATAATAAAAATATTTTAAAACCAAAATAATTTTTGATGGAACGAAAGTTGGTAGTTGCCAATGGCTAGAGCAACCATCCTGAACCTTTAGCAGCTCCCAAATCCACCTATCCTCTTACAATATTTTTTAATCTACTTAGTTCCTTCATTTGGATATAGATGTGAGCACTAAAAGATTTATCTAATACCCAATGTGTAGATATTTAAATATTTCACTAGATAAAAGATTAACCTCTAGCTTCCCCTTTCTTCTAGGTGTAGTTCCTCTTATGGTGGTCTGGCTTTCCACATAAATAACATACTGCCTCCTTTTTCATACCCTATCTCTAGATCTTTCTATTCTTGGAAGGACGTGCTCATGTTATTTAGAATTATTATGATTCTTGAACCCCTTTTCCATTTTCTTCCTTTTCTTATTCACTATAATAACCGAGGTTTTATCATTCCCCATGTCCTTATCCACATAGTGAATTAAAGTAAGAGTTTTTGAAAGAATCTTATCATTATTTCTCATATTGTAATTAGCAATTAAACTAAAGATGTTCATGGGTTGTGGAAAAAGTATGATATATGTACAAAAAAAATCTAGGAATTTAATCCCTAAGATTTTTAAGAGTTCAATGTAGCCAATAATATTATATAAATGAGTCCCAACTAGAATAGTCTCTCCAATATTAGTGATAAACATAGCATTTAATATATCATACCTTTCTTGTCTCACCTTCTCATGATATAGATCTGAAATGTGCTTCAAAATATCATTGTTCGTGGATGATAGAATGAATCATTGAACATATGTGGATATTTAAAAATTTTCTCCTATATTTTTAACTCTTCATCACTAGCCTCATTACATGGAAAAACTGGAATAGTTTCTTCAAGCACATATAATTTTCTTTTAGGGAAAAGTATCTTGTGTAACCTCCTTAGCCACTCTTGGATATTTGTGTCAGTGAGAAGGGTTTCCTTCTACTGTATTGATCACAAAGATATTTTGGATGTCATTTTTTCTACAAATAATATAAGAATAAATTTAGTAATTTATTTGATAAAATATATACAAATAAATAAATTTTGTATTTATTAATCTAAAACTATTTAATTGAAACCCATAATCCCTCAGTATTAGTTTCAGGATATCCTTTTTCTTGGTCATTCAGGTGGAAAGGATCTATATTCAACTTCTCATTACCCCAAATTTAGTGGGTCAAGAAACATGGATGGTTTTATGTATGCATTCCCAATTCTAACAACATTATCTCACAGTTCCTTGATCAGTTGAGTGGACTCCCCCATCCAAAAATCCTTAAATTGAATTTCCTCAACCTTTTCCTCTCAGTTATACTAAGGCCTTCTTTCTAAGCCAACCCATGATGTGAACTAAGTTAGTTAAACACAAAAAAAATTATGTCAGAATTCCCCAATAATTTAAATCACCCCAAATTTGGTTGGACAAGCACTTTGAACTATGGTATGAATTTAAGGGAAGTAATGGAAGGCTATATCAACATAATATAAGTGATTGGGGGATTTTATCCTTTTATGAATAGATTTTCAATTTTTTTCCTTTTCACATACATGTTAATATTAAGTGGATTTACTTAATTCATTAACCATATCTTAGATAGTATTTCTCCATAAGCAAATTTAGTTTTGTTCTATTTTGTATGATAAATAATTTCCATAATTCATGTGATCGCAACAATAAATACATAATTAAATAACCATGTAACTTACCAAAAATAAAATAATAAAGTGGTATGATGATGATATTTTACTATTGGATAGTTTATCATGTGGTTGACAAACTATCTCTTCCCCTAGGGAGAAAAACCTTGATCTAATTATTGGTTTTGTTAAATCATTCCAACAATCCATCTATGTATATTTTTGGGATTCGTTTCACCTCAACTCAAATTATGATCTGCCTCCATTAGCATGTGATCTTCAAACATTACACATGATTTTACACACGTGTAGGTGAGGGAAATAAGGGGTTGACATTAAAGAAACCATTGGCACACAAGCCCTTATATAATAATAGGAGAGAAGGCATGCATGCCTATAAGTTAATTTAATGATAAATTAAATGAAACCAATCACATACAATTTTCTAGTCTATGATCATTATCATCCACATTCATGAGATGAATTACTCATTTAGTAAAACTAGCGTTTGATCCTTAATCATTATTATTTAGGATAAATCACTCTCGAATCAATTAATTATCTTCTTTAATTAATCAATTATTTCATCTGAATCCCCATCTAAATTTTATTGAGATTATCAACCATCATAATTTTAAATAAAATAAATTTATTTATTTAAAAATTAAATATTTACATAAATGTACCTTGGAGGAAACATAGTGAACACCCATATGATTATACCCTACCTGTATTATCCTCATGTAATATTTACTCTTATAACATATAGAATAAAAAACCTAAAACATAATTCAATTACATGTACTTATCCTTAATGATTCAATGAAATACATGATTTTTTTGTAACGTGATATACTTCAATGACATAGATTTACAACTGTAATACGACTCATAAATGATATGAAAATCCAAAAATTATATAGATATTAATTAGAAATTTTTATATATATAATAAAACCTATCAGATGGCGTATCTAAAACTTAATTACCACATGAAAGAAAATGTCTCAAGGTTTACATAATATAATAAATAAATTTTAAATATGTATAATTTTTTATAAGTACATGACTTATACATGGAGAAACACAGTGTGTACGTCACTCACAGTTTATCTGAGGGACAAACCTAGGGACAAAGCATGTAAATTGTGCCTTAGAATTTGAATAAAATGTCATGTAAAATCGACTACATGATGTGTGAAATCCAAGTTACATGGTCACCAATAAGGTAGGTAATGTATGAAACACAAATCCCATATATAAATCAAGGGGACTACATGTTTTGTATGTGGGATACATAGAATTTAATCCAAATGATTGGGTTCTAGGTTTTCCCAGTCAACATGCGGTGTAATAATTAACTAAACAGTGTGTTATCAATTCACATGCCTTGATTAATTATTGAATTAATTCCTGGTGCATTCAACACAAGTATAGAGTGTGTAACTTCGGTTACATGTACTGTACTATTGTATTACCTAGATAGATTTATCAGCACCTCCGGATGAGTTCCTTAGTTTTATTTCATTCAAAAATTTAATTATATTGATTAGGTATATGATAAATGGAATAGGAAGAAGCATATCACTCAATTAGGATTAAAATAATGATTAAACGTTAATTGAAAACTAAATAAAAATGTATAAATGAATCAATAATTATCAAATAATTATAAATAATTATGTGACCGCTCTGATACCACTTGTAGGTTCCAAACATAAAGGATGTGTATAACGGGTCATTCCCAATATTAATATTTTCCATGATCGATGATCAATTCGATATCTACATGACGTTTAACGTTGTGAGAAATATAAATGAATCAAAGATGACAGAAAAATTGAAATCATGCTGGAATAAGATGAAGGATCATCAAATATTATTTATAATTAATTTATTTAATTAATAATTACCTTTATGGAATTAATTATTCATTGATGAATCTGACAATAGATATGTATTATATGGTTGTTTCACTATTGAAAGAAAAGTAGATTACCTCTAGCTGTGATCGACATGTGTTCCACAAATATCCAAACATTATAATAGGAATCTCTTGGTTATAGAATGGTATATCCTATCACTTACATCATCCTCCATTGATCTCCTTGAGAACCACTTCCAATAAATTCTTCATGACCACTCTTGACTTGAAAGTGGTAGGTGGACGAAGATCTCTCTCTGTTCATGGGAACATTCTTGCAGAAGAAAGCTCTCTAGGGCTTGAATGGTTTTCTCCAAATCCGTTTTGTAGAACTATACAAAGATGAATTGGTTCTCAAAGAGAATAATATAATTGGTTTTATATATATCTAGGGTTAAAATAAAATATTTTCACAAGTTCCCTTTATTATTTAATTAATCCCTACCGAACCCCTTGTCAAATAATAATAATAATATTACATCTCGATATGATCTAAACATACAAATTAAATTAAACATTATTTAATAAAATAATATTTAATATTTAATATTTTTCATCGAACCATTTAATCTCAGTTCACCATATTCCATAATATTTATCATTCCATGAATAATTAATATTTAATTATTAAATAAATCTCCCTATATTATTCTCTAATAAATAAAACAATATTATTTTCATTAAATATAAATTAAATAATTATTAAATATTATTCTCAAATTATATTATCTTGGGTAACTAGTGATAGGATATATGCAATCAAGTATACCTAAATAATTATTACACCACATGCAGGAATAATATTTTTTCAACTTTTTAAAAAAGATATAATAATATATTATTTAACATAGATTATGGATACACATAGTTTGTAACCCTCGACCTCTTTATTTATGGAATTATGTGAATAAAAAAGTCTATGGATAACATCTAGTAAGATGCCAAGTCACCCATAGAGAAATAATTTAATGTCGAAATGACATAATAACTCATAAAGATTCTTACGGTATAATACAATACATTTATCATGATATCTCAAATCATTCAGGTTGCATGCCTAGGCCATCTACATATGTGTTTAATGTTTCTTTCTTGGACTTCTTTGAAATTGAACTTGCCTATAGAACACTATGACCTTGGATTTGTTTAGGATATATTATTTCCATAACAGGTCCTAAGATATCTATCTTTGTTAAAGAATAGTAAGGGAAAATCTTTTCTCGCATTATTTATTAATGCAATATTACCCATGTGGAACTCAACATATCCTACCTCATCCCGAATATCTGTTGTCACGGTTTTCATCAATACTTCAAAGTACGTGACTCAAAATACTCATTAATATTAATATTAATGTTTAAGGATCAATACATGTGTTTGTAGATAGGAACATCCAATGACACATATAAATGTATATTTCCTTCTGGTAGGTCTTGTTCTCATAATATCCTATTGGATATTACCAATGGAGTACACCATGAAAAGGTTCCTAAAATTCTTATGAGTCTCCTCCCCTGATATCCTCTATCATTTTTTCCTTTAAATGATATCATCCAGCTATATAACATATATTTAACAATAGTTTCATAGCACTTCTGGTATCTCATCAAATTGGGAAACTTCTATGACCTTTTTAGTGTGACCCCTACCCTTAGGAAAATATCACAAACTATGTTATGTATGAGAAATATCTTGATGGGATAAGAAGTTTATTAATATTAAAAACAATGAATAGTGGTTATCATAAATTACAAAGAAGTTGTTTTTAGGGGACCAACTCCCACAATATGTCGATATAAAGTATATGAGATCATGAGGACTCACCTTCTAATTAGAGAACCATATGATTTGGGTGGTATTGGATATTATTTTTTATAAACACCAATATTGGTCTCCTCACTTAGTATTATTTTCTAACGTTAATTGAATTTTTTTTTGTGCACGATGGAAACCATGATAGAGTATGTTTGTAGAAATAAAGCTTGAATCAGCTTCAAAATTGATTATAAGACGTTGATTGAATAACGAAGACATGATTTATTATTTTTGGGTATACGAAGAGACATCTTGAGCTTGGTTGACCGGGTTGGATGTGCATTCATTAAACTTATGATCAAGAAAGAAATGGTAAGTCCATATTTTAGGGATAAATAGATAATAAATAAATAGAAGGATGGTTGTACAAATATATACATCCTCTATTATAAGATAACATGTCAAAACAGATTATTTTGTACAATATATATTCATATGAGAGGTTTTACTTGCTATGACTTGACCTTAGATCATTAGAGTCTTTGATGTGCTGCTAGACACTGATCTTGGTGTTTGTGTAGAACTCATTTCCATCATAATAAGGACCTATTGGTTCAACAACTATTTGTATTTAAAAGTATATCCAATTATGATGAATTGGAGTTCAGGACATAGTGGACCCCACTATGAAGGTCAGATAGTGGCCAAGTGTGAATAATCACAGTCAATTAAATAAAATCATTTTTATTAAAGTATAGAATAATAATAATTGACTTTATTAACTCATTGTATAAATGAGTTATTAATTTAAAAACTTCAATAATATATAACAAAATATTTATTATTCACGGTTCGTTAAACATTTCAAGGGAGGGTCGAGTTGAGTTAATGACTCATATTTTGTTATGTAACATGATTTTAATGTTAGAAGTGATAAAATATTTATAAAAATGGTGACATGTTATGACCACCAATGATGACAAATTTTCCATTTAAAAACTTCTAGTTTTTTATACTTGTATGGATATTTCCCATTACTTGATCTGACACTGCATTCTTTCTCCATAGTTATAAGAACATGATGAGGCAAGTCGATCTAACTCGATTAAACTGAACTGGCCTAGTTTTATGTTTTAAAACCACAAAAAACATATGAGGGGTTTTGGACCCAATCCCTAGACAATTTGGTTCCATGGAGGCATACACTAGAGTTAATAAAAAGTAAATTTCTATATTTTTATGAAATAAAAATAGATTATCATAATTTTCCATGTTACTGATTCCCATGGGAGATTTTCCCATAGGGAATTATTACCAAGGCCAATCACCTAAAAAAATATATCTCATGTCATTGATCCTATTCAATGGATCATTCATAGATAAAATATATTAATCTAGACTATTGATTACCAACTATATATACCATATATATATATACATATGTTATTATGTTATTTGAGGATATGAATTTTGAACCAAAATATTTTCTTATTGATTCTTCTCCACTTATTTTACATTACTATATTTCATTTTTCTGCACCATACTAATTAATTGACACATGTTTTTTCAATGATACACTTTACCCATGATCAATCAAATTTTTATGATTTCATTATTCCTTAATGTTTCAATCTTTTTTTAATCAGTTTCATAAAATGTTATGAACTGGATTGTCTTATCTGCATTGTGCATCGTTGTAATGTTGACATCATCACTATCATTGGTGTAAGATAAATCTTACATGAAAAATTTGACTCTTATTTACAAAATCATATATGGTTATATTTATCCCCCTTGTTGATAACCTGGAAAAATACATAAAATAATTTCTTATTTTTTTTAAAAAAACTAATGAGGTTGTGAAGAGAAGTAAAGACTCTCCATTTTCAAATTCCCTAAACTAAATGTGATCAATTATTATCAAAATAGTGTTTATAATTGATTATTTTCATTTGGAAACAAATATCAATCATAAAATAAAAAATAAATTTCCGCCAACTGAAGTGACTAAGTGACGAACATCACATACTTGTTGTTCACCAAAGTGAATGTTGTTTATCATGCTAAGATGATATAACCGAATTTAGTATCTCCTAATTGTAAAACATACACATTTAAATATTTATTTTGATTTATAAATTATCCAAAAAAATATGATATTTGTTTCTTTATTTTAAAATAAACATGGTATTTGTTAATTTCCTTTCTCTTATTTATTATGTGAGAATCATATTTATTGGATTTTATTAATATTCACCCCACGATATGGATGAAAATAATGAATTTAATATTCATGTTAATTTCCTGGAGTTATCCTAAATACCAATCAATAAATTTTTTTCATTCTCTAAAGTGAATGGAAATATACATAACATTTTTTCTAATAACGTATGGGGTGAATTTGATATTTTTTAAATGTCATTGTTCCATATTTTGTTTATAAAAAATTATAATAATATAGCCACCAAAAGTGGTTTTATGACGATACATATTGAAATACAAAAATGAATTTTATGAATATTTTTTAAATAGAGAATCCCTAAAGGATGATATGAAAATAGGGTCTTTTAAAATGATGTCGTAAAATATTTTATACGTATCATTTTTTTATCTTATTGAAGAAATATTAATAAAAATTATTATTTATCATGTGTTATCATCTCATGTTTATTATTAATCATAACTTATAAAGAGTTATTCTATTCTTCTGTATATAAATTTTCTGCATAGAATATTAATGAAAGGCTTTAGAAGAGAGAACATATTCCCACCTGGTGGTACAAAATTTATAATAAATAAAATTTTACATTATGTCAAGTTAGTATGAGATATATTAAACATCAATGATATTCCGGAAAATGGATATCATTGATACATTACATAAATGAGGTTTTAAATACCTATATATATGAAAATCATTCATAATAGAAAAAAAATGATTCAAATGAATTATTTATGTACAATTTGAATAAATTTCAAGAATGATATACCATATTTAAAACATTCTAGAGAAACCATTGAGAATATCACAACATTTATATGAATAATTCAAATGTAATCTCTTGAAAATCAATATTCTAATTGTACACACTAGAAGTATGGTTGAATGTTTGGTGTGCTCTGGTATTGGATGGGCCCCCCTAGTGGGAGTCCAGTATAACCCTACACACATTTTTCCATTATTTTGCTGTTGGGAGAATATATTATTAGAAAAGGCTCCCTGTAATCCTACATCAAACCAAGGTTCAAATCCAGGTAGGAGTGAATTTTCATAGGTAGGCGATGATGCAGTCATGACCCTTAATACAGGCAGGTAGTGTCGCATGCATGATGCTGGCATAGTGACGACTACAGGATGATGCATGCATGATGTAGCACTATGCCTTCGGGTAATTTTTTGGGCCTTTGGGCTATGTAATAGGCTTCATTCCCACTTGTCCTTTGGGCTATGTACTAAATAAATAGGGTTTGATGGGTTGGTTATCCCATGGGGGGCTAAGACCTATGTGGTGTGTGGGTTTAATTTAATTATACACCCAAGAACCTAATATATATATATATAGTTTCTTGTATTATCCCCACCTGTACCAGATAAATTATCAGATCTCATTATATTTTGTTAATACAACATCTAAAATTAGCTTGGATGTAATTTCTTTTATTTTAAAAGTAGAATCTATTCTCTAAATAATTACTGTTAAAAAGAATAAGTTTAGCAGATTTTAAATGAATAATAGGGGATGTTTTTTATTTACAGGTGGTTCATGTAACTATGACTCCTCCATGGGCTCTTATTCAGTGTGAAACCATAAATTGATTATCCCTAGAGTCCATAGATAATTTAATTGCCTTGGTCCAAACATACCCATCCATATTTTGTCCTCCCATGCAATCATGCCCCACTTCTTCCATTCAATTATTATCCCCTCCATCACAAACACATCCCTTTACAAGTCTCCTTCCTTTTAATTCCAGGACACCCATAGAATCCCTAAAAACACCACCATTAATCTCCCCACCTTCCATATGTTGTCATCACCACACACCACCAGGAGCAGCTCTTGGGGGCCTCAAATATCATTGTAGTTGTTGATGCTTAGAATATGGTTTTTGGTTGGCATCATCCAGTGGAACACCACCTGATCCATAATAACAAAACTCACACCTCCATCTTTGTAAATCAAGAAACTTAGTGTCTTCTTTTGAATTCCATTCTCATGCCTCTGAGTCAAACACTTCAAAGTGGATGAAGGTTTCTTTCCTGATGTTATCATGCCATCTCAACAACATGGGGTGACTGATGGATTTTTTAATGGATGTTTGTATAATAACTTATCTGTTATTAGATAATTATTCATTCTCATTATGTTCTTATGAATTCCCCTATATACAGATTTATCATGGATTTCCTATTTTTAAGATTGACGATTTATATCACTGCCAACTACATTGGAAGTGAATGACCAATATTTGTATAATGTATAAATTATCAAATATAAATATGGGTTCACCACATTCCATGTGACGACATCTTTATTGATGTGGAATATGAGAAGAAACCTATTTTTAGTGACTTTTTCATGGTTGTTGGTCACTTACTAGTGTCATGTCGAAGGAATATTTCTTGTGAGATGTGTGGGATGAATTTTCATATTGATGCTCACTGTCTCAAGAAGGTAGTGAAGGATATTGTGATTGTGGTGTAGGCTCATGAATATGGAAACTCTAATATTCCTATTAAGGGAAAGAAAGCGATGTTGAATGGGATTCCCTTCAGTTGGGATGAATAGTGTCACATCAAATTAGGCTGATCTGGTGGATCATGCTATTTTGAATATAGTGGGTACACATCAATATTTTAAGGATGTGTTTTTCAACAATGATGATGGGGCTATGGTGGGTGATTCCACTACTGGGTAGCTCCCTTATGGACCTAAAATGATTATTGGATGTGACTCTGGTCATGGGTGTTATGCACAAGATATTGTGGATAATCAAATTATGCATGTGAGGTCCTTACATCCAGTAAGTGGTTGTATTGGGAATAAGAAACCCAAATTCAAGAAAACCAGGTTCCATGATGAAGGTTTCCAAAGGGTTTCTTCTTGAAACTCTATGGATCTTTATCCTTCAGCTTAATTAATGCAAGGCATCTACTACTCAAGAACTCATGAAAGTGTACCTTCCATTTGAGGGAATGTCCATGTCTACATCCAGATCTATGGATGAAGTAGTGTTCCATCATGATTTCCATTTAGAGGATGTTCTCAAGGACCTTTCATGGGAACCACTTATAGAGATGGATGTTGTCTCTAATGAGTCATGGCATGATGACGAGCTATACACTTGTGGTTTACCAATTTCCATTTCTACAGTGGTGGATTGTTTGGACATTAGGAATAATGTTTCTAAAGGAACCTAGAATCAATAAACATGGAGACAGGGTTGAAAACCAAAATATCGTTGCTGAGGACGTGGTCTTGATGATTGGGATGCTGCACGAAATGGTAAGCTTACTCTGGAGCTAAAAAATATCAAGGAGGAGTATTATGTTCTCTTCAATCCAAGAATCTCATAGTTGGAGTGGGAATCTACTACTGATGAAGATGGTGATGATCATGATGGGAATGATCATGTTCAGTATTTTTAGTTCTTCTTTATTGATGAGAAAATTCCTCTTTTTTTAACCCCATCCTTCATTTTTTTCTATAATATATTTATTTTTATAATAAATGTTTTAGGAAAAGTTTCTCGTGCCTCCTAAACCTTTTGAGTATTTTATACACCTAAGAACAAGCCATGTGGGATTTGGCTGAGTAGCACATTATGCTATCCAGGTTTCAAACTCCAATGCTCTCATATTTTCCCCAATTTATTTGGGGGGATTTGTTCATGAATGGCATTATCTGATGCCGCATTTCAAGTGGGCGGTTTCTTCCCCTAGGGATGCATAGTGGCCCCCACATAGGGGGTGTTTAGCTGTGGGAAATGGCGTATGATGATGTAGTGGCATCTGGCAGAGCATCAGGAGGAGACAACATATGGTGACATGGGTGGATTCTGGCAGAGTAGAATGTAGGGGTGGGAGATGACATATGGTGACGCGAGCAACTTCATGAAAAGCAGTATGTAGGGGTGGGAGCAGTTGGGGAGAAGACGTATGGCAACGCGGTAGTTTCTTGTAGACTAGTAGGTAGAGACAACAAAATATGGCGATGCGTGATGAATTTTTGCGAGATTAGTAGGGGCAGCAGCGTGGATGGGATGTGGGTTAGTGTGATGAATAAATTACTGATTTGTACTTGCAATAGTGAAGGGTTGCACATGTGGTGTTGTCATGGATGCAGGTTAGTTATGAATGTAATGGGGGCTTTCGTCTTGATATTTATATTGATTTTCTGAGCCTATATAAGGATAGTAAAAAGGGCTTGATTGGTGGACTATCCCCTTAAGAGGCTATGGTCTGTCTTCCAAGCCTATGTGTGAGGTGTGTCTGTGTTTGATGTCATTGTACCCCCAAACCACCTACTCTATCTAATTATGTATTTAATATAATTATATATTTATTATATTTATATATTCATTATATTTATATATTTTTTATAATTATATATTTATAATAATTATATATTTGTTATAATTATGTATTTATTATATTTAGAATTATATAATTATAATAATTTTATATTTATTAAATTTATATACATATTATTACTATATTTTTATTATAATTTTATATTTATTATATTTAATATTATTATATATTGACATATATAAATATAGTGGGTTGGTTATGGTGTGGGATTGGGAAAATGTAATACCAAAAAGCCATCCCATTTGGAATTGTGTTTCCTCATATCCACAATTGATTTTACACTATTTGGCATAAATTGTATAAAAACCCCCGCAAATTTATCCTCATGTGTATTAATATTTTTGGTGAGTATATATCATATGCTAGGGATTTTGATTAAATTATATTTTGAGTATCCTATACCATATTTGAAATGGTATAGAAGAACCATCGAGAAGATGACCACAAGATTTATATGAATAATTTAGATGTAAATAAAGTCTTGAAAATCAATAGTCAAATTATACACACCGCAACATTCTATATAAAATCATTGATTATTATGAGTAAAAAATAATAAATATATTTTTCCCTATTGAGATTAATGAATTTATTAACAACATCATTTGGTTTTAGGTATTGTCTCACACTGGTGCCACATAAATTACAGGGAGTTCTGATAACTATGACTCCTCCCAGGGCTCCCAGTCATATCGAACCCCTTAACTGATCATCCATATATCCCACATAGAATTCAAATGTAGTTGTCTGAACATACCCAACCACATGACGTGTTTTTGTGTGATCCCGACAAACTTCCTCCATACCCTTCTAGTCTCCTCCACCACCCACACTTCCCGGTCCATGTCTCTTTCCTCTGATTACCGAACCACCCCCAGCATCCCATCCACCTCCTATGTCATGCTCCCCATATTTAATCTGACATAATCTCCACACATCACTAGTGGCTTCTCTCTGAGGGTCCACTTATCACTGTATCTATTGATGCATAGAATATGATTGTTGTTTGGAATCATCCATTGGAACACCCCCCCCCCCTGAATCCCAACAGGAAACCCACACCACCTTCCTCCCATATCTATCAACTCAAAATCATCTTTTGACTTCCACACCAATGGCTCTGAGTCAAAACCATGGGAATGGACAATGGGCTTGAATACTTATTTACAAAGTCCATTCAATATTTTGAGTCTGATGGAATTATGATTTTTTAGGAGTGTTAAAGAATGTCCCCAACATAATGGCCTAGTAGAGAGGATGAATAGTACTATACTTGAAATAGTCTAGAGTGTGCTTTCATACTAATTCCTCCCAAAATAGTTTTTGGATGAGGTCGCCAGCATTATTGTCTTCCTTATCAAAAGGTGTCCCTCATCTGTGAATCCATTTAAAACTCCTCAAGAACTCTAATCCAGAGATCCCCCTTTTTATTCTTACTTTATGGTCTTTGGTTCTACAGTCTATGATCATGTAAATACAGATAAATTAGAACAGAGTTCCCTCAAGTTCATGTTTTTTTCTAATCCAGAGAGAGTGTATTTATATAATCTCTAGATAGTTAAACCAGGACCCCAAAAGTGAATTATTATAAGGGATGTGGTCTTTCATGAATCATCTTCTCATAATACCAAGGCTCCCACACTTTAATGTAGTGATCCAAACCATGATATGTTGGATGAAGATGAGCCAATGGAATATTTGGAAACTAATGTTAACCATACTCCAACTCCTCCTTAGACCATTGATGTAACTAATTTCAAGAGTAGTTCTCGTTCAGATTCTAATTCTAAACCTCCTATAACTCATCAGGATTATCAGCTGACTCATGGTAGGAAGAAGATATTCAATAAACCTCCTCCATGCTTCATATAGTATGATATTGCTTTTTATTATTTTTGTGTGGCCCATGATCTTATTGATGATGATCCCCAATATTTTAGGTATGATTTAAAAGGCCAAACTCAAAGAAATGTTTATTTTCTGTTAATGAAGAGATGAAATACTTAATGAATAACCATACATGGGATGTGGTAAACAAACCAATTAATTCTAAAGTAAGGGGTTTCAAAAGTATCTTCAAAATAAAGAAGTACAACACCAAGGGAAGTAAAATAAAATTCAAATCCAAGCTAGTTTCTAGGTGCTTCCCCTAGAGAGGGGGAATTGACTACTAAAAAAAAATTCCCCAGTTGTTAATCATTATTCCATTCATCTCTTGTTAGCCTTTATGACTTATAAGCACCTTTATATAGAGCAATTAGATTTCAAAACTTCTTTACTACATGGTTATTTGAATGAAATGATTTATACGAAACCTCTTTATAGTTGTCATGATAAATTCAAACCAAATGATGTATTATTTCTAATTATGTATCTTTGTGGCTTGAAACAAGCCTCAAGGTAGTGGTAGTTGAAGTTTGATTCATTCATTCTATGTAAAAAATTCATCTAAAGTCAGTATGATGCTTGTGTTTATTTCAAATCAACTAAAACTTGCATCATTTACATGCTGTTGTATGTTGATTATATGAACATCATATGAAAGTATATGAATATGATCTCCTATATCAAATACCAAATCAAAATAAATTTTAAAATTAAGGACCAAGGTGCATCTATGAAAATTCGTAGTGTTGAAATCATAAGAGGCATATGAAACAATTTTATTTATCTCACTCAACATGCTTATGTTTTAATTTTTTTTAAATAGGTATATGTTTGAAACTTTTAAAGCTTTTAATATCCTTATTACACCAAATTTTAAACATTCTCTAACTAAATCACCTACTCCTGAACAAGATATTGAATTTATGTCAAAAATTACTTATGCTAACATTGTAGGTAGCATAATGTATTCTAGGATTTTCACTCACCCATATATTGCTTTTATTGTTTGTTCTCTTAGTAAGTTCATGTACACTCTAGGGAATCCACATTACCATGCCCTTAAGTGGTTCCTTAAATATATTTCTTTTAAATGTCTTATTTTTTTCTTTGGTAGAAATATAGATTCTATTGAACTTATCTATGGTTTTTTTGAGGCTGACTATGATGGAAATGTAGAAACATGTAAATATTTAATCTACAAGGTGATTACTAATTTTGGAGGTTCTATTTATAGGAAGTAAAACAAGAAATTTTTTGATACATTTTAAACTATAGAATCTGAATAAATTTCTTTAACTATGGAAGTTAAAGAAATCATGTTGGTCAAAGGTATGCCTTTTGAACATAGAATTTACAATTCTATTATCAATGTTTATTCTGAAAACTAGTTAGAAATCCATTTATCTAAAAACATAGTTTTCCCTGGTTAGTCAAAGCACATAGATATTATATTACATTTTATTTGATATATCCTAGAACCAGGAACCATGTGTATCAATATTATACAATCTAAAATAAACCAATCTAATTATTTCACTAAATCTATGGTTCTATCTATGTTTAAATTCAATTTAGATAGGCTAAACATGGTTCTAGTTCTCTCACCCCTATGTGTAAGAACATCAACAAGTTTAATTGAAAATGGTGGAGATTTATGAATTAAGGTTTCTTCATTCAGTGTTAATATTAAATTTCATTTTATGTAGTCTTCTAATTAATATTTTTTACAATTTTATTTTATTTTATCCTTTATACATGTTGGACAACATTTTCCTTTGGGTCGGGTTATCTTTTGAGTTTTCCAACTCAGTGTGACACCTATTTGGGAGGCATGTTTGGTATATCATGTGACGTATTGGAAATCCACCATTTGGTGATCGCTTATTTGTGCACCATTGATCATTGGGCCACCCCACTACATCTGTTATTCTACATGGTTCCTTGTTATTTGAGATGTTGAAGTCTTTTTGGCTGAACTGTTTCACCATTTATTTGTGTCACCCATAGATTGGGGTTGTATTTTTTGGGAATAAATCATTGGAATGGGTTTTATCATCCATTCCCGACACTTAAGGATGATTCCATTATTATTCAGATACTTTTCTTCTTAGTGTAGCATTGCACTCTTGGTTTCATCAATGAAACCCTAGATCTGGTTCTTCATTCATCTCCCTTATGAATAATCTTGGCCTATCGTGCTCCCTTGGCCATAACTTGTTCCCCAACTCTAGTAGATATGACGACCTCCCTAGAAGAAAGATGTACGACCATATCCTTTCATGATGATCTAGTACAAATCAATGCAGAATATTGTAGTTGATCCATTCAATCTTGGAGGCCTCGCACCTAGTGATATCTTGAAGAGATCAGTACCGCCAGACTCCTTGTTATCTAGCACTGCAAGTATAGTTTTTAGCTTCATTTATTTTGTTTTCAACTTGTAATTTTTTTTATTTTATGTTATACTAAATCTTGTTGGTCTTATTGAATTATAATGTTTCCAAATTTCCATTCGAATTTAATAATACGTCTGTGTGTGTGTGGTTATCTTACCATGAATTTGGAACCCTAAGGGTTTAAAGCATGTTAAATTCTCTTGTTCATTTTCCTTTATTTAAATTGTGTTTTGGTTCTGTTTTGTATTATTGAACCCTAGAAACCAATTTTTATCTTCATTATATTGTGGTTGCCCGACTCCATTTACATTTCTCTTTAACCACAATAGTTGTCAATGTGAATTCTGATATGGAGAAAAATACAATCTATGGTATTCAATAGACTGAAAATTTCTTCACCATGCTCAACTCCTTTATTACTCTTGATTTAGAATTTTATAGGCTAAATGAATCATGAAGATTCAAGATATTACATACAATGTGGTTGGTGGTTGAGGAATCCAATACACCCTCTTCTAAGGATGACCTCAATGAAAAAGGGATGGATAGGGGGATATAAATTTAGATCAAGAAGGAAGCTAGCTAGCTGAAAATGACCCTACTATACATCATTGTTTGGAGGCTATCAAGGATCCTGTAAAGGATATGAAAGCATTAGAACATAAGAAAGCTGACATGTCAGGTAATTTAGGAAAAGCCGTAGAAGCCAAAGCATAACCTGAAAACATGCCATAGGAAATACATGTTAAGGTGGGTGATGATAGGGGAATAAATTAATGAGGTGGCCCATTGGTCACCCCAAAATGGATAAGATGATGTCATCCTCAAGGGCTTGGGAATGAAAAGAATGTTAGAAATAGATGTTAAAGAAGACAATCCTATCTCTTTTTTTATCTTGTTGGGAGGCATTTTTTAACATCATTTTTTGGTGGTGAATGTGACAAAACCTCTTGTCGCAACCCCTTGTTCTATGTATTTATCTTTTTCTAATAACTTTTTAGGGCCATTGGTTTTTTAGCCTATAGTTTATACTATATGAATGATTATGGGAAACCATAATTTTACAAATCCTAACACATTAAATACATGAAATTGTCATTTAGGAAATAAAATATCAATTATAATGAAAAAAATGATATAGGTATACATCAACAATAATTTATTGAAAAAATAGTTGGCATCTATCATTCATAGATTGATGGATTTATTTAATGGATATTTTTATACTAAATTATCACTTATAATAGAATTATTCATTCTCATTATGTTATTATGAATTCCCCTATATGCTGATTTATAATGGATTGCCAATTTTTTAGATAAAAAAATATTGTTATAGAATTTCCAATATTTAAATAAATTATAATTATGAAATATAAATATGGGTGGACCCATAAGAAATCTGACACCATTTAAATATTATATAAGAGATGAAACTTTTAAATGTTCATTTGTATTAATATTTTTTAGTGAGTATCTATTGTATTCATGGAATGCTGATTAAAAGAAATATTGAGCATCATATATCATATTTAAAATGGTCTAGTGGAAACATTGAGAAGATGGTCACAACATTTATATGAATAATTAAAAGTCAAATTATACACACAACAAATTTCTATATAAAATAACTTTTTATTTTCATTTGAAGATGATAAATATATTTTCCTCTGAAGAAAAAAATTACAGTATTGAAAACATCATGTAGTTTTAGTTATTATCTCAAATCGGTTTCAGATATGTTATTGATGGTTCTGATAACTATGACTCCCCCCAAGGCTCTTAGTCAGAATGAAAACCTAAATTGATCATCCTTAGAGTCCACTAAAAATTCAACAGTAGTGGTCTGATCATACCCAACCCTGTGTTGAACTGCCATACGATCACGCCCCACTTCTTTCATGCCCTTCATGTCTCCACCACCAACCATACATACCCCTGCAATTCTCCATCCGCTGATTTCCAGAACATTCCCAACATCCCTACAACCACCACCCATATCCTCCCCACCTTCCATAGGTCTTCATGTCTACACACCACTAGGAGAATCTCTTAGAGGGCCCATCTCTCGCTGTAGTCATTGATTCTTAGAATATGGTTTTCTTTAGGAATAATCTAGTGGAAGACCCCCCAAATCAAAATAAGAAACCCGTACCCCCTTATGGTATTAACGGGTGGTTTTGGCCAGTTCATCTTCACATTTAAAAGTATTTATAATTATCATAAATTTTAGTATGATCTATGATTGTGGATTTAGTTTACCTTTCATATCAAAATTTTTTTATTAAGATTATTAAATACACTATTGTTATGACAGTTTTATACTTTTTATAAACTGATGACTATTCTGTTAGTTCTAAAAATGTGTACTACATACAGTTTACATGTACTATAGCTAGATCTGAAGACTTCTTTCCCCAATGGTGATATTGATGATGAGATCTATTTTCTCCAACCAGAAGGCTATACAGATGAAAACAAATAGAAATTTGTTTTCATAGTGAACAAATCTCTATATGATCATAAATAGGCATTGAGGTGTTGGTACAAGAGATTCGATTCCTAAATCATGATCCTATGATACAACAGACATCATTAATATCCTTGTGGATATTTTAGTGGTTAAAATGGTAATGATTTCATCATTGGTTTTTTGTATGTTGATGACATTTTGGTTATAGTCCCCAACAATGATCAGATCCAAGAGACAAAGGCATAGTTGTCTAGGGAGTTTGATATGAAGGACTTTGGACCAGAAAACAAGATTCTTGTGAATCAAATTTACATACAGAGAAATAATGGTAATATTTGGATATCATGGATGATTTACTTGTAAAATGACTTGAAACACTTCATCATTCAAGAATATAAGATAATATATACCCCTCTTCTTGTTAATTTCATGTTATCCTCAATGATGATTCTTAAAAGTGAAGTAGAGAGGATGAAAATTTCACAAATACCATATACATTAGCAGTTGGTAATATGATGTTCAATTCGGTTTTTACTAGACCAGACATTTCACATGTAGTGGGAGCAGTTTGTCGGTACATGGTGAATCCAGGGATGGACCATTGGAGCATAGTGAAGAGGATCCTGAGATACATCAAGGACACCAAAAATGCTTTATTATGTTATAGAGTAACATATTTCACTATTGGAGGCCATGTTCATTCTAATTATATAGATGATTCTAACTGGATGAAATCCACTACTTGTTATATGTTTACTCTTATAGGAGGAGTTTTGAGATGGATTTCAATGATAAAATCAGTTGTACATTTATGCATTGTAAATGCAGATTACAGAAAAGATAAAAAGGCTTGAAAATAGGCTATTTTGGTGGGAATGTTTTTGGAGGAGATCAAGCCCAAACAATGGAAGATTCCATTGTTTTGTGATAGTCATATAACCTTTCACATTACAAGGAATCCATCTTTTCATTCTAGGAAAAATCACATTGGGGTACAATATCTCTTTGTGTAAGATGTGGGGGAGGAAGTATGTGTCTACATATAGACAATTCACAAAAAATAAATCTAGTGCATTTCATGAAAAAGGAAATTGACACTGATATGTTCATATGGTGAAGATCCTCAAGTGGCCTTATAGAGACAAGATTTGTATGTTTGGAAGATAGAAAGGATGTCTAAATATTTTATTGGTTCTCAATACATCTCCATGTGGGAGATGTGTTGGTAGATCATTTTTTTGGATGGTGTCACCCCTTTAATTATCAAGGGAGGGTAGGCCTGGCTGAAAGTTGGGTAGGTTTTTGGTGTTCAAACCCCACCAAACATCCAATAGGAGATGGAAGAAAGAGAGGGGAGATGCAGCCTATAAAATAGAATCTCCTATAATGTTTTCAGCATCTCACCCGGATCAACTTCATCAGTTCTCATCACCACTAGTTCATCATTTATCTGTGATATTTGTGAGTCATTTTACCCACATATTCAAGGGAGAATATTTACGATATTTTTCTCCATGTAATAGTGAAGGAATATGTACCCACTTTTACCCATAGCAAGATCCTTCTATTTACCTATGGTTTTTACCCCTTTCATTTTGGGGATTTTTTCACATTTACAACTCATTTCCATTTATTTCTTCATTTTCAATTTATTTTATTTCTTGATTATCACTCTAAAATTGTTCCATATTTTATCCATTCTCAACACCATCCTCTCATATCGAGCAACTCAGATTCATCTTTTGACTTCCACACCCATGCCTCTAAGTCAAACAAGTAAAAGTGCATGATGGTTTCTTTCCATAAGAGAACATCCCTTCTCAAAAATGTATAAAATAAACCTATCTAATTTCATGGGTAAGTCCAAAAATAGTTAATCCATTTACCAATTTTAATATATTGTTTTTTTATTTAATTATAAAATATTCACAGGAAGATGGACGTCACCAGTGTATGATTTTGTACTGTATAGGATGGGTGGTGATTAAAAACATCCACTCATGGTAACTAAAACAATATCCCCGGTTGGGGTTTGGGACGCATTGAATTTGTTTGGTGGTAGGTTTGTAGATACAAAATCGTCGGGCATCCTCCCAGCTATGGTTGCAGAATAATCAAAGGACTTGGTTGGAATATGCCAATATGATGGGTGATGGGAATAAAAAATCAAAGAGAATGTCCCTTTAGGCTTACACTTCCATTACATGAGTAAGGAGATTATTTCTTTTTAGGGTTTGGGGTTTAACATTGTAACCTAGAATCATTCTAGATCGAAACATGTGTTGGTCCATAATGTTCTTCCCAGTGGTCATGTGGTTCCATTCAATTAAAACCATCTTGCATGTCCTTAGGGTGTCTATGTTCACCCCCTAGAGGATCTCAAAAATAATTTTAAATGGTGTGCATGCTTGATTACTCTTCCCAATACCCAAATCCTCAACTATAGAGGAAGAACAGATGCTGTTGAAATTTATAGAAGGCATCAATTTTTTTTAAATTTTTAATATAAGAGGCATTGAAGGTGGGATTGACTTGCACAAACGATGGCAGATATGGTAACGAATTTTAAGATTATTTAAAATTTGAAAAGAAGTAAAAAACATAAGGCATGAATTGGGGAGAAGCTGACCACGATGCTTGTGCGAGGAGCAATGAAAGTGGGATGGCTTCACGGGGATAGTGGAGAGGGAATTTTTTAATAGATTTTAATTTTGTGTAAATAATATCGGATATCGAGTCTTTTAGAAAATGGATTCCAATATGCGTGAACATGTTCATGATTCTCCCATAGAAAGAGAATCCTGAACATGGTTCATGGTTGTCCCTCCCACCCAAATAGGCATCAACAACATTCACACCTCTTTAAATATATATTTATTAATTTTTTTGTTCATATAAAAGATTACCAATTTGTTAATAAATAATTTATTTCTCAATAATAGATTGTATTATTTATTATTAATTAATATCAAATTATTATGTTATTAATTAAACAATAATTTAAAAACTAACATTTAATAGTTTTAAATTAATATTCTTTGTTGAAATTTTTGTTGATAAAATTATTATTAATATGTAAATATATATATTTTTTATTAATTATAAATTGTATTATTTTTTATTAATTATTAATAGATTATTATGTTGTTAATATAATTAATAAAATTATAGATAATATAAATTGTATAATAAAGAAAATAATATAATTTGTATTTAAATAAATATTTACTAGTAAATAATTATATGATGATTTTAATATTTTAGTTATAAATCATGGTTAAATTTATTATTGATATAATTATTCATAATTATTTAATACAAAAATTAATTATTAATTATCAATTGTGTTATTCGTTATTAATTAATGATATATTAATATGGTACTGATATAATTAATAGCATAATAAGTAATATTTATTGTATAATAATGAAAATAAAATAATTTATATTCAGAAACATATTTACCCATTAATAATTATATTATTATTATTATTATTATTTTAAAAGGTTGGGGCCGAAGCGTCATTTTTATTAATAAACCAAAGCAAAAACCTCTTTTAACTGGGTAGAGGGAGACCCAATACATAGCCCGAAGGCCCAGTGGGCTTGTAGCCCATTACATAGCCCGTATGCCCAAATTTGTGGCCAAATTCTTATTCTGTGAATAGTAACTCGGCTGCTACAGTACCCGCATAGTATCTCCGCCGCTACAGTGCCCTGCCACCGCTACAGTTCCCGCCGGTCAACAGTACCGCCGCTGCTACAGTACCCGCTACAGTACAGCTACAGTAACCTGCGCCCAATGGGTTTTGAACCCCCATTTTTCATGTAGTATTACGGGGTGCTTACCACTAAGCCAAACCCCAACTACAATTATATTATTATTATTATATTATATCAGATTATTAAGTAATTAAATATTTAAGAATTATATAATATATAATATTAATATTAATAATATTTATTGAATTGAAAATAATGTAATTATTAATATTTAATAATTCATTTAAGATGATTATACAGTATCTTAATACATAGTATTTTAATCCATATTATGTATAATTAATAATCATCTTAAATTAATTATTAAATATTAAAGATATTTATCAAATTAAAAATAGTAATATTATTAACAATTAACAATAGATTAAATAATATTCACTATTATACATAATATGGATAATAATGATATGTAGTATTAATATAAATAACAAATAGTAAATATTTTTTCTACCAATGTAATTTTGTTAATGTTTGGGTCGAAGCCTCTTTATTATGAAATCAATGATGTATTTCTATCTTGGAAGAAGGATACAAATTAGATAGCCTATAGGCCCAAGGAGTAGTGGCCAATGAACATGGACCAATGGCCCTCGAGTAAGAAAGCCCAAATTCTAGGCCTAAAGGCCCATTTTTTGCCCAAAGGCCCATCCTATGGATTGCACTACTACAATACTTGGGCTGCTGCAGTACCTTCCATAGTTACACTACTGCTACAATTGTGTCAATGTTATAGTCCTATAACAGTGTTGCTATGATACTCGAAAAATTATCCTTTCCTAGTTTTAAACATGGGTCTTTTGGATGCAATGTTATGGGGTTTACCACTCAGGCACCACCCCAACTACATTATTATTACTAATGTAGTTATTAATATTAATGTTTCTTATTTGTTTAGATATATTTTTATGAACTTCCAATTATATCAATTAATTTATTTATACAACATTATGTAATATATTATAGTATGTTTTTAGACAATATATAAATAATGATTTAAAAAGCTATAAATTATATCAATCAAACCTGCGTATATGGATTGGATGCTCTCATATGCCACAACTAGGGGTGTGTGTGTGTGTGTGTAATGAGTCCACATGTGCTTGTCTACGTCTCTTCTCTGGCAGACACTACCCTTGTATTTCATCTCTAGCACGCACCTCCACACCATCCTATATGGACGGCAACAGATGTATAGTGTCTCTTCATGTAACATGTCCTAACCTTAAGGATATGTTGGGTCGGAGCATGACTCCATAGTAGAAGAAGTCACATCAACACACCAGAAGATTCACCTAGAGGACTTTTATTACCTAAAGGGATTTTGTCTCCTGAAGGAATTTTACACATTACCTGGAATATTTTTACAACGTACACAAAGGATTTTTCTCTCAGTACACCCAAAGGAATTTTTGACACCATTCCCACTAATGTACAATTTTGATGTACAATCGATAATCACAATCGAGACATGCCGCTTATCCTCAATAACTAGGAGTACTGTAGATAAATGTCACCCCCATCATATCTCATTGCACACCACATTCAATCATAACCACAGACACACCATCTTGGATGTATTCACATTCTTCAATTTATTCATATCATCATTTTTTCACACCAGTAACTACAAACATGGAAACCCCTTCTCGGTTCTCTCTTGTCCACTACATCATGTTGGCACCCCTCCAAAAATATGTAACTGTATCATCTTGTAATGAAACCAAATCCATATATATAATTAATTCATCTGACATTAAATTCACCATCCAGTAATATATATAATTAACTATCCATTAATATTGGGTGGAAAACCTATAATAATTTTGAGGTAAATTTCTCAATTATTAATTTTATTTCTCCTAAATATTAAAATTTTAAATCAAAAAATCCCAATAATCTCCAGCTTGATTATTAATTTAAATACTCTACAATCAACTTTCACCTAACATTGACTTCCAAAACAATCACTGAGTACTTGTGGTTGTGTTCTTCAAGTTCTATCACCTTCCAGATTTTCAGTAGCCTTAAACAAAGCTCCAAATGTCACCCAATGAACAGAACACACCACATGACACCTATGGCCAAGAAAAATTTTGATATTCCAGTAACACCACTAATAACACTATCATCATTCAATTACTTCTTCATTTTTAATCTTAGTTAAAGATGTCTTAAGGGGATGAAATTCTCTAATTGTAAAAAGAATGGTCATAATGTTGATAATTGTAAATTTAAATTTCCAACGATATATAAGAACCCTGTTTAAGGGGTAATTAGTTGGATTCCATAGTTTAAAGAGTCATGTAATAGAGATATTATGATAATAATTATCTATCAGGTAAATCCCTAGACTCCATTAGGCATGGGGATAGTGCATATGGACAGTCTGAAGCTGAACCACTACATACCTCCTTATTTTCTGCAGATGTAGTTGAAGGGCCTATGGTTTGTAATTTTGGTCAAAAATTTAATGAAAACTTTGACATAAATAATGGTTAAGATGATCATTTTGTGTATTGACATACTTCTTCTTGGAAATGGGGGGGGGGGCTTATTTGATTAATATTTAATGGATTTCCCTAACAGTGATGTTGGGGGGGAGATCTCACAAAGTTAATTGAGGGCCATTATGTGTCCAATGTGAAGTTTATGCCTTATATTGGATCTATTTATGTGGGAAAGGAGGTTTCCCACTCAAAATGAATGGTCCTACTCGTTTTCATGAGATTAATATTTGAAACCCAGCGAAACATGCCTATGTCAATGGGAATGAACCAGAGGTGGTGCATAAGCCCCTTCCAATGGTAAGGTTTTTTATTATTGCAAATACGATCAACAAGAATGTGGAGGAAACTATACATGAGGTTATGGAAGGATACCTTCCCACTATGACTGTTTATTTCTCTCCCAGTTAGGGCCCGGGTGTATTTTCCTGTGCTATGGTCTGGGAAACTTGTTTTGGTAAGGTTGCTGATTGGAATGTTGATATAGGGAAGAATCCACTCAAAGCTAATAATCGGAATGAAAATTATTTCACAATGCTCAACTCCATTAATACTCTCAAATTTTTAATTTTCTATATGAAATATATCAAGGAGGCCTAGAGTATTACATAAAATGTGGTGTTGGTTGAGGGCTCTAATGCCCCCTCTTATAAAGAGGACCTCACCAGACAGGCTCGATGTGGTGGCTATATCTTTGGATCAAGAGGGAAGATGACTGTCTGAAAAGGACCATTCTATACAACATGGTTTGGTGGCTTTTAAGGAGAATTTATAGGAGATGATAGCATTAGAATATTAGGAATTTTACATGTCATGTAATTTAGGAAAAGAAACTAAAGCCATAGAAGAACATGCATACATGCGAAAGGATGAAAGGTTGGCATTGAAAAGAGCTTGGATTATTTAGGTGGCACATGGGTCACCCGAAGAAGGATAAGAGGATTTCATCCTCAAGGTCATGGGAATGCATATAATTTGGGAAATTGACTTTAAAGAGGACAACCTTTTCCCTTTTGTATTCCCTTGCATGAATGCATTGTTTTTCTTTTGATGTATTGGTGGAATATTTGACACATGCTCTTGTATTAACAAATACTTCAATGTATCTATCTCTTTCTAATATGTTTTTTGGGATATGTGTTTTTTATCCCATGGTTTTCACTATTTGGACAATTATGGAAAATTATAAGTTTACTGATCTTCACACATTAAATACAATGACATTATCATTTAGGACAAGGACGATCAATTGTAATGTAAAATATAAATAATAGAATACACGACCATCAATTTATTGATAAAAATATCATGCATCCATCACAGGTAGATTTATGCAATTATTTAATGGATGGTTTTATCTAAACATATCACTCATAAGAAAAATATACATTCACATTATGTTATTATGAAATCCCATGTATGCTGATTTACCATGGATTACTTATTTTTTAGAAAAAAAATTTATGTCACTTCTAGCTATATTAGATGTGAAATTTCAATATTTATATAAAGTAAAAATTATGAAATATAAATATGGTTGCACCCACATTCCATCTAACATGACTTGAAGATTACATAAGATATGCATCTATTAAATGGTTATGTGTATTAATATTTTTCGATGAGTGTATATCATTGTAACACCCTGAGATTTTATGAAAACTATTCTTTTTAATTTCATTAATGTCTTGTGTTGTACGCTACACCAAAAGGAGCCTCCACAACACGGATTCTTGACTTTCCTTTCATTACACGCAATCGTGACCTTCCTCGATAGCGTGTGTAGTACGGAATATCAAGTTTCACTAAACAACGATATGATATTAAAATATTATTAAAACTAGCCGCTATGAATAGTAATAACCACTTTTTGAAATTTTGTAAATTTTATTTTTCAAAATGGACTTTATTTTTGGATTCTGAATATCGAAATTAGCATAGGGTGAAATTTTGTTACTTTTCGGCTAACTTTCATTTTCTGATGAATAGTGAAAATTACTAAATTTTAATTAAAAACAACATTTTTAATCAAAATAATTAATAGTGATAAATTATTAATTTGAGTGGTTTTATAGCATATTTAGAATATATTTTTACAATATAATACAATTTTGGTCATTGGATGTAATTTCACATTTAAAACAGACATAAACAACTGGCAATCTTTTGATAGTTATTATCTCTTAAGAACAAACTATTTGTTTTGACGACAGGAATTAATTTTTAAATTAATTAATGAAACTGATATGTTTTGAATTTGGTGAAATAGACATAATTTTTTAGTTCATAATATCAAATATATCTTAGGCCTAATTTTTGGTATTTTTCTGGAAACATTCATTTTTTGATGAATAGTGAAACCACTAAGTGGTAGTTAAATAAAATGAATTTTTCATAAAACTTAATTTTACTGCTTCTGTGAGTGGAATTTCAAAAATCCGAGAGACACGGTTGATGTCAGTAAGTAAAATGTGGTTCAATGAGATGAAAATAATTTTTGGTGAATAGTAACTTTTACATTTTTTTACCACCGTTAAAAGTAAATTGGGTAATTAAGGGTACAAATGTTATTATTATTACCCTAACACATGTCCTAATTCTATAGGATAAGTTTAATTCGACAAAAAACAACCTTATGAATAAAATATGACCATTTAGGGCCACTTGGATTAGATTAGGACATTTATTATTAATTTATTTAAAGAAGGGTTAAAATATTTAAAATCAATGTTTAATAACTAAATCATTTTCAATATAGGGTTATACATAAGATAAATTCAAATATAAATATTCATTTGAAATCTAAAACGATTTCCTACATAAAGATATTTTATTTTTAATTTTTAGACATTAAAATGTTAATTTATTTTTGACACAAAGATGATGCAGTAATTATATTATTAATGAAATATTGACATAATTGATTTTATAAATACCCAAATAAATGTAATTTATGATTTTTTATGAATTCACCTAATTTTATAGGTTAATATGACATGTTATTATTGATTTAATTAACTTTTTTTGAACTAATCATTCTGTTACGATTTTCACAAAAATCAATTACAAAATAGTGTCAAAATTGACATAAAATAGTTTTTAAAACAAATATTATATTATTAATTTTTATTTTATTTCTAAAAATATAATTTTCGGCCAAATTAATAAGATAAGGTTATATATATTAATAATATACATCTTGGGGTTCGTTTGGTTGCTTATAGTATGTTTATTGACCTTATAGTATAAGAACACAAGAAGACATGGTAAAAGTAAAATTATTTTACTTAATGATAAATCTAAATGATAAGGTTAAAATAGGAACCTAAACTTGTCTAAATTCTATTGGATGATATTATTTCGACCCATCCCCACCTTATCTTTCAAATAAATCAATTTGGAGATATTTAAAACCGAATTTGGATTTATAAAAAAATAATATTTTTAGTTATTCCAAAGGTGCCCCTCTCCTCCCTTATAAAAGGGAACCTCCTCCCTCTCTTCCTCACACCACTTGGAGACTTCAAGCTCGGCCAATACCTGCCAAATTCTCTTCTCAACTTCCCTAGAAACATCCTAGAGGTCTTGTTCTTCTTCAAAGACCAATTTTAGTGCCCTAAGAAGAGGACTCAAATAGGCACTACAAAGAAGAGGTAATGTCCGTTACCGATTCTTTCAACATTATTTCTACTTCCACTTCTTCTTATTATGTTGTTTCATTATGAAGTAATAACATAAGTATAATTAATATAATTATATGTTATTATAAGTATGAAACAACCCTATTTCACCATCTATCCATCCTATAGAAAACGAAATCACCGCACGTGCGTACGTACGGAATACCATCTCCACGTCGTGGTGTAATCTATTTTCCATCACCACCTTACTTGGATGGGTATAATGGTGTACATAATAACTATATATGATTATTGTAAAGTGGTATTTATTCTGAAATAGTATAAATACACTCCAATAAAATTCCACGATCATGAGAACGATATCATCGCTCGTGCGTATGTACGGACTACCGTCTCCACGACGCGATGAGATTCATTCTCCATGTTAACCATTCATGAAAGATTATAAAGTATATATAAAAAGTAATAATGAAATATATAAAATAATAATGATACCGGATTTATGTGTATATATATGTATGCCATCTACTTAATTCCATTCAACTCAATAAAGAAACGAAAACATCGTTCATGCGTATGTACGGCCTACCGTCTCCATGAATGGTGTATTTATTTCCATTTACTAATCTATTATATATATGTATATTCTGAATATATATTATATATAAATCATGTTTTATATTCTGTAATTAAGTAATCATGGTCTATGTAATCATATGAATAATTACAAGTCAAAACACGGACGACAAATGAAACGATTTTACCCAAAACGCTCTTTAACATGGAATTTACAAAAGAAGGGGTAAAATAAAGTCATAAGTGAACCATATATGATATAATAAAAATATTTATGATTCTTGAATAAGTAAACAACATTATTTAAATCATGATACAGGAGGTTCGGACACTTATGAAGCCAATCAGACCTAAGGTAAGGGAAAATATCACAATCTCATTTTTATCCGAGATTGTTTATACTTTGGTATTTACTGGGGTGTATTTTATCATCCACATCCATGTTTCCTCAATATGTAATATTATTTCCATCCACCTACAATTTTTCAAATCCAATTTTACCCTTCAGTGAGTTTTTAGTAAAAAATATGAAAGGAATCTTTTGTCGTTTTTCGTACGAGGTACTTTTTGACTTTTCTGACAAAAGTACGAGAATAATGTTTTTTTAACTTATACGGAATGAAGGGATTTTTAAAACATCATTTCCAAGAAGCTTACTTTACATGTTTTCAAGTTTATTTTTAATCAACTTCTTTTAGTTTAGAATTTTATGACATGTTAAGAAAGGAAAATTGTTTTTGAAGGAGAAAGGATATTTTCCTCAAGAATGGAGTTCAAGTGTTTTATCAAAATTATTTTCCATCTAAGATAATAAAGGGTTCTGTTTATATCCATATTATTACATTTATTTGATTATGTTGTGATGGAATTATTTTTATGGATTCTTTTATCTTATATGAATTGTTTTATGATGTCATGATGTTTAAGAATCCCATTTTTATTACATGGGTTATGCTATGATGTATGGTTTATGATTTTGTTGCACATATAAGAATGGTATCATTATGAGAAGGGTGGGACCTATATCTCCCACCAATGCATTGGGTAAAGATTTTATATCTCATGAGATAGACATGGTTGGAACGACATGTTAAACCAGTTCAGTGAAACAGGACTGAAATGAGGAGTGAACTCGGTTCAGAAATGGACTTTGTCCAATAAGATAGTCTTGGAAATGAGTCTTGACTAATAAGAAATGATTATCTATGATTATGTGTGTATGCCACAATGTTTCATGTTTTATGTTATGATTATTGGGATTACATTTCACTACTATGATTTATCCCATGTCATAATGTTATGATCTCTTTTGCAGGTTAATATTTCCAAAATGTTATGTTCTTATGAATATGTTGTGATTGATATATCTTTTGTTTACCCTTACTGAGCATTTGTGCTCACCCTTTTATGTTTTCTTTTTCCCCAAGATATAAGGAAAGGTTTTAGGTAAAAAAAGGAAGATCTGTATGGGAGATGTTGAAGATCTTCCCCCGAGATTAGATGATTATATTCCGAGTTTCCGAAGACACTAAACTATTACGGTCCTTGTGTGTGTGTTTTTTTTATGTACTAAGTATTCCAAAAAAGTAATGTAATATCCATGTACGTCAAGCTTAGGGTCTCTACAGTTGGTATCAGAGGAAAGGTTTAGTCAACCTTTCGAAACTAGGATGAGAAAACGTTAGTGAGATCCCTAGAGATATTTCTAAGGTATGTCTAGGGATGTCTCTAAGGTTAAGTATACGTATAGGTTATAGTCCTGGAATGGCTCTAACGATCTAAGAATTTAACCTAAGATGTTAGATATTGAGGGTACTCCCCCTTTACTATGTTGTTTTCTCTAGCATGATTTTTGCCTCTCACAGAATTCTTTTTGTGTTTTAGTTAATGGAGGGAACCAGAAGGAATTCGGTTAACATTTAATCCAATGGACAAATTGGGGACTATGAGCAACAAAATTGTGTAATTCCTAGAGAGAAAGATATTGTGATTATGTCGAATCAATCATCGCGATATATGATTAACTAGGTGAAATTTAGTGGTATCCCTAATTCATCAAAGAAGAGGAAGATAAACTATTATGCATGTTCGCATGTTGAGGAGCATGAAGAAAGGAAGATTGAGATTTCTAAAGAAGGGAAGAAGAACCTTGAGGAATACCTCAAATGGAGGGAATGATGTTATCTGTGTGGAGAAAAGTGTCATAGAGAGACAGACGGTTATGGAGTTCAATGTATTATTTGTGGAGAACATGGGCATTACCCAACTCAATGCCCTGACCTAAAAAGTTACTTCTAAATCAAGGAAGGACTTATTCCAGGACAATACTTGAAGATGATGGATTGAAGTGTTTATGTATTGGTATTCAAGAATAATTTTGTTGAGGTACTTTTATTGTGTATTAGAATATTTTTGTATTATTCTATTGTGGTTTTCAATAATTGTAAGGTATCGGTAACCATGAAAAGTGATTCAAATATTTTGGAAAGCAGATGATATGCACATCATGAAGGGATAAGGGGAAAATGAAATGTTTGACAGTATTCATGAGCTCATGATTGTTATAAGGACTAAGTGATATCATGGTTTGAGTATAATGAATTTTGAGGATTTTGGTTTGTGGAAAGTGTTAACTTTTAACTACATTCATGTTTTCACTAAGGTTCAATGGGTATTCATTCTTCAAGAGAATACATGATTAAGGTATTCACATGTTTGTAATTTGACCAAAAAGATATATCTTATCATATATGGGGGATAAATGATGGAATTCACGTGATTGTTATGTGACGTTTCAAGTAATCGTTTTCTTTATACTATGAGCTTGGACCGAAGTATTTTTGATAAGCCTAAATATTGGAATGGATTATGTTGGACATAAGTTAGTATTGTTTAAGGATAGAAGTTTTTTGATATTACTTATGGGATGTCATAGTAATGTAGTTTTTTAAAAAAAAGGACAACCTTCAGGATGGACGACAACCCATCACGTCGGAAAAGGCTGTGGGAATCGAACCCACAACCGAAGTGCGACTGGCCTTTATCGCCTACCACTGGACTACAGGAAGTCCCTCTTTAGTAGAAACTAGTTTTATTATATTAATCAATATGATGTAATAATTATAAGTCCATTTTAGGAAACATATATGATTAATCTCACTATAGATGGACTTATGTATTTTTTGATAACTTTTCTAACCTTTTGTTTGAGACAGATGGAATGGCCCATCATTCTATCACATGATCTGCTAACACATCATGAATGACAAATTCAACTTCATTTATTTAAGAGATGAAGTGGAAATTTTCCAAATAACGACCAACGGTGAGACTGTACCAAAATCACGAAAGTATTTCTTCAAATTCCAATTTCATCAACTATAGGGAAATGATCTTGAAAACCAAAAATGTTGTCCTATTGCTCTTATATCTGATGAATCAGACGGTACCTTAGATCGTCACAAATTTATGGCTTTGTGATTGCTGGCTTTTCAATAGCCATGTTCTCTACCACTCTCCATCAGAACATGATGGTTAGATTTCTCTTGCATATCCATATTTTAACCTATGTGGAAACCCAGTGATTAGTTTATTTGGGTAACCGTTACATTTCATACTTTTGTTTTTAAAGATTGGTTTTGGTATTCCTTTTTACAATGTGGGTTTTTATTAACAAAAGTTTCAAGTAGTAAACCATTTATAACCCCGAAGAATTTCGAGGGTGAAATTCATTTTAAGGGGGGTAGAATGTAACACCCTGAGATTTTATGAAAAATATTCTTTTTAATTTCATTAATGTCTTGTGTTGTACGCTACACCAAAAGGAGCCTGCACAACACGCATCCTTGACTTACCTTTCATTACACGCAATCACGACCTTCCTCGATAGCGTGTGTAGTACGCAATACCGAGTTTCACTTAACAACGATATGCTATTAAAATATTATTAAAACTAGCCATTATGAATAGAAATAACCACTTTTTGAAATTTTTTAAATTTTATTTTTCAAAATAGACTTCATTTTTGGATTCGGAATATCAAAATTAGCATAGGGTGAAATTTTGGTACTTTTCGACTAACTTTCATTTTTTGATGAATAGTGAAAATTACTAAATTTTAATTAAAAACAACCTTTTTAATTGAAATAATTAATAGTGATAAATCATTAATTTGAGTGGTTTTAAAGTATATTTAGAATATATTTTTAAAATTTAATACAATGTTGGTCATTCGATGTAATTTCACATTTAAACCAGACATAAACAAGTGTCAATCTTTTGATAGTTATTATCTCTTAAGAACACGCTATTTGTTTTGACGATGGGAATTAATTTTTAAATTAATTAATGAAACTGATATGTTTTGAATTTTTTAAAATAGACATAATTTTTGAGTTCATTATATCAAATATAGCTTAGGCCTAATTTTTTGTATTTTTCTGGAAACTATCATTTTTTGATGAATAGTGAAACCACTAAGTGGTAGTTGAAAAAAATGAATTTTTCATAAAACATAATTTTACCGCTTCTGTGAGTGGAATTTCAAAAATCCGAGAGACACGGTTGATGTCAGTAAGTAAAATGTGGTTCAATGAGATGAAAATAATTTTTTGATGAATAGTAACTTTTTAATTTTTTTACCACGGTTAAAAGTAAATAGGGTAATTAAGGGTACAAATGTTATTATTATTACCCTAAAACATGTCCTAATTCTATTTCATAAGTGTAATTCGACCAAAAACAACCTTGGGAATAAAATATGACCATTTAGGCCCACTTGGATTAGATTAGGACATTTATTATTAATTTATTTATAGAAGGGTTAAAATAGTTAAAATCAAAGTTTAATAACTAAATCATTTTTAATATAGGGTTATACATAAGATAAATTAGAATATAAAATTTCATTATAAATCTAAAAATCTTTCCTACATAATGATATTTTATTTGTAATTTTTAGACATTAAAAAAGTTAATTTATTTTTGACACAAAGATGGTGCAGTAATTATCTTATTATTGAAATATTGACATAATTGATTTTATAAATACCCAAATAAATGTAATTTAAGACTTTTTATGAATTAAACTAATTTTTAGGTTAATATGACATGTTATTATTGATTTAATTGACTTTGTTATAACTAATCATTCTGTTATGAGTTTAACAAAAATCAATTACAAAATAGTGTCAAAATTGACATAAAATAGTTTTCAAAACAAATATTATATTATTAATTGTTATTTAATTCCTAAAAATCTACGGTTCGGCCAAATGACTTAGATAAGGTTATATATATTAATAATAAACAACTTGGGGTTCGTTTGGCTGCTTATAGTAAGTTTATTAACCTTATAGTATAAGAACACAAGAAGAAACGGTAAAAGTAAAATTATTTAACTTAATGTTAAATCTAAATGATAAGGTTAAAATAGGAACCTAAACTTGTCTAAATTCTATTGGATGAGAGGATTTATACCCATCCCCACCTTAGCTTTGAAATAAATCAATTTGGAGCTATTTAAAACCGAATTTGTCTTTATAATAAAATAATATTTTTAGTAATTCCAAAGGTGCCCATCTCCTCCCTTATAAAAGGGCACCTCCTCCCTCTCTTCCTCACACCGCTTGGAGCCTTCAATCTCGGCCAATCCCTGCCAAATTCTCTTCTCCACTTCCCTAGAAACATTCTAGAGGTCCTGGTCTTCTTCAAAGGCCAATTTTAGTGCCCTAAGAAGAGGACTCAAAGAGGCACTACAAAGAAGAGGTAATGTCTGTTACCGATTCTTTCAACTTTATTTCTTCTTCCACTTCTTCCTCTTAGGTTTTGTAATTATGTTGTAATAACATAAGTATCACTAATATACTGATATGTTATTATAAGTATGAAACAACCCTATTTCACCATCTATCCATCCTAAGGAAAATGAAATCATCGTGCGTGCGTACGTACGGAATACCGTCTTCACGCCGTGGTGTAATCTATTTTCCATCACCACCTTACTTGGATGGGTATAATGGTGTATATAATAACTATATATGATTATTTTAATGTGATATTGATTCTGAAATATTATACATACACTCCAATACAATTCCACGATCAAGAGAACGATATCATCGCTCGTGCGTACGTACAGACTACCGTCTCCAGGACGCGATGAGATTCATTCTCCACGTTAACCATTAATAAATTATTATAATGTATATATAATAAGTAATCATGGAATATATGACATAATAATGATTCTGGATTTATGTGTATATATATGTATGTCATCTACTTAATTCCATTCAACTCAATAAGGAAATGAAAATAGCGTTCATGCGTACGTACAGCCTACCGTCTCCATGAACGGTGTATTTCTTTCCATTTACTGATCTATTATATATATGTATATTCTGAATATATATTATATATAAATCATGTTTCATATTCTGGAATTAAGAAATCATGATCTAAGTAATCATATAAATAATTACAAGTCAAAACACGGACAACAAATGAAACGATTTTACCCAAAACACTCTTTAACATGGAATTTAAAAAAGAATGGGTAAAATAAATTCATATGTGAACCATATATGATTTCATAAAAATAAGTATTATTCTGGAATAAGTAAATAACATTATATAAATCATTATACTGGAGTTTCGAACACTTATGAAGCAAATCGGACCTAAGGTAAGGGAAAATATCACCATCTCATTTTTATCCGAGATTGTTTATACTTTGGTATTTACTGGGGTGTATTTTATCATTCACATCCATGTTTTCTCATTATGTAATATTATTTCCATCCACATAAAATTGTTTAAATCCAATTTTACCCTTCGGTGAGTTTTTAGTAAAAAATATGAAAGGAATCTTTTGTCGTTTTTCGTACGAGGTACTTTTGGACTTTTCCAACAAAAGTATGAGAATAATGTTTTTTTAACTTATACGGGATGAATGGATTTTTAAAACATTATTTCCAAGAAGCTTTCATTACATGTTTTCAAGTTTATTTTTAATCAACTTCTTTTAATTTATAATTTTATGACATGTTAAAAAAGGAAAAGTGTTTTTGAAGTAGAAAGGATATTTTCCTCAAGAATGGAGTTCAAGTGTTTTATCAAAATTATTTTCCATCTAAGATAATAAAGGGTTATGTTTCTATCCCTATTATACATTTATTTGATTATGTTGTGATGGAATTATTTTTATGGATTCCTTTATCTTATATGAATTGTTTTATCATGTCATGATGTTTAAGAATCCTATTTTTATTACATGGGTTATGCTATGATGTATGGTTTATGATTTTGTGGCACACATAAGAATGGAATAATTATGAGATGGTTGGGACCTGTATCTCCCTCCAATGCATTGGGTAAAGATTTTATATCTCATGAGATAGACATGGTTGGAACGGCTTGTTAAACCGGTTCAGTGAAACAGGACTGAAACGGGGAGTGAACTCGGTTCAGAAATGGACTTTGTCCACTAAGATATTCATGGAAATGAGACTTGACTAATAAGAAATGATTCTCTATGATTATGTGTGTATGCCACAAAGTTTCATGTTTTAAGTTATGATTATTGGGATTAAATTTCACTACTATGATTTATCCCATGTCATGATATTATGATCTCTTTTGCAGGTTAAGATTTCCAAAATGTTATGTTCCTATGAATATAATGTGATTGATATTTCTTTTGTTTACCCTTACTGAGAATTTGAGCTCACCCTTTTATGTTTTCTTTTCCCCATGATATAAGGAAAGGTTTTAGGTAAAAAAATGAAGATCTTTATGGGAGATGTTGAAGATATTTCACCATGATTAGAAGATTATATTTTGAGTTTCCAAAGACACTAAACAATTACGGTCCTTGTGTGTGTGTTTTTGTTATGTACTAAGTATTCCGCAAAAATAAGGTAATGTCCATGTACGTCAATCTTAGGGTCTCTACAATCATCTTCTAGTAATGTTGATTAAAATAAGTTTTAATCATCATATACCATATTTGAAATGGTATAGATAAACCATTGAGAATATGATCATAAAATTTATATGAATAAAATAATGTCTTGAAAATCAATAGTCAAATTATACACAACACAACTTGATATATAAAATCACTATTTTTTATTACTTCAAAAAAATTAATATATTTTCCTATAATGAGAAAAATAAATGTATTGAAAAAATCATGAAGTTTATGTATTGACTCACATGAGTCCCAAATAAATTATTTAAAATTATGACAATTATAAATCCTCTCAAGGCTTAGAGTCGGATCTAACCCCTTAATTGATCTTCCTTATAGTCCACTAAAAATTCAATGGTAGTGGTCTAATCCTTCCTGACCATGTGTTTTTCTACCATTCAATCATGCCCTAATTTTTCAATGCCCTTACTGTCTTCTCAACCACCCACACATCCCTCTGTAGGTTGTCTTCCTTGAGTTTTTAATGTATTTTCTTATTTTTTAAATGCGCGGAGGTTAATTTTTAAAAACCATTATGCATTAAAAGTGGTTGGGGTGGGCCTTTCCCATCTCTTTCTCCTTTCCATATATCAGTGATGTGGATAATGCGGTAGGGGGCACCATTCTCTAAAAGAAAAATTTAATGGTGACCAGGGGGAGCACACCATTCGCCTACAGTACAAGTGAAAGGTGCTCTCTGGCCGCCTTTCACTTAATGAACTACAAAAGGGGGGCCTCCCCATCCTCTCCATTTCAAAATCTTCCCCACATCCCTCTTATTTAAAAATTATTCCTTCTCTCTACATTATATGTTGTCTCTCTCTCCGTAGAAAAGCTTTTCATTGTGCGTGGTCGATTCAGTGGCCTAAAAGAAGTCTGCATTTTTTGTGATGCGTCATTTAGAGGTATTTTTATTATTTATTTTTAATTTATTTATTTATTTAATTTAATTATTTTTATTTATTATCAAATATGTTATTTATTATTTACTTTAGTTAATTATATATATTTTATAAATAACAATTATTATTATAATTGATTAAGTATACATTGAATTATGATTAAGTTATGATTATGTAATGATGAAAGTTTTATTAAATATTGTTTAAATTATGACTAAATTATGATTATGTGATTATTAAAGATTTATTAAAGATTGAATAAACAATTAATGATTAACTATTGATTAATTAATGATCAAATAATTTTTTAAGGGACGATTAGATAATGATCAATGGATGATTAAAGGTTGATTAAGGGATAATTAAAAATGATTAAGGAATTATTATCCATTGGTTAACTAATGTTTAAGAAATTATTAACTAATTATTAACTAATGGTAAACTAATGATGAACTAATGGTTAAATAATGATTAACTAATGGTTAATTAATGATTACTTTCATCTCTTAGGATACAAGAAAAAGTTCTAAAATCATGGTAGCCTAAATATTTTGTGGCTATCTAAGAAATAAAATCAATATATGGATACAAAAAATTTGATATGGTTCTAGAAAATATGTACCCTGAGGTAACAAATCTAACAAGGTGTTCCAATCATGTCTCGGGAAAACCTTCTGAACCACAACGGCCCTTGTTGCATCCTAGTTTGACACTCCCAAGGGATATGCATTAGAATATTCATAATTTCTTTTTTAACTACTAAAATTCCATTAGGGTGATTAAAAACTATACTAACAAACATTAGTATCATATTTTATGATATAATATGTTGTAAAATTTTGGAATCACAATGATTATATGGTCAACCCTCATTTTCAATAGTAATCATATAATGTTTCGAAAAGTGAGGTAAGAAGAAGAGATAACCAAATAAATTAAATTATCATTGGTAACGGTAATATTATGATCATATAAAGTGAAATGTATAAGAACAAACACATTAAATTAAACAATAATAATTTAAAAAAGACAATAAATATGTTGAAATTTTTCAATAGAACATGGTTTGGATGATATAAGCCTCACTTTAGATGTGAGGTAAGATCTAGCTTCTGTTTTGTTGGTATCTTAATAACATCTTCGAATGATATGTACATAACTTTGGAATTTTGAAAATATATTAGTCTTCTAGTAACATCTAATATAACATCTTTGATATTTTATTACATAGATGAAAGATTTTCAATATTTCATAGTTATGTACATACCTTTTGAAGATGAAAATAATTTACCCACTGAAAATATGATGAAATTTACCTCACTTTTGAAGTGAGGCACATATCATCCAAACTATGATGTATTGAAAAATGTGAAGTTATTTTTTTATTTTTTAAATCATTCATTTGTTATTTAATGTGTTTTTTCTTATCCATTTTCCATTTTATGATCATAATTGTCATTTTATCCATGATAATTAAAATAATTTGGCGTTCTCTTCTTTTTACCTCTCTTTCAAAAACATTTTTTGACTTATATTCTAATAATAGTTTATATAATGAAACATTAGTATCATATTTTAGATTAAAAAAATACATTCTAAAATTTTAGTATAATAATTATTATATGGTCAACCATCATTATCAATATTTTTTACACTATCGGAATCTTGATTAAAACACATTTTTGACATAGAGAATCATGTTTGCCTATGTGTACTATTATGGGGAGGTTATTCAAGCTGGTAAAGGTTCTCTTTATATTATAAAAAAAAAAAAGTGGTAATTACAACTAATTTTGTAACCTTAAGTGAACTTCAAGACAAAGTTTGGGGTTCCTTAAATATGGGAACCGGTCAAGAGATCAAGTCAATGAGCTATATATATTTTAAATCCTGGATACAATATGGCATCTAGCTTGTCCATTGGTAGTTGATGCGTAGTGGGTCCAAGCAATAAATTTATTTTCTCATTGATTAAATGATACCATGCATGAGTTATGTGTTGATTTTTCTACTATACAATAACAATGTCCTATTGTGCAAAGATGTTGACTTACAGGAGTGGTTGAATATGGTATGAACCTTGAAATTAAGCCTATTCCAAATCCGGAAGAAGAGGATAACATAGACGATCTCTTGGATATACATGTAAATATGAAATCTGATGAGGATTTTTGTAATGATAGAATAGATGGTGACAATAGTACTGATGAGGAGGGAGTACCGATAGTTGGGTAGGAAGTTTCTAGAAATGCATTAGTTGTTTAATAGTTTCATCCCACAATAATTCATCCACCACTTTTTGAATCTTGCTCGAAAGAAATGAATTGTGTTCCTGAAATTGACTACAATGTTCTCACACCCACAACTGACTTTCCCGAAGTTGTACTAGATATGTTTATTAAGATGGATAAAACCTTATATGTTGGAAGGAATTTTCCAAGTAATGATTCATAAAAAAGCTTGGTAATGAGATTTCACATTGAGAGGAGATGAAAATATATAGTCTAGGAATCATGCAATAATAAATATCTCATATTCTTTGAGAAGTTTGGGGATGATTTCAGATTCCCCTTGAGGTTGATTTTAGACATTACGTTTGGAGGTTAGAGAATCTTGAGGATTGAGGAAGCTCATAATTGCATCCATCCAAGCCTAACACAAGATCATACCTCATTGGATGTTTTATTTGTTCCCTCCATTATCATAGAGATGATTTGGACATTCCAAGATCATACTATACAACTTCTTCAGTAGAGGATACAATAAAAATTTGGTTATATGATTTCTTATAATAAGGCAGGGATGGAGAAATAGATGGAAATTGGGAATGTCTGTGGTGATTGGGAAGACTCATAATAGGTGTTTCCACAAATTCTAGCCATACTGAGTGTAGAGACCCAAAGCTTGACGTACATGGAAATTACATTACTTTTTCGGAATACATAATACATAAAAAAATAGACACACAAGGATCATAATAGTTTAGTGTCTTTGGAAACTTAGAATATAATCTTCTAATCATGGTGAAAGATCTTCAACATCTCTATTAATGATCTTCCCCTTTTGTTTTCTTACCAGAAACCTTTCTTTAAATCCTGGGGAAAAGAAAATATATAAAGGGTGAGGTCAAATTCTTAGTAAGGGTAAGCACAGAAAAAATAAAATAATCCTTAGACATTTGAATGTAAAAAAAACATAAGAATAAAATCTAAACATCAAAATCTTGAGCAATGACATAAAACATGGCAGTACATAAGGTATAGATCATAAAGAAACATTAATCATGATAAATTATCATGGGAATAAAACATGTAATTATGGAAACCATTAAGCACATGATATTATTTCCATAGTAGCCAAGGAATTTCTGTCATGACCATCTTAGTGGACAAATTCCCTTTCTGAATCGAGTTCACTCCTCGTTTCAGTCCTGTAACACTGAACCTGATTAACTTACCATTCCAGCCTTCTCTGTCTCATGAGATATAAATCCTTACCCAATGCATTGGAGGGAGATATAGGTCCTGCCCATCTCATAATGAAATCATTATTACTTGTGCCACAAAATAAACTTAAAACATTCATCATAACCCAAAGATTAAAATGGGTTTTATAAACATCATCCCATTGTCACATAATCCATATAAAACAAATGTATAACTCATCATATGAAAATTGAAACCATGTAAATCATAGAGGCCTTATACATTAAACATACACATATGAAATAATGTCATATTAAATAGAAAATGGTTTTCATAAAACACTTGAAATGAATTCTTGAGGAAAATATCATTTCTTCTTCAAAATCAATTTCTTTTCAAAAAACATCATGAAATTTTTAAAAGAAAGAGATTTTTTTTTTAAAATACTCATGAATTATTTTGGAGGAAGCTTCATGAAAATAAGGATTTATAAAACCATATAAATCCTTTCATTCTGTATAATTTAAAAAAACCTTCTTCTCATACTTTTGATGGAAAAGTCAAAAAGTACGTCGTAAAAGAAAGATTCCATACATACCATGTAGTAAAAGTCAAAAATGGGTAAAAAGGACTTTTAACATACATGAAACCACTTTTAGAAAACATGGAACTGGATGATAACAATAGCCCCAGTAAATACTTACGAATAAACAAACTCGGATAAGAATGAGATTGGATAGGTTATCCCTTACCTTAGGTCCGATATGCTTCGTACGTATCAAAACCTCCTCTTCTTTGAAGCGCCTCTTTGAGACCTCCTTTTAGGGCACTAAGATTGCTCTTTGAAGAAGACCAGAACCTCTAGGATCTTTCTAGGGAAGTGGAGAAGATAATTTGGTAGGGGTTGGCTGACCTTGAAGGCTCAAAGTGGTTTGAGGAAGAGAGGGAGGAGATGCCCTTTTATAAGGGAGGAGAGGGGCACCTTTGGAAATATAAGTAATATTAGCTTATATTAAATCCCAACCCCACATAAAAATTCAAAAATGACTCATATCTTAAGATTAGATGAGATAAGGTTGTAATATCATTAACCAATAAAATTTATACATGTTAAGAATTTATTTTAAACATTATCAACTTGATTTATCCTTATTTATCAATTTAATTTTATTTGTGGTAATAATATTCTAAATTTTAAATTATTTTAAATAATTACATATGTGTTGTGAATTTTCCATAATTTGACACTTTATGACATTTTTGACCATATAAAGTTTAATTTATAATTTTTAAATATTTTTTTGATTTTTAAACAATTTTATAATATGTTATTTGTATAAAATAACAATAGTATCAATTTTGACACTATTCATTTATTTGAATTTAAATACATTATATACAGAAGATATGTTTGAAATAAAATATTTAATAGATTTCTAAAATGTCATATGTATCTATAAAATTAGTGGATCACATTAAATAGTTCCTATAATATTTATTTTAATATTTTAAATACCATTTATTTGATATTTCAATCAATAAAATATTTTCAACATCACTATTGTGTCATAATTAATGATAATTATTTATTCCCTAAAAATTATAAATAAATTTATATGATGTAGATAATTGTATTTTCTTTCTGGAGACTATTCATGTTCTATGTTTCATTAAGTTTAGAACTAAATTAAAATTATTATACTTATAAGATTTAAGAAAGTGACATTTTGTCACTTTCTTTGGTTTTAATAATAATTAAATTATTTTCATGGAAAAAAGTCCATTAAATGAATCTAATCTGACCCTTAGGTGATATGGGTCTACTCTTATTCATCCAATAGAATTTTTTCAGGTGATAGGGTAATTTAATAATCTTATATTTACCCTTAATTACCTGATTTGCCTTTAACTATGGTAAATAAAATTTACCGTAGTTACTATTCATAATGCCCAAAAATAAAAAGTAGCCTATTAACATAATTTGGACCCACTGATTCCAAATATGGAATCCAGTTTTCAAAATTCAAAACACATAAATTGCAGTAATTAATTTAAAATTAATCCCATTGTCAAGAAAACAGGTTTTAGAAGTTAAAACATTGCCAAAGATTGAAATGTTTTTACCTATGAATTCAATGTGAAATTAATCATAATGACATAAATTATATTAAATGGTAAAAATATATTCTATTTATACTTTAAAGACATTCAATATTATAATTTAACTATATAAATTATTACGATGAAAATAGTTGTTTTTAATTAAAATATATCGTGTTTTTACTATTCATTAAAATATGAAAGTTATCAGAAAAATATCAAAGCTTTATCCAATGTAAATTTTTATATCCTGATTCAAAATTATAATTTTATTTTGTAAAATTGAACTTATAAACATGTCAATAACTATATTTAAAGTGGGTGCGTCATCAAAAGACGGCAAAACTGCATTTTTTTTTAAAATAATTATTTTACACGAAAAATTTATTTTGTTCTCATACCATGTTCTAGAAAATGTGTAAGATGAATAATAATGTTATAAAATTCAAAATTTAGTTAATACTATTCATAAAATCTAGTTCGTGATAATATTATAACAATATATCATTGTTTAGTGAAACCCAGTATTGCGTACAACACACGCTATCGAGGAAGGTCGTGATTGCGTGTAATGCATGCCAAGTCAGGGTTGCGAGTAGTGCAAGACTTCATTGTTTTTTTGTATAACATAATCCATCCATATTTTATTTATAAATTTATTATATATATATATATATATACATATATATATTCACTCAATGTTGCGAACTTGAAATTTTGTGTAACAAAATCCAATAAGAGTGTTACGTATACTACAAGCTAATGCGGTGTTGCGTATAGTATAAGATAATCTTGGTGTAGTGTATAATAGAAGATCAAAGAAATTAAAAATAATATATCTCATAAAATCTTGTGGTGTTACATTCTACCCCCCTTAAAATGAATTACGTCCTTATCGGGGTTATAAATCATTTACTATTCATAGAAATCCACATCGTAAAAAAGAATACTAAAACTTAATTTTAAAAACTAAAGTAAGAAATGTAAAGATTACCCAAAGTAACTCATCACTGGGATTCCATATAGAAGAACATAGATGAAAATATTGATATAGAAGAAAAATATAACAATCATGTTCTAATGGAGAGTGGTAGAGAACAAGGCTATAAAAAAGGCATCAATCACAAAGCCATAAATTTGTGATGATCTAAGGTACCATCTGATTCATCGGATATAAGAGCACTAGGACAACATTTTTGGTTTTCAATATCATTTCCCTAAAGTTGAAAATTTTGATTTAGAATAAATACTTGCTTGATTTTGGTACAATCTTACTATTTTTGATGCTTTGAACAATTTCCACTTCATCTCTTAAAGAAATGAAGTTGAATTTGTTATTCGTGAAGTGTTAATAGATCATTTGATAAAATGATGGGTCATTCAAACTATTTCAAACAAAATGTTAGCAAAAGTTATCAAATATACATAAGTCCATCTATGGTGAGGTTAATCATATAAGATTCCACAAATGAACTTATACTTCATATATCATACAGCTTAATAAAATAAAACTAGTTTCTACTAACCAGGGACTTCTTGTAGGCTAGTGGTAGGTGATAGAGGCCAGTCGCACTTTGGTTGTGGGTTCGATTCCCAGAACCTTGTCCGACGTGATGGGATATCGCCCGTCCTGTAGGTTTTCCTTTTTCTAAAACTACATTACTATAACATCCCATTAATAATATCAAAAAAAGTTAAGTCCTTAAACAATACTAACTTATGTCCAACATAATCCATTCCAATATTTAGGCTTTTCTAAAATACTTCGGTCCAAGCTCATAGTATAAAGAAAACAATTACTAGAAATGTTATCTACCAAGAATGTGAATACAAGCATTTATCCCACATATATCATAAGATATATCTTGTTGGTTGCATTACAATCACATGAATACCTTAGTCATATACTCTCTTGAAACATAAATTACCATAGAACCTTAGTGAAAACATGAATACTGTCAAAAGGTAACTCTTTCCACATACCAAAATCCCAAAAAATCTATATACTCAAACCATAATATCACTTAGTCCTTATATCAGTCATGAGCTCATGAATACAATCAAACATCTCATTATCTTCTAATCCCTTCATTATGCACATATCATCTACTTTCCATAAATATCTCCATAACCTTCCATGGTTACTGGTACCATTCAACATATACTTTCAAATACTTTAGGAAAAAACAATAGTGTAACAATCCTTAGATGATTCTTTATTCCATAGTACCATACATTACTCTTTATAAACATACAATCATTCCACTAACTTCTTAAACCACTGACTAAGCTTCATCATTTCTTTCATCTCATATTTCATTTGTAGTCTCTTCATCATCATCCACATAAATACTACTCATATGACCATGATGATTCTCTTCATGAGATTTTCCCTTAAGTCATTGGTTTGAATAATGCCCATACATTCCAAATTTAAAACATCTAATCATTGTTGATATCGTAGCAATACCATTATCCTTGTCCATGGTGTTAACTGAACCTTTTCCTTGGCACTTACTGGCTTTGTGTCCTTTTCCACACCCAAAGTATCTTCCAGTTCCTTTGTAACAATATCCCTGATGCCTCTTCCCACATGATTTACATGAGGGAAATTGAACTTTCTTTCCTCTATGATCATCATGAAACTCCATCTTTCTCTTATTATCTGAGTCTGGAAACTTACCAAAGTTGAGATTATTGATCATATTATGAGATTGCTGATTAGGCATAATAACAATGTTTTGACTTCCAAATCTCGTTTCGTTTGGTCACTCATGAATAATATCATTCCGTTGTCCGTCATATCCTCTTTTATCGTGAATCTTCTTGTTTCCAGCAATTTTCTAAAACCCAAAATGAATAGTGTGAGAGGAAAAAATCATGCTAGGGAAAACAACATAGTAAAGGGGGAGTACCCTCATTATCTAACATCTTAGGTTAAATTCTAAGATAGTTACCGTAGTTCTAGGACTATATCCTATACGTATACTTATCCTTAGGGACATCCCTAGACATACCTTAGAAATATCTCTAGGGATCTCACTAACGTTTTCGCATCCTAGTTTCCAATGGTTGACTGAACCTTTCCTCTGATACCAACTGTAGAGACCCGAATCTTGACGTACATGGAAATTACATTGCTTTTGCGGAATACTTAATACATAACAAAAACAGACACACAAGGATCGTAATAGTTTATTGTCCTTGGAAACTCGGAATATAATCTTCTAATCGTGGTGAAAGATATTCCACATCTTCATTAATGATCTTCCCCTTTTGTTTTCTTACCTAAAACCTTTCTTTAAATCCTGGGGAAAAGAAAACATATAAAGGGTTATCTCAAATGCTCAATAAGGGTAAGCATAGAGAAAATAAAACAATCCTTAGACATTTAAATGTAAAAAAACATGAGCATAATATCTAAACATCAAAATCTTGTGCAATGACATAAAACATGGCAGTACGTAAGGTATAGATCATGAAGAAACATTAATCATGATAAATTATCATGGGAATAAAACATGTAATTGTGGAAACCATTAAGCACATGATATAATTTCCATAGTAGCCAAGGCATTACTGTCATGACCATCTTAGTGGAAAAAGTCCCTTTCTGAATCGAGTTCACTCCTCGTTTCAGTCCTGTAACACTGAACCGGATTAACTTACCATTCCAGCCATGTCTATCTAATGAGATAAAAATCTTTACCCAATTAATTGGAGGGAGATATAGGTTACACCAATCTGATAATGAAATCATTCTTACGTATGCCAAAAATAAACTTAAAACATTCATCATAACCCAAAGAATAAAATGGGTTTCAAAAAAATCATCCCATCATCACATAATCCATATAAAACAAATGGATAATTCATCATAAGAAAATTGAAACCGTGTAAATCATAGAGACTTTATACATGAAACATACACATATTAAATAATGTCATCTTAGATGGAAAATGGTTTTGATAAAACACTTTAAATGAATTCTTGAGGAAAATATCCTTTCTTCTTCAAAATCAATTTCTTTTCACAAAACGTCATGCAATTTTTAAAAGAAAGAGATTTTTTTGAAAATAGTCATGAAATATTTTAGAGGAAGCTTCATTAAAATAAGGGTTTATAAAACCATATAAATCCTTTCATTCCGTATAAGTTAAAAAAACATTCTTCTCATATTTTTTCCAGAAAAGTCAAAAAGTACCTCATAAAATAAAGATTCCATACATACCATGTAGTAAAAGTCGAAAATGGGTAAAAAGGACTTTAAACATACATGAAAACACTTTTAGAAAACATGGACTTGGATGATAACAATATACCCAGTAAATACTTACGAATAAACAATCTCGGGTAAGAACGAGATTAGAAAAGTTATCCCTTACCTTAGGTCTGATATGCTTCGTACGTATCCAAACCTCCTCTTCTTTGAAGCACCTCTTTGAGACCTCCTCTTAGGTAACTAAAATTGGTCTTTGAAGAAGACCAGGACCTCTAGGATGTTTCTAGGGAAGTGGATAAGAGAATTTGGCAGGGGTTGGCTGAGCTTGAAGGCTCAAAGTGGTGTGAGGAAGAGAGGGAGTAGATGCTCTTTTATAAGGGAGGAGAGGGGCACCTTTGGAAATATAAGAAATATTAGTTTATATTAAATCCCAAACCCACTTAAAAAATTCCAAAATGACTCATATCCGAAGGTTAGATGAGATAGGGTTGTAATATCATCAAAAAACAAAATTTAGACATGTTAGGAATTTATTTTAAACATTATCAACTTGATTTATCCTTATTTATCAATTTAATTTTATTTGTGGTAATAATATTCTAAATTTTAAATTATTATAAATAATTTAATATGTGTTGTGAATTTTACATAATTTGGCACTTTATGACATTTTAGACCATATAATATTTAATTTATAATTTTTAAATATTTTTTTGATTTTTAAACAATTTTATAATATGTTATTTTTATAGAATAACAATAGTGGCAATTTTGACACTATTCATTTATTTGAATTTAAATAAATTATATACAGAAGGTATGTTCTAACTAAAAGCTTTAATAGATTTATAAAATTTCATATGTATCTAGAAAATTAGTGGAGCGCATTAAATAGTTCATATAATATTTATTTGAATATTTTTAAGATCATTTATTTGATATTTCAATCAATAAAATAATTTCAACATCACTATTGTGTCATAATTAATGATAATTATTTAATCCCTAAAAATTATAAATAAATTCATATGATGTAGATAATTGTATTATATTTCTATAGACTATTCATGTTCTAAGTTTCATTGATTTTATCACTAAATTAATGTTATTATACTTATAAGATTTAAGAAAGTGACATGTTGTCACTTTCTTTGGTTTTAATAATAATTAAATTATTTTCATGGAGAAAAGTCCATTAAATGAATCTAAGCCAACCCTTAGGTGGTATGGGTCGACTTATAGTCATCCAATAGGATTTTTCCAGGTTTTAGGGTAATTTTATAATCTTATATTTACCCTTAATTACCCGATTTACCTTTAACTATGGTAAATAAAATTTACCGTAGTTACTATTCATAATGCCCAAAAATAAAAGAGTAGCCTATTAACATAATTTGGACCCACTGATTCCAAATATGGAATCCATTTTTCAAAATTCAAAACACATAAATTGTAGGATTAATTTAAAATTAATCCCATTGTTAAGAAAACGGGTTTTAGAAGTTAAAACATTGCCAAAGATTGAAATATTTTTACCTATGAATTCAATGTGAAATTAATTCTAATGACATAAATTATATTAAATGGAAAAAATATATTCTATTAATAATTTAAAACCATTAAATATTATAATTTAACTATATAAATTATTATGATGAAAAACGTTGTTTTTAATTAAAATATAGCGTGTTTTACTATTCATTAAAATATGAAAGTTATCAGAAAAATATCAAAACTTTATCCAATGTAAATTTTTATATCCTGATTCAAAATTATAATTTTATTTCATAAAATGGAACTTATAAACATGTTAATAACTATATTTAAATTGGGTGCTCCATCAAAAGGCGGCAAAACTACATTTTTTGAAAAATACTTATTTTACCCGAAAAAATGATTTTGTTCTCATACCATGTTCTAGAAAATGTGTAAGATGAATAATAATGTTATAAAATTAATAATTTAGTTAATACAATTCATAACGTCTAGATCGTGATAATATTATAACCATATATCATTGTTTAGTGAAACCCGATATTGCGTACAACACACGCTATCGAGGAAGGCCGCGATTACGTGTAATGCAAGCCAAGTCAGGGTTGCATGTAGTGCAAGACTTCTTTGTTGTTTTGTATAATAGAATCCAACCATATTTCATTTATACATTGAATATATATATATATATATATATATATATTCACTCAATGTTGCAAACTTGAAATTGTGTGTAACACGATCCAAGAATAATGTTACGTATACTACAAGTTAATGCGGTGTTGCGTATAGTACAAGCTAATATTTGTGTAGTGTATAATAGAAGATAAAAGAAATTAAAAATAATATATCTCATAAAATCTTGGGGTGTTACACTGAGACACAACAACCATGTTTTATTCTATCTTTAAATGATCGAACTTGTGTCTCAAGATAACTGACTTGATCCATCTCGTGTTCAATTTCATCAGTTTATCTGGGCATTTATCCCCAGTGACTCCAGATTTCATTTTAGAAAAATTATCATAATGATTGATGTAATGTTTCTATATGGAAAATACAATGGAATATTGTTGATTGTAGAAACCCAATATGGAAACCGTTCACCAATTCCTATTTTATTTTCTAGTGTGGATAATAGAAACTATGAACCAAGGAGTAGGTTTTTGGCATGTATCAGCAACCATTTCACCTGCATTCAAGGTGTCTATTTGATTTCTGATTGGAATCGAGAAATCAATGAGGCAATCTATGTGGAGCCTAATACATGTTGACTACCAAATGCACATCATCATCACTGCATTAGGAACATTTCTAGAAATCTGAGAAAAACAATCCCTAAAGAACCTATAAAAAAGTCGATCACAAGGATATGTATGTGTCGTCTTTGTTATCTGTTACTGTTGCAACGTAATGATAAATTCAATTTCTGTGAAATATTTTCACTTTTGTGTAGCATATGAGCTGGATGAAAAGTGGTTTAATGAATATTTTGAACAAATCTGCAAGTCTAATAAAAAAGTGTGTGGTTATATGATGCCGATTCCTAATGAAAAATGGACATACGCATATGATGGTGGACGAGGTATGGAAACATGACCACAAACATTATGCAGTGCCTCAATGGTGTACTCATGGGGATTCACATGTTGCCTATAACTTCCCTAGTTCCGGATACACTGTATCAGTGCTAGATTTACTTCATTGATAGACAATACAAGCCTCTGATGGGATTAAGTAAAAGATAAGGTATGGTATGCACTATAAACGATAGATTGAAAATAACATTAAAGACGATTTTGGTCATCATTTAATCCTTTTCATCCAAGAAGTCTCTTTTTTTGAATATCATGAGTGTTCAAACCCCATCAAAAATATAATTTGTGAAAAAAATAGTGTTATTACTAAAAGAAAGGTGATGAAAATATGGAAACATCTAGGCCTTATTGTAACACCCTGACCCCTCTAGGCTGGAGTTGGTTCATTACTTGTTATATTGGCATGGTTAGAAGGAATTAGAATCCTGATGGAACGATCAGTTTAGTAGTCTTGAAGAAACTAAATACAAAGATGTTACTCAAATTACATTGGAAATGATTACAAAATACAATACATAACAAGAACTAAAAACGGAATCCCCAGGAATTCAATAAAAGATCTTCTCTTCATCACATGTTGAAGGTAGACAATGATAGGGGTGATCTCAAATGCTCAGTAAGGGTTAAAAATAGTGGAAGCATGAGTACAATAATAAGTGAATCACAAAAAATCTGACATAATCAATATGGCATAGTGAATAAATGAATAAAAAATGTTATTAACAAACTGATAATGAAACTGCATCTATAGATTTTGTCATAGTGAAAACCTCATGGATAATAATAATAATAGATAATGAATAAAGGGAATACTTATTAATTGGATGTCATATATCTGGAAAATGAAACCATAATTCCATTAAAATGGTTGAGTTCTATGGGTAGAAATCCATCTGATTTTTGGAAACAAACTCAAATGGTTTATCGCCAACTGATTAGTCTCACGAGACCTACTGATACATCGAGGGGATGTAGCGGCCCCCACCTACCACTGAATGTCCAAATCATTCCTTATACATTGATTCAATACAAGAGAAATATTCCTTTTCAATATCCATATAGAGTAGAGTATACGTAGTCATCAATATTTCCATAAATAAAATAACATTTCCAAATAAACATCATATGTAAAATGGTATACGATTTAGGCAAAAACATATCCATGATTTAAGTTTATGGGTATTTATTATCAATATAATTCCAAATTAAAAGTGACCTCAAATGCGCAGTAGGTACACCACATAAGGATTATTAGGTGCACAGTACAAGTTCAGTCACAACAAAATAGTAGTTGAGACAAAGTCTCATACAAAAATGTAATCAGTCAAATCATATGACCAGAATGTAATTAAAATCAAATTAATCATTGAATATAATTAATATAAAGAGAATCATGTTTATTTTATATCAAATGGAAGTACACTTAGACCACATATATGAAATAAGTTGAGAACAATGAAAATCTCCCAAACCTGATAGTGAGATGAAAAACCCCTTACCTTATGGTCGAGTGTGTTCTTCGTTTGTTTTAATGACCTGAATAATAAAATTTAGACACATTAATTAATATTTCCAGAACCTCTATCCCTATAATTGATTTAGTATAACCTTATTATGTTCATTCAGGGCCCTTTTAATGGGTTTAATAGGTTCAATTTTATTGATTTGGAAGCATTTTCTTCCTTGGTTTTCATGATTCGTTTACTTGCTCTCATGACTAGAAGTTCATTTTGAAATGTGGATAAATATCCAGATTTGTTAATATATATTATTAGTGAAATTAAAGATATATAAATGATCTTATAATGATTATAGGTTTATACATGAGTATGAATCATTAGTTAAATGTTTTTGATAAACGTTTGGATTTAACTTGGCAGTTTTGTGTAGAATGAACTCAATTTGTTCTATTATTCCATATTATGAGTTTCTAAGGATTCCAGAAAACCATTTAGATTAAATAATTCTATTCTTATCTAGTTCAATCATTAAAACTGTCTCATGACCAGTAATGATGAAGAAAGTGAAGAACGAAACTCCGTCGTCCACAATGGTTATAAATTGGAACCGCTTGGACATTGATTTCATTTATAAAAATAAAAAGGAGGGTGAAAATATACTGATGATAGCTCTTCTATTCACATGATATAATTCTATTATGTAGATGATAATGTATTTTATCATGATCATTTGTATAGAGGAAGTGAGGAGATAAAAATAAAAGAGATGAGCTTGAAAATAAAAGAAAAGTTGAGAGATCCCTTAAAAAATTCGGCAGCCTAACAACGTTGCTTAAAATATAATAAAATAAAATGATGATAAAAAAAGGGTATCTCTTCATATTGAAATCAATAGAACTTTAATAAGAATACAGAAAATCAAATCCCAACATATGAGAAAGGAATTTCAAATAGCTGACATAAAAGAATTGTCGACTTAAAGAAGAGAATGTAGGATTCCCTTACCTTGTAGAATAACTCCTAGATCATGAAGGATGGGACCTTGGGGGATTAGGGACACCTTGGGAGGACTCATAGAGAGGTAAAATCACTAGAGCTTCTAGGATGATGGATTTGTAATGAAATAAAACGAATGGATGAGTGGGTATTTATTGAAAAAGAGACGTAATTTTTTAATAATTTCCAAGAGACACCACATTAGTGTTTTTTTCCAAACCATGGGCTTGCCCATGGTAATTTCCCACAGTTTTAGCCACTTGGGACACCTCACATATTATTCAACTATACACTAGTCGACCAGATTTATGAAATCATTATTACATCATTAATGATGTCATTAACACACCGAAACTAAAAAACTGTATTTTTTACTATTCACTGAAAAATCAATTATTTCAAAAAAAATCCCAAAATTCACCCTAACCATTTATCGGCATTTAGATTTAAAAAATGAAGTCCAATTTTTTAAAATAATTTTCTAAATATTTTTAATTTACTTTTTAAATAAAATCATACTTAATTCAAAAATTAAGAATTTAAAAACTATAACTGCTTTTATATCTCATTGAAAAATTAATCAAGATGTCATTATCTAAAATACTTAATAAAATAAAATAGTAAAGCAATTTACTATTAATTAGGGTCATATTACTATTCTTATTACTATTCATAAGGGTATTTTACTATTCACCAAAAACACAAGTTGGTTCTATCAGAATCAAAATGACTTACTGGTCACAACTCTATATGACCATTTTTCGAAATTCAAAACATAGAGATGGGAAATTTATATTTAATGGCTAGGTTTTAACTATATCCTAAATAACCTACTATTGTTTCAAAGGAACACAGTGATGAATAGAATTTAACTTAGTGATGAATAGATAAACATACCATAAAATTCTTGGGGTACTACATTATTCCCTCCTTCAGAAAATTTTTCCCATGAAATTTTATGTATAACGCCCATAAAAAATATATTGGTGGTTCTTCTTCATGAAATCCTCGGGTTCCCATGTTGATTCCTCCATATTTTGGTTTTTCCAAAGAACCATTATCATACAAGTTATCTGATTTCTCAATACATACTCCCTTGTGTCAAGAATCCTGATATGATTTTCACAGTATGAAAAATCAGGTTCCCGTTCAATTTCTTCATATGTGAGTATAAGCGTTGGGACTGGCATGTATTTCTTTAATAATGACACGTGGAACATATCATGAACTCTAGAGAGATTTGGCGGCATCGCTAGAAGGTAAGGTATAGCTTTGATTCATTCCAGAACTTCAAATGGTCCGATATTTCTAGGGCCCAGTTTTCCTTTCTTATCAAACCTAAAGACGCCCTTCAATAGAGATACTTCTAGAAATACACTATCTCCCACTTGAAATTCCATGTCCTTTCTCTGATTGTCAGCACATAACTCTTCTTCCTACTTTGGGTTGCTTTAATATGAGCTTGTATTTTTTCACATTTTTTGTGGTCTCTTCAATATGTTTGGAGCCTAAAAGTTTCCTCTCACCAACTTCATCCCAACAAGTTGGAGTTACACATCTCTTTCCATGTAATGATTCATACGGAGCCATTTGAATACTATAATGGAAACTATTTTTGAATGAAAATTACACCATAGGCAAGTATTGATCCAATATACCTTGAAAGTAAAGAGAGAATGACCTAATCATGTCTTCTAGAGTTCAAATCGTCCTTTCAGACTATCCGTCAGATTGTGGGTGATATGTATTACTCATATGAAACTCAGTATTCAAATACTTCTGGAGACTTTTCCAGAATATTGAAGTAAACCAGGGATCTCGATCGGATAAAATTGATAGAGGTGCACCATGAAGTCTCACAAATTCATTAATATAAAGTCTTGTCAGGCGCTCAAGTGGTAAACCCTCTCTTATTGGAACAAAAGGTGTTGTTTTATTGAGACGATCAACAATTACCCATATTGCATCATTCCTTATAAGTTTCCTTGGTAGTCTGGTGAAAAAATCCATCGTAATGTTATCCCACTTCCACATAGGCATAGGTAGAGGTTGCATCACTCCTTTGGGATATTTTCTCTCTACCTTCACTTGTTCACAAACTAGACACCTTGACAGGTAGTTAGAAATTTCCCGCTTCATATTATCCCACCACAAATATTCCTTCATATCTCTATGCATTTAGGTGCTACCCAGGTCTATAGAAAAATTTTAACTATGAGAATCATCTAATAGTTCCATTTTTTATCTTAGGTACGGATGGGATGCATAACCTCTTCCTTAATTTCAGAACTCCTTCTTCATACACGAAGTCAGCCAGTCTCCCATCCCTGACAGCATTAATTTTCTTGTGCATATTCTCATCATTAGATTGAGAGCATTTTATCTTCTCTAATAAAGATGGTTTATCAATCATTTGAAAGAGAAGAGATGGTTCCCCTTCAATAAAAATTTCCATATCCATCTTTAATATATCCAAAAATATAGGATCTCTTTCAATCTTCATTTGAGTCTGAAGTCCATGATACGTCCTACTTAATGCATCTGTCACCTTATTCAATATTCATGGGTGGTAGTGTATTAAACAATCATAATCTTTGAGTAACTCAAGCCATCTCCTTTTCCTCATGTTGAGTGATTTTTTTGTGAAAATATATTTCAAACTCTTGTGGTCCGTATATATCTCACATCCTTCTATATAGATATAATGACTCCATATTTTCAGAGCAAAGATTAAAGCTTCTAACTCAAGATCAGGATTTGGATAATTTTCTCATGAGTCTTAAACTATCTTGATTCATATGCAATAAATATATTGTTTTTAATAAGGATGCAACCTAGTCCATTCTTTGATGCATCACTGTATATTATAAATCCATCACTTCTAGATAGAAGAGTCAAAATTGGAGCATTAGACAATCATATTTTCAATTCATCAAAGCATTCTGTACATTGTTTTGTCCACACAAACTTAACTCCTTTACGTGTTTTCTCAGTTAGCAGATTAGCCAGTCGAGAAAAATTCTGAACGAAACATCGATAATAACATGCTATGCCAATAAAACTGTGTCCCTCAGTTATATTTGTTGGCATGGGCCAATCAATGATTGACTTTGTCTTTACAGGATCAACTAGGATTACATACTTAGAGATAATATAGACCAGAAAAGAAACTGATTGAAGCCAGAATTCGCACTTTCTAAACTTCACATATAATTCATTTCTTCTAAGAGTTCTCAAAATAACTCACAATTGATTATCATGGTCTTGATATCTTTTTCAGGTATACAGGGATATCATCGATGAATACCACACAAAATTTATCAAGATATTCTTAGAAAACTATATTCATTATATCCATTAAAATAGATGGTGCATTCGTCAGTCCAAAAGTAATCATTGTAAACTCGTAATGCCCATACCTGGTTCGAAATGCTGTCTTCAGAATATCTTCCTTCCCCACAATCAGTTGATGATATCTAGATCAAAGGACAATCTTTGAAAATTATTGAGCTCCATGAATTCTATCAAATAAATCATCAATATGAGGTATAGGATACTTATTCTTTATTGTAATATCATTGATTTCTCGGTAATCAATGCATAGCCTCATGGATTCATCTTTCTTCTTTACAAATAAGATCGGGCCTCCCCATGGACAAACAATAGGTTGAATAAATACATGGCCACTCAACTCTTCAAGTTTTATCTTCAGCTCCACTAACTCCACAATGGCCATTCTAAATGGGGTCTATGATATATGTCTTTCATAATAAATTAAGTCAATGGGAAACTCAATTTCTTGCTTAGGATGACGTCTAGGTAAATCCTCTAGAAACACATCCATGTATTCTTTCACTATATGAACATCTTCAATTTCTATAATTATTTACTCACCCCTAGATATTGGGTTCTCTTATTCTCTTGGAATTGCATTCAATAGAGCTACTAGGGTTGGGTCTAGATAAGAATCAGATGGCAAAGTCTCCGCTCTAAAGATAAGAGATTCAACACAATTTTCTAAAATTGTAACTTCTTTTTTCGACCTGTGAATCCTCTCATCATAATTTGATAGCCATTACATACCAAGAATTATATCATATTCAGTCACGGGTTTGATGATAAGGTTAGAAAATAAATCATGTTTTGGTGTTTAGAGGGGGACTAGTCGACATGCCTTTGTTGCAGTGATACATCCAATTGGAGTTTTGACTGACAACTCCTTTCTTAAATCAAATTGAACATATCTAATTTTCTTGGTAAATTGAGAAGATATAAACGAATGTGATGATCCAGAATCAAATAAATTGTTGGATATGTTTGAGGAAACAATTAAAGTACCCACCACCACGTCACTAGGAACTTGAACCACCGCAGTTGTAATCGCATAGGCTCTCCCTTGATCTCTTGGATTTTTCTAAGGCGTGTTTCCTTGATGCTTTGGACACTCATTTGCATAGTGTCTTATCTCTCTACAATTGTAGAATTGAATATCATTGAATTGTCTCTTCCCCTTACATTCACCAGATTGATGAACCTTTTCTCCGAGGTAATAGCAGACTCCCATTCCTTTCAAGCATTTCCCGAGATGATTCTTCCCACAGTTCTCATGTAATGGGAAATCCTTCATTCTCTTGCTCTTCTGTGGGGATTATCCTTTTCCTTCTTTATCAGAATACCGCTTCTTATCTTGGTTTCCTTTGAAAAATTTTGATCTAGTAAATTCTGTCTCTATTTTGATGGAACTTGATACAATTTAATCATATGATGAAAATGATTGAGAAGCCATTTCCATTCGAAGACTTGGCTAAAGACCTTCATAGAAATGATCAATCTTGTCTGTCAAGTCACATTCGTAATCCACAGAATACCTGGCTAGCCTTGGGAGGGTAGCCTCATACTATATAACACTGTCTTCTTCCCTTTGTTTCAAGACATAAGATTTCCTCTTCATTTCAGTTCATTGCTCATGAGGGAAATATTTTTCAAATAATATTTCCATAAAAGTCCTCCATTCTATATCATATATCTCTTCTTCCTCCGTGGTATTTTGAATCTGGGACCACCATTGATCAGCGTCTCCCTTGAGTAAATATACTTCCAATACTACCTTTTCATTTTCATTGCATCTTAACGCCATTAATATCCTTTCATGGGACTTGATCCATTGCTCAGCAACCACAGGATTAATAGTCTTGCTGAAACATGGGGGCTTCTGCCACATGAAATGATCCAACATAGGTGTTGAATGGTTATTGGTTACAACTTGAGTAAGTTGTACCAATATGTTCATGATCTTATCTTCTCCAATGTTGACTTTGTTGACTTGTTCTATAGGGATATCCCTACCTTTCCCACGAGTATTGATTCCCCTTCTTCCATTAAAATAAATTAATAAATAATGGGATACACTATATTATTTTATGAATCTCAATTACCACTCAACATATGATACAAATTATATTCATATCTAATCTTATAAACATGGTTCCTCTTAGGGAAAATTTACATTAACTCCTTCATAATGGCTTGTAAGGAAAATATTAATTATCCTATGCATATCCCCTGGGAGTGTCATAACCAAGAGTGTAGCAAGGCCCGTTGTTGTGCACCTGTTCCTGTTCGAGTCTAGCTCAAAGTGGTGTTTTAGGGTTTTACATGTACATACATCTATTCCAGAGCCACCTCTACCTGCTCATATCCAGACAGGGACGTATTTCTTAAAAGATCCAAATAATATATTCCTTACCAAAATACCAGGACGTTCATGTATGTTTTTCATCAAAATACAATACATAACAAGAACTAAAAACGACATCCCCAGGAACTCAATAAAAGATCTTCTATTCATCACCTATTGAAGGTAGACAATGAAAGGGGTGAGCTCAAATGCTTAGTAATAGTTAAAAATATTGGAATCATGAGTACAATTATAAGTGAATCACAAATAATCTGACATAATCAATATTTCATAGTGAATAAATGAATAACTAATTCCATTAACAAACTGAAAATGAAACTGCACCCATAGATTTTGTAATAGTGAAATCCTCATGGATAATAATAATTACTGATAATGAATAAAGAGAATTATTATTAATTGTACGTCACGTATCTGTCACATGAAACCATTATAACATTATAACGGTTTAGTTATATGGGTAGAAACCCGTCTGATTTTTTGAATGAAAATCCAAGGGTTTGTCGCCAACTGATTTGTCTCATGAGACCTACTGATACATCGAGGGGCCATAGCGGGCCCCACCCACCACTGCATGTCCAAATCATTCATTATACATTTATTCAATACAAGATCAATATGCCTTTTTAATATCTGTAAATAGTATAGTATAAGGATTCATCAATATTTCCATAATTAAAATGACTTTCCAAAATAAACACGTAATGTAAAATGGTTTATGATTTAGAAAACAACATATCAATGATATGAGTTTATGGATATTTTTTATCAATATTATTTATAATGAAAAGTGATCTCAAATTGGAAGTAGGTACACCTCATAAGGATTATTAGGTGCACAATACAATGTTAGTCCCAACAAAATATTAGTTGAAACAAAGTCTCTTACCACAATGTAATCAGTCGAATCATATGACGAGAATGTAATGAACATCAAATGAATCATTGAATAGCATTAATATAAAGAGAATAAAGTTATTTTTATATAAAATGGAAGTACACTTACAACACATATATGAAATCAGTGGAAAACAATGAAAATCTCACAGAAATGATAGTGATATGACAAACCCCTTACCTAATGCTCAAATGTGTTCATTGTTTTATAATGACCTGAATAATCAAATTTAGATTCATTAATTAATATTTCCAGAACCTCTACACATGTAATTGATTTATTATAACCTTATTATGTTAAATCATGTCCCTTTTAGTGGGTTTAAGAGGCTCAATTTTATTGATTTGGAAGCATTTTCTTCCTTGGTTTTCATGATTCATTTAATTGCTCTCCTGAATGGAAGTTCATTTTGAAATGTAGATAAATATCCAGATTTGTTAATATATATTATTAATTAAATTAAAGATATATAAATTATCATATAATGATTATAGTTTATATACATGAGGACGAATCATTAGTTAAATGTTTTTTATTAATGCTTGGATTTAGGTTGGCAGTTTTGTGTACAATGAACTTATTTTCTATTATTATTCCGAATTATGAGTGTGTAAAGATTCCAGAACACCAATTAGAGGAAATACTTATATTATTATCTGGTTCAACCATTAAAATGGGATCATGACCAGTAATGAGGATGAAAGTGTCGAATGAAACTCCGTCGTCCATAAAGGTTATAAATTGGAACCCCATGGATGTTGATTTCGCTTACAAAAATAAAAGGGAGGGAGAAAAGATATTGATGATAGTTCATCCATTCACATTATCTAATTATAGTATGTATATGATAATTTAGTTTATCATGGTCATTTGTATAGACAATGTGAGGAGATAAAAATAAAATAGAAGATCTTGAAAACAAATGAAAAGTTGAGAGATCCCTTATGAAAATTTGGCAGCATAACGACGTCGCTAAAAATTTCATAAAATAAAATGAGGAGAACAAAAGGGTATCTCATCATATTTAAATAAAAACAAAATTAAGATGAATAAATAAAATCAAATCCCAACATATGAGAAAGGAATTTCAAATAGCTAACATAAAAGAACTGTCGACTTAAAGAAGAGAATGAAGGATTCACTTACTTTGTAGAATAACTCCTAGATCTTGAAGAATGGGACTTTGGGGGCTTAGGGACACCTTGGGAGGACTCCAAGAGAAGTAAAAACACCATATCTTTGAGGATTATTGATTTTTAATGAAATAAAAAAAATGGATGAGTGGGTATTTGTAAAAAAAGAGAGGTAATTTTTTTAAAATTTCAAAGGGACACCTCATTAGTGGTTTTTTCCAAACCATGGGCTTTCCCATGGTATTTGTACATGATTTTAGCCACTTGGGACACCTAAAATATTATTTAACTATACACAAGTCGACCAGATTTATGATATCGTTATTACATCATTAATGATTTCATTAACACACTGAAACCAAAAACTGTATTTTTTACTATTCACTGAAAAATCAACTATTTCAAAAAAATTCCCAAAATACACCCTAACCATTTATAGATGTGTAGATTTCAAAAATGAATTTAATTTTTTGAAAATAATTTTCTAAATATTTTTAATTTATTTTTTAAATAAAATCATACATAATTCAAAAATTAATTATTTAAAAATTGTAACTGCTTTTATGACTCATTGAAAAATTAATCAAGATGCCATTATCTAAAATCCTTAAGAAAATAAAATAATAATACAATTTACTATTCATTAGGGTCATATTAATATTCATAAATGTATGTTACTATTCACCAAAAAAACAAGTTGGTTCTATCAGACTCAAAATGACTTTCTGGTCACAAATCTAGATGAGAATTTTTGGAAATTAAAATCATAGAAGGGGAAATTTATGTTTAATGGATAGGTTTTAACTATCTCCTATATAACCTAGTGTTGTTTAAAAGGAACACAGTGATGAATTGAATGTAACTCAGTGATGAATAGTGAAACATACTATAAAATGTTTGGGGTACTACACTTATGGTTTCCATGTGTACACGCCATCACAACATGTGCATCTATGAATATATCATTGGAAGGATATGTTGATCTAGTGTACTAGATCATCACAATTTCTATCTATTTTTTTCACCATTGATTCCTATTTGGTAATTTAGATATTTCCCAATTTCAGAAGTCCATCCAACAGTGATACCTAACATCAACAGGTTTCATAAACTTTTGAAGTTGGTTCCCTAGAATCAACTTATTTATACTTTACGATAAATAGGTATTAATTTCTTTTGAATATTAATTAACTAATAATCACATCATGATTGTTCTTATACATGATATAGTATGTGAAAATATCCCAAGAGTAGTTTTTACACTAAAAGGTCATAGCAGTTCTTTTCTATAATGAGAACCTGAAAGTGCAATGACACTCTTTTTGAATATATAGTCTATGGTCGGATAGTACCATTTGAAGGGACACAAATAATACAGTCTATCAGGGGTGGAGACTAATGTGTCTTTGAAAAACCTTCTCATGGTGTATTCCCTTGGTAATATCACATATAATGTTATGAGAATAAGACCTAACAATAAGAAATCCAAATTATAAGTGTCATTGGATGTTCGTATCTACAGACATTTGTATTGGACCTTATACTTTAATATTATTATTAATGGAATTTATGAGTCGCGTACATTGATGTATTGAAGAAAACTATGATGAAAGGTTTTCACAGTGAGGTAGGATATTTTGGGTGTGTCATGAGTAATATTTCATTAATGAATAATGCAATAAATGATTTATCACTTATGTTCATTGACGGAAGATAATATCCTTGGCCCTTTTATGGAAATTATATAGCCTAAATAAATATATGTCCATTTTTTCTCTAGGAAATTTCTATTTCAGAAATGTTAAAGAAAGAGATTTTGAGAACATAGGTTGATTGCACTGGCATACAACCCAATTGATTGGAGATATTGTGATAAAGGGAATATATTACATGGTATGAATTTATATGAGGTGGCATGTCATTTTTTCCTTAATTTCTTTCTTTATGGGTTCCTTTCCATGTTGCTAGATGCTAACATTGGACTTTAGAAAGGTTCACCTAATTCCACTGTGAAAGAGGCCTAGTGGGTCACACACTAAGTGTATCCATAATCTTAGTTAAATAATTTATTATTTAATGAGTTGGATTATTATTATTCATAGCCCTGGTTTAATAATTATTTACATATCCCTGATCACAGTTATTTTGTCACTAGTTATTCAAGAGAATATTTTGTGGGTGGAATAATTAATAAATATTTATTTATTTATCAGCGAAAAATGCAGTGATATTTATTTAATAAATCAATAGTCATTATTCAAGGCGCGATAAATATTGAAGAGTATTGGCCGACTGAGATTAAAGGTCAAGTGAGAAATAATAATATTTAATATTATTTGATTAAGTAACATTTAATTGTGACTCAAAAGTTAAGAGTATGTTATGAAATAATAACATTGTTGTTATTATATGACATGGGGGTTTTTCTAGGATTAATGAAATAATTAAATAAACTTGTAACAATTATTTTTTATTACATTAGTGAAATAAATTCCCGGTTATATTAGTCACTCATTATCCAAGGGAAATCCAAGAATCACCAATTCAAGTTGTGCACAACATTTTAGAGAAAACCACTCAAACCTAGAGAGTTATTTCTTCTCCAAGAACGCCCACAAGTATGAGAGTGATCCTTCTTTACCAAATCAGGGAGAACACATTGGAAGTGGTTTTCAGAGGTGATCAATGGAGGAAGATGACAGAATCCATATCTTCCTTGATAGAACCTGAAGACTCCTTCAGAGATATCCAAAGATTCATCTAACACGTGGGAATCACCACTAGAGAAGATATTCCATTGATCTCTACGATGCAACAATAGTGCACTACATATATTTGGCTGGAAACATCAATGAAGAAAGAATAAATCTTGGAGGTAATTCTTATTTAATTAAATTAATTATAAACAATATATGTTGATCATCCCTCTTGGTTTTGGGTTTCTATTCCTTTCTCTTATTTCTTTGATTAAATTCTATGAATCATAGCTTTCATCATTGCATAGATCCTAGATTTTTCATTGAATGTGGAAAAACAAAGGTGGGAACCATATCTCATATTCTTCCACTACCCCTATAATGTAAAAGAGTTATCATATTATGTTCTTAGTAAAACTGAGAATATAATAATAGTTCTATAAAACCGAAATAAGTTATGTTGGAAATATTTGGTGGTGGGATCTAATGACTGTAGTAACCAACCTCATTCTATTAGCAACCTATAAATCTTCTCCTCCTCAAGTGATCTTTCAAAATATACTTGGTTTTTGTATTTAAATTCAAATTTTAGTGACACAAAATCTATTTCTTAAAAACATAACAGTTTCAATTTCAATTGGTAAATATGTGTATATGAGCATCAATTTATTGATTAAACAATCGGAATCCATCTTGAGGTGATTGATGGGTTTTATTTAATGGATGTTTTTATAATAACATATCACTTATAAGAAAATTATGAAATATCATTATGTTATTATTAATGCCCTTGTATGGTGATTTACCATGGATTACCTATATTTTAGATAAACAATTTATATAATTGCTAAATATATTGGATGTAAATTTCCAATATATATTTGTAAAAATTGTGAAATATAAATATGGGTTCACCCACATGGATATGGTGTTCTTAGAAAAACATAGATAAAAATAATAGTTCCATAAAACCAAAATAAGTTATGTTAGAAATATGTTGTGGTGGGATCTAATGATTGTAGTAACCAAACTCCTTCTATTAGCAACCTATAAATCTTCTCCTCCTTAAGTGATATCTCAAAATATACTTTGTTTTTGTATTTCAATTCAAATTTTAGTGCCACAAAATCTATTTCTTTAAAACATAACATTTTCACCTTCAATTGTTAAATAAGTGTATATGATCATCAATTTATTGATTAAACAATCAGAATCCATCTTGGGGTGATTGATGTGTTTTATTTAATGGATGTTTTTCTAATAACATATCACTTATAAGAGAATTATGAAATATTATTAAGTTATTATGAATTCCCCTATATGGGTATTTACCATGCATTACCTATATTTTAGATAAACAATTTATATCACTACTAAATATATTGGATGTAAATTTCCAATATTTATAAGTACAAATTGTGAAATATAAATATGGCTTCACCCACATGTCATATGACTCAATTTAAATATTATATAAGATATGCATCTATTAAATGGTCATGTGTATTAATATATTTTGGTGTGTATATATAATTTTCTAGGCATGCTGATTAAAATAAATATTGATCATCATATATCATAATTTTTAGTGTAGTGGATGGGTGGTGATTATGTGTAGCCCCACATTTTCAGAAATACTGAAGTGTTTCATGGGTTTTGGGGTGCATAATTGTATGGTGGTAGGTTTGCAGACGAAAAATGGATGAACATCACTTGGGTTATGGTCTTAGTAGAATAGTTGTCCATAGTTAGAAGACAACAATATGATGATAGATGGGGTTACAAAAACCAGGAGAATGACCATTTCAGTTTTTCATTCCATTACTCAAATAATAGAAGTATGTTGTTTGAGGGTGAGGAGTTCAACAAGGTAACATGAAATCATTCTGGATCAGAGCATGTGTTGGTCCGTAATGATGGTCCTGTGAGTCATGTGCTTCCATTAATTTCACACTTTCAAACACATCATTAAGGTTTATATGTTCACCCCACTAAGTATTTAAAAATTATTTTAGACAGTTTGAATGCCCGATTATAGTCCTCTATGCCCAGATCCTTAACTATATATGAAGAACAGACGCGGATAAAATTTATAAGTGGTGTGGATTGTTTTATATTTTTAAAATATGAGGCATTGAAGGTGGGATTGATTGGAAAAAAATGGATGACATGGTATCAAATTTTGATATTATTTTAAATTTGAAAATAAAGAATAAACTCGCAATGTGCATTGGGGAGAAGCTAAGCTCGAGATTTGTGTGAGCGCCGAAAGTGGGTCAGCTTTACGGTTATATAATTGTTAGTTATATATTAAAATTTATTATTTGTTATTAATTATTAATATATAATTATGTTATTAATATAATTAATAACATTAAAACTAATATTTTTTTTAAAAGATAATTCCTTGGTCAAAGACCAAAGCACCAAAGATGTGATAAAGAGAAAAAGGATTTAAAAATTCTAAAAGATGGAATTTTCCTACAGTCTCTGTCAAAAAAAGGTAGTAAATCAACTGGAAATGCATCCAGCTAAGTCAAGCTCTACTGCACTCCTTTATTGGCGAGGGAATCAGCAACTACATTCGCTTCACGAAAGGTGTGAGTGGAAATAAAATCAATCCCACGAAGGGAATTCAGGCAGTTCATCCAGCGATTGGTAAGTGGCCAAGCATGATGAATAACACCATTCCAGATGGCATGAATGATAGTGGTAGAGTCTCTTTCAATCCAAATCATTATCCATCCTTTCTGTAGATCAAGGTCCACATAATGAATGACCCCTACCATTTTGGCTTCCATAGATGAGGCTAGACCACATCCACTGTAGAAGAAACCTTTGCATTGGCCATCCGAGTCTCTAAAAATAGCTCCACAGCTGGTAGGTCCAGGGTTTCCCTTAGAGGCACCGTTCACATTCACTTTAACCCAACCTGGTATCGGGGCCTACCAGAAGACTTCAAAGTAACGCTTGGGATTTGGAATGATACCTGGAACGCAGATGCATCGAAGGATTTCAAATCCCCAATAGAGTTATTGAAATAATCTTTTTGAATAGAATCAGCTTCTTGAATTGCAATGAGGATACAAGTTTTTCCTGCAATTAGGCTGAATGGGTATTTATTATGAAAAATATCATTTCTTACGTACCAGATATCGTGAATAAGCTCTGCCACCACCGCAAGAAATTAATTTTTAACCTCCAAAAAGGCATCATATCTAACACATTTTTTAAGCATCTGACAAATCGAGTCAGGTATGGGCCATCTGCAATCAAATAAATCAAAACCATAATTCCATAAAGTAGTGGTTGTGGAACAGGATAAGAAGAGATGATCATCATCCTTCCTATGTGGGTTACATAATTTTCTTATGGAGCATAGTTGTATGACAAAAGTTTGCAGACCAATATCAGTGGGCAAGATGCCAAATCAGAGTGAGCCTAGTGGGTTTGATCCAAGATTTGTTCAAAGAATTCATCCATTGAAAACTGGAATCATTAACCGAAAAATAGTGCTTATAGATGTTTTTGGAATTAAGAATACCATTGGAGGCAGGTTCTCAAGCTAGATAATCCCCAGTAGTAGAGAAGTGATAATTGTCAGTGATCTGAGCTATACTGCTAGGGAGGTCTTGCCTATGAGACTGAATAATATCTCTGATGGAAAGACTAATATCTTCAGGTGTATTATCGGGGGGAAGCAATGATATCAAAGGAGTACCATACCAGTTGTCACACCAGAAATTTATACAGGAATCAGCACTATCCATACATCTATCATTTTCCATTATCTTTTGATAATAGTTCTTAATAGCAAGCCAGATTGAGGAGTTAATTAAATTCAAATTCCTTTTTAAAAGTTTATCAAAGAATCTCCTATTTAAGAAATTAGATTCTTTAGAAGTACAATTAATAAGACTCCAAGTAAGTTTGTCTTGGAGAGAGTCATTGAACAATCTTATGTTTTTAATGCCAATCCCACCTTTGGCAAGTGGCTTGCAGAAATTCTTCCAAGGGACGATGACAAGTTTCTTATCAAGAATACTCCCCGTCCAAATGAAATTTTTTATATATGTATTAATTTTCTTGAAGGTACCGGTCAGCCATTTGTATATCATGAGGGATTAAACCATTTTAGAAACAATGGTCGATTTAACCAGGAAAATTCTCCCAGCCATGGAGAGGGATTTCCCTTTCCACGAAGAGAGTTGGCTAGTTATTTGATTAATAATATTTGAGAAATAGCAGGCTTTCAGTCATCCCCAAAATAGTGGGACACCCAAATAGTTGAAAGGAAAAAGACCTTCTTTAATACCTAGATTATTGATGATGATATTCTTTCATCTAACAGGGATGTTTTTTCCAAACAAGATTTGGGATTTATTCCAGGAGATAGCTTGCCATGAAATGTCCTCATAATGAGCAATGGCTTGCTTGGGAACTTTAATGTTTCTTTGATCTCCTTTAATAAGAAAGATGATATCATCTGCATAAAGAAGATGAGTAGGCACCTTTAAGTTTCTGGCAGCTTAAATGGGTTTAAGCTTATTTTGATCAACCAGATTATTTAGGAATCTGCTGAGGTAATCTTCGGCAATATCAAAAAGGATCGCCGAAAGAGGATCACCTTGCCTAACACCCTTAGTATAATTGAAGAAACCACTAGGAGTACCATTTATGAAGATAGAAATAAGTGAGGATTTAAAAAGAACATTAATTCTCCTAATAAAAATGTCTTGAAAGACAATGCTTTCAAGCACTTTGAAGATGAAGGCCCAATAAATGGTATCAAAAGCTTTTCTAATATCTAGTTTAATGGAAACACTACCCCCTCTCATATTTTTATTTAAACTCTTGGTACATTCAGAGGTAAGGCAAATACAATCTTGAATGGATCTTCCTTTGATGAAACCAAACTGATTCCATGAAACTATTTTGTTACAAATGGGAACAACTCTATTGGCAATAATTTTAGTGATAATCCTATAAATTGTATTTATTAAGGCAATGGGTCTAAATTGATGAATTTCATAATAATTTTCAACTTTAGGTATCAAAGTAATGAATTGAGAATTTAAACCATGGGGAATAATTCCATTAGAAAAGAAAGACTTCACCATATTACAAACATCAGAATGAATGATGTCCCAATACTTTTGGAAGAATCCATTGTTGAATCCATCAGGACCAGGTGCGCTGTCCAAATTTAAACAAAACATTGTGTCTTTAATTTCATGGTAAAAAGGAATGGAGAGGAGAGAGTTATTATCATTGTCATCCACAAGTGAAGAGATTATTCCAGACCTAATATTTGTGTTCACGTTAGGACCATTGAAAATGTTATGAAAGTAAGAGACCACATGGTCCGAGATGGCCTCTTCATTATAAAAAATCAAATCATTGTGAATGAGTTTAGAGAGAGGATGATTGTCCTTTCTTATTCTTTGCAAGGAATTATAAAATTTGGTATTTCGATCACCATAATTAAGCCATTTAGTCTTAAACATTTGTTTACGCATATTATCTTTGAAATTGAGCAGATAGTTGAGTTTAAGGGAATGATTAACCTCAGGTTGAAGATCCCCATTAAAATCAGAGTTGGTATTGAGGCTTTGAATTTGATTAAGATCATTCTCAAGAAAAGAGATATCTAAATTCATTTGGGTGATTTTGTTTTTACACCAGTCTTTAAGATCGTACATTAAAGTTTTCAACCTGAACATTCACACAAAAGAGTCCTGGTGATGTTTCATAGAATCCCAAGTGTTTTTAATAAACGAGACACAATCTGTGTCCATAGACCAAGAGCTATTAAATTTAAAAGGAGGGGTGAGCCTACGATCATTAATGAGGAAACTAAGTAGAATGGGATGGTGATCAGAGTTTAGTCTTGGGAGGGTAATACTAGATATATTATCCCAAGTTTCAAGAGCTTTCATATTGACGAATACCTTATCAAACTTACTTGAAACGGTTTAATTATGATGCCTTCTATACCAAATGTACTTGGAACTAGTAAGAGTAACCTTAATGAGGTTACAATACTCAATAGAGGACCTAAACTCCCTTGAAGATATGGAGAGATGTGAGGGACCCAGCTTTTCACAAGAGTTGAGAATGGCATTAAAATCCCCCAAAACAACCCAGGGGACTTGAATTTGATTAGCCATCACCAAAAGGTCAAGCCAAAGAGGCCTCCTTTCCTTATATCTATTGTTAGCATAGACCATCGTGCAAAAGATATGTTGTACATTCCACAAGAATCCGCAGCTGAATTGTTGTTCCGAGATTTTAAAAATGTTAATACTTTGCAGAGAATTGTGATAGAAGACCCACAAATAATCTGTTAGAGTTCCTTTGTTACAGGAGCTAATGAAGTGATAATTAAAGGAGCCAAACCTCATAAGATTCAAATTAAAGTAAACCTTAGGTTCAGAGATAGCAAACAAGAGTGATTTCTGAGTGGTTAAGAACTTCCTAAGAGTAGTGGAGGTATCCTGATTAGCTATACCTTGAAAAATCTAGAAAACAAAATTCATTTTAATTTTTGGTTTGGGTTAGAACCCTTTTTTTTATTTGCCTGAATTTTTTTTCCTCTATAATCTCCTAGTCAAAAGAGGGGGGTCATGAGTTGTATTATTTTCTTCATATTGAAGATTGGATATAGGAGAAACAACATTAGTCCTATCACTATCCGTAGGAGGAACAGAAATAGATGTGGTTGTAGGAGAAGGGATCAGGGTTCTACTGGTCTGGTGGCAATCCAAAGCGGCTTTCTGAACAGGAGGAAGATAATCTGGATTCTGGGTGGAGCTCATAGCCTTAACCGAGGTGGAAAAATTAGCAGGAACATCACTACAAAGAGGAACAGAATCAGGCAAGTCAGATCCAGTTTTTACAATGGCATAAGAAACAATAACATCATTATTGGTAGGCAAACAAACAGAATCAACATTAGGTGCATGTAAACTATCAGTGTCATTTCTAGCAGAAACAGCTAATGCAGTATTGCTCAAAGTTGGATTACCTGCTTCAGGCCCAGTTTCCAGGTTACCTTTATCGCCCAAATGAGCATCAGGTGGGCATTTTTGTCCCTCAACAGTTTTAAGCTCCACACATGCCGATTCAAAGCTTGAAGCAGGGATGGTATTCCTGCAATTAGACTTTATGACAGTAGAAGAACCAGGCATAGAGTTAGAACTGTGTAATGTAGAGTCAGTGCATTGGTTGTTCTTGTCTGCTGCATTATCAATGTCATGAGGATTTTGAAAAAAAACCATCTACCATGCTTTCAATTTCAAAGGCAATTTTATCATCTATTTGAAGAGCCTCTTCTTCCTCAACCAAATATCCCCATGATTTACCAAGTGGGGAAAAGGTATTAGGTTTCTGTACCCATATGTGTTGCTTCTTTTTAGGGCAGTCAGGTTTATCCAAAATGGATTTTCCTTTCTTAGTGTTCTTAACATCCTTCCACTCATTCACAATGGGGGGATCTACTTGTTTTCTGATAATTTTGCATTAGTTATATTATGTACAATCAGTTTGCAAACCTCACAATAGAGAGGTTTCCTCTCATACTCTACTCTAATGTCAGGCCTATGATCGGGAGCAATAAAATTGATGACTGATGGGAGATCACTAGCCATGTTTACTCCAACCATAACTCTAGGAAAGAGCCCTAGATCTCCATTTAGTGTTCTGTGATCAATTTTAACAGGGATCCCTATGCAGGATGCTATGTCACTCAAGATCTTAGGGTGACAATAAAACCAATTCAACCCATGAAGATTTACCCAAACCTGAGCCATGGAATTTTTATATGTGAATTGATTAAATGAAACATCCTAAGTAGATATTCTAAGAAAACTAGGCTTTAGATGAATATTACCGAATTTCCAAGCATGATCAAGCTCTACCTGAGAGTTGAACAGAATGTGGTAGTAGCCCTTTCCAATTGGAACCATCTTCCAGTTTGTAGTTCCCCAGAAGTGTGCAATTCTATGTTTTAGTTCCATCAGAGGCCAGGGATGATCACCTGAGTTGTAAGAGACACGGCCAAGAAGCAAATGTTTGAATATTTGAGACCTTTGCTTCAGTGCATCCAGATCCGCTCCACTTTAAATCCCCCATCTTCTAATTTCTTGAAGAGAGGTTGTTTTTGTTCCTTCGCAATAGCTTGATCGGAGCCTTGAAGTGAATCTCAAAAGGAGATTGGAAGAACGCGAAGTGGCACCTCCAGGTTTCCAACCTCTATTTTGGATGATCCAGAGTCTATAGTAGCATCAGAAGCAAGGGGAGAGTACTCCCACTACGGATCAAATCCATCCATGGAAGATCTTCAGACGAAATCGAAGGAGGAATTTAGGGTTTGCGGTCGCTGAGTCTCCGACGAAATCGTTGTTAAATTTTTTGTTGATAAATTTATTATTAATTTTTTTAAATTGTTAATTAAACATTAATTCTCAATGTTAATATCTATTATTAATTAATAATATATTAATATGGTATTGATATAATTAATAGCATTATAATTAATATTTTAAGTATAATAATGTAAATAAAATAATTAGTATTAATAAAAATATTAACTAATTATTAATTATATAATTCTCATTTTCTAGCTAACCACCAACCAATTTTTATTTTATTTTCATTGAAATAAGGGATACAAGAAAACATAAAAAATATGATATCAAAGACCAAAGAAAACCATGACACAAAACCTGAATCCTCCCCTTAAGGTGGACTAAAAAAAGCAGCCTCATAGCATCAACTCTCACAAACATGAGTCCCTCTACATGAAAGGATCTGGTCAAATAGAATAAGATGACCCACTCATTAAGGGTCAACAGAGAGGCTAGTAAGTCCGCAATCGTATTACCTTCATGCCAAGTGTGTGGGAACACCATGTTATGGGTCAGAAGCTCTTTTCACCACTTGATTAAGTTTGTGATAGACCAAGGGGTGTTTTCATTACCTATAAGATCTTGGAAGATGATCATGGAGTGAGTCTCATTTCATACAAGGATGAGATTCCATTGATTTCATAGCCTAAGGCCTATGACCATTGCTTGTGCCTCGGCATGGAGTGAATCACCAAGACCGTAGGATGCCGTAAAGGCCATAATATTATGTCATATTGTTAATTAATTACTTATATAATAAATAAGATAATATTTAATATTAATATTAATAATATTTTAAGAATTTAAAATAATATTATTAGTAATATTAAATGTAACACCCCAAGCTTCCATGGTACGCTTCTCTTTGAATAATAGAGCAGCGTGTGTTGTATGGAACCTCGAGTTTTAACACACCGCGACCAATCAAAGTGTCCGTTATGAATATTAATACACACTTTTTGAAATTATATAAATTTTATATTTCAGAATGGACTTCATTTTTTTATTTGGAATATCAAAATTAGCCTATGTTGAATTTTTGGTATGTTTCCGAGAACTTCCAATTTTCAATGAATAGTGAATAATACTTAAAAAAAAGACATTTTTAATCAAAATAATTTATAGTAATAAATTATACTATTGAGTGGTCTTAAAGTATAATTAGAATATAATTTTACAATTTTATCCAATGGTGGTCATTAGAATTAATTTCACTTGGAAATTGGACATAAACAATTGTCAATCGTTTGATTGATATTGTTTCTTAAAAACACGCTATTTTTTGACAACGGGAATTAATTATAAAATTAATTAATGAAACTTATATGTTTTTAATTTTGTAAAATTGAAATCATTTTTTAATTAGTAATATCAATTATAGCTTAGGGTGAATTTTTGGTATTGTTCTGAGAAACTTCAATTTTTGATGAATAGTGAAACCACTATATGGTAGTTAAAAAACTAATTCTTTGTTTAAATGAAACTTTACCACTTCTGTGAATTGAATTTCAAAAATACTACATACATGGTTGTCATTAGTAAGTAAAATGTGGTTCAATGAGATGAAAATAATTTTTGGGGAATAGTTCCTTTTAAGTTTTATTAATCGCGATTAAAGGTAATTATTGTAATTTAAGGTAAATATAATGTTATAATAATATGAAATTACTTTTACACATGTCCTAACCTTATTGGATGAGTCATGGAAGACCAAGAAATCCATGGGTCAACTTGGGGACCCCATGGAGCCACTTGGGTAAGAAAATGACATTAATAACTTTTTATTTAAAGTAAACATAAAATTGTCACAAACATGTGTTGTTTTACTAAAACAATTATTACATGGGGTTATATAAGTTAACCTTTCGACTATAAATATTCATTAGAAATATAAAAATATTTCCTACATCATGGTAATTTTTTTTATAATTTTTAGGAATTAAATAAATAAATTTATTTATCACACCAGGATGATGCAGCGATTACCTCATTAATGAACAGTTTAAATAAAATTAAAATATAACGTAAAATATAAGCCTTAAACTTGTCTAAAACCTATTTTATGGGTATATTTAGAACCCATATCACCTTATCCTAGAAATATATTATTGTGGGACCTTTAAAATCTGAAAATCATTTCATAATAAAGTAGCATTTCATGAATTTCCAAGAGTGCCCCTCCTCTCCTCTTATAAAAGGCCCCCACCTCTACCACCTTATTCACACCTTCAAAGACATTTTTCATGGCCACACTCTGCCAAAATACTCTATAAACTTTACTATATTACTCTTAGAAGCCTCACTTTGGTCAGAAGTCTTTCCATGGTAGCCTTTGGCTCAAACCAAAAAGAGTTACCTGTTTTTAAGGTAATGTATTCTCTTATGTTCTTTTGTTTTATTTTGCTTCCCCAAGCCCTTAAACTATTTTTATTCCTTTATTTTGTAACAAAAACAGTATCTTATATATACTAGGATGTTTTTATGAGAATTATTTGATTTACACTTACACACATTTTCATCTAATGGTTAAAGAACACATTGTTTCTGTGGGTGGCGAATTACTGCCTCACTAAACGATGGTTGTTCAGTATTCTTTTAACACCTCTCATGGTGGCCATTAAAATGCCAATATATTTATATATGATATATATTATTTTTTATTTTTTCCTTATTCTTCTGTATTTTTCATTTATGGCATAACTTTATGATTTCTATTATGGGTAAACGCGATAATTTCATTTTAGGAAGTGCGGACTACCGCCCCCCTCAAAGTGATTTGAATCGTTAAGGCCATATGTGGGAAGTATAAAGGATGGAGTAAATGATATTATATATGATATTATACAGGAATTATAATATACCTTTATATCATTATTATTTTATTCCATTAAATATGAAATAGTTTGAAAGCAGCGTTCATGCGTACGTACGGTTTACCGTCTCAATGAACGGTGCATTTCATTTCTTACCTCTAAATGTTGTGTAATATTATAAATGAATTTATATACTGGATATATATGATATATATTATATCTAAATAATTAATATAATTCTGGATATAATGGATATTTTACAACATGATTAACTTGTAATTATAAGAAGTTTATTTTTGACTCAAGTACCAAAGATCGAAAAAACGACAGTTATTAACTTAAATAATTACATAATGTTCATAAAATGGTAATAAGTGATATAAAAGGAATAATGAAATTGAAAAATGTTATTAAGAAAGTATAAATTAACTCTAGTTTATTATTCAGGAGGTTAAAGAATGATCGAGTCAATTCAGACAAGAGGTAAGGGACTTCGTCTCAATATCCTTTCATTAAGGAATATTTTGTTTTATACACAACTTTATTTTATACGGTGTATAAAACCCTTTTACTTTTACTTTTATTCAAAATGAATCTTTTTATATGAATCATTTTACTAAATTAAAAAAGGGAATGTTTTTTTGTCGTACGTATGTGGCAACAACTACTTCTCCCCCACCGTGACCCTTATTTGAGTTTCATCTTCCTCTAACAGCCATTACATTTTTTTTAAAATGAAAAATAAATACCAAGTTTTACTTTTATTTTATACTGGTATTGAAAATGGTTTTATCATATCAATGTGTTGTATTTATATCTTGTGATTTAAATGTGGAAATGTTATGTTTCCATTATGCATGTTCTATGTGATACGATTATGTTATGGTTTATGATATGTCTAAACCTTTTCATATAAGGAATGCACTGGACGTAGTATGTGACGGGTGGAGCCTGCTATAGCTCTTTGATGCATTGGTAGGTCTCATGAGACAAACTAGTGTCTTGGCACGAGGCCTTGAAAAAATCTTATTTGTATTCTTGGAACAAGTCCTTGACTATGTGGTTATGATAGTCTGGAATTTTTCATTCCATCAATATGAAAGTGGTTATTGATATTGCATGTGAATATTCGACTAGTAGAATATCCATGTGAATAATTAAATGGAATTATTTCATTTTCTTATTCTCATTTTATGCTGAAGTTCAAGTTTAAAAGGATTTTGTTTTAGTTATACATTGCCTTAAATGTTTATGTTTATTTATGAAAGTTTCCGCTATATTGTTATCCTTACTGAGCATCTGAGCTCACCCCATTCTATGTTTAATTTTTCCAAGGATATGAAGAAATATTTTATGACTGACCTGCAGGGATAGTCTGAAGGGGATATGAGTGTGGACTATGGAGACCATGTTATTTTAGTTTTTAACTTTATGATTTAATGTAACATTTATGAATATATCTAGTGTTTCCAAGGCTACTAAGCTAATCGGTCTTCCGAGACTTGATCTTTTCTGATCATGCCAATGTTACGTAATAATTCACAGACTCTAGGTAAATGGGGTCAGGGCGTTACATTAAATAATTAATATAATATGATTATTTATTATCTTAATACTTAGTATTATAATCCATATTATGTATAAAAAGTAATCATCTTAAATTTATTATTAAATGTTAGTGATATTTTTCAAATTAAAAAATAATAATTATATTAAAATTTATTAATAAATTGAAGAATATTTTTTGTTATTATTAATATAGGTAATAATACTATGCAGTATTAATATTCATAACAAATAGTAATTATTAATTTTACCAGTGTAATTTTGTTTATGTTCGGGTCGAATCCTCTTTTTATTATTAAATCAAATACCTATTTTTATCTAGGTACAAGGAGAATCATTACAAATCTCATAGTCATATGTCCAAGTGTCCCATGAACATAGAACAAAGGCCCTCAGGCAGGAAGACCCTAATTTTAGGCCCAAAAACCAATATTATGGCCAAAAGGCCCCTCATATGAATAGAAATACTAAAGTGCTTGGACTGCTACAGTACCTGCTACAGCAGTCTCACTGCTACAATACATGATACAGTACCCACCACCGCTGCTATTGTTCCTCCACTGTTATAGTACTGTTACAATGCTACTACAGTAATTAGTAAATCACCTCTTCCTTGTTTTGAACATCGGTCTTTCGGATTCAGGCTTACGGGTTTTACCACCCATTCACCACCCCGAATACATTATTCTTACCGATGTAGTTATTAATATTAATGTTACATTTTTTCTCAAAAAATTTTGTATGAATTTATAATTATAGAAATTAATTGATTCAAACAACATTATGTAATATATTAGTATGTTTTAAATAATATATAAATAATGATTTAAAAAATATATATCATTTAATAATCTAACCTACGTCTGTGGCTTGGATACTCGTATGTGCTGCAACTAGGTTTATATAATGCATCCACGATGTGTATGTCCACATCTCTACTCTGAAATACAATTACCATGTATATCATCTCTAACACCCACATCCACATAATCATGTGTGGAAGGCGGTGGACAGACAATCTCTCCACCTTTACCATTCCCTAACTCTATTGATATTGGTTATTGGATGAACATATGTCCAACATATGAACAAGATGGATACTGTGTTGTGGATATTTTTAATTCAAAGACTAATAAAAAAATGCAACACATACTAGTCAGCGTCTATCTCTACAATAACATCTGACATGGTAAAGACCCTCAATATGCCTATGACTTTGACAATAGTTATGGATCATGTACAATAGAACTAGAGGATCATCTGATAGATAATAATGAACACCCTACTCATGTTCCACATTTGCATCCATAAAAGATCATCAGCCCCTGAGACATCTTTGTAATTCTCAACAACCCCAACAATGTTTGGCTAATAAAAGAAAATCCCATGATAAATCTTCTCCATGGGAGGAAGAAACTCTCTCATAGCTCCATAAAAATATTCCTGGTCAAATGAGCCTCCCTCTACTAGATCATATATATAATGGAGATGAGTGATACAGGAATCTTGAAAAAAAAAATTATGTTTTTCAGTAATGTTAATCAAAAAAATGTTCAATAGTGGAAGGAAGAATTAGTATCATTTCATGATAGCCTTGTCTGTGTGATGTTGGAAGTCACACTGGGGACATGCGGTACCAGGCCGCATAATCTAATTGATCGAATATTTTGTTTGATTTGGTTCCTTAGAAAAAAATTTCTTTGTGCTTTATGAAAAACTTGTATTCATTAGATGAATATTTATAAACACTTTATCACATAATAATTGTTATTCTATGTGAAATAGTATGTGATGATGTCCTAATAATATCTATCACCCAAAAAGGTCATATAGGATCCATAAAATGATGAGAAATAAGAATTTTCATGACATTATTATAGAAAATATGTAGTATGGTTGAATGAAATCATTTGAAGGGACACAAATGATATATGATACTAGGGGTGGGGACCCATGAAACTTTGAGGAAACTTTTCATGGTGTGTGCCCTTGGTAATATCTAGGAAGATATTATGAGAACTAGACCCACCATTAAGAAATCTACAGTCATATATTTCATTGGTTATTTCTATCTACGGACTATTGTATTGATCATTGTAATTTATTATTATTATTAATGTGTATTATTACTCACGCACTTAAATTTATTGACAATAATTCTAACGACTGATGTTTTCAGTGAGGTAGGATATATTGGCTGTGTCACGGGTAATACTACATTAATGAATAATGCGAGAAATAATTTTTCACTTCTAGGGAATTTGATATATCAGTTCCTTTATTTGAAATGATATCCCCTAACTAAATCCATGGCCACGATGTTCTCTAGGAAAGTTCAATTCTGGGATGTCAACGAATGAGAAATCGAGAACATGGGTTGATAGCCCTTGCATGCAACCCGCTTGATTGGAGATAATAAGAAAAATGGATTATATTACATAGTAAGTGTCTGTATGAGGTGACATGTAATTGAAACAACAACTTCATTCTATAGGGTTCCTTGACTCATTTCCAGATAGTAATCTTAGTCTTTAGGCAAGCCCGCATAATACCAACAAGAATTAGGCCAAGTGGGCCCCACACTAAGTGTATCCAGTATCTCTATTGAATAATTTATTTATAAGAAAAATTGAATAAATATTATTCCAAGTTTTGGTTTTATAATTATTTAATTATGCCTTATTTCAATTATTTTGTCACTAGTTATTTGAGATAATATATTGCGTACAAAATATTTACTAATCTGCTAATAATGTAGTTATATTTATTTAATAAATATATTTTCATTATTCATGGCCCAGTAAATATTGAGAAGGATTGGTGGACCAAGTTATGGTTCCAGTGAGAAACAATAATAAATAATATTTGGTTAAATAATATTTCAACATAACTTTCATGTTAAGCACATGTCATAGAAATAATAGCATTGCTATTATTATTTAACACGGAGTTTTTGCATGGAATAATAAATTATGTAATGACACATGTGCTAGTTATTTATTATTACCTGGGTAATTAAATTTGTTAGGCATGTGTCATGGAAATGAGAGAATTTCTATTATTATTTCACATGGTATAATAAATTACATAATGCAACCTGTGATAATTATTTATTATTACCTAGTGAATTAAATTCCTTATTATGTTATTATTCTCTATAAAATCCAAGGGGCCATTACACTAGCTACACAATTGTTGAAAGAAAAACATCCTTGGAGAAAATCGCTTGACCCTAGTGAAATATTGCCTCTACAAGAATTCTCTCAAGAACGAGAGAGACCCTCCTCCACAGGATAAAGAAGAATGCTTTAGAAGCGATTCTCACTGTGATCGAAGGCGGACATCACAAGCACATGGATATTACGTGGTAGCACCTGGAGACTCCATCAGCGGCATCCAGAGATACATGGACAACATTTATATCACCACTAGAGTATTACTATTAATGGATTCTACATCGAAAAATATTCACACATCTAACCCATGTTCAGACGCATCAAGGAATAATGAATCACCTTGTAGGTAATTCTATAATTTAATTACATTAATTATAAACAAAATATGTCTATTCAATATTCTCAGTTCCAGGTTTTCTCCTTTTCCTTTTTGTATTTGATTCAATTTCATTGATGTTGGCATTCATTATCGTATTTATCCTAGATTAATCATCAATTATGGATTTTCTCAATGTTCGGTACATGCCCATCTTACACTTCCACTATTACTAGAACCTACAAGAGTGGTCATATTTTCATTTATAACTATTTAAATTTTTTTTGATGATTTATTCATTAATAATTTAGTTTGTCACTTCATTTTTAATCGGTCTTGAAATCTGAATTTTTAGATTTATTCATCCCTTATCATTTCTCACAAATCTAACAGAAATGAATAATTTTATGATTAAAATTAAATAAAGGATCTAATCAGGAGGTGCCGATGGTTCTGTCCAGATAACATAAGAGTACATACTGTGCACTCAAATTTACACATAGTGTATTTGTGTTCAATGAATCAGGATTAATTTATAAATTACTCAATCCATGTGCATTAATGACATGAAATGTAGTTAATTCTTACATCATGTGTTGACTAGGAGATATTGGCGCATGGTTAGCCGGACTACATGTCGTGTAGCCCACTAGAAATAGCATATAGACCCTTTGGGTTAGGTTCAAGTCATGTACCCCATATAAGGCATCCCCAGTTGGTGACCATGTAACACAAAGTCTAACCATTGTGTGTCCCGCTGGACATGTCATGTACTCGAAAGATTTCTGAAGTAAACCTCACACATTGTTTCACCATGTGTGTAATTTGGATGAACGATGAGGAGGAGACACACCATATATTGTTTTCATATTATGTAGATTTAAAGATTAATTATTATATTATGTAACCCTTGAGACATGTACTTCGGTGTGAGAATAAATCTAGGACACATCATGTGAAAGTTGTTTGATATATATATGTTTAATTAACATCTACATAATGTTTAAAGATCGATACATAATGTATGAGTTTTATTTCAATTATAATTCATCGTGCATGATACATGTCACAAAGAATAAATTATATACATGTATAAATACATGTTGGGTATTTTTGGATAGGTGTTCATCAGGTTTCTTCCTAGGTACAAGTTATGTACAAGGTTACGAAAGAGAATCTCCAGGAAATTAAGAAAAAGGATTTAGATAAAAAGTATTATTCTATTAAATATAATGACTAACCAATTCTATGATAATTTATCATAATAAGAGTGATTAAATAGTTGAATTCTAGTTTTATTAAAAGCATAATTCGTTGAATGTTTGTGGATTATCATGAGCTAGACCAGAACATTGTATATGATTGGCACCCTTTGAATTTATTTATTAAATTAAAATTGTTGGCTTATGTGCCTTCTCCTCATTAATATTTAAGGAATGAGTGACCGTGGTTTCTTTTATGATAACCCCCTTTTATCCCTCACATGTGTTTGAGTTAAAATCAAATGTAATTAATTGATCTCCAAAGCTAGTGGAGGAAGTTAAAGTTAGGAGCTGAGGAGAAACCAATCCAAGGAGATAAAAAGGTGGATTGGTGGAAAGAATTAAAAATGAAACTTAAACGGTTCAAGGTGTTTATCCCCTATTTTAGTGTTACTTTATCAATCGCAAGATAAACTAACAAATAGTAAATCTCATGATCAGATATTTTATTTTATTTCCATTAGTAATATGGTTATTTATTATTGATGTTTGACGCGGTCACATAATTAATGAACTAACAATCATTCAAGATTAAATTAAAATAAAAATGGATTATGATTAAATATTATCTATACATGGTTAACCAATTATGTATATCCCAATTAACCTTAAAAATCATTTGAAAAGATAATTAATGTAAATTTATGAAAAAAGGATAAAATCAATCAATTAAATATTAAGTCGTTATAGCCTTCCATTACTTGGGTTAGAATCGATCTATAGTTCCAAGTGCATGACCAACCATAGTTGGGGTGATTTCAATTTCAAAGGAACTCTAATGTGATGTTTTGGGTTGAATTAACATTCATTACATTGATTCTTGACTTCCCTAGTAGGACATGTTGTAACTGAGAGGCAAAGGTTGAGGAAATCCAAAATTAAGGATTTCATGATTGGGGAGTCCACTCAACAAATGAAAGAGCTATGAGTTAATACAATTGGCCTTTAGAATTCCTACCTAAAACCTTTCAAGTTTCCTGACCAACCCTAGTTGGGGTAATGCGAAGGGAAATATGGATCCATTCTGCTAGAATGTCCAAGAAACATGATATTACAAAGAAAATGGTGAGGGATATTGGGTTTCGACAAAATAGTGGGAGACTAATAGATATTTATTTATTTATTTGTCTATATTTATCAAGATAAAGAAATTAAACTATGTTCATCTTAATTTTTAGAATCCAAAATCAAAATGACATCAAATATATCATTGTGATCCATACTTGAGAAGAAGAACAGTCTCACCATAACTAATTTCCAACAGTGGAAGAGGAACCTTTGAGTTATCCTTCTCCATGAGAGGAAACATTATTTTATGGATGAGACTTTACAAATTACACCTAGAAATGAGATGAGTGATGAGGAACTCTCTATGTACAAGAAACCTCGGAATGACACCGCAGATGTTATTTGCCTCATGCTATAATCCATGACCAATGAGATCTTGAAGTAATATGAGGAAATGGATTCTTATTGCATGATGTATAACCATCAGGATCTCTATCAAGATGAGGCAATACATGAGAGGTATGATATCTCTAATTCTTTGTTCACTACAAATCTTAAAGATTCTATGCCAGCTAGACCACATGTTTTCATGCTTATTGGATACATTGAGAATCTATTCATCTTATGGATTAAATTAACATATGAGTTTCATACATATATCATACTATCATTGCTACCTAATACCTTCAATAGTTTTATTATGAATTATAATGTGAGAAATAATTATAATAGTCTATCAGAGCTTCTACCCTAGTTTTCCAATTTGATAACAACAAGGGGCATGAAAACCTCACGGTCTTTATGGTGAATAGATAGAGAAATGACAAAGAAAAGGGGCCTATGATTTGTAAACCATATAAAACCTCTGAGCATCGTTGGACCAGGAAGAAGAAGGTACGATGGTATGAAAATGAAAAAATGATAGTATGCATTGCATGTAGCATGTTAGGCCACTGGAAGAGGAACTGCACCTACGGGCAAGGGGAAGCTAGAGTTGTGATCATTATCGAGTGAAATATTTCCATTTCTACACGTTGTGTATTTGATAAAGCATGTGGGATAAGATAATTATTCAAATGTAGGAACCAAGTAGATTATAGAAATTTTCCAAAGGGGTGTGGATCTACGAGCTGCCAATGGTGTGAGGTTGGCTGCTCTTGCAATTGGTGACTACCACCTCTCATTGCTTACTGGGATGATTTTGGTTTTACATGGATATTATTATTTACCTAGTGTTACCATGAACATAATTTCTGTATCAATTTTAGATAGAGATGGAATTATTTTCATGTTCAAAAATATATTTTGTTACTTTTATAAGTACAACATATGTTATTATATGGATAATTTAAATAATAGTCTGTATGTATTTAATTATGAGAACCAATTGTTGGAAATTGATAACGAAACAAGTACACATGACTCATACAACACTCATTTGTGGCATCACCGCCTTGGTCATATTAATTTGAAGCGCCCGACAATGCTCTATCAAGAAGGTTGTTAAGACTCTTCTGAGCTAAAATCACTTAATAGATGTCACATTTGTTTATAAGGTAAAATGTCCAAACCACCATTTGGTGGACAGGGTGAAAGGGCCATAGAGATTCTAGGATTGGGACAAACTAATGTGACAAGAACATTTCTAGTAGAAGCTAAAGGTGGTTATTCTTAGTTCATTAATTTTACTGATTACTTGAGTATATATGGTGATGTCTACATAATGAGTTATATGTCTGAGTACTTTGAGAAATTCAAGGAGTTCAATAATGAAGTATAGAATTATCTTGGAAAGAGATAAAGAAGTTTCAATCAGATCGAAGTAGAGAAAACCATAAACAAGAGTTCATTGTCCTTTTATGGGAGTCTGGGATTCTATCTCAACTAAATTTACCTCATAAACCATAGTGGAATGTTTTTAGTAAAAGGAGAAGCCATACCTTATTAGAAATGGTTTGTTCAATGATGATCTGCATAGTTCTTCCATTATCCTTTTGGGGATATGCATTGAAAACTACAATATACTCATTAAACCAAGTACCATGTAAGGTAGAAAATGGGATTACATTTGAGCTACTGAGTGTAAATAAACCCACTTTGTCGCATACATGTGTATGGGGATGTCGTGCGTTTGTTAAGGCTTTATCTGGAAAAAAACAACAACCTCAGGGCACACCATATGTATTTGTAGGGTATACCAAATAAACAAAGGGATTCTACCTATAAAAACCCTTAGACAAGAAATTGAAAGTTTCTATAAAGGTTGTCTTTCTTGAGAGGGAACACATACTCAAAAAGGATAGTGGGGGAATGATTGACTTTAATGAAGTTGATGCTCAGGATACACAGGAGTTGGTATAGGAACAAGTACCACATGTACTTTTGGAATAGGTAGTTAATAAAACAAAAGTACTATATTGGAGTACAGGATAGGTAACAGAACCAGATAAATATGGTTTCATTGTCACTGAGGATGGTGATTCATTATTGTTGTACAATGATGAACCTCTATCCTATAGGGATGTATTATAAATCTTAGAGACCTAAATATGGCTAGAAGCTATGAATTCTAAGATGGATTCCATGTATCAGAACCAAGTATGGGTTCTGGTTGATGTTCCAATTGATATAAAGAATGAAAGATGTAAATTGGTATTCAAGAAGAAACTGGACCTTGGAGGTCATGTTAGTACCTATAAAGTAAGGCTAGTGGCTAAGGGTTTTCAATAGAATCAAGGAATTGACTATGATGAAACCTTTTCACTATTTTCTATGTTTAAATCCATAATAATCATACTTACCATAGGTTCTTTCCATGACTATGAGATTTTGCAGATGGATATCAAAACTTCCTTCCTTAACGAGAACCTTTACGAATATGTTTATATGACACAACCAGAAGGGTTTGTGACACCAGGTGATGCAAAAAGGGTATGCAAGTTGTAGAAACCCGTTTATGGATTAAATAAATCATCTTGGTCGTGGAACATTTGATTCGATGAATCAGTATGAGAATTTTGTTTTATTAAGAATGAATATAAGAAATGTGTTTACAAGTGGTTTAATAGAAATGTTGTCGGTGTCCTAGTAGTTTATGTTAACTATATATTGCTTATTGGAAATGACATACAAGTCTTTCATTTATTTAAGGATGGGTTGAAAAGGTGCTTTTACCTGAAGTATATAGGCAAAGTAGCCTACATTCTAGGGATCAAGATCATTCATAACAAAACAAAGAGGTTTCTTGGACTAAGTCAAAGTATATACATTGACCAAATACAAAAGAGATTTAGTATAGAAAAATCAATGTGGGGATTGATTCCAATGTCAAATGGATTAAATATTTCTAATAAAATGTGTTCCTAGACAAAATAGAAGAAATAAAGAATGACTAAGAATCTATACACTTCAGTGATTGGTTCTATCATTTATGCCATGTTATGTACTAGACTTGATGTGGCCTATGCACTGAGCATGATATGAAGATACCAGGAATATCTACGATGACCACATTGGACTAATTTCAAGAACATCATTATGTTTCTGAGAAGAAATAAAGATATGTTCCAGGTGTATGGAGGAGAAGAAGAGCTTGTCATCATAGGGTATGCTGATATTGGTTTTTAGACAAAATAAAATGATCTGTAGTCACAATCAGGATATGTTTTCAGTATCAATGGAGAAGATGTGATCTGGAAGAGTTAAAAGAAGCCAGTTGTCTTAGATTCTAATGTGGAGTCTGAATATATATTGTCTTATGATGCATCCAAAGAAACTGTATGGATTCATTACATTTTCCATGAGCCAGATATTCTGCCTAGAAGAAAAGATACCAATACATTGTATTGTAATAATACTGTAGCATTGGATCTTTCAAAAGAGACAAGGTCACATCAATGGAGACAGAACATACACCTCTTCACTAATTTTCTACCTCAGTAGAAGCCTGAATATAATTTTGGAGCTAGTGTACTGAAGGTTGTTAGTAGTTGGCTCTAGTGCAAGGGGGAGTCTGTTGGAGTTGGTTCCCTAGAAACAAACTTCATGTACTTAATGATAAACTTTTATTCATTGCATGAATATTTATAAACTTGTTATAACATTATAATTTTTCTTCTACATGATGTAGTATGTGATAATGTCTTAAGAATAGATATCACACTAAAAGGTCATGGTGGATCAATGATATGATGAGAACTCAGAAGTTCCATGACACTATTATTGAATATATATTCTATGGATAAATGAAATCATTTTAAGGGACAAAATTGATACAGGCTATCAGGGGTGGGGACTTGTGAAACTTTGAGGCACCTTCTCAAGTGTGTTCCCTTGGTAATATCTATGAGGATATTCGGAAAACAAGACCGTCCATTAAGAAATCCAAATTCATAAGTTACATTGGATGTTCCTATCACTGGATGTGTGTATTGTCCCTTAGACATTAATATTATTATTAATGGGTATTATGTATCACATACTTAAATGTGTTGAATAAAATTTTGATGACAGATGTTCATGACGAGGTAGGATATGTTGGGTGAGTCATGAGTAATACTACATTAATGACTAATACGAGAAAGGATTTGTCACTTATACAAAAGTAGATATCTCACATGCTTTGATAGAGATGATATAGAATAACTAAATCCATTTCCATGGATCTCTCTAGGAAAGATAAATTCTGGGACGTCAAAGAATGATAAATCGATCACCTGGGTTAATGTCACTTTCATGCAACCCTCTTAATTGGAGATTTTTGAACAAATGGATTATATTACATGCTAAGTGTTTGTATGAGGTGACATGTCATTGTGACATAAAATTCATTCTCTATGGTACCTTGACCCATTGCTATAATGAAATTTTGATATTTAGGAAATTCCAACTAATGCCAACGATAAAGAGGCATAAAGGGTCCCAAACTAAGTGTAGCTAGTATCTTAGTTAAATAATTTATTTATTTAACAAGTTGAATAAATATTAGTCTCGGTTTTGGATTAATAATTATTCAAGTATGGCTGACTGAATTTATTTAGTCACTAGTTATTTGAGAGAATATATTATAGACAGAATGTTTATTTATCAGTGAATAATGCAATTTTATTATTTTAGTAAATAAATATTCATTATTTTAGGTCCAGAAAATATTGAGGTGGATTACCTAACCATGTTATTTGTCCTTTTCAAAATAATATTAAATATTATTTGGTTAAATAATATTTAAATATAACATTCAAGTTGAGAACATGTCATGGAAATAATATTATTACTATTATTATTTGACATGGGGCTTTCACATGGAATAATAAATTATGTAAAGACATTTGTGCTAATAATTTATTATTACCAGGTCAATTAAATTCATTGAGCACATGTCATGGAAATAATAACATTGATATTATTATTTTACACTGGGAGTTTTCACATAGAATTATGAATTAACAACATCTATGATAATTATTTATTATTACCGTGTGAATTAAGTTTCTCGTTATGTTATTATTCTCTATATAAGCAAATAGGGCATTCCACTGGCTACCAAATCGTTGTGTGCACAACATATTTAATGAAACTCTCTCTAGAATAGATAACTCTTCTCTATCAAAGAAAACATTCATGAATGATAGAGATCCTCCTCCACTAGATCAAGGAGAACACTTTGGAAGCGATTCTCAATGCGATCAAAGGTGTACATCGTAAGTGCAAGGATATTCTATGCTAGCACCCGGAGGCTCCTTCGGTGGTGTCTAGAGATCGGTAAAGCATCTTTGGATCAGTACTAGTGGATTACTATCATTGGATTATACATCACAATGAAGTCCCACCACATATTTGTGGTTTAATGGATCAAAAAATAAAGAATCAACATGGAGGAAATTCTATAATTTAATTAAATTAACTATAAACAAAATATATAAATCTTATCTTCTATGTTTTGGGTTCTCTCCTTTTTCTTTTTTTCTTTGATTCAATTCGATGGATACTATCATTCATTGTTGTATTGATCTCAGATTAATCATCAATTATGGAAATTTTCAATGATGTGTATGGGAAAACCATGTGCTTCCACTGCTCCCAGAACATACATAAAAGCATACATATTTTACTGAACCCCCATAATTGGGACTCATGACATCTGTATCATAGCCCAATATATCATGCACAATATATCTTCCACTGAAAGTCTTACTCTCATAACATCTCCATGTAATGAAGAGAATGTAATTGATTCAGCTGTACAGGAATGCGCTGATTGAATAAGAGCATACAATACTATAATCCACATGGATACTTTATTATAATAAGAGCATACAATAGCCCCTGTGTATGTGGAGATAAGTGTAGAATTTTCTCACATATCCACATCTGTATAAGAATAACGCATCCTATGATCTATATCTTTTCGATGTAACATGTGATGCATAGCACCCTGTATGTATATGAAAGATATGGGAAGCCATATCTATACCACCCTCCCTGGTCCAAGTCCTCCAATAAAGTTAAATACATCAAATGAAAAAATTTAGTCAAATGATCAATGAATATTTTGCCACTGATCAACATCAAAATGTATGAATGTGAAAATAACAACATGATGATCTCATCGGCATCATCGGCTAGATAATTGAAGTGATGATCTATCCATGCCATGAGAAATCGAATGTCGATGATGGACCTTCCATCATCATATAACTCAATGATAGTAAAGTGTGATCCAACTCAATCCAATCTGCACCAACTCGGCCTGTCACAACCGCACTGTCAATGGGGAGTCCCAACATAATGGACACATCCTTGAGTGTAATAGTCATCTCCTCCTCTCGAAAATGGAATGTATGTATCTCTGGTCTACATCTCTCTACGAGATCAACAATGAGATGGTGATTGAAAATGTGAAGTTTCACATCATTATAATATATATCCCAGCTTGCTGATGATAAGGGATGATAGTGAGATGTGGTGCAGCATGATGGAGATGATGAGATCTTAGTACACTCAAATAAAACACTATACATCCCTCTAAAACCATCCATGAAACGTGCCTATCCTAGAATGTGACAAATGGGGGGCCCTCCATCTATGCATTTTTTATAATTGTTATTTTTTATAATTAATTCAATAAAATTTGTAAACTAATTTTTAAAAAACTACTACAGGAAAAATGAGGAAGACAATTATCATGTATAATACAACTTTATAATGAAAAAAGAGGTATACAAATATATGTGATGGATTTTGCTTTCATAGTTTATCAATTTCAGGTTTTAATGATCTCCAATAATGTTTAATTTATTTCTAAATATTTTTATCAAAATCATTCTTGAGGAAAACCTTGCATAAAACATGTGGTTGAATGATATATTCAATCGATCATGTGATTTTAAAGATAGATTTGTAGATAATTCATTTAGAGACTGAACATATTTTTATTTTATTTTTGTCTGTTTGTTATTTAATAGTTAAATTATCATTAAAAAATCAGATTGAATCTAAAAATGAAACAAAATAGAGTTGAAACAAGTCATAAATGGAGAAAATCAGAAATAAAAGGATTCATAAATGAAACATCAACATACCAAAAAAAATTACCCATTAATGATACAATACATATACTCGATCATGGATGATAAGAACTAGACTTTTGTCCTACCACTTGGTGAAATATCTTATGCATACTGACTTCTGTGTGAAAAATGATTCATCATAGTCCCCCTCTCCATTGTTGAGGCATGTCATATACATATTTTTGTTTTAAATACAGTATCGGGTCAATATGATATTTTTGAAATGATCATTGTGCCTTATTTTTTTATAAATAATTATAATAATGTAACCACAAGATGTGGTTTTTTGATGATACATATTAATAAAGAAAAATGAATTTAAAGAATATTTAAAAAAAAATAGAATACCTAAAGGATGATATGAAAATAGTGTCTTTTGAAATTATGTTTTAAAATATTTTCTATCTATAAATTTTTTCTATTGTTGAAGAAATATCAATAAAAAGTAATATTTATCATGTGTTATCATCTCATGTTTGTTATTAATAATTACTCATAATGAATTAGTATATTCCTATGTATTTACATTTGACATAGTGGATATTAACGAAAGGATTTAGAACAGAGAATATATTCCTACCCAGTGGTAAAAAAATTATAAAAAATAATGTTTTGTTTTATCTTAAGTCTGAATGTTATATATTAAGCATTAATGATATTCCTTAAAAATAATTTCATAGACACATTGGATATGAAAGGTGTTAAATACCACTATATATGAGAAGAATTCATAATAGAAAAAAAATAATTATAAATTATTTTTATTTATAATTAAAATAAATATTTAGAAACATATACCATATTTATAATGGTATATAAAATACATTGAGAATATAACAAAATTAATATGAATAATTTAGATATAACGACTTGAAAATGAATAGTGAAATTATACACACCAGAAGTATGGTTGAACAGGTGGCATGCTCTAGGATTTGTTGGGGGGCCAGTGGGTGTCGACTATCACCCTACACACATTTTTGCATTATTTTGTAGTCGGTGGATAACATGATTAAATAAGTATCCCTGAAATCCTGCATCAGACCTGAGTTCAAATCTAGGTGGGAGAAAATTTACACAGGCAAGCAGTGATGCATACATGATGCATGACATAGATAGGTTGTGACGCAAGCATGATGCATGCACAGTGAAACATGAATGATGATGAAGGCATGATGCTTCACTGGGCTTTCAAGCCAGTATGTAGGCCTTTGGGCTATGTAATGGGCTTCATGTCCACTAGGCCTTTGGGCCATGTACTAAATAAAAAAGGCATGATGTGTGGGATATCCCATGGGGGGGCTATGGCCTGAATTTCCAGTCTGTGTGTGTGGTGTATGTGTGTTTAAAGTAATTACACCGTCAATCATCTAATATATATATATATACACATATTGTTTTAGGTATTTTTTCAACCTATAGTAGATAAATTACGAGATCTTATTAAATGGTGTTAATGCGACCTCTAAAATTATCATGTAGTTAAATTGTTTTTCTTTTTAAAAGTAAATTCGGCATCAAAATGATTTTTCTTTAAAAAAACAGGTGTAGAATGGGTTAAATGAATAACGGGGGAAGAATTTTTTTACAGGATATTCTTGTAACTATGAATCCTCCCAGGGATCCTAGTTAGAGAGAAACCCAAAATTGATCATCCCCAAAGTCCAGAGAAAATTCAACTGCATTGGTCTGAACATACCCAACCATATGTTGTTCTTCCATGTGATCACACCCCATTTCTTCTATTCCCTTTGTATCTCTTCCATCTCCCACACTTCCCTATACAAGTCTCAATACTCTGATATTTGGACCACCCCTAGAATCCCTGCAACCACCACATGCATGCTCCCCACCTTCCAACCTTTTTCATCTCCACCAACCACCGATACAAACTCTTGGAGGGCTCATCTCTCATCGTAGTTGTTGATGCTTAAAACATGTTCGTTGGATGGAATTATCCTATGGAACACCCCCAAACCACAATAGAAAAATCACTCATCCTTCCTAGAAAATTGAGATACTCAAAGTTGTATTTCAACATCCACACTCATGTCTCCAAGTCAAGCACATCATGCATGACATTTTCTTTCTAGAAGTCTGCATGCTAGCTCAATGACATGGGGATATTGATGCATTTATTTAATGAATGTTAGTCTACTAAATCATCACTTATAAGAGAATTATGCCCTCTCATTATTTTATTATGAGTGGCCCTATATGATGATTTATCATGGATTACCTATTTTTTAGATAAACCATTTATATCGCTACCTTCTATATTGGAAGTTAATATCTAATATTTATATAATGTACAAATTATGAAATATAAATATCAGTGTACCCACATTCTAGGTTACACCATTTAAATATTATATAAGAGATGTGTCAAATAAAATTTTCATGTGTATTAATATTACACAAAAGTTATAGGAGGTGGGAATACCCACTCCTAAGAAATTATGTTAAAAAACATAAAGTGCAAAAAGAATCATTACAAGGGGGTTTTACAAAGAACATGTGTATTAATATTTTTTCGTGAGAATATATCGTATGCTAGGAATATTGATTAAAATAAATATTGAGAATTATATACCATATTTAAAATGGTCATGAAAAACCAATGAGAAGATGATCGCAACATTTATATGATTAAATCATATATAAATAAAGTATTTAGAATCTATTGTCAAATTATTCAAAACACAACTTGATATATAAAATCATTGATTATTGCTACTAGAATATAATAAATATATTTTCCTCTAAAGAAAATAATGAATGTTTTGACAATATAATTTAGTTTTAGGTATTTTCTCACAAGAGTTACCCATTAAATATTGGCATTTATGACTCCTCCAAAGGATTCAAATCGTATTGAAACCCTAAATTGATCATGGAATTAGTATTTATAGCTTCCCAAAGGAAGATCACCTCCTCCGAAGCCCCTCATCCTCCCTACCTTCTATAAATAAATCTATATCAATGTATGACACCTTTATTCCTATTTGGGAAATGCACCCCTGGGATTTCTTCTGTGCATTGGGAACATCAATCTCATCAGAACACCCACACATCCTCGTGTGAAATTCATGACCCTTCCAATGAGTGGTAGAAGGTAATTTCATTCACTTTTAGTTCACCCTCCCTCCTTATATAGCAATCACACAAAAACCCTTAATAAATATAGTTAATTAATTTATAATTGTGTTATGTGGTGGGGTGGGGAGGCACCATGCAATAGGATGAAATTAAATATAAAACCCTACACATGAAAATGTGGGAATGAATTTCCCAAAATAATTTTTATAAATAATTTCCACAAGTTTTTCTATTATTTATTTTGTTTTTGGGAAATTGGATAATGATTTATTAAAATACCCACAAAAATAAATCAGGGAATATGTGGGTTTTTAAAGTAAAAATAATTATATGAGTTCCCATAATTAAAGAAATAACATAAAAACTTGTGAAAATTATTTTTAAAAATCATTGTGGGAATTTCATTCCTTCCTTTTCAGGTGTAAGGATTTATTTTTCATTGCATCCAATCACATGGTGCATGCCCACCCCACCACGTGACTCATTTATATATTTATTAACTATATTTATTTAATCTTTTTGTGGGATTATTATATAAAGAGGGAGGGGGAACGAGGAGAAGCAGATTCACTTCTCTTTTATCACTCATTTGAAGGGTTGTTCATTTCACATGAGGACATGTGGGTGTTATGATGACATTGAAACTCCAAATGCACTGAAGTAATTTAGGGGTGCATCTTCCGAATATGAAGAAAGAAGGTTCCTCAATTTGAGGTAGCTCTGTTTCTATGTGTCCTGCTCCCATTCGATCACAACCCACTTCGTCCATGTCGTTGTTGTATCCTACAGCACCCACACATCCCTCTAAAAATATCCTTCCTCTGATTTCCGAACCCCCCCCCCCCCCATCCCTCCCACCACCACCATCATGCCTAGTTAGCCTCCCCTTGCCCAGATCCATAACAACAGAGGACGAACATACATTGTTGAAATTTATAAAAGGAGTTGATTGTTTAAATTTTAAAAAATAGGATGCATATAAGGTGGGATTGATGGGCGTAAAATTATAGCAGACACGGTATCAAATTTTGACATTATTAAAATTTTGAAAAGAAGGAAAAACCACGAAGCTCGATCATGAACTGGGGAGAAGCCAATAGTGAGACTTCTTTGAGGAGTTCATAAAGTGGGAAGACATCATCAGATAGTAGAGAGAGTGATTTTTTAATGGGTTTTTAATTTTAATGTTTTTAGAGAATCCGATAGGATCTGAGTTTTTTTAATGGATTCCAATAAGCGTGAATCGGGATCATGGTTCTCCCTGCCAAATAGGAACCAACCACGTTCACACCTCTTTATATATATAATTAATAATTTTTCTTATGAATAATATAGTATTTATTATTTAAAATAATTTCAATGAGTATTATTTATAAAAAAAATTAAATGTTTTTTGATATAAAAAATTAACGATTTGTTATTAAATAATATATTTCTAAATAATGAATTATATTATTTATTATTAATTAATAATATATTAATATGGTATTTATTTAATTAATATCATTATAGTTAAAATTTAATTTATAATAATATAAATAAAATTATTTAAATTTCAAAAAAAATATTAATTATTAATTATATTATTCTAATATATTATATTTTATTATTAAGTAATTACATATATAACAAGTAAAATAACATTTAACATTAAAATTTAAAATATTTATAGAACTGAAAATAATAAAATTAATAATAATTAATAATTAATTTAATATGATTATTTATTATCTTAATACATAGTATTATAATCCATGTTATGTATAAAAAATAATCATCTAAACTTAATTATTAATTATTTATAATATTTATTTATTGAAAATAATAATATTATTATCATTTAATACTAAAATTAAGAATATTATTTTTTATACATATTATGTATAATAATACCACGTAGTATTAATATTAATAACAAATAGTAATTATTAATTCCAACATAGTTTTTTTAATGTTCATGCCAAACCCACTTTTCATTATGAAATCAAAGACTTATATCAATCTAGTAAGAGGGAGACCCATTATACAGCCAATATGATGAAGTCCAAGTGGACCATGAACATGTCTTGATGGCCCTGTGGAAAGAAAGCCAAAATTAGAGGCCTAAAAGCATATTTTTGGCCGAAAAGTACCTCCTGTGACTAGTTCTACTGCAATATTTGAGTTATTATATGGTACTATCACTACTAAAGTACATTCCATAGTTCCCACCGTCACTATAATTTCATCGCTATTACAGTCCTACCATTGTTACAGTGTAGCTACAATACTCAGGAAATCGACCCAGCATGATTTTGAACAAGGGGCTTTTGGTTGCAGGCTTACAAGGTTTACCACTCATGCACCACCCCAACAACATTTTTATTACCAATGTAGTTATTAATATTTATTTTTCTTATTTGTTCAAAACTATTTTTATAAATTTACAATTATATAAATTAATTTGTTTATACCACATTATGTAAGATATTATTATGTTTTTAAATAATGTATAAATAATTATTTATAAAACACATAACATCTATTAATCTAAAATATGAATGTGGCTTGGATGTTCCTTTGTTCCAAAACCATGTGTATATATAATGCTTCCATATTGGGTCTATCTATGTCTTTACTTTGGCATTTATTATCCATGTAAATCATCTCTAGAACCCACCTCCACATCATCCTTTGTGGAAGGTAGATGTGATAGGACAAGTCAGTACAGATTGGTTTGAGACGGATCCCAAATTACTAGGTATTGAGGTACATGATGATGGTAAATCTATCCTCAGCAGTCAATTACACATTTGAAGGATAGAACAGTACTTCACTCATCTAGCCAATGATACCGACGATATCACTCTGCTACAATATTTATGTGCATACATTTTGATTGGGATGATATTGGTTAATCATTCGACTAAATTTATACATTTGATGTATTTACCTTTATTTGAGGACTTGGACCATGGAGGGAGGTATAGCTAGGGGTCTGCATGTCTTGCATATACATATAGGGTGTTATGAAATGTATGTCATATTGATAAGATGCAAATCACAAGATGTGACATTCTTATAAATATGTAGATATGAGAGAATATCCCTTGCTTAGATCCACATGAATGAGAGATATTATCTAATTTTATTATAGCTGAGTCTCCATGTGAATGACTATACATAAAAGGTAGTTGGAAATCCCCTTAATTAGGAAATGATAAAAAAGAGATACTCCTTTTCAACTGGGTTAAGTTAAAGCTCATTACAAACCCGAAGGTCTAAAGTAAAATAGCCTTAAAATTTAGGGGCTCTAGAGCCCAATGCCCCATAGACCCATGCATCAGACACCCATCACAATAGCAAGGCCCAAATGATGACCCATAGGTGCTACCTTTCCCATGAACATCACTCCTATATTGCGTGGTTACGGATCCAAGGAGCCCACCGCTGAGCCGTTGAGCCTTTTTGCCATTACCTAGCACAACTGCCCACCGTTGATGCCTTGCACAGCCGATGATGGTATGTTATTCATTCCTTCTAATGTAATAATCAAAAGTATAACTTTATATAATTAAATATATCTATAAAAAGGATATATATATATGGGGAGTAAGACACATCAACATTTAGATACTTCCAAACACTATGTCCACACTAAAAGACTTATATTGGAGGGTCTTCAACCAGACGACGTAAGTGGTTATTAATTGTATAGTTAAATGATTATTCTATATATAACATGTATTCATTAATTAATTTATTATTCAATTTTTATTGATTTCATGAATTCCATATATTGAGGCTATCATCTAGAGTCTCTTCTCATATTTCACATCGATTCTTGTTGTATCCTCATGCATCGTTCCTCTGATTCATTTTTATATTATTGAGTAACAACAGACTAATAGGGCTATGAGGAAGTTCATATTCTATCATCCCATTATTTCACCATCCAATTAGTTACCTTTACATTATTCCTTGAAGATACGAGTGAAGAAAAACTTTGAATCAACGATATATCTTGTAGGGTATATTGATATGTGTCATAGACGAAATGAGTCTTGGTTACGAGGGGTCAATAGAGTTTGTATGAATTCATTCGATTAGCTAGATTATGTGCCCTGGTACCTCATGTCCCTAGTAATATCTTTTCAAACCATGGAAGAGGCTATAATGACTTTGTAATAATACTTCATTCCATAGTTGAACATTTTTTGGATAAACATTACTGAAAAGCATATTTTGTTTTCACATGAGGCTTGTATCACTATTCATTGATTCGGTATAGGGAGGTGCATTTGGTGAGTTTTGAAAGATTTTATTCCTCACATGTAGGGGATTATATACTGAGATTTTATTTGATCCATCAGGAAATGTTGAGGTTGTTGAGCCTTATATAGATGTGTAAGGGGGTGACGACACTATTATGGATGTAGTTACGGAACATGAGGATGGTTTTCATCATGATTAGCCAGATGATCCTCCATATCCTATTGAATATGATCCATAACCATAGCCTATGTTATGGTTAAAATCAAGATCTGTTATCATGTCATATTTTGTGGTAGAGATAGAAGGTGACCTGTCTATTCTGCATTCATTTTTTAGCCTCCAATCTATAGATATCTAAGGCACAATGGCCATATTATTCATATATTGGTGAGAGGTCAATCCAAAAGACACTATTAATTTAACTAGGACATGGTAAAGGTGTCGAGACTATACATCCACCACCTTCCACAGAGGAAAATGTGGAGATAGGTTCCACAGATGATATCGGTTTCTCTACCAACATCCTTATTGGAAAAAAACTTGTTTATCAAGTCTTTAACTAACTAAAAGACTGATCTGTCGTTTTTAATAAGTAATATTTAATCAACATATACTATTATTATAATTAACACATTCCCACTAAACCTATTGAAAACAAAGGGATCACATTCATTCTTATTGAAACCAAATTCTTTTATGGCTTTATCAAAAACAAATCACTGACCTGGATGCTTTATTCAATGCCTAAATGGATATATAAAACATGAAAATCCTTTTTGATTAACATGGACTAAAAAATCCATCTTTTTCATATAGAAATATTCCTAAAGGTTTCCATTAAGTTATGAAGGTTTTACATCCATCTTCTAAATCTCATAGTTACAGTAAGCTGCTATTGAAAGTAGAATTCTAATGGATTTAAGTATGGAAACTGGTTAAAATATTTAATCACAGTCAATTAAATTATGCACATTAAACCCTTTAGTCACTACTAATACTTCATAGGTTTTAAATTTATCTTCCATTTCCATTTTCCTCTTGAATTATCATTTTCATCCAACAGGTTTTACATCAACTGGCACATCAACCAGAAACCAAAATTGGTTATGATACAAGGAATCTATTTCAAAAGTCATGGATACTTTCCATCTCACAAATTCTTATCTCTCTAATACATCCTTTTAATAGATTGGTTCATCATTTTCTACCACTAATGAGTCACCGTATCCGGTGATAAGAAATTCATATCCCTCGGGTACTCTAACCTATCGTACAATCCTATGTAGTACTTGTGTTTCATGAAAAAAAATTCTTCCACAGGTACCTATAGAATCTATTCCTGTACAGGACTATTATGTTCCTTGAGCATCAACTTCATTGAAGTAAATATTTCTCCCACTATCCTTTTTGAGGATATTCTCCCTCTCAAGAAATATGGCTTGTCTAGTGAAAATCACTTTCTGGTATGAGGGGTTTCATAGGTAGTATCCTTTTGTTTCTTGGAATACCCTATAAAGATACACTTGGTGCCCCATGGTGACAGTTTGTTTCCTAATATTTTTTTAACCAATTCCTTTCAACCCCATATATGTTAATGAAACAAAATGAGTTAATTTACACTCTATAAAATGTATTAAATTATGTTTTCTGATTTAGTTGGAACTCATTTCAATGTGTATGTCATGGTTTGTAATGCATATCCCCAAAATGAGAATGCAAGATCTGCATGACTCATCATAGACCTTACCACTCCATTCACTAAAACTTTTCCAATGTGGTGTATATGGTGGAGTGAGTTGAGATAGAATCCCAAACTCCCATAAAAAGTTGATGAAAACTTGGTCAACATATTCACCACCTCGATCTGATCAAGGATTCATTGTCTTCTAATCAAGTTGATTCTCTACTTCATTCTTGAATTAATTGAATTTATCGAAGGGATCATACTTATACATCATCATGTAGATATATCCTAATATACTCAAGACATTAGTAAATGTTCAAAATTAAGAATATCCACCTCTAGCTTATACTGGAAATGGTCTACACACATAAAAGTGTACCAATCCTATAATCTCTATGGCCCTTTCTCTCAGTCCACCAAATGGTGGTTTGGTCATTTTACCTTATAAACAAGAAGGAAATCTATTAAGTGGTTTTATCTTAGAAGAGTCCAAATAATTATCTTGGAATATATTTTTAAAAATCTTCTCGATTACAAGACTAAGATAATGATTCCATAGTTGGGTGTTATATGAGTTGCATGAACATTATTCATTATTGATTTCCAAAATGTGGTTTTAATACTTTAATAAATAAATACAATTATTTAAATTTTTCATACCATAACATATGTTTTCCTTATAAAAGAAACAACATTTATTTCAATAAATTCAAATAAACCCATCTATATCTTGGCTTCGTACAAAAATTATAATTTTGGTAATTTTAGGTACAAAATAAAAATCCTTCAAGACCAAATTCATTCCCATTGGAAATGACAGGTGGTAGTCACCAAGGGATATGGTATCCAACCTTACTCAACTAGAAGATCTCATATCCACCTCTCATTTGGAAATATTTTGAAATATACTTTATTACTGCATTTGAATATAGATGTGATCCCCACAAGCTGTATCTAATACCCAATGTGTAGAGATGGAATGGTTAAAATTGATAACAAATACACATTTAGATTTCTCTAGCTTATGGGGGTAGTTCCTATTCTAGTGTCCGAGTTTACCACATGAAAAACATACTTCCTCTTTTTACATACCATGCCTTTGGATCTTACTATTCATGGAATGATAGGGCTCGAGAGCTTTTGAATATTTATAGGTTTTCACACCCTTTTCCTTGTTCTTCATTTTCTTATTCACCATACGGACCACATGTTTACCATGCCCCATGTTCTTATCCACTTGGTGAATTTAAGTAATAAGTCCATAAATTCTCTACTCATTATTAGTCATATTGTAATTGATAATTAAACTAGAGAAGTTCTTGGGTAGTGATGAATGTATGATATCTGTATGCAACTCATCCGATAATTGAATCCCAATTATTTTTAAAGTATTCATTGCACCCAATCTTATTCACTACATGAGGCCCAGATGGCACAGAAAATCCAAGATTAGTTTTAAACAAATCATTTTAGATCTTATACCTCTCTTGTCTTGCCTTCTCTTGATATATATCCCAAAGGTGAGACACCAAGATATATACGTTCATGTCCTCATGTTTCTTTAAAATATCTTTGGAATTGGATGATAACATTAATCATTGAACATCTATAGCATCATTCATATGATTCTCATTTAGAGATATCTCTTCATCAATATCCTCATTACCAGGAACAACTAGAAAATGTTCTTCCAGCACATACAATTGTTTTTTCATGGATAAGTATGACACATAGATTCCTTTTCCATTCATGGAAATATGTTTTAGTGAGCATGTTATCTTTATAAAGTATGGATCACAACAATATGTTTGATATCATATTTCATTATTGTTTCTAACAATAAGAGAATAATGAATTTTATAAATTAATAGATTAAATATAGACTAATAGATATTATATTTATTACTCTCCCAATTTTTTATCAAAAACCAGTAGCCCTAACCATTGGCTTCAAAATATCCTATTTCATAGACATTCTTGTGTCAAGGATCGTTATTATCCTTCTCATTGCCAAATTTTTTGTTGGTTAGAGAACTTTAATTGTTTTAGGTATGCATTAAAAATTCCATATTAATTAACTCACAGTTCTTTGATCCACCAAATTGACTCCCTAATACCAAAATCCTTAAAATGGATTTCCTCAACCTTTTCCTCTCAGTTACACCATCTTCTACATTGGCAGTCAACCCTTGATGGGAACTAAGTTATGTCAACCCAAAACTTCATGTTATAAATCCTTGATAATTTAAAGCACTCTAACATGGGTTGGTCTGGGACTTTGAACTATGGTTGTATTTTAACAGAATTAGTGGAATGTTACATCGACATAAAATTTTATAGATTGATTTTATCATATTGTGTGTAAATATTCTATTATTATCTTTATCACATGCTTGTTAATATTATTTGTATTTACTTAAGTGATTAACCAGGACTTAAATAATATTTAATTATATGACAGTTTATTTTAGTTTTATCTTGCGTGATTGTTAATTTCATTGAATTATGTGATCTTGAAAAAACATTCATATTCAAATAACCATGAAAATTAACAGAGAAATAATAATAAAGCAGTATGATCATGAGCACTAATGGTTATTTTATATAGAGGTTGATAAACTAAACTCAATACATGGAGAAAAACACCTTGAACCAATTAAGGTTCATGTTACAGCTTTCCACGTATCCACCAATATATCTCCTTGGATTGGTTTCAACTCGACTCCTAACTTGAACAACCTCCCATATCTTGGGAGATCAATCCGTTGCATATGCCTTATAACTCACATGCAGGTGAGGGGAAAGTGGTTCATATAAATGAAACCATGAGCACACAGACCCTACATAATAAGTTGAGAAATAGCACACAGACTGAAAATTTAATTTAATGGTAAATTAAATGAAACAAATCATATACAAAGGTCTAGTCTAGATCATGATCATACACATACCTGGAATGAATTATGCATTAAAAAAAAATTAATTCAATTCATAATTGTTCTTAATTAAGATAAATCATTCTCAAATTGATTATTTGTTATATTTAATTAATCAATTAATTTATCTTAATACAAATCTGAATTTTCCAAATATTCTCATCCATTATAATTTTAAAAAAATTAAATAAATTTACTTAATATTAACTATGTACATAAATTTACATTGTAGGTAACATGATTAATACCCATCCAATTTGTCCTAACATGTTATATAATCTTATAATATTTTACTCTTGTGGAATATGGAATACACGACTTATCTTGTACTTTCACAACCTTTACTTCGTGGACGATTACACGAATTAAATGATTTTTTTGTAACATGTCATGCTTCAATGAACATAGAGTAACAACATATAATATAACTTAGACATGATAGAAATATCTAAACATTTAATATATATTAATTAAACATTTATAAATTTTTGTATATCAAAACCTATCACATGTATTGTCCTATATTTATGTCCATGTAAGTACATGTCTCAAGGTTTACATGGTAAAATAATAAAATCTTAAACCTTAATAAATTTTTATAAGTACACGACATGTGCATATGATATATACAGTGTGTAAAACTGTCAATGTCTATCTGAGACACACGTCTAGGGACTCCACATGTAATCTATGCCTCAAAAAAATAGGAGTAGACGTTGTGTCCAATACTCCACATGATGTGCTAACTCTGAGTTACATGGTCACAAGACACGTAGGTTATGTATTGATTACATAGTCTGTATGTGACTCAAAGGTAACAAATACCATGTACAAGGGATGCACAATGTGTTATCCCACAGACTATGTGCCATTATGTTTTGGTTAACATTGTCACACCTGAGTTTTTGTTTTCACCCTTCATTTTTTATCAAATTTGTATCCCAGTTCTTCTTTCGAGTTTCGAATGTGATGGATTTTATATTTGATATCCTTCCATTGTTTATCTTTATACTAGTTTTTATCTTTGGGACTTTCAATTAGTTTTTACTGAAAAATAAATGTTTTCAGTTAAGAGGAGAGGGTGCATGGTTGGCGCATGGTTTTTCAAAACATACGACCAAAGTGTCCTTATAATGAATTAACTAATAACAAGGTTAGAATAGCATTTGTAAACCATGAAGGATAACTATGTGACATTTCCTTCATGGATAGTGATGTGTGAAAACTTTCTACACAATTTATCAAATCGTGCGGGAAAACCATACGACCTGTCCAGGTCACTAAAAATTATATTTTCCTTTTCCAATCACCCCAATTTTAACCCCAAAACACCCAAATTAAATGCCACTCAGTATTTATAGACTTGGAATGCCTCTCCCTTCCTATTAATTCCCTTGCACTTCATTTTGGTTTCAATTTGTGTTAGATTTATCCAAAAATCATCGTGTAAGTTCCTTGTTTCTTGTTTCCCCCAACTTCTCAAGGGTTTTCTTCTTATTCCTCTTATGTTTCACATCTCTAGAGGGTTGAGTGTCATTTTTAGGATTATATCATGGTTTTTAAGATTTAATATTGATTTTTTAGGTTCAATCGTTCCACATTAAGGTTTGATTGAGGTACAGTTGATGTTTTTCACCAGATTTCAGAATTTTTTGCAATGAAGGTAGGTGGTTCCATTCTTAAAAAATATTTTGTTACTTTAATATGATTTCTTGAGTGTTTAAATATGTTATATGAATTATTGGTGATGTGAAAATGTGTTTTTGAAATAATTCAATGTGATTTGGTGTAAAAAATGTGTTTTCAAAGGAAATGAGTTTTGTTCCATGTATGTTTCATATGTGATTCATTGTTTGGTTCCGTAATGTTGTTTGATAAAATGTGAATGTGATGTGAATCATATTTTTAAATGGTTTTGGTGTGTGTTTGGATTTAAATTATATTTTGTGGGTAGAAAATGGTTATTTAATAAGAATATTTATATTTTTTTGGCTTGTGTATGTGCAGTGGTGATCAATGTATCATATGAAATATGAATTATATACAAAGGTAATCCTAGGTGACTAGGTAGGTGGACCAGGACTAGTATGCTAGTGATTGATAAGTGGCTCCATCTCGAGTTCACCTAGACAGATTGATAATGAAAACACAGACTAATTCTTTGTGATGATTGGAGACCACAATAATTTTGGATTTTTCTCTTCTATACTGTCTTGTTTATGAGAATTAGGTTAATTGTGGTTACTATACCATGTATCATTAAGATATGATGAATCTAAGGTCTCAATCATAGCTCGTGCCTATATGGATCTCCCATGAATTAGGGATATGTAGTGATATTGTACACACTGTCTTCATAGGGTACACTTTTTTTATTATTTAAAAATAAAAAATGTTTTCAATATCAATGGTTTTCTATAAAACCATATCTAGTATTTTTATAAAAACCTACATTTTATTTTATTTTCATAATGTTTAAATAATGGACTCTCTTTCTTGGGTGGTATCCTACTGGGTTTTTCCTCACACCCAACTTATACCATTGGGTGTAAGTAGACTTGGTAATGTTTGTCATGGGTAAAGGCAAGGTGTTTGGTGAGGGTGGTTTAAGATGCTAGAAGTTTCCCCTATCAGATGTTATAGTGGTGACTTGAGGATGATGTTCCTCTATCAAAATGGTGCTTTCAGTATAGTGTGTTGTATCCCATATTGTTTTAGCTCATTTTGGTTGTGTTTAAATGTTATAAACATGAATATGATATTTGTTAGTCCATTTTTGGTTGTGAGTATTTTTTTTCTTAGTTTTTTTCTAATTTTAGGTTTTTTATGATTAGAAAGTTGGGGGAGATAATTCCAAATGCATTTTATTGATACTTGTGCACTAGTTTTCAGCCTGTGGGGATCAGAAATGTCGTTCGAGCCATTCCAAAGGCCGAGTCGGGGGTCAGGTTAGATGAAAATCTCACTTGGTTCATAAAAAAATGGTATCAAAGAAGGTTTGACCATTGGGACTTGTTATTTTGGGAAAATTATATTTATAATGGATCTAGGATTTTCAAGACATGATGTTCTGGATTACAAGTAGGGTGGCATACCATCACACCTTTTTAAGAGACTTTACATTCCACTGGAATTCAGGTTACATTTTGTTTCATTTTTTATTGTGGGTTTTTTAGGTTTGGGAAATGTAAATAGAGTTGGGCTAATGGTCTTAGTGAGCTTGATGGCCTGGAAATACATGTGGAGTTGGGGACCTAATTTTAGAACACTCTCTGTAAGGATAGTGTGATTGGAGTATGAACACAAACCATATTGTCAAGTTACCCATTGGAACTAAGTTCCACTTTGTGAACTGTTCTATGCCTTCTTGGGTTATTAAAATGATTTTAAAAACCCCATGTTTGTAATTTTGAAAATCATATGTTAATGTGGAAATGAAGGGGGAAATGGATTCTACGAATTAATATAAAGGAATAATTAGAAAATATAATGTTTATGAAATGATTTTTGGGTAATGATAGAATGGGGTTATTAAAAATGGAGTTTTTATAATCAAAATTTGGGACATATAAAATAATTTGTTTGGAAAGAAGAGACATGTTTTAATGAAAGTTTGGAATTTTTTAACCAGATGTTTTTTGAATAAATGAAGATGATTTTAATATTAGATTTTCATAGTCATAACTTGTGATTATCAAAAATTGATTATTTGGGAAATATAAACTATTTTAAGGTGATCATTGGGAATCTGTTTTAAATGGGATTTTTTGAACCCTTTGAAATTTTCTAAAATGAAATGATTTTGAATTTCGAATGAAATCCACAGGATTTTATCTTGATAAAAGAAAAAATTGTTTGATGTGTGGGGTTTGAATGTAATTTTGACTCAATGGTGAGTGATATTTTGAAAAGTTTTATGAATATTAAAATTGGGAATTAAATTGAATAGTGGAAAGTATGGGTTTAATTTTTTTGAAGTGGAAATATTTTGTTTTGACTACTGGTATTTCTATAAGTGACAACATTCATGAAAATATTTTGGAAATGAGTATAAATAATGGAATATGATGGTGAGAGATCAGATTTGTTTAAACAGATGGGTTCTCAGTATGGAATGAGAATATGCATGTGTGAGACTATATGGAATACCATTGGTGAGTGTTCAACCCACCAAACGTATTTTCTTTTCAAAATTTATTCTAAAGAGAATATTTATGCTTTTATATCTGGTAGTTTTTTTGTGTGTTTACTTTATATTTAGGAATATTTTTTGTGAGTTATTTTGAGTTTGATAACCCTTCTTGTTTTAATGGTGTTTTATGTTTGTGATCTTGTAAATGAGTTGGTTTTGATATAATGGTTAGTGGGTTATTTTTAGAATTGTTTTGGGAAGGTTTTGATTTGGTCCCTATGTGTTTTTTTTGTGTTGAGTTTTTATGGATGGAATAATTTAATATGGGTTCTTGGTTTCCATGTTGGCTAGAGTACACCCCAACAAATTCATTGGACATTTAAAGTGAAGCCACATGCGATTCACCATGGGAAAACAATCCAATTTATCAATTACAAGATTATCTTTTTGTGTATTGGGAATTGAATCCACCTATATTTCTTGGTTAGGTGGGTCCTCTCAAAGATGGTGAGTGGATGTGTAAAACTGAGGGAGACTCTAGTTTCATTGAAATGATCAAGTCATTGAAGGTGAAGTATCTAATAATTATGATTGAGGGTATGGAATGGATGTTGTGAAGGGAATTATAGTAAGGGAGTGCAGCCTGAAGTTGTCGGTGATGGCTATGGATTCAAATGGTTTATAGATTCCTGATTAGTTTCTTTTGGGTGTAGGTTCATATGGTGCATACAATGTGGTAATTATGGAAGAAATAATTCATCATGTATGGATTATCTAAATAATTTTTATGCCTATTGATACCTAGGTCACTTGAAAAAATCATGTTAGAGTGTTTCTTAGAAGATTTTTGGATCTAGGTTCATGCCCTCGAATGATACACCCCTACTTGTTTATAGGAGTCATGTGATGTTTGGGGTTTTCTTTGATGTCCCTTAATTTATAATTAATATTTTGTTGTTATGGTAATGTTTGTTGGTGTTTTTTAGTGTTGTATTCTCTTTAAAATTAAAAGGTGGATGTTGCAAAACCATTTGGGAACTTCTGTTTTAGTGGAAACATGTTCTTCATTTGGAAGTTCCAAATCTCACCCTTCTAGACAAATGTGTATTCTGTGGGCTTCTTATTTGTTTTTCAACTCTTTCATGGTGAAAAAAGGGTGATGCATGTGCATCTTCTGTGTCCCTGTATTTTGGAAAGTTCCATGTCGGGGAATGTGAGTCTCATGGGGTGGTTTTTTCTCTTGGTTCTTCCCAGAATGTTGTGTTGGAGCTCGTGAAACTAAAGAAAGTGTTCTGATTAGGGATTTTCAACTTCTAGTTGCGAGGTAAGGGATTTTTCAATCATCAAGGCTCCATATATAGGACCCAATGGGATGCTCTCATATATTCAGTAACTCTGGGTGTGTGAGATACCTTGTTCTAACTTTTTTATTCAATACAGGAAGTGAAGACAGGTTAATCTTCATGAGTAGTTATCTTTTATTGAATGGCCCCATTTTATTAAAAGAGATATAAATAACTCATTTTCCCATTGAATCCAACATGTATTGAATGCCCTTCTTTGTTTATGAAGAGGCGAGGTAGTCTCATGTCATTGGAATTCTTGTGGTTGTGTCCTTTTGGATACAAATCCCAATTTTGTCATCCTTGTGTAGTTATCCTAGAAAACCAATATTGATGTTGGATTGTGATCATATAGAAATTGTCGCATCCAAAAGAGATTATGAATTGTGTAGTGATTTATTATTGGTTAGGAGTTTCTTTCATCAGAGACCTTATGTAGGGTTTGTTGTCCTATGTATGTTGGAATGCATAGGATGTTCATATGTTGGCTCATGTTGGGTAATGAGTGTCGGTCTGTGCTAGATGGTAAAGCTGGATAGTTCTTATGGTGTGGAGACCCACCACAGGTATCATTGAGATTTCTTCTTGGGTATGTTGATGATAGTTCATTTTTAATAATTGGGATTCTTTTAGGCCTCCCTGTGATGGTAACCCAGTTTGGTTTCTAGTGTTTTTTTGGCTGTAGGTAGCCTCACTTGGAGTTATGTAATCTTGAGTCCCTCCCTTTAGTAAGAATTTGGCATATGAGTGTTACCAATGGTTTTTTTATGTAAGGTTTTGAAAATAGTCTTAAGATGTTTTGTTGGGAGTATTTTGCCTTGAGATTCTTTCTGAGTAATCATTGAACTTTTTAGAGTGTGCCTAATTTTCATAATTTTATCAAGAATTGTAAAAGTTTTTTTTCATGTTTTTATGATGCTCTTAGAGGAGTGGTTTGAGTAAGTTTTCTCATTATAAAAAATGGCATGATCTTTTTTTGGTAATATCTGGGGTTCTTATGTCTTGATTAGTTGGATTATGTAGTTTGGATTACTATTTTTCTTTTTATTGATCAAATGGAGGTATTGAGACCTTCTAGGGGCAGGGGGTGTATGGTGGGGAGTCCATTCTAGCCTACCATGTTAAACCTTTTGAATCAATATTTTTTCCTTATTTTAATAAGATGTTAATTGAGAGCCTCCAGGAGTTTTGGAAGAGTAATAGGTTTTTCTTTAGAATGAATACATTTTGTGGCTTTCTGGGGTGTAAAACATTATGTTGTCGATAATTTTCTAACCCGTGTTTTAGTTTTTGACCTTTAATTTGGCTCAAATTTGGATCCTGGTTCTTATCTCACATTTCAGGTGTTCTGGGTTTGAAATTTGATATGCTCCCTTTTTTAGTCTAGTGTTTATCCTTGGGCCTTACTAGGAGTCTTTCGTGGAAAATGATTGTTTTTGGGTAAACATTAGGTGGAACATGGTTTGTCAAACCATGCCCCAACCCCAGAAAACCATATAACCAAATTTTCATTTATGGATTGTGGCTAATCACACAGTAAGTACATGATTTTTATACCATTATGGATAACAATGCAGTATGTCATGTTTGGACAGTGAGGGGTTCACGGTTCCCACACGGTTTGGAAAACCGTGCAAGAAAACCATGAATTCTATCCAGATCATTAAAATTTAGGTGTTCCTTTTTATCTCTTCTTATTTTCTAACCCAAAAAATTGTAACTCACCCCAACTCAGGATTTATACCATAGGAATGCCTCCCCCTTTTTCTCCTCTCCAATGGGATCCATTTTTGTGGCAATTTTGGAGTGATTTATCCACAAATATTCAAGTAAGTTCCTTATTTCTTATTTCCCTCCTCTTTTCTTGGGTTGTCTTCATCTTTCTTTTGGGTTTCACATATCCAGCATGTTTGGTGTCATTTTTAGGGTTAGATCTTGGTTCTTAGGGTTTAATCCTGATGTTTAAGGTTTGATCTTGCCTCTTTAGGGTTTGATTGAGGTTCTGTTGATGTATCTCATAGGATTATAGAATTTTCTTCACTCAAGGTAGGTGATTCCATGATTAAACATAATTTTTTTATTTTAATATTCTTACTTAATTGTTTAAACATGTTCTAGGCATTGTTTTCAAGGAGTAAAATGACTTTTTGAAATGATTCAAGATGATTTGGTGTTGATAATGTGTTTTCAATGGAAATATGATATGTTCTGTGTATTTTTTGTATGCGATTTCTTATTTTTTTCCTTAAAGAAGTTTAATAAAATGTTAAACTGATGTGAACCATGAATATAAGTGGTTTTGGTGTGATTTTGTCTTTAAAAGTGATTTTGGTTATGTAAAATGGTGATTTAATAAGCATGTTTATTTTTTTTATTCTTTATGTGTAAGTAGTGATATATGTATTGTGTGAAATATGAATTGAGAACAAATGGAATCCTAGGTGAAATGGGGGGTGGGCTAGTGTAGATTTATGGAATAGTAGATGAACAGTCAGGGTGGTGTTAGACTTTTCTTTTGTCATGATTGACGATCAATATGAGATCTAAAAGATGTTGAGCACTATGACCCATTAAATTGATCAATAATGTTGGATAACGGTAATAATGCCAGAACCAAGAGAGAAGAGATCAACACATATTGTTTATAATTAATATAATTAAATAAGAATTACCTCTATGGAATTCTTTCTTCATTGGTGAATCCAAAGTTAGATCTGTAGTGAACCATCATTGCATTATAGAAACTGAGCATAGATTTCCTCTAGTGGTGATCCACACATGTTCCATAAATCATTAAACATTGAAAAAGGATTATATGGGTGCAAGCAAAAGAAGATTCTTGTGCTTGTATCGTCCACTGTGATTGCCTCAATAATCACTTTCAAAGCATTCTCATTGATCCGGTGGAGGAGTATTTCTATCTATTCTTGAGAGAATTATTAAAGTATAGGGATCTCTAGGATTGAGAGGTTTTCTGCAAATCCATTGGGTGTAACTGAATTGGATTATGAAAAAAATAACATAATTGGGTATTTAAATTTCATGGGTTATAATAAAATAATTTCACAAATTACACTAATATTTATTTAATCCTAGGAAGACCCCATATCAAATAATAATAGTAGTATCTTTATTTCTCAACATGCTCTTAACGTGATAATTATAATTAAATTTTATAGAATTAAATAATATTCAATATAAATAATTTCTTACTGAACCATTAAACTCGGTCCTCGATTCCTCCACAATATTTATCGGGCCATGAATAATGTCCATTTATTTCATAATAAATATAACATCATTATTCAATAATAAATAAATAATAATTATATTCACTAAAAAGAAAATATTTATTTTTTGAATATTGTTGTCATAATATATTTTCTCAAATAACTAGTGAAGAAATAAATACAATCCGGAATACATTAAGTATTATTAATCCATAACTGGGAATAATATTTATTCAGCATGTTAAATAATAATATATTATTTAACTGCGATTATGGATACACTTAGTGTGTGTCCATTTAGGACTCTTTCTCAATGGTATTAGGTGAACTAGCCTAAAGACCATGATTAGCATCTATAAACACGCAAAAGCACCCATAGAGAAATAAGTTAATTCCAAAATGACCTGTCACCTCCTACGAATGCTCACCGTGTAATATAATCCCTTTATCTCAATATCTATAATAGAGCAGGTTTAATTCCATTTCTATAAACCTATGTCCCCAATATATCTTTATTTGAATTTTTGGAAATAAAACTTGATTATAAAACACTATGGCCATTGATTTATTTAGGATATATCATTTCCATCAAAGGGCCTGAGATATTAATTTTTTTAATGAACATAAGGGATAAATCCTTTCTCTTGTTATTTATTAATGTATTATTACACATGACACACCAAACGTATCCTACCACACCGCAAACATCATTCATCACAGTTTTCATCAATACATTAATGTACGTGACACATAATACTCATTAATAAAAATCTTAAAGTCTACGGTCCAATACACACATTTGTAGATGGGAACATCCAATGAAACTTATAAATGTGGGTTTCCTATGTGAGGGTCTTGTTCTCATAATATCCTATTGGATATTACCAAGGGAGTACATCATGAGAAGTTGGATGAATTTCTTAGGAGTTTCCACCCCGGATAGCTTCTTTCATTTGTTTCCATAAAATGATATCATCTATCTATAGATCAAATATTCAAGAATATTGACATTGCACCTCTGGGTTCACATCAAAGCGGGGAACTACTATGAACATTTAGTGCGAAAACTACTCTTAGAACATTGTCACATATTGTTCCATGCAGAAAAACAGTCATGATGTGATATGTAGTTAATTAATGTTCATAAAAAGGAATACATGATAAGCATAAAGTACATAGAAGTTGGTTCTAGGGAACCAAATCTAACAGACTCCCACTTACACTAGATCCAACCACTAACAACCTTAATTAACTATCTATCACATGATACTCATTATTCTTCTGAGATATGGATTTATTTCGGGTGTCTCCCACACTATTTTTAATAGTTTCTCTACTCACTATAACTTCATCCCTCTAATAGAAATCCCTTAAGAGGTGACACTTCAAGATTTTGTGTTTTGTCCATTGGTGTGACCTTCGCTCTTTTGTAAGATCCACCACTATATTATTATCATAATAAAATGTGTGAGGTTCTTTACTACTAGGTGCCAAATCAATATCATGAACAAATTTCTGAATCCAAATGGATTCCTTGACTACATCAGAAGCCTCTATATACTCTAAATCCTCTATCAAATCAACAACAACTAGCTTCTTTGAACTCTTCCAACTCACAACTCCTCCATTTAGACAAAAAAACATATCCTAATTATGACTTCAGGATATTTTTATCTATTTAAAAACTAGAATCAGCATAAACCATGATGAAAAGCTCATCATCTTCTGCATATATTAGGAACATATCCTTGGTTCCTCTCAGATACATAGGTATGGTATTAACATTATTCTAATTTAGTTCTCCTGGATCTGCTTCATATATTCCCACCATTCTTAGTGCATAGGCAACATAGATTCTAGTATATAAAATGGACTACTTGATTGATCCTATCATTGAATTATTTCAGATCATACTCATTCTCTCTTTCTCTTGTTGTGTCTGTGGAAATATTTTCATATAAATATGCATGCCATGTGACACTGAAACCAATCTCCTCTCAGATTGTTCCATACTAACTCAATTTAGTATCTGGTCAATATATATACATTGACTCAGTCCATGAATCCTCTTGGATCTGTCAGGAATGATCTTGATCTTTAGAATATAGGTTGTTTCACCTATTTCCTTCATGGAGCAACACTTGTTCAACTAGTCTTTAAGAGACTGTAAGACTGGTATGTCATTTCCAATAAGTAATTTGTCATCATCATATACTAATATAAAATTGATCACATTACCACTAAACCATTTTTAACCACATGGATCACGTTTGTTCTTAATGAAACAAAATTATTTTATGGATTCATCAAATCTAATGTTCCATGACCTAAATACTTTCTACAATTCAAAAATGGATCTCTACAACTTGAAAATCATTTTGGAATCCCCTAAAATCACAAACCCTTCTGGTTGGGTCATATATACTTCTTTGAGAAGGTTCCGATTAAAGAATGCAGTTTTGACATCCATCTTCCAAATTTCATTGTCAAGGTAGCTACTATAGAAAGTATGATTTTGATGGATTTAAACATGTAAAGTGTTGAAAATTTTTCATTATATTCAATGCCTTGGTGTTTTTAATACCTTTAGCCACAAGCCTTTATTTATAGGTACTTTATTTACCTTCCTTGTCTAGTTTCCTCATAAATACCCATTTACACCTAATAGAATTTATATTAACTGGAGCATCTACCATAACCCAAAATGGGTTTTGGTACATGGAATCTATTTCAAATTTCATTTAATCTAGCTATATTGCAGCTTCTAGGCTTTCTACTGCCTCCTTATACGATAGAGGTTCATTATTGTCTACCAATAATGAGTAACCATCCCTGGTGACTAGATTATTATCTAATTTAATAGAATAATATTTTAATGTTAATATTTTAATATTCATGTGTTTCAGAGTCCCAAAACATCAATATTAATGCATTTTAAAAATTTAACTTCATTTATCATCATAGGTGCAAATCATGTTTAATGTGAAAATTTGGACCCAATGAATCATCTATTTTTGGAATTAATTATTTAATTTTTTGAATTTATTATTTTGGGATATTATTTATCACATTATTTGGAAAATTTTATCTTATAGTATCAATGGATAATATTAAGGTAGGAGGATGATTTTTTAGCATGAATGCAAAAAATATTATAGACATAGAATAATGGGCCTAAGGCCCATTAAAAAAGTGGGGCACAAATTCTAAGCCTAATAATGCTCAAATTTTAAGTATAGAAAGAGAAAAATATAGGGATCATTTCATTAAATAATTTCCTTATCTAATTATGATGTTTTTATATAGATAAAGGGATCCCAATTTGTACTTTAAATGGAGGGCCTGATTTGAATTCCAGTAAGATCATCCCACTAGATCTGACATAACATCCAAACGGATGGCCCAATTTTAAATAAATTTTTAAATATGTTTTAATAAACATGGAATATTAATATTTCCTTATATGACCCCTTCAGATTCAGCCATATTCATTTACTAATTCACACATCAATAAGGGGGATGAATCTGGACGATTTTCTTAGTCAACTTTGAAACATCAAATTTCCCTTGATTTTCTCACCCTCCATTAGACTCTATCAATTAATGGGGAAGGAATTTATTGATGGTGGGTCAAAATGAGGCTCCAAATATTTCTATATTAGGATTTGGTGGTTAAGGGAGTTATCATCCATGTTTTTTCTTTCAATCAATGTTTTTCTTTCAATTGTAGTTTCCTGCATTCATTTTGAAATCGCACATTCGTTTTTTTTCATGTATTTTTTTTGTTCATGTTATTTTATTAATTAAAAATTCTTTATATATTTTTAAATTTTTTTAAATTTCCATTAACACATGATACCTTTGAATCAATTTGTCAATGTTTTCACACCAGCACTTGTGAATTCATTCACACAATAATGGATTGTTTATTTATTTAAATGTTTTCATCTTCATTTCTACACTAGTGAGTCTACTTCCCACTTACATTGATAGAATAGAATCAATATAGAGTTAACCTATTCTGGGTTGATCCAAGGTATTATTAAGTATATGGGTTTGATTTTGTTTTATGTTCTTTAAATATTAAAATTTAGGTCATTATTTTAATATTTCCATTCTATGATTTATTTTCTTCTTCATCTTCACCAACTTTAATAATGACACATCTTGAGTACTAGCACTATCCAATTACATTGAGTTCTAATTTAAGTGACCAAATAAGTGAATTTTTTATTTTCCTTAGAATAGTTTAGGGATTAAATTGGTGAATGGTTTTGTGGAATTATATAATTTTCTCGGTTACTTCTTCGGTCCCTGTGGATTCGACCTCTACATATACTAAAATGACTGCTTCTACATGTAGGTTAGATTTGGATAAAACCACTAGAATATCATATCCCTATGGTTATTTTACCTCTCTTACACCCCTATGTAGTACTAGTGTTTCATAAACAACTTATTCCATAGAGACTTGTAGAAATTTTCCCCATACCAACTCTTGTGTATCTTGAGCATCAACATCATCAAAGCCAATCTTTCTCCCACTATTCTTTTTGGGGATGTGAACCCACTTATGAAATATTTATTTTCTGTAGAAAATAACTTTGTTTTCTAAGGGGTGGTATTGGTAGTATCCCTTTGTTTCCTTGGAATACCCAATAAAGATACAACTCGTGTCCTAGGGTTCTAGTTTGTTGCTTGAAAATGCCTTACCAAACAGCTCTCAGCCCCATACATGTGTATGTGATAAAATTGGTTTATTTACACTCCATAACTCAAAGGGAATTCCATTTTACACTTTAGTTAGAACATAGTTTAATGTTTATTCCACATATTTTAATAAATATCTACAAAATGATAATTGAAGATCAACATGACTCATCATCAATGTTACCATGCCCAATGAGGTATGGTTCCTCTTTCGCTGACATCATTCCAATGTGGTGTATAAGGTGGAGTGAGTTGAGATTGAATCCCAAACTCCCATAGATTGTTTATTAACTATTGTTTATGATATTCACCACCTCAATATGATTGAATCTTATTTATCTTATTACCAAGATGATTCTCTATTTCATTCTTCGATTCCATTAATTTATCAAAGGAATCTGACATATACCTCATCAAGTAAATTTACACATTTCTACTCAAGTCATTAGTAATTGTTTTTAAGTGAGAATATCCACCTCTTTATTCTACTATAAATGGTCCATACATAAGATTGTGTACCAATGCTAGAAGCTCCATGGCCCTTTCATCTTGTCCGTAGAATTGTGTTCTGGTTATTTTGCCTTATAAACAAGAATGAAATCTATTAAGTGGTTTTAGCTTAGAAGACTCTAAATAACCTTATTCAAAGATATTTTTCAAACACTTATCATTTACATGACCAAGATGGTGATGACACAAATGGGTGTTAAATGGGCCGTGTGGACATGATTCATTATCGATTTCCCACACATGGTTTTCATTATTTAATACATATAGACTATTATTTAAAAGCTCCATACCATAACATATTTTTTCCTTATAAAAGAAAAAAACTTATTTATAAATTTGAAAATAAACACATCAGTATCAATCCTGTCACATAAATTATGTTCTTGGTAACTATATGTACATAATAAAATTATATTAAAACCAAAATCGTTCTCATTGGTAATAAAAGATGGCAGTCACCAATGACTAGGGAATCCAGCCTCGGTCCACTGGAATCTCTTAGACCCAGCTCTCCTCTAGTAATCCTTCAAAATATACTTGGTTCCTATATTTGGATACAGATGTGAGGCCCATAAGCTGTATCTAATACACAATGTGTAAATCTTGAAAGATTACAAGGGATAAAAAATTCACCATTACATTTACCTTGCTTTCGGGTGCAGTTCCTCTTTCAGTGGCCAGAATTTCCACATTCAAAACATACAACCTCATTTCCCTTTCCCTTTATCTAGATCTTCTTCTTTTTAGAAGGACTGTGCTTGAGATATTTACAATATCTATAAGTAATTGGACCCTTTTCCTTGTTCTTACTTTTCTTATTCACCATAAGGACAATGGTTTTTTCACACCCCACATACTTATACACTACGATAATTAATGTAATATGTTTCGGAAGACTTTTTTCATTATTACTCATATTTTAATTAACAATAAAGTTGGAGACGCTATTTATAGAGATGAAAGAATGAGATACGTACACAAATACTTTTGGAATTTAATCCCTAATATGTCCAACTGTTAAATGTATCCAATAATCATGACTAGATTAGGCCAATAAGGCGCATACTCTCCAAGATTAGTTGTGAAAAAAAATATTGGACATCTCATGCCTCTATTGTCTCACCATCACTTGATAAAGATCTCAAAGGTGAGACATAATGCTATAGGAATTCATATGCTCATGTTTCATTAAAAAATCATAGGACATGGATGATAGCATGAACCACTGAACATATGTAGCATCATTCAGATGTTTATCATAGAGAGATGTCTATTAATCACTTGTCTCATTCCTAGGATCAACTATTAAAGGTTCTTCCAACACATATAATTTACTTTCATGGAAATGGATGACATGAAGGTGCTTTTACCACTCTTGGAAATTAGTACTTGTGGTAATTTTTCCATTATCACGTATGAATCACAATGATATGTTAGATTTTATTTTATAATGTTGTTTCTAAAAATAATACGAGAATAATTTAAGTATGTTATATGATAAAATTTAGACAAATAAATAAATATTATATTTATTAGTGTTCCACTATTTTATCAAAACCCAATATCACTCACCATTGGATTCATAATATCCTATTTCATGGGAATTATAGTGGAAAGGATCCATATTTCCCTTCTCATTACCCCAAATATGGTTGGTCAAGGAACTCCAAAGGTTTTAGGTAGGAATTTTAAATTCCAACTACATTATCTCATAGTACCTTGATCCATTGAGTGGACTCCCTAATCATGAAATCCATATTTTGGATTTTCTCAACCTTTTCCTCTCAGTTACACTAAGTACTTCTGTTCCAGTCAAACATTAATGTCAACTATGTCAAGTAAACCGAAAACCCCAAATTAGAATTCTCATATAATTGAAAGAACGCCATCTTTGGCTAGTCAAGTACTTTGAACTATGGATCAATTCTAAATGAAGTAATATAAGTATATACCGACTTTGTATTTATTGAATAATTTTATCCTCTGTGTGTAAATAGCCAATTATTATCACTATCACATGATTTTAAATATTTAGTGGGATTTCATAATATATTAACCATGTATTTGATAATATTTATTTATAATCTTATTTATTTTAGTTCTTTCTTTCATGCCATCTAATTCAAAAATTATGTGATCGTGGAAAGACATCAATAATCAAATAACCATTTAACTAATAGAAATCAAATAAATGGTATGATAACGAGATTATAGTAATGGTTAGATTATCTAAAAGTAGATAAACAAATATTTGACCTATGGGAGATACACCTTGAACCAACTGAGGTTCATGTTTATAGCTTTCCACCTATCCACCTTTGTATCACATTGGATAGGTTTCACCTGAGGTCCAAACTTGAACTGCATCCACTCACTTGGGAGCTCCATCCATTACCTATGCCTTTTACTCACATGTAGGTGCAGATAATAGGGGTTCGCATGAAATAATCCATGGGCATGTAGTCCATATATAATAATGAGAGGAGAAGGAACGCATGCCAATAATTTAATTAAAAAATAAATTAAATTAAACCAATCATATATAAATTGGTTGGTCTATCTCACAATCATCCTCATACAAGCAGAAAATTAAAAATGTTGTAAAACTAGCATTTAATTCTTAATCATTCTTATTTAATATAAACCATGCTTGAATCAATTAATTATTATCTTCAGTTATTTAATCCTTTTATCTTAATCCTTATCTGAATTTCAATGAGATTCTCATCCATTATAATTTTAATAAAATTAAAAAAAATAATTTTAAATTAACATTGTACATAAATATACCTTGGAGGTAACACGGTGAATACCCATTCGAATATACTAAACAAGCATTATAATAATATACTATTTTACTCTTTTGAAATATGTCATACATGACTTATCACCTACGATAACAATGTTTACTTCACAGATGATTACATGAATTGCATGATTGTTTCATCCATGTGTTATGCATCAATGGGCATAGAGTAAAAACTTGTAATATGACTCATATGTGATATAGATATCTGAATATGTCATAGATATTAATAAAAAGTTTAAATATTTAAGTATATTGAAACATATTACATGGTGTGTATTTTCTTTACGACCACACGCAAGTACATGTCTCCAGGTTTAAAATGTAAAATAAAAATATTTAAAATTTGTTTTATTTTTTAAAAGTACATGGTGTATAGATCTAATATACATGGAATTTACATCTTTCACCTTCTATCTAAGGTACACACCTAGGGACTTTGTCTGTAAAGTGTACCTCATAAATTTTGGATTACATGGCATGTCTAATGGGCCACCCACTATGTTGACTCTGTGTCACATGGTCATCAGTTGGGTAGGCCATGTATGGTATACTAGACCAATTTCTGACAAAAAGGGGATTAAACTCCATTTATAATGGGCCACACAGTGTGAAGTCCAGCTGACCATGTGAAATTTAAACCTGGTCAACACTATGTCCATTAATATTGAAATTAATTCCACAATCAATGCATAATCGTGAATTGATCTCTGAATAAAATCTTGTTCGTTGAACATGACTACATGGCATGTAACTATGGTCACATGGCTTGTAGTTTGGTGTTGTCTAAAAAAACCTACACACCTCCAATTGAGTTCCTTGATATTATTTTAATCAAAAAAAATAAAATTCTCAATTAGATATATTAGAAACGAATGAGGAAGAAGTAAATATCACAATTCAGATTAATAGAATGATTAAACATGAATTGAAAAACTGAATTATAAGTGTGTAAATCACCAATGATTTTTAAATAATTATAAACAATTATGTACTGTCTTTGACAGCACTTTTAGGTTCTGGGGGTAGTGGATGTGCGGTAAGAATGGTGCCAAGTATTGATTTTGTCATGATTGACGATCAATCTGAGATATATATGATGGTAAAGGTCATGATCAACAAAATTTATCAACAAGATTAAACAAGGGTATTTATTCTGCAACCAAGAGAGAAGATATCAGCACATATTGTTTATAATAAATTTAATTAAATAAGAATTACCTCTAAGGAATTCTTTCTTTGTTGATGAATCTAATGAAATATCTCTGACTCACCATAATTGTGTTGTAGAAACAAAGTATGGATTCACTCTAGAAGTGATGCACACATGTTCTAAAAAATCTCTGAATGTTACTAAAGGAGTCTCTTGGTGCTGGCAAAGAAGATCCTTATGCATACATCATCTTCCTTGATCGCCTTGAGAATTTCTTCCAAACCATTCTCCTTGATCTGGTGGATGAGTATTTCTCTCCATTATTAATAAAATTCATGGATAATAGGGATCTCTATGTTCGAGTGGTTTTCTCCAAATCCATTGGCACAATCTACATTGGTTTAATAAAAAAAATATCATAATTGGTTATTTATATTGCAAGGGTTAAAATAAAATTATTTTAAGATTTCCCTTACTCTTTTTTTAATCCTAGAAAGACCCCATGTCAAATATTAATAATAATAACATTGTTTCTCGACATGTACTTAAATTGAAGGTTATAATTAAATATTATTTAATTAATAAATATTAAATTTTTATTATTTCATACCAGGCCATTAAACTCATTCCCCCATTCCTCCACACTATTTATTGGGCCTTAAATAATGTCTATTTATTTATTAAATAACTATAACTAAATTATTCTCCCATAAATAAATAAATATCATATTTACGAAATTGAAATGAAATATTTGTTAAATATCCCACTCGTAATATATTATGGAGAATAATTATTGACAGAATAAAAAACATCATCCATACAAGAATAATTGTTAAACAAATACTATGATTAATATTTTTTCAACTTTTTAAATAATAATATTTTATTTAACTGAGATTTTGTATACAATTGGTGTGTGTGTCCCTCTAGGCCTCTTTATTAGTGGAAATAGAAGAACTAGCCTAAAGTCAAAGGATATGATCTAGAAATATTCCTTGGCACACATAGAGAAAGATATTAATTCCAAAATAACTTGTCACCTAATACAAACACTTACTGTATAATATAAACCCTTTATCAAAAAATCTATAATCTAGTAGGTTCCATGCTAGTGCCATCAACCTATGTACTTGATCTCTCTTTCTTTTACTTTTCATAAATACAACTTGCATATAGTACAGCATGACCATTGATTTATTTATGCTCTATCATTTCCATCAAAGGGCCTGAGATATTGACATCCATTAAGGCACATAATGGACAAATCCTTTCTCACATTATTCATTAGTGCAGTATTACTGATGAAACTCCCAACATATCCTACCTCACCTTGAACATGTTTCATCACATTTTTCCTTAATACATAAAATTACAAGAATGATAATACTGATTAATAATAATCATAATGTCTAAGGACCAATATACATGTTTGCATATAGTAACATCCAAGGACATGTATAAATGTGAATTTCCTACTGTCGTGTCATATTATCATAATATCCGACATGATATTACCAATGGCTCAAACCCTAAGAAGGTGCCTCAAAGTCATATGAGTCTCCACCCTTGATATCCCATATCATTTTTTACCCTTAAATGATATCATCTAGCTATTGAACATATATTAAAGGATAGTTACCTAGAACTTTTGGGTTCTCATCATAGCGGGGAATTGCTATGACCTTTTAGTGTGGAAACTACTCTTAGGATATTTTCACATACTATTTCATGTATATAAACAATCATGTTGTGATAAGTAGTTAATTAATATTCAAAACAATGAACACATGTTTGTTATAATCATCAATGATGTGGGTTCTAGGGAACAAAATCCAACAACTAGAACTATTATACTAGTTATTCGGATGTGGACCTGACATGGATTCACCTAGAGAGATTGATGATGAAAAAACTAACTAAATATTTGTGATGTTTGGAGACCACTAGTGATTTGAATGTTTCTCCTCTCTAGTGGCTCATGCATGAGAATGTTTTTTTAGTGTGGTTACTATACCACGTTTCACAAATATAAGATGTATCTAAGGTACTACTCTCAGGTAATTTCTATAGGGATATCCAATGAAATAGTTATCTCTTTTGATATTGTACACACTATTAGTATACGGTTGATTTTGTTGGTTATTTAAAAAGAAAGAATGTTCTTTTTTCAAATGTTTTTTTTATAAAAACTATTTATATCATTCTTATAAAAACATACATTTTATTTTGACTTATAATGATTTTAACATGTAATATCTCTATTGGGCGTAATCATACTATGCTTTAGATCACACCCAACTTGCACATTTGGGTGTATGTAGGATTTTTTATGTTTGACACATGTAAAGATAGGTGTTTGGTGATGGTGGTTTGGGATGCTAATGGTTTCACTTTATAGGTTTTGTGGTAGTGGTTTGAAGATGATGTTCATCTTGCTTCAAGGTTCTTTTGGGAGAGTTTCGTGTTTCCATTTTTATTGATTCTCATTTTGGTTTGGTTTAAATATTGCAAACATTAATCTGAATGTTGTTATGTCGTGTTTGGTTCTGAGTATTTAGTTGTTGATCTGTTTATATTTTTTGGTTTCTTATTATTATAATTTCAGGTGAAATCATTACCAATATATTTTATTTATACCTGGGAACTAATAACCAAACCATGAGGATCAAGAACACCCTTCGGGCCATTCCACATACTAGGATGGGTGTCGGGTTGAAGGTAACCCATGCTTGATTCTTGACAAACATGTTGTGAATTTAAATAGTTTAATTAATGCATAATCATGAATTAATTTTCAAATCAATTATGAAGCATTAAACATGACTACACAACATGTAATTCTAGTTATACGTCTTGTAGTCTTATGCTATCTAACCAAAAACCATGTCACCTCTGGATGAGTCTCTCAATTATATATTAATCCTACAAATAATTGTCCCAATTATATCTACAAGAAATGAAGGAGTAAGAATCATATCTCTATGTTCAGATTGAAAGAATGATTAAAGTTGAATTTAAAAATTAAATTACAAATTATGAGATGAAACATGATTTATTTAAATAATTATAAATAGTTATGTGACCTTTCCCATACCACTTGTAGATTCTAGGCACAGTAGAATTGATTAACAAGAAGTTCCCAACTTTTTATTTTTCCATAATCGACGATCAATCAATGATCTATAAGACAATAAATGTCGTGATCCCTAGAATTGAATTAAAAAAATAGATAATGGATAATTATGCTAAAACTAGAGATAGGATCACCACATATTATTTATAATTATTTTAATTAAATAAATAATTATCTTTATGTAATTCTTCCTTCATTGATGAATCTAGTGACAGATCTACTCCACCACCAATATGTTTTAGAAAACAAGTGTATATTTCCTCTGGCGGTGATACACATGTGTTCCATGAATCTTCAAATGTCTCTAGAGGAATCTCTGAGTGATTTAATGACATATCCTTGTGATTGTGTTTTCTTTCTTTTATAGCTTCGAGAACAGCTTCCAAATCATTCTCCTTGATCCATTGGAGGAGGATCACTCTCTATTATTAGGAGCATTCTTGGAGAAGGGAGATCTCTATGCCTGAGAGGATTCTCCAAAGTTGTTGTAAACAACCAAAATAATGAATTGTCTCATTTGAGAAAATATAATAATTTTGTATTTATATTTCTTGGATCAAAATAGAATAATTTATCATGTTCTCTTAATTATTTATTTAATCCTAGAAAAACCCCATGTTAAATAAAAATATTATTATTATCATTTGTTGACAGGATCTTAACTTGAGAATTAAAATTAAGTATTATTTAATTAAATAATATTCAATATTTATTATTTCTCACTAAACTATTAAACTCGGTCTTCCATATCTCTTCAATATTTATCAAGACTTGAATAATGTCTCTTTATTTATTAAATAAATATTTCTGCATTATTTTCTAATAAAAAATAAATATTATATTCACTATGTTGAAAATAAATATTTATTAAATATTTCACTCATATTATATTCTCTATAAAAACTGGTGATGAAATATATGTGATCAAGCATTTATGAATAATTTTTGAACCACAAATGAGAATTATATTTATTCAACTATTTAAATAATAAATTTAATATTTTATTTAATTAACATTTTGGATACATTTAGAATGTGACCCTATAGGCCTATTTCCCAGTGGCATTAGGTCAAACATTTTAAACACCAAGGCTAGCATCTACCAACTTGCTGAGGAACCCATAAAGAAAGAAGTTAATGTCACAAAAACATGTAACCTCATATGGTAGCTTACTATGTGATATAATACCTTTATATTGATATATCTAATCAACCAGGTTTCATACTTGGTTTCATCAACCTATATGCTTAATTTATCTTTCTTTGACGTTCTAGAAATTGAAATTTCCTATAGAACACTATGGGCATGGATTTATTTACGCTATATCATATTTATCAACAGGCCTCAGATATTAAATTATGTTAAAGAACATAATACAAAAAGCATTTCCCACATTATTCATTAATGAAATATTACTCGTCACCTGCCCAATAAATCCAACCTTACCATGAACATATGTCATCACATTTTTCCTCAATACATCAAATTACACAACTCATAATACTCATTAATAATAATATTAAAATCTAAAGGCCAACACACACATTTGTAGATAGGAACATCTAATGACACATATAAATGTGTATTTCCTACTGGGGGTCACGTTCTCATAATATCCTACTAGATATTACCAAGGGATTATACCATGATAAGGTTACTCAAAGCCCTATGAGTCTCCACCCCTGATAGCATGTATCATTTTTGTTGGTCGAAGAGAGTAACTCAAGAGGGGGTAAATTGATTTCCCATTAAAAATTTCTATAAATAAACTATCCAATTATTCAAAACAGCATATCAATATAAGATCTCTCCTTTTAAATGATTTATTAAAGAGTGATTAGGTCTCAGTTAAAATATGGTTTATAAATACATTAACATTTGAGATCAATTTACGTATATAGAAACATATATAACAAATAGTTAATATTAATTATCAAAGAAATTGTTTTATTTTTTAATGAAATATAATCTTGAAAAAGATGGAAAAAACAAATAACACAGTGACACATAATAATAAAAAAGAGGTTTATTCTAAAGTTGAGACCTAATCCCCTCCACTAGGAAATCACTTACTACTATGAAGATTATATATATAATCAAAAAAATCAACAAGTATTAGGTATACAGTCAACAACAAAATATGTTTATTATAAAAACCCTCTTACATAGTTATATATGGGATAAATGAAAATTGCATGATACATTGGGACCTCTTCCACAAAGATAGTGGAAAACAAGTTGATTAAGGAGAGAGTAACAAGTATTCCCCAAGAATATTCCAGAGACTGTGTGGGTTGGATAATAGGAAAACACCACACTGCTCAAATGTAAAATAGAAAGAAAAAAATTTGAAGAGCTTAGTCTGATGTGTTCTGTATGTTTGTAATCCTCATATCAATGATGGTGAGGAGTCTGTGCTTTGTTCTAGAAAATTGAGGTAGAACAAAGGATTTTAGAAATATGCAAGAATACTTCAGTTGATCTCTGTTTGTTTTCTTAATCAATCTCGATAATGGTTTTAGTGATTCTATGTCATCGATCTTCATAAAATGTGAATCATAAAGTTCAAGAGAGTTCATAGATTTTATCACACACTGTCCTTGGTGATCATTAATCATTTTATTAGTGAAAAGCATCATCATATCGAGAGAGAGATCCTTCAAAAATATATAGCAGTTCTTGTATAAGGATATCTATATTGCTTAGATAATTTTATAATAAGTCTTTATGACTTGTCTTACCATCCTGGAATAGTTTTTTTCCCTTGAGAAATTCATTCTGAAGATCTCAGACAGTAAAGGTAACAAGAGTGATGGTGGTGACTCAGCATCTAGTGGTGACTCTACTAACATCATCTCCTTTGGAAGTAGCGGTGAGTTGCTTCTGGCGGTATCTCATCCTCATGATAATAGTGACATGGGTCTATAAGTAGCTCATATGGGTGGTAATGGTGACTTGAGTCTGGTGGTAGATCATACAAGAAATAATGGAGACTTGATACTCGCGGTAGCTCATCCGGAAGGTAATAGTGACTTGAGTCTGGTGGTAGCTCATCCTGGAAGTAATGGTGACTTGAATCCAATGGTTTCTTTCGATAACTCTTAACAAAAATATTATATATGTAATATGTTCACATAAAATGGTATCATTAAAAAGGTTAAAAATTAGTAATAAATGAATCATGGTCTGTGATAATTAAACAAAGAGATGTGAAACACACTCTATCCAAGGAGATTCCAGCATTCTCTCCCTTTTTAATGATCCCAAAACACTAAATTTAGTAATACATATACAAAATAAATAATTAAAAATTATTAGATAAAGATATTTTTATATAAAAAGTTAATGTTCCCAATTATATTCCTCTTTCAGATTATCAAAACAGTAATATAAATGATGGAAAGAAATGAACAAAATGAAATTTCATGAACAAAATGAAATTTCATGAACATGTTTCCAAAAAAGTTATCAGATAAAGATGAAAGGATGAAAGTATTGGATATATATCAAAGATATATCACCAAAAACACATTTACTCTATAGAGGTTGGGGGATGATCATCTTTATCCTTTCCTTTGTCTTTTACCTTGTCTTTTCCTTCTTATTAAGAAGAGACTGTAATTGTATTAGTTAGGGAAAAGGGTGCAACAGATGGTGGAGTGGAAGAAGGAGGAAGTTATTCTCTGAAAATAACTAGTCTGAGTTGTCTAATAGCATAAATTGGTATCAAACATAGACACTATAAAGTTAAAGGCATAAGACTGGTTGACTAAGATATTAGATCTAGCTTGTACTAAACTATCTTTGTGGTTATGGTTCAAAGAACTGAAGAAATAGGATTAGCCTCTCGAGAAATGACAATATTTTGATGGACATATAGGTAAGGTTTCAAAAGATTTATGAAGTCCATAATTAAGAAAACTCCTCATTCCATGGCTTTAATTAAATCTCCATTTTCATCCATAAACCTCTAAAGAGATAGAGTATGAACTTTTAACTGACTCACCTATTATTTAAAGTCTCTTATCACTTGTGGGATCATCATGTTCGTAGAATGTAACTTGAAATTTTCTGACATATCATGCTTATTGTATATCCTTGAAAAATAATACTGGGTAGATTTTTTAATTACTTCCTTATATTATCATATATTATGAACATACCCTTTTAATAATTGAAATATATGTTCTCCATAAAGTTGTATTTTCCGAATCATTACTTCATGAGTACTCACATCACATAAGATATTTTGGATTTCTTCTCTAAAAACTATTGCAACAAATATTTATCAAACTGTACTGGAGAAGGAGGAGGTGAAGATAATCTTGAATAAATCTAAACCAAACTATCTAACTTTTCAGAAGCGGAACTCATAGAATCTGAAAATGGGGCATGTAGACATTGCACTAATGATTTTAAACATGATACCTCATTTGTAAATCATATATTTTCCACTTCCATTTGTTGAATATGAAAACAAACATTGGGATAAATATGAGATATCACTAGCTCAGTTAAATATCAAAGACTTTCTTCATTATTGAAAGAAATAGGAGATGGTTGACTATTCAAGACCTAATAAAGTTATGAGATAAAATTCTTTCTCAAGGTGTCCATATTTGAATGGACATATATCTATAAAGTATATAAATAATCTTTGGTTATGAAATTAGGAGTCAAAATTGTTTAAGGTGTGGGAATATTTCCTTGTTCATGTGATACTGTATACTTATTTGGTATTTCAGTTTATATGGGAGTGAAAGGCTATAACTCACCAACTTCACCAATCTAATGTACTAGGGGTCCTTCTATTCTGAATTCAAAGTCATCATCTGAATCATTATATGTCATCCCAATTTTTAAAAACCTGGGATAACTCTCCCATTCATCAAAGTCTCAAACTGATGATCTGACATGGGGATGAATTGTAGTGTCTCTGGGCTTGAGAGAGCTTTTACCAACTAGGTAACTAGAATGGATTTCCACAATACCTTAGTTATAGTTGGAAGAACTGCAATCTGATTGGTTTCCAAGGTCTCCACTAATTCCAACTGAGTTAGTTCATCTAACTTCTCATCAAGATTGGTAGTTTTCTCCCCATCATGTCCTACTTCATTATCTATTCAATGAACTATTGGAATATCAGTTATCGATTATTCCCTAGTCTGACTTTCTTTAAGGTGACTGTAAAGACCCATAAAATTCAAGGGAATTTTTTTTTTCTAATTTTCTTTGAAATTTTACAAGAACGCAGTTTCTGACGGCACCTGATTCCGAGGCCCAGTGTTCCCGGAATCAATTTCCGAAGTTTGGCTCGGGTACGTTCAGTGAACGAACGAGCCGGTTTTTCTAACTTTTGAACCGGTGCTCGGAATCGAATTCCGAGGGCACCGATGGAATCGCAGCGCCAGTTTTTGCTTAGAAACTCCTCTTTCAGAGTTGCGTTTGCTCGGTTGTTCTTTTTAATTTTTTTTGGGTTTAAGTTAAGAAGTAAAATAAAGTTGTACGACAATTTTATTTCATTTCACTTAAAGCCGCTTAAAGACCACTTTAAGCTACTTAAGCTGGGTTGAAGCGGATAGGGTGCAATTTATAAAATCCTACCCATTTGGTAGGATATTTGTGAGGTGGGACCCACACGATCCCCACCGTTTCTTTTCTTCTTAAGTAACACACCCGCACCCCCCTATTAAACGAAGTCAACTGACACGTTTCCTTAATTTCTTAACACCTCTATTTAATTGGGCAGTTAAGTTTTACGATTAATTCTTTGAAATTAATTGTGAGGGTTACGTCATTTGAATTTTGAAATCGTTGGCGGAAAACAATAAAATAATTCCTTAGCCTCATTTTATTTTTGGGGTTGGGAAGCGTTGCACTGATTTTTCCTCTCCTCCTCCTCCTTCACGAAGAACACGAAGAACGCGCCACCACTGACGAAGAACGCTCGTTTTCATTCCATGGAATTTCTCCCCTTCTGCGGCGAGACTCTTCAACGGATCTTGTTCTTCCCCTTCATCGTCAACGGATCGACGAACAAGCTCAGAAGCGGAATCGGGTAGCAAGCGACGACGGCTTCGCCTTCCCTTGAGTCAGACGAATGCCGACGTCCCCCTTCGACGTCGTCATCCTCGCGACGCCATACTGCGACGAACCTCGAACGACGATGCCTCCTTCCGATCGGCTTATACCCAAGGTAGGGGATTAATTTGTGAATATTAATAAACCCATGTTTATTTCGTTCTAAATTAATGAACACGGATCAAAAAAATATTAAGTTGATTCGCGAAAGAATATATTTGTGGGTTGGGAATATTTGATTGTGGGGAAAAACGTAGGGGAATTTGTTTAATACTCTTCGAGTGGTTTAATCTCACATGATAAAGTGTTTAATGGTATGAAGTTAATATAATTTACTCTTGAATAAATTATACCCTCTTCGATACTAAAAGCTCGTGTTTTAATGACTGCCATTTGAAAACACCTAACGCGGAGGGTGCGAGCCGAACAAACACGGCCCGACAACCCTCCGCAGATTGTTTATTGATGTGTGGATCGAAGGGTGACGGCAAAAGAGGCCGCAAGGTTATTTTGAGGCCTCCGCAGTGAAGGTCGGGTCCCGAGATGACCATAGGCGAAGACGGCAGGAGAAACGGACTATCGGAGCGCGTCCGGTGGTCCGCGGAAGGCGGCGGCGGCGCACCACGCCGGCGCGGTGGCGCCGGCGACCGGAAGGGAGGCGGCCGGCGGTTCGCCGCCGGCCTCAATTAGCGGCAAAGGGTGGGGGGGACGCGCACCCCGCCCGCGGTGTCCGCTCGGCCGCACTGGCTGAGCCGCGGCCGGCCGGTTGGGCCGGACCGAGCCGACCGGGTCGGGCCGCGCTGGCCGGGCTGGGTCAGGCCCCGCTGGGTCGGACCCGGTTCGGGCCGACCCAGGGGGGTCGGGCCGGGTCGGCCCGGGCCCAGACCCCCCGTTTTCAGACCACATTCGGTGAAATGTCCGTAACTTGAGCTACGGGCATCCAAACAACTCGTCGTCAGCGGCAACGCGATCCTTGGATCGAGATGGTCGTTTGAGTATATCGCACTCAAGGTTTCGGATTACTTTGGGTTCGGCCGGGTTGGTTCGGATACGAAACCAACCGGGCCCTCGGAGCGGAAACACTTATATCTTGAGCTCCAGACGACCGATTGACGTGCCGTTGACTTTGATGGATTCCTCTAAGTGAGATGGATATTTTGGCTTACTCCGCTCGAGGTTTGGATGTCGTTGGAGTGCGGTCAGGTTGGTTCACTCACAAAACCAACCGGGCCCCTGGAACGGGAAAGCCAATAACTCATAGACCGGGCGTCCGATTGACGTGCCGTCTATCTCGTCGTTTTCCTCTAAGTGAGACGGATCTTTTGGCTTACTCCTCTCGAGGTTTGCATGCCGTCGGAGTGCGGTCGGGTTGGTTTGCTCACGAAACCAACCGGGCCCCTGGAACGAGAAAGCCAATAACTCACAGACCGGGCGTCCGATTGACGCACCGTCTTTCTCGTCGTTTTCCTCTAAGTGAGACAGATCTTTTGGCTTACTCCGATCGAGTTTTGGATGTCGTCGGAGTGCGGTCGGGTTGCTTCGCTCACGAAACCAACTGGGCCCCTGGGACGAGAAAGCCAATAACTCACAGATCGGGCGTCCGATTAACGCGCCGTCTGTATCGTTGTTTTCCTCTTGTTGAGACAGAACTTTTGGCATACTTCGCCCGAGTTTTGGATGCAGTTGAGATATGGCCAGGTTGGTTCGCACACGAAACCAACCGGGCCCCTAGGATGAAAAGGCTAGTAACTCACAGACCGGGCGTCCGATTGACGCGCCGTCTATTGCGTTGAGACCCCTATGACGAGGTTGTCCTTTGAGATACTTCTTCGTGGGACTTTGAGATACTTGGAGTATCGACCAGTAGCTCATTGAGCAGACCCTCTCAGAGACGAGCGTACGGAGTACGGAGACCGTGTAGCCGGCTGAGACCTGACGACTGCTTGACCGATCGACTCGGTGTGTTACGGATAGCCCAGTGGGGAGCGCTTGGTTGTAGCGGCAGACCCACGACAGAGGTGCGCTTGGTTGTAGCGGCACGGGGGAGCACTTGGTTGTAGCGGCATACCCACGACAGAGGTGCGCTTGGTTGTAGCGTCACATGGGTGCGCTTGGGTGTAGCGGCACATGGGAGCGCTTGGTTGTAGCGGCAGACCCATGGTGGGAAGCGCTTGGTTGTAGAGGAAGGCACACAGTACTCGACAGGAGGAGTACCTCAGCAGTCTTAGGTCAGTGAGCAGTACCTCGGAGTCGTGACAGGACCACTGTACACTCCAGAGACGGGGCTCTTTAGCAGTTACGGTTTCGATAATGAAAATCCTGGTTTGAGCTGAATCTTTTGACCTTTTTGTTTACCTCATGATTGAGATGGGTCACTTGATAACTTAGGTATATGTATGGGAATATACCTGGGTAGTGGTTATCCGTTGATTTCACAATCCTTGTGTTTCCTCATGATTGAGATGGGTTACTTGATAACATAGGAATATGTATGGGCATATACCTAAGTAGAGGTTATCTGTTGAGATCTTCTTGGTGGTTATCCTTATTGGTTTAGTGAGACCTTGAGGGTCTCGGGGTCCCTACTGAGTATCGTTATACTCACCCCTGCACGGGCTATGCCCACACCTCATTGTGTTGGTTGCAGACGACTGGCAGTGCTGACGGAAGCCGAGTGTTCGAGGACTGGATGGTACCCAGAGGTGGACTACACAACAATTCAGTACCCGGAGGTGGACTACACGACGAGTCAGTACCCTTAGGTGGACTACACGACGAGACGACACACAGAGGAGGTTGATGGACGAGAGCGTGGAGGAGGTTATCTATACCTACCCTTCAGGTAGGATCCGTGGTGGATGACCAGGAGCTGCGCCATCTGCACCTACCCTTCAGGTAGGATCCGATGAGGACGACCCAGGAGCCGCTTCCGTCCTTCCAGCTGTTATATTTTCTGTTGTACTTGTTCAGTTGTAGTTGTACTTTCTTTTGGGTTTGTATTCTGGCCCATTTACTTTTCAGCACTTCTCTTATACTTAGTGTTTACTTTTTCCGCTTGCTTACTCTGTGGTGCATGTTTTCTTTTATAAAGGCAATGCCTTCCCAGTTATCAGGATTTACGCCTTTGGTGCTAGTCGCCAGCCACTGGCCTATGGAAGGCGGGCTTGGGGTAGTCACGGCAGGGGCCCCGAGGACGGGTCGTGACAAATTGGTATCAGAGGAGTCGGTTCTACCGTAGAACTTATAACTCTGATATTTTCTTCCTGTGAAGAAATAATGTTAAGAGTACCGAGTGTGGTTTTCAGTTCAGGGAGTCCAGTGTTCGTGCGGGCGGCCGACGTATCCACACACCAAGACCCTGACAACTGACTTCCGACTTTGTACATGAAAACACTGATTGCGTGTGTGTTTCCAGAAGTTTTTAAATGTCAGCTCAAACCAGGTCAGCTCACCAGGTATAAATGTTTGACTGTGTCACGATGTTTCTTTCAGGATGCCTTTTCACGGACGACCAGCTAGAGCCCGGAGGGATGTGCGTGCTGACAGCCTGTCGAGCGACGAGGCTTCGGTACAGGGCCCTCTTGCAGTTGAGGCACCAGCGGTACTACCATACGTTGGGCCACTGATGCCACCAGCCCCAGCAGTAGGCGATGCACGCTACTTGAGTGTGCTGCACGAGTTCCAGCGCCAGATGCCACCCAGGTTCCGGGGAGAGACGGACCCGCAGGCGGCTGAGGATTGGCTGGAGGCTATGGTGAGAGTCTTCAGGCTAGTGGGGACGCCGACAGACTTCATGGTGATCTTTGTTTCCAGCCTCCTTTAGGCAGCAGTAGGCAGGTGGTGGAGCCACTTGTTCCAGTTTTGCGACGGGATGACCTTCGCATGGGAAGACTTCGAGACCTGCTTTAGGGTGGAGTTTGTGCCAGTAGCTCTACACCTCGTGCGGGTACAGGAGCCTCTGCCTTTGCCGCAGGGTTTTCGATCAGTTGTCGAGTCATCTGTGGGCAGTAGATAAATGATGCAGAGGTCCAGGAGGACCAGACCAGTAGTTGGACGATCTCGGGTTTTAGGACCGGTGGTGCGAGGCACCCGGGGTGGGAACAGAGCTAGGCGTTCCAGAATCAGGTTGTGTTACTCATGCGGCGGAAAGGGTCACCTGGCACGTGACTGTCCGAATCCTCGTACGGTTGATCAGCAGGAGTTGGAGGAGCCACCGAGACAGAAGAAATGACTGGTGCTTGAGCAACAGCCGAGCAGTGGACAAGGCAGTAGAGCTCCAAGAGCAGGTGGACAGGAGAGGAACTAGTGGATACGTCCTTTGTACTTCTAGTTTCATGTTGCTTTTTTATTCGTGTCTTTGTACTATGAGCTGCAACAATAAAAAGACACTTATCTTGTGATGTTTGCTTTCCTATCCTTTTTGTTTGGTTGATACTGAGTGGTCCTGGTTAAGACTGTTGACTTGACCCTCACATTCGAGATTTCTACTGGAGGAGACACAATTACCTCACACTGATGCCGAAAGTGTGACTCGACCCTTGGAGGCGAGAGTGACAGTTGGATCTCTTGGTAGTTACGTCGAGGCCTTACGATGTCATCCATGGCATGAATGCATCATTCATGTTGGGATTGACTGTATTAGGCAACGACTGTGGTTCGTCCAGGGGATGAGACCGGATTCCTCTTATCGGCAAAGAAGAAATCATAACAACTCTTGTGAGACGAAAGAAGGTCCAGGTCATCCAAGAGCGGATGAAGACTGTACAGTGCAGTAAGAAACAGGAAACTTGTGCCAGTCTTAGAGACTCGGGCGTGTTAAATGATTCAAGAAGTGGAAGCTTTAAGGATAGATGAGTATGCGAAGCAGTAGACGTGGAGGCAGAGCTAGGAGAGCAGTATGAGGTGGTGTACATCTTAATATGCTACAACCACCCGCCTTAGTTATCCCCGCCAGGCTCAGGGAGCTGGAGGGCGGTGGAAGAGTGTGGCTGCTTGCGGTCAAGGAGTGTGACCCAATGGCTCTAGAAATTATTCAAGGGACAGTCTATGTCCACTACTAGCTTCTGTAGTAACGGACGTCGATATGAATCATTTCTTGCTTTCACAAATCTTGTTCCAGACCTAGAGTTTCCGGTAAGTCGTGGACTTGACCCTCACATCTGCAGATACCTTGGGAGGAGACTTGATAATCACACTTACACCAACGGTGTGGTCAGATCCTAGAGGCAAGAGTTTTGGTTGGGATCTCTTAGTGGTACCATCGAGGCCTTACAACGTTGGTTTGAGTATGGACTGGGCAATCACAGTTCATAGAAAAATTGACGGTATTAGGCAAAAAGGTTGTAGTTTAACTATGACGTCGGGATGGGTTTTCCTTGGTCGGAGAAAAAGGAAACCCTAGGCAGCGCAGGGTAACACTTGCACAGGAGGGTGCGACCGATCACTCTTGAGTCGGTCAACCTTACCCTCGTAGTAGCAGTCGTTTCGAGTTCCAGTTCTAACAGGAAGTGGAGACCACTGGAGTTCGAGGATGACGATCACGTCCGTATATGGGTCTCACCTCGACGAGGTTTACGGAGATGTGGCCAAGGCGGCAAGTTATCTCCAAGGTTCAACGGACCTTTCTAGGTCCTCAGCTGGGTAGGTGGGGTGGTTTACCGCTTGACCCATCCACCTCAGTTGCACCAGGTGCACGACGACTTCCACGTATCTCTACTGAGGAGATACGTGCTCGACCCTTCGCATATCATCGACCATGAGGAGCTGGACGATGGTGATGGAGTGTCTTTCATGGAGGTTCTAGTGGGGATCGAGGATCGATAGGAGCGGATCCTTCGAGGACGGCCTATTCCTCGGGTGCACTTTCACGGGCAGTACAGGAACCTCCGGGTGAGCACACGGGAGCGGAAGGCTCAGATGCGTGCTCAGTACCATTTTTGTATCCCTAGTTTATGTTAAAGCTTTACGAGGACGTAAAGCCCTGAGGTGGGAGTAATGTAAAGACCCGTAAAATTAAAGGGAATTTTTTTTTCTAATTTTCTTTGTAATTTTACAAGAACGCAGTTTCTGACGGCGCCTGATTCTGAGGCCCGGTGTGCCCGGACTCAGTTTCCGAAGTTTGGCTCGGGTACGTTTAATGAACGAATGAACGGGTTTTTTTAACATTTGAACCGGTGCTCGGAATTGAATTCTGAGGGCACCAATGGAATCACAATGTAGGTTTTTTCTTAGAAATGCCTCTTTCGGAGTTGTGTTTGCTCGGTTGTGCTTTTTAATTTTTTTTGGGGTTTAAGTTAAGAAATAAAATAAAGTTGTACGACGATTTTATTTCATTTCACTTAAATCCGCTTAAAGACCACTTTAAGCTACATAAGCTAGGTTGAAGCGGATAGGGTGAAATTCAAAATATCCTACCCACTTGGTAGGATATTTGTGAGGTGGGACCCACACGAGCCCCACCGTTTCTTTTCTTCTTAAGTAACGCACCCGCACCCCCCCTCCCTATTAAACGAAGTCAACCGACATGTTTCCTTAATTTCTTAACGCCTCTATTTAATTGGGCAGTCAAGTTTTACAATTAATTATTTGAAATTAATTGTGAGGGTTACGTCGTTTGAATTTTGAAATCGTTGGCGGAAAACAATAAAATAAGGCCTTAGCCTCATTTTATTTTTGGGGTTGGGAAGCGTTGCGCTGAGTTTTCCTCTCCTCCTCCTCCTTCGCGAAGAACACGAAGAACGCGCCACCACTGACGAAGAACGCTCGTTTTCCTTCCACGGAATTTCTCCCCTTCTGCGGTGAGACTCTTCAACGGATCTTCTTCTTCCCCTTCATCGTCAACGGATCGACGAACAAGCTCAGAAGAGGAATCGGGTAGCAAGCGACGACGGCTTCTCCTTCCCTTGAGTCGGATGAACGCCGACGTCCCCCTTCGACGTCGTCATCCTCGCGACGCCATACCGCGACGAACCTCGAACGACGAAGCCTCCTTCCGATCGGCTTATACCCAATGTAGGGGATTAATTTTTGAATATTAATAAACCCATGTTTATTTCGTTCTAAATCAATGAACTTGGATCAACACAATATTAAGTTGATTTGCGAAAGAATATATTTGTGGGTTGGGAATATTTGATTGCGGGGAAAAACGTAGGGGAATTTGTTTAATACTCTTCGAGTGATTTAATCTCACATGATAAAGTGTTTAATGGTATGAAGTTAATATAATTTACTCTTGAATAAATTATACCCTCTTCGATACTAAAAGCTCATGTTTTAATGACTGCCATTTGAAAACACCGAACCCGGAGGGTGCGGGTCGAACAAACACAGTCCGAAAACCCTCCGCAGATTGTTTATTGATGTGTGGATCGACGGGCGATGACAAACAAGGCCGCAAGGTGATTTTGAGGCCTCCGCAGTGAAGGTCGGGTCCCGGGAGGACCATAGGAGAAGACGGAAGGAGAAACGGACCACCGGAGCGCGTCCGGTTGTCCGCGGAAGCCGGCGGTGGCGGCGCGCCGCCGGAAGGGAGGCGGCCGGTGGTTCGCCTCTCGCCTCAATTAGCGGCGAAGGGCGGGGGAGCCATGCACCCCGCCCGCGGTGTCCGCTCGGCCGGCCGGTCGGGCTGGACCGAGCTGGCTGGGCCCGGCCGCGCCGGCAGGGCCGGTTCAGGCCCATCCGGGTCAGACCCGGTTCGGGCCGACCCAGGGGGGTCGGGCCAGGTCGGCCCGGGCCCAGACCCCCCATTTTCGGGCCACATTCGGTCAAATGCCCGTAACTTGAGCTACGGGCCTCCAAACGACTCGTCGTCAGCGGCAACGTGATCCTTTGATCGAGATGGTCGTTTCGGTATATCGCACTCAAGGTTTCGGATTACTTTGGGTTCGGCCGGGTTGGTTCGGATACGAAACCAACCGAGCCCTCGAAGCGGAAATTCTTATATCTTGAGCTCCAGACGTCCGATTGACGTGCCGTCGACTTTGATGGATTCCTCTATGTGAGACGGATCTTTTGGATTACTCCGCTCGAGGTTTGGATGCCGTCGGAGTGTGGTCGGGTTGGTTCGATCACAAAACCAACAGGGCCCCTAGAACGAGAAAACCAATAACTCACAGATCGGGCATCTGATTGACGCGCCGTCTATCTCGTCGTTTTCCTCTAATTGAGATGGATCTTTTGGCTTACTCCGCTCGAGGTTTGGATGTCGTCGGAGTGCGATCGGGTTGGTTCACTCACGAAACCAACCGGACCCCTGGAACGAGAAAACCAATAACTCACAGACCGGGCATCCGATTGATGTGTTCTTTGTCTTTTCATTTTCTTCTAAGTGAGACGGATCTTTTGGCTTACTCCGCTCGAGGTTTGGATGTCGTCGGAGTGTGGTCGGGTTGGTTCTCTCACAAAACCAACCGGGCCCCTGGAACGAGAAAGCCAATAACTCACAGATCGGGCGTCCAATTGACGAACCGTCTGTATCGTTGTTTTCCTCTTGTTGAGATGGAACTTTTGGCATACTTAGCCTGAGTTTTGGATGCAGTTGAGATACGGCTGGGTTGGTTCGCATACAAAACCAACCGGGCCCCTGGGACGAAAAGGCTAGTAACTCACAGACCGGGCGTCCGATTGACGCGTCGTCTGTTGTGTTGAGACCCCTATGACGAGGCTGTCCTTTGAGATACTTCTTCGTAGGACTTTGAGATACTTGGAGTATCGACCAGTAGCTCGTGGAGCGGACCCTCCCAGAGACGATCGTACGGAGTACGGAGTCCGTGTATCCGGCTGAGACCTGACGACTGCTTGACCGATCGACTCGGTGTGTTACGGATAGCCCAGTGGGGAGCACTTGGTTGTAGCGGCAGACCCACGACAGAGGTGCGCTTGGTTGTAGCAGCACAGGGGAGCACTTGGTTGTAGCGGAAGACCCACGACAAAGGTGCACTTGGTTGTAGCGGCACATGGGTGCGCTTGGGTGTAGCGGCACATGGGAGCGCTTGGTTGTAGCGGCAGACCCATGGTGGGAAGCGCTTGGTTGTAGCGGCAGGCCCACAGTACTCGACAAGAGGAGTACCTTAGCCGTCTCAGGTCAGTGAGCAGTACCTCAGAGTCATGACAGGACCACTGTACACTCCAGAGATGGGGCTCTTCAGCAGTTACGGTTTCGATAATGAAAATCCTGGTTTGAGCTGAATCTTTTGACCTTTGTGTTTACCTCATGATTGAGATGGGTCACTTGATAACTTAGGTATATGTATAGGCATATACCTGGGTAGTGGTTATCCGTTTATTTCACAATCCTTGTGTTTCCTTATGATTGAGATGGGTTACTTGATAACATAGGTATATGTATTGGCATATACCTGGGTAGTGGTTATCCGTTGATTTCATAATCCTTGTGTTTCCTCATGATTGAGATGGGTTACTTGATAACTTAGGCATATGTATGGGCATATACCTAAGTAGAGGATATCTATTGAGATATTCTTTGTGGTTATCCTTGTAGGTTTAGTGAGACCTTGAGGGTCTCGGGGTCCCTACAGAGTATCGTTATACTCACCCCTGCACGGGCTATGCCCGCACCTCATTGTGTTGGTTGCAGATGACAGGCAGTGATGACGGAGGCCGAGTGTTCGAGGACTAGACGGTACCCAGAGGTGGCCTACACGACGAGTCAGTACCCGGAGGTGGACTACATGACGAGTCAGTACGCGGAGGTGGACTACATGACGAGAAGACACACGGAGGAGGTTGACGGACGAGAGCATTGAGGAGGCTATCTGTACCTACCCTTCAGGTAGGATCCGTGGTGGACGACCAGGAGATGCACCATCTGCACCTACCCTTCAGGTAGGATCCGAGGAGGACGACCCAGGAGCCGCTTCCGTCCTTCCAGCTGTTATATTTTCTGTTGTACTAGTTCAGTTGTAGTTGTACTTTCTTTTGGGTTTGTATTCTGGCCCATTTACTTTTCAGCACTTCTCTTGTACTTAGTGTTTACTTTTTCTTCTTGCTTACTCTGTGGTGCTTGTTTTCTTTTATAAAGGGAATGCCTTCCTAGTTATCGGGATTTACGCCTTTGGTGCTAGTCGCCAGCCCCTATCCTATGGAAGGCGGGCTTAGGGTAGTCACGGCACGGGCCCTGAGGACGGGTCGTGACAGTGACTGGATACAACTGGTGATAAGGGTTGAAGTTTGACCATCTCTGGGGAAGGATGAATAGGATCATCACTATTCTATGCATTCCCTTCATGAGCACAACCACCTTCTTTGGGTTGATCAACTCTGTAATTAGAGATACTACCATTATGGTCAACATTATTATTTTTATCAATATCTTCATATGATTTATCCTTATCAACCACACTAGAAGATTCATTTAGTTTCTCAAGATCCATTATATCATTATCTACTCTTTAGGGAAAAATCATTTCATCCATCATTACACTCTTCACATGTGGTCTTAGAGGTAGATTATTTATGCTCAGATTCATCATAAACATCAGTATCTTCTCTATTGTCGTGCTCAGATAAGAGTGTTTCTTTAGAAGGTAGAGAGTCGGTACAACTGAAATTCCCACTAAATACTCTAGGTATAGATTATATGATCTCTAGATCACTTCATTCTTCTATTGACTCAGAATCTTCTTCTTCATTATCTCTTTCAGTGATAACATTTGTTATAAAATACTCGGTAATTTCATCAGGTTCATGATCAGGATCCACCATATCCTTTGGTCTAGTTGGTGATCAATAAGATTAAAATCATCATACAGTTTTTCAGTTTCCCTAACCAAACATCCCTTCAAGGTATTCCAACCAATTTTATCTCTTTTTCATATGGACTTAGAAAGACACAAGCCACCCATTTTATCCTTCCTCTAAAAGTTTAACATAACCCTTGGCATTTAGAATGGAAGAGATCAGTTTGGGATAAATGAGGGAGTTTTATATGGAAATATTCTTGAACATATCATGGATGTGGAGCATTAAAAATCTAAAAAGATGTATTCATTTTCCTTTCTTCATCATATACCATAAATAGACATCTTGAAACGTCAATGTGTTGAAGTCCCCTTCTCTAGGATATAAAACATTATTTATAAATATAAACAACAACTTGAAATCACCATCAAGCACTACATTTGTTGGTATCCTCTTGGTTCCATATCTAAATAATTATAAGAGAGCCTCCTCTAAAATGTCATTTGGTATAATCTGTTTAAAATATTTATATAACCCTTTGTGAGGAATCTATTGACATTTTTCCCATTCTCTAGAAGAGAAAGAAATATCTTCTCTATTTATATTTTTATGAATTTAATCTGTCATTTTACTAAAAATAAATCGGGTATTCTAATAAAATTCATAAACTATCCTCAGACTATATACCTGATGATTCTCGGTGAACCAGTTCATCCACCTTTGTTTTTCTATTACCTTTAACACTAGTTTATCACTGGTTTGAAGCCATTGTTCTTCAATCTCTTTAAATACATCAAATACACGGTTCTTCAGATTTAGGTTTGTGGAAACATATCAAAAAATACATTCAGATACTCTTTGTCTATTATAAGGCCACGCCTCTTCTGGATTTGATTCGGTAACTCTCTTCATATGGGAAATTTTAATAGGTTGACAATTTCAAGAGTTAGTAATGTGGAATATTGGTTTATGTGGAAGGTAAGGGGTCGTGATTTCAAGGGTCTGGAGAAGTGAATCATTTTTTAGTAATCCAGATATTTACATCATTTATGGATTCTAAAATAATATTAATTAAATCAATATATTAAAATTTTAATCAGTATAAGAAAATTGTAATGGTAATAAAAATAACAGTAAGATAAAAAGTAATTATGACTGATTCAACAGTGACTCAATAAACCAAATTTTATCATTCCTAATTCATTTTTGATGTATTTAAATATTTCATAATTAAAAGTCTTCGTGAATATATAATATATCTTCCATTCAGTTCTAATAAATTCTATTTTTATGTAACCCTTTTGATAATGATATCTCAAAAAGTAATGTATTACATCAATATGTTTTGTTCTAGAGTCAGTTAATAGATTTTTGGAAAATTTTATTGAACTTTTGATATCTCAATTAATAGGTACATGTATAAATTGGTATCAAATGTCTAGTAAATTAAGTTTCATCCACATTATTTTTGCACAAGAAATTCTAGTATCTATGTATTTAGATTCTACAGTAGATAGTGGAACAAAAATTTTCTTCTTACTACACCTCGATACTAGTGATTTTCCCAAAAGATTTCATGTTCTTGATGTGCTTTTCTATATAAATTGAAACCACCAAAATCATCATCAGAATGAATAACTATATCAAAATCATGTCCTCTTGGGTAGAAAAATCCTATATTTTCTGTATACTTGAGGTATTTTAAAATTACTTTGACATCTAATAAATGAAACACTTTTAGATTTTCTTGAAAGAGAGCACACATACAAACACTAAACAAAACATCAGGCCTTCTAGTAATTTGGTAGACAAGACTTCCAATCAAACCTCTGTAACTATTTTAATATACTAGTTTCCATGTTTTATCAATGTCTAGTTTACAGGTGGTACTCATGGGAGTATCACTACTTTTGGTACTCTCTAGGAGAAAAATGTATTAAAAGATATTTAGTGTACTTACTCTGATTTAAAATAATTATTTCTTTATTTTGAAAAATCTGAAATTCAAGAAAGAATTTGAGTTCACCCATTAAAATAATTTCAAATTCACTTTTCATTAATTTTGAAAAATCAGAACATAAGGAATCTTTAGTAGATCCAAAAATAATATCATCCAAATAAATTTTAAATATCAAAAAATCTATTGAAATTATTTTTATTAACAGAGTCTGATCATATTTTAATATTGAAAAAAAATTGAAATAAGGAAATAGGTAAGCCTATCATACCAATCTCTTGGATCTTGTTTTAATCCATAAAAATATTTTGTTAATTTAAAAACAAAATTTGGAAAATGATGATTTTGAATACCTGGGGGTTGTTCAAAAAAATAATCTCCAATTATAAATCCATTTAAGAAGGGACATTTGAAATTCATTAGATATATTTTTAAGTCCAGATGTGTGGTATAGTAATGTAGTATTCTTATGGTTTCAATTCTTTCTACTGGTGAAAATGTTTCTTCATAATCAATACCTTCTTCTTGATTATAAACTTGTGCAACTAATCTAGATTTATTTCATACTATAGTGACAGATTCATAACCCTTGTTTCTCAACATCAACTTATTTCCAATAGTCAATGTATCATTATGTCAATCAAAATGTTCTTAACAATTGTTTCTTTCAAACTAATTAAGTTCTTCTGGCATATCTATTACCCATAATTCATCATTTATGTCATCATTGATGATCTTAGGTTAAATATTTGATAAGAAGTCTTGATGTTATATTTGATTTTCCAAGGAATCTCTTGTCTATATACCTTGGTCTATGTTTCCTATTAATGCATCTAAAGGGTGGTGTTTATGAGCCATAATGGTTATTTAAGAAGAGGGTCTATTAGGCTCAGTAAAGTTTTCTTGTTTAAGTTCAAGTTGATCACTGGTTGTAGTGTCTATTTTTTTAATAGAACTTTCAAATGGTTATGAATTGAGATTCAAAGATAAAATATCATCCTCAAGGTCTTTTAATATAGTCTTAAGTTTATTTGGATTGGTTTCATCAAACATGATAAGAACATATTCTTCTATTGTTCTATTAATCTGGTTAAACACTCTTTAGGTTTTTGTAGAAGTTGAATAACCATGGATAATTCCTTCATATTTCTTGGAATCAAATTTTTCCAAATTTTCCTTTGTATAAAGAATAAATACTCTACAACTAAAAACTCTAAAGCAATTAACCATTCTTTTTCTATTATTCAAAAACTCATAGGGTGTTTTATTTAAGATAGGTCTAGTAAAAACAGTATTAACAATATAACAGGTTGTATTAACAAATTTAGCACAAAAATAAATAGGTAGGTTAAACTCTTTTTTCATGGTTCGGGAAATCTCCTGAAGAGTTCATTTTATTGTTTCTACCACATAACTTTTCTGTGGTGTCCTAGGAGCCGAAATGTAATGATTATAGTCATTTTGAGAACAGAATGACTAAAAGTCCTGATTTTAAAATTCTAAACCATGATCGCTCAGTAATGTCTTAATCCTGAGTCCACCAAGGTTTTATATAGTTTTGTAATACGTAATAATGTATGATCAAGATTCACTTTTGTGAGAAAAAAAGAGTCCCCAAGTGTATCTAGAGAATTCATGTACAAGGACATATACATAGTGTTTTTCATTAAGAGTGGAAACTCTAGAAGGTTCAAAGTGTTCTATATGAATTAATTATATAGTATGAGAGGTTGAAAATTATTTCTAATTTTTAAAATAAATCTTATGATGTTTCTCTTGTTGGAATTGATTAAAAACTCTAACATTTGAGAATTCAAGATTTGGTAGGTCTCTAACTAACCCTTTCCTAGTAAGATTTCAATGTGAGTTGGTATTGAAGTGGCATAGTCTCTTATTCCAAAGACAAGATTCTTTATGAAAGGAACTTAATCAATAAATATTGTTAGAATGCAAAGAATTTAAATCTATTGAATAAATATTATTATTTCTTATTTCATTAATGACTAAATCATTTATATAATTAACAACATGAAAATCATTATTTTCAAATTTCACCTAAAATCCATCATCACACAATTGGGATATGCTAAGAAGACTTTATTTTAAACTATCTATATATAAAACTTTGTAAATTAGTTTTAAATTAGATTTACCCATTTGAAAAAGTCTGATGATTTTCCCATATTCAATATCACCAAAAGTGACATGTCCACCATCAAAATTAATCAAAATTTTGATGTTTGAATACTCACCAATCATGTATATGGAACATCACATATCTAGATACCATATTCATTTTCTGGGGGTTTTCAAATAGTTTTCTTACAGTACAAAGTTCATGAAAAAAGTAATTTTGGTACGCAAATTCTCTTGGGTCTAGATATGTTAGTACCAAGATATTTTGGTATCCACTTTTTTCTAATAGGTTTCTTATAAACATATTGATAAATTCAAGGGAAAAAATTTTGTTTGCTCTAGTTGAGTAGGTGTTTGTAGTATGTGAACTTTCAGTACTAGAAATTGAGGTAAATTTAGTTTTTTTAATTTTTCTTTGTCTTAGATAGTAACCTATGTCAGTTCCATACTTGGGAGAAACTTCTTTTCATAGTATTTGAGTTAATTTTTTATTAAAATTGAAATAAATTTCTATGTGTTTGTCATGAATTGTCCCCTGGGGCCAATGTCGGGACTACCCCAAGCCCGCCTTCCATAGGCCAGGGGATAGCCACTAGCATCGAAAGGTGTATTCCTTAAAATAGGAAGGCATTAACTTTAAGATGTATAAACACACAGTCTAATAAGACAATAAGAAGCAATTTTGAAGTAAACTGCTGTAGTAAAAGAGTGATGTAAGTAAAAGGGGTCGGAATATAATAGAAACTGTAATAGTACGAGTACAACAAAAAGAACAGTACAATTGAAAAATGGAAAATAGTTACGGGGTCATCCTATGAGGATCCTATATAAAGGGTGGGTACCAATGGCCTCCTCAGCACTCCTCATCCGTCCGTCTCCTCTACGACACGTCACGTCAAATAGTCCACCTCTGATCACCGTCTAGTCTTGGCTCACTCAGCCTCGATCTATGTTGTCTATCATCTCCACAATACACAACAAGTTTCGAGCGAATACAATGTAGGGGTGGGTATAACATTACTCAGTAGGGACCCCGAGAACCCCATAGGTCTCCAAGAGTTCCACAAAGACTACACCATAAAGCAAGACCTCAATCTCAAAGCATGAAGCAAAAGAAATCAACTCTACTTAGGTATATTCCCATACATATACCTAATTTATCAAGACATTCTCATCTCATACATGAGGTAAGAATACCACAAAGGTAACACCACAAAGGTAGATGTACAACATAGATAACACCACGGAGAAAAAACCAAGAAGGTATAAGAATCACACAGGTAACACCACAAATATAGAAGTACCACACAGGTAACAACACAAAGGTAGAAGTACCACACAGGTAACACCACAAAGTTCAGAGTACCAAACAGGTGACACCACGAAGATAGAAGTACCACACATGTAACACTACAAAGATAACAGTACCACACAGGTAACACCCTGAAGATAGAAGTACCACACAGGTAACACCACAAATGTAGAAGTACCACATTGGTAACACCACAATACTAGAAGTACCACTAAGGTAGAAGTATGACACAGGTAACACCACGAAGCTAGAATTACCACACAGGTAACACCACGAAGATAGAAGTTACACATCGGTAACACCACAAAGATAGGAGTACCGCATAGGTAACACCACGAAGATGGAAGAGACTCGGCTCACAATCAGGTATAACTTAAGTACAAAAGTAGAAATGATTATTTATAAGCCAGATCATCTTATTTTGTTAAGAAGCATAGCATCTGACCCACACTTGATTGATAGGTAAAAACCCCCACTGACCCACACAGGATCAATGTGTGCTGACCCATAGAGGATCGCTGAGTGCTGACCGACACAGCATCTGATAAATGCTCACCCACAAAGGATCGATACATACTGACTCACTTAGGATCGATGTATATTCTTCATGTTACAGCTTTCCACAGGATTCCTTACACCTGGTGCGCTCGAGTTCCATAGAATCTTCCCCTCAAGATATCAGTTGTACATCTAACACAATTAATCTCCACAATTTAGTAACCCAAAGGACCACAATGTCTTAAGGGTTCCAACACGACAGACGGTGTGTTAATCAGACACCCAGTCTATAAGTTATCAGCATTTTCGTTCTAAGGGCCCTGTTGGATTTGGGTTCTATCCAATCCAGATGTACTCCAACTCTATCAAAAACTCAATTGGAGAAATCCAAAAGGAATGTCTCGATTTAGGGATTTTGGAATTGTAGATGGTTCATCAAATAGATTCTTGGATCACAAGATAAAGTCCTTTGATTGTTTCTGGGACCGGGTTCGTTCTAGAATGGCCCGAGGTGGACTCGATCTGCTGGGAAGATTTCCGGTCCAGACATAAGAGTTGTGGCTTGGCCAGAACTGGGGGTCCCGCAGAGGAGCGATTGGCCTGCATTGGGCGATGGCATGCTAGGGCGGTGGCCGAGTCTGAGGGCAGCGGCCCGCTCCAAGGGTGGTGACCTGGTGAGGGAGGTAGCTCGGCTCCAAGGGTGGTGACCCAGTCATAGGGCACCGGCCCATTCCAAGGGAGGTGGCCCGGTGAGAGGGCAGCAGGCCACGCTCGAGGGCGGCGACCTGCATGAGGGAGGCGTCCCAGTGTGAGGGTAGTGTCCTGGTTCGGTCTAACGTGGGAGGGTGTAACCCCACGGTCTCCCAGATTCCCCAACAGGCAGAAGGCCCTTCGGTTGGCGAGGAGGAGGAGCCACGTGGGGGCCCCTCGGTCGTCACAGAACCCGTCAAAGGTGTGTTCGGCCTCAGCTACGACATCGGCCACGGCTTCTGTTCACCAACGGCGCGGCGGTCGCACCGCCTTCCTTCCTACGGCCAACTGTCGAGTCGGCCGTCTCCTTTGTTCGTCACGTCTATGGAGCCGCAACCTTCTTCTTGTGGCATCCGTCAACATTCTTGCAGTATTCCAAGGTGGTGCAAGGAAATCAAGGTAGCAGAGGGGTCAAGCTGGGTTCGTTAGGCCCACACCCTCATCGTTAGCTTATATTATGGGGGATGTTAAGGGGTTGAAATAAATAATTGAGTTAAACACAAAATTAACCCCAACGGATTCCCCACAAAAACCTCGTGCAATGACAAAAGAATCACAGGTCAACCCATTAGTCGGTTGACCCACGTTCTTTGTGTAATTTCATGAACGAGAAGAGAGAATCAAAAACACATGAATGAAATAGAAGTAACCCCTACCTAGAAGAGACGTTCATGGACGATGGTAGACGGAACCTCCTTCTTCATTTTTGTTGGGTCGTGAATTAGTGGAGCTCATCCCTGCTTGGTGGAACCAATTTCATCCTCCAGGTGGTTGGCATCATGGTACATTTCTAGGTATTATTTGCTTGCTGAAGCTATAGAAACTCCCCTCCCCAAGCTCCATATAAATTGGACAGGATAAGGAGTGTGAAACTCTTGGGGAATTAATGAGGTTAGTTTAATTGATGATCCTCCCAAATTCCCAATGGTGAGGTTATAAGAAAAGAAGATTCAATCCACTTATTATCTTAACACGTCACCGGTCCTGCCGGTGTCATTTTTCTATTGGAGGAAAGAAAGAAAATAAAACAACAAAATATGTTAATTTATTAATCTTTAAAAATTTCTCTAAAATAACTTTTTCACCCAACCTACATCAGTCAATGTAAAGCCTCGTTTAATCGAATCCTGGTTTTGTGGATTCAACGGTGCCATCAGATTTTCAATTCGAGCAGTGGTTAGAAAGTTAGCAATCGCCGCTCGCGCATTTACTAAACATACCTGAAAAAAAGTTAAGAAAATTATTAACAGTCACCCTCAACTAGATATGGTCTAGGTTAGGCTCTTCCTAAGTGAAACACACCCCATACAACCCAACGATACTCTCGAATTTCCAATCTGAGTTACCGTATTGAAGTTATGAATTTTACAATAAAATTATTTTGACTTAATTATTTTTTTTCGGCCAAAAACTAACATTCACTGGTGGCCCGTGCCGACCAATGTTAGTATATTCCAAAAGAAATTGTACCCTCATGAGTTTAGCGATGATCTCGGATTTTTAATCTGAGTTACTGTTCTTGAGTTATAGGCATTTGAAAAATAAAATAACTTCATTTAATAATTTTATTTACGGTTATGCCATTTTCGGGTTTTCTCAACGTAGGCTTGTGTCGACTAGACTTAAGTCGCGCCTAGGGTAATACTTCCATCCTAGACACAATAGTGCCCTCGGATTCCTGATCTAAGAAACCATGTAAGAGTTATTCCACTTTTTCAGGAAAATTTATTACACGCGTCAATTAAAGGTTAACAAAATTTCAACGGATAATTCTGGGAACTGCAGGCCTCATAATATCACACCGTTAAATTTAGCTGTCTCGATATTATTCCATATAATTAAAAATATAATTTGGAAATTATGGGAAATTAGAGTATTTATTTAATTTTCCATTTCAAAATATCAATTCATTGTTTTATTACTATAGTTGAACATTTTTATCTCTTTCCATAGTATGATTATTTTCAACATTTACCAAAAATCATTTTCTTTTTTGAGAGACTTCTATTTGTCTTTCAATTCATGAAAAGTTCCTTCCATTATGTTGGATTAATCATACAATTCTTTTTTTATTCATTTTTTCCACATGCTGATTAACCTACATCATTTTTAGAAATTTATAAAGTATCAGTATAAGAAACTGGAAGTGAATTTCGTACCTCTAATGTGGTTATTTTAAATAACATGTTAGATCTATCAAACTAATTTTCTTAATTAGTGTCCAAGTCACTTAAATTGTCTTCAGACACACTCCATGTTTCTTTCATTGAATTTTTTATATCTTCTATCCTTATCCTCATACTTTTTTATATAATTAAATCATAGACATTCAGCATTAATGTATCCTTTCCTCTTTCATTAATAACATGTAACTTCATTTTGAGTATCATCCTTTTTTCCATTCCTTTTTTCACTTTCCTCTGTTATCATAATCTCCTCTAGAATTTTAATTTTTTATGAACTTCATTTTCCTATAGAATTTCTTGAATGGTCTGGCCATGTGTGTTATTTCATCATCACTTTTATAAGGATATCCTTCTTTACTAGAATCCTTAGTTTGTTCCTTTTCCTTTTTTTGGAGGTAGTAGATTTGAAGGGTACTAATTTTATTATTGTTTTATCATCTTCAATATCTTTTTTGACATTGAGTTCCTCTTTATAAATCATCATCTTTCCTATCAGTTCCTTGGCCGGTAGTTAACTTACATCACATTACTCTCTGATTGACACATATTTTCATCTCAATATATCGGGTATGCATCTAAGTTGTCTCATTAATTGAACTTTGTCTTTCAATCACTTTCCATGTGAATACTTGGTCTTAAATATTTAATTTTACCGGATATACATATGAAAAATAGGTTCATCAGATTTAATTTTAAAAGTATCATATTTGATTTTATATGTATTTAGTCTCATTTCTTTAACATTCGATGTTCCTTCTTGTGAGACAGATAAGCTATACCATTTTTCAAAATTACATTTTCAAGTAGATATTCTATACAATTATTCATCTCCAAATGCGCATAACAAAGTATTCATAACTTTACAACTATTATTGCATGCAGTTTTTGTAGAACTACCCCACTCACTTCTAGGAGTTTGTGGTATTCCATATTAATCTTCTATTTTAACCTATATATCAAAACCTATACTTTCTGAATGCATTCTTATTTTTATTTTCCATTGATCATAGTCATTTCCTTTAAAATAATTATGTCTTTAGGAAGAAAATCATTATTTTCTTTTGTCCATCAAGAAATAAATTTAGAAATGATAGAAATTTGAGATCTTCATAATAAAACTAAAATCACAGTAAAAATAGGTGTATTTAATTAGGTCTTTGATACCAAATGTCGGTCGGTGAGATCAAATCAAGAGGGGTGAATTTCGTTCCCAATAAAAATTTCTATAAATAAATTATCCAATTAATTAGAACATCATATCGACATGAGATCTACTCTTTTAAAAATATTTCATAAAGAGTGACTAGGTCTCAATTAAAATATGGTTTAGAAATAACTTAACTTTTGAGATCAAATTACATAGATAGAAACATATATAAACACTACTTATGATTAATTTTCCAATTAATTTCTTTTTTTCATAATTAAATATTATCATGAAAAATATAGAAATCCAAAATAGATAACATAGTGACATAATGGAATAAACAGGATGTTCCTTCTCAGGGTGAGACCTAATCCCCACCACATGGAAATCACCAAAAACTATGTAAATTATGAATATAATTAAACAAATCCTTAACCATTATTACCTATAAATTGAATAGTAACCCGATTTTCAGGCTTAAAAAGCCTCCTCCACAGTTACACTTGTGATAAAATAAATTCACATGTCACATAGGGACCCCTTCCACAGACATAGTGAGAATTATATTGATTAAGGAATGAATAATAAGTATTCTCCTTGAATATGCAGGAGAAGTGAGTGATGGATAACTGGAAAAAAACACTACTCAAAAATAAAATAGATAGAACAAATAGAAATATCATAGTGTGATGTATTCTATATGTTTGTAATCCTAATTTTAGCAATGGTGAGGAGTCTATGCTTTATTCTAGAAAATTGAGGCAGAATAGAGGATCATGGAAATCTTCCAGAATGCCTCGGTTGGTCTATGTATGTTTTCTCAATAAATCTCAATAGTTGGTTTAGTGATTTTCTAGCATTTATCTTCATATAATGTGAACTATCAAGTACTAGAGAGTTCATATATTTTATCACACACTTTCATTGGTCATTCATAATCATAGTATTAAATAAACATCATCGTGCCAAGAGAGAGACCCTTCAAAAATATAAATCAGTTCTTGTTGAAGGAGATCCAAATTCTTTAGATCATATTCTAATAATTCTTAAAGACTTTTTTCAAACCATCCAAGAATATATTTTTCAGTTGAACCATTCAGGTTGATGATCTCATAAAACAACAATAACAATAGTGCGGGAGATGGCTCAACATCTAGAGGTGACTCCACTCATAGTAACTCTTTTGGTGGTAGAAGTGACTCACTTATGGTGTTATCTAATTGTGGTAGAAGTGGAGACTTGAGTCTGGAGGTAGCTCATCCTGGAAGTAAGGGTGACTTTAGTCTGGTGGTATCTCATCCTGGTGGTAAGAGTTACATGTATCCAATAGTGTCTTTCCATTACTCTTAATAGAAATATTATTGAAGTAATATGTTCATATAAAATGATATTATACAACATCTGAAACATTACTAATAAATTAATCATTATTTGTGATCATTAAAATAAGATATATCAAACACATTTCATCCAAAGAGATGCCAAAATTTTGTGTCTCTAAAATGATATCATCTACAAATAGAACATATATTTATGAATAGTGTCATATCCCTTCTGGGTTCTCATCATAGCGAGGAACATCTATGAACATTTAGTGTGAAATCTACTCTTAGGACATTATCACATACTATGTTACGTAGAAGAACAATCATTCTATGATATGAAGTTAATTAATATTAAAAAACTATGAATATGGTTTATCAGAAAGTATAAGTAATTTTGTTCTAGGGAACCAAATTCGACATGAATAAATGAATTTGTATTGTGTCGGCCCCTCGTAATCAGGACTCATGTCATCTGTCCCACAACCCAATATATTCTACATGACATCTCTTCTAGTCAAAGTCTCACTTTACTAACATCTTCATGGAATGAAATAAAGGTAACTTGTTGGGTGGTATAGGAATGGGCTGATAGAATCTGAACTGCCTCATAACCCAATCAGTCTGATGCCACTCAAAAATATGAAAATAAATTAGAGGAACGATGCTAGATCTGATTAGAAGAATTATTGTGCTATATTGTGGGAGAATCTGGATGATAGCCTTATAATATTTAATTAATGAAATATGAAAAAATAATCAACTAAAATTTGAAGACAAGTATATTAAAAAATAAAGTTTTTTATAATTAATAATCATACACTTCCACAAATGCCTTTTTTTATTCCATTATTTTATATAGGATATCTTAAAGTTAAACAATTGTTGTATTCATTCCTGAATAAGGGACATAGGAACATCTGTACAAATTCATATAATCTCTAAAATAACATTTGATATAAACTCTGTATCAATTAAAGAGTGAAATTATGATACTATTAGATGTGAAAGAGTTTGTGGGATTTATAATATGGTTTATCTTACAACATGAAAAAAATGATCATATATTCGCCACATTTGGAATTTAAATTATGGCATGTATTTTTCACATCGAATGAAATATATTCCCTTCTTCAATTCATCATCCAGAAATGAAAATTTTTGCTCAATGTCATATTCTTTTACCACATTTTTGAAGCAAACTATACTTTCAATCTGTTGCTTGTTATAGATGGTGTTACTAGTTGATGTATATTTATTCTTTATAATTCTAGGGAATTTAGTAGTTGGTGTAGTGACATCCCAATAAAAATTTTGTGCACATGACATTCTTTTGAATAAGGAAGTCAATAGTATAGCATGACTACTACTAACTAGTGGATTAATATCAATCAGAGGAACCTCATAAGGTTCATTCCCCACATCACCCTCACCCACATCATCTCTTGATCCATCACTATGTACTTCCTCATCAGGTAAAGTACAATTCAGTAAATCAAAAGTACACACAGGGATGTCCCCTACATTTCTTTCAAAATTCTAATCATTTTCTCCAGAGTTTTCTTCTATCATTGGAGTCGTATGAGTAGGTAACTAATGATAAGGTTATGGAGAACTAAATTTTACATAGATCTCAAAACATGGTTCTGTAGTGGTAGGTTCCCCCTCATGAATATCAAAAATCACCACACTAAATTCAATTAGACCATTACTACACTACTTCCAGAATAACAATGATGCATTCATCCAATCCTCATCATCAACAATAGGATACTCTGTCTTCCAAAAAAATTAAGGATATTGAAGATGTCAGTACATAATTGATGTAATTGATTGATCATCCCTCAATTTTAACTGACTGTGAATCTTCTTACAAACATCCAATGTCACTCAATCGTGAATATTTTCCACTCTTGGGGGTGGAGAACTTTAGATAAAACCTTACTCAGTATAAATTTCCACACTTTTACCATATATTTTTGCAAACATGATTTCTTAGATAAAATCATTAATAAAATATTTTATACTACATCATTAAAATGTTTAAAATATTAAATTGGTTATGAATAAATAATTGACTTGATCTTGAGACTTTTTCTATAGATTGGTTTATCATTATTTAATAAACCAACCAAAACCTAGGGGGGTCTTAGTGCCTATATTATCCAAGATTTCAATAACCATTAGTCACCTATCATGCATAGTGTAAAAATCCAACTTCAAACTGTGACCTTGGGATGACTATGGGTTGGGTTCCTCTTGAGGCATGTGGTGTGTGTTTGAATTCCATTATACTCCAATCACCAATATATATATATATATATAGAAATACACACACATATATATAATTATAATAAATATATTTATTTTAATTTTATAGTTATTTATATATATATATATATTTATTTATTTACTTATTTCTAATTAAAATTATATGTAAATATATTTAAAAATATTTCTATATATTTATAAATATATTGATATAACTATATACATATATATTTATAAATATTTATATAGTTATAAATATTTATATTGACGTATAATTATATATAATTATATATATAATAACTATATTTTTTATTTAAATATATTTCTTATAATTTTATAATTATTTAAATATATATAGATAAATATTTATAATGATAATAATAAATAAACATATTTAAAAGTATTTATATATAATTATAAATACAATAAGATTATTTATTATATAAATATAGTGAATATAATTTTATAATTATTTAAAAATGTATTTATATATATAATTATAATTATAAATAAATATATTTTAAAAGTATTTATTTTCAAATATAAATACATTTTTTAATATACATTTATATTAATATATAATTATAAATATAAAAAATATATGTATTATTTAAATTTATTCACTATAATTTTATCATTATTTAAATATATAATTATCTATTTATAATTTCATAAATATTTTGAAAAATTATATAAATTTAAAATTTTATAATTAAATATTTACATTTTAAAATTATTAAATAAATATTTTAAATTTATTAATTATATAAATTTCAAACATATTGACATGTTAAAACATAATAAATAAAAACTAATAAATATTATGAAATCAAAGACCTGTTTCTATCCCAATAGAGGGAGACATGTTACGTAGTTCGTAGGCCCATGACCATGTGGCCCACAAACATAGCCTGAAGGCCTTGGGGCATGAAATCCCTAATTATACATCTGAAAGCTCATTTTTCTGCCTAAAATCCCCTCCTATGAATAGTAATTCTATAGTACTCATACTTATACAGTGCTTCCACCACTACAGTACCGGTCGTCTCTACAGTGCCATTATTGCTACAGTCTGCCACTACTATAGTGCATCTACAATAACTTGAGGGATCTCCCCAGGATGGTTATGAACATGGGGATTTTGGATGCATGCTTTTAAGGTTTACCACTCAGGCACCACCCCAACTGTAATATTATTACAAACTAGTAAGTAATACTATTGTTTCTTAATTGTTTAAAAATATAAGTATTAATTTAAAATTATATCAATTGTGATGTTCTAAACATATCTAGTGATGGTTTTCTAAAACAAACAGAAGGGAAAAGAAGAATTAATTGGATGATTCTAAATGAAACATAAAAGGGAAATTGAAAACATATGAAGCCATAAGCAATAATAAGCGAAACAGAAATGAAATTACATGAAAGTAAAGATTAACATAGATATTTCTGTGGTTCAGAGCAGTTTTTTCCTACTCCATGGACAAAACACCATAAAAAGGATTATTATTATACAAATAACCAATATGAAATAGAGAATTTAAAACCCATAGAAACACACATAGAACCGAGAAACTATTCGATCATGAGGTACTTGTTACTATAGTGACTCATGATAAAGTTTATATTAAGGATGGTAAGATACACCCCTAGGTACGATGGAATCACACACGCCAACCCCAACCTCGACCGTGATTAATAATGAAGATAAAATACATAATCCAAATAAAAAACAAAAAATATCCTTACAAACTCAATCCTACACCATGAAGTCGTGAAGAGGAAGCTCAAGAACTAAACTGTTACAGTCAGAACTACTTGAATCCATGACAATCGAACAAGACTCGTAAGAGTTGAGGTCTCCACCATAAGGGATCATCTGAACATGGGATGTGTAGGTCTATAGTTGAGGAGCACTGAAGCTCCACTCTTTCTCTCAATAGATCTCTTTAGAAGATGAATGCTAAAGATAATGAACCAAACACTGAAAAAAAAAGAGTCACTATGAGTAATAAAGTCACAGTAGTGACAAGGTGATGGGATGACATGCGCAACAGTCTAAGTGTGATAGTTCTGGGTGTAGTAGAAGCATGCATAGCTGGGTGATATATTAAAATTTGTTTTAATAATCGTTTTCTGAAACAAATAGTAAGGATATTTCACATCAAATTTATATATAATTCATTTATTATTTGAAGAAATAAATTACTAGGAAAATATCATGATAAACCTTTTATAATAAAAAATAATAAATAGATAGTGAAATACCATAATCCATTTGTGTAACATTTTCACTCACATGTTGACGAAATGTTTATTATAAACTTCTTAGATTCATATTTTAACTTTGATTATAAAACATCTATTTTTTTGAAATTGTATTAAATTAATTGAATGTAAATATAATCTGAATTCATATCATTGAAGAAAAAGACTCATATTAAATATGAAAATAGATTAGTTTAGATGTTTTAATTTAGAAAAAAAATATGTATTTTAAATTAGTAAATGTACCTAATCATTATGCTTCTTCATGAAGGAACATAAGTGAAATGTAAATTGTATATTTGATTTTTTCCCTTATGCATCCCTATGAACAACACTAAAGTAATGAATAAAAAGCTCAATTGGATTAATAAAAACCATAACTTATTTTGATATCATGAAAGGTATGAGAAATAAAATAAAAAATAATTTCTACATAGGTCTATGAAGATTCAAAGTAAAACAAAAAATATATTTCATGTTCAAACAAATCCAAGATCAAAGAATATTTATCTAGTTGTTAATTGATAGAACATCGAAAGATTTTCAATATGAAAGGGTGAAACACAAGAAACTTCTTTTCTAGTATCATAGAAATGTGTAAAATTATGATATACATAGAAAGATGGGTAACCCAGAAATAATACATCAAAAATATTCTTCTTCTTGTTAAAGAAAATTAAGTAAAATTTAACGTGTAAAGTTTCTTTTCTTCCCTTATGCATCCCTTTGAAGAAAAATAAATTAATAAAGACAATAACTCATTTAGATTGAAAAAAAACATATCTGGTTTTTATATTAGGGGAAGTATGAGTAATAAAATATATAATAATTTCTAAAGAGATCTAAAAAGATTCATATTAATAAAACAAAAAAAATTCATGTTCAAAAAAATCCATGATCAAATAACATTTATCTAGTAGTTAATTGAATGAAAATTGAAATATTTTCATGGAGCATTGTTGGACAGCAATAAATGTATTTTCCAGGAGCTTAAATAAGTGGAAAATGATGATAAAAATAGACGGACAGGTATCCCAGATACAATACATCCAAACATAGTTATGATCCCTAGCTAAAATAGGACAAATATATTATACATGTCATGAATAACTCATCTAACATTAAGCTTTTTTATGAATGAACTGAAGTAAAATTTAACATGTAAAGTTTATTTTTTCCCTACGGCATCCCTGTGAACAACACTAAATCAATGAATACAATAGAACAATTGGATTAAAAACCATAACTGGTTATGATCTCGAGGAAAGTATAAGAAATAAATTATAAAATAATTTCTAAATAGATCTATGATGGTTCGGAGTAAATCAAAAAAACAACACATTTTCAAACAAATAAATGATTAAAGAACATTTATCTAGTATATAATTGAAACAACATTGAAATATTTTCAATATTCTATAATGTCCTGCAAAAAATTATTGTCCATAAGCTTAAACATGAACAAAATGACGATAAACATAGCAAGATTGGTAACCCTGAAACAATAAGTCAAAAATATTCTCCTTATTGATGAACAAACTTATGTAAAATTTAACTTCAAAAGTTTATTTTATTCCCTTCTTCATCACTATGCACAACACAAATGTAATTAAATCATTAACTCAATTGTACTGAAATAAAAAGTATATCTGATTATAATCTCAGGGAAGGTATGAGCAGTGAAATATAAAATAATTTCTAAACAATTATATGATGATTCATAGTAAAAAGAAAAATAATGCACATTCCAAAAAAATCTATCATCAAAGAACATTTATCTTGTATATAATTGAAGGTGAATTGAAATAATTTCAAGCTACATGGATGGAGATGAAGCGTAAGAGCAATAAACACTAGCTATGGTGAGATGGGGAATGCTCGAAATACATACGTGGGAGAGGAAGACAAATGTGAGGTTGCGTAGGATTTTTGGGAAGTAGAAGATTTCACGGAGAATTGTTTCATGGGAGTGGAGAAATTGGATGGAGGTGGTGCACATGGAGAGTAACACGTGGAAGAGGGCCACTATAATTAGTTATAGTTATAGTGTTTTTGATGATGTATACATTAGACATAAACATCTAATTATAGAGTTTGTATTTAAGTTAAAATATTATTTAATATAGTAATATCCATTAAATAACATTTATTACCTTTAATAAAACTCATTCCACATAATAATAATCATATTATTTTTATTTTGTGGTGCACGTTAATTTGTGAAATAACTGATATTATCTAAGAGACTTGTTAAAAAATATTTCTCACCAGACTAGGTCTTTGTCCATTTGAACTCCTCAACCATTTATTTGACAGCCAAATGAATATTTTATTCATAAATTAAAGTTTTATTCAAAATCTCATGAATAAATATTTATTAAAATATTTAATAAATAAAATAAATATTTTATTCCCATGTTAGTAAATAAATATTTATTTAATTTGTGCTATCAATATAACGTGAATAAAATTCTTCCTCATTATTGAGAATAATATTTATTCCAATAATTAAACTCAAATATTATTTAATCAAGATAAACAAAAACACTTTGTGTGTGACCCTGTAGGATTCTTTCTTGTAGTCATTAGGCGGAATTGCCTAATGTCCAAGATTACTATATAAAAATGGGTCAAGCCACCCAAGATAAATAACATAAATATGAAATTTTAAGAACCAAATATGAATTCTCATTGTGTAATATAATCCCTTAGTCGTGATATCTCATCAAGCAGGATTCATAACTATGTTGCCAACCTATATTGTTGATATGTCTATCTTTGACTATCTGAAATAAACACATCATTACACCATGGCCATGGAATTTAATGTGACAGTTCTATCCCAATCAAAGGGTCGAGATATTATCTTCCACAATGAGGTAAGGGAAAACCATTCCTTCAATAATTCTTTAATGACATGTCTCTCATGACGGACCCAATGTTACCAAATTCCCCATGAACTTTTATTTTCTTAGTTGAAGAAATTCATCTACGTTTATGAGGTTTAACATGCATTAAAAATAATCTTAAAGTCTAAGGTCCATTATATACACTCGTAGATAGGAATATCTGATGACACCAAAACATGCAGAATTCATAAAATTGGGTTTGTTCTCATAATATCTCATCTTGGAGTTTACCAAGTGATAATTTCACTTCAAGAAGACTTGTGTGCTTACGAGCACTCACATCTCACATGCTTATGTATTATGTGTCCCACCATAGTATGTTATCCAACTGCAAAACATTATTTGATAATATCACCATAGAATATCATGGTCCTCATCATAGTGAGAAAATGCAATGACATTATCAATGTGATGTAAAATGTAGGGTATTATTACATTAGAGTCATGCAGAACCACAAAAAATAGGTTATAAATTTTTTTATTAATATTCATTACATCGAATATTCATTTAATTAATGTACAAACAATTGGTCCTGGGATACCAACTCCAAGAAACTACCACTTGGACTAGAGCCAACTGCTTATGACCATTAGTCAGATATACCTCACATGATAGTCATGTTTCTTATGATTCATGGCTTTAGTCAAAGGGTCTTCCACATTGCCTTCCATAAAAATACATTTTATTGAAACTTCACTGCTCTGAGAAAAACCCCTCAAGATATGATACTTCTGAAGTATGTTCTTCATCTGCTAATGTGACCATGGCTCATTTTAAAGATCCACCACTATAGTTTAATCAAAAAATAGTGTTATCGGATCTTTACTACTAGGTAGAACATCAAGCTCTTGGAAAACTTTGTGAATCCATATTGTTTTTTAACAACCTCATAAACCGTAATATATTTAGGATCTAATGTGGAATCTATAACAATGGACTTTTTTGATCTCTTCAATATAGAAGCACCACCATTAAAAGTGAATATGTATAATTTTTGTGACTTCATGTCATCTTGATTAGTTTGGAAACTATAATCTGCATATCCTCGGATAACTGCTTCCTCAAATCCTCCATAAACAAGGAACATATCCTTTGTATGCCTACGAAACATAAGGATCCTCTCGACTGCCATCTGATGATGTTCAACTAGATAATATTGATATCTTCCTATTCACTTAATGCGTGAGTGACATCTATCCTAGTACATATCATAGTATACATGACAAACCCAATCTTTGATGCATATGAAATCCTTGTCATTCTATTTCATTCCTCATATGACTGAGGAAAAATTTCCCTAGAAAGATGAATGCCATGTGATGATAGATACAATCCCCTATTGGATTATTAAATATTTAATATGTTCAATATTTTTCAATGTATGTACTATGACTTAGGTCGAGCAACCTCTTGTATCTATCACGATGGATCTTGATCCCAAGAATATATGTTGCCTCACCCAATTCTTTCATAGAGAATAATTTATTTAACCGTGACTTAGGAGAATATAAGATAGATATTTCATTTACAATTAGTAATATGTCATCAACATATACTATTAAGAAAATGACTAGACTCCCACTATACCATTTATTCACACACAAATTGCATTCATTCTTTATGAAACCAAATTCCATTATGGCCTCATAAAAAATATTGTTCCTTGACATGGAATATATCTTTAAGCCATAAATGGATCATTGAAACATTAATACCTTGAAGGAATACTTTGGAGGCGCAAAGCCTTCAGGTTATGTCATATATACATCTTCCTGAAGGTTCCCATTAACAAAGGATATTTTTACATCCATTTTCCATATCTAAAATTAATGGAAATATGCAATGGAAAGTATAATTCTAATGTATTTAATCATTGTAACTGGTGAAAATTTTTCATCACAGTGAATCCCTTGACATTGCTTAAATACTTTTGAAACCACTCATACGTTAGAGGTACTTAATTTTCCATCCATGTCCAGTTTCTTTTTTAATTCCCATTTGTAACCAATATACTTTACATCTTTTAGATGTTCTACCAAAATCCATAATTTATATTTTTACACGTAATCCATTTCAAAATTATTGGAATCCTTTCGCTTGTAAACATCTATTCCACTTAATAATTCATTATAGGTTAGAGGATCATTATTATCACCTAATAATGAGTCACCAACCCCGGTGACTAAAAAACCATACTATTATGGTTATCTAACATCTCTAATACTCATACACATTATTTTTCTCAAGAATAATTTCTTCTTCCATGAGGGTTTGTGGATTTTTTTCCTATGAAAACTCTTGTGCATCTTAAGATATGAATTCATAAAATTTTATCTCACTCCCACAATATAATAAAAAGAAAATATCATCGTCACTAAATTTTGGATGTCTATCAGCCACAAAATTTTTCTATAGGATTTCTTTAGTAGTATTGAGTTATTTCTTTGGGATATATTATAAAGATATACATTGTGCCTTAGGGTGAAATATTATTGCCTAAAGACGCCTTAAAAAATGATTCGCAACCCATCACATGTAAGAAAGACAACACGCGTTTCTTTCCATTCTATACTTGGTATAGTATACCATCTTTTTCATTATTTGGAACTCAGTTTTGTATATATGATGTGGTCTGTAATGTGTATCCATAAAAGAATAATGGAAGAGTCGCTTGACTCATCATTGATCTCACCATGTCCAATAAGTTGTGATTCATCATTTCACACACAAAATTCCACTAAGGCATATAAAGAGGAGTGAGTTGAGATAAAATCCTAAACTCCCATAGTTTATTAAAATAGTAAAATTACTTCACATAAAAATAATTAGATGATAAATTTTTTACCACCTCGTTAATGCATATTTATTATTCCCAAATATGATATTTACCTATCTAGTGATGAAAGGGGGTGTTATCTTATAACCAATTTTGATATGCAATTGTAGTTTTGTGTTTTCAAATTTATAATATGGAATCAATTAAAAATTAAAGATAAAAATTGAAATTTAGAGTAAATATATGTATATTATAGTGTAATTATATTGATGATAAAAAAATGTGTAGGATAAAATCTCTAAATTAAAAATTAATGCATGTCCCTTCATTTTTTTCATCTAGTCGTCAGACAACATATGTATCTCATTATCCCGTGATGATAATATGTAGAATCCCAATGCTCGTAGTAAACGTGATTAAATGAAACAAACTATCAAAATCATTACACTAACTGAATCACTTAATATAGAGGGCCTTAGAGAGGAGGAACAACCAAGGAGTTAGAGACATATAATTCTTCTTTGACTCTTATAACTCCATAAATATTCATCAAAGTGGGAAATATGTTTGAAATCATGAACAAAATCCACGTACATGTACAGAATAAAATATTGAACTATTTGAAAAAATATATATATAAACAAATTATGAAAAAAATATCATGTTGACCCTCTTATAATAAAAATTAATTAACAAAATAGTGTAATACCATAAGCCATGGGAGTTACATCCTCACTCGCATGTTGATGATATGTTTATTACAAACTCCATAGATATAGATATTAGCTTTAATTCTAAAACATATATTTTTTAAAGTGTATAAAATTAATTGAACGTAAATATAATATGAATTCACATCATTTAATAAAAAGAATAATATTATATATGAATATAAATTAGTTTAGAAGATTTAATTTAGAAAAATAATCTGTATTTGAAATTGTTAAACGTACCTAATCATTATGCTTCTTCATGAATGAACTTAAGTGAAATGTAAATAGTAATGTTGATTTTTTCCCTTATGCGTCCCTGTTCACAACATTATAGTAATGAAAAAAACTCAATTCCATTGAAAAAAACCATAACTGATTATGGTATCATGGAAATTATGAGAAAAAATATAAAATAATTTCTACACAGCTCTATGAAGATTCATAGTAAAACAACAAAAATATTTCATTTTCAAAAAAATTCATGATCAAAAGACATTTATCTAATAGTTAATATAATGAAAACTGAAATATTTTCAATTTGAAAGGGTTAGAAATAAAAAATTTCTTTTCTAAGAGCTTAAAAATGTGTAAAATGTCGATAAACAAGGCAAGATAGGTAACCCAGAAACAATACATCAGAAATATTCTTCTACTTTTTGAAAAAAACTAAGTAAACATTAACTTGTAAAGTTAATTTTCTTCCCTTATTCATCCTTGTGAACAAAAATAAAGTAATCAAGGCAATAACTCAATTATATTGAAAAAAACATATCTAGATTTTATATTTGGGGAAGTATGAGAAGTAAAATATAAAATAATTTCTAAATAGATATATGAAGATTCAGAGTAATAAAACAAAAACAATTCATGTTCAATAAAATCAATGATAAAATAACTTTTATCTCGTAGTTAATTGAATGGACATTGAAATATTTTCATAAAGCATTGGTGGCCAGCCAGAAATTTCATGTCTGGGAGCTTAAACATGTGGAAAATGGTGATAAAATAGAAGGATAAGTAACCCAGAAAGAATACATCCAAAAATAGTTAAGATCCCTAGCTGAAATAGGAAAAATATATTCTACTTGTAAAGAATAACTCATCCAATAGTAAGATTTTTTATTAACAAACTTAAGTAAAATTTAACTTGTAATGTTGATTTTTTTCCCTTATTCATCCTTATGCATAACACTAATGCAATGAATACAATAACACAATTAGACAGAAAAAAATCATAACTGGTTATGATCTCTGAGAAAGTATGAGAACCCAATTATAAAATAATTTCTAAATTGATCTATAATGGTTCTGAGTAAAACAAAAAAACAATGCATTTTCAAACAAATCAGTGATCAATGAACATTTATCTTATATATAATTGAAATAACATTGAAAAAATTTCAATATTCATGGCTGGCCCATAAGAAATGTCTTGTCCATAAGCTTAAAAATGCACAAAATAATGATAAACATGGCCATATAGGTAACCCTGAAACAATACATCAAAAATATTTTTCATATTAGTGAACAAAAATAAGTAAAATTTATCTTTTAAATTTTATTTTCTTCCCTTATACATCCATGTGCACAACACAAAAGTAATGAAATCATTAACTCAATTGGACTGAAATAAAAACCATATCTGGTTATGATCTCAGGGAAATTATGTGCAGTAAAATATTAAATAATTTCTAAACAAATATATGAAGATTCAGAAAAAAACAAAAAAACAATGCACATTCAAAAAAATCCATCATCAAAGAACATTTATCTTGTATATAATTGAAAGATATTTGAAATATTTTCAATCTACGTGGATGGAGATGAATCATAGGAGTGAGCAGCAAAAGCCGTGTCGAGATGGGGATAGCTCGAAATGCTTGCGAGGGAAAGCAATCAAAATTGGAAGGTGTGTAGTGAATTGGGGAATCAGAAGTTTTCCTAGAGAATTGTTTCATGGGAGTGGAGAAACTGGATGGAGGTGGAGCACATGGAGAGTGACACATGGAATAGGGCCACAATAATTTCTATGAGTTATAGAGTTTTTGATGCTCTATACATTAGACATAACCGTCTATTTTTAGAGTTGGGATTTAAGATAAAATATTATTTAATAAAATAATATCCCTTAAATAACATTTATTACCTTTAATAATTGTCATTCCGCATAATAATAATTATATAATTATTATTTTTTGGTGCACTCTAACTTGTATAATAAAAAATATTATCTAACATACATGTTAATGATTATTTCTCACCAGACTCGGTCTTTGTTCATTAAAACTCCTCAATCATTTATTGGACATCCAAATAAATATTTTATTCATAAACTAAATTTTTATTCACAATGTCGTGATTAAATATTTTTTAAAATATTCAAGAAATAAAGTACATATTTTATTCACTTGTCAATGAATGAATATTTATTTTGTTTATACGATCAATATAACATGAATAAAATTATTCCTCAGACTTGAGAATAATATTTATTCCATTAATTAAACACAAATATAATTTAATTAAGATCAATAGAAACACTTAGTGTGTGACCCTCTATGATGATTTCTTATTATCATTAGGAATACTTACCTAAAGTCCAAGATTGTTGTCTAGAAACGGGTCTAGGCACCCAAGATAAAGAACATAAAGATGAAATGTTGATAACCACATATGAATTATCACTATGTAATATAATCCCTTTATCATGATATCTCATCAAGCATGTTTCATAACCTTGTCACCAATCTATGTGCTTGATATGTCTTTATTCGAATATCTGAAATAAACACGTCCCTACACCATGAACATTAAATTTAATGTGATGGTTCTATTCCGATAAAATGTATGAGATATCAGCTTCCATAATGATGGAATGGAAAAATCCTTCCTTGAATAATTCATTAATGACATAACCCAACATGTTCAAATTCACCATGAAATTTTATTTTCATGGTCTAAAAAATCTAAGTACATGAGTTGAAACATGAATTAAAAATGATCTTAATGTATTAAGACCATCATAAACACTCGTTGATAGGAATATCTAATGACACAAAAACATGCAGAATTCCTACAATCGGGTTTGTTCTCATGATATCTCGTCTTGTAGTTTACCATGTGGGAATTTCATGTGAAGAAAAGTTATCTTCTTATGAGTACTCACATCTCACGTTCTGTGTACTATGTGTCCCATTATAGTATGTTCTCCAACTGCAAAACAATATTTGAGAATATCATGGTCCTCACTATAGTGGGAAAATTCTGTGACCTTATCAATGCAACATTAACTCTATGATATTATTACATTAGAGTCATGCAGAACAACAATAAATATGTTATAAATAGTTTTATTAATATTCAATACATAAAATACTCATTTAATCAAAGTAAAAACTGTTGGTCCTAGGACACCGACTCCAAAAAAACCCCAGTTGGACTGGAGGAAACTACCTATGACCTTCATTCCTATATAACTCACATGATATTCATGTTTCTTATGATTCAAGGCTTTAGTCGAAGGGTCTGCAACATTTCCTTCCATGGAAATTATTCTTATTTAAACTTCACCTCTTTGGGAAAAATACATCAAGATATGATACTTATGAAGTATGTTCTTCATCCACTAATGTGAACTTGGGTCTTTTTCAAGATCCACAACTATAGTTTTATAACAACCTAGTGTGATAGTATTTTTACTACTAGGTACAACATCAATCTCTTGGGAAAAGTTTTGAATCCATACCATTCATTAACTACCTCATAAGATGCAATATACAAATAATATACTATAGAATCTATAACCATGGACTTCATAGATCTCTTCCATATCACAACACCTCTATTAAGAGTGAATATGTATCAATTTTGCGACTTTATTTCATCTTTATTGGTTTGGAAACTATAATATACAAATCCTTAGATTACTACTTCCTCACATCCTCCATAAACTAAAAACATATCCTTAGTATTACTCTGATACTTAATGATAGTCTTGAATACCATCCAATGATGTTCAACTGGATCAACATTATATCTTCCTATTTAGTTAATTTGTATGTGTCATTTATCCTAGTACATATCATAGCATGAATAACAAACCCAATCACTGATGCATATGAAATCCTGATCATTATTTTTCATTCTTCTTTTGTATGAGGAAACATTTTCCTAGATATATGAATTCCATGTGATGTTGGAAAAAATTCCATCATGGATAATTAAATACTAAATCACTACAATATCTATTCAATGTATGTACTTTCACATAGGTCGAGAAACCTTTTGTATCTATCATGATGGATCTTGATCAAAAGAATACATGATGTCTCACCTATGTCCTTAATAGAGAAGCATTTATTTAACCATGCCTTAAGATGCTATATGTTATATATTTCATTTACAATTAGTAATATGACATCAACATATACTATTACGAAAATTCCTAGACTCCCACTAAACCATTTATATACACATGGATCACATTCATTATTTATGAAACCAAATTCTTTTATGGACTCCTAAAAATGATTATTCCATGACTTTGATGATTTATTTAATCCATAAATGGATCTTTGGAACATTAATACACTGTTGGAATCCTTTTGAGTCGCAAACCCTTCCGTCTATTTCATATAGCCATCTTCCTGAAGGTTTCCATAAAGGAATTCTATTTTTACATCCATTTTACAGATCTCATAATTATGTAAATCCTTAATGGAATGTATAATTATGATGGATTTCATCATTGCAACTGGTGAAAAATTTTCATCACAGTCAATGCCTTTACTCTATTTAAACCCTTTTTGAAAATAGTCGCATCTTATAGGTCATTAATTGTCCTTCCATGTCTAGTTTATTCTTGAATACCCATCTGTAACCAACAGACTTTAAATCTTCTATAGGTTTTACCAAAATCCATACTTTGTATTTTTACATGGAATCCATTTCAAAATTCATGGCTTCTTGTCACTTGGTAACATCTATTCCACTTACTACTTCTTTATAGGTTAGAGGATCATTATTATCAACTAATAATGAGTCTTTATCCTAGGTGACTAAAAATCTATTCTGTTCTGGTTCTCTAACCTCTCTAGTACTACTACTCAATAGTTCTGTATCTAGAATAATTTCGTCTGCCACCATGCCTTTTGGATTTTTTCCAATGAAAAATCTTGTATATCTTAATCCATGACTTCATAAAATTATATGTATCTACCACCATTTATTTTAGATATAAGATCATCATAAATAAATGTGGGACTTCCACAACCTCTTTGTTTGAGAGATTATATAGGTAGTATCGATTTATTTCTTTGGGATATCCTATAAAGATAAACATTTTTCCTTAGGGTGAAATATTCTTACATGAAGAGGCTTTAAAATATGCTTCCCTACCCATAACATGTATGTAACACAACATGGGTTTCCTTCCATTCCATAGTTGGTATGGTATACCATATTTATCTTTAGTTGTAACTCAGTTTAGTATATATGATGTTGTTTGTAACACATATCCCTAAAAGGATAATGGAAGATTTGCATGACTCATCATTGATATTACCATGTACAATAATGTATGATTTCTCCTTTCACAGACACCATTACACTAAGGCATATAACGAAGACGGAGTTCAAATAAAATCTTGAACTTCCATAGATAATCAATAAATTCTTGATTAAGATATTCTCAATCTTAATCTAAGAGAAATTCATTCTCAAATTCATAATTGTATTCCTTGCTTTTTTCAAAATATTCTAACTTATACCTCATTATGTAACCATATCCATATCTACTTAAATCATCATCAAAAGTTATTATGTATGAGTACCCACACCTTTATTCAATAGAAAATGGTCCACACACATTATTATGACCTAATTCAAGAATCTCTCTAGCCCTTTCACCTTTCCCACTAAATGGGGATTTGGTCATTTTTTGTATAAACATGTGTGACATACACCAAGTGGTTTTAGTTAAAAATAATATAAATATCCATATTGATGTAATTTTGTCAAGGTATTTTCATTTACATGACCTAGCTGGTGATTCCAAAGTTGGGTGTGGTATGATTAATGTGAAGTATCTTATTTATCAATTTCCATTATTTGGTTTGTGTAATCCAACACATAAAGACTACTATTTAAGTGTGTCTTACCATAAAAAATGATCTCTTTGCAAAAGAAGAAAAATTTATTCCGAAATTTGAAAATAAATCCATCTTTATCATGTATGGATACATAAAAAATGTTTTTGGTAACTAAATGTACATAATAATAACCCTTTAAAACCAATATCATGCTGGTTTTTAACTAGAGGTGGTATTCTTGGATATCTATAGTAGAAATTTTATCTCTTTTAGTTGCTCTAAGACCTACCTCTCCTTAATAAATATTTCTTAATATACATGCCTCATGTATTTGAATACATATGTGATCATGAAAAATGAATCTAATACCCAATTTTTAGAAACAGATAAATTTCACTCGGTAATAAACATGCCTCAAGATTTCCCTTGATTCTTTTCCTAGGTGCAACTTTTTTTCCAGTGGCCCTTCTTGCCACATGAAAAGGAGACAAAATCATGTTCCATTGATTTCCCCTTGATCTTACTCTTTGTAGAAGGGTGTGATTAAGATTTGGTATTAAATCTATTTTATTTCCTTATCTATTTTTTTACTAAAAGGATGGAAGGTTTTCTCATGCTTCATATCCATATCTACTTAGCGAAGAAGATTAAGAGGATATGTAAGATACTTATCAATGTTGTGGATATTAAAATTCACCACAAAACATGAGAATATCTAAGGGAGTGATTCTAGAATGATTTTAGTTCCCAGTTCTTTGGGGAGTATAAACCCTAGAAACTCTATGTGATCAATGTAGCAAACGATCATAACTATGTAAGGCCCAACTGGGACACCCTCTCCATGTTTTCTCTAAAGGATCACCTTGGAAATCTCAATTCTTTCATGTCTTGATCTCTCTTAGTAAAGACCATGGAGATAATCAAGCATTCTATATGAATCCATATTTTCAGGAGACATCATTAGTTCACTAGACATCAATGAAAGCATCAAACATTGAATTTAAACTACATCACTCAAATGTTTTTCAAATACAAGAAACTCTTCATCACTCACCCATTTATTAGGAGTACTATGTATTTAGGATTCTAGTATTTATGATTTCCATTCACGGTTTAGCACAACCAAAAGGCGTCTAAACAACTCATGGATGTTACTTCTAGTTAGAAGGTAATCTTTCTCCAATATTTATCGTAGGGATAATGTATATAAGAAAATTTTCATTTATTATATAATTAAAAGGATCATATTATTAATGCATTGATTGATTACATAATAAATGAGATATAATATATTATGTTTATTTATTTATTTATTAAATATCTCACTATTCTATCAAGTCTCAATAACTGTCCCCATTGAAATTGAAATATCTAGTTGATTTAACATTATAGTTTCAAGGATCCCTATTACATTTCATAATGATCCAAATGTTGTTAATGAAAACCATAATAATGGAATTATGTTGGATTTCATTCCAATTTCCGACTTTCATCCCCTTTATCCATTGAGTTGATTCCCCTATCCTGAAATTCTGACATGGATTTCCTCAACAATCGCCTCCAAATTTTTATTTAATAGACTTTGGCCATTCAATTGAATACAATATTTATTAATTCAACCCAAAACATTCATGAGAACTCCTTGATAAAAGTAAGTTTCCAAACACTATCCATATACTACACTTAGTATGATGGTTTGATTCTCAATCATGAAATGGAAGTCATAATCTGATTTATTATTTAATTGACGGATTTTAATTTATTATGTATAAATTTTATCTTGTTTTATACATTACAAATCTTTTTAATATTAAGTGGATGTTAAATAATTAATTAACCATGTTGTACAAAACATTTACACATAATTCATTTATTTGATTTTTGTCTCTGCACATTAATTTATTTATTTAGGCGATTTCGGTCTTGCACCCATAAAATAAATAATTGCATAGAAATAATTAATTATTTAATTAAATGACCATTTAATTATCTTTATCTAATTATTGATAAAATGAAACCTTTAAACTTAGGGAAATACTCATTTTTACATTCTTGGCATGAGTTACAGCATCCCACATATCCGCCTATGTATTACCTAGGTTGGAATCAATATGATTCCATCTTGAATTGCCTCCACATGCCAGGGAATGCTCCATTAATTACAAATTTTAATTACTCACATGCATGTGTTGAGAACTAAAGGATTGGTTAAAGGGGGTTAAATAAATACCTTGGACATATAGGTCCTACATAATACTTAAGGTGGGGATAACTCGGAGACCATCATTTAATTTAATATTATATAATTAAAAATTCATGAAATAATTTTAATTAAAACTTCCAACACATAAACAAGTATTTTTTAAGTTCATTAATTAACATTCATGAAATGAATATGAAAAAGTAAATGGCTATTATTATGTTATTTATTCATTATTTTATTATGTAAGATAAACACGCTTGCATTAATTGATTAATAAATTAGTTAATAAATTCCCTTTCATCTTAATGATCATCCAATCTTATTTCTAGATACCCATAATTAATCGAATTCATGAAAAATAAATGGCAGAACTAATAATTACATATTAATTACAATAAATTAATTTAGAATTCAAAAATTCCTTAAAACCGTTATTAAATTGTTAGACACACAATGCTGTTCCAATCAATAAAATAATATTTTTATATTGTTATTTTAAAATTTTATGTAATTTTTATTTTGTTCATTAATGGAATACAACACGGCATGTACATGCAATTAAATTTCATGTACATAAGTTTTTGTATATCCAAATAACAATCATGGGGCTTTAGTGTGTTTTTTTTTTCAAACTACATGGTCTATACATGCCAGCCACACTGCATGTATCTACTTTTTGTGTGCTAAATTGGTCGAGTCAATATGTGGTGTCCAATAAAAGAAATGCATGTAATTAATTACTCGACGCATATAGATAAAATTCACAAGCATATATGGTTTGTGCTCTAGCCACACGTCATGTAACCTAGTTTTACAAGTCATTAATTTGGTACATCCTACTAGCATATCTGGTTGTTCTACATTTGATCTTATTACTTTATTAAAATGAAACACTGAACAAACATGATTAATATGATGGTAAAAAGTAAATTCAAATTGAATTAAAGAAAGAATAACTTGAAATGAAAATCATACCAAAATTTCACGTAGATCAACAATAGAATAAATAATAATAAATTTAAACATGACCATTCTAGTACAACTTGATGGTTTCAGGGACAGCGGAATCATGTGTTGGTGGGTGATATATTAAAAATAATAACAAATGTTTCTTGAATCCAAGAGTGAGGATCTTGCATGTAATATTTATAAATAATTTATTCAATATTTAAATATATAAATACCTGGGCTTAGGAACAATCTTCATTGGTGAATGTCGATCATCTGAAAAGACCCGTTTTGAATACATTTTTTTCACTACGAGGATCCAATGATAGAATCCCCCAACCGGTAATCCATACATTCTACTATGATCTTCAAGCAACACCACAAAATCTCTGGGTTATAGGGAGGTTATTCTAATGTCTTGTGTTCTTCATTATTGACCAATCATTATTCAGTATTGAAGAAATCTCTCTTACACTTATCGTTCTTGAGAGGGAGACAATTATAGCTGAGAGAGAATTCATTGTGCGCAAAAATTCCCTATTCTCAATTTTTGGATTCTCTATACAATAGACATAGTTGTCTATTTAAGGAGTTAGTATATATCTTAAAATAATATTTAATTTCATACTGACCATTAAATAACATTTATTATCATTAATAAAATGCATTCCATATAATAATAATTATATTATTATTATTTTGTGGTGCGCTACAACTTGTGCAAAAAAAATATTATGTAACGGTATTTTTAATTAATATTTTTCACTTTACTCAATATTAGTATGTTTGAACTTCTCTATCATTTATTGAACAACCAAATGAATATTTTATTCACAACTTTGATAATAAATATTTACTAAATTATTCAATAAAGAAAATAAATATATTATTCACATGTCGATGAATAAATATTTATTTAATTTTTTCGATCCATATAACTAGAATAAAATTAATCCCCAGACTTGAGACAAATATTTATTCCATTAATTAAACTCAAATATAATTTAATTGAGATCAATAGAAACAATTATTGTGTGACCCTCTGGAATTCTTTTTCATTGGCATTATGCAGACATGCTTAAAGTAAAATATTACTATCTTGTAACAGGTCAAGGAACCCAAAAGAAAGAACATAAAGTCTCAATGTGGACAACCAAATACGAATTCTCACTATTGAATATAATCCCTTTGTCGTAATATCTCATCATGCGGGTTTCATAACCATTTCACCAACCTATATCCTTGATATGTCTTTTTTTGACTATCTGAAATAAGGACACATCATTACACCAGGGATATTGAATTTCATATGAAGATTCTATTCCAATAAAATGGTCAAGATATTACCTTCTATAAATATGGAAGGGAAAAATCCTGCCTCGACTTATTCATTAATGAAATTCCACTCATGACGCACCCAAACTATCCAAATTCTTCGTGAATTATTATCATCATCTCTTACAAAATGCATCTAAGTACATGAGTTGTATCATTAATTAATAACAATCTTAATTTCTAAGGACCATCACACAGTCTCGTATATAGGTATATTCGATGAAACCAAAACATATAGAATTTCTACTGGTAGGTCTGTTCTCATAATCTCTAATTTTGGAGATTACCAAGTGCAAACATCATGAGAATAAGCCTCATCTGCTTATGAGTATTTTCACCTGACAATATATTTACTATGTGTCCCATAATACTATGTATCCAACCAGAACACACTATTTTATAATATCACCATAGCACATCAAGGTCCTCATCATAGTGTGTAACTAAGATGACCTTATTAATGCAACATATAATCTAGGACATTATTACATCAGAGTCATACAGAATAACAAATAATATGTAATAAAAAGTATTAATAATATATTAAGTACATCAATTATTCTTAATATCTAGGTATAAACAATTAGTCCTTGGAAAAAATCTCCAAAAAATGTGGACATGTTTCAGGCTATAGGCGATAAGTTGGTTGGAGAACACGAGGTGGGAAAAAAATATCACATAACCCAGGACACGTGGAAGGTGAGGAGCGGGTGCGGGCATCAAATAATGATCACTGATAAACCAAAATGGCTTATCTATGATCCATCAGATGAATATTTATTAATGAATATAAAAACATGTCAGACGCGGATTTCCACGATGGTATACAAAGACAAAGTCGGCCAATCAAATAGCAGGGCGAGAATACAGCCTAGAAAACAGGTATAGTGCGCATAAAGGATCCTAGTGGTGCTGATGGCTCTAGGGGAGGTGGAGAAAAAAAGAATCCCACATGGGGAAATCCAAAAATGGTAATCCAAAATAAAATAAATTCGATAATAGTAAAAATAAAAATATCATAACTAAAAATGGAAAAATTAAACATGATTTTAATTTTGAAAACAAAAAATAAAAAATCTCAGTCTATTCAAAATAAAATGAAAACACAAAACATATGGAGTTTTTTTTTACAAAATATATACCCCTAACCTATCAGTAGTGTGGGTAGATTTTCATAAATAGAAAAACCTAGGTCTAGGGAGTACTCACCCAGTATGAATACCACTTAGCATGTGTCATTAGTGGCACATGCTCCACCCATACTGTGATATACTTCTATAAAAATTATCACATGCTTAGTGATAATAAGACTCAACATTAACATTAAAATAATATATTATCACCAATACATGAGTATCCACAGAACACCTGATACACTATCAAGCATCAAAATAATCTAAAAAATACTAAACAAGACCTTTCTTTGTGGTCAAAAGATAGTGGAAATAAAAAACATAGAAAATCTCTAATTAATTTAATAATAAAATTAGTAGAAACACACAATAATAACAAAATACATAAATGTGATATAATAAAAAGATCCACCTAACCTCAAACGTCTTAGATTAGCCCTTAAAACCCCTCTATCCAAATAGAGTTCCTCTTATAAAACAAGAAAGGTAAGTCCTAGGATCGAATAAAATAGACTACAAAGAATATATGTATAATTATAACAAAAAAGGGATTCATAAAAAACAAATAACTTCTATAGTGGTGAACCCGAGTCATATCATATGCGACTGGGCCATAATATCTTTAATTTATATGTCAAGATGGTATCTTTTTATGTGTCCCATCATCCAACACTCAAATCATGATAAGTTATTAAACCATTTCTTTTATTTTCTATCTTTATTTTTCATTCGATCCTTAATATGAAAAAACAATTGAGGCTCACTCTTAACACCATTAATTTTTCCCATCAAAAAATGTGTTTGAAGACCGTGAGACAAAAATAGAAATAATCACCTCTTCTAAAGTAATTGAATATCTACTATACATCATGAAATCCTTTAATAAATCAAATTTATTTTTAAGGTTGGTCAGATTAATTAATGAATGATCTTAATCATCAACCACTATATCTGTATTATCTAAATACACATGTAATTTATAAAACTCATCAATACGAACACACATAGAAGATATATGCGTGATTTTGAAATTATAAAACAACTTCTTTTATATAAACTTCCATGAAATTGTCTGGTCAAATATAAATGTTATAGTTTAATACAAATGGATTTATTAGTAGTTTCATGGGAGACTTCATGTAAGAATTTGTCTGATAAGGTTAAATGATGTGTGCAGTGAGCCATTTATAGAATACTGGGGTCAATATCCATGTAGATGGTTGTAGATTAGCCATCTGTAGACATAGTCACTATAGGTTTTTTGGGTCCAAGCAAAGCATCTTCTTTTCCACTATGGACTAACAGTGCACACATCTTAACTCTCCACATACTAAAATAATTCCCTCCATCAAATTTTATGAATTCAAATATAACATATGAAATTGTAAAATTGATTAAAATATTTGATAACAATTGTGATGTTCTAAACATATCCAGAGATGGTTCTCTGAAACAAACAAAAGGGAAATGAAGAATCGATTTGATAATGCTAAATGAAATTAAAAAATAAAAAGAAAAAACAAATGCAATATAGAATCATGAATAAGAGAAAAAAATGAAAATGTATGAAATAAAATATTAACAAGATATTTACATTGTTCGTACTAGTTTAGTCCTACTCAATAGTAATAACAAGAGCACAACGATATTTATTACGCAAAAAAACAGCATACAATAGGGAAAGTGAAAAATAGAAACATGCAAAGATTAGAGAAACTATCCATGCATGAGGTCCTTATCACTCCATGGACTCATTACAAAACTGATACCGAGGATGGTAATATAAACCCATAGGAAGGACGAACTCACACATTCCAACCCAAACCCCGACTGAGAATAAAGAAGAATATAAAGTAAAAAATTCAAATGAAAAATAGAAATATGCTTAACAACTCAGGCCTAGACCAAGAACCTGAGAAGAAGAGGCTGATGAACTAGAATAATGTAGCTAGAACTTCTTAAATTCATGTTATTAGAAAACGACTCAGAAGAAGTGAGGTCTCCACTGTATGGGATCATGGAAATAATTAGTGTAAAATTGCACAATCGAGGGCTGTCGATGTTTCAATATATCACTTGAAGGATCTCTCTGGATGACGAACACTATAGTCATAGAACCACAGACTAAAAAGAAGAAATGTAATGAGTAATAAAGGCAAAACAGAGCTAAGGTGATAGGATAGAAAGCGCAATAGTCTAAGTAGATGTTTGTTGGGATGCGGTTAGGAATTTGTTTTGAGAACACTATAAAGGATCAAAACATCGCACATAACCCAGGACATGAGGTAGGTGAGGAGTGGGTGGGTGGTGGTGGATAAGGACCAACAATAAATTTATGCAACACATATAGGTTCCGTTAGATGAATATTTATCAACGACCAAAAGAAAACGATAGGTGAGGATCACCATGGTGGAATGAAAAGATAAGGCATGTCAATAAAATAAACAGGCTGAGCGAATAACCCAGAAAATAGGCCCAACACCCATAAAGGAGTCGAATAGTGTTTAAGGACTAGGTGGAGGCCTAGCCAGAAAAAAATCCTGTATAGAGCAGACACAAATGAAAATCCCAAATAGAATAAATTTGATAATAATAATCAAAATATCATAATTTTTCAGGGAAACATTAGTCCAGATTTTAATTTTGAAAACCAAAATTAACATCATCTAATTGATTTATGAAAGATTAAGTAGTATATTATTATGTTTTAAAATAATGTATAAATAGTGATTTAAAAAACATATAACATGTATCAATCTAATCTACATATATATCTTGTATTCTTCTCTATGTCACAAATAGGTGTATATATAATTTTTCTACACCATGTCTGTCTAGTTCTCTAATTTGGCATACACTTCCCATGCATATCATCTCTGACACCCACCACCACATCATATTATGTGGCAAGCGGTGGATAAATAGTCTCGCTGACTATACCATGTCCTACCTCAATGGATAGTTGCTATTAGATAGAACACTCTCCAACATATGAACAAGATGGATACTATACTGTGGATATCAGTTGATCAGCGGATAATAAATAATAAAACATAGACCAATCAGTGTATATCTTTGTAATAAAATTTGTCATTCTAATAAACCCTAACTGTGCATGTGCCTCGAGATATGGTTATAGTTCTTATGAAATAGAAGATGGAGGATAATATGGATAATCATGATGAACACCCTCTTAATGAACAACATATACAACAATAACATGGTTGTTACGCCCTGACAAAAATATATTTGGCTTAGCATCCTCGACATTACCTCGTGGATCAAAAAAAACCATCCAAAATCTCTTCTATGGGAGGAAGCAATGTGATTGTCTTCTCTAGATTTTGCATCATTATGATGTTCCATTCATTAATATCATTAGTGTAAGATAATTATTTACATGAAAAAGAGAGTCTTGTCTTCAATATCATATATTGTTATAATTATTCCCTCTATTGATAACACTGATAAAATACCGAAATTATTTTTTTTAATCTATTATTATGGGAAAAATAACGAGCTTCAAAAGAGATTTAAAGACTCACCATTGTCAAATTCCCTAAAGTGAATGTGAATTATTATTATTAAAGTAGTGTTTATAGTCAATTTTTTCGATTTTGAAATAGGCCTAATTCGTCAAATGAAAAATGAATTGTCACCAATCGAAGTGACTGAATTAAAATCATCACATAATTTTTGTTCCCTAAAGTTAACTTCATTGATCATGCTAGGATTAGATAATGAATTTTTACATCTCCTACATATACAACATAAAGGATTCAATATTGATTATGATGTATAAATTCTCAATATAGAGATTATATTTATGTCTTAATTTTTAAATAAACTTTGTATTTTTTTTCTTTTATCTTATTTATTTTATGTAAAACCTGTTTACATTAATTTACTTATATAAATCACCTAATATAGATGATAATGTTGAATTTAATACTCATGTTATTGTCTTGAAAACATCATAAAACTTGATCAAACTATTTTACTTCATTCTCTAATGTGAATGAAAATATAAATAATTTTGTTTTTAATATATTACAGGGTGAATATGAGTTTTTTCAAATTATCATTGTGACTTATTTGTTTATAAAATATTTGATAATATAACCAGAATAAGTGTATTGATGGTGATACTTATTTAAAGGTAACAATAAATTGTATGAATATTTATAAAATAGTGCATCCTTAAATGATGATATGAAAATATCATCTTTTAAAATTATGTTGTAAAATGTTTTCCATCTATCAAATTTTGATCTTATTGAAGAAATATAAACAAAATTATGATTTATCATGTGTTATCAACTTTTTATTATTATTAATCATAACTCTTGAAGATTTTCTATATGATCATGTATTTACATTAATTTATTGATAAAATTAATGAATGGATTTAGAAGAGAAAATGTATTCCTGCTCTATGGTACAAAATTTATAATAAATAATGATTTATTTTATCAAAAGACTCAATGATATAAATCGAAGATCAAATATATTCTTGAAAATGAATATCGTATAAAGGCACTGGATAAAAAAGGTTCCAAATATCTCTATATATAACAAGAACTCATAATAGATAAAAATGATTCTAAAGAATTTCTTATGTACAATTGAATAAATTATGGTAAATCATAAGTTTACTTATCCTAACACATTAAATAATACAAAATCCTCCATTGGGGGTTGGGATGTGTTGAAATTGTTTGCTAGAAAGATTGGAGCCACAAGTCAAGGTACACCATCTTGTGCGTCTTTAGGATTCTAAGGTCACCCAACTAAGTATCTCAAAAATAATTTCAGACTGTATGCATGCCTGATTACCCTCCCCATGCCTGGATCCTCAACTAAAGAAGAAGTATAGGCACTGATGAATTTTTAGGATTCATTTATTGTTTTAAATTTTAAAAATATAATAGGCATACAAGGCGAGAATTACAAGATACAATATTTGATTTTGGGATTCTATAAATTTTAAAAATAATGAAAACACACACAAGGTGTTCATATGCTCGGGTTGAGGGAAAGACCAAGGAACTATCCTCTCATGTGGCCTCCACAACCCTAGGCATAAAAAACCATTTTCTACCAATGTTGAGTTCACCCATGCACACCCTTATCTGAGTCCACACACACTTATATACTTATATGTTTTGGTTCTCTCCTCCATTGAACATCCTCATTGAATATTGTTGAATTTTTAGATTACCTAGTGTGGTGGTTCTCCCATGTATGGGTAGCCTGCTAGCGGGGCATTCATCAACAGATGTGGTGGAAAAGTAAAAACCTGAAATAATGACTGATGATGGTGTGGAGGGGATCAGTGGTGTCTACAATAACTGGGATGGTGTGTTTTTACATGAATGATGGTTGAAGGATGAGCAGTGCATGTGTAAAGGGGTTCTGATAGTGGCGACATGGCAGTGCCACTCAGATGATGGTGTTGGATGCTTTGAAGGCATCGACGGCTTGGTCGGGGCTATTGTGATGGTCGAACAATGGAATTGCATTATCTAGAGACGGCGACTGAGAACGACCTTCATTGGATTTAAAAGTGGGTTCCTGCTTAACCGAACAATCCGATGAGGGCCAAAATGAAGGATCCCTTACGAGCTGAATAAAATCAATCAAGGGCCTATGACCTGCATTTTTTCCCGTGCATGTGAGGTGTGCTTGTGTTTTAACGTAATTGCACCCTTATGTACATAATATAATATTTTCTATGAAAATAATGTGAAAATTTCCATATAAAATTTACAATGCAAATTTCCATGATAATTTAAATTTATGCTTAAAATCATAATACAAATATTTTTATACATAAATAAAAAATACTAACTTTTAGCCACAAAAAATGCACTAGAAACATTTAGACCAAATCCCCACTAGTATGTATAATTTGAATACCCAATATTTAAATTAAATTAAAATTTTAAATTTATTATAAAAATATATTAACATGTAAAAAACACAATTTTATTTTGCAATGAAATTTTAAATTACTATTTTTTAGGGAAATTTTCAATGAGAATTTATTAGGGAAATTCCCTATGGGAATTTCAAGTATAAATTTTCACCGGAACATTATAGTGAATATCTACACATAAAATTTACATTTAAAAATAAAATTTAAAATTACAGCACAATTATACTAATTCATAAATAAATTATTTGAAATTTCATAAAAAATTTGCATAGAAAGTATAAATATGATGTTTTTACTGAAAATTTTAATTTGAAAATTTTAGTGAAAATTATAATTTGAAAATTTATGTGAAAAATCTCATTTATATTTACAAGGAATGTTCTCAATGTTTCTTTTATATGTATTTTATGTGTGTGAAGGTGAGTGTATATATTTGTAATTGTATATCCTAATATAAATATACAATATATTTTTTTGTGGAAATATATCATTAAAATTTCCAGTGTATACATACATGCATACATAAATTATATATATATAAATATATATTAATATAATTATATACATACATACATTCATAAATATATATTAATATTATTATATACATACAAACATTCACATATTTATACAAGAAATTTTAAAGGAAATTTTTTATTGAGAACTTTTCATGCAAATTTTCAATGCAAATTTCTAATTTGAATTTTTATAAAAAATGTTGAGTGAAAATTTCCAATATATATTTAAAAGAAACATAATAAGAATAATTTATATTGAAAATCTCACCCACAATCATACACTAATATCAATATACTCCATAACAATACATAGTGAATTTTCAGAGAAAAATCACATAATAATTTTTCAGTACATATATGTTGAAAATTTACACTGCAGTTTTACATCATAAATCTACATTGAAAATATACACTAGAAATTTCTAGAGAATATTTATAGTTTATATTTGAATGAAAAAACACACATATAAATTGACTATTTTATTTTCCAATGTAAATTTACACCGAAAAATTTCAATCACACATACATACACATTAACTTGCAGAGGAAATTCTCCTTACAAATATTCAATTGACATTCCTTATAACTTTTCAAGTGAAAATTTAAATAAAAAACATTCAAGGTTTACATAGAGACATACATGAAAATTTTAAATGAAAGTTTTGTAAAAATTTCAAAAGGAATCTTCCTCGATTTCTTTTGACATTCTAAATGAATATTTAGAGTGAAAATTTTCACTAATTTCAAAATTTATAGTGAAAATTTATAATTATCAATCTAAATTCATACTAAAAATTCAATATAATCATATAAGATTATATTAATATATGTATATTTGTACATACATTTATAAATTCTAAACTTTCATTAAAATTTTATAGTTATCAGAGGAAATTTATACTCAAAATTTCAAATGAAATTTTATAATTAACATTTTATTTGTAAAAATTTAAAATAAATACATATTAAAATTTCCATTGAAAATATATTGACATGTCAATAAATAACGTAAATTTTAATTGAAAATTTAACGTTTAAATTTCCAATAGAAAATTCCAATGTATATTTTTACAAGAAATCCATGGTTTAAATTTTCCTTAAATTTTAAAATTAAAATATATCGAATATCAACATAAATTTCCAATGAAAATTCAGAATGTATTTTTTTAAACACCATTTATTTTATAATATCAATATAAAATGTATATTTTTAGTAAAAAATCATATTTAACATTCTCAATGTGTATATATATATATTTAAAAATTAGTGAATACATACATACAAACATACATGTATATCCATATATATACATTATTATTTTGAGAAAGATTTGGTCCATAATTGAAATATTTTCTTCTTTAATTTTGTTCATTCATTAAGGGTGGGGATAATATGGATGCTCATTATTTGGTATGCCATGGAAAATTTTGGGGTGATCATTACTAGGTTGATTCTTTTCTCAGTTGGATCTGTATGTTTGGTTTGATTGATCAGTAATATATTATATATTTTTTCTCAAAAAAATATTCATACACTATTATAAATATAAAGTGCAAATTTATTTTGTAAAATTGGCACTACAAATTTTATGTGCATGAATACATACAAACATATCTTGTTTATATTTTTATTTGTATTTACCATTAAGAATTTCTTTCTAAATGGATTATATTACTATAAAATTTTTCAAATCAAAAAATGAAAATAATATTTTTTTTAAAACATAATAAAAGTATGTATATATATAATAATATTTATAAAAAATGAAATTATAATTTTTTATTTTAAAACATCACAAAAAATATATAATATTGGATGAATGAAAATGTTTTTATAATATTAATATTTATTATAATTAATATATATATATATATTAGATGAAAAAAATGACATTAATTAATTTTATTTTAAAACATTTAAGAAATTTGTAAACATAAATATATCAAAATGTAATTATCATTCATGTATATAACAAAACAAGAAAATATAGTATATTTAATACCTTATGCATTTAGTAAAAAACATAAAAATATTCCTTATATATATTCTATTTAAATTAAATATTCAAAAAGTATATACAAAAAAATGCATTTTGATGTTCCAAAGGATTGAATTACAACTGAGATGGGGCGTTGAATTAGTTGTTCACTCTTTATAAGTTTTGATACGTTTAAAACATAACCCGTGAAACCTGTTAAAGTTTATAACCTTATCATATTTTATTAAATATGGATGCATGAAAAAGTATTAAACAAAGTAAAGAACATGAGATTTACAATGTTTGGCCTCAGTGCGAGTACCTAGATCCTTACCATAGCCACTCTCATGGGTCTATGGAAATTATCTAATATGAATAAGTGAATACAACTTGTTACAACTCCCATTAGACACCTTCCATATCCTGATAGGATTGATTATACTGACACACATAATTTTAAAAAAAAAAATCCAAAAAATAATCCAAAAAAAATATAAAGACTTCATTCAATATGATCCACAAAAGATCTAAGGTCTGATGACATTCAGTCTGATGAACCCATTCCAATTGAATCAGTCTGATCAACTCAATATGATACTCCTTTTCTAGATCCATTTCTGAAGAAACTTTTTTTCTTTATGGATAACAATACTTATGCTTCTCAGAAACTACTCAAAACATAGTGCGAACTTCCTCAGTCAGATCTTCCTCTATAAGGAATGAAATCATTTAGTTATCTAATCTTCTAATGAGATCCTTTTCCTAAAATTACTCTGACTCAACTTCTATCTCAAAATTTAAGGCACTCCACCATTTACACTCATAAGAAAATTTTTAAAGTGCGAATTTATTGTTCTTCTATTTATAGGCGACATAGAACGCCAGTGGTAGGAATCTAAAAAACTCTTCCTGATTACTCAAATTCAAAAATTCCAAGATATATGCATATTTGAATATCATGATTGACCACTTAAACTATTCAAAAATATTCTATAATCTTGTTGAGTCTTCTTAGTAGTCAACCTTCGAAAACTTCTTATATTTTCTTCTGTATGATGAAACATCCTCATATCATTTAGATGGAACTTCGTCACCTCATTACGATGGAACATCCTCAGATCATTACAATAAAAATTCCTCATCTCATTAGGATGGAACTTCCCTTTATCATTATGAAAGAACATCCTCATCTCATTATGAATTTACATTCCTCATTAGTGTTAGTCCAATTAAATTTCCTTCTCAGAGTTAGCCAGATTGACCTTCCTCTTTGAAGTCAGTCTGATGGAATTCCACCTTAGAGTCTATCTGATTAAATTTCCTCATCAAAAATTAAAATTCTTACTCAAAGTCAATATGATTAAATATCCTTCTCAGATTCAGTTTGATTGAATTTATTTCTCAACGTCTGTATGATTAATTTCCCTCCTCATAGTTAGTGATATAGAATCCTCATTACATTAGAATTCACATTATGATTGAATTCTTATTATGATGAAATTATAATTATTATGGAATTCCCATTATGATAAAAACTCCACTCTTAAGCACTGAAATTCTACAAATCTCATCAGTTATAACTCATTCATAATTATCAAAACATCTATGTCGTGTACCTTTGGATTCAATAAAAACTTATTATTGATTCCTGGAACTGATACAGTATTTACGATTCCTCCATATCTTTAAAAGATTTTATCATGAGAGTTTTTGTGATTTATGAGAACTTCAAGATTAGAAATGTATTTCAAGGCTAAAGTTTAGATATTATGAAAAAAATTAAATCCTAAATTTTCATTCTTAAATCATCCACTTCAACATCATTCTAACTTCCTCACTCAGCAAGTTCTGACATTCTAACAAAAACTGCATCTGATGGATCTTCAATATCATGCTAATGAATCTGAGACCGATGGTTTTTCCAATTAAAAATGTTAACATTTTGACCTCTTCTTATTCTGGATATTCTCATTTTCATACTCCATGTTTGGTTATTCTCAATCTGATCCTTTTCTTCTAGAAAACAACTTTCTCAAAATCAAAACATTTCACCCCCTTTATTGTTGGGTTTAAACCTTCTGCAACATTCACCTATTTTTTAAAATTATATTTTTATAAAATATTAGTTTTCAACAAATAAAAATAATCAAGACAAAACATCACAATATTTATTCAATACCCCCCTGTGGATTTTTTTAAAAAATTATTTAACAACTCTTACAACTCACTTTTGGTAAACAAATGATGTTTTTTTACTTTTACAAAAACATTTACATTCTCAAAAGTGATTTTTGTAACACCAAACTGCTACATAACGTTATGTTTTTAATTTAATTTCATCCCTTGATGATAATAACATTCCATGGTTGTGTTATGATAAACTCTCCCTCACTTTTTTCATTTGTAATTTTTCATTTTTCCCTCATTTTTATTTTCCTCTAACCCATTATCTTATGACCACAACATCATATTACTAAAATATAGATAAGTAAAAACTTTTTAAAGATTAAAAAGTTGTTACTTTTGATCCCCCTATATCAACATAATCCAAAGAACAATGAGGGGCTTCCTTATGTTATTTAATAACTCATTGGAGGTGGTTGAACATGAAGGTACATCCTTAACTCAAAAAACCTTTATTTTGGAATTTCCTTTATGAAGATATCAATAATTTGACACATAATTGAGATATATTCCAACAAAACATCTCTTGTAGCAAATATAAATTTTATGAATTGAAAATTTATATAAATTTATTTTGATCTTAAATTTTGTACATGATTTCTAGAATGATCAATTGCACTCTGTTTGTCACGAAGTACCTTCAACTATTTAGAAAGTTTGAATTTTAAGTCATCCAGTTAGACTTTAATCCACAATATCTGAGTACAAGACTGATTAGCCACAATATATTCTAATTTCATTGTGATCAAAGTTACAAAACCTGGTTTCTTAATTTTCCAACTTACGCATCATTCGCCAAAGAAAAATGTATCTCATTAGGTTGATTGTGAATCATTACAATCTCCAACCCAAGAAGCATTATTATAAATATTAAACATAAACTCATAATTTCTTTTTTATAAAAACCCATGTAATGATTTTTTTATATATCTTATAAATCTCTTTTTGGTAAACATGTGGGATTATTTCAGATTACTTTGATACCAGGCACATAAAGTCAAAACATAAACAATATCATACCTTGAGGCTATAAGTTAAGGTAGACTTCCTATCATCTTCTGAAATCCTTTCATGATTCACACTTTTTCTATAATCATCTTTACTCAACATCATCCCCAGTGATATAGGAGTATAAACTTATTTATATTCTTCCATTCCAAACTATTTTGTCAATTCCTTGTAATAATTTTCTTGAGATAAGATAATGTATTTTTCATTTTTGTTAAACTAGTAAACCAAGGAAGAATGTTATTTCTAATAACATTAAAATCCAAAAGTTCCTTTTAATTTCATTAAAAAAATATTTTAAATAATATTATCTATTTGTAGAAAAAATTATTTCATCCATTTAAACAATTATAATTAGAGTTACATAGTCTACATTTTTTACATATAAGTTGCTATCAAATTTTCCTTTAGAAAAATTCAACATTCTAAAACAATTATCATGATAGGGAATACCATGAATGTGGATCTTGTTTTAGCCCATACAAATATTTATTTAGTATAAAAACTTTATTTTCATCATCATCAAGTAGAAACTCACATTATTGTTCAATGTAAACTTTTTTCTTCAATTTATCCATTGAGAAATTATATCTTTACATCCATCTGATATAATTTTTTATTATGGTGAGCATCTAATGATGTAAATATTTTAGGACTTTCTAACCTTGCATGGGGAAAAATGTTCCATCAAAATCAAATATTTCCACCTGTGTATAGCCTTTATAAATAATCCATGCTTTTTATCTTAAAAATTCACCATGTTCATTCAACTTGTCTCTCTAAACCCATTGTGTTTTGATAAACTGTTTACCTTTACAACATGAAACAAGTTCCCATGATTTGTTTTTCTCAATTTTATCAAACTCTTCATTCATATAATTCACCCATTATTTGTATTGAATAGCTTCTGAATCTAATTCCAAGTCAATATTTGAGATGAGTGGTGTTTGATTTTAAAATATCAACTTGCATATAGTTTCAACTAGATACTTCTAATTACCAAGAATATTTACTACCTCAACATATTTTTTTATGTATGAAATTTTATGTTTATTTTTCTACTACATTTTTCTCATCACATGATTTATCTGATTCATCATGCACATTACATTTCTCACATTAATTTTCATTGGAAACATTCAATTTTTCTTCAACAACATTCACATCAACTTTTTTTAGAGAAGTTGGATCCTCAATGGATTTCACATCATATTAGTCCAAAAAATTTTGTAAATGTTTGTTCCAACACTTATAACTTATTTAATTTAGTGTATAACCCATAAAATTTATTCCTCAGCCTTCTCATCAAACATTCCCAGATTTGGATTTTTGATTTTAAGTAAACATGGACCTAAAAAGGATTTAAATAAATTCAAGGAACGTTTTTTTGTTATAGAATATTTCATAAGATATCTTGTTGTTTTATAGCCTTAATTGACAACTGTTCTGAACATGTACAATAGTACTAACAGCTTCTCCCTAGTAGAACATTGAAATTTTGTATTTTGTTATCATGTTTCTTTCCATTTCTGAAAACATATATTCTTTCATTCTTCTACTCCTTTTTTGTGGAGTATAGGGAGAAATAAATAGATGTTTAATACCATGTTTTCTTGTTTATGATTCATATGTATTTCATGTGAATTCATCACCATTATCTATTCTCAACCTCTTTATATAAACCCATGTTTCATTCTCTACTTATATTCTGAAAAACCTATCATTTACATAGCCCCTGACTTGTTTTTCATAAACATGATGTTTTTCATTCAAGTGAAATATTCAATAAAATTGATAAATTATAAATATAATTTTGTCGACTGATGTATCATAGGCCCACATAAATCAGAATGAATATGCTCAAGAGGTTTGGTATACTGAATATCAACTCTCTAATGACTTTTTATAGTCATCTTATTTTTTTGACAAGCAACACAAATATATTAATCTCTTCCTTTCAACTCTGAAAAAAACACACAACATCAACTATAGAAATATTGTTCATGATTTTATTCCCAAGGTTACCAAGTCATCTATGTCACAATTTGTTTTAATCATCATCTCTCAAGTATCATGAGTTGTTAAACTCTCCAATTTACAAAAGATTACCACTTGTTCTTTCTCCTTTTGTGATAACTTTTCCATCTTTTAGATGTCTGATGATAAAACAATCTTTTCAAAAAAATCAATTCTTTTCCATCACCTCAAAGTTTACTTATACAATGTAAGTTAGGTTTTAGCTCATCCATATTTAAACCTTCCTTAGATTCCAACTTTTCTACTCCATTCTTAGTCATTCAGATTCCTCTGATTTTAAGGAACTATAATTACTAGAGGTAACCACTCCTCCATCATGAATTTCAACATGTTTCAAGATTTTAATATCACCTATCATACATGACGAACTACCAAAATCATGTATCTATGGTTTTTTCCCAATAATGAAAATTAAAATTGATTAGATTTTTCTATCACCTATAATAATAATGATTCTTCTAAAAAATTGAATTTTAAATTTCAGTCAAAACAATTTTCATTTTTAATTTGATAGAATCATTAAAACTAAAATTGGATATATTTTATTCAGTAATATAACATATATTGATATATGTTTATTTTCACAATAGTATAGAATAATCAACAATATGAAATTTTTGTTCAAAAAAAAGAAGGAAAAAACAAATTTTGATTCAAAGAGTTTGAAAAAACTCAATTCCATGATATAAATTAAAAATAAAAAAGTGCTCATCAGGTGCATAAGTTGATCATTCTATAAATCAAAATGAAATAACATAATGATTTGAGGGTTTTAATAGAAAAATTATCTATTTATATTGGGATGAATCCAAACAAGTTTATACTATAAAAAATTATATATTGAAACATAGAAGAAACAAATAAATAAATAACCCAAAGAAATAGGTTTCTCTATACACATAACCTTTTTCTCTATGTTTATACTCTCCTATAAATGAATCATTGAAGAAACATAATCCAAGACCACCATCCAAAATTTTTATTTTCATTCATGGATGAAAAAACATACCATATATGAGTTACAAAAATAATAATAAATTTTGAGTTTGTAATCGAGTAGTTAGGTTGTGGTTAGACTTGCGAGAAATGTAGAATGTAAACTATTTAATAGGGGGTTGTGGAATCCACGATGGGTGGAGTGATGTGGTGTGGGGGTGTAATACATGGCCACACAATGCATAAAAACATGAGGAAGCTTCATCGATATAATGGTTTGTCAAAGAACAAATCCGGAGGTGCTAACAAAATAAATTGACACATATCTTAGAATTGTAGATCATCGATTCACTGAGAATGTTGATGGAGATAGAGAGAGATGACAATGGTGGGGTTCAATGAGAGTGGCAGCAGTAGTAGTATTCTTTTGAGAGCTTTTAGGCGTTAGAGATGAGACTCTATTTTGGGTTCTTTTTATAATATCACTTAATGATTTTATTAGTGATTTCAAAAAAGTGCTTATAAAGAGTAGTTTTATCAGCGCTAATATATTAAGCCCTGAAAACTACTCTTTCTCAGTACTAAAAAAGCACTTCAAAATATCTAATTTTAAAAATATTTATATCTATTTATAATTATAATTATAATTAAACATATTAAAAATATTTATATATATTTACAAATATATTTATATAATTATATATATTATTATTATTATATTTATTTATAAATTTATAAATATAATATATATATTTATTATAATTTTATAATTATTTAAATATATATATTTATAATTTTAATTGACATTAAATATATTTAAAAATGTTTTATAAAATCGTATATTTATATATTTAAATAAGTATATATATACTTGTTGTTATATAAATATATAATTTGGGGGGCTATAACATGTCCACTGTCTGTGTGGTGTGTGTTTGTTTTGGACAAATGAGGTGCGGTCACGTAACACAGCTTGAATAAAGGGCCCCTCCTAATGGTCAGGATGATAATTTTGGATGGGGTTGTGCTCTGCATGGTCAGTGACATGGAGATGACGGATGGGGTCCTTAGGTGGCAAGGGGGAACCACCAACAAACACATGTGGGAAGGGAGGTGGGGAATATGATGGTCAGTGGAGGGTTCTTGGGCACTACTACTAAAATGACATTTTGAGCCCACCAAAATTTGTCAATAAAGGCCTTTAGTGATCGCCACCAGACTGCTTTTGGCAGTCGTTGTTTCCCCATAGTTAAAGGGAAAAATCAACCACCATAAGTAGCCATTATATACATCCATGGATTTAGCTACTGCCATAGGAGGTTACTAATACTCTTGGAAAAAAAAAATTAACGACTGCCTATGGTTGTCGCTATACTACAATTTTTTTATAAAACACATTATAAATTCTATGCTAACATTATTCCGTAGTGAATAACAACATCGAAAAACATAAAAAAGCACAAAATAGAAAACCGGATATATATAATATAAAAAACTACTTACCAAATCATGAAGTTTTCAATCTCAATCTTCATTGAAATGAAAACATCATAATATTATCCCTTCAAAATCACAAATATTGTGCCATAGATAAAATGACTTCCACATGTCCATTGGCGGCAGCTCTAAAAATTTCTAGAATTCTCCATCAACCTAGAAATATAGTTTTGATATCTACTAATGGAGGTTCAAGATCACAAAATGAATAAAGAAAAATAAAACACAAAGACATAAATTGAAATCCAAACAAAGCATGTATATTTCATGATATAAATTTTCGGAATAATAGAATACAACCTTTGCATGATACATGAGATTAGATAATTAGAAGGAGCTATTGTGATTAGTACTATATGTGATCAGTGGAGGTGTTGGATGAAGATGTAACAATAGATAAAAAAGGCACAACTTATAACGATTACTAGAAAATAGAGAAAACATATCAGTATCATGTATATTAATTCAGAAGATCATAGTTTACTTGATATCAACAAAGAATGCATACTAGAAGAAACCATAGTGAACCATGAAAGTTGTATGATACCAAGTAACCTTCAAAGAAGAAAGTGGGCATAAGATAGATTTTATTCATGGGTTTCGAGCTAAAAAAGTGTTATTTAGGAAGACAAATTCTGGAAGTTGATGTTGGAAAAGATGATATGCTGGAAGAAGTTGTAATGTGTGTACAAATAGTTTAATTTCAAATATGATTGAATAATTGAATCACTTGTATGCCTTTTGGATGAACGGAAGAAGCCTTAGTACAGTTGTTGGAAAAATATCATGTATACAGGCCATTCAAGAATCGGAAGGTGAGTGTAGATTTGTGGGAAGTTGAAGCCAACATATTGAGATCTTAAAGGAGATGTCCCATGTAAGTTTTAAATTTCCAAAAAATGGATTTTCAAATGATATTATTCTGCACCAAGATTCATGTTTTTCAAGGATATTTTATGGATCAACGATAATGGTGTTAGACATGTGTACAGTTTCATGTTTAGGATACAAAATTTTGTGGTTGCATGAATATGCATAGGATCAACCATTAGAAGGACGCTAAATATTTTATAAAAGCTTCATGTCGAATAGGTTATCGAAAGATGAGAAAATTTTATATTGGAAGATGATTAAGTGGGAATTTCTAGGAGAAAAAAGGTATTGTGGGAAAAGGAAATTAAATGAAATTTAATACTTGAACCTATAGTAAATCATCACAAACCTGGAATGCATTGATAGTAGGACACCCACAAAGTGTCTAGCCATTCATTATATCAATGTTATCAATAAAATAACCCCTCAAATTGTAAACTTTAACTATATAATGCTAATTCCTTAGAAGGATAATGATTCATATAAAAAATCTTGAACATTAACTTCATTGAAGAGATGAATCTTGTATACATAGAAGCATGCATCAAACATGAAATAGAAGTTTCCAAGAAAATAACATTCATCTCCATGGGTGAAATAGAATGGATATATGTATAACCTCACATTAAATGAGTAAGAAACATCTTTATTTAGACCTATGTGATGTGTTGAAAGAATTTATATCATTTCCCAACAAAAAGTGTTTAAATTCATAATGGGTCAAATAAAGATATAATTTCATACACACTATAACCAAATTGTTAATATAAGATAGACATCATATTTTTTCAAATAAATACTACCTAATATACTATATAAATAATAAATTTCATGATTACCATTGAAAGAAAATAAAACATATCATTAAAATTGACCCATATCATTTTACAGATGCAGTAATCAAGCTACAACCAGTCATCAAATGTCTATAGATTAAGATTCCAGTGTCAAACTCTCCGTTTCATGTATGCAACTAGTTATAATGAAAATATTAATTAGAAATGTATTTAAGAAATTTTATATTTATTTGATATGTATAAACCATCAAATAATAGGATAATAAACAAAAATCACAAGTTACAGGAATTGGGAAGTACCATAGAATCATATTTGTAGTCAAAAAAAATATTAACAACCTTGATGTAACAACTGATAATATTAGGGTGAACTACATGTTAAAATATATGTATAAATAAACATGTAATTGAAATTAAATGAAATCTCAAATATGGATTGAAAATACATTTCCTTCAACATAGAAAAGTATTTTGATGTATCTTCTTCTGGGTGAGCATCATGCTCATTTATCACTGTAGCAATATCTTCAAATATAACACCAAGATATGGGGGAATACTTTTAGGTGGATATTTTGAATAAAATTGTAAAATTCCTTCCAAAGACAAAATAATTATTCATGGGAAATGAAAAATGAAATAAAAATAATGGAATTATGGTATAAAGTTTACATACTAGGGGGTGATGAAGGAGGTTTAGAAGGATTTATTGAATACAAATTTTCAGTTTCTTCATGCACATAACATTTTTGTTCCCCTACCTTATCTTCCTATGGTAGTTCACAATAATCATTTTTAACTATTTATACCCTTTATTTCCACATTCATCATTCGTGTATGCTTTAGATTCTTCATTAATCCTTCCCTCTATGACCGCAGAAATTTTCTAGGTGTTAAAATTCACTTCAACCATAATGATATCATTTAAAACAAAACCCACATTACTAAGTATTGTGATTAAAGGCATAATTTTTACATAACCCCGATCGGATGCACCAACATGAAAATAATGCATACCAGCTAAAAATTTAATATAATATGGCCACTTTAACCTTGAAAATGGGGTATATATTTTCCAATGAAAGTATCCAAAATCAAAACCCTAAAAAATTAGGGATTACCCAACAATAGCTGCAACGAGAGTGATGGAGATGGAAGGTAAGGAAGAGTGGGTGTCTGAGCTGAGGGGTGGGTGGGGGCAGCTCCGAAGTAGGAGCAGGTAGTAGCAGATATGGGTGTGTTGGGGGAGGCGACGTGTGAGGAAAATTTGCTCATGAGGGGTGGGGTGTACGTTAGGGAAGGGCAATGGTGATGGAGGATCAGTTCAAAAAGTGGATTCGGGTGTGATAGTAGTGACAAGAGAGGCATGAGTGAGAGTGATCTGAGGTGAGGGAGGCAGAGGCATAGGAGAGCCGGAAGTGGAGGTGGGTAGTGGGGAAAGGGTATGATAGGGTTTTTGAACTTGGAAGGTGATACGAAGGGTGTTTATTAATCTTTTCAACCACCACATTCTATCTCTATTGATCGCCAGTAGTGAAAATTTAGGCGGTCATATATGTTAAGTACCTCGAATACCTCTTTTTCTGAGTAATTGTTTTTATGGGTTTTACGAAAACAAAATAGGGAAAGGGGATTAGGGTGCCAGTATTTTTAAAAATGGGTCTGGGATGCGTGAATGGCGTTCACGCATCCCAGACACCACTGAAGATGCCTGAACCCCGTTCACGCATCTTCCCTAGAGGAGGGATGCGTGAACGCGGTTCACACATCTCACAGAGAGATCAAATGCTCCTCAATATTTATAACTATTGATTATAAACTAATACACTTAAAGTAAAAATTAAGAAATATTAATAAATATCAATTAAATAATAGAAAATATTGAAATAATGTTAATAATTATTAATAAATATTCATGAATAATAGTTATTCATTAAATAATTATTAAAAGAATGGCTTGAGTATTCTCTAACATATATTGAGAAAGATATAATCTTAGCATCTTTCACTCACTCACATCATCTCAACATGTTGTAGTTATACATCTATTTCTATAATGATCCTCATATGGTTCTATTTGTATTCTAAAGTGGAAACTATTATTATATATGAATTTTACTAATAAATGTTTTCAATAACCATATCCCTTGAAATGGGTCAAAAAATATATTAGATGATCTATAATACTATGAATGATCTTTTTAGACTTACTATTAGTTTAGGTGTGGTTAGTAGTTCAAATCTCATTTTTGTATCCAATTCATGTTAAATAATTCCCAAAGACATCATAGAGATCCTTGGGTCTCTTTTAGATATAATATAAAGATTTAATCTATGTAAACTAACCACTTTATTTATATATTGGTATGTTGATATAGCGTGAAATACTCTCAAATAGTAATGACGTAAGAAAGCATTGTAAATTGATCAACTATAAACTGAATGGAATTATTTATAATGTAGGTCTTTATAAGACCTATGATGAATTAGATGCTGGTGTTTTAGATTTTAATGGGTAATAGTTTAATCATCCTCTTTTACCTCTTTCATTCGTCCTTTACTTACTGTAAAACTATGTTTTGAGATGAATACTCAATAATCTCACTCTTTATATTGCGTACAAGTATAAATTATTTCCTTTCATAACATCTGAATGTGTATCTTCTCAAAATTGGACAAATGAACTTCTAATTCATATTGTCGTTATTCTGATCTTCAATCATAACCATCTACTCTTGAAAAATATCCATTATTCATTCAAATTTTTCTACATGCAATTTAATTTTTGTAGACAAATTATCGTTTCCATGATATTCAAGGATTTTACATCTAATTTGAAATCATTGAGATCAATAATATTTTTCAATATTTCGTCATGTTCACGCATCTTTTCATCCGGAATCTATTTAATTTCGAAATATTTAATATAATTAATATTTATTATTTAATTGAATCATATTATTTATTTTACATATATATATTGGTAGATAATTTGATAATAGTAAGACACTTATTAAAAAAAATTAGAAGTCTCAAATTTATAATAGTAAGACACATACAAAATGTATCATAAATCAAATGTCAACCTAATCTACACCTCTGAGGTGGATGCTCCTCTGTCCCACAGCCATGAGTATACGGGATGCATCCACGCCGTGTATGTCTATGTTTGTGCTCTGGCTTACGTTGCACATCCTCATCGACAGCCACCTCTACATCCTCCTGTGTGACAGGCGGTGGATATACAGGCTCACCGCCTGTACCCTGTCCCGCATCTAAGGATAGTGGAAGCTGGCTGGAACTCTCACCTACATAGAAAGTGGATGGCTGCTCTGCTACGGATGACTGCAATAAAACATCGAACTCAATCTAGTCATCGTCTGTAAGTACCTGTGGCAGTGCCTGAGAAGCTGGAGGAGCATTTGACTGATCATGTTGAACACCCTCCTCCAGTGGAACAATATCATGTGGTCGAGAAAGATGGACAACCTCCTCCAAAGGAACAACAGCATCCATAATAGGGTCATCACCCCCAGGTACATCTATGTGAGGCTCAGCTGTCTCTGCGGCCTCCACAACAGGTGGTGGATCAAAGAAAATGCCATGATAAATCTTTTCCATCGACGATAGAATCTGTCACACAAGGGTGTGAAAATATTCTAGGTCAAAGGAATCTCTCTCCACTAGATTAGACATATGAAGTGGATGATAAATACGAGAATCCTGTGAAAAAAAATTCAGTTGTTAACTAATATGAATAAAAAATATGTTGAACAGTGAAGGGAAGAATGCATACCAAGTCATGAAAGCCTCTTCCATGCCGTGTCATAAATCTTACTGTGAACCTGATGTACCAACCTACATAATCCATCTGATCCATCAAATGAAAATGTATTTTCCCTGCCCCTCACAACTGGGACTCTCGTTGTCTATCCCATAACGCAACGTATCTGGCATGGTAGCTCCTCCAATAAAAATCCCTCTTCCCTGACATCTTTAGGGAATGCAATAAATCCAACTAACTTGGTGGGTCAGGAACTGGCTGAAGGAATCCAAACTACCTCATAACCCTATTCGTCTGATGCCACTCGACTATATGAAAATGAATCAGTGGAACCATGAAGGAGCTGATAGAAAGCATCACTTTATAGTATGTGGGTAGACTCTGAAGGATATCATCTGTATATGGAATCCGTGTAATCTGAAAGAAAAATCGAATAATCAATTAATAAATGAATAGATGTAAAGTAAAGAGTAAAGATTTAACAATATAAATAATAATCAATTACATATTCTGGTTGAATGTTGTCTAACAAAAGTCTGTAGGCATGAACATCATGTCTGGGAGAATCTGAATGTCGATGTTCCTGACTCCACCTTTAGAAAACATTTTTATTTTCATATTTCATAAAATAATCTTATTAAATTAATTTAGATATTATATGGAATTAATAAAATACCAACGTCCATGTCGAGCCTCTGCTACAATATCTACGGGTAATGGCGCATGGGCATGTGGAGCTAAACGAGGGATGTGATCCCATACCCACATTTGTAGAAGAACCATGCATCGTGTGATCTGCATCTTATCGATGCGACATGCGCTACATAGGGCCCTGTATGTATATTCTAGGCAGGCAGACCCCCAGCTATATCGGCCTGCCTGGTCCAAATCCTCCAAAAACGATAAATACATCAGGTGCACAAAAGTAGTAGAGTGGTCAACAAAAAGCTTGCCACCGATCAGCCTCAAAATAAATGCGCGTGCAAATCGCAGCACGGTGACATCATTAGCATCATCTGCTAAATGTGTGAAGTGCTGGTCTAACCAAGTCATCCGCAATCTACCACCGATGATGGTCCTGCCATCATCTTGGACCTCTATGCCCAGTAGTCTATGAACAAGATTAGGCAAATCTGATGGAACTTGGCATGTCAAAGCATGTCTGTCGATAGGGAGGCCCAACATAATGGCCACATCCTGTAACGTAATAGTCATCTCCCCCTCATGAAAATAGAAAGTATGCGACTCTGGTCTCCATCTCTCTATAAGTGCGGCAATGAGATGATGATTAATAAATGTGAAGTCACACATTGCTACTCCATAGATTCCATCTCGACGAAGATGGGGGACGATAGAGGGAGGTGGTGCAGTATGATGTAAATGGTGAGATCTATGTACAATCAAGGGAGGTACAGGACGTCCCTCTAAAAGAAGCCACGATACATGTGTAGCCTAAGATGTAAGCAATGGAAAACCTACCATCGGCACACATGATATCATCGTTACTTTTTAATAGTTAATTGAATAAAAATTGTAAACTTTTATTTAAAGAAAAACTACAACAAGCAAAATAAGGTAGAAAATAAAGTAGTAGTGATGAAAAACCTCCATTGGAGATGTGGAAGCATGATATATTCATTTTCGTTTGGTGTTTATTTTTTAATAGTTTTAGTATCACAAAATTCTCTTTGATAAAATCCAAAAATGAGACAAACCAAAATTCAAACATATCAAAAATAGAGTAGGTACACAGGCTCGATCATGGATAATGAGATGTAGAACTTTGTCCTGCCACTTGGGGACATCTCTTATGAGTATGTCCTTCTGTGGGAAAAATACTGCATCGTATTCTTCCTCCTCATTGCCAAGGCCAATCCATCTCATTTATGATGTGAGTTGACTTCGGTCTTCCTTGGGGCCGCAACCTGGTAGCATGAACCCAATAATTTTAAAAATGACAGACATTGAAAAAATCATAAATAAAACCAAAACCCACTAATTAAAACCAAGAAATATCAGGGACGATGGTCGGTTGAACAGCAGGCAATGTGATAGGATGGAAGTCACCAACATGAATCCAAGCAGCACTATAACAGTTAACCAAAGTGCTCATGTGATACACCTTTTCAATATATGGCTCCCATGATATATTTACCGAAGCACAAGTTGCGATAACATGTACACATGGATATCTCAATGCCTAAAAGCTTCCGCAATCATAGTACATGTTTTCCAATATCACGACAAACACTCCACCATTAGAGCATGTACCCTGGTCGTATCACTATCTTACCAAAAGCTTTTATTTTCCCTGTCAAAGGCTATAACATTTCATCTTGAATCCTCATTCCATATCCGGTCAATATCACTTTGAAAATGCTGAGTAAAAAAACAATCCATTTTCTATCCTCTAGTTGGCTTCTTGGGACTAGTCAACAAAGTAGTGAACACATCTAAAAAATGTCTCTTGTTCAAACCCTATGATTGGGAGTTTGCGCACACCCTTGAGGACCCCATTTATGATCTCCACTATATTAGTGGTCATATGCCCATATCTCATGCCACCATTGTATGATAATGACCATTTTTACTTTGAAATTTAAATCATATATTCATATACCTCCTCATTAACTGTTCAGATCATTTCAAGATGTCGATCAAACCTTTCTTGTTGGGGTTCATATGCTGAAACCATAAGATAATAAGGTATTAAAATGGATATTAATTTTTTTATAAAAAGCATGTTTAGAAAACCATACCCAACTTGAGTATCACCTTCTTTATGACCTCATAACTAAAATTCTTATGCACATTACTTGCAATATGTCTAATGAAATAATGGTGATAAGCATTCGGCTCAGTCCAAGTAACCCCATCACTACTCACGGCCTCTATAATCACTCGATGACGATAAGATATCAGACACACGCCCTGTTTTTGCATGACATGAACACATACACATGCCAAGAACCAGCTCCAGTATTCAAAATTTTCTTTTTCAACAATAGCACAAGCAAATGGCAGAGGCGCGCAATTACCATCCTGTGTGGTAGCAATGAGTAGAACACCTGTATACTTTCCAAAAAAGAATGTGCCATCTACCTGGATAAATTTTTTACAATAGGGATATACAGAAATGCACGGTCTGAATGCCCAAAAAGCCTATTGAACTTCACCTTTGATCGATCAACTCGATGATTCTGGGATACATACTCAAAATTGTCCAAATGATAAACAATCTGATTATTGAGAGACTACAATTCCATAAGTTGTGGCAACATCGCATAAGACTCTTCCCAATCACCATACACTTTTATAATGGATTTCTGTTTTGCATTCCAAGATTTTTTTTATGATATCTTATAGTTATATAACTGTTGAATTCTTTCCTGAAGAAGGGCAACAGGAATATCCTGACTTGTTCGTATCATCTCACAAATAACAGTAGATATAAACTCTACATCATCGTAAGAGTGATCTTGTGCCAAGATGGGATGCAGACAAGGGTGTGGGCCTTCTAATTTGGTTATCTTCCAAAATCCATAATATTTATCAAATATTTCTCTGAATAGATATTTACATTCTGACCCATATTTTTCACAAAAAATGAGATATTTGGTCTTCTTTGACTCATAAACCATAAATTTGAATTGTCGCTCAATGTGGTATTGATTTATCACATTTGTCATGACCGGTTTACTTTTGAACTCCTTCCCAACATATATGGCATTATCATTTGAAGCGGGAATATTCTCTGTAATTCTAGGGAATTCAGAAGCTGGTGTAATGACATCCCAATAAAAATGTTGTTCACAAGACATTACTCTAACTAAGGAACTCAAAACTGAAGGATTATTACCACTAACTGGTGGATGTAGTGGATGTCTATCTCTCAAAGGAACCTCAGAAGGTTCATTCCCGACCACATCATCTCCTGCTGACTCCCCAGATTCTTCTTCCTCTGATAAAATTTCATGCACTATATCAGCACACAAAGGGATGTCATCTTTATTTCCTTCCAAAATTTTATCATCTTTCTCATTACATTCTTCCATAGGAGTCATATGAGGAGGAGGAAATGAATAAGACTGTTGTGAAGGACCAACTTCTACAGAGCTCACAAAGCATGGTTCTATAGTAATCGATTTCACCACATAAATATCAGAAATAACAACAAATAATTCCATCAAACCATTATTACATTGTTGCCTGAATAACTGAGAAACCTCCATCAAATCCTCATCATCTACTATAGGGTACTCATTGTGCCACAGACGCTCGGGATATTGAAGGTGTCGGTATCTAATTGAAGTGATTGCTTGTACATCCCTCAGTTTTAACCGACTATGAATCTTATTACGAACAGCATCCAATTTCATAAAACCATGGAGATTTACCACTTTGGCAGGTGGCACACTATAGCTAAAACCCTGCTTGGTATAAATTACCTCATCATTGCTATATATTTGAGCAGATATAATTACCTATAAAGAAATTATTTAAAAAATATTATATACTACATTAAAATTTTAAATTATTTAATTTGGTTTTGAATAATTGATTATCTTAAGACTTTTTTATGTATTGAATTATCACTGTTAAGGTATAGTTATTGTGATATAAGCACAAAATAAAATTTAATATAATGTTTCATAAAGTTTGATTACTTATTAATATATAATCATGACTTGATCTTGAGACTTATGATTAGTTTATCATTATCTGATAAACTAACCAAAACCTATGGGTGGACTCCTGTCTCTATTATCAAATATTTCAGCACCCGCCAATCTCCTGTCAAACAAAAACGCCTCCTCTTGAACAAGTTCTTGAATGCCTCTTTGTAGACACCTCTTTGGGGAAGCCTGTTCGGGGACACCTCTTTGGGGGTGTCTGTCTTTTAATTACAAATTTACTCACATGCATGTGAGGGGGTCTATGGGTAAGGAATACTTAAATTTTTTAAGCAGACACGCAAGTCCATACACTTACTGATAGATGACTCACAGTTCATCAATGCGGAAACAAATGAAATTATTACAAATTTAATAACAACATACACAAAATAAAACATGCAATTTCAATTATTCATGGTCAGTCATCTCAAGATCAGTCATCAGTCATACCATGTTTTTTGGTATAATTATTATATTATGCATCTTATATAACCTTATCTATTACTAAATGAAATATATATTAAATACTAAACCTATTTTCAAAAAATTTAACTTCATGTGAATATATATATATATAATTATTAATAACATTTAATAAATTTTATTATAAGTGATATAATTGAGATTTACATAATAAAAACTATTATTATTTTAAATTTTATGAAATTGTAATGTTTTTTTCCATTGTTCTACTTTTCAAAATATAATTAAATATATTTTCTACTGTATTGATTAAAAATATTATTAATAGTAAATAAAAGTAATATAATTTACACTTACATCAAAACAATTCATTAAAAAAAATTCTCTAACATAAATTACTTTTCCTAAACATTCAACATTTTAGACATAACATAAAACATTCAATATTCAAACAACATCCATTCAAAAAACTAAATCATAAAAACATTCAACATCCATAAAATTAAATCATACAAAACATTACACATCATGCATAACATATGAAATAAATAAATCATACACAAAATTAAACATACAAATGAAATAAATAAACACAATTAAAATAATTAAAATAGAAAATAGGAATTTGACCTCAATAAAATCATCAAATATTTGTTGAGAAATAATTTGTATAGTCACTCACAACAAAAACTAGAGGAGAACAATGGGTTATGGGGGGGAGACCCCTCCTTTTATAAAATTTCTCGGCCAGATGCGTGAACGCCGTTCACGCATCCTTCAGCTAGTTAGTGAAGGATGTGTGAATAACATTCACGCATCCTTTATTGCATAGGGATGCGTGAACGGCGTTCACGCAACCTTTCTTGCATAGGGATGCCTGAATGGTGTTCACGCATACTTTCCCACGCAGGGATGTGTGAAGGGAATTGACGCATCCCAGACCCATTTTGAAAAATACCGGGACTCTAATCCCCTTTCCGGAATATTTTTTTTCATAAAACCCATAAAAAAATTATCCTCTTTTTCTAGTAGTGGGGGCAACGTTCTCTATTGAAGGAAATAGAGCATGTCAGCTTGATCCAGATCATTAGTCTGTCATATTTATTGACATAGTGGTGTCACACGAGGTCTTGAGGTGTAAAGGGAGGCTTGACGACATCCACTGGTAGAAGGGCAGTGGGGACTGGTAGGGTTATAGGTGGGTTCGAGGGGCAGCATTCCCGATTGAAGGCGATAGAGCAGGTCCGCTTCTCAACGATCGCTGGTGTGTCCGGTTCTCTGTAATGGATTAGGATCATTAAGGTCGGAACATGTGACAGTGGCTTGGTTATTGTCGTTTTTATGGTGCACAACTATCCGGTCAAGTATCTAGTGAATGGGACAAAAAACCCTCATTCCACGACAAGGGTGGTGGTCTGGAGGTCGTATGTTTCATTTATCATGCGTCTGACTAGACAATAGGAGGGAGGGGACATATCTATTGTTGGTCTGTAGGGGAGGTCAATTCTGATGGTTATTGGATGAAAATGGTGTAGGTTGAATGTTGATAATAAAGAATGCTTCTATGGAAACTTTAATTGAAAGGCGCTGTGTGGTGAAAATGTTGGACTGGGATGCATTGGTCCTCATGGACAATATATATGTATGGGGACTCCATGGTCATTGTATTGGGTGGGTTATACCTTAGGGGGTTATGACCTACCCACCAGCCTTTGTGAGGAGTGTGTGTGTGTATTTTAATGTAATTGTACCCATAATCACCTATAATATATATTTATAAAATTATAACGAATATTATATATAAATATATATTTTAGGTGATTGTGGTGAAATTACATTAAACACACACACAACACACACATAGTCTAGAAAGCCAGGACATAGCCCCCTCAAAAGGATAGCCCACCCATCATGTCTTTTTTATTCAGTAAATGACCTGAAGGCCCAGTAGGCATAAAGCCAATTACATTGCCCAAATGCCTAAAAACTCTCCTAAAGCCCCTATGCAACATCATGCCTACATCATTGCCTCCATGCTTCATGCCTGCATCCCTGCCTACCTGTATCATGCATACGTCACCACCTACTACCGTCATTCTTGCGCCACCGCCTATCATCGGAAATTCACTCCCACCCACATTTAAACCCTAGTTTGATGCAGGATTACAGGGAGCCATTACCACTCGGGAAAGCACCCAACTACATCTAACAAATATAGTTATTGTAATAAATATATTGATTATTTAAATATATTTACTATAATTTTATAATTATTTAAAGATACATTCATTTATTTCTAATTATAATAATAAATAAAAATATTTCTAAATATTTCTAAATAATTAAAAATATATTTATTTAATTATATATATTTAAATAATTATATATATTTAAATAATTATATATATATATATATCAATATATAAATATAGATAATTATAAATTCAATAACTATATTTATTACGTAAATGTATTTATTATAATTTTATAATTATTTAAATATAATAAATATATTATTATTTAAATATATTTATTATAACTTGAAAATTATTTATTTATTTATTTATTAATTTACAATTATAATTATAAATAAATGTATTTAAAAAGTATTTATATATATATATAAATCTATTTATATAATTAAATATATTTATTAATATGCAATAATAATAATAATAAATATATTTATTAAAATTTTATAATTATTTAAATATGTGTTTATTTATTTATAATTTCATAAATAACTTTTTAAAAATGTATATATATTTTTAATTTTATAATTAAACATTTAAATTAACAAATTATTAAAAAATCAACAAAATTGATTAATTATTTAAAATTTAATAATATTTTAATGTTTAAAATATAATAAATAAAAATGATAAAATATTATTTATAAAATTTACAAACATATTGAAAATAATACATGTATAGTAAATAATATATATATATATATATATATATTTCAAAATGATTAAATACATTTTTAACATTATTAATGAATATATAATAATAGGTGAATAATCCAAAATAAATAAATTACAAAAATATTAAAAAGTGAATTCCTAACATTTACATGAATTATGGACAAACAAATTTACACCTACACACATATACATACACACATGTATATACACACATACACATCTACACACACATATACACATATATATACACACATACACATACAAACCTGTAGTTATACATGTACATATATTTGAAATTATTTAATATCAATACAAATATAATTAGGAACATTCAGGTACTGAGTGAACTCGGACCAAAAATTTATTTATGAAAATTAAAATACAAAGGATGAAAATAAAAATGTGTGGCACATAAAGCACCACCCATCTAGGAAAGAATAAAAAAAATTCCACCCAACAACCCAATATTATTGCCCCAAAGACCCACTCATCATAGACAGTGAACCATTTTTAGGCCCAAAATCCCATGTCATAAATGCCCAATGGCCTTGAGACACCAGAATTGGATTATACACACATCGTGATAGCTAAAAGGTGTTAACCCCTCCTATAGCTGCCATCGCCACCATCATCTCGTCAAATTACACCATCAACCCATGTGAAATAGGCACAAAATAACATCAGGTTATCCCATGAAAATGACAAATTCCACTCCCAGATCCACGAAATCCTACCAGTCACTGGATGAGAAAAAAGAAAAAGATAAAGGAGCCTCTCTCTATGTTATCCCTAATCCCAGTCTTGAGGTCGTCCCACCTAACGTTGAGGTCAATCCCCCACCTACAACTTATCCACCCCATACACTTCCCAAGGCACAATGTCATCCCTATTATGTGAGGATCCCACTAGAGTACAAGATATCCCTTACACAAATCCCCGGTCATCATAGGGATACCAAATCCTCCAAGACACATGTTTCCCATGATGCACTCACCCCACACTCATGGTCTTCAGTCCGCCAGGAGGGGCCGTTGACATCCCCAACTTTATGTGTCACCTATGTTCATCCCTACAATCAAAGGCCAGTTATCACATTCTTTTTCGATCAAAGAAAAACCATCATCGACAACATGTTATACTCCTTCCTCACGTTAGGGTTGGTCAAGACCATCGTCAGCCTGAGTAGAAATGATTTTCCTCCCATTGATGATGTTACTGTTGCAATCATGCATAGCCCCCACCATAGATCTCATCTGGAGGGCACCTTTCCAATCATAGAACTTGATGACAATAAATCATATTTGGTTATCCACCTGAAAAACTCAAAACCCTCTGCATGACAGGAGAGCAGGGGTTTCCACCCTTGAGAAGTAGAAACTTCCCAAATTTCTCCTCTAAGTTTATATATATGGACAATGATCAAAGATCATTTTTATCCTCACCATGCACACCACTGAATGCTTCCAACAATTCAAAATTCCCAATAATTTCATCATTAACCCTTTCTTTTGGGAGCACAGGATGGTCGGATCAATCCCTATATTTAAGAGAGACAACCTCTCCATTTATGATAGAGAATATATCCATCATAAAAATAAATATCTAAATAAATATATTCATTTATATATTATAAAAATGTTTAAATAAAATGTTAATATATTATGTTTATTTTAATTATATACAAATGTTGTAATAAATTTATATAATAAACTATTAAACATTTTTCTAATATAATTCTTTTTAATTTTATATATATATAGTTATGAAAATAATATATATTTATTATATAATGTTATATAAATCAAATGTATATATTAATTTTAAATATATATATATATATATAATTATTGTAATATAAATCTTATCTACAATTATATAAATATATATATATTTATTTATATTTGTAATTATATATAAAACCTTGTTGCCAGAGAGCTTAATATCACATATTTTTCTATAGTGAATGAGGATATGATGTATTTGGGATCCTGGAGGTAATTGTTTTCTACAATGGTTGCATATCTGATACAAGACGGTCCTGGGGTGATCTTGGGTGGGTCATGATAGAGACTGTCATTTGGCGTAGCTGGTTTGTCTGTGGGACTCAGGAGTAGTCATTAGGGCCGGATTGGGTGTTTTCGATGATGGCAGAAATACTGTATTTGGGAGTTTGACCATGGGGTCCATCATGATGATAACAATGATGGCGATGGCAGTAAAGGTGGTAGGGGCAACCGTTTTTAGTGTTGTGATGATATAGGTCTGACGACAATATTTTTTGGATGTTTTCTTTAGGCAAAGACGTGCATGTTGGAAGTGATCTCGGGGATGACCTCATAATATTGATCCTTGGATGGAATGAACTCAGGATAAGCATGACCTCAGGTGGAGGAAAACCTTAGGCAGAGGTATGACTTGGGTGGTTCTTTTCATTAAACTGTTGTCGAGCAGCGTCATTTTTCTAGACCATTTTTTCCACTTTTTTATGTTTTTTCTTTTTATGTAGGTGTGATTTTTCCAACATGTTGATGGGAATTTTCCATCAGGATGACCTTATGGTGGTATGAGACACTGATGGGAGTGATGATCTCAAGTATCATGAGGTGTCGATGGAATGGGATGCTGATAGTGAGCATCACCCACTAATGACATGCTGACATCGACACATCTGGTGAAGAAAATTTGGGATGACCTCAATTTCATGAGCAATGGCACTGAAGGAAACGACAATTTCCTCGACATTAACAATTTTTCGTCCAATATTATGACCTCAGGTGGAGTGTTGTCATTTTGCCTCATCAATGATGTTGGGTGTGCCAGATCATCGATGTTGATAGTTTTCGGTCAGATCATGGATCCTTCATATGATGTTAGTCTTTGTGCCCTTTAAATGGGTCTTTGGACTTTATCCATTGTTTTGGTTGTTGATTGGACACTTTCATATTTTGTTGGCACTCCATATGCCACATCCTTTGTCTTTTTTTGTACTTTTATTTTAATTAATAAATTTTTAGGGTTGGGAATACTCAGTAGGTTAACATTATTGGTAAATATACTTATAAATATTTGTAGATAAATATAAATAAATTTATATTATTATATAAAATTATATTATTATATATCATTATATATTATTGTATAATTATATATATTTATATAATTGTATATATTTATATAATTATATATATATTTTCTAATATATAAATATATATGGTTATAAATATAATATATATATTTATATATATTATTTATTCAAAAATATTTATTATAATTTTGTAATTATTTGGATATATTTTTATATATTTATGATTATAATTATAACTAATTATATTTATAAAAAAATTATATAATTATAAACATATTTATATAATTATAGATATACATATATAATTACAAATATAATAGTTATATTTCTTATTTAAATATCTTTATTATAATTTTATACTTATTTATTTATTTACTTATTTAATGCGAATATGGGAGGTCAGGAGGAGCTTCTCTTTAGTTCTCTCAATGGCGATTAGGGTTCTCCACTCATGGAATCCTAAAATTGAGCTACATTGGTTGAATCTCTCCTTGCATAAGGTCAATTTCACTTCTATATGGTTTTTGTGGAAGGGTCATGGGTTTCATCTCATTTTGTTCTTTGCTCGAGAAATCTGAAAGTGGGGTTGGCTGAAATCAAAGCATCTTCTTCCTTCCCTTGAGGATCTGAGATGTGTGTCGCTAAAAAAAGTATCTTCGTGAAATGATGGGGTTTTAGAATGTATTTCTTTTGATGAGGTAATTAAAATCTCTTTTGTGGTAAACATGGTCAGATTCTTGATAGGTTCAAGATCTGTGAATATTCATTTTTTGAAAAAAAATGGTTCTACCATTAAGACAAATTCATTTAAAAATGAATATCTAGTCTGAAGGATTTCCATCGCTTGGGGTTTCCAAGACTGGGAATTTTTTCCTGTTGGTTGTGGCTATGTGTATATTTTGTTCCCATTAGATTAATTAAAGAGGAAGGCATGGGGGTTGATTTGATTTCTCTCCATTAAGGTATGATTTGTATCCTGGTTGGGCACCCTAATTTCAATCATTTTTCAATATGAAAAACATGGACTCATGTTTGGTTACAGATCTATGGATTAAAATATATTTCTTGGCCTTCTATAATTTTATTTGATAGTGACACAACAATTAGAAAACCAAATAAATTTGATCATGTAACAGAGGAAGTGTTCTTTGGTTATTTCGCACGCTTCATGGTAGAAGAAAATCCCAGCTCATCATCCATTGAGTATGTGATCCTATCCACTCTGGATTTCAATTTCAATTTAAAAATACGATCTAAGAAATTACCTCTTTTTTTAGTGGCTGTAAATCCATTGGACACACCGAATGTAATTTTTTAAAGGATATTTGTTGTGCTTAATATAATTTCAAATGGCATGAGACATAAAAATGTAAGAGGAATATTTTTTAACACTGAACTTGTTTTCTTGGATGACGCTAACATTCAATTTTCTGATAGAAGGTGTTAAAATTCAAATAAATATGATTTAACTTATTTTGCATCGAAGCCATGGGTATCACCTATTGTATAGGATTTGTGGACTTTTAATTTATCATTGTTTCTCTTGTTTTTTTGGGGTGTGTTGTGTCCTTATAAATAGTTTATATGTTTATGTGTTGTAATATAATTCCATGTTGGAGAAATAAATACTAATTTTTTATGAGAATTACAATAATGTGATCTATTTTTTCCTCTAGGTACATTTGAAGTGGCATATTAGTGAAATTATGTTTTTTCCCTTAGGCCGATGATGAGACTCAGGCGTTTGTTAGGATTTTGTTTGAGATGTGTCATGTTGTACCCTTATACTCCACGTAGTACTTGTTGACCAGAAATCTTTATGCTTTCAAGGTCACGGCCCGATAGTTGAGGGGGAACACATGTTGTTTGGGTCCCTTACATTCCATGAGCTCCTTTATGAATCTTCAAACATATGTATCTATTTTTTTGGACTCTTGTTTTGGCCTACAAGTAGCCTATCCTTAGTGTTTTTCCATATAGAATGTGATGTTTCCCTCCTCTATGTATTTTAAGATATCATGTTAAATTTTCCAAGCGTGATGCCAAGCCAGGCGGTTCTTGAGGAAGGTATTGATTGTGCAGGATCACCATAGAAAATTTTGAGTTGCCCTCCTACAAGTACAGTTAGTGGATTTCCTAAATGTTTTGATTGGTACCCTCTAGCATGGTTGTGAAGTGGAGTTCGCCGATGATAATTCTACGTTACCCACTAGCAGGTCTAGGCGGTGGAGTTCATTGATGTTTGGAGTGGTTCCCTCCAACAGGGAAGGGTAGTGGAGATCCCCGATCATGAGGAAACAGTGGCCTATTGGCTTGCACTTACTCCAAATCTATCCCAAGTTCATGATGTCTTCCACGTATCCCTCTTGAGGAAGTACATACCTGACCCTTCACATGTACTAAATCCAGAGGTGGTACAATTGGAATATGACCTATCTTATGAGGAGTAGCCGGTGGAGATCTTGGATTGTAGAGACAAGGTTCTACGTAACAAGATTACTCACCATGTTAAGGTGTTGTGGAGGAACCACAAATGTGAAGAAGCCCCGTGGGAACTGGAGGATTCCATGAGACTGAAATACCCACACCTTTTCCCATTATAGGGAATGAGATAAAATTTCGGTGATGAAATTTTTTAATGGGGGAATAATGTAACGACCCTAGCTTCATAATTATATTTGTTTCCTAATTTTGTGTGTTATTTTATTTTATAATGAACAAAACTATGTCCTTTAATTAATGAAGTTGGTATAATTAAAATAAGATAGTTGGGTTTTGACTGTTATATGATTGTTGGTCAATATGACCATTGGAAACTATAATCTTAACATTCTGTTTTTATAAATATGGTTATCTTTGTTAATTAATAAAAAAATAAGATTGAATGGCCCCATCCATTAGACTTGATCTATATGAAGCCCATCTGTCGGAGCTTGGTAAGGAGGTAGAATCACCGGACTTTGCTCTAGTCCAATCCCAAGCCGGACATCAATGTATGAAACTTGAACGGAATCGCCTAAGGGAGATGTTTAGGCTGATATAAATCACCTCTCAGGAAATGTTGTACGATCAACCCCAAGATTCTATCACCATAGCACACCTAACACTTAGGTCCTCTGCTTGTGTAATAAGGGGATATGTAACGAGACCTTAGCTGCTTTGTGTAATCCTTTTATATAAATAAAATTGTTATTTCTTAATATGGAAAAGTTTGTGAATTTCAAATATCCTGATAAATATAGGAAGTATATTATTGATGAATTTAGGAAAAAATGGTATTTTAAAATATTTTTGTATTCATTAAATAATTAATAATGTGAAATGATTTTCAAAAAATGGTCTTCTATAGTTGTTATCAGTGAGAAATTTAGACTCTAATAAGATGAACATGGTTTTTAGTGAATAGTAAAGTAGGAATAGTAACATACCCATATGAATATTAATGAATAGTAATTTGACCAAAAAAATAGAAACTTCACCCATGAATGTATAAATACATTTTAATCATCTTAAAAGTGAAAAACAATCATAGTTTAAGTTTTGGTATTTTTGTATGCAATAAATATATTATTTTCAATTTTATAATTAATTAAATAATATAAAATGGAAATGTATTTCCATAAAATTTAATCTTAAATTGTTACTTTATTGTATTATGGTTATATGATAATTTTATGGGACCATTATTACTTTTTTATGGTGTTACAAAATGAGTTATAGTTTTAAAGTTGTATTTTGGTAATAAAAATGATTTAATTTAAAAATTAAATTAAAAATATTTAGAAAATTCTTTTCAGGAAATGGAATTAATTTTTGAATTCATATCATTGATATTAGGTTAGGATTAATTATTGGGTTTTTTTTCTGAAATAGTTGAATTTTCAATGAATAGTAAAAATGAAGTTTTGAATTTCGGGTGTTTAATGACATCATTAATGATGTAATAATGATTTAAGCTTTCTGGAATACATATGAATAGTGAGATATGCTCTGAGGTGTCCCAAGTGGCCAATACCATGGGAAAATACCATGGTCAAGCCCATGGTTTTGCAAATACCACTGATGAGGTGTCCCTTGGAAATTAATAATTTATTCACTCAATTTCCCTATAAATACCAAGACATTTCCCTCATTCATTTCATTCCAAAATCATCCTCAACAAATTTTGGGTCTCCGTAACTCCGAAGGAGTCCTCCCATGGTTCCCGCAAGCCTCCCAAGGTCCCGACCTTCAATCTTTTGATGTTACTTTTCAAGGTAAGGGATCTTTTTACCCTCCTCTTTTAAGTCATGGATTCCATTATGTTGTTTCTTATTGATTCCATCTATTTATGTTTAGGGTATGTTTCTATATGTTATTATTACTTCCCATTTCAAGTATAATTTTTGAGAGACCCTTTCTGCTCTCATCAATTTGTTTTCTGAATTTTTAAGTGACGTTGTTAGGTTGCCGAATTTCTCATAAAAGAAATTGCATCTTCTCTTTTCTTTCATGTTTCCTTTTCATGTGGTATGTCATTCAAATATCCACACCATGATTTTTTTATTTTTATTATATACCTATACTAAAAAATTATACATTTATGGATGGGATACCCTTGTCCTTTCTCTTTTTATTATTTTCTAAAACCAAGTTATATAGTTATTATGCTGTAGAAATTTCGTCTCAGAATTTCTCTCTCTTTATCTCAAGAATTCTTATGTTTTTTATACTTGAATACCCATACCTATTTCATTTATATGGGTGTTCATAGTTATAGAAAAATTATATATTTTATTCTGTAATTTACATACATGTAACTCTCACTCCCTTTCAATGGGTTATAAATGACATGACAATCTCATTTTTATGTACTCCTTAAAACGTCATGATATTGAAATGAAACCCATTTCTTTTATTCTATATGGGTTATTTATGAAATATTTGATTATGATCAATGTGGATCACATGAAAGTAAAGTCATATTAAGGGTTTTCTCTGATAGGGCTTCAATGCATTGGGTAAAAAATTAATCTCTAGAGATGACATGTTTCAAGATACCTTGGTGACTAACCATTGTAATTTTTATGACACCTCAGGGATAAACCTTGGTGATATGTTCATTAATGTATTAATGAAATTTTTTAGCCACATATTTAAGTTATTTTCCATGTTATTTCATTTATTATATGCCTATACTTTGATTTCTCATGTATTTATGTTGTTATTCAATTCTTAAACAAGTAAACAGATTCCCTTGTTTACACTTACCGGGCCTTCTGCTCAACCATTCCTTTGAATGTATGTCTCTAGGTTATGAGATGCAGTAATTGTACCTAGGATGAACATATGATGAATCCTTGAAAGTGATTTAGAATATTGTTTAATTTTTTTCGTTTTATATGTTTTTGATTACCAAGACACTAGATTTTAATGATCCTCTATATGTAAAATATAATGAAAAGTTATGTATTAAAAAGGTGGGATGCCGTATTCATCGCTCTTATGTCTAATGTTTTGTGTATTTTATTTTAAAAACCCTTCTGATATGTTTCATGATTAAATATATTTGACTTATTTTGTATGATTATTGTAAAAAAACATGTTATAAAACCCTTATTCTTGTATTTTTCTGACCTATGATCATTGATTGATATATCTTATGTTTACCATTACTGAGAATATAATCTTACCAATTCATATGTTTCCCATATCTAGGTTATGATGAATGGTTTTATGTATGATCTATCTGAGAAGGATGATATTTGTGAAGAACTTAATTAGAAATGATGTGGAAATTTTATATACCTATTTTTATATATCTATGTTTCCAAAGACAATAAACCTTTATGGTTATATCATGGATCATATTCATATGTAATGAATTTTCAACTAATAAGTTGTAGTTTTTTTGGGTGAAATGTATGTGTTTCTATAGTTGGTATCTATGAAAGGATTAGTTTGTTTTGGAAATATGGTTGAGAAATCATTATTGAGAACCATTATGATAAGAAAATTTCAAGAATAAAATAATAAATTTTGGTAAAGAATGTAGTGTGCCTTTTCTATAAAATACATCGATATCTAGATTCTAGAAAATGGATGAAAAATATGGCATAATGATAGATAAGGGTTGTAATCCTAAAGAGGGAATGCTATATATTAACTCAATTGTTACAAAGTACATGACAAAGAGGCCAAATATAACACTTGGATAGAAACTCCAAGGAAATATTCTTGGGTTAAATCAAATATTATCTATAATCTATTATGAATAATATTAATAGATAACGACCATGTATGACTAGGGTTAAACCTATGGTGTCATAGATTGGAAATAAGCTTTTATAATTTAAGTATCTAATAAAATATTTTCACGATTATATGATTTCCCACTATGATTATTGTTGCTCATACAAGGATTTTTATTTTTAGTTGAACTAGAAGTAACCTTGTTAACATTGAATGTGATGAAAATACAATTATATCTCTCCGACAAAAATGAATTTTATGGGAGATGGAATAAAAAATCTTACTTTTATGATTAATCTAATTTATCAACACATGAATCATAATGAGAAGTAAAATTAGTATATGGGGAAATTATACAATTGATTCCTTTATAAATAAAAATACACCTTATTCTTAATGGGTTTGTTGCTCCACTAATTACTGAGCAATGGATCAATAACACCAAAAATATATTTTATATTCTCCATTTCTCTGAACCGGAAAACATTACATTATCTACTTATCATTTGATTTTTTAATAGGATAAATAGTGTAATCTTATCAAGAATATGAGGTAATAGAAAGAAATTGACTCCATGGTGTGGGATGAGATTAGGAGCTAATTGTTCAATAAGTAATTTCATTTTATTATTCATACAAAAATAGATAACAGATTCCTTGAGATAAATAATAAGGATGATGAATCTACCGGTACATATAATGAAAATTTTACAAGACATTAAAAGTATTATTCTATTGTTATTAATGAACTATAAAATAAGATTGACCAATTTTTTAGTTTCTTAAAACAATGTCTCTAAAGAGGATTATCTATATCAAAATTTAGTAGCTATGAAGAAACCATTCAATGTGGTATCATGTTGTAAATTGAGATGTTTATATCCCATAAATATCATGGTTTTGATAATAAAATACATATGGAATTAAATGGAAATTCATATAACAAAAACCATGGAGGGTATAACGTGAGTTTTCCATTATTCAATATGTTTGACCATTAGCATGAATTAAATTATATTTCGGTGAATTGTAAATTATTTATGTAAGGAAAAAAATTCCATTGAGAAAACTAATTTTAAAGTGATATGAAGAATTCGGTCAATGAAAGTGATGTGGAAATAACTCAACCAAATTTACCACTCACACATCAATTATTCAAATGAATGGAGTATGAAAATTATTAACACCAGTGGTTGAAGAATGAGTTAATGATTATGATAGACTTCTGAAACCTCTTAATCATATAGAAAAATGGATGTATCATGGGATCACTCATACTGATATAGCATGTGATAATAATGTGGTGAAATGTACACATATAATACACTCTATAACTATTATTGTCGTATTTGATTCTGATTTTATCCATTATTTAATAACTAAATAATTTGTTAAGGGGAAAAAATTAAAACCTAAAAAATTATATGTTGAAATATTAGTAAAAACTCTTCATGGTATGATGATCACATCTGAAGTCTATGATTCTCCTCTGGTTGAATTTTGTGCTATTTTTTTACTTAAAAATCTATGTTTTCTCCTTTTAGTTGATTTTGATATGATTTTGAGTATTGATTGAATTTAATTTTATGAATCCCATATAAATTTTTATGTAATGGATGTCCCATTTGATATTCTGAACCAAACTATGGTTGTTTGTTAGTGTGAGGATTAATAATAACTTCCAACAGAAATTATAACCATTTCATGGATCTTGATTCATATTCAAAGTGGTTATTTATCTCATATGGTTGTGGAGAACTCAACCTCAAAGACATGAATATTTTATAGGAGTTTGTTGATGTATATCTGGAAGATTTTCATAGTCTTCTTACAAATCATGAATTTGTGTTTTTTATAGAACCAATAACTAGTGCTTCACCTGCTATAAAGACTCTATATATAATAAACTCGATTGAGTTGTGGTAAATGGGGAAGTAACTCTAGAAGAATTATGATAAAAGATATATCCAACCAAGTTCATATACATGGATTGAATATGTTCTTTTTTTCATGAAAAATATAGATCCATGCACCTCTACATTTATTATAGTCATCTTAACAAGATTAAAATAAATAATAATTATCAATTTCCCTGTATTGAAGATTTATTTGATCAATAATGAGTATTTTAATATTTTTCCATGTTTTATCATTGATCTAGATACAATTTATTGATAATTCCATGAGAAAACATACCCAATATAGACTTTTATAGTAGTTAAATACACTAAAAATATATAATGATACCTTTTAGTCATCCTAATTCTCTCTCTATATTAATTCAGGTAATTAATAGAGACTTTAGATATTACCTTTATCAATTTTAGGTATTCTTAATAGATGATATTATTATTTACTCTAATACCAAATAATATCATGAAGAACAAATGATAAATATTCTAAAGAACCTACAGAAGGATAATTTATATGAAAAATTTATCGGGAATGAAATTTGGATATAAAAAGATTCATTTTTGGGTCATGTAATCTCACGAGATGGTATATCAGTTGATCCATAGAAGACAGAAGTTATTAAACATTGGCCGAGACCAACCACTGTGACAAAGATCCATAGTTTTCTTTTATTTTCTGTATATTATTGGCACTTTGTGTAGAATTTACCAAGTCTTTCAGATTCACTCACTAAGTAAACTCGAATGGGTGTTAATTTCCTTCTCACTGATGAATGTGAAGGAAGTTCCATGGAACTCAAGAGAAGGTTTGATAGTGCACCAGTACTCACACTACCCTACACTAGAGAAGGGTTTTTGATTTATAATGATACATAAAATTTGGGGATAAAGTATGCTCCTAGGATGAATGATATGATGATATCATATGCATCACACCAATTTAAGGTTAACGAGAAAAATTATCCAACTCGTTATTTGGATTTATAACTAGTAATCATTTCATTAAATACAATGGAGTTATATTTTTGGAAAAATCAAGGGAATATTTTGTTCATTATAAAAGATTAAAGTACATAATCACCTATAAATATTTGAATTTTTTCTATATAAAATGGTTGGAGTTGATTTAATATTATAATTACTCAATACATTACCACCTTAGGAAAGTGAAAAAGGTGTTTGATAGTTTGAGTCTAAAATATCTTGCTATATTATCTACGATAAGGATCGGAAAAGATCCAATATTTACGGATTTAAAAAGGAAGAACACTAAGATATTAATGGAAGGTATAAATATTATCTTAATCAAATGATTGTTCAAACATCTATCAATGTGAAGATTAAATAGGCACAAAAGGTGGATGTAGAGAAGAAAAATAATTTGAGGAATGTTTTTGAGTTTAACCCATAATGTGATGGAATGATAAGGTTCAAGAACTATGTATGTATCCCATAAATACCAGAATTGAACAGAGAACTGTTATAAGAAGCTCATATATCAACATTATCTATTCATCCTTGAAGTATGAAGATGTATAGAGACCTAAAAGAGTATATTTGGTGGGAAAACATGAATAATGATATTTTGAATTATGTAATTCAATGCTTAGTATCTAAAAAAGTTTTAGATGAGAGATTGAATTATTAGGGGACTTCACAACCACTTAACCATGCAGAAAATGGAAATAGTAAAGCATCAACATGGATTTTTTCATGAGACATATCAAAACGTTTAAAGAAGATATTGTTATCTAGGATGTAATCGATCACCATAAGAAGTCAGCACACTTCATGGATATAAGAGAAGATTTATCTCTTGACTGTATTTCGAAGAAATATATTAAGGAATTGGTAAGGTTTCATGGATTACCACATAATATTATATCTAATGGAGATTTGAGGATTTTCTGTATGTTTTGGAGAAGTATTTAGAAAGCATTATATAAAGAGTTGGGTTTCATTAATTGATATCATCATAAAAATGATAATAAATATTAAATAAATATTAAAAATTTGGAATATATGATATCATATTATCTAGATTTTAATGGTATTAGGGATCAAAAACTTCATATGTTGAGTTTTCTTACAAAAATATCATTTGTTCGAGTATTTAGATGGAGCCTTATGAAGCCCAATATGGGAAGAAGTGTAGAAATCCAACATGATGGGACAAATTTGGATAAATAAATATATTTTAGAAATGACATAGGTAAATAAATGGTAGAGAAGTTTATCCCTATTCAACATCACAACAATGCTGATTAGAGTCAACAGAAGAGGTATACAAACAATCATCAGAGAGATATAGAATTAGATGTTGGTGATATGTTATTCCTATTAATTTCTATATGGAGTATGGTTTTTTGATTTATTAATAAGGGAAATATAAGACTTAGGTATATTGGTTCATTTTATATTATTTATCATATTATGATGGATTCTTATTACTTAGCACTTCCACTGAACCTCTCTAATGTTCATTATGTGTCATGTCCATCTATTTTTATGAAGTACATACCATATCTTTAATATATACTGAACATATAGGTTATGAAACTTGATCAATATATTTTCTATAAAGAAAAATCGATATAAATCTTGGATAATATAGATAAATTACTATGAAATAGGACTCAACACTAGATTAAAGTCCATTAAAGGAATTATAATGTTGAGAGAGCCGCATGGAAAACTAAAAATGTGTTGAAGAATAGGTATCCCCATTTATTTTTATCAGGGTTATGGAATTTCATGATAGAAATGAATTTTAAATGGGTAATAATCTATAACCCCAAGGTTATATATATATTTCCTTTTAAATAAACTTTAGTTACTTGATACCTTTCATTACATGCAACACCAAGTCTAAATTAACCATTATAAAGAAATAATTTATAACCTAGATAATATATACGTAGGTATGAATTATAATATCCTCTTTATGGAAAATATTTATATAGTTTTTAAATAATACAAATTTATTGTTAAATTTATAACAAAGAAGGACTAATGTTTCAAAAAAAATCAATTTTTGATTCAAAAATATGTATTGTCAAAATTGGTTTTTATATAATTTTATGCACATGAATTATAATTAATATCTACCCTTTTTAAAAATTTAATTTTATTAAATGAATATTATTTTTTAAATCACCATGTAAATATTTTCTTACAGTAAATGTTTAGGATTTTTCTAAATATATTTTTTTTAATTAATAGTGAAAAATAATGTTTTTACAAAAAAACATGACTTTGTGACGTTATTAGTATATATTTATGATTTTTAAATTAATGAAACTTATTTATAAGACCAAATATGTATTTTATATGTGAATTAATAATTTTTATAATATTTTTTATAATTTATAAACTCATATTTGACATTTTTGATCTTAAGTAATATTTTTGACAAAATTATTTTCAATAAATTATACATTTAGAATTTTAAAATTATTATTTATTAATTTTACAAATTGAATCAAAAAAAATATATCAAATTATAAATAATTTTATATATATTATATAATGTGTTCCATTATTTGTGTCTTAAGGTATAAATTTTATATTTAAAAACTGGTTAATGTAAAAAATACTAAAATGGTAAAAGTGAGTAACATTTTATGTTAAAGACCTAACACGATTAAAAATGATTCCATTTGAATGGTTTAGGTGTGTAATGACTTTATATCCTATAAAATCCATTATTCTTTTAAAAAAATGTTTGTAACTTTCCTTGAGAGTGACTTCCCATTATTGACAACATTTGGGTATTTACCAAAATGTGGCTCCTTTTCACTTATAAAATGGGCACCCCTCTCCTCACTTACTCTCATGAAAAAACCGATATTTTTACAACAATATATGAACATTAATATAATATACACTAATATAAATTATAATGGTGTTTTTTCATTCTAAAAATATTATCGAATTATCATTTAATCAACCTCAGAATATTGATAATCTAAGAAGTGAGGCCTAAGTTATTAACCTTTCATTCATTATTCTAGTTCTTTATCCACATTTCATCTCCATAAAATTTCATTTATCCATATTAAATTTATATAATATCTATCATTAATATATTTTTATGTTATTATATTTATTTTAAAATCAATAACAACCCTCTCCTTTTCTATTAAGGAAAATGAAAACGTTATTTGTATGTTTTGTGGACAACCGCCTCCATTAATAAATGTATAGATTTCATTCACTTACAAAAATGGTTGTTTGTTATATTTTATTTAATGTATATTTTTAATATTTATTATATATTAATGTATATATAAATTTGAATTATTATTAACTGTTCTTTTGTTCCATCCATCAAAAAATGGGAACACCACTCGTGCGTACGTACGATCTGTCATCTCCACATAGTGATGTAATTCATTTTTAATCATAGAATTTTATTAAAGGTTAAAAATAAGTATATTATAATTATATATGAAATTTATTTAATGATTAAAATTATGGATATGGAGTAACCATGTTCAATGTTTAAGGACCATATTTGTCGAAATAAAACATACATAAAGAATGAACGATTAACACTATAAATGACAATGATAATGAAATATTCTAAATGAATGGGTGATAAGATTTTATAATTAAAATATATCTAATATTATAGGTAATATTATGAATTTATGATAAATTTATAAAAAATTATATTTATTATATATAAGTCCAGAGTGCTTACAAAGCAATATAGACTTGAGGTGAGGGTTTTTATGTCACAATCTATTTTTACTGGAATTGTATATGCTTAAATTTCCGAGGAAAAAATTATATTATCTATATCACCAAAATATTATGTACATTATTTTCCTATGTTAATTTATTGATATTTAATTTTTTCCATTAATTTTCACACTCTAATTTCTCAAAATACTAAAATAACTATTTCAAGTAAAGAGAACTATATTTCCCTATTTGGGGAGGAATCTTTTCCTACATGTATATATTTTATTAAAAAAATTCAATGTTTTTAATATTCCAAAAGTATTCATCAATTAAATTTTACCCATTTCTGACATTATATAAAAAAATTTGTAGATTCTTCTTATATTTTTTCCAAAATATATATTTTTTAATTTTTACTGAAAAAGTGAAAGAAATTTTTGTTTTAACATAAACAACATGAATGATCTTCCCCACTATCATGAGTACTATTTTATTTTAAGATTACATTATAATTTTACTTGGTTATTTTAAAATACATTTTTTTACATTATATTTTATAAATTTTTAGATTTTAAATATATGTTTTTAAATTGAAAAGGTTTTTTCCCTCAATAAATATTCTAGTGATCTTTTGATGGTATTTTAAAAAATTCATGTTTATTATGATTTATTAGGGATATCATAATATGTTACCATATTTATTATCTCTATATCGGGTTTATGATTATGAAATATTAATGAAACCCAATTTCTTTTCCTTTTTTTAAGATTTGATGTAGTGATAAATGCTTTCACGGTCTTGTGGCATAAATAGGAATTTATTAGGATTATGTTATGAGTTTGTTTGTTATAAACCATGGATGGGGGTTAAACTATAATCCAAGGATGTGTGGTTATGTTATAAAGTAAGGATGGTTGAGTCCTTTATAACCCTCCCAAACATTAGGTAATGATGATAAAGTTGATAAAATCCTAAGAGATGATAAAGTTTAATAGATGGAAGTCACTCTTAAGAGATTATTGGAAATCACTATATATTAATTATATTATGGGACATTTTCTATAATGATAGTATTGGGAGTGATACATGACTATGTAAATGATTTTATATGCTTTTTTGATTGTCGAAAACATATGTATTATTCTTTTGACACGTTCTCATGGATTCAGGTTGATTACTAATGATTATACACTCTTATGTATTATATCTTATGTATTATTTTGAAAACACCATACTTCATGTATCATGATTATAGCTATTTGACTTACTGGGTATGATTATTGTGAACCATCTTCATGTTATCAAGCCCCTTTTTTCTTATTGTCACTTATAATAATTGATTTATATCTATTATGTCTACCCTTATCGAGCATCTAAGCTAACAAATTTATTTTTTTCCCTTCCCCAAGTTATGAAGAGAGGTTTTTTGTATGATCTTCCTAAGAAGGGTAACCGTTTTGAATTGCCTAATGGAAAATAATGTTGATATGTTATGATCTTTTTTATATATCCATATTTCCAATGAATGTAATCCTTTACTGCTCTAGAATGGATCGTAATGATATATATTGAATTTTCCACCAATAAGATTTAGTAATTATGTAAGAAATGCATGGGTCTCTATATTTTTACCATTCCTAAATTTCATTATAAATCCATTTTTCCAATATTATAATTTTAATAAGGAAATTAAAAATAATATTCTTATGATTTTCCAAAAAAATACATCTGACTCTTTACTGAAATGTGAAAAGAATCATTATTTTAATAAACATTGCATGAATGGATTTTCCTTCCATTATGAATTATCTTAGTTTTGTAAAAAAATCAATTTTCCATGGTTATTTTGAAAGAATTTTTTTCATTAAAAATTTTCAAATGGTATGATTTTATATAAGTTATTTAAAAAAGAAAATTGTATCTTCCTTAAGAAACGTTACAGTGATCATTTAAAGTTATATTAATCTATAACACTATCCATTAATGTTTCTTATACTTTATTACTGCATACATATGAATGGATTATAAATAAGTTATGGGTCGGTCTGTTATATATGTTCTATAATGGTGAAATTTGTGAAGGTCTATGTGGGATATGATATAGATATTTTACATAACAATTTTTTATTTATCTAGTTTTCTAAATACACTAAACCTTTACAGTTTGTTCATGTATCATAATGATATGTAATGAATATTCATCTAAAATGATGTAATATTTATTTATGTAATGTTTTGATCCATATAGTTGTTATCCAATAAATATTTATTTTTTAGAAATTATGATGAGAAATATTTTGTGAGAACCCTTAGGATAACCTAATGTATATGAGAACATCCTAGAATATGGTAAAGAAATGAGAATGATTTTATTAGAAAATACATCTCAGTCTGGATGTAAGAAAGTATATGTGATTATGTCATAGATTAATCTATGGTTAGAAACTATGAATGGGGTGGATCGAGTACAAACCCGATTATCACTGATGCAAGATGAGTACCATATGTTTTCACACCAAACTAGACACTACCATGGAATATTTTTGGTCAATTAACATTTTATTTTTGATCCATTATAATGTATATGAATAGAGAATGACCATATATTTTCTTGATTAAACCTAAGGTATCATAGATTTAAATAAAAATGTCAATAATGATTTTTATGATGATTATTATTTCTTAATCTATTCATTTTTTGTTTCATTAAATATATTGAAAAAGAAGAAACTTTGTTAATACTGATTATGATGGGAAAATAAATGATCTTACTCCTAATAAACAAAAGGAAATTAGAGTTGTAATATGAAACCTTAAGATTATTCCTTACTACCTATCTTGATATATGATTAACAAACTCAACTTTTGTGAGTTTACTGACACACATAATAAGATAAAAATGGTGTTTTATAGGAGTTCAGTTGATGAAGTCCATAGAAGATAGACGATTCGGCTTCCTATATGTCAAGAAAGTGGGAAGAATCACCCAGGTAAATGTATCAAAGGAATGGGAAAATATTTAATTTGGGAAAATAAGTTCACCGTGAAATTAATTATTGCGTTAAAATGAAGAGATAAATATAGGGAAATAAGGAACATCTTAAAGTAACATTTATTGTTCAATGATATATATGTGGAGAATTTTAGAATTATATAAGGTAATGCCCTGATCTAAGGGTTTACACCTAGACAATGAAAAACTCTATATTATATAAATCACTGAAGTTGATCATGAGGGTTAATGCACACTTATCCTCCAATTGAGATTTTGGAATGTCATTTTTATGATTGTAAGAGTTTTTCCTATAAAAATGTTATTAATATTCCTTTTTCAAAAAAATTTGTGATTTTGATAATTGATAAGATCTTTATAAAAATATTCCAATTAAAGTTTTAAAATAAGGAAATGCCATTTGATATTAAAATAAATCATTGGTAATCTATAGGTTAGAGGATTAAAATGAACTTATAATAGAAATTAAATCCATTATATGGGTCTTGATTCCTAATCAAAGGGGGTATTTATCTCACATTTCTATAAAGAAAATCAGCATTAAAGATATGCCTATTGTACGAGTGTTTTTTATGTATTTATTAAATAATTTTCAAGTTTTTCTTTAAATAATTGTAACAATTTTTCAATAGAAATAATACATGGTGTTACACATATTTTCAAGAATCCATAGAAAATTACCCTCACTGTGTTCTGGGAATTGAGAAATATAATTTTGGAGAATCGTTGTATGGGAATAATTTAGGTAAGTCCATAACCTTAGTATGCACTGATTCTTTTAGTTAACAAGAAAGAAGGATCAATATATCTCTACATTGATTATCAGAAACTTAAAAGGATCATGATGATGAATAATTATCCTCTACCTCGTATTGATGATTTTCTTTTCCAATTATGATGAGCTCAATATTTTACCATGATTGTCCCTTGATCAAGATAAAATCAATTCAGGGTTAAAAGTAAATACATACCTAAGATAATCTTCCATTCAAGGTATAGACAATGTGTTTTTATAGTGATTCGATTTGGTCATATTAATTCCCCCACTACATTCACGTATTTACTGAATAGATTATTTAGAGATTACATCGATCAGTTTTTAGTAGTCTATATATATTATATTCAAATATATTTCAAGATAAATAGTGATCATGAGGATCATTTTATTATTTCACTAAATAGACTAAAAAATAGGTTTTTTTATGAAAAAATTACCTTGCAATACTAAAACATTCTCCTATAACTACATGAAAAACATATCATTATAGGTTTAAGACCATGGATATATGTAATATACATCATCATATGGATTGTGGATCCTAATTTTTTGGAAATAGGACTAATAGTTATAGCCATGGTAAATGTCCAGGGCTATAGGTATGTTCCCATAGGTATTGTCTATTTCTATATCCTATAGCCACATAATATGGTCATTGGGGAAAATATATCTATATCCATGGGGAATATCCCTAGAAATAGGCATATATTCGTATGTGTATTTATGGTTATAGATATATATCCACTATCAAGTATGTGGATATATCTTTGAGCTACGAATAAAAAAATTTATGGCTTCTCATATTACAACAACAATCATTATCTTTAGGAAAAAAAATCAAATATAATACAATATATATCACCATAATTAAATTATATCTATCATTAAAATTCACTATAACACCATAATTCAAGCTATATCTATGATAGAAAAATATTAAATATTAATATCAATATTAGCTTAATAAAAAAACTATTACATCAAAAAAATCAATGTATAAACAAATAATAAGATTTCTAGACTCAAATCAATATCACTATAACTATCCAAATCATCATCATCTACTAGAGAAACGAAAAAATCATTATCACCTCTCCAAAAAACACCAGAATCATTATCATCCTAAGCATAAATATCTGAATTTAAATTGGCACATAAATTAGTTGAAGGAGTATAGGAATACTCATAAAAACCTCATATAAATTTGGACACATTTAAGTAAAGAACACGTTTAATTATAAATATTTTATTTACTTTAATACATTGTATTTTCTATGTCATTATTAAACTATTTCTTATTCAACACTCACATAAATTGAGATAATTAATTGTCTTTCTATAACCCTTCATATGGGATGAAATATCAAACATCATTTATTATGGATGATGAAAACTAAAATAATGAATTATATAATGGAATAAAAAATAACAAGAATTATAGGATATAAGAAATAAAAGGTAACTATCATTATCAACCACAAGTAAGTAAATAATAAAGGAATAATTCTTGTAATAAAATTATGGGGCTCCACTTAATTCATGATGAAATTATATTTTCAAAAAAAAATTAAGAGGAATTATATATAATAATCAAATACCAAAAAGGAATATAATAACATTTTTTAAAATAAATACATAAAATATAATGATAGAATAATAATTAATAACTCACTAAATAAAACAATATTAATAATTATAAATAATAAATCACTAATCAAGGAATAAATCATACTTGATAAAAATTACTAAATAAAAATAGTATCATGGACAATTGATAACATTAAATATGAATTAATTTGCATGATAATTGATAAAATAACTAATCAAGTATCAAGTTACATGTTTACGATTAAATATTAAATATAATATAATGATTATTGTAGGAATCTCCTGGAGTTTTTATAAAAAAACACAGAAAACAGTTTAGATAAGTATCCCATGATTTATTTTTCAAAAACAAATAACAGGCCTAAAATAATTTTCTTTTTGAAAATTGGATAATAATAAACCAAGAAAATATGAGGAAGCTTGTGGTACACCTAAAAATAATGAAAGGGGTTTGGAATGAGTATTCTTCTTGTTAACCTTTTAATTTATCATAGTAGAAAATAAGGGGTTTCGTTAATCTTTCTTTTGAATCTTCGTCCACCAACCCCTATTGATACCCCAATTGGTCACCTCCAAACCATCAAACAACCCTCACAGCTAGCATCAGATCTCACTAGTGCTCATTGTCTCCAACTATGATCGCACCACTAGTCTGCCTCCCCAATAGTCACCACCACCTCAGCCTCACTAATGCCTGTGAATAGAAACATTCATGGAAATTATATATTTTACGGCCTAGGTAGTGATCATTTCAACTTTTATCAGTTGACCCCACAATATCAGGCCCCACCTCTATTATCACACTACATCCACTACATGCGAGATCCCTAGAACCACCAAATCGCTTGATCTTCCTACTTTGGGTTCCTCTCTTTGCAGACTATATCTATCATATCCCCTAGCACAATGATTTCCCTACACCTCCACATAACACACCACGGACTTTGTTGGTTACCTCCCCAGTGTGCACCCCTCTTGTTGGAGTTACTACATTCTATGTCACCACCATCATGACCCGCCACCCTTCTATGTGGTAACTCCCTATCTTGTAGTTCCTCTACCCTGATCATCCATCCAAGAGTTTGTTCTTTTCAACTCCCCCTATAATGGGCATGTGTGGATTCGTCCTGACCCACAATGGCCCTAGGAGAGTTTTTCCAAACCTAGTTAAAAAAATTCAGATAACCAAATATTTATTTCTAAATTTATTTATTAAAAATATAATAATTTTATTATTTAAAATGTTTAATTTAATTTTAGATTAAATTAAATTAATTTAGTAATTTAATATATGAATATATATTAACTTAATGATCTGACCTAAAAAATAAATTCTTTGAATTGAATAATTCATTTAATTTATATTTATTTCCTCAAACATAAATTTATTATAATTTAATTTTATCATGAATTTAATTTTCATGTTATATATTATTGAGTAGTAATCGACCCCTTACCTATATGAGTTTATTTTATTTTATTATTTATTACATGTGTTCTATATATGTAATATATAATTAATTTTTATTGATGATTTGTGGATCATCATTTTTGTTCAATATGTATAAGGTTTTGCACATCCATTCTCATATATATATATGTATATTCTGCCTCCCGAGAGCCCCTCACCTTCACACAAGTTTTCCTATACTATTTATGATGACGTTATAAGGTATGGACCACACCTATATGAGGTGGTGCGCTATATGAGAAGTGAAAACACTGGACAATGTGCAATTTGTGATTCATGTCATGGTCTGAATCTGGAATGATACCCTCAGGTCATGATTGGTATATTGGGTATAAATGTATCAACAAATATTTTATGCTCAAGACTAGTATGGTAATTTTTTTTCATTATCCATTGTTTATTATTTCATTCAATTTTATTTCTATGGAAATAGATAAAATAATAAATTGTAAAATGCATAATGATCTGATGAACGTATTCTATTAATTCATGATCATAAGTGAGCATGATAACATAGTATGATCATATTTAATAGAAAAGGATTTCATTCGTTAAAAATAGTAAAAAACCCTAAAAAAATATTAAGTCATGAAAGACTTCAATCATTTGAATTTTAACTTGACCAGGTTTATAGGGTGCCCATCAGCCCTAGTTGAGGGTGCCTCATACTACTAGGGAGTTCTTTTGAGAGTATTGGGTTAAATTCACTAATAATGGTAGAAAAGAAGTATCCATATTTATCTTGTCAGATTTTTAGATATAATCATTGAGTAAATCAAGTCTATGATTTTAGAAGTTGGAACATCACTTAACATATCATGGTCTTTCGAGTTAATACAGTTGGATAGTCAAACACATACCTTGAACTCCCCCAATAGTGGTATAGGCATAGCCTGTAATATATTATGGGAGGTTTCCAGAATCCATTACACTAGAATAATTAAGAAATATAATATTCTTATTCTAGTAGTGAGGGATAAAAGAGTGCGATAAAATAGTGGGATACATATAATGATTCAATTAATCAGTAACACCTAATAAATAATCAAGAAAGTAGTACTAATGGACTATAATTTAATATTATCTAAAATTAAAAGTAATACCACATATATATAAAATGATTGATATTGGTAAATTTAAATTTCTATACCATAATAATTTTTCATGAATAGTATTGGTACATTCCTATAGTACTACAATATAATATAATTTGAATTACAAGAGTCCCCAATAACTGTAGAGCTACATCTAGAGGTGAGGGTAAGAAAAATTATTAGAGTTGACTTTTGTATGATGCATATGATTGTTATATAATAATTCTTCATCAACACCCAATGTGAGTTTTCGATACAACATCCAGAAATGGATGATTTCACATGTTGTCTCATCTCTTAGAACCATGAGAGGAGAAAGAGAATCTAGATATAAATGGGTGTTGATTACACTGTAGAAGTGTAAATATGAAAGATGGAACATGATATTTCAATACATATCATTATATATATTTATCTCACATTGAATCCGGTTTTTTTTATATTACAAAATGATCAATACGATGAAAATGATTAATTGCCTTTAAGGTAAAGGTTCGATATGTATGTTAGAACTTATAGTAGGTATAATATTTATTAATTATGGTGAAAAAGTTGAAAGATAACCCAAAAAATCCAATGGAATATTTTATGATAAAGACACATTCACAATAAACTTCAATGAAAATATTTGGTTTATCATATAAGAGTTTATTTTCTCCGTATTTCATGATATAAGTCTTTAAATGTTTAAATTCCATGAACTGAATTGATGAAGAAAGTAGTAGCTTCTTCTTTAAGTATATTCTCAATTGTATGTAATGTTTCTATTTTACTTATTTGTTATTGAATACAACGTGATTATCAAATATATGTGTTAAACTACATAATCCAATTTAGAGAATAAACTTTACAAGAAGTAAGGTGTATTCTATAATTAGTTGATAAAGTATGATTCATATGTCAGTAGTGGAAAATACACATCTTCTAATTTGCAAGTTAATATTTCTATTTAAAATATGTATTGATTATATCATAACCATTTATCTCATTTGGTCATTGGACACAATGAGACATAATTAAAATTTATTCAACGAATGTTGTCTATGGTGTAAAATAATCAAAAAATAATTCATTAATTCTTGATCCATTCTCAATTCCTCATGAATATAAAATGTAAGACATATAAATACATTTGTGGAAACATAATAATTTTCAAGAAAAACTAAGTTGTTTTTAGTAATATATAAATTATGGTTATACAATAATTGAATTTAAAGGCCTTATATATTTTTGACACACTTATATAATTTGTTTTGGACAAAAAAACCCTTATAATAAATGTATGTCACAAAGATATCATAATTACCTCTACTAAAGAGGGTGAAATATTAAAATGTAATGTTAGTGGTAAATATACTACATAAGATTCTTTTTAGTTTGTTTAATAAATGTAAAAATAAAGTATACTATTTTCCTGGTGAGAAGATATGATTAGCTATGGTCTCATGACCTAAATATTATATTAAACCATCATTCATGGATTGTTATAATGTGGCATGAAATAATTCCCTAAATGAAAATTTCCTTATACACATCACAGTTTTCATGTTACTGTTAAGGATCTAGGATGAGTCTTACATGTTAACATTAATAAAAACAATGTAGCATTGAGTAATTATTAAAAAAATTGTATACACATCAGATTCATGATCTATGTAAAAGGGGTTCAAATGTTGAGACTTATATCCTTCATAGATACTTATATTATTCCTCAAGACATTCATCTCAGATAATGGAATTATCCCATAATAACATTACAACTATAATGAGAAATGAATATCATATGATTTATTGTTTGATATAAATTCATTATGTCATAATAACATTGTGTTTATATATAAAGAGTTCATTAATAATATAAAAGAACATACATTAAGAAAAACGAAATGTACTTCTAATTTAGTATCCTAAAGTTCACATTGGATATAATTTGAATCCGTTTTATAGAATAGATATAATAAAGCCCTAGAATAATATAAAAGGGTTCACATCTCTATTTTGGATAGTCTGAGAAAGAATGACTTGGATCTAATAAATGTTGTAGAAGAACATATATTTTGGTTAGGAACAGGTTCAAAAAGAGCTTGTGGAAAAAGAATACTCTATAGACATATACTTTATAAGAAGGATAAAACCATTGTAATGGTTTTACATTCATCAGGGATAGTGATATGTTATTCATTAAGAATAATGGATCTTACAAGTAAGAATTAAATGGAATCAAGATTAAATTGAAAAGATCGATTTAAATTTAATAACGGATTCCATATATGAATGTACATGGGTTTATTATTGTGAATATTATAGAGGTTATTCAAGTGAGAATATATGTGGGTGGTACATGTGTGGTACCCATGAGGATAGATTTGTAATATAAATTCATTAACCCTAAGTACATTAGAATTTTAATTGTCATTGATACTATATATGATCATTAAATTTATTATTGGATGTCTACACTACTAATACCAGATGACATCTATAGGATGAAACCTGAAACTATTGGTGAAACCATAGAATTATAATAAGGGGTTAAAGTTACAAAAATATATTTTTTGAATGAGGTAACTAATAAATAAATATAATTTTCATTTTAAGGGAATTTTTCAATATGCCTATAAGTGTTTTTTGGGAGTTACACTATTTTCCCATAAAAATATGGTTAATAATATAGGGAAAAAACTATTGGTCTTATAGACAGTTAAGAATTGGATGAAATTAAATATCTAGATATTGACATAATGTAGTTACCTATGTTATATGGAATAGGATATACTAGGGTAGATATAATGTTCTCTTAGACATAGTCAATAGTATATATACTGACATGTTATTGAAAAATAAAAGCTGTAAAACATCAAGAGAGAATTTTTACCAATTACAGTGGGAATAAATTTTTTCATGATTAAATGTATAGTAAATAAGGTTGATTAATGTTGTGAGTTAAATTCTATATGTTTTTGTGATGGATCAATCACATATTACAATATATGTATGAGAAATTATATTTCAATCATATACATTGTGGTAGAAAAATATCAATTATAACTAGGAGAACTATATGGGATACAATCAAAACTATCTAATTATACAATATTAATAACAAAGAATATATTCCTAATATGTAGATAATAAGGGATACTAGTTATAAGTAGGAAAAAATATCTTCCATGGATCAAAAAGATCTAATATCATAATCAGGAAATGTTAATGATCAAGTGAATATCGTTCAGGTCAGTGGTAAATATATCTAAAAATATTGAGTGGGTTGTGTCTTATAAGGCCGATAAATAATTATTATATGATATGAAAAAATTTGTTTCAGTTCATGGAATCTCACCTATTAATGAATTTTTTATCATTATGATAATTCTGTTACTATTACATGACATGATGTCAAATTATGATAGTGGAAAAAATGGATATAGTCTGGGATATCATCTTTTGAGGAGTCTTAATCAAGGAGGTTAAAGTTGAAGATAGTAGAATAGCCAAGAAGTGGAAAAGTAGAAGGGCCATGAATAAATCCATAACTCAATAGAAACATGATCTTAACATGTATGAGCTAAAATAATTAGTTATGTAGTTTTATCATGTTTATTTGGGAGTGTTGAAAAATGTGTTCCCTAGACCCAACTTTATTACCTATTTTATTGTTACCATATATTGTATCCAATGAGTTATGTATGACGTTGACTTACTATAATTTTATTGATATTTTATTCTAAATATATGGAAATTTATATATATTATTTATTGTAACAAAAGGTTATAGCAGTTCTCAGTCTATAATTTCATCCTTGAGATACTATGAAATTAATCTTAAAAAATTTTCATATGGTCTAGATACATAATTTTGACTATAAATATATGATTTATAACTGTAAGGTGTTTGGGGATCATAAGATTTGAGGCTTATTCTCAGGAATTTTACACTTGGTGATATTGATTAGATGAGATCATGAGTAATGGCCCTCCAATAAGAACAACACATGTGTTTTGTGACATTGGTTGTTCATATCTATGAACATGTGTATTGCTGTCCTAACTTGAGATCATTATCAATGTCTTCCTCTTAATCGTGTACTTTGATGAATGTAAAAAATCAGGACTTGGACGTTCTGGAGAGGTAACTTGTGTTGGGTGCATCTTTGGTGGTATAAAATTAGTTGAAGGGTTAAGATAACAAAAATTAACTTTGGAGTTGAGGTAGTGATATCTTTGGAAAATTTATTCATGGTGGTAGTACCTTCATTAAATCCATGTCCATAGTAGTCGATGGTTAGTCTTCCCAATTAGATCAACAGATAATAAAAAAATAATGCATGATGACACAAGCTATGATTGCCACATTATAAGATATTGTGTTACAAAGAGAATATATTGCACAGTGCATGTTCGTAGGATGTTTGTGATTGTTATGACTATTAATTTTCTATTTAGGTGCCATGAAGGGTTACTATACTCCACTCTTGGTCTAGGAATGGTATTTACTGCTAGCGAGATATGTCCCTAGAGGTTCATAAAAAATAGTGTATTCAATAGTTTTCCCTATTCTAGTGAATATGTGTATAGGAAATTGTGGTCCCTGCCATATGGTATGGCTGTTTCCCAAGTATTAATAATTAGTGATTAATAAATTAATTCAATATTATTCAAGTATAAAAAAATTGAGTTGAATTTGTTTATTTAAATTATTTAACAGTATGTAAGTAAATACATGGAATAATATTAAACAAATAAATATTATTTTAATATTCAAAGTTCATTTAATATTAAAGGAATTATTATTCAAGTTAATTCCAAGGTTTTATCATGTAATATATTTAATATATATTACAAGTTATTGATAAAAATATTAATGACATTATGATAGTGTTATTTTGTCACAACATGTTTTTAAAATATTATTTAGTGTGTGTTATATATAAGAGGGTTGAGGAACCCTTTATAGGTATTTATATCTCCCAAAATATAATTACAGGAGAATCTCTTTTCCAACACTAATTCATTCCAATGGATTGAGAGCTCCAATATCCTCATCCAACAACCAATAGAGAGAAATCTATCATCTGAACTTTCGATATTTGATCTGTTTCACGTATAAAAAGGATGGGATCATGGTGATCATTGTAGTGTCAAAGGAATAGTCAATGCTCCATGATAACACCATGAGTTTGATGGTCGATGATAGGGATGATTCGTGATGTTCTTGGATAATCTAGAGTGGTTCAAGATTAGATCCTTCAGTCAAATATTTTTTTTATTTGCAATAGAAAAATGAATCTTTAGTTTGAATGGGATGACGAGTTGTAAAATTTTTTTATTAAAATTTTGCAAGCCCTTGGACCTCTATCGAGGATTGGATCGCTGGAGATAATGAATTTAAATCACTTTAGTGACAAAAAATTCTAAATATATATCCTACTAGCTTCCACTGTATTCCATGATACCTTCAATAAAATATTATATAATGAATAAATATCATACTTATGTCATGATTAGTAATATGGAGATGATGGAACCATGGCCAAGTTGAAAATACTAGAACCATCAACCTGAAACATGCATCGAAAATGGATTACAAGTAGAAAATAGGGGTATAGCCATGGGCATAGCACATGAGACTCCTCTTGGCGTGGATGTATCTTGGAATCTATATTTATAGGTTGTATTAGATATAGCCATGGGAGCCACCCCTGGATATATATTGGCTGGTCCACATGGATATCTTGGTTAGTCCAACTGGACACCTATTTCCATAGTCCTTTTATCCATGGTAATAGGATATTAAAAAAATATAGAAAGATGTTGGATTTGATCTCACCCAACATAACCACAAAACTGCATGTCTTCCAATTTTCTAGAATTAATAATTTTAAGATTTGACGTCACAAATGTACATATATATATATATATTGTAAGGGTATTAAAAATAAAATCATTAGTGCATTTTGAACCCATCCCATAGATGTAAACAATGAATTATTTTTTACTATGTAATGTTGGTTTTTAAGAATTTCCATATAAATATTTTATATAAATATATATGAAGAAAATGGCCAATATTAAAATTTCAATGTGGAGTTTTAAACACATCACATAGTGGGAACAATGACAAACTCTTCCCACTTAACAATGTAATATTTGGTGATTATATATGATATTATGAATATATGTATATATATCTGTGTCTGTGTGTGTGTGTGTATTTTTTGTTTCTAAAAAAATATATAGATGGATTTCGAAACATAGCTTAGGTGGAATAGAAGTTGTGTTTATTCCACTATACTAATCTAATTTTTTGAAATTGTTATTGATAAATATGCTTATATATATTAATAAATATAATTTTATAGTCCTATAGCTAATGATTTTTTCAAGTATTTAGGATTTTTTATATCCATAGGAAAAAATGATAGTGGTTATAGTTCTTTCCCATAATAAAAATACATTGCCATCTTTTTAGCATGGGAAAAAAATTTCACATCAACCTATAGCCAGGGTCATATGGCCCGTGGATATAGGTGACCAATGGACATAGGGATATATCATTGAGTGTTGTCCAATATATATAGGTAACATAAATACATGGCCACTTCTGCCTATAGATATAGTTTTCATATATCCACAGGCATATATGCTCGTGACTGTAGTTCTTTTTTGTATTAGTGGATATGGTTTCCCTTAAATGTTAATTTTAATGAAGAAATTATTAATAAAATAATAATTGGAAATTATTAAGGAACGATACATTGTAACTTATATATGAAATATTTTTTGAAATATATGTAAAATAAATCAATATTTTTTTATATAAGATTTTTTAATGCATACAAAGTAATACAGTACTTGAGGTAAGGGATTTATGTTTCAATCACATTTTTATCACGATTATTTATGATTTTATTTACATTGAGAGTAGTTATGTGATCCTTATATGATAAACCCATTATATATTCTTCTACTCTAGTGATTAAAATATATTTTAAGTTGTAATAACAATTTCCCCTCTTAGGTACTCAAAATGGTCTATAATATTTTTTAATGACATGTTCCCCTTATCTATACTATTTTGGTTTGGAATCATTCTCCACCTTCTCCATGATCTATAAAAAAATTTCAATAATGTTTTTACTATGATCTAATGAATTTTTAATGTTATTTTACCTATTTTTTACTTTTATTTTTTTAAAATAACCTTCTTTTATTTTTATAAATGAGTTAGTTTTACCAAAGGTTTGAACAAAATATGTGTTTTTAACCATTATGTCATAAACCAAATTTCCTACCATCATAACCACTTAAAGTTTTGAAGATTCATTTAAAAGTTTCCATTGTTATTTTCAAATAAAAAATTCCCTTATTATTTTGGTTATTTTTATATATTAATTAATTTATTTTTAAATAAAAATTGTATTATCCACAAGAAATATTTCAATACAATTTTAAAGTAATTTTTCATCTTTATAAAATTCTTTTGTGTTAATTTTAAATTATTGGGGATATGATCCAATGATAAAATAGGACCAAATTATTTCAATAGATAAATTTTGATTATGATGATGTGATTTTTATAAAACCCATTTATTTTCCATGGGTTATGTTGTGATGATATGATGAATGCCTTATGATCTTGTGGCGCACATATATATTAATAATGTGATAGGTGGTGATGTTATAAACCAAATTTGTGTGCATTTGTTATTAAGTAAGGGCTAGTGGTTACATTTTAATCCATATATGGGTGGGCCTATTATATCCCTCTGATGCATTGGGTAGTGATGATGGAGTTAAGAAACTCTTAAGAGATTATGGAGTTAATAAACTCTTAAGATACTATAGAATTAAGAAACTCCTAAGAGATGATGAAGTTAACTAGATATAATTTAATCTTAAGTGAATGTTGGAATTATCCTATTTTGGTGATTCCATGATGAATATATGATTCCCCAATATATCATTAAATTATCTATTCTTATTCCATAAAATACCTATGACATAATCTTATACTTATGATATGTTGCCAGGGTTCATGATTGATTAATGATGATTTGTCTCTCTTATGACTCATGTACTTTAAAATGGTAAACAATTTTACTATGACTCGTTATTTATGAGATATGACAAATTGGGTATGAATTTTGTATGATATGATTTTGATTTCATGCCCCTATTCTTATCTTATTCTTGTATATGATCATCTATTGATATATCCAATGTTTCCCTTATAGAACACCTAATTTAAACCCATTCTTATGTTTCCATTTTACCTAGGTTATGAAGAAAGGTTTTATGTTGGTATGTCTAAGATGGTTGTAGTGAAAGAAGAACTTTTTGGGAGATGTTGATGATATTTCAAGAAATATCTTATTTATATATCTAGTCTCTAAAGACAATAAATATATTTCTTTATGTGTCATGGAAAATTTCATATGTATGGAATATTCATCTAAAATAATGTAATATTTATGTATGTTATGCTTCGGTCACCTCAATATGGGTACTCTAGGACTCATCCTAAGCTACCACATAACATATACACTAGTAGTTCATAAATTCAGACTATGTAGAGGAGTTGAAAACTATAATAATGGGTATTTGGTTAACCATCCATAAAAATAAAATCAATAAATAATATATTAATGAGAAATCCATTCTCTAAAATTTTCTTAAACACCCTAGTGTCATTTCCACACCATTATGCATGGTATATTTCATTCCCTACCTCTAGAATTGATCATAAATATATCACTAGTATCCCATCCAATTGTTCGTAAAAAATTTCATACCATATCAAGTTATCAACAATAAAATAAAGTCTTGGTAAGGCTATAATCATATTATAAAATGTATAAATATCAATTTTATTTTTTCATAACATAATAAAATGAACTAAGGATATGTAATCAAGACATCCAAGCCTCCCACAAACAAGAATGGTCTCATTCAACCATTGACAATTTTTATTTACCAAGAAAATATGGTAATTATCATCTTAAATTAACGTGTTTATTATGCATAGGTTTTACAAATAATATACCTAAAGGTAGTTGTAAACAAAATATAAGAATCAATATAAATAAGATCTAATATATACTCCTAGAAAGCTAGGATTTCCTTAAAAATTGTAATTAAATTATAAAACTCTTTCATTAACCACTTAAAATTACAAAATATACATTGTTTACCCATTTCGAGAAATTAAAAAATTACAAACAACAAAATCAACAAAATACCCCTATGAATATAACAAGCTATCAAATAAATATAATTTGGTGGATTCAATAATAATGTAAAACTCATATGATCATAATAACCTATCCATTTATTTAATATGCATATCATGAAATATTAATTATTTGAAATATTAAATAATTCCCCATTTCAATTATCTAATATCCAAAATTATAAAACAATTCTTATTATAAAGTAATTAAAAAATAATACAAAATACAATAATAATCTCAATAAATAATTTTATTGTACTATATGAAAAAAAAATATTTTGGTTCTTTAATTCTATACATTGGATTAATTTACAAGTACTCTATATGTTATTATCCTTTTATATTTATTAGATAATTTCTTGTATAATAATATTTATTGATGCCATGTGATACTATCATCCTTTGCTTCTATATAATTTTAAATATTTTTAAATAAACATTCATTTTTTTGATTTATATATTATTTTTATCATTCATAAATATAATCATACCAATTTACCCAGAAAAATTAATCCATGATTAATTCACCCCATGCACAAAAAATTGAAGAAATAAATTCCTAACCACATGAGTGTTTTAAAAAGATTATGTACATATAATGGAGAAGAAATAGGATGTAGGTTGTGTGGGAAACATGTAGGAAGAAAATGGGAAAATATAATAAGCGTATGAAAGACTATAATATGTAATGTTGGATCACTTGAGTTTGAGAGAAATCAAGGAAAATAAACAAGGGAAAATAATCCTTGTTTATTAATGAATAGAGATAATTCTATTGGATATCTTTAAAAACTCAGTAATATTTCATTTTAAGTCAACATTATCTCTTGTTTCCATTAAATCCCATCTAATTACTGATGCAAAAACAATTTATAACACCTAATATCAAGGAATTAAAAAATATAATTTACTTTTATTGATTCTGATTTTAAATCCCCCCTATCCCTTTTACATTCTCTTAATTTTTTTTCAAAAAGATAATTTTCATAATTCTAGAATTTCTAGAAAAAATAAAAAATTTCTACCTAAACAAAAAACCATCCTTGAGGATTGATCTTGTTAAGAGACCATAATTATTGACTTCATAAACCATAAAATTGATAGTTCAGATCAACTATATGAATGAATAATCAAGCATGATGATTAGCCATCGAAATCTGACAAGAAACTGTAATGATCAGATTCATGGAAACCCCATAAACCACATTGATTGACCAAAACACATGGATCTTCCAAATTAACAAATGATCGATTTTTTGGATCAATCACATGAACAAAAAAATTACCACATGATCAAAATATGGACCACATGACCTATGGATCAACTGCATGTACAAACAAGTCCAAGCATAAAGGAATAAACACATTGTCAGTCAAGTGGCCATAGAAACAAATCTACACTGCATGGTCACACAATTGACCACATGGATAAAGGAAGTATTGACCACATCACCAAAAAATTAACCACAAAAATTAATAAATAGATCAAACATATGATCAAGAAATGAGACATAAGAATAAACCTATTGGCATTAACAATAACCAAGTGAACATAAGAAAAAACTTACAACTACATGGTTAGTTAAGAGACCGCATGAAAAAACATATGAATTCAAATAGGTAAAAGAATATAATAACCCTCTTGACACCAAAAAGTATTATAAAAAACCTAACAAAATTCTCTATATATGGGACCTTATATAAGATACCTATCAATAAATTCTCATCCTTAAGAATTTATATCAAACCTTAATGAATGGAAATGAGACCAAACAACCACCATGTGGGGTACTTCTCAAACATATCTATATATCAAGAACATATCTATACCACTAGTGTAATAAAGTGCCTCACCATGAAACATCAACAACCAACCTCCAAAAACACTCTCGCGGGAGATACATCTCAAATAAGGTTAAAAAACAAACAATAATCACATAAAGGAAGAGAAACAATATCAAAAAATAACATAAGGTTAGACAATACATATCAATAATTATCAAACATAGCATCAAAATAACTTGGGATGTTGAGCATAATTTTGTGACTCCCTCTGCCTTGTTCTCTCCTCCAACATGTCATGTCATCAAAAAGTACAAACCAACAGAATAACATGACCACGAAACACCTTATCATAATAGTCCTGAGTCTCAATAGTTTATTTCTTGAATGTTATCTTCAACATCCTGTTGACCCCAGTCAATTATGTGGGAATAATCATAAGGATATTAAAAAAAATCGATACATGGAATACATCAAGAATAAAATTTATCTATGTTGTTATTGTTAACTGATATGAAAAATCTAAATTTCATTATAATACCTAAAAAGGTCCAAAAAACTTGTGGGAAAGCTTACAGCAATGATAGAACCTTCATTGCTAACAATTAGGATACATCTTTAAGAACCCTTGATCTCTAATTCTGAACTCTTGTGGCCTCCTCGTATAATCAACATAGGACTTATATTGATTATGTCCATCCTTTATTAACTTGTGGATCACTTGTAACTTATTTTTCATACTCCAAAACGATTCAAGTCCAAGAACATCAAACTCCCTGACCTCGATCCAATAAAAATAATATTGGAAAGGTCACCCATATAGTGCTTCAAACATAGACATACCTGTACAAAAAATAGTTTATTTTTGGTTTAAGAGAACTATACCAAGTGAAGGTGCCTCAGCCATGATACCACAAAGACAATAATAAATATGTGAAACATGTCCTCTAAATTTTAGATATCCCACACTATCTGACCATCCAAATGTGGGTAAAAACTAATAATGATATTGTATGATCCCTTAGAAGCCTGTTAATTTTACCATATCTAGTTTAGAAAAAGTAAAAAATTATCATTATCATCAGATTATAGAATTCATAATGGTTTATTTTTATATAATTGAACTATCCCAGATAAAATCTATTTTTTTTGTATTATACTACTAAAATTAAAACACATTTTACCAACAAATATAGAATTTAATAGAAATTAAATTTACATCAAAAATATAAATATATATATATATATATTAGACATTTAAAACATATTGGTTTATAAAATTACAATATAATAAGTAAAATTTATCACAAACATTAAAAAACATCAGTATTACGTTATATTTCTCTTATGACCCCCTCTCAAAAGAGCCCAGATCATGCTACAGGTTTCCAAACAAACCACCCCATCTCAGGACAAAGAGTACACATATGAAATGAAAATTATTATGTTATTAAGACTATAAATAAACAGATGTAAAATATATATGAAACAATACGTTAATAAAATGAAAATTTTATACTGAAATCACACATTTTGATTCATACATGTAACACCATATATCGAATTGACGTGTAACAAGTTCACTGTAATGCCCTATTACTTTTCTATCAAGTAAGTTTAAATATTTTAATTTTGTTTCTTTTTGTGGGACATTTTTAATAACCCTAAAATTGGGAGGATACATTTAGTTGTGATGTAAGGGATTTATTTCAATTAAAAACATTAAACCAGTTGTTTCTACTATTTTTTGGATAGTTACACAACATTTAATCTCAATTCACGGCGACTGATGGATGCCAAATAGATGTCGTGATATAAATACATAGTGTGAATTTTACAATCTATGTAAGTGTAACACATCATGTAATGTATAAAATTGTGGTTTTAATCCCAGATGATGCATTTTTCATCATAACATAAAAGGAAGGATTTTGATGACATGTAAAAGTATTAAATGCCATGTAATTACCAGAGTTTAAACCTTTATGGTTTAATATTGGTTTTTGAGGCTTCATTATATTTTTTAATCTTCATCTCTCTACTAAAGATCTTACCCTATGTGATTTTTGGATATTTCATTTGGTATGGATCTATTTTTTCAATGATTTATCATCATTTGTTTAGATTTCTCTTTTTTGGGTAAGTGTCATTCTTGGTTATTCTCTGGTTTTGGTTGTGGTTATGTTTTAATTGTGGTTTTGTGATTAGATAGAATTTTCTATTAGTTTTTTCTAGATTTATGTAATTCCATTTTTTTAAAGTCGTTCTCTTGATTTTTAATCCCCATTGTCAAAGACGGTTATGTTTTTAATCATTGATGTAGTTGTATCTATCCAAGAATTCAAATTTCTTGAATTTTCTATTTTACTTATTGATTCAGTTATATTTGAAACGAAATTGCATTTGATGAAATTGAAAAGGGAATGGGATCATTTTGTCATTTAAAATGGAATACCATTTATATAGAAAGAATTATTTTCAAACCCCAAAAAAGTTTGTTCTAACTTTGAAATTGTTTATTTATAAATATGTGAGCATATTTTTAAAAACATAAATTGACAAAATATTCACACAGGGATCTTTTGGGTCCTTAAGAATGAGACATGAGAAACCTTAGTGTGTGTAACCCCAATAAGTGGGATCCTCTTATATATCTATAGACTGTGGAAGGCCTCAATATTTTTTAGATCCAACCTTATGCCTTTTATTTGGCACCTGAGATTCTAGTATATATTTTCCCAGAGTATAGAGCCCAACTTGAAGGATTATTTTTTGTTTCTAGTTTATTATCGCGTGATAGATTATTTCATGGATATTGGATCACATGGTCATTTATATTTCAGTATGTTTAACTGCTTTCTTTTATGACTTACTTGTTTTTGGATTCGGAAAACATTATATGAAATTTATAAAAAATCCAAGTAACGTTTAAGAACTGTTTTCAAATGGTTTTATTGATAAAAATGATTATGAAACTATTTTTTAAGTTAAATATTTTAATTCTTGATTTTAGAGATTTATTATAATATTTGGTGGTATCCTACTGGGATCTATTTCTCACACCCTATTTCTACCTTTAGGAAGCTGTAGAGCTTGTTTTGTAGGACAAGAGAATTGGAAATTGAATTTTGTATCATGTTGGCTTATCTTTATGTCTATGTTTTTGTTTGGAATATTTTGGAGTTCATTATTGTTCACATGGAGACTTTTTAGGCTATACTTGTCTTACTTTATGGTTTATATTATTTGAATTAATTATATCTCTCTTTGTTTCTTATTTTTTACTTTGGTTGTACATCTTGTTTTTCTTTTATATGAGACATTTTTGTTATCTTTGTTTTACCTTACCCTGTAATGAGTTAACTTGTGTGACTAATTTGCTTCACCCAATTTGATCTCTTATGATTTTTTATTGAAGGGTTTACTCAATCATAAGTGTGGTATTACTTCATGAGTTAGTTCTATGTTTAACATATACAAGAGTATGATTTTTGAAATTATAATTGTAGGTGTAGAATAGGGTTCTATTTAGCTCACTCTCATTACTGAATTATAGTTTCCATGGGTGGTAAGTCTTAAAAATAGTTTTTAGGGTCAATCAAATGGATTTAATTAGAATTATAATTTTGATGTACTTAATTACTATGTTTATGGATTTCGTGTGTGTAAGGTCATTTGAATAAACTAATTGTGTATTTAATTTAGATGGACCAATTCATCTCAAAGGTTGTTGTCTCATTATGGTATAATTCATAATTACAATAAAATATTAGTATTTTAAAGAATTATGTTGGATTCTGTAAGTTGGTTCAATGGTTTTGGAAATTTCTATTGACTAATTGGTTTTATTTGATATGTTTAATTGAAAATGGATCCTAGAATATATCATCCAAATACAAGAGGGGAAGCTGTGAGGTAGGTTCTGTGGGAAGATCCTCCAATGGACCCTTCTTTGGTTGAAGTAGTTATTCATACAATTTAGTCTCTAGGTACAATGGTCACAATAATCCAGGGATGAATAGTGGATCATGGCTCATAATTTACCAAGAAGCATCCACCTACCTTTCGTGGTGACAAAGTACCCCAGGAATCTTAGGAGTGGATTGAATGGATTGAGAGGATATTAATCTTTTGGAAGAATTATAAAGATTCTCATGTGAGATTTTCTACATATATGATCGAGGTATCTGAAAGAATATTGTAGGACTCTATAGTGCAAGATATGTTTTGTGAGGATCTTAGATGGATTGATTTCAAGAAAATAATTAATCTATATTTTTACCCTAAGAATTTATGTGTGGTAAAGAACTGGGATTTTCTAACCTTGGATCAAGGGGTGTGTACCATTTTATATTATTCCATCCGTTTTTCTAAGTTACTGTGTAAGGAACTGAAGCTAGTAAAAATGATTATATGAATTCTTGGTGGTTCAATATTGGTTGTAGGGATGATATTCAGTCAATTATAGCTTTTTGTGACATCTATCCATTTTTTATGTATTTGATAAAGCATCATTGGCTGAGGTACACGTATCCAGAAGGACAGGTTTTGGAAAAGCATCAATTGGTGGAGTGATTAGCTAAGATTCTTCTTCTAGTCAGAATAGGATGCATTAGAGTGCTCAATTTTTTGTAGGTCAAATTTCAAGGGATTATTTAGGGAATAAATAGGTTATCCATTATATTTGTGGGAGGTGTGTTTATATGAGCCCTCTTTTCAAAGAGGCTCCTAGAACATTTCATCTATGTGAGTGATATGGCCATTTAAAATGTTTCTGTAACATGATGCCCCAAGGAAGTATAGTAAGATCCACTTTTACAAAGGGATAATATGTTCATTTTGATTATCAAAAGATTTATGTGTCTCATTGTCAAACCAAGGGGGTATATAGGTGGATATTTTTTGATTGAGTTATGTGGTAGAGTATGATCCAGATGAATCAGAAGGAGAGACAACTAATGTTAGAGGTATGGTTTTCATTTTTTTCTTATATGTTTCTTTTTTTTTTTTTTGATAAAGGTGCTATTCATTAATTTATATCCTCATAGTAGGATTATGTTTTTGGTTTTAATTCATATTTTATGCCATTATTAATAAATAGTTCCATTCCATTTGGAAATTTGTCCAAACAAGTTTTCAAATGGCCTATGTGTGGGGTGAAGATAGCTGAAATTGAGGTGAAATGGGACTTCCTAGTGATTGATCATGATATTTATGACTCAATTATGAGTATGGATTGGATGATCATCACATATTCCCAAATAATTTTTTTTCATCTTCAGGTATAGCTCTTATCTATTGATGGGGTCACTCATGTAATCTTGGGTGAGTGGGAATCTTGATTAAAAAGGGTGGGACAAATTGTTTCTTATGTCGGAGTAATATCAAGAAATTTTTCAAAGATGTTTATTGATGTAGCTGACACTTGTATTGGTGATAAGATACCTACTATTTTGTGTGCATACCCTAAGTTATTTCTAGATAATTTTTCTGGTTTTCCTCCATAGATGGATGTCAAGTTTATTATTGACCTACTCCTTAGAATGATTTCCATTCCTATGTCATCCTACCATATGGAACCTCCTATATTGGTGTAACTTAAGGTCCAACATGACGACCTAGAGGTGAATAGATTTATTCATCCTAGAATTTCACCATGGGCTATAATAATGAAGATAGAACTCTCAGACATTGTATAGACTATCGAAATATGAATTGAGTGAATGTTATGAATAATTATCCTTTAGTAAGAATTTATGATCTCTTCGAAAAGCTTAGAGGGTATCATTGGTTTTCTAATATGAACCTATAATCAGTTTACCAATGGTTATGATTCCAAGAGTAGGAATTACATAGATAGAGTTTCAGAGTCAATATAGGCATTTCAAGTTTCTATTTATGACATTTGAACTCACAAACACTCTTGCAGTGTTACTGGATTTGATAAACCAAATATTTCATCTGTTATTGAACTCTTTTGTTATTTAATTCATAGATGATACCTTTTTATACTCCAAATCAAAGTAGTAGAATATGGTCCATTTGTATTTCTTTATTTGAACCTTGATAGAACATTGACTGTATAGTAAACTATCTAAGTGTGAGTTCTGGATATGAGAGGTGAAGTATTTTGTGGAATGGGATATCTGATAGGGTCATCTATTTGAATCTTAAAAAGGTTTAGGTAGTTATGTCCTGGTTGAAGCCCAAAAAATGATTTAAATCCTAAGATTCATGGGGTTATTAGGTAATTATAGGAAATTTGTTTGGGAATTCTCCAAGATTGCATCTCTGATGAAAGCTTCAACCCGTATAGATGTGAAGTTTGATTGGGATTAAAAATGTTAGAGATATTTTGTGGATCTAAATGTGGGGTTGACTAGAGAACCAATTTTGATTCTCTCATAACCATGATCATGTTACGATGTGTTTTGTGATGATTTTTGCATGGGTTTGGGGTGTGTCTTGAGGTTGGGGAAATGTGTGGTGGCTTATGTCTCACACCAGTTAAACCCTCATGAGAAGAACTATCATGCCCATGATCTTGAGTTATCAGTGGTTATGAATTCACTAAAAACATGGAACCACTATCTTTTTGGGGAGTGATTTATAATGTACTTTGATCACAAAATATATAAGTATGTTTTCACTCTAATAGATCTGACTTGTTGCTGAGACGCTGAGTTGATAAACTTTAGAATTTTGATTTTTGTATTGTATATATCCTTTAGGAATGGTAATTTGGTGGCTAATTAATTAGTTAGAAGATTATAAAAACAAGCAGTGAATGAATCAATTTAAGAGTTTTATATTATGGGATGTTTTGGTGAAAAGAAATTTGAAGTGAAATATGTTAGTGGAAAGATATTCATAGCTTAAATAAAGTATTAATTGTCTTTTGATGAGATATTTTTTACATCAGAAGATGACATACACTGAGATTTGAGGCTTTATAGGAATTCTAAATAGTGGGGAGACCTCAGTCAAGTTGTCTCAGTCTCCCATTTGAGATTTGTGCTTTTGTATTAGGTTGGATGTTTCTTTTTCCCTGAGATAAGATTTTTTAGATAGTAGACACCATTCATGTTGGTCCATGTATCCTTGGGAAACAAATATGCACCATAATTTGGGATAGCAGCATTGGTGGATGGGGATGAGGTGGTCTATTGTTGATTTTGTATCTTGGTGTCTCAATTTTAATAGGGTTATAGTAGAACACCATAGACCTATGGTTTTTTTGTCATTTAACCATTCTAGTATATAAATGGTATACTATTTCCATGGATTTCACTATTGATTTAACATAGACTCATAGTAATAAGGATACGATTTGGTTGATCATTAGAAAACTCAATAAATCAATAAATTTCATACCAATATAGGAGAAGAAGAATGTGGAACATCTTGGGGACTTATATTTCCAATAGATATTGAACTTTCATGGGGTTATCATTATGTTTGTTTCTAATAGGAACTAATGGTTCAAATCTAGATTCTTGGAATGTTTGAAGGATGAAATTTGTTCCAATTTCAAATTGAACATGAATTATCGTCCGTGGATGGATGGATAGATATAGAGGGTTATCTATATTATTGAGAATAGGCTCCAAGCTTATGTTCCTAATTTTTAAGAATCTTGGGATAAGAATTTAACTATGGTAGAGTTTTCCAAAAATAATAGTTATTAGGATTCTAACAGGATGGAGCCCTTTGAGGCTTTGAATGGGAAGTCTTTTCGATCATCCTTATGTTTGGTAGATTAGGGAGAGTAGTCCTTGGATGGTCCATGCCTTTTTTAGAAGATAACATAGATGGTACAATTGATCCAATGGTGTTTGATCACAACATAGAGTAATCAGAAATTTTATGTGGACTATCATCATATGATAATGAAGTTTGTGTTTGGTGATGGGGTTTTCCTTAAGGTTTAACCTCAGATGGGAAAACATCATTTGGGTAGACAAGGTATGTTGTAACTGAGGTTTTTGGGGTCTTTTGATATTGTTCAGTGACTGGGAAGGGTAGCCTACTAGTTATACATTCCATCTAGGATGAATTCAATCCATGATGTGTTTCTTATTTTCTAGTTAAGGTTGTATATAGAAGATCTGTCCCATGTGATTAGGTAGGAGGAGGTAGATCTTGTACCTGATACCACTTTGTTTGAGTATCTAGTTCCAATTATGGGTCACCAAGATAAGCTATTACTCGGTAAAATGATCCCCATGTCTAGGTACTATGGAAGTTCAGATAGGATTGACAAGAGACGTGTGAGTGGGAGTCATCGAGGAGGTAGTAGTGGACTTTACTTTTTATGGATCTATGATCTGGAGAACGTTTTAGGGGTGAAAAAAATTTATTATGGAATGATTTTAATGCTCCATTACCTCTCTATTAGGTTATTTTAAATATTTTCTTTTTGATTTTTTTTCATTGGACGTATTTCATTTACCCTAAAATTGAGAGGATACATTTATAGGTTATGTCAAAAATTTATTTGAATTAACAACATTAAAATAATATTTTCTTCTATTTTATACATAGTTACATGGTGTGTAATGGGATTTCTTTATTTGTAAAGGACACTGGATAGATTTTGTGAACTGAATGCACAGTTTAATGATTGCATGCCATGTAAGGGTTACACGTCATAATATGTGAAAATAGTGTTTTTAATCCTAGGTGACATTTTTTTGGAATAACTTAAAATAAAAGGATTTCATGATGTAAAAAGGTTTTACATGTCATGTAATTATCTCAGTTACATATTTTAGGGTGTCGTATTGGTGTTTTAGGCTATATTATATTATTCAATCTATGTCTCCTAGTTATAGCACTTACCGAAAGTGATTTTGGGAGACTTACTTTCATATAGATTGATTCATTCAGGCATTAATAACCATTGGGGTTGGATTTATCTTCAATATGTAATCATCCTTATTAGTATGGTTGTTTTTGTTGCCTCTATGTTTTGGCTATAATTTTGTGATCATATAGGGTTTTATGTCCTTCCTTTTCATATTCTTGGTGTTCATTTCCATTTAATTGTCATTCTGTTGGTTTCCAATTTCCATTGTCAATGGTGGTTAGTTTTTTTATATAATTCAGGTATTTGGATCTATCCAAGTGTTCTAATTTCTTTAATTACATGTATATATTATTGATTCCTTGATATTTAAAATGAAATTTCATGTTTTGAAATTTAAAATGGCATGGGTTCATGTTTTTTTTAAAGAAATTCTCCCAATTTGTAAAAATTGATTTTAAATCCTTGAATAAGAATGGATTGCCTTGGAAATTGTTCTTTTACAAAATTTTGAAAATATTTTTAAAAACACAAATTGAAAAACATTTCACAGTGTGAACCTTGTGTGCATTGGGAAAGAGACGCATGTAGCCATAGTGTTTGTAGCACCACTAGGAGGTAACATCTTGTATATAGATGGAATATATCTTGTCCATCATCCATCAAAGAAGTATAACTCCTTAATCTTGTATATATTTTAGTATTGTGTTTTTAATGGAATATATCCTATCCATTTCATTTCTTATCTACTATTATTCAAATAAATGGAACTATATTCCCAATTATGTTAGTTTACCGTCTCTGTGAATAATAATATTTTGTTTTATATTATGAGATTCATGGCTAGTCAAAAAAGTATCAATATTAATTAATAATATTTAAGTAGTTATATTATAACCTATTTCATGTTATGTAACTAATATAAACACATTATATTAAATAAAATGATATTATTTAGTGATATATGGGAAAAAGACAAAATAAACTATACATTTATTATTAATTTTGTATCTATTGAATCACCCTCATGTAAGAAATAAAAATGATATATAGGAACATTAATAGTTCTATAAGTTCATTTATCATATTATAATCCACTTATGGAGTGGTAATCTGTCACACCTCAACCTCACAGATTTGTTATTTTTAATTACTTTAATTATTAATTTGGGTTTTAGACAATTTTCCACTCTTGCACGATCATCTCGCACGGTTAGGAGTAACCGTGCGGTTCCCCCACGGACTCCTGGGTGTGTTAGAGTTATGGCGCGTGACTCAGGCGTAATTTATAGAACCGCGCGGAGAGCACGTGACTTGACCCTGCAAGCAGGTAGTATCGGGTGGCACGGTTCGGGCGCAGTTTGCTCAGCAGTGCGTCGAACTGCAGACGAGCAGTGTAACTACCTCTATTTTCGATGTAAATGAATTAATTGATTTAAATGGTAAATGAGGAAAAATATTTATATAAATAAACAAAATAGAGTATGTAAAATTAAATTAAACTGATTTTTATAAAGTTTTTAATAATTATAACAATAACAATATGTTTTTTTATATAATAATATTGATATTATAATTATTGTATTGGAGAGTGACCCACGGGGTCACGTGGAGTTTTGGTCATAGTCAGGTTAGTAGCATTGTTGGTTGTTCTTTATTTATTTCCATTTGTTCTATTTATTTTCTATTTCTTATTCTATTTTCTTTTGGGCCAAATCATTCCCACCTGTTTATTTTTTGATGCCCGACACTAGTTGCCATCCCATGGGGATCAAGAACGCCCCTTAGGCCATGTCGTGGTCCGGCTCGAGTGAGTGGTTCAGGGTCGACCCAGGTTGGTTCTTGACAAATTGGTATCAGAGGAAGGTTGTCCCTTTTTATTTGGGGTGTCTGGTAGATGGAGATTAGGATTTTCAGGACTCGAGAGGTAGGTATGGGAAGGACATCATGAACCCTCGCCCGTTCCGCACCTCAAGTCGCTAGGGATAGTCTGGGAGTTGAGTCTTTGTTTCGTTCTAGTTTGTTTTGGATTAAGGGATGACAACGGAGGTAAACCGATGTTAAATCGTGATCTCACATGGAGTAGTGACCCATGTGGAGTCCGGGTACACGGTTTGAATTCCTCCTAGTTGTCGATGCTTACTTGGGGCATGGCCCACTACCATGTTTCCAGGTTAAGTGTGACCGCTAGTCCCTCACTCTAGTGGTTTGATGCAAGTTGATTGTTGTTTTTGTTCTGCTGGGTGTAAGTGCGTTTTTGGAAATGAAAAGGTTTTTTGGAAATGGGACTAATTTCTTTTAAATGACATTAAATTTATGAAATGTGTTTTAAAAATGAAAGAATTTGTTTTGTAAAACTAGTGTTTGCTTGGAAATTGGTCGAGAGTGGTTTGGGGTGAAACCTCAGGTACTCCTTATGAACATTTTCACATGTGAGAGGATGCCTGGAAAGTGTTTGTTGGTGCGTATGAATGAAAGTGGATGAAGACATGTGCAATGGATCATGGGATTACCTGGGTGTGTTTGGAATTAAAGTCTTGACCTTGTTATTTTAATGTGATTTTGAAAAGGGGAAAATGATCTTTGGAAATTAAATTTGGTTTGAAAAAAATGGACTTGGTATTTGGAAAGTATCCATGAAAGAAGGTGGTTTTGAAATATAAAATGAAATGCGGTTTTGGGGTTGTGTTTGTTTTGTTTGGATTTGAGATGGTTGTTTTTGGGTGAAGGTGCTTTATTGATGTTGCTTCGAATGATATCAGTTTCGGATTGGTATTTTATATGTTGTTCAGAAATGCAACCTAGAAAGGTCCCCAGAGTTTTTGATGAGTCATGCCCAGTTTTTGGTCCTTCTCAGACATTGTCTGTCCTTCATGGTGATTGGAGTCTGTTAGAGACAATGGAGTGGCTTGAAGAGGTCGAGCGCATCTTCATGGTATTGGGAACTCCCAAAGCTGTTAGAGTACATGCTATTTTGGGTCTGTTCAAAGGTCTAGCTCTGGATGAGTAGGAGTTGTTCGCCCCGCCATTACTGTAAGTTAGGATGATGTTTTATGTCTTTAAAGACGTCTTCATTTGATGGTTTATACTTGTGGAGGTGAAGACGAAGAGAATGGAAGAGCTCATGTGTGTTCAACATGGCCAGCAGATGCTGAGAGCGTATGTTGACCATTTCAATGATCTTGTGTCTCTTTATCTGGGGCTAGTGTCATAGGATTGGATGAAGACTTCTTCCTTAATCAGGGGTCTTCGTCCAGAGATCAAGGAGCGGGTCCTCCTTTCTAAGGACCATCACTTTGAGAAGCTGGTGGATGAGGCGTTCTTAGCTGATTTGGTCTTCGGAGTGGAGATGGTTGGCAATCCAGAGTATCCAATTGCTTATCAAGGTTCCCCATGTGGCGAACAGGGTGTGCCAGAGGGACCTATTCCTAAAGAGTCCTCTCCAGTGTTTCTAACTTCTAGTTTGTCGGACCGTTCAGTGGTGTGCCACCAGTGTGGCCGGTTCGGACACGTGAAGCCGTCATGTCGCATCCCTCCAAAGGAATGCCATCGTTGCAGGTGTCTGGATCATCTAGAGAAGCTTTGTAGGAAGTGTCTCCTTAGTAAGACACGGTGACCAGAAGATTCCAGTGCCTGACTGTGAGGCAGGATTTGCTTCAACCATCAGATCCCCAACTACAGGTCTTGGGGTGAAGCTCGCTCACTGTCAGGAGTTGTCGGGGGTGTGAAGCCTCAGTTCGGGTTTTGGTGCTCCGTGTGGCCAACGAAACATTTAATGTCATTCTGTTCTTGTTCTTACACTATTAAAGGTTTGGCATTGTTGTAGGTCCATTGTTTCGTCGTGAAGTTGGGATGGATGTGTTCTCTGTAATCCAAACAGTCTTGTTTGTCTGAATTGTGATTCTCTGAATCTTATGCTTTTATTTAAAAGTGTGTTTGAACCTTGAATGGGTTAATCTCATTTTGACGGTATTCGTTTGGAGATGTAAGTGCCTATGGAAGGATCAACATTTGTGGTAAATCTCGATTTTACTTCGTGAGTTAAGTTCCTCTCATAGGTTTCTCTATAGTGTTCGGGGTTTTTAATCTAGGTTGAGAGTTCCATGTTTTAGCGGATGTGTTGTTTCACTCATGCTATGAAGGTTATTCTGGACCGGTTGGGAGTTCCCATGTCACCCCCCCACCCTTCTCTAGGTGGTATGTTTGGGTGTTAAAATTTCCACAATAGTTGAGTTCTCATGGTGTGGAGAACCATCTCGTGTTCTCCCATTCTCTTACGTTGCAGCTTCTTCTGGTCTTATTTGGGCATTAATTCTTGTTTGGTACATCTTTCGGCTGAGTGACTTTCTGGGGGAAGAAAGTGTCTGTGGTGGGGATAATTTTCACACCCCGACCTCATAAGTATTTTATTTTTAATTACTTAAATTTTTACTTTGGGTTTTAGACAATTTTCCTTTGTTGCATGATCATCTAGCATGGTTAGGAGTAACACCGCGGTGCCCGCACGGACTCCCGTGTGTGTCAGAGTTATGGTGTGCGACTCACGCGCAATTTATAGAACCGCGCGGAGAGCATGTGACTTGACCTTGAAAGCCGGTAGTACTGGGTGGCACGGTTCGGGTGCAGTTTGCTTAGTAGTGCGTCAGACTGCAGGCTAATAGTGCAACTACCCCGATTTTTGAAGTAAATGAATGAATTTATTTAAATGTCTAATGGGGGAAAATATTTATATAAATAAATAAAATAGAGTATGTCAAATTAAATAAACTGATTTTTATAATGTTTTTAATAATTATAACAATAACAATATATTTTTTTATATAATAATATTGTTATTATAATTATTGTATTGTTATTAAATGAAAAAAAAGAGAACCCAAACCCTAATTCTACCTAGAGGCGGCCCCCACATTTTCCCTTCCCCCTTTTTTCTACGGCACTCCCTGCCTCCCGCATTCTCCCCGCATCACGCCCCTGCTGCGCACTCCCCACTACCTCCTCACCGCCCTATGCGATCCACCCCCTCCGCAGCTCCTCCTCGCACCAGCCCAACGCCCAGTCGCCGCTCCCCTCTCTCACACTCGCTCGGCCCGACCACCCCCGGCTATGCCTCACCCCTACTCTGTGCGACCCCAGTGTTCCCAGAAGTTCCCCACGTCTTCTCCGAGCTACTTCCTGCAACCCGGACACGCCTGATGTTCCCCCTTGTTTCACCCTCTCCAACGCGGCGCGACCTCCTCTTGGTGCGCACCCCCCCCCCCCTTTCCGATCGCGGCCCCCTATCGCGCACAGTTTTGGCGCGGCCCTATTTGGCCGATGCAACACCTCCCCCTTGCCGGTCCTTCTATGGCTAGCGAACTTTTTTCCAGTGACTTTTTCGGTGCCCTGCAGCTCCTCGCCATCCTTCCACGGTAGAACGGCCAACCCCATTGGCTCCGGTTCCATATTTTCTCGCTCGGCCAACCTCCAACATAGTCTTCATAGGTGCGTTCGACTCTGAATATTCTTTTTGTCCCTTTTTGGTAGTTTTCCAATAGCTAGGGTTCATGTTTTGGATATTTTATTTTGTGTCTTTGCGTTCAATTTCCAGGCTTAGAGTTCTTGACACGCAAAGGTGCGATTAAGGGTTGAGGGAAGCTTCGCACCAGTTTCAGGTTGCGTCATCTTTTTGCCCTGGTTCCAAGGTAAGGTTTTTCACCTTCCACATGTTTCCACTTAGTTTATATTCCATAATTTGGGTGTTTTAAAATTCTTATTATTTTAATTGTGTAGTTAGTTTATTAATCTGCTCAAGTGGGGTTAATTGTGTTTTTGATGCGGTGTTGTGTATGTTTGGTCATAAAAGAGGGTTTTGAAGAATATATTGGATGTGTAATCCATGGGTTACTATTTATAAATTGTTTTATATAGTTTAAAGTGGTTTAATACATGGTACAGATGATGCGAGATTTGTTTTGAAAATATTTCGAGGTGGTTCTTTTTCACTGGTTATTCATTTGGATGGTTTTGGGTCCATGTTCATGTACCTTTGTTGTTGTGCATTTATTGCAGCGCGTTGATAGGGTAACCCCGTGTTACCACGATCATTGGTTTGTGCATTCTTGTTGCCTGTTTGAGGCATGTCTCGTTGTCATGTTCGAGCTGCGAGTTGAGGTAGTTTCCCATTGCACTGCTTTTAAAAATTTAAGTTACCTTATTTCTTGCTATTTGTGCACATTAATTGTTCAAATTAAATATTTTATTAATTTTAATAAATATAAGATAATATAAGATAATTAATTTTTAATAAAAGACAATTAATTTTTAAATTATTATTTGGTGTAAAAAGAGCCTTTTATTTTATACACGACCCTTGAAATATTTTCATGACGAGCAGACATGCAATAGTGAAAGAATGCTCATTTCTCTTTTAAACATAATTCACGGAATATCAAATAGAGTTCTGGTTTTATGATAAATGATTTCTTTTGAAGTGTGAACAATTACTCTGGTTCTTTCGAGAAATTTCCTGGTTATCTCTTAAAGTTTATTTGGAAAAGTAAAATGTTTTGGTTTGGTATTATAAAAATATTGGCAGCCTGTGAAGTAGTGTTTTGGGGGTTCCATAAATGGTTTTAAACTAGTTTTGGTCTTATAAAGAAGTTGTACTTTTTTTAGTGGTGATTGTGAAAGGTTTTTAATGCCCGTTTGGAACTTTATGGAAAGCGATGAAATTTGTTTTGATAAAAAACCTCCTAGGACAACCATCCTGCCTTGGTTGCAATTGATTTTTTGGGAGGTCGCGCTTAGAGGATGTCGGGTACTTGAGTAGTTTAAAGGAAAGAGGTTGTTCCATGGAGTGTCTCAGGGTGATTCATGTTGTGATTTATATATATATATATATATATATGATTGGATGCTCGTTTGGCGTCGGTTGGATCACCCCCTTTTCAAACACTTGAGACATGGGAATCTAGCATTTTGAGAGAATATTCTAAGAATGATTGCTACACTGGTAGGTTATGGTACTGACCAGTGGCCCATAGTCGGTGGATATATTGGGATTATTACTATGGTATTTTCCCTCTACCTACATGAGAGAGGATGGTCGAGCATATTGTGAGTTTTGATTTCATCATGACATGTCAACAGGGATGATTTCGCATGTATTGGTTTCTTCTGGTCTATTCTCGATCTCCTAGGTTCACCCATGTCTGTTGGCTTTTAGATATTTGCTGTGATGAATATGGTACTTGTATATATTTTCTTTTCATTCCCCTTACTGTGTAACTAGTATAGCATTTTCATGTGTAGTGTTTTTACTATAAAGTGATGTGTGGTTTTAAAGTGGTTTATGAAGTGTGTTTTCAAAGAAAAGTGTTTTATACTTTTTGTGAAAACTGAAAATGTAAACATCACTTCCCCTTTTAAAAATGTTAATGTCTCACTAAAATAATGACTTGGGTTTTTGTGAAATGAATATGGGAAATGACTCGTAATTTATTTTTGAGTAACATGTAGAAAACCTTACTTTTATAGATTGTCGTTCAAACTTGAAATGGTGTTTCTTTTATTTTAAAGGTAGTGTATTGGGAATAGATTTTATCGGTCAAGCCTATTGAGTTTTAATACTCACTCCTATAGTGTTTTCTTGTTTTTAGTTCTATTGTAGGTTCCAGCTTTAGTTTTTCACCTTGAGCGACATTGGTTGTGGTATTGGAGAGTGACCCATGGGGTCACATGGAGTATTGGTTGTAGTCAGGTTAGTAGCGTTGTTGGTTGTTCTTTATTTATTTTCTTTTTTGCTATTTATTTTCCACTGGTTAGTCTATTTTCTTTTTGGCCAAATCGTTCCCACCTGTTTATTTTTTGATGCCCGGAACTAGTTTCCAGCCTGTGGGGATTGGGAACGCCCATCAGGCCATGTCGCAGACTGACTCGGGTGACCGGTTCAGGGTCGACCCGGGTTGGTTTTTGACATAATCCCATTTTACAATAACATTCATAATTATAAAAAAATGAACCGATCATGAATCCATGAAACAAACACACCCAAAACCATGAAAAGAATGAAATATTATTAGTGAATGGGTCATAAGATGTTATAGATTCATAAAATTATGTAATATTAATATTAATATAGTTCATTAATGAGTTAATAAAATTATTTAATCCATTATACATGAGTTTTAAAAACTTTTTATGTAAGTTTAACGTGTAGTACGTGAATGGTTACACTTCTACTTCTTAATTATGTCATTCCAATCTTATGTCTAAAATGACTTTCGAATATATTATGTTGTATTTTAATTTGTTTTTTTATTTAAAATTAATACACATAATCAATTAAACTGATTAATTCCCACTTCATTGATATGATATTTATAAGGGACTTTCTTTTAAAAACCCCACTTTTATAGTTCCTTATTCAAAAAGAATGCTTTTTTAAATATATGTATGGAATGGAATTTCTTGGTTTCAAGTAAATTAAATGTTTTGAAGATTCCTTTTATATTTTAAAATTTTATTTTCTCATAAGAAAATTTCATTTATGAATGTGCATATTTGTAAAAAAATGAAATGTGATTTCAGGATAGAAATTGTATTTCCCTCAAGAATGTTTCTTTAATGAAGGATTTAGGTATTAAGTTTATGTATTATTTCATGGGATTTTTTATGATGAAAGTTGGTTTTCAGATAAACTAAGATTAGGTGATCCTATTATATATCTCCAATGCATTGGGTAATGGGATTAAGTTAACCGGTTAGGTTTCTCCCAAGAGATTATAGGAATAATGATATTGTGATTATTCTAAATGTAACTATGATGGTTACTCCATGTGTTTCTAAGAGAGATAAAATATTTTTATGAGTGATATGAAAAATTATATCCCAATTTACCTACTTATACATCAAGTTCATTCAAATTATTTTTCATGTAAATATATTGATTTTAAAAAGGCAAGATAATGACATTTTTGAAAAGATGATTCCTTTTTTCGAATAAAAATGTTTTTTATTATGATTTTTTTTTATAGATTTTCACTTGAAATTTTATTTACCTTTATTTTTTCCCTTACTTGGATTTTTTTATCAAACCATATCATAAAATGTTTTTAATGGGATTTAACATAGAATAGAGAAGAGGATGAGATCAAAGGGGAAATTTTGAATATTGAGCATGAAAAGAAACCATGTTTTATTTTTGTTCTGTGAAAAAATTGATATTGAGTAGATGTGTCTAGTTTGTAATATTTTAGTTGTTATATAATAATTCTCTTATAATATAATCTGAAAATTAATTTGGTAAAATAATGTGATTTCTAGTTTTAAATTAACTAGAATAATTTCTGTTTAAGTTTGGATCATTACAGTTGGTATCACAGCACAGTTTAGGCTACTTTGGATATTAAGATGTTTCCATATAAGGTGTTCTCTAGAGATATAGATATAATATTGTTTTTAAAATTTTAAAAATGGTTATAAGTACGATTTCATATACACCCCTTTTTTTGTTTAAAGTGAAATATTTCTAAGAGAATAATAATATTTTCGGATATTGGATTTAAAATGGAAAATCAATTTAGGTATAATAGATTTCAAGGTTAAATTAGTATAAAGTTTATATGTGTATGATCTTTAAATGGAATATTTTCATTTTAAAAAGTTATAATTCATTTCTAATTTTAATGATTTTTTACTATAGATTATGGATCATTTATTAAAATAGAAGGAAAGTAATCTTTCACAACCTTCTTGTCCCTTTAGAATGATATAAGTATCACTATTATGGTAAAAGCTTCCTCAAATGATTTTTAAGGATTTTAGAGTATTCAAGTCACCTGTAAGAAACTATTTTACTTATCTAACACCTTTTTTTCCAAAAAAAATATTGTTCATGGTATCTTTTTTAATTGATTTCAAAGTCTCAACTTTACCATCTCTTTCAAAAGTAAAATTCCAAAAAGGAAATGAACATTAAATTTATAAAATTTTAACATAAAAGGGATATCAAATAAATATTGTAGTTTTCATTTACATTATGAATTATTTTCTTATATGATAGTCATGAATCAAATTCTAGTTGATATTAAAAAACATTCTTTTTCATCGTGTCCATGGGATTAATTTTAAATCTGATTTTGATAATTATATGAATTGAATTAGGTAAAATTCATTCTATATTTTGAATCATAAGGTTCAAATTATTTATTAATTTGTTCTATTTAATTTTTAGCTATAAAACATGTTACCATTCTAAAAAATTATTTATCGCGGTATAAGTAAAAAATGAAATGGTTTAAAGTTAAAAGTGTAATGGCTTAAAATACTTGAAAACTAAAACATTTAATTCTTGGTTGAGGTATTTACTAAACCTAAAGTGACTATAAAATATTAATTAATATGCAAAGTATTGTAAATTAATTTCCCCTCAATGTGGTTGGATTTAAATATAAAATAATCATTATTTTAATCACTTAAACCCACCTCTACTCAAGTATAAATTCCACTCCCTACCGCCCCATTTCGACTCAAAAGACTTGAAGCTCCTAAAATATCTACCCAAAAATATCCTACCCACTCTCCCCATGTCTTGGTGATACTATTATCACCAAAAGACAAAATCCGAGGTCCCCAAGGGTCTCTCAAAGAGGTTATATTCGAGAGTAAATTTTCTCAAAGTACCCCTCTTAATTTGTTTTCTTTTCTATTTTCACAACAACTCCATCATCTATAAATTCATGATAACTATAGAGTCATGTATATACAAGATATTTATGTTTATAATGGACTATATAATATCCATTTTATTTCTAATTCCCACATAATTTAAGAAAAAATACCATTATCCAAATTATGTTGGTTTACCATCTCAATGAATAATGATTTTTGTTTTCTTTTACAACCTTCATAGATGGTCATAAAAGAGAAATTATTGTTAAATAATATAAATATATGTATATTATAACATAATTAATGTTATGGAACTAATATACACACATAATATCAAATAATATAAAATGATTTTGTGATATTTTGAAAAACAACTGCCAAAATAAACTAAACATTTATCATTAACATTTTAACTAATGAATCATCGTCCTGTAAGAAATAAAAACGATGTATGGGAACATTAAAACTTATATAAGATAATTAATACTCTTACATTAAACTTTTATATTTTTATTCCCATTTTACATAAACATCCATAATTATAAAAAAAATGAATTGATCATGAAACGGTGAAACAAAGGCACCCAAAACCATGAAAATAATGAAATATTCTTAATGAATGGGTTATATGATGTTATAAAATCATCACACAAGGTATTATAAATATGGATATAGTTATATAATGAGTTATTAACATTATATGAACTATTATAAAATATTTTATACACTTTTTAAGGAATCATAATGTGGGGTAAGAGAATTCATGACCCAATTTCCATTCTTTGGGGTAAACTTTGACTTCTTGATTATGTCATGCTAATAATATGTCCAAAATGAATTTTGAATATCTTATGTTGTATTTTAAATTTTTTATGTTGATTTATAGTGAATAAATATAATTTATTTTTTTATTAAATATCACATCATTGATATGATATTTATAAGGTACTTTATTTTAAAAATCCACTTATAATGTTCCTTTTCAGAAAGAATTTCTTTTACATGTATGAAAGAAATAGTATTTTCAGATTTCATATAGATTAAATGTTTTGAAGCTTAATTTAATATTTCACTAAGTTATTTTAAAATAAAATTTTTTAATTTATGATTGCTCGTTTTTGTAAAAAAAGAAAAATGATTTCATGATGGAAATATTATCTTCTTCATGAATGCTTCTTTTATGAAAGATTTATTTGTCATGTTTTTATTATGGTTCATGGGAATATTTAATGTGTAAATGTGGTTATATGATAAAACAATTGTGGGTGAGTACATTTTATCTCTTCAATGAGAGTAACTTGCGTAAGGGGATAGAGTTAACCCATTAGGTTTCTCTTAATAGATTATAAGAATAATGTTGCGGTGATTATTCCAAATATATCTACAATGGTTACTTGCTATGTAATATAGAGAGCTAAAATATATGTTTGATGATATATAAATTGATTTCCCAAGTAACCTACTTATATTTTAGATACTTTCTAATGATATTTTTCATGAAAATTGATTTTTTTTAAAGGTAAGATAATGACCATTTGGAAAAGATGATTACTTTTTCCATATAAAAAGGTATTTTTTATGAAATTTGTTCATGGATTTTCACTAGACTAATGGATCCCCTTGCTTTATGTCCCTTACAAATATTTTGTGCCCATCCCAAGTTTTAAAATGTATTTCATATGATTTAAGGTACAATAGGGACAAGGATGACATAAAAGGGAAACTTTTGAATATTGAGTATGCAATAAATCCATGATTTATTTTTGTTTTGTGAAACGGTGGATAATGAGTAGAATTGTAAAATTTGTAATATTTTAATTTTTATTTCCAAATTCTATAAATCTTTAAACTGGAAAGATATTTGGGAAAACAATGTGATTTATAGTTTTGAAATTACTAGAATATTTTTTTTAAGTTTGAGTCCTTACATTAAAAATATAAACATGTATTTATTTTAAGATTTTGATAATCTAGTCTCCAATACATATTTTGAATGAAAAAATTCAATGAAAATAATGAGTACGAATTTGAACTAATAAAATTGAAATTATACTATACAGAAAATATAATTTGGTGATTTATATCAAACATTTAAGTGAAAATTTTTACAATAATTTTTCAATGGAAATTTATACTAATATTTTCTGGTCCATATTTTCAATGTAAATTTCTGATGAAATTTTATATTTCTTAATCATGTATCAATGAGTTTTTATTATATTTTTATATCTGCATTTCTATTAGAATTTTATAGTAAAAGTTTCTAATGAAAATTTAAAATTTATTTTTCTGGTGAAAATATACATTTTTCATTTATGTTTTAATTTATCTACCTTTTAATTTTAAGTGAAAAATTGTACCCTGGAGAAAATTTTAACTATGAATTTCCTGTGGTAGTTTGCACTGAAAAGTTCTATATGAAATTTACGAATCGATTTTTTTGTAGAAATATACATTACTTATGTGTTAATATATTTGAACTGAAAATTTGAGATTATATTTATTTCATAATTTATTGATAAAATTTTCAGTATAATTATATTAAAATTGAAATTGAAATTTTAACTTGACATATTTTTGGATATTTTAAATTAAATTTTCTAATGGAAATATTTAATGAAATATTTTCATTCTAATTTTTAATTAAGTTTCCATTTAAAATTTTGATTTTTTTATATGTATTAATATATTTGTATTTTTGTTTTAATTTTTGAAAACATATTGTTTTAATTTATTTTTTAATATATCTACATTATAATTTTAAGTTAAAAAATGAACTATAGATTTTCTATGAAAATTTTCATCACAAATTTCTAATGGAATCCTACAATGAAACATTTTATAAAAAAATTTCAGTTCAATTTTTTAGAGAAAAACTAAATTATTTATTTATATTATAATATATAAAATGTAAATTTTAAACCTGAATTTTTCTATTATTTTATAATCAAATTTTTAGTACTATTATAATGAAAATAAAATGGAATTTTCCACAGGATGTTTATTTGGATTTTCATATTAATTTTTCAGTGGAAGTTTGTGGTAAAAAAAATTCAGTGAAATTTTTCAATGCAATTTTTTGGTGAAATTTTTCATTATTTTATTTATTTATTTATATATTTTCATTATAATATTATCTTAAATTTTGAAGTGCACAATTTTTGTGGAAATTTACACATGAAATTTCAATAGAAATTTGAATTGGAAATTTCCAATGGAAATTTTCCTTGAAATGTCCCTATGTTCATATAATAAGTAATATATAATATACCTATATGCAATAAATATTATATAAATTAGTTGTGGAATTATCGATAGGGGCATGGGTATTGTTGTCTATAAAATGGTCTGGAATTTCAAGTTAAATAGACCAGATGTGATGAAATTAATCCCATAAATCATCAAAGATATAATTTTTTATTGGTTTTCTTTATTGTTAGGGTTACTGTTAATTGAAAAATAAATATTTTTACCCTGTCTCAAACATTTATAAATTTCCACTCTATAGTATCATGGTTCACCAGGGGAAAAAATACATTATTTTCTTTAAGCCTATGCACCATCTTTCTAGTTAGTAGGTCCCACATGGATAGGGTAGATCTCTAATTTTATATGCCTGCCATCTTTGTGGACTAGGATGGACTACTAAATAAAATCTACATCCTACATGATCAGATTTATAGAAAAATCCACCCATATCTGTTATCACCTTTACTTATTTCTAAAACAAATTTGGATATCAATTTATTTTAAGTTGGATCTCAGTTATTTTCAACATTTATAATACCTTTAACCATCCATTGTAAATTTTCACATTTTTTGGTCACTTATGTTGAGGACCATTGAATTTCCACACATTCAGGCATGGCTTCTCAATGATTTTTTTGTATTGGTTTTATATGTTTGTTTTAAAAAATGGGATGTGATTTAAACAATTTGAAAACATGGGTTCAAAGAAGCGTGAACCCCATTTATATTTATCTATTACAATATAGAAGTTTTAATGAGGTTTATTCATCTTTATATACTTCCAAGTAAGTGTGAATGCTTTTAATGCTTCCTTCATAGTTTTTTTTCAATGGAGGCATGAACGGGGTTCATACCCCCTTACCACCAAAATCAATGAAAACCACTACCTCTCCCCACCATTTTCCATTCGCCCCCTCTGTGTTTTGTTTCTATTCCCTACTAAAACTCCTTCTCAACTTATTTTCCAGCTTTTAAAATGGTAAAAATTCTATTTAAAATTTTAATTTTCAAATGGTTTTTATTTATTTTGTTTATATGATTTATTTTATTTTTATATATAGATGTATGAATATATGAATGTATAAATTATTTTCCTTTGTATGATTTAATTTCTGAATGAGTAATTGTTTTTGTATGATTTAATTTAAATTGAATGATTTATGAAATTTTAATATGGTGTTTATATAATTAAAATGATATGTATAAAATATAATTTATATTTAGGGAGATATTATTGTTTTAAAAAATGGATGAATTTTTAATTTAAATGGAGAGTAATTATATTTGAATCGAATTATATGTATATAATATATATTATATTTAAAGTAACATACATTTAAATTGTAATGTTATATACACATAGGTTATTAGGTAAATATTTTAAATATATATATATATTATTAAAACTATACTAGTTATATTAATATGATATTTAAATTTATTTATTTATATATAATATTATTTTGGATAACAGTATTAAAAAATTTCAATAAATAACAATTTTAAATTGTATTAAGTATAAATAATTATTATTCCATGTAATAAAGTATGAAATATAATTTCATAAATTTTGTAAAGTACAAGTATTGAAAAAATTTATATATACATATGTAATTTTATAAATTTAAAAATAACATAAGTTTAAAGTATTTTAATGGTTCCTATGTAATTGTCAATTATGTTACTTATATTTACTATAAATAATAATTTTAAGTGATAAATTTAAATTATATTAAATATAAATAATAATTATTCCATGTAATAAAGTATAAAATATTATTACTTAAAATTTGCAAAGAAGAAGTATTACAAAAATTTTATATATACATATGAAATTTAATAAAATGTAAAATAACATAAGCTTATAGTATTTTAATGGTTATTATGTAATTTTAAATTATATTACTTTTATAAATTAAATTTAATAAAATTTATTATTAATAATATTTTCATTATTTATGTATATACTAATAATACATATATTTAGAAATCTATATATAATATAAGATTATGTAATTATATTATAAAATAGTAATAAATAAATTTGAATATATTTAAATTTATATATATTTATGTTATATTTTTTAAATATATTTATATGAATATATTATCTGATATTATATCTAAATTAAAAAAATTAGAATATTTGATCCATGTTAGTTAATTAAGTGAATATTACAAAATATATATACACACACACTTTGAAAAGTTTAAATTTTGAAAAGAAGATGTAGATATTTATTATATATTAGATCTAGTTATAGGTAGTTATATATAATATGTAGAAAACAATAAGTATACCAAAAAACATGTTAAGAGTATTGTGTGATGACTAGTCTTGATATCACTAACCAATGCATGATTGAAATTTCATGTATTTTTTTTTTGTATGTGGTTATATAATTTTTAATAATTGAATTTTATTTTCATCATTGATGAACATTGAGTCAGCCCTCTCTAAGTATGTAAGAACCTACACATCCACCTAAAAATGTTATGTAATTCAAACCCCTATACCCCTCACTTCCATGTGAGTAACTTTGTGATAAAAAGGCATTCAATAGGAAGAGTTCGACAAGTGGCATTTGAAAATTGGAATTCGAAAAGTGGCATTTGAAAAGTGTAATTCAAATAGAGGTGTTTTTGTTTTAATGAAGAATGATGGTTGCTGAAATATGTTATAATAGAGACCATACAGGTTCACCCATATGTTTTGGATAGTTTATCAAATAATGATAAACTAATCCATAGAAAAATTCTCAAGATCAAGTTATAGTTATTTATTTATAACTAATTAAAATATGTGAAACAATTGACAATGTGGTAGAAAAATATTTAATGTTTTATGAAATTTTCATTATTAATAATACCAATGTCAATATAGTTCTAAATCGAATTCATTTATGTCAATCATGATTTTAGTTATAGTTTGTCACATGTTACAATGAAAAATAATCATGAAAGTATGAATATAAATAAATGATGATATATATATTACCTATATTTATAAGTAATTTTCAAGATTTATAACATAACAAATATCTCAAAAAACTTACTAGAAATATAGAATATTGAATGATCTTGAGATGACCGTCTAATGTATAGCTCAAACTGCATGTTGTATTTTTTTATGATTATATAATTTGTAATAATTGGTTAATCATGGGATTAATAACCAATATATGATATAAATTTCATCTTGTTTTTTCACTTATATAATTTTTAATAATTTCATTTTCCTTTCTTTATTGATGACTTGTTTGTTATTTCTCTTTATAAATATGTAAGGACCTGCATGTCAAATTAAAAAACATATGTATATATACACCCTACACCCCCTCACACTCATCTGAGTATCATTGTAACAAAATGGCATTTGAAAACAAGTCTTGCTATTTGAAGCTTGATTTTTACACCATGTTTGATAGGTGATGGATTTTTGTAAAAATTTGAGGTAATAGAGGTGCTAGGATCTCCCCTAGGTTTTGGTTGGTTTATGAAATAATGATAAACCAAAACATATAAAAAGTATCAATATCAAGTTAATTATTTAATCTTCACCAATTAAAACTTTTAAAATTTTAATTCTATAGTATGTAATATTTTTTTTATTTATTTTTTTCCAAGGTAATCATGTCTCCACAAATATATTGCAATGATGAGGCCATATATCTCAAGAAGGGTTTTACCTATAGTTTTCCACATAGAAGAGAGTAAAATCATCATGATTCTGTGATATTGGATGAATATTTCAAGAGGATTCATTGTTGGTTAAAACATAGTGTTGATAAAACAATTAATTGAATTATATATCGACATATTCAATATCCTGAATGTTTTTGGCACACTGAGTATCCTCTGGTCGATGATGATGATTGGATGGATAAAACATTGTTATTTAGGAATCAGTGTGTTAATAGTATAATGGAATTATAAATTGTTATTATTTATATTGATATGGGGAAACATACTACTACAGAACCAGGTTTTGTGAGTTTTGTAGATTTCATTCCTTCACCACCACACCAAATACTAATTTTTTTTATTATGAAGCCACTTTGAGTAGAATTGGGCAACCACATTCAACATAAAAAAAATACCCCTATGTACTAAAATAACTCACAAATTAATTAAAAACAAGACGTGGATTATTTTAATTAGAAACTCTATATAATTCCTAGTGAAGTTTACTTACCTAAATATCTGGTTCCTCCTGCATAATCTCTTCAAATTGATTATCCATTCTTTCCATTTTCTGTATAAATTCTTCTAAGTAAATTATACTATGACAGAATCCACGAGCCATTATTTTTTATTTCTTATCTCTCTATGTATCTTTCTCCCCATTGGTAAAAAATCGAAACCTTACTTCATAAATTCGTTCAACCTCTTATCTCAAGGAATTGACCGGAACATATTTTTCATGCATATATTCCTTATATAGGAGGAAGAGCTCTAGAAACTTCCCTTTGTATTCTTAAACTATTTTTATTTTCCCACATTGTTCTCAAATTTTAGGCTTTCTACTAACCAGTTGTTATCCTATCATGACAGGTTCTGAACTCACTACATTGTAGGTTGATAATTTGGATAAATATTTTCTCGTTATACCATTGTTATACTTTCCTAATGATCTGGTAAAAAAATTATAGTGGTTTGAGTAATCTCTATAGGGGCTATCTTTCTTCCCCCCAATTTTAATTAGAAAATTCCCAGATTGTAGTTTTCTTTGTTTTTCCTTAATCAAATGGATCCAACATTCATTTCTCTATAGGGGTCCTCCTCATACTTTTTCACTTGTTGAGAGTCACTATGTTCATCACACATCTCAGAATCTTCAACATATTTTGATTCACCCCATTTATTTTTCTTTTTTGTTATCACTGTCTACCAACCTTCATGATCTCTAGTTCCTTTCTCACTTCCAACCAAATTTATAAAACAATTATGTGTCTTAAGAGGGATTTTTCATCATACATTCTAGAAGACACCATATTCATATATTTTGTTGTAATCTGATCAGAAATATCCCTAAATAATTATTGTGATCTTGGCATCAGTGACCTCATCTCTTAGATCTCACAATTGATATCAAGTATATCTTCTTGTTCCAATTGTACTAACCCTACAAAGAATTCTCCCTTCACAGTTATAGTAGAACAACCTAAATCTATCCTTAGATGCTTGAAAATTTCGGTGACCTTTAGTTGATTGGTTATGATTCTATCAGACTTGGAGGGTTTATCAAACATGTCTTCCATGTCCTTCAACGAGACATTATCTTCCTTCTTACCAATAAGATCTTTCCTCAAATAATTCACTTGGACTGCATTTGCCTTATCTTTTAGAGAACTACCAATATATTTAACAACATCACCAAATGATTTTCTGATACCCAAATCTCAACATGGTCCTTAGAGCTCATCCACCACTCTTGACTTTAGATCCAACACATTTACCTCATTCTGTAGAACAGAATATGTTCTATACCCATTGGTACCCGGTTGACCCACCACTATGATATTGCATGCTACTACCATACTATCTTCCATATGACCATGAGAAGGAGTACTCTGAAGAAAATTAGAGGAGCTTTGATGACATATGTAAATTTTTTAACCCAAACAAAGATAACCATAATTGAATAGAACCCATGAATCATATCATAAATTCTAATTATAGTGAATTTCCACTTAAATATCAATGATTATAGAGTCCAATGGTCCCTTCAAAACATCTACCTTAATGAAAATTCCCAGAGAAACTAGATATCATACAGAACTGGTACATGAATCCAAAAAAGGTAGCAACCTATCATTTTGTCCATCAATTGAAGAATATTTATATTCTAGAAAGGTAACAGAACACCAGAAAGAGATATCAAGAGTGTTGTGGCTAAGGATTTTATCATCAGTTGAAAATCAAAAGACTAGTGAATGATTGAAAAATAAAATCCATCCATAACTCGTGGAATATTATACCAAGAGAATAATAGATATTCCTCATTCAAAAAATGAATCTAGATGCTCTTTGCATATATAGGGCCAAAAACCATCTGATCATGTAACTTGCATTAAGATAAAAAAACCTATTGACAGAATCTACAGAGGAGTATTTCTTCTAAAAGTGGGAAACAAGAGTGAAAGATGGCATTTTTGATGTGTTTGTGAACTCCAAAGAAGAAATCGTAACTGAGTGATATCCATTCCCACAAGATTAGAATTTTGGACTAACCATGATAGGAGGGAAGTGAGGGAGATATAAAGGGTCAGTGAAATGGGAAAAGGAATAGGCATAATAGGGAAATGATCATGAATAAGGATCATCTCCCCCCCCCTATGAATCACACATAGCAGAGGAGGTGGCGTCGTACCCATGACCTATGCTATTGAGGGAAAAATTAAGGTTAGAGAAACATGATTTTCTAAAGGAATAAAACACTCCATGTGTTTCCTTCACAACACTCACATTTATTTCATGCTCATATAACTCTTATGAAAGATACGATTTATTAAGAAGATTATTTCCATTGGGAAGGAAATGTATGGGACATCCTTATGTGTACATCTTATTTACTAAATGATAGTTTTTCTGATGTGGAATTATCTATTGGGGTATCAGGATATGATATGGGTGCGGGTAATGTTGAGAATGAACCTTCTGAGTTTCCTCTGATTGATAGGAATCCACCAGTTAGTAGTAATCATCCTACAATATTGACTTCCTCGGTTGAAGTAATGTCACGTGCACAACATTTCTATTGGGATGTCATTACACCAGATACAGAATTCTATGCCATTATAATGAGTAAATCTACATCAACTGATAACACCATCTTTTTCGGGTAGTAAATTGAAGGTAACGTTGCCTCAAAAATTGTGATAAAATAATACCACATAGGGAGGAATTTTTATTTTGAGTTTTATGAGTAAAATAAATAATAATATCACATTTTATATAAAAAATATGGGACAGAATATAACTTAAAAATGAGGGAAATATGTGATAATTTTTTTTAATGTTAGAAGACAAAAAAAATCAAATGATCACACACTTGTTTACATCTATGATTATCGTAATATCACTCTTAACTTGATGTAGAGTTTATATCAACCATTATTGTAAATTTGATATGAATATATTAGGATGTTCCTTATTCCCTTGTTCATGAATGAATAAAATAGCTTTTTAACAATTATATATCATATGGAAAATCTTTTAATGCACAACAAAAGGAAATCATCAAAGTGTATGGTGATTGGGATTAATCCTATGAAATGTTGTTTCAATTTATGGGATTATTATCTCTAAAAAGTAAGATTATTTGTCATTTCGAATCTGTTCAGTATCTCTCCCCTGATCACTGATTTTATCAATCAATGGAGAAGTTCAATAGGGTGTTTTGGTCATTTATGACTTTTATCGCTGCTTTCCCCAATTGGAAACAATTAATTATAGTTGATGTAAATTTTCTTTATTGAAAGTATACATGTTTTTTACTTATTACTATCACACATTAGAGTAATAATTATTATATTCCACTTAAATTTTTATTATTTTAAAGGATAATTTTGAATAATAGTTTGTTTTTGGCATGTTTATACATTCATGTCACCCAAAACTAGGGAGTGTGTCTAATATCTGATTACCGTCAAGTGACAATAGATTCCCTTAATAGTGATGTTGTTTCATGGAGAGAACTGAATTATCATCATCAATATTGCATTATACATATTTCAATTAATTTGTATAATCATTTCAGATATGAGGAAATTAGGGAGGTGATCAACAAGTTGGGTATGATTTTTGGAAAAAAAATTGGAAAGACATTTTAATTTCTATTCTAAATACATTATTCTATTATGGTTTTAGTATATGGTCCCTAACAAGAAATCTTTTTTCGACATATTGAATAAATTTTAAGGGATAATCAATATTTCTATGATTATATGATGCATTTTTTAATTGGTAAATGGTCATTTTCATGTGATGGTGGAAGGAGATATGGCCATCTGACCACAAATATTGTAGAGTTCATTAATGGGGTCTTCAAGTGTATGTTAAAACTAATGATCATTGGGTAAAATAAAGATACATTTTATAGATGTGTGAGGTACTTTATTGAACAAGCCCAACATTCCTATTATAAGATGCACAATGGAAGTTGTTTTACTCAGTATTTCCTGTGTTTAAGTAAGCGGATACATCATAACACATCAATATTTCATGTTCTAACCCTTGACCAGGTATAGAGCCACTATCATGAAATAGAGTGCCACAAATGGGTTGTAGGAAATAGTGGTTGATCATTAGTGGTCATGTTGGATAATAGGTACTATGATTTTGGTAACATCCAAGTATTGAGATATCCATGTGCATATGTTTTTGTATCTTTTACATCGATATACATATCATGGGAGCCCTATATTGACCGGGTGTATCATATAAGAACTATGGTTAACTATTATAGTGAACCTTGGATACCATTTCGTGACATTCATTAAATTAACATGCCTTCCAATCAGCCAACTGCCAACTGTCATCCCCGATATTTCAATGTATCATATTTTGGATTTTTCATTTATGAATTTTTTTCATTTATGTTTTTTTTCAATTATTGTCTTGATATTAATAGGTTTCACCCCTAGGTATGACCATATCCATATCATATCAGAAATGATATAAACCAGCCTTGGTAATGGAGAGGGGGAATACAATGTAGAATATTTCATGTAGAGGGGAATACTCATAAGAGATATCCTCAAGAAGTAGGATAGAGCTCCACTTCCCATAATCCATGATTGAGTTATGTATTTTATCACGAATGTGTAAATTTTTTCAAATGTAGTTATCTCATTAATGAATCATTTTATATCTTAATCTCTTCATTTCTAACATGTTTCAACTCTTGTTTGTTTCATTTTTGTATTTAATGAGAATTTGTTTTATATTTTATCTATTAAGAAATAAACAGACAATGAAAATGGATAAAAAATGGTTCAGCCTTTAAATGAATCATCTTCAAATATTTCTTTCAAATCACATGGTCGATTGAATATATCAAGCAGCCACGTGTTCTATGTGTGGTTTTCATCACGGGTGATTTACATTAAAATAATTAGAAATAAATTAAAAATTATTAAAGATCATTAAAAATGTAATTTAAAGACTAATCCAAAAATTTCATTCACATTTATTTTTTCACATCTTTTTCATAATAATATTGAATTACACATGATAATTTTCTAGATAATTTATCTTGATGTGGTTTTTTTAAAAATAGTTTAAAAATTTAACGGAGTTAGCTATAAAAAGTAATGATGATATTAAATGTACTGATGGATGGTCCTGCAGTACTCACATTCTAGGATAAGCATTTTTAACAAATGATTTTAGAGGGATTTATGTTGTATATTATATGTTTACCAAGAACTCATTGTTTCCATCATGTTGGATGACCTCTCACTATCATCCCTCAACTTCATCGGGTTGAGTTCTATGGCCTAGTGATGTTAGAATTCAAATTTTTTAATCATAAACTCATTGTTGTTCTTATAGAAAGGTAGAGGCCTAATATACATACATTCCATTTTACAAAGAGGGGATGGGTATTACATTCCATGCAGTGTCAATAATGCTGGGACACTCTATCGAAATTGTGGTTGTGTTGGGTCAAGTCAATGTAGATTGGTTTGAGCTAGTTCCTAGATTACTTGGGATTGAGGTCTATGACGATGGCATGTCCATCTTTGGTAGTCAATTTTGCTTTCCATGGATAGACCAACACTTATATCATCCTGCTAATGATGTCGACGATGTCATTGTGATGTGATTTTCTCATGAATACATTTTAAGGCTAATCGGAGGAATGATATTTGTTGATCCTTCAACTAAATTTGTACATTTGATTTATTTAACTTTATTGGAGGACTTAGACTAGAGAGGGAGGTGGATTTGGGGGGTATGTATTCCTTGAATATAGATACATAGAACTATAAAATTCATGTCATATTGTTAAGATTAAATTCAAAGTATGCGTTATTCTTATATAGATGTGGATATGGGAGCACAACCATCGCTTATCCCCACATGCATGTTCACTATTTCATATTGATATTGTAACAGAGTCTACATGTGGATGATGGTATGTTATTACTTCTTTCTAATGAAAAACAAAATATATAACTTTATATTATGATATATAACTATAAAAATGTAATCTATAGGTGGATTCAAGAACATCGACATTCAGAAACAACCAGACATGATGTCCATGATTAAAAAATTATGTTGGATAATCATTCACTTGACGGTGTAAGTGGTTATTAATAATATTGTTAAATCATTATTTTTTATTGTACATTTCTTCATTTTTTTATTAATTATTTTTTCCATATTTCAATAATTCCATATACTTGGTCTATCACCAAGAGCCTCCAACCATATAACATGATGATGCTCTCTGTTATCTCATGCATCATTCTTCTGATTCATTTACATATTGATGAGTGACATAAAACTAATAGGGTTAAGAGGTGGTTAGAATTCTATTAGCCCATTTTTACACCACCAAGTTGGTTACCTTTACTTCATTCTCTGATGATGTCAGAGAAGTGAGACTTTGACAAGAGGAAATATGATGCAGGATATATTGATTTGAGGGAGAGATGACATGAATCCTAATTATGAGAGTTCAGTACTATATGTATGAATTTATTTGATCCTATGGATTATGCGCCCTAGTATCATATGTCCCCCATGATATCTCATATATGACATTGATGGGGCTATCACGACTTTGTAATAATTCTTCCTTCCACTATTGAGTAGTTTTTTTTATTAATATTACTTAAAAACATAATTTTTTTTCAAAGGATTCTCGTATGACTCATCTTCTTCATATCTCTGATCCGATAAAAGGAGGCGCAATTGACAAGGAATTTTTTGATAGAGATGTGATAGATTTTATTCCACACATAGATGAGATTTATCATGGTGTTTTATATTATTCACCAGGAAAATTTGAGGTTGTTGTGAGTGTAACTCTTAGACCCTAGTTACATAGAGTCGGTGCACTATAATGTATCAATGGCTTGATCACAAAAGATCAAGTCTCAAAAGACCGATTAGTTTAGTAGCCTTAAAATTACTAGATACATACATAAGGTTTACATTACAACATAAAATAGAAAACTACAATAAAATTGTTTCCATAGAAAACACTGAGACCCCATAGACTATCCTTATAGGTCAGTCATAATATACTTCTCCGCATCCTAGGAATAATAAAACATAGAAATGGGTGAGCTCAGATGCTCAGTAAGGATAATAATATAGCGGCATCTTTCATAAATAAGCACAAACATTTAAGGCAATGTATAAAACTAAAACAAAATCCTTTCAACATAAACTTCATCATAATATGGCATATATAAATCAAAATAATTCCATTTACATAATCACATGGATATTCTACTAGTTGAATAATCACATGCAAAATCAATAGCCACTTTCATAATGATGGAATGCATAATTCCAGACTTTCATAACAACATAGTCAAAACCTTGTTCCAAGAATACAAATAATATTTTTTCAAGGCCTTTATCCAATACACTAGTTTGTCTCATGAGACCTACCGATGCATCGAGGAACTATAGCGGGATCCACCCATCACATACTAAGTCCAATGCATTCCTCATATGAAAAGGTTTAAACATAAAATAAACATTCGTATTAAAACTAGCATACGAAATGTCAATACTTTATCCATAAACCATTATTGGTATGAAATAACACATTCACATTCAAAAATATCACAAAACCTTCAATACAATATGGATGTTTTGTATCATAATTAATCAACTTCCAACAAATTTAAAATCCATCAAAGGATGTTTGCATAGATGAAATCAAAACCTTTTTAGAGAAATATCTCTTTCTATTTTAAAATCATTTAAAAGTCACATAATTATAATAGAAAACATTTATATTTGAAAATATTTTTATAATAAAGTAAGGGAAGCTTCGATGAAGTTATAAAGGCAAAAAATATCCGCACCAATCGTATAAGTTAAAAAATACATTCTTACATTAATTTTGTCAAAAAGGTTATAAAGGAACTTGTTTGGAAAATGACGGAAAGGTTCATTTATAAACGTCTTATAAAAGTAAAACAAGGTTATAAATGAATTTAACCCATAGTCTATTAAATAGTACGAATGTTTTGAAATACTTTTTTAAGCAACATGGATGTGGATGATAAAGAGGTCCTAGTAGATAATTACATATAAACAACCTCGGATAATGAAGAGATTGTAGAATTAACCCATACCTTGTACTTTTCCTTGGTAGAGGGTAAATTAATCACCTGTATAATGGTGAAATAATTTTTATTAAATTATACAAGAATCATATACATTAATATGATATCATATAAGGTCTTTTAACATTGCTTTGTTAATAATATCTTAGTATTATCATCATTTTGGGAGTTAACTGATTCATTTTCCGTTATATGATTTGTTGCGTCAGTAATGTTTGTTATGGATAGGATGTATATTATTAATATTCAGAATGATATTATGTATTTAAACATTATTTTTAATCATCTAATGAAAATTTTTCTTGAATGGGTACGAGGGGGAATGAATCTCATCGCGTTCGTAGAGACTGTAATCCGTACGTATGCATGAGCTACAATATCATTCTTTTGATATTAAAATAATATATAATTGGATGGTATATAATATATACATACTAATTATCATGTTATATTTATTATTTACATCAATTACACATCATTATTATAATCATCTAAATAATAATGTATTGAATAACAATTACACCATGACATGGAGACGGTAAGTCGTACGTACGCACGTATGGTGACATGTCATTAAAAGGATGGATAGAATAATGAATATGGCTGGAACATATTTATAATAACATCATAGTATATATAAGATACTGGATTTATTATTTTATAATGGAAGCAACAAATAAAGCGGAAGTGGAGTAATAAAGGAACTTGAAAGAGGTGATTAAATATTGACCTCTTCTTCAGGTTCATCCTTTTGATTTGATAAAAAGGCCTCCTTAGGATGGCTTTAATACTAAAGGAATGCCTCTAAAATGAAGGGAGGACAGTTTAGAGGGTATGTTTCAGGGGTTGGCCGATCCAAATGTCTTTTAAGGTGTTAATTAGTGAGAAGGGTGTGTGCCCTTTTATAAGAGGGGTGAGGGGCACCTTTGGAAAAGTGATAATTAGTATTATGATAATAAAATCATTTTCGGTTTATAATGGATCCAAAATGAATAATTTAAAGTCTAAGGTGGGTATAGGTCTAAAACCACTTAACCAATATGTTTTAGACATGTTTGGGTCACTATATTAACTTTATCATTTAGATTTAACTCTTAGTTAAATAGTTTGACATTTACCGTGTCTCTTTGTATTTTTATATTATATGGTTAATAGACATACTATATACTTCCAAGAGAACCCCCAGTGGTTCATTAATGATAAAACTATCATTATATAAGTCTTTTAGCTGAACCTTAGATTTTTAAGAATATAATATCAATTAATAATATAATATTTGTTTTAAAAACCTTTTTATGTAAATTTTGACACTATTTGGTATTGTGTTTTTTCTAAACTTATAACAGCATTATTACATTAAAAAAATTCATCTAAACAACCCTAACATGTCATATTAATCTATAAATTTTTTTTAATTGATAAAAAGTATCAAATTACATTTATTTGGATATTTATAATATCAATTCGTTTAATCTTTCATTAATACGGTAATTACAGTATCATCATTATGTCATAAATAAATTTAATTATTTAATGTATAAAAATTATAAATAAAATATCATTATTTAGGAAATCTTTATAGATTTATAATTAATTTTAATATTCCAATTTATCTTATGTATATCCCAATATTAAAAATGGTGTAGTTATTAAACTTTGAATTTAACTCTTTTAACTCTTCTTTAAATTAAATAATAATAAATGTCCTAATCTAATCCAAGTGGACGAAAAAGGTTCATATTTTATTCCTAATGCTTATTTTGGTCGAATTACTCTTATATAATAGAATTTGAACATGTGTTAGGGTAATAATAATATAAATTTTACCCTTAATTACCCTATTTACTTTTAACCATTGTAAATAAATGTAAAAAGTCATTATTCACCAAATGTTATTTTCACCTTATTGAACCACATTTTACTTACTGTTATCAACTATGTCTCTTGTATTTTTGAAATTCAACTCAAAAAAGCGTTAAAATTAAATTTTATGTAAATTTGCAAATTCTCCAAGTATGTGGCTTAAAGACGATGGAAAGTTCAATAAACTTTTATATATCTAATATTATTAAAAAGTTACTCCAATGAATTACATTGAGAATATATAGGTATTATGTATCTATTTTGACCTAAAATAAATTTAAATGAAATAATTAATTATTTAAATAAAAATTTTGTTTTAAACTATAACTCAGTGTTTTTCACTATTCATGAAAAATTGAATGTTTTCAGAAAAATACCAATATTTCACCCTAAGATAATTTTGATACTCTAAATTCAAAAATTAAGTCTATTTTACCAAATTCAAAACATAGAAGTTTCATTTATTAATTTAAAAATAATTCCAATTGTCAAAACCCAAAAGCATGTTTTTAAGAAATAATAAATAACAAAAGATTGATACTTGTTTCTGTTCAATTTCTAAGTGAAATTATTTCAAAGGAATAACAGAATATTAAATGGTAAAAATATAATCTATTTATACTTCTAACCCATTAAAATGTATAATTTAACACTACAAACTATTTTCTTTCAAAAATTTGTTTTCAATTAAAATATTGTATTTTTCACAATTAACCCAAATATGAAAGTTATCAGAAAGACACCAAAGATTTTATAAAAATAAATTCTTATGTTCTGATTCTAAATAAAAAGTTTATTTTTTCAAATTAAATATATTAATGTTTAAAATATTGGATTTAAAAAAGGTTCTCCATTAAAAGGAGGAAAAATTGCAATTTTTGAAAAATACATATTTTATCTGAAAAAATGAATTTGTTCTTAAATTATTTCTAAGAAACTCATAATATGGATTCTAAAATTATAAGGATTATATAAAGTTCAAAATTCAGTTAATACTATTTATAACCACTTTTGAACGGCTAGTTTGGTTAGTCCTGGTGCACTGGGACTCAATGTTGTGTGTAGTGTATGTTATTGAATTACTTTAAAGAAATAATGTACTATGAGATCATGGGGTGTTACATTCTTCCCTACTTCAATAAATTAATCCCTCTCAATTTGAAATTGTTCTTCGAAAATAAATGGTTGAAAATAGAAAATACCTTGGTAGGAAAACCCAGATCAGAAATTGGGTTAATAAAATTTAGTCTTAATAAGAGGAAAAGGAGAATGCAAAAGTCACCACAAAATTATGATCTATATTAGGAGAACATTGGTGGAAATTAGAGACACATAATTGGAGAAAAAATTTAAATATTTATAGGGAGTGATTGAGGTCATCAGTCACAAACAATTATAGAATTTAGGGACTCAAATCCATCAATCTATGATGATTTAAAATATCATCGGTTCAACAAAACTTAAGGTATTAGGATAAAACATTTTGAGTTTTAAGATCCCTTACCCTATGTTTTATAATTAATTTATTCCTAGAATAAGATAAGAACAAAAAATATATACTTAACAAGTAGAGTTCCATCCTTTAACTAATTTCAACCACAAACTCATCTTTCACTCTAAAAGATAATAGAACTTAAAAAATATCTATTTATCATATCTTTATAGTGTTCCAAAAAAATGAATTTTTAATTCATCTACCAGACCTTTTAAAAAATCTACATTATTCAATCCAAGACATCATGTGTTCCAGTGGTAGGTGATACACTCTTGTCGCCCTTCAGTTGCAGATTTAAGTCTCACGGCCATGCTAGACGTGACGGGTTGCCACCCGACCTCCGTGTTGTCGTTTTTATGGCAATCCAAAAATAATCTCAAACTAGAATTATCCTGAATACTTCTATCCAAACTCACAGTCTGAAATTTATAAGTAAGTTAAACACAATGAAGATCCTTTTTTCCAAGTAATAACATGTGAACACATTCATCATGTATTCTTTTAAAACACCACATCATCCTGAATTACCGTAAACCCTTATTGATTACATTCATACTCCCTTATTCCTTATAAAATACTAGATAAAATCCTTCTATCCAAAAATTTTGTAAACTCCAACAATTATGGAATATAAAAATCATTAATCAGTTTTAAGGTTGTCATGAATATCCAATTTAATTTATCCAAATCAATCATGTATTATTCCAAAATCACTACCTTAGTATCAAAACCATATTATGGGTGTGTGTTATGTCAATTTTGACACATCCCACCATGCCAAAATAAGTAGGGATTGGGTAGCCCTCCATCATTAAGATAGTCTGACCCAGATACCTCCACTGTATTTGAGGGCCATGAGAACATCATGTGAGAGAGATAGGTGTAGATATGATGTTTTTGTAAACATTATTCAAGTTGAAATAAATCCCATTTTTCTTTCTTCATTATTTTTTCTCTGTGTTATGTTAATCACAATCATTCCATCACTTCTATGTCTAAAAACATACCACCCAACAATTTCAATAAAACCCAAACCCCAAACAACATTATAGTATTATTGATCTAGTCAGGATACTCAGAATGACCACCCATCCTATTAATTAAAAAATCATACACTGGTGATCGTTTATGTTCATTAATATAATAATGAAAATAATTTAATAAAATTGGTAGATTGATAAACTATTTCTTGATTTATACATGAAATTATAATGGTTTCTTTTTTTATGTCATTGATTAGTCATGATGACTTGTGGATGCCAACTACCATTAAATTTGATGGGTTGGACTCAGATGCATGGGTGTGGAAGTAAAAAAGTTGACTGTGAGGTGCTTGATTTGCATGGAAGGGAGTTTGGGTTTCCATATAGTGATTCGGGTGGTGTTCCATTAGATAATGGTAGATAAAAATCATATTCTAATCATTGACACCCACAGTGAGAGCTAGGGCCTCCAATAGCTTCCTCCAGTAGTGTGTGGATATTATGTCAGATTTAAGGTGGGGATAATGCCGGTGGTGGTAGCAGGGATGTTGGGGGTGGTCTGAAAATCAGAGGTATGAGACTTATAGAGGGATAAGTGGGCGAAGGAGGAGATGGGAAGGGTGCAGATGATGTGGGGATGATTGCATGTCATCACACCACATGGTGGGTTATGTTCGGACCACTAGTAATGAATTTTCATTGGACTTCAAGGATTATCAATTTAGGGTTTGGCTTTGATTGGGAGCTTTGGGGGAGTCATACCTTCCTGAATGGCCCGAAGGCCTTGAATTTTTTTTACTAGTACTGAACATATTTTATTTAAGATTAATTATTCAGATTATAGGTTTTAATTTTAACACCCAAAAATCTAAGGTAATGAAATTTCAATCCAATTTTAAATCTCTCATAAACAACATTTAATAAGATCTAATAATTTATCTCGCACCAGTGTGAGAAAATTCTTGAAACTACATAATGTTTCCAATATATTAATTCTTTCATATAAAGTAAAATATTTATTTATTTTCTACTCACAATGAAAAATGATTTTATATAACCAGTTCTAATTTTTATATTTTGAGGATTTATTTTCATGTCTTTAAATCTATATTATTCAAATAAATGTTGTGATCATCTTCTCAATTATTCTACTAGAGAATTTTAAATATGGTATATGATGATCAATATTTATTTTAATTGACATACCTATCATACGATATATACTCACTGAAAAATAATAATACACATGACCATTTAATATATGCATATCTTATATAATATTTAAATGGTGTCACATGGCATGTGGGTGCACCCATATTTATATTTCATAAATTTTACTTTATATAAATATTTGAAATTCACTTCCAATATATTTGTAAGTGATATAAAATATTTATATAATAATAGTTAATATTTAGTAAATAATTATATAAGGTCATTCATAATAACATAATGATAATGCTTAATTCTCTTAAAAGTGATAATTTAGTATAATGACATAGATTAAATAAATTCATCAATCTCCCCATGATGGATGCCTTTTTTATTAATAAATTCATGTTCTTGTATAGTTGTAACAATATTTCCCATTATAATTGACCCTTCATGTCCTAAACAATAATTTCATGTATTTAACGTGTCACAATCACTAAACTTTTGGTTTACTATAATTATTACAATTGAAAATAACATAATTTTTTGAATCATTTTTTATATATTATGAATGCATGATATATATAGACATATTTAACACCTCATTTATTTAATGTCAATATATGATATCTTTTTTCGATAATATCATTAATATTTAATATATCTCATTGATACTTGAGATAAAAAAAATTATTATTTATTATAAATTTTCTACCATCGGGTTGGAATATATTCTATTTTCTAAATCCTTTTATTAATATTCCCAACAGATAAATGTAAATACATGAGAATATACTACCTATTAAATAGTTGCGATTAATAATAAATAAAAGATGATAACACGTGATAAATCATAAGTTTTATTGATATATCTTCTATAAGACCAAACATTGATAGATGGGAAACATATTACATCATAATTTCAAAATAAACTATTTTCATATCATTCTCTAGGGAAGCACTATTTTATAAATATTTTTAAAATTCATTGTGTTCTTTAAATATATATCATCATCGAACCACTTATTTTGGTAATATTGTTAGAATTTTTATAAATGAATAAGTCACAATTATCATTTAAAAAATATCATATTCACATTGTACATTATTTAAAAAAAATTGTATATATTCATTCACTTTAGAGAAAGAAATAAAATCATTTGATAAGGTTTTTTAAGGTTTTCAAAACAATTACATGATTATTCAATTCAATGTTTTCATCCATATCTGTATATGAATATTTATAAAATTTAGTAAATAGGTTTTAAATATAAGAAATAAGAGAAAATGAATAAAAATAGACAATTTTTATTTAAAAATAAAAAAATAAAAATCATCTTTGTCATGATAATTTATACATCTTAATAAATATTGAAACCTTTAATTTGTACAAGTATGAGATGTCAAATTTTATTATTCTGTCCTTGCATGATCATCAAAGTTCACTTTGGTAAAAAACAAGTATGTGATATTTATCATTCAGTCACTTCGGGTGGTGATGATTCATTTTTCATCTGATGAATGATATTTATTTTAACATCAAAAAAATTAATAATAAACACTATATTAAGAATAATAAATTACATTAACTTTAAGGTAATTTTTCAATGGTGAGTCTTTACTACTCTTCTCAAGTTCCCATTATTATTTAAGAAACCAAAGACTAAAAAATTAATTAATTAATTTTTTCAATGTTATCGACATGAATAATAAATATAAAAATATATGATATTGAAAATAAAAATCACTTTACTCATGTATTGAATTATCTTACACCAGGTATAGTGGTGAATAAAATTTCCTCATGATGCATAATGTAGATAAGACAATCATGTTGATAACGTGTTATGAAAATGATTGATGTTGTTGAAAATGTAAGGAATTACAAAATCAAAAATCATATGGGTGATCATAGGTAAATTATATCATTTATAAAACATGCATAATATAATTGGTAGAGTGATGACAACAACAAATGGTAATGTAAAAGAATTAGAGAATAATTAGTGAAAAAATATTCAAGGTCTAAAGTTATAACTTCCACTAACATAATATATATATATATGGTACATAGAGGTTGTAATAAATGTTCAAGATTATTCCTTTTAATCTAAGAATGATCCAAAAACTAGGATCAATGACATGAGATAGAGCCTGGGTGTGAATGGTCAAGGTAATAATTTCCCTTAGGAAAAGAGCCCTTGAGAATCACCATCCATGAAAATTATAAAAATCCCTATTTATTTCATAAAAATAAACAAATTATCCATTTATTAACTAAGTATAAAACCTTCATGGAACCAAATTGTTTATGGAAGGGTCCAAAACTCATGTCATTTGTTTTTTGTGATATTCATACATAAAACAAGTCTAGTTCAGTTTAATTGAGTTTGATTAACCCATATTATGTGGGTCTTATAAATATGGATGAAGAATGTAGTGTCAAATCGAGTAATAGGAAATATCTATATAAGTATAAAAACCAATACATTTTTGAATTGAAGATGTGTCATTGTCAGGGGTCATAAAATTTCACCATTGTCAGAAATATTTTTAACGCTTCTTACATTAAAATCATGTTACATAAAAAATATGAGTCATTAACTTGAATCGAAACTACCTTGAAATATTTAATGAAAACATGAATAATGAATATTTTTTCAAAAATATTCTTCTCATTTTTCACTTAATAACTCATGAATACAATTATTTAATAAATTCAATTCTTATTATTCTAAACATAAATAACATGAAATTTATTTAATTGATTGTGATCGTTTGCACTTGGACATTACTCGAAACTCATTGTGGGGTCCACGATATCCTCAACCCCATTTCTTCACAATTGGCCAAAAATTTGAATAAATTTAGTGTTGGGACAACTAGGTTCTTATTGTGAGGAAAGTGAGTTCTACACATACACAAAAAGTGGTGTATAGAAACACATTGAGGACTCTATAGATATAAAGTCAAGTCATAATAATAAAAACTTATGCTTTGAATATACATTGTTTAATATAATCTATTTGTTATATGATATCTTATAAAAAAAGATGCATGTATTTGTCCCTCCATCCTTCCATTCTTTATTTATTCTCTTTTTATCCATAAAATATGGAATTACCTTCTTCTATCATAGTTATATGTTTAATTAATGAACTACTAACCCGATAAATATGACTCAAGATATCTCTTCCTATACCTAAAATAAATAAATCATTTCTTGGTTATTCAATCAATGTCATATCATCAATGTCAAATTCGATTCAAGCATCCTTGCCACAAATATATACTTTTAGGGTTTTCATCATGTATAAAAAGTTTTCAATCAATGATGGAAATTAATAATATGTAAGGAAACCAACATGCATTTTTGTAAATATAAATAACCAATACTAGCCAAAACATATAGTTTTCCGATTAATAGGCTAGTCCTCATGATCTCATATACTCTATATCATGAAGTGTGAACTTTATGAAAATATGTCTCAATGTTTTTTTGCTCTCGACACTTGGTAGACAAACGTCATCTATGTCCCTTCAGAATGACATATCTAGATCGTATGTCACATGATTAAGATTACTACCATAATATCATTAGGTTTTGATTATAGTAGAAACTATTATAACATTTCAATACAACATGTAATCTAAGATCATTATAATATATATGGTATATAAAAAATTAATATTACTACCACATTAAGTGAAATAGATGGATATATCAATCTGTATATATGTGATGGTAATAAAAGTTCACATTCAAGGTGGATCTAGTGAACCCACTCTCACAACAAATAAGAAAATTAATAGAGAAATAAGTGAGGGTAAATGGGATATAAACACTTAGAGGAACTATTAGTACACATTTTTATCACACAAGATGTTGTCTCAATCATGAATTTATGAATAAAATTCTTTATTAAATTATTTTAATACAATTTAAATCCAAATAAATTTAACTTAAATAAATTTAATTTAAATAGTTAAAAATATATCGGTAATTTATTTTAAATATTCAATTTTTCTAATTTATCTTATTATTTTTAAAATATTCAAATAATTTTTTAAATTTTTTCTCAATTTATTTATTTTAAACTTATTTAGATTTCTTATTAAAATTTTTATTTAAATACTATGGGAGAATTTTTATTTTTGATTATCGATATTGAGTAACTTTTAAAATTAAAATTATTTAATAATTATTCAAAGAAATAAGTTTGTTGGTAGAACATTTACTAAAATAATATTTTAAGGAAGGAATTAGTGTAGAAAAAATGGAAATTATTTTCTTTCGGATAGTACATTCATATATATTTTTATCCCAAGTTTCATGATCTTGAACATGAATTTATAAAGGAAATATTTTAAAAAAAAAATTAGGTAACTTTAAATCAAATTACATTAATTGAAATATTTTAAATCATTAAAGAAGTGTTCTTTAAATATTTTATTTATTTATTTTAAAATTGAAATTCAACTTACTTATTTCAAAAATAAAATTACATTTTTAAGTTTTTAATTGAGTTCTTGTAGATACCCAAATCATGACGTACATGGACATTACATTAATTTTTCGGAATACTTAATACTTAACAAAAACAGACACGCAAGGACCGTAATAGTTTAGTGTCTTTGAAAACTCAGAATATAAACTTCTAGTCATTGTGAAAGATCTTCATCATCTCCCATAAAGATCTTCCCCTTTTGTTTTCTTACCTAAAACCTTTCTTTAAATCCTGGGGAAAAGAAAACATATAAAAGGGTGAGCTCAAATGCTGAGTAAGGGTAAACATAGAGAACATAAAACAATCCATAAACATTTGAATGCAAAAAACTTGAACATAAAATCTAAACATCAAAATCATGAGCAATGACATAAATCTTGGAAGTACATAAGGAATAGATCATAAATGAACATTAATCATGATAAACTAGCATGGGAATAAAACATTTAATTGTGGAATCCATTAAGCACATGTTATGATTTCCATAGTAGCCAAGGCAATGCTTCCAAGACTGTCTTAGTGGACAAAGTCCCTTTCTGAATCGAGTTCACTCCTCATTCCAGTCCTGTAACACCGGATCGGATTAACTTACCATTCCATCCATGTATATATCATCAGATATAAATCATTACCCAATGCATTGGAGGGAGATATAGGTCCCACTAATCTCATAATGAAATCATTCATACTTTTGCCACAAAATAAACAAACATCATTCATAATAACCCAACGAATAAAATGGGTGTCATAAACATCATCCCATCATCACATAATCCATAAAAAAGAAATGGGTATCATTTCATAATAATAAAAGTGAAACCATGTAAATCATAGAGATACATATTAAATAATGACATCTTAGATGGAAAATGGTTTTGATAAAACACTTGAAATTAATTCTTGATGAAAATATCCTTTCTTCTTCAAAATCATTTTCTTTTCACAAAATGTCATGCAATTTTAAAAGAAACAGATTTTTTTGAAAATATTAATGAAATATTTGGGAGGAATCTTCATGAAAATAAGTCTCTATAAAACCGTAAAAATCCTTTCATGCCGTATAAGTTAAAAAAACATTCTTCTCGTACTTTTGCCGGAAAAGTCAAAAAGTACCTCGTATGGTAAAAAAATAAAGATTCCTTACATACAATGTATTAAAATTCAAAATGGGTAAAAAGGACTTTAAACATACATGAAACCATTTTTAGAAAATAGGTACATTGATGATAAATATAACCCCAGTAAATACTTACGAATAAACAATCTCGGATAAAATTGAGATTGGAAAAGTTATCCCATACCTTAGGTCTGATATGCTTTGTACGTATCTGAACCTCCTGTATAATGATTTACATAATGTCATTGACTTTTTACAGAATCATATTCATTGTTATGATATCATATATGGTTCACTTATGACTTTATATTACCCGTTCTTTTTTAAATTCCATGTTAAAGTAGCGTTTTGGGTAAAATCGTTTTATTTATCGTACGTGTATGGACTTGTTCTTCTTGATATTATTATTACTTGTATCATGATTTAATTACTTATAGAATGTAAATAATGATTTATATATCATATATATTCAGTATATATATATAATAGATAGATAAATGAAATTAAATACACCGTTCATGGAGACGGTAGGTCGTACGTACGCATGAACGATGTTTTCCTTTCCATATTGACATGAATGGAAGTAAGTAGATGATATATATATACATATATATACATAAATCTAGTAGATTTATAATGTCATATACTTCATTATTATTCATTATATATACTTTATAATCATTCTTGAATGGTTAACATGGAGAATGAATCTCGTCGCGTCGTGGAGACGATAGTCTGTACGTACGCACAAGGGATGATATCATTCCCATAATTTTTGAATGGTATTGGAGTGGATGATGGAATGTCTTAGAATTAGTATCATGATATAATAATAATATATAGTAATTCTCTACACCATTATACCCATCCAAGTAAGGTGGTGGTGGAAAACAGATTACACCATAGCGTGGAGACGGTATTCCGTACGTACGCACGCGTGGTGATTTCATTTGCCGTTGGATGGATAAAAGGTAAAGTATGGTTGTTTCATATTTATAATAACATAACAGTATATTAGTGATACTTATGTTATTAATTTATGATGAAACATGTAAATAATAATAAGTAGAAGAAGAAATAAATTGGAAGGAATCGGTAAAGTATATTACCTCTTCTTTGACGCTCATGTTCTTAACCTCCTCTTAGGGAACTAAAGATGATATTTGAATAAGAACAGGACCTATATGATGTTTCTAGGAAAGTGGATAAGGGAAATTGGGTGGTTTTGGCCAATATTGAAGGCTCAATGTTGTGTAAAGAGAAGAGGGAGGAGGTGCCCTTTTATAAGGGAGGAGAGGGGCACCATTGGAAACCTCAAAAATATTAATTTATAATAAATCAAACCCCACTTAAAAACCTCCAAAAATTACTCATATCCGAATATTGGATGAGATAAGTCTGTAAGCTCATCAACCAATAAAATTTAGACATGTTGGGAATTTATTTTAAACATTATCAACTTGATTTATCCTTATTTAATCTATTTAATTTTATTTGTGGTAATAAGATTCTAATTTTTAAATTGTTATAAATATTTACATATGTGTGGTGAAATGTCCATAATTGGATAATTTATGACATTTTAGACCATATAAATTTCAAATTATAATTATTAAATATTTTTGTGATTTTTAAACAATTTTATATTCTGTTATTTTTATAAAATAACAAGTGTCAATTTTGAAACTATTCATTTATTTGATTTTAAATAAACTCCCTAAAGAAGATATGTGCGAACTAAAATATTAAATATTTTCATAACATGTCATATTTATCTATAAAATTCGTGGAGAACATTAAATAGTTCATATAATATTTATTTTAATATTTCTAATACCATTTATGCGATATTTCTCTTAATAAAATAATTACTACAACATTTTTTTTAATTATTTAATATACATATTTGTTACATAAAAATTAAAAATAAAATACTTGGATGAAGATATATCTTATATATTTCATAATAATACTTTTAGTAGGATCTAGATTCTAAAACTCCCATCTTTTAAAAAGTTATATTTATTAAATAATGAAGGTGACAACTTTGACATCATTTAAAATTAAATGATATAAGTTTCATAATCCCTTTTATAAGACTCCAAACGGTTATATATTCGTCCATTGTATGATTATGGTGTTGATATACACTACCAATAAATTTTGGTCAGGTTTTTGGGCCTTTTATTGGGTATGAGGTTTTCAATAAAAACTATATTACTGATTTTTTACTTAAAAAATAATTTCTGCATCATTAATCTATCACCATTAATGACAATTATTTAATCCCTAAAAATTCTAAATAAATTTTCATGATTTATATAATTTGATTATATTTCTTGAGACTATTCATTTTAGAAGTTTTATGAAGTTTATCACTAAATTAAAATTATTATACTTATAAGATTTAAGAGAGTGACATGTTGTCATTTTCTTTGGTTTTAATAATAATTAAATTATTTTCATGGTAAAAAGTCCATAAAATGAATCTAATATGAAACTTAGGTGATATGGGTCGAATTTTATCCATCCAATAGAATTTTGGCATGTGTTAGGGTAATTTTATAATCTTATTTTTACCCTTAATTACCTGATTTACCTTTAACTGCAGTAAATAAAAATTACCGTAGTTACTATTAATAATATCAAAAATAAAATAAAAGTAACCTATTAACATAATTTGGACCCACTGAATTCAAATATGGAATCAATTTTCCAAAATTCAAAACATAGAAGTTTCAGTAATTAATTTAAAATTAATCCCGTTGTTAAGAAAATGGGTTTTAAATGTTAAAACACTGCCAAAGATTGAAATGTTTTACCTATGAATTCAATGTAAAATTAAGGGTAATGACATACATTATATTAAATGGTAAAAATATATTCTTTTTATACTTTAAAAAAATTAAATATTATAATTTAACCATATAAATTATCTCAAAGAAAACTGTTGTTTTTAAGTAAAATTTAGCATGTTTTTACTATTTATCAAAATATGATTGTAATCAGAATAATATGAAAGGTTTTTCCAAAGAAAAGTTTTATATCCTGATTCCAAAGAATAATTTTATTTTGTAAAATTGAACTTATAACCTTGTCAAAAACTAGATTTAATGTGGGTGCGCCATCAAAAGGCGACAAAACTGCATTTTTTGAAAAATACTTATTTTACCTGAAAATTTTATTTTGTTCACATACCATGTTTTAGAAAATGTGTAAGATGAATAATAATGTTATAAAATTAAAAAATTTAATTAATACTATTCATAATGGATAGTTTCTAATATTATAATAATATATCATTGTTTAGTGAAACCCGGTATTTGCGTACTACACACGCTATCGAGGAAGGTCGCGATTACGTGTAATGAAAGCCAAGTTAGGGATGCGTGTAGTGCAAGCTCCCTTTGGTGTTGTGTATAATCATAAGACATAAAAAAAATTAAAAATAATATTTCTCATAAAATCTCTGGGTGTAACAGTTCTATTTTTAAATTAAGTTAGTTAAATGTTTTATTAAAATATTTATTTAAAAACGTGATTCATATATTTTAAAATTTTTTCGGGTTATTTACTTTATGAAATTCATCTTATTAATTTTATGTTATTTAAGTATTTTATTCAATTAGTATATTTTAAATATTCATATTATATAATTTTTGTTGATTCAATTTATTTATTAATTTTAAAAAATTGAAATTATTCAAGTTATTTTTTTATTTATGCTATTTATATAATGGATTTTTTCATATTTTTTATTCTTCATTTTTAATGTAACACCCTTACCCAGTTTACTCTTCAATAATCAGATCTTAGTTCTAGGTGACCTTTGGCATGCCACCCTATACAAAAGAGGCTCTCGACTAATAGTAAGGATATAAGGTGATACCATAGAGAGGCTATACCATAATATGAAAGTGAAATAACAACAATAAATTACTGATCAACATCAATAATAATTAGTAATATGAATACAAGGAAGGATAAAAAACCATTCCATAATAAATTAAAAATGATGTCATACAAGCATACAGATACATATGGTTTCCCATTCGGATTATCCCATATACAATATAAAATAATAAAATAAAATACACTAGAGGATCTACTGCTATCCCCAAGCCTCACATCAATCCCAGTATAGAAATCCCACTGAGTTGCTCTATCCAGATCAGACTACATTTGGCCTCTTCCCTACTTGAACCAGCGAACAATGAGGTCTACTCAGGTACCTAAGTTCCATAGTCGCGCCAGCAGTGTGTGAGTATAACTCTGTAGGTCACCACCAATGGTGTCCCTAACATAGCCAATATATATCGTATATGCACAAGTGATTTTCTCATAATAAATAAACAACTACTAAAAACAAATAATCCATCCACCATCGATCATGATGTTCTAATGTGAAACCTAAGATCGACTACACCTTCTTTGTCAAGTGAAAGAGTGTCTCAAAGCACAAGTAACCACCTAGGGGGAACCTACCCATCCCTATAACTTGATAACCCACCCGGGGGAAATATATACATCCCTAGAATCAAAACAAGACATCCACACTAGGGGTAGCATCCCCTACATGAACCATATAACCATCTTCTCGGCATATTTTATCCCCTACCCAGAACCACATGTCCTCCCTCCCGGGGGGTTACATCTCCTACCAAAAACCACATATCCAAAAAGTGGCATCCAACATCCTTGATACCATAATCATGTTGACCCGCCATCCTCAGAACCATGTCCAACACATGAGAGCCATGACCCTCCATCCCCAAAGCCTCATATCATATATCACATTTTACCATTTATTTTAAATTTTTCTTTTATAATTTTTACCATTTAATTCATTATTAAATTTACCTTTCATCATATATTTTTTTTCATAAGGATCCATATAGAGACTCTCATGTTCAGAGGTGACACCTAGATTGATAATCCATCACCCTCGCACTACCCCTCTCCAGGATCAACATCAAATTGGTGTACCCACTTAGGGCCCCTAAAGAAATATTTCACACCAATAACCCTACCTATGGTCTTATATCCCATTCTCATACCTCAATAAAAACCCATCACTAAGAGAGAATCATGTCCCTTGAAATGTCCCTGATTGTATCATGACACCTACAGCCTCATAGACCAACATTTGGGTTTTATGGTGACACCTGAGGCAAACCATTCATAGTCCATCACATCTCACAACACCGTGAAACTAAGGGAACCTACATCAATCTCATATATATATATAACTCATCCAATTTCATTTAAATCAAACCACTTTAGGGTGAATCTAACTCACAACTCTCATTTATTAATTTAATCCTCCAATCATCAATGGTTAAGAAATTTCCCAGTGCATCAGTGTCCATTATCCATTAACAATCATGATATACCCATGGAACTTAACAACAAAAATTCATTTCAAATTAATGTTCAATCACTATGGTGTAAGAAACCACATATCGCATGATATATCAAAAGCATATACTATATGCAGATATTCAAGTACCACATATCGCAAATGAAGCAATTCCATTTAATTATATCTTGTACATTACTTCCAAATAATGTCCAATCCATATTTAGAATGTATCAATACCCATGACGCTATATCCAAACAAAAAGCCTAAAAAATTCATTATAAAAAATTTAAATTAATTTCACAAATTAATTTTAATATGCATAAAATCCTAGAAATTTACTGAGTAACATGTGCTCACCAAAACCTCAAGTAATGAGTTTTGGTATACTCACGAAACATCCCCTATCCTAATCCATTAAAAATACACAATTAACAAAACCAAATAAATGGAAAAATAAATATAATATCTCCAAAAAAAATTAAATAAATTTTTTACTCAACATACATCAAGGTGAACGATGAATGATGGCTCGAATACATCCTCTTGAGATCCCATCTACAAGATGCACAAGAAAACCACATTGTTCTTACCCTATTAAACCATTCATTAGTGGAATAATTGAAAAACCCTAACCTTAAAAAAAATCAATGTCATTGAAGAGATGAGAATAAGGAAGAGAAGGTAAGGAGATCATATCTGCAAATACTGTAAGAATTTCCACAAAAATCTCCCAAACCAAGGTGAAATCATCAAATATTAGAGGGGGAGGTCAACTCTTCACAATGAGGAGAAAGGATGGCGAATGTATTAAAACCCACATAACAGAAAATGGGAAATCCAACATTTTAATGAAAATTGAGAAACTCACGCATTTGTTCCACACATTTTGCTAAACTATATGCCAGCCATGAGAATGGCACTGTCCAAGACACTGGCTCGCACATAGTTTACAAAATCATGTCATAACCATGAAACATTACACTACCAAAAAATTAAGGGGTTTTCACAAGTTCTCAAAAACCACCCACCAATCATCAAAAAACCACCAAGACCAGCCATAGAGATACAATTTACTCCAACCGTGTAATAATTATGCATAAGGGGAAAATCCTTCCCTCAAAATCAAACATTCACTAGATGCTCTCGATACACATCCGAGCACCCTAGACACCTATAAATCATAGAATAACATCCAAAAAACAACCTTAAGATGTTCCAACTCTTGTAATTATAATATAAATCAAAATTTTCAAAATACCCCTACTTCAGAAACAAAAATTCAAATTTCCCTTAAATTCATAACCTGTAACAACGCATATCATTTCATCCTCCCAACTATAACATGCTTCATCACTGTGAACTCTAAAAATTCAACTAAATACACATACCAACCAACCCAGGCTATCAATTCACCACCAACCAGGAATGTTCCATCTCTGAACACCAAACATGATTCTATAATGTGACTCCAAAACCAAGGCATGAAATTCACTAAAACCCAAGACTCCCACTCATAAACATCACCAAAACCAAGATCATGCTCCCCCACACACAACTATCATGAGAAAAAAATTATCACTAATGATCTTATCAGAAAGATTATTGAACTCCCCTTCATAAGGATCTGGTAGAAAAGGTCGACTCTGAATCATGGTGCTCCCCACTATAGGACTAGGTTTATAGGACAGATTCAATCAGATTGGGTTTATTGGACTTAGTAAATTTTGTGGATCAGATTGAATATAGTCTTTATATTTTTTTTCATCACTTTTTTAAATAAATACATTATAAAATGGTTGGAGTTTGTATAATCATTCATATCGGGAGATAAAAGGTTCATAATGGGGGTTGGCCCAAGTTGTATCCACTTCTTTGAATTAGTGAATTTTTATAGACCCATGGGAGTGTCAATTGAAAGGATGTAGGTTCTCACACTGATGCCGAACCATGTAAATGTCTTGTGCTTTATGTGATTTTCTAATTTTTTATGAATGAGTATTTACTAAATGATTATTTTCTTATAATAATTAATAGGTTATAGGGGTTAAGTTTTAATATTATTGAAACTTATAAAAATTGAATAACTCATTCAACCACCTCCCCCCTTCTCAGTTGTTATTCAATCCTTCAGAACTTTATCATGTATTTATACTTTTTTATTATACTTTTTATGAATATTTAATTTAAATGGAACATAGATAAGGAATTTTTTGATGTTTTTTTACATACATGCACAAGGTTTTAAATGTATTATATTTTCATGTATTGTTATGTACAGGCATGATAATTACAGTTAGATATATTTATGCTTAAATATTTTTTAAATGTTTTAAAATAAAATTATATAACATCATTTTTTCATATAATCTATATATTTTAGTTATAATAAATATTGATATTATAATAACATTTTCATACATCCAAATTTATATATTTTTTATGATGTTTTAAAATAAGAAAAATTTAATGTCCATTGTCTTATAAATAATCATATATATGTATTTTTAATTTTATAATGTTTTAAAAAAATTATAGTTTCCATTTATTTATTTGAAAAAATAAATAGTAATATAAGCTATTTAAAAGGCCCCCCACAGGTGACTGGGGTGGCTGGGTGTTGGGGTTAAGGGGCACCAGTTGCGGGGTCGAGTCCCCAAGCCTTCTTTGTAGCGTGCGTGTGTGAATAAAAACTATTTAAAAAACCAAAAAAACATATTAATAAAGAAAAATAAAAATAGGAAAAAGATATGTTTGTATGCATGTATGCTTGCTCATAATATTTGTCGTGTTAATTTTACACTAGAAATTTTCAGTTTATTTTTATAATAGTATATAAATATGCATATACATGTATGTTTGTATGTATGTATACACCGATTTATTTATATATATATATAGAGAGAAAATTTTCAATATGAATTTTCACTAAAACAATACTATGTATAGCAATATTAGGAGATATATAGTGTGAATTAAATATACATTGTAAATTTTAATAGGAAATTTAAGTGGAAATTAGATATATTTGTAGTGTAAAATTTAAGGTAAATTTGAACCATGGATTTAATGTAAAAAAATACATTAGAAATTACCTGTTGATAATTTCATTGTAAATTTTTAGTGAAAATATACATTATTTGTTTACAAGTCAATATATTCACACTGGAAATTTGAATATGAATTTATTTTAGATTTTTTAAAATAAAATTTCACGTGTATAATTTCAATGAAAATTTTGAGTATAAATATACTTTCATAAATATAAAATTCTATTGAAAGATTAAAATTTATCTATGTATGTATGCATAAAATTATATTAATATATGTTTATATAAGTATATTTAATTTTGAGTATAAATTTACACTGATGAGTTTAAATTTCCACGGTAAATTTTTAGATAACTAAAAAATATTCATTGTGAATTTTCATTGAGAATATCGATAGAAATTAATATGGGTGTCCAGACCCTGCCTGACCTGACCAGACCTGAGTGTGTTGGGTTGGGCTGGGTTGGGATCAAGATTTTATACTCATGGGTCTGGTCATTTCAGGTTGACCTGTGATTGGGTTGGATTGAGTCATGGGTTGGGAGAAGAATTACGCAACCTGACCCAACCAACCCGTCACTACCCCTGCACATCTCGTGGACCCACGCGCTGCCTTTCTCAGTTTCCCATTGTCTTCACCACTCATATTTTATCCCCCTTCTTTAGGCTGTTATTCCATGCATTTCCTCCTCTACTACCTCCACCACATTTTGTGACCACCACAGACCTGCACGCCGCCATCACCTCCACCTTTATCTCCACCACAACCGCCATCCATGATTCCAGATCCACTATAAAAAACCTATATATGAGAAAAATAGGCATCCCACTACCAATCCCACCACCGACTACTACCTTTTGGGGTCTATTTGTTCTTTGGTGAGGTCCTCCAAGCATTTTGAGAAATAAAAAGCTCTGAAGCCTGCGAACTAGGTATTGTTGCATCGTATCTCTGGTTGAATAAAATCCCAATATGAATGTTGGCATTTTCTTGAGGTCACCAAAGAAAAAAATCAAGCACCACCTTAATGGGGTAGATTATATGATGTGAACCTCCTCCTCAATGATGTTGGCCAAACCAGCACTGATAAAGAACTAGGGTGGTGACCTTAGATCAAAATGTCAGGGGCTACGGCCTAAGATTAAAATAAAATTTTTAGGAGGAGATCATGACAAGGCAAGTGTTCTGATGAGTGGGATCATGATCATTCTGGGATGAAGGAGATCACCAATCTCTAACCCTCAATGGTTTTCATGTGAAAAAGAGATTGAGCCATGAGAAGGAGAATATAAATAAGGAGTGCAGTGGGATAATAATTTGGGGTGGCGATTTTCTTTCATAACCTGATTTACCTATCGACCCGATCAAACCAACCTCATGTGATATGGGTTGGGTTCGGTCGGGTCCTAAAAAAATGACTATGACCCGACCCGACCTGACCCAAACTATTTTTGGTCAGTTTGGGTCCAAAAACTCCTCATACCCGACACGAACTGACCCACGGACACCCCTAGAAATTGAGGATGTTTCCATCTAAAATTTTCATAAAATTTCCATTGAAAATTTCCATGTGTCTATATGTATAAATAGAATGTTTCTAATGTAAATTTTCACTTGAAATTTTATAAGGAATATCCATGGAGAATTTCTAATGAAAATATCTATTCAAAATTTAGGTGTGTGTAAGTATGCTCAAAAAATTTCCAGTGAAAATTTACATTGTAAAATAAAATTTTGAATTTATGTGTGAGTGTGTGCATACATGGGTTTTAGTGTGTCTGTGTGTGTTTTTATTGCTTATATTTATTGAGATGTGCACTAGAAATAGTCACACATTGTGAATTTATGCATGAGTGTATGCGTACATGTGATTGAGTGTGCCTATGTGTGTGTCTGTGTCTATGTGTGTGCATGTGATTCTTATATTCATTCAAATATACGCTAGAAATAGTCACTTGAAATTTTTAGTGTAAAGTTCCATTGTAAATTTCCAATGTAAATTTACAGTGTGAATTTTTAATATATATGTACTCCAAATCTATAATGTTGATTTTCTCTAGAAATTCACTATGTTTTATTATGGTTTATAGTGATATTAGTGTGTGTGTGTGTGAGAGAGTGTGTAAATTTCAATAAAAAATTCTATTGATTATTTTTTTGGTAAATATATATTGCAAATTTTCACTAAAATTTTTCTGTACAAATTCACATTTGAAATTTCCCTTCAAAATTTGAATGAAAAGTTCTCAATGAAAATTTCTTTTCCAATTTCTAGTATAAATATGTGAATGTATGTATTCATATTCATATATTAATATATATTTTTAAATGTATGTATTAATATAATTATATTAATATATATGTATACACTTATATATAGGTATGCATGTATGATTCACTGGAAAATTTTATGATAAATTTCCACTGAAAATATATTGTATATTTATATTATGATTCAAACACACATATATATAAACTCACACTCTCTCTCACACACACATGATGCATATAAAATAATCATTGGAAATTTTTATTGAAATTATAAATGATTATTCACACAGAAATATTCAAATAAAAATTTACACTAGAAATCTTCAATGAAAATTTATATGAAATTTCACATTTTTTATTTATGAAGTATTATATTTTCACTATAATTTTAATTGAAAATTTGAATGTTATTTTTTTTTTGGAAATTTTAACTAAAAATTTCTTGTGGAAATTTGTACTTGAAATTTCCATAGGGAATTTCCAAAAGATATTTTCATTGTAACATTCCCAAAAATTAATATTTAAATTTACATTAAAAAATCTAATTTTTTGTTTATATGAAAATATATTTGCATTGAAATCATAAATGTTAATTTATTTTAGAATTTTAGTATTCAAATTTTAATTAAAACAATAATTATTTTTTTTGAAAAGCTACATTTTGGAAACATGACATAAACTTTTATAGTGGGGATTTGGTTTCAATGTTTCTAGAGCAATATTTTTTCTAAAAATTTTGATTTTTGATTTATGTATTAAAATATTTGTATTATGAATTTATGTGGAAATTTAAATATTCATGGATATGTGCACTAAAAATTTTCAATAATAAATTTTACAAGATGTTAATATATAATAAATAGAACAATAATACTTGTTTATATATTAAAAATATATATAGTAAATATTAGATATATATTTAATTAATTTATTTAAAAAATAATATATATTATTATATGTTTGTGTATATGTATCAAATATTATATATATAGGAAGAATAAGTATTTAAGAAAGATAATAATGCGTAGAAGGCTGTAGTTGGGGACCTAGCCTAGGGGTAAAGGGTACCACGTAATCCTGCATCACACCAGGGTTCAATACGTGGGTGCCCCATATTTGGTAATTTATTGGGATATAGTGGGGGTTGTGGGATGCTGGTGTAGTGTCCAGGTGGGCATCTCGGTGGGGAATAGGTAGTAGTGGTAGGGTGTGAGGGGGAAAATTTGGTGGCGCTTCGAGGCATGAGTTGAGGGATCCTCGTTAGTGGACCTCGTTGGGAGGTTGGTGGTCGGGTGGAGGTGCTATGGCAGCTGGTAGTGGGCTTCATCGACAGTCGGGGCCCAAGATAGAAACCTTAGTGTCAGAGGCTCTATAGGGGTCAGGCGGAGGATGGTGGTGGACTTCGGCGTGGGTGGGTCCTCCATGGATGACCAAACCGGTGACGCTGGGGTGGTTTTGTGATCATCTGTCGGCAGCGGCTCAACTGGGCAGGCAATTGTTGGGTTATTTTTTTAATTTTAAAATTGGAATATGAGACAGAGAAAAAGGGATAAAAAATTTATATGGAAAAAATATATATATGATATTAGATAAGAAATAAAGGAAATATGTGAGATTAGATATGAAAAGAAGTATCTTTTTTCATTATCTTTTAGTGGGGTGAAAGTCTATTATAAAAAGACTACATCAGGCCTCTAGAACAAGAGAAAACGTCATCAAGATGTAGCCACTATGAGAGAGAAACAAGAAGGAGTTTCTACTTGTGCAGTAACCTGTTCAAAGAATAAGGCAGGCAAGATGAAGCTGCCTATAGATAACCAAGAAGAGGCTACTGTTTGCTATTTCTTGAGAGAAGATATCATGAAGATAATGGCGTGCAATGACAGATAGAGAATTGTATATTATGGTGTACAAATATATTCATGATGGTGCCATGTATCAAAAGACTTCTTGGTTTTGAAGATCAACAGGTGTGTCCCAGTTGTGGTGATCAAAAGTACCTCATAATGGTGGGTTCATGGGTGTGGGTGCGTTGATAAATGGCCTTCAGGTGAATTATGTGGTTTTTGAGACTACTTCTATTGCGACGTCGGGATCCGCCTCATTAATTTTTATTATAGGAAGTTCACGGTTCTGACTTGAGAAGATTGGGATGTAGCAATGGAGTCACATTGAAGAGTTTGTTAGAGATCTGCAAATATGAAAACTGTAATTGGTGTGATGAATCATGTCTGTGTCGACATGGATGATCTAATACAAATGAAGACCTGGCTAAGGTGGAGTTGACATGACATAACAGATCATGTTTGAGTTGATGATGGTGTATCAGACCATCATGATAGCGATTATGGTGGGGATGATAGTGGAGTATTAAAATTTTAAATCAATGTGGAGACTGTTGGGATTTTTTTATTTTAAAATTTGAATATGAGAGAGAAAAAATGTGATAAAAGATTTTGATATGGAAAAAAGTGATATGTGAGATTAGATATGAAAAAAGAAAATATGTGAGATTATATGTGAAAAATAGATTTCTTTCTTTTCTTTGAGTTGGGTGGAAGTATCTTATAAAAAGGCTTCAATGAGCCAATAGTATAAGAGAGAATTTCGGAAAGATGTAGCCACTGCGAGAGAGAATCGAGAAGGGGTTTCCACGTTTGCGGTAATCAGTGAGAAGGAGAAGGAAGGAAAGATGTATCTTCCTAGAGATAACTGGGAAGAGGCTACTAGTTGTGATATCTCATGAAAAAAGATGACGATGACAATGGAATGCGATGATGGCGAGAGAATTCTCGATGATGCCATTCAAAGAGATTCATGATGGTTCCTTGTATCGAAATTATTTTTGGTTGTGGATATCAAGGATCATTTACTGGTTGTGGTGATCGAAATTAGATCGAAATGGTACATTTAGGGGTGTGTGTGCCTTGATAAAAGTCCTTAGAGTGAGTAATATGGTGTTTTTCGATCGGTTCTGCTAAGACATCGGGCTCCGCCTGAACACTTAGCTAGGCAAGACAGTGGGTTTCTGTAGCTACGGTGCAGGCAGACAGTTGATTATAGTGTTATTTGAGTCTTATACTAAGGTGAATTCACAAACAGTTTAAGAATAAGAATCCACAACCAGCAATGCTTTCAGATTTGGATGAATAAAAGGGAATTTTTTTGTCATTGATAGTAGACCCATGTTGTCATGCATTTGGATTTTTTGATGTGAAAATTTTCTTGTCAATTGTTGTGGTTCAAAAAAATGTATCAGTTGGATGAGGATTGTTTTGGGATGTTTGATCCTTTACCCTATAATGGCCATGTACTAAGGCTTTGTAATCCTAGGTTTATTGACTATATTAAGGTTACCCCTCAACCGTGATTGTTCTTCCTCTGTAGTTGTGGATCCAGGTATAGGGGAGGGTAATCAGACATGCATACCATCTGAAATTATTTCTGAGATACTCAGTTGGGCCCTCCAAGAGCTTCAACCAGCAGTGTGTGGAGATTATGTCAGATTTATGGTGGGGAGCTTGTTGGTCGTGGTTGTAGGGAAGTTGGGTGTGGTAAGGAAATCAGAGGAAGGAGACTTGCAGAGGGATGTGTGGTTGATGGTGGAGACAAGAAGGGGATGGAGGAAGTTGGGTGTGATCTCATGGTAGCATGGCATGTGTTGGGTGTATCTAGACTAGTGTCATTGAATTTTTAGTGGACTCCATGGGTGATCTATTTAGGGTTTCACTCTGACTTGGTTCCCTTGGAGAATTCATAGTTATAATAACCACCTGTAAAAAAAATACATGTCATGTTATTCATTCAAACAACAGTGAAATTATTTTATTAATGAATTATTATTTGATTTCAGATTTTAATTTTAAAAAATAGACAAAAAAATTAATTTAATGTTAAATGTCACTTTAACAACATTTAATAAGATATAATAATTTTTCTAGCACTGATGTGTAACAATACCTAAAATTGTGTAATGTGTTTAATACATTCATTTTTATCTTCAGAGAAAAATATATTTATTATTTTATCCTCACAATAAACAATGATTTTATATATCATGTATTGGTGTGTATAATTTGACTATTAATTTCCATTTTTTTACATCTGAATTATTCTTATAAATGTTGTGATCATCTACTAAATGGTTCTTTAATACCATTTTAAATACTGTATATGATGCTCTCTATTTATTTTAATCATCACTTTGAGAATATGATATATACACACCGAAAAAAAAATATTACACATGTCCATTTAATAGATTCATCTCCAATATAATATTTAAATGGTTTCACATGGAATGAGAGTGCACCCATATTTATATTTCATAATTTGTACTTTATATAAATATAGGAAATTTACTTCTAATATAGCTAGTGGTGATAGAAATTTTTTATCCCAAAAAATAGGCAATTCATGGTAAATCAACATAGAGGGGCATTCATAATCACGTAAAGACAATTTCTAATTTTCTTATAAGTTATACGTTAGTATAAAAAATCCATTAAATAAATCCTTAAATCTCCATATGATGGACAACTATTGTTTTATCAATAAATTGGTGTTCATGTATGTGTATTTAATGTGTTAGGATCAGTAAACTTCTGGTTTACCATAATTGATTCAATTTTATATAACAATATTTTTAGAATAAGGTTTTATCTATTATGAATGCATGTTATATATAGATATATTCACCACATCCTTTATCCAATGTCTATATGATATCTATTTTCAATAATATAATTATTGTTTAATATAGCTCATTGAGACTTGAGAGAAAAAAATTACTTATTATAAATTCTAAACCATCTCATAGGAATATATTCACCCTTCTAAAAACATTCATTAATTTACACAACTGATAAATGTAAATACATGAGCATATAATGAAACATCAAGAGTAATGATTAATAATAATAAAAAGTTGATAACACATGATAAATCAGAATTTTAATAGATATTTATTTTGTAAGAGAAAAAAATTATAGATGAAAAATATTTTACCACATAGTTTCGAAAGATACTATTTTGATATCTTACTTTAGGGAAAAACTATTTTATAAATATTCATAAAATTAATTTTCCTCTTTAAATATTTTTCATCATTAAACAACTTCTTGTGGTTATACTATTATAAATGTTTTTAAAAAATGAGTCCTAATGATCATTTCAAAAATATCATATTCAACCTATACTATATTTAGAACAAAACTATGTATATTTTCATTAATTTATAATAATGATATAAAATTTTTTGATCACATTTTATGATGTTTTCATGAAAATAACATGAATATTCAATTCATAATTTTCATCTATATCAAGATATGAATATTTATAAAATACAGTAAATAGGTTTTATATATATGGAATACAAGAAAAAAGAAAACATTTATTTAAAATCACAAAAAATATATAACATCTATGTCGTGAGAATTTACACATCACAATAAATATAGAAACTTTTTGGTTTTACAAATAGGATATGTCAAATTTTATTATGTGATATTTCCATGATCAACAAAGTTCACTTTGGTGAACAATAGGTGTGTGATGTTTAAAATTCACTGACTTTGGCTGGCGGTGAATCATTTTTCATTTGATGAATAATATTTGTTTCAACATCAACCACATTAATTATAAACACTATTTTAGTGATAATCAATCATATTAACTTAAGGGAATTTGAAAATGGTGAGACATTACTTCTCTTCAGGAGCACAATATTTTTTCTGCGACTAAATATTAAGAAAATAATTTTTTTATTTTTTCAATGATATCAACAGGGAGAATAAATATTACAGTATATGATTTTGAAAATAAGACCGACTTTTTCAGGTAAAGAGTTGTCTTACACCATTGATAGTGATGAATAAAACAACCAGATGACACGCAATGCAGAGATGACATTCGTGTTGATAATGTGTTATAAAGATGATTGATGTTGATTGAAATTTCAAGGAATTTTGAAATAAAAAAAACGTGATCGGTCATGGGTAAATTGTATCATTGAAGAAACATGCATCCACTAATTGGTATGCTGATGGAAAACAAAAATTGGTAAATTTAAAAAAGTATAGAAGAAGTACCGAGAATGTATTGAGGGTCAAAAGTTCTATATTATACTAACATAATATATATATATATGGTACATAGATGTTGTAATCAATGGTATAGACTAATCCTTATTATATAAGAATGATTTAAGAACTGTGATCAATGAAATAAGACATATTTTAGTTGGTGAATGGGCATGGTAATAATTTTCCATGGGAAAAGAGCCCATAGGAATCACCATCCATAGAAATTATGACAATCCATATTTATTTCCAAATATTATATAAATATCTATTTATTAAGTAAGGTGAACTCTTGTATGGAACCAAATTATAGAGGATGGGGGTGTAAAACTCCTCTCATATGTTCTTTGGGGTTTTCCAACACAAAACCATTCTTGTTCAGTTTAATCGAGTTGGATCTACTTCTCTCTTCTGGGTCTTATAACTATGGAATCAGAATGTAGAGTCACGATGATTAATGGGAAATATCCATATAAGTATAAAAACTATACCTTTTCTAATTTAAGATGTTTCATCATCTATGTTCATCACATATCATCATTGTTATAAATATTTTATCACTTCAATCAGTAAAATCACATAACATTGCAAATTAAGACTCATTAACTTGACTCGAACCTCCTTTGAAATATTTAACAAACCATTAATAATGATGATTTTTTTGTAAATATTATTCTTTTATTTCACATAAAGACTCATGAATACAATGAGTTAAAAATTAAATTCTTATTATTCTAAACTTGAATAACATTGAATTTATTTTATTGATTATGATTGTTCACACTTGGAAATTATCTGACCTTCATGGGGGGTTACACCAAGTCCTCATCCCCAATTCATCATAATTAAATGAAATTTTGAATACAATTATTAGATGAACCACTTGGTCCTTGTTGTGATGGATATGATTTTTACAAATACACCATAAGTGGTGTTTATTAGAACATTAAGGACTCTAAAGATATGTGTTGAAGTCATAATAATGAAAACCTCTCCTATGAATTTACATTGTATAATATAATAATTTTTTACATGTTTTTTATAAAGAAGGATATATATTTGTCCAAACATCCTTCCATTATTTATTTATTATCTATTTATCCCTACAAGATGGACATAACTTCTTCTATTATGGTCATCGGTTTAATGAATGCACTACCAACCTCATCAATAGGGCTTAAAACATTTCCTATTATACACAAAAGTAATAAATCATGTCTTGGTTATTCAATAATTTTCAAGTCATCAATGTGGAATATGATTCAATCTTCCTTTCCACAAATAATCACATTCATGGTTTCCATCACGTACAAAAAAAATCAATCAATGACATACATTAACAAAGAGTAAGGATACCAATACACATGTTCATAAATAGGAATAACCAATACCACCGAGAGAATATAGTGTTCCAATTAGCGGGTCAGTCTTCGTGATCTCATAAACTCGAGATCAACCAGTGAAACATTTATGAGAATAATTATCAATACTGTTGAGCTCTCGACACCTGGTATTAAAACATTATCTATGTCTCATTAGAATGATATATCTAGACAACATGAAACAAGTTTAAATTACTATCATAATATCTTTAGGTTTTAATTATTGTTGAAAACTGCTATATCCTTTCAATATGACATGTAATATAAGAACATCACCCTATATATATTACATGAAAAATTAATATTACTATCAAATTTAGATAAACACATCCATATATCAAGTTGTGTACATGTGATTGTAATCAATGTACACATTAAAGATGGATCTAAGACACCCACTCTCACAAAAAATAGGATAATTAATTGAGAAATCAACAACAGAAAACGAGAAATACACACTTTAAGGTAGTCTATGTACTTATTTTTATCAGAAAATACATTTCCTCGATCTTGAATTTGTAAAGAAAAATTTTTGTAATAATTTTTTTATATACATTTAAATTAAGATAAATATAACTTAAATAAATTTATTTTAAATATTTAAATTTATTCATGTAATTTAATTTAAATATTTAAATTATTTGTTTTTATTTTTTACTACAAATTAATATTTTTTTAGATATTCAGATTATTTAAATAAATTTTTTCAAAGTTATTTATTTTAATCTTTGCCATATTTTTTAACAAAATGTTTATTCAAATACTATGGGACATCTTTTCTTTATGATAATTAATATTCGGTAATTTTAAAAATTTAACGTATTTATTATATATTGAATAAAAAAAATTTTGTGGAATATTTGCTAAAATAATATTTTTACCTAATTAGTGAGGAAAAATGGGAAATATTTTATTTCAGATCATGCCTTTATATATATTTTTATTACAATAATCACATTCTCAAGTCTACATTTATGAATGAAATATTTTCTAAATTATTTTTATGTAAATTTAAAATAAATTTCATTAATTTACATATTTTAATCACTAAAAAAATTACAATATATATTTTATTTATTTATATTAAAATTTTAATTAATATTATTTATTTTAAAAAAATATATATTTTAATTTTTACCTGAGTTATATTTTAAAATCAATTATTTAAATAATTTATTCAAATATTAATTTAAAAATTTGTTTCATTTATTTTAATTTTTTATTCAGTTTATTTATTTTATATCATTAATCTTATTCAATTTATGTTAATTAATTTTATTGTTCATGTTTTGTATTTTAAATGTTCAACTTATTTTTTTTATTCATGTTATTTATTAGTTTTAAAAAATTAAAATTACTAAAATTATTTTTTATTTAGTCTATTTTTTCAATTAATTTATTCAAATTTTTTATTTTTCATATATAATGTAACACTCTGACCTAATTCACTCTTCAATAATCATACCAAAGTGCTAAGTGACCTCATGCACGCCTCCCTATACACGAGAGGATCTCGGCTAATTGTTAGGGTCTTAGGTGATACCATAGAGTGACTATATGCTTATATAAGAATGAAATAATAATAAAAATAACCTAACTACATCAATAATAATAATCTATCTGAATACATGGAAGAAAAATGAAACCATTCCATAATAAATGAAAAATGACGTCATATAAGCATATATAATCATCTGGTTTCCCATTTGGTAGATCCCATATATGAAATAAAATGATAAAATAAAATACAATCGAGGATCCACTGTTTTTATCAAGCCGGACCTCAATCCCAGTTTATAAATCATGCTGAGTTGTTCCAGTTGGATCAAACAACAATAGGTCTCTAATCTAACTAGACCTATGAATAATGGGGTCTACTCTAGTACTAAAGTGTCATGGAGGCACTATAAGAGTGTGAGTATAACACACTTGGACACCACAAACAGTTCCCCCAACATAGCCAATATATACCGTGTATGAACATTTGATATGATCAGGATAAATAAACTGTTACTAAAAACAAATAAATAAACCACCATCGATCCTCAGGTTCTAAAGTGACACCAAGATTGACTATACCTACTTTATCCAATTATGGAGGGTCTTTGAGCATAAGTAACCACTTTAGGAAGATATACGCATCCCTAAAACATGATACTCCACCTAAGGGAAATATAGACATCTTGAGAATTTAAAAAATCCATCCACGTGTGGGGTTTGATCCCCTACCTAAACCATATATCCATCCTCTTAGGGGATTTTATCTCCTACCCAAAACCACATATCCCCTGGGAGGGTCGCATCCCCTACCCAAAACCACATATCCACCAACTGGAATACCACATCCCTAATACCATAATCAATTTGACCTAGGTGAATCCACTATACATAGAACCATATCCTACACATGGGGGCCTTTACCCACCCTCTAACGATATCAACCTAAACTTGGTAGTATCCACTATCCTTAGAACCATAAGAAAAATATACACTTTTTGGCCTTAACTATCCCCAAAACCATAATATATATAAATCAAATGTAAATCCTACACCTAGGAGAATTAACCATCCCTGACAATGTAAAAGACAAACATTTCACCCTGATCACCCTCCATCCCCGAAACAAAATATCTCATATCCCATTTTACTATTTATTTTAAAATTTGATTTTATAAGTTGTATTATTTCATTCATTATTAAATTTTCCTTTCATCATCTATTCTCACTATCATAAGGATCAAGGTAGGAGCTCTTAGGTTCAATGGTGAAACCCAGACTGATAGTCCAACTCCACTATGCTACACCTCTATAGTGTCAACATCAAACTAGGGAACCCTCCATATCCTCTGAAGACATATTTCACTCTAAGAACTCTATATAGGGTCTTCTGTCCCTTTCTCATATGTCAGGATAATCCCATCACTAAGAGGGTACCACATCCCTTGACATGTCCCTAATCGAATCAAGACCCCAATAGTCTCATAGTCCATAATTTGGGTTCTACTGTCACAACCACTACAACCAAATAGATATATCATTTTTGTGTAACCTTCCACCAAATGATTCTATGATAGTTTTCAAAAACAATCCCTAAATTCAGTGTCGAAATTCAACTCCTATTAGTTCCATAAATTTAGTTGCAGTTTCTAGGAACCATCGGAGAACATTTGTTTAGCGGTGGTTTTTTTATTTCTATGGTGGTTTACACCACCACTATCTCATATTAATTTTCTAGAAGGCTAAACCACATCTAAAACTAGGAAAATACCACCAAAGAATGATCGAACCTAAATAGACATGGTTTAGACCACCGCTAAATAATAATGTGGCATATATGGATGAGTTTTAAAATGATGTGAAATCATGATTTAAAAAAATTACCACTACATATCTATAGCCCCAAAACAGCAAAAAAATAACAATTATCCCACTATAACACATAAATATATAAATAGTCACTACATATATCCTCCCCCTATCTAATTTGAAATAAATACACCAACTTGATGAGTTTATGATGTACCACATTGATAACATTATGTATCTATATATGTTTCGACAATCTAGTGCAAAAGACCCTAATAAATCACTCCCACAACTGAAAATGTATATGAAATAGTCAAACCTTTCATTATTTGGTCTTCCAAATTAACTACTACAGGTAACATCCCAATGAACTCTCCTTAAAAACCTCTTCATATCTGTCTACACTTCCTACTACCAACACCCGTATAAAAATTATGTTGTAAATAAGCAATGTTTGTATATTTAAATTTAAACATAAAACCAATAAATTTTTTGTACAGAATTATTTTGAAGTTGTGTGATTTTCATGCTTACTACCATCCATTGATGAAATATGACAAGGGATAGGTCCAACCATATTCTAACATAATTCAATCAATGCAATTTTTAGAGAGACGACCATTTTATATTACATCTTTATATGATCCCCCTATTCCTAAATTGTACAAAGGTATTAATTTTTAAAATATTAGAATTTAATAACATAATGACATTCACTCAAACCATAATGTATTAAAATTACCATTATCTGTGAATCAAATACTTCATTTTTCTATGATCAAGGCACATCCCTCCAATCAATGTAGGTAATCGAAAGGGAAACCTAATCTGCCACCAGCTGGCCTCGAATGTGGCTAAATAATCCTACGAAATCATCCATAAGGATCCCATAACAAAAAAATGGGAAAAATATGTTATATTCATTCATATTCCAAACATATGAACTATTCATATTTCTCTCCATAGTAACTTTGTATTTTATCTTTTATGAAAAATAATTTATTACTATAAAAAGTGTAATAACTTTTTTCACATTAAAATTTTTATCTACAACTATCACCCTCAAATATCCTTATGAATAAATATGGGAAATGATCGGCTCCCTCACTACTGAATTGTGGACCGTTATCTTAGATTTTTAGTGTCTATTGAGATCAGTGAAACACTTCCTCCTTGACATTCCCGTCATTTAATAAAATAAAATTAACTTTAGAACATATATTTCCAAATAATAATATAGAATAATAAATACAAAATGATAATATATTCACAATCCTAAAAAACAAAATATTCATATCTATGATAATGAATGACTTCACATATTACATAAGTGGTTGATAAATTAATTGATGACAACACATAAAATCATTTTTTCCATCAATCATGTCATTTTTCCACTCCATCATTACTTTATCTAATTCATCATCCATTGAAAGACTAATATATTCAATATCAAGATAGACAAAAAAGTTCATTTATTTTTATTGATGGGATTCAATGTCAAAGGTAAAATCTTCCACTTCATCAACCAAACCATATGATTCACTATGTTTAACGTGAAAAACTACACTCCACCCTTCATTTATGGCATCTTCTACATAATATACCATTTTCACTTGTGATGATATGACATACGGATCATGTAATACCTGTTCACTGGTATCCATAAAGTAAGAGAAGTTCATAGAAGTGAATTTCAAAGAATCACTTTTCATACAACTAGTAATATCGACCCACTTGAATTTGAATAAAACAACTGAAAATGCATGTGGTAGTATAATTCGATAATATCAGTAAACTTTCTATAGTATCCCATTTTTAAAACCCTAAATATAAAACTATTGTTTGTTTTCATACCCTCTTCATGATCGATTGTATGAAATTTAATTCCATTCAAAATTTAAGTGTTGAACGTTTTGGATTTGTTTAGAGGAACTGTACCCAAATTATTAAAATCTTCTAACAAATCATCCCAATTATCAGTATTCATGATCTAAAATAAGTAATATATATTAGAATATTTAAAAAATATATGTGTCAAACTAATATCCATATTGATTCAAATATTTTTTAACTTGCACAACATGAAAACCATTCTACAATATCTTTATTAACAATTTTTTTATATCTTTTTCATGTCATTCTCAACATCTCATTCATCTCTTTGTTTGTATCCTAATCTCTTAAATAATTTGATCTATAATTTTACTATTTAGTTGAACATATCTATGTTTCTTTCATAATTTCATTTCTATCATTGTAACATTTGAGCTCCTCCCAACTAATCATCCAACAGAAGGAATGATTTTTTATTTCCCTTATAGTTGATTTTGAGTTGATGTGTCATCTACACATCCATCATGATTTAATCATGTCTCAATATCATCTAAGAATCTATAACATAAGGTAAGACACTCTTATTCCAAATAGCCTTTAGAAAAGAGCCTTCATGTTGAGAATTATTTATCACTATGATTTCAAATGAACATAATATCTATGAAATAAAATAAATAAAACATAGTTATGTATTTAATGAAGTTCCAGTAATTGTTTACATATGATTAAAAACGTATAAATAAAGTACCTATAAATTGGATACATCCATCAGTAATATATGAGGCCTTTTAATTTAGTTTCCTCAACCAAATGAAAATTTAAATTCATCATGACAATAAAAAATGTTTTAGTAAAGATCATATCCATTGAAAAAAGTGACAAAAAATATCTCCTGAAAGTTGTATTGCTCATATGTTTATAGAGTATTCTTATTTAGTTGTCTGAAGAATGTGAAAAATTTGAGTACAACTGTAATAACCATTTTAGGTAATATTATCAGCAATGCCAATGGTTTTAGCTGCTATAAAAATTTATGTAAATCATGAATTTTTAATCCATGTCTCCTATGATGATTTAAGTCAACACACCTTTATATGTTACATGAATACCGAATAGATGCATTCAATTGATTTAGAATTCTATGGGATGTATCTTTATCCCTATTTTCATTGAAGAAATTGTTGGAACAATCATTCCATTCTCATCTATCCATATATCATGCTTTATGTTCATTGTCTGTAAGTACATCAAAGCATTGAGATAGTCCTTTGATTTTCCATGCTCATTAAGAAATGGGAAGATGAAATTTTTACAAACATTCTTCTCAATATGAAAAATATCAAGATTAATCTTCAGAAAATTAAATTCCAAACACAAAATACTAGAGAATATACTTTTTTCTCTCATTATTGTGTTCCGATTTCACTTGATGATGCACTTCGAACTTGTTCCCCACTATCATTCAAATGACATACCTTCCCAAATTTTGTTTCAATATTTCCATGTTGTTCCAATATTTTAAAACATTTCAATAACATTGATGGTGGTCTCCAATATATAGAACCATTAAATTATGACTTTTTCAACACAATAATAAGATATGAATCAAGAAATCATTGATGAAACAATAATCTCAATTTTTTACAATAAGGTAGTCATCTAGGCTCAAAATCAAAGTTACAAATAGGATAACCCAAAATCAGGTATGTTTTCTAACATGATAAATTACCAAATCTAGGGAAGTTACTAATGGTCCACATTAGAGAAGCATTCATTTTTTACATTTTTCTAGAAGATGCATCCAATATATCAGAACCACTGCTCTATAAATCCTATAATTCATTAATTAGAGGATGAAACTACACATAAATATCATATCTAGGAATTTTTTTTCTATGAATAATCATAAAAATGATGAAAGACATTTTTTTCATACACGTCCATGGGGACAGATTGTACATGATCAAAATAATTGGTCAAATGCTATAATTGGTGCTCAAATTCCCAAATGGGTTTAATCCATTAGTAGCCTATCATGATCTCACATTCCTAGGATCAGAGGATAAATATAGATGTAATGATTGAGTTTTCTTCTATAATTTTGAATATCTTAGTTGTCACATTATCCCATCATTGTTATTATCTATAAAATTTCACATCATGTGTTATATGGTTTTCAATGACATGATTAATCTTTTCAATCAAGTATTTAAAGGGAATTAATGAAAACCCTTTGTAGGTGTGTTCATTTTCCTTATCTCTATAGTAGTATATTGATTCGAACATCCAAAATCACCCATTGGAATCGGGGTAAGGGGTTCCTGGGGGATATTGGGGGGGTTATTGTGGGAGAATCAGGGGGGTTAAGGAGAAAGTGTCATTTTTTAAGAAATTCACAATATTTAGTGGCAATTTTAAAAAAACCACCATTAAATTCGTGTAATTTTTTTATAAATGGTTTAAAATCTAAGACTAAACAATGAATTTGGTGTATTGTTCTTAGGATATTCATTACTAGTCCAAAAAAACTCCCAACATAGGGAAACTAAGGGAACCTACATCAATTTTATATAAATCTTAGTCATCGAATTTCATTTAAATCCTACCCCTTTAGGATGAATCCCACTCAAATATCACATTTATTAATTTAATCCTCTAAAAATAGGAAAATGAGGAATAACCTAGTGCATTAGAGTTCATTTTACCTTGACACTCATGATCTACCCATGGAATTTAAGAAGCACAATTCATTTAAAATTAACATTCAACCACCTTGGTGGTGAAACCACATATCACATGATATATCAAAAAGTTATACAGGGAAATGTTAAAGTACCACATAACTTATATGAATCAATTCACTTTAATTGAAGTCTGACCATTACAAAATAGGCTCTTCAAATCCTCATCTATCATGTATCAACACCCAAGAACCTATCTTAAACCAAAACACCAAAAAAATTCATTATAAAAAAATTAAAATTAATTTCACAACTTAATTAAAATTGGAATAAATGCCTATAAATTTATTGAGAAACATACACTCATCAAAACCTCAAGAAATGGGGTTTTGTCTACTCCTGAAACATCCCCAAACCTAATTCATTTTAAATCCCCAGTTAACTAACCCAAATCAGTGGCCAAATAAATATAATATCTCTAAAACCCCTAAATAAATTTGCAGTGTAACATACCTCAACATGAATGATAAACAGTGGCTTGAATACATCCTCTTGATATCCCCTATACAAGATGAACCTGAAGACCCCATTGTTCTCACCAAATTCCACCATTCTTTAGTGGAATCGGTGTTAAGTCCAATCTCATAGACAGTAATAATTAAAGGCATGGAAGAGAGGAGAAAATAGAATAGAATATAAGGAGATCATATATACAAATATAGTGATAATTGCCACCAAAATCCCCCAAAATAAATGGAAGTCAACATATATAAGAGGGGGAGGTCAACCATGCCAGATGGTGAGAAATGAGGGGGTAGGGTTAAAAACCCATAAAGGAAAAGAAGAGAAATCCCATAATTTAATAAAAAATGAGAAACTCACATAGTTTTTTCACAATGTTTTCTAAATTGTGTGCCAATAATGAGATTGATACTGTCTAAGACACCAACACCTACATGGTTTGGCAACATAGTTTATCAAATTTTGTTCTAACCATGAAAAATGCACATGCCACAAAATTATAGGTTTTTTTTGTTTTCCACAGCCACCCACAAATTGCGCACATACTCCAAATAGCACATGATTTACCCTAACCATGTAATGACCATGTAGAAGAGGAAAATCCTTCCATTAAAACCCAACATACACCCGACGCTCTAAAATTCACCCAAGAAACTGAGACACTTCTCAGTCCTTGATTCACATCCAAAACACCTCTTTATGATGTTCTAACTCTTATAATTGTAATCCAAATCAAAATTTTCTAAACACCCCTAGCTTCAAAAACTAAAAATTCAAATTCCCCCTAAAATTCATAACCTATAACAAACACGAGACATTATAATCTCTCTAATATAACACTTTCTATCCCTAAACACTCCCAATAGTCATATAAATACACATAAAAACCTATCTAGGACTTCAATTCACCATAATTCATCCATGTTCCATATTTGGACACTAAACATTCTTTTTCAACACAACTCCAAAACCAAGGAACAAAATACACTAAAAATCGAGTCTCCCACTCATTAAATGATGATTCTGGGTGATTTAGAAGAATTACGATGGAGGAAGAAATATTAAAATTTATTTCAAAAATCATTTCCCAAAACCAATAGCAAGGATATTTTATATAAAATTTATAAATAATTTATTTAATATCTTTATAAATAAATACATGGTCTTAGAAACATTCTTCAATGATAATTTTTGCAAAAAGGAATTTCTGGATTTCTTTCATTGCGCTTGTGAGCATTCCAGGGTAGAATACCTCTAATGGTGATCCACACATGCTTCAGTGGTCTCTAAGAAATGATACTTATTCTCCAGGTGCTAGCAAAGTGAATCAAATGTATTGCGTTGTTCGTTCTTGATTGTTTGTTCTTTGGTCTTGAAGAAATTCTCTATTTGGGTTCTCAATCTTGATAGGGAGAGAAGAGGATGAGTCAAGAGATAATTCTTTGAGTGCAAAAATTCTCTATTCCAAAACATGTAATTGGATTCAAATGAATTACACAATAGAAATAGATGTCTATTAGAAGAGATTGGATTTTAGTTACAAAATATAATTGAATAACATTCTTTAAATATAATTATAACTATTAATGAAATCCAAAGACACATAATAATAAAAATGTTATTATTATTTTGTGGTGTTCCAACATTTTCAAAATGGATAAATAATATTTATCAACTCTTTAATAATTCTTTTATCACAAAACATGGTCTTGGTCTGTTAGAACTCCGTTTTCATTTAATGAACACTCAAATTTATATTTTATTCTCTTAAATAAATATTTACTTCTCATAAATAAATATTTTATTAACAAACTAGTAAATAAATATTTATCAACTATTCGTAGTCCATCACTACTCCCAATATTTAGTAAATATTCTAGTATTATTAATAATTATTTCAAAAAAAATATTTTCAATTTTTTTATTAGTACTAGTTTAATAAAAAAATTATATTACAATTATAAAAAATATAAGGATATTGGAATCATTCAATTAAAATAAAAGAAAAATAAATGAAAAAAACATATTCCCTCACCTCTATTCTGATCTCCCCCTCCACCATGCGATGGCCTCCCAATCATCATCCCCCGCCACCCACATAGTATCAGTCCCACCTATGATCACACTCCTGATTCATCACACCACACACCCACACACACAATTTTTTACAACTATTCACTCCAATTTCAACTTATGTTTTATTTTATTTCCTCTTTCAACTACTGATATGAGGTGTGGGAAGGGTCATGGAAATAAACCAATTTCTCATTCAATCCGTCCATGTTTTGCCCTATTATCAGGTATGTACTTCCTCTATAGAAGTTTTCATTGCTTAAAATCAAGTCTATATATTTTTTAAATTGATTTTCACTTATGATAGGGTTTCATTAAATTTAAGATTAAATAATATTTCTTGTTCTTGTTTTCATGGGTGACATTGAGATGAGAATCCCATGAAAAGAATGGAATACCATGATTATTGAATCTTGTTTCATCAATCTCCTACCATTACTTGGGAGGGTTATGTTGATAGAGTATTTATCACCCTACTATTCTCACATCCCTTTGTTATTCAGTCAGTTAATCTTTTGAAAACCATTTTTTCGGAAATTGAAGCATCTATGAACAATTAGTTATATTAGAGGGACCTCCTTCGAGTCCTTTTGCGATGGATATTAATTTATCTAAGAAGGTCCCTACCTCTTAAATGTATCATTACTCAAGATATTTATCCAACCCTACTAAGGTCGACCACAATTCTAGTGGCCAAAAGTTAATCAACAATTCAGATGCCCAAAATGTGTGTTACCCTAACCGTCCTGATCATTCGAAACCTCACCCAGTTACCCTGTGAGATCTATACATGTTCTCTATAAAGAAGTATAGTATATGGTACTCCCAATATTGGGGAATAGAAATTTTGACAAGGATCTCCTTCTTCTCACTTAGCTAGTTTATCTTGGACTCCAACCCTCTCCTCTCGAAGGACGATGACACACCTCCATCCCCATCACTTGAAGGATGTGAGTTCCGATGACCGGTTCTACATGGTAAAGTGAGTTCAATGTTTTCATGTCAAATTTAATGATGGATATGGGTGTTGAGGCTTCTAATATCTGATTTGGATATTGGGGATTTTGGGATTGTCAAATTGAGATTGAGGGCCTTACATTGTAAATATGGGTTTAGGATTTAGTAAACACATTTTTTTCTTCTTGTTGTTTAAATTTCATGTAATTTTGCTTAATTGACTTTGGTATTTTAATTAGATAATTTTCTAGAGTCACCCTAGATGAAGTAGGCATTCTTCATTTCTCACATCACGTGTAAAATTATTTGATCCCAATATTGAATTATGTTCTCTTGGAGAGGATTATTACATCTTTAATGACCCTTGCTGGAATTATGCTCCCTATGAAATCTCATATGTTGAATCCTAAAAGAGTTGTTTTTGTTAGTTCTGGGAATCATTGTAGTGAATGAAATTTGATCTCTATCAATTTAAAGTAAGGGGACATTGTTCTATTTCCTGATTATAGAGAAACTGAATCTTATCTTGAAGACATACCTGGAACCCTTCATGATTTATCAGAGAATAATCAGAAAAGGTACACATTTTGGTGAATATGTTTCAAACCATTTCAAATCCAATAAAATGAACACCATCATATATTTATCATTACAATGTCTGTTTAATAAAATTATAATCAGTTTCTTGTATGATAATGTTTCTTATATGAATATTATACCTTTTTAGAGAAAATTATTTACTTTTGATCAATGATTTCTTAAAACATAGGATTTAGTTGGTCAGAAATCTAATTAGTAAGTTCAACTCAGTTAGCACACAATGTATATTTTTATTTTTACATGTATTTACTTATTGATATTTATTTAAATCATCTATAATGTACTTATAAATTTAAAGTTGGAAACTTTTTCCCATGTTAAATTTTTGTATACATATTTCTCTAATAATAACTGATGTTCAATCCTATCATTCCAATTATAGAAACATTCAAATCCTGAAGATATTTTATGTGAAAACTTCTTGTATATATTACGCCTAAATGATGATCATATAATTTATTATTCATGTTCCTTATATACAAGTTGACATTATAAACTGTTTTATTATTTTTTTGTAGTAATTAATCATATTTGTTTTATTAATGGTTTTCTGTTTCATTTCAACAACTTTTTCATCTTCCCAACATATCAGTCCAACATCAACGTCATTTGTAACAACATATTCGACTCTACAAAATGTTATAACAAGAAAACCCTATTTGAGTTTAGAGGATGCTTTTTTGTATCTACTATCATTATGAAGTTTTGTATTATTATAGATAATTAAATTTCATTAAATATTTTCATTTTCATTTTTTACTGATATCACTTTTTTATAATATCTTATAAACAGTTTATCAGAACCGGTAACTGGTACAAAATTTTGTGGTTATGTCATGTCATATTGTTTTGTTTCTTGTCAACACAACTCTTTATCTACCATTATTTCCCAACTACTTATTGATATATTGGTTTTCTTCCACTTATATTAGATTTAATTTACATTTTAATTGCAATTTTTATAGGATAAATATAACAAACACCATTGGTTTTTAGTTTTATTTTTTTTCAAAATACCTACCAATGCATAGACTTATGGTTTCAAGAGTTCCAAACAGAGAGACAAATTATTTTTTTAATGATCATTTAAATGCTTGTTAGATCAATTTGGATTCTTCAAATTATACTAATAATTTTTTTATTATGAATAATTTTTTTTAGTTGTATATCAGTACTACAAAAAATGGGATGAAGATAATTTTTTTAAACCATGTTATTAGTTCTTTTGTTCTATAAATGTTAATTAGTAATATATGAGGATTATAAAGGTTGAGATCTGGGTCTGATGGGTATTCTTAGTATAGGATATTGGTAATAAACAATATAATATAGATAAACTACCTTTAGCTTATACCAATCATCTAAAAATTTCTAAAAAACACTATATATTTTTTGAAAGATCCATGACCATGCATATAAAATATTTTAAATTAATCATGTGTGGATGTAAACATCTCTAATGAACTATCCATGAATCCATTATTCCAACTTAATAATTAAAAGTATAATCATTGTTTTTATAATTATCTATAATGTAAAATAAAAAACTATTTTTTCATAATGGTTTTTTATACAATATATTTCTCATTCCATTAATCATAAAAATGAATTATTAATTAATAATTTATATCAAATTATATTTCAATTATCATCATGCTATTTTTATTAGTCAAATTCTAGACCATTGCTTTCATTTAAAATCTAATATTACCTTGGATACACAAATTATACCAAAGTTGATTACCCTAAGCTACCACAAAATAAAAACTAACATAAATTGTCATGTTGAATACCTCAACTGCATGAGCACATCTGATCTATTACATAATATTGGAAGAAATTATTTACCTTCAAAATTGTACTCTTTATTTATGAAATATAATTTTATGTGTTGACTTTTTTTTGGAATCAGCAGCATTTTAGAATTTGTTTTTGTTTTTTTATTTGGTGGTATGGCTGGGATGAATGCAATATTCCATGGTTTGGAGCACTGGTTTGTTTCATTTGGCTTTCTTCTTTTTCATGTTTAATTTTTTTTGTTGTTTCTAGGTTTCCAAAGAATATTAAAAATGTTTTATTTGATAATTTCATAAACCGTTTTTAATAGTCTATCAGCATGTCAATATAAAAAATTATCAATATTTGTGTTTTCTATGTAAATAGATGCATTTTTTTTAAACCATTGATTTTATTTTGTTCGAGTTTGATGTAGTTTTAGTATTGGTGGTCTTTTAAAATAGTAATTTTATTTTTGAGAGAATTGTATGGATTTAAGGTGGAAACCCATTTTGAACATAGGAAAGAAGCTCATGGATTAAGCATATTGACCCCTAATGAAGACTAGATGAACTTATTTGTTCAGATTTCAATAGATAAGATGAAACACCCCTATGGAAAAGGTGGATGTTTTCCTGACCACTGTATGAGCACCCGCTCTAGAACATGGTAATCTTTATTGTTCTTTCTTTTTGAGGTACCAAATGGTTCGGCTTTATACTCTTCACAAGATACCTTTTTGTTTCAATAAGGGGGTCACTACGCCTAAGTATTTTTATTAAAAAAATGGATATGATGAATGAAAAATTCCCCATTCTATGTGATCATTTTTTTTATTTTCATTTATTTTTTTTCAATTCATGTAGATATTTTTCACTAATTTTTTGGTATGATCTTTGGTTGTGTGCGGTGAATATCAATGAGCTGAAGGGTGTGGCATAATAGTGACTTGAGGTTCCTCACTAGTATAAGAGTTTACTTTATTTTTTGAGATGTCAACAAGGATAATGAATGAAAAATTATCATTCTATGTGGATCAATATTTTATTCTTTAATCTTTTTGGGTTTTAATTCTTGTAGATATTTGTACGTATATGTGGGTATTCTTTTTGGTTGGGTGTGGTGTAGATCTTAGAGAATAAGGGTGTGGAATAGCAGTGATTTGTGGTTATTTAATTTTAATTAAGTTGACATTTTTTGTTTCTTCTTGTGGTATACTTTTGGGTGATGAAAGATCTATGGTGCAACTATTCTTCTACCAAGATGGGTGTTTGAGGATTTCAATCAAGAGATGAAATTCCCTTGTTTCATTTAGATAGATTGTCGGTTTTTTAATTTTTTCATGATCTTTTTAGGTATCAATCAACTTCAACTATTTATTGATTCATTTTGTATTAAATTTCATTATTAATATAATTAATCTTTTTCCAATTTTGAACATGTGTGAAAATAATATTCAGTTTGAAAATTAAAATAGGTGTTTTAAATATGATAAATTAATAAATATAATATGAAATTTTACTACCAATAAAAAGATAAAATATATATTTAAAGGTAATTTATAAACATATATTATATATTGGTAATATTATTTCCTATAGATATATTTTTCAGATGAATCCATTTCAGAAAAACATTAGGAAATATATATTTTATCATTAGGTATTATTATAATTATAACACAACTGTCATATCTATTGAAAAAACATTTAGAGATAGTGTTCCTACCGATAGTTTAGTGACAAGAAAATTTTTGTTTGTAAAACACTTTACCAACAAAAAATAAACATTTACCAATATATATAATCATGTTGGAAAAGGCTAATTATTTTTTAGTGTTATAAAAAATGTAGTTGTGTAATCTCAAAATGACTCATGGCTCTTTTTTTGTGTTCATATTGATGAGATTAATAAATTCAGATATTTAGATAATATAAATGTTTATGTTTTAGACGAAGAAGATAATTTAATTCTTTTAACCTCCCTTGAATATTATTTTAATTAATTAAATTATTCCAATATGTATTGTATAGATTCAATCATTTTATAAACAGAGAGACCTATTTTTTTATCTCAAAATAGTTAAACACATGGTTTTAATGGAGAACATAATGGTGTTAAGAGTGAACAACAATTGTTTCTTATTAAGAGTTAAAAACAATATGAATGAAAAAATGCAATTTAAGAAATTCTGGTTCATTGAGTGTGGAAAGACCATCCATATAAAAATATATATTCATGAATTTAAAATCAAAGATAGTATGTTCATGTCTCATGTGGTATGACCTAAGTTCACTATTACAGTTTTTCTTTAATATTTTGTTTAAAAGCCGTTTTTGTAAAAATTATGCATAGATTCTTTGTAGTCTCTTTTCTATGATCTTATGACTGGACCTACTTATATTTGAAGGGTACCCTGATTAGAAGAGAGGGTTTTTTAGGGTTGTTTTAAGCTATTCAGGATTAGGTGGAATTTTTTCTCCAACAAGATTCTTGTTTTTTTTTTGTTTTTTTACTTCTTTTTCTATTCAATTAAGTTGATATTTTCTTAATTTTTTTCTTTCACTGTCTTTTGACCACTGAGCGAGGTTTAGTTGGGTTTTTTCATATTATTTTAATGCTCAGTAGTGTATCAGGAATTATGTGGGGACTTGGGTATTAGTTTTAAGTTCTTATTTTATTGTTGATGTTTATTCTTATGATTACTAAGCATGTTATAATTTTGATAGCAGTAGATGGTAGTATGGGTAGAACATGTGCAACTAAGGACACATGCTAAGTGTTATTGATACTAGGTGAGTACTCTTAAGACTTAGGTTTTTATATTTATAAAATTCCACTTGAACTGTTGATAGGTTAGGGGTAGATAGGTTATAAGAAAACCATAAATTTTTTAATTTTCATTTTATTTTATTTTTAAATGGTGTAGATTTGTTAATTTTCGTTTTCAAAAATTATTTTCATGTTTAATATTTCCCTTTAAAATTGTGATATTTAGATTATTATCCTACAATTTATTCTATTTGGGCTTGGCATTTGTGGGATTCTCCATGCAGGATTATTTCTGGATAGACCCCTAATTGGAACTTAGGCACTCTTAGGATCCTTTATGAATGTTGGGCCTCTTTGTTGGGCTATTCACTCAACCTAATTATTTTATTTTCCGGCATTGTTTTTTCGTTCCACCTTTTCAATCAATACTAGATGTGTTCTACTGGTCATTGATAAATCATCATCTGATGGCTCGTATATGCACTTTTTTTGTTTCTAGGTGATCCTTATACACGGCCACACACTCACTCATCACCTACTGCATGTCTTGGGTTATGTGTAATTTTTTTCGCTTTCCTGGTGTTCTCGAATTGTCTTCTCAACCAAAGAATAACACTCATCCACCTAGACTACTTCCCCTATCAACCTGTCACCTCATCTTTGGGGTTCCCTTATTACTCACAGTGACTCTTCATTTTTTGTGTGTTGTTATTCGGCTTTAGCATCCGTCATCCATAGAAATACTTTAAGGGAAATATAGGAGATCGGGTGCTCCTCAAATGTGTACTTACATGACACTTGTTATTTTGAGCCCATATGGGGGAGACCTAACCTCTCATGATTCTTTTTCGACCGATATAGATTAAAGCAATTTATGCTACAGAAGTCTAATTTTTTAGCTTCTTCTTCAATGGTTCTTAGCATAGACATGAGTTTATGTGGAAATTTTTGTTTTTTATTTGGATTTTGTATTGTATCTTATTCCTTCTTCTCATTCAGGTTTGGGGTTGGCATGTATGAGTCCATCCAACATGGGGGTGTATATTACCATCCTCAGTCTGATATTCATCGTGAGTCTTTGGAGTGAAAAGGACCACATGTTCCGGTCCATTTTTTTTCTCTCTCTATTTCAATTTATCTATTTAATGTTGTTTGTTTTGTATAATAATAATCATTATGGTGGTGTTCTTGTCATGGAGTAGGACTAAACTGGTACGAACCACATAAATATTTGATCTAATCTTCACTTTCATGTTATTTCATTTCTATTTTTCCATTAATGCCTTTGGATTTCTTATGTTTTCTTTTTTCTTTTTCTATTTCATTTGGCATCATCAAATCGATTCTTCATTTACCTTAAGTTTGTTTCAAACAACAATAACTGGATATGTTCATAACTTCACAATTGATATAATTGGGAATTCATAAAAATATTTTTGAACAAATAACAATCATTAATATTAATAACTATATTGCTAATAATAAAGTAGTTGGGTGGTTCTTAAGTGGTAAAACTCATATGCTTTCACCCAAAAGACCCCTGTTCAAAACCGAGTAGGGGAGATTTCTTGAGTTACTATAGTGGCAATATAGTAGCAGTGGAACTATAGTACTGATCACACTATATCAGTAGCTATTACTATAGCATGTACTACAATGGTGAGAGTACTGTATCAGTCCAAGAACTGTAGAAATACTATTCACATGAGGGGCCTCTTAGCCAAAAAATGGGCTTTTGGGCCAAGAATTTGTACTTTAATGCCCTAGGGCCTTCGAACCATGTTAATGGGTCACTTGTTCTTGGGCCTATAGGCTATATAACATGTCACCATCAACCTAGATAGAAATAGGTCATTTATTTCATAATATATATTAGTTTTTATTTATTTTGTTTTAACATTTAAATTAAATTTGAAATTTATATAATTAATCTATTTAAATGAATTTTTAATAATTTTAAAATTTAAATGTATAATTATAAAATAATAAATATATATAATTTCTTTTAAAAAATAATTTACGAAATAATAAATAAATAAATAACCAACAATGTTCCAGTACCAAGTGTGCTCTACCATATTTTTTTTTAAATAAAATAAGAGTAATGTAAAGACAAATCATGTGACACATAAAAGGTCACAAAAATATGAAAGTGTCTAAAACACCACCCAAAAAAACTGAAGTAGAAATCCATAGAGGCATGTAAAAGATCGAAAGACCCACATGATAATGTAAAAAAGTCCCAAAGCCCTAGCATTGGCTTCTGCATCCAAAATCCCAAAGATCTCACAAACCCGGCCGCGTCGAAGAGGCTAACTGACAGCACACCACCCAAGGTCATAATCATGGATGTTGATTCATTCACCTAAGTAATTTATATGCCATTAAATATCATCACCCACATGATTTAATTCATCAAAAATTACCATCTATGGTGGTTTTGGAGTTAGCACATCATCACCAGGAGATGTTCACTATCGGTGTCCCATAACATTGATAGCTCCCAATAACCAAGATCGTTGCCCCTAATAGTGTCTCATACCACTGAAGGTCATCCTGCAGCCACCCGCATGAGAATGAAAAAAAGGACGCTGATATAAACCCATAAAGGTCCCAATCCACATTTTCAGAATCCCGGAATTCCTAGAATAGAAAAAATATAACACAAGAACAGTTTGTCTGCAGGTTGTCCCCAACGCCACACCCGATGTTCCCACCTCGTACAGAGTCAACCCTCACCCACAACCCAAGGACTTCTCCTTAGCTGTGTCCCAACTCAACCTGTTATCCCCTTGAGTCTCACACCATAGGAAATCCAAAACTGAAAAGGTCACCACCGGGATCCCACTACCACCTGGCATGTCACCAATGAAATGTCTGCCACACGCCCAACTCCTTTGCGCCATCGAGCGGAGCTACCGAACTTTTCAATATAATTATACCAAAAAAATTCAGGTTTAATCCAATTATTATTAAAATTAAAGAAGAAGAAACAAGAACATGAAATATATATAGAGTAAAAAATGGGCAATCCCTCATCCATGAGGAAAATAGAACAACTCACCTATCACCATAATCATGATCTGAGTAATGGCTAGAATCATCAGCATCATCAGCAAAATCCCACTCTATCTATGTGTTTCTATGATTAAGGAGTGAAATATATTTTTACTTAACTTTATCCTACTATGTAGATAACTTATCTGATCTAGAAGACATGATTTTCCCACACCCTTGATTTGAATCATCACGACCACCCCGGACTGAGATTTTTGGATTCCTCCCATCCTCCAAGTTTTCCGATGTATCATTATGTCATGAATAATCATTTCATTAAGCATGTATTTAGAAAAATTAATGATTTCATCACTAATAGAATCAAGTGCCTCAAAACTATTCCCTTTAGTAAAATTCTTTGACATATCAGAATTATGATCAGAAACATTATGTGACATTTAATGAAAGCCAGTTTTCCATGGAACCATTTGGAAACCATCATTATCCACATTAGGATTTCCCAAGGTCATTCCCTCGTCAATATAATTATATATTAATAAGAATATATATTTATATAAATATATTTAAAATGATATATAAATACTTTTTAATTATATTTATTTATAGATATAACTATAAAAAAATAAATACAAATTATAATTATAATAAAATTTTATTAAATATATTTAAATAATTAATATGCTTAATATATTTATAATTTTATATTACCCAAAGAGTGAAATACATTGGTAAATCCCATGCTTCATAAATTTATTAAAATTAAATGTAGAAAAATACATGAGAGAAAGGGGAGTGCAAGAAATTGTCAAACCACTTCAGAATAAAAAAGGAGTCACCTATGGGAATAACCTCCTCCATTAGTTCTCAGGAGGGGACCTCCCCTTTATGTTTTGGATTTATTCCAATTCTAATCATCATTTGATGGGAATGGATCTTCCAATAGACCTGATCCCTCTAAACATGACTTGTCATCATATTATCCATTTGTACAAAAAACTCCATGAGGATTTCTAAATTCATCATAGAAGGAATCCTTGCAATTAGAACTATTTAATATTTCATTCAAACTCAATGTTTTTTAACAAAGTATGTTGAAACCATGGTGACATCAGGACTCTGGATATGAGAGGTCTCTTACACAACATCATCCCATGATTTTATACTTATTCCCTACTCATCTGTGACATCATCAGTAGTAACTTCTTCTACATTCTTATCCCCAACCGAACGAGTAGCATGAGAGAGGAAAAAAAGGTGAATTCCCCTTTCTCAAAGAACATTTAGTAGGTTTATCTTGCATATATGAGTAATCTACAATTTTCCCTTTTCTTTTTCCATCAAAACAAGTAGTCTGGGAGTCCTCATTCCCCAATTGAAAATTAACTACAACCTGGAAAACATGATAGTTATCAAAACCATACTCAATAGTATTTCCATGGGAAAACTTCCACACTGGATTGGTGGTTTTATGATGAACCTACCCTTCAAATCATAGAGCACAATGAAAGGATTTACTACTATTCCTTGCAATAGAATCACTAGGAAGAGATTCATGGTGAGATGTCCCGGGGTGTTTTCCACCCTTTGTAAAAAAAATTGGACACCCGCAACATCTAAGTCAGTAACTTTTACATCATCTAGATCATCCTTCATTGATGTGAAATTTGAATCATCATGCGAAGCATGTTCAATAGCATTGAAAGGTCCCATATCATTAGAGGGACTAGGATACTTCATATTAACATTATAAGAAGACACCAATCCCCATCTATTTTCTTTTAGAATCTGTGGATTGGAGATTCCAGACCTTCCTGTAGTTGGAAATATCATGCCCAACAAGTTTACAAAATATTCAAAAATTGGGTAAGAATTCATATTCAAACTAAAATTAAATTTTTCACCATCAGCAATGAGTATTAAACTATATGGTTAAGGATTAAAGAAGTCAATATCAATCAAGACCCTAACATATTAGTTGAACCATCCTTGGATAGTATTGTCATTATGTTTAAGAAGGGCACCAATAAAAGAGGTAATGTCCCTATAACTTTATGGATGCCAGAATACCCAATTGTGTCTATGAAATATGACCCAAACCTGAGCATTACTGTTGTTCTAGATAATTTGGTTAAAATTGAAATGGAATTCGTATAATCTCGGAATTCCAAGGTTTAAATTGTAGAAGCTAGATTCCCATGTACTGGACTTATGAGCTACAGATTGAAAAATAACATGAAGTAACCTCTTCATATGGGTATCATACTCCATCCATAAAAGCCCCAAATTATTTCTATCTTAAGATTTAAATCATTCATAAATGGTGGTTTATCCCCTTTGGTGTGAATCGGCCTTCTGATTAAATAATACTGATAAGATTTAAATTGTTCTTTGAAAGTCTCGTGATTAACAAAAATACAAACCTTATGATTACCCTACAGGTGTCGTTAATTCCAATCAGGTTATTAAATTTAATAATTCCTAAATATGAATCAGAAAAACCACAAAAATATAGGTTACCATAGAATATGGAATCCCAAGGTCGAACCTATATGGAAAGGGTTGGAGAAAATATTTATTAAATAAAATAAAACTATACTAATTATAATTCAATGAAATTTAATGTAATCTATCTATTATAGAATTGATGAAGAATTATGGATAAAAAAATATAAAATGGGTTTTTGGTAGTAATGATTCCAAGTTTATGAGACAAAAAGATATTGAATAATTAAATAAAAACCATGTTGTTGTCGGAATCAGGTCTTAGTGAGTCCAATGGTTATGATAAACACACTCCATCCTAGGCTCTCCTTTTCTCATGGTCTGATACTTCATATTAAAAAGGATGGGTAACCCAAAAAAAAAATTTAAATATAGTGATGAGACAAAACCTATAGTCTTGGGTCAAGTACAAACCCTATATCACACATTCACAGTTGCATTCAATCAACTTCTTCCATGGTCATGCTAAAGGAAAGAAAGAAATTATACACATTCCATGACCCCACTCACAATGATCATGCAATAAAAAAACTAGGAAAGAGATAGAAATGAATAAAAAATTTGAAATCCCAACATAAATTGAATTCATATAAAAAATACCTCATTCATTCAATCCTTGTTCATCACGTATACCCTGACACAAATAAATCATCTTTTCATTCTAACCATTAATGAATGTATAAAAATAATAAAGAAAAATCCAATAGAAATTTTGAAGTAGATGGTGCACGCATCTCTATGGGTGTTTGCATTGAGGTGCTGCCCAGAATGCTACAAAGGTGCAGTCAAGGGTGATATTTATAGGCGTTATGGTCTAACCTTAGTCATGTAGCGGATCTCGGTGTATCTCTTTTTTTTCTGTTTTCCTACATCATCATGATGTTTAAATTGGTTACATGTTTTGTAATCCTTATCCAGGTTTTCCACCCTGTACATGAATCTCACACAAATATCATACGTAGATTTTAAATGTTGACTCCTTTCACAGTGTGTAATTGAGACTCACGATGTGTAATTACATTTCACAGCATGTAACAACTTCACGACTTGTCCTGGCGGAGGCCTTCTTCTCCGAAATCTCACATCATGTAATGAGGATACACTAAATGAAATCGTTATTTTTATAGTTTTCTAGCTTTCTCCATCTTCAATATTCCAGTGTCATGTCATGCTCCAATTTCCACCACTTTTCATTCATTTTCCAAAAAACATGTTTTTTCCTACAAAAAATCATAAAACAAGTCAACTCGCAATAAAATTGGAAAGATAATTCCATTAAATATAGAAATAATTATACTAAAACACCCTAAAATGAATGCATGAAATATACTTATCACCATACCTTCCTAAGATGACAAGACATGAGGTGAAATCGATTCTAAAACTTCTAGATCTAGTTCTGTATGGATCTTTTTATTCAGAACCTCCGCAATGTAGTTGCCTCTCCCAATAGACTTCAACTTCACATGTACATCCACAAGAACCTTAGATGAAGGAATCACCATGTTTGAAGATTCATTACCTATCCTCCGCCTTTTCACCCATTAATATATATATATATGTGTGTGTGTGTGTTTTTTAATATATTGATTTATATTTACAATTAGAAAAAAAATAAATATAAATTTAAATAAATATAAATTTAAAGTAAATATATATAAATAATAAAGATATTTATTATAATTATATATATATATATAACTGTGTGTGTGCGTGTATTTATATATATATATATATCGGTGATTAGGGTACACTGTGATTCAAAAACACACAACACTCCTCAATAAGAACCTATACATAGCTCCACAAAGTGACAGTTTGAAGCTTTATTTTTACACAATGCTTGATAGGTGACTAATGGTTGCTGAAATCTAAGAAAACATGGGTTCTAGGAGCTCCCCTAGGTTTTGGTTGTTTTATGAACTAATGATAAACCAATCCATATAAAATGTCTCCAGATCATTTATTATTTAATCATAACCAATTTAAAAAATTTACAAATTCAATGATGATGCATATAAGTTTTTGTTAATTATTTTTCTATAGGTAAATATTTATATGAAAATATTTTGAAATGGTGAGGTGATTTATACCAAGAATTTTTTTTAGCTAGATTTATCCACCTCTAATGTTGAAAAATGTTCCTTAATGTGTGACATTGGATGATGTTTTCATGATGATTCATATTTAGTTAAAATGAAGGTCTGATCAATAATTTAATTCAATTAAATATCAAAATCTTCAATATCTTGAATGGTATTGGAACACTGAGTATCCTATGGTGGATAATGAGGATTGGATGGATGCTTCCTTTTTATTTACATAATAGTGTAGTAATGGTCTAATGGAATTATATGTATTGATTTATAATATTGATGATGTCTAACCTACTACAACATATCTATGTTTTGTTACCTTTGTGAAATTCGTTCCTTTACAACACTTTCATTAATTTCCTGTTCATATTACACATGTGATAGAAACAAATTTTTAAGAAGATGATCAGCATTGGGAAGTTAATATTGGGGACACCCCTATGTGTACTCCTAATTTAGTGAATTTTAGTGTATCCGATGAAGATGTATCTAGTGAGGCATTAAAAGATGATGTGGATGAGGAAGATGTGGGGAATGAATCTTTTTAAGTTCTTATGATATATAGGAAACCACAAGTTTGTGGTATTCATCCTAAACTATTGAATTCATTATTTAGAAGAATTTCATGTTCGCAACATTTTTATTGTAATTACATTACATCGACTACTGAATTCCCTAACATTATAAGGAATAAATCTACATAAACTGATAACACCATCTATGCCAGGAAATAGTTTGAAAGTAAATTTTCATTCAAACATGTGATAATACAATACCACATAGAGGGGAATTTTTCCTTCATATTTTATGAATCAAATAAGGTAAAATATCTCATTCAATATGACAAATATGGGTCAGAATGTAAATTCTAAATTAGGGAAATATACTATAAATTTTTTCGTACTCGATGATAAACCAAATTAATAAGCCCAAAAACTTGTGTACATCTAATCTAATCACATGATCACTCTTCACATAATGATGAGTTTATATCAACTGTCATTATAGAGATTATTTGAATGTTTTAGGACACTCCAGTGTCCCTTTTTTAGGAATGAATATAACAAATTTTTACTATAAGATATCTTATGGGAAATATTGGAATGGAAAAAGGTAATTGAGTATGTGTATGGTTATTAGGATGAATCAAATTCAATATTTCCATAGTTTATGGGATTGTTTACTCTCACCAATCAAATTATTTTTTATTTGGACACTTTTGAGTCTGTCTCCTCTGATCACTGATTTTATTAATAAAATGAGGAGTTTAATATGTTTTTTTGGGAATATTGTCCATGTATCACTTCTATAGTGACCCGATCCTTTTACATAAAACCTTTATTGATTTTAAGCATAATTAATCATCAGAGTACAATCCAAGGATCGTTAAGTGTATTTTCTTGGAAGACTAAGTACATATAACATAAAAAATGGGGTTAAAAAACTTCTTTATTTAATCTCCATAAAGTTCTTCTAACTTCCTTTGATCCCTTACATCTGCATAGGGTACCCTGGGGAATACATGAACAAAGGTATGAGCTAATAATCCGAGTAAGGGAATGAAAATAAGGATACATCTCAAGCACATCAGTTAGGAGGCATGACATAATGATATCCAAATCATGAAACTTATAAAATCATTTAACATAATCATGGGATCATATAAACATCGAATTATATAAATGTGGAAGAATCATAAATCATATCTTTAGTAAGGGTCAAGGCTAACCTCCAATATCGTTTCCCATTTTAGTACGGGTCAAGGCTAACCTCCAATCACGTTTCACATCGCATCTCATGAGACATAACCTTACCCAATACATTGGGGCACTATCTGGGTACACACATCTCAACATTTTCATGAATATTCTTGCAACATAAATATTCTTACCACATATACAATCATACATAATCAACCAAATACAAACATAATGGTACCCAAGGGAAGAATTGGGTACCACGATCATGACATAAATCCAAACCAATGGGCGTATCATGAAAGTGTCCATGTAAGGAAATAAATAGAAAATACATGGACTTTAATAGGGTAAAAAAGGCATATAACATGGTGAGTGGTGTCAAACATAATTGAAAACATATAAGAAATGTATTTTAGAATCATTATCATTAAAACATATTTGTGTGGTTTTAAGGAAAATACTATAGACCTTTTAGAATAGTAAAGAAGAAATTTTACATATAAAACCAGAATTGAAGCAATAAGGTTTTAATAATAAAAATAAAGAATTTACAAAGATAATGGTGTCTTAAAACAGAAGATAGAGTACACTTGGAATTGGGTAGAAGTTTGGAAAGTTCCACTAAAACGAGTGTGCTTATTGGGAAGTATCGAAGAGAGATTCACTTAAAAACATGCATATCCATGAAGGAGAATGAGATATAGATCTTGGAACAAGAGTTTGGAGAATATAAACAGAATTTTTATGTTCTACATAAAAAAGAAAATACAACTACTTTTTGGTAAAAAGAGAGATAGAGCAACCCGAAGGAATAAAGGATGTTCAGGTAGAATCCATTAAGGTTTATCTGCATGGTATCGAGTGAAAATAAGAGGGCTTGATGAGAGAGATAACGGGTTACTCATCACTTATAAAACATTAGGAAAGTATGTGTATGGTGTAAAAATGCACACCATAACTTGTTATTACGCGAAAGGCATATCATAAAGAACAATCTTGATTAAGTGAAAAAAGGGGGGGATCCCTTACCTTAAATCTGTTGGTGTTCTCCACCTGTTATTAATGACCTGAATAAAAAAATTAGGATTATTCATTAATAATTACATAAAATTTTCTATATTAAAATTATTTATTATAACCTTTTTTAGTTCACTCAACACCTTTTTGGTTAATTAAAGGGTTCAATTTCATTGTTCGGGCTTGTTTGATTACTTGGATTTAAAAGATCAGTTCACTTATATTCATGTTTGGATTATATTCAAGATGAAAGTGGTTGTCCATAATTGTTGTTATATTCTTTAGTTAATATCTATTAGATTACATGGTTTTAATTTTAATTAGGTTACTTAGAGTGATGTCGAATTATTAACTATATAACCATAGTGATAACCGTTTTTGTTAATCGGTGGATTTGTTTACAATGAATGTGTTTTTCTTTATAACTTAATTCCATTTGTACCAAAGGATTACAGAACCAAAAATAGGATATATTACATATATAATAATCTAGTTCAACCATAACACAAATTGTTACATGACCAGAATTAAAGATAATAATAGAAATTGATAAACTGTTGTCCTTGAATGTGCTAAATTATCACATCTCAAACGGTGCATACATTTCTTTCAAATAAAAGGGTGGGGAATAGAGAGAATGTAATTAAATATACCACTAGAATGAATAAATTATAGTATATTTATTTTAATGGATTTATCATACTATTATGGTGAAGGGAGTTGAGGAAGGAAATAAAAAAGAAAAGAACTTAAAAGAAAAGAAGAAATTGGGAAGAGGAATTTAACACTTGAGACTTCCTCCTTTGAGAACCTCTTAATGTGAGAGGTTTTGGTATTTTGAGGAGCCTGAGAGCTTTTGGAATTGGGGGTGGACCTTCGGGAATGATTTGGGCAGTATAATGGCAAAGAACAAGGCTTGAGAGGAGTGGAGAGAAGGGGAAGTGAAGGGGGGTTTTATAGTGGAGGAGAGGAGGGGTTTCATAATATTATAATCATTAATTTATTATTTCCTCCCAGGACAAAGAATAGTAATTATTCCATGACCATGAATAGTTATTTTATCATTTGATACCAAAAAAAGTGGTCTTACATCAGTAGAACATCATCGATGACTCAATTAATCAATTATTTTTCATTTGTTGTGAATTATTAGATTATACTATTCATCAAAAATTCGAGTATTTCAGAAAAATCCCAAAAATTCAACCAAACCATTTGTCGATGTGTAGAATCAAAAAATGGATTCCATTTTTCAAAGATAATTTTATAAATGTGATTAATTTAATATTTAATTAAAATCATGGTTTATTACTAAAAAAAGTTTTAAAACATTCATTTACTTATTCTAAAATATAGGTACTTCATACATTCACTTAAATATTATTTTTATAAAATCATAGGTAAGGTTACTATTAATTAGGGTATATCACTATTCATAAGGGTATGTTACTATTCATAAGGGTAGGTTACTATTTACCAAAAAGTATTTTTGTTCTATTAGACTCTAAAAAACATCTTGAACACAACCGTGTATGTCAGATTTTCAAAATTCCAAACACATAAGTGAAAAATTTGTGATTAAAGATCACTTATCACTTAGTAGTTCATTATGTTGTGTTCTTATACTTATGATAAGGGAATTTCCATTAAAAAACTCCGGGTCGTTACATTCTTCCACCCTTAAGAAATTTCACCTCCGAAATTTCACTTTACACAAATAGGTGAGGGTGTTTCTACTTCATTGCCTCTTCTGGTTCCCAGGTTTCTTCCTCAAACTTATGGTTCTTCCACAACACTTTGAAAATATGGGTTGTCTTGTTGCATAGAACCTTATCTCTATGATCCATAATCTTTACTAGATACTCCTCATAGGAGAGATCATCTTCCAGCGGCACTACCTCTGATTTTAGTACATGAGAGGGGTCTGGTATGTACTTCCATAGTAGTGATACATGAAACACATCATGCAATTGAGCCATATTCGGTGGAAGTGCAAGACGATAGGCCACATCTCCTATGTGGTCAAGGATCTCGAAAGGGCCAATATAACTTGGGCTTAGATTCCCTTTCTTCCCGAATTGCATCACTCTCTTACATGGAGATATTCGAAGGAAGACTTTATCTCCAACGTCGAACTACAAGTCCCTTCAATAGTTGTCAGCATAGCTCTTTTGCTGACTTTTAGCAGCTTTGATGTGTTTTTGGATGACTTTAACCTTCTCTGTCATCTCTTCAACAATATCGGGTCCATGTATCTTTCTTTCTCCAACTTCATCCCAACAGGTTGGATTTCTACATCGCTTTCCATACAGAGCTTCATATGGATCCATCTGAATAATCGAGTGGAAGTTATTGTTTTATGATAACTCAACCAATGGGAGACATTGATCCCATCCACATTTTAATTCTAAAGAGAAGGCTCTTAGCATATATTCAAGTTTTTGAATAGTTATTTCAGACTGGCCATCAGTTTGAGGGTGATAGGCCATGCTGAAATTTAATTCAGTACTCAAAGCATGTTGAAGGCTCCTCCAGAATTTAGATGTGAACCTTGGATCATGGTCAGAGAAAATTGAGAGTGGAACACTTTGCAGTCTCACCACTTCCTTCACATATATATTTTCATGTTGTTTAAGCGAGAGATCTTCTTGAATAGCGATAAAATGGGAAGTCTTGGTGAGTCGGTCAACCACAACCCATATCGCATTATTTCCCTTCGACGTATTCCAGAGACCCATGAAAAGGTACATAGTAACATTTTCTCATTTTCACATGGGTATAGGCAATGGCTGCATCATAAATTTGGACTTTTGTTGCTCATCATTAACTTGTTGACATACCAAGCACCTTGATATATATTCAGCAATCTCCTTCTTCATGTTATCCCACCATAAGTGTTCTCTGATATCACATTACATTTTGGTACTCCCGGGATGGATAGAGAATGTTGAGCTGTGTTCATTATCCAATAGCTTCTTCTTTATCCCAAGTGATGAAGGCACACAAATCCACATTACAAACCGAATCACACCAACATCATCGATATGGAACTCTTGTAGCTTCCATTCCTTTACTGAATTCAACCTCTTTTGTATCTCCACATCATCCCTTTGTGCTTAATTAATCTTCTCCTAGATGGATGGTTGCACAATCAATTGGGTGAGGTAGGATGTATCCCTTACCCTTATGATTTCCAAATCCATTCTTTGCATATCTATGAAGATAGGGTCTTTCTCAATTTGTAACATGGATAGAGTAGCGGGTTCTTTTCTGCTTAGTGCAGCAGCTACCTTGTTAGCATTTCCAGGATGATAGTGAATAGAGAAATTGTAATCCTTGATTATCTCTAACCATCTCCTTTGACGCATGTTGAGATCCTTTTGTGTGAATATATACTTTAGGCTCTTATGGTCGGTTTATATGTCACACTTCACGCCATAAAGGTAGTGCCGTGAGATTTTCATGGAAAAAATCACGGCATCCTTCTCTATATCATGTGTCGTATAGTTCTTCTTATGGATATTCAACTATCGTGAGGCGTAGGCTATCACATTCTCATTTTGCATGAGTACGAAACCCAAGCCTTTCATTGAAGCATCACTGTATATCACAAAACTTTCTCCACTTTTTAGTAGTGTGAGTACAGGTGCAGTGATCAGCCTTCTCTTTATCTCCTTGATTCTTCCCTTACATTCTTCCATCCATACATACTTTACCCCATTCCTTATAATCTTAGTTAGTGGGATTGAAAATCGTGAGAAGTGTCTCACAAAAAATCGATAGTACCCAGCTAATCCAAGAAAACTATGGATTTCTGTGACACTTGAGGGCCTGGGCCATTCCTCAATCACCTTTTTTTTTGAAGGATTCATAGAAATTCCCTCACTTGTGATCACATGTCCCAAGAGTGTAACTTGTTTCATCCAAAAGTCGCACCTGCTGAACTTGGCGTACAACTTATCCTTTCTCAATGTCGCCAACACAAGTCTTAGATTTTCTTCATGTTCTTCCTTTCTCTTGGGGTAGATGAGAAAATCATCAATAAATAATACCAAAAATTTGTCGAGGTAATGTCTAAAGACTATATTCCTAAAATCCATGAAGATTGCAGGGGAATTAGTTATTCCAAAGGGCATCACTAAAAACTCATAGTTCCCATACCTTGTTCAGAAGGCAGTCTTATGAATATATTCCTTCTTCCCCTTTACCTGATGATATCCAGAACAAAGATCCTCCTTTGATAATTATTGAGCTTCTCTTAACTGGTTGAACAAGTCATAAATCCTTGGGAGAGGATAATTGTTCTTTATGGTGATCTTTTTTAATTTCCAATAATCGATACATATCCAGATTGTTCCATCCTTCTTCTTCACAAAGAGCACTGGTGAACCCCGAGGCGTTGCACTAGGGTGTATGAACCCTTTTTCCATATTCTCTTGCATCTTCTTCTTTAACTCCTCCAGTTAGATAGGATCCATCCTATAGGTACACTTTGAGATAGGAGTATCTCCAGTATGAGCTCAATTGAGAACTCTACCTCATGATCTGATGGAATTCCGGGTAACTCTTCATGAAATATGTAATTGCATTCCCTCACGATGTGCGTTTCTTCAAGGTTGGCACTTTCCATCAACTCAACCATTTGTGTGAGGTAAGCTTCTTCATAGGGAATCAACAACCACACCATTGAAGGATTTTTCAAAGGATATTCATGATCTTCCTTTCATCTATAGAGGAGCATGGGATGGTTCGGAATATGAAAAGATATTTCATTTTCTCGACAGTTGATATGTGCTCTATATAAAAAGAGCAAATCCATTCCCATTATAGCATCGAATTCCACCAAGGAAAGTATTACAAGATTGGCTGGAAGAATCTTCCCACATACGCCAACAGGAGAATATCAAACACTTGGGTTGAAATGATTACACCTCTTAGTGTTTTTACAGATATCTATACTTCAAGGTTTCAGGGCTTCGATTCTATAGTTCTACCAAACTTGCAAGATATAAAGGAATTCATAGAACTACAATCAAATAGCACGTTCACTATTCTTGAATGAATAACAAGCATACCTTTCACCACATCGTTTTCGGGCTCCACCTCGGTAGTAGTGATAGCATAATCCCTTCCTTGTTTCCTTGGAGGTTATTATTGATTGCCTCCGACAACCCTCGGCTTAGGGCAATTGATCGCATAATGCCCAAGCTCCCTGCAATTATAACACTACACTGCAGGATGAGTGTTGATCTGAACCTTCCTTTCTTCTACAATATTAGCAGGATCTTTCATATCCCTTTAGTAGTTCTTGGCCAGATGACCAAAATTTCTGCATTTGAAGCAATTTTTGGTACCCTTGAGACAGTCACCAAGATGCTTCTTCCCATAATTTTTGCTAAGGGGAAAGTGAGGCTTCTTTCCATCATGGGATTTTATTGACGAACCACCCATGTTGTTCTCCATTTTCTACTTCTTGTTACTTGGCCCATGAGACCACTGAGAGTCTACAATCTCCATTTCAACCTTGAGGGAACAACAGACAATCTCATCATAGCTATCAAAGTCTCAAATTTCCAACACTTTTCATAGACCCGGCTTTAGTCCACTAAAGAAGCGATCCACCTTTCTTTCGGTGTTCATGAAAAAGATAGAGGCGTACCTTGAAAGCCTAGTAAAGTTTGCTTCATATGCCCCGATGGACTCATCTTCCTACTGCTTGAGTCCAAGGAACTCTCTTTCCATCTTGATATGGAGGGTTCGAGGAAAATATTTGTTCAAAAACATCCTCTTGAATTTCTCCCATTCTATGGAATAAAATTCTTCTTGGGACTTTGTATTCTTGCTAAGTGTCCACCACTGATCAGCTTCCCCATCAAAACGATATACTTCCAGTATAACTTTCTCTTCTTCCGAGCATTGGAGGACAGAAAAAAAATTTCAATGGAGTTAATCCATTGTTCTGCGAGAAGGGGGTCAGAAGACCCGCTAAACACGGGAGGCCTTAGCTGCATGAAGGATTATATGGAAACATTCTCTTTTCTTGGAGGAGGGGGATATTCCATGTAACAGTCCAAGATTTTATGAAAAATATTCTTTTTAATTTCACTAATATCTTGTGTTGTACGCTACACCAAAAGGAGCTTGCACAGCACGCATCCTTGACTTCCCTTGCATTACACGCAATCGCGACCTTCCTCGATAGCGTGTGTAGTACGCAATAACGAGTTTCACTAAACAACAATATGCTATTAAAATATTATTAAAACTAGCCGTTATAAATAGTAATAACCACTTTTTGAAATTTTGTAAATTTTATTTTTCAAAATGGAATTCATTTTTGGATTCGTAATATCGAAATTAGATTAGGGTGAAATTTTGGTGATTTTTGGATAACTTTCATATTTTGATGAATAGTGAAAATTACTAAATTTTAATTAAAAACAACTTTTTCAATCGAAATAATTAATAGTGATAAATTATTAATTTGAGTGGTTTTAAAGTATATTTAGAATATATTTTTACTATTTAATACAATTTTGGTCATTGTATGTAATTTCACATTTAAACCAGACATAAACAAGTGTCAATCTTTTGATAGTTATTATCTCTTAAGAACACGCTATTTGTTTTGACGACGGGAATTAATTTTTAAATTAATTAATGCAACTGATATGTTTTGAATTTGGTAAAATAGAAATCATTTTTGAGTTCATAATATCAAATATATCTTAGGCCTAATTTTTGGTATTTTTCTGAAAACTTTCAATTTTTGATGAATAGTGAAACCACTAAATGGTAGTTAAAAAAACTGAATTGTCCATAAAACTTAATTTTACCGCTTCTATGAGTGTAATTTCAAAAATATGAGAGACACGGTTGATTTTAGTAAGTAAAATGTGGTTCAATGAGATGAAAATAATTTTTTGGTGAATAGTAACTTTTTACTTTTTTTTACCACGGTTAAAAGTAAATAGGGTAATTAAGGGTAGAAATGATATTATTATTACCCTAACACAAGTACTAATTCTATTGGACAAATGTAATTCGACCAAAAACAAACTTAGGAATAAAATATGACCATTTAGTCCCACTTGAATTAGATTAGGACATTTATTATTAATTTATTTAAAGAAGGGTTAAAAGAGTGAAAATCAAAGTTTATTTACTAAAACATTTTTAATATGGGGTTATACATAAGATAAATTCGACTATAAATATTCATTAGAAAGATAAACATATTTCCTACATAATTGAGGTTTATTTGTAATTTTTAGACATTAAATAAGTTAATTTATTTATGACACAACGATGATGCAGTAATTATCTTATTAATGAAATATTGACATAATTGATGTTATAAATACCCAAATAAATATAATTTGAGACTTTTTATGAATTCCACTAATTTTCTAGGTTAATATGACATGTTAGTATTTATTTAATTAACTTTTTTTGAACTTATCATTCTGTTATGATTTTCACAAAAATCAATTACTAAATAGTGTCAAAATTGACATAAAATAGTTTTTAAAACAAATATTATATTATTAATTGTTATTTTATTCCTAAAAATCTAAGGTTCGTCCAAATGATTTATATAAGGTTATATATATTAATAATAAACAACTTGGGGTTCGTTTGGCTTCTTATAGTAAGTTTATTAACCTTATAGTGTAAGAACACAAGAAGACACGGTAAAAGTAAAATTATTTAACTTAATGTTAAATCTAAATGATAAGGTTAAAATAGGAACCTAAACTTGTCTAAATTCTATTTGATGAGAGGGTTTCGACCCATACCCACCTTATCCACGAAATAAATCAATTTAGAGCTATTTAAAACCGAACTTGACTTTATAATAAAATAAAATATTTAGTTATTCCAAAGGTGCCCCTCTCCTCCCTTATAAAAGGGCACCTCCTCTTTCTCCTCCTCACACAACATTGAGCCTTCAAGCTCGGCCAAACCCTTAAAAATTCTCTTCTCCACTTCCCTAGAAACATCTTAGAGGTTTTTGTTATCTTCAAAGACCCATTTTAGTGCCCTAAAAGGAGGTCTCAAAGAAGCACTTCAAAGAAGAGGTAATGTCCGTTACCGATTCTTTCATATTTATTTCTTCTTCCACTTCTTCTTCTTTAGTTGTTTCATTATGAAGTAATAACATCAGTATCACTCATATACTGATATGTTATTATAAGTATGAAACAACCCTATTTCACCATCTATCCATTCTAAGGAAAAAGAAATCACCGCGTGTGCGTACGTACGGAATACCGTCTCCACGCCATGATGTAATCTGTTTTTCCACCAACACCTTACATGGATGGGTATAATGGTGTAAAGAATAACTATACATAGTTATTATAACATCATACTGATTCTGATATATTGTATCATCCACTCCAATTCAATTCAATAATCATGAAAATGATATCATCGCTCGTGCGTACGTACGGACTACCGTCTCCACGACGCGATGAGATTCATTCTCCACTTTAACCATTCATGAATGATTATAAAGTAAATATAATAAGTAATAATGAAATATATGACATAATAATGATACTGGATTTATTTTTATATATATGTATGTCATCTACTTAATTCCATTCAACTCAATAAGGAAACGAAAACAGCATTCATGCGTACGTACGGCCTACCGTCTCCATGAACGGTGTATTTCTTTCCATTTACTGATTTATTATATATATGTATATTCTGAATATATATTATATATAAATCATGTTTTATATTCTGGAATTAATTAATCATGATCTACGTAATCATATGAATAATTACAAGTAAAAACACGGATGACAAATGAAATGATTTTACCCAAAACACTCTTTAACATGGAATTTACAAAAGAACGGGTAAAATAAAGTCATAAGTGAACCATATATGATATCATAACAATTAGTATGATTCTGGAATAAGTCAATGACATTATTTAAATCATTATACAGGAGGTTCGGACACTTACGAAGCAAATCGGACCTAAGGTAAGGGAAATATCACAATCTCATTTTTATCGGAGATTGTTTATACTTTAGTATTTACTGGGGTGTATTTTATCATCCACATCCATGTTTCATCAATATGTAATATTATTTCCATCCAACTACAATTTTTTAAATCATATTTTACCCTTCGGTGAGTTTTTTAGTAAAAGATATGAAAGGAATATTTTGTCGTTTTTCGTACGAGGTACTTTTTTGACTTTTCCGACAAAAGTACGCGAAGAACGTTTTTTTTAACTTATACGACATGAATGGATTTTTAAAAAATTATTTCCAAGAAGCTTCCTTTACAAGTTTTCAAGTTTATTTTTAATCAAATTCTTTATTTTAAAATAGTATGACATGTTAAAAAAGGAAAATGTTTTTTTAATTTGAAAGGATATTTTCCTCAAGAATGGAGTTCAAGTGTTTTATCAAAATTATTTTCCATCTAAGATAATAAAGGGTTCTATTTATATCCCTATTATTACATGGATTTGATTATATTGTGATGGAAATATTTTTATGAATTCCTTTATCCTATATGAATTGTTTTATGATGTCATGATGATGTTTAAAGTTTCCCATTTTTATTACATGGGTTATGCTATGATGTATGGTTTATGATTTTGTGGCACACATAAGAATGGTATCATTATGAGATGGGTGGGACATATATCTCTTTCCAATTCATTGGGTAAAGATTTTATATCTCATGAGATATACATGGCTGGGATGGTTGGTTATACCGGTTCAGTGAAACTGGACTGAAACGAGGGTGACTCGGTTCAGAAAGGGACTTTGTCCACTAAGATAGTCTTGGAAATGAGTCTTGACTAACATGAAATGATTCCCTATGATTATGTGTGTATGCCACAAAGTTTAATGTTTTAAGTTATGATTATTGTGATTACATTTCACTGCCATGAGTTATCCCAGGTTATGAAATTATGATCTCTTTTACAGGTTAATATTTCCAAAAGTTTTGTGCTTATGTATATGATGTGATTGATATTTCTTTTGTTTACCCTTACTGGGCATTTGAGCTCACCCTTTTATGTTTTCTTTTCCCCAGGATATAAAGAAATGTTTTAGTTATAAAAAAAGGAAGATCTTTATGGGAGATGTTGAAGATCTTTCACCATGATTAGAAGATTATATTCCGAGTTTCCAAAGACACTAAACTATTACGATCCTTGTGTGTGTGTGTTTGTTATGTACTAAGTATTCCGCAAATGTAATGTAATGTCCATGTACGTCAGGCTTCAGGTCTCTACAGTTGGTATCAGAGAAAAGGTTTAGTCAACCTTTGGAAACTAGATGCGAAAACGTTAGTGAGATCCCTAGAGATATTTCTAAGGTATGCCTAGGGATGTCCCTAAGGTTAAGTATACGTATAGGTTATAGTACTATAATTACGCTAACGATCATTGAATTAAACCTAAGATGTTAGATATTGAAGTTACTCCCCCTTTATTATGTTGTTTTCCCTAGCATGATTTTTGCCTCTCACACTATTCTTTTTGGGTTTTAGATGATGGCTAGAACCCGAAGGAACCGTGTTGATCAATCAAATGGACAATGCAATGATTTTCCTCCTGAACAAACAAATGTTATGGGAGATGGAGTGAAAAATCTTATTGCTATACTTACACAAGCTATGAATCATTCTGGACTTTCAAATGAGCAGAGAAGGGAACAATATTCTATTGAGTCCTTCATGAGGCAACGTCCACCTTCTTTTAGTGGGTCTTCTGATCCACTTGTTGCTGAACAATGGATCAGTACCACTGAAAAGATATTTTCAGTTATTCAATGTTCTGAACATGATAAAGTCATCTTAGCAGTGTATCGTTTGGAAGGTGATGCTGATCAATGGTGGAATCTTATTAAGAATACGAGGCAAAGGGATGAAATTGAGTCCATGGAATGGGACGAGTTCAAGAACTTATTTTTCAATAATTACTTCCCTCGTATTCTTCGAACAAAGATGGAGAAGGAGTTTCTTGAACTAAAGGAAAAGGATGATGAATCTGTTGGTATATACGAAGAAAATTTTTCAAGACTTGCAAGGTATGCATCTGGCATTATCATCCAACCTGAAAGTAAAGTTGATCGATTTTTCAGTGGCCTAAAACCAAGTCTTCGAAGGGCATTAGCTATAAGAGACTTCAGTAGCTATGAAGAAATTTTGCGTTGTGCTATCAAGGTAGAAATGGAAGTTGGTGTTACATATCCATCTCATGGTTTTGACAAGAAACAAAAGATGGAGTTCAAGGAGAAATCTCAGAATAATGGTGAAAAGAATATGAATGTTTCCTTATGCTCAAAGTGTGGAAAGAAGCATGGTAGAGATTGTCTTAAAGGGACTAGAAAATGTTTTAAGTGTGGAAAATAAGGTCATCGAGCAGCTGAGTGTCGAGGTAATGGAAAAAGGGTTTCTAATGATGTGAATAAAGCAAACACTGTAGAGAACGCACCACCAACACTTCAATGCTTCAAGTGCAAGGAAATGGGGCATTATGCTAATAAATGCCCTAATCCAAGGGTTAGTGATGATCGACATGAGCAACCACTTAAGGCAAAGGACAAGGGGAAGTCACATGCGATCACCATTGGTGATGTTGAATATGACACCGATGTGGTGGAATGATTAAGTGTTTATGTAATGGGATTCCAAAATGATGTTGTATCATGGAGTATTGGAATATTTATGTATTGGTCTAATGTGGTATTCAAAGTGATTGAGATATTTTTAATAAGATGATATGCACATAATGAAGGGAAAACGAGGAAATGAAATGCTTAACAGTATTCATGAGCTCATGATTGATATACGGACTAAGTGATATCATGGTTTGAGTATATAGAATTTTGAGGATTTTGGTATGTGGAAAGTGTTAACTTTTAACTGCATTCATGTTTTCACTAAGGTTCAATGGGTATCCATTCTTCAAGAGAATACATGATTAAGGTATTCACATGTTTGTAATTTGACCAACAAGATATATCTTATGATATATGGGGGATAAATGATGGAATTCACGTGATTATTCTGTGACATTTCAAGTAATCATTTTCTTTATACTATGAGCTTGAACCGAAGTATTTTAGATAAGCCTAAATATTAGAATGGATTATGTTGGACATAAGTTAGGATAAAAAGTTTTTCGATATTATTGATGGGATGTTATAGTAATATAGCTTTAGAAAAAGGACAACCTGCAGGACGGGCGACAGCCCATCGCGTCGGACAAGGCTGTGGGAATCGAACCCACAACCGAAGTGCGACTGGCCTTTATCGCCTACCACTAGCCTACATGAAGTCCCTATTTAGTAGAAACTAGTTTTATTATATTAAGTAGTATTATATATGAAGTATAAGTCCATTTTAGGAACCATATATGATTAATCTCACTATAGAATGACTTATGTATATTTAATAACTTTTGCTAACCTTTTGTTTGAGACAGATGGAATGACCCGTCATTCTATCACATGATCTGCTAACACTTCACGAATAACAAATTCAACTTCATTTATTTAAGAGATGAAGTGGAAATTGTTCAAAGCACGAACAACAATGAGATTGTACCAAAATAAAGTAATTCAAATTCTTCAACTTTAGGGAAACGATCTTGAAAACAAAAAATGTTGTCCTAGTGCTCTTATATCTGATTAATTAGATGGTACCTTATATCGTCACAAATTTATGGATTTGTGATTGTTGGCTTTTCCATAGCCATGTTCTCTACCACTCTCCATCAGAACATGATGGTTAGATTTTTCTTCGATATCCTTATTTTCACCTATGTGGAAACCCAGTGATTAGTTTACTTGGGTAACCGTTACGTTTCATACTTTAGTTTTTAAAGATTGGTTTTGGTATTCCTTTTTACGATGTGAGTTTCTATTAAAGAAACTTTCGAATAGTAAACCATTTATAACCCCGAGAAATTTCGAGGGCGAAATTCATTTTAAGGGGGGTAGAATGTAACAGCCCAAGATTTTATGAAAAATATTCTTTTTAATTTCACTAATATCTTGTGTTGTACGCTACACCAAAAGGAGCTTGCACAAGATGCATCCTTGACTTGCCTTGCATTACACGCAATCGCGACCTTCCTCGATAGCGTGTGTAGTACGCAATAACGAGTTTCACTAAACAACAATATGCTATTAAAATATTATCAAAACTAGCCGTTATAAATAGTAATAACCACTTTTTGAAATTTTGTAAATTTTATTTTTCAAAATGGAATTCATTTTTGGATTTTTAATATTGAAATTAGCTTAGGGTGAAATTTTGGTGATTTTCGGATAACTTTCATATTTTGATGAATAGTGAAAATTACTAAATTTTAATTAAAAACAAATTTTTCAATCGAAATAATTAATAGTGATAAATTATTAATTTGAGTGGTTTTAAAGTATATTTAGAATATATTTTTACAATTTAATACAATGTTGGTCGTTGGATGTAACTTCACATTTAAACCAGACATAAACAAGTGTCAATCTTTTGATAGTTATTATCTCTTAAGAACACGCTATTTGTTTTGACGATGGGAATTAATTTTTAATTTAATTAATGCAACTGATATGTTTTTAATTTGGTAAAATGGAAATAATTTTTGAGTTCATAATATCAAATATAGCTTAGGCCTAATTTTTGGTATTTTTCTGAAAACTTTCAATTTTTGATGAATAGTGAAACCACTAAGTGGTAGTTAAAAAAAACTGAATTGTTCATAAAACTTAATTTTACCGCTTCTATGAGTGGAATTTCAAAAATCTGAGAGACACGGTTGATGTCAGTAAGTAAAATGTGGTTCAATGAGATGAAAATAATTTTTTGGTGAATAGTAACTTTTTACTTTTTTTTACCACGGTTAAAAGTAAATAGGGTAATTAAGGGTAGAAATGATGTTATTATTACCCTAACACATGTCCTAATTCTATTGGAAAAATGTAATTCGACCAAAAACAAACTTAGGAATAAAATATGACCATTTAGGCCCACTTGGATTAGATTAGGACATTTATTATTAATTTATTTAAAGAAGGGTTAAAAGAGTTAAAATCAAAGTTTATTTACTAAAACATTTTTAATATAGGGTTATACATAAGATAAATTCGACTATAAATATTCATTAGAAAGCTAAAAAGATTTAATACATAATTGTATTTTATTTGTAATTTTTAGACATTAAATAATTTAATTTATTTATGACACAACGATGATGCAGTATTTATCTTATTAATGAAATATTGACATAATTGATGTTATAAATACCCAAATAAATATAATTTGAGACTTTTTATGAATTCTACTAATTTTCTAGGTTAATATGACATGTTATTATTGATTTAATTAAATTTTTTCTAACTTATAATTCTTTTATAAGTTTCACAAAAATCAATTACTAAATAGTGTCAAAATTGACATAGAATAGTTTTTAAAACAAATATTATATTATTAATTGTTATTTTATTCCTAAAAATCTAAGGTTCGGCCAAATGACATATATAAGGTTATATATATTAATAATAAACAACTTGGGGTTCGTTTGGCTTCTTATAGTAAGTTTATTAACCTTATAGTGTAAGAACACAAGAAGACACGGTAAAAGTAAAATTATTTAACTTAATGTTAAATCTAAATGATAAGGTTATAATAGGAACCTAAACTTGTCTAAATTCTATTGGATGAGATGGTTTCGACCCATACCCACCTTATCCACGAAGTAAATCAATTTGGAGCTATTTAAAACCGAACTTGACTTTATAATAAAATAATATTTTTTGTTATTCCAAAGGTGCCCCTCTCCTCCCTTATAAAAGGGAACCTCCTCCCTCTCCTCCTCACACAACATTGAGCCTTCAAGGTCGTACAACCCCTGCCAAATTCTCTTATCCAATTCCCTAGAAACATCCTAGAGGTTCTGGTCTTCTTCAAAGACCCATTTTAGTTCCCTAAAAGGAGGTCTCAAAGAATCACTTCAAAGAAGAGGTAATGTCCGTTACCGATTCTTTCATCTTTATTTCTTCTTCCACTTCTTCTTATTTAGTTGTTTCATTATGAATTAATAACATCAGTATCACTCATATACTGATATTTTATTTTAATTATAAAATAACCCTATTTCACCATCTATTTATCCTACGGAAAAAGAAATCACCATGCGTGCGTACGTACGGAATACCGTCTCCACGCCGTGGTGTAATATTTTTTCCCACCAACACCTTACATGGATGGGTATAATGGTGTAAAGAATAACTATAAATAGTTATTATAACATCATAATGATTCTGATATATTGTATCATCCACTCCAATTCACTTCAATAATCATGAAAATGATATCATCGCTCGTGCGTACGTACGGACTACCGTCTCCACGACGCGATGAGATTCATTCTCCACTTTAACCATTCATGAATGATTATAAAGTAAATATAATAAGTAATCATGAAATATATGACATAATAATGATACTGGATTTATTTGTATATATATTTATGTCATCTACTTAATTCCATTCAACTCAATAAGGAAACGAAAACAGCGTTCATGCGTACGTACGGCCTACCGTTTCCATGAACGGTGTATTTCTTTCCATTTACTGATTTATTATATATATGTATATTCTGAATATATATTATATATAAATAATGTTTTATATTCTGGAATTAAGTAATCATGATCTACGTAATCATATGAATAATTACAAGTAAAAACAAGGACGACAAATGAAATGATTTTACCCAAAACACTCTTTAACATGGAATTTACAAATGAACGGGTAAAATAAAGTCATAAGTGAACCATATATGATATCATAACAATTAGTATGATTCTGGAATAAGTCAATGACATTATTTAAATCATTATACAGGAGGTTCGGACACTTACGAAGCAAATCGGACCTAAGGTAAGGGAAATATCACAATCTCATTTTTATCCGAGATTGTTTATACTTTAGTATTTAATGGGGTGTATTTTATCATCCACATCCATGTTTCATCAATATGTAATATTATTTCCATCCACCTACAATTTTTTAAATCCTATTTTACCCTTCGGTGAGTTTTTTAGTAAAATATATGAAAGGAATATTTTGTCGTTTTTCGTACGAGGTACTTTTTTGACTTTTCCGACAAAAGTACGCGAAGAATGTTTTTTTTAACTTATACGGCATAAATGGATTTTTAAAACATTATTTCCAAGAAGCTTCCTTTACAAGTTTTCAAGTTTATTTTTAATCAAATTATTTATTTTAAAATAGTATGACATGTTAAAAAAGGAAAATGTTTTTTGAATTTGAAAGGATATTTTCCTCAAGAATGGAGTTCAAGTGTTTTATCAAAATTATTTTCCATCTAAGATAATAAAGGGTTCTATTTCTATCCCTATTATTACATGGATTTGATTATGTTGTGATGGAAATATTTTTATGAATTCCTTTATCCTATATGAATTGTTTTATGATGTCATGATGATGTTTAAAGATTCCCATTTTTATTACATGGGTTATGCTATGATGTATGGTTTATGATTTTGTGGCACACATAAGAATGGTATCATTATGAGATGGGTGGGACCTATATCTCCCTCCAATGCATTGGGTAAAGATTTTATATCTCATTAGATATACATGGCTGGGATGGTAGGTTATACCGGTTCAGTGAAACAGGACTGAAACGAGGGTGACTCAGTTCAGAAAGGGACTTTGTCCACTAAGATAGTCTTGGAAATGAGTCTTGACTAACAAGAAATTATTCCCTATGATTATGTGTGTATGCCACAAAGTTTAATGTTTTAAGTTATGATTATTTTGATTACATTTCACTACCATGAGTTATCCCAGGTTATGAAATTTTGATCTCTTTTACAGGTTATGATTTCCAAAAGTTATGTGCTTATGTATATGATGTGATTGATATTTCTTTTGTTTACCCTTACTGGGCATTTGAGATCACCCTTTTATGTTTTCTTTTCCCTAGGATATAAAGAAAGGTTTTAGGTATAAAAAAAAGGAAGATCTTTATGGGAGATGTTGAATATATTTCACCAGGATTAGAAGATTATATTCCGAGTTTCCAAAGACACTAAACTATTACGATCCTTGTGTGTGTGTTTTTGTTATGTACTAAGTATTCCGCAAATGTAATGTAATTTCCATGTACGTCAAGCTTCGGGTCTCTACATTCCACATGATTAAATTTATTATTCATAACTCAAGACAGCTGAGAAAGTACTGCCATTAAGTTTTGAGCACCTGCTTCTGTCACATCAGGCATGTCATTAGGGCAATCATTACATTTCCTATCACATTGGTTGTTAGAACGTGTTCTTCTATTTCACGCCTTTAACTAAGAAAAATAACATATAATTAGAGGTCTTGAATACATAGCTATTTAGCATAAAAATAGACTTTGAACATAAAAGTATGAACTTACTAAGAAGAAGTATATCCTGACTTTTGATTCCTTAAGTTTATATCTAGGTTATCCTCAATTTATTTCTTAACATATATTCTTATCTGTTTCTTTTTGTCCCTTAATAATGTTTTGTACTAAGATCATTAATCTACCAAAGCATATCCCCTAGGAGTGTTGTATCCAAGAGTGCAAAAAGGCCCGTTATCATTCACCAGTTCCCATTTGAGTCTAGCTCAAAGCGGTGTTTTGGGTTTTAACCCTAGATTCATCTATTCCAAATCCACCTCTACCTGCTCGTATCCATACAGGGATGTATTTTCTTGATAAACCACTTACTCTATACTCACCAAAATTTAGGACTATTTTCTTATACTTAGTGTCATCCTTAAGGTTTTCACTAAGGTTATATATTCCTAATCTCCAAAAATAACTAGACCATCCCTTGATACCAACTACAGTGACCAGATCCTTTTACATAAAACATTTCATGATTTTTAGCATAATTATTCATCAGATTACAAGCCATGGATCGTTACGTCTAGTGTCATGGAAGACTAGGTACATATAACATAAAACATGGGGCTAAAAAACATCTTTATTTCATCTTTATAAAGAGATTATAACTTCATTTGAGCCCTTACATCTGTATAGGGTACCCTGGGGAACACATGAACAAAGGGATGAGCTAAAAAGCCCAGTAATGGAATGAACATAAGGATATATCTCAAGCACATGAGTTAGGAGGCATGACATAATTATATCCAAAGCATGAAACATATAAAATAATTTAATATAAGCATGGGATCATATAAACATGGAATCATATAAATGGAGTAGGATCATAAATCATATCATTAGTACGGTTCAAGGATAACCGCCAATCCCATTTCCCATTTTAGTATGGGTCAAGGCTAACCGCCAATCCCGTTTCACATCGCATATCATGAGACTTAACCATACCCAATGCATTGGAGCGCTATCTGGGTGCACCCATCTCAAAATTTTCATGAATATTATTTCCACATAAATATTCTTACCACATATACAATCATACATAATAAAACATATACAAACATAAGGGTACCCAAGGAAATAATTGGGTACCACAATCATGACATAAATCATAACCAATGGGCGTATCATGAAAGTGTCCATGTAAGGAAAGAATTAGAAAATACATGGATGTTAATAGGTTAAAATAGTCATATAACATGGTAAGTGGTGTCAAACATAAGTGACAACATATGAGAAATGTATTTTAGAAACATTAGCATTAAAACATTTTTGTGCGGTTTTAAGGAAAATATTATAGAGCTTTTAAAATAGTGAAGAATACATTCTTATATATAAAACCAGAATTGAACCAAAAAGGTTTTTATAATAAAATTACAGAATTTAAAAAGATAATGGTGTCTAAAAACAGAAGGTATAGTTCACTTGAAATTGGGTAAAAGTTCAAGATGTTCCTTTAAAACGAGTGTGCTTATTGGGAAGTATCGAAGAGAGATTCACTTAAAAACATGTATATCCCCAAAAGAGAATGAGAGATGGATATTGGAACATGAATTTGGATCATATAAAAATAATCATTAATTTCTACATAAAAATAAAAGACAACTACATTTTGGTAAAAAGATATATAGAGCAACCCGAAGGAATAAAGGAAATTCAGGTAGAATCCATTAAGGTTTATCAGCATGGTATCGGGTGAAACTAAGAGGGATTAATGAGAGATATAATCAGTTTCTCATCACTTATAAAACATTAGGGCAGTATTGGGAGGTTGTATAAACGCACCCTATCACATGGTATTACACAAAATGGCATATCATAGAAAACAATCTTGATTAAGAGTAAAAAGGGGAGGATCCCTTACCTTAAATCTATTGGTGTTATCCACTTTTTATTAATGACACTAATAAAAAAATTAGGGTCATTAATTAATAATTCCAAAACCTCTTTTATATTAAATTTATTTATTATAACCCTTTTTAGTTGACTCAAATCCTTTTTGATTAGTTACAAGGTTCGATTTCATTGTTCGGGATCATCTATTTACTTGGCTTTAAAAGATCGGTTCACTTATATTAATGTTTGGATTATTTGATAGATGATATTTTTTGTCCATAATTGATGTTATATTCTTTATTTAATATCCAGGAGATTACATGGTTTTAATTTTAATTTGGTTATTTAGAGTGAAGATGAATTATTATATATATAACCATAGTGATAACCGTTTTTGTTAATCGGTGGATTTGTTTACAAAGAATGTGTTTTTCTTTATAACTTAATTCCATTTGTACCAAAGGATTACAGAACCAAAAATATGATATATTAAATATATAATAATCTGGTTCAACCATATCACAAATGTTTTCATGACCATAATTAAATATAATAATAGAAATTGATAAACTGTTGTCCTTGAATGTGCTAAATTAGCACATCTCAAACGGTGCTTACATTTCTTTCAAATAAAAGTGTGGGGAAAAGAGAGAAGGTAATGAAATATACCAATAGCATGGAGAAATTAAATTACATGTATGTTACTGGATTTATCATACTATTATGGTGAAGGTAGGTGGGGAAAGAAATAAAAAAGAAATGAACTTAAAAGAAAAGAAGAAATTGGGAAGAGGAATTTACCTCTTGAGACTTCCTCCTTTGAGAACCTCTTAAAGGGAGAGGTTATGGTATTTTGAAGAGGCTGAGATATTTTGGACATGGGGCAGGACCTTGAGGAGAGATTTAGTAAGAATTATGTCAAGGTACAAGGCTTGAGAGGATTGGAGAGAGGGGAGTGAAGGGGGGGTTTTATAGTGGAGGAGAGGAGGGATTTCATAATATTATAATCATTAATTTATTATTTCCTCCCAAGTCAAGGAATAGTAAGTATTCCATGAACAAAAATAGTGATTTTATAATGTGATCCCAAACCAGGCGGGCTTACATCAGAAGAACATCATCGATGACTCGATTAATCCATTATTTAGCATTTATTGTGAATTATCAGATTATACTATTCATAAAAAATTCATGTATTTCAGAAAAATCCCGAAAATTCACCCTAACCATTTTTTGATGTGTAGAATCCAAAAATGAAGTCCATTTTGCGAAAATAATTTTCTACATATGATTAATTTAATATTTAATTAAAATTATTTTTTATTACTAAAAACCCGTTTTAAAACATTCATTTACTTATTCTAAAATATAGGTACATCATACTTTCACTTAAATATTATTTTCATACTATCATAGGTAAGGTTACTATTAATTATGGTATATCACTATTCATAAGGGTATGTTACTATTCATAAGGGAAGGTTATTATTCACCAAAAATTATTTCTGTTTTATTAGACTCCAAAAATCATCTTGAACACAACCGTGTATGTCATATTTTCAAAATTCCAAACTCATAAGTGACAAACCTATGTTTAAAGGTCACTTATAACTTAGTAGTTCATTATGTTGTGTTTTCATACTTATGAGAAGGGAATTTCTATTTAAAAACATTGGGTTGATACAAATTCTTTTCCGTATTGAAAAAAATTCATTCAAGTTGATGACACTTTTTTGTACGGGAAGTATACATGTGTTATTCTTATTTCTACCACACAAGATGATAATCTTTATCCTCTACCACATGCAACCACTATTATTTAAAAGAATAATTTCGAATCATGGAGATGGTTTTGGGCATGTATATGAATTCATGTCACACCAAATTAGGTATTTTGTCTCCTATATGATCACCATTGACTGATTATAGAAACCATTAATAGTGATGAGGTTTCATAGAGTGACCCGAATTCTTATCATTTGTATTTCATTATAAATATTGTATGTAATGTGAATAATCATTTCATATTTGAGGCAATAAATAAGGTGATAATCAAGTTGGGTATGTTTTTTCTAGACTTATTTTCTTTGGAAGAAAATTTTAATATTCTTTTAAATACATTATTCTCTTATGGTTTTAGCATATGATCCACGACATGAATGGTTTTATCAACATGATAAAGAAATTTGAAGGGAAAATCAAGATGTGTATTATTATATGATTCTAATTTCAATGGAAAAATGGTCATTAGAATATTATGGTGGCATGAGATATGGCTATATAACTACTAATATAGTAGAGTGCATAAATGGGGTCTTCAATGACGTTTGAAAACTATCGATCACATGGTTATGATAAGAGAAATTTTATAGAAATTTTAAGTACTTTGTTGAATGATCCCAAAATTCCTATTAGAGGATGAAAAATGTAATGCATTTTACTCCTCATTTCTAAAGTGCCATTGATTGGATATTGCATGACACATCAGCCATTCATGATCTAACCTTTGACTGGGTATGAAGTAACTTTTAGGTAAGAGAGTTTCACACCTAGGTTAATGGAAAAAATTGTCAAGTGTTGGTGGTCATGTTTGATAATAGGTACTATGATTGTGGAAACATCCATGCATTGAGATATCTATATACACATGTTGTTGCGTCTTGTGCATTGATGAACATAACATAAAAGCCATGTGTTTTCCTGGTGTATAACGTGATCTCTCTGGTTAACTGTTATAGTTCACCTTGGATGCATGTTGATGACATTAATTCTATTACAATTCCTATTAATTATCCAACTATACTCCCTAATATTTCAAGGTTTCTTATTTTAGATTTTTCATATATGTTTTTTTCTTTTTTTTCAATTATTTTCTTAATATTACCAGGTTTCACCCCTATGGATGATCAAATTCTTCTTATATCATAAATGAGATAGACAAGCCCCGAAAATGGGGGGGATATAATGTATAATTTTTTATGCAGAAGGGAATACTCATAATAGATGTCCAAAAGTGATAGGACAAAATTCCAATTCCCATCATCCATCGTCGAGTCTATGTATTTTATCATGAATGTATAAATTTTTTTTGTATATATTTGTTTCATTAATGAATACTTTTATTTTTTATTTTCCCTATTTATAACATATTTCATCTCTTGTTTGATTAATTTATAGATTCAATCAAAAAGAATTTTTTTGATGCTTTAACTATTTAAAAATAAACATTCAAAGAAAATAAATAAAAAGCGGTTCAACCACTAAATTATTTATCTTCAAATATATCCTAAAAAACACACAATTTATTGAATATACAATGTATCCACATGTTTTATGTTGGGATTTCATCAAGAATTATTTACATAAAAATATTTAGAAAAAAATTAATCATTATTGGAGATTATTAAAACAATAAATTTATGGAATAATACAATCACATAATTCACATATATTTGTTACCTACTTTTTCATCATAATGGTGAATAATACATGATAATTTTCTACCTCATTTTTCTTTTTGTTGTTTTTTTTAAATAATTTACAAATTGTAATGAAATAGTTATAAAAAGTAATAATGATATCAAATGTACAAATGGTGGGTCCTCTATTTCTCACATTCCAAGATAAGAATGTTTCATGGATGGCATTAGAGGGATGTATAGTTCCTGATTTTAGTGTAAAGATATCTCATCATTTCCATCATGCTAAAATTTCTCCCACTATCATCCCTAATCCTCATTGTTCTGGGTTCTATGGAATAATAATGTTCGCCTTCACATTTTTCGATCACCATATCATTGATGAATTCATATAGAGATAGAGGCAAGAGACACATTAATTCTATTTTAGATATGAGGAATAGCTATTACACTACAGGATGTCTCCATTATGTTGGGACTACCCATCGACAGTGAGGCTGTGATGGGCTGAGTCGGCATAGATTAGATTAAGATGTATAAAATATTACTGTGCATTGACATCCCTGATGATCTAAGGTCCTCCATCGGTAGTCAATTACACATATCATGGATATACTAGCACTTCTGTCATCTAGCCAGTGATGATGTCGATATCACCATGCTCTGATTTTCACGTGAATACATTTTGAGGCTGATCAGTGTTAGGATATTTCATGATCATTTGAATAAATTTGTACATTTGATGTATTTACCTTTATTATAGGACTTGGACTAGGGAGAGTGGCATAGATGGGGGTATGCATGTATCACATATACATATAGGGTGCTATGTAGAGCATGTCAGATTGATAAGATTAAAATAATAGAATGCATTATTCTTATACAAATGTGGATACGAGATCAAATCCCTCACTTAGATCCACATGCACGAGATCTATCATCTACTGTTATGGTAGTTGAGTCTATACATGGATGATGGTATGTTATTCCTCCCTTATAATGTAAAAATGAAATGTATAAGTCTATATAATGAAAAATAACTATAAAAATGATACCTATAGGTGGAGTCAGACATGTCGACATTCAGATACAACCAAACACGGTGTCCAGGGTTATATAATTATTCTTTATAGTCTTCAACCATATGACATAAGTGGTTATTAATTATATAGTTAAATCATTATTCTTTATTTTACATGTCTTAATTTTTTAATTTATTAATCATTTTTTTCATATTTTTGGTTCTGGGAATAGTGGAAGCATGTAGTGGTGGGTGATATATTAAAATTTATTTTAATGATCATTTCCCCAATCCATGAGTGAAAATCTTGTGTGAAAGTTTCATAATTAAATTTTTTAAATATCTAACGAAATAAGTACTTTGGATTAGGAAATTCCTTTATTGATGATTTTTGATCATCCAAAATTTCTCTATCTGATTTCCTTTGTTGATCTTGTGTGGATACAATGGTAGAATCCCCATAGCGCCGATCCACACATGCTCTAATGTTCTCCCAGCATGGCCACTCACTCTTCAGGTGCTACCACGGTGAATTTAAGGTATTGTATTATTCATTCTTGATCCCTCATTCTTCAATCATGATGAAATTCTCTCTTGGGTTTCTTTTTCTTGATAGGTATATAGGAGGATGAGTCGAGAAGGAATTAAATGTACGTAGAAATTATCAATTCCCAAACATGAAATTAATTTCTAATTAATTATACAATATACGTAGATGTCTATTTAGAGAGCTGGTATTTCAATTACAAAATTTAATTGAATAAAGTCCATTAAATATAATTATAACCATTAATGAAATGAAATACCACAAAATAATAATAGTAGTACTAAAATTTTTTGGTGCACTAACATGCACAAAATGGATAAATAATATTTACTGAATTGTAAATAATTATTTTATCACTAGACATGGTCTTGGTCTGCTAAAAAATCCTCTTGTATTTTTTGAACTCCTAAATAAATATTTTATTTTATTAAAAAACTAGTAAATAAATATTTATTAAATATTCAATAAAATAAATAAATATATTTTATTCACAATCCAATGAATAAATATTTATTTAATTTATGCGATCAATATAACATTAATAAAATTATTCCTCAGTCTTGAAAATAATGTTTATTCCATTAATTAAATTCAAATATAATTTAATCGAGACTACAAGAAACACTTAGTGTGTGACACTCGAGAATTATTTATCATTATCATTAAGAGAGATTTTGTAAAGTTGAAGATTAATGTCTAGTAATGGGTCAAGGTGCCCTAGAGAAAGAACATAATGTTGAAATGAAGACAAAAAAATTGAATGATCAGTGTGTAACATAATCCCTTTCTCACGTAATCTCATCAAGTAGGTTTCAAGATAGTGTCATCAACCTATAATCTTGAAAAAACATTCTTTAACTATCTAAAGTAAACTCATAATTACACCATGAACATGGAATTTAGGATGATGATTTTATTTCAATAAAAGGGATGTGATATCAACTTCCCTAAATATGGAAGGGACATATCCTTTCATGATATATCCATTAATAACATGTCATTCATGACGCACCGTACTTCCCGAAAACATATGGCATAATGGTTTTAATCATCAAATCTAAGTTCATGAGTCAGTAAATAGATTAATTATAATCTTAAAGTCTATGGACCATTACACATACTCTCATATAAAAATATCATATGACACCAAAACATGTAAAATTTTTACTGGTGGGTTTGTTCTCATAACCTCCCATTATAGAGATTACAAAGTGTGATCTCCATGAATAGAAGTCTCATATGCTTACGAGTACTCACACCTGACGGACTATATGATATGTGTCCCATCATAGTATGTTATCGAACTGCAGAACTATATTAACAATATTTTGATAGCACTCCATGGTTCTCATCATAGTGGTAAAATTCTATGAGCTTATAAATGCGGTAAATATTCTAAGACATTATTACATTATGGTCATGAACAACAATGAATATTATGTAATTAGATGTTTAATTTAATATTTAATATATCAAATATTCATGAAATCAAAGCAAAAACTATTGTTTCTAGGAAACCAACTCTAACAAACTCCCACTTGGACTAGAGCCAACTACTTATGACATTCAGTTCTCTTTACCTCATAGTATAATCATGTTTTTTCATAGTTAAAGATTTATTCAAGGGGTCTTCCATGATTACTTCTGTGTAAATACTTCTCACTTCAACATAACCTCTATTACAAAAATTTATCAAGATATGATGCTTCAAAAGTATGTTCTTCATCTGATGATGTGACCTTGGATCTTTTGAAAGACCCACCATTTCAGTATTATCACAATATAGTGTCATGGAATCTTTACTACTAGGTATAACATCAAGATCATGGAAAAAATTGTGCATCCAATATTATTAATTAGTTGTCTCAAAAGCTGAAATATACTAGGAATATACTGTAGAATCTATTACCACATCCTTATTTGAGCTCTTCCATCTCAAAACACCTCAATTCAATGTAAATATGTATCCAAATTGTGACTTCATGTCATCTTGATCAGTAACAAAAACTACCATTTGCATATCCTATGATGACTAGTATATCATCTCCTCCATAAACCGAGAACATATCATTAGTATGTCTTAGATATTTATATATATCCTTTACTTCCATCCAATGGTGGTCACATGGACAAGCTTGATATCTTCCTACCATACTTACTGTGTAGGTGACAACTAGCCTAGTACCTAGAATATCATACCTGAATGACCCAGTCGCCAATGTGTATAGAATATTTTCCATTCTATTTCTTTCCTCATGGGCCTGAGGACACATTTTCTAGGAAATATTAATTCCATGTGATGCTAGAAATAATCACATATTTTATTATTTCATACTGAATCTCTTCAGTATATTTTCAATGAATGTTCATTGAAATTGGTGGAGAAACCTCTTGGATCTAACATGATGGATCTTGATCCTAAGAATATATGCTTCCTCACCCAATTATTTCATGGAAAATCATTTATTAAAACACTATTTAAAAGATTATATGACTGGTATTTCATTTTAAATACTTAATATATCCTAAACATATACTATTAAGAACATTATTTCACTCCCACTAAACCATTTGTAGACATAAGGCTCACATTCTTTCTTTATAAAACCAAATTTCATTATGGATTCATCAAAATGAATTTTCCATGACACAGATTTTTGATTTAATCTATAAATTGATTTTTTTTTCAACTTTCATATCCTATAAGAATCCTTTGGAGTCACAAACCGATTAGGTTGAGTCATGTAAAAATCTTCTTGAAGGTTTCCATTAAGGATGGTTGTTTGAAGTCCAATTTATAAATCTCAAATTCACGATAAACTGAAATGGAAATTATAATTCTGATGGATTTTATCACTAAAACTGGTGAAAAATTTTCATCGTAGTGAACAAATTGACGTCATTTGAACCCTTTTGTAGCCAGACATGCCTTATATGTACTAACTTTTCCTTACATGTCATATTTCTTCTTGAATTCCCATTTGAAACCAATAGGCTTTACATCAACTGGAGGATATACCAAAATCCAGACTTGGTTTTGGAATATATAATCCATTTTAGAATTAATAACTTCATTCTAATTGGTAGAATTTGTGCCACATAATTCTTCCATGTAGGTTAGAGGATCATTATTATGAACAAATAATGAGTCACCATTCTCAGTAACTAGAAGATCATACCATTCTAGCTCTCTAACCTATCTTGTACTCCTATGCAGTTCTTGTGTCTCTGAAACAGTTTCTTCTTCCATAGGGCTTTGTGGAATCTAATCTTGTACCATCTATTTTGTGCCTTGAGCCTAGACTTAATCAAAGATTATATTTATCCCAGTAACCCTTTTGGAGTTATTCTCCCTCTTAAAGAATGTGTCATTTCATTCCACTGTAACTATTTTTTCCAAGGGGTCATATTGTTAATATACCCTTATTTCCCTTGGGTATTCTATTAAGGTACACTTTTCACATCATGGTGAAGTTTGTTACCTGAAGAGGCCTTAACAAACACTTGAATTCCCTACACATTTCAATTACATAACATGGTTTTTCTTTAACTCAAAAATTCATATAGAATACCATTTAACGATTTAGTTGGTACTCGGATTAGTATGTGTGCCTCCACTAGTAACACATATCCCCAAAAGGATAATGAAAGACTTTCATGATTCATCATTGATCTCACCAGGTCCAACAAGGTTTGGCACCTACTTTCTCTTACACCATTCCATAGATGCATGTAAGGAGGGGTGAGTTGGGATAGGATCCCAAAATCCCGCAAGTAAACAATAATGTCTTGATTAAGATATTCTTCAACTTTTTCTTGGGAGAGAATCTTAATCATCTTACTAAGATGGTTCTCAAATTCATTCTTGTATTCCTTGAATTTTTCAATATAATTTTACTTGTACCACATTGTGTAAATATATCCATATCTACTAAAATAATCATTAAAAATTATGAAGTATGAGTACCCACCCCTTGATTCAATAAGAAATTGTCCACACACATCAGTATGAAATAATTCAATAAGCTATTTAGCCCTTTCACCTTTACAACTAAATGGGTATTTGGTCATTTTTTCTTTGTAAACATGTGTGAAATACACCAAGGGGTTTTAGTTTCAATGAATTTAAATATCCATATTGATGTAATTTTGTCAATCATTTTTTATTTTCATTTCCTATATGGTGATGCCAAAATTGGGTGTGGTATGATTCATGTGAAGCAACTTCTTTGTCAATTACCATTACTTGGTTCATGTAATCCAATATGTAAATATCATTATGTAAATGTGATTTACCATAAAAATGATATCTTTAAAAAATAAGCTACATATTTTTCCAAATTTGAAAATGAATCCATCTGTATCTAGTCTGGATGTAGAAATAATTTTTTTGGTACCTGAAGGAACATAATAAAAACCCTTTAAAATCCTTATAATTCTAGTTAGTAATGTGATGTGGTAGTTCTCAATAGCTTCAACAATAAGATTATCTTCTTTGGCTGCTCGTAGATCTACCTCCCCTAGGACCATTTTTCAGAATCTACAAGGTCATGTATTTGAATAAATATTTGAGCCCCAAAATCTGTATCTAATACCCAATTTGTTTAAATAGAAAAATTTCACTTGATGACAATCAAATCTGAACCTCCCATGTTCTTTTTTAGCTGAGTGTAGTTTTTTTTTTCAATGGCCCTTTTTACCAGATGAGAAATAGGCAACATCATGTTACCTTGCCTACCCATTGCCCAAATGGCCTGAAGGCCTTCTTTTTATTTTATTATAAATAATCCCCCTTTTAAGGGTTGAAGGGGAACCCGTACATGACCCATAGGCCCAAGGCACAAGGCCTGACATGACCCTTAATTCATGACCCAAAGACCCATAGGCATACCATGCCCATTACATGAACCATATGCCCAGCCCACTATAACTGCCCCTCCCCAGCATCTTGAATCATTGATCTCCTTAGCTCCCCACCTTGCATTGCTGATCGGCTAGCATTTCCCCATACAAAGTTGCACGGTGCCTGGTCCCGATGGTGGCTGTCATACCCTCTAATTCATGAAAGGGCAGGAAGAAGCTCTAGGCTAAAAGATCTTTTCATTCCCTTTTGGTTTGTTCACCATAAGTGTTGAAGTATTTTCATGTTTCATATCTTTATCTACTTGGAGAAGGATCATAAGATGACTTGGAAGAGGCTTCTCAATGTTTTTCATATTAAAATTCACAAAAAAAAACTGTAGAAGATCTAAGGGAGTGATTCTATAATGAGATTGGTGCCTAATTTATCAGAGAGTTTAAACCTTATAACCTTTACGCACTCAATATAGCCAATGAGATTAACTATGTGAGCCCTACCTGGGGAACCCCATCAAAGATTACTCTTAAAGAGTTCCTTTAATATCTCAAATGGTTACTATCTAACTCTCTCCTAGTAAAGACCATGGAGGTTCTAAAGCATTTTATACATATCCATGTTTTCATGAGACTTCATGACTTCACTAGACACAGATGAAAGAATCAAACATTAATCGTTGACTGCATTGTTAATATGTTTTTCATAGACTAAGAACTATTCATCGCTAACCTCTTATGTAGGAGGATTATTCATTTGGGATTCTATCATGTAAGATTTAATTTCATGGTGTGGAACAACCCAAAGGAATCTAAACCACTACTAGAAGCACATCCAGTGAGAATACTGTCTTTATCCATTATTGGTTGTAGGGTCGGTGAGATATTCATTTTATTCTACAATTAAAAGATAATATTATTAGTACTTTTCATGAATAAAGGTTTTGTGTCAAATAATTAATTTATTTTATTAAATATCACACTATTTTTTCATGTCCTAGTATCCCTTTCCATTGAAATTGGAATGTCTAGTTTATAGGAAATTCTAGTGGAAATGATCTATATTCCGCTTCACAAAACCCCAATAAGGGTTGGTCAAGATAATTTGAAGGTATTTAGGTAGGGAAGTATTTTCTAACTATGGTCTTGTAGATCTTTGATCCATTGAGTAGACTCCCCAATCCTGAAACCCTAACATGGATTTTCTCAACACTTACCTCCAAATTACACCCAGTCTGGAAAGGGAAACTCCTCTTGATGTAAAATGGTTAATTCAACATGAAACTTTTATAAGAACTTCCGTTATTAAAGTAAGTGTCCCAACAAGGGTTGATCAAAAACATAGTTTTATTGGTTTTTGTTCCTAATCAAGTAACAGAAGTCTTAGATTGACTTGATATTTGAATGAGGGATTTTATTTTATTTTGATTAAGTTTTTTATCTTGTTTTATCCTTTACAATTCTTGTTAATATATAAGTGTGTTTTTACATAATTTATTAACAATGACTGAATAAAACATTTATTCATAATCAATTATATTTAAATATCATCTTTTGAAAATTAATTTATTCATTTCTGTGATTGCAACCTTGCATCAATAAATATAATTTTAATTCATTAGACAGAAAATAAATAAAAAATTAAATGACCTAGTCATGACCTTTTATATGGTTGATTTAATGAGTGCACATTAAATCAGCCTATGAGCAAAGGTAAATAACTACTTATGCAGGACTTGGAATTTGCTTCAACATTCCACATGTCCACCTATATTTCTCCAATTTGGCTTCATTATGGTTCTATATTGAACCATACCCTTGCACCTTGGGATGATCCATCAATTAAAAATATTTATTTCTAACAGGCGGTTAGGGGAACCAAAGTATTGGTTAAATGTATTTACATAAATATCCTTGGATACACAAGTCCAACATAATAATGGAGGGAGGGATGACTCAGAGAGCATCTTTTAATTTAATATTAAATAATTGAAAACCATGAAATAAATTAAATTTAAAATTTTCAAACACATAAATAGGTATTGGTAAATCCCATTAAAGGTCACACATACAAATAATTCAAAAAAGTAAATGGATAGTATTCATTTATTCATGCTTTTATTATTTAAGACAAATGCACTTTCATTAATTAATTATTTAATTAATTAATCCCTTATCATCTTAATGAGAATCTAATATTTTTTAGAGATATACATCATTTATGGAATTCATGGAATATAAAAATCCAAACCAATAATGAAATATTATTTATAATAAATTAATAGATCATTTTACAATTATTTAAAACAATTATATAATTAGAAAACACATAATGGTGTGCTAACTAATAAAATAAGGTTTTAATGATGAAATTTAAAATTTAATCTTATTTTAATTTTTTACATTAATGGGAGACTACAAAATGTGTACATATAACTACTCTTTGTGTACCTCGGTTTCTGTATATCCAAGTCACACGCCTGGGGATTCGGTGTGTTGACATGGCAAGACTACATAGTGTGTACATAAAAATTATACAACGTTTATCTTCTTCTCGTGTGACAGGTTGTCTCAGTCAACACATGGTGTGAAATAAAAGCACTAAATGTAATTAATTACTCAATACATGTAGATATATTGTGTAAGGAAATAAAATGTGTGATCTGGCCACACATCGTGTCACCCAGTTTTATCAGCCAATGATTTGGCTCATCCTGATGGAATATCCAATCATTCTTCATTTATTATTAAACTTGTACAAAAATGAAACACATAACGAAAATGATTAATATATTAACAACAAGTTAATTCAAATTGGATTAAAAAACGAAAAATAGGAAATAAAATATGACCACAATTATGCATAAATCAATGATCAAACAAATAATAATAAATTTAAACAAGACCACTCGGATACTAGTTTTTAGTTCTGGATGTAGCAGAAGTGTTCATTGGAGTGTGATATATTAAAATTTCTTTTAATAATCATTGTTCTAAACCAATAGTGTGGATCTTTCACATAAAATTTATAATTAATTTATTTAATATATGAAGAAATAAATATTTGGGCTTTGGAATGATCTTCAATGATTATTGTTGATCATCTAAAAACACCCCTTCTTGATTGTATTCATTACGCATAAAAGGATCCAAGGGTAGAATCCCTCTAGAAGTGACCACATGTGCTTAACTGGTCTTTGAGCAATGCCACTCATTCTCTAGGTGTTAGTGTGGTGAATCAAATGTCTTGTGTTGTTCATTATTGATCACTCGTTCTTTGGTTTTGAAGAAATTATCTATTGGTTTTCTCATTCTTGAGAGGGATATAGGAGAAGGAGTAAAGGGATAATTTGTTGTACGCAATAATCCTATATTCCCAAACATGGAATTGGTTTCGAATTTATTACACAATACACGTAGCCATCTATTTATTAATATAGGAATTTAGTTACAAAATTTAATTTCATAACAGCCATTAAATATAATTATAACCATTAATGACATCCCATGATACATAATAATAAAAATAATATTATTATTATTATTATTTGGTGTTCCAACTATCAAAAAATAGATAAATAATATTTACCGACTCATAAATAATAATTTTATCTCTAGATGCGATCCTAGTCTGTTTGAAATCCTCCTGTATTTTTTGAACATCCAAATAAATATTTTATTCTCTTAAATAAATATTTTATCCACATAATAGTAAATAAATATTTATCAACTTTTATATATATATATATATATTATTCACAATTCAGTGAATAATTACTTATTTAATTTATGTCATGAATGTAACTTAAAGAAAATTATTCCTCAATCTTGAGGTTAATATTTATTAGATTATTTAAATTAAAATAGAATTTAATCAAGTTCATTAGAAGCACTTAGTGGGTGACCCTCTAGTATTTTTTCTCATTGGCATTAGGTGGGCTTTCCTAAAGTCCAAGATTACTATCTAGCAACGTGTCGAGGAACCTAATAGGAATAAATTATTGTTGCAGCGATGAAAATCACATATGAACACTCACTATGTAATATTAACCCTTTTCCACATAATCTCATCAAGTAGGTTACATGAAAGTGTCATCAACTTATATGTTTGATTGATCATTCTTTGACTATTTAATGTAAACTCATGGTTACACCATGGACATGGAATTTAGGGTGATGGTTCTATTTCAATCAAAGGGCTGGTATATCAACATCCATAAATATAGAAGGGACAAGTCCTTTATTTACTTACCCATTAATAAAATGTCATTCGTGAACCACCTAATATACCCTACTACCCTCCAACATATGGCGTGACAGTTTTGTTAACAAATATAACTGTGTCAGTCATGGAATTCATTAATGATAATCATAAATTCCAAGTACCATTACACATGCTTGCATATAGGAATATCCAATAACACCAAAAAATGTGGAATTCATATTGGCGGGTCTATTCTCATAACCTTCCATCTTGGAGATTACCAAGTGTGAACTTCATGAGAAGAAGTCTCATATTCTTATGAGTAGTCACACCTAATGGTCTATATACTATGTGTCAAATCATATTATCTTATAAAACCATAGAACTATATCAATAATATTCTCATAGCACTTCGAGTTTATCTTCATAGTGGGGAACTACTATGACCTTATCAATAAAACGGATACTTTATCACATTATTACATTACGGTCATGAAGAACAATGAACAATATGTAATAAGATGTTAAATATAATATTTAATACATAAAATATTCAAATAATCAAAGAAAAAAGTTGTTTCTAGGACACCAAATATAACACCTATTTCATAGATGACATGTTCTGAGGCTATCATCTAGAGTCTCCCACCATAAATCACGATAATTCTTTCTATCGGATTATTCATTGGTCCTCTGAATGATTTTCATATTGTTGAGTGGAATAATGCTAATAGGTTATGAGGTAGATCAAATTATATCATCCCATTCATGCACTTCCCAATCAGTTACTTTAACTTCATTCCCTAAAGATGTTAGTGAAGTGATAATTTGACCAGAGGAGATATCATGCAGGATATGTTGAGATATTGGACAGATGAAATGAGTCCCAATTATGAGGGGTCGACACAGTATGCATGCATTTATTCGATCAATAGGATTATGCACTCTGGTACCGTATGTCCCCAATTATATTTGTTATACCAGATGGACTGGGATATCATGACTTGGTAATAATTATTCCTTTAACTTTTGAATATTTTTTTGATTATCATTACTTAAAAATATAAATTGTTTTCATTGGATTCTCGAATCACTCATCTCCTTCACATATATAATCTAGTAATGTTTTGGTATTTTGACCAGGCATATTTTAATGGAGCTATGAAAGCGTTTCTTCCACCCATGAGAGAGAATTATCATGGTTTGTCATTTATTCAAAAGAAAATGTCGAGGATGTTGAGGTGTATATAGATATGGTGGGTGGTGATGATCCTGTTGTGGATGCAGATGTGGAACATGGGGAGGTTGTTCATCATGATCAGAAAGATTCTTCTACAGCTTCTATTGTATATGATCCACAACCATAACCAGAGAAATAGCCACAGTTAGATTTTGTTAGCATTTATGTTTTTTTTCAGAGATATACATTGACTATTTTGTGCAACATTCATTATGAGCATCTAATCTATAGATATCTACAGTAGAACAGCCATATTCTTCATATGTTTGTTACAATTCTATCCAATATCCAAATTCTGATTAGTATTTTTTATTTAAAATTTGAATATCGTGGAGAGAAAAAACTATTAATAGAGGTATTTGTCTCAACATTAATATAGGTTTTTATCCTAACATTAATGGGGGGTTAATTATCAATATTAATGGATGGAAAACTGAATTTTGACTAAATCAATTGGAGATATGGAATTGGTGTCTATGTAAGAGGATGTAGTAAAATATTATGGGATGGTTTCCAGCACGATGTAGAAAGAAAGAGAGAACCATGAAGGGAATGGTACATTTTAGGTATTTGATATGAAGTGATGATTATGAGAATGAAGCAAAGATGGCGATGACATCAATGATGGCATGTAGAGGTAAATGATTGAAATTTTCAAAGATGGCGTGTGTTGAGAGATGATGATGGTGCCATTTATATAAAGTTTTTTTGGTCTTGGAGATCAAGTAGTGTATCCCAGTTGTGATTATCAGTGGTACATCAAAATGGTATGTTCATTGGTGTGGTGTGAAAAATGACTTTGGGTGTGTTGAGAGAAAAATTATTCTGGTGAGTTTTAAAAATCCTTTTTGTGATGTCTAAAATTATTTTAGGTGATAAAATTCCTTCATCTGATAAATGGTCTTTGTGTGATTATTCTTTTGTGATGTGTTGTGCAACTGCTTCAGCTGCGACATCAGGATTTTACCCAACAATGGTATCAAAGAGATTGGATGAAGTTTTTGGTTGTAGAACATAATGGTAGGCATTTAGTGGATCAATTTATCAAGCTATCTAAGAACATTACCAGAAGAAAAAATTGATACCAGATGTGTTTCTATGATATCAAATTTCTAATTGAATGGCAGGATTCATGAGGCACGTTCCATTATTGAAATAGTCATAGTTTGGGGAAGACAGCTGGGGATCCTTAGGTTATGTGGTCTATCAAGGATCTGAGAGAATTTCATCAGATGATGGTGGTGGTATGAGGGGTGTTCTTGGAATATAGAAAGAATTATTAGTTTTCAGTGTCATGTGACATGTTTCATTCATTGGGTGACATTTGTAGCATGGTTGAAGTCTACTGATATTTTGGATGGCAATAGAACTAGAATACCAGGACAACAAGAACTCGGGGATTGTTTCGAAAGATGAAGTTATGTAACAGATTACCATGACGTATTTAAATTCTAAATCAAGCTTTAGATTTTTTGGATTTTTTTATTTATAATTTGAATATTGAGGAGAGATAAAATTATTAATGGAGAGATTTATCTCAACATTAATATAGGTTTTCCTCCAACCATTAATGGTCAGTAAATTCATAATTATAACTGATTGAAATTTTAATGTTGACTACATTTATTGGATATATCAACTTGGTGTCTATATAAGAGGATGTAGTAACATATTTTGGGAGGGGTTCCATCATCATGCTTCAAAAAGGGAGAAATATGAAGGGGTTTCAACATTTTCAGTAACTGGTGTAAATCTATGATGATGAGAATGAAGTGAAGGCGGTGATCACATCAATTATGGTGTGTCAATGGTGGTGATTGAAAGCATTAATGATAAAGTGTGATGAGAGATGATAGTGGCGCCAAGTATCCAATGTCCTTTTAGTTGTGGAGATCAAGAAACAAGTCTTAGTTGTGATGATCAATGGTACATCAAACTGGAATGTTCATGGGTGTAGTGTGAAAAATTCCTTCAGGTGTGTTGAGAGAAAAATCTATCGGGTGAGTTGTAAAAGTCCTTCGGCTGATGAGTAAAATTATTTCAGATGATAAAAGGACATTGGGTGATAAATGTCCTTCGGGTGAATCTTATGGTGTGTTGATGTGACTACTTACACTTTGGTTTCGGGCGTCACCCCAATATATCTTTACCGGTAGGGCAGGGTACAGGTGGCTAGACTCTACTTCCACTACCTTTCACACAGGATGATGTGGAGCTGGGTTCCAAAGATGATATATAGGGGCAGTGTATGCTAGAACAGAGATGTAGACAAAAACAATGCGGACTACTTATATATATACACCTAGTTTTGGAATAGAGGAGAAACCAATCCACAGCTATATATTAGATTGATACATATTATAAGTTTTTTAAATCATTATTTACACATTGTTTAAAAACATACTAATATATTAAATAATGTTGCATAAATCAATTAATTGATATAATTGGCAATTAATAATACTATATTTTAACAAATTAGAATAATTAATATTAGTAACTAAATTGGTTATAATATTGCATCTTCGGTGGTGTCTGAGTAGTAATCCTTGTATTCCTGAATCTAAAAGACCCTTGTTCAAAATCGGACAGGGTCGATTATCGGAGTATTGTAGCTGCACTCTAAATGTGGTAGAACTGTAACAGTGATGACATTGTAGCATCATAAAGTAATATGCCATGTACTATAGTGGTGACAATGCTATATAGTAGCCCATATACCATAGTAGTACTATTCACAGGAGGGATATTGGGTTCCAAAATGGGCATCCGGGCTTAGAATTGAAGTTTTCTTGCCCTAGGGCCTTTGGGCCATGTTCATGGGCCACTTGGACTAGGGCATATAGGATATGTAATGGGTATCCCTATACCTAGATAGAAATAGGTCTTTGATTTCATAATAAAAATTTGGTTGGAAATGAGCTTAAAAGACTATATTGTTAATAATAATAATTACTATTTGTTAATTATATTAATACTACTTAATATTAATATCCATAATATGTATAATAAATAATATTCTTAAATTTACTATTAAATGTTAAAAATATTATTATTTTTAATTCAATAAATATTATTAATATTTAATAATTAATTTAATATCATTATTTATTATACATGATATGGATTATCATAGTGAGTATTAAGATAATAAATTATCATATAAAAATAATTATTAAATATTAATAATATTCTTAATTTAAATTCTATAAATATTATTAATATTAATATTAAATATTATCTTATTTCTTATATGATTAATTAATTAATAATACAACATAATATATTAATAATAATATAATTGATAATGAGTAAATATTTTTTTTGAATACAAATTATTTTGCTTATTTATTATACAATAAATATAAAAAATAATACTAATAATTATATCAATACCATATTCATATATTATTAATTAATAATAAATAATAAAATTGATAATTATTAATTAATTTACATATTAAAAAATTACTAATAATTATATCAACAAAAAAATAATAAATAATTATATTTAAATTTTTTTAGAAGAGAATCTTTATTAACGAGTAAATATTTTTCTAAATAAAAATTATTTTATTTACATCATTATACAATAAATATTAGCTATAAGACTATTAATTATATTAATAAAAGAGTAATCTACTAATAATTAATAAAAAATATTGCAATTAATAATTAATTAAAAAATTGTATAAATATATTATTAATAATTATATCCCACTTTATACACTCCTCGCACATGTATCACGACCTGCTTATCCCCAAAGAATGCCTCATTTTTCCTTCTTTTTAAATTTTAAATAATCTCAAAATCTAATATTGCATTTGATTTCGTTTTACGCCAGTCAGCCCCACCTTCAATGCCACTTATATTTGTAAAATTTAAAACAATCGACACCACCAATTAATTTCATTAGTGTAGGATATTTCACTTTAGTTGAGGATTCGGGTATGGCAGATGATAATCGGGCATGCATACTGTCCGAAATTATTTTTGAGATCCTCAGTATGGTGACCTTAGAAACCCTAAGGATGTGCAGGATGGGTTCCAAGGATTGGAACCACATGACCCTTGGGCCCGACTTTACCGACCAACACAATGTCCGATTTAGAATGATTTCAGGTTACCTTTTTAAACCCCACACCCACAAATGACATGCACCCCTTATTCGAGTAATGGAGGTGCAAGCCAAAAGTCACATTCTCTTGGATTTTGTATCCCCCTTCCTCATCTATTGGAATCTTCCAACCAAGGTCTGTTATTCTTCCACGATGATAGTTGGGAGGCAGTACATCAATTGTTCATCTACAAACCTACCCCCAAACAATTTCAATTCATCCCAAACCCCAAACAAGGATTTTGTATTAGTGAAAATGTGGGTATGATCATAATCACCATATATCCTCTACACTACAAAATCATACATTCGTGACCTCCATCTTCCTTAGAGAATTTTAGGATTTAATAAAAAACACACAACTACACATATGGAATCTCACAACATGAAAAATATCATTTCACAGTGCCAATAATCATTTTTAATCACAACGATGATAAGGGGGGTCCCCTTTATCAGCACTAAAAAAGAGCAGAAAAAGGGGGTCCTTTATCAGTGTTTATTTAGCCCTCGTAAAGACAACCTTTAACAACATTTTTTAATGCTAATAAAGACCCCCCCCCCCTTATCTATGATTTAGATAATTTAGAAAAGGGGGGTCCTTGATTAGCACTAAAAGTAAAACTGATAAAGGCACAACCTCTTATATGTGTTCTTAATGTAACAACACACCCCGAAGAAAACCCTACAATTTCCATGTAATTTCAAGCAGTGCTACAATTTAAAATAATTCTATATATATTTAATTGAAATCATTAATAAAAATTTTCCACCCTTGGTATATACAAAAAAAATACTATTTACATTTAAAAAAAATGTTTTATATAACTATATTTATAATTATCCAATAAAAATTATAAAAACTTAATATTTCATCTTTTTACTCATGTGATCCCCTCTCAAAAATTTCTAGAAATGATCTTAGTTGTTGAAAAAATCATATCAACCTATAAAAAGGATTCCACCTATATAAGAAATCAAATATTATGTTATTAACACTATAAAGAAATAAATTATACTATAGTATGAAAGAAAAATTTAATAAAATATCAATATTTAAGAAAAATTACACATTTGGACTTATAACGGTCACACTGTGTGTTTTATTGAAGTGGGATTTATTCCTACAAATTAAATATTATTTATGGATCTTTGTCCTAAAATATCAAAACAATCCGGATGTGTTTTTTCAATTTTTAGTATGTCACTTGTTCTTTTACTAAAATTAATTTCAATTTTAAATAATGACACATTTGGAGTTATACCAGCCACACGGTGCATTGTATTGAGGTTTGTGTGATTACTACCTATCAAAAACTTCTGATGGATAGTTTTCTGGATGTATCAAAACTATCTAAAAGTTTTTTCTTAGTTTTCATTATTCATGTTGTGTTTTTTGACTAACCTTTTATCTCAAACTGAAAATAATGATTTTGGGTCATACTGGATGCATCATGCATCAGTTTGATGTGATAGTACTTCATACAAGTCAAAAATTACTTATAAATCATTATCATAAATTATCAAGAAAATTTGAGTCTATTTTATTGGTTTGTAGTGAGTGGCACATTTTGATCTAAAATATTAATTTTAAAATGATAACAAACACTTTAAGTCATACCAGTAACACAGTGCTTCACGTTGAGGTTTTTTTTACTCATACATGTCAAAAATGACTAATGGATCATTATTTTAATGTAACAAAACATTTTGAATGTGTTTGATCAGTTTTTAGTATGTCATGTATTGTTTTTTCTTAAATTAATGCCAATTTAAAATAAATTGACACTATTTGAGTTATACTTAAAACCCCATTCGTCATATTGAGGTGATTCTAATTCCTACAAGTCAAAAATGAATAATAGATCATATTCTTAAAATATCAAAAAAACCAAATGTGTTTTCTTTGTTTTAATTATTTCACTTGTTGTTTTTACTTGAATTAATGTCATTTTTAAATAAAAATATACACATTGAGGTTCATCTTATTTCTAAACATCACAAATGACTAATATATCATTTTCAAAAAAACCAAACAACCTGAATAAGTTTTTTTAGTTTTAAGTATGTCACCTGTTGTTTTTACTTAAATTAATGTCAATTTTAAATAAAAAGAGACACTTTGAGTTATACTAGACACACCATACGCCGAATTGAGGTGCTACTAATTCCTACACTTCCCAAATGATTGACATATTTTTTACTAAAATATCAAAATAATCCAAATGTTTTTGTTTAATTTTCAGTATGTCACTTGTTTTTTTACTTTAAATAATGTCAACTTTAAATTAATAGACACATTGAGTTACACTGGCCACATTGTGTGTTTTATTAAGGTGAGGATGATTCCTAAATATCACAAATGATAAATATATTGTTTTCATAAAATATAAATACAATCAAAAGGCATTTTCCTAGTTTTCAGTATTCTAGATGTGTTTTTATTCTAAAATGTCATTACATACTAGGAACACACATTTTGAGTAATATCGGTCACATCCTGTGTTGTTTTGATGTGACACTACTTTATAGACATCAAAAATGACTTAGTAACTATTGTACTAAATTGTCAAGACAATCGTAGCATGTTTTTTATATTTTTAGTGAGTGACACATTTTGAAAAAAAATGTAAATTCTAAACTAATAACACACACCTTTTGTCATTCCTGTCACACCATGCATCAGATTGAGGTTATTTTGACTCTTATACATAAAAACTGGCTCATGTATCATTTTCCTAAAGTATTAAAATAATTTGTATTCACTTTTTCAATTTTAATTATGTTACATGTAGTTTATAATTAAATTAATATAAAATATAAGTAAAAAAAGGGATACTTTGAGTCTTATCAGCCACATTGTACATCATATTGTGGAGTAGATGATTTCCACATGTCAAAAATAACTAATAGATCATTTTTCTAAAATTTCATAACAATATGAATGTGTTTTCATGTTTTTCAGTGTGTAACTTTTTGTTTTTCCTTAAATTAATGTCAATTTTAAATAAAAATAGACACATTGAGTTATACCAGCCACACCACCCATCGTATTGATAATCGACTAATTTCTAACCATCATAAATGAAAAATTGATCATTTTTCTTAAATATCAAAACAATTTGAATGTGTTTGCTCAGATTTCAGTATGTCACTTGTTGTTTTTACTTAAATTAATGTCAATCTTAAATAAAAAAGACACTTTGAGTCATATTGGCCACACCATGCATCATATTGAGGTTTTACTGACTCTTACACATCAAAAATGACTAATAGATAATTTTACTAAAATATAAAAACAATCTGAATGCATTTTTTTTGGTTTTTAGTATGTCACTTGTTATTTTTACTTAAATTAAGTTCATTTTTAAATAACAAGAGACACTTTGAGTCATACTGGACACATCATGTGTTTTATTTAGGTGCTCCTAGTTCTCACACGTCAAAAGGGACTAACATATCATTTTCCTAAAATATCATAATAGTATGAAAGTGTTTTCTCAGTTCTATGTATGTGAGGGGTGTTTTTTTACTAAAATACCATTTTATACTAGAAACGCACATTTTGAGTCATACCGGTTGCATCATGCTTCATTTTTATGTGAGACCACATCATCCACATCAAATATAACATATTAATTATATTTGTAAATTATCAAGACAATTGAAGTGGGTTTTCTTGGTTTTCAGTGAGTCGCACATTTTGACCAAAAATGTCAATTTTAAACTGACAACAGAAACTTTTATTCATACCATTCACATTTTGCTTCATATTGATGTGTGATTGACTCTTACATGTAAAATATTACTCATAGATAATTTTCCTAATGTATCAATACAATCCGAATTCATTTGATCGAATTTCAGTGTGTCTCTTGTTCTTTTTACTTAAATTAATGTCAATTTTAAATAAAAGGAGGCACATTGAGTTATACCAGACACACCATGCATCCTATTGAGGTTAAACTATTTCTTACACATAAAAATGACTAATATACTATTTTTCATAAAATATAAAAACAATATGAATGTTTTTTCATTGTTTTTATTATTTCACTTCATGTTTTTATCTAAATTATTGTCAATTTAATATATAAAGAGAAAATTTGAGTTATAAAAGCTACAATGTGAATCATATCGATGTGCAGTTGATTCTTACACATCATAAAATAAAATTGTGTTTTACTAAAATATAAAAACAATGTGAATACACTTTCTTGTATTTTAGTATGTAATTTTTTGTTTTTACTTAAATTAAAGTTAATTTTAAATAAAAAGAGACACTTTGAGTCATACCAGCTACACTATGCATTGTATTGAGGTGAAGTTTATTCCAATACATCAATTACTAATAGATCATTTTCATAAAATATAAAAACAATATGAATGTGTCTGTTTGGTTTTCAGTATGTCATTTTTTGCTTTTACTTAAATTAATGTCAATTTTAAATAAAAAAGAGACAGTTAGAGTAATACTGGCCACACCGTGCAATATAATGCTTTCCATATTCTTTTTTTATCAAAATGGAAACACTGAATTTTCAATATTTATCAATTTCCTTAATGTTACCTCCCCTACCATGGAAGGAAAGTGATAAATTCTGACAATGCAAGGGCGACAAGTTTTTGAGAGAGAATAAGTATGTGGAAGAAATTGTCTACATGCACAGTCAAACTTTTAATATATATTATGTTAATTTAGTAGGGTATAGATGATATTATGTTGAAAAACATAGAATATTAAAATAAATACCTTCTCATTTAATTCTGGGTTATGGGTTCAAAGTCAAATCTCTTGCGAGCATGATGATCTTTGAATGAACCACCCTTACTCAAACAAAGGAATCCATATATATAATAAAATTGTATTTATATGAGTAATACTAAAAATAATTAAATTAATCATAAATTTGAAACAATCCACTACTTCTATGGAAGTCACATCATAATGATAATTGTATACATTCTTCCACAAGGTATGCCGCCCATTTGATTATGAGAACATATATATCATCCTATGAATATGAGTATTTTTGATAGTCATAGTAGTACTAGAAAAATATAAATACAAAAATGATTAATAGATATTTTATATGAAATACTATTTTTCTTCAGAAATACCCCTTTAGGGATAGTGTTTTGTTAATTTAATATGATCTCCCTCATAAATTTACAAACATAATAACTGAAATATTTTCCATTGGGTTGTGTCAGACACTACAGAAACGTTGAGGAGAATAAGTAATTTTTTTATATGTGTTTGGATACTGAAATCATATTATATATACCTTGATACTTATCCATTCTTATAAATTTTCTTCATCCTCATTCTTATCCCACGACCTCATTCATTGTTTTTCACAATATCGATGCACCGCCATATAATAATGAAATACTTATTAAAGATAATATATGTTATATAACATGTTTTTTAGTTCTAAAATTTTGAATGTATTATATTACAAATTGAGAAAATCCATCATTTTTTTTATGGTTTTTTGGATAAACATGCATTGAATCCAAGAAATAAATATTTGCTGTAACACCCCGAGATTTTATGAAAAATATTCTTTTTAATTTCATTAATGTCTTGTGTTATACGCTACACCAAAAGGAGCTTTCACAACACACATCTCTGACCTGTCTTGAATTACACGCAATCGCGACCTTCCACGATAGCGTGTGTTGTACGCAACACCAAGTTTCGCTAAACAACGATATGCTATTAAGATATTATTAAAACTAGCCATTATGAATAGTAATAACCACTTTTTGAAATTTTGTAAATTTTATTTTTCAAAATGGACTTCATTTATGGATTCGGAGTATCAAATTTAGCCTAAGGTGAAATTTTGGTACTTTTCGGATAACTTTCATTTTCTGATGAATAGTGAAAATTACTAAATTTTAATTAAAAACAACTTTTTTTAATCGAAATGATTAATAGTGATAAATTATTAATTTGAGTGGTTTTAAAGTATATTTAGAATATATTTTTACAATTTAATACAATGTTGGTCATTAGATGTAATTTCACATTTAAACCAGTTATAAACAAGTGTCAATCTTTTGATAGTTATTATCTCTTAAAAACACGCTATTTGTTGTGATAGCGGAAATTAATTATAAAATTAATTAATGAAACTTATATGTTGGGAATTTTGTAAAATATAAATCATTTTTGAATTCGGAATATCAATTATAGCTTAGGGTGAAATTTTGGCATTTTTCTGAAAAACATCAATTTTTGATAAATAGTGAAACCACTAAGTGGTAGGTTAAAAACTGAATTTTGCATAAAACTTAATTTTACTGCTTCTGTGAATGGAATTTAGAAAATCCGACAGACGTGTTTGATATCAGTAAGTAAAATGTGGTTCAATGAGATAAAAATAATTTTTTGGTGAATAGTAACTTTTTACTTTTTTTACCGCGGTTAATAGTAAATAGGGTAACTAAGGGTAAATATGATATTACTATTACCCTAACACATGTCCTAATTATATTGGATAAGTGTAATTCTACCAAAAACAACCTTATGAATATAATATGACCATTTAGGTCCACTTGGATTAGATTATGACATTTAATATTATTTTATTTAATGAATAGTTAAAATAGTTAAAATCAAAGTCTAATAAGTAAATCATTTTTAATATGGGGTTATACATACGATAAATTCGACTATAAATATTCATTAGAAAGATAATAAGATTTACTATATAATGGTATTTTATTTGTAATTTTTAGACATTAAATAATTTAATTTATTTATGACACAATGATGATGCAGTAATTATCTTATTAATGAAATATTGACATAATTGATGTTATAAACACCAAAATAAATGTAATTTGAGACTTTTTATGAATTCCACTAATTTTCTAGGTTACTATGATATATTAGTGTTGATTTAATCAACTTGTTTCAAACATATAATTCTGTTATGACTTTCACAAAAATCATATATCAAATAGTGTCAAAATTGTCACAAAATAGTTTTTAAATAAAATATTATATTATTAATTGTTATTTTATTCCTAAAAATCTAAGTTTCGGGCAAATTACTTAGATAAGGATATATATATTAATATTAACAATTTGGGGTTCGTTTGGCATGTTATAGTAATTTTATTAACCATATAGTGTAAGAAAACAAACAGACACGGTAAAAGTTAAATTATTTAACTTAGAGTTAAATCTAATTGATAAGGTTAAAATAATAACCTAAACTTGTCTAAATCCTATTGGTTGATAGGGTTACGACCCATCCCCACTTTATCTTCGAAATAAGACCCTTTGGAACCATTATAAACCAATTTTGACTTTAATATAAAATAATATTTTGAGATATTCCTAAGGTGACCCTCTCCTCCCTTATAAAAGGGCACCTCCTCCCTCTCTTCCTTACAAAACCTTGAGCCTTCAATCTCGGCCAAACCCTGCCAAAATCCATTCTCCACTTCCCTAGTATCATCCTAGAGGTCATTGTCTTCTTCAAAGACCATCCTTATTTATTTAAGTGGAGGCTAAGAAAAGGCGAGTCAAAAAGAGGTAATATCCATTACCGATCTTTTTCAATTTCTTTCTTCTTCAACTTCTTCTTCTTTAGTTGTTTCATGATAAAGTAATAACATCAGTATTTATTATATATTGATATGTTATTATAAATATGAAACAACTCTAATTAACCTTCTATCCATCCTACGGAAAAAGGAAATCACCGCACGTGCGTACGTACGGAATACCGTCTCCACGCCGTGGTGTAATCTATTTTCCGCCACCACCTTAATTGGATGGGTATAAAGATTTAATGAGTAACTATATATGATTATTATAAAGTGATATTGATACTGAAATAGTATACATACACTTCAACACAATTCCACGACCATGGGAACGATATCATCGCTCGTGCGTACGTACGGACTACCGTCTCCACGACGCGATGAGATTCATTCTCAATGATTAACCATTCATGAATGATTATAAAGTATATATAATAAGTACTAATGAAATATATTACCTGATAATTATACTGGAATTATTTATATTTATATGTATGTCATCTACTTAATTCCATTCACTCAATAAGGAAACGAAAACAGCGTTCATGCATACGTACGGACTACCGTCTCCATGAACGGTGTATTTCTTTCCATTTACTGATTTATTATATATGTATATTCGGAATATATATATATAAGTCATGTTTTATATTCTGTAATTAAGTAATCATGATCTAATTAATCATATGAATAATTACAAGTTAAAAACAGGAACGACAAATGAGACAATTTTACCCAAAACGCTACTTTAACATGAATTTACAAAAGAACGGGTAATATAAAGTCATAAGTGGACCATATATGATATAATAACAATGAATATGATTCTATAATAAGTCAATCACATGATTTAAATCATTATACAGGAGGTTAGGACACTTACAAAGCAAGTCGGACCTAAGGTAAGGGAAATAACACAATCTCATTTTTATCCGAGATTGTTTATACTTTGGTATTTACTGGGGTGTATTTTATCATCCACATCCATGTTTCCTCAATATGTAATATTATTTCCATCCACCTACAATTTTTTAAATCCTATTTTACCCTTCGGTGAGTTTTTAGTAAAAGATATGAAAGGAATCTTTTGACGTTTTTCGTACGAGGTACTTTTTTGACTTTTCCGACAAAAGTACGAGAAGAATGTTTTCTTTTAACTTATACGACATGAATGGATTTTTAAAACATTATTTCCAAGAATAATCCTTTAAAAGTTTTCAAGTTTATATTTAATCAACTTCTTTTAGTTTAAAGTTTTATGACATGTTAAGAAAGGAAAAATGTTTTTTAAGAAGAAAGGATATTTTCCTCAAGAATGGAGTTCAAGTGTTTTATCAAAATTATTTTCCATATAAGATAGTAAATGGTTCTGTTTTTATCCCTATTATTACATTTATTTGATTATGTTGTGATGGAATTATTTTTATGAATTCCTTTATCTTATATGAATTGTTTTATGATGTCATGATTTTTAAGATTCCCATTTGTATTACATGTGTTATGCGATGATGTATGATTTATGATTATGTGGCACACATAAGAAAGGATTCATTATAAGATGGGTGGGACCTATATCTCCCTCCAATTCATTGGGTAAAGATTTTATATCTCATGAGATAGACATGGCTGGAATTGTAGGTTATACCGGTTCAGTGAAACAGGACTGAAACGAGGGTGACTCGGTTCAGAAAGGGACTTTGTCCACTAAGATAGTCTTGGAAATGAGTCTTGACTAACAAGAAATGATTCTCTATGATTATGTGTGTATGCCACAAAGTTTCATGTTTTAAGTTATGATTATTGGGATTACATTTCACTTCTATGATTTATCCCATGTTATGATATTATGATCTCTTTTGCAGGTTAAGATTTCCAAAAGCTATGTTCTTATTGATATTTCTTTTGTTTACCCTTACTAAGCATTTGAGCTCACTCTTTTATGTTTTCTTTTCCCCAGGATATAAAGAAAGGTTTTAGGTAAAAAAAGGAAGATCTTTATGGGAGATATTGAAGATCTTCCACCACGATTAGAAGATTACGTTCCGAGTTTCCAAAGACACTAAACTATTACGATCCTTGTGTGTGTGTTTTTTTTATGTACTAAGTATTCCACAAAAGTAATGTAATGTTCATGTACATTAAGCTTAGGGTCTCTACAGTTGGTATTAGAGGAAAGGTTTAGTCAACCTTTGGAAACTAGGATGTGAGAACGTTAGTGAGATCCCTAGAGATATTTCTAAGGTATGTCAAGGGATGTCCTTAAGGTTAAGTGTACGTATAGGTTATAGTACTAGAATTACGCTAAAGATCATAGAATTAAACCTAAGATGTTAGATATTGAAGGCACTCCCCCTTTATTATGTTGTTTTCCCCTAGCATGATTTTTGCCTCTCACACTATTCTTTTTGGGTTTTAAAAAATGGCTGGAAAAAAGATGATTCACGATAATGGAGAATATGATGGACAATGGAATGATATTCTTCATAATGAAATGGGATTTGGAAGTCCAAACATCATTATAATGCCGAATCAGCAATCTCATAATATGATCAATAAAGTAAAATTTGGTAAGTTTCCTGACTCGGCTAATAAGAGAAATATGGAGTTTCATGATGATCATAGAGGAAATAAAGTTCAATTTCCCCTATGTAAATCATGTGGTAAGAGGCATCAAGGAGAATGTTTCAAAGGAACTGGAAGATGCTTTGGGTGTGGAAAAGAAGGACAGAAAGCAAGTAAGTGCAAAGGAAAAGGTTCAGTTAACACCATGGATGAGGATAATGGTATTGCTACGACATCAACAATGGTTAAAGGTTTTAAATGTGGAATGTACGGGCATTATGCAAACCAATTCCCTAAGGGAAAGTCTCATGAAAAGAATCAGTATGGTCGTATTGGAATTATTTATGTTGATGATGATGAAGAGACTACAAATGATATGTGAGATGAAATAATTGTTGAAGCTCGGTCAATTGTTTAAGAATGTAGTGGAATGATTACATGTTTATCATGTATAATGTTGTATAAGAAATCTCATGGTACTATGGAATAAAGAGACATCTAAGGATTGTTACACTGTTGTCTTTCCTTGAGTTATGAAAGTTTATGATTAATGGTACCACTATCCATGAAAGGTTATTCAGATATTTTTGGAATTTAGATGATATGCGCATAATGAAGGGATAAGGAGAAAATTAAATGTTTAACAGTATTCATGAGCTCATGATTGATATAAGGACTAAGTGATATCATGGTTTAAGTATATAGAATTTTGAGGATTTTGGTATGTGAAAAGTGTTAACTTTTAACTGCATTCAAGTTTTCACTATGGTTCAATGGGTATTCAAGAGAATACATTATTAAGGCCTTTGAATGTTTGGAATGTGACCAACAAGATATATCTTATATGGGGATCAACAATGGTATTAAATCTCTGAGTGTGGACTGCAGTATTATGGATAATCCTAAAAGATTGGAATGGATTATGTTGGACATAAGTTAGTATTGTTTAAGGATAGAAGTTTTTTCGATATTATTGGTGGTATGTTATAGTAATATAGTTTTAGAAAAAGGACAACCTGCAGGATGGGCGACAGCCCATCGCGTCGGACAAGGCTGTGGGAATCGAACCCACAACCGAAGTGCGACTGGCCTTTATCGCCTACCACTGGCCTACAGGAAGTCCCTGTTTAGTAGAAACTAGTTTTATTATATTAATCAGTATGATATATGAAGTATAAGTCCATTTTAGGAACCATATATGATTAATCTCACTATAGATCGACTTATGTATATAATTTTTGCTAACCTTTTGTTTGAGACAGATGGAATGACCCGTCATTCTATCACATGATCTGATAACACTTCACGAATAACAAATTCAACATCATTTATTTACGAGATGAAGTGGAAATTGTTCAAGGCATGAACAACAGTGATATTGTACCAAAATAAAGTAAGTATTTATTTTCAACTTTAGGGAAATGATCTTGAAAACCAAAAATGTTGTCCTAGTGATCTTATACCTGATGAATCAGATGGTAACCTAGATCGTCACAAATTTATGGCTTTGTGATTTCTGGATTTTCCATAGCCATGTTCTCTACCACTCTCCATCAGAACATTATGGTTAGATTTCTCTTCCATATCCATATTTTCACCTATGTGGAAACCCAGTGATTAGTTTATTTGGGTAATCGTTACATTTCATACTATAGTTTTTAAAGCCAAGTTTTGGTATTATTTTTTATGATGTGGGTTTCTATTAAAGAAACTTTCTAATAGTAAACCATTTATAACCCCGACGAATTTCGAGGGCGAAATTCATTTTAAGGGGGGTAGAATGTAACACCCCGAGATTTTATAAAAAATATTCTTTTTAATTTCATTAATGTCTTGTGTTATACGCTACACCAAAAGGAGCTTTCACAACACACATCTCTGACCTGGCTTGAATTACACGCAATCGCGACCTTCCACGATAGCGTGTGTTGTACGCAACACCAAGTTTCGCTAAACAACGATATGCTATTAAGATATTAAAACTAGCCGTTATGAATAGTAATAACCACTTTTTGAAATTTTGTAAATTTTATTTTTTAAAATGGACTTCATTTATGGATTCGGAGTATCGAATTTAGCCTAAGGTGAAATTTTGGTACTTTTCGGATAACTTTCATTTTCTGATGAATAGTGAAAATTACTAAATTTTAATTAAAAACAACTTTTTTTAATCGAAATAATTAATAGTGATAAATTATTAATTTGAGTGGTTTTAAAGTATATTTAGAATATATTTTTACAATTTAATACAATGTTGGTCATTAGATGTAATTTCACATTTAAACCAGTTATAAACAAGTGTCAATCTTTTGATAGTTATTATCTCTTAAAAACACGCTATTTGTTGTGACAGCGGAAATTAATTATAAAATTAATTAATGCAACTTATATGTTGGGAATTTTTTAAAATAGAAATCATTTTTGAATTCGGAATATCAATTATATCTTAGGGTGAAATTTTGGCATTTTTCTGAAAAACTTCAATTTTTGATGAATAGTGAAACCACTAAGTGGTAGGTTAAAAACTGAATTTTGCATAAAACATAATTGTACCGCTTATGTGAATGGAATTTCGAAAATCCGACAGACAGGTTTGATATCAGTAAGTAAAATGTGGTTCAATGAGATAAAAATAATTTTTTGGTGAATAGTAACTTTTTACTTTTTTTACCGCGGTTAATAGTAAATAGGGTAACTAAGGGTAAATATGATATTACTATTACCCTAAAACATGTCCTAATTCTATTGGATAAGTGTAATTCGACCAAAAACAACCTTATAAATATAATATGACCATTTAGGTCCACTTGGATTAGATTATGACATTTAATATTATTTTATTTAATGAATAGTTAAAATAGTTAAAATCAAAGTTTAATAAGTAAATCATTTTTAATATGGAGTTATACATAAGATAAATTCGACTATAAATATTCATTAGAAAGATAAAAAGATTTCCTATATAATGGTAGTTTATTTGTAATTTTTAGACATTAAATAATTTAATTTATTTATGACACAATGATGATGCAGTAATTATCTTATTAATGAAATATTGACATAATTGATGTTATAAACACCAAAATAAATGTAATTTGAGACTTTTTATGAATTTCACTAATTTTCTAGGTTACTATGATATATTATTGTTTCTTTAATCAACTTGGTTCGAACATATAATTCTGTTATGACTTTCACAAAAATCATATATCAAATAGTGTCAAAATTGACACAAAATAGTTTTTAAATAAAATATTATATTATTAATTGTTATTTTATTCCTAAAAATATGAGGTTTGGACAAATGACTTAGATAAGGATATATATATTAATAATATACAATTTGGGGTTCGTTTGGCATGTTATAGTAAGTGTATTAACCATATAGTGTAAGAAAACAAAAAGACACGGTAAAAGTTAAATTATTTAACTTAGAGTTAAATCTAATTGATAAGGTTAACATAATAACCTAAACTTGTCTAAATCCTATTGGTTGATAGGATTTCGACCCATCCCCACTTTAGCTTCGAAATAAGACCCTTTGGAACCATTATAAACCGATTTTTACTTTAATATAAAATAATATTTTGAGATATTCCTAAGGTGCCCCTCTCTTCCCTTATAAAAGGGAACCTCCTCCCTCTCTTTCTTACACAACCTTGAGCCATCAAGCTCGGCCAAACCCTGCCAAAATCCCTTCTCCACTTCCCTAGTATCATCTTAGAGGTCATGGTCTTCTTCAAAGACCATCCTTAGTTCTTTAAGTGGAGGCTATGAAAAGGCGCGTCAAAAAGAGGTAATATCCATTACCAATCTTTTTCAATTTCTTTCTTCTTCAACTTCTTCTTCTTTAGTTGTTTCATGATAAAGTAATAACTTCAGTATTTCTTATATACTGATATGTTATTATAAATATGAAACAACTCTAATTAACCTTCTATCCATCCTACGGAAAAAGGAAATCACCGCACGTGCGTACGTACGGAATACCGTCTCCACGCCGTGGTGTAATCTATTTTCCGCCACCACCTTAATTTGATGGGTATAAAGGTGTAATGAGTAACTATATATGATTATTATAAAGTTATATTGATACTGAAATAGTATACATACACTTCAACACAATTCCACGACCATGGGAACGATATCATCGCTCGTGCGTACGTACGGACTACCGTCGCCACGACGCGATGAGATTCATTCTCAATGATTAACCATTCATGAATGATTATAAAGTATATATAATAAGTTCTAATGAAATATATTACCTGATAATGATACTGGAATTATTTATATTTATATGTATGTCATCTACTTAATTCCATTCAATTCAATAAGGAAATGAAAATAGCGTTCATGCGTACGTACGGACTACCGTCTCCATGAACGGTGTATTTCTTTCCATTTACTGATTTATTATATATGTATATTCTGAATATATATATATATATAAGTCATGTTTTATATTCTGTAATTAATTAATCATGATCTAAGTAATCATATGAATAATTACAAGTTAAAAACACGAACGACAAATGAGACGATTTTACCCAAAACGCTACTTTAACATGAATTTACAAAAGAACGGGTAATATAAAGTCATAAGTGGACCATATATGATATAATAACAATGAATATGATTCTAGAATAAGTAAATAACATGATTTAAATCATTATACAGGAGGTTCGAACACTTACAAAGCAAGTCGGACCTAAGGTAAGGGAAATAACACAATCTCATTTTTATCCGAGATTGTTTATACTTTGGTATTTACTGGGGTGTATTTTATCATCCACATCCATGTTTCCTCAATATGTAATATTATTTCCATCCACCTACAATTGTTTAAATCCTATTTTACCCTTCGGTGAGTTTTTAGTAAAAGATATGAAAGGAATCTTTTGACGTTTTTCGTACGAGGTACTTTTTTGACTTTTCCGACAAAAGTATGAGAAGAATGTTTTCTTTTAACTTATACGACATGAATGGATTTTTAAAAAATTATTTCCAAGAAGCATCCTTTACAATTTTTCAAGTTTATATTTAATCAACTTCTTTTAGTTTAAAGTTTTATGACATGTTAAGAAAGGAAAAATGTTTTTGAAGAAGAAAGGATATTTTCCTCAAGAATGGAGTTCAAGTGTTTTATCAAAATTATTTTCCATATAAGATAGTAAATGGTTCTGTTTTTATCCCTATTATTACATTTATTTGATTATGTTGTGATGGAATTATTTTTATGAATTCCTTTATCTTATATGAATTGTTTTATGATGTCATGATGTTTAAGATTCCCATTTGTATTACATGTGTTATGCGATGATGTATGATTTATGATTATGTGGCAAACATAAGAAAGGATTCATTATAAGATGGGTGGGACCTATATCTCCCTCCAATGAATTGGGTAAAGATTATATATCTCATGAGATAGACATGGCTGGAATGGTAGGTTATACCGGTTCAGTGAAACAGGACTGAAACGAGGGTGACTTGGTTCAGAAAGGGACTTTGTCCACTAAGATAGTCTTGGAAATGAGTCTTGACTAACAAGAAATGATTCTCTATGATTATGTGTGTATGCCACAAAGTTTCATGTTTTAAGTTATGATTATTGGGATTACATTTCACTTCTATGATTTATCCCATGTTATGATATTATGAGCTCTTTTGCAGGTTAAGATTTCCAAAAGCTATGTTCTTATTGATATTTCTTTTGTTTACCCTTACTGAGCATTTGAGCTCACCCTTTTATGTTTTCTTTTCCCCAGGATATAAAGAAAGGTTTTAGGTAAAAAAAAGGGAAGATCTTTATGGGAGATATTGAAGATCTTTCACCACGATTAGAAGATTACGTTCCGAGTTTCCAAAGACACTAAACTATTACGATCCTTGTGTGTGTGTTTTTTTATGTACTAAGTATTCCGCAAATGTAATGTAATGTCCATGTAAGTCAAGTTTCGGGTCTCTACATTTGGAGTATCAAAATTTACCACAATGAGTATCTGATGGTGCCTAAAAAAAGGAATAAGTAATGAATGAAATGAAAATATATTTTATCTGATTAAATTGTTGAGTTTTACCTTGGCATCATTGGCATTAAATTGAGCATGTCATCCTATAGTTTTATATCAAATGATTTGATCATACCTCTCACTATTTAATCCATTTTTTTCATCAATTTTCATTTTTTTGTAGAGGAGATGTGAGGACTAACGAGTATGAATTTTGTTTCATGGGGAAATCCATTCAATTTTTTTATATACAGGCTTTTCAAAAATATAAAATGTATTCTTTAGTAATTAACATAGTATATCAGCTTTTGTAAAATTAATACTTGAAAACATACCTAATGAATACATTTATAACTGAGATTCTTAACCAATCCTAGTCGAGGATTCCAGTTGCACTCTTAACACCAATGAAGTCTTGATCATTCTCTCCATACATATTTTCTTAAAAATTCACTATATGGTTGCAAACATATTTTAACATTGTATCCACGTGATCCTTTAATGGTAGTAAATGTAGATATAGAACGACTAGGGTAATGGTGATTTCAGTAGAACTTTATGATCGGTTGGTCAATCTTTTTTATGGTTTGGAGGAGGTTTTCTATTTCATCAATTTATCATTGTCCAAATGTAATAACATTCATTGGTTCATACATTTTTTATTATCTGTTATAGGATTATATTGAAAATTAAATTGGAAATTAATACCTCCATATCATTATGTTTTTTTACAATATGTGATGACGATATGATGAATATTCCAACAGTTTTTTCGGCCATATGAATATCTTCCACATTAATTGGAATAGGTATCTTGGTGCTTGGTTCCTACTCTACACAAATCTAAACTCACAGATTCCATGTTGGAAGTGGACTTATGTATAGCGTGTTGTTTTTAATATTCAACATATTAGCCTTCGATATAAGGTGAGTGGTGGGTTTTTATAGATATAAATCATAGTCATTATCATTCTGTTCAATATCAGTACAAGAATGGTATCAATGTCTGTCTGATTTCCATTTCATAGAAACATTTACTAGAACATATATTAACATAACTAAGACATCACTTTGAGGGGAATGGCTTGCCTCATAGATAGTGGGGGTGTGGTGGGATATCCACACAGTGGATGTTCTTAAGTTACTTCTTCTCTCTACCTCCCCCATTAAAGTTTCCAACATTTCCCTCTTCCATTGGAATTATTATTCAATGGTAGATATTTTTTCTCTCATTTATTTTATTAATTCACTTTGATCTTCCTCTTGTTTTTTTCCTCAGAATATGTTCAGGGTGTCACCCCAAAACTTGTACCTCTGATGTCGTCATACTGTTTTGGCCGTTTCAAGGACACCGACAGTATTTGTTCATCTTATATAGGTTTTTTTTATTACTATGACTATTCTAGATATTAAATATATGAAAATAAGTGTTTGTTGTTATGTAATAGCAATTTAAATCAAAATAATGTTTTATTATGTATCACTTACACATGTTTCCCCCACTTTTTTTGTTTTCATCTATTAGTACCCCATCATTATTTACATGTTCCTCCTTCCATATCACATGGTTTGGGATGGAAGTGGATTTGTATTTGGAGTCATCAAACTATATATAAAAAGAGGAAAATAATTCTGTTTTTGTTTTATGTCATATAAATGTATTTTGGTAGATTTAAATTATGTACCAATTTTAATTACACATGAAGCGTACCCCATCCTTGATTTACGTTTTGAGTATGATGGTTTTCTTGCTCGTTCCTTATTTTTAGCACTCAATTGTTGTTTCATAAATATAGAAATGTAAAATAAGTGAATAATACAGATATTTTCAAACAATGTATTACTGGACATAATGTACCAAAAATGACACATCTTCATGATGGCTAGTAAACACATCCCATGCTTCCTGGGTTATAAGGTGTGCATAGATAACTGGCGGATATAGTTTTATTTACCTGTCAACATCTTTAAGATGATTCCTTTTTTGTATTGATAGAAATCCTATTATAATGCTTCAAGAAAGCATTAATACATATTTCTTGTGAGAGTCATCTACTATATATTCACTCTATTATGGATGATGAATAGTAATTCAATGGTTAATTATTTTATTTTTTAGTAAAATAAATAAATTATATCATAATGTTACCATAATCTTTTTACACATCAGTGTCTTTAACTTAGGAAAAACATAGTACCACGAATCTACATCAACTGGCACATGTTGATGAGTAAAGATTCCAATATAACTAATGAACAAGGCCTTATTGGGATTAAAATGCTATCCATATGCATTCAATATGGCCCTGAATTTGATGCCTTTAACTTTCACATTAAGGGATTAATCTACCACCGTAAAACTATGATGATCTTATGTTTATCTATGACTCCAGTCCATTTTCGCCTACCATTTCTCCAAAATCAAAATCACCAATATGTTCATATGTAGTGGTAGCGTTGACATTTGCAGATGGTCATTTTACCTCTACATTGGGAGTAGAATAAGGTTGAGAAACCTCTTGTTCCTCAGGAATTGGAACACCACTAGGTTTAGAAGATAATTCCTCTACACTGTGAGCAGAAAAATGTTGGGAGACCTATTTTTCCTCAGGATTGGGAGCACCACCATTTACAGAAGTCATTATCTTCATAAGTGGTTTAACATTTAATTTAGACGAAATAAATGTAGCAACAAATGAATAATAACATGAGGTAACACAATGTATATTATAAAAAATGTTACCTGATTATTGAACTCAATTATTATTTTTTAAAGGATGAATTGATTTTCAAATCTATTGATGATCCAAATCCCTTCATTTTGGTCTCCTTTGACATAAAAACATCATCTACATCGAGACCACTATGAAATGATTGCAATTCCCCAATGAATGTACCATTCTTAATTTAATTTTCATCTATCACTTTACTGGTTTTAGGCCATAATAGAAAAATTGGACACTTTCAGTTTGTGGGATATGGAGCATAAAATACTTTCATTTCTTTTGATGCCATTATAAATAGTTTTTCATTAAACACATCCTTACTAAAATCTACTTTAATGAATCTCAATTCATCTATTTTAACAACAATAATATTATCAACCCATTTTCATTAAAAAATAGGCACTTTGAATGTTGTATAATCAAACTCATATATATTTTTTATGATTCTAAAATATGATGTATTCACATGAATTGGATTTCTATCATTAGTACCAAAAACATGTATTGCTTTATCCATGAGTGTAACATCACTATTTTTCATGGTACTCTATTCATTATGCTCATTTATATATAAAGTTCAACCATTAATTACATAACCATTGTTGGATAATACTTACACACTGGGTCCTATTGCTATTCATCAAAGTGGTTCTGAAATTCAATCCAGATTTTCATCTAACTATTTAAAAATATGGTCCTATAACCATCCTATAAATTGTTGATTATGTGTATTTGATATTCATATTTCATCCTGTGATGGATTCATATGCCAAATAATTTATTTGTGGGTTTCAACATATGGATAAACCCTACAAAATGTTATGAAAAACATAATGGTGGGCATGCTTCGGATCTGTAATATTGATTTTGACAACATCTCTTCCCAAAATCCCTTCACCTGTAATCCACCCGGTGTGATGAGGTTTCGGTAGACCAATTCTCTCCACACCAGATAATAATTTGGTATATAAATCAATGGATTCCTCAACAATATATCACTCTACAAAACAACCCTCTAACCAAATTTTATTTTTGACATACCCATTCAAAATCATCATAAACAGTTCAATGGGATGCATCCATCTATAGTGTATAGGATCATATAGTCTAATCTCTCCCACCATGTGAACTATAAAATGAACTTTCATATCAAAGAATTTTTTTAGGAAGAACAATTTAAATGAATATTATATGATGGAAATTTGTCTTTCCATAGTCTGAAATTTCTTTGGGTTTATAACTTTGTTGCATATAGCTTTGAAGAAGAAACAGATTTTGGTTAATGTATGATGGTAATTCTTGGGAAAAATGAAACATAAAGCTATTGTCATTATATATTTCATAAAAAACACAGAATTCAAGTGATTTCAGACCCTTTAACTTTAAATCGCTCATTAACATGTTGTTATTGATATTCGATGAATACCCCTCTAGAACCTTTACATTATTCAAGAAGTTATAAAACTAATATCTCTCCTTCTTGGAAAGAGTGTAAGTAGCTAGTAGAAAAAATGTTCATTTTCACTATTCATTGGCACCAACTCTTCTCATATTATCATGTCAAAAAGTTCAAACCTTACCTTAATTATTTCATTTGTTTTGCCGAGGTCATTTAACAACATGCTGATGGCACAATCAGAAACCTTTTTTCAACATGCATAACATCAAAAAAATGTCTGACGTAATGATAATTCCAATATGGTAATTCTAAAAAATTGATCTCATTTTCCAACTGGTTTTCATAAGGTTTTTTGAAAATATTTTACTAAAAGAATTTTCCCCGTATTTTACTTTTTAAAACCATTTATCTCTTGTTAGTGGAGACAGTGTTGTATGTTCTTGTGAACATACATCGAATGATGTCATTCAAGATTGGTACTTATGTCGTTAGGGTATAAATTAGTGATGTCCTATAAAAAAAGATTTTGATAAATATTTCAACCTAATTTACTATTTACCTTGATCGAAGATGGGACACCCTTGAGTTCCTTTAATACTCTATATAGACAAATTTCTATAAGGTGTAATGTCATTTACCGTCCCGTATAGAATGTCTCTCAATGTGAAATCATCATTTTTATAAGCATCATAAAATGTAACACCTGAATCCCAAAATAATTTTAAATACATGATTAGTGGAGCCAAATAAACATCAATATCATTACCAGATTTTTGTGGTCCTGATATAAGTATAGATAATATGATGTACTTTTGTTTCATGCATAACCATGGTGGAAAGTTATAACTTAAGAACATAACAGACCATGTACTATGAGTGCTGATTTGAAAACCCAAATGATTCACTCCATATAAAGATAATGCAAGATGAAGGTTTCTCGGCTCATTTTCAAATTTTGTATTCTCATGATCAATACTCCTCAACTAAGGAGAGTCTATTGGGTGACTTAGTTTCCCATATTAATTTCTTGTGTCTTCATGCCACGTAAATTTACATGCAGTCTCCTCGCATCCATATAGGTTCCTAAACATTTGAATCATTAGAAAGTACCATCAATCTTTTATAGGACCAGATTCATCTTTCTTGTATTGATAAACACCAAACATTGGGCATTCCTTAAGTGATTTTGGGTCCTTTAAAATAGTATATAGTTTCAGGAGGAAGTGTATTCTTTTAGAGATCATACCCATCGAGTGTAGAATTCGTTTGGATTTGTATGTTTGTCTTGGGAGCTGATTATTTTCTAGGAGCATGTCATTCAAGAAAGAATATAGTTCCTTAAAATCGGTGTCACTCAATCCTTTTCCTGCTTTCAAATTATACAGCTTCATTATGGATAACAATATTGTATATTAATTGAAACTACCATAAAATGGAATCTTTGTGCAATTATTTAATTGATCATTCAATTTTGGGAAATCAAAAAGTTCGTCTTCAACTATCCTGGACATTTCTTAAATACAATCTTCATCATCATTCACATCTGTAATCACATCCTCGATTCGATCTTCTTCATTTTCCATACTTGTAATCATATCATATGACCCATAAAATGAAGTGCAATCCCAGCGACTAGCTATATTAACTTTTCCCCATGTTTATTCGAATATTTATAACTTTGATCTATTATGTAATAGATCAAGCTTTCTTCCAACTCCTCTAGACTAACTTGTCTTCAATAACAATAGGGTAAACATGGAAAAAAGATTTGAGAATGGTCATATGCATGATCTTTTTCAAACTTGATGAACTCTTTCAATCCATATTCTTAATAATTTGTCAAACTATTGACAAACATTAATTCTTTATTCATATCCATCTAGTTTTTCTTGGTGATATTAATATTTAACAAAATAAATACACAAAAGGGGCCTTTCAATAAGATTAACTCAACATTTGAATGATAGCTATTATTTCATTTCATTTCCTAGGAATCATTTACTTAGAATATAGCACCAATGTTTTTTGAAATCTATTTATAGACCACACATTAAATCCAATTTAAAAAAAACAATAATTTATGAAAATTCCTCTTTAAAACGACAGACCCTTTTTAAAATGAAACCATCTTTAAACATTCTTTCAAAAAAATCACATCCCTTTATAAAAGTCAATCAGATGATTTGAGAAATACTTGGCATGAAACCTAACTCCATTCCAAAAGTTTTAATCATTTTAAATTTATTTAAAACCAAAAAAGGTATGTTTAAGAAACATTTAAAAACACTTGAATTGTTTTTAAAGTTCCACTTAGGCATTTTCACAAAGACTGAAATCCCAAGAGAGTCACTTTAGAAATGATAAATTGATAAAAAAATAACAAACATTTTATAAAATATAATGATATAAAAGGTTTATCATTTATCACATTAATAAATAGTATAAATCCAAAATAATACTCCCATAATACTACTGAGGAGTTAACAAGTGATAGATACAAACATAAGTGCCACTTGGCCATGATACTTTTGAACATAAAGTCACATCTCATACAAGTGGGAAACCATCTACCACATGATGCTCAAATCATATACTACCTAATATTAATCCTTACAATACAATACATTAGAAAAAATGTTCCCATTATTGACGATATATATTAGGTCAAAGATGAAGGATTATAGGTACTTAAACCTTCTCTACTATTAATGGTTCATTGTACTTTGTGATAAAATATTTTCTAACACTTTTAGTGCATTACAAAAATATATCACCCTGAATATAATTTCAATAACACCTTATAGAAGTATCCACTATTTCAAAATCTGTGAAAGGGTTTGAGAAGTTGTTCTTCTGTGTCCTTGACTATTTAGACCCATAAGAAACCACATCACCATCATAGACTAGAAGTATTCAAATAATGACTCCTAATACATCACAATATAATCCATACTCATTACCCAACTCATGTATTGTTAAGATTTATATTTTCATCATTATACAATTAAGAAATTAGTGGTATCTCTCATGAGAATCTATGAAAAAGAACTATACCACATTCTTGGTTAACGCCTTCTTAGCGCTTCCAATCAGGATGAATTCAAAATGACCCTCTAGTAATAACTGGAAATTACCAACAAATTATGATGTGTTTGAATGAGTTATTTACTACTATCAAATCTCATTAGGGTGGGTACTCAATAGTACCATGTATCGTAGAGGCTTCCCATATATGGATTTATGTTTTTTGGAGATGCATTAATAGAAAAACCATTACTAAGGAATCAGCTAGTGAGTTGGATTAATCATCGCCATGAACTAGCCTAAGTAAAGATCATGGTTTTAGGATACTTTGTCAGGGAGCTGAACCATATAGAATATCATATCCTCAATTATGACCTAATAACCCTAGAATAATGAATACTTATTCCAAATTTTTGTTCCCATAGTTATGACTCTACTAAAAATTACATGGTTGACCAATGATTTGGTTGGGCTTTGAGTTGGGATCTATGCCTTAGAGGTATTTCTAGCATGGACAGGGGTTTTCCCTTCTAGGTGGACCAAAAACATACATATTTTGATAAGATCTTGGTGTACTTTAGTTATATGAATTTTTCTAGGTATCATGGTATTTATTTCTATTCTATAGGAAATTCATCTTAGACATAATCAGTAAGTGGATCAAGTACACAAACATGTTCCACCAAGTGCATGAACTGGTTAGGATAAGAATCCAATAATATTTTCATAATTAATTCCTTAAATTTTCCATATTTTTCTTCCTATATCAATTTCTCCTCATCTTCCTTATTCATTTTCTCCACAAATATCAATTTTCACAAATTTTTAGTGTCCTTTTTTCATTATTCTACTAATCCAAATATTATAGAGAATATTTTTCATGGATTTGGGTTGATGGAATAGTGTATTAATGTATATTTTTAGATGGGGTAATTCCTTTGGATGATAACTAATCTTGTTTATTATTCATGGATATAATGATTTCTATAATATACTTTTCCAACATGCCCATGAATGTTGATGATTATTGGTGATAATATGATGAGATGTGGGTGAAAGAATAGTGACTCAATCTAAAAATAGATGAATTTGTTCACTACAACCCCAATTGTGTACATTGCTTCACTAGGGCTGGTGCCTATCACTTATTGTATTGGTTTAATATGTAGGGAATAATTTTCACACTTTGAGTAAATTGACAATATATGATTGATATATCCAAATAACTGACATAAAACATTCATATGCCATAAATTATCCGCCAAAATAAATAATAAATTCCTCTATAATTGAATAAAAATATAAAATAAACACAAAAAACACTATATGAATGAAATCAAAAACAATAAACCACATCCATATGCAAGCAGATGGTGAAAAACATGTGAAACTAAACTAAAAAAACATAACTAAAAATAGTTGGGTTATATTCTATGACATGATCTCCAGAAAAAAATGGCCTCTATTCTTAAAATCACCTAACAAACAAACCAATTCATATGCCACTAAACATTAATTGGTCCACTGGAATCCAATAAATAACCATATACTTATTGAACCAAGAATATACTTAGAGAATTACAAGAATTCTCATAGTGGAAGCACTTGAGTAGTTGAGTTCGCAGTGGAGGTGGGTTCACAGAAAAGGGGGGACTCACAAAATAGGTGGGATTTGACGGCAGAGGTGGGGTATACGGAGGATAGATTCACTGTGGAGGAGAGCTTCTCGGTGCCAGAGCAGGGCTCCAAAGAGGTTGGAGTTAGCGACGGAGTAGGAGGAGGAGGGCTTTGTGGTGGGGGAGTAGGGCTTCCTGGTGGTAGGATTCGGCGATAGAGGAGGAGGACGAGGGCTTTACAACAGCAACAACAGAGGAGGAAGTGGAGGAGGAGGAGTCTGCGATATGGTTTGGCTTTGAGGAGAACTTGAGTTGTGCGACAGGAGGATATTGTTAGGGTTTATTTGTAAAGCTAGGTAATCCTTTTATAAGTGCTAGAAAAAAATCTCTAATAAAGGTATGTTTTATCAGTGCTAAAATATAAAGTGCTGAAAAAACATGTATTTATCAGTGCTAAAAAGTGATAATAAAACTATAAGGATACTACCTTATTTATATTTTATATATATATTAATAATATTATATGTATAATAAATATATATTAATTTATTTATAAAAATAACTATAAATAAATCAATTCATTTATTTATTTACAATAATGACTACAAATAGATATATATTTTTATTATAATTATAATTATAATTAAAAATATAATAATTATAATAAATATAAATATATTAATTATAATTTCATAATTATTCAAATATAAATAAATATTTATTTAAGTATTTATGAAATTATATAAAATATATATAATTGATATATTTATTTTAATTTAATAAGTATTTAAATAAATAAATATATATATATATATATATGATAGTATATAATTAATATATTTATTTTAATTTCATAATAATTAAAATATATATGTATTTATTTATATTTATGACAACAAATAAATTCATATTTATTTATAATTATAATTATACATATAATAAGTATATTTATCATAATTCTATAATTATTTACATATATATGTGTGTGTGTGTGTGTTATTTATAGTTATAATTATAAATATTTGTATATATGTATAAATATTTCTATATATTTATAAATATATTTCTAAAATTATATATATTTATAAAATTATAATTATTATAAATATTTTTATTATAATATTCAAATTATTTAAATATTTATACATATAATTATTATTTTAAATAAATATATTTATAAATATTTGTATTTAATTATAAATATATTAATATATATGTATATTAAAATATAAATATATATATTTATAAAATTATAATAAATGTATATATTGTAATTTTAAAAAAATGTATATATAATTATAAATATAATAAATATATTTATCATTTAAAAAATTAAAATAAATATATTTATTTAATGAATACATATATATATATTCATTGAATATGTATATATATATAATATATATATTTATATTTATAACTATAATGATAAAAAAATATATATTTATAATTATAATTATAATTATAAATAAATATATTTAGAAGGTATTTATATATAATTATAAATATAATAAATGTATTAATCATTTAAAAAATATTGAAATTTGATAATTATTTATATATTTATAAGTTTAGATATATACAATTATAATTAGAAGTATTTTTTAAAAAGTAATTATATATTACTAAATATTTATAATTATATATATAATATATATATTAATTATTTAAATGCATTTATCATGATGTTATGTATTTATGAGAACATAATAGCTTCATGGAAACATGAATGAATCATATACTCCAAGTAAAGTATAGATCTTATAAAAAACGAGTCATCATTTATATGTACAACATGAATAATAATGAGGGTGTATTTTATAAATGAACATTCAGGATAAATACATAACATATGAACGTCAATTATATTCACGCATCAATTGACCAAATTCATTGGAAATATATATTATGTCACGACCCGTCCCTCGGGGCCCGTGTCATGACTACCCCAAGCCCGCCTTTCATAGGCCAGGGGCTAGCAACTAGCACCGAAAGGCGTATTCCCTAAAATGGTAATGCATTTCATTTATAACCTATAAACTCACACAAACCAAGCACACATCAAGATATGATCACAAGTAAATTGTATTGTAAAAAGAGTGTGTACAGTTAAAAAAGGGGGCCAGAATACAATCCCAATTGGTAAGTACAAGGAAAACTGGGAAGTACAAGAATATCTGAAAACAGCTCCTATAAACACCCGCCATGGATCCTACCGGAAGGGTAGGTACAACTCTCGAACAGCCATCTATGTGGTATGCCTTTTCTAATTTCCACCTCCGAGCTACCTCTAGTCCTAGTACCCTCGTCCTCAGTCAGTGTTGTCAGTCATCTGCACCAACATGTTTCGGGTGTAGCCCATGCAAGGGTGAGTATAACGATACTCAGTAGGGACCCCGTGACCCTATAAGGTCTCAAAAAATCAACAAAGGATAAACCAAAAATCATGAAAACAATCGAAAACCCTACTTGGGTATATTCCCATTCATATACCTAAGTTTTCGAGTAAACCCATCTCAATCATGAGAAAACACAAGCCCCAAATCAAAATCCCAAATCTCAACTATTCCATAAAGGAAAGAATACCACGAAGGTAACACCATGAAGGTAAGTACCACAAAGGTAACGCCACACAGAAGAATACCAAAAAGGTGCCACCACGAAGGTATGCACCACAAGGGTACACCACATATATGTTTACCACGAAGGTGAAGACTCAACTCACACCAGAAATAAAATAGGTACGGTAGTAAAGATGATTAGATGTAACTACTAATTAATCTTACTCTGTTAAGAGGCAGACCCACGTAGGATCCTAAATAATCAGACCCACATAGGATCCTACTACAGCAGACCCACATAGGATCCTAGTAAAGCAGACCCATGTAGGATCCTAGAGCAGTCCCATGTGGATTCCTAGAGCGGATCTAAGAGGAACTCTCGAGCACAGACCCATGTAGAATTCTGAAGCACATACCCACATAGGATCCTAAAGCATAGACCCACATAGGATCATTTTCTCATGTTACATCCAAATATAGGGTTCCCATACTAAACTCACTTGATTCTGAGACAGATAGCTCCTCAAGCCACAGATCGAAAACTCTAACTACCACAAAGTCTAATGAATAATTATCCCAAAGTAATACCATGTAATAGGGGTCTCAACGCAATAGATAGTGCATCAATAGAATTTCTGGTCTGTATGTTATTGGCCTTTTAGTCCCGAGGTCCCGATTGGATTCATGTTCGATCTGACCCGGTCATACTTAAACATTGTCCAAAACTCGAGTGGGGTATACCAAAAGGACATATATATCCAAGGTTTATATCACCTCATACGGTTCATTAAACGGACACCTATAACCCAAGGCATGGCCGAAAGAACGAAAAGGGTTCGAAGTTGGTTCGGGTCTCGTCCAACCCTGTCGGACCGACCCTGCCCGACCCAGCCTGGCCTGACCCGACTCGGTTTGGGTCAACCCAGCCCAACCCAGGTCCGGCCCTGGGTCTAACCTGGACCACACTAGGTGTCCCATGGTGTAGTGGCCCGCTCAGCTCCCATCTATCTGGATGGAAAACCTCCTCAGTGTGGTGTGGTCGTACGACTTCACCGGCGGCCGGTAGTGAGCTGGCCACCCTCCCCTCACTGTCGCGACACAAGGTCACTGCTCCTGCACACTGGGCGGCGCAGACGCATGCCGCTATACACTTCGCATGGCTGGCCAGAGTTTCGGCCACCGCCCTTGCTCTTCCGCGGCTAATGGGCCGCGACCCTTCTCCATCGGCGCAGTCGCACTGCCGCCACTCTCAAGTTCCACATGTGACGTTCCTTGGGTCACTAGGTGCGCCCCAGTTTCCCGTTCTTCATTCTTGAAGATTTTCACACTTGTATTGGGACGTCTCCATCATTTCAAGCCCATCAAAAAAATTCAAAAAGGTTTCAGATAGGTAGGGGCGTATTCATTTGGTCCGCACTCTCTGCTTTAGAATGATAGAAATTGGATTATTTGTTCTTGAATCAAGAAGAACGTCAAGAATGGGTAAGGGGTAATCAAAACAACAATCTATAACTTCAAGGTTTTGTAGGAGGAGGTTCGAGGATGAAAATGAAGTTGTTGAAGAGTTGGCATTTTTTGCCTCCACATGAAGCTTTTGATCCAGGCTCGGTGTTGGTTCCTCATTCTTCGATTTCGGAGTATTTTCTTTGTTGGAGAGGGAGTTCTTCGTTGGAGGGGGAAATGTTTCTCCAAATTCCTCCAAGGCCCTCTCCCAAGTCTCCATTTTCCAACCAATGTTATCAAAGGTAAAGAGGAGACAATATAATAGAAATAATTCTATCAATTTAATTCCACATTGGCACAATTAAAGATGACATATTTAATTTATTGCAGTTTTCTAAATTAATTAAATGGAGAGTTGAAAGGTTTTCCCCCATTAAGAGGGGTTTGGGTGGTCCCCACCACCAAGATTCAAAATGGGGGTCTTCTAGCCCTGGTGGTCCCCACCTACATAACACTAAATAGGGGTTTAGAAAATAAAATAAATGTTAAATATTTTATTTTTTATTCGTCCATGAAAAAGTGAAAAACTAACTTCCACCCTCGAACTACTGTGGTTGAGGTGAAAGTCTCCTTAAGCAAATATCAGCACTGTGAGTTCAACAATGTCCTTGGATTTCAATTCTGAGCACTGGTTCAAAAGTTTTAAAAAACCCCTCACACCTTTACTGAACATACCCTAAAAACAGATCAGAAATTCATTCCAGGCACACTGGGCCTCAGAATCATGCGCCGTCAATTTTCACGAACTCGTAATATTCCCATATAATTAAAAAATTACATGGAAAAATCTAGGTCTTTAAATTCTCCCCACCTCAGGTATTTTCATCCCCATAATCCACAACTCAAACTAAGGGAACAAGTCGGGGTACTGAGCACGTATCTGATCCTCTCTTTCCCATGTTCTCTCCTGGAGGTTCTCGTGCTTCCAGTGAACGTGCACCAGAGGTATTGACCACCCACGAAGGACCTACTTCTATTGATCCTCAATCTCTAATGGAACCTCCGTAAACGTCTCCCCATCGTCGATGTCTAGCTCTTCGTGGACGATGACATGAGATGGGTCATGCACGTATCTCCTCAGGTGGGATACATGGAAAACTTCAAGAACCCAGTGAAACTGAGGTGGAAGAGCTAAGCGGTAAGCCACCTTGCCAACTCTATTGAAGACCTGAAAAGGTTCGATGAACCTTGGAGATAATTTGTCTCCCCAGCCAAATCTCTAAAAATCTCATCGAGGTGAGACCTCTATAAAGACATGGTTTCCATCCTAGAACTCTAGAGGCCTTCATCTACTGTTGGAATAAGACTTATTCTTACTCTATGCAGTCTTCATCCGCTCCTAGATGATATTCACCTTCTCCTTGGTAGCCTGTACCATCTCTGGTCCCATGAGAGCTGACTCCCCTGGGTTAGTCCAGCACAAAGGTGATCTGCAAGGTCAGATGTGCAGATCCTCAAATGGTGTCGTCCTAATAGTGGAGTGATAACTATTATTTTATAAAAACTCCACCAAGGTCAAGTGATCCTACCAGCAGCGATTGAGGTCTAGGACGCAAGCACACAGCAAGTCCTCAAGGGTCTGAATAGTTCTCTCAGTCTGGCCATCCGCCTGAGGATGGAAGGCGGTGCTCAAACAAAGTTGTGTCCCAAAAGCCTCCTATAACCCCTTCTATAGTTGGGAAGTGAAATGTGCATCACGATCGGAAACAATCGTCGAAGGTACTGCATTTATCCACACAATCTCTTGCACATAAAGGCATCCAATGATTTCTACTGAGCCCTGCTCTCAGATCGGTAATAAGTGGTCCAACTTAGTGAGTTGTCCGACGATCACCCATATAGAATCATGACTCATAGATGTACGTCAAAGTCCTATAATGAAGTCCATGGATAGACCATACCACTTTCACTATGGAACCTCTAAAGGCTGAACTTAGCCTACTGGTACCTGATGCTTCACCTTCACTTGCTGACAAGTGAGGCACCGAGAGACAAACTCGGATACAACATTATTCATTCCGAGCCACCAGTGATTTCATCGGAGGTCCTGGTACATCTTCACCACTCATGGATGTACCGCTAGAGGGGACGTATAGAACTCCCTCAACAATTCCTCCCATAAATCCACTGGTACCATAGAACACCCTCTAAAGATGATGACGTGCTCCACACCTTCAGAAAATACATCAGGTGCCTGCCCTGTGGATATCTGAACACATAAAGCCTTGCAGTCAGTGTCCTCATGCTATGCCTCCCTGACTCGCTAAAGAAGTGGTGGAGTGACTGTAATAGACTGAAGAGAAGGTGATCCATCTTGTTCTAAAAAGGATATCTGTAAGGCATCCAACTGCTCTGTCGCCTCACCTAGCAGTTGTATACTAGATCTCTTGGTGAGTTCATCGGCTAAAACATTCCCCTTCCCAGAAGTATAGACTATCTCAAACTCATAGTATTGAAAGAACTTAAACAAATGTTGTTGTCTCAGGTTCAGGTCCTTCTGAGAGAAGATATACCTCATACTCTTATGATTAGAGTAGACTATAAAACATTCTCCCATCAAGTAATGTCACCACATCTTCAAGGTGAAGACCACTGCTGCTAACTCCAGGTCATGGGTAGTGTAGTTCTGCTCATGTTTTCTCAGCTTTCGAGAACCATATGTGATAACTACTTCCTCCTAAATCAGGAAACATCCAAGCCTAGTGCCTGATGCGTCGCAGTAGACTACATACCCAACTCCCTATTTTAGAATACTCAAGATGGGGGCACTAGTCAGCCTCTACCTCATCTCCTGAAAAATCCACTGGTATCTCTCTGACCACTTGAAGGGTTTCCCCTTCTTCATCAATGATGATAAAGGTGATGAAAATCTGGAGAAATCTGCCACAAATATTCGGTTGTATCTGGCCAAACCCAGAAAACTCGATACCTCTGTCACACTCCTGGGAGGCTCCCAAGCAAGTAATGCCTCGATATTTGCTGGATCCACTGCAAATCCAGCCTCTGAGATAACATGTCCCAGAAAGTGAACCTCTCGGATCCAGAACAGGAACTTTGAGAGATTACCATAAAGTTGGTGCTCTCAGAGTGTGTCCAGAACTACCTCCAAATGATAGTCATGCTCCTCCTCAGTAGCCTAGTAGATCAGAATGTCATCAATGAAGACCACCACAAAATGATCAAGATATGGCTGAAATATAATTTTCATGGGTCCCATGAACATTGTCGGAGTGTTGGTCATGTTGAACGACATGACCAAAAACTCATAATGGTCGCACTGATATCTGGAAGTCGTCTTCTGCACATCCTCATCTCGTACTCTGAGCTAGTGATATCCTGACCAGAGGTCTCTCTTCGAGAACCACTTTGCTCCCTTCATCTGATCAAAGAGGTCTTCAATCCTTGGGAGTGGGTACTGGTTCTTCACAGTCACTAGGTTCAGGCACCGATAGTCAACACAAAGTCTCAAGCTCCCATCCACCTTCTCGGCGAACAAAATTAGGGCTGGCCAAGGAGAAACACTAGGCCGGATGAACCCCTTCCCCTGTAAGTCCACCAGTTGTACATGTATCTCACGAAGCTCCAGGGGAGCTATCTGATATGCTGGTGTAGATATCGGTGTCGTCTCGGGGTACAAGTCAATGTAAAAGTACGCCTCTCTGGGAGGAGGTAGACCCGGAACATAGTCAAAGGAGACATTTGCATACTGGTCCACCACTATAGGATAGCTTGGACTCTCGACATCAACCGCTATGAGGGAATGGATAGCCAAATGATGTGTGATTGGTTTCACTCTCCTTCGGGTAATTCCATCATGTACTAAAAAGGATCCCTTCTCATTATAGAAGGTAAACCTAGTCCCATCCATGCAGACACACCACACGTTGCACCTAATACATTCAATCTGATCATGGACTATATATAACAATTCCATACCCAAGATGAAGTTGCAAGGCCTCGACGCCGCAACTAGGAGATCCCAGTCGAACCTCTCACCTCCTAGAGTAAACTCACACTATCGGCAGCAGTGTGTAATCATTGAATCATCTCCGGTAGGAGTCCCTAACCGTAAGGATTAATCTAATGGCTCCACTAGAATCTCTGAGCTCCGAACGAGGGTAGTGGAAATAAAATAATGACTGGAACACGTGTCTATAAGTGATGTTGCTAAGGTGGAGTAGACACAGATCGTACCTCGTATCATCTCCGGAGCTCCATGGTCATAGACCTTAGCTACCTTGAGCTGAGTTATCCCCTATCCACTAGCTCCCTATGGTTGGGATAGACCAGCTGGTGGTGGTGCCTGTAACACCTCGAATCATCACCCACCACCAGATGCACGACCAGCTCCTCTACTATGTCTACCTACACCCTACAGACCTCCTTAGTCGACCCCCTATCTCTGCTTGGGTAGTCCTTCAACTGCCTACTGATCATCCATATGGTGGGTCGGGAAATCACAAGACATGTGACCCTATTTTCCGCATGCATAACATTGTCTTCTCCTGGAATGACTGGCTCTATCTCTGGTGCCCCGCATGATAGACCCTAAATCATGTGATCATCCACCTGTAGGTCTGGTTCTCTTGGACTTCTATGACATCTATCTGCTGCCAACTGCAGACAAATCTACTACCTGATGTCTAGTGGTGGGTCTCGCTGCTGGTGACTACTCATCAAGAAAACTCTCCACTAATAGGGCTCACTCTAACACCCTCTCATGCGTCGGGATACTAAGAGAAATCATTGAAGCCCTGATCTGCCTCCCGACTCCCTACTTGAAAGTCAGGACCCTGAATAATGGGTCTCGCACCATACTAGTGGAGTAGCATGATAGGTCAGTGAACCACACTGAGTACTAAGACACAGTCATAATTCCTTGCTGTAGATGAAGAAGCTCATATATGCACACTACGTGAAGGGTCACTGGGAAAAAGTCTACCTAAAACATTTTCTCAAAGTCTACCCAGAGATGTCTCACCTCATCGTGAACCTGGGGAATCAATCCCCACAATCTATCTGCTACTTCTTATAGAAAACTGGTGGAAAGGATCACCATGAGATCAGCTGGTGTCCCTACCAGTTAGAGGACTCTCACCGCGGCCTCCAGCCAATCCTCAGCTACATATGGGTCCATATCACCCCTGAACCTGGATGGCCTTTGGAACTGGATCTTTTACAACAAGCTCAAGTGGCATGCACCCACTACTACTGGGGCTGGAAGCATCAGTGGCCCAATGGGTAATGGTACCCCTGGTCCCTCCACTGGTGCCCCTACTGATAAAGGGTCATGCGCTGAGGCCTTGTCGCTCGGTGGGATATCATCGCGTACTATACCCGGAACACTAGATGGCAGTCTGCGTGGAGGCATCCTGAAAAGGAACAGGTGTGCCATGATAAATAAGTTATACCTGGTGAGCTGACTAAAATAGATCAAAAATAAAACTCTTCAAAACACACACACAATCAGTGTTTTCAAGCACTGATTCAGAAATCAGAAGTCAAGGTCCCGGTGTATATATACGTCAGTCGCCGCACTAATACTGGATTCCCTAAACTGATAACCCTACTCATAACACTTAACATTATTGTTGTTAAAAGATCAGTGTCCAATGTTCTACAGTAGAACCTCCCTCTGATACAAATTTTCCACGACCCATCCCCCAGGGCCTGTGTCGTGACTACCCCAAGCCCACCTTCCATAGGCCAGGGGCTAGCGACTAGCACTGAAAGGAATATTCCCTAAAATGTGAAAGCATTGCCTTTATGACCTGTAAACTCACACAAACCAAGAACACAACAAGATACAAACACAAGTAAACTGTATAGTAAAAAGAGTGTGTGTAGTAAAAAAAGGGGCCAGAATACAAGCCTAACTGGTAAGTACAAGTAAAATTGGGAAGTACAAGAATAACTAAAAACAGTTCATGTGAACACCCACCAAGGATCCTACCTGAAGGGTAGGTACAGCTCTCTAATAGTAATATATATGGTACTCCTCATCTAATGTCCACCTCCGAGCATCCTCCAGTCCTGGTACCCTCATCCTTAGTCAGTGATGTTCCTCGTCTTCACCAAACCCAACAATGTGCAGGCGTAGCCCATGCAGGGGTGAGTATAATGATACTCATTAGGGACTCTGAGACCCTCTAAAGTCTCACAAAATCTAAAATGGATAAACCCCAAAGAATGAAAACAACTGACAACCCTACTTAGGTACGTTCCCATTAATATACCTAAGTTTTTGAGTAATCCCATCTCAATCATGAGGAAACACAAGGCCCAACTTAAAATCCCAAATCTCAACAATTACGCGAAGGAAAGAATACCACTAAGGTAACACCATAAAGTTAAGTAACACAAAGGTAATGACACATATAAGAATACTACAATGGTATCACCATGAAGGTATGCACCACAAAGGTACTCCACATAGATGATTACCATAAAGGTAAAGACTCGGCTCACACCAGGTATAACATAGGTATAATAGTAAAGATGTTTAGATGTAACTATGGAATCATCTAACACTATTAAGAGGTAGACCCACATAAGATCCTAAATCATCAGACCTGCATAGGATCCTAGTACAGCAGACCCATGTAGGGTCCTAGTAAAGAAGACCAATGTAGGATCCTAGAGTAGTACCACATAGATTCCAAGAGTGGATCCAAGTGTAACTCTCGAACACAGACCCACATAGAATCCCCAAGCATAGACCCACATAGGATCCCAAAGAACATACCCTCATAGGATCATTTTCTCATGTTACATCCAGCTACAATTTTCCAGCACTAAGCTCGATTGATTCGGGGAGGGTTCACTCATCAATCCATAGGTTGAATACTCAAACTTCCACAAAGTCCTACGAATATGTATTCCAATGGACCTCTAGATAATAGGGGTCTCAACGTAACAGACGGTGCGTCAATCGAACGCTCGGTCTATAAGTTACTGGCCTTTTAGTCTCAAGGGCCCGGTTGGATTCATGTTCAATCCAACCCGGCTCTACCCCAACATTATCCAAAACTCTAGTGGGGTATACCAAATGGACCATCTTGATCCAAGGTTTCGGGTGCCACAAACGGTTCGTCAAACGGATGCTTGTAGCCCAAGATGTGGCTGAAAGAACAAAAAGGGGTTGAATATGGTCTGGGTATGGTCCGACCCAGTCGGACCGACCCGGTCTGGTGCGGCACGGCCACTGCTGGGTGGCCCGTAGTGTGGTGGCCCACTAGGCTCGTGGCTGGCTGGATGACCAGCCTCCTCCACGTGGCGCGGTCACTCGTCGCACCATCACCGACGGCCGACAGCGCGCCGACCGCCCTCCCCTCACTGTCGCAGCACAAGGCCGCGACTCCTGCACGTGGGGCGGCACGATCGTCCGCCGCCATACCCTTCACGCGGCCGACTAGAGTGTCGGTCTCCATGCTCAAGTTCCACTGATGAAGTTCCTTAGGTCACCGGAAGCACCTCGGTGCCCCATTCTTCATTCCGTAGAATTCCACACTTGTCTCGGGATGTCACCATCATTTCAATCCCATCAAAAAAATTCATAAAGGTTGCGGATAGGTTGGTCCATATCAATTTATTCATCTCTCTCTCTATATTAGAACAATATCTATTGGCTTATTTGTTCTTGAATCATGAATAACGACAAGAACGGGTAAGGGGTAATCAAGACAACAATCCCTAACTTGAAGGTTCATTAAGAGGATGCACGAGGAAGAAAATGAAGTCGTTGAAGAGTGGGTGTTCATTACTTCCACAGGGTGCTTCCAATCCGGGCTCAAGGTCGGTTCCTCGTTCTTCGATTCTGTATTATGTTCTTCATTGGAGAGGGTGTTCTTCATTGGAGAGGGAAATGTTTCTCTAAAGTCCTCCAATGATCTCTCCCAATTCTCCATTGCCAACCAATCCTCTCAAAGGTATAGAGGATGAAATATAATAGAAATAAGTCTATCAGCATAATTCCATGTTTGCACAATTATAGCTAACACATTTATTTAATTGTAGTTGGCTCAATTAATTAAATGGAGAGTTGAAAGGTTTCCGCATTAAAAGGGGTTCGGGTGGTCCCCACCACAAAGATTCAAAATTGGGGTTTTCTAGCCAGGGTGGTCCCCACCTTCATAACTCTAAAAAGAGGTTTCAAATGTATAAGAAAAGTTATAAGAAAATTATTCTTCCATGAAAAAGTGAAAAACCGACTTCCACCCTCGTCCTACTGCAGTCGAGGTGAAGGTATCCTGAAGTGAATATCGGCGCTGCGAGTTCAACGGTGTTCTCATATTTTAATTCTGAGCAACGGTTAAAAAGTTACAAAAACCTTCTCATACGTTTACTAAACGTACCTGAAAAAAAGTTCGGAAATTCATTCTGGGCACACATGGCCTCAGAATCACATGCCTTCAATTTTCGCGAACTCCTAATATTACCATATAATTAAAAAAAGTACCTGGAAAAATCTGGTCTTTACATATTAATTTCAATATATATATATATATATTATAATTATAATTATAAATATACATTTTTATAAAGTATTTATATATAATTATAAATATATATTTAAAAAGTATTTATATATAATTATAAATATATAATTACAAATATATAGTTATAACTATATAATTATAAATATATACTTATAAATATATATATATATGACAAATATAATAAATATATTTATTATTTAATGAAATTTATTATATATATATATATATATTTGAATTATTAAAAAAAATATTAATTATAAACATGCAATTTTTATTCAATTTATACAAATAACCAATATTTTTAATATAAATATAATAATTTTATATAAATTAAAAATATTTTTTATTAAAAAAAATTATTTGCTCTGAAAATAGCACTGATAAATCCTCCTTTTTCAATGCCAAAAAAACACTGATAAAGGGAATATTTTTCAATGCCTTTCACTAGTGCTAATAATGCCCCCCTTTTATCAATGATTTCTGTTTAATGCTGATAAAAGAAAACGCATCCCTTGCTCAGATCTGTGGTAGTGACAATTTACTAAAATTGGCTGATTGAATAACTATTTCTCGATATACCCATAATATTAGATAGGTTTATTTGTTTATGTTATTGAGCAAGCATGATATATTATGGAAAGCAATTGTCCTCCACTTTGACGTTTTTGACTTGAAGGCATGGTCATGGAATTCAAAAGATGACTCTAAGTTGCTCGATATGGGAGGAAGGGGTACGGGTTTCCTGTTGTGATTCGGTGGGTGTTCCACTTGATGATTCTAGAAGAAAACTGTATTCTAAGGATTGAAGGCTACAGTGAGAGGTGGTCCCTCTAACAGCAGCCACAAAAGTGTGGGGAGATGACGTCATATGAGAGGTGGGGGTTGCAGGGATGATAGGGGTGGTTTGGAAATCTGAGGAAGGAAACTTGTAAAGATAATTTTTGATGGTGGAGAGACAGGAAGGGCATGAATGAAGTAGGGCACGATCGCATGGTAGCACAACACATGGTTGGGTATAATTGAACCTTTATCATTGAATTTTCAGTTTATTCTGGCGATGATCAATTTAGGGTTTTGATTTGACTAGGAGCCCTGGGAAGATTCATAGTTAGGTAACCACTAATAATTATGGGGAACCCATGTGAGACAATACCTTAAACTACATGATGTTTTCAATACATTCATTTTTCTCATTGGAGGAAAATATATTTATTATTTTAAAGTAATAAAAAAATTATTTTATATATCAATTTGTGTTGTGTATTATTTGACTATTGATTCTCAATAATTTATTTACATTAGAATTATTCATATAAATGTTGTGATCATATTCTCAATGGTTCTACTGAACCATTTAAAATATGATATACAATGCTCAATATTTATTTTAATCAACATGCCTAGCATATGATATATACTGACCAACAAATATTAACAAAGATGAAAATTTAATAGATGCATCTCTTATATCCATTATATATATTATAGCATGTAATTCTCACTTCCACATGTCACCTACACATTCATTTAGGTGACTTGTCCTCCTATCCTCTCTTTTCAATTCCTATAAAATCCACCTCCAAGGAGTCCATGTTATATCCTCATCCTCCTCAGTCCTAGCTCCACTTCCTCCTCCATCTCCATTTCTCCGCCTCTCCACCACTCCTCTTCCAACCCTTTCTCCCACAAACCCTTCTCCTCACACATTGAACAAATTCTTTTGCTTTCCTACATCCCCACCTCTGCCTCCCCATCGCTTCCTCCACCTTTCTGCCTCCACCTCATCTTCACTTCCAATATCTTTGCATGATTCAGTACCTAAAATTCTGCCTCGTCCTCCGTCCACACCTCTACCTCAGCCTAAGTCAATTACTATATTGAAATTTTGTTTTGTTGTATTTTTTTATAGCTTGATTGTTTCACCAAATTCCTCCTCCACCATGGCTGAAACCTCTTCCTCAACCTATGTATACACCACCACTTAGGCCTCTATCTACACCTCTACCTCAAACTCCATCTACACCTTTTCATTTACATTCTCTACATACAACTCCTCCTCAGCCCCCGTCTACACCTCCTCCTCAGTTTAAATGTTGTTCCTCCATGAACACATGTCTTCTTCAGAGAATCTATCCACTTATGTGTCGTCTCCTCTACATTGGGAATATTCTTTTTTGTTTCAATTTTAATAACAACCATTCCTTATCTCCCCTCATAGATCATAATTTCTTGCACAAAACCCTACAATGAAATTGTTGTCCACCTTTATCGTATTTAATCACAGTTCTCAATTTTTATACCTACCTTCCTATGTTTATTCAAGCACAAACCATATCAACTCTAACAACCCTCCTCAGTGGATAGATTGATTCTACCTCCTCTGTTCATATTAGACATCCCACCATAAGGTATTTTCCTTATTTCATTCTTATACTATTTCAGTTACTCTTTCGGTAAAGGGGATCCCCCAAACCATTCATACCTAATTCAGTTAACATTTTTTCATACCCCTGCAATAAATGTTACTTTTTAAAAAAATGTAGATATTTATGTAAGGATTGATTAAAATCTTATATTTGTTATGAATTTATTTTTTTAACTTTTACACACTAGATCTAGCCTTCTAAATGTGGATATTTTAATAGTGTTATTTTGAACTATTACTGAATTTTATACATTCAATAATTTTGGCTAGATGGTTTGATTTTTTTTCTTCATATAGTAAAAATGTTAATGGGGGATTATGAATGGGCATTGTGGGATAACAATTAGTGTCAGCAATATATACCTCCAGGTTTTTTTGATATAGATTCAAGTAGTTTATTAGTTAACAACTTTTATAGTTCTATATTTTTTTCCTTAATTGTTATTTATAAACATAAAATACATTGTTATTTGGTTATTCTCAATTGTGGGGATTATCCATAGGATATTATGTCTGATTTCCCTCTTCATTGGGATTTCTAGTTCAATTTCCCTCTTCACTTTTTCCCCTCTTACTTCACATGTTATCCTTTCATTTTCAAATTCCCTCTTCCACCTTTCCTTTATTTACATTGCAAGTTTGTCATTCCCTCCATAGTGTCCCACATTCCTTAAACTATTCCTAATAAGGTATATATTATTTCTAATCACAATATATATTTCACTCCCATTACACCATAGTATCACATCATATTATTTTCAACCTTTGTTTTACTATTGTAATCATAATATGCTCAAATAAAATTTACTTTTCCAGTTTTTCATTCCCTTCATATGTTCCCACATTCCATGAAATCTTCATAAAAAGTTTTATATTATTTATAATTAATAATTATATTTCAGTACCTTTCGAGAATGTTATTTTATCTACTTATTTACAAACTTTTTTTTACTAATGTAATCATAATATGCTTGACTGAAATATCTTCGGATGCAAGACCCTAAAAAACATACTCAAGAACTATATCAATGGAATCATTATACTCAATGGTATGGAATAATTTATTTTTTCTATAATTTTATTATATATTAAAATATCTTTCAAATATATTCTTTTCACTTGGTATTTCTATATTCACCATGATATTGTTCCTACAAGAAAACGTTTTACGAATCTTGAGGTTGTTATTCATTCAGATTCTTCACACACTTTTGAAATTGATTCTAATGAAGTGAGTTCTAGATGTGATCCTACGTACATGATCCTTGATATTCTTTGTGATATAATCAAACATATTTATTTGTTTTTATCCATTTTTTCAAAAAATATTTACCATTATTGAACTTTCCTTCCCTTATGCTAATCTTAGTTTGTTTTTCTTTAAGATGATCCTGTTATAGTTGTTATGTCTAGGCCATCAAAATATGTCATGAATATTGATACTGTTGATTTTGAGGAAACTAATCCCATAGGTAGTTATCATTCTTTAAGCTCTTTTAATAGTGATTCTGATGAAGTGAGTATAATTTTTTTCAAGATTGATTTCCTTCTTCCTTAGGCTTGCGGGTTCAATTTCCCTTTTCACTCTTTCTCCTTTTACTTTGCATTTTTTCCTTTCATTTTTAGATTTTCGCTTCCATATTTAACTTTTTAATTCATAGGTTTTTCATTCCATCCATAGGTTCAGACTTTTCCATAAACACTTCCTAAAAAGTTATATGTTATTTCTAATCTCAAAATAGATTTCACTCCTTTTCTACCATAATATATTATCTACTAATCTTCAACCTTTTTTTACTACTGTAATCATAATATGCTCGATTGAAATTAAAATTACAGGTTCATCATTCCCTTCATAGGTTCCCACTTTTCATAAAATCTTCCTAAAATGTTATATATTATTTCTAATCACCAAATTGATTTCACTCCCTTGCAGTATAGTTTTATATCTACTTAGAGTGATTTGACTATTTCAAATATCTAAACTATTTTGTCCTATAACTCTATAATTTTTTTATTATTGATTTCAATGTCTAAATTATCTGACCTCTGTATTTTCCTTGAATTCATTTCTCCAATATATTTTTTTCAAGACTATTATATCAACTAATCCATCCCACACTAGTGATAAAAATTTCATTGTTTCTTATGCTAAGAAAGTGAAGCCCAGCAACAGCTCCGATTCATCAAGCTCTTCTGAAAGTGATTCTGAAGGAGTGAGAATTTATCAAAAATAAATAGTAACGGTATATGGTTATCATGTCTTGGTGTGCTACTAAAAAACCGTCACCAATATGATTTTTTGTTGTTTATTTAATTGTTAATGATTATTAAACTATTTTCAGTTTCAATATCCTCTTTCTAAAGCTTATCCTTTTTTGAATGGGTATCTTACTCTCTAAAATATTCATTATTATTGTTGCTAAGTTTTCTGAGATAAATAATTAATTTAGTCAATCTAAATTGATTCTGATGAAGATGTGATGGTTCATATAATTGATCATGCTTGATATAAATAGTTCCAGTGGTTTTTATTTGGATATATTTTATGTAATCAATGAAGTTCTAGACACAACTTGTGCATTAGATGATTTTGTGTAGGAAAAATTACCTAAAAAATCACCTGGAAGTGTGATAAAAAGTAAACCAAGAATTCTTGTTGATATAAAAGTGGAGTCTAGTGATGAAGTAGATACAAATATATTTTATGATGATTCTCATAAGCCAATTATTACAAATGACATTATCTTTATCTCGACTAATATTTCTTTTAAAGAAATCATTCTCATAATTATTGTGCTTGCATGACATGGATGTCAAAGGTGTGTTTTTGACGATTTTTTTAGAAGACTTATCAAGGATGTTTTGTTTCTATTATTGTATTTACTAATAATTGTGTTTATATTGTTTAAAATACAAGTTATATTACATTAAAACATCTCATAGAACAATAAAAGAAACATCATTCAATTTGTATTCAAATGAATGTCTATGCATAATGGAATCTAAAAACCAGTTTAAACTATGGAAATGAAATATGCATATAGTTTAAATAGAATTAAATTTGTATTTAAATCATATTCATTATATTATATACATGTTAAATAAAACAATAAGACAAGGGTGTTCTGATATCAATATATATGAATATTTCATTTATGATTTTCTTAAAAAAGGAAAAGATGACTCTGGATTTAATTTCCATAGAATGATGACATAAATTGTATTTACCCTAGGTAAAGTTAATTTTAATAAAATTAAAAAAATTTCTATGTAAACTGAATCAAATTAATTTGGTGTCGGAGTTCTTTTTTTTTATCCATGGGTTCAAAAGAAAATTTTATTTTATTCACTCTATTTATTACTGCTTACATCAATGAAGGAAGGTTGGATGAGGTTATTGAGTTCTTTGATATGATGGCCTAGGATAATATAAATCTAGATTCCTTATTGTTTAATATAATAATCACCAATCTTTTCAGTAATGGGAAATTGTATTAAGGACATGAATTTATGCCAATGGATTTTTGTAGAGGTTTTATTTTTTATATAGTTTCTTATAACTCACTCATGGATGCTCATGTGAAAAATGGTGACTTTGGATTGGTTTTTTATGTGTATAAATAAATGTTGAAAGAAGGGATCATTCCCAACATGATTACACACAACATTATCATAAATGGTTTGTGTCAAAATTTTCAGGTCATTGAGGCTTTGGGGTTCTTATCTAAGATATTGAAGAGGGGGATCAAGGGATTTACATTGACATACAACATTCTCATTTATGGTTTCTATGAATATGGAAATTTGAGAGGTGCCTTTCAATTATATGAAAACCAGAAAAATGAATGTGATTTTACTGATGTTTTTATTTATACTATTCTCATCCAAGGGTTAATAAATCATGGAATAGTAAGATATGTTCTTATATATTTCTTAAAAAGTTTCAAATGTTACTTAGAGCCTAATTCATTCACTTTGAACACCTAAATGGAAGGTTTATTGAGGAATAACATAACTAAGAGTTTCATGACCATGTTTCTCCTAATGCAGTCATACAACACATCTCCTAATGTCATTACATATATTAACCTTCTCAAGGGGGTTTTTGGCCTGGGAAGATTAGATGCATCATTAACTTTGTTCTTCCAAATGCTGAAGAGGGGGTTTTCCCTAATAACAGGACAAAGGAATGTGATGTTTCTGATGTTTTTATTTATATAATTCTCATTCAAGGATTAATAAAGAGTTTCAGAGTAATATATTATCTTATATATTTCATCAAAAGTTTGAAATGTTACTTAGAGCCTAATACATTCACATTGAACACCGTGATTGAAGGTTTGTTGAGGAAAAACCAAAACAAGAGTGTTATGACCATGTTTCTCCTAACACGATCATACAAAACATCTCATAATCTCAATACATATATTTTCCTTCTCAAGGGGGTTTCTAGATTGGTAATATTAAATGTATAATCAACATTATTTTACTACTGTAATCATAATATACTCGACTGAAATTTACATTCCAGGTTCATCGTTCCCTTAACAAGTTCCCATTTTCCATAAACTCTTCTAAAAATGTATATATTATTTATAATCACAAAATAGATCTCAAAACCTTTCTAGAATAATATTTTATATAATTATTTTCTAACTTTGTTTTATTAATTTAATCATAATATAATCAAATAAAATTCCTTCTGATGCAGGTTCCTGAACAACATTCTCAAGAACTATATCAATGTAATCATTTTACTCAATGGTATGTAATGATTTATTTTTTTAGTCATTTACATCAATATTATAAATTCATTAAAATATATTCTTTATTCTTTGTATTTATATATTTAACAGGCTACTATTCTTCCAAGGAAACCGTATAGGAATGTTAAGGCTGTTATCCATTCAGATTCTTCAATATATTTTTAAAGTGATTCTAATGAAGTGAGTTCTATTTATGATCTTGAGTACAAGATCCTCTCTATATTTTTTGATATTATCAAACATATTTCTTTTTTTTATCCACTTTTTCATAAATTATTTACCATGATAGACCTATCCTTCCCTTATGATAACATTAGTTTGTATTTCTTCAGGATATTGTCGTTGTAGAAGTTGTGTTCGGGCCATCAAAAGTTGTCATGAATAATGATATTGTTGCTTCTAAGAAAATAGAGCCCACTAGCAGTTCGTATTTTTCCTGCTCCTCTGAAAGTTAATCTAATAATGTGATTATAATTTTTTTGCATGTTTTATTTCCCTCTTCCAATGGATTTTTGTTTATATTTACCTCTTCACTTTTTCCCCTTTTAGTTCACATTTTTTCTTTCATTTTTAGATTCCATCTTTCCCTTTTTAGTTCAATGGTTCATCATTCCCTCCTTAGGTTCCCACTTTCTAGTCAAATCTTCTTAAAAATTTATATATTATTTGTAATAAAAAAATATATTTCATTGCCTTTCTACTATAATATCTTATATACTTATTTTCAACCTTTTTTTTACTATTGTAATCATAATATTATTCAATAAAATTTACTTTATAGGTTCTTCATTCCCTTCATAGATTCCCACTTTCCATAAAATCTTAGTAAAAAGGTATATAATATTTTTAATTACCAAATACATTTCACTCCCTTTCTAGCATGGTATTTTATCTACATTTTGTGATTTGGTTATTGAATATCCAAATTGTTCTATCTTACATCTCTCTATGTTTTTTATTATTGATTTCCATGTCTAAATTGTACATATAGTGACCCTAGCCTTTATACATATCATTAAATAATTTTAAGAATAATAATGCATCATATTACAAGCCAAGGATCATAAACTCTAGTGTCTTGGATGACTAGGTACATAAAACTAAAAACATGGGACTAAATAAAAAATTTATTTTTTTAATCTTCATAAAGATCTCTTATCTTCAATTGTGACCATAATTATCCATAGGATTACCTGGGGATAATAAGAAGAAAAGGATAAGCTATAAATCTCGTTAAGGGAAAAACATAAGAATAATGATTCAGCACATGGGTTAAAAGGCATGACATAATGATATAAAAAGGCATGAAACATATGATTTCATAACATATAAAAATTGGATCATATAAACATGGATTCATAATAATGTTGAAAAAACAAAAAACCTGAAATTAGCATGAGTCAAGGCTCATTGCTCATAGAGGATTATAAGTCAAATTTAACCACTAAGACCGATCCATATTGTAGCGCGAGTCAAGGCTAATCGCCAAGACCGTTGCACATAAAATTTCATGAGCCTCACCTTTACCCAATGAAATGGATTTCTATCTAGTCTCACCCATCTTAAAATATTCAATAATATTGTTTCCACATAAATAATCACACATAATCAATCATACATAAACATAATGGTACCCATGGAAAGAAATGGGTATCATAATCATGTCATAAAGTATAATGAATGGGTGTATCATACAAGTGTCCATGAAAGAAAGGAATTAAAAAATACCAAAAAAATCATAAGGTAAAGTAATCATATATTAGGGTATGTTATTTCAAATAGAAGTTATGACATGAAAGAAGAGTATTTATGAAATTTTTGCATTAAAACATTTTAGAGCAGTTTTAAGGGAAATACTAAAGAGCATTTAAAATTGAAAAGGTAATAATAGTTTACATAAAATCATATGTTAACCAATAAGGTTTTAATAATAAAAATATTGGTTTTATAAAAAAAATGGTTTCATAAAACATATTATATAATGCTCTTGAAATTGTGTAAGAATTCATGATGTTCCTTTAAAATGGGTTTACTTTTCGGGAAGTATTGAGGAGATAACCATATAAAAACATGTATGTACCCAAATAATAATGAATGTAACTTCATACATGAGTTCATAGAATGTAAAAAACATGTAGAATATGTAAATAAAAATAAAAGTTAACTTTATTTGGTTAAAACGAAATATAGAGAATCCCGAAAGAATAATGGAGGTTCTGGTAGAATCCCTTACCTTAAGCACGACGGTATCCTTCACTTGATCATAATGTCATGGATAACCAAATTTCATTAATTTATTAATATATTCATGACATATTATACATATAATTGATTTATTATAGCCTTATTAACTTCATTCATGACCTTTTTGATGGGTTTAGAGGTTCAATTTCATTGTTTGGGAGCATTTGTTTCCTTGGTTTTCATGATTGGTTTACTTGTATACATGTAAGGATAAACATGTAAGATGATAATATTTATCCATAATTGAATTTTTATGTTATTAGTGAAAATATAGAAGATTACGTGGTTATAAAATTCATTTCTTTTCTTTGAGTTAAAGATGAATCATTATATAAAACAATAATGATAACAGTTTTGGTTAATTGGCAGTTCTTTGACCACAACGAACTCATTTTTTATAATAAATTAATAAAATTTGTAAAAAATATTCTAGAGGCTTACATAATTGTTATACATATATTTTAGTATTTTATTTCCATTAAAATGGTTTCATGACCTGAATTGAAGATGTTAATAGAAATTTAAAACCCATCGTCTTTGAATGTGATAAATTAACACATATCAGATGGTGTTTTCATTTCTATTATAATAGAGGTGGATAGAATAGATGATGATGAATTATTACATTGTCATAACAAAATTAAAATAAATGTAATGTACTATATTTATCATAACATTTGGATGAAAGGAGTTGAGGAAATAAAAATATATAATGGAATGGAAAGAGTAATTTACCTCTTGAATATATCTTCCTTGAGAGCCTCTTTAATGGAGAGTATTTGGTTTTTTTAAGAGGCCAAGGGCTGATAGACATTGTATATGGGATTAAAGAGACAATTTACCTGATTTGAACAAGGAACAAGGCTTTATAGTAGTAAATTGAAAAGGTACAAATGGGTGGAATTTATAGTGGAGGAGAGGAGGGGTTTCCCATTATTTTTAATCATTAGTTTATGATTATTGCCCAATACTATCAATAGTATTGATTATTGTGGCCAAAAACAGTAAAGGGATCATGTGAGTTCGAACAAATTTCCATTTACATCATCCATGATTCAATAATGATGCATAAATTTTGGTTTTAGCATTTATTGTAAATTATCGTATTTTACTATTCATTAACAATTCAAGTAATTCAGAAAAATACCAAAAATTCACCCCTACCATTTTTCGACATGTAGAATTCAAAAATAAAATTTCTTTTAAGAAAATAATTTTCTAAATTTGTAAAATTTAATTTTTAATTAAAATCATAATTTACTAGAAAAATACAAAATTTAAAATGAAAAATGCTTTTCTAACACTTTGAAAAGTTAATTACGGTCTCACAAAATTTTCTCAGCATCATAAAAATAATAATTTAGGAATTTGTTTTATGAAAATAATTTTAATTTTAATTTTTAAAATTATTCCTATAATTTTAATTAAATATACTAGACTTACCAAAATACCAACACTTTATAAATAATTCTTTAAAAAATATTTACTTATACAATGATATAATTATATGATAAATTTTATTTATAATATATTTAGTGAGGTTACTATTTAATTAGATAGTTTACTATTAATAAGGGTCTCATTACTATTCCAAAGGTCGTGTTACTAGTTCATCAGTATATATTCATTAACTTCTAGAGATACCTTTTGGATTAATCATTCTTCATTTATAAGGTTTTTATTGTGTTATATATGTAATCTTATATGATTATACTATAAGACATAATTATAAGAAGGGAATTACATTGATAAAACATTGGGTCATTACATTCTTCCCCCCATAAGAACTTTCACCCTCAAAATTTCATTTTACATTCTATGCCATAAATAGGTGAAGGTAGTTTTCCTTCATTTCCTCTTCTAGTTACCATGTTACCTCTTCATAATTACGGTTCCACCAAAGTAATTTGACTAGGTGAGTAGTCTTTTTATGTATAAATTTTTCTCCACGATCCAATATCTTCACTAGCTTATCCTCGTAAGAAAGATCGTTCTCTAACTGCACCACCTCTAAAGAAAGCACATGTGAATGATCTTGTATGTACTCTCATAATAGGGATACATGGAAGAAATCGTGCAATTTAGACATGGTAGGTGGAATTTCTAGTCAATAGACTACAACTCTTACATGATCAAGATCCTATAAGGGGTCGATGTACACAATACATAGATTTTCTTTCTTTAAAAACCTCATGACCTTCTTCCCTATGGATTTGAGGAGGAATACCATGTCTCCAACTTTGAACTCAAGGTCATGTCGATGATTTTCTGCATAACTCTTTTGTCCACTTTGGGAAGGCTTGATGTGTTGCTAACTAGTTTTCATCTACTCCACCATTCCTTAAACCATTTTAGGTCTTAGTTGATTATGATCATTGACTTGTTCCCAACATGTCGAGCTTCTATACCTTTTCCCATAAAGGTATTCATATGGTTTCATTCAGATGTTAGAGTGGAAACTGTTGTTGTAGGAGAATCCAACCATTTTAAGATATTGGTATCACCATCCTTTGATGTCCATAAAACATGATCTCAATATATCGTCCAATGTTTGAATAGTTTTCTTAGATTGTCCATTAGTTTGAGGATTATATGTCGTACTAAAGTTTAATTCTGTTCATAGAGCATGCTAGAGACCTTTTGAGAACATCAAGGTGAATCTTGGATCTCTATCGGATATAATAGATAGTGGAAACACATGAATCCTTACCACCACTTTGATATAAATTAGTGTGAGTTGATGCAATGAGAAGTCCTCTTGAATTGTGATAAAATGAGTTGTCTTTGTAATAAGATCCACATTAACCAATATAGAATTTTTCACTATGGATGTCCTTGGAATTCCAGTGACAAAGTACATAGTGATGTTCTCCCACTTCTATGTTGGAATGGTTATTAGTTGCATCATCGCCTTATAATTTTTCCTTTAATAATTCACTTGTTGAGATAACAGGTACTTTGATGTATATTTACCGATACCCTTCTTCATATTGTCCTAGTAGAAGTTTTCTCTGGGATCTTGATACATCTTTTTTCCCCTAGGTGAATAGTGATGTTTGAGCTACATGAAGCATTCAAAATATCCTTCATTAGCTCTAGATCAGATGGTACATATAATCATGACCCAAATCTTGAAAGTCCTTCATCATAAACCTTGAGCCCATAGGATTTTTCATTTCTGATAGCATCCACCCTTTTCTGAATTTCCATATCATTTCTTTGAGAATCCATTATTTTCTCCATGAGGGATGGTTGAGAAATCATTTGATAAAGGATTAATGACATTCCTCCATTAATGATTCCCAGGTTCATCCTCTGTGAATCAAAGAAGATTGGATCCTTTTCAATTATCATCATTGAATAAGATGTGGGATCCTTTCTACTTAGAGAATCTGTCACCTTATTTTTCTTACAAGGATGGTAGTAGATTGATTAGTAATAATACTTGATGAGATCTAAACATATTATCTTGTGGATATTAATATTCATCGGTGTTAACAAATATTTGAGACTCTTATGATCAGTATATATCTTACACTTTTCCCTATAAATATAATGCTTCCATATTTTCAACACAAAGATCATAGACACCAACTCCAAATAATGTGTGGTATAGTTTTTCTCATGGATTTTCAGCTACCATGAGACTTAGGCTATCACTTTATCATTTTCCATCAGTACAGGGCCTAATCCTTTCTTTGAAGCATCATTGTACACCATAAATATTTCTCCACTTATTGGGTGTGTCAGTACTGGCACAATGATAAGACACTTTTTGAGATCCTTAAATATTTCCTCACATCCTTGAGTCTAGAATAACTTCAATCCCTTCCATGTCATCTTGGTCATTGGGTTTGAAAATATTGGGAGTTTTGCCAAAAATTGTCGATCATACCCGGATAGACCTAAAAATATGTGGATTTCTATTACATATGTTGGCCTAGGCCACTCTTCAATTGACTTTGTAATCGAAGGGTGCACATATATTCCTCTATTAGTGATAACATTCCCCTAGGATGATACTTCATCCATCCAGAACTCATAATTACTATAATTTTCATAAGGTTTATCCCTTTGTAAAGTAATCATCATATTATTCAAATACTCCTCATGTTCCTCCATTCTCTTATAGTAAATCTGAATATCCTCGATAAAAACTACCACAAATTTGTTGAGGTAATCTATAAATACTTTATTCATTAAACCCGTAAATATTTATGGAGAATTATTGAGTCTTATGTTAATCACTATAAACTCATAGTTTCCATACCTTTTTTGAAAGGTAGTTTTGGGAGTATCTTCCTTACCCACCATTAATTGGTGATATCCTGACCGAACTTCCACCGTAGAGAAATAACTATCCCCATGTATCTGATAGAACAATTCATCTATCTGAGTGAAGGGATACTTGTTATTTATTTTTATTTTATTGAGATCATGATAATCAATATAGAGGTTCATTGAACCATCCTTATTCTTAACAAAGTGGACTGATGTACCCCATGGTGAAGCACTTGGGTGTATAAAACCCTTCTCCAGATTATACTATAACTACTTATTAAGCTCTTCCAGCTCAATGATTTCCATTCTATAATGTGACTTTTATATATTTATGTATCTAATAATATGTTAAATTGAGAACTAAATTGCTCGATTAAGAGGAAGATTGGGAAATTCTTCATGTCTTCGAGCATGATTATCTCCTTTTTCTGAATCATTTGAGGTAGATATGCTTGCTCATAAGATATTAAAATCTACACATAATACAATTATTCTAAAGGAGATTCATCTTTCACCTTACAATTTTAATGAATTGGAGGATTCTTTGGGATGTGAATAGTGATCTCCCTTTCCCGAAATTTGATGTTTTATTTGTATAAAGATAGCCAATCCATGAATAAGATGACATAGAACTCCACTGAAGGAAGTATGAAAATATTTTCTTAGAGGTTTAGTCAACAAACATTTACTAGAGAGGAGTTATAAACCATGTACTTAATAATTTCCCCATTCATTATTCTCATAGATAAGTCAACCTCCAAATTTTGAGGTGGTGTTTGAATAGTTCTACTAAATATAAAAGATATGAAAGAATGTGTAGAAGGAGAATAAAATAGAATGTTCTCTATTCTTGGATTAATAACTAGCATACCTTTCACCACATTGTTGTTTGGCTCCACCTCAGTAGTAGTGATAGCATAATCCCTTATTTGTTTCCCTAGATGTTGTTGTTTATTACCTCCTACAACCCTTGACATAGGGAAATTGTTTTCATAATTCTCATTATCCTTGAATTTGTAACCCTAAACTATAGGATGATTGTTGATCTTAACCTTTCATTCTTCTTCAACGTTAGTGGGATTCTTCATATCTCATCGGCAGTTCTTATCCAGATGTTCGATTCTTCCACATTTGAAGTAATTCCTGGTCCACTTTAAATAGTTCCCATGAATCCTATTCCCCTAATTTTTAAATGTGGGATGTTATCTCTTCTTTCCATCAAGGAATTTATTTTCTAAACCACCCATATTAGACTCCATTTTCTATTTTTTCACTAGACCCACAATAAAATTGAGAGTCTTTGATCTCCATTTCAACATTACAGAAGCAATGAACAATCTATTCATAACTATCAAATTCATGAACCTCCAACACATTTTATAGACTCAAAATTATTCTACTAAAGAACCAATCTAAGTTTATTTATTTGTTCATGACAAATCCAGAGGTGTATCTCACAAGATTTGTGAGGTTTTCTTCAAACGCCTCGATGGACTCATATTCATTCTACTTGCGTTTGAGAAACAATCTTTCCATCTTGAGGTAGAGGATTTGGGGAAAATATTTATTGAAAAATATTTTATTTAATTATTCCCAATCCATGGAACCAATTTCCTCTTGGTTATTAATATTATTGATTAGTTTCCACCACTGATCATCTTCCCCATCAAAATGATAAATCGCTATTATAACTTTATATTCTTCTAAGCACTAGAGGACCTAGAATATCTTTTCAAAGGAGTTAATCCACTATTCCCTAAGGAGAGGATCAAAAGATCCACTAAAAATGGTAGGCCTTTTACACATTAAAGATTCAATGGAAACTTTCTCTTTCCATGGAAGCGGATGGCCTTCCACATTATTCAAGTTATTATTCATAACTAGATATAGCTGGGAAAGTATTTTCATAATGTTTTGATCACCCATTCCAATTATATTAGACATATAATTAGGGAAATCATAACATTTATTATCACATTGATTTTTTACACATGTTCTTTTATTTATTTCCACTTAATAATAAAAATAACATACAATTAAGGGGTTGAATACTTAATTAATAATCATAAAAAAGGAAACATATATATATAATCATAAAATATCAAAGGAAAAGTATATCCTAACAGTTGATTCTATAGGTTTCAATCTAGGTTATCCTTGATATGTTTCTTACAATATATTCTTTAGGGATCATTTTTTATTCCCTTAATAATTGATCCTAATGAGCTTTTGAATTTACCAAAGCATATCTCCCTGGGGTGTCAAACCTGGAGTGCAGTAAGTCCAGTTGTCATGCACCAATTCTAATTCAAGTCTAGCTCAATGTGTTGTTTTTAGGTTTTACCCCTACATACATATATTCTAAAGACACATACACTTGTTCGTATCCATACAGGGATGTATTTTCCTTATAAACCACTTACTCTTATACTTACCAAAATTTAGGGATGTTTTCTTATACTTAGTCTCGTCCATATAGTTATTGGTAAATTAATTTATTCCTAATTTCCAAAAATAAATAGACCATCCTCTGATACAAAATATATCAACTGTATCCTTTTACACATATCATTACATGATTTTAATCATAATAAAGCATCATATTACAAGCCAATGATCGTAAATTCTAGTGCCTTGAAAGACTAGGTACGTAAAACTGTAAACATGGAACTAAATAAAAAACTTATTTATTTAATTTTAATAAGTAGATAATAAAATCTATTATGGTCATAAATCTTTATATGATAACATTGGGATGATAAGAACAAAGGGATGAGGTAAAATCCCATTAAGGGAATAAAAATTAGAAATATATTTAGTACTTGGGTTAGAAGGCATGGCATAATGATATAAAATGGAATAGAAAAATTGAAATAATAACATATAAACATGGGATCATATAAACAAGTAGTCATTATAATGTTTAAGAAACTTAAAATATGACTTTAGCATTATTCAAGGCTTGTTGAACATAGAGGAGTACAAGTCAAGGTTAACCACCAAGACCGTTGCACATCGGAGCACGAGTCAAGGCTAACCGCCCAAACCGTTTCACATAACATATCATGAGACTCAACATTACCCAATAAATTGGAATGATATCTGGGAAAACCCATATTAACATGTTCATGAATATTATTTCCACATAATTAATCGTACATAATCAATCATACATAAGAATAAGGGTACTTCTGTTATGAAATGGGTATCAAAATCTTGTTATAAAGCATAATGAATGGGTGTATCATACATGTGTCCATGAAAGAAAGAAATTAAAACATTTATGGAAATTCATAAGGTAAAATAATCATATATGATGGTAAGTTATGTCAAAAAAAAGTGATAACATTTAAGAATAGTATTTAAGAAATTTTAGCATTAAAACATTTTAACACTATTTTAAAGGAAATACTAATGAGAATTGAAAATAGAAAAGGGGATAATATTTTATATGAAAATAGAAGTGAACCAGGAATGATTCAAAAATAAAAATATTGGTTTTATAAAAATTATTTTGTCTTGAAATAGATTATAGTGTGCTCTTAAAATTGAGTAAGAATTCAAGAAGTTCCCTTAAAACAGGTTTTCTTTTTGGGAAGTATTGTGGTGGGAACGATTTAAAAACACATAGATACCAGAAAGATATTTTTAAATGTAAATTGATAAATGATTTTGTATTCTGTAGAAATAATTTAGAATATTTACATAAAAATAATATATAACTTAATTTGGGTAAAAATAAAGATAGAGCATCCTGAAGGAATAATGGAGCTTCGAATAGAATCCTTTACCTTAAGCGTGATGGTGTCCTTCACGTGATCTAAATGTTTTGGATAACCAAATTACATTAATTAATTCATATTTACATAACCTATTATACATTTAATTGATTTATTAAAACCATATTAAGTTCATTCATGACCTTTTTTATGGGTTTAGAGGTTCAATTTCATTGTATGGGAGCATTTGTCTCCTTGGTTTTCATGATTGGTTTACTTATATAAAAGTATGGATAAACATGTAAGATGAAAATGGTTTTCCAGAATTGAAGTTTTATATTATTAGTGATCATACAAAAAATTATGTGGTAATAAAATTCATTTGGTTATTTTGAGTGAAGATGAATCATTATATAAAAGTTTAATGATAACTGTTTTGGTTAATTGGCGGTTCTTTGACCACAACAACATCATTTTGATTTATAAGTTGATAACATGTGTAAAAAATATTCTAGAACCTTACATAAGATATAATACATATATTAAATCCTTTTTCAACCATAAAAATGGTTTCATGACCATAATTGAAGATGATAATATAAATTGAAAACACGTCGTCCTTGAATGTGATAAATTAACACATCTATAATTGTGTTTTCATTTCTAGTAAAAAATGAATGGGAAAGAATATATGATGATGAATTATTACATTATCAGAAAAAAATTCTAGTACATGTAATTTACTATAGTTATAATAACATCTGCATGAAATGAGTTGAGAAAATAAAAATAAAGGAACTTGAATAAAAGAAATGAAAAGATGAATTCACCTCTAGAATATATCATCCCCAAGAGCGATTTTAGGAGAGAGGATTTGGTTTTTTGAAGAGAAAAAGTGATGATGGACATGGATAAGGGGATTATGGATATATTTTATCAAAATTAAGATGATGAACAAGGATTCATAGGATTGAAGATAAGAGTAAATGAGGGGTGGTATTTATAGTGGAGGAGAGGAGGGGTTTCTCGTTTTTTAAATAATTAGTTTAATTTTTGTTTTTCAAGACTTTGAATAGTATTGATTCTTGTGACCAAAAATAGTAAATATATCATGTGAGTTTGAACTAATGGAAATTTACATTATCCTTGACTCAAGGAAGATGCATAAATTCATGTTTTTTGAATTTATCATAAATTATAGTATTTACTATTCATAAAAAAATTATGTATTTCAGAAAAATCCCAACAATTAACCCCTACAATTTTTCAATTTTTAGAATTAAAAAATGGACTCCCTTTTTTGAAAATAATTTTCTAAATATGTGAAATTTAATTTCTATTTGAAATCATAATTTACTTGAAAAATTAAAATTTTAAGATTAAAATTTCATTACTAACACTTTAAAAAATTAATTAATGTCTAATAAAATTATCTTATGATCATAAAAAAATAATTTATGAATTATTTTTATAAAAATAAATCTTATTTTAATTTATTAAATTAATTAAAAAATTTAATTATATTTACAGTACCTACAAAATTACCAACACTATTAATAATTTTTGAAAATAACTATTTACTTATACTGTGATATAATTATATCATCAATTTTTTTATACTTTCATTAGTGAGGTTACTATTCAATTGGTCAGTTTATTATTCATAAGGTTTACATTAGTTTTCCAATGTTCAAGTTACTATTTCATTTGTATAAGTTCCTTAACATCTTGAGATAACATCTACTTCACTCGTTCTACATTCTGTAGAGGTTGACAGTTGGTGCGATACCAACCGTTTTTCTTTCCAATAGTTTTTGTTGGATGGGATTTCCTTATTGAATGGGATGAAGGGGGATATTGTTGTAGTTCATCCTGGATCAATGGGAATTATGGCCATTATTCTCTTTATTTCACATGTAAATTATGGTAATTTATTCTCATTAATTTCACACATTTTCTCTATTGACCCTTTTTATATTGATGTAGAAATGATGGACTACAAACCGGGGAAATGAATATTCAAGAGAGGGGAGGGTAGAACACGCAACAACAACATAAGGCAGATTCTTGAGGTAAAAACATGGACAATGGTTTCATGTGTGGATGGCAGCAGACAATGGTGAATTAAGTTGTGCAATGAGGTGTTGCAACAATTCCTTGTGTTTGGTGTTGATATTTGAAGGGTGAAAAAATTTCACTGGATAAATATCTGAGAGGTGGCGGAGGAATATCGGGGTGTTTATTTCACAAAGGATTTATATGCTATTTCATTGTAATTTTTTTGTACTTCTACTTGTATTCTATGTACTCTATGATTAATAGTGGATTTTCTCTGAGGTGCCCCATGGTTTTTTAATCATGTCCATGGGAGGTTTTTTCCATTTTATAATCTATGTCTCCATTTATTATTATACCTTTTGATTTTTATGGTTCATTTACATTGAAGATTATCATGAAATATTGTTGTCTCAACCGAGCCTATCTTGGAGCCAATAAGCTTCCAACCCAACACTCTATTGCTCACATTCCAAGATAGGAATGTTTCATGGAAGGATTTAGAGGGATGTCTAGTGTCTTCTTTGAGTGTATGGAGATCTCATCGCTTCCATCATGTTTCACTACCTCCCGATATCACCCCTCAACTACTTCATGGTGGGTTCTATCGCGTAATGATGTGTTACATCACATTTTTCGATCACCATCTCATTGTTATGCTCATAGAGAGTTATAGTCCAAAAACACTTACATTTCATTTGACAGAGGTGGAGATGACTATTAAACTCTAGAATGTGTCCATTATGTTGGGACTCCCCATCGACGGTGTGTCTATGACGAGCTGAGTTGGTGTAGATTTTTTTGAGTTGGATCACATATTACTAGGAATCGAGGTCAATGATGATGGAAGGTGCATCGTCGTCAGTTGATTACACATATCATGGATAGACCATCACTTCACTCATCTAGCCAATGATACCAACAAGATCACTATGTTTTGATCTTTATGTGCACACATTTTGAGGCTGATCGGTCTCATAATATTCATTGATCACTCAACAAAATTTGAACAATTAATGTATTTACCTTTATTGGAGGACTTAGACTAGGGAGGGTGGTATAGATGGGGATCTACATGTCTCATATATATATATATATATATATATATATATATATATATATATATATATCGGGCGCTATACAGCACATATCACATCGATAAGAAGTAGATCACATGATATGTTATTCTTATATAGATGTGGATAAGGTATCACATCCCTCACTTATCTCCACATGGAAGGGAGCTATTATATGAACTTATTATTACTGATTTATTCATGTGGATAATGGTATGTTATTCCTTCATTATAATGTAAAAATAAAATGTATAACTTTATAATATGATATATAACTATAACTATGTTATCTATAGGTAGATTGAGGCACATCCACATTCAGATACAACCAAACATGATGTCCACACATACAGACTTATGCTGGAAATTCTTGGACCAGACGATGTAAGTGGTTAGTAATTATATAGTTAAATAATTATTCTTTATTGTACATCTATTCATTTATTAATTTATTATTAATTTTTTTCTGATTTCATGGATTTCATATGAGGAGGCTATCATCTAGAGTCTCCCACCATATTGCATGGGGATGTTTGTTGTCGGCTCATGCATTGTTCCTATGATTCGTTTTCATATTATTGAGTGTAATTAGACTAATAGGGTTATGAAGTAGATTATATTATATCAGACCATTCCTACACCGCTTAGCCAATTACCTTCTCTTCATTCCCTTGAGATGCAAGGGAAGAGATACTTTGACTGGAAAAGATATTATGGTTGATATATTGAGATGTGGGATTGAAGACATTAGTCCCAATTATGGGGGTTCAGTACAATATGTATGCATTAATTCAATAAACTGGATTACGCTCCCTAGTACAGCATGTCCCTAATAAGACGTCCTATGTGAAAAAATATTGGGATATCATGTCTTGGTAATAATTCTTCCTTCCACTATTGAATAGGTTTTTTATTAACAATACTAGACAAAATCATTTTTTCATAGGATTCTTGTATCACTCATATCCTTCACGTCAATGATCGGGTAGAGGGAGGCGCATTTGAATAGGCATATTTTCATAGATTTGTGAGTGAGTTGCTCTCTCCCATGGAGGATATTTATCATGGTATTTTATTTGATAATCCAAGAAATTTTGAGGCTAATGAGCATTATATAGATGTTTGAGGGGGTGATGACCTTGTTCTGGTTGCATATGTGCCACATGAGGTGGGTGTTCATCATGATTAGTTAAATAATCCTCTAGATCCTATTTCACATAATCAATAGCCATATCTAGAAGAACAAGAATAGTGGGGGTCATTACCATGTCATATTTTATTATAGATATAGATGCTGACTTGTCTTTGTTGCATTATTTATTAGTGTATAATCTATAGATATCTTTAGCATAGTATCTGTCTTGTTCATATATTGGTGAGATGTTCAGCAAAAAACAACTATCAATAGAGGTAGGAGATGGTACATGAGGTGATACTATACATCAACCATCTTACACACTTGATGATGTGGAGGTGGGTTCTAGATATGATATACATGGGCAGCATACCCTAGAGAAGATATGTTGACAAACACGACATGGACGCATTATATAGAGATGGTTGTAACAGCAGTGTTATAGTAGTGGTGGAGGTACTGTACTGAGAACTCTAGTGGTAGTGGTACTGTAGCAGAAACTATAGTAGCCTGGATAATGTAGTAATACTATTCACTAGAGGACCCTTTGGGGGAAAATGGGCTTTCATGCCCCTGGGCCTTTGAGCTATGAAATGGGTCTCCCTCGACCCAGATAAAAAGGGGTATTTGATTTTCTTTAATAATCAAATGATTCTTCATCCCCAAACTTTAAAAAAATAATGTAGTTGGGGTGGTTCTTGAGTGGTAAACCTCGTAAGCCAGCATCCAAAATACCCTAGTTCAAAATTGGGTAGGATCAATTTCCTGAGTACTGTAGTATCACTATAGAAGCTGTAGATTTGTAGCAGTAATGACATTATAATAGAAATGGGTACTGTATCATGTACTGTAGCGATGACAGTACTATTGCAGGTATTGTAGCAGCTTGAGTACTATAGTAGTACTATTCATAGGAGGGAATTTTAGGCCAAATGGGTTTTTGGGACTAGAATTTGGGCTTTCATGTAACGACCCAAAATTTTGAATAAATCTTGTTTCCTAATTTTGTGTGTTATTTTATACTCAAAAAAACTATTTCATTTGATAACATGAGTATAATTAAAATGAGACTGTTGGGTTTCGACTATTATATGATCGTTGGTTAATATGACCACTGGAAACTAAACGTTTTGATTATTGTCTCTAAATACAAGTGATCTTGGTTAATTAACATAAAAAGAAGATTCGATGGCCTCTCCTAGTAGTCTTGGACCGATCGAAGCCCATCTAACAGAACTTGGGAAGGAGGTAGCACCACTGGGATTTGCTCTGGACCAAACCCAATCCGAACTTCATCATGTGAAGCTAGAACGGAATCTCCTTCACGAGAAGTTCAAACTGATAAAAATTACTACTCGTGCGATGTTGGCTGAGCTGCCCTCAGATTCTCTCACCTTAGCACACCTTACACTTAGGTCTTATGCTGGTGTGATAAGGGGCTATGTAAGGAGACCATAACTGCCTTGTGTAATCCTTTGTTTTAAATAAAAAATTTGATTTCTTCTTATGATGAAGTTTATGAATTTTCAAATGACCGGATAAATATAGTATGCATATTTTTGATGAATTTTAGAAAAAGGATATTTTAAAAATGTTTATGTAAACCTAAAATAATTAAAAATGTGTAATTATTTTCAAAAACTGGTCTGCTACAATTATGTTCAGTATGAAATTTAGAGTCTAATAAGATCAACTTGATTTTTGATGAATAGTAAATTATGAATAGTGATTTTTCACCTAGGATTATTAATGTGACCAAATGGATTAGTAATCTCACTTAAAGAAAGTTTTAAAATAATTTAGACACCTTGTTTAAGTAATGTGATTCAATAAAATGGGTAAATAACGATTTCATAAATTTTTAGTCAAGTATTAGTTTTTTCGAATGAATAGTGTTTTTTAATTAAAAATTAAATTAAAAATAATTAGAAAATTACTTTTATAAAATGTACTTTATTTTTGAACTCAGAGCATCGATATTATTTTATGGTAATTTTTGGGGATTTTTCTGAAAAAAATGAATTTTGGGTGAATAGTGTATTTATTTAAAAATTAAATTAAAAATACTTAGAAATTTTTTTTTATAAAATAGAGTTCATTTTTGTAATCAGAGCATCGATATTTGGTTAAGGAGAAATTTTGGGATTTTTCTGAGAAAGATGAATTTTCAGTGAATAGTAAAAATGCAGTTTTAGGGTTTCGGTATGTTTAATGACATCATAACTATGTCATGATGATGTCATGAGATATTTTAAGTGTTGGCCGACCAAAGGTGATGAATTATTGTATGGGGGACCCGTGTGGCCTAACTCCATGGGAAATACCATGGGAGAGCCCATGGGTTTGAGAAAACCACTTGTGAGGTGTCCCTTGGCCATTAATACCTTGTCCCCTCACATTCCCTATAAATACCCACCCTTTCCTCCTTTAGTTTTCACTCTCAACTCTCCCCCAATAAATATTTTGTCTCATTACCTCCCAAGGAGTCCTCTCAAGGTGCCCCTAATCCCCCAAGGTACAAACCTTTGAGTTTTAAGAGTTACGTTTTAAGGTAAGGGATCCGACCTCTCTCTTTCTTTTCAAGTAATATCTTTTATATAATTTCATTTATGCTCCATAATCTTATGTTTAAGGATGTTATTTTATATTCATCTTACTTCCCTTTTCAAATTCATATGATGAGAGACCCTATTTGATCTCGTCAATTCATTTTTCTTGAAGTTTAAGTGGCGTTGTTAGGATGCCGAATTTTTAAGGGATTCGTTCACCTTTCTCATTTTTCAAAGTTCTACTTTCATGTCAAATATTTCAAGTTCCTTTTTATTATGTTGCGGTATGATCTCTAAATCTATCATACTGATATTTTATGTTCATATGATGAGTGACCCTGTTTTATCTCATCAATTCATTTTTTTTTTGAAGTTTAAGTGGCGCCGTTAGACTGCCGAATTTTTAAGGGATTCTTTCACCTTTATCATTTTTCAAAGTTCTACTTTCATGTCAAGTCTTTCAAGTTCCTTTTTATTATGTTGGGGTATGATCTCTATATATATCATACTGAAATTTTATGTTCATATGATGAGAGACACTATTTGATCTCGTCAAATCATTTTTGTTGATGTTTAAGTGATGCCCTTAGGCTGCCGAATTTTCATAAGAGAAATCTTATTTTTGTCTTCCTTTCATGTTCTTCATTTCATATGGTATGTCTTTAAAATAATATTACCATGTTCTTAAATCCTTTATATTCTTCTCCCCTACTGTTTTATGGATAATTTATGAGTGGGTAACCCATGTCCCCTCTCTTTTCAATGTTTTCCAAAACCTCGTAACATAGCCGTTATGCTGTAGAATTTCCGTCTCAAAATGTCTCTCTCTTATTCACAAATTCATTTATTTTATTAACTTAATACTCAAAGATCTTTCTTCTAAAGGGGTATTCACATATATACCAAAATTTTCTATTTTAAATTCTGGGATTTACATACATGAGACCCACTTTCCCTTTACATGGGTTTAAAGTGACATAAAGATCATGTCTTTATAGCAGTTTTTAAAACATTATGATTATGAAATGAAACCCATTTCTTTTATGCTATATGGGTTGTTTATGAAATTATCGATGAGGATATATGTGTATCACATGATAATAAAGTCAAATTTAAGGGTGCGCCCTGATAGCGCTCCAATGCATTGAGAAAATACTAAATCTCTAGAGATGACAATTTAGACTGATACCTTGGTGAATAACCTTGGTAATTTTTATTGACACCTTGGGGATGGACCTTGGTGAAACATAAATGATTGTATTTGTTAGATGTTGTATCCACATCTTCAAGTTATTAAATACGTTATTTTTATTATGATATTCCTCATTATTTCTTTTTCATGCCTTAAAGTTCTTTTTCGTGACTTTATTGATGTATCTCATGTTCACATGTTAAATGTTTCCCTTGTTTCCCTTACTGGGCCTTTTGCTCACCCTTTCCTTTGATGTATGCTCCCATGTTATGATATGTTGTAATGAACCTAGGATGAACAAATGAAGAAGCCTTTAAAGTGTTTAAGAAGACTGTTTTTTTTTCATGTAATAAGTTCCTGGTTTCCAAGACACTAATCCTTAAAGATCCTCAGTTTTGTAAAATGTAATAAAAAGTTATGTTATAAAAAGAAGGGATGATATAGTTGGTATCAAAGGGAGGTTTAGTTATTTGTGGAAATTAGGATATGAAAACTGTAGGAAGAAGCCTATAGAAAATTTTATATATAGGAAATATTCTTGGTATTTTGGTGAGTATTGAGTAAGGGGTTGCCAAGAAAATACATCACTGTCTGGATACGAGCAGGTAGAGGTGGCTCTGGCACAGATGTACATAGGGGTAAAACCTAAAAACACCACTTTTAGCTAGACTCAAACGGGAACTGGTACACGACAACGGGTCTTGCTGCACTCTTGGTTACGACACTCCCGGGGGATATGATTTGGTAAATTCATAAGCTTAGTATGAACCATTATTAAAGAAACAAAGATAAAATAAAATAAAGATTCACATAAGAATATATGATCATGGATAACCTAGATTGGAACCTAGGGGATCACAAGTTAGGGTATACTTTCCTTCTACAAGTTTATCCTTCTATGCTTAAAGTTTCCTTTTAATGATTATTGGCTAAGTATTCAAGCCCCTAATTGTACTTTCTTTGCGTAGTTAATGGTAGGAAATGGAAGAACATGTCCCAACAACCAATGTGATAGGAAATGTGACGATTTCTATATTAATATGACAGAGATGATTAGTGGATTAAAAGATTATTATTATTTTGGAAGACGTTCACTATTCTGGGAACCCTATTTGATCGAGGTAAATAGATTACTACGGTATTCTCTTTGACGAGTAAAGTTTGACTTATATTTTGAAGAATCAATGAATTTAAGGTGTACTTATAGTAATTTAGGTTACTTATGGAAATTATTATCCTATCTAGGGGAAAATATGTTTAGGTTAGCTTATTTTGTTATAAGATGTTAGGAGTGATTGATGTTGTTTGGAGATGAACGATGAAGTTTATTTTGGAAGACTATGTTATCAAATCTTTCTTGTATTTGGGCTTCAATATTAGTTTGATTTATTTTGAGGAATTTTAAGGACAGTTATAAATGGAATGGTCTATGATGAACATTGGGTAGTACTGTGGAATTTTGAAAATTTAAAGAAGTTTCCCTTCCTATGGGATTCTATCTTTTTGAAGAGTTGTTTTATCTTACCCTTTCTATTTTTGGGATAATAGAAGAAATAGATAGTTAATCTTTGGTGGATTATGTGATTCTCTAGAATATGATTCTTGTGCTTTGATGAGACCAAGTAGTTTTTAATGCTCATCATTTGGAGAAAAGATTAGTTTTGGTAGAAACTTATTAAAGGGTGAAACTCTACTTGAAGGTAGGTGTATTTCCTTGTGTTTTATTCTATGTAGTAAATGAATTCCTCAATACTATGAAAAGGAATGTAAAACAAAAACATTGTCTATTAACATTTCCTACTGGGAAATCAAATACCATTTAACCCATCATAAGTTTGTGATTTTCTTGTTGTTAACTTTCTCCTAATCATGTTTTCTATCACTCTTCCTTAGAATGTGACCCTTTGTTTTCTCCTCCATGTACATGTTTTCCTACATGGAATCCTAGTATTGGTTAACTGGGGTGGCCTTTGTACTTCCTTTTCTTTCTTTTAAAGTAATAGTGTTACTGACTCTTTTTCTGATGTGGGACTTTCAATGAAATTTCAAAACCCGATTTTAAAAAACTGCGGGGATGCAATTTATTAAGGGGGAAGATTGTAACGACCCGAAATTTTGAATAAATCTTGTTTCTTAATTTTGTGTGTTATTTTATACTCAATAAAACAGTTTCATTTGATAACATGAGTATAATTAAAATGAGACTGTTGGGGTTTGACTGTTATATGATCGTTGATTAATATGACCACTGGAAACTAAACTTTTTGATTATTGTCTCTAAATACAAGTGATCTTGGTTAGTTAATATAGAAAGAAGATTTGATGGCCTCGCCCAGTAGTCTTGGACCGATCGAAGCCCATCTAACAGAACATGGGAAGGAGGTAGCACCACTGGGCTTTGCTCTGGACCAAACCTAATCCAAACTTCATCATGTGATGCTAGAACGGAATCGCCTTTGCGAGAAGTTCAAAATGATAGAAATTACTACTCGTGTGATGTTGGCTGAGCCGCCCTCAGATTCTCTCACCTTAGCACACCTTACACTTAGGTCCTATGCTGGAATGATAAGAAGCTATGTAAGGAGACCGTAACTGCCTTGTGTAATCCTTTATTTTAAATAAAAATTTTGATTTCTTCTTATGATGAAGTTTATGAATTTTCAAATGACCGGATAAATATAGTATGCATATTTTTGATGAATTTTAGAAAAAGGATATTTTAAAAATGTTTATGTAAACCTTAAATAATTAAAAATTTGTAATGATTTTCAAAAAAATGGTCTTCTACAATTATGTTCAGTATAAAATTTAGAGTCTAATAAGATCAACTTCATTTTTGATGAATAGTAAATTAAGAATAGTGATTTTTTTCTTAGGATTAGTAATGTGACCAAATGGATTAGTAATCTCACTTAAAGAAAGTTTTAATATAATTTAGACACCTTGTTTAAGTAATGTGATTCAATAAAATAGGTAAATAACGGTTTCATAAATTATTAGTCAAGTATTAGTTTTTTCAAGTGAATAGTGTTTTTTAATTAAAAATTAAATTAAAAAAATTAGAAAATTATTTTTATAAAATGGACTTTATTTTTGAACTCAGAGCATCGATATTATGTTATGGTAATTTTTGGGGATTTTTCTGAAAAAATGAATTTTGGGTGAATAGTGTATTTATTTAAAATTTAATTAAAATTATTTAGAAAATTATTTTTATAAAATGGAGTTCATTTTTGTAATCAGAGCATTGATATTTGGTTAAGGAGAAATTTTGGGATTTTTCTGAGAAAGATGAATTTTCAGTGAACAGTAAAAATGCAGTTTTAGGGTTTCGGTATGTTTAATGACATCATAACAGTGTCATGATGATGTCATGAGATATTTTAAGGTTTGGCCGACCAAAGGTGATGCATTATTGTATGGGGGGGCCCATATGGACCAACTCCATGGGAAATACCATGGGAGAGCCCATGGTTTTGAGAAAACCACTTGTGAGGTGTCCCTTGGCCATTAATACCTTGTCCCCTCACATTCCCTATAAATACCCACCCTTTACTCCTTTAGTTTTCACCCCCAACGAAACTCTGGTCTCATTAGTTCCCAAGGAGTCCTCTCAAGGTGCCCCCAAACCCTCAAGGTCCAAACCTTTGAATTTTAAGAGTTACGTTTTAAGGTAAAAGATCTGAACTCTCTCTTTCTTTTCAAGTAATCTCTTTTTTGTCATTTCTTTTATGGTTCATGATCTTATGTTGAAGGATGTTATTTTATATTCATCTTACTGAACTTTTCATTTTCATATGATGACAGACCCTATTTGTTCTCTTCAATTCATTTTTGTTGAATTTTATGTGGCGTCGTTAGGATGCCAAATTTCTAAGGGATTCGTTCACCTTTTTCATTTTTCAAAGGTCTACTTTCATGTCAAGTCTTTCAAGTTCCTTTTTATTATGTTGGGGTATGATCTCTAAATCTATCATATGGATATTTTATGTTCATATTATGATAGACCCTATTTGATCTCATCAATTCATTTTTGTTGAAGTTTAAGTGGTGTCGTTAGGCTGCTGAATTTTTAAGGGATTCTTTCACCTTTCTCGTTTTTCAAAGTTCTACTTTCTTGTGAAGTCTTTCAAGTTACTTTTTATTATGTTAGGGTATGATCTATATATCTATCATAATTAACTTTTATGTTCATATGATGAGAGACCCTATTTGATATCGTCAAATAATTTTTGTTGAAGTTTAAGTGACGCCCTTAGGCTGCCGATTTTTCATAAGAGAAATCTTATTTTTGTCTTCCTTTCATGTTCTTCATTTCATATGGTATTTATTTAAAATTTCATTACCATGTTCGTAAATCCTTTATATTCTGTTCCCATACTATTTTATGGATCATTTATGAGTGGTTGACCCATGTCCCCTCTCTTTTCAATGTTTTCTAAAACCTCGTAACATAGCCGTTATGATGCAGAATTCCCGTCTCAAAATGTATCTCTCTTATTCTCAAATTCATTTATTTTATTAATTGAATACTCAAAGCTCTTTATTATAAAGGGGTATTCACATATATACCAAAATGTTCTATTTTAAATTCTGGGATTTACATACATGATACCTGCTTTCCCTTTCGTGGGTTTAAAGTGACATAAAGATCATGTCTTTAATGCAGTTTTTAAAACGTTATGATTATGAAATGAAACCCATTTCTTTTATGCTATATGGGTTGTTTAAAAAATTATTTATGATGATATATGTGTCTCACATGATAATAAAATCAAATTTAAGGGTGCGCCCTGATAGCGCTCCAATACATTGGGTAAAGACTTAATCTCTAGAGATTACCATATAGACTGATACCTTGGGGAATAACCTTGGTAGTTTTTATTGACACCTTGGGGATGGAACTTTGTGAAACAGAAATGATTGTCTTTGTTAAATGTTGTAGCCACATCTTCAAGTTATTAAATACGTTATTTTTATTATGATATGACTCATGATTTCTTTCTCATGCCTTAATGTTCTTTTTCATGACTTTATTGATGTATCTCATGTTCACATGTTAAATGTTTTCCTTGTTTCCCTTACTGGGCCTTTTGCTTGCCCTTTCCTTTGATGTATGCTCCCAGGTTATTATATATTGTAATGAACCTAGGATGAACAAATGAATAATCCTTTCAAGTGTTTTAGAAGAATTTGTTTCCCTCGTGTAATAAGTTCCTAGTTTACAAGACACTAAACCTTATAGATCCTCGGTTTTGTAAAATGTAATGAAAAGTTATGTTATAAAAGGCGGGATGCTATATTTCATGCCCTCGGTCCCTTTGTATATGTTCATGATCCACTTGGCCTTGGGACTATAGGCTATGTAATGATTCTCTCTCTACGTATATTGAAATAGGTCTTTAATTTCATAATAAAAAATGGTCAGGCCCGAACATTTAACAAAAAACTACATTAGTAATAATAATAATTACTATTTGTTATTTATTTTAATACTACATAGAATTATTATCTATATTATAGATAAGAAATAATATTTTTATATTTATTATAAAATTTTAAAAAAATTATTATTTTGAATTCAATAAATATTATTAATATTTATTAATTAATTTATGATTATTTTTTATTATACGTAATATGGATTATAATAATTCTTATTAATATGATAAATAATCAACTTAAATTAATTATTAAATATTAATAATATTATTATTTTTAATTGTATAAATATTATTAATTTTAATTTTAAATATTATATTATTTCTTATAGAATAAACTAATTAAAAATTCAACATAATATATCAAGAATAATATCATTATTAATTAGTAAATATTTTTCTAAATATAAATTATTTTATTTACATTATTGTAAAATTAATATTACTTATAATTATATTAATTAATTCAATTCCATATTAATATATTATTAATTATTAATAAATAGAATAATTTATAATTTATAATTAATTTACATTTTAATAAATTACTAATAATTATATCGTAAAAATTTAAAAAATATTAATAACTAAAATCATAACAGAATAATATAATTATTGACTACTAAATACTTTTATAACTACAAAATATTTCATATACATAATTATATAATAAATATTATCTATAATGCTATTAATTTTAGTAATAACAAAATAATCTATTAATAATTAATAATAAAATGAATTTTTAATATATTACTAATAATTATATCCCCATGAAGTTGGCTCACTTTTAGCACTCTTTGAACAAGTCTCACTGTCAGCTTCTCCCTAATGTGCGCCTCATGTTTTCTCCTTCTTTTCAAATTGTAAATAATCTCAAAATATGATACTGAGTCTTCCAGTGTTTTTTTCCAGTAAATCCTGCCTTCAATGCCTATTATTTCTTAAATTTAAAACTATCAACACTTTTTATAAATTTTAACTATGTCTTTACTTCCTCTATAGTTGATGTTCTTGGTAGGGGGAGGGTAATTAGTCATGCATACCATCTGAAATTATTTTTGAGATCCTTAGTTGGGTGACCTTAGAAACCCTAAGGAAATGATCACATTGTATCACATCACATGGTTGGGTATGTTTGGACCACTTCCATTGAATTTTCAATGGACTCCAGGGATGATCAATTTAGGGTTTTGATCTGATTGGGAGCTCTAGGAGGAAACATAGTTATCAGAGCCACCTATAAAACAAATTAATCTCATGTTATTCATTCAACCATTGAGCCTTTTTTATTTAAGAATGATTATTTTTATGCTAGATTATAATTTCAACACATACATCAAAAATAATTTAATTCTAGGCCAATTTTAAATGTCTCATTACGAACATTTAATATGATCTAATAATTAATCTAGCACTGATGTGACACAATTCCTAAAACTGCATAATGTTGTCCATACATTCATTTTTCTCTTTATAGGAAATTATATTTATTTTTTTCTACTCAAAATAAACATTGATTTTATATATCATGTTTGGCTGTGTATAATTTGACTGTTGGTTTCTATGAATTTATTTACACCCAAGTTATTCATAACAATGTTGTGATCATATTCTCAATGGTTATATTCGATTATTTTAAATATGGTATATGATTCTACATATTTATTTAAATCAACATTCATAACATATGATATATTCTCACAACAAATATTAATACACTTTACCATTTAATGGATGAATCTCTTATATAATATTTAAATCGTTTTAGATGGCATGTGGGTGCAACCGTATTTATATTTCAAAAGTTTTATTTTATATAAATACTGGAAATTCACTTCCAATATAGCCAATAGTGATATAAATGGTTTATCAATAAATAGGTAATCCATGGTAAATCAGCATACTCAGGCATTCAAAAAAACATAATGAGAATGCATAATTCTCTTATAAGTAATATGTTAGTAGAAAAACATCCATCAAATAAATCCATCCTTCACCCCATGATGGATGCATACTGTTTTATAAATAAATTGATGCTAATGTATAATTTTATTAATATTTTATATTATAATTGATCCTCCATGTACAAAAGGATCATGACATGTATTTAATGTGTCAAGATCAGTAAGATTATGGTTTACCATAATTATCCAAAGGAAGTAAACCATGGGTTAAAAAATCAATGGCCCCAAAAATTTATTAGAAATAGATAGATACATATAACAATTGGTTGTGAAAAGAGTGTGAGTCACATATTCCACTAGAACAACAGAGGAAAAAACAATGCATTCCATCAAGAGAAAACAAAATAGTATGGAATTTCTTCTTTTGCATCTATTTCTCACATTCCATGAATTCCAATGACATCAATGATGAAGTTCTCTTCACCTTCTCAGGGTGACCCATGTGCCACCTCGATTATCCAAGATCTTATCAGTGCCACATTTCATGTATTTCCTTCGGTATGTCAGCATGTTATTCTCTAGGTTCAATTTATTTTCATTAATAATCCAACACGTCAACATCCTTTTGGGTTAATTATTTCATCTCTTATACAGGATCCTTTAAAGACTCCAAACCATGTTGTACATCAGGGTCATTTTCAGTCAGTAGGCTTCCCTCTAGACCCAAATGTATAGCCCCCACAGTTGGACTTTTTCTAATGTGGCCCTCTTTATGAGAGGGAGTATTTGAGCCCTCATCCACCTACACATTATAAGTAATACCATGAATCTTCTTGAGACATTTCACATAAGAAATTTTAAAGTTGGTAGTACTAATGGAATCAAGCATGGTGAAAAAAAAATTCAGCCAACTGATTAACTTTGGGAGGGTTCTTCCTAATATCAGCATTCCAAACAGAAACCTTAGGAGAACATCTATCCCTAACCTCAGTATAAGAAAATGCACCAGAGTCATGACTGGGAGGGTAATTTACAGTTGTATATGGAAGATCTACTACCTTAACATCCTGTACAGATTCCTCCACATTCTTGTTGATCATTTTTCCAGTAATAAAAACAACATAACCACTATAAGGGGATTATGCACCCCCTCTTGTTTATTCCTATCATGATACAAATGTTCCACTGGTTATCCATTATTAAACTCATAAAAAAGTAGGATATTTCTTTTTGGAGTTGTCCACCTCCTTGCACAATGAAATAGCTCATGTATATAGTGGTACCTTCCCGTTGGAAAAATAATGGTCCTCAATAAACATAGTAAGATATCCCCAAAAGTCACTATTAGGGCCTTCATATTCATTGGAATCACATTTGTCACTGAATTTTGAAGAATAATTATGTTAATCTACACAATGATCATCATTTACAGTATTTATAGTAGAGGTTTCACTAATTTAATGACCAAAATTATGAACCTTATCCCTGGAAATTACATCAGCAAAAGATATGGAGGTATGAAGTGGTTAAACGTAAATTTATCCATCTTCATTGCTCCCATGCGTAATGGAGTCGGTGAAATAACTAGTAGATTGTAATTAGCATAATCTCTCTACTGCACTACTCTAAGAACATTGGAACCCATCAAATTACCCCCAAAATAATCTCCTTATCTAATGTAGGAAATTTCAATTTACAATTCTCAATATTATGCCTATTATTTTCTCAATTAGAGCATTTCAACCCCTTTAGTCATCTTTCTCTATGGTTCCCAACATAAAATAAATTGAAGAAAAAGTCAGGGACATTCTCATATTCAATAGAAAGTTAAATTTTGAATTTATGAACCTTAAAAAAATAGTTTCAATTAGTGGAGAATAAAGAACAATTTCCACAAGATTTCAAGCATAGTTCCCATACCTTGAAAGTTAGGTCTCCCTATCAAATTTTAATGGTATTGACTATAGAATCAAATTCCTAGAGAATATAAGGATTCCAAAAGAACCAATTCAAACAACCAATCCAATACCAAAGCTAAGTGGACGATATATGAGCTCTTGTTGGATCGAACCATGGATCCCAATACTACAATCTAATGGTCCCTATCTTAAGATAAATAAATCCAAAATTCCAAGATTTTAAATTAATATCTTATGAGTGGAATATGATATTAAGGAAACTCGTACCAATAGATACAATATTCTAATTATCAAATCCCCAAATCTGACGATCCTGAGACTTCAAATCCTCCATCTTCCATGTGTTACCCTGTGGAGATTACGATCTGATGATTGAATACATAAAATCTTCAATACAATCCTTGAAAATTTTAGGGGTGGATTTGATGAATGCCAGATCACCATTCTTCATTGTATTTTTTTGTGATTGAGTTCTATCATCCCAAGAGTCAATGAAAAACCTAAAATCAGAAGGTTTATTTCCAATGGATATCATATTTCTCTTCCTAGAATCTTTATTCTTTTTCAAATCTATATATCTATTTTCATAGATCTCCCTTCCAACACAAACAGATTCCAATTGATCTGAGATTCATTGTGCATCTTCAACCACAACCCCATCATTTATTCAATGTATCCATATGATATCTATTTTCTTGAATATCACTAATGTTTAAAGTATCTAATTGAGAATAAATATAGAACAAAAAATTATTTATTATAATTTGTGTACCATCGGGTAGGAATATAGTCTATCTACTAAAGACTTTCATTTATTTTCACTTCTAATTAATCACTAACACTAATTATTCCTTATTTAGCACTAAATTTTATCATACCTAAACATAAAACATTGATAAAAGATAAGAATTTTTTATGGCAAGATAATATTACTCATAATGCTAACCTTGATCCGTTCTAAAAAAATAACTGATATTGGTATACCCTTTATTAGATATCTTTTTAGCACTGATAAAGGGGGATCTTTATCAGTTCTATTCTTAGTGCAGATAAAAACATTTAAAAAAATATTATTAATATAAATAAAATCCTCATATTTATATTCAATAAAAATATTTATAAAAAGATGGATTAGTCATGAATTTTGAAACCAAATCCATGAATCCAAATTTATTAGAAAAAAGGAAATCATACAATGAAAAAAGGAAAGTGGAATAGGGCACAAGGTTACCACATCATAAAAAAGAACCTTAAAATGGATAATCCACTCTTGTAAGTTTTTCTAGATCCTAGATGTCAAGGATGTCTTCCTTTGTCCATTGGATATCTACCACTCCATCATGTCTTGAAATTTTTTGGGTCCCCAAGATCTTCATCCGACGATGATTCAAAACAGACCTTCAAGGTGGATAAAATCATGAATTTCAATGAAAAATCCAAAAATTTCATCTCTGGACTGGATCAATGTACTATAATAAATGTTCCATAAATTAATTAATAATATAATAAATTAGGGACCAATAAATTATATCATCTAAATATTAATATTGTTTGTTATGAAAAATATGATAATTAATTATATATGTATTTATTGTATTAAATTCATTTTGAACAATTTATTTATTACCTTGATGCAAATCAATCTCTATACATTAATACTCCTGGTCGAAGAAGTAAATTTTGGTTGGTTCTTGATTGTATAACCCCCTATAAATAAATTCCCCATGCACTTAGTGAATTAAATAAGAACATACACCATGTAAGTCCCCATGTAGTCTGTAGAATGAATTCAGGTTTTAATTCAATTGGTTCCTATTTGTACAATGGTTGGAGGTAAGTACAAATGTTCCCTTTATTAAAGAAAATTTTCGATCATAGAACTATAAATTCTTTAAAATTAATTACATTTGGTATCAAAGCGAGGATTATACCTCTATCTTGTAATAAAACTTCTTACACTCTGTTTTAGTGAAAACACTTTTGTATTTTTGGTTTTCTAAATGAATAATTTCCTTATCTATCGTCATCATCTTCATTTTTTCATCTTAGATTATTAATAATTGTTAAACATCCTTTATTTATTAGTCTTGATTTTTTGAAAATTTTATTAAATTTAGGTTTTTCCACAACATTCCTAATTAAATAAAAATTATATATTTAGTAAAATCACATTAAATAAAATATGTACTAGTTTTAATTTCATTAAAAAAAATACATTTATATATCATTATTTTTATGAGATTAAATTTTAATTTAAAATTTCATAATTTTCTTACATGTATTATAAATATTATATATTTAATATTTTGTCATATAGTTTGTTGAATTATCAAAATATAATTCAATAATTTATGAAATAAACTATAAATTTATAATTCTGTGATTTTTAAAAAATTTATTAAAAATTGGGGTTTTCCATAGAATTCATGATTAAATAGAATTTACATAGTCATCAAAAAACATTAAAATAAAAATATAATAAATTTTATCCCTTATGAATTTTAATTATATTTTCATTAGATGAAATATTTAATTTTATTTTATTAAATTTCTTACATGTATTATGAATATTAAAAAATTTAACAATTTTTCATATGGTTTGTTGAATTATCAAATTATAATTCAAATCATGAATTAAAATATCACTTTATAATTCATGATTGATTTTAGGAATCTATGAAATTAAAATTTCCCCACATACAATTTCATATTTTTTAGACTCATGTTGATATAATTTAATTTTTAAATTATGTAATTTGGACTAAAAAGATTGTCTTAAATTAACATTTATAGCGTCAAATTTTCTTGATATTAACTATGACATTCCAAAATTAATGGGTAAAAACAATAAAATTTGGAAGGATAGAATTCTTCTTCATTTGAGATGGATAGACATTGAATATGGTATTCAGAAAGATGAATGACCTCCAGTTAATAATGATATCAAACTATATGATATAACATTTTATGGTCTTTGGGAATGGTCAAACTATCTTAGTATGATATTCATAAATGATAAATTATGTGCTAGAATTATCGATTCTGTTGATGAGCATAATAATGTTTATAACATGCTAAAATCTATAGATGACCAATTTGTCTCTTCAGATAAATCATTTTAAAGAACACTAATCATGAAGTTTCCATCTATAAGGGTCACCACTATAAAATGTGTGTCTGAGCACATCATGTAGTTGAGGGATATTATGGATCAACATAAGAATATTGAGATTGATATATCTGATCTGTTTATGGTGGATTATATTCCCAACACTCTACTACATCAATATGAGCCATTTAAAATCTCTTATAACACACATAAATATAAATCGTCAGGTAATGAATTAATGACTATGTGTGTTCAATAGGAGGAATGCCTTGTGGTAGAAATGAGAGAAACCAAGATGATGACAACGCACTAGAAAAAAAAATATTTTATGTTATGACACCATATATTAGGTCATATCTCAAATAAAAAATAAAATATTAGTTAATACTCTGGTACATTTTACTATAGATTTCATTGATTTTGAAACCTATGTGGATTTCATTCCGGGAATGAAAACTAATAAATCAATGGAAGGTCAAAATTGAAGTTCATCCATATTATAAATCATACATAAAAACATATGTATCTCATACATGGATTTACATAATCACAAATTCATTATTTCATTGAAGACTATTCACAATATATGTATCTGTGTTTTCTTCGCAATAAAAAGTAAGCACTTGATGCCTTTATATTTTTTTAGTCTGAAGTGGAGAAATAATGTGGTAATCATATTAAGATCATGAGGTCAAATCGAGGTGGAAAATATTATTGGAGATACATGGAGGATGGGAAATTTCCTAGTCTATTTGTAAGGTTTCTTAAAGAAAATATAATAGTTTCACAATACACTATTCCAAGTTCACCAGACCAAAATGGTGTGGCTTAAAGAAGAAAACAATAATTAGTGGACATGGAATGAATTATACTTAGTAACTCTAAGATACCTAAATTCTTATGGAATTATTCACTTAAAAATGCATCATACATTTTGAATCAGGTATCAACAAAGTTATTTTAATAAAACACCATTTAAATTGTTTAAGGGTTGTACACCGTGTTTGCGGCATGTATGCATCTGGGGATGTCCTTTAGATGTGTGTATTTATAAACCAAGTGAAAGTAATGAAGGATACTAGGACCATTAGCAGTTACTTCATTGGATATAAAAAAAGTTCTAAAGGATATCGTTTTTATTTTCTATCATTGAACACTAGAATAGTGGAATCAATAAATGAAAAATTTCATGAAAATTAATTGATTAGTTTGAGTGGTCTTATCAAAACAATTATTATAAATACCATTTAGAAGGTAATCCCTCTAACTATTGTGATATAATGATAACTTTTCACAAACAAATCCTCATTTTTTAACAAATATCATTCCACAAATGGTTTATAATCATCATTTGGATCAAATAGATTAATAACCAGAACCCTGGAATAATTAGCTGAACCACAAAATCCTCACAAAAATAATTGTGAAACATTGAGAAGATAAATTATGATGAGAAATCCATAAATTTATAGTTATTATATAATATATCTAGAAGAATAAAACTACAATATTGGAGCCAAAAATAATCCCAAAACATATTCACATGCCATGAGTTTTGAGGAGTCAAATATGTGGTATGATTCCATGATGGGGGAGTTTAATTCCATGAAGTGTAATGATGTTTGGGACCTCGTTGAGTTGTCATTTTTTGTAAATCTTATTTGATGTAAATGGTTTTTTTAAAACCAAGAAAAATTCATTAGGAAACATTGAAAGATACAAGGACTGACTACTTACTAAAGGGATCACTTAAAAGGAAGGGAGTGATTATACTAACACATTTTCACTAGTATCCAAAAAGGATTCCTTATGCATTATATTGGAATTAGTAGCTCATTTTGATTTTTTATTAAAACAAATAGATGTGAGAACTACTTTTTTGAATGGTAATATAGATTAGGAAGTTTACATAAAATAAACTGAAGTATTCATCTCTAGTAATGTTGAGAATTTGGTGTGCAAGCTCAAATGGTATATCTATGGTTTAAAATAAGAATCCTGATAGTGGTACTTATGATTTCATGATGTAATTACTTCATTTGGTTATAAAGAAAACATTACGGTTCATTGTATATGCAAGAACAGTGGGAGTAAAATATTTTTTCTTATTTTATATATAGATAACATTTTACTTGCCACTAATGAAAAGGGTTTTATATATGAGTTTAAATAGTTTCTCTCCAATTGTTTTGACATGAAATATATTGGTGATGCATTTTTTTTTAAATTTTGGGGCTGAAGCCTCATTTTTATTAATAAAGAAAATTAGAGACCTCTTTTAACTGGGTAGAGGGAGACCCATTACATAACCCGAAGGCCCAGTGGGCTTGTAGCCCATTACATAGCTCGTAGGCCCACATTTTTGGCCCAATTCCCATTCTGTGAATAGTAACCTGGCAACTACAGTACCACTGCCGCTACAGTACCCACCGATCAACAGTATCGCTGCTACTACAGTACAACTATAGTACTGCTACAGTAACCTGCGCCTAATGGGTTTTGAACCCCCATTTTTCATATAGTATTACAGGGTTCTTACTATTTAGTCAAACCCCAACTACATTTGGTGATGCATCATATTTCATTAGATTAAATATTATTAGGTATAGGTTGAGAGGTTTTATTTTCTTGTCTCAAGAAACCTATATTAATAAATTCTTACAGATATTTTATATGAAAAACTATTCACCAAGTATAATACCCATTATTTCGGGTGATAAATTCAATATAAACCAAAGCCCTAAAATGATTTTAAATGATAAAAAATGAAATCCATCATGTTTTCTTCCATTTTCGGCAGTTCAATGTATTCTCAGGTTTGTATAAGGCCTGAAATTGCATTTGTGGTGGGAATGTTGGGGTAATATCAGAGTGATCTGTGTTTAAACCACTAGAAGGCTCTGAAGAAGGTATTGAGATACCTCAAAGGGACTAAATAAAATATGCTTATATATAAGAACACTCTAAATTTGGAATTCATGGGATACTCATATGTAAATTTTGCTAGTTTTCTTGATTTACACAAATCCACTTTAGGATATGTCTTTAAGATGGTTTGAGATGTTGTGTCATGGATAATTGTCAAAAAAACACTAATAGCGACTTCTACTATAGAGGTTGAGTTCGTTTCATGTTTTTGACCCCACTTCCCATGGTGTATAGATAAGGAGTTTTATTTTGGGACTTCATTATATGGATTCTATTTCAAGGCTATTGATTATATATTATGAAAATTTAGAAGCAATCTTTATGGATAAGAATAAAAAAAGTGGGCGTTGAAGTAAGCACATTGACATTAAATACTAATCCATAAGGGAGCATGTTAATGATAAAAAGGTGGTCATTCAAAACATCATCACTGAATTGATTATTTTTGATCCTGTGACTAAAGGAATGCCTCCATTTAAATTCAAGGATCATGTAATATGTATGGTATTATGTTCTACATGGTTAATTTGTTGAATTTTATTTTAAACACATTATATTTTAGTATTTCACTCTTCATTTTAAGTGTACACACTCATTAATTGAGAAATATTTTGGGGGATATAGAAAAAACATATGGTTATTTTTTTTCAAATGGAGAATAAAGCATGTGGTTAACGTTTATTCAGATATTTATCCAAATATACATGATATATTGCGATACATGGAAGGGAATACTCATTATTTAGAGAAAATACAGCTATGATCCATATATCATGTTTCTTTTTAATTAAAAAGATTGAATTCATTCACAGTAATTGGTTTGGACCAAGTGGGAGAATGTAATAAATGGTTCATCATTTAATTAATAATGTAATAAATTATGGGTCAATAAATTATATCATTTAAATATTAATATGGTACGTTATAATAAATATGATAATTTATTATATATGTATTTGTGAATTAAATTCAGTTAGAAAAATTAATTTATTACATTGATCAAAATAAATCTCCATAAATTAATACTCTTTATTGATGGAGTAAATTATGGTTGGTTCTTGGTGGTAGAACCCCCTATAAATATAATCCCCCTGCACTTAGTAAATTAAGGAAAAACATACACCATCTATATCCACATGCAGTGTGTAAAAGGTATTCAGGTTTTAATTCTACTATTTCCTATTTTTTCAATGGATAGAGGTATGTATAAATGTACCTTTTATTAAAGAAATTTTCCAATCATAGAATTATACATTCTTTAAAATTTCTTACAAGGACTTCCCCAATGTTTATTGTTAACAACTTATAAACTGCTAAGTATTCATTGAATCCAAATATATCTGGCTCCATTGAAGAGTACATATGTTTCTTCAAGCTATGAGAATACCCATTCTACTACTTCCTTATTAATGGATTTTATGGAACTTTCAAATTATTTATCCTCAAGAGGTATGATATTAGAATTTCTTTCTTTTGAAAGAAAATAATCATCATCTTAGGCCTTTCCAAAAGGGATATATGATTATTTCGTATGATTGGTAAAGTGGGGTGGAAAAGACAACTCCACATTATCCCTAATACTTGGGTGATCAACCTATAAGGGGGGAATCTATAAAGACTTATTTTCAGAGAGGTTATTATACATTTGGATCAGAGTATATATGACCAATAAATGCTGAGTTTAGGACTCATGTGTTTTGAATTTCTGTGGGATGACCACTTGGAATCCTTCTTCATCCACTGAAATTTTCTTACCTTTATAGGTCCATGCAGAAATCAGTTGCTCCTACCTTATATGTTGATAAGCTAACTCTTGGGAAGAATCCTCATCCATGGATTGGGTATCCATTAATGCATCAAAATCCATTGACTAATGGTCAGCCACTGTTGTAGTAGCACCATCACCAGGTTGTAGAATAGTATCACAACCTCAATAAGACACCGTAATTTCATTTAACAAATCCATTGCATTGACCACCAACACAGCAGCATGTCCATTTTTTATGGAATGATCCAGAAGAACTAGCATCTAGGTAGCAGTAGCAGAATCAGCTAGATTATCAGCTACTTTCACCTACTCCACAATATTGACTCGTGATCTAGAACATTTCCTATTGACAGTCTGACCAGAAGACTATGGGCAAGCCATAATGATGCCTTATATCTGACCACCTTCTATGCAAGCACTGCCAATAGAGTCCTCATTTAGGACACCCAGATTCCTACCAGAAAAATATCCAAGTACTTTCCCAAGTGAGTCAACCTACATGATCACTCCATCTCGAGAAATATCCTTACCAAAATTACCCATACCATATGAGTAATTATGATACCCATTTCGAGTCATTTTAAAACATTAAGTTTAATCATGTTCATGTACAGAGCATAAACCACAAAAAAAAGGTTTTTACAGTTCGAAATTGGATAAACAAGAAATTTATAATTTAAACAAAAATAGGGAACCCTTTCATATTCAATCTTCAAGTCAATTTCAACATCATTAGTTTGAAGGAAAGACCTATCCACTAAGATAGATGGAAAGTCAACTTCATCCAAAAACTGAGCATAAATGAATATATTTATTTAGACATATATTTATATTGATATTAAAAAATTTAAAATATATATACATGTATAATTGCATGTATGTATATATGTGTGTGTAGATGTTTATATGTACATATGTACGCCTTTAAATCATGTAAATGTTACAAATTCACTTTTTAATATTTTGTGATTTATGATATTTAATTTACTCATTTAGTATTATATATTCATTTATTAGTTTAAAAATATATTTAATCATTTTGAAATATTTATTTATAGGTATATTTATTTACTATACATCTGTTATTTTCAATATGTTTGTGATTTTTGATGAATAATATTTATTCATTTTTATTTATTAAGATTTATCATTTTAAATATTTTTTAAATTTATATAATTAATCTATTTAAATAATTTTTTAAATAATTTTTTATTTTAAATATTTAATTATAAAACTATCAAAAAATATAATTTTTTTAAGAAAATGAGTTAGCAAACTATATATATATATATTTAAATTGATATAAAATTATAATAAATACACTCAAATAATAAATACAATTATTATATTTAAAATTACATATTAATAAATATATATATATATAATTACATATAAATAATTTTTAAATAAATCTATTTATAATGATAATTATAAATAAATACATATTTAAATAATGAAAAAATTACAATAAGTATATTTAAATAATAAATATATTTATAATATTAAAAATTATATATTTATATTATATATAAATTCATTTTAAATATATTCATTCAAAATTATAAATTAAAATAAACATATTTATTTAATTAATTTTAAAATTACACAAAAAATATATTTAAATAATAAATATAGTTATTTTATTTATAATTTTATTTATTTATTTATTGATATAAATATATATAAATATATAAATATATACAATTATATAATTATATATAATTATATAAATATAAGGACCTGACCTTAAAACAATTCATAATCTTGAATTAAATGAATAATTCACATTGAGGATCTTTTTAGGTTTTGAGTTTTAGAGAATTAGGCCATAACTATTACAATACATCTCAAAAATTACAAATTAGACACTTCTACTCAGAAACCATTTTTTCATAAAATAAAACTCTTAAAAAAAGAGTCATGTCCAGTTTCATATTTTAGATAGCATGAATTTTCCTTGATCTCATCCTTGACCCTATTCCTCTTTATGTCCTGTGAAAAACATTTCAAAAACTTGGGATGAGAATAAAAAGCTCAGTAACGGTTGTAAAACAAGGAAAGGAAACATTATACCATCAATAAATACAAATCAGTGAAACCATACTTCCCAATCATAACATACCTCATGAAATCATAAGATTTATGAATAACATTCAAAAATCATAAATCATAAAAGTAACTTATGTCATTCATAGCATACTTACATTGTAGTTTTCACAACTATGTAGGGAGTTGCATTTGGAATACCCATAAAATTATATTCCCTAAATTTCTTAGGAGAAACATTCAAGTTTCCCTCGGTAACGTTACCCAATGCATTAGACAGTTATCTCAGGCTCAACAACCCTAGGTTTATCACGGAACCACCTATATAGGTAAACAATGCCCAATGACCATAATATAATCATAACACATATAGTAATTATAAAGTAAATATAACATTTCCACATTGCAATCATAATATATCAGTTCAATATATTGACATAATCAGTGCTTTATCAAAACCATTTTCAAAAACCATTTAAAATATTTAATAAAGTGATTTTTGAATCAAAGTGTCTCATACCACTTTGAAAATTTTAAAGGAATTAACATTTTAAAACAATAATGTCAAGATAAATAAATCCTTAAACCCATTTTGAAAACATGTACATTAATGATAATTATTTAGAAGATTAAATCATTAAAAAAATATTTTAGGTAAGGAGTTATTAACCAAATAGGAGATGCTTCAATACAAATAATTAAGGAATAATATTTAATCAATGCTTTATAATATCATGAGAATGAATGTATTCATGATATATTATTCCAAAGGATAGTATATACACCATATAAAAGGGAATTGTCACATAACAACAATGAAGTCTCAATGGAATGTAAATTGAGACGAAATCCCTTATAAAGACGGTATCCTTAGATTAAGGATAAATCAATTACATAATTATGGGTGAAAAATATAAAAACACCCAATATAAGTGGATATTAATTGTAAAACAATAAAAGGCCATTCACATAAATTCCTAGCATGATATAATCAAGAATTAGAGTTTTCACCCAAAGAATTGAAATTGTGTAAATATGTTCCCTTAGAGAAATTTGACAGCCCAACGACGTCACATTAATATTAAAAAAATGAGTTGATGAGAGATAAAAGGGTATCTCATCACTTGGAAATAAAATTTACAGCAATAAGGATATATAAGAACATATCCCAACATAAGAAGTTGTAAATTAAAAGACATAACAAAAAGAAGTCTTTTAAAAAGAAGTGGGTGGAAGGTACTGTTACCGATTTGGTAACTTACGAATGATACACCCCATGAAAGAAGGACCATACAATGTAGTTTTAAATACCCATAAATGAAATTATATTAAAAAAAGAGTAGAATAATGGGTAGTACATACATCACTCAAAGGAAATAGTTTCAAATATAGCATGAATCTCACAGGAGTAAAAAGTGAGATAAAAACCCCTTACCTCATTGTAATCTATCGATTCGTATAACCAAAAGATAATAAACATGAAATTAATCACAAAATACCATGAATATAAATGTAATCATGATAGTATATATCAAATTTAAGTACATAATACACCAAATTCAGGAAATAAGTGGCAAAAAATTGAAATCTCTTGGACTTGAAAGTGAGATAAGAATCCCTTACCATGTGTCCGACTTGACTCGCTCATATGTTCCTTGTTCTTCCTGAATGATAAAAATATTTTAATTTCTAATTTATTAAAAATATTTTCCAAGTTTATTATTCTTTTTATATCATTTATTACCCTACTATAACAGTTATTTAATTTTTGAGTTCATATCGGACATTTTGTTGATGTTCGGAACTTGAGTAAAATATTAATTTGTTATAATTATAAATTGTCCATGTGATCAAAATTACATTATATATATAATGATATTCATAATTTAGATGTCAATTATATCATATATATCTAGTATATATATGTATTTTTAATAGTACAAAACATTTGGAGATAAGAAATGAAATGCATCGTTCATAGAGACGGTAAGCCTTACGTACGCATGAACGCTACTTTCATTTCTGTTTTATATTTTAATGGAATGAAAACATAGTGATACATAGGTATATTATAATTTCATTATAACATATATGGAATATATGTTACATAAGTTCATAAATTCTATCCTTTATATGTTCCACATATGTCTTGAATGAGTTATATCACTTTGAGGGGGCGGTAGTCCGCACTTCCTTAAATGAAATTATCGCGTTTTCCTATAATGGAAACTATAAAGGTATGATATAAATAGAAAATACATAAGAATAAATAAAACATAAAAAATAATATATATCATATATAAATACAGTTCCATCATAATGGCCACCAAGAGAGGTGGTTGGAGATATTTGAAAAATCATCGTTTCGTGAGGCATTAGTTCACCGTCCGCAGAAACTATATGTTCTTTAGAAATTTGATGGAGGTGTGTGTAAGGGTAGCTATAATCCTTCTCATAAAAACATCCTAATATATTTAGGATACTATTGTTTTTATAAAATAATGTAATATAAGAGTTTATGGGGTTAGAGAAATAAAATAAAACAAAACAACTTAAGAGAAGACGTTACCTTTAAATCGGGTAACTCCCTTTTGTTTGAACCAAAAGTGTTTCTTGAAGTTCTTTCTGCCTAAGGTAAAGCTTCTAGGATGAAGAGAGGGATATTGGTAGATTATTGGTTGAGATTTTGGAAGATCCAAGGGCTTGAGAAGTGTGAGAAATGGGTAGGAATTGAGGGCTTTTTATAAGGGAGAGGAGGGGCACTTTTGGAAAGATTGAATATATTATTTTATTATATAATGATTTTCGGTTCCTAAAGGTCCAAAAATCATTAAAGTAAAATATAATATGTCCCATGTTAGAAATAAAATTATCCTATAATAATTTGACAAGTTTTGGATATTGTTTTAATTTTTAGCTTCTTATTTATTTAATTCATTCATTAATGATGTAAACACTACATCATCATTGTGTCATAAATAATCATATTTATTGGATGTCTAAAAAATATAAAAAAATTACCATGATGTAGGAAATAGTTTTAGATTTCTAATGAAAATGTATAGTCAAATATATCAATTATATAACCCCACATTAAATTTTTTTTAGTATAACAATACATGTTTATGAAATTTTTATTTTTACATTAAATAAAAATTTATTAATGTCATTATCATACCGAAGTGGCTCTATGGTGTCCCAAAATTTCCCCATGGATTTTCATGGTCGGACATGACTCATCCAATATGGTTATGACAACTATCAAGGTAATGTTATATTATCATATCATTATTTTTACTTAAATTACCCTATTTACCTCTAATCATCGTTAGTAAAAGTCGAAATTTACTATTCACCAAAAAATTATTTTCATCCCATTGAACCACATTTTACATAATAATGACAACCATTTATGTCAGAGTTTTGAAATTCAACTCACAGAAGCTATAAAATTATGTTTTATGCAAATTTGGAAAAGCACTTAGAAGGTGGGTAAAAAGATGTTAAAAACTTCAATAGAATTTTATATATCTAATATTATTATAAAATTACTCCAATGAATTAAATTTTATTAATATAGGTATTATGTATCTATTTTTACTTTAAAAAATTTACATTTAAAAAAATATTTAAATATAAAATTAGTTTTAAACAATAATGCAGTGTTTTTCACTATTCATCAAAAATTAAAAGTTTTCAAAAAAATACAAAAAAAATCACCCTAAGAAAAATATTATATTAAAAATTCAAAGTGATGTCTATTTTACCAAATTAAAAACATAAAAGTTGCATTAAATATTTTTATAATTAATTCCCATTGTCAAAACAAAAAGCGTGTTTTTAAGAAATAATAACTATCAAAAGATTGATACTTGTTAATGTCCAATTTTAAAGTTAAATTACTTCCAGTGGCCAACATTGGATTAAATTTCAAAAATATAATCCATTTACACTTTAAAACCAATTAAACATATAATATAACTATATAAATAAATTAGATTAAAATGCGGTTTAGAATTAAAATACAGTATTTTTTCACTATTCATTAAAAAATGAACATTATAAGAAAAATAACAAAATTTCATCCAAAGTAAATTTTTGATGCCCCAATTCTAAATAAGAATTTTATTTTTTCGAAAAGAAAATATAAAAGTGACAAAACTGGATTTAAAAAGGTTTTTCCATCAAAAGGCGGAAAATCGACCTTTTAATGAATCTTAGAGTATTTATTCTTAAAATAAGATTATTTCACATTTTAAGCCTCTAAAATTTATTGGATAAATGTAAAAACATTTAAAATACATGTATATTAATATTGTAGTTATTTTTGTTCATTATCGCTAATACAACGGCTAGAGATTAACTACCATTTTAAATAGTAATATTATATTGTTAGTGTGCAACATAAGATTTCAAAGAAACTCATTGTTGCGTATTGGGTACACCATCTAACCTAGCATCACCTTTAAATTAAAATTAATATTTAATGAAAAAAATATTAATAAATATAAAATTTTCATATTCTTTATTTACCTGGGATGTTACATCCTTCCCCCCTTTTGGGAATTGCATCCTCGCAATTTTAAAATTATGCTCGGAAACTTCATTGAAAGACCCACATCGGAAAAAGAGTAAATAAAACTATAACTTTAAAATAAAGTAAGAGAAGTAAAAAAGTTCCCCTCAGAAAACATTTACTAGGATTCCATGAAAATATGGATATGGAGGAGAAAAAAACCATCTAGTTCTGATGGAGAGTGATAGAAAACATGATTAAGAGAAAGTTAACGAACAGAAAATAACAAACTTTTGATGGGTTAAACAGTCTTTGATTCCCCAGAAATAAAATTTAACAGAAAATGTTTTTGTTTTAAGTTACCTTTCATAAATTTGAGTAATTTAATTAAGAGCTTAACTAAAACATAGGGAAAAATACTTACTTGTCATGTAGACTTTCATCCTATACTAAATTTCTACCACAAACTCAACTTTTCACCCAAGGATTAGTATTCAAGCTGCCTTGGTCACATCAAATGAGATTGAACCAACTTATATAGAATCAAATAATCTACAAAATATCTATATATTTCCCATGTCTTTATACTTTAACCAAAACCAAAATGGTTAGTACAAGATCAGATAATCCCCAAAAAGTTTAATCTTTTACCAAAAGAAAAACTACTCTTAATCTCCAAAATTCAACAAACAATACCCAAAGTTCAACAATGGACATTCAATAAATATTTGTCCATAAAATTATTCAACATAATCCAAACTAATAATGAAACCCAAATCTCAAAAGTATTTAATCACATAGTCTTCCAGGATAAATCTTAACATTTATCTCCAAATAACATCAGTTAATCTTAAAGTCTCATATTGAAAAGTAATTAACCTAATCACATATTCTCCATGATATGTTAATCATTTCCATATATAACCCAAATTCATCTTATTCTTGATTCATAAAATCATATAACTAAAAAGAATTAGTCATACTAACCAGGGACTTCATGTAGTCCTGTGGTAAGCGATAAATCCCAGTCGCACTTTGGTTGTGGGTTCGATTCTTACAGCTTTGTCCAACATGGCGGGTTGTCACACAGTCTTCGTGTTGTCCATTTTCAAATACTATATAATTTAATAACATTCCCAAAAAGATATGAATTCATCAAAAATAACCATAACATATTTTAACCATGAAGGTTATCAAATAAGTTTTATTTTTCATCCCAAAATGTATTAACCTATAATTTCCACAAATTCAAGGATCATATAAACCCAAATGGTTCTTTATAACTATATCCACAAAATAAAAGATAATTATTCCTTGAATAAAATTTTCATATATAAAAATTTAGGGTTACGCATACTTTATAAGGTCTTCTAATGTATCCCATTATCAAAAGAGAAATATTACTTTTAAGAATTTCACCATCCTAAAATCTACCATAACTCTCTAATCCCTTATATGTTTACTTCTTACTCATTCAACATTATTCACGATCCATTAACCATTCCATTCCAACATATTCTAAAATACATCTTTCATACAAACAAAATCGTGAATCATATCATAAGATTCAATAATATGAAAACATATGTTACGAAATAATCCATACCATTCATTGGTGATTGTCAGTTTCTTCATCCTCAATTGGAATGGAATTAGGTATTGGTAAACAAATATTTTTACAATCATGGTGATCTCATTCTAGAAACTTCTTTATAGGACATCTGTTTGTATAATGACCATTCACACCACATTTAAAACATTAAATTGATCCCTCAAAAAGAACTTCCTTCCCTTTCCTAGATTTAACTGGATGCTTCCTTTTTCCATGGTAGGTTCTTGCTTTATGACCTTCATTTCCACATCTGTAGCATCTTCCCATCCCTTTGAAACATTTTCCTCAGTTTTTCTTTCAACATATTTGACACATAGGTTTTTGAATGTACTTACCCTTACGATTGTTACCTGAACTTCCATAGGGATTTGTTTCTCGTATATATTATGCCTTATAAAATTCAATAAGGTTCAGGTGGTCAATCATGACTCTAGATAGTTGTTTTAGAATAACCACAAGATTTCTCATTGTAGCACCCATATAATTTAGTTTATCATTCAGAAAACCGTAATAGTTTTCTTCTCATCCACTGTTACATTGGTGCCTACTAGATCTATCCATTTACTAAAACCAAAAAGGTTAGCGTGAGTATATCAGTAAAATAATCATATAATATCTTGTGAGGAGGGTAAATAATAATATATAAGTATTCATGTTATCTTATACTCATTCACATTATCTAAAAAAGTTACGACTCTTTCTAAAATACCAATCATTATGGTAATGTCACTTATTCTTAAAGAATAACCTAACCTCTAAATTTATCTAAACCGATCTTTGATACCAACTATAAGTATGTGGCCTTAAAACATTTCCTAATCTTGAATTAAATGAATAATTCACATTTAGGATCTTTTTAGGTTTATAGTTTTATAGAATTAGGCCATAACTATTACAATGCATCTCAAAAATTACAAAGTAGACACTTCTACTCAGAAACCATTTTATCATAAAAAAAATAAAGAGTCATGTTCAGTTCCATATTTTAGATAGCATGACTTTTTCTTGATCTCTTCCTTGACCCTATTCCTCTATATGTCCTAGGAAAAACATTTCAAAAACATGGGATGAGCATAAAAAGCTCAGTAAGGGTAGTAAAACAAGGAAAAGAAACATTTACCCAATAATAAATACAAATCATTGAAACCAAACTTCGCAATCATAACATTTCACATTAAATCATAATATTTATGAATAACATTCAGAAATCATAAATCATAAAGGTAACATATGTAATTCATAACATACATACATTGTAGCTTTTACAGTTGTGTAGGGAGTTACATTTGGAATACCCATCACAGTATATTCTCTAAATATATTAGAATAAACATTCATGTTTACCTCTGTCACATTACCCAATTCATTGGAGAGCCATCTCAGGTTCACCCGCCCTAAGTTTATCACAAGAACCACCCATATAAATAAACAATTCCCAATAACCATAACATAATCATAACACATAACATAATCATAACATAAAGATAACATTTCCACATTGAAATCACAATATATCAGTTCAATATATTTACATAATCAATTCTTTTTCAAAACCATTTTCAAACCCATTTAAAACATTTAACAAAGTGGTTTTTGAATCAAAGTGTCCCATAGCAATTTGAAACTTTTAAAAGAATTAACATTTTAAAACAATAATTCCCATATAAATAAATCCATAAAACCATTTTCAAAACTTTGACATTAATGAAAATGATTTAGAAGAAAAAATCTTTAAAATGATATTTTAGTTAAGGAGTTCTTAAACAAATAGGAGATGCTTGAATACAAATAATTGAGGAATAATATTTAATCAAAACCATATAATATCATGATAATGAAGGAATTCATGATATATTATACCAAATTAGAGTATATACACCATATAAAAGTGAATAGGTGCATAACAACAATGAAGTATCAATGGAATGTAAATTGAGACAAAATCCCTTATAAAGACGGTATCATTAGATTAAAGATAAATCAATTATGAAATTATGTGTGAAAAATATAATTACACCCAATATAAGGGGATATTAAGTGTAAAAAAATCATAGTTCATTCACACATATTCATATCATGACATAATCAATAAGTAGAGGTTTGACCCAAAGAATTGAAATTGGGTAAAGAAGTTCCCTTACAGAAATTCGACAGCCTAGCGGTGTCACATTAAAATTTAGAAAATGAGTTGATGAGAGAGAAATTGGTATCTCATAACTTGGACATAAAATTTATGTCAATAAGGATATCTAAGAACATATCCCAACATAAGAATATGTAAATTAAAATACATAACAAAAAGAAGTCTTTTAAAAAGAGGAGGGTGAAAGGTTCCCTTACCGAATTGGTAACTTACGAAACATACACCCCATGAAAGAAGGAAAATAAAATGTAGATTTAAATACCCATAAATGAAATTATATTACACAAATAGTAGAATAATTGGTAGTACATACACCACTCAAAGGAAATAGTGACAAATATAGCATGAATCTCACAGGAATAAAAAAGAGAGATAAAAACCCTTTACCTCGTTGTACTCAATCGAGTTGTATGACCAAAAGATAATAACCACCAAATTAATTACAGAATACCATGAATATAAAGGGAATAATGATAATATATATCAAATTTGAGTACAAAATACACCACATTTAAGAAATAAGTGGCGAACAATTGAAATCTCTCGGACTTGAAAGTGAGATTAGAATCCCTTACCATGTGTCTGACTTGACTCGCTCGTTTTTTACTTGTTCTTCCTGGAGGATAAACATAAGTTAATTTATAATTGCTAAAGAATATTTTTAAATTTTATTATTCCTTTTATATCACTTATTACCCTGCTATAACAATTAGTTAATTTTTTAGTTCATATTGGACATTTTGTCGATGTTCAGAACTTGAGTCAAAAATGAACTTGTTATAATTATAAATTATCCATGTGGTCAAAAGCTCATTATCTCCAGAATGATCTTCATCATTTAGATTTCACATATATCATATATATATATATATAGTATATAAATGTATTTATAGTAGTACATAACATTTGGAGATAAGAAATGAAATGCACCGTTCATGGAGACGGTAAGCCGTACGTACACATGAACACTACTTTCATTTCTATTTCATATTTTAATGGAATTAAAACATAGTGATTAATAGTTATATTATAATTTTATTATAATATATATTTCATATATGTTACATAATTTCATAAATTCTATCCTCTTTACGTTCCACGTATGTCATGAACGAGTCATATCACTTTGAGGGGGCGGTAGTCCGAACCTCCACAAATGAAATTATCGTGTTTACCCATAATGGAAACTATAAAGTTATGATATAAATAGAAAATAAAGATTCATAAATACAACATAAAAATAACATATAACATACATAAATACAGTTCCACCATAATGGAAACCATGAAAGGTGGTTGGAGATATTTGAAAAATCATCGTTCCATGATACAATAGTTCTCCGTCAACAGAAACAGTATGTTATTTACCCATTAGATGGAGGTGTGTGAAAGTGTAGCTATAATACTTCTCATAAAAACATCCTAGTATATTTAGGATACTTTTTTTATAAAATAAATGAATAAGAAGATTTTATGGGGTTGGATAAGTAAAATAAAATAAAAGAACTTAAGAGAAGACGTTACCGTTAAACTGGGTAACTCTCTTTGGTTTGAACCAAAAGGGTTTTTGAAGTGATTTCTGCCGAAGAAAAGGCTTATAGTATTACGATATGGATATTGGGAGTTTGTTGGAGTAGATTTTGGACGAGCCAAAGGCTTGAGAAGTGTGATAAATGGGTAGGAAGTGAGAGCTTTTTATAAGGGAGAGGAGGGGCTCTTTTTGATTGTTTGGAAATATTATTTTATTATATATTGTTTTTCGGTTTTTAAAGTATCAAAAATCATTAAACTCGAAGATATGGTAGACCATGTTCAAAATAAAATTATCTAATAATAATTGGACAAGTTTTGGATATTTTTTTAATTTTTTTCTTCTTATTTATTTAATCCATTCATTAATGATGTAAACACTGCATCATCATTGTGTCATAAATAATTTTATTTATTGGATGTCTAAAAATTATAAAAAACTTTCCATGATTTAGATAATATATTTATCTTTAAAAATAATATTTATAGTCAAATATATCAACTATATGTCCCCGCATTAAATTTTTTTTAGTAAAATAATATATGTTTTTGACATTTTTATTTTTACTTTAAACAAAAGGTTTTGAATGTCATTGTCTTACCCAGGTGGCTCCATGGGGCCCCAAAATTGACCCATGGATTGTATTGGTCGGAAATGACTCATCCAATAATGTTAGGACAATTTTCAAGGTAATTTTATATTATTATAACATTATTTTTACCTTAAATTCCTCTATTTACATCTATTCGCGGTTAATAAAAGTCAAAAGTTACTATTCACCAAAAATTATTTTCATCCCATTGAACCACATTTTACTTACTAATGATAACCATGTATGTTGGATTTTTGAAACTCAATTCACAGAAGCGGTAAAATTACGTTTTATGCAAATTTGGAAAAGCAGTTAGAAGGTGGGTTAAAAGATGTTAAAAAGTTCAAAGGAATTTCATATATCTAATCTTATTATAAAATGACTCCAATGAATTACATTGTATTAATATAGTTATTATGTATATATTTTGACATTAAAACAAATTTAAATTTAAGAATAATTTTTAAAATATAATTTCGGTTTTAAACAATAACGCAGAGTTTTTCACTATTCATCAAAAAATGGAAAGTTTTTAGAAAAATTCCAAAAATCACCCTAAGATAAATTTGATATTCCAAATTCAAAAATGATTCATATTTTACCAAATTAAAAACATATATGTTTCATTAATTAATTTTATAATTAATTCTCATTGTCAAAACAAAAAATGTGTTTTTAAGAAATAATAACTATCAAAATATTGATACTTGTTAATGTCTAATTTCAATGTGAAATTACTTCCAATGGCCAAAATTGGATTAAATTGTAAAAATATAATCCATTTAAACTTTAAAAACAATTAAAAAGATAATATAACCATATAAATAAATTATATTAAAATGTGGTTTGGAATTAAAATACAGCATTTTTCACTATTCATTAAAAATGAACATTATCAAAAAAATACCAAAATTCCATCCAAAGTAAATTTTTTATGTCCCAATTATAAATAAGAGTTTTATTTTTTCAAAAATAACATATAAAAGTGACAAAAACTAGATTTAAAAATGGTTTTCCATCAAAAGGCAGTAAATCAACCTTTTAATGAATCTTAGAGTATTTATCCTTAAAATCTGATTCTTTCAAATTTTAAGCCTCTAAAATTTATTAGATAAATGTAAAAACATTTATAAAACATGTATATTTATATTGTAATTAGTTCGGTCCATTCCCGAAAATACAACGACTAGGTGTTAACTACCATTTAAAATAATAATATTATATTGTTAGTGTACAATGTAAGATTTCAAAAAAACTCATTGTTTCATATTGGGTACGCCATCGAACATAGAATCCCCTTTAAATTAAAATCAATATTTAATTCACAAATATTAGTAAATATGAAAATTTCATATTCTTTATTTACTTGGGATCTTACAATAAATATATATATTTATATAAATATATTTGTAAGTATATAGAAATATTTTTAAATTAATTACTATATAATTATAATTATAACTAAATAAATATATATTTAAATAATTATAAAATTAAAATTAATATATTTCAATAATTAATATATTTATTATAAGTTTATAAATATATATATTTATATATTAATAAACAAAAATAATTATATATATATATATAGTTATATAAAAAAATTTATAAATATAATTATTTATAATTATAAATATATATATATATAAGTAATTATAAAATTATAATAAATTTATTTAAATAATAAATATATTAATTGTGTTTATAATTTTATAAATATATATAATAATATAATAATATATAAATATATTTATGAATATCTAAAAATATTTATAAATACATAAAACTATTTTTAAATATATTTATTTATAATTATAATTATAAATAAATAAGTATATTACTAAAATTAGATCTTTATCAGTTCATTTTTAGCACTGATAAAGGGTAGTTTTATTAGTGCTTAGTATTTTAGCGTACATAAAACTACTCCTTATAAGCACATTTTTTGAAAGCATTGATAAAATGTTTACCCGATCTTATATAAAAACCCTAACATAGTTTCCCCTCTAGCAACGTTAGGCACTCATGAAACCCTACTACTATCGCTGATCTCACTGAACCCTACTATTTCCCTTGCTCTCTCTATTCATCAAAATTCTCAACATATTGATCCTCTACATTTCTAATCTATGTGCTGATTTATTTTGTTAGTGCCTCCGGATCTGTTCTTTGACCACCCATCGTACTAATGGTGTTTCCTCATGTTTTCATGCACCCTATAGCAACATAATTCACCACTATAGTATATTGAACCACCCATAATGTCTCCGATAACACCCAGTTAAATGAATTATATTATACTTGCCTTGAAAGTCTAACGACCACCTAACTACTAGATTACCACCTTAAAAATTAATTTTCTGGTTCTCTCTTTGATTTTCATAAGTATTTCCATCCATGAATGAAAATTATAATGTTGGAGGGTGGTCGGGGTTTATGTTTCTTCCATGATACATTAAAATGAGTGTAGAAACTGAGATAGAAAGATCTATTTTAGAGTGAATCCTATTTCTATGGGTTTTTAACTTAATTTTTTCTTCAAATTATCAATCTATAATTATTTAATAGTAAAAACCACATAATTATTCTTCCCTGTAAACAAAGAGAATTTATTTATTAAAACTCATAAATAATTATGTTCTCTCATTTTTATAGGTTTATCAATCTCATGTATTCATTGATCACTTCTTTATTGTTCATGTTTATCTTGTACATTAGTTTTTTCAAACACTTTGAATCAAAATTGGTTTTATTAATTATGGTATGTTTGATCAAAAATTATGTTTTGTTGATTATCCCATACTATCTTGATACTCAACATATTTTAAACCATGTTATATTATTTAATAACCTATATCTAGATTTAGTTTGAATGACCATATCATATTAAAAATGAAAATTTATTAGATTTAAATTAATAATTCAATTTTTTAAGAGAATCGTTGTCATTATTATGATTTATTGTTTTGAATAATTTACATTCCTTTTTATTTGTGACATTACGATTTTTTATTCATTCATTGTGATCATTTTATTTTTCATGTTTATTGGAACCATTAATCATATATTAATCATTATATTTGTTTTTTAGTGTTGAAAATATTTTTAAAAAATATAATAACTTTTTTTTATTTGTGAAACCACTGTTATATTCAATAGCCATATTTTATATGAAAAAAATTATATTTAAAATAATGTGGATTTTATATTTTTTGTATGTATATAGATAAATATATGAAAATTGTTATAAATATTATATTGTATAATATGTGAGCTAATATTCTCCAAGTGAGTTGAATGTTGTTAATTGTTTGAAAGATTGGTTCAAAATAGAAATACATTGGTTTTGAAAATAGTGAGTTAGTTTTCTATGGTAGTTTGAAAATTAATTTGGTGTTTGATTTTCCAAAAAAAATTTAATGGGTAAATATTTTGATAAAAGTGATTTTAAATAAAGTTTAAGATTTATTTAGAGTTGAAAATAATTTTAAAAACTAATAAAAAGTGTCCTATTGATTTGTTAGGATATGATTCAACAGTTTATAATAATGTAAATGTGATTTTAAGGGTAAATGATTGGTTTTAATGTTAATAAATTGGATTTCTTTGATGTTTCAAGAGGAATATATTTTGGATTTCAATGATGATCTCAATAAACAATATTTTAAATTTCAAATTGGATTTAAAGATAAATTAAAATCCTTCTATAATTTTCTTCTAAAGCATTTAAAAATAAATATATCTTATGATTTATTTATCATAAATAAAATAGATTTAATTTAGGTAAATTTATTAATAATAGAAACAATACACTTCTATCTATTTTTTGAATACTTCCTCATAATCCCTTAATAATATAAATAAATGATCTTCAATTGTTGGGTAGACTGTATCTCTAAATTATTATATGGAGATTTAACAAAACATTTTCATTTATTTATGTTGATAACTTCATATTCCTTTCACTTTTTGTATTGTAAGGTCATATAAATTTTTTCCTTATGTGATCATACTCATGTTTTTTTGAAAAGTTTATCAAACTATATATTCCATATTTATCTTCCTACATAAATACATAAGATGAATGTACTTCCCAAATCACCCACATTAATTAGATTTTCACTTTGGTTACTAACCCCTTTATCAAAGTTTATCAATCAAATTATGGATTGGTTTTTTTATATGAACTCTTAAACAATAAAACGAAAACACTGTATTATCTTGGTAATATCCAAGAAAAACAATCCAATCCAACTAATCCTAAGGATCATTGAAGGATTGAAAAATATTTAATGGCATAATACCATATTGATATTTCTAGGGATACTATAATAAAATAAAAATTTAAATAAGAAAATTATATGAGATCATATTGGCTTACCTTTATAAGGAATATACTTTGTTGGTGATTCTAGGGTAGTGCTAATTTTTCACTGATAAGGGGTGATAAAAAATTGATTTACTTTTTCTTTTATAATTACTCTTTATAAATTAACTTCTATTATTGACTAAATTCATTATCCACTTACTTACTAATTTCCTTTTCCTTCTTGAACACTATTTAATATATGTGTCAAAAATTCCAATGGTATCTATATTTATAAATACAATAGGATGATTGGTATCTATATTAATAAATTCATACATCTATAATGATGTAGGGTTTTATCTATATTTATATTATCATATTAACATTCAGTGAAATCCAAGATACATAAAATCTCACCTCCTACATAATATAGATCGATAATAACACCATGGAAAGGGAAAGACACTAACATCATCTAACCCATAGGATATCCATCATGGCCCCAGTCCCACAACCATGGCTTCATGGGATGTTAGGAACTACTAAATTTCAGCACTTAGAACAAAATACTTTTTCTTTTCATGGATTAATTAATGGCTTGCTTTGAATATTAAAACTGCAATGACTATCTCATCATGAGTGTGTGTAAGACCATCCTGCTAATCCTTCTTATGGTCACACCAATCTGAGATCCCATTTTAAGTATCAAACTAATATTTTTTCCTTTTCTCCTTTACAAAGAAAACTAAGAAATTTTTTCTAGTGATTTTCCAACTCCCCATCCCAGGAACATTTAGATATAAGGAGAAATTTTTCATCCTCATCAACTTCATCTCCCGAATAGTCATTATTTCATTTGGTTTCCTAAGACTCATCCCCCATAGCTTCTAGACATGAAACAATGTTTCTTCAACTACCCTGAGTATTAGTCTTCCAAAAATTGGTATCGATAATCATTTTGGATAAATTTTTATGATAACACATACCACCAATGGAGTAATTATTTTCGTATATTCAATTACTCATTTCATTAAAATAATGATGAAATTATTTGAAGCATTCTAAATTTGGGTTCCCCTTATTTTAATAGACCATTTTATGGATTTATTTACTTCTTTAAATGTTAATATTATCAAAACAAATATAATGGATATTAATTAAAAATGGATGGATGTAATTCATGTAAAAAAATAATATGAAGATGGGGTGAAAGAGTTCATAAAGTTGGTAAAAGATCATTAATATGACCATTATCAAATCTATTTTATATATTTATTCTATTATTATTTAAGAATTATTATTCTATAAGAGTTATAAGAACACTTGATCTATCACGGAATAGATTTAAGTTATAAATGTTGGAACAAACATGGGGAAAAAGTGAATGTTTCTTATAGATGAGATAACACTATGTTTTATGGATCATCATATTTGATTACAAGTGTGGAAAATAAAGAAGATTGTATAAAGGGTGTGATATAGTTGTGAATGATGATGATGATCCTATTTAAGAATTGGTAATAAATTTTGAAGAAGGACTTCATGATTATTCAAAATTGATTGAGAAGTTAAATATTTGTTCAGAGAGGTAATTTTATGGTGGTTTCACTAAATATACCACATTCTCATCCATACTAAAGCTGTATAATTTTGAAGTTGGAAACAAATGGAGTGACACCATCTAAACATAAGATATAATGAGCATCCCATCCAAACATATGATAAAAGTTGAAATAATTTCTCTCTTGAATGATATTTTCCCATGATATAATGATCATCCCAGCAAAACATATGATGCTAAATGAATGTTATGTTTAGTGGGTTTGATCTATGAAATAATATATGACTATAAAAATGACTATATATTATTTTTTTAAGGACAAAAAATCACTAAAATAATGCCTAATGTGTAGTATTTTTTGATACAAGAAATATTAATCAGGTCCTGTGAAAGTTTTATGGTGATTTCCAATCATTATAATGTTTAGGTGAATATATGGAAGTGAGGATACTATAAGTAAATTAGCATGGAACACAGATACAGGAAATAAATATTATAAACTTCATCACATGGAATACTATCCTTAGTGGAAGAGAATTGATCATGACTATCCTGGACTTGGAAATGAGCAGAGAAAACTTTATATTGTGTTATCTATAGATGGAGTGAATCATTTTGGTTTTCCAAGCATCACTCACAATACATGGCTGGTTATGTTGGTAAATTAAAGCTTTCCACCGTGTTCATTCATGAAACAAAGATACATTATGTTATATATGCTAATATTAGGACCAAAACAACTAGTTAATGATATTGATGTTTATTTGGATCCATTGACTGAATATTTGAAATTATTTTAGGATTCAAGTGTTATGTTTTATGATCCTATAAAAATTAAAATTTCACATTGAGAACCATGTCTTATGAGATGATTAATCAAATTCCAGCTAATGAAACCTTTCTAGGATATAGCATTAAAATAACTCAACGGTGTCCCATTTTTGAAAAAAGGTACATAGTTAATTAGGATAAAACATTCATCGAAGAATGGGACTCTATGAAATTAAGATTTCTACCCCAATGACATAAGTAATGATCTTGGACAACATTATTTTATGGGAGTTCAGAAAAACATAGAGCTCCATCTTCACTAAAATTTCATCAACTATTTGAGAAATTAAAATATATAGACACTAATTTGGGTAATTAATATCTGAAAAACCATAAAAAATCCATCGGAAAAAGAGATCTGTTTTTTTGAATTACAATATTGGGATTATTTGTATCTTAGGCATTTTTAGGATGTTATGCATGTTGAAAAAAAATGTATCTGATATTGTAATTGACACATTACTAAATGAACATATTAAAAAAAGGATGTAATTAAGTCTATTTTGGACAAGATTTATGTTGTAATATGGGAAGAATCAATACCGATAAAGGGTTAATAACAAAATATTCTTCCTCTAGCTACTTAACCTCTTCCAAGGTTGGAGAGAAATTTTTTTTGTAGCTACATCAATGATGTAAAGGTTCTATTGGAGTATTCATAATATATTAGGAATATCATGTCAAAGTATGATTTAAAGTTAAAGGGTTATAAATCACATGACATTTCATGTTTTGTAGAAAGATCTAATTTATATAGAGTTATATTTCATTTTTCCCTAGAATGTATGTCCTTCATTAACCAAGATCTGTTTTATTTTCAAAGAAACATTTAGCAATGTTATAGACTCAAATAAATTTAAAACTATATAAAATGAAATTTTAATCATATTATGTGAAATGGAAATGTTATTCCAATATGAATTATTTATAAGATTGTTCACTTTAGATGAGATATTTGAATATGAGGTCTTGTACATTATAGATAGATTTACCCCATTGAAAAATATATGAATTGTTTGAAAGGGTGTTTCAAAAATCAAATTTTTTCATAAGGTTATATTGTGGAGTGATATATTGTTGAGTAAGCCATTGAATTCTTTACTGACTACCTATTCAGTGTATAAAGCATTGGTCTATCAAAATCTCTTCACACTGGGTGGCTTGTGGGTGAATGAATTTCTAGAATAAATGTTGTCACAATCACTATTATAGATTGGGAGCAAGACCTCATTTATTTTTTTCATAACATTCTATAGGTTTCCTCATATGATGAAACCCAAAAATAAATTCATAGGCATTTAAATCCATCGTGTCCTGAAAGCTGGACATCAAATACCAATAATAAATAGTTTATAGAATGGTTTTAAGAATATATTTTTAACTATTCAACTAAAAATCCATATTCAATTTTAGATCAACTTCAATGGATAGAGAGAGGACCAAGTGTGCTTGTATTATCTTATAATGGTTGTATAATTAATGTTTTTACATTATATTAAAATAAACATAATAAATGTACTACCATAAAAATAGTGTAGTTACACTAATGGATGAAGTGATGTGTGTATTTTTTGTGAATTTTTAATACATTGGAATCATCAAATAAATATAAGAGTTGGATTATATAACATTCCCAATGCTAAATTTTTAATTCAAGTGGGTTGATAACATGAGTGCTGTTAAAATAGATGAATTGGGATTCATGAAAGTGGATTTTAGTAATGAAGCTTACAAAGACGGAACATTTATAATGGAATCATCGGAATTAAAATTATTTTATGATCTAGATCCCTCAAATTTAAACTGGTCAATTTTTCTATTATCAACCAAAAACACTAAGGGGTTAGACAAAAATTCAACTATAGATGACTCTATCATGGTGATTTCATAATCATATCGAAGAAATATTGATATAGATGGTGTATTTTATATTAGAGGAGACCACAATGAAGGGATATGGATACTCAATAGAGGGGTCAAATCCATTCATCCTTTAAAAAAAGAGAGTTCAATAATTAGGTTCTATTTTGTTTTGATATATATTTTTTCCACATATTATAATATTTAGTTCTAAGATGTGTACTTTGAATTATAAGAAGATTCCACCATGATGTCATGTGTCTGTTAGGCAACAGGAAGATGTCACTAAGAATGTTGCACTAGAAATGGAGCAATGAAACCTGGTGATTCAATGTAATAGGGGAGAATATAAATTTTATGAGAACATCTCCCATTTTATGAAGATGACGGAATGAGTCTTATGGTGGGTCATACTGAGCATGTTTGAGCTCATGAGGGAGTTCCAACTGCTGCACGCTCTAACCTTTACCAGAGAGGGTGGACCAGATGTAGATAAGTTCTGGATATAGTATATCAAAATAATTCTTGATCACATAGAGACTCATCCTAATAAGAGATTCAATATGGAGTCTTCCATGTTGTGGGGTCAAGAAAAGCATCAGTGTGATGTGTTATTTATGAATTAGAAAGATGATGGTATAACATGAAATGAATATCATAAAAATATTCTTGAACATTTCTATCTAAAGAATTTGAGACAGGAAAGGGGTGAATAATTTATGAGGTTGACCAATGGATTTATGTTTCTGATGGAGTATATTGGGCACTTCACCTATTTTCAATGCCTTGTTATGACATTGGTGGTTGAAGAGGAAGCTACGAAAAGATTCTTTCAGGATGGAATCTGACATGAGATCATGTCATAGGTATATATCAAGCATTTGGAAAGGGTTGTTGAGGTAGTGAATCAGGAACTTATTTCAAAAGAGGGCCTAAAAGTGGAGTTTGGTGGTGGTCATGTGGTTTGTGATGGGAAATCTAGTGGTGTGGATTCTTATGGTAAGAAGTTTCATTTATATATTTTACACTAGGGTATTGGTGGATAGAGTAGTCAGATGAGGGAACTAGTTTCTCAGGGTAGCGACTAAGTATTTTGTTATTGATGCAGAAGGATGGGATATATGCGTAGTTAATTCCCCATACCATTGGTTGATTACTAAGTGTGCGGATTAATGGGGCATGAGAGGGGGTTCTGTAGGAACCCTCAGTATTTGGGTGATGAGGGAGGTAAAATTCCAGTATATAGTATAGGAAGGGGGTTGGTTACCCCATATCAAGGGTAGTGATAGAATTCATAACATCAGGGTAGTGCAACACTAGGAACTCAGATTGGGCCCAGGGAAGAGGGTAATTTCAGCTTCATGTATTTCATTTTACACCCGTATGTGGTGAGGCTAGACCATCGATGGTTTTCATTATGATCCATGTATATTATACACTTTCTAGTGCTTTGTTTGATATAGGTGCTTCACATTATTTTATATCTACTCATTCTATGAGTGTGTTAGGACTAGATATGGAACATATGTGTGGGTTTATGTAAATTGATACACTATTAGGAGTGCGAGAAGAACATAAAAAAGAAATGTAAGGGGTGTTCTCTTGATGTTGGTGGGTACCATTTTCTCTAGTATATTTTTGTGCTTGAGATGTCATGTTTTTATCTGGTTTTGGGCACAGACTTTTTTCTATCATTCCAATCCCATATTGATAGTTACCATCGTAGTGTGACATTCACATATCTTGGGGGAGATTCTAATGTCCGTTGTGGTTAATGGAATGTCCATGTTAGCAATGTAGGTCCATTTTGGAAGCAGTTGGGTCATCTTACAGCCCATGTGGCTTGTCTTATGCTTGATGATGGAGGGGGAGATCATATTTTCTTTCCTCCTAGGGTGGATCAGTTTTAAGATGTGATCCCTAAAGACTTATCATGACTTCCACCCGAGAGGGATGTTGAATTCATAATAGAGTTTCTACTGAAAGCATAACCATTTTCCATTCCACCATATATAATGGCACCATTAGAACTCCAAGAACTAAATAATCAGTTGGAGGAATTGTTGAATAGGGGATTCATTCATCCAGGCATTTCACCTTGCGGATCTCTAGTGTTATTTTCCAAGATTGATAATTGATCACTATGGTTGTGTTTCAAGTACAAGATGTAGAAATGAATGATGGTTAAGAACAGATACCCTCTTCTGATAATCATTGATCTTTTTGACAAGCTGATAAGTGCTTAAATGTTCTCCATGATTTATTTTAGATCATGTAATCATCAGATAAGTTGTATACCTTTTATGTACCATGAACTTCCTTCAGTAGAATGTATGGGCTATAAGAGTTTATTGTGATATCATTTGGATTGACCAATGCACAAACATTGTTTATAGAATTAGTGAATCAATTCATTCACCCATACCTAGATCAATTTGTATTTTTCTTGGTTGATGGAATCTTGGTGTACTCTAAGACTCATGACAATCATTCCAACCATCTTGACATAATTCTGAGTAACTTAAGAGAGTATATCTATACACCAAGATATCCAAATATCATTTCTAGATCGATAAGGTGTGCTTTTTGAGGAACATCATCTATGAGGAAGGTGTTTCAGTAGACCCGTAGAAGGTGCATGAAATTGTATCTTGGAATAATTCCAATAATATTTCTTATATCCAGTGTTTTTTGGGATTGATGCGTTATTACTGAAGTTTCATCAAATATTTTATCCATTTAGCAGCACAACTTTTGTATTTAAATAGTATGGGTATTATTATTTAGTGGTTTGTGGCATGTGAGAATTATTTCTAAGAGTTGAAGAAGTAGTTAACTATCACACCTATTTTGATCTTATCGAAGCCATGTAAGGGGTATATTATGTATTGTGATGCGTTTGGTGTTGGGATTGGGGTAGTGTTGATGTCAGATGATTGGGTTGTTGCATATAGTTAAAGGTTGGAAATTATTCATGAATTAAATTAAACTTCAAATGATATTGATTTGGTTATAATGGTTTTCACCTTGATGTGTTGGAAGTACTACATATTGGGATAACTGTTTACGGTGTATACCATTCATAAGATCCTTAAGTGAATATTCTCCTAGTGTTATTTGAATATTCAGTAGAGAAGATGGGTTGAGTACATGTAGTCCTTCTATTTTTATTTGATTTACTTAGTAGGAAAGGGAAATAGTGTTGTGGATTATTTGAGTCATGCAACTCAAAAACAGGTGGTTTGGGAATCTATTTCCTAGTATAGAATGATGGCATTGTTTGCTGAGAAGCATCTTGAGGTGAAGGATGGAAAAGGGTAAATGACCCTTTAATCCTTGGTAGTTGAGTGTTTACTTATGAGGTGGATCAAGGAAAAACATGAGGATTAATAATGTTTGGATTTTGGAAAATGTCATAAAGGTGTGGAGTCACCTTCTAGTCGGACCGTCGGAGATGATGGGATCATTTATATTTATGTCCGTGTAGTTGTTCTAGAATTGTTTTTAGAGGATTTGATGTGCCAGATTCATTCATCAATGTGGTAATTTCATTCTGGTTTGACAAAAATGTATTGAAATATTTTTAGGAAGTATTGGTGGCTAGGGATGAAGGAGGTTGCAGGTTTCATGGCTCGATGTATTATCTACAAGTACGGGAAGGCTGATAATCAAAGACCAGTTGGTTTGTTACAACCATTTCCCATTCTATAATGGAAATTGGATTATGTGGTGATGAATTTCATTGTGGGTATTCCAAGTATTCCTCATATGAATGATGCGATTTTGGTAGTTGTGGATCAGTTGACAAAGGGGGATCATTTCTTCGAAATTCGAGAGACATTCTCCATGGACCAGTTGGCCAAGTTGAATTTTTGGGAGGTAGTTTGGTTGCATGGGGTATCAAAGAATATAGTTTTGAATCAAGATCCACATTTTACATCATGCTTCTAGTAGGTATTGTAGAAGGTGGTTGGTTCCAGGTGTTATTGAGTATGAATTTTCACCCACAAACAGACAATTAGTCAGACTGTTCCATTCCAGTTCAAGATTACATGTTTATGGAATTCACTTTAGAATTTCATGGATCATTGTAAAATCATATAAAACATTATGAGTTTCCTTACAATAATATTTACTATGCTACGATTTATATGGAACTGTTTCATGTGAGCTATGGTAGACTATGTCGATCTCCATTATGTTGGATGGAAGTTGTATAATTAGAGTTGTTATGGATGAGTCTCGTGTAGGAGAATTGTAATAGATTCTATTGATCCATAAACATATAGAAATCGATCAAAGTTTGCAGATTCCATAAGAGGATCATCATCGTAGACCTCTTCAGATTTTGGTGGGTGATCATTTGTTTCTTTGGTTGAAACCAAGGTTGGGTCACTATTAGATTCAAAAACAAGTTAAGTTGGCAATTAGGTATGTGGGGTTGTTTGAGATTGTGGAGAGAATCAGATTGGTGGTGTACCTATTGGATCTTACACTATGATATAGTGGTATGAATTATGTCTTTCATGTGTCATATCTTTGGTAGTTTCATTCTAACCCATTTCATGTAATTGATATTAAGGATGTTGAGCTTGAGGCTGATGTGTCCTTTTAGGGGAATCCGGTTCGTATTTTGGATCATAGTGAGATATTCTTATAGGTAAATAGTGTCTCATTGGTTTGGGTGTTATGGAAGCATAGAAATATTTAGGAAGAAACATGGTATGGAGATTCAAATGTGATTGCCCAATTCCCCAATATTTTTTCTTCGTAAGTTTGGTAATGTTTACGAGTGCGGCTCAGGGAAGATCCATTATAAGGTGTAGGGTTGTAAGATCCCAGACTTCATGGACAAATGTTCATGATTAAATTTCAGTTTGAATTCCTTAAAGTCTATTAAATAAATATTAATCCTAATTATAACGATGCTTGGGTGTGTTTTGGGGGTTTCCTAACGTGAAATAAAGGTGAATCAGGGCCTTCTAGGAATTTTGAATGGTTAGAATATAGTTAATGAAAACCGTGCGAGGGGGAAACCAAACCATGCAACCTTAGATAGAGGAATTTCACACAATTGGCACCCATTTTGACAAACTATGTTGTAATCCCAAGAAAATATATGATTAAGACCCATCATGGATAGGGGTTGGTGCATAGTTTGGAAAATTGTGCTGCCAAACCATTCGCCTCATTAAAAAGTGACAAATTACCTTTTTCCCCCCTCTATATTTTAAGATCTTTACCTGATTTTCTCCCTATTTCTTCCTCCTACAGCCCTAGTGATGAACTAAAAACCTCAAGACCTCCCAAGGATCAATCTCCTTCAATTATAGGTCATTTGTATCACTGTTAATTTTGGGTCGATACTCCAGGTATGTCTAACACTCTTCTTGATTCTCTTTTCTGGATTAGGGATTATGGTTTCATTCTTCTTATTTTAAAACCCACAAACCCTATTTTTCTAAGGGATCATAGTTTGGGGGTTCAAAGATTTATTGAATTCAGATCCAATTCTAAGGTTAAGGAAACGTTCATCTTTGGATGAGGTAGGTGGTCTACAAGTTATATCCCTTAGTTATGTCATATGTTTTTTCATTTGTGGTTATTATATTACATCCCTCTTGTAGTGATTTTGGTGACATTGATTGGATGTGGTAAAATGGATGGATAAATGATGATTTATACCCCTCATTATCTTTGTGGGATTCATTGAGATTTATTAGATAGTTTAGGGACACCCATGGGGTGCGCAAATATTCCTAAACATGGAAAATTATAATGTTTAACATAATGTTTCCTTATGTGGAAATGAATCCCATGATAAATGTGTTGATGTGTTAGTTTGAATTATGAAATCTCACTAATAGTGGTTGTGTCTAGTTGTTATTAATGGATAAGGTATTATTTGGCATGATGTGAAAAGGGGTTTAAAGTGATTAAAGTGAATGTAAAAAATGACATATGAAATTGGAATAGAAATGAATTAGTGGATTAAGGTATATGAAATGTTTACTGTGTCATGGATAATGCATGGGTATGGATGAATATGTTAATTGGTATAATGTATGAATTTTTTTTATTATTCTATGTGGGTTGAAATATGAAAATGAGAAATTAATAAATGGTTTATGTCAACTAAATGGAAAATGTGTGAATGTGTTAAGGAATAAGATGAATTATGTGTTAAATAGAATGTCAAGTGTGATTGTTATGTGTTTTGATTATGTATGGATTGTGATCTGATATATGAGTGTAAAATTGTTAAATAAGCATGTGCACATGGCTTGGTGGTGTAGGATAAAAGACTGAGGCTCCTTCCAAGGTTTGCGTTGGACTGATTCTCTAAACCCCATCCTAGAATGTACGAGTTAGGGATTTAGATTCATGCTCTATGACCCTAACTGTTTCATTATATTAGACAACCTAAACTAATTATCCAAGGTAATTGTGTTGTGATTAATTAAGAAATGGTTGTCCCTTGTTAGATAGGGAACATGACTTATACCCTTATGCATGATAATTGGCCAGCTCAGGTCGTTGTATAAATGATGGAAATGCATAACCCAAGAAACAAATGATGAAGGGACTTATGTAAATATTGTTAACTAATGGAACCCAAGTTATGATTTTTTTTATCTTTTAATTTACTTAAAACATCCATGCAATATCTATTTAGACTGGATATTTTATAGTCACTATTTGTGGTGGCCTACTGAGTTTTACTAACACCCTGCTCAGACCGCCATTGGGTACCTGATCAGATTTCATGGTTTTCGATCAGGATAAGGTAAAAGGATCAATGGTAGGGATTTGACATGGGTTTGGTATTTTCATGGATTAGGATGTATACTTGTATTTATCACCCATTTTTCGGATGCTTCCATTAGTTTTCATTTTGGGTTTCCTTCACTTTTGGCACTATTAGCATTACAGGGAATATTTATTGTTTTGTTTTGGTTTTTACCCAGTTTTGGGAAATGGTTTCATGCAAGATTATTGGTTACTATTTTTTATTTCCTTTATTTCTTAATATTATTTGTTTTAGAGTACTATATTAAAGAGGTTATTATCTCCCCATGTGTTTATTTAGACCCTCATTTCTAGTTAGTGACTTCTGGCATATGGGGAGGTGTGTTTGAAGTTATGTGGAAACCCAACTTGGGGCACTGGTTTAGTGGCCACTGGGTTGGGGATGTTACACTTATCGATAGTAGAAAGATGATCCAGGTCCTACAAATCCATATGAAGCATTCCAAAAATTCCCTGGTTTTGATGCCTATATGGATGTGAGGAGACAATAAAGAAATTGATGTGGAACACATATACAATGAATAAATATGTGAAACTTCATCATGCAGAAGACTCTCCTTAGGGGAAGAAAATTGATCATGAGAATGCTGAATTTGGAAATGAGTTGAGAAACCTTATTTTTCTAAAATTTTAGGGGTTAAGACATTTTATTGAAATAGACAAAATAAAAGGTATATAAAACAAGTGTCTAGATTCAAACATGGTGGAAATCCCTCATCAGACTCAATCAAGACCTACTTTTTCCAGATCTTATCACTAAGCTCACGTTCTTCATCACAATTGACATTCCACCAAAAAATTTCATCATAAATTTTCAATGAAAATTTACATTATTTATTTACATTTCAATATATTTTCACTTGAAATTTTAATATTTATCTTTTTTAGATTTTTAAAAATAAAATTTGAGGTATAAAATTTTAGTGAAATTTTTGAGTATAAATTTCCTCTCATAAGTATAAATTTATAATGACAGTTTAAAATTTATGTATGTATGTATGCATATACTTATATTAATTTACATTTATATTATTATATTAAATTTTGAGTATGAATTCAAACTTATAATTATAAATTGTCACTATAAATTTTTAGATAACTGAAAATTTTTGCTGTGAATTTTCATTGAGAATTTCAATAGAAATTAAGGAAGTTTCTATTTGAAAGATTCAATAAATTTTCATTGAAAATTTCCATTTATGTCTACATGTATACATTGAAATATTCTGGTGTAAATTTTCACTTGAAAATTTATAAGTAATCTTCATTGATAATTTTTAATGGTAATTTCCAATGCAAATTTACGTGTATGTATGCATACTATAAAACTTTTCAGTGTAAATGTACATTGGAAAATCACACTATGAATTTATATGTGAGTGTGTGTGTTTGTATTACCTTCATTCAAATATACACTAGAAATAGTCATTTAAAATTTTTTTTGTATATTTCCAAAGTAAATTTTTGATGTAAATTTGTAGTGTTAATTTTCAATATATACGTATTAAAAATTAACAATGTAAATTTTCACTAGAAATTCACTATGTATTATTATGGTGTATATTGATGTTAGTGTATGTGTGAGTGTGTTTAATTTTCAATAAAAATTTCTATTGATTATGATTTTTGGTAAAGATATGTTCAAAATTTTCACTCAATGTTGTTTGTACAAATTTACATTATAAATTTCCATTGAAAATTTCCGTGAAAAGCTCTCAATGCATATTTTCATTGTAAATTTATAGTATAAATATGTGAATGTATGTATATATATAGTTATATTAGTATATATTTATGAATGTATTTATATATATATACATATATTAATATATATTTACATACATACAATGCATGTATGCATGTATGTATACACAGGAAATTTTCATGTTAAATTTCCACAAAAAATATATTTTTTATTTATATTAGGATATACACACATATAAATACACTCACAATATCCCTCTCCCTCACACACATGGTGCATATAAAATAATGATTGAAAATTTTTATTTCAAATCTAAATGATAATTTCCCCTAAAATTTTCAAATGAAATTTTACACTAAAATTTTTCTAAGAAATCTTTTAATGAAAATTTCTTCTTCAATTTCACATTTTTTATTTATGAATTAAAAAATTTGCCTAGTAATTTTGAGTTAAAATTTAAAATATAAAATATATTTGGATATTTACACTATAAATTTCTGATGGAAATTTGTACATGAAATTTCTATAGAGTTTTCTTAAGAAATTGGCATTGGTAATTTCCCTACGAAATTAGAAATTTAAATATTCACTGTCAAATCAATTTGTTTATTTATGTGTCAATATATTTTCACTAAAATTTTAAATATGAATTTATTTTAGAATTTTTTTTTCAAATTTTATGTAAAATTAAAATAAAAATTTTGTGAATATTTGTATTGGGGAAACTTGAACTAAAATTTTTTAATGGGGATTTAGTCTACAAGTTTGGAGGGAAATTTTTTGCTAAAAATTTATATTTTTTATTTGTGTATTAAAATATTTGTATTATGATTTTATATGGAAATTTAAATTACAATGGAAATTTTCAGATGTTTATATATAATAAATATCATAATAAATATATGTTTATATATTATAAATATATAAGTCAAATATTACAAATATATTATATTATTATATATAAACATCCAAAAATTTCAACATAAGGCAACTCAATGCTAAATATTACATATATATGTTTGTATATTATGAATATATATGGAAAAAATTACATATATATTATATTATTTAAATTTTTTGCTAAAAATTTATTTTTTTCACTTTATATGAATTAAATAATCCCAAAATCGGATCATGTATTCTATCAATCCTTCTTTATACACCTCTTATTTTAAGATTTTAAAATAATTGGCCACCTATAAATTTTAGTTGTGCTCTGTTCTTCCTCTGTAGTTGAGGATTCAGTCATGGGGGAGGCTAAACAGGCATGCATACTGTTGAATTTTCAGTGGACTATAGGGGTGATCAATGTAGGGTTTCACTCTGATTAGGATCCCTCAGAGGAGTCGTGGTTACCAGAACAACTTGTAAAACAAATACTTCTTTGGTTGTTCATTTAACCCATGCATAACCTGTTTTACTCAAGAATAATTATTTTGATGCTAGATTTTAATTTTAACATCAAAAATAATTTAACTCCATGCGAATTTTAGATGTCTCATTATGATAATTTATATAAAAATAATTATAAATATATTTATTTGTGATTTTAATTATAAACATATATATATATATATATATATACTTTTAAATGATTTTATATATAAAAAATTATTGAATTTAAATTAGAAATTTTTTTAATAGTTTATTTATATACATTGATTATAAAATGTGTTATAATTAAAATAAATATAATATATTACTATTTTATTTAAACATATATATAATTTATAAATGAATATATTTATTTAGATTTATATTTTCATTAACATTAAATAATTTAAGATATATGTACATGTTTAACTCACTTCAAAAGAATTAGATTTTTCCAACATAGGTATATCTATTTGTAAAAGCTTATTTTTTGTTAGTAAAGTGTTTTACAGAAAAAATTGTTCAGTCACTAAACTCTCAATAAAAACTCTATCATTAAATGTTATTTTTATATATAAATAGTTTTGTTACAATTATAACAATACCAATAGATAATATATATGTTGTTCAAGGTTTTTAGTAACAGATTCATATGAAAAATATATTCGTTTGAAATAATATTACCAATATATAATATATATTTTAAAATTATATTTAAATAATGTTTATAAATTTTTATTTCTAGTAAAATTTCATATTATATTTATTAATCTATCATATATAATACACCTTTTCTAATTTTGAAAGTGAATAATATTTTCACACAACTCCAAAATTAGAAAAAAAATTAATTTTATAAATAATTAAATTTAATAAATGAATCAATACATTAGTGAAGTTGATTGATACATAAAAAGATCATAAAAAACAAAAAATCCTAGGATCCATCTATGCAACACCCCCTACCCAATTGAAAAAAATGGAATGTCGTCTCTTGACTATAATCCTCCAGTAATCATTATGGTAGAAGAATAGTTCCACCAAATATCTTTCATCACCCCTAAGTAGGCCATTAAAAGATACAAATCATGTAACTTCTAGTACTAGTGAGAAACATCAAGCCACAGTTATGAAAAACCCTTCATCACCAAGAGTTACACCGCATACACTCAAAAAATCATACCAAAAAGGAAATGTAAAATATATGAATGAATTGAAGCATTAAATGAATGTATAACAAATTGATCTGCATAGAATGATAATTTTTCATTCATCATCTATATTGACATCTCAATAAATCATATCAGATGCATTACCAGTGAGTAACCTCGTGTTACAACTATGACACACTCTTCAATTCCATGACGTACACCACACAAAACCAAAGAGCATACCCAAAAATTAGTGCAAAATATTTACAAGAATTGAAACCAAAAGATAAATAAATGAAAAAATTATATTTTTAGAATGGGCATTTTTGATTCATCATCTATATTGACATTTCAAAAAAATAAACTCATCTATGTTCCATTAGCCTCCAATTTGCAAAATCCATGAGCCTATTTTATATGTTCAAAAGGGTTGTATCCAAAAATCCATAAAATACTCCCAAAATACAATTAATATTTCTAAAGATCACCAATACTAATACTAAATCAGACTGGTACAAAATAAAATCAAGGTTTTTCATTAAAAAATACATCTATTTTCATAGAAAATAAAAATATTGCTCAATTTTCACATTGAGATGCTGCTAAAAGATCAAAAACAGTTTTAGGAATTATCAAATAAAACTTTCAGCATCTTCCTGGGGAAACTGGAAACGTAAACACAATTTCAACATGAAACTAAAGATAAACAAAGGAAACAGTCTAGAGCTCCAACCCAAGGAATACTTTAATCATCCAAGAAAAATAACCAAATCAAAAAACAATAAAAAAGACAATGATTTTAATGAAGTAAATTTACTTGCACATTTGAATCATTGAGTGTTTCGAAATTAAAAAATATAAATACAAATAATATATGAAAATAATCAACACATAAAACTATCTTTTAAAAAATGATGTTTATAATTCTGTTGGTAAATAACTTTTTCCAATATTATGCAGTGGATTAGATTTTTCTCATGAATTTGAGGTATTCAACATGATAATTTCTGTTATTTTTTATGTTGTGGCAGCTTAGGGTAATCAACTTCAGTCTAATTTATTTATCTAGGGTGTTATTAGAATTGAAATGAATCCATTAGTCTAGAATTTGAATAATAAAAATAGCATTATGATAATTGAAATATAATTAAATTTAAATCAATATCATATTAGTCCTTTTTATATATAATGGAATGAGAAATCTCTAGGAATCAAAATAGATATAAAAAATCTTTTTTTAATTTTAAATTAGATATGATTATACCAATAGTGAAAATACTTTTAAGGATTGTGTGGGAATAAGGGATTCAGTGATACATCATTGGACATGTCTATAACCACATAAGAGTACTTTGAAAGATTTCATGTGATTGGTTCATAGATATTTCAAAATAATATACTGTTTTTTAGAAATTTTTAGATGACTGGTAAAAGAAAAAGGTTATTGATCTATATTCTATTTTTTAGTTCCAATCTCCTAAAGTGAACATACCCATCAGACCCAGATCTCAGCATTTATAATCCTCATATGTTACTATGTAGCCTGTATAGAACTAAAGAATTAATAACAAGGTTTAAAAACATTATCTTAAGCCTATTTTTGGTAGGACTTATATAAAACTACAAATCATTATTCCGAATAAATAAATTATTATCAGAATGTGAGGAATTTATTTTGTTCTAATAACCATTAAAACATCATTAAAAAATAGTTTTCATCCCTATTTGGAACTCTTATAATCAAAGGTCTATACATTGGTAGGAATTTTAAAAAAAACAAAAAAACAATGGTGTTTTTTATATTTATCCTTATAAATTTGCAATTAAAATGTAGATTAAAACTATTATAAGTGGTAGAAAACCAATATATCAATTAATAGTTACGAAATAATGGTAGATAAACAACTGTGTAGTCATGAAATGGAATTTTATGACATGGCATAACTATAACTACTTGTAGCGGTTACCAATTCTGAAAACTTTTAAGAAGATGTTATAGAAAAGTTATATTAGTAAAAAAATGAAAATATAAGTAATTAACCACTATTAATTATCTATAATAATATAAAACTATATAATTATAGTAGATACCTCAAAACATATAATGATCTCATATAGGGATTTTTTTAAAATGAAATATTTGCATAGTCAAGTATGCAGTCACAAATGATGTTGATGTCAGACTGATAATTTGGGAAGATGAAATAGGTGTTGACCTAATATGAAAAACCATGAATAAAAAACTATTTTATTAATTACTATGAATACTTTATACAATAGTTTATATAATTGACCTCAATCTATGGAACATGAATAATCAATTATATTGTCATTGGTTTCATATAATGTATATAAGCATTTTTCACAAAATAGATCTCGGTGATTTTAATGTTTCCATAAATGGGATGTTTGGATAAAACATCCGTTGTTATTTAAGAAATATGTATAAGAAAATTTAACCTGACAAAAAATGTTTTCAACATTAAATTTATGATTATATTCAAGATGATTTAAATAAATTTAAATAAGTAAAGACATGTAAAAACAAAACTATTCATGGTGTACAAACTGAGTTGAACATATTAATAAGATTTCTGACCAACTAAATCCTATGTTTTAAGAAATAATTGACCAAAAGTTAATAATAATCTATGTTAAGGTATAATATTCATATTTAAAAAAAATAATATAAGAAACTAATCCTCATTTTCTTAAAAATACATTCTAAAGAGAAATATAATATGTTGTAAGTGCTTCTACATTTGAAATGGTTGGAGACATATTAACCAGAAGGTGTACCTTTTATACTTCTTCTCCGATCAATCATGAATATTTCTGGGTATATGGTCTATATTACCTTCATTTGTTTCATAATCAGGAAATAAAACAATTTCCACTTCCTTTAAACTGATAGAGATCAAATTTTATTCACTTCTATTATGCCCATAACTAACAAAAAAACTCTTTTAGGATCCATCTTAAGAGATTTCATTTGGAGCATAATTCAATCAAGGTTATTGGAAGTTGGAACAATATTCTTCATTGATGTGATGAAGGGGGGTATTGTTAGGATTCATCACATTTATTGATAATATAGAAAATTATATTAATAGAGAGATTTATTGCAACTTCAATTGAGTATTTTCTACTAAAATTAACTGATATTTAATTCTCGATATTGATGGATGGAAAATTTATTGGCGATGAAATTATTTAGAGAATATGAAATGATATCTATATAAGAGGATGTAGTATCATATTTATAGGGTGTTCCACCACGATGTTGTTGGGATTCATCACATTTATTGATGATGGAAGAAAATTATTAATGGAGAGATTTATATCACAATTAGGATTTTCTCTCAAAATTAATGGATATTTAATTCTCAATATTAATGGATGGAATAATAGATATTGAATGCATTAATTGATGATTATATACATGGAATCTATATAAGGAGTATGTGGAGACATATTTTTTGATAGGGTGTTCCCACAAGATGTAGCCAGCAAGGGAGACCTGGGAAGGGGTTGCCATGTTTGTGGCGGCCCATGTGACATGACGAAAGTGACGCAATTTCCTTCCATGTATGGAGAGGTTCTTGAAATATTTTCAACATGTCGTCCAATGGGACCAGAAGGAGGCTACCACGTCGGTGATATCTTGTGTGGAAATTTGACATTTAACATGTGCAGAGCAGCAGAAAAGAAATTGATGATCGGGGCCACGTATCAAAATTATTCCCAATAAAAGTGATTTGAAAGTGTGTCCTAGTCCATGATCGGTGGTATATCTTGATGGTGAGAAAATTCGGGTGTCACAAGCTGGTGATAGGTTGGCACATGTTTGAGTAAATATCTTGGAGGTAGTGATGTTTCGTCGATAGATGGGTAATGTTTTGTCACAAATTTATTTTCCGATACATGGAGTCAGTGGGATGTTTATCATAGAGAATACATAGGCGTATTGGGGTGTTCTTTTCAAACAGGTTTTCTACACTCTATCATTTGTAATGAAACTTTGGGTGTCACATGAATTCTTTATATTCTTTGATTCATTGTGGATATTTTTGGGAATTTCCCCATGGTATTTTAATCCTCCGCATTTTAGGGGTTTTCAATGATAAAAAATCCTTCTCGCTAATTTATTTATTCTTCTTATATCACTTATGTATTTCATTGGGTTTCTCATGATATTTTTACAAATAAATTTTATGCCAGGAATCAGGATTCTCCCCAACAAGTGGTATCAGAGGAGGTTGGTTCATGATTGAAATTTTTAGTGAAAATTATGGAAGTTTTAGAGTGGATCACTGATTCATACACAGATCATAATAAGGTTTTGAAATTAAAGTAGGTTAAGAGGTGTGATACACATGTCCACTCATAGGATGTTGAGAAGAGGGATAAAGTTCTTCCAGTAGGTTCTCCAAATTATGTGGTAATCATTGTTATTGGGGAGCCAGATGATTTTAGTTCTGGTCATGTTCAGAATAAAGGTTCAGATACAAATGTGACAACGTTTTGAGTGTTTGCTTTCCTTTTTGCAGGGGGAGCTGATTTTTTTTATCAGAACATCAAAATTTCGTTGTCATATTTTTCTACATATGATGATGGTTGGTGTGATACCAACCTATTTTCTTTCCAACTGGTTTTGTTGGATGGTTCCATTCATTAATATGATGAAGGAGGATATTGTTGAGATTCATCATATTTATTGATGATAGAGGAAAATTATTAATGGAGAGATTTATGTCACCATTAATTGAGGATTTTCTCCCAAAAATAATGGTTATTTAATTCACAATATTAATGGGTGGAATATTGGATATTGATAGTATTAATTGATGATTATGGACTTGGTGTCTATATAAGGAGGATGCAGTGACATATTTTTTGATAGGGTGTGCCAACAAGATGTAGCTGGAAAGGGAGACCTGGGAAAGGATTTTCGTGTTTACGGTGGCCCATGTGACATGATGAAAATGTCGTAATTTTCTTTCATATGTGGTGAGGTTCATGAATTATGTTCAACATGTCATCCACTAGGAGCAATAAGGGGAAAACCTCATAGGCGGTAGCATGTGCGGCATGTTGGTGTTTAACATGTGCAAAGCAGTAGTGATGAAATTGATGATTGGGTCCACATATCGAAAGTCTTCCAGATAGTAGTAATTATGTGACCTGTCCTAGTTCATGATTGGTGGTACATCATGATGGTGAGGTCATTCGGGTGTCACAAGCTGGTGTGAGGTTGACGCATGTTCGGGTAAACATCTTCGAGGTAGTGATGTTTCGATGATAGAATAGTGACGTTTTGTCACATATTGGTCTTCTGATACATGGCATCAGTGGGATTTTTATCAAAGAGAAGATAGATTCGTATTGGGGTGTGGTTTTCACACATGTTTTCTACACTCTCTTATTTTTAATTCAACTTTGTGCACTACTTGGATTCACTATATTCTCTGATTCAGAGTGGATATTTTTGGGAATTCTCTCATTGTTTTTAATCCCCTTCATGGGAGGGTTTTTTAATGTTAAAAAATTCTACGTGATGATTTCATTATTCTACGTATATCACTTCTATATTTTGTTGGGGTTCTCATGATATTTTTGACAAGAAATTTTCCTACCCAGAATTGGGATTCTCTCCAAAAGATATAGCTGACAAGAGAGAACCTAGAGGGGGTTACCGCATTTGTATTGGCATGTGTGACATAATGATGATTATTCAATTATCTTGTAAGTGTGGAGAGGTTCTTTAAAATATGTTAAAGAGTTAATCCACCAAGATTAAGAAGGGGGATACTGTATCAATGATAGCATGTGTGGAAAATTGGCATTTAATAGGTGCGGAACAGCATAAAAATAGTTGTTGATTGGGGCCATGTATTGAAATTCTTCCTGATAGTGGTGATTAAGTGGCATGTCCTAGTTTCAGATTGATGGTACATCATGATGGTGTGATTATGAGAGAAAAATCCTTTGGGTTTTGCAAGATGGGGTGAGGAAGATGTATGTTCGGATGAAGATCTCTGAGGTAGTGATGTTTCGTTGATAGAGGGGTGAACTTTTATTATATATGGATCTTTTGACCATGGCATTGGAAAGTTTTTTTTAGAGAGAATAAGTAGGAATATCGAGGTGTGGTTTTCACCTAGTTTTTTCTACACTTTCAATTATATTCAAGTTCGGTTATTACCTAAATTCTTTGTATTCTCTAATTCATAGTGGATATTTTCATAATTTCCTTTTGGTTTTTAATCCATTTCATGGGAGGGTTTTTTCACCTTAAAAAATCATGCATGAATATTTATTTATTCTACTTATATAGCGTCCTTATTTCATCGGGTTTCTATCAATATTTTGGCAAGCTATTTTTTACCTTGAATAGGGATTGTCCCCAACAAGTTGGATAAATCGTCTCCAAGAGAACATAATATAATGGTGGGATCAAATACTTTGACATGCAATGCAATAAATGAAGAAAGAATATTAAATTTTGAGTGGATCTAGATAATTGTTTAATTAGAATAAAAAATTAAACCAAAAAAATAACAAGAATTTGAAATCCCATTTAATCTGAATTTTGATAAAACCCTGACCTTAAATCAAATTCTAGTGAAACAATATATATCCATGATTTCATGTTCTGAAAACATAAAGAGAGTAAGTACATACCTGATAGGAGGGGAAAATGGACGGATTGAAAGAGAAATGGGTTTATTTCCATGCCCCTCCCTATACCTCGTCTCTACAGTTGAAAGAGGAAAAAATATAACGTTAGTTGATAGAGTCTTGAGTAGTTTTAGATAATCTAGTGTGTGAGTGTAGACTGTGATGAATCATGATCGTGAGCATAGGTGGGGATCACTACTCTGTGGTCAGTGAGGGATGATGGTCGGGAGGCCATCATGGGTGGGGAGCTCCAAGTAGAGGTGAGGGAATATGTTTTATTATTTTAGTATTTTTCCTTTTTTTAAATGATTGATTCCGATATCATTATATTTTTTATAATAGTGATATAAATTTAAATAAACTATTGCTAATAAAAAAATATTGTTAAATGATCTGTTTATAGTGAATAAGTAACTTATTTATATGTTCAAAATAAATTTTTGGAAAATAAAATTAATAACAATGGATTTAATTGTCGGAGAAAAATATTGGTGTTTATATGATAAAGTAAAAAATTTAATTATTAGTAAAGTATTTGTTGGTATTAAAAAATTAATAAAAAAATATATTTTTTAGTAAAAATAAATGTTGGTACCTGAATTTGATACGAATAAAACATAATATATGTTGGAATTATTCATTTATACCAAGCGGTATATTGTTTGTCACTAAATTTCTATATGTAAAAGTCAATTTCTTTGTAGGGACTACGTTTGTGTATGTGTATGTGTTTATATAAATGTGTGTATATAAATGTGTTTATAAATGTGTATTTGTACATATGGATGTTTAAAATTCATGTAAATGTTACGAATTCACTTTTTAATATTTTTTGAAATTTATTTAATTTAATTTATCCATTTATTAGTATACATTCATTAATAATGTTATAAATATATTTAGTCATTTTGTAATATTTATTTATACTTATATTTATTTACTATATACATGTAACATATTTTCAAAATATTTTCAATTTATATTAATAATATTTCTATGTTTTTATTTATTATGTTTTAATCTTTATAATATGTTTGAAATTTATATAATTAACCTATTTGAATGATTTCTATAATAATTTTGTAATTTAAGTATTTAATTATACTATTACAAATATATATATATATATATATATATATATATTAAAAAATTATTTATGAAATTATAAATAAATAAATATATGTTTAAATAATTATAAAATTATAATAAATATATTTATTATATTTATAATTATATATTAATCTATATTATATTTATAATTATATAATATTTTGTATTGTATTTATAATTATATATTAATATATATTTATATAAATATATTTATGGTTATATATAAATTCTTTTTAAATATATTTATTTATAATTATAAATATAAATAAATAAATTCATATTTAAATAATTCTAAAATTACAATAAATATATTTACATAATTGATATATTTAATATATTTATAATTATATATAAATACTTTTAAAATATATTTATTTATAATTTTAATTATTAAAAATATATACTTATTTAAATAGTTATAAAATTATAATAAATATATTTTAGGTGTTTAAGGTACAATTATAATGAAATACAGACACACACGACCTCAAGGTCTAATCCAGTCCATAGCCACCCTTAGGGATAGTCCATATATAGACCCTGATGTTATATGTATATATATATATATATAATTGTATTATACCACATAGGGCCACAGACAATTTTACCCTCATCAACGCATCCCATGCCATTGGTCGGTTCGCCTTCATTGCTAGCACCAACTACGAACTGATTATAATAAATATATTTAAACAATAAATATATTTCTTATATTTATAATTTTATATATTTATATATTTATTTAAATATATATAATTATATAAATATATCCAAGCGGTGTCAACCATAAAGTATAATTGTATAAATATATAGATATATTTATATATATCGAAATATTTTTAAATATATTTATTTATAATTATATAAATATGTAGTTGGGGAATTTCTTGGTGGTAAAGTCAGCCCTGTAATACTGCATTTACCAGGGATTGATTTCTGGATGCCCCAATTTTTAGGATTTTATGAACGGTGCAATAGATGATGGTGGGCCATGACGGTGGTGGGTGATTGCATTGATGGATGTGGAATGGTAAATGAGACACGTGGGTGATCAGCGGTGATAATGATGTGGAGAGCGAGGAGGCCATTACAGTAAATAGTGGTTGTCGAAGACAGCCGTCTTGAGTGTTGAGACCTCTGTCAGGTGACAAAGGCCTAGCAATGGCAGGACTCGAATTGTGGAGATGGGAAGCATGAGTGGGACAAATGCATAGGTCTATCGACTTCAGGCTGATATACGGATATGGGAAGAAGAAGAGGGATGAAAAATGGGTTAGTGAAGGCTTTCAGGTCTTGCTCCTCAGGTACGTTCAATTGGGTTACATGCCATGTTGTAATGGACTTTAATGCCTACTGGGCTTGTAAGCCATTTAATGGGTTATCTCTAACCAGTACAGAGATGGGTTTCATGGTTTAATAAAAAAGGGGGGGGCTTCCCTTCTACATGTTAAAAAAATTATATAAATATATTTATAATTATATTGAAATATATTTAAATATATTTATTTATAATTGTAAATATATATAGATATGTATATATGTTTAAATAATTATAAAATTATAATAAATATATTTATTATAATTTTATTAATATAAATATTTATATATAAATAAATATATATATATTTATATTTATAATTATATTCAAATATTTACCAATATACTTATTTATAAAATTAAGATAAATATATCTATTATATTTATAATTTTATAAATATATATAATTATATAAATATGTTTATAAATATTGAAAAATATCTATAAATATATTAAATTATAATAATAATTATAAATACATATATAATATATTAGGTGCTTGGGGTACTATTTCGATCAAACACACACACACACCACACATACATAAGCCAGAAAGGTAGTTCATAGCCCCCCTAAGAGATAACCCACCCAACCTACCACTTTATTACGTTGATGGTTTATCGATCGAAGGCCCATTTGTCACAAAGCCCACTACATGGATCATAGGCCCACCATTGGATGGCCCAAATACCCCGATTTCATCATTCATGCATCATAATCTTTCAATTATGCATGCGTTACTACCCCCCTTTGATGGCCAAAAGGCCCGTGTGGTCTGTAGGCCCAAACCGTGTGGTCCGTAGGCCCAAACCATGCAGTCACATTTTATCAGTTCTTTTTTGTGCTTATAAAGGGTTATCTTTGTCAGAACTTTTTGAAAGTGTTGATAAAAGCCTTACCATTTCTTATAAAAATAGCCCTAATAGAGTGATGCCTCCACTCATGCCTTCAAGCTTTTGTAGAACCAGGGTTATGTCGTTGTTATCATCAAACCCCACTATTGTCTCTAGTCATCATTATCGTTGAATTGTTCTATCTAAATCAATGGTATGTGATGATTTCTCTTGATAGCACACCCAACCACACTATTTATTCAGTCACACGCCTCGCAGAACCCTAATGGGTGTGTCTTCACCTCTTCTTGATGAACTAAACAAATATCCCCAACACCTATCTCTGTAGTGGTGCAACAATGAGGCATCATCTTGATAATGCACCACCCCAGCATGTAAATCCTATCTTCGTGCAACGCACACCCTATGTTGAGCTCCCATATGGATTGGCCACCCTCCTTCCACTCTGTAGTGGACCAACCCAACACCCCACATTTTTGTTTGTTCTAAATCATATGTGTCTGATGCCACCTCATTTCCACTCTGTTACACACCAAGATCAACCTCCAGGCATAACGCACTAACCAAAATGTATCACCTCCTTCGTCGTTGTTTGATAACCATGCAAGGTAGTGAGAATTGACTAAGTTCCTTGCATGATGGTTCTGGTGTGTGTTATATTTTTAAAAGTTCACACAAGATGTTATAGAGTGTTGAGATCTGAATTTTTCCAATGATAACAGGCCTGTGAGTTTCAATCCTACATGAATTCAATCTTCATCTCCTTCACAACAAACTAACATTCACCCAAACACAACTAATACCTAAAACGAATTGAAATAAATAATTTTTATTAACATCAATTATTAATTTTACAAATTTATAAATAATAATCCATAAAATTTTATATTTTTTTATAATTATAATTTGTTATATGTATACTTTTAGATATAATTATTTATACTTACATATAAATCTTTAAATAATATAATATATCTTATTATATTTAAATAATTTATAAAAAAATTGTTAAACATTAATAATTTTATAGTTATATAAGTTTTTAAACTTATATACTTTTAAAATTTTATAGTATTATACTAATATAATTTAATAATAATTTTTTATTAAATATTTATACATTTATAGTTTTATTCATTTATAAATTTATATACTTTTATAAATTTTATAGTATATCATATTACACATATATATTTTAAATAAAAAATTGTATTAATTATTTATGATTTTATAGTTTTCTAGATTTTTAAATTAATATAAAATTATAGTTTTATTTTTTATAAATTATTATAGTTTTTTACATTCATAAATAATTATTTTATATATTATAATTTGATACTTTTATAAATTTGTAAACCTATATTCTTCTATAAATTATGTATACTTTTATAAAATATATGTACTTTTATATGTTTTTATAAATTGATATGAATTTATAAATTATGTATATTTATTTAAAATATACATTATTTTATAAATTATATATAATTTTATCCTTGTATATTAATCTTTAATTTTATATAATAATATAAACAAAAAAAATTAATTTATACTTTTATACCTGTATACTTTTTTCAACTTATCAATAGATTAATACATTCATAATTTCATATATTTTATTTCTATAAATTATACTTTTAAATTTTTGTAATTTTGTAATCTGATTATTATTTTTTTAGTAAATTCGTTTGGATAATTAAGAGTTATTTTATTGTATGCAATGTTTTATGTTTTAAATCATAAATGATAGAAGTTGAATGTCTGATTTCAATTGAGTGTTGAATGAGTTTCAAAATTAGTTTTTGTTTTTTATTTGAATTTCATGTTCAACAATGTATCTAAGGGGGGACTTATTCGATTCAATTTTAAAATTTCTCTATAGACCATTCTTTAGTCATAAATATGTAAGCTATCATATCACATGAGTTGGATTTCAAACCAACTATGAGGTATGACACCGTAACAGAGAAACAATTTAATAACTAGAAAATACTGATAGACCTAAGAGCTATGATGTGAAAGATATGGTATTTGTTCAGTTTTCTTTTCTTTCACAATCTAAGTACAAACTTAATGACAGGAAATTCAATGTTAGTGTTGAAAATATTTTGAAAAATATAATAATTTATTTTTTTATTATTTTTAAAATCATTATTATATTCAATATTCATATTTTCTATTATGAAACTGGTTTTCAAATAATATTTTTTTCTATTATTACAGTCAATATCCATATTTTCATCAGTTTTTATAATGTAAATGTGACTTTAAGGGTTAATGATTGGTTTTAAAGTTAATAAATTGGATTTCTGTGATGTTTTAGAATGAGGATGATATATTTTATTTCAATAATGATCTAAATATATGATCTTTTGAATTTCACATAGACTTAAAAATGGTTTTTTTATTTGAAATTAGCGTTAATAGTTTAATTGGTTTTTTATAATGTAATATGTGTTATAGTTGGTTTCCTAAGACCAAATGTTTGTACTTTGATTACATAAATATTATATGTATTTAATATTAATAAAACATCTTATTATATATATTTTTTTGTTCTCGATGACTCTAACGAAATAATATCTCTGACTATACATAGAATTGATATGGTCATAGGAGTTCCCCGCTATAAGGAGAACCATGATGTGCTATGACAATATTCTCATATATTTTTCAACAGTTGGATAACATACTATGATGTGACCCATAGTACATAGATTATTAGGTATGAGTACTCGTAAGTAGATGAAGATTCTTCTCATGAAGTTCACACTTGGTAATCTCCATGAAAGGAGATTATGATAATGGACCTTCCAGTAGGAATTCCACATGTTTAGTTGTCATCAGATATTTCCATCTATTAGCATGTGTGATGGTCCTTAGACTTTATGATTATTATTAATGCATATCATAATTTTCCTACTTAAATGTATTTTTCAATCCACCATGATAACAGTTCATGAAGTAGTTGGATACATTGGGTGTGTCATGGGTGACATGTTATTAATGAATAAGTCAAGGAAGGATTAGTACCTTCCATATTTATGGAAGTTGATATCTCGCCCTTATTATTGGAATAGAATTGTCACATTAAATATCATGGCCATGGTTTAACGACGTGTTTATTTCAAATAGACAAAGAAAAACATATTGAGCTTATAGGTTAGTAGCACATATGTGCAACCTTCGGGATGAGATATTTTGACAAAGGGATTATATTTTAGGGTGAGTGTTCATATTTTGTTTTTGACTTTTCAACATTAAGTTCTTTCTCATGGGTGCCTTAAACCATTTCTAGAAAGTAATCTTGGACTTTAGGCAAGCCTGCCTAATGTCAAAGAGAAAGAATCCTAGAGGGTCACATTATAAGTGTTTCCGTTGATCTTGATTAAATTATATTTGAGTTTAATTAATGGAATAAATAGTATTCTCATGTATTTGTAATAATTTTATTCAATATATATTGATCACATAAATTAAATAAATATTTATTCACCAATATATGAATAAAATATTTATTTTATTTATTGAATATTTTAAAAAAATATTTATTCACTAGATTATTAATAAAATATTTATTTATGAATAAAATATTTATTTGGTTGTTCAATAAATGATTGAGGAGTTTTAATGGACCAAGACCAAGTCTATTGAAAAATATTAATTAACAAGACCGTTATATAATATTTATTATTACTCTTGTTGGTGCACACCACAAAATATAATTATATAATTATTATGGGGAATAGGATTTATTGAAAGTAATAAATGTTATTTAATGGATAGTAAGAAATTAAATAATATTTTAACTTAAATCCCAACCTTACAAATAAGTGGTTATTTCTATTGTGTAGAGCATCCAAAAATTGATAAAATAGAATTTTTGCGCACAATGAATTCTCTCTCGACTCCTTCTACTCACTCCCAATAAAGAACGAGAAGTACAAGAGAGATTTGTTCAAGACTAAATAATGAGTGATCAAAGATGAAAAAGGCAAGCCATTTGACTGATCGTACTAGCACTCGGAGATTGAGTGGTGTTACTCAGATATTATAGGAGCGCTTATAGATCACTACTAGAGAGATTCTATCCTTGGTGTTGGGAAAGTATTGTATGAACAATACTCAATATTTTATATTGATTTTGATGCTCAAAAGTACATGTTAGAGTTGGTGTCCTAAAACAAATTGTTTGTACTTTGAATAAATAAATATTTAATGTATTAAACATTAAACATCTTATGACATATTGTTCATTGTTCTGCATGAACATAGTGTAATAATATCCTAGAGTATTTGGTGCTTTGATAAGTTCATGGAAGTTCCCCTCAATGATGAGATCATTGAAATACTACGATAATATTCTTTATATTGTTTTGTGGTTGTATAACATACTATGATGGGAAGCATAGTATATATACTATCAAGTGTGAGTTACCATAAGTAGATGATACTTTTCTCATGAAGTTTTCACTTGGTAATCTCCATGATGGGAGATTATGTGAACAGGCCCATTAGTAAAAATTCTTTATATTTTGGTGTCATCGAATATTCGTATCTACGAGCATTTGTAATGATCCTTAGACTTTAAGATTATAATTATTACACGTCATGACTCGCAAACATAGATTTTTTTGACAAAAACAATCACACAATATGTTGGCGGCAAATAGGGTATGTTGGGTGCGTCATTATTGACATGTTATTAATGAATATGTCGAGAAAGGATTTGTTAATGCCATATTTATGGATGTTGATATCTATGTCCTTTGATCGAAATAGAACTTTCACCCTAAATTCCATGTCAATGGTGTAATGATGTGTTTATTTTAGGTAGTGAAAAAACGATGTATCAAGAATATAGGTTGATGGAACCATTGTGAAACTTGCTTGATGAGATATTGTGACCAAGGGATTATATTACATAGAGAGTGTCCGTATGTGGTTGTCGTCATTTCAACTTTAAGTTCTTTTTCTTGGGTTCCTTGACCCATTTCTATATAGTAATATTGTACTTTAGGCAAGCTCGCTTAATGCCAATGATAAAGAATCATAGAGGGTCACACACTATGTGTTTCTGGTGGTCACCATTAAATTCTATTTTAATTTAATTTTTGTACAAATTATTATTCTCAAGACCGATGAAGAAATGTATTCATGTTTTAATGATCGTATAAATTAAATAAATATTTATTAATCAGAGTGTGAATAAAATATATTTATTTAATTTATTTAATATTTAATAAATATTTATTTACTAGTTTTTGAATAAAATATTTATTTAAGAGAATAAAATATTTATTCAGGTATTCAATAAATACAAGAGGAGTACAAATGAACCAAGACCATTTCCAATGACAGAATAATTATTTACGAGTCAGTAAATATTATTTATTGATTTTTCGCAAGTTTGCGCACCAAAAAATAATAATAATAATATTATTATTATTATTATTATTATTATTATTATTATATGGCATTGGATTTCATTGATGGTTATAATTAAATTTAATGGATGTTATTAAATTAAATATTGTAACTGAAATATCACCTCTATCAATAGACAGATGTGTCTAATGTGTGATGGATGTGAACCCAATTCCATGTCTGGAATAGAGAATTTTTAAACCCAACAAATTCTCTCTCAACTCCTATTCTCTCCATACCTATCAAGAATGATCATCCCAAGGGAGAAGTTCTTCAAGATTGAAGAACGATTGATCACGATTGATCAATGCAAGACAATTGATTTGTTGTTCTATCACCTAGAGATCTGGTGGCATTGCTTGGAGACCATTAGAGCACGTATGGATCAACACTAGAGGTATTATAACCTTGGACCCTCCCAAAAATAATGTATCCAATACAAAATTTCCATTTATGACAACCAAAATCTTCAATGAATAAAGTACCTAAGTCTAGGAATTTAATTTCTTCATATATTTAATAAATTATTTATAAAAATTATGAGAAAGATCACCTCTCTCAATTCTGTAATTTTCTTTATTTCTCTATTTCCTTGAATCAATCCATGGATAGTTATGGTCATCATTGTATTAACCCCTGATTGACCATTGATTATGTAAAAATAAAACATTGGCCCACCCAACACCGCGCTTCCATTGTGCCCAGAACCAACAAGTGGTATCAGAGTGAGCACATCATTGTTTATAATTATATAATAATCATTGGTAATTTAAACATTTATAATTTAGTATTTCAATTCAAGTTTTGTATACATTAAATATGAATTATGAGATCAATTATTCCTCCATCATTTTTCATATATCTAACAAAAATTATTACTTTTATGATTAAATTTAAAATGAGGAACTCATCTAGATTTTTGAAGGATTTTGTCTAGGTTACACCGCAGTACACGCCGTGTAATTGGAATTACTCATTGTGTAGTTGTGTCCAATGTTTCAGGGGTAATTCTAAAATTACTCAACCTGTGTGCATTAATGACATGTGGTGTGGTTAATTTTTACACCGCGTGTTGACCGAGAAAGGAAGGTACATGCTTACGGAACTACATGTCGAGTGGCCCAATGGACACGGCGTGTAGTCACCATCAGATTGGGGTTGAGTAGTGTATCCCCTACTATAAAGACTCATAAATTTCAAGGAAATTTTTTTCTTAATTTTCTTTGGAATTTTACAAGAACGCAGTTTCTGACGGTACCTGATTCCGAGGCCCGGTGTGCCCGAAATCATTTTCTAAAGTTTGGCTCGGGTACATTCAGTGAACGAACGAGCAGGTTTTTCTAACTTTTAAACTGGTGCTCAGAATCGAATTCTAAGGACACCGATGGAATCGCAGCGCCGTTATTTACTTATAAACGCCTCTTCCGGAGTTGCGTTTGCTCGGGTGTGGTTTTTAATTTTTTGGGCTTAAAGTTAAGAAATAAAATAATTGGTACGACAAACTTTATTTTATTTCACTTAAAGCCACTTAAAAGCCACTTTAAGATGCCTAAGCTGAGTTGAAGCGGATAGGGTGGAATTCAAAATATCCTACTCTCTTGGTAGGATATTTGTGAGGTGGGTCCCGCACGAGCCCCACCGTTTCTTTTCCGCTAAGTAACGCACCCGCGAAAACCCGTCATCATGAAAGTCAACTGATGTGTTTTCTTAAATTATTAACGCACCAATTAATTTGGCGGTTAACTTCATTAAATTAATTCTATGAATTAATTTAATCGTTTCTTAACCTGTTTACAATCCGTTGGCGTAATAATAAAATAAGACCAACGCACAACTTCTTGAGGATTACTCGTTGAGAGGCCTTTTGACAGAAAATTTGTGCCTTCATCCTCCTTCGCGAAGAACGCGAAGAACGCGAAGAACGCGAAGAATGTCGTCACCCTCGGAGATCGACGACGCTTCTTCCGAGACGTTCTTCCCCGCAACGATCTCCGATCACCAACTGCTTGAGGTAGGAGATTTCGGGTTTCTTCTTTTAAATCTCTTTGTGGGTTATAAAAACATCATTGATTTAATTAATATAATTAAATCTACATGTTCTTGAACCTAGGAGTCCGTTGACGCAACACCGTATTCCGCAACGACAAGATTCCCTTCTGCGACGACGCGACGCCCTTCCGCGACGTGACGATCGCCTCCTTCCGCGACGATCAATTCCGCGAAGAACGCACGCTCGACGACTACGGCGAGGTAGGGGTTGGTTTGTGAAATAATTTATATATCCGTGGATGTTCCTCCTAAGACAAAGAACCTAGATCAAGTGCAATTTTAATTTATTAAATTGTATCTTGTTACGTTTCCATATGATAATTTATTCTTCCCGGTTGTTATCACCTAACGCGGAGGGTGAGGGCCAAACAAACACGGCCCGACAACCCTCCACAGTTCTTCGTTGATGTGCGGATTGGAGGGCAGCGACAAAACATGTCGCAGAGGTGATTCTTTGTTTCCGCCGTGAAGTTCGGGACCCGGGAGGAGCTACGGCGCAGACGGAAACGAAATCGGACCACCAGAGAAACTCTGGTGGCCTGTGGAACCCACCGGCGGCGCGGGTCACCGGCGTGGAGGCGCCGCGGCCGGAGGTGGCGGCGGCGGCCAGAGGACCGGTGGCCGCGTGGGTCCGGCACACATGGGACACGGCTTTGCCGCGTCCGCTGATCCAGCGCGGCCCCACGTGGGCCACGGCTTCTCTTCCCGCGGGGACTTCACGCCCCGCGGCTCCCTTGCTCGGATGCTCGGCCGAGCCACGCCGACCCGCCGGCCAGGTCGCGCCCAGGCCGGGCCGGGCCGCCCTGGCCGGGCCAGGACACGCTGAACCGGGTCGGACCGGGGTCGGGTCGACCCGGTTCGGGCCGACCTAGGGGGGTTGGGCCGGGTCGGTCCGGGCCCAGACCCCGTCTCCGGATGTTTTCGGTCTTTTGCTCATAACATGAGCTACGGGCCTCCGAACAATGCGCCATCAGCGGATCTGTGATCCTTGGATCGAGACGGTCGTTTCGGTATATCACACTCAAGGTTTCAGAATACTTTGGGTTCGACCAGTTTGGTTCGAACACGAAACCAACCGGGCCCTCGGAGCGGAAACGTTCATATCTTACGCTTCGGACGTCCGATTGACGTGCCGTCGACTTTGGTGGATTCCTCTAAGTGAGAAGGATATTTTGGAATACTCTTCCCGAGGTTTGGATGCAGGTGGAGTATGGTCCAGTTGGTTTTGTCTTAAAAACTAACCGGGCCCTGGGACGAAAAGGCCAATAACTCTCAGACCGAGCGTCTGATTGACGCGCCGTCTGCGACGTTAAGTTCCTGTTGACGATACGAAACTTTTGGATATATCAAATCTAGACTATGTGTCAGTTGATGTATCAGCCTCTCGGCTCGTGGAGCGGACCCTCCCGAACGAGCTTGCTGTGTGCAGGAACCCTAGAGCTGGCTGCGACTGCTACTGTGACAACGACGACTGTGCAGAGATCCTTAGTGGATTCGACAACGACGACTACAGCACTCAGTGATCCTATGTGGATCATTGCTACTGATCTTATGTGGGTCCGATCCTGTGTGGGTCAGCGCTCAGCGGTTCTGTGTGAGCCAGCGCATACAGGTCCTGTGTGGGACCGATCCTCTGTGGGTCTTTGCGGGGGTTAGTACCTATCGATCCTTTGTGGGTCCGACGACTTAGATGGATCAGTGATCATCTCTATCGTCATTCGAAGAAGTATACCTGTGTGAGCTGAAACCTATTTTCCTTCCTGTGTGGATTGTGTTGTGCTATCCTGTGTGGATTACGTTTTGCTTTCCTGTGTGGAATATGTATACTTTCCTGTGTGGACTGGGTTTTAATTGGGCTCGGAGGTTGGAGCGTACTGGAATTGATGACTTAGGTATATGTATGGGCATATACCTAAGCAGTGTCGGTTGTTACTTCGTGATTGTATCTTTCCTTTTTGGTTTATCCTTTGTATATTTTGGCAGACCTTCGGGGGTCTTGGGGTCCCTGCTGAGTAGCTTATACTCACCCCTGCACGGGCTATGCCCGCACTACGTTGTGTTGGTTGCAGACGACGGACAGCGTTGATCGTGGTTGAGGCTTGCAGAGCAGGACGGTACCTGGAGGTGGACCATTGGGTGGGACATACTCAGAGCGGACGGAGGGACCCGAGGAGCATTGGAGCTATCTGTACCCACCCTTCAGGTGGGATTTCCAGTGGACAGCTCGCCATAGCAGCTTTTACTTTTCAGTTGATTTTTTCCCTTTCGAGTTGTACTTTACTTTCAGTTTGGGTTTGTATACTGGCCCACTTACTTTTCCGCACTTACTGTTGTACCAGTTTTTACTTAGTGTTTACTTTTTCCACTTGCTTGCTCTGTGGTGATTGTTTACTTTACAAAGGCAATGCCTTCCCTTTTTATCGGGATTTACACCTTGGTGCTAGTCGCCAGCCCCTGGCATATGGAAGGCGGGTTTGGGGTAGTCACGGCATAGGCCCCGAGGACGGTTCGTGACAAATTGGTATCAGAGGAGGTCGGTTCTACCGCAGACTCTGATCTTTCTTCTATGTGAAGCAATAGTTTTTAGCGTATTGAGTGTGGTTATCAGTCCAGGGAGTCCAGTGTTGGTGCGGCGGCCGACGTATCCGTACACCAGGACCCTAACTTCTGATTTTTGACTTAATGCACGAAAACATTGATTGCTTGTGTGTTTCAAGTTTTCTTTGTGATTACTTTGTATCAGCTCACCAGGTATACTGTTTTGACCGTGGCGCACCTGTTTCCTTTTCAGGATGGCCCCACGATGGCAGCCAGCTAGGGTTCCGAGATTGGTACGTGATGATAGCCTGCCGAGAGACGAGGCCTAGGTACAGGGCCCTTTAACAGTAGAGGCACCGGCGGTACCTCTACCCGCTGAGCCACCGATGCTTCCAGCCCCAGCCGCTGACGATGCATGTTGCCTTAGTGCACTGCTTGAGTTCCAGCACCAGCGACTGCCCAGGTTCCACGGGGAGACGGACCCCCAGGCAGTCGAGGACTGGCTGGAGGCAGTGGTACGAGTTTTCAGGCTAGTGAGGACACCATCAGACCTCATGGTGATCCTCATTGCGAGCCTACTGCATGCAGCAGCGGGACGATGGTGGAGCTTGATGCTCCAAGTGCACGATGAGGCATCTCTTCTCTGGACAGACTTTGAGAGCCTCTTCTGCTCAGAGTTCGTCCCGGCCACCCTCCATGAGGTGCGCATCCAGGAGCTTCTTCAGCTGCGGCAGGGCAGCTTGACGGTCGCCCAGTACTCGGTGAGATTTACTGATCTCTCGCGCTACTCGACCGACATGGTACGGGACCCATTCTTCCGGGCCCGGACCTTTGAGCAGGGATTGAGACACGAGATTAGGGCATCACTGATCTCCCTCAGCATTCCGACTCAGGCAGGAGTACTGGAGCGAGCCCTTTTGATCGAGATCTTTCTTATTGAGTCCACAGTGAGACCTACCGCAGGGTGGAAGGTAGCGGAGTCTTTGGCAGAAGGTAGCTGATGGATGACTCATGGGTCTAGGTAGACCAGACCTTCCGGCAGACGACCTCAGGACACTGGCTCAGCAGTGCGGGGCACACAGCGCGGAGCCAGTCTTTTGAGAGGCAGGCAGTGCTACACATGCGGAGGACAGGGTCACATGGCTCATGACTGCCCGACCCATCGTACCAAGGAGCAGCAGACCGTTGAGGGGCCACCCAGGCAGAGGCAGAGGGTCGACCGCGGAGGTCCGCAGGGAGGAGGAGAAAGAGGCATAGGAGCTGGCCGAGCAGTAGGTGGTGGGCGATGCTTTGAGGCTCTACCACCACCACCACCAGGAGGTCCACCCCGACCACAGGGAGCTAGCGGGCAGAGACAGGCACAGCTCTAGCCAGCGGAGGCCTACAATCACGGCGTGCCCGAGATGATTCGAGGTACTATCTGTGTCTATTCCACCCTTGCTGCAGTTCTTAGAGACACAGGAGCGAGTCACTCTTTCATAGCCGCTGCCCTTGTTCGGATCTCAGAGATTTCGACATAGCTGTTGGCTCGATCCTTACGGCTAGAGACTCCTACCGAAGCAAACTCGACGATTACGCACTGGTGCCAGTAGTGTCAGCTTACTCTAGGAGGCAAGAGCTTCGGCTGGGATCTTCTTGTAGCAGCGTCGAGGCCTTACGACGTCATCTTGGGCATAGATTGGTTATCTACAGTTCATGCTCAGATCGACTGTATTAGGCTCAAGGTGCGATGTGTACGCACCGACGGGAGCAGGTTAACCTTCACCGGCGAGAAGGGAGCCTTTGCAGCACAAGTTGGACTTCCGCAGAGGAGAGGACAGCCCATCACTCATCAGTTGGCTAGCCTCATCCTAGGAGCAGTTGACGTGCGGAGTCCTAGTTTTCCTACAGTGGTGGATCAGTACGCGGACGTCTTTCCCGACGACGTTCTAAGGCTACCTCCTCGCAGAGAGGTATACTTTCATATCGACCTGTACCCCGGGACAGCCCCGATATCGACTCCAGCATATCGGATGGCCCCCGCTGAGCTTTGAAAGCTACGGGTACAGTTGGAGGACTTGAAGGGCAAGGGATTCATCTGACCCAGTGTTTCACCCTGGGCTTCCCCAATATTGTTCGCCAAGAAGGCGGACGGGAGCTTGCGACTTTGTGTCGACTGTCGTCGCCTGAACCAGGTGACAGTGAGGAACAAGTATCCCCTACTGAGTATTGATGACCTCTTCAATCTGCTCAAGGGAGCACGGTGGTTCTCGATGATAGACCTCAGGTCAGGCTATCATTAGCTCAGAGTTCGGGATGAGGACGTGCAGAAGACGGCCTTCAGATGTCGGTATGGCCACTATGAGTTCTTGGTTATGCCATTCGGCATAACCAATGCTCCAGCAGTGTTCATGGGCCTCATGAACAGGATCTTCCAGCCATACCTCGATCGATTTGTCGTGGTCTTCATCGACGACATTTTGATATACTCGACGACTGAGGAGGATCACGCCTACCACTTACGGGATGTACTAGACACACTCCGAGAGCACCAGCTTTATGGAAAGATCTCTAAGTGTCAGTTCTGGATACATGAGGTCCACTTCTTGGGGCACGTCATTTCTGAGGCGGGAGTTGCGGTGGATCCCATGAAGATCGAGGCAGTGTTAGCTTGGGAGCCACCCCGGAGCGTGACGGAGGTGCGGAGTTTCTTGGGACTAGCTGGATACTATCGGAGATTCGTGCCAGATTTCTCCAGAGTTGCGGCACCAATCTCAGCTTTGACAAATAAGGGGAAACCCTTTGTGTGGTCAGACAGATGTCAGCAGAGCTTCCAGGAGCTGAGACAGAGATTGACCAACGCCCCTATCTTGAGGTTGCCTAAGGAGGGAGTAGGGTACGTAGTCTACTGCGATGCATCAGGAACCAGACTCGGATGTGTCCTGATTCAGGAGCGGGCAGTGATCTCCAATGGATCACGTCAGTTGATGCCGCATGAGCATAACTATGATACCCATGACCTGGAGTTAGTAGCAGTGGTCTTCTCTCTGAAGACATGGCGACACTATCTGATGGGCGAGCACTTTACAGTATTTTCTAACCACTAGAGTCTCAGGTACATCTTCTCACAGAAGGACCTGGACCTGAGACAGCGGCGATGGATCAAGTTCCTCCATGACTATGACTTTGAGATAGTCTATACTCCTGGGAAGGGGAACGTGGTAGCTGATGCTCTCAGCAGGAGGACGGGCATTCAGCTACTTGAGGAGGCGATAGAGCAGCTAGCCGCTTTGCAGATATCCTTTGTGGATAGAGATGGAGCATCCTTCCTTCAGTCTCTCACAGTCACTCCTCCACTACTACAGCGGGTCAGAGAGGCACAGTGTGGGGACGCCGACTGTGAGACGCGGCGTGCACAGATATCCTCAGGACAGGCACCTGATGGCTTCTTCCTTGGAGTAGAGCACGAAAACCTTTTCAGAGGATGTACCTTAGTACCAGTCACTTTACGAGAGGAGGTGCTGAGAGAGTTTCACACTTCTCCTTTGGCGGTACATCCTAGAGTGGCGAAGATGTACCAGGACCTCAGACGACAGCACTAGTGGTCGGGCATGAAGAAGGTTGTGGTAGAGTTTGTTTCTTGATGCCTCACCTGCCAGCAGGTGAAGGCAGAGCATCAGGTACCAGCAGGCTTGGTACAGCCCTTGGAGGTCCCGGAGTGGAAGTGGGACGGGATATCTATGGACTTCGTGACTGGACTTCCACGCACTTCCAGAGGTCACGACTCCATCTAGGTGATTGTCGACCGACTCACCAAGTCGGCTCACTTCTTACCCATCAGAGAGCAGGGCTCAGTGGAGAGCTTGGGGCGTCTCTACGTTTAGAAGATTGTACGACTTCACGGTGTGCCATCATCTATCATCTCCGATCGAGATTCTCGCTTTACTTCCCGGCTTTGTAAGGGGTTGCAGGAGGCGTTCGGAAAGCAGCTTCATCTGAGCACTGCCTTTCACCCTCGGACGGATGGACAGATGGAGAGGACCATTCAGACTCTCGAGTACATGCTCCGCGCATGTTTCCTTGACTTTGGTCGTAGCTGGGAGGACCACCTACCCTTGGTGGAGTTCACGTACAACAACTGCTACCACTCCACCATCGGGATGGCACCATACGAGGCGTTGTACGGCAGACCTTGCAGATCTCCTTTGTGCTGGACAGACCCTGGGGAGTCAGCACATGTGGGACCAGAGATGGTCCAGGCCACGACAGAGAAGGTCCAGGTCATCCAGGAGCGGATGAGGACAGCTCAGAGCTGGCAGAAGTCTTACGCTGACAGGAGGTGGAGGCCACTAGAGTTCGAGGATGGCGACCACATCTTCTTGCGTGTCTCACCTCGACGTGGATTACAGAGATTTGGCCGAGGCAGAAAGTTGTATCCACGCTTCATCGGGTCTTTCCAGGTCCTCAGCAGGATCGGCGAGGTGGCTTATCGCCTGGATCTACCACCTCAGTTGCACCGGGTGCACGACGTCTTCCACGTATCTCACTTGAGGAGATACGTGCACGACCCGACGCACATCATTAACCATGGGGAGCTAGACGTTGATGATGGGGCAACTTTTGCGGAGGTCCCGGTGGAGATCTAGGATCGGCAGGAGCGGGTCCTATGTGGACGATCGATTCCTCTAGTGTGCATCAGATGGCAGCACGGGAACCTCCAGGAGAGCACTTGGGAGCAGGAGGCTCAGATGCATTCTCAGTACCCACTTTTGTTTCCCTAGTTTATGATGTATCTTTACGGGGACGTAAATCCCTGAGGTGGGAGTGATGTAAAGACCCGTAAATTTCAAGGAAATTTTTCTCTTAATTTTCTTTGGAATTTTACAAGAACGCAGTTTCTGACAGCACCTGATTCTGAGGCCCGGTGTTCCCGGAATCATTTTCCGAAGTTTGGCTCGGGTACGTTCAGTGAACGAACGAGTGGGTTTTTCTAACTTTTAAACCGGTGCTAGGAATTAAATTCTGAGGACACCGATGGAATCGCAGCACCAATATTTGCTTATAAACGCCTCTTCCGGAGTTGTGTTTGCTCGGGTGTGGTTTTTAATTTTTTGGGCTTAAAGTTAAGAAATAAAATAATTGGTACGACAAACTTTATTTTATTTCACTTAAAGCCACTTAAAATCCACTTTAAACTTCTTAAGCTGAGTTAAAGCAGATAGGGTGGAATTCAAAATATCATACCCTCTTGGTAGGATATTTGTGAGGTGGGGCCCGCACGATCCCCACCGTTTCTTTTCTACTAAGTAATGCACCCACGAAAACATGTCATTATGAAAGTCAACTGACGCGTTTTCTTAAATTATTAACGCACCAATTAATTGGGCGGTTAACTTCATTAAATTAATTCTATGAATTAATTTAATCGTTTCTTAACCTGTTTACAATCCGTTGGCGTAATAATAAAATAAGACCAACGCACGACTTCTTGAGGATTGCTCGTTGAGAGGACTTTTGATAGAAAATTTGTGCCTTCATCCTCCTTCGCGAAGAACGTGAAGAACGTGAAGAACGTGAAGAACGCCGTCACCCTCGGAGATCGATGACGCTTCTTCAGAGATGTTCTTCCCCGCAACGATCTCAGATCACCAACTGCTTGAGGTAGGAGATTTCGGGTTTCTTCATTTAAATCTCTTTGTAGGTTATAACAACATCATGGATTTAATTAATATAATTAAATCTACATGTTCTTGAACCTCAGAGTCCGTCGACGCGACACCATATTCTGCGACGATGCGACGCCCATCCGCGATGTGACGATCGCCTCCTTCCGCGATGATCAATTCCGCGAAGAACGCACGCTCGACGACTACGGCGAGGAGGGGTTGGTTTTTGAAATAATTTATATTTCCTTGGATGTTCCTCATAAGACAAAAAACCTGGATCAAGTGCAATTTTAATTTATTAAATTGTATCTTGTTACGTTTCCATATGATAATTTATTCTTCCCGATTGTTATCACCTAACGCGGAGGGTGCGGGCCAAACAAACACGGCCCGACAACCCTCCGCAGTTCTTCGTTGATGTGCGGATTGGCGAGCGGCGACAAAACATACCGCAGAGGTGATTCGTTGTTTCCGTAGTGAAGTTCGGGACCCGGGGGGGCTACGGCGCAGACGGAAACAAAATCGGACCACCGGAGTAACTCCGGTGGCCCGCGGAACCCACCGGCGGCGCGAGTCGCCGGCGTGGCGGCGCCGGCGGCCGGAGGCGGCGGCTAGCGGACCTGCGGCCGTGTAGGTCTGGCACACACGGGACGCTGCTTTGTCGCGTCCGCTGATCCAGCGTGGCCCCACGTGGGCCACGGCTTCTCTTCCCGCGGGGACTTCATGCCCCGCGGCTCCCCTGCTCGGCCGCTCGGCTGAGCTGAGCCGACCCGCCGGCCGGGTCACGCCCAAGCCGGGCCGGGCCACGCCGAACCGGGTCGGACCCGAACCTGGGTCGGTCCGGGCCCAGACCCCCCGTCTCCGGATGTTTTCGGTCTTTTGCTCATAACTTGAGCTACGGGCCTCCAAACGACGCACCTTCAGCGGCGATGCGATCCTTGGATCAAGATGGTAATTTCAGTATATCACACTCAAGGTTTCGGAATACTTTTGGTTCAGACGGGTTGGTTCGAACACAAAACCAACCTGGCCCTCGGAGCGGAAACGCTCATATCTCAAGCTTCGGACGTCTGATTGACGTGCCGTCGACTTTGTTGGATTCCTCTAAGTGAGACGGATCTTTTGGAATACTCCTACCAAGGTTTAGATGCAGGTGGAGTATGGTTGGGTTGGTTTTGTCTTAAAAACCAACCGGGCCCCTGGGACGAAAAAGCCAATAACTCTCAGACCGGGCGTCCGATTGACGCGCCATCTGCGACGTTGAGTTCCTGTTGACGATATGGAACTTTTGGATACATCAACTTTGGACTATGTGTCAGTTGATGTATCAGCCTCTCAGCTTGTGGAGCGGACCCTCCCGAACGAGCTTGTTGTGTGCGGGAACCCTAGATCTAGCTGCGACTGCTACTGTGACGATGACAACTGTGCAGAGATCCTCAGTGGATTCAACGACGACGACTACAGCACTCAGCGATCCTATGTGGATCAGTGCTACCAATCCTATGTGGGTCTGATCCTGTGTGGGTCAGCGCTCAGCGGTTCTGTGTTAGCTAGCGCCTACAGGTCCTGTGTGGGCCCAATCCTGCGTGGGTCTTTGCGGGGGTTAGTACCTATCGATCCTTTGTGGGTATGATGACTTAGATGGATAAGTGATCATCTCTATCGTCATTCGAAGAAGTATACCTGTGTGAGCTGAAACCTGTTTGCCTTCCTATGTGGATTGTGTTGTGCTATCCTGTCTGGATTACGTTTTGCTTTCCTGTGTGGAATACGTATACTTTCCTGTGTGGACTGGGTTGTACTTGGGCTCGGAGGTTGGAGCGTATTGGAATTGATGACTTAGGTATATGTATGGGCATATACCTAAGCAGTGTCGGTTGTTACTTCGTGATTGTATCTTTCCTTTGTGGTTTATCCTTTGTGTATTTTGGGAGACCTTCGGGGGTCTCGGGGTCCCTACTGAGTAGCTTATACTCACCCCTACACTGGTTATGCCCGCACTACATTGTGTTGGTTGCAGACGACGGACAGCGTTGATCGTGGTTGAGGCTTACAGAGCAGGACGGTACCTGGAGGTGGACCACTGGGCGGGACATACTCGGAGCGGACGGTGGGACCCGAGGAGCAGTGGAGCTATCTGTACCCACCCTTCAGGTGGGATTTCCAGTGGCAGCTCAGCGTAGCGGCTTTTACTTTTCAGTTATTGTTTTCCCTTTTGAGTTGTACTTTACTTTCAGTTTGGGTTTGTATATTGGCCCACTTACTTTTCCGCACTTACTCTTGTACCAGTTTTTACTTAGTGTTTACTTTTTCCGCTTTCTTACTCTGTGGTGCTTGTTTACTTTACAAAGGCAATGCCTTCCCTTTTTACCGGGATTTACGCCTTGATGCTAGTCGCCAGCCCCTGGCCTATGGAAGGCGGGCTTGGGGTAGTCACGGCACGGGCCCCGAGGATGGGTCGTGACACTTACATGTCTTATCCAACCAATAATCATGTAACCTGGAGTCAACATGGCATGTGTCACACAGAACACACTATTTACTCCATTATATCCAAAGTATGCCTCAAACACCAAGATTATAGGAATTTACTTCAAATAGATGGTGAAGGTAGTACACACTATGTAGTCGGATGTATACATTGTGTACTTTTACCAAATTAAATAGTATTAGAAGTTTATTATATGTGTAATGTTCAGATATTCATATCATTTATAACTCCAATTAAATGTTTTTACTCTAAGTGCATTGAAATATAACACGTGGCCAAAAATATCAGGTGATTCATGTGATCGTCCATGAAGTACACATTGTGATAGTAGGCATTAAATCGTGTCTTCCATATATCAAAAGATTAAAATTGTATACAAGTATAATAAATGGTGGATAGATTTCTACGGGTATTCAATGTGTTTTCACCAAGGTACATTCTTTTACAAGGTTAATTTTAAATAAATTTATTAATTTATTTAAAATTATAATGGATGATAATCTCAAGGAAATTCAGAAAAGGATTAAGATAAAATTATTGATTAATTAAAGATAATAATTAATTGATTCAAGCGTGACTTATCCTAAACAAGAACTATTAAATATTTGATTACTATTTTTATTAAATGCATAATTTTTTGCATGAATGTGGATGATCATGATCTATACCAGGCCTTTGTATATGAATTCTTTCATTTAAATTTATTATTAAATTAAATTGTTGCATGGCCTGAAATCTATCCTCATTAATATGTTGGGCTTGTGTGCTCATGGTTTCTTTTATGTAAACCCCCATTTTCCCTCACCTATGTGTGAGTATAAGCATATATAATAGATAAAGCTCCCTAGATAGTGGTGGCAGTTTGTGTTTGGAGCTGAGGAAAAACCAATCCATGGAAATAAAAAGGTGTAAAATTGGAAAGTTGTAAACACAAACCTCAACTATTTCTAGGTTTTTTCTCCTGTAGGTCAACGATTATTTTATCATCTGCTTGATAAACTAACCATTATAAAAAGAACATGATCATAACCTCCATTTAATTTCTATCAGTTTCATGATTATTTCATTATGGATGTGTAATTGTGATCACATAAATTAATGAATTAATATGAAATGATGGAATTTAAATAAAATTTATTATGCATATATGTTTTATCCAAACATGGTTAATTAAGTAAGTAAGCATCCATGTAAAATATTTATAAGAAATGTAAGGGATAAAAAAGATAAAAAAATATGCATAATAAAATAAAATCCATCAACCTAATATTAATTCATACCAATCCTTATGTTACTTGATTGGGAACAAGACTTAATAAAACTATGTGTTCCACCAACCCGTGTTGGGACACTTACTTTTATAAAACAAGTTCTTATGAATTTATTAGGTTGACATAACCATTTTTCATCAAAAGGAGTAATCCTTATAAGACATGGTGTAATTTGTAGTTAAGTGTTGAGAAAAAACCAAGTCAGGATTTATGGATTGGGGAGTTCATTCAACATATCATGGAGTTGCAAGCATGCAATTAGAAAATACATGCATTCTTAAATACCTTAAAATATCTTGACTAACCCTTGTTGGAGTTATGAGAAGGGGAATATGGATCATTTACATTAGAATTTCCTAGAAAATAGACATTATAAGTTTAATGATGAGGGTTATTGGGACTTGATAAAATAGTGGTAGATTTAACAAAATTTAATTTATTATTTCTCACAAATTTGTAATCAAGGAATGTACTTATAATCTGCTCTTTCAATTGTAAAATAAAAAATGAAAAGATCATCATCCACATTATCCCTATGATCAATAATGGATAATGAAAACATTCTCACTAGCAATAACTTCCACCACTGGTTTAGACACCTTGAGGTTATTCTTCACCTTGAACAAAAAATCATTCATGTTAGAGTCCTCATTTCCTAATCCACCTACCAAAGAGGTGAGTGATGAAAATTTCTTAGTCTATGACAAACATATGAATGACACGATCAATGTTCAATGTTTTATTTTTTCATCGATATCTAGTGAACACATGAAGTCTCATGAAAACATGGATGTGTATATAATGCTTGGGAACCTCTATGACCATTACCATGAGAGAGATAGACAATAATGGTTTGAGATTTCTAAGTCTCTCTTTCTGAGTAATCTTGTAGAGTTTACCCCAACTATGCATCACGTATTCAAGATCATTGGATACATTGAGAGAGCAGAGGTTATAGGGTTTCAACTCTCGGAAGAAATGGGCACTGATCCCATTCTTACATCACTCCCTTAGAGATTATCTAGTTTTTTGTAAATTTTAACATGAACAACATTGAGAATTCTCTGCCTGATCTTTTTATCCTCTTTCACCGAGTAGATAAAAATATGAAGCGTGAAACATATTATGTATTTATGGTGAACATGAGGAAAGGGAAGGAAAATAGATTTAATCCCAAATATTCTTCACACCCTTCCAAGAAAAAATGATCAAAGGGGAGGAAAGGGAACTGAAAGCTTTCTTTTTCTCATGTGGAAAGAAGAGCCACTAGAAGAAAAATTTTACCCAGCTAAAGAAGCAAGGGGAAGCTTCTGGTGCATTTGTTATCAATTGCAATTTATGAGTTTCTATAAATTGGGTATTAGATATAGTTTTTAGTTCTCACTTATGTATTCAAATACAGGAACCATGTAGATTCATAAAAATTGATCAAGGGGAGGTAGATCTGTGAGCATCCAACTGAGCTACACTTGTTTTTGTAGTTTTCAGGGACTACCACCTCATGTTTCAAACCAGTATTTTTCTAGGTTTTAAAGGGTTTTTATTATGTGCCTTAATTTACCAAGATCATTATTTTTATATCTAGAATAGATACATATGTATTTATTTTCATGTTCATAAATTAAGGTTTCTTCTTTTATAAAGATAATATTTTTATGGTAATGCACATTTACATAATGGTCTTTACGTGTTTGATTACACAAAACAAGTAATGTAAATTGATAACGAAGTACTTCACATTACTCAAATCACAAAAAACATTGAAATCATAGCCTAGGTCATGTAAATGAGTAACACTTGACAAATTTTTATCAATATGGATATTCAGATTCTTTAAAACTGAGACCAATTCATGTATGTCATACATGTTCACAAGGTAAAATGATTAAAGCCCCATTTACAAAGAAAGATGAAATGGATAAAGCGATTCTTGAATTACCTCATATCAATGTGTGTGGACCATTTCAAATCGAAGCAAGGGGTGGGTACTCATAATTCAGAAATTTTACTAATTATTTTATAAGATATGGTTATATTTACATATTGAGGTACAATTCCGATTCTTTTGAAAAAATCAAGGAATACAAGAATGAATTTAAAAACTATCTTGGTATGAAGATAATGAAAATCTGCTCAGACATAGGTAGAGAGTATATTAATCAATACATCATTTATTACTTGTAGAAGTTTGGGATCCAATTCCAAACCACTCTTTCTCACATGCCTCAGTGGAATGGTGTAAGAGAAAGGAGGAACCACACCTTGTTGGACATGGTGAGATCAATGATGAGTCATGCAATTAATCCATTATCTTTTTGGGGATATGCGTTACAAATAGCAGAACACATACTATACCAAGTTACAACTAAATCAATAAATTGTATTCCATATGAGTTTTGGATTTGTATAAAATCCATGTAATCAAATTTACCTGTGTGGGGAAGAGAAGATTTTGTTAAGGACTCTTTAGGTAACAAAATTTCACCCTGAGGCACAAGGTGTACCATTATTGGATACCAAAACGAAACAAGGGGATATTACCTATGCAACCCATCATACAAAAAGGTTATAGTGGAAAGATATACCAAATACCTTGAGTGGGATCATATCTCTAAAATAGACCATGTGATCGAGATAGACTTTGATGAAGTTGAGGCTCGAGAAACACAAAATTTGGTACTAGAAGATTCCACAAAGCCTCATGGATGAAGAATCAATTCCAAATACACAAGAAATTCATTGGTGTACAGGAGAGGTTAGAGAACTAGAATGGTATGGTTTTCTACTTACCAAGCATGGTGACTCATTATTAGTTGATAATAATGATCCTCTAACCTACAAGTAAGAAGTAAGGCGCACAAATGTTTCCATTTGGAAAGAATTGTTGAATTATAAAATGGATTCCATGTACCAAAACCAATTATGGATTTGTGTAGATCCAACAGTAGATGTAAATCCTATTGGTTTCAAATGGGTATTCAAGAATAAAATGGACATGGAATGAAAAGTTATTACTTATAGGGTTTGACTAGTTATAAAGGGTTTAAACAATGTCATGGTATTGACTATGATGAAACCTTTTCATGAGTTACAATACTGAAATATATAAGAATTCTATAGAAATTTCATCTTACAATGACTATGAGATTTGGAAAATTGATGTCAAAAAATCCTTCCTTAATGGAAACTGTCAAGGGTTTGTGACTCCAAAGTATTCCAATATGATATGACGGTTGAAAAAATCTATTTATGAATTAAAGAAAGAATCTAGGTCATGGAAAATTCATTTTGATGAAGCTATAATGGAATTTATTTTCATAAATAATGAATGTGATCCTTGTCTCTACAAACATTGTAGTTTAAGTTCACTCATTTTCTTTATAGTATATATTAATAACTTATTACATATTAGAAATGAAATACTACTCTTATATTCTATTAAGGCATTGTAGAATTAATGCTTCTCCATGAAGGATATGAGCGAAGGAGCATATATTCTTGGGATCAAGATTCATCATGATAAATTCAAGAGGTTTCTTGGCCTAAGTCAATGTACATAAATTGACAAGATATTGAAGAGATTCAGTATGGAACAATCCAAGAGGGTATTATTTCCAGTGTCATGTGTCATTCATCAATCCATGAAAATGAGTCCTCATATGCATGAGGAAAGAAAAATAATGGAAAGGATTCTATACACATCAGTGATTGGGTCATTCATGTATGATATGTTCTATACTAGGCTATATGTCCCTACGCATTGAGTGTGGTAGGCAGATATCAAGATGATCCAAGTGACCACTATTGGATGGTAGTCAATGTTTTCTATAAGTATATGAGGAATAATAAGGATATATTCTTGGTTTATGGAGGAGATGAGGAACTTGTAATTAGAGGATATGTAGATGCGACTTTCCAAAAAATCAATATGACAGGAATTCACAAACAGGATACATATTTAGTTTTAATGGAGGTTTTCTGAGATGGAAGAGCTCTAAGAAGGCTATGGTTGAAGATGCTACAGTAGAGTCCAAGTACATTTCAGCTTCTAAGGTAGATAAATAAGCATTTTGGATGCGCAGCTTTGTCCAATAGATTTATGTGGTACCTGGAAATAAAGATCTCATCACACTCTATTGCGATAATATTATAGCAGTGGCTCTCGCAAAAGAACCATGGTCGCATCAATAGATGAAGCACATACATCATAGGCAACATCTCTTGATGTATTTTTTTTAAAGAGATGAAGTTATATTGAGCATTATTTCTACATAAGACAATGTGTCAGGACCCTTGACTAAAGCCTTGACTTTGTAGAAACATTATTATCATGTGTGTTCTAGTGGACTGAAAGTCATAGAAAGTTGGCTCTATTCCAAGTGGGAGTTTCTTAGAGTTTTTGTCCTAGAACCAACTATTTGTACTTTGATTAGATGAATATTTAAATTATTAAACATTTAACATCATATTACATATTTTTTATTGTTTTACATGACCATAATGTAATGATTTCTTAGAGTATTTGTTGTGTTGATTAGTTCATAGCAGTTCCCCTCTATGATGAGAACCTTGAAATGCTACGACAATATTATTAATATAGATCTACGGTTGGAAAACATACTGTGATGGGACAAAATGTATATATTTTGTTAGGTGTGAGTACTCATAAGTAGATGAGACTTCTTCTCATGAAGTTTTCACTTGGTAGTATCCAAGATAAGAGATTATGAGAATAGACCCAGCATTAGAAATTCCATATGTTTTGGTGTAATTATATATTCCTATCTACAAGAATGTATAATGATCCTTATACTGTAAGATTATCATTAAAATACATCATGACTTGCACACTTAGATTTTCTGATAAAAACTATCATGCCAAATTTTGGCGGGAAGTAGGGTACTTTGGGTGCATCACGAATGACATGTTACTAATGGATAAGTCGAGAAAGGATTTTTTTCCATTCCATATTTATGGACGTTTATATCTATTCCCTTTGATTGAAATAGAACTGTCACCCTAAATTTCCATGTCTATGGTGTAACGATGAGTTTATTTCAAGTAATCATAGAATGATGTATCAAGAATATAGGTTGATGGAACCGTCGTGCAACCTAATAGATAAGATATTGTGACAAAGGGATTATATTACACAGTGAGAATTCATATGTGGTTGTCGTCATTATGAATTTAGGTTATTTATCTTGGGTTCCTTGACCTGTTGCAAGATAGTAATCTTGAAAATTAGGCAAGATCACCTAATTCCAAAGAGAAAGAATCCTAGATGGTCTTACGCTAAGTGTTTATATTGGTCTCGATTAAATTCTATTTGAATTTAATTAATGGATTAAATATTATTCTCAATATCAAGGAATAATTTTATTCAAGGTATACTGATCTTATAAGTTAAATAAATATTTATTCACTGAATTGTGAATAAAATATATTTATTTACGTTATTTATTATTTGATAAATATTAATTTAATAGTTTTTAATAAAATACTTATTTGAGAGAATACAATATTTATTCGGGTATTCAATAAATACAAGATGAGTTCTAACGGACCAAGACAATGTCTTGTGAAAGAATAATTATTTACATGTCAGGAAATATTATTTTATATTTTACGCAAGTTGGTACAACACAAAATAATAATTTTTTTATTGTTATTATTATGTGTAATGGGATTTCATTGATGGTTATGATTATATTTAATGGTTTTTATGCAATTAAATATTGTAATTGAAATATCACCTCTATCAACAGATGGATGCGTCTATTGAGCGATGGATGTGAATGCAATTCCATGTCTAGAATATATAATTGTTAAATGCAATGAATTATCTCTCAAATTTTCTCCTCCTTCTCCTTTTTATGAATGAGAAACCAAAGGGATAATTTCTTAAAGACTAAAGAACAAACAGCCAAGAATGATAAATTAAAGACATTTGATTCGCAGCGCTAGCACCTGAAGATTGAGTGGCATTGCACGGAGACCATAGGAGTACTTATGGATCACTCCAAGAGGGATTATACCATTGGATCCTACCAAGTGCATTAAAGGTAATTTGGAAGGAAAATTTCAGACTACCAATGATCTTCAATGAAGAAAGTACCTAATTCCATGTATTTAATTTCATCATATCGTAATTAAATTAGTTATAAACATGATGTGCAAGACCCTATCTCTCAGTTCTTACATTTTCATTCTTTGTATATTTCCTTGATTCAATCCATGGATACTGGCCTTCATTGTAATATTGATCCCAAATTGAACATTGATTATAGAAAAAGAAATTTTGGGCCCAACCAACCCCACACTTCGGCTGCACCCGGAACCAACATTACCCTTGTTCAAATTCTAATTAAGTATTGTTAATAATATTTTAGGAATATATATCTTGTTTTTATTTATATATTTGATGGAATGAAATCTACGGGATGTGTTCTGTAAACACTATTAAAATCCTACATTTAGTAAATGAACATATGGATCATCATCCATATGCTATGTTGAATAGTTATTGTATGGATTGGAAACCCTACATTTGGAAAATCGATAAGCGTACAGAATATCAATCCTATGTTGGAGTCTGAAAATATTGTTTATACCCTATATTTGGGAAGTATAATGTATGGTTAATCAATTCTACGTTCATAATATTATGCTAAAAAAGATGAACATATGGATAACCATCCCTAGGTTACTTGTGTTCCCTATATTACATGTAGATGAAAGTATGGTTAAGAAACCATAACATGGTTAGAACCATATGTTGCTTAAATGGAACCCCATGATATGATAATAGAACCATATGCTATGTAGTTCAACCCTACATTGTCTATTCAATAGTAGAGCATTAAATATGAAATTTTATCTATGTTTCAAGCAGTAGTCTTCACTAAATGTCATATTGAGTCAAAGATCATTATGATTGATGCAATGTACTCTATTCATCATATAAAATCACTCATATTACTAAGTGAAGCTACCACTCCCCTGGTAAATTCAAATTTGAATTTCTGTAATCATTCAAGTGATCTTCTTGTATATTTTCAACTCAAAGAAAGTTATTTATATGATCGAAGTATTTTCAAATTAAGGTGTTGTGTATCTGATATGGGTGATAGATGTTTTTGTGAATATCTTTTATTGTGAAACGTTGATGAACGATAAACATTGCAGAAGATACTACACTTTGGTTAAATACGTTTTGTACCTCATACTGGTGTAAGAATATTTTTTTGTTTGTTGTTTTTATTATTAAGGATCATTTTCAACTAGGATTTCTTCAGAACTACTCTTTCTTGAAGACTTTTATTTTTTAATAATAAGATCCATCTAATGTCAATTGTTGTTGTTGCGATTTTGGAGAACAACCTGAACCAAAAAATCAAACTCTTTTGATTTATTGAGAGTTCCATCTACTCATACTCAGTTGTGGTGGAGTTCCAACATCTTATAGTTACCTTTGGATAAACTGGTTCCCTCTTATAGACACATGAGGCTCTAATTATCCTTTTTTGTAAAGGTGTCAACTACTTGCACTCAGTTGTGAACTTTTTTTCTTGTCATAAGAGGACCATTCTAGTGTAATTCACCAACCTCACAGATAGAGTGATTGGTGGAGTGGACTAGGGGATATCTGTGACCCGAACGACTCTAAAAAATTTTGTTCTTTATTTCTTTTTATCTACTGCTTATACAGATTACATAAGTAATCACTTTATACCCACACAAATCATATAGAGTGTCAAAATATAGAATTGTGGAATATTTTTGAAAAGAAACAATTCAACCCCCCCCCCCCACCCTCCATGGTGTTACATTTTATTATTCTGACATAAAAATTGGTATTAAAGGTGATCTTTTTGGGTAATGTTATGGCAAGCTAAAAAGTATAAGGTATATACAAATATGATGGTAATAGCTGATCAAATTGAATGAATGTCTAAGGTTTGTGATCCATAAATTAATGGTGAAAATTATGGATGCTTGAATTCATGAATGATTATCTATTTGAAGAATATTATATTTAAATTCTACTCAGAAATCATCACTCCTTATAAAATTTCTGAGAAACTAAAAACATGTACTGTTGATGTTGATGTTGAATATGACATCAATTCAAAATCTATAAATACTATTATTTGTGGACTTGGACCATATGATTTTAATCATATATCAAAATTTCCTTCTATCTATGAGATGTGGAAAACAATTGCAGTTTACTAAGATGGAACAGACAATGTAAGACATATGAGTTACACTACAACAATGATAAAATTTGACACATTAAAAATGATAGAAGGTGAAAGAATCACATAGATGAATGGAAGGATGTCAGAGATTATCAATAATATTATTGCCTTGGGAGAACCCGCCAAACAATTTTATCAAGAACTGAAAGTACTCAGAGTACTAACTTTGAAATGGAATGGTATATCTACAGTTATTCTATATTCATCGTCTTTCAATGATCTCACTATGAGGGGAGTAATTGGGACAATCATGATGTATGAAGCTGAGAATTAAGCAAGAGTTTAATATCCTTAAATTATAGTGAAAATGGAAAATACTTACTTGAATGTAACATCTCAGAAGAATAGCAGAAGAATATTGTAAAAAATAAAAAATAGAGAAAAATTCAGATTCCACTAATTATGAAATGGAACAGGATCAAATAGATAGAAAGTTCAATAAATTTTACAAAAAGAAAATAGGATTTATAAAAACCATTAAGAAGAATGAGAAATAACTAATATAAGTTTGATTATATGAATGAAAAAAATTGGTTCAAATCAGACCTGATTGACCTCAATTAAAAGATGAAAGAAAAAGACCAAAAAATAAATATCGAAAGAATGAAGATTATGAACCCAATAGAAAAAAGATAAATTAAAGCTACATGGAGTGTATCTAAAGACTCCAGTATCATTCAATGTCTGATTCAGATAAGGGGCATTCAAATATTAAATCCAACATGTTCTTTATGTTTAAGGAAGAAGAATAAAATATACAAAATTATTACTCCTCTGATTCTGATACTGGTAGTTTGACAAATGATAAATTAGATTCCTATAGTTCAATGATGGAATAAATATATGATTCTTTGTTAAACAAGAATAAATCATTGAAAAAAATCATAATTTAGTTTTAGGTGAAAGAGAAACCCTTCCAAAATAGCATCAATAGTTTGTTGAAAAATTTAACCCATCTACAACAAACTGTACTGATCATGAAAAAAGGATTAAAGAACTGTATGATCAATTATAATATTATAAGAGTACTGTAATTACTTTTACTAAAGGATAAATTTTTTTAAATGACATTCTTGGAAAAATTTCATTAAAATATAAAGATTTGGAATTAGAAAAAAGGATGATAAATCAAATCTGTATAAAACTAATTTTTTCCCAATTTTAAAAATGATACATATTATTTTTGTTGAAAAACAGTTAATTATACTAATAATTGTTACTTAAAAATTCCTAAAATTAGTGGTATTAAATGGTAATTTTTTCAAAACCATTTTTATAAAGAAAATTCTATAAGTTAGGGGAAATTAAGAAAATATGTATACCCATATCATTTCTCACTAACACTGCAGGACCTATGAAAATATGGTTACCAAAAATAACATTTGTTTAATTTCTTTTATAGGAAACATGTCTCAGGAATAGAAAATACATATGGTATATAGACAATGGATATTCCATGAATATGAGTGGAGACTCAACAAATTTTTATACGCACACTCAAATGGATGGAGGGCTAGTCACTTTTGGTGACATTACGAAATGAAAAATTGTTAGATTTGTAACTATTGGAGATCCAAAAACATTATCAATCAAAAAAGTTATATATGTACAAGGGTAAAAACAAAACCTAATAAGTATTTATCAACTGTGTAATGGTGTATTTTATGTTGATATCTATAAAAATTCATGATCTTTCTTTAAAGATAAGTTACTTAACTTTAGAGCACCTATAACTGATATTGTTTATACTTCAGATTTAAATTACCTGTGTAAATAATGTGAATTGTTTAACTAGTAAGGTAAATGAGTCATGGATTTTTCATAGAATACTTAGACACTTTAATATTTATGGTTTACACAAATTTTCTATGAACTAGTTAGTTTCTTATTTTCCTAGTCTTAAGTTTGATAGTGACAAATTATGTGATCCATGCCAAATTGTAAAGCACCACAAATCATCTTTAAATACTATTAACAAAATCTCTACATCTAAACAATTATAACTTATCCATGTGGATTAGTTTGGACCATTCAGAAATGCAAGTTTGGATATTAAATTATATATCTATGTTTTAGTTGATGATTATTCTATATTTACATGGGTATATTTTATAAAACTCAAATGATAAGTTTTCACTATTTTTGAAACTTATTTTAAAACTATTCAAAATAAAAAATTGTTCTAAAATAATATCATTGAGAAGTTATTGTGGTGGAAATATTGAGAATAAAAAATTTAATTCTTTCTTCTCAAATCTGGGTATTGAACACACCTTCACTGAACCTAGAACACCTCAACAAAATGGAATTGTTGAATAAAGAAATTAAACTATTCAAAAAATGGAAAGGACTATGCTGAATGAATACAGTATTCCTACCTATTTTTAGACAAAAGTCGTAAGAACAACCAAATCTATCATGATTAGAGTTTTAATAAGGACTATTTTCAAAATAACACCCTATGAACGTTAGAATAAAATAAAACCTAAGTTAAAGTACTTTAAAGTTGTTGGATTCAAGGTTTATATCATGAATACTAAGGAAATACTTAATAAGTTCAATCCAAAAGATGATGGAGGAATATTTTTAGGATATTCTACTACCTCTAAAACTTATACAGTGTTTAATAAAAATTCAATTATTGTTGAAGGACAGTACATGTGAAGTTTTATGACACTAATCATTTTATTAAAGAGAAAGTCAAAATTGATGAAGTTACTAACTCATTTGACAACATGAGACTTGAAACTGCTAAAACTGATTTTGAAAATGATATTAATAAAATTCAGTCTCGTTATTAAAAACTTTAAATTGTTGAACCAAAAAGTATCTTTCCTAGACAGTCTGGAACCTTAAAGAAACATCCTCTACAAACTGCTATAGGGGACCTAGACACTAGAATGAGAACAATAAGAAATGTAGGAAACCTTGGTGAAATATCTTCCTTTCTCTCTCAGTTAGAACCTATGTCTATAGAGGATACCTTAGAATATGATAGTTGGATGTTATCAATATAGGAAGTGCTAGATATGTTCAAAATAAATGAATTTTGGGGTTTAGTAGAAATACCATCCAATTATCTAATTCTAGGAACTATGTGGGTCTTTAGAAATAAACTAGATGATCAAGGAATCATAACTAGAAATTAAGCTAGATTAGTAGCCAAAGGATATAATCTGGAAGAAGGTATAGATTATTATGATACAATTTACCCTATAGCAATATTAGAATCCATTGGAATCCTTTTATCTTATACATCTCATATTGATTTTAATTTATATCCTATAGATGTTAAATATTTTTTTTTAAATGGTTATTTAATAGAGGAAGATTATGTTTAACCACCTCCAAGATTTGAAAATCCTTTAAAATAATTTTTTTAAAACTTACTAATGCTCTTTATGGCCTTAAACAAGCACATAGATATTTGTATGAGAGTTTAAGTTCTTTTCTTTTGAAAAATGGATTCACTGTTAGATTGGAAGATCCAATACTTTTTAATAAAGTAGTTTTTTCAAATATTTTTTTACTAAAAAAATTATATTGATGATTTTATTTTTGGTTCAACTAATAAAAATATTTGTTATAATTTTTTAAAATTAATGAAATAATAATTTTAAATGATTATGATGGGAGAAGTGATTTTTTTAGGATTTTTGATCTATCTAAAAGATTGTGGAAAGGTTTTAAATAAAATTTAATATATTATTGATTTATTGAAATTGTTTGTACTTGAAAACAGTAAGATATATATAAATCCTATGTGTACTAATATAAAACATGATTTGGACGAAGATGGAAACTCAGTGGGAAACATGTTATATAGTTGTATGATTGGTAGTTTGTTATATCTTACTACTAGTAGACCAAGAATTGTGTTTTTAGTATGTCTATTTGATATATATCAATCTAATAAAAAATAATACCAACTTAATTATATTAAAATAATTTTTATATATTTAAAAATAACTATTATTCAATCTCTTCTTTCCCCAAGACTTCTGATTTTAATTATATTTCAAATATAGATACTGATTTTGGAGGTTGTAGATTATATAGAAAAATTATCTTAGGGTCCTATCACATTTTAGGAAATTATTTAGTATCCTGGCCAAGTATGAAACAACAATCAGTTGCCTTGTCAATAGTCAAGGCATAATATATTTCTACTGGAAGTTTTTATGAACAAGTATTGTGGATGAAAAACACACTACTAGAATTTAGACTAAATTTAAATAGTATACATATTTTATGTGATAATACTAGTGCTATAAATATTTCAAAAATGTAATAATTCATTCTTAGACTATGAATATTGATATAATCGTCACTCTCTTATAGATCCTGATCTTAAAAAGAATATATCTATAGAATTTGTTAATACTGAATATCAATTAGTTGGTATTTTCACTAAACCACTTCCCAATGAAAGTTTTGATTTTATTAAGTGGAGTTAGGTTCATTTAATTTTAAATAAATTTTTAGTAATATATTTTATTTTAATCACTCTACTTTTAAGATACGTAAAATATATTTAATGTATTTAATTATTTACCATTGTTTTATTTTTTATTGGTTAAATATTGATTAGTTTTAAAAGAATTTTATTTCAATTTATTTTTATTCATCTCTTCAAATTAGAAAGTAATGAGTACACTCTTAATAAACACAAGAAAATTGGAATCCTTCTCCTGAACCTCTTCTTCATGTCCTTTTGGTTTATAGAGCCTCTCCCTCTCATTCCAGTTTATTGAAACCCTAAACCATTCAAACCTTAAATAGAAAAACCTTCAGAAATGGAACCTCTAGGGAAACCTAAAGATGCTCATTTAGGTGTATATAGGTATCCACCAACAAATTATCACAAAGTTCTTCAAGGTAAGGTGAATGATTTGATTATCTAAATCAATTAAATCTTTTGTTAAAGGCATTGATTCAATTTCAAGGACTAGATTTAGCGTTCAAATATGATAATACTCCTCTACTGTATGATGTTAATGTAAAAGAGTTCTATTGGAATGTTGAGTTTAGTTTTTGAATTAATCTTGATACCATAACTTCTTGATTCAAGATACTGAATTTAGTCTTTCTTCGATGCATATAGGTAAGTTGATACACTATCCCCATGATGGGGAGTTTCATTTTCATTTGAGAAGTATTAAAGATGAGAAATATATGTCATAGGATATTATTATTTCTCTATTAGGAATATGAATTATTATTAAATGGTTGACCAATGACCTTACCCTTGATAGAAGAGTCTTTATAATGTTTATTTAGATAGAGAGTTTCAAAGAACATTAGAGCTAGAGAAAGTTATGTACCCTGATATGTATGATTTGTTTCTATTTCAGAATCAATTTATGTTTAGTTTCCCCCATTTTATGGTATGTTATTTAAGCCAATGTTTTCATTCAGAAGAAAATATGGGATATTATCCCTATGGAAGAATCATTTACTTTTTACTGCATAGAAAAAAGAAGAATCTTACATATGCTTCTTAGGTATAAATGCAAACATGATAACATTCTCAATGTTGGGACTATTAAGAATCCATGATATTTTTGGAGAGATTCCTACAACAACCTTTTTCCTATTGGGGATTAACAACAACAAAAGATGATGGAAGATTCCCAAGGGGAGAAATGGATGATTCCATCTATCGATTCTGTATAATAGAGGCCTGATAAAGAGGCCAAATCAAGAACTAGAGAGTTTTATCTTGCTTAAAGAATAAGTGTTACAATCATCATTCTACATAACATGGATGAAGGTGAAAATTTAGTTGAACAAGAGGCTTAAGTGAATGAGGTTGTTGAGAAAGAGTCACATAGTCAAAAATTTCATAGGGAAGATATCCCTACACCAGGTAACCATTCACTTATAGCATCTGATTCTTTTACTACCAAGGGATATATTTTTCGAAACAGATCATAATTTCCAAAAGATCAAATTTCATCTATGGTGGAAGGATTAAATTTTGAAAGGAAAATCACTTAGGAGTCTTCTGACTCGTATGATGATGCATTAATTAGAAAGTGCATGCATTTGGAAAAGGAGAACATGTCCTTGAGAGAAGATGTAGAATACGAGAAGAAGAAATATGAGGATAATAGAAATTCAATTGTTCCAAGAGTTGAGTTTGAAGCTCTTAAAACTCGATACAAACATATTCATGAAAATTTGGTTTCTATAGAAGATTTTGAAGAGTTAATCACCAGTTTGGGTAGATATTTTAGATCTTTTAGAGAAGAGTCTGTGAAAATTTATAATTCTGATAAGCTAAAACTTATGTGGGGTAGAGAGTTTCAGCCTATCAATCGTACTCATTAGGCATTATCCTCTAATCTTCAACAATCTTCTCCTAATATAATAAATATATTTGAATCAATAACTATTGTGATGGATGAGTTCAACAATAGTCTGCACACTCTCCAGTGTGATTGTACGCCTCTGAATGTGATTTTGGACAATCATATATATTTGATCAGTTGGTTGACCTCTAAAGAATCCTAGTTGTGAACAGTTATTCATCAAGTCAGAGAAATATTTCTATCCTTTGTTCAATTAGACGAATATGTCAATGATTTTTTGAATGTGAATCTAGTGGAAAGATTAAAGGTTGGAAAATATTCAAGGGAACTGCGACAACAATAAATGGATGTCTTAAAGAACTATTTTTAGAGTCTACTGGTGAAGATTATTTAAATTCAGAATGTAGTTCACATCAATCCTCATATATATTCATAGACTACTACCCATGGTGATTAAGATCAAGAAAACTAATCTGATCCAATCCCCTCATTTTGAAGACCTCTTGTGTTGATGTTGGGATGTACACATTAACTTTTCAAACATTTGATCTGCAGTTTAAATTAATATTTACATTAATTCACATAGATTTTTTTCATTTTATAATATTTTCTACATTTATTTTTGTGGTGTTTATGTTCATATTTACACTAGAAAATCACAAATCTAATTTTTCTAATAGTAGACTATAACATTCATTTTATAGTTCAATGCGATATTAAAATATGGTTTATCTCATTTATTCATTCAAAAAAAATTGATATCACAAAAAAGGCATAGAATATTTACATTTCATATTTTTTTAGAGAATCTACTATTTATATTTTTAGGATACATTTTTTTAATAAAAATTGTACTATGATATAAAAATATTTTCTTAATGTTTACAAATCCATTATTTTTTGTTAATTATTTTATGGGTCTTTCTGATCATAAAAAAGAGGGAGATTGTTGGCAATGTATTATCTCAAGAATACTCTATATTTTATATTGAATTTTATGCTCACAAATACCATTATTTTTTTTCTAATGAAATTATGTTAAGAATATTTTACGAATATATATCATGTTTTAATTTATATTTTTGATGGAATTCTAGCTATAGGATGTGTTATGGAAACACTGTTCAAACCCTATGTTTGGTAAATTAACATTTGGGTCATCATCCTCATGCTAGGTTGAAAAATTTGCATATGGATTGGCAGCCCTATGATTAGAAAATTGACAAGAATATGGAATATCAACCAAACATTGGATTCTAAAAATATTGTTCATACCCTACATTTAGAAAGTTGAACATATGGTTAATCAATGCTACATTTGGAATATTATGTTGAAAAAGATAAACATATAGATCATCATCCCTATGTTACCTTTGTTCCCTATGTTATGTGAAAAATGAAAGTATGGTTAAGAAACCTTACAATGGTAGGAACCCTATGCTACACAAATGGAACCATATGCTATGTGAATAGAACCCTATACTACATTAATGAAACCCTACATTACGTAGTACATCACTATGTTGTCTACTCAACAATGGAGTTTTAAATTCACTATTTTATCTAGGTTTTATGAAATAGTTCTGACTCAATATCAAGTTTATTCAAAGCTCATTATTATATATTCAAAGAACCGTATTCATTGGATAAAATCACTACTATTCCTAAGAGATGTTACGACTCCACTGGTCAATTCAGATTTCAATTTCTATGATATTTCAAGCAATTTACTTGGATTTGTTCAACCGAAAGAAAGATATTTATATTAATGATTTTTTTTTTGAATTAAGGTGTTTTTTATGTGATACAAGTGACAAAAGATTTTATGAATATCTTTTATTATGCTATTTTGATGAACGATCAACTTTGCAGAAGATACTACACTTTGGTTACATACATGTTGTACCCCATACTACTGTAATAATAATGCTTCTATTTGTTGTTGTTATTATTAAAGATCATTTGAAGCCCATATCACTTCAGAACTAATCTTTCCTAAAGACTTTAATTTCTAAAGAATATGATCCATCTACTTCCAGTTGCTATTGTTAAAATTATGAAGAACAACCTAAACCAATAAATCAAATGCTTTTGATTTATTGATAGTTTCAACTAATCGTACACAATTGTGGTGAAGTGTCATCTTCTTGTACTAAGTTGTAGATAACTGGTTATCTGTTATAGAACCAAAAGGATCTAATTAGCCTTGTTTGTAAAGGTTTCAAATACCTTCACTCATTTGTGAACTTTTGGTCTTGTGATAAGAGGACCATTCTAGGAAAATTCACCAAGATCGTAGAGAGAGCGATTAGTGGATTGGACTAGGATATATTTGTTCCCAAACCACTATAGAAAAATTTGTTCATTATTTCTATTTTTCACTACTTATAATCATTATAGAAGAAAACACTACATATACTCATAAATCACAGAGGGTGTCAAAATTTAGAATTGTGGATTCTTTTTTAAAAGATGCAATTCACCCCCCACTTGTGTGACTTTATATTATTCTGATTGAACACTTGGATCCTCAGATCATAACAAAGGTAATTCAAAAGGTTATTTTTGGATGATCAACCTTTACCAATGAATAAATTTCCTAATCCAAGGTATTTATTTCCATAGATATAAGATAAATGAATTTTAAATTTGATTTGAAATATACTCACTCTTAGTTTTATGCAATGATTATTTTTAATTTATCTCCCACCTCCACATGCTTACTCTAATATCAGAAAAAACAAGTGGTATTAGAGAAGTCACATTTAAATTTATAATTACTTATTTAATCATTGATCTATGTGAAATTGTGGTTAGATTTTAATTTCATATTATTCATTCTTTAATAATATTTGAATTAACATGTTATCGAAATATTAATCTTGTTTGTTCACTATTTCACTTACATAAAGGTTTAAGAACAAATGAATAATGACAGGAGATGACATTGGGTAGTGGAAAATCATTGGGTGGTAAAACTGGGTTACATGGTGTGTAGCCAGAGCACACACTATATACCCATGCGTATTGTACCTAGATACATAGAGCAATTAATAACACATTGTGTGTTTATTGTACACTGCATGTTGACTGGACCAATATGGAACATGGAAAGTTGATACAGGGTGTGTCGATGGCTTGAAAAAACTGGGTAGTCCGGCCAAGTTAACATGCTGAATCCTCGAGTGTGTGACATGGATATACGGAAACCGTCATACATGGAGTGTAGCAGCATGTACCCATCATGTAGTCTCCCAGTAATGCAAACAATTAAAATTGAATGAAATTCATTAAAATATTTTTTTATTGATTGGAACACCATTTTTTGTTTAACAATTTTATAATGGTTTTAAATAATTTTAAATGCTCAATTAATTTATTGTAATTAAAATGTTATTATTAGTTCTGCTTCTTATTTTCCATGAATTTCATTAATTATGGGTATCTCCAAATAAGATCAGATGATCACTAAAATGAAGGGGAACTAATAAATTAATTTATTAATTAATTAATGCAATCACATTTTTCTTAAATAATAAAAATCAAATTATGAAATTAATGCTAAGCGTTTAATTTTTCATATTTATTGCATGTATGATCATTCCTGAGATTGAACAAGACCTTTTTATGTGTTGGATATTTTAATTTAATTTATATCATTAGTTTTCAAATATTTAATGTTAAATTAAATGATGGAATCTGTGTCATCCCTCCATCCTTTATTATGTATGACCTACGTGTCCAAGGATATTTAAATAACACTTATAACCATTCCTTTGGTTCCCCTCACCTGTGTGTGAGTAATAAATATTTGTAATTAATGGAGCATTCCATGGAGTGTAGAGGTGGCTCAAGACAAAACCATAATGATGTCAACCCAGGAGACACAGAGGAGTACATGTGGAATGTTGTAACTCACATTAGGACTGAAAATAGGAGTTATTTCCCCTAGGTTAAAATGTGGTTTAATTCTGGATCATTAAATTAACCTTCAGATAAATCTAATGACTAGTTCATTTAATTAATTATTTATTTATATCTATGTAAATATTTATTTTATGTATACCGGGTCATGATCATATAAATAAATGAATTGATGTGCAATGAATGAAATTAAATAAATGAATAATGTGTAATTTTTTATCCAAATATGGTTAATTAATTAAGTAAAATCCACTTAATATTAAAAACACATGTAAAGGATAAATCAAAAAAAAATTATGTATAATAAATTAAAATCCCTCAATTAAATATTACATCAAAATAAGACATTCATTACATGAATTTGAATGCAATGTTTTTTGTACTAATTCACATTAGAATTTTACATTGAAAATTTGCATGAAAAGCTCTCAATGAAAATTTTCAATGAAAATTTCTAGTATAAATATGTGAATGTATGCATATATGTATACACTAATATTAATATATTTATATATATATATATATAAATTCATGTATTCTTCTATGTATGCACCGGAAACTTTCATGATAAATTTCCACAAAAAATGTATTGTGTATTTGTATTAGGATATACACACACAAAAATACACCATCACACTCTCCCTCTCCCATATAAGTGTGTATAAAATAATCACTAAAAATTTTCATTGGAAATATAAATGATAATTTTCACTAAATTATTCAAATGAAAATTTACACTAAAAAATTCCAATGGAAACATTCAATGAAAATTTCTCATGAAATTTTTATTTATGTATTAACATATTTTCACTCTAATTTTAAGTGAGAATTTAAAATGTAATCTTTATGAAGAAATTTTCATTATAAATTTATAGTGGAAATTTTTACTTGAAATTTCCATAGGTAATTTCCTTATGAAATTGGCATTGGAAGTTTCCCTAGGAAATAAGCAATTTAATTTTTCATTACAAAATCAAATTATTTATTTATGTGTCAATATATTTTCACTAAAAATTTAAATATTAATTTATTTTAGAATTTGGGTATTTTAATTTTAAGTACAATTATAATAAAAATTAGTTGAAAATATGCATTGTGGAAACTTGACCAAAAAATTTCCAATGGAGATTTAGTCGACATGTTTCCAGTGCAATTTTTTGGTAAAATTTTATAATTTTTTATTTATTATTAAAATATTTTTATTATTAATTTAAGTGAAATATTATATTGTCTTGGAAATTTGTGTTGTATATATACAATAAATATGGTAATAAATTTATGTTTATATATTATAAATATTTAGGGACGATATTAAAAATATATTGTATTAATTTATCGAATAAATAATATATATTATTATATGTATATGTACCAAATATTATGTGTATATATATATAGGAAGAATAATTATTTATGAAAAATAAGAATGGGCAGTAGGGTCATCTGGAAATTCAGTGACATTCAATGATCAAAACATTCCTTTAATTACCTATAAAAATATTCTTATTTTAAACCAAAGTTAGATATAAATTAATTTGAATTTTGATCTCAATTCATTTCAAAATTCATAATACTATTGATACTTATGTCCAGATTAGGCATTATCATTGAGAACGGGTGAAGATGTGCATCAGAGGAGATCATGAGAAGAGAGAAGTACATAGGTGTGCGGGGAGGCAAATGAAGGAGGTGCAGCGGTGAAGTTAACATTAGAAGATAATAGTGGTTTTATGATTAGGGTTGTGGAGGCCTCATGAGAGGAGGGCTCCTTGGAAATACCCTTAGCCTGGGTATATGCACGCATTGTGTTTTATTCCTTTATTTTAATGAATTAAATAATCAGAAAAATCAGATCATGTAACCTTTCAATCTGGCCTTCTACACCTCCTATTTTTAAAATTTAAAACAATTTCCCCCCTATAAATTCCAAATGTGCTCTGTTCTTCCTCTATATTTTAGAATCTAGGCATAGGGGAGGGTAATGGGGAATGCATGTCATCTGAAATTGTTTTTGAGATCCTCATTTTTGTGACCATGGAAACCCTAAGGATGTGCAAGATGTTGTGCAAGGAATGAAACCGCATAACCCATGGCTCCAACTTTACTGATGTGACACAACACTTAAAATTACATAATGTTGTCACTACATTCATTTTTATCTTTATAGGGATATATATTTATCATTTTCTACTCACAATTATTGATTTCCAAGAATTTATTAACATTGTTGTGATCATCTTCACAATGGTTCTTCTAGACCATTTTAAATATGACATATGATGCTTAATGTTTTTTTATCAACATTCTTAACATATGATATAAAATCATTGACAAATATTAATACACATTTCCATTTAATTGATGCATCTCTTATATAATATTTAAACAGTGTCATATAGCATGTGGGTACACCCATATTTATATTTCATAATTTATAATTTATATAAATATTGGATGTCCACTTCCAATATATCTGGCAGTGATATAAATAGTCTATCTAAAAAATAGTAAATCCATGGTAAATCATCATACAGGTTCATTCATAATAACATAATGAGAATGAATAATTCTTTTATAAGTTATAAGTTAGTATAAAAATATCCATTAAATGATTTTATAATTCTCCTCATGATGGATGCCTATTGTTTTATTAATAAAATGATACTGATGTACACTTGTATGAATATTTTTTATTATAATTGGTCATTTATATCCTAATTGATCATTTCAGGTATTTAATGTGTGAGGATCAGTAAACTTCTGTTTTACCATAATTATTCAAATGGTGCAAAATACAGGCTAAAAAACTCATGACCCACAAAAATTATTAGAAAAAGGTAAATACATAGAAAAAGGGGTTGAAATAATAGTTTCTATCACAGACACCGCCAAAAACAACATATGAAAAACAATGCATCCTAATAGGTGAATATAAAAGAGCAATGATTGTCCTTTTTAGCATCTATTTCCCATATTTTTTGGATTCCCACGACATAGAGGATGACATATTCTTCTCCATATTAGGGTGACCCATGGGCCACCTCGATCATCCAAGATTTTATCATTTCCCTCCTTATCATGTACTACCTTTGGAATGTCAATAGGTTATGCTCTGGATTTAATGGATTTTCCTAAATTATCATACATATCAGTTTCCATTTGCTCTAATGCTACCATATCCTCTACAAGATCCTTTAAAATCTCCAAACCAAGTTGCACCATAGGTTCATTTTCATCCATCTATCTTCTTTCTTGATCTAAATTTATAGCCCCTACATGTATTTGATGTCCACTAGAGTCCTCTTTATAGGAGGGGTTATTGGATCCATTAACTACCTCCACATTGTAAGGAATATCCATGATATTATTGAGACATTCCACATAGAATATTACAAAGTTAATAGTACTAATGGAGTTGATCATAGGGATATAATTTACCATATGTTGAATACCTTTGACTGGATTATGCCACATACCAGCATTCCCATCAACAACCTTACCAGAACAACTTTCCATGTCCTCAAAAAAAGAAAATGAATTGGGGTCATGACTATGAGGGGAATCCACATGCGTAGATGGAAGATATCCATCCTTAACATCTTGTACAACTTCCTCCACATTCTTGTTGATCAGATTTCCAATAATAAGATCAACCTTTCCATTGGAAGGATCTTCTGTACTGCATGTCTTGTTTATTACCATCAAGATACATATGTTCCATAGGGCCACCATTCTTAACCTCATGAAACTGAGCAGGATCTTTAATTTTTGAGCTAGCCACCTCCTTTCTCATAGAACAAGATCCCTTATAAGGTGGAACCTTACCACTAGTGGCCCTCAATAAGCTCAGACAAGTCCCCTAAAGCATCACTATTAGGGTCCTCATCTTTGTTGGAATTGCATCTGTCACCCCATTTCAAAGAAGAAGTATGTTGAGCCATACAATGATCATCCTTTGAATTGTTCACTACAGGAGTTTCAATAATTGTTTGACCAGAATTACGAACCTTAGCATCAAAAACTACATCAACAAAAGATAAGGAGGTATTAAGTGATTAAGCTTTAGTTTCTCTATATACTCCACCCCCATGCCTCATGAAGTCTAGGTACATACTGAGAAAATGATCATTTGTCAAATCTCTTATATCCATATCTCTTAGACATTTGTAACCATCCAATTACCCCAAAAAATAGGCTCCTTATATACCACATGTAATTTATATTTTTATTTCTCAATATTATGCCCAATATTTTTTCAATTATAGCATTTCTTCCCATTAATACATCTTTCCCTAATATGCCCAATAGAAAATAAATTGATGAAAAAGTCAGTGACATGGTAATATTCAACAAAAAGATAAAATTTGAATTCATCCACCACCAAAAAACCTATTTCAATCAGTAGAGAAGATATATGAATTTCTATAAGAATTATGACATAGTTCCCACACATTACTATTTCGGTCTCCGTGTCAAATTTAATGGGGGTAATGACAGCAGAAGAAATATCCTAGAGAATATAGGGATTCCAAAACAACAAATTTAAACCCCTAATAAAAACCCAAGAATGAGAAATTTATCTATGGGCTCTTTTTGGATCGAAATATTTGGGGAGAATCCCAATCTTCAGATAAAAATTTCTTGACAAAAAAGTTTTGAGTATCCGAATGAAATATGGAAGCAATATAAAGCATAATAAATAAATCAGCACATAGTATTTTTGACATGGAAAAATACTCTAATGTAGAGGTTTAAAAACCCACAGGGAAATTATGAAATATACACTATAAATCTGAGAGTACAATGAAATTAATGTAATTCTAAAACTTGAATTACAAATTAAATCATAGATAAACATGTGTTAAAACAAAACTCTAATATGCCTCCACATTCTCTATGAAAATAATCTCACAAACTCCATGCCTGAATGATCCATCTATGAAAAAATTCCACCCTTCTCTCAAAGAAACACCACTACCTTAGAGATCAATTATTAACATACAGCAGCCTCACATGGTCTTGTGACACCTAATGTATTTCTCTCTCACATGATCTTTCCATCATATTGTATCATCGATAACCAATCGAGGCATGCTTCTTGATCACTACAATGAACAAGAATTTTGACAAATGGAACCAATCATTGATAATGTCACTTCTAATTTACACCTTTTCAATGTCAATGCACTAAACATGCTACCATAAAGGTATTATCCCACCACATCGTAGATCCACCATTGATGCCTCATTTTCCATTGATGAAGATTTACATGGGCTACGACAAATGCATCAGCCCCTTTCCTCATGATCTCAACAGACTACATCTTGAGCATCTCTTTCTCTCCATTCACCACCAGCTGCTTCCCCTTTTAATGACTTCACTATTTTCTTTTTCAAAAATAGAAAAGATATGAAATATATCTTAAATTAAAAAACACCATGTATTTTTCATGTTAGGATTCAAAAATTTATCTCATCTAAATAGATATAAAATATATATCTCCCAGGAAAAAAACATGCAGTCATATATGTGTGATAGGATAAAAGATATCTCATATTCAAAAACTATCCTATCTAAGATTTAAAAACACCCATGGGATGAATCCTATCAATATCCCCCTTCAGTTTTTCAACAGAGATACCATCCAGAAAACTCAGTGAGACTGAAAACCTTTTTGCATCACACAAACCATCATCCTCTGTAGAAAATATGATGACACCATTTTGAAACTATGACATAAACATCTCTACTCCACCCTTAAAAAGAAATACAAAAGCTGAATTCTTCTCCATATATGAATATGCACTATCCTATCAAACAAAAATGAAACCAGAAATATCTAGCTCCACCATAATCGTGATTGCTGAATAATCTAGATCACCTGCAATAAAAATATCTCCCCCTTCAAGTTTAGAAATGAATGTTGATTCTTTTATAAAGGTAGTATTTTTTGTGGTAAGTCTAATTTACATAAGGGTATTTACGTGTTGGATTACATGAACCAAGTACTGGAAATTGATAACGAAGTACTTAATGTCACTCATACCATACCCAACATAAGAATCACCAACTATGTCATGTAAATGAGAAACACAAGAAAAAATTAATTAAAGATGGATATTTATATTCATTCAAAATAACACCAGTTTTTGTATGTCACACAAGTTTACAAGGTAAAATGACCAAAGCCCCATTTAGTGAGAAAGGTGAAAGGGATAAAGAGATTCTTGAATTAGTTCATATCGATGTGTGTAGACCATTTCTAGTTAATGAAATGGGTGGGTATTCATACTTCATAACTTATACTACTTATTTTATTCGATATGGATATGTTTACATATTGAGGTATATGTATGATTCTTTTGATAAATTCAAGAAATAAAATAATGACTTTGCGAACCATATTGGTATGAGGATTAAGAAACTCTGCTCAGATAGTGTAGGGGAGTATCATAATAAATACTTCATTGATTACTTGTGCGGGTTCGGAATCATATCCCAAATCACTGCTCCTCATACACCATAGTAGAATGGTGTAAGTGAAACAAGGAACTGCACCTTGTTGAACAATGTGAGATCAGTGATGAGTCATGCAATTATTCCATTATCATTTTAGGGATATGGATTACAAAAATCAGAAGACATACTAAACCAATTACCATCTAAATTAATAAATGGTATTCCATATGAGTTTTGGATTGGTAGACAATTCATGTTATCAAATTTACATGTGTGGGGAAGTGAAGTGTTTGTTAAAGCCTCTTTAGGTAACAAACTTGCACCCTAAGGCACAAAGTGTTCCTTTATAAGATTCCCCATGGAAATAATGGGATATTACCTATAAAACCCCTAAAAATGGTTATAGTGTCAAGACATACCATATTCCATGAGAGAGATTACATCTTTAAAAAAATATAGTTCGAGCAAGATAGACTTCGATGAAGTCAAGGCTCAAGGCACAAAAAAGTTCGTATATGAGGAGATTCGACAAAGCCCCAGGGAATAAGAATCAATCCATACACACAAGAAATTCATGGGAGTACAACATATGTTAAATAACTAGAATGGTATGGTTTTCTCGTTACCATGGTTGGTGAATCATTATTAGTTGATAATAATGAACCTATAGCCTATAAAAAAGTGGTAGGTTGTACAGATGTTTCCAAGTGGAATGAATCTATAAATTCAAAAATTGATTCCGTGAACCGAAACCAAGTATGGATTTTGGTAGATCATCATGTAGATATAAATCATGTTGGTTGAAAATGGGTATCCATGAATAAAATAGACATGGAAGGACAAGTTTGTACTTATAAGGTGCGACTGGTTGAAAAAATGGTTTAAACAATTTCAAGGTATTGACTACAATAAAACCACTTCACCAGTTTCAATGGTGAAATCCATTAGAATTCTACTGGCCATTGAATCTTACCATGACTATGTAATTTGGAAAATGAATGTTAAAAAATCCTTCCTTAATGGGATCCTTTAGGAAGATGTCTACATGACACTACCTGAAGGGTTTGTGGCTCCAAAGGATTCCAATAAGATATGAAGGTTTCAAAAATAAATTTTTGGACTAAAGAAAGTGTCCAGGTCTTGGAACATTCATTTTGATGAAGCCATAACATAATTTGGTTTTATAAATAATTAATGTGATCCTTGTGTCTACAAATGATTTAGTGGGAGTTCATTCGCTTTCTTAATAGTATATTTTTATGAATTATGAATTATTGGAAATGAAATACTTGTTTTATAGTATGTTAAGGAATATTTAAATTAATTCTTTCTCTATGAAGGACTTGGGTGAGGAAGCATATATTCTTGGTATTAAGATCCATCATGATAGATCCAAGAGGTTACATGGACTTTGTCAAATTACATACATGAACAAGATACTAAAGAAATTCTTCATAGAACAATAAAAGAGAGGATTATTTCTAGTGTCATATGACATTCATATTTCTAAGAAAATGTGTCCTCAGACGCATGAGTAAAGAAATAGAATTGATAGGATTCCATAAACATCGGTGATTGGGTCAGTCATGTATTCTAGGTTATGTACTAGGCTAGATTTCTCCTATGCTTTGAGTGTGGGAGGAAGATATCAAGCTGATCCATGTGACCGACATTGGATGGCAGTCAAGACTATCCTTGTGTATATGAGGCATACTAAGTATATGTTCCTAGTTTATGGAAAATATGAAGAGACTTTCATCATAGGACATGTAGATGGTAGTTTATAGACTTATCAAGATGACATTAAGTCACAAATGGGATACATCTTCACTTTTAATAGAGGTGTTGTGAGATGGAAGAGATCAAAGTAGGCTATGATCATAGATTCTAGAACAAAGATTGAGTATATTTCATCTTTTTAGGTAGCTAAAGAATCAGTTTGGATGCTCATATTTGTATAAGAGTGTGATGTTGTACCTAGAAGTAAATATATCATCACACTCTATTGTGATAATACAAAAGTGGTGGATCTCGCAAAAAATACAAGGTTACATTAGTGGATGAAGCACATACTTAGGAAAAAGCATCTCTTGGGGGATTTTTCTTATATATATGATGTTGTAGTCAGAATTATTTCCATAGTAGACAATGTGGTGGACCACTTGACTAAAACCTTGACTAATTAGAAACATGATTATCAAGTGAGGTATAGAAATCTGAAATTCATACGTAGTTGGCACTATTCCAAGTGGGAGTTTGTTAGAGTGGGTATCCTAGAACCAATTGTTTGTACTTTGATTACATGAATATTTAATGTATTAAATATTTAACATCTTATTAAATATTTTTCATTTTTTTGTATGACCATAATGTAATAATGTCCAAGAGTATTTATTTCATTGATATGGTTATGGTAGTTCCTGGCTATGATGAGAACATTGAAATGCTTTCACAATATTCCTAATATATTTCAGGGATGGATAACATACTATGATGGGACATGTAGTATATTGACTATCAGGTGAGATTACTCATAAGTATATGATACTTCTTCTCAAGAAGTTCTCATTTGGTAATCTCCAAGATGGGAGATTATGAGAATAGAACTGCGAGTAGGAATTATTCATGTATTGGTGTCATCAGATATTCCTATCTGTGAGCATGTGTAATGATCCTTATACATTAAGCATCTCATTAATACATGTCACGACTCGTGAACATATATTTTTTGATGAAAACTATCATGACATATGTTGGTGGGAATTAGGGTGCATTGGGTGTTTCATGAATGACATGTTAATAACAGATAGGTCAATAAAAGAATTTCCCCTTCCATATTTATGGAATTTGATATCTCATCCCTCTGATTGAAATAGAACCATCACCCTAAATTCCATGTCCATGGTGTAATGATGTGTTTATTTAAGATAATCATAGAATGATGTATCAAGCAATTAGGATGATGTCACCATCGTGCAGCCTACATGATGAGATATTATAACAAAGGGATAATATTACACAGTGAGAATTCATATGTGGTAGTTTTCGTTATGACTTTAAGTTCTTTCTCTTTGGTGCCTTGACCTGTTTCTAGACAGTAATCTTGGATATTATTCATGCTTCCCTAATGCCAACGAAAAAGAATCCTAGAGGGTCACACACTAAGTGTTTCTGGTGGTCTCAATTAAATTCTATTTGAATCTAATTAATGTAATAAATATTATTATCAAGTCCAAGGAATAATTATATTCAACTTATAATGATCTTATAAATTAAAAAAAATTATTCACCGGGTTTTGAAAAAAAATTATTTATTTATTTTCTCAAATATTTAATAAATATTTATTTACTAGTTTGTGAATAAGATATTTATTTGAGAGAATAAAATATTTATTCAGGTATTCATTAAATACAAGAAGAGTTCAAACAAACCAAATCCATGTTCGTTGATAGAATAATTATTTACGAGTCAGTAAATATTATTTATCTATTTTGCACAAGTTGGAACCCCACAAAATAATAATAAAAATATTATTATTATTATTATTATTATTATGTGTCATGGGGTTTCATTGATGGTTATAATTATATTTAATGGTTATTATGATATTAATTATTGTAACTAAAATCTCACATCTATCAATAGGCGGATACATCTATAGTGAAATGTATGTGAATACAATTCCAAGTCTGGAATATAGAATTGACAAATTCAATGAATTATATCTAGAATCCTCTCCTCTCTCTCCCACTCAAGAATGAGAAACCCAATGGATAATTTCTTCAAGTACGATAAATTAATGTTCAAGATTGATTAATGCAATAAATTTGATTCATTGCTCTAGCACACGAAGATCGAGTGGCATTTCCCAGTGACCATTGGGGTATGTGTGGATCACCACTAGATGGATTCTACCATTAGATCTTCCCATGTACAACAAAGGAAATTTGGATGGGCCATTTTATAATTCCAACTATCATCAATTAACATAGTACCTAATTTCAGGTATTTAATTTCTTTATATATTAATAAAATTAATTATAAACATGATGTATAAGACCCTATCACTCAGTTTCAACATTTTTATTCATTTTAAATTTCCTTGAATCAATATGTACATACTGGAATTCATTGTTGTATTGATCCTAGATGTATCATTGATTGTAGATAAAGAAAAGTTGTTCCCACCCAACACTGAGCTTCCACTGCGCTGAGAACCAACATTCCCGTTTTTGTTTTCTAATGAATTTATGTTAAGAATCTTTTAGGAATATATATCATGTTTATATTTATATTTGTGGTGGAATGAGATCTACAGGATGTGTGATGGAAACAATATTCAAACCATATGTTTAGTAAATGAACATATGGATCATTATCCCTATGCTATGTTGAATAGTTTTTGTATGGATCAGTAACCCTACTTACAGAAAATCGATAAGTGCATGGAATATCAAAACTATGTTGGAATCTTGAAATACTCTTCATACTCTACGTTTGGAAAGTTGAATGTATGGTTAATCAATGATACGTTCGGAATCATATAATGAAAAAGATGAATGTATGGATCGTCATCCCTAGGTAACTTGTGTTCCATAAGTTATGTGAAGAAGAAAGTATGGTTAAGAAACCATACATTGGTAGGAACCCAACACCATGTGAATGGAAACCATGCTACATGAATGGAATCATACACTATGTAGTCTGAACCTAAATTCTCTAGTCAATATCAGAGTTTTAATTTTTCTATTTTATCCGTGTTTCTTGCAACAATCATGTCTGAATATCATATTGATCTTAAGCTTATTATGATTGATTCAAAGAACCGTATTCAAGGGAGAAAATCACTCATATTCCTAAGGTAAGTTATGACTCCCCTTTTCAATTTAGATATGAATTTTTATGATCTATCTTGCGATCTTCTTGGATCAATTCAACTGAAAGAAATCTATTTATATGATTGATGTATTTTTTAATTAAGGTGGTGTGTATGTGAATTGAGTGATAGAAGTTTTTGTGAATATCTTTTATTGTGCTAGACTACACATTCGTGAAATACATGTTGTACATTATACTACTATAAGAATATTTATTTTATTCATTGTTATTATTATTAAAGATCATTTGAAACTAGGATTTCTTCAAAACTACTCTTTCTTGAAGACTTTTATTTTTGAAGAAGAAAATCCATCTATGGTCAATTGTTGTTGTTTCAATTTTTATGAACAACCTGAGCCAAAAAAATCAAAATCTTTTGGCATATTGAGTGTTTCAACTACTAGTAATCAGTTTTAGTGATGGGTTAGCTTCTTTTGATAATCTCTAGATAACCGGTTTTCTATTATAGAAACACAAGGCTCTAATTATCCATTTTTGTAAAGGTGTCAACTACCTGCACTCAATTGTGAACTTCTGGCCATTTCATAAGAGGAAAATTCTAGTGAAATTCACCAATCTTGTAGAGAGAGTGATTGGTGGAGTGGACGAGGGGATCTTTGTGCCTCGAGCCACTATAAAAAATTTTGTTCTTTATTTATTTTTATCTATTACTTATACTCATTACTGAAGTAAACAAATTATATCAAGATAAATCACAGTTGGTGTCAAAAGGTTTAATTTTGGATGATTTTTTAAAAGTCACATTTCACCCACCCACCCACCCCCCCCCCCACCCCCTCTTGTGTTAATTTGTATTATTAGGACCTAAAATTGCTATTAAATGTGAGATTTTTGGATAATACTATAGCAAGACAAAAATTATAAGGTATACACAAATATGATGGAAATGACTGATCTAAGAGAAGTAATGTCTATGGTTTGTGTTCTATACATTAATGGTGAAAATTATGGATGCTAGAAATCATGAATGATTATCTATTTGAAGAATCTTGGATTCAGATTCCATGCAAAAATCAATACTCCTTATAAAATAAATTAGAAACCAGAAACATGGAATGTTGAGTTTGAAGATGAATGTGACATCAATTCAAATGAAATGAATGCTATAATTTGTGGACTTGGACCAGATGAGTTTAATCATGTATCACAATGCCCTACTACCTATGAGATGTGGCAAACTATTTTAGTTTTCTATGAAGGAACTGACAATGTAGGACAGATGAGACACACTACAACAAAGCTAAAATTTGAAACCTTTAAAATCCTAGAAGGTGAAAGCATAACATAGAATAATGGAAGGATAATAGAGAATATTAATAATAGTATTGCCTTGGGAGAACCCATCAAACAATTTAACCAAAAACTGAATGTACTTAGAGTACTGCCTTCAAAATGGAATGGTATATCTGCAGTTATTCGACAGTCATCATTTTTAAAAGATCTGACAATGAGAGAAATAATTGGGACACCCATTATCTATGAAGTAGATATGCAAGATAAATTTTAAGATCATTACATTATATTGAAAAAGGAAAATATTAACCTGAATGTAACATCTCATAAGAATAGTTGAAGAACAAATTGAGAAGACAAAATAGATTGAAATTCAGATTCCAGAGATTCAGAAATTAAATTGGCTCAGCTATCCAGAAATTTCAGAAAATTTTACAATAATAAATGAGGCTTTAGAAAATACTTTAGTATGGATGAAAAATAACCAAGAGAATTTTGATTATATAAATGCAAAAAATTGGTTCATATCAGACCTGATTTCCCTCAATTAAAATATGAAAGAAAAAGGCTAGAAGAGAAATATTGAAAGAATGTTGATTATGAACACAAATGAAAAAAGTGAAATTAAAGCTACATAGATTGTATCTAGATTCTCCAACAAACTTAAAAGTGTGATTCAGAGAAGGAGAAATCAAATATAAAATCGAACATTTTTTTTCTGTCTAAGGTAGAAGAAGAAAAGGTACAAAATTATTACACTTATTATTCTAACACTCATAGTCTCTCAAATGGTAAATTAGCTTCATACAGTTCAATGCTAGAAAGAAATGTGATTATTTGTTAAATAAGCATAAATTCTTGAAAAAAATTCATAATATTGTTTTAGGTGAAAGATAAACCCTGCTAAAACAACATCAAGAGCTAGATGAAAAATTCAACTCATCGACATCAAACTGTACTGATCTTGAAAAAAGTATTGAAGAATCGTAGGATGAAGCCAAATATTATAAGAGTACTGAAATTAATTTTAATAAATAAGAAAAAAAATTATATGAGATTATTGTAAATAATTTAATTAAAATATAAATATTTTTAATTATAAACAAGGATGACAAATCAAAACATTATAAAAATTATGTTGTGCCCAATTTGAAAAATGAAACCTATTATTTTTGTGGAAAAAAAGTTCATGGTACTGATAATTATTACATGAAAAATCCTAAAATTAGTGTTATTAAAAGGGTGTTTATTTATAAAAAATTTTATGAAGTAATTGATATAAATTATGAAAAATAATGAAAATATGGAAACCCATATTATTGTTCACCATAATTTTAGTACCTAAGAAAATATGGGTACCAAAACAAACATTTGTTTAATTAATTTCACAGGAAATAGGTCATAGGAATAGAAAATACATATGGTGTATGGACAGTGTCTATTCTAGGAATATGAGTAGAGACTCAGAAAAATTTCATACACTAACTCAAATGGATGGAGGACTAGTCACTTTTGGTGATAATGTGATAAGAAAAATTATTTGATTTGGAACTATTGGAAATCCAAAAACATTCTCAATAAACAAAGTTCTATATGTACAAGGGTTAAAAACAATCTATTAATTATTTATCAACTTTTTGATAATGGTTTTTATGTTTATTTATTTAACAATTCATGCACTTTATTTAAAGATAAGAAACTTAAATTTAGAGCACCTAGAACTGATAATGTTTATACTTTTGAATTTAAATTCCCTATGTAAATATAAATTGAATTGTTTAACTAATAATATAAGTGAGTCCTGGATTTGGAATAGAAGGCCCTGAAACTATACTATTTTTTTATTTACTCAAAATTTCTATGACTTAATTAGTTTTTGATTTCCTAGTCTTAAGTTTGAAAATGGCAGATTCTTTGATGCATTCCAAATTAGAAAACAACATAAATCATATTTCAAAACTATTACCAAGATTGATACATTTAATCTATTAGAAATTATCTATATGGATTTATTTAGACCATCCAGACCAGCAGTTCTGGTAGGTAAATTATATGTCTATGTTTTAGTTAATGATTATTCTAGATTTACTTGGGTATATTTTCTAAAACTTCAAAGTGATGTTTTCACTATTTTTGAAAGTTCTTATAAAACTGTTAAAAATGAAAAAGGTTTTAAGATAATTTCATTGAGAAGTGATCATGGTGGAGAATTTGAGAATCAATAATTTAATTCTTTATTCTCAAATATAGGTATTAAACACACTTTCACTGTACCATGAACACTTCAACAAAATGGAATTCTTGAAATAAGAAATAGAAATTTTCAAGAAATGGTAAGGAATATGTTGAGTGAATATAGTCTTCCTACCTATTTTTGAAAAAAAGCTATAAGAACAACCTACTTTATCAAAAATAGAGTTTTAATAAGTCTTATTTTCAAAGGAACACCTTGTGAACTTTGAAATAATAGAAAACCTAAGGTAAAGTACTTAATGTTTTTGGATTCAAGGTTTATATCTTAAATACTAAAGAAAACCTTGGTAAGTTCGATCAAAGAGATAATGAACTAATATTTTTCATATATTATGATATGTCTAAAGATTATATAGTGTTTAATAAAAAGTCAAGGATCGTATAAGAATTATCACGTGTAAAGTTTGATGGAACTAACCCTTTTATTAATGAGAAAGATCAAACTGATAAAGTTACTAACTCGTTTGAAAACATGAGAATATAATCCCCTAAAGCTAATTTTTAAAATGATATTAATAAATTTTAGTCCAATTTAGAAGAACATGAAACTAATGTACCGAAAAGTATCTTGCCTAGACAATCTAGAACCATAAATAATCATCCTCTAGAAACTGTTATAGGAGACCTAGGCATCAGAATTAAAACTAAAGAAATATAGGAAACCTAGGTAAATTTTCTTCTTTTCTATCTCAGTTAGAACCTATGTATATATAGGGAGCCTTAGAATATGGTATTTTGATGTTATCAAAGTAGGAAGATCTAAATCAGTTCAAAAGAAATTATATTTGGGGTTTAGTAGAAAGACTATCCAATTATCAAGTTTTAGGGACTAAGTGATTCTTTAGATATAAAATGTATGACCAAGGAATCATAACCATAAATAAGCTATATTAGTATCCAAAGGATATATCCAGGAATAAGTTATACTTTATGATGATACCTTTGACCTTGTATCTATATTATAAGCCATTATAATCCTTTTAGATTATGCATCTCATATGGATTTTAATTTAAATCAGTTGGATGTTAAATATTACTTTTTAAATGGTTATTTAATGAAGTAAGTTTATTCTGAACAACCTCCTTGATTTGAAAATCCTAAAAAACTCTATTTTTAATCTTACTAAATCATTGTATAGCCATAAACAAGCACCTAGATCTTGGTATGGAATATTAAGTTCATTTATTTTGAAATATAAATTCATTGTTGGATTGGAAGATCCAAATCATTATAAGAAAATAGTTTGTTCTAGTGTTTTATTAGAACTAATTTATGTTGACGATGTTATTATTGCTTCAACTAATAAAAATATTTGTAATTTTTTTTCAAAAATAATGGAAAAATAATTTGAAATGAGTATAATGGGTTAACTAAATTTATTTTTAAGATTTCAGATCTATCAAAAAGATTATGGAAATGTTTTAAATCAATTTAAAAATATCATTGATTTATTTCAAAAGTTTGGAATTGAAAATTGTAATAAATATACAACTCTAATGTGTACTAATATAAGACTTTATTTGGATGAAGCTGGAAAATCAATTGACAATATGTTACATATATATTTGATTAGTATTTTGTTATATCTTACTACTAGAAGACCAAGAATTATGTTTTTTTATGTCTTTGTGCTATATTTCAGTATAATCCAAAATAATCACATCTTAGAGGTATTAAAAAATTATGTATTTTAGAGGAACTCTTTTTCAATATATTTTTAACCCCAAAACATCTATTTTTAATTTACTTTGATATTTAGATGATGATTTTGGATGTTGAATTTTATATAGAATAGGTATCTCAAGAACCTATCACCTTTTAGGAAAACATTTAGTATCATGGTTGAGTATGAAATATCACTTAGTTTCACATTCAACAGCCAAGGAAGAATTTGTTTATGCTGGAAGTTGTTGTGAACAAGTACTGTGGCTGAAAAACACACTACTAGGCTTTGGACTAAATTTTAATTGTACAAGTATTTTATGTGATAATAGCAGTGCTATAAATATTTCAAAAAATCATATAATTCATTCTAGCACTAACCATATTGATATAAGGAATCATTTTCTGAGAGATAATGTTCTTAAAAAGGATATATCTTTGGAATTTGTTAATACTAAATATTGATTAACAAATATTTTCACTAAAACACTTCCTAATTAATGTTTTTTTATTAAGGGGGGATAGGTTTATTTAATTTTAAATAAATTTTCAGTAATATATTTTATTTTAATCTCTCTGTCTATATGTTACTGAAAATATATTTAATTTATTTAATTAATTATAATTTTTTTATTTTTTATTGGTTAAATATTGATTATATTTAAAATAATTTTGTTTCAATTTTTTATTATTTGTCTTATCAAATTTAAAAGTTTATAATACACTCTTAATCAACACCAGAAAATTTTCAGCCTTCTCCTATAATTCTTCTTCATGTCCTTTCATTTTACGAAGCCTCTCCCTCCCATTCCAGTTTATTGAAACCCTAAACCTTTGAAACCTTCAATCACAAAACCTTTAGAAATGGAACCTCCATGAAGACCTGAAGATTTTGATTTGGGTGTATCAATGTATCCACCAATTAAGTATATCAATGTTCTTCAAGGAAGGTGATTGATTTTGATTATCTAAATCAAATAAATCTTTTGTTAAATGCAGCAATTAAATTTCAAGGACTAGAGTTTGCCTTTACATATTATAATACTCCACTAATGTTTTATGTTGAAGTAAAAGAGTTATATAGGAATGCTAAGCTCAGTTTTGGAATTGATGAAGATACCATAATTTCTATGATTCACGATACTTAATTTACTCTTTCTTCGATGGATATAGTTAAGTTGTTACATTATCCCCACGAAGGGGATTTTCATTCAGATTTAAGAAATACTAGATATGAGAAATATAAGTGAGAGTAAATTAAGTTTTATTTGTTTGGAAAAAAATTTATTAAGAAAGTGTTGACCAATGAAATTACTCCTGATAGAAGAGTCCTTATAAAGTTTATTTAGATTTGGATTTTTCTAAGAACAGCAAAGCTTGAGAATGTTTTGTACCCTAAAATGTATGTTATTTTTTTGGATAAATTTAAGTTTATTTTTCCTCATTTTATGGTAAGTTATTTAATCCAATTCATTCATTCAGAAGAAAATATGGGATATTATCCCTATGGAAAAATCATTTCCTTTTTGTTTTGTAGAAAAGGAAAAATCCTACATATGATTCTTGGGTATAGATGTAAAAAATTTAACATTATCAATGTTTGGACTGTTAAGAAGCCATGATATGTTTAGAGAAATTCCTGTAACAACCTTTTGCATGTCAGGGCTAAACAACAATAAATGCTAATGGATGATGGCTAGGGAGAGCAAAGGATCATTCCATCTATCAATTTTGTAAGACAAAGGTCTGATGAAGAGGTTGAATCTAGACTTGAAAAGGGTCATCATATTCATAGAATAAGGGTTACAATCAATATACTAGATACCATGGATGATGCTAAAAATGTATTCGAAGAAGAATCTCAAGTGAATGATTTTTTTGAGCAAGAGCCTCATGGTAAAAAAGTTCATAAGGAAGATATCCCTACACCTGTTAACCATCTCTTATACCACCTGATTCTTTTGCTACTGAGGGATCTATTTTGAGAAACATATCATAATTTCACGGAGATCTATGTTTGGATATGGTGGAAGGAGTAAAATTTGAATGGAAAATTACTCAAGAGTCTTCTGGTTCTTATGATAAAGCTTTACATAGAAAGTGCACGTGTTTGTAAAAAGAGAACGTGTCCTTGAGAGAAGATGTAGAAGACAAGAAAAATAAATATAAGGATCTTAGAAATTAAACTATTCCAAGAGCTGAGTTTGAAGCTCTTCAAACTTAACTCAAATATATTCAATAAAAATTGGTTTCTAGGGGAGATGATGAAGATTTAATAATCACTTTGTGAAGATATTTCATATCATTGAAGGAAAAGTCTATGAAAATGTATGATTTTGATGATCTAAAACTTATGTTAGGTTCAGTATATCAAGGATTGTCATCAAGATTTGTCCTCTAATCCTTAGAAAACTTCTCCTGATCATATAAAGGTATTTTAAGAAATAAATTTGGTGATGGTTGAGTTCAAAAACAGTCTACACACTGTCCAGTGTGATAGTACGCCTATGAATGTGCTTCTGGACAATCAGAAATATTTGATCATTTAGTTGTCCTCTAATGAATCCTAGTTGGACCATTTATTCATCTAGTCAGATACATGTTGATATCCGTCGATCAATAAAAATAATATTTGAATGATTTCTTGAAAGTTAATCTCATGGAAAGCTTAACATTTGGACAAGATTCAAGGGAACTACTAAAACAATGGATGGATGTCCTCAAAAATTGTTTTCAGAGTCTTCTATTGAAGGTTCTCGAAATTCATAATGTTTTTAAGACCAATCTTCATCTAGATTCATAGTCTACTACCCATGGAGTTTCATACAATGAAATCCAATCTGATCCAAGCCCTTCATTTTGAATACCTCTTTGTGGATGTTGGGATTTACTCATTCACTTTTCAAACATTTGATCTATAGTTTACTTTAATCATTACATTACTTTACATATATTTTATTCAATTTATAATATATTCAAATTTTCTTTTTGTGGTGTTTATGTCCATATTTACACGGCCAAATCACATATATTGTTTTTCTAATAGTATAATTTAACATTCATTTTATATTGTATTGTGATATTAAACTGTGGTTTACGTAATTTATTCTTTCAAATTTTTCTTTTTGATATCACAAAAAAGTAGATAATCTTTACATTTCATATTTTTTGGGGAGAATTTATTTTTTATATTTTTGGGAGGCCTTTTTTTAACCAAAATTGTACTGTGAAATCAAAATATTTTCTTAATGATTACAATTCCTATATTTTCTGTTAATTATTTAATGGGTTTTGTGATCATCAAAAAGGGGGAGATTGTTGGGAAAGTATTGTCGAAATAGTACTCTATAATTTATTATGATTTTGATGCTCAAAAATACCCTTAGTTTTTTTAATGAAGTTATGTTAAGAATATTTTGGGAATATATATAATGTTTTTATTTATATTTTTTATAGAATGAGAGCAATAGGATGTGTTATGGAAACACTTTTCAAACCCTACATTCCGTAATTGAACATATATACCATCATCCTCATGCTACGTTGAACAGTATTCATATGGATTGGCAAACTTATGTTCGTAAAATCAATAAGAATATGAAAAATCAACCTTATGCTGGAGTCTAGAAATACTTTTCATACCCTACGTTCGGGAAGTTGAACGTATGGTTAATCAATTCTACATTCAGAATCTTATCCTAAAAATGATGAACATATGGATCATTATCCCTACATTACTTTTGTTCCCGACATTACATGAAAATTAAAGTATGGTTAAGAAACCATACATTGGTATGAACTCTATGCTACACGAATCGAACCCTATTCTACGCGAATAGAACTATACGCTACACGAATTAAACCCTGCGCTACGTAGTTAAACCCTACATGTTTTATTCAAAAGTGGAGTTTTAAATTCCCTATTTTATCTGGGTTTCATGCAATGATCTTGAATGAATATCAAATTTATATAAATCTAATTATGATTGATTCATAGAACCATATTCATTGTATAAAATCATGTTTATTCCTAAGGGAAGTTACGACTCCCTTGGTCAATTTAGATTTTAATTTCTGTGATCTTTTAGGTGATCTTAATGGATCTATTAAACCAATAGAATGTTATTTATATGATCAATTTATTTTTTGAATAATGCTGGTGTTTATGTGATATAGGTGATACAAGTTTCTGTGAATATCTTTTATTGTACTACTATGACAAACGATCAACTTTGCAGAAGAGACTACACTGTGGTGACATACATGTTGTACCTCAAACTGCTGTAAGAATATTGCTGCTATTTTTTGTTGTTATTATTAAAGATACTTACAACAAGGATCACTTCAGAACAAATATTTCTTGAATAATTTAATTTCTGAAGAGGAAGATCCATAAACTTCCAATTTTTGTTGTTGCGATTGTTAATAACAACATAAACCAACAAGTAGAACTCGTTTGATTTATTGAAAGTTTCAACTGATCGTACTCAGTTGTTGTGAAGTGTCAACTTCTTGTACTAAGTTTTGGATAACTGGTTATCTATTATCGAAATAGAAGTCTATAATTAGACTTGTTCGTAAAGGTTTCAACTGCTTTCACCCAGTTGTGAACTTGTGGTCATGTGATAAGAGGACCATTCTAGTGAAATTCTCCAAGATCACAGAGATAGTGATTGGTGGAGTGGAATATGGGATCTTTGTGCCCCAAACCACTATAAAAACATTTGTTCTTTATTTCTGTTTATCTACTTCTTATACTCATTACAGAAGTAAACATTTCATATCCGTAGAAATAAAATAGGGTGTCAAAAGCTAGAACTGTGGATGATTTTTGAAAAGACACAATTCACCCCCTCTCATTACCACAAATTCAGGCAAGGGAAGCGCTCAGATTTTATCAGCACTAATCAAAAAGTGCTGATAAAAGTGGGGATTTTATCAGTTCTAGAAAAATTTCTAATAAATCTACACTTTATCATTGCTATTATTAGTGTTGATAAAGGCATCCCTTTATCAGTGCTAATAATATCACTAATAAAAGTTTTTATAGAAAATATTATTAATTTATATAAAAATATTTTAATTATATTCAAAATTAATGTTTTGTGTATACATTAAATAAAAATGCATGTTTATTAGGTTTGTGTTTTATTTATGTTCATTATGTTTATTAGTTTCAGTTATACCTTTATTAAATATTTATTATATTATATGTTTATGATATTATATATAAATAATTTTTAATATATATATATATATATATAAATACTTATTAATATATATATATATATATATTTTTTTTAAAAAAATTATGTTTCCAAATGAATGTGTCAATAAATGCATAATGGACATTCATATTCATCTCATGAATATGTTCATTGTTTTCCCTAATGTTGGGTATATATATTATAGTACTATACATTGTTTATTCATTCATTTCCTATATATATGAATCTTTATGTTCTCATCAATACTTAAAATCCTGATAAATATATTTAATTAAAAAATAAATGTATTTAATATAAATATTTACAAATATAGACATTTATTTGTATATAATTATATAATTTTTAAATATATTATATATAATTATAATTATTTAGAAGTAATATAATATAAATATGTTAAAATAATTATAAAATTGCAAATATTTTTTTAAATGATAAATATATATTTATGAATACCTTTTGAATATATTTATTTATAAATATATGCCTTTAATGAATATATACACATACATTGACATATATTTATATCAAATTGTAATTTATACACCGACACAAACATAAATATATATTTATTTATTTATTTATATTTAATTAAAATTTAAATTTTAAATTATAATAAATATAATTATTATAATTTTATAATTATTTAATAATATTTATTTATTTATTTAAATATAACATGAAATTATAAAAAAATATAATTAATACAAATATATTTAAATAATCATTAAATTATAATAAATATTATCACAACTCGACCCAACGGGGCTCGAGCCGTGACTCCCCAAGCCCGCCTCCAATTGGCCAGGGGCTGGCGACAAGCGCCGAGTAGGCAATCAAACACATGGGAGGAATTATCCTAGGGTACCTATACACACGCACCCACATACACCTCCGAGAAAAAGTAAAGAGATATATATAAAAAATGGAGAGAAATGCATGCATGCATCTAACCCAAACCAGAGTACAGAAAAACTACAAAAGGTAAAAACAAGGCCCACCAAAAGAAAACTACAAAGGCGTACAACCTTCTCATAAAGAGGAAAACACTTCCAAAATCACCCGCTGGTAATCTCCTCAGCTCAACTCTGGTAAACACCTCGGTCAGTCTCGTTCACTAAGCTCCGCCTGCTCCAGGTCCTCCTGGAACTCCATCGAAAGGCCTGTGGTTTTCACAAGACACGAACATGTGCAGGCAAAGCCCATGCAGGGGTGAGTATATAAAAAACCCAGTAGGCACCCAAAAACCCCAAAATAAAAGGGAGAAACTAAAAGGCAACAGTCAGCTCATCCCAGCCAGAGGGAACCCAAATGAGAGAGAAACTCCATCTCAAGACCATCCTCAGCTAAACACGACTAGTTAGCACAGCTCAAGTGTATTCCCATACATATACCATGAGAGATCCAGATATACTCATCACCAACCAAGCCTCAAGAGGTTCCGACCTCGTAACCTGCGACATGTACATAACTAAGAGAACACACTCCACGAGCTCTATCATCCCAGATAGCACTCATTTGATAGATACACACTCATCGAATATCGTCACTGAGGACCTCACGCTGAAACAACCTAAACACCAAGATCCTTGCATAGGGTATCACACCTAGGGTCTACTAAGGGATACCAAAACCTAAAATGATATAAGAAGATCTCCCAAATAGGGGATCACTCCCAGGGTCTGATGGGGGATACCACAACCTCATCTGGCATTCGATAGAAACACGTCACTTAGATAGAGGATCGTAGCCCGTGTAAAGGTGGACGCGATGATACCAGAACCCTATCTGGTATAACTCGCGATGTAGGGGATCAAACTGATGATGTACCAACCCTACCGAAACCACGTGATGAGTAGGGGATCGTATACCCGATGATGCCACAACCCAACTGAGCACAACCTACTGTGTAAGAGAACATATTCTAGATGATTCCACAAACCCTACGGGGTTAACCCACTAGATAGGGGATCGCTGACCGTGGACAAGTGGTCACAGCGACACCAAGAACCCGATCTAGGGAAATGATGCTAAAGGATCCCGCTCCGGGCCCACCAAAGGGATGCCATAACTCTAACAATTTAAATATCCCATCGGAAGGATCACAAACATATGCTAAGGTTGTGATGTCGTGTGAACCCTCTCAGGAATGAACCGAGGGAATACCCTCAACCACTACTAGTCCAAACGTCACTAACCCGAGAGACCCACCACAACGACACATTGCGCACATCCAAAGCCGATACTGAGGCCACCATCGTGATCCACACGAAAAAATACGTAGGAAAGGCTGTTTACTCCCCCAAAATGGACAACTGGTGAAAGGGGAACTATTCATTGTAGCGAGCCCGTGTGGGGCCCACACTACAATCCTAAAACTCATCAATCAAATCCCACCACTGAAATCCCCTCTAAAAACACACGGGATCAACTACTCAAACACTTTAACCGGACGTCGGGTGAAAAAGTGACATTTCATCGTAAAACGCTCAAACTCGGCCATGTGGGGCCCACACCATTTCTTTAGCCCAAAAACTGAAAGGAGCATCTCATAATATCCTCATGAGGACTAGGTTCACGCTATCGCTGAAGGCGCATCAATCGGACATCTGGTATGCGAGGTATGTCTGCTGCACGCTTTAATAATAATTTATTATTAAATTAAAGAGTTTTGGTCCACCCTCCTTCGGGTGCAGATCCCAAAAACCCAAAAACCCACTTCAAAAAGTCTTTCTCACTAATACGAACCTATGTCCACTAACGGCTCATTAATCAGATGTGGTGTTTAAAAGTTACGCCCCCTTGAACACAAGGGGACCAAAATTGGGCCGGCCCACCCTGGTCGGCCTGGTCCAGACCATCGGCCTGCGGCCCAGCTATGGGTCTGGTCCAGCTTGTCGTGGCCCGTTAGCTTTGGCCCATCCGCACACCACCAGACCCCTCGGGTTCGGTTCCTCCAAATGGACCAGCCAAGCGGCCTGTCTTTGTCTGCACGCCGCACCAGCAGGACCCGCGTGTTGCGGGTCCTTGTTCGTGACTCCCCCCAAGGTCAGTGCCTTGGGGCTCCTTCCGACCGTGATAGACCAAGGGAGACACTGTAGCCGCTGGCCGAGTTCACCACCATGGCACCAGCCGCCAGCGCCGTGGCCGCCTGGTCACCCCGCTCCACGCTCCGTTATGGCCTCCTGGGCACCCTGCTTCGCCTTGGCCGCACCCGAGATCGCCGCTCCAGCCACACCTGACGTCATCATCCTCACCAGCCTCACCCTCTAGACTCCGCTCATCCATCGGCCGCCACACAAATACCTCCGGCCGGCTCCACCACTGCATCACCCAAATCTTTGGCCACCTCCCTTGTCAGAGTCGGGGCTTCCATCTACCACCACAACCGCTCTGGCGGCCCGATTTCGAAACCGAAGACGGATTTGGAATCCTCGGGACGAGGCCTTCATAGCACCTCCCCCCAATCAACGATCCCAAGGTGTTTTGGTACATCCAAAAATTTGGTCGAAGAACGAAGAAGAACGCATCGAACACAGGATTTAGAATGGGACTCAGACGGTGGTCGTGTTCGTTTGGACATCGTCCCAATTCTAAAATTATAGAATTAAAATGACGGAATTGACAAAAACTCAAGAAATTGATGAAGGAGCAGAAAAACAATACAAATCCTGCCTCAATCCGCTCATTCATCATTGGCAAAGTGCCTACTGTGATCCCACTTCGATCCGCTGGAGTTCGCTCCTCAATCCGGAAAAGAATGGCGAAGAATGCAGAAGAATGCAAGAGAATGTTCAGGAGAGAGAGAGATAGAGAGAAGGGAAAATGGGTTCTCCCCTTAATTCCACACATAAGTGGAATTTATAACTCTCTGAGACTCTGTCGATGGGCGCGGATTTTGAAACCTCCGTGCCCACCTATTTTATATCACGCCTAGGCAAAACACCCCATTTCGAACTCAACAGAAGTCTCGTATTTCCATTCTGAGATTTTGTTAGAAAGTTATTCGAAAATAACTCCACTGATAAAAATCACTAATTCATTATTTTAAAAAGACAATTTTTCTCCTGGGTGACATCTCATACATCAGGCTCGCACCTGTAACTTTTACACCCTGCCTAGGGTAAATGGCATGCTCTGGACGAAATCATGCCCTCAGATTCCCATTATGAGCTATTTTTCAGAAGATAACACACCCCCTCCACGTGCGTAGTATAAAAATATTTCATATTTTTATAAAACTTATTCCGGGCACACCGGGCCTCAGAATCGCATGTCGTCTTCACGCCTAGCTCTGGAATTATTCATAAGAATATTCCAAAGTTTGAAAAGGCCAAAACCCGAGTTTATACATCCTCCCCACCTTGGAAATTTTCATCCCCAATAAGACCAAGGAAAGCAATTAGACTCTCAACTAGGTTTCCCACACCAGCGAGTTTGCCAACACACAACCATGCCCAGATGCACAAGTCAGAGGGACTCATCCACCACACCTTAATGCTATCTGCTTTGGTCGACACTGACTTACCCGCACGGTTTTGATCGCATCACAAAAAAATGTCTTGGTGGGGGAAGGATCCCTCTTCCTCACGCATTCGAAGCACGCCGAACAAAACCCACACAGGGTCGTACCAACGCCCTAAACAAAACTTGAGAAAGCAATAGAAAGGGAAGAGTACCGATAAATAGTGTCTATCAAAACTACTACAGAAAGTTGAAAGGACAGAAGGCATACCTATATCCATCCGTGAACCCTCTAGGTCAACAGCCTATAGGGCATGCATCTGTCCTCTCCATAAGCTTGGCGTGGACCACATGGGGGTGGTGGTGGTGGCATCTGATACCGCCTACCACCTCCCCTTGCTGCACCAGCTCCATCACCACATATGCCGCCCTGCAGACCTCCAAACTCAAGACGTTGTCATTGCCAAGGCACCCTATCAACCAGCTCCATCTTAGCATCATGATGGGTCAGACAATCTCTATCAAGATGTCCCTGACCGTCACAAGCATAACACCGCCCCTCCTTCGGCTTCCCAAAACCAGCCTGAGAGCCATGAGCCTTAGATCCTCCATCCTAGGGTCGCCTCCTGAAACGTCGCATATGTCTGGGCCCTTGAGTCTATTGGCAGCTACCAGATGCTGATCTGGTTGACGAAGTCTCAACTCTCACGTTCCCATCACTAACAGGTGGGATCTGCTCGGCCAGAAAGCTCTCCACCACCAAGTCTTGATCCATCACTCCAGCATAGGTGGGCAGAAACAAGGAAACCACACCTGCCCAGATGTCTATGCGTAGGCCCTACTTGAAGGTTTGAGCCATAAAGAACGGGACTTGAACCATATATAGGGAGTAGCGTGATAGTTCTGTAAACCGTTCTGAGTACTCTGACGCTGTCATGTCCTCCTATCGAAGCTGCAGAAGCTCTCGGATCTGCACTGACCTTAGTGTCACTGGATAAAACTCTTCCCTGAAGAGCCGCTCAATCTCTGCCCATGTGAGCGTCTCCTTATCATGGAACTGCATCACTAAACTCCACCATCGCCCGGCCGAACCATGCAGAAGGATCGCCGCTATGACCACCATCTGATATGGGGGTGTCCTCATGAGGCGGAAAACTCGAGTGACTATTTCGAGCCAGTAATCAGCTGCCTGAGGGTCAAGATCACCCCGAAACCTCAGAGGTCGCTGCCTCTAGAACTCGTGCAGTACAGGCATCTTGTGCGCAACCTCATCCTGCACTACCGACAAAACCAACTGCTCGATAGGTGTTGGTTCAACTGGCAGACCACCTGGAGTTCTATCCTCAGAACCTGCACCCGGGTTCACAGCCTCTACACGGGGCGGATCATCACCACAATCCCACTACGGAACCCTCGCTACCTGTCGTCATGAATACATCCTGAAATACAATCAAGATGCTACATAGTCAAAGATTATATCTGGAGATCTAACTCAAGAAGAACAATGGAAACCCAAAAACCCAGTCTTATATGATGCATGTACCATTATGTCTCGACGACTAGTGTCCAATCGTCCCCAGTCAAAAGGCAGGTTATCTGAGTACTAGTGAATGGATATGTTTACCGCCGCACCAACACTGGAGTCCCTAGTCTGAAAGCCTAACTCAAAACATCTTGGCACTGCAACTATGAAACCCAGACCAAACTCACAGCTAGACCAGCTACGCTCTGAGATCCCAAAGGTGGAACCTCCTCTGATACCACTCTGTCACAACCCGACCCAACAGGGCTCAATTTGTGATTCCCCAAGCCCACCTCCAATAGGCCAGGGGCTGGCGACCAGCACCGAGTAGGCTATCACACACATGGGAGGCATTATCCTGAGGTATCTGTACACACTCACCCACATAAACCTCCAAGAAATAGTGCAGAGATATATATAAAAACTGGAGAGAAATGCATGCATACATATAACCCAAACTAGAGAACATCAAAAGTATAAAAGGGAAAAACAAGGCCCACCAAAAAAAACTACAAAGTCAACCAACCTACTCAGAAGGAGGGAAACACTGCCAAAAGAACTCGCTGGTAAGATCCTCAGCTCAGCTCTGGTAAACACCTCAGTCAGTCTCGCTCACTAAGCTCTGCCTGCTTCGGGTCCTCCTAGAACTCCGTTGAAAGGCTTGTGGTATGCACAAGACACGAACATGTGCGGGAAAATACCATGCAGGGGTGAGTATAAAATACACAGTAGGCACCCCAAAAACCCCAAAAATAAAAAGGGATCAACTGGAAGGCAACAGTTATCTCATCCTATCCAGAGGGAACCCAAACAAGAGAGAAACTCCATCTCGAGACCATCCTCGGATAAACATGACTAGCCAGCATGGATTATGTGTATGCCCATACATATACCATGAGAGGTCCAGATATAGTCATCATTCACCTAGCCTCATGAGGTTCTAAACTTGTAACATGCAATAGGTACATAACTAGGAGAACACACTCCACAAGCTCTATCATCCCAGATAGCACTCGTCCGAGAGATATACGCTCATATATTATCGTTACTAAGGACCTCACCCTAAAAAATCCTAAACACCAAACTCCTCGGATAGGGGATCGATCCTAGGGTCTGCTAGGGGAAACCAGAACCCACACTGGTATACGAAGATATCACAGATAGGGGATCACTCCTAGGGTCCACTGGGGGACACCAAAACCCGATCTGACATTCAACAGAAACACGTCACTTGGATAGAGGATCGTCGCCCATGTAAAGGTGGATGTGGTGATATCGGAACCCTATCTGGGATAACTCATGATGTAGGGGATTGAACCGACGATGCACCAACCCTAACGAAACCACACACGGAGTAGGGGATCGTATAACCAATGATAACGCAACCCCGCTATAATCCTCATGTTGAGTAGGGGATCGTATACCCGACGATTACACAACCCTACTGAGCATAGCCCATTGCATAGGGGATCATATTCCCGATGATGACACAAACCCTACGGGGTTAACCTGCTAGATAGGGGATCACCTCCCGTGGACAAGTGTTCACAGCGATACCAAGAACCCGATCTAGGGAAACGTTGCTAAAGCATCCCGCTCTGGGCCCACTGGAGGGATGCCCCAACTCTAACAGTTTAAACATCCCATCGGGAGGATCACAAACCTATGCTAAGGTTGTGATGTCACGCGAACCCTCGTAGGAATGAATCAAGGGAGTAACATCAACCACTGCTGGTCCAAACATCGCTAATCCAAGTGACTTTCCACAACACCAAACCGCGCACCTCCAAGGATGATAATGGGGCCACCATCGAGATCCACATGGAAAAACACGCAGGAAAGGCCATTTACTCACCCGAAACGGAAAACCGATGAAAAGGGAACTATTAACCATAGGGAGCCTATGTGGGGCCCAAACTATGATCCCAAAACTCATCAAGTGGATCCTACCACTACGATCCCCTCTGAAAAACAAACGGGATCGACTACTCAAACACTTCAACCAGATGGTGGGTGAAAAAGCGACATTTCGTCATTAAATGCGCAAACTGGGACCTATGGAGCCCACACCCTGTATTTATCCTAAAAACTAAAAGGAGTAACTCAAAAGGTATGCACAAGGACTAGGGTCACACTGCCGCTAACGGCGCGTCAATCGGACATCCAGTTTGCGAGGTACGTCTAATGCACGCTTTAATAATAATTTATTTTTATTAAATTAAAGTGTTTCGGTTCACCCACCTTCAGGCACAAGAATCCAAAAACAATGAACCCTACTTCAAAAAAAATTCTCACTAACAGGAACCCATGGCCACTGACGGCGTGGCAATCGGACGCGCCGTTTAAAAGTTATGTCCCCTTGAACACAATGGGGCCCAAATTGGGTTGATCCACCCCGGTCGGCACGGTCCAGACAACCGGCCCGCGGCCCAGCCATGGGTTTGGCCCAGCTCGCCGCGGCCCACTGGATGTGGCTTTTCCATAGACCATCGAACCCCTTGGGTTTGGTTCCTCTAAAGATATTGGTCAAGCGGCCGGTCTTTGTCTGCGCGCCGCACCAGCAGGACCCGTGTGTTGCAGGTCCTTGTGCACGGCTCCCCCCAAGGTCAGCGCCTTGGGGATCTTCCCGACCATGACAGGTCGAGGGTGACACACCTGTATCCAGCTGAGAGCACCATCGCGGCATCGACCGCCCGCGCCGTGGCCGCCTGGTCACCCCACGCCCCGCTCCGCCACAGCCGCCAGGGAACCCCGCTGCCCACTTTGCCGCGGCCGCACCCGAGATCGCTGCTCCGGTCACACCCAATGCTTACGTCCTCACCATCTGCAACCTCTAGACTCCGCTCGTCCACTGTCCTTCTCACAAAGGCCACCGACCGGGTCCACCACTGCGCCACCCCGATCTCCGGCCACCACCCTTGCCGGATCCAGGGCTTCCGTCAGCCGCCACAACCGCTCCGGCAGCCCGATTTCAAAACTGATGGAGGATTCGGAATTCTAAAGATTAGGCCTTTGCATCGGCTACCCCTGATCGACGATCCTAAGGATTTTTGTTGCATCCGAAAATTTGGTCGAAGAATGACGAAGAACGCATCGAACACATGATTTAGAACGGGACTCGGACGGTGGTCGTGTTCATTCGGCCATCATCCAAATTCTAAAATTATTGAATTAAAATGAAGTAATTGAAAAAAAACTCATGAAATTGATGAAGGATTATAAAAACAACAGAACTCCTGCCTCGATCTAGTCATTCGTTGTTGGTGACACGCCTGCTGCGATCCCACTTCGATCCACCAAAGTTTTCTCCTCAATCTGGCGAAGAATTCCAAATAACGCCAGAGAACATTCAAGAGAGAGAGACAGAGAAGGAAAAATGGGTTCTCCCCTTAATTCCACACTTAAGTGGAATTTATAACTCTTTGAGACTCTACCGACGGTTGCAGATTCTGAAACCTCCGCGCCCGCCTATTTTATATCACCCCTAGGCAAAACACCCACATTTCAAACTCAACGGAAGTCTCGGATTTCAATTCAGAGATGTTGTTTGAAAGTTATTTGAAATGAACACCAGTGATAAAACTCACTAAGTCATTATTTGAAAATGATGATTTTTTTCCCTGGGTAACTTCTCACACAGTAGGCTCGTGCCTGCAACTTTTACACCCTACCTAGGGTAAACGGCATGCTTCGGATACAATTGTGCCCTCAGATTTCTGTTCTGGGTTACCTTTTAGGAGATAGCACACCCCCTCCACATGCATAGTATAAAAAAACTTCATATTTTTATAAAATTTATTCTGGGCACACCATGCCTTGGAATCGCACGTCGTCTTTGTGCCTAACTCTAGAATTATTCATAGGAATATTCCAAAGTCTGACAGCTCCAAAACCAAAGTTTCTACAAATATATTAATTATATATATTTAAAAAATTATAACTGTAATAAATATATTGGTTATAATTTTATAATTATGAATAAATGGTATGTTTTAAAAGCGCTAATTAAAAAGCACTGATAAAACATATATTATCAGCACTTTTTTACCACTAATAATTCCCCTCTTTATCCATACTAAAATTTTAGTGCTGATAAAGAGAACATTTATCAGTGCTTTTTACAAGCAGTGATAAATGTTTTCCCCTGATTTTATAAATGAACCCTAACAGTGTCCCCTTCCTTCAACACCCCTCAAGATCTCATGGAAGCTTAACCCTACATCGCCCAATCCTCCTCTTTATCTGATTATTCCTCCTCCTCCTCCTCCTCTATCGTTGTGGCTATCAACTCGTCATCCTCCTACCCCTCCTTTGCAGACTCATCCTCCTTCTCCTCCTCCATCATCGCTGGTGTGAACTCATCCTCCTTCTCATCCACCACCATCTCCACCTCCAACTCCTCCTCTGCCACCACTACCACCTCTTTCTATTCATCCATCGCCACTACCGTTGGTTCTGCCATTGCAAATAACTTCATCACCTCTTCTATCACCGCCGCTACGAGTAAGGGTACTCTCCCTTGTAGAGTAACTTCATTTCCTCTTCTTCTTCATGAAATAATAATTGTTTCTTTTTTTTGTTCTCTTGGTTTGGTTGTTCTTGATTTTTTTCATATTTATTCTCAATGTTTTGTGTTATGATATTGTGATATTTTGATCCATATTGACTATATAGGTGATTTTAGGGTTAGTTTGATCATTCGAGGTGAAAATAGAAAAGGATCCCAAGTTTTAGGGTTAATGATTATGGTTTAGAAAACTATGTATACCCCCATGAGATTAGGTCTATAACCATTGAAATGGTTTTTCCATGGTTAGTGCATGGTTATATAACTCATGTGGTCAAACCATGCACAATTATTCTCCCCCCTATATTTTTAGTTTTGGATCCCTTTCATTTTTCATTAATCACGATGGTTCCTACCATTGGGGTGTGGTTTATGAAGGTATTTTTATGGTGGTTTTACATTATTGGGTGATGTTTAAATTAATTATTTGGGCCTTTTTGTCTGGTCTTGTGTTTTAGAACGTTTTTTTTTGTTATAGAAAATTTTATTTTTTGCATGAAAAAGTAGATTTTGGTGTTGATAAAATGTTTTCAAATGATAGTATTCCTCTTCATTTTGAATTGGGAGATTTTTCTGAAAAGAAAAAGTTTTAATGTGTCTGGGTTTTTAAAACTAGACATAATGGTTTCTTTGTAAGTGAAATATTAATTATCTTAAATGTTATAAAAAAAATTTATTTCATTATGAAAATTTAAAAATTAATTATAATTGATAGAAATTTTTTTTTAATTGATTTATATTTATTAAAATAATTATAAGTTAAAGTGGGTATTTATTTTTAATTAAAATAAAATATTTTTAAATCAAGAGTGTGCTTTGGGTGAAAAGATTCCTTAGACTCTTTTTAAATGTGGAAATCTTAAGGAAATTTATTTTTGTGAGTGTTCAAATTTTAGTGAAGCATTTTTACAAGGGGTTGGATTATTTTCAAAAAGTTTGTGTCTTTAAAAATAATTTACATGGAAATTTTATAGAATGGTTTTTTTTTAAAGATGAGTGAACATATTTAAATACTTTTTTGTATGTTTTGGGATCAATAAATTTTGTGTATTTGATTTATTTACTTGGTGTGCATTAAGATTATTTGTTTTATATTGTGAAACAAGAATGGGATAAATTCATATTTACTATGTGTATTTTTCTCTTCTCATAAAAATCATGAGAAGATGTGAAGAAACATCCCCTAAGGTGACTTATTTTCATGAATAGGTATATCTATTTGGGTTGTGGGATTTATCCAAACTTCATATGGTGTGGTGAATCCAGGTCATCCTTTCATTTATAGTTTCTTAAATTTACATCCTTCCTTCCATTTTCATTAAGATCCTCTTAAGGTTGTGAAGTGGTTAGGTTTTTTCTAGAATCCCTTGAGTTGAATTACCCAAAGTGGTATGCGGTGGGTTTTCTTTTGAATATATGCTTATTGAGTTGGAATGTCTTGAGGCTTTGAGGTAAATTTTATTTTATGTATTCCTTTTTGTTTTGTGGTTCATCTTATGTGAGGGTTTTTTATAGAGGTTTTGAATATTCTTTACTATTTTATGACTCATTTTTTTTTTATCTTCTAGGGTTAACCATGAGATGGTTCTCTTGTGATGTGATGTCCTAGATCACCCCTTTCCTTCAATTTTGTGACCCAAGGTTATATTCACTACATAAGGATATGGTAGGTAATACATAAGGGTAGACTATAATTAAAAATACATAATATGGGTTACCTGTGAATAAAAAATGATGCGTATGTGTTTCATTGGAGTTTTGTAAGGGTAACCAGGGTCTACATATGGATTAGAAGGAGTTGTAGAAGAAACCCTCTCATAAATATAGAATGCCTCAATTGTGTTGCGAAATAATCCACTAACGAAAATTAATCCCACATTATGAATGATTGGTGTGGGAAATCTGTAGTATATGAACATTACCTATGTTATAAAAGAGCACACAGAAGTAACAAATGTCTTGGGTTTGAATAACATATTGACCAATAGAAGAATCCCAAAAAATTGGGAGGTTTTTTGGGTAAAGACCCAACAAGAATGACTTGATTTAATGGTGTGTATAGTTACATGATGGGGTAAGACTAAGGGAATTTGAATTCTAGTTGAATAAAGGAGAGTGGGAAAATTATACCACCATGAATTAGGAACATCGTGTGGAATGTTAGTATAAGTGAGGTTTAAACATTTAGAGAGGATCACTGTGAGAGTGTTAAGCATATAGAGGAACCCAATAAAGGGGATCTAATATAATGTATCAAGTATGGTTGTGAAGTTAGGATTGATATTTTTATAGTTTAACATAATGTATAAAGTGTCTCTCTTGATATTTATGCCATTTTGAAAATTCCTCTGTGGGTATTTTAAAATGATTCAAGTGTTTTGAAATGTTTCTTAAAAAACTTTATGTGTTCAACATTCCCTTTTTTGGTTTTAAATATCTTTAAAATGGTTTAAAAAAGGGAATTTGGGTTTTGAGGAAGGATTTTTAGAACTATTGGTTTATTTTAGAATGACTGTGTTTTTTTAAATAAGAATATGTGTAAATTTTTTGGGTTTGTAATTAGATTTCAATTGTGGTTTTTTAATGGGATGTGAACTATTATTTCCAAAGGGTTTTCTTTTTTATAAATAATTTTTTAAATAGGATTTCAACTGTGTAAATGGTTTGTCTAAATTAGCTAAATTTTATTTTATAAATATTTATATAAAGAGTGTTATTTTGCCTTGGTTAATTTTTATATCAAAATTTTGTGTATTTTTTTGTAAAATATTAATATCGTTGAATCAATTAGGAAGGATATCAATAAAGAATGGATTGATTCCAACCTAATGAAAAATGAGTATAAAGATGGAGTGAAAGAGTTTATCACCTTTGAAAAAGGTCATGCATATGATCCTTTTCAAATCCTTTTTCCATATTTATGATGTTGTTATTTAAGAAAAGTTAGTCCAGAAGAGTGGGAAGAACACTTGATCTTTCACATAACAGATCTATGTTATAAATCTTAGAATAAACATGGGGAAAAAGATAATTCATCTAGTGACTAGGATAATAATGAGTTTTAAGGATCATTTGATATGATTCTAAGTGTGGACAATGAAAAATACTGTATCAGGGAAGTGATTATAGATTTGCATGATGATGATGATTGTTTTAAGGAAATAACATGAAAAGTTGAAGATAAACTTCATGATTTCCCAATATTGTTTAAGAAGTTAAAGCGTTGTGAAAAGATTCCATTGTATGATGGTTTCACTAAATATATATCATCTACAGCCTTACTGAATTGGTATAATTTGAATATAGGAAATGGATAGAGTGATGACAGTTTTACATAATTACTTTCTCTCTTGAATAACTTCCTCTAAGAAGATAATGAGCTAATGAGATGAACATATTATGCCAAATGAATGCTACGCTCGATGGGTATGATCTCTGAAAGAATACACCCCTAATTGAATGATTTTATACTATTTCAAAAGGACCAAAACTAACTTATAGAATGCCCAATGTGTGGTGCTTCTCGATACAAGAAATATGAATCTGGTTCTACGAAATTTTCATGGTACTTTCCAATAATTCAAATGTTTAGGTGCCTATATGGAAGTGAGGAGACTATAAGAAAATTGACGTGGCACATAGATAGATGAAATAAATATTGAAAACTATAGCACCCAGAAGACTCTCCTCAGTGGAAGAGAATTGATCATGATTATCTTGACTTTGGAAACAAGTCGAGAAACTTACTTCTTGCATTATCTATAAATGGGGTGAATACTTTTAGTTTTCAAAGCAGAACTCAATGTACATGGCTGTTTATGTTGGTAAATTATATCTTTCCCCCATTCTTATGCATCAAAAGAAAACACATATTGTTATCTATGATTATATTAGGACCAAAACTATCGAGTAATGATATTGATGTTTATTTGGATCCATTGATCAAGGATTTGAAATTATTGTGGGATTCAGGTGTTACGATGTATGATGCTTACAAAAATGAAGATTTCATGTTAAAAGAAATGTTTTATGGGATGATAAATGTATTTCCTGGTTAAGAAAATTTCTCAAGATATAGTATTAAAGGAACTCTTGGGTGCCTTATCTACAAACAAGATACACAATAAATTAGATTGAAAAATTCATAAAAAATAGTGTTTCTAGGACATCGCAAATTTTTACCCTGATGGAATAAGTATCTATCTTGGATGACATCATTACATGGATGTTTGGAAGAATGTACAACAATGTCTCCACTAACAAGTGATCAACTATTTGAGAAAGTTAAATATGTGGACACTACATTTTTTTAACCATTTTCAAAAAACCTTACGAAAAAAGATTAGGAAAAGAAATTAGTTTTATTAATTTCAATACTGGAATTGTCTATACGTTAGACATTTTCTTGTTGTTATGCATGATGAAACAAATGTAAGTGATAGTTTCATTGACATATTACTAAATTCACTTGAAAAAACATAGGATGGAATTAAGTCTAGGTTGGGGATGGTTAACATGGGAATCAAGAAGAGTTGGCACCAGTGAAGGGTGAAAAATGAACATGTATTCCTCCTACTTCTTATACTCTTTCCATGAAGGATAGATAATAGTTTTGTAACTTCTTGAATGACATAAAGGTTCTAGAGGGGTATTCATAAAATATCAAGACCATCATGTAAATGTGTGATTTAAAGTTAAAATATCTGAAATCACAAGACTACCATGTTATGATGAAATATCTAATTATTCTAAATTTACTTTGCATTTTTTTTAAGAATGTCCATCATACATTAATGAAGTCATGTTTCTTCTTCAATTCTATATGTACCAAAGTAAAATGCCCATAAAAATTGTAGACTATGGAAAGAGAAATTGTCGTCATATTATGTGAAAAGGAATTGTTTTTCCTTCCAACATTCTTTGATATCATAGTTCATTTGATGGTTCACTTGGTGAGATAGATTTTACTATATGGTCCTCTTCACTCTAGATGGATGTACCCTATTGAATGGTATATGAATATTTTTAAAGGTTATGTCAAAAATCAAATTTGGCTAGAGGGTTATTTTATAAAAAAATATATATTTTTGAGTAAGCAGTTGAATTCTGTACCAAATCCATGTCAGGTGTGCAAAGCATTAGTCTAACAAAATCATGTCACACTGGACGACTTACAGGTTAAAGAATTTCTCGAATGGAGGTTGTCACAATCAATATTATATATCAATAGTAGGCCCACCATTATGATTTCATAATATTTTCGATGTTGAACCATGTGATGAAACCCAAAAATGAATTATTAGGCATTTAAATCCATCAAGGGATGAAAATGGATATCAATTAAACATAATCAATTGTTTATAGAATGGTTTTAGGACCATATTATTAAAGATTCAAATGAAAATCAATCAGAATGACTTCTATGTCTAGCCAGAGGACCAAGTGTAAATGTATTATCTTACAATGCTTATTTAATTAATGGTTATACATTCTATACTAATGAAAATAATGAAGAAAGTGATAGACAAAATAGTTGAGTTAAACATGTGGCTAAACTGATGCTTGTTTCTAGTGCTAAGGATAGAAATACAATTTACGTGAATATTTCATATATATGCATCACCAAAAAAATAGGGGAGTTTTCTTATATGACATTTCAAGTGCCAATTATTCAATGCTAGTGGGTTGATAATAGAAGTGATGTTAAAATAGATGGTTTCGGATTTGTGAATGTTAATTTCAGTAAGGAAGGGTACAAATATGAACTCTTTATAATGGAATCACAGGTATTAAATGTATTTTATGTTCCAGATCTGCAAACAAAAACTGGTCAATTTCTCTGTTTTCGACCAAAATCACTGAAGAGTTAGATGAAAATTCAACAGAGTATGGCCATTTCATTGGGATTTAACAATAATTTCATATTGGTCCCAATGTATATGAAGTTCTGTATGTAAAAGAATACAAAAATAAAGGTATTTGGATAGTCAATAGAGGGGTCAAATCCCGTCAACCTTTAAAAAAAGGGAGTTCAATAATTATGTTATATTTTATTTCTAATATGCATCTCATTACATTAGGTTAACATATGTTCACTATTGGTTTTATGTTATATAAATTAAATGTTAATCCACTTTTTCAAATAATGACTTATTCATGTAATGATGCTCTCAATCCCCTAGAAAAACAAGTTTCTCAACCTACTGCTGCTCACATTGTAGATGAACAACAGGTTTCTCAACCTGTTACCTTATGTTAATATTTGTTCGTTAATGATTTTATTCAATCTAAATTAAATGTTAAACCAATTTTTCTGATAGTGACTTCTGCACATGATGATTCTCTCAATCCCCAAGCAGAACAGGTTTCTCAACCTACTGCTTCTTTTATTGTAAATGAACAATAGGTTTCTCAACCTGTTGCTACTCTTAGTGTAGAAGTACAACCACCATTTTCATATTCTGATGCTAGACCTCCGAAGCTGGAGGAACATATTGATGATGGTGGATCCAAGAAAATGAAAGGTGACAAAACACCAGAGATTCATATAAAACAAGAGATTCTTATTTTGATGGTATTAGAAAAAAACATTTCGGATAAAGAGAAAGGCATCAAATATGATATTGGATGGAATAAGTGAGGCTAACATGTAAACCTCAACAATTCCATGTTTAGTAGTTACATTGGAATCGTCACTCAGAAATGTGTGGCGATTATTGTAACTTCATGGACCCATGTTTTGGATGATATTAAGAAACTATTGTGGTGAGATATTAAGGTAACATTATGATATAATTTCTTTAATTTACAAAAAAATAAATAATGAAACATTGACTTACACTTCATCATCTCTTACAGAGTGAATTTATAGTATATGACTCACACAAATACTATGTCTAACCTGTTGTTAGAAGGATTCATAGGGGTTTCCATACACTTTAAATGAAGTATCATCTTAATGATGCTGAAGGGAAAATAAAACTGTACCAAACTCTTATTTATGCACACCGAATAACCCATGCATCGTGGGATGTGTTTACTGGTCATTATGTGAAGTAGTCTTTTCAGGTACGTTGTGTTTGGTAATAAGTTATTTGATGGTATGTGTATTCATCACTTTGATTGACAATGTTTTATTTATGAAATAGAAACTGAGTGCTGAAAATAAACAATGGGCATCAAAACCATCATACCCCTACCGTAAAGAAAGGATGGGGTACGCATCAGTTGAAAAAATTTGGTACATATTTTAAATCTACCAAAACACTTTAATGTTACATAAAACAATAGAATACTATTGGACTCATCATGTATTAGACATGTTTTAATGATCACAAATCTCAATAATGTTTTCAAATCTCAATAATTTTTTCAAATCTCAATAATGTTTTCAAATATAAATAATGTTTTCAAATATCAATAATGTTTAAAAATATCATTAATGTTTACAAAATCTCATTAATTTTTTCAAATTTTATTAATGATCACTAATCTCATAAATCTTATCAATCATGGGTATTTATGTTTCAAGATATCTCATACTTGATAATGGCTGAGCTCAATTCATTTTATGCATATTACTGTTTAAGTCTGAATACAGTTGTTTTCCTAAGTAAAAGACACCGTGAAGCTTGACACAGAAAGTCAGACACTGTGATCAAGACACAGACACCATGAACAAGAACACTGTGATGAAGTAGACACCGTGAAGCCTAAGTATTAGACACAGTGACAATGAGACACTGTAACCACGAGACACTGTGACACAGTAAGACTGACACTGTGAAGCAAGTCACTAAGAATAGACATTGTAATCTAGACACTCTGTTTGCCTAAGTGCTAGACACAGTTAGAAAGACATAGTCATCAAGGCACCGTAAATCCAGAAACTATGAGCGAGGCACCGAAATCCAGAATCCGTAAGTCAGACACCGTGACTCAGACACCGTGAGCAAGACACAGTGAGAAGGAGACATCGTGAAGGAGACACCATGAAGGAGACACCGTGAAGGAGACACCGTGAAGGAGAAATAGTGAAGGAGACACCCTGAAGGAGATATCATGAATAAGACACTGTTTGCATAACTACTATGACACCGTTTCTTAAACTATTTTGTCGTTTTTCTATTTAACTTTTTAACGGTCATATTTGATGTCTTTAATGCACTAACATATTTAATATTTATTTGTAGAAATAGTATGATGTAAGAGGCACAAAATACATGGAACCTATCGACTAAACCTCATAAATTCAAAGATAAAGAGAAGAGTTCCCAAGAGTAAGATATACACAATACAACACGCGACAAGGAAAACACACGAGTGCACTGTACTGAACAGAACACTAATCTTGAGCACGACCATGAAGAAGAGATTGTAAGATATTCAAAGAATCAATTGTCTCATGCATGAAATCCGACTCTACTAAAAAACACACGAAGTACACTGAAATTCAGAGAACATCTTCACTCATGAAGAACACAAGCTGAACCACGACACTCTATTTTTTCAAAAGAAAAACAAGAGAAGGACTCAGAAGCATTTCTATGTTATCCAACGAGTCTAGAGCTGCACTGCTAATCACTAGATAATTCTAAACTCACATCTACTCTCTCTTAGTGATTCATTTAATTACTTTCAAGTAGTGTGTGTACTCTATATATTTTACACACACACTGACTCCTACGCTGAACTGAAGGATTTAAAAATCCTAACACCAAAATCTTTACTCTTGTTTACCCACGACAACTGTGGAAGAGGTCCCTATGTGGCCTAGCTATTATTTGGTTTACCCACGAAAACTGTGGAAGAGGTCCCTGCGTGTCTTGGACAGTCTATGTACTGTTGTTACCCCAATCCAGGGTGTGGATCAGAGTTTATTTATATAAACTTCTTGGTGGCAGGTGATCACAAATTGGAGTGGATTAGGTCTCAGCTTGAGACTAAAACAATTGTTTTATATCTGCTGTGCATCTTAGATTAAGTCTAATGTATACTATATATTTTATATTCCACTTCTATTTACTTTGAAATACAAATCTATTTTATAGTCACTTTGATAGTTAAACTAGAAAGTGTTTGTATGTACTCTAAAGCATTAGGTTAGGTTCAAAAGTTAATTTATCTTCAGATTGAATTAACTGAGAACTAATCAATCTCTTGAGAATCTAACTGACCCTTTACTTTAATAAAAATTTACTACAGTTTAACTTAGTATTATAATTGGGGGATTTTAAAAGAAATATTTTTAACAGAAAATTTTAATTAGAACTCAATTCACCCCCCTCTTGAGTAAACCACTCCGACCAACATTTGGTATCAAAAGTTTCTTTATTAGGAATTTGTGTAATATTTTTCAACTATTATTTTAGTTGCATCCTTAAAAATCTAAAATTTATGTTAGTTCTAAATTTTATCTCTTTAAATATATTTGCTAAAATCTAATTATGGAAAATAGATTGGAAGGTGTTGCTACCAACATGCCACCCTTCTTTAATGGTACAAATTATGCCCAATGGAAACTTAAGATGAAAATTCACTTAGAGAGTATGGGATTTGATATCTGGACTGCTATAGAGACTCAATATAAGATTCCAGAGACTGAAAGAACAACTTGGGATGAACCTATTAAAATAGCTTACAATAATTATTGTAAAGCTATGAATGCCCTGTATTGTGCTTTAGGAGATGAATAGTTCAATAGAATATCTTCTTGTAAAACTACTTATGAAATATGGGATACTTTGGGTGTTTCTCATGAAGGAACAACCAGTGTTAATGAAATGATATTGAATACTTATACTATTAAATATGATAATTTTAAAATGAATCCCGATGAACCTATCTCTGACATGTATCTCAGGTTCAATGAGATTTTCAACACTATGAGCTCACTTAGAAAGGTTGTTCTAGCAAAGTAACAAATAATGAGAATACTGAGATGTCTACCAGACCGATGGAGAGGCACATCTGTTTCGATTAGAGAATCATGTGATATTGGTACTCTACCTGTAAAGGAGCTCATTGGTAAGTTGATGATGTATGAAGAAGAACTTAAGGTGAATAAGGAGGAAGATGATGAATCAAAAAGAAAGTTAGTGTCTTTTAAATATACTGTCTCAAAGAGAAAGTACAAGGAGAAAGTTCACATACCAACTGAAATCTCAACAAGAGAAAGTTCAGATTCTGATAGTGATGCTGAGATGGCTCAGATAGCCAGGAGATTTAATAAGTTCTATAGGAAGAAGAAATTTTTAAAAAAACCAAACTAAAAAGGTAAATATGACAATAAAGGACACTGGAAGAAAGATTGGAAGAAAGATGATAAGGGTGATGAAGTTTTCTGCTATGAATGCAAAAGAAAAGGTCACAATAAAGATGACTGTACAAAATTGAAGTTCAAAAAGAAATATGACTACAAGGAAAATAAATACAAGAAAGCTATGAAAGAAACATGTAGTGCTTCAGAAGACAGCACAAGAGAGTTTGAAGTTTCTGATTCTGAAAAGAATCGTGCTAACATGTGTTTCAAGACCAATACTTCTGAGGTACCTATTTCCCCTATGCTGAATGATTATTATTCTGGAATTGATTCTGATTCTAAATATGAAAACATGTATAAGGAGGAACTAGTTTAATACTGTAACATGCTGGAAGAAACCTGTAATGAGCTTAAGGACAAATATAAGACCTTGAATAAATAGCATGATTTGACCTGTTCTATTAAATCTGACCTTGATGTAGAAAAAGAAAAGAATGCCCAATTACTTAAGGAAAATACTAAACTGAAAATTTCCAATGAACAACTAAGAAAGGACTTAGAAAAATTCACAAATGGAAAAGACACACTAACTCAAATGTTTGGTGAACAAGTGGCACCAAAATATGCCACTGGAATAGGCTATCATCCTAGAAAGAGATATATCACTAAAAATAAATTTGTTCCTAAATATGGATAGAATATTGCTAGTTCTAATTCTAGAAATTCATATGCCTCAACTAGTTATTCACATTGTTTTAGATCAAATAGAGTTAATCTTTTAAAATCCATTGATTTTTTAAATTATATGAGATCCATAAGAAAAATCTGGGTACCTAAAGCTTTGTTTGCTAACTTGTCTGGACCCAAGAAAATCTAGGTACCAAAATCATTTTCAATATAAAACTATTTTGTAAGAAACTTGCTTAAAGAGTTCCTGTAGGAAGACATGGTACTTGGAGATTGGATTTTCAAGACACATGACATGATACTTCTCATGATTCAAAATCTTAATCAAAGTTGATGGTGGCTGTGTCACCTTTGGTGATAACTTTAAAGGAAAGATCATCGGCCTATGACAGATTGGTAACACTGATTCAGTTTTGATTTCCAAAGTATTATTTTTTGATGGATTAAAATACAACTTGTTAAGTATTTCTCAATTATGTGATGATGGATTTAATGTTAAGTTTGAAAATGATTCTTGTAATGTTTTTAATTCTAAAAATACTTTAGTATTTTATACTTTAAGAAATGAAAATTTTTATGCAGTTGATTTGAATTCTTTAGTTAAACAGAATATTAATTGTATAAATGTTTTTCATAAAGAATCTTGGATTTGAAATAAGAGACTAGGACACTATAATGTTCACTCCCTTAGAAAGATAATGATAAAAGTACTAGTTAAAGACTTACCCAAACATGAGTTTCCAAATGACAAAGTTTTTAATCCTTGTCAAAAGAGAAAACAACACAAAATATTTTTCAAACCCAAGAAAGAAGTTTCTACTTCTCAACCTCTCGAGTTGGTTCACATGGATTTTTTTGGACCATCTAGAGTTTCTAGATTAAATGGGAAGCACTATCTCTATGTCTTAGTAGATGACTTTTCAAGATATACATGGGTATACTTTTTAGCTCACAAAAGTGAAGCTTGTTCTTACTTTATTAAATACTCCAAGTCTGTAGAGAACCTTAGCGGACTTAATATTAAGACTTTGAGAAGTGATCATGGCCGTGAGTTTGAAAGTCATGAGTTTGAATCCTTTTTCTCACAAAATGGTTATAATCACAATTTCTCTGCCCCTAGAACACCTCAGAAAAATGGTGTTGTAGAAAGAAGAAATAGAACCTTACAAGAAATTGCTAGAATAATGCTTAGTGAATATGAATTACCTATTTACTTTTGGGATAAAGTTTTTAATACATCATGCTACATAATCAATAGAGTCTTGATTAGACCAATTCTCAAGAAGAACCCATATGAACTATGGAATAATAGAAGACCAAAAGTTAGTTACTTCAGAGTCTTTGGTTGCAAAGTCTTTATTCTCAATAAAAAAGATAATCTAGAAAAATTTGCATCCAATAGTGATAAAGGAATATTTTTAGGATATTCTATAACTTGAAAAGCCTATATAGTTTTCAATAAAAGAACCAAGTTTGTAGAAGAATCTGTTCACATCAAATTTGATGAAACTGATCCACATGAACCTAAGTCATCTCTTGAAAATCTTGAAGAATATTTGTCTATTCTGGACCTTAATTATAAAATCAATGAACTTGTTGTAAAGAAATCCAGTTCTAGAAACATTCCAGAACCCGATTCTGTTGAACCCAAACCTATAGAGGAACCTAAAATTTCTAGTCCTACCTTTACTAGATCAACTAGTATTCTAAAGAATCATCCTTTAGATTCTGTTGTTGGAAATATTGATAGAGTAACATAGACTAGATCTTCTCTTAGAAATTAGGTTGAACATCAAGCCTTTTTGTCACAACTTGAACCTAAAAATATTGATGATGCTATCAATGATGAATTTTGGGTAATGGCTATGCAAGAAGAACTCAATCAGTTTGAAAGAAATAAAGTTTGGAAACTTTTTGAAAGACCCAAGGACAAATTCACCATAGGCACTAAATGAGTGTTTATAAATAAGGTATATGAAGCTAGAAACATAGTTAGGAACAAGGCTAGATTAGTTGCACAAGGCTATAGTCAAGAAGAAGGAATTGAATATGAGGAGACCATTGCTCCAGTAGCCAAACTTGAAGTCATCAGAATTATACTTGCTTATGTTGCACATATAAATTTCAAACTATATCAAATGGATGTCAAGAGTGCATTCTTAAATGTTTATATAGCTGATGATGTTTTTGATGAACAACCCCTTACACTACTGGAAAAAGGGCCTATACCCACGGTTCAAAACCGTGGGTATAGCCCCCAAAACCGTGGGTATAGCCTATACCCACGGTTTTGGGAACCGTGGGCTGGAACGGTGTCGGTATAGGGGTCTTGACCTATACCCACGGTTTGGTATAACCGTGGGTATACGTGTGTCACACAGCAACACCACGCTGTACAGCGTGGCAGGCACTTTCCCCATGGTTTGAAAACTGTGGGGAATATATTCATTTTAAAAAAACAGAACCCAGCCAGGTTTGAACACCGCACCAAGCACCTGAGATCGAGAACCTGAACCAACCGAGCTGGGAATTTCATATGTTAATTATACATATATAATATTATATATATTATTCCTCTCCACATTGCATATTCAAAAAACGCTGCTTCGGGGAATCGATCCCGCGCCTCCGGAAACACGTCCCGCCAGTTTCCCAAGTCGGACCAACCACGCTATTAACTTAATCTATTGTTTATTTATATACCTGCATATATATATTAATATAAGCATTAATTAAATTCCAAAAACGCCGGTATGGAGACTCGAACCGACGTCTCACAGTGAGAGACAAGGCCGCATTCCTGCAAAGGACCAACCAGCCTGACAAAGTTATTTGTTATATGTACATTCATCGGCTTATATATATTAATATGATCCATGAAAAAATGTCTCCCCACCAAATTTTTTTCGTGTCCCGCCTAATGTTTTTTCCCCGCCATAAAGTGGGAAAGCTATACCCACGGTTCTAGAGAACCGTGGGTATAGGTCTTCAAAAAAAAAACCGCAATACCTACGGTTTTGAAGAACCGTCGGTATAAGTCTTCAAAAAATAACCTATACCCACGGTTTTCTCCAAAACCGTGGGTATAGGTCTTAAAAGAAAACAATACCCACAGTTTTTGGCACAACCGTAGGTATAGGTGACCTATACCCACGGTTTTGGCAAACCGTGGGTATAGGTTCACATACTATCCCTATACCCACGGTTTTGGAAAACCGTGGGCATAGGGGTACCCTATACCCACGGTTTTGGAAAACCGTGGGCATAGGGGTACCCTATACCCACGGTTTTTTGCAAAACCGTGGGTATAGACCTATTTTCCAGTAGTGTTAGATTTAAAAACCCTCATTTTCCAAATCATATTTTCAAACTTTCAAAAGTTTTATATGGTTTAAAGAAAGCTCCAAGAGCTTGGTATGAAAGATTAAGTACTTTTATAATATTGAAAGGTTTTACAAAAGAAATATTTGATCCTACTCTCTTTATAAAAAGAATATATAATGATGTTTTAGTTGTTTAAATCTATGTAGATGATATTATTTTTGGATCTTCAAAAAATTAATTATGTATTGATTTTTCTAAAATGATCCAAAACAAATTTGAAATGTGATTAATGGGTGAACTAAAATTCTTTCTTGGATTTAAAATCTTTCAAAATAATGATAGAATTGATTTAACTCAAAGTAAGTACACTAGAGATCTTTTAGAACATTTTGGATTGGATAGAACTAAAAGTAGTGACACTCACATGAGTGCCACCTGTAAGTTGGATCTTGATGAAGATAGAAAATCTATTGGTCAAACCACTTATAGAGGAATGATTGGAAGTCTACTCTATTTAACTTCTAGTCATCCTGACATTATGATTAGTGTCTGTATGTGTGCTTGTTTTCAAGAAAACACTAAATAATCACATTTAAATGTTGTAAAGAGAATTTTCAAATACCTTAAGAATACACCCAATCTAGAACTGTTCTATCCTAAAGGACAATCATTTGAACTAGTTAGTTATTCTAATGCTGACCTCAGTGGCTATAAGTTAGATAGAAAGATCACCTCTAGAACATGTCACCTTTTAGGCATGTCACTAGTATCATGGTGTAGTAAGAAATAGAATTTTGTTTCATTATCTACTGCAGAAGCTGAATACATAGCTGCTAGTAGTTGTTGTGCACAAATTATGTGGATGAAACACACTTTACTAGACTATGGATATCAATTCAGACATGTACCAATAAATTGTGACAACACAAGTGCTATTAACATTTCAAAAAATCTTGTTTCACATTCTAGGACAAAACATATTGATGTAAGACATCACTTTTTGAGGGATCATTATCAAAAAGGTGATATCACCTTGGAATTCATTGGTACTGAATATCAAATTGTTGATATATTCACTAAACCATTAAATTCTGAGAGATTAGATTACATCATACATGATCTCGGCATGATCAATCTCAAATAGATATATTACTTATCTTACTATTCAATACTTTACTATATTTTACTTTACTGTTTCATGTTCACGGTTTCTCGGTTACTGTCTCATGTTTATGGTCTCTCCGTTAGCACTTTCTATTCATGGTCTGTTACTTACTGTCTCACTGTGACTGAACAAACCATTCACTGTCTCACCGTGATGACCACTGACTGTCTCACCGTGACGACCATTTACCATCGCACCATAACGACTATTCACGGTCTCACTGTGAAAATTATTTATGCTTTTTCTTTTAATCCGTATCGTGGTAATTATTTTTTCACCTCTTTTACTTTCCCGTGTTTTTATTTTGTGATGTATGACATTCCCAAATGATAAAACAAAAGGATTTCACTCAATTCATCACCAGAACTCTCTCCTACTCACTCTTTTCGAACCCTTTCAACCTAGAAACCCTCTCTCTCTCTCTCTCTCTCGACCTTCAGTGGATTCCAATGATGAAGCGTCCATATTCATCTACACCTGAGAAGCGCAGCTTGAAGAAAAATAAGATAGCACCGAAGCTGGAACCCGAAGGACCCCTAAATCCAAACCTGGTAAACCGTAGTGTTGTACCTGAAAAGGACATTTTCCCTGAGTGGTTGTTGTCTATAAAATCTCTGGTTTTAAAAGTTTTAAGAGAACAAGGCTGGTTCGAATGGTTCTCAAGGAAGGATAGACCTATTTACCCGAGGTTGGTAGGTCAGTTCTATCAGTATGTACAGTTTTCTTTTGATGCTGGTGAAAGTTTTTTTGTGAGAAGTTGGATTAATGGCCAAAGATGCTCCTTCTCGTCGAGGTTATGGTTTTCATTCCTTAGGATTTTTCATAAAGTAATTTGTGATGATTATCAGAGAGACCCCCCACCTACAACTGATTTCTTTGACCTGAAAAATGCACCAGAAACCCTAACTGTAAATGGCACCAAGAGAAGGGCCATAGCTGCTGAACTTGATGGAGATACAAGGCTGTTGTTTAAGTTTGTTCAAAATTAGATCAGTCCAAGGAAAGGTGAATTTTCTGTATTAAATTATCAGGATGTATTTATGATTCATCTTATGAAGAATGGACAAAAGATAAATCTGTGCAAATACATCATTCACCATATATGTGAATTGATTAAGGTCACACCCAAATCCACCTCTCTGTTTTACTCTAGGCTGATTTCAGCAATTCTTGTTGCAAAAGAAGTAGTTGGACCCAATGAAGAAGTACTTATGGATTTTGAATATTGTTTATCTAAACCTACCATTAAGAGGATGAAAATAAACTGGAACCCCTAGAAGAAGGAGTGGGTTAAAGATAAAGAGAAGCTTTATGAGAAGTTTAATCATGTTGATTATCCAACAAGGCCAAAGGATATTACTGATCCTTGTTTGGAACCAGATGAAGTTGCTGAGTATTCAGAAGATGAATAAGAAGAGTAAGAGGTAGCTAAAGTACCTCATAGGGAAGAAGTTTTTGTTTAGGAACAAAGGACTATTGTTCCTCCTGTTGTTCTTGAAGAAGAACCTCATGTCCCTAGAGTTGATATCAATCTGGAAATCCAACCCGAGGCTGAAAGAGAATTAGTTGTCCCAGAACCTGAGTAGCAAGTCATGGAAGAAACAAATCTGGCACTACTCCCTGTTATGGAAGAAGAAAATTTGGAAGAACTCTCAGAGGAACAACTTGTTACTGAGATCATAACCTCTACTGAAGAGAGGATGGAGATAGCCTTTTAGTTGGCTAGGCAAGAAATGGATGAGGAAAATAGATCTGATCCTTTGGATCTAGAACAATTACCTGAGCCTCATGTTCCTGAAAAGGAAGCACTTATTAAGGTGGAGGAACCTCAAAATCTTGATACTGGTGAAGCTAAGTCTGTTGAAGCATCTCAACCAACTGAGTCATATTCGGTGGACACTCAGTATAAATTCCCTAGCTTTTATGATGTGAGTGAGTCTCAACAGGTTACTACCACTGGGATTGATCTTTCTTCTTTGTTTCAACTGAAATCTGCCACATACTTTGCACCTCAAACTGAACCTCAACCTAAACCTCAACCTGAGCCTACACCTGTACTACTTCCTGCACCTTCACCTTTACCCGATCAGCAGTCATTTGTCAGTAAGGATGATTTGAAAGTCTTTGGAGACACTATCTTAGCTGGAGTTAAGAAACTTATGTCCTCTCAACCTCATCTTGTGACCAAACTGAGTCAGTAAGATGCCTCACTGCATTTAGAAAATATTATTTGGCACATTCAACCCAAGATGATCAATGAAATTCAATAAGTAAAAGTTGAGAATAAGTTGCTCAGTACTGAAGTTGTAACTTTGAAAAGCATGGTTGAAAACCTACAGAAAGAACTGGATTCAAGATCAGAGCCTGTTCCTGTGCCTGCTCCTGCTTCTCTTGAACTTATTGTTTCAAACATCTCTTGAGACATTGTGTCTCAGATTCACCCCTATATGTTATCCTTTGATGAGAATATTGCTGAAAGGCACAAATAGTTGTTGCAGAACATGAGATCACTTGTGGTGAATCTCAATAAACTGACAGATGAATATATTGGCTGTCTTTAGAAGGTTCTAAATCGGCTTAAATCTCTGACCACTACTGTCAAAGCTTCTCATTTTTCTGGTCGCACCTCTACTAATTCCTTGGATAGTACTTTTCTCAAATAAATAGTCAAGGAAGAACTTTATAATGTTTTCAGTGGTTTTGATGTGGCTTCTTTCTCTGAAGTTGTTAAGAATAGTGATAGAGTCCTGGACCTTGTTCATATTCACTCAAAGATTTCCAATGATGCCCAGTAAGATATTTCTAAGAGTGTAGATTTCTATTTCAATTGGATTTTCTCCAAGACTGATATGACCAGTCACTTCAAATACCTTGTAGAGAATCTAAGAATTCCTCCTGTAACCCAAGCCTTCAAAAACCAAGTCCATAAGCTAACTGAGTTTACCATATTGTTGGACAAGTTCATGGAAAATAAAGAAGACTTTGAAAAGGCAATGCAGTATGGTGGCAAAATTATTGCAGACTTCATTAAACTTCTGAGATCGTATCTTCATGTTCAAATCACAGCAATTGTTGATCCAGCGGCTGCTCCTCTTAGACATGGATTACCTACTTTCACTTATACCTTAGCTTCAACATCCATGTCTATTGTCCAGGCTCTTAGTCATATCAGTTCTGTCATTCTTGACCAGCAACGGCCAAGATCTTCTACAGCTCCTACATTGGCTCCCTCGGTCTTTGAAGGTCTCCCTTTACCTTCTCTATCTACCACTTCTATGCCTTCTTCTACATCAGAAACTTCCCCTATGGCTTCCTCTTCTACTGGTGATAAAGGAAAAGAGAAGGACAATCCCTGAAGAAGACCAACTCTTACTACGTTTTGATGGGGATGTCATTTATTTTTTGTATTTCTACAGTATGTTGTATTCTGAACACTTTTAATGACATATGCACTATTCTACCTCTATTCTTTCTACTTTTTGATAATCCCAAAAGGGGGAGAAATATGAAAAATCTATGTTAACATATGTTATTTATCTCTATAGTTTCATTTAATTTAACCTTTACCTATTTATGATTTGTGATCATCAAAAAGGGGGATATTGTTGGACTCCTTATGTATTAATCATGTTTTAATGATCACAAATCTCAATAATGTTTTCAAATCTCAATAATGTTTTCAAATATCAATAATGTTTTCAAATCTCAATAATGTTTTCAAATCTCAATAATGTTTACAAATCTTATTAATGTTTACAAATCTCATTAATGTTTTCAAATTTTATTAATGATCACTAATATCACAAATCTTATCAATCATGTGTATTTATGTTTCAAGTTATCTCATACTTGATCATGGATAAGCTCAATTAATTTTATGCATATTACTGTTTAAGTCTGAATACAGTTATTTTCCTAAGTACAAGACACTGTGAATCTTGACACAGTATGTCAGACATTGTGAGCAAGACACAGACACCGTTAACAAGAACACTGTGATGAAGCAGACACTATGAAGCCTAAGTATCAAACATAGTGATAATGAAACACCATGACCACAAGACACCGTGACATCGTAAGCCTAACACCGTGAAGCAAGACACTAAGAACAGACACCATAAGCCAGACACTCTGTTTTCTAAAGTGCCAGACACAGTTAGCAAGACATAGTCATCAAGGCACCTTCAATCCAGAAACTATGAGCAAGGCACCGGAAGCCAGAAACCATAAGTCAGACACTATGACTCAGACACCATGAGAAAGACACAGTGAGAAGGAGACACCGTGAAGGAGACATAGTGAAGGAGACATCATGAAGGAGATACCGTGAAGAAGGAACTGTTTTCATAACTACTGTGACACCGTTTCTTAAACTATTTTGTCCTTTTTCTATTTAACTTTTTAATGGTCATATTTGACGTGTTTAATGAACTGAAATATTTAATGTTTATTTGTAGACATAGTATGAGGTATGAGGCACGAAATACATGGAACATGTCGGCTAAACCTCATACATTCAAAGATAAAGAGAAGAGTGCCCAATAGTAAGATATACACAATACAACACGCGATAAGGAAAACACACGAGTGCACTGTACTGAACAGAACACCAATCTTGAGAATGACCATGAAGAATAGATTGAAAGATCTTCAAAGAAGCAATTGTCTCATGCATGCAATCTGACTCTACTGAAGAACACATGAAGTACACTGGAATTCAGAGAATATCTTCACTCGTGAAGAACATAAGCTGAACCATGACACTCTATTTTTCAATAGAAAAACAAGAGAAGGACTCAGAAGCATTTTTATGTTATCCAACAAGTCTAGAGCTGCACTACTAATCACTAGAGCATTATAAACTCACATCTACTCTCTCTTAGTGATTCTTTTATTTACTTTCAATCAGTGTGTGTACTTTGTATATTTTACACACACACTGACTCCTTCGCTGAACTGAATAATTTCAAAATCTTTACACCAAACTCTTTACTCTAGTTTACCCATGAAAACTATGGAAGAGGTCCCTATGTGGCCTGGATATTATTTTGTTTACCCACAAAAACTGTGGAAGAGGTCCCCGCGTGGCCTGGACAGTCTATGTACTGTTGTTACCCCGATCTAGGGTTTGGAACAAAGTTTATTTATATAAACTGCTTGGTGGAGGGTGATCACCAAGTGGAGTGGATTAGGTCCCGGCTTGAGTCTGAACCACTTATTTTATATCTACTGTGCATCTTAGATTAAGTCTAAAGTATACTATATATTTTATATTCTGCTGCTATTTACTTTGAAATACAAATCTATTTTGAAGTCACTTTGATAGTTAAACTAGAAAGTGTTTGTATGTACTGTAAAGCATTAGGTTAGGTTCAAAAGTTAATTAATCTTCAGATTGAATTAACTGAGAACTAATCAATATCTTGAGAATCTAACTAACCCTTTACTGTAATACAAATTCACTACATTTTAACATAGTATTATAATTGGGGTATTTTAAAAGAAATATTTTTAACAGAAAATTTTAATTGGAACTCAATTCACCTCCCTCTTGAGTAAACCACTCTGACCAACAAATACGTATGTTATTTTGTTTATATGTAGCTAGAAGAGTCCAAATCCAAATCCACTTCAACCCCAGAACATGTGCTATGGAAGGAGGCACATGTAACTAAATATTGGAAACTAATTGATGAAAACACACAAAAAGAGTCGAAAACATGTGTAATTATGACATAATAAAAATTTGTTTTGGTTTAAATTTCAATTACATAACAATGATTACATATTTTCCTATATTTTCTATCTGAAATTGTCACAAGAATCAACAACAACCACAACAGATGCAGACATACTTTTAGTGGCCTTGAAGTAGCCAGAAAAGTATGGTCGCCTCAGAGGTGCAGGTTTTGTGGTGACACCCTCAACATATTTTGATTAAAAAAAGTGGAGGATCAAATTGAAGAAATGAAAAATATGATAGAATGATTGTCTATGTTTGAAGAAAAATTACAATACTTGAGAGAGATGATAAAAACATTTATGGGTAAGGTGAGGAGAAGAAAAAATTCAAGAACAAATGGTGCGTTAAGGTCCCACCTCACCCCCACCAGTTTTAAGGCGAGCCATTCCCCTCAAAAATAATTCTTAACTGAAGTGTCAATTTTCTAATAATTGTTTCTGTGAAATGTGAATTAGATAGACACTAGAAACTGATACCTTTCCTTTATTGATATTCAACATGGTGAAAATGACTATGATTTATATCTATCAACACCCACCCATCGCCTTGTAGTGAGGGATACAGTGTTCAGTATCTAGAATGACATGCTACACTACATACCACTTCCAAAAGGTCATGTCAAAGTGTCAATTACTATATCCCTATAGCTGAGCACTGAGATACCTATTCTAATTGATGATGTAGATATTCCTACATTCGAACAAGCTCTTCAAACATTCATCGCATGGTCATCACATCATGTAAAAAAACATGTCGATAATGAGTTAATCATTTCCAATTTAATTTTCAAGATAAAACATAAAAATTTAATGAGAAAAGGTCTAATCTGATTCATGTTAATACAGATGGAAAAGGGGAAGGGGGTGAAATGAAAGACCTATTCAAAACCATCTCAAAGATCAAACAACTGATCAAAATGATATACCCAAAGCACCTTAATCCCCCCCCCCACTATTTTATATCCACATATATTATCATTTAAGGCTCATGTGGATACGAATTTGAAAGATATAGGTACTCACATAATTGATTTTGAAGAAAATAGTTATGGAGGGGAAGATCCAGACGTCATTAGTGTTGAGAGTGCAACTGAAAACCTTGACTATGAATAGTAATGTGGTTAAGTTGTAAATGTAACACCCCAAGATTTTATGATAAATATTCTTTTAATTTCATTAATGTCTTGTGTTGTATGCTACACCAAGATTACCTTGCGTTATACGCAATACCGTATTAGCTTGCAGTATACGCAACACTATTCTTGGATCGTGTTACACACAATTTTGATAATAGTTATTCTACGCAACATTGAGTATATATATATATATATATATATATATATTCAATGTATAAATGAAATATGGTTGGATTCTGTTATACAAAACAACAAAGGATTCTTGCACAACATGCAACCCTGACTTGGCTTGCATTACACGCAATCGCGACCTTCCTCGATAGCGTGTGTTGTACACAATACCGGGTGTTACTAAACAACGATATATTATTATAATATTATTATGAACTAGCCATTATGAATAGTGTTAACTAAATTTTGAATTTTATAACATTATTATTCATCTTACACATTTTCTAGAACATGTTATAAGAACAAAATAAATTTTTTGGGTAAAATAAGTATTTTTTAAAAAATACAGTTTTGCCGCCTTTTGATGGCGCAACCACTTTAAATATAGTTTTTGAAATGTTTATAACTTCCATTTGACAAAATAAAATTATTTTTTGGAATCAAGAAATAAAAATTTACTTTGGATAAATTTTTCATTTTATTCTGATGACTTTCATATTTTAATGAATAGTAAAAACACGCTATATTTTAATTAAAAACAACTTTTTTCATCGTAATATATTATGTGGTTAAATTATAATATTGAATGGTTTTAAAGTATAAATAGAATATATTTTTACTATTTAATATAATTTATGTCATTAGCATTGATTTTACCTTGAATTCGTAGGTTAAATCAATTCAATCTTTTGCAATGTTTTAAAGAAAAACCCATTTTCTTTCGACAACGGTATTAATTTTAATTTAATTTCGGAAAATTTTGTATTTTGAATTTGGAAAAATGGATTCCATATTTGTAATCAGTGGTTCCAAATTATGTTAATAAGCTACTTTTTATTTTGGGCATTGTGAATAGTAACTACGGTAAATTTTATTTACTATAGTTAAAGGTAAATCAGGTAATTAAGGGTAAAAATAAGATTATAAAATTACCCTAAAACTTGGAAAAATCCTATTGGATGACTAAAAGTCGACCCATATCACCTAAGGGTCGGATTAGATTCATTTAATGGACTTTTTTCCATGAAAATAAGTTAATTATTATTAAAACCAAAGAATGTGACAACATGTCACTTTCTTAAATCTTATAAGTATAATAATTTTAATTTAGTGATAAACCTCATGAAAATTCGAACATGAATAGTCTCCAGAAATCTAATACAATTATCTACATCATAGTAATTTATTTAGAATTTTTAGAAATTAAATAATTATCATTTATTATGAAACAAAGATGATGTAGTAATTATCTTATTAATGAAATATTGACATAATTGATGTTATAAATACCCAAATAAACGTAATTTAAGACTTTTTATGAATTAAACTAATTTTATAGGTTAATATGACATGTTATTATTGATTTAATTATCTTTTTTCGAACTAATCATTCTGTTATGATTTTCACAAAAATCAATTACTAAATAGTCTCAAAATTGACATAAAATAGTTTTTAAAACAAATATTATATTATTAATTGTTATTTTATTCCTAAAAATCTAAGGTTCGGCCAAATGACTTATATAAGGTTATATATATTAATAATAAACAACTTGGGGTTCTTTTGGCTTCTTATAGTAAGTTTATTAACCTTATAGTATAAGAACACAAGAAGACACGGTAAAAGTAAAATTATTTAACTTAATGTTAAATCTAAATGATAAGGTTAAAATAGGAACCTAAACTTGTCTAAATTATATTTAATGAGAGTATTTCGACCCATACCCACCTTATCTTAGAAATAAATCAATTTTGAGCTATTTAAAACCGAACTTAACTTTATAATAAAATAATATTTTTAGTTTTTCCAAAGGAGCCCCTCTCCTCCCTTATAAAAGGGCACCTCCTCCATCTCCTCCTCACACCAATTTGAGCCTTCAATCTCGTCCAAACCCTGCCAAATTCTCTTCTCCACTTCCCTAGAATCCTCATATAGGTTCTTGTCTTCCTCAATGACCAATTTTAGTGCCCTAAAAGGAGATCTCAAAGAGGCGCTTTAAAGAAGAGGTAATGTCCGTTACCGATTCTTTCATCTTTATTTCTTCTTCCACTTCTTCTTCTTTAGATGTTTCATTATTATGTAATAACATAAGTATCACTAATATACTGATATGTTATTATAAGTATGAAACAACCCTATTTCACTATCTATCCACCCTACGGAAAACGAAATCACCGCGAGTGCGTACGTACGGAATACCGTCTCCACGCCGTGGTGTAATCTATTTTCCACCACCACCTTACTTGGATGGGTATAATGGTGTAAATAATAACTATATATAATTATTGTAAAGTGATATTTATTCTTTAATAGTATACATACACTCCAATAAAATCCCATGATCATGAGAACGATATCATCGCTCGTGCGTACGTACGGACTACCGTCTCCACGACGCGATGAGATTCATTCTCCATGTTAACCATTTAAGAATGATTAAAAAGTATATATAAGCAATAATAATGAAATATATGACATTATAAAGATACTGGATTTATGTATATATGTATGTCATCTACTTAATTCCATTCAACTCAATGAGGAAACGAAAACAGCGTTCATGCGTACGTACGACCTACCGTCTCCATGAACGGTGTATTTCTTTCCATTTATCGATCTGTTATATATATGTATATTCTGAATATATATTATATATAAATCATGTTTTATATTATGGAATTAATTAACCATGATCTAAGTAATCATATGAATAATTACAAGTTAAAACACGAACGACAAATGAGACGATTTTACCCAAAACGCTCTTTAACATGGAATTTACAAAAGAACGGGTAATATAAAGTCATAAGTGAACCATATATGATATCATAACAATGAGTATGATTCTTGAATAAGTCAATGACATTATTTAAATCATTATACAGGAGGTTCGGACACTTATGAAGAAAAACGGACCTAAGGTAAGGGAAATATCACAATCTCATTTTTATCCGAGATTGTTTATACTTTGGCATTTACTAGGGTGTATTTTATCATCCACATCCATGTTTACTCAATATGTAATATTATTTCCATTAACCTACAATTTTTTAAATCCTATTTTACCCTTCGGTGAGTTTTTAGTAAAAGATATGAAAGGAATCTTTTGTCGTTTTTCGTACGAGGTACTTTTTTGACTTTTCCGAAAAAAGTACGAGAAGAATGTTTTTTTTAACTTATACGGCATGAATGGATTTTTAAAAAATTATTTACAAGAAGATTCCTTTACAAGTTTTCAAGTTTATTTTTAATCAACTTCTTTTAGTTTAAAATTGTATGACATGTTAAGAAAGGAAAAATGTTTTTGAAGTAGAAAGGATATTTTCCTCAAGAATGGAGTTCAAGTGTTTTATCAAAATTATTTTCCATCTAAGATAAAATAGGGTTCTGATTCTATCCCTATCATTACATTGATTTGATTATGTTGTGATGGAATTATTTTTATGAATTCATTTATCTTATATGAATTTTTTTATAATGTCACGATGTTTAAGAATTCCATTTTTATTACATGGGTTATGCAATGATGTATGATTTATGATTTTTTGGCACACATAAGAATGGTATCATTATGAGATGGGTGGGATCTATATCTCCCTCCAATGAATTGGGTAAAGATTTTATATCTCATGAGATAGACATGGCTGGAACGGTAGGTTAAACCGGTTCAGTGAAACAAGACTGAAACGAGGGTGACTCGGTTCAGAAATGGACTTTGTCCACTAAGATAGTCTTGGCAATGAGTCTTGAATAATAAGAAATGATTCTCTATGATTATGTGTGTATGCCACAAATTTTCATGTTTTAAGTTATGATTATTGGGATTTCATTTCACTACTATGATTTATCTCATGTTATGAAATTATGCTCTCTTTTGCAGGTTAAGATTTCCAAAATGTTATGTTCTTATGAATATGATGTGATTGATATTTCTTTTGTTTACCCTTACTGAGCATTTGAGCTCACCCTTTTATGTTTTATTTTCCCCAGGATATAAAGAAAGGTTTTAGGTAAAAAAAAGGAAGATCTTTATGGGAGATGTTGAAGATCTTTCACCACGATTAGAAGATTATATTCTGAGTTTCCAAAGACACTAAACTATTACGATCCTTGTGTGTGTGTTTTTGTTATGTACTAAGTATTCCGCAAAAGTAATGTAATGTCCATGTACATCAAGCTTCGGGTCTCTACAGTTGGTATCATAGGAAAGGTTTAGTCAACCTTTGGAAACTAGGATGTGATAACTTTAGTGAGATCCCTAGAGATATTTCTAAGGTATGTCTAGGGATGTCCATAAGGTTAAGTATAAGTATAGGTTATAGTCCTAGAATTGCGCTAATGATCTTAGAATTAAACCTAAGATGTTAGATATTGAGGGTACTCTTCCTTTTATTATGTTGTTTTCCCTAGCATGATTTTTGCCTCTCACACTATTCTTTTTGGGTTTTAGACGATGGCTGGAACCCGATGGAACCATGTTGATCAATGCAATGGACAATGCAATGATTTTCCTCCTGAACAAAAAAATGTTATGGGAGATGGAGTGCAAAATCTTATTGCTATACTTACACAAGCTATGAATCATTCTGGACTTCCAAATAAGCAGAGAAGGGAACAATATTCTATTGAGTCCTTCATGAGGCAATGTCTACCTTCTTTCAGTGGGTCTTCTGATCCACCTGTTTCTGAACAATGGATCAGTACCACTGAAAATATATTTTCAGTTTTTCAATGTTCTGAACATGATAAATTCATCTTAGCAGTATATCGTTTGGAAGGTGAAGCTGATCAATGGTGGAATCTTATCAAGAATATGAGGCAAAGAGATGAAATTGAGTCCATGGAATGGGACGAGTTCAAGAACTTATTTTTCAATAATTACTTCCCTCGTATTCTTCGAAAAAAGATGGAGAAGGAGTTTCTTGAACTAAAGCAAAATGATGATGAATCTGTTAGTATATACGAAGCGAATTTTACATGGCTTTCAAGGTATTCATCTGGATTTATCATCCAACCTGAAAGTAAAGTTGATCGATTCTTCAGTGGCTTAAAACCAAATCTTAGAAGGGCATTAGCTATAAGAGACTTCAGTAGCTATGAAGAAATTGTGCGTTGTGCTATCAAGGTAGAAATGGAACTTGGTGTTACTTATCCATCTCATAGTTTTGACAAGAAACGAAAGATGTAGTTCAAGGAGAAATCTCCGAATAATGGTGAAAAGAAGATGAATGTTTCTTTATGCTCAAAGTGTGGAAAGAAGAATGGTGGAGATTTTCTTAAAGGGACAAGTAAATGTTTCAAATGTGGAAAGGAAGGTCATCGGGCATTTGAATGCCGCAATTATGGGAAGAAGATGTCTAATGATGCAAACAAAGGAAGGGATACACAGAATGAACCTACTACACTTCAATGCTTCAAGTGCAAGGAAATGGGTCATTATGCTAATAAATGCCCTAATCCAAGGGTTAGTGATGATCGACATGAGCAACCACTTAAGGAAAAGGACAAAGGGAAGTCACATGCAATCACCATTGGCGATGTTGAATATGACAACGATGTGGTGGAATGATTAAGTGTTTATGTAATGGGATTCCAAAATAATGTTGTATATAGTATTGTGGAATATTGGAATATTTATGTATTGGTCTATTGTGGTTTTCAATAATTTTATGGTACTGATAACCATGGAAAGTGATTGAGATATTTTTAGAAAAAAAGATGATATGCACATAATGAAGGGAAAACGAGAAAATGAAATATTTGACAGTATTCATGAGCTCATGATTGATATAAGGACTAAGTGATATCATGGTTTGAGTATATAGAATTTTGAGGATTTTGGTATGTGGAAAGTGTTAACTTTTAACTACATTAATGTTTTCACTAAGGTTCAATGGGTATTCAAGAGAATACATTATTAAGGCCTTTGAATGTTTGGAATGTGACCAACAAGACATATCTTATGATATATGGGGATCAACAATGGTATTAAATCTATGGTAATCATTTTCACTATATTATGAGAGTGGACTATAGTATTATGGATAAGCCTAAAGAGTGGAATGGATTATGTTGGACATAAGTTAGTATTGTTTAAGGATAGAAGTTTTTTTGATATTATTGATGGGATGTTATAGTAATATAGTTTTAGAAAAAGGAAAACCTGCAGGACGGGCGACCGCCCATCGTGTCGGACAAGGCTGTGGGAATCGAACCCACAACCGAAGTGCGACTGGCCTTTATCGCCTACCACTGTCCTACAGGAAGTCCCTGTTTAGTAGAAACTAGTTTTATTATATTAATCAGTATGATATATGAAGTATAAGTCCATTTTAGGAACCATATATGATTAATCTCACTATAGATGGACTTATGTATTTTTTAGATAAATTTTCTAAACTTTTGTTTGAGACAGATGGAATGACCCATCATTCTATCACATGATCTACTAACACATCACGAATGACAAATTCAACTTCATTTCTTTAAGAGATGAAGTGGGAATTGTCCAAAGAACGACCAACGGTGAGACTATAGAAAAATCACGAAAGTATTTCTTCTAATTCTAATTTCATTAACTTTAGGGAAATGATATTGAAAACCAAAAATGTTGTCCTAGTGCTCTTATATCTGATGAATTAGATGGTACCTTAGATCATGACAAATTTATGGCTTTGTGATTGCTGGATTTTCTATAGCCATGTTCTCTACCGCTCTCCATCGGAACTTGATGGTTAGATTTTTCTTCCATATCCATATTTTCACCTATGTTCTCCTACGTCGAAAACTAGTGATGAGTTAATTTGGGTAACTGTTACATTTCATACTTTAGTTTATAAAGCCATGTTTTAGTATTCATTTTTACGACGTGGGTTTCTATTAAACAAACTTTCGAATAGTAAACCATTTATAACCCCGACGAATTTCAAGGGCGAAATTCATTTTAAGGGGGGTAGAATGTAACACCATAAGATTTTATGAAAAATATTCTTTTAATTTCATTAATGTCTTGTGTTTTATGCTACACCAATATTACCTTACGCTATACGCAACACCGTATTAGCTTGCAGTATACGCAACACTATTCTTGTATCATGTTACACACAATTTTGATAATAGTTGTTCTATGAAACATTGAGTATATATATATATATATATATATATTCAATGTATAAATGAAATATGGTTGGATTCTGTTATACAAAACAACTAAGGATTCTTTCACAACACGCAACCCTGACTTGGCTTGCATTGCACACAATCGCGACCTTCCTCGATAGCGTGTGTTGTACGCAATACTGGGTGTTATTAAACAACGATATATTATTATAATATTATTATGAACTAGCCGTTATGAATAGTATTAACTAAATTTTGAATTTTATAACATTATTATTCATCTTACACATTTTCTAGAACATGTTATAAGAACAAAATAAATTTTTCGGGTAAAATAAGTATTTTTCAAAAAATACAGTTTTGCCGCCTTTTGATGGTGCACCCACTTTAAATCTAGTTTTTGAAATGTTTATAAGTTCCATTTGAAAAAATAAAATTATTCTTTGGAATCAAGAAATAAAAATTTACTTTGGATAAATTTTTCATTTTATTCTGATGACTTTCATATTTTAATGAATAGTAAAAACTCGCTATATTTTAATTAAAAACAAATTTTTTCATCGTAATATCTTATGTGATTAAATTATAATATTGAATGGTTTTAAAGTATAAATAGAATAAATTTTTACCATTTAATATAATGTAGGTCATTATCATTTTTTTTACCTTGAATTCGTAGGTTAAATCAATTTATTCTTTTGCAATGTTTTAAAGAAAAACCCGTTCTCTTTCAACAACGGGATTAATTTTAATTTAATTTCTGCAAATTTTGTGTTTTGAATTTGGAAAAATGGATTCCATATTTGGAATAAGTGGGTCCAAATTATGTTAATAAGCTACTTTTTATTTTGGGCATTGTGAATAGTAACTACGGTAAATTTTATTTACTATAGTTAAAGGTAAATTGGGTAATTAAAGGTAAAAATAAGATTATAAAATTACCCTAACACTTGGAAAAATCCTATTGGATGACTAAAAGTCGACCCATATCACCTAAGGGTTGGATTAGATTCATTTAATGGACTTTTTTCCATGAAAATAAGTTAATTATTATTAAAACCAAAGAATGTGACAACATGTCACTTTCTTAAATCTTATAAGTATAATAATTTTAATTTAGTGATAAACTTCATGAAAATTAGAAATTTAATAGTCTCCAGAAATATAATACAATTATCTACATCATATGAATTTATTTAGAATTTTTAGAGACTAAATATTTATAATTTATTATGAAACAAAGATGATGCAGTAATTATCTTATTAATGAAATATTGACATAATTGATGTTATAAATACCCAAATAAATGTAATTTAAGAATTTTTATGAATTCAACTAATTTTATAGGTTAATATGACATGTTAGTATTTATTTAATTATCTTTTTTCGAACTAATCATTCTGTTATGATTTTCACAAAAATCAATTACTAAATAGTGTCAAAATTGACATAAAATAGTTTTTAAAACAAATATTATATTATTAATTGTTATTTTATTCCTAAAAATCTAAGGTTCGGCCAAATGACTTAGATAAGTTTGTATATATTAATAATAAACAACTTGGGGTTTGTTTGGCTTCTTATAGTAAGTTTATTAACCTTATATTATAAGAACACAAGAAGACACGGTAAAAGTAAAATTATTTAACTTAATGTTAAATCTAAATGATAAGGTTAAAATAGGAACCTAAACTTGTATAAATTATATTGTATGAGAGGATTTCGGCCCATCCCCACCTTATCTTAGAAATAAATCAATTTGGATCTATTTAAAACCGAACTTGACTTTATAATAAAATAATATTTTTAGTTTTTCCAAAGGAGCCCCTCTCCTCCCTTATAAAAGTGCACCTCCTCCCTCTCCTACTCACACCAATTTGAGTCTTCAAGATCGGCCAACCCCTGATAAATTCTATTCTAAACTTCCCTAGAAACATCCTAGAGGTTCTGGTCTTCCTCAAAGACCAATTTTAGTGCCCTAAAAGGAGATCTCAAAGAGGCGCTTCAAAGAAGAGGTAATGTCCGTTACCGATTCTTTCATCTTTATTTCTTCTTCCACTTCTTCTTATTTAGATGTTTTATTATTATGTAATAACATCAGTATCACTAATATACTGATATGTTATTATAAGTATGAAACAACCCTATTTCACCATCTATCCACCCTATGGAAAACGAAATCACCGTGCGTGCGTACGTACGGAATACCGTCTCCACGTCGTGGTGTAATCTATTTTCCACCACCACCTTACTTGGATGGGTATAATGGTGTAAATAATAACTATATATAATTATTTTAAAGTTATATTGATTCTGTAATAGTATACATACACTCCAATAAAATCCCACGATCAGGAGAACGATATCATCGCTCGTGTGTACGTACGGACTACCGTCTCCACGACGCGATGAGATTCATCCTCCATGTTAACCATTTAAGAATGATTACAAATTATATATAAGAAATAATAATGAAATATATGACATTATAAAGCTAATTTATTTATGTATATATGTATGTCATCTACTTAATTCCATTCAACTAAATGAGGAAACGAAAACAGTGTTCATGCGTACGTACGACCTACCGTCTCCATGAACAGTGTATTTCTTTCCATTTATCGATCTATTATATATATGTATATTATGAATATATATTATATATAAATCATGTTTTATATTATATAATTAAGTAACCATGGTCTAAGTAATCATATGAATAATTACAAGTTAAAACACAAACGACAAATGAGACGATTTTACCCAAAACGCTCTTTAACATGGAATTTACAAAAGAACGGGTAATATAAAGTCATAAGTGAACCATATATGATATCATAACAATGAGTATGATTCTTTAATAAGTCAATGACATTATTTAAATCATTATACAGGAGGTTCGGACACTTACGAAGCAAATCGGACCTAAGGTAAGGGAAATATCACAATCTCATTTTTATCCGAGATTGTTTATACTTTGGCATTTACTGGGGTGTATTTTATCATCCACATCCATGTTTCCTCAATATGTAATATTATTTATATTCACCTACTATTGTTTAAATCCTATTTTACCCTTCGGTGAGTTTTTAGTAAAAGATATGAAAGGAATCTTTTGTCGTTTTTCGTACGAGGTACTTTTTTGACTTTTCCGACAAAAGTACGAGAAGAATGTTTTTTTTAACTTATACGGAATGAATGGATTTTTAAAACATTATTTCCAAGAATATTCCTTTAAAAGTTTTCAAGTTTATTTTTAATCAACTTCTTCTAGTTTAAAATTGTATGACATGTTAAGAAAGGAAAAATGTTTTTGAAGTAGAAAGGATATTTTCCTCAAGAATGTGTTTTATCAAAATTATTTTCCATCTAAGATAAAATGGGGTTATGATTCTATCTCTATCATTAAATTGATTTGATTATGTTGTGATGGAATTATTTTTATTAATTCATTTATCTTATATGAATTGTTTTATAATGTCACGATGTTTAAGAATTCCATTTTTATTACATGGGTTATGCAATGATGTATGATTTATGATTTTGTGGCACACATAAGAATGGTATCATTATGAGATGGGTGGGACCTATATCTCCCTCCAATGCATTGGGTAAATATTTTATATCTCATGAGATAGACATGACTGGAACGGTAGGTTAAACCGGTTCAGTGAAACAGGACTGAAATGAGGGTGACTTGGTTCAGAAATGGACTTTGTCCACTAAGATAGTCTTGGAAATGAGTCTTGACTAATAAGAAATGATTTTATATGATTATGTTTGTATGCCACAAAGTTTCATGTTTTAAGTTATGATTATTGGGATTTCATTTAACTTCTATGATTTATTCCATGTTATGAAATTATGCTCTCTTTTACAAGTTAAGATTTCCAAAATGTTATGTTCTTATGAATATGATGTGATTGATATTTCTTTTGTTTACCCTTACTGATCATTTGAGCTCACCCTTTTATGTTTTCTTTTCCCCAAGATATAAAGAAAGGTTTTAGGTAAAAAAAAGGAAGATCTTTATGGGAGATGTTGAAGATCTTTCACCACGATTAGAAGATTATATTCCGAGTTTCCAAAGACACTAAACTATTACGATCCTTGTGTGTGTGTTTTTGTTATGTACTAAGTATTCCGCAAAAGTAATGTGATATCCATGTATGTCAAGCTTCGGGTCGCTACAGTAAATGTATACATGAGGTATCTTTTCATGATTTTATTTTCTAAAAGCTCATATACTTTGTTAATTAGGACTAAATACATTTCATATTTTTCATAGTAATATATTTGAAAAACAATTGAATGAATTTCCCCAAGAACATAAATTTTCACTCGTCAATCCTCACATAACCTCTACATAACAAAAAAACATAACTTCAATGAAAGAGGGTGAAATATTGACAGGCCTTCTCAAATCATTTAATAGAAAAATTACGGATGGAAGACTCTTCTTAATACCAATGATGCAAAGGTAAAACTCTATAATTTAATCATATAAAATATAATTTAATTTCTTTTATAACTTATTCTTTTTTGTGTTTTTAGGAAGCATTAGATGCTCATTTTGGTCAATTTAGATACTCCAAAGATTTATTTTATGGATTCAATTCGTGGATATACAACAAATCGACCACACATGATGGTGATTTTTAATCTGTAATCCAATACATCCAACATTTTAGAACTAAACATCCAATTATGTAATTTATATTATCTTTTAATGCGGATTATATTATGATAGGGCGGTACATGAATATCATATACACCATGGAGTGAAGCCATGGTTAAATGACAAGAAACCTCACAAGTACTAGGATTTGATAATTATTAGGGTATATGTAATAAGATCTCACTATCCAATCACATATAAAAAATTACATATTTTTCTTAATGTTTTTGCAGTGTACAAAAAAAAAGACTGTGTTATTATGTTTGTAAATTTATGAGAGATGTCATATTATATGAACAAACTTGCATCCTTGAAGAGGTACTTTCAAATATAATTGCTTTTTCATTTAGAATATTTATTAATCCTTTGTGTATTTAAATTTTTTCAGTACTTCCATGACTTCTGAAGATATTCATATTCACAAGATGATATAGATTTTCTTAGAAATGAATAGTCAGCATACCTGATGGAATAATATACAAAAATATCATGAAGATGGAAAACTTATCAAATAATTTCAACTTTAATAATCTTTTATTCATTATCATTCTCTTTTTTTATGGTAATGTTGTGATTTGTACGGGCTAAATTCCCCCACTTAAAATCATGGTTGTTGGTTGTCCTTGTTTGCGCACTAAATGAATTACATGTTTGTTGGTTTTTGAAAAGAAATTAGTGGTCCTCATTTATAGTGTATGTGTGTTGTTGATAGAACACAAAAAATAATGAGTATCTAGAAGGGGTTTCCCCATCCCTTGATTTTGTTGTGACATCTTGAGACATAAAAGGCATAAGATAATACCCCGCTATACTCATTTTCAATAATGTGAAGGGTTTTTCTCCAAGAAAAACATCGATTTAATCTGCAAAATTGCTAGTTCCTCTCTTTAGTCAACCTAGTGAAGAAAAAATTGTCATATATTCATTTGGAGGTTCTGATTATACGATAGTGGGTTCTTCACTAGGTCAACTAAATTTATGCTTCTGAAGGTGGATGTTCACCCGTGTTAACCTTAGAGGTATTAAAGGTCTTTCCATAATCCTTCTAAACTAGGTAGATTGAGTATATTGAGATGGTCATGTTTCTTTTTTATGTTTCATAGGTAAGGGTGCATTGATTTTTTGGCATAAAAATGAACTTAGAATTTGTTCTGATACATTAGAAAAATGATCCATGAGTCATTTGTGATGTGTAAGAATCAACCACACCTCAATCGGATGCACAGTGTCACCGGTATGACTCCAAATGTGTCTTTATTTAAAATTGACATTAATTCATGTAAAAAACACAATTGACATACTAAAAACTGATAAAAGTCATTCTGATTGTTTTGATAATTTAGGAAAATGATATATCAGTCAGTTATTATGTGTATGAATCAAATTCACATCAATATGATGCACGGTGTGGCCGGTATGACTAAAAGTGTCCGTTATCAGTTTAAAATTGACATTTTAGCTCAAAACGTATCACTCACTAGTAACCATGACAAAGAACATTGATTATCATCAAAATTAAGGGCAATTATTTGTCAGTTATTTGTGACGTGTATAAAGAAATATCACATAAAACAGATTCATGATGAGACTAATATGACTCAAATTGCATGTTTTCATTTTGAAATACTATTTTAGTTAAAAAAACACAACTGACATACTAAAAACCGAGGAAATGCATTCCAAGTGTTTTGATACTTAAGTAAAATGATCAATCAATCATTTTTTATTGTGTAGGAATCAACCTCACCTCAATATGACGCACATTGTCACCAGTATGACTCCAAATGTGTCTTCTTATTTAAAACCAACATTAATTCAAGTAAAAAAACACAATTGACATATTGAAAATTGAGAAAACTCATTTGGATTGTTTTGATACTTTAGGAAAATGATCCATGAGTCAGTTTTGATGTGTAAAATCCAACCCCATTTCAATCCGACAGACGGTGTGGCCGGTTTGACTAAATGTGTCTGCTATCAAATCAAAATTGACATTTTAGCTCAAGATGTGTCACTCCCTAAAAACCAAGAAAACACACATTGATTTTCATCAAAATTGAGGACAATGATTCTTCAGTTATTTGTGACGTGTATGAAGCAATCTCACATCAAACTGACGCATGATGCGACCAGTATGACTCAAATTGCATGTTTCTTGTTTGAAATGACATTTTAGTAAAAAAAACACAACAGACATACAAAAAACTGAGAAAATGCATTGGGATTTTTTTGATAATTTTGGACAACGATCCATCATTAATTTGGGATGCGTAGGAATCAACTGCACCACAATCTGATGCATGGTGTCACCGGCGTGACTCCAAATGTGTCTTCTTATTTAAAATTGATATTAATTCAAGTAAAAAACACAACTGTCATAATGAAAGCCAAGAAAATGCATTCATATTGTTTTTATACTTTAGGAAAATGATCTATTATTCATTTGTGACCTGTAAGAATCAACTATAGCTCAATCCGACACACGGTGTGGCCTGTATGACTAAAAGTATCTATTATCAGTTTAAAATTGAAATTTTAACTCAAAACGTTTCACTCATTGAAAATCAAAAATATGCACTCTAATTGAATTAAAAATTAAGGATAGTGATTTGTTAGTTATTTTTGACGTGTGTGAAGAAATATCATATCAAACCAATGCATGATGTGACCGGTATAACTCAAATTGCATGTTATCAGTTTGAAATGACATTTTAGTAAAAAAACACAACTAACATGATAAAAAACAAGGTAATATATTCCAATTGTTTTGATACTTTATAACAATAATAAATCAGTCATTTGTGTTGTGTATGAATCAACTGCACCTCAATCCGATGCACAGTGTCACCAGTACGACTCCAAATGTGTCTTCTTATTTAAAATTGACATTAATTTAAGTAAAAAACACAATTAACATGCTGAAAACTATAAAGATGCATTCTTATTTTTTTGATACTTTAGTAAAACGATCCATGAGTTCGTCTTGATGTATAGGAATTAACCCCACCTCAATAAGATGAACAGTGTGACCGGTATGACTAAAAGTGACTACTATCAGTTTAAAATTTACATTTTAGCTCAAAAAGTGTCACTCACTGAAAACCATGAAAATTCACTCTACTTGTCTTTAAAATTAAGGATAGTGATTCGATAGTTATTTTTTATGTGTATGAAGCAGTCTCACGTCAAACTGATGTACGATGCATACAGTATGACTCAAATTGAATGTTTTCGGTTTGAAATGACATTTTAGTAAAAAAAACGCAACTGACATATTGAATGATGAGAAAACGAATTGATATTCTTTTGATAATTTAGTACAATGATCAATTATTCATTTGTGACTTGTAAGAATCAACCGAACCTCAATCTAATTCACAGGGTTACTAGTATGACTCCAAATGTGTCTTCTTATTTAAAATTGACCTTAATTCAAGTAAAAAAAACAAAACTGACATACTAAAACTGAGAAAACGCATTCGGATTGTTTTAATACTTTAATAAAACAATCCATGAGTCATTTGTGATGTGTATGAATCTAACCCACCATAATCCAACGAACAATGTGGTTGTATGACTAAAAGTGTCCGCTATGAGTTTAAAATTGACATTTTAGCTCAAAACATGTCACCCACTGAAAACCAAGGAAACACACTCTGATTGTCTTAAAAATTTAGGAAAGTTATTTGTTAGTTATTTGTGATGTTTATGAAGCTGTCTCATGTCAAACTGACGCATGATGAAATCGGTATGACAAAAATTGCATGTTTTCAGTTTGAAATGTCATTTTAGTAAAAAAAAACCAACTAACATTTTGAAAATTAAGAAAACACATTTGGATTGTTTTTATAATTTAGGAAAACACTCCATTATTAATTTATGACATGTAAAAATCAACCCCACCTCAATACAACGCATCGTGTGACCGGTATAACTCCAAATGTATCATTTTTATTAAAAGTTGTCATTTTTTAATGTATTCTTCATATTAATGTTTATTTATTTCTTTACAGTGTTACTAACATAATATGAATTTTCTTATATAGATGGAACCTTTTTGTCGAGTTTGAAAGATTTGTCGATGACTATTACCATCAGAGGGCATTTTTTAGAGGGGACCAAAAACATTAAAATAGAAAACATTATTGTTTTTAACTGTTTGTTGGATAATTATAAATATAATTTTATAAAACATTGTTCCAAATGTATATAGATGTGTTTTTTTGTATATACCATGAGTGAATGTTTTTTTATTCATGATGTCAACTAAATGTATATAGAATTTTTTTCTCAAACCTTTTTGTGCGCTACTTGTTTTTTCATCATTTGCATAGTGTATTTGGTTCTTTTGTATATACTATGGGTGGTTATTTTTTAGCAGGTTGTTTCTAGTTTCTGTTGGTTATTTTTGTTGGTTTGGTTATTTTGGTCTATTGTTTGGGTGCTTTTTATTATTTGTAGGTTGTTGGGTGTGCTATTATATAAACAACACACCCAGGCAGGGAAGCCTTTATCAGTGCTTCAATCATTACTACAAAAACGGGCAAGGGATGTGCTTCACTTTTATCAGCGCTAAAAAAAGCGATGATAAAGGCCCCCTTTATCATCGCTTTTTTTAGCGCTGATAAAGGCCCCCCCTATATCAGCGCTTTTTTTTAGCGATGATAAAGGGGGGATTTATCAGCGCTTTTCTCGAGCGCTGATAAATGTTAAGTTTCAAAAAAAATCATGAAAAATAATATATTGCTATATAAGTATATTTATATTGATATAAATACAATATATATTTTTTAAATATGTTATAGATACGTATAAATAGACAATTACATTTAATATATATGAAATTTAGTGAAAATGGGTTTAAAATATTTTTAAAAAATATTATTAATTAATAATTTTCTAATTATTATCGATTAAAAATCATTTAATAACAATTTGAGGACACAAAAAATCAAAACAATTAATAAAAGATCTAAAATATGTTGAAAATGTAACTCAAACTTCAAACGGCCATAACTTTTGATCCGGGTGTTCGTTTGAGCTCTACAGCATATCAAATCGAAGTCTGCGACGAGCTCTACACGCTAAAAACTCATGTGAAGGCTTTGTCACATTTTTCGAGCCCAAAAAAGGTCGAGAAGGCCTCCAAAACTGAGTTTTTAGTCGGGATACCCCGATTTGTTAACATTCAGACACGTATAACTTCTGTTCCATATGTCCTTTAGGCATGTACCACATATCATATCGAAGATTGTTTCATTTTCTTCGATTTGACTTGTTGTGGTGTTGAAACAGAATTCTAGATTATATGTTATGGTCGTTTTAACATTCTATGGCTTTTTAATTACACATATATATATATATGTATTTATTCATTAATATATATGTGTTTGTGTGTGTATGGGTGTCTATGTGTGTGTCTATGTGTTGTATATATGTATATATGTATGTATTTATTTATTTACTTATAAACACACATCAAAAACATATTTTTTCATTAATTTATTTAAAACTAATCTTATAAGTACATTCTATGGCTTTTCAAATACACATATATGTATTTATTCATAAATATATATGTGTTTGTGTGTGTGTGTGTCTCTGTGTGTGTCTGTGTGTTGTATATATATATGTATGTGTTTATTTATTTATTTATTTATAAACACACATAAAAACATATTTTTTCATAAATGTATTTAAAACTAATCTTATAAGTATATATTAATATACAAATAAATATACGTATAAAAAATTATAACTAAAAATATATATATATATAAATATATTAATATACAAATTAATATATATATATACTAATATATGAATAAATATATTTATATTAATATGAATATATATTAATATATAAATAAATATAACTATATATATATATATCATTAAATAGAGAACAAAATGAAATGGCTTAGTGGTAAAGGTGTAGCTGTGAAAGTGAGGAGGTCTCGGGTTCGAGTTCGGGTGGAAGCGAAGGGGGTGTGCGCGTATGAGGATGTGCGGGAAGGGCAGCGCGCAGGGGACCTCCTAGTGGTGATAAAGGGGGTGTGAGTGCTGATAAAATCACTCCCCCGCATTATTTTTAATTTTATTTTATTTTTTTTACCTTTATCAGCACTAAAAAAAGCACTGATAAAGGCCCCTTTTATCAGCGTTAAAAAAAAAGCACTGATAAAGGGGTCTTTTATCGGCGCTTTTTTAGCGGTGATAAAGGGGGACTTTATCGGCGCTTTTCGAAGCGTTGATAAAAAGGACCCCTCTATATTAGCTCTGAGCTTTACAACGCTTTTTTAGCGGTGTTAAAGCCCTTTTTTAGCGCTGATATAGGTCATTTTTTAGTAGTGAATTAGCGCTGATAAATCATGACTCTATCAGTGCTTCGAATAGTGGTGATAAAGGGGACCCCCTTTAATAGAAGCTCTATTATGAGTGCTTTTTTAGAACTAATAAAGTGGGACCCCCTTTTTTTAGCGGAAATATTATCAGTGGTTTTTTAGCACTCATAAAGGCCATTTTTAGCGATGATAAAAGCCAGTTTTGTGGTAGTGTCTTGTGTTACATTGTATTATTCTAACCAAACACTTGGATCCTCACAGCATAATGAAGGAAATTCGAAAGGGTCTTTTGGGATGATCAACCTTCTCCAATGAAGAAATTTTCTAAACTCAGGTATATATATTTTTAGATATTAAATAAATTAAATTTAAATTTGTTGTGAAAGATCTTCACTCTTAGTTTCAAGAAAATATTATTAAAAGAAATTTTAATATATCACCCACCTCCACACGCTTACGCTATGCCCAGAACCAACTAGTGGTATCAGAGTGGTCACATTTAAATTTATAATTATTTATTTGATCGTTGACCAATGTGCAATTGTAGATAGATTTTAATTTCGTATTATTCATTCTTTAATCTGATTTGAATTAACATGTTATCGACATATTAATCATGTTCATTCAGTGTTTCATTTTCTTAAAGGTTTAATAACAAATGAATCACGACTGGAGATTCCATTGGTTATTGGCGAATCATTGGCCGATAAAACTAGGTTACACGGCGTGTGGTCGGAGAACACGCCGTATACTCATGTGTATTGTATCTAGATGCATCAAGCAATTAATTACACACAGTGTGTTTATTGCACACATCATGTTGACTAGACCTACTTGGAAACAGACAAAGTGGATACAGGGTGTGTGACTTGCTTGTACAAACCACGTAGTCCGGCCAAGTTAACCCACTGAAGCCCCGAGCGTGTGACTTGGATATTCCGCAATTGACATACACGGCATGTAGTTGAATGTACATGTCGTTTTGTATCCCATTAACATAAAAAAATTAAAATTACATTAAATTTAAAAATAGCATCACGAAAACCATATTTTATTGATTGGAGCACCGTCGTGTGTTTGACAATTTAATAATGGTTTTAAGGAATTTTAAATGCTCAATTAATTTCTTGAAATTAATATTTTATTATTGGTTCTACCATTTATTTTTCATTAATGCCATTAATGATAGGTATCTCCAAATATGATAGGATGTTCACTAAAATGAAAGGGAATTAATCAATTAATTAATTAATTAATTAATGCAAGCGCGTTTATCTTATATAAAAAAACGAATAATGAAATGAATACTAGCCATTTACCTGTGTTTATTTGTTGCTTGTATGACCACTCACGTGCTTGACTAAGACCTGTGTATGTGTTGGATATTTTAATTTAATTTAATTTATTACATGAGTTTGAAATTATTTAATATTAAATTAAATGGTGGCATGTGTGTCATCTCTCCCTTCATTATTACGTAGGACCTATGTATCCAACCAAATTTATATAACCCCTTTAACCAATCCTTTGGTTCCCCTTACCTGCATGGGAGTAATAAATAGTTGTAATTAATTGAGAATCCTAAGGCATGTGGAGGCGGTTCAAGACAGAACCACAATGATGCCAACCCAGGAGATACACAGGTGGACAGGTGGAGTGTTGTAACTCATGTTAGGACCGAAAGTAGGAGTTAATTCCCCTTGGTTAAATCTTGGTTTAATGCCCACTCATTAAATTAATCGTGATAAATCTCATGATTGGGTCATTTAATTAATTAATTATTTATATCTTTGAAATATTTATTTTATGGATACAAGACCGCGATCAAATAAATAATGGGATTAACGTGCAAAGAATGAAATAAAAAAAATGAATTATGCATAATTTTTTTATCCAAACATGGTTAATTAATTAAGTGACATCCACTTAATATTAAAAACACTTGTATAGGATAAGACCAGATAAAATTTATGTATAATAAATTAAAATCCTTCAATTAAATATTAAGTCAGACTAACCCTTTCATTAGTTAATTGAAAATTAAACCACAAAACTAAATGTAGCACATGCCCAATGTCTAGACAATTACTTTTATCGGAGAGTTCACATGTGAGTTTTCTGTTGACATTACTAAAATTGTATTGTTTTTAAAGACCAAAGTATGTTCAATACAAATTTGGAAGGAAGTATTGAGAAAATCCAAGTCAATATTTCAGGATATGGGAATCCACTTTAGGGATCAAGGAGCTTCATGTTCACGGTTGTCAAGACCGCCTACCTAATTACTTTATTATGGTGTATATTGATATTTGTGTGTGTGCGCGTGTGTACTTTTCTATAAAAATTTCTGTTGATTAAGTTTTGTTGGAAATATATATTGGAAATTTGCACTCAACGTTTTTTTTACAAATTCACATTAGAAATTTCCATTGAAAATTTGCATGAAAAGTTCTCAATGTAAATTTTCATGGCAAGTTTCTAGTATAAATATGTGAATGTATTTATGTATGTATATACTTATATTAATATATATGTATATACATACAATACATGTATGTATGTATTTTTACACTGGAGATTTTCTTGATAATTTTCCATAAAAAATATTTTCTGTATTTATATTAGGACACACACATATATATACACTCTCACACTCCCTCTCATGCACACACACACTGAGTATAAAATAATCATTGAAAATTTGCTTTTGAAATCAAAATGGGAATTTTCACTAAAAGTTTCAAAAGAAAATTTATGCTAAAAATTTCGAATGGAAACTTTCAATGAAAATGTATTGTGAAATTCCACATTTTTTATTTATGTATTAACATCTTTGCACTCTAATTTTAAGTGAGAATTTAAAATGTAAAATTTATGAGGAAATTTGCGCTATAAATTACTGTTGGAAATTTTCACTTGAAATTTCCCAAGGTAATTTCCTTAAGAAATCAGCATTGGAAATTTCCTCATGAAATTAGTAATTTAAATTTTCATTGCAAAATCAAATTGTTATTTATGTGTCAATATATTTGCACTCAAATTTTAAATATGAATTTATTTTTGAATTTGGGTATTCAAATTTTGAGTACAATTATAATAAAAATTATGTGAAATTCTGCATTGCGGAAAGTTGAACAAAAAATTTCAACCGCGCTCTGTTCACGCCTGGTGTTTTTCTTTCCCTTTTTTTCAAGATTTAAATAATCTCAAAATCAGATTCCGTATCTTGTCAATCCCACCTTATACGGATCATATTTTTAAAATTTAAACCAATCTATGCCTCCTATAAATTTCAACCGCGCTCTGTTCTTCCTCGGTAGTTGTGGATCCGGGCATGGGGGAGGGTAATGGGGAATGCATACCGTCTGAAATTGTTTTTGGGATCCTCAGTTGGGTGACCTTAGAAACCCTGAAGACGTGCAGGATGGTGTGCAAGGAATGGAACCGCATCACCCGGGGCTCCAACTTTATCGACCAACACATGCTTCGATCCAGAATGATTTCAGGCTATCTTGTTAAACCCCACGCCCTCAAACTATATACTCCCCTTATTCGTGTAAAGGAGGCCCAAGCGAAAAGGGGCATTCCCTTGGATTTTGTGTCTCCCGAAGTCACCATATTGGCGTCTTCCAACCAAGGCCTGCTATTCTGCCATGACGGCAGCCCCCAGGCAGTCCATCGCCTCTGCGTCTGCAAACCTACCACCAAACAATTACAACGCATACCAAACCCCTACCAAGACTTTTGTTTTAGTGACCAAGTGGGGCTGCTCATAATCACCACCCATCCTCTGCACTACAAAATCATACGCTGGTGAGCTTCTAGTTTCCCTGCCAAAATTTATTAGATAATAAAAAAAATTAACTTCCTAAAATTGGTAGATTGATAAACTATTTTGGGATTTACGGATAAAATTAGAAAGGTTTATTTGTTTGAGTTATGTTATTGAGCAGGCGTGCAGACTTACGGAAAGAAACCGTCATGCACTTTGATGTGTTTGACTCGGAGGCATGGCGGTGGAAGTCGAAAGACGACTTTGAGCTGCTCGATTTGCGAGGAAGGAGGTGCGGGTTTCCTGTGGTGGTGCAGGGGGTGTTCCACTGGATGGTGCCGGACAACAAGCATATTCTGAGCATCAACGGCTACAGTGAGAGATGGGCCCTCCAAGAGCTGCCGCCGGGGGTGTGTGGAGATGACTACAGATGGAAGATGGGTAGCGTGGTGGTGGTGGTGGGAGGGATGCTGGGGGTGGTCCGGAAATCTGAGGAAGGAGACTTGCAGAGGGAAGTGTGGGTGGTCGAGGAGACCGGAAAGGCATGGACGAAGTGGGGCGTGATCGCATGGCAGCACAGCATATGGTTGGGTATGTTCGGACCAGCGCAGTTGAATTTTCAGTGGACTCCCGGGATGATGAATTTAGGGTTTCGCTCCGACTGGGAGCCATGGGAGGAGTCATAGTTACCAGAACTGTTGAACATGCCCCTGCATGTGTTACGGTTGCAATGAAATGAATTCGTTTTTATTTAATACAATTTGTTTTATTAGTTTTTCTACTTTGCATGACTGCATGACACTCCTACATAGGTGTTTTCCCATTTCCGGTTCTATTCTATTTTATGTGCCCGTTTTGTTTCTCGAACCCGGATCATTGTTTTTCTTATGATAGCTTGCGACATGTTTTTGGACCGTCCATTGAGCGTGATCCAATGTTCCAACTTGGCTCCCGGCGTGTTTCTTCGATCACCTTCGATCCGTTGCATCGCCGTCCTGCCTATCTTGTTGCGCCACTTGGGTTATGCCCTGTCCTGACTTCGGTTATGGGAACCCTCCTTTTGATCTCCACCGTCCACACGGCTGCCATCCCGTGCCTCTGCCTGACCTGCCTGACATTTCCTCTAGTTCTCATTCATTGCACCCCACAGGCTGCTCTTCTCGGCGAGCTCTTTGGTTTCCTCTCTCGTTCGTTGGAAAACCTCTGCGGGCGAGGTTCTGCTCCGGCTCCGCGAAGAAGATGGACAAACCGTCGAGGAGACTCCGACCACCCGCACTCCCCTTTGCTGCTATACGTGCCACCTCCTACAACCGGAGTACTTCTCCAGTGAAGACTCAGTGGGGATCGTCTCGATTATGGGTATTCGAACGACTGCGCCTCAAGCGGTAACAATTTTGATAATATTTCCATTGTAACCAAGATCAGGTTTGTAGTTTTTGGCTCTGTAGCAACTTATCTTTTTTTTCGTCATGTATACTGTTGTATCCTGCTCATGTGTGTGCGTGAGTCCGTCCAGAAGTGGACGAGGCTGACTCTACGTGGCAGGGTTGACCACTGCCCCTAGTTCAGTAAGCTAGGCATCCTCGGATAGTTTTCGTGGTTTTTTTAAATTTTTGCATTCGAGTCTGTATTCTGTGATTGTCTTCTTTCTTACTTTCTTAATAAACCGGTTGCCCTGGTGGTGTTCTCGCCGTGCACATAGGTCCCCTTGGGACCGAAGCACGTTACATCTGCTGTCCTCTTTACATTCATGCACTGGCTGTTTATCTTGTCCCAATATCTTGACTGAGTTTGTCATTCTTGATCCATTTCATTCACAACTAATCTGTTAATTCAAAACTTACCAGTTTGTTCACCATTATACGAACAATGGATCTTGGCTTATTTAGGGTTTAAGTAATTAACCCCAACAAGTGGTATCAGAGCCTACTGTTTCGTTGCTATGGGTTTGACTAAGTTTATTATTGATAAGTTTGATGGTGAGAATGATTTTAATTTATGGAGAATTAGGATGATAGCCTTGTTAGATCATAATGACCTTATTGATGCCCTCGCTGGCTTTAGGATGAAAATCACCACAACTACCCCTGATGGGCAGGCTGCCACCACTTTTGTAGATGTCCCTGAGGAGACCCTTATGAAAGCCCGTAGTTTAATCCTTTTATCTTTAGGAGACAAAGTCTTAAGAGAAGTTTCATATGAGTCCTCAGTCGCTGGTATATGGTCCAAATTGGAATCCCTTTATATAACAAAATCACATGTTGGGAGGATATATAACAAAATGAGATTATATAAATTCAAAATGCTCCATGAAACTGCATTCAGGATACACATTGATGAATTTAATTAAATCTTTTTAGACCTAGCCAACATTGACATTAAATTGGATGATGAAGACTCATCCATTATATTGTTAACATCATTAGATGATTCATTTAATTCTTTTAAAGACTCTACGATATATGGGAAAGACACATTAACTCTTGAGGAAGTAAAATCCGCTTTGCTCTCTAAATACCTTCAAAGAAAGGGTAGTGTGAAAAATGAGGTCGAGGGTTTAAATAGTAGGGATAGAAGTGAATCTAGAGGCTGAAATGAATCAAAGGGTAGAAGAAAAGACAGGGGTCAACCTAGAAGTATATAAGCAAGTCTAAAGGCAAGCTAATCAAACGTTTTCAATGTAAACAACCTGGACATATTAAGAGGAATTGTCCTAATAGGAAGGGTGACTATAAAGATAATAATAATGACCATTCCCCATTAGTTGGACAATAATTTGAGACTAATGACGTGTTAAATGTCACCGATAAAGCCATCTCAGATGAGTGGATCCTGGATTCAGGATGCTCATTCAACATGTGTCCTAGGAAGTATTTTTTTACTGAGTTGAGGGAAGTCAAGCTTAGTGAGGTTTTTCTAGGGACTAATAGGAGCCTCCGCATTATGGGTATAGGCTTGATTTCACTTGAGCTTTAGGATGGGTCTGTCAGGTCTCTTGAGGATGTTAGGTGGGTACCCGAATTGAAAAGAAACCTAATATCCCTAGTAATCCTTGACCAGAAAGGGTATGGCTTGAAGTCTGGATCTAGAAGCCTTAGAGTATCCCAATGATACCTCACAGTTATGAAAGGAACCCTTCGCAATGGCCTATATGTGTTTGATGGAAAAGTGTATAGAAATAAGTTTAATGCCTCTTCTAGTTCAGATATTGATTCCACTACTTTGTGGCATTGGAGACTATGGAATGTTAGTGCCAAGGGTCTTAGTGAACTTAAGAAACAGGGCCTTCTACGTAACATCCCTCCAAGTAGTCTTCCCTTTTGCGAAGACTATGTATATGGGAAGTCCGGGAGGGTCATTTTCAGTTGGTATTTGTATAAGTCTAAATAACCTCTTAAATGTGTACATTCTGATATGTGGGGTCCTTCTAGGGTCACCTCCCATGGTGGAGGCTTATACTTTGTGACGTTTATTAATGATTTCTCTAGGAGAGTATGGATTTATATGCTCAAGCATAAGTCTGCTACCATTTAGGATTTTAAGAAATGGAAAGCTACTGTAGAGAGTGAGAGAAATAAGAAACATAAGGCCTTAAGGACTAATGATGGTTTAGAATAGCTATCCAATGAATTCGTCGAGTATTGTGAATCTGAAGGAATTAAGAGATACCAGACTGTTGTAAAAACTCCACAATAGAATGGGTTAGCAGAGATAATGAATAGGTATATTCTTGAGAGGGCGAGGTGTATGTTGTCCCACTCTAAACTCCCCCGGTCATTTTGGTCCAAGGCTGCTTCAACAGCAGTGTACCTCATTAACTATTTCCTATCTTCTTCCAACTCCTTTAAGACAGCTGAATAACTCTGGAGGGGCACACCCTCAAATCTTGCTCACCTAAGGATATCTGGATCCACAACTTAGGCACATTCATGTAATGATAAGCTAGATCCTAGGGATGTTAAGTGTATATTCATGGGATATCCAGAGGTTGTTAAAGGGTATAGTTTATGGTAGATAAACCTGGTTACTAGAAATGCATCGTTAGCCGCGATGTTATCTTACATGAATCTAGTATGTTTGAAGACAAGGAACCTGAACATGTTGCATCTCCTGAAGAAGATGCATAATCCACAGGGGTCCTAATAACTTTCAGTGTTGAAGTCCCTTTGAGATCCGGTGACCAACCCCAGTCTAGTTTTGGCCCTTTTTCTTCGGTTAAAAAAGCCCAACCTAAATCAGATTCCAGTTCGGAATCAAAAACCCGAGACTCATGAACTTGATGACCTAAGCAGCTATCAGCTTACTCGAGACAGAGAGGAGAGTTATTAGACCTCTAGGCCAGTTTATCCCGGAAGATATTGCTACCTATGATTTCAGTTCATCTCAGGACTTCTTTAATGAAGAGCCCCAAACTTATAAGCAAGTTGTGAAGTACAAAGAAGCCAGTTTCTAGCAGGGAGCAATGCAATATGAAATGAATTCTCTTCTTCAGAACAATAATTGTGTTGGTGTTCCCAGACACAATAACCCAAAAGTTATTGGTTCTATATGGATTTATAAAAATAAAGAAACCAATGTTGGAGAGACTAATATCAAATTTAAAGCCTGCATGGTATCCAAAGGCTTCCTTCAATGTGAAGGCATTGATTAAAGTAAAATATTCTCTTCTTTTGTTAAGCATTCATCCATAGGGTTTTTCTTTAATTTTCTACCAAATTTGATCTTTATATTGAACAACATGATGTAAAAACTGATTTTTTACATGGTAGCCATGATGAAACAATTTATATGACCCCTCATGAAGGATTTTCAAAATTGTTCAAACCTAATCATGTATTTATTTTACATAAGTCATTCTATGGGCTTAAAAAATCTTCAAGACAGTGGTACAAAAGGTTTGATTCCTTTATGACTGAAAATCAATTTTCTAGAAGCAGATTTGATGCATGTGTGAATTTTAAGACTGCTAAACATGAATCTTTTTACCTTTTATTATATGTTGATGACATGATATTAATCTGCAAAAACGTGAGGAATACATATTCTTTTAAGCAAAAGTTGAATTGTTCCATTGAAATAAAATATTTAGGGCATGCAAATCAAATCCTTGGTATGGACATAATTAGGTATAAGAAGGCCAGAACTATGTACATATCCCAATATGATTTTGTTAGGAAGGTATTAAAGAGATACCTGTTTGAGCACATTAAACTGGTAAATATTCCCTTTGGACAACATTTTAAATTTTCCTTGACCCAATACCCTAAAAATGAATAAAAAAATGCCTTTATGAATTAAATTCCATATGAAAATGTTGTAGGAATTCTTATGTATTCCATGGTCTGTTTTAGGCTAGATATAGCCTTTGATGTTTGTACATTGATCATGTTTATGGGGAAAACTGGTAATTCCCATTGGCATGCTTTAAAATGGATGTTAAGGTATGTTTCTATGTCTGCAAAACTATGCATTCGATATGGATTGAATACTAATTTTGATGATGATATTGTTGGGTTTTTTGACTCTGACTATGTTGCAAATATTGACACCCGAAAGTCTATCACTGGTTTTGTTTTCCTTGCATACAGAGGACCGATCTCTTAGAAACGAAACCTGAAATCAGTGGTTGCGCTTTCTATTACTGAGGCAAAGTATATTGCATTGATAGAAGCTATTAAGGAATTGATTTTCCTTATAGGCTTTCTTTCTTGAGTTTTCATTATCTGCTGATATTTTAGTAGTTCACTATGATATCAAATCTTCCTTGCATCTATCTAAAAATTATGTATGCCATGGTAGATCAAATCACATAGACATCAGGTTATATTTTGTTAGGAATATTATAGAATTTGGTACAGTGAGTGTCACCATGATACCCAATAATGATAACCCAACTGATAGTTTGACTAAGGCTATTCTATTATCTAAATTCATGCATTGTATTAAACTTATTAATTGAGTCCCAATTCTATAATGTAGGTTGCGAGAACACCATAACTAATTTTTATTTGATTGCAAGGTGGATATTATTTTGTTGAAAATGCCCTTGCATGTGTTATGGTTGCAATGAAATGAATTCATTTTATTAGTTTGTTTATTTAACACAATTTGTTTTAATAGTTTTTCTACCTTGCATGGATTCATATAAATCCTACATGGGTGTTTTACCTTTTCTGGTTCTATTCTATTTTATGTGCTAGTTTTGTTTTTGGAACTAGGTTCATTGTTTTCCTTATGAAAGCTTGAGGCATGTTTCTGGACCATATATTGGGCATGATCTGATGGTCTATCTTGGATCCTGGTGTGTTTCTTTGATCACTTTCGATCCATTGCATCACCGCCCCGCCTATCTTATTGCTCCACTTGGGTTATGTGCTGTCTTGGATTCAGTTATGTGAACCGTCCCTTTGATCTCCTCCATCCACGTGACTGCCATCTCGCGCCCCCGCCTGAACTGCCTGACATTTCATACGGAACTCATTAATTTCACAAACATGGGTTTCTCTTCTCGGCGAGGTCATTGGTTTTCACTATGGTTCATTGGAAAACCTTTGTGGGTGAGGTTTTTCTCTGGCTCCATGTAGAAGAAGGACGGACCATCCAGGAGACTCTGGCCACCCACAATCCCCTTTGGCACTATACGTGCCACCTCCTGAAACTGAAGTACTTCTTCGATGGAGACTCAGTGGGGATCGTCTCAGTTCTGGGTATTTGGATGACTATGCCTTAAGCAGTAACAATTTTTATAATATTTTCGTCGTAACCAAGATCTGGTTTGTAGTTCCTGTCCCTATAGAGACTTATCTTTTTTTGTCAGGTATACTATTGTATCCTACTTTTGTGTTGTTTGAGTCCATCTAGGAGTGGATGGGGCTGACTCTACATGGAAGGGTTGACCACTGCCCCCTGGTTCAGTAAGCTCAGCCCCCTCAGACAGTTTTCATGTTTTTTTTAATTTATGCATTCGAGTATGTAATCTGTGATTGTCTTCTTTCTTGATTTCTTAATAAACTGGTTTCCTTGGTGGTGTTCTCGCTATTCACATTGGTCCCCTTGGGGATGAAGCACGTTACATTTGTTTTCCTATTTACATTCCTGCACTGGTTTTTTTATCTTTTCCCAATATCTTGACTGATTTTTTCATTCTCGATCCATTTCGTTCATAACTAATATGTTAATTCAAAACATGCCAATTTGTTCACCATTATATGAACAATAGATCTTGGATTATTTAGGACTTAAGTAATTGACCCCTCGGTTTCTCTTCTCAGTGAGGTCTTTGGTTTTCTCTTAGGTTTATTGGAAAACCTCTTCGAGCGAGGTTCAGCTCTGGCTCCTCAAAGAAGAAGGACGAACGGTCCAGGAGACTCCGGCCACCTGCACTTCCTTTTTCTGTTGTACGTGCCACCTCCTGCAAATGGAGTACTTCTACGGTGGAGACTTAGTGGGGATCATCTTGATTATGGGTATTTGGACGACTACACCTCAAGCGATAACAGTTTTGATAATATTTTCATCATAACCAAGATCTGGTTTGTAGTTATTGGCTCTGTAGTGACATATATTTTCTACATCATGTATACTGTTGTATCATGATTGTGTGTGTGTGTGAGTCCATCCAGGAGTGTATGGGGCTGACTCTATGTGGCAGGGTTGACCACTTCCCCCTAGTTTAGCAATCTCGGCCTCCTCGGATAGTTTTCGTGGTTTTTTGTATTTTCTGCATTTGAGTCTGTAATCTATGATTGCCTTCTTTCTTTCTTTATTAATAATCTCATTGACCTGGTGGTGTTCTCACTATGCACGTAAGTCCCCTTGGGGCTGATGCACGTTACATCTGTTGTCCTCTTTACATTTCTGCACTAACTGTTTCTCTTGTCCCAATATCATGATTGAGTTTGTCATTCTTGATCCATTTTGTTCATAACTAATTTTTTAATTCAAAACTTACCAATTTGTTCACCATTATACGAACAATGGATCTTGGATTATTTAGGTTTTAAGTAATTAACCCCAATAAGAACAGCCTATAAAACAAACATTCCCCCCGTTATTCATTCAACCAGCGTTGAACCTATTTTAATAAAGAATTATTTAGAACCTGTTAAGTTTCCAGGGCCCGCAGCGGAAGCCGGTGGGCTGGGGATTTTAAAATTTTTGTCGGCGATACGACAGAACATGTCGTCGCCGATGATCCGATTCCCGGATAGGTCCAAGGATCTCACATAGATTGTAAAGAGCACAAAATTAAAAAGAAAACTTACCCATTTCATACCTGAAGCCGTTGTCGACCACAACTTGTCGTCGATGATCATTGCACTAAGGATCTATAGCAGGATCCCTCTAGATCATCCACACATGCTTCAGAAATCCACAGTAACGCCGATTGTCGAACTCCGGGTGCAAGCGTGGTGAACCGACGATATATTCGATGTTCCAACGATCACCGCATCGTCGGTCTTTCAATGTGTGAGGAGAAACTCGATCTGAGCTTGGATCGAGAGATTCCCTCTCTAGATAGCGGGAGGAGAGAGTGGCTCTGGCCAAATTGACATAAATAGTTGTTGCACTTGAGCCCCTCTCCTCTATTTATAGCGGATCATGGAAATTACCCTGTTGGGTTCCCCGACCCCCGTTAATTCCACGTCCACTAAATAAATAACTATGATGACTTAAAACTGTGTCAATATTATTTATTTATTTTATCACAAACTTGTAATATATATGAAATATATTATGTGATAAAATATGAGCCATTTAACTCGACTTGTTGTCCTGCTTAATATTAAGAGAACCTTGAATATTAAAATAATATTTGTTCGATTAATATTTTATCGTATATAATGAACTTGTAAATACATTAAATAAATTCAATCCCAAATATTCATAACTTGAATATTAATGAATTTATTTAATTCTTTTGGTGATCAACAACATGGAAAAAGCCCAGACCCCATGGAGGGGCCCACTATGTCCATATACCTATTCAACTGAATAGGGTGGATTCTTGAATACGCTATTGTGTGTGACCCTCTAGGCCCTTATCTCAATAGTAGTGAATAAAATTCACAGACCAAGAGTGGGGTCTAGTAACCCGTCAGGGCCCCTAAAGAGATAAGGATATTCATTGCAACGACTGCCATCCTACGAACACTAACTGTGTACTATAGTCTCTTTGTCATTAAATATCTCATAAAGCAGGATGCACTCTTGTGTCATCGTCCTTATCTTGCTTTATTATTTGTTGATCTATCCGGATGGATTTTCCTTTCTACTACTTTGGACAAAGACTTATGAAGGTGGAACCATCCTGATCAACCAGGCCTGAGATATACAACTTCCTAAACTTGGAAGTGAAAAATCCTTTCTTAACCATTGAACCAACGTCATACCACTAACGACGCACCCGACACAAACTACCTCTCAATGACATTACTTCCATGGTTTTTGCCTTGCATCAAAGTACATAATTAAATGATATAAATTGGTAATGGTCTCAAGTCAAGAGACCAATACACATGTCCATAGATAGGAACAACCAATGACATCCAAAACATGTGGTGTTCATATTGACGGGTCTGTCCTCAGGATCTCACTACTAAGGATCACCAAGTGCGAACTTCATGAGAAAAGTCTCAATACTTATGATCCCCCAACCCCTAATAGTGAGACATCTACTATGTCCAGTCAGTAAGATGTATCTAGAATATAGAACATATATTTAAGATCAATTTCATTGTATCTCGAGGTTCTCCTTATAGCCTGGGATCTTCTACAACCTCTTGACATGACAATTAACCTTTGGACATTACCATTATTATAGTGGACATAGAAAAGTCTGCACTATAATGGTAAGATATCATCATGCATATCTTACTGTACACATGATACAGTAATCAAAAGTACTGCATAGTTGGGTATAGGGCACCCACTATTACAACACTCCCACTTGCCCTAGAGCCAACTTGATAACTAAACTTGTTAGCTACTCACATGATAAATACCATGCTTCTATTGAGTAACGGATTTAACTACTGGGCCTGCCACGTTTTTACCGTATGGAATATCTACTATATCCGACCTCAACGACTTGAGTAAAACTTCTCAAGATAATGTATCTCCGAGTATATCACTTTGTTCATTGTCATAACTTGACAACTTGAATAGTAAGAATATAATAATTCTTATTATGATAATACTTTTCTCACTAGGTGGGAATCCAAGAATTGGAACAAATCGTTGCAATTTTTAACTACTTCTTAGCTGCCTTAGAAGCTGCAATGTACTCAGTATTTGTAGGTATGGATACCACTAGCTTTTTCTGAGATTGAATCGCTCATCTCCTTTACCTAACTATGATACTAGATCAAAATTGATCAAGGAATACTAGTATGTGTCCCACTAAAACTAGTATTACTTCCTCTCTATATTCCAGGTACATATCATTTGTACTTTTCGAAGTACAAGATGATAGTTCTGACTGTATCACTTGCAGTGCTCCTGGAAATAATTGATACCTGTCTATAATAAATTATATCCTGGCTGTATCAATTATTGTACATAATATGGCATATGTGATTGAACCATCACTAAATCATATAGTATCAATTCACAACTTTTAATCTCTTCCTATGTTCTGAACATATTAACTTGAAGAGATTAAGCCACGTGACATTGGCAACAATCCTGAACTTGAATTGTTTCAACTTGTATTTTTCAATACAATGTCACGATATGTACAATTGACTAGGACCAAACAACCTTTGGATATACCTAAGTGGATCCTGTTCCCTAGAACTTAGGTTGCTACTTGAATTCAATCATTGGAGAATTGCTTTTAACCATATCTTATCTACCCATAAGATCAAAATCCGTTTTCCATATGTTTCCAATCATATTTCCTTTGGAAAACATTGGCGCTCCCACTAACCTTTGGTAGACATAAGGCAAAGATTCATTTATAATGAATGCTCTAAGATATTTTTTCTTACTTTAATCCAGAATTGTATTTCAGTAACTTTCAACCCTTATTGGCACCATTTGATGTCATAATCTCTTTCTGGTTGCATCGTATAGACACCTTCCACGAAAAATGATCTTGACATCGAATGACCAATAAAAGATCTTTGAAGTTCATCTATGACAAGTAAAATTCTAATAGATTTAGGCGTACTGACTTGGTATAACCAATCGAGCATTATTGGTACCATACTTGTACCATCCATGTATCATTTCATTTGCATACCCACCGCAGTATTCAATTTATAAGCCCCTTTTCAATTTGATACATGAAATCCATTGTTGAATTTTAGTTGATCAAGTCAATCTTAGATCGTTGCCTTATACTACTTAATTGTATGATTTATTATTCTTAATGAAGAATATATCACCGGCCACAGTGAATATAAAACCATCACAATGGTTTCATTCTTCCTAAACAGTATGTGTCTTTGGAACATGCCAATTCCACATGTGCTTGTGGAACTTGTTCCTTATGCCAACCATTTGTGCATCTCGAGCATTGACTAAATACAAGTCAATTCAACTCCTACTATCTCTAATAGAGATGTGCACCCTTGTATAGAAATGTAGTCTAATACTTGACTACATCTTTTCTATCTTAGGGATTTAGTTAATATCTTAAGCAACTGTTAGGATGATTATCTTAGATAAAGAACGTGTTTAATCTTGATGCAGGTTTGTTTAAATCCTAACAAGCGTTTTTCATCTAAACACATCCTATGACATAATGTATTTCCATCATACTATGACTCGTATGATATCCATTTGTAATTTTAGTTGGCATATTGGTTATGGGTTTATAATGTTATTTTCTAATCACATTTTGAAATATGATGGAAGTTTCCGCAAGTTGCAACATTGATACAACTTACATCATAACTTTGATTTGTAAAATATGCTTTTAGGAATTGCTCCATGCTACATGTTTGTTGATCAATGTTAATATATAAGACTTTATCATCAATCCTCCTTATGAACATCAACACAGTAATGTAGATAAGGTAACATGCGTTTAGGAATTACTCCATGCTACATTATCATGATCGATGATTGCTTGGTCAAGATATTCTTCGGCCTACCGATCCGATGTAAATCATATCTTATGACCAAACTTATACTTCATCGGTACATTCCTTAATGACTTAAAGGAATATTATGAAGTATCTTTACCTCTAGATTTCTTTGGAATAGTTCACACTCTCGTGTTGAACTATCCTCGGAAGCTTTGTTGCGTACCTTTATTTCTAAAGGTTTCTTTGACTAAACTAAAGATGTCAATTATACCATAGGTGTTTAGCTGTGTCGAGCCTAAATACCAAACTTGGTATATTGATGACGTCCAATTTTATTTTTAATTGAAAAAGAATCACATTGCCACAACTGGGTAGGTCTTACATTTTATATTCATTATGTATTTCCATTGATTCAAGTAGTAGTGAACTATTTGTTGAGTATGTTACCACAAATAACATTCATTCCAAAACATGAAATAATGTCTTATAATTTCCAAATGGGCACATGAGATAAATGTTTTAGGTTATACTCCACAACATATTCAATTTTAATCAATCACTTGGAAATTAGAAGTTATGTGTTTCTTACCGTTGACTTAGGAATCACCCTTTCTCAGCTACTTGGAGAAGACACTTTACTTCTAGTAATGTTTCTCTACTTTCTTGGTTATTGTATTTCAATAAATATATGTGAAAAGAATTTTGTATTTTAATACCCATGAAGTATTAGAGAAAACAATACTTTTGTTTGATGAATATAAACTGAACGAGAAGCGGGTACTTGCTTCTTGTATTTCAGTTTTTAAACATCCGTAAATTTATTTAAATATGTGATGCAAATAACCTTCTGTTAAATAACCAACCACTTTACTTTGAAGGTCATGACGAAGGTTCCTTTGGCGCAACTTTCCATATGACTTTTCATCTTGTCATTCAATTTATTCTCCATAAGAATAAAATATGGTGTTGTATCCAATATTCTTATTACTTGGTGAATATAACCAAAAAGTAATGAAGTGCTCACTCCATACCATTTGTTTGTATCGTTAAAAAAAATAGCATAATTGAGTGTAAAAGGTAAAAGAAATGGGATGGAATGAAATATTGTGAACTATCTTTCACTTTACACAAACCGAGTGCGACCATCACATCGAAATACTGCTTCACTTTCTCCTCGAAAGGATCTTGGAGATGAGACTACATGTGATAATCATCCAAGTCTTGTTGTAGAGACCACAAATAACATCAGAATTTGATGATAGCATTATGAAAAAACAATCATATGCTTTATTCATGAGTCTCCTGAAAGTAGTTTTACACCCTCGCTTCCTGAGGTGGCATAATAGGTTGGGACACAAGCACCTTGAATTTCCATTATAGTGGTAATATGCACAAGTGCCTATACTAAATTTAGTAAATTCATGCTTAGTTTATACAATAACATTGTCTAATATTTATCGTAGTTTTATTGTGGTATTTCTTGCCATTATCTACAAATATACTTTAGCAGATTGTACTTTTATGTGATTACCTAATGTGACATTACTAATTATTTAATCATTAAATGTATCCCACTAATTTTTTTTCAAATTCTAGGAACCCTTTGTACTAGAATCGGAATACTCTTGAGTATTCTAGTGAAAAGGATCCCTAAAACTCCCTCATAGTCTACAATATATGGTTATGCCACTACTCGGAGGGTCCAAGGTAGGATTTTGTCTAGCCAACCGAATTAACTTGCGGTTCCTTAATCTGTTGAGTGAAGTCCCAGCTTCAAAAATAATTTAATGATTTACTCAACGATTGTCTCTAAAATTACAAAAAACAAGCTAAGGCTATATCTTTGCTGCAATTTTAGTTACATCGACCCACCACACAAATAAGAACTCCCCGGTAGTAAGAGGCACCCTCAGCTAAGGCATGAACCGGCACCTCGAACACCTGGTTTTGTTCAAACTTGAATGATGGAAGGCTGTTTGTGACTTAATATTTTCTTTGAGGGTTTTATTGGGTTTCTCTCTCTATGAATGTGATCCATTTCTATTAAACATTTTCATCTATGTTGTTGTGCTCAAAACTGAACTTTAATTGAAAAACACATGCCGCTTCATTATGTATTTTATTATCTATCATTTTATGTATTTTCCCACTGTTCTAAAATGCATAAAATAAAAAATAAATGCATAAAGGACATACTACTACCAGACTGGTCTTGAGCATCTAAAAGGCATAAGAGCATCGTACTAGAGTCGTATGCTTGACTCTTGATGCTGCTTGCCCTATCATGTATGTCTTCTGGTCTTCTGCAGTATCACCAAGTCTTGGCGGGGTTGACATCACGTCTTGGAGTACCGCCTCGTCTTGGTTGAATCCACGTGTCATCTTGCATCGTTGTACACCACATCATCTTAGCAGGGTCCACGTCGCTCTCCGTCTTTGTCCACAGTACAAAGATCCTCACGCACAGGCGAGGGGAACTCATGTATAAATGTACATCATATAAATATTGGGTGCACATGCCCTTATACATTTTAACCAAAAACTAAGACGATGCGCAGACCGTAATTTAATTAATTATACACATCGCACGAAGTTTAAATAATTAATTAAATAAATAATTAAAAGCAGACATTCTAGGGTTGGTGCTCAAGACCAGTTGTCCGGTATAAAATATTGCGCGATAAAAATTAAAATGCATAAATAAGTACAAGGTTTATTTAATTTAATAAAATTAAATAAATTAAAAAATTAAAATAATTTAGTTAATTATCTGTCATGTAATTAATTTAATTACTAAAAGTAAATTAATTTTAACCTTGGGTATTAAAAATTTTATTAGTTAAACCATAAATTAATATTATAATTAATTAATTAATTAAATTATTAAATTATATTAATTATGGAAAAACCAGGTTCTGCAACACCGAGCAGGCCTAATGCGGGTCACGCTAAACTCGCACAAACTCGTTTTGGGCTATGCAATGCCTATTCTTGGAATTTGACAGCGATGCAAGTTTGCTCAAATTCGTTTTGAATTTGACCAAATGCTCCATGCCATTTATGGGCTAAATCGGGTCGGGCCGTTTACCGGTACCTGGCAGCGGAGGGGTGCAGGGCTGCACCGGGACTGCTGAGGGTGGCTTTGGGGAGACCCACACCTGTAGTGAGTGCACGACAACAGGGTGATGCGGGGCCCGGGAGTCTGGCGCGATGTGACTTGTCTGGAGAGGGAGAACCCAGACTGGGCGGCGTGTCAACGACCCGAGTGAGCGAGCACTCGGTTCGTGGTGTGGTTGGTTCGGGTTGCTTGCCTTCAGTGTGGCTGGAGCAGCTCTGGACGAGGCGGCCCGAGCGGCGGATAGGAGGAGGGGCGACGGGACCGTGCCGGGTCGCTGTAGGCTTGCGTGCTGGCTGGAGCAGGTCCATGTGGAGGGGTGCATCGGTTCTATAGGACATCGGCCGGGGGTCCGCTGGGAGAGGGGCATGCTGACAACTTGCAGGTGCGGTGCCCTGCTGTTGTGCGTCGTGCCAGAGAAGACATGGAGGAGGGTCAGCCGGGCGAGGTGGCCTGCAGAGGGTGCGCCGTGCGGTAGTGCGCCTGGGCGAGCGTCGGCGCTAGCCTGAGGTGCGGCCGATCGGGTCCGCTGGGAGAGGGGCGGCCGGGGGCTCTCACGTGGGTAGGGTGTTGTGCCGGTGTAGTGACCCGGTGGCGCTGCGGAGCACCATGCGGGAGGAGGGAGGGGGTCCGCTCAGACCCCCTACTGTTCTTTTTTTTTCTCTTTTCCATGAGCAAGACCCACTTTTTCCCTTTTTTGTTTCATTCCATCACCCATCCCACTTTTATCCTTTTTTTTAATTTTAAGACTTCTTTTGAAGTCTCTCTTTTGCCCCATTTTTATTTATTTTTCTTATTTTCAAAGACTTGACCACCAGTTCAAGTCATCTCCCTTTTTTAAACATCTTAAAGGCTATTTTAGCCTCTAGATATAATAATAATAAAATATTATTTTAATATAATAATTTTATTATTATTATAATTTTATTATTATAATTAGATTATTATAATTATATAATTATAAGAATAATATAAATTATAATAATTATAAATATATTAAAAATATTAATACCCTTGTTCAAAAAATGAAAACACGATCCATTCCGAAAATTTTGAATGACCATATCTTAGTCATTTGAAATTAGATTGAATCACGGTTTAAATGGTTGTGACCGATTTTAAACCATCTAATTAAATTTATGCAAATTAATTTTATTTGGCTCAAAAAATCTACGTGTCTCCCTCTGATACACCTGTTAGGTTTCCGGGGCCCGCAGCGGAAGCCGGTGGGCCGGGGATTTTAAAATTTTCATCACCTAGATGACAGAACTTTTCGTCGCCGATGATCCGAGCCCTGGATAGGTCTGACGATCTTGCGTAGATTATAAAGAGCACAAAATTAAAAAGAAAACTTACCTATTTCAGATCTGAAGTCGTTGTCGACTGCAACTTGTCACCGACGATCATTACACGAAGGATCCATAGTAGGATCCCTCTAGATCATCCACACACGCTTCCAAAATCCACAGGAATACCGATCGTCGAACTTTGGGTGCTAGCGCGGTGATCTGACGATATATTCGACATTCTGATGATCACTGCATCGTTGATCTTGCGATGCGTGAGGAGAAACTCGATCCGAGCTCAGATCGAGAGCTTCTCTCTCTAGAGAGCGGTAGGAGAGAGAGGCTCTAGCCAAATTGACATGAATAGTTATTGCACTTGATCCCCTCTCCTATATTTATAGCAGATCATGGAAATTACCCAGTTGGGTTCCCCAACCCCTGTTAATTCCACGTCCACTAAATAAATAACTGTGACGACTTAAAACTGCATTAATATTATTTATTTATTTTATCACATACTTGTAATATATATGAAATAAATTACGTAATAAAATCTGAGCCATTTAACTCAACTCGTTCTCCCACTTAATATTAAGCGAACCTTGAATATTAAAATAATATTCGTCCGATTAATATTTTCTTGCATTTACTGAACTCGTAAATACATTAAATAAATTCAATCCCAAATATTCGTAACTTGAATATTAATGAATTTATTTAATTCTTTTGGTGATCGACAACATGGACAACCCTCATACCCCATGACAGGGCCCACTATGTCCATATACCTATTCAACTGAATATGGCGGATTCTTGAATACGCTATTGTGTATGAACCTCTAGGCCCTTATCTAAATAGAAGTGAATAAAATTCACAGACCAAGAGCGGGGTCTAGAAACCCATCATGGCCCCTAAAGAGATAAGGATAGTCATTGCAATGACTACCATCCTATGAACACTGACTATGTACTATAGTCTCTTTGTCCTTAAATATCTCATAAAGCAGGACACACTCTTGTGTCATCGTCCTTATCTTGCTTTATTATTTGTTGATCTTTCCGGATGTATTTGCCTTTCTACTGCTTTGGAAAAAGACTTATGAAGGCAACACCATCCTAATCAACCAGACCTGAGATATTCTACTTCCTAAACTTGGAAGTGAAAAATCCTTTCTTGACCATTCAACCAACATCATAACCCTAACGACACACCCGACACAAACTACCTCGCCACGAAATTACTGCCATGGTTTTCTCCTTGAATCAAAGTACATAATTAAATGATATACATTGGTAATGGTTTCAAGTCAGGAGACCAATACACATGTCCATAGATAGGAACAACCAATGACACCCAAAACATGTGGTGTTCCTATTTATGGGTCTGTCCTCACGATCTCACTACTAGAGATCACCAAGTGAAAAATTCATGAGAAGAAGTCTCAATGCTTATGATCCCCGAACTCCTAATAGTCAGACATCTACTGTTTCCAGTCAGTAAGAGTTTTCTAGACTATAGAACATATATTTAAGATCAATTTCATTGTATCTCGAGGTTCTCATTATAGAATGGGATCTGCTAAAACCTCTTGACCCGAAAATTAACCTTGGGACATTACCATTATTATAGTGGATGTAGAAAAGTCTGCTCTATAATGGTAAGATATCATCATGAATATCTAACTGTACACATGATACAGTAATCAAAATTACTACATAGTTGGGTCTAGGGCACCCACTATTTCAACAACACCGACGTGAGGCAATACCTAAAATTACATAATGTTATCACTACATTCATTTTTCTCTTTAGAGGAAAATATATTTATCATTTTCTACTCATAATAAATGATGATTTTATATATCAAGGTGTGGTGTGTAAAATTTGACTATTAATTTATAATATATTATTAACATCATTGTGATCATCCTCTTAATGGTTCTCTTAGACCATTTGAAATATGGTATATAATGATTAATATTTATTTTAATCAACATTCATAACATATGATATACACTCATAGAGAAATAATAATACACATTTCCATTTAATTGATGCATTTTCAGGTGGCATGTGGGTGCACCCATATTTATATTTCATAATTTTTAATTTATACAGATATTGGAAATTCACTTCAAATATATCTGGTAGTGATTTAAATTGTTTATCTAAAAAACATGAAATCTATGGTAAATCATCATACAAGGGAATTCAAAATAACAAAATGAGAATGCATAATTCTCTTATAAGTGATAATTTAGTAGAAAAATATACATTAAATAAATAAATCAATCTCCCCATGATAGATTCCTACTATTTTATAAATAAATTGATGATGATGTATACTTGTATCAATAATTTTTATTATAATTGACACTTCATGTCCTAAATGATCATGTCATATATTTAATGTGTTAGGATCAGTAAACTTTTGGTTTAATATAATTATCCAAATGGAAGAAACTACAGGCTAAAAAACCCATGGCCCCAAAAATTTATTAGAAAAAGATAAAGACATAGAACAAGGGGTTGAGAAAAAAGTGTGTGTCAGATACGCCACCATAAGAACATAAGTAAAACAATGCATCCCCACAAGATAATATAAAAGAGAAATTATTTCCCTCTTTATCATAAATTTCCTACATTCTATGAATTCCCACGACCTCGAGGATGACATATTCTTCTCCATATTGGGGTGACCCATGGGCCTCCTCCATCATCCAACCAATTATCAAATCCCACCTTATCATGTACTACATTTGGCATTTCAATAGGTTGAGATAATGCTTCCTTATGTACTAATGCTTTTATATACTCTATAGGCTCCTAGATAGCCTCCAAACCATGTTGCACAATAGGTTCATTTTCAGCCAGCTGGCTTCCATCTTGATCTAAATATATAGCCCCCACAACTAGTCTTTGTTCACTGAGGTCCTATTTAGAAGTGGGGGTATTGGAGATTTCATCCACCTCCACATTGAAAGGAATATCCCAACCCTTCTTAAGACACTTCACATAGAAAATTCCAATGTTGGGAGTACTAATGGAGTTGATAATAGTGAATAAATTTACCATATGTCGAATAAATTTGTCTAGATTCTTCTCCATATCAACATTCCCATCAACAACATTACCAGAACAACTTTCCCTGACCTCAACACAAGAAAATTCACATTGGTGAAGACTAGGAGGGGAATCCACATGCATAGATGGAAGATATCCATCCTAAACATACTATACAACTTCCTCCACATTCTTTTTTATTAGAATTCCATTAATAAAAACAAACTTGCATCTAGAAGGAGAATCTGCACCGCCCCTCTTGTTTATTCCCATCAAGATACACATGTTCCACTCGGTATCCATTCTTAACCTCATGAAATAGAGCTAGATCTTTAATTTTTGAGCTAACCACCTCTTTTCCCATAGAAAAAACTCATGTATAAGGTGGCACCTTCCCAGTAATCAAATAATGGCCCTCAATAAGCTCAGCCAGATCTCCTCCAACATCACTGTTAGGGCCCTCATCTTCATTGGAATTGCATCTGTCATCCCGTTTCAAAGAATAAGTATGTTGAGCTATGAAATGATCTTATTTTTCATTATTTATAGTAGGAGTGTCATTAATTGATTGACTAGATTTATAGACCGTAGACTCGAAAACTACATCAACAAAAGATAAGGAGGTATGATGTGATTTAGATTTAGTTTGTCCATATTCACTTCCCCCATGCCTCATGGAATATAGGGACTTACCTAGAAAATGAGAACTAGTAGAATCTCTCTTGTACACATCTCTTAGACCTTTGAAACCCATCAAATTACCCCTAACAATAGGATTCTTATCTACCGCATGCAATTTAAATTTAAATTTATCAATATTATGCCCAATGTTTTTTCAATTAGAGAATTTTATCCCTTTAAGACATCATTCTCTAAGATGTCCAATGTAGAAGAAATTGAAAAATGTCACGGACATGCTCATATTAAAAATCAAGTTCAAATTTCAATTCATACTCCTTGAAAAAAAATGATTCAATCATCAGAGAACCAAGATCAATTTCCATAATAATTCTAAAATAGTTCCCATACCTTGAAAGTTCAGTCTCTATGTAAAATTTTATAGGGGTACCGATAGAAGAAGAAACATCCTAGAGAATTTTAGGATTCTAAAAGTACCAATTTTAACCCCTAATCCAAACCCAGGACGGATTAGTTGATCTATAGGCTCTTGTTGGATTAAACTATTGTGGGAGAATCCTGATCTTCGAATAAAAATCACTTGAGAATTTTTTTTTGAGAAACACAATGAAATATGGAAGTGGTATAAATCAAAATAAATAAATAAGCATGCATGATTATTAACAAGGAAAACACCTCTGATGAAGAGGATTAAAAAACCACGAGACAATTCTGAAATATCCACTATAAATCAGAGAGTACAAAGAAATCCATGTAATTTCCAAACATGAATTACAAATGAGAGCATAGATAAACCAGTGATAAAACAACTCTCTGATATACCTCTTATTTCCCTATGAAAATCATCTCACCAACTCCATGCTTGAAAGATCCAACTGTGAAAAAATGCCACCCTTCTCTCGATGAAATACCACTACCTTGGAGATCAAATCTGAACATGCAGTAGCCTCACATGGTCTTGTGACACCTGAAATATTTATCTCTCACATGATCTTTACATCATGATGTACCACCAGTAATCAATCAGGATACACCACTTGATCACTACAATCAAGAAGAATCTTGATACTTAGACCTGATTAGTGATCATGTCGCCGCTTCTTCACACCTGCTCAATGTCGATGCACTGAACATGATACTGTAAAAACGGTATCCCATCACATCGTAGATCCACCATTGTTGCCTCATTCTCCATTGATGATGACCCACACGAGATATCATAAATGCATCAGCCCCTTTCCTCTTGATCTCGATGGACTACATCTTGAGCATCTCTCTCTCTTTTCACCACCAGTTTCTTCCCCTTTTAAATACTTCACTGTTTCCTTTTTCAATAATAGATAAGATATAAAATATATATCTTAAATTTAAAAATCACCATGTATATTCCATGTTAATATTCAAACAATTATATCATATAAATAGATATAAAAGATATATCTCTGTATGAGCAACACATGCGGTTATATCTGTGTGATAAGATAAAAGATATCTCATATTCAAAAACAATCTTATCTCAAATTTAGAAACAACCATGAGATGAATCCTATCAATCCCCCCCTTCAGCATGTCACTGGAGATACCATCCAAATAAATCAGTTAGATGGAAAACCTGATGGCATCACTCCAACCATCATCCTCTATATAAAATATGAAAAAACCTTTTATAACTCTAACATAAACATCTCTACTCCCCCTGTAAAAAATCCAAATGATGAAATCATTGCTATATCTGAATCTGCACTATCCTATCAAATAAAACTGAAACCATAAATATGTAGCTCCAGCATAATCGTGATCACCACATAATCTAGATAAACTACAAGAAAAATATCTCCCACTTCTCAGAACCTCAGGTAGCTAGTGAATCACCTCAATCTTCAATTTTTAATTCTTTATTCACCAGTCACACATTCTGATGAAAAGAATAAGGTGTAAGACCCAAAACAACTCTTTTAACCCGCTTTGTCTCCAAACCATATTCTGTATCATGCACCATCGGTCCTCTTTAAAACATCTAAAATTATCACATCAAATTTCATGACTGAACCATAATCTTGAATACCACTTGTTAGGGAGAGAATCCCGATTTCGGGATAAAAATAACTTGTAAAACAATTTATGAGAAACTCAATGAAATATGGAAGCAATATGAAGTAGAATAATTAAATATACTCACATTATTTTTAACATTTAAAAACCCTCTGATTCGTAGGATTAAAAAACCACAAGGAAAATCGGAAATATCCACTATGAATCAGAGAGTTCTAAGAATTCCAAGTAATTCCCAAACTTGAATTATCAAATATTGAGTGTAGATAAACCTCTGTGAAAACCATAGCTTGATATGCCTCTACTTCTCTCTGAAAATTATCTCACTAATTCCATGCTCAAAAGATCTATATGTGACAAAACATCAACCTTGTGTCGATGAAACACCACTACCTCCGAGATCAAATATAAACATGTATCTACCTCACACCATCTTGTGACACCAAAAGGATTTCTTATTCACATGATATCTCCATCATGATGTACCACCAATCATCAATTGGGACACTCCATATGATCATATCAATCAATAATAATCTCAATGCATGACCCCAATCATTGATCACATCATTTTATATTCAAACCTACACAATATCGATGTGTTGCATATGCTACCACAAGCACGATATCCCATCATATCATAGATCCACTGTCGATTCATCATTCTACATTGATGAAGACCCATAAGGGCTACCAAAAACATGGAATCCCCTTTCCTCTTGATGTCAGTGGCCTACATCTTGATTAGAAATCTCTCTATTCGCCACCAGTTGTTTCCCCTTCTAAAGGAATCATTTTATCCTTTTTAAAATATAGATAAGATAATAAATATATCTTAAATTTACAAATCACCATGTATCTTCAATGTTAATATTCAAAAACTTATCTCATATAAATATATATAAAAGATATATCACCCTATGAAAAACACATGTAGTAATATCTGGTGATATGATAAGAGATATATCATATTCAAAAACTATCTTATCTCAGATTTGGAAACACCCACTGGATGAACCATATCAATCTCCCCCTTTAACCGATCAAAGGAGATACCATCCAACAAACTCAGTTGGACCAAAAACCTATTGGTATTGCACCGACCATCAGTCTCTGTAGAAAAAATGATGAATCCCTTTTGGAACTCCAAGAGAAACCTGTATTCTCCCCCCTATAAAAGAAATCCAAATGCTGAAATCTTTTCTATATCTGAATCTGTATTGTCCTGTCGAACAAAATAAAAACTAGAAATATCTATATCCCCCATAATCATGATTAACACATAATCTATAGCACCTGTAAGAAATTCCCCCCCAACTCAAAACCCCGAGGAGCTGACACATCACCTTGATCTTCGATTTTTAATTCATTATTCACAAGATGCACATTCTGAAGAAAATAATTAGGTATAAGCCCCAAAACACCTCTCTAATCAAGATTTTCCTCCAAATCATATTTCTCCTCATGCCTTATCCATCCTCTTGAAAACATCCAAAATTATCACATAAAATTACTTTCCCAAACCATCATCTTTGATACCACTTGTTGGGGTAGAATCCTGATCTCAGGATACAAATCGCTTGTGAAACAATTTGTTTGAAACCCAATGAAATATGGAAGCGATATCAAGACGAATAAATAAATCATCATGCAATATTTTTAACATGGTAAAACCCTTTGATGTGGTGGAATATAAAACTAAATGGAAATTACAAAATATCCACTATGAATCAAAGAGTACAAATAAATTCATGTAATTTTCAAAGATGATTTATAAAATAAAGAGAGTATATAAACTTGTGTGAAATCCATGTTAGGATTCAACACATTTTTGAAGAGAGATAAAATTATTAATGGAGAGATTTATCTCAACATTAATAGAGGATTTTTTCCCAACATTAATGGAGAGTTAATTCTCAATATTAATGGATTTAAAAGTTAATGTTTACTGCATTTATTAATGATATAGGCTTGGTTTCTATATAAGAGGATGCAGTAACATCTTTTGGAAGGGTGTTTCAACACGATGTAGTCAATAAGAGAGAACCGAGAAGGGGGTGTCGCCTTTGCAGTTTCCCATGTGACTTGAGACACACAACATCAATCTTGAGGAGCAAGTTTTATTTTTTCTGATCATCTTTGATTTAAAATCAGGTTTCTTATGATCTTGGTCATTTTTCAGAAAATAGTTATTCTGTCAATGATATTCAGATCCCTACAGTTAGATTTATTGTTTTCTCTTCTTTCTCATATGATATTATTTTTTCAAATCTACTTTCTTCCTCTCTTGTCCACTGGTTATTTATTCTACTGTATCAAAGAGTTATACTTTTAAGATCCCTTTAATTCTTGGGAGTCTCTACCATCTACTCATTGATTATAGTTGATATACTTTCTATACTCGGTCTTTTAGTTTTTCCCTTTTGGGTTTTTTCATATTAAAAATTTCTGATGTCAACTTTATTGTATACACATATATTTTGTTGGTCGTTATGCATCTATTTTTATTTTTGGAGGTAATGATTTTATTTCCATTGCATGTTCACTTTACTTTTGTTTCCACATTCTTCACATGCCGTCTTTCCCCAATATCAGGTATTGATGTTGATGTTTCATACATTCATTTTTTTCATGAGAATTATTGATTTTTCTAAGATGATTTTTGATGTGTTTGTGAATAAGAATATAGTATGAAAATATAAATAGGTTGTGAGAGGCGATGAGCTAGCTGCTCGAAGGATTTTGAGTAGGGGGATTTTTTTATGTGGGTACTCTAGATTGGGTGGATATCACAATAATGGGAGAGACAGATGTTTCTAGTCTGGTTCTTCTTTAGCATGATAATGTAGATACAGATGTGACAAAGAATTCAACATTTTGGATTTCTTTTTCAGGGGGAGTAGATTTTTTTTATATCATAAATGAAAAAGGGTGTCATAATATTTTATGAAGATGATGATGGTTGGTGAGATACAAATTTTTTTTCTTTCCAACTAGGATTGTTGGATGTTTTCCCTTATTTGACATGCTAAATGGGGAGATATTTTGGGTTTAACACATTTTATAAGAGAGATAAAATTATCAATGGAGAGATTTATCACAAAATTAATAGAGGAATTTATCCCAACATCACCAGAGATTTAATTATCAATATTAACTGATTGAAAATTTAATGTTGATCACATTTATTGGAGATATGGACTTGTTTTATATATAAGATGATGAGGTAACATCTTTTGAAAGGGTGTTTGAGCACGATGTAGCTAACAAGAAAGAATCGAGAAGGTGTTTCCACATTTTCTGTTGCCCATGTGACTCAACGCACACAACGTCAAACACGAGGAGCGAGTTTCATCTTTTATGATCGAATTTGATCAATGATCAATTTTCCTATGATCATGGTGATTTTCAGCACATTTTTATTTAGTTTAAGTTATTAACATCCATATAGTCAGATTTATTTCTCTCTCTTCTTTCTCAGACGTCATTCCTTTTTCAGATCTGCTTTCTTACTCTATTATCAGATGGTTCTTTATTCCAATGTATTAGAGAGTTATACTTTTGAGTTACATTTCATTTTTGGTAGTCTCTAAAATCTAGTCATTGATTATAATGGACCCGCTTTCTGGACTAGGTCCCATGGTTTTTATCATTTGGGTTTTCCACGTTAAATACTTCTGGGGTCAACTTTATTTTCTGCAGATATATTTTTTTAGTCATTGTGCATCCATTTTTATTTTTAGAGGGAAATATTTTATTTAAATTGAACATTCTCATTCCATTTGATTGTGCATTCATCGCCTTCCATCCTTCCCCAGCAAACCACACCCTGATATTCCTCCTCCTTCCCTCTGAAAATCATCTCCCTAATTCCATGCTTGAAAGATCCATCTATGAAAAAAACATCACCCTTTTGTCAATGAAATGTCATTACCTCAAAGATCAAATTTGAATATGAATCAACCTCACACTCTCTTGTGACACCCAAAGGATTTCTCTCTCACATGATCTCTCCATCACGATGTAACACCGATCATTAATTGGGGAACACCTCTTGATCTTCATAATTAATAAGACTCTCAGCATAAGGACCTGATCATTGATCACATAACTGCTGCTTCACACCTAATCAATATCGATGTGTGACACATGCTACAACAAACATGGTATACCATCACATCGTAGATCCACAACCGATGCCTCGTTCTCCATTGATGATGACCCGAACAAGCTACCAAAAATTAGGCGACCCCTTTCCTCTTGATCTTGATGGATTGCATCTTGGGCAACTCTTTCTCCATTCTACACCAGCTACTTCCCCCTTTAAAGCCCTTACTGTTTTATTTTTAATATATAGATAAGATATGAAATATATCATAAACTTTCAAATCACCATGTATCCGACAAGTTAATATTTAGACACTAATCTCATTTCAATAGATATATAAGATATATTTCCCCATGAGAAACACATGTCACCATATCTGTGTGATAGGATAAAAGATATCTCATATTAGAAAACTATCTAATCTGAACCTAGGTCCGAGGAGTTGATCTATAGGCTCTTGTTGGATAGAACTAGGGATCCCAATCCTATAATCTAAGGGTCCCTAAAATAAGATAAATAAATCCAAAACTCTATGTTTTAATTTGAGATATTGTGGGGGAAGATGATATGAAAGAAGATCTAAAAAATAGAGAAAATCCGCTAAATATCAAATCCTCAAATCTGAAAAAGTAGAGACTTCAAATACTTCATCTTCTATGTGTTACCCTATGGAGATAACCATCCGATGATTGAAATATTAGAATCTTCAATCCGGTCCTTGAAAAGTTTGGTGTTGGCTGTGATGAATGCTAAAGAACCATTCTTTAGGATATTTTTCTTTGGCTAAGTGCCACCCGGCCAAGAGTCAATGAAAAACCTAAAATTAGAAGATTTACCTACAATGGAAGTAATATTGTTCTTCCCAACATCCAGATTCTTGTTCGAATACAAAGATCTATTTTCGTTGATCTCCTTTCCAACACAAACTAATGACACTTGAGTTGATTTTCGTTCCATGTATTCCACCATGACCCCATACTTTATTCAATGACTCCATATGATATTTGTTTTCTAGAATATCTTTGATGTTTTATATATCACATTGAGATGTGAGATAAAAAAACATTATTTGTTATAAATTTTGTACCACTAGGTAGGAATATATTCACTCCTCTGAAGACTTTCATTAATTTTCACTAACGATAAATTACTACCACATGTCATGCCTTACGTTGCACCAACATTTATCAGTTATAAATATAAATCACTGATAAAAGGGTAACATTTATTAGTGCTAGCTAAAATCACTTGTAAAGGTAACTTTTATCAATGCTAAAAAAAAGTGAAGATAAAGGTGTACCCTTTATCAATGTTAGTTTTAGCAATCATAAAGATGAAACTTTATAAGGGATATTCTTAGCACGGATAAAAACTTTTAATAAAAAATATTATTAATATATATATATATATAATTATCATATTTATATTAAAAAATTATTTATATAAATTAACTAAAAAATGCATGTATATAATTAATATAGATATGACCTATTAATATATATATTTTAATAATTCAAGTATATATATATAATGTTAAAAAAAAGGTAATTATAAAATTTTATAAAAATAAATAATTACTTAAATAATTATAAAATTATAATAAATAAATTTATTATATTTATAATTATATATAATTATATATTAATATATATCTATATATTAAAATATATATATATATATTTATATATTTATAATTATACAAAATGATTTATAAAAAAATTATTTATAATTAGAATTATATATATATATTAAAAAGGTAGGGACATAGCTCTTTTATTAAAAGAACACAAAATGAATACCAATAAGAGGATGGAGTTAGACATGGATAAAATGCCTTCATCGAACTGAATTAGGACCTAATTTTTTTTTATAATCTTAGATCTAAGCTCATGTTCTTCATCATGGTTAGCATTCCAATTGAAACATACATGCCTGCACCCTCAACCTCTAAGATGACTGCCTCTCCTCAAAGTCTTACTTGATGCCAAAATTCTTCAATGTAACTTTCCTCTGAGTTATCTCTCCCAACATCTGACTGTACCTTCATCCTTATAGGTTTATTGTTAGGTAAAACAACCTCACTATCCTTTTATGTGAGTGTATTCACCTTAACTTCCTAAAAACCACTATGTTTCACTTCATTAATAGAATCATGCACTTCATAAGTGTTTTGTGTAGTAACCTATGTTCTAACTACTACATTAATTGATTCTTTATCATTGGGCGATAAACCCTCTAAAATAACCATAGAATGAGACTGCATACCCCAGTTGGAAATACCAATTCACAAAGTAGAACCATAAACCTCTGAAGTGGTTGAGATAGGCAAAGGAACCTTTCAGGTATCCAACTATAGCACCTATTATTTGTTTATATTTTTAATCTTCCTAGGAGATTCAAAATTCATTTTCTATTTTACTTTGTGAACACTAAAATCATTCATCTCATCCTCCATAAGCTGTTGATATACTATGTCCTGAGTGACTAATTCATCAACGGATTGATCATCCAATTGTGTCTCAATTGGTTCACCATTTACAGCTTATTGAATGTCCAAGATAACAATATTTATTTTATCAATTTTTGAAACATGTGTATCCACTGGTTTAATCTTTAGATATGAATTAGATTTAATTCCATCATCCAATATTGGATGGGTTTTTTACCAGTTCCTCAATTATCCCTCTTACTAGATGAAGGATATAAGAAGAATTTAAATGGTCCATTATACGACTATCCAGAGCTTTGAAGGAGGACCCCATGGGTTCCATAACCATGTATTTATAAGAAGGTATATCTTTATCACCCAGGTGTTTAGCCATATTATTATCATTTGATTACTGAGGGATAATCCCCTGATCATAATGAACCGAATCCACATCCATAATATCAGCCCAAGTCTCATCCTTCACCGGGATATTTGGACCTAAATCAAAATGTCCTACATAATCGATTGTAGTCACTCTCTTAACCATACCATTAGAATCCACAATAGGACCACCCGCAACCTTCCCTTCAATTACAGAAATCACGAAATGGGAGATATCAATAGCTTCCATGGTCACAGTTTTACCAGACATTGCATATTTCTTCTAAAGGAGGATTCTTCTAGTGTCGAACACAATCGCGTAGACACAGATCACTGTAGGTGATCACAATAACACAAAAACAATAGAAAAAATGGTATTTGTTTAATCATCTTAGAATTATATTACAATGCATAAACACATACCCTATTTATAGGGATACAACACAAACCAAAAAAATGAGGTAAAAAGAGATAAATAAAAATTCCACAATTTTGGTGAAGTAGGTGACACCCCGAGCCTTCAACACCAAACATGTTGAAACAACATTATTTTATTTTTTCCAGCCTCCATCAAAGAAGTGAATGTTGGTTCCATCCATGAAAACAAGTTTACTATTATAACATCCCCCCTTACACTTTTTTTCCTTATGACCCATGAACTTTTATCATATTGAGGTGGTTGACTAATAGATATAATGACTTCACTATAGTCATTAGCTATAGTTAATTCAAATGACCATGTGTAAGTGGATAAACAAATCATTAGAGGTGATCATAGGAATAAAATAACATTAGTAGTAAATAAAATATATTTTATTGCTTTAATTTGGGATTCTTACACCATGTACTCCTCTTCTAGGATTAGATTCCTTTTCAAAGAATCATCTACATCAGGCTATTCGAATAGACCCCCTTTAGACGGGACTTCATAGGGGATTGAACGCTGGTGTACTAGATGTAAACGCCACTGTTCTTTTCCAGGGGAACTGACATAGGGCTCAAACATCTTAGGAAGCCTGGACTGGTGGATGATTCATCAGATACTACATTGATAGAGGTATCTAATTTTTGGAATGCATCTACATCAGATAGAAACTCCAGTTCATTGAAGGATTTAGGTGCAAACAATTGATTCATATTTTGGATATGAGATATGGAGGAGAAAGATGATAACAGGGGGAATCCATCACCATTGTTGATGTCTAGAGAGAAGTTGAAGAGATCATCAAAGAAATAGAATTTTATTTCAAGGAAATTGAATTCTTCAGATAGTGCAGATTTAAATTTTTTTTCAGAATCAAAACTTGGTTTTTTTTTCAGAGTTAAGGAGTGATTTTTTTGAATTGCAGATATATTCCATTTCAAAATTGTCTATTGATAATTTTTTTGTTCACTAATGGAGGGAATATATTTATGTTATTATTACTTTTTTGGGCAATAGGTATGTGGAGGGCAGAAGCCAAGGGATTTTTATTTTAATGGAGGGAAAATAGTGGGAGATTTACATATAGATTTGGAGACTCACAAATATAGGAGAGTGATAAAAACAAAAGGGTGGATGTAAAAACCACGTGATGTGGAAATTGGGTGAACTATTCACCTTTTCTCATTTATACACCGCAACTGTCACGACCCATCCCATGTCAGGGCTCAAACTACAACTACCCCAAGCCAACCTCTATAGGCCAGGGGTGGTTACCAGCACAAAATGAATATATAACTTAGGGAGGACTTTTCCTAAGTAATAGTATGAACACACACGGTCATCTTAATGAAAAAGTGCATAGGTAAAGAGTAAAATATATAACACTACTACAAAGTAAAACAAGAATGCATGAACCAATATACAATACAAAAGTATGGTATTGTAAACTAAAAATTAAAGGGGGAAAATATATGCCCAACCAGAAATATGTCCCAACCTAACAAAACTGGAAAAGTGAACTAATGAGAGTTCTTGACTCCTAAATACCAAGCTACGACCACCGTACGTGGTCTAACTACCTAGTATCGCTAATATCCAATGTAGTAATGGTCGGCCTATTCGTCTTTTTCATAATACACAACACATGTGAGAAAATCCAATGCAGGGATGCGTATATAAATACCCAGTAAGACACCCCAAAATCTGAAAGTAGAGCAATAAGAGATACAATATGAAAAGAAATATGATAGATGAAAGATACAATCAAGAGAATAGATCAACCCAGAATAAGAGTAAAAGCAAGATCATTAAAACAGAATGGGATAAACAGGGTGAGTAGATGAACTACCCATCAAGTCTTCACAACCTATACCAGGAGAGTTGACTCATCCAATAATGATAATCTCGACACAAAAAGAACATGTCATACCCTATGTGTCTTCAGCTCTCTTAGAAAGAGAGTAACTAAACACAATGGCGTGGATATAGAAGGATATATGCGCTCAGTCAATGAATCCCAATCAAGAGAGTAAGGGGATCTCTATATCACAACTCAGTCCAAGAAAAAGAGTATTCTCACCCAAGAACAAGCAGCTCGACATGGTGAGTAGGTGAACTACACATCAAGTCTTCATCACCAACAGCAGGAGAGTAGATTAATCAAACCACAAGAAGATAAACATAGAAATCATGTGGTATACCATGAAAATATTCACCTATCTTGGAAAGAGAGTAGCCAATAGTTCCAAAAGTACATCAATGTTGCACAACATCTCACATGTCTACCTAGAAGTTCCCATACAAGTCAAATCATGCCTCATCACTGTGTTGCACAGTAAAGGGGGAACACTCTCAAAGTAGAGGACATGTTCCCTAGTACATCCTGAGAGTTCCACTATAACAGTCACTGAGGAACTCTATTGCCCATCCAGCCTAAAGGGTACCACTCCAGAAAGGTCATCGAGGAGATTCACTGACCATCCCTACTGAAGGGTACCACCTAGAAAGGTCATCAAGGAACTCCACTGACTAGCCCTTCTAGATTCTACTGCCTGAATCTATCATCGGGGAGCTCCACTACCCTTCCCTGCTGGAGGGTACCACTCAGAACATCAAGGAACTCTATTGCCCAGTCCCGTTGGAGGGTAGCTCAGAAAGATCATTAATAAAATCCACTACCCAACCATGCTAGAGGGAACCACTCGAAACATTAAGGAACTCCACTATATATACTTGTAGGAGGGTAACTCAAAATGTTCTATGGTGATCCTGCATAATCAATACCTTCCTCGAGCACCGCCTAGCTTGGCGTCATGCTCGTAAAACTTAACATCATATCTTAAAATCCATATAAGAAGGAAACATCACATTCTATATGAAAAAACACTCAGGATAGGCTACTTTTAGGCCAAAACAAGAGTCCAAACAAAGGAGATACAAAAGTTTGAAGATTCATAAAGGAGCTCATGGAATGTAAGGGACCCAAAAAACATGTGGTCCCGCTCAGCTATCAGGCCGTGCCCTTACAAGAACACAGATTTCTGGTCATTCAGTACTATGTGGAGTATAAGGGTACTTCATGACACATCTCAAACAAAATTCGGACAAACGCCTGAGTCTCGTCGTCAGCCTAAGGGAAAAACTTAATTTCACTAATATGACACTTCAAATGCCCTTAGAGGGAAAAATAGATCACATCATTGTAATCCTCATAAAAAACTAGTATTTATTTCTCCAATATGAAATTCTATTACAACACATAAACACATACCCTAATTAAAGGGATACAACACACCCTAAACAGACAAGGGAAACAATGATAAATAAAAAGTCCACACATTCTATGCAGTAGGTGCCACCCATGCCTTCAATTCCAAACATGTTAAAGCATATTTCTTTGATTTTTTCCACCCTCTATTAGAACATTGAATGTTGGAGTCATACAAGAAAACAAGTTCTGTATTAAAACATCTTCCTTCTATATTTTGATGTCTCACACCCTTTTGAATTATAGTAAGGACAAAAAATATCCTTGCAGAAATTACATTCGGTGTGTCCAATGGATTTAGAGCCACTAAAAAAAGTGGTAATTTATCATATCAAATTGTTAATTTGAAATTGAAATCCATAGTGGATAGGATCACATACTCAATGGATGATGAGCTAGGATCTACCTCCACCATGATGCGTGTGAAATAACTAAAGCCCACTTCCTCTATTACACGATCAAATTTATTCGGTGTTCCAATTTTTGAGGCACTATCAAATAAAATTATATGAGGTGATGAAATATATTTTAATCCATAGATCTAGATCCAAACATGAGTCCTTGTTTTTCAGATTTCAAAAGGAATGAAATTAGGGTTCCAATCCTGGATACAAATCATACCTCGATTAAGAGAAATCGAATCGATCCCCCATTCCTTCCTCTTTAATTACTCTAATGGGAAAAAAATATACACATAGCCACACCCAACAGAAAAAAATTCTCAGTCTTGGAAACCCCATGAGATGGAAATCCTTTGGACTAGATCTTTATTTTTTCAAAGTTTTTGTCCCAACGGTAGAACAATTTTCACAAAAAAATAAAAATTCACAGATCTTGAACCGATCAAGAATCTGATCTTGATTACCAAAAATGATATATGAATTACCTCATCAAAAGAAAAACATTCTAAAACACCATCATTTCCTGAAGAAACTTTGTTTAGCGACACGTGTCTCAGATCCTCAAGGGAAGGGAGAAGATGCTTTGATTTCAGCCGACCCTACATTCAGATTTCTTGAGTAAAGAACAAAATGAGTTGAAACCCATGACCCTTCCACAACAACCTTATGGAAGTCAAATTGACCTTAAGCAAGGAGGGATTCAACCAAAGTAGCTCAATTTGAAGATTCCATGAGTGGAGAACCCTAATCGCCATTGAGAGAATGAGAGAAGCTCCTCCTGACCGCCGATATTCCCAATAAATAAATAAATAAATAAATAATTATAAAATTATAATAAATATATTTAAATAATAAATATAATTATTATATTTATAATTATATATACTTATATTTTAATCAATATATAATTATATATGTATATCTATAATTATATAAATATTTTTTATAATTATATAAATTTTTTATAAATATATTTAGTTATAATTATAATTATAAATAAATAAAAATATATCCAAATAATTACAAAATTATAATAAATATTTTTAAATAATATATATATATATATTATATTTATAATCATATATATTTATGTATTAGTAAATATATATTTATATTTATATAAATATATACAATTATATAAATATATATAATCATACAATTATATATAATTATATATAATAATATAATTTTATATAATAATATAAATTTATTTGTATTTATTTACAAATATTTATAAATATATTTACCATGAATGTTCACCTATTGAGCATGCCCGACCCTAAAAATTTATTAATTAAAAATAAAAGTACAAAAAAGACAAAGGATGTGGCATATGGAGTGCCACCAAAATATGAAAGTGTCCAATCACCAACCAAAAAAAAAGAGAAAGTCCAAAGACCCATTTAAAGGGAACGAAGAACCCCATCATATGAAGCATCCATGATCCGACCGACAACTATCAACATCGATGATCTGGCACTCCCAACATCATCGATGAGGCAAAACAACAACACTCCACCTGAGGTCATAAAATTGGATGCAAAATTGTTCATGTCGAGGACATAGTCGTGTCCTTCCGCGTCATCGCTCATGCAATTGAGGTCATCCTCGATTTCCATCACAAGAGGTGTCTATGTCAGCATGTCATTAGCGGGAGATGCTCACTATCAGCATCCCATTCCATCGACACCTCATGCTACCTGAGATCATCACTCCCATCAGTGTCTCATACCACCACAAGGTCATCCTGAAGGCTCATTCCCATAAACATGTTGGAAAAATCAAACCTACATAAAAAGAAAAAACATCAAAAAATGGACAAAATGGTCTAGAAAAATCACGCCGCCCGACAATAGTTGCATGAAAAGAGCCACCAAAGTCATACCTCTGCCTGAGGTTGTCCTCCACCTGAGGTCATCCTCAAACGGAGGTCATCCCATCCAAGGATCAATATCCTGAGGTCATCCATGAGATCACTGCCCACATGCACGTCATTGCCTGAAGAAAACACCTATGAAATATTGTCATCAGACCTCTATCATCGCAACACTACAAACGGTTGTCCCTGCCTCCTTTACTGCCATCGCCATAACCCTTATCATCATGAGTGACCACATGGTCATCCTCCCAAATTCCGCATCACTACCATCATCAAAAACACCCAATCTATCCCTGAACGCCGCTGCTGAGTCCTACAGACAAAACAAACAATGCCAAATGACCATCTCTAGCACGACCCACCCAAGAACACCCCATGACCGTCGTGTGTCAGATATGTGACCGCTGCACCAAAAAATTAACAACAGGATCCCAAAAACATCGTATCATCTTTCACCATAGAAACGTATGCGATATTAAGCTCACTGCCACCAGGGTTTTATTTATAATTACAAACATAATTAAATAAATATATAAATATATATTTTTAAATAAGATTTATATTACAAAATGAATATATATATATATTTAAAATTAATATAAAAATTTGATTTATATAACATTATTTAATAAATAAATATTATTTCCATAATTTTATATATATAAAATTAAAAATAAATATATTAGTAAAATGTTTAATAGTTTATTATATAAATCGATTACAAAATGTGTATATAATTAAAATTAACATAATATATTAATATTTTATTTAATCAATTATATAATATATAAATGAATATATTTATTTAGATATTTATTTATATGATGGAGAGATTCTCTATCATCAATGAAGAGGTTGTCTCTCTTAAATATAGGGATTCATCCGGCCATCCTGTACTCCCAAAAGAAATGGTTAATGATGAAATTATTGGGAATTTTGAATTGTTGGAAGCATGAAGTGGTGCGCACAGTGAGGATAAAGATGATCTCTAATCATTTTCCACATATATAAACTTAGAGGAGAAATTTGGGAAGTTTCTACTTCTCAAGGGTGGAAAACCCTGCTCTCCTGTCATGAAAGGGGTTTTTGGATTTTTAGGTGGATGACCAAATGTGATTCATTGTCAACCAGTTCTACGATCAGCAAGTTTCCCTCCAGATGAGTTCTGTGGTTGGGGCGGTGCAGGATTTCAGCGGTAGCTTCATCAATGGGAGGAAAATCATTTCTACTCAGGCTGACGATGGTCTTGACCCACCCCGCCATGGGGAAGAAGTATCACATGGTGTCGATGATGTTTTTTCTTTGATTGTAAAAGCATGCGACAACTGGCCTTAGGTTGTAGGGATGAACTTAGGTGACACATAAAGATGGGGATGTCAGCGGCCCCTCCTGGAGGCCTAACGACCATGAGTGTGGGGTGAGCGCATCACGGGAAACATGTGGCTTGGAGGATGTGGTATCCCTATGATGACCGATGATTTGTGTAAGGGATATCTTGTAATATAGAGGGATCCTCACATAATGGTGATGACATTGTGCCTTGGTACATGTTTGAGGTGGATACCTTGAGTTTCAGTTGGGGGATTGACCTCAACGTGAGGTGGGACGACCTCAGGACTGGGATTGGTGAAAACCTAGAGACGTGATCCCTTTTTTTTTCATCCAGCGACTTGCAGGATGTCGTGGATCTAGGAGGGGAATTGGTCCATTTCATGGGATAACCTCATGTTCATTTGGGCCTATTTCACATGGGTTAATAGTGTTCATTGATGAGAAGATGGTGACAATGGCATCTACAGGAGGGGTTGCCGCCTATTAGCTATCATGATGGGCGTATCATCCAATGCTCCATCTCTAGGCCATTGGGACTTTTGGACATGGGATTTTGGACCGAAAAATGGTTCATGGTCTATGATGAGTGGGTATTTGGGAACATAATATTGGGATGATGGGTGGAATTGTTTTTATTCTTTCATAGCTTGGCGGTGCTTTATGTGCCACACATTTTTATTTTCTTCCTTTGTATTTTAATTTTCATTAATAACTTTTAGGTCCGAGTTCACTCAGTACCTAAACCTTCTTAATTATATTTGTATTGATATTAAATAATTTTAAATATATATACATGTATAACAATAAGTTTTTATGTGTATGTGTGTATATATATGTGTATATGTGTGTGTAGATGTGTATGTGTGTATATACATGTGTGTATGTATGTGTGTGTAGGTTTACATTTGTAGTATGTAATTCATGTAAATGTTACAAATTCACTTTTTAATATTTTTGTAATTTATTTAATTTAGATTATTAATTTATTATTATATATTCATTAATAATGTTAACAATGTATTTAATCATTTTGAAATATATATATATATATATATATATATATTTACTATACATGTATTATTTTCAATATGTTTGTAAATTTTATAAATAATATTTAATCATTTTTATTTTTTATGTTTTAAAATTAAAAATATTTTTTAAATTTAAATAATTAATCAATTTTAATGATTTTTTAATAATTTTATAATTTAAATATTTATTTATAAAATTACAATAATATATATACTTTTTTAAAAAATTATTTATGAAATTATAAATAAATAAACACATGTTTAAATAATTATGAAATTTTAAAAAATATATTTATTATTATTATTATTACATATTAATAAATATATATAATTATATAAATATAATTATATTTATATATAAATACTTTTTAAATACATTTTTTAATTATAATTGTAAATTAATAAATACATACTTTTTTAAGCAAGTTGACATGAACTGATCTCTAGTCCATGCCAAAGAAATTTATTAAATCAAAAGGGTAAAAAGTATTCTCAAGGTGTTAAGTGCTTACACCATCAAAAAGTTATAGAAATAGCTAGATAAACAATAAAATACCTAAGAGACCAATATATAAAACAGGACCTGCAAATATCCTCAAGTGAAGACACCTCCAATCCAAGAAAGACAATGAAGACACTAAGATCACCATTCTGGATGTGTTCATTCCAAAATACCAAGCATAGCCCAAAGCATGTTGTCTTTGATTCATAGAGAGCAACTGATCAAACCTTCCTGTTTAAAATCAGAAACAGATCAAAAGAAAAGGTGACAGGGCAGAAAACATTCCAAAAAAAAAAACAGAGCACAAGGTAGGAACAAGAGCTGTGTGAATCTCCTCTACAAGCTTAATAAATACATACTTAAATAATTATAAAGTTATAAAAAATATATTTAAATAAGAATATATTGATTATATTTATAATTATATATTTATAATTATATATAAATAATTTTTAAATATAAATATATATAATTAAAATTATATATAGTTATATATATTTAAATAATTATAAAATTATAATAAATACAATTATGTAATAAACATAGTTATTGTATTTATAATTATATATATTTATATATTGATATAAATATATATAATTATATAAATATATATATTTAAATAAATATATTTTTAAATATTTTTAAATATATTTATTTATAATTATAATTAGAAATAAATGAATGTATCTTTAAATAATTATAAAATTATAGTAAATATATTTAAATAATTAATATATTTAATACGATAACTATATTTGTTATAAGTAGTTGGGTGCTTGCTCGAGTGGTAAAGCCTCCTTGTAACCCTGCATCAGACCCGAGTTCAAATTTGGGTGGGAGTGAATTTCTGATGGCATGCAGTGGCGCAAGCATGACGTGGGTAGGTGCTGACGCATGCATGATGCAGGTAGGCAGTGATGTGGGCATGAATCATGGAGACAATGATGTAGGCATGACGCTGCATAGGGGCTTTGGGAGAGTTTTTAGGCCTCTGGGCCATGTAATGGGCTTTATGCCCACTGGGTCTTCAGGTCATTTACTGAATAAAAAAGACTTGATGGGTGTGCTATCCTTTTGAGGGGGCTATGTCCCGCCTTTCCGGACTATGTGTGTGGTGTGTGTGTGTTTAATGTGATTTCACCCCAAGCACCTAAAATATATATTTATATATAATATTCGTTATAATTTTATAAATATATATTATAGGTGATTATGGGTACAATTATATTAAAAAAACACACACACAGAAATCACATAGGCTGGTGGGTAGGTCATATCCCCCTAAGGGATAACCCACCCTATACAATGACCATGGAGTCCCCATACATATATATGGTCCATGAGGACCAATGCATCCCAATCCAACATTGTCACCACACTATGCCTTTCAATCAAAGCTTCCAAAGAAGCATTCTTTATTATCAACATTCAACCTACACCACTGTAATCCAATAACAATCAGAATTGACCTCCCCTACAGACCAACAATGGACAGGTCCCCTCCCTCCCATTGTCTCATCGGACACATGAGAAATGACACATACGACCGACAGACCACCACCCTCATCGTGGAATGGGGGTTCGTTGTTCCCATTAACTAGATCCTTGATCGGATAGTTGTGCACCATCAAACCCAGCAAAACCAAGCCACCATCACATGTTCATCCCTCTACTATCCTAATCCATTAGAGAGAACCTGACACACCAGCAATCTTTGACAAGCGGACCTGCTCTGTCACCATCAATCGAGAATGCTTCCCGTCGAAGCCACCTCCAACCCTCACGGTCCTCGTTTCCCTTCTACCAGTGGATGTCGTAAAGCCTCCCTTTCCACCTGAAGGCATCGTGTGACACCACTATGTTGCTGACTATGACAGACCAATGATATGGAACAAGCTGACATGATCTATCGCATTCAATCGATAACATTTCCCCCACTACTAGAAAAAGAGGTATTCGATGTAATTGACATAGGAGACCACCTAAAGTGGTCACTATTGGTGATCAATAGAGACAGAAAGTGGTGGTCGCAAAGCTTAATAAACAATCTCCCTATCGCCTTCCAAGTGCACAAACCCTATACTTCCCTTTCCCCACTGCCCATCTCCACTTCCGGCTCTCCTATGACTTTTCCTCCCTCACCTCGGATCACTCTCACTCGTGCCTCTCTTTTCACCGCTAACACACCCGGAGCCACTTTCAGCACTGATCCTCCCCCACCACTATCCCTCCCTCACACACACCCCACCCATCATGACCAAATTTTCCTTACACCACACCTCCCCCACCGCACCCATATCTGCTGCTGCCTGCTCCTAATTTGGAGCTGCCCCCACCCACCCCTCGACTAAGACACCCACTCTCCCTTCCCTGCCATCTCCCTCAACCTCGCTGCAACTATTGTTGGTTAATCCCTAATTTTTTTAGGGTTTTGATTTTCGATACTTTCATTGGAAAATAAACACCCTTTTTTCACGGTTAAAGTGGCCATATTTTATTAAATTTTCAGTTAGTATGCATTATTTTCATGTTGGTGCATCTAATTGGGGTTTTGCAAAAATGATGCCTTTAATCACAATACATCGTATTGCAGGGTTTCTTCTAAATGATATCATTATGGTTGATGTGAAGTTTAACACCTTGATCATTTCTGCGGTTATAGAGGGAAAGATTAATGAAGAATCTAAAGCATACATGAATGATGAAAGTGAAAAGAAAGGGGTACAGATAATTAAAAATGAATGTTATGAACTACCATATGAAGATAAGATAGGGGAACAAAAATGTTTTGTGCATGAAGAAACTGAACATTTTTATTCAATAAATCCTTCTAAACCTTCTTCATCACCCCCTAGTATGTAAACTTTATACTATCAATCCTTTATTTTTATTTCATTTTTCCTAGCCCATGCATAATTATTTTTGTCTTTGGAAGGAATTTAACAATTTGATTCAAAATATCCACCTAAAATTTGTTCCCCATATCCTGGTGTTTTATTTGAAGATATTGCTACAGTGATAAATGAGAATGATGATCACCCGGAAGAAGATACCTCAAAATAATAGTCTATGTTGAAGGAACTATATTTTGAATCCTTATTTGAGATTTCATTTAATTCCAATTACATGTTTATTTATACATATATTTTAACATGTAGCTCACCCTAATATTATCAATTGTTACATCAAGCTTGTTAATATTCTTCTTGACTACAAATATGAAGCTATGGTACTTCCCAATTCCTGTAACTTGTGATTTTTTTATTCTCCTATTATTTTATGGTTTATACATATCAACTAAATATAAATTTCTTAAATACATTTATAATGAATATTTTCATTGTAACTAGTTGAACACATGAAATGGAGAGTTTCACAATGGAATCTTGATTTATAGGCAATTGATGACTGGTTGAAGTTTGATTACTGCATCTGTAATATGATATGGGTCAATGTTAATGATACATTTTATTTTCATTCAATGGTAATCATGAAATTTTTTATTTTTATAGTAAATTAGGTAGTATTTATTTGAAAAAATACGATGTCAATATTATATTCACAATTTGGTTAATGTGTGTATGAAATTATATCCTTATTTGGCCCATTATGAATTTAAACTATTTTTGTTGGGAAATGTTATAAATTCTTTCAACATGTCACATAGTTATAAATGAATATGTTTTTTATTCATTTAATGTAAGGTTATACATATATCCATTCGTTTTCACCCATGGATATGAAATTTATTTTCTTGGAAACTTCTATTTCATGTTTGGTGTTTGCTTCTATGTATACAAGATTCATCTTTTCATTAAAGTGAATGTTCAAGATTTTTTATATGAATCCTTAACCTTATGGGAAATTAGAATTATGTGGTAAAATTTTACTTTTTGAGTGTTTATTTTATTCATTATGTTGATAGGATGAATGGCCAGACAATTTGTGGGTGTCCTACTATCACTGCATTCCAGGTTTGTGATGATTTACTCTATGTTCAAGTATTAAATTTCATTTAATTTCCTTTTCCCATAATACGTTTTTTTCTCCTATAAATTCTCTCTTCATCATCTTCCAATACAACATTTTCACACATTTCAATACCCTATTCGACATGAAGCTTTTAGAAAATATTCAGCATCCTTATAATGGTTGATCCTATTCATATTCATGCAACCACACAATTTTGTATCCTAAACTTAGAAACTGTACACATGTCTAACACCATTATATTTTATCCATAAAATTTCCTTGAAAAACATGAATCTTTTTCTAGAATAATATAATTTGAAAATCCATTTTTTTGGAAATTTCAAACTCACATGTGACATCTCCTTTAAGATCTCAATATGTTGGCTTCATCTTCCCAAAAAACTACACTCACCTTCCGATTCTTGAAAGACCTGTATACATGATATTTTTCCGACAATTGTACTAAGTCTTATTCCATTATTCCAATGATCTTACAAGTGATTTGATTATTCAATCATCTTGGAAAGTAAACCATTCATACACACATTACAACTTCTTCCAGCACATCATCTTTTGCAAACTTCATATTATGGAATTTGTCTTCCTAAACATCAAATTTGTAGTTCAAAACCCATGAATATAATCTATTTTATGCCCACTTTCATATTTTAAGGTTACTTGGTATCATAAAAATTTCATGGTTCACTATTTTTTCTTCCACTATGCATTCATTCTTGATCTCAATAAAACTATGTTCTTATGAATTACTATACATGCTACTGATATGTTTTATCTATTTTCAAGTAATCATTTTAAGTTGTGAATTGTTTATCTATTATTACATCTTCATCCAACACCTCCACTGATCACATATAGTTATAATCACAATAGGTCCTTGTAATTATCTAATCCCATGTATCATGCAATGGTTGTATGGTCTTATTTCAAAAATATATCTTGTGAAATATACATGCTTTGTTTGGAGTTCCATTTATGTATTTTTGTTTTATTTTTCTCTCATCATTCTGTGATCTTGAACCTCCATTAGTAGTGATAAAAACTATATTTATAGGTTGATGGAGAATTCTAGAAATTTTCAGTGTAGCCACCAATGGAAATGTTGTAGTCATTTTATCATTGGAATAATTATTGTGATTTTGATGCGATAATATTATGATGTTTTCCTTTGAAGGAAGATCAAGATTGAAAACTTCATGCTTTGGTAAGTAGTTTTTGATGTTATATATATATATATATATATATATATATCTGGTTTTCTATTTTGTGATTTTTTGTTTTTATGTTTTTTTATTCACTATGGAATAATGTCAGCATAGAATTTATAATGTGTTTTTTAAAAAAACTGCAGTATAGAGACTGCCACAGGCGGTCACTAATATGTATTTTTTCTGAGAGTATTAGCAGCTGCCTATGGAAGTAGCTAAATCCTTGGATGTATATAATGGCTGATTTTGGTGGTTTCTTTTTCCTTTTAACTATGGGGAAACAACGACTGCCAAAAGCGGTCTGGTGGCAATCACTAAAGGCCTTTATTGACAAATTTTAGTGGGTGCTAAAAGTCATTTTAGTTATAGTGCCCATAAACCCACCACCGACCATCGTAGTCCCCACCTCCCTTCCAACATGTGTCTGTTGGTGGATCTCCCTTTCCACCTAAGGACCCCATATGTTTCCTCCATGTCACTGACCATGAAAAGCACAACCCCTTCCAAAATTATCATCTCGACCACTAGGAGGGGCCCTTTACTCAAGCTATATTACACGACCGCACCTCATTCACCCGAAACACACACACACCACACAGATAATGGAATGGTTATAGCCCCCCAAATTATATATTTATATAACAATAAGTATATATATAATTATTTAAATATATAATTTTATAATTTTATTATAATATTTATAAATATATTTAAAAACTATTAAAATTATAAATATATATATATATATATTTAAATAATTATAAAATTATAATAAATATATTTAAATAATAAATATATATAGACTTTATAAATAAATATAATAACAATAACATATATAATTATATAAATATATTTATAAATATATATAAATATTTTTAATATGTTTATTTATAATTATAATTATAAATAGATATATATATTCTTAAAATTAGATATTTTCTAGTGCTTTTTTAGTACTGATAAATAGTATTCTTCAAAGCTTAATATATTAGCCTTGATAAAACTACTCTTTATAAGCGCTTTTTTGAAATCACTAATAAAATCATTACCTGATCTTATAAAAAGAACCCAAATAGAGTCTCATCTCTTACACCCTCAAGATCTCACAAGAACCCTACTACTGCTGCCACTCTCATTGAATCCCACCATTTTCGCCTCTCTCTCTTCATCAACTTTCTCAATGAATTGATCCTCTACAATTCTATGATATGGGCCAATTTATTTTGTTAGCACCTCCAAATTTGTTCCATGATGAACTATTATATCGATGAAGTTTCCTCGTGTTTTTATGCATTTTGTGGCCACATATAACACCCATGACCCACATCACACCACCCATCATGGATTCCACAACACCCAGTTAAATAGTTTACATTATAATTTCCTCACAAGTCTAACCACCACCTAACTACTTGATTACCAACCCAAAATTTATTATTATTTTTTTATCTCAAAAATGGTATGTTTTTTCATCCGTGATTGAAAATAAAAATGTTGTATGGTGGTCATGGATTATGTTTCTTCCATGATGCATTTAAAGGAGAGTAGAAACTTAAAGAAAAAGGTTAAGTCTAGAAAGAAACCTATTTCATTGAGTTTTTTATTTAATTGTTTCTTCTATGTTTCAATCTAAATTTTTTTATAATATAAACTAGTTTGGATTAATCCTAATATAAATATATAGTTTTTTTATTAAAACCCACAAATCATTCTATAATCTCCTTTTTATATATATATTGATGAACCATATGAACCTGATGATCACTTTTTTTATTTTTTATTTATATCAAGGATTTTAGATTCTTCAAACTCTTTGAATCAAAATTTGGTTTTTTCTTTCTTGTATGTTCGAACAAAAATTTCGTATTGTTGATTATTCTATACTATTTTAATAATAACCATATATCAATATATGTTATAGTATTGAATAAAATATATCCAATTTTAGTTTTAATGATTCTATCAAATTAAAAATGACAATTGATTAGATTTAAATTTAAAATTCAATTTTCTTAGAAGAATCATTATTATTATAGGTGATATAAAAATATAATCAATTTTAATTTTTCATTACAGGTGATATAAAAGGAAAAAAACTATGGATACATGATTGTGGTAGTTTGTAATGTATTATAGGTGATATAAAAATCAAGAAACATGTTGAAAGTCATGATGGAGGAGTGGTTACCACTAGTAATGATATTTCCTTAAAATCAGAGGAATCTGAACGACTAAAAATGGAGTAGAAAAGTTGAAATCTAAGGAAGGTGTAATTTTTTATGAGCTAAAACATAACTTACATAGTATAAGTCAACTTTGAGATAATGGAAAATAATTTATTTTTGGAAAATATTATTTTATCAGCAGACATGTGAAAGATGGAAAAGTTATCACAAAAGGAGAAAGAATTAGTGGTAATCTTTTGCAAATTGGAGAGTTTAACAACTCATGTTACTTGAGAGATGAAGATGAAAAAAAATTGTGACACAGATGAATCGAGATCATTGGGAATATAAACATGAACAATATTTCTAAAGTTTATGTTGTGTATTTGTTTCAATGTTGAAAAGAAGAGATTAATTTGTTTGTGTCTCTTGTCTAAAAAATAATATGACCTTCAAAAGTCATTTGAGAGTAGAGATTCAGTATACAAAACCTCCTGATCTTATTCATTATGATTTATGTGGGCCTATGACACATCAATTGACAAAAGTATATTTATACTTTATCAATTTTATGAATGATTTCACTTGAATGACAAACATCATGTTTATGAAACACAAGTCAGAGGCTATGTTAATGATAGGTTTTTCAGAAAATAAGTTGAGAAGTAAACAAGGGTTTATATAAAGAGGTTGAGAACAAGTAATGGTATTGAATTCACAAGAAAGACTTCTAAAACTTATCAATGAAAACATGGTATCAAAAATACTTTTAGTGCTCCCTATACTCCACAAAAAATGGAGTAGAAGAACGAAATAATATTAGTTTTTTAGAAATGGGATGAAACATGATAACAGAATACAAAATTTCAATGGTCTACTTGGGAGAAGTTATTAGTACTATTTTACATGTTCAAAACAGTTGTCTGTTAAGGCCAGAAACCAACATGATATCTTATGAAATCTTCTATAACAAAAAACCTTCCTTTAATTCATTTAAAACTTTTTAAAGTCCATGTTTACTTAAAATAAAAAATCCAAATCTGGAAATGTTTGTTGAGAAAGTTGAGGAATTAACTTTTATGGGTTATACACCCAATAAAAGAATCTATATGTGTTGGAACAAACATTTAAAAAAGTTTGTGGACTCATATGATGTGAAACCCATTGAGAATCCAACTTATCTAAAAAAAGTTGTTGTGAATGTTGTGGAAGAAAAAATGAATTATTCTAATGAAAATTAATGTGAGAAATGTAATGTGCATGAAGATTCAGATAAATCATGTGATGAGGAAAGTGTAGTAGGAAGAGGAAATCTAAAATTTCCAACATAAAAAATATATTGAGGATGAAAATATTATTGGTAATAAGAAGTATCTAGTTCAAACTATAAGAAAGTTGATATTTTAAAATCAAACATCACTCATCTCATATATTGAGTTGGAATCAGTTTCAGAAGCTATTCAATACAAATAATGGGTGAATTCTATAAATGATGAGTTGGATAAAATTGATAAAAAAAAACATGGGAACTTGTTCAATGTATGAATAGTAATAATTTTATTGAAACAAAATGGGTTTAGAGAGAAAAGTTGAATGAACATGATGAATTTTCATGAAAAAAAGAAAGGATTGTTTGTAAAGGCTATGCACAGGTGGAAATAGTGGATTTTGATGGACCCTTTTCCCTATTGCAAGGTTATAAACTCTTAAAATATTTATATCATTGACTGATCAATGGAATAAAAAATTATATCGGAAGGATGTAAAGATATAATTTCTCAATGGACAAATTGAAGAAAAAAGTTTACGTTGAACAATCTTGTGGGTTTCTACTTGATGAGGATGAAAATAATGTTTTTAAACAAAAGAAATATTTGTATGGTATGAAAATAGCTCTACATTAATGGTATTCATAACTTGATAATTGTTTTATAATGTTGAATTTTTCTGAAGGAAATGTTGATAGAAACTTATATGTTAAATATGTAGACTATGTGACTCTAATTGTAATTGTTTAAATGGATGCCATAATTTTTTATAGGGATAGATAATTTGTTTTAAAATATTTTTTTATGAAATTAAAAGGAAATTTGAGATTTGAATGTTATTATAATTAACATTCTTCTTTAGTTTACTAGTTTAACAAAAAATAAAAATACATTTTATTATCTCAAGAAAAGTATTTCAAATAATTTTAAAAAAAAGTTTGGAATGAAATAATATAAATAAGTTTCTACTCCTATATTAGTGGGGATGAATTTGAGTAAATATGATAATGGAAAAAGTGTGAATCAGAAATGCTTTCAAGAAGATTATCAGAAGTCTACCTTAACTTATAGCCTCAAGGTATTATATTGTTTATGTTTTGACTTTTTGTGCCATGTGTTAATGTAATCTGAAATAATCACATATATTTACCACAAAAAGAGTTGTAAGATATGTAAAAAAAATCATTACATGGGTTTTTATACAAAATAATTTATGAGTTGAAGTTTCATGGTTATACTGATGCTTCTTGGGTGGGATATTGTAATGATAGACAATCAACCTAAGGAGAAACATTTTTCATGGGTGAATGATGTGTAAGTTGTAAAAGTAAGAAACAAGGTTTTTTAACATTTATCAAAATTAAATTAGAATATATTGTGGCTAATCAGTCTTGTACTTAGATATTCTGGATGAATTTTTACCTGGAAGATTTAAAATTAAAATTTTCTAAACAATTGAAGATACTTTGTGACAATCAGAGTGCAATTGAACTTTCTAGAAACCATGTCCAAAATTCAAGATCAAAATACATTTATATAATGTTGAACTTTATAAAATTGAATGTTACTTATAGATATGTTTTGTTATAATATATCTCAATTAAGTATCAAATTACTGATATCTTCATAAAGGAAATTACAAAAGAAAGGTTTTTTGATTTGAGGCTGTAACTTCATGTTCAACCTCCTCCAATGACTTCATAAATCACACAAGGAAGCCCCCCACTATTCTTTGGATTATGTTGATTTAGAGGGATCAAAAGGAACAACTTTTTTACTCTGTAAGAAGTTTTTTAGTTATCTTTATTTTATGAATATGATGTTGTGGTCATCATATAATAGGGGAGAGGAAAATAAAAATGAGAGAAAAAAAGAAAAATGGGAAACGAAAAAAGTGAGGGGGATTTTATCATAACATGACCATGAAATGTTATTATCATAAAGGGATGAAATTACTTTAAAAACATAACTTTATCTAGAAGTGTGGTGTTACGAAACTCTCTTTTGAGAAAGGAAATGTGTTTGTAAAAGTAAAAAAACATGAGTTGTTTACCAAAAGTGAGTCGTAAGAGTTGTTAAATAATTTTTAAAAAAAATTCAAAGGGGGGTATTGAATAATGATTGTGATGTTTTGTCTTAATTTTTTTTTATTTTTTGAAAACTAATATTTTGTAAAAATATGATTTTGAAAAATAGGTGAAAGTTGCTGAATGTTCAAACTCAAACATAAAGGGGATGAAAAGTTTTGTTTTTGAGAAAGTTGTTTTCTAGAAGAAAAGTCTTAGACTGACCAATAGTGAAGTATCAGAATGAGAACCACTATAATAAGAAGAGGTTAAAATTTTAACATTTTTGATTGGACACACCATTGGTCTCAGATTCATCGGCATGATGTTGAAGATCCATCAGATGCAATTTTTTTCAGAAAGTCAGAAGTTGCTGAGTGAGGAAGTCAGAATGATATTGAAGAGGATGTTTTATGAATTTGAATTTAGGAGTTAATTTTATTTCATAATTTATAACCTTTAGCCATGAAATACATTTCTAATATTGAAGTTATGATAAATAAAAAAAACTCCCATAATAATTTCTTTTAAAGATATGCAGGAATCGTAAAGACTGTATTAGTTCTGGGAATCAATAAAATATTTTCATTGAATCCAGAAGTACCTGACATAGACGTTTTGAGAATTATGAATGAGTTATAACTGATGATATTTGTATAATTTCAATGCTGAAGAGTTGAGTTTTCATCATCACAGGAATTCCATAATAATGAGAATTCCATCGTAATGAGAATTCAATCATAATGTGAATTATAATGTTATTAGGATTCTATATCACTGACTATGAGGAGGGAAATCAATCATACAGACTCTGAGGAAGAAATTCAATAAAACTGAACCTGAGAAAGAAATTTAATCATATTGACTTTGAGTAGTAAAGTTAATCTTTGACGAGGAAAGTTAATTAGATAGACTTTAAGGAGGAAGTCAATCAGACTAACTTCAAGGAGGAAGGTCAATCTGGCTGACTATGAGAAGGAAATTTAATTGGACTAACTTTGATGAGGAATGTAAATTCAGAATGAGCTGAGGAAGTTCCATCATAATGAGAAAGGAAAGTTATATCATAATGAGATGAGGAATTTTTATTGTAAATATCTGAGGAAATTCCATCGTAATGAGGTGAGGAAGTTCCATCTAAATGATACGAGGAAGTTTCATCATACTAAAGAAAAGATAGGAAGTTTTCAAAGGTTGATTACTAAGAAGATTCAACAAGATTCTAGAATATTTGTGAAGAGTTGAAGTGGAACAACATGAAATTCAAATATACATAGATCTTGGAATTTTTGAATTTGAGTAAGCATGAAGAGTTTTTTAGTTTCCTACCATTGGCATTCCAAGTAGATTATAAATATAAGAAAAATACATTCGTACTTTTAAAATTTTCTTCTGAGTGGAAATGGTAGAGTGCTACAAATTTTGAGTTAAAATTTGAGTGAGAGTACATTCAAGAAAAAGATCTCATTAGAATATTAGATAGCTGATTGTTTTCTTACCGAATAGAGGAAGATCATACTGAGGAAGTTCACACTATGTATTGAGTAGTTTCTAAGAATCACAAGTTTTGTTATCCAGAAAGAAAAAAAGTTTCTTCAGAAATGGATCAAGAAAGAGAGAATCATATTAAGCCGATTAGACCGATTCAATTAGACTGGGTTCATCAGACTGAATGTCATCGGACTTAGGAACTTTTATGGAGTAGATTGAATGAAGTCTTTATATTTTTTTTTGTATTTTTTTTGGATTTTTTTTTTAAATTATGTGATTAAGTATAATCAATCCTATTAGGATATGGAAGGTGTCTAATGAGAGTTGGAACTAGTTGTATTCACCTTTTCAAATTTTTGAATTTCCATAGACCCACGAGAGTGGCTATGGTTAGGATATAGGTTCTCGCACTAAGGCCGAACCTTGTAAATATCATGTTATTTAATTTCTTTCCTAATTTTTAATGCATGAGTATTTAATAAAATATGTTAAGGTTATAAACTTTAATAGGTTATAGGGGTTATGTTTTAAGCATTTGAAAACTTATAAAAAGTGAACTACTAATTCAATGCCCCTTCTCAGCTATTATTCAATCCTTTGGAACTTCAACATGTATTTTTTTGCATATACTTTTTATTATTATTTAATTTTAATAGAATATATATAAGGAATATTTTGAAGTTTTTTTACTAAATGCATAAGGTATTAAATATACTATATTTTTAGGTTCTATTATATACATGCATGATAATTACAGTTTGATATATTTATGTTTACATATTTATTTAATGTTTAAAAATAAAATTAATTAATGCCATTTATTTTATCTAATATATATATATATATTGATTATAATAAATATTAATATTATAAAAACATTTTCATACATCCAAGATTATATATTTTTTGTGTTGATTTAACATAAAAAAATTATAATTTCATTTTTTATAAATAATTTTTTATATATACATACTTTTATAATGTTTTAATAAATTATCATTTCCATTTATTGATTTGAAAAATTATATAGTAATATAAGCTATTTAAAAAAACAAAAATACTTAATGGTAAAGAAAAATATAAATAGAAACAAGATATGTATGTATGTATTCATGAACATAAAATTTGTAGTGTCAATTTTACAATATAAATTTGCACTTTATATTTATAATAGTGTGTGTATATTTTTGAGAAAGAAATATAAAATATATTACTGATCAATGAAACCTAACATATAGATCCAATTAGGAAAAGAATCAACCCAATAATGATCACCCCAAAAATTCCCATGGCATACCAAATGATGATCATCTATATTATCCCCACCCTTGATGAATGAAAAAATGAACAAAGAAAATATTTCAACTAAGGACCAAATATTTCTCAAAATAATAGTGTATGTATATGGATATTCATGTATGCATGTAGGTATGTGTTCACTAATTTCAATATATATATATATATACACATTGAAAATTTTCAATATGATTTTTCACGGAAAATATTCATTTTATATTGATATTCGAAAATATATGGTGTTTAAAAATTATATATTGTGAATTTGTATTGGAAATTTAAGTGGATATTTGATATATTTTCATTTTAAATTTTAAGGAAAATTTGAACCATGGATTTCTTGTAAAAATTTACATTGGAAATTTATATTTGAAATTTAAACCATAAATTTTCAGTTAAAATTTACAATATTTATTTACATGTCAATATATTCACAATGGAAATTTTAATATGTATTTAATTTAAATTTTTACAAATAAAATTTTAAGTATAAAATTTCATTGGAAATTTGGAGTATAAACTTCCTCTGATAACTATAAAATTTTAATGAATGTTTAAAATTTATATATGTATGTACAAATATACTTATATTAATATAATCTTATATGATTATATTGAATTTTTAGTATGAATTTAAACTGATAATTATAAATTTTCATTGTAAATTTTCAAGTGAAAATTTTCATTTAGAATTTAAAAAGAAATTGAGGATTTTTCCATTTGAAATTTTCACTAAATTTTCAATGAATATTTCCATGTATGTCTCTTTGTAAACATTGAATGTTTCCGATGTAAATTTTCACTTGAAAAGTTATAAGGAATATTAATAGAATATTTGTAATGAGAATTTCCTTTGAAAATTAATGTGTATGTATGTATGTTTGAAATTTTTTGGTGTAAATTTACATTGGAAAATCACATTGTCAATTTATATGTGTGTTTGTTCATTCAAATATGCACTAGAAATATTCTCCTGAAATTTCTTGTGTAGATTTTCAATGTAAATTTATGATGTAAAACTGTAGTGTAAATTTTCAATATATATGTACTAAAAAATTACAATGTGAATTTACACTGAAAATTCACAATGTATTGTTATGGTGTATATTGATATTAGTGTTTGTTTGTGGGTGTAATTTTCACTATAATTTATTTTTATTATGTTTTTTGTTAAATATATATTGGAAATTTTCACTCAAGGTTTTATGTAAAATTCACATTAGAAATTGACATAGAAAATTTGCATGAAAAGTTCTGAATGAAAATTTTCATTGAAACATTCTAGTATAAATATGTGAATATATGTCTGTATATACTTATATTAATATATATTTATGAATGTATGTTTATATGTACTTATATTAATATATATTTTTATAAATATAATATATGTATGCATGTATGTATACACTGGAAATTTTCATGATAAATTTCCACAAACAATATATTTTATATTTATATTAGGATATAAAATGACATATATATACACTCACACTCACACACACACAGTACGTATAAAAGAAACATTTAAAAATTTCCTTGGAAATTTAAATGAGAATTTTCACTAAAATTTTCAAATGAAAATTTACACTAAAAACATCCAATTCACACTTTCAATGCAATTTTTTGTGAAATTTCACAATTTTTATTTATGAATTAATAAAATTGCACTGTAATTTTAAGTGACATTTTTAAATGTAAATTTTATGTGGAGATTTTCACTATAAACTTCCAGTGTAAATTTCTACTTGAAATTTATATAGGGAATTTACCTAATAATTTTTCATTGAATATTTCCCTAAAAAAATAGCAATTTAAAATTTCATTGAAAAATCAAATTGTTTTTTTACATGTTAATATATTTATACTATAAATTTAAAATTTAAATTTATTTTAAATTTTGGGTATTTAAATTTTACGTACTAGCGGGGATTTGGTCTAAATGTTTCTAGTGCATTTTTTTGTTAAAAGTTTGTATTTTTTTATTTATATATTAAAATATTTGTATTATGATTTTATGTGTAAATTTAAATTATCATGGAAATTTATAGTGTAAATTTTATATAAAAATTTTCACAACATGTTCATAGAAAATATTATACTAGTTAATTAAGGGTGAAATTGCATTCAAACACATGCACACCTTACATGCACGAGAAAAAAATGATGGTCATAGGCCCTTGATTGATTTTATTCAACTGATAAGGGATCCTTCATTTTGGACCTCTTCCAATTGTTCAGTCATGCCGGAACCCACTTCCAAATACAATGAATATCGTTCGTAATTTCTTTCTCTAGATAATTCAATGTCATTGTTCGACCATCACAACCACCCCGACCAAGCCGTCGATGCCTTCAGAGCATCCAACACCATCATCTGAGTGGCACTGCCATGTCGCCACTATTAGAGCCCCTATCCACATGCACCACTCGTCCTTATACCATCATTCATCTAAAAACCCACCATCCTAGTTGTTTCAGCTACCATAGATCCCCTCCACACCATCATCAGTCATTATTTCAGGTTTTTACATCTCCACCACACCAATCGATGAATGCCCCGCTTGCAGGCTGCCCATACATGGGAGAATCACCACACTGGGTAATCTAAAAATTCAACGACATTCAATGAGGATGTACAGTGGAGGAGAGAACCAACATTGAGAAGTACATAGTTGTGTGGGGATTCAGATAAGGGTGCACATTGGTGAACTCAACATTGATAGATAATTGTTGTTCTATGCCTAGGGTTGTGGAGGCCGTGTGGGAGGAGGGTTCCTTGGACTTTCCCTCAGCCCAGGAATATGCACGTCTCGTGTGTTTTTTCCTTATTTTCAAAATTTAAATAATCCCAAAATCGAATCTTGTATCCTGTAATTCCCCCCTTGTATGACTATTATATTTTTAAAATTTAAAACAATAAATGAATCTTAAAAATTCATCAATGCCTATACTTCCTCTTTAGTTGAGGATCCGAGCATGGGGAGGGTAATTGGGAATGAATACAGTCTAAAATTATTTTTGAGATACTTAGTTGGGTGACTTTAGAAACCTAAAGATGTGCTAGATGGTGTACCATGACCTGTGGCTCCAATCCGGAAACCAAACAATTTCAACACATCCCAATCCCCAATGGAGGATTTTGTATTATTTAATGTGTTAGGATTAGTAAAATTGTGATTTACCATAATTGATTCAATTTTACATAAAAAATTATTTAGAATCAATTTTTATCTATTATTAATTTTTGTTATATATAGAGATATTTAACACCTCTTTTATCCAGTGCCTTTATATGATATTCGTTTTCAAGAATATCATTGATGTTTGATTTATCTCATTGATACTTTTTAAAAAATAAATCATTATTTATTATAAATCTTGTACCATAGAGAAGGAATATATTCTCTCTTCTAAATCCTTTCATTAATTTTCTCAATCAATTAATGTAAACACATGAGCATATGCTAACTCTTCAAGAGTTATGATTAATAATAATAAAAATATTATAACACATGATAAATCATAATTTTTATTGATATTTCTTCTATAAGATCACAAATTGATAGATGGGAAACATTTTTCAACATAATTTCAAAATACAATATTTTCATATCCTCATTTAAGGATGCTCTATTTTATAAATATTCATATAATTTACTGTTACCTTTAAATAAGTATCACAATAAATCCAATTCTTCTAGTTATATTTTTATATTTTCTATAAACAAATAAGTCACAATGATAATTTGAAAAATATCATATTCACCCTGTACTATATTTAAAACAAAATTATTTATATTTTCATTCACTTTAGAGAATGAAGTAAAATAGTTTGATCAAGTTTTATGATGTTTTCAAGACAAGAAAATGAGTATTAAATTCAACATTTTCATCCATATTAGGAGATTAATATCAATAAAATAAAGAAAATAGGTTTTATATATAATAAATAAGAGAAAAAAAAATAAAATTTTTATTTAAAAATTAAAACCTAAATATAATCCCTATCTTGAGCATTTATACATCATAATCAAGATTGAATCATTTAAGTTGTATATGCAGGAGATGTCAAATTTCATTATGTCATCCAAGAATTATCAATGAAGTTAACTTAGTTAACAATAAGTATGTGATTTTCTTAATTCAGTCACTTCGGTTGGTGACGATTCATTTTTCATTTGATGAATTATGCCTGTTTTAAAATTGAAAACATTGATTATAAAAACTATTTTAATAATAATAATTCACATTCACTTCAAGGAATTTGACAATGGTCTGTCATTACTACTTTTTGGAGCTCGTTATTTTTCCCACAACAAAATATTAAGAAAATAATTTATGTAATTTTTTAATGTTATCAATAAGGGGAATAATTATAACAATATATGATTCTAAATATAAGACTCAATTTTTTCATGTAAATAATTATCTTACACTAATGATATTAATGAATTTAACATTGTCATGATGTACAATCTAGAGAAGAAAATCGCATTGCTTCCTCCCATAGAAGATATTTATCATTGGATTTTTTTGATCCACGATGTAATGTCGAAGATGCTGAGCCAAATATAGTTGTGTCAGGGGGTAACAACCATGTTATGGATTTAGATGTGGTTCATTAAGAGGGTGGTCATCATGATTATCCAGATTCTCCTCCATCTCCTATTGAATATTAACTATATCCATATCTAGAGGCACATGCACTGTTAGGGTCTATTATAATGAAAATTTTTATTACAAAGATAAATACTGATTGGTCTATGTTGTATTCTTTATTAGCCACTAATCCAAAGATATCTACAGTATAGTATCCATCTTGTTTATATGTTGGTGAGTGTTTTATCTAATAGGCTCTATCCATTAAGGTAGGATAGGGTATAGGCAACGAGACTGTACATCCACCGCTTGCTACATAATATGATGTGGAGGTGGATGTTAGAGACGATATGCATGGGAAGTGTATGCCAAATTAGAGAACTAGACAAACACGATGTGGAAACATTATATATACACCTAGTTGTGTCATAGAGGACAATCCAATATACATATGTATATTATATTGATACATGTTATATGTTTTTTAAATCACTATTTATACATTATTTTAAAACATAATAATATATTACATAATGTTTCATAAATCAATTAGTTGATGTTAATTTTGGATTTCAATATTAAAATCATGTTTAATGTTTCCCTGAAAAATTATGATATTTTGATTATTATTATTGAACTTATTCGCTTTGGGATTTTCATTTGTGGGATACTCCATGCATGCTTTTTTCTGGCTAGGCCCCCACCTAGTCCTTCAGCACCATTGGTCTACTTTATGGGTGTTGGGCCTGTTTTCTAGGCTATTCACTCAGCCTGTTTATTTTATTTACCTGCCTTATCTTTGCATTACACCTTGGCAATCCTCACCTAGCATGTTCTTTTGTCCATTAATAAATATTCATCTAATAGAACCTATATGTGTCACATGAATTTATTGTTGGTCCTTATCCACCACCACCCACCCACTCCCCACCTGCCCCATGTCCTGGGTTATGTGCGATATTTTGCACCTGCCTATTGATCTCAAAACGACTTCTTAACCACAGACCGACACACTTCCACCTAGAATTCTGTTCTTTCTGGCCTATCACCTTAGCTTTGATGTGGCTTTATTACTCATTACATCTCTTCCCTTTTAGTGTGTGGTTATACAACAATAGTGTTCGTCATCCAGGGATATCCTTCAAGAGAAATATAGGAACATAGATAGTCCTCGATTGTGCACTAGCACACTACTTATTCTGATGACCCCTTCTATTGGAGACATTGCCTCTTCTGAGACTTGTTCTAATGACACTAATTTAAGAATTTCTAGCTACATTAGTCTAGTTCGTCAGATTCTTCTTCTCAGGTTCTTGGTCTAGGCCTGAGTTGGTAAGGATACTTATATTTTTCATTTGGATTTTTAACTATATATTATTCCTTCTTCTCAGTTGGGGTTTGGGTTGTCATGTGTGAGTTCATCATTCCTAAGGGTTTATATTACCATCCTTGGTCTCAGCTTCATCATGAGTCCCATGGGCGATAAGGACCTCATGCATAGATAGTTTCTCTAATCTTTTTTTTCTCCTTTTCACTTTCTCTATTGTATGATGTTTTTTTGCATAATAAATATCACTGTGCTCATGTTCTTACCATTGAGTAGGAACAAACTGGTCCGAACCATGTACATATCTGTGTCAATATTTTATTTCCAACATTTTAATTTTTATTTCTCTTTTTCTTGATTCCATATTAAAGATTCCATTTGTTTTTGATTTTTTTTATTTCATTTAGCATTATCAAATTGATTCTACTTTTCCCTTTTGTTTGTTTCATACAACCTTCACTGGATATGTTTAGAACCTTCAAATTATTATCAAATCCTTTAATCAGTTTTACAATTTCATATGTTATATTTGAATTCAGGAAATTTAAAGGAGATAATGATTTATTATGTGGAGAGTTAAGATGTTTTCACTGTTAGTCCATAGTGGGCTAGAATATTCTTTGCTTGGACCCAAAAAACCTATAGTCACTTTGTCTGCTGATGGAAAATCTACAACCATTTACATTGATATTGACCCTAGTATTCTGTAAAAGGCTCACTGCACACTTCATTTAAACTTAGGAGATAAATTATTACATTAAGTCTCCCATGAAGCTACTACTAAATCCATTTGTCTAAAACTAGAACATTTATATGCGACCAAAACATTTCATGGACGTCTATATAAAAAAAGTTGTTGTATAATTTCAAAATAACTCATAGATCTTCTGTGTGTGATTATATTGAAGAGTTTTATAAATTACATGTGTATTTAGATAATATAGATATTGAAGTTAAGGATAAAGATCATTATTTAATTCATCTGAACTCCCTTGAAAATTATTTTAATTTATTAATGGATTCCATGATGTATGGTAGATAGTCAATCACTTTAGAATAGGTGAAGTATTCTATTTTGTCTCACTATCTTCAAACACATGGTTTGAAGGAAGAAATTACTGGTGTTAAGAGTGAGCCTCAATTTTTTTTCATACTAAGGATTGAATGAAAAATAAAGACAGAAAATAAAAGAAATGGTTTAATAACTTATCATGCTTTGAGTGTGGGATGATGGAACACATAAAAATATACTGTCTTGACGTATAAATTAAAGATATTATGGCCCAGTATCATATGATATGACTCAGGTTCACCACAATTTTTGTTATTTTGTTTTTTTAGAATCCCTTTCTTGTTATAATTAGACATATATTCATTGTAGTCTATTTTCTTCGATCCTAGGACTGACCCTGGTTGTTTTTGAAAAGGAAATCCATTATGGGAGAGGGTTTTTAAGGGCTGGTCTAAGCCGTTTGGGGTTAGGTGGAGCTTTTTATTCTGTCATATTTCTGTATTTTAGATTGTTGTGTGTTTCTACTAATTTTACTATTAAATTAATTTGAGATTTTATGAGTTTTTTTATTTTCACTATCTTTTGACCATAGGGAAAGGTCTTGTTTAGTATTTTTCAGATTATTTTGATTCTCTATAGTGTATCAGGTGTTCTATGGATACTCAAGTATTGGTGATAATCTCTTATTTTAATTTTTATGTTTATTATTATGATTACTCAGCATGTTATAATTTTTATAGCAATATATTACAGTATGGGTGGAACATGCGCAACTAATGACACATGCTAAGTGGTATTCATATTGGGTGAGTACTCCCTAGACCTAGTTTTTTCTGTTTATGAAAATATACCCACAATACTAATAGGTTAGGGGTATATAGGTTGCAAAAAACACCATATGTTTTGTGTTTTCATTTTATTTTGAAAATGCTGAGATTTGTTATTTTTTGTTTTCAAAATTAAAATCATGTTTAATTTTTCCATGTTTAATTATGATATTTTGATTATTATTATCAAATTCATTCTATTTTGGATTACCATTTTTGGATTTCCACATGTGGTATTCTTTTTTTCTCGACCTCCGCCCGATCCTTTAGCACAACTGGGATTCTTTATGCGCACTAGGCCTGTTTGCTAGGCTTTTTTCTTAACCTTCTATTTGATTGGTCTACTTTTTCTTTGTATACCACCTTAGAGATCCGTTTCTGACATGTTTTTCTATTCATTAATAAATATTCATCTGACAGATCATAGATAATCAATTTTTTTATCGACGATCCTTATTTGATACCCACACCCGCTCCTCACACTACATGTGTCCTGGGTTATGTGAATTTTTTTCCCACTTGGTGTTCTCCAACCATCTTATTGCCTACAGCCTGAAACACAACCACATTTTTGGAGTTTTCTTCCAACTAATAATTGTTTATACTTCAATTATAAGAATAATTGATGTACTGAATATTAGTAATACTTTTTATTACATCTTCTTTGTTGTTCTGCATGAATCTAATGTAATAATGTCCTAGATTATACGTTTCATTGATAAGGTCATATTAGTCCCCCACTATAATGAGGACCTTGATGTGCCATGGTGATATTCTAAAATAATGTGTTGTGGTTGGATACATAGTATTATGGGACACATATTAAATATAATGTCAGGTGAAAATACTCATATGCAGATGAGGCTTCTTATCATAATGTTCTCACTTGGTAATCTCCAAAATTGGGGATTATAAGAATAGAACTACCAGTAAGAATTATATATGTTTTGGTTTCATTAAATATTCCTATATACGAGACTGTGTGATGGTCCTTAAAAATTAAGATTGTTATTAATTCATGTTACAACTCATGTACTTAGATGTATTTCGTAAGCCATGATGATAATAGTTCACAGAGAAGTTGGATAGTTTGGGTGCGTCATGAGTGACATGTTATTAATGAATAAGTCGAGGCATGATTTCCCCTTCCATATTTATGGAAGGTAATATCTGGACCCTTTAATTGGAATAGAATCTGCATATTAAATTCCATATCCCTAGTGTAATGATGCGATTATTTCAGATAGTCAAAAAAAGATATATCAAGCTTATAGGTTGGTGACATGGTTATGAAACCTTCTTGATGAGATATTATGACAAAGGGATTATATTAAATAGTGATAATTCGTATGTGGTTGTCCACATTGAGACTTTAAGTGTTTTCTCTTGGGTGCCTTGAACCGTTACAAGATAGTAATATTTGACTTTAGGCAAGTCTGCATAATTCCAATGAGAAAGAATCCTGGAGGGTCACAAACTATGCGTTTCTATTGATCTCGATTAAATTATATTTGTGTTTAATTAATGGAATAAATATTTAATCATCAACATGTCAATAATATATTTATTTTATTTATTGAATATTTTAGTAAATATTTATTTTCTAAGTTGTGAATAAAATATTCAGTTGGTTGTTCAATAAATGATAGAGAAGTTATAACACACTAAGATTGAGTAAAGTGACAAATATTAATTAAAAAACCATTACATAATATTTTTTACTGTGCAAGTTGGAGCTCGCCACAAAAGAATAATAATATAATTATTATTATGCGGCTTGTAGTTTATTAAAGGTAATAAATGTTATTTAATGGTCGATATGCAATAAAATCTTATTTCAAGATATTTTCTAACTCTATAAATAGACAGCTATGTCTATTGTGTAGAGCATCCAAAAATTGAGAATAGATAATTTTTGTGCACAATGAATTCTCTCTCAACTCCATTTATCTCCCTCTCAAGAACGAGAAGTGAAAGAGAGATTTCTTCAAGACTAGAGAATGATTGGTCAAGAATGAATAACACAAGACATTAGAATCACCCCCATAGAACCTACAGATTGTGTGGTGTTTCTCAGAGATCATAGTAGAATGTATGGATTACCGCTAGGGGGATTCTGTCATTGGATCCTGATAGTGCAACAAGGTAATCAAAAAGGGTCTGTTCAGATGGTCAAAATTCACCAAAAAAAATGTTCCTAAGCCCGAGTATTTATTTCTTAAAATAATAAATAAATTAATTATAAATTTTACATGAAAGATCCTCACTCTTGGTTTCAAGAAAGATTTATTAATTTTTTTAATATATCACCCACCTACACATGCTTTCGTTGTCCCCGAAACCATCAAGTTTTATCAGAATGGTCACATTTAAATTTATAATTATTTATTTGATTATTGATCTATGTGAAAGTGTGGTTATATTTTCATTTCAAGTTATTATTTCTTTAATTCAATTTGAATTTACTTTTTATCAACATATTAATCATTTTCGTTCAGTGTTTCATTTTCTTAAAGGTTTAAGATAAAATGTAGAATAACCAGAGATGCTAGTAGGATGTACCAAATCAATGGCCTGTAAAACTAGGTTACATAACATGTGGCTGGAGCACACACCATATATGCATGTGCATTGTATCTATATGCATCGAGTAATTAATTACATGCTGTTATTTTATTGGACACCACGTATTGACTCGACCAATTTATCACACAAAAAGTAGATACATGCAGTGTAGCTGGCATGTACAGACCATGTAGTTTGACCAAGTTAACAAGATAAATCCCCAGGTGTGTGACATGGATATATGAAAACTAATGTACATGGAGTGTAGTTCCATGTACATGACGCGTATTCTTCCATTAATAAACAAAATTAAAATTACATTACATTTTAAAATAAAATTATAAAAACATTATTTATTGATTGGAACAACGTTATGTGTCTGACAATTTAATAATGGTTTTAATGAAATTTTAAATTGTAAATTAATTTATTGTAATTAATATGTAATTATTGGTTTTTCCGTTTATTTTTCCTGAATTCCATTAATTATGGGTATCTAAAAATAAGATCGGATGATCATTAAGATAAAAGGGAATTAATTAACTAATTTATTAATCAATTAATGAAAGCGCGTTTATCTTAAATAATAAAAGAATGTATAAAGAATTTAATGCTAGACATTTACTTTTGCATATTTTGTTTCATGTATGGTCATTAATGAGCTTGAACAATACTTGTTTATGTGTTGGATTTTTTAATTTAATTAATTTCATGAGTCATCAATTATATAATATTAAATTAAATGATGGTCTTTAAGTCATCCCAACCTTCATTATTATGTAGGACCTACATGTCCAAGGGTATTTATTTAACCCCCTTTAACCAATCCTTTGGTTCTCCTCACCTGCATGTGAGTAACAAATATTTGTAATTAATGGAGCATTCTATGGCATGTGGAGGCAATTCAAGATGGAATCATAATGACGCCATCCTAGGTAATACATAGGCGGATATGTGGGATGCTATAACTGATTCCAAGACTGAAAAATGAGTTATTTCCCCATGTTTAAAGGTTTCATTTTATCAATTATTATATAAAGATAATGAAATGGTCATTTAATTAAAAATTAATTGTTTCAATGCAATTATTTATTTTATGGATGCAAGACCGATATCACATAAATAAATGAATTAATGTGAAAATACAGAAATTAAATAAATGAATTATCTGTAAATGTTTTGTCCAACATGATTATTTAATTAAGTAACATCCACTTAATATTAAAAAGAAGTGTAATGGATAAAACAAGATAAAATTTATACATAATAAATTAAAATCCCTCAATTAAATAATAAACCAGACTATGACTTCCATTTCATGACTGAGAATCAAACCATCAGACTAAGTGTAGTATATAGATAGAGTTTGGACACTTACTTTTATCAAGGAGTTATCATGAATGTTTGGGGTTGAATTAATAGAAATTGTATTTAGTTTAATGGACAATGTCTATTCAATACAAATTTGGAGGTGAGTGTTGAGAAAATCCAAGTCAGAATTTCAGGATAGGGGAATCAACTCAATGGATAAAGGGGCTGCAATTCCGCAATTAGAAAGAAATCCAACCAAATTCCTTTATTATGGTTTTCATGGACAAAGTATGTATCATTAAGAAATGTAATGGGGATCCTTAACACTAGAATGTTAAGTCAACTAGACACTCCAATTTTAATGGTGATGGTTATTGAGACTTAATAGAATAGTGAGATATTTAATAAATAAATAAATAAACATAATTTATTATTTATCATTTATTATGTAATAAATCAATGTATTAATAATATGAACCTTTTAATTGTATAATAAAATGAAAATTTTCTTATCTACATTATCCCTACGATCAATATTGGAGAAGGATTACCTTCTAACTAGAAGTAACCTGCATGAGTTGTTTAGACACCTTTGGGTTTTGCTAAAAAATGAACAGAAATCTTACGCACTAGAATCCTAAATACCTAGTATGCCTACTAAATGGGTGATTGAAGGAGAGTTTCTTGTATATGAAAAACATTTGATTGATGTGGTTGAAATTCAATGTTTGATGCTTTCATTGATGTCTAGTTAACTAATGAAGTCTGATGAATAGATGGATTCATATAGCATGCTTGAGCACCTCCATGGTCTTTATGAAGAGAGAGCTAGACATGAACAGTTTGAGATTTCCAAGGTGATATTTTGGAGAAAACATGGAGAGGGTGTCCCATCTAGGCCTTACATAGTGAGGATCGTTGGGTATATTGATCACTTAGAGTATCTAGGGTTTATACTCCCCAAAGAATTGGAAACCGACCTCATTCTAGCATCACTCACTTAGATATTCTCTAGTTTTGTAGTTAATTTTAATACGCACAACATTGAAAAGTCTCTTATAGATCCTCTTAATCTTCTTTGCCAAGTAGATAAGGATACGAATCATGAAACAACTTCCATACTTTTGGTGAAAAAACAGAAAAGTAAATCAAATAGATTTAATCCTAAAGCATATTCACACCCTTCTATGAAGAGTAAGATCAGGGGGAAATCAAGGGAACATGATTTTGTCTCCTTTTCATGTGGCAATAAGGGACACTAGAAGAAAAGATGCACCTAGGATAAGAATCAAGGGGAATCATGAGGCATGTTTGTTACCCAGTGAAATTTATCTGTTTCTAAAAATTGGTTATTAAATTCATTTTTCGTGCTCACATATGTATTCAAATACACGAGCCAAGAATATTAAGAAACATTGATCGAGGAGAGGTAGATCTTACAGCCTCTAAAATAGCTAAACATTCTACTATAGATATCCAAGAATACCACCTCTAGTTTCAAACCAGAATGATATTGGTTTTAAAGGGTTATTATTATGTGACTTCAGTTACCAAAAACATTATTTATGTATCCATACATGATATAAATGGATTTATTTTCAAATTTGGGAATAAATTTTGCTTCTTTTATAAAGAGATCATTTTTATGGTAAGACATATTTAAATAGTAGTCTTTATGTGTTGGATTACACAAACCAAATAATGGAAATTGATAAATAAGTTACTTCACATTAATTATACCACACCCAACTTTGGCATCACCGGCTAGGTCATGTAAATGAAAATAGCTTGAAAAAATTACATCAATATGGATAATTATATTCTTTTGAACTAAAACCACTTGGTGTATGTCACACATGTTTACAAGAAAAAATGGCCAAATCCCCATTTAGTGGGAAAGGTGAAAGTCCTAGAGAGATTCTTGAATTAGGTCATAATGATGTTTGTAGACCATTTAATATTGAATAAAGGGGTGACTACTCATACTTAATAATTTTTTATGATGATTTTAGTAGAAATGGATAAGTTTACTTAATGAGGTATTTGTTAGAATATTTTTAAAAAAATCATGGAATAAAAGAATGAATTTGTGAAGAAAGTTATCTCAGATTAAGATGGAGAATATCTTAATCAATAAATTATTGATTATCTATGGAAGTTCAGGATTTTATCTCAACTCTTGGTTCACGCACAAATTTACCCAAGAGAAGAAGGGTAGAACGGTCCTTGTAATGTAGCTTGGGTTGTCGATTCCACAGAGACCTAAGAAGATACCTAAGATACACAACCTAAGGGATGGATTTTTGGCTATGAAGTGGACAACTTGGATTTCTTTTTAAGTGTTTTGGGAGAAGAATAATAAGATTAGTTGAGTTCAATTATAATGAAATGGGTTGATCTTAGGGTTACGCTTGGGTGGATTGAATGCATTTTATTTCTTTAGACAAATTTTTGGTTTTATTAATTATTGATGAAACCATTCTTCAAAATAACACTACCTTCATCATTTTCTGGTTAGATACTAACTAAACTTAATTAATAGTCACCAACACACTTAGAGAACCAGATTCATGATCTCTCCAAGGTATATGGTCAATTTAGTAATTGGAATTAGCTTTTTCAAACATAGTGAAGATGAGGAGAAAAAATAATTGAAGAATGGAAGTCTTGAATTATTTAACCAATTAACAACAATTCATGCATTAAATAACATTCAATCCAGGCTTTTCATCTTCCTAAGATCAACCCATTAAAGGTTTATCCCTCCATTGATGATATACTATCAATGGTGGGCAGAAGATGACTTACAAGAATTGAATTGAAGAGATTAAAACCGCGGAAATAACGAGCATTCCTCCGTGTGTGTGAATGGAATTCACACCTATGTGTGAACTATATCACCAACACAAAGAGTTATCACTGTACTTTTGTGATTTTATAGATTTAAGTATAGAAATTGGAAGAAGAGAAGAGAAGGAATTGGATTAAGAACTTAGAAATACAAAAAGAAACTTACATGGGGAAATGAAAGCATTACAACGAAAATTGAGCATAATAACATTACATGAAAGAAGGTGTGAGTTCCTCATCACCACCACTGAATTAAATAGGAAAATTTGGATCCTTAGGCCGAGCTCCAACAATCCAAGTCATCCCAATCAATGAGGGTAGGCATAGGTGGTGTAAAGTAGGTGGAGAGGAGAATTCTCCACCCTTGACCCGAGATGGCATCCAGCTTGCATCCACTTGAAATATCCGCTTCAAAGTCCTTCTAGATGGCAGATTTGGAGTGGTCCATAGAAGACAACAATGAAGCCCCGGATGGATTATAACAGCCTGTAAAATATCAGCCCAATTTACTTTGTGGTTAGAGATATATGGAAGATTCATTGGGCTGACATTCTGGGATGCAGATTCTGGCCCAGATTCTGATATTCCATTTGGGCTGCCTTGATCATCATCATGTATACCGAATTAGCACTTTGTCCTGTAGAATGATTTGTTCCCCTGTATGTCTTCTATCATCACAAGAAATTTGGACTTCATTGGTCTAGTATTGTAAGACCCACATCCTCAAAAGTGGGTTGGTGTCCAATCTGCCTTCACCAGAATTGTCTCCTTTCATCACCAAATATCTTCATCATCCTTTATGAATCTTTCCTTGCTCCCTGAATGAGAAAAATTTAAATTTTAAGTGAAGATAAATTTCCAAAAATATAATATTAAAACATGAATAATTACATTCAATAAAATCAGATGAGTCATTGGGCCTAAATTGGTGTATATTAGGCATGAAGTGCACAATTGATGAGAGTGGATGTTTAAAATTAAAATGTACTAACTCAGGCCTATATGATCAAAAATGAACTTTTAATCCCAATAAAATGTAATTATAAAATGTGTTTTGATTGTCTAATCATACCCCCCAACTTGAGATTTGCTAGTCCCGAGAAAATAATTCAATGATTTTATTTGAATTCCTTTCTTCAAACACATTATAACAAACAGTGCTCACAATGTAAACTGCACACAAATATATTTTTATAACCTATCAAGATAATTTAAAACAAGATGAATTTAAAAGAATATCCCAATCCCAAGCCCATTCCTTTGATCAAATCCATAATCATACTTCATCCAACTCAATTAGGTGTAATGATGTGTTGTGTATCACAATAGATATTGGGGTTCATTTTCATTCAAGGGGGAAATCATGGAAGGGCTAGGTGGAATCACATTTAATCCTAATATGAGTATTCTTCATTATTTTTTTTGATTTTTTTGCAATATTTTCATAGTAATTTAGATTGCAGTTAATCAAATTAACCCATGTAGCAAGACTTTTCCGATGACTCCCAGACTCAAAGGCCTTAGGGCACCAAGTGAAGCCCACATACTCAAGCATCGTCTCGAGTTAACTTAATAAAAAACAAAGTCATATTACCATAAATAGAGATATATTGAAAAACTCAGGGCTAGACACCTCTGGGGTCACGATCCCCAAGTGCCGAAATCCTCGCATTTTATCAATCCATTGCTCTACACGCAATTTTTTTTTGTTTTTTGTTTTAATTTTTTTTGAATACTCATATTATTCATAAAAATAAAACCAGCCTATGCTATTTATTATGGGACCCCAAAAATTCAAATTATTACCCCACAGTCTAAAGGACATGCATTGTGGCATTTTGATTTAATGGATGAAAATAAAAATGATGAAAATTTTCATTGGACAACCAAACTTCCAAAATCAATGCTTTTAAACATAATCATGAATTAAATTAAGAGTCAAGGAAATAATAATTATTTGATATGTAGTTTTTATGTGATCAAAGATGTTATTATATGAATGATAAAGGAATTTTACTTCTTTTTGTTATCATTGTTTTTTTTAAACAAACATTTTGTTTCCACACCGCCCAACTTAGAATGAAACTGTCCCTAGTTTCGTAAAAACAAAATTTAGAATGGGGTAGAGGAATAAAAACAGGAGTTCAATATGGAAATTGAAATATGAGGATCATGGAATGAAGTCACCTGGTGGTTGAAGTTTGAAGTTCTTGCCGCTCGAATTTATTCCTTTGATATCCATGTCGCTTGCAAAGTTCCCTAGTAGAAAAAGGAAAAACAAAACAAACAAAACAAACAAAAACAATATATATATATATATATTTATATAATAAAGGAAGTAAAATATAAGAATATATATAAAAATTATAGAATAAGGAAGCAAAAGAAGCCGCAGGTCAGTGGTAAGCGCGCGCCCCTGTCTCCCTTCGGTCCCGGGTTCGAGTCCCCGCGGCTTCGCCGGTTGTGACGGGGTTTGCCCCACAGCCTATGGAGTGGACTTATTATTATTATTATTATATTTTTATTTTTATCTTAACCTATAAAATAATAAAAATAAAACAAAATAAACTGATGATACATTGTCTTCTTTTTAAATTTCTGGGTAAGGTATTACTCAAGGATCACACCACGTGACACGGATGAATATGGTGCTCCTCTTTCGTACCCATCCATACTCATAATAGAAGAATAGGTCAAAAGTCTATTTTTTTATTTTTAAATATAAAAATGATTAAGTAATCTTATTTGAAAAATAAAGATGATTCAGAAAGATTAGAAACATAAAAACCACGGGTTGCCTCCCGTGCAACTCTTTGTTTAACGTCGTTAGCCCGACATAGATCCCAAATTTATCAATTTTTTCCTAGTTCATAGATTGGATCAATTAACTCAAAAACTATTTCCTATTTATTGAATGATTCAATAAATGTTTTTATCCTTTGACCATTGACCTTGAAAATGTGACAACTTATGGGATCTTGAATCTCTACTGCCCCATGAGGGTATACATGACGCACTATGAAAGGACCTGACCATCTAGACCTTAACTTTCCTGGGTGTAAATGAAGTTTTCAACTATACAAGAGCACAAGTTTTCCCGGTTCAAAATGTTTTACCTTGATATTCCTAGATTGGTAGGCTTGAACTCTAGCTTTATTGATCCTTGAATTTTCATAAGCCTCCATCCTTAATTCCTCCAGTTCATTGAGATCTAATTTCCTTTTTGTTCCGGCCAATGAGAGGTCATAATCCATTTTCTTAATTGCCCAAAAGGCCTTATGCTCAATTTCAACAGGTAAATGGCATGTTTTTTCATAAACCAAACTATATGGGGACATTCCTAAAATGGTTTTATATGCGGTTCTATAGGCCCAAATAGCATCTAAGAGTTTCTCAGACCAATCTTTCCTAGAGGGGTTGACAGTTTTTCAAGAATTTGCTTAATCTCCCTATTCACTAACTCAGCTTGACCATTGGTTTGAGGGTGGTAAGCAATGGACACTTTGTGAGAAATTCCATATTTTTCCATGAGTGATGAGAATGGACGATTGAAAAAATGAGTTCCACGGTCACTTATGATAGCCCTAGGAATTCCAAATCTAGAGAAGATGTTTTCTTTAAGGAATCTAATCACAGTTTGATGGTCATTGGATTTTTTAGGAATGGCCTCAACCCATTTTGAGACATAATCGACAGCCAATAGAATGTAAAGATATCCCCGAGAGTTTGGGAAGGGACCCATGAAATCAATTCCCCAACAGTCAAAGATTTCAACCACTAATATTGGAGTGAGAGGCATTTGATTCCTTTTTTTGTGATGGACCCTACTTGTTGACACCTAGGACAACTTTGACAAAATGTGTAGGAGTCCCTTGAGAGGGTGGGCCAAAAGAGACCACATTGAAGAACCTTGGCAGAAGTTTTCTTAGAGGAAAAGTGACCTCCATAAGCCTCACTATGACAGAACATTAGGATGGACTCTTGTTCGGATTCTGGCACACACCTCCTAATGACTTGGTCAGGACAGAACTTATAGAGGTATGGATCATCAAACACATAATGCTTGACATCAGAAAGAAATTTTCTTCTAGCTTGGGTCCCTAAGAATTTTGGAATGACCCCTAAAACTAAGAAGTTGGATATGTCAGCATACCAAGGGCAATCACTCACAGAATAGAGGTTCTCATCGGGAAATGAATCAGACACAGAAAGGTGATGTGAGTTGTCTTTGAATCCCAACCTAGAGAGGTGATCAACTACAACATTCTCGACACCTTTTTTTATCCTTAATGGTTAAATCGAACTCTTGAAGAAGAAGGACCCACCTAATCAATCTAGCCTTAGCATCTTGTTTTTGGAAGAGATATTTTAGAGCTGAATGGTCGGTGAAGATAATGATGGGTGATCCTAAGAGGTAGGACCTGAATTTCTCTAAGGAAAACACAACAGAAAGTAACTCCTTTTCAGTGGTGGTGTAATTGATTTGGGCATCATTTAAGGATTTTCTTGCATAAGAAATGACATATGGAGTTTTATCACACCATTGTCCTAACACAGCTCCTATAGAAAAGTCACTGGCATCACACATGAGTTCGAAAGGAAGGTCCCAGTTTGGAGATTTCATAATGGGAGGAGAGGTGAGAGCAGATTTATGGGTTGAAAAAGAACCCTCACAGCTTTCTGTCCAAACAAATGGAGCATCCTTTACTAGGAGAGCACAAAGAGGATGAGAGATTGAACTAAAGTCCTTAATGAATCTTCTATAGAAACCAGCATGTCCTAATAAGGACCTCACTTCCTTAACAGTTCTGGGTGATGGAAGGTGACGAATGATGTCAACCTTTGCTTTATCAACTTCAATTCCCCTACCCGAGACTATATGGCCAAGGAATAACCCCTCTTTTACCATGAAATGTCATTTTTCCCAGTTTAGGACCAGATTCTTTTCTTCACATCTTGAAAAAACTCTCTCCACATTCCGAAGACATCCCTCAAATGTATCCCCAAAGGCAGAGAAGTCATCCATGAAGACCTCTAGAAAATCCCCTACCATATCTGAGAATATTCCCATCATGCACCGCTGGAAGGTTCCAGGGGCATTGCATAACCCGAACGGCATGCGTTTGAAGGCAAAGGTGCCGAATGGACAGGTGAAGGTTGTCTTCCCTTGATCTTCCAAGGAGACCTCAATTTGATTATACCCTGAGTACCCATCTAGGAAGCAATAGAATTGATGACCCGCCACTCGCTCGAGGACTTGATCAATAAAGGGAAAGGGAAAATGGTCCTTATTGGTACAAGAGTTGAGCTTCCTATAGTCAATACAGACTCTCCAGCCACTACTCACCCTAGTTGGAAGAATTTCCCCATCCTTATTAGTGATCACAATGATTCCAACTTTCTTTGGGACAACTTGAATTGGGCTTACCCACTCACTCTCAGCTATGGGGTAGATGATACCAGCTTTCAAAAACTTAAGAAGTTCTTTCCTTAACAAATCCATAAGATTTGGATTGAGTCTCCTCCGTGGTTGACGACATGGTTTGGATTCAGATTCAAGAGTAATCCTATGAGTTCCAATAAGTGGGCTAATCCCAGGAATATCAGACAGGGTCCAACTAATGGATTTTTTGTGTTTCCTAAGGACATCTAGAAGCATCCCCTCATAATTGGCTTCAAGAGAAGAAGATATGACTATAGTATGTGTTTTATTTTCCCCTAGGAAGGAATACTTTAGGGAAGTAAGAAGTTCCTTCAATTCAAGATCAGGTTGGTTCAGAATTTCAGCAGAAGATTGGGGCATTGGATCAAGATCAAATTTTTTTTCTAGATTTTTAGATTGAATTGATTCCCCATGTGTAGAATTTTCAGCCACAAGATTGTATTGACCTGGGTTAGGGAAGGGAGTTTGAGTTGTCTCAATGAATGTGGTTTCCTGAAAGGTTTCACTGATTGTTGGTCCTAAGACATCATCATAGGAGCAATTTGAAAATGATTCGATCCAAGGAGATAAACTTGCTTCATGTGAACAAAGGAAATCAATCTCATCCAGACTTAAACATCCATCAAATATTTCTTGATGTTATATGGATTCATTTTCAATGCTTCCTAACAAGTTTACTTCATGAATTTCCTCGTCATCTCCTATTTGTGAGCTTTCATTATAGATGTTCAAGTATAGACTCATGTTCCCAAAGGTGATGGTCATGTTCCCATTTCGGACTCGGATAACAGAGTTGATTGTTGCAAGGAAAGGATGGACAAGAATGATTAGGGTTTTCTCCCTAGGACCTAAGCTTGGATGATTTTCAAGGACAATGAAGTCAGCAGGGTAAATGAAATTCTCAACTTTCACTAAAACATCCTTTAAGATCCCCTTAGTAACCCGAACACTGCGATCAGCGAGTTGAAGAGTGACAGATGTGGGTTGGAGTTCTTCGAGCCCTAACAGACAATATATGGCATAAGGAATGAGGTTTACACTGGCACCTAGGCCACACAAGGCCTTGACAACTTTTTTCTCTCCTAGTTCAACATTGATGTAAGGGAAACCCGGGTCTTTCATCTTTGGAGGAATGGTCCCTTGAATGGTGGTACTCACATTAGCAGCCAAAAGGACTTGGTTTTTATGTAAAAATTTCCTTTTAAAAGTGCACAAGTCCTTAAGGTACTTTAAGTAGGCTGGTATGGTTTGTATTGCATCAAGTAGTGGAATGTTCATCTTGACTTGGGAGAAGATTTCTCTCAAGGTTTCACTCAGTTCAGGCCTGGATTTCCCCCTCATGCGTTGAGGGAAGGGAGAAGGTTGTTTGAGTGTTTGGTGTGGTTGTGGTTCCTTCTCATTATCATTGGTTTTTTCAGAATCTGTGGGTTGTTCTTCATCATTTTAAAGTGATGTTGAATATTTTAATAGTTCTGAAATGGTTTTTTCAGGTTTTTCAATTGATTTCCCACTTCTTAAGACTGTCGCTGCTTTCAATTGTTCATGATTTTATTGAGTGAAACTTGACTCTCCCCTTGTTGTTTGTTGTGGAATGGCTTGGGTAGGCATGGGTGCCATCCCAGTTTTGATTGTTTGAAGTTCTTGTTTAAGGGAAGAGACTTCCGAGTTCATCCTTTCCATTTGTTTGCAAATTTGTTCTAGTAGGCTTTGTGGAACAGTTTTGGTTGGTGCTTGAGAATATTGGTTTATCCCTAGGGGATATTTTGAAGGTGGAATGGTTTGTTGAAAATGGACTGGTGGCTATTGGTATTGGATAGGTTGGATTTAAAACTGATTATGGGTTTGGTAGTTCTGTTGAGGGTAAGGATTTTTCCCTTGTGGTTGGCTATGTTGTTGGTTATCCTTCCATCGGAAGCCTGGGTGGTCATTGTACCTTGGATTGAAGGTGTTTTGGTATTGGGGCTTTTGAAAGTTTAGGGAATTGACTTCCACTTGGGGTCCTCCTAAAAGAACATCCTTGATGGATGGAATGGTTGGGAAGTTGTCTGTTTTATGGTCACGTTTGTCACAAATTGTGCAAACAAGGTCTACATTTTGGATTTCGTAGACTTTCCTAAGGTCTATCTCTTCAAACTTCCTAGAGAGTGCTGCGAGTTTATCCCTAAGGCTTTCCTCTTCTCTAAGTGTATGAATTCTAGTAGTTCTTTGTGGCTTTTCAGAATAAGGTGAAGTTCCCCATGTTTGGTTTTGTTTAGAAAGTCTTTCTAGATACTTGTAAGCATCATTTGGGGCTCTGTTTTTAAAGGTTCCATTACACATCATGTCAATGAATTGTTTATTACCTGGACCCAACCCTTCATAGAAAATTATCACTTGTTCAGGTATGGAAAAGCCATGGTGTGGAACCATGTTTAGGGTGTCTTTGAACCTCTCCCATGTTTCATAAAATGACTCTCCCTCTTTTTCAAAAAAGTTTTGGATGCTCTTTTTAAGTGCAATTGTTTTGTGATGAGGGAAGTATTTTTTGTAGAATTCTCTTTGCAGTTGGTCCCAAGAGTGGATTGATGCAGGTCTCAAGTTGTTTAGCCAATTTTTAGCTCGATCCTTTAATGAAAAAGGAAAGAGCCTCATCTTAGCGGATTCTAGTTGATGTGGGGGACACATGGTTTCAACAATGTCGTTGAACTCTTTGACATGAAGGTATGGAATTTCTGACTCCATCCCATGAAAGGTTGGAAGGTGGTTTAGGACATGGGGTTTGAATATGTAGTTGGTGTCTCCTATGGAATTGTGTCTAATTCATGAGGGGGCATTGGTCTAAGCTGGAGTGAGGTAGTCGTTCATGGTTTGACCAACTACATTCCCTTAGTTTGGAGCTTCTTGGTTTTGGTTTCCCATTTGATTCCCCCCAGGGTTTACAATATGATTTTGTGGATGACCCTCCATTGGACTTGTTTCAAGTTCTGACTTTGGGGTTTCAAGAATATTTGGATCTGATTTAAACAATCCCCTAGGTGCACTTGACTCCCCTATCCTAGGACTTTCCACCCTAACTAGTCTGTTTGAGAAATCGCGGGTGTAGGCGGACATGCGCCAAAACAAAAGTGAGAAAGGGACAAGATAAAAGATCTTGGGTGAGAGTAGAAGAATGGAGGTGAGGAAAGAAGGTTTTTTTGGATATAAGGTACTTACTTGGTCCCCGGAAACGACGCCAAAATTTGGTTCACGTCCAAATTTACCCAAGAGAAGAAGGGTAGAACGGTCCTTGTAGTGTAGCTTGGGTTGCCAATTCCACAGAGACCTAATAAGATACCTAAGATACACAACCTAAGGGATGGATTTTTGGCTATGAAGTGGCCAACATGGATTTGTTTTTAAGTGTTTTGGGAGAAGAGTAATAATCTTAGTTGAGTTCAATTATAATGAAATGGGTTGATCTTAGGGTTACGCTTGGGTGGATTGAATGCATTTTATTTCTTTAGACAAAATTTTGGTTTTATTAATTCTTGATGAAACCATTCTTCAAAATAACACTACCTTCATAATTTTCTTGTTAGATACTAACTAAACTCAATTTCTAGTCACCAACACACTTAGAGAACCATATTCATGATCTCTCCAAGGTATATGGTCAATTTAGTAATTGGAATTAGCTTTTTCAAACACAGTAAAGATGAGGAGTGAAAATAATTGAAGAATCAAAGTCTTGAATTATTTAACAAATTAACAACAATTAGTGCATTAAATAACATTCAATATAGCCTTTTCATCTTCCTAAGATCAACCCATTAAAGTTTTAGCCCTCCATTGATGATATACTATCAATGGTGGGCGGAAGACGGCTTACAAGAATTGAATTGAAGAGATTAAAACCGCGGAAATAACGAGCACTCCTCCGTGTGTGTGAATGGAATTAACACCTATGTGTGAACTATATCACCAACAAACAGAGTTATCACTATGATTTTGGGATTTTAGAGATTTAATTATAGAAATTGGAAGAAGATAAGAGAAGGAATTGGATTAAGAACTTAGAAATACAAGAAGAAACTTACATGGGGAAATGAAAGCATAACAACAAAAATTGAGCATAATAACATTACATGAAAGAAGGTATGAGTTAATCCTCACCACCACTGCCTTAAATAGGAAAATTTGGATCCTTAGGCCGAGCTCCAATAGTCCAAGTCATCCCAATAAATGAGGGTAGACATAGGTGGTGGAAAGTAGGTGGAGAGGAGACTTCTCCACCATTGACCCGAGATGGCATCCAACTTGCATCCACTTGACAGATACTCTTAAAAGTACTTCTAGATGGCCGATTTGGAGTGGGCCATAGAGGAACAAAATGAATCCCCGGATGTATTCTAACAGACTGTAAAATATCAGCTCAATTTAAATTGTGGTTCTAGAGATATGGAAGATTCATTGGGCTGACATTCTGGGCCGCAGATTCTGGCCCAGATTCTGATCTTCCATTTGGGCTGCCTTGATCATCATCATGGAGACCGAATTAGCACTTTGGAATGAATAATTATTTGTTCCCCTGTATGTCCTCTATCATAAAAAGAAATTTGGGCTTCATTTCTCTAGTATTGTAAGACCCACATCCTCAACAGTGGGTTGGTGTCCAATCTGTCTTCACCAGAATTGTCTCCTTTCATCACCAAATATCTTCATCATCCTTTATGAATCTTTCCTTGCTCCCTGAATGAGAAAAATTTAAATTTTAAGTGAAGATAAATTTTCAAAAATATAATATTAAAACATGAATAATTACATTCAATAAAATAAGATGAGTCATTGGTCCTAAATTGGTGTACATTAGGCATGAAGTGCACAATTGATGAGAGTGGATGTTTAAAATTAAAATGTACTAACTCAGGACTATATGATCAAAAATGAACTTTAATCCCAATAAAATGTAATTATAGAATTTTTTTTGATTGTGTAATCAACTCTCTCCTCCTTATATGCCTTAGTGTAATGGAGTGTGTAAAAGGAGAAATCATACATTGTTGGACATGGTTATATTAATAATGAGTTATACGAGTCTTTCATTATCCTTTTAGGGATATGTGTTACAAACAACATCATATATACTAAAATGTGTTCCAACTAAATATAAAGATGGTATACCATACCAATTATGGAATGGAAAGAAACCCGTGTTGTGTTACTTACATGTTATGGGTTGTGAATCATTTTTTCAGGCCTCTTCAAGTAAGAATATTTCACCCTAAGGCACAAAGTGTATCTTTATAGGATATCCCAAAGAAATAAATGGATACTACCTATATAATCCTTCTGAAAAAAGGTTATTGATGACCCATGTTTAGTGATGAGGATCTTATATCTAAAATATATGGTGGTAGAGAGATAGAATTTGATGAAGTCCTGGATTATGATATACAAGAGTTTTCATAGGAAAAAAATCCACAAAGCCTTGTGGAAGAAGAAATTCTTCCAGAGACAGAACTATTGCATAGCAGTACTAGAGAGGTTAGTGAACCAGAACAGTATGGATTTTTAGTCATTGGGGATAGAGACTCATTATTAGGTGATAATAATGATCCTCTAACCTATAAGGAAGTATTAAGTGGCATAGAGGTTACCAAGTGACAAGAATCCATGAATTCTGAAATTGATTCCATGTAAAAATACAAAGTACATATTTTGGTAGAACCTCTAGAAGATTTAAAGTCTATTGGTTTCAAATGGGTATTCAAGAAGAAACTAGACATGGAAGGACAATTAAGTACCGATAAGTTGTGACTGTTTTCAAAAGGGTTTTAACAAAGTCAAGGCATTGATTATGATGAAAATATTTCACTAGTTTCCATGATTAAATCCATCATAATAATACATTCCATTAAGTCTTTACATGATTATGAGATTTGGAAAATGGATGTAAAAATAGAATTCCTTAATGGGAACCTTCAAGAAGATGGCTATATGAAATAGCCTGAAGGGTTTGTGACTCCAAAGGATTTCAACAAGGTATTAAAGTTCCAAATATCCATTTAGGGATTAAAGAAAACATCAAAGTCATGGAACATTCATTTTTTTGAGGCCTTAATAGAATTTGGTTTCATAAATAATGAATTCAAGCCATGTGTATATAATCATTTTAGTGGGATTCTAGTCATTTTATTAACAGTATATGTTGATGACATATTACTAATTGTAAATGAAATATATATCTTATAGTCTCTTAAGGCATGGTTAAATAAATGATTCTCTATGAAGGACTAAGGTGAGGCATCATGTATTCTTGGGATCAAGATCCATCATGATAGATACCAGAGGTTGCTCGACCTAAGTCAAAGTACATACATTGAATATATATTGAAGTGATTTAGTATATAATAATCCAAGAGGGGACTGTTTCCAACATCACATGGAATTAATATTTCTAGGAAAATGTTTCCTCATACCCATGAGGAATGAAATTGATTGATTAGGATTCCATATGCAACAGTGATTGGGTTATTATTTATTCCATGCTATGTACTAGGATAAATGACACTTATGCATTAAGTGAATATAAAGATATCAAACTGATCCAGTTGAACATCATTGGATGGTAGTCAAGAATATCCTTAAGTATCAAAGTAATACTAAGAATATGTTCATAGTTTATAAAGGATTTGAGGAAGTAGTCATTTTAGGATATGCATATTATAGTTTCCAAACAAATCAAGATGAAATGAAGTCACAAACTTGATATATATTCACTTTTAATGGAGGTTTTGTGATATGGAAGTAATCTATGAAGTCCATGGTTATAGATTTTACAATTGATCCTTAGTATATTGAAGCTTATGAGGAAGTTAAAGACTAGTATGGATTTACAACTTTTTCCAAGAGATTGATGTCGTACCTAGTATTAAATATCCTATCACACTAGGTTGGGATAAAACTATAGTGGTGGCTCTTGAAAAAGATCCAAGTTCACATCAGTGGATGAAGAACAAACATCAAAAGTATCATATCATGAGGGATTTTTCTCAGAGAGGAGACGTTTAAATAAGAAGTATTTACATGGAAGTAAATGTGGAAGAACCTTTGATTAAATCCATGAATCATAAGAAACATGAATATCATTTGAGTTATATCGGACTGAATGTCATAGGTAGTTGGCTCTAGTCCAAGTGGTGGTTTGTTGGAGTTGGTGTCCTAGGACCAACTATTTGTACTTTAATTAAATGAACATTATATGTATTGAATATTAATAAAACATTTTATAACATATTGATTGTTGTTATGTATGAATCTAATGTAATAATATCCTACAGTTTACGTTGCATTGATAAGGTCAATGAATTTTCCCACTATAATGAGGAAAATGATATTCTATGATGAAATTCTCAAATAATGTTTTGCAGTTGGATAACGTACTATGATGGGACACATAGTACATATAACGTGAGGTGTGAGTAATCATAAGCAGATTAGTCTTCTTCACATGAAATTCACATTTGGTAAACTACAAGACGAGCGATTATGAGAACAAACCCGATTGTAAGAATTATGCATGTTTTGGTGTTATCAAATATTTCTATCTATGAGAATTTATGATGGTCCTAAGATAGTAAGATTATTTTTAGTTAATGTAAAAACTCATGTACATAGATGTATTAGACCATGAAAATAATAGTTTATGGTGAATTTGGATATGTTGGGTCCGTTATGAGAGTTATGTCATTAATGAATTATTCAAGGAAGTATTTGTCAATTCCATCACTATGGAAGCTCATATCCCATACCATTGATCGTAATAGAACCATCACATTAAATTCCATGTCCATGGTGTAATGATGTGTTTATTTCAGATAGTCAAATAAAGACATATCAAGCACATAGGTTGGTGACACAGTTATGAAACTTTCTTCATGAGACATCATGGCAAAGGGATTATATTACATAGTGAGAATTCATATGTGGTTATCAACATTGCATATTTATATTCGACATCTTGGTTTCCTGGACCCGTTGATAGATAATAATCTTGGACTTTAGAAAATTATGCCTAATGACAATAAGAAAACATCCTAGAGGGTCACACACTAAGTGTTTCAGTTGATCTTAATTAAATTATATTTGAGTTTAATTAATTGAATAAATATTATTCTCAAGTACGAGGAAGAATTTTATTCATGTCATATTGATCGCATAAATTAAATAAATATTTATTCACTGACAAGTGAATAAAATATTTATTTTATTTATTTAATATTTTAATAAATATTTATTTACTTTATTGTGAATAAAAATTTTATTTATGAATAAAATATTTATTTGACTGTCCAATAAATGATTGAGGAGTTCAAATGGACCAAGACCGATTCTGGTGAGAAATATTAATTAATATATATGTTAGATAATATTTTTTATTACGCAAGTTAGCGTTCACCACAAAATAATAATAATATAATTATTATTATGTGTAATGAGGGTTATTAAAGGTAATAAATGTTATTTAATGGATTTTATTATATTAAATAATATTTTAACTTAAATCCAAACTCAATAAATATACGGTTATGTCTAATGTGTAGAGCATCAAAAACTCTATAACTCTTACTAATTATAGTGTCCCTCTCCCATGTTTCACTCTCCCTGTGCTCCACCTCCATCCAATTTCTACACTCCCATGAAACAATTCTCCATGCAATATTCTACTTCCCCAAAACCCTACACACCTTTAAATTTTCCTTCCTCTCCCTCACAAGCATTTTGAGCTATCCCAATCTCACCACGGCTGTTTCTGCTCACTCATGCGCTTCATCTCTATCAATGTAGATTGAAAATATTTCAATGATCATTCAATTATATACAACATAAATGTTCTTTGATGATGGATTTTTTTTAATGTTCATTATTATTTTTGTTTCTCTCTGAATCTTCATAGATTTGTTTAGAAATTATTTTGTATTTTACTGCTCATACATTCCCTGAGATCATAATCAGATATGTTTTTTATTTCAGCACAATTGTGTTAATGATTTCATTACTTTTGTGTTGTGAACAGGGATGTAGAAGGAAAGAAAATAAACCTTAGAAGTTAAATTTTACTTAAGTTCATTCATCAATAAGTATAATATTTTTGATTTATTGTTTCAGGGTTACCTATCTGTCCATGTTTATCCTCATTTTTTTGCATGTTTAAGCTTATGGACAAGACATTTATTGCGGGCCAGCCTTGAATATTGAAAATATTTCAATGTTATTTAAATTATATACTAGATAAATGTTCTTTGATCATTGATTTGTTTGAACATGCATTGTCTTTTTTTTACTACGAATCATCATAGATCTATTTAGAAATTATTTTATAATTTACTTCTCATACTTTCCATGAGATCATAACCTGTTATAATTTTTTTTCAATCCAATTTTGTTATTGTATTCATTTCTTTAGTGTTGTGCACAGGGATGCATAAGGGAAAAAATAAACTTTATAAGTTAAATTTTACATAAGTTTGTTCATAAAAAATCTTACTGTTGGATGAGTTATTCCTTACACATAGAATATATTTTTCCTATTTCAGCTATGGATATTAATTATTTTTGGATGTACTATTTCTGGGTTACTTATCATTCCATTTTTATCATCATTTTCCACATGTTTAAGCTCCCAAATAAGAAATTTATTGATATCCACCAATTCTTCTTGAAAATATTTCAATGTTCAATCAATTAACTACTAGATAAATGTTATTTGATTATATATTTTTTTGTGCATGAATTGTTTTTGTTTTATTACTCTAAATCTTTATAGACCTATTAGAAATTATTTTATATTTTATTTCTCATACTTCCCCAAATATGAATACCAGATATGTTTTTTTTCAATCTAATTGAGTTATTTCCTTCATTACTTTATTTTTCTTCATAGGGATGCAGGAGTGAAGAAAATAAACTTTAACATTTAAATTTTAATTAATTTCCTTCAACAAGAAGAAGAATATTTTTGATTTATTGTTTCTGGGTTACCTGTCTTGCCATTATTATCATCATTTTACACATTTTTAAGATCCTAGAAAATCAATTTCTTGTTGTCTACCCATTCTAATTGAAAATATTTCAATGTTCTTTCAATTAACTAATAGATAAATGATCTTTGATCATGGATTTGTTTGAACATGAAATATTTTTTCATTACTGTAGTGTTGTGAACAGGGATGCATAAGGGAAAAAATAAACTTTACAATTTACATTTCACATAAGTTTATTCATGAATAAGCATAATGATTAGGTACATTTAAAAATTTCTAATACATATTTTTTTTCTAAATTAAAACTTCTAAACTAATTTATATTCATATATAATATGATATTTTTTCTTCAATGATATGCATTCATCTTATATTTAAATTTAATGAATTTTATATAGTTTCAAAAAAATAGATGTTTTATAATTAAAGATAAAATCTGAATCTAAGGATTTTCTAATAAACATATCATCAACATGTGAGTGAGGATGTAACACCCATGGCTTTAGGTATTTCAATCTTTTGTTAATTATTTTTTATTATAAGAGGGTTAAAATGATCTTTTTTACCTAATTTGTTTATATTTGTTTTTTCAAATTGTTCCATATTTTATTCCATACAGGTATGTGGATTCTGTTCATGATTACAATCATATTTCCCACTATGATGAGTATGTATTGAGTTATAGGAGTCAAAGAATAATTCTACGTCTCTAACTCCTTGGTTGTTCCTCCTCTATGAGGCCCTCTATATTAAGTGATTCATTTAGAGTAATGATATTGATAGTTTGTTTCATTTTATCACTTTTACTAGGAGCATTGGGATTGTACATGTTATTATCATGGGATAATGAGATACATATGTTGTCTGCCGACTATATGAAAAAAATGACTGAAATTGCATTCACTTTTAATTTAGAGATATTAAACTACAACTTTTTTTATCTTCAATATAATTATTCTATAATATAAATATATTTACTCAAAATTCCATTTTTTATCCTTAATTTTTAAATGATTCCATATTTTAAATTTTTGAACACAAAACTACATTTGTATATCACAATTAGTCGTATAAGATAACACCCCCTTTAATAACTAGATTGGTAAATATCCTATTTGGGAATAATAAATATCCATTAACCATGTGGTAAAAAATTTATCATCTAATTCTTTTTATGTGATGTAATTTTACTGCTATAATAAACTATGGGATTTTAGGATTTTATCTCAACTCATTCCTCCATAGATGCCTTAGTGGAATTTTGTGTGTGAAACGAGGAATCATACCTTATTGGACATGGTGAGATCAATGATGAGTCATGTGACTCTTCCATTATCCTTTTATTGATACACATTATGAACCTAATCATACATACTAAACTAAGTTCCAAATAAAGAAAAAGATGGTATACCATACCAATATTGAATGGAAAGAAACACGTGTTGTCTTACTTACATGTGGTGGGTTGAGAAGAATTTTTAAGTCCTATTTAGGTAATAAGATTTCACCTTGAGGCACAAAGTATATCTTTATACAATATCCCAAAGAAATAACTCGATACTACTAATACAATCTTTCCGAAAAATGTTGTGGCAGATAGACATCCCACATTTAGTGAAAATGATATTTTCTTTATATGATATAGTGGGAGCGAGATATAATTTGATGAATTCATATATTTAGATACACAAGAGTTTTCATAGGAAAACAATCCACATACCCTCGTGGAAGAAGAGATTCTTCCATAGAAAAAACTAATGTGTATGAGTATTAGAGAGGTTAGATAACCTAAATAGTATGGTTCTTTAGTCACTAGGGATGGTGACTAATTATTAGGTGATAATAATGATCCTCTAACCTATAAGGAATTAGTAAGTGGTATAGATGTTTCTAGGTGAGAAGATGCCATGAATTTTGAAATGGATTCCTTTTAAAAATATAAATTATGGATTTTGGTAGAACCTCTAGAAGATGTAAAGTCTATGGGTTACAAATGGGCATTCAAGAAGAAACTGGACATGGAAGGAAAATTAAGTACCTATAAGGTACGACTGGTTGCAAAATAGTTTAAACAAATTCAAGGCATTGACTATGATGAAATATTTTCACCAGTTACAATGATTAAATCCATTAGAATTTTACTTTCCATTGCATATTTCCATGATTATGATATTTGAAAAATGGATTTAAAAATTGCCTTCTTTAATTGGATCCTTCTGGAAGATGTCTATATGACATAACATAAAGGGTTTTCCACTCTAAAGGATTCTAACAAGATATGAATGTTTCAATGATATATTTATGGATTAAAAATAGAATCCAAGTCATAGAACAATATTTTTTATGAGGCCATAATAGAATTTGGTTTCATAAATAATGAATGCAATTCGTGTGTCTATAAATGGTTTAGTGGGAGTCTGGTCATTTTATTAATAGTCTATTTTAATGACATATTACTCATTGTAAATGAAATATCTATCTTATATTCTCCTAAGGAATGGTTAAATAAATTCTTCTCTATGAAGGCCCTGGGTGAGGCAACATATATTCTTGGGATCAAGATCCATCATGATAGATACAAGAGGTTGCTCGACCTAAGTCACAGTACATACATTGAAAAGATATTGAAGAGATTCAGTATGTAATAATCCAAGAGGGGATTGTTTATATCATCACATGGAATTCATCTTTCTAGAAAAATGTTTCCTTAGACATATGTTGAATGAAATAGAATGACAAGGATTCCATATGCATCAACGATTGGGTTTGTCATGTATACTATAATATGTACAAGGATATATGTCACTCATGAATTAAGTGAATAGGAAGATATCAAGTATATCTAGTTGAATATCATCAGATGGCAGTCAAGACTATCCTTAAGCATTTTAGGCATACAAAGGATATATTCCTAGTTTAAGGAGGATTTGAGGAACTAGTCATCTGAGGATATGAATATTATAGTTTCCAAACTAATCAAGATGATATGAAGTCACAAACGTGATACATATTCACTTTTAATGGATGTGTTGTTATATGGAAGAGATCAAAAATGTCAATTTTTATAGATTCTACAATAGATCCTAATTATATTACGGCTTATGAGGCTATTAAAAAACAAGATGGATTCAAAACATTTTTCAAGAGATTGATGTGGAAACTAGTATTAAAGACCCTATCACAATATGTTTTGATAAAACTATTGTGTTGGATCTTGAAAAAGAGCCAAGATCACAATAGCAGATGAAGAACATACTTCATAAGTATCATATCTTGAGGTATTTTTCTCATAGTGGTGAATTTTCAATAAAAAGTATTTCCATGGAAGGAAATGTTTAAAACCCTTTGACTAAAGCCTTGAAGCATAAGAAACATGATTATCATGTGAGGTATATCGGACTGAAGGTCATAGGCAGTTGGCTCCACACCAAGTAGTATTTTTTTGGAGTCGGTATCCTAGGAAAAACTATTGGTACTTTGATTAAATGAATATTAGATGTATTTAATATTAATAAAACATTTTATAACATATTATTTGTTGTTATGCATGAATCTAATGTAATAATATCCTAGAGTTTACATTGCATTGATTATGTCATATCATTTTCTCACTATGATGAGGACCATCATATTCTATGGTGATATTCTCAAATAATATTTTGCAGATGAATAACATACTATGATAGGAAACATAGTACATAGAATGTTAGGTACGAGTAGTCGTAAGCACATAAGTCTTCTTGAAATGAAATTTTCTCTTGGTAAACTCTAAGACGATAGATTGTGTGAACAAACCCGATTTTAGGAATTCTGCATGTTTTGGTGTCATTAGATATTCCTATCTATGAGTGTGTATGATGGACCTTAGACTTTAAGATTATTTTTAATGCATGTTACACCTCACATACTTAGATGAATTTCTTCAACCATGAAAATAACAGTTCATGGTGAATTTGGATATGTTGGGTCTATTATGAGAGAACTGTCATTAAAGAAATATTAAAGGAATGATTATTCCCTTCCATCAAATGGAAGCTGATATCTCGACCCTTTTATTTGGATAGAACTATCACATTAAATTCCATGTCCATGGTATAATGACGTGTTTATTTCAGATAGTCAAAGATAGACATATCAAGCATATAGGTTGGTAACATAGTTATGAATCCTGCTTGATGAGATATCATGAAAAAGGGATTATATTACATAGTGAGAATTAATATGTGGTTATTGAAATTTTAACTTTAAGTTCTTTATCTTGGGTGGCTTCACCCCTTTCTAATTAGTAATCTTGTACTTTAGGCAGTTCCACCAAATGACTACAAGAAACAATCCTAGAGGGTCACATACTAAGTGTTTTTTATATCTTGATTAAATTATATTTGAGTTTAATTAATGGAATAAATATTATTCTCATGTTTGAGGAAGAATTTTATTCATGTTATATTGAACACATAAATTAAATAAATATTTATCTACTGATATGTGAATAAAATATTTATTTTATATATTGAATATTTTAATAAATATTTATTTAGGAGATTGTGAATAAAATTTTTATTTATGAATAAAATATTTATTTGGATCTCCAATAAATTGTTGAGGAGTTCAAATGGACCAAGACCGATCCTGGCGAGAAATATTAATTAACATGTATCTTTGATTATATTTGTTATTACACAAGTTAGCCTGCACCACAAAATAATAATAATATAATTTATATTAGGTGGAATGAGGTTTATTAAAGGTAATAAATGTTATTTAATTGCTATTATTATATTAAATAATATTTTAACTTAAATTAAAACTCTAGAAATAGATAGTTATGTCTAATGAGTAGAGCATCAAAAACTCTATAACTCTTACTCATTATAGTGGCCCTCTTCCATGTGCCACTCTCCATGTGCTCCACCTCCATCCAATTTCTCCACTCCCATGAAACAATTCTCCATGAAATCTTCTTCTTCCCCAAAACCCTACGCACCCTCCAATTTGCCTTCTACACCCTCGCATGCATTTTGAGCATTCCCCATCTCGCCATGGATATTGCTGCTCGCTCCTGTGCTTCAGATCCATCCATGTAGCTTGAAATTATTTCAATTCTCTTTCAATTATATACAAGATAAATTTTCTTTGATGATGGATTTTTTTGAATGTGAACTATTTTTAATTTTACTCTAAATCTTCATAGACTTGTTTAAAAATTATTTTATATTTTACTGCACATACATTCCCTGAGATCATAATCAGATATGGTTTTTATTTCAGTCCAATTGAGTTAATGATTTCATTACTTTTCTGTTGTGCACAAGGATGAATAAGGGAATAAAATAAACATTAGAAGTTATATTTTACTTAAGTTTTTTCATCAATAAGCTGAATATTTTTGATGTATTGTTTCAGGGTTACCTATCTGGCCATGTTTGTTGTCATGTTTTGCATGTTTAATCTTATGGAAAAGACATTTCGTATGGTACAACCTTGAATATTAAAAATATTTCAATGTTATTTCAATTATACACTAGATAAATGTTCTTTGATCATTGATTTGTTTGAACATGTGTTTTTTTTACTCTGAATCATCATAGATCTATTTAGAATTTTTTTATAATTTACTTATCCTACTTTCCTCAATATCATAACCAGTTATGTTTTTTTTTCAATACAATTGTGCTATTGTATTAATTGATTTAGTGTTGTGAACATGGATACAGAAGGGAAAAATCAAATTTACTTGTTAAATTATACTTCAGTTCGTCCATAAAAAATCTTAATGTTGGATGAGTTATTCTATACATGTAGAATATATTTTTCCTATTTTAGCTAGGGATCTTAATTATTTTTGGATGCATTGTCTCTCGGTTACCTGTCCTTCCATTTTTATCATTGTTTTCCACATGTTTAAGCTCCCGAATAAGACATTTATTGCTGGCCACCAATGCTCCTTGAAGATATTTCAATATTTATTCAATTAACTACTAGATAAATGTTATTTTATCATGATTTTTTTTGAACATGAATTGTTTTTGTTTTATTACAATGAATATTTATAGATATATTTATAAATTATTTTAAAATTTACTTCTCATACTTCCCCATATATCAAAACCAGAAATGTTTTTTTTCAATCTAATTGAGATATTGTCTTCATTACATTATTTTTGTTCAAAGGGATGTAAAAGAGAAGAAAATAAAAATTACAAGTTAAATTTTACTTAATTTACTTCCACAAGAAGAAGAATATTTTTGATGTATTGTTTTTGGGTTACCTATCGTTCCATTTATACAATCATTTTACACATTTTTAAGCTCCTAGAAAATAAATTTCTTGCTGTCCACCCTTTCATATAGAAAATATTTCAATTTTATTTCAATTAACTACTATATAAATATTCTTTGATCATGGGTTTTTTTGAACATGAAATATATTTTTTGTTTTACTTTGAATATTCATAGACCTGTATAGAAATTATTTTATATTTTATTTCTCATACTTTCCATGATATCGTAATCAGTTATGGGTTTTTCAATCTAATTGAGTTTTTTTCATTACTTTAGTGTTGTGCAAAGGGATGCATAAGGGAAAAAATCAACATTACAATTTACATTTCACCTAATATTGTTCATGAAGAAGCATAATGATTATGTACATTTAAAAATTTCTAACATATCATTTTTCTAAATTAAAACTTATAAACTAATTTATTTTCATATATAATATGAGTCTTTTTATTCAATTATAAGCATTCATATTATATTTAAATTCAATTAATTTTATACAATTTCAAAAAAATAGATGTTTCAAAATTAAATTTAAAATCAAAATCTAAGGAGTTTTTAATAAACATATCACCAACATGTGAGTGAGAATGTAACACCCATGGCTTAAGGAATTTCACTATTTTGTTAATTATTTTTTATTATAAGAGAGTTAACATGATATTTTTTTCCTAATTTGTTTATATTGGTTTTTTCAAATATTTCCATATTTTATTCCATATAGGTACATGGATTCTGATCGTGATTACAGTCATATTTCACACTTTGATGAGTATGTATGGAGTTATAGGAGTCAAAGAAGAATTCTAAGTATCCAAATCCTTGGTTGTTCCTCCTCTCGGATGCCCTCTATATTAAGTGATTCATTTAGTGTAATTATATTGATAGTTTGTTTTATTTTATCACTTTTACTAGGATATTTTGAATTCTACATGTTATCATCTTGGGATAATGAGATATATATGTTTTCTGAAAACTAGAAGAAAAAAATGAAGGGACTTTCATTCAATTTTAATTTAGAGATATTAACATACACATTATTTTGTTATCTTCAATATCATTATTCTATAATATACATATATTTACTCTAAATTTCTATTTTTATCTTTAATTTTTAATTGATTTCATATTTTAATTTTCAGAACACAAAATGAAATTTATATATCACAATTGGTCTTAAAAGATAACAACCCCTTTCATCAGTGGACTGGTAAATATCCTATTTGGGAATAATCTATATGCATTAAACATGTGGTAAAAAATATATCATCTAATGATTTTTATGTGAAGTATTTTTATTTCTATAATAAACTATAGGATTTTAGGATTTTATCTCAACTCACTCATCCTTATATGCCTTAGTGGAATTGTGTGTGTGAAATGAGGAATCGTACCTTTTTGGACATGGTTAGATCAATGATGAGTCAAGTGACTCTTCCATTATCCTTTTAGGGATACACATTAGAAACCACATCATATATACTAAACTGTGTTACAAATAAATAAAAATATGGTATACCATACCAATTATGGAATGGAAAGAAACACGTGTTGTCTTACTTACATGTGGTTGGTTGCAATGTATTTTTAAGGCCTCTTTAGGTAAGAATATTTCACCCTAAGGCACAAAGTTTATTTTTATAGTATATCCCAAAGAAATAACTCGATAACACTAATAAAATCCTTCAGAAAAATGTTGTGGCTGACAGACATCCCACATTTAGTGATGAGGATCTTATTTTTATATGATATGGTGGGAGAGAGATAGAATTTTATGAATTCATACATTATTATACACAAGAGTTTTCATAGGAAACAAATCCATAAACCCTTGTGGAATAAGAAATTATTCAAGAGACAAAACTAACACGTAGGATCATTAGAGAGGTTAAAGAACTAGAATAGTATGGTTTTTTAGTCACTGGGGATGGTGAATCATTATTAGGTGATAATAATGATCCTCTAACCTATAAGGAAGTAGTAAGTGGAATAGATGTTTCCAAGTGACAAGATGACAAGAATTTTGAAATGGATTCAATGTAAAAATATAAATTATATATTTTGGTAGAACCTCTAGAAGATTTAAAGTATGTTGGTTACAAATGTTCATTTAAGAAGAAAATGGACATGGAAGGAAAATTATGTTATTATAAGTTATGACTGTTTGCAAAAGGGTTTGAACAAAGTCAAGGAATTTACCGTGATGAAAATTTCTCACTAGTTACAATGACGAAATCCATCAAAATTCTAATTTCCATAGAATATTTCCATGATTATAAGATTTGGAAAATAGATGTAAAAATAGCCTTCCTTAATGGGAACCTTCAGGAAGTTGCCTATATGACATATCCTGAAGGGTTTGTGACTCAAAAGGATTCCAACAAGGTATTAATGTTTCAATGATCCATTTATGGATTAAAGATAGAATCCAAGTCACTGAACAATATTTTTTTAGGCCATAATGTAATTTGGTTTCATAAAGAATGAATGCAATTCGTGTGTCTATAAATGGTTTAGTGTGAGTCTAGTCATTTTCTTAATAGTATATGTTGATGACATATTACACATTGTAAATGAAATATCTATCATATAGTCTCCTAAATAATGGTTAAATAAATGATTCTCTATGAAGGATTTGGGTGAGGAAAAATATATCCTTGGGATCAAGATCCATCATGATAGACACAAGAGGTTTTCAACCTAAGTCATTGTACATACATTGAAAATATTTTGAAGAGATTCCGTATGTAGTAAATCAAGAGGGGATTGTTTCTATCATCACATGGAATTCATCTTTCTAGTAAAAATTTTCCTCAGGCATATGAGGAATGTACTAGAATTACAAGGATTCCTTATGGATCAACGATTGGGTTGGTCATGTATAATATGATATGTACTCGGATAGATGTCACTCACGTATTAAGTGAATAGGAAGATATCAGTCTGATCGAGTTGAACATTATCAGATGGCAGTCAAGTCTATCCTTAAGTATCGTAGGCATACTAAGGATATGTTCCTGGTTTATGGAGGATTTGAGGAATTATTCATATTAGTATATGCAGATTATAGTTTCCAAACTAATCAAGATGACATGAAGTCACAAACGTGATACATATTCAATTTTAATGGAGGTTTTGTGATATGGAAGAGGTCAAAAAAGTACATTGTTATAGATTCTACAGTAGATCCTAAGTATATTACGGCTTATGAGGCTGTGAGAAAACCATAACGATTCACAACTTTGTCCAAGAGCTTGATGTGGTACCTAGTAGTAAAGATCCTATAACACTATGTTTTAATAAAAATATAGTGTTGGATCTTTAAAAAGAGCCGAGGTCACATCCACAGATGAATAATGTACTTTATAAGTATCATATCTTGAGGGATTTTTCTCAGAGTGGTGAAGTCTCAAAAAAAAGTATTTCCATGGAAGGCAACGTGGAAGAACCTTTGACTAAAGCCTCGAATAATAAGAAACATGACTATCATGTGAGGTATATCGGACTTAAAGTTATAGGCAGTTGGCTCTTGTCTAAGTGGTAGTTTCTTAGAGTTGGTATCCTAAGACCAACTATTTATTCTTTGATTAAATGAATATTTGATGTATTGAATATTAATAAAACATTTTATAACATATTCTTTGTTGTTCTTCATGACTCTAATGTAATAATATCACGGAGTTTACATCTCATTGATAAGGTAATAACATATTCTAACTATGATGAGGACCATAATATTCTAAGGTGATATTCTCAAATAATGTTTTTTTAGTTGGATGACATACTATGATGGGAAACATAGTACATAGAATGTGAAGTGTGAGTACTCGTAAGCACATAAGTCTTCTTGAAATGAAATTCGCACTTGGTAAACTCCAATACAAGAGATTTTGAGAACAAACCCGATTTTAGGAATTCTGCATGTTTTGGTGTCATCAGATATTCTTATCTATGAGTGTGTATGATGGACCTCAGACTTTAAGATTATTTTTAATTCATGTTACAACTCACATACATAGATGAATTTCTTCAACCATTAAAATAACAGTTCATGGTGAATTTGGATACGTTGGGTCCATTATGAGAGACATGTCATTAAAGAACTATTAAAGGAACGATTTTTCCCTTCCATCATTATAGAAGATGATATCTTGGCCCACTGATTGGGATAGAATAGTAACATTAAATTTCATGGCCTTGGTGTAATGACGTGTATACTTCAGATAGTCAAAGATAGAAATATCGAGCATATAGGTTGGTGACATAGTTATGAATCCTTATTGATGAGATATCATGAAAAAGGGATTATATTAAATAGTGAGAATTCATATGTGGTTCTCGAAATTTAACCTTTAAGTTCTTTATCTTGGGTGGCTTGACCTGTTTCTAGACAGTAATCTTGGACTTTTGGCAAGTCCTCCTAATGAATACAAGAAATAATCTTAGAGGGTCACACACTAAGTGTTTTTGTTTATCTTGATTAAATTATATTTGAGTTTAATTAATGGAATAAATATTATTCTAAAGTCCGAGGAAGAATTTTATTCATGTTATATTGTTCTCGTAAATTAAATAAATATTTACTCATTGACATGTGAATAAAATATTTATTTTATTTATTGAATATTTTAATAAATATTTATTCATGAGATTGTGAATTAAAATTTTATTTATGAATAAAATATTTATTTCGCTATCAAATAAATGATTGAGGACTTCAAATTGACCAAGACCAAGTCTGGTGAGAAATATTAATTATTAAGTTTGTTAGATAATATTTGTTATTACGAAAGTTAGGATTCACTAAAAAATAATAACAATATTATTATTATTATGTGGAATGAGGTTTATTAAAGGTAATAATTTTATTTAATGGATATTATTCTATTAAATAATATTTTAACTTAAATCAATACTCTATAAATAGATAGTTATGCCTAATGTGTAGAGCATCATAAACTCTATAACTCTTACTAATTATAGTGGCCCTTTTCCACATTTCACTCTCCCTGTGCTCCACCTCCATCCAATTTATCCACTCCGATGAAATAATTCTCCATTCCATCTTCTGCTTCCCCAAAAGACTACGCACCCTCCATTTTTCCTTCCTCTCCCTCGCATGTATTTCAAGCTATCCACATATTTCCATGACTATTTCTTCTTTCTCCTGCCATTCATCTCCATCCATGTAGCTTGAAAATATTTCAATTCTCTTTCAATTATATACAATATAAATGTTCATTGATTATGGATTTTTTTAAATGTGAACAGTTTTTTGTTTTACTTTGAATGTTCATAGATTTGTTTAGAAATTATTTTATATTTTACTGATCATACTTTCCCTAAGATCATAACTGGATATGGTTTTTATTTCAGTCCAATTGAGTTAATGATTTAATTACTTTTGTGTTGTTCACATGGATGTAGAAGGGAAGAAAATAAAATTTTGAAGTTAAATTTTACTTATTTTTGTTCATCAATAAGCAGAATATTTTTGATGTATTGTATCAGGGTTACCTATCTGGCCATGTTTATTGTCATTTTGTGCATGTTAAAGCTTATGAAAAAGATAATTCTTGCGGTCCAGCCTTTAATATTGAAAATATTTCAACATTATTTCAATTATATACTAGATAAATGTTATTTGATCATTGATTTTTTTGAACATGCATTATTTTGTATGTTTTACTTAGAATCATCATAGATCTATTTAGAAATTATTTTATAATTTACATCCCATACATTCCCTGAGATCATAACCAGTTATGGTTTTTTTTCAATCCAATTGTTCTATTATATTCATTGCTTTAGTGTTGTGCACAAGGATGCAGAAGGGAAAAAAATCAACTTTACAAGTTTAATTTTACTCAAGTTCATTCATAAAAATTATTTATGTTAGATGAGTTATTCTTTACACGTAGAATATATTTTTCATATTTCAGCTAGGGATCTTAACTATATTTGGATGTATTGTTTATGGGTTACCTATCCTTCCATTTTTATCATCATTTTTCACATTTTTAAGCTCTTGGACAATAAATTTATTGGTGGCCACCAATGCTCTTGGAAAATATTTCAATTTTCATTCAATTAACTACTAGATAAATGTTAATTGATCATGGATTTTTTTTGAACATGAATTGTTTTTGTTTTATTACTCTGAATCATCATAGATCTATTTAAAAATTATTTTAATTTTTACTTCTCATACTTCTCCAAATATCAAAACCATATATGTTTGTTTTCAATCTAATTGAGTTATTGTCTTCATTACTTTCTTTTTTTCATAGGGATGCAGAAGGGAAGAAAATAAACTTTACAAGTTAAATTTTACTTAATTTACTTCAACATGAAGAATAAAATTTTTGATGAATTTTTTTGGGGTTTGCTGTCCTTCCATTTTAATCATCATTTTACACATGTTGAAGCTCCTAGAAAAGACTTTTCTTTATGTCCACTCTTTCATATTGAAAGTATTTCAATGTTCTTTAAATTTACTACATGATAAATGTTCTTTGATCATGGATTTGTTTGAACATGCAATATATTTTTTGTTTTACTATGAATGTTCATAGACCTTTGTAGAAATAATTTTATATTTTATTTCTCATACTTTCCATGATATCATAATCAGTTATGGTTTTTTTCAATCCAATTGAGTTTTTTTCATTACTTTAGTGGTGTGTAGAGTGATGCATAAGGGAAAAAATCAACTGTACAATTTACATTTCACTTAAGTTTTTTCATGAAGAAGCTTAATGATTAGGTATGTTTAAAAATTTCTAATACATATTTTTTTCTAAATTAAAACTTATAAACTAAATTATATTCATATATAATATGAGTCTTTTTTTTTCAATGATATGCATTTATATTATATTTAAATTTAATGAATTTTATACAGTTTCAAAAAAAATTGATGTTTCATGATTAAACATAAATTATTAATCTAAGGAGTTTGTAATAAAAATATCATCAACATGTGAGCACGGATTTAACACCCATGGCTTAAGGTATTTCACTATTTTGTTAATTATTTTTTATTATAAGAGGGTAAATAGGATATTTTTTTCCTAATTTGTCTATATTTGTTTTTTCAAATAGTTTCTTATTTTATTCCATACAGGTATGTGGATTCTGTTCATGATTCCAGTCATATTTCACACTTTGATGAGTATGTATGGAATTACATGAGTCAAAGAAGAATTTTATATCTATAACTCCTTGGTTGTTCCTCCTCTATGAGGCCCTCTATATTAAGTGATTCATTTAGTGTAATGATATTGATATTTTTTTTCATTTTATCAATTTTACTAGGAGCTTTGGTATTCTACAAGTTATCATCATGGGATAATGAGGTACATATATTGTCTGAAAACTAGATGAAAAAAATAAAGGGACTTTCACTCACTTTTAATTTATAGATATTATCTTACACATTATTTTTTTATCTTCAATATCATTATTATAATATATATATATATATACTCTAAATTTTAATTTTTATCTTTAATTTTTAATTAATTCCATATTATAAATTTCAGAACACAAAACGAAAATTGTATATCACAATTGGTATTATAAGATATCCCCCCACTCATCAGTGGATTGGTAAATATCCTATTTGGGAATAATCTATATGCATTAACCATGTGGTAAAAAATTTATCATCTAATGATTTTTATGTGAAGTAATTTTTCTGCTATATAAACTATTGTATTTTTGGGTTTTATCTCAACTCAATCCTCCTTATATGCCTTAATGGAATTGTGTGTGTGAAATGAGGAATAATACCTTTTTGGACATGGTAAGATCAATGATGAGTCATGTGACTCTTCCATTATCCTTTTAGGGATACACGTTACAAACCACATCATACATACTAAAGTGAGTTACAAATAAAGAAAAAGTTGGTATACTGTACCAATTATGGAATGGAAAGAAACACTTGTTGTATTTCTTACTTGTGGTGGGTTTCAAAGAAATTTTTAAGGCCTCTTTAGGTAAGAAGTTTTCACCCTGAGGAACAAAGTGTATATTTATATGATATCCCAAAAAAATAACTCGATACTACTTATACAATCCTTCAGAAAAATGTTGTGTCTCACAGACATCCCACATTTAGTGATGATGATCTTATCTTTATATGATACGGTAGGAGGGAGATAGAATTTGAAAAATTCCTATATTAAGATACACAAGAGTTTTCATAGGAAAAAAATCAAAAAACCCTCGTGGAACAAGAAATTATTCCAGAGACAAGACTATTGCGTAGGAGTATTAGAGATGTTAGAGAACCATAATAGTATGGTTTTTTAGTCATCGGGGATGGTGACTCATTATTAGGTGATAATAATGATCCTCTAACCTATAAGGAAGTAGTAAGTGGCCTAGATGTTTCCATGTGACAAGATTCCATGACTTCTGAAATGGATTCCATATAAAAATATAAATTATGTATTTTGGTAGAACCTCTAGAAGATGTAAATTCTATTGGTTACAAATGGGAATTCAAGAAGAAACTTGACATGGAAGGAAGATTAAGTACCTATAAAGTATGACTGGTTGCAAAAGGGTTTAAATGAAGTCAAGGCATTGACATGATACATACATTTTTTATTACACAAGTTAGTGTGCACCAAAAAATAATAACAAAATAATTATTATTATGTGGGATGAGGTTTATTATAGGTAATAAATGTTATTTAATGGATAGTTCAATGTTAAATAATATTTCAACTTAAATTCAAACTCTATAAATAGATGGTTATGTCTAATTTGTAGAGAATTAAAAACTCTACAACTCTTACTAATTGTAGTGGCCCTCTTCCATGATTAACTCCCCCTATGCTCCACCTCCATCCAATTTCTCCACTCCCATGAAACAATTGTCCTTCTAATATTCTGCTTCCCCATAACCCTACCCACCCTCTAATTTTTCTTCCTCTCCATAACCTGAATTTCAAGATCTCCCCATCTCACCATGGCTGCTACTCCTCACTCCAGTGCTTAATCTCTATCCATGAAACTTTAAATATTTCAATTCTCTTTCAATTAAATACTAGATAAATGTTCATTTATGATTGTTTTTTTTGAACGTCCATTGTTTTTTTGTTTTAGTCTAAATCATCAAAGATTTCTTTATAAATTATTTTATATTTTTCAGCTCATAAATTCCCTTAGATCATAATTAGATATAGTTTTTCTTTCAATACAATAGAGTTAATGTTTTCATTACATTGGTGTTGTGCATAGGGATGCATAAGGGAAGAAAATAATCTTTTCAAGTTAAATTTTACTGAAGTTCATTCATCATGAAGTAGAATATTTTTGATGTATTGTTTCGGGGTTACCTATACGGCCATTTTTATCATCATTTTGTGCATGTTTAAGCTCATGGACAAGACATTTCTTGCTGGACACCCTTGAATATTTAAAATATTTCAATGTTTTTTCAATTTTATACTATATAAATTTTCTTTGATCATTGATTTCTTTGAACATGCATTATTTTTTTGGTTTTACTCAGAGTATTCATAGATCTATTTAGAAATTATTTTATATTTTACTTCTCAAACTTTCCATGAAATCATATTAAGTTATAGTTTTTTTTCAATCCAATTGTGTTATTGTTTTCATTGATTTAGTGTTGTGCACATGGATGTAGAAGGGAAAAAATCAACTTTATAAGTTATATTTTACTTAATTTCATTAATAAAAAAGATTAATGTTGGATGATTTTTTATTTATATGTATAATATATTTTTCCTATTTCAGGTAGGGATCTTAACTATTTTAGGATGTATTCTTTCTGGGTTAACTATCCTTCCATGTTTATCATTATTTTCTAGTTGTTTTTGCTCCTGGACAAGACATTTATTGTTGGACACCCATGACACTTGAAAATATTTTAATGGTTATTCAATTAACTACTAGATAAATGTTATTTGATCATGGATATTTTTGAAAATGAATTGTTTTTGTTGTATTACTCTGAATCTTCATAGATCTGTTTAGAATTTATTTTATATTTTACAGCTCATACTTTCCCTAATATCATAATCACATATGGTTTTTTTTCAATCTAATTGAGTTATTGTTTTCATTACATTCTTTTTCTGCACATGGATTCTTAAGGGAAGAAAATAAACATTACAAGTTAATTTTTACTTATGTTCTTTCAATAAGAAGAATAATATTTTTGATGTATTATTTCATGGTTACCTATCTTGAGATGTTTATCATCATTTTAAACATGTTTAATCCCCTAGGAAAGACATTTATTTCTGTACACCCATGCATAGTGAATATATTTCAAAGTTACATAAATTAAATACTAGATAAATGATCTTTGATCATGGATTTGTCTGAACATGCATTATTTTTATTGTTTTACTATGAATCTTTTTAGATATATTTAGAAATTATTCTATATTTTATTACTCATACATTCCCTGATATCATAATCAGTTATGTTTTTTTAATACAATTGAGATATTGTTTTTATTACATTGATGTTGTGGACAAGGATGCAGAAGGGAAAAAATAAAATTTATAATTTACATTTCATTTCAGTTCGTTCATGAATAATCATAATGATTAGGCATGTTTAAAAATTTATAATACATATTTTTTTTTCTAAATTGAAACATATATACTAATTTATATTCATATATAATAGTGTTGGTCGGAGTGGATACTCAAGAGGGGGGTGAATTGAGTTCAAATTTAAAATTTCTGTTAAAAACTTTTAGGATTAAAAATCCCCCAAATTAAAACAGCCCAGTCAATTAAGGAGATAGAGATAAATGTGACATATTGTTCAACAGGTTTCTCAAAGGTTGATTACTCCTCAGTTGAATCAGTATGAGAACTAATTAAACTTTTGAAACAAGTTTACTAAAGAAATTAGATATACACACTAACTATAACTAAGTATCAGAGTGAATGAAAAAACAGATTTTTGTCTTTGAAAATAGAAGCACAGTGGATAAGAATAAAATAGAGTAGTGAAAGAGGAAAACAAAAAATTAAACAAGAGGTTCAGTCTTAAGACAAGACCTAGTCCTCTCCACTTGGTGATCACCTGCCACCAAGAAATTATATTAAAAGTGATACATATCCTATATCGGGCTTTACAACAGTTTTCACAAACTGTCTAGGTTTTGCAACCTCTACCACAGTTCTACGTGGGAAAGTAAACTATCAAGCCACACAAGGCTTCTTCCACAGTTATTCGTGGGAAACAAATGTAAAGATAGTTTGGTATGGGGATTTTCAGTATCCCTTAGTTCAAGCACAAGAGTCAGTGTATGTGTAGCACATACACACTGCTCACAAATGTAAAACATTCAAGCATAGTAGAACTAAATATTGTAGGGATGAGTTTAGAATGCTCTATTATGTTGACAAATCAGCTCTGGACTCATTGGTATGAAGGAAAAGAAGTTTTGGTCCTTCTCTGCAAGTTGACTCTAAAACAGAGTGTCGCAAATTTCAAGTTTTGACTTCCAGATGTAGAGACGACCAACTTATTGGGTTTTAAGCTCTTTGTAGAACACCACGACAGCTTAAAGGATATTATTTCAATTGATCCTTTTTAAGCTCTGTGTTCTTCTGAATGAGTGCTTGAGGGTTATTCTTCAGATTGTGTATGGTTCTCTCTTATGATTGTTCTATGTATATTCAATATATCCACGCCACTTTTCTTGTTTCTGTATGTATTGGCTGAGCCGCTCTGAATTTCTCTCTCATATATATATACACTTTTCCAGTTCAGATTTTTTCTCATTTGGTTCAGTAGGGGCCGAAAAGGGAAATGTTTCAACCACGTCTGGTCTTCCTCGTACATCGTACTATCTCCTGATATGACTGAAAATATCATTAAATAATGTCAGGTGCATTAATTTGTCCATACATGACCGTTATAATAGTATTAATAAAATTGGTAAAGGAGAGAATAGAATATCATTGGACTGGTAGTAGATGTATGTCACACGGTAGACTTCAACTATGGTCTTTCCAACTGTGGACTTCATCGGTAAGCTATTCAACTGTGATCTTCATCAGTAGACTTGTGACATCAAACTATTGTAATAGTGACCTTTCCAATGGTAGACTTATCTAAACATATAATGTCATTAATGGTGGAGTATGTCCATTAGTAGACTTTGAACAACAGTCGATTATCTCGACAGTAGGAGTTGTCTAGTGGTAGTCTTCTAATAGTAGACATGTCTAACTGTAGACTTGAATAGTTAGGTTCTCAACAGAAGACTTGAGAAAGATTCTGATAGTGAACTTCCAACAGAAGCTTTGTCATAGTAGTGACCTTGTGATGGTGATTCTTTGTCTGTGAGCTTTGATAAGATGATCAATGGTAGACTTGTGATAGTAACCTTGTACCGGTAGATTCCAATATAGACTGTAGATATTCAATGGTAATCTTATAGCATTAGTGACTTAGACTGAGAGTGAGCTATAACGGTGAATTTGAATAGAAGGCTCTTACCAGTAGCCTTTAACAGTGAACTTATATTTAGATAGATATAAACTAAAAGATAATGTAGCAAAGTCATGAGACTTAATAGTATAAATTGTTCAAGATAAAAAAGATTATTAATTGACTTAATGTATCATGATCAACATTTAAACATGATTTGGGATTATCAAAACAGGTGAGTCCAACAATCTCCCCCTTTTTGATAATCACAAATTATGTCAGTGTGTATTAAAGATAGATTTCATATATAATGCAGTTATTAAACTAAGATCAAAAAAATGTCTCAAGTATCAGAGGTTAATAAGAGTGTAAAACCAGAAAATATTAGTACATGGTATCAGAGAGAAAGGCAGATAAGATTCAACATAGAATTATAGTAGTATTTCTAAAATTAGCACAGTATTTCTCCCCAATATTAACACTTTTCTCCCCAATCACATGATTAGTCTAGAATTAGCACAGTATTTCTAAAATTAGCACAATATTTCTCAAATTAGTATAGTATTTCTCAAATTAGCACAATATTTCTCAAATTAGCACAGTATTTCTCCCCCTTTGTGATTAGAAAAAAGAAATACAAATGAGAGAACAGAGAAAGATTGCATTAATAAGAGTACATTACATGATCCAAAAATAAGAAAAGATTCCCTATCAAAAGACATAAACAGACTCAATCCACATCATGCGTAAGTAAGGGGTCTTTCCCTTTGGAAGAAGAAGATGAAGGAGGAGTTGGTGGATCAGTAGGTTTAGGAATTGCTGCAGGAATGACTGGAGGGGCAGCAACAGAAGCTCCTGTGGGTCTGTAGTGGGTAGCTTGCTAGGGTATCAGTGGAGTAAGGCTTCTGATAGCATCAATAGGAGACATTGTAGAAGAACCACTGGGTTGAGATGTAGGTAAGGCAGGAGGGATGATGACAGGGGTGCAGTCCACATGGAGAAAGGGTAGAAGAATGTTTCAGAAATCCATACTAATGCTTCCTTTTCTTTCCATAGCAGATAAAAAATCATCTTTATTCTCTAAAAACTTATCCAAAGTAGGGGTCAATTCTATCATCTTACTGACCTGCTCCTTAAATGCTCGAGTCACTGGAGGAAGCTTCATATTCTCTATCAAGATCTTGAAGTGGTTGGTCATTTGATTATTGGTATAGACCTTCTCAAAGTAAGAATCTACCTTATTCTTAATGGCCTCTTGAGAAGCAGTAGCTTCCTGTAAGTGGTCACGAGCAAAACTGATGACTTCCCTAGTGGTAGCAAGAACCTGAGAATCAGAGGTGCCACTAGTACTGGCCTTAGAAAGATCTTCCTGGATCACAGTCTTGATCTGGTCAATGGTCACAGAGGTGCTAGATGAGGGAAGGGGTATGACAGAGAAAGCTACTGTCTCTTTGAAAGAAAAAGTCAAGTTACTAATCAACTTTTGAGAAAGTGCATCTTTACTGTTCATATGTTCTTTGACTGATTTTTTAAAAGCTTCAAAAACTTCCACAAACTTCTTGACTACTTCTTTGATATAACAAATCTTAGCATTCACTTGGTTTTGAGAATTGCTCATGGAAGTCAATGAAGCAACTGATTGTCTCAGAGAAACTACAGCTTCTTCCCATCTTTCAATTTGAGTATGGCACACTTTAACCTCATCCAAAATTTCTTTTACTGGACTAGACAAAACATATCCCAGAGATAGATCCAAGGATTGATCCACACTCCTGAGCTCTTCAACAAGGTTATTCTTCAAATCGGCCACTGATTCTCTCACTGCCTCTTTAATTTCAGCCTTCAAGGACTCAAGGTCCTCCTTGGTTGCCAAATTGTCATCCATAACTACTAGAATACTTTCAAGTATGATAACAACATTCCTTTGAGGCTGGTCTTCCTCAACAGAATCTCCATAATTGATTCCAAGTACCATGTACCCTGGATCTAATGACCAACCTTCTATGTCATACAGTATAGAAACTGAACCAAGATTCCCCCCCTCACTTAGATCTCTCTCCTGAGGAATCTCCTCTATCTATTCTGTTCTAGGTAACTCTACAACCTCCTCTGCAACTCCAATAGATTCAACAACAGTTTTCTCTATTGGTTCACCAGTGGGGTGAGTATTATCCTTCTCTGAGTCATCAATGACTTCCATATCAATGGTTGTAGATGCCACTCCTGCTTCCTAACCATACACTATCTTGTCTGTACTATATATCAAAGGGCTCAAACTGAGCTCTTCTTCTTCATTTTCCTCATCATCAGCTTCACCAACAGCCTCCTTACCTTTGTCCTTATCACTAGCCTCCTTTGCCTCATGAGCAAAATGATCTGACTCAGTAGTCTCATTTTCTTCAGAGGTGTCCTTGAAAATATTCTGATATGCTTCTTCTTCTTCAGTGGTCTAAGTATCACTGTCCTTCAGAACAGTCTCTCTTCTTGGAAGTTCTTTTGGAGGGCTAGCTGCTCTGAAAGCTACTGTCATTATAGGACTGTGAGGCAAATCAGGATCACTCCCATCATCAATGAGGGTATTCTCTCTTTCAGGGTCCACAACTTCTTCAGCCTCCTCCTCATCTGAATAATCCGGTTTTGGCTCATCAGGCTTCAGGCCTGGATCTCTCTTGTCTTTTGGCATAGATGGATGAGTAGTAGGGTCAAATTTATCATATACCTTTCCTTCATCATTCACCCAAGCTTTCTTCTAGGGATTCCATCTAATTTTAATAAACTTTCAAATAAACTTGGAGATATAAACATTGTTCTTGGCCACTATCATCTCTTCTTAATTTCCAGCCACACCCTTTACCTTTAGCATTACTGAAATAATCTTGGAATGGAATAGGGCATTGGACTTTGAGCTTGCCTTAGTCATATCCTCCAATTGTGCCATTAGTAACCTATATAGGTTAATCTTCTTTGCATGCTTCAGTAAGTACATCAAGAATATGTCCTGGTACTTCAGCACTACAAATTCTCCTCTCCTTAGACTAATTACATGATGAATAAATTTGAATAAAGGCCTATATTCTCCATTCATCTCACCTGCAATGATCCTCCTTGATTTTCCATCTCCTGTCAGTTCTTCCAGAGCTTTTTCATATTCAAAAAATAGAACTGTCTGGAGGATCCACTCCAGAGTAGTAATCATATACTCCTTCATGAGGAACTCTCAAACAGGAAACCCACTCAGTAGACGAGAAACATACTTCATTGCCATTTAATCAAGATATTAACTTATGCACATAATCATCCTCTTCGAACTTCAAATATTCATATAATTATTTCATAAGATTTGGGTAGAACAGTCCATTATTATTGGAAAAACATTCGGTACATCCTTGGGAATCTAGTGCTTTCAGCACTAATGACTTGCTCGACAGCATCCATTCTTCACTTAACTCCTTCTCAACAAAGATTTCTCTCTTTGTCAGATGCATGTTTACAGGTCCCGTCGGGGTATTAATGGTGCCACTAGATTCAGCTCGAGTTCTCTTTGGTCTTGGCACATCCTCATTGATAGTCGGGGGTCACTTGGTTCTGGCCATGGAGATTGAAGGAGGTTCAAGGGTTCAAATGAAGGGTTAGGGTTTAGGAATTTCGAGATCAAGGTTCGAGATTGATAGAGGAAGGTGGATTGAGATATGTTCGTTACCTTTGGTTTTATCATTTAGGGATTAAAACAAAATAAAATAGAAATAATAAATTGGAATAAAAACGGTTCGAATTCCCGCAAAAATAAAAACAAACAGCGAGGTATCCAATAGTGAGATGTACCAGTGAGGTACACCGGTGAGGTGAAATAGTGAGGTATAACTGTAAGGTCCATCTATGAGGTCTAACTATGAGGTATAACAGTGAGGTCTAACATTGAGGTCTTACAGTGAGGTCTAACAGTGAGGTCTAACTGTGAGGTCTAACAGTGAGGTCTAACAGTGAGGTCTAACAGTGAGGTCTAACTGTGAGGTCTAATTGTGAGGTCTAACATCGAGGTCTAACAGTGAGGTCTAATAGTGAGGTCTAACAGTGAGGCCTAACAGTGAGGTCTAACTCTGAGGTCTAACAGTGAGGTCTAACAGTGAGGTCTAACAGTGAGGTCTAACAGTGAGGTTTAACAGTGAGGTCTAACAGTGAGGTCTCCTATACTGAAATTAATCATACCTAACTCATGTTTGATATAATTTAACCTCTCAGAATTCAAATTCTTTGTGAATATATCAGCCAATTGATGTTCAGTGCCAATGAATTCAAGAGTGATATCACCCTTTGGATAATGACCCCTCAAAAAGTGATGTCTCACATCAATATGCTTTGTACTAGCATGAGATATTGGATTTTTGGAAATTTTAATAGCACTTGTATTGTCACACTTTATAGAGACATGTTTGAATTGATATCCATAGTCTAGTAAAGTGTGTTTCATCTACAGAATTTGAGCAAAACAACTGCCAACAACTATGTACTCAGCTTCGGCAGTAGATAAAGAAACAGAGTGCTGCTTCTTACTACACCAAGATACTAGTGACTTTCCTAAAATGTGACATTTCCCAGAGGTGCTTTTTCTATATAACTTGCAACTGAAAAAATCAGCATCAGAATAACTCAACAAATCAAACTATTTTCCTTTTGGATAAAATAATCCTAAGTTAGGAGTATGTTTGAGATATTTAAAAATTCTTTTTACAATAGTTAAATGAGATTCTTTTGGATTGGCTTGAAAGCGAGAACACAAGAATACACTAAACATGCTGTCAAGTCTACTATCTATAAGATAGAGTAGACCTCCTATCATTCCTCTATAGTTGGTTTGATCCACTGGTTCTACAGTTTCATCAGCATCCAACTTACAAGTGGTACTCATAGGTTTGTCACTACCTTTACTACCATCCAAAGATTTTTTTAAAAGATCCTTAATATATTTACTTTGATTCAAAACAATGCCATTTTTATTTTGAAAGATCTGAAATCCAAGAAAAAATTTGAGTTCTCCCATTAAACTCATTTCAAACTCATTTTGCATCATTTTTGAAAAATCAACACATAATTTATTTTTAGAAGATCCAAAAATAATATCATCCACATAAATTTGTACTATCAAAACATCTTTAGAAATCCATTTAATGAAAAGAGTAGGATCAACTATCCCTTTGGTAAAACCTTTTGAAATATGAAAAGAGCTGAGACTATCATACCATGATCTTGGAGCTTGTTTTATGCCATATAAAGATTTAGATAGTTTAAAAACATGATTGGAAAAATGGGGATTTGTAAAACTAGGAGGTTGTTCAACAAATACATCCTCAACTATATACCCATTTTAAAAAGAAATTTTAACATCCATTTGATAAAGTTTCAAATTCAGATGAGCTGCATAGGCAAGTAGTATCCTAATAGTTTCTAGTCTACCTACAGGTTCAAAGGTCTCCTCATAGTCTATTCCTTTTTCTTGACTATATCCTTGTGCAAATAACTTGGCCTTATTTCTAACAATATTCCCACACTTATCAACTTTGTTCCTAAACACTCATTTAGTGCCTATAGTCAAAGTGTCCTTAAGTCTTTCCAATAATTCCCAAACATTGTTTCTTTCGAACTGATTTAGTTCTTCTTGCATAGACATTACCCAAAATTCATCATTGATAGCATCATTAATATTTTTGGGTTCAAGATGTGAAAGAAAATCTTGATGTTCAACCTGGTTTCTTAGAGAAGCTCTAGTTTGCGTTCCTCTATTTAAATCACCTACAACAGCATCTAGAGGATGATTCTTAAGAGTCCTAGTACCTCTAGGAAGGGTTGAACTAGATTCTTCATTGTTGTCTGTTGGTTCAGAATCAGCAGGTGCAGATTCCAGAAAATTTCCAGAACTGGATACTTTTACAGGGCATTCACTATCCTTATCATTAAAGTTCAGATTTGAAAAATCTTCCTCAAGATGTTCAAGAGAGGTTTTAGGCTTATGTGGATCAGTATCATCGAATTTGATATGAACTGATTATTCCACACATTTGGTTTTTTTATTGAACACTCTATAGGCTTTACTTGAAATAGATTAACCCAGGAAAATTCCTTCATCACTTTTGGGAGAAAATTTGTCAAGATTATCTTAGGTATTAGGAATAAAGACTTTGCAACCAAAAACTCTAAAATAATTAACTTTAGGCTTCCTATTATTCCAGAGTTCATAAGGGGTCATTTTTAGAATAGGTCTAATTAAAAATCTATTGATAACGTAACAAGCTGTATTTACAGCTTCAGCCCAAAAATAAACAGGTAATTTATACTCATTAAGCATAGTCCTTGAAATTTCTTGAAGGGTCCTATTTCTACTTTCTACAACTTCATTTTGTTGAGGTGTCCTAGGGGCATAAAAGTTGTGACTATAGTCATTGTGTGAGAAGTACGATTCAAACTCATGATTCTCGAACTCTAGACCATGATCACTTCTTAGAGTCTTAATCTTAGGTCCACTAAGGTTTTCTACAGACTTGGAATATTTGAAAAAATAAGAACAAGCTTCACTTTTGTGATCAAGAAAGTATACCCATGTATACCTAGAAAAGTCATCCACAAGAACATAAACATAGTGCTTCCCATTTAAACATGAAACTCTTGATAGTCCAAACAAATCCATGTGAACCAACTCTAGTGGTTGAGAAGTTGAAACTTATTTCTTTGTTTTGAATGAAACTTTGTGTTGTTTTCCCTTTTGGCAGGGATTACACACTTTATCAATTGGGAATTTTAATTTAGGTAGGTCTCTAACTAAACATTTCTTAGATAGCTTCCTAAGTGAGTGCACATTATAGTGTCTTAATCTTCTATGCCAAAGCCAAGGTTCTTTATGAAAAGTATTTAAACAAGTGTCATTTTGTTTAGCTAAGGAATTTAAATCAACTACATAAACATTCTCATTTCTACATGCATTAAAAACTAAATCATTTTTTGAATTAAAAACATTGCATGAATCATTCTCAAATTTAACATTAAATCCATCATCACATAACTGAGATATGATAAGTAAATTATACTTTAATCCATCATCAAAAAGTACTTTAGAAATTAATATTGTATCAGGGTTACCAATCTGGCCTAAGCTGATGATTTTTCCTTTTTCATTGTCACCAAAGGTGACATGCCCACCATCAACATTAATTAGACTCTTGAAGCAAGAATAGTCTCCGGTCATATGTCTTGAACATCCACTGTCCAAGTACCATAGGGTCTTACATGAACTCTTTAAGAAAATTCCCTGCAAAACAGATTAAACATGTGATAATTTTGGTACCCAGATCTTCTTGGGTCTAGAAAGGTTATCCAATAAATCTTTGGGAACCCATATTTTCTTTATAGGTTTTCTAAAATCAACAAACATATTTTGAGACATAAATACTTTGTTCAGTCCTTTAGAAAATTTTTTCTCAAAAGATGATCCAGAATTAGTTGTGAACTGTCCAGATTTTGGAACAAATTTGGTTTTGCTAATTTGTCCTTGTCCAGGATGATATCCTAGACCAGTTGTATATTTTGGAGAAATATGTTTTCCTAGAAACTGTGTCAAGGTATCCCTACCAGCAGTGAACTTCTCAATATCCTTTATTAATTTTTCATTAGATAATTTAAGTTGAGTGTTCCGTTTAAATAATTGAGCATTCTTTTCTTTTTCTACACTTAGATCTGTTTTAACATTACTAGTCAAGGCATGATGTTTCTTTAAAGATTTATATTTATCTTTTAGTTCATTGCAGGTATCTTCCAGCATATTTCAATATTCAAACAGTTCATCCTTAGACATATTTTAATCATTATCTGAATCACTGTTATTTCCAGAATAATAATCATTTAGAATAGTGGAAACAAGTACCTCAAATATATTAGTAATGAAGCACATGTTGGCATGATTATTTTCAGAATCAGTAGCTTCTGATTCACTTGTGATGTCTTCTGAAGAACTCCAGGTTGCTTTCATGGCTTTCTTGTACTTCTTGTCCTTATAATCATATTTATTTTTGAATTTTAACTTAGGACAGTCATCCTTGATGTTTCCTTTTCTCTTGCATTCATAGCAGACTATATCATCTTCCTTATCAGATTTCTTTCAATCCTTCTTCCACTTACCTTGTTGATCATACTTACCCTTGTAGTTTGATTTTCTGAAAACCTTTTTCTTCCTATAGAACTTCTTAAATCTCATGAAAATTTGAGCCATTTCTTCGTCACTTTCTGAATCTAAATCTTCAATAGTTGAACTTTCATTAGGTACATGTATTTTCTTTTTGTCTTTTCTATTTGAAGCAGTATACTTGAATGTCACAAATTTTATTTTGGGTTCATCATCTTCTTATTTGTTCACCTTCAGTTCTTCTTCATAAATCATTAGTTTACCAATCAACTCCTTAACAGGTAGCTTGCTGATGTCACATGACTCTAGGATAGACACAGAAGTGTATCTCCATATGTCTGGAAAACATCTCAATATTATCATGATCTGCTCCTTCTCTGGAACAACTTTTCCCAGTGAACTCATGGTGCTAACAATTTCATTAAACCTAAGGTACCTGTTAGAAATGGTTTCATCAGGTCTCATCTTAAAATTATCATATTTAATAGTATAATTATTTAATCTCATTTCCTTCATGTTGGTTGTTCCTTCATGATAAACAGCCAAGGTGTCCCAGATTTCATGAGCTGTTTTGCATGCAGAAATTCAGTTAAATTCCTCATCTCCTAAAGAGCAGTAAAAAGTATTCATAGATTTACAGTTATTGTCATAGTTAGACTTTTTAGCATCATCCCAGGTAGATCTAGCAGTTTTGGGGATCTCATATTCTGATTCTATAGCAGACCAAATATCAAAACCAATACTTTCCAAATGAATCTTCATTTTAATTTTCCATTGGGAATAATTCACACCATTAAAGAAAGGTGGACTGTTAGTAGCAGTACCTTCTATTCTATTGTCCATAACTATATTTTAGAAAATATATTAAAGTGATAAAATTTAGAACTAACAGAAATTTAAGATCTTTAAGGTAAAAATAAAATCACAGTTTGAATAATAGAGGGTTTGTAAAAATTTTATAAATAACAATGTTACCTCTGATACCAAATGTTGGTCAGAGTGGATACTCAATAGGGGGGTGAATTGAGTTCCAATTTAAAATTTCTATTAAAAACTTTTAGGATTAAAAATACCCCAAATTAAAACAGCCCAGTCAATTAAGGAAGTAGAGATATAAGTGACATATTGTTCAAAAGGTTTCTCAAAGGTTGATTACTGCTCAGTTAAATAAGTATGAGAACTGATTCAACTTTTGAAAAAATCTTACTAAACAAATTAGATATACACACTAACCAGAACTAACTATCAGAGTTAATGAAAAAACAGATTTCTATCTTTGAAAATATCGGCACAGTGGATAAGAATAAAACAGAGTAGTGAAAGAGGAACACAACAAATTAAACAAGAGGTTCAGTCTTAAGAAAAGAAATATTCCTCTCCACTTGGTGATCACCTACCACTAAGAAATTATATTAAAAGTGATACACAGCCTCTATCAGGATTTACAACAGTTTTCACAAACTGTCCGGGTTTTGCAACCTCTACCATAGTTCTACATGGGAAAATAAACTACCAAGACACACAAGGCTTCTTCCACAGTTATACATGGGAAAAAATGTAAAGATAGTTTGGTATGGGGATTTTCAGTATCCCTCAGTTCAATCAAAAGAGTCAGTGTGTGTGTAACACATACACACTGCTCACAAATGTAAAATATTCAAGCACAATAGAGATAAAGATAGTAGGGATGAGTTTATAATGATCTATTATATTGGCAGATCATCTCTGGACTCGTTGGTATGAAGGAAATGAAGTTTTGGTCTTTCTCTGGAAGTTGACTCCAAAATAGAGTGTCGCAACTTTCATGTTCTGACTTCCAGATGCATAGACGATCGACTTCTTGGGTTTTATGCTCTTTGCAGCACACCACGACAGCTTGAAGGAGATTCTTTCAATTGATCCTTTTGAAGCTCTGTGTTATTCTGAATGAGTGCTTGAGGATTCTTCTTCAGATTGTATATGGTTCTCTCTTATGAGTGTTCTGTGTATATTCAAATATCTATGCCACTTTTCTTGTTTTTGTATGTATTGGCCGAGCCGCTCTGAATGTCTCTCTCCTATATATATACACTTTTCCAGTTCATCTTTTTTCTCATTTGGTTTTAGCAGGGGCCGAAATGAAAATGTTTCAACCACGTGAGGTCTTCGTCGTACATCGTACTGTCTCGTGATATGACTACAAATAACATTAAATAATTTTAGGTGCATTAATTTTTCCATACATAACCGTTATTATAGTATTAATAAAATTGGTAAAGCAGAGAATAGAATATCATTAGACTGGTAGATGATGCATGTCACATGGTAGACTTCAACTGTAGTCTTTCCAACTGTGGACTTCATTGGTAAGCTATTCAACTGTGAGCTTCTTCGGTAGACTTGTAACATCAGACTATTGTAACAGTGACCTTTCCAATGGTAGACTTATCTCAACAGATAATGTCATTAATAGTGGAGTATGTCCATCAATAGACTTTGAACAAAAGTCGACTATATTGACAGTAGGAGTTGTCTAGCGGTAGCCTTAAAACAATATACATGTCTAACTGTAGACTTGAATAGTGAGATTCTCAATAGAATACTTGAGAAAGAGTCTGAAAGTGAACTTCCAACAGATGCTTTTTCATAGCAGTGACCTTGTGACGGTGGCTCTTTGTCTGTAAGCTTTGATAAATAGATCAACGGTAGACTTGTGGACCGGTAGCTTCCAACAGTGACTGTAGATCTTCAATGGTGATCTTCTAGAATTAGTGACTTAGACTGACAGTGAGCTATAACAGTGACTTTGAATAAAAGGCTCTTACCAGTAGCCTTTAACAGTGAACTTATATTTAGATATATATAAACTGTAAGCTAATGCAGCAAAGTCATGAGACTTAAGAGTATACATTTTTCAGGATAAAAAATATTAGTAACTGACTTAATATATCATGCTCAGTATTTAAACATGATTTGGGATTATCAAAATAGGTGAGTCCAACAAATAGGAATATTTTTCTTCAATGATATGAATTCATATTATATTTACATTCAAGACATCTTATATAGTTTCAAAAAAATATAGGTTTCAGAATTAATGTTAAAATCTGAATCTAAGGAGTTTGTATTAAACATATTATCAACATGTGAGTGAGTATTTAACACCCATGGATTAAGGTATTTCACTCTTTTGTAATGAATTTTTTTTATTATAATAGGGTTAACAAGATCATATTTTTTTCCTAATTTGTTTATTTTTTTTCAAATAGGTCTATATTTTATTCCATACAGGCACGTGGATTTTTTTCATTATTACAGTCTTATTTCCCACTTTGATGAGTCTATATGGAGTTACGGGAGACAATGATGAATTATATGTCTCTAACTCCTTGGATGTTCCTCCTCCTTGAGGCCCTATATATTAAGTGATTCATTTAGTGTAATGATATTGAAAGTTTGTTTCATTTTATCACTTTTTTTTGGAGCTTCGAGATTCTCCATGTTATCATCATGGGAACATGAGATAAATATGTTTTCTAATAAACAGATGAAAAAAATGAAGAGACTTGCATTCAATTTTAATTTAGAAATATTTAACTACACATAATTTTTTTATTTTCAATCTCATTATTCAATAATATACATCTATTTTCTCCAAATTTCAATTATTATTTTAATTTTTAATTGATTCAATATTTTAAATTTCAGAACACAAAAATACATTTTCATATCACAATTGGTCTTATAAGATAATCCCCTGTTTCATTAGTGGATTGGTAAATATATGGTTTGGGAATAATCTATATGAATTTACCATGTGGTACAAAAGTTATCATCTAATTTTTTGACGTGAAGGAATGTTACTGCTATAATAATCTTTTAGAGTTTATGATTTAATCTCAACAAACTCCTACTTATATGCCTTAGTCTAATGGTGTGTGTGAAAGGAGGAATCATACATTGTTGGACATGGTGGGATCAATGATTAGTCATGCAAGTCTTCCATTATACTTTTATGGATACACATTATAAACAACGTCAAACATACTAAACCAAGTTCCAACTAAAGAAAAAGATGATATACAATACCAATTATAGAATGGAAAGAAACCCATGTTGTCTTACTTACATGTGGTGGGTTTTGAATCATTTTTAAGGCCTATTCAGGTAATAAGACTTCACCCTAAGGAACAAATTGTATCTTTATAGGATATACCAAAAAAATAAATGGATAATACCTATAAAATCCTTTAGAAAAAAGGTTGTGGCTGACAGACGTCCCACATTTAGTGATTAGGATCATATCTCTAAATGGTATGATGGGTGCGAGAGATAATTTGATGGTGTCTTGTCATAAGATACATAAGAGTTTTCAAATGGAAAAAAAATCCACAAAGCCACATGGAAGAAGAAATTCTTCCAGAGGCAGAACTACTTCGTAGGAGTACTAGAGAGGTTATAGAACCAGAACAATATGGTTCTTTTTGTTGCTAGGGATGGTGACTCATTGTTAGGTGATTATAATGTTCCTATAAACTATAATGAAGCAGTAAGTGGCATATATGTTACCAAGTGACAAGAATCCATGAATTTTGAAATTGATTCCATGTAAAAATACCAAGTATATAATTTGGGAGACCCACTAGAAGATGTAAAGTATGTTGGTTACAAATGAGTATTCAAGAAGAAACTAGACATGGAAGGACAATTAAGTACCTATATTGTGAGACTGGTTACAAAAGGGTTTAAAAATATTCAAGGCATTGAATGTGATGAAAATTCTTTCCCCAGTTGCAATGATGAAATCCATCATAATTCTACTTTCCTTTGAGGCTTTCCAGGATTATGAGATTTGAAAAATTGATGCAAAAGTATACTTCCTTAATGGAAGCCTTCAGAAAGATGTCTATATTACGTATCCTGAAGGGTTTGCGACTCCAAATGATTCCCACAAGTTATGAAAGATTCAAATTTCCATTTATGGATTAAATAAATCAAAAAGGTCACAAAAATGTATTTTTATGAGGCTATAATGGAATTTGGTTTCATAAAGAATGAATGTGATTCGTGTGTCTATATACAGTTAAGTGGGAGTCTAGTCATTTTCTTAATAGTATATGTGGATCAATTATTACTCACTGTAAATGAAATATCAATCTTACAGTATCTTAAAGAATGGTTTAATAAATGCTTATTTATGAAGGAATTGGGTGAGGCAACATATATTCTTGGGGTCGTGATCCATCACGATAGATAAAAGGGGTTTCTCGACCTATTTCAAAGTACATACATTGAAAATATATTGAAGAGATTCAGTTTGTAATAATCAAAGAGGGTATTGTTTCCAACATCACATGGCCTTCATATTTCTGGGAAAATGTTACCTCAGAAATGTGAGGAATGAAATAGAATGAAAAGGATTAAATATGCATCAACGATTGGGTTAGTCATGTAGGTTATGCAATATACTAGGATAGATGTCACTTACGCATTAAGTGAATAAGAATATATAAAGCTAATCTAGTTTAACATCATTGGATGGTAGTCAAGACTATCCTTAATTATCATCGGCATACTAAGGATATGTTACTATTTTATGGAGGATTTGAGTAAATAGTCATCCGAGGATATGCATATTATAGTTTCCAAACTTATCAGGATGACTTGAAGTCACAAACATGACACATATTGACTTTTAATGGAGGTATTGTGATACGTAAGAGATCAAAGAAGTTTGTGGTTATAGAATATATAGTAGATCCCGAGTAAATTTCGGATTCTGAGGCTGTAAAAAAATAGTATGGATTCACAACTTTTTCCAATAGCTTGATGTAGTACCTAGTAGAAAAGATCCGATAATACTATGTTGCGATAAAACTATTGTGGTGTCTCTTGAAAAAGTGCCAAGGGCACATCGAGGGATAAAGAACATACTTCATAAGTATCACATCTTGAGGTATTTTTACAAGATAGGTGAATTTTCAATAAGAAGTTGTTCCATGGAAGGCAATGTGGTGGAACATTTGAATAAAGCCTTGAATCATAAGAAACATGACTATCATGTGAGGTATATCGAACTGATGGTCATAGGTAGTTGGCTCTAGTCCATGTGGTAGTTTTTTGGAGTTGGTATCCTAGGAAAAACTGTTTGTACTTTGATTAAATGAATATTCGATGTATTGAATATTAATAAAAACATTTTATAACATATTGTTGGTTGTTCTGCATGACTATAATGTAATAATATCCTAGAGTTTACATTGCATTGATTAGGTCACATCATTTTCTCACTATGATGAGGACCATCATATTCTATAGTGATATTATCAAATAATGTTTTGGAGTTTAATAACATACTATGATGGGAAAAATAGTACATAGAATGTGAGGGGCGAGTACTCGTAAGCACATAAGTCTTCTTGAAATGAAATTTTCACTTGGTAAACTCAAAGACGAGAGATTGTGAGAACAAACCCAATTTTAGGAATTCTGCATGTTTTGGTGTCATCAGATATTCCTTTCTATGAGTGTGTATGATGGACCTTAGATTTTAAGATTATTTTTAATGCATGTTACACCTCACATACTTAGATGAATTTCTTAAACCATGAAAATAACAGTTCATGGTGAATTTGGATACGTTGAGTCCTTTATGAGAGACCTGTCGTTAAAGAATTATTAAAGGAAGGATTATTCCCTTTCATCATTATGGAAGCTGATATCTCGACCCTTTGATTGGGATAGAACTGTCACATTAAATTCCATGGCCATGGTGTAATGAAGTGTTTGTTTCAGATAGTCAAAGACAGACATATCAAGCATATAGGTTGGAAACATAGTTATGAATCCTACTTGATGATATATCATGACCAAGGGATTATATTACATTGTGAGAATTAATATGTGGTTCATGAAATTTCAACTTTATGTTCTTTATCTTGGGTGGCTTAACCCCTTTCTAGATAGTAATCTAGGACTTTAGGAAATTTCACCTAATGACTACAAGATAGAATCCTATAGGGTCACATACTAAGTGTTTTTTTATCATGATTAAATTATATTTGAGTTTAATTAATGGAATAAATATTATTCTCAAGTCTGAGGAAGAACTCTATTCACCTTATATTGTACGCATAAATTAAATTAATATTTATTTACTGACATGTAAATAAAATATTTATTTTATTTATTGAATATTTTAATAAATATTTATTCATAAGATTGTGAATAAAACGTTTATTTATGAATAAAATATTTATTTTTCTATCCAATAAATGATTGAGGAGTTCAAATGGACCAAGACCGAGTATGGTGAGAAATATTAATTAACATGTCTCTTTGATAATATTTGTTATTACGCAAGTTAGCCTGCACCACAAAATAATAAAAATATAATTATTATTATGTGGAATGAGGTTTATTAATGGAAATAAATGTTATTTAATGGATATTGTTATATTAAATAATATTTTATCTTAAATCCAAACTCTATAAAAATACAGTTATGTATAATGTGTAGAGAATCAAAAAATCTATAACTCTTACTCATTATAGTGGCCCTCTTCCATGTGTCACTCTCCCTGTGATCCACCTCCATCTAATTTTTCCACTCCCATGAAACAATTCTCCATGAAATCTTCTACTTCCCCATAACCCTACATACCCTCCAATTTGCCTTCCTCTCCCTTGTATGCATTTCGAGCATTCACCATCTCGCGATGGCTATTGCTGCTTGCTCCTGTGCTTCATCTCCATCCATGTAGCTTGAAATTATTTCAATGCTCTTTAAATTTTATACAAGATAAATTTTCATTGAAGATGGATTTTTTTGAATGTACAATATTTTTTCTTTTACTCTGAATCTTAATTGACTTGTTTAGAAATTATTTTATATTTTACTGCACAAACTTTTTCTGAGATCATAATCAGATATGGTTTTTATTTCAGTCCAATTGAGTTAATGATTTCATTACTTTTTTGTTGTGCACAGGGATGAAGAAAGGAAAAAAATAAACTTTAAAAGTTAAATTTTACTTATGTTTGTTCATCAATAAGCCGATTATTTTTGATGTATTGTTTTAGGGATACCTATCTGGCCATGTTTAAAGTCATTTTGTGAATTTTTAATCTTATTGACAAGACATTTCAGGTGCGATAGCCTTGAATGTTAAAAATATTTCATTGTTATTTAAATTATATACTAGATAAATGTTCTTTGATCATTTATTTTCTTGAACATGCGTTGTTTTTTAGTTTTAATCCAAATCATCATAGATCTATTTAGAAATTATTTTATAATTTACTTCTCATATTTTCCCCGAGATCATAACCAGTTATGGTTTTTTTTCAATCCAATGGTGCAATTGTATTCATTGATTTAGTGTTGTGCAAAAGGATGCAGAAGGGAAAAATCAAATTTACATGTTAAATTTTACATCAGTTCGTCCATAAAAAATCTTAATTTTGGAGGATTTATTCTATACACGTAGAATATATTTTTCCTATTTTAGCTAGGGATATTAACTATTTTTGGATTTATTGTTTCTCAGTTACCTATCCTTCCATTTTATCATCATTTTCAACTTGTTTAAGCTCCCGGATAAGATATTTATTGCTGGCCACCAATGTTCCTTGAAGATATTTCAATATTCATTCAATTAACTACTAAATAAATGTTATTTTATCATGAATTTATTTGAACATGAATTGTTTTTGTTTTATTACAATGAATCTTTATAGATATATTTAGAAATTGTTTTAAAATTTACTTCTCATACTTCCCCATATATCAAAACTAGATATGTTTTTTTTAATCTAATTGACATATTGCCTTCATTACATTATTTTTTTTTAAAAAAGATGCAGAAGAGAAGAAAATAAAATTTACAAGTTAAAGTTTACTTAATTTACTTCAACAAGAAGAATAATATTTTTGATGCATTATTTTTGGGTTACCTATCTTTACATTTATATCATCATTTTACACATTTTTAAGCACCTAGAAAAGAAAATTCTTGATGTACACCCTTTCATATTGAAAATATTTCAATTTTATTTTAATTAACTACTAGATAAATATACTTTGATCATGTATTTGTTTGAACATGAAATATTTTTTTTGTTTTACTTTGAATCTTCATAGACCTATGTAGAAATTATTTTATATTTTATTTCTCATACTTTCGATGATATCATAATCAGTTAGGGTTTTTTCAATCCAATTATGTTTTTTCATTACTTTAGTGTTGTGCACAAGGATGCATAAGGGGAAAAAATCAACTTTACAATTTACATTTCACTTAAGATCATTCATGAAGAAGAATAATGATTATGCACATTTAAAAATTTCTAACACATTTTTTTTAAATTAAAAATTCTAAAATAATTTATTTTCATATATAATATGAGTATTTATCTTCAATGATAATCATTCATATTATATTTAAAATAAATTAATTTTATACAATTTCAAAAAAATAGATGTCTCAAAATTTAATTTAAAATATGAATCTAAGGAGTTTGTAATAAACTTATCATCAACATCTGAGTGAGAATGTAACACCCATGGCTTAAGGTATTTCACTATTTTGTTAATTATTTTTTATTATAAGAGGATTAACATGATCTTTTTTTCCTAATTTGTTTATATTTGTTTTTTCAAATATTTCCATATTTTATTCCATACAGGTACATGGATTGTGATCATGATTATAGTCATATTTCCCACTTTGATGAGTATGTATGGAGTTATAGGAGTCAAATAAGAATTCTACATCTCCAACTCCTTGGTTGTTCCTCCTCTCCGAGGCCCTCTATATTAAATGATTCATTTAGTGTAATGATATTGATAGTTTTTTTATCACATTTACTAGGAGATTTGGAATTCTACATGTTATCATCTTGGGAAAATGAGATACACATGTTGTCTGACAACTAGAAGAAAAAAATGAAGGGACTTGCATTTAATTTTAATTTAGAGATATTAAAATACACATTATTTTTTTTATATTCAATATCATTATTATATAATATACATATATTTACTCTAAATTTCAATTTTTATCTTTAATTTTTAAATGATTCCTTATTTTAAATTTCAGAACAGAAAATGACATTTATATATCACAATTGGTCTTATAAGATAACAACCCTTTTCATTAGTGGACTGGTAAATATCCTATTTGTGAATAATCTATATGCATTAACCATCTGGTACAAAAGTTAGCATATAATGATTTTTATGTGAAGTAATTTTATTTCTATAATAAACTATAGGAGTTTAGGATTTTATCTCAACTCACTCATCCTTATATGCCTTAGTGGAATTGTGTGTGTGAAATGAGGAATCATACCTTGTTGTACATGGTGAGATCAATGATGAGTCAAGTGAATCTTCCATTATCCTTTTAGGGATACATGTTACAAACCACATCATATATACTAAGATGAGTTCCAAATAATGAAAAAGATGTTATTACATACCAATTATGGAATGGAAAGAAACACGTGTTGTCTTACTTACATGTGGTGGGTTGAAAAGCCTTTTTAAGGCCTCTTTAGGTAAGAATATTTCACCCTAAGGCACAAAGTGTATCTTTATAGTATATCCCAATGAAATAACTCAATACCACTAATAAAATCCTTCAGAAAAATGTTGTGGCTGACAGACATCCCACATTTAGTGACGAGGATCTTATTTTTATATGATATGGTGGGAGAGAGATAGAATTTTATGAATTCATACATTATGATACACAAGAGTTTTCATAGGAAATAAATCCATAAACCCTCATGGAAAAAAAATTATTCGAGAGACAAAACTAACACATAGGAGCATTACAGAGATTATAGAATTAGAATAGTATAGTTTTTTAGTCACCGGGGATGGTGAATCATTATTAGGTGATAATAATGATCCTCTAACCTATAAGGAAGTAGTAAGTGGAATAGATGTTTCCAAGTGACAAGATGCCATTAATTATGAAATGGATTCCATTTAAAAATATAAATTATAGATTTTGGTAGAACCTATAGAAGTTGTAAAGTATATTGGTTATAAATGGGCATTCAAGAAGAAAATGGACCTGGAAGGAAAATTAAGTACCTATAAGGTAGTACTGTTTGAAAAAGGGTTTAAACAAAGTCAATGCATTGACTGTGATGAAAAATTTTCACCAGTTACAATGATGAAATCCATCAGAATTCTAATTTCCATAGCATTTTTCCATGATTATATGATTTGGAAAATATATGTAAAAATATCCTTCCTTAATGGGAACCTTTAGGAAGTTTCCAATATGACATAGCCTGAAGGGTTTGCAACTCCAAAGGATTCCAACAAGGTATGAATGTTTTAATGATCCATTTATGGATTAAAGATATAATCCAAGTCACGGAACAATATTTTTTATGAGGCCATAATGGAATTTGGTTTCATAAAGAACGAATACAATTCGTGTGTCTATAAATGGTTTAGTGGGAGTCTAGTCATTTTATTAATAGTATATGTTGATGACATATTACACATTGTAAATGAAATATCTATCTTATATTCTCCTAAGGCATGGTTAAATAAATGATTCTCTATGACGGACTTGGGTGAGGCAACATATATTCTTGGGATCAAGATCCATCTTGATAGATAAAAGACGTTTCTTGACCTAAGTCATAGTACATACATTGAAATGATTTTTAAGAGATTCACTATGTAAAAAACCAAGAGGGGATTGTTTCTATCATCACATGGCATTCATCTTTCTAGGAAAATGTTTTCTCAGACATATGAGGAATACAATAGATTGACAAGGATTCCATATACATCAATGATTGGGTTAGTCATGTATACTATGATATGTACTAGGTTAGTTGTCACTCACACATTAAGTGAATAAGAAGATATCAGTCTGATCGAGTTGAACATCATCGGATGGTAGTCAAGACTATCCTTAAGTATTGTAGGCATACTAAGGATGTGTTCTTGGTTTATGGAGGATTTGAGGAAATATTCATATGAGGATATGCAGATTATAGTTTCCAAACTAATCAAGATGACATGAATTCACAAACGTGATACATATTCACTTTTAATGGAGGTGTTGTGATATGAAAGAGGTCAGAAAAGTACATTGTTATAGATTATACATTAGATCCTGAGTATATTACAGCTTATGAGGATATTTAAAAACCATATGGATTCACAACTTTGTCCAAGAGATTTATGTGGTACCTAGTAGTAAAGATCCTATAACACTATGTTTTAATAAAAATATAGTGGTGGATCTTTAAAAAGAGCCAAGGTCACATCAGCAGATGAAGAACATACTTTAGAAGTATCATATATTGAGAGATTTTTCTCAGAGTGGTGAAGTTGCAATAAAACGTATTTCCACAGAAGGCAATGTGGAAGACCCTTTGACTAAAGCCTTGAATAATAAAAAACATGACTATCAGGTGAGGTATATCAGACTGAAGGTTATAGGCAGTGGGCTCTAGTCCAAGTGGTAGTTTTTTTGAGTTGGTATACTAGGACCAACAGTTTATACTTTGATTAAATGAATATTCGATGTATTTAATATTAATAAAACATTTTATACAATATTTCTTGTTGTTATGCATGAATCTAATGTAATAATATCATAGAGTTTACATCGCATTGATGAGGTCATATCATTTTCTCACTATGATAAGGACCATGATATTCTATGGTGATATTCTCAAAAAAATGTTTTGTAGTTGGATGACATACTATGATGGGACACATAGTACATAGAATGTGAGGTGTGAGTACTCGTAAGCACATAAGTCTTCTAGAAATGAAATTCGCAATTGGTAAAATTCAATATGAGAGATTTTGAGAACAAACCCGATTTTAGGAATTCTGCCTGTTTTGGCGTCATCAAATATTTCTATCTACGAGTGTTTATGATGGACCTCAGACTTTAATATTATTTTTAATGCATGTTACAACTCACATACATAGATGAATTTCTACAACCATTAAAATAATAGTTCATGGTGAATTTTGATACGTTGGTTCCTTTATGAGAGATATGTCATTAAAGAACTATTAAAGGAAGGATTTTTCCTTCCATCATTATAGAAGATGATATCTCGGCCAATTTATTGGGATAGAATAGTAACATTAAATTTCATGGCCGTGGTGTAATGACATGTTTATTTCAGATAGTCAAAGATAGATATATCGAGCATATAGGTTGGTGACATAGTTATGAATACTTATTGATGAGATATCATGACAAAGGGATTATATTAAATACTGACAATTCATATGTGGTTATCGAAATTTAAACTTTAAGTTCTTTATCTTGGGTGGATTAAACCATTTCTAGACAGTAATCTTGGACTTTTGGCATGTCCGCCTAATTAATACAATAAAGAATCATAGAGGGTCACACACTTAGTGTTTTTTATCTTTATTAAATTATATTTGAGTTTAATTAAAGGAATATATATTATTCTAAAGTCTGAGGAATAATTTTATTCATGTTATATTGATTGCATAAATTAAATAAATATTTATTCATTAACATGTGAATAAAATATTTATTTTATTTATTGAATATTTTAATAAATATTTATTCACAAGATTGTGAATAAAACTTTTATTTATGAATAAAATATTTATTTCTCTATCCAATAAATGATTGAGGATTTAAAATGGACCAAGACCGAGTCTAGTGAGAAATATTAATTATTAAGTTTGTTAGATAATATTTGTTATTACGCAAGTTAGTATGCACCGCAAAATAATAATAATATAATTATTATTATGTGGAATGAGGTTTATTAAAGGTAATAATTTTATTTAATGGATATTTTTCTATTAAATAATATTTTAACTTAAATCCATACTCTATAAATAGACAGTTATGCCTAATGTGTAGAGCATCAAAAACTCTATAACTCTTACTAATTATAATGTCCCTTTCCCTCTTGTCACTCTCCATACACTGCACCTCTATATAATTTCTCCACTCCAATGAAACAATTCTCCATGCCATCTTCTGCTTCCCCAAAACACTACGCACCCTCCATTTTTCCTTCCTCTCCCTCACATGCATTTTGAGCTATCCCCATCTTTCCACGACTATTATTGCTCGCTCCTACGATTCATCACCATCCATGTAGCTTGAAAATATTTCAATTATATTTAAATTATATATAAGATAAATGTTCTTTGATGATGGATTTTTTTAAATGTGAACTATTTTTTGTTTTACTCTAAATCTTCTTATATTTGTTTAGAAATTATTTTATATTTTACGGATCATACCCTTCCATAAGATCATAACTAGATATGGTTTTTATTTCAGTCCAATTGAGTTAATGATTTCATCAATTTTGTGTTGTGCATAGAGATGCAGAAGGGAAGAAAATAATATTTTGAAGTTAAATTATACTTATTTTTGTTCATCAATAAGTAGAATATTTTTGATGTATTGTATCAGGGTTACCTATCCGACCATGTTTATCTCCATTTTGTGCATGTTTAAGCTCATGGAAAAGATATTTCTTGCAGGAAAGCCTTTAATATTGAAAATATTTCAATGTTATTTCAATTATATACTAGATAAATGTTCTTTGATCATTGATTTTTTTGAACATGCATTGTTTTGTTTGTTTTACTTCGAATCATCCTAGATCTATTTAGAAATTGTTTTATAATTTACTTCCCATACATTCCCTGAGATCATAACTAGTTATGGTTTTTCTTCAATCTAATTTTTCTATTATATTCATTGCTTTAGTGTTGTCCACAAGGATGCAAAAGGGAAAAAATCAACTTTAAATCTTAAATTTTACTCAAGTTCGTTCATAAAAATTCTTTATGTCAGATGAGTTATTCTTTACACGTAGAATATATTTTTCATATTTTAGCTATGGATCTTAACTATTTTTGGATGTATTGTTTCTGGTTTACCTATCCTTCCATTTTTATCATCATTTCCAAATGTTCAAGCTCCCAGACAATACATTTATTGGTGTCCACCAATGCTCCTTGAAAATATTTCAATTTTCGTTCAATTAACTACTAGATAAATGTTAATTGATCATGGATTTTTTTTGAACATGAATTGTTTTTTTATTACTCTGAATCTTCATAGATCTATTTAAAAATTATTTTATTTTTTACTGCTCATACTTCCCCAAATATCAAAACCAGATATGTTTTTTTCAATATAATTGAGTTATTGTCTTCATTACTTTCTTTTTTTCATAGGGATGCATAAGGGAAGAAAATAAACTTTACAAGTTAAATTTTACTTAATTTACTTCAACAAGAAGAAGAATGTTTTTGATGAATTTTTTTGGGGTTACCTATCCTGCCATTTTAATCATCATTTTACACATGTTTAAGCTCCTAGAAAAGAAATTTCTTGCTATAAACCCTTTCATATTGAAAGTATTTCAATGTTATTTCAATTAACAACTAGATAAATGTTCTTTGATCATGGATTTGTTTGAAAATTCAATTTTTTTGTTTTACTATGAATGTTCAAAGACCTTTTTAGAAATTATTTTATATTTTATTTCTCATAATTTCCATGATATCATAATCCGTTATGGTTTTTTTCAATCTAATTGAGTTTTTTTCATTACTTCAGTGTTGTGCAGAGGGATGCATAAGGGAAAAAAATAAACTTTACAATTTACATTTCCCTTATGTTCGTTTATGAAGAAGCATAATGGTTAGGTACGTTTAAAAATTTCCAATACATATTTTTTTATAAATTAAAACTTATAAACTAAATTATATTCATATATAATATGAGTATTTTTCTTCAATGATATGCATTCATATCACATTTACATTCAATGAATTTTATATAGTTTAAAAAAAATTGATGCTTCATAATTAAACGTAAAATCTTAATCTAAGGAGTTTGTAATAAACATATCATCAGCATGTGAGCGAGGATGTAACAACCATGGCTTAATGTATTTCACTATTTTGTTAATTATTCTTTATTATAAGAGGGTTAATAAGATCTTTTTTTATTAATTTGTTTATATTTGTTTTTTCAAATAGTTCCATATTTTATTCCATACAGGTACGTCGATTCTGTTCATGATGCCAGTCATATTTCGCAATTTGATGAGTATGTATGGAATTATAGGAGTCAAAGAAGAATTCTACATCTCTAACTCCTTGGTTGTTCCTCCTCTCTGTGGTCATCTATATTAAGTGATTCATTTAGTGTAATGATATTGATAGTTTGTTTCATTTTATCACTTTTACTATATGCTTTGGTATTCTACAAGTTATCATCATGGGATAATGAGGTACATATGTTGTCTGAAAACTATATGAAAAAAATAAAGGGACTTTCACTCACTTTTAATTTAGAGATATTAACCTACACATTATTTTTTTATCTTCAATATCATTATTCTATAATATATATATATACACTAAATTTCAGTTTTTATCTTTAATTTTTAAATGATTCCATATTTTAAATTTCAGAACACAAAACAACATTTGTATATAACAATTGGTCTTATAAGATAACCCACATTCATCAGTGGATTGGTAAATATCCTTTTTGGGAATAATCTATATGTATTAACCATGTGGTACAAAAGTTATCATCTAATGATTTTTATGTGATGTAATTTTACTGCTATAATAAACTATTGGATTTTAGGGTTTTATCTCAACTCAATCCTCCTTATAAGACTTAGTGGAATTTTGTGTGTGAAATGAGGAATCATACCTTTTTGGACATGGTAATATCAATGATGAGTCATGTGACTCTTCCATTATCCTTTTATGGATACAAGTTACAAACAACATCATACATACTAAAGTTATTTACAAATAAAGAAAAAGTTGGTATACCATACCAATTATGGAATGGAAAGAAACACGTGTTGTCTTTATTAAATGTGGTGGGTTGTGAAGCAATTTTAAGGCCTCTTTAGGTAAGAAGTTTTCACTCTGAGGCACAAAGTGTATATTTATAGAATATCCCTAAGAAATAACTCGATACTACTTATACAATCCTTCAGAAAAATGTTGTGGCTGGCAGACATCACGCATTTAGCGATGAAGATATTATCTTTATATGATATGGTGGGAGTGAGATATAATTTGAAAAATTCATATATTAAGATACAAAAGAGTTTTTAGAGGAAAAAAAAATACACAAACCCTCATGGAACAAGAAATTCTTCCAGAGACAAAACTATTCGGTAAGAGTATTAGAGAGGTTAAAGAACCCGAATAGTATGGTTTTTTAGTCACCCGGGATGGTGACTCATTATTAGGTGATAATAATGATCCTCTAACCTATAAGGAAGTAGTAAGTGGCGTAGATATTACCATGTGACCATATTACATGAATTCTTAAATGGATTCTATGTAAAAATATAAATTATGTATTTTGGTAGATCTTCTAGAAGATGTAAATTCTATTGGTTATAAATGGGCATTCAAGAAGAAACTGGACATGGAAGGAAAATTAAGTACCTATAAGGTATGACTGGTTGCAAAAGGGTTTAAATGAATTCAAGGCATTGACATGATACCTACATTTGTTATTATGCAAGTTAGAATGCACCAAAAAATAATAATAAAATAATTATTGTTATGTGGGATGAGGTTTATTATAGGTAATAAATGTTATTTAATGGATAGTGTGCTATTAAATAATATTTCAACTTAAATACAAACTCTATAAATAGATGGTTATGTCTAATTTGTAGAGAATCAAAAACTCTATAACTCTTACTAATTCTAGTGGCCCTCTTCCATGATTCACTCCCCATACGCTCCACCTCCATCCAATTTCTCCACTCCTATGAAACAATTTTCCATCCAATCTTCTACTTCCCCAAAACCCTATGCACCCTCTAATTTGTCTTCCTCTCCCTAATCGGAATTTAGAGCTCCCCCTATCTTGCCACGACTGCTACTGCGCGCTCTAACGCTTTATCTCTATCCATGCAACTTTTAATATTTTAATGCTCTTTAAATTAAATACTAGATAAATATTTATTGATGATGGTTTTTTTGAACGTTCATTTTTTTAGTCTAAATCTTTAAATATTTGTTTATAAATTATTTTATATTTTTCTGCTCATAAATTCCCTTAGATCATAATCAGATATGTTTTTTCATTGAATCCAATAGAGTTAATGTTTTCATTACATTGGTGTTGTGCATAGGGATGCATAAGGGAAGAAAATAAACTTTTAAAGTTAAATTTTACTTATGTTCATTCATCATGAAGTAGAATATTTTTGATGTATTTAATCGGGGTTACCTATCCGGCCATTTTTATCATCATTTTGTGCATGTTTAAGCTCTTAGACAAGACATTTCTTTCTAGACACCCTTGAATATTTAATATATTTCAATGTTCTTTCAATTATTTACTATATAAATGTTCTTTGATCATTGATTTTTTTGAACATGCATTATTCTTTTTGTTTTACTCAGATTCTTTATAGATCTATTTAGAAATTATTTTATATTTTACTACTCATACTTTCCATGAATTCATATTCAGTTATTGTTTTTTTTGCAATCCAATTGTGTTATTGTTTTCATTCCTTTAGTGTTGTGCACATGGATGTAGAAGGGAAAAAATCAACTTTATAAGTTAAATTTTACTTAATTTCATTCATCAAAAAGATTAATGTGGGATGATTTTTTATTTATATATAGAATATATTTTTCCTATTTCAGCTTGGGATCTTAAGTATTTTTTGATGTATTGTTTTTGGGTTACCTATCCTTCCATGATTATCACTATTTTCCACTTTTTTTCTCCCAAACAAGACATTTCTTGCTAGACACCCATGACGCTTGAAAATATTTCAATGGTCATTCAATTAACTACTAGATAAATGTTACTTGATCATGGATATTTTTGAAAATGAATTGTTTTTGTTGTATTACTCTGAATCTTCATAGATCTTTTTAGAATTTATTTTATATTTTACTTCTCATACTTTTCTTAATATCATAATCACATATGATTTTTTAATATAATTGAGTTATTGTTCTCATTCCATTATTTTTTCTGCACAGGTATGCCGAAGGGAAGAAAATAAATGTTAAAAGTTAAATTTTACTTATGTTCTTTCAATAAGAAGAATAATATTTTTGATGTATTATTTCATGGTTACCTATCTTGACATGTTTATCATCATTTTAAACATGTTTAATCTCCTAGAAAATACATTTATTTTTTTCCACCCATGCATAGTGAATATATTTCAATGTTATATCAATTAACTACTAGATAAATGTTCTTTTATCATGGATTTGTATCAACATGCATTATTTTTATTATTTTACTATGAATATAATTAGATCTATTTAGAAATTATTCTATATTTTATTGCTCATACATTCCCTAATATCATAATCAGTTATGTTTTTTTAATACAATTGAGATATTTTTTTCATTACATTTATGTTGTGCACAGGGATGCAGATGGAAAAAAATCAACTTTATAATTTACATTTCATTTCTGTTCGTTCATGAAGAATCATAATGATTAAGTATGGTTAAAAATTTCTAATACATATTTTTTTTTCTAAATTAAAACATATATACTAATTTATATTCATATATAATAAGAATCATTTTCTTCAATGATATGAATTCATATTATATTTATATTCAAGACATCTTATATAGTTTCAAAAAAATATAGGTTTCAGAATTAATTTTAAAATATGAATCTAAGGTGTTTGTATTAAACATATTATCAACATGTGAGTGAGGATTTAACACCCATGGATTAAGGTATTTTACTATTTTGGACTGTATTTATTTATTATAATAGGGTTAACAAGATCTTATTTTTTTCCTAATTTTTTTTCAAATAGGTCCATATTTTATTCCATACAGGTACATGGATTTTGTTCATTAATACAGTCCTATTTCTCACTTTGATGAGTCTGTATGGAGTTATTGGAGTCAATGGAGAATTATATGTCTCTAACTCCTTGGATGTTCCTCCTCTCCGAGTCCCTCTATATTAAGTGATTCATTTAGTTTAATGATATTGACATTTTGTTTCATTTTATCACTTTTGTTTGGAGCTTCGAGATTCTCCATGTTATCATCATGGGAACATGAGATAAATATATTGTCTGATAACCAGTTGAAAAAAATGAATATACTTATATTCAATTTCTATTTAGAAATATTTACCTACACATTATTTTTTTATCCTCAATATCATTATTCAATAATATATATATCTATTTTCTCTAAATTTAAATTCTTATTTTTAATATGTAATTGATTCCATATTTTAAATATCATAACACAAAAATATATTTTCATATCACAATTGGTCTTATAAGATAATCCGCTGTTTCATCAGTTGACTGGTAAATATATTATTTAAGAATAATCTATATGAATTTACCATGAGGTACACAAGTTTTCATCTAATTTTTTGATGTGAAGGAATGTTAGTGCTATAATAATCTTTGAGAGTTTATGATTTAATCTCAACACACTCCTACTTATACGCCTTAGTTTAATGGTGTGTGTGAAAGGAGGAATCATACGTTGTTGGACATGGTGAGATCAATGATGAGTCATGCGAGTCTTCCATTATCCTTTTATGGATACAAATTATAAAAAACATCATACATACTAAACTGAGTTCCAACAAAAGAAAAATATGGTATACCATACCAATTATAGAATGGAAAGAAACCCATGTTGTCTTACTTACATGTGGTGGGTTGTGAATCATTTTTAAGGCCTCTTCAGGTAATAAGTTTTCACCCTAGGGAAGAAAGTGCATCTTTATAGGATATACTGAAGAAATAAATGGATAATACCTATACAATCCTTCAGAAGAAAAGGTTGTGGCTGATAGACTTCCCACATTTAGTGATTAGGATCATATCTCTAAATGATATGATGGGTGCGAGATAGAATTTGATGAAGTCTTGGCATAAGATACAAAATAGTTTTCAAATGAAAAAAAATCCACAAAGCCTCATGGAAGAAGAAATTATTCCAGAGGCAGAACTACTTTATAGGAGTACTAGAGATTTTATAGAACTAGAACAATATTATTTTTTTTGTCCCTAGGGATGGTGACTCATTGTTATGTGATAATAATGATCCTATAAACTATAAGAAAGAAGTAAGTGGCATTGTTGTTAACAAGTGACAAGAATCCATGAATTTAGAAATGGATTCCATGTAAAAACACCAAGTATATAATTCTGTAGACCCGCTAGAAGATATAAAGTCTGTTGGTTACAAATGACTATTCAAGATGAAACTGGACATGAAAGGACAATTAAGTACCTATAAGGTGTGACTGGTTGAAACAAGGTTTAAAAACATTCAAGGCATTGAATGTGATGAAATTTTTTCCCCAATTGCAATGATGAAATCCATCATAATTCTACTTTCCATTGAGTCTTTCTAGGATTATGATATTTGAAAAAATTGATACAAAAATAGACTTCCTTAATGGAAGCCTTTAGGAAGATGTCTATATTACATATCCTGAATGGTTAGCGACTCCAAAGGATTCCAACAAGGTATGAAATATTCAAACATCCATTTATGGATTAAATAAATCATATAGGTCACAGAAAAATCATTTTTATGAGGCTATAATGGAATTTTGTTTCATAAAGAATGAATGCGATTCGTGTGTCAATATACAGTTTAGTGGGAGTGTAGTCATTTTCTTAATAGTATATTTGGATCAATTATTACTCATTGTAAATGAAATATGAATCCTACAGTGTCTTAAAGCACGGTTTAATAAATGATTCTTTATGAAGGACTTGGGTGAGGCAACATATATTCTTGGGGTCGAGATCCATGTATGATAGTCCTTAGTCATTAAGATTAATTTTAATGCATGTTACAACTCGCGTACTTAGATGTTTTTATTCAATCATGAAAATAACATTTCATGGTGACTTTGGATATGTTGGGTCTATTATGATAAACATGTTATTAATGAATTATTTTAGTAAGGATTAGTCCCTTCCATCATTATAGAAGCTGATATCTCAGTCCTTTGGTTGGAATAGAATAGTCTCATTAAATTCCGTGGACATGGTGTAATGGCGTGTGTATTTTGTATAGTCAAAGAAAGACATATCGAGCTTATAGGTTGGCGATGTGGTTATGAATCCTGGTTCATTAGATATCATGAAAAAGCAATTATATTACATAGTTAAAATTCATATGTGGTTCTAAACATTGAAACTTTAAGATCATTATCTTGTGTGCCTTGAACCATTGCGGGACAATAATCTTGGACTTCAGGAAAGTCCGCCTAATGACAATGAGAAAAAATCCTATAGGTTCACAAACTAAGTGTTTATGTTGATCATGATTAAATTATATTTGAATTTAATTAATGGAATAAATATTATTCTCAGGTCTGAGATATAATTTTATTCATGTTATATTGATCACATAAATTAAATAAATATTTATTCAACAACATGTGAATAAAATATTTATTTTATTTATTGAATATTTTAATAAATATTTATTCACTAGATTGTGAATAAATTTTTTATTTTTGAATAAAATATTTATTTGGTTGTCCAATAAATTATTGAGGAGTTCTAATTGACCAAGACTGAGTCTGGTGAGAAATATTAATTAACAAGTCTTTTAGATAATATTTGTTATTTAACATGCTAGAGTGCAAAAAATAATAATAATAATATAATCATTATTATATGGACTGAGTTTTTTTAAAGGTAATAACTGTTTTTTAATTTCTAGTATGTGATTAAATAATATTCTAACTTAAATCCAAACTCTATAAATAGACAACTATGTCTAATGTGTAGAGAATAAAAAACTCTATAACTCTTACTAATTCTAGTGAACCCCTTCCACGTGTCACTCTCTCCATGCTCCACCTATATCCAATTTATCACCTCCCATGAAAAAATTCTCCATCCAATATTCTATTTCCCCAAAACCCTACACACCCTCCAATTTTTCTTCTGCTCCCTAGCCTATATTTTTAGCTCTACCCATATCGCCACGACTACTTCTACTCGCTCTTATGCTTCATCTCCATCCATACTGCTTGAAAATATTTCAATGATTTTTCAATTAAATAATAAATAATTGTTCTTTGATAATGGATTTTTTTGAATGTACAATTTTTTGTTATTTTACTCTAAATCTTCATCGATTTGTTTAGAAATTATTTTATAGTTTACTACTCATACTTTCCCTGAGATTGCAATCAAATACGGTTTTTCTTTCAATCCAATTGAGTTAATGTTTTCATTACTTTGGTGTTGTGAATAGGGATGTAGAAGGGAAGAAAATCAATTTTACAAGCTAAATTTTACTTAACTTCATTCATCAATATGTAGAATATTTTTTATGTATTGTTTCAGGGTTACCTACCCAGCCATTTTATTGTAATTGTGCACATGTTTAAGCTCCTGGAAAAGAAATTTCTTTCTATCCACCCTTGAATATTGAAAATATTTCAATGTAATTTCAATTATCTACTAGATAAATGTTCTTTCAATTATCTACTTGATAAATATTCTTTGGTCATTGATTTGTTTGAACATGCATTTTTTTTACTTTGAGTTTTCATAGATCTATTTAGAAATTATTTCATATTTTACTTATCATACTTTCCCTGAGATCATAATCAGTTATGGTTTTTTTCAATACAATTATGTTATTGTTTTCATTGATTTAGTGTTGTGAAAAGTGATGTAGAAGGGAATGAATACACTTTACATGTTAAATATTACTTAAGTTCGTTCATCCAAAATAATAATGTTGGATGAGTTATGATTTATATGTAGAATATATTTTTCCTATTTCAGTTAATGATCTTAACTATTTTTGGATGTATTGTTTCTTGGTTAGCAGTCCTTCCATGCTTATCATCATTTTCCACATGTTTAAGCTCCTAGAAAAGACATTTCTTGTTTTCCGCCCATGAAACTTGAAAATATTTCAATGTTAATTCAATTAACCACTAGATAAATGTTATTTGATATTATATGATTTTGGGAATGAATTGTTTTTTTTGTATTACTCTAAATATCTATATATCTGTTTAGAAATTATTTTATGTTTTACTACTCATACTTTACCTAATGTCATAATCAGATATGTATTTTTCAATATAATTGAGTTATTGTTTTCATTACATTCTTGTTGTGAACAGGGATGCATATGGGAAGAAAATAAACCTAACAAGTTAAATTTTACTCATGTTCTTTCAACAAGAAGTAGATTATTTTTATGTATTTTTTCTTGGGTTACCTGTGTTTCCATGATTATTATCATTTTACACATGTTTAAGATCCTTGAAAAGACATTTATTTATGTCCACCCATGTATATTGAAAATATTTCAATGTTCATTAAATTAACTACTAGATAAATATTCTTTGATCATGGATTTGTTTGATAACGCATTAATTTTTTTGTTTTACTATGAATCTTCATAGATCTGTTTAGAAATTATTCTATATTTTATTTCTCATAGTTTCCCTGATATCATAATCAGTTATGGTTTTTTTGAGTCTAATTGAGTTATTGTTTTCATTACATTGGTGTTGTGCACATAGATGTTGAAGGAAAAAAAATAAAGTTTAAAATCTATATTTCACTTAAGTTTATTCATGAAGAAACATAATGATTAGGTATGTTTATAAATTTATAATAATATTTTTTTTTCTAAATAAAACTTCTAAACTAATTTATATTCATATATAATATGAGAATTTTTCTTCAATGATATGAATTCATATTATATTTATATTCAATACATTTTATATAGTTTCAAAAAAATAGATGACACTGAATTAATGTTAAAATATAAATCTATAGAGTTTGAATTAAACATATCATCAACAAATGAGTGAGGATGTAACACCAATAAATTATGGTATTTCACTATTTTGTTATGTATTTTTTTATTATAATAGGGTTAACAAGATCATATTTTTTCATAATTTGTTTATTTTTTTCAAATAGGTCCATATTTTATTCCATTCAGTTACACAAATTCTTTTCTCGATTATAGTCCTATTTCCCACTTTGATGAGTATATATGGAGTTACAAGAGTAAATGAAGAATTATGCATCTCTATCTCCTAGGATGTTCCTCCTCTCTGAGACCCACTATATGAATTGATTCATTTAGTGTAATGATATTGAAAGATTGTATCATTTTATCACTTTTACTGGGAGCTTTGAGGTTCTCAATGTTATCATCATGGGAACATGAGATACATATGTCATCTAAAAACTAGATGAAAAAAATGAAGAGACTTGCATTCAATTTTAATTTAGAGATATTAACCTGCACATTATTTTCTTATCTTCAATCTCATTATTCAATATTAAATATCTATTTACTCTACATTTCAATTTTTTTCTTTAATTTTTAAATGATTCCATATTTTAAATTTCAAAACCCAAAACTACATTGGTATATCATAATTGGTTTTATAAGATAATCCCGCCTTTCATCAGTGGACTGGTAAATATCCTATTTGGGAATAATCTATATGCATTAAGCCTGTGATGCCAATGTTATCATCTAATTATTTTTATGTGAAGGAATGTTACTGATATAATAAACTAGGTATGTTTTACCATGTGGTATATTTACTCTTTCTCTGTGTGACTCTCATTTTATATCATGGTATCTTACTGCTATATGAATTTCAATTTCATCACAGATACATTATTGATTTTAAACTCTGCTATTTTAATTGGTTGTTTTTATTTATTATCATATGATAATTATTTACATTCAAATTATTTATTCAATATGTTTAATTTTTTACACAATATTCTTCATGGATTCATATTTGTACTATTTAAGGCATGATATTCAGGTACAACATAAATTTAGTCATGTGATCCATAAGATGTTGGAAACTCTATTTTCTATACAAGTGACAATAACTTGCATATTTCAGAAGGCTTTTTTCATGTTCTTATTATTACTTAATTGGGGATCCTGCAATTCAGGTATAAATTATTTCACATTCAAATACAACTGTTGTTGAATTATTTTTGGTTATTTCTATGAAGATATATTTTATATGATTTTGAAATCCATGACCCATCATCTATTTTGAAATCCATGATCCGTCTTATATATGTGAAAAAACTCATTATAACATACATAAACTATGTAAAAATGCTGGGATCATCAAAGAAACTTGCAAATAACCAGTTGAGCCAATCCTTCTCCAGTTATTTTTCCCTGTTGTTATTGGATCATCCATGCTTCATATCATCTGGAAAACAAGTCATGGGATAATATGAGTAGACCATATAATTTTGTATTTTCAGGTTGATATCCTAACCAACTAGGATTGGTGTAACCTATGGAAGGTAAACATCCTTTATTCTATTTGTAATAAAACCACAATTCAGCATAACTACAAGTCAGTTATCTTAATAAAATCTACGTCTAAGGTTTTGGAGTTTCCATTTTATAGTATCATTTAAAAATCTTGTATTCTATTATTGTATTTCTTATATGCCCTTATTTTACAGAAATGCATATTGGAAAAATTTCAAAATTACGTGTAAGTGAAATTTTAATTAAATTATACTGTCGGAAAAATTAATGAGTTGGGTAACAGTTGAGAATAGAGAATATTTTTTCACAATTAATTCTATACCAACTCCCACTATATCTCCCTATAAAGAATGAGAAGTGCAATAGGTATTTCTTCAAGACTGAAGAACGAGTGATCAAGAAGGAACAGCACAATACATTCGACTTTCCAGTCTAGCACTCAGAGATAGAGTGGAATTTATTAGAGATCATAGGAGAATGTGTGAACCATAGATAGAGTTATTGTAGCCTAGAATCATCACAATGTAATGAAGGTAATCTGAAAGGGTATTTTCTGATGTTCAATATTCACCAATGAAGAATGTTCCTATGCACAAGAATTTATTTCTTCAAATACTAAATAAATTAAATTTAAATTTTATGTGAAATATGATTGCTCATGGTTTCAGAAAACGATTATTAATAGAAATTTTAATATATCACCTAGCTATGCATGCTTCAGTTGTTCCTAGAACCATCACACTTAGACTGTTGTGCATGTCATCCCATCATCTTGGTTCTACTGTGACTTTATTACTCATCACGACTCTTTATTTTCGGTGTTTGGTTCATTGGCTTTAGTATTATTCATCCAAAGAGATCCTTTGAGAGAAAGAGTGGAGATTCAGTGATCCTAAACTGTGGAACTACACACTCCTTGTTTAGATGATCCCTTCTAGTGGAGACCACAACTCTTATGAGTCTTGTTCGATCGTCATGTATTCAAGTAGTTCTGACTGCAATAGTATAGTTATTGAGCTTCCTCTTCTCGAGTTCATGGTGTAGGATTGAGTTTGTAATGCTATTTTTGTTTTGTCATTTGGATTATGTATTGTATCTTCTTTATTAATCTCATTTGAGGTCAGGGTTGGCATGTGAGAGACCATCTTACCTAGGGGTGTATGTTACCATCCTTAATCTAAACATAATCACGAGTCCCTATAGTGACAAAGACCTCATGCACAAATATTTTTTCTAGTTTGTGTGTGTTTCCATAGGTTTTAAATTATTTATACATGTTAATTTTTTTGCATAATAATAATCGTTGTGATGGTGTTTTGTCTATGGAGTAGGACGAAACTGATATGAACCACATAAATATCTATGTCAATCTTTACTTTCCTGTAATATCCATTCTGTTTCGCTTATTCTTTCTTCTATATTGTATATGTTTTCATTCTTATTTTTATGTTTCGTTTAGAATAGTCCAATATATTCTTCATTTTATTTCTGTTTATTTTAGAAAACCATCACTATATATGTTTAGAAAATCACAATTGATATAATTAGAGATTAATAAAAATATTTTCAAACAATTAAGAAACAATAGTATTACTTACTATATTGGTAATAATAATGAAATTGGGGTGGTTCATGAGTGGTAAACATTATAAGATTGTATCCAAAAGTCCCATGTTCAAAACCATCCTGGGGAGATCCCTCAAGTTATTGTAGCAGCACTATTGCAGTGTAAGACTGTAGAAACAATGACACTACAGTGGCGACAAGTACTGTAGTGGTGGAAGCACTATAGAAGTCTGATTACTGTAGAATTAATATTCACAAGAGGGAATTTTAGGCAAAAAAACGAGCTTTCAGGCCTATAATTAGGGATTTCAAGCTCCAAGGCCTTCGAGCTATGTTTATGGGCCACATGGTCTTAGGCCTATGGACTACGTAACAGGTCACCCTCTACTGAGATAGAAACAGGTCTTTGATTTCATAATATTTATTCGTTTTTCTTTATTAAGTTTTAACTTGTTAATATGTTTGAAATTTATATAATTAATCAATTTAAATGATTTTTTAATATTTTTTAAATTTAAATATTTAATTATAAATTTATAAATTTATAGAATTTTTCAAAATATTTATGAAATTATAAATAAATAATTATATATTTAAGTACTTATAAAATTATAATGAATAAATTTAAATAATACATATTTATTTTATATTTATCTTTATATATTAATATATATATATTTAAAAAAATGTATTTATAATGGAATATGAATACATTTAAAATATATTTATTTATAATTGTAAATATATATATATATATAAATACAGTTTTAGATAATTATAAAATTATATTAAATATATTTATATAATAAATAATCTTATTGTATTTATAATTATATATAAATACTTTTAAATATTCTTATTTATTATTATCATTATAAATATTTATCTATATATATTTAAATAATTATAAAATAATAATAAATATATTTAAATAATAAATATAGTTATTATATATTTAATTATATATAATTATATATTAATATAAATATTTATAACTATATAAGTATTTATATTTATATAAATATATATAGTTATATCAATATATTTGTAATTATATAGAAATATTTTTAAATATATTTATTTATAATTTTAATTATAAATATATGTATATATATTTAAATAACTATAAAATTACAATAAATATATTTAGTATAATTATATATATGTGTGTGTGTGTGTGTCTATATATATATATTGGTGATTGGAGTATAATGGAATTCAAACACACACCACACGCCTCAAGAGGAACCCAACCAATAGCCCTCCTAAGGTGACAGTTCGAAGTTGGATTTTTACACCATGCATGATAGGTAAATGATGGTTATTAAAATCTAGGATAATAGAGACACTAGGACCCCCCTAGGTTTTGGATGGTTTATTAAATATGGATAAATCAATCCATAGGAAAAGTCTCATGATCAAGTCAATTATTTATTCATAACCAATTTAATATTTTTAAAAATTTAATGATGTAGTATATAATATATTATTAATTATTTTTTCTAGGAAATCATGTTTGTGCAAATATATGGTAAAGGTGAGGTAATTTATACTGAGTAAGTTTTTATCTATAGTTTTCCACCTCAAAGAGTGGGAAATATTTACGATTGTGTGACATTAAATGATGTTTGTAAGAAGATTCACAGCCAGTTAAAATTGTGGGACAATCAATCAATTACTTCAATTACGCATTGACATCTTCAATATCTTGAATGTTTTTGGAATAATTAGTATCCTCTTGTTGATGATTAGGATTGGATGGATGCATCATTTTTATTCTGACAGCAGTGTAGTAATGGTCTAATTGAATTAAATGTGGTGATTTCTGATATTGATGAGGTGAAACCTACCACTATAGAACCATGTTTTGCGATTTATGTAAAATTTAGACCTTCATAACACTATCATTCATTATCTACTCATACGACTCCAACGATAGAAGAAAATTCTGAAGAAAATGATTAGAATTTGGAAACAAATGTAGGGGACATCCCTACGTGTACTCTTGATTTACTGAATGGTAGTTTACCTGATGAGGAAGTACCTGGTGAGGCATCAAGAGATGATGTGGGTGAGAGTGATGTGGGGAATGAACCTTATGAGGTTCCTCTGATTGATAGGCATCCACCAGTTAGAAGTTTTCATCCTATACTATTGACTTCCTTATTCAAAGGAATGTCATGTGCACAAAATTTTGATTGGGATGTCACTACACCAACTACTAAATTCCCTAGAATTATATGAAATAAATCTACATCAACTGATAACACCATCTATATCAAGAACCAGTTTTAATGTATAGTTTCCTAAAAAAATGTGATAAAAAATACCACATTGAGAAAAAAAATCATTTGTGGTTGATGAATTGAAGAAGGGAAAATATTTCATTTGATGTGACAAATACATGATAGAATTTAAATTCCAAATGAGTGGAATATATGATAATTTTTTCATGTTGGAAGATAAAACAAATTATAAATCCCACACACTTTTGAACATCTAATATTATCATAGGATCAATCTTTAATTGATGCGTAGTTTATATCAACTATTATTTTAGAGATGATATGAATGTGTACGGATGTTCCTATGTCCCTTATTCAAGAATGAATACAACAATTGTTTAAATTTAGGATATCCTATATAACAGCATGGAATGAAAAAAGGCAATTGTGGAAGTTTATGGTTATTAATTATATACAACATTATTTTTTAATAAATTTTTCTTCATATTTTAGTTGACTATTTTTTTCCATATTTCATTTATTCCATATACTGTGTCTATCATCCAGAGTCTCCCACAATATAGCATTATGATGCTTCCTATCATCTCTTGCATCATTCCTCTAATTTATTTTCATATTTTTGAGTGGAATCAGACTGATTGGGTTATGAAGCAGTTCAGATTCTATCAGCCCATTCCTATACCACCCAACCATTTAGATTCATTTCACTCCATGAAGATGTTAGATAAGTGATACTTTGTCTAGAAGATATGTCATGTAGGATATATTGAGTTGTGGGACAGATGACACGAGTCCTGATTACGAGGGGCCGATACAGTACATATCCATTTATTCATGTTGGAGTTGGTTCCCTAGAACAAAATTCTTTATACTTTTTGATAAACCATATTCATAGTTTTTTAATATCAATAAACTTCTTATCAAATCATGATTTTTAATCTACGTAACATAGTATGAGATAATTTCCTAAGAGTAGCTGTCACACAAAATGTTCATAGAAGTTCCTCACTGTGATGAGAACCAAGAAGGGCTATGACACTATTCTTAAATATATGTTCTATTTGCAGATGATATCATTTTAGGGACACAAAATTTTGGAATCTCCTTGGATGAACTATGTTTGACATATCTTATTTTAATGATCACAAATAATGATTCATTTATAACTAATGTTTCACATGTTATGTAATACCATTTTATATGAACATATTACTTCAATAATATTTCTATTAAGAGTTATAGAAAGACACTATGGGATAAAAGTAACTGTTACCACCAGGATGAGATACCACCAGACTCAAGTCACCATTACTGCCCAGATGAGCTACCGCCAGACTCAAGTCACAACTTTCACTAGGATTAGATACTACCAGAAGTGAGTCACCTCTACCGCCAAAGGAGTTATTGTCAGTGGAGTCACCTCAAGATGTTGAGCCACCTCCAACACTATTTTTATTGTTGTTTTATAAGACCATCGACCTAAATGGTTCAACCAAAAAATGAATTTTTGAATGTTTTGAACAAGCCTTTAAGAATTATTAAAAAATGATATGAAGAATTTGGATCTCCTTCAACAAGAACTGCTTTATATTTTTGAAGGATCTCTCTCTCGGAATGATGATGATTTTTACTAATACAATGATTGCGAATGACCAAGGAAAGTGTGTGATCAAATATATGAACTCTCTGGAACATGATATTTCTCATTATATACAGATAAATGCTAGAAAAGCACTGAACCCATTACTAAGATTTATTGAGAAAACATACATAGACCAACCAAAGAATTCTGGAAAATTTCTATGATCCTTTTTTCTGCCTCAATTTTCTACAATAAAGCATAGACTTCTCACAATTTCTAAAATGAGGATTAAAAACATATAGAATTCATCAGACTATGATATTTCTATTTGTTCTGTCTATATTACTTTTGAGTAGTTTATTTTTTTTTCTAGTTATCCAACATTCACTTTCTCCTGCATATTCAAGGATAATACTTATTATTCATTCCTCCATTAATATATTTCTCACTGTGTTTGTGGAAGAGGTCCCTATATGACATGTTCTTTTCTTTTATCACATGTATAACTGTGGAGGAGGCTTTTTAGCCTGAAAATCTTGTTACTGTTGAATTTATACCTAATAAAGGTTATGGATTTGTTTTATTATATTCATAATCTACTTATTTTTAGGTGATTTCCATGTGGAGGGGATTATGTCTCACATTGAGAATAAACCTCTTATTTATTCCACTATGTCACTATGTTATTTGTTTTGTTTTTCTATATTTTTCAAGATAATATTTCATTAAGAAAAAAAAGCAATTAATTTGAAAAATAATCTTAACTAGTGTTTATATATGTTAATATCTATGTAAATTGATCTCAAAGGTTAAGTTATTTCTAAAAAATAATTTAATTAAGACCTAATCACTCTTTATGAAATCTTTTTAAAAGAGAAGATCTTATGCCGACATGATGTTTTGATTAATTGGCTAGTTTATTTACAGAAATTTTTATTGGGAACTCAATTCACCCCCTCTTGATTTACTCTCACCGATAAAAATTTTCTATCAAAGTCTTAATTAAATATACCTATTTTTATTGTGATTTTAGTTTTATTATAAAGATCTCAAATTTCTATCTTTTCTAAATTTTAGTTCTTGATGGATAATAAAAAATAAGAATTTTCTACCAACAAACCTACTTATTTTAAAGGAAACAACTATGATAAAGGGAAAATCAAAATGAGAATGCATTTGGAAGGTATAGGTTTTGATATAAAGGTTAAAATAGAAGATCAATATGGAATACCACAAACTCATAGAAGTTAGTGGGGTAGTGAAACGAAATCTGCATGCAATAATAGTTGTAAAGTAATGAATGCTTAGTTATGCACTTTGGGAGATGATGAATTCTATAGAATATATACTTGAAAATGAGATTTTAAAAAATGGTATAGCTTATCTGTCTCACATGAAGGAACATCGAATGTCAAGGAAATGAGACTGAATACATAAACAATCAAATATGATACTTTTAAAATTAAATCTGATGAACCTATTTCTGATATGTATATTAGGTTAAATGAAATATAGAATACCATGCATTCACATGTAAAGCGATTGAAAGACAAAGATCAAGTGATGAGACTACTTAGATACTTACCCGACAGATGGAGAGGAAAATCTATGTCAATCAGAGAGTAATGTAATGAAAGTAAACTACCTTCCAAGGAACCGATAGAAAAGATGATGATGTATAAAGAGGAACTTAATGTCAAAAAAGATATTGATGAAGATAAAACAAAAATAAAATTATTAGCCTTCAAATCTACTACCTCCAAAAAAGGAAAAGGTACCAACTAAAGATTCTATTGAAGAAGGGTCTCCTTATAAAAGTGATGAGGAAATAACACACATGGCCAGACTATTAAAGAAAATCTATAGGAAAATGAAGTTTATAAAAAATTATTGTTTCATAGGAGATTATGATAATAAAGGAAAGTGAAAAAAGGTTTGAAAAAAAGGATGATATTCAAAATGAAGTTACCTGTTATGAGTGTAAGAGGAGAGGATAGATTGAATCTAAATGTCTAAAATTTAATTATATAAAGAAGTGTGAGGATAAAGATAGGAGATATAAAACATTCCATGAAAAAAACATGGAGTGCCTCTTAAGATAGTTCAAGTGACTTGGACACTAATCAGGAAGATAAGTTTGACAGATCCAACATGTTTTTTACAGTAATCACATCAGAGGTACACAATTCTATTCCAGTGTCTTATATTGATACTTTATACATTTCTAAAAATGAAGAAGGTAATCAAAATGAGGAAAAATGAATAAAAAAAAGAACTGTATTATTACTACAACATGATGGAAGGCACTTTTCATGAATTGAAAGATAAATAGAATTCTCTAAAAAAATACCATGCTTTAATGGTAAATGTTGAAAAAAATATTACTATTGAAAGAGATAAAAATGTTCAATTATTGAAAGAAAACAATGAATTGAAACTTTCAAATGAAAAATTAAATACATACTGTAATGTGCAAGACTTTATGTATAATTTTTTCAATTATTTGGAATAATTTCGAGACAACTAAATCTAATGGCGTACTATTCTGAGGCCCGTAGTTCCCAGAATGATCCGTTGAAGTTTTGTTAATCTTTAATTAACGCGCGTAAGAAATTTTCATGAAAAAGTGGAATAACTCTTAAACAGTTCCCCAGATCAGAAATCTGAGGGCACTACTATGTTCAGGATGGCAGGTTTACCCTAGGCACAACTTAAGTCTAGTCGGTGCAAGTCTACGATAAGAAAACCTGAAAATTCCATATACATAAATAAAAGAATTAAATAAAGTTATTTTATTTATCAAATGCTTATAACTCACGAATGGTAACTCTGATTAAAAATCCGATACCACCACTAAACTCACGAGGGTTTGATTTATTTAGGTAGATACTAACATTGATCGGTGTGGGCCACCGGTTAATGTTATTTTTTGGCCGTAAATAAAATAATTAAGTGAAAATTATTTTATTGTAAAATCCATAACCACAATACAGTAACTCGGATTGGAAATACGAGTGTACAATTGGGTTGTTTGGGGTGTGTTTCAGTTAGGTAGAGCCTAACCTCGACCATCGCGAGTTGAGGGTGACTGTGAATAATTTTCTTAACTGTTTTTCAGGTACGTTTAGTAAACGCGCGAGCGGTATTTCCTAAATCTTGAACGGGTGCTCAGATTAAAAATATGAGGGCACCGTTGAATCCACAACACCGAGATTCTCTTAAGCGAGGCTTTACATTGACTGAAGTAGGTTGGGTGAAAAATTTATTTTTTTAGACTTTTTAAAGATTAATAAAATAACATATTTTGTTATTTTATTTTCTTTCGTTCCTCTGACAGACGATTGACACTGACGGGATTGGCGACGTGTCAATCTAATAAGTGGTTTGACTCTTCTTTTCCCGTAACTACACCATTATTAATTTGGTAGGTTCTTCTATTAAATTAACCTCATTAATTCCATGAGTGTTGCACACTCCTTCTCCTATCCTATTTATATGGAGCTCGGGGAGGGGTGTTTGTGGGACTTCAATAAGCAACGAATCCCTAGAAATGTACCGCGACGCAGACCACCTGGAAGATGAGACTGGATCTAGTAAGCAGTGATGAGCCCCACAGATTCACGAACTAACAAAAATGATGAAGGAGGTTCAGTCGACCATCGTTTGTGAACGTCTCTTCCAGGTAGGGGGTTATTTCTTTTTCATTCGTGTGTTTTTTATTCTCTATTCCCGTTCTTGAAATTACATGAAAAACGTTGGTCAACCGACTAACGGGTTGAACGAAGATTCGTTCGTCCTTATGGGAGGTTATTGCGGGGAATATTGTGGGGTTAATTTTGTGTTTAACTCAATTATTTATTTCAACCCCTTAACATCCTCCATAATAAGAGCTAATACGGAGGGCATGAGCCTAATGAACCCGGCCCGAACCCTTTACTACCTTTCTTTCCTTGCGCTACCTTGGAAGACCGTGATCATGTCGACGCACACCAAAAGAAGAAGTTTGAATATCCTTAGCCGTGACGAACGGAGGAGGCGGTCGGCTCGACGGTCGGTCGTGGGAAGGAAGGCAGTGAAACCACTACGCCGATGGCAAATGGAAGCCATGGTCGATGTCCCGACGGATGCCGAACTCCCCTCCGGCGGGTTCCGTGAAGACCGAGCGGCGCCCACGTAGCGATGCCGCCTGACCAACCGAACAGCCTTCGGGCCATTGGGGAATTCACGAGACTAGGGGGGTTACACCCCCCGCATCAGACTGAACCAGGATGCCGCCCTCACACCGGGCTGCCACCCTCACGCAGGCTTCCACCCTCGAACCGGGTCGCCGCCCTCACGTCGGGACGCCGCCCTCGGACTGGGCCACCTCCCTCAGACCGGGATGCTACCCTTGGATCAGGCCGCCACGCTCAGAGCCGGGCCACTGCCCTCACGCAGGTCGTCACCCTTGGACCGAGCCTCCACCCTCAGAGCGGGCCACCACCCTCGGACCGGGCTGCCGACCTCGGACAGGGCCGACGCCCTAGTGGGCCGTTGCCCTAGCAGAACACCGCCCCATGTAGGTTAGGCCACTCCCTTCCAGGCCACCCTGTTCTGGCTGGGCCGCCCCTCTAATGGACCAGACTGGACCTCGACCCAATGGGCCGAGTCCACCTCAGCCCATTTCACACCAGACCCGGGCCCAGAAACACTCAAAGGTCTTTATTATGAGAAACCGACATCTATTTGATGAACCGTCTGTGGCACCGATATCATTAAATATAGACATTCCATTTTTTATACTCGAATTGAGTTTTTTATAGAGTTGGAGTACGGTTGGGTTGGATCGAACCCAAATCCAACCGGTCCGTCAGAATGAAAACACAGATAACTTGTAGACCGGGCGTCTAATTGACGCACTGTCTATCGTGTTGGAACCCTTATGAAATTGTGGTCATTTGGGTTACTCCTTTATGGAGCTTAGTGGTATTCTAGATACAAATAATATCTTTAGTGGAAGATTATACGTAACTAGAGTGCACCGGGTGCGAGGAATCCTGTGGCTGGATGTAACGTGAAGAATGTACATCAATCCTATGTGGGTCAGCATCTATCGATCCTATGTGTGTTAGAATATATCAGATACTCTATGGGTCAGTGTTCAACAATCCTATGTGGGTCAATGCACACTGATCCTATGTGGGTCAGATCCTGTGTGGGTCAGCGGGGGTTATTACCTATCATTCCTGTGTGGGTCAGAAGCAGTGCTTCTTAACATAATAAGATGATCTAGCTTACAACTAATCATATGTAATTATGTACTTAATTTGTACCTGATTGTGATTTGAGTCTCATCTATCTTCGTTGTGTTACCTATGTGGTAGTCCTATCTTCGTGGTGTTTCCTATGTGGCACTTCTATCTTTGGGGTGTTACCTGTGTAGTACTTCTAGCTTTGTGGTGTTACCTGTGTCGTACTTCTACCTTATTAGTGTTACTTGTGTGGTACTTATACCTTTGGGGTGTTACATGTGCGGTAATTATATATTTGTGGTGTTACCTGTGTGGTACTGCTATCTTTGTGGTGTTACTGGTGTGGTACTTCTATATTGGTGGTGTCACCTATGTGGTACTCCGATCTTCATGGTGTTACCTATGTGGTACTTCTACCTTCGTGGTGTTACCAGTGTGGTACTTCTATATTTCTAGTGTTACTTTGTGGTACTTCTGTATTTGTGGTGTTACTTGTGTGGTACTTCTACCTTTGGGTTTTTGTCTCTGTGGTGTTACCTGTGTGGTACTTCTACCTTCGTGGTGTTAACATTGTGGTATTCTTACCTTATGTATGAGATGAGTATGTCCTGATATATTAGGTATATGTATGGGAAAATATCTAAGTAGAGTTGATGTCTATTGCTTCGTGCTTTGATATTGAGGTCTTGCATTGTGGTATTTTTTTTGGAACTCTAGGAGACCTACGGGGGTCTCGGGGTCCCTACTAAGTATTTTTATACTCACCCCTACATTGGCTTCACCCGCACCTTGTTGTGTCTTGTGCAGACGACATACAACATTGATCAAGGCTGATGGAGCCAGGACTGGATGGTGCTTGGAGGTGTACCATTTGGCGTTACATGGCATAGAGGAGACGAATGAACCATGAGTTATAAAGAGGCTATTTGTACCCACCCTTCTGGTAGGATCCTCATTGGATGACCCAGTAGATGTTTTCCCTTTTTCAGTTGTATTGTTCTTTTAATTGTACTCGTACTCTTACAGTTGGGCTTGTATTCCGACCCTTTTACTTTTTTCACACTTTTACTACAGCAGTTTACTTCACAGTTTCTTCTTATTGTGTTCTTGGAATGTGTGTTTATATTGGTGAAAGGAAATGCCTTCCTATTTTAGGGAATATGCATGTTAGTGCTAGTCGTCATCCCATGGCCTATGGAAGGCGGGCTTGGGGTAGTCACAACATGGGCCTTGGGGGACGATTCGTGACAAATACATAGATTTTTTTTCCAATTTTAATAAAAAATTAACTCAATTACTAGGAAAACAATTTTCTCCAAAGTATGGAACTAACATAGGTTACCACCTAGGACAAAGAAAAATTAAAAAAAACTAAATTTACATCAACTTCTAGTACTGAAAGTTCACATACTGCAAACACCTACTCAACTGGAGCAAACAAATTTTTTATCTCTAGAATTTTTCAATCTGTTTATAAGAAACCTACTAGACAAACATGGATACCAAAATATCTTTGTACTAACATATCTACCCCCAAGAGAAATTGGGTACCAAAATTACTTTTTTCATAAACTTTGTATTGTAGGATAACTATTTGAAATCCTCCAGAAAAAGCATATGGTATCTAGATATTTGATGTTCCAAACACTTGATTGGTGAGTATTCAAACTTCCAAAACATGATTTAAGTTGACGGTGTACATGTCACTTTTGGTGATATTGAATAAGAAAAAATCATCAGCCTATGCCAAATTGGTAAATCTAATTTAAAACTAATTTCCAATGTTTTATATATAGATAGTTTAAAATAAAATATTCATAGCATATCCCAATTGTGTGATGATGGATTTTATGTGAAATTTGAAAACAATGATTGTCACGTTTTTAATGATTTAAATGATTTAGTCATTAATGATATGAGAAATGATAATATTTATTCAATAGATTTAAATTCTTTACATTCTAACAATATTTCTTGATTAAGTGCCTTTCTAAAAGAATCATGTATTTGGAATAAGAGACTATTCCACTTCAATATCCACTCATATAGAAATCTTACTAGGAAAGGGTTAGTAAAAGACCTACCAAATCTTGAATTCTCCAATGATAGAGTTTGTAATATCTGCCAAAAAAAAAGAAACAACATAAGTTTCATTTAAATATAAGATTTAAATTTCAACCTCTCAACCTATAGAACAATTGTCTGGTAGAAACAATAAATTGGGCTCTTCAAGAGATATCCCAGAATATGAAAAATGAGTATGACCTACCTATCTCCTTTTGGGATGAATTTGTCAATACAGGCTGTTATATTATAAATAGTGTTTTGATTAGACCTATCTTAAAGAAAACACCTTATGAGTTATTTAATAATAGAAAAACAAAGGTTAATTGATTTAGATTTTTTAGTTGCAAATTAATTATTTTTTATACAAATGAAAATTTGGAAAAATTTGAATCCAAGAAATATGAAGGAATTATCCTTTCTTATTCAACTTCCAGAAAATACTATAGAGTGTTTAACAAGATGAATAGAAAAATGGAAGAATATGTTCTTATCAAGTTTGATGAAACCAATCAAAATAAAGTTAATACTATCTTAAAATACCTTGAGGATGATATTTTATCTTTTAATCTCAATTCCAATCCATCTAAAAGTTCTGTTAAAAAATACACACTATAGCCAGTGATCAACTAGAACCTAAACATGAAAAAAATACTAAGCCTAATAGAACCTATTCTTAATGAACCATTATGACTCATAAACACCACCCTTTAGACGCATTAATAGGAAACATAGACAAAGGTATATAGGCAAGAGATTCCCTGAGAAAAAAATTGAACATCAAGACTTATTATCAAATATTTAACCTAAAAACATCAATAATTCCATAAATTATGAATTATGGGTAATAGTTATGCAAGAAGAACATAATTAGTTTGAAAGAAACAATTTTTGGGAAATTTTCGATTGACATAAATATACATTGACTATTGGAATAAAGTTTATGTTTAAAAACAAGGTTTATGAATCTGTCACTATAGTAAGAAATAAATATAGATTAGTTTCACAAGTTTATAATCAAGAAAGAGGTATTGATTATGAAGAAACATTTTCCCCAGTAGAAATAATTGAAACCATAAGGATACTACATTACTATACAACAAATATGGACTTAAAACTATATCAAATGAATTTCAAAATTCCCTTCTTAAATGGATTTATAATTGGGGATTATTTTGTTGAACAACCCCTGGGATTTCAAATCCCTCATATTCCAAATTGTGCTTTTAAATTAACAAAATATTTTTATGGATTAACACAAGATCCAAGAGATTAGTATGATATGATTACCTATTTCCTTATTTCAAAATGTTTTTCAAAATTAATAGATGATCCAACTCTCTTTATAAAAATAATTTCAAAATATGTTCTGATATTTTAAATTTATTTGGATGATATTATTTTTTGGATCTACTAAAGATTCCTTATGATCTGATTTTTCAAAAATTAATGAAAATTGAATTTGAAATAATTTTAATTTGTGAACTCAAATTCTTTGTTGAATTTCATATTTTTCAAAATAAATAAATAATTATTTTAAATCGAAGTAAATACACTAAATATATTTTAAATTTTTTTTCCTAGAGAGTACCAAAAGCAGTGATACTGCCATGAGTACAACCTGTAAACTAGACCTTGATGAAACTTATAAATTAGTATAATAAAATAGTTATAGAGGTATGATTTTAAGTTTCACATACATGAATTATTTAAATATTTAATTTAATTTAATTTCTATTCATGATTTGTTTTGGGGGTTTCCCAAGCATTTATGGCGGAATGGGTGAGTTTTCATGAATTGGGCCAAACCATGAGCCCAATTCCAGATTTAAAAATAAATTTTGATTCCTTTATAACTCCTTCATTTTTCAAAATTGTTCATCCATTTCAATTCCTACTCGTCATACCCTGACCTATGAGCACCACCAAATTAATTTGGCCCATTTAGAAATCTATGATCATAGTGGATTTTAGTCTTAATTTAAGGGATTGGGCCTACATGAATGCCCATTTTCTACAATAAAAATATTATTTACTTCTTTAATAACTAATTATATTTTTATGTTGTTTCGGTGATTACAACTCCCACCCGATCCCACTTACCTAAGGTGTGCCCCCAAGCTCTCCTCCTCCAATTTGGAGCTCAATAGAATCACGAAATTGGAAAAAACATCTATGGATTTCACAAATCGCCCAGATTTGAAGATGTAAATTGATCCTTTCATAAATCCTTCTATTTTTAAACATTTCCTCCATTATAATTCTTACATGACCTCCTCATCCTTATTCCAAACTCCCTTAAATTTATAGTTGTCTTAAAATTTAGATTCTGGTGGATTTTGGGTCATTTTCTTCAAAATTGTTTTGGGTAAGTGTTTCTCTCTTCTATTCCTTCCTTATCCTTTGGGTTTCCTCCCTCTTTCATAAATTTATAGAGTGTGCAGAAGTTAGGTTTAATACCTAGGGTTTTATTTGGGGTATTTTTGGTGAAATCTTATGGTTTAGGGTTCGTTTTCACTTCCTTGTGGTGAGGCGGAGGTGCGGTTGACGTTTCGCACCAAAATTCAAGGGTTTTGACTCAAAAGGTAGGTGGTTCCATGTGTAAACAATTATTGATGATTTATATTTCTGTATTTACAAATTTTTCATATTCCTCATAGTTTGGGTGTGGTGGGAAAACTGTTTATGATTGATTTGGTTAAGTTCTAAATTATATAGTTGCTTTTAACTTGAAATTGGGTGTTTTCATGTGTAACTCATGGGGTATTATTTGGGTGTATTTTATAACTTATGGAATTGGTTTAATAAATCTTTTTTGGCCTTAAAATTCTGTTTTGGTAATTTATTAGTGTCATGTGGTACTGAAAATAATGTTTTTGAACAGGTTTGATGTGTAAAACATTGTTATACTTCTTGAGAGCATTTTATGAAAATGTGTGTTTTCATTTGTATCTTTCTTGGTATTATTCAAGGTTATTTTATAACAATTGAATGTGGTTTTATAAATGTATCTAGGGCTTCCAATTATGTTTTGGATAGTAGTTGGTATGGTTTTTTTCTTAAATGGGGGGTTTTAAAATGTGTTTTGTGTGCAAGACATAATTACACCCCTTGAGTTTGTTTTATGAAAATTGTGAAGGTTTAGTTTGGTTAAACAAAGTTGGTAAAAGGGTGTATATGTACTGTTTGGGGGGTGTGTTAACCTAATATAGTTTTTTAAAGGCAAGTTGGTTATTTAAGATGTCAAATATTTTTTTAGAATGTTTTATAAAGTGCTGAAATGTTTTAGAAAATGGAAAGAGAGCTGCAAAACATGGTTGTGGGCTGTTTTGTGTGAGTGTGTTGTGAAAAATGAATTTTTTTGATGAAAGAGTAATTGTATGATATTTGAGTGGGATTCTATGTGTGTTATAATGTCTTGGAATGGTTTATAAAAATTGTTAAAAGTATTTGTGGAAGTGTTAAAGAAATGAGAAATGTGTTGTGGGCTGTTTTGGTGTGAGACAGATTTCAAAATCAATTTGAATGAAAAGTGGAATTTTGTGACTTGTTTGGTATAAATGTGGGATTTTTGGTGAATTTTTGATATTGAAATTATATTTTCATTTGTAAAGTATATTTCTTGACTTGTTGAACTTTTTTGATCACAATGGGAAAACCTGTGTATCTACGTGGGTGGACGTGTACTAGTATGCTAGTGAATCCATGGGGTTTCGCCTCAGTCTCACTTAGCAATATTGACACTAAAAACTCTAAATATACTATGATGATGATGATTGGGGTCCAATAGTTTATGGGTATGTTCCCTACTACTGGCTCGTGCATGAGAATGGATATTTGTGATGGTTATTCTCACCGAGATACGAGGTACCTGGGACTCACAACGAGATAGTGCCTAGGTGTTATTTCCTATTGATTGTGCACATTAGATCCTTTATACTTACCATCAGCATACAGTATATTTGTCTGGAAAATTCAGTAGCTTTGGAATTTATTTTAAAATTCTTGATTATTTAAATTATCCCACTTGAAAACTGATTTTTTTACGTTTCATATTTTAGAAATTGTAAATAGAAATTACATGTTTTTAAAAACATGAATGATTTTCATCTCTGAATTTTTATCACATGGAATATCATAGTGGTGGTTTTCTAATGGGCATTGGATCACACCCTAATTACACCATCGGGTGTATGTAGACTTGGTTATTTTCGTTGTCACAGGTTGGGTACAATTTTTTAGTTCCAGTGGTTCGGGTTTCTAGCAGGTCCTTGATGGTGACGTCTTACGGAGATGGCTTGAGGGAAGTGCCCCTTTCCGTGAGGTTTCTTGGTCTATTTCATTTTGGTTTTTTACCTTTGTAATAGTCTTAATGAGTTTTTTTAAAATATTTAATTCAGTTCTGATTTTTTTTAAAATATTGTTTGGTTTGAAAAATCCAGATTCATTTTATTGGATTCTTTTATTGTTTTAAGTTTATAAACTCAGGTAAATCATTCCCAATTATAATTTTATGATACCCAGGAACTTGTTCCAGCACATAGGGATTGGGAACACCCTTTGGGCCTTATCACAGGCTGGGTTTGGTTCTGTTTTTGGCTACGACCAGATCCGGTTTGTGACAAAATGGTATAAGAGGATGTTTAGGTTAACTCTTTGGGTCATGTTATTTGGGAAAGAGTTGGGATATTCTAGAGTTAGGATTGTTGAGACTTGGTATTCCAGTTATGGGTAGTGTTCCTATTCACCACACCTCATGATGGGATTCTAGTTTCTAGGAGAATTCAGGATTTATCTATGTCCTTTGGTTTTCTTGGTTTGATGATGATTAGTGGGAGAGTTGGGTTAATGGTCTTAGTGAGATCATAGGTCCTGGAAAGCCATGTTGAGCCAAGTATATTCCCAAGAACACTCTCTGTGATGGTGAAGTGATTGGAATATGTCCACCAACCATATGTCCAATTCACCCACTAAAACTATTTTCCTCTTGCATTGTTTTCAGCTTGAGTTTTGTCATCTTGGCACTTTGGTTTTTAAGTGACATGGTTTTAGGAAGCGTAAAGTTTTTGTGAAATGATTTTCAAATAAATAGGTAATGGATTGGTTTATGAAATGGTGGAACTGAATTTTCAGAATTGTTTTGAAATGGAAAATGGCGTGATTACACCTCTTTTGAAAGCAAGAACTATATTGAAGTTGGTTTTGGAAAGTATTTACAATAGTGTTTTCTAAACAATAAAAGGGTGTTTTAAAATAATGAGTTCTTTTCTAAATGGTTGTGACTTTCTAAAAAGTTTTGTAAGATGTGAGTTGGGATTTTGATCTCATGGTTAGCGGTTTTGAGAAAAAGGATGTGTTGGTTGACCATTTTGGTTTTGAAAAGTGGAAAGTATTTTTGTTTTAACCTTTCGTATTTTCATGAGAAACCACATGAATGGGGTTTTATGGGATGATGGATGGTTTATGGCATGACTGGATGAGTGTCACGATGGATATGAGAAGGGTGCCCGATGTGGAACAAAATCTTGCATGTGTAAAGCCCATGGGGTACCATTGGTGGATGCGCTAACCGCTGAACCATTTGTTTTCATAGAAATGATTTTAATGGAAAAAAATGATGTCTTGATGACTTGTTTGGGATGGTGTGTATTATTTTTTTTGAAAATGTTGATGTTGTGGGATGTTTTGAGTCTTATAACCCCTCTGGTTTAAACTGTGTTTTGGGTTTGTGTTTGGTTGATAATCTGTGTTGATGGGCCGGTTAGTGGTCTCTTCTAATAAATGTTTTGGGACGCCTTTACTGTGGTTCCATTCATGTGTTTGGATCTATTTTGTAGTATATCTTGACTAATGGACCATCTTGTTTGGGTCCTTTGGTTCAATCGTTGGATAAGTTACTCCCCATTAACGGTTAGTGCACAACTTAAGTGCAACCCAGATTGTTTCGCTGTTTGAAGACCCTCCAGTTGATCAATATAAGGAAAAATTTTCTTCAGATTTTTAGATTGAGTATACAAACTTTCCTTTCATGTTTTTGTGTATCATATTATAGTGGGAGAGTGATCATGGAAGGATGAAAGAGACATTAGCTTCTTATGTTTTCTGATTTTCTGAAGGTGGAAGTGGTCTGGGGTTGTTATCATGGATGAGTATCTGGATGGTGTCTAAGAGGTCCTCTCAGTCCTTCATAGTTTCTTAGAAGAAGGACTTCACCTTAAACTACGAGTGTGGGAAATCTGGTCATGAGAGGATATTGTGTCCACTTTCTAGAATTATGTGTTGTTTTGGGATGTTGTATAAGGTCCCTCTCTATCCATTGTTTATATCAGTCACCATGGTCCTGTTCGGTGATTCCTTGTGATGTCATGTGCTCAATTGACCATAAAGGTGAAAGTTGTGAAATCCTCTAAGAGTCTTTGTTATGTTGGGAGAATCTTTCCCTTGAAAAAACATCAAAATATTTCATTTTAGAGGAAGGTGAGTATCAGTGTTCTTTACTTCTATTGTTTCTCACTCGAAGAAAAAATGTGGGATGTGTGTGCATCTTCTAATCCCTCAATTCACTGAAATATTGGGTTTGGTTAAAGTGAGTTTGGAATGTGTTATCTCTTGGAAATCTTATCAGGGATTGCGGTGTAGTTTTTGATTGCACCGAAGGAAGAATTATTGTTCATGGGGTTTCCAAAGCCTAACTGTGAGGCTGAAGATGCTTCAATAATTTATCTCTAGCCCTAGGTCTTAGGGAGAAGCTGTCTTGTAGTCAGGGAAAATCCCAGGGTCGTTTAAACCCCTGTACAATGTCCTATCCTTAGAATGAAATATGGGAATTGTTCAAACCTCTGGTGTCTTCATGGTTGAGCACATAGTTTTTTCACAATTAGTAGTGATCATTTTATAGGAATCCATGTATATGTAATGATCTTCACATTTAGTTCACAGTTTCCCAAACTTTGGAGACTAACCCTACTCCCTTCCCAAATATTTAATTTATTTTCGGTCTTTCTGTGTCGGACCATGCTGGCCCGTTAAGATGGTAGGTTATTATGATGGGGAGACACACTATGATTCTCATGTACGTTCCTTCATAAAATTTTAATGTAATTCTACCTTTTGTACTAGGGAGTCCATTTAGGCCTCCCCCGGTTAGTGTTCTGATTCTTTCTCGGAAAAATATAGGTTTTCTTTTATGGTGGGGTGCCTATTTTTGTTCCCCCATACCAATAGCTCAGATTTATCCATGGTATTGGCTTGGTAGTTGGTAGTCTCATTTGTAACTATCTATATACCACCATCATTCTTCAGTAAATGTTGGCACTAGAGATTTCCCAATGGTTTAGTTAAATTAATGTAAGTGTAACCTTGTTCGAAGTTGTTGTTCATTTAGGTGAATGGCTTGAATCTTATTCAGATAGTGTATGAGAAGTTTTCTTTTGGGATAAAGTATTAATGTGATTGATACATTCAAGAAAGTGGTGTAATATTGGGTTGTGAGATTAATCCTTCCTTAATTGATCACTGAAGGTGTTTTGGCCCTTGGTGGCGAAGCTTGGCAAAGAAGTACATCTTGGTTTATCAGTTGGGTTTGGTTTTGGTATCTGGCCATGTTGTGTCTTTCCTGGGATGAAAAGTTTTCATGGTGGGGAGAATTTTCACATAAATTACTTATTTTAATGTTAAATTTCATTTAATTTCCATTAATTTTTTGTTTTGGGGGTTCACCAAGGTTTTATGGATGAATGGGTGGGTTTTCATGAATTGGGCCAAACTGTGAGCCCAATTCTAGATTTAAAAATAAATTTTGATTCCTTTATAACTCCTTCATTTTTGAACATTTTTCATCCATTCCAATTCCTACATGTCATCCCCTGACCTATAAGCACCAAAAAATTAATTCAGACCATTTAGAAATCTATAATCAAGGTGGATTTTAGTTTTAATTTTAGGTATTAGGCCTGCCCGAAATCCCATTTCTTGCATTAAAAATATTTTTTAATTATTTAATAACTCATTCTTTTGTTATTTTTTTTGGGTGATTCCAACTCCCTCCAGAGTCCACTTACCAAAGGTACGCCCCATTCTCTCCTCCCCCAATTTGGATCTCAATAGAATCGCGAAATTGGGAAAAAAGTCTCAAGATTTCACAAATCGTCCAGATTTGAAGATGTAAATTGATTCTTTCATAACTCCTTCTATTTTTTCTCTTCCCCCCATTAAAATTCCTACATGACCTCCTAATACTTTTTTGAAAACTCCATTAAATTTTTAGTTGTTTTAAAATTCAGATTCAGGTGGTTTTGGGTCGTTTTCTTCATGATTATTTTGGGTAAGTGTTTCTCTCTTCAATTCCTTCCTTCTCTTTAGGGTTTTCTCCATCTTTAATAAAATATAAAGTTTCCATAAGTTAGGGTTCTTACCTAGTTCATAATTTGGGGTATTTTTAGTGAAATATTATGGTTTAGGGTTCGTTTTCACTTCCTTGTGGTGCAGCGGAGGTGCGGCTGATGTTTCACACCAAGATTCAAGGTTTTTGACTGAAAAGGTAGGTGGTTCCAGGTGTAAACAATTATTGATGAGTTATCTTGAAGTATTTACTCATTTTTAATATTCCTCGTATGTTGTGTGTGGTTAAGTTTTTTTTATTATTGATTTGGTTAAGTGTTAAATTTTATAGTTTCTTTTTAAGTTGAAATGTGTTGTTTTCAAGTGTAACTCATGGGGTATTATTTGGGTGTATTTTATAACTTATGATATTGATTTAATAAATCACGTTTGGCATTCCAATTATGGTTTGGTAATTTATTAGTGTCATGTGGTCCTAAAAAGAAGGGTTTTGAATAGGTTTTATGTGTAAAACATTGTTATACTTCTTGAGAGCATTTTATGAAAATGTGTGTTTTCATTTGTATATTTTGTGGTATTATTCAAGGTTATTTTATAACACTTCAATGTGGTTTTATAAATGTATATAGGTCTTCCAATTATGTTTTGGATAGTAATTGGTATGGTTTTGGTCTTAAATGGGGGTTTTGAAACGTGTTTTGTGTGCAAGACATAATTATACCCCTTGAGTTTGTTTTATAAAAATTGTGAATGCTTTGTTTGGTTAAACAAAGTTTTTAAAAGGGTGTATATGTACTTTTGGGGGGTCTGCTCACCTAATATGGATTTTTTGAAGGTAAGGTGGTTATTTATGTTGTCAAATATTTTTTTAAAATGTTTTATGAAGTGATGAAATGTTTTAGAAAATGGAAAGAGTGCTGCAAAACATGGTTGTCGACTATTTTGTGTGAGTGTGTTGTGAAAAATGAATTTTGTTGATTAAAGAGGAATTATATGATATTTTATTGGGATTCTATGTGAGTTATAATGCCTTTTAATGGTAAATAATTTTTTTTAAAGTATTTGTGGAAGTGTTAAAGAAATGTGAAAAGTGTTGTGGGCTATTTTGGTGTGAGATGGATTTCAAAATCAATTTGAATAAGAAGTGGACTTTTGTGAATTGTGTGGTATACATGTGGGATTTTTGGTGAATTTGTGATATGGAAATGATATTTTATTGTGAGAAGTATATTTCTTGACTTTTTGAACTTGTTTTAGCACAATGGGGAAACCCAAGTATCTAGGTGGGTGGACGTGTACTAGTATGCTAGTGAATCCGTGGGGTTTGGCCTCAGTTTCACTTAGAAAGATTGATGCTAAAAACTATAAATAAACTATGATGATGATGATTTGGGACTACTAGGTTATGGTTATGTTACCTAGTAGTGGATCATGCATGAGAATGGATATTTGTGATGGTTATTCTCACTGAGATACGAGGTACCTGGGACCCAAAACGAGCTAGTACCTAGGGGTTATTTCTTATTTATTGTGTACATTAGATCCTTTATAATTACCGTCGGCATAAGATATATTTGGATGGAAAATTAAGTACCTTTGGAATTTATTTTAAATTTTTTGATTCTTTAAATTATCCCACCTGAAAATTGATTTTTTTAGGTTTCATCTTTTAGAAATTATAACTAGATATTACATGTTTTTGAAAACATGAATGCTTTCCATATTTGAATGTTTATTGAATGGAATCTCTTATTGGTGGTATCCTAATGGGAATTGTGTCAAAACCTAAGTATACTTTTGGGTGTAATTAGACTTGGTAATTTTTGTTGTCACAGGTTGGGTACAATTTTTTAGTTCCAGTGGTTCGGGTTTCTAGCCGGTCCCTGATGGTGAAGTCTTGTGGATATGGATTAAGGGCGGTTCCCCTTAGAATGAGGTTTTTTGAGTTGTATCCTTTTGGTTTTGTACCTTTTTATAGTCTTATTGAGTTGTTTTAAAATATTTAATTCAGTTCTGATTTTTTTTTTAAAAGATTGTTTTGTTTGAAAAATCCTGATTCGTTTTATTGGATTGTTTTGTTTTTTTAAGTTTATAAACTCAGGTAAATAATTCCCAATTCTCATTTTATGATACCCAGGAACTTATGCCAGCCCGTGGGGATCAGGAATGCCCTTTTAACCTTATCAAAGGCTGGGTTTGTTGCTAGTTTTGGTGGTGACTAGATTCGGTTCATGACAGGAAGTTTTGTCTACCTAATTACTAAAAGGCATGATATTTTGTTCAGTGTATGTATGTGTGATTTCTTTCAAGAAAATCCAAAAGTGTCGCATTTATTAGTTGTCAAAATAATTTTAAAATACCTCAGGTATAAAAAAATATAGGTTTGTTCTACCCAAGAAGGCATGCTTTTTATTTAGTTATTCATTTAGATGGTGATTTTTGTGGTTGTAATTTATAGAGAAAATCACATCAAGAACATGTCATATTTTTGGAAAATCACTAGTATCATGGTGTAGTAAGAAGAAATTTTTTGTTGCACAATCTACTGTTGAATCTAAATACATAGATACTAGCAGTTTTGGTGCACAAATACTGTGGATGAAACTTACTTTACTAGACATTTGATACCAATTTATACATGTACCTATTAATTGAGATAACAAAAGTTCAATAAACATTTCAAAAAATCCATTAAATCACTCTAGAACAATACATATTTATGTAAGACATCACTTTTTGAGATATCATTATCAAAAGGGGTACATAACAGTAGAATTAATTGGAACATAATAGAAGTTATATTATATATTCAAAAAGACTTTTAATTATGAAATATTAAACTACATCAAACGTGAATTAGTAATGATAAACATTGGTTTTTTGAGTCACCATTGAATTATTCATCATTACATTTTATCTTACCGTTATTTGTATTACTGTTACGATTTTCCTATACTCATTAAATTTTTATTATATTAATTTTATTATTATTGTTTTAGAATCCATAAATGATATAAAAATCAGGATTACTCGAAAATGATTCACTTCTCCAAACCCTAGAAATACCATCCCCTTACCTTCCTCACGAACCAATATTCCATCTTCCCTACTACTGAAACTGTCAACCGATTCAAATGTCCCGTTTGAAGAGAGTTACCAAATCAAATCCAGAAGAGGCAAGGCCTTCTAATAGATTAAGAGTATCCGAAAGTATTTTTTAAGATGTTTCCATAAACCCAAATCTGAAGAACCGTGTAGTTGAAGTATAAAAAGAGATTGAAGCACAATGGATTCCAACCAGTGATACACTAGTATTAAAGGTAATAGAAAAACAAAGGTGGATGAACTAGTTCACCTAGAATGATAAGGCATATAATCCAAGGATATTTCATGAATTTTATTAGAATACATGATTTATTTTTTGGAAAATGACATATATAATTCATAAAAATATAGATGGAGAAGATATTTCTTTCTCTTCTAGAGAATGGGAAAAATGTCTATAGATTACTCACAAAGGGTTATATGAATATTTCCATGGGAGTATACCAAATTACATGTTAGAGAAGGATCTAGTATAATTAATTAGATATGGAACCAAAAAGATACCAATAGATGTAGCGCTTGATTGTGATTGAATGTTTTTGTTTATATTTATACATCATGTTTTATGTCCTAGAAAATGGGACATCAACACATTGAAATTTCAAGATGTCTATTTACTATATATGATGAAGAAAGGGAAATAAATACATCTTTTTAGATTTTTGATGGTCCACATGCATGAGATGTGAAAGATGATCTCCATATCAAACTCCCCCCTTTATCCCAAAATGATATCTTCCATTCTAGATGCCAATGGTTATGTTAAACATAGAGAGGAATGATAAAATGGGTGGCTAGTGTATTTCTAAGCCAATATGAAAAGAGTGAAAGTAGGTTTGAATCCCTTGAAGGGATGTTTAGTTAGGGATACTGAAAAACTATATGATGATTTTAATCCTATTGATCACCAACTAGATCAAAGGATATGGTGGATCATGGTCTTGAACCTGATGAAATTCCTGAGTATTCTATTACAGATGTTATTGCTGAAAGAGATGATGATGAAGAACATTTTGAGCCAGTAGAAGAAGGAAGTGATCCAGAGATCATAAAATTTATACCTAGAGTATGTAGTGAGAATGTCAGTTCTATAGGATCTCTACCTTCTAAAGAAACACTCTTATCTGAGCATGATAATGGAGAATATAATGTCTCTGAAGAATCTTAGCATAAATAATCTACCTATAGGACCTCATGTATAACGACCCATACTTTACATACATTGTTAATACTTCAAAATTGAATCACACTTATTACAACATATGACAAAACCACAAAGGACCGTATAGGTATAGTGTCTTTAAAAACTGGGAAACATAAACAACTGGTTCATAAATCTTCTACAGTGTCTCCCATTTATTTCATCATATCTAGGGTCCCTTTTAGCATATTCTACTTAATATCCATCTTCCTGACCTGGGGAAAAGAAAACATAAAAGGGTGAGCTCAAATGCTCAGCAAGGGCAAATAAAGGAAATAAAAATCATATCATATCTTTTTGAAAATCAAAACCTGCAAAAGAGATCATAATATCTTAACATGGAATAAATCATAGAAGTGAAAATGAGATCCCCATAATCATAACATAAAACTTGAAACTTTGTGGCATGCACACATAATCATGGAAAATCATTTCTTGTTAGTCATGACTCATTTCCAAGACTATCTTAGTGGACAAAGTCCCTTTCTGAACCGAGTTCACTCCTCGTTTAAGTCCTGTATCACTGAACCGAAATAACCTTCCGTTCCAGCCATGTCTATCTCATGAGATATAAAATCTTTACCCAATGCATTGGAGGGAGATATAGGTCCCACCCATCTTATAATGGATCCTTTCTTATGTGTGCCACATAATCATAAAACATACATCATAGCGTAACCCATGTAATAAAAATGGGATTCTTAAACAACATGACATCATAAAACAATTCATATAAGATAAAGGAATTCATAAAAATGTTTCCATCACAACATAATCAAATCCATGTAATAATAGGGATAAAAACATAACCCTTTATTATCTTAGATGGAAAATAATTTTGATAAAACACTTGAACTCCATTCTTGAGGAAAATATCCTTTCTTCTTCAAAAACATTTTTCCTTTCATAACATGTCATACGACTTTAAAATAAAAGAAGTTGATTAAAAATAAACTTGAAAACTTGTAAAGGAAGCTTCTTGGAAATAAGGTTTTAAAAATACATTCATGCCGTATAAGTTAAAAAAAACATTCTTCGTACTTTTGTCGGAAAAGTCAAAAAGTACCTCGTACGAAAAACGACACAAGATTCCTTTCATATCTTTTACTAAAAACTCACCGAAGGGTAAAATTGGATTTAAAAAATTGTACGTGGATGGAAATAATATTACATATTGAGGGAACATGGATGTGGATGATAAAATATACCCCAGTAAATACTTACGAATAAACAATCTCGGATAAAAATGAGATTGTGATATTTCCCTTACCTTAGGACTAATTTTCTTTGTATGTGTCCGAAGCTCCTGTATAATGGTTTAAATAATGTTATTGACTTATTCCAGAATCATACATATTGATATGATATCATATATGTTCATATTCCTAGCTTCTTGTTAGTAATATTTCATTGTTACTTGTTACTCGGGTCTTTATTGCCTTTTGTTCTTATGCGTGTTTTGCCGAATAGATTCTTATTCTTCTTTTAAGGTTATAGATACCTTATATCCAGAATGGTATTAGTGTAACATATATCATATTTATTCATTCAATTCATTTATATAATTACTATGTAATGATGATCATGTAGAATGAGTCGCATCACATCGTGGAGATGGTATTCCGTACGTACGCACGAGTGATGATATCGTTCCTATGATCGTGGAACTGTATTGGAGTATATATATATTATTTCAATATCAATATTACTTTATAATAATCATAAATAGTTACTCATTACACCATTATACCCATCCTTGTAAAGTGATGGTGGAAAAATAGATTACACCACGGCGTGGAGACGGTATTCCGTACGTACGCACGCGCGGTGATTTCATTTTTCCGTGGGATGGATAGAAGGTGAATTAGGGTTGTTTCATATTTATAATAACATATCAGTATGTAAGTAATACTGATGTTATTACTTTATCATGAAACAACTAAAGAAGAAGAAGTTGAAGAAGAAAGAAATTGAAAAGATCGGCAATGGATATTACCTCTTCTTTGGAACGCTTCTTTGAATCCTCCACTTAGGGAACTAATATTGGTCTTTGAAGAAGACCAGGACCTCTAGAATTATTCTAGGGAAGTTTAGAGGAGAAAATGGCAGGGTTTGTCCGAGCTTGATAGCTCAATTTGGTGTGAGGAGGAGGGGGAGGAGGTGCCCTTTTATAAGGGAGGAGAGGGGCACCTTAGGAATATCTCAAAATATTATTTTATATTAAAGTCAAAATCGGTTTATAATGGTTCCAAAGGGTCTTATTTCGAAGATAAAGTGGGGATGGGTCGAAATACTATCAACCAATAGGATTTAGACAAGTTTAGGGTATTATTTTAACCTTATCAATTAGATTTAACTCTAAGTTAAATAATTTAACTTTTACCGTGTCTTTTTGTTTTCTTTCACTATATGGTTAATACACTTACTATAACATGCCAAACGAACCCCAAATTGTTTATTATTAATATATATATCCTTATCTGAGTCATTTGGCCGAACTTTAGATTTTTAGGAATAAAATAACAATTAATAATATAATATTTTATTTAAAAACTATTTTGTGTCAATTTTGACACTATTTGATATATGATTTTTGTGAAAGTCATAACAGAATTATATGTTAGAAACAAGTTGATTAAATCAACAATAATATATCATAGTAACCTAGAAAATTAGTGGAATTTATAAAAAGTCTTAAATTACATTTATTTTTGTATTTATATTATCAATTATGTCAATATTTTATTAATAAGATAATTACTGCATCATCTTTGTGTCATAAATAAATTAAATTATTTGATGTCTAAAAATTACAAATAAAATACCATCATGTAGTAAATCGTTTTATCTTTCTAATGAATATTTATAGTCGAATTTATCTTATGTATAACCCCATATTAAAAATGATTTACTTATTAAACTTTGATTTTAACTATTTTAACCCTTCTTTAAATAAATTAATAATAAATGTCCTAATCTAATCCAAGTGGGCCTAAATGGACATATTTTATTCATAAGGTTGTTTTTCGTCGAATTACACTTATCCAATAGAATTAGGACATGTGTTAGGGTAATAATAATATCATATTTACCCTTAGTTACCCTATTTACTATTAACCGCGGTAAAAAAAGTAAAAAGTTACTATTCACCAAAAAAATATTTTTATCTCATTAAACCACATTTTACTTACTAATATCAACCGTGTCTGTCGGATTTTCGAAATTCCATTCACAGAAGCGGTAAAATTTAGTTTTATGAAAAATTCAGTTTTTAACCTACCACTTAGTGGTTTCACTATTCATCAAAAATTGAAAGTTTTCAGAAAAATACCAAAATTTCACCCTAGGCTAATTTCAATATTCTGAGTCCAAAAATGAAGTCCATTTTGAAAAATAAAATTTATAAAATTTCAAAAAGTGGTTATTACTATTCATAACGGCTAGTTTTAATAGCATATTGTTGTTTAGTGAAACTCGGTATTGCGTACGACGCAAGCTATCGAGGAAGGTCGCGATTGCGTGTAAAGCAAGCCAAGCAAGTGTTGTGTAGAAAAATATTCCTTTGATGATTCATATAACATAAAAGTCTCGGGTGTTACATTCTACCCCCCTTAAAAAGAATTTCGCCCTCGAAATTCCTCACTTTGTAACAAACAGATGAGGATACTTCTCCCTCATCATATCCTCAAGCTCCCATGTGGCTTCTTCAAGTTGGTGGTTCCTCCATAAAACTTTCACCAAGCGAGTGGTCTTGTTTCGTAGGACTTTTTCGCTACGATCCAGAATCTCTATCGGTTGTTCTTCATAAGAGAGATCTTTCTCCAGCGGTACAACTTCTGAGCTGAGTACATGTGAAGGATCTGGTATGTACTTTCTCAGGAGAGATACATGGAACACATCGTTAACTTGAGAGAGATTCAGTGGAAGCGCCAATCGGTAAGCTACCTTCCCAACCCGATCCAGTATTTCGAAAGGACCGATATATCTAGGGCTCAACTTCCCCTTCTTTCCAAATCTCATAACCCTCTTCCAGGGAGATATTCGTAAGAACACTTTATCACCCACTTCAAACTCTAGGTCTTTTCTTCGGTTGTCGGCATAACTTTTCTGTCGACTCTGAGCTGCTCTTATGTGTTGTTGAATAGATCTGACCTTTTCTGCCATTTCATCAACGAGATCAGGTCCTAATAGCTTTCTTTCCCCAACTTCATCCCAGCAAGTTGGAGTCCTGCATTTCTTTCCATAGAGAGCTTCATAAAGAGCCATCTGAATACTGGAGTGAAAGATATTATTATAAGAAAATTTCACCAAAGGTAGGTGTTGATCCCAACCTCCTTTGAAATCCATAGAGCAATCTCTCAACATATCTTCTAGGGTTTGAATTGTTCTCTCAGACTGACCGTCTGTCTGGGGATGATAAGCAGTGCTGAAACTCAACTCTGTATCCAGAGTATGCTGAAGACTTCGCCAGAACTTCGAGGTAAATCTCGGATCCCAATCAGATATAATAGAAAGTGGTACTCCATGTAATCTTACCACTTCCTTTACATATATCCTGGCAAGCTGATCTAGAGAGAAATCCTCTCTAATAGAAATGAAGTGTGCAGACTTTGTAAGACGATCAACTATGACCCAAATAGCATTATTGCCTTTGGATGTTTTAGGAAGTCCAGTGACAAAGTCCATAGTGATGTTTTCCCATTTCCATTCGGGTATGGGTAATGGTTGTAACATCCCCTTAGACTTCTGTCTCTCAGCTTTAACTTGTTGACAAACCAAGCATCGAGAGACATATTCAGCAACATCTATTTTCATGCCATCCCACCAGAAGTACTCTTTCAGGTCCCTATACATCTTCGTGCTTCCAGGATGAATAGAGAATGAAGAACTATGAGCCTCATCCAGCAGCTCCTTCTTTAATTCGGGGATGGGAGGAACACAAACCCGATTCCTGAACTTTATTATCCCATCACAATCAAGGTTGAATTCAGGAATATTTCTCACCTTCTTTTGTAACTCGACATCTTCTTTCTGTGCCTCTTTAATCTTCACATGTATATATGGTTGAACATTCATTTGAGAAAGATAAGATTTTTCCCCTTCCATTATAATTCCAAGATCCATCCTTTGTAAATCCATAGATATTGGATCTTTTGTGATCCTCATCATGGATAAACTAGCATGGTCTTGTCGACTTAATGCATCTGCCACCTTGTTTGCTTTCCCAGGGTGGTAATGGATTGAGCAGTCATAATCCTTAATCAGCTCCAACCATCTTCTTTGACGCATATTCAACTCCTTTTGTGTGAAAATATACTTTAAACTTTTATGATCAGTATAAATATCACACCTTTCACCATAAAGGTAATGCCTCCAAATCTTTAATGCAAAGATTACCGCAGCCAACTCCAAATCATGTGTTGGGTAATTTTGCTCATGGATTTTCAACTGTCGTGAGGCATAAGCTATCACCATATCATTTTGCATAAGAACACACCCCAATCCCTTCTTGGATGCATCACTGTAGATCACAAACCTTTCTCCACTACAAGGCAGTGTGAGCACAGGTGCACTGGATAACCTTCTTTTCAACTCCTTGAAATTCTCTTCACATTCTTCCGTCCAGACAAACTTAAATCCTTTCCGAGTCAACTTGGTGAGTGGATTAGATAATCGTGAAAAATCCTTTAGAAAACGTCGATAATATCCAGCCAAACCAAGAAAACTTCGGATCTCAGTTACTGTTGTTGGTCTCGACCATCTTTCGATAACCTCTGTTTTTGCTGGATCCACAGATATCCCCTCTTTTGAGATTATGTGACCCAAAAATGCAACTTTTTGAAGCCAAAATTCACACTGGTAAATTTGGCATAAAGCTTCTCCTTTCTCAGGGTCTTCAATATAATTCTCAAGTGATCTTCATGCTCTTCCTTTCTATTTGAATAGACAAGAATATTGTCTATAAAGACTACCACAAATTGATCAAGATAGTCTCTAAAGACTCTATTCATTAGATCCATGAAGATAGCAGGGGAATTAGTAAGACCAAATGGCATCACTATAAATTCATAGTGTCCATACCTTGTACGAAAATCCGTCTTTGGTACATCCTCCCTTTTGACCCTTAATTGATGATACCCTGAACAAAGATCAATCTTGGAAAAGTATTGAGCTCCGCGTAGTTGGTCAAATAAGTCATCAATGCGTGGGAGAGGATATTTGTTCTTGATAGTGATCTTGTTAAGTTCTCGATAATCAATGCAGAGTCTCATTGATCCATCTTTCTTCTTAACAAATAGAACAGGTGCTCCCCAAGGTGACGCACTAGGGCGTATAAATCCCTTATCAAGATTCTCTTGGATTTGCTTCTTCAATTCCTGCAACTCAATTGGGGCCATTCTATAAGGTGTCTTTGAAATAGGCAAAGCACCCGGTACGAGTTCTATTGAAAACTCAACTTCACGATTTGGTGGAAGACCCGGTAATTCCTCCGGAAAGACATCATCAAACTCCCGTACAATGGGAATATTCTTAATCGTGAGTTTCTCACCAACCATTTGAGATAAATAACCTTCATTTAGTGGAATCAATTCCCATAAGATGGAAGAAATTTCCACTGGAAGGTTATGTTCATCCTTGTATTGATAGACGATCGTAGATTAATCTAGAATATGAAATGTGACTTCCCTTCTTTGGAAATTGATATGAGCTCCATGTAGAGAAAGCCAATCCATGCCAAGAATCACATCAAATTCCACTAAAGGAAGGATCACAAGATTTGCAGGAAGCACTTTCCCACAAACTTCGATCGGAGAAGAATTATAAACTTTTGATGCGACTGTTGTGCCATTAGGTGTTGTCACAGCTAACTCAACATCTAATTGTTGAGGTAATACGGTGATACCCTTAGAAAATTCTTTAGAAATAAAAGAGTGGGTGGATCCAGAATCAAATAAAACATTTGCTACTTTAGAGTGGATGGTAAGTGTACCTTTCACCACTTCGTTATCGTACTCCACATCGCTGATAGAAATTGCATGTGACTTTCCTTTGTCTTTAGCCTTAAGATTTTGTTGACGTCGACCATCATCATCAACCCTTGGATTTGGGAATTGATTGGCATAATGCCCCATCTCCTTGCACTTGAAACATTGAAGTGTAGTAGGTTCATTCTGTGTATCCCTTCCTTTGTTTGCATCATTAGACATCTTCTTCCCATTATCACGGCATTCAAATGCCCGATGACCTTCCTTTCCACATTTAAAACATTTACTTGTCCCTTTAAGACAACTCCCTCCATGTTTCTTTCCACACTTTGAGCATAAGGGAAATCTCATATTCTTTTCAGTGTGCTCTTTAGATTTCCCTTTGAATTACATCTTCCTCTTCTTATCAAACCCATGTGACTGATGGGTTACTCCAATCTCCATCTCGACTTTGAGAGCACATCGAACGATTTCCTCGTAGCTATTGAAGTCCCTTATGGCTAACGCCCTTCAAAGACTTGGTTTTAAGCCACTAAAGAATCGATCGATCTTACTCTCAGGTTGGATAATAATACCAGAAGCGTACCTTGCAAGTCTTGTAAAATTTGCTTCATAGGTACCAACAGATTCATCATCCCTTTGCTTCAGTTCAAGAAACTCTTTCTCCATCTTTGTTTGGAGAATACGAGGGAATTACTTATTGAAAAATAAGTTCTTGAACTCGTCCCATTCCATAGACTCAATTTCATCCCTTTGCCTCGTATTCTTAATAAGATTCCACCATTGATCATCATCTCCTTCCAAACGATACACTGCTAGGATGAATTTATCATGTTCAGAACATTGAAGAACTGAAAATATCTTTTCAGTAGTACTAATCCATTGTTCAGCAACTAATGGATCAGTAGACCCACTGAAAGAAGGTGGACGCTACCTCATGAAGGATTCAACAGAATGTTGCTCCTTCCTTTGCTCGTTTGGAAGTCCTGCATGATTCATAGCTTGAGAAAGTTGTGTGAGCATGGCTACAAGATTTTGAATTCCAGCTCCCATATCGTTTGGTTGCTCAGGGGGACAATCATTGCATTTCCCATCGCATTTCGCATTAACACGGTTCCTTCGGGTTCCATCCATTGACTAAAACCAAGAAGAATAGTGTGAGCAACACTAATTATAATAGGAAAACCACATAATTCAAGAATAAAATTTTCATGCTTAAGGTCTTATCCTAGGTTATTCAAGGCCATTTCTAAAACACTAAGATTGTGTTCTATGCTTAGACTTATCCTTAGGGTTCTTACTAAGGCTTTCACATCCTAGTTTCCAAAGGTTGACTATACCTTTCCTCTGATACCAACTATAACGACCCATACTTTACATACATTGTTAATACTTCAAAATTGAAGCACACTTATTACAACATATGACAAAACCACAAAGGACCGTATAGGTATAGTGTCTTTAGAAACTGGGAAACATAAACAACTGGTTCATAAATCTTCTACAGTGTCTCCCATTTATTTCATCATATCTAGGGCCCCTTTTAGCATATTCTACTTAATATCCATCTTCCTGACCTGGGGAAAAGAAAACATAAAAGGGTGAGCTCAAATACTCAACAAGGGAAAATAAAGGAAATAAAAATCATATCATATCTTTTTGAAAATCAAAACCTACAAAAGAGATCATAATATCTTAACATGGAATAAATCATAGAAGTGAAAATGAGATCCCCATAATCATAACATAAAACTTGAAACTTTGTGGCATGCACACATAATCATGGAAAATCATTTCTTGTTAGTCATGACTCATTGCCAAGACTATCTTAGTGGACAAAGTCCCTTTCTGAACCGAGTTCACTCCTCGTTTCAGTCCTGTATCACTGAACCGAAATAACCTTCCGTTCCAGCCATGTCTATCTCATGAGATATAAAATTTTTACCCAATGCATTGGAGGGAGATATAGGTCCCACCCATCTTATAATGAATCCTTTCTTATGTGTGCCACATAATCATAAAACATACATCATAGCGTAACCCATGTAATAAAAATGGGATTCTTAAACAACATGACATCATAAAACAATTCATATAAGATAAAGGAATTCATAAAAATGTTTCCATCACAACATAATCAAATCCATGTAATAATAGGGATAAAATCAGAACCCTTTATTATCTTAGATGGAAAATAATTTTGATAAAACACTTGAACTCCATTCTTGAGGAAAATATCCTTTCTTCTTCAAAAACATTTTTCCTTTCATAACATGTCATACGACTTTAAAATAAAAGAAGTTGATTAAAAATAAACTTGAAAACTTGTAAAGGAAGCTTCTTGGAAATAATGTTTTAAAAATACATTCATGCCGTATAAGTTAAAAAAAACATTCTTCATACTTTTGTCGGAAAAGTCAAAAAGTACATCGTACGAAAAACGACAAAAGATTCCTTTCATATCTTTTACTAAAAACTCACCGAAGGGTAAAATTGGATTTAAACAATTGTATGTGGATGGAAATAATATTACATATTGAGGGAACATGGATGTGGATGATAAAATACACCCCAGTAAATACTTAGAAATAAACAATCTCGGATAAAAATGAGATTGTGATATTTCCCTTACCTTAGGACTGATTTGCTTTGTACGTGTCCGAAGATCCTGTATAATGGTTTAAATAATGTTATTGACTTATTCCAGAATCATACATATTGATATGATATCATATATGGTCATATTCTTAACTTCTTGTTAGTAATATTTCATTGTTACTTGTTACTCGGGTCTTTATTGCCTTTTGTTCTTATGCGTGTTTTGCCGAATACATTCTTATTCTTATTTTAAGGTTATAGATACCTTATATCCAGAATGGTATTAGTGTAACATATATCATATTTATTCATTAAATTCATTTATATAATTACTATGTAATGATGATCATGTAGAATGAGTCGCATCACATCGTGGAGACGGTATTCCGTACGTACGCACGAGTGATGATATCGTTCCTATGATCGTGGAACTGTATTGGAGTATATATATATTATTTCAGTATCAATATTACTTTATAATAATCATAAATAGTTACTCATTACACCATTATACCCATCCTTGTAAAGTGATGGTGGAAAAATAGATTACACCACGGCGTGGAGACGGTATTCCGTACGTACGCACGCGCGGTGATTTCATTTTTCCGTGGGATGGATAGAAGGTGAATTAGGGATGTTTCATATTTATAATAAAATATCAGTATGTAAGTAATACTGATGTTATTACTTTATCATTAAACAACTAAAGAAGAAGAAGTTGAAGAAGAAAGAAATTGAAAAGATCGGTAATGGATATTACCTCTTCTTTGGAACGCTTCTTTGAATCCTCCACTTAGGGAACTAATATTGGTCTTTGAAGAAGACCAGGACCTCTAGGATTATTATAGGGAAGTGGAGAGGAGAAAATGTCAGGGGTTGGCCTAGATTGAGAGCTCAATTTGGTGTGAGGAGGAGGGGGAGGAGGTGCCCTTTTATAAGGGAGGAGAGGGGCACCTTAGGAATATCTCAAAATATTATTTTATATTAAAGTCAAAATCGGTTTATAATGTTTCCAAAGGGTCTTATTTCGAAGATAAAGTGGGGATGGGTCGAAATCCTATCAACCAATAGGATTTAGACAAGTTTATGGTATTATTTTAACCTTATCAATTAGATTTAACTCTAAGTTAAATAATTTAACTTTTACCGTGTCTTTTTGTTTTCTTTCACTATATGGTTAATACACTTACTATAACATGCCAAAAGAACCCCAAATTGTTTATTATTAATATATATATCCTTATCTAAGTCATTTGGCCGAACCTTAGATTTTTAGGAATAAAATAACAATTAATAATATAATATTTGATTTAAAATCTATTTTGTGTCAATTTTGACACTATTTGATATATGATTTTTGTGAAAGTCATAACAGAATTATATGTTCGAACCAAGTTGATTACATCAACACTAATATATCATAGTAACCTAGAAAATTAGCGTAATTCATAAAAATTCTTAAATTACATTTATTTTGGTATTTATATTATCAATTATGTCAATATTTTATTAATAAGATAATTACTGCATCGTCTTTGTGTCATAAATAAATTAAATTATTTGATGTCTAAAAATTACAAATAAAATACCATCATGTATGAAATCTTTTTAGCTTTCCAATGAATATTTATAGTCGAATTTATATTATTTATAACCCCATATTAAAAATGATTTACTTATTAAACTTTGATTTTAACTATTTTAACCCTTCTTTAAATAAATTAATAATAAATGTCCTAATCTAATCCAAGTGGGCCTAAATGGTCATATTTTATTCATAAGGTTGTTTCTGGTCGAATTACACTTATCCAATAGAATTAGGACATGTGTTAGGGTAATAATAATATCATATTTACCCTTAGATACCCTATTTACTATTAACCGCGGTAAAAAAAGTAAAAAGTTACTATTCACCAAAAAAATATTTTTATCTCATTGAACCACATTTTACTTACTGATATCAACCGTGTCTGTCGGATTTTCGAAATTCCATTCACAGAAGCAGTAAAATTAAGTTTTATGAAAAATTCAGTTTTTAACCTACCACTTAGTGGTTTCACTATTCATCAAAAATTGAAAGTTTTCAGAAAAATACCAAAATTTCACCCTAAGATAATTTCGATATTCTGAGTCCAAAAATGAAGTCCATTTTGAAAAATAAAATTTATAAAATTTCAAAAAGTGATTATTACTATTCATAACGGCTAGTTTTAATAGCATATTGTTGTTTAGTGAAACTCGGTATTGCGTACGACGCAAGCTATCGAGGAAGGTCGCGATTGCGTGTAAAGCAAGCCAAGAAAGTGTTGTGTAGAAAAAGATTCCTTTGATGATTCATATAAAATAAAAGTCTCGGGTGTTACATCATGTGAGGAGAGTAATGATGGATGAAATGATTTTTTCCTGAAAGAGTAGATAATGATATTATGGATCTTGATAAACAAGATGAATCTTCTAGTGGGGTTGATAAGGATAAATCATATGAAGATATTGATGAAAATAATAAGGCTGAACATAATAAAAGTGTCTCTAATCACAAAGTTGATCAACAAAAAGAAGGTGGTTGTGATCATGAAGGGAATGCATATAATTGTGCTGATCCTATTCATCCTTCCCTAGATATAGTCAAACTTCAACCATGTACACCAGTTTTATCCAGTCACCTTAAAGAAAGTCAGACTAGGGATACACTGATAATTGATATTCCAATAGTTCATTCAAAAGATAATGAAGTAGCAAGTGAGGGGGAGAAAACTCCCAATCCTGATGATTTGTTAGCTAAACTGGCTCAGTTGGAATTAGTGGAGACCTTTGAAACCAATTAGATATAAGTTATTCCAACTATAACTAAGGGGTAGTTGACTACCTTTCTAGTTACCCAGTTGGTCAAAGCTTTAACAAGCCTAGAGACACTCCAATTCTTCACTATATCAGATCATCAGTTCAAGCCTTTGAAGAATGGGAGAGTTATCCCAGTTTTGTAAGACTTGGGATGACATATAGTGATTCAGATGATGACTTTGAATTCATAATAGAAGGATCCTAGTGCATTAGATAGGTGAAGTTGGTGAGTTATAGCCTTTCACTCCCATATAAACTGAAATACCAAATAAGGATATAGTATCCCATAAACAAGGAAATATTCCCACTCCTTAAACAATTTTCCTCCTAATTTCTTAACCAATGTTTATTTAGATACTTTATAGATATATGTTCATTTAGATATGGACACCTTGAGAATGAATTTGATCTCATACCTTTCATAGGTCTTGAACAGTAAACCATATCCTATTTCTTTATTTAATGAAGAAAGTGTTAGATATTTACCTAAGCTAGTGATATCTCATATTTAACCCAAAGTTCGTCTTCTTATTCAACAAATGGAAGTGGAAAATATAATATTTACATATGAGTTAGCATGTTTAAAATCATTAGTTAAATGTCTACAAGCCTCCTTTTCAGATTCTATGAGTTCCAATTCTCAAAAGTTGGATAGTTTGGTTTTGATTTATTCTAGATCATCTTCACCTCCTCCTTCTCTAGTATAGTTTGATAAAGATTCATTGCAATAGTTTTTAGAGAATAAATCCAAAATGTCTTATGTGATGTTAGTACTCATTAAGAAAATATTTGTAAAATAAATCTTTATGGAGAACATATACTTCAATTATTAAAAGGTTATGTTCATAATATAAGATAATATAAGAAAGTAATAAAAAAATATATCCAATATTATTTTCAAGGATATACACTAAGCATGATATGTCAGAAAATTTCAAGTTACTTTATAAGAACTTGAATATCCCACCAGTGATAAGAGCCTTTAAGTAATAGGTGAGTCAGTTAAAAGTTCTTACTCCATCTCTTTAGAGGTTTATGGATGAAAATGATGATTTCTTTAAAGACATGGAATGAGGAGTTTTCATAATTATGGACTTCATAAATCTTTTGAAACCTTACCTCCATTTCCATAAAATGATTGTCATTTCTCTAGAGTCTATTCCTATTTCATCAGTTCTTTGAGCCACAACCACATAGATAGTTTAGTACAAGCTAGCTCTAATCTATTAGTCAACCAGTCTTATGACTTCACCACTATAGCCTATGAGTTTGACACCAATTTAAGCTATCATACAACTCAGACTAGTTATTTTCAGATAATAACTTCCTCATTCTTCCACTCCACCATCTGTTACATACTTTTCCCCAAATATTACATTTATAGTCTCTTCTTAGGATGAAGACAAAGACAAGGAAAATGACAAAGGAGAAGAGAAATATGATCATTCACCAACCTTTATGGAGTAAATGTGTTTTTGGAGATATCTCTTTGACAAGGATCCTATACATTCTTCCTTCCATCTTTATCTTATATCCTTTTGGAACCATGTTCATGAAATTCCTTTTGGTTCTTTTCTTTTATAAATTTATATTACTATTTTTATAATATGAAAGGGCGAGATAATTGGGAACTTTAAATTTTTATATAATAATTTATTTATCTAATAATTAATAATTATGTATTTTTTACATGTTTAATAAAATTCCATGTTTTGGGATTATCATAAAGGGGGAGAATGTTGGAACCTCCTTGGATGGAGTGTGTTTCACATCTCTTATTTTAATTATCACAAACCATGATTAATTAATTACTAATGTTTAACCTCTTTTATGATACCATTGTATGTGAACATATTACTTCTATAATATTTTAGTTAAGATTTATGGAATGACACCACTAGATTCAAGTCACCATTACCACCAGGATGAGCTACTGCCAGACTCGAGTCACTATTACCGTCGGGATGAGCTACCACAAGAATCAAGTCTCTGTTATTTCCTGTATGATCTACCACTAGATTCAAGTCACCATTACCACCTGGATTACCTACTTATTGACTCATGTCACTATTACCATGAGGATGAGCTACCGCCAGAAGCGAGTCACCGCTACTTCCAAAGGATACACTTTCAGTAGACTAACCGTTAGATGCTGAGTCAACACCATCACTTTTGTTACCCTCTATGAGATATTCAGCATGAATTGATCAATGAAAAAAACTATTCTGGGATGGTATTCCAAGTCTTAAAGAATTAGTAAAAAATGATCTGAGGAATATAGATCACCTTGAACAAGAATTGCTATATATTCGTGAAGGATCTCTTTCTCGATATGATGATGCTTTTCACTAAAACAATTATTAATGATCACCAAGAAAAGTGTGTGATAAAATCTACGAAATATCTTGAACATTATGATTCACATAATGTGAAGATCTATGACATAGAATTACTAAAACCATTATTGAGATTGATTGATAAAATAGATAGAGATCAACTGAAGCATTCATGTATATTTCAAAGATCCATTATTCTACTGAAATTTTCCAGAACAAAGCACAGAATCCTCACCATAATTGATATGAGGATTAAAAACATACAAAACACAACATACAAATATCTTTAAATTTTTTCTTTCTATTTTACTTTTGAGCAGTGTGTTGTTTTCCTATTATCCAACACACACTATCTTCTAAATATTCTTGGAGAATACTTGTTACTCTCTCCTTAATCAACATGTTTCCCACTGTGTTTGTGGAATATGTACCTATGTATCATGCACTTTTCATTCATCCCACGTATAACTGTGTAAGAGGTTTTTTATACTAAATAGCTTGTTGTTGGTGATTGTATACCTAATCCATGTTGCGGATTTGTTTGATTATATTTATAATCTTCTTAGTAATAGGTGATTTCTAAGTGGAGGTGATTAGGTCTCAACTAGAGACTAAACCCCTTGTTTATTCTGATGTTTCACTGTGTTATTTGTTTTTTTCTATCTTTTTTAAGATAATATTTCATTAAAAAAACAATTTCTTTGATAATTAATATTAACTATTGGTTATATATGTTTTTATATAAGTAAATTGATCTCAAATGTTAATGTATTTATAAAAAATATTTTAACTGAGACCTAATCACACCTTAATAAATCATCTAAATGGATAGATCTTATATCGATATGCTGTTTTGATTAATTGGATAGTTTATTTATAGAAATTTTTATTTGGAACTCAATTAACACCCTCTTGAGTTACTCTATTAAACCAACACAAATGATATGTTCTATTAGGGGTGGAGACTCATAATAATTTGAGGAACCTTATCGTGGTATAATCCCTTGGTAATGTCTAGTAAGATATTATGAGAACGGGACCCCCAGTAGGAAATACACATTTATATGTGTCATCAGATGTTCCTATCTACAGATGTGTGTATTGGTCTTTAGATTTTAAGATTATTATTAATGAGTATTATGAGTTGTGTAATTTGATGTATTGAGGAAAAATGTGATGACATATGTTCATGGCGAGGTTTGATATATTGGGCATTTGATGAGTAATATTGCATTAATGAATAATGTGAGAAAGGATTTTTGACTTCTGTTCTTTAAAATAATTTAATATCCCATGCCCTTTGATAAATATGATATAGTGTAAATAAATCCATGTCCATGGTGTTCTATAGGAAATTTAAATTTCTATAAAGTCAAAGAAAGATAAATTGAGCATATAGGTTGATGGAACCAGTATGCAACCTGGTTGATTAGAGATATCAATAAAAAGTGATTATATCACATAGTAAGATTCCATATGAGGGTACATGTTGTTGCGACATTAACATCTTTCTCTATGGGTTCCTTAGCACGTTGGTAGATGCTAACCTTGGTCTTTAAACTTCTTGACATAATTCCACTAAGAAAGAGGCCTACACGGTCAAATGCTAAATGTATCCAAAATGTTAGTTAAATAATATATTATTATTTATTATTTAAATAGTTGAATAAATATTATTCTCAGTTGTGGTTTAAAAAGAATTCATATATGCTTCATCACATATATTTCATCACCAGTTATTCTAGAGAATATAATATGATTGAAATATTTAATAAATTTTTATTTTTAATTTAGTGAATATAATATTTATTTTTTTATTGGAAAATAATGCAGTAATATTTATTTAATAAATAAATACACATTATTCAATACCTGATAAATATTGAGGAGTAATAAAAGACCGAGTTTAATAGTTTGGTGAGAAATAATAAATAATAAATATTATTTAATTAAATAATATTTAACTTTAATTCTCAAGAGAAGAGCATGTCAATAAATGATAATAATAATATTTTTTTAACATGGGGTTTTTTCTAGGATATAATAAAAATTTAAGAGAACTTGAGAAATTATTTTATTTTGACCCAAGAAATATAAATACACCATTATTATATTATCTCAAATAAGCTAATTCATTATTTTGGTTGTGCACAACAACTTTGGAGAATCCTCTAAGGCAAAGAATACTCCCTTCTACAAGAACACTCCTAATAATAGTGAGAAATCCTCCTCCAATGGATCAAGGAGAATGATTTGGAAGCAGTTCTCGAAGCGATCCAATAAGGACGATGCAATCACAAGGATCTGTCGTTACATCAGTCAGAGATTCCTCTAGATTCATTTGGAGATTCATGGAACACAAGTCTATCACTGCCAGAGGAAATCTACACTTGTTTTCTATAACATAATGGTGGTGGACTATAGACCTGTCACCAGATTCATCAGTGAAGGAAGAATTACTTATAGATAATTATTTATTTAATTAAATTAATTATAAATAATTTGTGGTGATTATATCTCTAGTTTTCTCATAATTATCCATTATCAATTTCATTGATTCAATTATATGGATCACGACATTTATTGTCTTATAGATCTTGGATTGATCATCGATTATGGAAAAATTAAAAGTTGGGAACCACCCATTACACACTTCCACTGTCCTTGGAATCTACAAGTGGTATGAGAATGGTCACATAATTATTTATAATTATTTAACTAAATTATTGGTGATTTAATAATTTGGAATTTAATTTTTAAATTCAACTTTAATCATTCTTTTAATCTGAACTTAGTGATATGGTTCTTAATTCTTCATTTCTCATAGATGTAATCGAGACAATTAATTTTATGATTAGAATAAAATTGAGAAACTAATTCAGAGGTGAGATAGTTTTTGGCTAGATAGCACAAGACTACAGGTCGTATAACAAGAATTACATGTCATGTAGTCATGTTTAATGCATTAGAATTGATTTTGGAATTAATTCAAGATTATGCATTAATTATACTCTTTAAATTTACAACATGTTTGTCATGAATCAAGCTAGAGTTTCATCCAACCCGACACCCATCCTAGTATGTGGCATGGACCAAAGGGTGTTCTCGATCCTCATGGGCTGGTTATTAGTTCCCTGGTATAAATAAAATATATTGTTATTGATTTCACCCGAAATTATAATAATATGAAACCAACAATTATAAACAGACCAACAACTGAATACTCAGAACCAAACACGACATAACATCATTCATATTAAAGATTACAATATTTAAACGAACCAAAATGAGAAACAATAAAAAGGGAAACAAGAAACTATCCCAAAAGCACCTTGGAGTAAGAGAAAGATCGTCCTCAAACCACCGCCACAACACATGTTAGGTGAAACCACTAGCATCCCAAACCACCATCACCAAACACCTTGTCTTTAAACGTGTCAAATATAACAAAGCCTACTTACTCCCAAAGGTGAAAGTAGGGTGTGATCTAAATCTTAGTATGATTATGACCAATAATGATATTCCATGCTATAATCATTATAAGAGAAAATAAAATGTATGTTTTTATAAAACAGATATAAATATTTTTTATAGAAAACATTTTAAAAAAGAACAAGCTTACTTTTTAAATAACCAACATTGTGTATCATATACTGATAGTGTGTATAATATCACAAGAGATAAATAAGTCGTTGGAGATCCCTATAGAAACTACATGAGAGTGGTAACTTAGGTACATCATATCTCTATGAAATGTGGTATAGTAACCACACTAAAAAAACATTCTCATGCATGAGCCACTAGAGAGGATAAACATTCAAAATACCAGTGGTTTCCAATAATCACAAATATTTATTCAATTTTTTCATCATCAATCCCGCTAGGTGAATCTAGTTCGGATCCACATCCGAATAACTAGTATAAAAGCCATAGTTGTTGGATTTTATTCCCTAGAACCCACATCAATGTCCATTATAATAAACATTTATTCATTGTTATTAATATTAATTAACTACTTATCACATCATAATTGTTCTTATACATTACATAGTATGTGATAATTTCCTCAGAGTAGTTTCCACAATAAAAGGTCATAGCAATTCCCCTCTATGATGAGAACCCAAAAGTGCTAGGACACTATTCTTGAATATATGTTCAATATCCAGATGATATCATTTAAGAGTCAAAAATGATATATGATTTTAGGGGTGGAGACCCATGTGACATTGAGGCACCTTCAAAGGGTTTATGACCTTGGTAATATCAAGTTTGATATTATGATAACAAGACCCGACAATAGGAAATCCATATTTATACATGTCATTGGATGTTACTATATGCGAGCGTGTGTATTTGTCCTTAGACTTTATGATTATTATTAATGCGTAATATAATTCTTGTAATTTTATATATTAATGAAAATTGTGATGAAAAATCTTCAAGGTGAGGTAGGATATGTTGGGAGTGTCATGAGTAATAATGCATTAATGAATAATGTGAGAAAAGAATTATCACTTCTGTACATTAATGGAAGTCAATATCTCATGCCCTTTTATGGAAATGATGAAGCCTAAATAAATCCATGATCATGCTTTTCTATAGGTATATTATATTAATGAAAAGTCAAATAGAGAGATATCTGTCACAAAGGTTGATGGCACTAGCATGGAACCTACTGGATTAGAGATATTGTGATAAAGGGGTCATATTATATAGTAAGCGTTCATATGGGGTGACATGTTATTATGGAATTAATATCTTTCTCTATGTGTTCCTTGGCATGTATCTAGATGCTAACCTTTTACTTTAGGTTGGATCTTCTATTGCCACTGAGAAAGAGGCCTAGAGGGCCACAAACACTATGTGTAACCAGAATCTCAATTAAATAATATATTATTATTTAAAAAGTTGAATAAATATTTATCATAGTTTTTGTTTAACAATTATTCATGTATGGATGATTGCATTTATTCTATCACTAATTATTCAACAGAATATATTATGAGTGGCATATTTAATAAATATTTTATTTCTATTTAGTAAATATGATATTTATTTATTTATTGGAGAATAATGTAGTTATAATTATTTAATAAATAAATAGACATTATTTGAGGCCCAATAAATATTTTGGAGGAATAGAGGAACGAGTTTAACAGTCTAGTAAGAAATAATAAATATTGAATATTATTTAATTAAATAATATTTAATTACAAATTTCAATTTAAGATCATGTCGAGAAACAATGTTATTACTATTATTATTTGACATGGGGTCTTTCTAGGATTAAATAAATATAAATCAAATTTTAAAATTATTACATTTTAACCCTTTCAATATAAATAACCAATTATTATTTTTTTCTAATTAACCAATGTAGTTGTGCACAAATTTTTTTGAGAAAACCACTCAATCCTAGAGCGCCCAATTCTACATGAATTTTATAAATAATGGAGAGAAATACCCATCCACCAGATCAAGGAGAATGCTTTGGAAGAAATTTGCAAGGCGATCAAGGTGGATGACGCATGCATAATGATCTTCTTTGCTAGCACCCATAGACTCCTTTAGTGACATTCAAAGATTTTTGGAACATGTTTGGATCACTTCTAGAGTAAATCCACACTTTGTTTCTACAACACAACGATGGTGCATCACAGATCTATCATCGGATTCATCAACAAAGAAATAATTCCGTATAGGTAATTCTTATTTTATTAAATTAATTATAAAAAATATGTGTTGATATCTTCTCTCTTGGTTACAGAATGATTACCCTTGTCTGATCTGGTTGATGAATTATGTTGATCATGACATTCACCATCATATAGATCTCAGATTGATCATCGATCATGAAAAAATAAATACTTGGCACCATCCTTACCGCACATCCACTGCCCCCAGAACCTATAAGTGGTATCAGAGTGAGTACATAATTGTTTATAATTATTTAAAAATCATTATTGATTTACAAATTTATAATTCTTTTTTTCAATTCACGTTTAATTGTTCTATTAATTGGAATTGTGATATTTACTTCTTCCTCATTTGTTTCTCATATGTCTAATTGAGTTTCTTTATTTTTACGATTAAAATAATATCAAGGAACACATCTGGAGGTGTGTAGGTTTCTGTTTAGACAACCTATACTACACGCCATGTGACCAGAGTTACATTCCATGTAGTCATGTTCAACGAACTAGATTTAATTCATAGATCAATTCAAGATTATGAATTGATTATGGATTAGTTTCACTATTAATGGACTACGTGTTCACCGGGATTAAATTTCACATGGTCAGCCAGACTACACATCGTGTGGCCCAATGAACATGGATTTTAATCATATTTTGGTCAGAAATTGGTCTTCTATACCATACATGGCCGACCTAACTGATGAGCATGTGACACAAAGTCAACAATCTGTGTGGTCCATTAGACATTCCATGTAATCCAAAATTTATAAGGTACACTTCACACACTAAGTCCCTAGGTGTGTACCTCAAATAGAAGGTGTAATATTTACATTCCATGTAGATTAGATCTACACACCATGTACCTTTACCAAATTAATCAAATTTAAAATATATTTATTTTACTTTGTAAACCTTGAGACATGTACTTGCATGTGGTCATAAAGAAAAGACATGCCATGTTATATGTTTCAATATACATAAATATTTAAATTTTTAATTAATATATATATATACATATATAATGTTCAGATAGGTATATCATTTATGGGTCATATTACAATTTGTTACTCTATGTCCATTGAAGCATAACACGTGGCTAAAAAAATCATGTAATTCGTGTAATCATCCGTGAAGTAAACATTGTGATAGTAGGTGATAAGTCATGTATGTCATATGTCACAAGAGTAAACTAGTATATGAGTATAACACATGTTTAGTAGATTCAGATGTGTATTCACCATGATACCTCCAAGGTATATTTATGTTCAAAGTTAATTTTAAATGATTTTTTTTAATTTTATTAAAATTATAATGGATGAGAATATCATGGAAATTCAGATAAGGATTAAGATAAAATATTGAACAATTAAAGATAATAATTAATCGATTCGATCATTATTTATCTTAAATAAGGGTGATTAAAATTTAAATGATAGTTTTATTACATTTTTAATTTGTTGCATGTATGTCGATGATCATGAGATAGACAGACCAATTTATATATGATTGGTTTATTTTAATTTATTATTAAATTAATTTATTGGCATGCTTTATTTCTCTCCTCATTATTATGTTAGAACTACATTCCCATGGATTATTTCATTTGAACCCCTTTTATCCTCACCAACATGTGAGTAAAAGGCATATGTAATGGATGGAGCTCCCAAGTTAGTGGAGGCGGTTCAAGTTTATACCTGAGGTGAAACCAATCCAAGGTGATACAAAGGTGGATAGGTGGAAATCTATAAACACAAACCTCAATTGGTTCAAGGTGTATCTCCCATAGGTCAACTATTTGTTTATCTACTACTAGATATACTAACCATTAGTATAATCTCATAATCATACCATTTATTTTATTTCTATTAGTTAAATGGTTATTTCATTATGGATGTCTTGTCACGATCACATAATTGATGAATTAACAGGCATGTAAGAATGAACTAAAATAAATCGGATTATAAATAAATATTTTCGAATACATGGTTAATATATTATGTAATCCCACTAAATATTTAAAATCACATGATAAAGATAATAATTTTCTATTTACACATAAAGGATAAAATTCCTCATTAAATATTAAGTTGGTATATCCTTCTATTACTTAGGTTATAATTGATCCATAGTTCAAAGTGCTTGACTAGCCAAATATGGGGTGATTTCAATTATCTGGGAATTCAAATTTGAGGTTTTCGGTTGACTGGACATAGTTGACATCAATGTTTTACTTCCAAAGAAGGACTTAGTGTAACTGAGAGGAAAAGGTCGAGGAAACCCAAATTAAGGATTTAATGATTAGGGATTTCACTCAATGGATCAAGGTACTATGAGTTAATGTATTTGGAATTCATAATTCCTACCTAAAACCTTTTGAGTTTCTTGACCAACCATAGTTGGGGTAATGAGAAGGGAAATATGGATCCTTTCCACTAGAGTTTCCAAGAAATAGGATATTTTGAATTCAATGGTGAGTGATATTGGGTTTTGATAAAACATTGGGAGACTGATAAATAAATAAATATTTATTTGTCTAAATTTTATCATATAATGTTCTAAAATTATGCTAATCCTATTTGTAGAAACATCATTATAAAATGAAATCTAACATATCATTGTGATCCATACTTGATAAGGGAAAACTTATCACTAGAACTAATTTCCATGAGTGGAAAAAGCACCTACATGTAATACTTTTCCATGAAAGGAAATCATATGTGTTGGAAGAACCTTTACCAATTGATCATGGGAATGAGACAAGTGATGAAAATATATCTCTTATTGATAAACATCTGAATGATGCTACATATATTCAGTGGTTCATGCGATCATCCATGTACAATGAGATTTCAAAAAAACATGAGGATATGGATGACTACAACATGATGTCTCACCTTCAAGATATCTATCAATAAAAGGTGATAGAAGAGTGGTATGAGATCTCCAATTCTTTTTCACAACTAATCTTGGAGAGTATGTGCCTTCTTGGCTTCATCTAGTCAAGATTATTGGATACATTTAACACTTGGAAATCTTAGGGATTATATTCCCAAAGTATTTGTGTACATATCTCATACTTTCATATCTATCCAAGACCTTCTACAAATTTATTATTAATTATAATATGATTAATAATGAGAAAAGTGTTCCGAAACTTATTACATTAATTATCCTAGTGTGTAAGAACATGGGGTGTGACAAACCCATTGTCCTTATGGTGAATAAGAAAATGAAGAACAAGGAAAAGTGTGCCAATACCAATGAATAGTGTAAATCTCTCATGCACAGTCCTTTCAATAAGAAGAAGATCTAGATGAAGGGTACATAAAATGAGGTAGTTGGATTTGAATGTGGAAAGTTAGGCCACTGGAAGAGGAAATGCACACGAAAGAAAGGGAAATGTAATGGTGAATTTTTTATCCAGTGAAATCATTCAATATCTACACATTGGGTATTAGATACAGCTTATGGGCCTCACATTTGTATCCAAATACAGGAACCAATTATATTTTGAAGGATTACCTGAGGAGAGCTGGATCTAAGATCTTCCAGTAGAGCAACGATGGATTCCCTATCCATTCGTGACTACCACATTTCATTAACAATGCGAATGATTTTGGTTTTAATAGATATTTATTATGTATATATAGTTACTAAGAACAAAATTTATGTGTCATGTCAGATACTGATGAGTTTATTTTCAAATTTGGAAATAAATTTTTTTCTTTTATGAAGAAAAAAATATGTTATGGCATGGAGTTTTTAAATAATAGTCTATATGTATTATATAATGAAAACCTAGTGTTAGAAATCAATAACGAATCATGTCAACACTTCCCATTTAACAACCATTTGTGTTATCACTGTCTTGTTAATTTAAATGATATGTGTTTGAAAAATATCTTTGAAGTTGGTTAGTTAGAGTCTTCTAAGTTAAAACCACTTGATAGATTGTGTTCTTGTTAATAAAAGAAAATGACCAAACCACCATTTGATGGACAGGGTGAAAGGGCCACAGAGCTTCTAGTATTGGTACACACTGATGTGTGTAGACCGTTTATAGTAGAATATAGAGGTGGATATTATTACATAAAAACTATTACTAATGACTTGAGTAGATATGTATATATTTACTTTATGAGGTATATGTCAGATTACTTTGGTAAATTAAAGGAATTCAAGAATGAAATAGAGAATCATCTTAGTAAGAAGATAAATAATCTTCAATCAGATTGAGGTGGTGAATATATTAACCAATAGTTAATGAAAATTCTATGGGAGTTTGGGATTCAATCTCAACTCACTCCACCTTATACACCACATTGGAATGCTGTTAGTGAAAGAGGAACCACACCTTGTTGGACATAGTAATGTTGATGATGAGTCATGCTGATATTCCGTTATCATTTTGGGGATATTCATTACAATATGTGTCATAAACATTAAACTGAGTTCTAACTAAAGTGGAAAATGGAAATCCCATTTTACTTATGGAGTGGAAATAAACCAATTTTATCACATACTCATTTATGGGGTTGAGTGGTGTTTGTTAAGGCCTTTTCAAGCAACAAAATATCTCCCTAGGACATGAGTTGTATCTTTATAGGGTATTCCAAGGAAATAAAGGGATACTACCTATACCACCCCTCAGACAAGAAATTTTTTTTCTCCAGACAAGACATATTTCTTAAGAGGGATCACATCTTCAAAAAGTATAGTGGGAGAAAGATTGACTTTGATGAGGTTGATGCTCAAGATACACAAGAGTTAGTATGGGAACAAGTTCTACAAGTCTCTATGGAATAAGTAATTTATGAAACACAAGTACTACATAGGGGTTTAAGATAGGAAAAATAACTATAGGGATATTATTTTCTAGTGGTTTCACCCAAATTTACCCTACAATTAGAAGCAGTCATTTTAGTATATGTAGGGGTCAAATCCATAGGGACAGAATAAGTAACCTACAAAATTATATAATTCCACAACCCAATTCACTAATATAACCCCTACACTATTCTAAGGAAAATCACAAATTCACTTAGAGGATCACATAAATGAGAACTCAAAGTAATTGGATCATGCTATTACTCAAAATGTGTCATTGTTTAAGTTGGTGAAGATGAAGAACAAAATAAATCCTAGAATGAAAATCTTAAAATAATGAACTACATTTGAATATTTAAAGTATATAAAATAACATCCAACCCATACCCTTGATACTCCCTTGTATGAAACCATAAGAGGTTAATGTTCCACTGAAGTAATTCTGTCAATGGAAGTGGGAAGTAGACTCACAATGGTGGAAATGAAGGAGAAAACATTTATATAAACAAACGTTCCATTATTGTGTGATTGAATTCCCAAGTGCTAGTGTGAAAACGTTGACACATTGATTCAAATGTATCATTATGTTAATGTAAATTAAAAACAAATTAATAAATATGTGTATAAATTTAAATTAATAAAATAACATGAACAAAAAAATACATGAAAAAACCAATGTGTGATTTCAAAATGAAAGCGGGAAACTACAATTGAAAGAAAAACATTTATTGAAAGGAAAAATATGGATGCTAAATCCCTTAACCCCAAACTCCTTATATAGAAATATTTTGAGACTTAGGTCGACCCACCATCAAAAAATTACATCCCCTTTAATTAACAGAGTCTAAAGGAGGGTGAGAAAATCAACGGAAATGTGATGTTTCAAAGTTGACTAGGAAAATCATACAGATTCATCCCCCTTATTGATGTGTGAATTTATAACTGAATATGGCTGAATCTGATGGGGTCGTAGAAGGAAAAAATATTATTCTAGGTTTATTATAACATATTTAAAAATTTAATTAAAATTGTGCCATCCATTTTGATGTTATTCTTGATATAGTGGGATGACTTTATGGGTATTCAAATATGGCCCACCATTTAAGGTACAAATTGGGATCCCTTTATCTCCCTAAAAAATCATACTTAGATTAGGAAATTATTGAATGAAATGATCCCCATATTTTTCTCTTTCTATAGTTACAATTGGAGCTTCATTAGGCTTAGAATGTGGGCCCCACTTTTTTAATAGGCCTTAGGCCCATTATTCTATGTCTAGAATTTTTTTCCATTCATGCCCAAAAATCATCATCTTCCCTTAAGATTCATCCATTGATACAAAAAGTTAAAATGTTCCAAAATAAGTGATAAATAATATCCCAAAATAACAAATTCAAAAAATTAAAGAAATGAATTCCAAAAATAGATGATTGATTGAGTCCAAATTTTCACTTTAAACATGAATTGCACTTGTGATGAGAAATGAAGTTCAATTTTTAAAATGCAGTAAAATTGATGTTTATGGACTTTGAAACATGTGAATATTAAAATATTAACAATGAATATTATTCTATTTAATTGGATAATAATATACTCACCAAGGATTGTGACTCATTATTGGTAGAGAATAATGAACCTCTCTCATATAAGGAGGCAGTAGAGAGCCTAGAAGCTGCAAGATAGCTTGATTCAATGAATTTTGAGATAGATTCCATGTATCAAAATCCATTTTGGGTTTTGGTAGATGTGCCGGTTGATGTAAATTCTATTAGGTGTAAATGGGTATTTATGAGGAAACATGACATGGAAGGTAATGTATGTACCCATAAATATAGGCTTGTGGCTAATGGTTTTAAACAACGCCAAGGCATTAACTACGATGAATTTTTTTTACCACATTCCATGTTTAAATCCATCAAAATCATACTTTCTATAGCAGCTTACCATGACTATGAGATTTGTTAGATGGATGTCAAAACTACATTCCTTAATGGGATGATTCTCAAAGATGTATATATGACGCAACCAGAAGGGTTTCTGATTTTAGGGGATTCCAAAAGGATTTTCAATTTATAGAGATCGATTTATGGAATGTAGAAATTATCTATGTCATGCAACATTAGATTTGATGAATCCATAGATGAATTTTGTTTCATTAAGAAAAAATGCGATCCATGTGTTTACAAATGGTTTAGTTGTAATGCGATCATTTTTATAGTATTATATAATGATGACACATTAATCATTGAAAATTACATACCAGTCTTACAGTCTGTTAAATACTGGATGAACAAGTGATACTCTATGAAGGACTTAGATGAAGTAGTCTGTATTCTAAAGATCGAGATCCTTCATGATAAATCCAAGAGGATTCTTGGACTAAGTCAAAGTACATATATTGACCAGATACTAAAGTGAGTTAATATGGAACAATCCAAGAGGATATTGGTTCCAGTGTCACATGGATTACATCTTTCTATGAAAATATTTCCTTAGACACAACAAGAGAAAGAGAGAATGAGTAAGATCTTAAACAATTCAATTATAGGATCAATAATGTATTCCATGTTATGTACTAGACTTGATGTTGCCTATGCACTGAGAATGGTGGGAAGATATGAAGCATATCCAGGAGAACTACATAAGACTAATGTCAATACTATACTTATGTATCTGATAAGAACAAAGGATATTTTCCTTGTATATGGAGAAGATGAGGATCTTTTCATCATGGTTTATGCCGATTATAGTTTTTAAATAGATAAAAATGACCTGATGTTGTAATAAGGATATGTTTTTTTCTAAATGGAGGAGTTGTGAGTTGGAAGAGTTCAAAGCAGCTAGTTGTTGTTGATTCTATAGAGGATTATGAGTATATAGAGGCTTCTGATGTATTCAAGGAAGCCATTTGGATTCGAAACTTTGTTCATGATGTTGATTTGGTACCTGGTAGTAAATAACCTCTCACATTTTATTGTGATAATACTATAGAGGCGGATCTTACAAAAGAGGCAAGGTCACACCAACAGACAAAACACAAATTCCAGAAGTGTCACCTCTTGAAGGATTTCTATTAGAGGGTTGATGTTGTAGTGTGAAGAGAACCCATTAAACACAATGTGGGAGACTCCTTAAATAAATCTCTATCTCAGTAGAAGCATGAGTATCATGTGATAAATAGAGAATTAAGGTTGTTATTAGTTGGATCTAGTATAAGTGGGATCTTGTTAGATTTGGTTCCCTAGAACCAACTTCTATGTACATTATGATTAACATGTATTCCTTTTTATAAGCATTAATTAACTACTTATCACATCATGACTGTTCATCTTCATGGAACAATATGTGATAATTTCCTAAGAGTAGTTTTCGCACTAAAAGTTTATAGTGGTTTCCCACTATAATGAGAACCCAGAGGTGCAATGAAATTATTCTTGAATATATGTTCTATAGATAGATGATATCATATTATGGACACAAATGATACAAGCTATCATGGTTGGAGACTCATAGGAAATTCATCCACCTTCAGATGGTGTACTCCCTTGGAAATATCCAATCGAATATTATAAGAACAATACCCTCCCATAGAAAACCCACATTTATAAGTTTCATTAGATGTTCCTATCTGCAAATGTGTGTATTGGTCCATAGAATTTAATATTTTTATTAATGAGTATTATGAGTTACATACATTGACGTATTGATGAAAACTGTGACGAATGATGTTTGCAGTGTGGTAGGATACGTTTGGTGTGTCATGTGTAATTCTACATTAATGAATATCGAGATAAAGGATTTATCCCTTATGTTCATTAAAAAAATTAATATCTCAGGCCCTTTGATGGAAATAATATATCCTTAATAAATCAATGGCCATGGTGTTTTATAGTCATGTTCTATTTAAAAAAATTCAAATAAGGGGATATTGAGCACATAGCTTGATGGAAATGGCATTAAACCTACTAAAATATAGATACTGAGATAAAGGGATTATATTACATGGTAAGAATTCGTATGAGGTGACATGTAATTTTAGAATTAACTTATTTCTATATGGGTTCCATAGCATGTTTCTATATGCTAACCATGGAATTTAGGCTGGTTCACCAAATACCACTGAGAAAGAGTCCTACAGGGCCACACAATAAGTGTATCCAGAATCTCAGTTAAATAATATATTATTATTTAACAAGAAGAATAAATATTATTCCCGGTCATGGATTAATAATAATTCATGTATTTCTGAACGTATTTATTTCGTCACTAGTTATTTGAGAGAATATATTATGACTAGAATTTTCAAAAAATAATTATTTTATTTTTAGTGAATATAATATTTATTTATTTATTATTGAATAATGATGTTATATTTATTTAAGAAATAAATGGACATTATTCAAGGCCTCATAAATATTTTGGAGGAATGGCGGACCGAGTTTAATGGTATTTTAGGAAATAATTTATATTGAATATTATTTAATTCTATAATATTTAATTTCAATTCACAAGTTAAGTGCATGTTGAGAAATAATGACATTACTATTATTATTTGACTTGGGATTTTCCTAGGATTGAATAAATAACAATGTAACTTGTGAGATTATTTTATTTTAACCCTAGAAATTTAAATACCCAATTTTGTATTTTTTTTATAATCCAATTTAGTTTCACCCAACGGATATGCAGAAAAACTCTCATGCCTATAGAGCCCTATTCTATATGAATTATCTCAAGAATGGAGAGCAATCCTCCTCCACCAGATCAAGGATAATGCTTTCCAAGCCATTCTTGAGACGATCATGGCGGATGATGCAAGCACAAGGTTCTTCTTATGATTTCACCCAGAGAATCCTTTGGCAATGTTTCACAATTGATAGAACATGTGTGGATCACCACTAGAGGTGATATATGCTTGGTTTCTACAACCCAATGATGGTGCATTACAGATCTACCTTCATATTCATCAACAAAGAAATAATTCATTAAAGCTAATTCTTGTTTAATTATATTAATTATAAACAATATGTGTTGATATCTTCTCTCTTGGTTCTTTAATGATTACCTTTATCCAACATTGTTGATCAATTTCATGGGTCATGGTGCTCACCATCATATAGATCTCATATTGATCATCAATTATGAAAAAATAAAAGTTTGGCACCACCCTGACTATTCTTCTACTACGCCAGAAATCTACACTAGCCCACCAACCAATTCACCAAGGATTCCATTTGTTCTCAATTCACATTTCACATGATACATATATTACTACTTACACATAAAAAATCCAAAAAAATATAAACATTCTTATTAAATCACTATTTTACACAACCAAAATCACTCTTAAATACAAAATCACACCAAAACCATTTAAATACATGGTTCACATCAGTTTAACATTTTATTAAACATCATTAAGGAACCAAATAAGGAATCAAAAATGAAACATACACAGAACATAACTCATTTCCATTGAAAACACATTCTTAACACTAAATCATCTTGAATAATTTCAAAAAGACATTTCACACCTCGAAAACAATTCATAGAACATGTTTAAACACATAAGTAAGAATATTAAAATCAAAAAATAATGTTTAATCTTGGAACCACCTACCTTGAGTGATGAAAATTCGGTAATCCTATGAGATACATCAACATAACCTCAATAAAACCCTAAGGAGGTAAGATCAAACCTTAAAAATCACGATTAAACCCTACGAACCAAGATATAACACTAAAAAGGACACCAATCTTGTAAGAGATGTGAAACACAAAAGGAAGACGAAGACAACCCCAGAAAAGTGTGGGTAAATAATAAAGAAATAACTTACTTGAATATTTGTGGATAAGTCACACCAAAATTGCCACCAAAATCGATCCCAAGGGAGAGGAGAAGAAGGGGGAGGCAATACTATGGTATAAATCCAGATTTGGGGTGAGTTAGAATGTTTTGGGGTTGAAATTAAGAAGAGATAAAATGAAAAACCTTAATTGTAATGGCCTGGATAGACTGCACGGTTTTCATGCATGGTTTTCCAAACCATGTGGAAACTATGCACCCCTCACTGTCCAAACAAGACATGCTGCATTGTTATCCTGCATGGTATATAAATCGTGTACTTACTGCGTGATTATCCACAATCCATAAATGACGCTTTGTCTATATGTTTTCCTGGGGTAGAAGAATGGTTTGACAAACCATCTTCCACCTACTGTTAACCCAAAAACAATCAATTTCCACCAAAAACTCCTAGGATGGCCCAAGGATAAACACTAGACTAAAAAAGGGAGCATATCAAATTTCAAACCCATCACACCTGAAACTTGAGATAAGAACCAGGATCCAAATTTTAGCCAAAAATAATGGACGAAAACAAAAACACGGGTTTGAAAATTCTCTACAACATAACGCTTTACACCCTAGAAAGCCACAAAAATTCCTGATTCTAAAGAAAACCTGATACTCTTCCAAAACTCCTAGAGACTCCCAACGAACATCCAATGAATATAAGGCAAAAATTCCAAGAAAAAAAATAGGTATTCACAAGATTTAACATGGGAGGCCAGAATTGACTCCCCACAGTACACCTCCTTGCCTTATAAGGTCTCAATACCTTTATTTGATCCATAAAAAAGAAAAATAGTACTCTAAATTACATAATACAACCCCTCAAGACACAATAACCTCATATATTACCAAAAAAAGATCATTCATTTTTCTACAATGAGAAAACATACTAAAACTGCTCCTCTTAGAGTGTTATAAAAACAGGAACAAAAATTATTACAATTCCTGATACAATTAAGAAAATTAAGAACACTCTAAAAAGTCCAATGATTACTTAGAAAGGAATCTCAGAGCTAACTACTCACAAAAAATCATATTATGAATGTTTTCACAGCCTTACTTTAACAAAAAACATTTGGAACAGTCCTATGAAAAATTCATACTCAAGGGAGAGACTCAAGATTAGATAGCTCCAAGTGAGGCTACCCAGATCCAAGAAAACACTAGAAACCAAACTAGGTTACCAACATAGGGAGTCATAAAAAGAATCCCCGTTATTAAAAATGATCTAAAATCAACATACCTGAGAAGAAATCTCAATGAGACCTACGGTGGGTCACCCCACCATAAGAACTAACCAGCTTAACCATCTAGTATAGACAGACACTGGAAGCCCAACATGGGCCAACATTGGAACTTCCCATGCATACCAACATACATAGGCCAACAACCCCTACATAAGGGCTTTGATGAAAGAAACTCCAATCCAAGAAGAAATCACTACATAGTTCACCATCTCCTTGGGATGTGACAATTTCTATATGATCACAATACAACAACAATATTGGTTTGCTAGGGTGACCACACAAGGATAACCAAACCGGGTTTCGTATCCAAAAGGACACAACCACAAGAATTCCAACGACACGAAACTACCTCACCTCTTCATGGAAAAATAGGGGAATTCAAGCCATGTGGTATGCAATGAGAAAGTAATTTATTTTAATATCTTTTCATAAAATTGGACCATTCAAGACAAGATAACTACTCAAGAAGATTAATCTTTATTCACTTCCCTTATTGAAGAAAAAAGTTAGAACAAGGTCTCTCACACCCCCAGGATTACTTACTATGTGAGACCATCTTTTTAGGGCCTATAAATGGAGCCTTGATGATTAAATCATCTCCTACCTTGCATCCAGAAGTTGAAAATCCCTAATCAAAACACTTTCTTTAGTTTCATGAGCAACCACACAACATTCTGGGTTGATCAAAAAGAAAAAAACACCCCATGAGACTCACTTTCCCCAACATGGAACTTTCAAAAATACAGGGACATAGAAGATTCTCATGCATCACCCTTTTTTTACCTTGAACGAGTTGAAAAATAAATAATATTCCCAAAAAATACACATTTGTCTAGTAGGGTGAGATTTGGAACTTCCAAATGAAGACCCTGCTTCCACTAAAACAGAAGATCCCATAATGTTTTTCAACATCCACCTTTTCATTTTAAAGAGAACAAAACACTAAAAAACACCACCAGACATGACCATTAAAACCAAATAATAATTATAAAGGAAAGGGAATCAAACAAAACCACAAACATCACACAAATCCTACAAAAAAGTAGGGGTGTATCATTCGAAGGCATGAACCTAGCTCCAGAAATCTTCTTAGAAACACTCTAACATGATAGTTTCAAGTGACCAGGGTATCCACAGGCATGAAAAGTCTTTAGATAATCCATACATGATGACTTATTTTGACCATAATTTCCACATTGTTAGCACCACATGACCCAACACCCAAAAGAATCTAATCAAGAATCTATAAAACATTTGATACCATGGCCAACACCAACAACTTCATGCTGTAATCCTTTACTATAATTCCCTTCACAACTTCCATGCCAGACCCTCAAGCATAATGATTAGAAACTTCACCTTCAGAAACTTGAGAAATTCAATTAAACTAGAGTCTCCCTCAATTTTCCACATCCACTCACCATCTTTGAGAGGACCCACCTATCCAAGAAATATAGGTGGATTAATTTCCCAAAACTCAAAAATATAATCCTTGAATTGATAAATTGGATGGTATTCCAATGGTGAATCACATGTCGCTGCACATTAAATGTCAAACGAATTTGGTTGGGTGTACACTAGCCAATATGGAAACCAAGAACCCATATTAAAGTATTCTATCCATAAAAACTCACCACAAAAAAAAAATAAAACACATAGGGACCAACTCAAAAGATTCCCAAAAACAATTCTAAAAATAACCCACTAATCATTATCTCAAAACCAACTCATTTAAAAGAACACAAACTTAAAATACCATTCAAACAAGAAGGGTTCTCATACTCAAAATACCTCACAAAAAATATTCCCAAATCATAAGGAAACACACCACAAAACTACATGACATCAAAGCATTAATATTCCATTTAGAAGAAATTTTGAAAAGAGAACATGTTTGGGGGGTTGAACACTCACTGATGGTCTTCCATAGAGTCTCACACATGCATATTCTCATGCCATACCAAGAACCCATCTGTTTAAAAAAATCTGATCACCCAACAAAATATTCCATTATTCATACTCATTTCCAATATATTTCCATGAATTTGGTCACTTATAGAAATACCAATGGTCAAAAAAATTATTTCCACTTCAAAAAAATATTAAATCCACACTTTCCACTTTTCAATTTAATTCCCATTTATAATATTCATAAAACTTTTCAAAATATCACTCACTGCTGAGTCAAAATCACATTCAAACCCCCAAAATCAAACCATTTTGTCTTTTATCACAGTAAAATCCCATGGATTTCATCCAAAATTCTAATTCATTCCAATTTAAAAAAATTCCAATGGTCTAAAAAATCCCATATAAAATAGATTCTCAATGCTCACCTGAAAATAGTATATATTTTATAAATAATCAATTTTTGATAACCATGAGTTATGACTACGAAAATCTGACCTCAAACTCATCCTTATTTATTCAAAAATCATCTGGTTAAAAAAATTCCAAACCCTCATTAAAACAAGTCTCTTAATTCGAAAAAAATTAATTTATAACTCCCATATTTTGACTAAAAAACTTAATTTTTAATAAAATCATTCCATCTTTACCCAAAAATCATTTCACATACATTATATTTTATAATGAATCCATTATATTAATTCTAAAAATCCATTTCCCCCATCATTCCCACTTTAACATATGATTTTCAAAATTCCAAACATGGGTTTTCAAAATTCATTTTCATAACCCAAGAAGTCACAAAACAATTCAAAAAAGGGAACCTAGTGCCAATGGGTAACTTGACTGTATGGTTTGTGTCCATACTCTGATCACACCATCTTAACCGAGAATGTTCTAGGATCATGTCCCCAACTCTACATGTATTTCTAGGCCCTTGAGATCACTAAGACCATTATCCCAACTCTCTTTTCATTTTCCAAACCCAAAAAACCCACAAGAACCAAAGAAACAAAACGTAACCTGAATTCCCGTGGAATGTCAAGTCTCTTTATAAGGTGTGATGGTCAGGTACCCTACTTGTAATCTATAACATCATGTCCTGAAAATCCTAACACCATTATACTTTGAATTTTCCCCAAATAACAAGACCCAAAGATCAATCCCTCTTTGATACCATTTTTTCATGAACCATGTCGGAGTGTCATCAATCCCGACACCCGACCAGGCCCGTGTAATAGATAAAAGGGAATTTCTGATCCCCACAGGCTGAAAACTAGTTCATGAGTATCAATAAAATACATTGGGAATCATATCACCCACCATTATAATCATAAACAACCCAAAACTAGAAACAAACCAAAAAATAAATACTCACAAAAAAACATGGCCTAAAAACTTTAAAATCAAAGTTTACAAAATTTAAACCCAACCAGAAGGAGATAAAACAAAATGGGAAATAAGAAACTATCCCAAAAGTACCATGTAGCAAGAGGAACATCATCCTCAAGTCACCACCAAAACACCTACAAGGGGAAACTTATAGCATCTGAAACCACCATCACCATACACCTTACCTTTACCTATGTCAAACATAACCAAGTCTACTTATACCCAATGGTATAAGTTGGGTGTGAGGAAAAACCCAGTAGGATACCACAAAAGTAAGATATTTCATTATATAAAAATTATAAGAAAAAAAATAAAATGCAGGTTTTTATAAAAAGTCTAGAAATGGTTTTATAGAAAAAATTTGATATGAAAAACATGTTTTCTTTTTAAATACCAAAGTATACCCTATGAAGACGGTGTTTACAATATCACAACATATCCCTAAGCCATGGGAGATCCATATAGGCACTAGCAAAGAGTTTTACCTTAGATTCATCATATATCAATGATACATGGTATAGTAACCACACTGAACATACTAGTCCTAGTCCACCCACCTTGTCACATAGGATTCCCTTTGTGCTTAATTCATATTTCATATGATACATTGATCACCACTGCACATACACAAGCCAAAAAATATAAATATCCTTATTAAATAAACATTTTCCACCACCAAATTAATTATTAAATCCAAACACACACCAAAAGAATTTAAAAATATGGTTCACATCACATTCATATTTTATAAAACACCATTAAGGAACCAAACAATGAAGCACATATGAAATATACATGGATCAAAACTCATTTCCTTTGAAAACCCATTTTTTACACCAAATCACCTAGAATTATATAAAAAACACATTTTCACCTCACAAAAAATTCATATAACATATTTAGACACTCAAGAAAGAATATTAAATTCACAAAATATTGTTTAAGCATAGAACCACATACCTTCATTGTAAGAAATTCTGAAATCTAGTGCGAAACTTCAACTGTACCTCAATAAAACCCTAATGAGGAATGAATGAACCTAAAAAATCAATATTAAACCCTATGAACCATGATATAATACTAAAAATGACACCCAACCCTCTAGAGATGTGAAACCAGAAAATGAAGGGGAAGAAAACCCTAGAAAAGTGGGGGGAAAGAAGAAACAAGGAACATACATGAATATTTGTGGATAAATCTCACCCAAATTGAAACCAAAATGGAGAGCAGGAGAGAGGATAGGAAGGGGAGGCATAACTAGTCTATAAGTACCAAGTGGTGTTGAGTATTTCTGTTTTGGGGTTAAAATCGGGGTTAGAGAAAAGGAAAATGCAATTTTTAGTGAGATGGATAGGTCATATGGTTTTCCCGCACGGTTTGGAAAATTGTGTAGAAATTTTTCACCCATCACTATCCAAGAAGGACATGCCACGTAGTTATCCCACATTGTTTACAAACAGTGTGCTAACCTTATGATTAGTTAATGTAATAGTATGACACTTTGGTCGCACGGTTTGAAAATCTATGTGCCAACATTGCACCCCCTCCTCTTAACTCAAAACCTTTATTTTTCACTAAAAACTCATTGAAAGGCCAAAACATAAAAACCAGAATAAAGATAAAAAAAGGAATCATCTAAAATTTAAAATCCATCACACTCGAAAATCAAAAGATCTGGGATCCAAATTTGAGATGAAAAGAAGGATGAAAACAAAAACTCTGTTGTGATAGTGTTAACAAAAACACAATGAAACACAGTCTGTGGGATTACACATTCTGTATCCCATGTACATGGTATATATTCCCTTTGAGTCACATACGGACTATGGATTCCATACACAGCCTACTTGACTTGTGACCATGTAACTCAGAGATAAGACGTCATGTGGAGAATTGGACACAATGTCTACTCCTAATTTTTTGAGGCATAGATTACATGTCGAGTCCCTAGATGTGTATCTTAGATAGATGGTGACATGTGTACACAATGTATAGCTCATATACACATGTCTTTCACTTACAAAAAATTATGAGGGTTTAAAATTTAATTATTTTACCATGTAAACCTTGAGACATGTACTTACGTGGTCATAAACATAGGAAATTCCACATGATAAGTTTTAATATAATTAAATTTATCAATGTTTAATTAATATATATTAAATGTTCAGATCTTCATATCATGTCAAAGTTATATTATATCACAACTACAAATACCACTTTTATCAGCTCTAAAAATGGCCTTTAACAGTGCTAGACAAGTGTTGTTAAAGCTGGCGTAGATAAAGGGGGGTCCCCTTTATCAGTGCTCCAAACAGAAATGATAAAGACCCATTTTATCAGTGCGAAACAATTCGCTGATAAGAGGAGTCTTTTATCAGCACTAAAATAAAGCACTGAAAAAGGGTCCTTTATTAGTGGTTTCTTTTGAGAGATGATAAAAGACCCCTTTTATCAGCACTTTTTTAGTGCTGATAAAAGTTAAAAAAATAATTTTTTTAAAAAAATCCAGGCAATCTCGACGGGGGGGGGGGGGGGGGGGGGCTTTTTACAGTGCTTGAGCCCCCCATTATCAGTGCCTTCCCGCACCTCCATCGCCCCCACGCACCCCCTCCACCCTTTATCTACGCTATCCACCGCCCATTTATCAGCGCTAGCTCCCATATTCCCCCATGAGCGTGCACCTCGGCCTCCACCGGATTTTGAACTCGAGACCTCCCCCCCCAGCGTGGCTAAGCCCTTACCACTCTATTTTTATTTTTTGTCCATTTCATGATATCTATATATATATCTTTAATTATATCTATTCATATATTAATATATATTTATATTAATATATATATATAGTTATATTAATATATATATATAGTTATATTAATATATATATTTATAGTGATATTAATATATATATTTATAGTTATAATAATATATATATAGTTAGATTAATATATAGGTATATAAATATTTATATATTGGTATTTTAAATAAAATGTATCTTAGTTATTTTTTAGATAAAGATAATATATTTTATATGTAACTATATTTTTTTATTTATATTTATAATTAAATTTTTATGTGTGAATCTATAAAAAATATGTATATATTATTATATATTTGATTTTAAATAGCAGTAAATTATAAAAAACAATAAAATTTAAAAAACATAATATTAATATGATTGTAATACCTTGGAATAAATTCAGTCCCCACAAAAAATTCAATAATACCCCATTAAACGAGGATGAAAATTCACAAAATGTTAAAAAAATCAGGGTATCCCGACAAAAAACTAAATTTTGGTGGCCTTTTGGGCCTCTTTTGGCCTCGAAAAAACCCTGACTTGGGTCTCCTTAGGTCACAGCGGGGTAGATCTTGTCACAGGATTCTATTTGATATGGGATAGATCTCAAACGGACATCCAGAACAAAATTTATGGCCGTTTGAAGTTTGAGTTGTGTTTTCAACATATTTTGGATCATTTTTAATTTTTTTTAGTTTTTTAGTCTTCAAATTTTTATTAAAAGACTATTAACCCATAATAATTAACAAATTATTAATTAAAAATATTTTTTTAATTTTTTCATAAGCCATTTTCACTAAATATTTTATATATTAAGTGTAACTATATATTTATACTTATCAAAAATATATTTAAAATTATATTTAAAAAATATATATTATATTTATATCAATATAACTATATCTATATATTTAAATATTAATATATATTTTTAATGTTTTTCTGGAAGTAAACCCTTTATCAGTGCTTTTAAAAAAAGTGCTGATGAAGACCCCCCTTTATCAGTGCTACTAAAAAAAGCACTAATAAAGGGGTACCCTTTAACAACACTGAATAAAGCGCTGTTAAAGGGGGAATCTTTATCAGTGCTAAAAAAGGTGCTGATAAAGGGGTACTTTTATCAGCCCTTTTTTAGGACTGATAAAGGTACCCCCTTTATCCGCACTTTTTCGTTAGCGCTGATAAATGGTGGCACTGGCCATGCCCCGTTTTGTGGTAGTGTATGTTGTTACTCTATTTTCATTGAAGCATAACATGTGACCAAATAATCATTTAATTTGTGTAATCATACATGAAGTAAAGGTTGTGAAAGTACAAGATAAGCCATGTATTCAATATGCCATAAGAGTAAACAATTATGAGAGTATAATACATGTTAGGCCAAATTGGATGGGTATTAACCATGTTACCTACAATGTAAATTTATGTACATAGTTAATTTTAAGTAAATTTATTTATTTTTTTTAAAATTATAATGGATGAGAATATTAGGAAAATTCATATTATAATTAAGATAAAATTATTGATTAATTAAATATAACAAATAATCGATTCAAGAATTATTTATCTTAAATAAGAAAAATTAGGAATTGAATTCCAGTTTTATTAAATGCATAATTCATTGCATGTATGTGTATGATCATGAGCTAGACCAGACCATTGTATATGATCAGTTTAATTTAATTTACCATTAAATCAAACTGTTAGTTTGTGTTCTATCTCTCAACATATTATGTAGTGTCAATGTGCTCATGGTTTATTTTATATAAACCCCGTTCCCCTCACCTACATGTGAGTTAGAAGGCATATGTAATGGATTGATCTCCCAAGATAGGGTAGGCTGTTCAAGTTAGGATCCGAGGTGAAACCAATCCAACGAGATGCATTGGTGGATAGGTGGAAAGATGTAACATGAACCATAATTGGTTCAAGGTGTTTTTTTCCATGTATTGAGTATAGTTTATCAAACTCTAGATAAACTAACCATTAGTATAAGATCATGATCATACTGCTTTATTATTATTTTTCTATCAATTTTCATGGTTATTTCATTATGAATGTTTTTTCATGAGCACATAATTCAATGAAATTATTGATCTTGCAAGATAAAACTAAAATAAATTGTCCTATACTTAAATATTATTTAAGTCATGGTTAATCACTTAAGTCAATAAACTTAATATTAACAAGAATGTGATAAATATAATAATTGAAAATTTACACATAAAATGATAAAATCCATCGATAAAATATTATGTCGGTATTGCATTCCACTACTTCAGTAAAAATCAATCCACAGTTCAAAGTTCTTGACCAGCCCATGTTGGAGTGCTTTAAATTATCAAGGATTTCTAACTTGATGTATTGGGTTGACATAACTTAGTTCCCATCAAGGGTTGACTACCAAATTAGAACATGGTGTAACTGAAAGGAAAAGGTTGAGTAAATCCATTTTATGGTTTTTGGGATTCGGGAGTCCAATCGGTGGATCAAGAAACTGTGATTAAATGAAGATGGAATTTTGAATGCATACCTAAACCATTCAAGTTCCCTGACCAACCCAATTTGGGGTAATGAGAAGGGGGATATCGATCCTTTCCACAAGAATTTCCATGAAATATGATATTTTAAAGCCAATGGTGAGGGTTATTAGGTTTTGATAAAATAATGGGAGAGTAATAAATTTAATATTTATTTTTCTAAATTTTATCTATTAAATTACTAAATTTTTTATTTTCTTATTTGTAGAAACAATGATAAAAAATGATATCAAACATATTGTTTTGATCCATACTTTAGAATGACAAACTGATTACTGGAAATTATTTCCATCAATGGAAAAGTCATCTACGTGTCATACTTATCCATGAAAGAAAATTGTATGTGCTGGAAGAACCTTTTATAGTTGTTCCTGGTAATGAGGTAAGTGATGAAGATATTTATCACAATGAGAAACATCTAAATGATAATATAGATGTTAAATGATTTATGTTTTCATCCATGTCCAATGATATTTTAAAGCAACACGAGGACATGGACTTATATAGCATCATGTCTCACCTTTGGGATCTATTTCAAGAGAAAGCGAGACAAGAGAGGTATGAGATCTCTAATGATTTGTTTAAAACTAATCTTGAATTGTCTGTGCCAGTTAGACCTCATGTAGTCAAGAATATTGGCTACATTGAACACTTTAAACATATTAGGGATTCAATTCTCAGATGAGTTGCATACAGATATCTTAATTTCATCACTACCCAAGAACTTATTTAGTTTTATTATAAATTACAATATGATTAATAATTAGAAGAGACTTTATGAACTTATTACTTCAATTCACCAAGTTGATAAGGACATGGGGCGTGATAAACCTGTGTTCTGATGGTGAATAAGAAAATGAAGAACAAGGAAAAGGGGAAAAAGACCTATAAACAGTCCAAAGCTCTCGAGCACGGTTCTTCCAAGAATAGGATGATCCAATGGAATGGTAAGGAAAAAGAGGAAGTATGTTTTTCATGTGGTAAACTAGGAAACTAGAAGAGGAACTGCACCCATAAGCAAGGGAAAGATAAAGGTGTGTTTGTTATCAATTTTAATCATTCGATATCTACACATTGGGTATTAGGTAAAACTTTTGGGGCTCACATCTATATTCAAATGCAGGAACCAAGTATATTTTGAAATATTTCCAAAGGAGAGGTGGATCTGAGAGCTCCCAATTGAGTATGGTTGTCTACCATAGCCATTGGTGACTACTACCAATCATTTCCAATCGAAATGAATTTGGTCTTGAAGTATTCTTATGTTGTACCTATAATTACCAAAATAATAATTTTTGTATCATGCATAGATATAGATGGGTTTATTTGAATTTATGGAAATAAATGTTGTTTCTTTTATTAGGAAATAATATGTTATGGAATGAATCATTTAAATAATGGTCTTTATGTATTAAATTATGAAAACCACATTAGGGAAATCGATAATGAATCTTGTTCATGAAACTCATATAACACCCAACTATTTAATCATTGTCTTAGTCATATAAATGAGAAGATTTTGAAAAAGCTCCGTCAAGTTGGTTATTTGGACTCTTTTAAGATAAAACCACTTGATAGATGTTCTACTTGTTTATAAGCAAAAATTACCAAACCACCATTTAATGGAATGGGAAAAAGGGCCATTGAGATTATAGGATTGGTACACTTTGATGTTTGTGGACCTTTTCCAGTATAAGCTAGAGGTGGATATTCTTAATTAAAAACATTTACCGATGAATTGAGTAGATAAGGATATGTCTACTTGATAAGGTATATGTATGATCCCTCTAATGAATTCAAGGAATTCAATATTGAAGTATAGAATCAACTTGTTTAGAAGATAATTAATCTTATATATGATCTAGGTGGTGAATATCTTATCCAAGTGTTCATCAACTTTTTATGGGATTTTGTGATTATACCTCAACTCACTCAGCAATATACACCACAATGGAACAATGTTAGTGAAAGGAGTATCTTTATATTGTTAAACATGGTAAAGTCTATGATGAGTCATGCATATATTCTCTTCTCCTTTTGGGGATATTCCTTACAAACCATGACATACACATTAAAACAAGTTCCAACTAAATCAGAAAACAGAATTTACTACATGTTATGGAGTGGAAAGAAACAAATTTTGTTGCATAAACATATAAAGGGTTGCAAGGAATTGCTTATGAAAATCTTTGGAAACAGACTATCACCATGGGGCATAAAGTGTATCTTTATAGTGTATTCCAAGGAAACTAGGGGATACAACCTTTACAACTCCTCATAAAAGAAAGTGATTGTCACCAGACAAGCCATATTTCTTGAGAGGTAGCATATACTCAAAATGGATAGTGGGAGAAATATTGACATCAATGAAGTTGATGCTCAAGGAACATAGTAGTTGGTATAATAATAGATTCCATCAGACCCTATGAAAGAATTAGTTCATGAAACAAAAGTACTACGTTGGATTATAAGATAGGTTAGAGTACTAGAGAGATATGAATTTCTAGTCACCAGATATAGTGACTCATTAGTGGCGGACAATGATGAACCAATCACTTAAAAGGATGTAGTAGAGAGATTAGAAGTTGTGAGATGGAACAAATCCATGAATTTTGAAATAGATTCCATGTATCAGAACCATTTTTGGGTTCTGGTTGATGTTCCACTTGATGTAAAACCTATTGGATGAAAATGGGAATTCAATGGGAAAATGAACATAGAAGGTAAAGTAAATACCTATAAAGTAAGACTAGTGACTAAAGGGTTTAAAGAGAATAAAGTAATTGACTATGATTAAATATTTTAACCAGTTTCAATATTTAAATCCATTAGAATTCTACTCGCTATAGCAGCTTACTGTGACTATGATATTTAAAAGATGGATGTAAAACCACCATTACATAATGGGAACCTTTAGGAATATATCTATATGAAAAAGACAGGTTTGTTACTCTAAGTGATTCAAAAAGTATTTTCAAGTTTCATAGATCCATTTGTGGATTGAATAATGCATCTAGGTCAGGGAAAATTTGATTTGATGAATCCATAAAAGAATTTGGTTTCAATAAGAATGAATGTGAGCCCTTTGTTTACAGGAGGTTTTGTGGGAATTCAATCATTATCCTAATAGTATATGTTGATGAAATATTACTTATTAAAAATAACATACCAGTCTTATAGGTAGCTAAAGACTGGATAGACAAGTTTTTTTCCATTAAGGATGTAGGTAGAGCAACCTATATCATCTGTGGAACCTATCTCCATATCATCCTCTGTGGTAGGTGGTGGATGTATAGTCTCGGCACCTGTACCATGTCCTGCCTATATTAATAGTGGTTATTGGATGGACCTCTCACCAATATATTAATAATATGGATATTTTGATATAGATATATATGGATTAGAGGATGATTAATAATGTAGCATAGACAGGTCACTGTCCATCTCTACCACAAAATATGACATGATAAAAGATCCGGATTGCACCTGTAACTTTAGGTATGGTTGTGGATCATATACAATAGGATTTGGAGAAGAATTTGGCTAATCATGATGAACACCCTCATCATGTTCCATAACTACATCCATAATAGAGTCGTCACCCCCTTACACATCTATATAAGGATTAGCAACCTCGACATTTCTTGATGGGTCGAATAAAATCCCATGATAAAATCCCCTCCATGTGAGGAAGAAACTCTTTCACAACTCATCAAATGCACCTCCCTGTACCGGATCAAAGATCAATGATACGAGAATCCCGTGAAAACAAAATATGCTATTAAGTAATGTTTATCAAAAAAAATGTTCAACTATGGAAGGAAGATTTATTACCAAGTCATTATATCATTGTCTATGTTTTGAAAATATCTCACTAGGGAAATGAGGTACCAGGTAACATAATCTAGCTAATCGAATAAATTCATACATATTGTGTTGACCCCTCATAACCAAGAATCATGTCATCTATGAAACATCTCAATATACCCTACATGATATCTCCTCAATTCAAAGTCTTTATTCCCAAATATCTTCAAGGAATATTGTGAAGGTAACTGATTGAACGGTGAAAGAATGGGCTAATAGAATATGAACTGCCTCAAAGCCCTATTAGTCTAATGTCACTCAATAATATAAAAATGAATCAGAGGAATGATTCATGAACCGACAGCAAGAATCGATGTGAAATCTGGGAGGAGACTCTAGATGATAGCCTCAATATATGGAATTCATGTAATAAAAAAAATTGAATAATAAATTAATTAATGAATACATGGGAAATATAGGATAATCATTTAATATCACAATTAATAACCACTTACGTCATATGGTCAAAGACTCTCCAACATAAGTCTGTAAGTGTGGACATCGTGTTTGGATGTATCTAAATGACGATGTGTCTAACTCCCCATTTAGATAAATTTTTTATAGATATATTTCATAATAGAAAGTTATACATTTGATTTTTACATTAGAAGGAATGAATAAAATTTCATAATCGGCTATGAAAGGCATCCACGGTTGGCGGATGTGCGAGGTAATAGTAACAAGGATCAATGGCTCAATAGTGGGCTCCTTGGATCTGGTACAATGCTACAGAAGAGTGAGGTTCAAGGAAAAGGATGATCTTATGGGTCATCATTTGGGCCTTGTTCTTGTGATGGGTGTTTGATGCTTGGGTCTATGGGACAACAGGCTCTTGAGCCACTAAATTTTAAGGCTATTTTACTTTGGAACTTTGGGTTTGTAATGAGCTTTACCTTAACCCAATTCAAAAAGTGTATCTCTTTTTTATCATTTCTTAATTAAGGGGCTTTCCCCCAAAATTTTTTGTATAGTCGTCCACATGGAGACTCAGCTATAATAAAATTAGATAATATCTCCCGTGCATGTGGAGCTAAGTGAGGGATATTCTCTAATATCCACATATTTATAAGAATAACACATTTTGTGATTTTCATCTTATCGATGTGACATGCACTGCATAACACCCTATATGTATATGCCAGACATGCATACCCCCAGCTATACCACCCTCCATGGTCCAAGTCCCCCAATAAAGGTAAATACATCAAATGTATAAATTTAGTCGAATGACTAACACATATCATCCCAATCAAAATGTATGCACATAAAAATAGTATCAAGGTGATCTCGTCGGCATAATTGGGTAGATGAGTGAAGTAATGGTCTATCCTTGACATGTGTAATTTACTGCTGATGATAGATTTACCATCATCATGTACCTCAATACCCAGTAATTTGTGATCCAGCTCAAACCAATCTGTACTGACTTGTCCTATCACATCTTCCTTCCACAAAGGATGATGTGGAGGTGGGTTCTAGAGATGATTTACATGGATAGTGTATGCCAATGTAGAGACGTAGAAAGACACAATATGGAAACATTATTTATACAAATGGTTGTGGAACATAGGAGCATCGAAGCCACATTCATATAATAGATTTATATATGTTATGTGTTTTTAAATCATTATTTATACATTATTTTAAAACATACTAATATATTACATAATGTTGAATAAATAAATAAATTTATATAATTGGAAATTAATACAAATATTTTTCAAAAAATAAGAAACATTAATATTAATAACTACATTGGTAATAATAATGCAGTTGGGGTGGTGCATGAGTGGTGAACCTTGTAAGCCTACAACCAAAAGCCCCTTGTTCAAAATAGTGTTGGGTCGATTTCCCAAGTATGGTAGTTGCACTGTAACAACGACAGAACTGTAACAGCGATGAAATTACAGTGACGGCGAGAACTATGGCATGTACGGTAGCAGTGACAATACGACATAACAGCTCCAATATTGCAGCAGTACTATTCACAGGAGGTACTTTTAGGCAAAAAATGGGCTTTCAGGCCTAGAATTGGGGATTTCATGCCCTAGGGCCTTCAAGACATGTTCATGGTCCACTTGGACTTTAGCCTACTGGCTGTGTAATGGGTCTGCCTCTACCTTGATATAAATAAGTCTTTGATTTCATAATAAGAAGTGGGTTCTACATGAACATTAAAAAAACTACATTAGTAATAATAATTACTATTTGTTATTAATATTAATACTAAATAGTATTATTATACATAATATGTATAATAAATAATATTATTATATTTATTATAAAATGATAATAATATTATTATTTTCAATTCAATAAATATAATAAATAATAAATAATTAAGTTTAGATGACCATTTTTTATACATAACATGGATTATAGTACTAAGTATTAAGATAATAAATAATAATCCTAAATTAAATATTAATTATTAATCATTTTATTATTTTCAATTCCATAAATATGATAAAATTTATTGTTAAATGTTATTTTATTTGTTATATAAATAATTACTTAATAATACAATATAATATATTAGAATAATATAATTAATAATTAGTATATATTTTTTGAAATTTAAATAATTTTATTTAGATTATTATAAAATAAATATTAAAAATAATTATATTAATTAAATCAATACCATATCAATATATTATTAATTAATAATAAATAATATAATTGATTATTGAGAAATATATTATTTAATAACAAATCGGTAATATTTTATATCAAAAAAATAACAAATATATATAAATAATACTCATTGAAATTATTTTAAATAATAAATATTATATTATTCATAAGATAAATTATAAATTATATATATATATATATAAAGAGGTGTGAATGTGGTTGGTGCCTATTTAGCGAGGAGAACCATGAACCCTATTCACACTTATTGGAATCCATTAAAAAACTCATATCCTATCTGATTTTCTAAAAACATTAAAATTAAACACCCATTAAAAAAATATCCCTCTACAATATTCAGTGATGTCTCCCCACATTCTACACTCCCCGGAAAAATCTCACTATCAGCTTCTCCCCAATTCATGCTCGAGCTTCGTGGTTTTTCATTCTTTTCAAATTTTTAATAATATCAAAATTTGATATCCTGTCTGACATCATTTTATGCCAGTGAATCCCACCTTCTATGCCTCTTATTTTTCAAATTTAAAACAATCGACTCCTCCTATAAATTTCAACCGCATCTATTCTTCCTCTATACTCGAGTATCTAGGCATGGGGGAGGCAAACCGGGCATGATGGTGGTGGTGGGAGTGATGCTGGGGGTTGTCCAGAAATCAGAGGAAGGATATTTGTAGAGGGAACTGTGGGGGTGGAGAAGACTGGAAGGGCATGGACGAAGTGGGGCATGATCGAATGGCAGTAGAACACATAGAAATAGAGATACCTCAATGTGTGACACCTTCTTTCTTCTTATTTGGAAGATGCACCCCTGAATTACTTCAGTGCATTGGGAGTTTCAATCTCATTATTACACCCACATGTCCTCATGTGAAATGAACAACCCTTCCAAGGAGTGTTAAAAGTGAATTGAATCTGCTTCTCCCCATCCCCCCTCCCTCCTTATATAATAATCACATAAAATACTAAATTAATATAGTTAATAAATATATAAATGTGTCACGTGGTGGAGTGGGGATGCACCATACAATGGGATGCAATGAAAAAAAATCCCTACACCTGAAAAGGAGAGAATGAAATTCCCAAAATAATTTTTAAAAATAATTTTCTCAAGTTTTTCTATTATTTATTTTGTTTTGGGAACTCAAATAATATTTTATAGTTTAAAACCCCGCACATTCCCAAATGTATTTTTGTGGGTGTTTTAAAAAATCATTATCCAAGTTCCCAAAAAGAAAAAAATAATAGAAAAACTTGTAGAAATTATTTATAATAATACTTTTTGGAAATTCATTCCCACATTTTCATGTGTAGGGATTTATATTTCATTTCATCCCGTTGCATGGCGCCTCCCTACCCCACCACGTAACACATTTATAAATTCATTAACTATATTTATTTTGGGTTTTTGTGTGATTTCTATATAAGGAGGGAGGGGGAACTAGAAGTGCATGAAATTCACTTTTACCACTCCTCGGATGGGTCATACATTTCACACGAGGATGTGTGGGTGTTTTGATGAGATTGAAGTTCCCAATACATTGAAGCAATCCAGGGGGTGAATGTCCCAAATAGGAATAAAGAAGGTTTCGTACATTGCTATATCTATATTTATAGGAGGGATGGAGGAGGAGGGGCCTATGAGGAGGTGATCCACCTTTGGGAAGCTATAAATACATAGTCCATGATGAATTAGGGGTTTCAATCCAATTGGGATCCCTTGGAGGAGTCATAAATGCCAATAATTTTTGGGGAACTCATGTGAGAAAATACCTAAAACTACATTATGTTGTCAAAACATTCAATTTTCCTTTTAGAGGAAAATATATTTATTTTTTTCCAGTCACATTAAACAATGATTTTATATATCAAGTTTTGTTGTGTATAATTTGACAATTGATTCTAAATACTTTATTTACAAATGAATTAATTATATAAATGTTGCAATCATCTTCTCAATGGTTGTTCTAGACAATTTTAAATATGGTATATAATGCTCAATATTTATTTTAATCAATATTCCTAGAAAACGATATATTCTCACAAAAATATATTAATACACATGTTCTTTGTAAAACCCCCTTGTAATGTTTCTTTTCTCACTTTCCGTTTTTTGACATTATTTCTTAGTAGTAGGTTTTCCCGCCTCCTATAACTTTTGGGTAATATTAATACACATGAACATTTATTTGATGAATCTCTTATATAATATTTAAATGGTTTCACATGGAATGTGGGTGCAATGATATATATATTTCATAATTTTTACTTTATATAAATATGGGAAATTAACTTCCAATATAGCAAGCAGCGATATAAATGGTTTATCTAAAGAATATGTAATCCCAGATAAATCATCATACTGGTTAATTAATAATAACATAATTAGAATGCATAATTATTTTATAAGTGATAAGTTGGTAGACCAACATTCATTAAATAAACGCATTAATCTCCCCATGTTATTGAGCTAGCATGCAGACTTATGGAAAGAAACTGTCATGCATGATGTGCTTGACTAGGAGACATGAGCGTGGAAGTAGAAAGACAAATTATAATTTTTCAATTTGTGGGGAAGGAGGTGAGATTTTCCTATTGTGTTTGGGGGGGGGGGGGTGTTCCATTGGATAATTCCAGACAATGACCATGTTTTATGCATAAATGACTACAATGAGAGATGATCCATCCAAGAGTTTCTGTTGGCGGTGTGTGGAGATGAAAAATGATGGAAGGTGGGGAGCATTCTAGTGGTTGTTGTAGGGATTCTAGGGGTGGTCCAAAAATAATAGCATTGAGACTTGCAGAGGGAAGTGTGGGTGCTCGAAGAGATATGAAGGGAATGGAAGAAATGTGGAGTGATCACATGGAAGAACAACATATGGTTGGGTATGTTCGGACCAGTGCTGTTGAATTTTCATTGGACTTTGGGGATGATAAATTTTGGGTTTCTCTTCGACCAGGATCCCTGGAAGGATTCATAGTTACATGAATATCTTATAAGAAAAAGCACTTCCCTCATTATTCATTTAAACCATTGTACACATATTTTATTTAAGAAAAATTATTTTGATGCTAGATTTTACTTTTAAAATGAAAAAAATTTAATTACATGATAATTTTAAATGTCGCATTAACACAATTTAATGAGATCTCGTAATTTATCTTTTATTTGTTGAAACAACACATAAAATAATATATATATATATATTAGGTGATTGAGGGTGTAATTACATTAAACACACACACACCACACACACATTCTAGAAATGAAGGCCATATCCCCCCAAGGGAAATCCCACTCATCAAGCCTTATTTATTCAATACATGGCCCGAAGGCCTAGTGGACATGAATCCCATTACAGATCCCAAAGTCCCATAAACTAGCTTGAAAGCCCTATGAAGCATCATTCATACATGATCTTTCATGCGTCACTGGGCCTGCATCAGCCTTGCGTCACCACCTACCTATGTCATGCATCATGTATGTGTCACTGCCTGCCTGTGAAAATTTTCTCCCACCCAGATTTGAACTCAGGTCTGATGTAGTATTACGGGGATACTTTTCCACTTTTTTTAGCCACCAATTGCAAAATAAAGGGAAAATGTGTGTAGGGTGAAAGTTGACTCCCACTGGGGGCCCCCAACCAATCCCAGAGCACGCCACATGTTCAACCATAGTTTTGGTGTGCATAATTTCACTATTGATTTTCAAGACATTATATCTAAATTATTCATATTAATGTTGGTATCTTCTCAATGGTTTTTCTATACCATTATAAATATGGTATATGTTTTTTCAATATTTATTTTAATTCTACTTGAAAACATCGTTGGAATTACTTTTTGTCTATTATGAATTCTTGTCATATATAAATATATTTAACACCTCACTTATCCAATGTCCCTATGATATTCATTTTCAAGAATATCATTGATGATTAATATATATCATTCACACTTAAGATAAAACAAAACATTATTTATTATAAATTTTTTTCTACTGGGTAGGAATATATCCTCTCTTCTAAATCCTTTCTATAATATCCACTACAACAAATGTAAGTACATGAGAATATACTAACTCTTTATGAGTTATTATTAATAATAAACATGAGTTTATAACAAAATAAAAATATTAATTTTTATTGATATTTCTTCAACGAGAGAAAAAATTTATAGATAGAAAATATTTTACAACATAATTTCAAAAGATAGTATTTTCAAATCATCCTTTAGGTATTCTCTATTTTATAAATATTCCTAAATTTCATTGTGATATTTTAATATGTATCATCACCAAACCACATCGTGTGGTTAAATTATTATAATTTTTTTATAAACAAATAGGGAACAATGATCATTTCAAAAATATCATATTCACCCCACACTGTATTTAAAACAAGATTATGTATATGACTGGCCTCGACAAGGGAGAGGGGGACTACGATGCATCATTTTTCACGCATAAGGCAATATGCATAATATATTTCACCACGTGGAAGGAAAAAACTCCACTTCTTATCATCCATGATTGAGTCTATTTATTGTATCATTAATGTGTATTTTTTTTGGTATGTTGATGTTTCATTTATGAATCCTTTTATTTTTGATTTTCTCCATTTTTGACTTGTTTCAACTCCGTTTTGTTTCATTTATAGATTCAATAAGAATTTTTTTGTGATCCTTTAACTATTAAAAAAACAAGCAGACAAAAAAAAATTAAATGAGGTTTAGTATCTAAATGAAATATCTTCAAATATATCTTTATAATCACACGATCGATTGAATATATCATGAAACCACATGTTTTATGCGAGGTTTTCATCATGAATGATTCACATAAAAAGATTTTGAAATAAAGTAAACCTGATTAGAGATCATTAAAACATGAAATTGATAAACTATGAAAACAATATCAATCACATATATTTGTTTACCACTTTTTCATCATAATGATGAATTATACATGAAAATTTTCTACCTCTTTTTTCTTGTTGTTGTTTTTTAAAAATTAGTATAAAAATTTTATTGAATTAATTATAAAAAATAAAAATTATATAAATTGTAGAGATGGAAGGTCCCCCTTTTCTCACATTCTAGGATAGGCAGGTTTCATGGATGGTTTTAGAGGGATGTATAGTGTATTATTTGAGTGTACGAAGATATCATAATTTCCATCATGCTGTACCACATACCACTATTATCCCTCATCCTCGTCATGCTGGGTTATATAGTATAATGATGTGAAACTTCACATTTTTCTATCACTTGATCATTGTTGAGCTTGTAGAGATATGTAGGCCAGAGTTCCATACATTCCATTTTAGAGAGGGGAGATGACTATTACACTCAAGGATGTGTCCATTATGTTGGGAAACCCCATTGACAGTGCAGTTGTGATGAGACGAGTTGGTGCATATTGGTTTGAGTTGGAACACATTTTAATGGTCATTGAGGTCGATGATAATGGAAGGTCTGTTGTTGGCATTCAATTTCTCATGTCATGGATATACCATCACTTCACTCATCTAGATGATGATTCCAATGAGATCATCATGTTGCGATTTTCAAATTCATGCATTTTGAGGTTGATTGGTGGCCCGATATTCATTGATCATTCGACTGAATTTTTACATTTGATTTATTTACCTTTATTGGAGGATTTGGGCCTGGGAGGGTGGTATAGCTATGGATCTTTATGTCTTGCATATATATACAGGGTGCTATGCAGCACAAGTTACATCGAAATGATATAGATCATTGGATGTGTTATTCTTATACAAATATGGATATGAGAGAACATTCCACAGTTATCTCCACATGCATGGGAGCTATTGTATGCTCTTGTTATAATCAAGTCTCCACGTGGATAATAGTATTGTATGCTCTTATTCTATCAGCGCATTCCTACACAGCTGAATCAATTACCTTCGCTTCATTCCCTGGAGATGTAATGGGAGTGAGACTTTGAGTGGAAGAGATATTGTGCATGATATATTGATCTATAAGACAGAAGACATGAGTACCAATTATGAGGGTTCAGTAAAATATATATGCTTTTAATTATGTTCTGGGCACAGTGGAAGAGCAAGATGGGACCATACCCATCTTTGAAAATTTCCATAATCGATGATTAATCTGAGATCAATAAAACAATGAATGATAGTATCCATCAAATTGAATCAAAGACAAAAATAAAAAGGAGATAACCCGGAACTGAGAAGATAATATTTATATATTTTGTTTATAATTAATTTAACTAAATTATTGAATTACCTCTAAGTTGATTATTTCTTTGTTGATGCGTTCGACTATGAATATGAGGTGCAACTTTATTGTGATGTAGAATCCAATGATAAGAATCCACTAGTACTGATCCACAAGATCTTTACCCATCTCTGGACACCACTGAAGGAGTCACCAGGTGCTATCACAGAAGATCCTTTAACTTACGATGTAAACCTTCAATTTCCTTGAGAATCACTTCCAAAGTGCTCTCCCTGATCTGGTGGAGGAGGATCTCTATCATTCTTGAGAGTTTTCTTGGAGAGGGAAGAGTTCTCTTGGCTCAAGAGATTTTCATTAAGGATGTTGTGCACACAACGATTTGGTAGCCGGTGGAATGAATCGTTGGCTTATATAGAGAAAAATAACATAACTAGGATTTTAATTCACTTGGTAATAATAAATAATTAGCATAGATGTTGTTAATTTATTATTCCATGTGAAAAAACCCCATGTAAAATAATAATAGAAATTCTATTATTTACATGACATGTGATCAATGAATTTAATTGACCAGGTAATGATAAATAATTAGCACAATTGTCTTTACTTAATTTATTATTCCATGTGAAAACCCCATGTCAAATAATAATAGTAATACTATTATTTCCATCACATGTTCTTAACTTGAATTTTATATTTAAATATTATTTAACCAAATAATATTTAATATTATTTCGCACTGGACAAATAACTTGGTCCGCTAATCCACCTCAATATTTACTAGGCCTTAAATAATGACTATTTATTTATTAAATAAATATAATTGAATTATTCACTGATAAATAAATATTATGTCCACAATATATTCTCTCGAATAACTATTTACTAAATAAATACAATCAGGCATACTTGAATAATTATTAAACAGAAACCGGGAATAATATTTATTCAACTTGTTAAATAAATAAATTATTTAACTGGGATATTGGCTACACTTAGTCTGGGACCCTTTAGGACTCTTTCTCATTGGAATTAGTTGGGATTTCCTAAATATCAAGATTGCATTCTAGCAATGGGTCAAGGTACCATAGAGAAATAATTTGATGTCACAATGACATGTCACCTCATACAAACAATTAGCATGTAATATAATCCCTTTTTCCCAATATCTCCAATCATGTGGGTTGCATGAATGTGACATTAACCCATGTGCTCGATTTCTCATTCTTTGAATTCCTGGAATTGAACTTGCCTAGACAGAACCATGTAAATGGATTTAGTTAGGCTATATCATTTCCATCAAATCGCTTGAAATATCTACTTTTGTAAAAGTGACAAATCCTTTCTCGCATTAGTCATTAATGTAGTATTACCCATGACACACCCAACATATCCTACCTCTTCGTGAACATATGTCATCCCAATTTTTATCAAAAAATCTATGTATTTGATTCATAATACCCATTAATAATAATATTAAACTCTGAGGGCCAATACACACATCCACATATAGGAACATCCAATGAAACTTATGAATTTGGATTTCTTACTGTAATGTCTTGTTTTTAGAATATCCTCCTTGTTATTACCAAGGGAACACACCTTGAAAAGGTGCCTCAAAGTTTCACGAGTCCCCACCCCTAATAGCCTATATCATTTGAGTGCCATCAAATGATTTCATTTATCCATATAATATATATTCAATAATAGTGTCATGGAACTTCTGAGTTCCCATCATATCAAGTATCCAATATGACCTTTTAGTGCGATATCTATTCTTAAGACATTATCACATACTATTTCATGTAGAAGAAAAATCATAATGTGATAACGAGTTTATAAATATTCATCCAATGAATACAACATTATCATTAATTACAAGAAGTTAGTTTCTAGGGCACCAACTCCAACAGAATCCCACTTACACTAGTGCCAACTACTAACAAACTCCAGCATGCTAGCTCTCATTTTATATTCATGCTTCTACTAAGATAGAACTTTAGTAAATAGGTGTAAGTTCTGTCTCTGTTGATGTGACCTTGGATCTTTTTCAAGATCCAATGTTTCATTGTTGTTATAATACAATGTATTGAAATCTTTTATTCTAGGAAGAACATCAGGATCCCGTAAAATGTTACGAATCCATACAGATTCCTTGGTTGCATCATAAGCCTCTATATATTTGGACTCCACTTTAGAATCTTAGACAACTAGCTTCTTTTATATCTTACAGCTCACAGATCCTCCATTGAGACAGAAAACATATCCTGATTATGACTTCAGATCATTCTAAGCTGTCTGAAAACCAATATCAGCATACCCTCTGATGACAAGCTCCTCATCTCCTCCAAACCCCAAAAACATATCTTTAGTTCTTCTCAGAAACATAAAGATGTTATTTAATGTAGTCTAATGTGGTTATCCTAGATATTCTAGGTATCTGTACATCATGCACAGTGCATAGGCCACATCAAGTATAGTACATAACATGGCATAAATGATAGAACCTATCACTGAAGCGTATATAATCTTAATCATTCTTTATTTCCCCTATTGTGTCTAGGGACACATTTTCTTAGAAATATTTAATCTATGTGACATTGGAATAAATCCACTATTTTATTGTTCCATACTAAATCTCTTTAGTATCTGGTCAATGTATATACTTTGACTTAGTCCAAGAATCCTCTTTGATCTATCACAAATGATCTTGATCCCAAGAATGTACGTTGCTTTGCTCAACCAGTCCTTGACTGACTGGAAGGCTTGTATTTCATTTCCAATAAGCAATATATAATTAACATACACTACTAGGATGGTGACCACATTTCTATTAAACCGCTTATAAACACATATCTCATATTCATTATTAATGAAACAAAATTCTCTTGTTGGTTCATCGAATCAAATGTTCCATGACCTAGATGATTTCGTTAATCCATAAATGGGTTTCTACAACTTGCATACCCTTTTTTCATCATCTGGTGTCACAAACCCTTCTGTTTGTGTCATATAAAAATCTCCCTAAAAGTTTCTATTAAGGAATGAATTTTTGATATCCATCTGAAAAATATCATATTCATTTAAAGAACCTATGGTAAGTATAATTATAATGTATTTAAACATGCAAAATGGTAAAAAGGTTTCATCATAGTCAATTCCTTGATTCTGTTGAAAACCCTTAGCCACTAACCTTACTTTATATGTACTAACTTGACCTCCCATGTCAAGTTTCTTCTTGAATACCCATTTATATCCTTCATTATTTTTATCAACTGGTGCATCGACCAGTACCCATACATGGTTCTAATACATGTAATCCATCTTAAAATTCATAGCTTCTAAGAATATTGTTGTTTATAAAATTTCAAATACATCCTTGTACGAGAGAGGTTCATCATTGTCCAACAATAATGAGTCAGCATCCTCAGTGACAATGAAACCATATTTATCTGGTTCTCTTACCTATCTAGTACTCTTATACAATACCTTTGTTTTAGGAACTACCTATTCTAGAAGGATATGCAGAACTTGTTCCTATACCAACTCATGTGTATCCTGTGCATCAACTTCATTAATGTCAATCTTGCTCCCACTATCCTTTTTGAGGATGTGTTCCCTCTTAATAAAGACAACCTTTCTAGAAACATTCAATTTCTTGTGTAAGGGGTTGTATAGGTAGTATCCATTTGTTTATTTGGTATACCCTATAAAGACATACTCTGTGCCCTGAGGTTCTAGTTTTTTTCCTGATAAAGCCTTAACAAATGCATCACATCCCAATACAAATGTATGCGACAATGTGGGTTTCTTTCCACTATGTAGCTTGAAGTGAATCCCATTTCTTGCCTTAATTGGTACTTAGTTTAATGTGTATGTTGTAGTTTTCAATGCATATCCCCAAAATTTTAATAGCGGAACTGCACAGATCATCATCGACCTTACCATGTCCAACAAGGTATGGTTCCTCCATTCACTAACAATATTCCACTATGGTGTATAAGTTGGAGTGAGTTGAGATAGAATCCCAGACTCCCATAAAAGGTCGATGAACTATTGGTTAAGAAATTCTCTACTTAGATCTGATTGAAAATTATTTATCTTCTTACCAAGATGATTCTATACGTCATTCATGAACTCCTTGAATTTCACAAAGTACTCAAACTTATACCTCATTAAGTAGACATAGCCATATCTACTCAAGTCATTAGTAAAAATAATGAACTAAGAATAACTACCATTAAATTCTACTTGAAATGGTCTAGACACATAGTTTGTGTCAATCCTGGAAGCTCTTTGGCCCTTTCACCTAGTCCACCAAATGGTGGTTTGGACATTTTCCCTTATAAACAAGTGTTACATCTATTAAGTGATTTTAGCTCAGAAGAGTCTAAATAAACATCTTGACAGATCTTTGTCAGGTTCTTCTCATTAACATGACAAAGGCGGTGATGCCAAAAATGGGTGTTGTACGATTCATGTGAACTTGGTTCATTATCAATTGCCAACAATTGGTTTTCATAATTTAATACATATAGACTGTTATTTAAATGTTCCATACTATAACATATGTTTTACTTATAAAAGTAACAATATATATTTTTGAACATGAAAATAAATCCATCTATATCTAAAATTGATATAGAAATTGTGTTCTTGGAAACACTAGGTAAATAGTAATAGCCATGTAGAACCAAAATCATCCTCGTCAGCAATGTGGGGTGGTAGTAACCAATGGCAAGAGCATCAAGCCTCACACTATTGGCAGCTCATAGATCCACCCCCTCTGAAAATTTTCTAGAATCTACTTGGTTCCTACATTTGAAAAATTATGTGATCCCCACAAGCTTTATCTAATACACCATGTATAGAAATGAATGATTTCACTCGAAAATGATCACACCTCTGGCTTCCCCTTACCCCTGGGTGTAGTTCCTCTTCAAGTGGCCTAACATGCTACATGAAAAACATACTATCTCATTTTCATTTCCCTACCTTTGTATCTTTTTCATCTTAGTTAAACAGTTCTCAAAGGATTTATATTGTTTATAAATCATAGGCCCCCCTTCCTTGTCATTTCTATACCTATTTACCATAAGGACTGGGAGTTTTCACACCCCATGTCATTATCAAAATAGTGAATTAGTGTAAGAATATATGATAGACTATTATCATTATTTCTCATATTACAATTCATAATAAAACTAGATAAGGTCTTAGAAAACAATTATAGCATGATATAAGTACGCAACTCATCTGGTAATTTAGTCCCTAAGATAAATAGATTCTCAAAGTAGCCAATAATCTTGACAACATGTGGCCTAGCTGGCGCAGAATATCCAAGATTAGTAGTGAAAAAAGAATTAGAGATCTCACACCTCTCCTGTATTGCCTTCTCTTGATAGAGATCCTGATGGTGATACATCATGTTATAAGAATCCATTTCCTCATTTTACTTCAAGATCCCATTGATCATGGATGATAACATGTGGCACTGAACATCTTTAGTGTAATTCAAATGTTTCTCGTACATATAGAGTTCCTCATCACTCGTCTCATTTCTAGTTGTAACTGGTAAAGTCTCTTCCATAATATAATGTTTCCTCTCATGGAGAAGGATAAATCTATGGTGCCTCTACCACTGTTGGAAATTAGTGCCAGTGAGATGGTTCTCCTTCTCGAGTATGGATCATAATGATATCTTTGAGGTCATTTTTATTGTTGATTATAAAAATTAATATGAACAATGTTTAAGTACTTTATCTTGATAAATATAGACAAATAAATAAATTAATATCTAATAGTCTCCCACTATTTTTCGAAACCCAATAGACCTCACCATTTGCTTTGGAATATCCTGTTTCTTGGACATTCTAGTATAAAGGATCCATATTTCTATTCACATTACCCCAACTAGGTTTGGTCAAGCAACATGATAGTTTTAGGTAGGAATTTGAAATGAAAATTGTATTAACTCACAACTCCTTGATATGTTGAGTGGACTCCCCAATCTCAAAATCTTTAATTTTGTATTTCCTCAACCTTTGCCTCTCAGTTACAACAAGTCCTACTAGGGTAGTTTTCATGACCCCCTCCCACCAAATATGCCCCTCCTAAGCTGACAATGGTGAAAGGGAGATAATGACTCCCGATTCCCACCTCCAGTAGGCCCTGGGGTGGTGACTAGCACCATGGGTATGAGTTTTCACAAATATGGGAGGCATTACCCTTTTTATTATTTAAGATCGGGAAATAGGACAAGTCAACCACCCAAAAAGAAAAAGAAAAGTTTATAGAAATAAACCCAAACCAATCCCACATTCATGTTTAAACAATTTTATAACAAGGGTCAAGTAAAAGAAAGCTCAAAGTACAATACCAAAATAAAACAAGAGTACAACAACTGCAACAACTCCAACTGTCCGACTAGTAGGGTCCCGCACGACCCTGGTAGTCCTCCTGGAAACTTGAAAGTAAACGTAGGGTGAGCATAAAAGTATACTTAGTAGGGAAACCTAAATCTCTCATGCACAAGTGGGGATAAATCCTAATGTCCCGTGAAAACAACAGAAGAAACCAAGCAAGGAATTCAATCCACCCAACCTCACCAGCCACACTCACCAAAAAGACAATCACAACAGGTAGTAGTATATAAGAACAAGAGTATTGGGTACCCCGCACCATTTCCCACTAGTTAGTTGCTCTTCCTAACAGTGAATGTCCTGACACCACCACACTCTTCCCACCCGCACACACATGGGCCTCAAGAACCACACATCCCGCCCGCCCACACCTGGGCCTCACAACTACGCATCCCGCCTGCACACACCTAGGCCTCACAACCACACATCCTTCCCGCACACACCTGGGCCTCACAACCACGTATCCCGCCCACACACACCTGAGCCTCATCCCGAAGATTCTTTGTAACAGTAATAGTAATAGAACTCTTGCCCGAAGACACATGGGCCTCATCCCGAAGATTCTTGGGAAAACAAACCTGCCCAAAGAGTCTTGGGCCAATCCACCCCAATCGAAACCTACCTGAAGGGTCTTAGGTGTAAGGTCGCCTCAAGCCATCACAACCTAGGGAAGAAGGAGCAGGAATGAGCTAGTAACTATGGGAAAACACCCTCTCCCATGAAATGGGAGTGTTCGGCACTAAGTTATCAACATGGGTGGGGTGCGATAAAACACAAAGATTCAAATATATATATATATATATATATATATATATATATATATATATATATATATATACCAAACACTCAGCCCAACCTATGGCTTCTAATCAGAGAACTGAGCACGTGCCTCGGCACTGCTACTACGAAGCATTCATAAAACAAAAACCCCAACCCCATTTAGGTTTTCACGTTTCAACAGAATCATCTTATTAGTTACTTAACTACTGGGCAACTATCCAAAACCAACCAGATAAATTGTTCATGAAACATATCCCTTCCATCCACAAATCAAGTTAGGAAAACACAAGCAGCACAACAATTCCCTTCTTATTAACCAACCAACCCATTGATTATTAATCCCGTTCCATTACCATGACCCACCATTCATAAACTCTTCCAATTTTTATTTTTTATTCACAACCCATAGTCCGGTCACATTTAAACCCATCCCTGTAGCCCCGTTGCCAACCACCATAACCACAAACACACTGAAACCCGTACATCATCATCCCTTGATACCATTTATCGTAGCCCCGCTGCCCATCACTAACATAGCAATCACACCAAACCACAACCAAGTCAACCGCATCCCCGCTGCTCATCCGATCCACAAAAAACCACAAAACACCCCCATCTCATGCCACGTATCTGAGCCAACACCCACATGTTTATTATTATATTTTGTTTAACCGGGGTGATCACACAAGGGTTCCATATTTTAATCGGCCAACTTTACGTGATTAAGAAGATTCCACATTCCATAAGGTTCCATTCACAAAAATGGTCTAGAAGATATGGAAACATTTAATTGCGCAAGAAAAGGCCCCCAACGACCATTATTTTCAGTAGGAATAAGCCTATTCAATTCATAACATATCAATAGGATAAACAAAGATAAATATAACAACTTTCCCATCCCTGTTCTTTAAGCCAGTTATTATCTTTATTTAATGGTTCAAATGTTTCTCATGAAAACAATATGATACCCACCTCGCATGTTGCACAAATTAGAGAGACGAAGGTAAGATCCCTACCTCAATAGGTTCTGATCACAACGCTCCCCCGGATCAACTTTAGAAGACGTTCTTCGGCATCCGTCACTTCTGTTGGGTCCCGAAAAAACCTCCTCGGGTGGAAGTAGGAAAGGAAAGGCCGAAGGAAAGACAACATATCCAAGCTCAGAAGTTCCTCCTCGTCGTTACGATCCCGTGGCTACTGACGGATCGTAAATCGGAGCTTGGATGAAGAAGTTATGGAAGAAAAGGATCCTTCGAGTCTCTTGGGAGAGCTCTGCTCAGAGGAATGGGGAGGAGAGGGGTGAGTTGAAAAGGGGGAGGGGACCCCCCCTTTTATAGGTGAGTAAAGAAAAATTACATGATGTTTAGTTTATGGTACACGACGTGTACTCGGCTGTTTCACACGGTCACCACGCAGCTCCCAACATGGCCTTCAACACGGAACGCGACCATTGACTGGTAAACACATGTATTGAAGGTAACAAATACGCGGGGAGGGACTACACGGAGTGTATTATTGGATACACGGCATGTACCCATTTTTTTCACATAGCTCCAACATGGAACACGACCGTTGACTGGTCAACACACGGTAACGCGTACGCGGGGAGAGACTACATGGCATGTAGTATTGGATACACGGCGTGTACCCATTTATTTCACACAGCAAGGACACGACCTTCAACACGGGGTATACCCGGCAAGGGGGTACATGGTGTGTACTCAAATTACATGACGTGTAGTTTCAAAATTCTGGAAAGTGTGGGAAAAGTGCATTTTACCCTCCAGAACAAATCGTGGCCTTATTTTTGACAAAGGAATGGGCCGAAGTGGTCCAGGCCATTACATCAGATACCTCTTAAAACATTCTCGTCCCCGAGAATTCAAAAACCAACCCATAGGAACCCAACAAGATACCTCTTAGGGTTCTCGTTATAATAGGAACCCAACCAAAAACCCTAATCATAGGTGTTAGGAATTCCCCCTCCTATGTAGAGATATTATCCACTTTAGGTGGCACTGACTCGCCTGCACAGGTTTAATGGCATCCGCATTAATGCGTCCCGATTAAGGATTGGGCCTTCCCACTTCCATATATTAGGATTTTCCAAATTGCACTACCCCCAACACCACACAACCGACACACTACCCGAACATGTGGTTTGGGAAAAAATTCCTTCTCATATGTCGATATATTGTCCACTTTAGGTTCCACTGACTCGCCCGCACTGGTTCAATCGCATCCTCATTAATGCATCTCGATTAAGGATCAGGTTTTTCCTTTTCCCCATACATCAGGACATGTTACACATTACTAGGGAACAAGGAAAAAAAGGTCTCACAACCGATAAGCCAAGCATTCCATATATCAAGGGTACAGAGTATAACATCAACACAAAGCTCAGAAGAACAAGAGAAAACACAAGTCAAAATAACTCTGGGTACTGAGTATGCATCTGGGTCTCCCGCTCCCAAGTGCTCTCCTCGAGGCCGCCATGCCTCCACAACACACAAAACAACGGAATGGTTCGTTCGCGGAGCACCTTCTCTTTACGATCCTCAATTCTGACTGGTCATTCCTTGAAGGTCGCGTCATCTCCCATATCTAACTCTCCCTAGTCGATAACATGAGAGTCTTCATGTAAGTATTGACGTAGCTGGGAGACATGGAAGACGTCATGAACCTTATCCAACTGAGGTGGCAGGGCTAGCTGATATGCTACCTCGCCGACTCGCCTCAGTACCTCGAAAGGTCCGATGAACCTAGGGGAGAGTTTACTCCCCTTCCCGAACCTCCACTGCCCCCATAGGGGAGAAAACTTCAAGAACACATGGTCTCCCACCTCGAACTCCAAAGGCCTCCTTCGAAGATCAGCATAAGACTTCTGTCAGTCCTGAGCCGCTTTCATCCTCCCACATACAAGCTGAACCTTCTCTATGGTGCTCTGTACTACCTCTGGACCAAGAGCACCTATCTCACCAACGTCTGCCCAACAAATGGGTGAACAACATGGTCTTCCATACAGAGCCTCAAACGGTGCCATGCTAATAGTAGAGTGGAATCTGTTGTTGTAGGAAAACTCTACTAAAGGCAAGTGTCGTACCCGTGATCCTCCAAAATCCAGAATGCATTCCCGTAGCATGTCCTCCAAAGTCTGGATAGTCCGCTCTGTCTGTCCATCGGCCTGGGGGTGGAAAGCTGTGCTAAGGCATAAATGGGTGCCAAAAGAATTCTGTAACCCCCTCCAGACTCGTGAGGTAAACCAAGTATCCCGATCTGAGACGATATTCTTTGGGACTCCATGTAACCGCACAACCTCGTCTACGTACCACTGTGCTAAGGTACTCACCGGGCCTGACTCCTTAATTGATAAGAAGAGAGATGATTTCGTCAGTCGATCCACCACTACCTAGATAACATCATAACCACCCTAAGTTCTAGGCAGTCCTGTGACGAAGTCCATTGAGATGTCATCCCACTTCCACTCAGGGAAATCTAATAGATGAAACAAACCACTGGGAACATGGTGTTAAGCCTTCACTTGCTGACACACTAGGCATTTAGCCACAAACTCCGCCACTTCCCGTTTCACCCCGGGCCACCAAAATTGTTCCCTCAGGCCTCAATACATTTTTGAAACTCCTGGATGTACCTCCAAGGATGAGCTATGGAAATCACAGAGAACTCACTCACTCATTGTCTCCGGGACAAACAACCTTTCATGGAAAAGCATCCGATGTCGGCTGTCCTATGACCATCCTTCTATAGCGTTCCCCTGATCGACATGATCCCGCATCACTTACACCTCGGAGTCCCCCCACTGAGACTCTTCCACCTGCTGCAACAAGGAGGACCACACCATCATCTGAAACAAACAGACTCTAACACCTTCTACCCTGGCATCCAAGTGCAAGGAGGCCAACTATCCCATCGCTTTCCAAGCATCAGTGGATTCCCAAACCACTTCCGGATGTGACTTCCTGCTTAGGGAATCAGCCACAATGTTTCCCTTACCTTCAGTGTAAGATATCTCAAAGTCATAGTCTTGGAGAAACTCGACCCATCTCCGCTGTCGCAGGTTCAGGTCACGCTGGTAGAAGATACAACGTAGGCTCTTATGATTTGAGAAGACCACAAAGTGCTCCCCAAAGAGGTAATGTCGCACAGATTCAGTGAAAACAGTACTGCTGCAAGCTCTAGGTCATGGGTGGCATAGTTATTCTCGTGAGAGCGTAACTGCCTAGACCCATAACAGATTAATCCCTTCTTCTGCATCAGTACGCACCCCAGACCAAGGCCAGAAGCATCACAAAAACACCTCATACAACAACCCTTCCTCTGGAAACCTGAGTACGGGAGCACTGACCAACTTCTCCTTCAGGTAGTCGAAAGCCTTCTGGCATTTCTCTCTCCATAGGAAGACCTGGTTCTTCCTAGTCAAATATGTCAATGGAGAAGCAAATCGAGAGAAGTCCAAAACGAACCTCCGATAGTAACCTGATAACCCCAAGAAACTATGAACTTTTTCCATGCTCTTGGGTGCTACCCAAGAAACAACTTACTCCACCTTCTACGGGTCCACTGACACTCCATACTGAGACACTACGTGCCCAAGGAAGTGTACTTCTTGTGTTAAGAACTTACACTTAGACAATTTCCCGTAAAGCTGGTGCTGTCGAAGGACTTCTAAGATTTCCATGAGATGCTCAACGTGCTCCTCCTCTGATCTTTAGTAGATCAGGATGTCATCGATAAACACAATAACTAACCGGTCCAGAAACTCTCAGAAGAAAAAGTTCATAAGTCCCATGAACACAGCCGGTGCATTTGTAACTCCAAACGGCATTGCTACAAACTCTAAGTGCCCATACCTACACCTAAAATCCATCTTCGAGATGTCACTGTCCTTTAACCTCAGCTGATGATATCCAGATCGTAGATCAATCTTGGAAAACCAACCAACTCCCCTCAGTTGGTCAAAGAGATCATCTATCCTTGGAAGTGGGTAACGGTTCTTAACTGTTACCTGGTTCAACCTTTGGTAGTATATGAATAGCCGGAGACCACCATCTGCCTTCTTCACAAACAAAACTGGAGCTCCCCATGGCGATATGCTAGGTCAAACAAAACCCTTCTCAATAAGATCTTCAATCTGAATCTGCAACTCCCACAGCTCTGAAGGTGCCATCCGATAAGGGTCCATCGAAATCGGACGGGCACCACGCTGCAAGTCTATCCAAAACTCAACGTCACATCGGGGGGGGGGGGGGGGGGGGGGTAGAGTCACCACCTCCTCAGGAAAAACATCAAGAAACTCCCCAAAAACCCCCGGGACATCCATCATCTCTATATCAGATGGATCCACTGATATCCCACCTAACAAGGAAAGGAGAGGCTCCACATGCTGGCTTCCCACCTGATAGCTCCTATCGCCAACAAAAGCTACACGTTGCCCATCCACGTTAGAGAACACGACTCTTCTCCAGAAGCAGTCGATAACGGCTCTAACAGAAAACAACCAATCGATGCCTAAGATGACATATTATGGCTGCATCTGTAACATAAGAAGGTCCCCCCTAGATCGATGTGGTCCCAATGTCATCCCACATCTCCAACAAACACAAGATACGCTGGTCTGGCCTAAAACTAGTGTACTCATCACTAGTGGTACGGAAAGTCTCTCTACGTCTAGTCCCAAAGCATGGGCTAGACCAGGTGAAACAAAGGAGTGCGAATCTCCCGAATCGAACAAAGCAGAAATGAGAGTGCTGAACAAACAAATCGTACCTCGCACCACCTCTGGTCTTGCCGGAGCTGTCAACTCTGCTGCGTGCAACTATCCATGCCCAGCTCCTCTGTCTCTCTGATGTTGTCCACCTCCCCGACCACGCCCTGGTCAAGGTCCTTGAGGAGCACCCTGAGGTCGACCTCCTCCCACAAAGTCTGCCCTCGAAAGAGCATGGTCCTACTGCTGCTGGTAGGGCCTCACTGGAAACTGGTGCTATTGAGGTGGGTGCTGAACCTTCTCACCTCCACCATACTGAGCTCGGGTCGGGCACCGACTCTGAATGTTCCCAAAACCTCCACAAGAAAAAAACTTCGGTCCTGGGCTCGTGAAAAAGGGGTGAGGACCCGAAGATATGAACTGGAAATGCTGGGGCCTACTCCCCACTGGCCTGAACCTGGAAGGTCCCGTCGCAGGAGAACTGCTGCTTTCTGCCTTCCCCTTTGACGAGCCCGACTGGATCCCCTCTCGTGATGCACCTCCCAGCGAGTGCATACTCTATACAACATCTGTCTTCCTCTGTACTGCCATGTACGTCTGAAGGGTGAAGTGGGTGACAACATACTGGAGCAAAGGACGAAGCGCCTCCTCCAAACGTCTCGCCCGAGACTCCTCATTCAGAAAGAGATCCAGAGCAAAGCGCAGGAGATCCTTGAACTTGATCCTCAACTCTCATACTGGCATACTCCCCTGATGAAGGGAGAGTAACTCCTGCCGCTTCTTCGCCTTGATCATGGAAGAAAGGAATTCCTCTCAGAATTCCTTATCAAAGTCAGCCCATGGAACCTCTGCCTCTATCCTCTCTCCGAGGTAGAGCGTCCACCACTATCGCGCCGCACCTCTCAGCTGACTGACTGCTAGGGGAACCCAGTACTCCCTCGGAGCACGAATCAAGGTAAATGCGATCCCTAGCTCCTCAAGACACCCTGCTGTCTCCGTATCCGAAGTACTACCCTCGTACTTCTTGAGGGTTTTCTGCTCGAAAGAACGAAGAGTCTTCTACCACTGGCTATCTTCCTCCTCTCGACCAATCCTCAACTGATCGACCGCCTGAATCTACTGGGCCTCGGATGTCTGAGCCACCCAGGGATGACGTCCAGGTTTCATAGCTGTACGGTAAACATATATCGCCTAAGCCGAAGTAGTAAGGAAATTTATCAAGGTTTTATTTTATTAATTTGTTATTTCAATTTCGTTCCCAGAACACCCAAATCAAGTAAAACACAATCATGATGATGCATGTACCTTACCTAGGGTCTCTACCCTACAATCAATGTAGTCTCACTTGGTCGTTCGGTAGTCTCAGATTCCTTACATCGGATCACGGGGGTCCCTAAAAAACCGTGTCCTAGCCAGTCTTCCCTGGCCTATGTCACGCACCAAGATTAACTAACACTGTTGCCCTACCATCCCATGCAATCCTCACTGTGCCTAACTCTAGACTCCATCCTATCTCTCAACCATCACCTCTAATACCATTCTGTCATGACCCCCTCCCACCAAAGATGCCCCTCCTGAGATGGAAATGGTGAAAGGGAGATAATGACCCCCGAGTCCTACCTCCAGTAGGCCCTGGGGTGGCGACTAGCTCCAAGGGTATGAGTTTTCACAAATATGGGAGGCATTGCCCTTTTTATTATTTAAGATAAGGAAATAGGACAATTCAACCACCCAAAAAGGAAAAGAACAAGTGTATATAAGTAAACCGAAACCAATCGCACATGCATGTTTAAACAATTTTATAACAAGGTGAAAGTACAAGAAATCTCAAAGTACAATACCAAAAGAAAAAAAGAGTATAACAACTGCAAAAAACTCCAACTGTCCGACTAGTAGCATCCCGCACGACCCTGGTAGTCCTCCTGGAAACCTGAAAGTAAACGTAGGGTGAGAATACAAGTATACTCAATAGGGAAACCTATAGTTCTCGTGCACAAGTGGGGATACATCCTAATGTCTCTTGAGAACAATACAAGAAACCTAGCCAGGAATTCTATCCACCCAACCTCACCTGCCACACTCACCAAAAACACAATCACAACAGGTAGTAGTATATAAAAACAAGAGTATTGGGTACCCCACACCATTTCCCACTAGTTAGCTGCTCTTCCTAATGGTGAAAGTCCTAACGCTACCACACTCTTCTCACCCGCACACACCTGGGCCTCAAGAACCACACATCCCGCCCACACACACCTGGGCCTCACAACCTCGCATCCCGCCCGCACACACCTGGGCCTCACAACCACGCATCACGCCCGCACACACCTGGGCCTCACAACCACATATCCCATGCGCACACACATGGGACTCATCCCGAAGATTATTGGGAACATTAATAGTAACAGAACTCTCACCCGAAGACACCTGGGCCTCATCCCGAAGATTATTGGGAAAACAAACCTGCCCGAAGAGTCTTGGAACAATCCACCCCAATCGAAACCTACCTGAAGGGTCTTAGGTGTAAGGTTGCCTCAAGCCATCACAACCTAGGGAAGGAGAAGTAAGGAGCTAGTAACTATGGGAAAACACCATCTCCCATGAAATGGGAGTGTTCGACACTAAGAGCTCAACATGGGTGGTGTGCGATAAAACAAAAAGATACACACACACACACACACACACACACACACACAGATATATATATATATATATATATATATATATATATATATATATATATATACCAAACACTCAGCCCAACCTATGTCTTCTAATCAGAGAACTGATCATGTGCCTCGACACTGCTACTACGAAGTATGCATACAAAAAACAACCCCAACCCCATTTAGGTTTTCACATTTCAATAGAATCATCTTATTAGTTCCTTAACAACTGGGAAACTATCCACAACCAACCACATCAATCATTCGTGAAACATATCCCTGCCATCCACAAATCAAGTTAGGAAAACACAAGCAGCACACCAAGTCCCTTATTATTAACCAACCAACCCATTGATTATTAATCCCATTCCATTACCATGACCCACCAATCATTAAATCTTTTATTATTCACAACCCATAGTCCGTTCACATTTAATCCCATCCCTGCAGCCCCGCTTCCAACCACCATAACCACAAACACATCGAAACACATACATCATCATCCCTTGATACCATTTATCGCATCCCCACTGCCCATCACTAACATAGCATTCACACCAACCCAAAACCAAGTCAACTGCAGCCACGCTGCTCACCCGATCCACAACAACCCACAAAACACCCCCATCGCATGCCACGTATCCGAGCCAACACCCACATGTTCATTATTCCATTTTGTTTAACCAGGGTGATCACACAATGGTTCCAGATTTTAATCCGCCAACTTTATGTGATCAACTAGATTCCACATTCCACAAGGTTCCATTCACAAAAACGGTCTAGAAGATAGGGAAACAGTTAATTACGCAAGAAAAGGCCCCCAAAGACCGTGATTTTCAGTAGGCATAAGCCTATTCAATTCATAACATATAAATAGGATAAACAAAGATAAACATAACAACTTTCCCATCCCCATTCTTTAAGACAATTATTTTCTTGATTTAATGGTTCAACTATTTCTCATGAAAACAAGAGTATACCCACCCTGCATGATGCAAAAATTAGAGAGACAAAGGTAAGATCCCTACCTCAACAGGTTCTGATCACAACGCTCCCTTGGATCAACCTTAGAAGATGTCCGTCGGCGTCTGTCACTTCTGTCGGGTCCTGGAAAAACCTCCTAGGGTGGAAGTCGGAAAGGAAAGGCCGAAGGAAAGACAACAGATCCAAGCTCAGAAGTTCCACCTTTTCGTTACGATCCTGTGTCTGCTGACGGATAATAAATTGGAGCTCAGACGAAGAAGTTATGGAAGAAAAGGTGCCTTCGAGTCTCTTGGGAGAGCTCTGCTCAGAGGAATGGGGAGAAGAGGTGTGAGTTGAAAAGGAGTAGGGGACCCCCCCTTTTATAGAAGATAAAAGAAAAAGTACGTAGCATTTACTTTATGGTACACGGTGTATACTCGGCCATTTCACATGGTCACCACGCGGCTTCCAACACTACCTTCAACGCGGAAAGCGACCGTTGACTGGTCAACACACAGCTTAAAGGTGACGCATATGTGGGGAGGGACTACGCGGCGTGTAGTATTGGATACACGGCGTGTACCCATTTATTTCACACGACTCTAACACAGCACACAGACGTTGACTGTTCAACACACGGTAACACGTACGCGGGGAGAGACTACACGGCGTGTAGTTTTGGATACACGACGTGTACCCATTTATTTCACACGGCAAGGACACGACCATCAACACAGGATATACCTAGCAAGGGGGTACACAACGTGTACTCAAACTACACGGCGTGTAGTTTCAAAATTATGTAAAGTGTGGGAAAAGTCCATTTTACCCTCCAGAACACTTCGTGGCCTTCTTTTTGACAAAGGAACGAGCCATAGAGGTCCGGGCCATTACAGTAGTCAACCCTCAATGTAATGTAAGTTAATTCAACCCAAAAACTCACATTATAATTTCTTGATAATTGAAATCACCCCAAATAGGGTTGGTCAAGAACTTTGAACTATAGTTCGATTCTAACCAAAGTTATGGAAGGCTATAACGACATAATATTTAATTCAGTGATTTTATCCTTTATGCGTAAATTTACACTTATTATCTTTTCACATGATTTTTAAGGTTAACTAGGATATAAATAATTGTTTAACCATGTATAGATAATATTTACCCATAATCCATTTTTATTTTAATTTAATCATGAATGATTGTTAGTTTATTAATTATGTGATCGCGTCAAACATTGATAATAAATAGTCATACAAGTAATAGAAATAAAATAAAATATCTGATCATGATATTTACTATTGGTTAGTTTATCTAGCGGTTGATAAAGTAACCCTGATATAGGGGATAAACACCTTGAATTGTTTAAGGTTCATGTTTAAAGCATTCCACGTATCCTCCTTTCTATCTCCTTGGGTTGGTTTCTCTTCGGCTCCTAACTTGAACTGCCTCTACAAGATTTGGAGATCCATTCATTACATATGATTTTAACTCACATGCGGGTGAGAGGTAAAGGGGGTTTACATAAAAGAAACCATGGTCACACATTCCCTACATATTAATGAGGAGAAGGCACATAAGCCAACAATTTTAATTTAATAAATAAATTAAAAGGGAACCAATCATATACAATGTTCTGGTATAGCTCAAGATCATGAAAAAACATTCAACAAATTATGTATTTAATAAAACTATAATTCAAGTATTTAATAATTCTTATTAAGATAAATTATCATTGAATTGGTTAATCATTATCTTTAATATAGAATCCTTTTTATCGTAATCCTTTTTCGGAATTTCCATGAGATTCTCATCCATAACCGTGTACTTAACTTGAACCTTGGAATCAACCCGATGAATACATATAAAAAACCCCGAACATGTATTTATACTTGTATAAAATTTATTATTTGTGACATGTAACATGCACGAAGAATTATAATTGTAATAAAAATCGTACATGATGTGTAGATATTTGACCATTATGCAGATGTTAATTAAACACATATATATATATATATCAAACACCGGTCGCATGTTGTGTCCCAAATTTATTCACACAACAAAGTACATGTCTCAAGGGTTACATAATATAGTAATAAATTTATAAATCTCCATAATTTGGAAATAGTACTCCACGTGTCCCCTCACCACCATCCATCCAAAGTACACAGATGGGGAAACAATGTGTGAGGTTCACTTCAGAAATATTTGGAGTACACGAACTGCCCAGTGGGACACACACCAGGTAGAATTTGTGTTACGTGGTCACCAGATGGGGAAGACTTGTATGAGATACACGACGTGACCCTGACATGAAGGGACTACATGCTATGTCCAGTGGAACACATGACATGTAGTCTGGCTAACCATGCGCCAGTCTGTCCTGGTCAACACACGATGTAAGAATTAACTACACTGCATGTCATTAATGCACATAGATTGAGTAATTGCTGAATTACTCCTAATGCATTGAACACAAATACACGACATGTCAATTTGAGTACACGACATTTACTCGTTTGTTATCTAGACAGAACCATCGACACCTCTAGATGAGATCCTTGATTTAATTTTAATCATAAATTTTTTCGTTTCTGTTTTATGTATGAGAAATGATAATGGATGAATAACTCTAAAAAATCAGATTACAAGAATGATTAAAAATGAATTGAAAAAATAAATTATTAATTCATAAATAATCAAAAAATTATTAAAATAATTATAAATGAAAATATGACCTTACTGATACCACTTGTAGGTTCTGGGAATAGCAGAAGCGTTGGATGGTCCAGTACCAAACATTGAAAAAAATCCATAATTAATGACTAATCTAGGATAAATACGTTAATGAATGCCAGTATCAATGAAATTGAATCAAATACAAAAATAAAAAGGAGAAAACCTAGAACTGAAAATATATAATCTACATATTTTGTTTATAATTAATTTAATTAATTATAGAATAACCTCCAAGGTGATTCATTCTTCATTAATGCGTCCGACCATGGGTCAGAGGTGCGACTTCATTTCGATGTAGAATCCAAGGATATGAATCCTCTAGTGGTGATCTACATGTGCTCTATATATCTCTGGATTCCTCTGAAATAGTCTCTGGGTGCTATCACATAATATCCGTGCGCTTGAGATTTCTACCTTCGATCACCTTGAGAATCGCTTATAAAGCATTCTCCTTGATCCTGTGGAGGAGGGTCTCTCTCGTTCTTGAGATCTTTCTTAGAGAGGGAATATTTCTCTAAGCTCAAGAGATTTTTTCCAAAGATGTTTTGCATATAACGATTGTATAGCCAGTGGAATGACCCCTTGGAATTTATAGAGAATAATAACAAAATATGGAATTTAATTCACTAGGTAATAATAAATCAGTAGCATAGGTTCCATTAGGTAATTTATTATACCATTTTAAGAAACCTCATGTGAAATAATAATAGAAATTATCTTATTTCCATGACATGTTCTTAACGAATTTAATTCACCAGTTAATAATAAATAACTAGCACCGGTGTCGTTACATAATTTATTATTCCATGTGAAAACCCCGTGTCAAATAATAATAACAATGATATTATTTCTATGACATGTGCTTAACATGCACGTTATATTTAAATATTATTTGACCAAATAATTTTTAATATTGTTTATCATTGGAACCATAACTTGGTCCACCAATCCTCATCTATATTTACTAGACCTTGAATAATTAAAATTTATTTATTAAATAAATAAAACTTCATTATTAGCCGATTAATACATATTATGTACGCAATATATTCTCTAAAATAACTAATGACAAAATAAATGCAATTAGGAATACATAAAAAATTATTAAACCAAAACTAGGAATAATATTTATTCAGCTTTTTTTATAAATAAATTATTTAATAGAGATACTAGTTACACTTAGTGTCTGACCCTTTATGCCAATTTTTCATTGGCATTATACGGGCGTGCCTAAAGACGAAGATTACTGTCTAGAAATGGGTCAAGGCACCCAATAGAAAGAAGTTGATGTCGTAATGACATGTCACCTCATACGAATGCTCACTGTGTAATATAATCCTTTTGTCTTGTTATCTCCAATCAAGCGGGTTGTATGCAAGGTCCATTAACCCATGTTCTCGATTTCTCATTCGTTGACTTCCCGGAATTGAAATTTCCTAGAGAACATCATGGACATGGATTTAGTTAGGCTATATAATTTCCAATAAAGGGATTGATATATCAACTTCCATATAAGTGACAAATCATTTCTCGCATTATTCATTAAGGTAGTATTACCTGTGACACAACCAACATATCCTACCTCACTGAAAATGTTAGTATTTACCATTTTTGTCAATACATTTAAGTGTGTGAGTCATAATACCCATTAATAATAATCATAAATTATAAGGACCAATACACTCGTCCGTAGACAGTAATATCCAATGAAACATATGAATGCAGATTTTTTACCAGCGGGTCTTGTTCTCATAATATCCTCCTAGATATTACCAAGGGAGCACACCATGAAAAGTTTCCTCAAAGTTTCATGAGTCCCCACCCCTAGTATCATATATCATTTGTGACCCTTTAAATGATATCATTCAGCCATACAACTAATATTCAATAATAATGTCACGAAACTTATGATTTCTCATCATAGTAGGGATCCTCTATGACCTTTTTGGGTGACATCTATTCTTAGGACATTATCACATACTATGTCACATAGAAGAACAATTAAGATGTGATAAGGGTTTTATAAATATTCATCCAATGAATTCAGTTTTATCATAATGTACAAAGAAATTGTTTTCTAGGGAACCAACTCCAAAAAATTATTTTATCAATTAGATTATGCGCCCTGGTACCGCATGTCCCCAGTGTGACTTCCTACACCACAAAGATGGGGCTATCATGACTTGATAATAATTTTTCCTTACACTGTTGAACATTTTTTTGATTGAATTTATTGAAAAACATAATTTTTTTTCTCAAGATTCGTGTATCACTCATCTCCTTCACATAGATGATATGGTAGAGGGAGGCACATTTGACCCGGAATATTTTCATGGAGCTGTGAGAGTGTTGCTTCATCCTATGGAAAAGATTTATCATGGGATTTTATTTGATCTGCCACAAAATATTGGTGTTGCTGAGCATTACATAGATGTGTCAGGGGGTGATGATCCTTTTATGGATGCAGATGTGGAACATGAGTAGGGTGTTCATTATGATATGTCAGATGATCCCCCAGTTCCTATTGTACACGATCGATAACCATAGTTAGAGGCATAGGCATAGTGAGCATCTTTACCATGTCAGATTTTATTGCAGAGATAGACGCTGACTGGTATGTGTTGCATTTTTTATAAGTCTTTGATCCAAAGATATCCTCAACACAGTATCCATCTTGTTCATATGTTGGAAAGATGTTCATCCAATAACCAATTTCAATAGAGGTAGGGAATGGTAAAGGTGGAGAGACTGTATGTCCACCGCCTTCCATGCATGATTATGTGGATGTGGGTGTCAGATATGATATACATGGTCATTGTACGTCAGAGTAGAGATATGGAAATAAAAATCGTGGATGCATTATATACACCTAGAAGAGGAACATAGGAGTATCCATGCCACAGACGTAGGTTAGATTATTAAATGATATATATTTTTTAAATTATTATTTATATATTATTTAAAACATAATAATATATTACATAATGTGGTTTGAATCAACTAATTTCTATAATTAGAAATTCATTAATTTTTTTTTGATCAAATAAGTAACATTAATATTAATAACTACATTGGTGACAATAATGTAGTTGGGGTGGTGCCTGGGTGGTAAACCCCGTAAGCCTGCATCCGAAAACCGATGTTCAAAACAAGGAATATGTGATTTACTAATTAATATTGTAGCACTGTACCAGTACTATATCAGTGGATGAGCTATAGTAGTGGTGGTGGGTACTGTATAATTTACTGTAGTAGTGAAACTACTGTAGCTGGTACTATAGCAGTCTGAGTACTGGAGTATTTCTATTCACAGTAGGGGTCTTTGGGCCAAAAAATTGGTTTTTGGGCCTAGAATTAGGACCTTCATGCTCAAGGGCCTTTGTTCCATGTTCATGGGACCCTTGGACTTAGGCATATGGGATATTTAACCAGTCTCCTTCTACCTAGATAAAAATAGGTCTTTGATTTCATAATAAAAAGTGGCTTCAACCCAAACATAAAAAAATTACATTGGTAAAATTAATAACTACTATTGGTTATGTATATTAATACTATATAGTATTATTACCCATATTAATAATAAGAAATAATATAATTAAATTTATTATTAAATGTTAATATATTTATTATTTTTAATTTGAAAAATATTAATAACATTTAATAATTAATTTAAGATGATTACTTATTATACATAATATGGATTATAATACTAAGTATTAAGATAATAAATAATCATCTTAAATTAATTATTTAATATTACTAATATTATTATTTTCAATTATAAAAATATTATTAATATTAATATTATATATTATCTTATTTATTATATAAGTAATTAATTAATAATACGACATAATATTATGGCCTTTGAGGAATCCTACTGTCCTGGTGATTCACTCCAAGCCGAGGGACAAGAAATGGTCATAGGCCTTTGGCAATGAATTAAATGGAATATCATCCTTGGAAGCATCAAGACTAACTCCATGATCATCTTCCAAGCTCTTACAGGTAATGAAAACACCCCTTAGTGTATCACATACTTAATCAAGAGGTGAAAAGATCTTCTGACCAATAACATGGTGTTCTCTCACACTTGGCATGAAGGTAATAAGATTGTGGACTTCCTTGCCTCTATGTTGACCCTCAATGAGTGGATCATCCTCTTCTCTAGGACCAGATCCTTTCCTACAGAGGGCTTCATGTTTGTGATAGCTGATGCTATGGGGCTGCTTTTTTTAGACCGCCTTAAGGGGAGGGTTCGGGTTTTGTGTCATGGTTTTCTTTGGTTTTAGATTTCCTATTTTTTTATTATTTCTTGTATCCCTTATTTCAATGAAAATAAAATAAAAATTGTTTGGTGTTTAGCTAGATATTGAGAATTATATAATTATTAAATAGTAAATATTCTTTTTAAAACTTATTATCTTGTTTACATTATTATACAATAAATATTACTTATAATGATACTAATTATATCAAAAAAATATTAATATATTATTAATTAATAATAAATAATACAATTGATAATTAATAATTAATTTATATATTAAAAAATTAAAAATAATTTTATCAACAAAAAATTAAACATCGATTATTAATTACAATCTTAAAGGAATAATATAATCATTAACTAGTAACTATTTCTTTAAACCCAAATTATTTTATTTACATTATTAAACAATAAATATTAGTTTTAATTTTATTAATAATAATAATAATAGAATTATATATTAATAATTAGTAACAAATAAAAAATGTAAATATATAACTAATAATTGTATCACTGTAATGCTTACCCACTTCCAGCACTCACAAAAATCTCTAGCTTAGCTTCTCCCCAATGCATGCCGCTAGTTTTTCCTTCTTTTAAAATTTTAAATAATCTCAAAATATGATACCGTATCTGCCATCATATTATTCCCATCAATCCCACCTCTAATGCCTCTTATTTTTAAAATTTAAAACAATACACGCCTCTTATAAATTTTAGTCACGTCTGTTCATCATATGTAGTTAAGGATATGGGCCTGGAGGACGGTAATCGGGCATGCATACTGTGTAAAATTATTTTTGATATCCTCAATGGGGTGACCATATAAACATTAAGGATGTGTTGGAAAGTGTGCAAGTAATGGAACCACATGAATCATGGTCCGAACATTACAGACCAACAAATGCTCTGATCCAGATTGATTTCAGGTTACCTTGTTAAACTCCTCACCCACAAACGACATACTCCCCTTATTTGAGTAATGGAGGCAAAAACTAAAAGGGACATTCTTTTGGATTTTTAACCCCCTCTTTAATAATATTAGTGTATTCTAACTAAGGCCTACTATTCTACTAAGACCACAACTCGAGTGTAGTTCATCTCTTTTTTGTCTGCAAACCTACCACCAAACAATTACGTATCCCAAAACCCATGAAACAATTTAGTCTTACTAAAAATGTGGGGATTCTCATAATCACCACCCATCCAATACACTAAAAATTATGGTATATGATGTTCAATATTTATTTTAATCAACATTCCCAGAAATTGATATATACGCACCGAAAAATGTTAATACACGTGACCATTTAATAGATGCATCTCAAATATAATATTTAAATTGATTCATATGACATGTGGGTGAACCCATATTTATATTTCATAATTTTTACTTATAAATATTGGAAATTCACTTCCACTGTAGTTAGCAGTGATATAAATTGTTTCTCTAAAAAATAGGTAATCCATGGTAAATCACAATACAATGGCATTCATAATAACATAATGATAATGCATAATTCTCTTATAAGTGATAAGTTATTAGAAAAACATACATTAAATAAAACCCATAAATCTTTCCATGATGTATTACTATTGTTTAATCAATAAATTGTTGCTCATATTCCCCTATTTAACAATAGAAATTGAAAATGTTATGTTTTTAAGCAATGGATTTAGTGGCACACAAATTTGTATTCAAATACAAAAACCAAGTAGATTTTGAAAGATCACATCAAGAGAAGCATATTTATAGGTTTATAATAGAAGGAGGTTGGTTACTATAGTCATTAGATCCCACTACCACATATTTCTAACATAACTTATTTTGGATTTAAAGAACTATTATTATATTCTCAGTTTTACTAGGAACATCATGTCCATTTAATTCCTTAACATTGAAATATTTATTATGATGTTTTAAAATAAAGAATGATAATTTTTTAACAATAAAATTTATCATGCTATATCACAACACAATAATGGTATTTATATATTAAATCATGAAAACCACGTATTGAAAATTGATAACAAAATAAGTTTGCATGACTCATTTCAAACCCAATTATGGCATCATTATATTGGTTATTTAAACAATAATCATTTGAAACTGTTTTATGAAGATTATCAGTTAGACATTTTTGAGCTAAAACTAAATGAAAAATTTCACACTTCTTGACAAGGAAAAAGAAACAAACCACTATCTGGTGGAAATGATAAAAGGGTTATAGATCTTCTAGAATTGTTACAAATTGATGTCAATGGTGTGTCATGAAAGTATTTCATTATCCTTTAAGAGATAATCCTTTCAAATTACAACATACACACTAAACCATGTGGCAACAAATGTTCCAAATGGTATCCCATACCAGTTATATATGGATTGGGAAGGAATTTGTTTTTCCAAAAATTCATTCATGGGGATTTGAGACAGTTTTTAAGGATATAACATGAAACAAAAGTAGTCCATGAAATAAATAAGTGTATATTTATAGGATATCCTAATAAAACTAAAATATATTATGTATATAACCCTTTAGATAAAATAATTATTGTTACCAAATATGGTGACTTTTTATTGGTTGAAAATGATGACCCTATTTTCTATAAGGAGGCAATATAGAGTTCATAAGCTGCAAGATAGAAATAATCCATGAATTGAAAAATGGATCCCATGTATCAGAACTATGTATGGGATCTAGTTGACATCCATATTCATATAAATATCCTTGGTGTAAATGTGTATTTACGAGAAAAATGGCCATGAATGTTAAAGTGAATAGATATATAGAAAAGATAGTGACTAAAGGGTTTAAACAATAATAAAAAATTGGATACAATGATAACTTTTCACTAATTTCCATTTTTAAATACCTGAGAATTCTACTTTCCATAGAAATTATTCATGTTATAAGGGTTCAATATCTAGGGTTATATTGAATCTATAATGTTCTAACTACATCGGTTTAAGAAAATAAATTTAGTATTGTTTTAAACCATTACAATTGTATTTATAATATTTTTTTACAATCCTTTCATTTTCATTTATTTATTATTTTTATGAAATTAATTTTATTTTCAACAACTTTTAAGATATCTAGGATTGGTTTCAAATTTTGTTTAGATTTTTTTATAATTTATATTTTATAATATTTAAAAGTTATACACTTGAAATTTAATAGTTTATCCTATGTTCCAAGTAGTTGACATTGAAAGCTTATAAAATATTAACGGTGGCTAAAATATTAATTAAAATTGAAACACTAGATAAATAAGTAAAAATGGATTATAGTAATAATAATATATTCACTTCAAAAGACATAAAATATGTATGCAAAAAAAGTACAATAACTTTCTATGGGGAGGATATTTTTGCCCACATGGTGATCTGCGAAGGGTATGCTTGTATTGAGATCACTGAGCTCTTTGATATGGTTGAATCTAATGAATGGGTGAGGGATGATCCTCAGGCCTTAGAATGTTGACCATCGCATGCTCCACCTTTGTGTCAAAGGGAGGAGGTGTCCAATACATGTCATACATTGCTCCCGATCCTTCTCCCACAAGGGTAGTAGAACGACCTTCCATCATCATAGTGGTGAACCAAGGATGTGATGGATCTAAACCTCAGGTTGGAGAGAATTACGGATATCCATTCAAGTGCGAAATATCCCGTGCCGCCTGATACACATTCACAATCGGCTAAGGCTGGACTGCTAGTGGGATGACCTCTACCTATAGTACAGGTGAGGGCTCATGTGTAGGATGACAGAGTCTACTTCGTAGTTTTTGTGGCTCCTCATCATCATCAACTACTAGAGGATGTTCCTGTGTAGAAACCTCCACTCCCAAGGTAAGAAACTCCACTCTCTAGGATGGAATCTCAAAGAAGCTCCCATGAATCACATAATAAGATGACCTCAGCTCCAACATTTCAGCATGGACCACTGCCCGGCTAAGGATCCCCTCATCCTCTATATCACTCATGAGAATAATATTATCTGATTGTGTACACTGTAAAGATATTAAAAATGAATTATAAAATTTTTCAGTAAACAAAATAATGGAAATTTGTTAACATACCATATTATGACACCCTCTTACGTGTTGGTCAAGTTATCATATAGACTTGAGTCTATACCATGGCTCATACTCAACCTTCTCTAAAAGATAGAATCACATCATATGTACACCCTGTATATGAATGTTTGCACGTCTTCCCCAGAGGTCGATATAGTCATCATGTATGCGGTGCCTATCCACATCCTGCCTCCCTATAAGCTTCACGTGATGAAGTTCTCGTGTCTGTCTTGGATATAATGGATTCGGATGAACATAGTAAAACTGTTGCATGTCTCTATCATGTCACCACCACTAAATAATATAGAAGTGAATGAGAGGCACTATAGCCACAACACCATGAAGTCCTGTAGTACAGTATGCAAGAAACTGGTCTAGTATTTCCCATTATGGAATCCATGTAACATGAAATGACATGTGACCTTTGTCAAAAAATATCCTTACTAAAAACCAAAATTGGTGATATTATTTAATTTTTTAGACAATGATAGATTGTATATAATTACATGGTCGAGTAGTATATTATCCAACTTGAGTCGGTATGCACCCAAATGGTGTGTTAAAATCATCACGAATCTATGTCTCTAACTATACCTATAAAACACAACATTGAAAGTGATAAATAATAATAAATTAAAATAAATAACTACTACTAGAATAAGAAAATTATTGAGATGAGTGATCATTTCTGGGTCAACACAGAGCATCATATGGAACCTCTACTAGCAGTGGAAGACCAGCAAGCACATGGCATAATGAAGGGATGTTCTCCCATACCCACATCTAAAGAATGATTATGCATCCCCTGAGATCTGTGTGGTATCTACGGTATACCATTCATAAGGATTCGTATGTCTATTCCATGAATGTTGATCCATAGTTGTATGTCCCAGTCCAATAAAAGTCCACCAGTAGGCCTAGAGACATCATGTGCATGTTAATACCTAAGTGATCAGAACACAGGATCCCTCCAGTGATCCATAATATATATGCACCGGCATAACTCATGGTATTCTGGTCACCAGAATCATCATGTATATTTTGAAATAGTCCAAACTATGGCTCCATCTAGATCATAGTTATCAACTCGCAATATATATCCCTACGATCAGAAAAAATGTCAATGCTAAACAATCTCTGAACAAGGTTAGGCCAAGATTCCCAGGTGAGTCCGAGAATGGATTCCAAATGGATAGGTAGACCGAGTAGCACTGCCACTTCCTCAAGGGTGATGGTCATATCTCCCTTAGGTAGGTGGAATGTGTGTGTCTTTGGTCTGCACCTCTCAATAAGGGAAGTAAGAAATTGATGGTCAAAAAATGTGAAATCTGATATTACAATTTCGTAGAAGCCAGTATGATGGGGGTATGGTATAATAGAATGTGTAGGTGGTGTTTGATGAAAATAGTGTTCTCAATGCACCCTAATCTCTTGAACATCACCATCATCTAGCATGACCTGCGAAACATGCCTAGCCTAATCAGTGAGTAGTATGGTATCATCTATCTGCATGTAAAATAAATTAAATGAGTCGTAAGTGTAAAATGTATGTATAACATTATGGTCAGTAGAATGATATGACTTATAGAATATAGGATATGATATGTTTATTCACATTGTTTTATTATGTTATTTCATACAAAAAATAAAAGGGTGTGTCTTCATGGTTTTCAAATCATATTACTAAAGTGTTTTTAGATATGTTTTTAATTAGAAAAGGTTGTTTTGTAAGATATGGTATTATATATTTATATATATAATCTTTTCATCTTCGTTATCTAAAAGTTTACTAGAAAATGGCTTTCTTTGTAATTTATGTATGATTTCCCACATGATGGTATGTCTCATGATTATTTTCTCACATGTTTTCTTTATAGATTTCCCATTAAAAGATTTATTATGCATTAATGTCACCGCTAATACACTTGTTATATTCCTTTTAATGTGAATATGAAATACTTATTGTTATTTGATAGTAAAAGTACTTGTAGATGGAATAAAATTATATAAAATTAAGAATATTATAATAACACCATATAATTAACAATATTATAAGATCCCATAAGATACAATACATCATTGTGGATGAGAGTGGGAACTTTATCCCTCAATGGTAGGGAATTGTTTCTAGGTATGACCTTATAGATGACATATGGTGCATATGAAACATTTCCCTTGTTCTCAAGGCCATTCCATCTCATTTTACATCATGTTGGACTATAATATACCACATTTATGTAGGTTCCAAGTACAGCGGAAGTGAAGGAGCTACAATGCCAAAATTTTATTTTTTTCAATATTCAATGATCAATCTAGGATATATGAGATGATGAATTCCATGATCCATGGAATTGAATAAAATAAATAAAATAAAGTAATAGAAACGAAAAACCAAGAGACAAGATCAACATATATTGTTAATAAATAATTTAATTAAATAATAATTGCCTCCAAGGTTTATTCTTTCTTCATTGATGTGGATGGCCATAGATCTATAATGCACCATCATTGAATTGTATAAATAAACGGTAGATCTCCTCTAGTTGTGATGCACATGTTATCCATGAATCTATGTAAGTCACCAAAGGAGTCTCCATGTACTATCATGAAAGATCATTGCGCTTGTGTTGTCTGCCTTGAATCGCCTAGAGAACCGCTTTCAAAGAGTACTCCTTGATCCGGTGGATGAGGATCACTCTTGTTCTTTATAGAATTCTTGGAAAAGAAATTACTCTCAAGGATTGATATGTTTTGTCCAAAATTTTGTGCACAACATGAAATGGATTCTCTTGGATTTCCCTTGGCTAATGATATAATAATATTATCCGGAATTTATTTCACTATGGTAATAATAAAATAATATTCACAAGTCCCTTTAATTATTTCATTATTCTTAGAGAAACCCCCATGTCAAATAATAACAAAAATATTATTATTTCTGAACATGAACTTAACTTTCCAGTTATATTTAAATATTATTTGACCAAATAATATTCAATATTATTATTTATCACTAGACCCTTAAACTTGGTCCCCCAATCCTCTATAATATTTATCGCACCTTGAATAATGACTATTTTATTTATTAAATAAATATCACTTCATTATTCACTGATAAATATGTAAATAATATAATCACCAAAATAGAAAATATTTATTTATTAATTATTCCTCCCATTATATATTCTCTCGAATAACTAGTGACCAGATAAATATGACCATGCATAAATGAATAATTTTTAAACCACGACTGTGAATAGTATTTATTCAACTGCTTAAATAATAAATTATTTAATTGAGATTCTGTATACACTTAGTGTGTGAACCTTTAGGCCTTTTTCTCAGTGTAATTAGGTGAGCTTGCGTAATGTTCAAGGTTAGATTCTTCCAACACACCGAGGCACCCATGGAGAATGAAGTTAATGCTCCAATGAGAAGGGGCCTAAAATTCCCATGAGTCTCCACCCTTGATAGCATGTATCCTCTGTTTCCCTTAAAATTATATCATCCAACCATATAATATATATTTAAGAGTATTTTCACAGCACTTCTGGGTACTCATCATAGTGGGGATCTTCTTTGACCTTTTAGTACGACAACTACTCTTAGAACATTATAACATAATATGTTCAGAAGAAGAAAAATGATGATGTGAAAATTAGTTAATTGATATTCAAAACAATTAATATATGTTTATCATAAAGTACAAACGAGTTGAATCTAGGGAACCAACTGCAAAAGACTCCCACTTGTAGTAGATACAACTAATAACAACCTTCAGTCTGTTAGCTCTCACTTGATATTCATGCTTATATTGATATAGGACTTTAGTCAAGGGGTCCACCACATTCTCTTTCATGGGTAGTCTCCTCGCTAAAAATTAACCCCTCTGATGAAGATCCCTCAAGAGATGATACTTTGAGAGTATTCTATTTGTCTATTGATGTGACGTTGAATATTTTGCAAGAGACATCACTAGTGTATTATAACAATACAATGTGATAGGGTCTTTACTGCTAGGTACCACATCAAACTCCTAGTCAAATTTCTGAATAAAAATGGCTTCCCGGGATACATCAAAAGCTTCTATATACTCGGACTCTACTATCGAATCAGTGAAAACTAGCTTTTTTGAACTCTTCCAGCTCAAAAATCATCTGTTGAGACAAAAACAAAATATCCTGATTGTGACATTAGATCATTATGATCTATCTAAAAACCAGCATCAACATACCCTATGATGAAAATCTCATTGTCTTATCCATACCCTAGGAACATATCCTTAGTTCTTATCAGATACTTAAGGATATCCTTAACACCTATCCAATGCTATTCTCCTTGATCTACTTTATATCAAAATACCATACTCAATGTATAGGAAACATCATTTCTAGTACATGACATGGAATACATGATTGATCCTATCTTTTATGAACATTGGATCTTATTTATTCACACTTTCACTTATTGTTTACGGGGACACATTTTATTAGAAAGATGGAAGCCATGTGACATTGTAACCAATCCCCTCTTGGATTGTCCCACACTAAATGTCTTTATTATTGGGTCAATATATGTAATTTAACTTAGTCCAAGAAGCCTGTTAGATCTATCACGAATGATCTTGATCCCTATAATGTATGATGATTTTCCTAAGCCTTTCTTGGAGAAGCACTTGTTAAAATAGTTCTCAACTAATTATAATACTTGTATGTTGTCTCTAGAAAGTAATATATCATCAAAATACAATACAAAGATAGTGAAAATATTACCACAAACCATTTTGTAAACACACGACTCACATTCATTTTTAATGAAGACAAATTCTCATATGGATTCATCGAATCAAATGTTCCATGAATTTGAATATTAATTCAATCCATAAATGGATATCTACAACCTGAAAACCCTTTTGGAATCATCTAGTTTCACAAAACCTTCTGGTGGGGTCATATAAACATCTTCAAGAAGGTTCCCATTAAGGAATGATGTTTTGACATCCATCTTCTAAATCTCATAGTCATGGTTAGATTTTATGGAATGTATGATTCTGATGGATTTTAACATGGAAACTAGAAAATGGTTTCATCATATTCAATTTCTTGACACTATTTGAACCCTTAATCCACTAGCATTACTTTATAAGTACTAACATTACCTCCCATGTATAGTTTCCCCTTGAAAAACCATTTACATACAATAATATTTATATTAACTGTCACATCGACCAGAACCCAGAAAAAGTTCTCATACATGGAATCCATATTAGAATTCATAGCTTATATCCATCTTGTAGCTTTTGAGCTCTCTTATGCCTCCTTGTAAGATGGGGATTCAACATTGTCCAACAAAAATGAGTCACCATCATTGATAACTATAAAACCATATCTATCTGGTTCTCATACCTCGCTTACACTCCTACTCAATACTTGTGTTTTGCGAACTACTTCTTCCAGAGGGACCTATGGAACTTGTTCCTATACCAACTCCATTGTATCTTGAGAACCGTCTTCATTAAAGATGATGTTTCTACCATTATCATTTCTGAGGATGTTCTCCCTCAAAAGAAAGATTTCTTGTCCGGTGACAACCACTTTCTTATCTGAGGGGTTGATAGGTAGTATCCCTTTATTTCCTTTGGATACCCTAAAAAAATATACACTTCATGTCTTGAGGTTCTAGTTTTTTTCTTAATAATTCCTTAACAAACGCCTCACATCCCCATACACATGTTTTTGAAAAAAATGATTTCATTCCACTCTATAGATTAAAAGAAAATCCATTTTTCTCATTAGTTGGTACACAATTTAATGTCTATGCCCCTATTTTTAATAAATATCCCCAAAAGGATAAACAAATATCTACATGACTCATCATAGACCATACCATTTCCAACAAGGTATGATTCCTCCGTTCACTAACACCATTCCACTATGGTGTATAAGGTGGAGTGAGTTTAGATAGAATCTAAAAATCCCATAGAATGTCGATATACTATTGGTTAAGATATTCTCCACCTGGATCCAATCGAAGCTTATTTATCTTCTTACCATGCGGATTCTATACTTCATTCTTGAATTACTTGAATTTCTCAAAGGATTCAGACTTATACGACATTAAGTATACATAGACATATCAACTCAAGTCATCAGTAAAAGTTATGAAGTATGAATATCCACCTCTATCTTCTATTATAAATGTTCCACACACATCATTTGGTACCAATCCAAGAAGCTCTGTGGCCCTTTCATCCTATCAATTAAATGATGGTTAAGTCATTTTTTCTTGTAAGCAAGCATGATATCTATCAAGTAGTTTTTTCTTAAAAGAGTCTAAATAACTATCTTGATAGAGCTTTGTTAGACACTTCACGATTACATGACAAAGATGGTGATTCCACAACTGTGTGTTATATGAGTCGTGTGAACATGATTCGTTATCAATTTCCAACACATGGTTTTTATAATTTAATACATACATATTGTTATTTAAATGTTCCATACTAGAACATATTCTTTTCTTTTAAAAGAAATAACATTCATTTCCAAACTTTAAAATAATCCCATTAGTATCTAAATGTGATACAAAAATTATGTTTTTGGTTACATTAGGTACATAATAATAATCATGTAAAACCAAACTTATTCTCGTAGGAAACTAAAGGTGGTACTCACCAATGCCAATAGCATCCAACCTCACTTCATTGGAAGCTCAAAGATCCACATCTCCTATGGAAAATTTTTGAAATCTACTTGGTTTCAGCATTTTGATACAGATGTGAGCACCACAAGATGTATCAAATACCCAATGTGTAGAAATGGAAATATTGAACATGATAACGAATGAACCTTTGGATTCACATTACATTTGGGTGCAGTTCCTCTTCCTATGTCCTATCTTTCCACAATAAAATCATACAACCTCCTTTTCCTGTCCCTTTATTTGGATATTCTTTTTCTTGGTAGGATTGCTTGTGGGATTTAAACTATTTATAAATCATAGAACCCTTTTCCTTGACAATCATTTTCCAATTCACCATAAATATTGGGGGTCTGTAATGCCCCATGTCCTTATCCACATGGTGAATCAAGGTTAGAAGTTTAGAGAGACTCTTCTCATTATTGTTCATATTGTAATTCAAAATAAAACAAGATAAGGGCTTGGAATGTGATGAAAGTACGAGATATTTACTCAATTCATCTAGGAATTTAATCCCTAAGATTTAAAGACTCTCAATTTAGCCCATAATATTTACTACATGTGGACCAGTTCCAACATACTCTCCATGTTTAGTTGTTAAAAAAGAGTTGGATATCTAATACCTCTCTTGTCTCTCAATCTTTTGATAGAGATATTTATGTTGATACATCATTCTATAAGCATCTATTTCATCATTTTTCTTCAAGAGATCATTAGACATGGGTGGTATCATGAAGCACTAAACATCTTTAGCATCATTCAGATAGCTATCATAGTGAGATAGTTCTTCATCACTCTCCTCATTTCTAGGAACAATTCGTAAGGGTTCTTACAACACATACAATTTCTTTTCATGGTGAAGGATGACAAGTAGGAAACATTTCCACTACTGGAAATTAGTTCCATTGAGAAGGTTTTCCTTCTCGTGTATGGATCAAAATTATATGCTTTATGCCATTTTTTATGTTGTTTCTACAAATAAGATGAGCATAGTTTTACTACTTTATCTGATAAAATTTAGAAAAATAATGAAATATTATATTTATTAGTCTCCCACTATTTTATCAGAACCCAAAATTCCATTATCCATTGGCTATGGGATATTGTATTTCATGGATATTCTAGTGGAAAGGATCCATATTCCATTCTTATTACCCCAACATTGGTTGGTCGAGAAACTCTAATGGTTTTAGGTAGGCATTACAAATGCCAACTGCATTAATTCACAGTACCTTGATTTGTTGAGTGGACACCCCAATATTGAAATCATTAATTTACATTTTCTCAACCTTTTCAACCCAAGTACACCAAGTACTGATTGCTATTCAACCCTTGATATTTCAACCAAGTTATGTTAACCCAAAAACTCAAATTAGGATTCCATGATAATTGAATGCATTCTAACTTTGGCAGGTCAAGCACTTTGAACTATGGTTCAATTCTAACCGTAATAATGGAAGGCTGTACCAAAATAATATTTTATTGATGGATTTTAACATGTGTGCATAAATTTCCAATTATTATCTTTTCAAAATCATTTTAACATTATGTAGGATATTCTTAAGTGATTAACAATTCCTTAGATAATATTTATTCATAAGTTAGTATATTTTAATTCCGTCTTGCATGATTATTAATTCATTAATTACGTGATCATGACAAAACATAAATAATTAATAAAAATGAAACTAACAGAAATAAAATAATGAGTATGATTATGGGATTTCTCTAATGGTTAGTTTATTAAGAAATTGATAAAATAACTATTGTCCTAGGGGAGAAACACCTTGAGCCTTTGAGGATTATGTTTACAGCTTTTCACCTGTCCACCTTTTAATCTCCTTGGATTTGGTTCACCCCAGCTCCAAACATGAACCACCTCCACTAGATTAGTATCTCCATCCATTACATATGATTTCACTCACTTGAAGGTGAAGGGTAAAAGGAAATTTACATAAAATTAACCATTTTCAGACATAAACTACATATTAATGAGGAGAGAAAGTACACATTCCAAAAATTATTTTAAAAATAATTTAAAAGGAAACCAATCACATACAAAGTTCTAGTCTATATCATGATCATCCACATGCATGAAATGAATTTTGTATTTAATAAAATTAGTAATCAATTATTTAATATTTATTATTTAGGATAAATCTCACTCAAATTAATTAATTATTATATTTAATTAATCAATAATTTTATCTTAATCATTTTCTAAATTTCTTTGATATTCTCATCCATTATAATTTTAAAAAATAAAAATTCTTTTAAAAGTAGCCTTTTACATAAATATACCTTGGATGTAACATGGTGAATACCTGTCCAAATCTACCCAACATTCATTATACTCATATATTGTTTTACTCTTGTGATATATGGAATAAATGATTGAATTCCTACTACCACAACATGTAGTTCACAGATGACTATACAAATCATATTATTTTTTCGGCCATGTGTTATGATATAATGAACATAGAGTAACAACATGTAGAATGGCTTATAAACGATATACATATATGAAAATTATATAGATATATTTTTTATTTCTACATAATTTTATAAAAGTACTCGGTGTGTAGACCTGATCTACATGGTGTGTACTACCACTACCGTCTATTCGAAGTACACGCTTAGGGAATTAGCGTGTGAGGTGTAATTCATAATTATTTGAGTACACGACATGTCCAGTTGGCCACACACTATGTTAAATTGGTGTCTCTTGGATTTCCCTTAGATAATGAGAGACTAATATAACTAGGAATATATTTCACTAAGGTAATAAAAAATAATTTTCACAAGTTTATTTAATTATTTCATTAATCCTAGCGAAACCCCCATTTCAAATATTAAAAACAATGTTATTATTTCCTAACATGATCTTAACTTTGGATTTATAATTAAATATTATTTAATCAAATAGTATTCAATATTATTATTTCTCACCCGACCCATAATCTTAGTCCTCCAATACTCTCAAAATTTATCACTCCTTGAATAATGAATATTTAATTATTAAATAAATATCACTGCATTATTCGCTGATAAATATATAAATATTTATTAAGTATTCCACCAACAATATATTCTTTCGAATAACTAGTGACAGAATAAATTTGCTCAGGCATACATAGATAATTATTAAACTAGGACCGTGAATAATAATAATCCAACTCATTAAATGATAAATTATTTAACTAAGATTATGGATACACTTAGTGTGTGACCCTCTAGGCCTCTTTAATAGAGGAATTAGGCCAACCTTGCTAAAGTCCAAGGTTAGCATCTAGCAACATGGAAAGGCATCCATAAAGAATGAAGTTAAGGAAAAAATGACATGCCACCTCATACAAATTCTTACAGTGTAATATATTCCCTTTATCATAATATCTCCAATCAATTGGGTTGTATGCCAGTGCCATCAACCTATGTTCTTGAAATATCTTTCTTTGACATTCCTAAAATAGAAATTTCATAGAGAACACAATGGACATGGATTTATTTAGGCTATATAATTTCCATCAAAGGGCCTATGATATTAACTTCCATCAATGAACATAAGGTATAAATCATTTCTTTCATTATTAATTAATGAAATATTACTCATGACACACCCAATGTACTCTACCTCACCATGAAAATATTTCATCATAGTTTTCATCAGTACATCAAAGTACGAGACTCATAAAATCTATTAATAATAATCTTAATGTTTAAGGACCAATACAAACATCTATAGATAGGAACATCCAATGACACTTATAATGTGGATTTTTTACTGTTAGTGTAATGCCCCAACCCCAGTTACCCAGAGTTGGTACATTATTACATAATATTGGCATGATCACAAAAGATCAAGTCACGAAAGAATGATTAGTTTAGTAGCCTTGGAAACACTAGATATATTCATATGTCTTACATTACATCATAAAGTGAAAAAAACTAAAACAACATCTTGTATCAATATCCCCTCATACATTCCCTGCAGGCCATTCATAAAATACTTCTTCACATCTTGGGAGAAATTAAAACATTGAAATGGGTGAGCTCATATGCTTAGTAAGGATAATAATATAGCAGACACTTTCATAAATAAACATAAACATTTAAGGAAATGTATAACTAAAAAAAAGCCTTTTAAACATGAAATTCAACATAATATGGAAAAGATAAAATGAAATAATTCCATTTACTTATTCACATGGATATTCTACTAGTCGAATAATCACATGAAATATCAATAACTACTTTCATAATGATGGAATGCATAATGCCAGACTATCATAACCACATAGTCAAGGCCTTGTGATAAGAATACCAATAATATTTTTTCAAGACCATTTTCCAAGAAACTAGGTGGTCTCATGAGACCTACCGATGCATTTAGTAGCTATTGAGGGCTCCACCCGTCACTTATTAAGTCCAATGCATTCCTCATATGAACAAGTTTAAACATAACATAAACATTCGTATTAAAACTAGCATAAGAAATGTCAATACTTTCTCTATATACCATGAATGGTATAAAAATAACACATCCATAGTAAAACATATCAAAAAACCTTCAATACTATATTGAAATTTGGTATCATAATAAATCAACTTCAAATAAGCTTAAATTCCATCAAAGGATGTTGACATAGATGAAATCAAAACTATTTGAGATAAATATATATTTTTTTGAAATCATTTAAAAGTCACATAATTATAAAATAAAACATTTACTTTCAAAATATTCTTATAATATTGTAAGGGATGCTTTGAAAATTTTATAATGGCGGAAAATAGCCACACCCACCGTATAAGTTAAAAAAAGACATGCTTACCTTAATTCTGTCGAAAAGGTTAAAAAGGACCTTGTTTGGAAAACGATAGAAAGATTCATTTATAAAATTCTTATAAAATATAAAACAAGGGTATAAATTTCTTTAACACATTGTATGTAAAATATTAAGAATGATTTGAAATACATTTTTGAGAAACATGGATGTGGATGATAAAGAGGTCCCAGTAGATAATTATGTATAAACAACCTCGGATAATGATAAGATTGTGAAATAAACCCTTACCTTGAACTTTTCCTTGGTTGAGGGTATGTTAAACTACTGTATAATGGTGAAAAAATTGTTATTAAATTATACAAGAATCATATAAATTAATATGATATCATATATGTTCTTTTAACATTACTTTGTTAGTAATATTTTTATATTATCGTATTTTCGGGTGTTAACTGATTCGTTTTCCTTTATATTATTTGTTACGTAAGTTATATTTATTATGGATAGGTTGTATATTATTCATATCCAGAATTATATGAAGTCTTTAAAAATTATTTTTAACAATAAAATGAAAATTATTCTTGAATGGATACGATGGGTAATGAATCTCATCGCGTTCGTGAAGACGGTAGTCCGTACGTACGTACGAGCGACAATATCATTCTTTTGATATTAAAATAATATATAATTGAGTGTTTTATCATATATAAAGAATAATTATCATGTTTTATTTATTATTTAAATGAATTAAACATCATTATTATACCCATATAAATAATAATGTATTGAATAACAATTACACGACAACATGGAGACAACAAGCCGTACGTACGCACGTATGGTGACAAGTCATTCAGGGGATGGATAAAATAATGAATATGGTTGTACCATATTAATAATAACATCAAATTATATAGGAGATACTGGAGTTATTATTTTATAATTGAAATAACAAATAACAAAGAAGTTGAAGAAGAAAGGAACATGAAAGAGGGTGGTGAAAACATTACCTCTTTTCGGGTTCTTCCTTTTGATTTGATCAAAAGAGCTCTTTAGGTTGAATTTTGATCAAACTAGTGCCTCTATGATGAAGTGAGGGAAGTTGAGATAATATTTGGGCAGGGTTTGGCCGATCCAAAAGGCTTTCAAGTTGTGAATTAGAGATAAGGGGGAGTTCCCTTTTATAAGAGGGGTGAGATGCAACTTAGGAAAAGCTAGAAATATTATTTTATAATAAATTAATATTGGGTTTATAATGGATCAAAAGGATATTATTTAAATGTTATGGTGGGGAAAGGTCTAAAACCACTCAACCAATAAGTTTTAGACAGGTTTGGGTCACTATATTAACCTTATCTTTTAGTTTTAACTCTTAGTTAATTAGTTTGACATTTGCCACGTCTCTTTGTATTTTTATATTATATAGTTAATAAACATACTATATACCTCTAAGCGACCCCCAAGTGGTCCAATAATGATAAAACTATAATTATATAAGTCCTTTGGCCGAACCTTATATTTTTAGAAATATGATATCAATTAATAATATGATATTTTTTTTAAAAACGCTTTTATGTCAATTTTGACACTATTGGGTATTTTGTCTTTGATAATTTCATAACAACATTATTACATAGAAAAAAATTTATATAACCAATAATAATATGTCATATTAACCTAGAAAATTAGTGTAATTAATAAAAAGTCTCAAATTTCATTTATTTTGATATTTATAATATCAATTATTTTATTATTTAATTAATTAGGTAATTACAACATCACCATTGTGTTATAAATAAATTAAATTATTTAATGTATAAAAATTATAAATAAAATACCATTATGTAGGAAATACTTTTATATTTCTAATGAATATTTATAATCGAAATTATCTTATGTATTACCCTATATTAAAAATGTTTTAGTAATTAATCTTTTATTTTAACCCTTTTAACTCTTCTTTGAATTAAATAATAATAAAACTCCTAATCTAATCAAAGTGGGCCTAAATGATAATGTTTTATTTATAAAGTTGTTTTTGGTTGAGATAAACTTGTCCAATAGAATTAGGACATGTGTTAGTGCAATATTAATAACATTTTTACCCTTAATTACCCTATTTACTTTTAACTGTGGTAAATAAAAGTAAAAAGTTACTATTCACCAAAAATTATTTTTTATCTTATTGAACCAAATTTTAATCCTTGATATTAACCGTGTCTCTCAGATTTTTGAAATATCACTCACAGAAGCGGTAAAATTAAGTTTTACATGAATTTCCAAATTCACCTAGGAGGTGGCTAAAAGACGGTGAAAAGTTCAATACAATTTTTATATATCTAAAATTATTCTAAACTAACTCCAATAAATTACATTGAACTTATATAGGTATTATGTATCTATTTTTTACTTTAATTAAATTTAAATAAAATAAATAATTATTTAAATAAAAATTCCGTTTTAAACTATAACTCAGTGTTTTTTCACTATTCATCAAAAACTGAATGTTTTCAAAAAAATACCAAAAATTCAGCCAAAGCTAATTTCGATATTCTGAATCCAAAAATGAAGTCCATTTTTAAAGATAAAATCTATAAAATTTCAAAAAGTGGTTATTACTATTTATAACGGCTAGTTCGATTGGTTGTGGTGTGTGTTTGAACTCGAAGTTGCGTACAACACACACTACTGTATTATTCAAAGAGAAGCGTACGATGGAAGAATGGGGTGTTAAATTCTCCCCTCCTTCAAATAATTTTATCCTCAAAATTTCTAGAATACTACTGCATGAAAAGACTATGTTGATTCTTCATCATAAGTTCCTCGGGTTCCCACATTGCCTCTTCCATTTTATGGTTTCTCCATAGAACTTTTACCAGACGAGTCGTCCAGTTTCTCAGCACTTGTTCTCTTGTATCAAGAATCCTAACAGGCTCTTTGCAATAAGACAGATCGGGTTCGAGTTCTATTTCCTCATAGGTCTGGACATGCATTTGTCTATGCATATATTTTCTCAACAGTGATACGTGGAACACATCGTGAATGTTGGAGAGACTTGGAGGCATCACCAAATGGTAAGCTACAGCCCCTATTCGTTCTAGAATTTCAAAAGGTCTGATGTACCTGAGACATAATTTACCCTTCTTACCGAAACGTATAACTCCCTTCCAGTGAGATACCTTCAAGAAAACATGATCTCCTACCTGAAATTCCAAATCCTTCCTTCAGTTATTAGTATAGCTCTTATGCCTAGTTTGAGCTGCTTTGATGTGGTTTTGGATTACCTTTACCTTTTCTATCATTTCCTCCATCAGTTCTGGGCCTATAAGTTTTCTTTCACCAACGTCATCCCAACAGGTTGGTGTGCAACATCTCTTTCCATATAACGCTTCAAATGGTGCCATCCGAATACTTTAATGGAAGCTATTGTTATAGGAAAATTCTACCAGAGGTAAATATTGATCCCACGTACCCTGAAAATCAAGTGATCAAGATCTCAACATGTCTTATAAGGTTTGAATAGTCTTTTCTGATTGTCCATCTATTTGATAGTGGTAGGCAGTGCTCAAACGAAGTTCAGTATCCAAGTCCTTCTAAAGAATCTTCCAGAATCTTGAAGTAAAACAGGGATCACGATCAGACACAATCGATTGGGGTACTCCATGAAGTCTCAAAACTTCATTAATATATAGCCTTGCTAGGCGTTGAAGTGGTAGATCTTCTCTTATAACAAGAAAATGTGCTGATTTGGTAAGACAATCAACAATGACCTATATTTAATCATTCCTTCTAGGAGTCTTTGGTAGTCCCATAACAAAGTCCATCATGATATTATCCCATTTCCACTCAGTTATGGGAAGAGGTTTCAAGACTCCTCCAGGCTGTTGCCTTCCAAATTTCACTTGTTGACAAACCATACATCTTGTCACAAAATCAGAAATATCCCTCTTCATGTTGTCCCACCAAAAATGTTACTTCAAATATCTATACATCTTGGTGCTCCCAGTGTGTATAGAGAAATTGGATTTATGAGCATCGTCCAACAACTCCCTTTTTAGATCAGGTATATCGGGAACACAAAGTCTCTTCCCAAATTTCAAAATTCCATGTTCATACACAAAGACAATCAATCTCCCATCATTCACAACTTTAATCTTCTTTAGAAACTCTTCATCATCAGTCTGAGAACTCTTTATCCTTTCTAGTACATATGGTTTGGAAACCATTTGAAAAAGCATTGGAATTTCACCTTCCATGGTTATTCCCAAATCCATCATTACTAGATCTATGAAAATTTAATCCTTTTCAACTCTCATCTTGTTCAAAACTCCATAATCTTTTCTACTCAAACCATCTGCAACCTTATTTTCATTCCCCGGGTGGTAGTGTATTGTGCCATCATAATCCTTGATTAGTTCAAGCCATATCCTTATCCCCATGTTGAGTTCTTTCTGTGAAAAAATATACTTCAAACTCTTGTGATCAGTATAAATCTCGCATTTCTCACCATATAGATAGTGTCTCAAAATATTCAAAGAAAAGATTACAGCTTTTCACTCAAGATCATGAGTAGGATAGTTCTGCTCATGAGTTTTTAGCTGTCGTGATGCATAGGCAATAACCCTATCATTCTGCATAAGGACACAACCAAGTCATTTCTTTGATGCATCACTATAAAAAACAAACCCATCATTCCCCAATGGTAGAGTCAATATAAAATCATTGACTAATATTTTCTTCAGTTCTTCGAAACATTCTTCACACTCTTTTATCCAAAAAAAATTAACCTGTTTACGTGTGAGCTTTGTTAATGGGTAAGCCAACCGGGAAAAATTCTGGACGAAACGTCGATAATAACCTGCTAAACCAATAAAACTGCGTACCTCAGTTATACTTGTTGGTGTTGGCCATTCTTGGATTGCTCTTGTCTTAGAAGGATCAATAGAGATTCCATCCTTAGAGACAATATGGCCAAGAAAATAAATCTCATAAATCCAGAATTCACACTTTATAAACTTCCCATATAATTCATGTCTTCTAAGAGTCTTCAAGATAATGCACCAGTGATTTTCAGGATCTTCATAGCTTTTTGAGTATACCAAGATATCATCAATAAATACTAATAAAAAATTATTGAGATATTCTTTGAAAACTATGTTCATTAGATCCATTAAAATAGAGGGCGAATTAGTGATCCCAAAAGGAATTACGGTAAACTTGTAATGCCCGTACCTGGTTCGAAATGCTGTCTTCAGAATTTCTTCCTTCTTCACACACAACTGATGGTATCCAAACCGAAGGTCAATCTTCGAAAAGTATTGAGCTCCCTAAAGTTGGTCAAACAAATCATGAATGCGTGGTAGGGGATACTTGTTCTTTATTGTTATAGCTTTGATTTCCTTGTAGTCGATACATAACCTCATAGAACCATATTTCTTATTAACAAAAATAACATGGGCTCCCCATGGAGAATCACTAGGGAGAATAAATCCCTTATTACTCAATTACTCTAGTTGTTTCTTTAGTTCCACTAATTCCATAGTTTCCATTCTATAAGGGGTCATCGATATGGGCCTTGATCTAGGAATTAAATCAATGGGAAACTAAATTTATCGTTATGGAGGATGTTGAGGTAAATAATCTGGAAACACATCAACAAATTCTTTCACAATAGGTAAATATTCTATTTGAACATTACTTTCCTCGCCCACAGTTATTTCATTATCTTCCTCCCCAATAATTGAAATTAGTTGAGTTACTGGGGGTGGATCTAAATAAGAATTAGGTGGTGATGATTCTTCTCTAATGATAAGGTGTTCCTTATCATCATCATCAAAAATCATAACCTCCTTCTTCTTAAAATAAATATTCACATCACAGTACGAAATCCAATCCATACCAAGGATTATATCAAACTCAATCAAAGGTATGACAGTGAGATTGGCAAATAAAGAACATTTGTGTGCTCTAATGGGAACAGGTTCACAAAACTTTGTTGCGATGATACTTCCATTAAGAGTTTTAACTAACAAATTACTTGATAAATCAAATTAGAAATATCTAATTTTCCTAGTAAACTGGGAAGATATGAAACAATGTGATGATCCAGAATCAAATAAATAATTGTCTAAACTCGAGGAAACCATTAAATTACCTGCCACCACGTCTTTCAGGGCATCTACCTTAGTAGTAGTGATAGCATAAGCTTGGCCTTGATCCCTTGGCCTTTTCTGAGGTAAGTTCCCTTAGTGATTAGGAAATTCATTTGAATAATGTCCCATCTCCATTTAGTTGTAGCATTGAACATCGGTAGATTCTTTCTTCCCCTTGCAATCATAAGCTTGGTGGCCTTTTTCACCACACTTGTAACAGACTCCCATTCTGTTCAAGGAAGTTTCGGGGTGTTTCTTCCCACATTTACTACTTAATGGATATTCAAATTTTCCCTTCTTCCCATTATTTCCATTTTTAGTGTGACCAGTAGATATTTTTTTCTCTTGCATTGCTTTAAAGTCGTAAGACTTATATAATTATTTTTCTATCTTCATGGCATATGAGACAATATCTTTGTACGACGAGAAGGATTGTGAGACTAATGCTCGACGAATAAATGGTTTTAACCCATCAAAGAAATGATCAATATTACTTCCTGGGTTACGTATATAATCTACAGCATACCTTTCTAACCTTGTAATGTTAGCCTCATACTTTGTGACATTCTCATCCTCCTTTTGCCTCAGACTCAGAAATTGCATTTCCATATCTGCTCGATGGTCGCGAGGAAAGTATTTTTCTAAAAGAAGCTCTTTGAACTCCCTCCATTACATATTTGATACTTCATCATCTTCCTTTTTGTTTTGAATCAATGACCACCATTGGTCAGCATCTCCAGTGAGGTGGTAAACTGCCATGAAAACTTTTTCCCTTTCGCTACTCCCCAAGGCATGGAATATTTTCTCTAGAGAACTTATCCATTACTCAGCTACCAATAGATTTGTAATCCCATTGAATGTTGGTTGTTGTTTCCTCATGAAGCGATCTAACATTTATCCTCCACGTTGTGGATCAGGGTGCTCCATACGGGTAAGATTATTATTCATAACCTGAGTGAGTTTTCCCAGTATGGTGATTAGCTGATCAGCACCAGTTGCATCACCAGCTCCACTATAATTATCTTGAGTAGGAGGGAAATCTCTACATGGAGTGCGTGAATTAATACAGTTTTCATTCCTTCCACTAGGTGCCATTTCTAAACAATGGCATAAACTAGATCTATTTATTAATCAAAATACATAATTCCAAACTTGTAAAACACTTAACATAAATTGAACAGTTTATGTATATAATATATAAAAATAAAAAAAATTCTTTGCGGAAGTATATACTCATAAACCCTTCATAATGGTTTGTAAAGAAAATGAGAATTATCCTAAGAAAATCCCCCGGGAGTTTCGTATCCAAGAGTGCAACAAGGCCCATTGTCGTGCACGAGTTCCCGTTCGAGTCTATCTCAAAGCGGTGCTTTCAGGTTTTACCCCTAGGTACATCAGTTCCAGAGCCGCCTCTACCTGCTCGTATCCAGACATTGATGTATTGCTCAGAAAACTCACAAAATCTCTACAATACCAAAATTATAGGAAGTTCTTCTATACTAATCCTCAAAGTCTGTCTTAGGGCTATGTGCTCTAATCAGAGTTTATCTAAATCTAGCTTCCAAGATTTTTACTAAACTTCCTTTGATACCAACTGTAACGCCCCGACCCCAGTTACCCAGAGTCGGTGCATTATTACATAATATGGGCGTGATCACAAAAGATCAAGTCTCAAAAGACCGAATATTTTAGTAGCCTTGGAAACACTAGATATTTTCATAAGTCTTACATTACCTCATAAAGTAAAAAAACTACAACAACAACATGTATTCATATCCCCTCATACATTCTCTATAGGTCATTCATAAAATATTTCTTCACATACTGGGAAAAATTAAAACATTGAAATGGGTGATCTCAGATGCTCAGTAAGGATAAGAATATAGAAGAAACATTCATAAAATAAACATAAAAATTTAAGGAAATGTAAAACTAAAAAAAGCATTTTAAACTTGAACTTCAGCATAATATGGAATATATAAAATTAAATAATTCCATTTACTTATTCACATGGATATTATACTAGTCTAATAATCACATGCAATATCAATAACCACTTTCATAATGATGGAATGCATAATGCCAGACTATCATAACCACATAGTCAAGGACTTACTCCAAGACTACAAATTATATTTTTTCAAGGCCTTGTACCAAGACACTAGTTTTTCTCATGAGAACTATCGATGCATCGAGGAGCTATAGCAGGCTCCACCCATCACTTATTAAGTCCAATGCATTCCTCATATGAATAGGTTTAAACATAACATAAACATTCGTATTAAAACTAGCATATGAAATGTCAATAATTTCTCCATAAACCATGAATGGTATAAAAATAACACATCCATAGTAAAGCATATCACAAAACCTTCAATAATATATGGATTTTTTGTATCATAATTAATCAACTTCAAGTAAGCTTAAAATCCATCAAAGGATGTTGACATAGATGAAATCAAAACTATTTGAGATAAATATCTCATTTTTTGAAATCATTTAAAAGTCACATAATTATAAAATAAAACATTTACTTTCAAAATATTCTTATAATCTTGTAAGGGAATCTTCGACGATTATATAATGGAGGAAAATATCCGCACCCACCGTATAAGTTAAAAAAAGATATTCTTACCTTAATTCTGTCGAAAAGGTTAAAAAGGACCTTGTTTGGAAAATGACAGAATGATTACTTTATAAAATTCTTATAAAAAGTCAAAAAAGTGTATAAATGACTTTAACCCATAGTATGTAAAATAGTAAGAAGGATTTGAAATACATTTTTAAGAAACATGGATGTGGATGATAATGAGGTCCCAGTAGATAATTACGTATAAACAACCTCAGATAATGAAGAGATTGTAAAATAAACACATACCTTATAATTTTATTGGGTTAAGGGTAGTTTAACCTGTTGTATAATGGTGAAATAATTTTCATTAAATTATAGAAGAATCATATACATTAATATGATATCATATATAATCTTTTAACATTGCTTTGTTTGTAATATTTTTGTTTTATCATTGTTTCGGGTGTTAACTGATTCATTTTCCTTTATATGATTTGTTACATAAGATGTATTTGTTATGGATAATTTGTATATTATTCATATATAGAACAATATTAAGTCTTTAAACATTATTTTTAACCATAAAATGAAAATTATTCTTGAATGGATACGATTGGGAATGAATCTGATCGCGTTCGTGGGGACGGTAGTCCGTACGTATGCACGGGCGACAATATCATTATTTTGATATTAAAATAATATATAATTGGGTGTTGTATCATATATACAAAATATTTATCATGTTATATTTATTATTTACATGAATTAAACATCATTATTATACCCATCCAAATAATAATGTATTGAATAACAATAACACCACGACATGGAGACGGTAGGCCGTACGTACGCACGTATGGTGACATGTCATTCACAGGATGGATAGAATACAGAATATGGTTGTACCATATTTATAATAACATCATCGTATATAGGATATACAGTAGTTATTATTTTATAATTGAAATAACAATGAAATAAGAAGTTGAAGAAGAAAGGAACTTGAAAGAGGGTGGTGAAAACATTACCTCTTCATCAGTTTCTTCCTTTTGATTTCATCAAAACGGCTCCTTAGCTGGGCTTTCTGATCAAAATAAGGCCTCTAGGTTGAATTGATGGATGTTGAGAGAATATTTGGGTAGGGTTTGGCTGAGACAAAAGGCTTTGAAGTTGTGAATTAGAGAGAAGGGGGAGTGCCCTTTTATAAGATGGGTGAGGGGCACCTTAGGTAAAGCTAGAAATATTATTTTATAATAAATTCATATTCGCTTTATAATGGATACAAAGTGTATTATTTAAATTTTAAGGTGGGGATAGGTCGAAAAACACTCAACCAATAGGTTTTAGACAGGTTTTGGGGCACTATATTAACCTTATCTTTTAGTTTTAACTCTTAGTTAATTAGTTTGACATTTACCATGTCTCTTTGTATTATTATATTATATAGTTAATAAACTTACTATATACCTCCAAGAGTCCCCCAAGTGGTAAATTAATGATATAAATATAATTATATAAGTCCTTTTTCTGAACATTATATTTTTTATAATATAATATCATTTAATAATATAATATTTGTTTTAAAAACTCTTTTTTGTCAATTTTGACAATATTGGGTATTTCGTTTTTGATAATTTCATAACAACATTATTACATAGAAGAAAATTTATATAACCAATAATAACATGTCATATTGACCAATAAAATTAGTTTAATTCATAAAAAGTCTCAAATTACATTTATTTTGATATTTATGATATCAATTATTTTATTATTTAATTAATTAGGTAATTACTAAATCACCATTGTGTCATAAATAAATTAAATTATTTAATGTATAAAAATTATAAATAAAATACCATTAGGTATTAAATATTTCTATATTTCTAATGAATATTTATAATCTAATTTATCTTATATATTACCCTATATTAAAAATGTTTTAGTAATTAAACTTTGATTTTATCTTTTTTATCTCTTCTTTGAATAAAATAATAATAAATGTCCTAATCTAATAAAAGTGGACATAAATGATAATATTTTATTCCTAAGGTTGTTTTTGGTCGAGATACACTTCTCTAATAGAATTAGGACATGTGTTAGGATGATATTAATGTCATTTTTACCCTTAATTACCATATTTACTTTAACTGTGGTAAATATAAGAAAAAAGTTATTATTCACCAAAAATTATTTTTATCTTATTGAACCACATTTTACTCCTTGATATTAACCATGTCTCTCATATTTTCGAAATTCCACTCACAGAAGCGGTAAAATTATGTTTTATGTGAATTTCCAAATTCCTCTATGAGGTAGGTAAAAAACGGTGAAAAGTTCAATAAAATTTTTATATATCTAAAATTATTCTAAACTAACTCCAATGAATTAAATTGAACTTATATAGGTATTATGTATCTATTTTGACCATAATTAAAATTAAATAAAATAAATAATTATTTAAATAAAAATTTGGTTTTAAACTATAACTCAGTGTTTTTTCAATATTCGTCTAAAATTGAATCATTTCGGAAAAATACCAAAAATTTTCCCTAAGATAATTTTGATATTCCGAATCCAAAAATGAATTCCATTTTGAATGATAAAATTTATAAAATTTCAAAAGTGGGTATTACTATTCATAACGGCTAGTTTTATTGGTTATGGTGGTTGTTAGAACTCGAAGTTGCGTACAACACACACTACTATATTATTCAAAGAGAAGCGTACCGTAGAAGCTTGGGGTGTTACAGTTAGGTATTATTCTTATAATATCCTATGTGATATTACCAAGGGAATACACTATGAGATGTTTTGTAAAAGTCATATGAGTCTCCGCCCAGGTAGACTATATTATTTGTGTCCCATGAGATGATAATATCTGACAATATAACATATATTCAAAAAAAATTGTCATATCACTTTCAGGTTCTCATTATAGAAAAGAAATTATATGACCTTTTAATGTAAAAACTACTCTTGGGACATTATGAAAAACTATTTCATGTAGAAGAACAATCATGATGTGATGATTAGTTAATTAATATTCAAAAGAAATTAAAACCTATTTATCATTAAGTATAAATAAGTTGATTCTATGGCACCCAATCTAAATATTTACACAACCTGTTGATGTTAGGTATCACTATTGTATGGTCTTCTGGAATTTGAAAATATCGAAACTCCCAAATATGAATCGATGGTGAAACATAATAGTTAGAAATGGTGTTGATCTGGTACACAAGATCGACATATGCTTCCAATGATATATTCACAGATGAAAATGTTGTGATGGAATGTGCACATGGAAACCATAAGGCCTGGATGTTTCAATATTGGCATTACCTTGCTTTTAGTAATAACACTATTTTTTCACCAATTCTATTTTTGATGGGGTCTGGATGCTCATGAAATTCAAATCCAGAGTCTTCATGGAAGAAAAGGATGAAATGATAACTAGAATCTTCTTCAATGTTCATTTCAATCAATCATTTAAAGTGCCTACCACACCTTATCCCCTACTGAATCCCATTAGAGGCTTGTATTGTATATCAATGGAGTACTTCAAGCACTGATACAATGTATCCTGAACTACGGTAGTTATAGGAAACATGCGAATCCCCTTGAATACACCATTGATGCATTGTAAAATGTTTTTGGTCATGTTTCCATACCTCTTCCCCCATCATATGCGAATGTCCATTTTTCTTTTGGAATCCGCAGCATATAATCATACAGTTATTTATTAGCCTTGAAGATTTTTTCAAAACATTCTTCAAACCACTGTTGACCTGGCTCAAAATATACACAATAGTGATCATATTTCCCATAAATTGAATTTATCTTTACATTGAAATAGAAAAAAATAACAAAGACAATGCATACATATCTTTGTCATTTCATTCTTTATAGGTTCCTTATGGATTGTTTTCCTCACATTGCTAGAAATGTGCCTAATTCAGTACCAATGATGTGCATTTGGAAGTCTATATGTATCAGGGTCAACATAGATTGCCTCATTGATTTCCTGATTCCAATCAGATATCAAACAAACAACTTGAATGAGGGTGAAATGGTTGCTGATACATGCCAAAAACCTACTCCATGGTTCATAGTTTTCTTTCTCCCCACTAGAAAAGGAAAGAGGAATAGGTGAATGGTTTTTATAATGGGTTGCTACAATCAATAATATTCCCTTGTATTTTCCATATAGAAACATTCCATCAATCTATATGAACTCTTTTCTAAAATGAAATCTGGAGATACTGGGGATAAATGACGAGAAAAACTGATGAAATTGAACATGAGATGGATCAAGTTGGTTATTTTGAGACACATGTATGATCATATAAAGGTAAAATAAAACTTTTCTACTGTGTCTCAGTGTGTCTAGAAATTGTGGCAAAACCTAATATGAGTCTTCCCAATCACCATGGACATTCGCATTTGCCTTCTATTTTACTATCCATGCCTTAATATAGGAAATCATATAACCAAATTTTTATTGTATCCACTACTGAATAAGTGATATTGGAATATTGTGGAATGTTCTGGTCATCTATATGAGAATAGAAGGAACAAATTAAACATCCAATGAGGTATGATCTTGTGTTAGGCTTGGATGGATGCAAGTATGTGATTCTTCAATCCTTAAGATTCTCCAACCTGCAAACGTAATGTATAGAATCACCCTTAAGGGGAATCAAAAATCATCCCCATACTTCTCAAACCATATGAGATATTTATTTTGATTTGATTCCTAGACTATATATTATATGTTCCTCTCAATGTGAAATCTCATTCTCATGCTTTTTAATGCATCTTTACATAGAAAATTCCTTCCAACATATATGGTTTTGTCCGTCTTACTAAACATATATGGTACAAATTTGGGAAACTCAGTTGTGGGTGTGAGAACATTGTAGTCAAATTCAGGCACACAATTCATTTCTTCCAACCAAGATTCAAAAAGTGGTGGATGATTTATTATGGGTCGACACTACTATACAACTAATGAATTTCTAGAAACATCCTCCCCAATATTCAGTACTCCCTCCTCATCAGCACTTTTTCCACCATCAATTCTATCACTACAAAAATCCTCATCAGATGTCGTATTTACATGTATATCCAAGAGATCGTCTAGGTTATCCTCTTCTTAATGATGTAGAATAGGTTTAATTTTATAAGGAATACCATCTTCAACCAATCTTGTATGTCTACATCTTTGTACAATAGGATGTTGTTATTGTATAGTATAAAAATCAACACATAACTCCAGCATGGTACCATCTAATCACTAAGAAAATAAATTTATTGCTTGGACCCACTACTCATCAACTACAAATGGAGAAGATGGATTTCATAGTGTAGCCGATAATTGAAAATGTTTATAACTCATAAACTTGATCTCTTGATCGGTTCCTATATTTAAAGAACCAAAATTTTTGTCTTGAATTTCACTTAGGGTTACAAAATTAGTTGTACTTACCACTGTTTTGGTTTTATACTATAAGGAGATCTTTTATCATCTTGAATGACCTCCCCATAGCAATACACATAGGCAAACATGATTCTCTATGTTAAAAATGTGTTTTGATCAAGATTATGAGAGTGTAAAAAATATTGATAATGATGGTTGACCATATAATATTTATTATACTAAAATTTTATAATGTATTTTTATAATCTAAAATATTGTACTAATATTTCATTATAGAAAATTTTATTAGAATATAAGTCACAAAAGGATTTAGAAAGTGAGGTAAAAATAATAGAACACTAAATACATTTAATTATCACTAATAAAATGAAAATTATGATCATATAAAGTAAAATGGATAAGAACAAACACATTAAATAACACATGAATTATTTAAAAAATACAAAAATACCTTCAAATATTTCAATACATCATGGTTTGGATGATATGGGACTCACTTAAAAAGTGTGGTAAAGTCTATCTCATTTTCAGTTGGAAAATTATTAACATCATTAAAAGGTATGTACTTAACTTTGAAAATTTGAGAATCTTTCATCCATATAATAAAATATCACTGATGTTATCTTAGATGTTATTAGAAGACCAAAATATTTTCAAAATTCCAAAGTTAATTACATATCATTTGAATATGTTATTAAGATACCAATTGAACATAAGATGGATTTTACCTCACTTCTAAAGTGAGGCTCATCTAATCCAAACCATGTTCTATTGAAATTTTTTAACATATTTATTGTATTTTTTAAATCATTCATGTGTTATTTAATGTGTTTGTTCTTATCCAATTCACTTTATATGATCATAATAATATTTTTATCAATGTTAATTTAATTTATTTGGTTATCTCTTTTTATTTCCCCACTTTTCAAAACAATCTATGATTACTATTGACAATGAGGGTTGACCATATAATCATTGTGGTTAAATTTTTTTACAACATATTATATCCTAAAATATGATTCTAATGTTTGTTAGTATAGTTTTTAATCACCCTAAATGAATTTTATTAGTTTATAAAGAAATTATGAATCTTCTAATTTATATCCCTTGGCAGTGTCAAAATAGGATTCAACAAGGATTGTTGTGGTTTACCAGGTTTCCCCGAGTCAAGCTCGGAACACCTTGTAATATTTTTTACTCCAGGGTAAATATTTTCTAGAACTATATCAACTTGTTTGTATCCAGATAGAGATTTTATTTATTTGATATCCACATAATCTTTAGGTTACCACAGTTTTAGAACGTTTTCTTATGTCGTAAGAGATGAAACTAACCGTTAATTAACCATTAGTTAATCTTTATTTAACCATTATTTCATCATTAGTTAACCATTATTTAATCATTAGTTAATAATTTATTAAACATTAGTTAAACATTGGATAATAATTCCTTAATCATTCTTTAATTACCCCTTAATCAACCTTTAATCATCCCATAATCATTCTTTAATCATCCCTTAAAAAATTATTTGATCATTATTTAATCAATAGTTAATAATTAATTCTTTATTAAATCTTTAATAAATCATTAATAATCACATAATAAAAATTTTGTCAAAATTTAAGCAAAACTTATCCAAACTTTCATCATTATATAATCATAACATAATCATAATTCAATGTATACTTAATCAATACTGATAATAACTATTATTTATAAACTATATATAACAAACTAAACAACATAATAAATAACATATTTTAAAATAAATAAAAATAATTAAATTAAAAAATATATAAATTTAAATTAAATAAGAAAAATACCTCTAAATGATGCTTCACAAAAAATGTAGACTTCTTTTAGGCCACCTAATCCACCACACACAAAGAAAAGTTTTTCTATAGGGAGAGAGAAAAAATATAATGTAAATAGAAAGAAAAAAATTCTAAATGATAGGGATGGGGGAAGATTTTGAAATGAAGAGGATGGGGGGATTCCCATTTATAGTGAATTAAGTGAATGGAATATGGGGAGCACATTTCACTTGTACTGTAGGTGAAAGGCATGTACCCCCTGGCCACTTTTAAATTTTCTTTTAGAGAAAGGTGCCCCCACCACATTTTCCACATCAATGATCTATGGAAAGGAGGCTGAGATGGGAAAGTGCCACCCCCAACCACTTCTCATGCATAATGTTTTTTTAAAAATTAACCTCCACACATTTAAAAAATAAAAAAAACACATTAAAAACTCAAGGACAGTAACTTGCATAGGGATGTGTGGGTGGTTGAGGAGACAGTAAGGGCATTGAAAAAATATGGCATGATTGAATGGTAGAAAAATAGATGGTCAAGAATGATTAGAACACTACCATTGAATTTATTGTGGACTATAAGGATGATCAATTAAGGGGTTAGATCCAACTCATAGCCTTGGAAGGATTCATAGTTGTCAGAATTACTAATAATTTATTTGGAACCCCTCTGAGACAATGCATAAACTATATAATGTTGTCAATACATAGATTTTTCTCTTTATAGGAAAACATATTTATAGTTTTTAAGTCATAATATCTAGTGATTTTATATATCATGTTGTGTTGTGTATAATTTGACTATTGATTTTCAATACTTTATTTACATATGAATTATCCATATAAATTTTGTGATCATCTTCTCAATGGTTCATCTATACCATTTCAAATATGGTATTTGGTGCTCAATATTTATTTCAATCAATATTCCAAGAAGATGATATACACTCACCGAAAAATATTAATACACATGACCATTTAATAGATGCATATCTTATGTAATATTTAAGTGGTGTTAGATGGCATGTGGGTGCACCCATATTTATATTTCATAATTTTACATTATATAAATATTGGAAATTAACTTCCAAAATAGCTAGCAGTGATATAAATTGTTTATCTAAAAAATATGTAATCCATGGTAAATCAGCATACACGGGCATTAATAATAACATAATGAGAATGCATATGTTTCTTATAAGTGATATGTTTATAGAAAAACATCGACTAAATAAATGAATCAATCTCCCTGTGATGGTTTCATGCTATTTTTAACAATAAATTTATGGTCATATATACTATTATTAATATTTTACATTACAATTGATCCTCCGTGTCCTAAATGATCATGTCAGGGTATTTAATGTGTCAAGATCAGTAAACTTATAATTTACCACAATTGTCCAAATAGTGAAAACCTTGGGATAAAAAACCCATATCCCAAAAAACATATTAGAAAGAGATACATACAAAGAAGTATTAGTTAAGACAAGATTTTGTGTCAAATATTCCACCAAAATAACAAAAGAAAAAAATACATTCTTAAAAGGGAAAACAAAAGGTAAATGATTGTCCTCTTTAAAGTCAATTTCCCAAATTCTATGCATTCTCACGACCATGGGTATGGCATCCTATTATCTTTATTTGGGTAACCCATGTGAAACCTAAATCATCCAATCTCTTATCAATGCCAACCTTTCATCCTTTCGCATGTTTGCATGTTCTTCTCTAGCTTTAGTTTCTTTTCTTAAATTACATGAAATGTAAACTTCCATATCTTCTAATGCTATCTTATCTTATACTTTTTCCTTAAAATCCTCCAAACCATGTTCTATAGCAAGGTAATATTTCGACAGTTAGCTTCCCTCTTGATCCAAATATATAGCCACCACATCGAGCTTGTCTTGTGTGGTCCTCTTTATAAGAGGGAGTATTAGAGCCCTCAACCACCTCCACATTATAAGGAATAAACCAACCCTCCTTGAGATATTTCACATAGAAAATTACAAATTTTAGAGTATTAATGGAGTCGAGCATTGTGAAATAATTTTCATTTTTTTGATTAGCTTTGAGACGATTCTTCCCTATATCAACATTCAATCAGCAACCTTACCAAAAAAAGTTTCCCTGACCTTCGCACAAGGAAATACACCCGGGCCCTGACTGGGAGAGAAATCCAAAGTAATATCTTGAAGGTATCCTTCCATAAACTCAATTATAGTTTCCTCCACATTCTTGTCGATAATATTTCCATTAATAAAAAAACTTTACCATTAGGTGGGGCTTATGGACCACCTCTGGTTGATTCCGATCAACATACACATGTTTCACTGAGTTTCAAATATTAACCTCATGAAAATGAGTTGGATCTTTCATTATTTTGAGGGACACCTCCTTTCCAACATAAATAGATCCTATATAAGGTAGACCCTTCCCATTGGACACACAATGGTCCTCAATTAACTTAGAGAGATCTCCCCCCAACATCACTATTAGGGACCACCTTTAAATTTTAATCAAATAAGTCCCCCCATTTCGAATAAGAAGTATGTCAATACATAGAATGATCATCTTATCAATTATTTATATCAAACTTTTCATTAATTTATTTACCAACATTATGATCCTTAGGCCCTTCAACTACATCAGTAGAAGATAAGGAGGTATGCAGTGGTTCAGCTTCAGACTGTCCATATGGACTATCCCCATACCTATTGGAGTCTAGCAACTTACTTGATAGATGATAATTAGCATAATATCTCCATTCCAAGACTCTTTCAACTTTGAAATCCATAAAATTACCCCTAAAAGAGGGTCCTTATCTATTGTTGGAAATTTAAATTTACAATTCTCAACATTATGACCATTATTTTTTCAATTAGATAATTTCATCCCGTCAAGACATATTTACCTAAGATTCCAAATGCATAAGTAATTGAATGATGATAGTTGTATCAAGGGTGTTACTTAAATATCAAAATTATTCTTGGTCACAGGTGTCATGCGGCTTGTTCTCTTCATTGGGTGACATTTTGAGCTTGGTTAAAGGGTACTGAAATTCTGTAAGGTGATAGAACTGGAAGACCACTACAAAAAGTACTTATGGATTGTTTTGGAAGTCAATGTCAAGCGAAAGATGACTGTGGAGTATTTAAATTATAAATCAAGATGGATATTATTGGGTTTTTTGATTTAGAATTTTAATATTCAGGAGAAATAAAATTAATAATGGAGAAATTTATCTCAAATTTATTATAGGCTTTCCACCAAATATTAATGGAGAGTCAATTATATATATTAATGGATGTTCAATTTAATGTCAGATACATTAATTATAGATATGGATTTAGTTTCATTACTAGATCATGAAGTAACATATTTTGGGAGGGGTGCCAACACGATGTAGTGGAAAAGAGAGAAACGGGAAGGGGTTGTCGCATTTTCAGTAATTAGTGTGAAACAATGATGATATGAATGAAATGAAGAAGGTGATTACACCAAAGATGGCGTGTCAACGGTGATGATTGAATGTGGTGTGTAATGAGATATGATGGTAGTGACATTTATCTACAGTCCTCCTTGTTATTGAGATCATGCGACATGTCTCGATTCTGATTATCGATTGTACATAAAAATGGTACATTTGTGGGAATGGGGTCAAAAACTCCTTCAGGTGTGTTGAGAGAAAAATCCTTCGTGTGAGTTGTAAAAATCTTCCAATTAATGTGTAAAATTTCATTAGGAGCCAAAAAGCCTTTAGGCAGTAAAAGGCCTTTAGGGGAATCTTCTTGTGGGTTGATGTGACTTCTTCTACTATGGAGTCAAGATCCAACCCAAAATATCCTTAGGGTTAGGAAAATTTATGTGAAGTGACACTATACATCTGTTGCCTTCCACATAAGATGATGTGGAGGTGGGTGCTAGAGATAAAATATAGGGTTAGTGTCTTCCATAGCAGAGACGTAGACAGACACAGCGTGGATTCATTACAAACACAAACACAAACACACACACACACACACACACCTGGTTATGGCATTGGGAAGCATCCAACCCATATACGCATTTTTGATTGATACAAGTTATAGGTTTTTTAAATCATTATTTATATATTATCTAAAAACATACTATAATAGATTACAGAATGTTGTATAAATAAATAAATTGATATAATTGGAAGCTCATAAAAATATTTTTAAACAAATAAGAAACAATAATATTAATAACTATATTGGTAATAATAATGCAGTTGGGGTGGTGCCTAAGTGGTAAACCCCATAACATTGCATCCAAAAGACCCATGTTTAAAACTGGACAGGGATGTTTTCTTGAGTATTGTAGCAACACTATAATAGTACTATAACATTGGAGGAATTGTAGCAGTAGTGTAACTGTGGAAGGTACTGTATCAGCCCGAGTATTGTAGTTGTGATATCCATAGGATGGGACTTTGGGCCAAAAATGGGCTTTTGGGACCAACATTAGGGATTTCTTGCTCGAGGGCCTTTTGTCCATGTTCATGGGCCACTTCTCCTTGGGCCTACAGGCTATGTAATGTGCATCCTTCTTCCAAGATAGAAATACATCTTTGATTTCATAATAATGAGGCTTCGACCCAAACATTAACAAAATTACATTGGTAGAAATAATAATTACTATTTGTTATTTATATTAATACTAATAATCATTATTATCCATATTATGTATAATAATTAATATTATTATATTTATTGTTAAATGTTAATAATATTACTATTTTTAGTTTAATAAATATTCTTAATATTTAAAAATTAATTTAAGATGATTATTTATTATACATAATATTGATTACAATATTATGTATTAAGATACTAAATAATCATCTTAAATTAATTATTAAATATTAATAATAACATTATTTCAATTCAATAAATATTATTAATATTAATAAAAAATATAATATTATTTTTACATAATTAATTAAATAATAATCCAACATAATATAATAAGAATAATATAATTACTAATTGGTAAATATTTTTGTGAATATAAATTATTCTCTTTGCATTATTATACAATAAATGTTACTTATTATGCTATTAATTATATCAAAACCATATTAATATATTATTAATTAATAACAATTAACACAATTGATAATTAATAATTAATTTATGTATAGAATAATTAAGAATACTTATATCAAAAAAATTTAACAAAGATTTATAATTAAAATATTAAAAGAATAATATAATTATTAACTATAATTATGTTTTTAAATACAAATTATTTTATTTACATTATTATACAATTTATATTATCTATAATTTTTTTCATTATATTAATAACATAATAATCTATTAATAATTAATAACATATAAAATAATTTATAGTTAATAAACAATTTACATATTTATATTTTAATAATAATTTTATCAACAAAACATTTAACAAATAATATTACTTAAAAACTTTTTAAATGTTAGTATTTATATTATTTTTTAATTAATAACATAATAATTTGATATTAATTAATAATAAATAATAAAATCGATTATTGATAAATAAATTATTTATTAACAAATAGAAAATATTTTATATCAACAAAAAATTAATAAATGTATATATAAAGAAGCTTGGATGTTGTTGATTCCTATTTGGGTGGGAGGGAGAACCATGAACCATGTTCGTGCTTCTCTTTTGATGTGGGAATCATGAACAAGTTCACGCATCTTGGAATCCATTTGTTAAAAAATCGATATCCGATCTGATTTAAAGAAAATTAAAAACTATTAAAAACTTCCCTCTCCACAATCCCCGTGACGTCATCCCACTTTCTGCGCTCCTCGCACAAGCCTCGCGGTCAACTTCTCCCCAATTCACGCCTTATGTTTTTTCCTTCTTTTAAAATTTTAAATAATCTCAAAATTCGTTACCATATATGCCATCACTTTGTGACAGTCAATACCACCTTCAATGCCTCTTATTTTAAAAATTTTAAACAATTGACACCTCCTATAAATTTCAACAGAATCTGTTCTTCCTCTTTAGTTGAGGATTTGGGTATTGGGGAGAGTAATCAGGCATGCATACCATTTGAAATTATTTGTGAGATCCTCTATGGGGTCAACATAGTTACCCTAAGGACATGCAGGATGGTGTGAATTGAATGGAACTACATGAGCTGTGGGAACAACTTTATGGATCAACACATGCTTTTATCTAGAATGATTCTAGGTTTCCTTGTTAAACCACACACTCTAAAAATTAATAATCCCCTTACTCAAGTAATGAAGGCGTATTCCGAAAGGGACATTCTGTTGTATTTTTTATTCCTATCTCTCATCATATTGGCATATTCCAACCAAGGCCTTCTATTTTTCCACGACCATAGCTGGGAGGCAGTCCATCGATTGTGAAACTACAAACCTACCACCAAAAAAATTCAATGCATCCAAAACCCCAACTGAGGATATTGTATTAATGACCATGTGTGGAGGTTTGTAATCACCACCCATCCTATATACTAAAAAATCATACACTGGTGATGTCCATCTTCCTATGAATATATTATAATTTAATAAAAAAACAATTTATTAAAATTGGTAGATTGATTAAATATTTATGGACTTACCCATGAAATTAGATAGGTTTATTTTTTATGTTATTGAGAAGGCGTTTTTTCTTATGGAAAGAAACCATGATGCACTTTTACTTGTTTGACATAGATTTATGGGTGTGGAAGTCAAAAGAATACTTTGAGTTGCTCAATATGGGAGGAAGGTGTTGAGATTGAAAAAAATTAATGGACCACTTTTATCTTGATGATCACGAGAAAAAATAATGTGCAAATGAGGAAATAAATGGATATGAGATATAAATGTGGAAAACCCCCCAAAATTAAAGAGGTAAAAAACCACAGGTAAATAGAAGGATCTCGTTATGGGTAATAGTGGGTACACAATCCCTCACTATTACTTGGAGAGATATATCTTAAATATTCTCCCTTGAATATGTGGGTAAAATTACTCACAAATATCCCACATAAATGATGAACTAGTGGTGATGAGTTTTGATGAAGTTGATGAGGGTGAGATTTTGAAAACATTCGGGGAGATCTAGTTTTATAGTCTGCATCTCCCCACTCTTTCTACCTTCTCCTATTAGAGGTTTGGGGGGGTTTGACCACCAACAACCTACCCAACTGCCATCTATGCCAACCCTCCCTTGATAAATAAAGGTGAGACCCCATCCAAAAAATGATCCACCAACACATCTCCCACATAGATATTGATTGAGAACCAATTACATATTTACACATCCTTTCTATCTTCCAAACATGCAAATCATGTCTCTACGAGGCCACATGAGGATATAAACCATATGAACATATCAGAATCAATTTATTTTATCATTAAATCTATTAGATTTATTTTTTGTGAATTTTATATATGTACACACATACTTCCTCCACCATGTATTAGACAAAGTGATATTGTACCCAAATGTGCTTTTTCTTAGAATGAAAAGATGGATTCCTTGTAACGTGAAAGGTGATATGAATATCACAAAACAATGGAATCTCCTATTGTTTGTCCCTAATCTCCTCCGAAAACATTCTCACCAAAATAGCCTCTTTGCAAGCCTTTGAATCTTCCTTGTAATCTGTCTTTATCATGCATAAATGCACAACTGACTGTAACATTGAAATCCATCTCACAACTCCTCCTATAAGAGTAAACATATATGCAATAGTGGATTTCCTCTAGTCATAATCTTCTATATAATATGAATCAACGTAGCCTATAATAGTGAAATATGATCCTCTATAACATAATGCAGCATTTTTGGTTGCCTTGATGTATCTCAGGATCCTCTTCACTATGCTCCAATGCTCCATCCCTGGATTCTCAATGTACCGACTAACTGATCCCAATGAAAGTGAAATGTCTAGTCTACTAAAAACTATAGTGAACATCAGATTACCAACTACTAATGTATATGGTATTTGAGAATTTTCCATCCTCTCTACTTCACTGTTAAGACTCATCATTGAGGATGACATGAAATTAACGGGAAGAGGGGTAGAAATTATCTTACAATCTTGCATGTTGAAGTGTTTCAAGAATTTCTGTAAGTAAATCTTCAATGATAGAAAAATATTACCATTATTTATATCTAGGTAAATTTGACTCATAAGAATATGGTTTTCTGGTCCCATGTTCTTCATACGAAACTCCCTAGACAACTATGACTTTGCTTCTTGGATCTGATCATTGTTGGGGCCTATAACCAAAATTTCATTAACATACAACAAACGAATGATGAAATAATTACCATTTGAACTACTAAAATATGTACAAGGATCTGAATGATGTCTGTTGTTTCCAAGGATCATGATTTATGAATCAAATCTCTTGTACCAACACCTCGATGCATATTTAAGATCATATAGAGATTTGTTCAATATGAAAACAAATTTCTCTTTGTTTTCTTCTGTATAGCCTTCTAGTTGGAGAAAATAGATCTCTTCATCAATATCATAATGGAGGAAATAAGTCTTAACATCCAGCTACACTTGATGTAAACTGTATGTTGCACACATTTCCAGAACATACCGAATAGTCACCAGTTTATAAAAAAGAGAAAATAGTCATCAAAATAGTGTATTTAATAATCTCAATAAATTTTTTCTGATCTGAAAGGTCAACTGGAGCCACAATCACAGATCATACTAAAATTTATGATAATTATTAATACAAAAAAATGTGAAGATCACCTGGCCAGAACAATCCTCTAATACTATAAGGGGGTACAAGTTTCTAGTTTTGATTGGGGGGGGGGTGTTCCACTAGATTATTCCAGAAGAAAACAGTATTCTTATAATCAATGACTACAGTGAGAGTTGGGACCTCTAAGAGCTTCCCCCAGTGGTGTGTGGATATAAAGACCTATGGAAGGTGGGGATTGATTCTGGTGGTGGTTTCAGGGATGTTAGGCATGTTTTAGAAATCAGAGGAAGGATACTTGCAAAGGGAAGTATGGTTGGTGGAGTGGTCATGAAGGGCATGAAAGAAGTGGGGCATGATCGTATGGCAGCTCAACACATGGTTGGGTATGATCGGACCACTACTGTTTAATTTTCAATGGACTCTGAGGATGATCAATTTAGGGTTTCGATCTGACTGGGATCCCTAAGAAGAGTCACAGTTATCAGAACCATCGATAACATATGTGACCCTGATGTGAGACAATACCTAAAACTACATGATGTTGTTAATACATTAATTTTTCTATTCAGAGAAAAATATATTTATCATCTTCTACTAAAAATAAAATGTGATTTTATATAGAAATTTGTGATGTGTATAATTTGAACACTGATTTCTAAGAATTTATTTACATATTAATTATTCATATAAATGTTTTGATCATCTTCTCGATGTTTCCTCTAGACCATTTTAAATATGGTATATGATGCTCAATATTTATTTTAATCAACATGCCTAGAGTACAATATATACTCAGTAAAAAATATTAATACAAATGAACATATAAAATGTGCATATCTTATATAATATTTAAATGGTGTCAGATTTCATGGGGTCTACCCATATTTATATTTCATAATTTTAATTTAATTAAATATTTGAAATTCAATTACAATATTTGTTTATCTAAAAAATTGGAAATCCATTATAAATTATCATATAGGGGCATTCATGATAACATAATGAGAATGAATATTTCTCTTATAAGTGATAATTTAGTATAAAAACATCCATTAAATAAATCCATCTATCTCCCAATGTTGGATGCCTATTGTTTTTCAGTAAATTAATGTGGATGTATACCGATATCAATATTTTTCATTATAAATGATTATTCATTTCCTAAATGATCATTTCATTTATTTAATGTATTAGGATTTGTAAAATTTGGGTTTACCATAATAATATAAATGGTGTAAACTATTGGAAAAAAAACCCATGGCACTAAAAATTTATTAGAAAATGAAAAATACATAGAACAAGGGGCTGCGACAAGAGTGTGTGTCACATACACCACAAAAAAATTGAAGTTAAACCATGCATCCCAATAAGAGAAAAAAGGGCTAGGATTATCCTATTTAACATCTATTTCCCACATTCTGTGCATTCCTAATACCTCGAGGATGACATCATCTTCCCCATTTTTGGGTGACTGATGGGCCACCTCGATAATCAACACCCTTATCATCATCGACCTTAACATGTATTTCCTCTAGCATGTTTGCAGGTTGTGCTTTGGATTCTGTGGGTTTTCTTAAATTACCCGACATTTCAGATTATTTATGTTCTTATGCTTCCATATCCTTTAAAGGATCCTTGAAAGCCTCCAAACAAAGTTGTATATTAGGGTCATTTTCACCTACCTCGCTTCCTTCTTCATCTAAATTTATATCCCCCACATCCAGCCTTTTTCCACTAAGGTCCCTTTTAGAAGAGGGGGTATTGGATTCCTCAACCACCTCCACATTGAAATTAATATCCCAAATCTTCACAATACATTCCTCCTAGAAAATTCCAAATTCGGGAGTAAAAATGGAGTTGACCATGGTGATGAAATTTTCAGTCTATTGAATACCTTTGATTGGATTTTTCTCCATATCATAATTTACATCGACAACTATTGTGGTTAAATAGAAATGAAAATTGAGTCGGACAACCACAATATAATAAAAATTAAAACTATTATTGAGGGTTCAATAATACAAAATAGAAGCAAAAAAAAATTGCAATGAAGGTAAATGAATAAGAGGATTTAATGTGCTTCGAACCCTTAGGGTCTCACTCCATGGTAAGAACACACACACACACACATATTATTAAATTCGAAAGGAAAATTGGAAACATTATAATGCAATCAGACAAAAAAGATTCAGTAGAATAGAAAATAACAAAAAAAATTACATGTTGCAAAAAAAAGAAATGAAGTTGAAAACTATACTTGCAGTGCCAAACAACAAGGTGTCTGGTGGTACTGACTTCTTCAAGATATCACCAGGTGTAAGGCCTCCTATATTGAATGGATTAACTGCGGTATTCTACCTTCATCAGTACAATATCATCAAGCAAAGAGAAGGCCTCAGATCTTTCTTCTTGGAAGTTTGTTGTATCTACTAGAGTTGGGGCACAAGTTAAGGCTGGGGGAGCATGATAGGACACAATTTTTCTTAAGGTAGCAGAATAAAGAACCAGATCTAGGGTTTCACTGATGAAACCAAGACTGCAATGCCACAAATGGGAGCCAAGGATCAGAAGATGAATGGAATCATCATGAAGTGTCAGATATGGATGATAAAAACCTCTTCCAATGATTTATTCCAAAAAACTACACCCCCAATCTTTTGTTGACATAAAGAAATGTTGAAACGGTTCACCCGAATAGACTTCAGTGGCTCAACTAGCTAGGAACCAAGTAGATGACCAGACGGATTGGGGTGGACCAATGATCAATGGTTCACGAAGAAGTGGTCAACAAATGATGGATTGCCAATACGTCAAGTGATATACCAAAAATGCCTCCCAAACAGGTGACCCACTGAGTTGAAAAACCCAAAAAATAACCTGACCCAATGGAAAATGTGGTCCAACATGTATAAATGAGAAAATAAAAACATATTGTAAAAAATATTAAATGATAGACTACATTAAATCAAATTTAATATGAAAACCTAATTTAGAAATCTTAATTCATAAATCTCCACCATTTTTAATTAAATTTGGAAATGTTCTTGCACCAAGGGTTCATAGAACTAGAACCATGTTTAGCCTATCTAAATAGAATTTAAACACAGATAAGACCATATCTTTAGTCAAACTATCAACTGGGTTTATTTCAGTTTGTATAATATTGATACACATTGTTCCTGGTTCTATGATATATCAAATAAAATGTAATATAATATATATTTTCTTTGAATTATCATGGAATAATATGTTTTTAGATAAATTGATTGCTAACTGGATTTCAGAATAAACATTGATAATATAATTGTAAATTCTATGTTCAAAATACATACATTTGACCTACAAGATTTCTTTAACTGCTTTAGTTAAAGAAGGGTATTAAGATTCTATAGTTTAAAATGTAATAATATATTACATGTTTCACATCCTATAAATAGCACCTCCAAAAGTAGTAAACACATTGTTGGTTAAATATTTACAAGTTTCTATATTTACATCATAGTCAGCATCAAAAAAACCATAGATAAGTTCAATAGAATATACATTTATACCAAAGAAAAAAATATGAAATGTAAAAGAAAGATATCTAAGGATCTATTTAAGGGCATGGTAATGTGGATTCCCTAGAGTGTCCAAGAACCTATTAAGAGTACAAACAATAAAAGAAATATCTCGGTGAGTGAAAATCCTAGAATAAATTATGCTACCTACTATGTTAGAATAAGTAATTTTAGACATAAATTCAATATCTTATTCAGAAGTAGGTGATTGAGTAAAAGAAATTTTAAAATTTTGTGCAATAGGGATATTATAAGCTTTAAATGTTTCAAACATATACCTATTTAAAAAATTTAAAACATAAGCATGTCGAGTGAGATAAAGTAACTTGTTTCGTATGTCTCTTATGATTTCAACACCTAGAATTTTCTTAGATGCTCCTTGGTCCTTAATTTAAAAATTTATTTTGATTTGGGATTTGATATAGGAGATCATATTTATATACATTCATATGATGAGGATATAATCAACATACAACAGTATGTAAATGATGCTAGTTTTAGTTGATTTGAAATAAAATCAAGCATCATACCGACTGTGGATGAATTCGTTACCTTTCATGAATGAATCCAACTTCAAATACCACTACTTGAGGCTTGATTCAATCCATAGAGAGACATATTTAGAAATAATACTTCATTTTGTTTGAATTCAACATGATAACTATCAAGAGGATTCATATGAATCTTTTCATTCAAATAACCATGTAGTAATGAAGTTTTGTGAAGTGCACTGAGTTGCATTTGTTGTCAATGAGGCATGAAGTTGTCTTGGAATGAATGGATGTCAAGGAGTCAAGATGTGAATGTCAAAGGATGTGATGGTGATGGTGATGAAGGAGAATGGCCATGGTACTAAGATGCATGTCACTTAGGAGATTCACTAAGTGGTATTAGAAATTGTGGTTGAAACATTCTCCATGTATATCTGACGATTGATGAACAGATCATTAAGTTCATAGAACTTGTATCCTGATGATACAAAGTCACAACAGTGATTGAAGACCATGCATTGTCTTCACAATGCATGAAGAGAATGAAAGTGTGCTAATGAAGTCCATGTACTATTTCTTAGTGCATGTGAATTTGAAGTTGATTCAATTGATCTCTGATTGGATCAATGAAGCACATTGAAGAATTTAAGTGATTTAGGAGTTCGGTTGAAGAAGAAGAACCTTAGGGAATTCCATTCCTAAGTGTTGAATAAATGTTGAAAAGAATGGAGGAATTCTTAAGAAGAAGAAGAATAGAGATATGAAGAAGATGGATTGGAATGTGGAATTTGGCTTGAACTTATGGAAGAACTTTGTATTTGACAAAGTCTTATTCTTGTCCCTTTGCCAAAAAAAAAAAAAAATATGGCCAGCCAAGGCACCTTGAGGGTTCAACCCCAAGGCATGGGCACTAGGGCACCACGCTCGGGGGAACCCGTGGGGCGAGCCAGGGCGGCATGGCGCACCCACAGGACACCGCATGGGCGCCTGGGGCACGCCCGGAGGAGCGCAGAGGGGCCGTGTGTAAGCCCCCGAGGGCACACGGTGGTGAAACCCGCGCACCCGGAGAGCATAGTGGGCGCTAGGAGCGCGCCCGCAGGAGCAGAGTGGGCGCAGAGCGCGCCCGCAGGGAGAACACGGTGCGGGGCGGCACCTTGGAGGGAGAGGATTCAACTGAGCGCTTCCCGGAAGCGCTTGGTTATTAAGCCGCGGAAAAACAGGAGCTCGTTTCGATGTGGGACGCGGATTTTTCCCGCGGGAGCGATCCTGGCCGCTCGATTCATCGCGCGCCAGATCTGAGCCGCACATCTGATCCGCGGCGAGATCTTCAGATCCAGGCCGACCGATGTATCTCCATCACCTGATCCGACGGCCGTGGCTCGTCTTCCACCTCGAGCTCGAGCCGAAGCCTCCCGCGAAGCCACCGCTGAACCAGGCGCCTCCCGAGTGATGTTTTTGAGATTCCGACCACCTCTGAAGGATCTAAGACCTCCATTGTGCTCGTCTGGCCACACTGAACACAACCATGCATTAAAAAATGCGTGCATGCAATGAGAGGAGAATTCAGAACAAAGCCGAGGCAAAACGAAGGTGCCGAGGCTACGTTAGTTCGTGTCTTGCATGGGATAGAAGAGACGAAGGCCGTGCATGCGTTCTAAGTCGCATGCACGTGGAGGAAACCGAAGGAAAAGAAAAGGAAACCCGCATTGAAACAGAGTATAAAAATCAAAGATTTGAAGATTTTAAAGAACCGGAAACTTCGGGATTTTGAAGTTAAATCACGCGGAGGATTTGAAGCCCGCCTCTGCCTATAAAAGGAGCTCCCGAGCATCATAGCCGCTTGCTGAAACCTTGTTGAAGATTTGTGTCCCGCGTGTGCCTCTGCCTCGCGAAGAAGAAGCCGCCGCGCAAAGTACTTGCGCGGCTGAAGATCTCGGTGCCACCCGAGGCCCAAAGGAGTTCCCTGCGCGCCTATCTTGCACGACAGGAAGATCCCGAGCCGCTTGAATTTGCGCGCTCAAGGATTGGAACCCTCACTGCCCGCATACTTGTGCGGCCGGAGGAAGTTCCCGCGGGTGCAGCACTTGCGCGCCCCGCGGCAGGAGGAGCTTGCGCGCTTGAAGGCTTGTGCACCTGTGGAGCCTTGCACCGAGACACCTTGCGCGCCTCCTTTGAAGGACAAAGGAATTCGGGTGTGTGCAAGAAGAAGCCAAGAAAGGCCGTAGCCTTGTGTGTGTGCAAGAAGAGAAGGAAGGTCGTGGCCGTGTGTGTGCATAAGGAGGAAGACCACACTATTTGTGTGTGTGCAATTCAAGTGAAGGCCGAGACTTGCATGCCTTGTGTTCATAGTGAAGATAAGACCCTATGGTTTTGGTGTGTGCAAGGAGAACCCAAGGCTTGAGCACTTGTGTGTGAAAAGTGAAGAACACTTAGTGTGTGCAAAGAAGCAAAGGAGGCCGAGGCCTTGCCTCGTGTGTGTGCCAAGTGGAGAAGAAGAACCCGAGGCCATGTGTGTGCACAAAGGACAACACCAAGTGGTGTGTGCCAAGTGAAGTGGAAGACCACACTTTGTGTGTGTGTAAGAATTGAATAATCCATAGTCTTGCTTGTGCATTTGAACAAAGAAGAACACACTTTAAGTGTGTGCATTTGAAGAGGCCGAGGGTTGTGACCTTGTGTGTGCACACTTCGAAGAACAAACTAAAAGAACACTAAAGTGTGTGTGTGCAACAAGAATAGGAGAATAGGCCAAGTTTCAAGTGTGTGCAAAATGAAACAAGTGTGTGTAAAGAGACAAGTTGGCCGAACCTAGTGTGTGCACTAAGAAGTGTATACACATTAGAAGAAGAAGAAGAAGTTCCACACTAAAGTAAAACACACTTCTAAGTGTGTGAACAATTTGAATATAGTGTGTGAAGATTGTGGAGAAGGTGTGTGCTATAATTGACTACACCCTTTGTGGGATTATTGCACCTAGAAGAAAGAGAAGGAGAGTGCATGCATGCATGCATGCACATGCACACGTAAACAAGTCAAATCAGCTTGTGTGCATTTGAGGAGTCCAAGACCAGGAGGTTCTTGAAGAATTGAGAAGACCATGCTATCAGTGCATGAGGATGAAGAGCTGCCATGCACTCAGTGCATGAAGTTGAAGTGAGTTGAGACTGTACCAGACTGAAGTTAGAGATATCAGTTGTCTGAGTATTCAGTAACTGAGAAGACCTGATCAACTCAAGTGATCAGAGGTACAGAGCAAGGCCAGCAGTCTTTATCCCAGACTACTGAGGATACTTGAAGAAGCTTAAAGAGAAGAAGAGCTACTCGTGTGACTCGAGGAGCCAAGAGAAGACCCTGTGGGACTCAGGGAGAAGAAGTCTTCAGTGGGATTCTGGAGCAGGCCAGTGGGACTCTGGTAACACTGTGGGACACAGTATAAAGACCCTCCTGTGGGACTCAGGAGAGATACGGTGGGAAGCTGTATCGACCATTGTAATTCTAACAAGTTATAATGGGAGAATCCATGCTAGGAGAGCATGGCAAGGATGTAGGCCTTTGGTGCCGAACCTTGTAAATCCTTGTGTCCAGTGCCTTTACATTTACTGCATCATTCGTGGAAAGGTGAGAGATACAAGAAGAGTGGATCGAGGCTTTAACCAGCCATAGAGGTTTAATTGATTAAGAATCAATTAGTAAAAAGATTTAAAGGATCACTGATTCACCCCCTCCCCCTCTCAGTAATTCACACTGATCTGGGCACTTCAATTGGTATCAGAGGGAGGTTACCTCTAAAAGATCCAAGGGAGTCTTTATGAAGTACATATTTGAGGAAATGAGCGACCAGCCTTAAATGGAGATATCTGCCAAGACTCAGAAAAATAGAAAGAAGAAACAGGCCAAGAAGATGAAGAAGAAGGTTGATGCAATCAGAGAAACTCCTTCTATGGAAAGAAATGTGAAAGTCACATCAGATGACAATTCCTTTTATCATTCTTCTGATGAAGCCTGCTCTAGCTGTGATAAAGATGGAAGAAATAATGATCTTCTAAATGCAATCAAATATCTTCAGAAGAGAGTCCCCAAGGAAGTTGCAATGTGTATAGCTACAGGCCTCCTTGATCTTCAAGAAGAAAAATTACAGCTAGAATATGAAGCCAATTCTCTCGAAGTCCAATTGGCAAAAAGGGTTGGCATAACCAACACTCTCAGAAAGCTGGTAAATTCCAAAGATGAAACAGTATCTCTTTGCAATGAAAGATATGAAGACACTGCTGAAGAATTGCAAAGAAGCCTTTCTGAGAAAGAATTCTTTAAAGTAGTAATCAAAGAAGTTTTCCATGCACTGGAAAAGAGGCACAAAGTGTCAATGAATGTCAGAGATGCTCAACTCAAAGACAAAGTCAAAATGGTGAAGGAGCTGGACAATTCATTGCAAGAATTGAAGAAGGTGCATGAAGACCAGATGAAACAACTGGTGGAGAATTGGGAAGGAAGGCTAAGAACTATTGAGGATGAGAAGAACTCCCTCAATATGAAATGCTTAGAACTAGAGGTGATATTGAAAAATCTGCAATCACCCAAAGCTGAAACCTCCCAGTCAGCTGGTAGAAGAAATGTTGCCACTCAAGTGTGCATTGAGAAGGATGATTCTAAAAGAAAGACATCCTCTAGTGAAAGTGCAACAACTTCTAAAAAGAAGGTACCATCCATACCATCTTGTACTGATGCTTCTAATTGTGTTTCCACAAAAAGTGCAGGATGGAAGAATAATTCCAAACAAATATGGATGAAGACAGTGAAGAAAGAAAGCTCTCCTAAAGCAGCACAACATTTCAAGACAAGTACCCTACAATTAGAAGGAATCAAAAAATCAAGATTTGTGGGTCAATGTTGGTGTTGTAACAAGTATGGGCATTGTGCAAAGGATTGTTGGTACAATCCACTGAATGCCAAAGCACAGAGGAAGCCCATGCCTAGGGGGAGCAAGCCAGAAGCAAAGAAGCAGCATCCACAGGTCCAGAGACATCTGTTTACTGCTAACAGATTTGGATTACTTGACAACATCTGGGATGATTGCAAAAGTGGTCGAAATGATACATGTCAATCTCCAACTGTATCCAAAGATGAAAAGAAGAGAAGATCACTGAACCTGGCTAAGAGAGATTCCTTGGGAAGCAAGCAGAAGAAAGTGAAAGATGCTCCCAAGAAGAGTTTGAAGAATGAAGAGAAGTCCTTGGAATTGAAATCCAAGAAGGGTGATGCATCCAGAAGGACCACCAAGAAAACATGCTTCTACTGTGGAAAGAAAGGACACATCATGGACCTTTGTAAAGAAGCCATGAAACTAAATAGAAGCAGACTGAACTCCAAAAGACAATCAATCCAGAAGAAGAAGGGATTGATTGAAAACAAGTTGCCTAAGAGAGGTAGCTTGACAGCATCAAAGGAACCATGTGGAATTTCCAGAACTGGGGCCACTCTTCCAAATGATTTACTAGTCATATGGCCAAATCAGTTGCAACTTGCCAAAGATCTACAAAGAGCTGAAGAGGAAGTACTGGCAATCGCTAAAGCAAAAGAGAAGAAGAAGGTTTCACATGAAGATGTTTTGAGAACCACACCAGCACAATCATCAATGAAGATCAAATGTGCAAGTGTGAAGACTGGTGAAAATGGGACATCTCGGTTGAGAGAATCTTCTCAACCTTGTTGTTCACATTGATGAACCAAGGAGGTTCCATCTTATTCCCTTATACTATTGGTATTTACATGTGCTGACATTGCAGGGAATTGAAGATGATGATCATTCTCAGCTTGAGGATGGTTTGGAAAGAATGGAGTGCACCCCTTGAGGGGGAGCCAATCTGGAGAAGATGGTATTCTAAGATTTAATATCATCTTGAGAAAAGTGAAGGTATTCCAATCATACTTTCATCCCTTTTTTCTTAATTGAGTTTATCTTGTCAATTAAGGGGGAGTATGGATTGAAGGCAAATGGATGAAAGGGGGAGCTTTATCTTTGCACCTGAACTTTCTAATGAGTTTTGTGAAGTTGTGCAGGATTTAGCAATTCATTGTTATATCTGAAAAATTTCAAACCCCTGAAGCATGATCTCACATGTATAGTGAATGTTGGACAACATTGAGTACCTTGGTTACATCACTCTTGTTTTCTACACCGGGTTATCCCAAGTAGACTTAGAGTTGATCAACTAAAGGTTCTTTGCTAAAGAAGATCATGTGACATCATCCCTCTCCTAGTGTTTTTCAAGAAGATGCTATTCGAAGGGAGGAAGAGATTTTTGAAAGAGTACCACACCACACCTTTGCATTTGATTGCCAATAAGGGGGAGAAAATATTGGCACACATATTGACCCATTCATATGTGTTGAAGGAGTGTATTGACAACAAATACAAAGGGGGAGATTGAAGTGCACTGAGTTGCATTTGTTGTCAATGAGGCATGAAGTTGTCTTGGAATGAATGGATGTCAAGGAGTCAAGATGTGAATGTCAAAGGATGTGATGGTGATGGTGATGAAGGAGAATGGCCATGGTACTAAGATGCATGTCACTTAGGAGATTCACTAAGTGGTATTAGAAATTGTGGTTGAAACATTCTCCATGTATATCTGACGATTGATGAACTGATCTTTAAGTTCATAGAACTTGTATCCTGATGATACAAAGTCACAACAGTGATTGAAGACCATGCATTGTCTTCACAATGCATGAAGAGAATGAAAGTGTGCTAATGAAGTCCATGTACTATTTCTTAGTGCATGTGAATTTGAAGTTGATCCAATTGATCTCTGATTGGATCAATGAAGCACATTGAAGAATTTAAGTGATTCAGGAGTTCGGTTGAAGAAGAAGAACCTTCGGGAATTCCATTCCTAAGTGTTGAATAAATGTTGAAAAGAATGGAGGAATTCTTAAGAAGAAGAAGAATAGAGATATGAAGAAGATGGCTTGGAATGTGGCATTTGGATTGAACTTATGGAAGAACTTTGTATTTGACAAAGTCTTATTCTTGTCCCTTTGCCAAAAAAAAAATATATATATGGCCAGCCAAGGCACCTTGAGGGTTCAACCCCAAGGCATGGGCACTAGGGCACCATGCCCGGGGGAACCCGTGGGGCGAGCCAGGGCGGCATGGCGCACCCGCAGGACACCGCATGGGCGCCTGGGGCACGCCCGGAGGAGCGCAGAGGGGCCGTGTGTAAGCCCCCGAGGGCACACGGTGGTGAAACCCGCGCACCCGGAGAGCATAGTGGGCGCTAGGAGCGCGCCCGCAGGAGCAGAGTGGGCGCAGAGCGCGCCCGCAGGGAGAACACGGTGCGGGGCGGCACCGTGGAGGGAGAGGATTCAACTGAGCGCTTCCCGGCAGCGCTTGGTTATTAAACCGCGGAAAAACAGGAGCTCGTTTCGATGTGGGACGCGGATTTTTCCCGCGGGAGCGATCCTGGCCGCTCGATTCATCGCGCGCCAGATTCGAGCCGCACATCTGATCCGCGGCGAGATCTTCAGATCCAGGCCGACCGATGTATCTCCATCGCCTGATCCGACGGCCGTGGCTCGTCTTCCAGCTCGAGCTCGAGCCGAAGCCTCCCGCGAAGCCACCGCTGAACCAGGCACCTCCCGAGTGATGTTTTTGAGATTCCGACCACCTCTGAAGGATCTAAGACCTCCATTGTGCTCGTCTGGCCACACTGAACACAACCATGCATTAAAAAATGCGTGCATGCAATGAGAGGAGAATTCAGAACAAAGCCGAGGCAAAACGAAGGTGCCGAGGCTACGTTAGTTCGTGTCTTGCATGGGATAGAAGAGACGAAGGCTGTGCATGCGTTCTAAGTCGCATGCACGTGGAGGAAAGCGAAGGAAAAGAAAAGGAAACCCGCGTTGAAACAGAGTATAAAAATCAAAGATTTGAAGATTTTAAAGAACCGAAAACTTCGGGATTTTGAAGTTAAATCACGCGGAGGATTTGAAGCCCGCCTCTGCCTATAAAAGGAGCTCCCGAGCATCATAGCCACTTGCTGAAACCTTGTTGAAGATTTGTGTCCCGCGTGTGCCTCTGCCTCGCGAAGAAGAAGCCGCCGCGCAAAGTACTTGCGCGGCTGAAGATCTCGGTGCCACCCGAGGCCCGAAGGAGTTCCCTGCACGCCTGTCTTGCGCGACAGGAAGATCCCGAGCCGCTTGAATTTGCGCGCTCAAGGATTGGCACCATCACTGACCGCATACTTGTGCGGCAGGAAGAAGTGCCCGCGGGTGCAGCACTTGCTTGCCCCGCGGCAGGAGGAGCTTGCGCGCTCGAAGGCTTGTGCACCTGTGGAGCCTTGCACCGAGACACCTTGCGCGCCTCCTTTGAAGGACAAAGGAATTCGGGTGTGTGCAAGAAGAAGCCAAGAAAGGCCGTAGCCTTGTGTGTGTGCAAGAAGAGAAGGAAGGCCGTGGCCGTGTGTGTGCATAAGGAGGAAGACCACACTATTTGTGTGTGTGCAATTCAAGTGAAGGCCGAGACTTGCATGCCTTGTGTGCATAGTGAAGATAAGACCCTATGGTTTTGGTGTGTGCAAGGAGAACCCAAGGCTTGAGCACTTGTGTGTGAAAAGTGAAGAACACTTAGTGTGTGCAAAGAAGCAAAGGAGGCCGAGGCCTTGCCTCGTGTGTGTGCCAAGTGGAGAAGAAGAACCCGATGCCATGTGTGTGCACAAAGGACAACACCAAGTGGTGTGTGCCAAGTGAAGTGGAAGACCACACTTTGTGTGTGTGTAAGAATTGAATAATCCATAGTCTTGCTTGTGCATTTGAACAAAGAAGAACACACTTTAAGTGTGTGCATTTGAAGAGGTCTAGGGTTGTGACCTTGTGTGTGCACACTTCGAAGAACAAACTAAAAGAACACTAAAGTGTGTGTGTGAAACAAGAAGAGGAGAATAGGCCAAGTTTCAAGTGTGTGCAAAATGAAACAAGTGTGTGTAAAGAGACAAGTTGGCCGAACCTAGTGTGTGCACTAAGAAGTGTATACACATTAGAAGAAGAAGAAGAAGTTCCACACTAAAGTAAAACACACTTCTAAGTGTGTGAACAATTTGAATATAGTGTGTGAAGATTGTGGAGAAGGTGTGTGCTATAATTGACTACACCCTTTGTGGGATTATTGCACCTAGAAGAAAGAGAAGGAGAGTGCATGCATGCATGCATGCACATGCACACGTAAACAAGTCAAATCAGCTTGTGTGCATTTGAGGAGTCCAAGACTAGGAGGTTCTTGAAGAATTGAGAAGACCATGCTATCAGTGCATGAGGATGAAGAGCTGCCATGCACTCAGTGCATGAAGTTGAAGTGAGTTGAGACTGGACCAGACTGAAGTTAGAGATATCAGTTGTCTGAGTATTCAGTAACTAAGAAGACCTGATCAACTCAAGTGATCAGAGGTACATAGCAAGGCCAGCAGTCTTTATCCCAGACTGCTGAGGATACTTGAAGAAGCTTAAAGAGAAGAAGAGCTACTCGTGTGACTCGAGGAGCCAAGAGAAGACCCTGTGGGACTCAGGGAGAAGAAGTCTTCAGTGGGATTCTGGAGCAGGCCAGTGGGACTCTGGTAACACTGTGGGACGCAATATAAAGACCCTCCTGTGGGACTCAGGAGAGATATGGTGGGAAGCTGTATCGACCATTGTAATTCTAACAAGTTATAATGGGAGAATCCATGCTAGGAGAGCATGGCAAGGATGTAGGCCTTTGGTGCCGAACCTTGTAAATCCTTGTGTCCAGTGCCTTTACATTTACTGCATCATTCGTGGAAAGGTGAGAGATACAAGAAGAGTGGATCGAGGCTTTAACCAGCCATAGAGGTTTAATTGATTAAGAATCAATTAGTAAAAAGTTTTAAAGGATCACTGATTCACCCCCTCCCCCTCTCAGTAATTCACACTGATCTGGGCACTTCATTTTGAAAACTAATTTCTCTATATGTAGGTGTTTATAAGTAGTAAAGGTTAACAAGAGATGAATGGAATAATGATTAACAACTAGGAAATTTATTTAGAGTAGTCAATTACCTCTCTCAAGGGGAAGCCCTTGGAAACTAGCTTCACTTTGAATTTTATTTTACTTCCCTCAGTGTTTCCCTCCTTTCTTTTAATGATCCTTTTGAAACCCCTTACTTTAGCATTAATTGGTTTGTTTAAAACATCCCATGTATGATTCTTCTTTAAGGATTTCATTTATTCATTCATAGAAAATACACATTTCTTTGAGTCTTTGACTTTTAAATCCTACCTATAAGACTGGGGATCATCATCAATAAGATCATGGGCCACAAGAATGGAATACAAAGAAATATCATAATTGATGAAGCATGAAAGAGGTTTAGGGACTATCTTTTTCCTATCACGAGTCATCAGATAATCCTGATGAGTTATAGGAGGTTCAAAATCAGAATCTGAACCAGAATTTCTCTCGAAATCAGTCACATTAGTGGTCTAAGGAGGAGGTGGATTATGGTGAACATTAGTTTCAAAATATGCCATTGGCTCATATTCATCCAACATATCAAGGTTTGGATCACTGCTTTCATGTGTGTGAGCCTTAGTCTTTAGAGAAGATGATTCGTGAAAGACCACATCCCTTATAATAATGCACTTTTTTATCCTAGTTTATCTATCCAGATATTATCCATAAACACTATCAGGATTACCAATAAACATGAACTTGAGAGAACTTGGTTCTAAATTATCAGTCTTTACATGAGAATAGACTATAGAACCAAAGACCATTATGAAGGAATAAATAGAGGGATCTCCAGACTAGAGTTATTGAGGGGGTTTAAACTGATTCGCATATGATGGACACCTTTTGATAAGGTAGACAATAGTGCTGGTGACCTCACCCAAAACTATTAGGGGAGGAATGAGTATGAAAGCATTCTCTATACTCTTTCAAGTATAGTACTATTCATCCTCTCTACTAGGCCATTCCATTGGGGAGAATCTTTAACACTCCTATACCTATTAATTCCTCCAGACTCACAATATTGAATGGACTTTGTAAATAGGTATTCAAGCCCATTTCCCATTCTCATGGTTTTGACTTAGAGGAATTGGTGTGGAAGTCAAAATATGACATTGAGTTGATCGATATAGGAGGAAGGTGGTGTGAGTTTCCTGTTGGTATTTGTGGGGTGTTTCAATGGATGATTCCAAACAACAACCTTATTCAAAGAATCAACATCTACAGTGAAAGGTGGACCCTATGAGAGCTGCCACTAGTGGTGTGCAGAGATTATGTAGGATTTAATGTGGGGAGCGTGATAGAGGTGGTGGAAGGGATGCTGGAGGTGGTTCGGAAAACAGAGGAAAGAGACTTGCAGAGGAAAATGTGGGTGGTGGAGGAGACTGGAAGGGAATGGAGAAACTGGATCGTGATCACACACCATCACATCATGTAGTTGGGTATGTTCAGACAACTACTTTTGATTTTTCAGTGGACTCTAGGGATGATCAGTTTTGGGGTTCGATCTGACTGGGAGCCTTGGGAGGTGTCATAGTTATCAGAACTGGCAATAATTTATGTGGCACTAGTGTGAGACAATAACTAAATCTACATGATGTTGTTAATACATTCATTTTTCTCAATAGAGAAAAATATATTTATTATTTTTTACTCATAATAATCAATGATTTTATATAGCAAGTTGCGGTGTGTCTAATTTTACTATTCATTTTCAAGACTTTATTTACATCTAAATTATTCATATAAATATTGTGATCATCTTCTCGATGGTTCTTCTATAACATTTTAAATATGGTATAGGATACTCAATATTTAATTTAATCAACATGCCTAGAATATGATATATACTCACCAAAAAATATTAATACCGATGAGGATAAATTTGCAGAAGGGGTTTTTAAGCAATTTCTGGCGAATCAGGTATAATTAATTGTGGATATGAGGCAACACAACACCAAATGGGTTAGAGTTTTGGTATTACCTCTTACCTATCCTATGCCACCACCAACCCACTATATTTATACATATGAATATATTATATAATTATTATTATAAATATCGTTAATAAATTATAATAAATATATATTGATTATAATAAATATATATTGATTATAATAAATATAATTTTTTCAAATAAATACAAAAAATATGTAATTATAATTAATATATAATTGTAATAAATATATAATAAATATATAATTATATAGAATATATAACTTTAAATATAATAAATATATAATAATAATTAATATAAAAAATATAAAATTATAATAAATATATAGTAATAATAAGTATATAAATATAATAAATATAAAATTATAATAAATATATAAATATAAATATAATAAATACATAATTATAATAAATATATAATAAAAAATATATATAATTATAAAAAATATATAAATATAATAAATATATAATTATATTAAATACATAATTATATATAGTAGGTGATTTGGGGGTACAATGACCTCAAACACACACACCTCACACATAGGATTAGAAGCCAAACCATAGCCCCCCAAGGGGATAATCCACCAATCAAGCCCTTTTTAGTATCCTTATATAGGCCCGAAAAAACCATATATATATATATATATCATTCCCAAAGCCCCATTACATTCATAACTGACCCGCATCCATGACAACACCACCTATGCATCCCATCACTGCAGCTAGTACAACTCAGTAATTTATGCAGCACACTAACCCACATCCCATCTACACTGCTTCCCCTACAACTCCCGCCAGAATCCACCATGCTTCACCATATTTTGTTGTCGGTACCTACTAGTCCTCTAGAAGCTACAGCGTTGCCATACGTCATCACCCTTACTGCTCCCACCCCTACCTACTGCTCTGCATGAAGTTGCTCGCATCACCATATGTCGTCTCCCACCCCTACCTACTGCTTTGTCAGAATCCGCCCATGTCGCCATATGTTTTCTCCTCCTGATTCTACGCCAGAAGCTGCTACATCACCATACACCATCACCCACCAGAAAATAACACCTATACGGGGGCCACTACACATCACCAGGGGAAGAAACTTCTCACTAGAAATACGGCATCAGATAGAGCCATTCTTGAATCAAATCCCCACAAATAAATTGGGGAAAATATGATGGCATTGGGTTTGAACCCTGGCTACCCTAATGTACTGCTCACCTGAATCCCACTTGGATGGTTCTTTGGTATAAGAAATACTCAGAAAGGTTCTGGTGGCATGATAACCTTCTCCTAAAACATTTATTAGAAAAATAATGATGTTAGAGAAAAAATGGATGGATGGAATCAAAGAAAGATGGATTCTCTCATAAATAAAGAAGAAATAAAAATCAAGAACATGATCATTCCCATCATGATCAATGAAATCTTCTTCAGTAGTAGATTCCCACTCCAACTGTGAGATCCTTGGATTGAAGAGATCATAATACTTATCCATGAGATTTTTCTACTCCGGAGTAAGCTTACCCTTTCGTGCAGGATCCCAATCATCATAACCACGACCTCAGCCACGATATTTTGGTTTCCAAACCTGTATCTATGTTTTTTGTTGTTAGGTTCCTTAAGAAACATTATTCCCAATGTCTAAACTATCTACCACTGTACAAATGAAAACTGGTTAACCAAAAGTGTCTAGCTCCTCAACATGCCATGACTCCTCATCTACAACATCAATCTCCATAAGTGGTTCCCCTGGTAGGTCATCGAGAACATCCTCCAAAAGACCATTATGATTAACCACTACTTCACCCATAGATCTGGATGTAGACATGGACATGCCCTCAAATGGAAGGTCCCCTTTCATGGGTTCCTGAGTAGTAGATGCCTACATTAATTAAGATGAAAGAGAAAGATATATAGAGTTTCAAGAAGAAACCATTTGGAAACCCTAATCATAGATCGTGGTTTTATTGAATTTGGATTTCTTTTTCCCAATACATCCACTTACTGGATGTAAGGACCTCTAATGCATAGTTTGAGTATTATCAACAGCTTTTTCATAACACTCACGATCAGATTCACCTCCAATAATATTTGTAGGTCCATAAGGGAGCTACCCAGTAGCGGCGTCACCCACCATAACCCCATCCACATTAGTGACAAACGCATCCTTAAAATATTGATGTGTACCCACTAGATTCAAATCAGCCCGATCCACCAGATCAGCCCAATTAGATGGGATACTATTCATCCAAACTGAGAGAATCCCATTCAACATCACTTTCTTTCCCTTTAGAGGAATATGAGAGTTTCCATATTCATGAGCCTACACCACAATCATAACATCCTTCACTACATTCTTCCGACAATGAGAATCAATATGAAACTTCATCCCACACATCTCATAAGAAATATTCCTTCGACATGACTCAAGTAAGTGACCAACAACCATGAAAAATTAACAAAAGATACGTTTCTTCTCATATTACACCTCAATACAGATGTCATGACATGGTATGTGGGTGAAACCATAATTATATTTGATAATTTATAATTTCTATAAATATTGAAAATTCACTTCCAATGTAGTTGGCAATGATATAAATCGTTTATCTAAAAAATAGGTAATCCATGATAAATCAGTATATAGGGGAATTAATAAGAACATAATGAGAATGAATAAATATATTATAACCGATAAGATATTCTAAAAACTTCCACTAAAAAAATCCATCAGTCACCCCATCTTTTTGAGCTGGCATGCTAACTTCTGGAAAGAAACTTTCATCCACTTTGATGTGTTTGACTCAGAGGCATGAGCATTGTTTTCAAAAGAAGACTATGAGTTTCTTGATTTACAAGGATAGAGGTGTGAGTTTTTTTATTATGGTTCATGTGGTGTTCCCCTGGATGATGCCAACCAAAAACCATATTCTAAGCATCAACCACTACAATGATATTTGAGACCTCCAAGAGCTGCTTCTGGCGGTGTGTGGTGATGACAACATATGGAAGGTGGGGAGCATACTGGTGGTGTTTTTAGTGTTGTTGGGGGTGTCTTGGAATTAAATGGAAGGATAATTGAAGAGGGATGTGTGGGTGATGGATGGGATAATAATTACATGGAAGAAGTGGGGCATGATTGCATGGGAAAACAACATATGGATGGGTATGTTCAGACCAATGTAGTTGAATTTTCTCTGGCCTCTGGGGATGATCAATTTAGGCTTTCACATTGACTAGGAGCCCATGGAGGAGTCATAGTTACAAGAACCACCTGTAAAGAAAATATATCCCCTATTATTCATTTAACCGATTATGAACTTATTCTATTTAACAGTAATTATTTTGATGATAGATTTTACTTTTAAAATAAAAAAATTACATCCATGCTAATTTTAGATGTTTTATTAACAAAATATAATGAGATCTAAAAATTTATCTCATACAGGTGGGGATAATACATGAAACTATATATATATATATATATATATATTAGGTGCTTGGGTGTACAATTAGATTAAACACATACACCACATAGGTCTTAGCCCCCCATGGGATAGCCAACTCATCAAACCATATTTATTCAGTACATAGCCCCAAAGGCCAAGTGTGCATGAAGCCAATTATATAGCCATAAGGCCTACAAATTAGCCCTATGTCCTAGTGTTTCATCATGCATGCATCATCCTTTTGGCATCACTAGGCCCTCATTATGCATGTGCCACCACCTACCTGCATCATGGGTCATGCAGGCATCATCGCCTGGATGTGAAAATTCACTCCTACCTGGATTTGAACCCTAGTCTGATGCAGTATTACAGGGAGCCTTTTCCAATCATTTAAGCCCCTGACTACACAATAATGGCACAATGTGTGTAGGGTTACACTCGATTCCCACTAGGGGGACCCATCCAATCCTAGAGCACACCGTACATTCAACCATACTTCTAGTGTGTACAATTTGAATAATGATTTTCAAGATATTACATTTGAATTATTCATATAAATTTTATGATATTATCAATGGTTTTTTCTATAACATTTTAAATATGATATATGATTCTAGAAATTTATTTAAATTGTACATAAAAATTCATTTGAATCAAATTTTTTACTATTATGAATGATTTATATATATAGAGGTATTTAACACCTCATTTATGTAATGTATCCATGGTATCCATTTTTAGGAATATCATTGATGTTTAATATATCTCATACTATCTTGACATAATGTAAAACATTATTTATTATAAATTTTGTACCACTGGGTGGGAATATGTTATCTCTTCTAAAGCCTTTCATTAATATTCAGAGCGACACATTTATTTACACAAGAATAGAATAAATATTTAGGATTTATGATTAATAATAAACATGAGTTGATAACACATGATAAATAAAAATTTTCATTAATATTTATTCAACAATAGAAATATGCGATACAAATAAAATATTTTACGACACAATTTTAAAAGGCCCTATTTTCATATAATCTTTTAGGGGTGATCTATTTTATAAATATTTATAAAATTAATTGATCTATTTCAATATTTATCATCATAAAACAAATTTTTGTGGCTATATTATTATAATTTTTTTATAAAAAAATATGGAACAATCATCATTTACAAAATATCATATTCACCCCATACATTATTAGAAACAAAATTATGTATATTTTCATTCACTTTAGAGAATGAAATAAATTGATGGATTAGTTTTTAGGATAAATTCATTAAAATAAAGAGAATATTCAATTCATTATTTTCATCCATATCATGGGGTGAATATTAATAAAATACAATAAATATGTTTCACACCTAATAAATAAGAGAAAGAGAATAAAACAATGCCATGTTAATTTAAAAATAAAAAAAATAAAAATCATATTTTTATGATAAATTATACATAAAAATAAAGATTTAAACCATTATGTTTTATAAGTATGTGATACTAAATTTTGTTATATCATCTTGGCATGATCAACAATGTTCACTTTGGTGAACAAAAAGTATGTGGTGTTCATCACTTAGTCACTTCATGTGGCGGAAATTCGTTTTTCATTTTATGATTGATTTTTTTTTCACATGAAAATAATCAATTACAAACCCTATTTTGATAATAATATATCACATTCACTTTAGGTAATTTTTCAATGAAGATTCTTTACTTATCTTCACGAACTCATTATTTTTTCAGAATTGTTTTTAAGAAATTAATTAATTTATTTTTCAATGTTATCAAAAGGGGGGATAAATATATCAATGTATGATATTGAAAATAAGAATAAAATTTTTCATGTAATAATTATCTCACACCAATGATTGTGATGATGGAAACATTGTCACGATGTACAATGCAGAGAAGACAATCATGCTAATAACATTTTATGAAACTGATTAAAAAAAGATTGAAACCACAATGAATAATGAAATCTTAAAAATTTGATTAATCATGGGTAAAGTGTATCATTGAAAAAAATGTTTCAAATAATCAGTATGGTTCATAAAAATGAAATATAGTAATGTAAAATAAGTAGATAAGAAGTATTAAGAAAACATTTAGGTTCAAAATTCTTATCCTCAATTAATATAATAACATATGTTTTTATATATGGTATATATAGTTTGTAATCAATAGTCTATATTAAAACATTTTATCTATGAATGATCCATTTTATAGGATCAATGAAATGAGATAGATTCTTTGGGGTGATTGGCCATGGTAATAATTTCTTATGGGAAAAGAGACCATGGGATTCACTATCCATGAAAATTGTGACAATCCATTTTTATTTCATAAAAATATACCAATTTTATTTTTATTAACTCAGGTGTATGACTCCATGGAACCAAATTGTCTAGGGATTGGGTCCAAAACCCCTCTCATATGTTTTTTGGGGTTTAACAACATAAAACCAGGCTAGTTCAGTTTTATCGAGTTAGATCAACTTGCCTCATCCTGGTCTTATAACTATGGAGAAAGAATGCAGTGCCAGATCAAGTAATGGGAAATATCCATACAAGTATAAAAAACTATAACTTTTTGAATGGAAAATGTGTCATCATTGGTGGTAATAACATGACACCATTGTTATAAATATTTTATCACTTTTAACATTAAAATCATGTTACATAACAAAATATGAGTCATTAACTTGACTCGACCCTCCACTGAAATATTTAACTATCCTTGAATAATAAATTTTTATTTATATATTATAATTATTTTCAAATCAATAACTCATTTATACAATGAGTTAATAAATTCAATTCATATTATTATAAACTTTAATAAAATTGATGTTATTTAATATACTATGATTTTCACACTTGGTCATTATCTGACCTTCATGGTGGGGTCCAATATGTCCTCAATTTCAATTTATCATAATTGGATAAGATTTTGAATAAAATTTGTGGCTGAACCACTAGGTCTATATTATGATGGAAATGAGTTCTACACATACACCAAGATCAGTTTCTAGAAGCACATCAAGGACTCTAATTATATAAGTTCAAGTCATAGAAATTACAACCTCTCATATGAATATACACTGTACAAAATAATCTGTTTTCACATGTTATCTTATAATGAAGGATTTATATCATTGTACAACCATCATTCTATTTATTTATTATCTATTTGTCCCTAAAATATGGACATAACATCTTCTTTTATGATCATAGGTTTAATAAATGCACGACCAACCCGGTCAACAGGGCTCAAGATGTCTCTTCATATACCAAAAAATAATAAATCATGTCCTGGTTATTCAATCAATGTCTTATAATCATTTTGGATTCCGATGCAAGATTTATTTCTACATACATACTCTATCATGGTTTCCATCATGCACAAAAAAAGTTTTCAATTAATGATATACATTAATAATAAGTGATGTGACCAATATGGATGTTTATAAATAATAATATCCAATACCACCCAAATCATACGGTTCTATAATTAACAGGTCAGTCCTCATGATCTCATATACTCAATATCAACATGTTGTTGGAGTTCTTCCCCTAAAACCAACTTATTTGTAATTTATGATAACCTCCATTCATGGTTTTGAATATGAATAAACTTCTTATCACATCATGATAGTTCTTATACACAACATAGTATGTGATAATATCCTAAGGGTAGGTGTCCCACTAAAATGGTCATAGCAGTTGCCTCATTTGATGAGAAACCAGAAGTGTTATGACCCTATTCTTAAATATATATTCTATAGGTGGATGATATCATTTAAAAGAAAAAAAATGATAGAGGCTATCAGGGGTGGAGACTCATAAGAATTTGATGAACCTTATCATGGTGTACTTCATTGGTAATATCCAATAGGATATTATGAGAAAACAACCTTCAAGTAGGAAATCTACATTTATAGGTGTCATTGGATGTTCCTATCTACAAATTCATGTACTGATCCTTAAAAATTAATATTATTATTAATGAGTATTTTGAGTCACATACTTTGAAGTATTGATGAAAACCATGACAGAGGATATTTGAGACGATGTAAGATATGTTGAGTGCCAATAAGTAATATTGCATTAATATATAATGCAAGAATCGATTTTCCCTTACTATTCTATAACAAAGGTATATATATCAGGACCTTTAATGGAAATAATATATCCTAAATAAATCCATGTTCATGGTGTTCTATAGGAAAGTTCAATTTCTGAGAAGTAAAAGAAAGATACATTGAGCACATAGGTAGATGGAATAGGCATGCAACCTGCATGATTTGTGATATCATGATAAAGGTATTATATTACATCATAAAAATCCGTATGAATTATTATTTCATTTCGGCATTATTGAATTTCTCTACGGGTGACTTGGCATGTTTCTATATTCTAACCATAAACATTTTTCTATTCACATAATGCATATAATAAAGAGACCTAGAGGGTTACACACAATGTGTATCCATAATCTAAGTTAAATAATATATTATTATTTATTATTTCAAAAGTTGAATAAATATTATTCCTGCATGTGGTGTAATAATTATTCAGGTACACTTGATGTCATATATTCTGTCACTAGTTACTCAGGAGAATATAATTTGAGCATAATATTTAATAAATATTTAATTTATATTTAATGAATATAATATTGTTTTATTTATTAGAGGATAATAGAGGTAGATTTATTTAATGAATAAATATTCATTATTCAAGGAATGATAAATATTATGGAAGAATGGAGGACCGAGTTTAAATAGTCTAGTGAGAAATAATAAATATTTAATATTATTTGATTAAATAATATTTATTTAAATTTTTATGTTAAGAGCATGTTAAGAAATAATAACATTATTATTATTATTTGACATGGTGTTCTATAGGGATTAATTAAACAATAAAGGGAACTTGTGTAATTATTTTATTTTAACCCTAGAATTATATAAAACCAATTATATTATTCTTTTTGAGAGCTAATTCATCTTTGGATGGTTGTGAAAAAAAGATTTGGAGAAAACCTCTCAAGCCCTTGAGAGATTTCATCTCCATGAATGCTCCCATGAATAGAGAGAGATCTTCCTCCACCTACCAATTTCAAGTCAAGAGTGGTCAAGGAGAATGCTTTGGAATTGGTTCTCTAGGAGATAAATGGATAACGATGTAAGTGATTGGATCTACCTTTCTATAAACAAGAGATTCCTACGACAAAGTTTAGAGATTTTTGGAACACATGTGGATCACTACTAGAGGTAATATGGTTAGTTTTTTACTGTGAAACAACCATATAATACATATCTGTTTTTAGATTCGTCAATGAATAAGGAATTCCATAAAGGTAATTCTCAATTAAAAAAATTAATTATAAATAATATATGATGATCCTCCCTTTTGTTCGAGCATGATTTCAATTTTTCTGTCATATTTGATTCAATTATATTTCTCACAACTTTTAACGTCATGTGGATATCGAATTGATCACCGATCATGAAAAAAAGTAATGTTGGGAATGACCTGTTGTACATATCCTTTACGTTTGGAACCTACAATTGGTATCAGAGTGGTCACATAGTTATTTAAAATTATTTAATGATTATTTATTTATTTATACGCTTTTTATTTAGTTTCTAATTCAATTTTAATCATTATTTTAATCCTATTTGAGAGATATGATTCTTCCTTATCTATTTATCATAGATCTAATCAATAAGATTAATTTTTTGAACAAAATAAAATCAAAGAACTCATCTGGAGGTGCTGAGAAAGTTTTCCAGGTAATACAGGAGTACACTGCATGTAACTGAAGTTACACACTCTGTACTTGTGTTGAATGCACCCGGAATTAATTCAATAACTAATCAAGGTGCGTGCATTGATGACACACTGTTTAGTTAATCCTTACATCGCATGTTGACTGGGAAAACATGGAACAAATTAATCTGTATTAAATTCTATTTATCCCACATACACAACATGTAGTCCCTTTGATTCAGATAAGGGATGTGTGTTTCCAACATGACTGCTGACCATGTAACTTGGATTCCACACATCATGTAGTCTCATTTACATGCCATTTAATTCCTTTTCCGAGGCACAATTTACGTGCTGAGTCCCAAGGTTTGTTCCTTAGATAAACAGTGAGTGACGTACACATTGTGTTTCTCCATGTACAAGTCGTTTACTTATACAAAATTATACATATTTAAAATTTATTTATTATATTATGTAAATCTTGAGACTTGTGTTTGCATGTGGTAATTATGTTTTAGGACACGCCATCTGAAATTTTTTATTATATATATATCAACGTCTAATTAATATCTGTATAATTTTTGTAATTTTATATCATTTATGAGTCGTATTATAGTAGTCAATCTAAGTGCATTGAAGCATAAAACGAGACCAAAAAATCATGTTATTCATGTAATCAATAAGGAGAAGTACATGCACATGAGCCTCAGCCCAGTTGGTGAGGACTCGCTAGGTTCATCCAAGAGACCCAAGATCAAATCTGGGTGGAGGCATATTTCCGGGGTATTGTAGCAGTACTGTAGAATCACTGTATCATGCACGGTTCGTTACTGTAGCAACCAGAACTATTCATCCATCTGGGCCTTCGGGCCCCCAGTTTGGTCCTCGGGTCCTGTAAGGCTTTAGGGCCACCCAAGGACTTTGGGCTAGTTGATTCTCAAGGACTTCAGGACACTTTAATGCCTTAGGGACACCCCAAGTCCTTCAGGCCACATGAATGCAGGCCCCAAACACACTACAAAAAAGGAGCAGCCATAGAAGAGCATTCAGAGCAGGTGGACTCACCCGAGTAGAGCCAAATGGATTGTCTGAACGAGAGGGTATGGCTATGCCATCGGTACCAGCTTGTGCTTGCATGAGAACCCTAGCCGTATGGTCATTCAAAGGTGGAGAGCTACTATCAGGATGCAGATGTGGGGGAGGGGCAGTTCCTTGTAGATAGTGTGGTTGAATTCCCTAAGACCATCGGGTCATGTAATCTCCTAAGACAATGAGACATGTAATATCTGAGCCTACGTCCCTTATAAGGGTTCCCCATCATCCCTTGAAAGGGGGGTTATCAAAAATCAATAAAAATGAAGGCCTTCAGGACATTTAAGTTAGATTAAGGAGAAGTTCATGTCATTGAAGTATGTTTTAATTCATGTATTCCATATGTTATAAGAGTAAATATTATATAAGGATAATAAATGTTGGGTAGAATCGTATGGGTATTCAATATTTTTCCTCCAAGGTACATTTATGTACATAGTTAATTTTAAATAATTTAGTTAATTTAGTTAATATTATGATGGTTGAGAATCTCAATAAAATTCAGATGAGGATTAAGATGAAATATTCGATTAATTAATGAAGATCATTAATTGATTCGAGAGAGATTCATCTTAAATAATAATGATTAAGGATCAAACTCTAGTTTTATTAAATTTGTAATTCCTTTCATGTATGTGTATGATAATGAGCATAGAATATACATTTGTATGTGATTGGTTTCATTTAATTTATCATTAAATTAAATTGTTGGAATGCATGCCTTCTCTCCTATTATTATGTAAGGACTTGCGTTCCCATGATTTTTTTATGTAAACCCCTTATTTCCCTAACCTACATGTGAGTAAAATCAGGTGTAATGTATGGGGATCCCATGCTAATGGAGGTGGTTCAAGATTTGAGTTGAGGTGAAACCAATCCCAGAAAGATACATTGATGGATAGGTGGAAAGATTTAACAAAAACCATAATTGGATCAAGGTTTTTCCACCTAGGTCAAGAGATAGTTTATCAACCACGTGATAAACTATCTATTAGTAAAATATCATCATCAGACCACTTTATTATTTTATTTTTTTAATGTTACATGGTTATTTCATTATGTATTTTTTATCGCGATCACATGAATTAATGAAATTATTGATCATGAAAGATAAAACTAAACTAAATTATCTTATGCAGAAATACTATCTATGATATGGTTAATGAATCAAGTAAGACCACTTAATATTAACAAGTATGTGATAAGGATAAAAATTGAAAATTTATTCAGAAAAGGATATAATCCCCCAATAATATATATTAAGTTGATATAGCCTTCCATTAATTCACTTAAATTCAAACCATAGTTCAAAGTGATTGTCTAGCCAAATTTGGGGTGCTTTCAATTATTGAGGAATTATAAAATTATTTTTTTGGGTTGAACTAACATAGTTCACGTCATGGGTTTACTTACAAAGAAGGACTTGGGGTAACTGAGAGGAAAAGGTTGAGGAAATTCAATTTTTGGATTTTTTGATGGGGGAGTCTACTCAACAGATCAAGGAACTGTGAGTTAATGTAGTTGGAATTTGGAATGACTACATAAAACCATACATTTTTCTTGAGAAACCAAATTTGGGGTAATGAGAAGTTGTATATGGATCCTTTCCACTTTAATTACTAAGAAAAAGGATATCCTAAAGCCAATAGTGAGGGATTCTGGGTTTCGATTAAATAGTTGGTGATTAATAAATACAATATTTATTTATTTGTATAAGTTTTATCTAAGAAATTACTAAAATTATTATTATATTATTTTTAGAAAAAAATAACACCAAAAATATCATTGTGATCAATAGTTGAGAAGGAAACCCTTCTCACGGGCACAAATTTCCAAGATTGGAAAAGGCGCTTAACGTGATCGTTTTCCATGAAAGAAAATTATATGTGCTAGAAGAACATATTCCTGATGTTCCTGGTAATGAATCTAGTGATGAAGATTTAAAACACTAGGAGAATAATTTTAATTATTCCACATATGTTCAATGTTTCATGCTATCATCCATGAACAATGAAATTTTGAATCAATATTAGGACATTGATGCATATAGTATGATATCTCACCTTTTAGATCTATAACATGAGAAGGTGATACAGGAGAGTTTTGATATATTCAATGATTGGATTACAACTAATCTTGGAGAGACTATTCTAGTTGGGCCTCATGTATTTAATATTATTGGCTACATTGAACTCTTAAACATCATTTGGATTAAATTCCCAGATTATTTGTGTACAGATATCATACTTTTTCCATAACTCAAGAACTTCTCCTGTGTAATTGTTAATTAAAATATGGGAAGTAATGATAAGATTCTTTCATAAACTCTTACTTTAATTCACCATGTTGATAAAGACACGGGGAATGATAAAACCTCAGTTATTATAGTGAATAAGAAAAGGAAGAACAAGGAAAAGGTCCAAAAATCATAATAAGTCTAAATATCATGAGAACATTCTTCCAAGAATGGAAAGATTCAGAGATATTCTAAGTAAAAGGAGGCAGTATGTTATTTATGTGGAAAGCTAGACCAAAAGAAGATGAACTAAACCTAGAAGAAAGGGGAAGCTAAAGGTGAATCTTTTATCAAGTGAAATCATTAAATATCTACACATTGGGTAATAGATAAAGCTTGTAGCACTCACATATGTATCGAAATGTAGGAACTAAGTAGATATAAAAATATTGTAAGAGGATAGGTGGATCCGAGAGATGCTAATTATTCAAGGCTGGGTTCTCTGTTCATTTTCTACTACCACCTTTCATTCCAACAAAAATTATTTTGGTTTTAAAATATTGTTATTATGTACCTACAGTATCCAAGAACATAATTTTTGTATCATCCCTTGATTTATATAGGATTATTTTCAATTCTAGAAATAAAATTTGTTTCTTTTATAAGGAAAATATATGTTATGGCATGGAATATTTAAATAATGGTATTTATGTATTAATTTATGAAAACCAAGTATCAGAAATTAATATTGAATCATGTTCACGTGACTCATATAAAGGAGGAACTATACATTGTTAGATATGGTATGGTTGATAATGAGTCATACAAATATTCCATTTTCCTTTTTGGTTTATGCATTACAAACTGTGGCATTCACATTAAACCGAGTAAAAAATAAATCTAAAAATGGAATTCTCTTAGAGTTATGGAGTGAAAATAAAATCGTTTTGTCACATACACATGTATGAGGATGGAAGTAATTTGTTATGTCCTTCTGAGGAATAAAACTATCACCCTTGGGAAAAAGTGTATCTTTATAGGGTATCCCATAGAAATAAAGGGATAATACCTATACAACCCCTCAATCAAGAATGTGACTTTCACTAGAAAATCCTTATTTCTTGATAGGGGGAAAATCCTCAAAAATGATAGTGGGAGAAATATTTACTTCATTTAAATTTATGCTCAAGATACATAAGAGTTGGTATAAGATCATGTACCACATGTCCTTATGGAAGAAGTAGTTCCTAAAATAGAAGTACTAGACATTATCGCAAGATATGCAAGAGAACTAGATATATAACTGTTTCTAGTCACTAGAGATGGTGTTTCATTATTGATTGAAAATGATGATACTATCTCTTATAAGGATATAGTAGATCTCATAAGATTTATGATGGAAAAGGAATGAATTTAGAAATGAATTGCATATATCAAAACCTTGTTTGGGTTCTAGATGATGCTCTAGTTAATTTAAAGCTCATTGGTTTTAAATGGGTCTTCAAGAGGAAATTAGAAATGAAAGGTAATGTAAATTCCAATAAATAAAGTCTAGTGTATAAAAAGTTTAAACAACATCAAGGAATTGAATAGGATGAAATATTTTCACCAGTTTCCATGTTTAAATCCATCAGAATTTTACTTGCTAAAGAAGTATACCATTACTTTGATATTTTTAAGATGGATGTATTAAACTACATTCCTTAAAGAGAACCTTCAGGAATATGCCTTTGTGGTATAACCAGAAGGTTTTGGGACTCTAGGTGATTCCATATGTATTTACAAGTTACAAAGATCCATTAATGGATTGAAGCAAGAATCCTTGTCACGGAATATTAGATTCGATGAATCCATCCAAGAATTTGGTTTAATAAAGAATTAATGTGAGTTGTGTGTTTAAAATAGGTTTAGTGGGAATGTGTTCCTTATCCTAGTAATATATGTTGATGAAATATTACTTATTGAAAATGTCATACCTATCTTAAAGTCTATTAAGGGCTGGTTAAATGTTTCTCCTTGAAGTAAGTAGGTGAAAAGCTTGTATTCTAAGGAAAAAGATCATTCATGATAGATCTAAGAGGATTCTTGGAATAAGTCAAAGTACATATTTTGAAAAAATACTAAATAGATTTTCTATGGAACAATCCAAGAGGGTATTGGTTTCAGTGCCACATGGTTTACATATTTCTAAGAAAATGTGTCCTCAGACAGAATAAGGGAAGGAGATAATGGGTAAGATCTCATATGTATCAGTGACAGTATAAAATCATATATTCCATGTTATGTACAAGACTTGATGTTTCCTATGCATTTACCATGGTAGGAAGATATCAATAAGATCCAATAAAACAACATTGGTCTATAGTTAAGGATATACTTAACTATCTGAGAAGAACTAAGGATATATTCTTGGTGTGTGGAGGAGATGAGGAGATTCTCATCATAGGTTATACCGATTCTAGTTTTAAAAGTGATCAGAGTGATATGAATTATCAATCAGGATAGGTTTCTTGATTCAATAGAGATATGTGAGTTAGAGGAGTTCAGTGCACCAAGTTATCTCTGATTCAACAGTGGAGTCAATGTATATTGTTGCTTCTGATACACTATGTAAGTTGTTTGGATGTGGAACATTGTCCATGATCTTGATGTGGTACATAGAATTAAATAAAATATCACATTGTATTATCATAATACTACCATGGTGGATATTGAAAAATATCCGCGATCACACCAATGGAAAAATAAAAATACTCCATATATATCACCTCTTGAGGTATTTATATGAGAGGAGTGATGTTGCAGTAATATGAGTACCAGCAGAAGAGAACATGGTGGAACCCTCGAATAAGGGCCTATCTCAGCAAAGTAATGAGTATCATGTGAAAACTAAAGGACTAAAGGTTGTTAGAAGTTGGTTCTAATTGAAGTGAGAGTCTATTGGAGTTTATGACCTAAAACTAACTTATGTGTACTTTATGAAAACATGTATTCATTGTTATGAATATTAAAAAAGTCATTATCAAATCATGATTTTTCTTCTATTTAACATAGTATGTGATATTGTACTATTGGTAGCAGTCTCACTAAAAGGTCATATCACTTCCATGCTATGATGAGAACCTATAAGTGATACGACACTATTCTAAAATATTTGTTCTATAGTCAGATGATATCATTTGAGGGACACAAATGATACATGCTATTAGGGGTGGATACTCATATGACTTTGAGTCAACTTCTCTTAGTGTACGCCCTTTGTTATATCATGTAGGATATTATAATAATGATATCTGCCAGTAAGAAATCCACATTTATATGTTTCATTGGATGTTCCTACCTGCAGACATTTGCATTAATCATTAGAAATTAATAATATTATTAATGAGTATTATGATTTGTGTACTTTGATGTATTGATGAAAACCATGATGAAATATGTTCACAATAAGGTAGGATACATTGGGTGTGTCACAAGTAATATTGTATAACTAATAATAAGAGAGATGATTAATCACTTTTGTTCTTTAATAAAAGTAGATATCTCAGACCCTTTTATAGAATTGATATAAACTAAATTAATCCACGTCCATTGTGATCTATAAGAATGTTCAATTTCTAAGAATTAAAAGAAATAGACATTGAATACATAGGTTTATTGCATCGGTATGCATCCTTCTTGATTTGAGATATCATTATAAAGGGATTATATTATACAATAAGCATATTTATGAGGTATTATTTCATTTTAGCATTAAATTCTTTAACTATGTGTTCATTATTGTGTTTCTAGATTCTATCCTTGGTCTTAAATGCCATTGAGAAAGAGACCTAGAGGGTCACACACTAAGTTTATCCAGAATCCCGGTTAAAGAATATATTATTAGTTATTATTTAACTAGTTAAATAAATATTATTACTACTGATGGTTTAATAATTATTCATGTATTCTTGATCGCATATATCCCATCACCAGTTATTTGAGATAACATAATGAGGAAAAAATATTTAATGAATATTTATTTTATATTTGGTGAATATAATATATATTTAATTATTGGTGAATAATGAAATGAGATTTATTTAATAAATAAATAATCATTATTTATGGCTTGATAAAAATTATTTACGAATGGAAGGCTGAGATTAAATGGTCCAGTGAGAAATAATAAATAATAAATATTTTTTGGTAAAATAATATTTAATTTAATTCGCATGTCAAGTGCATTCTAGAAAATAATATTTTTATTATTTGATATGGGATTCTGGAGGGATTAAATAAATAATTATGGGAACTTGTAAAACTATTTTATTTTAACCCTTGTATTATATAAACCCAATTATATTATTTTCTCTGAGAGCCGATTCATTTTTCTTTTCTTGTGCACAACAGATTTCAAGAAAACCACTCAATCATTAGAGATTTCTCTTCTAAAAGAACACTCCAATGAAAGAAGAATGATATTACTTCACCTCCCACTCTAATCTCAAGATATATCATGGAGAATTCTTTGGAAGTGGTTCTTGAGGTGATCAAAGGTGTATGACACATGTGATATGATCTATCATGTTAGCACCTAGAGATTTCGATAATGACATTTGAAGGTTTGTGAAACATGTTTGGATCACCAATAGAGGGAATCTACTTCGATTCCTACAACACAACTTCCATAAAACACTGATCTGTAGTCAGATTCATCATGGAAGAATGAATTCCATCAAGGTAATTCTTAATTAATTAAATTAATTATATATAATATATGATAATCCTCTCTCTTGTTTCAGTGTGATTTCCATTTGTCTATTTTATTTGATTCAATTTTGTTGCTCATAAAGATTAACATCTTGTAGATCTTGAATTTATCATCAATCATGCAAAATAGAAAAGTTGGGCACGACCCATCACATGCTTCCATTGTTCGTGGAACTTACAAAAGTGAGATGTTTTTTGATGAAGTCTCAATGCTTATGAGCCCAAAAAACCTCTTAGTAAAACATAATTTGTCTCCAATCATGATGAAATATCTAGACCTCATGGAATATGTTTAATATTACAGTCATAGTATCATTAGGTTTTCATTATAGCTGCAAACTGTTATAGCCTTTCAATATGACATGTAATCTAAGAAGATTAACAAATATATAGTATATTAAAAATTAATATTACTATCACATTAAGTGAAACACTTGCATATATGAAGTAGTATACCTACGATGGTAATCAAAGAAAATATTCAAGGTGGATTTGGGTCACCCACTCTCACAACAAATAAGACAATTAACATAGAAACCAACATGAGAAAATGTGAAATACACACTTAAAGTTAGTGTTTGTACATATTTTTGTCACAAAATTTACTACCCTAGTCATAAATTTATGATGAAAATATTTTGTTAAAATAGTTTCATAGAATTTAAATTTTAAATATATTTAATTTAAATATATTTAATTTAAATATTTTAAATTATTCAGGTAATTTATTTTTAATATGAATTTTTTTCAACTTGTAATTTTTTAAATATTCAAATAATTTAATTTTAATTTTTTTCAAGTTATTTAATTTAATGTTATCAAGATTTTTTATTAATTTTTTTAAATATCAAGGTTGTATTTTCATTTTTTATTATTAATATTGGGTATTTTTTAAAATTAAAATTATTTTATTAAATATTCACCCAAATAAGTTTGTTGGTGAAATTTTTACTAAAATAATATATCTAAGTATGTAAATAAAAGTATAAAAAATGGATATATTTTCTATAGGATAATGTCTTCATATATATTTTTATAATAAACTTTGCGATTTTGAAAATGCATTTACAAAGGAAATATTTTTTAAATTATTTTTATGTTCTTTGAAGTAAGATACTTTAATTTAAATATTTCAACACCCTAAAAAAATTTACTTTAAATATTTTTTTTATATATTTTAAATTTTTAATATAACATATTTATTTTAAAAAATAAAATCAAATATTTTAATGTTTATTCAAGAAATATTTTAAAATAAGTTAATTAAATATTTTAAAAAAAAATTTATTTAACAATGTGATTAATTTATTTTGAATTTATTATTCTCGTTATTTATTTTAAAATATTAATAATATTCATTTTAATTTATTTAATTTTTTTATTTAGGTTATTTAATTTAATTATTCGAATTGTATAATTTTTATTAATTCATGTTATATATTAATTTTTAAAAAATAAAATTATTCAAATTATTTTATTCAATCAATTTATTTGATGTATTTAATTCAACTTATTTTTTCATATTTAATTTAAAACCTCAGCCCAATTCATTGTACAATATTCATACCAAAGTGCAACGTGACCTCAGGCATCCCTCCATATACACTAGAGGATATCGACTAATAATAATGGTCTAAGGTGATAGCATAGGGAGACTATAACCTAATATGAGAGTGAAATTACAAATATAATAATAACCTAACAATATCTATGATAATAATAAATCTATATACATCAAAGGATAACAAAACCATGCTATAAAAATGAAAAATGATGTCAACTAGCATAAAGATACATATGGTCCCCCATTGGAATGATCCCATATACAAAATAAAACTATATAATATTATATGCCAGAGAATCTACTACTATCCTCGAGCCTCACCTCAACCCATTTCTACAAATCCCTCTATGTTGCTCTAGCCAATCAAACAACATTGGACCGCTTCCCTACCTGAACCTCCAAACAATGAGGTCTACTCAATGACCCAAGTGACATGGCCACCTAAGTAGGATATGAGCATAAATATATAGGCAACCACCAACAATGTCCCTCACATAAGAAATATATACATTGTATTCCCATGTCATATTATTAGAATAAATAAACTACTAAAAACAAATAAACTAATCACTATCAATCATTGGGTTCTAAAGTGACACCCAAGATTGAACATTCCTTCTTCATCTAGGGATGGTATTTCTATGAGAAAAAGTAACCACTTTGGGGAAATATACCCATCCCCAGAACATGATAATCCACCAAGGGAAAATATTGACATCCCAAGAATCAAAATAAGCCATCCACGCATGTGGTTGTATCCCATACATGGAACAAAAAGTACATCCTATGGGGGGGGGGGTTGCATCACCTACCTAGAACCACATATCCTTCTACCCTGCGGGGTCGAATCCCCTACCCAGAACCACATATCCACCAGGTGGCATCAGACTTCTCCAGGAACATATTCAAGTTAACCAAGGGGAGTCCACCATCCCCAAAACCATATCCTACTCAAGGTGTCCTTGACCCTCTATGGAACCATATAAACCTACACTTGGGTGAATCCCACATCCCCAGAACCATAATAATCATCTAAACCTAGATGCCTCAAACCTACCCAAAACTATAATGTAGATAATGAAAAAAATAAAACATACACCTTGAGGAATTCACCATCCCTGAAATCGTAAAAGATAATCCTTACACCTTGGGAATCCTCTATCCCCAAAACCTCATATCATATATCACATTTTACTATTTATTTTAAATTTTTTTATAGGTTTCACTTTTAACTAATTAATCTATTTACCTTTTATCATATATTCTCACTATCATAAGGATCAATCTAGAAGTTCTTGAGTTCAAAGGTGACACCAAGACATATAGTCTAGCTCCCCTGCACTACCCCTCTCCAAGGTCAAAATCAAACTAGGGATCCCACTGAAACTCCCAAATTCATATTTATCACTGGTCACCCTACCTAGGGCCCTATATCCCATTCCCATACCTTGGACCAAACCCATCACTAAGAAGGAACCACATCCCTTATTGTACCCCTGATTACATCACGACACATACAACCTCACAATCCCACATTTGGGATTTTTGGTGACACCCAAGGATATCCATTATTAGTCCGTAAGAACTCCCAAAAAAAGGATACTAAGGTAACCTCAATCAATGTGCTATATATCTCATGCATCCCACTTCATTTAAATAAAAACAATTTAGGGTGAATCTAACGCACAACTCAAATTTATTAATTTAATCCATCGACCATCGGTGTCTGAATAATCACCCAGTGTCTCAGATTTGATTGTCCCTAAAACTCATTATCTACCCATGAAATTTATGATTATTTTAAATTAAATTTCAATAACCACGGTGCTGAGACCACATATCACATGATATATCAAAATATTATCCTACAGGGATATGTTTAGGGACCACCTGCCTCATACGAAAAAGTTCAACTTAATTGCATCCCGACCACTACTACCTAAGATCATCCAAGCCTCATATAGATCATTTAAACATTTTTGAAATTATATAAAACAAAAACACCCAAACCAATTCATTATAAACAATTATAATGAGTTTCAAAACTTAAATAAAAATGCAATAAATGGCTAGAAATTTATTAGGTAACATATTCATGCCAACACTTCGATCAATGAGGTCCTGTCTACACCCAACACATACCAAAACCAAAACCCTAAAAAACCCCCAATGAACTAACCCAAATTGATGGCCAAATCAATAAAATATCACAAAAACACTAAATAAATTTGTCGTGCACCAAACCTTAAGATATAAGTTGAATGATAGCTTAAATAAACCCTCTTGGGACCCCATATACAATTTTCACATGAAAACCCTATAATTCCCACAAAATTCTACCATAAATTGGTGGAATAAATACAAAACCCTAACCTAAATAAAATAATAATCATTTTTAAGGAAGTTAGAAGAAAAAGGAAGATAAGTGGAGGATATAATATCTCCAAACGCCACAATAATTGACACCAAAATTCCACAAACCAAGGGGAAATAAAAAAGGTGATTCGGGTTGGTCGACCAAGCACGATGGGGATAAAGGAGGGGAAGAGGTTCAAAAATATGAAGTTTAAAAATGAGAAATATAACATTTTAATGAAAAATGAGAAACTCACATGGTCATTCTACATGGTTTTATAAATTGTGTGGCAACCATGAGATTTACATTGTATAAGACACCCACACTAGCATGGTTTGGCCACACTGTTGGACAAACTAAAAATGAACCATATAAAACATATTTTCCAAAAAATTATAGGTTTTTCACAAGTTGTATAAAAAATCCCCCCCAATCATTAACTTACCCCCAAGACCAACCTAAGCCGAAAAATTTACCCTAACCATGCAGAAGGGAAAACTATTTCCCTCAAAACTAAACATTCACTCAAAGATCTTGATATTCACATGGGAACTCCAGACACCTCTCTATCCTTGATTCACATCTAGAACACCTAAATATTATTTTTTAACTCTTGGAAATCTGATTTGAATAAAAATTTTCAAAACAACAATTCTCTTGAAACCGAAAAATCAAATTTCCCCTAAAATTATTAACCCAAAATAAAATGGTTCATTGAAAATGTTCCACTATAACAATTTTAATCCTTTATAACTCCTAACAGTCATATAAATACACATTAAATCATACTAGGGCTATTAATTCACCACCAAAAGACTATGTTCCATCTCTAAACACAAAACATGCTTCTACTAAGAAAATCCAAAACCAAGGCACATAATTCACTAAAACTCGAGCCTCCCACTCATCAACATCACTGAAATAAAGAACACAATCCAAAAAAACATCTATCATGAGAAAAATAATAATAAATAACTAGTTTATCACTAATATTAATTATATCCCCGCCATAATTAACTACTTTTAATGGTTGATTCCAAATCACTATGCTCCCGAGTATAGGATTCACCTATTGAAAATGAAATTATAGTGGTAAAATGACCCACTCAGTGTAGTTTCTACATCACTATATCAAATTAGATGCTAATAAACCAGTCAATTATCCTTTATCCAACAATTTCTCAAAAATTCTCATCCTCACCCACTGACATGCCATCAAAACACATGACCATGATTCCTTACTCTTGAAATCATCATGAAACCATCGAAACACCCAAAACGAAACCTAAAAAAACTTTATGTAATCCAATGGTTGAATTCACAAAAAACCTCACCATCCATCATTCTCTACTACATGAATTGATGCATTACCATTCCCACTCACCCTCTAAGCACATAAAATCCAACCTCAGATTGATACTAAATTTAGGGATCCATCAATGTTTACATCCAAAACCCTTACTAAAAATTTTTTGTACAACCATGACTGATTAAATTCTCTCCATCATTGTATTATCCTCATCGTATCTCAAAAACCCCAAAATTATAATCTCCATGAATCATTCTTCATCCATTACCAAATTTATTATTGTATCTGACCACCCCACTAAAACCTGAGTGTCCACATGAAACATAAACCCCCACCCATTCTTGGATAATTAGGAATATCCTCCATTATCACCATTTAAACTGACCTTATATTTGGGTCAAACCATCTAACCACTATTGGTGTTGCATCGTCCCATGTTTTCGATCAGGTTGAAAATTCCATGTGTGTTTGAACCTTTCCATTGATAGATGGGAGAAATCATTAACTGCGAATCAGAGAGTAAATAAAAGAATCCAAAAACATTTAAGTGTTCTTTTTAAATTATTTTTTATTATCTTGAGGTGTCTTGGGAGTTCAGTTGAGTTTCAGATGTTTCATTCTCCAAAAGTACATGTTTTTTAGAAGCTAAATGTGGTGAAAAGTTGGCCCAAATTTTCTGAGTAACAAATACTTGCCGAAATTTATGTATGTATGTATTCATACATGTATATTAGTTTAAATTTATATTATTATATTGAATTTTTAGTATGAATTTATACTAATAATTACAAATTCCTATAAATTTACCGAGTAACATCTGCTCACCAAAATTTATGCATGTATGTATGTATATACTTATATTAATAGATATGTATATTATTATATTGAATTTTGAGTAGAAATTTTGACTAATATTTATAAATTCCTAGATATTTACTCAATAACATCTTCTCTCCAAAATTTATGTATTTATGTATGTATATAATTGTATTAGTATACATGTATTTTCTTATATTGAATTTTGAGTATTAATTTAGGCTAATAATTATAAATTCCTAGAAATTTACCAAGTAGAATCTGCTCGCCAAAATTAATGTATGTATGTATAAATATACATATATTAATATACATGTATATTCTTATATTTAATTTGGAGTTTGGATTTTTACTGATAAATATCAATGCCTTGAATTTTACTGAGTAACATGTGCTTGTCAAAATTTATGTATGTATATATGAATATATGCATATATATATATTAATAAACATTTATATGATTATATTTAAATTTGAGTATGAATTTAGACTGAAAATTATAAATTTTCATTGGAAATTTTCATTTACATTTATAGAGTTCCCATCGAAAATTAAATTACAATTATATATTAACACTGATAAATGATAATATTGAAGGTAAAATTTCATTGAAATTTTCAATAAAAATAAAAGAATTTTCCATTTTAATTTTTCACAAAATTTTCATTTAAAATTTCTATCTATGTTTTTATGTACGCATTGATATTTTATGTTGAAAATTTTCACATGGAAATTTATAGTGAACATCCATTGAAAATTTTCAATGAATATATTCAGTGCAAATTTACAAGTATGAATGTATGCTCTAAATTTTTTTGGTGTAAATATACACTAGAAAATCACATTGTGAATCTATTCATTTGTGTGTGTGTGTGTATTTTCATATATTCATTCAAATACACACCACAAATAATCACTTGATACTTCTGGTATAGACTTCCAATATAATTTTTCGATGTAAATATGTGGTGTAAATTACCAATACATATGTATTGAAAATTTACAATGTAAATTTTCATTGGAAATTCACTATTTATTATTATGATGTGTATTGATATTAATGTATGCTTATGTGTATAATTTTAAAAACAATTTTATATTAATTACCTTTTGTGGTATATTTAAACTAGAGATTTTCACTCAATGTTTTCTATGTAAACTTACAGTATAATTTCCACTAAAAATTTCATAAAATGTTCTCAATGTAAATTTTCATTGCAAATTTCTAGTATAAATATGTTAGTGTATATATTTTTATACTTATATTAATATAGATTTATGAGTGTATTTATGTATATATTTATATTAATAGATTCATATATACAAACAATGTATGAATTTATGTTTGTTAATATGCATGTATGTATACACTACAAATTTTCATGAAAAATTTACACATCCACCCTGGTCAGCTTTGGCTCCTTCTTTTTGGCCTCTTCTTCATCGTATCCTCCTTCATGGTGCTCTCGGTTGACCTTGTTGCCTAGTTTCCTCCATCCACTTTGTGTATTGACATCATGGTGGATTCATTGTCACCAATGAGTGGTGATTTCTGTGATTTTGTGTCTTCTCTTCCCTATATATATCTTCAAATCTAGAATATAGAATTAATGAGGTTATATGAGAGTTTTTCTGGTGGTGATGGCTTGAAGATCATGCAACTTTTCCTCCTCTTCCCCAGATCTAGTTTCAAATATGGGTATTGATATGTCGGCGTTCCGGGGAGGTTTCTATAATTTTGAGTTCACTCATTTGAAAGAGGTTCAAATATTATAAGGAATATGGTGGGTCGATCAGTGGGTGTTGAATAACATTGATTTGGATTTTAGGTGGCAGCATTTGGTGGTCTGGTAGTAACGTTTTGGAGGACAAGTGTCATCTCAAAGGTTATGGGATGATGTGATTTGGTGGTGGTCTTTGGATGTTTCTAGAGTGGAGCGGTGTTTTTTGTTCTGGTTGCTTAGCATCATCAGTTGTGGTACCAAAGTTAGTTGATAGATGATGATGCAAAAATAGAGTTATTCGGGAATGTTCTGGTGTTTCATGGGATTTGGGATATCTTTCTTTGGAATGTGTCCATTGGGCATTTGGGTCATGTATTTTTTTCCTTCCCAGGGGATATGTTCTTGGGATTGGGATTTGGGTCTTGGATCTTGGGCATTAAGGAAGTCTTTGAGCAGAAAATGATGCAGTGAGACTAGTCGACCAGTGAAATGCATCAGATTGGTTGTGCTTATTTTCACACAATTATCAGGTGAGCAGCTCGATAGAGCGATAGGTGTGCTAGAACCTATCATTTTTTACTCTATCCTCTTGGAGAAGAGGGGTTCTCTCCAATGAAGTTGAATTGGGAAACACAACATGATTGTTCTTGGTGGAGGGGGAGACACATCATGTTAATGGTGAAGACCTAATAGGAAAAAAAATTAATTTTGGAGGTATCGTGGCATGGAAACATGCCAGTATTGAAGGGAGGTCATCTTGAAAGAGTAATGGGTGTGTTAACACATATCATTTGTCCCTCTTCCTAAATATGGATTAAATAGGGGTTCCCTTTCATGAATTCATGTTTTTGTAGTGCAATGAAACTATTTATGGTGTGTGTCTGTGTGTGTGTGTGTGGGGGGGGGGGAGGGGGTTTCAATCAAAATACTAGAATCATGATGTGTTTTTTGGATGCTATGTTTCAGCCTTTGGGTCATATTCTTTGTCTCCCTGTCAACTGGGCTGACAAGACATCAAAATGTAATAATTCTTCAAACCACTACACCATTAGGTCATATAGGGGTTACCTCTGAAACCTATATAAATGTGGGATTTTTTTTCAATAAAAATGGGGTCTATTCCCCTTATTTGTTTAAAAAAAGTTCACTAAAATTTTCAGATGCAAAATTTCCAAGAAAATATCTAATGAAATTTTACATTTTTTATTTATGTATTAAAATATTTACACAATAATTTTATCTTCTAATTTTAAATATAATTTTTTTGGGGAAATGTTTAGTATAAATTTATAGTGGAAATTTTCACTTGAAATTTCCATGTGTAATTTCCGTCTAATTTTTTTTTGGAAATTTTCTTAAGAAATTTTTATTTTAAATTCTCATTGAAAAATGATATTTTTTATTTATATGTTAATATAATTTCATTGAAAATTTTAATATGATTTTTTTTATAATTTGGGTAATAACATTTTATGTGAAATTATAATAAAAATTAAATGGAAATTTTATTTGGAAGTTTAAGTGGAAATATAAACTAAAATTTTCTAGTGGACATTTAATCTAAAAGATTCAATTCAAAAAAATTTCTAAAAATGTTTATTTTTTATTTACGTATTAACATATTTTTATTATGATTTTAATTGGAAATTCTCTTAAGATGTTTATATAAAATAAATATAATAGAAAAAAAATGTTTGCTTATTATAAATAGATGTGGAAAATAGTACATATATATTGATTAAATTTATAGAAAAAATAATAAATATTATTATATGTATATCTACCAAATATTACATATATACATATATATGAATAATAAGTATTTAAGAAAAATGAGAATGGGTAGCTATGTTATCTGGAAATTAAATTACTTTCAATGATAGAAAAATCCTCTAATTCTAGGGTCACCTTGAATGATGATATTGAGTTTCTCTATGTGTGAGGAAGGAGGTGTGGGTTTCTTGTTCTGGCTTTAGGGGTAATTAGATCATTTAATTTAAATTTTCACTAGACTCTGAGTATGACCACCTTAGTGTTTTTCTACAATTGGGAGCCCTAGTAGGAGTCATAGTAACCATAACCACCTATAAAAAAATAATTCCCTAGTAATTAATTTAACATATTTTGAAACTATTTTATTTATGAATAATTATTTTGATGTAGTATTTTTCTTGTAACATAAAAAATAATTTAATTCCATGCCAATTTTAGATGACACATTAACACAATTTAATGATATCTCATAATTTATCTGGTACTGATGTCACTTCTGAGGAAATACCAAAAAAATACAAAATGTTTTCAATACATTCATTTTTATTTTTTAAGTAAAATATATTTATTATTTCCTACTCACGTGTATAATTTTACAATTTATTTTCAAGACATTACATATAAATTATTCATTTAAATTTTGTGATCAACTTTTCACCTTTGCCATTTTAAATTTGGTATATGATTATCAATGTTTATTTTAATCAACATCCCTAGGATACAATATATACTCACCAAAAAATAATATTACACATGACCATTTAATAGATGTGTCTCTCGTATAATATTTAAATGATGTCACCTGGATTGCGGGTGCACCCATATTTATATTTAATGATTTAGAAATTATATAAATATTCAAATTTCACTTCCAATATAGTTGGCGGTGATTTAAATGGTTTATCTAAAAAATAGGTAATTCATGGTAAATCAGTATGTTGGTAAATTCATAATAACATAATGATAATGCATAATTATTTAATAAGTGATAAGTTAGTATAAAAACATCCATTAAAAGAATCAATTATCTCTCCGGGATGGATGCCTACTATTTCATCAATAAATTGATGTACATGTATACTTGTATATATATTTTTCCTTATAATTGATATTTCATATCCTAAATGATTATGCCATTTATTTAATGTGTGAGGATGAGAAAACATCTGGTTTACCATATTTATCCAAATGGTAAAAGGCATAGGCTAGAAAACCCATGCCCCAAAAAACTTTTTAGAAAAAGATAAAGTCATAGAACAATGGGTTGTGACAAGAGTGTGTGTCACATATGCCACCAAAAAATAAAATTAAAACAGTTCATTCCAATAAAAGAAAACACAAGTGCATGGATTCTTCTCTTTAGAATATATTTCCCTCATTTCATGAATTCCTAAAACCTCAAGGATCATTTCATATCCTCTTATTTGGGGTTACCCATTAGACACCTCAATCATCCAACCTCTTATCAGTTCCCACCTTATCATGTACTGCCTCTGGAATGTGAGTAGTTTGTGATATGTCTTTAGTGTATTTTCTTAAATTTATTGAAATGTTAACTTCTTTATATTCTAATGTTAAGATATCCTTTATAGTCTCATTGACACCCTCCAAACCATGTTGCACAACATGGTCATTTTCATCCAAATAGATTCCCTCTTGTTCCAAATGTATAGCATATATAGTTGGTTGTTGTATAGTGAGGTCCTCTTTAGAAGAAGTATTGGTGCCCTTAACCACCACCACATTATAAGGAATACCACAATATTTTCGAGGTAGTCTATATAGAAAATTCTAAATTCCTGATTACTAATTAATTAAAACATGGTGAAAATATTTGTAGTTTACTAATTAACTTTTATTGGATTCTACACCATATCAACCTTCTAATCAACGATCTTACCCAAAAAAATTTCTACGACCTTAAAACAAATAAATGAACTAGGTTCATTTCTGGGTGGGGAATCCACATGAATTTCTAGATTTTCTCCTACCTTGACCTCATATATAGATTCCTCCACATTCTTGTTGATCATATTTCTAGTAACAAAATCAACCTTACCACTAGAAGGGGATTCTACAATGCCTATGGTTCATTCCCATATAGATACACTTGTTCCACTAAGTCTCCATTCATAACCACATGAAACATAGAGATATCATTAATATTTTATTTTTCCACCTCCTTTTCCACAAAAAGAGCTACTGTGTTAGGTGGAGCCTTCCCATTGGACAAATAATGGTCCTTAATAAGCTTAGCCAAATCATTTATACTATCACTTTTATATCCCTCATCATCCTTGGAATCTCATATTTCATCCCATTTCAAAGAATAAGTATGTTTAGCCACACAATGATCATCCTATGATTTATGTATAGGAGTTTCATTAATTTATTGACTAGAATAATGAATGTTTTCCTAGAAAACTACATCAAAAAAAGATAAATAGGTATGAAGTGGTTCATCCTCATTATGTCCATCTGTACTACCCCCAAACCCAATGGAGTCTAGGGACATACCTAGTAAATGAGAATTATAATAATATCTCTTTTCCATATCACATATAACTATAGTACCCACAAAATTACCCCTAACAATAGGCTCCTTATTTACTACAAGAAATTTAAGTTTACAATTCTGAACATTATTAACATTATTTTTTCAATTAGATCATTTCATAATCATAATACATATTTCCCTAAGAATCCCAATGCTGAAGAAATTGAGGCAAAATTTAGGGACATTATCATATTCAAGAGAAATTTTAAATTTGAATTTATCATCCACCAAAATAAATTTTTCAATCAATAGAGAACAAAGATAAATTTCAACATGAATTCCTGAATAATTCCCATACCATGCAATTTAGATCTCTCTTTCAAATTTTGTAGGGGAGATGACAACAAAAGATACATCCTAGAGAATTTTAGGATTCCAAAAGATCCATTATAAACCCCTAATATAAACCTAGAACATAGTAGTTGATATATGGGATCTTTTTGGATCCATCCGGGGATCACAATCCAATAATCTAAGGGCCTTGTCTTAAGTGAAATAAATCAAAAAAAATTGACATTTAATTGGAGATTTTTTTAAGGGTATATACATGAAAGTCACCCATAACAATCCAGAAAATCAACCAATTATCAAATCCCCAAATCTGATGAAGCCATGACTTCAAATACTCATGCTTCCCAGTGCTACCCTATGAATATAACCTTCCAATGATTGAATTATTACAACATTCAATCTGATCCTTTATAAATTTAAGGTTAGCATAGATGAATTCCAAAGAACCATTATTCATGTTATTTTACTACAGATGAGTTAGATCAGCCCGAGAGTTAATGGAAACCCCAAAATCAGAATATTACCTTATAATGACTTCCTAATTGTTCTTCCCAAAATCTAGATTCATGGTTTAATCCATATATCTATTTTCATAGATCTTATTTCCAACATTAACCGATGCCTCTTGAGCTAAGTTTTATTCCAAATATTCCACCACAACCCAATCCATTATTCAATGTCTCCATATGATATATATTTTATTAAATATCATTTATGTTTAATATATATCATTGAGAAATGATCCAAAAACATTATTTATTATTAATATTGTAACACTATGTAGGAATATATTCTCTCTTATATATCCATTAATTAATTTTTACTACTGATAAATCACAACAAAAAATCGTTCCATAAGCATCACCAACTTTTATCAGTACTAAAAATAATGTTCTGATAAAAGGGAACCATTTATCAGCACTAGATAAAATCACTGGTAAAGGTAACTTTTATCTATTTTAAAAAATCACTGATAAAGGTTTACCCTTAACCAACACTTTTATTATCCCTCATAAAGGTGGATCCTTATCAGCACTATTCTTAGCATTGAAAAAACATTTAATAAAAAATATTATTAATATATATATAATTATCATATTCATATTCCAAAAATAATGTTTATATAAATATGGATTAGTCAGGGATTTGGAATCCAAATCCATGGATCCAAATTTATTATAAAAAAGAAATCATACATGGAAAAAGATAGGTCAAACAAGGAACACGGTGCCCACATCATAAAAATGTAACCTTAAAATGGAAATTCAACTCTTGAAAGTCCCTATCGATCCCAGATTTATTGGATGTATTACTCTTCCCTTGGTATATATACCACTCCACCATGTCTTGACCTTTTGTGGGGCCTCATGATCTTTATCTGAAGATGATTCAAAAATGTCCCCTGAGGTGCATTAAATCCTCAATTTCCTAGATAAATCCAAGAAGTCCATCTTTGGATTAGATCAAAGTCGATCTTCAACACTTATTTCTCACAAATTCTTAACTAATAAGTATTAATTGAAGCCCAATACATCCAGCTTCATTCAATAGTAAGTTTCTGCAAGATGAAAGAAAAACCATTCCACCCCTTTCTTAATAATGTATCCCCTAAGATTTTCACCTTCTTGATCTTGAGGAGGTATGATATTAGAATTTATTTATCATATAATAATAAAATCCTCCTATGTGGCCTTATCAAAAGATACATTAGAAATTTTCATTATATCAGTAAAGTGGGGTAGAAATGAAAACTCCACATTTTCACCAGTGCCTTGGTTCTCAACCTAAGGGGGGGGGATCTTCAAAGACATGATGGTAGAGAGGCCAGTCTATATTTGGATCTCAGAAGGTGGTTCATAAAGATACTGAGTTTGGGAATCTTATGTTATAAATTTCCATGGGATGCCAAATAGGTATATTTTTTCATCTACTGAAATTTTCTTACCTTTATGGTTCCTTGTCACAATATATTGCTCCCACCTTATCTATTCGATCAACTAATTCTTGAGAATCATCCTCATCCTGGGAGTGGGCATAAATTAATGTCTCACCATACTTTGACTGATGGTTACCCACTACTGTAGCAGAAACGTCATCGGGACCTTGAACAATATCACTGCGTCCACAAGACACTACACTTTTATTTAAAAAATCTTCTTCATTGACCTCTGACATAGTAGTAGGTTAATATTTTATATAATGATCTAGTATAACCAACATCTATGTAGTAGTAGGGGAATCATCCAAATTATCATTGGTATTCCCCTCCTCCACAATCTCGACCCATGATCTTGCATGCTGCTAATTGATATCCTGAACATAAGACTCAGGGGTGTACACAATGTTTCATTCTCTCTAACCACCTCTGACATAAGAATTTTTACTAGGATCCTCATCAGTGCCACCCATCCTCTTACCAGACACACATTTGAGTCCATTCCTATGTAGGTAAACCAAAATGATCACTCTAACTCGAGGTAGATCCTTACCATCTTACCCAGGCTAGATGAATAATTATGAATCCCATTTCAAGTCCCTTTAAAACATTAAGTATCATCATGTCCATGGGAGGAGAAAAAATAACAAAAAACAAAGTTTTTATAGTTTGAAATTTCTTGACCATGGACATTGCAATTAAAAAAAATGAGGAACCCTTTAATATTTAATCTTTAGGTTAGTTTCATCAACATTGGTTGAAAGAAAACCCCTATAGATCAAGACAATTGACAAGTAAACTTTGGCCAAGAACTAATCATAAATGAATATATTTATTTAGATATTTATTTATAATAATATTAAATAATTCATAATATATATACATGTTTAATTGTATGTATGTATGTGTACGTTTGTATGTATATATATGTATGTGTGTGTGTGTTTGTGTAGATGTTTATGTGTGTATGAATCTCCGTGTGTATATGTGTATGTGTACATATGTATGTCTCAAAGTCATGAAAAAGTTAAGAATTCGTTTTTTTAATATTTCTATAATTTATTTGATTTAATTTATTCATTAATTATACTATATTCATTAATAATAATAAAAATATTTTTAATAATTTTGAATTACTTATTTGTACATAATTTTTTTAATATACATTTGATATTTTCATTATGTTTGTAATTTTTAGGAAAAATATTTATTTATTTTTTCTTTATTAAGTTGGAATAATTATAATATGTTTAACATTTATAAAATTAATCTATCTAAATCATTTTTTTTTGATAATTTTGTGATTTAAATATTTAATTAAAAAATTATAAATATATATAATTTTTTTAAATAATTATTTGTGAAATTATAAATATATATATTTAATTAATTGTAAAATTATTAAAAATATATATGTTATATTATTAATTATATATTAATAAATATATATATTTATAAATATATATAAATATTTTTTATATATATTTACTTATAAGCCAATGAGCCTCTACTTGAGTGGTAAAGGATCCCGATTGGCATCCAAAATACCCACAATTGAATCTGGGTAGGCCCCCTTGGGGGATTTATGATGTGTAAATTATGTAGGGATGACGTAGGAAGTTAGTGGTGAAAACTTGATGCATTTAGGCAGTGATGTAGGCATGATACAGGCAGGGGGTGACACTACTTGGAAGATGGAGGCGTGATGCTTCATTGGGATTTTGAGCCATGTAATGGGCTTCATACCCATTAGTCCCAGAGTGAATGTACTAAATAAATAAGGCTTGATGGGTTGGTTATCCCCTAGGGGGGTATGGTCTTCCTTTCCGTCCTGTGTGTGTGATATGTGTGTGTGTTTGGACTTAATTGTACCCCCAAGCACCAAATATATTATATTTATTTATAATTATAATTATAAATAAATAAATACATATTTACATATACATTAGGTTATTAGGGGTACAATTACATTTAAACACACACAGACACACACACACACACACACACACTGCACACAGAGGCCGGAAAGGCATGTCATAGCCTCCCAAGGGATAACCCAACTATGAGTCCTTATTTATTCAGTACATGGACCATTGGTCCAGTGGTAATGAAGCTCATTAAATGGACCATAGGCCTAGTGGGCATGAAATCCCATTACATGTCCCTTATATGTTCTTTTTTTAAAGTCATAATAGAAACCTTACTTGATATTGTAAAAATAACCATAAAAGACTCTCCTCCCTCATGTGTTCAAGATCTCGCAGAACCCTACTTCTGCCACAACTCTCAATAAACCATAATGATGATGCTGTTCTCTCTCTTCATAAAATTTCATAATGAATCGATCCTAAACAATTATAGGGAATGTGCTGATTTATTTTTCTACTGTCTTCGGATATTTTCCTTGACCACCCATTGTATCTAGGGAGTTTCTTAGTGTTTTTATGCATTGTGTAGCCATGTAATGCACCCTTACACCACATCGCACCGCCCATCATTTCTTACGACACACCTTATTAAATATATTAAATTCAACTTTCCTCACATGTCTAACCCCCACCTAATAACTCGATTACCAAATTAAAATTTAAGTTATGGTTGTCTATTCTATTTTTGTAGAAATTTTCATCCATGAATGACAATCAAAATTTTGGAGGGTGGCAGTGGTTTATGTTGCTTCCATGATAAAATGAAAGGAGAGTATAAACTGAGAGAGAATGGTAAATTGTGGAGAGAAATAAATTTCTATGGGGTTTCTATTTAATTGATTATTTTATGATTCAATCTATAAATTTGTTATAGTAAAAACCAATTATGATTCTTCCCTATATACATTGATAATTTTTTTTATTAAACCCCAAATTTTTTTTCTCCCATTAATTATTTATAGGTTTATCAACCTCATGTGTTCGATGATCAGTTTTTTTATTATTGATGTATATATGGGACTTTAGTTTTTTCAAAAAAAATGAATCAAAATTGGTTTCTTACGTTAGTTATATTTGAACAAATTTTTTGTATTTTTGACTATTCCATACTATTTTGATACTCGAAATATTTTAAACCAAGTTGTAGTGCTGAATAACCTACACCCAAACATAGTTTGAATGATTCTATAAAATTAAAAATGAAAATCGATTAGATTTAAATTTATAATTAAATATTTTATAAGAATCATTTTCAATATTATTGTTTCTTGTTTTTCATAATTTACTATCATTTTTCATGGTCAAATTGCCACTTTTTTGTGATTCATTCCTGGTGATCATTTTATTTTTCATGTTTATTAGAACTATAATTATAATTTTATTCAATATATTTGGTTTCTGTATTAAAAATATTTTAAAAAATATAATAATTTTTTTAAACCATTATTATATTTAATAGCCATATTTTCTATAATAATAATGGTTTTCAAATAATAAATATTTTATTTTTTTTAATATTTCCAGGTAAATATATATTCGAAAATTGTTATACATATTATACTATATAATAGGTGAGCTTAGCTTCTCAAAGGGGGCTAGATTCTTTCCAAAGTATGAAATCATGGTTCAAAATGGAAAGAGATTGGTTTTGAAAATAGTGAGTGAGTTTTCTAAGGCAGTTTGAAAATGAATTCGACCTTTGATTTTCCAACAAAGGTTTTTTAAGGGGTAAAGTTTTTGTAAAAATGTTATTTTAAATAATGGGTAACATGGTTTTCAGTGGTGAAAATCACTTTCAGAAATGAATAAAGTTTATCTCATTGATTTATTAGGACAATATTCATCAGTTTCATATAATGTAAATGTGTTTTTAAGCGAATATTATTGGGTTTAAAAGTTAATAAATTGGATTTATATAATTTCTCAGAATGAAGAAGTTATTTTCGATTGAAATTATTATCTTAGGAAAGGATATTTTAAATTTAAAAATAAATTTAAGGAGAAATTACAATCCTTATATACTTTTATTCAAAAACATTTAAACATATTTAGAACCTATGATTTATGACTCACAAAGAATATAGATTTAATTCAGGAAAATTGTAAATAATGGAAATAATATACTTATATACATTTTGTGAATACTTACTCATATTCCCAAAATTATATAAAAAATGATCTTCTATTATTGGTTAGATTGTATCCCTCAATTATTCGGTGAAGTGTTTAGAGTTTTTCCCTTTAGGCATATTGAGATCATCATATTCCTTTATCTTTTTAGTATTTGATGGTCATAAACATTTTCTCCATAAGTGATCCTACTCATGTTTTTTGGATAATATGATCAAAATATCTATTCCATAATTGGACTCTTATATTAAGACATAAGTTTAATGAATTTCCCACATCACCCCCCATGAATTGTATTTTCACATCGGACACAAACCCCTTATCACATATCTATAAAAATAGTTTTTGGTTTGTTATTTATATGATGTATTAAATTATAAAAGGAAAATAATGAATTCCATTAATATTATCCATGAAACCCACTCACTCCAACTAAACCTGAGGAACTTTGAAGGATCAAATAATATTCAATAGCCAAATACCAGATTGGAATATGGGATACTATAAAAAACACTAGAATAAAAATATTTTAGGAGATAATATAAGATTAAATTTACTAGTAATATACATTATTTATTATTCTAGGTTGATAGTAATTTATCATAGAGAAGGGGTGATAAATAAGGGATACAATTTTTCTTTTATAATTACACTTTATAAATTAACATCTTTTATTGGTTAAATTGATGATTCTCTCACTTACTAATTTCCATTTCATTCTAAAAAACTCCTTAAATTTTGTGTCAAAATGTTATGTGGTATCTATATATATAAATTCAATAGAATGAGTGATATTTATATTTATAAATGCATGCATGTGTAAGTAGAAAGGGTGGTATCTATATTTATATGATCATATTAACTTTCAGATACCACCTAGGTATATAAAATCTCACCTCCTATATAATATAGACTGATAATAACACCATGGAAAGGACATTACAATAACTCCATCAAACCCATAGGATATCCATAATGGCCCCACTACTGCAACCATGCATTTATACAAAGTTATGTGCTACTGAAATTCAATCCTTAGACCAAAATCATTTTCCTTAATATGGATAACTGAATGCTTTCATGGAATGTTGGAACTAAAATGATTACATCAGCATGAAAATGTGTCAGACCATCTCGATGATCCTTATAATAGTCACACCAATCAAGGATCCCCTTGTAGGGAGCATACTGTTTCTGCTTCTTTTTACAACTTAGGCAAAAAACAAATAAATGTTGATTGGTGCTTCACAAACTCCCCATCCTAGGAAAATTTATATTTACAGAGCCAACTATAATCCTTATAAGCTTCAACTCCCAAACAGTTATTATTTCATTTTATATCATGAGACCCATATGCTATATCTTTTTTGCATGAACATATGTTTCTTTCACTACCTTGAGAAGAAGTTATCTTATACAAGGTATATGTGATCATTATGGATGAATTCAGTGGATAACAAATACCACCAGTGGATTCATTATTTTCTTAAATTAAAATTTTAATTTCCCTCAAAGAATGATGAAATTATTTAAAGAATTCAATTGTTGGGTTCCAATTATTTGAAAGGACCCTTTTTGTGTATTTATTTATTTTGTTAAATATTAATATTACCAAATCAAATAAGATGGATATGAATCAAAAATTTATGGATGTCAATCATATAAAAAAAGTGTATGAAGATGGGGTGAAAGAGTTCTTCAAGTTTGAAATAGATCATGAAAATTGCAATTCTCAAATCCATGTTCCATGTTTACAATATTTTTATTCATGAATAATTAGTCTAGTAGAGTTGGAATTACACTTGATCTATCATGGAATAGATTTATGTTACAAATGAAGGAATAAAAATGCATAAAATATCAATGCAGATAGTGATAAGGATAAGACTACAATTTTTGGATCATTAGATATGATTATAAGTGTGGATAGTAAAGAATATCATATTGAGGATGTGACTATAGGTGTGAATGATGATGAAAATAATATTGAGTAAATGATCATGACAGTTGAAGATGAACTTCATGATTGTAAATGAAATGTTTGAGATGTTAAAGAGTTGTACGAAGATGTCATTTTATGGTGTTTATACTAAATATATAACATTGTTAGCCATACAGAATTTGTATAATTTAATGCTTGGAAATAGATAGGGTGAAACAAATTTCAATCAACTACTTTCTTTCTTGAATGATAATCTCCCATAATATAATGAGCATCATAGCCAAACATATGACTCTAAATGAATGATATGTTAAATGGGTATGATATCTAAAAGAACAAATTCCTTTCCAAAAGACTATATACCATTTCAAAAGAACCACCAATCACTTAATGAATTCCCAAAATGTTGTTCTTATCAATACGAGAAAGATGAATTGGGCCATAAAAAAATTTCATGGTTCTTTCCATCCATTCCATGGTTTAGGATCTGATATAGTAGTGAGGATACAATAATGCAATTGGCATGGAATGAAAATAAAATAATTGAAGATGGGAAAATTAGTCCCCCAAAAGAAACTTCTCAATGGAAGATAATTGATAACGACTATCCTGAATTTATAAATGAGATAAGAAACCTTTTTCTTGCACTATCTATAGATGGAGTGAATCCTTTTGGTTTTTGAAGAAACTCTTATAGTACATGGCTGGTTATGTTGGAAAAATATAACATTCCACTGTGGTTATGCATGAAATGAAAATACAATATGTTATCTATTATTATATCAGGACCAAAACAACTAGGTAATGATATTGATGTTTAGTTGGACCCATTGATCGGATATTTTAAATTATTAGGGGATTTAGGTCTTATATTATATGATGCCTATAAAAATTAAGATTTAACATTAAGAGCCACATTGTTTGGGATAATAAATGACTTTCCTACTTATGGAATTTTATTAGAATATAGAATTGAAGGATCTACGAGATGTTCCATCTGTGAAAATGGTACACAGCCAATTTGGATTAAACATTCTTCAATGAATGTGTTTCCAGAACATAGATATTTCTACCCCAATGAACATAAGTAATGATCTTCGACGATGTCATTTTATGGGAGTTCAAAAGTATGAAAAAAACAATCTACACTAATTTTAAATCATATTTTAGAGAAATTAAAAGATATAGACAATTATTTATGTAAAAAAATTGAAAACCCTAACTGAATTCAATTTGAAAAAAAAAGATTAGTTTTTTTAATTATCATACTGGAATTGTTTTTATGTTAGAAAATTTATTTATTTTATGCATGCTGAAAAAATTTATGTGATAGTTTCATTGGAACATTACTAAATGAAACAAAAGGAAAAAGGAAGTAATTAAGGATATGTTGTATATTATTGATAGGGAAATATGGGAAGAGTTAGTTCCAATGAAGGGTGAAAATAATACTTTTCTTCCTCCATCTTCTTACTCTATTTATAGTCATAAGAGATATCAGTTTTTCAACTTCATTAAGGATATAAAGTTTCTAGTGGGGTTTTCATTGAATATAAATAATATCACTTCAATGAGATATTTAATTTTAAAGGGTCTAAAATAATATGATTATTCTTTTTTGAAGCAAGATCTAATGTATGTATCTTTACATTAAATTTTCCAAACAATGTCTATCATACATTAAACAAGATTTGTTTCATTTTCAAAAATACATGCAGAAAAGTTAAAGACATTGTGAAATTTCCAACTATGAGAAAGTAAATTGCATTCTTATTATGTGAATTGGACATGTTGTCCCAAAAAAATTTATTTAATATGATGGTTCAATTGATGGTTCACTTGGTAAGAGTGATTCAACTATGTGTTCCTATACATTATAGATGGATGTACCCCATTGAATGGTATATAAATATTTTGAAAGGGTGCATCAAAAATTAAAGTCGGGTAAAAGGTTTTATTCTGGAGTGATATATTGTTGACTAATCTATTGAATTATGTATCAAGAACCTATCCAATGTGGAAACCATTGGTCTTTTTAAATCGCATCACACTTGGAAGCTTGTGGGGAAAATAATTTGTGAAATTGATGTTTTCGAAACCACTATTATAGATCTTTAGTAGGCCAAAATTTATGTTTTTCATAATATATTAGAGGTTTACCCATATTTTGAAACCCACAAACAAATTATTAGGTATTTCAATCCATTAATAGACAAAATCTAGATATCAAATACACAGAATCAACATTTTATAGGATGGTATTGATATAATATTTTTAAAGTTTCATATAAAAATATAAATTCAAATCCAGAACAACATTGATGGATAGAGAGATGACCAAATGTGCAGGTATGGTATAAAAATGGTTATATAAATAATGGTTATACATTCTATACAAATGAACATGATCAATGTAATACCATGAAAAATAGATGAGTTACACTTCTAGCTAAAGCGATGCATGTATTTGGTACCACAGAAAGGAAATCTAATTTATGTGAATATTTCATACTTTGGAATCATAAAAAATATGGGAGTTGGATTATACAACATTCCAGGTTCCAATTTATCAATGCAAGTGGGTGGATAATAGGAGTGCTGTTAAAATTTATGAATTGAGATTCATAAAAGGGAATTTTAATAAGGGTGCAAATATAAACCATTTATAATAGCATCATAAGATGTAAAATTATTTTATGTTCTAGATTAAAAATACTGAAAGTGTCCAATTGTTTTGTTATTGACCAAAACCATTGAATGGTTAGATGAAAATTCAATTGTGGATAAACCTTTAATTGGAATGTCAAAATCATTTCACAGATATCCCAAGGTAGACTGGGTCTTGTATGTTAAAGGATACCAAAATGAAGGTATTTATATACATGGTAGAGGGGTCAAATCCCTTAAACCTTAAAAACGTGTTCAATAACTGGGATATACTATTTGTAATATACATTTTTTTACCTCATATTATTATCTTTTCACTGCTACATTAACGTAATCTAAATTAAATGTTTCAACCAATTCTACACTGGTTTTCCTAATCCTATTGAATTTTTTTTCCTCAACCTGATGGTTCTCACAAATAATAGTAAAAACAACCTTCTATACATACCAATTCTACCAATCCATAGGAAGAATGTATTGATGTTGTTGAACCTGAGGAAATTGTAGACAGTGAACAAATGATCTCTTAGAAAAAATAAGAGTGCTGTATCTAGATGGTGTTAATGAAAATTATTAATGTGAAAAAAAGGAATCAAATTTGAGGTTAGATAGAATTCACATGACTAGGATATTAAACCCAAAGTCCATGTTTAGTAGTTTCCTCAAGCTCACCACTCGCTAGCATTTGCCGATTGATAAAGATCTTCAGTATAATGTTGTGACATTACCTAATACAATAATTTGGAAATATATTAAGGTAATATTATTACATAAATTATTTATTTAACTAAAAAATAACAACAAAACATTTACTTACTCTTCATCATCCCTTACAAAGTGCATTTATATTAGATGGCTCCTAAATGAAATTTGTATTAATGATTTTTGGAAAGTCTCATAGAGGCTTTTAGACCATTATTATGAAGTTTCATATCAAATATGATGAAGTGTAAATAAAACTAAACCCATTGCATATGTATGCACACCTAATTAGATAAGATGCATGGGATGCGTTTACTGTACATTATGAGGATACAATGTAACACACCTAGTTTTATGATTTTTTTAATAAATTCAAATTCTTTTATTTTTTTTATTATAATTATTTAAATATAAAATTATAGCATAGCCTTTATAATGAAGGATATTAATAGGATAGACTGAATTATGAATTTTTGGTTTACACATGATAAACCCTTTTGAAATTAAAAGTAAATTCTTTCTGAAAAACCATTTAAATGGGAACAAGTGTGTTTTATACCAATAAAACAAACAAATAATTATTTTTGGAATATATTGAAGATATATATATATTCAATATAATGTTTAAAATTTGTCTTTGGTATTTTCTAGAAATGATATGAAAATAAATCCAATTTTTCACTTAAAATAAGTATTTTTCTAGAAAGACTGTTTTTATAGATTTTGATGGAAAACATTTTTAAACATGGTTTTTTTAAGTTTTATAAATTATATTTTACAAAATAAACTTCTTCTTTGAAAGAGTGGCAGAATTTTTTTTTTGAATTTTTGTTATTTTTCTGATATGTTTCATGATTTGATGAATAGTGAAAAATACTGAATTTTAATTGAAAATAGATTTTTCCTCTAAATTATATAGTGTGTAATATTATATTTTTTATTTTTTATAAAGTAAAATTAGATAAATTTTATATTCTTTAATTCGATGTAGTTCATTGTAATTAATTTCACATTGAATTTGGATCTAAAAACAATTAAATCTTTGAATGTTTTCACATTAAACACTCAATTTCTCACCTAGATTATGGGATTAATTTTAAATTAATTTCATCCATTTATGTGTTTTGAATTTTGAAAAATGGATTCAATATTTGGAATCTTAAGTTAACAATTTATTAAATAGTTCCCTTTTATTTTTTGACAGTTTGAATTGTATCTTTTGTAATTTATTTTATAACAATTTGGGATAAAATGTGTAGTTAAGGGTAAAAATATTACTATAAATATTTTAAAATTACCCTAACACTTATCCAAATATTATTGGATGAGGTTAATTCAACCCTTAACACATTATGATAGAATGTATATAATTTAATAGCCATTTTTCAATGAAAATTACTTAGATATTATCAAATTCAAAGAGTATGTCACCAACTTTCCCCATGAGATTTCTTACATTACACAAACAAGGATATCATGACTTGGTAATAATTCTCCCTTCCACTGTTGATATTTTATTTGATTAACATTACTTAATATCATAGTTTTTTCACAATAATCTCATATCACCCATCACCTTCACATCTCCGATCCGAAAAATGGAGGCGCATTTGACCTGACATATTTTCTTAGAGATGTGACATAGTTGATTCCTCCAATGGATGAGATTTATCATAATATTTTATTTGATCCGCTAGGAAATGCTGAGGCTGATGCACCAGATATAGAAGTTCTAGAGGGTGAAGACCCTATTATGGATGTAGATGTGGCACATGATGAGGGTTTTCATCATGATCAGATAGATTCCCTTGCAGCTTCTATTGCATTGAACCCAAAACCACTATGAGAGGAATAAACATAGTTATGGTAGGTTAGTGTGTTATAATTTGTTGTTGAGATAGACATTTAATGGTCTATGCAACAGTATTTATTAGCCTCTCATCCAGAGATATCTAAAGCAAAAAAACCATCTTATTCATATGTTTTTGAGAGGTCCAGTCAATAGCCACTATCTTTAGATGTAGGATAGTGTATATGTGGTGAGATTGTACATCCACCACCTACCACCTAGGATGATGTGGAGTTGGGTTCCTGAGATTATATATAGGACTAGCGTATGCTAGAGATGCTATGTAGGTATACATGGCATGGACTCATTATATATACATGGTTATGATACCTAGGATCTTCCATGACACAAACATAGATTAGATTGATACATGTGATATGTTTCTTAAATAATTATTTATACATTGTTTAAATAAATACTAATATATTACATTATGTTGCATAAATAAATTAATTGAAATAATAGGAAATTCATAGAAATGTTTTTAAACAAATAAGAAACAATAATGTTAATAACTATATTGATAATAATAATGTAGTTGGTGGCACACTTAATTTGTGACTTGTATTGTGACATTGTGTTTCACTGTAATTTTATTTTGTTAAATAAATTTTTGGGACCGAGCAATGATCAAATCCTAAACATTCCTGGTATTATTATCCATGTTATGTACAGTAAATAATATTATTAAATTTATTAATAAATATTATCAATATTATTAATTTTAATTCAATAAATATTATTATATATTAATTAATTAATTTAAGATGATTATTTATTATACATAATATGGATTATAAAACTATTTATTAATATAATAAATAATAATCATACATTAACTATTAAATATTAACAATCTTACTATATTCAATTCTATAAATATTATTAACAGTAATAATAAATATTATCTTATTTTGTATATAAGTAATTAATTAATAATAGAACATAATAAATATTATATATTATCATATGTATATGTAACACATATTATATATATAGAGAATAAGTATTTAAGAAAAATAAGAATTAGTAGGAGGGTTATCCAGAAATTCAATGACATTCAATGATTAAAAAACTTATTTAATTCCAATTAATGAAATGATTATTTTTAAATCAATTTTGGATCTCAATTCATTTCAAAGTCATAATACCTTTGATCCATAAGGCCAACCTGGGAATTATCATGGCTGAATACTGAAATTACAAATAGATCCCTTCAATTATTATAATGAAAAAATATAAACTAATTGAATATACATAAAAAAGAGGGAAGATGTGAAATTGATGAAAGGTAGAGCGGCAAAGACAAAAGATTGGATGAAAATATATCTTTTCTGCCTAAGGTTATGGAGGTCGCATTAGAGGAGAGGGTGTCACATCATGTTATTATAACCACGTGTAAAACAAACACTTCCCCAATGTTTCATTTAACCAGATCTCAGCCAATTTTATTTAAGAATGATTATTATGATAATATATTTTAATTTTAACACACACATCAAATATAATTTAATTCCATGGATATTTTAAATGTCTCATCAAAAACATTTAATAATATATGATAATTTATTTGGAACGAGTGTGAGACAATTCCTAAAACTACATTATCAATACATTAATTTTTCTCTTTAAAGTAAAATATATTTATTGTTTTCTACTTATAGAAATCAATGATTTAATATAAAAATTTGTTGTGGTTATAATTTGACTATGGATTTTCAATACCTTATTTACATCATAGTTATTCATATAAATGTTGTGATCATCTTCTCAATGTCTTTGATTGATCTTTTTAAATATTTTATACCTTTTAAGGGGCAATGCTGTATAAGGAAACCCCCATCGAAACAGCCAGGATCCATTGGGTATAAATAGGTTCGCATAATCCTAAAATAATACGAAATCAAATACTAAATTTATTATTCCAGTCTTATTACACATAAGACAGTAAAAATATATTTAATTTTTATAAAAAAAGAGAATTACATCTCATGTCAATGGCTAAAACAATAATTCATGTGGTAATTTAATCTCAGAAACATTCAATAAGTATTTCGGAAACTGAAAAAACATTCCAAAACATATTGAATCATTTTAGAAAATAGGAATAATAAGGAAGAAGCAATAAATACACTACTCCAATAACATCTTTAATAAAAAATGAATTCAAAACAGAATTGAAATAATTTAAGAAGCAGAGTTTAACATTAATCATGTCATTGTGGAAAGAAGTAAATGGGACACACATATGAAACGTGCATTGGAAAATGCCCTACGTGCGTAGGGAAGGATCATTATAAGTTTTTTTATTGTGAAAAAAATAATGGAATAAAAGCAACAGTAATGGAAACTAGTAGCACAAAACAACCCACCTAAGCAACACCCCCAGAAAAGATGAAACAATATTTGAATATAATAAAGAAAATAAACCTAGAAATAACTCTCTTACTAGGGTTCAGACCCACCTCCTCTACCATATCGATCTTCCAGGTTGAGTGATGCTATTCGAAAAATTGTAAAGCTATCCCAGTCTGGTAATGGTTTCCCTGCTACAATCTCATTCCCCTGTTTTCCAAGACTCATCAATGATATAGGTCCACATCCAATATCCAAGAACTCATTAATGCTCTAGGTCTGTAACTTTTTTCCAATAACTCAACTGTTATCAAATAACTTTGAAGAAACCCTCGAAATTCAGATGGGGGAAACTTGTGAGGTAGATGAACATGATCTATTGAACTGTAATTTTAGACCAGATCTAATGAAGTTCCAAAAATATCTTGATTTGGAGAACACTATGTGTCACTTCCAAGAAGCATGAATCACCACTAAGAGATGATTCTACACCTCTCCCCTTTGAATGAAGAAATATAGTTTTAGGACACTACATCACATTAGACATTACTAGAAGAGGAATCCATGGCCTCTGCACCAATAAGAAGATCAACCACAAGCCACTTTACCCCACAAGCTGAAATTGATGTCACACTATCTGAGTCCATAGAAACAAAAATCATCATCCTATGGGTCCAATAATCTATGTCTCGATGATTATCATGCCAGTAGTCCAAGAAGAACCACCACTGATTTCTTGATGAGATCGTCCATAATAATCTATCACCACCAGTTGATGCTTTCAGAAGAAGTTCCACCACTAAGAGAAGACAGATGCACTATCTCTTGACACCTTCGAATTAATCGACCCCCTATGAGGTTGGTGCGAAGTAGGGTTACAATTACCATGCAATCAACCAGAGATTCTGAAGGTGAAAGACTACAATGGGCTAGGAGATGCCAATTAAAGTGAGATCAATAGAGGTGGTGGTTTCAAGCAACTACGACACTGTAATATTGGGGAGGATGAAAAGGTGAAGGTAGCCCTACTAAAAACCACTAAACAGAAAGTGGATCACACAGATGGCTGGTGAAGCTCAGGAGATTCCCAAAATTCCACCTGTAAAAACATCTAAAACCAAAGGTCAAAATTAAAAATAAAATGCAATTAATTATCAAATTAAAGTGAATATGAAAATTCAAAAATCTCTACCATGGAAATTAAATTCATGAACATGTTTAATATGAAACAATGTTACAAAAGCCACCTTAAAAATTAAAAAATAACCACATTATTACTCTACATCACTTATCACCATTGATTTTGTCATTGCATCCTAAAAGGGAAATACCTATAGGGTACGACCCAAAAAGAGCCCCCCTAACATGTATCAATGTGAAATATGCTTCCCAAAGTAATGATATACTAAAATAATTTTAAACATGCTTAGAATTAAATAACTCCAAACATAATCTTAGAACATACATACACTAACCTAAAATGAACTCAAAGTCAATGTAATCAAGGAAGTACCAGACTACTCACTAATACCTTTAACACAAGGAATAAACAAAGAAAAACTAATCCACTAAAAAAACATTGAAAATAAAACATCTTATAAGATTCACAAAGAATCACTCAAAAAAATTGTGGAGTAATAAAAATAGAAACAATTAAATAAACCACAAGAAATAAATCATAGAAAAAACAAAACTATTCTGGACCTGAACCCATCACAGACTCATAATCCTCTCCTCCTAAAAGGAGACACTGCCTAGCACCCTGCCAACAGGAGAAGTTCTTCAACAACTGGGTTCCACTGTAAATCTCATACAGTCCCAAATTCTTAAGTGAAATCTCAAAATCCACAAGAACACTAGTGATCCACGGGAATCCATCTACCAACCAAGAAAATTCATCCCAGTCTAGATTCCAAATGATTCCTAGGAATAACCTAAAATTGTTAAATAGATCCCAATAGAACCACCATGAATCCCATTCATCACGGAGCCTATTCACATGACAAAACTATACTACACACTGCCAAATCCCAATCAACTCTCACAATAGTTCGACACCAAGAGACACCAATCCAAAGCCATGACAAAATCTTGAGGAACAAAACCCGAGATAATTATCATCTCACCATCCCAAGGAAAAAGGAAAAAACAAGGAGACCAAAAAAACTGATTAATCCTTCCATACAACTGACTGAGAACCAATACACTCTTACCCATTCCAACCCCACACACACCCCTAATACCCAAGAATCCAAGAAAAAAACCAGTCAACTGTTAGAATCCTATGGTCTCTACTATGGAATACAAGATAGGGGTACTTTAAGGGAAACAAAAATCAATAACATATTAAAACAATTATAACTAAAGAGATAAAACAACCCAACTAAACAAATAATAAAATCATTCGGCATAGTAAAATACACAATCAAATAATTTATTACAATGAATATTAGAATCTGTATTTTGATGACAGAAGATTATACCAAATTATGTTATGATACCACTTATTAGGGGGTTGTTCTGCACCAGGCAGTCCCCCATAGAAATATCAAGGATCCATTGGGTATACATTAGTTCACATAATCCCAAAATAATATGTAATCAAATATTAAGTTCATTATTCCAAAATTATTACACTAAATCTAATAAATAGATATTAAATTCTTCTAACAAAAGTGAAAAAAAGCACATGGAAATGGTTAATACAACAATTCATGTTGAAATTTATTCTCCAAAACATCCTATATTTACTTCTATAACTAATAAAATATTCCAATAAATAAATAATCATTTAAGTAAATAGGAATAATTAAGCGGCAACAAGCAAGACAATACTCAAATAGATTCTTTATTATCAAATGAATTCAAAGCAGAATTGAATTAATTTAAGAATAAATGTTCAACATTAATTAGGATGTTACAAAATTTATTAAAAAGAATACACATATTTAATGTTCTTAGGCCAATATACTATGTGCACTGGGTAGGATCATCATAGGTATTTTTTACTATGTAAAAATAATTGAATACAAGCAATAGTAATGGAAAACAGTATCACAACACAACACACCCAAACAACACCTACAATATAGATGAAACAAGATGGAAGTATAAAAAAGAATACAAAACTAGACTGAAGCCACTTACCAAGGTTTGGTCCCACCTCATCTAGCATGTCCATCTTCCAAGTTGAGTTCTGCAATCGAAAACCATTTGTAGTTGTCCAAGTTTTCTAACATTCTCCCTACTGCAATCTGATTACACTATTGTATAAGACTCGTCAATGCTCCAGGTCCAGAGCTTCTGTCTAAGAACTCATCAATTATACAGTTCCACAGTTGTTTTCCAAGAACTCCACAGCTTTTAATAAGTGGTACCACTATCTAATAACTCTACAACAACCCCCAAAATCCAAATGGAGGGGGGACTCATGAGGTATATGAACAGGAGCTGCTGAAACCTACTCTCATACTAGATATGAAGAATCAAAAAAACAAATTTAGATATGGAGAACACTTTGAGTCATGACCATGAAGTAGGATGTTCCGCCAAGACATTCCACCACAGCTCTACCCTTAGAATGTTAAAATATCGATTGAGGACACCACATCACCATGGAAAAGCCTAGAAGAGGAATCCAAGACCGCTCCACCAAGATGAATCTAAACCATGAGCTTCTTTCCACCATAATACCTAATTGATGTCGTGCTATCTGAGTCTATAGAATCCAAAATTTTCTAGAAACAGGTCCAGGAAACCATGTCTCTATGATCTTAGTGCCACCAGTCTATGCTGAACCACCACCATTTTCCAATTGAGATCCGCCAAAAGATGCCACCTTTGGAAGCTTCTAGACGAAGCTGGACCACTGAGTGAAGAACCTTATGCTCTCTCTCAGAACCTTAAAATCAATAGACCTTGAGAAATAGTGGTTCAAAGTAGGGTAACTATGACCATGAAATCAACTAGAGATATTAAAGTTGAAAGACGATAGCGGTCTGGGTGATAGTTATGAAAGAATGATTGGGAGAGGTGGATGCTACAAGAAACTAAGGTTCTTCAATCTTAGGGAGGAAGACAAAGCGTAGGTGGCTCTGCTGAAAACCACTAAATAGAAAGATGAACATGCATATGGCTATTGAAGATCAGGGGGTTCTAAAAATTCCATCATTAAAAACCTATAAAAGTGAAAGGAAATATTAATAATAAAAGAAATTGATTTAACAAATTAATGTGAATATAAAAATTCACAGTATATGATGCTCAATATTTATTTTAATCAACATGAAAATCATACTATTGGGGTTGATCTTTTTAATGATAAAACATATAGGATACACTTTTCATATTATCGAGTTATTTATTTCATATGATCAATAAATTGATTGGAGACAAATAACCGGAAAGAGTTTCATATATAATGAAGCAACTAGAAACAAAATCAATAATTTCATAATCGAAACAACACCAGATACAACATGATTTGTATTAGCATGATTGTACATGCATGGAGGGAAGACCAACCAGTTCATAATTTTTTTACTAAGAAATAAATAAAGAAAAGAAAGATACAATCATGAAGAAATAAAAAACAAGACCAGAGAAACTATCTTAAGAGTCTGAAAATGTTGAATTAGGTGGTAGTGGGGAAATCATTCATGTGGGTTCAACACTATCCACTCCTAGATGAACTCAAAGAAACACCCCAAAAGGATAAAAATGGATACAAAGCATAAGAAATTAAATCATTAAGGATCCAAGAATCTAAACTGAAACCTAGTTATTATAAAAGATGTGTCAAGATCTGGAACCTCCTTGATGTGTTTTCGTATGGAACCCAAGATCATGTCAATCTCCACTTAATCTCCACCAGAGAGGTATTAAGATTCTAGGAGGCGGTATGAGATCAATGATTGGGAGTGAGGGTCGTCAAATTACCTATTTTCTCCTTCTTCTTCTCTAAGAAAATCTCTCGCATGATTGGAAACCATATAGCAATACTAGACTAAAACTAAAGATATGATGAGATTGATTCCCATGAATCAATGCATGAAGGTGGGGAAATGATGGTGTTCTAGGGAGAGTCAAATTGTGCAGAAACAATTGTCAGATCAAATCCCTTTGGACATCTAGGATGAAGCTGGAAGTTCACATAATGTAAGGAAGGACAATGCATTGCTCAATTAGCACCATGGGATAGGCACAGTGTGAGGTAGAACACATTGAAGCCAATCCAAACAAACACAACCGGGTAAATACACTATTCTCTGATCATCCACAATCAATGGTCCCAATATGGGAACTTAAATAGGTATGGAAACAAAAGAATATTTCTATGAAACAAAATATAAGTGGCTAAAATTGAACAATATCCATACAAAATATTACACCCCCATGAAAACCATAAATCCATTTAGTATATAAAAATGAATCATAATAATAAAATATAAAGTAATTCAATTACAACATATATACAATGAATAAAAACAACACATATGATATATATTTACCAATAAATAATATTACACACAACAATTTAATAGATACATATCTTATATAATATTTAATGCGTGTCACATGGCATGTGGGTGAACCCATATTTATATTTCATAATTCATAAATTATATGAATAATGAAAATTCACATAAAATATAGTTTTCCCATGGTAAATCACCAAAAAGGGGAGTTCATAATAACATAACGAGAATACATAATTCTATTGTATGTGATATTATAGTTAATAATCATACCATAAATAAATCCATCAACCTCCCCATGATGGATGCCAACTTTTGTTTCATTAAATTTATACTCATGCATACATGTATCATTATTTTTAACTATAATTGATCCTTCATGTCCTAAATGATAATTTCATGTATTTAATGTGCCAGTAAAATTTTGATCTTCCATTATTGTTTCAATTGTGCGTTAACAATTATTTTGAATCATTTTTTGTCTTTTATGAATGCTTGTCATATATAGATACTTGATATAAGGAAAATCATTATTTACTATAAATTTTAACTACTAGGTAGGAATATATTCTCTCTTCTAAATCCTTTAATTAATATTCACTTCTGATAAATGTAAATACATGAGCATATACTAACCCTTTATGAGTTATGATTAATAATAAACATGATATGATAACACATGATAAATAAAATTTTTTATTGATATTTCTTCAAAAAGTGAAAAAATGATAGATGGAAAATATTTTAAAACACAATTTCAAATCAAAATCTTTTCATATAATTTATTAGGGGTGCTCTATTTTATAAATATTCATACAATTCCATATTATTTTTAAATATGTATCATCATCAACCCATTTCTAGTGGTTATATTAACAAAATTATTTGATCAGTTTTTATGATATCATCAGGAAAATAACATGAATTTGGAATTCATTAATTTCATCCCTATCATGGGATTAATGTTAATAAAATATAGTAAATATGTATCCCAAATAACAAATAAGAGAGAAATAATTAAAAAATACAATGTGTATTTAAAAATACAAAAACAAGTGTAATCTTTTTGATGAGTATTTATTCATTAAAAACGAGATTTAATCCATTATGTTGTACAAGTAGGAGATTCCAATTTTTTTATGTCTTCTTGGCATGATCAATTATTTTCACATTGGTGAACAACAAGTCTGTGATGTTCATCATTCAGTCACTTCAGGTGGCAATGATTCAATTTTCATTTGATGAATGATGTTTGTTTCGACATCGACCACATCAATTATAAAATTTATTTTGATAATAATCAATAATATTTAATTTAGGGAATTTTACAATGGTGAGTATTTACCTCTCTTCAGGAGCTCATTATTTTTTCATCAGTAAAAGATTATTAAAATAATTTATATATTTTTTCAATGTTATCAACATGGATAATAAATATAAAAAAATATGATATTGAAAACAAGACTCACATTTATCATGTAAGAATTATCATAAACAAATGATAGTGATGAAAACAACATCGTCAAGATGTGCAATGAAGAGAATAAAATCGTGTTGATAACGTGTTATGAAACTTATTAAAAAATGATTGAAACTGGAAGTAATTTTGATATAAAAAACATTTGATTAATCATGGGTAAATCATATTATTGAAAGACATGCAAAAACTAATTAGTATGGAGGGAAAAAGAAAAAATGGTAATGTAAAATAAGTAGATAATAAGTATCAAGGAAGTATTTAGGGTCAAAATTTTTGTTTTCCATTAACATAAAAATATATATATTTGGTACATAGAGTTTGTAATAAATGGTCTAGATTAATCACTACTATCTATGAATGATCCAATTACTATGATAAATGACATGAGATCACTTTTGGGAGGTGAGTGTCCATGGTAATAATTTAGTTTTGGAAAAGATCCCATGTGAGTCATCATCCATGGAATTATGACAATCCATATTTATTTTATAACAATTTATAAATTATCTATTTATTAACTAATGTGCATGCCCGTATAGAACCAAATTGTTCTTAGAGTGGTCCTGAAATCCATCTAATATGTTTCATGTGGTTTTACCACTTAAAACATGGCTAGATTGGTTTATCCAAGTTTGATTGACTTGTCTCATCCTGGTAATATAACTATGGAAGAATAATTCAATGTCATATCATGTAATTGGAAATATACATATATGTATAAAAAACTAAACCTTTGTGAATTGAAAATGTTTCATCATTAGTGGTCATAACTTTTCACCATTGTTATAAATATTTTATCACTTAAAACATTTAATTAATGTTACATAACAAAATTTTATTCATTAACTCAACTCAACCCTCCCTTGAAATATTTAACATACCTTGAATAATTTTTTTTTCATAAATATTCTTTTTGTATTTCACTTAATAAATCATTAGTACAATAAGCTAATAAATTCAATTCTTATTATTCTAAACATGAATAACTTTTAATTTATTTAATTTATTGTTATTTTTTGAACTTTGACATTACATGACCCTCTTGGTGGGGTCCACCCTGTTCTCAACTCCAATTCATCATAATTGGCCAAAAATTTGAATACAATTAGTGGCTGACCCATTAGGGACTTATTGCAATAGAAATGAGTTCTACAAATACATTGGTAGTGATGTTTAGTAACCCATCTTGGAATCTAAAGATATAAGGTCAACCATATTAATGAAAATCACTCCAATAAATATTCAGTGTATAATATAATATATTTCTCACATGATATCTTTTATAGACGGATGTATATCTTTCTCCCACCATTCTTCCATTCATTATTTATTATTTATTTTCTATAAAAGATGAAATTAATTTCTTCTATCATGGTCATTTGTTTAATGAATTCACTACCAAACCCATAAATAGGGATCACGATGTCTCTTCCTATACCCGAAAGTAACAAATCCTATCTTGGTTATTCATTTAATGCCATATCATGAATGTAGAATCTGATGCAAGCTTACTTTCTAAAAACATACACTATCATTATTTACATCAAGTACAAAAAAGTTTGACATCAATGATATGCATTAATAATAAGTGAGGCAACCAATACGCATGTTAATAAATATAAATAATCAATACCGACCAAAACATACGGTGTTCCTATTATCATGTTAGTCTTTCTGATCATATATACTCTATATCAAAAAGTGGGAACATTATTAGAATTAGCCTCAAAGCTTATAAGATCCCAACACCTAGTATTCAAACATCATATGTTCCCCTTTAGAATGATATATCTAGACCGCATGACACATGTTTAAGATTACTATCATAATATCATAAGGTTTTGATTATCGCTTAAAACTGCTATAACATTTCAACATGACATCTAATCTATGAGTATTACCATACATATAGTACATGAACAATTAATATTACTATCATATTAATTGAAACACTTACATATTTGAAGCTATATAGCTCTGATGGTTAACAAAGTACACATTCAAGGTGGATATAGGGAACCCAATATAATGAAAAATAAGACAATAAAGGGAGAATCATTGGGTGAATATGGTGAATAAAAACTTCAACACCATCTTTGGAAATATTTTTATCACAAAAGGCACCTCCTCGATCATGAATTTAAGAAGAGAAAATATTATTAAATCATTTTTATATAATTTTAAAATAAAATAAATTTTATTTAAATAAATTTATTTTAAATATTTTAAAGTATTGAGGAAATTTATTTTAAATATTCAATTTTTTAAATTAAAATTATAATTTTTTAAATATTCAAATAATTAAATTTTTACTTCCTTTCATGTTATTTATTTTAAATTTATCTATATTTTTTATTAAAATATTTATTGAAATATCATTGGATAATTTTCCTTTATGATGTTTGATATTAAGTGATTTCTAAAATTAGATTTTTTTATTGAATATTCACCGAAATAAGATTGTTGGTGGAATATTTTCTAAAAAAAATATTTAGGGAAGGAATTAGTATGGAAAATGGGAAATATTTTCTTTAGGACAATGCCTTCATATATATTTTTATCATAAACATTGCAATCTCAAACATGCATTTTAGAAAGAAATATTTTCATAAATTATTATTATGTATATTTAAATTAAATTAAATTAATTTAAATATTTTAAAACCTTAAATAAATTTAATTTGAATATATTATTTATTATTTTAAAATTTTAATTCGACATATTTATTTTAAAAAATATAAATAAATATTTTAATTTTAATTCTAGTTATATTTTAAAATAAGTTAATTATTTATTTTATTAAATTATTTATTTTAAAATTTTATTCATTTATTTTAAATTTCTTATTCATGTTATTTATTTTACAACATTAATATTATTCATTTTATGTTATTTAAATATCTTATTCAAGTTATTTATTTTAAATATTGAAATTGTTTAATTTTTTTATTTAAGTTATTTATTTATTTTAAAAACATCAAATCATTCAAATGATTTTATTCAAGCAATTTATTTAAAGTATTTTACTCAAATTATTTATTTTTTATATTTAATGTAACACCCCAACCAAATTCACACTACAATAATCATACTCGAGTGCTACATGAACTTAGGAATGCCTCCTTGTACACTAGAGGCCCTTGAATAATAGTGATGTTATAAGGTGATACCATATGGAGACTATACCCTAATATGAGAGTGAAATAACTTGAAAAATAAAAAAAACAATTATAATAATAATCAATTTGAATATATTGAAGGATAAAAAAACTGTTTCCATAATAAATGTAAAATGATGTCATACAAGCATACAGATACATCAAGTCACCCATTTGAATGATACTATATACGAAATAAAACAAAAAATAAAATACACCAGAATCTATACTTTTATCCTCATGCCTCACCTCAATCTCAATCTTTAAATACCACTGAGTTGCTTCATCCCAATTAAAAAACATTGGGGCTCTTCCCTACCCGAACCTACAAAAAATGAGGTCTACTCGGGTACCCAAGTGAAATAGATTCCTTAGTAGGGTGTGATTATAAATCAGTAGGTCCCCACCAATGGTGTCACTAACATAGCCAATATATATCATTTATGAACATGTGATATGATCAAAATAGATAAACAACTCCCGAAAAAAAATAATTTTATCACTGTCGATCATCATGTTCTATATAGACACCCAATATTGACTATATCTACTTCGTCCAGTTCTAGAGTTTCTCTAAGCACAAGTAACCACTCAGGGTTGAAACGAAACCATCCTCATAACATGAGAATCCACTCAGTGTAAATATAAAAATCACAAGAATCAAAATTATCCATCCACACATGCAGTTTTCCCCCCTGCCTAGAGCCATATATCTATCCTCCTAAGGGGTGTATCCACTACCCAAAACCACATTTACTTATGATTGGGGTGGGGGGGGGGGGGTTCATGCCCTACCGAGAACCAAATATATACCAAGTGTCAGACCACATAACTGGGACCATAATCAGGTTTACCAAGATGAATAAAGTATCCACAGAACCATATCTTGCACATGAGGTCCTTTACCCTACTTAGAACCATATAAACCTGCACCTAGGGGCATCCACCATCCCCAAAAACACAATAATCTTATACACTTGGGGGCCTCAACCCTCCCCAAAACCATAATATATATAAAGACCAAAAAACATACACTTAGGGGAATTGACCATCCACAAAACTATAAAAGGTAAACCTTACACCATGGGGAATCCTCCATCCACAAATTCCCATATCATATATCACATTTTTTCATTTCTTTTAAATTTTAATTGTATAAGATTTACTATTTCATTTATTGCTCTGTTTTGCTTTTATAATATATTATCACTATCATAAGGATCAAGCTAGGAGTTCTCATGTTCAAAGGTGAAACCTAGACTGATAGTCTATCTCCCCTCCACTACCCCTCTCTAAGGTCAACATCAAACTAGGTCACCCATTGAGGTCCCCTATGTAATGACCCAAACTATTATAAATAAAATCCACACTTTTATTTTATTAAATGTCTTATTATATATTTTGGTTAAAGAAAAAACATGAACATCATTGGTTATATATTATTGAATTCAAAATAACATTAATAATATTTACCATTGATAATATAGTCATTAAATAATGATCACATGATTAGTATAAATATAAGGTTTTACTAAATCCAATTGACACTGACAAAGGAAGTGATGACCTCAACTTGTAGGATCATACCCTTGGAATCCCATTTATCAGATATTATGAGGGAGATAGAATCTATGGGATTTTCCCATGACCATGTCAAATTTGAGATCCAATAACTAAATTATGAGCAAAAAAATTTATGGGAGAAGTTCAAGCTCATTGAGATCATGAACCAAACCAAGTAAGCCAAAGCACCCCATGAAAGACTCACTATCACACACCTTACTCTTATATAATTGTCTGGTGTATTGAATGGATATTTATTAAGAACCGAATAATATTAATATGTATATTGTATAGAATAGAGAATATTTTTCCATTTTATTGTTATTATATGATTGATTTTTATTTTTATTCAATAAAATACAAAATGTAATTTATGGTAATATTAAAAATCAATTAAGGCATTAATTTTGATGAATTAATGGATTTTTTGTAACGTACTACTTCCGAAAGCCATCCAGAGGTTCCCCATAGCCGGTTGGTCACATGGAGTCAAGTGCATTTCCCCGAATGCCAGAGGCTGTAGACTAGCACTTAGGGCCTTGGGTGTGATGGTGGGAAACAATTCCCTCATTGGCAGAGTAACACATCAGAAGAGAAACAAATATAAAATAGTGTAAGCCATAAATATCCAACAATAGTAAATAGTAGAATACTGATATAATAAAAAAATGGAGCACATATATATAAAATGATGCATGGTACATATGTCTAGGAAAACAACCAAACAATTCAAAATACTAAATACAACTAGTACTAAACCAAAGTAAAAAAAAGATAAATAGCTCCTCAACATCACAGGCATATGCTTGGTCCCATGCTCTCCTGCTCTACATTAAATCAAGTACCTAGAGTAGAATGGAGGGAAATGACAAGTATCACCAAAAAATAGAAAATATATGATTAGGCATTTTCAGATAGAGGCTAATCAACAGTTAGAAGGCGTACATCACTAGGGTGGAACAACCACATGTGGTGATCCAAAACTATAGGATGGTTGAGTGAGAATCCCAATAGGAAGCGCCCCACCACCCACACATTTATCCCAACACCACATAAGGACCACACAGATGACTTAGGAGAAAGATTCCCAAGGGGAATGAAATTTTCATAAAAAAATAAATCAAAAATTTTTGCATGGGAAAATAAAACTAGATTTTAATTTTGATAAGCTGAAAATAACACCTTGTTCATCAAGATGCATAACATAATCTAAAACCATTGTTAGGTATTTATTTCCAGAAATATAAAGAGATAGAAAACCAATCATTGAAACATTCTCCATGGGAAAAAATTTTGTACTGGTTTAGTTAACATTTTTTCCATGGTAAAACTATCGTGTTGATAATGTGTTGGGAAATAAATCAGACACTAATTGAGCAATGAAGATTTTTGTAATTAGAATGAAAATATTGATCAAAGGCAAAGCGATGGAGGCCATAAAGAAACATAGAATATTCATAATGGAACTGGAGAAAGTAATTCAGTGCACAGAGAATAAAATAAATAGAAGACAAGAAAGACCATAATGTATATCACAAAGAGTAGAATATTCCCATTATATTATTCACACATATATATTGGCTATAATGACAATGGTTGATGAAACCCATTAATGATACCCATTATTAAGGGATTGCGAAATGAGGTGTTCTCATAAATATAGAAATCATGGCATCCTTATATGATAATTCATAAATAATAGAAGGATTTTTTCACACCTGATGTATATTTCTTTCTCTTGGCATCTGACACTCGACAAAAATATTATTTATATCTCTAGAACACCAAATGAAATGTTTCACTCTATCATGTTCATTCCATATTATGTACCATGGATCATCATTACCAAGATTCACTACCTAATCTATATAACTAGGAAGACTTTTGATATGATTCACCATCATTGTATATTTATACAACACTATCGATGCTTAATTTGACATTATAAATACGCCATCATCGATGTCGTCATCATCTTTGATTCATTAATTTTATTTTTATATCTTCTCATAAGCTAATGAAAACTAGATATCCCTTTATTGGTTCTCTCACATGGGAGCTACATCTTTTCATGACAATGAACATCATTTTTCTCATCATCTATCGGTTGGACCAATAGCCTTCAATTAACCTAAATCTTCCGATCATTTCATGTCTTTAAACATGTTCCATTTATTTCCCATTCATTTTTTATATTCAAAATTCCCTTTAATTTTTTATCCACTACTAACATCATAATCACATCTCCCAACCAAGGCCTTCTATTATTCCACGATGGTATCCACTTACGCGTATGAAAACCTTCCACCAAACAATTTCAATGCATACCAAGCCCCAAACAATACTTATGAATTATTGTTTGTTTGGGGCTGCTCATAATCACCACCCATCCTCTGCACTAAAAAATCATACTCTCATGAGATTATATATTCCTTGACAACTTTTTTAATATAATTAAAAAATTAAATTTCATAAAATGGGTAGATTTATTCCAATGAATTTACATCAGTTTATTTGTTTGATTTATGTTATTGAGTAGGATTCCAGACTTCAGGATAGAATCCATCATGCACATTGATGTGTTTGACAAAGAGCCATGGGTGTGGGTGTTAAAAGACAACTTTGAGTTGCTCGATATGAGAGGATGGTGGTGCATATTTCTTGTTGTGGTTCAAGGGTGTTCCATAGAATGAAGCCATATTAAAATGGTATTCTATGAATCAATGACATCACTATATGATTCCATACAAGAGTTATGCAATTAGTTCCCCTTCATGCCACACCGAAATCATCTATTTTCATCATTCTTTATTTTCTTCTTTTTTGGTTGTTCTTTATTTTTCCCACTTATGGTGGTTCCCTTTACCCATTTTATTTGGTGTATAAACACCTCAAGTAGATTATTTTGTTCATATTTTTCTCAGTCATTTCTCTATATGACCTTGATTAAAAGAATATTCATTCTCTTTAGGATATGGAGTTGTTCCAATTGATCTGGAATCATGATTTATCACAAGGACCTCATTTTTTTGTTCCTTAATAAGAAGTCAAGAGAGTAACTCAGTGTATTTTGGGAAGCCCTAATCATGATGTTTTTGTTCTAGAATTATATTAATGAATGGAATTTAGATTACATTTCTTCTAGAATATCTAGGTTAGTGTTATTATCTCTTAAAATTTTTGATTTTTTTTGATATTTTAAACATGGAAGAGTAATATTCACAAACTGATTTAATGTCATTGATTCCAATATGATTACACTCGTACTTTAATTTTTGAAATATCCTTAGTCGAAGGTGATCATATCACTCCTTGAGGTCCTTCTATAACAACAGTTGATCCTTCACTATCATGTAAATGTTCTTAAAATATTCACGGGGGTTGTGATGAAGGAATATTAGGGCTCATGCATGGTCTTGGGTAGAAATGTGATTGAGGGGTTTAATATTCTCACTAAGGCCTTGGGTTGAGATCCAAAAAAGTTCACATAGAGGGAATCAAAGAAAATTCAAGAGAGAATAAGAATCATTTATAACAAACATGAAAGAACAGAAAAAGAGAGGGCAAGAAAGTGAAGAACAGAACTGATTTACCTGGTTCAGACCTTTTTTCCTACTCAAAGGAGAGAAATCCACCAAAATTATTTATTTTTATGAAAAATAAAACAAAACAAATTTAAATAGAGAAAAAAGGTAAATAAAAATGTGCACATAGACCAGAGTAACTATCCATGAACAGGACCTCGACACCCCAAGAGCTAGTGATGAGTCCAGACTTGTAGATCGCAACATACTCCCCCCAAACTGGATAGACTAATACACATAAACCCAAGAACTTGAAAAAAAAGAAAGTGAATATAAAATTCTGTATCTGAACAATGAAAAAAATGATAGATTAAAAATCCTGAAATGTCAAAGGAGAAATAGTGATGACAGATTCAGAGTTTCATCAATATTATGTGGTCCACATAGAGCTCTTGATTCTTGAGATCTCCACCGAAGGAGGTTACATGAACGGGGAAGGCATGATGGTGTGGAAGAGGTGAACATGTTATTTAATGAATAGATATAGGGAAGAAAAAGAGTAACCATGGACAAAAGCTCTCTACTCAAAGACTGAAGCGACGAAACAATAAATGAGCACATGCGATGAGTCGATGACCAAATAGGCGATGCAGGCGAGGTATGATTCATGCATTGTTGAGAACGAGTAGAAGAATCAAAAATCCCAAGCATATGAATAGATCATGAAAATTTGGAGGCATGTGATGGGAATAGAATGAAAGGTCAACAATGATCGGTATCACCGAAGAACCCAATATCCCTGATTAGGCATTGTTAGATGGAGGGTAATCAAAGGTCAAGAGGAACAGATCACCAGGGTTGCACGAAAGCATGTGGTGGTCCAAAACAACAAGTGAGATGATTGAGCATCCCAACAGAAGGCACCCTATTTCCCACACATGGATCCAAACACCAAATAAGGCCCACATGGAGGACTAGGAACATAAAAGCGCCAGGAGAATAAATTTTTCATAATAGTAATGAATCCAACATTTTTTCATGTGAAAATAAAACTAGATTATAATTTTGATAATCCAAAATATAAAAAATCTCCACCTTTTACAAATTAAAATGAAAAGAAACACTTCTTGTGTTCTTTCAGCCCCTAACTATCCTAAAGTGGGTTCATATAGGTTTTATTTAACAAAAAATAAACCTATGTTTATTTAATCAGCCCAACACATATCCTCTTAGCGTGTGCCACAGTGGTACATGACCTCTGCATTCCCACTATTGTACTACTTAAAAAAATTACTAAAAATTATAACTGAGAAATGAGATTAAACAAAATAGATACCAACATCACATTTGGCTTCATTAGAAAGGAAACTCCTAAGTATAAAAATACCTAAAAATAAAAAATCATTTCTCAGGGGTAAAACAAAGTGAATGATAAAAATAATGAAAAGGTCATACTTCCATAGTAACAAAGAAGTAGAAAACAACATGTAGCATCAAAAAAATAGGAAACCAATAGAAACTCTCCACCTATTCCCAAACATCTTATACCATACTACACACACCCTTAATCCTAACTGGGTTCATCCAAAAAACAAGTAGGACTAGTCCTTGGATCAGAAGAAAAAAACTACAATGAATTTATGCCCAATTCTAACAAATGGGCTACAAAATGAAATTAAAGAAAATCTATAGTGTCATGCCTAGGGTATTTTACACGGGACTAATCTATACAATCCTTATTTTTAAAATCCATACAATAACTTTTTATGTGGCCAGTCTTTCCTCACTCAAAACATCATAAATTTTTGAACTGGTTCTTTTCATTCCAACCATTAATTTTCATATGACCCTTAGTATACATTAACTAAGGTTCACTCTTAACACTATTATATTATTCCTTTAAACCATGTGTTTTATGTTCCCAAGACAATATAGTAGACTTCACTTCTTCTAATGTAACTAAATATCTAACAGACATCATTGAATCTTCAATGAAATAAATGAATCACAAAGAGAAGTTAAAATAATTAAATATTAATCCTCATCATTAACTACTATATCTATATTAGATAAATACAAATAAAAATCATTAAAATCATTAATATGAACATGAAAAAAGGCCGAGGAGTCATTTTGAAGTTATTAAACTGCATGTTTTTGTAGAAACATCCAAGCAAGGATTTGGTCATGTAAAAATGTCAAAGTTTAATAAAAAAAGATTTAGCAGTATTTTCATGTGTGAATTTTTTAAATAAAATTATCTCTTATGGTTAACAGAAGAGTATAGTGAGACTTTTCCAGAATTCAAGGGTTTACATCGTCTAATCTATTGGTGGACTAAGCATTGCAAGAGACAATCACGATAGGTTTTTTATTTCCATCTAAACCATTTTCAAGGAAATTATGAACTAAAAGAGAACATATTTTAACTCTATAGAGATTGATATCATTTTCAACATCAAAATTTTCAAAGTCAAATTTAACAGACATTGTTAAAACGATTATAGGATCTGATACCACTTGTTGAGATTGAAGTATGTTCATTTAGAGGTGATTAATTAAAAATAAAAGGGAAAAATAATCATTTATATCAAAGCTGAAAGAATAGAAAAATAGAGTCCCTGATAGTAATGAACATAGTTTATTTATGTGTTTTGGACCTTTGGTCCTACTCCACGGCAAGAACACCCCCACAATTATTTATTACTATGAAAAATAAAAAAACACATAAAATAGAGGATATAATGTAAAGAAAACCATGCACGTGGACCATAAAAACTATCTGTGAATAGGGATATCATCACCCCAAGATCTAGTGGCAAATACTGGATCAGATATAGAAACATACTCCCCCAAACTAGATAGACTCACACATGTATCCTTTATAACAAGGACTAAAAAAGGAAAGTAATATACAATGTGGAATCCAAAAAAATAAAAAAATTTACAAACCACAAAACCAGAAATGTGTATGGAGAAACAACTCTGCATGGTCGAAAGTTCATGATTCTAAAGTGGTCCACATAGAGCATGAGAGTCCCGAGATCTCCACTAAAGTAGTTCACCAGAACGGGTAAGGAGCGATGCCATGGAAGTAGTGAACATATTCTCTCTAGAATGGATACAGGGAAGGTACAAGAAGAACTATAAGCCAAATATCTCATCTCAACAATTGAAGCGAAGAAAAAATAAAGGCGACATCCTTACAAGTGATGCATGCGAGTGAGGAGGCATGTATTGTTGAGAAATTCTATAGGAATTATGAAGGCGAGATGGATGAATAGATAATGATAAATCTGGGACACATGGCAGGAAGAGAAGGAATGAGCACAAGGATAAGGATCAATGTGAAACACCAAAGCAATGATTAAGTGTCTTTGTATGAAGTCTAATCGTTTTCAGAATGCATAAATCTCTAGGGTGGAATGATAACATGAGGTGGGCTAAAACAATAGAAGGGTTAACTGAGTATCCGAACAAGAAGTTCCCAACCACCCACACATAGTGACCAACACCAAAAAAGGCCCACATAAAGGAATGAGAACACAAAAATACAAATATAACACAATTTTTACAATAAAAAAATCCAACATTTTTTCATTGGAAAATAAAACTAGATTTTAATTTCAATAACCCAAAAATAACACCTTGTGCATAAAGATGCATCTCAACATCCACAATACATGTCTGGTAGTTATTTTGAAAAATATAAAGAAATAGAAACCATTAATTGATATATTCTCAATGGGAAAAAATTGATTACCGATTTGATTATCCTTTTAGGCACGGTAAAATAGTCATGTTGATAATGTGTTGTGAAACAGATCAACTGCTGATTGAAACAATGATGATTTTTGTAATTAGTATGAAAACATTGATCAAAGGAAAAATTTTATTATCGATTTGGTTATCCTTTTCCCAATCTCATGTTCACACCATATTTTGTACCATCGATAATCATTACTCGGATGCGCTTCCTGATTTATACAACTAGGATGACTTTTGATATGTTACACTATCATTATATATTCACAAAACACTATTACGCTTCATTCTACATTAAAAATATGCCATCATCGGTGTTTCCATCATATTTTCTTCATTCGTATTTTTCATCTCTTCATAAAAGATACTAAAAACACAATAGTCCCTTCCTGATTCCCTCCCATGGAAGCTATATCTAGGCCTAACCATCATCCACCTTTTTCTCACCATTTTTTGGCTTCCCTAGTGGCCTTTGATTAACCAATTTCTTGCCTCCATCACATTAGTTTTAAAAGGACCCTTTTTTTCCTTGAATTTTTTCTATTCTGCATGACCTATTCCCTTCCACACATTCTGGCTTAGCTTTTTCAATTTTCTTGTGAAATATATCAAAATCATACACTCCCTGTATAACTCCCACTATCAGTTTTTCATTTCCCATGGCATGCATGCCTCCAACAGTTTTTACACCCCTAATTCACACATCATTTCCCATTCCTATGACCGTTAATTTTTTCCCTTCCATTAAAATTTAAAACAATCCCAACAATATCCTCCTTAATTTAAAATATTAGAACTTGTCTCCATTTCCACCATCATTAAATTCATCATCACCAACTCTAAGATAAAGGACTACAACATCATTTACCTTTCCAAAATCACATCCAACATCATTGAATCCACATTAAAAGGATATCCATCACGATGTGTCTTCATCATTCCATCATAATCATAAAAAATCCATGATCATCAACATTCATAAAACTGATAAGTCACAACATCACATCTCTATGGATGTTGTCACAAACACCAAAAAACTACATTAGAAGGACTTATCACACTAAAAGGATTTTTCTTTCTCTTATCATTTGACAAGAAATGTAATTTTTATCTCTATCACTTGTACTACCGAAGTAATTTTTCACTCTCATGATCACACCATCTTATGTACCCTTGATCCTAATAACTGATGCATGCCAACACATTACTACAACCTGGTAGATGTTTTATACCTGGCACTGTTATCTCTCTTCACATGTCATCATTGATGCTTCAATATCCATTATTAATAAGATATTGTTTATATTTTCATTTTTGTTGCTTCATTTTTCTAATACATATCTTATATAAAATCCCCTAGTTTGGAACTCTCTCACCTAGCTAAAATATGTTGTTTATGAGATGCTAAGCCTACCTCCCTATACGCCAGAGGCTGAGGACTAGTAGCATGGGTGTGATAAGTATACTGGGGATACAATACAACTATTGAGAGAGTTAAAAAAAGAATAAATAAGAAATATAAATAAATGAATAAACATTAGAGTGAAAAAAGAATGGAAAAATATAATACAACAGAACTATTCATCCTCTTTGGGCCTTTGAGCCACCAGTTTGGGCATAATGACCTGGAGTCTAGGCCAGAAATAATCAAGAAGCAACCCTAGTAGAACAAACATTAGTAAGACCTATAAGTGGATTTAGATATATTATCATCCACTATAGTAGAGCTAACATGATTGGAATAACGAGATGGTATGGAAAATTAGACATATAGCAAGAACCGTGCAGTTATACATGGGGAAATGCTAGCTGATTGGGCATGTGAGGTGGGGAGCTAGGCCCCATTAAAGATACATATGCTGGTGTGGGGTAGTTCTAAAGTATAGTGATGTCTTGGGACATCAATAAATATATTATGGGCCTTGTGGATATGTGATTCTAGGTCATATATGGGCCTTGTGACTCTAGACCTATGGGTCATGTAAGGTTTTACCCCAACCCTTAAAAAGGGTATTATACAAAAAAGAATAAAAATATAATGCCTTCAAAATTATAGAGTAATATAATATAGTGGAAACTAACAAAAAATCAAACTGAATAATAAAATAAATAATAATTTAATAATGGAATGATGTTTAGGAATGTAACTAAATGTCACACAATATGCAATATAAATATAATACTACTCGACTCAAATAATGATTCAAAATTACCTTATCCAAAACCCAATATTGGTCCCATATACAAACTCCATTCCATTCAGAAATAAATAATCAATAGTGTGGTTCTTTCCCCTTATCCAATTCTGCATCTATATAATATTCTTGAGTACCAAACGATGGACGCAACTGGGTGTGAATATAACTTAGTAGGCCAACACCACCATTTCTAAACATAACCATTCTGATAATAAGTGTATGAAATATTGAAATACACAAGTGTATTAATTAATTAAATAATTAAATTAATATGAAATCAAGTGGCTATGGCCCCACACAAGAATATGTTTGAGAAATTCTTACAACCATGCCATCCAAAACCATATAAACATGGTGAAACATAACATTCCTCTATTGTAGGACCAAATATCTATGTGCATGTCTTACATCCATGTGAACCAAAACCTTATAACCGATGTATAAATTACAAAAATATTGGTAAAACCCAATATATAAGCATTTCAACAATCAATCAGGGATGATCCCATTATATAATCATTTTAGCATGTTTCAAGGCCACACCTAGTATTTAAACATTTCAGAATGTCTCAGTTTCAATCTCAGTATATAATAATTTAATCATATGTCACTGGGAATAACCGACTATATAATCATTTTAGATAGTCTTAGGGAATTTCCCTATATATAGTCATTTCAACATTTAATCAGGGCATAACATGATATATAATAATTTCAGAATTTAAAGTGGGACAATGCCCCCATATAATCATTATGATAATCATACTGGTCCAACACCCCATATAAGTATTATAACATATAAATCACAACACATTTCATAGAAAAAGGATTTACCAATATCATATCATGAGGCTCAATGGTTAATTATAAAAATTTCCATTTATATTTAAATTACACATTTCATTTATACATTTGTTATAAACAAACAATAATACAATCATTTCAATAATCAGGACAATACCAGGTGATTCTATATCAAGAAATCACCCAAATACCATGCCATTCCATACAAACTTCAATCCAATAAAGAAAATCCATTTATGAATTGGGGTTATCTGACATGAATGGTAGTCACAATCCAGGTCAATAACCACGTGAATCCAAATGGACTACAAGGAATAATATAAATCATCATTTAGTAAATTATGAAACACACTATGTTGGCGCAATTGAATATTTTCACATACTTGATAATTATCAAACCATAGGGTTAATGTTTAAAACCCCCAACTTTATCTATATACAAACACCATACATTCAATAGACAACACCATCCAAGAAGTAGCTGATGAAGATCACAAGGAGATGATATGTCAAAACCAATAAATATCAAAACCAATAATTCCCAAAGTCAAGGAATTACACAATAATGGTTGGGGATCATAGTGATAGAAGGAAAAACCAAACCAAACCCACTTACTAGGGATTAGATTTTTGATCTGGATGTTCTAAATAAAGAGTGTCACTCCAAAATCATTTGGAATCTGCCCTTGGGCTAAGAGGGGAAAGCTGCATGTGAGGGGATGAGATCAATATCATTAATGAAACTTTTAAAAAACAATCTTGGGAAATTACATGGTGTGTAATTCAGTTACACATCATGTATTTATTTTTTGAGGGTTATGAAAAAAAAATGTCACCACTGGGGATTTTTAACATTTCCCAAATGTTAAATGATGTGTAATCATTTCGTGTAATGAACCAGGATTATTTCTTGTTCTTAGCAACTGTACACATTATGTATATTTATTACATTATATTTTATTTCTCTATAGATAACCTTCAGTTTATTTCCCTAAGAAAGAACCTAAAACACCTCTGAAGCCATCCAATGCATGGGAAACAGTTGTAACACATTTAACACATTTAGAACCCCTACCTTTATCTGTATAATAACACAAAACCTTCAAAGAATAACAAAAAAAAAGATGAAGGTGAAGAAAATCATATGGAGAACACAGGTCAAAGCCAATCATGATCAAAACAAAAAATGCCCACGATCAACAGATTACACCACAATGGCTAGGGATCATAAGTAAAGAAGGGATAAAAAAACCAAAACCACTTAATAGAGATTAGATATGTGATTAGAATGTCCAAAATAAAGACAACTGCTATAAAATCACATGGAAGTTTCCTTTGGTTTGAGAGGAAAAAGCTACATGTGATGGAATGATATCAATATCACACACGACACATTAAAAAATTTCTCAGAAAATTAAATGGAATTTAATTTAGTTACACATAGTTTATTTCTTTTAAAGGTACACACTAAAAAGTGTGTCACATTGGGGGATTTTTAACACTACCCAAACATTACACGGCATGTAATGCATTCATGGTGTGTAATAAATTTACATCTTGAACCAATCTTAAGGGTTCTTCCTTGAAATAGTTACACATCGTGTAACATCAATACACGAAGTGTAATTTCTCTCCAGACATCCGTTATCACATTTCCAAATGAAATAACCTAAACCACCTCTAAAGCATTCCAAAAGATGAAAAACACCCATAAATCATTTAAAACATTTATACCTAAAATCCATTAATTCAAACAAACATACATATTTGTAATTAAGATCATTTACCCCAATAAGAATCTCCATCTCTGAACAAGACTCAATCAATAAGGCTCAAATGATAAACTCAAAGAGGGATGTACATGGAAATAGATGGGATCTTACATCCTCACACGACCTACTACAAATGTGGAATCCCCTTTATAGATATCTCTTTCGACGGATACATCTATTCCTAATCATTGAGGCCCCATTCTCACATTTTTTCAGCCACCCCAACGACCCTTTGTTGACCTAAAAATTACCTCCATTATGTGAAAAAAATATCCTTTTGGGTTTTGAAAACAACTGGAGTCTTGTTCAAGGTAGAATCACCACCGACCAAGAAAAAAATGATGTAGCACAAAATATATTTTTTGGATTAAAACGATTGTTAAAAATCGAATCCTTTCATTTTAAAGGGTTGGATGACTATACTCTTCTACCCAAATTTTCTTCTACCCAAAATTTAATCCATCTAATAAAAAACATTAAGCGGCCTAATAAAAACTATAATAATAACAGAACAACAATTACAATAAATAAAAACATAAAATAAAAATAGTAAATATACAGTAATTATAATAAAAATTAAATGTACAATAATAAATAATAATTAGTATACATATTTATATATCCATTATTTATATAATAATTTAAATATAATTAAAAAAATTATATAAATTTTTATTTTATATATATATTAATACATTATTTATATTTATACAGTCTCGCAGAAATATATAATAATCAGTTTAAATATTTATATATTGGTTTTTTATATACATAATTTTATATGTATGTTTTATACATGTATTTTTATTTTTTGTAAATACTTTTCATTAATGCTTAATTTAAATAAATCATTTATATTACGAATATTTTGAAGTATTTTTACATACATGAATAATGATTTAAATGTATTTGGGTATGCATATACTTATATTAATATACATGAGTATTCTTATATTGAATTATGAGTATGAATCTTGATAGATAATTATACATTTCTTTGGAAAATTTTCATTGGAATTGATAGAGTTACTATTTAAAATTAAATTTTATCTATAAATTCACACTGATAATTGGAAATTTTCATTGTGAATTTTCATTGAAGATTTCTATAGATATTGTAGAGGTTTACATTTGACATTTTCACTAAATTTTTAGAGAAAATTTCCACGTATGTCTATATGTAAGCATTGAATATTTCTAGTGTGAATTATCACTTGAAAATTAATAAGGAATATCCAGTAAAATTTTGAAATGAAAACTTCCAGTGAAAATTTACATGTATATATGTATGCTATGAAACATTCTAGTGTAAATATACAATAGAAAATCACAATTTGAATATATATATATATATCTATGTGTGTGTGTGTGTGTTCGCACATGTTTTTTCATTAATTCATTCAAATGTACACAGAAACCGGTCACATGAAATTTATGGTAAAGATTTCAAATGTAAATTTATATTGTAAATATACACTATAAATTTCTATTGTAAATAGCCTCTGTAAATTTCAAATATATATGAACAAAAAATTTAAAATGTAAATTTTCACTAGAAAATAACAAGGTATTATTATAGTTCATATTGATATTAGTGTATGTGTGTGTGTAAATTTCAAGAAAAACCATATTGAATATGTTTTGTGGTAAATATATATTAGAAATTTTCAATCAATGTTTAATGTACAAATTTATATTTGAAGTTTCCATTGAAAATTTCCATGAAAAGTTATGAACATAAATTTTCACTGTAATTTTCAAGTATAAATATGTGTATGTATGTATATATAAACCTATATTAATGTATATTTATGAATAAATGTTTGTATATAATGATATTAATATATATGTATATACATACAATGTGTATATACTAGTATGTATACACTAGAAATTATCATGTCAAATTAACCAAAAAATATTTTATATTTATATTAGGATATAAAAACAAATATATATACACTCACACTCTCTCACACACAGAGTGAATATAAAATAAACACTGAAAAATTTCATTGGAAATCTAAATGTGAATTTTCACTATATTTTTAAAATGAAAATTTACACATAAATTTACCAAAGGAAACATTGAATGAAAAAATATAGTGAAATTTAGCATTATTTATATATAGATTAATATATTTTCATTGTAATTTTATGTGAGAATATGAAATGTAAATTTTGTGTACAAATTATCACTATAAATTTATAGTGGATATTTGAACATGATATTTCCATAAGGAATTTAGAAAAAAAAAATCAATAGATATTTCCCAAAGTAATTTAATTTTTTTTGCACAATCAAAATTTTTATTTATTTTTTAATATATTTTCCCTGAAATTTTAAATATGAATTTATTTTAGAATTTCAGTATTCAAATTTTATGTACCATTATAATGAAAATTATGATAAAATTTTCATTGTGGAAATTTGAATGAAATTTTCAAATGGAGATTTAGTTTACATGTTCCTAGTGAAATTTTTGATGAAAATTTATATTTTTTATTTATGTATTAATATATTTGTATTATGATTTTAAGTGGAAATTTAAATTGTCATAGAAATTTTCACTGGAAATTTTCTAGGGAAACCTTCATTGGATGTTTATATATAATAATATATTAGGTGCTTATGTTAAAATTACATTCAATCACAAGGGCACCTCACACAAAGAGACTAGAAATTCAGGTCATAGCCCCATTAAGGAATAACTCACTCATCTAGATTCATTATATATATATATATATATATATATATATATATATATAAATTTATGAAAACCATAGATTACAAAGGACCAAATGCCCAATATCTACACTAGATCCTTTTTCTCTGGTGTTGATTGATTTTTTAGTGCATAAGGGATCCCTATTTTTGTCCCTATACTAACTGTTTGGTCAAGTAGGAACCCACATCCAAATTTGATGCAGATTGTTTTCCCTGACAGCCATCAGAGCATTCCACACCATCGTTTTACCATCACAACCAGATAACCCTAGCAATTTATTAATTCAGAGTAGCCAACACCGTCATCCGAGCACCATTACCACGTCGCCACTATCAGATCCTCGAGCCGCAAGAACCACCCATCCTTCTGCCATCATCCTTCTGGAGACATACCATCCTGATCATCGAAACCACCACAACACCCCTCTTCACAGTCGTCAGTCGTTGTTCCTGGTTCTTACACTGCCACCACACCAGTTTGAGAACTCCCTGCCTTCACATCACCCATACACGGGCCAATCACCACACTATGTCATCTAGAAATTCAATGATATTTAATGATCAAACCATTCCTTTAATTCCATTTAAATATACTTTTCTTTTAAACCAAAGTTGGATCTCAATTCTATTGATGTTGGATCTCAATTCATTTCAAAATTCGTAATACTGTCGATCCTTATGGCTAGCCAATTCATTATCATTACAAATGAGTGATGATGAGGAGGAGAGAATCAACATAGAGAAGTACATGGGGGTGCAGGGAGCATGATGGTCGTGGCTCAGCGGAAAAGCCAATATTGGGATAGAATGGTAGTTTTATACCTTGGGTTGTGGAGGCCATGTGAGAGGAGGGCTCCATGGGATTGCCCTAGGGTCGGGCATAGACACACCTTGTGTTTTTTTTCATTCTTCTAAAAATCTAAATAATCCCAATATTAGATCCCTTATCTTGTCGACTATAATATATAATTAAAATTAAAATAATATATTAATATTTTATTTAAAAAATTATAAAATATATAAATGAATATATATATATATTTATTTATATATTTTTATTGATATTAAATAATTTAAAATATATGTACATGTCTAACGACATGTATGTATGTGCATGTGTCAATATACTTGTGTGTATATATATGTGTATATAGATGTGTGTGTGTGTATATGTATGTTTTCAATTCCTGTAAACGTTACGAATTCACTTTTTAATATTTTTTTGTAACTTGTTTAATTTAATCTATCCATTTATTAGTATACATTCATTAATAATGCTAAAAATATATTTAATCATTTTGTTATATTTATTTATACATATATTTATTTACTATATACATGTAACATATTTTCAATATGTTTATAATTTATATGAATAATATTTATTCTTTTTTATTTATTAAGTTTAAACATTTATAATATGTTTGAAATTTATATAATTAACCTATTTAATTTTTTAATGATTTTTTAATTTAAATATTAATTATTCAAATTTAAATATAAATATATAAATATATATTAGGTTCTTTTGGGTACAATTACATTAAACACACACACCAGACACACAATCTAGATTTGTAAATGTATATATATTTATATATATTTATAAAAAGTATTTATAATAATTGAAAATAAATAAATATATGCTTAAATATTTAATTTTTTTAATAATTATAATTAAATATTAAATATATGTTTTATAGTTTATATTATATATGAATTATTTTTAAATATATTTATTTATAATTATAAATGTAAATAAATAAATACCTATTTAAAAAATTATAAAATTACAATAAATATATTTAAATAATAATTATATTTATTAAATTATAATTATATATTTATAATTATATATAAATACATATAAATATATTTATTTTTCATTATAATTATAAATAAAAATATATTTAATTAAATAATTATAAAATTATAATAAATATATTTAAGAAATAAATATAGTTATTATACACACACACACACACAAACACACACACACACACATACATATATATAAATACCAAAGCAGTGTGAACCATGAGATAAAATTATATAAACTTTAATGGAACTCGCCCAGGCTCGAGTCCCGTCAGTCTCAGACACTATGCATATTATGCATAGGGTGATTCCAAGCCATTCACCTACCTTGAGAACATGTAGACGCTCTGGGTCTGGCGAGGCCCCCTATTGGGAGTTGAGTGTAACCTATCCCACATTTTTGTAGTTGGGGTTTTTCTTATTTGTAAGAACCCCGTAATCCTATATGAAAAATGAGGGTTTAAAACCCATTGGGTGTAGGCACTGTAGAAGTGGAGACACAGTAGCAGCGGTGGGCACTGTAGAAATGGTGGGGACTGTAGCACGCAGTGGTACTGTAGCCCTAATATTCATATAATGGTCTATGTGCCAAAAATTATAGGCGTATGAGCCATTTAACGAGATACATGATCCATGGGCCTTCACGCCAAATATATATGATGAAATAAAAAGTTGGTGGTTGAGTGGGTTATCCCTTTGGAGGGTTATCACCTACCTTTTAGGACTATGTGTTTGCGGTGTGTGTTTGTGTGTGTTTGGTGCAATTATTCCCCCAAACACCTAATATATATAATAATATAAATATGAATAATTATATAATTATAATTATAATTATATAGAAATATTTTTATTATATTTATATTTAATTGTAATTATAAATAAATAAATATATATTTAAATAATTATAAAATTACCATAAATGAATTTATTATAATTTTATAAATATAAATATTTGTATATTGATAAATATATATAATTATATAATTATATAAATATATCTATAATTATTTAAAAATATTTATATATATATATATATTTATATATAATTATATATATATATATATATTTAAATAATCATAAAATTGTAATAAATATATTTACCAAAAAGGTCTAGGAGCCAGGAAAACTTACTCCTACCAATATATATTAATGAAAATAAAGTAAAATAAGAAAATAAAGAAAACATATGGATTCAAATTGGCATGCCCTCATCCATAAGAGATAACTATGGATCAACTAGATCAGGGTCATTCCCATAATCATAGATAGGGTCGTCATCATCATCCACAGTCTCCCACTCTGATTGTGAATTCATTTGGTTGAAAATGATAGATATCCTTTCCTTTACCTTTTCACGCTCTAGAATGACTTGAGACTTAAAAGAAGACCTTGTGGACACATTTCAACCACTCCCTCATGTTGTAACCTAATCATCTCAGTTGCATCCCCGACCATGACCTTTTAGATATCTACCTAATGTTCAAGATTTTTATTACAATTTCCTTCGTGTTACTCCATAACATTTAGCTTGTCCTTCACTTTTCATAATTCCTTACTAATAAGGTCATCAATGGCAGTAGATGGTTCACCACTAATGTCGTTCTCTTTAATGATGTAATTAAGTGAACCAAGAACACCAAATATATTTTCCACTTCCTCACTAAATGAATGGTCTAGATTATGTCCATAAATGGTAGAAGATGTACTTGTTTTTTCAGGTCTAAATATATAATCTACTTTAGATGCATGTTGAAAGCTAGTTTTTTCTGAATGTGACGAGTTTTTTTATAAAAGATATAATATATTACATATCAATCAAACCAGACCTACAATTATAGTGAGAGAAATTGTCGTCCCAATAATGATCAACCAAATATTTCCCATAGCATTCCAAACAATGATAATCCAAATCACCCCCACGTTTTATAAATGAAAATTTTATTTCGGTGAAGCTTTCGATCAAGGACAAAATCTTTCTCAAAAAAGTCTAAAAGGATGTGAATCCTCCTCCTTCTTAGATAAGGTGATAATCACTTCATGGAAATAAAATTTCTCCAAAAAATTATTCAAATATTTTGAACGACCAAGAAGGATCCCATAGAGGAAGGAAAATGTCTCCTTCAAGATAGGAATCAAAGATGATTGAATAAACATGCAATGAGCTTCCAAGACGGGGCCATTTCTATAACAAGAAATGAATCCAACACCAACCCTAAAATTAGCATAGACGGTTTTATCTATTTTAATTTTAACAAAACCCTATGGAGGAGGACTCCAACAAGGAAAGTCATGCCGAATGCTACCCAAAGATGGTACTACATTATTCAATTTCAAAAAATTCATCCAATAAATGGCCCTCCAAACCCAAATACAATTTTGGGTCACCTTATGTTGAAAAATTCATTCATTTCTTCTAATCCAAACCATCCAAGAAATTGTGCATATCAACCATACAACTCTCAGTTCCAATGAAGATACCCATTTACTGAGGTTTTAGACCAACCCAACAGATGGGTAAAATGACCTTTTAATGTCTGGCACCCATTAGTTTCACACCCCTTCCACCCCACAATAGAAGAGAATTGAATGCATAGGATATTCCACATATTGGTGGAACATAGGAGAGTTTTCATCCTCCACAAGATTAAGTCTCCCAAAAAGGATATAGTTTTCCTCCATATTGATAAACACCATGTCTTGCATCAAAATAATAGACAAACTCCAACTACCCAATCTTTCTAACTTTATGACATGGTCTATTATGAAAATCAATATCAAAATGAGCACCTGATTTCTTGGTCCTTTTGAAATAATTTTTTTATCATGACATTGAGTATGAAAAACCTCACAGACAAGAAATATACTACAACTAGAAAGATCATGACCAATAATATTGCATTCTATATAGAATTTGGGACCCCTCTAATAAAAAAATTTCAATTGAAACTCATCTTCATCAGTAGAAAAAATACCAGATCAACTGGTGTTGAACTCAAATCGACCTCCAACAGAAAATGGGAAAATATTATGAACCATACAGTTTCAGTTTCCTTATCCATTTCAATAGGAAGACTAATCGACATGGAAATGTAATACTGTATTTTTGGGTGCCAAAGGATCCAATGAATAACATATACCTTTACCAAGAATTGAGTATAATAGTTACCTCCATCCAGCAAATTTATTTTTTCCCATTCCTTTTTGTGAATAAATACAGGCTTAGGAGAGACAAAGACAAATCCCCATTATCCCATCATTATCTCCATTTAATGGAAGAGGATGTTTTAAAACATGCATCCCAAAGAAACACTTCTCTAATTGCACAAGACCCAAATATACGATAACCAATAAACCAAATCACCATTCTTTAGTGGATTGGAAACCCTAGAAAAAATAAGATGAGAGATGATAAAGTGTTTACTAGTTTCAAGTCACACTCACACCACACCCCGACATGCTTTAACATGAGAAATGATTCTCTTACGATGAATGGAGATGGAGGATGGCCCTTTGTAGAGAGATATGGATCACTTTGCCACACCTTCATCAACATTGAGAGCACCCTCACGATTTCACTACTTCAATTTTGATTTAGTGTCACATGATCTAAAGGACTTAATGTGCCCCTTCTTGGAAAACTGTTCTTCCATCGAGTTAGGAAAAGGAGAAGATGCCTCACAGAAACCCTAGTCAATATTGTTTGGGGAAAAGAGCTCCTACCACCACCCACTACCTATTTTAATAAATATATTTATTATATATCTAATAATATATATATGTATATATATATATTTATAAATATATTCAAATATTTATAATATATTTAATTAAAATTATAATTAATATATATGTATGTATATTTATTATATATATATTATGTTTTTTGGGGGTAAAATTACATTACACACAGACACAGACACACTACACACTTAGGCTAAAAAGGAAGTCCATATCCCCCAAAGGGATAAACCATACATAAAGCCTTATTTTTTCAATACATGGTCTATAGGCCCAGGGGGAATGAAAGCCCAGTGCATTTCCAAATAGGCTCAAATTATTGACCTGAAGGCCAACCGATGAATAATTATTCTATAGAACCCTGGCCATTACAGTACTCGCTATAGTTCTACCGCTACTATAGTACCCACCATCGTAATAGTGTCGTCGGGGCTACAGTTCCGCCACCACTATAGTACAACTACGGTTCCACTACAATGTCACTACAATACTCTATGCCCAATGGGTTTGGAACCCCAACCTCAAGTAGTATTATGGGGTTTCTTTACCACTAATTCAAACCCCAACTACATAATTACTTTTACAATTATATATATAATAATATAATAATATATAATAATATAAATATATTATTTGGATTAGATCTTTATCCGTGATTTTGGAGCACTGATAAAGGTACGCCTTTATCAAATCTAAAAAAGCGCTGATAAAACATATATTTATCAGCACTAGAATTTTAGTGATGATAAATACACATTTATCAGTTCTTTTTTAGTTATAAAATTGGGGTTTTTTATCATCATTAAAAAAGTTCTAATAAAGAGTAATTTTATTAGCACTTTATAGTTTAGCGCTCATAAAACTACTCATTAAAATGCTATTTTAAAAGAGCAGATAAATGAATTATGGGTTTTTATAAAAATAACCCCAATAGAGTGCAACCTCTTCAAGGGGCCATAAAGATTTTTTGGAACATCAGTGATGCCACCACTATCGCCATACCCTACTATTGCTTTCAGTCTTATTTCTTGACAAATTGTCCTCTCCATATTGAAGGTATGTGCTGAGTTGTCTTTTTTGTGCCTCAGAACTCACTATTTATTCAGTTGAACCTTGCCAAACCCTATTACGTGTGTCTTCAAATATTCTCAAAAAATGAAAAAAATATCCCCAAAAACGTTCTTCGTGACAAAGAAACAATGAGGCATCATCATTACGACGTACAACCCCAACAGGTCAATCATCTCCCTATGCAACACACTCCCTGCATCAAGCTCCCAGATGCACCCATCCTCTTTATTTATTCTATGTGATGGGTGTTTGATGCTACCTCATTTCCACTCTACTACACACCATGCTGAACCTGAATGCATGACACACTAACAGAAATTGATCCCATCCTTCTTCTTCATCTGATACACATTAAAGTTATTGAGAATATACTAAATTTCATGCGTAGAGGTTTTGACATGTGTTCTATTCTTGAAATTTCACATAAGAGGTATGTATGTGTGAAGATCTACATTTTTTCAGAGATAATAGGTCTTGGATGTTTAGTACCATGTGAATTCAATCTCCATTTCCTTTGAAACAACCTAACACTCACACTCACAAAACTAAAACCTAAAACAAATAGAAATGTATAATTTTTATTATCATCAATTATTACTTTTATAAATTTTTAAATAATAATCAACAAAAATTTACGATTTTTTATAAGTATAGTTTGTTATATTTATACTTATAGATATAGTTTTTTATAATTATATATACATCTATAAACTATGTGGTAAATATTATTATATTTATATAATATTTATATAAACATTTTTTAATCATTTATATTTTTATAGTTATATATGTTTTTAAATTTTTTTACATTTATATATTTTATAATATATCTTACTATACTAATATAATTGAATAATAATTTTTATTAAATATTAATAATTTTATGGTTTTATTCATTTATAAATTTTTATAAATTTATAAATTCTATAATATATCATATTATACAAATATAGTTTAAATATTAAGTATCATTAATTATTTATACTTTTAGAGTTTTATAGATTTTAAAATTAATATACAATTAGAGTTTTATTCATTACAAATTATTATAATTTTATACTTCCACAGATTTTACTTTTATATATTATAATTTTATTCTTTTAACAGTACTGAAGAATTTCCCTCTACCCATGGTTTCAAACCGCGGGTATAGCCCATGAAACTATGGGAATAGGCTAAACCCACGGTTTCATGAACCATGGGATCCTTAGTTGTAAGGCTTTCCCTATACCCATGGTTTACGGAAACGTGGGTATAAATTTTTACATCACAAATTATATACCCAGAGTTACGTAAACTGTGGGTAGTTTTCTCCACTGCACACATACCCATGATTCGTTGAAATGTGGGTATAGATAGTTTTGTTGTATCATATATACCCATGGTTTAAATAACTGTGGGTATAGTTGGTTTTTCTAGAATCAAAATCTACCCACCATGGTTTCACCTTGATCCTGCAAAAAATAATGCAAACCACTCCAAAACAATGAAACAATTGTGAAACCACACCCTCCCCCTTGAACACTCCCACTCTCCCATGGAAAGAACCCCCTTGCACCCCCCTGGAGACCCCCTCTCCCCTAGACACCCCTTGGACACCCCCCAGACACACCCCCTAGACCCCCATAGCCACCCCAAATAGACATCCCAACTAGAACCCCCTAGATACCCCCTTGGACACCCCCTGTTCACCCCTGGACATCCTCTAGACAACCCCACTGGACCCCACTAGACCCCCTAAACACCCCCCTGAACACCCCCACTGGACACCCACTGGACACACTCTAGACACCCCCACAGGACCCCCTAGACACCCCACTGGACCCCCTAGACACGCCCCGCTAAACATCCCCCCCAAACACCCCCCTGGACACACCCCCCACTAGACCCCCTTGGACACACCCTGGACACCCTTCCCCCCTAGACACCCCCAGGACTCCCCCTCCCCTATAGATACCCCTGGACACCCCCTCCCATAGACACTACATGGACACCCCACCCCCCATAGACACCCCCTGGACACCCCCATCTACCTGCACCCCCACACCCTCTGCCCCCTTCATCCCCCACTACCCCACTACCCCCTGCCCCATTCACCCCCACTACCCCTTTCCCCTTCACCCCATCTTCCCCCCAACCTTCACCCCCAACTAGACACCACCAGTTGGACACCCCCTGCACACACCCCCACTGGACACCCCTGGATACCCCTCCCCCCTAAACACCCCTGGACACCCCCTAGACACCCCTCCCCCCATAGACACCCCCGGACACCCCCTCCCATAGATACCCCTATACCCCCAACTAGAAACCCCCCCATAGACACCCATGGACACCCCCTCACCCTGCACCCCACAACCCACTACCCCCTCCCCCCTCCACCCCCACTACCCCCTTCCCCCTTCACCCCAACTTCCCAAACCATTACCCCCACTGGCCCCCACCTGCACCCCCACTACCCAACCCCCCTCCTGGACACCCCCTGCACCCCCACTACCCCCTACACCCCCTCCCCCTACACCTATCCCCAAACCCCTACACCAAGCCCCCCCTCCTGACACCCACCTCCCCCCCTATGAAACCACTGTAAAACAATGAAATCCCGAATGTAAAAACAAAAAAACCACAATTCATTGTTTTCACGTATTAATACATAAGAAATGCTGGAAAAAATGTTCAAAGAAGAAAAATGTTCTTATCAGAAAGGTCCTAAATAAATTCTTGATGAAGAAGCATCAAAATCATTTATTGAAGGTTGAGCCGACACCAAACATTAATTTTTACCATGATCAATGATTCTTTCGAGATCAATATGATGATGAACACTAGTCTCCACATAATAGAATCAAATATTTAGATAAACAAGGAAGATTCCTGAAACCTTTATAGAGGATCTTGCACATCATGTTTATAATCAATTTAATTAATTTCTTAAAGAAAATAAAACCTGGATCTTTGTTATGTTTTTTGTTGAAGATATTGATCATTCAGAATGAACCTTCCAGATTATATTGTTGCGCTTGCGAGGATCCAAACTAGAATCCCTCTAGAGGTGATCCACCCATGCTTCGATGGACTCCAATCAACCCCACTCGTTCTTCGGGTGCTCGCACGGGAAAGTGAGTGTTTTGTGTCAGTCATTATTGATCTTTTTTTATTCATCCTTGAAGAACATCTCTCATTATTGAGATGGGAGATAAGAGGATTTGAGAGTGAAATTGTTTGGAAAAAAATTCTCAATTCACCAAGAGTGCAGTGTGTTCTCTATGGAACAAAATAAGTACTTGTCTATTTATACGCATGGAACTTCTGTTAAAATATTTAATTGCATAACATTAATTAAATACATTCAAGAACTTAGAGAAAACCCATGCTCTTAATAATAACACCGCGTCATTATTTATGGTGCACTAACTTGCGCAAAATAGAATTATGAATAAAATTTTATTTCACAAAATAATAGCTACATCATTATTATTTTAATCTTGTTCCAACTAATAATTATTTACCATTTTTCTAATAATTATATTACTACCAGACTAGACTTTGTCTGATCGAACATCACTTCCATTTATTGAACACCTGAATAAATAAATAAATAATTTATTCTCTTAAATAAATATTTTATTTACAAACTAGTAAATAAATATTTATTAAATGTTCAATAAAATAAATAAATAAATAATATTTAATTTATGTGATCATCTTAACTTGAATAAAATAATTCCATGATCTTGAGAATAATATTTATTTCATTAATTAAATACAAATAGAATTTAACTGAGACCACCAAGAACACTTAATGTGTGACCCTCTAGGATTATTTTACTTTCACATTTGGAGGGCTTGCCTAATGTCCAAGAGTATTGTCTAGAAACGGGTCAGGCTCCCAAGAGAAAGAACATAATGTTGAAAAAACATCATCCACATATCAACGCTCACTGTGTAATATAATCACATTGTCTCAATATCTCATCATGAAGGTTTCATGATAGTGTCATCAACCCTTAAGCCTGATACATCGTTCTTTGAAAACCTGAAATAAACTCACCATTAAACCATGGCCATGGAATTTTGTGTGAAAATTATATTTCAATCAAATGGATGAGATATCAACTTCCATAAATGGAAGGGATAAATCCTTCCTTGACTTATCCATTAATATCATGTCACTCATAACGCACCCAACGTACCCTACTTCCCTCCAATTGTCTACAAGACAAATTTTTTCAGTAAATCAAATTGCACAAGTCGTGACACCCATTAATGATAATATTAAAGACTAAGGATCATTACACACACTTGCAAATAAAAATATCCAATGACACCAAAACATGCATAATTCCTACTAGCGGGTATGTTCTCATAATATCTTATCTTGGAGATTACCAATTGAGAACTTCATGAGAGGATGTCCCATATGCTTACAAGTACTCACACCAAGAAGTCGTTATGCTATGTGTCCCGTCACAGAATTTCATCCAACTATACAACTATATTTAAGAATATTTTTATATAATTTCAAGGTTCTCATCATAGCGGGGAACCACCATGACCTTATCAATGAAAAAACACTCTAGGACATTATTACATCATAGTCATGCATGAAAATGAACAATATGTAATAAGATGTTTAATTTTTAAATACATTAAATATCCACATAATCAATTTACAACCAGTTGGTTCAAGGACACAAACTCCTATAAACTCACACTTAGAATAGAGACAACTGTCTATGAATTTCAGTCCGCTAGAACTCACATGGTGATCATGTTTCTACTTTGTCAAGGCTTTAGTCAAGGGGTCCACCATGTTGTTTTCCATTGAAATACTTGTCATTGTAACTTCACCTATCAAAGACAAATCCCTTAAGAGATGATACTAATGAAGTATGTGCTTCATCTACTGATGTGACCATGGATATTTTGAAAGATCCACCACTACAGTATTATCACATTACAATGGGATGTGATCTTTATTGCAAGTTATCACATCCAGCTCATGGAACAAGAATCACATCCAAACTAATTATTTAACTACATTAGAAGCTACAATATACTCAGAATCTACTATAGAATATGCGCCCACACTCACTTTGAGCTTTTCCAGCTCACTCTACCTCTATTCAAAGTAAATATGTATCCCACTAGCGACTTCATGTCATCTTGATCAGTCTGGAAACTAGCATCTTCATATCCTCTGATAACTAGTTCCTCATATCCTCCATAAACTAGAAACATATCCTTAGTACGCCGCATATTCTTTAGGATAGTCTTGACTGCCATCCAATGGTAGTCACGTGGGTCATCATGATATCTGCCTACAACACTTGATGCATTGGAGAAATCTAGCCTAGTACATATCATTTCAAACATGACTGACCCAATCGCTGATGTGTATGGGGTCCTTTCCATCAACATTCTTTCCACACGTGTATAAGGAAACATTTTCTTGGAAAGATGAATTACATGTGATGATGGAAACAATCCCCTCTTGGATTGTTCCATACCGAATCTCTTCAGTATCTTATCAGTGTATGTACTTTGACTTAGGCCAACAAATCTCTTGGATCTATCACAATGAATCTTGATCCCAAGAATATATGCTGCCTCACCCAAGTACATCATGGAGAATCATTGATACAACCATGACTTAACAGACAGTAAGACTGGTATCTCGATTCCAATAAGTATCATGTCATGAAAATATACTATTAGTAAAATGAATGCACTCCCAGTAAACTTGTTTTAGACACAAGGCTCACATTCATTCATGATAAAACCAAATTATGTTATGGATTTAATCAAAATGAATATTCCATGGCCTGGATTATTTATTTAATCCATGAATATATTTTTGCAACTTTTATACCATATTGGCATCCTTTAGAGTCACAAACCCTACAAGTTTTGTTATGTAGACATCTTCCTAAAGGTTCCTGTTATGAAAGGCTGTTTTGAAATCCATTTTCCAAATAATATAGTCATGATAATCCACAATGGAATGTATAATTATGATGTATTTCATTATTTAAACTGGTGAAAATGTTTCATCATAGTCAATTCCTTGATGCTGTTTAAACACTTTTGCAACCAGTCGTACCTAATAGGTACTGACTTGTCCTTCCATGTCCAGTTTCTTCTTGAATACCCATTTGCAACCAATAGGCATTACATAAACTGGAGGATCTACTAAAATCCTAACTTGGTTTTGATACATGGAATCCATTTCAAAATTCATGGCTTCTTTCCACATGGAAACATCTTTTTCACTTACTTCTTCCATGTATGTTAGAGGATCATTATTATCAACTAATAATGAGTCACCATCCTTGGTAACTAGAAAACTGTACCATTCCAGTTCTCTAACCACTCATATACTCCTACGTAGTACTTCTGTCTTTGAATCAATTTCTTCTTACATGGGGCTTTGCAGAATCTGTTTCTGTACCAACTCTTGTGTACAATGAGCCTTGAATTCATCGAAGTCTATCTCGATCCCACTATCTCTTTGGGAGATGTTCTCCCTCTCAAGGAATATGGAATTTCCTTCCACTATAACCGTTTTTCTGAAGGGTTGTATAGGTAATATCCCCTTGTTTCATTGGGGTATCCTATAAAGGTACAATTAGTGCCTCGGGGTTCGAGTTTGTTACCTGAAGAGGCCTTAACAAATTCTTCACTACCCCACACTTGTAAATTCGATAACATGGATTTCCTTCCACTCTATAACTCGTATGTTATACTATTTATCTATTTAGTTGGTACTTGGTGTAGTATGTGTGTTTCTGTTTGTAACGTATATCCCCCAAAGGATAATGGAAGACTCACATGACTTATCATTGATCTCACCATGTCCAATAAGGTGTGGTTCCTCTTTTCCCTCACACCATTCCATTGAGGTGTGTTTGGAGGAGTGAGTTGGGATATGATCCCAAACTCCGGTGTGTAATTAATGAAGTCTTGATTAAGATGTTCTCCACCTCGATCTGAGTGGAGTTTCTTAATATTCTTAACAAGACATTTCACAAAATCATTCTTGTATTTTTTTAAATTATAAAAAGAATCCTACTTATAGAGTTTTTTTTATACATTTTTTCAGAAAATGTTTTTTGAAAATACATCTAGGTTAAAAAACATTATTTTTTACCCCCCAAAGGCGGCAGCTGGTGTGCCGCCTTTGGGGAATTTTCTGCCCAGGGAAAGGCGGCACATAGTGTGCCGTCTTTGCCCAAAAATTAACCGCAAAGGGGGCACACCAGATTCCGCCTTTTCATAAATATTTTTTTTAAAATTTTTTATTTTTTTATTGTTTTGTTTTATATATATATATATATATAACAAAACTTTTCAGAAGAATTTTTCTTCTATTTAATATCCAGAGGTTCTGCCATTACAGCAGTCTGGATTCTGACTGATACCCTCACCCAGGACTCCCTTTTATAAGGTGGTTTTCCCTGAAAACAACACTGCATTTCCGATGTGGGATTCTGGTTCTCCTTTTCCTCCACAGTACATTCTGCGTTTCTGTGTGTGATTCTGTTTCAAGTACGCAACTTTGAAATACTCTAAAACATAAACTATAAGACCAATAAAAATGAAACTTTAAACACTGATTAAACATATATGAAATAGTTGAAAACAAAAATAATTTCATAAAAAATGTTGATACATATTAATTTATATGCTTTCAAAACCGCCTACTTGAAACTTAAACATATTTCATGTACGTGACTTTGAAAGCTTATAAAAGATAAAATATAAGACCAATACAAATGAAACTTTAAACATTGATTAAACATATAAGAAATAGTTGAAAAAAAAATAATTTCATAAAAAATGTTCACCAAAAACAATTTATAAGCTTTCAAAACCATCAACATGAAACTAAAAAATGTTTCAAGTTCCCGACTTTGAAAGTCTATAAAACATAAACTATAAGACCAATAAGAATGAAACATTAAACATTGATTAAACATATAATAAATAGTTGAAAACAACAAAAACATCCTAAAAAATTTCCATAAAAATTAATTTATAATCTTTCAAAACTGTCTACTTGAAACTTCAAAATGTTTCAAGTACGCGAATTTGAAATACTATAAAACATAAAATATAAGAACAACATAAATGAAACATTAAACATTGATTAAACATATAAGGAATAGTTAACAATAAATTAGGTAATTAGTAATATAACTATTAATTATATAATAGTTAATTAGTAATATAATTATTATAAAATATTTTTCATCAATTATAATTATTAATTATTACTTATTAATTATTAATTTTTACTTATTAATTATTACTTATACAATAATTATTTAGTTAATTATTAATATAACTATTAATTATATAATAATTAATTATTTAATAAGTAATATAATTATTAATTATATAAAAGTTAATTAGTTAATTAGTAATATAATAATTAAATATAATTATTAATAACTAAATATTTCATAATTAATTAGTTAATTAGTAAAATTATTATTAATTATATAATAATTAATTAGTAATATAATTATTACATATATAATAATTATTTAGTTAATTAGTAATATAATTAATAATTATAAGTAATTAATTATTAATTATTAATTATTAATTATTAATTTGTTAATTAGTAATATAATTAATAATTATAAGTAATTAATTAGTAATTATTAATTATTAATTATTAATTTGATAATTAGTAATATAAATATTCATTACAATTATTCATTATAATTATTAATTAGTAAGTAATAATTATGAATAAGTAATTATTAATTATAAATTTGTTAATTAGTAATATGAATATTAATTATAATTATTCATTAAATTATTAATTATTAATTGTTAATTATTAATTACTACTCAATAATTATTTCTTATATAATAATTATTTATTTAATTATTAATATAACTATTAATTATATAATAATTAATTAGTTAATTAATAATATAATTATAGTCTTTCAAAGTCACGCACTCGAACCATTTTTAAGTTTCAAGTAGACGGTTTTGAAAGCTTATAAATTATTTTTTATCAACATTTTTTACTCAATTATTTTTGTTTTCAACTATTTCTTATACATTTAATCAATTTTTAAAATTTCATTTATATTGGTGTTATAGTTTATGTTTTATAGTCTTTCAAATTCGCGTACTTGAAACATTTTTATGTTTCAAGTAGACGATTTTGAAAGATTATGAATAAATTATTATGGACATTTTTTATGATGTTTTTGTTGTTTTCAACTATTTCTTATATTTTTAATCAAGTTTTAATGTTTCATTTCTATTAGTCTTATAGTTTATGTTTTATAGTCTTTCAAAGTCGGGAACATGAAACATTTTTATGTTTCATGTTGATGGTTTTAAAAGATTATAAATTGTTTTTGGTGAACATTTTTTATCAAAATATTTTTGTTTTAAACTATTTATTATATGTTTAATCAATGTTTAATGTTTCATTTGTATTGGTCTTATAGTTTATCTTTTATAAGCTTTTGATGTCACGTACTTGAAATATGTTTAAGTTTCAAGTATGTGGTTTTGAAAGCTTATAAATTAATCTGTATCAACATTTTTTATGAAATTATTTTTGTTTTCAACTACTTCTTATATGTTTAATCAGTGTTTAAAGTTTCATTTATATTAGTCTTATAGTTGATGTTTTATAGTCTTTCAAAGTCGCGTACCTGAAACAGAATCACACATCGGAAACGCAGAATGTACTGTGCAGGAAAAGGAGAACCAAAATCCCACATCGGAAATGCAGTACTGTTTTCAGGGGAAAGCCCCTTATAAAAGGGAGTCCTGGGTGAGGGTATCAGTTAGAATCCAGACTGCTGTAATGGCAGAACCGCTGGATATTAAATAGCAGAAAAATTCTGCTGAAAAGTTTTGTTTATATATATATATATATAACAAAACAAAACAAAACAAAAAAATAAAAAAAAAATTAATTTTTTTAAAAAGATATTTATGCTAATGCAGAACCTCGTGTGCCGCCTTTGCGGTTAATTTTTGGGCAAATGAAGCACACCATGTGCCTCCTTTCCCTGGGCGGAAACACCCCCAAAGGCGGCACACCAGGTGCCACCTTCGGGGGGTAAAAAAATAAATTTTTTAACTGATATGTATTTTCAAGTTTTTTTTGAAAAAATGTATAAAAAAAACTCCCTACTTATACCTCATTAAGTAGATATATCCATATCTTCTAAAATCATCAGAAAAAGTTATAAAGTATGAGTAATCTCACCTTGCTTCAACTTGAAATGGTCCGCACAAATCAGTATGAACCAATTCAATATGTTATTTAGCCATATCACCTTTCCCACTAAATGGAGCTTTGGTTATTTTTCCTTCTAAACATGGTTGACATACTCCAAGTGGTTTTTGTTTGAGGGAATATAAATATCCATCTTGATGTAACTTTTTAAAGTGTTTCACATTTACATGGCCTAGCTGGTGATTCCAAATATGGGTGTATTATTAGTCATGGGAATTATCTTTGTTATCGATTTCCATTACATAGTTAGTGTAATCCAACACATAAAGACCATTGTATAAATGTTCCCTACCAAAACAAATTCTATCCTTGTAAAAGAAGAAATATTCATTTCCATACCTGAAAACAAATCAATCTATATCTAATCTAGATAAAGAAATAATGTTTTTAGTAACATAAGGCACATAATTACAACTCTTTTACACCAAGATCATCCTAGTTGGCAACCTGAGGTGGTAGACCTTGACAGCTACAACAGCAAGTCTGGATCCATTGGATTCTCGTAGATATACCTCCACTCAGTCAATATTTTTTAATCTACATGGTTTCTATATTTGGATAAAAATGTGAGCCTCACAAGTTATACCTAATACCCAATTTGTAGAAATAGATGGATTTAGTTGGATAAAAAATGCACATGAAACGTCCTCTTACTTCTTAGGTTGGGTGCAGTTCTTCTTCTAGTGGCCCTTCTTTCCACATGAAAAACAAATATCCTCTTGTTCCTTTGCCTCCCCCTTGATATGCATTTTCATGGATGGTCATGAAGAATCATTGGGTTTAGAGATCTTCTTCTTCCCTATCCTCTTTTTTTCACCATAAGGACAAAAGGCTTTTCAAGCATCATATCTTTGACCACTTGGAGAATGAGGATAAAAAGATCAAATATATACTTCACAATGTTGTTCATATTGAAATTGATAACAAAGTTAAATAATCTATGAGGAAGTGATGCGATAATGATATCAATGTCCAGTTCATTGGGGTGTTTAAACCTTAGAAACTCTAGGCACTGAATATAGCTAATGAGTTTGACTACATCAGGCCTAGCTGGGGAACCTTCTCCAAGCTTACTCAGAAAGAGTACAGTAGATATCTCAAACCATTCATGTCTTTCTCTCTCATGGTAAAGTCCACAGAGGTGATCGAGCATGCTATAAGAATCTATGTTTTTCTGAGGCTTCATAGGATCACTATAAATTTATGATGTCATCAATCATTGAACATCGACCGTGTCATTAATATATTTCTCATAGACTAAGAAATCATCATCACCCGCCACTCCGGAAGGTGGATTATGTAATGCTGACTTTATCACGTAAGACTTCCATTCATGGTGTAGGATAACCTGAAGGTGTCTAAACAATTAATGAAAGTTACTGCGGGTGTGGATGTTATCTTTATCTAGAATTGATCCTATTCATATTATGGTTGACGAGATTGTTATTATTATTATACAATTAAAATAGTAGATCATTAATACTTTCTTGATTACATTTTATGAGGAATAATAAAATTTTATTTTGTCTCCAACTATTTTATCAAGTCCTAATGTCCCTCACCATTGAACTTAGAATGTCCAGTTTCCATGAAATTTAATGGAAAGGATCCATATTCCCCTTCACATAACCCCTACAAGGGTTGGTCAAGCTTTTAGAAGGTACATAGGTAGAAGGACTTTGCCAACTACGGGCTTGCAACTGATTGATATATTGAGTGGACTCCCCAATCCTGAAATCATGACTTTTGGATTTCCTAAACTTTTGCCTCCAATATTGCACCAAGTCTAGCAAGGGCCACTCCCCTTGATGTAATATGATTATGTCAACCCGAATCCTTTCAAAAGGGATGCCTGTATAAAAGTTATTTCCCCAACAAACGTTGGTCAAACACATAGTTTTATTGAGTTTTTACCTTAATCATACAATGGAATGCTTGGTCTGACTTAATATTTTATTTTAGGGATTTTTATCTCTTATGCGTTAATTTGTTATTATCATTATCAAAAGCTTGTTAATATTAAGTGGAACTTACTTAAGGGATTAACCATGTCTTGATAATATTTATTCATAAGTCTGGTTTATTTTAGTTCTATCTTGAATGATTGTTTAATTTCATAATTATTTGATCGTGACAACACATCCATAAGGATAAACCATGAAAGTGACAGAAATAAAATAACGGTAATTATCACGATCTTTTCTAATGGTTAGTTTATCTAGTGGTTGATAATCTAACCCTGACCTAGGGGAGAAACATCTTGATCCTTTTGGGTTCGGGTTTACAACTTTCTACCATTCCACCTCTATATCCATTGGGATTGGTTTCATCTAGGCTCCACATTGAACCTCCTCCACTAGAATGAGAGTTCATCCATTACATATGCCTTTTTTATCTCACATGCAGGTGAGGGGTAAAACAGGGTTTTATATAAAAGATAAATTGGGTATGCATGCCCTACATATTAATGATGAGAAGGATCAGAGGTCAAAAATTTATTTTAAATAAATAAATTAAAAGAAACTATCCACATACAAAGGTTTTGGTCTAGCTCAGGATCATTCATACATGAAAAGATATTTATGAAGAAATTAAACTAGCATTTAATTCATTAATTCTTCTTGTTTAAGGTAAATCATGATCGAATCAATTAATTATCATCTTTAATTAATCAATCCTTTTATCTTATACCCTTTTCCAAATTTCCTATATATTCTCATCCTTCATAATTTTAAATACATAAATTCATTTAAAATTATCTTTTTACGTAACTTGTACCTTGGAGTCAACCTGATGAATTCCTATTCCTGACTACCCCATTTTTAGAAATAAACATTATGCAGATGTTAAATTAAACACACATATATAAAACACCTATCACGTGTTGCGCCTTAGCTTTATGCCTGCATGATGGTACACATCTCAAGAGTTTGTATAATATAATAATAAATTTTAATAAATTTGCGTAAGTTGGATAAGAAAACGTCATGTAGTTCTGACAACATGACTTGTACTATTTTTCACTGTTCATCCGAAGTACACGCCTGGGGAAACAACAAGTGAGTGTACTTTGGAAATGTTTGTAGTACACGACGTGTCCAGTAGGCCACACTCCGTATAGTTACTCGTTACACAATCTTCATCTGGGAAAGCTGTGTATTGGGAACACGGTCCAACCCTAACCCTAAGGGACTACATGTCATGTCCAGGGGGCCACACATCGTGTAATATGGAAACAACATGCCACATATTCCCTCTCAACACATGGATTCATTAAGACTTAGACTAACTCAAATGACACATCTTGTTTTGGCGGACCAGACCCGGTGCATTGAACCTTGGAAACATGATGTGTACTTTCAAATACACGTTTTTCATTGTTCTATTGTACATGCAGGAACTTTTGGCACCTCTGGATGAGATACTTTGTTTTATTTTAATCAAAATTAAAAGAAAAGATCGTTTCTGTATGGTGAATGAGAAACAAAAGAGGAATTGATCTCAAGATTCTGATTTGAGGTAACATTAACTTGAATCGAAAAAGCTAAATTATTAAATGTGTAAATCATTAATGAAATATTTAAATAATTATAAACTATGATGTAAACACTCTAATACCACTTGATGGTTTTGGGCAGAGAGGAACCACTGTTGGGCCGATACCCAACTTCTATTTTTACCATTATCAATGATTATTTTGGGATCAATAGGATGATGAACACAAGTCTCCACAGAATAGGTCCAAAACCTTTAGGGAGGATCTTGGACATATTGTTTACAATTAATTTAATTAATTTTATAAAGATAAAAATACCTGGATCTTCGGTATTTTCTTTGTTGATGATGTTGATCTTTCAAAATAACCCTTCCAGATTATCTTGTTGTGCATTTGAGGATCCAAACTGAAATCCCTCTAGTGGTGATCCACATGTGCTTTGATGTCCTCTGATTGACACCACTCATTCTCCAGGTGCTAGCACGGTGAAGCGAGTCTCTTGTGTCAGTCATTCTTGATTGCTTGTTCTTTGGCATTGAAGAACATCTCTCTTTCATAAGATGGGACGAAAGAGGATTCGAGAGAGTAGTTGTTTGGCTCAACAATTCATTATTCACCAAGCATGCAGAGTGTCCTCTATGTCACAATAGACTTACTTTTCTATTTATATGCATAGAACTTCTATTACTATACTTAATTTCATAATAAAAATAAAATACATTCATGAACATTGAGATAACCCTTTCTCATTAATATAATAACGCATCATTATTTATTGTGAACCAACTTGTGTAAAACGGAATTGTGAATAAAATTACACGTCACAAAATAATAGCACTGTCATTATTATTTTAATCTTGTGACAAATAATAAATTTTTACCATCTTGAAAATATTTATTTTACTACCGGCCCGGCCTTGGTCCGCTTGAAATCCATGTCTATTTATTGAACACCTAAATAAATAAATAAATAATTTATTCTCTTAAATAAATATTTTATTTACAAACTTGTAAATAAATATTTATTAAATGTTCAATAAAATAAATAAATAATATTTATTTAATTTATGCGATCATCTAAACATGAATAAAATTATTCCATGGTCTTGAGAATAATATTTATTTAATTAATTAAGTTCAAAAAGAATTTAATTGAGAAAAACAAAAACACTTAGTGTGTGACCCTCTAGGATTATTTCTCATTGGAATTAGGCAGGCTTGCCTAAAGTTTAAGAGTACTGTCTAGAAATGGGTCAAGGCACCCTAGAGAAGGAACATAAAGTCACAATAATAACATCCACATACAAACGCTCACTGTGTAATATAATCCCTTTGTATCAATATCCCATGAAGGAGGTTTCATGATAGTTTCATCAACCTTTATCATTGATACGTCATTATTTTTCTAACTAAAATAAACTCATTGCTACACCATCGACATGGAATTTCTCATGAAAATTATATTTCAACCAAAGGGTCGAGATATCACCTTCCATAAATTGAAGGGACACATTCTTCTCGACTTATCCATTACTATCATGTCACTCATGATGCACCAAATGTACCCTACTTCCTGCCAACTTTCTGCATGGCAGTTTTTGTCAGTAAATCAATGAGCATGTTTAATGAAACATATTATTGATAATATTAATTTCTAAGGATCCTTGCACATGATCATAGATAGAAATATCCGATGACACCCAAACATGTGGTATTCTTACTGGGGGGGTCTGTTCTCATAATCTCTTGTCTTGGAGATTAGCAAGTGAGAACATCGTGAGAGGAAGTATCATCAGCTTACGAGTACTCGCACATGATGTTCTGCATGATATGTGTCCCTTAATAGTATTTCATCTAACCATATAACTATATTTAAGAATATTGTTATAGCATTTCTAGGATCTCATCATAACGAGGAACTTACATGACCTTATCAATGCTACAAATACTCTAGGACATTATTACGTCATAGTCATGTAGAAAAATGAAAAATTTGTAATAATATGTTTAATATTTAAATACAGTAAATATAAATGTAATCAAAGTAAAACCAGTTGGTTCTAGGACACCATTTCTTACATTTATCTCTTATTAAAGCTAAAGAATGTCTGGTGCATATTACAGAAGATGATGTCGAGTATACTAGGACATCATTTTTAAAATTTTAATAAGAAAAATGTATTTCCATGTTGTTGAAGGCACTATCCATGGCCCATCTCCATCATCTAGTATTTCCACATCAACTAGCTACATCATTACTTCAGCTCCTGAAACCCATTTGTTTGCCTACCCATCCTCTTCACCGCTTCTTGATGCAAGTAATTCAAATGAATTATGAATAATCACCTTTAATTTTTGAGTCCCCTTAACACGATGAGCCAGGTCTGTGCCTGGTGTGCTCTCTACTTTATATTTCATGGGAGTCTCAAAAGATGAAACCCCATGAATATCCCTAGAAGAAGTATTGTAACTAGTAGACTGATTGTATGACAAGATTGCTGCATTCCCCACCCATTCTACATTAAGATAAGTGGTTAAAGAAATGGAATATCTTTTGTGTCCACCCTTAACAAGAGTATAGGTTTGAGTCTACAATGCAAGTGATCTAGGAACCAGGATAGCAGTGGTACTGGTTAGTGGTGGATTGTATCCTCCAACTCCATTAGAGCTCTTCAAGGTAGAAGAAATCACAACATCCAAAATAGGAACATTGAATAAGTCACAAATAACTGGTTTTCAAGTTGGACACTCACTATCCATATGAGAGGTACTTGTAAGGGTGTTTGATAAAGAGTGCACCGAGGCTAGATTAGAATTACCCCCCCCCCCCATGAAGAACAACTATCCATCGTAGGTATTGATTTCACACTACAAACAATAGCTATAAGAGTTTGAGATTCATCAACTGTCTTACTAGAATCCTTAGCAGCCAATGTAATACCGGAAAGGGATTTCCCAAAATTAGGGGCAGAGGAGTGATTTCATGTTGGCAGGTTTTCTCATGGATTTCTCTAAAGTGGAAGCCACTATATTTGACTTACCTTTCTGGTTCTTTGAAGAAATCATTCTTTTCTCTTTCCATTAATTGGATTCCATTTCATATTTACTATTCTCAGATGCTTCTCCAGGATGTTCATCAGAGATAAACCTTGATAGATAATCTTTAAGAGAAATTACCTCACGGGATGGATGAGAGTCCTCTACTATATCATCCCATAAGATAGTATTTTTCACATTCTCTTGAATTGGAGTAATAGAGACACTAACCTCTCTATCAGAGGAAACTAATTCAAGAACATGATCATTCATTGGGGGTATTATTGCAATCAATGCTTGATTGGTTGGATTTGTGGAAAATATATGAGGTATGAATGAGGTATCTTTGATTAAAGAGGCATGGTCATTGTAAAGAATAATTGTATGAGGATATATTGCATGAATATGTGTTGAAAATATTTACATGAATAGTGAATTCAATGTGTTACCATAAATAAGAAGTCTTGGAAGAGGTCTGAGGGTGAAGGTTTGCGTGGAAGAATTTCATAATGAAATGAAATTTAGGATTTAGAGATATTGATATGTCTTTTGAGCATGGATGAATGTTGATATAGGTTGGAAATTGTATTTGGATCATGTTCAATGGTTGAATTAATGATATGGATGATATGTTAAAGCTAGAATTGATCTTAATATCTAAAATCTGGAATAGTTTTAAAACACATGAATGCTTGATAAATTTTTAACTGGTTTAGTAGGCTGATGTTACACAATATTTCAATGGGCTGCATAAATTTTTTTGCATAGCGAGTCAGAAGCATCCATGAAGCTATTATAGAATGGGAACTATGGAATTGGGTGTGGAAAAGTAGGCTAACATGCAGTGTTCATGGGAAAAAACATGCAGCATGTGAATGAAACTCTTACATGGTTCACATGGTTTCATGAATTAGGTTTGAGGATCTCATGAAAACGATGTTTTGAATGAAGATTTTTTGTAATATAGATTCCAATTTATTCATAGTCTTAAATGAAGAATACAGTGTTGTGATATTCAAGATTCGATTTTAAGGAATGTTTTTAATGAAGACTCATTAGACCGGGTTCTAAAATGAAGATTTTTAAATAAAGATTCATATGTCAAGATAATCAGAAGTTCGAAAGGAGAATTTGAATGATGATATTCTTATATTTTAGTAGATCACATATTTGACCTCGGTGAAGGCTTTCAATCCTCCAAAACTATATTAAAACGAATAAAAATAGAAAACTATCATTAATATGTGTATGAGGAACACCCTTCGGTGTCTCAGAAAAGGGAATAAACACTCTACTTCAGGGAACAATATTTTGGGAAGTATTATAGGGGGAATTTAGTTATTTCCAGCAGATATTGACAAGTCAATCTAGATAACCCAATTATCATGATCCACTTACCAGTCCTTTTTCAGATGAGTGAAACTCTCTGTAAAAACAAAACTGTGTGGGGTGGCTATAAAAATGAAAAAAATCTTCATAGAAGAACTGGTGGGAAGATTAAACATGTTCCTGAAATTGTACCAGAGAATGAAGTTAGCTTAATAAAACCTTAGGTATTTGTTTTAGGAATATTATTGAATTTAGGTTTGTGTGGAACTCCACTCAGGGTATGTGATAAGGGGATACTTTTCTTTCCCCTGGTTACGATCTGTTAACTTGTCCAGATCCCTTCCATGAGGTCAATGATGGTTTTAATGGAAATTTCAAACCAAATAAATCTAGTGTATAATAGATTATTTTTGGCACCATGTTATTTCTTTAGTTTCATTGAGATGGAGTCTAATCATCAACTACAACAATTTACAGTATCTCGTGACTTGATATTACATTATCAAATTGGTTATGAATGTGAATTTCCATTTATTAATCCCCAGTCATTATCATTTCACAACCTTTTATACCCATAACATTTTCAGAATCAATATATATATTGTATAGTCTCCCATATCTTCACAATATAAATTCCAATTTCCTCAGAAGTTATTCACGGGAATTCAAAATTCATTCCAATACATTCTCAACCCCTCCCTCATTATCATTGTTTCCTTGTCCTCCCATGGTTCAGACATAGACTCTGATATAGGAATACATTGATGGACTAAGGTGGATGGGATATGCCCACGGGTGGGAACAAGTGTCAGGGCATCAAGGAATCACCACTCGAGAATGATTTCCCCCATAAACAATTAATTAAAATAAAAGCATAAAATAAATAAAATTTTATAATTTTGCATCCATATGTCAGACATCCATGCTGAAGGAAAAGGAAATAAACAGAAGAAACACAGTAAAAGAAGACAAAATTGAAACACACTATTAATCTCTCAACTACCCCGATCTCCCTCCCCTTCAAAGAAAATCACATAGCTGCCTCTAGTTCTCTTATAGACACCTTTTCATAATATAATTACCCTCCATCTATAGAAAGTGGTAAATGGACTATGTGGATGATGTGATAAATAAAATAAAAACTCAACTACAACATACATGTCTCCTGTGATTAAACATGTCACTGACCAACATATAAGAACCAAAACACCTCATTGTTCCAATAATATTCCTGCATGAATGGGGGAAATATATCCAAGTTTAAAAATGATATTTTCAAATAGTATATTCTTTTTAATTAAGAATCACTAATCCTATTGATTGTATATAATCATTTTGGATCGAGTTTCAACTTAGTTCGGATTTGTTTGATACAATTTTGTTTGGGAAATTTTTATTATATTTATTTTATAATGTTTTTATCTTTATTATCTTGCATAATTTTATTCATTTGGGTTCTAATAGACTCAATTTGATTACATCTGGTTTATATTAGTTTGGTTTTTTTATGTTAGTTTCGGTCATATTGGTTTGAATTAATTATATTTGGCCCAATTTGATTCATTATTTGTAATATCATTTTAGTTCAAGTTAGATAATTTTGACTTTTTCCAATTTATTTTCATTCATTTTTTTCTATTGGAATTCTATTTTCTTGATTTTGATCATTTATATCTATTTTGGTTGTTCTAATTTACATTTATTCTAGTAAGGCTCGGTTATTTTTGTGATTTTTTTCTAAACATGTTTCACTACATTTTTTATTTGGATTTATTCAATTGATTATGGATAAAGTTACATTGATACAATTTTTATTCAATTCAATATAGTTTGGTTAGACTATGTTCATGTATGGTTAGCATAGGTTTATGCATGTTTGTTCTTTTTTGAGAGGTACAAGTTTGGTTTGGTTTTTTCATGGTAATTATTTCACAAAAAATAATATATTTTACAGAACATCTAATATATTATTAATTACTGAAAATGAATATCAATCACTATCGTGGTTTTATAACAATAAAAATCACCCTTTTTCATATATATATATAATTTGAAAGGCATACCATTATCAAGATACTTGAACAATATGAAACAATCACCTACCTAATCCAAGTGAGTCATAATGTGTCCTAGGCATTTTTCATGAAAAATTTAAAGATCACATACCAAGACCATAGGTGGGATTTCATACTCCAAACAATCTTCAAAGTTCACCTAAAAATTATCAAACCAAATTATTTCACTAAATAAACTCAGCTATATATTATCTACATTCAAAAAATAACTAATACGTAAGAGAAACCAATGCAATCAATTTCCAAAAAATTAACCCAAAATTCGACAATCCTAATGTACCAAATTACTACAATAGAGTATACCAAAATTTCACACTAAAATCTATAAAACCCTATTACACAACCTACCTTAGTCACCTTCCATGAAAATAGAGAAAAATGGTTTACATATACCCACATCATCCTCCTTTATACAAGAGAATAGATAGCCCCTTGTTCCAAGATGAATTCCACCATGCTCCGGTGGGATTCACCGAATAATATTTGATCCATTAACATGGATTAAAAGAAATGAAAAAAGGAAGTGTTTAGGATAATATGAATACCTTTTGAGGTTCGGAGGAAGAGTCCTTGAGGCTATGGAGGCGGCCGCGTAGGCGGAGATGGGGGCGGAGGTAGGGGCGGAGGTGGGGGGAGGAGGCGGAGGCAAAGGCGGGGGGCAGGAGATATAAGGTAACTGGTCATTTTTCAAAGGACTATATGACATTCTTAATGAGAAAAAAGGAATAGATTAAGAATAATCTATCTTGTAAGGTTGTATTTAACTTTTGTGCCCATGCAATAAAAGAGGTCCCACACAATACTCCCATTGAGAAGAGTGAGAACATCAGGTTGTCTACAAAGATAAATGATGATACAATTAGGAAAAGGGGATTAAGGATTTTCCCAATGATAAAGTTGGAAGTATATAAGATCTTAGTAGAGAGACTTCTATAAGTATTCCTGGTCTAATTAAAGATAAATTACCCCTCCTCATATCATTTCATTTTATGTTTACTAAAATTCATGGAATTCAAAGAATCAAATATTGGGGATGTTGGAAGATGCCATCACTACTGTATAACAAGAAAATATTCTAATCATTGATTACACCAGTGATAATTAAATAATTCATGAGAGATCTTATGGGTAAATTCTAGGACACCATAGAAGGATTTATAAATCTTGGTGTAGAAATAGATGAGTCAATGAATGATAGAGTGGACAATCTTGACGATCTTGATAGTGGAAAATTGAAGGAATTCATGAATCTATATCAATATCTTATGGGTATGACTTTATGATATCTATTCCTAATATCTAGAAATCATCAATGCTTCATTACATTATTGTATTATGTTTATAATGAATCTATAGTACATACCTCTAAATGTCTATAAGAGGAATCATGTTCAGAATTTGGAGAAGTTACATTTGTTCCACTTTCTTCTATAGGTAAGGATTTGGTTTTATACAATCCTCCAAGACCTATTCATTATGTGGCACCAATTACACCTACCACTGCTGTAACTATCCAAACTATACCTGATCCTATTGCTATATTCTCTACTGGTCATGTGTCTCCTCATCAAAAGGTAAAAATACATGTCGAATTAAAAAATATAATCCAAAGAATAAAAAAAATCAGGAATATATTTTAAAAAATAGGCTCCAATTTCAAGAAACATTACACATAAAATAGAATCAAAATGTGTAAAGCTGAAGGTTTCACTTGAATTATATATGAGGAAGATAAATTTCATAAATGGGTCTCCCTGTAATATTTCAATAGGCATGTGAGAAAATAAATTAAATCATTTTTTCACAAATACATGCCACCAGATATAATAAATTTGTTTGCATACATTCATTATGGAGGTTTCATAGGAATCAAAGATGATGAAGCAAAGAAACTCTCTAGAAAAGAGTATACCCTAAATCCAAAACTTATTCTGGGCTGGAATGAGAACATGCACAATTAGAGATCATGACACTGTAAATATAATGTTGTTTCTAATGTGAGTATAAACCGGCATTGCAGAATGTAGGTTCGGGCGCCTGATCCTTCAAATTTTTGGCTCATTTGATTAACATTCTTGTTACTATTAACTCTATTTGTAGGAATTCATGCATAATTTTTTTTACTCACAAACCTATAATACAATCACCATTAAATCCAATTTTCCAAAAGTGAGACATATTGAGTAAGACCGTATGAAAAAAAAGATCAGAATCAAATATAAAAAGGCATAAGAAACTGTTTATAACTTTTCTTGGTCACTAACATACATCAAGATATAAAATTTTACCAAACATTTCAACAGGGATTCCAGCAACACTTGGTAGGGCCATTGTGTACACATTACACATAGGTGTTTGTATAGGTTCTCATACAACTCTAATAGAGGAAATCCATCCTCCGACAAAAAAATATATTTTAAATTAAGAGCTATGGTCACACTAGTAGAAAAATCATTTTTAACATCATCAATTTGACGTCAGTTTCTTATAAACCGATGTAAAATATTTTTGCGGATAAGTTTTGGCGTCGGTTTTTAAAAAAACTGACACGAAAAAATAATGAAAAAAATGATTTGGCGTCGGTTTTTTTAAAAACCGACGTGAAAAAATAAAAAAAAATTTATGACGTCGGTTTTTTAATAACCGACGCCAAAAAATAAAAAAATATTAGTTTTGGCGTCGGTTTTTAAAAAAACCGACGCGAAAAAATAATGAAAAAAATGATTTGGCGTCGGTTTTTTTAAAAACCGACGTGAAAAAATAAAAAAAAAAGTTATGACTTCCGTTTTTATGAAAACCGACGCCAAAAATGTAAACAAAATTTACAATCCTCTAGATAATTCCATAATCTTTGATTTGACTGGTCATGGAGCAAAAACGGAGTTACAGATTAAAAGTTATGGATGTTGGAAGTTGATCTTCTCTAAAAGAAGTGTTAATTAAGTCCAACTTTCAAAGGCCATAACTTTTAATCCGTAACTCCGTTCTAGCTCCACGACCAGTCAAATCGAAGCTTAATAAATTTTCTAACACATGGTATTTTTTTTTGTTTTGACGTCGGTTTTCATAAAAACCGACACCAAAAAAAACTTTTTTGTTTTTCGCGTCGGTTTTTAGAAAAACCGACGCCAAAAATATTTTTTTTACTTTTCACGTCGGTTTTCATAAAAACCGACGCCAAAAATGTAAAACATTTTTACAATACTATAGATAATTCCCTAATATTTTATTTGACTGGTCATGGAGCAAAAACGGAGTTACGTATTAAAAGTTATGGATGTTGGAAGTTGATCTTCTCTAAAAGAAGTGTTAATTAAGTCCAACTTTCAAAGGCCATAACTTTTAATCCGTAACTCCGTTCTAGCTCCACGACCAGTCAAATCGAAGCTTAAGAAATTTTCTAACACATGGTAAATTGTTATTTTATTTATTGACGTCTGTTTTCATAAAAACCGACGCCAAAATAAACTTTTTAGTTTTTCACGTCGGTTTTTAGAAAAACCGACGCCAAAAATATTTGTTTTTACTTTTCACGTCGGTTTTCATAAAAACCGACGCCAAAACTGTTTTTTTGTTTTTCGCGTCGGTTTTTAAAAAAAACCGACGCGAAACGTATTTTTTTTATCTTTTTAGCATCGGTTTATTTAAAAACCGACGCTAAATAGTATTCACTAATACGCGGGATCAAAATTTCAATTTCTTTCACAACGCACATTTAAATTTTTAATATCCCGCCTATATTTTCATACAACTCAATCGAAAATATTTTCATTTACTATATATAAATCTGTTTGTCCTTCATTTATCATTTTCATCCTCTTCGATTCAATCAAGTTTTCAATGCGGCATCAATCATTAATTTGATTACGGTACATATTATATTCATTCATTTTCATTATTATTGATGTCCTTCATTTATAAACAACTCGATTAGATTTAAAATAATGATGATTTACTTTTTTATTGTGTTGAAAATATAAAACGTTCGGATGACATTTACCAAGCTTGGTGTAAGTTTAATTATCGATCATCTTTTTTATTATCACATGAGATCTACGCTAAATATAAGAGATATGATGATAAACAACATATCATTTCAATGGAAGATCGAAAAATAATCGAAATGTGTTTGAATTATTATGTATATTTTATATCATTTGGTGTACGTGATTTTAACTTGTGTTTATCTTGTTTTCTTTAAAACATATTGTATCAATCGATACTTTGACATGTTCAACTTCTGACGGCCATAACTTTTGATCCGTAACTCCGTTTTAGCTCCACGACCAGTCAAATCGAAGATTAGGAAATTATCTAAAACATCGAACAATAAATATTGCTTTTTTCCGTCGGTTCTTGTAAAAACCGACGCCAAAAATAAGTTATTTCCATTTACGGCGTCGGTTCTTGAAAAAAACCGACGCCGAAACTATTTTTTAAACTTTTTGGCATCTGTTTTTAGGGAAACCGACGCCAAAAATGACGCTGATGAGTTTATTTGGCATCAGGTTTTTACAAAACCGACGCAAAAAAGCAATTGAAATTTTTTTTTGGCGTCGGTTTACAAAAACCGACGTAAAAAGTCATATTTTTTACGTCGACGACTTCAACGTCGGTTAAAAACCGACGTGAAAAATAAAAAAAACCGACGTTAAAGACCTTTTTTCTACTAGTGTCATCACAAAAATTGTTCCAAGGGAAACACAAATAATTTTCCACATAAACCACATATCATCTTATTATACAACATATAAGATTCCACGACATGTAGAAGATAGTGGTTGGAGGTAAATCTAGAAATATGGAAAAGAAATAACAAAAAACCCACACATACCTTGAAGGATGAGATGGAGGTAGAAAATGGGAGGAGGAGGTCAGGAGGAAGATGCCGAGAGGTCGAGGTGGAGGCGGAGGCAGACGTTGGGAGGTCGAGGCTGAGGTGGAGGCCGGGTGTTCGAGATGGAGGCAGAGGCCTGGAGGTAAACTCGTAGGATGGGGATAGGTGGTCGAGGCGGATACCAGGAGGTCGAGTTATATCTCAATTTTTAGAAGACTTTATTTTATTTTTCAAACACAAATCTCAACTAAATCTTACAAAAAAGGCAAGAAACCTGGTAGAGTAGAGACTATGACTTTCATGCTTAAGCTAGCACTGATGTAAGAACCAATTTTGAAGTCCTCTTAGAATGATGGGGTGCCTTCTCCTGAACCACAAGAAGGTCAATAAAATTCAATATATGTGGTAATTAAAGAGAAATATTTTCCAAATTCTGAAAACAAAATGAATAAGGGCTATTCCTTCTAAAAAATAACAAGTCTCAGGTTTTATCATAGTTTCTCTAGTGAAGGAAATGGTCAAATTTATAGATATTAATAAACCTAATTTTACATCTTTGAATGATGTTCTATATTATTAATCCTACCAATGAATGTAAGGGAATACCATATATGACTACTTCCTCTTTAATGATATATTCTTGTAGATGATTGACTATGGAAATGTGAATTTGGGTAAACACCAACATTGGTGAGTTGTGTCACTACTACTTCATCAGAGGATGAAGGTTAGTTGAAGGATATTCTCAATAGATACAATTGTAAATTTAATTAATATATAACTATGAAATATTCCACTCATGTTCATTATTTACACAAGGCACAACTAAATTATCCATTTGTGATCCCAATTCCCTCATTGAACTCAATGGAGAAACATCATCATCTCAATCTTATAATATTCTAAGTAAGTGACATCAGTAAAAGAAGGCATAGAAAGAAGAGAATATGTGGGAACTCAAGACAATCTAATCTATCTGGGACTTATTACATCCACCTCTTTATGAATAGGCACTACCACACCAAATGGAACTTCATATAATGATGATTCAATGTGAAGATTTTTTATTCTATTAAATTGATTAATCGATTCACCAATGAAAAGGACATATAAAAACATGAGTTCTATATTCATATTAATAGGCACATAAATCAAAAAATTCCCCATATTAAATTGTTCTAAACAATGAGAGAAGTATAAACCAACCTCAAATGGTTGCAGATGAACCAAGATGATCGCAACCGCTTCGTCGGATGCAAAAACATGCAGCTGACACAAGATAACCATGAGATGTCCTACAAACAAGGATCAAAGATAGAATCTCAGAACCTGAAAACCCTAGGGTTTGGCCAAATGAAATCGGTAAATAGGAGAGAGGATAACACTAAGTAATTAAAGAATAAAATAAGATGAATGCATACATCTAAGTACCGACCAATAACCCTCAATATATTCAAGATAGATGGTGGAAGGAGAGGGAGACAATAGAGGGGGATGTCGTGCAGGGTGTTCAGCCATGAGGGGTTTCACATGTGACTGGATAGGATTAGGGGGTTGGGGGATGTCCTCGTAGGAGATGGTGCTAAGAGGTGCGGGGGGGGGGGCATCGCTGAAGGAGAGGGAACTGAGAGGGGAGGGGGAAGTTGCTGGAGGAGAGGGAGTCATGATGGGCTGGGTGTAGGGAGGAAGAGGCTCAGAGGTCGAGGTCAGGGAGGGGAGGGGAGGGCCAGGAGGTAGAGGTTAGGGAGGGGAGGAGAGGGTTCATACAGGAGGAGCCCGACAGAAATCAGAAATCATGTGGGGAAGCCCAATAAAATTTTGTAATCAGGGAAATTTATTCCGATGGTTGTAACAAAACTGTGGGAATTGACAAGAATATAAAACTTATACCGAAGATTTCTCTAATCAATGGGTATAGATGCATTGGGGTAGACTTAATTTCCAGTAGTGAAAACATTTTCAAAATATAATAATTATATAACATAAATGTACTTTTATATACTTTTATAATTTTTTATATATTTTTAAATTATGTATATTTCTTTAAAATATATATTCTTTTATAAATTATATATAATTTTATAATTCTATATAAATATATAATTATATATACTAATATAAATATATATACATTTGATATTTATACTTTTTTACTTGTATACATTTTTCAGTTTATCAATAGTATAATACTTTTATACTTTCATAAATTTAAATTCTTTAAAATATACTTTTATATTTTAATAATTTTATAATATGAATTTTATTTTCTCAAAAAAATAATTTTTCTAATTAAGTGTTAGTTTATTATATGCAATATTTTATCTTTTAAATAATAATAGATAGAAGTTTAATATATGATTTTAATTGAGTGTTGAATGTGATTCTAAATTAGCTTTGATTTTTTGGAATTCATGTTCAACAATATATCTAAGGGGGATCTTATTTGATTCACTTTTATAATTGCATTAGTAGATCATGGTTTACTCATAAAGAAGTAAGTTATCATATCACTAGATTTGGATTCCAAACAAACTATGAGGTATGACACCATAAAAGAGAAAAAGCTTAACAACTAGAAAATTCCAATAGAACTAAGCAGTGTGTTGTGAAAGACATGATATTTTATGAGTTTTCTTTTATTTAACTATTTGAGTATGAACTTAATGGTTGGAAATTCAATTTTAGTGTTGAAAATATATTTAAAAATAAAATAATTTTCTTTTTCTTATTTTTAAAGAATTATTATATTCAATAGTCATATTTTCTATAATTAAAATAGTTTTCAAATATATGAGTTTTTTTCATTATTACATTCGATAGATTTATTTTTTTGGTTTTTTATCTTGTAAATATGATTTTAAAGGAAATTGATTTGTTTTAACGAGAACAAATTTTATTTATATGATATTTCAGAATGAGGATGATATTTTTGATTTCAATGATGATCTAAATAAATGATCTTTTAAATGTCACATTAACATTAAAACGGTGCTTTGTGATTTAAAAATATAGTGAATAAATTAATCATTTTTTGATAATGTAGTATGATATATCAATAGGATGAGTGGTATCTATATTTATAAATGACAACATGTATAAGGTAAAAGGGTGGTACCTATATTTATATGCTCATATTAACATTTAGATACCTTATAGATACAAAAAATATCACCTCCTTCATAATTATAACGACCCAAGATTAAAATACCTAGAAATTAAATTAAATTTTTGGAAAACTTAATACATGACAAAAAAAAAGACACCCAATGACCGTGTTAGTTTACTATCTTTGGAAACTTAGAATATAATATTCTAATCATGGTGAAAGATCTTCAACATCTCCCATAAAGATATCCCCATTTTGTTTTCATACCTAAAACCATTCTTTATATCCTGGGGAAAATAAAACATAAAAAGGGTGAGCTCAAATGCTCAGTAAGGGTAAACATGGAGAACATAAAAACAATCCATAAACATTTGAACATAAAAACATGAACATAAAACATCAAAATCTTGAGCAATGGAAAAAATATTGGCAGTACATAGGACATAGAATCATAAAGGAACATTCATCATGATAAAATGGAATGGGAATAAAACATTGAATTTTGGAAAAGCATAAAGCACATGATACGATTTCCATAGTAGCCAAGGAATTTCTGCCAAGACCATTATAGTGGACAATGTCCATTACTGAACCGGGTTTACTTGTCGTTCGAGCCCTATATTACTGAATCGGATTCACTTGTCGTTCCAGCCATGTCTATCTCATGACATATAAATGTTTACCCAATACATTGGAGGGAGATATATGTCCCACCCATCTCATAATGAAACCATTCTTATGTGTGCCACAAAATCATATATCATACATCATAGCATAACCAATGAAATAAAATGGGATTCTTAAACATCAGGCCATCATAACCTAATCCATATAAGATAAAAGAACTTAATAAAAATAATTCCATCATAACATAATCAAATATATGTAATAATAGGGATATAAACATAACCCTATATCATCTTATATGGAATATAATTTTTATAAAACACTTGAATCTCATTCCTGAGGAAAATATCCTTTTTTCTTCAAAAACGTTTTCTTTTCTCAATTTGTCATGCCATTTTAAAAGAAATGAATTTAGTTGAAAATACACTCATAAAAGTGTGTAGGAAGATTCATGGAAATAAGGCTCTATGAAAATGTAAAAACCCATTCATGCCGTATAAGTTAAAAAAACATTCTTCTCGTACTTTTGCTAAAAAAGTCAAACAGTACCTCGTATGGAAAACAAAAGAATGATTCCTTCCATACCATGTAATAAAATTCAAAACGGGTAAAGATTAATATAAACATACATAGAATAATAGTACACATTTGACGAGCATATTTTTATAAAACATGGATGTGGATGATAAATATATCCCTATTAGATACTTACAAATAATCAATCTCAGATAGAATGAGATTGGGAAAGTTATCCCCTTAACTTAGGTCTGATATGATTTGTACGTATCCGAACCTACTATATAATGATTTACATAATTTCATTGACTTATTACAGAATCATATTCATTATAATGATATCATATATGATTCCTTTATGTTTTTATATTTCCCGTTCATTTGTCAACTCCATGTTAAAGGAACGTTTTGGGTCATATTAGTTTCATTTATCGTACGCATTTAGACTTGTTGTTCTTCATATTATTATTACTTATATAATGATTTATTTACCTAAAGAATAAAAAACATGATTTATATATCATATATATTCAGTATATATATATATATATAATAGATAGATAAATGAAATGAAAGACACTGTTCATAGAGACTGTATGTTGTACGTACCCATGAACGCTGTTTTCATTTCCTTATTGAACTGAATTAAAGTAAGTAGATGACATATATATAAATATATATATATCCATTAGAATTATTATGTATTATATTTAATTACTATATAATCATTCTTGAATGGTTAATCATAGAGAATGAATCTCATCGTGTTGTGGAGACGGTAGTCTGTACGGACGCACGAGCGGTGATATCGTTCCCATATTTATTGAATGGAATTGGGGTGGATGATATAATATCTCAGAATCTTCATGATTTTAGAATAATCGTATATAGTTCTTATTTTCACCATTATACACATCCATGTAAGCTGGTGGTGGAAAAACAGATTACACCACGATGTGGAGACGGTATTCCGTACGTACACACGCGCGATGATTTTCTTTTCCGTAGGATGGATAGAAGGTGAAATAGGGTAGTTTAATATTTATAATAATATATCATTATATCATTGATACTGATGTTATTACTTTATTATGAAACAAAAAAATAAGAGTAAGTATAAGAAGAAATTAATTTTGTAAGAATCAGTAAAGGATATTACCTCTTCTTCGACGCGACTCTTTTAAATCTCTTCATAGGGATCTAAAGTTGATCTTTGAATAAGACCAGGACCTCTAGAATGTTTCTAGGGAAGTGGAGAAGATAAATTGGTAGGGTTTGGATGATCATGAAGGCTCAAAATTGTGTGAGGAGGAGAGGGAGTAGGTTCCCTTTTATAAGAGAAGAGAGTGGCACTTTTGGAAACCTCGAAAAATATTAATTTAAAATAAAATATAAACCCACCTAAAAACTTCCAAAATGACACAAATCCTAATATTAGATGATATAGGGTTGAAATATCATCATCCAATAAAATTTAGACATGTATGGAATTTATTTTAAACCTTATCAACATGATTTATCCTTTTTTAATCTATTTAATTTTATTTGTGGAAATAAAATTCTAAATTTTAAATTGTTATATATATTTACTTATGTGTTTTTAATTTCCCATAATTGGATACTTTATTAAATTTTAGACCATATAAATTTTAATTTATAATTTTTAAACATTTTTGTGATTATTAAACAATTTTATAATATTTTATTTTTATAAAATAACAATAGTTTCCATTTTGAAACTATTAATTTATTTGAATTTAAATAAAATAAAAATAGGGGATATATTCATACCAATGTATTTAATAGATTAATAATATGTCATATTTGTCTAGAAAATTCTTGGATCACATTAAATATTTCATATAATATTTATTTTAATATTTTTAAAACCATTTATTTGATATTTCAATCAATAAAATAATTCTAACATCACTATTGTGTCATCATTAATGATAATTATTTAATCCCTAAAAATTATAAATAAATTCAAATGTTGTAGATAATTTTATTATATTTATGTATACTATTCATGTTCTACGTTTTATGAAGTTTATCACTAAATTAAAATTATTACACTTATAATATTTAAGAGAGTGACATGTTTTGACTTTCTTTGGTTTTAATAATAATTATGTCATTTTCATGGTCAAAAAGCCATGAAAATAATCTATTCCGACCCTTAAGTGATATGGGTCTAGTTTTAATCATCCAATAGAATTTTGGTAGGTGTTAGGATAATTTTATAATCTTATTATTACCCTTAATTACCCAATTTACCTTTAACTGTAGTAACTAAAAATTACAGTAGTTACTATTCATAATATCAAAAAAATAAAAGTAACCTATTAATATAACTTGGACCCACTGAATAAAAATATGGAATCCATTTTTTAGAATTCCAAATACAGAAGTTACAGTAATTAATTTGAAATTAATCCCGTTGTTAAGAAAATGAGTTTTAAAAGTTAAAACATTGAAAAAGATTGAAATGATTCTACCTATGAATTCAATGTAAAATCAATGATAATGACATACATTATATTAAATAGTAAAAATATATTCTATTTATATTTTAATACCATTAAATTTTTTAATTTGACCATATAAATTATTATGATGAAAATAGTTGTTTTTAATTAAAATATAATGTGTTTTTACTATTCATTAAAATATAAAAGTTATCAGAATAATATGAAAAATTTATCCAAAGTAATTTTTTATATCCTTATCCCAAAGAAGAATTTTATTGTGTCAAATTGAACTTATAAACATGTCAAAAACTAGATTTAATGTGGGTCCCCATTAGAAGGCTGCAAAACAGTATTTTATTTTTGAAAAATACTTATTTTACCTGAAAATTTTATTTTTTTCTCATACCTTGTTCTAGAAAATTTGTAAGATGAATAAAATTGTTATAAATTTAAAATTTTAGTTACTACTATTCATAACTTTTTGTTCATAATAATATTATAACAATATATCGTTGCATAGTGAAACCCGGTATTGCGTACTACACACGCTATCGAGGATGGTCGTGATTACATGTAATTCAAGCCAAGTCAGGGATGCATGTCAGGAAATCTCCCTTTGGTGTTTCATATAACATAATCAGAACTTAATTCATTTATACATTAATCAAAATCTATACTTAAAGTTGCGTAGAATAAAAAGAACTTGAATTTGTGTGTAACAGGAGCCAAGAATAGTGTTGCATATACTACAAGCTAATATGGTGTTGCGTATAGTACAAGATAATCTTGGTGTAGTGTATAATTTAAAATAATATATCTCATAAAATCTTGGGGTGTTACATTCTACCCCCCTTAAAATGAATTTCTCCCTCGAAATTCTTTGGGGTTATAAATCATTTACTACTTGAAAGTTTCTTTCATAGAAACCCTCATCATAAAAAGGAATACTAAAACTTAATTTTAAAAAGTGAAGTAAGAAACGTAATGATTAACCAAATTAACTGATTACTATGTTTCCACATAGGATAACATAGGTGAAAATATGGATATGGAGGAGAAATATAACCATCAACTTCTGATGAAGAGTGGTAGAAGACATGGCTATGAAAAATCCAAAAATCACAAGGATATAAATTTGTGATGATCTATGGTACCATCTGATTCATCGGATAAGAGTGTACCAGGACAACATTTTTGGTTTTCAAGATCATTCCCCGAAGGTCGAATCATTTTTTATTTAAAAGAAATACTTAATTTATTTTGGTACAATCTCACCGTTGTTCATTCCTTGAACAATTTTCACTTCATCTCTTAAAGAAATGAAGTTGAATTTGTCATTCGTGAAGTTTTAGCAGATCATGCAAAATAATGATAGGTCATTCCGTCTGTCTCTGTCACAAAAAGGTTAGCACAATATTTTAAACATACATACGTCCATCTATGGTGAGGTTAATTTTATATGGTTCATAAAATAAACTTATACTTCATCTATCATTCTTCTTAATAAAATAAAACTAGGTTCTACTAACCAGGGTCTTCTTGTAGGCTAGTGGTAGTCGATAAAGTCCTGTTGCACTTTGGTTGTGGGTTCGATTCCCGCATCCTTGTCCAACACGATGGGTTGTCACCCGTCCTGCAAGTTTTTCTTTTTCTAAAACAATACTACTATAACATTCCATAAATAATATCAAAAAAAATTTCCATCCTTAAACAATATTATCTGATATTCACCTTAATCCATTACAATCTTTAGGCTTATCCAAAATAAATCTGTCCAATCTCATAGTATAAAGAAAACAATTAATTGAAAGGTCACATATCAAGCACGTGAATACCATCATTTATCCTCCATATCATAAGATATATCATGTTGATCACATTATAAACATGTGAATACCTTAATCTTGTATTCTATTGATACATAAATTTCCACAGAACCATATTTAAAACATAAATGCTGTCAAAAGTTAACTCTTTCCATGTACCAAAATCCCAACATTTCGATATACTAAAACCAGTATATCACTTTTTCCATATATCAATCATGAGCTCATGAATACTATCATACATATTATTTTTTCCTTATCCTTCCATTATGTTTATTTAATCTACTTTCCAAAAACATGTCAATCACTTTTCATGGTTTCCAGTACTATAAAATTATTGAAAAACACAATAGACCAATACATAAATATTCCAATATTCTACAATACTACAACATTATTTTGGAATCACATTATATAAACACTTTATCATTCCACCACATCATTGTCATATTCAACATCACCAATAGTGATCACATGTGAATACCCTTTGTACTTTTCCATAAGAGGTTGTTGATGTCGATCATCATTAACCCTTGGATTAGGGCATTGATTAGCATAATTCCCTATTTCCTTCCACTTGTAGCATTAAAGTGTTGGTGGTGCGTTCTCTACAGTCTTTTCGTTATTAACATCATTAGATACCCTTTTCCCATTACTTCGATACTCAACTGCTCGATGACCTTCTTTTCCACAGTTAAAATATTTTCTATTCCCTTTAAGACAATATCCACCATTCTTCTTTCTACACTTTGAACATAAAGAAACATTCGTCTTCTTTTCACCATTGTTTTGAGATTTTTACTTAAACTCCATCCTTCATTTCTTGTCAAAACCATGATATGGATATGTAATAATAGCTTCTAGTTCTACCTTGATAGCATAATGCACAATTTATTCATATCTACTAAAGTCTCTTATAGTTAATGTCTTTTTAAGACTTGGTTTTAAGACACTGAAGAATCAATCAACTTAGATTTTATGTTAGATGATAAATCTAGATGCATACCTTGAAATCCGTGTAAAATTCACCTCGTATATACCAATAGATTCATCATCCTCTTTCTTAAGCTCAAGGAACTCCCTTTACATATTCTTTTGAAGAATATGAGGAAAGTACTTATAGAAAAAACATGTTCTTGAACTCATCCCATTCCATTGATTCAATTTTATCTTGGGGCCTTGTATTCTTAATTAGAGTCCACCACTGGTCTGCTTCACCTTCTAAAAGGTAAATAACCAGAATGACTTTTTCATTTTCCAAACATCGAAGTATGGAAAATATATTTTCAATGGTACTGATCCATTGTTCAGTAACAAGTGGATGAGAAGACCCAGTGAAAGAAGGTGGACTTTGCCTCATGAAGGACTCAATAGAATAATGTTTCCTTTGCTGCTCATTGAGAAGTCCAGAATGATTCATATCTTGTGTAAGTATATCATTATGATTTTTTACTCCATCTCCTATAACATTGGATTATTTAAGAGGAGAATTATTGTATTTCCCATTACATTGATCAACATGGTTCCTTTGGGTTCCAGCAATCGTCTAAAACCCAAAAAATAATAGTGTGTGAGGAAAAAATCATGTTTGAAAAAACAACATAATGAAGGGGGAGTACTTTCAATATCTAACATCTTAGGTTTAATTCTATGATCATTTTCTTAATCCTAGGACTATAACCTATACTTATACTTAACCTTAGGGACATCCCTAGATATACCATAGAAATATCTCTAGGGATCTTACTAAATATTTCGCATCCTAGTTTCCAAAGGTTAACTAAACCTTTTCTCTGATACCAACTATAATGAACCAAGATTAACGTACATAGACAATACATTAATTTTAGGGAAAACATAATATATGAAAAAAAGATGCGCAAAGACCATGTTAGTTTAGTGTCTTTGGAAACTCAAAACATAATTTTCTAATCATGGTGAAAGATCTTCAACATCTCCCATAAAGATCTTCCCCTTTTTTTCATACCAAAAACCATTCTTTATATCCTGGGGAAAGTAAAACATAAAGAGGGTGAGCTCAAATGATCAGTATGGGTAAACATGGAGAACATAAAAACAATCCATTAACATTTGAACGCAAAAACATGAACATAAAACAGTAAAATCTTGAGAAATGACAAAAATCATGGCAGTACATAGGGCATAGAATCAAAAAAGAACATTAATCATGATAAAATGACATTGGAATAAAACATGGAATTGTGGAAAATCATAAAGCACATGATATTATTTCCATAGCAGCCAAGGCATTTCTACCAAGACCATCACAGTGAACAATGTCCATTACTGAACCAGGTTTACTTGCCGTTCTAGCCCTGTATTACTGAACCTGATTCACTTTTCGTTTCAACCATGTCTATATCATGAGATATAAATCTTTACCAAATGAATTGGAGGGAGATATAGGTCCCACCTGTCTCATAATGAAACCATTCTTATGTCTGCCACAAAATCATAAATCATACATCAAAGCATAACCCATGAAATAAAATGGGATTCTTAAACATCATGCCATCATAACATAATCCATATAATATAAAAGAACTTCATAAAAATAATTACATCATAACATAATAAAATATATGTAATAATAGGGATAGAAACATAACCCTATATCATATTAGATGGAAAATAATTAGGATAAAACACTTGAATCTCATTCCTGAGGAAAATATCCTTTATTCTTAAAAAATGTTTCCTTTTCTCAAAATGTCATGCAATTTTAAAAGAAATGAATTTAGTTTGAAATAAACTCATATATTTTTGGAGGAAGATTCATGGACATAAGGTTCTATGAAAATGAAAAAACCCATTCATGCTGTATAAGATAAAAAAACATTCTTTTCGTACTTTTGCCGGAAAAGTCAAAAAGTACATCGTATGGTAAACAAATAAAAGATTCATTCCATACCACATAATAAAAGTAAAAATAGTTAAAGATGACTTTAATCATACATAGAATAATATTACACATTTTATGAACATATTTTTAGAAAACATGGATGTGGATGATAAATATATCCCCAGTATATACTTACAAATAATCAATCTCGGATAGAATGAGATTAGAAAAGTTATCCCCTTACCATAGGTTCGATATGCTTTGTATGTATCCAAACCTCCTGTATAATGATTTAGATAATGTCATTGACTTATTCCAGAATCATAGTAATTCTTATGATATCATATATGATTCACTTAGGTCTTTATATTACCCATTCATTTGTCAACTCCATGTTAAAGCAACAATTTTGGTAATATTCATTTCATTTATCATACGTGTTTAGACTTGTTGTTCTTGATATTATTATTACTTATATCATGATTTAATTACTTACAGAATTTAAAACATGATTTATATATCATATATATTCAGTATATAGATATATATAATAGATAGATAAATGAAATGAAACACACCGTTCATGGAGACGGTAGGCTGTATGTACGCATGAACCCTGTTTTCATTTCCGTATTGAACTGAATGGAAGTAAGTAGATGATATATATATTTACATACATACATATATATATATATATATCCTGAAGCATTAGTATGACATATATTTCATTACTATATAATTATTCTTGAATGGTTAATCATGGAGAATGAATCTCATCGCGTCGTGGAGATAGTAGTTCGTACGTATGCATGAGTGATGACATCGTTACCATATTTATTGAATGGAATTGGGGTGGATGATATAATATATAAGAATCAGTATGATGTCATAATAATCATATATAGTTTTTATTTCCACCACTATACCCATCCAAGTAAGGTGGTGGTGGAAAAACATATTACACCACGGAGTGGAGACGGTATTCCGTACGTATGCACACTTGGTGATTTCGTTTTCCATAGGATAGAAAGAAGGTCAAATAGGGTAGTTTCATATTTATAATTACATATCAGTATATTAGTGACACTGATGTTATTACTTTATTATGAAAAAACAAAATAAGAGGATCTAGAAGAAGAAATGAATTTTGAAGAATCAGTAAAGGATATTACCTCTTCTTCGACGCGCCTCTTTTAAACCTCATCTTAGGGCTCTAAAGTTGATCTTTTAAGAATAAGAGAACCTCTAGTATGTTTCTTGGGATTTGTAGAATATAAATTTTTAGGGGTTGGCCGAGATTGAAGGCTCAAAATGGTGTGAGGAGGAGAGGGAAGAGGTGCCATTTTATAAAGAATATAGGGGCTCTTTTGGAAGCCTCCAAAAATATTAATTTAAAATAAAATAAAACCCCCCTAAAAAATTACAAAATGAATCATATAAAAATATTAGATTATATAGGGTTGAAATCACATCATCCAATAAAATTTATACATGTAGGGAATTTATTTTAAACCTTATCAACTTGATTTATCCTTTTTAAATCTATTTAATTTTTTTGTGGTAACAAAATTATAAATTTTAAGAAGTTATAAATAATTACTTATGTGTTTTAAATTGTCCATAATTGGATAATTTATGAAATTTTAGACCGTATAAATTTCGATTTTTAATTTTTAAATATTTTTTGGATTTTTAAACAATTTATAATATGTTATTTTTATAAAATAACAATAGTGTCAATTGTGACACTAATTATTTATTTGAGTTTAAATAAAATCAAAATAGGGTATATATTCGGACCAATGTATTTAATAGATTGCTAACATTTCATAGTTTTCTCGAAAATTCATGGAGCACATTAAATAGTTCATATAATATTTATTTTAATATTTTTAAAACCATTTATTTGATATTTCAATCAACAAAATAATTCCAACAACACTATTGTGTCATCATTAATGATAATTATTTAATCCCAAAAAATTCTAAATAAATTTACATGATGTAAATAATTTTATTATATTTAATAATACTAATCATGTTTGAAGTTTATTAAGTTTATCAATAAATTAAAATTATTACAATTATAATATTTAAGAGAGTGACATGTTGTCACTTTCTTGGGTTTTATTAATAATTATGTCATTTTAATGGTCAAAAGCCCATAAAATTAATATATTCCGACCCTTAGGTGATATGGGTCTACATTTATTCATCAAATTTCATTTTTTCAGGTGTTAGGGTAATTTTATAATCTTATTTTTACCCTTAATTACCCAATTTACCTTTAAATGTAGTAACTAAAAATTACCGTAGTTACAATTCATAATATCAAAAAATAAAATAAAAGTAACCTATTAACATAATTTGGACCCACTAAATCAAAATATGTAATTCATTTTTCATAATTCAAAGCACAAAAGTTCCAGTAATTAATTTAAAATTAATCCCGTTGTTAAGAAAATGAGTTTTAAATGTTAAAACATTGCAAAAGATTGAAATGATTTTACCTATGAATTCAATTTAAAATCAATAATAATGACATAAATTATATTAAATGGTAAAAATATATTCTATTTATACTTTAATGCCATTAAATATTATAATTTTACCATATAAATTATTACGATGAAAAAAGTTGTTTTAAATTAAAATATACATTGTTTTTATTATTCATATAAATATGAAAGTTATCAGAATAATATGAAAAATTTATCCAAAGTAAATTATTATATCCTGATCTCAAATAAGAATTTTATTTTGTCAAATTGAACTTATAATCATTTCAAAAACTGAATTTAATGTGGGTGCGCCATCAAAAGGCAGCAAAACTGCATTTTTTTCGAAAAAATACTTATTTTACACGAAACATTTATTTTATTCTCATACCATGTTCTATAAAATGTGTAAGATGAATAAAAATGTTATAAAACTCAAAATTCAGTTACTAATATTCATAATGGCAGGTTCATAATAATATTATAACAATATATCGTTTTTTAGTGAAACCTGGTATTACATACTACACACACTATCGAGGAAGGTCTCGATTGCGTGTAATGGAAGCCAAGTCAGTGCTGCGTGTCATGAAAGATCCCTTTGGTGTTGCGTATAACATAATAAAAAATTATTTCATTTATACATTAAACATAATCCATACTTAATGTTGTGTAGAATAAAACAAACTTGAAATTGTTTGTAACACGAGTCAAGAATAGTGTTGCGTATATTGCAAGCTAATACGCTGTTGCGTATAGTACAAGCTAATATTTTTGTAGTGTACAATTAAAAAGAATATATCTCATAAAATCTTGTGGTGTTACAATAATATATATTTATAATAACACCATTGAATGGGAATTTCACGAACTATATCCAACCCATAGGATATCCATTATGACCTCACTCCAACAAAATGTAAAGTAATTTCTTACCCCATTCTAACTGTAAAACCAACTTTTCATCTGACATCACCTATAGGGATTAAGTTAGGAGAGTCATACAAAACTATATCTTTTCTCTAATTTGGTGTTAGAATCTAAGAATATGATTATTTGGGAAAAAATTGAATACTTACTATAATCCCCATTATATTCATCTCCCGAACAATTATTGTTGCATTTTTTACCTACGAATCATCCCCCATCACTTTTGGACATGCACCTATGTTTCTTGAACTAATTTGTGTAGTATTCATCCCATACCATGTACTGGTGAACATTGTGGATGAATTTAGAGGATACCACCTACCAATAGTGGAGTAATTAATTTCTTAAATATGAAGTACTCTTTTTCTTCAAAATAAGATGAAATTATTTAAAACATTCAAATGTTGGGTTACCCTTCTTATAAAGGATGCTTTTTTATGTATTTATTTACATGGATAAATATTAATATTACATAATTAAACTGGATGGATATGAAGAGAGAAATGGATGGATAGAAATGGTATAAAGGAATATTATAAAGATGGGGTAGAATATTTCATCATATTTATAGAATATCATGTTTGTGACCCATCTTAAATCCTTTGTTTTTTGTTTATGCTATTTTTATTCAAGACTAATTAGTCTGGAAGAGTTTGAAAACAATTTATCTATAATGGAATTGATTGATGTTATAAATGTTGATACAAAAATGGGGAATATTTTAATGTATCTTATGGCTGGGATAACACTACCTTTTATGGATCATATGATATGACTACTTGTGTAGATAATAAAGAATAATGTATCAAGGATATGATTATAGGTTAGAATTATGATGAAGATCTTATTGAGGAAACAACAATAAAAGTTGAATATGAACTTCATGGTTTCCTGAAATTGTATGATAAGTTATAGAGTTGTGAAGAGACATCATTTTACCCTGGTTTCATAAAATTTACTACATTGTCACCTGTACTGAAGCTGTATAATTTAAAATATGGAAATAAATGGAGTGACTCTAGTTTTATTTAACTAATTTATCTCTTGAATGATATTATCACATAATATAATGATATTACTAGAGAACATATGACACTAAATGAATTCTATAATCATTGGGTATGATCATTAAAATAATACATTCATATCCAAATTAATATATACTCTTTTATAAGGACAGTAAAATCACATAAATAATTCCCAAAGTGTTTTGACTCTAGATACAAGACAGATGAATCAAGTCTTACCTAAATTTTATGGTACATTAAAATAATTCCAAAGTTTTGGTGCCTATATATAAGTGAGGAGACTACAATGAAATTAATTTGGCACAAAAATTAAAAAAATAATCATGGTAATGTTAGTTACATAGAAGAGTCTCATTAGTGAATGATAGTTGATAAAGAGTATCCTGAATTTCGAAATTAGATGAGAAACCTTCATCTTGAAATATATACCAATGGAGTGAATCCTTTCAGCTTTCAAAGCAGCGCTCACAGTACATGGACTGTTATGTTTGTAAATTATAACTTGCTATCGTGGCTATGAATGATACCCAAATAAATTTTTATCTATCTTATATCAGGACAAAAACAAGATAATAATGTTATTTATATTTATTTGGGTCCATTCATCAATGATTTGAAATTATTGTGGGTTTCAGGTGTAAAATTGTATGATTTTTACATAAATGAATATTTCACATTGAGAGACATATTTTTCAGGGTGATAAATGACTTTCCTTCTTTTGGTAAATTTTCAGGATATAGAATTAAAGGAACTCAAGTGTGTCCCATTTTGAAACAAGGTACACAATAAATTAAGTTGAAACATTCATCGAGGTCTATGTTTCAAGGACATCACAAATTTCTACCCTAATGTCAAAAGTACCAATCTAGTATAGAATCATTCCATGAGTGTTCAGAAGAACGTACAACATCATCTCCACTAATATGTGATCATCTGTTTGAGAAATTAAAAGACATGGACACTAATATTGGTAATTGTTTTTTGAAAATACATATGAAAAACTTTTGGAAATATAGATCATTATTTTTTGAATTAGAATACTTGTACTATCTACACGTTAGACATTTTCTTAATGTTATACATGTTGAATAAAATGTATATGATAATCTCATTGGAACATTTCTAAATGTATCCAAAAAAATATGGAATTAAAGAAAAGTTAGAAGAGATTGACATGATAATATCGGAAGAGTTGACTATAGTGAAGGGCGAACAATGAAATTTTCTTCTTACGGCTGCATACACTATTTTTTTCATGAAGGAGATATTTTTTTCAATATCAATAATGATGTATTGGTTCTAGAGGGGGTATTCATCTAAAATTAATAATATCATATCAATTATTGATTTAATGTTAAAGGTTATGAAATCATATTACTTTCATGTTTTGATGTAAGATCAAATGCATGTAGCTTGACGCTGAATTTTTCATAAGAATTATTGTCATAAATTAACCAAGACCTGTTTCCTTTTCAAAGAAATATGCAACAAAGTTATACACCAAATCAATTTTACAACTATGGAAAAATAAATTTTAATCAAATTATGTGAATTGGAAATGTTCTTCCTAGAATATTTTTCTGATATGATTGTTCACAAAATGATTCACTTGGTGATATAGATTTGACTTCTTGGTCCCATATATTATAAATAGATGTAACCCCTTGACCAGTGTATGAATATTTTAAAAGGGTAAGTAAACAATTTACATCGACCTGATAGTTGTATTGCAGAGTGATATATTGTTGAGGAAACCAATAAATTATATACTAACTACTTATCCAATGTGGAAAGTATCGGTCTACCAAAATCTCATCATACGAGGAAGCTTGTGGGTGATGGAATTTCTATAATAGATGTCATCACAGTTAAAATTACATATTGGGAGTAGGCCCGCATTTATGTTTTTTATTACATTTAGATGTTTTCCTATATATTGAATCCTGTAATGAAATTATTAGGCATTTTAATGCTTCTAGGGATGAAATCTAGATATCAAATACACGTAATCAATAGTTTATAAGATGGTTTTTATACCACATTCTTATGTAGTTGGTTGAAAATATGGATTCAATTTAAGAACGATATTGATGGATAGCTAGAGGACCAAGTGTTCATGTATTATATTACAATGGTTATGTAATTAATGGTTATATGTTCTATATAAATGAACATGATAAATTCAATACCATGAAAAACAGTGGAGTTACAGTAATGGATAAAGTGATGCATGTATCTTGTACCAAGGAAAGAAATCCAATTTATGGGAATATTTCATAATTTGGCATCATAAAAATATATGAGAGTTAGATTATAGAACATTAAATGTGCCCATTTATCAAAGGAAGTGGTTTGGTAATAGGAGTGATATTAAATTAGATGAATTGGGATTCATGAAAGTGGATTTCAGTAAGGAAGGGTGCAATGATGAACCCTTTATGTTGGAATCACAGGTAGTATATGTATTTTATGTTCTAGATCCTGTAAACAGATAGTGGATAATTGTTTTGATATCTACCAAAACATAGAAAGGGATGGATGAAAATTAAACTGAGGATGACCCTTTGAATGGGACATCATAGTAATTTCTCATCAGTCACAATGTAGATGGGGTCTTATATGATAGATGAGGCCATAATGAAGGGATTTAAATACATAATAGAGGGTTCAAATCCCTTCATCCTTTTAAAAAATAGAGTTCATATTCAGGATATATTTTTTCTGTAAAATACATTATGTTACCACATGTTATTATCAATTCAATACCACATATATGTAATCTAAATTAAATGTTGAACAACTTCTGTAGATATTGAATTCTATAGGTTTTGATGTTCCCAATACTAAGTAATAAAAGGTTTATCAACCTACTACTAGTCCTAGTGTAGATAAACAATGTCCTTATTCCCGTGCTAATAATTCTAACCTTGAAGAACAATAGGCTTCTCAACATGCTTCTTCTCCCAGTGTAGAGAACAATTACCATCTTCACATGTTGATGTTACCAATCCATAGGAAGAACATATTGAAAATGTTGAACCTAAGGAAAAATTAGATGGTGAATAACCAATGTACCAGACAAAATAAGAAATATATTGTGTGATGATGTTAGTAAAAGTTATTAAGAAAAAAAAGGAATCAAATTAGATGTCAGATGGAATGTTGTTGACCATCATGTTAACCCCAACAAGGCCATGTTTAATAGTTTCATTAGTCTAATCACTCGACAACGTGTTATTATCGATGTAGAATAATGGAAACATGGTGTGCCCGCACTTAAGACATTGCTTTTGGAAGCAATTTGGGTAAAATTATGATATATTTTCTTTATTTTACTATAATATAAAATAATGAAACATTTAATTACTCTTCATTATCCTTTATAGAGTGTACTTGTAGAATATGACTTCCATAAGAAATCTTATTTAATTATATTTGGAAATACTTATAGATTATTTGGCACAATTATAATAAAATTTCACCCCAATTATGTTTAAGGGAAAACAATCTCACCCCCACAACATATATATGCACACCTGATAAGACAAGAAGAATGGGATGTGTTTACTGGCTCTTGTGATTATATATATTTTCAGGTACATTGTGGATGGTAATACGTTGTTTCAAAATACATGTATTAATAAATTTTATTGAGAATTTATAATTTATAAATCAATAACTGAGTAATGAAAATAAGCAGTAGGAAGAAAAAGAAGTATTCCCTTACAGTAAACAAACGATGCGGTACGGTTCACTACAACAAAATTGGAATGTATTTCAAAACTACCATATTTAATTTATGTAACCTGAACCAATAACATAATTATCCTCCTGTGTTTATATGTATATTGATTAATCCAAATCCAAATTCACTTCCATCCTACGTCATGTGCTATGGAAGGTGGAACATGTAATAAAAGGCGTGAAACTAATAAATGAAAGAATACAAGAAGTATAGAAATCATGAATAAGTATGAAATAATAATTTTTTTATCTAAATCATTATTACATAATAGTTATTACTTATTTATCAATATTTTTAATTTTAAATAGACAAATTAATTATCAACAAATATACCAAATGAATACCTACTGTCAGTGTCCTTGAAGCTGTCAGAACAGTATGGTTGCGCTAGAGGTGAGGGTTTTAGGGAGACACCTTTTTTGAAAAGAAAAGAAAAGGGGGATAAAGATAAAAAAATGGAAGAGAAACAAGATTGATTATCTTCTATTGAATAACAAATTCATTGGTAGTCTGGTTTGATACAAATCGTAATGGGGGGAATCAAAGAGAAGGAAAAAAATCAAGAATAGCCATTGCATGAATATTCTCAGCCCACCACCGCAATCATTGAGGTGAGACATTCCCCTCAAAGAGTTGTCTTAAATGAGGTAATGAATATTATTATATCTATTTCTATGAAATGTGAATTAGGGATACATTGATACAATTATTTTATTTAAATTTTAAAGTGTGAAAATGTCTGTGATTTATATCTATCAACACCCACCCACTACCTTTTTATGAGTTCTATCATGTCCAGTATCCAAAAAGTCACTCTACACAATAGACAACATCCAATAGGTCATGTGAGAGTGAGTATTAGTATGGATCATGATCCAAGCATTGATCTACCTATTCCACTTGATGAGGAAAATATTCATATGGTCGAAAAAGATATTGGAACATTCGTAGAATGGATGTAATATCTTATAAGAAAATATGTCAACAAAAAGGTATTAATTACTTTTTTATTTTTCATGATAAACCATTAATAATTAATGAAAAAATTTCTGATGTAGTGAATGGTATTGTAGAAGGAAACCGGGAAGGGGTGGAATGAATGGTCGAACCAAACACATCTAAAGGATAAACCAACTGATCAAAAATATTTTCAAAAATAACATTTACCCCACTCATTGAATATCCAAATTTACTAACGTTAAAGGTTTATGTAGATACAAGGTTATAAAGAGGTGGTAATCACATGGTTGATTTTAAAGAATAAATATATAGAGATTCAATTTTAGAATTAGTTACTCCTGAGAATGTAAATGAAATCCCCATGTATGAATGTAGAGGAGTCTCAATTGTAAATTTATACATGTGTTGTGTTTTCTTGATTTATTTTTTCCAATAGCTGATATAATATATTAATTATGATAGAAAACAATTCATATTTTTTATAGGCATGTATATGAAAACCAATTGATGTTATTTTCCCGTGAACATAAATTTGGACTTATTAGTCCTCGTGTCACAAATACATACCAAACCAAAATTGATTTTTTTTGATGATATAATGACATAATTGGACAAATATTTTGAAAGGAAACTTATAGATGAAAATAATATTCTAAATACTATCTATATAGGGGTAAAACACTATAATTTAATTATAAAAAATATATTTTCATTCCATTAATTTATTATTGCTATTTTATTTTTAAGGAAACATTGGGAACTCATTATCTTCAAAATGGATATTCCACAGATTCATTTTCTTGATTCATTGCATGGATACCCAACTAAACGACCACACATGATGATGTTTTTCAGTTTTTAATACACTACATCCAACATTTTAGAAAAAAAAATTAAAGTTATAGATTTTATATTATGTTTTATTGAGAATTATTTTATGATCGGGAAGCATTTAAATATCATGAAAATAAAGGAATGAGGAAAATATATGTGCACATAGAGCTTATAAAATTCTACTAGTTGATATGTATCATGGTATATATAATAATATTTCACTATGAAAACACATATCAAAACAAATTACATAATTTTATCAATGTTTCTATAGTGTCTGAAAAAAACTAATGGAAAATATTGTGGTTATTATATATTTTAAATTTACGAGAGATCATATAACATACAAAAACAAGTATCCCTGATGAGGACTTTTTGAACATAATTACTACTTCATTTAAAATATTTATTAATCCTTTGTATATTTATCCTTTTACATTACTACCATGATTGTCTAAAATCATCATATCCCCAAAATGAAATACATTTGTTTAGAAACGAACAGGAAGCATACTTGATGTTGGAATGTACATATATATCATGAAGATGTGATTTTTTTACTTCTTATTAAAATGAATTTCTCCTCATTTTATCAAATTTTTAGTCAATTTCTTTATCAATTGTATCTCATACTTATTTTGTTAATATCACAGAGATCACGATGAAATGACTTCATCAAAAAGGACGATTCATTCACTCCATTACTATGATCATGCACTCAATTTGATGCACGATGTACCAAATATATGAAGCTGAAATTATATGGTTTCAGTTTAAAATTGATTTTTTATTAATTTATTGTTTTATATTTAGGTTTAATTTATTATTTTATAGAATTAATAATATAATAATTTTTTTACTATACTGCTGGATTATATTTCTCGAGTTGGGGAGGTTTGTTTAAAGATTCTCTTTCTCATGAAATATTTGACTTTAAGGATTCAATAGAGATAACAACAATAAAGAAATGGGTCATGAATGTATACAACCTTCATGAAAAGGTGAAATACTAATACTTTTTTAATTAATTTGTTTTATCATTTTTCTATTATTTGTAAGTTAATGTCTTAATAATTTTTATCTAATACCTGTTTTTTATATAATCTTTTGGGATGTCATATTTTCTTTCTAATATCTACTACAAGACAAAAAAGAAAGAACACATTCATTTTTTATAGAAGAGGAAACCGCATGTTTCTTGAAACGTTAATTGTTTTAGGGAGAATGGGGCTTCTCTTCCATCAAAATGGAGCATATTATTCTTTTATATATTTTTTCAGATAGTTTAGTGAAAAACACATATCGCATACTCAAACATCCACATGTCAATCTGATAGACAGTGTGCTCGGTATGAATCAGATTGTACGTTTTCATTTTATAATTTACATTTTAGTTCAAAACACACCTCACATACTCAAAATAGATGAAACACATTATGAATGTTTTGATAATTTAAGAAAATGGTCCATAAGTCAATTGGACATGTAGAAATTAGTTCTCCTTCAATCCAATACATGATGTGGTCGGTATGACTCTCTATGTGCCTTTTAATATAAAATTGACATTAATTATAGTAAAAGGAACTTGTGAAGTTATAAATAAAACACATTAATATTGTTTTTATACTTAATAAAAATGATAAACATGTAATTTTTTATGCGTAGGTATCAATCACAACTCATTCTAACACATAGTGTGACCTATATGACTCAAATAATTTCTTTTTATATTAAATCGACAATAATTATAGTAAAAAGAATAATTAACATATTGAAAATTGAGAAAACATATTTGGATTGTTTTGATAATTTAGTGTAACAATCCATATGTTGTTTTTTATGTGTAGGAATCAACCTCACCTCAATCTGATGCACGATGTTACTAGTAAGACCCAATGTGTGTCTTTTTATTTAAAATTGACATTAATTTTAGAAAAAAAGAAGAAGTGACATACTAAAACCCAATAAAACGAATTTTTGTTATTTTTATACTTTAATAAAAGAAACCATAAGTTATTTTTTATGTTTATGAATCAATATCACCTCAATATGACCCACGGTGTGACCAATATAACTCCAAGTGTGTCTTTTTATTTAAAATTGACATTAATTTTTCTAAAAAGAACATGTGACATATTAAAAACAAATAAAAATAATTTGGATTTTTTATAATTTATGAACAGAATCTATATGTAATTTGTGACATATATGAATCAACTCAGCTCTAAAACATAGTGTGACTAGTATAACTCGAATATACTATTTTTATTCAAAATTGACATTAATTTTAGTAAAAATAAAAAGCGACATATTAAAAACCAATAAAATGAATTCATATTATTTGGATAATTTATGAAAACAAACAATAAGTCATTTTTGACCTATATCAATCAACATCACCTCAATATGGTGCATGGTGTGACTGGTACAACTCTAGGTTCATCTTTTTATTTAAAATTTTACATTAACTTTATTATAAAGAACCAGAGACATACTAAAAACAAAAAAAATGAATTTTGATTATTTTATTAAATTATTAAAACTATTCATTAGTCATTTTTGAGGTTTAAGAATCAACCCCACCTCAATACAATGCATGGGGTTACTGGTATGACACTAAGTGTGTCATATTATTTAAAATTCACATTAATTTCCGTATAAAAGGAAAGTGACATACTCAAAATGAGTAAAACACATTCAGATTGTTTTGAAACTTTATCAAAATGATCCATAAGTCATTTTTATGTGTATGAATTGACCACACCTCAATCCAAGGAAAATTGTGAGCAGTATGGTTCAATGTATATATTATCAATTTAAAATTTACATTTTAGTTCCAAATATGTTTCACTCACTGAAAACCAAGAAAACAAACTCTGGTTATATTGATAACATTGTAAAATGATTCAGAAGTAATTCTTGATTTTTATGAATTATTCTCAAATCAAATCAATACACTATGTGATCAGTATGAGTCAAATTTCGCGTTTCCAATTTGAAATTATATTTTAGTAAAAAGAAATACTATCATACTCAAAACAATGAAAATGCATTTGGATTGTTTTAATACTATTTAAAAATTGTACGTAAGTAATTTTTAGATGTGTAGAAATTAACCCCACATCAATATGATGCACAATGTGATTGGTATAACCCTATGTGTGAATTTTTATTTAAAATTGACATTAGTTTTAGTAAAAAGAACAAGTGACATATTGAAAACTGATGAAACACATTCAAATTGATTTTATACATTAGAAAATTGATCCATAATTCATTTTTGAGGTGTATGAATCATCCAAACCACAATCTATCTCACAATGTGATCGATATGACTCTAAGTGTGTCTTTTTATATAAAAACGACTATAATTTTAGTAAAAAGAACAATTTTAATACTGAAAACTGATAAAATGAATTCTTATTGTTTTGATACATTAGGAAAATGATCCATGAGTCATTTTTTATATTTAGGAATCAACCTCACCTAAATATGATGCACAGTGTGATCGATATGACTCAATGTGTCCTTTATCTTTTTAAAATCGTCATTTTTGTTCAAAACATGCATCACTTTTTAAAAACTATGAAAATACACATTGATTGTCATTATAATTTTGGAATATGATTCCTAATTCATCTGTGATGTGAAGGAATTAGTCTCATATCAAACCAACACATGATATGACTGGTATGAGTCAATGTTCATTTTTGTAGTTTTAAATAGATTTTTTTTAAAAAAAGTGACAAACTCAAAACTGAGAAAAAATTAGGAGTGGTTTGATACTTAATGAAAATGATACATAATCCAGTTGTAATGTGTAGGAATTAGCCACACCTCAATCCAACACATGGTGTGACCTGTATAACTCAAAGTGTGTATTTTTATTTAAAATTAATATTAATTTTAGGAATCAGCCACACCTTATTTTTTGGCTGTAGTTATTCAAATTTTTAAAATATAGTTTTCTATAGTTACATGCATATAACTCTTTCGATTTTAGTAGACATCCCACCTTGCAGTCTTGACCTTCTTTTGTTTGAAGGGTGTGCATTTTCTCCACTACAGTGGCTCTCCCAAAGACTTGATACCTATCTCCACTCAACATTTTCTCATACCTCTAAAATCATCGAAGATTTTATATAAATAAAATATAATACAGTATGTATGCACTAATGTTTTATATTTGTTAAAAAAATATACAGTTTCATGAATTTAAAGGCTCTTCCCCCTCTACTACAAATGTGTCAATTGTGAATAATATTGATTTATAAAATTAAGGATTTTTCTATTCCAATGAATGTTCATATTCACCAATATTTTTCCCACTTTGATACCCATGAATCATAATTTCAATATGATATCATTGTGACCTATTATTTTTAATCACCTTGTATTTTCTCCATCAAATTTTTGACCACGTCGACATTCCAATATTTTCATATCCAAATTACATCAACGTCTAAACTATTCACCTAAACTGCTGATGAGATATTCCATCCTAGAAAAATATAGATGCTCTATGAATATATATAATGTTAGAAATGTTAATTTCAATAAATCATGCGTTCAGATAATACTCAAAAACCATTATTTTCTATATTATTTTTAATTGAATTTGGTATTCTTTTTTCTTACCTATATTTAATCTATATATCACTTTCTATAGTTTAGTAATGTTCATATAAAATTTACTATCTCATTACTAATTTTAATTTCATCTTAAATTCCATTGTAAAATTTACTGTCGATTACATTATGATCTATCTAATTACATATTCTCTTGATAAAATGTGTTATAGAAATTAAATACATTACTGAAAATATATATATATATTTTATTTCATTTTTTATTTCCAATTATTCTCTACAGTAAAAATTCTTTTAAATTTATATTCCTTAATATTTATTTTATGTTTTAAAAATAATTTTTAGTCTGTCATTTTCATTTTCATGTTGTCATAATAAGGGATTTATATTCTTTTTTTTCTTTTCTTGAGATCAATATATGGGAGTTGACAAATAATATCATCCCTCCTTATATTCTTCTCTTTTCATGATGAATAAATTCCTTGAGAATATGGTTATTATTAAACTAGATTGATGAGTTGATTGCTTCTATTACGATAAATATAAAATATTGATTTCTCACATTCATAGATTATTGGATCATGAATGTAAGTGTTTTCATTATTTCATTTAATTTTTTATATAAGCTTAATTTCATTCCTCAAATATCACTTATGGATTTTCATTTTATAGATAGTGGGTTGTTAAGAAAAGTAATTTTTATTGTGTTTACTTCATAGTGGAAACTCGATCTCTTTTCATTTAGATTGATTTTAAATGCAGTAATTACATTATGATGCATTTTATGGCCAGTTCGTTGTTTTATATTATGAATTTTCAAGCCTCTATCTGATTTCATATATAGATAACTATAAATTGATGCGTTAGTACTTTATTTCCTTGTGTTAATTATTTCTCATTGATTAACTCTATTTTGATTTAACCCTTTTTGTTTATATAGACTAATTTCAAATATGTTGCAATTCTATTAATATCCATCTATATGTCTTTTAAGGTCACCTTAATTTAGTTATAAGGAAATATTTTCTTCTTATAATGATTATTTTATGATTGTTCATGAGTATTTGATAAATTTTTATTTTAGTTGTTTGATGTTATGTTCTATTCAAAAACTTTTATCACTTCTATTTGTGTTAATGGATTTGAAAACATTGATTCACTATCTATATCTTAGAATCATGTGATCTATCATAGTTAATAAGCTTGAAATATTAGTATTGTTAGATACGAATCAATTTTTCATATTCTGGATACTAGATGCAACTTTAAAATGTATTCATTTATATGTTTTCAATCCAACACAATTATAGTATCTTCTATTAAAGATAATATTTTATTTTCTTATTAAGTACATATAAATCTATACATTAATTCCCAATACATAGTGACCAAGATAATGAGTTGATCTATAATTCATTTTATAATTATTTTAAGGTGAAATTTTAGTGCAATTTTCAAGTCCACCCAATTATAAATTCATCACCATTTATTATATCATGTTTCCCAATCGCCAATTCTTGTTTCATTATTTAGGTCAATCATATTATTATGATTTAATTGTATAATTTTTTATTCTAGTTTTTTAGACGTAGTTGAATATGAGTATGACACAATGTTTACAAAATCACATATCCTCGGACTTTAGACACCTTTTCACTCTACATTTATTCACATAACCTGATCTATGATAACTATTCTTGTAATTTCCCTCTTCACCCATTTAAGAATTAGATTACTTGAATGGAAATATTTGGTGTCATATACCTATTTTACAAAAATTAATATTTTTAATTAATTTTTTATATAGGATATTTTTATATTTCTATTAGATCCCTTCATATATTTTTTATTTGATATATTATTAAAATTTTGCATATAAATATGTGTATTATTTTAATTTTTTATTTTATTCATTAATTTTGAAGATATTATCTTTCATATTCATAAATCCTTAAATTTATCAAATAGAAGTTTTTATACTTAAGAGTATTGTGTTTTTAGTATGTGAATAATGTTAGTTTATGATTGACTTAAAACATATGAAACTTTCCAAAGAGATGTCTACTTAAAGTATTTTAAATTTTCATTCAAATTTTTTGTAGAATTAATCTATTTTGTTCAGTTTGTTTATCCCAATGATTTTTTTCCTTCAATAGTTAATCAGTTGTCAAAAATTATTGATTTTTATCATTAAAATCATAATTTCTAGGATATTATTTATATGTGGAAATATGGGAGTTTTGTGTATACTTTTATTTTCAAGTCATTAGGATGATAATGAAACAACCACTAAATATTCTCTAGATGGGGAATGAGAAACATTGATTCACATGTATTTGTAATACATTGATTTTTAGGTGTTTTTAAATTATGAAAAGTGTTTTTATAGTGGTATACCTTAGATAAGAATTGATTTAAGTGAAAATATTTGTGGATTGAAACACATGCATTTTGTATATTATTGGAGTTATATAGTATTGTTTTTTATTTTATTTATTCTTATATTTAGTGTGTCGTGTAAAAATTTTGTATTTCATTTTACTGATTGTTGTTAAACCAGTGGGTTATGTTGATAATTAGGACTTCTGAAATTTAATGGAATTAATCCTTTTTGAATATCTTGTTTAGCTAATAAATATAATTTAATATAAAATTTATTCTTCTAGAAAAAAATTTATACATTTTACTTTTTTTTATATTCCGTAAGAGTATATTTGATTGGTCATAATTGTTTACAATTATGTATAATTATGGTTTGATTTTATTAAAATTTTATTAGATTTTATTTGGAATTTTTTAGTTTTGTTCATTAAATGGAGTGTTACATTTTTACTTTATGCACCACATCTGGTAATATTTCATGGAAATTTGTTACAAAATGAGTGATTTCAAAAGAAATATTATAATTAGGTTGATTATTATGATGGTTCATGAACAGTAGTCACATGATTCAAGTATACATTTTAATTAGGTATTTGACATATACGTTGATAATGATATATATTTGTATTATACCATTAATTCAAATGTTTTTGTTCCATATTCACAATTAAAATTTGTAAGATTCATCATAATAATAAAACATCTCTAAAAAATCATTATAGATTTAATGTTTATAAATATTTATATTTCCATATAGACTATTAATTTTATATGATTCCAATCCTTCTTTCATAACTTTTTTGAAAATATATTCATACATTATATACTATATGCAATTAGAGTACACATTTCTTTAATGTTGGTTTACTATTCCTTCTATGACACTTCTACATTAACAATTTTCATATGGTATTATTCATATATTATGAATACATTTGCTAAAATTCATGCATAATTTATGAATACATTTATTTAATATATATACACCTACGAAAATAAATGAATATCTATATTAATGTAGAATTATTTCACTCACGTGTCACAATCAGCCTTCACTCTATTTCCATGTGTCACATGCAACCCACTCAATTAATTTATTCTTCCAATTTCCTCCAACTCTCTCAATGAGTGAAATATATTCCATAGATCATAACCACAAAGGATTCTAAAAATAAATTTAATTAAAATATATGTAATAGGAAAAGGAAAATTGAATAGACGGACCAAAAGTCAATTACTCAGTTCAATGTTGTTTTTGTGATTCGATTTTTTTGATAAAATACTCAATATTATATCATGTTTTAAAAATTAAAATTAAAAAACATTAAAACATTCACTTTTACAATATCACTACAAAGTCAACCCACTTTCTGCGCTCCTCACAAAAGTCTCGTGGTAAGCTTATCCCCAATGCACGACTCTTGTTTTTTCCATATATTCAGATTTTAAATAATATAAAAATATGATAACATAGCTGCCAAAATTTTATGACAGCCAATTCCACCTTCGATGAATCTTATTTTTAATATTTAATTCAACAGAAACCTCTTATAAATTTGAACTATGTCTATTATTCCTCTGCAGCTGATGATCTGGGTATGGGGGATGGAAATTGGTCATGCATACCATCTAAAATTACTTTTGAGATCCATATTTAGTTGACCGTAGAAATCCAGATGACATGCAGGATGGTGTCTATGGAATGGTACCGCATGACCAGTAGGCCCCACATTGTCGACCAACACATGCGCCGATCCAGAATGATTTCAGTTTATATTGTTAAACCCCCACCCCACAATTATATAAATGTTTTGATATTCTTATTAATGGTTAGACCATTCTAAATATGTTATATTATTCTCATAATTTATTTTAAACAACATTCCTAGAATATGATATATACTCACCAACAAATATTAATACACATGATCATTTAATATATGAATCCATCATATAATATCTAAATGGTGTCACGTGGCCTGTGGGTGCACCCATATTTATATTTCATAATATATACTTATAAATATTGGAAATTAAATTCCAATATAGCTAGAAGTGATATAAATAGTTTATCTAAAAATTATGTAATCCATGGTAAAAGATCATATATGGCCATTCATAATGACATGATGAGAATGGATAATTCTCTTATAATTGTTGATTTAGTAGACTAAAAATCAATTAAATAAATCCATCAATGTCCCCATGATGGAAGCCTACTGTTTTATCGATAAATTGATTCTCATATATAATTGTATCAATATTTTCTATTATAATTGATCTTTCATGTCTAAAATTATCATTTAATGTATTTAATATTTGAGGATTATTAACTTCTGGTTTACCATAATTGTTTCAATTGAACGAAACAAATTTGTTGAAATAAATTTCTATCTATTAGTAATTCTTTCTATATCTAGAGTTATTTAACACCTCCTTTATTCAATGTCTCTATATTATATCCTTTTCTATAATATCATTAATTTTTTACAAATCTCATTGAGACATGATATAAAACAAAACATTATTTAATATAAATTTTCTACCATTGGGTATGAATATACTCTCTCTTTTAAAGCCTCTCATTAATACCCACAACTGATAAATGTAAATATGTGATAATATACTAATTATTCAAGAGTTACGATTAATAATACACAAAAGTTGATAACACTTGATAAATCATAATTTTTATTGATATTTCTTCCATAAGACCAAAAATTGATATATGGAAAATATTTTACAACATAATTTCAAAGGTCACTATTTTCATATCATCCATTAGGGATGAACTATTTTATAAATATTGATAAAATTAATCTCTCTCTTTAAATATGTATCATCATAAAACTACTAATTTTGGTGATATTATTATAATTTTTTGTAAACAAATAATGCATAATGATCATTGAAAAATATCATATTCATCATGTACTATTTTTTTTAAAAATATTTATATTTTCATTCACATTATAAAATGAAATAAAATTTTTTGAACATGTTTTATGATGTTTTCAAGAAAATAGCATGAATATTGAATTCAACATTTTCATCTACACAGGGAGATGAATATCAATAAAATATAACAAATAGGTTTTACATATAATAAATTAGAGAAAAGGACTAAGAAAATAAAACATTTATTTCAAAAATACAAAAAAATATCATCTATGTCATGATAATTTATACATCATAATCAAGATTGAAACCTTTATGTTGTACAAGTATGAGATGTCAAATTTTATTCTCTTATATTGTAATGATCACAAAAGTTCACTTCTGTGAACAATAGGTATGTAATCATCAACATTCAGTTACTTAGGGTGGCGATGATTCTTTTTTCATTTGATAAATGATATTTGTTTCAAAATCAACCACATTTATTATAAACAGTATTTTAATAAAAATCAATCAAATTTACTTCAGGGAATTTTAAAATCATGAGTCTTTACTTCTCATTATGAGGTCATTATTTTTGTAACGCCCCGACCCCAGCTACCCAGAGTCGGTGCATTACTTCGTAACATTGGCATGATCACAAGAAAGATCAAATCTCGAAAGACCGATTGGTTTAGTAGCCTTGGAAACACTAGATATATTCATAAGTTTTACATTACATCATAAAATGAAAAACTAATACAACAACATAATGTCTCCATAATCCACACTCATATCCCCACATAATATCCCTGCAGGTCATTCATAACTTACTTCTTCACTTCCTGGGAAAAATAAAACATAAAAAAGGGGTGAGCTCAAATGCCCAGTAAGGATAACAATATAGCGGAAACTTTCATAAATAAGAATAAACTTTTACGGCAATGTATAACTAAAACAAAAGCCTTTCAAACATGAACTTTAAACATGGTATGGCATAAATAAAATGAAATAATGCCATTTACTTACTCACATGGATATTCTACTAATCGAATAATCACATGCAAAAATCAATAACCACTTTCATAATGTTGGAATGCATAATGCCAGACTATCATAACCACATAGCCAAGGCCTCGTGCCAAGACTAAAAATAAGATTTTGTCAAGGCCTTGTGCCAAGACACTAGTTTGTCTCATGAGACCTACCGATGCATCGAGGAGCTATAGCGGGCTCCACCCGTCACTTATTAAGTCCAATGCATTCCCATATGAAAAGGTTTAAACATAACTAGCATACGAAATGCCAAAAATTTCACCATAAACTATGAATAGTATAAAAATAGCACATCCATAGTCAAACATATCACAAAACCTTCAATACAATATAGAAGTTTTGTATCATAATAAATCAACTTCAAATAATCTTAAAATCCATCAAAGGATGTTGACATAGATGAAATCAAAATTCTTTTTAAAGAAATATCTCCTTTTATTTTGAAATCATTTAAGATCCATATAAAATAAAACATTTTCTATGAAAATATTCTTATAAGCTTGTAAGGAAAGCTTCGACGATTTTATAACGGCGGAAAATAACCGCACCCGCCGTATAAGTTAAAAAAAACATTCTTACCTCAATTCTGTCGAAAAGGTTAAAAAGGACCTTGTTTTGAAAACGACGGAAAGATTCCTTTATAAACCTGTTATAAAAAGTCAAACAAGGGTATAAATGACTTTAACCCATATTCTTGTAAATAGTAAAAATGTTTTGAAATACATTTTTAAGAAACATGGATGTGGATGATAAAGATATACCAGTAGATTATTACGTATAAACAACCTCGGATAATGAAGAGATTGTGAAATAACCCTTACCTTGTACTTTTCCTTGGTTGGGGTAGGTTAACCTCCTGTATAATGGTGAAATAGTTGTTATTAAATTATACAAGAATCATATATATTAATATGATATCATATATGATCTTTTAACATTGATTTGTTAATAATATCTTAGAATTATCGTCGTTTCGGGAGTTAACTTACTCATTTTCTTTTATATGTTTTGTTACATAAGCCATGGTTGTTGTATCTTATTCATATCCAGAATGATATACAGTCCTTAAACATCATTTTTAAATCATCAAATGATAATTATACTTGAATGGATATGATGGAGAATGAATCTCATCGCGTTCGTGGAGACGGTAGTCCGTACGTACGCACGAGCGACAATATCATTCTTTTGATATTAAAATAATATATAAATGGATGTTATATCATATATACAGAATCATTAACATGTTATATTTATTATTTACATGAGTTACACATCATTATTATACCCATCCAAATAATATTATATTGAATAACAATTACACCACGACGTGGAGACGGTAAGCCGTACGTACGCACGTATGGTGACATGTTATTCAAAGGGTGGATAGAATACTGAATATTATTGTACCATATTTATAATAACATCACAGTATATGTGAGATACTGGAGTTATTATTTCATAATGGTAAGAACAAAGGAAGAAGAAGTGGAAGAAGAAATGAACTTAGAAAAGGGTGGTGAAATCATTACCTCTTCTTCGGGTTCTTCCTTTTGATTTGATCAAAAGGGCTCCTTAGGTTGGCTTTCTAATCAAACTAAGGCCTCTAGGTTGTAGTGAGGGATGTTGGGAGAGTATTTGGGCAGAGTTTGGCCGAACCAAAAGGCTTTAGAGGTGTGAATAAATGAGAAGGAGGAGTGCCCTTTTATAAGAGGGGTGAGGGGCACCTTTGGAAAAGCTAGAAATATTAATTTATAATAAATTCATATTCGGTTTCTAATGGCTCCAAAGTTGATTATTTAAATGTTAAGGTGGGTATAGGTCGAAAAAAACTCAACCAATAGAATTTAGACAGGTTTGGGTACTTATATTAACCTTATCTTTAAGTATTAACTCTAAGTTAATTAGTTTCACTTTTACAATGTCTCTTTGTAGTTTTATATAATATGGTTAATAAACTTACTATATACATCCATGCGACCCCCAAGTGGTACATTAATGATTAACCTATCATGATATAATCCTCTTGGCCGAACCTTAGATTTTTAGGAATTTAATATCAATTAATAATAATATAATATTTGTTTTAAGAACTCTTTTATGTCAATTTTGACACTATTCAATAGTTGATTTTTTTGAAACTCATAACAGATTGATTACTTAGAACAAAGTCAATTATATCAATCCTAATATATCATATTATCCTAGAAAATTAGTTTAATTCATTAAAAGTTTCATATTATATTTATTTGGGTATTTATAATATCAATTATTTTAATTTTTCACTATTATATTAATTACTGCAACATCATTGTGTCATAAATAAAATAAATTATTTAATGTCTAAAAATTATAAATAAAATATCATTATGTAGGAAATCTTTTTAGCTTTATAATTAATATTTATAATCTAAAATCCAACTTATATAACCCTATGTAACAATTGTTGTTCTAAAAGATATATGCTTGTGTCATTTTTGTATTCATTTTAACTTAATTAAAATAAAGTGTCATTATCACTTACAAGTGGATCCATGGGGTCCCAAAATTGACACAAAGATGCACATGGTCGACCATGTATCAACCAATAGGGTTAAGACACGTTTTAGGGTAATTTAGTATTATTATAATATTATTTTTGTAACCCTTATTTACCGGATTTACCCTTTAACCATGGTAAATAAAATATTTACCGCAGTAATTATTCAAAATGTGTAAAAATAAAAGTTACCTATTTACACAATTTGAACATCCTGATTCCAAATATGGAATCCATTTTCCTAAATTCAAAACACAGAAGTGGCAGAAATTAATTTAAAATTAATTCCCGCTGTCAAAACAAAAAGCGTGTTTTTAAGAGATAATAACTATCAAAAGATTGACACTTGTTTATGTTCGGTTTAATTGTAAAATTATGTCCAATGATAAACATTAAATTGAATGGTAAAAATATATTCTAAATATATTTTAAAACCACTCGAATTCATAATTTATCACTATTAATTATTTTGATTAAAAAAGTTGTTTTTAATTAAAATTTAGAAATTTTCACTATTCATCAAAATATGAAAGTTATCCGAAATGTACCAAAATTTCACCCTAGGCTAATTTTGATATTCCGAATCCAAAAATGAAGTCCATTTTGAAATATAGAATATATATGATTTCAAAAAGTAGGTATTACTATTCACAACGGCTAGTTTAATTAGTTGTAGTGTGTGTTAGAACTCGAGGTTGCGTACAACACACGCTATCGCATTATTCGAAGGGAAACGTACCGTAGAAGCTTGGGGTGTTACATTCTCCCCTCCTTCAAATAATTGCGTCCTCGCAATTTCTAGGGTATTACTGCATAAAAAGACTCGGGTGGTTCTTCATCATAAGTTCCTCGGGTTCCCACGTTGCCTCTTCCATCTTATGATTTCTCCACAAAACTTTTACCAGACGCGTCGTCCGGTTTATCAGTACTTGTTCTCTTGTATCAAGAATCCTGACGGGCTCTTCGCAATAAGACAGATCGGGTTCTAGTTCTAATTCCTCATAGGTGAGTACATGCGTCGGATCAAGCATGTATTTCCTCAATAGAGATACGTGGAACACATCGTGAACTTTGGAGAGACTTGGCGGCATTGTCAATCGGTAAGCTACAACCCCAATTCGTTCTAGAATTTCGAAAGGTCCGATGTACCTGGGACTCAATTTACCTTTCTTACCAAAACGTATGACTCCCTTCCACGGAGATACCTTCAGAAAAACATGATCACCGACTTGAAATTCCAAATCCTTCCTTCGATTATCGGCATAGCTCTTCTGCCTACTTTGAGCTGCTTTGATGTGATTTTGGATTACTTTCACCTTTTCCACCGTTTCCTCCACCAGCTCTGGGCCTACAAGTTTTCTTTCACCAACGTCATCCCAACAGGTTGGTGTACGACATCTCTTTCCGTATAACGCTTCATATAGTGCCATCTGTATACTCGAATGGAAGCTATTGTTATAGGAAAATTCTACCAGTGGTAAATATTGATCCCACATACCCTGAAAATCAAGTGAGCAAGATATCAACATGTCTTCTAAGGTCTGAATAGTCCGTTCTGATTGTCCGTCTGTCTGAGGGTGGTAAGCAGTGCTCAAATGAAGTTCAGTATCCAGGGATTTTTGAAGACTTTTCCAAAATCTTGAAGTAAAACGGGGATCACGATCAGAAACAATCGATAGGGGAACTCCATGAAGTCTCACAACTTCATTAATGTATAGTCTTGCTAGACGTTCCAGGGGTAGATCTTCTCTTATAGCAAGAAAATGTTCTGACTTGGTAAGACGATCAACAATAACCCATATTGCATCATTCCTTCTAGGAGTCTTTGGTATCCCCATGACAAAGTCCATCGTAATATTGTCCCATTTCCACTCCGGTATGGGAAGAGGTTGCATGACTCCTCCAGGCTGTTTCCTTCCAGCTTTCACTTGTTGACAAACCATACATCTTGACACAAAATCAGCAATCTCCCTCTTCATGTTGTCCCACCAAAAATGTTCCTTCAAATCTCTATACATTTTGGTGCTCCCAGGGTGTATAGAGAAATTGGAACTATGAGCATCATCCAGCAATTCCCTTTTTAGATCAGGTATATTGGGAACACAAAGTCTCTTCCCGAATTTCAAAATTCCATCTTCATACACAAAGTCTCTCAATCTCCCATCATTCACAGCTTTAATCTTCTTCTGAAATTCTTCATCATCGGTCTGGGAACTCTTAATCCTTTCTAGTAAAGATGGTTTGGCAACCATTTGAAAAAGCATTGATGTTTCACCTTCCCTGGTTATTCCCATGTCCATCTTCTCTAGATCCAGGAAAATTGGATCCCTTTCAATTCTCATCATGTTCAGAACTCCATGGCCTTTTCTGCTCAAAGCATCTGCTACTTTGTTGGCTTTCCCCGGGTGGTAGTGTATCGTGCAATCATAATCCTTGAGTAATTCAAGCCATCTCCTTTGCCTCATGTTGAGTTCTTTTTGTGAGAAAATATACTTCAGACTCTTGTGATCAGTATAAATCTCACATTTTTCACCATAGAGGTAGTGCCTCCATATCTTCAAAGCAAAGATCACAGCTGCTAACTCAAGATCATGAGTAGGATAGTTTTGTTCATGAATTTTCAACTGTCGTGATGCATAGGCAATAACTCTATCATTCTGCATAAGGACACAGCCAAGTCCTTTCTTCGATGCATCACTATAAATAACGAACCCATCATTCCCCGATGGTAGAGTCAATATAGGAGCATTGACTAATCTTCTCTTCAGTTCTTCGAAACATTCTTCACACTCTTTTGTCCAAACAAATTTAACCCCTTTACGTGTGAGCTTCGTTAATGGGTTAGCCAATCGGGCAAAATTCTGGACGAAACGTCGATAATAACCTGCCAAACCAATAAAACTACGTACCTCAGTTATACTCGTAGGTGCTGGCCATTCTTGGATTGCCTTGGTCTTAGAAGGATCAACAGAGATTCCATCTTTAGAGACAATATGGCCAAGAAAAGAAATCTCCTAAAGCCAGAATTCACACTTGCTAAACTTCCCATATAATTCATGCCTCCTCAGAGTCTTCAAGATAATGCGCAAGTGATTTTCATGATCTTCGTAGGTTTTGGAGTATACCAAGATATCATCAATAAATACCACCACAAATTCATCGAGATACTCCTTGAAAACTCTATTCATCAGATCCATGAATACAGAGGGTGCATTAGTCAATCCAAACGGTATTACAGTAAACTCGTAATGCCCGTACCTGGTTCGAAATGCTATCTTCGGAATGTCTTCCTTCTTTACACACAACTGATGGTATCCAGATCGAAGGTCAATCTTTGAAAAGTATTGAGCTCCATGCAGTTGGTCAAATAAATCATCAATACGAGGTAGGGGATACTTGTTCTTTATCGTTATAGCATTGATCTCCCTGTAGTCGATACATAACCTCATAGATCCATCTTTCTTTTTAACAAAAAGAACAGGGGCTCCCCATGGAGAAACACTAGGGCGAATAAATCCCTTATTACTCAATTCCTCTAGTTGTTTCTTTAGTTCGACTAACTCTACAGTGGCCATTCTATAAGGGGTCTTCGATATAGGCCTTGATCCAGGAATCAAATCAATGGAAAACTCAACTTCTCGTTCTGGAGGATGTCCAGGTAAATCTTCCGGAAATACATCTACAAATTCTTTCACAACAGGTACATCCTCTATTTGAACATTCCTTTCCTCACCGATAGTTACTTCATTCTCTTCCTCCCCAATAATTGAATTAAGTTGAGCTACTGGGGGTGGATCTAAATAAGAATTTGGTGGTGACGATTCTGCTCTAAAAATAAGGTGTTCCTTATCATTATCATCAAGAATCGTAACCTCTTTCTTCTTACAATAAATCTTCACATCATAGTCCGAAAGCCAGTCCATACCGAGGATTATATCAAACTCGATCATAGGTATGACGATGAGATCAGCAGATAAAGAAAATTTATGTGCTCTAATGGGGACTGATTCACAAAACTTTGTTGCAATGATACTTCCCTTAGGAGTTTTAACTGACAACTCCCTTATTAAATCAAATTGGAAATATCTAATTTTCTTAGCAAACTGGGAAGATATGAAACAATGCGATGATCCAGAATCAAATAATGCATTTGCTAAACTTGAGGAAACCATTAAATTACCTGCCACCACGTCTTTCGGAGCTTCTACCTCAGCAGTAGTGATAGCATAAGCCTGGCCTTGATCCCTTGGCCTTTTCTGAGGTAAGTTCTCCTGACGCTTAGGACATGCATTTTCATAATGCCCCATCTCCCTGCAATTGTAGCACTGAACATTGGTAGCTTCCTTCTTCCCCTTGCAATCATGAGCTTGGTGGCCTTTTTCACCACACTTGTAACAGACTCCCATTCCCTTCAAGCAAGTACCAGGATGTTTCTTCCTGCATTTACCACAAGATGGATATTCAACCTTTCCCTTCTTCCCCTTATTTCCATTCCCAGATTGATCAGCAGGTCTCTTCTTCTCTTGCTTTGCTTTAAAGTCATAAGACTTAGAGAATTCCTTTTCGGTCTTTATAGCACATGAGACAATGTCTTCGTACGATGAAAAGGATTGTGAGACTAATGCTCGACGGAGAAATGGTTTTAACCCATCAAAGAAACGATCAATCTTACTTCTTGGGTTGCGAATATAATCTCCAGCATACCTCGCTAACCTTGTAAAGTTAGCCTCATACTTTGTGACATTCTCATACTCCTTTTGTCTCGGACTCAGAAATTGTCTTTCCATATCCGCTCGATGGTCGCGAGGGAAGTATTTTTCTAAAAACAGATCTTTGAATTCCCTCCATTCCATATTTGATACTTCATCATCTTCCTTCGTATTTTGAATCAATGACCACCATTGATCAGCATCTCCAGTGAGGCGGTAAACTGCCATGATAACTTTTTCCCTTTCACTGCTCCCCAAAGCCTGAAATATTTTCTCTAGGGAAAATATCCATTGCTCAGCTACTAAGGGATTTGTATTCCCATTGAACGTTGGTGGTTGTTGCCTCATGAATCGATCTAACATTGATCCTCCACGCTGCGGATCAGGGTGCTCCATACGGGTAAGGTTATTATTCATAACCTGAGTAAGTTGTCCCAGTATGGTGATTAGCTGATCAGCACCAGTTTCATCACCAGCCCCACTATAATTATCTTGAGCAGGAGGGAAATACCTACATGGAGTGCGTGCATTGATACGGTTTCCATTTCTTCCACTAGGCGCCATTTCTAAACAATGGCATAAACTAGATCAGTTTATGAATCAAAATACATAATCCCATACTTATAAAACACTTAACATAAATTGAACTATTTATGGATATAATCCATAATCATAAGAATGTTTTCTTTGAGGAAGTATATACTCATAATACCTTCAAAATGATTTGTAAAGAAAATGAGAGTTATCCTAAGCATATCCCCCGGGAGTGTCGTAACCAAGAGTGCAGCAAGGCCCGTTGTCGTGCACCAGTTCCCGTTCGAGTCTAGCTCAAAGCGGTGTTTTCGGGTTTTACCCCTAGGTACATCTGTGCCAGAGCCGCCTCTACCTGCTCGTATCCAGACAGGGATGTATTGCTTTGAAAACTCACAAAATCTCTACAATACCAAAATTCTAGGAAGTTCTTCTATACTAATCCTCAAAGTTCCTCTTAGGTCTACGTGCTCTAATCAGAGTTTATCTAAATCTCGCTTCCAAGGTTTGTACTAAACTTCCTCTGATACCAACTGTAACGCCCCGACCCCAGCTACCCAGAGTCGGTGCATTACTTCGTAACATTGGCATGATCACAAGAAAGATCAAATCTCGAAAGACCGATTGGTTTAGTAGCCTTGGAAACACTAGATATATTCATAAGTTTTACATTACATCATAAAATGAAAAACTAATACAACAACATAATGTCTCCATAATCCACACTCATATCCCCACATAATATCCCTGCAGGTCATTCATAACTTACTTCTTCACTTCCTGGGAAAAATAAAGCATAAAAAAGGGGTGAGCTCAAATGCCCAGTAAGGATAACAATATAGCGGAAACTTTCATAAATAAGAATAAACTTTTAAGGCAATGTATAACTAAAACAAAAGCCTTTCAAACATGAACTTTAAACATGGTATGGCATAAATAAAATGAAATAATGCCATTTACTTACTCACATGGATATTCTACTAATCGAATAATCACATGAAAAAATCAATAACCACTTTCATAATGTTGGAATGCATAATGCCAGACTATCATAACCACATAGCCAAGGCCTCGTTCCAAGACTACAAATACGATTTTGTCAAGGCCTTATGCCAAGACACTAGTTTGTCTCATGAGACCTACCGATGCATCGAGGAGCTATAGCGGGCTCCACCCGTCACTTATTAAGTCCAATGCATTCCCATATGAAAAGGTTTAAACATAACTAGCATACGAAATGCCAAAAATTTCACCATAAACTATGAATAGTATAAAAATAGCACATCCATAGTCAAACATATCACAAAACCTTCAATACAATATAGAAGTTTTGTATCATAATAAATCAACTTCAAATAATCTTAAAATCCATCAAAGGATGTTGACATAGATGAAATCAAAATTCTTTTTAAAGAAATATCTCCTTTTATTTTGAAATCATTTAAGATCCATATAAAATAAAACATTTTCTTTGAAAATATTATTATAAGCTTGTAAGGAAAGCTTCAACGATTTTATAACGGCGGAAAATAACCGCACCCGCCGTATAAGTTAAAAAAAACATTCTTACCTCAATTCTGTCGAAAATGTTAAAAAGGACCTTGTTTTGAAAACGACGGAAAGATTCCTTTATAAACCTCTTATAAAAAGTCAAACAAGGGTATAAATGACTTTAACCCATATTCTTGTAAATAGTAAAAATGTTTTGAAATACATTTTTAAGAAACATGGATGTGGATGATAAAGATATCCCAGTAGATTATTACGTATAAACAACCTCGGATAATGAAGAGATTGTGAAATAACCCTTACCTTGTACTTTTCCTTGGTTGGGGTAGGTTAACCTCCTGTATAATGGTGAAATAGTTGTTATTAAATTATACAAGAATCATATATATTAATATGATATCATATATGATCTTTTAACATTGATTTGTTAATAATATCTTAGAATTATCGTCGTTTCGGGAGTTAACTTACTCATTTTCTTTTATATGTTTTGTTACATAAGCCATGGTTGTTGTATCTTATTCATATCCAGAATGATATACAGTCCTTAAACATCATTTTTAAATCATCAAATGATAATTATACTTGAATGGATACGATGGAGAATGAATCTCATCGCGTTCGTGGAGACGGTAGTCCGTACGTACGCACGAGCGACAATATCATTCTTTTGATATTAAAATAATATATAAATGGATGTTATATCATATATACAGAATCATTAACATGTTATATTTATTATTTACATGAGTTACACATCATTATTATACCCATCCAAATAATATTATATTGAATAACAATTACACCACGACGTGGAGACGGTAAGCCGTACGTACGCACGTATGGTGACATGTTATTCAAAGGGTGGATAGAATACTGAATATGATTGTTCCATATTTATAATAACATCACAGTATATGTGAGATACTGGAGTTATTATTTCAGAATGGTAAGAACAAAGGAAGAAGAAGTGGAAGAAGAAATGAACTTAGAAAAGGGTGGTGAAATCATTACCTCTTCTTCGGGTTCTTCCTTTTGATTTGATCAAAAGGGCTCCTTAGGTTGGCTTTCTGATCAAACTAAGGCCTCTAGGTTGTAGTGAGGGATGTTGGGAGAGTATTTGGGCAGAGTTTGGCCGAACCAAAAGGCTTTAGAGGTGTGAAGAAATGAGAAGGAGGAGTGCCCTTTTATAAGAGGGGTGAGGGGCACCTTTGGAAAAGCTAGAAATATTAATTTATAATAAATTCATATTCGGTTTCTAATGGCTCCAAAGTTGATTATTTAAATTTTAAGGTGGGGATAGGTCGAAAACAACTCAACCAATAGAATTTAGACAGGTTTGGGTACTTATATTAACCTTATCTTTAAGTATTAACTCTAAGTTAATTAGTTTCACTTTTACAATGTCTCTTTGTAGTTTTATATAATATGGTTAATAAACTTACTATATACATCCAAGCGACCCCCAAGTGGTACATTAATGATGAACCTATCATGATATAAGCCTCTTGGCCAAACCTTAGATTTTTAGGAATTTAATATCAATTAATAATAATATAATATTTGTTTTAAGAACTCTTTTATGTCAATTTTGACACTATTCAATAGTTGATTTTTTTGAAACTCATAACAGATTTATTACTTCGAACAAAGTCAATTATATCAATCCTAATATATCATATTATCCTAGAAAATTAGTTTAATTAATTAAAAGTTTCATATTATATTTATTTTGGTATTTATAATATCAATTATTTTAATTTTTCACTATTATATTAATTACTGCAACATCATTGTGTCATAAATAAAATAAATTATTTAATGTCTAAAAATTATAAATAAAATATCATTATGTAGGAAATCTTTTTAGCTTTATAATTAATATTTATAATCTAAAATCCAACTTATATAACCCTATGTAACAATTGTTGTTCTAAAAGATATATGCTTGTGTCATTTTTGTATTCATTTTAACTTAATTAAAATAAAGTGTCATTATCACTTACAAGTGGATCCATGGGGTCCCAAAATTGACACAAAGATGCACATGGTCGACCATGTATCAACCAATAGGGTTAAGACACGTTTTAGGGTAATTTAGTATTATTATAATATTATTTCTTTAACCCTTATTTACCGGATTTACCCTTTAACCATGGTAAATAAAATATTTACCGCAGTAATTATTCAAAATGTGTAAAAATAAAAGTTACCTATTTACACAATTTGAACATCCTGATTCCAAATATGGAATCCATTTTCCTAAATTCAAAACACAGAAGTGGCAGAAATTAATTTAAAATTAATTCCCGCTGTCAAAACAAAAAGCGTGTTTTTAAGAGATAATAACTATCAAAAGATTGACACTTGTTTATGTTCGGTTTAATTGTAAAATTATGTCCAATGATAAACATTAAATTGAATGGTAAAAATATATTCTAAATATACTTTAAAACCACTCGAATTCATAATTTATCACTATTAATTATTTTGATTAAAAAAGTTGTTTTTAATTAAAATTTAGAAATTTTCACTATTCATCAAAATATGAAAGTTATCCGAAATGTACCAAAATTTCACCCTAGGCTAATTTTGATATTCCGAATCCAAAAATGAAGTCCATTTTGAAATATAGAATATATATGATTTCAAAAAGTAGGTATTACTATTCACAACGGCTAGTTTAATTAGTTGTGGTGTGTGTTAGAACTCGAGGTTGCGTACAACACACGCTATCGCATTATTCGAAGGGAAACGTACCGTAGAAGCTTGGGGTGTTACAATTTTTCCATGAAAAAAATATTAAGAAACTAATTTATGTATTTTTTCAATTTTATAAATATGGGAAATAAATAAAACAATATATTATATTAAAAATAATAATAACTTCATTAGGTAAGGAATTATCTTACAACAATGATAGTGATGAATTAAATGTTATCATTATGAAAAATGTTGATAAGAAAATCATTTTGAAAACATGTTATTAAAATGATAGAAGTTGTTGAAACTTCATGGAATTTCAAAATCAAAAACATGTGATCGATAATGATTAAAGTGTATCATTGAAAAAAAATTCATAAAATAATTGGTATGGTTATAGAAAACAAAAAATGGTAATGTAAAATATGTAAAGAATAAGTAGTTAGAAACTATTTTGGGTAAAAAGTACTATCTTCCATTAATATAATAACACACACACACACACACAAATATGGTACATAGAGGTTGAAATCAATGGTCTTGACTAATCCTTATAATATAAGAATTATCTAACAACTAAGATTAATGCAATGAGATATAATTTTTAAGAGAATGAATATATTAATAATTTCCCATGGTAAAAGATACCATGAGAATCACTATGTATGGAAATTAAAACAATCTATAATTACTTCATAAAATAAAAAAATTATATATTTATTAACTAAACTGAACACCTCCATTGAACCAAATTGATCAGGGTGGGGGTCCAAATCCCCTCTCATATGTTTTTTAGGATTTTCCTATATAAAACTAGGATATTTCAGTTTAATAGATTGGGATTGATTTTTTTTATATGGGTCTTATAACTATGAAAGAATAATGAAGTTTCAAATTGAGTAATGGGAAATATCCACATATGTTTATAAAACTATACCTCTTCGAATTTAAGACATTTCATCATCATGGGTCATAACATGTCACCATTATCATATATATTTTACCACTTCTAACATTAAAATTATGTTACATAACAAAATACGAGTCATTAACTCAAGTCAGACCTCCCTAGAAATATTTAATGAACATTAAATAATGAATATATGTTCGTAAATATTCTTATTTTATGTCACTTAATTACTCTTTAATACAATGAGTAAATAAATTAAATTATTATTATTCTAAACATGAATAACATTGAATTTATTTAATTGATTATATTTGTTCACAATTGGACTTTACCTAGCTCTCATGGTGTGTTCCACCATGACCTCAACCTTGATTCATCGTAATTGGACAATATTTTGAATACAATTAGTGGCTCACCCACTTGGTCTTTATCATGATGAAAGTGAGTTCTAAACATACAAAAGAAGTGGTGTCTATCAACACATTAAGGACTCTAAAGATTTAAGGTCAAGTAATAATAATGAAATCCTTTGATATGAATATACATTTTATAATAAAATCTATTTGTTACATGTTATCTTATAAAGAAGAATGTATATATTTTTCCCACTATCATTCTATTCTTAAATTATTATCTTTTTAGCCATAAAATATTGACTTTCCTTTTTCTATTATGGTCACCTGTTTAATGAATTCACTACCAACGTGGTCATGAGTGTCAATGTATCTATTTATATACCTGAAATCAATAAGTCTTGTCATGGTTATTCAATCAATGTCAAATAATCAAATTCGAATATGATGCAAGCTTCATTTACACAAACATAAACTTACATGGTTTCCATTATGTAAAAATATTTTTTAATCAATGACATTCAATTATAATAATTAAGGAGACCAATACGCATGTTTAAAAATAGAAATAACCTGTACAAAAAAAACATATGGTGTTCTTATTATCGGGATAGTCCTCATGGTCTCATTTACTCAAGATCAAGAAGTAAAAACTTTATGAGGAGAAGTCTCAAATCTTATCAGCTCAGGAAACCTGGTTTTTAAACATCATATCTATCAATTTAGAATGACATATCTAGACCCCATGTTGTATGTTTAAGAATGCTTTCATAATATCATTATGTTTTCATTACAGCTAAAATTCACTATAAGCTTTCAATATGACATGTAATAAAACAACATTAAAATATATATAGTACATGAAAATTAATATTACCATCACATTAAGTGAAATTAATGAATATATAAAGTTGTATACATGTGATGGTAATAAAAGTAAACATTTAAGGTAGATCTAGGGAACCCACTCTCACAAAAAATAAGACAATGAAGGGAGAAATCAGTTAGGGAAAATGGGGAATACACACTTCAAGGTAGTATTTGTATACATTTTTATCACAAATAACGTTATCTAGATCATGAATTTCTTAAGACAATATTTTATTAAATAATTTTCATATAATTTTAAATTAAAATATATTGAAATAAAATAAATTTAATGAAAATATTTTAAAATATTCTCTTGATTTATTTTAAATATTCAATTCTTTTAATTCAACTTATCTTTTAAATATTCAAATAATTCATATTATAATTTTCTTACTTTTTTTATTCAAAACTTATCCATATTTTTTATGAAAATGTTTATTTAAATACTAGGGGATAATTTTTCTTTTTGATGATCGATATTGATTAAATTTTAAATTTTAAATTATGTTTTAAAAATTCATAAAAATAAGTTTGTTGGTGGAATATTTACTAAAATAATATTTTTAAGAAAGGAATCAGTGTGTAAAAAATTGGAAATATTTTCTTTTGGGTAGTTGCTTCATATATATTTTAACTATAAATTTCACAATCTCGAACATCCATTTATGAATAAAATATTTTCTTAAATAATATTTATGTAACATTAAATCAAATAATATTAATTTATATATTTTAAAACATCAAAAAAAATTATTTTCAATATTTTATTTATTTATTTTATAATTTTAATTCAACACAATTATTTTAAGAAATAAAATTAAATATTTTAATTTTAATTCAAGTTATATTTTTAAATAAGTTATTAAAATATGTTATTAAAATTTTTATTTAACAATGAAATTCATTTATTTTAAATTTTTTATTCTGGTTATTTATTTTACAGAATTAATCTTGTTTTACATTATTCAAATTTTTTATTGAAGTTATATATTTTAAATATTCAAATTATATAATTTTTTTCATTCAAGTAATTTATTAATTAAAAATACTATTCATTCAAATCATTTTTTATTCAGGATATTTATTTAATTTATTTTATTCACAATTTTTGTTCTTTATATTTAAAGTAACACCCCAACCTAGTTCACTCATAAATAATTATACTGGAGTGTTATGTGATGTTGGACATGCCCCCTATAAACTAGAGGCTATCCACTAATAGTGAGGGTCCAAGCTTATACCATAGATACACTATAACCTCATATGATAGGGGAATGACAAATAAACAAAAATTCTATAATAATAATAAATTAGTATACATGGACGGATAACCAAACCAATCCATAATGTATAACAAATGATGTCATAAAAGCATACAAATACATATGGTTTCCCATTATACTGATCCCATGTACAAAATAAAACAGTAAAAATAATACAAAAGAGGCCCCACTACTATCTCGGAGCCTCACCACAATCCCAATCTAAAAATCCCACTATGTTTTTGTAGCTCAATCAAACAGCATTGTTCCTCTACCCAACATAAACCTCCAAACAATGAGGTATACTTGAGTACCCATGTTTCGAGGACGCATGAGAAGGGTGTGAGTATAAATCAGTAGTCCATCACTAGTAGTGTCCCAAACATATCCAATATATACTATTATGAACATGTGATGTGATTATAATAAATAAACAACTAATGAGAAAAATGAATTAACAACCATCGATCATCAGGTTCTAATGTGAAATCTGAGAACAACTATATCTATTTTTTCCAATGTTGGAGTATCTCTAGAAAAATGTAACCACATGGGAGAAAAATTCCCATCCCTAGAAAATGTTAATACACCAAGTATAAATATAGACATCCCAAGATTCAGAACAATCCATCCACATTGGTCATTTCTTCCCCAACCTGGAACCATATTTCCATCCTCTTGGGGGATTGTATCCCCTACAAATAACCATGTATCCTCCCCTAGGGGGGGATTTCATCCCTTACCCAAAACCACATATCCACCATGTGTAATCCAATATCTCCAAGACCATAATCATGTTGACCTAGGGGAATCCACCATCCCATGAACCATGTTCTACACATGGGGGCCTTAACCCTCTATCCCTAAATCCTCATATCATATATCACATTTTACTATTTATTCTAAATTTTCATTTTATAAGTTTTATGATTTCATTCATTATTCCATATACATTTCATTATATATTATCACTACCATAAGGATCAATCTACCGGCTATCATGTTCAATGATGACACCCAAACTGATAGTCCAGCTCCCTTGCACTACCCCTCTCTAGGGTCAACATAAAACTAGGGAACCCACCGAGGCCCCTAAGACATATTTCACACGTGGAACCCCAACCATGGTCTTATATCCCATTCCCATACCTCAGCCCTGACCCATCACTAGGAGGGAATCAGGTCCCTTGACATGTCCCTAATCACATCAAAACACCTACAACCTCATAGTCCAACATTTGGATTTTATGGTGACACTTGTGGATAACCATTCCTAGTCTATCACCACTCCCAACACTGTGAAACTTTGGGAACCCACATAAATTTTCTATATATCTAAATCATCAAATTTTATTTCAATTACAACCATTTAGGGTGCATCTAAAACAAAAATCTCATTTATCAATTTAATCCACCAACAATCAATGGATGAGGAATCACCTTGTGCATCAGATTCCATTATCCCATGACACACATGATATACCCATTTAATTTAAAAAGAAAACTTAATTTAAAATTAATGTTGTATCCCCATGGTGGAGAAACCACATACCACATGATATATCAATAGTATATACTAAAGAGAGATTTTCATGGACCACCTTCCTCGTATGAAGATACTCCCTTTAATTACAGTCTGACCATTACTACCTAAGATAGTCCAAGACTCATCTAGCTCGTATCAACACCCAAGACCCTATCTTAAACCCAAACATAGAAAAAATTTCATTATAAAATTTTTAATGAATTCCACAAATTTATTTAAATTGGCATAAATTCCAAGAAGTTTATTGAGTAAAATCTGCTCACCAAAACCATGAGAAATGGGGTGCGGTCTACTCCAAACACATCCCAAAACCCAATCATTTGAAAATTCATAATTAACTAACCCAAATAGATTGAAAAATATATCTAATATCTACAAAAATCCTAAGTAAATTTTCTGGGGAACATACCTCAAGATTAACAATGAACTATGGCCTGAAAACAACCTATTGATATCCCCTCTGCTAAATTTACATGGAAACCCCATTATTGTAACCCATTTCAACCATTCATTAGTGGAATCAGTGACAAACCCAAAAATGAAGAAAAAAATAATCAAATTCATGGATGGGAGGAGAAGAAGGAAGAGAAGTGGATGAGATCATATCTAAAAATACCATATTAATTGCCACCAAAATCCCTTTAACCAAGGGTAAATAAACATATTTTATAGGGGAAGGTAGACCATGATTGATGGGAAGAAATGAGGCGTAGAGGTTTAAAACACCATAAGGGAAAAATGGGAATCCCACATTTTAATGAAAAATGAGAGACTCACATGATTTTTCCACATGGTTTCCAAAACTCTGATCTAGCCATGAGATTGACATTGTCCAAGACACCAAAACTTACACAGTTTAACTACAGAATTTAAAAAATTATGTTCTAACCATGAAAAATTCCTCTGCCACAAAGTTACAGGTTTTTTACAAGTTTTCTATAACCACACACCAATCACACACTTACCCCCAAGACTATACTAATACAAACAATTTACCCTAACTCTGTAATAACCATGCATAAAGGGAAAATCCTTCGCTCAAAACAAAACTTTCACTCGAAGCTCTTGAAAGTCACTCAAGAACCTGACAAAACTGTAGATCCTCGATTCACATCCAAAACACATTATTATGATTTTCCAACTATTGGAATTATATCTGAAACAATATTTTCAAAACACCCCTACTTTAGAAACCAAAAATTAAAATTTTCTCTAAAATTCATAACCCATAAAGACACGGGTCATCAAAACCTCCAAACTATAATGATTTTTATCCCTGAGAACTCTCAACAGTCATCTAAATACACATACCATCCTACCTATGGTATAAATTCACCACAAATCGACCATCTTATATCTTTGAACACCAAACATGCTTCTGATATGAAACTCCAAAACCAAGGCACATGTTTTAATAAATCCTAAACCTACCACTTGTCAACATCACCAAAACTATTACTATACATCACCACACAAATAAATATTATGAAACAAAAGTTTCACTAACTGGTTTATCACCAATATTATGGAACTCCCCACCATAAGGTTCTTTCATCCAAAGGATGATTCTGAATCACATTGCTTCCCACTAATGAACTATGTTCATCAAACTGAGTTAATCAAACTAGGTTCATCATATTGAAGGTAATCAGACATAAGAAAATTTATCAAGAATATTTAACAATGTCTATATTTTTTTATTTGGATTAATTGTTTGTAAGAAAATATTTTAAACTAATTGGAGTCAGTATAATCATTCATATCAGGATATAGAAGGTGTCAAATAGAATTCTGCATAAATTTTATTCACTTCGTTGAATTAGTGAATTTTCATAGTCCCATGGGAGTGGATCTGATAAAGATGTAAGTACTCACACTGAGACTGAATCATGTAAATCTTGTATTGTTTACTTAATTTCCTACTTTTTTAGGCAATAGAAATCACTAAAAGATAAAAGGGTTATAAACATTAATAGGTTGAAGGGGTCAAGTTTTAAAAGTACTGAAACTGATAAAAAGTGAACAACTGATTCCACCCTCCCACTTCTCATCTCTTATTCAATCCTTTGTGATTTCAACATGTATTTTTTTTGTTATAAACCATTTATAAATATTTAATTTAAATAGAATATATATAAATAATTTCTTGAAGTATTTTCACATACATGTATAAGGTTTTAAATGTACTATATTTTTAAGTATTGTTATATACATGCATAATAATTAATGTTGGATATATTTGTGTTTATGTATTTTTTAAATGTTTTAAAACAAAATTATATAATGTTGTATTTTTATATAATAAATTTATTTAATTATAATATAGATTGATGTTATAATAACATTTTCATATATCAAAAATTATAAATTTGTTCTGATGTATCAAAATAAAAAATTATAATGTCCATTATTTTATAAATAATTATATATATTTAAATATAGTTTTACAATGTTTAAAAAATATACAATTTCCATTTTTATCTTTGAAAAAAATATAGTAATATAAGTTGTTTAAAAAACCAAATGACATAATTATAAAAACAAATAAAAATAGAAAAATGATGTGTATGTTTTTTTCATGCCATCACATAAAATGTGAAGTGACATTTTTACACTAGAAATGGTTGATTTATTTTTATAAAAATGTATATATATTCATATACATGTATGTTTGTATGTATGTATACATTGATTTCTATGTATATCTATATATACACTAAAAATTATCAATTTGAATTTTCTCTAAAAAATACATTTTATATTGATATTAGGGGATAAATGGTGTTTTTAAAATGTACATTGATAATTTTCAATGGAAATTGAAGTGGAAATTTTAAATATTTACATTGTAAATTTTTAGGTAAATTTGGACAATGGATTTCATATAAAAAATTCCATTGGAAATTTCTAGTTGAAATTTTCACAGTTAATTTTCAGTGAAAATTTACATTATTTGTTTATATGTCAATATATTTATATAAGAAATTTAAATATGAATTTATTTTGGATTTTAAAAAATAAATATTCAGGTAAAAAATTTCAGAGAAAATTTTGAGTATAAATTTCCTCTCATAACTATAAAAATCAAAAGAATATTTATAACTAATGTATGTATGTATGTATGTATTCATATACCTATATTAATATATGTGTAAATGATTACATTTAATTACGAGTATGATTTTAGACAGATAATTATAAATTTTCACTATAAGTTTCAAAGAACTCAAAATTTTCACTAAGTGTTTGCTTTACGAACTTTAAGTGAAATTGAAGAAATGTCTAATTGAAATTTTCACTAAATTTTAATTGAAAATTTCCATGTATGTATGTATGTATAGATTGAGTGTTTTCAATGTAATATTTCACTTGGAAATTTATAAGGAATACCCATTGAAAATTTATAGTGAACATATCAAGTGAAAACTTATGTGTATGTATGAATTATCTAAAAATTTATAGTGAATAAATAGTCACCAGAAATAGTCACTAGAGAATTTATTGTGTCTATTTCTAATGTATATTTTGGATGTAAAATTTTAGTGTGAATTTTCAATATATTTGTACTAAAATTTTCAATATAAATTTTCAGTAGATATTTTCTCTGTATTATTATGGTGTATATTTATTTTAGTGTATGTGTGTGTAGTTTTCAATAGAAATTTCTATTGATTACGTTTTTTTTTGGTAAATATATATTTGAAAATTTCACTCAATGTTTTCTATACAAATTCACTTTAGAAAATTCCAATGAAAATTTGCAAAAAGAGTTCTCAATGAAAATTTCTGGCATAAATATGTGTGTGTGTATATGTATATAATTACATTAATATATATTTATGATTTTATTTACATATATAAGTTTTGTAATATATATGTGTACACAAAGAATGCATGTATGAAAGTATGTATACACTATAAATTTTCATGATAAATTCAAACAAAAAATAGTGTCTATTTATATTTGGATACACACACACACACACACACATATAATCTCTCACACACAGACAAACACACACACACACTGTGCTTATAAAATAAAAATTTATAAGATTCATTTAAAATCAAAATTAGAATTTTCAATAAAAGTTTCAAATGAAACATTACACAAAAAAATTACAATTTAAACATCAAATGGAAATTTCTAGTGAAATTTCACTTTTTTAATTTATGCATTAATATATTTTAACTGAAATTTTATGTGTTAATTTTAAATGTAAATATTATGTGGATATATTCAGTATAATGTTCTGGTAGAAATATGTACCTGAATTTTCCATTGGGAAATTCCATAATAAAATTAAATTTAAATTTTCATTGCAAAATAAAATTATTTATTTTTTTGTCAATATACTTTCATAGAAAATTTAAATATGTATTTATTTTAGAATTTGGGTATTCAAATTTTATATAAAATTATAATAAACATTCGGTGAAAATTTAAATTGGGGAAAATTGACTAAAAATTTCCAGTGGGGATTGGGTCTACATGTTTCTAATGTAATTTTGTGCTAAAAATGTATATTATTAATTTAAGTATTAAAATCATATTAATATTATTTGAATTGGAAATTAAAATTATTGTGGAAATTTTCATTGTAAATTTTATACAAACATTTTCACATGATGTTTATATATAATATTATATTTGATGTTTAGTGGTACAATTAGATTCCAAAACACATACACCTCACACACACATGATAGAATGTCAGTTTATATTCCCCTTTAAGGGATAACCTACCCATCTACACCAATTTTATTTATATATTTAAATGTTTGAAAACTATATATTACCAATGCATAAAGGCCCAAAATCAGAACTAGCCCCTTTTTATCTCTCCTTGATTGATTTTGTTCGGACTATAAGCACTCCTTCATTCGGGCCATCTACTGATCATTCAATCGAGCAGAAATCCACCACCAAATACCTCACATATTTTTCACCCCCACCACCATTAGAGTATCGAACATCACAGTTTATCTATCAAAACTACATCGCACAAGCCTTCACTGCCTTTAGAGCAGCTAATATCATCATTTGAGTGCCATTGTTGCATCACCGCTATCAAAGCCCCGATCTGATACTTCCACATGTATTTATTCCATCTTTCATCTTGTAACACACCATCCCATTCACTATATCCATAATGATGCCCCTCACCACCACCATCACCCATCGTTACAGGTTCATACATTTCCATAACATCAATTAGAGAAAAACTCACCTATACACTTCCCATACACGATCCAATCCCCATGCCAGGTCATCTGGAAATTCAACAACATTCAATGTTCAAAACATTCCTTTATATCTAGTTAAATATATGGTTTTTTTAATCCAATGTTATATCTCAATACATTTTAAAATTCATAATACCTCTGATCCTTATAGATGGACAAATAATTTTCAGTACAAACAAGTTAATATGTGATGCAGAGGGAAGCTTGATCACAGAGAAGTACATGGGGGTACGGGGAGGCATAAAATGGGGGTTGTGGTGAAGTAAACATTGAGATAGAGTTATGGTTTTATATTTAGGTTTGAGGAGGCTGCGTGAGAGGAGTGATCCCTGTGGGTATGGGGAAGAAGACTAGTTCCCCTTCAAGACACACTGAGAACATCCATTTTCATAATTCTTTATTTTTTTTTCTTTATTTGTTTTTTCAATTATGGTGATTCCATTTCCCCTTTTCATTTGGTGTATGAAAAAATCATGTAAATTATTTTATTTTTTATTATATAAATCAATTATTTCTACAATGTTTATTATAATAAGATTCATTCTCTTTATGAAATGGAGTTCTTTTAGTTAGTCTGGATTCATGATTTCTCACTAGGAGATCATTGTTTTGTTTGTCAATAAAAAGGAAAATGTGTAACTCTATGAATTTTGTAAAGAACTTTACAATATTTTTTGTTTAATAATTACATTAAAATCATTGAAAGTAGAGTGCATTTATTCAATCATATCGATGATAATGTTTCTATCTCTAAAAAATTTAAATTTTATTTTATTTTAAACCTGGTAGTGTTATATTTACTATCCAATTTTGTTTCTTTCAATCTAAGATGACTCCACTCGTACCATACTTTTGAAAAGATCTCTAGTTTAAGGTGATCATATCTCTCCATGTGGAATTTCCATAACACCATAGGATCCTTTAATGTTATGTACTTGTTCTTAAAATCATGATGGATGTGGTAATGAATGAATATTTGGGCACATGCATAGTCTTGTGTAAAAATGTGATTGTAAGGCTTAATAATATCACTAAACCCTTGTATGTCATGATGAATAATAAAATTAAATTTTCATGTTAGTTAGTCATTTCAAGAAATATTAAGGGGGAGAAACCATTATTTGAAATATTCTCCAGGGAAAATAGTCTCTTACCAATTTTATCACCCTTTTAGCTTGTGAAAAAGAGTTGTACTGATAACATGTTGTGAAACAAATCGAGAAATGATTGAAACAATGGTGATTTATATAATTAGTATAAAAACATTGATCGAATGAGTAACAATAGTGAACATAAAGCAACATCAAATATTCTAAATGGAAATAGAGTGAGTAATTTAGTTCCATGAGACTGAAAGAAATAGAATATAAGGAAATCACAATGTATATCACCAAGAGTGTGATCTTACAATTATATCATTCACACATATGTATACACCAGAATTACAAATTGTGAAGAAACCAATTAGTGATAGAAATTATCAATGGTTTATTATACATGGTGTTCTCTTATATATAGACATCGTGGCATCCATAAATGATAACATAAAACTACCTTAATTATTTTTCACACATGACATATTTTTCTTTCCATTGACATTTTCCACCAGAAAGGATTTTTCATTCTATCTCTAACACACCCAAAGGAATTTTTCAATCTCTAACACCCACTCTGCCTTATTTACAATCAATCAACATTACCAAGACAAACTACCTGATCTATAAAACCAAAAATGCATTTGATATGTTGCACCGTAATTATATATTCCTATAATATCATCGATGCTTTATTCTACATCGTCAAAACACCATCATCAATGTCATAATCATATTTTCTTCATTTCTTTTTTTCATCTCTCCATATATTATGTTAAAAACGTGTTTCCCTTCCTAGTTCTATCTAATAGAAGATACATATTTTCTTGGCCATCAATAGAATTTCCCTAGTTGTTTTTTGGATTCCCCAGAAGCCTTCAATTAACCTAAAACTCACCACCATTGCAAGCCTTTTTGAGGGAACCATTTATTTTTTTTCATAGATTTTTTATATTCTGCATTCTCTCTGCCTTTAAAAACATTTTATCCAAGATTATTCAATATTATTATAAAATTTTCCAACATACAATGCTCCCCACACAAGTCCTGCAGTCATATTTTTATTTTACATGGCATGTGTGCCTTCTATCATTTTCACACCCCCAATGAATACCTCATTTCCCATTCCTATGACCCTTAATTTTTTTCCTTATTTTAATCATTTAAAAAATCCCAAAAATATCCACCTTATTTAAAAAAGTTATAAAAAAATTACCATATCTACCATCATTGGATTTAGCATCAATAACTTTATGATCATCGACTCTAACATCATTTACTTCACCTAAATTGTATACATCATCATTGAAATCATGTTATAAGGATCTACATCACAATGTGTCTTAATAAATCTGTAAAAATCATCAAAAATACATGATTATCATCTTTAATACCACTGTTGAGGCAAAACATCACATCTTAGTGGATTCCATCAGAAACATGAGAAATAATTAACCTGAAGGATTTCTGACACTAGTAGGATTTTTCATTGTTTTAACATTTGACACCAAACTTAATTTTTATCTATATCACTAATACACCCAAATAAATCATTCAATATCATGATCACACCATCTTATGTAACCCTAATCCTCATAACCAGAGCATACCATCAAATTAATGAAACCATGATGATGTTTGATACATGACATTGTAATATTCTCACCACACATCATCATATATTCTTCATTTTCCATTTTTAACATAAAATTGTTTATGTGGTTACTGAATCTACTTTATATTTATTCTAAATTTTTCTGTAACATCCCCTAATATTAAACTCTCTCACATGGATGAAACATTTTGGTTATGAGACCTTAAGTGTGCATCCCCATATGCAATAGGTTGTCGACAAGAAACTAGGGTGTGATATGTATAATGGGGACACTATACCCACTGGTTATAGAGTTACAAAAAAAAAATATATATATATAAATAAATTAATAATTATCAATTTATTGAAATAATGGAAACAATATAATATAGTGGATCTATTCATATGATTCTGGCCATCAAGCCGAGGGATTGGGCATAAGGGTCTCATGGACATTGGGTCATCAAAGTCCATCAGGCTACTGGGTGTCTGGTCTACAATGGACCAAGAATCATCCCAGGAATACCAAATTTATGTAGGCCATAGAAAAGGATGCAAATAAAGTACCATCTTTTGGAGTTGGTGTCCTAGAACCAATTACTTTGTACTTTATTCATTAATAAATACCTTATCACATCTTGATTGTTATTCTGGGTGACAATGCATGTGATATTTTCCCCAGGATAGCTCTTGCATTAAAGGGTCGTAGCGGATCCTTGCTATGATTGGAACTCGGAAGTTCCATAACACTGTTCTTGAATATATGTTCTATAGTCGGATGATGTTATTTCAGGGACACAAATAATAAATTCCATTAGGAGTGAGGACTCAAAAAACTTTGAGGCACCTTCTCATAGTGTGTTCCCTTGGTAATATCCAGGAGGATATTATGAGAACGAGACCTGTCAGTATGAAATCTACATTTCATAGTGTCATTGGATGTTCCAATTTTCAGATGTGTGTATTGGTCCATAAACTTTAAGATTATTATTAATGGGAATTACAACTCATGCACTTAGATATATTGATGAAAACTGTGATGACACAATGTTCGCAGTGAGGTAGGATACGTTTGGTGCGCCACGAGTAATACTGCATTAATAGATAATGCAAGAAAGGATTTTTCTCTTTTGTTCCATAATAGAAGTAGATATATCATTCCCTTTGATGTAATTGATATAGACTAAGTAAATTCATGGCCATTTTAAGGAATGGGCAAGTTTAATGATATAAAGTAAAAAAAAAGAATAATCGAGTACATGGGTTGATGGCACTAGCATGAAACCCTCTTGATTCGAGATATCGTGACAAAGGGATTATATTACATGATAAGCGTTCACATGAGGTGACATGTCAATGCAGCATCAAATTCTTTCTCTTGGGTGCCTTGAACCTTTGATAGACAGTAATCTTGGACTTTAGGCAAGCCCACCTAATGCCAACGAGAAAGAAGCCTATAGGGAACAAACACTAAGTTTATCCAAGTATCTCAAGTAGAATAAAGATTATTCACATACGTGGTTTAATAATTATTCAAGTAAGCCTATATAGTTTTAATATTGGAGGAAGAATAAAATAAAAAACAAGATATACACGCCATGTACATTGAATGTACACACCCTGTAGTTTTCATTTTGGAAAGGCAATGAAAAACAAGTACACTCTGTGTATTAATGATTACATGTTGTGTAGTTTTTCCTGTCGGGATTTTGAGGAAATAATTTCGTTTTATTAAATGATATTTATTATAATCACTGCGGATTCATGTTAAGGAAATTATTCAACATGGGGTTTTTCAATAAGAGTTAATGAAATAAATAAAATTTATGACACATTTATTTATTATCATAACTATATAACCTCAAACCCAATTATAAATATCCCCACAACCCCAACACATTTCCCTAATTATTGTGCACAACAATTCTTGAGAATTTTCTCAAGGACAATATAATTCCTTCCTCCAAGAACGCTCTCAAGACCGAGAGAGATCCTCCTCCATCAGATCAAGGTGATCAAAGGCAAACATCCCAAGAGAAGGCTCTTCTGCACTAGCACCCGGAGATCCCTTCGGCGACGTCCAGAGATACGTGGAGCATGTGTGGATCACCACTAGAGGAATCCTACACATGGATTATACGATGCAATGATGGATCACATCAGATCATGACCAGAGACGTCAACAGATAATGAATTCCATCAAGTAATTCTTGTCAATTAAATAAATTAATTATAACCAACATATGATGATCTTGTCATTATGGTTCTGGGACTCCCTCTTTCTTTTTCGTTCTTCATTCTATTCCGAAGATCCGATGTTTTATTATAGTGACAGATCTCGAATTGATCGTTGTTAATGATAAAATTAATGTTGGTTACTCCAACCAACAAGCTTCCGCTACGCCTGAAACCTAAAAGTGGTATCAAAGGGGTCATATCGTTGATTTAATTATTTTGTTTTTCATTGGTGATTTACGCATTTAATAATTTAGTAATTTCAATTCAAGATAATCGTTATTTTAAATATGAATCTTGAGATCCATTCCTCCCCTCTCGCTTCTCCTTCACCTTAAACAAAAAAAAAATCTTTTAATTTTGATTAAAATAAAATAGAGGAACTCACCTGGAGGTGCCAAACATTCATGGACATACAACACCAAAAAACACAGTGTGTATTCGGAAGTACACATCGTGCATTCTAGGTTCAATGCATTGGACTGGTCTTCCAAATCAGGCCATGTAAATGAATCCTTTCTTAGTCATTAATGACATCATGTGTTGACCAAGAATAGGTGGCACACGGTTTCTGGATTACACGCCATGTGGTCCACTGAAAACAGAGTGTAGTCCCTTTAGGCTAGGGTTGGACCGTGTATCCCATATATGGATTTCCCAGCTAAAAACCGTGTAACGTGGATACTACATGGTGTGTGTCCAACTGAACACATCAGGTACTCTAAAAATTTCCGAAGTACTTCTACATGCCATGTCCTCGGGCATGTACTTTGGACGGATGGTGAACAAAAGTACACGTCATGTAGTCAGAACAACATTCCATGTAGTCGTCCAAATTATGTAGATTTATTAAAATTTATTATTATATTATACAAACCCTTAAGACGTGTACCATAGTGTAGGCATGAAGCTGAGGCACAACACGTGATAGGTTTTTTATATATATGTATTTAATTTAACATCTACGTAATGAACAAGAATTCACTGGGTTGCCTCCAAGGTACAAGTTACGTAGAAATATAATTTTAAATTAATTTTTTTTTAAATTATGATGGATGAGAATCTCAAGGAAATTCAGAAAACGGTTTATGATAAAATGATTTATTAATTAAAGATAATTAATTTAGTCGAGTGTGATTTATCTTAAACAAGAATGATTAAATAATTGAGTTATAGCTTTATTTATGCCTAAATATCATTGCATGCATGAATGATCATGATCTAGACCAAGTCCTTTGTATGTGAATGGTTTATTTTAAATTAAATTTTTGGGCAAGTGAGCTTTCTCCTCATTAATATGTACGGCCTACGTGCCCACGTTTTCTTTTGTGTAAAAATCCCTTTTCTACCCCTCACCTGCGTGTGATAAAAAATCATATGTAATGGATGGAGCTCCCAAGCTAGTGGAGGTGACTCAAGTCAGGAGCCAAGGTGAAACCAATAAAAGGAGATATAGAGGTGGACAAGGGGAAAGCTGTAAACACGAACCCGAAAGGCTCAAGGTGTTTTCCCCTAGGTATTGGGTAAGTTTATCAACCACTAGATAAACTAACAAATAGACCAAGGTCATGATGATAACATTTATTGTATTTCTATCAGTTTCATGGTTTATTTATTGTGGGTGTGTTGTCACGATCACACAATTAAGGAATTAAACAAGCATGCAATATGGAACTAGAATAAGATAGGCTTATGCATAAAATATTATCTTAGACATGGTTAATCACTTAAGTATATCCCACTTAATATTAACAAGCATGTAATCAATGAAAATAAATTGGAAGTTTATGTATAATGATAAAATCCCTCAAATAAATGTTAAGTCGGTATAGCATTCTATAATCTTGGTTAGAATCAAACCATAGTTCAATGTGCTTGACCAACCCAAGTTGGGGAGATTTCAATTATTTGGGAATTCAAATTCAATGTTTTGGGTTGACTTGACTTGGTTCGCATCAAGGGTTGACTACCATAGCAGGACTTGGTGTGACCAAGAGGCAAAGGTTGAGAAAATCCAAAATAATAGGATTTCCGGTTTGGGGAGTCCACTCAGCGGATCAAGGAGTTGCGAGTTAATGTAGTTGGAATTTGGAATGCTAGCCTATAACCCTCCAAGTTGCTTGACCAACCCTGGTTGGGGTAATGTGAAGGGAAATATGGATCCTTTCTACTAGAGTATTCAAGAAACATAATATTCGGAGTCAATGTAAAGGGATATTGGATTCCTATAAAATAGTGGGAGACTAATAAGTATTAATTAATTTATTTGTATCAGTTTTTATAGTAAAGTACTAAACCTTTACTCATCTTAATTTGTAGAAACGACAAGAAAAATTACTTCAAAGATATCATTGTAAACCATACTCAATAAGGAAAACGTTCTCCCTAGAACCAATTTACAAGAGTGGAAGAGGCATTTACGCGTCATCCTTCACCACAAAATAAATTTTTATTAGCTAGAAGAGCATGTTCGAATTGCGCCTGGGAAAGAAGCCAGTGATGAAGAACTGTCTCACTATATGAAACATATGGATGATGCCACATAAGCCTAATGTTTCATGCTATCATCCATGTCTAATGAGCTCTTGAAGCAATTTGAAAGCATGGATGCGTATAGCATGATGTCTCACCTTATGGATCTCTACCAAGAGAAGGCAAGTCAGGAGAGATTTGAGATCTGCAATGCATTGTTTACAACTACGATTGGAGTGTTTTCGCCAGCCGGGCCTCATGTAGTCAAGATTATTGGCTACATTGAATGCCTGGAAATATTAGGGATTATGTTCCCGGATGAGTTGCGTACAAATCTCATCCTATCATCACTGCCCAAGAACTTCTCTAGATTTATTGCCAACTACAACATGAGAAACAATGAGAGGTGTCTATCAGAACTTCTAAACTCAATTCTCCAGGTAGATAGGAACAGGGGGCGTAAAAAACATGAAATACTTATGGTAAATAAGAAAAGGAAGGACCAGGAAAAGGGTCCAAGGACTTATAAACGGTCTGAAGCCCCCAAGAACCATCCCTCCAAGAATGGGAAGATCTAGAGGCCGGGTAAGGAATGGGAGGCATTATGTTTTCATGTGGAAAGCAAGTCCACTGGGAGAGGAATTGCACCCAAAAGCATGGTTATGTTAATGGTGTGTTCGTTATCATGCGTAATCTTTCCATTTATACACAGTGGGTATTATATACAGCTGTGGGATCACATATGTATTCCAATGCAGGAACCACGTAGATTTAGAAATATTACCAGAGGATAGGTGGATCTTTGAGCTGCTACTGGTGCGAGGTTGGCTGCATTGGACATTGACGATTACCACCTCTCATTGACGACAGGGATGATTTTGGTTTTACATAACTGTTATTATGTTCCTAGTGTTACCAAGAACACAATTTGTGTATCTTGTTTTGATATAGATGGAATTATTTTCATGTTTTGATATAAGGGCTATCTCATTTATAAGAACAACATATTTTATGGTATGGCACATTTAAATAATTGTTTGAATGTATTAAATTATGAGAACCAAGTGTTGGAAATAAATAATGAAACAAACTCACATGACTCATACATCACCCAGATCTGGCATCACCGTCTCGGTCATGTAAACGATAAGCACCTGACAAAGCTCTGCCATGTTGGCTGTTTATACTATATTTATCTAAAACCACTCGATAGATGTCACGTTTGTTTACAAGGTAAAATGACCAAGCCTTAATTAGGTGGAAAAGGTGAAAGGGACACAGAGCTTCTAGTATTGGTGCACACGGATGTGTGTAGACCATTTCTAGTAGATACTAGAGGTGGATATTATTACTTTATTACTTTGACTAATGATTTGAGTAGATATGACTATGTCTACTTAATGAAGTATAAGTTAGAAGCCATATAGAAATTTAAGGAATTCAGGAATGAAGTAGAGAATATTCTTGGTAAGAAGATAATGAAACTATGATCGGATCGAGGTGTAGAATATCTGCACCAAGAATTCATCGATCATCTAAAGGAGTCTGGGATTCTATCTCAGATCACTCCTCCTTATACACCATAGTGGAATGGTGTTAGTGAAAGGAGGAACCACACCTTGTTGGGCATGGTGAGGTCGATGATGAGTCATGCAGATCTTCCCTTATCCTTTTGGGGATATGCCTTACAAACATCTGCATACTCATTAAACCGAGTGCCAACTAAAGAGGAAAATAGAATTCCCTCCAAGTTATGGAATAGAGGGAAACCCATTCTGTCGCACACACATGTATGGGGATGCGAAGTGTTTGTTAAGGCCTTCGCAAGCAAAAAAATAGCACCTCGGGGAATGAGATGTATCTTTATAGGATATCCCAAGGAAACGAAAGGATATTACCTATATAACCCTTTAGATAAGAAAGTGACAGTCGCCCGGAAAGCTGTCTTTCTTGAGAGGGAGCACATAATCAAGAAGGATAGTGGGAGAAAGATTTACTTTGATGAATTTGATGCTCAAGATACATAGGAGTTGGTACCGGAACAACATCCACATGTCCTCGTGGAAGAGGTTCCAGAAACACAAGTATTGCATAGGAGCTCAAGAGAGGTAAGGGAACGAGAGAGATCTTGTTTACTAGTCACCGAGGATGGTGAATCATTATTTTTGGACAATAATTAACCTCTATCATACAAGGAAGCTATAGAAATCTAAGAAGCTACAAGATGGCTAGAAGCTATGAATTCTGAGATGTATTCCATGTATCAGAACCAAGTCTGGGTTCTGGTCGATGATCCCGTGGATGTAAAGCCGGTTGGATAAAAATGGGTATTCAAGAGAAAACTAGACATGGAAGGTCATGTTATCACCTATAAAGCAAGGCTGGTGGCTAAAGGATTCATACAGTATCAAGGAATTGACTATGATGAAACCTTATCTCTAGTTTCCATGTATAAATCCATAAGAATCATACTTTCCATAGCATCTTACCATGACTACGAGATTCGGAAGATGGATGTCAAAACAACATTCTTTAATGGGAACCTTGAATAATATGTCTATATGACACAACCATAAGGTTTTGTGACACAAGATGAAGCCAAACATGTTTTCAAGTTGTAGAAATCCATTTATGGATTAAAGCAAGAATCCAGGTCATGGAACATTTGATTTGATGAATCCATAAAATAATTTGGTTTCATTAAGAATGAATGTGATCCATGTGTTTATAAGCAGTTTAATGGGAATGTGATCATTATCCTAGTAGTATATGTTGAAGACATATTGCTTATTGGAAACGATATACCAATATTACAGTCAGTTAAGGACTGGTTGAAAAAGTGTTTCTCCACGAAGGACTTGGGTGAAGCAGCCTACATTCTATGGATGAAGATCATTCTTGATAGATCCCAGAGGATGCTTGGACTAAGTCAGGGTACATACATTAACCAAATACTAAAGAGATTTAGTATGGAACAATCCAATATGGGATTGGTTCTAGTGTCACAAGGGCTACATCTTTCTAAGATAATGTTTCCTCAGACACAACAAGAGAAAGATATAATGAGTATGATCCCATGCGCTTCAGCTATAGGATCCATCATGTATGCCATGTTATGTACCAGGCTTGGTGTTTCCTATGCACTGAGCATGGTAGGCTAATATCAAGTAGATCCAGAAGAACAACATTGGACTCCTATTAAGACTATCCTTAAGTATCTGTTAAGAACCAATGATATGTTTATGGTGTATGGAGGATATGAGGATCTTATCATTAGAGGGTTTGTTGAGGATGGATTTCAGACAGATCAGAATGATCTGAAGTCACAATCTGGATATGCTTTCGGTCTCAATGGAGGAGCTATGAGCTGGAAGAGTTCAATGCAGCCAGTTTTAGACGATTCTATAGTGGATTCTGATTGTATAGAGGCCTATAATGCAGCCAAGGAAGCCATCTGGATTTATAACATTGTCCAAGAGCTTGATGTGGTGCCTAACAGTAAAGATCCTATCACGTTGTATTGTAATAATACTACAATAGTGGCTCTTTAAAAATAACCAAGGTGAAATCGATGGAAAAAGAACATAATCCAAAACTATCACCTCTTGATGGATTTCTATCAATGGGGTGAAGTTGCTGTGAGAAGAGTGTCCATGGAAGAGAACGTGGTGGACCCCAGGACTAAAGGCCTTTCTCAGTAGAAGCATGAATATCATGTGATAGAATGAGGGTTAAAGGTTGTTAGTAGTTGTATCTAGTCCAAGTGAGATTCATTCGGAGTTGGTGGCCTACAACCCACTACTTTTTACTTTATTCATTAATAAATACCTTATCACATCATGATTGTTCTTCTACGTGACAATTCATGTGATAATGTCCAAAGGATAGCTTTTGCATTAAAGGGTCATAGCAGATCCCAGCTATGATGAGAACCCGGAAGTGCCATAACACTGTTCTTGAATATATGTTCTGTGGCCGGATGATGTTATTTGAGGAAAAAAATAGTACATGCCATTATAGCTGAGGACTCATAAAAATTTGAGGCACATTCTCAAGCTGTGCACCATTGGTAATATCCAGGAGGATATTATGAGAATGAGAACCGTCAGTAAGAAATCCACATTTCATAGTTTCATTGGATGATCCTATTTGTAGATGATTGTATTGGTCCTTAGACATTAAGATTATTATTAATGTGTGTTAAAACTCGCACAATTAGATGTATTGACGAAAAATTATGCTAACACACTGTTCGCAGTGAGGTAGGATACGTTGGGTGTGTCACGAGTTATACTGAATTACTAGAAAATGTGAGAAAGGATTTTTCCCTTCTGTTCCATAACAAATGTAGATATCTCAGACCCTTTGATGTTATTGATATAGCATAAATAAATCCACGTCCATGGTAAAGAATGGTTGAGTTCAATTCTGGAAAGTCAAAGAATGAATAATCGAGCACATGGTTTGATGGCACTAGCATGCAACCCGCTTGATTCGATATATCATCATAGAGGGATTATATTACACAATAAGCGTTCGTATGAGGTGACACATTAATGTGGTGTCAACTTCTTTCTCTTGGGTTCCTTGACCCGTTGCTAGACAGTAATCGTGGCCTTTAGGCAAGCCCGCCTAATGCCAACGAGAAAGAGGCCTAGAGGGTCACACACTAAGTGTATCCAAATATCTCAAGTATAATAAAGATTATTCTTGTATTTGGTTCAATAATTACTTAGGGAAGCTTAAAACTTTTTAGTGTTGGAGGAATAATAAAATGAAAAACCAGATATACATGTCGTGCAGATTGAATTTAAATGTCGTGTAGTTTTCATTTTGGAAAGGAAATGAAAAATGAGTACACTCCATGTATTAATGATTACATGCCGTATAGTTTTTCTAATCAGGATTTTTAGGAAATAATATCATTTTATTAACTGATATTTATTATAATCAGCATGGGAGAATGTCAATGAATTGAGGATATGACACGGGTGGTTTTTAATAAGAGTTAATGAAATAAATAAAACACGTAACACGTTTATTTATTGTCATAACTCTATAACCTCAAAACAGATTATAATTATTCTCAAAACCCCAAAATTATTACCAAATCATTATGCACAAGGATTATGGAGAATTATCTCAAGGATGAAAGAACTCCTTTCTCCATGAACGCTCTCAAGACCGAGAGAGTTCCTCCTCCATCAGATCAAGGCGGTCGAAGGTGGACATTGCAAGCGAAGGATCTTCCATGCTACCACCTAGAAATCCCTTCGGTGACATCCATAGATACGTGGAGGATGTGTGGATCACCGCTATAACTTGTAAGGGTTCCTCCAACCCATAAAAAAGGTATTATCCAAAAAATATAAAAATATAATGCCTTCGGGATTTTGGAGTAATATAATACTTTGGAAAAACATAAATAAAGCCAACTAAATAATCAAATAAATAAAAAATGAATAATTTAATAATGTGTTGGAATATAACTAAGTGTCATGTTATATGTAACAAAAATTAAAGACTAGAATACTCAAATAATGACTCAAAATGACATGGTCCTGAACACCACGATGGTGCCATCTCCAAACTCCAATCCATCCTGCAAGGAAAAATTATAAGATGGGTTCTTTTACCTTGTCCAATCATGTATCCATGTAATCTATTAGGGTACCAAATGATGGCCAAGACAAGGTGGAATTATAAATTAGTAAGTCAAAACCACCATTTCTAAACATAACCAATCTGGTAATAAGTGTATGAAATAATTCAATAAATGAGTGTATTAATTGTTTCAACAATTAAATTAATTCCAAATCAATCGGTTTCAACACCATACTAGAATATCTTCGAGCATGTCTCACAACCATGAAAACCAAAACCATATAACCATGGAAAAACATATCATTTATTGGTACTAGGACCAAATGTCTATGAGCATGTCTTATGTCCATTTCAACCATAACATTATAACCATGATATAAATTACACAAATCTAGGTTAAACCGCTATATAATAATTTCAACAATAAATTATGTCCAATATTGATATAAAATCATTTTAGAATGTGTTAGGTCTAGTTCTTGTATATAAGAATTTCATAATATCATGGGTCCAATCCTGATATATAAGAATTTCAACTTGTATCACTAAAAATAGCAAGCTATATAAGTATTTGAGCTTGTCTTAGGGCATATCATGATATATAATAATATCAAAATTTAATTAGGGGGTATCCTAGTATATATGAATTTCATCCCATAAACCAGGCCAATTCCCCATATATGCATTATGATAATAAAACAAGGCCAACTCCCCGTATAAGAATTTCAACATAGAAATAACAGAACCTGTCATAGAAACAAGGATATAATAATATCACAACACAAGGATCAATGGTTAATTATGAAAATTACCATTTATATTTTAATTACACATTCCATTTATCCACTGGTCATAAACCTACAAAAAAGAAATCATATCAATAATCTGGCCAATTCTAAGTGAGTCTATATCATGAAATCACACAAATTCCATGTCATGCCAAACACAGTTTAAGTCAATTAAAAAGTCATTTATGAACATGGGTTTGATCACCTGAATGGTAGCCATTATCCATGTTAATAGCCTAGTGGATCCAAAGGGACTCTCAGGAATAATCCATTTCATCATTTAGAAAATTCAAGTGCACGCTATGTTGGTGAAACTGTAATATTTCACATAATTGAAAATTATCAAACCATAGGGTTATGGTTTAGAACCCCTACCTTTATTTGGAGAATAACACAAAACATTCAATGGAAATACCCAATAAAGATGAAGGTGAAGAAGACCACAAGGATAACCTAGATAAAAAATCCAAATCAAAACCAACAACACCCACTATCAAGGGATTACACCATAACAGATGGGGATCACAGATAGAGAAGGGATAAAAAAACCAAAACCACTTACTGGGGATTAGATGTGTGATCATGATGTCCAAAATCAAGAGAGACAATCCAAAATTAGTAGGAAGATTCCATTGGGCTCAAAAGAAAAAGTTGCACATGAGGGAAATAGATCAATCCCATGAATGAAACTTTTTAAAAAAGTTATTGGGAAATTACCTATAATTTAATTCAGTTACAAATAATGTATTTATTTTTTGAGGGATATGCCGACTAACATGTCACCTCAGGGGTTTTTAACACTTCTTGAACATTACACAACATGTAATTCTTTCATGGTGCGTAATAATTTCATGTATTGAACCAGGATCAAGGATGTGCCAAGAAATAGTTATGCATTGTGTAACTTCATTACACAATATATAATTTCATTACAGACAACCTTCAACCAGTTTCCCACTAAAAGAACCCAAACCACCACTAAAGCCATCCAAAGCATGGAAAAACCTTTTAACTCATATAGAAAATTTATACCCGGACACCATTAATTCAAAAAACATACATCCTCATACTGAAGGTCATTTTCCCAAATAATGCTCTCCATATTTGAACAATACTCGACCACCAAGGATCAATCAAAAAACTCAAAGAGGGATGTACCTCGAAAAATACAGGATCGTACATCTTCTATTGAGCTAATACAAACATGGTAAACCCTTCCTAGATATCTCTCATGATGGGTACATCTATTCCTTCCCATCAACGACCCTTTTCTTGATATTTTTTGACACCACAGTAGCCTTTATTTGATATACATCTCATCTCCATTGTAAGGAAAGATATCCTCTTAGGTTTCGACAACAACTGGTAGTTCAGTTCAAGGTAGTATGGCCACCCACCATGAAAAAAGTGAAGTAGCATGAAATATATTTTTTGGATTAAAATGATTGTTAAAAACCAAAACCTTTCATTTTAAAGGGTTCGACAACTATACTCTTATTACCCATGTGTCTTCTACCCAACATGTAAACCATTTAAAATAACATTAAATATTCTAATAAAAACTGTAATAATAAAACCTAAAGAATTAAAATAAATAAAAATATAATATAAAAATAATAAATATATAGTAATAGTAATCATAATTAAATGTACAATAATAAATAATAATTAGTCTACATATTTATATATCAATAATTTATATACTAATTTAAATATAATTAAATATTTTTATATATTACTTTTTATATAATATATATATTATATACATTATTTATATTTATAAACTCTCACATAAATATATATTAATTAGTTTAAATAATTATATATTAGTTATTTATATACTTAATTTTATATTCTAGTTTTATAGGTGTATTTTTATATTTTGTAATTATTTTTCATTAATATTTAATTTAAATACAATATGTATATAAGGAATATTTTGAATTATTTTTACATACATGTTTATGGTTTTTAATGTATTTTTGTGTGCATATAGTTATATTAATTTACATATGTATTCTTATATTGAATTTTGAGTACGTATTTAGGATGATGATTATAAATCTTCATGGTAAATTTTCTTGGAATTGATAGGGTTTGCATTCAAATTTATATTACAATTATACATTTACACTAATTATTAGATATTTTGACTGTTAATTTTCTTGAAAACTCCAATAGAAATTTTGGAAGTTTCCATTTTAAATTTTCAATGAAAATTTCCATGTATGTATTTATGTATAAATTGAATGTTTCTGGTGTAAATTATCACTTGATAATTTATAAGGAATATCCATTAAATTTTTTCAATGAAACTTTCCACATCCAATTTACATGTTTGTATGTATGATTTGAAAATTTTCTGTGTAAAATTACACAGGAAAATCAAAATTTTAATTTATATATATGTGAGAATGTGTGTGTGCGCGTACACATGATTTTTTTCATATATTCATTAAAATTTATAGTAAAAATATTCACATGAAATTTCTCGTATATATTTACATGGTAAATTTTTAATGTAAGTTTCCAATATATATGTTTTCAAAATTTACTATGTAAAGATGAAATATTAATTTACTATGTATCATTATATTGTATATTGATATTATTGTGTGTGTCAGTGTGATTTTTAATAAATAATTATATTTATTATGTTTTATGGAAAATATATATTTTTATTTTTCACTCAAAGTATTATGTAGAAATTAAAATTAGAAATTTCCATTGAAAATTTTCATGAAAAGTTCTAAATGTAAAATTTCATTGTAAATTTATAGTATAAGTATGTGTATGTATGTATATATATACATATATTAATATATATTTATGATTTTATGTATGTATACACATATAATAATATATATTTATATAGATACAATTCATGTATGCATGCATGTATACACTTGAAATTTTCATGATAAATTTCAACGAAAAATATATTGTATATTTATATTTGGATACACACACCAATATATATACAATAACACTCAAAGACATACAAAAATTGCATATAAAATAAACATTTAAAATATTAATTGGAAGTATAATGAGAATTTAAACCCAATGTTTCAAAATAAATTTTTCACTAAAAATTTCCATTGTAAACGTTCAATGCAAATTTCTAGTGAAATTTCACATTTTTTATTAATAAATTAATATATTTGAATTTTAATTTTAAATGGGAATTTGAAATGTAAATTTCATGTGTAAATTTGAACTATAAATTTCTAGTGGAAATTTGTACGTGATTATTTATGTGAAAATTTTAATTGTTGAAACATGAACTAAAATTTTCTAGTGAGGATTTGTTATAAAAGTTTATACTGAAAAGTTTCCTAAATTTTATTATTTTTATTTATGTATTAGAGTATTTTTATTATAATTAAATGAGGAAAATTATATTTTCATGGAATCCTGCATCGTCTCAGTGTCTAGCTCTAAAAATATTCTTATTAACATTCTAATGTCATACATGGAAAAACAAGGGTCTTCAAACTTATTAATTACCGCGGAGAAGTAAAAAATGATTCCCTTAAAACCAAAAATTCACTTAAAGCTCTTGATACTCACCTGACACAAAATATGCCACTCGATCCTTGATTAACATCCAAACACCTCCTTAATATGTTATAACTCATGGAATTATATTCCGAATCATAATATTCAAAACACCTCCAACTTTGGAAACACATAAAAATCATTTTTCCTATAAAATTCAAAACTCATAATAACACATGTCATTAAAAAATTCCTAAAATAAATTTTTTTATCCCTGTAACTCCTGATAGTAATCTAAATACATAGTAAAATCTACCCAGGCTATCAATTTACCATCAGCCAACCATGTTCCATCTCTGAACTCCAATCATGATTTTGCTACGTAACTTCAAAACCAGGGCATGAAATTCACAAAAACCGGAGCCTCCAACTCATTAACATCCCTAAAACATAGACCATTCTCCACCACACATATCTATCCCAAGAATCCAAAGAATAACTATCTAGTTTATCTCCACAATTATCACACTCCCTAATATAAGGCTCTACTTGCAATGTATGATTCTAAATCATGATGCTCCCCACTACAGGATATGCCTTTTGAAAATGCATTTTCAATGGTCCAATCACTCACTCGATGCAGCTTCTACCTCCTTGTACTTAATTATATGCTATTGAACCAGTCAATACTTTATTATCCCACAATTCATAATGTGAAAATGCATATTTGTGGTGGTCTATTTGTGACAGGTCCATTGCCCCTCGGAAATAATCCCTATGGTCGAACTATTTGCGATGTGATGGAATTCTAATCGTAAATAGTACTAAATAATCAATTATTTGAGATGGAAAAATCTAATTGAAAAAACAATTTTCGTGCATCTAAGACATAATGGGAGAACCCTTATTTGCAACATGTATTAACTCCTACAACTAATAATGTTCACCATATAATGTATTTGTGACAAGAATTTATAACTCTTCATAAAACCTCTGTTAGAATAAGATTATTTGTGATGGGTCCTGTCAGAAATATATTTTTAATCATCGACAATTTTATTTATGGTGGGTGTTATTTGCGATGGGTTCTATTCTAAATAATAACATTTTCAATTAGAATCACTTTACATATATGTTTTTTGCTACTGACTTAACCTATATATACTCCCAACAAATTTTTTCCCCATTCCACCTTTGACATCTCCTCTCTTCTCCACTTTGCTTATTTGTTCTCCAAATTTTAATTTATTCTTTTAAAAGTTTTTAATATTATGGGGAATTAAATTTTCATCATTGAATGTGAAAAAATCTTCAGGTTTAAGGTTTTTATTTTATGTTTTTATTTTTAAATTATTTTATTTTATTTTATTTTATATTAATAATTATTATTATTTATTTGTAGTAATTTCTTTTAATTAGAATTACTTAGTTTTACATTTCAGTAGTTATTTTTAAGTATCAATAATTATTTTTAATTATAAGTATTTAGTTTTAATTACAAACATTATTTCTAATTAGAAGTATTTAGTTTTAATTATTAATAAAAATATTAAATTCGAAGTAATTTTTTTTAATTTTATGTAAATAGTTTAAATTAATAGTAACTAGTTTTAATTATGAGTTATTAGTCTTAATTATCACAATGTAATGGTAATTATCATAAATTATCAGTAATTATTAGAATTTAGTGGTAATTAATAGAAATTAGATGTAATTATTAGAAATTAGAGAAAATTATTAGAAATTACCTGTAATTATTTTAAATTAGAGTTAATTTTTAAAATTAGTGATAATTACTACAAAAATAACTATAATTAGAAAACATTAAAAGAAATGACTGTGAACTAGTAAAAAGTACTCGAAACAAGTCAGAATTAATTGTACTTGGTAAATATTTATAGAACATATTAATAAAAAATAATATTTTAAAGTAGTTTGCATTAATTAACAATAATAATTAATTAATAATTTATACTTATTAGTACTATTTTTTTTATAAATTTAACATAAATATTATTACTTGTAATACAGTTAGTAAAAGTTAGTGGTAATGTGCACAAATTAGGAATAATCTGTAAAAATCAGTCGTAATTATTAGAAACTACTATTAATTATTTGAAATTAGCGATAAATAATAAAATTAGAAAAAATTCGTATAAAAATATTACTAATTAGTAAACATTAGAATAAATGAGTGAGAATTTGAAAACTTTAGTGGAAATGAGTGGTAATTATTAAAAATAGCTGAAATAAGAAAAAATTCACATAACTTAGTAAAAATTTATAGATCTATGTAATAAATAATAATATTGAAAATTAATTATCAGTAATTATCAGTAATTGTTAATTAATAATTACAAGTAATAAACACTAATTTTTAGTCATTAATAGTAAATTTTATTAAATTTAATACAATTAGTATGAATTAGCGTTAATGAGTATAAATTAGTAGTAATCAATAAAAATTAGTGGTAAATATTATAAATTAGTTGTAATTATTATAAATTAGTAGTAATTATTTGAAAATAGAAGTAATTATTAAAAATTAGTGATAATTACTACAAAAATACCAGTAATTTGTAAACATTATCAAAAATTAATGTGAATTAATTGAAAATAATGAAAACAACTAGGAATTTATAACAAATTGCCAAAATGAGAAGTAATTAATAGAAATCTGTAATAATTTATAGATCTTAATAACAAATAATGATATTTTACTATAATTAGTATTATGTAATATTAATTAATAGTTAATAATTAGTACAAATTAAGACTAATTATTTGTAATTAATGATAAATATTAGTAATTTTAAAACAATTAGTAAAAATTAGTGGTAATCATAAAAAAATAGTCGTAATCAGTAAAAATCGGAAACAATTATTAGAAATTAGTTTTATTATTATAAATTAGCGGTAATTATTATAAATTAGTAGTATTTATTTAAAATTATTGTTAATTAGTAAAAAAATACCAATAATTAGTAACCATTATCATAAATTAGAAAGAATTAGCAAAAATTAGTGGAACTGAGTGAAAAATAGTAAAAATTAGTGAAAACAAGCTGAAATTAACAGAAAATGGTAATGATTTATAATTCGTATTAATAAATTATAATATTTTACAAAAATTTGTATTAATTAATAGTAATTAGTAAGTAGTAATTATTAATTAGTATTAATAAACACTACTTTTAGGTAACTAATAGTAAATATTAAATTTTTTAAAATAACTAGTAAAAATTTGATGTAATTAGTTCAAATTATTGGTAATTAGTAAAAATTAGCTATAATATTTAGAAAGTTTCTATACTTATTATAATTTAGTGGTAATTATTATAAAATTACATGTAATTAGTAAAAAATAGAGGAAAAAGTTGGAATTAGAATCTAATAAAAGAAAAGAGTGGGGTTTAGTAAAAATTAGCAAAAACGAGCAAGAATTTGTAAATAAAAGTGAAACCGTGTGAGAATTAGTAAAAATTAGCGAAAACAAGCATGGATTAGTAAATATGAGATAAAATTAGAAGTAATTATCCAAAATTAACCAAAATTAACCAAAATTAACAATAATTAGTAATAGAAAGTCAAACAAGAGGTGTGAGGAAGGCATGAAGTGGAGAGGATGAGGGTGACGATGAAGTGAAGGAATTTTGGTGCCCTCGAACCTAGCAGTACAAAAATTCTTCCCCTCTTTGGTCACCACCATCCCCTTTACTACCTGATTCCCTTGAGGGAAGCATAAAGTAGATGCGATGTAGACAATGATGAAGGGAATGAATTCTAGGGTCCCTTGCATTCAAACCATTTGGAGGAGAGGCAATTATGTGAGTTTACCTATGCATACCTCTCCTCTAAAAAGTCTAACTGCAAGGGAAAAAATAAATATTTCCCTCTGTTATCACCTTCATCCCCTACACTCCAGGCTTCCCTGCTGACCCTAGGTCGGCCTTCAATTTACCTTAATTGTAATGAATTGTAATTAGAAGTAATTATAAGTATGGAAATATAAATAATTAGTGGTAATTTGATAGAATTGATCATATTTACATGTAAATTTTAATTTTAAAATTTCTATAATCTTTTTTGGATAGTTTTTTCCTTATATAAGATTAATCATAAATAATTATTTTTATTTTTCATTTTCTTTTGAATAATATGATAGAATGAGGTAAGAAACAATCTTTATTATAGGATTTCAATTGGATAAATCACGACAGAGTTATATCAATGTCTGTTTAATTATCGCCAGCAATTTTTGTGAAACAGAAATCAATGTCTAGGTTATTATCTCCACAAAATTTTGTGAAATGGATATTGATGTCAGTGTAATTATCTTTGTAAATTAATTTACACAGATAACAATTTCAGTTTTATTATATCAAATTTTTTTTGTGAAATAGATATATATGTTAGTATTATTATCTCTAAAAAATATATTTAAAGTATATCTATATTGGTCTTATTGTATCCACAAAATTTTTTAAAAATTAGTTCCCTCATGAACCTAGGTTTTAATTTTTTTAAGAATATCAATTTTAGTGTTGTTATATCCCCCAAATTTTAATTGTGATATTTTTTTATTCAGGGAAGAGTTATATTCACTAACTAATTTAATGTCTTGGAGTTGAAGATGATTCCACTCGTACCTTAATGTTGGAAAGATCACCGATCGAAAGAGATCATATCGCTCCTTGAGGTCTTTAAATGAAAATAGAGGATCCTTCATTGTCAGGTACCTGTTCTTCAATTCTTCATGGAGGTGGTGATGATGGAATATTAGGGCTCAAGAATGGTCTTGACCATAAGTATGATTGGAAGGTTTAATCATCTCACTAATACAGTGTGCATAAAGAAGCATATAAAGAGCCAAAATACATCACATGTAGTTATATCAAGAAATATCATGAGGGATGAATCAATGATTTGTAATATTAGCCATGGGAGAAAATTTCTTAATTATTTTATTAACCATATAGCCATCGTAAATTAGTACTCTTGATAATGTGTTGTGAAATGGATCAGGTGCTGATTGAAACAATGAATATTTTTTTGTAATTAGTATGAAAACATTGATCAAAGGCAAATAGATAGAGAACGTAAAGCTACATCGAATATTATTAATGGTGAAGAGGAATGTAATTCAGGGAAAATATAATAAAAGAACTAAATGACAATAAAGAACACAATGTATATCACCAAGAGGGTGATATTCACATTATATTAATCACATGTATATATATGAAAGAATTCCAAATGGTCATGAACCCCATTAATGTTTTCCATTATAAAAGGTTTTGAAAATTAGTTGTTATTGTAAATTAAAAATTACAACATCCATAAATTATAATTCATAAATACCAAGATAATTTTTCACACCTGAATGATTTTTATTTCTCTTGACAGTTCACACCCGATGGAATTTTTTATTATGTCTCTAATACACCCAAAGGAACTTTTCTCTCTATAATGTTTACTTCATCTTATATACTATCGATCATCATAACTGGGACACACATCTTGATCTATATAACTAAGAATACATTCAATACGTGTACCATCATTATATATTCACAAAACACTGTCGACTCTTCATTATATGTCGTCAACATGACATTGTCTAGATCATCATCATCTTCATTTCATTCCTTTTTGTCATCTATACACATGATCTTCTACAAACACAATATCCCCTTATTGGTTCTCTCTCATGGTGTCTATATCATGGATTTCTCATCAGTATCTATTCGCTCATCATTTTTTATCCCTTGATGACCATCAATTAATCTACAACTTTCTTCTATCACATAACATTTAAAATTAACTATTTTTTTTCATTTCGTTATTTGTATTCATCAAGGCCTCTGACTTTCCACACATTTTATCCTAGAATCTCTAGTATTCCTATGAAGTTGACAATTTCTTGTGCTCCTTGCACATGTCTTACAGATATCTTATAATTTCATAGAGAATTTTTTCCTCCAACAGTTTTGACACCCCATAATACACACCTCATTTCCCATAACAATGACCCTTTGTTTTTATCTCTTTTTAAAATTTAAAACAATCCCAACAATATCCACCTAAATTTAAAATTTTAAAACCCATTACTATCTCCACCATCATCATCTTTATCATCACCAACTCTATGACCATTCACTCCAACATCATTTACTTCACCAAAATCAAATCCATCATAATTGACTTAAGCATAAATGTATTTTTATCACAATGTATATTCACCATTCCATCATGATCATCACAAATCCATGATCATCAGATTCACTACCACTATTGAGGATGAGCCCGAAATCTCAGTGGATGTAGTCAAATATAATAGAAAAAAATTCACCTAAAGGATTTCTCACACAAGAATGACTTTTCTTTCCCTTGACATTTGACACATGAAGAGATTTTTATCTCGATCACTAATATTCCCACAGTAAAATTTCTCTCTCAGGATCATGCCATATTGTGTTCCCCCAATCCTCATAACTTGGACTTGATGCCTAATTACTGTATCCTGGAAGGGGATTGATTCATGGCATTGTCATCATCTCTTCCCATGTCATTATCGATGTTTCATTCTTCGTTTTTAACATGATATTTTTTTCATAGTCATCATCATCACTTCATTTGTCGTCTTCATCTATTCGCACGAGATGCAGCAAACTTAGTGGCCCCTTCCATGATTTATCCTGTGACAACTACATCTTGGCCTTCCACACATGAACCCTTCGTTTAATGTTCATTATCCACCATAGTAGCCCTTGGTTTAATTAAAATTAACCTCTAACTTATGGAAAAATATCCTATTAGGTTTTTTATGTAACAGAGATTCCACTTCAAGGTAGGTTTAACGCCCACCTAGAAATAAAGTGAGGTGGAACAAAATATAGTTTTAGATTAAAATGATTTTTAAAAATCAAACACTTTAATTTTAAATAGATTTAGATCTATATTATCCCACCCAATGTTTAAGACATTTTAAAAACCAACATCAAGCTCTTAAATAAAAACTATAATTATAAACCAAAGACAATTAAAATAAATAAAAATATAACATAACAATAACAGATATATAGTAATAGTAATAAAAACTAAATGTATAAAAACAAATAAAAATCAGTATATATGTTTATATGTCCATTATTTATATTTTAATTAAAATATAATTAAATATTATATATATTGTTTTTTATATTATATATATATATATTTGATACACTATTTAAAATTTAAATTATTTATATTTATACACTTTCACATAAATATATAATAATTATTTTAAATATTTATATACTTTTTATTTATACACAAAATTATATATTCTTCTCTTGTACATGAATTTTTAATTTTTTATATAATTATATATATATTTATTTTAAATATAATATATATGAGGAGTATTTTGATGTATTTTTAAATACATGAAAAAGGTTTTAAATGTACACAATTTTCATGTATTGTTATAATTATTCATGATAATTATAGTTCGATATATTTATGTTTACATTTTTAAAATGTTTTAAAAATAAAAGTGTATTACATCATTTTTTCATTTAATCCATATATTGAAATTACAATAAAGGTTAATATTATAATTTGAATTTCAAACATTCAAAATTATATATTGTTTATGGTGTTTTAAAAACAGAAATTATAATTTCCATTATTTTATAAATAATTTTATATATATATATATATATATTATAACGTTTAAAAAAAAAATTAATTTTCATTTCATACATTCAAAAAATGAATAGTAATATAAACTATTTAAAAAACGTATTAATAAAGAAAAATAAAAAAAGAAACCGGATATGTATGTATGTCCGTATGCATGAACATAAAATTTTTAGTGTCAATTTTACCCTATAAAATTTCACTTCACATTTATAATATTGTATGTATATGCATGCACATGTATGTTTTTATATATGTATGCACCATTTTTAAATATACACATATGTATATATAAATTTAAATTTTAAAATTGATTTTTTGCAAAAAAATACATATTGTATTGACATTATGAAATATATAGTGTGTATAAAATATAAATAATTAATTTTCAGTGGATATTTAAGTGTAAATTAGATATATTTTCATCATAAATTTTAATGTAAATTTGAACCATGGATTTCATGTAAAAACATACGTAGGAAATTTCTAGTGTAAATTTTCATTGTAAAATTTCAGTAAAATTTTACTTTATATATTTACATGTCAATATATTTTTACTATAAATGTAAATATATAATTATTTTAGATTCTAAAAAATAAAATTTCAAACATTAAATTCCAGTGAAAATTTTGAGTATAAATTTCTTATGATAAATATAAAATTCTAATGCAAGTTTAAAATTTATGTATGTATGTATGCATAAAAATATATTAATATACATCTATATTATTATATCAAATTTTGAGTGTGAAATTAGATTGAGGAATATAAATTTTGATTGTAAATTTTTATATAACTAAAAATTTTCACTATAAATTTTCATTGAGAATTTCGGTAAAAATTGAGGATATTTGCATTTGACATTCTAACTAAAATTTCATTAAATATTTCCATGTTTGTCTGTATGTATACATTGAAAATTTTTAGCATAAATTTTCACTTGAAAATTTATAATGAATATCAATTGAAGATTTGTAATGAAACTTTTCAGTGCAAATTTACATCTTTATATACATACTCTAAAACTTTACAGTGTAAATTTACATTAGAAAATAAAATTTATGTGGATGATTTTATTATATTAATTCAAATATACACTATAAATAGTATCTTTAATTTTTTTTTATATTTGTAATTTAAATACTGATTGTAAATTTGTTGTGTAAAATTTCAATATATATGTTCTAAAAATTTACAATGTAAAGTTTCACTAAAAAATCACTATGTATTAGTATGGTCTATATTGATATCATTGTATGTTTGTGTATATTTTTTAGTATTAATTTCTATTGATTACATTTTGTGGTCAATATATTTTGGAAGTTTGCACACAATGTTTTTTGTACAAATTGACCTTAAAATTTTCTATTAAATTTTTTCCTGAAAAGTCCTCAATGAAAATTATCATAGGAAATTTATAGTATAAATATGTGAATGTATGTATATATATAATATATTAATATAGATTTACTAATGTATGTATGTATGTATATAAATATATTTCTATATATGTGTATATGTACAATGCATATATACATGTATGTATACACTGTAAATTTTTATGATAAATTTCCAAAAAAATATATTCTATATTTATATTATGACACAAACACACATATATATAAACTCACACTCACACAAATTTCATATAAAATAAACATTAAAAATTTTAATTGTATGTCTTATGATAATTTTCATTCAAATTTTCTAATGAAATTTGGAACTAAAAATTTACATTGTAAACATTTAATGAAAATTTCTAGTGAGATTTCACATTTTTCATTTATTCACTAATATATATTCACTATAATTTCAAGTGGAAATTTAAATGTAAATTTTTTTGGATATTATAATTATATATTTTAGGTGTAAAATTGTGCATGAAATTTCCATATATAATTTCCTTAATTAGTTTGCATTGGAAATTTCCCTAAGAAATTATTAATTTAAATTTTCATTGTAAAATCAAATTATTTTTTTTATTTGTAAATATATTTTTACTAAGAGTTTAAATATGAATTTATTTCAAAATATGGGTATTCAAATTTTAATTAAAATTATAATTATACTTTTTTGGATAATTTTCATTATTGAAACATGACCAAAAAATTTCTAATGGGGATTTGGTCTATAAATTTCTAGTGAAATTTTAGCTAAAAATTTATATTTTTATGTTTTAAAATATTTGTATTATGATTTTTTGTGTAAATATGAATTTCTATTAAAATTTTCAACAAATCATTTTTATAGAAATTTTCAATTACTCTCAAACACACTCACACACCATACATCTAGAAAGGCAATTCATATCCTCCTTAAGGAATAACCTAATATAGAACAATTTTATTTAAAAATTTAATGTTCTGACGACCCTATATTACTAATGCCCAAAGGCTCAATATCCACACCAGCCCCTTTTCTATAGTGATGACTGATTTTCTTCAGTCTGTAAGGGCTCCTTCATTTTATCCCTCTACATGTCATTCAGTCAAGTTGGAACCTGACCCCAAATACCATGAAGATCCTTCTCCCTCTCCATCATTAGAACAGGAAATGCTATCATTCGACCATCACAACCTCATTGCCTAGTCCGTCACCACCTTTAATGTATCTAACGATGTCATATGAGCACCAATATCGTGTCACCAGTATTAGAGCCCTAAGTTGCAAGTGCCACCCATCCTTATGAAATCATCCATCCAAAGATACACCATCCTGATTTCCACGACCACCACGACACCCCTCCTCACTATTGTCACATATTGTTCTATGTTTTTTTGTTGCCACCACACTAGTTATCGAATTCCATGCCTGCACGCCACCCATACATGGGCTAATCACCATGTTTGATCATCTGTAAATTCAACGAAATTCCATGAAAAAATCATTCTTTCAGTCCTAGTTTTGAATGGGTTATATCAAGAGAAAAGAAATTATATTTAGGGGAGAAATAGATTTATAATATTGTTACAGGTAATGCAAAGAGGATAGAAATAGAAAGTGCATAAATGGAGAGAAATATATTTCTCTCCTACTATTGTTTTTAAATCATTTCAAAATTGGAAAGATTTGGAAGGAAATGATGGTGAAGAGTTATAAATATTTTAAAATTTCAAATTTATCCATATTTTCTTCTTGTATCATAAAAGAATTTCTTTTTTCTCCTTTAAAAAGATTTTCCAAACAAGAGGGAGTGAAATCCAAATCATTTCTTTTCTTTTACTATGTTATTGATCCAAGTAGAAGAGGAAAATCACAATCATTTATTTTCTATTCATCTCTTTTATAGACTATCAAATCATTTCATTTATTTTTCAAAAATCTCACAAAACACAATGTTAATTATAGTCAAATATATTATTCTTTTAAACCAAATTTGGATCTCAATTAATTTGACTTTGGATCTCAGTTAAATACACTATTCATATGCATTTTACCCTTATGGTCAGAAAGGAATTATCAGTGAGAATGAGTGAAAATGTGTAGTAGAGGAGAGAATGAGAACATATATGTATATGGGGTTATAGGGAGTTAGATGTGGGAGGTTTAGTGGAGAATTCAATATAGGGGGAGAATAGTAATTTTATAGCTAGAGTTTTGGTGGCCGCATGAGAGGGGGGCTCCTTGGGCTTTTCTCAAGTCGGGAATATGCATGACCTATGTATTTTATTACTTCTTTTCCAAATATAAATAATCCCAAAATCAGATTCTTTATCTTGTCAATATCACCTTCCACGCCTCTTATTTCAAAAATTTAAAATATTTATCCTCAAATAAATTTCAACTGCATATGTTTAGTATCCGGGGAGAGGGGAGGGTGATCAGGTATTCATACCATGTGAAACTATTTTTTATATCCTCTATTGGGTGACCTTAGAAACCCTAAGGATGTGTATGATGATCTGCAAGGAATGAAACTACATGGCCCTTGGCTCCATCTTTACTGACCAATACATGCTCTTATTGAGAATGATTTCAGGATATCATATTGAACCCCACACCCTCAAACAATGTACTCAAATTATTTGAGTAATTTAGGCACAAAAGTAAAGAGATTTTCTCTTGGATTTTGTATCCCCTTCTCTCATAATATAGGCATTGGTAAATTATATTAAAAAAATAAAATCATGGTTTATTTACCATGAAAAACTATGTGGGTTTTATTATTATTATGAAATATGTGTTACATTGGACCTTCTATTTTATTGGTCCTCTACTAGGGCCTTTTTTGTTGGTGGGCTCTATGATGGGTTGTGGGGTGTGGGTAGTTCGGTGGTCTGTTCGATTGGGTTAATGTTCCTCTGAAGTACCACATCTTGTCTTTCCACCATGACGATATACTGCTTCTATTCCCTATTGGATGCTGATCAACTTCCATCCAATGTATATCATAACCTTATTTTTTTGTTTACCAATGATCCATGTCACCACCACCCATCATATCCTTTACTTACCCATGTCCAAGGTTTATCATCATTTTCTGCACCATCTTTATACTCTGGATCCTTCAATACTCGCTCCACTGACCACATGTCCATTCCTCACCTTCTATTCTTGTTAGTTGTCTCCTCAGCACCTGCTCACCCTTATTGTCTCTCCTCGTTTTTCTGGGCATCCGTTATTGATGCTCGTGGTTCATTGGGTTTTCTTCTGCATTGATCCAGACATGAGTTCTTTCTTTCCCACATCATCACACCTCCCCTATTCCACTCATCTTCCCTATTATAGAGCTCAGTACTCACGAGATCTGTCTATATTACATGGAGGATCTACCACCATAGAGGCACCCTTTTGATTCTTCATCACTTTTGGGTTCCATATTTGTGATATTTTTCCTTTTCATTTTGGTTATGAATTTTATTTTCTTATTTTATTTCTACTCTAAGTGTCAGGGTTTTGTGCATGAGTTCATCTTACCTGGAGGTGTATGCTACCATCCCCATGTCTCTATCAATATGAGTCCTAGGGTGGAAAGGGCCTCAATCATGGATAGTTTCTATGGTCCTCTTGTGTAGCTTATCTCTATCTACTAATTTTTTTTGTTTGTTGGAGATTTATTTACATAATAATAAATTTCTCTGGTGTGGTAACATTCCCTCACACATCATTGAATTCACGCTGGCTATGGTTATATTAGAATTTTATTATTTTCCAAAACGTCACATTATACTAGGTCATAGTATAATGAAATTCCAGAGTCTATCCCACGGGGAACATAAACTCCTACTGGCACCCTATGGATTGGGACCTTTTGGCATAGAATTCATTCCAAGTTTTCTCAATTTGAGAATGTTAATCTAGATAGTTGAGAGTTTTCTTCGTGAAAAAGGGGTATTGGGATCAATTTTAGGTATCTGTAGAAAAATTGATTTTAATTCTAACTTGGTTGGATCATAAGGTTTAGGCTACGAAGAAAGAGGAGGTATCCTGTTTATTCCGATCAAATCAACTAGTTCTACTTTAGAGTTAACTGTTACATGATAAGGAAACAGTGACAGCCTAGATGCATTAATCTTGGATTCTAACGCAGAATGTATTTTAGGCTATTATTCATAGACTAATATACTCTAACCTAGATAGGGTCATTCAATTGAATACCCAATTTTTAGATATGTTCAAATGAATTGGATATATGATGATTATTTATCCTGACTAATAATCCCTAAGGTTACCAATTTAATATTTAACGATTTATTAATTCTAATACACCTACTCTCAATCCATACCATGGACGGTTTAGGAACTCATTATAGGATGGAAAGTAGGTGAGGAACGAATCAACATTGTTCTTAACATTCTAATAATGATTGAATTTAAAAGGTTCAAAATCATAAAACAATTGGGATTCACTAAAGAGTAGGAACATGAAATCTGAGATAGGAAATGTAAATCATAATTAACTCAGCATCTTACTTGGAATGAGAATGGAAATGGGTTATACATGAGCACTTTGATGGTCGGTGACGAATTAAGGTATTTATGCGCAAACAGAATGTAGGTGATGTCGAAACACAGTCCAAGATTCTTGTGTTAAAAAAAATAATTAAAGAGATGAATAAATTTAGTGTTTAGGGTTTAGGGAACAAAAGTGAAAGAGAGGGTAATGAAAAACAATAATTTCTATACTCTGGAAGATCTATCAAATTCATTATATAGCTTCTTAATTTATAGGTGAAAAATTACACGACGTGTAAAGGGATTTGCATCATGTAATGCCAATCTATGAAATTCTCCACGGATTTTAATTCTTATGCATATCTTATGCATATCTCATGTGAGATATAATGTTTGAGTACTATCACTTCATGTATTCCAGACTCATGATGTGTACCTTATTTCTAGCTATATCTTCATAGTATATTTCTCATTTAATGGGTTTATGACATGTATTGTCCATTCATTATGTGTAATTGCTTCATCACTTGAATTCTTCATGACTTGATTTATGACTTTATTCACGACTTTTTGGATGCTTTTAAGCCCTACTACATGACATGTATCGCTATTTCACAACATGTAATAGGTAAATTATTCTCTTTTTCTGTTTTTATCCTTCTAAACCTTTGAAGCAATATTTCTAAAAAAATCAGCATATAATAAGAGCATTATCAAATAAATAATTAAAATACTTCATTAAATGAAAAAAATTATATATGATTCTAGGTAAACAAATTCCCCCACACTTGAACAATTTCTTATCCTCATGAAAAAGGGTCTCAATAGTTATTTCAAAAAGATATGAAATTTTTTGAAACATTAAATATTCATTATGTCCATGAAAATGAAACTAAAAGAATTTTGAAAATTTTAGTCTCCAAAATAAACCCTACATAGAAAATTTGTCATGTCTCATAGCTCAGTTCTTTAAAAAAATTCTAATCTTTTAATTACAATATCTTAACTATTCCTTTAATTTTATACCCATTTTCAATTTACCTCATAATGAATTTTCTCTCATCACTCATGGTAAAATGAAATTGGAGTTATGTTATTACCCTGAGTACATTCTCCTAACCATAGGCTTGATGTTTTTCTATGATCCTTACCTTGTGAAGACATATACATAATTAAACATTAGGGCTTTTTCAATTAGGTTCTAATAAATATGAGTCTAGGGGTAGGTGGGTAAATAGTGAAAATCAAGCTCAAAAGGAGAGAAATATCTAAAGTATAATAAATTAATGTTGTGAAAAGTGTAATACAATAAATACTCTATGTTAATCAAGTCCACTCTTCCAGAATATCAAATTGGATCCATGTTTATGTCATGTAAGTGCAAGAAGGGTATCATATTCCTTTCCTTTTTTATTTTTTATTATTATTTTTCAGAAGTCATGTCTAGGAAAGATCTCACATCCATCCCCTAACCACATTAGATCCTTCAGAAGATTCATTAGTCTAGAAATGTTGATTTTTGACCTTCCTAATACACATCCCATGTCAATTTATCTATTGTTTTTTATTTTGAAAAGAAACAAAATATAAGTGAAATTCAACAAAGTATAAATAGATCGCCACCAAATAGTTTGATGAGTAACACAATACAACTATGTAATAGAATATTCCCATGAAATCTAAAATAACCCCCCCCCCCAAACAGTTGTTCAATGTAAATTCATTCATAAAACAATGAGCAAGGGTGGAAGGAAAAATCGTCTTGGAATAGATTTATCCTAAAAGATCATTCATGGAAACTATTGTCTTAATAAAGAATATATTCATGTTCTTTCTTGGAAAAAATGGTCTCAAAAAAGATTTTGTTAATCATTTTAAAATTATAATTGTCCAATCATAGCCTCAATAATATCTCAATGAAAGATATAATAGGTTTATATGTCCTAGGTATCACTCAAGAAATATTCTCAGAAATAATATACTTTTTTTGGTTTATAATCCTCTTATTAATGAGAAAAAAATAGAAAATCTCAATCAGTAAGGTTATAAAACCTAGTCGTATGTCAAAAAACCATAATTTCAAAAAAATTTATTTTGAATAAAATTTCTAAGACTAGAAATCATTCTAAAATAATAAACAAATAAAAACCATGGATTCTATCAATTACCAATTTAAAATATTATTTTATTTAAATGGGAATAATGTTTTTTAGGTTTAATGTGGGGTTTTAATTTTGAAAAATGTCTCCTAGAAAAATGATAACAGATAAAAACCCACATGCATCAAAAGTCAAACATATGAAAAAATCCCTCAAACATATAAAGAGACAGGGTCCACATTATCCATCAATTTATTGTGGGAGTGTTAGAAAAAATAATTCTTAGAAAAAATAGAATGGTAGTAGAAAATTTCAAAAATTAGGGAATCAAGAGCTCCCTATAATTAGTGGTAATCTATGAGGGAACATCTGATATTATTATGTGGAATCTAGGTCTCCTAAAAAATGGGTTAGAAAATAATTCCTACACTCAATGAAGAATTATTCTACATGTTTACTACATTAAGAAATAGAATAATAGCCATGTGCAAAGTATGATGAGAAAGGGTAACCAATATTATTTAAAAGGGGTAAATGCTTACAATACATATTTCAAAGGGTTTCAAAATGAATATAAAACAGACTCAAGGATGATGACTCAATCATGAAATCAATGAACTATGGGTTTCCTCCCATAAAGTGCTCACATAAAATTTCATATTCTAGATGTATGGATCAAAATATTTTGAGCATTGGGGTCCCTTAGCTCAGATTATCCTCTAGTGTCATTTTCTATTGGTGGCAGTTTCCACCATCTCACGGGGGCACTTGATAGGATTGATGAATTCAGGAAATACGCGATCATGAAGTAGATGTTTAAGGAATGGTATCATAGCTTAAGATGGTTGTTTGTGTGCATGAATTTCCAATAATAGTTCCTAAAGTTGACGTTCCATGTTTTCCACACACTGTGTCACCCTTGGTACTAGAAAAAATGGTGGTATAGGTCCATAGACAATCATAGATGACACATAAAAGCTAGACATGGCTATTAAAAATATGAAAGTAAAATGAAAATAATCCAAGTAAAAAATTATGCAAAAATAAGTTTCTATATATATAAATGAGTGAATTTGTAAAAAATGTTGGAATATACAGATGAAAATATGAAAACAGTCAGTATTATCGCAAAAATTACACAATAATAAAATGAGAAAAATGGATGACTAAGGTTTGACATCTGAAAAAATGTCCTCCATATGCAACCCACCATATGGGTGTGATGGTGTTTATATGGTCGGATTAGTGGTAGTGGATATAGCAGGCATAGGTGTATCAACAAAAGAGGGAGGAGTCGCATTGCTAAATTGATATGGTGGGGTGGGTGGTGGAGAGGTGATGGTGTGATGTGGGGATATAGATCTGGAAGCTGGATTGAAGAAGGGAACCCCTGTGGGTATAACAGTGGTTGCTCCTTTTCCATGATAGGCCTGCTCTGTTATGTACTCATGGGTATAAAGGACAGTAATGTTTTTGGGTAGGTTGGGGTGATTTGTGGGTGGTGTTGGAGTGTCGAAGAGGAGGGGCCGGTAGGGGCTGGTGGTGGTGGAGTCATGAAATCCAAAGGATCTATGAATGTTAGATATACGTGGTTGGAGATCTATAGAATGTTCTCTAGGTTGAATAACTGCATAGCCCAGAGATCTGGTAGGCTGGGAGGGGTGGTTTGTGGAGTGGTATATGTGGTAGTAGTAGAGGTAGGGATATGGGTGGGTTGTGCAGGTGGGATGGTAGTGTATGGATCATCTGGTGGGTTTGATGTTTCTGGTGGAGGGTTCTCTACTAGGGAGGCATGAAGAACACTAGGTTCGTAATGGTATATATCATCCTCCCTCAAAAAAGTATTCACCTCTTGTAGAATCATTAAATCAATGAGAACAATGGGTCCCCTAGAGGTATGAGGAAGGGATACATCGAAAACAGTGAGATGTCTGTCCACGTGGGTAATGAATTTTCCTCTAATCAAATTACCTTGGGTCCACTATGTGTGATCATTGAAATAGTAAGAGAACTATGGAGCCATATTTATTGGTGGTCCACACATGGCTTCTACTAAGATTAGAACATCTACCTAGCTCACACTCCCATGCGACTCTTCCCATGAAAACCATGCATGTGTCAACTCTCTATGGATTATACTCATGGATAGGCTGCATTACTGGGTATATTTTGTGATATATAGTTCATGGGGTATCTGAGTTTCCCATGAAATAATTTTCCAATAACGATTTGAATCAGATCAAGGTGGAACCATCTATAGTGTCAGAAGGACCTGTGATGTGGAAGATTCCTCTATATAAATGGCCAGGCGAATTTCAAACTCAGAGAAAGAAATCACATGTGTCCATCCACCTAGGAGGAATCAGATGCTATCTATGGCCACATCAAATGTATTAAAAATATAGAAAAATATCCATGTATGTCTCCTCACGTACTGCAATGATGCAGTCCAAATGTAGTGTCTCTAGGAGGTTAATAATGGAATCACTAATGTTTAGTCGAGCAAGGAGGTAGGTCTAAGGACTTTTTCATTCACATAGTATTTTCTTGTAGCCTGATTATGTTTACATATTTCTTTAGGTTTGTGAAAAATAGGATAGGGTGCACGTGGAGGTTATCATAACAGGATGGCTCCTTAGAGGTGGATGAGGAGTTAGCTTGGGATGCTGGTGCCTCATGAGATGTGGGGGGAGGTGTAGTTCCTCATGGGGGCTTGTATGGAGTATTCTATTCATGGTTAAATTAAAATTAAGAAGGTTTCAGCCACAAAATATTTGTCCTGTCCATTGTCGAAGTAGGATATCGGGGTGTGGATGAGGAAGGGTGTAGTTTGTAGTCGACAGTAAGGGAGATGGGGTACGGGTTGTACGTGCAGACGAGTGAGAGGTAGAGTGGGTGAGGAGTTGCAGGTTCTAATTGTGATGTGGGGAGGGGAATAGGGTGTGAGATGATAGGGGAGGGTAGGGGATCACTATTTTTTCATGAGAGTGTGGTGAAGACGGTGTGAGATCATAGGGGAAGGGAGGGTCTCATGGTTTTTTGCGTGGGAGGGAGGTGGGTGGGGGAGGTGGGAGGTGGGAGGTCGGGGGATCTTGGTTAGTGAACCAAGGCTTCACCAACTGATTATTATTTTTAAAAATGTTGCTATGAAATTACATTTCCTGTAATAGGGTTTCACAATGTGTAATGATGGTTTTGAATGAATGTTTGGACATAAAAGGTACACGTCATATAACACTATTACATAACGTGTAGTTTCCTATTGTAACACCACTTTTTTTCAAACCCAAATCTTCATCACTTATCATATCCTATGATTTCCTCATGATATCCTAATCTAGTCCAGTAAAATATGTCTTATCATGGGTTTCCTCCCAGTTAGAACTTCCTTCAATGTCGAGAGATTGACTCAAGTATGGTTCAATTGAACTTAAGGTAGATGATACATCCATCATGGAAGAGTTCATGAATGATTTTGAATCTTTGACCGTTAAACATTAATGGAGGACTACCCTATCTCTAAATTTTAATGGTCCTATAGGGAAAGAAATTAACAACTTCAAAAATCGACCATTGAAATTTCAGCTTACTATAGAACTATTTTAGTTGAGAGTTGAATAAGAGGGAATTATTACCAGGAACAAAGATAAGCTACGCAATGTGTCAGTCAATCCAATTCCTAGTTCTTTCTTTTAAGATCCACAAATTTTGATTGGCATCTTTATCAATTTCATATAATTCATACAACTATAACATCAGAGCTTCTACAACTTTCTCAGAGTCTGAATTCATCTTTTTTATCTCTTAGTATGAGTGTTGCTTTAGTTCAACTAGGAGATGACACTATTTCCCATTAATCATTTTGAATGTTGTTGTACCTATGGGGGTTTTGTATGAAGTGTGGTATGCCCATAGTGCATCATCTAGTTCCATGATCCAGTCACCTTGAATTGTGTTCACTATCTTTTCCATGATTTTATTGATCTCCCAACTTGAAAATTCCACTTTCTCACTTGTTATTGGAAGGTAGGGAGTTCTTTTGTTGTACTGAAATCCATATATTTCGATCATTCCATTCAAATATTGGTTCTTGAAATGCATTCCTTGATCACTGATGAGTAATCTTGGAAAACCAAATCTTGAGAATAAATTCTTTTTCAAAAAAATCATGATTACTTTTTTTTGTTTCATGTGATGGTTCTTAAACTTCTAGAAATTTTGAGATGTAGACTATGCCAACAAGGATGTTTGGAATTCCTTTTGAAGTGGTAAATGTTCCCATGAATTATATTCCCCAAAGGTAAAATATTTCTTCTTCCATGATTTTGTTTTGAGGTGTTTCGTTCATTTTCCCAATATTCCCAGTTTGCTGGAACCTTTGAAAACATTGACAAAATTTCATTTCATCATGGTTTAGCATGGACCAGAAGAGTCAACATTGCAGAATCTTTTCTACGGTGTGCTCAAACCCATGATTTCCTCTTGTTGGTGAAACATGAAAAATTTCTATTACATTTTTAATTTCATTACCGGGGATGCAACATCGCCATAATCCAACGGTGAAATGTTTGTACAAGAGTGGTTCATCCATACAGTAATGATTTTCTACAGCTAAAAATATATTTATTGTTGATATGAGATGTCTTGATATAAAAATATCATGGGAAGATAATTGAGAATATAAAAAACCAACAAGGTCACTTTAATGATAAAAAGGGTTTCATCAGGGAAATAAACATTGATGTCAGTATCTTTGTCATCCTTGATTTTTGGCCGAGGAATTTGGGTTAAATGATCATAAATCAACATTTCTATACCTTTGGTGTCATTGATCACAACATAAAATTATTCTATCTGGGGTATCAACCATATCAGCCTTTCCTTGTTATCAATTTTGTTCATTAGATACCCTAGGATATCATGATTAGTGTGAATAATCTCCTTGGATAATATAAGATAGGAACAAAATATCTCAAAGGCATACACAACGACTAAGAGTTAATTTTATGTAGTTGTGTATTTGACATAATATTCACTCAGTGAATTTATTTCATAGTAGATAGAATATAATATGTGACCAACTCATTTTCCTAAGACAACGCCAATAGAAAAATATCTATCATCACACATCAATTATAATTCCTAGTCCCTTTTCAGTGAAATGATTACAGGGACATCTATTAGGTTTTTCATCAGTGTTTTTAATGCATTTAAACATTATTCAAAAACTTCCAAATGATATTCATTTTAAAAAAATGTGTGCTAGTGGGTGGGAAACTATTGCAACATCTTTTACAAATCACTTGTAGAATCCATCACATCTCAGAAAGCTTATATTCCATTAACTATTGAAGGATCAGGTAAATCCATAATGACTTTAATTTTGGTTTGAGCGACTTCTATGTGTTATTCGGAAATTTAATGCCAAAAGACAATACGCCATTGAACCACAAAAAGAAAATTTTCCCAATTCAAAACTAGTCATTTTTCTTCACAGCGTCACATGACTAACTAAAGATTAATTAGGCTGAGTTCAAAAGATCATATATAAACTAAGAAGTAATCCATGAATAATTATAATAATTACTCTTCCATGTCATAGAAAATATGCATCATCCATTTTCGAAACTTTACGGGAGTATTACACATGTCGAATGACATACACATATAGGAAAAGGTTCCAAATGGTCATGTGAATATGGTCTTTATATAAACTACTGGGTCGACTACAATCTGGATGTATCTTGAATATCCATCCATTAAATAGTAGAATTCATGTCCAGAAATTCATTCTCATTTTATCCATGAAGGTTAATGGAAAATGATATTTTCTTATTATTGTATTCTGGATTCTATAATCCATGCAAACACTCCTTCCAGTGATGGTTCATGTTAAGATCAATTCATTTTCATCAGTATTCTCCACTATAAGCCTTCCTTTCTTAGACACTAATTGTAGGAGGCTCACAGATTCACCATCAGATGTGGAAAAAATTATTCATGGATCATAAAGTTCCAATAGTTCCTTTTTGAAAACTTCCTTCATTGGTGGTTTTAGTTTCCGTTGAGGTTGACATTTCGGCTTTGTATCTTCCTCAAGTAAAATCTCGTGACTTCATATAGTCATAGTGATTCCTTTTATGTATTCTACTCCTTAGGAAATTAAATATTAGTCTACCTTCAATACCAAAACCAATTTTTCTTCTTATTCCTGAGATAGTTCATAGTTGATGATTACCGAACTTGAGGATAAATCTAAAAAGTATGAATACTTAAGGGTTCTGTGTAAACTATTCAAATCTAGTATTGGTGGTTGAATAACTGAGGGGGTGAAGGGTGGGGATGTATCATTTATGAGTGGTTAATTTAATCTCACTTCCTCAAAATCATACATCTCATCTATATTTGAGATTGACTCATCACTATCTTATTCTATAGCCATGTATTCATTTCCAACTTGGGTAATAGAGATTCTATTTCATTAAATGAAATCCTCTAATTTTTTAGCATCATTGACGTAGTTGAAGACTACATATTATTATCCGACTCAAAAGACCAAATTAACTTGATTTATATCAATTATATAATTTCCAATGGATAATAATGTTTTTACGAGAATAATGGGGAAATAAACTTCTTCTTCCATGTCGGGAACTAGGAAGTCTGCTGGAAAGATAAATTTTCCATCTTTGACTTGAACATCCTCAATAATTTCTCTAGGGTACTTCACTGGTGAATCCATAATTTTTAGTGCGACATGATTTGATTTGAGCTCTAAAAGTCCTAGATTTTGATAAAATCTCCATGGCATTTAGTTGATGTGTGTTCCAAGATCACACAAATCTCTTCCAAATTTTCACCCTTTAATACCACATGGAATTGAAAAACATCTGGGGTCTCTCATCATATGTGGGATTTACTATTGAACAATAGTAGATCATTCTTTATTTAGTGATATGACACCCTGATCTTCCAATTTTCTTTTATTAGATTATAGATTCTTAAGTAATTTAAAATACTTTAGTATTTGAAATATTTCCTTTGTAAAGGGTATGTTGAAATGTAGTTGTTTAAACATTTACATGATCTTCATGTATTGTGCCTCTTTTTTTCCTTAAATTTATCTTTTTGGAAAATGAATAGATCACTTTTATGGTGTTGGGGAAACATTAATTGATTATTTTGGTTTCTCAGGTGTTTGGGTATCTACAGTAGGTGATACCTCCTAGGGTGTTACTAGGGTGGTTGTATCAACTTTTTCTTATTTTATTGGTGGTTTTTTTCACGTTTCTCAGGTTATCTTTAATATATTTCTCCTATTTGTTCAAATTCCACAATATTTCCACTTCATAGCACTATATATTTAGCTTCATCCCTTGGGCATGTCTCTGTATTACTAGGTATAGTACCTGGTAATCTTTTAGAAAAATTCTTTGAGATCTGACCCATTTGAACATTGAGATTGTGTAAGGAAGCTAATTGGTTATGCATCTCAATATATTGAGTTATCATTGAATGGTATAATTTTTTAGAAAAATTAACCAGGAGTTTGTCTATGTTACTTTGTAGAGGACCATTTTGTTATTGAGGTATTGTTTGAGTGGGTTGAAACTGTTGTTGTGTTATTTTGGGGAAAGGTTTTTGTAGCAATTTTTGTTACTGTATTAGAGTAGGGTTCATGGGGGGATACCCTGGTGGTCCTTGTTTCTAAAATGGTGCTTGACCACTTCACTGTTGAAAATAGCCTTGTGTGTTTTGAGGTGGCAGCTAAGACCTCTTCTGTTGAGAATACTCCTACTTCTATAGGAATGGTGGGATATGTTGATTGTAATTGATGTAATTAAATTCTTGATCATTTGGTTCCTCAAATACTTCCTTGTTGTCTCAGTATAGTTTAGGGCCACCAAACATTTCATATGAATTTATTTCCATTACAGGAGAAGGAGGGGGTGGTTTAGTAGTAATATGGAATGATTCTAACTTCTTTGTGAGTGCTTTGACATTCGGTGCTAGTCCCATATTCTCACCGACTTATTCGATGCCTTACATAGGTAGTCCATGATCACTTATACACAAGCCAGAATTGTGTGAGACTTATCTAAAATGGATCTTTCTACTTCACATGAACATCAGTCCTCCAGCAGCGACAACATAGACGACTATTTGTGCATCTGGTTGGAGACCTTTTTTTATTGTCTGATGTTGAATCCACATGTCCAGTCCATGCTGTGGGAACATACTCATTATTTTCTTAAATATATCCCAAGCATCCCATACATATTCTCCATTAGTCTAAGTTAAGTTATGAATATCATTCTGGAGTCACCATGTTCGTATTTGTGGGAAATATTTATTTAGAAAATTTTTGGACAGATTATCCCATGTCCTGATCAACTCAGGATCTTGACTATTGAGCCAATAATTAGCTCTATCTTTCAAATATAAGGAAAATAGGAAAAGTATCATAGCATCTAATGAATGTCCCAGGATGAAAAATTTATCACATACATCTTGGAAGTTGGGGACAAGCCCATGATGATCTCTACTTTTCAGTCCGCTGAACTATCCCATGTTTTGGATCATGTGAATGAGTGCAGGTTTGATTTCAAAAGTATGGTCTTGAATGGGTTGGTGAACTATTATTGGTGTAGCACCACTAAATGATGGAAATCTATAATCCATGGTGGTTATTCCTTGATGCATCAGGTTCTCCCCTAGGACTAATTGGTTCATGTTAAGAGGGTTTGACAGGTTAGGTCCTACATGATTGTTCGGTCGTCCATTGTTGACTGGAAGCATGTGGAAAGTTATAGTTTGATTTTGAGATGGAAGTCTATCTTTTATTTTTCACAAGTCCCTTCAAATGAGTTGAAGGACTTTGGTACATCTATTATTCCATAGAGTAAGGACTCAATGGTTTCTTGAAAATGAAATAAAGGAACGGGGTGAGGGAAAGGTAACCTGAGGATTTTCAAGAGGATTTATTATGTGAAGCACAACATTATAGTCCCAGTAGCAGCGCCAAAATTTGACATTCCTGCACATTTTATTGAATTCACACAGGTTGTGGCCAGATTATCATTGTATTGTTTTCCAATACTTAAAATTATACTAGGTCATAGTATAGTGGAAGTATGGAGTTGATCCCATAAGGAATGTAAATTGGCACAAGCACCCTATGGCTTGGGTGCTTTTGGAATATGATTCCTTTCTAGTTGGTTTAGTTTGGGAATGTTAATCTAGAGAGTTGAGAGTTTGTTTCTGGAATAAAAAGTGGTGTTGGTGTCAATTTTAGGTATATGTAGAAAAGGTTTTCTAGATTATAAGTTGGTAGGATAGTAAGGGTTATGTTGTGAAGTAAGAAGAGGTCACTAGTTGATTTTGGTCAAATCATCTAGTTATACCTAAGAGGTAACTATTATTTGTTCAATAATTAGTGATAACCTAGATGCATTAATATTTTATTTTAAGGAATAAAGTATTTTAGGTTCTTTTTCATAGCCTAATATATTCCATCCTTGATAGGTTCTTCACTCAAATACCTTGTGGTCAGGTTTGTTCAGATGATTTGGATAGATGAAGATTATTTTTCCTAATTACTAATCCTGAAGTTTACCAAATTGATAATTAAATATTTAGTAATTCATATAAAATTTCTCTGGATCCCTACTTGAGGTGGTTTAGCTACTCATGGAATGATGGAAGATAGGTGAGTTAGGAATCGATAATGTGTTTAACATTATTAGGAAATACTGACAACCAAAATATATTAAGCGTGGATTATATGGTTGAAATTATTTTAGGATATTAGTTGTAGGATAATATACTCCAACCAGGATAGAGTCCTTCACTCAAATACCATGTGGTTATGGATATTTGAATGAATTGAATAGATGCATATTATTTGTCCTGATTACTAACCCTTAAGTTTATCAAATTCGAATTAATGATTTATTAATTCAGATACACGTACTCTCAATCCCTACCCTAGCCAGTTTTTCAGTCATGGTAGGATGGTACGTAGGAGTGTAAGGAATCAAAATTTTGCTTAATATTCTATGAATTATTGAAATTAGACAATTCAAAATCATGCAATAATTTTTATTCACTAAAGGGGATGAGCATGTAATTAGGGTTAAGAAATGTAAATGAAAATCGACTCAATAGGATACTTGCAATGAGAATGAAACTGGATGCCACACAAGTTTATTAATGATTGGTGATGAACAGAGGCAATGATGCAAATAAGGAATGAAGGAGATGTCGAAGAACAATCCTCAGTGCTTGTATTAAAACAAAATAATGAATGAGATGATGAAATTTAGAGTCTATGGATGAGGGAACAAAAGGGAATGATATGGGAATGAAAAAAAGAATTTCTCTACCCTTGAAGCTCTCTCAAATTCTCTTCCCAACTCTTTACTTATAAGATAAAAATTAAACAATGTGTAATCGGATTCACATTTTATAATGTTGATCTAAGAAAGTATCCATTGATTTTGAATATTATGAATATCTCACACATATTTCATCTGAGATATGAATTTTGAATGCTTTCACATCATCTATCCTACACTCATGACCTGTACCTTCTTTCCAGCTATATCTTCCCTGTGGATTTCTTGTTTAAAGGGTTCATGATGTGTATTTCCCATTCACAATGTGTAAGGGATTCATCACTTGAAATCTTCAAGACATGATTCTTTACTCGATGGATTCTATGAACACCAACAACATGATGTGTTTTTCTATTTCATGACATGTAATAGGTAAATTCCTCTCTTTTATAATTTTTCTTCTTTGGAAACATGGAATCCTTATTTTTGAAAATATCTTCACATACCAAGTGAATTGTAGAATAAAAAATATTAAAATAATTCAATAAATGATGTAAAAGATTATATATGATTTCAAAATATCATGGAGTTCTTATATTGGAGTAGGACCAAAAAGGTCTAAACCATATAAATATCCATGGTCTTTACATTCCTGCACTTTCTTTTTGAATTTATTTTTTACTTTTTATAAGAAAAACCTCATTTAGCATGTGTTTGTTTTGAAAAATTATCATATGATAAATCCCAAACCACAACAAGTTGTATCAGCGCATGTAATCTATTATATAATGTCTATTAAATTTGAAGTCATGAAGTTTGATGGTGTGAATTATTTCAATATGTGGAGAGTAAAAATTTGTGCACTTTTAGTTCATAATGTACTTGAAAAATCTTTACACAGTAATAAAAATTATCAGTGACCATCATTGTCGATGGTTTGTCCACCACAACATTTTTTGATGTTGATGCTAGTATACTAGAAAAGGATCACTACACTATTCTGTTAACTTTAATAGATAATCATTTGAGTGTAGTCTCACTTGAAACTACTACTAAATTCATTTGGTTTAAACATGAACATTTTTATTTGAAATAAATCCTTTCATGGATGTTTGTATAAAAAATGTCCTTGTGTAACTTCAAAATGACTCATGCCTCTTCTATGCGTGTTCATATTGATGAGGTTAATAAATTCCCTCTAGATCATTCAAATATTGATTTAGATGTTAAAGATGAGTATTATGATTTAATTATTTTATCTTACTTGGAAGATTATCTTAATTCGTTCAATTATCCCATGATGAATGGTAGGGGATCCATTACTTTAGAAGAATTGAAGTTTGATGTACTGTCTCATGGTATTCGAACATATAGTTTCAATGAGGAACTTATTTCGGTTTACATTGAACCATAATTAATGTATACGAAGGGTTCAATGTAAAAAAAAGGAAAGATAAGGATCAGTTTAATAAATTTATTTATTTTGAGTGTGGCAAGACCAACCATACAAAAGGCATTATCTAGAATTCCAAAGTAGAGATAGTGTGGCCCAATCCCATAGGGTATGAGCTGAGTTTGACACTGTGTATGTTCATTAATTTTTGTTTAGAAGCCCCTTCGTTGGAATTAGGTTTAGGTTCTTTTTAGTCTCTCTTCACGATCATAGGAAAATACCTACTTGTCTTTGTGGGGGAACTCAGTTGGGAGAGAGGGTTTTGTGAGGCCATTTCTAAGATGTTTAGTCTTAGGTGGAAACTCCTCTCATGTCAGCATCGTATTTTGGTTTCTATGTGTTTCTACTTATATGTTACATTTTCATTATTTTGGATCTTTTCTATTTATTTCACGATCGTCATGTTTTATCCAGAGGATGGTTTTTTTGCAGGTATTTTCATTCTTGGGTGTTGCTGTTTGTAGTTGATATATAGGTAATAATAGTGAACTCTATTTTTTAATATTGTTTCACATTAAATTTAATTTTATAAGCATTTTTTAGTAATATCGATAACAGTAGAAATTTTGTACCTGTAGAACATGTGTTAATTTCGGAACATGGTAAATGGTTTTGGTTGTTGGGTGAATACTATGTAGACTGAGGGTTTTTTTTAAAAAAAATATACCTAGAAAACTGATTGGATATGGTTAGATAGGTCTCAAGAACACTATCTGTCTGTTTTCATTTTATGTTGAAAAGGATCTGATCTGTTAATTTCTTGTTTTCAAAAAAAAAAGATTGTTTTTTAGATGAAAAATATTATGAAATTATTATTATTATAAAATATGAGTTATGTTGACCTTTAGTTTTATGAGGCCTCCACTTTGGCATCTTGTGTTGTTGGCCTCTGTGTTGGGCTGTGCGGTGTGGGCTATTTATTGGGTGGTTCGTTGGTTTATTCGATTAGGATTATATTATGCTAGCTACCTCATCTTGCACTACTAGAAAACAAGGCTATAGTCACAGACCTATATCCATTTTTGTATAAGTTCACGGCTATAGATTTGTTTATAGCCATACTTCTACTAAAATTTTGGCTAAATCATTGTTTATAGAAACATTTAAAAAATTCTGTATCTATGTTTTTTTTGACCATCTATCGAGCTCCTCCTCCCCACTTTCTGCGATTCATCTCCTCCACGACCCCTCATGACCCACCTTATACCCATGATGGCAGCCCTCTCTTCTCGGCGCGACTTCTCCTCTCGGTCGACCTCTTCCACCCTCGCGACTTCTCCTCTCTCGGTGATGAATTTCAATCTCGGCAGCGACCTCTCCTCTCAGCGGTGACCGTTCTTCCCCAATGTCCTTGGAAACCTCTCCTCTCCCTGATCCCCATCCCACGACAGTTCGTGGACGGCCTTCGCAACGCTATCCCATCCTCATCCCCCTCGCAACGCTGCCTGTCGCTACCACCGAACGAGGAAACCTGGTCTCCTTTGTGGTATTATCTCACCTCTCGTACCTCAAAGTTGATCACCCGTGGCCTTTATCTGAATTACATACACATATATCTCTCTGTAGGAATTCTTAAAACTAGAAATTAATTCCAATATGAAAAGGATATTTTCATATCTTATTGAAATAAAAAGGGGATCTATAGAGATTTTGGAGGACTGGAAACATCAATCTTAAACATGGTTTACTCATAATTTCTAATTGGGACTCTAACCTCAATCCGCATACACATAGGAATACATTGGACAAAGTCTTCGTCAAACAACATGATCGTAATTGGTTCTTTTGGCTCCCAAAAAATTTGAATGATATTGTCTCCTCCATAGGAACTCCCCTTAAAATTGATCATAGAACATTAAATGCCGACTTATGTCTCTTTTATAGAGTTATGGTGGAAACGAAACATGATTCAAAGCTGGACACCACAATTAATTTCAATTCAAATGACTACAAAACTGATATTAGAATTGAATATGAGAGGAAAACTCCCTTTTGCAAACATTGTAATATCATTGGTCATACAATTTTCAACATTTGAGTAATTAGAAAACAAGTAACACAACCATTTGAAAATGATTGGATTGAAATTATGAGAAATAAAGGATAAATCCCCTATGATAGATATACCTATACCCTATCAATGAAATCTAAAACATGGGTAAAATATTCAAAAAACGTGATACACATAGGGGATTTCTCAAGTACTATCTAGGATGATATGGATGAATAAGAAGAAAACTCTATTAAAGATAAAGGCCTCTTAGAAGAAATTCAAATTTTGGTGTTAGAAACTTTTAAGACATCCAATAAGGACGAATCTAAAACATGGTCAGCCGAAAAAATTTCAGAATCTAACCAAAATTCTGAACATACCCCAGGTAAAACCTTGAAGTGAAATGAATGACATGCATACACTATACCCCCTCATAACTATGTGTTCACTGGATCATTTCCTGTTCAATCTATGGATGATCACTCCCCATCTTTAAGTACTTGGAAAATCTGGGACCCATCCCTATTAAATGCAACAATTTCATTAGGGACAAAGATTCAGACTGAGAGTAAAACAAATATACAAGATAATTGCTCTAAAACTATAGATTCAACTAGCCATTATATAGATGTTTGGAATATATTGTCTATCCCAAAATCTGCTTAGGATATCACACATACTAGTAGTATGATTGCAACTGTTTCCATGGATTTGGAAATAGTTAAATCAATGAAGGTAAGTACACCCCTGGTACAGGTGACTAAAATGAAGGATCTCGTTGGATCCATTAAGAAGATTCAGCCCATGGAGGATACCGGGGTGGAGAAAAAAATTATCCATTTATAACCACTTCTTCTACTTTATACTATTTTTATGGTTCACAACCTACTAATAGTGTTGATGTCATTAGTTCTCTAATGCTTTCTAATTTGAATCCTACAGACCCAACCATTAAAACTTCATTAACTCATGCTGCTATGAAATCTGTTAATCACTTCTCTGTCATATCTAATAATAATTCTACTCTTGAAATGAAGTTGGTAACCAAAAAATTAGAAAAGTATTTAGATCCTTCTCCCCTTGCGCCCTCTAAATCTATTACCAGTTATGTAGAATCAAGGAGTTAAATGAGTATTTTTAAGGTTGTTTCAACTGAGACACATACCATGACTTCTAAAAATATTAAAAATGATGTATAACCTATCAAACCTACTTCCAAATCCCTAGTACATCACCCTAAACATATATAGGCATGTAATATTTCCTTTCCATTGAATCTGTACCATCCAACAGATCTGGATACTGCCTAACAACAGACATAGGATACTTCAATGTTTTCAGGTACTCATATTTATACATCTATAATTAATGACGAAATCTATATGAAATACGGAAACTTGAATTATAATCATAAAATCAATTTTTTTATATGTTCTAAGAATTATATAGACTCACCTATGAATGATCCAATTAGGAATCCTACAAAGAAGATTCTAGTCACATCTAGGAATGAATATGAACATGCCACAAAAAATAACCTAGAGGTTAGAAGTACTACTAGAAAAAAGGCTCTGGAATAATGAGAAAAGGGTGTTCTAACTTCATGTTCAGGTTTAAATGATGATCCCCTTTTGGAATTGTTAGGGTGTCACTAACTATGAGATGTTCATTTTTTTAAAAAGAATGGTTAACAACCATCATCCTATGTTATTTTCCATCACTAAACCTAAAATTTGGTTTTCCTCTGTATAATCACATTTATGCCAAAATAATTATGTATTTACTGGTGCAATCAACAATACACTCAATGATGATTCTTTATATATTTTTTCACACTCTTATTTACACAATGTTAGTGTTTTTAATATCTCTGTACAGATATTTACTTGCAACTTTAACATTTATGGAACACATAATTTATGCTCCCTTGTCAATTCTAAAAGTATATTCCAAGAAAGAAGAACTGTTTGGAATGATCTCTCATCCCTTGGCACTAACATATCTACCCCTGGTTTATAATTGGAGAGTTTAATGCCATTCTTAACTCAAGAAAGGAAATTGAACCTTCTCATGCTTCCATTTCAATGAAATAATTTAATTCCTCGATTGAAGACACCAATATCATTGAAATTAATCTCACTGGTGTAAAATACACATGGTATAGAAAACAATACAACAAATTGGTTTCCTCCAAATTGAATAGAGACTTCATGAATGTCCCTGCTATAGATTTATGGGACACTATCTCCAGCACAACTCTTCACAAGATGAATTTTGATCATCATACCATCTTGTTCAATGTCTCCTCTAATGTCATGAAACCCCAATTGACTTTTATATTTAACAATGCTTGGTTCTATAATGACGACTTCACCCATATCATCAAGAACTATTAGTCTTGAATTTCTCATAACAATTATTCCTTTGTCTGAAACCTCAAATTGAAACATCTCAAACAGACTCAAAAAACTCGGTGAAGCTCTAAAGCCAAACAAGTTAACAATGACATCATGATTCTTGAGAAAGTCCACAATGATATACAAAACAAAAAAACCAGCTCCGGCCTCATCACTGATCCTACTCAAGAACTAAACACTATAGTCAAACTCAACTCTTTGCTCACGTTCAACAAAAATATGAGAAAACAAGCATTTAAAATTAGATGGTTAACCAACTATGATGGAAATACCAAATACTATAACACTCTTCAAAAAATCAAGAAGACTTTTAGGCCGTTAAAATTTTTAAAGGATAGGGACAAATTTCTTGATAATGAGGGGTGGGGGTGCAAGGGGAGGGGCCGGTCCATGATGGGGGTGATGGGTTATGGGGGTGCAGTGTGCAGGGGGGTAGAGAGGGGGCAAGGGGTGTGGGGGTGCATGGCTAGGGGGATGTCCAGGGGGGGCTCTCTTGGAGGGAGGGGGTGTTTGGGGGGGCATCCAAGAGGGAGGGGGATGAGTTTCTAGGATAGGGGTTCCCATCAGAAAATTCTATAAAAGCATAATAGGTCATTGTTCAGACATCTAGGTTTTAATGTGGGAGTTGGATGTACACCAAAATAATCTTATTTGTTCATAGAAATGAGTGAATATTCATTATTTCTTATAGTTTGAAACATTTATGAATTACCTTAACCATAATATTTATTATGATCATTTTATTGACATGTTATTGATGGATACTTATTATCTTATGAAACAATACTTATAATGTTAATTCATTTTCTTGATTATTTATTTAATGTATGTTTATAAGCCTCAAAATGGATAGATACTAGATGTACAATGTTGATCAGATAACTGATGAATTTCATAAGGAGTTACAACATTTCATGGAATTTTCATTCACTAATGATTCATATGGAAGACTGATTTGATTCCCGTGTTTTGATTGTGTTGGAATACCATGGTTAACTCACGAGGAAGTGAGTTATTATATAACTAAACAAGGTTTCCAAAAAAATCTCATGTGTGGTATCACAATAGAGAAAAATCTCAAGTGGTGAATGACATCAATTCAGTGGAAATAATTGGTATGAAAAATCTGTTTTCCGATCGATTTCCTTGTGTTTCTGAAGCCAGATCTTCATGTAGACCAGCGCAAGAGGAAATGAACACCAAAACACAGTTTTCATCTATTAATCATGATTACGACTTTGAGAGTGTTAGAAAGATGATGGATGATGAAAATACTCCAGTATATCAGGCATGTGGAAAAATGAGAAAACTTGAGTTTTTAATGTGATAATATCATGGAAAAGCAATGTATAAATTTAGTAATAATGTGGTTGACTATATCCTTAAATTTATTAATTATTTACTGCCTGATGATGCATGTATTCTAGAAAATAATTACATGGAATCAAAGTTGGTTGAAAAATTTAGATTTTCATCTATTAATATTCATTCTTTCCCCAAAGATTATTGTCTGTTCTGGAAGGAAAATGCAGAGTTAAGTCTGTGCAAACAGTGTGGCACATAAAGGTAGAAGACTAATAAATACGGAACGCAATACCGCATACCATAGAAAGTTATGTGGAACTTACCTTTAATTCCCAGTATTCAAAAACATTTTATGTTAGAAGAAATGGCAAATAATATCAGATGGCATGAAGATGAAAGAAATAAAGATAGCGATGAAATAGTGTATCCTACAGATGGGTTGGCTTGGAAGAAATTTGATAGGTTACATACTGATTTTGCAGTTGACCCATGAAATGTTAGATTGGCATTATCCTATGATGGTTTCAACCCATTTTTTCAAATGCATATTGCACACAATACTTGGCCTGTTTTCATTCACATTTATAACTTTCCTATGTGGATGTGTATAAAGAATTCATTTACTATCATGATTATATTGATATCTTGACCCTGTGATCCTGGAAATGATATTGATATATACTTACATCCAATAATAGAGGAGTTAAAGGAGATTTGGATTGTTTTTGCACAGGCATACGATTCATTTAGGAAGGAGTACATTATGTTTCGTACAGCTTTATTATGGACGATTAATGATTTCCCTACATAAGGAATGATATTTTGTTGGAGTACTAAAAAGAAATTATCCTGCCCTATTTTTATTAAAAATACACGTTTCCAAAGATTAATGTTTTGACGAACTATCAGCTTCATAGGGCATCAACGATTTCTACTGATGGATCATCCATACAGGAAAAATCAAAGATAGTTTGATAATGATGTCGAGATAGATGAGACACCTCAACGAATGTCAGGGAATGATATTGTTAAAGAACTTGTTGATATGAATTATGTTCTTGGAAAAATTCAATCAAATATCAGAAAGTGAAAAAATGTTAATTTGAATTCCAATAACAATTGGAGGAATAGAAGCATATTCTTTGAGTTGCTGTATTGGTCATCAAATTTATTGCATCATTGTTTGGATGTAATTCATATGGAGGAAAAAATTTGTGATATGTTACTTGATACTATTTTAAATTTCCAAGGCCAAACAAAAGACAATTTGCGGTCTCATCGTGATTTGAGGAATTTGGGTATAAGAGTAAAACATTATCCCGAGTTAATTGGTAAAAATAAGTGGAAAGTCCCTATTTCCCGTTATTCAATGAAAAATGTGGAGAAGAAAAAATTTCTTCAGGTCTTGGAAAGTTTGAAGGTTCCAGATGGTTATTCAAGTAATATTTCAAAAAATGATAATACACAAAATGTGAAACTAAAATCTCTTAAAACCCATGATTACCATGTCTTGTTACATGAGTTGATTCCCATTTCCATTAGACATTTACATTAACATAATGTTAGAGTTTCTAGGATTAAATTATGTCATTTTTATCGAGACCTTTGTTCCAAAAGACTGGGTGGAAGTGTTGTTCAGAAATTGTAGAGAGATGCACCGATTATTCTTTGTGAAATGGAGAAAATTTTCCCACCATCATTTTTCACATGTATGTTACATCTGACAGTGAATCTTTCCACAGAAGTTGTTTTTGTGGTCCTGTTTCGAGTTGGTGGATGTATCCTATAGAAGGAATGATATTTAAATAGAAATCTTATGTGAGAAATAAATATCACCCTGAAGGCTCTATTGTGAAATTTTATTTATCACAAGAATTCATGGATTTATGTTCATCGTACTTGGCTAACGTCACCACAAGGTCTAATCGACTTATGAGAACTGAAGATGAGAAATATGATCCCATTGAGCCTGCATTTCCTTTACTTCCCTAAACAGGGGGGATATCTGGATCGTACTTTTTGTGTACTTTAAGCAAGGAAGAGTGGGAAATGTCTCATCGTATAGTATTATTCAACTATGGTGTGCATGATGATTATATCAAGTAAGTAAACTAACAAATATGCATTTTTTCATTATGTTATTTCTTCATATCTTTTGACATTTTTAAGATTTCATATTTTTAAAGAACATTTAGAAATTATAAAAAAGAGACATCGCTCTCTATCTATTACGAGGAAGGAAGTGGTGCACAGAAAAGAATTTTCTACTTGGTTAAAGTCAAAGGTAATAGATTTTTTTCTTCTTATAACATAATCACATGTCTATGTTTAATATTCAATGTTGGTATCTTTTAGGTTTTAACTCTACCAATGAATGAAGTATCAGATTAATTAAGAGCATTCTCCTTTGTTCCAAACGATGTGGTACATGAATGTAAATCAATGCTTGTCAATGGATTTAAATTTGTTATCAATAGTTGTGCAAAAAAATGTCAAAATAGCATGAAGATGTCACGATAAGCACCACAATATATTTTTATGTGAGTGAATCAGATAGAAAACCTCGATCAGAAAATATATCATATTATACTATTGTTGAAAGAATCATTTTATTATATTACTATGCACATGGTCTCCTCGCAATGATTAAATGTAAGTGGTTTGATTCAATTACATGACAAGGAATTCATATTGATAACTGTGGATTTATAGTGATTGATATGAATTGCCAGCTTAACACCAATAAAACTAATATTCTTGCGACACAGGCTAGACAGTGGTTTTATGTTATTGACACATTACAACAACAATTTAGTGTTATTGTTGATGTCATTACTAGACATATGTTTGATGAATACATGGATGAAAATGATGTTGTGGATGAACCTGTCGGTATTTATTTGAATGTTTCACTTGATGACACATATGACTCAATTTATAGAACTTATTGTGAACCATAAATTGTCACAGACCACACAGAACGTTTATACATCTGTAAGTATTTACCTCACATTATCGTAATATTTTATGTGTTTTTTTAAACTTCCATAAATGATATCAAATTAACTAGTATATTTTATCAATATAAATATCACATTTTTTTATGATATAATTTTATTATTTAACATTTTTCATTATTTCTATTTATTTGAGAATATTATTTTGAATTTCTAGGTCAAAATGCCTGAATATGATGATATTAGAAGAAATAGAAGAATATAAAGAAATGAACAACATGTGTCTCATCTGGAATTAAATTATTGAGATACATATGTAAGTACAATTTATGTTTGAATATTATGGTCTTTCATATTATTTATATTGTTATCGTTCATTTAATTTTATCATTTATGTTATTTTAGGCTACTTCATCGAGGAGATGGTTGGATCATACAACTGAGGCTGATAGTTTGGCGGGGGGTATTGATTCTATAGTTCCGCCTTCTACTATGCCACTTGAGTCACCAGAAGGTCTTCCTCCCATTATACCAACTCTATATTATCCATACCCACATTTTACATATCCATTTCTACCCGCACCCACATCGGATGGTAGTTCTCATACTCCCATCCCTCCTTATTTTCCATTCCCACCATCCACTGTACATGGCACTGCACCACCATATATCCCACCGCCATATCCATATCCATATCCACCCTTATCTGTATAAGGTTATCCATCTACTGTACAGAGTACTCCTACTGTAGATATGCCACCTACCACAGAGGCTACTCCCCCTCTAGATGTTGAACTACAGGGGTCAGCTAATCCCCCACCTGCCGGTATGTGTTTAAACATTACTGTTAGTGATTAATGATAAATTTATATATATTATTATCATTTTTTACCTTTTTTTGTGATTATATCTAGTCTCCACCAAACAACGAGGCCACACAAAAATGAGAGAGGTTTGGAATCGACACATGCAAATCATGGTTGATTATAATGAGAAAAAATCTATAATTAAAAAAATGGTATATAATGTAAAATCATTATGGGAACACTATCTAGACACAACATTGTCATTCCAGTTCAACCAATAAGTTGGAGGAATGTAGGAGAACAAATAAAGTACAATTCATGGGCAGAGATATGGGTAAGTAATGTTGATCACCTTTTATATATATTAATTTATAATATTTTCTTAACAAATATTTTTTCCATTGTAGCTCCGATATAATTTTCCTGATAGAAAAAATTCCAAGGTTTCAAGGTTAATATATTTAGGTGAAATGTGGCGAGCATACAAGTATGACATATAGCTTTGTTGCAAAAAGAGAGTTGGCACAGATCTTGAAGAATGACCAATGATTCATGATTTCCCAATATCATAATAGAATGAGATGATAGGCTATTGGAATTGTCAAGAGTTTATGGTATTTGTTAAATTTATATATATATTCATTTTTATTTGAAAAAGATTTTTATTTATGTTAATGAAATTATATATTTATTTTTTATAGGAGAAGTCAAATAAAAATAAAACAAATAAGAGTGGAATGAAACATGTTTATAATCGTGGACTCAATTCACTCTGAGATCTTGAGCAAACACAGGTAATTTAAAATTTAAAATATTTAGCTTCGTTAAGTTTAATTTTTTTTACATCCCATTTTTGTTTATTTCTATGTTTTTTCCAGAAAAAAGAATTGAATATCAAGGGTCTCATTCCTTTCTCTACATTGTTTTGTATAAGAAGAGAAATGAAAGATGATACTATGCCAAATACTGACACCGAGAAGGTGATTGTAAGTATATTTCAATTTCTTTTATTTTGACTGAATTTAATTCCTTATATTATTTTATCATTTTAATTTATGTTATATATAAATCAACATAATGCTTTGGAGACATTGGTGGAAACAGAGCCTGACAATTTGGGCCCGAACGATCATCTACATCAGCTATTAGGAGATGAGCATCATGGTAGAGTGTGTTGTCGGCCTGGGAAGAATATTGTACCATCTCGATACTGTTCTACTGACAACGTTTCTTCGAGTGCCGATTCTGTTTTGGTCACAGTGGAACAGATGAATTCCATAATGAAAGAAGCAACTCTAAAAGCATAAAAGGTGATATTTGAAAATTTGAAGAAATTTATGTCTGCCATTTCTTCTACACTTTCACCAGAAGAAACTGTAGCTGTTGACGCATGTTTGATGTCGATGAGTTCTACTGGTGGAGTCAGAGCTGTAAATGGAGCCGGAGCTGTAGTCGGAGCCGAAGCTGGCACTGTAAACGGAGCCGGTCCCAATGTCGGTGCTGGTACCGATGCTGATGTTGATGATGATGCTGGTGGCATGAGGGGTGCTGATGGTGTTTCTATAGGAGGCATGGATGAGGGTTATCATGAATTCTATGACACTGATATTGAGACTCACTATTGATGTGAATTGTATTTTTGCTTAAGGTGGCCCCTCTATTAGTTTCACTAATCATATTGTGAGTTTGATGAATCGTATTGGTGTGTAGGATAGGGATACATTCTATAAAAATAACCAACAAGAAAACATAGCTGATGGAATTGATTTTCTCCCATGACTTGAAATTGGGATTGATGTGAATATAAAACTCAGGAGTAAATGGTTATTTCATACCATTTTTTACAAGCCATTAGTAACCATTTGTTGGTTTTTTATTGGTGTTTCATGGAAATCCTGTGATAAATTGTTTTTTTGGGTTCTAAGTACTCAATTCCATTATAAGGGGCAGGGGGCAGGGGGTGTGCAAGGGGGAAGTGGGGCTGGGGGCTGGGGTGGGGTGTACAGGGGGGTGTGCAAGGGGGAAGGGGGGAGGGATAGGGGGTTCTGTATAGGGGTGGGAGGGGGTGTGCAAGGGGGAAGTGGGGTTCGGGGGTGGGGGTACAAGGGGGTAGGGGATGTGCAGGCACCATTGGTATTGAAATAGATTTCCCATATGTTAAGATTGTAAGCGAATTTTAATAATTCTCATTTTTTTCCTTTCATTATCACATGCAAGCACTTACATCTATTTGTGTTTTCAACTTCTTATGGATTCTATATTGCTAGGTTTTATCTTAATAAATGATTGGGGTGAGTGAGGCCATTAAATGTGCACAAATTGTAAAGGTTTAAAATCAACTAGGTTTCTATTTTTATGCTTATTGAATTTTCAACTTGTATACTGAATACTTTTAGTCATTTTTTCACCTCTTCTTTTCAGGTATTTGAAGATTCCTATAATTCACAATTAAGAATCATAATCCTTGATAACATTGAGAGGTAATTACAATCAATTTCAATGCAATAATACTTTTGGTCTGTTCATTTGATAACCACTGTGCTGTTCTTTTTAGTACAGGATTTTGGAGTACATTGCCACTGGACCTCGTTTTTCCAATATTATTTCTCAAATTCTGATGTTTCTTTTGAAACAGCTTCCTCCCCAGGCATTCTTCTCATCCCTTTTATTAGTATAACTCATTCTTAATATATATTTATGTGGTTTTATTTGTCTCAATGTCTTCACAAGAACTGGATTTCTTGTGTGTATGCTTTCGCATGATAGGTTGTGTCTATGGATAAGGATGAATGCTATGCAGAGAACCAGGAAAAAAACATAGCCCATGCTTATACACGTGATCATATATATAAGGATTCTCTTTTGCATGGATTGAAACCTTTGAGGTAGATTCCCTCTCCCAGCCTCTTTAATTCAAGAATTTTCTAAATTGCATTTAACTGCCTTCTTGATTCCGGCTTGTTTATTTTAAATTGCAATTCTTGATCAAGTGTTAGTTAAAATAATTGATTCGTTTTGTAAATAAGTCATGGTTTTGTAATAAAACCCCTCCAACAGAGGTGCTCTTTCTGCGAAAACTCACTGTGGTAGTTTATTCTTATATAGCTTGTTTGACATTATTGAATTTATGTTTTCCATTTTAATAATTACTCCTCTCATTTGAGACATCATGGGAATCTCAATAGATTTTTTGACTCACATGGGGGTGTGCAGGCTAGGGGCTAGTGCATGCTAGGGGGTGGTGTAGGGGGGATGGTGCAGTCTAGGGGGGCTAGGGTGCAGGGGGGTGCAGGGGTGGGCTAAACCAATCAAAAAATAGTTTTAATATTTTGAGATTTGGGGTTTAACCTCTAGACTTATTGATTTTTAGATTCTATGATTTATATTCTAGGATTTTTAGTTTTAGAAGTTATTGTTCGAATTTAGGGTTTTATGTTTTAGAATTTTCGGGTTTGGGGTTTTAAGATTTATGGTTTTAGGGTTTATATGAATTTTGAATCCATGAAATTCATTTATATCAAAATAGGTTGAGCTCACTTGAATCCAATGAAATAGGTTCCGGAGTGACATTAAATGAACAAACAACCTTTTTTATTATCATGACCACGTGCCATTTTTTATAAGGATCCTCTTTTTTATTTTGTTTTATTTTCCATCTTATTTTTTTATATACCAAAATCATTTTTTCAAACCTCACTTATTTTGCATTTTGTTTTCCACTTTTCCATGCCACACCTATTTCCCTTCAATTTAAAGCACTTCCAATATTCAAAATCGGGCATTAGTTTTGATATCTTAATATCTAATGTCCTAAAAACCATCACAACATGTTTTTCAGTATTTTACTGATCAAACACCTAGATCAATTCTAGATCCTCTGGAAACCTTGGTTGTTGGGAACATCAAGTATGCAGGTACAACTCAAAATGGATTCGGATGCTCATTTAAACATGAAGCTTGACTCATAACCCCCCCCCCCCCCCCCACACACACATTTTGCTTCTGTTTTTTCATTTTTCAAAGAAGATTATGAATTTGAAAGGATTAAAGCAAGGTATTTTTTTTAACATATCTGGACATGCCCAATCTCAAATTCATCAATTGACGTTGTCTGGGGAAACCGTTGTATTGAGGTGCGGCCATTGGGTGTTACGAAGGTAATTGGACATAATAAAACATGTTATTTAGTTGTTTAATGGTTTATTTTAACTACATGCATTGGTAGGATACCACTTAAAATCGTAAGCTCTCACTTAATGTGAGAATCAATCTTTCTCCCATCGCACTTCAAGGTAAACCTATAAATATTTTATTTAATTATGCTAAATTGAAATAAAAAACACTATTGTTTTTCTTGAATAAATGGGCCTTAGAATTTCAATTTTCAATTTCCATTTTTTTCTCTTTTGAATGTATGTTAAGTAGGGTGGAGCGATTGATCACATATTGGGAGAAATAGTTCACAACAACTCGATGAACTCACTGATTAACTATGTCTTGTGCATTAGGCATTTCCTTGAGAATGTATAACTTCCCATTTATCACATCTATAATTAGTTATGAACCTGTAAATAAAGTCAGCTATAATTAGTCATCGAAGTGATTATGCACATATGGATCTATCTGTTCCCATATATATATATATATATATATATATATATATATATATAAATGCATACACAGGTGAGTGGAGACTGGTATATACAAATAAGCATATGTGCAAGGATCCCCTTGCACATGCTCATGGCCATGAGGGTGTGTTCATAGGGGATAGGTGTCATTGCATTTGTGTGAGGGTGTGTATGCCCAGTGGGGGAGAAAAAAAAATTAGTTAAAAAGAACCAAAAGCCAAAGTGAATGGTTTTTTTCCACCTTGAGGTAGGATCCCTCTTTTAGCCTCTTTTATGCATGAATGCTTTAAATTTAATTTAGCTTCTTTCTTAATTCTGCTTAATTATATTGAATTGCATATCTTGAATAGGTGTTCTTTATTATAATTGTTTAATTTGATAAATAAATTCATGTTTCTATAAATAATGTCATGTTTTTATAATAAAGCAATGCCATGATTTTATAATAAAACCCCTCCAACAGAGGTGCGCTGTCTTCTAAACAAAAGAGTACTGATATTTATTTGTATCATGTTTAGATTTGGTTTGAGTCTTTCATATGTCTCTTGTTGGTGTTTGTTTTGTGGCTAGTTAGTTTGTTATATTTGAATAATATAAATTGACTTATCATACTCATTTAACTCAAATGACATTGCCCGATTAGGCATATGCCTAGACCATGACACTTTCATTTTCACACTCTGAATATTATAAATAAAATTTCCATGTTTAGTCAAAGTGAATGAATTTGTAAATGGTTTGTGTAGGGTGTGGGATTATTTTCCGTCATTTTTCTTCCCTTTAGATGTTGCGTCATTGTGCTGCTCACTACAAACTTCTCTTGAGATCCCTTTTTATAACATATTAAATACTTTAACTTTTCTATCATCTGTTGTTGGGGCTATGGTCGGAATGTTGCCCCGCCTCCTCCCGCTCCCTTCATTCTTGGCCGGAATATGCTACCCCACAGATGTCGCTGGACTGAGCCAACACACCGCAGTCATGCCGCGGTCACGCCGCGGTGCTGTCGAGGTCACGCCGCGGTCACTCCGCGGTCACTCCGCGGTCATGCCATGATTTTTCCCTGCTCCCGGATGACACCCTGAGGCGATTCACAGTGATAGTATTCTATGATTCTTGTTATCAATGTTGAGACTGACTAATCACAATTTCCGCTGGAGGGGTGATGACTGGAAGGTTGCCTCACCTCCTCTTGCTCCCTTCGGTCCTAGCTGAAAGATGATGCCCTCTGGATGTCGCTAGACTAAGCCAACACTCCATGGTCACGCTGCAGTCACACCGCGGTAATGCCGTGATTTGGCCCTGCTCCAAGATGAAACCCCATGGCGGTTCACAATGATAGTATTTAATGAGTCTTGTGATCAATGTTGAGATTGAATAATCACAATTTCTGCTGACGGGGCGGCAGACAGAATGTTTCCCCGCCTCTTCTTACTCCCTTCACTCTTGGCCGGAAGATACTGCCCCACGAATGTCGTTGGACTCGGCCAACATGCCACAGTCACGCCGCGGTCACACCATTGTAATGCCATGATTTGGCCCTACTTCAGCCATATCCAGCCCACACCAGCCCCCTTCCACCTTCATTTCAGCCCGCTGCACCAGCATTCCAGCCTGCGACACCCCCCTCCCACCTTCGAATCATCCCGCACCATCCCCCCAGCACCTGCAACTAGCCCCCTTCCACCTGAATTTGAGCCGCGTATTCCCCCATCCACCTGCAATCTGGCCCACACCAGCCACCAAACCAGCCACCACACCATCCACCACCCCCCAGCCTCCTGCAAAACACTCATGCCAGCCCTCTTCCACCTAAAAAACAGCCCCAACCACCAGTTCTGGCCGTCACCAGCCCCCGAACTCATATATCCCAGACCGCACCTGCCCCTTCCACAGGGCCAACAGCCCCTAGACACCTTCAATTCTTCCCACACCAGCCCCTTCCACCAAATCCAGCCCGTACCAGCCCCCTTCCATCCCCCTACCGCCTACCTTCCCACCCGCACTAGTCACTCTAGGCCGCACCACAACTGCACCAGCCCCCAGCCTCGTGCAATCCAGGATGCGTGGGTAAAACTCCATGAAAATCACAAAAAGTAAAGGCAGAAACATATCCCCCTGCCTAATATCTCTTTTCCCCGAAAAGTAGCCATGTAAACTGCCATTAATGTTCATCAAGAACATTAGGGAAGAGACGCATCTTTTAACCCAACACGAGAACCTAGCCAGAAATCCAAGAAGATCTAAAGCATCCCATAAGAAGTCTGACCTGACCAAATCAAAAGCCTTGAATACATTGATATTGAAGGCACACTTAGGAACCCCAGAATCAAGGTGGTAGCCCCACAATAATTCCTGGGTAACAAGATTCTTAGGTTGAATTGGTTTTGGTACTGAAGGTTGAGGATATTTTTATCCATCCTTAGATTTATGAGTCTCTTAAGGTTATTTTTGTAACCATCCTACTAGAGGGTCCGAGTTATAAGTGGTGGAAGTCTATTATTCAGACTAATCCAGAAAAAGACTATTCATGGAAAAGTTTCAAGGCATTGTTAATTTAGCATTTTTTCGTAATGAAGTGAAGGTACCAATGGCTATAGAATTTTCTAGGAGGTGATGTCCAGGTGGGGTGTCCATGAGCTGTCTGGGGGGTGTCGGGGGGGTCTGCAGGGTAGGGGGGAGGGTGCAGGTGGGTGTCTAGGAGGGGTTGTCTGGGGGGTGTCTAAGGGCTGTCTGGGGGGGGGGTCTGCAGGGAAGTGTGTAGGTGGGGTATCTAAGGGCTAACTAGGGGGGGTTCTAGGGGGTCTTCAAAGTAGGTAGAGGGTGTAGGTGGGTTGTCTAGGAGTGGCTGTCCAGGGGGGGGGGGGGGGGTCCAAAGGATGTCCGGGGGGTTCAGGGGGGTCTATAGGGTAGGGGGTTGGGTGCAGGTGGGGGGTCTAGGGGGATATCCAAGGGCTGTCTAGGGGGATGATTTGAAGAGATAAAACCATGAGAAATGGGACCTAACCTCATAGAAATAATTTTGCTAATGATTTTTGGAAAGGTATTACCAATAGAAATAGGTCTGAAATCCTTTACATCCACATCATTTTCCATCTTTGGGATCAAGGTAATAAAATTGGAGTTGTTTCAATAGGGCATCGATGCATGGTTAAAGAACTCCCACATAGAGTTAAGGAGCTCATCACGAACTGTTTCCCAATAGAACAAAAAGAATTAATTTTTCAACCCATCAGGACAATCCATACTCTCAAGATTTAGAAAAAAAAGGGAACTCTTAACCTTCTTCTCATCAAGGGATGAAACAAGGGAGATTGTTGGAAGGGTGTAGCCCGATCCAGTTGGAACATGTACCTTTGAGATACAACCATAACACCAAGATCATTGAACTCAGACTTGGTAGTATAAACATCCTTCAAATATCGAAATAGACCATTCACATCCTTAACCTCTTTGAAATTTATTTTAGAAACAACTTTTTGAATAGGAGGGAATGATTGGAGATTCTTTATCAACTTTTTTTGGTAGTCGTTAACCCAACCAACCTGTCAAAATAAACCATGGGAATAAGGGACTTCTTAAGTTATCTAATACCATCATTAGTATATTTTAACTCATTTTCAGCTCATTATATTCTTTTCAAATATTATCAAACTCATTTAGAATATCAGAGGAAAAATATTACATTTTATAACTTTATGAGATCTTACTAATAGAGGGTGATTCCTCGTTCATAATAGGAGGTAGTGATGGTATAGTAGAGAACCATGGAGCTAGGCCAAGCGAGATAAATCATATCCCTAAAGTAGGGGGGAGGGTGCAGGGGGGGTCTGTAGGGGAAGGGGCAGGGGGAGGGGGTGTAGGGGGTCTGTAGGGTCAAGGGGGTGCAAGGGGAAGGGGGCGGGTGGAGGGGGCTAGGGAAGGGTGAAAGGGGTGTGCAGGGGTAAGAGGAGGGTGCATGGTGGTGTTGGGGGTCTGCAAAGGCCAGGGGTAGGGTCCAAGGGGGTGCATGGGGTGTGCGGGGGGGGGGGGGGTTGTGTTAATCCCACCTATTAGACTATATTGTCACATCTTCATTGATCACATAGTCAGACAATGTCATATTTTAGATATTTGAATACTTTTAGGAAAGACTTATGCACAACATTTTCATATGACATTATAAGTCATATGATTATAAATGTTGTACAACATAACCACTATTTCCATATCATTTTGAGTTCTTCTTAGGACTTCACTCCCAATGAAATACCTTTATTATTGACACCGTATAATCGAGTAGTTAATCATCAGGAAAAAAACCAACTCCATGGACACATCATTATTTAGTCATCCACATCCTAAATAGATATTCTCATCTTTCACAACTCTAATATGTCCACCAAAATGACCGTAGAGGGATTACAGTTTCTCACAATTTTGGTACAATGTTTTCTCCTAATGATTGAGGGTATTTAAATAAAGATCACATCCAAAATAATTGGTATCATTTCACAATGATTTTAAATTATTTGAATAAAACCTACGATGCATACGTGAAAGTTGTAGATTATTATAAATATGCACCAAATTATATGACATGATGTAGTAATAGCAATCATCTTGTGGTTTGTGTTATCTGGTGATTCATGATACCACACCTAGGATTGATTCGTGATACCATACCTAGGCCACTATGAATCCCTACACCTGAGGTTTCCATGTGTTAACCAGGATAACATCATTATTTCTTTTGTCCTATTCCGAAATTCCACCTACAAGGGGTGGTGCTAGGGGTGGTGCAAGTGGTATGGGGGGCTATCCAGTGGGGTTGTGCAGGAGTGCAGGGGGGGGGGTGCAGGGTTGGGTGTAAGGGTGGATGTGGAGCGGGGTGCCGGGGTGGGGGGTGTCTATCCGGGGTGTGTGTGGAGTGGGGTTGTGCAGGTGTGCAGGGGGTGTAGGGGGGTGCAGGGGGGGTGCAAGGGGGGCTATGCCACGGGGTGGGGGTGTCCAATAGGGGTGGTGAAAGCGGTGTCTATTAGGGGGGATGTTGTCCGGGGGGGTCTATCTGGGGGGGTCTATCAAGGGAGTGGAGGGGGTCTGTCTAGGGGTGTGGTGGGGTGCTGTTGTCCGGGGGCCGTTCAGGAGGGTTTCCAAGAGGGAGGGGGTGTCCATTAGGGGTGGTGCTAGGGTTGTCCAGCAGGTGGGGGGGGGGGTACTGTTCGGGTGGGGTTGTCCTGGGGGGTCTGTCCAGGGGGGGTTTCCAGGAGGGAGGGGGTCCATGAGGAGGGGGGGTCTGTCCAGGGGGTGGAGGGAGGGCTGTTGTCCAGGGGGTTGGGGACTGCTGTTCGGGTGGGGTGGTCCAGGGGGTTTCCAGGAGGGAGGGGGTGTCCATGAGGGGGTGTCTAGTAGGGGTGGTGCAAGGGTAGTCCAGTAGGGGGGCTGCTGTCCAGTTGGGGTTGTCTTGGGGGGTTCTATCCAGGTGGGTTTCTAGGAGGGGGGGGGGGGGGGTTTGTCCAGAGGGTGGAGGGGGGATGCAATCCTGGGGAGTCTACTGTCCAGGTGGGGTTGTCTAGGTGGGGTTTCCAGGAGAGAGGGGGTGTCCAGGAAGGGGGTCTGTCCAGGGGGGGCAACGGGGGCTGCTATCCGGGGGGGGGCTATTGTAGATACTCGAAGCCTGACGTACATGGACATTACATTACTTTTGAGGAATACTTAGTACATAACAAAAACACACACACAAAGACAGTAATAGTTTAGTATCTTTGGAAACTCGGAACGTAATCTTCTAATCATGGTGAAAGATCTTCAAAATCTCCCATAAAGATCTTCCTTTTTTTATACCTAAAACCGTTCTTTATATCTTGGAAAAAAAACATAAAAGGGTGAGCTCAAATGCTCAGTAAGGGTAAACAAAAGAAATATCAATCACATCATATACATAAGCACATAACTTTTGGAAATCTTAACCTGTAAAAGAGATCATAATTTCATAACCTGGGATAACTCATGGTAGTGAAATTTAATCACAATAATCATAACTTAAAACATTAAACTTTTTGGCATACACACATAATCATAAAGAATCATTTCTTATTAGTCAAGACTCACTGCCAAGACTATCTTAGTGGACAAAGTCCCTTTCTGAACCGAGTCACCCTCGTTTCAGTCCTGTTTCACTGAACCAGTATAACCTTCCATTCCAGCCATGTCTATCTCATGAGATATAAAATATTTACCCAATTCATTGGAGGGAGATATAGGTCCCACCCATCTCATAATGATACCATTATTATGTGTGCCACAAAATCTTAAATCATACATCATTGCATAACCCATGTAATAAAGATAGGAATCTTAAACATCATGACATCATAAAACAATTCATATAAGATAATTGAAGTCATAAAAATAATTCCATCACAACATAATCAAATCAATGTAATAATAGGGATAAATACAGAACCCTTTATTATCTTAGATGGAAAATAATTTGATAAAACACTTGAACTCCATTCTTTAGTAAAATATCCTTTCTTCTTCAAAAATAATTTTCCTTTCTTAACATGTCATACCGTTTTAAACTAAAAGAAGTTGATTAAAAATAAACTTGAAAACTTGTAAAGGAAGCTTCTTGGAAATAATGTTTAAAAAATCCATTCATGTCGTATAAGTTAAAAAAACATTCTACTCGTACTTTTGTCAGAATAGTCAAAAAGTACCTTGTATGAAAAAACGACAAAAGATTCCTTTCATATCCTTTACTAAAAAACTCACCGAAGGGTAAAATTGGATTTAAAAAATTGTAGGTGGATGGAAATAAAATTACATATTTAAGAAACATGGATGTGGATGATAAAATACACCCTAGTAAATGCCAAAGTATAAACAATCTCGGATAAAAAATGAGATTGTGATATTTCCCTTACCTTAGGTCCGACTTGCTTTGTAAGTGTCCGAACCTCTTGTATAATGATTTAAATAATGTCATTAACTTATTAAAGAATCCTATTCATTGTTATTATATCATATATGGTTCACTTATGACTTTATATTACCCGTTCTTTTGTAAATTCATGTTAAAGTAGCATTTTGGGTAAAATCGTCTCATTTGTCATTCATGTTTTAATTTGTAATTATTCATATGATTACTTAGATCATGATTACATAATTCCATAATATAAAACATGATTTATATATAATATATATTCAGAATATACATATATATAACTGATCGATAAATGGAAAGAAATACACCGTTCATGGAGACGGTAGGCCGTACGTACGCATGAACGCTATTTTCGTTTCCTTATTGAATTGAGTGGAATTAAGTAGATGACATACATATATATACACATAAATCCAGTAGATTTATAATGTCATATATTTCATTATTATTGATTATATATACTTTATAATCATTCTTAAATGGTTAACATTGAGAATGAATCTCATCGCGTCGTGGAGACTGTAGTCCGTACGTACGCACGAGCGATGATATCATTTCCATAATTATTGAATGGAATTGGAGTGGATGATACAATATATCAGAATCATTATGATGTTATAATAACTATGTATAGTTAGTCTTTACACCATAATACCCATCCATGTAAGGTGTTGGTGGAAAAACAGATTACACCACGGCGTGGAGATGGTATTCCGTACGTACGCATGCGCGGTGATTTCATTTTCCGTAGGATGGATAGATGGTGAAATAGGGTTGTTTTATACTTATAATAACATATCAGTATATGAGTGATACTGATGTTATTATTTCATAATGAAACAAGCTAAGAAGAAGAAGTGTAAGATGAAATAAAGTTGAAAGAATCGGTAACGGAAATTACCTCTTCTTTGAAACGCCTCTTTGAGATCTCCATTTAGGGCACTAAAATTGGTCTTTGAGGAAGACCAGAACCTCTAGGATGTTTCTAGGTAAGTGGAGAAGATAATTTGACAGGGTTTGGTCGAGCTTGAAGGCGCAAAGTGGTGTGAGGAAGAGATGGAGGAGGTGCCCTTTTATAAGGGAGGAGAGGGGCTCCTTTGGAAAAAATAAAAATATTAATTTATTATAAAGTAATGTTCTGTTATAAATAGCTCCAAATTGATTTATTTCGAATCTAAGGTAGGGATGGGTCGAAATCCTCTAATCCAATAGAATTTAGACAAGTTTAGGTTCCTATTTTAACCTTATCATTTAGATTTAACATTAAGTTAAATAATTTTACTTTTACCATGTCTTCTTGTGTTCTTATACTATAAGGTTAATAAACTTAATATCAGCAGCCAAACGAACCCCAAGTTGTTTATTATTAATATATATAACCTTTTCTAAGTCATTTTGCTGAACCATAGATTTTTAGGAATAAAATAACAATTACCAATATAATATTTGTTTTAAAAACTATTTTATGTCAATTTTGACACTATTTAGTAATTGATTTTTTTGAAAATCATAACAGAATTATTAGTTCAAATAAAGTTAATTAAATAAATACTAACATGTCATATTAACCTAGAAAATTAGTGGGATTCATAAAAAGTCTCAAATTAAATTTATTTTGGTGTTTATACCATCAATTATGTCAATATTTCATTAATAAGATAATTACTGCATCATCTTTGTGTCATAAATAAATTAAATTATATGATGTCTAAAAATTACAAATAAAATACCATTATGTAGGAAAACGTTTTATCTTTCTAATGAATATTTAAAATCGAATTTATCTTATGTATAACCCTATATTAAAAATGTTCTAGTAAATAAACATTGATTTTAACTCTTTTAACTCTTCTTTGAATTAAATAATAATAAATGTCCTAATCTAATCCAGGTGGGCCTAAATAGTCATATTTTATTCCTAAGCTTGTTTTTGGTCGAATTACACTTATCCAATAGAATTTGGACATGTGTTAGGGTAATAATAATATCATTTTTACCCTTAATTACCCTATTTACTTTTAACCGTGGTAAATAAAAGTAAAAAGTTACTATTCACCAAAAATTATTTTCATCTCATTGAACCACATTTTACTTACTAACATCAACCGTGTCTCTCAGATTTTTGAAATTCCACTCACAGAAGCGGTAAAATTATGTTTTATAAAAAATTCAGTTTTTTAACTACCACTTAGGGGTTTCACTATTCATCAAAAATTGAAAGTTTTCAGAAAAATACCAAAAATTAGGCCTAAGCTATATTTGATATTATGACCTCAAAAATGATTTCTATTTTACCAAATTCAAAACATATCAGTTGAATTAATTAATTTAAAAATTAATTCCTGTCGTCAAAACAAAAGGCGTGTTTTTAAGAGATAATAACTATCAAAAGATTGACACTTGTTTATAACTGGTTTAAATGTGAAATTACATCCAATGACCAACATTGTATTAAATTGTAAAAATATATTCTAAATATACTTTAAAACTACTCAAATTAATAATTTATCACTATTAATTATTTCGATTGAAAAAGTTTTTTTAATTAAAATTTAGTAATTTTCACTATTCATCAAAATATGAAAGTTATCCGAAAATCACCGAAATTTCACCCTAAGCTAATTTCGATATTCCGAATCCAAAAATGAAGTCCATTTTGAAAAATAGAATTTACAAAATTTCAAAAAGTTGTTATTACTATTCATAACATATAGTTTTAATAATATTTTAATAGCATATCGTTGTTTAGCGAAACTTGGTGCTGCGTACAACACACGCTATCGTGGAAGGTCGCGATTGCATGTAATTCAAGCCAAGCACGTGTTGTGTAGAAAAATATTCCTTTGATGATTTATATAACATAAAAGTCTCGGGTGTTACATTATACCCCCCTTAAAATGAATTTCACCCTCGAAATTCGTCGGGGTTATAAATGGTTTACTACTCGAAAGTTTCTTTAATAGAAACCCACATCGTAAACAGGAATACCAAAACCAATCATTAAAAACAAAAGTATAAAATGTAATGGTTACCCAAAAAAACTAATCACTGGGTTTCCACATAGGTGAAAATATGGATATGGAAGAGAAATATAACCATCATGTTCTGATGGAGAGTGGTAGAGAACATGGCTATGGAAAAGCCAACAATCACAAATCCATAAATTTGTGACGATCTAAGGTACCATCTGATTAATCATATATTAGAGCACTAGGACAACATTTTTGGTTTTCAAGATCGTTTCCCTAAAGTTGATGAAATTGGAATTAGAAGAAATACTTTCATGATTTCGGTATAGTCTCACCGTTGGTCGTTCTTTGGACAATTTCCACTTCATATCTTAAAGAAATGAAGTTGAATTTGTCATTCGTGATGTGTTAGCAGATCATGTGATAGAATGATGGGTCATTCCATCTATCTCAAAAGGTTAGAAAAGTTATCAAAAAAATACATATGTCCATCTATAGTGAGATTAATCATATATGGTTCCTAAAATGGAATTATACTTCATATACTGCTTAATATAATAAAACTAGTTTCTACTAAACAGGGACTTCCTGTAGGTCAGTGGTAGGCGATAAAGGCCAGTCGCACTTCGTTTGTGGGTTTGATTCCCACAGCCTTGTCCGACGCGATGGGCTGTCGCCCGTCCTGCAGGTTGTCCTTTTTCTAAAACTACATTACTATATCATCCCATCAATAATATCGAAAAAAGTTTCTATCCTTAAACAATACTAAATTATGTCCAACATAATCCATTCCAATCTTTAGGCTTATCCAAAATACTTCGGTCCAAGCTCATAGTATAGAGAAAATGATCACGTGAATGCCATCATTTATCCCTCATATATCTTGTTCGTCACATTCTAGTCATGTGAATACCATAATCATGTAATCTCTTGAAAAATGAATACCCATTGAATCATAGTAAAAACATGAGTGCTGTCAAAAGTTAACGCATTCCACATACCAAAAACCCAAATTTCTATATACTCAAACCATGATATAACTATTTCCATATATCAGTCATGAGCTCATGAATACTATCAAACATTTAATGTTCTCCTTATCCCTTCATTATGCGCATATCATCTACATTCCAAAAATATCTGAATAACCTTTCATAGATACTGGTAACATTAATCATACACTTTCAAAACTCAAGGAAAGATAACAGTGTAACAATCCTTAGATGTCTATTTATTCCATAGTACCATGAGATTACTTATACAAGATTACACATGATAAACATGTAATCATTCCACTACATTCTTAAACCATTGAACGAGCTTCAACAATTCTTTCATCTCACATATCATTTGTAGTCTCTTCATCATCATCAACATAAATACTACCCATACGACCATACTGATTCTCTTCATGAGACTTTCCCTTAGGGAATTGGTTTGCATAATTCCCGTACATTCCACATTTAAAACATTTAACCATTTTTGATGTCGTAGCAATACCATTATCCTCATCCCTGGTGTTAACTGAACCTTTTCCTTTGCACTTACTGACTTTGTGTCCTTCTTTTCCACACCCAAAGCATCTTCCAGTTCCTTTGAAACATTCTCCTTGATGCCACTTCCCACATGATTTACATAGAGGAAATTGAACTTTCTTTCCTCTATGATCATCATGAAACTCCATCTTTGTCTTATTAGCCGAGTAAGGAAACTTATCAAATTTTACTTTATTGATCATATTATGAGATTTCCGATTTGGCATAATAATGATGTTTGGACTTCCAAATCCAATTTCATTTGTTTACTCATGAATAATATCATTCCATTGTCCATCATATCCTCCATTATCGTGAATCATCTTGTTTCTAGCCATTTTTTAAAACCCAAAAAGAATAGTGTGAGAGGCAAAAATCATAATAAAGAGGGAGTAACTTCAATATCTAACATCTAAGGTTAAATTCTAATATCGTTACCGTAGTTATAGGAGTATATCCTATACGTATAATTATCCTTAGGGACATCCCTATACATACCTTAGAAATATCTCTAGGGGTCTCACTAACGTTTTCGCATCCTAGTTTCCAAAGGTTGACTAAACCTTTCCTCTGATACCAACTGTAGAGACCCGAAGCCTGACGTACATGGATATTACATTACTTTTGTGGAATACTTATTACATAACAAAAACACACACATAAGGACCGTAATAGTTTAGTGTCTTTGGAAACTCGGAACGTAATCTTCTAATCATGGTGAAAGATCTTAAACATCTCCCATAAAGATCTTCCTTTTTTTATACTTAAAACATTTCTTTATATCCTGGAAAAAAACAGAAAAGGGTGAGCTCAAATGCTCAGTAAGGGTAAACAAAAGAAATATCAATCACATCATATACATAAGCACATAACTTTTGGAAATCTTAACCTGTAAAAGAGATCATAATTTCATAACCTGGGATAACTCATGGCAGTGAAATTTAATCACAATAATCATAACTTAAAACATTAAACTTTGTGGCATACACACATAATCATAAAGAATCATTTCTTATTAGTCACGATTCATTGCCAAGACTATCTTAGTGGACAAAGTCCCTTTTTGAACCGAGTCACCCTCGTTTCAGTCCTGTTTCACTGAACCGGTATAACCTACCATTCCAGCCATGTCTATCTCATGAGATATAAAATCTTTACCCAATGCATTTGAGGGATATATAGGTCCCACCCATCTCATAATGATACCATTCTTATGTGTGCCACAAAATCTTAAATCATACATCATTGCATAACCCATGTAATAAAGATGGGAATCTTAAACATCATGACATCATAAAACAATTCATATAAGATAAAGGAAGTCATAAAAATAATTCCATCACAAGATAATCAAATCAATTTAAAAATAGGGATAAAAACAGAACCCTTTATTATCTTAGATGGAAAATAATTTGATAAAACACTTGAACTCCATTCTTGAGGAAAATATCCTTTCTTCTTCAAAAATACTTTTCCTTTCTTAACATATCATACCGTTTTAAACTAAAAAAAGTTGATTAAAAATAAACTTTAAAACTTGTAAAGGAAGCTTCTTGGAAATAATGTTTAAAAAATCCATTCATGCTGTATAAGTTAAAAAAACATTATACTCGTACTTTTTTCAGAATAGTCAAAAAGTACCTCGTACGAAAAAACGACAAAAGATTCCTTTCATATCCTTTACTAAAAAACTCACCGAAGGGTAAAATTGGATTTAAAAAATTGTAGGTGGATGGAAATAAAATTACATATTGAAGAAACATGGATGTGGATGATAAAATACACCCTAGTAAATGTCAAAGTATAAACAATCTCGGATAAAAAATGAGATTTTGATATTTCCCTTACCGTAGGTCCGACTTGCTTTGTAAGTGTCCGAAACTCCAGTATAATGATTTAAATAATGTCATTGACTTATTACAGAATCATATTCATTGTTATTATATCATATATGGTTCACTTATGACTTTATATTACCCGTTCTTTTGTAAATTCATGTTAAAGTAGCGTTTTGGGTAAAATCGTCTCATTTATCGTTCGTGTTTTAACTTGTAATTAATAATATGATTACTTAGATCATGATTACTTAATACCAGAATATAAAACATGATTTATATATAATATATATTCAGAATATACATATATATAATGTATCGATAAATGGAAAGAAATACACCGTTCATGGAGACGGTAGGCCGTACGTACGCATGAACGCTGTTTTCGTTTCCTTATTGAATTGAGTTGAATTAAGTAGATGACATACATATATATACACATAAATCCAGTAGATTTATAATTTCATATATTTCATTATTATTTCTTATATATACTTTATAATCATTCTTAAATGGTTAACATGGAGAATGAATCTCATCGCGTCGTGGAGACGGTAGTCTGTACGTACGCACGAGCGATGATATCATTTCCATAATTATTGAATTGAATTGGAGTGGATGATACAATATATCAGAATCATTATGATGTTATAATAACTATGTATAGTTATTCTTTACACCATAATACCCATCCATGTAAGGTGTTGGTGGAAAAACATATTACACCACGGCGTGGAGACGGTATTCCGTACGTACGCACGCGCGGTGATTTCGTTTTCCGTAGGATGGATAGATGGTGAAATAGAGTTGTTTCATACTTATAATAACATATCAGTATATTAGTGATACTGATGTTATTACTTCATAATGAAACAACCTAAGAAGAAGAAGTGGAAGAAGAAATAAAGTTGAAAGAATTGGTAACGGAAATTACCTCTTCTTTGAAGCGCCTCTTTGAGATCTCCTTTTAGGGCACTAAAATTGGTCTTTGAGGAAGACCAGAACATCTAGGATGTTTCTAGGGAAGTGGAGAAGAGAATTTTGCAGGGTCTGGTCGAGCTTGAAGGCTCAATGTGGTGTGAGGAAGAGAGGGAGGAGGTGCCCTTTTATAAGGGAGGAGAGGGGCTCCTTTGGAAAAACTAAAAATATTATTTTATTATAAAGTCAAGTTCGGTTTTAAATAGCTCCAAATTGATTTATTTCGAAGCTAAGGTGGGGATGGGTCGAAATACTCTCATCCAATAGAATTTAGACAAGTTTAGTTTCCTATTTTAACCTTATCATTTAGATTTAACATTAAGTTAAATAATTTTACTTTTACCATGTCTTCTTGTGTTCGTATACTATAAGGTTAATAAACTTAATATAAGCAGCCAAAAGAATCCCAAGTTGTTTATTATTAATATATATAACCTTATCTAAGTCATTTGGCTGAACCTTAGATTTTTTGGAATAAAATAACAATTACCAATATAATATTTTTTTAAAAACTATTTTATGTCAATTTTGACACTATTTAGTAATTGATTTTTGTGAAAATCATAACAGAATTATTAGTTCAAACAAAGTTAATTAAATCAATAATAACATGTCATATTAACCTAGAAAATTAGTGGGATTCATAAAAAGTCTCAAATTACATTTATTTTGGTGTTTATAACATCAATTATGTCAATATTTCATTAATAAGATAATTACTCCATCATCTTTGTGTCATAAATAAATTAAATTATTTGATGTCTAAAAATTACAAATAAAATACCATTATGTAGGAAAACGGTTTATCTTTCTAATTAATATTTACAATCTAATTTATCTTATGTATAACCCTATATTAAAAATGTTTTAGTAAATAAACATTGATTTTAACTCTTTTAACTCTTCTTTGAATTAAATAATAATAAATGTCCTAATCTAATCCAAGTGGGCCTAAATGGTTATATTTTATTCCTAAGCTTGTTTTTGGTCGAATTAAACTTATACAATAGAATTTGGACATGTGTTAGGGTAATAATAATATCATTTTTACCCTTAATTACCCTATTTACTTTTAACCGTGGTAAATAAAAGTAAAAAGTTTCTATTCACCAAAAATTATTTTCATCTCATTGAACCACATTTTACTTACTGAAATCAACCGTGTCTCTCGGATTTTTAAAATTCCACTCACAGAAGCGGTAAAATTAAATTTTATGAAAAATTCAGTTTTTTAACTACCACTTAGTGGTTTCACTATTCATCAAAAATTGAAAGTTTTCAGAAAAATACCAAAAATTAGGCCTAAGCTATATTTGATATTATGAACTCAAAAATGATTTCTATTTTACCAAATTCAAAACATATCAGTTGCATTAATTAATTTAAAAATTAATTCCCATCGTCAAAACAAAAGGCGTGTTTTTAAGAGATAATAACTATCAAAAGATTGACACTTGTTTATAACTGGTTTAAATGTGAAATTACATCCAATGACCAACATTGTATAAAATTGTAAAACTATATTCTAAATATACTTCAAAACTACTCAAATTAATAATTTATCACCATTAATTATTTCGATTGAAAAAGTTGTTTTTAATTAAAATTTAGTAATTTTCACTATTCATCAAAATATGAAAGTTAACCGAAAATCACCAAAATTTCACCCTAAGCTAATTTCGATATTCCAAATCCAAAAATGAAGTCCATTTTGAAAAATAGAATTTAAAAAATTTCAAAAAGTGGTTATTACTGTTCATAATGTCTAGTTTTAATAATATTTTAATAGCATATCGTTGTTTAGCGAAACATGGTGCTGCGTACAACACACGCTATCGTGGAAGGTCGCGATTTCATGTAATTCAAGCCAAGAAAGTGTTGTCTAGAAAAATATTCCATTGATGATTTATATAACATAAAAGTCTCGGGTGTCACAGCTATAGTCCGGGTGGGGTAGTCCTGGGGGGTCTGTCCAAAGGGGGGGGGGGGTTTCTAGGAGGGGGGGGGGGTCTGTCCAGGGGGTGTCCAGCAGGGGGTTTCCAGGAGGGAGGGGGGTGTCCTGGAGGGGGGCGCTCTTTGGGGGGGGGGGGGGTGCTCTCTGGGGGGTGGTCTCTCCAGGAGGGGGTGTCTATCCATGGGGGTGAGTGGGGTATTTCTAGGGTGGGAAGGGGGGATGCATGGGGAGAGGTGCATTGGGGGGATTTAAATTCTAGGTGGGGTGAATGGGGGAGAGTGGGGTGGATTTGCAGGGGTGGTGGGGAGGATGCCAGGGGCCAGCACCGGCTGAACAGTGCTGGTTTCTTTTTTACAAAATGTGTATGCCTATAGCCATGATTTTAAACCATAGATATATGTATATAGCAAAGGTTCCTAGCCATGGCTATATGTCTATAGCCATTTTAGCAACCGTGGCTATAGGAGATGATTGATTTTACCCGATGTCATGGGTTGAAAACTATGGCTTTAGGGTTGTTTCCATGGCTGGAACCCTGGCTATAAGGCTATATCCATGGTTGGGAACCGTGGATATAGGATTTACCTTATCGCCACGCCAATACCAGGCACGGTTTTTGGGCCAATAGCCATGGTTTAAAACTGTGTCTATGGCCTGATTTTGTAGTGGTGTTGGGTGGTCTGAATTTTTAATCATGGTGTGTTTTTTGAAATTAAAAAAGAAAATTACTATGTTGTTGTTTTTTAATTTTTAAATGTTGGATATGGGTTTTACTTTGGACAATATTTTTTTTGGGCCTCTGGTATGTGAGATACTCACTGCCCATCCACAGTTTACTCCCTGGTTTTCATTTATAGTATTGATCACATATGTCTCCCCTAACATGCTAACATTCCATATTCTTGGTATTTGTTCAATCCATTGCTGCAATTTTGGAATGTGGTTCAATGGTAACCCAATATTGGGAATTTATCTACGAGAATCATCATGTGTAGGGGGTTCCATCACCCTTTACCTCATTGATTCTCGAGGTATTAGCATCATGCTTCTTGGATAGTGATCGATTGTCAAAGATGGCATTGTGCTACTCATTTATGGTGGAGAGGGTTTAATTTTGGAGGTTTATGTTGGATTAGATATCTTTTGGGGGGTTAGAAAGAACCCCCCAATAGACAATTTGGAATTGGAAAAAGGGAGGTGCAAACAAGAAAGATAATTTTTGGGAACCTGTGCTTTTGGCGACGTGACTTCAATGTGTGTGGTGTATACCTAGAGAATGAATGGATGTTGATGACCACGACTTTGAACTTCTAATTCTTAAAACCATGATGATCAGAATATTTATAGATCTGACCAAACCATATTAAGTTGTTTAAGTCTAGTATGATTTCTTAAATTTTCAGTTTTCCAGTTTATGCACTTCTTTGTTGTTGTTTCAATCGCCTTGATTCTGTTCTTCCAGCTTGAGAGTATGGTACCATTCTCAACCCCGGTTTGACCGTGGGATTCAAAATATACAATAAATAAATCTTGGATATTTTCCTTGGGTTGTGTCTTATTTTAAGGTTGTTTTATTCCTTCTTGAAATTTCTTTAATCTCCAGTTTATTTCATAGTGAATCCATAGTGCCTCTACCTTGTGCATGTAGTCCAATTGGCTGAAGAACATAAAAATATGGGTGTTATTTTCTTTATTTCTTTACTACCTTGGAATAATTTTGGATTATAATGTATGTTTATTGGATTATCCTGTTTGTAATTGACTATATTAATCAATTTAAATTTTTTCCTAAATCTATCTTTGGTTTTTGAAGCTGCTATAAATGTTTACTTGAGCATGGAATTGTTTTCTCATTTTTCATTGCTTCCTCTGTTGATTGAATCATTGTATTGGTTTCCAATTTTTAGAATTATATGAATTTTGTATAGTATTCATGTAATTTTGATTATGTCCACTGTATTTAGAATTATTTTAATTGTGTTTTATATATCTGATTGTAATTTTGGGATATAAAATTACATTTCATACCTCCTTGGGAAATTGAATGGGTACTTCCCCACAATACATCCCCAAATAAGTGGTATTAGATCCAATTTGGAATTAATTTATTCATATCAAAATTATTTGTTTATTATTCTGTTTAGTGAATTTTTTTTACATCATGATTGCTTGTTTTATTGATCCATATGGTCGTTTAAATTTTTTGTTATGCAGCCTTATCTATTTTGTGTTATTATGATAGAGAGACCTTTATTCTTGTTCCTTCTCCCTATTATGCCTTGTTTTGATTTTTGGGTCAGGGTATCTTGTGTAGGTGTTGGCCTAGTAGCATTTTGGTTGAGTGATGGTTATTTGTTTCCCTTTTTTTGTCTGCCTAGTCGACATTTAGGTTATAGTCACCATTGAGCTTATGAATTTATTCCATAGGGTACCCAATTGTATATGGAACTCCATTTAGGTGGTGTGTAGCTTAGGTAGTGTTTTCTAATTAGGTGGAGATGTGTCTGAATTTGGATTCATTTATAATTATAGTGGGCATTGAATTAGTATTAGGGTAGGTTTTAGGTTATCCCCTTTTTCGGATGTGGTTTACAAGGCCTTGTACCCGAATCAATGTAGTTTTAGTGTCCTCCTGGGGGTGTGTGTTTTTGAACCTATCCTAGAGGATCCATGATGATGGATATTCCCATGTGGTTTTAGGATGAGTGTAAAGGTGGGTTAGATTCTTGGAACCTTTTTTTGGGATGGTTTTTCTTTTTCTGTAGCTATTTCATTTGAAATATTTCATTTCTGAGCTTGTTCATATAGTATACTATTGTTCTGTCATGTTTTTCTTCTTGAGGAATGATACTGCTACTTTCTTTTGTGTTCAACAAGCATAGGTATGTTTTCAAGACCTCTGATGTCCTGAGTTCAACTAGAGATTAATTATATTATGGGGGCAATCTTAGGTAAGTGAAGTTAATAGTTCAATTGGTGTTGTTGATTAGATTAGTATATCATTCTAAGCATGTTTGAGTAGTTAAAATTAAATTGTATTGTATTCGGGAAAGTGTGTGTCACTGAGATACACGTAAAGGACACACTGATGTACTCTTAGAATAATTTAACTAGGATTTCATGTTATATCTAATCAATGTAATAGGTTAGGTGGCTAATGGACATTGAGTGGTTTTAGGTATGTGGATTTTTTTTAATGTGGAGATTTGTGAATTATTCTTCACGGTGCATTTTCTAAAAAATAAAATGTCAATTATTTTGTTCATTTTTCTAATGGTTAAATGTTGGATATGTTTTTTTAGACCCTTTATTTTTCTTGGCCAGTAGTTTGTGAGATACTCCATGGACATCCACAGTTTACACCATGTTTTTCATGTCAACTATTGATCACATTTTTAACCCTTTACATGGTAGTTGTCCATATTTTTGGTATCTGTTTGATATGTTTCTATAGTTTTGGTAGGTGGTTTGACATTTTTGTTTCACGGAATCCCTGTATTGGTCGTTCCATTATTGTAAACATTGTGCACAAAGGGTTTCATCACCCTTTCCATCATTTCTTCATGAGTTATCGGTATCGGGCTTCATCGCTGCTGCTTGATCGACATAGATGGGGGTGAGATACTCATTTCTAGGGAAGAGGGTTTCATTTTGGGGAATTCTATTGGAGAATTGTTCATTTTGGTGGCATCAAGAAGCCTCCTTTGGGCGATTTGGCTTTAGTGAGAGGGAGGGAAAGATGGGTAAGATTATTGTTCAGAACCTACACTTGAGGCGATGCGACTGTGGTGTGTGCGAGCTGTACCTAGGGAACAATAGAAGGATTATGACATTGGCATTGACCTTATTCATATTAGCACCCTAAGGATCCAAATATTTCAAGGTATAGCTGAACCATAGTAAGTTGGTTCAGTCTTGTATGATTTCTTAAATTTTCAATTTTTCTATTTATGCACTTCTTTGGTGATGTGTTGATCACCTTGAGTCTATTCATCCATCTTGTATGTATGATACCATTCTCAATCTCGATTTGACCATGGTGTGCAGAATTGAAAAGAACTCCGATACGGATAGATTCCTTTTCCCACATGTTTTATTCAGGTTGTATTATGCCTTATTGTATTTTGTTTGCTCTCCTATTTTTTCAATTGTGAAACCCTAGTTCGCATTCCCCATGTGCATAGGCCAATTGTCCTAAGCACTTAAAAATCATAATTTTCTTTTATTTCTTTAATTACTTCCATTTAAGAATTATTTATGCTAAAGTAATTTGATTTGATTATGATGTTTAGAATTGATTGGATTAATAAAATCAAATTGTTTCTTGAATCTGGATTTGTTTTTGAAGATTCTATTAATGTTAACATGATCATGAAATTTTTTTCTCATATTTCATTGCTTCCTCTATTGATGGAATCATTGTATTAGTTTCCACTATTGAGAATTAAATGAGATTTGTATAGTATTCATTTAATTTTGTTGATGTACAATGTATACAGAATTCTTTGTATCATTTTTTGAATATGTGTTTAGAATTTTGGGATCAAAAATTAGATTCCATGCCTCCTTGGTTTGTTGAATAGGGAATGACTCACAAGGTATCCCCCAAAAGCCTTCCACCCTAAAGATCCACTGCTTCTGTGCTTTGTTTTCAATTGATCACCTTCCATCCAATGGCTATCATTAGTACCATTTGAATCTTTTTTGTCTACCAATGATCTACATTTCCAACACCCATCCTTTACTTTGCTGTTGTGTGTCTAGGGTTTGATGCAATCAGTTGCAGAGACCTTAACCTCTAGATCCTTCCACTCTATCTCCGTCGATCACATGTCCATGCCTCACCAAATGTTCTTTTTAGTTAGTACCTCACCTCCTATATACCTTCACTTCATTGACTAATTTATCTAGGAATCCATTATTGATTATTATAGTTCTATGTGTTTTTTTTCACTTATATCCGAAGAGGAGTTCTATTGTTCCCACATCGACACACCTCCCCTATCGCGTTAATCTTCTCTGATGGAGAGCATTGTACTCGCGAGATCTGTGTAGACCAAATCAAGGATCTACTATGCTACTGACACCATTTTTCTTCTTCATCACTTTCGTGTTTTGGATTTGTGAGATTTTTCATTTTTCATTTTGGTTCTATGTTTTATTTTAATGGTTTAATTTCGGACTAGGTTTCAAAGTTGTGTGTGTGAGTCCGTCCTTCCTGGAGGTGTATGCTACCATCCTTGGCTCGAGAACAATATGAGTCATGGAGTGGCAAGGGCCTCATGCATGGATTGTTTCTATGGTTCCTATTCATAGTTTATCTTTTTTCTATTTATTTTTTTGTACGTTATTATTTTCATTGAAAAATAATAAATCATTGTGGTGGTGTTCTAGTCATGGACTAGGAATAAAAAGATCAGATCCAAGTAAATATCTGTGTTCTTAACAATCCTAAACATTGTTTTTTTCATTACATTATAATCAATTCCTCATTTATTTTTTGTTTGTTTGAAAAATTATCATTTGATATGTCCCAAACTAAAACAAGCATCATCCATCCAAGGATTGCTATTATGCCCTAACCATAACTCAGAGGCATTCCATCACTCGTGCATCTAAAAACATACCACCAAACAATCTCAGTGCATCCCAAACCGCACTTGAGTATTTTTATATTATTGACCATTTGGGGATACCCATAATCACCACCCATCCTCAAAAATACAAAATCATACACTGGTGACCTTCCATGTTTCTAAAAAAAGTTTATAATATAATAAAAAACATTTTACTAAATTGTTTAGATTGTTAAAATCTTTCTCTATTTACAGATGAAAATAGATAGGTTTATTTGATTATGTTATTGAGAAACTGTGGTGACTTATGGAAAAGAATATCAAAAAATATATGTTTATGTGTACTTCTATATATATTTTTCATTATAATTGATCTTTATTTTTTTAAGTGATTATGCCATGTATTTACTATGTCAAGATCAATAAACATCTGGTCTACCAAAATTGTTTCAATTGTACATTACAAATTTTTTCGAAGCAATTTTTATCTATTTGGAATGTTTGTTATATATAGATTTATTTAAATCCTCTTTTATCTAATGTATCTATTTTTAATCTATTTTGAAGAATATAATTGATGTTTAATATATCTCATTGAGACTTGATATAAATAATATTATTTATTATACATTTTTTACTACTGGGGATGAATATATTTGCTCTTCTAAAGCGTTTTATTAATCTCCACAATCGATAAAAGTAAATACATGTTCATATACTATCTCTACATGAGTTATGATTAATAATAAACAATATATGATAACAAATGAATAATCATAATTTTTTTACATTTCATCAATAAGTGTTAAAATAGACAGATGGAAAATATTTTACAAAATAATTTCAAAATATACTATTTTCATATCATCCTTTTGGGGTGCACTATTTTATAAATATTTATAATACTGATTTTCTCTTTAAATATGTATGATCATCAAAGAACTTATTTTGGTTATATTTTTATAATTTTTTGTAAAAACTTAAGGCACAATGGTCATTTTAAAAATACCCTTATTCACCATGTACTGTATTAAAAAATTATATATATTTGCATTCACTTGAGAGAATGAAATAAAATTCATCGATCAGGTTTTATTATATTTTCAAGAAAATAACATGAATAATCAATTCAACATTTTCATTCTTTTAACTGGACGAATATCAAAAAAATATAGTAAATATGTTTTACATATAATAAATAGTAGAAAAGGGATAAAAAATAAAATGTTTATTTAAAATAAAAAAAAATATCATACCTAACATGAGAATTTATACATAATAATCATGATTGAAAAAATTAAGGTTTAAATGTAGGATATTTAAAATTTTATTAGTTCTTCCTATCATGATCTGGAAAGTTCTCTTTAGTGAAAAAAAGGCATGTGATGTTCATCATTTGGTCACTTTGTGTGGTAGAGATTCATTTTTCATTTGATGAATGATTCTTGTTTAAAAATTCACTACATTGACTATAAACCCATTTTTGATAATATTCAATGACAATAACTCTGGTAATTTTTCAATGGTGAGTCCTTACTACTCTTTAGAATCTTTTTTTTTTCAGCAACATAAAATTAAGAAAATAATTAATGTATTATTTCAATGTTATCAATAAGGGGAATAAATATAACCATATATGATATTGAAAATAAGACCCACATTTTCCATGTAAGAATTATATTATACCAATGAAAGTGATGAAGAAAAATTTGTCCTTATGTGAAATTTATAGAAGAAAATCATATTGATAACATGTTATGAAACTAATTGAACAACGATTGAAACCGTAATGGATTTTGAAATCGGAAACATGTGATTGATCATGGGTAAAGAATTTCATTGACAAAATATGCATCAAATAATCAACATGGAATCAAAAAATTAAAAAGGGTAATATAAAATAAGTATATAAAAAGTATAAAGGAAATATTTTAGAATGACTAGGATCTATGACACGGGATATAGTTTTGGAGGTGAAAGACCATGTTAATAATTTCTTATGGGAAATGAGTCCACGAGAATCACAATCCATAGAAATTGTGACAATCCATATTTATTTCATTACAATATACAGATTATCTATTTATTAACTAAGGTGAATGCATGCATGGAACTAAATTGTTCAGGGAGTGGATCCAAAAACCCTCTCATATGTTTTTTGGAGTTTTCCCACATAAAACTACGCTAATTTAGTTTAATTGAGTTACATTAAATTATTTCATCCCAGTCATATAAATATGGAATAAGAATGTTGTGTCAGATGGAGTAATTGGAAATGTCAAAATAAGCATAAAAACTATATCTTTTTGTATTGAAAATGTTTCATCATCAGTGGTCATAACATGCCACAATTTTTACAAATATTTTATCACTTATAACATTATAATCATGTCACATATCAATATATGATTCATTAACTTGAATCAAACCTCCCTTAAATTTTTTTAATGAATCTTGATTAATGAATATCTATTCCTAAATACCCTTCTTGTAATTCAATTAATACATCCCATGTAGAGACTCAGTTTATTCATTGTAAGACTTTTAAATATTCTTATATTTATTTATAGAGATAGTAACTAACATGACAAGCGATTCCAAAGCTCGATGTTCCAGAATTAATTTTATAAAAAATTTAAATATATTTTATATTGATCATATTCATCACCCTAATGAAAAATTAATAACACTTAAATGGTATCTCATATCAGAAATATGAGACTGTGGTTGAGTCCAGAACACGGTGTTAACCCATGAAGCAACATAAAATGGGTTGGTGTGGGAAGTTCTGACTCCTAGCTCATTGGCGGTATATTAATAGTGTTAATTAATTATTAACTTCATTCATTCATTAATTCTATAAAAAAATGATATATTTATAAATATATCTTCATGGATAAATGTTTAGGTTTAGCCTCATAACCATGGAATCACCAATGATGCCCTCTCTTCCTTCTTTTGTTTGAAAATCTCATCAAACGATGATGAAATGATTGATAGGATTAGATGAGTATATGGTGAACGCAATTGCTTCTCTTGATTATTTTCGGACATGTTATTCATCTGAAAAAGATCCATAATAAAGGTTGGACTCTTGAATTGGTGATTTATACCCTTTTTATTAAATGGTTGATTAGATGCAACCTTGTTCTTAGATCTGCGTTTAGTTTTGGCCGATTACATGCACTCGGGTATAGAAACCTATCTGTATACAATTATTTTCTATCCCCAGTTACCCATTCTTGATTGTTGGACAAGAAAATTTGTCCATATACGTTTTAACCTTTGTTCTTGTGCTCCCACATTGTTTCTTCACGTTCACCACTTGTTGGACCCCTATGTCCTGGTTGGTCAATTTCTTTGTGGTACTGAACCCAATCAGACTCCTGGATTCGTAGCAGCTTCACAAATAAAGAGTGGATCAATGATATAATACTATATGTGTGTTTATTGTGATGTTATTATAGTTTTTTATGATAAGAACATGTTTACTTAAATGTGTATGGTTTGGTTATAGGTGGAACAAATTGTGAAACCCTCGATGATGAGAGGAGCCAATTTCCAGAGATCGGCGGCCCAAAATCATGATTTCCAGAAAGATACAACTTTTGTTGCAATTGATAGTGATAGATCTGAAGTATTATTTATTGTTTCAATGAAAAAAATCAGATATGGGATTTATGGAAAAATCCTGACTACACGTAGTGTAGTAGGATGAACACATGACATGTATCCCCCTTAGCAGTGGTGGCTGGAATTTCAAAAAATCTTTGGATGACATGGCCTGAAGACCTCCCCCACACATTATGTATCCATTCCCCAGTTGAAAAACCCATGGTATGGGACCTACGACCATGGAATCCATGTTGGAGTACACAAACATGGATTAACCCCATGGGAAACAACCCATGTGAAGCCGCACACAGTAAACCAATGTACATGAACACAGGTTCCAGTACATAGACATGGCCAAAAGGACACATTTCAGTCCAAGCTATCCTGAACATGCCATGTAGTCCACCTACACAACATGTACTGAAACATGGATAGGGAGTCATTTACTATCTAGGGACATGGGCTGGCTGTGGAGCGGGACCACAGACTGTGTGGATCCCCTCACATGCCATGTATCACTTGGTTCCTTTTTAGGAAACTTCAAGGTCTTGTATCTAATTCATTTGAACATGGATTTTGGATTATAATTAGTGTATCCTAATGGTTTTCCATGTAGAACATGATGGTTCCAGTAGTGGTGGATTTAGAGATTCTATGTGGAATGATACAGGCACATCACTATTTTGAGGTGATTCCCGACGACAAGAGTAATCAGGAAAGATCTCCCGAGTATTCGATCTGATTTTAAATCTTCTATGCGGAATGTCATGGGTCCACAATGATTAGTTTGGCACCCTCATAAGGGTAAGTTCTTGGGTCCTTGACATTCTATGTGAAACCATCCTATAGGGTAGGGAATGGGTCCTCAATGATTAGAGTGTCACCCTCTTACCAGGATGGGCAAGGATCCTTGACCATATGAGTGGCACCCTCATTCATGGTAGGGAATGGGACCACGAATATTAGGGTGGAACCCTCTATGTGGGATTGGAATGGGTTATAGGCCTTCCTAGTGACACCCTCCCATTTGGGAGTGCATGGGTCCTCAATGATTAGAGTGGAACCCTCCAGCCAAGCCGGACATGGGTCCTCGACCATCTAAGTGGAAACCTCCAATTGTACCAAGGCATGGGTCCTCAACCTAGATATTTTTCCACAAAAATTCATGTAATATTGAATATGAATGGATTGAAATGGACAATTTCCTCAAAGAAGACGCATGGGATGTTGTGTATCATTAATGGACTTTTGGGAATATTGGATACTCTTCTACTTCGGTTGAGCTCTGAGATGGATATCCCCAAACTCTTTCATTTTGTCTTATTTTATGAATCACACACACACACACATATATATATATATTTGAATTTATGTATCCACAACATGGATTTGGTTACACTCCTTCTATGAGAGGCGAAGGTGCATGGGATAGTCCACATTCTTTTTGATCATATATTCTTATGATTATATGAGTCTACTATCCTATAATAGATGGTGAATAATCAATAGGTAGTTCATTTAATCCCCATGTTTATACCCTTCTGTTCGGATGATCTTAATTTCACTCTTGGTTGGGTTGAGGTATTCTTTTTGAAAAAATGCAGCTACAATCATTCTTTTCTTATTTTATTTCTTACTGCCCCCCCCCCCCACGTTCAGCGTTCGAGTTTTCCTATTGGGTATGTATATACTCACACATACATGGACTTTTCTCACACAGGTTGTGTCTTATGTAGATGAAGGACATGTCGACTATGACATCACAAAATCTTAAGGATTCTAGGTTCATGAACGACATACAATGGTTGTATCTTGGGATCTAGGTCATGGGATATCTTAGCTATTTACTTTTTACATTTTTTTTAGGTTGGGACATATTTCTAGTTCGGAATGCATTTTTACTCTTTAATTTTTAGTATACACTACTATAATTTTATACTCTCTATAGGTTCATGTATACTTGGTTTACTTTTTATCAGTAACACATATTTTACTCTTTCCATCGGCATTGTTGCATGGGAATGACTATGTGTGTGTGTATAGGTACTTAGGAGAAGTCCTCCCCAAGTTAGTCATTCCTTTAGTGCTGGATTCCAAACCTATCCTATGGAGGATGTCTTGGGGTTGTTTTGGTTTGAGCCCCAACATGGGTCTGGTCTTGAATTATTGGTATCAGAGAAAGTTCATTCATTGTGATTTTGTTTCGACTATTCCCCTTACGTGTTTAGGTTGGATTTTGGGAAAAGTTTTCAAAGTGTCTCGAGTGTGGATCACTGGCCTAGGAGTCTCGTGATGGGGTGGCAGCTGATGTATCCATTCAAGAAGACCCTGACTACCTACCTAACAACTCATCATACTGAGATTTTTCTTATAGTGATTAATGGTACATGAATCACATATGATTGAGTCTCTAACATTCATTTTTTAGACACATCGCCTTTGTGGTTGATATATATATGTGTGTGTGTGTGTGTCTATGTGTGTGTGTGCTCATCTGACCTTGGTATGTCTTGATAAATCTGAAGATTCATATATGATGAAAACTATCTTGGATATTAGCTTTTGATCTAGATGATTATTTGGTGAGTGATGAGGCCTTAGTTTAGGATCCATCCCTTGACCCCATTCCTCCATGTGGGATGGTAGAATCACATACACATAATGATCAATATATCATTCAAGCAGAGAAGGCGTTGCATGCATGCAGTCTTAGCATGCTCCGTGAGTTCCAGTACTAGAGGCCACTGAGGTTCCATGGTGAGAAAGATCCTCATGAAATAGATGATTTTATAGAGTCGCTGATCCATATATTTGGAATTTTATGAACCATGAAAGATCTGTTGGTTGCGATAGAATCCATTCTTCTCCACAGAGCACCTGGGTGCATGTAGAGCCTTATTAGATAGATGAACGATGATTTTACACACTTGTAGACTGATTTCCCACATCTATTCCATGAGGAGTACTACCCCTTATTCTTTCTCTCAATCTGGATCAAGGATACTGTTGAGCTATAGTAGGGAGTGATGATGATGGATGAGTATGTAGTGAGGTTCACAAACCTTACACATTACGCCGTTGACATGATTTGGGATGGCTACTTTCGAGCATAGAAGTTTAATCAAGGACTCCGCAAAGATATTTGTGCTAGTGTGGTGCCCATGTGCATCCCCACCTATGTTGGGGTTACTTAATATGCACTTGTGACAGAGATATTTTTGTCAAACAGACATTAGATAGCTGAAGATGGAAATGGGTTCCAGAGAGCTAAGTTTTCTACAACATCCAGATGATGCCATGCCCCGGGTTTTTGATTCATGATATCATCCCATAATAGGCTCAGGAATGTGCTCAGGGATAGCATAGAGGACCATGTCATCCCAAATAGGGGAGGTGATTTTCTTGTGATGGGAGTGGTCGCATGGAGCAAGACTACCTGTCTAGACATGGAGAAAATGTAATTTAATGGAAATCCCATGTAATTATTTTTAAATTATATAGGATTATTTTGAGACCAGATGCTTAGAAAACACCTGATTATGAGGCCTAGTGAGCCCAAAATAGTTTTTCAACTTTTTCTATGTTAATTTAAATAAAAAAGTGAGTGGGTTTTTCTAAATTTTAAACTAGTGCACAGATCAGAAATATGATGTCACGGTTGAACTCATAATGTCGGGATTCGCCTAAAGGTTCGATTAGAAAAGTTAGTTTTCAGACTTTTTGGGAGGAAAATAAAAATAACTTAAACATATATATTTTTTGTTTCCTTCACCATTGAGCGGTGACATGTCTACACTGTAGTTCGGGAATGAGGAGATAATGAGTCACATTAAATGAATCCAATTAACGAGGATATTAAATGTGTAGTGTAACAAATCACTAATTTTAGTGTAATTGAAATTTTGTTTCACTAATGAAACAATGTAACGAATTGACTATGCAGTGTAACAGAAATGCTATGATGTATTTCCCTTTTAATGAAATAACGATTGGGAGAATTAGACTTGGAATTTCTCGGACAAACGGAGAATGATTTTTCCCCAATGAAGAACATCAACAGATCGGAAAACAGAGAAGACGCTATGGAGAAAGGATCGAGGACTGGAGATCGATGAAAACCAATGACTTCGAACGGATCCACACCAATGACTAACCTTCTCTAGGCAGAGGTTACTTTTGATTTTTTATTTCACCATTCTCCTTTGTAAAATAATGAAAACATATCAAACCATGAATAATTTGATCTATGGGTTTCTTGTTTTTGCAAGAGGTTGTTATTCTATCGTAGGGATTACATCGGGATTAGACTATTGTTTGAATCACAAACCTCCACACCCATGTTTTCAAAACCCCTAACGAAAAGGGTGTGGACCGACATGAACAAGTCTGGGGGCCCTTTGACCTTGTGCCTTCTAATGAATTCTTTGTGAAAACACCTTTGAAATGGGGGAAAGCAGGTCTCAAGGCCTTATCAGAGAAGGATTATTCTTATGGAAGGTGGAGGTATGAACAGACTGAGGAACAAACCACTGTAGCATACCTAGTGGTCCGTAGAAGGCTTCGTCAGCATGGCAGGGGTAGCCGCAGGCATGTGGATGTGTGCCTCGATGGAATGATGAGGCGGTAGCCGCTGCTAGATCGGGCCGCGATGATGTAGTAGGAGCTTTTGATAGTAGTCCAATGGCTTGAAGTCAGGGACGTAGCCACCCGGTCACGTCAGAGGGGCGACAAGTGCCATGTGGGTTGCTTCAACATGCTAGCACGTGGTCCAGTAGGACCACATGGGGGAAACAAGTGTGGTCGGATAACCCGTTCACGGTGCTCATGAACCATATGCCTTATTGGGCATCCGGGCTAGAGGGGACCAGCCCACCGATTGTAGGCAGGGTCGGATGGAACCGGGTCCCTGGGCGACCTGGCTGGCTGGATCCCCAGCCGATCTAGGCCTGTCCAGCAAGGCCCAACCCCACGGCATGCCAGACTAGGCCGGACCAGGCCTAAATTGGGTTTTTCCGGATTGGGTGAATTGGGAGAGGGAATGCGAGGCCCCCTATCAGGTTGGTAAGGTTGGTCTGACTGGGTCGGACTAGGCCAAGACATGACCATCCCCTGATTACTAAAACACCAATTTCTTTCAGACCATGCATTTGATTGACGAGTCATTCATGGAGCTGGAACCCTTGCAAAGAGGAAGTTATTTTGACATACTCTAAGGAGGTTTTAATGGAAGTTAAAATGTAACGAATATCTTGAGAAGTAGTTTATCTTAGTATCAAGCACACATGTGTAGGAATCATGTGGCTGACTTAGAGCTTAAGAATTCTAACAAGTGACCCAGTGTGGATCATTTACATGTGACCCTACATGGATTAGAAACAATGGACCAGTGGTCAGCGTCATTGTGTGACCCAATATACCCACAGTGGGGAGCGGAACTATGTTACTCTTCATACCAACGATACGCATTATGGATGAGTACCTCCTTATGATGGAAAAGGTGTGATGTGGCTCTATGTGAACTAGCAGGCCCATTGTGGGGAGAATCTCCGAGTGACCCAACATTCCCATATTACTCATCAGGGATGAGTACCCTAGAAGTATAAGGTGTTCAGTGTTTCAACTGATGGTCTTTATTTCTATAAACTTGATTATACCTATGTGAGATGATAGTATCATGTGTATACTTTCCATTTTGGTATCTCCTTTTTTTGGGTCCCTACTCAGTATTGTGTTACTAACCCCATGCATAGGATTCTCTTGCACGTGTCGTGTCCTATATAGATGACCGAGCCAAGATGGAGGACTTAGTGTCCTTTGACCAGAAAGGGTCCAGTGAGGTCAAGATGGCTGGGAATACTTCTACAGCTTCCAACATCTATTCTACACTTACCATCAATTAGGGTTTTTTGCAGACAACATTCTCGAGATCCTTTTACATTCTTGTTTTCAGTTTTCCTTATGATGGGTTTGTATTTTGTCCAATATAAATTATAGATTGTACCTTTTATCTGTGGTTATTTAGTGGAATTCATGTTTCCCTTTATTGTTTTGGGGACGTGGTTGCGTGCGCATATGTGTAGGTGATTAGGAAAATGCCTCCGATATTCAGGTTGACACCTTCAACGCTAGTCTCCAACCCCTGACCTTTGGGTAGAAATCCTAGAGAATTCATGGCATGGGCACCGGGGGACAGGTCATGAAAAAGTGGTATAAGAGTTGGTCGGTTCTACCTCAAAGACCGGGAGTCTATTTTTTGTTTTTTGGGAGGCAATTTTAATTATTTTGAGTTTGACATTTCGATATGAGGGGTCTAGTGTTTTTGCGGCGAATGATGTATCCATACACCAAGACCTTGAATTATTCATTTTTCTCCAAATATAAAAATAATAGTTTCATGGATCGTAGAGTAATTGAGTGTTTCCTCATGCTATTCTTGAATTAGAGTCATCTCACCTGGTCTAATCTATTAACTGTGGTACATCTTAATCTATTTCTTGATTCCTCAATACAGATATCCAACTAGGATTCAGATCCATGAATGTATTGAAAACCCACCAAGCGATGAGGTATCGGTTCATGGACCTGTGTTAGAGATGACCCCACCAGGTGGTGCACCAGGATTACCACCACCCATTGATCAACAGTAACTATCGGCATTACCAGTATAGGAGGACTTATAATTAGTGCCTTGCACATGTTTCAAGGATAGAAACCTCCTAGGTTCAGAGGGGAGATAGATCTGTAGGTCGCTGAGGACTGGATGGAGGTGGTGGAATGCTTCTTCCTCTTAATAAGGACGCCAAATGACCATATGGTGATCCTAGCCTTGAGCCATATTTAGGGATCAATAGGGAGATTGTGGAGCTTGAAAATTCAAACCCAAGATGAGTTGACCCTCTCATAGGCTGACTTCGAGGGGATTTTCCAAGAGGAGTTCATCCCCGTGACCATACACTCAGTGCGCATACAAGGTTCTGCTTTACCTACATAAAGGAAAGAGGTTCATGGCTGATTACTCTATGAGGTTTGTAGACCTCTCCCTCTACTCTTCAGATATGGTACGAGACCCTTTCTTTAGGGCTCATACCACTGAGCAGGTACTCCAATGGGAGATTAGGGCATCGATGATTTCCCTTATCATCCCAACTCATGATAGAGTGCTAGAGAGATCTTTACTACTAGAGAACTTCCTTGTAGAGTAGGAACTGATGATGGCAGCTACCACCAAGTGACTGGTGGATGAGTCATCCATGGAGGGAAGCTGACAGATGATTTAGTGGACCAAGTGGGCTAGATCATCGGTAGGGCAACCCAAGGACTCAAGGTTGGTAGTTATGGTCTCCCATATCAGTGGGAGTCAGTAGGGATCCATGTTGTGCTTCACGTGTGGATGGTGGGGACACATGGCTCATGACTGCTTGACTCGTCACATAGATGATCAATGAACGGTCGAGGGATCATAAAGGCATCGACAGTTCAAGAAAGTATTTCCATAGGGAAGTTGATGTGGTAGAAGAGTAGGCTGAGCAGTAGGTGGTAAGTGATGGTCTGAGTACTACAACCACCAACCCCAGGTGGTCTATCTTGACCTCAAGAAGTAGGTGGATATGTGTGGGCTCATCATCAGAACATGGATACTTATGACCCCAACACTCCATAAATGATTAGAGGTATGGTTTGTGTCTTCTCCACCTTATCTTCAGTTCATATAGACATAGTTTCCAACAACTCTATCCTTTCCATAGATCTCGTTTGGAGCTCAGAGATTCCGGTGGATCCATTGGCTTGATCTTTATGATAAGAGACTCCTATGAGTAGGGATTCTATGATTACATATTTCTACCATCAGCGTCAAGGCCCTACAATGTCATATTGGGTATGGAATGGTCATCAACAGTTCATACTCAGATTGAATGCCTTAGATATTGAGTGTGGTATGTTTATGAGAATTGGACAAGGTTTTCCTTCACTAGAGGTAAAGGAGCTCTTGCAGTACAAGGCATACTTTCTCGGAGGAGGGTGTAGCCAATCACTCATTATTTGGATAGCATCACCCATGGTATGGTGGATGAGAGGAATCCAATATTTTCCTAAATCGGTGAATGAGTATGAGGAAGTCTTCCCTAAGAATGTTCTTGGAGTACCTCCTCGTAGATAGGTAGATTTTTGCATCGATTTGTACCCTTGTATGACACTGATATCCACGCCTATGTATCGGATGGCTCCTGTGGAGCTTCATGTGTTGAGGGTGTAGATGGAAGACTTATAATAGAATGGATTCATGCGGCCCAATATTTCACCATGGGCAGCCTTAGTGTTGTTTTCCAAGAAATCAGATGGAAGATTGAGGCTATACGTGGACTACCAATTCCTGAACTATGTAATCACGAAGAACAAATATCCACTATCGATAATTGATGACCTCTTCGTACAACTGAAGGGAATGAGGTGGTTCTCAAAGATACACCTTAGATCAGGCGATCACCGGCACTGGGTACAAGATGAAGATGTTCCAAAGACATCCTAGAGATGCTGGAATGGCCACTATGAGTTCTTCGTGAGGCCCTTCGACATGACCAATGCACCAATAGTGTTCATGGGACTCATGAACATGATCTTTCAGCCTTTCCATGATCATTTCATGATGGTATTAATTGATTACATCTTGGTGTACTAGACATCAAAAGAGGAGCACGCTACACACCTACGAATAGTCATGAATACACTCTGAGAGAACCTGCATTATGGGAATCATCGAAGTTCTAGATCAATATTTGGGAGGTCGAATTTATGGGACATGTCTTTTTAGAGGCTGGAGTTTCTGTGGATCATGTGAAGACATAGCCAGTTATTTCTTGGTAGCCACCCAGGAGTGTGACTCAGGTGTAAATTATCTTGGGGTTGGATAGATAATACAAGAGGTTTGTGCCTAAATTTTCTAGAGTATAATCACCCTTATCGGACTTGACATGGAAGTGACAGTCCTTCGTGTGGATGGAGAAGTGCCAGTTGAGTTTCTAGGAGCTAAGGTGGAGACTTACGAGTGCCCCCATCTTGAGACTACCATAGGATGGAATTTGTTATGTAATTTTCTGTAACAAATCAAGGACTAGACATAGATTTGTTTTGATGAAAGAGAAAGTAGTGATTGCCTATGGTTCATGATAGATGAGGTAGCATGAGCCGAACTATGCGACTCATGAACTTGATCTAGAAACAATGTTCTTTTCCTTGAAGACATGGAAGCACTAATTGATTGGTGAATAGTATACTATCTACTCTAACCAGAAGAGTCTTAGGTATATCTTCTCCCAGAAGGACCTGAACTAGAGACAACGATGATGGATAGAGTTCCTATAAGATTATGAATTTGAGATAGTCTATACTCTTTGGAAGGGGAATGGGGTAGAAAAATACCTCAGTAGGAGATCCAGTATCCAGATACTAAGTGATGTGGTAGAGTAGCAATATGTAATGCAGAAATCCTTCAAATATGATGATGTAGAATCTTACCTATAGTCGATGATAGTCACTCCCCAACTCTTACTGTGAATTAGGGAGGAATGAATTATGGATGTCGATTGTGAGGACTCACATGATCAGTTATCCTCAGTACAGTCTCCTGATGTATTTTTTTATAGGTTAGGAGAATGTCATTTTTAGGTCACATAGTAGTACTCATGGAATTACGAGAGGATATTATGAGGGTGTTACATACCCCCCCCACCTTGGATGTACATCATGGAGTGGAGAATATGTACTCGGATCTCCAACGTCAGGACTGGTGGCCTGCGATAAAGAATGTGACGGCCATGTTTGTTCCACGTTGCATCATTTGTCAGCAAGTGATGGTTGAGAATCAGGTTCCAACAAGCTTGGAATATCCACTTGAGGTACCTTAGTATAAGTGGGATGGTATCTCGATGGAATTCATCATGAAGTTACCATGAACTTCCATGTGCCATGATTCTATCTGGGTGATTGTTGACCAAATAACCATGTCAGATCACATTCTACCCACCTGGGAGAAGGGATCAGTAGAGGAATTGGGACACCTCTACATCCAGGAGATAGTGTGGCTTCATGGGGTGCCCTCAACGACCACCTCAGACCGTGATTCTTGATTCACATCTAGCTATGTAAAGGATTATAGGAGGCATTCAGGACTCATCTCCTCTTGGGCATTGTTGTTCACCCACAAAATAATGATCAGACGGAGTGGACCATACATACCTTATAGGACATGCTTCATTCCTGCATCTTTTATTTTAGTCATAGTTGGGAGGAACAAATTCCACTAGTAGAGTTTTTATACAACCAAAACTATCACTCCTCCATTGGAATATCACCACTCGAGGATTTTTATGGATGGCCTTGAAGATTAACTCTATTATGGAAAGACCTAGGGGATTAAGAACTCATGGGTCCTGGGTTGGTACGAACTACCACTAAGAAGTTAAAGATTATCAAGGAGAAGATGATGATTGTACAGAGCAGGAAGAAATCTTATGCTGATAGGAGATAGATTCCCAATGAGTATATGGAAGGAGACCTTGTGTTCCATTGGGTCTCACCCCACTGGGGATTATAGATATTTGTCTTTGGTGGCAAGTTATCTCGGAAGATCATTAGACCTTTCCAGATTATGATCATAGTTGGAGAGGCGGCGTACCGGCAAGCTATCCCCCCATAGATTCATTAAGTGCATGATCTTTTCCATGTGTTGTAGCCGAGGTGGTATGTGCTTGATCTATTTCATGCCATCGATAGGGGTGAGGCGGACATTAATGATGGGGTGACCTTTGTGGAGTTATCAGTGGAGAGAGAGGATCGACAAAAGTGGTTACATTTTGGAAGATCGATTTCTCTAGTGCGTTTTTTGTGGTCGAAAGAGAATCTCTTAGAGAGAACATAGGAGTGGGAGGCTTAAATTCATGTTAAGTACCCCCATTTGTTTTTAGCCTTTCTTTTGGCTTATGGGGACATGAATCCCTGAAGGTTGGGGCAATGTAATGTCCTGAAAATTCCATGTTTTATTTAAATTATATGAGATTATTGTGGGACTAGATGTTCAGAAAAAACAAGGTTTCGATGCCTGTTGAGCCCAAAATAGATTTTACAACTTGTTTTAATTTCATTTAAATAAACTTTCAAGAAGGTTTTTGTAACTTTTGAACCGGTGATTTGATCAAAAATTTGTGGGAACCACTAAACTCAGAATGTTGGTATTTTCATAGAAAGGACCTAAACTCGACCACCGAGGGTCGACCAGAAAAGTTTGTTTTTGGGCTTTTTGGGAGAAAAATAAAAATAACATAAAAAGTTATTTTCTTCCTCTACCATTGAGTGGTGAAATGTTTGCACTGCAGAGTGTCAATGAGTCAATAATGAATCACATTAAATAAACCCCATTAATGAGGATCTTAATTGATTAACATAACGACTCATTAATCAAAGCACAAATGATACGCTATTTCACAAATGAAACAGTGTAACACATACACTATTTCACTAATGAAATAGCATGATGATGCAGCATAACAGAAATATTTTAACATATATCTATTTTAATGAGATAATATGTTGGTGAATCCGAGTTAGAATTTCTCTGATGAATGGAGAAGGATTTTCTACCCAACATGGAATGCTGGTGGATAGAAAAGATGGAGATAAAGAATTGTAGGAAGGATCCGGGACCAGAGATAGACAAATTCCAACAACATTGAATGGATCGACACCAATGAAGAATCTTCTCTATGTATGAGTTAATTTTGATTTTGGATTTCCCCATTCTCCTTTCAAAAATAATGAACAGAGATCAAGCCATGAATCGGATGAGATGGGGGTCGCTTGTTCTTGTGGGAGTGTATTATTCTATCTTGGGGATTTTATCGGTATTAAAGTGTTGTTAGAATAAAAAAACTCCCCTACCATGTTTTCAAACCTCTAACGTGGAGGGTGCTGGCCAACATGAACAAGGCCTGGGCTCCTATGCCCCTATCTATTCTTGTGAGTTCTTCATGGACACACCTTATAAATAGTGACAAGGAGGTTTTGAGGCATTATTATGGAAGGTGGAATCCCATTGAAGCCAAAGGTGCAAAAACCACAAGGAACAGTCCACCGGAGCGGGCCCGATGGTCAGCGAAAGGCACCACCAGCACGCCAACGACGACATTGGTGGTGGCCTGCGACGGTGGTTTGGGTGGGTGGAGGTGCATCACGATAGCTCATTGAGGCTGTATCCATGGCTGTTCAGGCATAGGTTGTGTCGTAGGAGCTGCCGGCGATAGGAGCCGCCGAATGTAGGGCCATCAGTTTGAGGTTAGGGATGAGCCCACCCGGCCATGTCAGAGAGGCGACCCACGCCACGTGGATCATGATGAATCATTGTCACGTAGTCTAGAGGGACCCCATGCGGCAAACAAGAGAAGCTGGCATAGCTGGCCATGGTGTTTAAGAACCAGAGGCCCTGCTAGGCGTTCAGGCTCGAGGGGACCAACCCATTGGGAGGTCTGGGATGACAGGGCCTGAACTGGGCTGCTGAGTGGCCCAGGATGGATTAAGTTGGTCTATTATTGTGGGTTGGTCAATTGGAATAATATGAGGATGTTGGGCTACTCGGGTAGGGGAAAAATCATCCCGCCAGTTGTGGGCAAGGACGTATGGAACATGGTCACTGGACGACCCGGCGGGCTGGAACGCTGGCTGAGTCGGTCTAGGTCTAGCAAGGCCCAATGGGCCTGCCCCAGTGGCCAGTTCGAACTAGGCTAGCCCAAACACAAACTGTATCAGGTCAAATCAGTTAACCCTGGCTGGGGCATGTAGGGCCCCCGACCTGGGATGGTTTGGTCGGTCTGACTGGGTCGGATTGGGCTGCGACCCGACTGGCCCCCAATTACTAGAATTCTGATATCTTTTAGACTGGACATTCGATTGACAAGCCATTTACAGAATTGGAACCCTTGAGATGAGGAGGTTATTTGGGAATACTAAAAGGAGGTTTTCATGGATGTTGAAATGTGAAGATAGGCTTGAGGAGTGGTTTCTCCTGGAATCAAGCGCACTACGTATAGGAAGCCTACTTCTAACTGAGACCTGATGACTGATGACAAACAACCATGTGTGGATCAGATACAAGAGCCCTGGTGTGGGTCATCTATGATGTCCAAGTAGGAAGAGGCTATGTGTGAGTCAGTAGGTCCATAGTGGGGAGAAGATATGTGTGACCTAACAGACCCATGGTACTCATCAAGAATGAGTACCTTGGTATGATGGCCAAGGTGGTAAGAATCTCTATGTGACTTAGCTGCCCCATGTTGGGGAGCAACTCTGTGTGGCCTAGAATACCCATGATACTAATCAAGGATGTGTACCCCAATAGTCCAAGGTGTTCAGTGTAGTGACTTATGGTAGTGCTTTCCACACTCTAGATTATACCTACGTGAGCTGACAATACCTTGTGTATACATTACTTTGTGGTATATCATTTATGTTATGGGGTCCCTACAGAGCATTATGTTACTCACCCCTACACAGGCTTCAACTGCTCATGTCATGTCTTGTGAAAATAACTGACACTTAGATGGAAGACTTGGTGTCCTAGTACTAGGAAGGGTCCAGTGAGTTCATGAAGGTGGGGCATACTTCTACAAATTCAAACAGCTACACTACACATACCATCATGTGGGGTTTTCAGCAGACATCTTTCCCAAGGCCCTTATACTTTCTTGGTTTTAGATTGTATTTTGCAGGATTTTTTCTGGCCCATTTGACATCTAACTTGTACCTTTACTCAGTGTTTGTTTAGTGGAATGTGTGTTTACCTTTCTTGTATGTGGGATGTGGTTGTGTGTTTGTGTGGACATGTTCTAAGGAAAATGCCTCCGACTTGTAGGTTGATGCCTTCGATGCTAGTCTCCATCCCATGGCCTTTAAGAGGAATTCTTGGGGAAGTCATGGTACATGCCTCGGGGTATGGGTCACAACAGAACACCACAAACATATAGAAAATAGACGATCATAGTAGAGGAATAATCATGATGAGGGATATCTCAGGCAAGGACAGGGTGGTCCCTAGGGAGGTAGATCTTCTTGAGGGGTTGGAAATGAAATGGGTGGCAGACGATACTTTGAGATCTTTCCACCAACACCCACAAGTGGAAACATCAGTCTCTGGGTTGTTGTGTCTTGGGATGCAAACAACTATAGGATTCGGAGGTTTATGATACAATAACACATGATATGATTAGAGGTGTAATCTATTTTTTATCTCTTAATTCTTTATTATGATACATAGGTTCCTATAATTTCCTTATCTCTATACTACTGGTGTTAGAGTCCAAGATTCCCATTAAGGCTCTAGACCAGAAGTTTCCTCTTGATATTCCTTTAGGGAAATCTTATTTGGTAACATTTTTCTACTGGATGTGCAAGCAGTCTCTTGGTGGAGAGAGGTCTGCATGGAACCTTTTGGTCATTATGATGGAACCCTATGACATCATCTAGGGTATGGATTGGATTTCCATTGTCTAATCCCATATTGACTTTCATTGATGACATATCAATGCCTACACATAAATGGGATATGATTCTCCATGTCTAGAGATGGAGAAATCATGGTGGGATTATGGGGTTCTACGAGTAGGTGGTTTCATCCCATCACCCATCAGTTGAAGATAATCTCCTTTGGTGTAGAAGGCTTCTTAGGAATCTGGGTTCCTTTTGTTGTGGAGGATTATATGGATATATTCCCCTTGGATATTCCATGACTACCTCCAAAGTGGTATATGATGTTTTTCAATGAATTGCATCCCAAACATGCTTTGAAAAATCTTCAAGAGCTCACGAATCATCTAGAGGAGTTGGAGGATAAAGAATTTATCTGTTCGAGTATGTCTCCTTGAGGTTCACCTATTTTTATGATATGAAGGTTGATAGGAATCTAAGATTATGTGTTGATTACCAGAAGTTGAAGTAGATAATCATAAAGAACCTGTATCCTCTTCCATGTATTGATGATCTATTTGACCAATAGAGATGAGCTTATGTTTTTACCATGATTGACATGATATCAGGGTATCATCAGTTGAGACTTCATCCTTATGATATACCAAGGACTGCATTTAAAAGAAGGTATGGCCTTTATGAGTTCATCATAATTCTGTTTGGGTTGATGAACACACAAGCCCTGTTTATGTCCTTAATAACCTGAATCTTCAATCTATACCAAGATTAGTTTTTGGTAGTGTTTATGGATGACATCTTGAAGTACTCCATGAATCATGACAATCGTGCCAATCATATTGAAATCATCTCGAGTACATTAGGAGAGAATTTTCTATAGTCGAAGCTATCTATGTGTTATTGTTGGATTAATTACGTAAACTTCTTGGGTCAAATAATCTTAGAGTAAGGTGTGCCAAGGGACCCAGATAAGTTTCGCTCAGTTGTATCTTGGGATTACCCCATTTACGTGTTAAATATCTATATAATTTTGGGATTAGTTCGATATTATCAATGGTTCATCCATGACATTTCTCTTTTGATAGAACCACTTTCTGTCTTGTCCAATTAGGGGATAATGTTTGATAGGTTGTAATCATGTGATAATTCCTTTCATGAGTTGAATAATCTCTTTAAATCGACACAAATATTTATCCTAGCTAATCCAAGTGAGGAGTTCATGGTGTATTGTGAAACATCTGGGATCATGCATGGAGCTATGTTGATGTTGGGAGATCAAGTTATTGTACATCGGTCATGGTTGTTTAGGCTTCGTGAATAGAAAAAAAACTATGCACGATCTTGATTTAGCTACATTTGATTATGATTTAAAGTGTTGGAGACATTATCTATTGGGAAAAACATTTCTTGTGTATACTAATCACAATATATTAAAGTATATCTTTTCACAATGAGATTTAAATCTACATTAGAAAAGGTGGGTTGATTATATACAGTCATTTGATTTTGATCTATCATATATGTCTGGAAGGGATATAGTGTGGTAGATTAATTAAGAAGGTAATGTTAGACTCAGGATGTTCCAGAGTCTAGTGTTGAGTAGAAGATAATGACTTTGCTAGAAGATATACTTGTGGTAGTTCCAATGAGTAAGGAGTAAATGACTCTCATATCAATTTTAGTAGAGCCAACACTTTTGAGATCAATTAAGGACTAGAATTTTGAATATCATGAATTTTTCCCTTGGGGGAAAAACCTAAAGGTGGGGATACACATTTATATTGGACCATATATGAGGAATTGATCATCAATGTTAGGAAACAAGTTGTTGTGTCTATGAGCATGTGAGAGGATCTAATGCATGAATTTTACTCATTGGGGTGGGTAGCCCATCTAGGTATTATCAAAATTTACCATGACCTATGATGACAATTTTGGTGTCTAGGCATGAATAAATAAGATTGGAGGTTTCATGAGACAATGATACACCTATCAACTGGTGAAGGATGAGCATCAACAACTCGGTAGTTGCTAAAAGAATTGACCATTCCGGAAGAGAAATGGGAATAAATTACCCTGAAATTTGTGGTGGGTATCTAGTGGAAGCCTATGAATAATGATTCTATTTGGGTGATTGGGAAAATTTTGACAAAAAAATAACATTTATTTCTGATATGAGAGACTTTCTCATTGGAGCAGTTGAGGGACTTGTATGTCCAAGAGATAGTCCATATGCAAGGGGTGACACACACAATAGTTTCAGACCGTGATTCATGATTTACATCATTCTTTTACAAGGTATTATATAAGGATATTGGTATATAGGTTCTTCCAAGTACAATATCCCACCCATAGAAATACGTGAAGTTAGACTGTATTATATGGGTGCAAGAGGATATGATTTGGATGCGTGTCTTAGACATCTGTGGTTCTTGGGACAATCAAAAAGATGTATTGGAGTAATCATATTATAATTGTTATCAAGAAACAACACATATTGCACCATACAAGGATCATTATGGTTCTCTATGAATATCACCACTATGATGGATGGAGTTATGTGAGTCAGATTTGTTGGAACCGAGTCTCATGTAGGAGATGTCAGAGCAGGTTTAGTTGATTCAAAAGCATAAGGATATGTCTCATAGTATAAATAAGTTGCATGATGAAAGAAATTGATAGACCCTAGATTTTACATAGGGTGATTGTGTATTCCTTCAAGTGTTTTTATATTGGGTCATCATAGGATATAGATACAAGGAAAGATGACAACCAGGTTCATTGGATAGTTTGAGGTAGTGAAGTGAATCGGGATGGTGGCATACCGATTCGATATTTCATAGAGACATGGTGTTATTCATGAAGTCTTTCATTTGTCAAAATTATGACAATATCACCCTGACACTTATCATTTGATTGATGTTAATGATTTTGTACAAGAGACATATGCACCCTTTGAGGATCATCTGATACATGTGTTGGATCATAGTGAGTAAGTGTTGTGGTGAAAGGTTGTGCTAATACTTTGTGTATTGTAGAAACATGGACATGTTTAGGAGGAAATGTGGGAGAGATAAATAGATATGAATCCTCAGTGTCCTGATCTTTTTTACTCAGAATCATAGAAATTCTTTGATTTGCATCTCAAGGAAGATATATTATATGGTGGGAGATTCTAAGAACCTGAACATTTTTGGAGATGTATCAAGATTATTTATAGGTACCCATTTACCTTGTTTTGATTATTTTTTGTGTCATTTATTGGGGATAGTATGTGTGAAACTTGAAAATTTTGGAAGAAGGAGAGGTTGTGCAAATTTGGTGAATTTTATTCCCAAACAGTGCGCCTCAACCCATTAAGGCATGTGAAGAGAACAAAGGAGATTCAAAAATAATGTGCATGGTTTTTCAAATAATTCACCCTTTAAGGAGAAACCATGACCCCCCCATAATATCTAAATTATTTAGGTATAGTGTTTAAAAAAACATGCACCCCTACCTAGAGAACCATTTGTGTAGTTTTAATTAATCTTGATATTAGTTTTACATAATCCTGAAATTAGTTTCAAAATTTTTGAAAACCCCATGTTAACCCCTAATCAGATTTAGATCAACCCTATACAAACTCTTTCAATTTTGGAGGCTCCAGTATTGATTCCAAGCCCTCTCAAACTTCGTTCATTGAGATTAAAATCTCTGATTGATGATCTTTACCTCTCCAAGTATCTGAACCTCATACCGTTTTGTTTCCTGTCTCTTTCTTGTTCTCATCACATCCATTGAAGATATGTTTTTCTAGGTTCGATTTCGATCTATATATATGATTAATAGACTTTGTTTCATTTGATCTTGGATCTAGGTTTTTAATCAAGATCTCAATCTTTGATGTGATTACGATAGTTCCGCTTCAAATGTGGATTTCCATTGGGTGATCACTCATTAGAGAATTGATGTAGGGGTCTAAATTCTAATACTATAGTATTGATTTAATTACATTATGTAATTATTATAATTTCAATTTCCATGATTTTTAAATTTCATAGATAATTGATGTGATTTTTTTTAATTGTCACGTGTTTATGTTTTTGGTATTTGGGGAAATTGAAAGATGGAAATAGATTAATTAATGGTTAAATGAATTAATAAGGTACTGGTATTAGGGAGTTGAACATGAAATAAAATTATTTAATTGCATAATTAATTAATGGATAGTTGAAATTGGAATTTAGTGGATTTATTGTTGAATTAATTAATGTGATGTTGAGACTAAAATTTAATGGGAATAATTAATTATTGAATTAATTTCTAGGATCTAGAGATCAATAATTGGATTAATTAATTTTTGAAATAATTAAATGAATTTAGGTGATTAATTAATTGGTTAATTTATTGGTCTGTGTTGTGTGGATGACATCGTGTAGCGAGGACTAGTGATGTAGGGTTGTAGAGGGAAGGAGCACATGGGAAGAAGTAAAACAAGGTGGAGGTGGGGCAGGAGGAAAAATACCACAAAAAAGTGGTCCTTCACTTTCACATGTGAAAAATACATTATTTCTAGTAGATATTATATAATATTTTGTTAATTATTTATTTTTAGTTAATCATTTCTATGAAAATATATTTCTAGGGAGAGGTAATTAATATTAAGTAGGGTTTTAGCTATAGTTTTCAACCTACAAGAGTGGAAAATATTAATGATTGTGTGACAATGGATTATGTTTGCGGGAAGAATCATAGTGGTTAAAAATAAGAGCTGATCAATAAATTACTTCAATTACATATTAACATCTTCAATATCTTGAATGTTTTTGTCACACTATGTATCCTCAGGTCGATGATGAGGATTGGATGGATGAATCAATGTTATTCTAGATGTACTGTAGTAATGGTCAAATGGAAATAAATCTAGTGATTTATGATAATGTTAACAGACAAACTACTACTATAGAACCTTGTTTTGTGATATCTGTAAAATATAGTCCTTTACAACACTCTCATTCATTTCCTACCCATATGACTCCTATTATAGATAAAAGTATAAATAATATGATCTTCATTTAGAATGAAATGGTAGGTATATCCCTGTGTATACTACTGATTTAATGAATGGAATTTTATCTAATGGGTAAGTATCTAATGAGGCATCAAGAGATTATGTGGGTGAGGGTGATGTGGGTAATGAACCTTTTTAGGTTCCTCTAATAGATAGTAATACACTAGTTAGAGGTAGTCATCATACACTATTGGCTTCCATCGTTTAATTAATGTCATTTTTATAACATATTTATTTGGATTTTAATACATAGGCAACATAATTCACTGGCATTAGAAGTAATACATCTAAATCAACTAACAACATCATCTTTGTGAGGAAATATTATTTCCTTGAAAAATGTGATAAAAATTTTCACATAAAGTGAAAATTTTCATTTATGATTGATGAATTGAAGAAGGAAAAATATCTCATTTGATGTTAAAAATACAGGTTGGAATATAAATTATAAATGAGGGAAATATATGATAAATTTTTGGAATGTTGGAAGATAACCAAGTTAGAAGGTCCACACACTTGTGTACATATATCATATCTCATAATCACTCTTAAATGATGTAGAGTTTACATCAACTACTATTGTACAGATGATATTGATGTGTCAATATGTTCTTATGTCCCTTTTTTGGGAATGAATACAGAAGTTGTTTAACTACAAGATATCCTATGATATAGAATCGAATGAAAAAAAAGGAAATTATGCAAGTTTATAGCGATTTGGATGGATCATAAGCAATGTTTTTGTAGCTTATAGGATTTTTTTCTCTCAATAATCAGATTATATTTCATTTGGTCACATTTGATTATGTCTCCCCTGATCACTGAGTTGATTAATCAAATGAAAAGTTCAATAGGTTTTTTTGGGAATTCAAGCCATGTATTTATGCTTTCTCTATTGTAAACAATTCATTCAAGTCAATGGAACATTTATTTATGGAAAGCATATATTTTTTATATTTATTACTACCACCTAGAATGGTAATCATTCTCTTATACCATTGTATCTTATATTTTTGGAAATGAGAAGTTTGAATCCTGGAATTGGTTTTGGGCATGTATATGAATTCATGTCACACAAAACCAAGGATTATGACTAATATTTAATCTCTGTCAGTTGATTATTTAGACCATTAATAGTGATGGAGTTTCATGGAGAGAACTGAATGCATATCATCGATATTACAATTGATATATTTCATGTAATGTGAATAGGAATTTTAGATTTGAGTCAATAAAGAGGGAGATAATCAAGTGGGGTTTTTTTATGATCATATTTTCATGGAAATAATATTTAATATACTTTTAAATAAATTATTCTCTTTTTTTCAGCATGTGATCTCCAACAAGATTTATTTGATCAATATCATGACGAAATTATATGTTATAATAAATATGTGTATGATTATATGATGAATATTTCAAATGAAAAATGGTAATTTTCATATGATGGTGGCAGAAGATATGGCCATGTGACCACTAATATAGTGGAGTCCCTAAATTAGGTCTTCAAGGGTTTGTGAAAAAATATTGATCATAGGGTTAGTAAAAGAGACATTTTTTATATGTGAAGTACTTTGTTGAATGGTCCAAACATGCCTATTAGAGGATGAAAAATGGTATTCATTTTAATAATCATTTATAAAGTTCCACTGATCAGATATTGTAGGATGAATTAGCATTTTAGGATCTAACCATTGACCATATATAGAGTCACATTCAGGTAATAGTGTTCCAAAACTCAGTTACAAGAAATAATGGTTGATTATTTTTGGTTTTGTTGGATAAATGGTAGTATGATTTTGGTAACTTCCAAGGATTTAGATATCTGTATGCACATGTTGTTGCATCTTGTGCATTGATGAACATATCATGGTAGATCTATGTAGACCCAGTGTAGCACTTGATCAATATGGTTAACAATTATAGTACATATTGGATACATGTGTGTGACTTTCATTATATTACCATTCTTGTTGATTAGTTGAATGTTTTCCATGATATTTCTAGGATTAGAATTTTGGCCTTTTCATTTTTTTATTTTTTTCATTTTAATATTTTTTAAATTATTTCCTTGATATTTCTAGGTTACAGACTAGGGGATGACCATAGTCTACTCTTATCAGAAATGAGATAGCCTGGCCTTGGAAATGGGGAGTGGGACTATAATGCATCATTTTTCACATAGAAGGGAATACTTGTAAGATATTCCCCCAAGTGGAAGTATGAAACTCCACTTCCAATCATCCATGACTGAGTCTATGTATTTTATCCTGAAAGTGAATATTTTTTCTCAAGAAGAAATTTCATTAATAAATCCTTTTATTTCCGATTTTCTTAATTTTTGAACTATTTCAACTTTATTTTTTTAATTTATGCATTCAATGAGAAAGAACTTTTTTGATACTATAACTATAAATAAATTAGAAGACAAAAAAATGAATGGAAATTATTTCATCCTATAAATTAATAATCTTAAAATATTTCATTCAAATCACACAGTTGATTTAATATATTAGGGAGCCACAAGTTCTATATTGGATTTTCATCACCGATGATTTACATTAAAATATTTAGAAATTAATTAAACATGATTGGATTGCATTAAAACATGAAATTGATAGACTAATCCAACAACATTAATCACATATATTTTTCTGCCACTTATTTCATCATATTGTGGAATTATAAATGATAATTATCTACCTCATTTTTCTTGTTGTTTTATTTTAAAAAATAGTTTAGAATTTCTTAGGAATTTACTATAAAAATATAAAAATTATATCAAATTTACATATGGAGGGTACTATATTTCTCACATTACATGATAGGCATGTTAAATGGATAGTTTTAGAGGGAAGTTTAGTGCTTCCTTTGAGTGTAATGATATATCCCCATTACCATCATGTTGCACCCCCTCCCGTTATCTTCCCTCATCTTCACCATGTCAGGTTCTATAGCGTAGTGAAATGTGAAATCACATTTTCCAATCACCATATCATTGTTGTGCTCATAGAGAGATGGAGTCCATAGATACATACATTTCCTTTTACAGTGTTCCAACCATCATCCATCTTATTCATATATTGTTGATATTTTCAGCCAATAGCCACTATCCTTAGAGTTAAGATAAGGTACATGTGGCGATACTATACAATCACCACCTGCCACATAAGATGATCTGGAGTGGGGTTCCAGAGATGATATATAGGGGAATTGTATTCTAGATCATAGACATAGAGATACACAACATGGAAACATTATATATAGTCATGGTTGGGGCACAAAGGACAATCCAAGCAACATATATAGATTAGATTCATACATGTTATCTGTTTTTTAAATCATTATTTATACATTATTTAAAAATATACTAATATATTACATACTATTTCATAAATCAATCCATTAATATAATTGGGAATTCCAAAAAATATTTTTGAACAAATAAGAAACATTAATATTAATAACTTCCTAGGTAATAATAATACAGTTGGGGTGGTTCCTGAGTGGTAAACCCAGTAAGTTTTCATCCAAAAGTCCATTGTTCAAAACTGGGCAGGGTCAATTTTATGAGTACTGTAGAAGCACTATAGAAGCAGTGGAATTATAGCCGCAGTGGTGGGTATTTTATCATGTACTCTGGTGGTGATAGTAGTGCATTAAGTTCTATAGAAACTCGAGGGTTGTAATAGTATAACTCACATGAGCAGATTTTAGGAAAACAAATAGGCTTTCAGGCCTATAATTAGGCCTTTCATGCCCTGGGCCATCATGCCATGTTCATGAACCACTAGACATTGGGAATATTGGATATGTAATTGGTCTTCCACTACCTAGATAGAAATAGGTATTCGACTTCCAAATAAAAAAGGCTTCGACATAAACATAAAAAGCTACAATGATAATAATAACTATTACTATTTGTTATTTAAATTAATACTAGTTAGTATCATTATCTATGTTATGTATACAAAATAATTTTAATAAATTTATTAATATATATTATTATTATTATTATTTTGAATTCCACAAATATCATTAATATTTATTAATTAATTTAAGATCAAATCTTATTATACATAATATGTATTATAATAATAAGCATCAAGATGATAAATAATAATTTTAAAATAAATATTAAGTATTTATAATATTATTATTTTTAAATATATAAATATCATTAATATTAATATTCAATAATTTCTTATTTATTATATACGAAATTAATTTATAATATAAAATAATATATTCAGAATAATTTAATTATTACTTGGTAAATATTTTTCAAAATACAACTTACTTTATATAAATTATTATACAACAAATATTACTTATAATGATTTTATTTATATCAATACCATATTAATGAATTATTAATTAATAATAAATAATACAATTTACAATTAATAATTTATTTACATATTAAAACATTACTAATAATTATATCACCATTAAATTTAGCAAATGTTTATAACTAAAATCATAAAAGACCAATATAATTATTAACTAGTAAATATTTTTATTAATAAAAATTATTTTATTTTCATTATTATATAATAAATATTATTTATAAGCTATTAGTTTTATTAATAACTAGATAATCTGTTAATAATTATTAACAAATAAATAAATTTATAATTAATAAAAAAATTGCATATGAATATATTACTTATAATTATATCAACAAAAAATTTAACAATCATTTATAATTAAATTATTGTAAATATTAGATTTTATACTATTAATTAAATAATTAAATAATAAAATAAAATTAATTAATAATAAATAATACAATTGATTATTGATAAATATGATATTTAGTCAGAACTTTATAATATTTTTTATCAACAAAAAAGAAAAAAAAATATTTATATGTAATATTCATAGAAATTAATATTAATAACAAATATTAATTTATTCATAATATAAATATATTATTAATAGTAAATATATATAAATATAAATATAAAGAGGCATGAACAGGGTTCACGCCTCTTTGGCCGAGAGGGAGAACCATGAACACTATTCCTAGTTCTCTCTTGAAATGATAATAATGAATTGGTTCCTGCGTCTCGAAATATATTTTTTAAAACACACAATATCCTATCCCATTTTAAAAAAAAATTAAAAACCCATTAAAAAAATACCTCCTCTACTATTCTGGTGAAGTCGGACAACTTGTTGTGCTCCTCAGACAAGCCTCATGATCAGCTTCCCCCCAATACACGCCTCATGTTATTTCCTTACTTTAAATAGTAAATATTGTTAAAATATGATATTGTATCTTTTAGTATTTTAAACTAGTCAATCACTCCTTCAATGCCTCTTATTTTTTAAAATTAAGACAATCGACCCCTCCTATATATTTTAACCATGTCTTTTCTTCCTATGTAGTTGAGGATTTGATCATGGGTGAGGCTAATTAGGCTTGCATACCATCGAAAATTATTTTTTATATCCTTAGTCGGATGAACTTAGAAATTCTAAGTATTTTTAGGATGTTGTTCAAGGAATGGAGCCACATGTCCCATGGTCCCAACTTTACAAACCAACACATACTCTGATCTAAAATGATTTTATCTTATCTTGTAATATCCCACACCACCAAATTATATACCCCCCTATTTGAGTAATAGATGTGAAAGAGGAAAGGGACATTCTATTGGATTTTTTATCCTCCTTTGTCATCATATTGGCATCTCCCAACCAAGGAATTCTATTCATCTGTTACCATTGCCAGGATGTTGTCCATTACTTGTGCGTCTACAAACCAACCACCAAACAATTTGAACACATCCCAATACCTGAGAAATATATTAATATTATTGACCATGTGGGGATTCTCATAATCACCACCCATCCACTACTCTACAAAATTATACACTAGTAAGAATCTATGTTAATTAATAAAATAATAAAATCAATTTACTAAAATTGTTAGAATGATAAATTGTCTCTTGATTTACCGATGAAATTTGATAGATTTATTTTTTTATGTTATTTAGAAGGTGTGTTGACTTATGGAAAGAAACTGTCATGTACATTGACGTTTTTAACTTGGAGTAATGGGTGTGGAAGTCAAATTGTGAAAACTACAAGCTAAATGATCATTTCATGTATTTATTGTATTAGGTTCATTAAACATCTAATTTACCATAATTATCCAATTCGTGAAAACTATATGCTAAAAAACCAATTCCTTCAAAAATTTATAAGAAAAATATAAAGACATAGAACATGGATTTGCATGAAGAGTTTGTGTCACATACGCTACCAAAATTATAGAAATAATACAATGCATCCCAATAAGAGAAAGCACGATATGAATGATAGTCTTATTTAGAGTATATTTCCAACATTATTTGCATTCCCAAAACCTCAAAGATGAAATCATATTCTCTATTTTTGGGTGACCCATGGGCCAACTCAATCATACAAGCTCTCACTAGTACCCTCCTTATCATATAATTATTGTGCAATTTTTGGAGGTTATGCTATCACTTTATTGGATGTTCTCACATTACCTGAAATTTCATCTTCCTTATGTGCTAAGGCTACCATCTCCTTTGCAGGTTCCTTGACAGCCTCCAAACCAAGTTTCACAATAGGGTCATTTTGAAACAGTAGGATTCCTTCTTGATGTAAATTTATATCCCACAGAGACAGCCATGTTGTGATGAGGTCCTCTTTTATAGAGGGGGTATTACAACCCTCAACCACCTCAAACATGTGAGTAATATCCCAGTTCTTCTTTATAAATTCTACATAGAAAATTAAAAAATTGGTATTGCTAATGGATTCAGGTCTTGTGAAAAAATTAGCATTTTCATGAATACATTTGAAAGGATTATTCCCCATATCAACATTCCCATAAAAAACCTTACTAGAAAAACATTCCTTGACCTCATCATAAGAAGATTCACTAGGGTAATGACTGTGAGGGGAATCCACAAGAATAGATGGACGATCTCTAGACTTAACCTCATATACAAAATCCTCCCTATTGTTTTTGATCATATGTATAGTAATTAAAACAAAATTTTCACAGGAAGGAGTTTATGAACTCCCCCTCCTATTTATTCCCATCAAGATACAAATGTTCGACTGGGTAACCATTACTAACCTCATGAAACTGAACATGATATTTTATTTTTGAGTTTCCCACCTAATTTCCCATAGAATAAGATATTGTATAAGTTTTCACCTTCCCCCTTGAAAAATAATCGTCCTTAATAAGTTCAGCTAAATCTCCTCCAGCAACACTATTAGAGCCCTAATCTTCATTAGAATCACATTTGTCAGCCCATTTCAAAGAGGAAGTATGTTGGTCCAGACAATGATAATACTTTTCATTATTTACAGTAGGAGTGTCTCTAAATGGTTCACCAGAATTTTGAACCTTATCCTTAGCAACTACATCAACAAAAGATAAAGATTTATGAAGTGATTCAGCTTTATTCTTCCAATATGCACCGCCTCATGCCTCATGAAGTCTAGGGACTTAACTGGAAGGTGAGAATTAGCAGAATATATCCTATACACAACTCATAGAACATTAGAACCCACCAAATTACCTCTAACAAATAGGCTCCTTATCTACCATAAGCAACATAAATTTACACTTTTCAATATTATGCCCATTCATTTTCTAGTTTGAGCATTTCTGCCCCATAAGTCATCTTTTACTAAGATGACCAATGTTGTGGAAATTGAAGAAAAATTAACGGAAATTCTCATATTCAACAAAAAAAATAAAATTTTAATTCATAATAAAGCAAAAAACCATTTCAATCAATTGATAAAAATGATCAATTTCCCTAAAAATTGTGGCATAATTCTCATACCTTGAAAGCTCAGTCTTCATGTCGAATTTGGTAGGGGTACCAATAAGAGAAGAAACATCCCATAGAATCTGAGGATGTCCAAAAGAACGAATTTAAACGCCTAATATGAACATCGTAATGAGTAGTTGATCTATGAGATATTGTGAGATCAAACGAAGAATCCCAATCCTATAATCTAATGGTACCTCACTTAAGAGAAATAAATCCACAAATCTATGATTTTAATTTGAGATCTAATGAGGGGAAGATGATATAGAAGAAGCTCATATGAATGAATAAAATACTCTAATTATCAAATCCACAAATATGATGAATTGGAGACTTTAAACCCTTTATCTTCCACGTGTTGCCCTATGGAGATAACCATATGATGATTGAATGCTTACAATTTTCAATAGGTCCCTTAACCAATTTAAGATTGGATTAGACAATTTCTAAATCAATATTATTCATTGTATTTCTCTATGGTTGAGTTCTATCATCCCAAGAGTCAATGAATAACCTACAATAAATAAGAATTACAGGAAAATGAAGTTAGATTGTTCTTCCCAGCACTTGTATTCCTGTTCAAATCCAGAGATCTATATTCATATATCTCATTTCTAACACAAACTGACGCCAATTGAGTCGAGATTCATTCTACATATTCCAAAATGACCCCATCCTTTATTCATTGTCTCTATATGATTTTTTTCTATAATACCATTCATGTTAAATATACCTCATTGATACTTGAGATAAAACAAAACATTATTTATTATAGACTTTGTTCCATTGGGTAGGAATATGTTCAATAATCTAAAGTCTTTTATTAATTTTCAATATTAATAAATCACTCCAAAAAATCTTGCCTTACCCAGTTAATAAATTTTATTTGTGCTAAAAATAAATTACTGATAGAAGGGTAACATTTATCAACCTTAAAAAATCAAAGAAAAAGTTATATGCTTTATTAGATGTTTTTCACACTAATAAATGTTGAACTTTATGAGTTATATTCATAGCACTGATAATTTTTTTAGTAAAAAGTATTATAAATATATTTATATTAAATTATAGTATTTATATTCAAATTATAATGTCTATTTATATACATTAACTAAAAAATGAATATATAAAATTAATTTAAATATGATATATAAATATATATTTTTTATCATTCAAATATATATATAATGTTTCCAAAAATGAATTTATAAAATTAAAAATAAATAAATTTTTATTTAAATAATTATAAAAATATAAATAAAATTATTATATTTAAAATTATATATATTTACATAATAATAAATAAATAAATAAATGTTATTATAAAAATATTTATAATTTTTTTTGTAATTAGAATTATTAATAAATATATATACATATATATATATATTAGGTGATTGGGGGTACAATTAAATTAAACACACACACAACACACACACGGTCCAGAAAGGTAGACCATATCCCCCCAAGAGATAGACGACTCATTAAGACTTATTTATTTAGTACAGGGCCCGAAAGACTTGTGGGTATGAAGCCATTTACATGGCCCAAATGACCACAATCTGGCCTCAAGGCCAAGTGAATCATTATCCTTGCATCATGCCCATGTCACCACCTTCCTGCATCATGGGGATGTCACAACATACCTATGTCATGCCTACATCATCGCCTACCTACTTCATACCTGTGTCACTGCCTACTAGATGAAATTTTCTCCCACATGGATTTGAACCTGGATGTGATGTGATTTTAAGGGGAACATATACAACTGAGGCACACCCTAAGTTCAAACGTGTTACTTGAGTAATGAGGTATAGGTGTGGCCCCACCACCTATGTGTCATAGATCCCCAATGAGGCCCATGGGGGAAAACCATGGGATGAGGCCAGTTCTCAATAGGGTAGAGGGTCCGTGAGTGATTATTAAATGAATATCACATCTTTTAGATATATTTTATTAAAAGAACAAAAAACTAAGTACCGACAGGAGGATGGTTCCAGACATGGCTAAACTGCCCTCATCAAACTCAATAAAGACCTAGTTTTTTCTTAATCTCCATGATAATGTTCCTCATAATGTTTATCATTCCAATTAGAATATAAATTCCAGAGGACTCAACCTCTAGGATGAAGGTATATCCTTCCAATTCCTTACTTTCATCTAAAACCTTACAATGTCGTTTTCCTCTATGTCATGTCTCCAAACATCTAACTCTACATCTTTCCTTATAGGTGTATAATCCGGTCAAGAAACCTCACTATCCTTTTCTGTGAATGTATGCACATTGTCTTCATGAACTACATTATATTTCACTTCATTAATAGAATAAAGTACTTCATAAGAGTAATGTGTAGCCACCAGAGTTCTACCTACTGTATTAATTGATTCTTTATCTTCGGTTTCCAAAGTCTATTATAGAACTAGGGATCGAGACTGTATCCCCTATTCAAAAATGTCAATTTCTTAAGTAGCACAATAAAATTCTATTATGGTTGGGACAATCAAATTTACCTATCCAGATTCCAACTACAACACAAGTTCATTCTGTATATTTTTAATCTTCCCAAGATATTCAAATTTCATTTTTTGTCCTTTACAATACCTAAAATAAATCATCTACTCCTCCATAATCTATTGATTAGTTAATTATTCTGTGACAACTTCATTAATGGATTGATCATGCATTGTTGTCTCAAATGGACCACTATTTTCTACTTGTTGAACATCCAAGATCCCGTAATTTATTTTATCAATTTTTTCAGCATGTGAAGCCAATGGTGTAATCCATAAATATCAATAAAAATTAATTCCATCATCCAAAGTTGGTTAGGGATTTATAACAGTTCCATGCATTATCCCTCTACCAGGCTGAAGGATATTAGTCGAATTTAAAAGGTCCATTCTAGGACCATATGGAGTGTTGATTGGGGACCCAATGTATGCCTTTAAAATGACATTTTATGATGGAATTTCCTTCTCACTACTTTTTTTATAAAAATTATGATCATTTTATTCTTGATGGATAATATATGGACCAGAATGAACAATAAATTCTTCTGAAATGTCAGCCTAAGTACTTTCCTTCACTTGATTATCATGACCTAAATCTAATGGTCCCATTTCATCTATTATAGTCACTCCCTCTCCCTTCTCATTAAAAGAAAAAATAAGACCACAAGTATCCATATTGTCAATTACATTATTCATAGAAGTAGAGAAAACAATTTCCTCCATGGTTATAGATTTAACATTATTTTCATATATCCTATGAAGGAAGATTCAACCAGTGGGAAAAAAATTGCACAGACACAGATCACTAGAGGTGATAATAATAACACAAATAAAATAGAAAAAACTGGTATTTATTTATAGAACTTGTGAATTTATTACATTGAATAAACACATACCATATTTATAGTGATACAACACACACCAAATAAATGAGGGGAAAACATAAATTAAAGTCCACAAAATTAGTACATTAGGTGACACCCAATCCTTAATTGAAAAAAATGTTCAAGAATATTTCATTGAATTTGTATAGCCCCCATTCAAATAGTGAATGTTGGTGTCATCTAAGAAAACAAGTTTAGTATTCCAACACCCCCCTCAAACTTGTTTTCCTTGTGAATCATGACCTTTTATCATACATTGGTGGTTGACCAACAGCTATAATGAATTCACTAGAGTCATTAGCTATAGTAAATTTAAATTTCTATGTGTGTTATGTCCAAGAATTCCACTCATTCTTTTTAAAATTAAATTTGATTTTTTTGAGACCTGGATTTAAGACTACACGTAATTACATGGCCTGGTGTGGCCGTAATAAAATTTTGATCTTTTTTTTTATATTATTAATTAAATATGGGAGTGGGTTTTTCTATTGTTTTAACTGGTGCTCAGATCAAAAACCTGATGGCACCGATGGACTTAGCATGACAAGATTATCCTAGAAAGGAATTAACTTCGACCGGCATAGGTTGACCATAAAAGTTATTTTTTCAGGCTTCTTAAGAAAATGTTAAAATAAAATAAAGTGGATTTTTTATTTTATTTTCGATCATTTTAAAACCATTTCAACAAAAATGCGTGTAACACAACCAGATTGAAACACCGTTTTATTAATAAAACAAGTTAATGACTTTGAAACGCATCCTAACAAAAAACACTGAATCAAAATCTACCACTTAATGTCATAGCAGGGATCCAAGGTCGGAGGGGAGGACACTAGATTTTGATGATAATCCTTGATGAATTCATTGTAGAATGACCAATGATTACTGGATCAATGAACGACATCAATCCAGATGTCGGTAGTTGATGACTGACGAACACTGGTAGAACAGGGATCGACATAGAGGGGAAACTTCAATCCACACATTTAAGTGATACAAACTCCATGTAGGTGTTGTTATTTGAATTTATCTTTCACCCATTCTTGGTTTCTAAATTAAAACCCTGTATCAACCCATAAACAGGTTGACCTGTGGCTTAATCATTCTTGGTGATGAATTTGGATCCCTGTTCATGTTATTTCTTATAGGAGTGAATTAATGCCACGAATAACGATGTTAGGGGTTCGTTTTGAGATTTATTTGTTGATTCTTCCTCCCCCCCCCCCCTTGAAACATGTTCTTCGCATTCTTTTTGGGATGATGAGCAGTCGGTCGTTGCTCATTCGTCCTTGGTGAAACGATGATAGAGGTGCAACGATGATGACAACATACAATTCGAGGCGGGAAGGGAGATGCCACTGATCAATATTTTCCTAGTGGAAGGGATTTTAGTAGAGATTTTGACCCCATTTGATGAATAAAATGGATCGATGGATCAATAACACCATCCAAATCAAATAATAGACCACCAGAGCGCGTCTGGTGGTCTACAGAACTGGCTTCCAGTGTGTTTGGAAGGCCGCAGGTCTTGCGGAGAAAGTCAGACTGCTACGCGAATTGGATGATCATCATGTAGTGTCAGGTAGCACCGCAAGGATTCTGGATGGGTTGAACTACCAAGTTTACCTCATAGAACCATCGTTTTGATATTGGTAGTGTCGCATGACCAGACGCACGCGACTGGGCCATGGGCGGTATTTCCAGTTTTCTCATGCAGACAGGTTCGAGGGAGATGCGGTGCTAATTGGAACCATAGGGTTCTGGATGGATTCAATAGAGCCTCATTTGGGTTGATGAAGCTGGATCGCTTTGATGTGGGCTGGGATGGTGTAGGAGGGATACTCCCAGCAAAGCGGTTCGGGCCGAACCTGATACCCAACGAACCAGGCCGGCAGCGGGCTGGACCCGATACCCCGTGGGCCAAGGCAAAAGGGACAGATCCACAGCCCATCCCACTGAGATCGGTTCATTTAGGTTGAGTCAAATTTGGGTTGGGTTGAACTCAGGTTGGGTTAGGTCGGTCCGTCCAGGTCGGATCGGACCCAGACCCAACCAGCCCATGTTTCGCAAAAATGCATGTAACTTCAAAATTGAGCATCTATTTGATAATTCATCTGCTGCATCAGGACCCTTGGGATGATACAATAGTTTTTAGATACTCTATGAGGGTTTTTGAGAATGTTATAGGAAACCCGTTTTGGTTTGAGGAGTAGGATCTCCTAGTACAAGTATACTTTGGGTAGAACAGGGGGGTTTCTTATGATGAGATGTTAGGATGCTTACTCCCTTGATGACCCAATGTGTGTGTACTCATTCTCCCTATAATTAGTTATATATGGTACTCCCCACATTATGGGTGCGGGTTCTTTTTCCTTTGAGTGGTTTCCTCTAACAATGTTACTCCCCTGTAGGATTAGGGTCCGTGTTCTTAGAGAAGTTTGTAAAGGAAGAGTCGGTACTCCCTAGTCTTTCTATGGAGGGTGTCCTATATCTAGGGAGTTGGTACTCTCCTATCAGATGAGGGTTCAAGTCCTCCATATTTTATGGACATAGAGTCGGTACTCCCCTACTGGGTAGGGTGAAGGTCCATTATTATAGGAGTTTGTACTCCCCTATAGTACCGGGGTGTGGGTCCTCCACAAATATAATTTACATAGAGTCGGTACTCTCTTACCAAGTAGGGTGTGCATCCTGTATGATATGATTTGGTACTTTCCTACTATTTCATGGTGCGGGTCCTCTACACATGATCAAATAGATTCAGTACTCCCCTATTGGGTAGGGTACGATTCCTCTGTTATAGGAGTTAGTACTCCCATATTGTACCAGGGTACAGGTCCTATACACATGGACTCGTAGATTTAGTACTCCCCTATCGTACCAGGGCATGAGTCCTCTAGTCACTGAGTAGTAATCCCCTACTAGGTAGGGTGCGGGTAATTGATTGGATATGGAGATCCATCGGTTTTCAGACATAGTATCAAGGAGTGGGCCGATCCACTTGATGAAAATTATGTGTAGATAAGAGCTAGTTTCCCATTAATGAACTGAGGTGCTTGTAACTCCTTATAGTTAAAAGAGATGTCTCACAAGATCGTTAGGATCATGGAACCCTATTAAGTGTAATTTGGTGAGGATTGACTTCTTCACTTGGGTTTCCACAGTCTTGTATCAGGCGTAAGGTTATGACGACTAGACCTCCAATGTCAGGAACTAGAGTAAGACCTAGTAGAATATTATCGATGGATCATGTTCTCTCAGAAGTACCATTAGGAATGGTAGGATTTTACCCAATATAGAGCATCTCTCGGACGATTTCCATTTGGGATGGATGAGCTCTTAGAGTGTGATCTCTTGGTTTATGTGTAATGACATGATCTTTCAATGAAAATCCTCAAGTTGGTTCTGTGGTTGGGACCACATGTTTTTTAGTGGCTGAAAGGAGTATATATTGATGTTCATAGTGTATGTATGCACATATACCTGATTAGTGATGATTGTGGATTCCTTTGTGGGTTTTCCCATGTGATTTACCGTTTTGGTTTCAGGGTCCCCTAATGAGTGTTATTTTACTCACTCCTGCAAGGTCTTTTCCCGCATGTGTCATGTCTTGTGCAGATGACCAAAACTTTGACGATGTCCAGGGAGGACCAGTACCTAGTGGTGTTTAGTGAGATCAGATGGACGGGGTGTACTTCTACAACTTCAGGCAACTACCCTTCACCCAACCTTCTGGTAGGGTTACTGGCAGACGAGCTTCATGGAATTAGAGTTTTACATTTATACTTTTTTCATTGGGAGTGTATACTGGACCAGGCAGCCACCCTATACATTACTTTACATTGTACTCTAGCTAGGTTTTACATAGTGACTTTTCTGCATTATTTCCTTGGATTTTACATTCTACTACCTTTTGATTAGGGGTTGTCTATGTGGGTACATTTACCTTGAAAATGCATCCCATTGATAGAATAATGCCTTCAGCACTAGTTTCCAGACCCTGTCATTCAATAGGTGGGCTTGGGGTAGTCACAACATAGGCCTTAGGGGATAGGTCATGGAAAATTGGAATCAGAGTTGGTCTGTGTTAACTTCTTACCCTTCTTGGAGGTCTTGGGTTCCCAACGAGGGTTGTTCACTTTAAAGATTTCGGTCTCTCTTTCTACAGCTCTGAACTAACATACCACTGCGACTCTCCAGGTCGGTTATGGATCAGTGGTTCAATGAGGTTTTAAGTATTGCGTCTCGGTGGTCTACGGGTCTCAAGGCACTACCTGGTCCAGATTGCTCTACTTTGATTATTTTCTGCTTCATCGGTGTTGCCTTCATCAGGAGCCCTTGGACGTTCTTACCACTACCCTGACCTTACACTTTGCTGCTCCCCTCCTGGTCAGATATGGAGCATTGGTTTCCGTGGGGTTTTGGGAGGTGTGGTTTAGTGTCTGGTGTTCTTGGCATGCAACCTTCATCGACAGTTTGGGTTTCTCGGTTTTCTTCTTCAAGCCTCTGGTTTTGGTTTGTTTTTTTCTTGTCGGCAGTAAATCTGAGTGAAGATTTTTCGAGGGTGTTCTGATCGGTAGTTCTTCTTGGTTTCATCTATGATTGGTTATGGAGACGGCCATTGGTGCCTCTCTCAATGACGTCATGTTTTCTTATGATATTCATTGTAGTGATCTTGTTCTGCCTTTGACGACCTCGATAGTTTTGGTTTCTAGTGGTGCACCATGGCGAAGGGGCGACGATGTTAATGACGATGTTGGCTGGTTTCTGGCTATTCTTCTTGCGGTTTGCTGTGGTGGTCGGCAATGTCGAGATGATGGTGTTGTGTTGTGATGTTGGTGGTATCCGTATGACGGAGAAGAAGATGACGATTATGGTGATGGGGATTCCGGTGGGTCTCGCCGGTGTTGAGATGATGGGGAGGCGAATGGATACTTCCTTTGATGCTATAGGTCTGCGACTAGAGCTATGCACTTTACTCAAGTTATCACGTGGACCGAGATACGTGATAATGTTGTTTGAAATTGTAATTTTAATTTTTTGGTCTATCAAGTATCTTTGTGATCCTTCCTTCTGAAATGTAAGGATCCCGCTAACCCTTACAACGGTTTTTTTTAAATGAAAAAAAGGATTTGGAGGGTGATAGCTAGATAGGATTCTACAATGTGATTGTAATGAAGATCCACCCCGAGTGGAGAATTTAGTGAAGGGCACTGAATCTGAGGCGTTACCTTCGGGTGGTGATCTAGTGATGCAACCGCCCATCAATCAGAAGTTTCTACCAGTGCTACTGGTGAAGGATGGGTGTAGAATGAGTTCACTACATGAGTTACAAAGTCAGAGACCTCCCATGTTCCTAGATGAGACAGATCCTCAAGTAGGTGAGGATTGGCTTGAGACGGTTACACGAGTCATTCGCCTAGTGAGGATTCCTCTCAACCAGATGATGATCTTATCCATGAGCCTTCTTCAGGGATCAGAGTGGAGATGGTGTAACAAGATGATCTAGACACACGAAGAGGCGACCGACACCTATATTGACATTGATAACCTCTTTAGTGAGGAGTTATTTCCAGTAACATTGTGATTTTTGCGTATACAGGAGTTGTTGCACCTACTATAGGGCAACATGACAGTAGCAGAGTACTCGGATAGATTCTCGGATCCTTCTTTCTACTCTATAGATATGGTTCAAGACCCTTACTTCAAGGACCCGACCTTCGAGTAGGGACTACGATAAGATATCAGGGCGTCAGTGATACCCCTTAGCATTCTGATGTGTGTTGGGGTGCTGAAGAGAGCCATGGTGATTGAGAGATACCTGTTGGAGGAGAAGATGGGTGAGACCTACATAATAGGTCATGAGGTAGTGCTGTCTACTAGAGCTAGAAGAAGACAAGAGATAGGATCACGACGTTGGAGCATACCCATGCATGAACACAAACATGTGGGTATGTGGCATAGGATGAACGCCAAGGATAAGATCAGCCGTAGGAGAGGTGGGGTTACGCTTTCAATGGCTTAGGGAATCTCACTAGTGAATTTTTGACCCACCATTCCACTAAGAGGTAGCTCGAAGTAAAGCCACCTTGGTTAACACAACTCTTGGAGCAAGGAGTTCCATAAGATAGCGGGCAATTCAGTGGAGCAGGACGAGTAGTAAAAGGTGGCAGGACGTTTTCAGCTTTGCCACCACCACCCCCAGGTGGTCCACACTAGGTTCAGGGAGCTAGAGGACATAGGTGAGAACAGCTGCATGCGATCTTGTGTTATGAACCAAAAGTTCCAGAAGCAATTTGAGGCATGGTATGTGTATTTTCTTTTAGTTTCCATTTTTAAGTAAGCATCGATGCTAGATGGATTCCTTTTTCTTTGAGTTCTATTTGAGACTTGAGGTTATGGTTAGACCATGGACATGACCCTCAAGTTTAGAGACACATTTTTGTAGGAGACCAGTAGATCACACATTGGAGCCGATAGTGTGACCTTATTCATGGAGGCGATAGTTGCAGTTGGGATCTCTTAGTCATGTCTTCAAGGCTTTACATCGTCATTCTAGTATGGACAACAACCATTTATACACGGATTGACGATAATAGGAAAAGGATGTTGTGTGTCTACAATGGTAGATAATGGGTTTCCCTTGTGGTGAAAAGGAAACCAATGAAGAAAATGATAGAATCTTGTCAGATTCCTATTTTGGATTGTACTGTGGTGGCAGAGTAAGAACCCATAATGTTATTTCAGTATGAAATGTTTACATACCATCCATACTCACCTAGAATAACACAAGTGAGTGTGGTAGTGTTCTAGTTTCAACAGGTTTTGTGGATGTTAGAGGTTTTAGACAGAGCTCCTAGTAAGACCCAATGTTCTCTCATTGGTTGTTCTGTTTCATTCGTAAATACCCATGTGTTTTTAGCATCAAACTTCAATAAATAATTTTGGTTGAGGATTTAGCAACGTTCTTCCATGGGTGGGTGTAAACTATGGTTTTCTATTTGTATCTATGTCATGTTAGCGTGGAGGTGATCCGTTAGACCCCCCCCCCCCCACAACAACAACAAATGGATCTGAGTTCTTAGTGTTTTTCCTACATTTTGTAGCTAAAGAGACTGGTTCCTTTTTTTGCATGATGTTGATGTAGCAGAAGCTGGACATGAATTTAGTCGATCTCAATGGTTCCTTGTGGTGTGAGCTTTTATGTAGCATTGAGACCACTGATGAACTCAATTTTCTTCCCTTGAGTTTAGGGTTTTACTTTTCAGGGAAAAAAACCTTATTTTTGGGAGAATTTATTGTCCTTTAATTCCACGTATTCTTTTAAATTAAATGTGATTTTTATGAGACTAGGATCTGAGATGAAACATCATTTAAAGGCTTGGAGTTTCCAGAATATAATTTTGAACTTCTTTTATGTTTATTAATTAAAATTTAATGTGGGTTTTTCTATATTTTGAGTTAGTGCTCAGATCAAAAATCCAAGTCCACTGTTGAACTCAGAACAATGGGATTCTCCATGAAAGGACTTAACTGTGACTGGCACGTGTTGACTGGAAAAGTTATTTTTTGGGGATTTTTAAGAAATAGTTAAAATAAAAAAAGTGTATGTTTTATTTTATTTTCAATCATCTGAAACTGTTGCAGAAAAATGGACTGTAATGCTATGAAACACAAACATGGTTTCATTAATAAAATAGTGTAATTGCTTTGTAACACATTATAACCAAAAATTATGAATCACGTTTCACCACTTAACAGCGTAGCATAGATACAAGGTCAGAGGGGTGGATTCTGGATTTTGGTATGAATCCTTGAAGAATTCATTGGTGAATGACCAACAATTGTGGGAGAAATGAATGTTATTGAACCAAACCTTGGTAGTTGATGATCGATGAACACTGGTGGAATGAGGATCGACGTGGCGACCCAACTTCAATCTACACCTTCAAGCGATCCAAACTCTAGGTAGGGGTTTTATTTGAATTTAACTTTCTACCATTCTTGGTATTTAAATGAAAACCATAGATCAACCCATGAACAGGTTTACCCACAGTGTGATCCTTTATGGGGATGAATTTTGCTTCCCATTCTTGATCCCTCTAACATGAGTAGATTAACACCATGAAAAACGATGGTAGGGGTTCATTCTATGATTTATTTGTTGATTCTCCCCCCCCCCCCCCTTGACTCATGTTTTTCACGTTATTCATGGGATGATGAGAGGTTGGTTGTTGCATAACCTTACATGGTGCAACAACGATGGAGGTGCGACGACAATGATGACAGATAGATCTAGGAATTGTGCGAGATTTTGTTAATCGAGCATTCCTAGGAAGAAGGGATCACAACAAAGATTTGAACCCCAGGCGATGAATAAGGAGGATTGAGTGTTCTGAAATACCCTTTAGATTGAATAATGGACCACCGAAGTGCATCAGTTGGTATGCAGAATAGGATTCCGGCATACAGGCTCCAACGGCGGCCGCATGCCAGACGGCGAGGAGATGCAAAAAATATGAGGAAATGTCGACAACTGTGTGGCTAATGCATGTAGTAACCACTGATCTAGCCATGGTGTGGCGTGAACCCCTGGAAAGCAGCATGTCTTATAGAGAAACCTAGTCTGTTACGTAGACTGGTTGACCAAGCATGCGATGTCAGGTGGTGTCGTGGGGTTGCTGGATGCGGTGAACTGCCCCATTGACCATAGCGGTGACATGTGATAGGACACAAGCGGACTGGTCGCATGTAGTTTTTTTGGTCCAATCATGTAGACTAGAAGAATGTATATGTGGTGACAGGTGGTGCCGCAGGGTGTTGGACGGACATGGAAGAGCCAAATCCAGGCTGAGGAAGCTGACCCTCTCTGATGCGGGTTGGGCAAGAAGAGGTGGGCTAGGCTGGCAGTGGCCCGGACCTGCTACCCAGTTGGCCGAGCCCAATGGGCCGAACCCATATCCTAGCTAGTCTGTACTAGGACCATCCGACCCAATCTAGGTGATGTGGGTCGGGTTGGGTCAGCCAGACCAGGGCGGACCGGACCCAGTCCCCACCGACCCCCATTTCACAAAACTATCCGTAACTTATTAATGGATCTTCTGTTTGATGATAAGTATGTTGTGTTGGGACCCTTGGGACAAAATCTTCCTTTTGAGAAACTCAATGTGAGTTTGTTTAGAATGTTAGAGGATTGCCTTTTTTATTCGAAGAGTAGGCCCTCCCATTACGATCCGACATTTGGCAGAACTGGGGTGTTTCTTATGATGAGATGTTAGGATGGTTACTCCCTAGATGACCCAAGGTGCGTGTACTCCTTATCCCTCTAAATAGTTTGATAGGAGAATCCCCACGTCATGTGTGCATGTTCATTTTCCTTTCAGTGGTTTCCTCTGATAGTGTTACTCCCCTGTAAAATTAGGGAGAGAATTCCCAGAGATGTTCATAAAGGAAGAGTCGATACTCCCCTTCCGTGCTATGGGGTCGGTTTTCTATCCTTGGATACAACACTCCCCTCTTGGACATGGATGAAATTCATCCATATCTGATGCACATAGAGGTGGTAACCCCTTAACTCATTGGTTGAGGGTACTCTATTATAGGAGTGGTACCCCCTATCATACCAGGGCGCGGGTCCTCCAAAAATCTAATGTACATAGATTCCGTAATCCCGTACTAGGTTGGGCGTAGGTCCCCTATGATTGGAATTGGTACCCCCCCCCCAACTTTTTTAGGGTTTGGGACCTCCACACATGATCGAATAGATTTGGTACTCCCCTATCGGGTAGGGTTTGGGTCCTCTATTATAGGAGTTGGTACTCCCCTGTCGTACTAAGGTGGGGGTCCTCCACACATGAACTGGCAGAGTTCATACTCCCCTATAAATCAAAGGCATGGTTACTCTAGTCCCTGTGTATTACACCACTACTAGGTAGGGTGTAGTCCCTCGATTGGAGATGGAGCTCCATTGGCTGTCAGACACAGTAGCGAGGAGCGGGCCCATCCACTTGATGAAAATGATGGCTATATTGGAGCAAGTTCTCCCTCAATGGACTGAGGTGTGATCCACTCCCTATAGGAGAAACAAAGGTGTAATGAGATGGTTAGGAGAACAGATCCCTCTTATGTGTACAATGGTGAGGAGTTGTCTCTTCACTTGGGTTTCCTTAGTCTTGCATCGGGCACAAAGCTCCGACGACTAGACCTCTAGTGTTGGGCACTAGAGTTAAACCTAGTAGAATGTTCCTGATGGAGAACGTTCTCTCAGATGTACCATTAGGAATTTTAGTATTCTACCCAATTGATTGAATATCTCGGATGGGTACCATCATGGATAATTGATCTTGTGGAGTGTGATCGCCTAGTTTGTGTGTTATGACTTGAGCTTTCAATGAAAATCCTAAAGCTAGCTATGTAGTTGAAACCATATGTTTTCTTAGTGGATGAAATAATTATATATTTATGTTTATGGTATATGTATGGGAATGTACCCTATTACAGATTATTGTGCATTCGTTTTTGGTTTTTCCCTTATTCTTTACCTTTCTGGTTTTAGGGTCTCCTATTGAGTATTGTTTTAGTCACCCCTGTACGAGATTTTCCAATACATGTCATGTCTTGTATAGACGAATGATGCTTTGGAAGAGTCTAGTGAGGACTAGGACCTAGTGGTGTTCAACAACTTTAGATAGACGGGGTGTACTTCTATAGCTTCATGAAGCTACCCTTCACCTACCCTTCTGGTGGGCTTCCTGGTTAATGAGCTTCAAGGACTTGGAGTTTTAAATGTGTTATGTTTTTATTTTTATGGGCTTGTATACTGGCCCAAGTGTCCACCTTGTACTTTACATTCTTCTATACTCCGTTTGTGTTTTCCTTAGTGGATTGCATGGATGGTTTTCTTTGATTTTACATTCTAGTACATTTGTCAAGGAGTTGTGTGCATGTGTACAGGTACTTGGGAAATACCTCCCATTTACAGGATAATGCCTTCGATGCTAGTAGCTATCCACCTACCTTTGAAAGGCGGGAATTGGGTAGTTGCGGAAGGGGCCCCAGTGGATGGGTCGTGATAATGTGGAAGCATATAAGTAGGTCAGTGTAGGTGATTGCAGGTATAAAATTATAGCATCAGGAAAAAACTAGATTTTATTACTTTGATTTTCAATTCTTCCACCATGTCCCTTTACTATGGGACTTCACCGGGACTCAGGCATTGGCGTACTGGATAGAGGCACCACTATTCTTCATCAGTGTAACCAACATGGGGATTTAAAACTTTAGAAATCCTAAACCGGTGGATGATTCACCAGAGACTATGTCGATGTAGGTCTCAACTTTTGTGAATCCATATTCATCAGATATCCACTCTAGTTTTGTTATGGCTTCAGGTGAAAATAGTTTATTCATCTCTAGGAGATGAGATATGAAGGTGAAAAATGAAATCGGGGGGCTTCCATCATCATCATCGATGTCTAGAGGTATTTCTAAGAGATCAACAGTGAAATATAATTCAATCACCCGAAAATTAATTTCTTCATATAGTGAAGATTTCCATTATTTTGTTTTGAATTGAATCTTTGTTTTTTATAGAATTTTAGAATGATTATTTTAACTATAGATGACAATTTTTTTCCATAATTTTTTGTCATATATATATTTTTTTAATGGAGGGTATTTATTTATGTTATTATTATTTTTTGGGTAAGGGGGCATGGATTCCAAAGGCAAAGGGTTTTTTAATTTTATGGAGGGAAAATAATGGGTGATTTACATGGAGAGTGAGAGAGTCACAAATGAAGGAGATAGATAAAAAATTTAGACAGAAACACCATGTGATGTGGTAATTGGGTTGTATGGAAAGACCATATGATGTGGGAATTGGGTGAACTATTCACCTTCTTCTTCTTTCGACGTCGCAATAGTTGTTTAGTTATAGATCTCATGGATCTCCCTTGGAGAAACTCACCTAACAACACACTGATACAATTTTAGGTGGTTTATGGTAGAAAAAGCAGAAGTAGATCTAATAAATCTCACCATCAACCTTACTTTTATACCACTAAAGAATTATTATTACAGTGATAAACAGAACCACGTGGATGAAGATCAATAGAGGCGATCTCCACAACACAAACACAATAGAAGAAAATGGTATTTATTTCTTCATATTTGAATTCTATTACAATTCATAAACAAATACCCTATTTATATGGATAAAACACACACCAAACAAATGAGGTAAAATAGAGATATATAAAAAGACCACCAATTTGATGTACTAGGTGTCACCCAAGACATCGACACCAAACATGTCGAATCATAATTCATGGAATTTTTCCACCCTCCATCAGAATAGTAAATGTTGTTACCATCCAATCAAACAAGTTTACTCTTACATCATCTTCTTCCTACATTTAGATGTCTCACACCATTTCAAATTATAGTAAGCACAAAAAATATCCTTGAGGAAATTACCATTGGTGTGTCCGATGGATTTACAACCACTACAGAATAGAGGCAATTTCTCATATCAAATAGCTAATTAAAAATTTATATTCGTAGTTTACAGGAGTACATTCTCAATGGGCATTGAATAAATGTATACCTACACCAATAACAGTTCAAAATAACAAAAGAGATCTGCCTCAGTTGAAAAACCCAATTTAATCAGTGTTCCAATTGTCGATGCACTATTAAATAAACTTTGAGGATTCCACCAAATCCTTTTTAAACCATAGATCTATAACCAGATATGGTTCCTTGTGTTTTATGTTGTTTTCCATTTTGAATAAATATTTTTTCTATTTAATGAAAATTCCCATTATTATTATTATTATTGTTATTATAATAATAATAATTATTATTATTATTATTATGCATATTTTTTCAGCCATTGTTCTATCAGGAAACCTCTTGGTTTTTCTGTGGTATCATCCCTCTACTTGGGTGTTGTAATTCTTGATGGAAAATGTGGAAAATTATATATTTTTGGGCGGTTTTTCTTGTTACATTGATCTACTAGCTTGTCTCCTTAATTTTTTTTTCCACTCTTGCAATCGGTGCTCTATTGTCTGTTGATAAGCCTTCATCCGACAGCTCTCATGTACTCCATTTGTTCTTCTTGGTGATCTTATATGTTTCTTCCCCCTTTCATTGTGCCTACCATGTGTCCCAAATTTCTTGTGATCAATTGAGATCATCTGGCATCATGACTTTTTTTCTCGCCCACCACCATCCACACATCCCCTTGCATCCAGCACCTATCATCCCATCACCTTGTCTCTGTGCATGCTATTATTACTACCCATAAATCTTTTCTTTTCAGCATTGTTCTTCATCTTCATCATTTGTGGTTCAGCTGAGAGGGGAGGAGTTCTAGTGGTCCTTTTGTCTACCGATTCCATGCTCTTATTCCTTCCCCATTCTGATGTCTCCTAGTTGAGAACTCAGCACTGACAGGCTCTGTCTTGAGCACTTATTTTTCCAAGGACCTCCAACCTGGGTGGCACCATCACTCCCTCAAAATTTTCGGACTTTCAATCAGTCTATTTTTATTTATTTGGATTATGTGAAGTATGTTCTTTTTTTCTTTTTGTTCTAGTTCTTCAGGTTTCATTTCTGAGTCTGTCCATAGTTCAAGGAAATATTGTTCAGGGGGTTGTGCTGTGCAAGTCAGTCCCCCATTGAAATATTCAGGATCTATTGGGTATAATTAAGTTCTCATAATCCCAAAATACGGAATCTAAACACTATATTTATTATTGTGGTCTTATTAATGTAATGGAAATAAAAAATAAAATATATTCATTTAAAAGAATTAAAAGACATGGAATTACAATGATAAAAAGTAGTAAACCAAAATATTAAAATAAAAACATTCAAATAAACTCAATCTTTAACAATACTCATAATCACATTAATTCAATTCTATACATGCTTCTAAAATATGTTTAAGAGAATGAGTATTCAATCCCAAAATATTGGAATTATAATAGAATATTTAGACTTGTTCAATTATAGAATTTCATGAATATTATTGTACATAAAATCTAAATCATGAAGCTAGGATAAAAAAATAGAATACAATAATGATGAATTCTAAAACATTGAAATAAATTCAAGAAGAACCATTCAACATTAAATAGGTCATTGCAGAAAGCAGTAAAATGGAAAATGAGATTTATGTTCTAAGTCTAATTGGACTACGTGGAGGGGGAAGTGTCACCATGTGTTTTTTACTATGCAATAAAAAGAGACAAGAAATCAAGGAAAATTAGTAGAACAATAGAGTCACACAAAAAAACACCACTAAATATAGGAAACAAGACTAATAAACCAAAGGGAAGCCCACCTGACCGAACCCCCTTACCGGGGTTTTGTCTTACCTCTTTTGAAAACTCGATTATCCAGGTTGAAGTGTTGAGATCCAAAGTCACAATCTAGATCTAGAGTTATCCTGGTCCATCACTTCTGCGACCTATTAGAGTCTAAAAGGGACTTCGATTCCACAAATGAGAATCATTGTAGCGTGAGAGCCTATGTCAGAGTTCATTCCTGATATCCAAGACCGATGCGACCATCTAGATTTTATCATCCTTTGGGTTCAAGAAGAAAGATTTATACCCTCTTCTATGGATATTCACCACCACTGCATCTTTCTGAAATATGGAGAGGTGAAAACATGGGTTCTCCTTGAATTGAATTAGGTGAGCAGATGCCCCCAAATCTATGGGTCCTCTCATCTTGATGGCCAGATCCCCATCACCTCTTGAAATCCAACCATGCTACCATGAGATCTCAATAGAATTCCACCATGAACCATCGCTGATGAAGAAATCCAACGCCGCCACATCAGTTTGAAAAGCTCGCACTGACTCTCTGTGAAGACGGTTAAACCAACTAAGACCCTTGCACTCATTTCATGGGTCATATCCTCTAACCATGATATTTTAGTCACACCTAGAAGGGTCCGAATCTACTCCCATCTGATCTATCCCTATTTCATTGAAATGAAAACAAAACCAATTAATATCAAATATTCCATAAGGAAAAGAGGTTAAGAGGACACAAGGATGGTGGATCTAAAATCGGCGGTAGCAACTTCTAAACTACAAAATAAACCTAAAATGGAATATTAAATGAATGTAATTTAATTTAAAAAAAGCTAAAAATGAAAATGGGATTTCACAATTCTCCACCTTGTTAATTAAAATTCCTAATGAAATTTAATATGTGAAAACACTATAAAACGATAACCTAAGGATGATTCTGCACCACCCACCATGACTAATTTCAACATCACATCCTAAACAAGAAATACCTATAGGGTATAACCAGAATGGTCACCCTATCATGCACCAATGTGACACACACATCCCAAACTAAATTATGTGATAATGTTGCTCAACATGCCCATAATTTAAACACTTCTAAACATAAACAGATCACATTATTTCACTTACCTGATCCAGCCTCAAAGGTTATTCTATCATGGATGTCCTAGAATGAAGACCAATACCTACACACAAGCATAAAACACAGAAGTACCCATCCTCAAACAAAACATGGAAAAACAAACATCTCATAAAGTTCATAATGAATGAATCAGAAATAATTGTGCAGCAATGTAAAAAGGAAATATAAAATAAATGATGATAAATAAAGCATTAAAAAAGCAAAACAATCTCCACCTGAACCCATCACGGACTCAAAAAACACTCCAATTAAATGGATGGATCTTCCTAGGACCATTCCAATATGAGAAGTTCTTCAATTGCTGGGTACCACTACAAATACCATGCATTCCCAAATCCCTAAGGGAAAACTCTAATCCCATTAGAACACGAGATATCCAAGGGAAGATAGATACAGATTAAGAAATATCATCCTATTCTAGCTTCTTAAAGATACCTAGGAACCACCTAACATCAATAAGCGTATAATGACAACAATTCAATGAAACTCGATCATCACCAAACCTATTCACATTACACTACCACTCTAAACACCGCCCATGACCAATAACCACTTTCAACAGGTCATACCAAGTGATACCAGTCTTATATAGGACACAAAATAGGGTAATAAACCTGAGATAATTACCAGAGCACTCTCCTAGGAAAAAAATATAAAACTAGGAGATCAAAAAACTGACCTAGCCACACACCTCACTACTTAAAAAGACACTCTCAACCAAGACAACCTCACACAAACCACTCATACCATAGAATACAAGACACAAACCAGACAACTCCAAGCAGCCTAAGTACTCTACATGGTCATAAAAAATTGTGATGCAACATGGGAAACAACAATCAACAAAAGATTTCAAAATTACAACCAAAAAAGTTAAACAACCAATGCTGGATAAAATGTCAAAGCATTCTACTCTGCAAAATCAATAGAAAAATCATTTAATGTAATGAATAATTGATTCTAAATTTTTAAGAAAAGAAATTATACCAAATTTGTCTCTATTACAGTTTTTGGGGGGAATCCTCTATGTAAGGAAATCTCTCTTCAAATATCTGTGATCCTTTTGGTACAATTTGGTTCATATAATCCAAAAATATATAAATCAAAGCCTATGTTTATTATTATAATCTTATTAATATAATGATATTAAGTAATAAAGTATATTATTTTAAATGAATTCCAAAACTAACAATTACAATGATACAAAATATGTAAACCTAAACACTACAACAATGACATATATATATATATACACAATCTTGAAAAATACTCATAATTTCATAAATATTGTTCTATAAATTCTTATAAAACATAGTTTATTGACATATTTATTCAATTCAAAAACATTAGAATTAACATATCATATTTAAATATGTTTAATTTTAGAACTACATCAGCATTGATGTATATGAAAACTAAATCAACAAGCTTGAATTTTACAAACATCAAGAAACTATTATGAATTTAAAAAACTATATTTGAATTAAATTGAAGAAGAATAATTACACATTAACTAAGTCAATACAAAAATATGTAAACGAGACAAAGATATTTACATGATTTTTCCAATTGGCCTACATGCATGGGTCAGAGTCACCGTTGGGTTTATATTATGAAATAAAAAAGGTACAAAAAAATCCGGAAAATCATTATAATAATAGAGACTCACCAAAATAACACCACTAAACATATGAAACATGTCCAATAAACAAAAGGTAATCACACCAGAATGAACCCATTTACCAAATTTTGGTCTTACCACCATTGAAAATATGATTATCTATACTGAAGTGTTGCGAGCCAGAATCATTCTCCATATCTAGAGCTACACGAGCCTTTTTTGAAGCTCATTCCTACTATCCAAGACTAATAAAACCATATGAATTTTCTCAACCTCTAGGTTCGAGAACAAGGAGTGAAACCCTATATGCTAGATCCTTACCACCACTACATCTTTCTTAGATAAGGAGGGATGAATCGAGAGGTTCTCCTCAATTAAAATTAGGAGAGAAGAAACCCGTAAATACAGGGTTCCCCTATTCTTGAGGACTAGATCACCATCACCACATGAAATCCAACCATGCCGTAGTGAGATCCTGGGTGAATGAAACCACGAAAAACTTCTAAATAAGAAATCCAATCTTACTGCATAACTTGGAGAATCCCACACTGGTGATATACAAAGAAAGAAAAACCAACGTAGACCCTCGTGATCATGTCATGGGAGTTTTACTCTACCCATGATCTTACACTCACACCTGGAAGTGTCCAGATCTTCTCCCATCTTATATCTCTATATTTCTTTGAAACGAAGACAAAATGTAGGAATATCAGTGAAGACAGAGGGAAAAGAGGTCAGGAGGGCGTGAGGACAGTGGATCTAAAATCGGATGTTCCTACTTCCCAACTACATAACAAATATAAATTGACATATTAAATGAATTTAATTTAATTATAAAAAATAAAAAAGAGAAAAAATAATTTCAAAAGTATATTACTATCTCCGAGAAAGGATTAATCACTCAATCTTAGGTTGACGAGGTCCCTATTCATGAATAGTTTCAATTTTGTGTGTGTCTATTTTCTTTTCTTTTTCATCTCTTTATGAATGTGGTTTGTTTATTTTACATAATAATAAGAATCTGTGGTGATCCTCTTTCTGTGGAGTAGAACTTAAAAGGTCTAAACCATGTAAATAATATATAATTCTTTTAAATTCCTACATTTCCTTTTTTGTTTATTTCAGATTTGTTTAAATTGATTCTTCTTTTTGGTTTTGTCTACTATAAATAAATATAGGTGAACCTAATATGATCTTAACAAGTGGTATCACAATATTTAATATTTTTAACCAAGTCTGTTAAATTTAATATTGAAAAGTTTTACAGTGAAAAATAATTCAATTTATTGAGAGTAAAAATGTGTGCACTATTATTCAATAATGGACTTGCAGATTATTTACACGATAGTAAAAAACATGGAGTGACAATCTCTACTGATTGTAATTCCACCACCACTTTAGTGGATGTTGACACCTATATATTGGAAAAAAGGATCACTGTACACTTTTGTTAACCATAAGAGGTAATGTTTTCATGAGGGCCTTCATGATTCTAATTCTAAATCCATTTGGATTAAAATTGAACATTTTTATATGACCAAATCCTTACATGGACTTTTGTATAAAAATATGTTTGTATTTAACTTCTCAATGACTCATGGAACTTCTGCGCATGATTATATTGATGAATTTAATAAAATACTTATGGATCAAACTAAAATTGATATAGAGTATAAAGATGAAGATCATTATTTTATTCTTTTAACTTATCATTATGATTCTTTTAATTCAATGAAATATTCCAAGTTGTATGGTGTAGATTTAATTTCATTAGAATAATTAAATTCTATTGTGTTGTATAATGATCTTCAATCACATTGTTTTAATGAAGAACATAAGGCTGTTAAGAGTGAACCTCAATTGAATTATACTAAGTTTCCAATGAAAAATAATGGAATCCACGATAAGAACTAATTCAAGAATTTTTGGTGTTTTGAGTATGGTTAGACCAACCTTATAGAAATGTACTTTCCAAACATGAAAAATAAAGACAATATGGAATAGTCCCATATCATATTCCCCAGGAATGACACTACATGTGTTCTTTAATAGTATTTTACCAAAATCTTTGTTAGAGTAAGGCATAGACTCTTGGTTGTCTCTCTTATGCGATAATAGGACTAGCCCTACTTGTTTTGTGGGGGAACCTGGTTGGGAGAGAGGTTTTTTTTGGGATGGTCTATTCCATTTGGGATTAGGTGGAGACTATTCTCCAGTCGATTTCCTATTTTTTTCTTCTGTGTGTTGTTTTCTCTGGCTTTGTTAATATAGAATTATTTTATGAGTGTTTCTTTATTCACATCATTAACTATGTTTTACCCCTGAGACAGTTATTTTATTTTATTTGTATTTGTATGCTCAGGAGTTTAATTTATGATGGAGTATTAGGTAATATTGGTAATATTTATTTAATATGGTTTCATTATTACTTTAAATTTAGATCATGGTTTAATAATTTTGATAAGTAGTAGAGGGGTGGGTATGGATAATCCCAATGGCACTGTGGCACATGCTATGTTTATCTGTATTGGGGGGTACTGCAGGAATAAGATTATTTTTTGTTAAATAAAAACTATATGAACCCATTGTTAGGAAATTTAGGGATTCCAAGAACACCATCATGTTTTTTAAAAAATTGAAAATGTGGAGATTTATTATTTTTCATTTTCAATTTTAATGTTTTTTGTTTATAAAATATTTCCATGCAATTTTTTTTCTATTTTCTAGTTATTAGTATGAATCTTTTGTGAGGATTTTGTTTCGATGAGACTCTCCTTGGGCTTATAGTTGTATCAAGCCTCTGTTTAGGTGTTGGGATTCATGCTAGACCATTGGGTCTGGGTTGTATTGCTGGGCTAGTTCGATCGGGATGTTGATCTGCTGGTCTGCCTCCATCTATTGTGCCACTCTGACGATCTGTGCTTAGTTGTCCATTGATAAGCCTCCATATGAAGGCTCTCATGTGCTCTATTTTTTCTTCTCAGTGATATTATCTACTTCCACCCCTTTGTGCCTATCGCATTTCCTAGATTTCAAACGATCCATTGAGATCATGTGGCATCAGGATTGTTCCCCTCACCATCCACCATCCAAATTTCCCCCCGCATCCCACACTGATCAACCTTTCTCCTCGGCCCCAACAGTGATATTATTAATATCCGTGTCTCTATTAATTTTTTGGTAGTTCTTCATCTTTAGCATCCATAGTTTATTTGGAATAGGAGGACTTCAGGCTATCCCTTGATCCACTACTTCAATGCTGCAATGTCTTCCCCATTCGGATTACCTACAATTTAGAGAAAGGCGCGCATGATCTCTGTCTAGACTGATTCATTTTCAAGGACCACTAGACCTCACATCAATGTCTCTCCTTTGACATTTCTGGTTTTGTGATCTGTTCATTTTTCTTTATTGAGATTTTTTGTTGTTTGTTTTTTCTTACTTTTCAGTTTGGGTCTTGAGGTTGTGTGTATGAGCTAATCTAGTTCAGGAGGGTATGATATAATATCCAAGACTAGATTCAACACTGGTTCATTGGGTGACGAATTCCTTGTGCTCATATAGTTTCTATGGTCCATGTTCATGGTTTATTTACTATGTCTTCTTTGGTTTCATGTTCTTTGATTCTTTTTTGTAATAATAAAATTTTTGGTGGTGTTCTATCCATGAAGTAGGACATAAAATTTAGAACCACATAAATAATATGTGTTCCTTTTACTTTTTTATTTACTTTTCTATTTGTTACAACTTTATTATAATCATTTATTATTTTGGCTTTTAATTCAAACAAACATAAGTGAACCTCTTACAATATTAACATTTAATATTGCAAAGGTATTGAAACTAGGGATTCAAATTTGGATACAAAGCAAACTTGGTATGAGAGAAATCAAGAAAATCCCTCATTCCTTCCTCTTTTAATCTACTAATGGGAATAAAATATGGAAGTAACCATGCCACACGGGAGTGCATTTTCTATCTTGGAATCCCCATGTGATGGAAATCACTCAGACCGGATCTTTAGTTTATCTTGGTTTTTGTCCCAAGGGTAGAACCATTCCTGTAAAAATTAAAAATTCATATATCTTGAAATTGTCAAAAATCTGATCGTGATTAGCTCGAATGAGATCCGAATTACCTCAGTTAAAAATGAATGATGGAACCCCATAATTACCCAAATAAAACATTCATTTAGCAGCACATTTCTCATATTTGTAAAGGAAGGATGATGATGGTTTGATTTCAGACATCCTCGCTTTTTGATTCCTCAAGCGAAGACCAAAATGATACAAAACCCAGGATCCTTCTACAACAACCTTATGGGAGTCAAATCGACCTTGAGAAATGAGGGATTTATCCCATGTTGCTTGATTGGAAGATGCCATGGGTAGAGATCCCTAATCTCCATCAAGAGAACAAGAGATGAGCTCTCGTGGACCTACCATACCCCCAATAAATAAATATATATTTAAATAATTACAAAATTATAATAAATATATTTAAATAATAAATATAATTATTGTGTTTATAATTACATATACTTATATATTAATCGATGTATATAATTACATATATTTAATTTTTTAAATATGTTTATAACTATAATTATAAATAAAGAAACATATATTATAATAATTCTAAAATTATAATGAATATATTTAAATAATTATTTTTATTTAAATAGTTATAAAATTACAATAATTATATTTAAATAATAAATATATGTATTATATTTATAATAAAATAAATTTATATATTAATAAATATATATTATTATATAAACATATATAATTATATATATTTGTATACAATTATTTATAAATATATTTACAAAGAATTCTCAGGTACAGAGCATACCCAACCCTAAAAATTAAATAATTTAAATAAAATTAAAGAAGCTATAAAGGATATGAAACATGGAGTGCCACAAAAATAAAAAATAGGATAATCACCACACAAAAAAAGATAATGTCCAAAGAACCATTTAAAAGGCATGAAGACCCGCATTAGATGAAGAATATCTAATACGACCGATGGATGTCAACCCCAAATATCTCGCACACGTGATCACATCAATGAGGCACACTGACATCACTCCACCAAAGGTAATCATGTGTGACACCAAATCATCCATGCTGAGGAAATCATCATCCCTAATGTCTTTCGATAGAGTTGTTGATGTTAGCATGTCATCAGCTAAAGATTCCCACTGTCGGTGTCTCATTCCATCGAAAGCTCATGGTACCGGATATAATCACTCCAACCAGTTCCCCATACCATCACAAGGTCATCCCTCAGTCTCCTTTTTATCAACATGATTTAAAATCAAACCAATATAAAAAGAAAAGACATCCAAAAAGTGAAAAAAAAAGATCCAAAAAATCACTTCACTCAACAGCGGCCACATGATAAAAGCCACCAAATTTATCCCTCTGCCTGAGGTTTTACTCCACAGTAGTTCTTTCCGCCCAAGTAGTAGCATCCTGAGGTTATCCTCAAGATCATTTCTAGTGTTCAGGTCATTTGAAAAAAAACACGCAACCGATATCTCTGTTGGACCTCCATCGTCACCGCCGAAGGTTGTCCCTACCACCTTTGACGCCATCACCACCGCCTTTATCATCAAGATGCCCCCCATGAACATCCTCTTATATATTTCATCACTATCATCACCAAAAGTACCTAATCTAGTCTATATAATCATCTCTGAGTCCCGTATACAAACCAGCAACACACAATGACTATCACCAGCCCGACGCACCCATGAGCACCCCATGACCATCATGTAGTATATCTGAGACCGCCATACAAAAATTGTTACTGCCCAAATCCCAAACACACCATGCCATCTAATGTCATAGAAACATAGGTGATCTTAAGATCATATCCATTAGGGTTTTATTTATAATTATAAACATAAATAAATATATATATTCATATATTTTTAAATATAATTTATATTAGAATACACAAACACACACACATATATATATATGTATGTATGTATCAAAATTAATATATAAATACGATTTATATAACTGTTAGTAAAAAATAAATCTTATTTTCAAAATTTTATATATAAAAAATTATCAAATTAATATGTGTCAAAAATATTAATAGTTTATTTATAAAAATTTATTACAAAACAGGTATATAATTAAAATAAAAATATATATATTAATATTTTAATTAATCAATTATATATTATATAAATAAATATATTTATATAGATATAAACTTATATAATGAAGAGATTCTATCTAATTAATGGAGAGGTTTTTTCTCTTATATATGGGAATTTCTCCGGCAATTCTGTGCTCTCAAGAGCAATGGTTGATGATGAATTTTTTTGAAATATCAAACTTTTTTGCAGCATGCAGTGGTGCACATGAGGAGGATAAAAATTTTATTTGATCAATGTCCATAGATATAAACATAGATGAGAAATCAAGTACATTTATACTTCTCAAGTGTGGAAAACCCAAATCCCCTATCATGTGAGGGTTTTTTGAATTTTCAAGAAGAGGTCCAAAAGTGATTCATCATCAACAAGTTCTACTGTCAAAAAATCATGGCCCTGATGAGATCTATCGTAGTAGCGGTGATGTACTACAGTGATAGCTTTGTTGATGGGAAGAACATCATGGCTACTAAGGGAAATGACGGTCTTCCACCACCCAAATGTGGGGAAGGGATTTCACGTGTTGTTGATGATGGGTTTTCTTTTATTAGAAAAGCATGTGAGGACTTGCCTTTGGTTATAGATATTCCCTTAGGCAAGTCATAATGATGGTGTTGTCAGTAGCCCCATCCGACGACACATCGATGATGATCGTGTGATGAGCATATCACTAGCAACATGTGGCTTGACAGATGTGGTATCCCGATAGGGACTGATGATTTCTATAAGGGATGTATTGTACTCCACCAAGAACCTCACCTAACAGTGACGAAAGTGTGCCTCGATTGGTGGTTGGGGTGACGATGTCAAATTTTTGGATGGGGTTGACCTCGACACGAGGTGGGACAACCTCATGTGTCTCTTGGGTAGATTCGGGAGACAAGTTGCTTTTTATTTTTATTTTTTCTTGTTCAAAGTCTTCTGGTATGGCATGGATCTAGGGGGGTTTTGGGACTTTTCATCGATTAACCTCATGATAATTTGGGCCTATCTTACATGGGATGATGATTTACTCTAATGAGATGATGGTGACGATGGTGGCTGCGGGAGGGGTTAGCAGCTATTGGCCAGTATCATGGGGGCATCCGCCAGTACGGGTGTCTTTGGGCCTTTCTGCCTTTAGGATATTGATTTTGGGGCCAAAAAATGGTTCACGATGTTGGATGAGTGGGACTTCAGGAAAATAATATTGTGCTTTAGGTGGAGTTTTTTTCCACTTTCTTAGTTTGGTGGTTCTTTATGTCCCACATGTTTATATTTCTTTCCTTTTCATTTTAATTTTCATTAATAAATTTTATAGTTGATTTCACTCAAAACCTGAACCATACTAATTATATTTATACTTATTTTAAATAATTTAAAATATATGTACATGTATAACAGCAAGTATGTATGGTGATTGGGACGTCTAAGACCCATGGTTCGATAGCCCCTACTCTAGGAGCCCTGCATAATGATGTATTTTTGTCGAATCATCATTTTTCTAATGATTTTGGGGGAGATATTTCATCCCAAAAAATTGAAAAGATGGGTGAAGCTAATTTCATTTAATCCAGTCAAGGAATCATCAACGAAAAAATAAGGTCCTGTAAGTATTCTATCATTGCACATTTATTTTTACATGTCAATGAACAACATTGGAGTCTATCTAATCTTAAGATAAAGTGTTTTGAAATCTGAATCATTCATAGATGGAAAATTACATCATTGGTAAAGGGTTTATTTCATATCATATTTCAAAGTGTCGTTATGTAATATATGAAATGGGGGTTTGTTATTGTGAACTTGAACATTAGTTTCCTCAGGATACATGACCGAGCCCCCTCTTTCAACCCACTGAATGTGAAAAATTATCTCACTCATATTTGGCTATAAATTTATCATTCGATCTTGTTCTTATGGAATCATCAGATTCTATGAGAAATTCCCTTTTCTATTGTTGTTCCAACTAAGATGGATAAGGAGACATAAAAGTAAATGTATGAACGTTTTTCTTGTCTTCATGTGGAGGTTGTCCAATCCTCTCCTTTGATAATGCAGTGGTTCTTTGAGCTCATGATTTTCAGTTTGATTTGAAGATTAATTATAAAAAAGTTCTTTCTTTTTGAATGGGATGTGATTATATTCAACATACTTTTGATAAATGAAGATGAATACTTGTTTATAGCTCATGTGGGGTGAAAGGTCATTATTCTAATACTTGTAAGAATACACAGGTCATGGGATCCTCTAATAAAGATCTCAATGATGAAGAAAATCAACAAGGTAATCTGGATCTTGACATTCAGGGTCAAGTTCCATTGGTGGATGCCGAGTAGTTATCTAATCATATCCTAGAAAAGGACTTGAACAACAAGGTTTATTAAGAATGATATTTGATGGCTCATAATCATTCTATTACAGAGGGTGACCAATCTGGTCCCCTAACCCATTGGATAGGATTGAAACAAGGGTTGATGATTATGTAAATCGTCCTCATAAAAAGATTTTATAGTCATTGATTATTTCTAGGAGTGAACAAACTATAAGGAATGGTAGTTTGGATGATCATGTTTCTCAACTATCCACTAAGACTGAAAACATATAGCATTAATCACATGTCGTGGATAGAATAGGGCTCATTGAATGTGAGACTGGGGAGCCAGATGCGGCGATAGAGGCTTCACGAGTCACTACGGAATCTATGAAGAAACCGCCAAATCCTTTTGAACTAGAAGGATATTAGTTTAAAATGATGATTTGGAAGCCATTTTGGCATTTTCAAAAATCGAGGACAGCGATGTGACAGGGATGACTGGGCTTCTCATGGGTGGGGCGGGTTTACCAAGTCCTCTTCCAAGTATCTTACTCTGAAGTAGGTCAAAATCAATGAAAAGTACTATGTTATTTTTAAACAACATAATTTCTAGTCCGAATGTGAATCTACTGATTATAATGCTGATAAGGATTATGGGTACGAACCTAGTTCTATATACATGTAGTTTCTTTTTTTATCCTGTCCTCTCTCATCGTTATTTACAGTCTTTTATTTGTAAATAAATTTTGGTATTAGCCGGCCCGCCTGGCTCCTGAGACTTTTTGGTAAATATGTATAAATATATAACTATATAACTATATATAATTATATAAATATATTTTTTATGTATACTTTTTAATTATATATATATTTATTGTTATAATGATAAATATATATATATATATATAATATAAAAATTAAAATAAATATATTTAAATAATATATATTAATTATAATTGAATAAATATATATTTATATATATTATAGGTTATTAGAGGTACAATTACAGCAAAATACACACACACCACACAACCAATGGGCGGGTGATATCCCCCCAATATATATATTTATATATTAATATATGCATAATTATACAAAAATATTTATAGATAGATTTAATTATAATCATGTATATATTTAAATAAATATATTTTAATAATAAATATATTCTTTATATTTTTAATTTTAGAAATATATTTTATAATATAAATATATAAATATATATTATTATGTTTATAAATATATGAAAATATTTATAAAAATATATATATATTTAATATATTCCTTTATAATTATAAATATAAATATATATTTTTATCATTAAAACTATATATTTATTAGTGCATTTTTAGCAGTGATAAAGAGTAGTTTTCAGTGCTTTCTATTTTAACACTAATAATACTCTTTATAAGCACTTCATTGAAAGCACTAATAAAACCCTTACCCGATCTTATAAAGAGAACCAAAATAGAGTCTCATCTCCCACATCTTTAAGCTCTCATGGAACAATAATATTTCCATTACTCTCATTGAACCCCACTATTTCCACTTCTCTCCCTCTTCATCGACATTATCAATGAATCAATCCTCTACTATTCTAAGGTATCTGTCGATTTATTTTGTTAGTGCCTTCAGATCTATTCCTTGAACACCTATTATACTGATGGACTTTCCTCATATTTTTTGTGTTCTATACCCATGTACAACACCCCTTCACCACATCAAACCACTGATCATGGATTCCACAACACCAAGTTAAATGTTTCACATTCTACATTCTTCACATGTCAAACCAACAACTAACTACTCGATTACCACATCAAAATTTATTATTTTGGTTGTCTCTTCAATTTTGTACGTATTTTCATCCATGAATTATAATAAAATTGTTTGATGGTGGTGATGGTTTTTATTTCTTCCTTAAGATATTTAAAGGAGGGTATAAACTAAGAGAGAAAGGTCATGTGTAGAGAGAAACATATTTCTGTGGGGTTTCTATTTAATTGATTCATTAATGTTTCAATATATAATTTTTTATAGTATAAAAAAATTAGGATTACAAATAATATACATAGATAATTTTTTTATTAAACCCCAAAAATATATAAGTTCTCTCTTTCTTTATTTATTGATTTATCAACCACATGTGTTTGATGAACAATTTTTTATTCTTTATGTATATCTTGGAATTTAGTTTTTTAACAACTTTGAATCAAAATTGGTTTTTTTCCCTTCTAGTATGTTTGAAAATATATTGTATTGTTTATTATTATATACTAATTAGATACTCATCTTATTTTAAATTTAGTTCTAGTATTCAATAACCAATATAAAAAATTTATATTAAATGAGTCTATAAAATTAAAAATAACAATTTGATTAGATTTAAATTAATTATTCAATTTTGTAGAAGAATGATTTTCATTATAGTTGATATAAAAATATAATAAATTATAATATCTATTATAGGTGATATAAAAGGAACCAACCATGGACACTCAATATTGGTTGTTCTTTACACATGATATGTTATATAAAAATCTTGATATATTATGAAATTCGTGATGGAGGAGCAGTCACCTCTAGTAACGATAGTTCCTCAAAAATCAGATGAAACAAAAATGATGAGACTAATAAATAAAAGTTGAAATCTAAGTATGTTTTATTTTTTTATGGGATAAAACATAACTTACATAGTGTAATTAAACATTGTGATGGTGGAAAATAAGTTATTTTTATTGAATTTTCTTGTATCATCAGAAGTTTTAAGAAAGTAAAATTTATCACATAATGAGAAATAACTTGTGGAAATGTTTATCAAATTGAAGAGTTTAATAAGTCATGTTACTTGAGTTCGGAAGATGAAATCAAAATTTTAACACCAAATACATGGGAACCTCGGCTAGAAAAATAGGAACAAACTTTCTAATGTTGATGATGTCATTTTTTCATAATTGAAAGAAAGAGATGATGATGTTTGTGTTAATTGTCAAAAAGGGAAGATGACTATAAAAAGTACTAAGAAATTTAAGATTCAGTCTACCGGACCTATTGAACATATTCATTCAAATATATGTTAGCTATCAGACAACAAACAAGAAAAATTGACTTATAATTTATCACTTTTATTGATGAATTAATATGAATGAAAAACATCATTTTTATGTAACACTAGTCAGAGTTTTTGGAGATGTTCCGGTGTATTCAAAAAAGTTGTTGACAAAGAAATAGGGGTATATACGAAGAAGTTGAGAAAGGATAATGGTACTAAATTCAAAACAAATAATTTTGAAACTTATTTGAGAAAACCTTGTATAAAACATCAGTATGGTACTCCCTATACTCCATAATAAAACAAAGTATCATAGATAGAGAATAAAATATTGGTGGAAACGGGAAGAAGCATGTCCAAAAATACAAACTTTCAATGTACTACTCGATGAAAGAAACTATTACTATTGTTTATGTTTAGAATAGATGTCTATCAAGAAAATAATCCAACATGAATTTTTATGAAATGTGGTATAAAAAAACCATCAGTGTTGTAATTCAACGTTTTTATATGTCCATGTTTACTTAAAATAAAAAATATGGATCTGGGAAATTTTGATGAGAAAGATGATAATGGAAATTTTATGGTTTATACACCCAATAGAATAAGTTACATGTGTTGGAAAAATTGTTTACATAATTTGGTGGACTCATTTGATGTGATATCTATTAAGAATGTAACTTCATTAACATTTTTTTTTGGAATTTTGTGGAAGAAAAATTGAATGTTTTTTATTAAACAAAACTGTTGTGATGTAATGTGTATGAAGATAAGGATGAATCATGTGATGAGAAATATGAAGTAGGAAGTAGAACTCTATTAGTTAATACATCATAAAAACCTATTAAGATGAAAAATATTATTGGGAATTAGAAGGCTCTTTTTCATACTAGAAGAGATATTATTTTTGAAAATCAAACATTAATCATCTCAAAAATTGAATCAGAATCAGTTTTAGAGTCTATTCAACAGAAATAATGGGTGAATTTTATGAATGAAGAGTTAAATCAAATTGAGAAAAATTAAGCATTAATATGTTTTCCTCATCAGAAAAGTAAAGATGTATCGAAACAAAATTTGATTATAGAAACACGTTTAATGAACATGGAGAAATACCAAGAAAAAAATCAATGATTTTTTGTAAAAGCTACACATAGGTGAATGGAAAGGATTTTGAAGGAATATTTTTCCTCGTTGTGATGTTAGAAACTATAAGAATGTTTCTATAAGTGGCTACTCACCAGAAAAAAAATTATATTAGATGGATGTGGATTCAAAATTTCTCAATGGAGAAATTTATGAACAAGTTTGCATTGAACAACCTTGTATGTTTCTACATTTTGAGGATGAGAACTAAGTTTTTTAATAAAAATATAACATTTTATTGGTTGAAACAAGATCCATGTTCATGGTATTATAAACATGAAAATTATTTTATAATGTTGAACTTTTCTAAACAAAAAGTTTTTAGAAACATATATTTGAAATATGTTGACTCCGTAACTATAATTGTAATTGTTTATATGGATAAAATATTTTTTTTGAGGAATTGAGATTATGTTTGTAAAACTATTTCTCATGAAATGAAAAAGAACATTAAGATGTAAATGTTGATAGAAAAAAAATTATCCTTTGGTTTACAAGTTTAATAAAAAGAAAAATACATTTTCATATATAAAGAGAATTATGCTAGATAATTGTTACAAAAGTTTTTCATGGAAGAATACAACGAAATTTCTACTCTTATCTCATTGTGTATGATGTTAAGTAATGATGATTCTAGGAAAATTGTGAATCAGAAAGACTTTTAGAAGCAGATAGGAAGTCTACATTACCTTACAGCCTCAAGGCCTAATACTTTTTATGTTGTGACTTTGTGGTCCAGGTATCGATGTAATTTGAAAGAATCACATATGTTGGAAGAAAATAGAATTATGGGATACGTCAAAAAAATAAATTCACATGGTTTTATATATAAAACAAATTATGAGATAATGTTTCATGGTCATACCAATGACCATTAGGGTAGATATTGTAATGATAAAAAAATTAACTTCAGGAGGAACATTTTTCTTGGGTGAATGTTATGTATGTTGACATAGTTAAAAAAAGGTTCAGAAACCCTATGAATAGTAAAATCAGATTATATTGAGACTACTCAGGCTTGTACTATGATATTTTAAATGAACGTTTAGATGGAATATTTAAATTATAGGTTTCTAAACCATTAAAGATAAATTTTGATAATAAGAGTGCAATTAATCATTATAAAAATCATGTCCATCATTCAAGATTAAAAAACAATGATATAAATTTTTACTTTATAAAATAGAATGTTTTTTCTGGAGTTATTTTGTTGGAATATATATCAATGAAGTATCAAATTGATTATATATTCAAAAAATAAATTCCAAAAGAATGGTTTGTTTATTTAAGGATACAACATCATGTTATGCCTCCTCTTATTACTTCTTAAATCTCATAAGGAATTCCCCCACTGTTCTATGGATTATATTGAAAAATGGGGAAAAAAGTACCAACTTTTTACTCTGTAAATTTTTTTTACTTATCCTTCTTTAATTAATAAGATGTTGTGGTTATCAGATAATGAGGGAGAAGAAAATAAATGATAGATAAAAATAAAATAGAGAAAAGAGGGAAAGTTTATATTAATATGGGTTCAAATTTTCCTTATTATATAATGATGAAATACATCTTAAAAAATTACATTAAACATTATTGTTGTGTCTAGAAAGTCGCTTTTGAGATAGGTTATGTTTTGTTAAAAGTAAAAAAAAATGAGTTCTCTATAAAAATGAGTTGAAAATGTCATTAAAGAAAGATTTCAAATAGATTCATAGGGATAGATTGTAGAAAATGTTTTATGTTCCATCATAACAACATTTTTGTATTTGTTAACAACTAGTATTTTTGTAAAACAATGTTTTCGAAAAATAGGTGAATTTTTATGAATGTTTGATCCCAAACATAAAGGGGGTGAAAAGATTTGTTCTTAAGAAAGATCTTTTCTGTAAGCATAGGCTTATATTGAGAATCACCATACATTTATTATCATACTTATCCCGAACAGATGTAGAAGTGGTCATAAAGATAGTGTTTTTGATCAAACACACCATCATTATCATATCCATCGAAATGATGTTGAAGATCCATCATAAAAAGTTTTTGTTAAAAAGTCAGAAGCTTTTGATGGAGGATGTTAGAATGATACTGAAGAGGTTGTTTTAATAATGTGAAGTTAGGATTTAAAATTATTTCATACTTTCTAACCTTATGCCAGATGATTTTTGTACAGTCTTGAAGTTATCATAAATAATGAAAACTATCATGGTAAAATATTTTATCCAAATGGAGGGATCATAAATATTGTATCGGTTCCATGAATCAATATGAAGTTTTCATCAGATCTAGAAGTACTAGACCCAGATGTTTTGAGAAGTCTGAATGAGTTATAGAAATGAGGTTTGTATAATTTCAATTTTTTTAGTGGAGTTTTCATTGAAATGGGAATCCTATTGTAATAGAGTTCCATCGTAATGAGAATTCCATTATTATGTGGATTCCATATAACTAACTCTAAGAATAAATATCAATTGTATTGAATATAAAGACGAAATTCAATTGGATTGACACTGAGAAGGAAAGTTTATGAGACTCACTCTGATAAAAAAAGATAATCATTGAGGTGGAAAGTTAATTAGACTGACTCTAAGAAGGAAAGTCGATTGGACTGACACGGAGGAGGATGGTTAATTTGACTGAATCTGAGAAGAAAATTTAATTGGACTTAGTTTTATAAGGAATATAAATTCAGAATGAGATGAGGAATTTACATCATAATAAGCATAGGATGTTCCATCATAATGAGCTTATGAAGTTGCATCATAATGGGATGAGAAAGGTCCATCATAATAATCTGAGGCAGTTCCATTATAATGATCTAAGGAAATTACATTGTACTGAATAATAGTTAGGAGGTTTGATAAGACTGATTAATAAGAATACCCTAGAATATGCCATAATATTTATGAAGAGATGAATTGGTAAAACATGAAATTAAAATATTCATATATATTGGAGTTTTTAATTTTGAGTAAGAAGGATGATTTTTTCAGTTTCACACTTTTCAATTATGAGATTCCTATAAATAAAATCACAGAATATTCAAGCTCTAAAAAAAATTTATGAGTGGTAAAGGTGGATTAATGTAATTTTTTTACCCCAAGGTTGAGTCAGATGAGATTTCATACATAGATTTTATTATATGATCAGAGAGATGAAAATTTTCTTATCGAACTGAGGATGATCATACTGAGGATTATCATACTTTGTTCTGACTAGTTTCTAATAAGCACACATTTTTGGTCGACATAGAACCTAAAATTTCTTCAAACACATATTGGGAAAGGGAGAATAATATTGAGTCGATCAGGTTGATTCAATCGGACTTAGTTCAGCGAACTAAAGTTCATCAGACACAAGAACATTTGTGGAGAAAATTGAAAATATTATTTATGTTTTTTGGATATATTATTTGTAAGAAAACTATGTAAACTAATTGGAGTTAGTATAATCATTCCAATCTGGAGATTTAAGGTGTCTAATGGGAGTTTGTTCAAATTTTATTCACCTATTTGAATTAGTTTATTTATATAGACCCGTAAGAGTGTTTATGGAAAGGATCTGTCTTTTCACACTAAGGTGGAACCTTTTAAATCACATGTTATTTACTTGATTTCCTATGTTTTCATGCATGATTATTTACTAAATGATAGTATGGTTATAAACATTAATAGGTTTTTGGGGTTTAGTTTTTAAAGTACTAAAACTTATAAAATGTGAATGACTTATTCAACCCCCCCCCCCCATCTATTTTGTTTTTTGATACTTTGGGAATTCAATATGTGTTTTTATATACATTTTATGAATATTTTATTTAAATATAATATGTATAGGAAATTTTTAGAAGTATTTTTTGTAGTTGGTTCCTTAAAACCAACTTATATTTACCTTATGATAATTTTTATTCATATTTCATTTAATATTAGTACACTTCTTATCACATCATTATTGTTATTATGTGTAACATAATAAGTGATAATGTACTCAAAGTTGTTATCGCACTAAAGGGTCATAGTAGTTCCCAGCTATGATGATAATCCTAAAGTGTTATGACACTATTATTGAATATATGTTATATAGACATATGATATCAGTTGAGGGACACAAATGATACATGATATTAGTGGTGGGGACTCATAAGATATTGAGGAATCTTCTCATGGTGTATTCCCTTGGTAATATCTAGTAGGATTTTATGAGAATGAGACCCGCCAGTATGAAATATTCATTTATATGTGTCATTGTGTGTTCTTATATGTGGATGTTTTTATTGATCCCAAGACATTAAGATTATTATTAATTAGTTTTATGAGTCACATACTTTAATGTATTGATGGAAATTGTGATGACAACTATTTTTGGTGAGGTAGGCACATTCGGTGCATCATGAGTAATATTCCACTAATGAATAATGAAAGAAATGATTTTCACCTTTTATTTTTTAATGGAATTAGATATATCAGGTCCTTTGATGGAAATTTTATAGCCTAAATAAATCCATGGCCATGGTGTTGCATAAGTCAAAGAATGATACATCGAACACATAGTTTGATGGCTCCAGCATATGACCTACATGATTTTGGATATCATGATAAAGGGATTATATTTCATAGTAAGCATTATTATGAATTATTAAGTTGTTGTTTCATTAACTTATTTATATATGGGTACCTTGGAGTGATGCCAGATGTTAACATTGGACCTTAGGCGTCTTCTTCTAATGCCACTGAGATAGAGGCCTTGAGGGTCACACACTAAGTGTATCCATAATATCAGTTAAATAATATATTATTACTTTTTATTTAATAAGTTTAATACATATTATTCTCACACATGGTTTAATAATTATTCAAGTTTTCTTGATGACAAATATTCTATCACTAGTTATTCGATATAATATAATATTCGAAGAATATTTAATTAATATTTATTTTTTATTTACTAAATACTGTATTTATTTATTTATTGGAGAATAATTATGATATACATATTTAACAAATAAATAGTCATTATTCAAGGCTCAATAAATATTGTGGAGGAATTGAGAACCATGCTTAATGATCATGTAAGAAATACAAAATATTTAATATTATTTGAATAAATAATATTTAATTTAATTCATAAGTTAAGATAATGTTGAGAAATAATAATATCATTATTATTATTTGACATGGGATTAAATGGATATTAAATAAATAATAAAGGGCAGTTGTGAAATTATTTTATATTCAACCTAGCTGTATATAATACCAATTACATTATTTTCTGTGAGATCCAAATCAAGTTTTTGGTTGTACAAAATGAATTTGGAGAATCCTATAAAGCCCTAGAGATATCCCTTCTCTACAAATGATCTAATAGAATGAGAGTTATATCCATACACCTTACACTCTAAAGCCAAAAGATATAAAGGAGAATTATTTAGAAGTGTTTCTTGAGGTGGTAAACGGCAGATGATGGAAGTGATAGGATCAGCCTTGGTAGCACCCATAGATTCGTATAGTGACATTCTATAATTCATGGAACATTTTTGGATCACCGCTAGAGGGTGTTTTCTCTTAAACCATACAAAAAAAAGAAGGTACAATTAAAATATATTGTTAGATCCGTCAATGAAGAAATAAATTAAACAAGGAAGTTATTTAATTAAATAAATTAGTTTTAAATAAATTGTCATGATCCTCTCTATGATTCCATATGAATTTCCATTTTTGTTTTCTTTGATGTAATTCCATTCATCATGACATTTATGATCATGTGGATCTCATATTGATCATCAATCCTAACAAAAATCAATGTTGGGAATTACCTATCACACACTTCCACTGCGCTATGAACCTACATGTGGTATCAGAGTGGTCACATAATTATTTATAATTATTTAAAGATCATTTATTGATTTAATCATTTGTTATTTAGTTTTTAATTCATGTTTAATGGATCTTTTAATCTGAAATGTGAGATTTGTTTCTTACTCCTAAATTTTTCAAACATCCAATTAATATAATTAGTTTTATGAATGATATAAAATCATAGATCACATTCATAGGTGCCAATGATTCGGGCTGGATAAAACATGACTAAACAATATATAACCGAATTCACACACCGTGTAATTGTGTTCAATGGATTAGGAATTAATTCATAAATTAATTCAAAACATCTTCATTGATGACACACTGTGTATTTAATTATTACACAGTGTATTGACTAGACCAGGGTTTCTCATGATCAACCAGAAGACACATAATGTATCCAATGTACAAGGTGTGTAGTCCCTTTGAGTCACAAACGGGCCACCTATTTCCATTCACGGATTACCTGAATGGTGACCATGTAACACCGAGAACACATGTTGTGTAGTTGTTTTAACACACAATGTACTCCAATTTTATGAGGCATAATTTACACAATGAGTCCCACCACATGTGCCTTGGATACATAGTGAGAGATTTACACCTCGTGTAGCTCGCATGTACACGTAGTGTACTTGTACCAAATTATATAGATTTAATATTTATTTATTATACTATGTAAAACATGAGATATGTGATTGTGTGTGGTCATTAAGTTGACATGACACACCATGTGATAGGTCTTAATATATATAAATATATAAATGTTTAATTAATATCGTGGTAGTGTTCATATCATTATATCATGTATTAGTCGTATTAAAATCATTACTCGATGTCCATTGAATCATTACACATATCGAGAAAATTATGTAATTTTTGTAATCATTAAGTTGAATTACGCATCATGAAATTATTTGTTATGTTATATATTCCATATGTCACAAGAGTAAATAGTGTATGTGTATAATACATGTTCGGTTGAATCAGATGGGTATTCACCGTGTTTCCTCTAGGTTACATATATATACAGATTTAATTTCAAATAAATAAATTTATTTTGTTTAAAAGTATCATGGATGATAATCTCAATGAAATTTGGATGATAATTAATATAAATGAGTTGATTAATTAATGAAGATATTTAATTTATTTAAGTAGGATTTGTATTAAATAATAACAATTAATAATTGAATGCTAGTTTCATTAAATATGTAATTTTTTGCATGCATGTGGATAATCATGATCATGTAATAGACCATTATGTGTGATTAGTTTCATTTAATTTATTATTAAATTAAAATAGTTGGCATGTGTGGATTCTATCCTCTTATTCTGTAAGGGCCCATGTTCCCATGGTTTGTTTTATTTAAACCCCTCATTTCCCTCACCTACATCTGAGTAAAAGCATATGTAATGGATAGAGCTCTGAATCAAGTAGAGGTGGTTCATGTTTGGATTTGAGGAAAAACCAATCAAAGAGAGTAACATAGGTGGATAGGTTGAAAGATATAACAAAAACCTTAATTGGTTCAAATTATTTTTCACCTTGGTCAATGGTTAGTTTATCAACTACTAGATAAACTAAATATTAGTAAAACTCATGATTATACCACATTAATATTTTATTTCTCTCAATTTACATTGTTATTTCCTTATGTATGTATTTTCATGATCACATTAATTGATGAAATTAACAAGCATGAAAGATAGAACAAAAATAAACTGGAATATGCATAAATATTATCTAATAAATGGTTAATCACAAAATTAAATCCACTTAATATTAAGAAGAATGTGATAAATATAATAAATGGAAATTTATGCATGAAATGATAAATACCTAAATCTAATATATTATGATGTTATAGATTTCTGGTGACTTAGTTAAAAGCAAACCATATGTCAATGTGCTTGACCACTAAATTTGGTTTGTTTTAAATTATTGAGAAATTATAACATGAAGTTTTTGTTTGACTTAACTTGGCCTTCATGAAGGGTTAGAGGCCAAATAAGGAAATAGTGTAACTGATATTCAAGGGTTGAGGAGACAAAACATAAGGATTTCATGATTGGGGAGTCCACTCAAAAGATCATGGAACTATGAGTTAATTTTATTTTCATTTGGAATGCTTACCTAAAACCATTCAAGTTGCTTGACCAACCAATGTTAGGGTAATGAGAAGGGGAATATAGATCCTTTATACTAGAATGTCCAAGAATATGGATATTCTAAAGCAAATGTTTAGGGATATTTGGTTTCAATAATATAGTTGGATATTAATAAGTATAATATTTATTTATTTGTCTAAATTTTATTAGATTAAGTTCAAAAATTATGATTATGCTATATTGTATAAACAATATTATATAGACTTGAAACTAATCATTTAGATCCATAAATGAGAATTATAACCTTCTCACCAGCATAAATTTCCAAGAGTGTCAAAGGGTCTTATGCATTATCCTTCACTATAAAAGGAAATAGAATGTGTTGGAAGATCCTATTTTGGATATTCTTGGTAATGAGGAAATTGATGGAGAGTTATTGCTCCATAAAAAACATTTAACCAATTTCCTAGATGTTTAATGTTTTATACTATCATCCACATCCAAATAGATTTTGATAAAAAATGAGGACATGGATACATATAGCATGATGTCTTACCTTCAAGGAATCATTCTATTGAAGGAAATACAAGAGATGTACATGATCTCCAATGAATTATTTACAACTAATATTGGTTATTCTATGCCATATGGTCTTCATGTAGACTATATTATTGGATACATTAATCTATTATAAATAATAGGGATTAAATTCCAAGATATGTTACATAAAAATCTCATACCTTCACCACATATTAAGACCCTTAATGATTTTATTGTAAATTCAAATATGATCAATAATGAGAAGATTCTTTCTGAACATCATACTTTGATTCATTAAGTGTATAAGGACATGAGGTGTGATAAACTCGTGGTCCTTATGGTGAATAAGAAAAGGAAGAACAGGGAAAATTGCCCAAAGAATCATAATAATTATAACTGTCATGAGAACCATCCTTCCAAGAGAATGAAGATCCAGAGGCAGAGTAAGGAAAAGGAGGCAGTATGATTTACATGTGTCAAGCCAGGACACTAGAAGAGGAACTATACCAAGATGGAATGTGAAGATAAAGGCACATTCTATATTGAGTATATTCTATCAATATCTCTAAATTTGGTATTAGATATATCTAGTGGTTCTCACATATTTATAAAAATGAAGGAACAAAGTAGATTTAAAAAGATTTATAGAGGATATATGGATCTTAGAGTTGATAATGGTGCTAAGATAGATACTCTGACCATTATGAATTTGACCGTTCATTACTGGCATGAATTATTTTGGTTTAAAAATATTTTTAGTATGTACCTATGGTTAACAAGAACATAATTTGTATATCATTCATAAAATAAGATGAGTTTATTTTCTATTTTGGAAATAAAATTTGATTCTATTATAAAGACAACATATGTTATGGTATGGTTCATTTAAATAACAATATTTATGTATTAAATTATGAAAACCAATTAATCAAAATTGATATTGAATTAGGATCACATGACTCATATAACAACCAACTTTGGAATCACCTTCATGGTTAGGTAAATGAAAATAATTTGACAAAAATGTCCAAAACTCCATTTGGTGGATAGGGTGAAAGTGACATAGAGCTTCTAGGATTAGTACACACTGATGTGTGTGGACCATTTATAGTAGAATATAGATATGGATATTCATACTTCATAACTTTTACTAATGACATGAGTAGATATGGTTACGTCTACATGATGAGGTATAAGTCTGATTACATTTAGAAAATTAGGAAATTCAAGAATGAAGTAGGGAATCAACTTGGTAAGAAGATAAGGAAGGATTGATTAGATTGAGGCGGGGAATATATTATCCAAGAGTTCATTTATTTTCTATGGGATTTTAGGATTCTATCTTAACTCATACCACCTTAAATAACAAAGTGGAATAGAGTTAGTAAAAGGAGGAATTACACCTTGTTAGATATGGTATGGTTGATAATGATTCATATATATATCTTCCATTATAATTTTAGGGATATGCATTACATGATGCGGAATAAACATTAAACCAAGTACCAGATAAAGTGGAAAATAGAATTACCTTCGAGTTATGGAGTGTAAATAAACTGGTTTTGTCTCAAACACATGTATGGGGTTGTGAGGCATTTAATAAGGCCTTATCAGGAAATGAAATAACATACTAGGGAACATAGTGTATATTTATATGGAATCCTAAGGTCATAAATGGATATTACCTATAATACCCATATTACATGAAAGTGATTGTCTCTAGAAAAGTTGTCTTTATTGATAGAGAGAACATTCTCAAAAAGGATAGTGGGAGACAGATTTACTTTGATGAAGTTAATGATAATGATACACGAGAGTTGATACAAGAACATATTCGGAAGGTCTCCATGGAAGATGTTGTTCTTGAAACAAAAGTATTTCATAAGAGTGAAGGATAGGTTAGATAACTATGGTGATATGTTTTTCTAGTAACTAAATACGGTGAATAATTATTGGTTGACAATGATGAACCTCCCTCCCAAAAATAGGTAGTAGAGAGCTCAGAATCTGCATGATATGGAGTAGACATGAATTCTGAAATGGATTCCAAGTATTAGTACCATGTTTTGGTTCTAGTGGATTAACCAATTGATGTAATCCCATAGGCTGAAAATGGGAAATCAAGTGAAAATGAGAAATGGAATGTAATGTAAATACCTATAATGTATGGTTAGTGGCTAAAGGTTTTAAACATCTTCAAGGAATTAAATACGATGAAACCTTTTCCCTAGTTACCTTATTTAAATCTATAAAAATTATACTCACTATAGTAGTTTATTGTGACTATAAAATTTGTAAGATTGATGTCAAAATAGTTTTCCTTAATGGGAACATTCCAGAAGATTTCTATATGACATAACTGGATGTATTTGGGACTCCAAGTGATGAAAACATGATGTTCAAGTGCAGAGAACCATTCATTGATTGAAGAAATCATCCAAGTCATGGAATATTTGATTTGATGAATCCATAAAATAATTTGGTTTCATTAAGAATGAATGGGACCATGTGCTTACAATAGGTTTGGTGGAAATGTATACATTATCATAGTAGTATATATTGATGACCTATTACTTATTGGAAATGACATACCAGTCTTATGGTCTGTTAAGGACTGATTAACAAATTTTTCTCCATGAAGGACTTAGGTGAAGCTGAATATATTATAGGGATCAAGTTCATATGTGATAGATCCAAGATGTTTCTTATACTAAGTAAAAGTACATATATTGAATAGATTCTAATGATGATTAGTATATAACAATCCATGAGAGGATTATTTCTAGTGTCACATGGTTAACATATTTCAAAGAAAATGTTTCGTCAGGCACAACAGGAGAACAAGAGAATGAGTGAGATCCCATATTATTCAGCGATAAGATAAATCATATTTTCCATGTTATATATCATACTTTATGTTTCCTATTCATTGATCAAGGTATATAGATATCAAGTAGATCTTGGAGAACAACATTTCTCTTCTATTAATGTTATCCTTAAGTATCTGAGAATAACTAAGGATATATTCATGGTGTATAGAGGAGATGAGGAGATGGTCCTCAGGGGTTATAATTATTTTAAATTTATACAAACCAGAAAGATTTGAAGTCACAATATATATATCTTTTCTATCTCAAGAGAGGAGTTGTGAGCTGGAAGAGTTCAATGAAGCCCATTTTCATTGATTCTATTACGGATTCAGAGTCTATTGTGGCTTTTGATGCATCCAATGAAGCTTTTTGGATGCAAAACATTGTCCAATATATTGACATGGTACACACTAGTAAAGACCCCATAAAATTATATTTTGATAATACTGGAGTAGTGGCTCTCAAAAAAGAACCAAGGTCACACCAACATACAATGAAGATACTTTGTAAGTATCACATCTTGAAGGATTTGTATCAGAGAACTGAATTTTAAGGATGTATAGTACCCATGTAAGAGAATGTGGTAGACACCTTGACATATGGACTATCTGCACAAAAAACATGAGTATCATGTGGGAGTTAGCGAACTGAAGGTTGTTATCAATTGGATCTAGTGAATGTAGGTTTCTGTTTGAGTTGGTTCACTAGAACCAACTTTTGTTTACTTTGTGATAACTTGTATTCATAGTTTTTGAATATTAATAAAATTATAATTAAATATTGACTGTTATTATACACAACATAGTATGTGATAATCTCGTAAAAACAATTTCACACAAAAGGTTCATTACAATTCCTCGTTATGATGAGACCATAGAGGTTCTATGATACTATTCTAGAATATATGTTTTATAGCATGATGTTATTATTTTAGAGACACAAGTGATATAGTATATTAGGGCTGGATACTCATAGGACATTGAGACACCTTATAATGGTGTACACCCTTGGTAATATCAAGTAGGATATTATGAGAATGAGAGACACCAGTAAGAAATCCAAATTCATATTTTTTTATTGGATGTTCCTGTCATTGAATGTATGTATAGATACATAAAAGTTTATATGATTATTAATTAGTATTATGAGTTGTATACCGTGATGTATTGATGAAAACTGTGACTGTAGATGTTCAAAATGAGGTATGATACGTTGGGTACATCATAAGTAATATTGAATTAATGAATATTGTGAGAATGGATTTTTCTATTCTGTTCCTTAACATATGTAAATATCTTAGGACCTTTGATGGAAATTATATATCCTAAATAAATCCATGGGAATGTTTTTCTATAGGCAATTTCAATTTCATGGAATTAAAATAAAAAGACATCGAGAAAATAAGTTCATGGAACCAGCATGAATCCTGCTTGATTTGGGTTATCATGATAAAGGAATTATATTACATAATGATTGTTTTTATGAGGTGTTATGTCATTACACCATTGAATTAATTCTATATGGGTTTCTTGGAATGTTTCTAGATGCTAACCTTAGTCTTTAGGGTGCATCTCATAATTCCATAGATAAAGAAGCCCAGATGGTCACACACTAAGTGTATCCAAAATAATTGTTAAATAATATATTATTATTTATTATTTAATAAGTTAAAATGATATTATTCCCGCATGTGGTTTAATAATTATTCATTTTTTGTCCTTAAAAATATTCTATCATGAGTTATTGAAGAGAATATAATGGGAGTAGAGTATTTAATTAATTATTCTTCACTATTAAGTGAATAAAATATTTATTTATTTATTAGAAAATAATGTACTGATATTTATTTAATAAATAAATTTTCATTATTAAAGGCCCGATAAATATTTTTTATGAATGCTAGACTGAGTTTAATGGTCTGGTGAGAAATTATAAAAATTGAATATTATTTTAATAAATAATATTTAATTTAATTCGTAAGTTTATCACATGTTGTTAAATAATAATAGTAATAATAATAATATTGTTTGACATGGGATTCTACAGGGATTAAATAAATAATGAAGGAAACTTGTGCAATTATTGTATTTTAAACATAGCATTATATAAACAGAATTATAATATTTTCTAAGAGAGGAAATTAATTTTTTTGGTTCTGTACAATGAATCTAGAGAATCCTATCTATCCCTAGAGAGCCACCTTCTAAAAGAATGCTCCCAAGAACAGAGAATGATCTTACTCTACCTCCCACTCTCATGTTAAAAGATATCAAGTACAATGCTTTGGAAGTTGTTCTTGAGGCGATCAAAGGCAGACAATGCAAGTGATAGGATCTGGAATTCTCGCCCACAGATATTCCTACAGTGACATTCATATATTAGTAGAACACATGTTGATCACCACCAGATAAAATATGCTATTGATATCAAAAATACAATGATGGTACAATGAAAATATTTTTTCATATCTATAAAAAAGAATGAATTTTAACAAGGTAACTCTTTAATTAAGAAAATTAATTTTCAATAATATGTGATAACCCTCCCTCTGGTACCAAAATGATTTTTTTTCTTTGTTTTCTTTGATTAAATTACATTCATTATAGTGTTTATCTTCATGTAGATCTCAGATTCATCATTGATCATGAAAAAAAATAATATTTGGGCATGACCTATTGCATTCTTCCACTATTCTTGGAATCTACAATATTTTTACATACATAAATAATGTGTTAAATGTACTATAGTTTATAGTATTTTTATATACATGGATGATAATTACAATTTGTTATATTTATTTTTACATATTAAAAAAATTGAAATAAAATTATAGAGAATATTTTTTCATCTAATATATATATATTTTAATTATAATAAATATTATTATTATAATAACATTTTCATACATCAAAATATATATATTATATATGATGTTTTAAAATAAAAAATTGCAATTCCCATTTTTTATAAATAATTATATATATAGACTTTTATAATGTTTTAATAAAATTATAATTTCTATTTTTTATTGAAAAAACGTATAGTAATATAAGATATTAAAAAACATAATAAAGAAAAACAAAAACACAACATGTATTTATGCATGCTTGCAAGCACATAAAATTTCCTGTTCCAATTTTACACTATCATATTTAAATTTATATTTATAATAGTGTATGTATATGAATATACATGTATGTTTAGATGTATGTATACACCGATTCCGATATATATATATATACACACAGAAAATTTTAAATATGAATTTTCCCAAAAAATAAATTTTACATTGATATTAAGAAAGATATGGTCTGTATAAAATATATATTGTGATTTGTAAGAGTAAATTTAAGTGGAAATTTGATTTATTTTCATTGTGAATTTTATGATAAATTTGAACAGTGGATTTCATGTAAAAATTTACATTGGAAATTTCCTGTGGAAATTTTCATCGTAAATTTTTCTGGAAAATTTTTATTTTTTATTTACATGTCAATATATTCACACTATAAATTTTAATATGTATTTATTATACATTTTTATAACTAAAATTTCAAGTATAAAATTTATTGTAAATTTGGAGTAGGGATTTACATTGATAACTATAAAATTATAATGAATGTTTAAAATTTATATATGTATGTATTCATGTACTTATATTAATATACATTTATATTATTATATTGAATTTTGAGTATGAATTTATACTGATAATTATAAATTTTCACAGTATATTTTAAATAACAAAAATAATTCACTTGTAATTTTAATTGAGATTTTAAAAAGAAATTTAGGAAGTCTCCATTTGAAATTTTCACTAAATATTAACTGGAAATTTCCATGTATGTCTATATGTATACATTTAAATATTCCGATGTAAATATTGACATAAAAATTTATAAGAAATTACCACTGAAAAATTTTAATGAAAATTTCCGGTGAAAATTCATGTGTTTGTATGTATGCTTCATAAAAACTGTGTGTGAATTTACATTGGATAATCAAATTGTAAATTTATTTCTTTGTGTGTATTTTTTATTATATTCAATAAAAATAGTCAATTGAAATTTCTGGTGTAGATTTCAAATGTAAATTTCTGATGTAATCTAACGTTGTAAATTTTAAATATATTTGTACTGAAAAATTACAATGTAAATTTTCACGGTAAAATCAATATGTAATATTATGGTGTATATTGATATTACTGTATGTGTGTGTGTTTTTATTTAATATTCAAATAAATATCATTTTATTAGGTTTTTTTGTAAATATATATTGGAAATTTGCACTCAAATTTTTCTGTACAAAATCACATGAGAAATTTCCATTAAATATATTCATAAAAAGTTCTCAATGAAAATTTTCATTGAAAATTTCAAGTATAAATATTTGAATATATGTATGTCAACATTTATAGTAATATATATTTATGAATTTTTATATTTATATACTTATGTTAATATATATTTATGAATTTATATATGTATATACTTATATTAATATATATGAATATACATACAATATATGTATGCATGTTTGTATACACTAGAAAATTAGAAGACAAATTTCAACAAAAATATATTATATTTTCATATTAGGATAGAAACACACACATATATATACACACAATCACTCTCAAAAACACAAAAAAATCATATAAAATACACATTGAAATTATTCAATGAAAATATAAATGATAATTTACACTAAAAGTTTCAAATGAAAAAATACACTAAAAATTTCCAACGCAAACATTCAAAAAAAAATAGTGAAATTTTACATTTTCTATTTATGAATTAATATATATTCACATTAATTTTAAAATATTATTTGAAATGTAAATGTTATGTAGAAATTTTCAATGAAAATTTCTGGTAGAAATTTGTACTTGAAATTTACAGAGGGATTTTTTCTATGAAATTTGCATTGGAAATTTCATTAAGAAATTAGTAATTTATATTTTCATTAAAAATTAAAATTGGATATTTATGTGTCAATATATATTCAATAAAAACATAAATATAATTTTATCTTAGAATTTGGGTGTTAAAAAATTATGTGAAAACTTACATTATGGAAACATGAACTAAAATTTTACAGTGGAGATTACAAGATTATACTACAATTGTTTTTAAAATTTATACATTTTTATATATTAAAAAACATTTATTATGATTTTAAGTGGAAATTTAGATTTATATGGAAATTTTATTAGAAAGTTTTCTTGGGAAATTTTCATATGATGTTTATATATAATATTTTATTAGGTTATTAGGGGAACAATTACATTCAAACAAATGAACCCCTCACACACATAGGAAAAAAAGATAGGTCATAGGGATAACCCACCCATAAATACCTATTTTATTTATATATTTAATGGACTCAGGACTTTAGATTAAAGGAAAATATCCCAATATCTTCCAGGGCACCCATTTCACTAGCCCTAATTTATTTTCATCATCCTGTAAGGGATTCTTCATTCTATAACTCTACTGATCAATCGGTCAAGCCAGAACTTTCCACTAAATCCCCCACAAACATGCATATATTGTATGTATATTCAAATACAAAGCCAGTTTCACCAGTCAAGTGTCATCATTAGTTGTCGTTCAGGGTTCCAATGTTTCCACCACACTAGTCAAAGAATGCCCTGCCTACACGCCTCCCAAACATGGTCCATTCCCCACACTAGGCCATCTGTAAATTCAGAAATATTCAGTGATAAAAATATTCATATAATTCTAGTTATTTTTATTATACTTTTAATTAAAAGTTGGATCTCAATTCATTTCAAGATTCATCTCAATTTATTTCAAAATTTATATTACCTTTTATTCTTATGGTTGGCACAAGCATTATCATTTTGAATGAGTGAACATGTGTAGAAGAGGAGATCATTGAAAAAGATAAGTACATGGGGGTGAAAGGAGGCATATGAGGGAGTCACAGTGGAAAAGTCGACATTGGGAGATAATAGTGGTTTAATACGTACGTCTGTGTAGGTCGTGTGAGAGTAGGTTTCCATAGGATTTCCCTCAGTCCAAAAATATACACGACTCATGATTTTTTTCCTTCTTTTCAATGTCTAAATAATCTCAAAATAAGATCATGTATCCTACTAATCCCTCCTTCTATTCATACTATTTTTTAAAATTTAAAACAATCGGCCTCCTATAAATTTCAACGGTGGTCTTTTCATCCTTTTAAATTTAGTATCCAGTCATGGGGGAAGTTAACCGAACATTCACACTATCTAAAATTATTTTTTAGATCCTCATTTGGGTGACCATAAAAACCATAAGGTTGTTCAAGATGGTGTAGAAGGAATGGAGTCGCATGTGTTGTGTACAAACCCAAGTCCCACATCATATTCCACCAAGAATTTTGTCTCACATATAAACATGGATGGAAAATTACTACAATCGGACATGAGTTTTAGGATGGAACTCTAGAAGGGACTATGTGATGCGCCTAGAAGACCTAGGGATAGAGGAAATCAGACCATGAAAGTGATATGAGATAATGGTTCTGGCTTGGTAACACTAACAATTTTTGGTATTAATAATTCTTATAATTTTAAGTATTCTACGTGATTACGAAGCTTTTTGATATTTTACATCATAAAAAAATTGTTGAAATTTTTAAATATACCATTATGAAACAGATAAGGTTCTATGCTGATGGGGTTTTCATATGAATATGAAATTTGATAATAAAAAATTCTATGGGAATAATTTTCCATTGGGGGAAATGAAGATGTGGGAAGTGCTGCAGAAGGATACTTTTCGACTGGAAATTGAAGAAAGACCAGAAGATGTGATGATGTAGTGTTGTTCTAGTGGGAACCAAAATCATAACAAGGAACTAAATGTGGTGAGTACTTTTGGAAGTGGAGATATACAATTCAGTGAAGAGATGATGACTACTAGAAGAAAACAACCAGTCAATGACTCTTGGATAATCGACTCATGAGAAAAATGGAACTTGATGTATAAACTAGAATGTTTTGACTAGTATGAAACCATCCCAGATAAATTTTTGTACGTGTGTAATGATCTCACCCTTAATATTTTTGGAGTTGGTACCATCAACCTGAAGATATATTATGGTATTTTTTAAACTGTACAAGGAGTACGTCATGAGATGGGCCAGAAGAAGAACATATTGTCTTTGGGGAAATTTGATGATATCAGATGCAAGACTCACACTGAGAATGGATTGATAAGAATTTTGAGGGGTTATCTTGTGGTGATGAAGGTATATATGATCTCAAAGAACATGTAAGTTATTTTGGGTTAAATGTATAAGGAGTAAGAGAATTTTTTATCATCAACTACCTCGATGGAAGCATTGATGAAATTAAGGAACCAGATTCTTGGTCATATGTCAGAATGAGACCTATAGATTATTTCAAATCAGAAGTTGTTTCTTGGGATTAAAAATATATCCTTAACATTTTGTGAGAATTTTGTTTTCAGAAATCAGGACAGGTTAATGTTCAGGACATCAAATGAAAGAACTTATGAGATCTTATAATTGATCCATTCTGACATTTGGAATGCACCAGTTATATCCCTTGGAGGAGAAAAGTAATTTTTATCATTCATTTATTATTATTCACATAGAATTTGGGTGTACACAAAAAAGTGGAATGTATATTTTTTCGAATTTTTCAAAACATTAAAAGCGGGAAAAAATCCTGAATCTAGAAATAATATTAGGTTTATGTGGACTGAAAATGGTGGATAATATAAAAGTGAGGAGTTAGATGCTTATTTTCAATTGGAAGGCATCAAGAGACAATTTATGGTGGTGTAAACTCCTCAAAATAAGGGAGTGGAAGAGAGGATGAACATAACCTTGTTCGATAGAACAAGGGCTATGTCAAAGACTGTATTAATTTCCCAAACATTCGGGGTAGAAGTAGTAAATATCTCATATTATGTAATCAACTGATCTTGTTTGATGGTGATTTATATAAAGACATTTTTGGAGATTTGGACCAGAAAAAATGCAGGCTATTCTTTGTTACATACTTTTGAAAGTCCCGTATATGCATTCTGTAAAGGCTTGGAAAGATCGATGTTACATTTAAGATACAGGAAATGTATCTTATTGGGGAATTTGGATGGTGTGAAGGGGTATCGTTTGTGGGATCCCACTACTAGAAAACTTGTAATCATTAGAGATGAGCCTCATCCCAGTCGGTGAGTACTCAGAAAGTGCATCCAAAGATACCTGAGTTCAAAACTGGTTGGATACCTAATTTCTGGGTACCATATAAGTATTGTAACAGTACAGTAGCAGACATTGTTCAACACAATAGCTCCCTGAACTATTAATCTTTTGGGATTTCAGGCCACTGGTTTAGGCATTGGATCCTTTATAGCCTTTGGTCCACCCAAGGAATTTGATCGAGTAAGTATTTCAGGCCTCCTCAAGTCCTTCAAGACACCTGAAAGTTTCCTTAAATGACTAGATAGACTCTATAAGAAGCTGAATCTAGATGATTATTTAGAGTAGAATCTTTCACCTGTGCAGATACTAATAAGATTTTTCAGAAAGGAAGTGTATGGATTTTCAATTAGTACCAGTATATGCAAGAACAAGAATCCAATTAAAACAATACATGAAAAGGTGGAGATCTAACAGGATGATGAAGAAGATGGGGAGGATCAGTTCCATGTATTTATAGTCTGTATATTTTCTTAAGACCTATGGTTCATGTAATCTCTAATCTTACGGGCCTTGTAAGGGTTCCCCCTCATCCCTATAAAGGGGGTTATCAAAAATCAATAAAACAAGAAGGCCTTTGGGCAATTCATATTGGTAGGTGTTGATGCTCCTTTTCCGTCACAGAGTCTAACGACTGAAAAAAGGGAAATACCTTAGTCCAAAGTGATTCATCCTTTGAAGAAACATCAAAAATCAACAAAGGGAAGAACAAAGAGAACATTGCCCATAGGTCGCGCAAGTTCCCTCATGGTCGCGCAAGTACACTTGCGCACCGCCTGGTGGTCGTGCAAGTCTACTTGCGCGACGCCTTATGGTCGTGAAAGTGACTTGTGTGACCTAATTGATAACCTCCTGGTAACTGCCTGGGGTCTTCTCCTGCCTATAAATAGACCCTGTGGGCCCCCCATTCGAGAGGATCTTTTTTCAGAAACTTGGATTGAAGCTCCTGACGCCCAAGTCTCTTCTCAAAGCTTCCAGAACACTTCTAATGTAATTTCTTACCTAGAACGGATGATCTAAAGAGAGGGAGGAAGGCCTAAGTGTTGAAACTAATCAACACTTGCGTGCCTGATTGGCCAGCCCTTAAGGGAAGTGACCACAATTGCGTTCCACCTTACTCCTTCGATAGAACTTGCGCGTACCTTTTCTGGAAGAACCTCAAGAGGATTCTAAAGGGTTTAATAAAGAGTCGCTCAAGTATTTCAATGCTAGTTGACCATCGTGCAAGTACACCATGTTTCGCGCAGGCATACCTGCGCGACCAATACTTGTGCGTCTCCGCAGTACCTACGCGCCTTCCAAGAGTTGCGCCCCCCTTCCTTTTTGGGTGCCTTTCTTGCCCATTTCACCCCTCTTAAGCCATTACACCTTTCCTTTTCAAGATTCAGTCTTCAAGACACTCTTCAAATCCATTTATGGCATGATTTCTTGATTTGACTTCCTTATCTGAAAGGAATTCTGTGGAATATCTCTCAAAACCTAGTGATTTAAATATCTTTATGTCACTAAATATGGAGAGTTCATTCATTCAACCTCATCCTTTAAGATGAGATAATCCTTAATTGGGGTCTCCTTTTCAGGAATAATCCCCAGTCATAAGTATTAAATATGGGCATCCTCCTCAGGAGCAATCCCCAAATTCTTAAAGTTCCCAAATCTGGGCATCCTCCTCAGGAGTAAGCCCCAAACCTGAATCCTTAACCTGGGTCTCCTTTTCAGGAATAATCCCCAGTTATATGTCCTTTAATTTGGGCATCTTCCTCAAGAGTACGCCCCAAACCTTAATCCATAACTTGGGCCTCCTTTTTAGGAATAAGTCCCAATCATAATCCCTTAACCTAGGTCTCCTTTTCAGGAATAAGTCCCAGTCATAATTTTGGGCTTCCTTTTCAGGAGTAAGCCCCAAGTCCCCTAACCTGGGCCTCCTTTTCAGGAATAAGTCTCAGTCATAATTTTGGGCTTCCTTTTCAGGAGTAAGCCCCAAGTTCCTTAATTTCTCTTAACCAGTCCTAATTTACATTTGATATGGGATTCCTTCTCAGGAGTAAAACCCAATTATCAATCCTCTCCTAATTTGGTTTTCCTTTTTAGGAATAAGTCCCAAGTTATAGTATTCAAATCTCCATGAAGCACATATACCTTTATGGACCCTGTTCCTGGATTTTCTCCATAAAGTAAATCCTAACCTTCATTTATCTGTGCAGTCATACATACATAAGCCCCAAACCATTTCTTATGATTACATTTTTTATGGCCCAATTGTCTATTTTATTACCAATACCTCTTGTTTCTCACACCGAGCATGACTCACGTGAGCTTAGAGAGTAAAGGTAATTATGACATCCTTATTTGAGCCATCAATCATAAACATTATACTCCCTTATTCGAACTACATGTGTTCTGATTCCTTTTCCAAAACAAAGGATACGTAGGTAGCCCATCTATGGGTTCGATCCCAACTCTGAAATAATTCATGTCCTTCTGAATGAAAATAATATTCAAGTGCCCCACTGAGTGGATTTAAAACCAGCCTGGTCATCATAATGACCAAGAGACTTTTATATAAATGTTTTTAAGGATACCATTGACCCAGAATCTCTACATAGATATAGATGAATCTCTATTGATGAAGAACCTCGAATACGTATAAAAGATCCTCTAAATTTCTTACATATTTTATCATTGATTTTCAAAACTAAAGGAAAATCTCATTTTATACTTGGTAATGTAATAAGGATTCACGAACATATCTTAAATCTATAAAGAGAGTCCCAGAATAGACAATAATTCCCCTCAAAAAGGTGTGATGATTCCGACCTCCCATCCTCTCGACCAATGAAAATTCTTAAGCCTCATCAGTCCACAAGCTAATGAGAACCTACCTTTGGAAATTAGGTCCAAATGGATGTGGAATCATTGGATGTTTCCGGTTCTATAAAAAAACCGTTAGAAACCGATCGGAATGTTTGAATCTCCCATCCAGGAGGTCATCCCCGAATTCTGAGGGAAACAAAAAATGGTGAACCCGACGTGAATCCTTAACCAAAGTTAAAATGATGTTTTACCTATTTGTTAATCCCCTATTTAAAAATCAATAAGAGGGATAACAAAAACAATCATTGACATGTGTGCTCATCCAAAGGATGAAGTGGATGAATTTTATCTTGATTACGTCTGTTATATCAAACAGGCACTCTTTTCCAAGATCTTCTGTATTTCCATAATGGATGCTCTCAAATTCACATCTGTGAATACTGCTGCTGCAAATACCACTGCTGTTGTTCTTACTGGATCGTCATCCGCTCTGAGGATGACATAACCTATTCAGCGTCTTCAACGCTGGGTATCAAATGTGCTGGTTAAGGAGTACCGTCAACACGGTACCATCCCAACCCTGGAGGCTGCCCGACAGGCCCTCCAAGTGAACAACTCACACAGGTCGTTCGGACAACGACGACCAGTGATCAAGAGGTAGGCGGTGATGACTACTGTCTCCAACCGTTTCAGGTCGTTATCCCCAAAACGCAATTTCCATTCGCTCCCTTACTCTGAGGAAGTGAATGAGTAGGTCCCTCAGGGCCTTAATTCAAAAAGACATGAGTCCTTCCTGAGGGCTCCCATCAACAATTGCCACCAGACTCGTGCGGCAGTGCGCCCTCAACATGGTGAGGGTACCGACTCCAGGCATTCGGCTCAGGTTCCTCGAACCTGAGCAGGCAAGACGAACCGCCAGAGACGGAATCCGGTTAACAATGGGCAGGTTTTCATCCCTTCCATCTCTGGAGAAGTCCACCAACCTAACTTAGTGGCGAACGACGAGCAGGCACAAACACCTGTCCGTTTTAATTCCGCTGTCCAGAAGACTCGTCTGGCAGCATCAAGCCAATCTCGCCAGGCAATTCTGGCGGAGTACTATTGGCAAGAACATACACCTGCTTATACATCATCAGTTAGTCAGCAGGCTCGCCTGACTAAATATGATAGATCTCGTCAACCGCGTTTGGAGAAATGTAATCAGCAGGCACATACACCTGCTAGTACTAATCAAGCCTACCAACAGTCTCGCTTGGTAGCGCACGAAGAAGTCAGTCGGAAAGCTCCAACGACAAACAGGAGGCAGACTCAACTCTCTACCTCCACACTTGAGTACTGTCAGGATTCACTGACAAGAAAAGGAGGACAAGAGTAGGCACATACTCTTACTCCAAGCCCGGAATGGATGTATATCCCCGTTCCAGTAGCTGAAGTCACCAAACATATTTTGTCAATGGTGAAAGAGCAGAAGAAAATTCCTTCTCATATTCTGGATGCTTTCCAGGATATCATAACAGCTTCAGCATCATATCAGGGAAAGACACATAAATCTATCCCTAACAGTGGAGTGACACATCAAAGATTCACTACGGAACAGACACACACATCTCTTCCAGTCCAAGAGGGTTATGGGGAATACTCCTCCATATCATACAGACAACCATGTCAGGCACATACACCTGATTTAAGTGGAGACCGTCATCCTAACCTGACCATCTTTCCTAATCAGGCACATACACCAGCTCAGAGCAACCACTTTTGTCAACAAGTGGTTTTCAAAGTGAGTAAGAAGGCATCTAAAAAAAGATTCGCTCAGCACAGTCAGGAGATCAAAGGCCAGTCTGTAACAAGACCTTGCTCGATGCTGGAGTTCTTGAAGCCCTCATACATTTACCTGTTGGAATTCAAGATTCTACTCCCTCAGTTCCTAATAACGGGAACATTAATTCCGGAAGTCTTCAGCAGACACTTCCTCATGAAGGCTTGCTTTGTGAACATTCGGTCAATCTTGAAGTTTCGTCTTCAGATGAGAGCCACATGAACCCTCTGTGTGGTCAGAAGACCAAGGAGCAAGAGATATCATCTTTTGTTGTAACCCATTATGGTGGTCCTCCCCATGATGATGAATTTCTCTACGAAAGTCCTCTCCGCAGTAGTGATTCACATTGCCTGTAAAATACTCCAGTGGACAATGTAGTGCTGAGAAAGCCCTCTTATCTTGAGGAACTTTCAAATGCGGAACCAGTCATGTCTGATGCTTTATCGCTAGCAAGTGAAATACTTTCTCTATCAGAAGATAGCCCAGGGTGTAGGTCATTCTCCGAACCACCCCTAAGTCATGCATCTTCTAGTTTGATCAATGATCTCTCTACCAATCTTGTTGAATCCGATGAAGCAATAAGGAAACACCAACACTGGTCAAACAGGTAGAAGAATCTTCATTTAATGATGAAGAGGAAATGCTGAACTTGAGGAAAAAACTGGCGAAAAGTGAGGTACCAGTCATGTTTTGGCCTTTGGATGACTCCCAGTATGACATTCCAAAGATGATGACGGAATATGGAGTCCATGATATTCGTCTCAACATATGGAAAACTCTTTGTCAATTGAAGAAGAAGGTATTATCTATTGATGAATATGAAAATCATCTTAAGAAAATAGAAGGGCTACAACGTCAGATTGATTTGGCATCTCTATCAGTCTCTCGGTATCTGAAGGCTGAAAAGAAACAGAGAACCCTTCAACGTTCATGCCTTGGTGCACTAAGAAAATTGCGTCAGTTAATTGCTAATGCTCCATCTGGTGTTCACATCAGAGGATGGGGTGTTCACGGAGCACTACATTTCACATTTCTTTCCAGTCAGCAAAGCCCACCGAAAATGGTCTCATGCAATGTTATTGCCCATGGTCGGCCACAGTCAATGGGTTTTGTTCATAATCAAAAGCATGCTCAAGAACAGGCTTCAACTAGTTCCTCTCAAAATCATGCATATAGAGAACAAGTTGTTGAATTGCTCCTACATCAAGCAGGTGAGAATATTGCACAAGCCTCTCGTATGGAGAAAACACATCATCAAATGACAAAAGTTTCGGAAATCATCCAATGGTCTGTTGAACCAGGGGATAAAAGTGGATACAGGCTAATGCATCCAGCTAATTTCCGAACTAAGATTCTCAAGATCAAGAAATATTTTAAGAAGGTCTCATACATAGCATGTCAAGAGCCACCCCAGCTTACCAGGTTGGGGACTCCTTTAACCCAACCCTCAGAGTCAACAAATGGGATTCGAGGAGTTGAGCAGAAGCAGCAGGAACATCCCCAGTTCACGAGACTAGGGACTCTTTCAAATCATCAATCCACTTCTCAGAGAATATCGGTCTTTTCTCGATTGGGGAAGAAGCCCCAAGAGGAACGAAGACCCAAATTATCAAGAGATTCCCTCCAAGTTATAGCTCGTCAAGAAGTTCATAAAAGATTAAATCAACAAAAGGCAATGTCTCATCAAAGACATGAAAGAAGACAATATCACAGAAATGTTAATAGAAGGGATGCGATGCATTATACATCAATCAATTTCATCAATGCCATTGTTGCTAATCCACTAGAGGAGACTCACTCAGGGGACTCAGATGAAGAGCGTCATGCTCAAGAAAATGTATACGCCGATACAAATGAAGAAGGTGTGCGTAAACGATGTCAAAGGATTACTCAGAACCTAGGTAATCCACTTCCTTCTCTCCAAAAAGTATCCAATAAAGGGAGGGGAAAGAATCAGGTTACATATCCTTCCTCTGGAGAAGGTAAATCGCTCTCTTTAGAGAAAAGGTTTGCACAACAAGAGGAATAAATGAAAGAATTAAGAAGGTTGAATGCAGAACTACTTCAGAGTAGTCTTCTTCTTAAGAATTCCGAAGTCCGACAGCCAAAGGAATTTGTTGTAGCTACTGAGATGGATCAAGAATATCCTCCTTTATCAGTACTCCCTCAGAGGTCTAATCCTACGGGTCAAACGCAACAATGGTTAGAAGTGCTACCATCAGTTGTATCACCAATCACCACATCTTTCCAAGCTCCATTCATTGCACATACCCAAGACCAAATTCAACCTGATGTTTCTCAAAAGTTAGTAACTACTATTGAGTCATTAATAACTCGGTTAGAAACTATGGAAGGGAAACAGGCGCAAGTTTAGCCAGAAAAGAACGTTTACCCTGAATGGGTAGATTCAATTTCTCCTCCATCCAGTTTTGGAAACCCTGTTTTCCCTACTTTCAATGGATCAGGCGACCCTGAACAACATTTGACGCATTACGTGTCTTGCTCTGATCCTATGATGGGAACTCCAGAGTAGCAAGAAGCAGTGAAACTCAGATGCTTCGTGCGAACCTTGCAAGGACCAACTTTTGTCTGGTATATAGGCTTGCAATCCCGGTCAATCGTCGGATGGGAGGATCTTCGTCAAAAATTCCTTCTTCAGTTCAGCTCAACTTTGCCAAAAACGACAGTTTTCGATCTTACAAACTACAAGAAAAGGGAGAATGAAAGAGTCTCTGATTTCATTGCTCGCTGGAAGGGATTAACGTATTCTCTGAGTTTAGCACTCCCTCGGGAAGAGCTGTTGCCAATCTGTGTGGAAAATTTGTGTGACGAATTACACACGCTATTGATCCATGTGAAATAGACAGCAGGGTTTCGAGACCTTACTTCAATCGCTCAGCAGATTGAAGATTCCCTTATACAGGCTGAGGTTAAATCCCATGTAATTCCATCAGCTTCAAGAAGGAGAATGGGTAAAGAAAAAACTACTACAGTTATTCTTAAACAAGCACCTGTACCTATTTCTAGTTCAAAACCTTCATATTCTCGAAGGGCTCCACCTCCTTAACGCCAAAAACAAAGGCCATTTCGTCCAATTGATCAAAGAGATCAACGACGAAAACAATTTGAGGATTTGAAGAGTAAAACATACTCTTTCTGAAATGAGCAAGTTCCTGGTTACTTCATTTCAGCTCTGGAAAATAATTTGGTTCAATTACCAGTGCCCAAGAGGCCAAAAAAGGAAGAAGATTAAGACCATCCCAATTATTTTCCCTTTCATCAAATGTTGGGGCATCCCATCCAGTAGTGTTTTGTCTTTAAAGACCTCCTACAAAAGATGGTCGACTTGGGAAAAGTCAAGTCGAAAGGTTCTTCGACTCAGGTAGAATTTGTTACTGCTACAGTTCCAGAGGAGGAAGGTGAATGGAAAAAAGTCAAAAGCAGAAATGCACAGAAGTATGATGATTGGATGGTTAGAAAGACAATCAACTGGACTCATGCCATTTTACGAACACAATTAAAGAAACCAATTGTGTCTTCTAGCATGAATATTGCAGTAAAACCATCTTCGTCAGAGGGAAAGTCCTCAAAGAAACGGGTTGATTCAAAGAAGAAAAAAGAATCAGAAAAAGATGAGTATGTGTAAAAGACGAAATTGTCTTTGACTATGGCAAACTTTATGCCATCTACTTCAAAACCACGGGTACCACCCCATCAAAAATCATAGCCTAAACAGGATAGTCAGGCATAGTCTTTATTAGAAGAAGAGTTAATCTTCGGTTCTGTTAATATGATTCAATTAACAGATCCGTATTCCAGTCATAATTTCAATTTTGATGAGCCTGAATTCCCTGTATCAAATAAGGGAATCCGAGGAAGTTCCCGAGGTTCAGGATATAGGGGAAGACGTGGATCTTTCTGAAGCCACTACTCCAATTCTACCCTTGCTAGCACTGTGTATGTAGCAGAAACTCATGGTAGAGCCCTTCAGCGAGCTCAAAAAGAACAAGCAGGTTCTTCTGCTAATAGCCAACTCAGTCTTGGCACAGTTATTTTAGAAGACCAATTGAAGGTTCCATCTTCTTTATCTCAGCAAGTAAATGGATCTAATCGGTCTAATCTTCCAAAACCAAGGATGTTTCCAACTTCTATCCCAATACAAGATGCACCAGCTTCCATAGCATCTACTTCCAAGGTACCTGCTAAACCGGATATTCCTGCTTGGAAACGCAGACCTTTAGATCAAAAGTATGATATATTGAAACACTTGGCACAATTACCATCCATGTTATCAATTTTGGATGCTTTGAATCTGTCAAAAGATCTTCGGGAAGCACTCATCGATGCTTTGTCAAGTCCTCAGGAGTTTGAAGATGAAATTGCTGCAGCTGAATTCTATCACATAGAGAATAATCCTGAAGAATGCCATGCAGTGATATCTTTTACTGATAAAGATGAAGATGATGTTGTGCATGGGCACATAAAACCTCTGTACTTATCTGGAAAAGTCAATGGTGTAGATATCTGAAGATCTTTCATTGAAAATGGTGCTGGAGTCAACCTCATGCCCATTCGTATACTTCGTCGATTGGGCCTCACGGAATATGATTTATCTCTTTCTACCATGATGTTACAAGGATGTGATAAAAATAAACAAGAACCACTGGGCGAAGTTACACTCAGAACTCAGTTTGGAGATCTTATATCCAATTCGGATTTCATGATTGTTGATCAAGACTTAGTGTTCAACGTCTTTCTTGGAAGACCCTGGCTACATCAGCATGCAGCTATCCCTTCATCATACCATCAATGTCTCAAATACTGTTTCAATGGTCAAGTTGGAACATTGTATGGTGATAAGACCCTGTTCAAGACATGTGAATCTCAGTACATTGAGGGGGAATTTTATCACATGAAGGGAAGAGAGAAATCTACAATGAAGGAAATTACCAAAGTTAATGCTCCATATGGTTTGGAGAAAATTATAATAAATCCATTTACACATGTGAGTACAGATTATGTGTTACCTATCAGTCAAATTGAAAAAAAAGGCCCAAATCAAAATACTCTTATGGAAAGATCCATAATGTCAATTACGGCAATCGAGCCAGACAACATGGGAGAAATTGGTAACCTACCAAACAGTGATGAAAACACAAGTAGTGACATTTTCATTTCATCTGCTGAAATCCAACAGGTCTATACTTCGCCAAATAGGCCAGAAGAAGTTATAGAAACATCGGAGGTGAATAATGATGTCAATTCTCAATCCATCATCTCCTCTTTATTTCCCAAAGAAGGCCCTTTATCATCAATAGGGTCGGAAATGGAAGCTTCTTCTTCTAAATGTGCAAATTTTTACATCTCTTCTGATCATGAAAATTTTGTTTTGTCATCTAATATGCAAGTAGAAACGGAAGAAATAGCACATGATGAAGAGGAATAGGATGATCTTAGAGATGCTCCTCCAGTATTTGAAGAGGGTATCTCTACCACTGTGGATGAACTCAGAGAAATAAATCTTGGTACAGAGAAATATCCACGCCCCACTTTAATTAGTGCGGCCATGACCCTTGAAGAGAAAAAAAAGTATACTTCTTTTCTAAAGCAAAATAAAGATATTTTTTCTTGGAACTATACAGAAATTACTGGGCTTGATCCTGATGTTTCTACTCATCATTTGGGTTTACCAAAAGAACATCGAGGATTTAAGAAAGCCGCAAGAAGAACACACCCAACTTATGCTTCCAAAATTGAAGCTGAAGTGGATAATCTGATCAAAGCTAACTTCGTCAGAGAAGTTCAGTATCCCAAGTGGTTGGATAATTTTGTCCCTGTAAAGAAGAAGAATGGACAAATTAGGGTTTGCATCGATTTCAGAGATCTTAATCAGTATTGTCCTAAAGATGATTTCCCAGTTCCGATTACAGAACTCTTAATTGATGCGATGGCTGGCTATGAAGTACTTTCCTTCATGGATGGATATTCTGGATATAATCAGATCCGAATGGCCCCAGAAGATGAGAAATCTACAACCTTTAGAGCCCCTCAAGGTGTGTTTTCTTACCGGGTGATGCCCTTTGGTTTAAAGAATGCAGGTGCAACATATCAACGCGCCATGCATCGTATCTTCAAACCTTTCTTAGGGAAGTTTGTTGAATTCTATGTAGACTATTTGGTGGTTAAATCCAAACAACGTTCTAATCACTTGGCTGATTTGGAAGTCATATTCCACAAGCTTCGACAACATAATTTGAATATGAACCCATTAAAATGTGCTTTTGGGGTAACCTCAGGAAAATTCCTCGGCTTTGTTGTACACCATCGTGGTATTGAAGTCGATCCTGAGAAGACCAAGTAAATCCTTGGCATGTCACCTCCTCAGAATTTGAAATAATTAAGAGGAATTCATGGACACTTAGCCTATATTCGGCGTTTCATCACCAATTTGGCAGGCAAAAGTTTACCCTTTACCAAATTATTGAAAAAAAGGAGTCACTTACCAGTGGACTGAAGAATGTCAAGAAGCGTTTAATGTTCTCAAGAAATACCTCTTGAGTCCACCAGTACTCATGCCAATTGTTGAAGGTAGACCACTTATCCTCTATGTGACAGCTCTAGATCGATCATTGGGTGCCTTTCTTGCTCAAAAGAATGATGCTGGGAATGAAAATAGCCTCTACTATCTCAGTAGAACCATGCTTGAAGCAGAAACCCGGTATTCAAGTATTGAGAAATGCTGCCTAACATTAATCTTCACAGTTCAGAAACTGAGACACTACCTGCAACATCACGAGGTCCAATTGGTATCTCGCAATAATCCGCTCAAATTCATCCTTAGTCGTCCAATTCTTACAGGACGTCTAGAAAGTTCGGCAGTTATTTTGCAGCAGTTCGACATTCAGTATGTATCTCAAAAGGCAATAAAGGGCCAAGCTCGGGCTGATTTCCTGGATGAACATCCTTTAGTGGAAGACACGTCTTCAGATATTGAACTCCCTGATGAGGAAGTTTTTTCTATTCAAGAGTGTCCTCAAACATGGGAAATGTATTTTGATGGTGCTTCCAGAAGTCCAACAGGGAAGAAAATGGAAAATCCTAAATTCAACAAAGTTGGTTTAGGAATTGTACTCATTTCTCCATATAAGGCATTGTTACCTTATTCCTTTTTATTTTTGGGAAGTTGGTACCAATAATGAAGCCGAATACCAAGATCTTATCACAGGCTTAGAGTTAGCACTTTAAGAACAAGTGAATCACTCAAAGGTGAAAGGTGATTCAGACCTGGTAATCACACAAGTCAATGGGGATTATGACATCAGAAAAGAAGAGTTAATCCCTTTGTATGATTACGTCAGAAAGTTAATGGCGGAATTCCCTTCAGAACTGACAATTTCTTATGTCCCAAGATCACAAAAATGCTCAAGATGATGCACTGGCTAATATAGCCACAGCTCTAGCAGATCCAAATCAGGACGAGACAACCATCAGTATTGCCCACCGTCGTGCAATTTCACCTTATGTTCAAGACGGAATAGAAGAAATTAATGAAATTAGTCCCATTCATGAACTGTATGATCATACTATAGGATGGATTTCACCTATCAGGGAATACCTTCAAAATGGAACACTTCCACCTGATAGAGCCGAGAAAGAACAAATCCAGCGACATGTGGTCAATTTTACTCTTTATGATGGCCCAAACCACCTAGAGAAAATTATCTACAAGCGTGGTTTTGATGGAGTTCTCTTCAGATGCATTTATGGTGAAGAGACAATGGCTGTCATTAAAGAAGTGCATGCAGGAGTCTGTGGTGCCCACCAGTCTGGACATAGATTGTATGATCAAATTTGAAGGCTTGGATACTTTTGGCCTTCAATGATACAAGATTTTGTTAATTTCACAAAGAAGTGTCATTCATGTCAAGTACATGCCAACTTCATTCATCAACCTCCAGAGTTGCTTCATACAGCTAAATACTCGTGGCCATTTGCCACATGGGGAATGGATGTGGTGGGACCTTACCCTTCAGCTACGACCAAGTAGTTTAATTACATTCTTACTACTACTGATTTCTTTTCCAAATGGGTAGAGGTAGTACCTCTCAAAGAAGTCAGTTCTAAATGCATTGTTAGCTTCATCAAGTCTAACATCATTACTAGATTTGGTGTCCCTCATACCATATTGACGGACAACTGCACCAACTTTTGTTCTTCTGAGGTGAAGAAATTGTATCAAGAATACAACATTAAATCCAACCATTCATCTCGGTATCATGCGGCGGCCAATGGTCAAATATAATCCTTTAACAAGACTCTTTCAAATATACTGCAAAAGATGGTGGATAAAGATAAGTGGTCATGGCCTGATAAACTCTTTCATTCTTTATGGGCTTATCGGACTACCACCCGCAATGCAACGCGGTCAACTCCATATTCATTGGTATATGGAACAGAAGCAGTCTTTCCAATTGAAGTTCAATTTCCCTCACTCAGAGTAGCCATTTGTGATCAGTTATCTACAGATGATCAATCCCAAAAGAGATTGAATGAATTGTAACGGTTAGATGACAAAATATTGTGCACTTTGCACAACTTGGAAATCTATCAGAATCGAATAGCACGAGCTTTTAACAAAAAAAATCGTCTTCGTTCATTCATTCAGGGAGAATTGGTATTAGTTATCAGAACTCCAATGATACCAGGAAAGAAACCTCCCAAGCTTGAGCCAAAATGGTAAGGACCTTATTCAATACATAGGGTCTACTCCAATGGAGTTTATTCATTAATCTCGATGGATGGAGAACTCATTACTACTCTAACTAATGCCAGATTTTTGAAGAAATATTTTGTATAAAATACAAAGTATTCACAAGATGTCCCCGCAACATGACACTAAACTGTGCAGCACCGGTTCGTCCTTGATATATGATGTTAAACTATACAGCAATGGTCCAGTATGACCTTAAACTGCAACTTTGTCCCACACAACGTTAAACTATGAAAAATTTCCCTAAAAAGTCCTGTAAGACTTTAAACTACACCATGGTCATGTATGACATTAAACTGCACCATCCATGGTCCATGCATATGACCCTAAACTATTTGAAAGTCCCTTACATCCGGAAATACGTTAAACTACATAATCATCAAAGGTTTTGTAAGACCTTAAACTGTACTTATGTCCAGCATGACATTAAAATGCACCATCCACGGTCCATATATATGACCTTAAACTATTCTCCCCTTTGTCCAACATGACACTAAACTATAGAAAAAAATCCCCAATGCGTCCAACATGACGTAAATGCTATGTTATTTTTGTCCTTACTGCATGACATTAAACTGCGCAGTGCCCCTTTTTGTCCAACATGAAGTTAAACTGTATTGTCCCCATCGTCCTAACTACATGATGCTAAACTGTATAGAAATTCCTTGATACATCCTACATGACATTAAACTGTATTTTCTCCCTGCTACATGAAATTAAACTGTGCAGCACCAATAATCCTAACTGCAAGACTTTAAACTGCATAGTCCATTTATATGTCCTACATGACATTAAACTATGCATTGTTAAGGTTGTTGTTACCTCTTGTTTCTCACACCGAGTATGACTCACGTGAGCTTAGAGAAAACCTCAACAGTAACGCTCTCTTTGGGCTGCTAACCATGTATAAGTCCCAACAACATTTTTTTTAGGTCATTGTCCCCAATAACAACTTGATTATTAATTCATTCTTTAATTGAACTACACAGACTTTGATCCTGGCCTTCCAGGCTGGGTATGTAGGCAACCTCCCAGGGTTCAAGCCCAAAAACAATCTCTTCACATCGGTTCAGCACCATCTCATATGACGTTGATTCGTGAAACCACCCCTAGAATCAATATATTTACATTGATTCACTTTCGTCCTTGTTATATGACGTTAAACTATGCAACACTATTGTCTGGAACGATAGTAAACTACAATACTCTTTGATTTCCTCATCTGAGAGGGAACCATTATTTACATTGATTTTTCAATAATGTTTCATTTCAAAAGACTACGTGCATACATGGTAATTTTTAAACTTTTTATCTCGGGTTAAACCATCATTGTACTGAAATCCCCTTTCACCCTTCACATGTAGGAACCAAATTTGTACAAAGGGTAGTTCTAGAACTACGTGGGCTTGAATCCCATCCTTATGGGATACGTAGGAACATTCGAGTGTCCCTCGAATCCAATCCCAAGTCTTTTGGGCCTAACCCCAAATTTCACTTCCAGTACCTTGGCTGAGAAGTCCTCATGAAAACACACACTGTGTATTCATTATTATGGTCCGAACTCTATGACCCTAAACTAAGATCTCTCATACTTTCATCCTTCATGACGTTACACTGCATTTCAAGAACTATGTATGGCTTGAATCTCATTTTTATGAGGTACGTAGTGAAGTCCAAAATATCAATTTAGGACCCATCCACAACATGATTATGGTTATCATTGACCTATGTATCTCTATATACATTGGACAATACCCATCTTTATGTGTTATAATCCTAACCTTAAATATTTTCATATCTTCATAACCTTTTTCATGACTTTTAGTCACAAAAATGTCAAACTTCTGAGAATTCTTTTTCCTGACTATGCAGTATATTCCCATAGGTAGCCTTGCATAAACAGTCCACATAAAAGACTTGTTAGCCAAAAGATACTATTTATTTGACTATGCAGCCAATGCCCTTAGGTGGACCTGCATAATTCAACCCCATAACGGGTTTGTCAGATAGTGGTAACTTCATTCTTGGGAAGAATGTCTCTTTTTTCCTTATTTGTCTTAAACGAAAGTATGTAGGGATCCACAAAAAATAGCCATCCTTAACATATTTGTCCCATATCCTTTTTCAAGATCTAAAAGTATTCAAGTATATGGATTATATTCTCCTTCCCTACGTTTGGGTCAGACCTTCGTAGGAGTAATATTCATCCAGTTCTTCGATAATCTTGTTTGGAAATATGTTTTCCATATTCATGTACCTCTTTCCATAAAGAAAACTCTATACTTTGGAAGATTTGAATCTCCATAAACTTTCACTGGATTTTAGCACTAGGAAAGTAAATTTCTAAGAGTTCTTTTTTCCTAACTATGTAGCACGTGCCCATAGGTGGCCTTGCATAAACAGTATACATAACATACTTGTTATCCAAAAGATACTATTTTATTTAGCTATGCAGCCAATGCCCTTAGGTGGCCCTGCATAATTCAACCCCCTAACGGGTTTGTTAAATAATGGTAACTTCATTCTTGGAAACTACTTCTTCTAATGCCTTTTAGATCTTTTTCATATAATTCCTCATATTCAAATATTCTTAAGTCATAGCTTACTTATTTTCCCTCATACTTGAGTATGGTAGTATGTTTTCAGATGCATTTTCAAGGAATTGTGTCAATTCTAATCCATTTCGGTCAAAGATATTTCGACCTTAAACATTAGCCCCTTTATGTCCGGCATGCATGAATTTAAACTGCCCACAAAAGACAAAGGAACTATTAATAAAAGTCATGTTCCAGCTCACTAAACATACATTCTGTATGATTTAGGTAATATTGAGCAATTAAAAGATTCAAAGTTTATATGGTTCTTTGTAATAATCCTAGTAAAAATCAAACTATGATTACTAGGCCCATTGGCTTAAATAAATTTGAAGCAAGTTGTGAAAGAATGCAGGTACAAATGATTGAAGATGAAAGTGTTTTTCATTGATACACAGGAGATAGAAGGACATCCACAGACTGAAGTCTCTTATCTTTTTCAAGAATTACAAGAGGCTTTCAACATAACTCTTCATTTGATTTACGTCACCCAGAGATTCATCAGCAATCACTTGGAATTCATTCATTCAATTGGATACAATAAGAGATGCAGTGATACCAGCTCTTCTTAGAACAATTGTAAAAGGATGTTCTTGAATGCGATTTGAGAAAATTTTCTGCCGATCAAATAGTGACTCTGTTTCTATCCAAGAGACTTGGAAGATGGATACGTGGATTTGAGAATGGAGCATTGGAAGTAAAGAGCCATTTGGAGAGAGTACTCTTTTCAGATATTGCTCTAATACCATGTTTGTATTCTCTCCACCAATCGGCAGTGGAAAACATTTCAGCCCATGGGTTCGCCATTTTCATATCTGTAAGGAAATGACATGGAGGATGAATTTGAAAGTTCACAACATTGTTGTTGCCCTTAATGCACAGCATAACCGAAATGAAGGAGTAGCAGTGCAGCTGCATTTCAGGTGTATAGTTCTTTGCATCTGGAACATTGACTCCTTGCAGATGACCATGACCATATAGAGGCAGGTAGATGCTCTGTGGGAAATTAAGATGATATTTCTTCAAGTACTTAGCCAAATCTGGGAGACTGTTGTCGCAGATATCATAGTAATCATGGCCAATGATATTAATCATGTCATCAATCCGCTTGCTATCCAGGTCATCAGATGTTTTAATTCCCTTAGGAGCCATTGAATCTGCACAAAAGTTGAATAAATTAAACTCTTAAATGGGTTTATTTTTCATTAAATTTGTGAAAGAATTTGAAAAAATGGCTAAGGCATTAAGGCGCGCAAGTCTGAACATGACGCGCAAGTATTCGTGTGTCGCGCTAGTTTTTGACGCGCAAGTATAAACCGTGCAAGTACAAATACCTTTGTAGTAACGCGACATCAAGGAAAACACTGGAAAACAGAGCAACCTGTGCGGCTAAGGTGACCTGCGTGGTGAGAGCTCGAAGGTATGAAGTCCAGAAATCCGGATGCTTGTATGGAAGTGAGGCCCTCTATTTATAGATGCGGTCGGGTCCCTGCACGATGTGCACTTTCCCGCCGCCCTATGCGCCCTGAACACTTGCGCACCACTATTTCTTTGGATGTATTCGATTTCCTCAGAGTCAAATCCTCTTTTCTCTCTGGATCCAACTCTGAGGGGGGACTTTTGTTGACACTCCTTTTCCGTCACAGAGTCTAACGACTGAAAAAAGGGAAATACCTTAGTCCAAAGTGATTCATCCTTTGAAGAAACATCAAAAATCGACAAAGGGATGAACAAAGAGAATATTTCCCATAGGTCGCGCAAGTTCCCTCATGGTCACGCAAGTACACTTGCGTGCCGCCTAGTGGTCGTGCAAGTATACTTGCGCGACGCCTTATGGTCGTGCAAGTGACTTGCGCGACCTAATTGATAACCGCCTGGTAACCGCCCAGGGTCTTCTCCTGCCTATAAATAGACCCTGTGGGCCCCCCATTCGAGGGGATATTTTTCCAGAAACTCGGATTGAAGCTCCCGACACCCAAGTCTATTCTCAAAGCTTCCAGAACACTTCTAAGGAAATTTCTTACCTAGAACGGAAGATCTAAAGAGAGGGAGGAAGACCTAAGTGTTGAAACTCATCAACACTTGCGCCCCTGATTGGCCAGCCCTTAAGGGAAGTGACCACACTTGCACGCCACCTTACTCATTCGATAGAACTTGCGCGTCCCTTTTCTGGAAGAACCTCAAGAGGATTATAAAGGGTTTAATAAAGAGTTGCTCAAGTATTTCAATGCTAGTTGACCATCACGGAAGTACACCATGTGTCGCGCAGGCATACCTGCGCGACCAATACTTGTGCGCCGCCACAGTACCTGTGCGCCTTCCAAGACATGCACGCCCCTTCTTTTTTGGGTGCCTTTCTTTCCCATTTCACCCCTCTTAAGCTATTACACCTTTCCTTTTCAAGATTCAGTCTTCAAGACACTCTTCAAATCCATTTATGGCATGATTTCTTGATTTGACTTCCTTATCTGAAAGGAATTCAGTGGAATATCCCTCAAAACCTAGTGATTTAAATATCTTCATGTCACTAAATATGGAGAGTTCATTCATTCAACCTCATCCTTTAAGATGAGAGAATCCTTAATCGGGGTCTCCTTTTCAGTAATAATCCCCAGTCATAAGTCTTAAATATGGGCATCCTCCTCAGGAGCAAGCCCCAAATTCTTAAAGTTCCCAAATCTGGGCATCCTCCTCAGGAGTAAGCCCCAAACCTAAATCCTTAACCTGGGTCTCCTTTTCAAGAATAATCCCCAGTTATATGTCCTTTAATTTCGGCATCTTCATCAAGAGTAAGCCTCAAAACTTAATCCATAACCTAGGCCTCCTTTTTAAAAATAAGTCCCAATCATAATCCCTTAACCTGGGTCTCCTTTTCAAGAATAAGTCCCAGTCATAATTTTGGGCTTACTTTTCAGGAGTAAGCCCCAAGTCCCCTAACCTGGGCCTCCTTTTCAGGAAAAAGTCCACGTCATAATTTTGGGCTTCATTTTCAGGAGTAAGCCCCAAGTCCCATAATTTCTCTTAACCAGTCCTAATTTAAATTTGATCTAGGATTCCTTCTCAGGAGTAAAACCCAATTATCAATCCTCTCCTAATTTGGGTTTCCTTTTCAGGAATAAGTCCCAAGTTAGAGTATTCAAATCTCCATGAAGCACATATACCTTTATGGACCCTGTTCCTGGATTTTCTCCCTAAAGTAAATCCTAACCATCATTTATCTGGGTAGTCATACATACATAAGCCCCAAACCATTTCTTATGATTACATTTTTTATGGCCCAATTGTCTATTTTATTACCAATATCTCTTGTTTCTCACACCGATCATGACTCACGTGATCTTAAAGAGTAAAAGTAATTATGACATCCTTCTTTGAGCCATCAATCATAAACATTATACTCCCTTATTCGAACTACGTGGGTTCTGATTCCTTTTCCAAAACAAAGGATACGTAGGTAGCCCATCTACGGGTTCGATCCCAACTCTGAAATAATTCATGTCCTTCTGAATGTCAATAAACTTCAAGTGCCCCACTGAGTGGCTTTAAAACCAGCCTGGTCATCATAATGACCAAAGGACTTTTATATAAATGTTGTGAAGGATACCATTGACCAAGAATCTCTAAATAGATATAGATGATTCTCTATTGATGAAGAACCTCAAATACATATAAAAGATCCTCTAAATTTCTTACATATTTTATCATTGATTATCAAAACTAAAGGAAAAGCTCATTTTATACTTGGTAATGTAATAAGGATTCACGAACATAACTTATATCCATAAAGAGAGTCCCGGAATAGACAATAATTCCCCTCAAAAAGGTGTGATGAGTCCGACCTCCCATCCTCTTGACCAATGAATGTTCATAAGCCTCATCAGTCCACAAGCTAATGAGCGCCTACCTTTTGAAAGTAGGTCCAAATGGATGTGGAATCATTGGATGTTTCAGGTTCTACAAACAAAACCGTTAGAAACCGATCGGAACGTTTGAATCTCCCATCCAGGAGGTCATCCTCGAATTTCGAGGGAAACTGCAGGTAGAGATTAAATTTTTACAGGAGAAAGGTGAAAATTTTAATTAATGAATACCTATAGAAACAGAATACATAAACTAAAAAAGTCTAAGTAGAGGATAAATCCATGGAAGAAACAGTTTTCTCTGAGGCATTACCAGAGCATGGTGACAAAATATAGGTTGATTATGGACCACAATAGTCAACTCTGGAGGAAGGAGCACCAGTATGGTAGTAATACTTTTTCACTGAGGGGAATATTGTGTACTTATTTTTAGATGATGGAGAGACATCATATTTTGTGTAGGTGACCCAATGTTAAGATGAATCCCCATGGATGGCATCTATGTGGGAGGAAAACTAAGCCCTACACAAGAACAAGACTTGTGATCTTGTTCGATTACCTCATTAAAGGAAGGATATAGGAAACACATGGGTATTTAAGATCAAACGAGATAGAAAGGACCAGATGGAAAATTATCATGCAAGACTGGTGGTTAAAGGATATACTGAGAAATAAGGTATTTATTTTAATGAAATATTTTATCCTATTGTTATACTGATGATTGTTTATATATCTTTAGCGATTTTTGAAACATACAGTTTGTATCTAGAGAAGATATATTCAAATACTTCCTTCCTTCATGGTAATGTTCATGAAGAGATCAATATTCTCATACCAAAAGGCTTTACAGAATAAGAAAAAGAGAACATGGATTGTGTGTTGAAAAATCTCTGTACAGTCCCAAGAAGATTCCAAGGTGTTGGTATAAGAGATTTGATTCATATATCACGATCCTTGGATACAATAGACTTCCTTCAGATCATTATTCATATTAATGGGTTATGGATGGTAATGATTTCATCATTATTCTATTTCATGTGGATTACGTGTTGGTTTTAGGTCACAATCAATATTTTATCCAATATATGAATGTACAATTAGCTAGGGAGTTTGATATGAAGGACATAAGACTAGAAAATAGGATTCCTTGGATTCAAATTTACGGAGACATAAATTGTGGGAAGACTTGGATTAAAAAAATACTTACAAACGGAAAGTCTTGAAATGTTTCAACATAGAAGAACGAAAGTAAATTTCCAACACACATCCCATTAATTTCAAGTTATCCTCTAAATTGAGTCCATGTAGTGAATCATAGATGATAGAGATGTCTCGAGTAATATATCCATCAGTAGTGGGTTTTTTGATGTTTGTTATGATTTGTACTAGACCAAACATTTCTCATGAATTTGGAGCAGTTAGGTAGTACATAGTGAATCTAGGAGGGGATAATTGAAACATAGTGAAGATGATCCCAAGATACATCACAGATACCTTATATACTGCATTATGTTATGGAGGATCAAATTTCATTATCAGAGGCTATGTTGTTTTATATTTAGCATGTGATTCTGACTAGAGTAAATCCACTACTGGTTAAGTGTTTACTCTTGTAGGAGGACCTTTGAGCTATATTTCAAAGTTACATTTATTTTTTGCTTTATCAATGACGTATGGGGAGTACATGGCTACTACACATGCATGTAAATGGAAAATTTTGATGAGAAAGTCATTGGATGAGATCAGGCACATACATGAGTAGATTATATTGTTTTTGTGAAAATCAATGCCCCTTTCACATTATAAGACATACATATTTTCTTTCTAGGATGAAGAATCATGGAGAAGATTATCACTTTGAATGAAATGTGGTGGAGGAAAGAAGTGTGGATTTGTAGAAAATTCTTACTAAAAAAATCTGTAAGATTTCGGAACAACGATAGTTGACTCTGATAAGTTCAGATGATGTAGATCCTCGAGTAAACTTATTGAGATTTTATCATCATGATTTGGAATATAGAAACGATTTGTGGAGTTGATATTATTTCTCAATAAAATATCTATTTGGTAGGTTTGTTGGTAGTATTTTTTTGCAGGACAACACCACCCCTTGCTTTATCAAGGGAGGCGGGTATGGTTGGTGAGTTTGATGTGTGGTGGGTGGCCAACCCCACCAACCAATTACTAAGAGAGGTTGCAAGATGGGATAAAATTAACCTATAAAATGCAATATCATCCTATCCTTCTCTGCATATCTCATCAGATTTATCATCTTATCACTAATAGTTTGGGAAGTAATTCGCGAGGATATATCTCCACTTATTCAAGAGAGATGTTACAAGGGTTTTCTCCTTATAATAGAAGGGGTGTTTGCATCCACTTTTACCCATGTTGATCATTCTATTTTCCCATTGGTTTTAACTATTTCATTTTGGGGTTTTCCACATTACATTTTGGGTTCATTTAATTCAACATTTTCAATTGATTTTATCTTGTGATTATCACTAAACCAGTGGGCTAATCACTTTTGGTCCCAAAATCATGACGTGTGGGTCCAACATAACTGACCAACACATGATTTGATCCAAAATGATTTCAGTTGATCTTATTAAACCCCACATCCTCCAACGAAATACTCTTATAATTTGAGCAATTGAGCCTCAAGTGGAAAGGGTAATTCTCTTGGATTTTGTATCCCCCCTCTCATCATATTGGAATCTTCCTACCAAGTCCTATGATATTTTCATGACCACAACCCAAAGGTAAGCCATCACTTGTGCATCTTCAAACTGACAACCAAACAATTTCAACGCATCCCAAACCCCAAGTAATGCATTTTTATTATTGACCATGTGGGGATAATCAAAATCAACACCAATCCTATGCACTAAAAAATCATACATTTTTGACCTTCCATGTTATTCTCCAAATTTTATAATATAATGAAATAACTAAAATTTATATATTGACAAACTATATCTTGATTTTCTGATGAAATTTGATGTGTTTATTTATTTATGTTATTGAGTAGATGTAATTTATTTTAGAAAGAAATTGTTCTCAATTTCATGTGTTTGACTGGAGGTGTGTGGATATTACATCAGATTTACTGTGCAGAGTATGATTCCAAGGCATCACAACACATGGTTGGGTATGTTCAGAATATTGTAGTTGAATTTCCTATGGACTCTAAGCATCATCAATTATGTTTTTCTCTATGAATAGGATCCCTAGGAAGATTCATAGTTATCAAAACCACATGTAAACCAAATACTTACCTATTTATTCATTCATCCAGTTTTGAACCACTTATATTTAATCATAATTATTTTGATTCTTGATTTTAATTTTAACAGAAGCACATCAAAAATAATTATTTTCACCACAATTTTAAATGCAACATTAAAAAAACATAATATGAAATAATAATTTATCTTGAACAGGCGTGATAAAAATCATAAAACTGTATAATGTTGTCCATACATTCATTTTTCTCTTTAGATGAAAATATATTTATCATTTTCTACTCAACATAAACAATTATTTTACATAGAATGTTGTGGTGCGTATAATTTGACCATTAATTTCCAAGACATTATTTATATCTGAATTATTCATTAACTTTTTGTGATCATCTTATCAGTTGTTTTACTAGAACATTTTAAATATGATATATGATGCTCAATATTAATTTTAATAAATATGACAAGCATACGATATACACTCACCGACAAATATTAATACACACGACCTTTTAATAGATTCAATTATATATATAAAATTCTTTAGAGTCAATTTTTTATCTCTTATGAATTCTTGTTATGTATAGAGATATTTAACACCTCCTTTATCCAGTGTCTCTATATTATATCAATTTTCAGGAATACCATTGATTTTTATTATATCCCATTAAGACTTGAGAATAAAAAAATATTTATTGTAAATATTTTACTATTAAGAAGGAATATATTATCTCTTCTAAATAATTTCATTAAAATTAACAACCAATAAATGTAAATACATTATCATATAATAACTCTTGAAGATTTTTGATCAATAATAACAAAGACCAAAACACATGATAAATCCTAATTTTTAATTATATTTCTTATATAAGAGAAAAAATTGAGAGATGGAAAATATTTTACAACATAAATTCAAAACATAGTATTTTCATATCATCATTTAGGGATGCACTATTTTCTAAATATTCATAAAATTAATTGTTCACTTTATCTGTACTTCTAAAATCATGATGATAACCCCCCCCCCCTTTATCAGTGCTTTTTTACAAGGACTAATAAATATCCCCCTTAATCTATGTTTTTTATTAGCGCTGATAAAGGGGGATCTTTATTAGTGATTTGTTAGAAGCGCTGATATAGAGGGTCATTATCATTTATTTATTAGAACTGTTAAAGTCCCCCTTTAATAGAAAATTTTCTTGCACTGATAAAGAGGGTCTTTAACATTGATTTTAGCTAGAACTGTTAAAATCCTAGTGTTGGATAATCCCAGTTTTGTATTGGTGATAAATCATAAATACAATCGGATAATAAATTCAATTATTATTATTCTAAACATGAATAACATTGAAATTATTTAATTTATTACGATTGTTCACAATTGGACATTACCTGACCCTTATGACAGGATCCTATATGTCCTCAACCCCAATTCATTATAATTTGAAAAAAAATTAATATAATTAGTAGATGACCCACATAGTACTTATTCTGATGGAGGTGAGTTCTACACATACAACAGAATTTGTGTCTACAAACATATTAAGGACTATAAAGATATAAAGTCAAATCCTAATAATGAAAACCTCTCCTATGAATATAAATTGTATAATATAATCAATTTTATATAGGAAATTTTATAAATAAGGATGTCTATATTTTTCCCACCATCCTTCCATTATTTATTTATTATCTATTTATCTATACAAGATGTACTTACCTTCTTCTATCATGGTCATAGGTTTAGTGAATGCACAACTAACCTGGTCAAAAGGTCTCAAAATATCTATTCCTATACCTGAAAGTAATAAATCAAATTTTGGTTACTCAATCAATTTCATATCATTAATTTTGAATCTAATGTACTCAACCTTTCCGCAAAAAATCACTTTCTTGGTTTCCATCATATAAAAAATTTTGCGATCAATAATATACATTAATAATAATTAAGGAGACAAATAAACATGTTCATAAATAGAAATAACCAATACCAACCAAAACATATGGTTATCTTACTATCGGTTCAGTGTTCAAGATCTCACATATTCAATAGCAACAAGTATGAATATTATGATAAGAAGTCTCAATGATTATGAGACCCTGACACCTGGTAGTCAAACATCAAATGTTTCCCTTCAGAATGATATATCTAGACCGCATGACACATGTTTATGATTACTATCATAATATCCTTATGTTTTCATTTTTTCTAAAAAATTCTATAGCCTTTCACTAAGACATATAATCTAGAAACATTACCATATATATAGTAAATACAAATTTAATATAACTATCACATTAAGTGAAACACATGCATATATCAAGCTATATACATTTGAAGGTAATCAAAGTACACTTCCAAGGTGGATCTACAGAACACAACCTCAACCAATAAGACAATAAAGGGAGAAATCAATAAGGGTGAAATGTAAAATACACACTTTCATGTAGTCTTTGTACATTTTTTTATCAAAAAAGACATTTTCTCAGACATGAATTTGTGACAAAAATAATTTATTAAATTAAATTCATATAATTTAAAATTAAAATAAATTTAAGTTAAATAAATTTAATTTAATATTTTAATGTATTCAGGTAATTTATTTTAAATATTCAGATTATTGTTTTTCATTTTTAATCCAAATTATTATAATTTTAATATTCAAGTAATTTAATTATTATTTTCAATTTATTTGTTTAAAAAATATCCATATTTTTTTAAATGATTATTTAAATACTAGGGGAGAATTTTTCTTTATGATTGTCAATATTGAGTAATTTATAAAAATATAATTATTTATTAAATATTCAACAAATGAAGTTTTTTTGGTGGAATTTTTAATAAAATAATATTTTTTACCAATCAATTAGTGTGAAAAAATGGAAAATGTTTTCTCTAGGATAGTTCCTTCATATATATTTTTATCACAAATTTTGTGATCTCAAACATGCATTTATGAAGGATGTATTTTCTTAAATTATTTTTGTATAACTTTAAATTAAATTGACTAAATTTAAATATTTTAAAACATAAATGAAATTTTATTTAAATATTTATTTTATTGATTTTTAAATGTTAATTCATCATACTTTTTTAAAAAAAAATTACATATGTTAATTTTTATTGGAGTTATATTTTAAGTAATTTATTTAAATAATTTATTAAAATTTTTATTTACCAATGAGAATCATTTATTTTAAATTTATTATTCAGGTTATTTATTTTTGGACCTTTATATTAGTCCCTTTAAGTTATTTTAAATTTTTATTGAATTTATATATTTTCAATATTCAAAAAATATAATTATTCTTCATTCGAATTATTTATTAATTTTAAAAAATTAAAATTATTAAAATTATTTTTTATTTTGGTTATTTATTTAAATAATTTCATTCAAATTTTTTATTTTTCATATTTAATATAACACCCATGCTTCATTCACTATTCCATAATCATATTAGACTGCTATTTGACCTCAGGTAAGCCTCCATATACACTAGAGGCTCTTAACTAAAAGTGACTATCTCAGGTGATACCATAGGGAGACTAAACCCTTATATGAGAGTGAAATGATAACAAAAATAAAATAACCATACATCGTCAATAAAAAAATGAATATTAATAAATAGATAGATAACAAAACCATTGCATAATAAATGAAGAATGATGTCATACAAGCATACAAATACATATTGTTTCCCATTGGGCTAATCCCATATAAAAAAATAAAAAAAATAAAATACAATACAATAGTGGATCTACTAGTATCAATGTGCCTCACCAAAATCCCAGTGGAAAAATCCTGATGAGTTTCTTGATCCTGATCAAACAACATTGAGCCTCTTCCCTACTTTAACCTATAAATAATTAGGTATACTCATTCGGCCACCACCAATGGTTTCCATAACATGGAAATTATATTCCATGTATGCACATGTGATATGATTTGAACAAATAAACAACTACTGAAAACAAATAAATTAACCACCAACGATCCTCGGGTTTTAAAGTGACAACTATGATGGATTATACCTACTTTGTCCAGTTCCAGAGTGTCTCTGAGCCCAAGAAACCTCCTGGTGGAAACATACCAATCCCTAAAACATGATAATTCATCCACTGGAAATATATACATCCCTGGAATTAAAAAAATCCATCCACATGGGGGTTTCATCCCCTAACTAGAACCATATATACATCCTCTCGAGGGATTGTATTCCCTACCCAAAACTACATATCCCCCCTAGGGGGTACGGTGAGGCATCGCATCCCCTACCCAGAACCATATATCCACCAAATGGAATCAAACATCCCTGAGGCCATAATCTGGTTGACCTAGGGGAATTCACCATCCCCAGAACCACATCCATTACATGGGGTCCTTGACCACCCTGTAACCATATCAACCTACACTAGAGGGTATCCACTATCCTCAAGACCATTAGAATCATATACACTTGGAGGGGATAAACCCTCCCCAAAACCTTAATATATATAAATCACAAATAATAAATACCCCTGGGGGGATTCCCCATCCCCAATATCAGCAATGTTAAACCTTTCACCTCGAGCAGCCTCCATCCCCAAAACATCATATATTATATCACATTTTTCCATTTGTTATACATTTTTAATTTATAAATTTTATCATTTCATTCTTTATTAAATTTAACTATCGTAATCTATGATCACCATAAAAATGATCATTATAGCAGATCTAAGTGTAACAACTAAGGTACTTATAAAATAATTTGTTTTTATTATGGAATTAAATAGTTAAATTCATTATAAATGTATAATGAAACAAGTGTTATTTAAATAAATTAAGGAATATATAAAAATAGAATAGTAACTTATCCTATGAAATTATAAATAAAATTCATGTATCTTATACCTGAAAATATGATATGATTATATCACTAAATAATTAAATAAATGTTTTAAATGATGAATTAAGTATTTGTATTTTTATGAAACAGAAATGAATATTTACAAATTTATAATCAATATAATCTTTTCAAATGAAATTTATTTACATAAAATAGAATCCTAAATTAATATTTTCTCATCTTATAATTACAAGATAATTTTATGAGACCTTAATTAATTTATCAAAGTGTAATAAAATTAGTTATAATTTTAAAATTAGTATTTTTTTATTAAATGATAATTTTAATTAAAAAACTAACTTCCTCATATTTAGAAAGTTATTTTCATATAATGGATTCCATTTCTGTATTCTATACATTGAATAATGGTCAGGGTGAATTTTTTATATTTTTCTAAAATTGTTGAATTTTTGTGAATAATAAAATATAATAATTTATGGAATAAAATAAACACATGAATTATTGAGTTATGGGTGATGTATCGATGACTTAATCCATAATATCAAAAGTTCCTTCTATTTTGTCTGTATTTATTCATTATAATCAAAACTATTCATATTCATGAGAAAAAATAATAAACTAAGGAATAAAATAATTAAAAGCCCCTTCTCTCCTCCACTATAAATACCACCTCTCAACACCTCTTCTCATCGCACCTCAAAGCCTTGTAGATTTTTTAATTTATACCCAATTACCATCCAAATAATACTACCCATGTAAAAAACATTATAGTATCATCCAAATGCCAAAACATAGAGGCTTTTGAGGTTCTCGAGGAGGAGAATTCAAGAGGTAAAACACTCCTTCTTTTTCTTTTATTTTATTTTAAATTTATTTTATTTTCTTATTATCTCCTAAACTCCCACATCCATGTGAAATGATAAATCTAGTATCATACATATACTATAATTTTATTGTTTTAATGGAACATACAACATCAAACCTCTCTTCTTCATCTATTATTCTAAAAAATGAATTCATCGTCTGGGACCTGTCGATTGACCGCCTTCATGGATGACAATTTTTCATTTTCCTTTACCAAATTCATGGATAGTCATAAAACCATTATTATGGTTAAATAATATTTTATTATTCATATTAAATTTCATATAATGTTTTTCAATAAATATAAAAACATGAAATTAATAAAATGATATATGTTTGTGATGGTAGTAAAAACATCCCAAATAAATTAAATCATTTTAATTAATATTTTATCTAATGATCATTCTCTTATCAGAAAATAAATGATATAATATATCATTTAAAATTATAAAAAAAATATTAAAACCATTTTTTCCACTTATTTATTTTTTTTCATTTGTCATGAATTTCCATAATGAACCCCCCATAGAAACAATGAAATAAATTCACCCAAAACAATGAAAATAACAATACATTATTAATAAATGGGTGGAAAATGTTATAAAATGATCTTATAAGGAGTAAAAACATGAATATAGTTCATTAAAAAAATAAATAACACTATTTAAACCATTATATATATTGTTTTATTACTTTTTATTGAAGTCAAACCAAAGGTAAGGGACTTTTATTTAAAACCCCTATTTTAAATTCATTTTTTACAAAAACCCAAAAGGAATGTTTTCATAAATATATATATATATAGTATGAGTATACTTTATATATTTCATGATTTCTTAATGTTTTGATGTTTTCTTTATATGATTACATTTTTATTTTCAAGAATTTTTTTTCCCTTGTTTATGTGTAGCATTCCTTTATTACGTGATTTTTCTCAAGGAATGATATTTATAATGCATGTATTCTTATTTTATGTCTATTTTCTATTTCATGGTAATTTTTTATGATCAGGGGGAAATATACCTCCCTCCAATTCATTTGTAATGATTATGTTGGACATTGACTATAATAGTTACTCCAAGAGTAACTGCGATGGTTACACAATAAGGTAGTTGAGAGGGATACAAAATATGGTAGTTGTGAGGTTATCGTTATAATGTATCCATGATGGTAACAAAACATATGGTAGTCATGTGGGTTAAAATATTAAGTATGTAATTCCTCTAGTTACCCAAGTGGTTTATTTATGTTTTCTATGTTTTTATGTAAGTCTCATGTCTTCACAAAATAATTATATGATTCATTGAGTTTGAAATGTATATCTTGTTGAAAATTATTTCATATGATTATAAGTAATCATGGACTAATAATTTATTTTCACTTTTTCTATCCCTTACTATTATTTTTATTCCCATTCCATGTTTTACAATTTTTTCATAGGGTTTAAGGACGGTAAAAAGAAAAGAAGAATCCAAGATGAAAGTTGTAATGATTTTTTTTCATTTAAATAATTCATGTTTTATAAATTACTTTTGTAATTGTGAACAAATGGATACTATTATAGTAGTACTCAAATTTCATGATTATAGGTTTTCATGTGTTTATTATTTCTTAATTCATTAAAACTCTAAACTAAAAATATCTTTGAGAATTTAAGAAATTGAATTCTAAATAAATTTACTATATTATGTAATGTTTATGGAAGAATTATTGTAGTTTGAGTCAGAGAATAGCTTAGATAACATTAGGGATTCAGATGATGTTGACAAAATAAATTAAATTATTTTTACCTTATGATTATGTTTAAATGATATAAAATTTAATGATTACAATGTTACGTTTTCTAAGATATTTATCTTTCTAATGGTTTTCCATAGAAGAAATAGGTAATCAGAAGTTGGAAGGCACTGAGTGGATAATTGCTTTTCGATTATTTAACCTCTAATGGTGGGAATTGAAACCTATTAGCTTTTTTAGTAATGTATAATTTGATGTAGGCCGTAAATCGTGGTGTAATCCATGAAACATAATAACTATAGATTCCAAAAAAGAACATGATGATAGTGGAACACTATATGAGGAAACACCCTCTTGATTTTAGTGGATCTTCTGACCCACTAGCATTTGAAGAATGGATTAAATCCCTTGAAAAGATATTTTATTTCATCGGGGTTTAGATAATCAAAAGGATAGTCTTTATATTTACCATTTTGAAGATTAATATGAATATTGGTTCTCAATGGTCAAGATTATCAAAGATATTAAGGAGATTAATGCCTTGGAGTGGGATGAATTTAATATTATTTTCCATGAAAAATATTCTCCTAAGGTGGTTCGACATAGGTTTGAAAATAAATTACTTGAATTGAAACAATAGTTGAAGAATTAGTTTTCACGTATGATGAAAAATTCCCACGATTGACAACATATGTTCCAAATATTATTTCAGATATTGAATGAAAAATAAATTATTTTTACTCAATATTGAAGCAGAGATATTGAAGGGAATTGGATTTCCATGAATTAAAAAGTTATGAAAAAGATATTAAATTTTATGATATGATATAATTGAAGTTTATTGGTGATCGTGTATACTAATATAACAAGAATAAGAAAAGTTCCATTTGACAAGAAATGATTTTGAATTAGTAAACTAAATCTGAGGGTAAGAAAATATGGTTTTTAGGTTGTAGAAAGTGTTTCCAAAACAAACATGGGAAATTACTTAATAAATTTGGGGAGTGTATTTTATGTGGTATGTTTGGATATATGGCCTGATATTGTAATGAAAAATATCTTGTGATGGTATTTTTAATTCTGATAAGAAAACTGTAATGTGTTTTAAATGTGGTGAGATGGGTCATTATTCAGATACATGTGCAATGAATGATATGAATGATGAAAAGTAGGTAGATTATAATAAAAATGTTTTAGTGAAATAGTTTGAGACTATTTCAGCAGATGCTGGGCTATCCAGTGAAGTTGTATCAGGTAATTTTCTTGTTTACTCAGATTTCTATAATGTTTTCATTGATATAAGGTCTACACATTCCTTTATTTGTGAATAATTTTTTGGTAAATAATAAATTTCATGTCAATAAATGAAAAAAAAGTTATGGTTAAAACACCTGGGGGAAATATTAAGCGAAAAAAATTGTAATAATTTTCATGTTTTTGTATGTGAAAATACATTACCGGCAAACATTTTTTTATTTACCCTTAATAGAGTTGGATGTTATTTTGGGTATCAAATGACTTTCTATTTATCATGATAAGATTAATTATAGAGCTAAAGAAGTGATTTTTCATAAATATTTTCTGTTTGTATTAAATAATGAACCCATACCATTGATAACATATTAGGAATCTCAGAAAATAATAAAATAAGGAAATGAATGTTATCTTTCACATATTGATAAAAACAAGGGAACTATTCAGATTAATGATGTTCCAAGGTTAAATGAATACCTTCATTTTTTTCCTACTGATTTTCCTGATGTTAAACCAATTTAAGAAGCTGAATTTACTTTTGAATTAATTCCTAAATTTAATACAATCTCAACCCCCCCCCCCCTCATCGAAAGTCTCAAGTAGAACTTCTTAAATCGAAAAATTTGATTCATGAGTTTCTTAATAAAGTCATTATTCATCCGAAAACTTCACTATTGGGTGCTCATTTTTTTCATTAAATATAAATATGGTTCGATGAGGATTTTCATTTATTATAGATATTTGACTAAAATTTCTATTAATAATAAGTATATATTTCATCATATTGATGACTTGTTTGATCAGCTATAGGGAGATCAGTATCACATTAAGATTAACATGAGATCTGGGTGCCATCAGTTGAAGGTAATGTAGAATTAAATTCAGAAAATAGTGTTCCAAATTATATATGGTTATTATGAGTTTGTTTCTATGACACATAGTTTTGAAAACTCCCCCTGATGTATTTATGGATGTTATGAATAGAATATTCCATCAATATTTTGATAAATTTTTTGTTATTTTTATTGATGATATTTGGGTGTTTTCAAGAAGCTATGAATATTGTGAATATTTTCAAGTATTTTCATGTAAACTCTAAAAGAAAACACGTTATATGGAAAATTTAGAAAATGTTATTTTTAGTTGAAATAGATTTGTTTTCTTAGATATATTCTAAACAAGGATGGTATAACACTTGATACCTCCAAAAAAAATTTGTTGATGAATGGGGAAGACCTATAAATGTTACTGAGATTAGTAGTTTTCTTGGATTATCAAGATATTACCAATTGTTTGTTAAGATATTTGCATGGTTATGTAGTCTGATAAATATATTAACATGAAAAGGGGTTAAAATTATTTGTATAGAAGAATGTGATGTTTGCTTTTCAGGAACTAAAGAGGATATTTTTGAATGGTGCAATTTTGACCCTACCATCTAAAAATTGTGATTTTTTACATCTACAATGATTCCCCATTGAAGGGACTTTTTTTTATGATGTAGAATTATTAGTTAATTTCTTATTATTCAAGACAACTAAAACTTCATGAGTTAAATTATCCCACAAATGATTTTGAATTAGTAGTTGTTGGTTTTTCTTTAAAAATTTGTAAGAATCATTTATATGGAGAAAAATGTGAAATATATAATGACCATGAAAATTTAGAAGTATATATTTACTCCAAATTAATTGAGAATATGGTAGAGATGATGGCTGGAACTGATAAAGGATTTTCATTTCATGATCATTTACCATCCAGTAAAATAAAACAAAGTGGTAGATTCCCTATGTATAAAACATCATGCTACATTAACCATCTTATGTATGAAATATTCCCCCTTAGTTAATGATTTGATGAATTTTGTCTTGAATGTTTTTGGTGAAAGAAGTTCCACATTTTTGTTTCAGGTGTTAGTGCATTTTTCTCTCTCATAAAAAATTAATAAATCATAGAAGAAAGACCATGATATTTAGAAATGGTTAAAATTTTTTGAGAAAAGTAAATTTCATTTATTTAATGTTGATAAATATTGTTTCATGAGATTTGAAAAGATATTGTGTGTTTCTTTTGATTCCAAACTATAGAAATAATTGTTAAGTGAAGCTCATTTTTCAGTTAATCCTAGAAAGACTAAGATGTATAGAGACATTCAGTATTATTTCTGATGGGGTGGAATAAAAAGGGATATAGTTGCTTTTACAATGAAATATTTGACTTATCAACAGGTTAAAGAAGATCGACAAGTACAAAAGGGGATTCTTAAACCTTTTCTTGGTCCAGAGTAGAAATGGGAATATATAAGCATGGACATAATGGTAGGACTACCATTTTCTTAGGGAACAATGTAATTTGGGTTATTGTTGATAAAATTACTAAATTTTTACATTTTCTTCCTATTTAATATACGATGTCTTTAGATCATCTTTCTCAAATGTACCTTAAAGATATTGTAATGTTATATTGAGTTTGCTTATCCATTTTATATGACTGCGATACCAGGCTCACATATAACTGTTGGAAAGGCCATTATAATTCGTTAAGAACTGAATTAACTTTCATCATAGCCTTTCATCTATAATTTTATGCGAATAAAGAGAAAAAAATTCATACATTTAAATAAGTGTTGCATTCATGTTCAAGGTATTACCAAGGAAGTTGTGATTAAAAAAATTCGTTATTTGAGTTTTCTAATAATAATAGTTTTAATTCCAGTATACAGATAGAGCCTTTTGAGGAATTATATGGAAATCAGTGTCAATCTCTCTCATTTTGGGGTGATTTTTGGTAAAGGAAGTTGATGGGATTAAAATTGGTAGAGGATGTTGCTGAGAAAGTAAAGGTGATCCAGCAACATAAGTGGATAGCTCTGAGTAGGGAGAAAATTGATGAAGATGAGAGGAGGGATGTCTTTTATTTTGAGTTAGTTGGTCGTGTTTTCCTTAAAATATCTACATGGAATGGTGTTATGTGTTTTCAGAAGAAAGTATATATATTTCCATGATTCATTAGACCTTTATAAATCCTAGATACATTTTTTCTAGTTTCCTACCAAGTAGAATTGCATCCATGTTTATCTCACGTGCACAATGATTTTCCTTTTGTGATGTTAAAAAATTATGTTCTATATTCTTATAATTTTTTGAGCCCAGAATTAGTTTAGCTGAATGAGAAAATTTTTTATGAAGAGAAACATGTTCACATTCTTGATCGTAGAGAACAAGTATTGAAAATTATTTTAATTCCCTGGGTTAAGGTTTTGTGTAGAAAACACATGGTTGAAGGGGAAACATGGGAATCTAAAAATGATATAAGGGAAATGTATCCTAACTTGTTTAATAAGTAAATAAAAACTTCAAGGATTCAATTTCTAGAAGGTGGGGAGAAATTAAAAACCTAGGTACTTATAAAATAATTTGTTTTCATTTTGAAATTAAATAGTCAACATCATTATAAATGTATAATAAAATGAGTGGTATTTACAAAAATTAGGGAATATATACAAATAGAATATAAACATAACTAATGAAAGTAGAAAAAAAAATTGTGTATCTTAAAAGTGATGATATGTTATAATTATATCATGGAATAAATAAATAAATGTTTTCAAAATGATAATTTAAGTATTGGTATTTTTATGATACATAAATGTAAATTTAAAATTCTATAATTAATATAAATATTTAAAAAAATTTATTTTCATATAATAGAATCATAAATTAATATTTTTATTTCTTTTGATTATAGGATAATTTTATGTGACATTATTTAATTTTTCAAAGAGTTATAAAATCACAAATAATTTTAAAATTGGTATTTTTCAAATAAATGATGATTTTTATTAAAAATTCAATTTCTCATATTTATAAAATTATTTTCATATAATGGATTCAATTGTTTAATTATATGAATTGAATTATAGTAAGGAGGATTTTTTTGGATTTTTCTTAAATAGTTGAATTTTTGGTGAATAGTGAAATAGAGTAAATTACGGTATAAACTAAATTCAAGAATTATTGATTTATGATGATGTATGGTTGATGTAAGAATATAATATATAGCTCTAATATTTTTTTATTCATGGTAATAGAAACTCTATGTAGTTTTGAGTCAATATAATAAACTAATGAATAAGATAACCAAAAACCCCTCCTCTCCTCCATTATAAATACTACCCATCACAACAACATCTCCTCACACCTAAAAACCATTTAGCTCATTTAATTTATCCATAATTAACTTCAATTATCTCTTCCCCACTACCAAGATCGACTGGCCTCACTAAATTCACAAAACCTAGTTCCTTTAGGAGTTTCTCACAATGAATAATTCAAGAGGTAGAATCCCCTTTATTTTTCTTTTATTTTATTTTCAATTTATTTTCTTTTATTATCCTCTACTCACCTCTCATCTTCCAAGTGACATGATAACTTAATTATATTACCTATACTATAATTTTATTTTTTTAATTTAATATCCCCCATCAATCCTATCTTTTTCTCCTCTTATTTTGGACATAAAATCATTGTTCGTAATATGCCGATTCTCCACCTTTGTGGAACATGAGTTTTCATTTTCCATTACCACCTTCAATGCTAGTCATAAATGTAATATTATGGTTAAATAAGATTTTATTATTCATATGATAAGTTATATAATATTCTACAATCAATATATAAACATTATATTAAAATAAATTATATAAGTTTGTGATGGTCGTAAAACCTGAAAAAATAAATTTAATCAATTCCATTAATATTTTATCTAATGAATCACCCGCATATAAAAATTTATATATGGTATCATTTAAAATTTTAGAAACATATGAAAACCATTTACTTATACTTTTTTATTATTTCAACAATTCCAACTGAAATTCTATAATAAACCATCAATGAAAACAATGAAATTAATGCACCCGAAACAATGAAAATAAGAAAACATTATTAACAAATGGGTGAAACATGTTTTAAAATGATCATATAAGGTATCCTGAACATATATATGGTTCTTTAATAAATCATTTATACTATTTAAACCATTCTATAGGAGGGTTGAACACTTTTTGTGGAAGTTGAACCTAAGGTAGAGGAATTTTCTTTAAAATCCCTCTTTTAATTTTATTTTCTACAAAATCCAAAAAAAAATTAAAAAAAATAAATTGAATGAAGGGCCTCTTCTTATTTCATATAAAACATAATTTTTTAATGTTTTATTTAAAATATTATATTTTTATTTTCATGAATTTTTTTCTTTTCATATGAACAATATTCCTTTAATAAATTATTTTTCTCAAGGAATTAATTTTATGATGAAAGTATTATTGTTTTATGATTCGGTACTAGTTCATGGGAATTGGTTATGATGAAGGGTGAGACATATATCTCTCTCCAATTCATTGGGTATTTTTATGGTGGTGGTTTACCCTAATGGTTACACAAAGTGTAATTATGATGTTTACACCATATGGTATCCCTGTGCATTACCTCAAAAGGTAGTTGCAAGGATTACATTGTAAGGTAACCATGAGGTTTAAAAATAATATCATAGCCATGACTGTATAAAATATTAAGTAATTAATTCCCCAATTTTCCTCACTTGTTTATTTATGTTTTTTATATTTTTATAGAAGACTCTTCTTTTGAAAAAAATAATTATATGATTATTTAAGAGTGAGATGTATATCATTGTGAAAATGAATTCATATATTTGTAATTAATCATGGAATAATGGTTTTAATTCTACTTTTATGTCCCTTGCTGATCTCTTTGTGCTCATTCCATGTTTTTATATGTTTCTAAAAGGTTTTAAGGATGGGTAAGTGAAAATAAGAAGCCAAGATGGATGTTGTGATTTTTTTTTCTAGAAATGAATTCAATTTTTATTAAGAACGGTTTTTATTTTGGAAAAATTGGATACTATTTAATATTATCCACATTTTCTTCTTGTGGGTTTTTATGTATAAATTATAGAATAAATATCTAAAACCCTAAATTGATATGATCATTGGGAATGTAGGAAATTTGATTCTAAATGAATTTACTATATAATGTAATGTTTAAGGTCGGGTCATTTTTCATAAAAACAAAGGTGACACCCAAACTGATAGTCCAATTCCCCTACACTACCCCTCTTCGGTGACAACATCAAGTTGGGGCACCGACCAAGCCCCCCCCCCATTCCATATTTTTCCCCGACCACCCTACTTTGGATCTTCTATACCATTTTAATACCATAGTCTATATCCATCACTAAGAGGGTATCATTTACCTTATCATTTCCTTGATAGAATCAATACACCTACAACGTCATTGTATAACATTTACATGTTATAGTGAAACCCGAGGAAAAGCATTCATAGTCCATCCTCACTCCCAACACAGGAAAACTATGAGAACCTACATCAATTTCCTATATATCTCAGTCATTTATCTTCATTGAAATCACAACCTTGTGGGTGCATCTAACTCACAAATTGAATTTATTAATTTAATCCACCGACCATCGATGATCGAGGAATAAAAAATTGCAACAGAGTCAATTGGCCCTTAACACTCATAATATACCTATGGAATTTAATAATAAAATTTCATTTAAAATTAACGTTCAATCACCATGGTGGAGAAACCATATATCTCATGATATATAAAAATATATACTATAGGGAGATGTTCTAGGACCAGAAACCACATAAAAAGAAATTCCTTTTAATTGCAGCCTAACTATTAACACTTATGCTCATTAAATTCTAATCTAGATCATATCAACACCCAAGACCCTATCTTAAACCAAAATACCAAAAAATCATTATAAAAATTATAATAAATTTCACAACGTAATTTAAAATGTTTTAAATACCTTGAAATTTATTGAGTACATTATGGTTTCCAAAGCCTCAAGTGGTGAGGTGTGGTCTACTCTTGACACATTACTAAACCTAATCCATGAAAATACCCAATTATATAACCCAAATAAATGTCTAAATAAATCTAATGTCTCTATACAAACTAAATATATTTTCAGTGAAACATACCTCAAGATGAATGTTGAACGATGGATTGAATACATCCTCTTGAGATCCCCTCTATAAGATGCACAAGAAAAACCCATTTTTCTCATCAAATTACACCAATCATTAGTGGAGTAAATGGACAAACCAAACCTGAAGACAATAATAATAAAATTAATGTAATGGAGGATAATATGGAAGAAAATATGAGGAGACCATATCTCCAAATACTGTAATAATTTCCACAAAAAATCCCCCAAACCAAGGGTAAATCAAAAGAGATTATTGGGGTGTCACCCATGAACAATTTGGAGAAAATAGTGGAGAGGGTTAACAACCCATAAGGGAAAAATGGAAAATCCCAAATTTTAATAAAAAAATGGTAAAATAACATTCTTTTTTTTAACTATGTTCCAACCAAGGGATTGACAATGTATAAGAAACCAAAACCCTCACGGTTTTACCACACAGTTTACCAAACTGTTTTCTAACCATGAAAAATTCATTTTCCAAAAATAATGGGTTTTCAAGGGTTGTCTAAAACCACCCACTAATCTTACATGTACTCACAAGACCAATCTAGGACACAAAATTTAACCTAACCATGTAATAACCATGCAAGAGGTGAAAATCCTTCTCTTAAAACCAAACTTTTGCTTGAAGCTATCGATACTCACCTGAGAACTCAAGACACATCTCAATCCTCTATTCACATCCAAATCACCTCCTTAACATGTTTTAACTATTGAAATTATAATATGAATCAAAATTTTCAAAACACCCCCATTTTGGAAACCAAAAATTCAAATTTCCCTTAAAATTCATAAATCATAACAACATGAGTCATTACCACCTCCCCAATATAAGACTTCCCATCATTAATAACTCCTAATTTTCATCTAAACACACACACCAACCTACCCAATATATTAATTCACCATTAATCTGTCACATTTCATCTCTGAATCCCAAAAATGCTTCTTCTATGAAAATCTAAAACCAAGTCAGACAATTCACTAAAACCCGAGCCTCCCAGTCATTAACATAACTAAAACGGACACTACACTCCAACACAAACATCTATCTCAAGAAACAAAAGAATAGATAACTATTGTATCACCAAGATAGTGGAACTCCACACCATAAGTCTCCACTTAGAAAGGGTGATTCTGAATCCTGGTTCTCCCCACTATAGGATTTTCCTATCAAAATCAAAATTCCAATAGTCCAATGGCTCACTCGATGTAGTTACACCTTACTGTACTTAATTACATTCCAATCGACCAGTCAATCCTCCTTTATCACAACATTAAAAATGGAAAATTTCATATTTGTGAAATTCATTTTGTGATGGTCATGTCACATGACGTAAATAGTCCTTATGGTGGAACTATTTTTGATGGAATAGAATTCCCATGGAAAATTGTAGTAAATAAAAAAAATTGTAATTGGAAAATTTTCCCATCCCAGATATGTTAGGCGCATGTCAATTCCAAAATTTAGGAACTGTTATTTGCAACATTTATCAACTCCAGTCACAAACAATTTTCACCATAAAAGTTATTTGCGATTGGAATTTATAACCCATCGTAAAAATAGTTTCATAAGATTATTATTTGTGATGGGTCACATCAAAAATAAATTTCTAATCATCAATATTTTTATTTATGGTGGGTGTTATTTGTGATGGGTCCCATCAAACATAATTACATTTTCTATAGGAATCCCATTGAAAATAGGTTCATCACTACTAATCTAACCTATATATACCCCCATCTAATTTTCCTAATTCCTCATGTGAAATATCTTCTCTTCTCCACTTCACTACTTTGTTCTCCACCTTAAAATTAATTCTTTTGATAGTTTTAAATTTTATAGGGAGAGATTTTTTTCGTACGATAAAATCTTTATTTTAAGGTATTTATTTACTTTATTAAATTTTTAATTAATTTATTTTATACTATATCAGTAATTATTATTATTTATTAGTAGTAATTAGTTTTAATTAGAATTACATAATTTTATTTTTCAATAATTAGTTTTCAGTAGAAATAATTATTTTATATTAGAATTATTTATTTTTAATTATTAATGATTATTTTTAATGAGAATTATTTAGTTTTTATTATTAATAAATATTTTTTATTATAAGTAATTAGTTTTTGTTATCATTAATTAGTTTTAATTAATAGTAATGAGTTTTAATTGTCAATAATCAGTTTAAATTACAACTAACTAATGAAAATTGTTATAAACTAGTAGTAATTATTATAAATTACTGGTAATTACTATAAATTTGTGATAATTATCAAAATTAGTGATAATTAGTATAAAAATACTAATAATTATTAAAAAAAAGAGGAAACTGGTGCGAATTTGTAAAAATTAGCAGAAAAACAAGTGGCTATTTATAGTACATAGTAATAATTTAAAGATATTAGTAATAAATAATAATATTTTAAAGTAGTTTGTATTAATTAATAGTAATTAGTAATTAATGGTAAATATTAATTATTTTAAAATAATTAGTAAAACTCATATGTAATGTCACAAACTAGATGAGGTGCCATGGAAACATGGTAAATGAGCATGCATTAACATGACTCGAGGGGTGTTCATGATCCCCATGGGTCGACGACTACCACCTTCCATCATAAAAAATGAATGTGGTAATTATTTTTCCATCAACACTATGGATGTAAAAATAGCATGATACTATACATAAAAAATAATCTCTGTAGAAAGATATGAACAAGAAGTAAAACAAGTATAACGACCCAAAGTACTGCAACTATGTAACAGAAAAACCAGAAACATTTCCCAAGTCTAAACGGATGCCACTCACCAAGTCCATGGGTCAACAACTAGAACCACCTCCAATAGGTTCTTTACCTTTACTCAAACCCGGTTCGATATAATCTAAAAATCCCCAAAAAAGTGTATAGTGTGAGATAAAAATCCTAGTAGGGTCTCACTAAGGATTCCATAAAAGGTAAATATTAAATTAACCAAATAAGTCTTTTAATTTAGAACAAAAAAGTTTTTAATTTCAAAATAATACTTAATGATTTCATTATTTACATGTTGAAGTATTTGAATACTTTAAAAACAATTTAATTTTCAAGAGATGGAATATTTTTAAACTATTGGCACTTTTCATAGTGGCTTAAATAAAAAATTCGATATAAAACAATTTATATTAATAAAAAGGCATATAAAATTGTTTACAAAAATGGAATATATTTATTCAAAATACAAAGAAGTGAGAAACATGGTTATATGTCTGATAAGTTATGATAGTTCCAGGCTAAGGGACCATATACACTCAGAGAGACATGGAAATATTTACATACATCCCTTTGATCTTAGGTTGTAGAGGACTTATCGACATTACCTATCAGATGCGATGTGCTTCATTTATGTTTTGAAATGATTTGGAAAATATATTATTTTCCAATAACTCATGAACTACCTAAGGGTTTCTTGTACACTATTAACAAATCAATGATGGGAAATTTATTTTATTAATTCTTAAATTAAAAATAATACCATTTTGGATTTCAAATATGCCAATTTTCAATTTAAAAATAAAAATAGATTTTTAATAAAAACATTCATGTTCCCAATATAATACCTTAAGGTTTTTTTCAAAACCATTTAAATCCATTTTAACAAATAGGGATTTTAAATCAATTCACAACACAATTTCATAGACCACTTTCACAATTGAATTCATCAATTTAATTTCAATCAAATTCCATCAATTTCACAACAAACCCCAATTTAATATAATTTTGGGTTTTCACAATTTTTCCATCAAATAAATTGACAATTTAAATTTAGTAATATGATTTTCACTAATTTTTATAAACACACCAAAATTCAATAGAATTTGTGTTTTTTCCAATATAATGGCAAAAACAAATTTTATACTCCTAATCAATGTAATTGGGTTTCCTCTAATGAACCAATTGAAATAAATTCAATTAAAATAAAGCTATTTATTTTAATTCAAACAACTGAAATTAAATAAATCAATTTTGGGATAACATAAATTGGGAATCATGATAGAACCGCCTATATTAGGATCAATAGATAAAGAATCACAAAGTCGTAAATGAAAAACTCCAATGGGTAATGACATCAAGAAGTATCTATGAATAAAAACAACTTTTAGATTAAAAAATTGGGTATTAGATCTAAAATTAAACACAAGGATACATAGATGCCTATGGATGAGAGGATAGATAATAGTAGATATATTAAGGGAAGAGGAAACCTATATAGTGGATATTGAATGGAATTCCTCAAACATTGATCCCATTTTAGGAAGGTGTAGAGGGTCCAAATTTTCCTCTTTGGATATCTCAATGAAGTAGAAATCAATTTTGGGTCATAATAGTATGTCAGGGACCTTATAGAGGGGTTCGGGAAATTTTAAAGTCAGAGTCAGATAAAAAATTCATACACATAGTTTGCAAGGGATACCTACATGGTCATACCTAACTATATGGTCTATCCATGCACATGTTATAAATGTGTTGCACGATTTCTCTAAAGAGGGTTCATGATTTGACTATTCAGGGGCCAACAAAGAAACACCCCACTACTTGGGTTTGCATGGTTTTTGGAAAACCATGCACAAACCATACAGTAAACTATAAATTTCCCATGTTTCCAAAATTTCTCCCAAAGAATCCCCAAATGAATCCCATCCAAAGCATGATCAGAAAGAGAGTTTTAGGAATAACTAAAAATAGAAACAGTACAATACAACATCCCCTCCATAGGAACTTTCACCCCAAAAAGCCTATGAAGAATCTTCCATGCCAAAAAGATGATTCCACTTCTCTCCAATCAATTCCTCACTCTCCCATGTTTCATGAGAATCATAACTATGTTGTTGTAGCACATGAACCAAAGTAATTTTACTCCCACAATGTACCTTGGTTTTAAAATCAAGTATCCTTACTAGATCTTCATTCATGGATAAATCAGGTTCAACCTCAAGATCACAACAACTTAGAACATGAAATGAAGCGTATAGATAATTTCATAACTGAGATAAATGGGATGCATTATTTATCGGTGCACGCTGCGATGGAAGTTCTAAATGATATAAAACATTCCCCACTTTCACAACAATTTCCGAAGGTCCCACATAATGAGGTGCAAGATTCCTTTACCTTTCCAACCATTGATGACCCAACTGAGGTGAAACTTTCCATAACACCTGGTCACCAACTAAGAATTAAAAATGTATACATTGAAGATCAACATAAGACATATACCGACTCTATTCTCTATTCATCATCTGAGGAAAGAACTGAATTTTTTCTATTGCCTCTTGGACTAATCTCGATATAACTAAGGAAATTTCACTAATCCCTAAACAACACAACAAATATTTAGAAGGATGACCATATAAGTCCTAAAACGTTTCCATTATGACCATGGATTGGTAACTATTATTTTAATAAAACACAACCAGCCTCAAGTGATCATACCACACCCCACCAATATCAAGAACATAAGTGAAAATCATATCCTCAAAGAAATTATATATCTTTTTCTATCTGGACATCGGGTTTCAGATGGTATGTCATTCCCAAATGTACCGGATATCCCAGTACCTCCTAGAGGCCTTTCCAAAAGTGATAAGTGTACTAATGATCTCTATCTTAAACAATAGAAAATGAGACTCCATGAAAATAAACAATGTATTTCACATAGAGACTCCCCAACTCCTCAACATTGGTTTTATCATGAATGGGTATAAACTGTGATGATTTCATCAGCCTATCAATCCCAACCCAAATTGTGTTTTCTTTTTCTAGGTACATGACAACCCAACCACAAAATCCATATATATCTCATCCCACTTCCATGTAGGAACTAGAAGTGGTTGAAGAAAACCTTAAGGACTATAGTTCTCGGCCTTAACATGTTGGAGTGTATATCAAATAGATATGAAATAAACAATGTCCCATCTCATACATGGCCACCATATTTTCTTTCCCATGTCATATAATATAATCTTGGTTCCTAGGTGAACAACCCGCTAGGAACTATGGTAATCCCCTATAACATTATTCCTTACCATAGAAGGTACCACAAAATGATTTCAAAATCATAGAATATCCTCTTTGGAGAAAAACTAATCAAGAATGGTTTTCGCACCAATAAGAGAGTCTCTAATTCCATAGAACTCTTCATAAAGCTATTGTTCCTCAAGAATCATCTTGAGAAGATACAATTACCACTAAACACTGGCCATGGAAACCACAACCCCTAATTCCTAGACTCCAACATGAAATTGTGGAAATAGATTTATCAAGTTTCACTCTTCAGATGATTATTTTACTACCTAGGTCTGAAATATACTATGAAAAGAATCCGAAACAAAAATCCTTTTTCCTGGGGTTTGGATGATTTCTAAATCGAGAGATTGTAAGTATTCCACCTAATTCCTCTAGCGGAGATTCAATTATTTTTGTGAGAAGATATAACTCATGGTTTTGTGGTTGGAAAACATGGTAAACCTTTCTCTGTAAAGCTATTACCTCTAATTATTATGAACATTCATCAGAACTGCATATTTAATGTCATGGGTTAGATAATTATTCTTATGTCTCCAAATATGTTGATATTCATAAGCAGTGACATGATTTCAATGGATAAGAACGCTACACAAGCCTAAAACCGATGCATTATAGAATACCACATAGCCCTTCGTGTCCTATAGAATAGTATACAACGGTGTAGTTGTCAAAAGATGTTTTAGCTCAACAAAATAATTCTGAAAATTCACATACTAAGAAAACATTATTCTTTTCTGAGTTATTGCAGTCATCATAGAATCCAAGATAGAGATTTCTTTAAGAAACTGATGATAATATCCATCTTTTCACTAGAATATTTGAATCTTGATGTAATTTTTGGGTTCTCACATGTCATTAAATTCTTCAACATTTAAGGATCAACCGAAATACCATGTTCTGACACCATGAGCCCCAGGGAATTTCCTTCCTGGATCCCAAAATCAAATTATGAAAACATGGAACAAATTCTCTGATTTCATAGCAAACATACAACTATTATCAATTGATTAGCATGATCCTCCTCAGACTTAGTTTGAATGTGGATGTAATCCGAAAATACTTCCCAGAAGGTAGGAATATATTTATGGAATTTTTTTTGATTAAATCCATGAAAACTGTAGGAGAATTGGTTAGACCAAAGGTCATGACAAGTTAATGATAATGATATTACCTACTACGAAATAAATTTTTATAAATGCAATACACTTTTATCCTCAAATGATGGTAACTAGATTAAATCATGATCATTGAAAAAAACTTATCCTATTTCAATGGATAAAAAAAATCATCAATTCATGGAAATTGATATTTTTTATTTATTATTACTCTATTGAATTTTTGATAATATACACAAATGAAGAATAAACCATCATCTTTCTTAGTAAAGATAATGGGTGCCACCCTAGGTGATACACTCGAGCGTATGAATCCTTTCTCTAAAAGATCATTCAATAAGGACTTAATCTCTTTCATTTTAGTTAGTGTTATGTGGTAATAAGGAATATAAACTAGTTTAATACCTAAAAATAATTCAATATAAAACTCTATCTCACTTATTGGGGGAAACCATAGAAGTTAGACAGAAACGTGTTTGGAAACTAGAAAAATACTAGAGGGAGTTCACCATTAAATGATTCTCACTCCAGATTAAAGTAAAACATATATATCTCCTTCCCTAACTCCAAATAAGAAGGTTCAGATCTTCTCGACCTTCGGTATCGTTCTCTTTTGAAGAAACAACACACACCATCTGGTGTAGTGAAGGATACCCAAAAAGGCAACAATAAATTAGGGTTTTATTTTCAATGAGCCAATCAATCCTGGAAATGAAATCAAGAGGTTTCATGTTGAGAATAAGAAAACTCCAAGTAAGGTCAAAATCTACTTGAGAGAAAACACAAGTGGGAATACAGAGACTATTCTCTCACTTCATACCAAGGGGTGTAGAAATATCCACTACACTAAATAAAATATCAATACATAGATTAAGTACATTAACAATAAAGGTTAAAATAATTGATTGAGATTCACCAATATCTAATAGACAAGTCAATTGTGAAGAAGTTATAGTGATGGTACCTCTCATGGTAGCTGGACCCATATCCTCTTCCAATGGAGACTCTTATACTACATGAAGAGGCTTTGTTTAAGATTCATGTAGATGGAACACTTTTTCTGGCGAAACATATGATATTTATATAGTTGTTGATGGCAATGATGAACATGTGCTAGTAAGGAGAGTGTAATACACATGGGATAACTTCTGCAAGTGACTTGAGCATCCACAAGAACCACATACCATGAGAACCTCAGTGAAAACACAATTGGAATTCCCTAGCTTTTAACACTGGTAGAAAATAAATGGGACTCCTTTGGGTATTTAAAGAAGTATAGAATGGCCATGATATAGAGAACCACCGATAGAATCATCACGGTTCCTCTTTCCATTATAAGAATGGACACTTCCATTGGGAGTGAAACGAGCTCATGATAACCCTAACATTCTAGTCAGGTTCATCTAAACCATCAATTATATATGCATTGAATCAACATAGGAAGGAATACTTAGAAAGAAAACATGAGAACAAATATCTAGTCAAATTACTGACATGAACTATCATGCCTTCTTCTTCTCATTAGGTACAATCTCAGGTGCAAACTCCACAAGCTCAGTAAAACAATTTTCATAATCTGTCACGGTATTGTCCTCCTACTAATGTTTGAAAACTCTAAAGACATGGCCAACAACATAGACTCTTGATATAAGTGGTTGGTGAAATAATCCTTTTCGTAATTCCACTCTAAACCCTCATTTTTTATTGTCATCACCATCATGTCCCACAATCTCTTGCTCAGTCCTTCCATCATGATGGTGGAACACTTCAATTTGGTTTTGTCAGGTGTTTCCAATAACCTGAACAAATACTCTGTCATGATCACCCATTCCTCGACCACTTGAGGATCATTTGATCCTTTGAATGGAATTGTCTTCTAGGGAAGAAACTATTGAGACAAAATCATAAGAACTTCCCTACATGGTTCCACAACTGGAGCATGAATGAGAACTGTAGGTGGTTACAATCCTAGATCATGGATATTGTGCACAATCATCTCAACTATATTTGGGTCCATGATAAGATTTGTTCACTGTGGTTCAATAACAAATTCCTACAAGATATGATTTTCACAAGTTATCAGAGTAATAACGCTACACAACATCATAAAACAATAATCAAGACATCAGATTAAAATACAAACATAGTGATAAGGGAAATTAATCGTGACATATAGACCAATAAGGTTTGGATTCCCATCAATCCAAATAAAATGTATGGGAATGACTATACTGATCCACAAGATGTATTTTACTAACCAGCCCTAATGACTTAAGGTTTATTGCAGTCAGAGCTTCTCAGACACTCAATCGCAACAACCTACCAAGTCCCAGCAAGATTACACATTGCACACTGACTTCAAGACAAGAAGCTCAACCTTACTTATGATACCACTTTTTTCACAAACCAGGCTATGTACCCTGGTAACCAGATAATTTTCCATCACTAACATGGACTGAGGGGAATTACTGATCGCCGCTTGTCGGAGACTAGAACCTGGCATCATACAAAAATAAAATTGTAAATGATTTTTCCACAAACATTATAGAAGTAAGAGAAACATGAAAGTAGGCATATAAATGAAACTCCATTGGGAGATATGTATCAGAAGTCCAATAGGTATAAAATCCCTATGTAATAAAACAAAGTGGTAGAAACCCCAGGAAAACTTTTCATGTCCAAATGGATTCCACACACCAAGTCCACTAGTCAATAGCAAGAACCACCTCCAAGTGATTCATTACCCATGCTTGAACATGGAAGGAGATAATCAATAAACAGCTAATGGCATAGGTAGGGTGTGGGCTTAAACTCCCAGTAGGGTTTTAGAAAGAATTTCATAACAGATGACAACATAAAATTTACCAAATTGATCTTTCAATTTTAAACAAATAGGTTTGGAATTTAAAAAGTGTATTTAAACAAATCATGATTTACTTTTTAGAAAATTAAAATTCATTAATATAATGATTTACATTTCAAGTGATGTTATATTTCTAAAACAATGGTTCTTTTCACAATGACTTAAATAAACGCTTTTATATAATACAAAATATATAAATATGAAGTCATGTGAAAAATTGTACTACAATAGAATATATTAATTAAAAATAAAAACAAGATAGAAACAAGTTCATATGCATAATAATATACGATTGTTCTAAGAAAATAGACACCATGCACTCAAGGTGAAATGGAAATAAGTACCTACTTTTATTTTGGGCTCAGGTCAAGTAGAACTCAACCCCACCACATAAGGGATGAGACCTATTTCATTTATGTTCTAGAACATTTTAAATTGATGAGTGACATCCAATAACTCCCTAACAACCTAAGGCTTTCATGTGCTCAAATAATAAATCAACAGTTAGAAATTTATTTTAAGAATTCTTAAAATTCAATTAATCCCATTCCCCATTAAAAATATACTAATTTTCCATTTAAAAAATGTATTTTTAATTAAAAAACATGCCTTTTATCAAGATAAAACCATAAGGATTATATCAGACCCATTTTAAAGGCATTTTACCAAATAGGGATTTGAAATCAATTCACAATTCAATTTTGAAATTCACATATAAATTTAAATTAAACAATTTGATTTCAATCAAATTACATCAATTTCACAAAAAACCCACCAATTCAGTGGAATTGGGGGTTTTCACAATTTTTCAATCAATCATACTTCACAATTTAATTTTACCAATTTCCATAAACACACCCCAATTCAATGGAAATAGGGGATTTCCCAATGTCATGTCAAACACACATTTTAAAACCCCAATTCAATGGAATTGGGTTTTTTATATCTCTGTAATTGAATGACACTTAATTCAAATCAAAAAATTTAATTTAATTCAATCAATTGAAATTAAATAATGTACTTGAATTTTAACATTAATTGTGCATCATGATAGAACCACCTACCTTGGGATCAACGGATCACGAATCACAAAGCTATAACTGTAAAACCTTGATAGAGAATGATGGAGAACAAGGATCTACAAATCAAACGTAGGTTTAGATCAAAGAAATGGTATTAGATATAAAAATCAACATGAGGATCCATGGAACCCTAAGGAGGAGAAGAGTGATAGTAGGAGATAGATCAAGGGAAGATGAAACTAGCCTTATGGAGATTGAATGGCATTCCTCATGCTTCGATCCACTTCTGGGAGGGTATGGAGGGGCCAAAACTGCCTCTTGGTATCTCCCAAGGAAGGAGAAACATATTTTGGGTTGTATCGGTATGTCAGGGACCTAAAATAAGGGTTTTAGAAATTTTAAAATTAGATTCAAATTAAAACAAACTTGTGGGCATGGTTTGTTTGGAATACCCATATGGTTATAAAAAACCAGACGACCTGGTCATGCACCTGATTTAAATGGGATACACTGTTGTTCCAAAGAAGGCACATAATCTAACTAATCGTGCTCCAATCATTCAAATCCTCAATACATTGTTCATCACAGTTTGGCTTGAGAGGGTGCATTAGTTGGGAAAATCATATGCCAACCTAGCACTATCCTAGATATTTCCAAATTTCCAAAATCTCACCTGAAGAAAAACAAAATTAAAATCAAACAAATAATGATAAAAAAGAAGGTTTTAGGAATATCTGAAAATAGTAACATGATGTTACATGTAATGAGTACCAATTAGCGATAATCAAAAAAATTAGTAGTTATTATTAGAAATTATTGGTAATTATTAGAAATTAAGGGAAATTATTAAAAATTATTAATAAATATTAGACATTAGTGATAATTGTTAAAATCTATGATAATTAGTATAAAAATGTTGGTAATTAGTAAACATTAAGAGAAATGAGAGGGAATTTGTAAAAATTAGTGGAAATGAGTGGGAATTATCATTACTTAGAAATAAATTAAAGATCATAGTAATGAATAATAATATTTTAAAGTTGTTTATATTAATTAATATTAATTGGTAATTAATCATTAGTATTAATTAACACTAATTAATTTTAATTAATGTTAAATATTAATAATTTTAAAACAATTAGTAAAAATTAGTGGTAATGGGTACAAATTAGTGGTAATCAGAAAAAAATAATCGTTAATTTTTAGAAATTAGTAGTGATTTTTATAAATGAGTTATAAATATTATAAAGTAGATATAATTATTAAAATTATAAATAGTTAGTAAGAAATCTATTAGTTAGTAAACATTAGCCGAAATCAACTTGAATTAGTAAAAATTAGCAGAAACGAGTAAGAATTATTAAAAATTAGCAGAATCAATCTGTAATTAATATAATATAGTATTAATTTTTAGTTAATAGTAATAAATATTAATATTTTAAAGTAAATTATTAATAATTAAAAGTAATTAATAATTAATAACTTGTATTAATTAACATAAAATATTAATAATTTTTCAATAATTAGTAAACATTACTGGTAATCAGTACAAAATAGCTGTAATTAGTAAAAATCAGTGGTAATTATTTTAAATCAGTTGTAATTATTATAAACTAGAAAACAATTTTATAAATTAGAGATATTTAATTAAATTAGCGATAATTAGTACAAAAAAACCATTAATTAGTCAACATTAGCATAAAAGACAGTAGATTAGGAAAAATTAGTGGAAACAAGCTGAAATAAAAAAAACATAGTTAAAATTAATAATTCTTATTAATACATAATAGAGTTTTATAGTAATTTGTTTTATGTAATAGTAATTATTAATTAATAAAGAATAAAAATAAACACACATTTTTAGTAATAAACTATAAATATTTATAATTTTTAAAAAATTATTAAAAAGTAGTGGTAAACGGTACAAATTTGTAGTAATTAGTAAACAATGGGATTAATTATAATAAATTAGCTATAATTATTAAAAATTAAAGGTAAATATTAACAAAACATTAGTAATTAGTAAAAACTAAAGAAAATGTCAAGAAATAGAAACAAATAGTGTAAATGATCAAGAAGTAGTAAACATCAGTGGAAATGATCATGAATTAGTAAAAATTTGCAAATTTGGGCATGAGTAAGTAAACATTAGAGGAAATAAGTAGGATTTAGTAAAAATGATCTAAAATGAGTGGAAATTAACCATAATTATCAATAATTAACAATAATTAGTACTAAAATGCTGACCAAGGGTGTGAGTGAAGCATGGAGTAAAAATAATGAAGGTGGTGATAGATTGTAGGAATTATGGTGCCCCAAAACCTAGTGTTTCTAAAATTATATCCCTATGTATTTTCCTTTATCCCCTACACTCTCTAATTATCTCTAAGGATGCATGGCATGGAGGGGTTAATGGAAACTATGGATGGAAATGATTTTTGTTCCCATTGCATTTAGACCATTGGAAGGAGGGGCAGTCTTGTTATTTTACCCATGACTACCTCTCCTCCAAATGGTCTAAATGCAAGGGAACTTGAATTCTATCCCTCCATAGTCACTTTCATCACATATACTCCATGATTCTCCCATTCCCCAATGTTAGCCTTCAGTCAACCTTAATTATAATCAATAGTATTTAGAAAAAATCAGATGTATGAAATTAGGAAAAACCTAGATGTAATTTGATAGAATTTTAAATATTTATAAAAAAAATTAATTTTTTAATTTGTATTACATTTTTTGGATCTTCCTTGTATAAGATTAATCATTAAAATATATTTTTTATTTTTTAGAAAAATTTTGAAAAAATACACAACCGTCTTTATTTCATGATCAGGACTGGATCAATCATGGAAGGATTATATCGATGTTAGTGTTATTATCTCTAAAAATTATAGTAAAACATATATCGATGTAAGTGTTATTATCTCCACAAGATTTTTTGAAAGGGATATCTATGTCAGTTTTATTATCTCCACATGTTTTCGTGAAATTTATATTGATGTTAGTTTCATTATCTCCAAAAAATTACAAAGTAGTTCCCCCATGCCCCTAGGTCTATATTGTTTCTAGCATGTTGATGTCAGTTTTATTATCTCCACAAAATATTCATGTTGATATTATTTATAACATGGAAGAGTTATATTCACTAACTGATATCTGGAATTTTAGATGACTGCACTCATACATTTATTTTGGAATCATAATTAGTAAAAGGTGATCATATCACTCCTTGAAGTCTTCCATTACATTTGAGTATCCTAAACTATAATTTACTTTTTATTTCATTATTCATGGAGATGGTGATGAAGTAATATTGGGGATAATTAATGGTTTTTATTAGAATCATGATTAGCATGTTTTATCATACCACTAAGGCCCTCTGTGTCAAGATGCATCTTAACATCCAAAATCCATGATAGGTAGTTATTTCTAGAAATATCAGGAGGGAGAAAACAATTCTTTGAAATATTCTCCATGAAAAATAAATATTACAAATTTTATTAAACTTTTATCCATGGTAAAATATTTATTTTGATAATGTTTTGTGATATGTATTAGGCGACGATTGAAACAATAGATATTTCCAAAATTAGTATGAAAAAATTGATTGAAGGAAAAGAGATGCAGAACCTAATTCAACTTTGAAAATTAATTATGGTGATTGAAAACATTATTCGGTGTCGAGATAATAAATGAAATAAAATACGAGAAAGAAAATAATGTATATCTCTAAGAGGGTTATCTTCCCATTATTTTATTCTTATATTTATATAGTCTATAATTCCAAAGGGTGATGAAAACCATTAATATTTTCCATTATCAAGGGTTTCTAAAATGAGGTGTTCTCATAAATTAGACAATATGACATCCATAAATTATAATTCATAAATACCCAAATGATTTTTCACACCTAAAGGATTTTTCTTCCTCTTGAAATTTGACACCCAAAAAAATTTATCTTTCTGTCCCTAATACACACAAAGGAACCATTTGATCTATCATGTTCATTCCATCTTACGTATAGTCAATCAATATAATAGAGACACACTTCCTATTATATAAAACTAGGAAAACATTCAATACGTTACATCATCATTATATATGCACACAAAACCATCAAAACTTCATTATATGTCATCAAAATGATATCATCGACATAATCATATTATTTGTTCCATTCTTTTTTTTCATACCATAGCATGAGATACTGCAAAAAAAATATCCCCTTCCTAGTTCCCTCTCATGGCAGCTACATTATGACATAACCATAATCGTCCCTTCACTAATCATTTGATGCCCCCTGGTGGCGCTCAATTAACCTATAGCTTGCCTCTATCACATTACTTTTTAAATGATCCATTTATTTTGTACTTTGTTTTCTTCTATTCTTCACACCCTCTTCTTTTCAACACATTCTAGCTTAGCTTATCCACTGTTCCTATAAATTTTTCAACTTTCTGTGTTCTTTTCACAAGTCTCTTAGTTATTTTTCAATTCACAGGGCATGCTTGCCTCCAATAGTTTTCACCCCCAATGCATGACTCATTTCCAATGCCTATAAGCCTCTATTTTTTCGTATTTTAAAATTTAAAACAATCCCAACAATCTCCACAGAAATTTTCAATTTGAAAACTCTTATCCATATCGACCATCATATTTTTCATCATCACAAATTCTATGATCACCACCTCTAACAAAATTTACTTATCCAAAATCATATCCATCGTCATTGACTCCACCTTCAATGGGTCTCTATCATGATGTGGGATCATCGTTCCATAATTATAATCAATGATCTATGATTGTCGGCTTTGATACCATTTTTCAGGTGGAGCCCGACATCTGAGCGAATGCAATCACAGACACAAGAAAAAAAAATCGACGTATTTCTCACACATGAAGGATTTATCTTTATTTTAATATTTGAGAGCTGAAGGAATTATTCTCCTTATCACTAATACACCCAAATAAAATTTTCACTCTCAAAATCATGCCATCTTCTTTCCTCCTATCCTCATAATCGAAACATGATTCCTAATTACTATAACTTGTAAGACATTAGATACATGGAATTTTCATCATCTATTCACACATCATCTTCGATGTTTCATTCTTCATTGTTAATATAATATTTTTTGTGTTGTTATTTTCTCCACTTAATTTTTATTTTTCATATCTTTCTATGAGCTACTGCAAACATAGTATCCCCTTCCATGATCTCTCTTGTGATGGCTACTTCTAGGAATTCCCATCACCAGCCCTTGGCTTGATGTTTGTTGGTAACCCCAACGACCCTCAGTTGACCTACAGCTCACCTCCGACCTATGAAAAAAATATCCTCTCATGTTTTGGTTGTAACTGAGAGTCCACTTCACGGTAGGATGACAGCCCACTTAGAGAAAAAGTGATGTTGTACTAAATCCATTAATGGATTGAAACAATTTTAAAAAATCAAACCCTTTAATTTTAAAGATTAGGATAACTATACCATCCTTCCCAACGTGCAATCCATTTTAAAAAACAACATTAAACTATTAAACAAAAAATAGAACTACAAAACCTTAATAATTAGAAAAAATAAAATAATAAAATAATAACAATGAATATATATTAATAATAATACAAATTAAATTTATATTAATGAATTATAATTATAAGAAATATTTATATATCTATTATTAATATACTAATTTAAACATAATTAATTATTATATATATTATTTTTTTATATTATATATATAATTTTTATATACATTGTTTAATATATAAATTACTTATATTCATACACTATCACATAAATATATATTAGCTAGTTTAAATATTTAAATATTGTTTATTTATACACTTAATTATATAAGTGTGTTTTATACATGTATTTTTATTTTTTTTCTATAATTTTTTTGAATATTTAATTTAAATATAATATATATAAGGAATATTTTGAAGTATTTTTAGATAGATGAATGTGTTTTTAAATTTAATACACTTTAAAGTGTTGTTATATACATGGACAACAATTAAAATTTTATATATTTATGTTTACATATTTTTAAAATGTTTTAAAATATAATTATATAATCTCATTTTCTTCATCTAATCTACATATTTCAATTAAAATAATGATTAATATTGTAATAACATTTTTATATATCCAAAATTTTATATTTTGTATTATATTTTAAAATAAAAAAAATTATAATGTTCATTTTCATATAAATAATTAAATATATATATGTTTTGAAAGGAAATAATATTATGGAACAATTGAACCAGACATACAAATCCAATCTGGATAAGAATCAACCCAATAAATATTACCCAATGAAATCCCAAAGCTCTCCATCCAATGGCCCATGAGATTACCCCCACACATAATGAAAGATAAATCACTAGAGGAAAATTATCCAACACTAGAAAAAATCATTCTAAGAATAAGACTGAACGTCTGTGAATCCCCCCTATTTTTCAAAAGGCATTGATATTTCAAGGCATTTAGATTCAAACAAAACTTAGTTTGAAACCTTTGAGTAAGTAAGGAGGATTCTTTAGAGGATCACAAAAACTTTTTCCACCACTAGGATCCACGAGGCATGAAAGGCCACTCAATGGGCTTCCGCAACCTAGCCATCATGATGGAATTTAATGATACCCACCCCCACCTTCAACCCTATAGAAATAGATGCATTAGAGTTAATTTTAATCACACCGTCAGGCGGGGGGGAATGAGCGAGTGTGAAATAGGTCATGAGTTGGAATATTGTCCTTCAAATTCCAATAGTTCATCAAATCAGTGCACTTTTAAACCAAATGTAGTACAGAGTTGATCTCTTATACAATATATCATTTCTTCTAGTTCATATATTCTACATAATAAAACCAAGCAGCATAACCTCCTTGGGGCTAAAGGACGACAACATCTACTAGATGAAGATAAGGGAAAGCTCAATGTTCGGATAAATGGTCTTCAAAAATTTTAATAACCATTACATTCAAGTATCTTTCACCCTAGGTATTATAAGAACTGTGTCTAGTAGATATTTAGTCATTTGAGATAATATAGGGCACATGTTGTCCTCAACCCGATCTCTTATTTTCAATAGGTCATGAGTAGAAAGCACCCCTGAGCAAACCTTCCATCACTAATCATTATTTGAAAATTTCCACATATGTCTATATGTATACACTGAATGTTTTGATGTAAATTTTCACATGAAATTTTTTAAGGAATATGCATTGAAAATTTTTAGGTAAAATTTCCAGTGAAAACTTATATGTATGTATGTATGCTCTAAAAATTTCCTATGTAAATTTACATTAGAAAATTACATTTTCTGTGTATTTTTCTTTTATTCATTCATATATACACTAGAAATAATCACTTTAATGTTTTGGTGTATATTTTGAATGAATATTTCTAATGTAAATTTGTTGAGTAAATTCTAAATATATATGTACTGAAAATATAAAATGTAAAATCGCACTAGGAATTCACTATCTATTATTATGGTGTATATTGATATTAGTGTATGTTTTTGTGTGTATTTTTCAATTTAAATATCTATTGATTTCGTTTTGTGGTAAATATATATTGTACATTTTCACTCAACATTTTATATACAAATTCACATTAGAAATTTACATTTAAAATTTGAATAAAATGTTCTCAATGAAAATATTCATTGCAAATTTCTAGTATGAATATGTGAATGTATGTACGTATTTACTTATATTAATATATATTTATAAATTTATGCATGCATTTACATATATTAATATATATTTATATACATACAATTTATGTTTTCATGTATGTATACACTGGAAATATAAAGAAATTAAAGAAACAATTTAAGGATTATAGATCAATTATACAGGGCGGTGAAGGGAGGCATGATGAAGAGTGGAATCATTAGGGGGCGTGAAGGGGGAGATGGGTATGTAGATGAGGGATTTGTAGCGCTGAAGACAACATTAGGAGAGAATGGTACTTTTATGCCTAGGGTTGTGGTGGCCATGTGAGATGAGGTGGTGGAACCTCTTGTTTTTCCTTTTCAAATTTTAAATAGTCCTAAAATATTATCCTATATTTTTTATTCCAGTAAATCCCTCTTTCAAAATCCGTTATTTTTAAAATTTAAAACAATCGGCTCCTCGTATAAATTTATCAGTGTTTTTACTTCCTCTATAGTTTTTGGCATGGGGGAGGGTAATCGAGTATGCATATCATCTGAATATATTTTCGAGATATTGATTTGGGTGATCTTAGAAATTGTAATGATGTTCATGATGGTGTTTAATGAATGGAACTTCATGAACTATGGGTCCAAATTTACCAACCAACACATGCTCCAATCCAGAATGATTTTAGGGTATCTTGTTAAAGACCACACCCCGAATTATATACTTACGCTATTCAAGTAATTTAGTTGAGATAGGAAAGGGAAATACTCTTGGATTTCGATTTTTTTCACTCTTAAAGTCATCATATTGGTGTATTCTAACCAAGCACTTCTGTTTTTCTATGACTAGAGCTCGAGGGATGTTCATCTCTTCTATATCTGGAAACCTACCACAAAACAATTTCAATGCACCATAATCTCCAATGAAGACTTTAGTCATATTGACCATGTGGGGTTTCTCATAATCACCACCCATCCTCTACACTAAAAAATCATACACTGGGGATCTTTGATGTTCTTTGGAAAAAAATTTAATTTAATAAAAAATTACTAAAATTTATAGATTCATAAGTTATTTGTCAAATTACCCTTGAAATTTTGTAGGTTTAGTTGATTATGATATTGAGTAGGCGTGTTGACTTATAGAAATAAATCTCCATGAACTTTTACATGTTTGACTTTGAGGCATGGGCGTGGAATTCAAAATCTATCTTTGAGTTTTAAAATTTTTAAGGAGGGTAGTCAATGTTTCCTATTGTGATTTGGGGGTATTCCACTAGATGATGCTAGAAGATAATTGTATTATAATCATCGATGATAATAGTGTGAATTGGGCCCTCCAAGATCTACCACCAGTGGTGTGTTGAGATTAAATCATATTTAAGTTTGTTATAATTATAGATTTTAATCTTAACATACACAAAAAATAATAATTTAATTCCATGATAATTTTAAATGTATCATTAATAACATTTAATAAAATATAATAATTTATCTGTATCGATGTGATACAATACCTAAAACTACATAATGTCATCAATAAATTCATTTTCTTCTTTATAGGGAAATATATTTATCATTTTATACTCACAATAAATGATGATTTTATATAGAAAGTTGTGGTGTGCATAATTTCACTATTGATTTACAAGAAATTATTTACATTAGAATTATTCATATAAATGTTTTGATCATATTCTCAATGATTCCTCTAGACAATTTTAAATATGGTATATGAAACTAAATATTTATTTTTATCAACATTCATAGAATATTATATATACTCACTCACAAATATTAATACACGTGACTATTTAATAGATTCATATCTTATATAATATTTAAATGGTGTCACAAGGAATATGGGTATACCCATATTTATATTTCATAACTTTTACTTTATATATATATTGTAAGTTTAATTCCAAAATTGTTGGAAGTGATATAAATGGTTAATATAAAAAAATAATTAATTAATGGTAAATCAGAATACATGGGAACTCATAATAACACAATGAGAATAAATAATTCTCTTATATATGATAAGTTAGAAAAAAACATCCATGAAATAAATCCATTAATCTCTCCATGATGGATTCCTACTATATTATTAGAAAATTGATGTTGATGTATAAATGTTTCAATATATTCCATTATAATTGATCATTTATGTCCTAAATGATCATGTGATGTGTTTAGTGTGTTACGATCTGTAAACATATAGTTCACCATAATTTTCAAAATGGTTGGAACTACATTCTAGATAACCCATTGCCCAAAAAATTTATTAGAAAAAGATAAATACACAAAACAAGAGTTTGTGACAAGTGTGTGCATCACATAGGACACCAAGAAAAACAAAAGTAAAACAATACATCCCAAAAGAAGAAAATAAAATAGGAAGGACTGTCCTCTTTAGCATATATTGGCCACATTATGGTCATTCCCTCAACCTCAAGGTGGCATCATACCCTCCATGTTGAGGAGACTCATGGGCCAACTCCATCATCCAAGATCTTATGAGTGCCCACATTATCATATACTACCTCTATCATGTCAGCATGTTGTCCTCTTTATTAAGAGGATTTTCTTAAATTACATGACATGTCATCTTCCTTACATGCTAAAGCTACCTTCTCCTCTACTGGAACATTTACATACTCTAAACAAAGTTTCACAACATGGTCATTTTAAGCTAGACAGCTTCCTTATTGATCTAAATGTATATCCCCCACAACTAGTTATTGTCTAGTGAGGTACACTTTAGAAGAAGAGGTATTGGAGCTATCAACCACCCCCACATTTTAACGAATATCCTGACTCTTTTTATGACATTACGCTTAGAAAATTCCAAATTCAAGAGTACTAATGGAGTCAATCATGGTTAATAAATTTGTAGTTTATTGAACACCTTTAACAAGATTCTACGCCATATCAGCATTCCCATCAACAACCTTACCAGAAATACATTCTCTGGCCTCATCAAAAGAATATTCATAAAGTTCATGACTACGAGGGGCATCCAAAGGTATAGGTGGAAGATCTCTGGACTTAACCTCTTGTAAAACATACTCCACATTCTTCTTCATTAGATTTTTAATAATAAAACAACCTTGACACTAGAAGGATCTTCTGAACCCCCCCCCCCCCCCTCATGTGCATTCCCATCAAGATACACATTTCCACTACATCTCTATTTCTATCCTCTTAAAACTAAGTAGGATATTCCATTTTTGAGTTGTCCACCTCCTTGCCCATAGAAAGAGTTCATGTATAAGGTGGAACCTTACCACTAGAAAAATAATGGTCCTCAATAAGACCATCTAGATCTCCTTCAGCATCACTATTAGGGCCCTCATCATCATTGAAATCACATCTATCACCATGTTTCAAATCAAAATATTATTGATCTACACAATGATCAACATGTACATTATTTATAGCATGAGTTTATTTAATTTATTGACCAAAATTACAAACCTTATCCTCATCAACTACATAAAATTTAGTTAAATAGGTGTTAAGTGATTCAACTTCTATTTTTCCATCTGCACTACTCTCATGCCTCAAGGAGTCCATGAAAATACCTTGGAGATCAGAAATATAATAATATATCATATACGCGTCGCATAGTACTTTTGAACCATTCCCCTAAAACTATACTTATTATCAACCAAGGTAAATTCAATTTAGATTTCTCAATATTTTGCACAATCTTTTTACAATTAGAGCATTTCATCCACTTGATAAAAACTTCCCTAAAATGCCTAATGAAAATTAATTTATTGAAAATGTCAGGGGAATGATCATATTCAAAAAAAAATTATAATTTAAATTGATTAGGAACAAAAAATATATATTTTCAATTAGAGGAGAACAAAGATAAATTTTAACTAGAATTATGGCATTGTTCTCATACCTTGCTAGTTCGGTCTCCGTGTCAAATTTGATAGGTGTACCAATAGTAGAAGAAAACCCCCACAGAATTTGAGGATGCCAAAATAACCAATTTAACCCCCTAATTTGAAACCAGGATTGAGTAATTGATCTACAGTCTCTTTTGGATCAAACCAAATATTGTAATCTAAGGGTACCTGGTTTAAGCTAAATAAATCCAAAACTATGGGGTTTAAATTTTATATATTTCAAGGGGAAGATGATATGAGGGAATCTCACACTAATTAAAAAAATATTCTAATTATAAAATCCTCAAATCATTAAATGTCATGATTTAATATACTCTCGCTTCACTTCATTACCCTATGGAGATAGACATCGAATGATTAAATGATTATAGTTTTCAATCCGATTGTTGAAAAATTTAGGTTTGACTTCGAAGAATGCCAAAGCAACATTATTCATGATATTTTCCATGTTCAACTAGATTCACCCCGAGAGTCAATTAAAAACCTAAATTTATAAGATTTACCTACATCAGAAGTCTTAATGTTCTTCCCAACATTTGTATTCTTGGCCAAATCTAGAGATATATTTTTTCATATCTCCTTTCCAACACAAACCAACGCTACTTGATTCGAGTTTCATTCATGTCTTCCACCACAACCCAATACTTTGTTCAATGTATCTATATGATATATGAATTGTAGAATATAAATGATGTTTAATATATATCATTGAGAATTGAGATAAAACAAAACATTATTTATTATAAATTATGTACCGCCGAGAAGTAATATATTCCCTCTTTTAAATCATTTCATTAATTTTAAATACCGGCAAATCACTACCACAGATCGTGCCTTACACCACACCAACATTTATTAGTGCTAAACATAAAGCACTGATTAAAGGGTGAAATTATCAACACTAGCAAAAATCATTGTTAAAGACAACATTTATCAGCGCTAAAAAAAGCGTTGATAAAGGTGTACCCTTTATCAGTAAATTTTTCAAGCTAATAAAGGTGGAACTTTATCATCCCTATTCTCAGCACTGCTAAAAACATTTAATAAGAAATATTACTAATATATATAACTATCATATTTATATTCATAATTTAATGTTTATTATTACACATTAACTAATAAAATCATGTTTTTAATTAATATAAATACAATATATTAATATATATGTTTTAATAATTCAAATATATATAACGATTTTAAAAAGTATTTATAAAATTATAAATTAATAAATAATTATTTAAATAATTATAAAATAATTAAATTTTATTTATTATGTTTATAATTATTAATATATATACATATATTAATATATATATTTATATAAATATATTTATAATTATATACAAATATTTATAAATATAATATTTTATAATTAGAATTATAAGTACATATATATATTACAAATGTAGTGTCACAAACCTTTTATTGAATGAAAAAAAAGTCATGACTAACGAGAGGATGGGGTCATACATGGATAAAATTCCTTCATTAAACTCAATAAGGGCCTAATGTTGTCTTAATCTTAGCTTCGAGCTCACAATATTATGAATGATTATCATTCCAATTGAAACATCTATGCCTACAACCACAACCTCTAGGAAAATAACCACTCCTCCAAGTCCTTACTTTCTACCAAAACCCATCAATGTCACTATCCTCTAAGTCAGATCTCCAAGCATCTAATTGTGCCTCCATCCACATAGTTTTCTCATTAGGTAAACTAATCTCACTCTCCTTTTCTATGAATGTTTGCACCATATTTTCCAAAACTCCTCTATCCTTCTCTTCATTAATATAATCAATAATTTCATAGAAGTTATGTGAAGTCACTTGAGATCTACCTACTGCATTAATTGATTCTTTATCATTGGGTGAAAAAACATCTAAATGTAACAAGGACTGAGACTTCATCCCCCAGTTAGAAATTTCAATTCATTGTGTATCACCATGAACCTATAAAGTGGTTGAGATAAGAAAATGAACCATTCCAGGATCCAACAGTAGCACATGTTCCTTATTTATATTTTTAATCTTCCTAGGAGATTCAACATTAATATCTTATTTTCCTCTTTGATCCCCCAAAAAAATCATCTTCTCCCCCATAAGTAGTTGATCCGCTAAGTCTTGGGTGAAAACATCATCCAATGATTGATCATCCATTATTATATTAACTCGTAAACTATTTTCTTCTTATTGAGTATCCAAGATCCTAATATTTATTTTATAAATTGTTGCGACATGTGAAGCCAATGGTGTAATCCCTAGATATGAATCAGAATGAATTTAATCATACATTATAGGCTATGTATTTTTACCAGTTCCATCCATTTCCTCTCTTCTTGGATAAATGATATTAGAAAAATTTAAAAGGTACATTCTAGGACCATATGGAGCTTTGATGGAGGATTAACATATGTTATAACCATGCCTATATAATAATTCATGTACTTCTCACCTAGGTGTTGAACCAAATTATTAACATTTGATTCTTGAGGGATAATATCCTAATCAAATTAATAGAATCATCTTACTTAATAGCATCCAAATTCCTATCCTTCACATAGATATCTTGACCTAAATCAAAAGTTCATACATCTTCTTCTGTAGTCACTCCATCGCCCTTCACATCATAATACAAAATAAGACCCCATGAAACCTTCCCTTCAATTCCAGAAATCATAGAAGGGGAGACAGTAGTAGCGTCTATGGTCATCCTTTTACCAGCCTTTTCATGTATCTTTTGATGGATGATTCTTTCAGTGGAAAAAAACTACTACACAGAGGCATATCACTGGAGGTAGTTTCAACAACACAAATGAAAAAAAAAACGAAATGGTATTTTTTCTTTAACATGGAATTATATTACAATGAATAAACATAATCCTTATTTATAGGGATTAAAATCACACCCAAAAAATGAGTGAAAATGGAGATAAATAAAAATTATAAAAATTCAGGGCAGTATGTGCCACCCAAGGCTTCAATGATGAACATGTTCAAGCCATTTTCATTGAATCTATATAGAATCTATATGAAAACTGAATGTTAATACCGTCCAAGAAAACAATTTTAATATTCCAAAATTCATCCTTAAACTTGTTTTCCTCGTGACCCATGAACTTGTGTCATATCTTGGTTTCTGACCAAAAACAATAATGACTATATTATAATCATTAGCTATATTATATTCAAAAAACACATGTAGAAGAAAATAAGAAGATCAATGGATGTGATTGAATGAATAATATAATAGCAACAGCAAACAAACTATATTCTGATGATTCAACTTGGAATTCTTCCACCTTGTACTCCCCTTATAGTATCTAATTATTGTTCATGGAATTCTATACCTCATGTTCTTTGAAATACCCCCCTCCCCTTGGTGTGGGAGTTCATCGGGACTTAGATTCTAGAGTAATGGATGGAGGATACACTATTCTTCACCATGGGAACTGAAACAAGGCTCTAATGATTTTGGATGTCTAGACCAGCATATTATTCTTTGGATACTACATCAATGAAGCTATATAATTTTTGGATAGTGTTTGTATTCGATAGAAAACCCGTTAATTTGAGGGATTGAGGTGTAGAAAATTGATTCTTCTTTCAGAGATGAGATAGGGGGATAATTTCTAAGGTGAGGGGGGTTTCCAGAATCATCATTGATATCCAGATATAAGTTGAAGAGATCATTGATGAAATATAATTTGATCACCTGGAAATTCATTTTTTCAGATAGTGTAGATTGAAATTATATTTTTTATAATTTCAACATTGTTTTTTTTAATTGAAGAATGATTTTTTTATATGGAAATATTCTTTCATAATTTTCTGTTGAAATTTTTTGTATTCATGAATTGATGGAATTTATTTATGTTATTACTATATTTTTGGAAAGAGGGGAATGGAAGAAACAGGACAAGAGCATTTATTTTTATGGATGGAAAATAGTGGAAGATTTATGTGGATAGTAGGAGACTCACAAATATAGGATAGATATTAAAAAAGGTTGGATAGGGGAACCATATGAAGTGGGAATTGAATTGGATGGAAACATCACATGAAGTGGGAATTGGATGAACTATTATAATTCTTCTTCTTCTTTCAATGCCACAACAGATGATCAATTAAATAACTCACAGATCGTGCTCAGTGAAACTCACCTTCAAACACTCTAATTGAAATGAAGGTGGTCTTTGGCAGCGAAATAAGAAGTAGATCTCACAATCCCACCTTCATCCTTCATTTAATATGACTGAAGGGGGATTTTTGTAGATGAAAACAGAACCACATAGACGTGGATCACTTGAGGTGATCGCAACAACACAAACACCAAAAAATAAAATTGCTATTTATTTCTTCTTCTTAAAATTATATAATAATGCATAAACACATAACCTATTTATAGGGATACAACACATACCAAATAAATGTGTTAGACATAGATAAATAGAATTTCCACAGATTTGGTGCAGTAGGTGACGCCCAAGCCTTCAATGCCAAAAATGTTGATGCAGATTTCATTGAATTTTCTCGGCCACTGTCAAATCAGTAAATGTTGGTGTCATTCATGAAAACATTATTTTTATTAAAACAACATCTACATATATTTATATGTTTCACTCCCTTTAAAATTATATTAAGCACAAAAAATAACTTTATGGAAATTACCTTTGGTGTGTCTAATGTATTTACACCCACTATAGAATAAAATTAATTTATCATATAAAATATTTAATTCAAAATTTAAATCCATAGTGGATAGGATCACATTACAATTAGGTGTTTATCTAAGATCTACCTCAAATAAGAAGAATATGAAATAACAAAAATTCTTCTTTCTTTTGTTGCATTATCCAATTTAATTAGTGTTCCAATTGTTAAGGCACTATCAAATAAAATTTTAGGATGCCACCAAATCCAGTTTGAAAATAGATCCAGACCTAGACATGAGTCCTTGTGTTTTTATAAACCTTGTATCCATGTACTAATCCCCTGAACCATATCACACTTCCCATCATAAATTCCACTACACCCTATTAAATGGTTTACATTATACTTTCCTCGTAAGTCTAACCACCACCTAACTACATTATTACTATATTAAAATTTATTATTTGGGATGTCTCCCCAATTTTGGTATGTATTCTCATCCATGAATGAAAATAAAAATTCTGAGGGGTGGTCTTGGTTTTTGTTTCTTCCATGAGACAGTAAATGGAGAGTAGACACAGAGAGATAAAGTTAAACTATAGAGATAAACCCATTTCTATGGGTCTTTTATTTAATTTATTATTCTATGTTTCAATATACAATTGTTTATAGTATAAACAAGATAGGATTGTTCCCTAAATACATAGGTAATTTTTTTATTAAACCCCACAATTTTTATGTTCTCTATTTATTTCATTATATATTTATGGACCTCATGTGTTTGGTGATCACTTTTTTATTCTGGATGTATATATTTTAATTTAGTTTCTTCATATATTTTGAATCAAAATGGGTTTTTCCTAATGGTATGTTGGATCAAAAATGTTCTTTAGTTGACTATTATTTACCATTTTGATACTCAACATATTTTAAAATTAGTTCTTGTATTGAAAATTTTAAATCAAAATTTAGATTGAATGATTATATAAAATTAAAAATGAAAATTGATTAGATATAAATTTATTGTTTATTTTTTTAGAAGAATCATTTTCATTATATATGATATAAAAATCAAATACATTTTCATTTTCATTATAAGTGATATAAAAAGAACAATCTATGGATACTTTATTTTGGTTATTCATCAAAATTTATATGTGATATAAAAATTTGGAATCTTTTTGAATGTCATGATGGATGAGTAATTACCTTTGGTAATTGTAGTTCCTTAAAAATCAGTGGAATCGAAATAGTAGTGACTAAAGTAGGAAAGATAAAATTTATGGATGTTTTATTTTTTTATGGGATAAAACATAACACACATAGTGTCATTAAACTTTGGGATGATGCAAAATTAGTGATTTTTTTAAAAGATTCTTGCATCATCAAAAGTGTGAAAAGTGGAAATTTATCACAAAAGGAGAAAGAACTAATGGTAATGTTTTTCAAATTGGAGAGTTTAATTACTCTTTTTTACTTGAGTTCTGAGGATGAAAAAAAAATTTGAAACTAAAGGCTTAGTAACCTTGGGTAAAAAAAATTGAACAAATATTCAAAATATTATGTTGTCTGTTTTTTCATGAATTGAAAGGAAGAGATGAATATGTTTGTGTTACTTGTCAAAAAGGGAGCATGACTAAAAAATCATAAGAGATTTGAGATTTGGTCTACCAGGCCTCTTGATCTTATTCATTATGATTAATGTGGGCATATGAGGAATCAATGAACAAAAGGAGATTTATACTTTATCAATTTTATTGATTTTTTCACTCAGATGAGAAACATCATGTTTATGAAACACAAGTCAAAGGTTGTGGATATGTCCGTTTTTTTTTTCAAAAAGATGTTGAGAAGGAAATAGTGGATTATATAAAGAAGTTGAGAGTGGATAATAGTACTAAATTCATAATAAATAATTTTCATTCTTATTTGAAAAAACATGGTATCGAACACCAGTTTAGGTCTCCCGGCACTCTAAAACAAAATGGAGTAGCAGAAAGAATGAATAAAAGTTTGGTGGAGGTGGAAAGAATGTTGTTAGAAGAATAAAAACATCCAATGTTATACTAGAGATAAGATATTAATACTATTATACTTTTTTAGAATAGATTTTTTAAAGGCTAAAATCCAACATGATTTCTTATTAAATGTTGTAAAAAAACCTTCAATAATGAACTAATTTTTTTTAAATGTCCTTTTTACCAAAAATTAAAAATCTAGATCTGTGAAATTTTGATGAGAAGATAATGAAGGAACTTTTATGGGTTGTACACCCAATAGAAGAAGTTAAAAGTATTGGAACAAATTTTTAAAAAAGTTGGTGGACTCATATTATGTGAAATCAATTGAGAATCCAACTTCTTTAAAAAAAAGTTTCTTGAAATGTTGAGGAAGAAAATTGAAATTTTCCAAAGAAATTGAAAGTGATAAATGTAATGTTCTTGAATATTAAATTAAATATTGTGATGAGTAAAGTGAATGAGGAAGAGGAAATATAGAATTTCCTACAATTCAAAAACATGTTGAGACTCAAAATATTTTTGGGAAGTAGAATGCTCCAGTTCAGACCAAAAGAAAGACAAGATTTGAAAATAAAACTTCACTCATCTCAAAAATTGAAATGAAATTAGTTTCGAAAACTATTAACTGAAAATATTGGTTGAATGTTTTGAATGAATATTGGATAAAATTGAGAAAAATGAAACATTGTTACTTTTCCCACATCTGAATTGTGAAAATGTTATCAGAACAAAATTAATTTAAAGATACAAGTTGAATGAATATGGAGAAGTTTCAAGAAATAAAGCAAGGATTGTTTATAAATTATATTCATAGGTTGAAACAGTGGATTTGGATGGGAACCTTTCCCCCATTTCCAGGTTATAATCTATAAGAATGTTTCTAGTAGTGGATGCTCATCGTAATGACAATGTGTATCAGATGGATGTAAAGTCCGCATTTCACAATGGAGAAATTGAAGAATATTATTTCATTGAGAAACATTATGTTTTTCTACTGAATGGGGATGAAAAAAATGTATTTAAACTAAAGAAAACTGTTTATGGTCTGAAATAATCTCTACATGCATAGTATTATAAAGATGAAATTTTTTGAGAAAGATTATTTTTTTAAGGAAAAGTTTATATAAAAATATATCTAAAAGATATTGAATTCATACCTATAATTATAATGGTGTATGTGGATGAAATAATTTTTTATAGGGATAGAGGAGGTGTTTCTAAAAAATTTATAATGAAATGAAAAGGAACATTGAGAATTAAAATTTAGAAGAATTAACAGTATTCATTGGTTTATAAGTTTAACAAAAAAATACATCTTACAATATCATGAAATATAAATTTTCTCAGAATGGTATGGTTTTCTAGTTACTAAGGATTTTGACTTAGTATTAGTTGATAATAATGATCCATTATCCTACAATGAATTATTAAGTGGAATAGAGGTTTCCATGTGGTAAGAAGCCATAAATTATGAAATGCATTACATGTACCAAAACCACGTATGGATTTTGGTAGATAATCCAGTGGATGTAAATACCATTGGTTACAAATGGTTATTCAAGAATAAATTGGACATGGAAGGACATTTCAGTACCTATAAGGCATGACTAGTTATAAAAGTGTTTAAACAGTGTCGTGGAATTTACTAGGTCAAAACCTTTTCCCTAGTTTCTATGTTTCAATACCTCAGAATTCTACATTCCATTGTGGTTTACCATGACTATGATATTTTGGAAAATGGATTTCAAAATAGGCTTCCTTCATGGGAACCTTCTAGAAGATGTCTTCATGACACATCCTAAAGGGTTTGGGAATCCAAAGCATTCCAATAAGATATTCAAGATGAAAAATCTATTAATCAATTAATGAAATCTTCTAGGTCATGAAACATTTTTTTAGAGGAATCCAAAATGGAATTCGGTTTTATAAAGAATGAATGTAGGTTTTTTTCGAAAAATGATTAATTATTCATCATATGATATTAAGATTCTAGTTTCCAAACTTATTAAGTTTACATTAAGTCACAACTATAAGACATCTTCATTATGAATGGAGGTGTAGTGCACAAGAAGAGCTCAAAGTAGGATTTAGTATAAGATTCTACAGTAGAGTCAGAATATATTGTAGCTTATAAGGCATCTAAATAAAAATTTGGTATGTTCAATTTTATCCATGAGCTTTATGTGATACCTATTAGAAAATATCTCATCACAATCTATTTTGATATAATATAGCAGTGGCTCTTGTAAAAGATCCAAGGTCACATCAGCGGACATAAAACATACTTTAGAAGTATCATCTCTTAAGGGATTTTACTCAGAGAGGGGAGGTTATAGTGATCAATATTTCCATAGTATACAATGTGGTGGACCCCTTGACTAAATCCTTGACTCATCAGATGCATAACTATCATATGAGGTCTAGTGAACTAAATGGTATAAGCAGATGGATCTAATCCAAGTGGGAGTTTTTTAGAGTTGATGTCATAGAACCAACTATTTTTACATTTATTATATGAATATTTGATGTATTGAATATTAAATTAAACATATTATACATATTATTAATTTTTCTACTTTAAATTAATTTAATAATGTCCTAGATTGTTTTTTTCATTGATAAGGTCATAGTAGTTCCCCACTATAATGAGAACCATGAACTTATATTGATATATTCTTAATATAGTTCTACGGTTAGATAACATACTATGATGTGAAACATATTATATAGACCTTAAATTACAAGTACTCATTTTAAGATGAAACTCCTTCTCATGAAGTTCACACTTGGTAATCTCTAATATGGGAGATTATGAGAACAAACCGACCAGTAAGAATTGTGCATGTTTTTGTGTCATCATATATTCTTATCTATGAGCATGTGTAATGGTCCATAGACTTTAAGATTATCATAAATGCATGTCACAACTCGAACTCTTAGATTTGAAGAAATAAACATACTTTCCATATTTTGGTGGGAAGTATGGCACATTGGGTGAGTCAGGAATATCATTTTATTACTAGATAATTCAAGGAAGTATTTGTACATTACATTATTATGGACGTTGATATGTCGACCCTTTGATTGAAAAAGAACTGTTTCCAAAAATTACATGTCCATGGTATAATGATGATATTATTTTAGATAGTTAAATAATGATGTATCGAGCATATAGGTTGATTACATGGTCATGCAACCTGCTTAATGATATATTTTGACAAAGGGATTCTATTACACAGTATTTGTTCATATATTTTTTTCATCGTTGTGACTTTATGTTCCTTATATTGGGTGCCTTGGCCCATTTATTTACAGTAATCATGTCTTTTAGGGAAGCCCGCCTAATGACAACGATAAATAATCCTAGAGGTTCACATGCTATGTTTTTCTGTTAGTCGTGATTAAATTCTATATTAATTTAATTAATGCAATAAATATTATTCTTAATACTGAGAAATATTTTTATTCAAATAATATTGATCGTATAAATTTAATAAATATTTATTCATCATATTTGGAATAATATTTATTTATTTACTTATTTAATACATAATAAATATTTATTTACTAGTTTGTGAATAAAATATTTATTTAAGATAATGAAATATTTATTTGGGTGATCAATAAATTCAAGAGGATTTCGAACGAACCAAGAACATTTCCATTGATAAAATAATCATTTATGTGATGATAAATATTATTTATCCATTTAGTGCAACTTGACAGACCAAATAATAATAATATTATTATTATTATATATTATGGGATTCCTTTAATGATTATAAATATATTTAATATCTATTATGAAATTAATTTTTTTCACTGAAATCTCATCTCTATAAATAGACAGCTATTTATATTATGTAAAGCATTCAAAACCAAATCCATGTTTCAGAATACATAATTGTTGCACAAAATGAATTCTCTCTCAATTCCTCCCCCTATATCCCTCTCAAGAATGAGAAACCCAATGTAGAATTTATTCGATACTATAGAACAAGTGATCAAGAATAAACAATGAATGACTTCCAATTCACCATGCTAGCACCCATAGAATTATTGGTGTTTCTCAAAGACCATTAGAGAATATGTGGATCACTTCTAGAGGGATTCTACTCTTGGATCCGTACAAGCGCAATGACGGAAATCCAGAAGGGTTATTTCAGATGATCAACAATCATCAATGAAGAAAGTTCCCAAGACCACGTATTTATTTCATTAGATATTAAATAAATTAATTATAAATTTGATGTTAAAGATCCTCATTCTTAGTTTCAGAAAATGTTTATTAAAAGATATTTTAATATATCACCTTCCACCACAATGCTTTTGTTGCACCAGAACCAACAATATGTTCGACTAAGGAGATCATTATCTTATTTCAGCGTATCATTCAAGCTAATAAGTAGTTCCATAAAACTAGCATCAATACATCCATTTCATACTTTCAAATTATACAGCATCAGTATGGCTAACAATGTTTTATATTTAGTGCAACCAACATATAATGGTGTCTCTTCACAACTCTTTAACTTGTCAAACAATTTAAGAAAATTATAAAGTTTATCTTCAAATGTTCTTGTCATTTCCACAATATGATATTTATCGGCATTCACATCCACAATCACATAATTGATACATTCTTCTCTATTTTCCACACTGGTAATCATATAAGATTATCCATAAAACACATTGCTATCTTAGTCACTATAAACAATTACTTTTCCCCATATTGAATCCAACATTTATATCCTCAATCAATTCCGTGATAGCTCATGTGTTATTATGACTACTTGGGACTAATTAGTTATGAATAACAATAGAATAAACACGAAAAAATTATTTGAGAAGGGTTATATTCATGATCTTTTACAAACATGATGAAATATTTCCCTCCATATTCATATTATTATTTCATACGATTATAAACCATCCATTATTTATTCAAATTAAACCTATTTGATTTTTTAATATTAATATATAACAAAATAAATACACAAAAGATGTTCAATTTAACATGTATCTCATTAATTTCATGAAATAAAATTGAAATATTGAAAAATGGTTTATCATCCCACATGATCAAAAACCAAAACAATTTAAAGGAAATTTATATATAAAAATATTGAACATAATAATTGAAAAAAAAATAAAAGCTATATTATTTGAAAACCCTTTTCAAAATAGAAAATAAGAATAATGAATATAATAATTGTTTCACAAATAAAAAATGTATTATTATATTTTTTTAAATCAATAATCCATGAATTTGAGAAAATCATGGTCCTTCTATGAGACCCAAGGGATTTAAAATACAACAATGTGAGTAAATGTTTTTTTAAATGGAAAACTGTCTAAATTTGGAATTTTTTGTGTAAACAAGAATTTGAGATTTTAGAAGGGGGTTTGAAGTAGAATTTTAAATGTATAAAAATACTTCTATAACTCATTTTGGAAGTTAAATTTTAATTTTATGGTTTTGAAAAAATATACAAATATATTTTATTTTTGAAATATTTGAACATATAATGATAATTGTAAATGGGTGTACATTATTAAATATGACCAGGAAGAGAATTTTTATGACAAGCCATAGTATTCAAAGGTATTTTTTTAAAACACCTTGGAACTTTACCAACATAAAATATAAATATTAAATTCAATAGGTTTGAAATTTCCCAACAAAATCATTCATTATAAAAGAAGTATCATCTCAAACATAAATGATATAAGATATTTGGTTGCCTATTTTTGGTTTTCATCACCCACATAGTTTATTTTTGTAATGAGAAAAAATAGTTGAATATTACCCAATATCCCAAAACCAGAGACCGTGATATTTGATGTTCATGTTTCTCTACGTGTTTCGTACATAGTGTCCAATTGATCGTTAAGAAAATTATTCATACATTATATTCATGAATCTTGAGGATTTTTTTTAAATAAGAATTCTTAATACATGCAATCATCCATGGTAACAGAATTTTAATCACTAATAAACAACATCACTAATTACATTTCCTCAACCCTTCATGTAAATTACATACGAATATGAATCTAATCTTCATGTTTGTTGAGTTACCATGCATAACGACCATTTAAACATCTATTTCATCATATATAAAATAATGATGCACAATCCTCTTAAAAAGATGAAAATTATTTACTTCAAAAATGTGTTGGCATGGGTGTTTCATAATGGATTTAATGCATTTGAGAAGAAAATAAATCACCCAAAATGAATTCATTTATATAGCTTATTAGACCTCATCAAGTTATATACCCAAACTGGGGTGGGGTGAATCTAAATATTGTTGTTTGGTATTTTTCTTTCCTTGATCGTGATCTTGATCTCTATTTCTGAGGAACACATCATTCCATTCCATATATATCTACCTTCAAAAATTAATGGGAAAAAAGATATTTTTATTTTAACATTGATTACCTAACCATGGAAAATCCATGGACTATTAATCAGTTGAGTATGGTTGCACTGAAAAATCTATGTTCACGTCAGTACATATTATTCAAAAATGGAGAGGTGATAATGACCCTCTAAAGTCACTATGAAAAATATGATCAACAAAAAAATACTCTTCTTTATATATAGGATATCAATACTCTGTCTTTGGGGAGAGGAAGAAGTAGTGATTTGTGGGGTGGTTGTGGGTTTGAGAAATACATAAAAACAATATTTGAATAACATACCTTTAGTTTTGTGGGTCCTGCTTCATTAAAAATCTTCATAAACAAAGATTCGCCAACAGTGAAGTTCAGTGAGGCGATATTGGGGTTCCGCAAGGTGGTGGGTGAGGAAGCAGTGGTGTTCAGCAAGTTAGTGGGGGAAAGGCGGTATTGGGGTTCAGAGAGAGAAACAATATTAGGAATACGGTTCGACGAGAGTGATGGAGATAGTGGGGTTAAACAATAGTGGTTAAGGAGAAGTAGTTGGAAGACATGAGAGCTTAAAGGTGTGAGAAGAACACATCTGGTTATGGTTTTTTTATGAGGTCTTAGACTTTTATTATAATTTTCAAAAAATCACTGATAAATAGTCATTTTATCACTACTAAAATACAAAACACTGATAAAGTAACTTTTTATCAGCACTTTTTTTGCACTAATAAAGATACACCATTATCAACCCTAGAAAATAACTCATAAAATGGGCCTTTATAGTGATAAAATTCTTGCACTGATAAAGATAAGTATTATCAGTGTGTTTTAGTACTGATAAATGGACATCGTTTTCAGTGCTAAAAAAGTGTTGATAAGGATCTAATTTTAATAATTTATTTATATTATTAAATATATTTATAAAATTATATATATAATAAATTAGTATAGATTTATTTAAAATTATAACTATACATAAATATATTTTTTAATTATAATTATAACTACAAATAAATATAGGGGAACAATGGTTGGGGATCCCATGATGGAGCTCGAGATTCGGTTGAAGGGGATCACATCGACCTTGCTAGAATCTGAGCTCTTGGATCTGAAGTCCTCTAATCATTCATCACATATCCCTAATGCATTGGATTCATCGAATCTGAGAGTAGAGGGTTCTACTTATGCGAAAAAATTAATAGCATGGGTTTTGGAGATCATAGCGACTATGATGACCAGAATCCATCATTGAAGGGGATATCGTCGACCTCACTGTCATTATTGGGTCTAACTGTCTTTGACGTGCTTTCATCTAGAAACCTCGGCCTTGAGGATTCACTTTCCATTGATGAAAATACATCAATAGGTTCTCCAATTTCATTGAATCCATTGAGTAAGAGTGTTCCTTTCACGAAAGGCCATTTTTCATCAAAGGCATATAGACCCCATGCATATTGTGAATCCTGGATTTCCAAATTTGATGATGGGAGATTTACTATTATCTATCTTATTGGGCATTTAATACTCTATTAGGGTGATAAAACAATGAACACTATGGATTTGAAGATTACGGTATCCTGGATTTGGGGTTTTCTGACTAGAGGATAGTCTCTATTGGGAGTGGCTACTTTCATCTTCTTTTCTTCTCTACAAATCATAGATCGAGGGCATGGAGCAGTGAGTTCTACACTTTTAAACCAAGAAATTTTCAAATATCAATTTGGGATTTAAATTTTAATCCTTTTATATAGAATCATTTAAATGTACATATTTGTGTTAGAATTCATGGTTTAGTCTTGGTGATTTTACATCCTTAAATTTTAAAAGATTTAGTTTCTTGTATCTGAAACCCTATAATATGGAAGAGAATATAGTGCATGGAAAAAATGGTTATATTTTAGAGTTTTGGTTGATGTAGACATGCAGAATATTTTACCTGATTGTTCCACATTTCGGGAAAGGGTGAGAAATTTGAGGTTGATATTGAAGATGAGTCAATTCCAATATTTTGTTAATTTTTTATGTTAGTGGGGAATGATGTTTCGGAATGTAGAAAGGTGAGAAAAATCTAGATGATTGTGGGGTCTTCCTCCAAATCCGACCAATGGAAAAAAGGACATAAAACCTTCTGGTAATGACAATGATATGACCGGTCTTGTCTCTTTAAATGGGAAAGGATCAAGCAATGGAAGAAGGTCATTGGCTCCGTGAAATGTATCCCAATGCAGGATACTTCATTCGCTTAGTCATCTAGGCTTTCAGGAAAAATGGGGTGAAATATGTTATTTAGAAATATTTTGGTGTTGATGCACCTGCTGACCATTTTTCAATGGGGAGGGTTAGATCCCCATTTGGTTGGGAGACTACTTCTTCCTTTCGTGATGTACTTTTCAGAGGACTTCAAGCCACTTATGTAGAGAAATGTAATGAGTCTGATTTAGAACATGAGCCCTAAATGAATGTTGATTCTTGGTTTTGGGAGGAGCGACATTCTTCTAAAAATAGGAAAGAGAAAAAGGATGACCCTCTCGCCCTTTTCAAGGTGAACCCGAATAGAGTTTCTATTTTTAGGGTTTAGCCTGCATATAGGTGTTTCCAGATTTGAGATAAGATATGTTTTTTATTTTGAGATATCTTTTATCATATCACACAGATAAGGTTACATGTGTATCACATTGGGAGATATATCATTTATATCTATTTAGATGAGATATGTGTTTGAATCTTAACATGGAAGATACATGGTGATTTGAATATTTAAGATATTATATTTTATATCTTATCTGTATTTGAAAAAGGAAAAATTGAAGCTGATAAAAGGGTAATCAGTGAATCAAGGAAGGTGATGATTTGGTGTTGCGTGGCAACCTAAGGAGAGCAGATACTTGGGTGACTATTTTCTTGGGTTTGGGAAGTAGCGAGTAGTGGGAAATCAGGATGTTCAATGAGGTGTTGCAACGATGCTATGACTTCGAATTTGATCTCTAAAGGGTGACATATTGTCACGGACTATTATCATAGAGGTGAAAGAGGCGTATCAGGGTGTGGCTTTTCGCACAGGTTTTTACATTGTATTTTTTATTCAAGTCTCGAGTTTAACTTGGATTTTGTTACTCTCTGATTCATAGTGAATTTTCTCAGATTTTCCCCTTGGTTTTTGAATCCATCGAAAGGAGGGTTTTTCCAAGTTAAAAATTTATATCCTCATTTTTTATTCTATTGTTTGGTTTCGCGCTTTGTTTAAATGAGTTATTCTCACAAATTGTTGTTGTCGCAACTGATTTTCTATATGAAGCCAGTCCATCTCTGACCCAACATCTGGTTTCAAAGGGAGGTTATCTATGTTTTATTGTTGATTAATATGGGGGATTCACACTGTGGTGTTTCTGCTCACATTAAACTGTTCAATGAGAAATATAATTTTACACATTGGCAGTGAAGTGTTAAAAAAAATTTGGCCCGTGAGAAGACAACAAAGGCATTGAAGAATAAATCAGAGTAGTCGGAGATGATGAGCGATGGTGATTGGCATGATATGCGAGAGTTGGTGACAAGCACGATTCAGATGTATTTGGGTGATAATACACTGCATGAAGTGATGAATCTGATAGATCCGGAGGAGATTTGGGCGAAGCTTGAAACCATGTATAAATCAAAATCCATCAAAAAATCGTTTATATATGAAAAAATGGTTGTATCATTTGCAAATGCCAGAGAATGGAGATTTAGGAAATCATCTGGATGAGTTCACCAAACTTTTAATGGAGCTGCCTTTGGTGGTGGTCAGGATCGATGATAAGGGTAACACAGTACCTATTGAAATGGAAGAAGAAGACAAGGATGTTCTTCTTTTGGGTTCGTTTACTAATTTATATGATAATCTTGTCACCACATTGCTGTTTGGGAAAGACACACTGAAGTTGGATGATGTGATTTCATTGTTGCTGATGAACGAGATTTGAAGAAAGACCAATGATGGTGAATCTTCAGGTAATGGTGGTACTCTGTATATGACAAATGGATGCAGTAATCATATAGGTCGGTCGAAGATAGGAAGAGTGTTTATGTGCTTGTTTTGAAATAAGGAGGGTCATGTGCAGAGACAATGCTATGAATTGAAAAGGCTTAAGGACGAAAAGAAGGCGCACGCCACCGATTCTGAGGATACCTGCATAAGTCTTGTTTAGGGTGAGGGTGATTTACTTTCATTAGGCATTGATTGTTGCAGGTCAGATTTGTACACCGAATGGGTGGTGGATTCCGTAGCATCGTATCATATTTCACCAAAGATGGGGATATATTCTTCATATGAAGATGGTGACTTTGGTAGATTGAAGATGGGAAATAGAGATTCTGTTGATGTCATTGGTGTTGGTGATATTTGTATCACTACGAATGCAGGTTGAACACTGAAAATGAAGGATGTGCACCATGTTCCTGGTATTCAATAAAATTCGTTATCTGCTAGTGCTCTTGATACTAATAGATTCAGGGGTTACTTTGGTTGTGTAAGATGGAATTTTTCCATAGGATCTATGATTTATGCACGAAGTAAAATGGATTACATGCTTTACAAGATAGATGTAAAGGCATGAAATGATGTGATGAATCCAATTTCAAAGATAATGTTGTCAGATTTGTGGCACAGGCGATTGCCGTGCATGAGTTGAAGAACGGTTGCTATGTTGAAGAAGGTTTGGAAGCTGAAGCATATCATGGCAGGTGTTTCAAATCTTACACCTAATTCTTCTTCTTCATAGAGTTCCAATATTGAATAAATAATGGAAATCAAAGATCGAGGTGATGCGCTGAGAGTTTTTGACTGCTCGAAGGATGTTTAGCAGAGGGATCAAGTAATTCCGGAAGGTGCTCCAGATTATGTGGTGATCACAATTATGGGGAAGACATTTATTATTGATTCTGTTATTGAATATACAGAAATAGGTATGAAGAAGACTTTATTATTTGGATTTATTTTTCATGGGGAGATTTTAGACTTCCGTCAGAGATTCAAAAGTGGGATGTCATATTTTTTTCAGAGGATGGAAGTTTGTGCGAAACCAACCGGTTTTCCTTCCAACTGAGTTTGTCAGATACGATCTCCTTCTTCGATGGGCTGAAGGCAGAGAATGTCAGGGTTTAGAATGTATGTGGGTGTTTCCATATTTGATATATGATATGTTTTTGATTTTGTGATATCTTTTATCATATCACACAGATAAGGCTTCATGTGTATCTCATGGGGAGATATATCTTTTATATCTATTAAGATGAGATATGTGCTTAAATCTTAACAATGAAGATACATGGTGATTTGAAAATTTAGGATATTATATTTCATATCTTATCTTTATTTGAAAAATTAAACACACTGACGCCTATAAAAGGGGAAGCAGCGAATCAAGGAAGGTGATGATTTGGTGGTGCGCGACAACCCAAGGAGAGAAGATACTTGGTTGACTGTTTTCTAGGGAATGGGAAGCAGCAAGCAGCGACAAATTAGGTTGTGCAACGAGGTGCTACAACGAAGCTGTGAGTTCGAATTTGATCTTCGGAGGGTGACTTATTGTCATAGACTATTAACAGAGAGGCGACAGAGCCATATCAGGGTGTGGGTTTTCACAATGGTTTTTACGCTATATTTTCGATTCAAGTCCTTGGTTTAACTTGAATTTTTGTACTCTCTAATTTATAGTGAAATTTTTTGGAGTTTCCCCGTCCTTCATTAATCATTCGAAAGGACTGTTTTTCCATTTTATAAATTTGTGACCCCATTTGTTATTCTGCTGATTGGTTTGGCGTTTTGTTTACATTACTGATTCTCACAAATTATTGTTGTCACAACTGAGATTATATTTGAAACGAATATATTTCAGACACAACAACTATAACGTCTAAGGATGTAGTTACAACCCATTTATAGGAACATGGGGAAACTAATTAATAAAACTACCAAGTGAATATTGGGCAAGACATTGATGATAAAACTACTGAATTGGTGAGGGAGGAAATGAAATGGGCATGGTAATAGCCCAAGTCTTGGAAATGTGGTCGGCATCCGAAATGTCAGGGTCAAGGATGTTTTTGTTATGATTAGGTTGAAATTTTAGAGCATCGTTGTTCCTTGCGACAACTGACTATTGAACAACAACAGCTTAAAAATAAGTACACTCTGCTCTTTGACCATAAGAATTCAGTCAGAGCGGAAATATACTAATGATTATTGAATATGATGATGGTTTAATCTCTTTTCATTTGTATTTTCCTATTTTGTATGATGGCATGTCTCTTTGTTTGACCCCATCCCTTCTCTTCGTGTTCTTTTCCATTTTTTTATAATAAATTTTTTGGAGCGGGTTTTCCTGCCTCTAGAACCTTTTCCGCATAAATAAATAAATATTTATTTATAATTATATATCCAACAACTATATTTATAAATATTTATATATAAATAGATAATTATATATATAATCATAAAATTATATATATTATAAATATATTTATTTATTTGTTTATAGTTATATAAATAATAAAAATAGTTATAACTATTTTTATATATTTATATAAATATATGTATTTATAAAATTATTAATATTATAAATTTATATATATAATTATAAAATGATAAAAAAAATTATATTTATTATAATTATAATTATAATTATAAATAATTATATATATATTTAAAAAATTGCAAAATTATAATAAATTTAATTACTCTAATGTTATAATTATATTCATAAATATATATTTATAATTAAATATAATTATATAATTATGTAAATAATTATAATATTATAATAAATTCATTTATTAAATTTATAAATTTATAATTATATATAATAAATATTTTAAGTATATATACTAAATATTTTAATTATATATATTTATAAAATTAGAAATATAATAATTATATTTATTATAATTTTATAATTAATTAAATATTTATTTAATTATTTATAATTAGAACTATAAATAAATCAATATTAATTTATAATTATAAAATTGTAATAAATATATTTATTATATTTAACATTTTATAATTTTTTATAATTAAAATATTTATTATAATTTTATATTTATTTCAATATATATATATATATATTTATAATTATAATTATAAATTTTTTTGTATTATTATAAATATATGTATATATTAATAAACATATTTATATAATTATATAGTAGTTGGGGTTTGGCTTAGTTGTAAAGCAACATCATAATACTACATGAGGTAGGGAGTTCAAAACCAATTAGGCGTAGGGTAATTTAGAAACATTGTAGTCGTGGACGATCTACAGCACCGATGGCACTAGTGTAGTGGTGCGTACTGTAGCGGTGACAACAATGTATCAGCCCGGGTACTGTAGAAGAAGTATTCACAGGTGGGCCTTGAGATAAAAATTGGAATTTCAGGGCCATGTAATGGGTTTTTTTCTTATTGGGATTACATTCCATGTACGGAATAAATAATGGTTTGATTGGTGGGATATCCCTTGAGGGCTATGGGATGTATTTTCCGGCCCGGGAGTGTGCTGTGTTTGTGTTTAACGTAATTGTACCCCTAAGCACCTGATATATATATTTATACAATTATAAATATAATAAAAATATTTATTATAAATTTGTAATTATTTAAATATTTAAATATTTATTTATATTTATAATTTCAGTTAATTATATATATATTTGTATTTATGATTTTAATTATAAATAAATACATTTATAAATATTTTTATATAATTACAATTATATTTACATATATATATTTATATATTTATAAAATATAATAAACATGTTTATTATAATTTAATAATCAGTTATATATATATATGAGTATAATTATAAATAAATATTTTTATATAATTATAAATATAATTATGAATATATTAATAATATAATAATAAGTATATTTATATTAATTTTAAAATTATTTAAATATATATATAGAATAATTATAATTAGAAATTAATATATTTCAAATGTATTTATATATTATTATAAATTTATAATTAGAAATATAAAAAATATATTTATTATTTTAATACATTTATTATAATTTTAGAAGTATTTATGGGAACATAATAAGTTAATGGGTATAACGTGAATGAATTGAACCTAATAACATATAGATTATAAAAAACGAGTCATCACATATATATATGGAAATGATGACAAATAAGGGTGTCAATGTATAAATGAACATTCATGAGTCATAAACACATAACATATGCATGTGTCCTGATAATATTTCCAATCTTAACATTTGGAACATAAAAACCCACAATCATGTTCACAAATAAGCTTACGCTCATTTAATGCCAATTATAAATACTCACACATCAATGTATGAACATAAATAACTTCAATCATGTCCATGCATATTATCATTGTCTCTTGATAAATACATTAATTTATCATATTAATTGAAAACATTTATTAATTGAATTATATATTTCCTTAGGAAATTACAATTATAAATCAATAGATTTAAAAATTATTAATTTTAAATTAAAAATATATAATTATAAATATAAAAAATATATTTATTATTTTGAAAAATTATTATAAGTTTATAATTATATATATATACACATAATCCTATAAATAGTTTTTTAAAACATTATATATATATATTAATTATTAAAAAAATATTAATTATAAATATGCGTTTTGTAATTATTGAATATAATTAAAAATTATTTTTAATTTAAATATAATAATTATATATATATATATATATATATTAAGAGTATTTTTTATTAAAAACTTTTCTTAATTATTTTTTTAGCATTGAAAAATGTTACCTTTATTAGTGCTTTTGGAAAGTTCTTATAATAGTGCGACTTTTATCAGCGCTTTCTTCTAAGCATTGATAAAAGTCGACACATCCCTTGTCCGGATCTGTGGTAGTGTAACTAAGAACATATCAATTGAATAAATAAATATATTTAAAATAAATAAGAAAAAATTCCTCTAAATGATGCTTCGCAAAAAAAATTGGCACTTCTCTTAGGCCACCAGAACCACGACACACAAAGGAACCTTCTTTTAGAGTGATAGAGAGTGTAATTTAGAGAGATTAGGGTTTTTTGAAGTGATGAGGTGGGGGGGTCCCTTCTTTAGGTACTTATGGGAAAGGCGGTAGGGGTGCAACTTTTCACCTTTACATTAGGTGAAAGGTGGAACCCACTGCTGTTGTTCAATTTATTTTAGGCAAAATGAAGCACCTCCCATATATCATTACCTTATCATCGATATGAGTCGATGATAGGAAAAGGAAGAAGGGGACGTTCCGTCTTTCGGACACATAATTAATTTTTCAACCAATATTTATTTTGAATTTTTATCAAAAAACACATAAACACCCTTGGGAGAGAATAATGCTTTTATACCAAGGGTTATAGAGGCAACATGAGAGGAGGGCTCCCTCGGCCTGCCTTCAGGATGGGAATGTGCACACTTCATGTTTTTTTCTTCTTTTCAAATTATAATTAATCCAAAAGTCGTATCCCATATCCAGTCAATCCCACCTTTTATGCCTGTTATTTTGGAAATTTAAAAAAATATGCCTCTAATAAATTTAATACACGGTATGTTCTTCCTTCGTAGTTGAAGATCCAGGCTTCGGGGTAGGGTAATTGGGCATGCATACAATCTAAAATGGATTTTTAATAGGTTTTTGAATATTTTTTATTTAAATGGGATTGGGTCACCAATATTTTTAAAAAAGGGACTTGAGATGCGTGAAACCTATTTACGTATCCTTCACAAAGTGGATGCAGGATGAATGAACGAGGTTCTTGTATCCTCCAGAAATTTTTTAATTTTTTTTACTATTCTGTATTTTTAAAATTTTTATTTTATATTTTGTTTTGTTTTGTTTAAATATATATGTGTAATAAAAAATTTCAACTGAATTTATCTACTATTTAATATCCAACAGTACTGTGATTACAGTATTGAAGATTCAAACAAAAACCCTAACCCAGGGATCCCTTTTATATGAGGGTTTCCCAGAAATCATTCTTCATTTCTGATGTGGGATTCATGTTCTCCCTTTCCTGCACAGAACATTCTTCATTTTTGGGGCCGGATTCTTAAATTTTTCTGGTACATGGATTTGAAAGAATACAAAAAACAAACCATAAGACCAATATAAATGAAACCAAAAATATAAATTAAATATATAAGAAATAGTTGAAAATAAAAAGAATTTCATAAAAATTATTGATGAAAAATAATTTATAAGCTTTCAAAACCACTGTCATAAAACTTAAAAATGTTTCTAGTATGTAACTTTGAAAACCTATAAAATAAAAACTATAAGACCATTATAAATGGAAATTAAAACTTTAATTAAAAATATAAGAAATAGTTGAAAATAAATAGATTTCCATAAAAAATGTTGATGAAAAATTAGTTATAAGATTTCCAACCCACCTTCTTGGAACATATAAATATTTCAATTATGGGGCCATGAAAGACCGTAAAATATAAACTAAAAGATGAATAAAAATGAAACATAAAACATGGATTAAACATATAAGAAATAGTTATTAATGAATTAGTTAATTAGTAATATAATTATTAATTATATAATTATTAATTAGTTAATAATTAATATAATTATTAATTAGATAATAATTAATATAATTATTAATTAGTTAATAATTAATATAATTATTAATTATTAATTATTAATTACTAATATAAAATAATTAATTAGTTAATTTGTAATATAATTATATAATAATTAATTAGTTAATTTGTTATATAACTATTAATTAGTATATAATTAATTAGTTAATTAGTAATATAATTATTAATTATAATTATTAATTATAATTATTAATTATAATGATTAATTATAATTATTAATTATAATTATTAGTTATTAATTATTAATCAAATAATAATTAATTTGATAATTAGTAATATAATTATTAATTATTAGTTATATAACTATTAATTAGTTAATTAGTAATATAATTATTAATTATAAATATTAATAATTAATTATATAATAGTTAATTAGTCAATTAGTAATATAATTATTAATTATTATTACTATTACTATTTAATTATTATATAGTAATTGATTAATTAATTTTTTATATAATTATTAATTATTTAAAAAATTAATTAACTTATTAGAAATATAATTATTAATTATAAGCATTCATAATAATTATTAATTATTAATTGTTAATTATTAATTATTAGTTATGTAATAAGTAATTAGTTAATTAGTAATATTATTATTAATTATATAATAATTAATTAGTTAAGTAGTAATATAATTATTCATTATAATTAGTAATATGATTTTTAATTGTCAATTATTTTGTAATTAATTAGTTAATTAATTATATAATTATTAATTATAATTATTAATTACTAATATAAAAAATTTAATTCGCTAATTCGTAATAGAATTATATACAAATTAATTAGTTAATAGGTAATATAATTATTACTTATACAATAATTAATTAATTAATTAATTAATTTGCAATATAATTATACTGTTACAATTACTAATTTTAATTATTAATTATTAATTATTAATTATTAATTATGTAATAATTAATTAGTTAATTAGTAGAATAATTATTAATTATAGTTAGTAATATAATTACTTATTGTCATTATTTAATATTAATTATCTAGTTATTAATTAGTTAATTAGTAATATAGTTGTTAATTATAATTATTCATTATGATTTTTAATAATTAATTATTAGTTATTAATTATATAAGAATTAATTAGTAAATTAATAATATTATTATTTATTATAATTATTTATTATTAAATTTATAATAATTAGTTAGTTAATTAGAAATATAATTATTACCTACTAATTTTTAATAATTTATTATATAATTATTTATTAGTTAATTATTAATATAATTATTAACTATTAATTATAGATTATTAATTAAATAATTATTAATTATTTAATCATTAATATTATTATTATTTACATAATTTATAATTTATAATTATAATTAAAAATTATATTACTAATTATAAAATTAATTATTATATAATTAATAATTATATTAATAATTTTTTTTAAATGGGCCAAGGCCCTTTTTATTAAAAATAGAAACAAGAAAACAAAAAGAGTGAAGTAGTAAAATACACACAAGTCATTGGCCCTCATTATGAATGCCCAATTTTTTCGTACCTTGTCCGCAATCTTTCGTTCCGCATCCCATAAGGCGCCCTGATAAAAACCACGACCTCGCCCATGTCTCCGACCCCGGGAGTGAAGCGCTTCAAGATTCCTTGCTTGTTGAAGAAGGCTTTCAATGTCTTCATCCGAATTTGAATCCATAGAGTGTGTTTCATGTTGCATTGAACTCAAGTCTGCTCGACCTCGTCCTCACCCACGATTGCTAGGGGGTCGTCCACACTTAGCATATTTTTAAGAGTCATCATCCTTCTTTGCAGCAGGATCTAAGTCTGTCATGGGGGGCTCCACTGTCATCTGCTGATGTTCCAGCAGCCTTAGTGGGGAGTGCAAAGTCGAGGTTTTCACCTCTTTCTGAGGAGGTTCAACAACCACAGCCTCCAACTGACCTGCAGCACTACATGGAACATTAGAAGTGGTTACCTGTCCATGAGAAGGAGGCTGCGGATCATCCTTGCCAGGTGAGGGAACCGTGGGTGATGAATCCCCGACATCACCCTCAGGAAGTTGGAACTCCTTTAAGGGAAACACATCAACTTCAAGAGGAACAACCACAGTGGGATCAGAGGTTGGATACAAAGGCATTTTCCCAGCTTTTTTATCATCACAAGAATGTGTGGGAGAGGAGGAAGAAACCACATTAACCATAACAGAATCATCTTGAACCTTGGGCATGGGGTTCTGGGAAGCTATGAGACCCACCTTTTTCGGATCCTGAGTGAGGTCCTTACTAATATGGGTCTCACAATTCCCCCCGTTCTCAACAATATCAGCCAAAGACCGAGTGCCATGCTGGCCAGCGATCAATGGAGGCTGATCATGCACAATAGAAGGGTTCATAATATGATCTACTATGTTATCATCCATAGTATTATGCACAGTAATAGGCTGAGGTGAAAAAGCCTTCTTCTGATTATTTTCAAAATCACATTGGACATCAGGAACAGACGTTATATTACTAATTAATTAATTAATTATTATATAATCATTAATTAATTACTAATTATATTACTAATTTACTAATTAACTAATAAATTTCTATATAATTAAAAAGAAATTTGTTAGGACTAAGTGTGCTCGTATCTTGAACATTCCTAGTATTATATAATTTAAAATTATATAACTAATTAATTATTTTATAATTAATAATGATATTACTAATTATCTAATAATTATATAATTAATAATATTATTAATTATTAACAAATTAATAATAAACTAATTAATTATTAACTATTTCTTATATGTTTAACCCATGTTTTATGTTTCATTTATATTCATCTTATAGTTTATATTTTATATTCATTCAAAGACATATAATTGAAACATTTTTAAGTTTCATGTAGGTGGGTTTGAAAGATTATAAATTATTTTTCATCAAAAACATTTATGAAAATATTTTTTGATTCGACTATTTTTTAAATTTTCAATCCATGTTTTAATTTTCATTTATATTAGTCTTATAGTTTATATTTTTTAGGCTTTCGAAGTTACATACTTGAATAATTTTTAAGTTTCAATTTGGTGGTTTGGAAAGATTATAAATTATTTTTCAACCACATTTTTTATGTAATTTGTTTATTTTCATCTATTTTTTTATTTTTAATTTTTGTTTTAAGTTTCATTAATATTGGTCATGTAGTTGGTTTTTTATACTCTTTCAAAGACACGTACTTGAAACATTTCTGAATCCCACATTAGAAATTCAAAATGCTCTGTGTAGGAAAGGGAAAACCTGAATCCCACATTAGAAATGAAAAATGATTTCAGGGAAAACGCCCTTATAAGAGGGAGCCCTAATTGAGAGTTTCTCTTAGAATTTAGACATTGGTAATTGTAGTACTGCTAGATATTAAATAAATGAAAAATTATGTTGAAATTTTTTATTTTATTTATATATATATATAACAAAATGAAAAAAATAAAAAAATAAAAAATAAAAAAAATATTAAAAAAAAATTGCAGGATGCATGAACAAGGTTCACGTCTCCTTCATACAACTAATATAGGAAGTGTGAACCTCATCCATGCATTTCAGGTCCCACTTTTAAAAATATAAGGAACTATATCCCGTTTAAAAAAATTATAAAACCTATTAAAAAATGTCCGTCTAAAATGGTTTTTTGGATCCTTAGTTCGACAACCTTATGAACCCTAAGGACATGCAGGATGGTGTGCATTGAATGGAACCACAGGACCTATGACTCTAACATTACCAATCAAAACATGCTCTGATCTAGAATGATTTTAGGTTATCTTGTTCAACCCAACACCCTCAAACTAGATACTCCACTTATTCGAGTAATGGATGCACAAAAGGAAAGGGACATTCTTATGGATTTTGTATTCCCCTCTCTCATCACATTGGTGTCTTTCAACCATGGAAGACTATTCTACCACAACGACATCATAATGGTAGTCCATCCCTAGTACATCTGCATACCTACCACCAAAAAATTTCAACACATCCCAAACCCCAGCTAAGGCATTTTTTATTATTGACCATGTGGGGATTCTCATAATCACCACTCATATTCTTTACTACAAAATCATATGATGATGAGCTTCCGTGTTCCATGGAAAATTTAATAATATAATAATAATACAATTAACTAAAATTTTTGGATTGATAATATATTTCAATAATTACTAATGAAATTATATTGGTTTATTTGTTTATGTTATTGAGAATGCATTCTGGATTTTGGAAGGAAACAATCATGCACTTTGACATGTTTGACTCTGAGGCATAGGTGTGGATGTCGAAAGATGACATTGAGTTTATCAATATATGAGGAAGGGATGCAGGTTTTTTGTTGTGATTTTGGGGGTGTTCTACAGAAGAATTCCAGATAACAACTGTATTCTAAGCATCAATGACTACAGTGACAGGTGGGCCCTCCTAGAGCTACTGCGGATGGTGTGTTTAGATTATATTAGATTTAATGTGGGGAGTATGTTGGAGGTGGTGGCAGGGATGCTGGGGGTGGCCCAAGAATTTGAGGAAGGAGATATGGAAAGGGAATCATGGTTATTGGAGAATACATTGTGGGCTTGGAGTAAGTGTGGAGTGATTTCATGGTAGGATAACATATGCTTGGGTAAGTTCACACCACTTCCAATGAATTATTAGTTGACTCCATGGATGATCAATTTAGGGTTTCTCTCTGACTGGGAGCCTTGGAAGGAGTCGTAGTTATGAGAAACACTGGTAAAACAGAATTGACTGTAAAAATATTACATCCCCAATTATTCATTCTACCAGTGATGAACTTATTTTATTTTAGAATATTTATTTCCATGATAGATTTTAATTCTAACGCATACACATCAAGCATAATTTAATTCCAGGCCAACTTTAAATGACACTTTAATAACATTTAATTTTACTTAATAATTTATCTGGCACTGTTGTGTGACAATAAAATACACCACATAATGTTTCCAAGACATTCATTTTTCTCTTTAAATGAAAATATATTTATTGTTTTATACTCACAATAAAAAATGATTTTATATAACCAGTTCTGTTGTTTATAATTTCACTATTTATTTTCAATACTTTAAATCTGAATTATTCTTATAAATGTTTCAATCACCTTATTAATGGTTCTAATGGACCATTTTATATATTTTATGTTATGATCAATATTTATTTTAATCAGCAGGTCTAGCATACAATATACACTCATTCAAAAATAATAATAAACATTACCATTTACTAGATGAATCTGTTATATAATATTTAAATGGTGTCACATGGAATGTGGGAGCTCCCATATTTATATTTCATAATTCGTACTTTATATAAATATTGTAAATTCACATCTAATATAGTTGGCAGTGATATGAAAGTTTTAACTGAATATTTAGTCCGTGGTAAATCAGTGTACAAGGGCATTCATAATAACATAATGAGAATTCATAATTCTCTTATAAGTGATATGTTAGTAGATAAACATCCATTAAATAAATCCATCAATATCCATATGATGGATGTCTACGATTTTATCAATAAATTGATGCTCATGTATACTGGTATCAATATTTTTCATTATAATTGATCCTGCATGTCCTAAATGATCATGTGATGTATTTAATGTGGAAGGATCAATAAACTTCGAGTTTTCCATAATTATTTCAATTGCACATAACCAATTATTTAGATTAAATTTTTATCTTTTATGAGTTATTGTTATATATAGATTCATTTAACACATCCTTTATCCAATGTCTCTTTATGATATCCATTTCAAGAATATCATTCACTACTAGAAAAGGGGGCATTGAAGCCCCACAGACTCGGGCGAACACCATTGGCGGTCGCTATAGCTAACCAATAGTGACCGCCAATGGCGGTCGCTAACCTACATAAAAAAACGGGGGGCTTCTGCGCCCCCCCCCCCTGCGCCCCCTCAACCCCGATCTCCCAATCGCCGCCCTAACCCCCTCCCTCCCTCGCCGCCCTCCCCTCCCCCGCCGCCCGACCTCCCCCGCCGCCCGGCCTCCCCCGCCGCCCGGCCTCCCCCGCCGCCCGGCCTCCCCCGCCGCCCGGCCTCCCCTGCCGCCCGGCCTCCCCCGCCGCCCGGCCTCCCCCGCCGCCCGGCCTCCCCCGCCGCCCGGCCTCCCCCTCCGCCCGCCCTCCCCCGCCGCCCGCCCTCCCCCACCACCTGCCCTCCGGCCGCCGCCCTCCGCCCTCGGGCATCCGGTCGCCGGCCTCCGGCCTCCGGTCACCGCCCTTCGACCTCTTGGCCCTCCCCACCCCCACCCCGGACGGGACCCGCACCCCGGACAGCCCCCCCCCCCCCCCCCGCGCACTCCGGACTGCCCCCCGCAGCCCAGACGCCTCCCCGCACCCCAGACAGCCCCCCCCCCCCCCCCCGCGCGCACTCCGGACCGCCCCCCGCACCCCGGACGCCTCCCCGCACCCCGGACAGCCCCCCCCCCCCCCCCCCGCGCACTCCGGACCGCCCCCCGCACCCCGGACAGCCCCCCCCCCCCCCCCCCCCCGCACCCCGGACATCCCCCCCCCCCCCCGCACTCGGACACCCCCCCCCCTCCGAACCCGGACAGCCCCCCCCCCCCCCCCCGCACCCCGGACAGGACCCCCGCACCCCGGACACCCCACCCCGCACCCCCGACAGCCCCCCTGCACCACAAGCAGCCCCCCCCCCCCCCCCCCCCGCCGCACCCCGGACACCCCCGCACCCCGAACACCCCTGCTCGCACCCCTGACAGGCCCCCGACACCCCTCCCCGCACCTCGGACAGCCCCCCCCCCCCTCCGACCCCGGACACCCCCCCCCCCCTCGCTGCCCGTCCCCCGTCCCCTCACCACCTCCTCTCCTCCAGCTCCCCGCCGCCGCCGCTGCCCGTCCCCTCCCTTGCCGCACCTCCTTTGGCTCCGGCTCCCCTTCGCTGCCTCCTCTCCCTCGCAGCACCGCCTTCAGCTCCCCTCCCTTTCAGGTTTGTAGCTCAATCAGGTAACATGAGCTTTCAATTACATTATTATTTTATAAATGGTTCATAAACAAATGGTTAATATTTATTTTGAATATAGTTGATTTGAAAAATGTAAATGTAATAAGTATTGTGTAAATGTTTGTTATACAGATATTATTATGGATAAGAGTCGGATTGATCTTCCAAATCGAACGTCTAGAGAATATTTCAATGGCATTATGCAGTTTATTGACTTCACGAGAGGATTTGAAAGTGACTATATTAGTTGTCCATGTAGAAAATGTGCTAACAGATATCAGTTCACACGAGATACTGTGAGGGAGCACCTTTTCTTTAATGGATTTCTGAAAAATTATAAGAGTTGGACTCGTCATGGAGAAGAATATGTTCGTTGTCAAAATACAGATGCAGCTCAGATGGATGTTGATGCAAGGATGACTGATCCAATGCATGAAATGCTTACTGAAATGGTACGTGGGTTTGATCCTGAAGGCATTGACATCCAGAATCTTGAGACCGGTGAGATAAATCTTCGCTCTGGTGCAGATCATGATTCGAGGAGGTTTTATGAAGTACTTGATGATGCGAAAACAGAATTATATCCTGGATGTACTTCTTACAATAAACTGTCGTTTATCGTGGAGTTGTTGCATTTGAAGACATTGAATAATTGGTCAGACACATCATTCGACATGCTTTTGGTTTTATTGAAAAAAGTTCTTCCTGTCGACGCTAAGATTCTTGAGTCGTATTACTATGCTCGTAAGTTGACAGAGAACTTAGGTTTTACATATGAGACTATAGATGCATGTGCCAACAACTGTATGTTGTTTAGAAATGAAACTGCTCATTTGGATATTTGTACGGTTTCTGGCGCTTCCAGGTGGAAAGAGAACAGGGGAAATAAGACTCATCAAAGTCAGATTGCGATACAGGGGAAACTGATTGCCGTAAAGCAAATGCGTTACTTTCCCCTTAAACCGAGGTTGAAAATATTTTTTATGTCATCTAAAGTTTCTAATTTAATGAGATGGCATGCAGAAAGAGTTCATGAAAGTGACATGTTAACCCACCCGGCAGACTCTCATGCATGGAAGGATTTTGATAAGAGACATCCCGACTTTGCTAAAAATGTTCGTAATGTCCGATTGGGATTGGCAGTAGATGGTTTCAATCCATTCAAGTCTATGGTTGGTGCAACTCATAGCACATGGCCCGTGGTGTTGGTTCCATATAATCTTCCTCCGTGGCTTTGTATGAAGCAAAAATTTATATTACTTTCCACTCTTATTGATGGACCTAAAAGTCCGGGGGATAAGATTGATGTTTACCTTCAGCCATTGATTGATGAGTTGAATGAATTTTGGGGCGATGGTGTGATGACTTATGACTGCGAAATGAATGAAATGTTCAAACTGCATGCTGCTTTATTGTGGACAATCAATGACTTCCCAGCTTATGCAAATTTATCAGGATGGAGTACGAAAGGGGAATTTTCTTTCCCTTGTTGCAACAAAAGTAAAAAATCTGTATGGCTTAAACATTCCAAAAAATGGGCATACATGGGTCACAGGAGTTTTCTCCCTCCCCAGCACAGGTTCAGAAAGGACAGAGTGGCATTTGATGGTTCTAGAGAGTTCATCCCAACACCAAAGATCATGACAGGAGTCGAAATGTTATCGCAGATTGAGGAAGAAAACATCCGCACGGTATATGAAATTCAGGATTTGGTGGCTCCTCCAGTACGTAATATTCGTGCTGCGGGTAGGCAGCGCAGTCACAATTGGAAAAAGAAAAGTATTTTTTATAGTCTTCCGTATTGGAAAACTAACATGTTGAGGCATAATTTGGATGTCATGCACATTGAAAGAAATGTTTGTGATAACATATTATGGACCATTTTAGGTGTCAGTGGAAAGTCAAAGGACCATGTTAATGCACGCCGTGATTTGGAAGAAATGGGTTTAAGGAAACAGTTGCATTTACAGTTAGCTGAGGGAAACAAGGCATATATGCCTACTGCACAGTATTCGATGACTACAGAGGAGAAAGAGACATTTCTTTCAATTTTGAAGATGGTCAAGGTGCCTGATGGTTACTCTTCTAATATTTCAAAGTGTGTGAATCTGACGAGCAAGACATTGCAAGGGTTGAAAAGTCATGACAATCACATATTACTTCAGCAGTTGATTCCAATCGCAATTTTTGATTGTTTATCCCCCAATGTTGTTCAACCCTTGATTGAGATGAGTAATTTTTTTAGACAGCTTTGTTTAAGAAATCAACGAATGAGTGATTTAAAAAGTTTACAGGACCGAATTGTACTTACGCTTTGTCACTTTGAGAAACTTCCCCCCCCCTCATTTTTCGATGTTATGGTCCACTTGATAGTGCACCTAACTGATGATGTAATGGCTACTGGTCCAGTGCAATTCAGGTGGATGTATCCTATTGAACGGTATTTGAGTACATTGAAAAGATTTGTACGCAACAGAGCTCGTCCAGAGGCATCAATAGCCAATGTTTATTTGATGGATGAGTGTACTACCTTTTGTGCAGAATATCTTACGGATGTTGAAACAAAATTAGATAAGCCCTCTCGGATTCATGATGGTCCAGTTGGAGAAGGAACCACATTTGATATGGACAACATCGAGTGGATACAAGCACATCGATATATCTTGTTCAATACTCCATCAGTTGCACCATTAATGCAGTAAGTATCTTATCAATGTGCTTGTATAACTTTTACATGTTTTGTTTGCATAAGTTGATCTTTTAAACATTGCGTAATCATTTGCAGGAAACACATTAATGAGATAAAAGAAGAGATGCATCGTGCAACTGAGTTACAAATTCAACAATCTCATTATGCGGCATTTCATGATTGGTTCAAGGATTATGTATGTATAATTTGATTTTCATTATGAGTGAAGTATTAAACTAATTCTTTCTGCGTATATCAGTATTGATTTTTATAAATTATGTAGGTTCGTAAGCTGAGGGAGTTAGGGGACCCCATGCTACCTGAAGTATTTATCCAACTGGCTGAGGGTCCATCTATAACGGCTCGTCGTTATAAATCTATTGATGCTAATGGTTTTCTATTTCACATTAAATATGTTGACGACAAACGAGCAACACAAAACAGTGGCATCGGTTGTCCTTTTGTCGATTCTGGTTATTACTATGGTCAATTGATAGACATCATTGAAGTTGTATACACACACGGTTTGAAGTACATATTGTTAAAGTGTAATTGGGTTGATCCAATGTGTGGATGTAAAGTCGATCAATATCAGTTTTCATTGGTGAATTTTAACTATATGTTATACAGAAATAATGAACGAGTTGAGAATGAACCTTTCATTTTGACATCACAAGCGGAACAAGTATTCTTCGTTACTTTGCCTTCGGATCCAAGTTGGCAAGTTGTTGTCAAAATGTCTCAGCGAGGAGTGTTTTTATTTGAAGAAGATGAACCCGAGACTGTTCTGTTTGTTTACCAACAACTTGATCAACATACAGTAGTTCAACGTGAAGAAGATATTTATTGGGTCAGAGCGGCTGTTGAAGGAGAAACGGTCGATTTGCATGCTTAATAAAAGGTATAATTGTTTTCCCGCTATTCAGTAGAATGTCCTAGGATATCATAAATTATCTAATCATTTTATAAATCCTTATAAGTTTTAATCCACACTTTTGTAAGTTAATTCAGTCATAAATATTTAGGTTGATTAACTTTCTGATTTTTTAAAATTCATTCACAACTAATTATTAAATCCATTTTTTGTTTGACTAACAGTTGTACAAGTTTGATTTATTAAGAACAATCCAATTTATCTTTTAAACACTTTGGACTCATTACTGATATTTTCTATGACTGCAGACATGTCAGGAGAAGAGGCAGAAGATCCACATCATCCATATGAGGCATCTACGTCTCAGGGTCGAGGTATGTTTGAATGTCATTGTCTATATTTTTTATGTAATTGACATATATATATATATATATAACATTTGTCAATTTATATATAAAATTGTTTTCAACAGGATCAGACTCGGCTGCTTCTTCCTCTCGCAGGAGAGGCCCTGGTCATGGCATATTATCATGGAATTCCGACACGATGATAGATGTTTCATTTGATGAGGTATTTCATCCCGTGGGACCGAATGCCCCGGCATTTATTCGTCAGCTGGGTCATATCATGCGTGACCCACATCGATTTCCATTGACCACGTGTGATTGGGATTCTATCCCTCAGGACACATTAGACCGTCTATGGAGGGAGGTTCAGGTAAGAAAATAATTTTACTTTATTTTCTATTTATAAAGAATACTAATATGTTTGATTATTTTCTTTATAGAAAAATTTGAAAGTATGCCTTGAAGAGTTTCGGCCCGTGTGTATGAGCAAATGCCGTAAGATGTGGAAAGATTATAAAGGCAAAGTGAAGAGGGACCACTGGGTACCAAATGTGGGTGCCCTTGACATTTTGGAAAAAGTCCCGAGAGGTGTCCTCCCGACTCAGTGGCGTGACTTGGTTGCATATTGGTCTACTAAGGGTGTTGCGGTTTGTATATTAATTATTTTTCTGTATATATATTTTCAAGAATATGTGATTTGTTTGAAATTTGAATGAATTGAATGTAGGAGGTGTCAACACGCCATTCGGAGAATCGAGCGTTGCAGGGACCAGCTCACAGGCTCGGGACTCGTCACGTGTCTCAGATCCGACATGAGGTATAAATTATTCACTTTTAAATTTATTAATTAATATGGTTTTGTGTTTATATTCTTTTAATATACAGTTGTGAGGGCAAGGTGCAGCAACTGATAAAATGTCGGTGTGGATAAGGACTCGTGATCGCAATGATCCAGAGGTTGCAGCATTGATAGTAAGTGTCTGTACTTACCAATAATTACATAAATCTGTATATTAACATATATATATTTATATATATTTAAATATTTCACAGGCTCAATTTGAAGCTGAGTTAGAACATCTGCCAGAGGACCAGCGACAGCTTCCCATGCGACGGGATGAGATCTTTCATCGCATTATTGGTCGGGACGGGCATGGCTATAGTTTGACCTATGGACCAGGGATTCCTCATTCTGTAGTGTCACGCGCTGCGGTTGTCGGTCCTGCTGTTTCTCATATGACACAGCAGATGTCAGATTTTGAGGCACGACTGCGCGCTTCTGAGGAGACAAATGCGCAATTGACAGTTGAGGTTAGAGCACTGCGGGAATATGTGCGTCGAGCTGATGTTACAGGGGATCATACGACGCAGGTATATACTGTATTTATTTATTTAATTTAAATTATTTTTGTTATTAAAATATTTATAATGTTTATTTGTTGTAGGCACCTGGCCCACCAGAAGGAGGTAGCAGTGATGACAACGCGTGACGCACCATATATTCACGAGATATGTTTTTTGTTTTTACTGGTAGGGTTGACATTGATGTACTGTATTTATTCATTTAAGTAATGCATTATTACCATCCATGGTGGTCTTTTAAATATTTTATACACATATTGAGTTTTTGATCAGATAATCTTGAATGATTCTACATTTGAAAAAGTCGAACTAATTCCAACAGATCAATAAATCTGATATTATAGATTATGTATTATCCAATATATTTTTTATAAATTTCTGTATGGTATCGATAAAAGAAATATGTATTAATTAGATGTTATCACTTTTATTTTTCACTTTTGTAATCAATGGGATGGCCTTTGCACCCCCGTAGAGCCCCCCGCACCCCCGTACAGCCCCCAGCACCCCCCGTACAGCCCCCTCGCACCCCCGTACAACCCCCTACACCCCCGTACAGCCCCCCCCCCCCCCCGCACCCCCGTACAGCCCTCCGCACCCCCGTACAGCCCCCCCGCACCCCCGTACAGCCCCCCCCCCCCCCCCCCCCCCCCCGCACCCCCGTACAACCCCCCGCACCCTCGTACTGCCCCCCGGACCCCCGTACTGCCCCCCTCCACCCCCGTACAGCCCCCCGCACCCCCGTACAGCCACCCCCCCCCCCCCCCGCCGCACCCCCGTACAGCCCCCGCACCCCCGTACAGCCCCCCCGCACCCCCGTACAGCCCCCCCGCACCCTCGTACACCCCCCCCCCCCCCACACCCCCGTACTGCCCCACGCACCCCCCGTACTGCCCCACGCCACCCCCGTATAGCCCCCCGCACCCCCGTACAGCCCCCCCCCCCCCGCACCCCCGTACAACCCTCGCACCCCCGTACACCCCCCCCCCCCCCGCACCCCCGTACAACCCTCCGCACCCCCGTACAGCCCCCCCCCCCCCCCCCCCCCCCGCACCCCCGTACAGCCCCCCCCCCCCCCCCCCCCGTACAACCCCACGCACCCCTGTACTGCCCCCCGCACCCCCGTACTGCCCCCCGCCACCCCCGTACAGCCCCCCGCACCCCCGTACAGCCCCCCCCCCCCCCCCCCCCCCCCCGTACCCCCGTACACCCCCCCGCACCCCCGTACAGCCCCCCCCCCCCCCCCCCACCCACCCCCCCCCCCCCCCCGCACCCCCGTACAGCCCCCCCGCACCCCCGTACAACCCCCTGCACCCCCGTACTGCCCCCCGCACCCCCGTACTGCCCCCCTCCACCCCCGTACTGCCCCCCTCCACCCCCGTACAGCATCCCGCACCCCCGTACACCCCCCCCCCCCCACACCCCCGTACAGCCCCCCGCACCCTCGTACACCCCCCCCCCCCCCCGCACCCCCGTACAGCCCCCCCGCACCCCCGTACAACACCCCCCGCACCCCCGTACTGCCCCCCGCCACCCCGTACAGCCCCCCGCCACCCCCGTACAGCCCCCCGCACCCCCGTACTGCCCCCCGCACCCCCGTACAGCCCCCCCCCCCCCCCCCCCCGCACCCCCGTACAACCCCCCATACCCCCCTGTACTGCCCCCTGCCACCCCCGTACAACCCCCCGCACCCCCGTACAACCCCCCGACACCACCGTACAGCCCCCCCCCCCCCCCCCCCCCGCACCCCCGTACAGCCCCCCGCACCCCCGTACAGCCCCCCCGCACCCCCTTCACCCCCCGCACCCCCTTCACCCCCCGCACCCCCGTACTGCCCCCCGCCACCCCGTACAGCCCCCCGCACCCCCGTACAGTCCCCCGCCACCCTCGTACAGCCCCCCGCACCCCCGCACGTCCGATTGTGTCCTTTTCAGCAGTGCGACGCGCGCTGAAATGGCGCGTTGGGGGGTCAAAACCACCTGAACGACCTCCGAATGCCACGAAACCGTACGACAACATCCGGGGCGTGAATTGTGAAATGGTCGGCTAGATGGAACCTCATTCAGAGGTGCCGTGTGATCGCGGCGGCCGGAAACGCGTTTCTGGCGCCATAAAACACCAAAACGGCGTGCGGCGGTCCAATTCGGAGCAAACGTGATCCGAACGACCTGAAACCGCACGGGAACGATAGAAATATTATTCCTGAGATGCAGGAGGAGCCCGCACGTCCATCGGACGTGCGGTGCACGCGGCACGTCCGATTGTGTCCTTTTCAGCAGCGCGGCGCGCGCTGAAATGGCGCGTTGGGGGGTCAAAACCACCCGAACAACCTCCGAATGCCACAAAACCGTACGAAAACATCCGGGGCGTGAATTGTGAAATGTTCGGACAGACGACACCTCATTCGGAGGTGTCGTGTGACCGCGGCTGCCGGAAAAGCGTTTCCGGCGCCATAAAACACCAAAACGGCGTGCGGTGGTCCCATTCAGAGCAAACGTGCTCCGAAAGACCTGAAACCGCATGGGAACGATAGAAATATTACTCCTGAGATGTAGGAGGAGGCAGCACGTCCAACGGACGTGCGGTGCGCGCGGAACGTCCGATTGTGTCCTTTTCAGCAGCGCGGCGCGCGCTGAAATGACGCGTTGGGGGTCAAAACCACCCGAACGACCTCCGAATGCCACGAAACCGTATGAAAATATCCGGGGCGTGAATTGTGAAATGGTCGGTCAGACGACACCTCATTCGGAGGTGCCGTTTGACCGCGGTGTCCGAAAACGAATTTTCGGCGCCACAAAACACGAAAACGGCGTGCGGCGGTCCCATTCGGAGCAAACGTGCTCCGAAAGACCTGAAACCGCACGGGAACGATAGAAATATTATTCCTGAGATGCAGGAGGAGGCAGCACATCCAACGGACGTGCGGTGCGCGGGGCACGTCTGATTGTGTCCTTTTCGGCAGTGCGGCGCGCGCTGAAATGGCGCGTTGGGGGGTCAAAACCACCCGAACGACCTCCGCATGCCACAAAACCGTACAACAACATCCGGGGCGTGAATTATGAAATGGTCGGCCAGACGGTACCTCATTCGGAGGTTCCGTGTGACCGCGGCGGCCGGAAAGGCGTTTCCGGTGCCATTAAACACCAAAACGGCGTGCGACGGTCCAATTCAGAGCAAACGTGCTCCGAACGACCTGAAACCACACGGGAACGATATAAATATTATTCCTGAGATGCAGGAGGAGGCCGCACGTCCATCGGACTTGCGGTGCGCGCGGCACGTCCGATTGTGTTTTTTTCAGCAGCGCGGCGCGCGCTGAAATGGCGCGTTGGGGGGTCAAAACCACCCGAACGACCTCCGAATGCCACGAAACCGTACGACAACATTCGGGGCGTGAATTGTGAAATGGTCGGCCAGACGACACCTCATTCGGAGGTGCCGTGTGACCGCGGCGGCCGGAAACGCATTTCCGGCGCCGTTAAACACCAAAACGGCGTGCGGCGGCCCCATTTGGAGAAAACGTGCTCTGAAAGACCTGAAACCGCACAGGAACGATAGAAATATTATTTCTGAGATGCAGGAGGAGGCAGCACGTCCAGCGGACGTGCGGTGCGCGCGGCACGTCCGATTGTGTCCTTTTCAGCAGCGCGGCGCGCGCTCAAATGGCGGTTGGGGGGTCAAAACCACCCGAACGACCTCCGAATGCCACAAAACCGTACGACAACATCCGGGGCGTGAATTTTGAAATGTTCGGCTAGACGACACCTCATTCGGAGGTGTCGTGTGACCGCGGCGGCCGGAAACGCGTTTCCGGTGCCATTAAACACCAAAACGGCGTGTGGCGGTCCAATTCGGAGCAAACGTGCTCCGAACGACCTGAAACTGCACGGGAACGATATAAATATTATTCCTGAGATGCAGGAGGAGGCCGCACGTCCAGCGGACGTGCGCTGCGCACGGCACGTCCGATTGTGTCCTTTTCAGCAGCGTGGCGCGCGCTAAAATGGCACGTTGGGGGGTCAAAACCACCCGAACGACCTCCGAATGCCACGAAACCGTACGACAACATCCGGGGCATGAATTTTGAAATGTTCGGCAAGACGGTACCTCATTCGGAGGTGCCGTTTGACCGCGGCGGCTGGAAACGCGTTTCCGGTGCCATAAAACACCAAAACGGCGTGTGGCGGTCCCATTCAGAGCAAACGTGCTCCGAAAGACCTGAAACCGCACGAGAACGATAGAAATATTATTCCTGAGATGCTGGAGGAGGCATCACATCCAGCGGACATGTGGTGGGTGTAGCATGTCCGATTGTGTCCTTTTCAGCAGCGCGGCGCGCGCTGAAATGGCGCGTTGGGGGGTCAAAACCACCTGAACGACTTCTGAATGCCACGAAACTGTACGAAAACATCCGGGGCATGAATTGTGAAATGGTCGGACAGACGGCACCTCATTCGGAGGTGCCGTGTGGCCGCGGCGGCCGGAAACGCGTTTCCGGCGCCATTAAACACCAAAACGGCGTGCGGCGGTCCAATTCGGAGAAAACGTGCTCCAAACGACCTGAAACCGCACAAGAACGATAGAAATATTATTCCTGAGATGCAGGAGGAGGCCGCATGTCTAGCGGACGTGCGGTGCGCGCAGCACGTCCGATTGTGTCCTTTTCAGCAGCGCGGCGCGCGCTGAAATGGCGCGTTGGTGGGTCAAAACCACCCGAACGACCTCCGAATGCCACGAAACCGTACAACAACATCCGGGGCGTGAATTGTGAAATGGTCGGCCAGACGGCACCTCATTCGTAGGTGTCGTTTGACCGCGGCGGCTGGAAATGCGTTTCCGGCGCCATAAAACACCAAAACGGCGTGCGACGGTCCCATTCGGAGCAAACGTGCTCCGAAAGACCTGAAATCGCATGGGAACGATAGAAATATTATTCCTGAGATGTAGGAGGAGGCATCACGTCCAGCAGATGTGCGGTGCGCGCGGCACGTCCGATTGTGTCTTTTTCAGCAGCGCGGCGCGCGCTGAAATGGCGCGTTGGGGGGTCAAAACCACCCGAACGACCTCCAAATGCCACGAAACCGTACAAAAACATCCGGGGTGTGAATTGTGAAATGTTCGGCCAGACAGCACCTCATTCGGAGGTGCCGTGTGACCGCGGCGGCCGGAAACGCGTTTCCGGCGCCATTAAACACCAAAACGGCGTGCGGCGGTCCAATTCGGAGCAAACATGCTCCGAACGACTTGAAACCGCACGGGAATGATATAAATTTTATTCCTGAGATGCATGAGGAGTCCGCACGTCCATCGGACGTGCGGTGCGCGCGGCACGTCCGATTGTGTCCTTTTCAGCAGCGCGGCGCACGCTGAAATGGCGCGTTGGGGGGTCAAAACCACCCGAACGACCTCCGAATGATACGAAACCGTACGACAATATCCGGGGCGTGAATTGTGAAATAGTTGGCCAGACAGCACCTCATTCGGAGGTTCCGTGTGACCGCGGCGGCCGGAAACGCGTTTCCGACGCCATAAAACACCAAAACGGCGTGCGGCGGTCCAATTCAGAGCAAACGTGCTCCGAAAGACCTGAAACCGCACGGGAACGATAGAAATATTATTCCTGAGATGCAGAAAGAGGCCGCACATCCATCGGACGTGCGGTGCACGTGGCACGTCCGATTGTGTCCTTTTCAGCAGCGCGGCGCGCGCTGAAATGGCGCGTTGGGGGGTCAAAACCACCCGAACGACCTCTGAATGCCACGAAACCGTACGACAACATCCGGGGCGTGAATTGAGAAATGGTCGGCCAGACGGCACCTCATTCGGAGGTGTTGTGTGACCGCGGCGGCCGGAAACGCGTTTTGGGCGCAATTAAACACCAAAACGGCGTGCGGCGGTCCCATTCGGAGAAAACGTGCTCCGAAAGACCTGAAACCGCCCGGGAACGATAGAAATATTATTCCTGAGATGCAGGAGGAGGCAGAACGTCCAGCGGATGTGCGGTGCGCGTGGCACGTCCGATTGTGTCCTTTTCAGCAGCGCGGCGCGCGCTGAAATGGCGCGTTGGGGGGTCAAAACCACCCGAACGACCTCCGAATGCCACGAAACCATACGACAACATCCGGGGCGTGAGTTGTGAAATGGTCGGCCAGACGGAACCTCATTCAGAGGTTCCGTTTGACCGCGGCGGCCAGAAACGCGTTTCCAGCGCCCTAAAACACCAAAACGGCGTGCGACGGTCCAATTCGGAGCAAACGTGCTCCGAACGACCTGAAACCGCACGGGAACGATAGAAATATTATTCCTGAGATGCAAGAGGAGGCCGCACGTCCATCAGATGTGCGGTGCGTGCGGCACGTCCGATTGTGTCCTTTTCAGCAGCGCGCGCGCTAAAATGGCGCGTTGGGGGGTCAAAACCACCCGAACGACCTCCGAATGCCACGAAACCGTACGACAACATTCGGGGCGTGAATTGTAAAATGGTCGGCCAGACTTCACCTCATTCGGAGGTTCCGTTTGACCGCGGCGGCCGGAAACGCGTTTCTGGCGCCATAAAACACCAAAACGGCGTGCGGCGGTCCCATTCGGAGCAAACGTGCTCCGAAAGACCTGAAATGAGATTATTTCTTGAATCGAAGTTTTTAAATTATTATAGCACAATGATTTGATATTATATATATATTATATATATATTAAAACATTTAAAATATTATATATATATATATATTTAAAATATTGTATTTAATAGTATATATATGAATATATATATATATATATATATATATATATTTATATATTCAATTCAATAAAAAAAATTTAAAAAAAAAAATTTTAGACTAGCTACCGCCATTGGCGGTCGCTGAAAGCCTCTAGCGACGAGGCAACAGCGACTGCCAATGGCGGTCGCTGAGCGGCCGCTACAGGCCTTTAGCGACCGCCAATGGCGGTCGCTAAAGGCCGAATTTTTAGTACTGATTTATCTTTAATATATATCATTGGGAAATTAAATTAAAAACATTATATATTATAAATTTTGTACCACCATGTAGGAACATATTCTTTTCTTTTAAATCCATTCATTAATTTTCACCACCGATAAATCATTACAACAGATTTCACCTCATAGAACACCAACAGTTATTAGCACTAAAGATAAAATGTTGATTAAAGGGTAACCCTAATCACCACTAGTTAAAAGTCGTGATGAAGGAAAATTTTATAAGAGCTAAAAAAGAGCTGATAAGTGTTTACCCTTTATGAGAGTTTTTTTAGCAATGACAAAAAAAATTTAAAAAAATATTACTAATATATATAAAATTATCATATTCATATTCAAGAAAAATGATTTATTTATATTTATTAACTAAAATTCGCATGTAAATACTTAAAATAAATATAATATATTAATATTTTTTTTTCTAATTACAATATATAATATTTATTTTTAAAAAATTATTTATAAAATTATAAATATATATATATAATTATAATTATAAAACTATAATAAATATATTTATTATATTTATAATTATATATGTTCATATAGTAATAATTAAAATTTAGAAAAGTATTTTGAAATATTTATAAATATATTTACTTATAATTAGCATTATATATATATATATAATTATAAAAGTATACCCAAACAGTGAGGACCTAGGGATATAGCCCAGGGTCTCAAAATATATTAAATATAGAATTATTGTAGATAAACCAAGGGATGGGGATAAATGGTCAGTGAAAAATAATTCCATAAGAAACAAAGAAAACAAATGCTCAAAAAAACAACCAAATTTTTTTTCACATTTTTTATTTGATTTTGAAAAACTTTTCTTGTTTATTTATCTATTCTATGGTTTTCATAGTTTTCTTGAGATTTTTTTAATGATAATGGACCTTTTTGACCTGAATGTTGGTGGCCCATGGTTGGTGCAAGGTTAGTAGAAAATGTGAAGCAGCCCAAAATAGATCATGCACTATGGATAGTGGCATTGTCTTGGATTCACGACCTGCAACAAGGGCATTCACCCTCCCCAGGTAAACCATGCAGCCAGGTTTTTCTTGGATAGAGGGAGTCACACAGTTTGGTAGACCATGCGACCTAACCATGCGGCATGTCCATGTCATTAATAACGGGGAATTTTTCTTTCTACCCTTCCTTAATTTTAACTCAAATCCACCCCCTTTCTTATCAATTCCATATTTCCAGGCCTAGGCTCCTCCTCCCCTCATCTTGGTTCCTTTATACCCCTATATCTTAGTATTTTTTGTGTGATTATTTAAGGAATCATCAAATAAGACCATTTTTTTTCTGGTACCTTTCATATTCATGGATTATTCTTCCTCCATATTTGACTTTTTCTTTCACCAGCAAATTGGTTAAGCTAATAAGGATTAAATCATGAGTTTTTGCATGAAATATTGATGTTTTGTGATATAATTTTTCCTTTATAGGGTCTCATTATTGTTCAGCTGTGGTTTTCTACTGGATTTCAGAAGTTTTCAAGCTTGAGGGCGGTGATTCCATTCTTTAACATTATTATAGGATTTTTGTATGATTTATTTTCTTCTTTAATGTGTTATATGGATTGTGTGAGTGGTTTGAAAAGTGTTTTCAAAAGGTTTTGAGGTGCATATGGGTTTAAAGGTGTGTTTTTAAATGAAATTTGTAGTGTCTCATGCGTGATTCCTTATTGTGCTTCCTAAATGTGTTCTATAAATTGTATAAGTGGTTTTAAGTGTGTTTCCAAATGGATTTGGTGTGTGTATGAATTTTGACATAGGATTTTCTTCTGGATAATGGATGTTTCCTTATGCGATTTTATGGTTGGATGTGTATTGGTGTGAAAGAGATGGGTTGTCTAACAACCAAGAATTTTATCAATGGAAAATCCCTTCTTATAATTATGTTATATAGTTTAAATCACATAAAAATTACATAAATAATAGTAAAGAAGATAAAAAATGATAAAAAATGATAAAAATGATGATAACACCAGATAAATATAAATATATGTGCATATACTCACTCTAAAATTTTTATGATTAATAATAAACAATATATGATAAAACATGGAAAATCATATTTTTTATTGATATTTCTTCTATAAGGTAAAAAATTGATAGATGGAAAATATTTTACAACATAATTTCAAAAGATAATATTTTTATATCATCCTTTAGGGGTGCACTATATTATAAATATTCATAAAATTCACTATGATCCTTAAATATGCATCATCACCAAACCACTTGTTGTGGTTATATTATAATAACTTTTTATAAACAAATATAGAACAATAATCATTTGAAAATATCATATTCCACCCATACTATATTTAAAAAAAAGTTATGTATATTCTCATTCACTTCAGAGAATGAAATAAAATTATTTATTTAGGTTTTATGATGTTTTCAGAAAAATAACATGAATATTCAATTCAAAATTTTAATCTATAGCAGGAGTTAAATTTAAATACAATATAGTAATTAGGTTTTAAGTAAAATAAATATGAGAAAAGGTAAATATAAAATGTTTATTTAAAAATATAAAAAATAAATATCATCTCATTCATGATAATTTATACATCATAATAAAGATTGATTGGTTTAAGATGTAAAAGTAAGAGATTCCAAATTTTCTTCTGTCATCATGCCATAATCATCTAAGTTCAGGCTTGTGATATTCATCATTTGGTCTAATTGGGTGGATGTTATTCATTTTTCATTTGATGAATCATGATTGTTTGAAAATAGACCATATTGATTATAAAAACTATCTTAATAATAATAAATCACATTCACCTTAGGGAATTTGATAATGGTGAGTTGTTACTACTCATTAAGAGCACAATGTGTTTCCAGCAACAAATGATTAAGAAAATAATTTATATATATTTTCAATGTTATCAATAGGGGAAAAATAAAAAAATAATTGATATTGAAAATATTTCTCACTTTTTTCATGAAACGAATAATCTTTTTCCAATGATAGTGATTAATACAATGTCATCATGATGTGAAATGCATAAACGATAATTGTGTTGATAATGTGTTTTGAAAATAATTGATTTTTGTTGAAAATGAATTGAATTTCAAAATAAGAAACATGTGATTGAGCAAGGATAAATTGTATCATTGAAAAAACATACATCAAGTAATAGGTAAGGCGATAAAAAACAAAAAAACAATAATTTAAAAGAAGTAGATGAGAAGTAGAGATAATTTATTTAGGGACAAAAGTTTTATCTTCTATTAACATAATATATATATATATATATGTGGAATATATATGTTCTGATCAATGGTCTAGATTAATCCTTGTTATCTATGAATGATTAAAGAACTATGATCAATGACATGAGATAGTGTGTGGGAGGGGAATGGACATGGTACTAATTTTCTATTAAAAAAGAGCCTATGGGAACCACTATCCAGGTAAATTATGATAATCCATATTAATTTCATAATAATATAAAAATTATTTATTTATTAACTAAGGTGAATTTCTGCATGGAACCAAATTATTGAGACCACATGACACATGATAATGATTATAAGGTGGATGATTAATTATTGAGAACACATGATAAATTATTTATTTATTAACTAAGGTGCAAGCCTGCATGGAACCAATAATTTTCTATTAAGGTTAATGCATACACATGTTTATGACTACTCACACCACGGTAGTCAAACATCAAATTTTTCCCTTCAGAATGATATATCTAGACCGTATGACACATTTTTATGATCATTATCATAATATCTCTATGTTTTCATTATTTCTAAAAACTTTTATAGCCTTTCATTATGACATATAATCTAGGAACATTACCATATATATAGTACATGAAAAAATAATATTTCTATCACATTAAGTGAAACACATGCATATATCAAGCTATATACATGTTATGGTAATCAAAGTTCACATTAATGGAGGATCTAGGGCACCCACTCTCACAAAAAATATGAAAATTAAGGTACAAATACAATATGGAAAATGGGAAAGGCATACTTCCAGGTAGTCGATGTAAATATTTTTATCACAAAAGGCATTGTCTTAATCATGAATTTGTGATGAATTTTTTTAATTAAATTAGTTTCATATAATTTTGAATTAAAATAAATTTAAATTAAATAAATTTAACTTATATATTATAATGTATTCATGAACTTTATTTTAAATATTCAAATTTTTTTCTTTATTTTTAATTAAAATTATTTTTTAAAAAAAACTTAAAATAAAATTATTTTATTTTATTTCGTGTTATTTGTTTTAAAAATTATCCATATTTTTTTTAAATGTTTATTTAAATACTAGGGAAGAATTTTTCATTATGATGATATATATAGAGTAATTTTTAAAATTAAAATTATTTATTAAATATTGAAAAATAATAATTTTTTTGGTGGAATATCTACTCAAATAACATTTCTATGGAAGGAATATGTGTGGGAAAAATGGAAAATACTTTCATTAAGATTGTACCTTCATATATATTATATCATAGACTTTATGGACTTAAATAGGAATTTATGAAGGAAATATTTTCTCAAATTATTTTTATGTGACATTAAATTAAATTACATTAATTTAAATATTTTAAAACATTAATGAAATTTACATTAAATATTTTTTAGTTTATTTTAAATTTTAATTCCAAATATATATTTTAACAAATCAAATTACATTTTTTAATTTTTATTCGAGTTATATTTTAAAATATATTGGTCAAATATTTTACTATAATATTTATTTTGTAATGTGATTCATTTATATTAATTTTTTTATATAGGTTATTTATTTTATGATGTTCAACTTATTCATTTTAAGTTATTTAATTTTTTATTCATGTTATATATTTTAAATATTCATATTATATAATTTTTTATGAATCATGTTGTTTATTAGTTTTAAAATATTCAAATTATTCAAATTATTTTTTTATTCTGGCAATTTATTTAGATTATTTGATTCCACTTTATTATGTTTGATATTAAATGTATTGCGTTGTATCGATTTAATATTCAATAATCATACTAGAGTGCTATGTGACATCGGGCATGCCTCCCAATAAACTAGAGGCTCTAGACTAATAGTGAGGGTTTAAGGTGATACCATAGAGAAAATATACCCTTATATGAGGGTGAAATAAAAAAACAACAAAAAACATCAATAATATAAATCAATATGAATAAATATAAATATGACAAACCATTCCACAATAAATGAAAAATTATTTCATTCAAACATACATATACATCTGATTTCCCCCTAGGATGATCCCACATAAAAAAACTATAAAATAAAATATATAGGAGGATCTATTGGTATCCTTAAGCCTTGCCTATGTCCACATCTATAAATCTTGCTGAGTTTTTTCATCCTAATCAATCAACATTTGGCCTCATCCCTACTTGAACCTATGAACAACAAGGTGTACTAGGGTTCCAAAGTGCCATGGAGCCCTGAGTAGGGTGTGAGTATAACTCAGTTGGCCACCACCAAAGGTGTCCCAAACATATCTAATATATACCGTTCTTTCACATATGATATTATCTAATAAATAAAATGATACTTAAAACAAATAAGATAACCACAATCAATCATCTAGTTCTATTGTGACACCCAAAATCGACCATACTTGGTTAGTCAATTATCAGAGTCACTCTAAGCACAATTAACCACCTAGGGAATCATACCCATCTTTAGAACATGATTATCCACCCAAGGGAAACGTAGAAGTCCCTATAATAACAATCTATCCACATAGGGGTTTTGATTCCCTACATAGAACCATATATCCACCCTCTCAGAGGATTATATCCCTTACCCAGAACCACACATCCTTCCTAATATGGGGTTTCGTCCCTTACCAAGAACCATATATCCACTAAATGACATCAAAAATCCAATATACCTCAATCATGTTGACCTAGTGGAATACACCATCCCCAAAACCATATCCTACACATGGGTTCCTTGGACCTCTCTTGAACCATATCAACTTACACACAGTAGTATTCTCCATCCTTAGAACTGTTATATTCAAATACACCATAGGGACTCAACCCTCCCCAAAACTATAATATATTTAAATCAAAAATAAAACATATAAATAAAGGAATTCACCAACCCCAAAACCATAAAATATAAACTATTCACCCTAGTCACCCTCCGCTCTGAAAGGTCATCTCCTAGGTTTATCCTAGTCTTTCTTTTTCCTCCTTCAGTTCTCAAGGTGAGTTTATGATTTACTGGCCAGGATGATTTTGGTTACCTTGGGTTCCCAAGGTGATATAATATCCTTCTTTTATCAAGGTGAGTATACTATCATTTATTCCTCCATCGATGTTTTCCTTCTTAGTCGGTTCATGGTGACATTTTATTATCAATGTGAGGTGGTAAACCTCAATTAAAAGAGGTTCCCTTCAGTTTTAAAGGCAAGGCTTGTCGCATCTCAATCCTTGATCTGGGTTTCCTTCACAGATCTGTGACAGATCTATCACAGAGCTATGATCTTTAGTGATCCTCGAATCCTTTTATCTAAACTGATATTCTGAAATCATTGGTGTTTTATGATAGAATAGATATATTCAGATTTCTCTAGGACCATCGGGTTATTCAATTTTGATGGACCTTCAATGGATCTATGACATACCCAATAAGGATTCAATATGAATTCTATTTTCCACAATGATTTCATTATATGATCTATGGTTTTTGGTTTCGATGCCATTAGACTAGTGATCTAAGACAGTTTCGATTTATGATGTTTAGTTTCGATTGGTATTTTGTGACAGTTTTCATCGGAGTTCTCCATCGACATAGGACAGAGATCTGTGATCTTTGATGGTTTTGATCTTTGATATATGATCTTCGATTTCGTTTTTTTGGCTTTTTAGATAGCTGATCAAAGCACAAAATATTCAAAGGTTTAGGCATGGTTTGTGGCTATTCCTTCATCTATGCCTTGTAACCTTTTCATCTGTAGTAATGAAGGCCTATATACTTAATCTTTTGGATAATTTTTCAATTACTGATCGGAAAAAATCGAATGTGGATGTATGCACTATATAAGACATAAATCTCCAAAATCTCATGTCTTATCTTCTACAGGGAAAGATATCATCCAACAGATCCTATAACATGAACTCCCTGAAAAATATTATTTAAAAAATATGAATATTGGAAGAAGGGATTTCTATCAGGGATATTCAATCCAAGATGATTATATTGGAATTATCCAGGGTGTCTAATAAGTTCATAGTTCTGAATGTCCTCCCATGGACTATTGGTAATAACCTAATTGTGATCAATGAATTTTCAAATGCATTTATTATTAGTGAGATGGATTTCTCCCACTCTCACTTTTTAATATGGGATCAATTTTTCCCAGTAATAGTATAAATAAACAAGTCATTCTCAGTATTGGGAATTCTATCAGGAAATTCGTGGAGTGGGATGATTTGGATTTGATTTTGTGGGGAACCTTTGTGTAGATTAGGGTTATAGTGTACATCTCTCATCTTATTATGTGGGGTTTTTTTGAAAATATTGTAAGAAAAGATCTGGGTGTCTCTTAATTTCTAAAAAATACCTTCATTTTATTTTTTTTGTGGCATAATTGGCTACGAAGTTAAAGATTATGGAATAAATAAATTAGATTTAGAGTATCGATTGACATTGAAATACGGCCCACATCTATGGGATAAACTCTCATAGTAAGGTTCTAATTTTTAGGCTAAAAAATAAAAGAATAGATTTATGCTCAATAGGTGGGTGTTCCACGGACCTTCGATTTATAAGGTGGAGTTTATCCCATTAGGACCGCCATGTTTCCCCATTTCCCTAGATAGTTCACCCTTCCTCATCTGGAGGCTCTATGTCGCTTAGCTCATGTTCTTTCTATGTTGTGGATTGTCTATAAGGACACTCAAGATATTGATTTTTCTTCTACTAGGAATTTAATATTCAAGACACATATCCATCCTTCCACTAGGTAGAATATTTGTTTTCCTACAACACGGAAGATTAAATGATCTCCTCCTATTAATCTATTAACTCTTCCTTCATTTGATTTTTAGGAGGCTATGGAGGTTCCCTCTTCTAATAACATGTTTTCATATGTGGGTGTGTAGGAATCATGTTCATCTAGGCTGGGGGATGTGAGGTCAACAGACCCCTACCCCTGTTACCTATTGCTCCAGAACTCAAAGTTCACCCTCCTAGTGTGTCGTTCACCATGGCATATCAACTTGGTCACTGATGACATATCTGTAGAATTCTACCAGTTCATTTGATATTATTTCTATTGGAGAGTATTTTTCTTGTTTAGGGATGTCTATTACACCCTCATGGATAAGTTCAGGGTCCGAGGATTCATCTAAGCCCCCTTATGAGCCGAAACAGATTTTCTATGATCCTCATGACCATGGTATCTCCCCTTCTATTGATCTTTATATACCCTTATATGAGGAAGGAACCAATCATCATGTTTTATTAGATTCAGGTTCTAAAAATCCTCAAAATTGGAATAGTCTTAACAAAGGGGATTTGGTCTATGTTTGTCGTGATCCAATTATTTGTGACTTTAAGTAGGGTATTGAGGCCTCTCTACTTGACGATGATCTCTAAAAAAGGTGGAGAGTGAATGATGATAGTTCTGTTCTTGATGTTTGAGAGGCAGAGGTTGGCATGTACTATTCCCACCTTCCACAATGTAATCCTTATATTGGAACAGTCATGATCTTGGAAAACCATATTCAGTTCATGTGATACACAAATGGAGCTCTATGTTTTGCGCTGACAAGGTCTTTTTGTCCGAGACATTTTGAGAAAACAAGGAAATGAGATTAATTACTCATAATGATGGTTTTTAGAACTATTTCTCGATCAGATGGGTGGTCCATGTGAGGGAAATCTATTTCATATAGAAAGATGACATCTATTATTTGGTTTTTAACCTCTCTGATCATCATATTCCAATCTCAATCTGTCATCCCTAGGAACCTATTTGGCCCTTTCTAAGTTTTTATGGATTTTTGGGTGTGTGTGACAAATGAAGATCAGGGGATTTGGTCAATTCTATCAGAAATATTCTTTAGGGAACCCTTTTGTTTGGTTTGGATTTCATCAAGATCTTGTACCACCACGATAATCTTGGCAGTACTAGTGAGAGTTTTTCTTCCATTCCACACTTTCAGGACTGTTTTCTTTAGGATTGTCTTTTGTATCAGGGTTTCTGAGGGAGGATACTTACATGGTTTTGTGGATGAAATCATGCATCTAGAATATTGAAAATTGTGTATAGGTTTTTTTCCTCTTGTGAATATATGCAGTTATTCTAGAGGTACGACGATTCACACTTACCTCCAGTTTCTTCTAACCACTATCCAATTTTCCTTTAGTCATAGGATGTGACCATGTTCAATAAGTAAATGAGAAGATTTCATTTCGAAATCATGTAGATCTATAATGATATTTGTAGTGATGTTGTAAAATATTATAGGTCATACTCTCATGATAATGTTTGGCATATAAATAAATAGGTGGTTACTCAATTACATCACTGGAGATGACAGCACTTAAGGGACTTCGAACATAGAATTTGTTTCCTGGATAAAGTTATTTCAAAATGCTTTGAAAATTATTCTTATGGTTTTTCTATAAAGGATGTTGTGACTATATAAAATAATTTGGATAAGGGCATGAGTGAAAAATAATGTTATTTAGCTTCTTTTTCAAGGGAGTCCTTTATCAAACAAGGGGATCAAAATACTAAATTCTTTCATCAAAAGGCCTCTTCCAGAATAAAGAAGAACCTTATTCCTAATTTAGATGATGGGAACAGAAACATTTCTTCTATTTAAGTGTAGATAAGAGAGATGGTTGTTTATTTATTTAAAAATATATTTTTTTCTACGAGGGGAACCTCAAAAGGGGACTTTCAAAGCTATGTAGAGCCTAAGGTGATCAAGTTCATGGATTCAGATCTTTAGGTGGACATCTTGGTAGATGAAGTTGTGGAGGCCCTGAAGAGAATTCATTCTTATAAGGTGCCTGGTTCATATGGGTTCCACGAACATTTCAAAAAACAGTTCTTTTATATTGTGGGAGAAGATATTATTTATTTGATACTAGGGTTATGTTCTCGTTCTATAAGTATAGACAAGATTAATAAAACTCTTATTTTTTAGATCTCAAAAATATCTAGCTCGTTTTAAACATATGATTTTAGTCCACTCATCTAGTTCAATGTGGTTTACAAGATTTCAGCCCATGTCCTCTCCCACCACATGGGTGGAGTCGCCTCCTTTACTATATCTAAGAACCAGAGTGATTTCATTCCCAAGAGGCTCATTAAAGATAATTCTATAGTGGTCCATGAAATCTTGCATTGGATGAAAACTGTTTAAACTCAAAGAGTGGTATTTTTAATATGAAATTGGACATGTTAAAGGATTATTATAGGGTGGAAAGGGCCTTTACGGAAGAGTTTATGAGAATACTAGGCTTTGGTCCAAAATGGGTGAGAGTGATCATGAGTTGTGTTAAAACATTTTTTTATAGTATCAGTGTTAACGGATTCATCAATAAGAATTTCAGACCATCCTGAGGCCTATGGAAGGGTGACCCTCTTTCACCTTACTTGTTTCTTGTTATTGATGATGTTTTCAATCATATTTTATCCAAAGAAGCTAAGGAAGTTCTTATCCATGGGGAAATGGTTTGTTAACAATGTATCCCCATTACTCAAATTTTCATCATTGATGATTGCATCCTTTTCTCGGGATAAATCTCTCAAGAGTGCCAAAAGATTCTTAAAATCGTTGACGCTTTCACCAATGTTTTGAAAAAATGGGTAAATTTTTTTAATTCTGAGATATATTTTAGTTGAGGTGTTTAAGAAGGGAAAAGAGATACTATTACTAGTTTGTGTTGTTTTGAGGTGGTAGAGAAGCATGAAAAAATATCTGGGGATCCCAATGGTCTTCAGATGCTCAAAAATAGTGGTCTTATCTTTCATCCTTGACAATGTATGTATGAAAATCTAGGGATATTCCAAAAAACTATATAGGGTTGGTAAGGAGGTTCTTCTTAGATCTATGTCCTATTATTTTCCATCTTACTTGACATCCCTTTTCATGCTCTTGATTTTTTTACCCATCAACTTCATTATTCATTCTATAATTTCTTATGGGCTATGCTAATGTGAGAAATCATTTGAATAGGAACTATTGGGAGAATTTTTGTGATCATAAGTCTTAAAGAGACATGGGATTTCAATATTTGAATGGTTTTAACAATTCCCTGTTGGCCAAGTAAGGCTTGAGCCTTTTACAGAACACTGATATATTGATCCCTAGATTCCTCAATACTATGTACTTTTCCCATGTTGATTTTTTGTCTTCTAGCATGGGTCCAAGACCAAGATATTTTTAGAGGAGTTACTGAGGATCAAAGGAAGTTGTGAGTCATATAATTTTTTGTAGAATTTCCCATGGTGATTCAATTAATATCTGGTGCTATCCCTAAATGCTTGGTTTGGAGGTCTTGATTCCCTATTCTTCTCTGGAACCTGCCCATGAGAAATTATTTTTTAGAGACCTCCTAGTTGATGACCTTTTTAGCTTGGACCTTTCAAGGCTCAATCATTGGTTCACTGTGTTTGATTGTAAGGTAATCCTAGAAGTTATGGTGGTCCATGATGCTAGCCCAGACATATTGTACTAGTCTCTCAATCCATCTAGATGCTATACTATTTGTTTGGGTTATAGGGCATGCATTACGGGTGGATAAGATACTTGGAACCCCCATTGGAATCATATATGGAATCAAAAATTCTTCGTTTAATTCCAAGATTTTATATTGGAAAATTTGTAGGGGTATCGTACCCACATATGCTTGCATTGATGATAGGAACCTCTATGATAATGAGCTATGCACATTCAGTGAGGTTATGATAGTGATGAATTTTTATACTATTTTATATTTCCCTTGGGTCACTAGTCTTTAGTCCCTATGTGCGGCATATGATCTCATTCATTGAAGAAATTTTGGGGATGTTAGTCTCATTTTAGAGAAATGGTTCAAATCATTGCTTGGTAAGACTATCACAGGATTGTGTATCCATGCTTGGATTTTAGGGTTTCACTGTACCTCATTGATTTTCATGAACATTATTAAAAACAACTCGATCTAGATTTCCAAGATATATAATTGGGATTCTTAGTGACTTGATGTTTATGGTGATCATCCACATTCTCCTATTGATTCTCTTCATTTCAAATGGATCCCCCATTTGGGTGTTCTCAAACTTAATACTGACACAAAGACTCCTGGTGATGGGTTTTTTGGCCTATGGGAAGTCCTCAAGGATCGTGTTGGATATATTATTTCATATCATCATTCCTCATACATTTAGGGTTATCCTCCTCATGAGGCAGACACTATCGCTATTTTGAGGGGGATACAGTTCATCTCGTCTCTTGGCTGGATGGATGTTGTGGTCAAAACTAATTGTCCAGTTATTATCAATGCATTGATGGTGGGTGAAGGTATACAACACCCCTATGGGTCCATTATTTACATCATTATATCATTGGTTCCTTTGTTTCTCTTCCTTTTGTTTTTCCTTTGTTATGAGAGAGGGTAATCGTGCAGCTCACTTTACAGTCGCCTTTGGGAATCATCGGGGGTCAAACTATTAGAAATCTTTTCTTTCCTCTAGAATTATTTACTTTGGATTTAGAAGATATATAAGGTTTGGTTATTATCAAAAAAACAAGGACTGATCTAGAAGCTCTCATGTTCAAAGGTGACACAAAGATTAATAGTCAAACTCCCCAACACTACCCCTCTCTAGGGTCAATATAAAACTGTGTCACCCACCAAGGCCCACTAATTAGTATTTTACACCCAGAACCCTACTTGTGGTCCCTTTTCCTAATACCATAACTCAGAAAAAATTAATCACTAAGAGTGTATCATGTACCTTGATGGGTCCCTGATAGCAACATGACACCCACAACCTAACAGTCCAACATTTTGGTTTTACGATGACACCAGAGGAGAACCACTCCTTTTACATCAACATGCCTAATAGAGGGAAACTAAGGGAACCTACATAAATATCTTATATATCTAAGTAATTGAATTTCATTTTAATCACACCACTTTTGGGTGCATCTAACTCACAACATTAAATTATTAATTTAATCCACTAACGATCGATGATCAAGGAATTAAGTAGTCAATCAGAGTCTAGTGGCCCATGACACTCATGATCTACCCATGCAATTTATGGTGAAAAATGAATTCGAAATAAAAGTTCAATCACCACTATGGAGAAACCACATATCACATGATATATCAAAATCATAGAATATAGGGAGATGTTCAAGGACCACCTACCTCATATGAATAAATTCCCATTAATTACATCCTAGAAATTTTCTACCTGATCCCATCCAAACATCATCAATATTTTATCAACACCCAGGACCCTTTCTCAAACCAAATCACCCAAAAAAAGTAATTATAAAAAAAATTAATTAATTTCACAATTTAATTTAAATTGGAATAAATTCCGTGAATATTATTAAGTATCATATGCTCACCAAAACCTCGAGAAATGAGGCTCAGTCTACTACAGACACATCCCCCAACCTATGCCATGAAATATCCCCAATTAACTAACATAAATAGATGGAAAAATAAATATAATATCATGAAAAAACATATATAAATTTTTCTCACAACATACCTCAAGATGACCAGTGTGTGATGGATTGAATACATCCTCTCGAGATCCCCACTATGAGATGCATATCAGAACCCCACTGTTCTCACCCAATTCCACCATTTATTAGTGGAATTAGTGCCACAACCTAACCTAAAGACAAAAATAATCAAATTTATGTAAGGGAGGCGAAGAATGAAGAGAAGTGGAGGATATCATATATCCAAATACTGCAAGAATTGCCTCCAAAATCCCCCAAACCAAGGAGAAATCAACAGAGATGAGAGGGGGATATCGACCATGCATGATGGGGAGAAAGGATGGGGAGAGGTTTAAAAAACCCGTAATGTAAAAAATAGAAATTCACATATTTTTTATGAAAAAATGAGTGACCAATGTGGTTTTTCGACAAAGTTTTCTAAACTGTGTGCCAACCATGAGATTAACACTGTCTAAGACACCAACACCCACACGGTTTGACCACACGGTTTACTAAAATGTGTGATAATGATGAAAAATACCTCTTCCAAGAATTATTTATTTTTTACGCTATGTCTACACCCACCCACCAATTATGATCATATTCCCAAGAGAAACCTAAGACAAAAAATTTACCCTAACCATATAATAATTTTTCATAAGGGAAAAATTCTTTACCATAAAATCTAACTTTCACCTGAAGCTCTTGATGACCACCCGAGAACCCAAGACACCCCTTGATCCTTAATTCACATCCAAAACACCACTTTATGATATTCCAACCTATTTAATTCTAATATGAATCAAAATTTTCAAAACACCCTCAACTTCAGAAACCAAAAATTAAAATTTCCCTGAAAATTCATAACCTTTAACAAAATGAGTCATTACCACCTCCCCACTACAACAATTTTAATCCCTAAGAACTCTCCATAATCATCTAAACACAAATTCAAACCTACCCAGGCTATCAATTCTCTATAAACCGGCCATGTTCTATCTCTGAATTCCAATCATGCTACTACTACATAACTCCAAAACGATGGCACATAATTCACTAAAACCAGAGCCTCCCACTTATCAACATCACAAAAACCATGACACTGATCCACCAAATACATCTATCTTGAGAAACTAAAGCATCGCTAACTAGTTTATCATCATTATTATGCCACTCCCCACCCAAAGGTCTTGCGCACAAATGATGATTTTGAATCATGGTGCTCCCCACAACAGGATTTTCTTATTAAAAATGCATTTCCAGTGGTCCAATGACTCAGTAAGTGTAGATTCCACCTCACTTTACTTAATTACATAGCACTAATCAAGTCAATAATTCATTATCCTACCCTTCATAATAGGAAAAGGTATATTTGTGACTGGCTATTTGTGATAGGCCTGTTGCCCATCGCAAATAGTCCATATAGTGGAACTATTTGTGACTGGATGGAATTATCATCATAGATAGAACTAAATAATAAATTATTTGGGCTGGGTAAAATTATTCATCGCAAATACCATTGACATGTGTCTGCACAAAAATGAGTGAAACATTATTTGTGAAAATTATTGAATCATTTCACAAATAATGATCCACATTATAGGTATTTTAATTAGGAATTTGAAACCCATTGTAAATATTGTGTCAACAAAAGATATTTGTGATGGGTCCCATCGAAAATAACTTTTTAATCATTGAGAGTTGTATTTATGGTTGGTGCTATTAGTGATGGGTACTATCATAAATAATAAAATTTTATATGTGAACCCCATCACAGATAATCCAAACGCTACTAGTCTAACATATATATACCCCAATTAGATTTTTCCACATTCCTCTTCTAACATATCATCTCTTCTCCACTTCCATTCTTTGTCCTCCTCCTTTAAATTTCTTCATTTAAAAATTTTAAATTATTTAGGGAAGCAAATTTTCATCTTTGCCTCCGATAAAATCTTTAGTTTTAAGGTATTTATTTATTGTTTTTAATTATTAAATATTTTGTTTTATTTTATATTATTAATTATTATTATTTATTAGAATTAATTTGTTTTAATTAGAATTAATCAGTTTTATTTTGCAGTAATTAGCTTTAATTAGTACCAATTATTTTTAATTAGAAGTATTTTGTTTTAATGGTTAATAATTATATTTAATTACAAGTATTTAGTATTAATTATTAATAATTACTTTCAATTAGGAGTATTTAGTTAAAATTATGAGTAATTAGTTTTAATTAACAGTAATTAGTTTTAATTATCCATAATCAGTTTTAATTATTAGTAACTAATGGTAATTATCATAAATTAGTATTAATTATAAGTAATTAGTAGTAATTATTATAAATTAGTGGTTGGTAATTTTTAGAAATTAGCGATAAATAATAAAATTAGTGATAATTACTTTAAAAATACTTTTAATTAGTAAAAATTAGTGGAAATGAGCATGAATTAGTGATAATTAGCAGAAATGAGTGGGAATTAATAGTACTTAGTAATAATTTATAGATCACACTAATAAACAATAATATTTTAAAATGGGTGGTATTAACTAATATCAATTTGTAAGTAATAAATTGCAGTAATTAATACCAATATTTAGTAATTAATATTAAATATTAAAATAATTAAAATAATCAGTTAAAGTTTTTGGTAATGAATACATATTAGCGATAATTAGTAAAAACAACATTAATAATTAGAAATTTTCTGTAATTATTAGAAATTAGTGGTAATTGTTAGAAATTATTGGTAATCATTATAAATTAGATATAATTATAATTTGTGATAAATAGTATAAAAATATTACTAATTAGTAAACATCAGCAGAAATGAGCAGGAATTAGTAAAAATTAGTTGAAACAAGTGGGAATTAGTAAACATTAGCTAAAATGAGTGGGAAATAAGAGAAATTAGAAATAATTAATAGAACACATTAATAAATATTAAAATATTAAATAAATTTTTATTAATTAATTATAATTAGTAATTAGTAATTAGTAGTAATTTACACTATTTTTTAGCAGTTGAAGATAAATATTAATAATTTTATAAAAATGTGTAAAAAATAGTGGTAATGACTACAAATTAGTCGTAATTTGTAAAAACCATTAGTAATTATTATAAATTAAAAGAAATTATAAGAAATTATCATTAATTATTAGAAATTAATGGTAATTATTAAAGATTATTGGTAATTATTAAATTTATTGGTAATTAGTAAAAAAAATACCTGTAATTAGTAAACATTTGCAAAAACAAATGGTAATTAGTAAAATTTAGTGGAAAAGAGGAGGAATTACGAGAACATATTATTAATTTATAGTTATTAGTAATAAATAATAATATCTTCAGTAATTAGTATTAAATTAAAATAATTAGTAACTATAACATTGTAACAATTAACACTAATTTTGTTAAATAATAGTAAATATAAATAATTCTAAAATAATTGGTAAAGGTTACTAGTAATCAGTATAAATTAGCTGCAATTAATAAAAATCAGCAATAATTATTAGAAATTAGTGATACTATTAGAAATTAGTGGTAATTATTATAAATAAGTGGTGATTATTAAAAATCGGTGATAACTAGTAAAATTATCTATAATTAGTGCATAAATAATAGTAAATAGTAAACATTTGTATAAAGAAGAATGAATTAATAAAAATTAGAATAAATGAGTTGTAAATAGTAAAACTTGGTGGAAAGAGCCGGAATTAAAAGAACATGGTAATAATTTATAATTCTTAGTAATACATAATAATATTTTATAGTAATTTTTATTATGTAATAATAAATAGTAATTAATAATTAGATGTACATACAATAATTTTTATTAACTAATGATATATATTAATAATTTGAAAACAATAATTGAAAATTAGTGGTAAATAGTAAAAATTAGTGGTAATTTATAAAAATTAGTGGTAATAATTAGAAATTAGCTATAATTATTATATATCAGCAATAATTATCATAAAATTTCTTGTAATTAGCAGAAACTAGTGATTTGAGTTGGAATTAGTTGAAAAATAGAGGAAATGAGTGGGAATTACTAAAAATTAGTGGAAAATGAGTGGGAATTATTAAAAATTAGTTAAAACGAGTAGGAATTAGTAAACATTGGCTGAAACGAGTGATATTTAGTAAAAATTAGAGAAAGTGAGAGGTAATGAACCACAATTAGACATATTTAAACACAATTAAAAACAATATTTATATAATACAGAACAAGGGGTGTGAGGGAAGCATGGATCTGAGAGGATGAAGGTGACGATGGAGTGAAGTAATTTCAGTGCCCTTAAAACCTATTGTTAAAAAATTCATTCCATCTATTATTTCCTCCAACCCCTCTATCCTTGTTTACATTTATGGAAGCATGGAGTAGATGGGATGAAGGTGATGATTGAAGTATTGAATTATAGTTCCCCTTGCTTTCATACCCTTTGGATTAGAGGCATTCATGTGAGTTTACTCATTATTACTAATCCTCCAAATGGTCTGAATACAATGTGAAGTGGAATTATTTCCCCCTTTTGACACCTTCATACCCTACACTCCTTAAATCCCTCATGCACCTAGATCTTCCATCAATTAACTTTAATTGTAATTAATGGAAATTAGAAAAAAAAAATATGTAATCTAATATAATTGATAATATTTACATGTATTTTTTAATTTTTTAATATTAAAAATATTTTTTGGATCCTTTTTTTATCATATAATATTTATCATAAACAATATTTTAATTATTTATTTTTTAGAAAAATATGGCACAAGGAAGTATAGAGTAGTCTTTATTGAAGTATCATTATTGGATAAGTCATGGAAGAGTTAAATTGGCAGTAGTGTTATTATCTCCCAAAAAATTATGAAATGAGTATCAATGTTAGTGTTATTATCTTTACAAAATTTAGTAAAAATTAGTTCTCACATTCCCCTAGGATGGCATTTTTTAAAGCATATCAATGTGAGTGTTATTATCTCAACAAAATTTTATTTATGATATTATTTTAAACATGGAAGGGTTATATTCACTAAGGTATTTAATGACTTGGAATTTAAGATGAATCCACTCATACTTTTCTTTGGGAAATATCCCCAGTCAAAGGTAATCATGTGGTTTTTTGAGGTCTTTCTATAACACTTGAGTATCCATCACAATCAAGTAATTTTTCTTCAATTCTATAATGAGGGGGTTGATGAAGAAATATTAAAGCTTAGGAATAGTCTTGAGCATTAGCCTGATTGGCAGGTTTAATCATATCACTAAGGCCTTGTGCATCAAGATGCATCTCAAAATCCAAAATTCATAACTTTTATTCTTTCTATAAGTATCAAGATGGAGAAACCAATGCTTAGTAGTATTTTCCAAGGAAATATTATTTTTACCCATTTGATTAACCTTTTATCCAAGCTAAAATATTCATGTTGATAATGTGTTGTGAAATATATTAATTGATAATTCAAATAATAAAGATTTATGTAATTAGTATAAAAACATTGATTAAAGGTGAAGTGATGCATAACATAAAGAAACATTGAATATTTTTGAGTTAGTACCCAAGAAATGAATTATGTGTACTTTATGATAACTTTAATTTGTGCTTTTTGAATATTAATAACTTCCTTATCACATCATGATTTTCCTTTTATATAAAATAGTATGTGATAATTTCTTAAGAGCACCTGTCACACTAAAAGGTCATTGTAGTTTTCCACTATGATGAGTACCCAAAATTGTATGACACTATTCTTGAATGTATTTTCTATAACCGAATTATATCATTTGAGGGACACAAATGATACAGGATATCAGGGGTGGATACTCGTATGACTTTTAAGAACTATCTCATGGTGCACAACCTTGGTAATATCAAGTTTGATGTTGTGAAATATAAACCCACTAGTAGGAAATCCACATTTATATATGTCATTATATATTACTATCTTCATATGTGTGTATTTATCCATTAGATTTAATATTGTTATTAATGAGTATTATTCGTCGTGTACTTAGATGTATTGACAAAAATCACAATGGCAGATGCTCCCAGTGAGGTAGGATACGTTGGGTATGTCATGATTAATATTTCATTAATGAATAATGCGTGAAATTATTTTCCCCTTCCATTATTTAATGAAATATTATATCTAAGGTCCTTTGATGGAAATGATATAGCCTAAATAAATCCATGCTCATGGTGTTCTATAAGTAAGTTAAATTTCTGGGATGTCAAATAAAGAGACATTGGGTGAATAGGTTTATGACACCAACATGAAAACTTATTGATTTGAGATATAATGATAAGTGGATTATATGAAATAGTAATAATCCATATAAGGTAATGTGTCATTGAAGAATTAACATAATTCTCTATGGGTGTCAGGGTGAATTGCTATATGGTAACCATAGAGTTTAGAATGCTTCACCAAATGCCATTGAGAACGAGGCCTAAAGATCCATGCACTAATTATATCCAAAGTCTCAATTTAAAAATAAATTATTATTTATTACTCAACGTGTTGAATCAATATTATTCTTGTATTTGGATTAATAATTATTTACACATATTTGATCACATATATCTCATCACTAGTTATTCAAGAGAAAATAATTTTAGCAAAATATTTAATAAATATTTATCTGTTAATTGTTGAATATAAAATTTTTTATTGGTGAATAATGAAAAAGTATTTATTTAATAAATAAATAGTCATTATTCAAGGCCTGATAAATATTATGGAGGAATGGAAGATCAATAATTTAGTTCTGGTTGGAAATAATAAATATTTAATATTATTTTACTAAATAATAATTAATTATAATTCACAAGTTTAGAAAATGTTGATAAATAATGATATTATTATTATTTAACATGGGATTTCACTAGGATTAAATAAATAAATATGGTAAATAGTGTAATTATTTCATTTTAACCCTATAGATATATAAACCAAAATATATTATTTTCTTAGAGACCCAATTCATTTTGTTATGTAGTCCACAACCGAATTAGTTAATAATATCAAGCCCCGGAGAGTTATATTATCCAAGAACTCTCCTGAGAAAGGAGAACAATATTACCCCACCAGATCAAGGATAATACTTTGGAAATAGTTCTCATAGTGATCAAATTAAGATGACGTGAGTACAATGATCTACCATGCTAGCACCTGGAGAATATTTTGGTGATTTCTGGAGATTTATGAAACATGTATGGATATTTTCTAGAGAGAATCTTCACATGGTTCCTACAATGCAATGATGGTCCATCAAAGATTTTCTACCATATCCATCAAAAAAGAATGAGTAACAATAAGGTAATTCTTAATTAATTAAATTTATTATTAATAATATGTTATCATCCTCCCACATGGTTCCGATCTAAATATCCATTGTCTATCTTATTTCATTAAATTTGATTGATCACAGAGTTTATCATCATAGAGATCATGGATTGATCATTTATCATGGAAAAAAAGTAAATCTAGGGACTTCCCATCATATGCTTCTGCTACGCCTAGAACCAAAATGTGGTTTAAAATGGATCCCATAATTAGGTATAATTATTTAATGATTATTGGATGATTTATTCATTATTAATTTGGATTTTCAATTATATTTTAAGGAGTATTTTAATATGAATCATGGGATCTATTTATTCCCACTTCATTTTTTGTAGATCTAATAAAAACAATTAATTTGATGAATAAAATAAAACTGAAGACTCGGCTGGATTTTCCAAGGCTTCTAGTCGTACATCACAAGTGTACATGTCATGTAACCGAAGTTACACACCATGCACTTATGTTCAATGAACTAGGAATTAATTCCGCAATTAATTCAAGCTTGTGCATTGATTACATGTGGTGTAGTGAATGCATACAACATATGTTGATCTAGAAATCCAGGAACACAGTCAGCTGGAGTGCATGTCATGTAGCCCACATACACAACATGTATTCCCTTTAAGTCATAGACGGGTTATGTATTTCACATATGGCCTACTTGAGTGGTGACTATTTAACATGGAGATCATATAGCATGTATCCCACTATGCACACCATGTAGTCCATTTTCTGAGGCCCAGTTTACATGCTTAGTCTCTCAGTGTGTGTCTTGGATAGACGGTGAGAGACATACACTCTGTGTAGCTCCTTTGTATATGTTAGGAACCTATACAAAATTACCTAGACTAAAAATTTATATATTATATTATGTAATCCTTATCTAAATTTTATTTCATGTGATTTCACTAAATTCAAAGGAAATTCCATGTGGTAGGTTATAATATATATATATATATATATATTTGTGTGTGTGTGTGTGTTTAATTAATATCAGTGTAATTTTCAGATCTTCATATCATGTATGAAACGTATTATAGTCGTTACTCTATGTGTATTGAAGAATAACACATGAACAAAAAATTGTACAATTCTTGTAATAATTAGGTTTATAGTACCTTTCTTGAATGTACGTGATAAGTCATGTATGCATTATGTCACTGGAGTAAAAATTATAAAAATATTATACATGTTCAGAGGATTTCGACGGGTATTCACCATGATTCCTCCATGATACATTATGTACATAATTAATTTTAAATAAATGTATTTAATTTGTTTAAAATTATGATTGATAAGATTCTCAAGGAAATTTGGATGAGAATTAAGATAAAATAGTTTACTGATTATAGATAATAATGAATTGATTTGAGGATGATTTATCTTAAATAAGAATGATTAAGAATTTAATTCTAGTTTTATCAAATGAATAATTCATTTCATGCATGTGGATGATAATGAGAATAGAGTAGGCCTTTGTATGTTAACATTAATTTATTATTAATTTAAATTATTTTTCACATTCCTTCTCCCCTTTTATTATGTAGGTCATGCATGCCCATGGTTTCTTTTATGTAACCCCCTTGTTTCCCTCACTTGCATGTGAGTAAATAAATATGTGTTGGATGGAGCTCGCAAGCTAGTGGAAGAATTTCTTTTTTAGATATTAGGAGAAACCAATCCAAGGGAGATACATAGGTGGATAGGTGGAAAGTTGAAACACAAATCTTAATTTGTTCAAGGTGTTATTCATCGAGGTCAATGTTAATTTATCAACCTATAGATAAACTAACCATCAGTAAAATCTCAGGATCATACTGCTTTATTGTTGTATTTCTATCAACTTTATTGGTTATTTCATTGTGTATTTTTTCTCATGATCACATAAATTAATGAAATAAATGAGAATGAAAGATTGAACAAAAATAAATTGTTCTATGTGTAACTATTATCTAAGACATGGGTAATTGCTTAAGTAAATCCACAAAATATTAATAGGAATGTGATAAATATAATAATTATAAATTTACTCATAAAAGGATAAAATACCTCAATTATATTTTTTAAGTTGGTATGTACTTCCACTACTTCTATTAAAATCAAACCACATTTCAAAGATTATGAACAGAAAAATTTGGGGTGCTTTCAATTATTGGGGAATTTTAACTTGAATTTTAGGGTTGACATAAATTTGATGACATCATGGGTTGACTTCCAAAGAAAAAATTGGTTTAACTTATAGCCAAGGGTTTGGGAAATTAAATTTTTGGATTTTGGATTTGTTTAGTCCACTCAATAGATGAAAGACCCATGAGTTAATGCAGTTTTCATTTGTAATTCTTACCTATAACCATTCAAGTTTCTCTATAAACCAAATTTGGGGTAATGTGAAGGGGAATTTGGATCCTTTACACTAGAATATCCATGTAACCGGATATTACAAACCCAATGGTGAGGGATATAGTGTTTTGATAAAATTGTGAGAGATTAATAAATATAGTATTTATTTATTTTCCTAAATAATATCAAATAATGTATGATATCTATGATCATCTTATTTGTAGAAAAAACAATAAAATGACATCAAACATATCATTGTAATATATACTTGATAGGGATAACCTTCTCACTGGAAAAAAATTACAAGAGTTATAAAGGCATTTCTTCATCGTCCAATGCCATGAAAAGAAATTATGTGTTATTGGAAGTACATTTTCCAAAAGTTCCTAGTAATGAGGAAAGTGATGAAGTGTTATTAGTCTAGGTGACATATTTGGATGATTCCATAGATTTTCAATGTTTCATGCTATCATCCTTGTCAAATGATCTTTAGACGTAAAATGAGGACATGACAGTGTATATCATGATGTATTATCTTTATGATCTCTATCAAGATAAGATGAGATAAGAGAAGTATCAGATCTCCAATGCTTTTTTACAACTATGCTTGGAGAGTATGTTTCAGTTGGGCCTCATGTAGTAAAGATTATTTTCTACATTGAATGCTTAGAAATCATAGGGATTAAATTCTAAGTTTATTCATTTACATATCTCATAATTTTATCACTTCCCAAGACCTTATCCAGTTTCATTATTAATTATATCATGACCAAAAATGATAAGAGTCTTTTAGAACTTCATTATTAGATTATCCAAGTAGATAAGAACACAGGGAATGATATACCCATGGTATTTATGGTGAATAATAAAAGTAAGAACAAGTAAAAGGGTCCCAATACCTACATATAATATAAAGATCTTTAGAATTTTCATTCTAAGAAGAAGAATATTCAAAGGCAAGGGAAGGAAAACGAGGGAGATTTTTGCATGTGGAAAACTAGTCCACTAGAAGTGGAACTACTCCTAGAATAAATGGGAAGCTAATGGTTCATTCGTTATCAATTGTAATCATTCAATATCTAGACATTGGGTATTACATATAGCTTGTGTGCTCAAAAATATATCGAAATGTAGGTACCAAGTAGTTTCTGAAAGATTCCCATAGGAGAGGTGGATCTGAGAGATGCTATTAGTGTGAGGATGGATGCTCTGGCCATTGGTGAATACAACATTTAATTAAAAATGAGAATTATTTTGGTTTTAAAATATTTTAATCATGTACCTACAGATGCAAAAAACATATTTTTTTTATCGTGTTTATATGCAGATGGGGTTATTTTAATGTTTCGAAATAAAAGTTTTTTTTATAAGGACAACATATAATATGGAATGGAACATTTAATAACTATCATTATTTAATAAATTAATAAAACGTGTATTGGAAATTGATAATGAATCACGTTCAAAAAACTCATATAACTTCCAAATTTGGCATCTCCATCTTTCTAATGAAAACGAGAAGCGCTTGAGAAATCTCAAAAAAGATGGTTATTTGGACCCATCAAAGCTAAAACAACTTGAAATATTTCGTGATTGTTAACAAGGAAAAATGACTAAACAACCATTCGATGTACAAGGTGATAGTGCCACAAATATTCTATGATTGGTACACACTTATGTTTCTAGACCATTTCCTTTATAATATAGAGGTGGATATTATTACATCATAACTTTTACTGATGACTTGAGTAGACATGGAAATGATCACTTGTTGAGGTATATTTCCAGGTTGTAGCACCCCCAGTTTGAGGTATGTGACCATTGTTTCGGTTCATTTGTGATTTTTGATGTGGTTGGTTGATGTTTGGACAACTCTGGGAAAACGTTTTATTGTTATAGAGGTTGTGTAGGGGCCACGGTTGGCGCATGGTCTGAACAAACCGTACGGAAAGCCCAAAAATCTATGCACCCTTAACAGTGGGCTCTTCACGGGCAGTGTACAATTTTTCAGGCCATGCGGGAAAGTCGTGTGAAGTCCCTAGGTGAGAAAGTGGAAACTGCACGGTTGGTTCACAATTTTCTAAGCCGTGGGGGTAACCGTGCGGCCACTTAATGTTTGGGTTTTTAAGTCCCGGGCCACTCGGGATTTCCCATTTTTTCCTCATTCTTCCTCCCACTCGTGGCTCACGTGGGTGTTCCGGTTTTTAGTGGTTGGGCGAGCTACTTATCTCGTTTTGGAAGAAAATGAAAGGGGTTTCAAGGTGGTTTGAAGGTGGTTTCTCCCAGGAATGTCTCTCCTCTTTGTTTCTTTGTGTTTTCCTCTAGATCTACATCTCTCTCTCAGTTTTCTAGATCTACACCCTTTGTGTATAGATCTAGTGTTTTGGTTGCCTTGGGTGTTGATTTTAAGACTTTTGGATGTTAGGGAAGGGGATATAGAGTGTTTTCGGTGGTGCATTCACTGGATATGAGGAGGTGTGGTAGCTTGTGGGTCGATTTCGTCAGAACCCTAAAGGCATAAGGCTTCTTTCTCGACTCCACTTATTAGAACTGATTGGCATGCTTTCAAATTGAATGTGTGGTGTTGAATTGATTTTGATTTTGTTGTTGAACACTTATTGGAAACCTTCTTTAGTGATGGTTGTGAAATCTGGATAATTGGGGATTTTGAATGAGTGATTTTGTTCTTAATTTTAAAATAAAGATTTTAAAATGGGGATTTTATGTAATTGTGACACATGGTTTGGATTAGATGTTTTCAATAAAATGGAATGTTTTATTGAAGTGAAATGATTTTTTTAAGATTTATTTATTCTTGGGTTTTCAATAAAAGTATGGTTTTATTGAAATGGTTTGAATTGGTTGAACACACATAGTTTTTGACATGATGGTTGTGTGTTTTCATGGGCATGTGGGACGGATAAAGGTTAGGGGTCTCCCCCATCAGTGTTGGGATGGATAAGGGTTTGGGCTCCCCCCATCAAATATTCATATTGCATTCAGGACAGATAAGGGTTAGGGGTATCCCCCATCAGTGTTGGTATGGATAAGGGTTAGGTATCTCCCTTGTGAAACATTCATATTGAATTTGGGATGGATAAGGGTTAGGGGACACCCCCATTAGTGTTGGGATGGATAAGGGTTATGGATCCACCCATCAAACATTCATATTGCATTCGGGACGGATAAGGGTTAGGGGTCTCCCCCATCAGTGTTGGGATGGATAAGTGTTAGGGATCTCCCCTGTCAAACATTCATATTGCATTCGGAATAGATAAGGGTTTGGGGTATCCTCCATCAGTGTTGGTATGGATAAGGGTTAGGGTCTCCCCTGTCAAACATTCAGGTGCATTTGGGTCGGATAAGGGTAAGAAGTCTCCCCCATCTTTGTTGGGATGGATAAGGGTTAGGGATTTCCCCCTCTTCCAGGTAGCATGCCTGGTTTTTTTCATGGGTTTGTGGAATGGTGGTGTATGCAAAAAAGTGATATTGTGAAATGGTTTTAAACCTTCCTTGGTTATTTTTCTGGAAAAATAACTTACTGGGAAATTTTTTTTGAATTTCACTTGTTTGATTTTTGTAATGAATGGTTTTGGAAACTCATTTTTATTTAGTTATAAAATATTTTTGAGAAATGGTTTTATATAAACTGTTTTATATAATTGTTTCTAACTCTTCTATCCTAGTGACGTGAGTAGGGAATTCATTTGGGAAAACCTACTGAGTTTTATACTCACCCCTTCTTTGGCACTTTGGTGCTTTTGCAGAAGCTATCTTCTAGGACAAGGGGAAAGGTAATGTTACACATGTGTTTAACACTACCTCATGTTGTTTGGGATGTTTTTCGATTGTGGAGCTTAGAGATTTTGGAGCATGGAGTCTTGAGTTCTTTGGAGAGTCTTTTGTAGCCTATCCGTTGTGTACTTTGACACTTGGTAATTCTTCTGTTGTTGCTTACATTGATGTGGTTTTGAGATACATGAAGTTGTTGAGTTGTCTTTCATTAGTTCATGCATCATATAGTGGATGTTGGTTATTGTTGGTAGGTTTATTGGTTTATTTATTAAAGGGTAAATCATTCCCCACTTTTATTTGAAACCCTTCGGCATTTATTACCAGCTTTTGGTGTCTTGGGGATGTCGCTTAAGCCCAAGTTACCCTCACTACCTCCTTAAGCCAATCAGGTAGGGGTGGGGTGTTACAAATGGTATCAGCTTGTTTAGTCTTTTCATTAACAAGTAGTCATCGATATTCCTAGTTTTGGAGATGAAATCCCCTCTTGACTATTCCTTGGGCTGGAATCATAGAAAGGAGTAGGCTAGTCAGAACATGAAATGTATAGAATAAAAGGACGTAGCTAACCATTTTATGTTGAACATTAAGTTACCAAGGAGTTGGGTAAATAAGTCTTTGGAGACACTTCTAGGATTTTGAAATCTCCTTTTCATGGGTTTATCCAATAAGATGAGCATGGCATGCATTGTAGAGGAATAAATTCCCACTAGAAGTGCATACATCATTTCTAGGAATGATTCTTGTTCTGAAAAAATAAGTATTAATTTTTGAAAAATTATGGAATTTGTTTTCAAATGAAATATTTTGAAAAAGAGAATTCTTATCGTATTTTGAAAATGGTTAAATTTTCAAAAGCAGGTGAAGTGTTTTAAAAAATGGTTGAACATGGGAAAAAGGTTGTTTTGGAAAACAATGTTGTTATAGTTAATGTGATAGAATTTTAAATGCTAATCCAATAGTTTCTAGAGAGTGAGATTAATGGTGTTTGTTGTTGGTTTAAAAAATGAAACCTGATGTTCATTATAAGAACTTATCAGAAGAGGTTGTTGAGAATTCGGTTTCACCCGAGTCATAGGTGAACCAATAGTTGGTCCAAAGCATCACTCAGGATTTTCAAACTATTCAGTTGGGACTATAGTTGGATACTCTGTTAACGATATATATCACTGCTCAAAATCTAGGTGGAGGAAGTAGAGTTGTCTTCACCAGATGGGATGAGAACTCCAGCACTAATATAAATAAGATGTGGGGATCCTATTTTCTATGTTTAAAACATGAAATGATGCCATCTGTTTTGAAACTAAAAACTCCTCTCGGTGAAAGAGAATTTCAAGACTTTGTGTGTAGAGCATGTGCTATAGATGTTGATGGATCTGAGCTAAAATGGGACGTCTCGATGTTGGATATAGATGTCAATTATGTAATCCTATGTATGGATTGGCTGACAATGTTCAAGGCTCTAATCAACGGTTATAGGAGAACAATGAGTTTCAGGACTGAGGAAGGCATTGAGCATCTCTTTAGATGAGGGAGGATTGTAAAGAAGGGTGCAAAGAGCATGTTGGAACCAATAGTGGGAATGATCTATTACCAATTGGCAGAGTTGACTTTAGCATCAATTGAAGAGATTGAGGAAAATAGTTTTCAGCTATTGTGGATCAATTTCTAGATGAAATTCCCAAGAACTTCTCAGGGTTACCGTCTCTAAGGGAAGTGGAGTTTATGATTGATCTCCTTCCGGGGACCAGTCCTGTTTCCCTTCCTTATTAGAGGATGACACCAATAGAGTTGCAAAAATTGAAAGTGCAGTTAGAGGAGTTGGAAAGAAAGGGTTTCATTCTACCAAGTATATCTCCATGGGCAGCACCGGTTTTGTTCGTTAAGATGGTAGATGGAACTCTTCGGCTGTGATTCGATTATTTTAAGCTTAATCAAGTTATGATAAAGATAAGATATCCACTTCCATGCCTTGATGATATGTTCGATCAATTAAGGGGATCTCAGTGGTTCACCAAGATTGGCTTGCAATCAGGATATCACCAATTGAGTGTTCGGAAAGAGGATATTCTAAAGGCATCTTTCAGAAGTAGATATGGCCACTATGAATATGTAGTCATGCCTTTAGGTATAACAAATGCACTATCAATATTTATGGCATTGATGAATCGAATATTTAAATAATAAATTGGTTCTTCTATTGTGGTGCTTGTGGATGAAATATTGGTCTATTCAAAGACAAGGGATTAACATGAGGTGCACCTGGAAATAGTGTTACAATTCCTGATAGATCATAATTTGTGTGCCAAATTCTCAAAGTGTGATTTTTGGATATAGGAAGTACATTTCCTTGGCCATGTCATTTCGGAGAAAGGAATTTATATTGATCCTGAAATGATAGAAGTCGTTATCTCTTGGAAACCGCTGAAGAATGTGTTTGAGATACGAATTTTTCTTTGTCTAGCTGTTTAATACCAATGCTTTGTGCATTACTTATCATGACTATCTTCACCAATGACAGCTCTGAAAAAGAAGAATGCTTTATACCAATGGATGGATGAAAGTAAGAAGTATTTCTAGGAACTGAATGTTCGGTTTACATTGGCACCTATCCTGATCTTGCAAGAATTTAGACAGGATTATGTGGTGTATTGTCATGCTTCGAGATCAGGGTTGGGTTGTGTTCTCATGAAAAGAGATAACGTGGTTGCTTATGGTTCAAGGTAGTTGAGGTTTCATGAGAAGAATTACCCAACACATGATTTGGAGTTAGCTGCAGTCATCCATTCTTTGAAAACCTGGAGACATTATCTCTTGGGTGAGAAATTTACTATGTTTATGGATCAAAAAAGCTTGAAACACATTTTCTCACAATGAGATTTGAATTTTAGGCAAAGGAGATGGATGTTGTATCTCCAAATGTTTCACTTTGACTTGATGTACACACTAGGGAATGGAAATTCGGTGGCATATGCATTGATTAGAAATTTGTATGCTCAATTGGAGAAAGAAGATTCAGATGAATGGCAGTTGATGTCGGTCTTAGCTGACATACATGTGGAATGTGAAGAAAAATGTGATGTTGCAGTTTTCTTTTTAGATACACTTGTTCCTGATTTAGTAAAAATGATCAAAGAGGCATAAACATCTGATGTAGAATGCTTGGTTGTATGTTCAAAACTCAATGGTGGGGAGACCATCGAGGGCTGGAAACTTGATGGGGGTTCAGTTTTGTGTTTCCGAGATTGGATGTTTGTACCTATGGTTTGTTAGGAACAACCCCTTCATGCTTACCGCCATTTGATATGGTCTGTACATCCAGGTACATAGAAGATGTATAAGGAACTGAAGGAGTAGTTTTTGTAGAGCGGAATGAAAAGTAAGGTGGCTGAGTTCCTCTCGCGGTGCTTAATTCGTAAGCATGTTCAAGAAGAGAATCAGAGACTAGATGGTATGATAGAATCTTTGCCCATACCAGTGTAGAAATGGGATCAGATAGAAATGTATTTTGTATAGGTCTTCCAAGAATGGTCTAGAAACAAGATGCCATTTGGGTGACAGTGGATCATCTAACCAAGTCGGCCCATTTCATTCCAATTCCTGAATCTCATACGGTGGAGGATCGGTCCCAAATCTATATCTAAGAGGTAGTAAAGAGGCATGGTGTTCCAGTTTCGATCGTTTCTGATAGAGATCCAAGGTATACATCTCTTTTCAAGAAATCCTTATAGCTAACTCATGGAACTATGTTGACCATGAGTACAAAATATCACCCTCAGATAGATGGTCAATCCGAGAGGATGATACAAACCTTGGAGGATATGTTGTGGGATTGTTTCATGGATTTTGGTGGCTCTTAGGAGGAGCACTTGTCATTGGTTGAGTTCTCTTACAATAACAGTTATCAGGAATCCATACATATGGCTCCGTTTGAAGCATTGTATGGGCAGTTGTGTCATTCTCCACTATGCTGGATGGAAACAGGTGAGTCCTCGATGGTTGGACCGAGCCTTGTCCAGGATACTATGAAGAAGATCAAGTTAATCAGGAATAGAATGGAGACGGCTAAGAGTTGTCCTAAATCATATGTGGATCATTGTTGACGGTCGTTGTTGTTCGAGGTGAGTGAATATGTTTTCTTGAGTCTTTCTCCTAGGTTGGTACATCATCGGTTTGGGCAGAAGGGAAAGTTATCTTTGAGGTATATTGGACTTTTTGAGATTCTTGAGAGGGTTGGTGAGGTTTCTTATCATTTGGATTTTCCACCTAGGTTTAATGTGGTGCAAAATGTGTTTCATGTGTTGCAGTTGAAAAAGTATCAGCCGGATCTGGGCCATGTTATTCGATGGGATCATGTTGAGCTAGAGTCGGATGCTTCGTTGGTTCACATGCTAGTGCGGGTTGTGGATAGGCCAGAGAAATTCATGTGGGGTAAAATAATCGGTCTTGTTCGGGTTTTGTGGCAGCATGGAAAGATCCAATAGGAGACTTGGGAGCGGGAGAAAGAGATGGTCAAGTAATGGAATGAGCTCTTTCAGCAAAGGGTGGGTTCACTACATTCTGAGGATGGAATGTCCAATGGTGGAGAGAATGTAGCACCCCCGGTTTGAGGTATGTGACCCTTGTTTTGGTTTTTTTGTGCTTTTTGAAATGGTTGGTTGAAGTTTGGACAACTCTGGGATAAAATTTTAAAGTTGTGGAGGTTGTGCAGGGGCGCACGTTTGGCGCATGGTCTGAACAAACCGTGCGTCCAGGCCAGGAAACCGTGTATGCCTGACAGTGGGCTTCGCATGGATGGTGCATGGTTTTTCAGACTGTGTGGGAAAGTCGTGCAAAGTCCCTGGGTGAGACAGTGGAAACCACACGGTTGGCGCACAGTTTTCCAAACCGTGTAGGGTAACCGTATGACCACTTTAAGATTGTGTTTTTATGTCCTAGGAAACGTGGAATTTCCCATTTTTTCCTCATTCCTCCACCCACTCATGGATCACATAGAATTTATGGTTTTCAGAGGTTAGGGGAGCTCCTTAGCTAGTTTTGGAATCAAATAAAAGGGGTCTCAAGGTGGTTTGAAGGTGGTTTCTCCAAGGTAAGTCTCTCCTCTTGGTTTCTTTGTGTTTTCCTCTAGATCTACACCTCTCCCTCACTCTCGGTTTTCTAGATATACACCCACTGTGTGTAGATCTAGGGTTTTGGTTGCATTGAGTGTTGGTTTTAATAATTCTTGATGTTAGGGATGTGGATATAGAGCATTTTCGATGGTGTGTTTGCCGGATTTGAGGATGTGTGGTAGCTTGTGGGTCGATTTGATCAGAACCCTAAAGGATGAATGCTTATTTATTGAATCCACTTAGTAGAACTAATTAGCATGATTTAAAATTGAATGTGTGGTGTTGAATTGATTGTGATTATGTTTTTTGAACACTTGTTGGAATCCTTCTTGAGTGATGGTTGTAAAATCTGGATAATTGGGGATTTTTAATGAGTGCTTTGGTTCTTAATTTTAAAATAGTGATTTTAAAATGGAGATTTTCTAGAATATTGACACATGGTTTGGATTAGATTTTTTTAATAAAAGGGAATGTTTTATTGAAGTAAAATGGTTGTCTTGAAATTGGTTTATTCTTTGGTTTTCATTAAAATTAATGTTTTATTGAAATGGTTTGAATTGGTTGAACACACTTGGTTTTTGGCATGATGGTTGTGTGTGTTCACGGGCATGTGGGACGAAAAAGGTTTAGGGGTCTCCCCCATCAGTGTTGGGATGGATAAGGGTTAGGGATCTCCCCCGAAAGACATTCATATTCCATTCAGGAAGGATAAGGATTAGGGGTCACCCCATCAGTGGATAAGGGTTAGGGCTCTCCCCCGTCAAACATTCATATTGCATTTAGGATGGATAAGGGTTAGGGGTCTCCCCCATCAGTGTTGGGATGGATAAGTGTTAGGGCTCTCCCCCATAAAAAATTCATATTCCATTCGGTATGTATAAGGGTTATGGGTTTCCCCCATTAGTGTTGGGATGGATAAGGGTTAGGGATCTCCCCCATCAAACATTCATATTGCATTCGGGAAAGATAAGGGTTAGGGGTCTCCCCTATCTGTGTTGGGATGGATAAGGGTTAGGGCTCTCCCCCGTCAAACATTCATGTGCAGTTGGGTCGGATAAGGGTAAGAAGTCTTCCACATCATTGTTGGGATGGATAAGGATTAGGTATTTCCTCGTATTCCAGGTAGCATGCATGGTTGGTTTCATGGGTTTGTGTAATGGTGGTGTATTCCCAAAAGGGATATTGTGAAATGGTTATAAAGCTTTCTTAGTTATTTTTATGGAAAAATAACTTTTTGGTAAAATTTGTTTAAATTGAACTTTTATTCTTTTGGTAAGGAATGGTTTTGGAAACATGTTTATATTTAGTTATAAACTCTTTTTGAGAAATTGTTTTATATGAACTATTTTATATAATTGATTCTAAATCTTTTATCCAAGTGGAGTGAGTAGGGAAGTCATTGGGGAAAACCTACTGAGTTTTATACTCACCCCTGGTTTGGAACTTTGGTTCTTTTGTAGATGTTATCTTCCAGGACAAGGGAAAAGGTAATGTTTCACATGTGTTTAGTGCTACCTAATGTTGTTTGGGATGTTTGGAGATTGTGGAGCTTGGATATTGTGGAGCATGGTGTCTTGAGGTATTTGGAGATTCTTGTGTGGCTTATCCTCCATGTACTTTGATACTTGGTTATTCTTCCGTTGTTTCTTACTTTGATGTGGTTTTGAAATTCGTGAATTTGTTGAGTTGTCTTGCATTTGTTCATTCATCATATAGTGAATATTAGTTATGGTTGGTAGGTTTATTGGTTTATTTATTAATGTGTAAATCATTTACCACTTTTATTTTGAACCCTTTAGCATTTATTTCCTACCTTTGGCATCTTGGGGATGTCGCGTAACCCTATTTAACCCTCACCGCCTCCTCAAGCCAATGAGGCAGGGGAGGGCTGTTACACATTTCCTTTGAGAAACTCAAGGAATTCATGAATAAATTATATAATCAGATTAGTAAGAATATATAGATTCTTTGATTGGATTGAATTGGTGAATATCTTGACCAAGTTTTCATCAAATTTTTTAGAAGTTTGAGATTAAATCTCAACTCAATCAACCTTATACACTACAGTGGAATATTGTTAGTGAAAGGAAGTAGTGTCACTTGTTAGACATGGTACAGTAGATGATGATTCATGCATATCTTCCATTACCCTTTTGGGATATACATTATGAACATTGGAATACACATTAAACTAACTACCAAAAAAATGTAAATTGGAATCCCCTCTTAGTTATGGAGTGGCAAGAAACCCATTTTGTCGTGTACACGTGTATGGGGTTGTGAGGTGTTTGTTAAAGCCTTATGAGGATACAAACTAGATCACTAGGGATCAAAGTGTATATTTATTGGGTATCCCATGGAAACAAAGGGATACTAAATATACAACCCCTCAAACTAGAATGTAATTTTCACCAGAAAATCTATCATTCTTGAGAGGGAGCATATACTCAAAAAGGTTACAGGGTTAAAGATTTACTTCAGTTATGTTGATGATCAAGATACATAGGAGTTTTTACAAGAAAATATTTTATACATTACTGTGGAAGATGTAGTTCCTGAAACATAAGAATTGTGTAGGATCACAAGAAGGGTAAGATAAATAGAGAGATATAGTTTTCTAGTCATTAAAGATAGTGAGTGAGTATTGGTTGAAAATGAGGAACCTCTCTCATAAAAATAGGTAGTATAGAGCTCATAAGGTTCAAGATGAAAATAATCCGTGAATTATGAAATGGATTCCTTGTTTTAAAACCATGTTTGGGTTATGGTTGATGCACTTGTTTATGTAACACATGATGGGTGAAAATGGTTATTAAAGAGGAAACTAAAAATAGAAGGTAATGAAATTATCTATAAATAGATTCTAGTGGATAAAGAGTTTAAATGGAATTAAGGTATTGACTACAATAAAAAAATTTCACTCATTTTCATTTTTAAATACATCATAATAATAATTTCTATAGTATCTTACTGTTACTATGAAATTTTAAAAATGGATTTCAAAACTTCATTCCTTAATGGGAAACTTTAGGAATATGTATATATGACACAAAGAGAAGTGTTTGTGACTCTAGGTGATTCCAAAAGGATTTTAAAGTCGTAGAAATATATTTATGGAATGAATAAATTATCCAGGTGATGGAACATTCGATTCAATGAATACATAAAATAATTTTGTTTCATTAAAAATGAATGTGATATGTGTGTTTAAAATAAGTTTAGTGGAAATAAAGTCATTATCATAGCAGTTTATGTTGATGATGTATTACTTATTGGAAATGAAATACCAGTTTTACAGTCTATTAATGATTGGTTGAATAAGTATTTTTATATGAAGGACATGGTCATGAAACCTACATTATAGGGATCAAGATCATTCCTGATAGTTTCAAGAGGCTTCTTGGACTAATTCAGAGTTCATATGTTTACTATATACAAAAGAGATTTAGTATGGAAAAATCCAAGATGGGATTGGTTCTAATGACACATTGTTTACATATATCTAAAAAAATTGTCCTCATACAGGAAATGAGAAAAATATAATCATTAATATGCCATAACAATTAGTGATAAGATCAATCATTTATTCCATGTAATGTAATATATTTTATGTTTCTTATTCAATTAGAATGATAGGAAGATATCAAGAAGATCGAGGAGAATAGAATTGGTATTATTTTAAGGATACCCATATGTACTGATAATAACTAAGGATATGTTTGTGGTGTATGGGGGAGATGAGGATCTAGTCATCATGGGTTATACCGATTCTAGTTTTTAGATAGATTTGAATGATATGAATTCGTAATCAGGAAATGTTTTCTATCTCAACGGAGGAGTTGTGATCTGGAAGAGGTCAATCCTACTAGTTTTTTCTTATTCTATAGAAGAGTCTGAGTATATAACAACTTTTGATATAGCCATGACATTTATTTTTATGAAATTTTATTTCAAGGATCTTGATGTGGTACCTAGAAGTAAAGACCCTATCACATTGTATCTTGATAATACTAGAGTGGTGGATCTTTCAAAAGATCCAAGGGCGCACCAACAGACAAAGAATATACTCCAGAAGTATCACCTATTGAGGAATTTATATCATAGGGTTAAAGTATAAGTAAGAAGAGTATCCAAAGAAGATAACATGGTGGACCCCTTGATAAATGGTTTATCTCAACAGAATCATGAGTATTGTGTGAGAGTGAGTATACTTAATGTTTTTAGTAGTTGGATCTAGTGAAAATGGGAGTTTGTTAGAGTTCTACCCTGGAACCAAATTCTGTGTAATTTATGATAACTTGTATTCATGTCTTTTAAATATTAATAAATGAATTATAACATCATTATTTTTCTATTGCATAAAATTGTATGTGATAATGTCCTAAGAGTAGTTGTCACACTAAAAGGTCATAGCAGTTTCGTGCTATGATGAGATCTAAGAAGTTTTTTTACTCTATTCTTGAATATATGTTCTATATTGAGATAATATCATTTGAGGGACACATATGATACATGATATAATTGGTGGGAATTCATAGGACATTTAGGCACCTTCACATGGTGTATACCCTTAGTTATATTCATTAAGATATTATGAGAACTAGACCCACCAATAAGAAATCTGTATTTTTATGTTCCATCAAATGTTCCTATCTTTGGATTTTTGTATTCATCCTTATAATTTAATATTATTTTTAATGAGTATTATGAGTCATGTTCTTAGATCTATTGATGAAAAAAATGATGAAAAATGTTCACAGTGATGTATGATATATTGGGTGCATCGGTATTAATATTGTATTAATGAATAATGCAAGCAAGGTTTTGTGCCTTATAATATTTAATAGAAGTTGATATCTCAGGAACTTGGATGGAAATGATATAGCCTAAATAAATCAACTGCCATGGTGTTCTATGGGAAAGTTCAATTTCCCAAAAGTCGAAGAAAGAGACATCGTTAACATAGGTTGATGACATCAGCATGCAAACTGCTTCATTTGATATATCATGAAAAAGGGATTATATTACATAGTAAGCACTAATATGTGGAAACATGTCATTTTAGAATTAACTTATTTTTATATGGGTGCATTGGTGTGTTTCAACACTATCCTTGGACTTTAGGATGCTTCTCCTAATTCCACTGAGAAATATTCATATAGCATCACACACTATGTGTATCCATAATATGAGTTAAATAATATATTATTATTTATTATTTAACAGATTTAATAAATATTATTCCTAGATGTGGTTTAATAATTACTCATGTATGTTTTATTACATATATCATTTCACCATTTATTTAAGAGAATATAATTTTAGAGTAATATTTAATAAATATTTATTTTTCTATTTAGTGAATAAAATATTTATTTTTTTGTTAGAGAATAATTCAATGAGATTTATTTAATAAATAAATAGTCATTTTTCAAGGACAGATAAATATTTTGGAGGAATGGAGTATTGATATTTTTTTGGTGAGATATAATAAATATTGAATAATATTTGATTAAATAATATTTAATTATAACTCCTAAGTTAAGTACATGTTAATAAATAATGATATTATTATTATTATTATTTGGAATGAGGTTTATCTAGGATTAAATAAATAATTAATCACATATACACAATTATTTTATTTCAGTTCCATAAATATGAAAACCCAATAATATTATTATCTTAGTGTTCTAATTCATTTTGTTTGGTTGGGCACAATAGAATTGGTGAATTCTCTCAAGCCCTAGAGGATTAATTTCACCAAGAATTCTCCCAAGAACAGAGAGAAATATTTGTCCAGCAAATCAAGGAAAATTCTTTGGAAATGATTCTCACATAAATCAAAGAAAGATAAAGAAAGTGCATGGACTCGTCATGCATGGACCCAAAGATTATTTTGATGACATCTAGAGATTATTGGAACATGTGTGGATCTACACTATATGGAATCTGCCCTCGATTCCTACAATGAAACAATGGGGAATCACAGATCTTCTACCAGATCCATCAACGAATAAAAATTTCAACAAGGTAATTCTTAATTAATTAAATTTATAATAAACAATATTTGATGATCCTCCCTCATGGTTCCGACATAATTATCCACTATCTGTCTTATTTGAATCAATTCCATTAATCACGACGTTCATCATCATTTAAATCGTGGACTGGTCATTGATCATGAAAAAAACGAAATGTTGGGCATTACCCATCACATGCTTCCTCCATGCCCAGAATCTACTAAATATTCGTAATAGCGAGAGTGAAATTAATTCACTTAAAAGAGAATAAAATAAATAGAATACAAGAAATAACACAATGTATATCAGGAAGAGGGTGATCTTCCCGTTATATTACTCACACATATATATATAGTATAGAATTCTAAAGGGCAGTGAAATCCATTAATGTTAGTCATTCTTAAGGGATTAGAAAATTATGTGTTCTCATAAATTATTCATTATTACATCCATAAATGATAATTCATAAATAAATGAAGTATTTTTCACACCTAAAGTTTTTTTCTTTCAAAGGACATTGGTCACCCAGATGAGTCTTTATTTTTTCTACTAATACACTAAGAATAACATTTTACTTTGTGATGTTTAAACCATATTATGTACGATCTGTCATCTTAACTAGGTCACACTGCATGATCTATACATCCATGATGAATTTCTATACATTGAACCATCGTTATATATTCACATAAAACCATCAAATATTCATTCTACATCATCAACAAGAAATCATTGATGTCTTTATCATATTTGTGTCATTCCATTTTGGTCTTCTCTTCACACGACTGACTACAAACACAATATCCCCTTTTTTGGTCTCTCTCATGGTGACTACCCCATGGAAGACCCATCAACAGACCTTCACTAATTTTTGTTGGTCCCCCAATGGGCCTCAATTATTCTACAAATCACCTCCATCACATGCATTTTAAAAGGAACCATTTACTTTTCCTTTCTTTTCTCTCTCTTCCTAATTCCCTCTTCCATTCCACATGTTCCAGCATGGACACTCTAATATTTTTATGAATTTGGCCACTTCTTATGCTCCTTGAACATGTCTTGCAGTTATCTTTTCATTTAATATGTCATTTGTGCCTCTAAATGTTTTCACCCCCAATGCACACCTCATTTCCCATGCCTATAACCCTCTGTTTTCCTTCTTTCCAAATTTAAAACAAGTCCAACAATTTCCACATAAATTTCATATTTGAAAACATGTCACCATATCCACCATCATTGGCTTCATCATCACCAACTCTATGATCACTACCACTGATTGGTGTAAGGTAAGTGCTGACTTTTATCAGCGCTAAGAAATAAGCACTGATAAAAGCCTCAGCCTTATCAGCACTAGAAAAAAAATGCTAACAAAGGTCACTTTTATCAGCACTAAAGAAGAGCTAATAAAGGAGTACCATTTATCAATGATTTTTTAGCACTGATAAATGTTATTTTTATCCATTCTATTCTTAGTGGTAATAAACGTTTTTAATAAAAATATATTATTAATTCATAAAAAATTATTATATTCATAACAAAAAATAATGTTTATTTATATACATTAAATATAAATCACATGTTCATAATTAATATATTTTTTTAATAATTAAAATATATATATAATATTTAAAAATAGTATTTATAAGAACATAATTAAATAAATATATATTTAAATAATTAAAAAATTATAATAAATTTTATTAAATAATAAATTTATTAATTATATTTATAATTATATATTTATAATAATAAATTTAAAATTATATATTTATAATTATATATTTACTATTATATATTTATAATTATATATTTACTATTATATATTTATAATTATATATTTATAAGGATATATTTATAATTATATATTTATAATTATATGAAAATTCTTTTTAAATATATATAATTATAATTATAATTATATATTTAAATAAATATACGTCCCCAATGAATTTGGTCTATATATATATATCCCATCAGAAAATGATGATATTCTTGGACATGATTGTCGTTATTTATGTTCATATATATATTGATGTGTGAGAATGATTGACACATGTATATGTTATGTATTCATCATGAATGTTCATTTATACTTTGACACCCTTATTATTATTCATGTTGTCCATATATATGATGACTCATTTTCTATGAAATATACTTTACTATGTATATGATTCATTAATTTTATACCCATTTACCTATTATGTTCTCATATGTAATTATAAAATTATAGTAAATATATATATATAATAAATATATTTATTATATTTATAATTATAAAATTTTAATTATATGAAAATACTTTTTAAATTTAATTATTCGTAATTATAATTACAATGTAATATATATATATATGTTATAAAATTATAATAAATACATCTATTACGATTTTATAAATATATATATATGAATATTTATAGATATATTTATTTACACTAATATTTATAAATATATATATATATATAAATTTAAAATTATTATAAATACATTTATTATACTTCTAGTTTTATAAATATATATTATTATGTAAATATATTTAAAAATATTTAAAAATATTTAATATATATATATAAATATATATTTATTATATATATAATTTTATAAATATATATAATGATATAAATAACTTATTAATATTATATCATTGTTAGAAAATTTTTAGCACTAATAAAGTTTTTTTTAACAGTGCTTTCTATTTTGGCAATGATAAAAGATACCTTTATCATCACTTTCCAACAAGTGATGATAAAAGCCTTTCGTTTTCTTATAAATTGAACCCTATCAGAACCCTTCTATCACTCATGCCTCAAACTTTCACAGAACCAGATCTATTTCACTCCCTACAAACCCTCTACCACATCCACTTCCACCGTCGACACCTCCAGGCCCTACTGCTACAACACCAGATCTCCAAATATAAAGTATGTTCTTTTTTTCCCTTTTTTCAGTTTCACGTATACTTTTCTTCATAATCACGGAGTCTAGTTTTTTTCATTTAATTCTTGGACTCATCTGTCGATACTTCTTTTTCATCATCAATATTATCGGTGCTAAGCAAGGATATTTCTTAATTGTTGTGGTTATAGAGTGTTCTTTTTCATCCCATTATATTTCTCGTGGTCTTATTCTAGTTTTAAGGGAGTTGGAAGGAAATGTGATGAATAATTTAGATTTTGAAATGGAAGGTGATGACCCAACAATGTTGCATAGTGTAGCCACTGGTTTTTCAAAAGTGGTCCTATTTTATATTCATTCCCATTGTCCATTTAGTTGAGCCTTCCTAGCATCATGAGTTATTTTCTAGGATGGCCCGATCCACTATCTTTATTAATAGGAGGAGGTTTATTTGTCCCAATCCTGGAAGCCTCATCTACATGATTATGACATGGATGACTATTGAGGGATTATTTCTTGAGGTAGTGGATTTGTTTGAGATAAATTAAGAATGGACAACATAGAGTGGAATATTTTGGTGTTGTTTCATTATTCAATTATTCATGGTGGATGAGTTCCTAAGTCTAGTGATAGTGGTTCTTTCTTCATTTCTCTTTATTATTGTAGGTTTTTTTGTGTTGTGGCCTTACTTCGCCATTATTGATTATTTAGTGTAACAATATCTATGTAGAATTTTGGGATTCATACTATCTTTATGGAACTAAAGGTGATGGTCTTTGGGGGATTTTTTATTTATGTAGTGGAAGCTTCTAGTGGTGAAAAATATGTTTACATGATATAACCAATGATTTATTTACACACAGTTTCATATTTTTTTGGGAATAATTTCACAAATAAAGCAGAAGAGACACAATTATTTTTAATTGCCTCCCCATTCTGGGAATATCTAAAGAACGTATGATAGAAAATGTGTTAATTCAAAAATTCACTACAATTAATTTTTATAGGTTTTTTTATTAAAGATAATTCCTACATGGGGATACATAACATACAATGGTTTTGGGTATATGTGTTATCTCCCAAGTATTACATACCTCATAGTTACCTCCTTCCCTCATGGTTTCAAATGGACAAATAAAATTTTCACATAGGCCAAATAATAATATGACATGTGATCTCCACTTTTATATTCACAACTAGCTATTAATGTCACCCTGAATGTTGGTTCTAGGAACAGTATAATCATGTGTTATTTGATGATAAATTAAATTTTATCTTGATAGTTATTTCCTGAAACCATGTAAAAGGACATTTCACATCAAATTTATAGTTAATTAAATTAATATTTGATGAAATAAATACCTTGTATTAGGAACATTATTCATTGATGATTTTGGATCATCCAAAAATCCCCTTCCAAATTTCCTTCATTGCGCTTATGAGGATCCAAGGGTATAATCCCTCTAGTAGTGATCCACAAATGCTTTAATCGTCTCCCAGCAATGCCACTTTTTCTCTGAGTTCTAGTATAGAGAATCAAATGTATTGTGTTTTTCATTCTTGATTGCTTGTTCAGCATTCTTGAAGAAATTATCTATTGGGTTTCTCATTATTTATAGGGAGAGAGGCAGATGAGTCCAAATAGAATTCATTGTGAATAACAATTTTTTATTCACAAACTTTGAATTGGTTTCGAATGAATTAGACAATAGGTGTAGCCATCTATTTATAGGCCTGGAATTTCAGTTACAAAATTAAATTACATAATAGGAATTATATATAATTATAACCATTAATTAAACCCCATGACATATAATAATAATAACAGTATTATTATTTTGTGGTATGAAAACTTACACAAAATGGATAAATAATATTTACCGACTCGTGAATAATGATATTATCACCAGACACAGTCTTGGTCCATTCAAACTCTTCTTATATTTATTGAACACTGAAATAAATAATTTATTCACTTAAATTTATTTTTTATTCACAAAAAAATAAATAAATATTTAATAAATATTTAGAAAAATTAATATATATATATATATTATTAATATTCTAGTAAATAAATATTTATTTAATTTATATGATCAATATAACATAAATAAAATTATTCATCAATCTTGAGAATAATGTTTATTCCATTGATTAAATTAAAATAGAATTTAATTGAGACCACTATAAATACCAAGTGGGTAACCCTCTATGATTATTCCTCACTAGAATTGGGAGGGCTTGCCTAAAGTCCAAGATTACCATATTGAAATGGGTCAAGGAACCTGAGAGAAAGAACATAAAGTCAGAATGATGATAACAACATATGAACTCTCACTATATAAAAAATCTCATTTTCAAATAATCTCATACATCATGTTTCATGATGGTTTCATCAACCTATATGATTGATAAATCATTATTTTACTATCTATAATAAACTCATTGTTACACAATGGCCATGAAATTTTGGGCAATAGTTCCATTTCAATCAAAGGGTTGAGAAATCAAATTCAGTTGATATAGAAGGGAAAAATCCATTCTTGGCTTGTCTATTAATAACATGTCATCTGTGACACACCCATAATACCTTACTTCCCCCAAAAAAATGGCGTGATAATTTTCATCATAAAATCTATGTATGTGAGTCGTGAAATGCATTAATTATAATCTTAAAGTCCAAGGACCATTACACAGGCTCACAGATATGAATATTTGATTATAGAAAAACAAGTGGAATTCCTACCAGTGGGTATATTATCATAATCTCCCATCATTGAGATTACCAAGTGTGAAATTCATGAGAAGAAGTCTCATCTTCTTATGGGTACTCACACTTAACATTCTATACACTATGTGTCCCATCATAGTATGTTATCCAACCAGAGAAGTGTATTGAGAATATTATCATATCACTTCAAGGATCTCTTCATAGTGGGGAACTACTATGACCTTATCAATGTGACATATATTATAGCAAATTATTACATTATTTTCATGAATGAAAATGATCAATATATAATAAGATGTTTAATTTAATATTTAATACATCAAATAATCATGTAATCAAAGTACAAATAGTTTGTTCTAGGAAACCAACACTAACAAACTCCCACTTGAGCTAGATCCAAAAGCCTAAGCCTTTTAGTCCACTAGACCTCACATGATAATCATGTTCCTTATGAGTTAAGGATTTAGTCAAGGGTTCTTATATGTTTTCTTATATAGAAATAATACTCACTTCAACTTCACCTCTCTAAAAAAATCCTTCAAGAGATGACACTTCCAATGTATGTGCTTTAACTACTAATGTGACCTTGGATCATTTGTGAGATCCATGGAAAAAATATTATCACAATAGAGTGTGATGAGATATTTACTATGAGGTACCACATCAATATCATGGATGAAATTTTGGATTAAAACTACTTATTAACCTTCAATATACGCGGACTCTACTGTAGAATATATGACCACAACCTAAATCGAGCCCTTCCATCTCATAGAACCTCCATTCAAAGTGAAGATGTATCCCATTTGTGACTTCATGTTATCTTGATCAGTCTGTAATGTAGCATCTACATATATTCTGATGAAAAGTTCCTCATCTCCTTCATAAACCAAGAACATATCCTCTATACGCCTCAGATACTTAAGGATAGTCTTGATTTCCATCTAATGAAATTCACCTGGATCCGCATGATATCCACCTACTGCACTTAAGTCATAGGAAACATCTAGCCTAATACATATAATATCAAACCTGAAATACCCAATCCCTAATTTTTATGGAATCCTTACCATTCTATTTCATTATTCATGGGTCTTAGGACACAATTTCTTAGAATAATGAATGTCATGTGATGTTGGGAACAATCCCCTCTTGGATTGGTCCATACGAAATCTCTTCTGTGTCTTGTTTATTTATGTACTTTAACATAGGACAAGAAACCTCTCAGATCTATCCTGATGGATATTGATCCCAAGAATATAGGAAGCATATCCCATGTCTTTCATGGAAATTTATTTATTCAACCATTCGTTGATAGACTATAAGACTGGTATTTCATTTCAAATAAGATATTTTTCCTCACCATATACTATTAAGAAAATGACTGAAGTCCTACTAAATAGTTTGTAGATAGAAGGCTCACATTCATTCTTTATAAAACAAAATTCTATTATAGATTCTTCAAAATGATCGATCCATGACCTAGATTCTTTCTTTAATCCATACATATATTTTTTCAGCATTCATCTCTTATTAGCATCCTTTGGAGTCACAAACCCTTCATGTTGTGTCATGTAGACATATTATTAAAGGATATCATTGAGGAAGTATATTTTGAAATCCGTTTTCCAAATCTCATAGTCATGGTAAGCCCTAATGTAAAGTATAATTATGGTGGATTTCGACATTGCAACTGGGGAAAAGGATTCATCATTGTCAATACCTTGATGTTGTTTAAACCATTTTGCAACCAATCATTCCTTATAAGTATTAATATCTCCATCCATGTTAAATTTATTATTGAATACCAATTTCAACCAATAGGACTTATATTCATAGGAGGATCTACCAAAATCCAAACATGGTTTTGGTACATGGAATCCATTTCAAAATTCATGGCTTCTTGTCAATTGGCAACATCAATACCACAAACTGCTTCTTTATATCTTATAGGATCATTATTATCAACTAATAATGTGACACCATCCTCAATAACTATAAAACCACACCATTATGGTTATATAACCTATCTGGTATTCTTACATAGTTCTTGTGTCTCTAGAACAGTTTCTTTTTCCATAGGGCATTGTGGAATCTACACCTATACCAAATTTTGTGTGCCATGAGCTGCAACTTCATCAAAGTTTATTACACTTCCACTATCTCTTTTAGATATGTCATGTCTCTCAATGAATATAGAATTTATTTCCACTATAACCCTTTTTCCATGTGTCATATAAGAAATATCCCTTAATTTCTTTAGGGTATCCTATAAAGGCACACCTTGTGCCTCGGGGAGAAAGTTTTTCACTTGAAGAGGCCTTAACAAAATCTTTGTTCCCCCATACATGTAAATTCGTTAAAATGGGTTTCTTCCACTCCAAAATTCATATGGAATAAAATTTATCAATTTACATTGTACTTAGTTTAGTATTGTGCTGCTATTTGTAACTCATATCCCCAAAAGGATAATGGAAGACTTACATGACTCATCATTGATCTCTCCATGTCTAATAAGGTGTGCTTTATCCTTTCACTTAAACCATTCCATTGAGGTGTGTAAGGAGGAGTGAGCTGGGATTGGATCCAAAAATCCCATAAGTAATAAATAAAGTCTTGATTAAGATATTCTCAACATCAGTCTGAGCATAGTTTCTTAATCTTCTAATGAAACTAGTTTTCAACTTCATTCTTGTATTAATTGAAGTTATCAAAAGACGAAAACTTATGCATCATTAAGTAAATATATCAATATCTACTAAAATAATCAGGACAAGTTATTAAGTATGGGTACTCAACCCTTTATTCAATATTAAATCGTCCACACACATCAGTATGAACTAATTCAATAAGCTCTTTAGCCCTTTAACTTTCCCCCCTAAATGGGGCTTTGGTCATTTTTCCTTGTAAACATGTGTGACATACACTAAGTGGTTTTAATTTGGAAGAATCTAAAAAATCATTTGGATGAAAATTTTTCAAGCATTTTTCATTTACATGACCTAGATGGTGATTCCAAAGTTTTTTTGTGGTATGAGTCATGTGAAGTAACATTATTATCGATTTCCATTACTTGCTTCATGAAATCCAACATGTGAAGAGAATTATGAAATGTTCCTTATCATAAAAAATTCATTTATTATAAATGAAGCATCATTTATTTCAAAATTTGAAAATGAATCCATCTGTATCTAGTCTAGATAAAGAAATAATGTTTTTGGTAACTGAAGGCACATAATAACAACCCTTTAAACACATGATCATTCTGGTCATAAATTTGAGGTTTTAGTCTTTGATAGATACAACAACAATTTAGCCCTGTTGGTTTTTCATAGATCTACTTCCCCTAAGTCAAAATTTTTTAATCTACATGGTTCTTATATTTTAATACATAAGTTACCACCACAAGCTATATCTTACACCCAATTTGTAGAAGAAGATAAATTTCACTTAAAAACGCATTTGAAGCATCCCTTTGCTTCTTTAGATGGGTGCGGTTTTTCTTCAAGTGGCCCTTCTTGCCACATGTAAAAAATAAATCATCATGTTCCCTTGCTTCCCCTTTGATATTCTTCTTCTTGTAAGGGAATAAAGAATATTTGTGAATAAATCATATTGCTTCCCATTTCAGTTTGTTCACTATAAGGATAGAAGGCTTTTCATGATTCATATCTTTATCTACATGGAGATGAAGGACAAGATGATTTGGATGTGACTTCTCAATGTTGTTCATATTAAAATTAAAACAAAACTAGATGATCTATGAGGGAGTGACTCAAGAATGATATTGGTGCCCAGTCCTTTGGGGATATTAAACCCTAAAACCTCTAGGCAATCAATGTGTCCAATGAGATTGACTAAATGATGAACATATAAAGCACCCTATCCAAGATTACTCTAAAACAACTCCTCGGAAAAATCAAAATTTTCATATCCAGATCTCTCTTGGTTAAGACCATGGAGGTTCTCAAGCATGTTATACACATCTATGTTTTCGTGAAACTTCATGAGTTCACTAGAAATAGATGAAAGCATCAAACATTAATTTTTATATGATTCATTCATATGTTTTTCATAGAGTAAAAACTCTTCATCACTCACCTATTTATTAGGTGGATCATCCATTGAGGATTCTGGAATGTAAGATTTTTTTTCATGGAATATAACAACCCAATGGAATATAATCCACTCCTAGTAGTTACATTTAGTGAGGAAATTTTCATTATCCAATAATGAACATAGGGATAGTGATATCTTCATTTTATTCTAAAATTAAAAAATCATATTATTAGTAATTTTATTGATTACAAAATTTATGATAAATAATTATTGATTTTGATAATTATCCCAATATTTTATCAATACCCAATATTTCTCACCATTGAACATGTAATGTCTAGTTTCAAGGACATTTTATTGGTAAGGATCCATATTATCATTTTCATAACCCCAACATGGTCTGGTCAATCTATTTAGAAGGTATTTAGGTAGGAAAGTCTTTTCCAACTACAAGCTTGCAGCTACTTGATCCGTTGAGTGGACTCCCCAATCCAGAAATCTTGACTTTGATTTTATCAACAATTGCCTCCAAATTACACCAAGTCTATAAAGGGCTTCTCCTCTTGATGAAAAATGGTTAAGTCAACCGGAATCTTTCATAAGAACTCCCCTTATAAAAGTAAGTCTCCCATCAAGGGTTGTTCAAACACAGAATTCAACTATGTTTTTTTCCAAATAATATTACAAAAGGCTTAGTTTATCTTAATATTTTATTGGGTGATTTTATTTTATTATGAATTAATTTTTATTATGTTTTATATTTTACATATCTAGTTAATATTTAAGTGGGTTTTTAATTAATTAATTAACCATGTTTGGATAAATCATTTAATCATAATCAATTTTATTTGAATTCTGACATTGCATATTAATTCAATCATTTTTTTGATCACGGTGGTGCATCAATAAATATAATTTTAATTCATCATACAGAAAATAAATAAATAAATAAATGACCCAATCATGATCTTATATAGTGGTTTATTTAATGATAATACATTAAATAAAACTATGACCTAGGGTATAGAACTCCTTATATCAAACATGTCATGAGCTACAACATTCCACATGTCCACCAGTGTATCCTCGAGTTGGCGTCATTATGGTTCCATCTTGAACCGTCCCCATTCACCTTGGGATGGTCCATTGATTAGAAATATTTATTACTCACACGTAGGTGAGGGGAAGCAGAGGATTTATAAAAGGTAACTACAAAAATATCATTGGACACATATTCCCTAAATAATAATAGAGGGAGGGATGACTCATAGTCTATTTATTAAATTAATATTAAATAAATGAAAAATCATGAAATAAATTAAACTAAATAAATTCCAACACATACATAGTTTTTTGTCAAGATCATGAATGATCACACAAGCAATGGATATACTAAATTAGACAACAAGAGTTCATTTATTTTTTTCATTTATTATTTCTGACAAACATGCTTGAATTAATTAATTAATTAATTACCTTTTATCTTAATGATAATATGATCTTATTTGTAGATACCCATCATTAATGAAATTTATGAAAAATAAATGGTGGAACAAATAATGTCATATTAATTATAATAAATTAATTAATCATTTAAAAAAATTAAAAACCATTCTTAAATTGTCAAACACGAAATGGTGCGTTAATCTATAAAATAAGGCTTTAATTCACCAATTAAAAATTTAAAAGAATACATGACATGTACATGCAGCTACACGCCATGTACCTCGGTTTTTGTATATCCAAATCACACACCTGGGGTTCGGTGTGTGGACTCGGCTAGACTATATGGTTTGTACGTACCAATTACACACCCTGTATCTAATTTTCATGTTCCAGGTTCACCCAATCAACACACGGTGTGTAATAAAGTCAATGTTGTTAATTAATTAATCGAAACATCTAGATACATTGTGCATGCTTCTACATCATGTTCTCCGGCTGCATGCTGTGTAACCCAGTTTTACATGCAAAAGATTTGGAAATTCTCGATCTAATATCAATTCATTCTATATTTTTTCATAAACCTTTACTAAAATGAAACACTGAACTAACATGATTAATATATCAATAACATTTTAATTTAAATCGGATTAAACAAAAGATAACATGAAGTAAAATCTTACACAATTGTGCATACATCAAAAATGAAATAAATAATTATAAATTTAAATGTGATCACTCTGATTCTACTTTTTGTTTCTAAGAGTATTGAAAGGGTGCCTTGGTGGGTGATATATTAAAATTTTCTTACGTAATCGTTACCCGAAACCAAGATCAAGGATCTTCCACATCAAATTTATAATTAATTTATTTAATATATAAAAAAATAACTAGGCTTTGGAACTTTCTTCATTGAGGATAGTTGATCATATGAAAAAGCCCTTTTGGATTTCCTTTTTTGATCTTTTGAGGACCCAAGGGTAGAATCCCTCTAGTTGTGATCCAAACATTATTCAATGGTCTCCAACCAATGCCACTCATTTTCCAGGTTCTAGCATAGAGAATTGAATGACTTCATTGTTCGTTATTGATCGGTCGTTCATCATCCATGAAGAAATTATATCTTGGGTTTCGCGTTCTTGAGATAGATAAAGAAGGAGTGGAGAGAGAATTCATTATGCACAATAATTCACTATTCTCAAACAAGTAATCGGTTTCGAATGAATTAAAAAATAGACGTATCCGTATATTTATAGGGCTGAGATTTCAGTTAAAAAATTTAATTGCATAATAGCCATTAAATATAATTATAACCGTTAATTAAATCCTATTACACATCATAATAATAAAAGTATTATTATTTTATGGTGCATCAACTTGATAAAAATGGCTAAATAATATTTACTGACTTGTAAATAATTATTTTATCATCGGACATGGACTTGGTCCATTTAAAATCCTCTTGTACTTAATGAACACATGAATAAATATTTTATTCACTTAAATTAATATTTTATTCTAAAAATATTAAATAAATATTTACTGAATATTAAATTAAATAAATATATTTATATTATAAACAATCCAGTGAATAAATATTTATTTTATTGATGTGATCAATATAAATTAAATAAAATTATTCCTGGGCCTTCAAAATAATAGTTATTACATTATGTAAATTCAAATAGAATTTAATGGAAAATTCTAGAAACACTTAGTGTGTGATCATCTGGGATTATTTATCTATGGAATTATGTGGGATTTCATAAAGTACAATATTAGTGTCTAGAAACGTGTCAAGGAACCCAAGATAGAGAACCTAAATTTTCAATGATGAAAACCATAGATGAATGCTAACATTTTTAATATAATCCCATTGTCACATAATCTAATCAAGTAGGTTTCATGATGGTGTCATCAACCTATATGGTTGATACACCATTCTTTGACTACCTGAAACAACCTCGTCGTTACATCATTTCCATGTCATTTATGTGATTATTCTATTTCAATCAAATGGTCGAGATATCAACCTCTAAAAATATGAAAAGGAAAAAATCCTTTCTTGACTAATCCATCAATTAAATGTCATTTATGACATACCAAACATATCATCCTTCATACCAACATATGTCATGATGGCTTTAATCAACAAATCTATGTGTACGAGTCATGACATGCATTAAATATATTCTTAAAGTCTAAAGACTAGTACACATGCTTGAATATAGGAATATCTAACGACACCAAAACATATGGAATTCCAACCAGTGAGTCTAATCTCATAATCTCCCATCTTGGAGATTACCATATGAAAACTTTACGAGATGAATTCTCATCTTATTATAAGTAATCGTACATGATGTTATATATACCATTTGTCCCATTATTATAGTCTATCCAACTGTAGAACTATATTAAAAATATTTTTACAGCGCTTCAATGTTCTCATCATAGAGGGGAACTAATATGACCTTATCAAAGGGAGAAATACACTAAGATATTATTGAATTATGGTCCAAAAAAATAATGAATAATATGTAATAAAATGTTTAATTTAATTTTTAATACATCAAGTACTATTCATGTAATTGATGTATAAAAAACTTGTTCTAGGACATCGTCTCTAACAATGAATATCTATTACATTCTATGAGAGGTCATGGAGCCACCTTTTTGAACTTTAGAATATAGTTATGCAATTACTTTTCTTCACTAGATTGTGGTGAACACTTATTCATCACCTTTAAAATGTTCATCAAAAATTTATAAGTTTTCTCTTTCTTCTCTTCTATTTCTAAACTCAAAAATTTATTTATCTTAACTTAAAAAAATCATATTATTTTTCCAGAACATGTACATGTTAGTATATAATAATGAAGCTCATAATAAGATGTTTATGATTTTTTCTGCATCTTCATCACTATAAGATATTTATAATGGTCTCTCATTCATTTAGTGTGTCTATTTTGTTCTTTTAATATGGGTTCATGATCTGAATTATTTATTCATAACTCTCTATTAGTTTTTTTGTTCATCTTTAATGTTCCCTGAATATGGAGGGGCACTTCTTTAATGGTAAAGTTGTTTTATTCCATCTCTTTATTATGTTCTTGAAATATCAACCACAACAAATATTGATAGCTAAATCATATATTATTGTATGGGTATATTCAATTAAACATAGACACTTTAAGTTAACTAAATATATATAATACTATTTAAATAACTTAACTATTACAATACCAAAATTATGACATCACCTCCTCAACTTTCTCAATAAAAAAATTGGTTATGGAATATACTACTAAATTATGGCCTAAACACCATTATCATATCCGAGGATAAAATTATTTTCCCTGACTGAAAGACACATTCGACATCTCCAAGAGTTTATATAGGGTGGAGGTCTCTTCTTAAATTGGAATGCAACACAAAATTCTCTCCATGGTCGATGTACACTAAAAATTTTAGTTATAGATAAACTAGATTACCCATATTTAATGCTCAATTAAACCTTACATGAATCTGGGTTTCAATTTTTGTGAGACTTACCCATACATTAATACCCTCTAATAAACTAGATGAACTTAGCTATAAAATCACTATGATGAACCCAACTACATATATCCTAAGAACCATAAAAATCTAGTGACATTTTATATAGCCTTTTAACCTTTGTGTTGATGTGATTTTTAGTACATATAGTTCCACATTCACTCAATGCAAACTATATTGCCAACACCCTACATTTTAGAATTTTTATTAGGGTTTTCCCTAAACCTTTTATTTTCTCACATCAGACACGTATAAAAAATTCATCTACTATATCAGCAAGATGAATAAATTACCACTATTTTCAGTCAAGAAATTCCTGAGATATATCTTCAATTGAACATATTTTTCATATATATTTTGTTAAATAATAATATTACTGATTGAAATAGAATTATTTTGAATAAATAATGGTGGATTCCCATTGTATGATGAAAGATTATGAAGATGGATCAAAAGAGTTCATTAAGTTTGAAAAATACCATGCATATGACCCTTCTAAAATCCTTTTTCTATGTTTACGCTTTTGTTATTCAAGACTAATTAGTCCAAATCTATTGGAAGAACACATGAGTTGTCATGGAATTGATCGGATTTATAAATTTTGGAATAAATATAGGGAAAATGAGAATATTTCTAGTGACTAGGATAACACAGTGTTTTATGGATCATTTGATTTGATTACAAGTGTGAAAGATTAAGTAGACTATATCGAGGATGTGATTATATATGTTAATTATGATGAATATCGTATTGAGAAAATGATAATAATAGCTTAAAATGAACTTTATGATTGAGTAAAAAAAATTCATATCTTAAAGAGTTGTCAAAACAAGGAATTGTATACTAGTTTCACTAAATATACAACATTTTCATCCGTACTAAATCTGTATAATTTGAAATAATTAATGGATGGAGTGATGTTGGTTTTACCAAACTACTTTCTCTCTTAAATGATATGATCCCATAAGATGATGACTCTATAACCGAATATATGATGAAAAATGAATGCTATGTTTGATGGGTTTGGTATTTGAAAGAATAAATGCCTTCCAAATGATGTATTCTATTTCTCAAGTACCAAAAATAACATATATAATTAACTAAGTGTGGTTCTTCTCGATACAAGAAATATAAATCAGTTTATATGATATTTGTATGGAACATTCCCATAATTCTAAGGTTTAGGTGCCTATATAGAACTGATGAGACTACAAGACAATTGAAGTATCACGGAGATAAAAGAAATAAATATGGGAAACATCATCACATGGTATACACTCCTTAATGGTATAAAATTGATTATGAGTATTCTGAATTTGTAAATGATCTTTTAAACCTTTATCTTGCATTATTTACAAATGAATTGAATCCTTTTGGTCTTTAAATAAGCACTCACAACACATGGCTGATTATGTTGGTACATTATAACATTCCACTATGGTTATGTAGGAAATGAAAGTATATCATATTATCTAGGATGATATAGGGATCAAGACAAAAGGGTCATGATATTGATGTTTATTTGGATACATTTATTGAGTATTTGAAATAATTATCGGATTCAGGTGTTACCTTGTATGATACTTGTAGAAATGAAGACATCACATTGAGATCCATGTTGTATAGGATAATAAATGACTCTACTTCTTATGGAATTTTTCCATGACATAGAAATAAAGGAACTAAATGGTTTCCTACTTGTAAACAAGTTACATAGTCAATTAAGTTGAAACATTCATTGAATATTGTCTTTCTTGGAAATCATATATTTTAACCCTAATGACATAAGTACCGATCTAGGATGAAATTATTTGATAGAAGTTCAGAAGAATATACAGAACTATCACTGTTAACAGGTGATCGAAAACTTTAGAAAGTGAAATATGTGTACAACACTTTTGGTAAACCATTTGTGAAAACCTATTGGTAAAAAAGATCTATTTTTTCTAATTACCACAATGTATTTTTTTGTAATTCATGTATTGTATTGATGTTATTCACGTTGAAAAAAGAGTTTGTGAAATTGTCATCAGCAAAATTATAAATACTCCCAAAAAACAAATCATTGGATTAAGGCTTGGTTGGACTTCTTTGACATTGGAATGTGGGAATAATTAGCATTATTCAAAGGTGAAAATGAACCTTTATTCATCCAACTACTTACACTCTTTTCTGAATATAGATATATGAGTTTTTTAACTTTTTGAATGATCTCATCGTTATTGAGGGTTATTCTTGGAATATCAAGAATATTTTGTTCATTGATTTAAATATAAAGTGTCTGAAATCACATGACTATCATGTTTGGATGTAAGATATAATTCTTGTTGCTTTATATATAATTCTTCCCAAGAATATCTGTTATAAATTTACCAATATCTATTTCTTTTTAAAATCTATATGTAGTAAATTTATAGTCCTGGTAAAATTGAGGACTATGGAAAGATAAATTTCTTTCATATTCTGTGAATTGGAAATTTTCTTCCAACCAGTATTATTTTATAGGATTATTCACTTGGTGGTTCACTTAGATATATTTGTCTATGTGGTCAGGTATACAATAGATGGATGTACCCCCACTGAATTTTATTTGAATAATTTAAAAGGGTATATCAAAAATCTATGTTTTCCTAAGGGTTATATTACAGAGTAATATATTGTTGAGGAATCTATTATATTCTATATTGACTACCCATGTACTATTGTAAGCATTGGTCTTCTGAAATCTCATTACATGGGATGACTTGAGGGTAATGGAATTTTTAGAATAGATGTTGTCACAATCAATTTTATAGTTTGGGTGTAGGCCCACCTTTATGTTTTACGTAATCATTTGGAGGTTTCCCCATATTTTGAAACCCACAATTAAGTTATTTGGAATTTGAATCCATAAAGGGGTGAAATATGTATATCAAATACACACAAAAAATAGTTTATTGGAAGGTTTTGAGACCATATTTTTATATAGTCTGATGAAAATGTTGATTCAATTTCAGAAAGACTTTGATGGATTTCCAGATGACCAATTGTATGTATTATATTTAAATGGTTATGTTTTTAATGGTTATATGTTATATACAAATGAACATGATGAATATAGTACCATGAAACATAGTGGAGTTATAGTTGTGACTGAAGAAAGAAATGTTTCTGGTACTATGGATATAAATATAATTTACGCAAATATGTCATACTTACTTATCGTCTAAAAAAGGGAGTTGAGTCATACAATATTCAAAGTAATTATTTTTTGGTGCATGTGGGATTATAATAAGAGTGAGATAAAAATATATGAATTGGTATTTATGAATGTGTACTTTATTAAGAGAGGGAATAAAGAAAAAATGTTTATAAAGGCATCACAATTAGTATAATCGGTTTATATTACAGATCCCACTAATCGAAATTGGTCAATTGTTCTATTATCAACCAAAACCAATGATGGGTCAGATGAAAATTCAATTGAGGATTCCCCTTTCATTGGGATGTCGTAATCATTTCACAATGGTCCCAATATAGATGGAGTATTCAATGTAAGTGGAGACCACAATGAAGGGATTTTGATACATGATAGAGGTTTCAAATCCATTCAACCATTAAAAAAAGGTATTTCAATAATTAGGTAATATTTATTTGCAATATAAATTGTATTACCTCATGTAATTATATTTTGTTAGCTAATTTTATGTAATATAAATTAAATTTCAAAGTAATTCCACAGATAATGACTTCTACAAATGTTGGTGATCCCAATTCTAAGGAACAATAGGCCTCTCAACCTACTGATGCTCACAATGGAGAGGACAAATAACCTTGTGCATGTGATGGTTCTCCCAAGCCTAAGGAATAATAGGTTTCTTAACATGTTTTTTCTTCTAATACATAGGTACAATGAAATTTTGCACATTCATATGCTACTGTTCTAGAGAAACAACATATTCACGATGTTCAGTATATGAAAATGGTAGGAAATGAAGGGCTGGTGATGCAGAAAAAATAGGATTGTTGGTGTATTATAGTGTTAGTAAAAACCATTAAAGGTAATAGAAAAGTAATCAAATATGATGTTGGATAGAATGCGTTGGGCCAAAATGTTAACCCCAATAAGTCAAAGTTCAATAGTTACATAGGAATAATCACTTGTAAAGGCATTCTGATTGATTTAGATTCATGGAACCATGTTGTGTATGTTCTTAAGATAGTAATGTGGGGAGATATTATGGTAAAATTATGATATCATTTCATTATTTTACTAAAAAATAAAATAAATAATCATTCATTTGCCCTTAATAATCCCTTTAATAGTGGATTTATAGTATATGAATCCCACAAAAATATGCATTAATGATTTCTGGAAGGATTCCTAGAGGGTTTCACACAATTATAATGAGATAACATCTTAAATTTGCGGAAGGGAAAATAAAAATGCACCCAACACTTATGTATTCATACCTAATAACCAATGAATTGTGGGATCCGTTTACTGGATGCCGTGTAGATGTTTCTTTTCAAGTATATTTTTTGGTAATACAATGTTTGAAAATACATGTATTCATCACATTAATTGATACTCTTTTATTTATAAATAATAAACTAACTGATCCAAATAAGGAGTGGGGAAAATAACAAACATATCCCTATTGTAAGGCTAGGATAGGGTATGCTTCACTTAAAAAAAATTGGTATGTATCTTAAATATGCTGAAATAATTGGATGTGACAGGAATCAACAACGTAATTATTTTTCCTCTATTTACATGAACAATGATGTATCGAAATACTAAGACACTTAAATCCCACGCCTTGGGTTATGGAAGGATTAATGTGTAAACAAATATGGGATGCTAATAAATAAAAACACACATAAAAAGTGAGAAACATGCGTAAGTATGACATAATAAAAAAAATTCTTTAAATTTTTATTACATATTAATGATAACTTATTTTTTTATATTGTCAATATATCTTATCCATAGGAACCATCAACTCCTATAATTAATGAACGCCAACTATTGATGGACTTGATGTAGCCAGAACAGTATGGATACATCAAAGGTTCGGTTTTTTGGGTGACACCATGAACATTTTTTTAGAAAATGTTGGACAAAGATAATGAAATAAAATAGATAAAAACAAGATTTTATTTCCTTAAATAAAAATTTTAATGGTATAATGAATTTATAGAAACTATTATGGGGATGAATAAAATAGAATAAACAACTCATCAGCAACCATTGTTGGAAGATCCCCACCCCACCCCCACTAGCATTGTGGAAAGTCATTCCCCTCAAAAAAGATATCTTAGTCAAGGTAATCAATATTATAATAATTGTTTCAATGAAATGTTAATCAGGTATACGCTGAAAATATTCCTGTATTGATGTTCTATGGGATAAAAATAAATGTTATTTATATTTATTAACACTCATCCATCACCTTTTAGTGAGGCGTACAGTGTTCAATATCCAAGACGACAAGCTACACAATAGACCACTTCCAACATTTCATGTGAGCATAGAAATTAGAATAGCTCATGAGACAAGTGTTGAGCTACCTTTTCAACTTGATGATGAATCTATTCATATGATTGACCAAGCCATTGAAAAATTCACTGCATGGTCATCAGATCTTGTGAAAACACATGTCTATAAAGAGGTATTTATTTCCAATATATTTTTCCTGATAAACCATTAGTAATTAAAGAAAAAATGTCTGAACTAATGACTGTTATTATAGGGAAACAAAGTTAAGGGAGTGAAATAAAAGACTTACTCAAATACATCTAAATTATCAACCAAAAAATTGAAATGATCTTCCAAAATCACATTTACCCCACATGTTGAATATACATATTTACTAACATCTACATTTCTTGTAGATATAAATTTTAAAAATGGAATTTGTAATGTAGTAGGTTTTGAATTAAAAATGTCTGAAGAGGAATGTAGAGACTACATTTCTCTTTAGAATTTAAATCAAATACTCAACTATAAATGGATACTAACCTCAGTTGAAAATTTATACATGAGGTAAGTTTTCATGATTTCATTTTCCAAAAGCTGATATATTGCCTCAATTATGAATAAATACATTTCCAATTTTTTACATGCATATATATCAATAAAAAGTGAAGGGATTTCACCATGAGAAATATTTGGACTCATTAGTCCTCACATCACCTCTACAGAACAAACAAAAATTGATTCCAAAAAAATAGATGAAATAGTGGATGGCCTGCCCAAATCGTTTGAAACAAAACATATGGATGACAGACACTTCTTAATACCAACGATACAAGGGTAAAAACGTACAATTTAACCTTTATAAATATATTTCCATTTATTTCATTAATTATTCATTTTTTTTGTTTTTAGGAGACATTTAATTCCCATTGTGGTTAATATAGATACTTCAAAGACTTATTTTCTAGATTCACTGCCTGGATACTGAAACAACCGACCACACATGATGCTGTTTATAAAATTTTACTACACTAAATCCAAAAAATATAGAACTAATATCATGTTGTGTAACATATATTATTTTTTAATGAGAATTATTTTATGATTAGGTAGTGTAAAAATATCATGAAAAATCAGGCATGTTTACGGGCATTTCACAGAAGGACCCTAACAAGTTCTATAATTAGAAAAGTATCTGTGTATATATAATACGTTTTCACAATCCAAACACATATGAATACAAATTTCATATTTTTCTTAATGTTTCTATAGTTTTTGAAACAAAAAAATGTAAAATATGTTTTTTATTATGTTTTAAATTTATGGGATATATCATATTTCTTCATCAAAATAGCATCCCCAAATAGGTATTTTTGAGGATAATTACAATTTCATTTAAAATATTTATTAATCATTTTCATATTTATATTTTTTCAATTCTAATATGGCTATCAGAAATACAAATATTCACAAGATGATATAGATTTTCATAGAAATGTATGGTCAAAAACCTTATTGCGGAATGTGCACAAACAGCATGAAGATGTGACTTCCATAGAAGTAATGAGTTGTTTCATATTAATTTTTTCTTTATTTATTTTTACCACTACTCACATAATAATTATTTTCTTATATAGGTGGATTCCATTGTTTGAGTTGGGGTGGTTTGTTCGAAGCTTCTCTTTATTATGAGATTCTATGATGCAATTAAGATAATGACAACAAAGAAATGGTTCAAGAGTGTATTCAACCATCATGAAAAGGTGAATTCCTAATGCTTATTTAATTACTTTTTTATCAATTTTATCAAATATTTTTAATTAAATTTCCTTATAAATTTTATCTAAAGATAATATATTTTTTTAACATATCTTTATACTTTCCATCACTTCCCTTTGTCGTGTTTCCAACACTCCATAGAGTCAATATTATTTAGTAGAAAAAAATTTCTCTTCGAAATCGAAGAAGAGTGGAGGAAGATCATATTCTCACTACAGTGACTTATCTTGATAAAATTTTCACATGATATTCCTCCACTCACCTATCTTTTAAAAATAATAATGGTTTTCCCATTAAAAACATCGAGTGAAAATTAAATTTTGGATATTTGACAAAGAAAGGAAATGGAAATCACAATAACATTGGAATTTGAAGTCTTTTCGAGAATTTGGGATGTGTAGGAATCAGTTTCAGCTCAATCCCACGCACGGTGTGACTGGTATGACTCCATGTGCTTCATTCTATTTGAAATATATATAAATTTTTGTAAAATAGATAGTTAACAAACACAAAACTGACAAAGTACAACAGACATACTGAAAACCATGAAAACTTATTAGTATTATTGAGATATTTTTTTTGAAAATGATAGATATATTATTTGTGATGTGTATTAGTCAATCAAAAATAAATATGATTCATAGTGTGACCAGTATGACTAAAATCTGATCTATTTATTTAAAATTTGCATCAATTTTAGTAAAAAGAACAACTGAAATAATGAAAAAAATGATTTTTTTTGATTATTTTGATACTTGAGGACAATGATATATATGTAATTCTTGACGGGTAGGAATAAACCAAACCTCAATATGACACACAGTGTGACTTCTATAACTCTAAGTGTGTATTTTTATTTAAAAATGACATTAATTTTATTAAAAAGAACAAGTGACATACTAAAAACATAGAAAACTGTGAAAATGCATTTGGATTATTTTGATTATATATTAAAACAATTCATAGTTCATTTTTGATGTGTAAGAATCAACCGAACCTCAATTTGATGCAATGTGGGACTGGTATAATTCAATGTGTGTCATTTTATTTGATATTGACATTAATTTCACTAAAAAGAACAAGCGACATACTAAAAATTTTTAACATTCCATTGGATTGTTTGGATACATTAGAACAAAAATCTATATTTCATTTGTGATGTGTAGGTATCATCCTCACATCAATCCAATGCACATTGTGACTGGTATTATTAAATGTGTTTATTTCTATTTAAAATTAACATAAATTTTTGTAAAAATACAACTAATAGACTCAAAACTGAGAAAATTCATTTGAATTGTTTTCGTGATTTATGATAGTGGTCTATAAGCCATTTTTTACATTTAGGAATCAACCAAACCTTAATATGATGCAGGGTGTGATGAGTATGACTAACAGTGTGTGTATTTATTTAAAATTGACATTAATTTTATTAAAATAAAAATGTTACATACAGAAAAAAAAAGAAAATTCTTTTGGATTATTTTGATACTTTAGGAAAATGATCAATATGTAATTTTTCATATAGTAATAAACCTCACCTAAATATGATGCACGGTGTGAATTATATAACTCTAATTGAGTCTATATATTTAAATTTGACATTAATTTTAGTAAAAAGTACATGTGACATATTGAAAACCAAGAAAATGAGTTCTGATTGTTTTGATACTTTAGGAAAATTTTCCATGAGTAATTTTTGATGTTTACGAATCAACTTCACCACAATATGATGCCTAGTGTGATCGATATGACTAAAAGTGTGTATATTTATTTAAAATTGACAATAATTTTAGTAAAAATAAAAAATGACATAATGAAATTTGAGAAAATGAATTCAGTGTTTTTTGATACATTAGGAAAAACGATTCGTAAGTCATTTATAATATGTAGAAATCAAACTCACCCCATTACGATGCATGGTGTGTCCACTATAACTCTATGTGTGTCTTTTTATTTAAAATTGACATTAATTTCATTAAAAATAATATGTGACATATGTAAAGATGATCAAATTAATTTTTATGATTTTGATACTATAGAAAAACGATTCATATGTCATTTATCATGTGTAGGAATCAAACTCACCTCAATCAGACGTAAGGTGTGACTGCTATAACTGTAAGTGTGTCTTTTTATTTAAAATTGACATTAATGTCATTAATAACGAAAAGTGACATACTTAAAACTGAGCAAACACATTCTGATTATTTTTATAATTTAGGTAAATGATCTAAAAGTCATTTTTTAAATATAGGAATCAATCACACATCAATATGATTCATGATATGATTGTTATAGCTCAAAAAATATCTTTTTATTTAAAATCAACAATAATTTTAGAAAATAGAACAAGTGACATGCTACAAATAAAGAAAATTCATTCTAATTGTTTTGATAATTAAGAAAAAAAAGATACATGTGCCATTTTTGATTTGTATGATTCAATAGTATCTCAATCAGATGTACAATGTGACCACTATGACTCCAAGTGTTCCTTTTTATTTAAAATAGACATTAATTTAGGTAAAAAGATAAATTTATAGTTGATAACTAATCAAATGCATTAGAATTATTTTGAAACTTTAGAAAAATGATCCATGAGTCATTTGTGACTTTTTGGAATCTACCACACCTCAATTCTACACATAGTGTGACAGGTATGACTAAAATTGCCCATTATTAGTTTAAAATTGACATTTTTGCTCAAAATGTTTCACTCACTAAAAACTAATAAAACAAACTCAGATTGTACTGATAATTTATGAAAATGATTAATAGTTCATTTCTTATGTTTATGAAGGAGTCTCACATCCCTGTGATGCAGGATGAAACCGATATGACTAGAAATTCTTGTTTCCAGTCTGAAATGACATTCTAGAAAACAAAAACCACAATAAACATACAAAAAACTGTGAAAAAACATTTAGATTGTTTTGATAATTTATGAAAATGATCCATATGTAATTTTTGACAAGTAGGAATTACTTTCACCTCAATCAGAGGAAAAATGTGACCGATGTAACTACATGTGTGTCATTATTTAAAATTAAAATCAATTTTAGTAAATGAACAAGTGACATCCTCAAAACTGAGAGAATGCATTTGGAGTGTCTTTATATTTTAGGAAAATGATCCATAACTCATTTGTGATGTGTAGGAATCAACCACACCTCAATATGACGTATGGTGTGACTGGTATAACTCCAATTGTGTCTTTTTTATTAAATATTAACATTTTATTAATGTATTCTTTCATATTAATGTTTAATTTATTTCAATATAGTATTATTAACTAATTACTTTTTTTATTATATAGGTGGATTCTTTTGTTGGGGTTGAGATGACTTGTCTTTCAAGTGATACCATGAGCATACATGTTTTAGAGGGGATCATGGGTGTCAAAATATGAAACATTAATGTTATTAAATTTTTGTTGGATAATATAAAATGTAATTATATAAAAAATTTATTAAAATGTATATAGTAGTGTTTTTTATTCAAGATTTAAAATTTATTTGAATTAAATTATATATTTCTGATTCATAGGTTATAGGTTTTTACTGGGTGTGTTGTTATATAAACAATACATTGCAGCAAGTCATGCCTTTATTAGTGCTTTTTCGAGTGCTAGAAAAGGCCCCCTTTATGAAAACTATTTAAATCACTGATGAAGGGGACCCTCTTTAATATCTTTTAGGATAACATTAGTTCTTTAGCAATGTTAATATACTTTTTAATAATGTTAAAAAGAATTTATTTAGTAGTTTATCATCAGCTCCAGCATTATTTACTTAACCAAAATCATATCCATTATCATTCACTAAACCTTCAATTGATCTACATCATGATGTGTCTTCATAATTACATCTTGATTGTCATAGATTCATGACTGTCAGATTTGATACAACTATTGAGGCGGAGCGCGACATCTTAGTGGATGTAGTCAAAAACACCATACAAAGACACTTGATGGTTTTTTCACCCAAGAAGGATTTTTATTTCACTTGACATTTGACACATGAGGGAAATTTTCTCTCTATAATTAATACTCCCAAAGGAAATTTTTACTCTCATGATCACACCATATTAGGTACCTTTGATCCTCATAACGAGAACATGCTACCTAATTAAAATAACATGTAAGACATTCGAAACATCACATAGTCATCGTCTCTTCACACGTCATCATCGAAATTTCATTCTATGTTTTTTACATGAAATTTTTAACATCATCATTATATTATCCTCATTTGTGTTCACAATATATTCTCACAAGCCACTGTAAACATGGTTTTCCCTTCCACGATCTCTCTGGTGGCAACTACATCTTGGGATGCCCCTCATCTTCCCTTCACATGATGTTCTTCGGGAACACCAGTGGCCCTCAGTTGACCTATACCTCATATCCAAAATATGGAAAACTATCCCCTCATGTTTGGGCTATAACTGACAGTCCACATCAAGTTAGGATGACCACTGACATAGAAAAAAAGTGAGGTGGAACCAAATTGGTTTTTGGTTTAAAATGATTTTTAAAAATCTAACCATCTCATTTTAAAGAGTTGGATGACTATACTATCCTACCAAATGTGTAAGAAATTTTAAAAAAATATCAAACTATTTAATAAAAACTACAATTATAAAACAAAAATAATTAAAAAAAATTAAAAATTAAAAATAAACACAATAAATATATAGTACTAATAATCAAAATTAAATGTATAATAGTAAATAATTATTTGTATATATATTTATACATACATTATTTAGAAACAAATATAAATATAATTAAATATTATATATAAATTAATTTTTATTATATATATATATAATATATACATTGTTTAATATGCAGATTATATAAATTTATACACTATCACATAAATATATAAAAAAATTAAAAATTGTTATATTCATTATTTATACACTTAATTATACATGCATTTTTTATACTTGTATTTTACGTAATTTTTTTGAATATTTAATTTAAATATAATATATATAAGGAATAGTTTGAATATTTTTACAAACTTGAAAAATGTTTTAAATTTACTATATTTTCAATTATTGTTATATACATGCATGATAATTACAATTTGGTATATTTATTTTTACATATTTGTTAATGTTTTAATATAAAATTATAAAATGACATTTTTTTATATAATATATATATTTTAATTATAATAAATAATAATATTATAATAAAAATTTCCTACATCCAAAATTATATATTTTTATGATCTTTTAAAATAAAAAATTCTAATGTGAAATATTTTATAAAAAATTATATATTTATGTATATACTTTTATAATGTTTCAAAAAAATTATAATTTAGATTTCTTTCTTTAAAAATATATATAGTAATATAATCTATTTAAAATTAAAAAAAATAATAATAAAGACAAATAAAAATAGAAACAAAATATTTATGCATGTCTGCATGCACGCACATAAAATTTAGAGTGTCAATTTTACAATAGAAAAATTTTCTTTATATTTATAATAGTGTATGTATATGCATACACATATATTTTGTATTCATCTATACATCGATTTCTAAATATATATATATATATACACTGAAAATTTTCAATATGAATTTTTTCTAAAAAAGTAAATTGTACATTGATATAATGAAATATATGTTGTGTATAAAAATATAAACTGTGAATTTTCATTGTAAATTTAAGTGAAAATATGATATATTTTCATTGTAAATTTAAAGGTAAATTTCAACCATGTATTTCTTGTATAAATTTACACTGGAAATTTACAATGGAAATTAGCGCTATCAATTTTCAGTTTAAATTTACATTATTTATTTACATGTCAATATATTCACTCTATATATTAAAAATGTAATTATTCTATATTTTCAAAACTACACATTCAAGTATAAAATTTCAGTGAAAATTTTGAGTATAAATTTCTTCTGATAACTAAAAAATTTAAATGAAACATTAAAATGTATGTATGTATGTATGTATGTATGCATTTGTACACTTATATTGAATTTTTAGTGTGAATTTAGAACCATAATTTTAATTTTCATTTAAATTTTCAATGACTAAAAAATTTCAATGTGCATGTGTGTGTGTGTTATTTTCAATAAAAATTTCACTTGATTATGTTTTTTGATAAATATATATTTGAAATTTTCAATCAAAGTTTTCTATACAAATTCACATTATAAATTTCCATTAAAAATTTGTGTGAAAATTTCTCAATGAAAATTTTAATTGAAAATTTATAGTTTAAATATGTTAAAGTAGGTATGTATATATATATATTAAAATATATTTATGAATGTAAGTATAAACTTATATTAAGATATATGTATGAAAAAGGCCTAGAAAGAATCAAAATCTTCTCACCATTAATTAAAATTAATATAAAAATAAATCAAAATAAAAAATGTTGGATGAAATCAAACAATGAGACAATCTATCATCCATAATGAAAATTAAAATCAAGAGTCACCAAAATCATGATCAGAATCATGACTAGAATTACCAACATCGTCTACAGATTCCCACTCTGACTGTGAGTTTATTTGATTGAAGAGTGTAGTATACCTATCCTTAATATTCTACTGATCTTGGTTAAGCCGATTCCAAGAAGACATGCATCATCCACGACATCATGTAGCATCAAAATCATCACGACCTTATCCTCTTCCATGGATTTTTGGGTGACATCCCCATTTCTAAGACATGTGTTGTTCCCAAGTCACTTCCAGCATGTCCTCACCCATGGGGGAAATCTCACAGACATTCCAAGTGAGCTAATCACCTTAAATCATTTCATTAAGACCCTTATGAATCTCTAAGTGATCATCCTTGGAACCTTCTGATTGACTTGCTGATGGGGTCATGCTAGGTGTATCACTAGATTTTAAACCATCTGACAGAGCTACTGCATATAAAGTTGAAATATCAAGATCTTCACAATTTCCAGGCCCATCCTCATTATGTGAATTAATCACTCTAAAATAATTTTATGTTTCCATGTGCTGCTCCAGCATAACGCACATACCACTTAGTATAGGATAAGGGAGAGAGAAAAATTTCTTGTGGAGAAAAGTTGGAAATTGTCACCATCCAAATATACCTTTCTCTCTTTCATTCAAATAAAATACTTCCAAGATGTAAGATCTATTATTTTATGATTTCATGATACAATATCATATTCCCACAAGGGATGCACATCAGATAAATTATGGTCATTTGTATCCATGTCATCCTGTTCATCTAATGAAATCCTCTCTAAAGGGACATCCGGACCACATTTCTCAATATCATTTAAATTTTCCTATATAACCTCAATATCAAACCAATTCATGATTCTATAGAGATTTTTGTTTCTACAAACGCCCATGAGAGGAGGGAGAATTTGTCTTTCCCTCGAGCTTGGCATATGCACACCTCATGTTTTTTTCCTTCTTTTCCAAATTTAAATAATCATAAAATCGGATCATGTATCATGTCAATCCTACCTTCTACAACTTTTATTTTTAAAATTTAAAACAATTGGGCTCCAATAAATTTCAACCACATATGGTCTTGGTATGTTGTTCAGTATCCGGGAATGGGTGAGGGTAACCAGGATTGCCTACCGTCTGAAATTATATTTGATATCCTCAGTTGGGAGACTTTAGAAACCCTAAGGATGTTTAGGATAGTGTGAATGGAATGGAACTCCCTAACCCATGGATCCAACTTTACGAACCAACACATACTACGATCCAAAATAATTTCGTGTTATCTTGTTAAACCCCACACCATCAAACTTCATACTCCCCATATTAGAGTAATGGAGGAAAAGTGGAAAGGGAAATTCAATTGGATTTTGTATCCTCATAGCTTATCATATTGGCATCTTGTTGGGGGAGATGTGTTATTCAAGGTATTCCCAATTCAAATAGATAGAATCCATTGGGTATAAATTTGGTTTACATAAATCCTAAAATAAATAATCTAAATAATTATTTATTATTCCTTTATTATTTAATAATAAGTCAATTCACAAAAACTTACTCATATAAATTTACTGCAAGAAAAAACATGATAGTAGAAAGCAGAGACATATAAAACTGCTAAAATAACATCATTATCAAATTAATTCAAACTAGAAATAATTTAATGGTGTTCCAAAAATTACACGTGGAATAATAAAATACAGAAAATAGAAAAGAGGATATAGTGATGTAATGTGATTCACCGAATGGGCCACCTACATGGGGTAGAATCAGCAGGGGTTTCACTATCCAAGAATAAATGAGTATAGGTGTATAGAAATGTGAAGCTATAGATGCTAGAAAATTGAAAAAAACATGTACAAGAATCATAAAAACACAACAAGAACAAGAATATCATACCGAAGCCCCCTTACCAGGGCCTGGTTGAACCAGTTGGAGATCATTTATGCTAGAATTTTTAGATCGTTGTGTTTGAATACAATCTCACCAAGACCATCCTCTTACACCATCGATGTTTCCTATGTCCATTGAAACCTTCTAAGTGTTTCTCCTTTGTCCGAGTCCACACAAACCAGAATCATATTCCTATAGGGACAAGGTCCAACACAACTTCCCAATAGTGGATGATGATGTGATCTTCCCCATCGGGGCTCCACCTTTAGAAAACTTGGATTTCATCACCCACTAGATCTAGTGTGAACCAGATTTTCAGACATCTAGGTTCATGAAAAATAACCAATGCCAATGCTGCTACTATCCAGGGATCAAGAATGCGAACAAAAGAGGTTTTTCTTAGCATCGGTGAAGCTAAACACAAACTGTAGATAAGCCTGATCCATAGAGAAGAACCTGGAGGAGAAAACCCTATTCTATATGATTTTAGAAATTGAAGCTTCATAGCATCACTGGTGGAATCTAAAGATACACTACACAAGATATCCGATTGAAGAATAGAATAACCATTAATCTACGATGGTTTTCTCCAATCAGAGGAGGTGGATTCACACACATTCTCATTGTTACAATAAAACCCAAGCCACCATAATTCTTGTTGGATCATCGAATCGAGAGAGCCCCATTCCCTTATGGAATCATTGATCTCCCCCACCTTCTTCCATAAACTCTAGAAAAGTAGTCGCTCAACTCTCTCTTTTTGTCCAATCTGAGCAACCCTGCTCTGGTGAAGCAATTCCCTCAGATCCATAAAAGAAGAAGATGTTCAGTTAAAAAAGGAAAGCCATGCGGGAGATTCCATGCATACAGTGGAGGGGTTCTTTACGGTTCATAATTCATTTATATAAACCGAACATAAATTGGGAATGTTAAATTAATTTTTATTAAAAACAAAATGAATATAAAAAATAACACTTCTTCTAATAAAGTCTTATTATTTTTCCATAACCACTTCCCAGAGGCAAGACATTTATGGTGTGTCTGAAATTCTACCAGTAAACAATTTCAACACATCCAAAACCCCAATTGAGGATTTTTTATTATTTTATGGAGGATCTTTGGAACATAAAATACAACCTCACATGAGCACATATCTCTCGAGGGGATTGCAACAACACCAAAGTAGTGAAAGTAATGGTATATTTTTTCTAAATCATAACTAAAATTAAAACACAAAAAACTACCTATTAATAGGGATACATCCATACAAACAAAATAGGAAAAGGAAACAGAGAAAATAAAAGTCTATTATTTGGCTATAGTTGGTTTCAGCCAATCCTCCAGATCTACAAGCAACATGAAATCCATGTTGAATTCTCAAATCCTCCTTCATAGAACTAGATGGTTAGTGTCATCTAGGGAAACAAGTTTTATTTTCAACGTACCCCTAAAACTTTTTTCCACATGACCCTTAAATTTTTATCATATTCAGTTGGCTTTTCAATAACTATAATAACTTCACCATAGTCATTAGTTGTAGCAAACTCAAAAGAGCATGCCGAAGTAGATGAGTTGATCACAAGTGGTGATGGTGAGAACCAAATAACAACCCCAAGAAAAAAACTGGATTTTATTACTTTGATTTGGAATTCTTCTAGCCTATAATCATCTTATAGGATCAGATTTTTTTCATTAAATCATCTATATTTATTTCTTCAAGATGTTCCCCCTTTATTTGGGCCTTCATCGGAACTCAGATGCATTAGAATGAAGCACTAATATTCTTCACTAGTGGATATTATAGAGGTATTTAATGCTTCAAGAATCCTAGACTAATGGATGGATCACCATATACCACATTGATAGTGGTCTTGACTTTTGGGAAGGTGTCTGTATCTTATTCATTAATGGATTCTGGTGAAGACAATTGATATGACATCGACAGAGAAAAGGTTGAGGGGAATCTATCATCATCATGTATGTATAAAAAAAGTGTAAGGGATCATTGAAGAAATGAAATTCAATATCCAGGAAAATAATTTCTTGAGATAGTGAATATTTCATTTTTTTAAAATTGAAAATTTCAATTTTTTGGAAATTTCTGACTGCATCAATATTTGTTTTGGATAGGATATTGAAAAAAAAATCAGAATATAAATGGATAATTGTTTTCCCTTATATCTATATGCAAGATAGGCCGATATATAAGTGCATGAAATTAAAGTAAATGTTTTCTGTATATATATGACATAGAGGACTCACAAAAAAGGAAATGGTTATTTTTTGAGTGAAAATGGATTCTGCATAGAGGGAAAAGTGTAAATAAACGAGAACAAATTTTGTTTTTACAAAATTGGAGACAACCGTAAAAGGAATGAAATATTTTTATATATCTTTGAAATATGGTATATAAAATCAAAAGAGAAATGTGGAGTGTTCATTTTTGACAAAAGGAACCTATTTTTTGAAAAATGAAATATGATAAAAAACAAGGTGAGAAAGAAAACCGAAAGTGGATAGATTAAAAAAATATGTTAACTGATGACCACAACTATTCATCATCATCTTCCTTGGGTGCCGCATATGAATCAAAAGTATATCTCATAATCCCTTCTCTCAATAAATATTACCATCAAACCTGTCTTAGATACCACTAATTTTGGTTTATGGAAGTTCAAGAAGAAGAAATCTCACAAGCCTCAATCTTGGAACTTCTCTCCTTCAAACCTTTGATACTAGTGATGGAGGATCTTTGCAGTGGTAAACACAATCGCATGTGAACGCAGATCACTAGAGGTGATCGCAAAAAAACAAACGTAGTAAAAATAATTTTATATTTCTTCTCACTCAAAATTAATATTAGAATACACAAATCTCTATATTTATAGGGATATAATGATATAACAAAATCAGATAAAGGGAATAGAGAAAATAAAATTATATGATCTGGTTGTATTCGGTGCCACCCAATCCTCTGGATCTACAAACATCAGGCAGTCTTTATTGAATTATCTAAGCCCTCATTACAATAGTGCATGTTAGGTGATTTCCAAGGAAACATGTTTAATTTTTAACCTTATTGACCATGTGGGGCTTCTAATAATCACCACCCATCCTCTGTGCTACCAAATCATACACTAGTGACCTTCCATGTCCCTTTCCAGATTTTATAATTTAAAAAAACAATTTACTAAAATTAGTAGATTAATACGCTATTTATAGATTTTCTAATTAGATTATAGGTTTTTATTTGTTTTTTTATCGAGAAAAAAATGAATACTTCTAGAAACAAAAATCCATTCACTATTACGTGTTTGAATCGGAGGCATGGGAATGGAAATAAAAAAGAATACTTTGAGTTTCATGATATGAAAGGAAGGAGGTTTGGGTTTTCTTTTATTATTCAAGGGTGTTTCACTAAATGATGTTGGATGATAACCATATTCTAAGCATCAATGACTATAGTGAGAGTTGGTACCTCTATGATCTTATGCGAATGGTGTGTGGATATTACGTTAGATTTAATGTGAGGAATGTGTAGGCGGTGGTTGCAGGGATGCTAGGGGTGGTTCAGAAATCATAGGAAGAATACTTTTAGTGGGAATTGTGGGTGGTGGAGGAGTAAAAAATGGCATTGAAGAAGTGGTGCTTCATCAAATGGAAGGACAACACATGTTTTAGTATATTCGGACCACTGCCGTTGAATTAATAGTTGACTCTAGAGATGGTGAATTTAGGGTTTCACTTTGACTGGGAACCCAGGGAGGATTCATAGTTATTAGAACCACCTATAAAATAAACACTTCCCTGGTTATTAATTCAACCATTGCTGAACAATTTTTATTTACGAATAATTATTTTGAAGCCAGATATTAATTTTAACACACACGCATAAAAATTAATTAATTTCTGTCCAATTTTAAATGTCACTTTTAGAACATTTAAAAATATCTCATAATTTATTTTGAATGGGTGTGATAATATACCTAAAACTATATAATGTTTTCAATAAATTCATTTTTCTCTTTAGGGGAAAATATATTTATCATTTTCTACTCACAATAAACAATGATTTTATATAGAAATTCATGGTGTATATAATTTTACTATTGGTTTCTAAGAATTTTTTTACATCTGAATTTTTCATATAAATGTTGTGATAATCTTATCAATGGTTCTACTAGACCATTTTGAATATGATATATAATGCACAATATTTATTTTAATCGACATGCATATATCATATGATATATACTCATAGACAAATATTAATACACATGACTATTTAATATAAACATCAATTATATAATATTTAAATTGTTTCACATGGAATGTGGGTGTACCCATATTTATATTTCATAATTTTTACTTCTAAATATTGTAAATTCAATTCCAATATAGCGGAAAGTGATTTATATGTTTCGTCATGAAATAGAAAATCTATGGTAAATCACCATATATGAACATTCATAATAACATTGTGTGAATGAATAATTATCATATAAGGGATAAGTTATAAAACAATCATCCATTAAATAAATCCATCAATCTCCCCATGATGTATGCCTATTGTTTTATCAATAAATCGATCCTCAGGTATGTGTATTTAGTTTTTCAGGATTAGTAAACTTAGGATTTACCATAATTGATTCAATTTAACTTAACAAATTTATTAGAATCAAATTTTATCTATTATGAGTGTTTTTTATATATAGATATATTTAACACATCCTTTATCTAATAGTGATCCAACACTCCATGTAATGGGATTCATTCCCAATGGGCCTTCAGGCCATATATCATCATTTTAATAAAGAAGATGGTTGGGTGGGTTACAACTATGGGTGATATGACCTGTCTTCTCGGCATATGGTATGCAGTGTGTGCATCTTTGATTTTAATTTTACCACCAAGAACCTAATATAATATAAATATTCATAAAATTCATTCTTCTCTTTTAAATTTATATCATCATCAAAAAAATTCTCAAGTTTATATTATTATAAATTTTTATAAATGACTAAGGCACAATGATCATTTGAAAAATATAATATTCACCACTTACTATATTTAAAACAAAATTATTTATATTTTCATTCACATCAGATCATGAAATAAGATTGATTAATTAGTATTGATGATGTTTTTCAGGATAATAACATGAATATTCAATTCATCATTTTCATCCATATCAGGTTAATAATATCAATAAAATACCAGAAATCAGTTTTACATATAATAATTTTGAAAAAAATAAAATCATTATTTTAAAATAAAATAAATAAATATTATCTATATCATGAGAATTTATTCATCATCATCCAGATTGAAACCATTATGTTTTATAAGTCTTATATGTCATATTTTATTATGTCATCCTTGTAATATCAGTAAAGTTCACTTTAGTGAATAACAGGTATGAAACATTCATCATTTACTCGCTTTCTATGGTAGTAATTCATTTGTCATTTGATGAATGATCTTTATTTCTACACCAACCACATTGAATATGAATACAGTTTTAATAATAATTAATCACAATCACTTCAGGTAATTCGAAAATGGCGAGTCATTACTTCTCTTCAGGATATCATTATTTGTCTCGCAAAAAAAGATTATGAAAATAATTTTTGTTTTTTTTAATGTTATTAACATAGGGAATAAATATAAGAGTATATGATATTGAAAATAACACTCCATGTTTTCTTGTAATGAATTATCTTATAAAAATGATAGTGAGAAATACAACATCACCATAATGTATAATGTAGAGAAGACAATTATGTTGATAATGTGGTATGAAAGTGATTGAGGTTGATTAAAACTGTATGGAATTTCGAAATTAAAAACATGTGATCGATATGGGGTAAATTGTATCATTGAAAAAACAAGCATACAAAATTAGTATGGAGATTGAAAATAAAAATCAATAATGTAAAAGATGTAGAGAATAAGTATTGAGAACGTATTTAGGGTCAAATGTTATATCTTCTATTTTCATAATAGCATTGATATATAAATATATATGTGGTACATGAGATATATTTTTAGAGGTAAAGGGGTATGGTAATAATTTCCCATGGGAAAATATCCCATGGGAATCACCATTAATGAGAATTATGAAAATCCATATTTATTTCATAATAATATTCAAATTATCTATTTATTAACTAAGGTGCACGCCTGCATGGAACCAAATTATAGAGGGTGGGTTACAAATCCCCTATCATATGTTTTTTGGGGTTAACCTACATAAAACCAAGCTAGTTCAGTTTAATTTAGTTCAATCGACTTGACTCATTTGGTTCTTGGAACTATGGAAAAAAATGTAGTGTTAGGTCAAGTGATGTGAAAGATCCATAATTATAAAAAACTATTCCATTTTAAATTGAAGACGTGTCATCCTCATTGGTCATAACATGTTAGCATTGTCAAAAAAATTTAACACTTCTGACATTAAAATCATGTTACATGACAAATTGTGACTCATTAACTCAACTTGAAATTCCTTTGAAATATTTAACAAACCTTGAATAATTAATATTTTTTGTAAATATTCCTTGTGTATTTAACTTAATAACTCATAAATATAATGAGTTAATAAATTCAATTATTATTATTCTAAAATTGAATAATACTGAATTTATTTAATTGATTGTGATTGTTCACACCTGGAAATTACCTGAACCACATGGTGGGGTCCACCATGTCCTCAACCCCAATTCATTGTAATTGGAAAAAAAATTGAATACAATTAGTAGTTGTCCAAGTTTGTCTTTATCACGATTGTGTTCTAAACACCCACCAGAAGTAGTGTCTAGAAGCACATTAATTACTCTAAAGAGATAAGGTCAAGTCATAATAAAGAAAATATCACCCAAAAATAAACAATGTATAATATAATTTTATTGTTAGATGTTATCTTATAAAAATGGATGTATATATTTGTCCCACCATCCTTCCTTTATTTAATCATTATCATTTTATCCATTCAATATGGACTTACCATCTTCTATCATAGTCATAGGTAGAATGAATGCACTACCAACCTGGTCAACAGAGATCAAGATATCTCTTTCTATACCCAAGTGAAATAAATCATGTCTTGGTTATTTGAACAATGTCATATCATCAATGTTGAATCTGATGCAAGATACCTTGCCACTAACAAACACTTTCATGGTTTCCATAAAGTAAAAAAAGTTTGTGATAAAATATATGCATTAATAATATGTAAGGATAACAATATGCATGTTCATAAATATAAATAACCACTACCAACCAATACATATGTGTTCCTATTAGGGGTCCCGTCCAAATGATCTCATATATTCGAGATCAACATGTGAAAACATTATGAGAAGTGATCTCGATGGTTATGAGTCTCCGACACCTGGTAGTCAAACAACATTTGTGTCCCTTCAGAATGATATATCTACACCACATGAAATATTTTTAATATTACTATAATAATAGCTTTTGGATTTCATTATAGCTGAAAACTATGATAACATTTCATTATAACATGTAGTTTAAGAACATTACCATATATGTTGTACATGAAAAATTAACATTACTATCACATTAAGTAAAGCACATACAAAAATCAAGTTGTATTCAGGTGATGGTAATCAAAGTACACTTTCACAGTGGATATAGGGAACCCACTCTCCCAAAAAATAAGATAAATAAGGGTGAAATCAATGAGGGAAAATGAGAAATAAACACATCAAGGTATTCTTTGTACATATTTTTATCACAAAAGATGATGTATCGATCAATATTTTGTGATGAACATATTTCATTAAATTTTTTGAATATAGATTTAAATGAAAATAAATTTAACATAGATAAATATAATTTAAATATTTAAAATTATTCTGTTAATTTATTTTAAATATTCTAATTATTGTTTTTAATTTTTAATTCAACTTATAATTTTTTAATTATTCGAAGAAATTAAATTAACTTTTTTAAATTGTTGGTCTTAAATATATCTAGATTTTTTATTAAAATGTTTATTTAAATACTATGAGAGAATTTTTCCTTTTTATGATCAATATTGAGTAATTTTAATATTAAAATTATTTATTAAATATTCAAAAAAATTAGGTTGTTGGTGGAATATTTACTAAAATAAAATTTTTAAGGACGAAATCAATGTGGAAAAAATGGGTAATATTTTCTTTAGAATTGTACATACATATATATTTTTATCAAAAATATCATGATATCAAACATGAATTTATGAGGGAAATATTTTCATAAAATATATTTATGAAACATTAAATTAAATTACATTTATTTAATTATTTTAAATAATTAATGAAATTTCCATTAAATATTTTTCAAAAAATTAATTCAACATATTTATTTTAAAAAATAAAAATACATATTTTAATTTTTATTCAGGTTATATTTTTAAAATAATATTATGAATTATTTTATTAAAATATTTATTTAACAGTGTGATTCATTTATTTTAATTTTTTTAACCAGGTTAATTCATTTGTGACAATCAACTTATTCAATCTATGTTATTTAAATTTTTTATTCAATTAAATACTTTCTATATTCAAATTATATTATTTGTTTTATTCCAGATATTTGTTAGTTTTAAAAATATTTAGAAATATAGAAATTATATTTTCATTCGGTCTATTTATTTGAATTATTTTAGTAAACTTTTTTATTTTTCATATTTAATTTAACACCCCATCCTAGTTCACTCTTAAATTATCGTACTTGAGTATTATGCGACATCAAGAACGCCTCTATAGCGACCCTTCCTTTTCTTACAACACTATTGAATCATTATAAAGATAAAAAAAATAATAGTATTACACCATGAGGATCCAAAGGTTTAGTGTCTTGGGAAAACTAGGACCAAACATAACATTTACAAATCAAGAATAAAAATTTATTTAATTCCTTATTTTTTCCTTCTTATTAGCACTTGACCTCCCCTTAGTACATGTAGTCACTTGAGGATGTCCCTCAAAAAATGGGTGAGCTAAAATCCCTGTAAAAGGATAGAAAAGAACAATATAGAATGGGGTGAGCATAATCATGACATCATCATCAAAATCGTGATAAGAAATACTAATAAAGGACTTGAAATGTGGGAATGCATAAAAATAAAACATGAAGTCTTAGTAGTCATCCACCGTACATTGTTGTGAAAAAAACTAGCATCTTGTTGACACAACATTTCACTTTAAATCATGAGGTTTATCACATTACCCAATTCATTATAGTAATGTATAATTCTGGGTGCACCTATCAAATTCAAACATTCATATTGTTCTATATAATTCTGGGTGCACCCGTCACATCATAATATATACATTATCGTACATGCCACCATAATATAATGTAAAACATTAAAATAACATATAACATGAAAAAATGGGTTTTACATAATAGATCATAATTTCATATCATTTAATCCCCAAAATAAAGAGGGAATTCCATTCATCACATAGAGCCATTAATCATGATGTAGGAGTGAAACTATAATCAAGAAGTAAAAAATTGTGTGTTTATTTGAAAGAAGAGTTCTTTTGGAAAACATCTGGTTTTTCATAAAATCAATTTGAAAACATTTATCTCCCATGAAATGTAATATAAATATGAATAAATGATTTTAACTATGAACCCATACTGAACACGGAGTTAAAGAGGGAGAACCGGAAGAAAGAATGCTGGGTTTGAGAATTTCCCTTTACCTTGTATCTGAATGCCTTCTTCACTTTAATTTCATGTATAATTACATTATATTCATTAATTATAAATTAAATAAAATTTTATACATGAATATGTTTCGTTATTGGTTCTTAATTTTCTTTTATGGGCATGTGGATGAGTTATAGAGCTTCTATACATTGTTCAAGAATGTTCATTTTTATGGTTTTCTTGAACAGTTCGCCTATATTCGTGAGTGGAAGTTCATGTAGAACATGGATAATCACCCATAACTAATATTACAATTTATTAATGATATTAAATGATTTTAAATTATCTTATAATGAATTGTGTTTTATACCATGTCGATGAATCATTAGTTAAGATTTAATAATGGTCGTTTTAATTTAATTTTGTAAGTTTGTGGATCGCAGCGATCATGTTTTGATTTATAATTTCGTAATATGAACATAATATTTTTTTAAAAAAATTAATTGGATTTAATACATTGAAAATAATCGGTTTCAACCATAAAAATGGTTTCTTGAGCATATTTAAAGGTGGTAATGGAAATTGAAAACTTTTCATTCTTGAAGGTTATAAATTAACACCTCACGAACAACATTTTACTTTCTAAAAATAAAAAGAAGAGGAGAATGGGTTTTGATGATATAATATCTAATTATTATCATAAAATTATATTATATTTACAATACTATAGTTACCATACAATTTGGATGAGGATAGGTGGGGAGAGGTTAAGAAAATAACTTGAAATGAGAAGGAAATTAAAGGAAAAAAGAAATTACCTATTGAATCCTACTCTTGAGATCCTCTTTAAGGAACCTAGGATTTTCCTTTTGATGAGACCAAAAGCCCTTGTACATGGGCGAGGGCCTGGGGATGATGTTTGGTCTGATTTTAGTCATGTATTTAAGCTTTAAATGTGAGAATAAATGAGGGTGTGAAGGGTGGTATTTATAGTGGAGGGGAGAGGGGTTTTCTCAATATATTATTCATTAACATATTATTTCTCCACATGACCAGTAATAGTTAGTGTTAAATGAATAAATAAAATAATTATATCATGTGAATCTGAACCATATATTCTTACATCAGTATAACATCACCCATGACTCTCTAATTCATTAATTTAACTTATTTCATAAATTATCGTATTTCACTATTCATAAAAAAGTCATGTATTTTAGAAAAATAACAAAATTTCACCCTAAACATTTTTCAACATGTAAAATCTAAAAATTAAGTCCATTTTTCAAAAATAATTTTCTAAATATGATAAATTTAATTTTTAAATAAGATCATAATTTACTTGAAAAATACAATTTTTAAAACAGTTATTTACTTTTTACAAAACATAGGTACATCATAATTTTACATAAATCCTATATTTAATTTCATAGGTGATGTTACTATTCATAATGGTATACCACTATTCATAATTGTTACATTATTATTCGTAAGGGTATGTTAATAATCACAAAAAATTATGTTTTCCCTATCGGACTCAAAACATCTTACTGATCTCTACCATGTATGTCAGATTTTAAAAATTCAAAATGTATAAGTAGAAAATTTATGTTTAATGATCACATAGAATAATGATGTTTAATTTTTCTTCCTAATTTGATTATAATATAAGGAATAATTATAATAAGGTAATTCTATTTATAAAACTCTAGGTCGTTAAATTTTCCCCCCTTATGAAATTTCGCCCTCGAAATTTTGTTTTACCCAAACAGGCGTGGGTATATCTCTTTCATCGCCTACTCTAGTTCGGAGGTTTCTTCTTCAAACATATGGTTCCTACAAAAAAATTTGAAAAAGTGGTTTGTATTGTTGCATATAACCTTATCTCTCCAGTCTAGAATCTTCACTGGCTTCTCCTCATAAAATAGATCATCTTCTAGCTGTACCGCCTTTGAGTTCAGTACATGTGAGGGGTCTAGTATGTACTTCCCCAAGAGTGATATGTGAAACACATCATGGAATTGATCAATATTCAGTGTATCTGCAATCCAATAGGTCATGGATTCTATGCAGTCAAGGATCTCAAAGGGGACAATGTACATTGGTCTTAGCTTCTATTTCTTTCCAAACACTATGACTCTCTTCCATGGTGATATTTGAAGGAAGGATTTATCCCCAATGTTGAACTCCAAGTCCCTTTAATGGTTGTCATCATTTCTTTTTTGCCCACTATGAGTATCATTAATGTGTTTTTGGATGACTTGAACCTTCTCTGTCATCTCTTGCACAAGATCAGGTCCATGTATCTTTCTTTCTCCAACTTCTTTCCAACAGGTTAAAGTTTTAACATTGCTTTCCACACAGAGATTCATATAGGGCCATCATAATGATTGAGTGGAAGCTATAGTTTTATGAGTACTCAAAAAATGGGATATACTGATCCCATCCACATTTTAATTCTAAATATTAGGCTCTTAGCAAATCTTCAAGAATCAGAATAGTCCTTCCAGATTTTCCATCAGTTTGGGGGTGATAGGGCATGCTGAAATTTAATTCACTACATGAAGCATATTGAATACTTATCAAGAATTTATACTTAAACCTGGGATTAAAATCTAAGGAAATTGATAGTGGAACACCATGAATTCTAACCACGTCCTTCACCTATATCTTTGCAAGTTCTTCAAGTGAAATATCTTACCGAATAACAATAAAATGGGCATTCTGGGTGAGTCGGTCAACCGCAACCCATATTGCATAAGTTCCCTTCGATGTATTTGGGATACTCATGAAAATGTTCGTAGTGACATTCTCCCATTTACACATGGGTATAGGCAATTTTTTCATCATAATTTTTAAATTATGTTGCTCTTATTTAACTTACTGACATACCAAGCACATTGAGATATATCTACAATCTCCTTCTTCATGTTATCCCACCAAAAGTGTTCTCAGAGATCATGGTACATCATGGTACTCCCATGAAGGATAGATAATGTGGATATATGTTCATTTTTGAATAGTTCCTTCTTTATCCTAGGTGATGAAGGCACACAAAGCTGTGTTCCAAAAATAATCACACAATCATCGTCAATATGGAACTCTTACATCTTCCCTCACTTTACTGCACTCACCTTCTTTTGTAACTTCAGATCATCCATTTGTGCCTCTTTAATCATCTATTGGATTGATGGTTGTACAATCATTTGGTAAAGGTAGGATCTATCCCCTTCCCTTATGATTTCCAAATTAATCTTTTACATATCCAATAAGATAGGTTCTTTCTCAATCTGCAACATGGATAGAGTAGTTGGTTCATTTCTTCTTAGAGCATCAACTACCTTGTTCTCCATTCTAGGATGATATTGAATAGAGAAATCGTAGTCCTAGATTATCTCAAACTATCTCCACTGACGTATATTGATCTCCTTTTGTGTGAATATATACTTTAAGCTATTTTGGTTGGTGTATATGTAACACTTCTCACCATAACGGCAGTGCCGCCTGATTTTTAAGGCAAGAATCATAGCTGCCAACACTAGATCATACGTCAAGTAGTTCTGCTCATGGATCATCAAATTCCGTGAGGCATAGGCTATCATATTATCATTTTTCATGAGTAAACAACCCAAGACTTTCTTTAAAGCATCATTTTATATCAAAAAAAGTTCTACACTTTTCAGTAATGTGAGTATAGGTGCAGTGATCAACCTTCACTTTAGCTCCTTGAAGCTTCCCACACATTCTTCCGTCAATACATAGTTTACCTCTTTCCTTGTTAACTTATTTAGTGGGATTGAAAATCCTGATAAAGTTCTTACAAAACATTGGTAGTACCCAACTAATCCAAGAAAACTACATATTTCGGTGACACTAGAGGGCATATTCCATTCTTTAATAACCTTTTGTAAGGATCCATAGAAATTCCCTCTCTTGTGATCACATGTCCCATGAACATGACATGCTTCATCCAAAACACACACATGATGAACTCAGCGTATAACTTCTCCTTTCTGAATGTCTCGGACACAAGTCTTAGATGTTCTTCATGCTCCTAATTCCACTTGGAGTATATAAGAATCTCATCAATAAATACTACCACAAATTTGTCAAGGTGATGTATAAAGACTTTATTCATCAAATCCATGAAGATTTTAGGGTCTTTAGTAAGTCTGAAGGGAATCACCAGAAACACATGGTGCCCATACCTTGTAAGTAAGGCAGTCTTTTAAATATTTTCCTTCTTTGACTTTTGCTAATGATATCCAGAATGAAGATCCACCTTTGAGATGTATTGATCTCTTCTTAACTGATTGAACCATTCATCATTATTTTTAAGAGGATAATTATTCTTTTTGGTGATATTTTTGAGTTCCTGATAATCGATACATATCTGCATTGTTCCATCCTTCTTCTTTACAAAGATCATTGGTGCACCCCAGGGGGATGCACTAGGGAGCACGGACCCTTTATTCGAATTCTCTTGTAGCTAGTTCTTTAACTCCTTGAGTTCGATAGGAGCCACCATATAGGGAAAAACTGAGATAGGATTAGCTCTGGGTATGAGTTCTATTTATAAATATACCTCTGTTTTGGGTGAAGTCCGGATAACTCTTTGGGAAATAGGTCACTGTATTCCCTCACGATGGGGATTCCTACAAGGGTGGCACTTTCTATTGACTCAACCATTTGGATGAGGTATGCTTATTAATAGTGATCAACACCCACACCATTGGAGGATTTTTCAAATGAGATTCATGATCTTATTTTAATTTCTAGAGGATCATGGGATGGTTTGGAATATGAAAATATATTTTCTTTTCCTGACAACTGATATGTTCTCTCTATAACAAGAGCCAATTCATTACCATTATAGCTTCAAATTCCACTAAGGGATGTATTACAAGATTCAATATAAGAATCTTACCAAATATTTCAATAGGAGAAAATTCAAACACTTGGGATATAATTATTTCACTGTATGGTGTTTTTACATATATCTATACTTCAAGGTTTCAAGGCAACGATTTTATAGTTCTAGAAAATAGGAAATATATAAAGGAATGAGTAGAACAAAAATAAAATCTGAATTTATCCATTCATGAGTTTATAGGAAGTGTATGTTGTACAACATTATTATCTTATTCCAATTCTGCAGTACTCATGGAATAAGACTTCCCTTGTTCCATTGGATGTGGTGGCTACTGACACTGATTACACTAGAAGACTTTCGGTTTAGTTCACTAGCTTGCATATTTCCCTTTATCCCTACAGTTATAGCATTGGACCATGGGTGGTGCTCCCCTTTATTCCACTACATTAACCTTCCTTCACATGTCTTTTATAAACTATTGAGAATAGTGTCCTTTTTTCCCACACTTGATGCATTTCAAAATCCCTTTGAGGTAGTTCTCATGATAAATCATTCCTCATTTTTGGCATGTGGGTCATTGAGTTTTCTTCCCACTTTTTTCATTAGATCCACCAGCCTAAAACTCCATCTTTCATTTCTTATCAATATAGCCATGTAACCATTCTCCAAACTCTATATACACTTTGATATCACATAAAAAATCTTCTTAATAACTCCTAAAGTATTGATTTTCAATACTATTTCTATGGTGTTGTTTTAATCCACTAAATAATATAACAAGTTTTCTATCATTTTTTATTAAAAAATACAAAGCGTACATTTCAAGCCTTGTGAAATTTGATTCGTAGGTTATGAATGATTCACCTTTTCATTGATTGAGCTCTATTAATTCTCTCTCCATCATTGTATGAATATTTCGTGGGAAATACTAGGTAAGAAACATGATCTTGAAGTATTCCCATTCCATCTCTTCAATTTTGTCCCATGGCTTGTGTTGTTAATCAAAACCCACCATTGATCGGCCTCTCCATCTAGATGATAAAATGATAGTTTCATATTCTCCATATCATAATAGTGAAGCATAGAAATTATCTTCTCCATGGAGTTGATCCACTATTCTACAACTAGTGGATCGGAAGATCCACTAAATGTCGGTGGTTGTTTCCACATAAAATGCTCGATATCCAGTTCCTCCCTCTTTGGTGACGGAGGATGTTCCCCATTATTATAGTTATTGTTCATAACCTATGATTGTTGGGTAATAGTAGCCATAATTTTTTTAACTCCACCTTCTTTTTCATTGAGGATGTCATTTGGTAAATCGGTGCATTGGCCCTCACACGAGTTGTTAGCCTGGTTTCTCCTGGTTCCCACCATTTCTAAAAATAGAAATGGATAGAACAAAACATAAGTCAACAAGTCATGAATAAATTATTTATTTGTACGTTTTACTCTATAATCATAACTTATTGGTTCATTATGTAAATATTCTTTTGTGAATATTTGTACTTAGTATCATACAAGTGGTTTTATCTAGGGTTCACAAATCCAAATTCTCAAATTTACTAAACCTTTCCTCTGATACCAACTATAACAACCCTTCCTTTTCTTAAATTTATATTAAATAATTATAAAGATAAAAAATAGTGTTACACCATGAGGATCCATAGGATTATTGTACTATGAAAACTAGTAAAAACTTAACATTTACAACATGATGAATAAATATATATTTAATTTCTTACTCTCTAGCTTTTTATTGGAACTTGACCTCTCCTTAGTACATGTAGTCACCTATGGATATCCATAAAAAATGGGTGAGATAAAATTCTTGTAAGATGATAGAGAAGAAAAATATACCATGGGGTGAGCACAATCACAAATCATCATCAAATCATGAGAGGAACCATAAATAAAATACTTGAAATATGGCAATGAAAAAAAATAAAACATCATGTCTTAGTGGTCATCCACCACACATTGTTGCGAAAAAAGATAGAATCTTGTTCCCATATAATTTCACATTAGTACATGAGATTAATTACTTTACCCAATGAATTTTATCACATTATAATTTTGGGCGTACTCGTCACATTAAAACATTCATATTGAGCTATATAATTCTAAGCGGATCCATCACATCATAATATTTACATTATCATTCATGCCACATTAAAAATATATAAAACTTTAACATAACATAACCCATGGAATGTAATGGGTTTCACATAATAATGAATACTTTAATAAACATTTTTTCCCCAAAATAATGAGGCAATATCATTTGTGACATAGAACAATTAACTATGAGTGAGGAGTGAAATAGTAATCAAGATGTAAAAAGGGTGTGTTTATTTGAAATAAGAGTTATTTTGGAAAAACATTGGGTTTTCGAAAATTCAATTAGAGAAAATTTATATCCTAGTAACTGTAATATAATTATGAATAAATTATTTTTACGGAGAACCCATACCTAACACGGAGTGAATGAGGGAGAACCCAAAGAAAGAAGGTTGGGTTCGGGAATTTCTCCATACCATGTATCAGAACACTTTCTTCAATTTAATGTCCTGTATAATGAAATTATATTCATTATTTAGAAATTAAAGAACCTTTTATATATAAATATGGTTCATTATGGTTTCATAATTTTCTATTATGGGCCTTTAGATGAGCTATAGAGCTTAAATACATTGTTTGGGAATGTTCGTTTTTATGGTATTCAGGAATGTTCACTTGTATTCGTGAATGGAAGTATGTGTAGAACATGAAAAAACATCCAATACTAATATTACATGTTATTAATTATATTATATGAGTTTAAATTATTTTATAATGAATTATGTTGTATACCATGTGGTTGAATCAATAGTTAAGACTTAATAATGATCGTTTTAGGTTAATTTGGGTGGTTTCTGGATCACAACTAACATGTTTTGATTTATCATTTAGTAATATATGAATAAGTTAGTTCCAAAACATTTAATAGAATATAATACATATAAAATAATCTCTTTCAACCATAAAAATGGTTCATGACCTGATCTAAAAGAGGTAAAGGAAAATGAAAACATGTCATTCTTGAAGGTGATAAATTAACACCTCGCAAACCTTATTTTCCTTCCTATAGTTGAAATGAATAGGAGAAGATGTATGGATGATATAATATCCCATTAGTATCATAAAATTATAGTATATTTATTATAATAGTTTTATTATACCATGTGGATGGTGATAGGTTGGGAGAGGATAAGAAAAGAACTAGAAATTGAAAAGAAATTAAAGGGGTGGTGAAATTAACTCTTGAATACTCCTATTAAGATCCTCCTTATGGAACATAGGATTGGACATTTGATGGGACCAGAAGCTCTTATACATGAGGGAGGAGCTGTGAAATATTTTTTGTTTGAGTATAGAGAAGGCTTGAAGCCTGAGAGGTGTGATAAAATGAGGGTTTGAAGGGTGGTATTTATAATAGAAGGGAGAGTGGTTTTCTCAATATAATATTTATTAAATTTTTATTTCTCCAAATGACCAGGAATAGTAAGTTTTCCATGAATAAATAAATTAATAATATCCTGTGAATCTAAACTATATGTGCTTAAATCAGTAGAACATCACCCATGACTCTATAATTCATGAATTTAACTTATTTTTTAAATTATCGTATTACATTATGCATCAAAAAATTCATGTATTTTAGGAAAATCCCAAAATTTCATCTGAACCATTTTTCAACATGTAGAATCCAAAAATGTATTCCATTTTTCAAAAATAATCTTCTAAATTTTATTGATTTAATTTTCAAATAAAATCATAATTTCCATGAAAAATACATTTTTTATAACATTTATTTACTTTTTCCAAAACATAGGTACATCATTATTTTACTTAAATACAATATGTACTATCATAGTAGAGGTTACTATTCATAAGGATATGTTAATATTCATAAGGTTAACATTACTATTCATATAGGTATGTTACTATTCACAAAAGATTAAGTTTTCCCTATTAGACATTGAACATCTTACTAATCACAACTGTGTATGTCAGATTTTAAAAAATAAAAATATAGAAGGGGAAAATTTATGTTTAATGGACACATAGTATCATGATATATCATTTTTATTACTAATTTGATTATACTATAGGGAATAATTGTAATAAGGGAATTCCATTGATAAAACATTGGGTCGTTATAGCCTCTTTATACACTACAGGATATCGACTAATAGTGAGGGTCTAAGGAAATACCATAGAGAGACTATACCCTCATATGAGAGTGAAAAAACAAAAAACATAACAAAATAACTATAACAATAATAATAAAATGGAATATATATATGGATAAAAAAATCATTCGATAGGAAATGAAAAATTATTCCATATAATCATAAAGACACATCTGATGCCCACTGGGTTGATCTCATATAAGATATTAAAAAGTAAAATAAAATACACCATGGGATCTACTATTATCCTTGAGCCTCACCTCAATCCCATTCCACAAATCCTACTGAGTTTCCCTATCCCGATCAAACAACATTGGGCCTCTTCCCAACATGAACCTGAAAACAATGAGGTCAAATATACTACCCAAATGCCATGGTGGCCCGAGAGGGGTGTAAGTATAACTCAACAGGACACCCCCAATGGTGTCCCTAACATAGACAATATATATCATGCATGCACATGTGGCATGCTCAGAATAAATAAACCACTATAAAAATAAATTAATTAACCACCATCGATCCTCAGTTTCTAAAGTGACACCCAAGATCGACTATACCTACTTCATCTAATTCTAGAGTGTCTCTGAGAACAAGTAACCACCTGGGGAAAACATACCCATCCCTAGAACATGACAGTCCACCCTGGGAAATATAGACATCCATGGAATTAAAACAATCCATCTACATGGGGGTTTCATCCCCTACCTGGAACCATATATCCACCATCTTCGGGGATTGTATCCCCTACCCAGAACCACATATCCTTCTTCTGGGGTGGGGGGGTCATATCCCTTACCAAGAACCATTTATCCATAAAATGGCATCCAAATTTATACCAAATGGAATCCAAAATCCCCAAGACCATAATCAAGTTTACCTAAGGGAATCCATCATCCCAAGAAACATATCCTACATATGGGGGCCTTGACCCTCCATTAAAACATATCGACCTACACTCAGGGGGGTTTCCAATATCCTCATAACCATAAAAATCATATACACCAAGTGGCCCCGACCATCCTCAAAACCATAATATATATATTGAACAAATAAAACCTACATCTGGGTGAATTTACCATCCCCAAAATCATAAAAGATAACCCTTTCATATTGAAAACCCTCCATCCCAAAAATTCGAATATCATATCACATTTTACCATTTATTTTCAATTTTTATTTTATATGTTTTACCATTTCAATCATTATTCAATTTAACTTTCATCATTTAATCTCCCTATTATAAGGATCAATCTAGAAGCTCTCAGGTTCAATGGTGACACCCAGAATGATAGTCCAACTATCCTACACTACCCCTCTCCAGGTTCAACATAAAATTGGGGTGCCCAAAAAGTTCCCTAAGACATATTTCACACTGAGAAACCTATTTGGAATCCTTTATCCCATTCTCATACCTTATGAAAAACTCATTGCTATGTGGGTAGAACATCTTGTGTTGTGTCCCTGATCGCATCACTACACCAACAGCCTCAAAGTCCAACATTTGTGTTTAATAGTGATACTTGTGGTTAACCATTTCTAGTCAATAACCAATCCAAACATCGGGAAACTAAAGAAACCTAATTTAATGTCCTAAATATCACACTCATCCAATTTCATTTAAATCACACCCCTTTAATGTGTATCTAACTCAAAACACACATTTATTAATTTAATCCACCAACCATCAACGATCGAGGAATCACCCATTAAATTAGTGTCTATTGAACCTTGAAAATCATGATCTACCAATATAATTTAATAAGAAAAAATTCATTTAAAATTAAATTACTATCATAATTGTAGAAAACCACATATGGCATGAAATATCAAAATCTTATACTATAGGGAGATGTTTAAGGACCACATACCTCATATGAAGAAATTACCTTTAATTGTCACCAAAACATTAATACCTAAGCTCTTCCAAGAATAATATATCTCATATCAACACCCAAAACCATATCTCAAATAAAACATCAAAAAATCATTATAAAAATTTATAATAAATTTTGAAATATAATTTAAAATATCATGAATGCTTATTAATTTATTGAGTAACATATGCTCGCCAACATCTTGAGTAATATGGGGTTTTCTACTTCTAAAATATCCCAAAAACCCAAGACATGAAAAGTAACCAGTTAAATAACCAAATAGATGGCCAAATAAATCTAATATCTACAAAAACCATTCAATAATTTGTGTCACAATATACCTCAAGATGTACGATGAACGATGGATTGAATACATCCACTAGAGATCCCCTATAAATGATGATCCAGAAAACCCCATTGTTCTCACCCAATTAAAAAAATAAATATTGGAATAAATTCCAAAACCTACCCTGAAGACAATAAGAATAAAATTAATGGAAGGTAAGATAAGAAGGAAGAAAACATACGGAGATCATACGTCCCAATACTATAAGAATTGCCACCAATATCCCCCAAACTGTGGGGAAATCAACAGAGAAGAGGAGGGGAGGTCAACCATTCACAATGGGGGGAAAGGATGGGGGAGGGTTAAAACATGTAAGTTAAAAATGGGAAGTACCAAATTTTAATAAAAAATGGGCATCTCACATGGTTTCTCCACATGTTTTTCTAAAGTGTGTGCCAACCATGAGATTGACACTGTCTAAGACACCAACACCCACACAGTTTGACCACATGGTTTACCAAACTATGAAAAAACCCTGAAAATGTCTCTACCAAAAAATTAAATGTTTTTTATAGGCTATATACAACCATCCACCAGTCTTTCACATACTCCCAAGACCAAATTAAGAAACAAAATTTTCCTTAACCATGTAACAATCATGTAGAATGGCAAAATCATTCCCTTGAAACCAAACATTCACGTGACGCTCTTGATCCTCTCCCAAGTAGCTGAGACACCTTTTGATCTTATATTCACATAAAAAACTCCTCCTTAAGATGTTATAACTCTTGTAATTTTTAACTGAATCAATATTTTCAAGATAACCCACCTTTAGAAGAATATAATTTCCTCTAAAAATCATTACCTGTAACAACACGAGTCATTAAAACCTCCCCAATATAACACTTTTCATCCCTGGGAACTCTTGATAGTCATATAAATACACATACCATCCTACCCAGGCTATCAATTCACCATCAACTGACCATTTTCCATCACTAAATAGAAAACATGCTTCTGCATTGCAACTCCTAAACCAAGGCATGCAATTTACTAAAGTCTGATCCTCTCACTCATCAATATCACCCAATCTAAGACCATTATCCACCGAAAACATATATCCTGAGAAACTAAAGAATCACTAACTAATTTTTCACCAAGATTATGGTACTCCCCTCTATAAGGATCTTCCTGTAATGGTCGATTCTGAATCATGGTGCTCCCCACTATTGGATTTTCTTATCAGAAACCTCTTTACAATTGTCCAATGACTCGCTCGGTGCAGTTTCCACCTCACAATACTTAATTTCAGGCCACTCAACCCGTCAATACTACTTTATTCCACCCTTCACAATGGGTAAAACGAATATTTGTGAAGGACTATTTGTGATGAGCCCATCGCCTATCAGAAATTTTCTATACGATGGAATTATTTGGGATGAGGTGGAATTCCCATAGAAAATACTACTAAATAAACAATTATTTGTGATTGGAAAAATTTCCCATCACAAATACCTTTGGAGCGCATAAGTGAAAAAATGAGGGAACCTATATTTGTGATAGGTATTAACTCTCATCCCAAATAATGTTCACCATAAAAGGTATTTGTGATGGGAATTTAAAACATGTCGTAAATACTGTGTCAATAGATGATTACTTAAGACGGGTCCCATCACAAATAACTTTTTAATCATCAAAAGTTGTATTTATGGTGGGTGATATTTACAATGGGTCCCATTGTGAATGATAACATTTGAGATGGTAATCCCATCACAAATAGGCCATTCGCTACCACTCTAATTTATATATACCCCCATTTGATTTTTCCCCATTCTACATTTGAGATCTACTCTCTTCAACAATTCTATTCTTTGTTCTCCTACTTTAAATTTCTTCTTTTAAAACACGTAAATTTTACACGGGAGTAAATTTTCTGCTTTGCATCTGATAAAATATAAACATTCAATGTATTTATTTATTTTTTAAATTTTTAATACCTTTATTTTATTTTATATTAGTAATAAATATTATGTATCAATAGTAATTAGTTTTAATTATAATTACTTAGTTTTATTTTGCAGTAATTAGTTTTAAGTGGAAATAATTATTTTTAATTAAAAGTATTTAAATTTAATTATTCATAATTATTTTTAATTATTTGTAATTATCTTTAATTATCAGTAATTATTTTTAATTAATACTAATTTTTTTCATTGCCATTAGTTAGTTTTAATTAGCATTAACTAATTGTAATTATCATAAATAAAAAGAAATTATTATAAATTAGTGGTAATTATTAGAAATTAGTTATAATTATTAAAAATTAATGGTAATTATTATAAATTACTCGTAATTAATAGAAATTAGAGATAATTATTAAAATTATAGATAATTAGTAAAAAAAATACTAGTAACCAAAAAGGAGCATGAATTAGTAAAAATTATCACAAATGAACTAGAATTAATAGTACTTAGTAATAATTTATAGATCTTAGAAATAAATAATAATATTTTAAAATATTCTATATTAATTAATATTAATTTGTAATTAAACTTTTTTATTAATTAATACTAATTTTAGTGTTTAATGATATATATTAATAATTTTAAAATAATTAGTGGTAGTTATTGGTAATGAGAACAAATTATTGATAATTAGTAAAAATCAAGGGTAATTATTAGATATTAGAAGTAATTATTAGAAATTAGCAGTAAATATTTTAAATTATTCATAATTATTAGAAATTAGTGATAATTATTGAAATTGTTTATAATTAGTATAAAAATATTGGTATTATTAATCATTAGCAGAAACAAGCAGGAATTAGTAACAAATAGTGAAAATTAATGGGATTAAAAAAAATTAGTAGAAACTAGATGCAATTAACAAAACTAAGTAATAATTTATAGATCTTAGTAATAAATAATAATATTTTAAACTAATTTGACATAACTATCAGTAATTAGTAATTAATAATTTTTAGTAAATACTGCAAATTTTTTGTAATTAGTGGTAAATATTAATAATTTTTAAAAAATAGTAAAAATTAACGATAATGAGTACAAATTTGTTGTAAAAAACAAATATCAGAATAATTATTCAAAATAAAAGTTAATTATTTTAAATTATCTATAAATATTATAAATTAGTTGTAAGTATTAGAAATTAGTGGTAATTGTTAGAAATTAGTGATAATTATTAAAATTAGTGACAATTAGTACAAAATACTGCTAATTAGTAAACATTAGTGGAAATGAGTGTGGATTAGTAAAAATTAGCAGAAAAAACTAGTAATTAGTATAAATTAGAGAAAAAGAGAATTAAATAACGTAACTCATTAATATTATATTATATTCGGAGTTTGGAGTATAATTACATTTGAAAACACACACCGCTCACACATAGCCTTGAAAAGAAGGTTGTAGTCCCCCAAGGGATAACCAACCCCACAAACTACTTTATTACATTATATATTTATGACCCAAAGGAACATTGGGTATGAAGACCATTATATGGCTCATAGGCCCACCATTGGATGTCTTAAGGCCCTTTTTGCATCATGTCTTTGTCACCACCTGCATGCCATGCCTACATCACCAACCCCTTGATGGCACGAAGGCCCGGTGGCTTGAAATCCCTTTCGGGGTGAAAAATAATACTACTACAGTACCCAGATACAATACCTTCTACAATACCCACATTGCTACAGTGCTACATTGCCTACAGAAATTCGCTCCCACCTGGAATTGAACTCGGTTCTAATGCGTTATTATGGGGAATATTTACCACCCGAGTAAGCCCCAAACAACAAACATAGTAATAATTTATAGTTTTTATTAACAAATAATAATAATTTATAATAATTGGTATTAATTAAAAGTAATTTATAATTAATAATTAGTAGTAATTAACACTAATTTAATGTAATTAATGGTAAATATTAATATTTTTAAAACAAATACTAAATATTAGTGGTAATCAATACAAATTAGAAGTAATCATAAAAAAATAGTAGTAATTATTAGAAATTGGCTATGATTATTATAAATTAGCGGTAATTATTTGAAATTATCGATAATTATTAAAATTAACGATAATTAGTACAAAAATACTGGTAATTAGTAGACATTACCAGAGATGATCATGAATTAGTATAAAATAACATAAATGAGTGGGAAATAGTAAATTTTAGTTGAAATGATCTGGAATTAAAAGAATGTGGTAATAATTTATCATTCTTAGTAATACATAATAATATTTTATAGTAATTTTTATTAAGTAATAGTGTTTATTAATTAATAATTAGTATAAATAAATGAAAATTTTTAGTAATTCATGGTATGTATTAATAATTTTAAAATAATTAGTAAATATTAGTGGTACTCATTAAATATTAGCATCAATTAATAAAAATTAGTGGTAATTATTATAAATTACCTATAATTATTAGAAAATAGAGGTAATTATTTTAAAATCACTTGTAATTTATAAAAACTCATGAAATGGGATGGAATTAGTAAATAATAGAGGAAAAGATTAGGAATTAGAAATAATTATTGGAAATGAGTGGGAATTAGTTAAAATTAGTAGAAACAAGCATGAATTGATAAACATTAGCCCAAATGAGTCGGAGTTGGTAAAAATGAGAGAAAATGAGTGGTAATTAACCATAGTAAACCATAATTAAAAACTATTAGTAATATATGGATGACCAAGGAGTGTGAGGGAAGCATGGGGCAATGTGGATGAAGGACATGATAGAGAGAATCAATTGAGGTTCCCCTAAACCAAGTGATGCCAATATTCATTCCCTCTGGGTCGTCACCATTCCCTCCACTCCCTTTTTCCCTAGAGGGAATCATGGAGGGGAGGGGTTGCAGGTGATTATGGATGGAAATAATTATAGTTCCGCTTGAATTTACATTGTTTGGAGGAGAGGTAGTCATGTGAGTTTACCCATGACCGCCTCCCCTCCAAACATTCTGAACGCATGGGGCACTATAATTCTTTCCCTCCAATTTTTCCTTCATCCCCTATACTTTATGCATCCTTCATGCCCCAAGGTGAGAAATATATTTTATATAATCATAAATAATGGTAACTATAAAAAATTAGTGATATGAAATTAGAAAAAATTATAGTTAATTTGATATATTTGATAATATTACAGGTAATTTTTAATTTTTTAAATTTTATAATATTGTTTTGATCGAATTTTCCTTATATAAGATTAATCATAAAAAATATTTTTATTTTTTATTTTTTAAAAAATAAGGAATAATGAAGTAGAAAATAGTTTTTATTACAGGATCACGATTGGATGAATCATGGGGTAGTTATATCGATGTTAGTGTTATTATCTCCAAAAATGTAAAATGGATATCGATATCAGTGTTATGATCTCCACAAAAAAGTTTTGAAATAGATATCAATATTAATATTATTATCTCAAAAAAATTGTAAAAATCCATTCCTTCGTTCCCCTAGGTTAACATTATTCCAAACATATTGATTTCATTTTTATTATCTAATAAAATTTTACTATGATTTTATATAAAACATGGAAGAGTTATATTCACTTACTGATTTAAAGTCTTCGAATTGAAGATGACTCCACTCATACTTTTCTTTTGGATAAATCAACAGTTTAAGGTGATCATATAAATCCTTGAGGTCTTTCCATAACATTATACGATCATTATTGTCAGGGACTTATTCTTCAACTATTCATAGATATGGTGAGGAAGTAATATTAAGGATCAGGAATTGTCTTGATAAGAATATTGATTAGATGGTTTAATCATATCACCAAGGCCTTTTTCGTAAATATGCATCTCAACACCCACAATCCATGATAGGTAGTTTTTTCCAGAATTATCAAGTGGGAGAAAATAATTCTATGAAATATTCTCCTTCAAAAATAATTTGTTACTGATTTTATTAACCTTATAGCATTGTTAAGAAATTAGTGTTGATAAAGTTTTGTGAAATGGATAAGAAATAAATTTAAACAAAAAAGATTTCTATAATTAGTTTTAAAACATTGATCAAAGGAGATGTGATAGAGAACATAAAGAAACCTCGAATATTTATAATGGCAATGAAAAAAGTAATTCAGTGATAATAGAATAAATTTAATAGAAGAAAGCAAATAACATAATATATATCTCCTTGAGGGTTATCTTCCTATTATATTATTCACACACATATATAGGATATAATTACAAAGGGGGGTGAACCCAATTAATGTTATACATTATTAATAGTTTAGAAATGAGGTGTTCTCATAAATTAGACATTATGACATCCACAAATGATAATTCATAAATACAAGAAGGGTTTTTCATACCTAAGGGATTCTTCATTCTCATGACATTTGAAAAGAGATAAAAAAATTCTTTCTATCTCTAATACAACCAATGAAACTTTTCAGTCTATCATGTTTATGCCATCCTATGTAATATCAATCATCATAAATGGGATACACTGACTAATTTATATAACTAGGAATATGTTCAATACATTTCACCAAAATTATATGTTGAAACAACACTCTCGACATTCCATTGTACATCATCAACATGACATATTCGATGTTGTCATTGTCTATATTTCTTTAATTATTTTGATATATCTTCACACAAGATACTATAAACACAATATCCCTTTAATGGTTCTCTCTCATGGTGGTTACATCATGGACTTCCCATTAGAAGCCCTTCTCTTTTCATTCTTTGGCCCCCAAACATCCCTCAATAAACCTAGAGCTCACCTCCATCGCATGAATTTTAAAAGGAACCATTTATTTTTTCCTCGATTTATTTTATATTCCTCATTCCCTATAACATTTTAGACATTATAACATGGATTATATAATAATATTATGATGTATGTCACCTCATGATCTCCATTAACATGTCTCATAGTTATCTTTTCATTTCATTGTCCATGTGTGCCTCCAACAGTTTTCCTACACCCCAATGCACTACATAGTTCCCATGCCAATGACCCTATATATTATTCTTATTTTAAAATTGTAAACAATCCCAAAAATCTCTAACTAAATTTAAAATTTGAAAAACCATCACCATCTCCACCCCCATCGGTTTCATTATCACCAACTCTATGATCATTGGCTCCAACATAATTTACTTCCCCAAAATCATATCCATCATCATTGACTCCACCGTAAATAGATCTCCATCATGATATTTCTTTACTCTTCCATCATGATCATCGAAGATCCATGATCAACAGATTTGATACCACGATGGAGGTGGATCCTGACATCTCGGTAGATGTAGTCGCAAACACCAAAAAAAATTCACTAGAAGGATTCTTTACACTGTGAGGATTTTTCATTTTCTTAACCTTTCACATCTGAAGTAATTTTTCTCTCTATCACTAATACACCTAATGGAAATTTTTTACTCTCATGGTCAAGCTATCATGTGTACCCCCAATCTTCATGACTATAACACACCACCTAATTACACCTGGATGATGTTTAATATAGGGCATTGTCATCGTCTATTCACATGTCATCATTGATGTTTCATTCTCATTTGTTAAAATGATATTATTTGGATTTTGATTTTCTCCACTTAATTTGTCTTTATCATATCTCCACACAATATGTTTCCAACATAGTATCCACTTCCAAGATTTCTCTCAGCAATACTAAATCTGGGCTTTCCCCTCTACCGCCCTTTCTTGATATTTTTCGGCCACCCTAGTGTCCCTCAGCTGACATACACATCACCTTTGTCATATAAAAAAATATCCTCTTAGGTTATTGTTGTAACTGAGATTGCACTTCAAGGTAGGATGACCAACCACTCAGAAAAGAAAAGTGAGGTGGCACCAAATCCATTTTTAGATTAAAAATATTTTTAAAAATCAATCCCTTTCATTTAATAGAGTTAGATGACTACAGTATTCCACCAAAACGTTAATCCATCTTAAAATAAATATTTAAATTATTCAATAAAAATTGTAATTATAAAATAAAAAAAATTAAAATATAAAATAACATTAATAAATATATAGTATTAGTAATCATAATTAAATGTATCATAGTAAAAAAATTAGAATATATATTTATATATCCAATATATATATATACAAATTTAAATATAATTAAATGTTATATATTTTAGTTTTTTATATTATATATATATATCATATACATTGTTTAATATATATATTATTTATAATTATACATTATTGCATAAATATAAAATAATAATTTTAAATATTTAAATATTTATTATTTGTACACTTAATTATATATGCATGTTTTATACAACTATTTTTATTCTATGTATATACTTTTTTAATGTTCTAGAAAATTATAATTTCAATTTTGTTTTTTAAAAATATATATATTAATAGATGATATTAAAAAAATAAAAGAAAGATAATAATAAATATAAATATAAATAGAAACAAGATATGTATGTGCATATGCATGGATGCACATAAAATTTACAGTTTTAATTTTACACTAGAAAATTTAAATTTATATTAGTAATAGTGTATGTATATGCATACACATGTATGTTTGTGTATATGTATACACCGATTTATAAATATATATATATATATACAATAAAAAATATTCAGTATGAATTTTCAATAAAAAATACATTGTATATTGATATAATGAAATATATTATGTGTATAAAATAAAAATTATGAATTTTCATTAGAAATTTACGTGGAAATCTAATATATTTTCATTTTAAATTTTCGGTTAAATTTTAACCAAGTATTTCTTGTAAAACATTATGTTCTAAATTTCTAGAAGAAATTTGAACTGCAAATTTTCTGTGAAAATTTACATAATTTATTTACATGTAAATATATTCAAACTATAAATTTAAATATGTATTTTATTTTTCTTTTAGAAAATAAATAAATCTTATGTCCAAATTTTGAGTATAAATGTCCTCTCATAACTATAATAATATAATTAAATTTTAAAATTTATGTATGAATATATGAATTTAATTATAATAATATTTTTTTATATGCTTATACTGAATTTTGAGTATGAATTTAGACTGAAAATTATAAATTTTCGTTGTAAATTTTTAGATAATTGAAAATTTTCACTGTGAATTTTCATTGGAAATTTGAAAAGAAATTGAGTATGTTCCCATTAGAAATTTTCACTAAACATTCATTAAAAAATTTCACTAAATTTCCATTTAAAATTTTCATTTATGTATGTGTGTATACATTGAAATTTTCTACTATATATTTCCACTTGAAAAATTATAAGGAATATCCATTGAAAATTTGTAATGCAAATTTCTAGTTTAAATTTGCGTGTATTAATATATTCTCTAAAAAATTATGATGTAACTTTTCATTGGAAATTAACATATTTAATTTTAGTGTGTTTGTGTGTGTGTTTCTTATATTTATTCAAATATACACTAGAAATAGTCACTTGAAATTTCTGGTGTAGATTTCCAATGTAAATTTCTAATGTAAATTTGTAGTGTTGATTTTCAATATATATGTACTGAAAATTTACAATGTAAATTTGAACAATAAATTAAATATTTATTATTATGGTGTGAATTAATATTAGTGTACTTTTTTTTGTTTAATTTTCAAATAATATATTAATTAATTATGTTTTGTGTTAAATATATATTGGAAAATTTCCCTCAAAGTCTTTTCTACAAATTCCCATTAAAATTTTCCATTGGAAATTTTCATGAAAAGTTCCTCAATGAAAATTTTCATTGAAAATTTCTCATTTAAAAATGATAATTTTTGTATATAAATACTTATATTAATATATATTTATGAATTTATGTATTTATATACTTATATTAATATATATGTATATACACGCAATGCATGTGTGCATTTATGTCTATACTAGAAATTTTCATGAAAATTTCCCACAAAAAATATATTGTGTATTTATATTTGGATATACACACACATATATATACACTCACATTCTCTCACACACACACATAGTTCATATAAAAAATTAAAAATTTTGATTTGTAATCTAAATTATTATTTTCACTAAAATTTTGAAATCAAAATTTACAATAAAAATTTCTAATGAAAACATTCACTACAAATATCTAGTGAAATTTCACATTTTTTATTTTTAAATTAATATATTTTCACAGTTAATTTATGTGGTAATTTTAAATGAAAATTTTATGTTGAAATTTTCACTATAATTGTTTTATGGAAATTTGTACTTGAAATTTCCATAGGGAATTTCCCTATGAAATTTGTATTGGAAATTTCCTTAAATAATTAATAATGTAAATTTTCATTTGAAAATAATTTTTTTTATTTTTTTCTCGATATATTTGAAGAAAATATTTAAATAGAAATTTATTTTAGAATTAGTGTATTCAAATTTAATGTATAATTATAATAAAAATTATGTGAAAACTATTATTGTGGAAACTTTAACTAACATTTTCTAGTAGAGATTTGGTCGAAACTTTTCTAGTGTAAATTTTTATTGAAAATTCATATTTTTAATTTATGTATTAAAATATTTTAATTATGATTTTAAGTACAACTATAATAATATATATTATTATATGTATATGTACAAAAGATTTTTTATATATGAAGAATAAGTATTTAAGAAAAATAAGAAGGTGTAGAAGGGTTTTCTAGAAATTCAATGACATTCAATGATCAAATCATTCCTTTAATTCATATTAAAGATATTATAACTCTAATCCAAAGATGGATCTCAATTATTTTTTTGTTGGATCTCAATTAATTTGATGTTGGATAAAAATTTATTTTAAAATTTAGAATACCTTTGATCTTTATAGCCATCACAAGCATTGTCATTGCGAATAAGTGAATATGTGCAGTGGAGGAGAGCATCAGCACATAGAAGTACCGGGAGTTTCAAGTTTCCTGTTGTGGTTCGGGGGTGTTCCACTAGATGATTCCAACTAACAACTATATTCTAATCATTAATGACTACAATGAAAGTTGAGACCTCCAAGAGATATTATCAGTGGTTTGTAGAGATTACAACAGATGGAAGGTGGAGAGCATGCTCATAGTGGTCTAAGGGATGCTGAGGGTGGTTCAAAATTTGATAAAGGCGGCTTTAAAAGGTGATTGAGGGTCGTATAGGGAAAAGTAAGGTCATGGAGGAAGTAGGGAATGATTGTATGTCAGGACAACATATGGTTTGGTAGGGTTGGGCCAGTGCATTTCAATTTTCTCTGGACATTGTGGATGATCAATTTATGGTTTTGCACCAACTATGAATCTTGTGAAGAGTCATAGTTACTAGAACCGCCCCTAAAAAAAATACTTCCCTAGTTATTAATTTAACCTATGATGAACATGTTTTATTGAAAAATAATTATCTTGACACTATATTTTTCTTTTAACATAAATAATAATTCAATTCCATTAAAAATGTCCCATTAAGAAAATTTCATGTTGTCTCATAATTTATATAAAAATATTTTTAAATATATTAATTTATAATTATAATTATAAATATATATATATATATATTAATTTATATTTATATATTTGAAAATTATTTTATATATACAATATGATCAAATTTATATTAGTAAAACTGTTTAATAGTTTTTTTAAATACATTGATTTGAAAATGTTTATATAATTAAAAAAATATAATATATTACAATTTTATTTATACTATAATATAATATATATAAATTCATATATTTATTTAGGAATATATTTTTATTAATATTAAATAATTTATAATATAATTACATGTATAATGGTATAGATATGTATGTGTGTGTGTGTATGTGTATGTAGACGTGTATGTAGTCTCCTAGGTTTATCCTATGGTTTCTTTGTCCTCCTTTAGCTCACAAGGAGAGGTTGTGATTTTCAGGTTAGGTTGTTTATAGGGACCTCTGACTCTCAAGGCGAGGCTATATCCTTCCATTCTCAAGGAGTGGCTATTTATTTTTTCTCTTCCTTTAAGGTTTTCCTGCTCGGGTTATTCGTGGTCACCTTCGGTTCTCAAGGTGAGGTGATGAACATTAATGTGAGGTGATTCCCTTAGGTCCTCAAGGAAAGGCTGGTCACATCTCCTTCCTGGATCTGGGTTTCCCTACGTAGATCTATGGTGGACCTACTATGGATCTGCGGTCTTCAGAGAGTATTGAATTCTTTGATCTTTTGTGATCTTCAGAGATCTTCTATAATCACTGACGTTTTGTGAAATATTGGATATATTCAGATCATTTATGGACCTTCAGGTTCTTCAATTTTGACATATCTATGAAAAACCCAAGAAGGTTTCAATATACGTTATATGTTTTGTGAAAACTTCATTATGTGATCTATGATTTTCAGTTCCGACGACATCATACTGACGATCCGATATGGTTCTGATTTACAATATTTGGTTTTGATTGACATTTTGTGATGGATTTCATCATAGTTTTGCAATGGATTATGAAGAATATATATGATCTATGATGGTTTTTCTCTTTTATCTTCGATCATTAGTTTCCTTTTTCCATCATTTTTCCCACGTGATCAAAGAACAGAATTTTTAGAGGGTGAGGCGTGGATTGTGGTTGTTTTGTCATCTATGCCTTGGTTCATTTTCCCTCTACATCAATAAAGGTTGATCTTCTTGATCATTGGGAGAAGTTTTATATTATTGATCGGGAAAAATAGGATATGAAAGTATGTACTGAAGATGACATCAATCTCCATAATCTCTTATCTTTCATTCTGGTGGGAAAGATTCCATCCAATAGATCCTTTAACATGAACACCATGAAAAACATGATGCATCCAAAATAATTATCGGAATGAGGAGCTTCTATTAGGGTTATTGAATCCAAGATGATTATCATGGAATTATCTTGGATATCTGACAATATATGAGTTATGAATGTCCACCCATGGTCCCATTATAATCATCTTATTTGTCTCAATAACACTGCAAATTTATTTAATAATAATGAGATGGATTTCTCCCACTCTCTCTTTTGGATACGTGTTAATGTAATTTACTTTACCAGTATAAATGATAATTTTATGCTCAGGATTGGAAATCATATCAGGGAATTAATGGAGTGGGGTGATTCATATTTGATCTAGTGTGGTACCTCCATGGGGATTATAGTAATGGTGTACATCTCAAAACATCTTATGTAGGGTTTTTTTAAACTCTCAGAAGACAAGTTCTGGGTGTCTCTTGAAGTTGAAAAAATCATGTCTTTCCTTTTTTCTAGGGAATAAACATCCATGGTGTGAAATATTGTGGAACAAAGAAATCATATTCATAGGGTCAATTTATGTAGCAATATGAACCATGGCTATGGGATAAACCGTTACAATGATGTTCCACTTCAGAGGATGAAAAATACAGGTCCAGAGTTATTCTCAATAGGAGGTGGTCCAAGGCCCTTCAGTTTCTAAATAATTCTCTATCTCATTGCATCCACCTTGTTTTCCCATATCCATATATAGTTTACCTTTTCCTCACCTAATGTCTTAGAGTCCCTCAACTCTTGTAAATTCAATGATGAAGATAGTCAATAAGGACTCTTAGGATGTTTAGGTTTCTTATGATGGAAATTTAATTTTAAAGATGTCTGGAAAAACATCCAATAAGAAGAATGTACATGTTTCTACAATGCTCAAGATTTCAGGTTCCCCTCTTATCCATCGACTCACCCTTCCTTCATTGGATGTCCATGAGGACACTAAGGTTCCCTCTTATGATACCATATTGTCATCTATGGGGGTGGGGGATCATGTTCATCTAGACCGGGAGATGTGAGGTCGATAGATCCCCAGAATGCTCCATGTTCTTTTGATGTTAATCTTATTGGAGATAATTTTTCACAATCAGATATGGGTTTTCCACCCTTTTGGATAGGATTAGGGTCGGAGAATTCATGTAATCCCCCTTACAAGTTAAACCATATTTTCTCATACCCTCTTTTCCCTAGACTCTCCCCTTATACTGATATTTGAATACCCTTATTTGGTGATGGAACCAATCCGCATGGAAAACTAGAGTTGGCTATTAAGAAACATTGAAAGTGGAAGCAGTTTAATATAGGGGATATGGGATCTGTTTGTCATGATCTAGTTGTTTTGTGGATCTAAGAGGGGTTTGGAGGCCTCACTGCTTGAGGATTATCTCCCAAAAATATTGGGAGTGATAGATGATATTTATCTTATTGATGTTTCAGAGGTAGAGGCTGGCATGTACTAGCCCCCCCTTCCGCAATGAGAAGCTTATGATGGAATGGAAGTGGTTTGGGAATACTAAAGACGATTGATATGTTTATATAATCATGGTCTATGTTCATCCTCTACATGGTCTTCTTGTATGAGAACATTCTGGAAAGAAAGTACATTAGAGGAATTTCATCCAATTCTATTTTTCATAATCGTTTCTCAATCGAATGGTCAGGCCATGCTGAAGGACTCTATTTAATGTGAAAATATGACTTTAATTCCTCACTGTTTAACTTCTCCAATCATGAAATTTCCATATCAATCCACCATACCTTGGAAATGGTGTGTCACATTGTGCATTCATATGGATAGTTGGGAGTGACTGATAAATGGAGATCCTCGGTGTTGGTCAATTCTATCAAAAATCTGATTCTGGCGCCATTTTGTTTGGGTGGATTTTAATGAGATCTTGTACCACCATAAGAATCATTCTGGAACTATTTAGAGTGTTTCTTCAATACACCTCTTCCAATAATTTTTTCTTTAGGCTTCTCTTTCAGATCATGGTTTCTTGGGGAGCCCGTTTACTTGGTTTTGCAAATGTGATCTGGCATCTCGAATTTATGAAAGCCTATAAGGGTTTATGGACTCTTAATACTCTATGTAGTCATTCCCAAGGTATGAAATTTCACACTTACCTCTGGTTTCTTATTACCACTATCCCGTTTTCCTTCAACCGCAGGTTATTCCCATGGGAGTTAATCCAATGCAGAGATTTCGTTCCGAATACATGTGGGTCCACAATGATAGATTAAGTGATTTTGTCAAGGATGTTTAGTTCATATCTCATGATCATGTTTGGGATAAAACAAAGGATTTGGAAACTAAATTATAGTGTCGAATTCAATAGTACATCACATACATTGATCAGAGAATTCATTGGATCGAGAAAGATCTTTCCAAATGCTATGAAAAATCTTCTTCTAGTTTTTCTCTACAGGAGGTTGTGAATCTGAAAATATTCTAGATGAAGCATTAAGATACAAATAAATTAATTGGGTTTCTTGGTCAAGGGAGGCCATAATCAAACAATGTGATCCCAATAATTTATAGTATTGTCAAAAGTTATTTTCCAAAAGAAGGGAGAACCTTATTTTCAAGCTAGAGGATGGAAAAAGAAACATTACACCTGATGAGGTCATGATTCATGAGCTCATTTATGCTTTCAATAAAAATATATTTTTTTCTAACATGGGAACCTACTAAGGAGAACTTCTAAGATATATTTATCTTAATCAGATAAAGTTCATGGCCATGAATCTTTAGGAGGATATCATGGAAGAATAATTTTTTAATACCCAAAAGAGCATTCATTATTCAAATGTTCTGGATCCTGATGGGTTCCATGACTATTTCTACAAACTGTTCTAGATTAGTATGGTACTAGATATTATTTCTTTGATACAAGGGTTACGGTATTGTTATCTATATATGGAAATGATTAACATAACACTTATTGTGTTGAAACCAAAAATCGTTGTCCAAATTAAAATTTCATATTTTAGGGTTATCAGCTTGTGCAATGTGGTTTACAAGACATTCTATAAATTCCTCTCCTAACACATGGGTAGAGTCATCCTCTCTATTATTTCTAAAAACTAGAGTGCATTATTTCCAAAGAGGCTCATTATAAATAATTCTATCGTGGCCCGTGAAATCATTCATTCAATGAAAACTTGATCAACCTCCTAGAATGGGATGTTGGCAATGAAATTGAATATCTCAAAGGCATATAATATGGTGGAATGGGCCTTTCTATAATATTTTATGTGAAAACTAGGATTTTTCACAAAATGGATGAGTGTGATCATGATTTTTGTAAAAACTATTTCTTATAGCATCAATGTTAGTGGATTCCTAATAAATAAATTAAAACCTTCCATAGGTCAATGGAAGGGAGTGCCTCTTTCCCAATACTTTTTTGTCCTTATTCCTGAATTTTTTTTCTATTATTAGATCTACTACAACTCTTCCTAGTCTTATTCATGGGGCTAAGGATTCTCAACAATTAATCCCCTTTACTCACCTTATCTTCACTAATGATTACCACCTTTTCTGAAAATAAACTCCTCAAGAGTTCCAATAGATTCTAAAAAACATTGATTCTTTCACCAATGCCTCAAGAAAATGAGAAATTTATACTAAGTATTATATTCATTTTATTTGAGTGGTTAAATAAGGGATTAGAGATATGATTTTTGGATTTTGTGGTATTTATGTCATAGAGAAACATAATGAATATTTGGGGATCCAAAATGGTCTTTATACACTCCTAAAAAGATGTCTTCTCTTTCATACTTGATATGTACAAATCAAAATATAGGGGTGGTCTGGAAAAAATCTATCCAGGGAAAGTAATGAGTTTCTTATTAAAATATTGTCCCATGCTCTTCCATCTTACGTGATTTCTCTTTTCAAGCTCCTCGATTTTATTATCCATCAACTTCATTCAACATTTTCTAATTTCTAGTGGGGTTGGGATAATGGGAAAAATCATTTACATTGGATCTCTTAGGATATGATATGTTCTGTTACGTCTTGAAAAAACTTGGGATTTTTTGATTTGAATGTTTTTAACAAGGCCCTCCTAGTCATGCAAGGATTGTGACTTTTAAAAACCCTAATATCTAGAGTGTTATAGTCAAAATGGCTAATTACTTTCCCTGTGATGATTTTATATCTTGAATATTTGGTCCGTGACTAAGATATTTTTGGAGGAGTGTTTAGGGATAAAATCTCATGTTGATCCAAAAAAAAATTTGAGAATTTATGGCGGTGATTCTATTAATATCTAGCACTGTCCATGACTACCGGGTTTGGAGGATTTGATTCACGCTTCTTCTCCTATGCCCAGACATGAGAATATAGTTGTAAGAGAGAACCATATTGATGACTTATCTTGATGGGATCCACAATGTCTGGATCATTGGATCATTGAATCCCATTATATGGTTATCTTGGGGGTTCCAGTGGTCTCTAATGTTGGCCTAGAAAAGTTGTATTGGTCTCTTGATCCATTTGGATGTTATACTATTGGTACATGTTATAGGGAGTTCATTATAGGTGGATAATGTACTTGGACCCCACCATTGGAATCATATTTGGAATCTAAATTCTCTACCAAAATCCATGATTTTCTATTGGAAAATGTGTAGAGGTATCCAACCCACATACGACTGCCTAGCCAATAGACACCTCTATCATAACGGCATAACCCTGCTCTGTAGGGGTATGGAAGAGATGGATTTCATTCCATTTCTTCCTATTATTGGGAAACTACGATTTGGTCCACATGTGTGACATATGATCTTATTCTTTGTATAAATATTGGGGATATAAGTATCATTTTTTGTGAATTGTTCAGATCTTGGACTCTTTAGACTATCGTTGGACTGTGTGTCAGTGCAGGGATTATATAGTTTCACTCTAAAGCCTTCATTTTTTAGAAAACTGTTAAAGATGACAGGGTATGGCTTTCCAGCATACATAATTGGGGCTCTCAGTGGCTTGACATAGATGGGACCATCCATATTCACCTGTTCATTCCCCTCCAATCAGATGCCCCCCTATACATTCTAAAACATAATATTGATGTAGAAAATATTGGGGATAGCCTAGTTTTCCTAGGGGAACTTCTCTAAGATCATGCTAGATCTATTATTAAGGTTCTTCATTCCTCAGACGTTGTTAGAGGGTCTCCTCTAATGGTAAAGACTATGGCTATTTGGAATGGTATGTTGTTCATCTCATCTCTTGGATGGAAGGATGTTATGGTTGAATTTGATTGTCAAGTTATTAACAATGTACTAAAAGAGGATGATAGTGGAAACAAATACTATGGGTCCATTATTGACATCATCAGATCATTGTTTCATTTGTTCGTTTCCTGTTATTTTCCATTTGTTAGAAGAGAGGGAAATCATGACGGTCATTTTATGGTTGCATTTGGAAATCACTGGTGGTCTAACTATTGGCATTATTCTTTTCCTCAAGAATTATGAACATTGTATTTGGATAATATTTAATATTTTAGGATTGTATTTTTAATATATATATATACATGTATAACTTTAGGTATGTATGTTTATGTGTGTATATACATGTGTGTACATACATGTGTTTGTAGATGTGTAGTTGTCATTGTTTTTGGGCCCTACTGCTGTTGCCTCTCATATTTCTCGATGAATTGATCTCTCCAGATCAAAGTTATGTGCTCATTTTTCTTGTTAGAAACTCTGAAAACACTATTTCATTATTCGCACCTTATCAAACCTTATTTTGTGCATCTTAACTGCTTCTCAGTGAACTGTAAAAATAGCCTCAACACTGATCTCCACACCAGTGCAACAACGAGGCATCATCATTACGATTTACCACCCCTATATGAAAATCCCCTCCCTATGCAGTGCACTCTATGTGTCGAGCTTCCCAATGGATCGTCCTCCCTTAGTCCACATTTCAGTGTACCAACCCATCACTCCCCCTCTTTGTTCTATATTATAGGTGCCTAACATAACATCATTTACACTCGGTTACATTGCATACACGACGCACTAACCGACATTGATCCCCTACTTCTTTATTGTCTAATACCAACACATGGAATCAATCATTGACTAAATTTCTTGTGTGTTGGTTTTGGTTCATTTTCTATTGTTGAAAGTTCACACAGGAGGTCAGTGTGTGTCAAGATCAAAAAAATTTCAGAGATAATAGGCTTGTGAGTTTCAATCCCACATGAATTCAATCACCGTCTCCTTTGCAAAAACCGAACACTCACCCATACACAACTAATACCTAAACCTAGTAGAAATTTTTAATTTTTATTAACATCAATTATTACTTTTATAAATTTATAAATAATAATCAATATAAATTTTTAGTTTTTTATAAGAATAATTTTTTGTATTTAAACTTCTAGATAATTTTCTTTATTATTTAATATACATGTATTAATTAAGTTGTATGTATTATTATATTTATATAATTTATATGTCATATTCTTAAATATTTTTAATTTTATAGTTTTATAATTTTTTTAATTCATGTAATTTTATAAATTTTATTTTATATTGTATTGTACTAATATAATTTCATTTAAAAATTATTAAATATTTATGATTTTATAGTTTTGTTCGTTTATAAATTTATATACATTTATAAATTGTATAGTATATCATATTTTTCATATATAATTTAAATATAAAATTTTATTAATTATTTATTTGTTTATAGTTTTCTATATTCATAAAATAATATACAATTATAGTTTTATTTTTTATATATTATTATACTTTTATATATTATACTTTTATACTTTTATAAATTTGTAAAACTATATACTTTTATCAATTACATATACTTTTATAACATACGTTCTCTTTTATATAGTTTTATAAGTTTATATACATTTATAAATCATTTATTTTTTATTAAAATATATATTATTTTATAAATTATATACAATTTTATACTTCTATGTACATCTATAATTTTTCATACTAATATAAATATATATACATATGGAATTTATACTCTTATACTTGTATAAGTTTTTCAATTGATCAATATTTTAACACTTGTATACATTCATCAATTTTATTTCTATCAATTATAGTTTTATAATTTTATAATTTTGTTATATGTGTATTATTTTTTCAACAAATTCATTTGGCTAATTAAGATATATTTTATTATATAAAAGATTTTATGTTTTAAATCATAAGAGATTGAATTTGAATATATTATTTTATTTAACTATTGAAGGAGTTTCAAAATTAGCTTTTATTTTTTTGTATTTTATGTTCAACAATGTATTGAAGCAAAACATGTTTTGATTAAGTTTTATAATTTCATTATCAGGTCATGGTTTAGTCATAATGAAGTAATCTATCATGTCACTATAATTGGATTTCAAACCAACTATGAGTTGTGACACCATAAAAGAGAAACAATTTAACAACTAAAAAATGTTTATATACATAAGAAGAATGATTTAAATGATATGATATTTGTTCAGTTTTATTTTTTCTCAGAATCTGATTATAAACATAATGACTGGAAAATCAATGTGAGTGTTGAAAATATTTCAAAAAATATAATATTTTTTTGGAATCATTGTTATATTCAATAGATGTATTTTCTATTATGAAATATATTTTTAAATAATATATCTTTTATTTTTTCCCATTATGACATTCAATTGATTTATTTTCATCGCTTGTCTATAATGTAAATTTTATTTTAAGGGTAAATGATTGGTCTTAATGGTATTAAATTGGATTTCTATGATGTTTCAAAATGAGTATGATATTTTGGATTTCAATGATGATCTAAATAAATGATCTTTTAAATTCCACATTGAATTTAAAATGGTGTTTTTTTATTAGAAATTAGAGTGAATATATTGAACAGTTTTTTTATAATGTTGTAATCTCTATCAATGGAATGAGTGATATTCTATGTTTATAAATGCATATATGTCTAAGGTGAAAGGGTGTTATTTCTATTTATATGATCATATTAACTTTTAGAGAAATCCTATATACACATAATATCTCATCCTACATAATATATATTGATTATAACACTATTTCAAGGGCATGTCACTAACTCTGTCCAACCCATAGGATATCCATCATGACGTCACTCTTGCAAAATGTGAATAAATCTGTAACCCCTTTGGAACTCCTAAACCTAATTTACTTACAACTTCAACTACATGGATTAAATTAGGTGATTCCTCCCCATATACATCTCCTCTATGATTTGGTGTTAACTTTTTAGTGGATAAGTCTCAGGAATAAAATGAAATGATAATTGGCATCCTCATCAGCTTCATCTCTAGAATAGTTATTATTTAATTTTGTTGCCTAAAAATAATCCCCATATCTTTGGGACATGCACCTATGTTTCTTTAACTACTCTGAGTAGTATTCATCCCATACTAGGTACTAATGAACATTGTGGATGAATTTGGAGGATAACACCTACCCCCATTGGAGAAATTCTTTTCTTCAATTTAATTACTCATTTCCTTAAAAGCATTATGAAATTATTTGAAACATTCAAATGTTGGGTTCCCATTATTTAAAAGTCACCTTTTGTGTATTTTTTTTAATATTAACATTAAAAAATAAAATAGGATGGATAATAATAGAGAATGGATGGATTACAACTGTATAAAAATATAGTATAATGAAGGGGTGAATGTGTTCAACATGTTTAGAAAATATCATGCATTTGACCCTTCTCAAATAATTTTTCTATGTTTATGAATTTTTTAATCAAGACTAATTAGTCTAGAGGGATTGGAAGAAAACTTGATATTTCATGGAATATATCAAAGTTATAAATGTTGGAAAAAGATGGGGAAAATTGAATGTAGCTTGTGATTGGGATGACACTGCATTTTATGGATCATCTAATATGATTACAAGTGTGGAAAATGAAGAAGACTATATCGAGGTTGTGATATAGGTGATAAAAATTATGAAGATAATATTTAGGAAATTAAAATGATAGTTGAATATGAACTTCATGATTGTTCATAATTGTTTGAGATGATAAAGATTTTGTGAAAATACACCATTGTAAGTTCGTTTCACAAAAATATACAGCATTGTCAGCCATACTAAAGTTGTATAATTTAAAATTGGGAAATGGATGGAGTTATTATAGCTTTAAAAGAGTACTTTCTTGATTGAATGATATGGTCCCAATAGATAAATATAATTCTATAGAACATATGACACTAAACAAGTGCTACGTTCGATGGGTATAACCTCTAAAAGAATACATGATTGTCCAAATTGTAGGTTCTGGGCATAGAAGAACCATGTGATGGGACTTTTCAAACATTACTTTTTTTCGTGATCGATGATCAATCTAAGATCTAAACAATGAAAAATTCTATGATCAATGGAATTCAATAAAAAAACAGACGAATGATGAAATTTCAGAACCAGAGAGGGTCATCATGATGATAAACACCCTGAACGAAGTTATTATGTATGATTAAATTATATTACATTTATTTACTATAAATAATAATTTTAAATATTTAATTTAAATTATATTAAATATTAATAATAATTATTACAAATAATGAAGTATAAAATATAATTACATAAATTTTATAATGTAGAAGTATGTCAAAATATATATATATACATATGAAATTTTCTAAAATTTAAATAATATATGTTTAAAATATTTTAATGGTTATTATGTAAGTGTAAATTATTTTAATTAAATTAATTACATTTAATTAAATTTATTATTATTAATATTTTCATTATTTATGTAAAAATTAAGAATACTTGTATTTAAAAGGCTATAGTTTATAAAATTATATGTAATTATATTTTAAAATATTAATAAATCAAGTAGAATATATTTAAATTTTAATATATTCATATTATATTTTTAAATATGTTTATATTTATAAGTTTTTTTATATTATATCTTAAGTAAAAAAATTTAATTATAATATTTGATACATGTAGATAAATAAACTAAATCTTGTAACAGCCCGAGATTTTATGAAAAATATTCTTTCTTATTTTACTAATGTCTTGTGTTATACGCTACACCAAAAGGAGCTTGCACAACACGCATCCTTGACTTGCCTTGCATTACACGCAATCGAAACCTTCCTCGATAGCGTGTGTGGTACGTAATCCTGAGTTTCACGAAACAATGATATGCTATTAAAAATATTATTAAAACTAGCAGTTATGAATAGTAATAACCACTTTTTAAATTTTAGAAATTTTAACTCTCAAAATGGACTTCATTTTTGGATTCGGAGTATCGAATTTAGCCTAAGGTGAAATTTTGGTACTTTTCGGATAACTTTCATATTCTGATGAATAGTGAAAATTACTAAATTATAATTAAAAACAACTTTTTTAATCGAAATAATTAATAGTGATAAATCATTAATTTGAGTGGTTTTAAAGTATATTTAGAATATATTTTTACAATTTAATACAATGTTGGTCATTGGATGTAGTTTCACATTTAAACTAGACATAAACAAGTGTCAATCTTTTGATAGATATTGTTTCTTAAAAACACGCTATTTGTTTTAACAGCGGGATTTAATTATAAAATTAATTAATGCAACTTTTATGTTATGAATTTGGTAAAATAGACTTCATTTTTGAATTCGGAATATGAAATATAGCTTGGGATGGAATTTTGGCATTGTTCTGAAAAACATCAATTTTTGATGAATAGTGAAACTACTAAGTGGTAGGTTAAAAACTGAATTTTGCATAAAACTTAATTTTACCGCTTCTGTGAATGGAATTTCGAAAATCTGAGAGACACGGTTAATATCAAGGACTAAAATGTGGTTCAATGAGATGAAAATAATTTTTTGGTGAATAGTAACTTTTACTTTTTTTACCGCGGTTAATAGTAAATAGGGTAACTAAGGGTAAATATGATATCAGTATTACCCTAACACATGTCCTAATTCTATTGGACAAGTGTAATTCGACCAAAAACAAACTTAGGAATAAAATATGACCATTTAGGCCCACTTGGATTAGATTAGGACATTTATTATTAATTTATTTAAAGAAGGGTTAAAATAGCAAAAATCAAAGTTTAATAAGTAAATCATTTTTAATATGGGGTTATAAATAAGATAAATTCTATTGTAAATATTCATTAGAAAGCTAAAAAAATTTCCTACATGATGGTATTTTATTTGTAATTTTTAGACATCAAATAATTTAATTTATTTATGAAACAACGATGATGCAGTAATTATCTTATTAATGAAATATTGACATAATTGATGTTATAAACACCAAAATAAATGTAATTTGAGACTTTTTATGAATTCCACTAATTTTCTAGGTTACTATGATATATTAGTGTTGCTTTAATCAATTTGGTTCGAACATATAATTCTGTTATGACTTTCAAACAAATCATATATCAAATAGTGTCAAAATTGACACAAAATAGTTTTTAAATAAAATATTATATTATTAATTGTTATTTTATTCCTAAAAATCTAAGGTTCGGCAAAATGACTTAGATAAGGATATATATATTAATAATAAACAATTTGGGGTTCGTTTGGCATGTTATAGTAAGTGTATTAACCATATAGTGAAAGAAAACAAAAAGACACGGTAAATGTTAAATTATTTAACTTAGAGTTAAATCTAATTGATAAGGTTAAAATAATATCCTAAACTTGTCTAAATTCTATTGGTTGATAGGATTTCGACCCATACCCACTTTAGCTTCGAAATAATACCCTTTGGAAACATTATAAACCGATTTTGACTTTAATATAAAATAATATTTTGAGGTATTCCTAAGATGCCCCTCTCCTCCCCTATAAAAGGACACCTCCTCCCCCTCCTCCTCACACCAATTTGAGCACTCAAGCTCGGCCAACCCCTGCCAAAATCTCTTCTCCACTTCCCTAGCAACATCCTAGAGGTTCTGGTCTTCCTCAAAGACCAATTCTAGTGCCCTAAGAAGAGGTCTCAAAGAGGCACTTCAAAGAAGAGGTAATTACCGTTACCAATTCTTTCATCTTTATTTCTTCTTCCACTTCTTCTTCTTAGGTTGTTTCATTATTAAGTAATAACATCAGTATCACTCATATACTGATATGTTATTATAAGTATGAAACAACCCTATTTCACCATCTATCCATCCTACGGAAAAAGAAATCACCGCGCGTGCGTACGTACGGAATACCGTCTCCACGCCGTGGTGTAATCTATTTTCCACCACCACCTTACACGGATGGGTATAATGGTGTAAAGAATAACTATACATAGTTATTATAACATCATATTGATTCTGATATATTGTATAATCCACTCCAATTCAATTCAATATTTATAGAAATGATATCATCGCTCGTGCGTACGTACGGAATACCGTCTCCACGACGCGATGAGATTCATTCTCCATGTTAACCATTTAAGAATGATTATAATGTATATATAAGAAATAATAATGAAATATATGACATTATAAAGCTACTGGATTTATGTATATATATACATATGTAAGTCATCTACTTACTTCCATTTCAAGACAATAAGGAAAGGAAAACAGCGTTCATGCGTACGTACGGACTACCGTCTCCATGAACGGTGTTTTTCATTTTATTTATCTACCTATTATATATATATATATACAGAATATATATGATATATAAATCATATTTTATATTCTGGAAGTAATTAAATCATGATATAAGTAATAATGATGTCAAGAACAACAAGTCAAAACACCTACGATAAATGAAACGATTTTACCCAAAACGCTTCTTTAACATGGAATTTACAAAAGAACGGGTAATATAATGTCATAAGTGAACCATATATGATATCATAACAATGAATAGGATTCTGTAATAAGTCAATAACATGATTTAAATCATTATACAGGAGGTTCGGACACTTACAAAGCAAGTCGGACCTAAGGTAAGGGAAATATCACAATCTCATTTTTATCCGAGATTGTTTATTCGTAAGTATTTACTGGGGTGTATTTTATCATCCACATCCATGTTCCCTCAATATGTAATATTATTTCCATCCACCTACAATTGTTTAAATCCAATTTTACCCTTCTATGAGTTTTTAGTAAAGGATATGAAAGGAATCTTTTTTTCGTTTTTCGTACGAGGTACTTTTTGACTTTTCCGACAAAAGTACGAAGAATGTTTTTTTTAACTTATACGGCACGAACGGATTTATACTGTTTTATAAAGCCTTATTTTCATGAATCTTCCTCTAAAAAATTTCATGACTATTTTCAATAAAATCTCTTTCTTTTAAAATTGCATGATGTTTTGTGAAAAGAAATTGATTTTGAAGAAGAAAGGATATTTTCCTGAAGAATTCAATTCAAGTGTTTTATCAAAATTATTTTCCATATAAGATAATAAAGGGTTCTGTTTCTATCCATATTGTTACATTGATTTGACTATGTTGTGATGGAATTTTGTTTATGAATTCCTTTATCTTATATGAATGGTTTTATGATGTCATGTTGTTTAAGAATCCCATTTTTATTACATGGGTTATGCAATGATATATGATTTATGATTTTGTGGCACACATAAGAAAGGATTCATTAAGAGATGGGTGGGACCTATATCTCCCTCCAATGCATTGGGTAAAGATTTCATATCTCATGAGATAGACATGGCTGGAATGGTAGGTTATACCGGTTCAGTGAAACAGGACTGAAACGAGGATTACTCGATTCAGAAAGGGACTTTGTCCACTAAGATAGTCTTGGCAATGAGTCTTGACTAACAAGAAATGATTCTCTATGATTATGTGTGTATGCCACAATGAGTAATGTTTTAAGTTATGGTTTCATTTTCACTACTATGATTTATCCCATGTTATGAAATTATGCTCTCTTTTGCAGGTTAAGATTTCCAAAAATGTTATGTTCTTATGAAAATTATGTGATTGATATTTCTTTTGTTTACCCTTACTGAGTATTTGAGCTCACCCTTTTATGTTTTCTTTTCCCCAGGATATAAAGAAAGGTTTTAGGTAAAAAAAAGGAAGATCTTTGTGGGAGATTTTGAAGATCTTTCACCAGGATTAGAAGATTACGTTCCGAGTTTCCAAAGACACTAAACTATTACGATCCTTGTGTGTGTGTTTTTGTTATGTACTAAGTATTCCTCAAAAGTAATGTAAAGTCCATGTAAGTCAGGCTACGGGTCTCTACAGTTGGTATCAGAGGCAAAGGAGGTAGGAATGTATCCGATCCTTGGGAACTCTCACATGTGAGCGTTGGACGAAGCATGGCTCTCCGCCCAAGGGCTTCATGAGGAAATGGCTGCCACTGGGGATGGTGGTGTGTCCCGCCCAGGGGGTGTAGCCGCCCATGGAGTGCCCTGATAGGTATCAATTGTAGTCCACTGGAAGTAATTCTAGACCGCTACAGTTGGTATCAGAGGAAAGGTTTAGTCAACCTTTGGAAACTAGGACGCGAAAACATTAGTGAGATCCCTAGAGATATTTCTAAGGTATGTATAGGGATGCCCCTAAGGATAAGTATACGTATAGGATATAGTCCTAGAATTATGGTAACGATATTAGATTAAACCAAAGATGTTAGATATTTAAGTTACTCCCCCTTTATTATGATTTTTGCCTCTCACACTATTCTTTTTTTGGGTTTTAGAATATGGCTGGAAACAAGATGATTCACGATAATGGAGGATATGATGGACAATGGAATGATATTCTTCATGAGCAACCAAATGAAATGGGATTTGGATGCCCAAACATCATTATTATGCCGAATTAGCAATCTCACAACATGATCAATAAAGTAAAATTTGGTAAGTTTCCTGACTCGACTAATAAGAGAAAGATGGAGTTCCATGATGATCATAGAGGAAAGAAAGTTCAATTTCCCCTATGTAAATCATGTGGGAAGAGGCATCAAGGAGAATGTTTCAAGGGAACTGGAAGATGCTTTGGGTGTGGAAAACAAGGACACAAAGCAAGTAAGTGCAAAGGAAAAGGGTCGGTTAACACCATGGATGAGGATAATGGTATTGCTACGACATCAAAAATGGTTAAGTGTTTTAAATGTGGAATGTATGGGCATTATGCAAACAAATGCCCTAAGGGAAAGACTCATGAAGAGAATCAGTATGGTCATATGGGTAGTATTTATGTGGATGATGATGAAGAGACTACAAATGATATGTGAGATGAAAGAATTTTTGAAGCTCGGTCAATGGTTTGAGAATGTAGTGGAATGATTACATGTTTATCATGTGTAATTTTGGAATAAAGAGACATCTATGGATTGTTACACTGTTGTCTTTCCTTGTGTTTTGAAAGTGTATGATTAATGTTACCAGTATCCATGAAAGGTTATTCAGATATTTTTGGAATGTAGATGATATGCGCATAATGAAGGGATAAGGAGAAAATTAAATGTTTGATAGTATTCATGAGATCATGATTGATATAAGGACTAAGTGATATCATGGTTTGAGTATATAGAATTTTGAGGATTTTGGTATGTGGAAAGTGTTAACTTTTAACTGCACTCATGTTTTCACTAAGGTATTCAAGAGAATACACGATTAAGGACTTTGAATGTTTGGAATGTGACCAACAAGACATATCTTATGATATGTGGGGATCAACGACAGTATTAAATCTCTGGTAATCGTTGTCACTATATTATGAGAGTGGACTGCAGTATTATGTATAAGCCTAAAGATTAGACTGGATTATGTTGGACATAAGTTAGTATTGTTTAAGGATAGAAGATTTTCGATATTATTGATGGGATGTTATAGTAACGTAGTTTTAGAAAAAGGGACAACCTGCAGGACGGGCGACAGCCCATCGCTTCGGACAAGGCTGTAGGAATCGAACCCACAACCGAAGTGCGACTGGCCTTTATCGCCTACCACTGGCCTACAGGAAGTCCCTGTTTAGTAGAAACTAGTTTTATTATATTAATCAGCATGATATATGAAGTATAAGTCCATTTTAGGAACCATATATGATTAATCTCACTATAGAATGACTTATGTATATTTAATAACTTTTGCTAACCTTTTGTTTGAGACAGACGGAATGAACAGTCATTCTATCACATGATCTGCTAACACTTCACGAATAACAAATTCAACTTCATTTATTTAAGAAATGAAGTGGAAATTGTTCAAGGCACGAACAACAGTGAGATTGTACCAAAATAAAGTAAGTATTTATTCTAATTCAAATTTTCAACTTTAGGGAGATGATCTTGAAAACCAAAAATGTTGTCCTAGTGATCTTATACCTGATGAATCAGATGGTACCTTAGATCATCACAAATTTATGGATTTGTGATTACTGGCTTTTCCATAGCCATGTTCTCTACCACTCTCCATCAGAACATGATGGTTAGATTTCTCTTCCCTATCCATATTTTCACCTATGTGGAAACCCAGTGATTAGTTTATTTGGGTAATCGTTACATTTCATACTTTAGTTTTTAAAGACAAGTTTTGGTATTCCCTTTTACGAAGTGGGTTTATATTAAAGAAACTTTCGAATAGTAAACCATTTATAACCCCGACGAATTTCGAGGGCGAAATTCATTTTAAGGGGGGTAGAATGTAACAGCCCGAGATTTTATGAAAAATATTCTTTCTTATTTTACTAATGTCTTGTGTTATACGCAACACCAAAAGGAGCTTGCACAACACGCATCCTTGACTTGCCTTGCATTACACGCAATCGCAACCTTCCTCGATAGCGTGTGTGGTACGTAATCCTGAGTTTCACGAAACAATGATATGCTATTAAAAATATTATTAAAACTAGCAGTTATGAATAGTAATAACCACTTTTTAAATTTTAGAAATTTTAACTCTCAAAATGGACTTCATTTTTGGATTCGGAGTATCGAATTTAGCCTAAGGTGAAATTTTGGTACTTTTCGGATAACTTTCATATTCTGATGAATAGTGAAAATTACTAAATTATAATTAAAAACAACTTTTTTAATCGAAATAATTAATAGTGATAAATCATTAATTTGAGTGGTTTTAAAGTATATTTAGAATATATTTTTACAATTTAATACAATGTTGGTCATTGGATGTAGTTTCACATTTAAACTAGACATAAACAAGTGTCAATCTTTTGATAGATATTGTTTCTTAAAAACACGCTATTTGTTTTAACAGCGGGATTTAATTATAAAATTAATTAATGCAACTTTTATGTTATGAATTTGGTAAAATAGACTTCATTTTTGAATTCGGAATATGAAATATAGCTTGGGATGGAATTTTGGCATTGTTCTGAAAAACATCAATTTTTGATGAATAGTGAAACTACTAAGTGGTAGGTTAAAAACTGAATTTTGCATAAAACTTAATTTTACCGCTTCTGTGAATGGAATTTCGAAAATCCGAGAGACACGGTTAATATCAAGGACTAAAATGTGGTTCAATGAGATGAAAATAATTTTTTGGTGAATAGTAACTTTTACTTTTTTTACCGCGGTTAATAGTAAATAGGGTAACTAAGGGTAAATATGATATCAGTATTACCCTAACACATGTCCTAATTCTATTGGACAAGTGTAATTCGACCAAAAACAAACTTAGGAATAAAATATGACCATTTAGGCCCACTTGGATTAGATTAGGACATTTATTATTAATTTATTTAAAGAAGGGTTAAAATAGCAAAAATCAAAGTTTAATAAGTAAATCATTTTTAATATGGGGTTATACATAAGATAAATTCTATTGTAAATATTCATTAGAAAGCTAAAAAGATTTCCTACATGATGGTATTTTATTTGTAATTTTTAGACATCAAATAATTTAATTTATTTATGACACAACGATGATGCAGTAATTATCTTATTAATGAAATATTGACATAATTGATGTTATAAACACCAAAATAAATGTAATTTGAGACTTTTTATGAATTCCACTAATTTTATAGGTTACTATGATATATTAGTGTTGATTTAATCAACTTGGTTCGAACATATAATTCTGTAATGACTTTCAAACAAATCATATATCAAATAGTGTCAAAATTGACACAAAATAGTTTTTAAATAAAATATTATATTATTAATTGTTATTTTATTCCTAAAAATCTAAGGTTCGGCCAAATGACTTAGATAAGGATATATATATTAATAATAAACAATTTGGGGTTCGTTTGGCATGTTATAGTAAGTGTATTAACCATATAGTGAAAGAAAACAAAAAGACACGGTAAATGTTAAATTATTTAACTTAGAGTTAAATCTAATTGATAAGGTTAAAATAATATCCTAAACTTGTCTAAATTCTATTGGTTGATAGGATTTCGACCCATACCCACTTTAGCTTCGAAATAATACCCTTTGGAACCATTATAAACCGATTTTGACTTTAATATAAAATAATATTTTGAGGTATTCCTAAGATGCCCCTCTCCTCCCCTATAAAAGGACACCTCCTCCCCCTCCTCCTCACACCAATTTGAGCACTCAAGCTCGGCCAACCCCTGCCAAAATCTCTTCTCCACTTCCCTAGAAACATCCTAGAGGTTCTGGTCTTCCTCAAAGACCAATTCTAGTGCCCTAAGAAGAGGTCTCAAAGAGGCACTTCAAAGAAGAGGTAATTACCGTTACCAATTCTTTCATCTTTATTTCTTCTTCCACTTCTTCTTCTTAGGTTGTTTCATTATTAAGTAATAACATCAGTATCACTCATATACTGATATGTTATTATAAGTATGAAACAACCCTATTTCACCATCTATCCATCCTACGGAAAAAGAAATCATCGCGCGTGCGTACGTACGGAATACCGTCTCCACGCCGTGGTGTAATCTATTTTCCACCACCACCTTACACGGATGGGTATAATGGTGTAAAGAATAACTATACATAGTTATTATAACATCATATTGATTCTGATATATTTTATAATCCACTCCAATTCAATTCAATATTTATAGAAATGATATCATCGCTCGTGCGTACGTACGGAATGCCGTCTCCACGACGCGATGAGATTCATTCTCCATGTTAACCATTTAAGAATGATTATAATGTATATATAAGAAATAATAATGAAATATATGACATTATAAAGCTACTGGATTTATGTATATATATACATATGTAAGTCATCTACTTACTTCCATTTCAAGACAATAAGGAAAGGAAAACAGCGTTCATGCGTACGTACGGACTACCGTCTCCATGAACGGTGTTTTTCATTTTATTTATCTACCTATTATATATATATATATACGGAATATATATGATATATAAATCATATTTTATATTCTGGAAGTAATTAAATCATGATATAAGTAATAATGATGTCAAGAACAACAAGTCAAAACACCTACGATAAATGAAACGATTTTACCCAAAACGCTTCTTTAACATGGAATTTACAAAAGAACGGGTAATATAATGTCATAAGTGAACCATATATGATATCATAACAATGAATTGGATTCTGTAATAAGTCAATAACATGATTTAAATCATTATACAGGAGGTTCGGACACTTACAAAGCAAGTCGGACCTAAGGTAAGGGAAATATCACAATCTCATTTTTATCCGAGATTGTTTATTCGTAAGTATTTACTGGGGTGTATTTTATCATCCACATCCATGTTCCCTCAATATGTAATATTATTTCCATCCACCTACAATTGTTTAAATCCAATTTTACCCTTCTATGAGTTTTTAGTAAAGGATATGAAAGGAATCTTTTTTTCGTTTTTCGTACGAGGTACTTTTTGACTTTTCCGACAAAAGTACGAAGAATGTTTTTTTTAACTTATACGGCACGAACGGATTTATACTGTTTTATAAAGCCTTATTTTCATGAAGCTTCCTCTAAAAAATTTCATGACTATTTTCAATAAAATCTCTTTCTTTTAAAATTGCATGATGTTTTGTGAAAAGAAATTGATTTTGAAGAAGAAAGGATATTTTCCTGAAGAATTCAATTCAAGTGTTTTATCAAAATTATTTTCCATATAAGATAATAAAGGGTTCTGTTTCTATCCATATTGTTACATTGATTTGACTATGTTGTGATGGAATTTTGTTTATGAATTCCTTTATCTTATATGAATGGTTTTATGATGTCATGTTTTTTAAGAATCCCATTTTTATTACATGGGTTATGCAATGATATATGATTTATGATTTTGTGGCACACATAAGAAAGGATTCATTAAGAGATGGGTGGGACCTATATCTCCCTCCAATGCATTGGGTAAAGATTTCATATCTCATGAGATAGACATGGCTGGAATGGTAGGTTATACCGGTTCAGTGAAACAGGACTGAAACGAGGATTACTCGATTCAGAAAGGGACTTTGTCCACTAAGATAGTCTTGGCAATGAGTCTTGACTAACAAGAAATGATTCTCTATGATTATGTGTGTATGCCACAATGAGTAATGTTTTAAGTTATGGTTTCATTTTCACTACTATGATTTATCCCATGTTATGAAATTATGCTCTCTTTTGCAGGTTAAGATTTCCAAAAATGTTATGTTCTTATGAAAATTATGTGATTGATATTTCTTTTGTTTACCCTTACTGAGCATTTGAGCTCACCCTTTTATGTTTTCTTTTCCCCAGGATATAAAGAAAGGTTTTAGGTAAAAAAAAGGAAGATCTTTGTGGGAGATTTTGAAGATCTTTCACCAGGATTAGAAGATTACGTTCCGAGTTTCCAAAGACACTAAACTATTACGATCCTTGTGTGTGTGTTTTTGTTATGTACTAAGTATTCCGAAAAAGTAATGTAAAGTCCATGTAAGTCAGGCTACGGGTCTCTACAAATCTACCAATATATACACACACACACACACATTAATAAGTTAAATTTTTTGAAAGTGAGTGTAGATATTTATAATATTTTAGATATCATTATAGGTAAAGTTATATAATATTTAGAATATAATAAGTATACCAAAAAAACAAGTAAAGTGTGTTGCGTGATGACTGGTCTTGAGATGATCGACCAATGAATATTTCAAACTGCATGTCTATTTTTGTGTATGTGGTTTTATTTTCCACGTTGATGACCTGTGATTCATCCCTCTCAAAGTATGTAAGGACCAGCATATCTACCTAAAAATGTTATGTATTTCAAACCCTATACCCCATCACATGAATGTGAGTTACAATGTAATTAAAATGTGTTCAGCAATAGGTGTTCCAAAGGAAGTGTTTGATAAGAGGAATTGTTGTTTAAAAAGAGGCTGATGGTCACTCAAATATGTGACAATAGAGACTCGAGAATTTTACCTCTAGGTTTTGGTTAGTTTATTGAACAGTTATAAACTAATCCATAAAAAAGTATCAAGATAAATTCATAGTTATTTATTCATAAGTAATTAAAATATTTGAAACATTTGATGATGTGGTATAAAAATATATAATTTTTTATTAAATATTCTTTAGTAGTCATTTTACCATCAACATACTTCAACAGTGAGGTTATTTATATTGATCAAGGTTTTAGTTAATGTTTTTTCACATGTAACAGTGAAAATATTCATAAAATTATGAATATATATATATATATATATATTATTTATTAAATATATTTATTATTAAATTTGGAAGATTTAGAATATAATAAATATCTCAAACAAATATTTTTGAAATATAAAATTTTGATTGATCTTGATATGAAAATCTAATGTATGATTAAAATATCATGTTGTATTTTTTGTATCTGATTATATAATTTGTTATAATTTGGTGATCTTGAGATGACCAACTAATGTATGATTGAAATTTCATGTAGTGTATTTTTCAAAGTTATCGAATTTTTAATAATTTAATTTTCTTTTCCTTATTGATGACATGTGTGTCATCCCTCTATCAATGTTTTTATGCAACTGCGTGTCCACTAAAAAAATTATGTATCTCAAGCCCCTGGTCTCCCTCACTTACATGTTAGTATCATTGTAATAAATTAGATTTCAATAAGAAGTGTTGTTGTCTGAATCTGATTTTCTAAACCATGCTTGATAGGTGATTGACAGTTTCTGAAATCTGAGAAAATAGAGGTCCTAGGATCCCCACTAGTATTTGGTTGGTTTATGAAGTAGTTATAAACCAATAGATATAAAAAATATCAAGATGAAGTAATTTATTTAATAATAACTAATATAAAATTTTAAAAAAATTAGTTATGTAGTATATAATATATTATTAATAATTTATTTCTAGGTAATCATGTTTGCACAAATATATTTCAACAATGATGTAATTTATACTGATAATGGTTTTAGATATAATTTTCCAACTTCTATAGTGAAAAATAAAAATTTCAGAATTAAAGAGGGGATCTTGATCGATGGCTCCTTTTTCTAATGAATCTCCCCCTCCCACTCTTGGCTCTGCATAGGGTTTCCTCCTAAAACCCTTCAACATGGGATGGGGACACATCTGAGTAACATGCCTCTTAATTTTTGTCTGTTATTCCCCTCTTTATTCCTCATCATTCCTTCTTATTGCCTTGTTAGTGAATCTTCTTTATAGGATCCTTCCCTTTTTATCTTTTGTGGCTTTTCTTCACCGAGTTTTTTTCCTTCTCTTTATAATCGTCTTTGGTGGAGGCCTCTACACACACTCATGTGTTTTTGTTCTTGTTTTCACATCATATTCATCATTCATGGGTGGTTTTGTGTCACTAACAATTCTTTTTTTGGTCAAATCCCTATCCTTTCAACCTTTACTCTGACCATAGTTTCCTCTGCCTCTATCCAAGATGAAATTGATGAGGTAGAAACCAAAATGTGTTGGGTTATGTGGTTTGGAATTCGAAGGATTTCATCCCATATTGAATCATATTTCCTTGGTCTTTTTGCTTACTAACCTTCTACCTCATCAACATTATTGTCATTTATTTCCCTCTAACACATTATCCCTACCCAAATGACATGTTCTTCTATGATTAAACAAGGTGGATTAGGAGAGGTGGTATTGATGAGATTTTGGGATGTGTAGTTCGGTGGCCATCAGCATTCCTGGTGCAACCCTTCATTTATGATGATGTTTATAGATAGAAGCGACGATGTCATGGAATAGTTTCTAGTTTGTTGGTTTTGGTCAATGTTTCTTTAGCATTCCATCGGTGATGTTTTGTATGGTTTATTTATATGATTGATTGTCTTGGTTGATTATTGTTTTGTGATGATGTTTATTTCCATCTATTTTTTCGGTGATGTTCATTTATGGTTGTGGCAATGGATGTCATATTTCTCTATGAAAATGACGAGTTGATGATGATGGAATTTTGATGAGGTCGTTTCTTCTCTGATGGTGGTTTTGGTGACGTAGCGAGTTCATTTCTTATCATGGTGGAAGCTGTCAGTTGCTCATGATAGTTGTGGGGGATGTGGAGTTTCCCACAGCATACTAGTGTGGTGTTCGATGATAATGATGGTAGTTTTTATTGGACAATGATGATGATTAGTGTGACTCAGGAGGATGATTAATGGAATCCTATAGGCCGACACAAGTTCCTCTTAATTCTATGTGTCATCAGGTATTTTTACTGTTGCTTTTTATTTTTGAATTTTGAATATGTATTGCGATTGTTTGTATCATGAGATTTGTTTCAGTAATCACTCAACTAAAAAGGCATAATTTTGAAAATCAAAAAATGGAATTTTCTGTCAGAGTGGGAAACCTTCATGATTGTGTGACATATGATGAGGTGTAAAATATGATTGGTCAGTTAAAACTAAGGGAAGTTCAATCAATTACATCAATTATATATCAATATCTTCAATATCCTGAATGTTTTTGGCATTCTAAGCATCCTATAGTTGATGATGAGAATTAGATGGATGCATTATTATTATTTAGGAAACTATGTAGTAATGGTATAATAAAATTATATGTAGTGATTTATGATATCTATAAGGTGAAAACAACTACTACATAACCTTATTTTGTGAAATCTATAAAATTTGATCATTCACAACACTCCCATTTACTTCCTTATCATAAAAATATTTTGATAGAAACAAATTACGAAAGAAGATGATCAGCATTTGGAATGAAATTTTGGGGAAGTCAATGTGTGTACTCTTAATTTACTAATTGATATTTTATCTAATGAGTAAGTATCTGTGAGGAATATAAATATGATGTCGGTGAGGGTGATGTGATTAATGAACCTTATAAGGTTCCTCTGATAGATAGGAATCCACGAGTTAGTTGTAATCATACTATACTATTGACTTCATTTGATGATGCAATGTCGCGTGCACAAAAATTTGATTAGGATTTCATTATACTAGCTACTAAATATTGTGGCATTATAAGGTATAAATAAACATCAACTGATAACACCATCTATGTTGAGAATTAGTTTGAAAGTAAATTTTTGTTGAAATTTTTTTTAAAACAATACCACATAGAGTGAAATATTTTATTTCTGGTTGATGATTTTAATAATGAATAATATCTCATTCGAAGTGAAAAATATTTTCTAGAATATAAATCCCAAATGGGGGAAATATATGATAACTTTCATTACGTAGGAAGATAACCCAATTAGAATGTCAATACACTTATGTACATCTGATTTTATCGCAGTATCAATATTAACTTGATACAAATATTATATCAACAATTATTATATATATGATATGAATATTTCAAGACGCTCCTATGTACATTATTCATGAATGATTAAAATAGTTTTTTAACTATAATATATTTTATGGAAAATATTTGAATGAAAAATAAAAGGTAATTGTGGAAGTGTATGGTGATTTGGATGAATCATATGCAATGTTGTCACAGCTTATGGGATTGTTGTGTCTCAATAATCAGATTATTTTTCATTTGTAAACTATCGATTGTGTCTCCTTTGATCACTGCGTTTATTAATCAAAGGAGGGGTTCAGCAGGATGTGTTGGTCCTTCATGCCACGTATCACTGCATTCCCCTATTGTAATCAACTCATTCAAGTTGATGGAACTTTTATTTTTGGAAAGTATACAAGTGTTCTAATTATTTGTTCCAAACATGATGGTAATCATGCTCTACTACAACATTCATTCTCTATTATTGAAAAAGATAATTTTGAATCATGGAGTTGGTTTTTGGCATGTATACAAAATCATATCAATCAAAACTAGGGAGTGTGTTTGATATCTGATTGTCATTGTGTGATTATATAGAATGTTAATAATAATGGGGATTCAATGATATAATTGAATGTTTATCATTGATATTTCATTAGGCATATTTCAGGTAATGTGGAAAATCATTTTTAGGTAATAAGCACAGTGATCATCAAGTTGGGTAAGTTTTTTAAAACATAACTTTTTTCAAAATAAATTTTAATATCCTTTTAAATACATTAATATCATATGGTTTTAGAATACGATCCCCAATATGAATGGTTTGATCAACTTATTGATGAAATTTTAAGGGCTAATCAAGATGTGTATGATTATATAATGCATATTTCAAAAGATATAGGGTCACTAGCATATGATAGTGGTAAGAGATATAGAAATATAACCCCTAATATAGTGGAGTGAATAAAAAGGGTCTTAAACGGTGAGTTAAAGAATCCAATCATAGGATTAGTATAAGATAAATTTTATAGATTTGTGAAGTAAAATATTGAATTGTCCAAACATTCCTATTAGAGGATGAAAAATGGAATGTGTTTTACTCATCATTTACAAAGTTCCATTGATAAGATACTGTATGATGTATCAGCATTGTCTGTTATAAACTTTTATAGGGTATAGAGCCACTTTCATGTAAGAGAGTTACAAAACTGGGTTATATAAAATAATGGTCGAGTGTTAGTGGTCATGTTGGGTAACAAAAATTGTTATTGTGGTATCTTCTAGGCCTTAAGATATCTCAACACACATGTTGTTGCATCTTGTGAATTGATGAACATATAATGGGATCACTATGTTGATACAGTGCATCATGTTTGAATTTTTTTTAAATTTTATGGCCCACCTTGGATTCCAGTTGGTTAATTTCATTCTATTACTATGTGTGCTTATTAGTCGATTCCCATGCCTGATATTTCCAGGTTTTGTATTCTAGGTTTTTCATTTATGATTTTTTCTCATTTCTCTTAGGTGTCAATTTTTGGATTTATATTAATAAGTTTCACCCCAAGGATGAACAAAGTCTAAATATATCAAAAACAATATAGGCTAGCCTCGATAATGGTGATGGTGATTACGATTTATCATTTTTAATGCGAAAAGGCATACACATCAGAAATGTCCCCAAGTGGCAGGACATAACTCTACTTCCCATCATCCAAGATTGAGTCTATGTATTTTATCATGAATATTTACATTTTTTCATATTGATATTATTCATTATTGAATCCTTTTATTTCCAATTTACTCCATTTATGACATGTTTCAACTATAGTTTGTTTCAGTTCGGTATTCAATCATAATTTTTTTGATACTTTAACTATTAATAAAATAAAAAATCAATGATAATGAATAAAACTAGGTTCATCTTCTAAATTAATTATCATAAAAGTTTTCTTCCCAATCGCATGGTTGATTAAATATATCATATGACTACATGTTGTTTGTGGGGTTTTCATCATGGATGATTTACAGAAAAATATTTTGAAATAAATTAAACATGATTGGGGATCATTAAAATAGGAAATTGATAGATTAAGAAAACAATATTAGAAATATATATTAGATTACCTATTTTTTCATCATAATGTTGAACTACACATGCAAATTTCTTACCTTGTTTTCCTTATTGTATTTTTTTAAAAAATATTTTACAAATTTTATTAGATTAGCTACAAAAATGTAATAATGATATTAAATGTATAGATGGAGGGTCATCCATTACTGGAATTCTACGATACGCATATTTCATGGTTTTTTTTAGAGGGATGTCTAGTTCCTATATTGAGTGTATAGATATCTCATCATTTCCATCATTCTACACCACCTAACGATATCATCTCTTATCTTCTTCATGTTGGGTTCTATGGTGTAGCGATATGAGACATCACATTTGTCGATCATCAGATCATTGTTGTACTCATATAAAGATAGTGGAAAGAGACACATACATTCTATTTTATAGAGGGGAATATGGATATTACACTAAAGGATATGTCCATTATGTTGGTACTCCCCATCGACGGTGCAGTTGTGATGGGATGAGTTATTGCAGATTGGTTTGAGCTGGTTCACAGATTGTTGGGCATTGAGGTCCATGATGTCGGAAAGACCATCATTGGTAGTAAATTACACCTACCATTGATATAACATAACTTTGATCATATGGATAAATATGTTGATGAGATCTCCATTTTGTGATGTTTATGTTCGTACATTTTTTCGTTGATTAGTGGCACGATATTTGTTGATCATTTGGCTATATTTTTACATTTGATGTATTTACCTTCATTAGAGGACTTGGACTACGTGGGGATGTATATATATGGGTATTCATGTCTCTCATATACATAGAGGGAGTTATTCAACACATGTCACATCGATAATATGAAGATCACAGGATGTGTCATTGTTATACAGATGTGGATATAGGAACATATCCCTCGCTTAGCTCCACATGCATGTATGCTATTGTCTACAGATAATATAGCAGAGTCTCCACATAAAAGATGGTATGTTATTCCTTCCCTAAAGTGTTAAAATAAAATTTATAACTTTATATTATGAAATATAAGTAAAAAAATTTTATCTACATGTGGCTTTAGGCACATCAACAAGTTGATGTATCCAGACAAGATGTCCATGCTTACAGACTTATTTTGGATAGACTTCGACTAGATGATGCATGTGGTTATTAATTATATAGTTAAATAATTATTATATACCACAAATGTATTCATTTATTAATTGATTATTCATTTTTTTTGTATTTCATGGATTCCACATGTGTAGGCTATCATCTAGAGTCTCCCACTATATTACATGATGATGCTTAGTGTAGGCTCAAGCATCATTCATATGATTAATTTTCATATTGTAGAGTGGCATCAGACTAATAGGGTTATGTGGTAGTTTGGATTCTATAAACCTGTTTCTACACCACCCAATTTGTTACCTCAACTTAATTCCCTGAATATTTCAGGGAAATGAGACTTTTACTTGAGGAGATGTCATGGAGGATATATTGAGTTGTTGGATAGACAACATGAGTCCCAATTACGATGGTCTAACACAATATGTATGAATTTATTTGTTCAGCTGGATTATGAACCTTAGTACCACATGTCTCCAGTGAGATTTATTATGTGTCGATAATGAGGATATCATGACATGGTAATAATTCTTCCTTCCTCTATTGAGCAGTTTTTTTATTAACATTCTTTTCAGGGGAAAAAAGGATAAACATGTATATTAAGATATTGAAGATTCAATAATACAAGGAATTTAATAAAACTAGATAAATTAATAAAACTAGACTTTTCATTCATTCAAGGGACCTTATTTATGTAAATGGAAATCTTCAGTATTACCTTTCTCTTTGGTAATGGTGAAGGAACATTCCAAAAAAGTAGTGCTTCAATGACTGGATCATCGAGACAAGAAGGATCAAGGGCTAGAGGATGTATTTTGAAGTAGAGATAACATAAAATAAAATGATATAATATAATTACAAAATAATAGACTCCCACCCTTGTTAAAAAGAAAAATATATGGAAATAATGATAGTCTGTTTTTCTGCAACTGTGGGTAATAGTGACACCATGAGAGAAGAGTGAAAAATAGACACAATCAACCCAGGAGAGTCATGTGAAATAACTCTGAAACCTATGATAACCTTTCTATATGGTGATGCATCAATGGTAATTTTTAGGGTTCTAAGAATTGTAGGATCCAAGAAAAATGAGAAGACTTCATTATGGTGTCATCAAGAAAATGATCATTGTGGTTCCATGATGATAACTAGTGTCATGCGTACATGACCAAAAGGGTACAAGGTCTAGAGATTTTGTTAATGAGAATGTTTTTTATACTCATATGAACTATCTTCTCTATTGTGCATCTCGAATCTAGTTCCCCAATAAATAGATGTTAACACGAATTTGTGATAAGAGCTATGAAATTGGGAGCCATGTCCAGGAGGTTGTCCTCTTGTGGGGTGAAGGTTTTCCAGACATTCCTTACTCCAAGGAAATGGAAATAGCGTGAATGTAATTTTCATCCATGTAAATGTTGATAGGGAAGGTTGGGTTATCCGAATCATGGAGAGATACAAGGAATTTTAGATAAGGTAGGATCTTGGTGTAGTCTCACCACCATATGTATCTGGCTTCAGAGGGATCCATAAGTTCTAGAAAGGTTTCCAAAGAGAATCTATCTTTAGAGTCAGTGTGGCAGTGGAAAAAAGCATACCCAGATTTCACCAGATGCTCGAATCACCCATATACTTTACATATCCGATCTAGTAGAGGGTGGTTCATTTGACTAGGAATATTTTCATAGAGCTGTGATAGTGTTTCTTCCTCCTGTGGATGGGATTTATCATGATATTTTATTTGAACCACCAAGAAATTTTGGATTTCGTGAGCCTGATATAGATGTTCCTAGGGGTGAAAAACTGGTTATGGATGTAGATGTTTCATGTGAGGAGGGTTCTCATCATGGTCATATATATTATCCTCCAAATGCTGCTTCATAAGAGTGACAACTGTAGCTAGAGTCATAAGAACAGTTAGAGTCTATTAGCATGTTAGATTTTGTTTTAAAGATAGACGTTGACTGGTCTATGTTGGATTCATTATTATCCATTGATCTTTAGATATCTGTATCTCAACATCCATTGTGTTCATATGTTGGTGTGATTTTTAGGAAAAAACCACTATCCTTAGAGGTAGGATTTGGTACAAGAGGTGGGATTGTACATCCACCTCCTGGAAAACAAGATGATGTGGAGGTGGGTGGTGGAGATGATATACAAGAGTAGCATATGGCAGAGAAGATACATAGATAGACACGGTGTGAATGCATTATATAGACAACTAGATGTGGCACACAAAAAGAATCCAGGCCTTAGAAATATATTATATTGATATGTTTTATGTGTTTTTAATCCATTATTAAACATTATTTAAAAATGAAATAATATATTACATAATGTTTCAAAAATCAATTAATTTATACAATTTCAAATTACCACTAATATTATTGAAAAAATAAGAAACAATAATATTAATAACTAAATAGGTAATAATAATGTATATGGGGTGGTGCCTAAGTGATAATCCTCATACGCCTGCATCCAAAAGACCCATGTCCAAAACCGAGTAGGGGTGATTTATCAAGTTACTATACCAGTGGAAAACATTAGTAGTAGTGGTACGGTAGTGGTGGTAAGAATAGTAGCATGTATTATAGTGGTAAATGTAATGTAGAAGGTTATGTAGAAGCCCAAGTATAGTAGTAGCACTATCCACATGAGGGTACATTCGACCAAAAAATGGGCTTTTTGGCCTAGAATTAGGGTGTTCATGCCTCAAGGCCTTCAGGCCATGTTCATGGGCCACTTCCCCTTGGGCATATGAGCTATGTAATGGGTATCCTTACACTTAGATAGAAATTGGTCTTTGATTTCATTATAAAAATTGGATTTGATCCACAATATAAAAAAACTACATTAGAAATTATAATTATTTTCTATTTGTTATTCATATAAGTACTACTTAGTATTTTTATCCACATTATGTATAATAAATAATATTTTTATATTTAATATTAAATAATAATATTAATATTCTAAATTCAATAAATATTGTTAATATTTAAAAATTAATAGAACATTATTACTTATAATACATAATATGTATTATAATACTAAGTATTAACATAATAAATAAATAATCATCTTAAATTAATTGTCAAATATTAATAATATTATTATTTTAAATTCTATAATTATTATTAGTATGAATAATAAATACTATCTTATTTATTATATATTTAATTAGTTAATAATACAACCTACTATTTTAAGAATGATATTATTATTAATTAGTTAGTTTTTTTCTACGTAAAAATTATTTTAATTACATAATTATACAAAAAATATTATCTATAATGTTATTAAATATATTAGTACCATATTAATATATTATTAAATAAAAATAAATTGTAAAAATGATAATTAATAATTAATTTACATATTATAAATTTTCTACCAATTATATCAATAGAAAAATAATAAATATTTATAATTAATATCATAAAAGAGTAATATAATTGATAACTATTAAATATTTCTCTAAGGAAAAATTATTTATTTACATTATTATAAAATAATTATTAGCTATAATTCTATTAAATATATTAATAACATAATAATATATTATTAATTAATAACAAATAAAACAATTGATAATTAATAAAAAAAAGTCATATATTAATATTTTAATAATAATTATATCAATAATAAATTTAACAACGATTTATAAGTAAAATAATAAAAACCTCATATAAATATATTAATATGTTATTAATATAAATATATTATTAGGTTATTAATAAAAATTCAATACCACTTATTTTTAAAATTTTAAACAATCGACGACTCCTATAAATTTCAATCGCATTTACTCTTCCTTTCTGGTTGAGGATCTGGTAATGAGGGGGTAATGGGGAATGAATACCATCTAAAATTAATTTTAATAATGTATATATATATATATATATAAAGGATGGCGAGTAGAGTCAAGACTCTCTCTTCAGTGATGGTGCATATGATTTCCTCTTGTGATGAACCCATCCGCAGATCTGGTTCCCAATGCTATGGTTTCCTCTATGAGACCTTAAAGATCTTATATTTCCCATATCATCAAAAAATATATGGTTTCCAATGTGATCCCTTCAATTAGATCTACTGTGGCCCATGGAATCAGCAGAGCTACTGATCCTGATTAGGTTTTGAGACTGTTAGTGGATTATAGCATCAATGATCCTGATGCAGATCGGGAAATTTCTCATATGAGCCCACTGATGAAATATATTGCAGAGAATATTGATGTAGATTTTCCCTCTTATATAGATGTACTGGTCAATATCCATTCAGTGATGGAATATCTGGAGCTTCCCCCTATGAAGTGATTAGGGTTTACTCTCGAGCAGTTCCTTCCAGGTGTATGTGGTGACTCTGCGATTGTGCTCAATCAGGTGTCAAATAATTGCAGCGTTTCTTTCATTGAATCACATCCAATTTTATTTGAGTTAGGGATAGATGCCTTTAATTTATTGATCATTGTGAGGCTAACCTCAATCTCTATGTACTATTATTGGAAACTTGAAGATATGAGGAAATAACTCGTTCTGGTATTGGGATTTGCTGGATGACAGTTGGTGTTGATTGGAATTGTTTTTTTCATTAACATACCTTCCCAAGAATTCAAATTGTTGGTATACATCTATGGTTTTGAAAATCTTATGCCAGGAGTCTTAAGGATCCAGAATTGGGACCTTTTGTTTGATCCATTTCAATCCAAGAGGTTTTTCGTTCAATCTTGGATTCAAGTTACTATGATAAAATGGTTTTTCTAGCATCCAAGTATTCCTTGGGTATTTCTATAGCTATTTTAACTCTAATAAAATTTGACCAAGAGATTGAGATGGCCAGGTAAGTAAATTTTTCTTAGATATTGGAAGAATTTGATCTGACCACTACAATTGTTGAAACATTTTTTTTCTTGCTGGTGAGTTCAAATTTGAGTTTTTAATTGAATATGAAAATGTAAGTGATTTTTTATTCATCTTTTTGTTCATTGGGAATACTAGGAAGGATTTCCGTAGGGGTATGATATTTTCTCGATGTAAAAAATTTGTGCATCGCATTGAAAATTTAAAATTCATGCTACATATGTTCAGTAAGAAGAGACCTGATTAGCACATGGATTCTTTTACGGTTAAGGGGAATGATCATGTTTTTCATTAGTAAGGAACTATTTAAATAGGAATAGGGTGATTTGGAATATCATAGGTCAAGGTAATTGATCCTTCACTTCCTACCAAGTCTTATGGGAAAATGAATAACAAGGTCTCCTCTTTTGTTGATGTGGTTCAGTGCTCCCCCCTACCGCCACCTCATGTCACAGATGTGTCCTCCAATGGAATTAAAACCGAGGTTCAGCTTTTTTCAAGCACTCATAAAAATATGAGCTGTAAGATGTTGAATGCTGAACCTCATACATTGGGTAGGAGTGAGGATGGTAGTCAACACCTTCATTAGGTGAGTAAATATTTCTCATTTGACACTGATCATGAAACAAATTTCTCTATTGTTATTAGAGATGATTTCATGAATGGTGGTAAGAGGAAGGGAAAGTTTATTCATTGGGATAAACCCCATAAACCTCTTAGGGTGTCTCCCCCTTCTATATTCTCTATTGGGGTTCTCTTTTAGGGGATGGTCTCTTCAAGGAAAGTTGTCAAGTCAATAACAGATTTTGTTGATCAACAAATTTTTTAGGTTGCATCTGATTCTATTGGTGACACATCAGCGAGGAAGGATGTTTCACCACTGAAGTTGAGGGAGGTGATGGTCACTCCTAGGGAGACCAAAATTGTTTCTCAGGATATTTCAACGCCTTCTCAAGGGGTGTATTGAACCAAAAAGGTATTGACTGACTTTGAAAAAAAATTCTTTCTTGACATTTTAAATAGGTCCAACAGTCGGGAATTCTTCCATTAATAAATTGGCAATGTCCATCGCAATATTCAAGTTATAGGTCAACACTCAGGTTTAAAGGAGGTCATTATAATGATAATACCTCCTCCAAAGGACCTAACCCACGAGATTTCACCGCTGATACTCTTACAAGTGATGTGCCATGGGAGCAGCCCCAAACTTAGAGGAGGGGTCGTGATCTATGAGGCACAGGTGGTGTTCACTCCAACAAATGAAGAATTTATTTTCTATGTGTTCATGGTCTGAGATAATTTGGATCAGTATCTTGTCATTGTTTTTTCATTTTTTGCTTCTCACTTGACACATTATCTTGTATGTTTTTCTTTTATTTTCAACAAAATTTGGAACCATGGGTTGAAACCGATGGTTCGCACGGTCTTCGTATAAATTTATAAATTAAATATACATGGTTTATTTATATTTATAAATTTATATAAGGTTTATTTATAAGTATATGGTTTATTTAAATATATAATTATATGTATAGATTAAATAAATTTTAATTTTAATTACTTATATAATTATATTTTTCAAATTTAATATGGTTTATTTAAATAAAAAATTATGTAATTTTTTTTAGTTTATATAAATAATTATAAGTAAGTTATTTTAATTAATTATAATTATGTTTAACAATAAAAATATAGATTTATAAATATATATTATTGATATAATTACAAATAATTACATATTTTTAAATACATATCTAAAAATATATTTAAATAATTTCCATTATTTATATATAAATATAATTATAATTATATATTGAAATATATATATATATATATATATATATTGTTAAATTGTTTTTAATTATGGTAATAAATGTATTTATAATTATATAATTATAAATTAATATTTAAAAATCTATATTTATATAGTTGTAAATATATATTTATTTATAAAAGAATTTAAAATATTGTTAAATAGATAATAAATTCTAAATATATATTTAGTTATAATTATTTGATTATAATTATAAATATAAGTACATTGTATATATATATAACTGTTTATATACAGTTATATATATTTGTATAGAAATAAATTTAAAATATATTAATCTAATAATATTTATATTTATGTATATATATAAATAATGAATATTTTTATAATTACATAATTATAAATCTCTCTATAAATTTATTTATGATTATATAATTATATTTATGTTTATGTATATATATAATTCTTAAGATATATTTATATATTCATTTAAAATATATTTATATATACTAAAATTGGATTGTTAGAATATTTATTACTTTATAATTTTAATAATAAATATAATAATATATAATATATATGATTTATAATGGAAAAATGGGATAAAATACCCAAAACACAAATTCCCAAAATTCCAATCCATTTGGCGTTTTCAGATAAAATTTTCTAAACACGAGGCATTTTGGGATAAAATTGCCAAAATGAAAAATGATTTGGTGCGTCATTGCCCCATATCCCTAATTAACATAAACCAAAACTCAGTGAATGATTTAAAAATACATCCCTGTCATCAAATTTTTCCTTGTGGAGGCTGCGTGATAGGAGGGGACTAGGCCTGTTGTTTTTTCTTTATTTTCAAAATTTCTACAATCTAAAAATCGAATCTTGTATCCTATCAATCCCACCTTCTATGTGTCTTTTTTTGGAAAATTTATAACATTTGACCTCATATAAATTTCAGTTGTGTCTGTTCTTCCTCTATAGTTCAGTATCCAGGCATGGGGGAAGCTAACTACAAATGCATATCATATAAAATTATTTTTGAGATCCTCAGTTGGTTGACCTTAGAAACCCTAAGGACATACATGATAGTGTGTAAGGAATAGACTTGTGTGAATCATGGATCCAACTTTACCGACTAACACATGATCTAATCTACAATGATTTTAGTTTAGAATATAAAACCCCACACCCTCAAACGACATACTCCCCTTATTCGATTAATGGATGGATAAAAGGAAAGAGAAATTCGCTTGGATTTTGTATCCCCCTCTATCATTATATTCGAATCATCATACCAAGGCCCTCTATTTTTCCACGACTTTCCCTGGAGGCAGTTAGTTGCTTGTGCATCTGCAAACCTACCACCATAAAATTTCAATGCATCCCAATCCCCAAATGAGGATTTTGTATTATTTACCATGCGGGATGCTCATAATTACCACCCAACATATTCACTACAAAATCACACACTAGTGACCTTCCTGTTCGTCTCCAAATTTTAAAATATAATAAAAAATATATATTGATAATATATTTCTCTATTTACTAATGAAATTATATAGGTTTATTTGTTTATGTTATTGACCAGGCATGTTGAATTTTGGAAATACTCATTTATTCACTTTGATGTGTTTGACTTGGAGGCATAGTCCTGGAAGTAAAAAAGATGACTTTGAGTTTCTCAATATTCAAGGAAGGGGGTTTAGGATTCTTGTTGTGATTCGGGGGGTGTTGGGAAAGATGAAAAAGCGAAAAAAACGCAAACAATAGAAAAGGAAAATGCATAGTAGAAATAAAATCTTTCCATCAAAAAATAAAGGTGGATGCGCAGTGAGAAAATTAAGTGCAGAAAAATAAAGTTGACTCTAGAAAATTTTTTACGTGGAAACCCAAAAAGGGAAAAACCACAGGACCTGGTCTAGAAAGTGGGATCCACTAAAATAAATAGATACATGGTAGAGACTCCCCAAAAGTGGAAGGGATCTCAAAAGTAATACTCAAGTATAAAAGTACTGAATCAAAGACAGAGAGAAAGAAAGATGATCATCAAAGAAAGGAGATCACCAAATATGATTTTCTCTCGGTGTTTTTGGTGCTGGTGTGTTGAAATGATTTATCTCTGCCGCCTTATATAAGAAAAAGAACCAACGTCAAATAATGTCTCCACATAAAAAGTGTGTCACCATGTGAATTAATTCATGTGGTCCTGGCCTGGATTAATAACACCTCATTAAAAGAGAAACTAAGTGGTGCTCTAATTGAGGAGGCCTTACGTGGTGTGCCAACCATAAAGGATCCCAAAAAAAACTCTCCCTCCAACTCAAGTGAGGATCACCACCAACCCTACAATCAGTCGAAAAGTCTCAAATTTTCCTCTGGGTAAACTCTTGGTCAAAATGACTGACCCATTTTCATCAGTATATTTCTTCTCAAGCTCTAATTGTCTTGAATGAAGGACATTGCAGATAAAGTGATATAGAACATCGATATGTTTTGACCTACAATTAAAAGTGGAATTCCATCCCCAAAAAATAGAAATCTGAACATCAAAAAATAAAACAAACCTGTCCTGATTTAAATTAATCTCTCAAATAAACATTTTCATCCATAACAATTCTTTTCATGCCATAGTAGCTGCAATAAACTCTGACTCTGTGGTAGATAAAGCAACACATCTCTGCAATCTAGACTACCGAGATATAGCTCCCCCTGCAAAAGTGATTAAATATCTCGAAGTAGACTTCCTTGAATTGATATCTCCTACCATATCTGAATATGTAAATCCATAAATCATAGGTTTCTCTTCATTAAACACAATATCAGATTAGAAGTACAATGAAGATAATGAAAAATGTACTTCACTTCTCTCCAAAGCTCTCTACCTTTATTTGATATAAAGCGACTGACCACCCCAACTTCATGAGATATATCAGATCAAGTACATACCACTTCATACATCAAACAACCAATAACAGATGAATAATGTATGTGGTGTGTCTCTTCTCTCTCTTCATCAGTAGAAGGTAACTAACTGGTACTGAGCTTAAAATGTAAAGCAATAGGAGTACTGACCACTTTAGCTCTATCCATAGAAAATATATAATGAACCTTCTAAATGTATCTCTCCATAGATAAAAATAATTTCTCGGCCTTCCCGTAACGGGATATCGTAATGCCAATAATCTGTTATGTTGTCCCCAAGTCTTTCATCGCAAAAGAATGACAAAGATCCTTCTCCAATCTATCAATTCTAGAAGTATCATGGACAAAAATGAGTATATCCTCAACATAAATAAAAAGTATAATAAAATAATCATCTGTAAATATTTGAACAAAAACACAGTGATCAAAAGATGTTTTCCTGAATCCCTGATGAGAAATGACATATTCAATCTTCTTATACCACTGCTTGAGATCTTTCTTCAAACCATAAAAACTGTTATTCAACATTCGGAGATGAGTTTCTTTAACTATTCCAAAAAAACCTTCTTGATGCTAGATATAAATCCCCTCCTCTAAGTCTTTATGCTGGAAAGTTTTCTTCACTTCTATCTTCTCAACTGAAGGTCTAGACTAGAAGCCAAACCAAGAACAACCTGAATGGAAGACATTTTGACCACATGTGTGAAAATTTCATCAAAATCAATACCTTTTTTAAGGAAGACTTTGAGAACTAACCTTGCCTTGTATCATGGAAGATAATTGAATTATACAATTTTAATCTCATAAATCCACTGATTTTTCAAAGCTCTCTTACATGTTGGTAACTTCACCAGCTCAAAAGTGTGGTTGTCGTTCAATTATGTCATCTAGTCATCCATTGTCTCAACCCATCAATTATTATATTCAATTTCTATTGCCTCATCAAATGATTCTAGTTCTCCTCCATTAGATAACAACACATACTCATCAGGTAAATATCAAGTAGAAATGGTGTGATGCTGAGATGACCTCCAGATTGGAACTACAGGTTCATTAATAACCCATGGAACCAGATCATCAGAATCAAAAGTTGCATCAGAAACATTAACTCCAACATTTTCACCTTGAGTATCATTTTATACATCAACTGGATCATCAGAATCAACAATATAAGGTAAATTTGAATCAAACCCTAGATCAAGACTAACAAAACCATCAGAAGTTAGAGACATAGATTTTTCTCACATATCAATGTCGGAAATAGTCCAATCCTCCTTAAACACTGCCTCATGGATTATGAAAAGTTTCTTCATAATAGGATCATTGAACATATACCCAAACTCATCGTTTCCATATCCAATAAAAATACACTGGTGTGTCTTACCATCCAACTTGGATCTCTCATCTCTAGGCCACATGAACAAAAGCCTTATAGAAAAAAAACATTCAAGTGATCATACCTGATCTCTTTTCCATACAAAAACTTGTTGGGAGTTCCTATCTGCAAAGAAATCGTAGGTGATAAATTTATAATATAAGCAGTAGTAAGTATATCTTCACCCCCAAAATTTCCGGGTGACATTTATTCTGAAAGAAAACAACAGACTCTTTCCAACAAAGTCATATTCATATGTTTACCTACACCATTCAGCTGAGGTGACTTGGGTGGAGTCTTCTGATGTTGAATCCCTTCCTACCTAAAATACTAATCAAACAGGCCACAATACTCTCCCCCATTGTTAGTGAAAATACATTTCAATTTCATTCCTTAGTCCCTCTCAGCAGAAACATGAAATTTCTTAATAACACTGAGCATCATACTTTTGGAATTCAAAACATAATCCTAGAGCTTATGTGAGTAATAATCAATAAATGTCACAAAATTAAGACCGCCACTAAAGGTCTTATATTTCAGAGGACCACAAATTTCAGAATGTACCAATTCAAGTACCTGTGACTTTCTGTGTGGAGGATGACTGCTAAAACTCACTCAGCTATGTTTTCTAGCCATGAAATGATCACATGTTTCCAATTTGACACTCTTCAAATATGGACGAATATTTTTCTTCGACAAAGAACCAAGACTTTTATCACTGATGTGACTGAGCCTCTTTGTCCACAACTTGGATGTAACACTACACTCAACGACGCAAGAAGTATCGCAAGAAATATAATCTATTGTCCAATACAAACCTAATTGCTTCTTCCCTTGGTCCAAAATCAAATATCCCTTGTAAATATTCCATTGAAAATCACCAAAACTAGTGATAAGCCCTTCATCATCAAGAACACTGGTAGAGACAAGATTCAAATGAATCTCAGGTGCATGTCGAACATTCTTCAAAATCATCTTACTTCTTGTACTGTTATATAAAAAAAACAGTCCTGATGCCTTCAATGTCACCATGACCATCATTTACCATCATCAAAATCTCAAAATTACCTGGGTCGTAAGATGTAAAGAACTCCTTCTTCTATGTCACCTGAAAAAAAGAACCACAATCAACAACCAAGTAAGAATCATTAGAAGAAATGTTAATGGAGTCATAAACAATAACAAGATCACCCCTCGTAGTGTCGGTGACATTATCATCTTCATCGCCATTTTATTTCTGTTGTTTTTCCTTTAATTTTTTTCTCTATTCATCTGATAAAAAAGTTTCTTAACATGCATGTTCTTACCACAATGTTGACTTTTAAAATCACTCTACTTTGGTATGGATTTTCTTCTTTCTCTTCTATTACCTTGACTGCTTTGCCCCCTGTCCTTGCTTCTCTCCCAGTTCTCTGTGACTAAAAGCATTGAAGAAGATTTATCCTGAGTGTGTCTCCTGACCTCATCATTTAAAACAACAGACTTAAAAAATGAAGCCACAAACCATCTCTTGATCAAACTCCCATTCTTCATCTGACATTTTTTCTGGCTTGTGGGTACTAAACACTAGAAGATTCATTCTCTTCACAACACATGGTTGGGTATGTTGGGACCAGTACTGTTAGATTTTAACTGGACTCCAGGGATGATCAATTTCATGTTTTTCTCTGATTGGGAGCCATGGGAGGAGTCATAGTTAGTAGATCCTCCTGTATGAAAAATACTTCCAAGGATGGATAAATTTTTTTAATGGGTTTTCATTTTTTTTAAAGGATAGGGTTTCCCGAATTCTAAAAAAGGGGTCTGGATAAACGTGAACCTCATTCACACTTCTCCATTCCAAGATAGAAGCATAAATGGGTATCATGCATCCTCAGTGTTGTGGAAGAAGCGTAAACCCCATTAATGCTTCCTTTTCAAAATTTACAAAAGATGATAGAATGGGGGTCACACATCATGCCAGTTGAATTTTATAAAAGGGTTCCCCCCACTTCATATTTCATTCTTCTTCTTAGGTTTTTTATGAATCCATGCTAGAATTATTTCTCAACATATATTTTCATCTTTTAAGAAGGTAAAATTTATATTTTAATTTTTAATTATCTAATTGTTATTATTTTGTTTAATTTAGTTATTTAGTATGTGTGGATAGATAAATGTTTGGATTTATAAAGCAGTTTCTTTTTAATGATATAATTTATGAGTTAGTTATTTTTTATTTTATGATATAATTTATATTGAATATTTAATAAATTTCAATATAGAATTTATATAATTGATATGTTTTGTATAAAATAAAATTTATAGGGAAATAATTTTTTTTAAAGTATATATTTTATAATTTATATGGTGAGTAATTAGATTTCAATAGATTTAAATGTATATAAAAAATGTTATATTTAAAGTAACATAAATTTAATTCATGATATTTCATACACATAGGTAATTTCATATATATATTATTAAAAATATGTTAGTTATATAAAGTATAATATTTAAATTTGTTAAAATATATATGTAATATTATATTTTTAGTGGTATAAAATGATATTACTATGTGTAGTGATTTTAAATTATATTAAGTATAAATATTATATAAAAATATAAAATTTTATGAAATAGAAAATAACATAAGTGTACAGTATTTTAATGGTTATTATGTATGTGTAAATTATTTTACATTTAATTAAATTTAGTAAATGTTATTATATATATATACACACACAAACATAGACACATTGAAAAGTACAAAATTATGGAAAAAATGTATAGATATTTATTATATATTACATTTAGTTATATGTAATGTTATATAATATGTGGAACATAATTATTATACAAAAGAAACATGTTAATAGTGTTGTGTGTTGACTGATCTTGAGATGACCAACCACTTCATAATTGAAATTTCATGTATTATTTGTGTATATGGTTATATAATTTGTAATAATTGCATTTTATTTTCCATGTTGATGACTTGTGATTCATCCCACTCTAAGTATGTAAGGACCTATGTTTTTTCTTAAAAAATGTTATTTATTTCATACACCTAGACCCCCAAACATTCATGTGAGTAACTTTGTAACAATAAGGTGCTTGAAAATAGCCAATCGATAAGAGGCATTGTTTGAAAGGAGCTGAGTGGTTACTGAAATATGCTATAATAGAGATTCTAGGTGTTCAACCATTTTTTTGGTTATTTTATCAAATAATAATAAACTAATCCAAATAATAATCCTCAAGATCAAGTCCTATTTATTTATTCATAAATAATTAAAATTTATAAAACATTTGATGATATGGTATAAAAATATATAATATTTTATTAAATTTTCTTTGTTAATAATATCACTGTCAATATACTTCAACAATGAGGTTATTTATATCAATAAAGGTTTTAGTTATAGCATGTCACATTTAACATTGACAAATCTTCGTGACAGTATGAATATACAAAGTTTTGTGTATGTATGTATATATATATATATATTATTTATTAAATATAGTATATAATGTTACAAGATTTAGAACATAATAAATATCTCAAAAAATATGTTATCAATCTATAATGTTTACTAATCTTGAGATGGATATTTAATGTATGATTGAAATTGCATATAGTATTTTTTTTATCCAATTATTAAATTTATAATAATTTTATGATCTTGAGATGGTAGACCAATGTATGATTGAAAATTTATGTTGTGTTTTTTCATTAATATAATTTGTAATAATTCCATTCTATTTTCCTCATTGATGACCTACATTTCATCCCTCTCTCTTTGTATGTAAGGACCTGTGTGTACTCTTAAAAATATTAGGTATCGGAAGTCCCTAGACCCCCTTACTTGCATGTGAGAATATTTGTAATAAAATGGTGTTCAATGATTACTCTTGTTGTTGTAAGATGTATTTTTACACCATTCTTGAGGAGAGGCAGATGGTAGTTGAAATCTGAGCTAATAGATGTGCAATAATCCCTCTTAGGTTTTGGTTTTTTATCAAATAATGATGAAAATTTACATATAAAAAGTATCAAGATCAATTAAATTATTAGTTCAAAAAAATTGAATTTTGAATTAACATGATGTAGTATATAATATTTTATTAAATAATTATTTCTATATAATCATGTATTCACAAATATATTACAACAGTGAGGTAATTTATACTAAGGATGGTTTTAGTTATATTTTTTCACCTATAAGAGTGGATGATATTTATTATTTTGTGACAATAGATGTTTTTTGAAATAAGATTCATTGTCAGTTAAAATTGAGGGTTGATAAATCAATTAATTTAATAACATATCGACATATTCAATATCTTAAATGATTATGGAACACTGAGTTCCCTCTGGTTGATGATGAGGATTGGATGGATGCATCATTGTTATTCATGAAATAGTGCACTAATGGTTTGAGGGAATTATATGTGGTGATTTATAATATTGATATAGTGCAGCCTAAAACTACAGAACAATATTTTATGATCTCTATAGAATTTGGTCCTTCACAACACCCTCATTCATTACCTCCTCATATGAATCCTGAGATAGAACCCAGTCTTGAAGAAACTGGTCATCATTTGGAAGGAAATGTTGGAGAAATCCCTATGTGTACTTCGGATATAATGAGTGGAATTTTAATTTGGGGATGAAGTATCTACAGAGACATAGGCAGATGATTTGGGGGAGGTTGATGTGGGGAATTTACCTTCTTAAGTTCCTATGATAGACAAGCATCCACCAGTTAGTTGTAATCATCATTTATTATTGACTCCCATAGTAAATAGAATTCTGGGTGCACAACATTTTAATTAGGATGTCATTACACCAGCTACTGAATTGCTTCATATTATAGGGAATAGATCCACATCAACAGATAACATAATATTTTTTGGGTAGTAAAGTTAACATGAAAATATGATAAAACAATACCATATAGATAGACATTTCACATTTGTGTTTGATGTATCAAAGAAGGAAAAATATCTCATTTGATGTGAAAATTAGGGGTCATAATGTAAATTTTGATTGAGAACAATATATGATAAATATTTTTCATATTGCAAGATAACCAAATTAGATGGCACAAGCACTTGCGTAGATCCATGATTTTCGTAGTATCACTCTTCCCTTTATGCATAGTTTATATCAACTATTATTATATAGATGATCTGAATGTGTCAGGACATTCCTACGGCCCTTTTTCATGAATTAATACAACATTTATTTAACTATAAGATATCCTAAGACAAAACATAGAATGAAAAATAAAATGAAATTTTGAAATTGTTTGGTGATTGGGATGAATCATATGAAATGTTTCCACAACAAATGAAATTGTTTTCTATCAATAATTATATTGGTTATCATTTGGACATTGTTGATCATTTCACCCCAAATCACTGAGTTTATCAATCAAAGGTGAAGTTCAATATGCTGTTTTGGACATTTGTTCCATGTATTGATGTGTTTCCTTATGGTAAAAATTTCATTTAGGTCGGTGGCACGTTCTATTATGGAATGTGTACATGTGTTCTACTTATTGCTACCACACAAAATGACAATACTTCTCCTCTACCACTTGCATCCTCTATTGTTGAAAAGAATAAATAATAATCAAGGGAGTTGATTTTTGGCATGTATATGCATTCATATCACAGAAAACCAAGGAGTGTGTCTGAAATTTGATCATCATCAGGCCATTATAGTGTCCTGTAATAGTGATGGTGTTTCATAGAGAGAAATTAATGCCTATAATTTATATTTCATTTCATATATTTCAATTAACACTACTGGAAAAACGACCTATACCCACGGTTCAAAACCGTGGGTATAGCCCCCAAAACCGTGGGTATAAGCTATACCCACGGTTTTGGGAACCGTGGGCTGGAATGGCGTCGGGATAGGGGTCTTGACCTATACCCACGGTTTGGTAGAACCGTGGGTATAGGTGGTTCACACATGAAACCGCTGCTGTACAGCGTGGCATGGGGTTTTCCCACGGTTTGAAAACCGTGGGAAAAATTTATATTCAAAAAAAAAGCTCAGCAGGTTTCGAACCCGCGCCATGGAGAACAAATACGCGCAGCAACTGACCAGCGGACCAACCGAGCTATTATACTTATATGTATATAATGATTATTCTATATTAATATATTAATACTGATGCGGTTATTAAAAAAAGGGAACTGCCGGGTTTCGAACAGGGGACCGGGAGGGAGAGAATACGGCGGCGAACCAACTAAGCTAGACCGATTTTGTTAATTTAAATATACAGTGTTATACTTATATTAATATTGTTGAAATATTTAAAATTACATCCTGCCGAGTTTCGAACAGCGCACTTTCCAGAACTGAAAGACTAACTAAACCAACACACCTAGCGAATTTATGTTCATTAATACCAGTATATGTGTAATTAAATTATTTACAACATTGTTCCCACGTAAAATTTATTTCGTCCCGCGCAATTTTTTTCCCATTCCCTCCACCCGCAATAACGCGGGAAACCTATACCCACGGTTTTGAAAACCGTGGGTATAAGTCTTTGAAAAAAATACCCCCTATACCCACGGTTTTTAAAAACCGTAGGTATAGGTTTCCAAAGCAATGCCTATACCCACGGTTTTGGAAAAACCGTGGGTATAGGTCTTCACCAAAAAAACTATACCCACGGTTTGGTCCAAACCGTGGGTATAGGGTACCTATACCCACGGTTTTCCAAAACCGTGGGTATAGGTTCCCATACTATACATATACCCACGGTTCTGGAAAACCGTGGGTATAGGGGGGACCTATACCCACGGTTTTCTGAAAAACCGTGGGTATAGGCCCAATTTCCAGTAGTGTAATGTTCAAAATAATTTCATATATGAGGAAATAAAGAAGGTGATCATCAATTTGGGTATGTTTTTCAAAACCTATTTTTTTAGAAATAAAAAATAATATCCTTTTAAATACTTTATTCTCTTATGGTTTCAACATACGATCCCTAATAAGATAGGTTTGATCAACATTTTAATGAAATTTGAAGGGATGATGAAGATGAGTATGATTATGTGATGACGATTTCAATGGATTAATGGTCACTAGTATATGATGGTGGTAGAGGTTATGGCCATATGACCACTAATATAGTGGAGTGAATTGATGGGGTCCTCAACGGTGTGTGAAAACAATCGATCACTGGGTTAGTGAAAGAGAAATTTTATAGATGTGTGATGAACATTGTTGAAAGGTCCCAATAGGCCTATCAGGGGATGAAATATGGAATGTGTTTTACTCAGCATTTCCAAAGTGACAATGATCAAATACTACATGACACATCAAAAATGAGTGTTCAAAACTTTTATTGTGTACATAGCCGCTTTCAGGTATGAGAGTGCTATGACCAGGTTATATGTAATATTGGTCATATGCTGGTGTTCATGTTAGATAATATCAATTATTATTAAGGAAACATCTAGGCATTGATATATCTTTGTGCACATGTTGTCGCAGTTTTTGCATCGCCAAACATATCATGAGAGCCTTATTATTCCCTAGTGTATCACATTAGCTCTCTGGTTAACTGTTATACTAAATCATGGATTTCTGTTGGTGAATTTCATTCTATCACATTATATGTTGATCATCCGACAGTCATCCATGATATTTATAGGTTTCATAATATGATTTTCTTTTTTATTTTTTTATTTTTTTATTTTTTTCAATTTCATCCATTTTTTAAACTATTGGATTTATTTTACCAGGTTGTTCCCCCAGGGAAGACCAAAATCTACTTGAATCACAAATGATATGGACTGTACTCAGTAATGGGGGGGACTACGATGAAAATAATTTAATATGGAAGTGAATACTTGTAAGATATGTCCCCAAGTAGAGGGACAGAGCTCCACTTCCAATCATTCATGATCGAATAAATGCATATTGTCATGAATGTGTATATTTTTTATATGAAGATGTTTCATTAATGAATCATTTTATACTTGAATTTCTTCATTTATAACTCATTTCAATTCTAGTTTTTTTTCATTTCTTTATAATATCTGAATTTTTTCATAGTATAAATATTATAAAAATAAACAAACAAAAAAAATGAATATATCATGAAGACACATATTCTATGTGGGTTTTTCATCATATTTTATTTATATAAAAATATTTAGAATAAATTAATCTTCATTGGTGAGCAATAAAAAAATGAATTCATATACTAAACCAACAAAATTGGCCTTATATGTTTACTTATCTATTTTTTCATCATAATTCTAAATTAAACAAGCTAATTGTATACATAATTTTGCTTGTTGTAATTTTTTTAAAAAAATATTACAAATTTTATTGATTTCACTATAAAGAAGTAATAATGATATCATTTGTGAATATGGAAGGCCCTCTATTTCTCACATTCCAGGATAGGCATGTTGCATGAATGGTTTTAAAGGGACATCCAGTGCATCCTTTGATTCCAAAGAGGCCTTTGAGTGGTGAGGATTTCTTATGATCGGTAGGCTAGGATTTTTTTCTCTTGTTTCACCCCCACCCCTCCTCTGGCGTGAAGTAGTGTAGGTTAGTTTCTTTATCCTTAGATAAGTGTCTACGTGAATCAGTGAGGATATCTGAGATCTCGTTCAACACCTCTAGACCCAGGCTTGGAGAAGGTTCAGGCTTCGGCTTCAGCTTCATCAGCCTAGTGGGTTTGACCAGTGATAGTGTGGATTTGGATTCGTCGCCCAATTTGGATAGATATTTCACTCAGTGAGGCATGGATCTAGCTTTTTAATCCCTTTATGAAGGATTTTTTCCATGATTGAGCTTGGTTGGGAATCGTTTGTGGCCTCGACATAGAAGGATTGATTAGGCGAGCCTTGGCCCTGGTCCCAATGTGGCATCGATGGGGGGAGGTTCTTCCTGAAAATTCATTTCAAGTTCTATTTTGGTGTTTTTCCTTGTTTGATGTTGAATGTGTTGAGTTCTTGGGAATTGGTTCGCTTGTTTTGGTGTATGTTGTGAATATTTTGTCGCTACTATCCCTCCCTTCTGGGCTCTCCCTGCTCTCAGAGTGGCCCATATCCATTCATTGTATATTCTCCCTCAGTGTGGAGATGGGTCCTCTAGTCCTAGGTGATGATAGTTCAGGTTCATGTACATCATATAGTATTCCATTTTTTTCGACGATTGTGGTGCCAATGGGATTGTGATTGGGTTTGATGGGCTGTATATGCAGAGGATCATGAGTTTGTGAATATTTGATGCATGATGATGGTCTACTTGGAATTTTTTTTGTTTTTTGATCATTTTAATGGTGTGATTTTATACATGGATAGAGATTTTTAGTTCAAGGATGGAATTTTATTGTCCTGCAGTTTGTGGTTTAAGAGTCATTGAAACAATTCTCTTACAATAATTTCTTCAGATGGGGTTAAGAGAATTGGTTTTTTCCTAGTTTTTACTTTTGGATTTGGATGTTTGAGAGGTTATGGCTTTACCATCTGTTCTATTCTCATGCATTCATGCACGTGACTACTTTTCATGAAGCAATGAGTAGGATAACTGGTTTATTTTGTATGATGCTGGGTAGGAGCCCTTCTGTGTAGGCTTGAATGAGTTTTTTAATCTTAAATTTTTGTATCGTGGTCTGTTGAATATTTTTACTTCTTTTAAGTCATGTATGGTTTCTCAATTTTTCCTCAAAAGTAACTGAATAATAAAAAAGTAATCTTTAGTCAGTCAGTGCCTCCTTTGAGTTTATAAAGATCTCACCATTTCCATCAAGCTGCACTACCTTCATATATCATCCTCCATCTTCATTGGGATGGGTTCTATTGTGTAGAGATGTTAGAGTTCACCATTTCAGGCATTAGATCAATGATAGACTCGTAGAGACATAGATTATATAGTCAAATATATTCCACTTAATATAGGGGATATGAGTATTACACTACAGTTTGTGTCCATTATGTTGGTCCTCCCCATCAACCATGCGACATTGACAGTCCGAGTTAGAGAAGATTGGTTTGAGGTGCGTCATAGATTATTGAGCATTGAGGACCGTGAAGATGGTGGGTCTGTGATAGGTAGTAAATTACACATCCTAGGGATAGAGCCACACTTTGTACATCTATTAAAGGATTCTGATGAGATCATCATACTATGATTTTCATGATCATACATTTTGAGGCAGATCAGTGGAATAATTTCCATTTATCATTTCACTAAATTTTTACATCTAATGTATTTACCTTTACTGTAGGACTTGAATGAGGCATGCCAAAATAGTTGGGGGGGGGGGTCTTCCAATATCACATATACATACAACGTGCTATGAATCACATGTATCATTAATAAAATGTTTTTCACAGAATGCATTATTCTAATAAGATGTGTATATGAGGTCACATCCCTCGTTTAGCTCCACATGAACAAGTACCATTTCCTGTAGATATTGTATCAGAGTCTCCACATGGATGATGGTATGTTATTCCTTCCTTTAAATTCCTAAATCAATTTTATAAATTTCTATTATGAAATATAAAAAAATCTTATCTATATGTCGATTCAGGAACATAGACATTCATATACAGCCTGACACGATGCCCATGCCTATAGTATTTTGTTGGGGAGTCTTCAGCTAGACGACATAAGTTGTTATAATTTATATAGTTAAATCAATATTCTTTACTATACATGTATTAATTTGTAAATTTATTATTTATTTAATTTAATATTACATGGATTTCATATTCTGATGATATCATCTAGAGACTTCCACAGAATTCTATGGTGATGCTTGCTATCGTCTTATGAATCATTCCATTGATTCATTTTCATATTGTTGAGTGGAATCAGATTGATCGGGTTATGAGGCATTTCAGATTCCTTCAGCCCATTCCTACACCACCTAGTTAGTTACATTCACTTCATTACCTGATGATATTAGGGAAGCACGACTTTTATTGGAGTAGGTATCTTGTAGGATATATTGATCTATATGAAAAATGACATGAGTCCAGATTAAGAGGGGTGGGAGAATACATATGAGTTTATTCAATTAGCTAGATTGTGTACACTAGTATTGAAGGTCCTTGGTGAGATTTCATACCAGACAGTAATGAGGCTTTAATGACTTGGTAATCATTCTTCATTACACTATTGAATAGATTTTTTGTAAACATTACTTAAGAGTAGAATTTTGCTTCAGAGAATGCTCATATCACCCATCTACTTCAAATCGATGATCAAGTAGAGGGAGGCACATTTGACCAAGCATATTTTAATAGAGTTGTGAGAGAGTAGGTTCCTATCATGGACTATATTTATCATTGGATTTTCTATGATCGTCCAAGTGATTCTAAAGCTTCTTATCCTGATATAGACGTTTGAGGAGTGAGGACCCTATTATGGATACTAATGTCGCACAAGATGAGGGTGTTCATCATGATTAGAAAAATGCTCTTATAGCTCCCCAGCCATAGCCAGTGTCATAAACGCAAAAAAGGGTTGCTATCATGACATATTGTTCTACACAAATAGGCAGTGTTTGGATTGAGCTTGATACATTATTAGACTCTGATTTACCGACATTCATACCACAACATTAATCTTGTTCATATGTTGGTGAGACTCCCAGCCAGTAGCCACTATCCTTAGTTGCGGGACATGGTACAAGTGGAAATGTTTTATGTCCACCGCCTTCCATAAAGGATTATGTGGAGTTGGGTGCCGACAATGATCCGTATAAACAACATACACAAGAGCAGATACCTAGACCGATACGATGTGGACGCATCGTATATATGCTTGGTTATGGCATAGAGCAGCATCCATGCCACAAACATAGATTAGATTGATGATACCTATTATATTTTTTTTGAAATAATTATTTATACATTATTTAAAAACCTGCTAATATATTACATAATGTTTCATACATCAATTAATTCCTATAATCAGAAATTCATACAAATAATTTTCAATAAATAAGAAACATTAATATTAATAACTGAATTGGTAATACTAATAATTATTGTTTTCTTTTCATATTAATACTTAGTATTATTATCCAGATATGTATAATAAATAATATTCTTAAATTTATTATTAAATGTTAATTATTTTAATTATTCTGTACAAAATAAATATTATAACTATTTAATAATTAATTTTAGAATATTATTTATTATATATAATATGGATTATAATTCTACGTATTAATATAATAAATTATAATCTAAAATTAATTGTTAAATTGTAAACATATCAATAAATATGACTAAATATAAATTAAATATTCATAAATATTCATGAATATTAATAAATATTAATAGATATTACTAAATGTTAATAAATATTCAAAAATAATAATATTTACTTATATTTAATAATATTTATTTATATTTATGTATATTTATTTAATTCATATCAATTATTTATTATTATTTATTAATTATTATTGATATTTATTAATATTTATTTAAAATTTATTAACCTTTAATAAATATCTCTTTATATTCATTAATATTTAATTAATATTTATATTCATAATAAAAGAGGGTCTGACCTTCAACCTGTTAAATAAATTATTAAAAATAATGAGTATTTATTAAATATTTATTATTATTAAATTTATATTTAATAATATTCATGAATATTTATTAATATTTACTTAACTTTTACTAATTTTTAATTAATATTTAAAAAATTATAAATGTTGAAAAATATTTTTTTGATATTTATTTATATTTGTTAGTTTTAAATTTATATTTGTTATTATTTAATTAATATATATTATTATGTATTTATATTTATTTATATTTTATAAATATTGATGAATTTTTAATTAGTATTTATTTATATTTAGTTAGTATTTATTAATATTTAGTTGACTTTTATTACAATAATTAATATTTATTTCCATATATAATTATTATTCTATTTATATGTATTTATTTAGTAATATTTATAATTAAAAAAATTATAGGAAGAATGAAGGTTGTTTCCTCTTCTTCGAGAAAAATCACACAGGAAGAATGGAATTTATTCACGCTTCCTAGAGAGAGGAGAGGTGTGTACAACGTCCACACTTCTCTAGACACCTTTTTTAAAATGACTCTAACCCTATCCCTTTAAAAAAAATTAAAAAAATCCCATTTACAAATTTTATCCTCCCCAGTTATTCATTCAACCAATGCTGAACATTTTTTATTTAAGAATAATTATTTTGATGCTAGAATTTTATTTTAACACATAGAAATCAAAAATAATTAATTCCATCCTAACTTTAAATGTCACATTCATAAAATTTAATAAGATATAATAATTTATCTTGCACCGGAGTGACACAATACCTAAAATTACATAATGTTTTCTATACATTCATTTTTATCTTTATAGTAAAATATATATTTTTTCTACTCAAAATAAATAATGATTTTATATGGAAAGTTGTGGTGTGTATAATTTGACTATTAGTTTTCAATATTTTATTTACATCTCAAATGTTAATATAAATGTTGTAATCACCTTCTCAATGGTTCTGGTAGACCATTTTAAATATGGTATATAATGTTTGATTTTTATTTTATTCATCATTTCTATAATACGATATATACTCACTGATAAATAATAATATAGTGTCCTCAACCTTTTTCTTGTTTATTACATTATTTTTATCATAATTAACCATTAAATAGAAACCACGGATCATAATGTCTTATGTCTTTACATGATTAGGTACATAAAACTGAAAATAAGCGAATAGAATAAAATGTCTATTTTTTAATCATCCATAATGATATCCTAACTTCCATTGAGATCTTACATCTGCATAGCATAACATGGGAAATTTGGGTAAAAAGGATGATTTAATAAGACTATTAAGGGAATAAACATATAAATAAAGTATTGCATATGGGTTTGAAGGCATAACATGATGGAATAAAAATGAATGAATGAACATAAGGAAGAATAAAATGTTTAACTGTGGTATCATAGTAAATGTGGAAAAAACATAAAACATTATATAAGAATGAGTCACGGTTAATCACCAAGACTATTTCATATGATTATCAGGAGTCATGGATAATAAACATGACTATTTCACATGGTCTGCACGAGTCAAGGCTAGCCACCAAGACCATTGAAGATGATGTCTCAGGAGACTAAAAATTACCCAATGAATTGCAGTGGTATCTTGGCACACCCATCATAACATGATAATGCATTTGTGTGACACATTATGAATCAAACATAACATAAAAACATAAGGTTTACCCATGGGAAAAAAATCTGTATCATAATCATGTTATAAGGAATAATTAACAATAACATCATAATGGTGTCCATGAAAGAATGAATTTAAAACATTAATGGAAATAGATAATGTAAAATGTGAATATATCATGATAAGTGGTGTCAAATTAATGTGAAAACATGTAAAATGAGTGTTTAAGAAATCCACTCTAGTGTGGTTTAAGGGAAAATTTTATCAATTCTTCAAAAAGAAAACAGAATAATTATTTTTAAAACCCCATAAATGAACCAAGATTTATTTTCATTAAAAAATAAGTAATTTAATAAAAATAATGGTATCTTAAAATATATTAATTACAGTACTTGAAAATGGGTAAGAAATTGAAAAGTTACTTTAAATCAAGCATGCTTCACAAGAGGAATTTAGAAGGAAACTTTATAAATCATATATTTCCCCATAAAATAAAGAATAATTTATCTAGGTACATATTATTGAAACATATAGACATAATTTAGAATAATTATACAAAAATAAATAATAATTACATTGGGGTAAAGAGAGGGAAAGCATAACCTGCGGGAAATGGATGTTTGAAATGAATCCCTTACCATATGTCCAAAAGTGTTCTGCACTAGAACATAATGTCCTAGATAATCAAATTAAATCCATTAATTAATTAATTATAACCTTTTATAAATTTATTTTATTTATTATAATTTTATTATGTTCATTTAGGGACTTTTTGAAAAGATATGAGATACAATTTCTTCATTTTAAAGTGTTCGTTTCCATGGTTTTCCTGATTGCATCACTTGTATACATGTATGGAAAATCAAGTAAAATGAGAATAGTTGTGCATAATTGAAATTTTATGTTATTAATTAACATACATAATATTAAATCATCTTATATATCATTTATTTTCCAAATTTTTAGATTATTCATTAGATAAAATGTTAGTGATAATTCTTTACATTAATTTGGTGACTTTCCGATCATCTCAAACATGTTTTTTTCTATTAATTAATATTATGTATATTTACTAGTTTGATAATAATAAATAGGATTTAATAAATATATTATAATATATTATAACCATAAAAAATTTCATTACCATCAATGAAGGTATAATTGAAAAATGAAAACACATCGTCCATTAAAGAGGTAAATAGGCACCTCACAGACAATGTTTTCATTGTTATCATAAAAGGAGAGGGGTATATAAATGATGATAGGTTGTTCGGTTATCAAAATAAAATTCAATTATATAATATATTCTAGATTTATATTGTAAATTGGATTATGGGAGTTTAATAGAGAAACTGAAAATAAATGAAATTGATAAGAAATTAAATAAAAAAGAAAGAGGTTTTTACCTCTTGAATTCCTCCCCGTGAGAACCTCCATTGGGGAATTGGATATTTTATCATTTTGATACCATTTTATCATGGAAATGGGTAAGATATATGGTAGTATTATTGGGTATAATTTGTAAAATCTTTAAGGCTTTTTGGTGTTAGGAGAATAGGTGGTGAGAGGTTGTATTTATAGTAGAGGAGAGTGGTGTTTTTTGATTATTTTATTCATTTGTTTAATATTTTGGATCAATACTATGAATATTGTGGATTCTTGTGAATATGTAGAGTTATTTGTGAACTTGAGTTCAAAAAAAATGTTCTTTCATCATCCGTACTTCATCCATGACTCCATAATTCATGTATTTAGCGTATACGTTGAATTACAATTTTTCACTATTCACAAAATGAATCAACTATTTCAAAAAAATAAAAAAAAAATAATGATAACCTTTTTTCAAAATTTTGAATTAAAAAATGGAATCCATTTTATGAAAATTATTTTCAAAATATAATAAACTTAATTTTTAAGTAAAATAATCATCTATTCGAAAAATAATAATTTTAAAATGATAACAGGTTTTATAACACATTAAAAAATTAATTAAGGTATCATAAAATTATTTTATAATAATAACACAAAAAAATTATCTTATTATTTTATTTTAAGAAAATAAATTTTCTTTTAAATCATTATATTAATGATAAAATTGTAAATAAACACTTATGTTGCAAAAAAATATCAAAACATAATTTATCATTTTAAAAAAAAAAAATTTTTAAGATGTAAATATATCATATATTCATTTATATGAATCGAAAATTTTATTTATACTTTCATATGTGAGGTTACTATTATATTGTATGATTTACTATTCCAAAGGTTCACATTACTATTCTAAAGTTGAAGTTACTATTTTATTGGTAAAGGTTTCCTATTTTATAGAAATACCAATTATTTAATTAATTATTCATTCATAAAGTTTTTATTGTGGAATCTATGTGATATTTATGTGATTTATTTCATGTAAAATAATAATAAAAAGGTAATTTCCGTTGATAAAATTAAGGGTTTTTACATTCTTCCTCCCTTATAGAAGTTCTCCCTCAAAATTATATTTTAAAAACTAAGGTGAAAATAGGTGAGGGTATTTCTTCTTTATTTCTTCCTCTAGTTCCCATGTTTCCACTTAATACTTATGGTTACACCATTGTAATTTTACTAGGTGAGTAGTCTTATTGTGTATAACTTTATCTCTATGGTCCAAAATATTCCCGGTTTCTCCTAATAAGAGAGATCGTTTTCCAATTGTACCACCTTTAAATTAAGTACTTGTAAGGATTATGGTATGTACTTTATCAAGAGGGATACATAGAATACATCATTTTATTGATACGTAGTTGTTGGAAGTTCTAGTTGGTAGGAAAACATCGATATGATCAAGAATCTCAAAGGGACTGATGTACCTCATACTTAGCTTTCTATTCCTTGTGAATCTCATGATCCCCAAGCATGGAGATGTATGGAGGAACACCATGTCTCCATCTTTAAACAATAGGTCCCATCGATGATTGTATGCATAACTCTTCTGTTGAATCTAGGATTCCTCCATGTAATGTTGAATTTTTTTACCTTTTCCACAATTTCTTCAACTATTTCTGGTCTTAAAATCTTACATTCACTAACATGATCCCATTATTCCTATATTCTGCAACTTTTCCCATAAATATCATCATATGGAGACATTTAGATGCTTGAATGGAAACTATTGTTGGAAAATAACTTGAATAGAGATATATGTTGGTTTCATCATCCATTAAATTCCATAGAACATGCCTTTAACATGTCTTCCATAATATTAATAGTCCACTTATATTGGCTATCAATTTGAGGATGATAAGTTGTATTGAATTGCATCTGAGTGTTTATAGCATGTTAGAGAATTTTAGAGAACATAGAAATAAATCTCAGATCTCGATCAAATATAATTGATATAGGTACTCAATGAAGCCTTACCACTTCTATAATGTAAACTCATGATATTTTATCTAATGATAAGTCCTCTAGAATTGTGATAAAGTGGCCTATCTTTATATGAATACCTATAATAACACATGTAGCATTGTTTCATATAGATGTCATTGGAAGTATGGTAACAAATTCCTTAGTGGTTCTTTCCCAATTCCATGTTGGTATGGGTAATGTTTGCATCATGACCTTATACTTTTTCCTTTCATACATCACATTTTTACATACTAGACACTTTGAAGTTCACTTAGCGATATCCTTCTTCATATGTTCCCAATAATAATTCTCTCATATTTCTCAATATATCTTTGTGCTTCCTAGGAGAATAAAAAATGTTGATATATGTGAATCATCCAAAATATATTTCTTTATCATTGGATCTTCTGGTACACATAATTATGACATAAATCTCATGACTCCTTCCAGATCCATTTTAAACACTGATGATTTCCAATTTCTGATAGCTTCCACATTCTTCTGAATTTCTATATCATTCCTTTGAGTATCCTTTATTTTCTCCATAAGGTATACTTGAGAAATCATTTGAGAAAGTTTTTATGGTATTCCTTCCTTAATGATTCCCATGTACATCATATTTTTCAGGTCTAATAATATTGGATCCTTCTCAATTCTCACCATTGATAAGGTTATTGGATCCTTTCAACATAGAGCATTTACCACTTTATTTGCCTTACCAGGATGGTAGTGTATTGAGTAGTCATAATCTTTGTTGGCATCTAATCATCATCACTGGTGAATGTTAATCACTTTCAATGTGAATATATATTTAAGTCTCTTATTATTAGTATATATCTCAGACCTCATCTCATAGAGATAATGCTGCTATATTTTCAATGCAAAGATCATAACTGTCAACTCCAGATCATGTATGGGACAGTTTTTCTCATGAAATTTTACTTACCATTAGGAATTGGCTATCAATTTATAATTTTAAATTAGTAAATATCCTAATACCTTCTTTAAGAATCGTTGAACACCATAAATATTACCACACTTTTAAGGAGTGTGAGTATTGGTATAGTGATAAGCCACTTTTTAAACTCTTTAAAGAAATCATCACATTCACTAGTCTATAAAAATAGTAATCCCTTCTGAGTTAGCTTTGTTAGTGGGTTTGAAAATCATGATATTTTCTTCAAAAATCAATATTAATACCCAGGTAAACAAAGGAAACTATGTATCTCCATTACAAATATTGTCTTAAGACACTCTTCAATTACCTATGTATTAGAAGGGTCCTTAGATGTCCCTTTTTTGGTGATAAGATTCCCCAAGAATGATACTTCCACTATCCAAAAATCACATTTACTTTAATTTTTATATAGTTTCTCATGGTTTCAGGAACAATAGAAGAATATAGAGGAAGGTGATATATTAAAATTTATTTTTATAATTGTTTCCCAAAACTAAGACCGAGGATCTTGTATGGAAAATTGATAATAAATTTATTTAATATATAAAGAAATAAATACATGGGCTTAGGAACGTTCATCATTAGTGGATGTTGATCATCCGAAAAGACCCTTTCAGATTACCTTCATTTCATTGTGAGGATCCAAGGATATAATCCCTCTAGCAGGGATCCACTCATGCTCCAATGATCTCCAAGAAACATCACGTGATCTCTGGTTGCAAGAATAGCAAGTCAAATGTCTTGTATTGTTCGTTCATGATCGTTTGATATTCAGTATTGAATAAATCTCTCTTTCACTTCTTCTTCTTGAGAGGAATAGAGAAGGAGGAGTTGGGGGAGAATTTTTTATGTGCGATAATTATCTATTCTTAATTTCATATGACCTACAAAATAAACATAACTGCATATTTATAAAGTTGGGATTTAAGTTAAAATACTTTTTAATTTCAAATCGTCCATTAAATAACATTTATTACAATCAAAAAATCCCATTTTTCATCAAAATAATTATATAATTATTATTTTTTGGCAAGCACCAACTTTGTAAATAAAAAATATTTTATAATGTTTTTTTATGTAAAATTTTCCACCGAACTCAGTCTTGATCCATTAAAACTCTTCTAGAATTTATTAAAAACCCAAATATATATTTTATTAATAAAATAATTTTTTATTCACAATTTGGTGAATAAATATTTTTTTTATAACTCGGTGAATAAATATTTATTTAATTTTTTTGATCAGTATAACTTGAATAAAATTATACCTCAGCCTTTAGAATAATATTTATTCCAATAATTAAACTCAAATAGAATATAATTGAGATCAATGGGAACACATAGTTTGTGACCATCTAGGATTATTTCTCATTGGAATTAGGTTTACTTTCTTATATTCTAAGATTACTATCTATAAATAGTTCAAGTAACCCAAGAGAAAAAACATAATGTTCCAACATCGAAAACCACATATGAATTCTCACTACGTAATATAATTACTTTTTCATAATATCTCATCAATAAGGATTCACATCTGTGTTGCCAACCTATATTCTCAATATGTCTTTCTTTGATTATCTAAAATAAACATGTCATTACATCTTTTCCATGGAATTTAATTCGATGATTTTATTCCAATCAAAGGACTGGGATATAAGCTTCTATAAAGATGGAAGGGACAAATCCTTCCTTTACTTATTCAATAATGACATGTAACTCGTGGCATACCCAATATATCAATCTTATCCATGAAATGTAATCATCATGGTTTACAAAATACATATAGATACTAGAGTTGTAACATGTATTAATAATAATCTTAATGTATAAGTATCATCACACATGCTCGTAGATAGAAATATCTAGTGACACCAAAATATGAAAAATTCATATTGGCTGGTATGTTCTCATAATATCCCTTCTTAGAGATTACCAAGTCCAAACTTCATGGGAATAATCCTCATCTACCTATAATAACTCACACTTGACAACCTTTGTACTATGTGTCCCATCATATCACATTATCCAACCCTAGAACATTATTTGAAAATATCATCATAGCATATCAAGGTTCTAATAATAGTATGGAACAACTATGACCTTATCAATGTGATGTATGGTGTAGGAAATTATTACATTAGAGTCATGCATAACAACAAAAATATGTAATAAGAAGTTTTATTAACATTTAATACATTGGATATTCATGTAATAGAAGTATAAACAATTGTTCCTAGGACTCCAAATCTAAAAAAACTCCCACTTAAACTAGGTCCAACTACCTATGAACTTCAGTCCACTAGACTTAACATGATAGTCTTGTTTCTACTAAGTTCAGGATTTAGTCAAGGGATCTTTCATGTTGTCTTCCATGAAAATTCTTCTCTCTACAACTTCACCTCTAAGAGAAAAATCTGACTAGAGATGATACTTCTGAAGTATGTGCTACATCCATTGATGTGTCCTTGTCACTTTTTAAAGATTCATCATTGCAGTATTGTCACAATAGAGTGTGATAGGATATTTACTAATAAGTATCACATCAAACTCTTGAATGAATTTTCACACCCATATTTCTTTTTAGTTGCCTCATATGTTGAAATATACTCGGACACTACATTATAATATGCAAACATAGTCTTATTTAAGCTCTTATACCTCACAACTCCTCCATTAAATGTGAAGATGTATCCCATTTGTGACGTTATGACATCTTGATTAGTTTGGAAACTAGAATCTGTATATCCCCTGATGACTAGTTCCCCATATCCTCCATAAACTAAGAATATATCCTTAGTACGCCATAAATACTCAAGGATAGTCTTGACTTCCATCCAATGGGAGGCACCTTTATCAATATAATATATTCTTAATGCACATAACGTGTAGGTGGAATCTAGCCTAGTAGATATCATAACATATATGATTGACCCAATCGATGATGCATATGGAATCCTTGTAATTTGGTTTCTTTTCTCATGTGTCTAAGTACACATCTTTCTGGAAAGAATAATGCCATGTTAAGATGGAAACAACCCCATCTTGGATTCTTCTATAATAAATATCCTCAGTACCTTTTCATTGTATGTACTTTACCTTAGTTCGACCAACCTATTTGATATATCATGACGAATCATGATCCCAAGAATATATGATTCTTCACCTATGTCCTCCAAAAAGAATCATCTATTCAACCACATCTTAATTGATAGTAATACCGGTATTTCATTTCCAATGAGTAATATCTCATCAACATATACTACGAATAAAATGACTACACTCTCACAAAACCATTTATAGACACGTGGAATGCATTCATTCTTGATGAAACCAAATTATATTATGGACACATAAAACTGAATGTTCCATTACCTAGATGCTTTCTTTTATCCCTAAATGGATCTTTTCAACTTCCATATATTTTTGGAATCATTTGTAGTCACAAACTCTTCAAGTTGTGTCAAATAGAAATCTTCTTGAAGGTTACTATTAAGGAATGATGTCTTGACATCCATTTTCAAAATATCATAATCATGGAAAGTCATAATGGAAAGTAGAGTTCTTATGGATTTAGCATTGTAACTAGTGTAATGGATTCATCTTAGTCAATTTTTTGATACTAGTTAAACCTTTTACAACCAGTCATGCCTTACAGATACTGAATTTTCCTTCCATAACTTGTTTCTTATTGAATACCCATTTATAACCAATCATATTTACATTTACTGTATAGTTTTCCAAAATCCATACTTTGTTTTGGTACATGGAATCCCTTTTAGAAATCATGTATTCTTGTCACTTGGAAACGTTTTTACCACTTAATTCTTCCTTATAGGTTTGAGGATAATTATTATCAACTAATAATGAGTCACCATCCTTAGTGAATGGAAGACCATACTATTCTAGTTCTTTAACATCACTAGTACTCCTACATAGTAATTGTGTCTCTGGAAAAATTTCTTTCTTATGTGGGACTTTGTGGAAGTTATTTATGTTCCAACACTTGTGTATCTTGATCCTAAACTTCATCATAGTCTACCTGACTCCCACTATCTATTTTAGTGAAAATATATTCCCCATTTAATATGTTACATCTATTAACCACAACCTTTTTGTCTGAATAATTGTATAGGTAGCATCCCTTTTTTTCATTGGGATATCCTATAAAGATACACTTTGTGCCTCTAGGTGAAATATTATTACCTCAATAGGCCTTAGAAAATGATTTGAAACCCCACACATGTTTGTAAGATAACATGGTGTTCTTTACATTCCATAATTGGTATGGTATTCCACCTTTTCTGTTAGTTAGCACTAAGTTTAGTATGTATGTTGTTTTTTGTAATGTGTATCCCTCAAAGGATAATGGAATACATGCAGAAAACATCATTTATCTTACCATGTCCAACAATGTGGGGTTACTCCTTTAACTTAAATCATTCCACTAAGGAGTATAAGGAAGAGTGAGTTGAGACAAAATCCTAAAATCCCATAGATAATCAATGAAGTATTGATTTAGATATTCTCCACCACAGTTTGAGTGATATTTCTAAATCTTCATGCCAAAACAATTCTTAACTTCAATATTATATTCCATGAATTTATCAAAATAATCCAACATATTCCTAATTATGTAGACATATCCACATCTACTAAAATCATCAGTAAAATTTATGATGTTTGAGTACCCACCCCTTAATTCAATAGTAAATGGTCAAGACACATCGGTAAGAATGAATTTGAGACGATCTTTACCCCTTTCACCTTTCCCACTATATGTGGATTTAGTCATTTTTTCTTGTAAACATGCATGACATACACCAAGTGGTTTTAGTTCAAAGAATTTAAATATCCATCTAGATTTAATTTAGTCAAGTTCTTTTCATTGTCATGACCTAGCCGGTGATGGTAATGTTGGGTGTCGTATGAGTCATGTGAAGTAATTTTTTATTGATTTACATTATTTGGTTTGTGTTATCCAACACATAAAGACCATTATTTAAATTTTTTCAACCATAAAAAATTCTATATTGATAAAAGAATGAAAATTTATTCTCAACGTTGAAAATAAATCCATTTGAATCATGTATGCATATATAAATAATGTTCTTGATAACTAAATGAACATAATAACAACCCTTTAAAACTAAGATCATTTCGATTAGGAATGTGAGGTAGTAGTACCTAATAGATACAACAGAAAGTTTATCTCGGTCGGCTGGTCGAAGATATACCTCTTCTCGGTCAATATTTTTGAATTTTCATGGTTCCTGTATTTGAATACATATGTGAGAACCACAATCTATATCTAATACATAAATTGTATAAATATATAAATTTCAATCTATAATGAATTCACCTGAAGCTTCCCCTTATTTCTTTGGTTGGGTGTAGTTTTTCTTCCAGTGACCCTTCTTTCCTCATGCGAAAACGACAGTGTCCTCTTCCATTATATTCCCCTTTATCTTCCACTTCTTAGAGGACATGAAGAATCTTTGTTCATAAAGATCTTTCATTTCCCTTTCCATTTTTCACAATATGGATGTATATTTTTCATGTTTCATAACCTTAAATACTTGTTATGGAAGGGCAGGAAGTTCTGGAAAAGACTTCTCAATATTTTTCATATTAAAATTCATAAAAAAAACTGGAGAAGCTCTAAGGGAGGGATAGTAGAATGAGGTCAGTGCCCACTTATTCATGGATTTTAAACCTAGTAACTTCTAAATGATCAGTGTACCCAATGATCAGGACTACATGAGGCCCATCTAGGGAACCCTCTCCAAGATTTCTCTAAAAGAGTCTCTTGGAAATATCAAATTGTTCCTACCTTTATCTCTCCTAGTAAAGACCGTTTGGGTGCTCAAGAATGATCTATGCATCCATGTTTTCATGAGATTTAATTAGTTTACTAGACTTCAATGAAAGAATTAAGAATTCAACATTAACTACGTCACTCAAATGGTTTTCATATACAAGAAACTCATCATCACTTCCTTCCTTAGAAGGTAGATCATGCATTGTGGATTCTAGGATGTAATATTTCCATTCATGGCATAGTACAAATTGAGGGTTCATAAACCACTCTTGGAAATAACGGTTAGTTATGATTTTATGTTTCCCTGATATTGGTCATAGGGATAGAGTGTATTATGGACATTCATTTTATTCTATAATTAAAAATAGTTGATTATTAGTACTTGGTTGATTACAAAATAAATGAGATATAATAAATTAAATGTTTTTATTTATTTATCTATTAAATATACCACTATGTTATCAATTCTCAATAGCCCTCACCATTTAACTTAGAATTTATAGATTATTGAACATTTTATTGGTAATGATCCCCACTAATTTTTATTAATGATCCAAACATTGGACACGAAAATCATAATAATGTAATTAGGTAGGAAGCCTTGCCAACTACGTACTTGTAACTCCTTGATCTATTGAGTGGGTTCCCTGATCTAGAATTCCTGACATGGATTTCCACAAAACATGCTTCCAAATTTTTATAGAACAGACATTGGCCAATATACTCAATACAATTTTTGTCATTTCAACCCAAAAAAATCATGGCAACTCCTCGATAAAAGTGTCCATACTTTTTCCATGTACTGCACTTTGTTCTATGTTCTAATTCTCAATCAAGTAATGGAAGTCTTAGTATGAATTAATATTTAACTAAGGTATTTTAATTTATTATGCAAAAATTATATCTTGTTTTATCCTTTACACATCTGGATAATATTATGTGGATGTTACTTAATTAATTATGTTAAATAAAATATTTATGCATAATTAAGTTACTAAATTTCTATATTTTCACATTAATTAATGTATTTATGTAATCATGGTCTTGCATCCATAAAATAAATAATTTCCTTGATAGAAATAATTAATTAATTAAATGACATATTCATGATCTCTATATAACGTTTAATTTAAAGAGAGAACATTAAATAAACTTTTGACCTAGGGGAAACTCCTTCTATTTTTGGTCTTGGTATGAGTTACAACATTCCACCTATATATCTATGTATCACCTGTGTTGGTGTCCTTATGGTTCTGTCTTGAACCACCTTCATGGGCTATAGTATGCTCCATTAATTTCAAATAATTATTACTCGTGGGGGAACCCAAGGATTTGTTAAAGGGGATTACATAAATATCAATGGACATATAGTTCCTATATAATAATGGAGAGAGGGATGACTCACAATCAATCATTTAATTTTATATTAATTAATTGAAAACTCATGAAATAAATTAAATTAAAACATCCAACACATACACATGTCTGGTTCAAGCTCATGTACATTCATACATGCAACGAATACGAAAAATTAAACATCAAACATTCATTTCCTTAGTCGTTATATTATTATTTAAGATAAACCAACATTAATTAATTAATTAATTAATTCCCTTTAATACTAATGATCATCCGGTCTTATTTGGAGATACCCATCATTAATGTAATTCATGGAAAATAAACAGCAGAACTGATAACGTCATATTAACTAAAATATGTTAATTTATCATTAAAATTTATTTAAAACTATTATTAAATTTTCAAACAAAAAATTGTGTGCCAATAAATAAAATAAGGTTTTAATGTTGAAATATCCAATTTAATGTATTTTTAATTTTTATCATTTATGGGAGACTACACGGTGTGTACATATAGCTACATGCCATGTTCCTCAGTTGTCGTATATCCAAGTCTCATGCATGGGGAATTAGTGTGTTAACATGGTCATACTACATTGTCTATAAATGCCAGTAACACACCATGTATCTACTTTCTGTGTGCCAGGTTGGACCATCCAACACGTGGTGTGTAATAAAAGCACCACGTGTAATTAATTTCCCGGAGCATCTAGACAAAATTTTCATGGTTATACGATATGTGATTGGGCCACACATCATGTAACCCAGTTTTACAGGAAAATGATTCGGAACTTCTCGATCGAATCCCTATTCATTTTTCATTTTTTCTTAAAACTTTAAGAAAATTAAACGTCGAACGAACATGATTAATATGTCAAGAACATGTTAATTCAAATTGGATTAAATAATGAATAACATGAAATGAAAATATAACCAAAATTGTTCATAGATAGACAATAAAATAAATATATATAAATTTAAACATGAATCCTCTGATACCAATTGATGTTTCTGAGAATATCAAGAGTGTTCTTAGGTTGGTAATATTTTAAAATTTATTATAATAATTGTTTCATGAATCCAAGAGTGTGGATATTGCAAAAAAAAATTAAAATTAATTTATTTAATATATGAATAAAAAAATACCTTGACTTAGGGACTTTTTTCTTTTGTGAATGTTGATAATCTGAAGAAAAAAACCTTTGGGATTACCTTCATTTCACAGTGATGATCCATTGATAGAATCATTCAAAATGTGATCCAAATGTTCTCATATGATCTCCCAGCAACACCACATGATCATTGGTCTCAAGCACAACATGTTGAATGTCTTGTGTTGTTCATTCTTGATCACTCGTTCTTAGATATTCATGAAATATCTCTTTCACTTCTCGTTCTTGAGAGTGAGAGAGAAGGATGATTTGAAAGATAATTCATTATTCATAACATTTATCTATTCTCAATTTTATATTCTCTTCAGAATAGACACAGCTGCCTATATATGAGTTTGTATTTAAGTTAAAATATTATTTAATTTCATATCATCTATTAAATAACATTTATTACCTTCATTAAATCTCATCCCACATAATAATAATTACATAATTTTTATTTTTTGGTGTTTGACAACTTTCATGATTACAAATATTATATAATGGTATTATTAATTAATATTTCTTACTAGACTCAGTATTACTCGGTTCAGACTCCTCTAAAATTTATTGAATAACTGAATAAATATTTTATTCATAAGTAAAGATTTTATTCACAATCTAGAGAATTAATATTTTAAAAAATATTCAATAAAAAAATTTATTCACAAGTCGTCGAATAAATATTTATTTAATTTATGTGATCAATATAACATTAATATAATTATTCCTAAAACTCAATAATAATATTTATTTCATTAATTAAACTCAAATGGAATTTAATTGAAATCAAGGAAAACACTTAATGTGTTTCCATATAGAATTATTCCTCTTTGGTATCATGCAGGGTTTCCTAAAGTACATGATTATTGTCTACCAATGGGTTAAGAAACCAAAGTGAAAGAACTTAATGTCACATAATCGACCACCACATATGAATGCTCACTATGTAATATAATCCCTTTGTCAAAATATCTCATCAAGAATATTCCACAACAATTTCTCTAACAAATATGCTCGACATGTCTTTCTTTGACTGTCTAAAATAAACATGTCGTTACATCGTGGCCATGGAATTTAATGTGATGTGTCTATTCCAATAAAAGGGTCAAGATATCAGCTTATGTAAAGATGAAAGGGAAAAATTATTCCTCGACTTATTTATTAATGACATGTCACTCCTGATTCACACAATGCATCTATCTTCTCCATGAATTGTTATCATCGTGGTTTATGAAATACATATAACTACACAAGTTGTAAAATTCATTCATATTAATCTTAAATTATATGGACCACCACAAACATTAATGGATAGGAATATCCAATGACTTAAAAAGATGAAAAGTTTCTACTAGAAAGTCTTTTTTTATAATCTCCAGTCTCGTAGATTACCAAGTGAAAACATCATGTGAAGAAGCCTCATCTACTTCTGAGTACTCGTACCTGACATCCATTATACTATGTGTCTCATCCTAGGACATTATCAAACCATATAAAATTATTTGAGAATATCATCATATCACATCAAGGATCTCATCATAGAGGGTAATTTATATGACCTAAGAAATGCATCATATACTGTATGACATTATTACATTAGAGTCATGCATAACTACAAACAATGTGTAATATGAAGTTTTATTAATATTTAGTATATCAAATATTCAGGTAATTAAAGTACAAACAGTTGATCCAATGATTCCAAATACAACAATTTATCCCTTGTCAATTTCTTCATTATAGTATTCAAATGATCCTCATATTCCTCCTTGTACATGGATTATATCATAATATCATCGATAAACACTACCATAAATTTGAGGAGGTAATATCTAAAGACATTATTCATTAATTACATGAAAATTTATAGATCCCTTGTGAGTATGAATGAAATCACCATGAACTCATAGGGTCCATACCCCATCTGAAAGGCAGTTTTGGTAATATCTTCCTTCCTCACCGTTAATCAGTGATACCTCGATCGAATGTCAACCATAGAGAAATAATTGGACCCATGTAATTGATAGAACAAGTAATCAATCAATGGTAGGGGATGCATGTTCTGGATCATGATTTTATTGAGATTATGATAATCAATGCATATGTGTAATGATCTACCCTTCTTCTTGACATAGATGATTTTTTCACCCCACTTTGAAGCACTCGGGTATATAAGACCCTTGTCCACAGTCTCCAATTACTATATATTTAGTTCCTAAAACATGATGGTGTCCATTCCATAAGTTTTCTTTGATATAGGCAGAGAGACATTTATAAGATCAATTGAGAAATAAACCTCTTATATATGAGAAAGACTAGGAAATTCTTCAGGGAAGACAATAGTGTAGTCCCTCACAATGGCCTTGTCTTCGAGCATGATTCTATTCTTAGTCTAAATCATTTGAGCTAGATATTATTGTTCATAAATAAATAATATCCATAATTGATATTACGATTCTAATGGATATCCATCATCCTCCTTACACTTGTAAAGAATTTGAGTATGCCTTGGGATGTGAATAGTGGTTTCCATTTCATGACATTTGATGTTGTAATTGTATAATGATAGGAAATACAAGCCCAAAATCGCATAAAACTCCACCAAATAATGTAATATATTATTTTCTTGGAGTTTCTATCCATAAAAATTAACCAGGGAGGAGTTATATACATTGGATGTAGTCATTTCTCCACTTTTTATTATCATAGATAACACAACCTTCATATTTTTAGGAGGTGTTTGAATAGTTATACTAAACATTAAAGATATGAAATAATGCATAGACCCAAAATCAAATAGTACATTCACTATACATTAATTAATAACCAGTTCACCTTTCACCACATCGTTGTCATGATCCACCTCAAGTATATTGATAGTATATTGCATTCCTTGCTTCCTTGGAAATGTTTATTGTTGATTACCTCCAATAACCCTTTCCTTAAAAAAATGGTGCACATAATTCCCATGATCCTTACAGTTTGAGAACCACACTATAGGATGATTTTTGATTAGAACCTTCCTTCCTTCTTCTAAATTAGGGAAATTCTCCATGTCCCTTTGGAAGTTATTATCCAGATGCCTCATTCTTCCATACTAGATGCATTTCATGGTTCCCTTTAGATAGTTCCCAGGATGATTCTTCCCACAATTTTGACATGTGGGATTTTATTTTTCTTTCCACGATGGGATTTATCTTTTGATCATCCCATAGTAAACTAAAATTCTTAATTTTTATCTCTAGGCCCGTAAGACCACTAAGAGTCTTTGATATCCATCTCAACCATAAAGGAACATCAGAAAAAATATCCTTGTAACTGTCAAAGTCTCGAATCATGAACACTTTTCATTGACCTGTCCTTAGTTTGCTAAAGAAGTTATCCATCTTGATTTCAACATTAATTAAATATACATAAGAGTACAAGGAAATCCTTGTATTTTTTTCCTCATAGTATCCAATAGACTCGTCTCCCTTTTCTTCTATCCAAGGAACTCCCTTTCCATCTTAAGTAAGATTTTGGGGGGGAAATATTTATGAAAAGTATTTTCATGAATTCTTCCCATTTAATGGAATCAATTTACTCATTGGAATTCATGTTCTTTATCAGTGTCCACCACTGATCATCTTCTTGATCAAAATGATTGAATGCTAGCACAACATTCTATTATTTTGAGAACTTGAGGATAGAAAATGTCTTCTCTATTGAGTTAATCCATATTTAAACATGGAGGATATCATAAGATCCACAAAACCTGGTAGGCCTTTATCACACAATGAATTTTATAGAAAATTTCTCTTTTTTAATAGAAGGATGGTTTTCCATGTGACTCAAGTTATTTTTTTAACTTGATCTAGTTGATCAGGTATTTTCATAATGTTTTAAGAACTTGTTCCCATCATATTTGGCATATCATTAGGGAAATAATCACATTGTATGTCACATTGATTATTAGAAGTGGTTCATTAACTTCTATCCATTAACTATGAAAAGAAATTATGATTAAGGGGGAATTAATACATAATAATAAGTATAATAAAAGAAAAAAATTTATATAGGGGGATAATTTTTTTAATTAAAATCATATCCTAAATTTTTATTCCCTATGTTTCAATCTAGGTTACATGTAGTGATAGAATTATTCCTAGGTTTATTACTAAAGTGGTCTACTCATAATCTCTATATAATAACTAGGTCATGCTTTGATACCAACTATATTAACCAAAACATTTTAAACATATGATTACATGATTTTAAGAATAATTAACCATTAAATAAAAATCAAGAATTATAAATTATGGTGCCTTTGGATGACTATGTACATAACACTGAAAATTGGGAAATAGAATAAAAAATAATTATTTTAACCATCCATAAATAGATCCTAAATTTTATTGAGCTCCAACATATCCATAGGATAACCTAGGTAATACATGAACCAAGGGTTGAGCTAAAAATCCCAGTAAGGGTATAAACATAGAAATAAATCATACCATATGGGTTTGAAGGCATAAATTGATGGAATAAATTTTGGAGTGTGTTCCCTAAATCCAATTTATTTATACTTTATAATAAATTTTATTCATGTTTTTTAATATTAATAAACACATTATCACATCATGATTATTCTTCCGTTTAACATAATATTTGATAATGTCATAAGAGTATTTATTGCAATAAAAGGTAATAGTAGATACCGACTATGATGAGAACCGAAAAGTTTTACAACACTATTCTTGAATAAATTTTATATAGCTTGATGATATCATTTGAGGGACACAAATGATAAAAGATATTAGGGGTGGAGACTAATAGGACATTGAGGCACCTTATCATGGTGTACGCCCTTAGAAATATTCAGTATGATATTATGAGTATGAGACCCGATAATAGGAAGTCCACATTTATATGTGTTATTGGATGTTCCTGTCTATATATGTGTGTAGTAATCATAAGACATTAATATTATTATTAATTATTTTTATGAGTTTCACACATAGATGTATTGATATAAATTTTCATGATAGATGTTTGCGGCACGGTAGGATATGTTTGGTGTGTCACGAGTAATATTTCATTAATGAATAATACGAGAAAAGATTTTTCTCTTCTATTCTTTAACGGGAGTTCATATTTCATTTCCTTTGATAGAAATGATATAGCCTAAGTAAATCCATGGACATGGTTTTCTATAAGAAAGTTTAATTTTCAGGAAGTCAAAGAAAGAGACATCGAGCACATAGGTTGATGGCACCATCATGTAACCTTCTTGATTTGAGATTTTGATATAAAGGGATTGTATTACATAGTAAGTATCTTTATTAGGTGAAAAGTCATTGAAACATTAACGTCGTGTTCTATGGGTGCTTAAGCATGTTTCTAGATGTTAACCTTGGACTTTAAGCTACTTCACCTAATGCCACTAAGAAAGAGGAATAGAGGGGAACACACTAAGTTTATGCAGAATCTTTGTTAAATAATATATTATTATTTATTATTTGAATAAATATTATTCATGTACATGATTTAAAAACTATTCATTCAGGCTTGATCACATATAAATATTTATTTTTTATTTAGTAAATATAATATTTATTTATTTAATAGAGTATAATGAAGTGGTTTTTATTTAATAAATAGATAGTTGTTATTTAAGGTTTGATAAATATCATAGAGGAATAGTGGACTAAGTTTAACAGTCCAGTGAGAAATAATAAATATTGAATATTATTCTAATAAATAATATTTATTTTTAAATCGCAAGTTAATCACATGATCTGGAATAATAATATTATTATTATTATTTAACATGGGATTTCTCTGGTATTAGAAAAATAACTAAGGACACTTGTAAAATTATTTTATTTTCACCCTAGTGATATATAAAACAATTTATAATATTTTCTAACAATCCAATTCATTTTTTTGGTTGGGAATAATAGATTAGAAGAATCCTATCATACCCTAGAGAGATCCCTTCTCCAAGAATTCACTTAACAAAGGAGATTAATCTTCCTCCACTAGATAAAGGATAACTCTTTGGAAACAGTTATCATAGAGATCAAATGCAGACGACACAAGCAAAAGGATCTATCGTGCAAGCACTTAGAGATTCTTTCAATGATGTCTGGAGATTAATTAAACAAGTGTGAATTGTTGCTAGAGGGAATCTATAGTTGATTACTATAATTAAATGACGGTGCATCACAGATCTACTACCAAATCCATCAATAAAGAAAAAATTTCATCAAGGTAAATCTTATTTAAAAATAATAATTATAAGTAAAGAAATGTTGGTCACTTCCCATCACATGATTCTGATGTTCTCAGAACCTACAATAAAAAGGCATGAACGAACATAAATAAGAATAGAATTTGTATTCATGGTGTCATAGTTAATGTGGAAAAATGTAAAACATGACATAATCATTATTCATGGATAAAAACCAAGACCATTTCATATGATTAGCTTTAGTCATGGCTAACCACCAAGACCATTTCACATGATTATCATGGGTCAAGGCTAACCACTAAGGCTATTTCACATGACATCTCATGAGAATAAACATTACCAAATTCATTTGAGTTATATCTAGGTACACCAATCATAACATGTTCATGAATATGTGTTCTACATGATCAATGAAACAAAAGGTATAATCATAAGGGTTACCCATGGAAAAAATGTGTATCATAATCATTTCATAAGGCATAAAAAATAATCATATCATAAAGGAGTCTATAAAAGAATGGATTTAAAACATACGTAGAAATTAATAAGAAAAAAATAGGCATATATCATGATAATTGATGTCAATATGAAGTAAAAAAATCTAACAAGACCCTTTAAGAAACATTATAAATGATCCACATTAGTGTGATTTAAGGAAAATTTTTAATGATTATTTAAAAAGAAAATGGAAAAATTGTGTGTATAAAACTAGAAATTAACCAAGTCACTTTTTAATGACAAAATTATTTATTTCATAAAACTAATGGTGTATTAAGATTGATTAATGACGATACGTGAAAATGATTAGGAAATTAGGTAGTTCCCTTAAATTGGACTTTCTTAATGAGAATAATTGAGAAGGTATCATTATAAAACATGTATTTCTCCATCAAAGAAAGCATAATTTAGATATTTATTTATAATTGGAACATATATACATAATATAAAATAATTATATAAAAATAATGAATAATTTCATTCAAATAAAGAGAGAGAAAGTGTAATTAGAGGGAAAATAGAAGTTCAGAATGAATCCCTTACCTTATGTATAAAAGTGTTCTGAACATGAGATTAATGTCAAGTATAATAAGATTCAATAAATTAATTAATTTATTAAGAAACCTTTATACATCAATTTAATTTAAATTATTTTATTAAGTTCATTTATGGCCTTTTTTATTAGTTATGAGATTCAATTTCATTGTTTGGGGGTGTTCGCTTCCTTGATTTCATTATTGGTTCAATTGTATACATGTATAGAAAATAATGTAAAATAAGAATAGTTATCTAAAATTTAAATTTTATGTTATTAATGAACATAAATAAAATTATACGTTTATATTTGTTTTCATATGTGAGCATGATTCATTTGATAAAATGTTAAGGATTTTCGTTTAGATTTACTTGGTGATTTTTCAATCATCTCAGATTAGTTTTATTCTATTAGTTAATATTACATATAAAAACTTGTTCTAGAATATTAAATAGGCTTTAATACATATATTATAATCTATTTTTACCATAAAAAATGTTTTATGACCATCCTTGAAGGCAAAATTGAAAAAACCAAAAATGAATATTGACACATCACAGATGATGTATTAATTATTATATTAAATGGAAAGTGGTAGAGAAATGATGATGGGTTGTTCCTTTTTAATAATAAAATTATAATATATAAAAGATACTAGAGTTATAATGTAACATGGATTAAGGTAGTTGAGGAGATAAAAATAAAATAAATTTAAATTTAAATGAAATTAATAGAAAACGAAAGAGGTTTTTACCTCTTGAAATCCTCTCCTTAAGAACCTCCTTAGGGGAATTAGATTTGGTATTCTTTTAGGCCAAATAATCTTGGATGTGGTGGATAGAAACTAAAAAATTATTAGATATAATTTGGATGAGGTTCAAGGATTTTGAGGTGTGAGGATAATAGGTGGTAAGTGGTGGTATTTAAAGTGGAAGTGAGGGGTGTTTTTTATTATTTTACTTATTTGTTTATTATTTTAGATCCAGAATATGAATAGTGTAGATTATTATGAATAATTACAGTAACTAGTGCCTATTAATTTGAAAAAATGATTACATAATCCCTACATCATCCATGACTCAATAATTTATGTATTTATCTTATTCCGTAAGATACTATATTTTCATATTCACAAAAAACTCAATTATTTCAGAAAAATCCCAAAAATTCTTCATAACCATTTTTCAATGTTTAGAATTAAAAAATGAACTCAATTTTATAAAAACTTAGTTTCTAAATATGAAAAATTTATTCATTAATTAAAGTCATCATTTACTAAAAAAAATACCAATTTTAAAATTACAATTTAATTTATAACACGTTGAAAAATTAATTAAGGTCTCATAAAATTTTATTATAATCATAACATAATAAAATGATAACTTATGAATATATATTATGAAAAAAATATTTAAAAATGTTATTTTTATTATAAAATTTTAAATAAACATTTATGTTTCAAAAAAATATCAATACCTAATTTATCATTTTTAAAACACTTATTTACTTATTAAAAGATATGAATATATCATATTTTAATTTATATGATTAAATAATTATATTTAAACTTTCATAAGATATTTTACTGTTATATTGGTTGATTTATTGTTCCCATGGGTTATATTACTATTCCAATGGTCAAGTTACTATTCAATTGTTAAAGGATCCCTAATTTCTAGAAATACCACTTATTACATTCATTATTCATTGATAAAGTTTATATTGTGTTCTCTATGTGATGTTTATATTATTTATAATTTATAAAATAATTATAAGAAGTGATTTTCCAATGATTAAATTCGGGGTTGTTACAAATAATACACATGATCATTTAGTATATGAATCTCTCATATAATATTTAAATGATGTCACGTTGAATGTGGGTGCACCCATATTTATATTTTATAAATTTTACTTATAAATAATTGAAATTCACTTCCAATATAGCTGGAAATGATATAAATGATTTATCTAAAAAATAGGTAATCCATGATAAATAACCATATAGGGGCATTCATAAAAACATAATCATAATGTATAATTCTATTATAAGTGATAATTTAGTTGAAAAAATATATTAAATAAATCCATCAATATCCCCATGATGGATGCATGTTGTTTTATCAAGAAATTGATGCTCATGAACATGTATTTAATATGTCGGGATCACTAAACATTTGATTTACCATAATTGATTCAATTATACATAACCAATTCTTTAGAATAAATTTTTATATGTTATAAATTCTTATTATACATATAGATATTAAAAACTTCATTTTTTCAACGTCTCTATATGATATCAATTTTCAAGATTGCACTTATTGTTAATATATCTCATTGTGACTTGAGATGAAACAATTAATTATTTATTATAAATAGTGTACCATCATTTATGAATATATTAACTTTTTTAAGGCCTTTCATTAATTTTTACAATTGATAAATGTATATATGTGAGCATATACTACATCACCAATATTTTTGATTAATAATAAAAAAAATATTATAACACATGATAAATCATATTTCTTATTCATATGTCTTACAAAAGGGAAAAAATTGATAGATGGAAAATATTTTACTACATAATTTCAAAAGTTATAATTCTTTTATCATCCGTTAGGGGTCAACTATTTTATAAATATTCATAAAATTCATTATGATTTTTAAATATATATATCATAATAAAACCACTTCTTGTTGTTATATTATTATAATTTTTTATAGAAAAAATAAGGCACAATGATCATTTAAAAATATCTTATTCACCCCATAATATATTTAAAACAAAGTTATGTAAATTTTCATTCACTTTTGAGAATGAAATAAAAAAATTTCATCAAGTTTTATGATGTTCTATAGACAATAAAATGAATATTTAATTCAAAATTCTCAAACAAATCAGTAGATGAATATCAATAAAATATATTAAATATGTTTTATATATAATAAAAATAGAAAAGGAATAAATACAATATTTATTTGAAAATATAAAAACTAGATATAATATATGTAATGAGAATTTATACATCATAATAAATATTTAAACCTTTAATTTTTAGATGTAAGAAATGTATTATTTTTTTATTTCATCCTAGAATGATTTGTGAAGTTCACTTTCGTCAACAATAGGTATGTGATATTCATCATTCGGTTGCTTTGGGTGGAGAAGAATCATTTTTCATTTGATGAATGATGTTTGTTTAAACATAGACCACATTTATTATAAACATTATTTTAATAATAATATATCAAATTCACTTTAGGGAATTTGATCATGGTGAGTCATTACTGCTCTTGAGGAGCTCATTATTTTTCCAACAACAAAAGATTAAGAAAAGAATTTATGTATTTTTTTTCAATGTTATTAAGAGGGAGAATAAATATAGAATTATATGATATTGAAAAAAAGACTCGATTTTTTCATGTAAAGAATTATCTTACACCAATTATAGTGATTAATTAAATGTCATCATGATGGAAAATGTAGAGATGGAAACTTTGTTGATAATGTGTTATGAAAATGATTGATATTGATTGAAACTTCAAGGAATTATGAAATATAAAAAATGTGATCTATAATGGGTAAATTGTATCATTGAAAAAACATGAATCAAATAATTGTTATGGTGATGGAAAATGAAAAACAAAAATTTAAAATAAGTAGATAATAAGTAGAAAGAATTTATTTAGGGTCAAAATTTTCATCTTACATTAAAATAATTACAAAATATATATTAAACATAGTGGTTGTAATCAATGGTCTAGATTTATCCTTATTATCTAAAAATGATCCATGAACTATGATCAATGTCATGATATAGAGTTTGGTAGGTGAATTGGAATTGTAATAATTTCCCATGAGAAAAGATCCCATTGGAATAATTATCCATGAAAATTATGACAATTCATATTAATTTCATAATAATATAAAAAAAATCTATTTATTAACTTAGGTTCACAGCTAGATGGAACCACATTGTATTGGGAGGGGGTATAAAATCCCCTCTCATATGATTTTTGGGATTTTACTAGATAAAAATAGTATAATTAAGTTTAATGAATTTGGATCAACTTGTCTCATCTGGGTCTTATAACTATGGAAGAAGAATGAAGTGTCAGATTGAGTAATGGAAAATATCCATATAAGTATAAAAAACTATAACTTTTCAAATTTAAGATGTGTCATCATTGGTGGTAATAACATTTCATCATTTTCATTAATTTTTTATCACTTATAACATTAAAATCATGTTACATAACAACATATGACTCATTAAATAAACTCGTATGTCCCTAGAAATATTTAATGAACCTTGAATAATGAAAAAAAATTGTATATATTCTTCTTGTATTTCACATAATAACTCACGAATACAATGAGGTAATAAATTCAATTATTATTTTTCTAAACTTGAATAACATTGAATTTATTTAATTGTTTGAAATTTTTCACACTTGGAAATTACTCCAACCCTTGTGGTGGGGTCCCCCATGTCCTCAACCTCAATTCATTATAATTGGAAAAAACTGAATACAATTAGTAGATAACCCACATGGTCCTTATCGTGTTGGAAGGGATCACTAAACATACACTAGACATGGTGTCTATAAGCTCATTGAAGACTCTAAAGATATAGAGCGATGTACCACCGCAGACCCCCATCCTCGCCGTTGAAAGAAACCATCATCGCCATCGCCAAGGAGTAGTCGTCATCGTCGCCGCCGAGAAGAAACCCGTCGCCGACGTCGAAACCAAAACCGAACCACAAATTGAAACACCACTGAACAAGAATCAAATAGATCGACCGCTGGGAAGAATCATACAAACCTTCACTGATAGCATGAGGATGAAAACCGAAAAATCAAAGCCAACGTCGAGGAGCTAGCGCCTGGAACATTGACGATCGTCGAACCACAAATCCCAAAAGCCCGTTGTAACCCCCAGTCCAGATCTGACCAGGATAGGAGCAGCGGAACGTAGGGTCAGAGCAATGGTACAAGCGACCGAGGGCTCAGACAGAAGATGTCGTCGATGCGAAGAAGGCGGAAAAAGATGTCGTCGATTCGAGGGAGACGGAAGAAGATGCCGTCGATTCGAGGAAGACCGAACCGCCTTCACCGGAGAGAAAGCAGAAAACAGGACCAAAGAAGAAGAAACACGGAGAAGCTGAATGCGATGGGAAGAGGAACCCTGGTCGCCGAGAGAGAGCAGACGAGGCCAGGAGGAGAGCAGGGGAACAAGAGGGAGTGAAGAGGAGGAGCGCCGGAGAAGGACCTTCACGGCGAGGGGGGTGTGGGAGGGAGCGGCGGCGGCGGCGGCGGCGCTGGGAAAAAACCCTAGCGCAGAGGAGAGCGGAGACCCGGAGAGTGGGGGGCCTTCACTCTCCGGGTCTCCGCTCTCCTCCGTCCGAAGACTCTAAAGATATAAGGTCAAGTAATAATAATGAAAACCACTCTTTTGAATATAAATTCTATAATATAATCTCTGTGTTACATGTTATCTTATAAATGAGGTTGTATATCTTTTTCCCACCATCCTTCCATTATTTATTATTTTTTAACCATACAAGATGGAATTACCTTGTTATATCATGATCATAGGTTTAATGAACCCACTACCCACCTGGCCAATAGGTCTCAAGATATCTCTTCTTATACTCGAAAGAAATAAATCATGTCATGGTTATTCAATCAATTATATATCATCAATATCAAATCCGATCCAATTTTCCATGACATAAAAAAACACTTTCATGGTTTCCATCACTTAAAAAAATTTGCAATCAATTATATGAATTAATAATAATTATGGAGACCAATACATATGTTCATAAATAGAAATTACAAATACCACCGAATGTATATGGTGTTCCAATGAGCGGTCACACCTCATGACCTCATATATTCGAGATTAACAAGTGAGAAATTATGACAGGAAGTCTCAATGCTTATGATCCCATTACACCTAGTAGTAAAACGTCATCTTTGTCCCTTCAGAATGATATATCTATACCGCATGACAATTTCTTAAGATTTATATCATATTATCTTTAGGTTTTAATTATAGCTTAAAACAGCTATAAACATTCATTATGAAAGGAAATCTAAGAACATTACCATATATATAATTTCTAAAAAATTAATATTACTATCACATTATGTGAAACACATGCATATATGAAGATATATTCATGTGATGGTAATCAAAGAACATATTCAAGGTGGATCAAGAGCCCCCACTCTCACAATAAATAAGACAATTAAGTGATAAATCAACGAGGTAAAATGGAAAATACACACTACAAAGGTAGTCTTTGTTTATATTTTTATCAAAAAGGACACTGTACCCATCATGGATTTATGAAAAAAATATTTTTTTAATTATTTTCATATAATTAAAAATTAAAATGAACATAAATTAAATAATGTTAATTTAAATATTTTTAAGTATTCAAATTATTTAATTTAAATTTTCATAGTATTTGTTTTCATATTTTAATTCAACTTATTATTTTTAAATATTCAAATAAATTAACTTTTTTGAAATTATTTTTTTTATACTTATGTAGATATTTTATTATAATGTTTATGTAAATACTAGGGGAGATTATTACTTTATGATGATAAATGTTGAGTAGTTTTTAGAAAAAAAATAATTTTTTAAATATTCTAAAAAATAAATTTATTGGTTGAATGTTTACTAAAATAATATTTCTAAGGATGGAATCAGTGTGTAAAAAAGAGTGAATATTTTCTTAAGGATAGTGTCTTCATTAATATTTTTATCAAAAACATTGTGATCTTAACCCTGCATTTATGAATTAAATATTTTTCTTAAATTATTTTTATGTAACATTAAATTAAATTACATTAATTTAAAAAAATTAAAACATTAAGGAAATTTATATTAAATATTTTATTTATTTATTTCAAAATTTTAATTCAATTTATTTATTTTAAAACATAAAATAAATTATTTTTATTTTTATTTAAGTTATATTTTAAATTAAGATAATTAAATATTTTTTTAAAATATTTATTAAATAATTAGATTCATTTATTTAAATATTTTTGTTCAGGATATTTATTTTATGACATTATTATTATTCCTTTTTAATTATTTTAATTTTTTATTCAAGTTTTATATTTTTAATATTTAAATTATATAAATTTTCATTGATTCAAGTTATTTATCAGTTTTAAAAATTGAAATTATTGAAATTATTTTTTTATTCATTCTATTTTTTTAAATTATTTATTGAACTTTTTTATTTTCCATGTTTAATTTAACACCCTGTACAAGTTTACACTTCAATAATCATACCATAGTGTTATGTGACCTCAGGCATGCCTCCCTATACACTAGAGACTCTCGACTAATAGTGACGTTCTGTGGTGATAACATAAAGAGACTATACCCTCATATGATAGTGAAATTTCAAAAAATAGCCAAAAACATCAATAATAATAATCACTATGAATACATAGAAGGATAACAAAACCATTCCATAATAAATGAAAAATAATTCCATATAAGCATAGATATACATCTGGTTTTCAATTCGGATGATACAATATACAAATGAAAATGAAAAAAATAATATACAGCTGGGGATGTACTTATATCCTCAAGACTAACCTCAATACCATTCTATAAATCCCATTGAGTTTCTCGATCCCAATCAAAAAAAATTCCTCTACCCTACTTGAACATGCGAACAATGAGGCTTACTCGGGTACCCAAGTGCCATGGAAGCCCAAGTAGGGTGTGAGTATAACTCATTACACCACTACCAATGGTGTCCGAAATATAGCCAATATATACCATGTATGAACATGTTATATTCTCATAATAAACAAAAAACTACTAAAATCAAATATATTCACCACCATCGATCCTCAGGTTTTAAAGTGACACCCGAGATCGACTATACCTACTTCATCTAGTTCCCGAGTGTCCTTGAGAATATGTAACCACATGGGGGAAACATACCCATTCCTAGCACATGATAATTCACCCAGTGGAAATATAGACACCCATTTAATTAAAACAATCCATCCACACTGGGGGTTTCATCCCCTACTCAGAACCATTTATCCATTCTCTCGGTGGATTTTATTCCCTACTAAGAACCATGTATCCTTCTTCCCATAGTTGTGGGGGGTTTTAACCCCTACCTATAACCATATATCAACCATATGTAATCCAATATCCCCAATACCATAATCATGTTTCCCCTGGGGAATCCACCATCCCCAGAACCATATCCTACACACGGTGGCATTGACCCTCCCTGGAACCTTTTCATCCTACATTATGGGGTATCCACAATCCTCATAACCATAATAATCATATACACATGGGGGCATCAATCCTCCCCGAAACCATAATATATATATAACTCAAAAATAAAACATACACATCAGAGAATTCACCATCCCCAAAACAGTAAAAGATAAACCATTCACCCTGGGCACCCTCCATCCTCGAAGCCTCATATCTTATATCACATTTTACAATTTATTTTAAATTTTTATTTTATAAGTTTTAATAGTTAATTAATTATTCCATTTACCTTTCATCATCTATTCCAACTATCATAAGGATCGAGATAGAAGATCTCATGTTAAAATGTGACACCCAAACCGATAGTCCAACTCCCTGCACTACCCCTCTCTAGGGTTAACATCAAACTAGGTCACCCACTTAGGCTTTGTAATCCATATTTCACACTGAGCACCCTACCTTGGGTCCTATATCCCAATCCTATACCTTCAGAAAACACCATCCCTAAGAGCGCAACACATCCCTTGACGTGACCCAGATCGCATCACGACACCCACAACCTCACATTCTAAAATTTGGGTTTTATAGTGACAACAGAGGCTAAAAATTTTAAGTACATCACCAATCTAAACATAGGGAAGCTAATGTAACCTATATAAATGACCAATATATCTAAATAATCCAATTTTATTTAAATAACTCCCCTTTGGGGTGTATCTAACTCACAACTCACATTTATTAATTTAATCCACCAAAAATCAATGGCTAAAGAATAAACCAATGCATCAGAGTCCATTGACGCGTGACACTCATGATCTACCCATGGAATTTAAGAATAAATATTCATTTGAAATTAAATTTCAACCACCATAGTGGAAAATCCACATTTTACATGATATATCAGAATCACAAACTACATAAAGATTTTCATGGACCACCTATCCATATAAAGCCTTCCCCTTTAATTGCAGCTTGATCATTACTACATATGATAATCCAAGAATAATCTAGCTCTTATCAGCACTCAAGACCCTATCTCAAACCAAAACACCCAAAAAATTAATTATAAAAATTTCTTATGATTTTTAAAACATAATTTAATTGGCATAAATGCCTTGAAATTTATTAAGTAAAATTTTCTAACCAAAACCTCGAGAAATGAGGTGAATTTTAATAATACAACTTCCCCAAACCTAAGCCATGAAAAATAAAATATTAACTACCTAAATTAATGGCCAAATAAAAATAATTTCTCTTAAAACAGTAAATAATTTGGTAGTGAAACATACCTCAAGATAAATGATGAATGATGGCTTGGATACATCCTCTCAAGATCCCCTCTACAATATTCACATGAAAACCCTATTGTTCTCACTCAATTACACTATTTTTCAGTGGAATTAGTGAAAATCCTAACCCAAAGTCAACAAGAATCAAATTCATGGAAAGGAGGATAAGAATCAAGAGAATAATAAGAGATAATATCTCCATATACCATAATAATTTCTACAAAAAATCCCCCATGCCAAGGGGAAATCAACAGAGATGAAAGGGGGAGGTTGATCATGCATGATGGGGAGAAGGGGGGATAGTGTTAAAAACCTATAATGGAAAATTTTTAAATCCCCCATTTTAATAAAAAATGAGAAACTCAAGTGTTTTTCCATGTTGTTTTCTAAAATGTATGCCAACCATGAGACTAACACTATCTAAGTTACCAACACCCACCTGGTTTGACCACACGGTTTACTAAGTTGTGTGTTAACCTTGCAAAATGCATCTTCCACAAAATTATATTTTTTTTAGGAGATGTATACAACCACCCCCCAGTCATTCACATACTCCTAATACTAACCTAATACACATATTTTTCCATAATCATGTAATAACTGTTCAGAATGAGAAAATCCTTCCCTTAAAACCAAACATTCTCCCGAACCCCATGATACCCACCCATGCACTCGAGACACTTCCCAATACTTGATTCACATCCAAAACACCTCCTTAAGATGTTCCAAATCTTGTAATTATAATCTGAATAAAATTTTTCAAAACACCACTAGCTTTGGAAACCAAATAATCAAATTTCTCCTAAAATTCATAACCTGCAACAACATGAGTCATTACAACCTCCCTAATATAACATTTTTCATCCCTAAGAACCCCTGATAGTCATATAAATACACAAACTGACCTAATCAGGCAATAAATTCACCATCAAATTTCTATGTCCCATCTTTGATTTCCAAACATGCTTCTACTATGTAACTTCAAAACCAAGGAAAACAATTCACTAGAAATCGAGCCTCCTACTCATAAACATCACTGAAACCAAGATCATGCTCCACCATACACATCTATCACAAGAAACCAAAGCATTACTAACTTGTTTATCACTAAGATAATGGCACTCCCCTCTATAAGGCTCTTCTCACAAAATTCGTTTCTGAATCATAGTTCTCCCCACTATAGGGTTTTCTTATGGAAAATGCATTTCCAGTTGTCCAATGACTCACTTGGTGCAGTTTCCACATCACTGTACTTAATTACATGCCACTTGACTGATAAATACTCCTTTATCCTACCCTTTATAATGGGAAAAGGCATAATTGCAATGGGATATTTGTGACGGGCTCTTCGCCTATCACAAACAGTCCATATAGTGGAACTACTCGTGACAAGATGGAATTCCCATCACAAATATTACTAAATATACAATTATTTGGGATGGAAATAATTTATCGTCGCAAATACCTTTGATGTGCATCCATACCAAAATGCGTGAACAGATTTTTGTGATCGGTATTGAATCCAGTCACAAATAAGGTTTTTTATAATAGGTGTTTGCAATAGTAATTTATAATCTATCATAAATACTAGTTTTCAGTAGATTATTTGTGATGGTTCCTATCACAAATAACTTTTTAATCATCAACTATTTTATTTTTGGTGGGTGAAATTTTCAATAGGTCCCATTGAAAGTAATATTTCTAATGGGAATCCAATCACAAATAGGTTTGTCACTACTAATTTAACATATACATACCCCGAGTTGATTTTTCCAAATTCCTCTTCTGACATCTCCTCTATTCTACACTTCTCTACTTTGTTCTCATCCTTTAAATTTTTTATTTTAAAAGTTTTATATTTTACAAGGAAGTAAATTTTCTACTTTGCATCCAATAAAAGATTTGGGTTTAAGCTATTTATTTAATTTTTTTAAATATTAATTAATTAATTTAATTTTATATTAGTAATTATTATTTTTTATTAGAAGTAATTATTTTTTATTATAATTACTTAGTTTTATTTTTCAGTAATTATTTTTATGTAGAAATAATTATTCTCAATTAGAATCATTTCATTTTAATTATTAATAATTATTTTCAATTAGAAGTATTCACTTTTAATTGTTACTAATTATTTTCAATTAGAAGTAATTTGTTTTAATTATTAGTAATTAGTTTTAATTAATAGTAATTATTTTTAGTTATTAGTAATTATTTTTAATTATCAGTAATTAATTTAAATTATCATAAATTAGTAGTAATTATTATAAATTAGTGGTAATTATTATAAATTATAATAAATTGTTAGAAATTACTGTAAATTATATGAAGTTTTGGATATTTATTAAAATTAGTGATAATTAGTATAAAAATACCCGTAATTAGTAAAAATTAGTAGAAACAAGCTGGAATTTGTAAAAAATTAACAGAAACAAGTGGGAATTAATAGTACTAAGAAATAATTGATAGATTTTAGTAATAAATAATAATATTTTATAGTGGACTGTGTTAATTTACAGTAATTCCTAATTAATAATTTGTAGTAATTAATACTAATTTTTAGTAATTAAGGATAAATACTAATAATTTTAAAATAATTAGTAAAATTTAGCAGCAACGAATAAAAATTAGTGGTAATTAGTAAATATCAGTGATAATTATTAGAAATTAGTTGTAGTTGTTAGAAATTAGTTGTAATTATTGTAAATTACTGTTAATTATTTGAAATTAGTGACAATTATTAACATTAGAAATAGTGGGAAAAAATTCAGTAATTACTTAAAACTAGAAAAAATGAGCAGGAATTAGTATAAATTAGGAGGAATGAGTGGGAATTATTAATAAAATAGCGGAAATTAGTGGGAATTATGAGAAATTAGTAATAATTTATAGATCTTATTAATAAATAATATTATTTTAATGTAATTTTATTTATTTATAAGTAATTAGTAATTAATTTTAAATAATAATAATTTTTTAAAAATAGTAAAATTTAGTAGTAATGATTAGAAACTTGTCTCAATAAGTAAAAATTAGCCATAATTATTAGAAATTAATGGTATTTATTATAAATTAACCGTAATTATTATAAATTAATTATAAATATTAAAATTAATGCTAATTAGTATAAAAATACTGAAAATGTATTAACATTTTCCAAAATGAGGATGAATTTGTAAAAAATAACGGAAATATGTTAGAACTAGTAAAAATTAGTGGAAACGAGTAGGAAGTAATAGGGATTAGTAATAATTTATAGTTCTTATTAATAAATAATAATATTTTACAATAATTATTATTTAGTAACAGTAATTATTAATTATTAATTAGTAGTAATTAACACTAATTTTTAGTAATTAAAGTTTAATATTAATAATTTTATAAAAATTAGTAAGAATTAGTGGTAATTAGTAAAAATTAGTTTTAATTAGTAAAAATGAGTTGTAATTATTTTAAATTAGTGGTAATTATTTGAAATTAGCAGAAATTATTATAAATTAGGGGTAATTATTTGAAATTGATGGTAATTAATATAAATTAGCAGTAATTAATATAAATTTGTGATAATTATTAAAATTAATGATAATTAGAAAAAAAAATCAAGTAATTAGTAAAGATTCACAAAAAAAAGTGTAAATTAGTAAAAATTAACAGAAACGAGTCAGAAATATTAAAAATTAGTAGAAATGAGCTGGAATTAACCCAACCTAGTAATAATTTATAATCCATAGTAATATATAATAATATTTTACTGTAATTTTAATTTAGTAACATTGATAAATAATTAATAATTAGTAGTAATAAAGAATAATTTGGTTTATTAATTAATAGTAAATATTAATAATTTTTAAACAATTAGTAAAAATTAGTGGTAATTACTATAGATTAACGGTAATTTTTAAAAATTAGATAAAATTATTATATATTAGCTATAATTATTATAAATAGGTGATAATTATTATCAACCAACTGGTAATTAGTAAAAACTAGACAAACAAGCTGGAATTATTAAATAAAATAGAGGAAATGAGTGAGAATTAGAAAAAATTTGCGGAAATGAGAAGAATTTAGTGAACATTAGCGGAAAGAAGTGGGAGTTAGTAAAAACGAGAGAAAAATATTTTTAACTAACAAAAATTAACCATAATTAAAAATGATTAGTAATAGAATCCTAAAAAAGGGGTTGTGGGGGAATCATGGAGTGGAGAGGGTTAAGGCGACGATCGATTGAAGAAATATTGGTGCCCCTGAACCTAGTGGTGCCCAAATTATTTCCCTCTATGGTTGAATCCATCCCCTATTCTTCATGCATACCTTTTTGGATTATTTGAGTGTATGGAATGCAGGTGACAATGGAGGGAATGAATTCCAGTGCACCTTACGTTCAGAATATTTGGAGGAGAGGAAATCATGTGAATTTACCCATAATTGCCTCTCCTTCAAATGGTAAAAATGCAATGGGTAGTGGAATTCATTCCATCCTTCATCGCCTTAATCCCTACACTCCATGCTTCCCTCATGCCCCTATTTTTGCCTTATATTTTCCTTAATTATAATTAATGGTATTAAAAAATTATCTGAATGAAATTAGATATTATTTAAGGTTATTTAATAGAATTGATAATATTTACAAGTGGTTTTAATTGTTTAATTTGTATAATATTTTTTTGATCACCTTTTCATTTTATAAGAGTATTCATAAACAATATTTTTATTTTTTATTTTTAGAAAAATATGGAACAAGGATGTAGACAAGAGTCTTTATTATAGGATAAATATTGGATAAATCATGGTAGTGTTATATCAATATTAGTGTTATTCTCTCCAAAACAATTAAATGGATATCGATGTTAGTGTTATTATCTCCAAAAAAATTTGTAAAAATTAGTTTCCTCATACACCTAGGTTGGAATATTTTCAAATATATTTAAGTTAGTGTTATTATCTCAAAAAAAAATTAATTTCCATATTATTTTAAGCATGGAAGAGTTATATTCAATAACCAATTTAATGACTTGGAATTTAATATGACTAAACACATACCTTGATTTTTTAAAGATCAACACTCAAATGTGATCATATAAATCCTTAAGAACTTTCCATAACACAAGTGTATCCTACCCAATCACGTACTTCTTCTTCAATTCTTCATAGAGGTGGTGATGGAGGATTATTAGGACTCATGCTTGGTCTTGAGCAGAAGTATGATTGGTAGTTTTAAAAATCTCACTAAGGCCTTGTGTATCTACATGCATCTCTATATATAAAATCCTTGAAAGGTGGTTATTTCCATAAATATCAATAGGGAGAAACAATTATTTGCAATATTCTCCATGGAAATAAAATTCTTGCTGATTAGATTATCCTTTTATCCATGTTAAAAAATAATGTTGATAATGTGTTGTGAAATAGATCGAGTTTTGATTGAAACAATAATTATTTTCGTAATTAGTATGAAAACATTGATTGAGGTCAAAGTGATGGATAACATAAATCAACATTGAATATTCATAGTGGTTATTGAGAAATTAATTCAATGATAAGAGATTAAAAGAAATAGAAGACAAGAAAGAACAGAATGTATATCACCAAGAGGGTGATCTTCCCATTATATTATTCACACACATATATATGATAGACTTCCAAAGGGTGATGAAACCCATTAATGTTAGGCATTATAAATGGTTTTTAAAATGAGTTTTTTCATTAATTAGGCATTATAACATCCCTAAATGATAATTCATAAATACCCAAAGGTTTTCTCACATGTTAATGATTTTTCTTTCTCCTAAAATTTGAATCCCGGTGGAATTTTTATTTCTATATATAATACTCCCAAAGGAACTTTACACTCGGTCATGTCCATGCCGTCTTATGTACTATCGATCATCACAATAGGGACACACTACCTCATCTATACAATGATATATAATTTCGATACATTGAACTATAACTAAATATTCACACAACAACGTTGATGCTTCATTCTACGTCATCAACATGCCATCATATATGTCGTCATCATCTTTATTTAATTCTTTTTTTGTCATATCTTCGCATAAGCTAGTATAAACAATGTATACCCTTTCTGGTTCTCTCTCATGGTGACTATATCATGTTTTGGCCATCATCATCCCTTTTCTTTTCATTTTATGGCCTCTCATTCACCCTCATTTAACCTATAACTCACCTCCATTGCTTTCCTTTTAAAAGGAACCATTTATTTTTTCACTGGATTTTTCTATTCATCATTATGTATGCCATTCCATGTGTTCTAGACTGTTTTCTAAAATATTCCTATAAAGTAGGCCACTTCCTATGCTCCTTCCACAAGTCTCATAGTTAACTTTTCATTTCATAGGGAATGTGTGCCTCTAACAGTTTTCACACCCACCAATGCATCCCTCATTTCCAATGCCTCTAACCCAATTTTTTTTCCTTCTTTACATATTTAAAACAATACCCAAATTCTCCACCTAGATTTAAAATTGGAAAACCCATCACTATATCCACCGTCACCAGATTCATCATCATCAACTCTATGATCATCGACTCCAACGTCATTTACTTCACCAAAATCATCTCCATCATCATTGACTCCACCTTAGAAGGATCTCCATAATGGTGTGGATCCATTGTTCCATCGTGGCCAATATAAATCCATGATCTCTGGATTTGATACCATTTTTGAGTCGGAGGATGACATCTCAGCAGATTCAGTTAAAAACTATAGAAAAAATTCACCTAAATTATTTCTCACACTATAAAGATTTTTCATTCTCTTGAAATTTGAAACCTAAATGTAATTTTTATATCTATCACTAATACACCCAAAATAATTATTTACTCATTGTATCACCCAATCTTATGTACCCCCGATCCTCATAACCAGGACGTACTACATTATTACTGTAACCATAAAGACATTCGATGCATTTTATTGTCATCACCTCTTTACAAATAATTATTAGTGTTTCATTCTTCCTTGTTAAAATGATATCTTTTACATCATCATTGTCTCCACTTAATTTTTCGTTGTCATCTCTCCACACGAGCTATTGCAAACACGGTATACCCTTCTAAGGTATCTATTTTGATGGCTACATCTAGGACTTCCACTCAGTGGACCTTCACTTGATGTTCGTCAGCCACCCTAGTGGTCCTTGGTTGACCTGCACCTCACCTCCATCATATGGAAAATTATACTCTCATGTATTGGATATAACTAAAATTCCACTTCAAGGTAGGATGACCACCCACCTAGAAAAAAAGTTAAGTGGCACCAAATCCATTTTTGGATTAAAACTATTTTTAAAAATCATACACTTTCATTTTAATGATTCTGATGACTATACTATCCAGCCAGACATGTAAAATATTTTAAAATACAATATTAAACTATTTAATAAGAAAAATAATTATAGAAAAATGTATAAAATAAATAAAAATATAAAACGACTAAAATAAATATATAGTATTAGTAATCAAAATTATATTATTAATAATAAATAATAATTTGTATATATATTTATATATCCATTATTTATATACTAATTTAAATATAATTAAATATTATATATATTATTTTTTATAGTATATATATATATATATTATACATTGTTTAATATATATATTTTTTATATTTATACACTATCACATTAATACATAATAATTATTATAAATATTTAGATATTGGTTATTTATATACTTAATTATATATGAATGTTTTATACATGTAATTTTATTTTTTGTATATACTTTTTAGGAATATTTAATTTAAATAGAATATATATAAGGAATATTTTGAAGTATTTTTGCATACATGAAAATGGTTTTAAATGTACTTTATTTCTATGTAGTTTTATATACATGCATGATAATTAAAATTTGATATATATTTTCCATATTTTTAAAATTTTTAAAATAATCTTTTATAACATCATTTTTTCATCTAAGCTCAATATTATAATTATAATAAAGATAAATATTATAATAACATTTTTTAAAACCAAATTTTATATTTTTTATGATATTTTGAAATAAAAAATTATAATGTCGATTGTTTTATAAATTATTATGTGTGTGTGTCTATACTTCTATAATTTTTTAAATAAATTCTATTTTCCATTTTGTACATTGAAAAAACATATAGCAATATAAGCTATTTAAAAAAACAAAAAAATCCTAATAATAAAGAAAAATAAAAATAGAAACCAGATATTTATGTATGTAAACATGACTACACATAAAATTTACAATTTCAATTTTACATTAGAAAACTGCACCTTAAATTTATAATTGTTTTTTTATATGTATAAAAATGTATGTTTGTATGTATGTATTCACTGATTTCTAAATATATATATATATACACTGAAAATTTTCAATATGATTTCTTACTAAAAAAAATATATTATATATTGACATTATGAATTATATGGTGTGTATGAGATAAAAATTGTTAATTTTTATTGTAAATTTAAGCGTAAATTTTTTATATTTTCATTGGGAATTTTAAGTTAAATTTTAATCATGGATTTCATGAAAATAATTATGTTTGAAATTTCTATTGGAAATTGGAATGATAAATTTTCAGTGAAATTTTAAATTATTTATTTACATTTCAATATATTCTCAATATATATTTATTTTAGTTTTTTATATATAAAATTTTAAGTACAAAATTTCCGTTCAAATTTTTGAGTATAATTTCCCCTGATAACTATAAAATTACAATGAAAGTTTAAAATTTATGAATGTATATTGTAAAGACCCGGAAATTTCAAGGAAATTTTTTTCTTAATTTTCTTTGGAATTTTACAAGAACGCAGTTTCTCACGGCGCCTGATTCCGAGGCCCGGTGTGCCCGGAATTAATTTCCGAAGTTTGGCTCGGGTACGTTCAGTGAACGAGCGAGCGAGAATTTCTATCTTTTGAACCGGTGCTCGGAATTGAAATCCAATTGCTCCGATGAACTCGCAACGCTGGTAATCGCTTAAGAGAACATTTACCGTAGTTGCGTTTGTGCGGGATGAGAAGTTAATTTTTGGGGTTTAATTAAAAAGTGAATAAAAATTGTTAAATCAAATTTTAACAATGTTAAGTGGTTAACTTCTCCCATGGGAAGTTGGTGGTGGGCCCACATCCATCCAACTTCCCATGTGTGGATATTTGAAAGGGTGGGGCCCACACAACCCCCCCCCCCCCCCCACCTTTTCAAATTCCTTAAACTCCCTAACCCTCTTAACCCATCACATTCCAACTCCCCATTAACTCACATTCTTTAATATTTGACAACTTGATTAATTAATGAGGTGAGTTAAGTATGGTTTATTTGAATGTCAATCTTTTGAAATTCTTGCCAACACTTTGCAATTAATTAATTAAACTAACGTAATTAATTATTTTGAGTGTCTGAATTATTTTGAATTCATTTTGCCAACATTAAAAAGAGATATTATATTCTTCTTTTTGGGTTGGCATAAACCTTGTGGGGAGAACTAAGGAGAGGAGAAGAACTCTTGGAAGATCACCAACCTCTCGAGGAAGAACGTTCCACATTTTCGAAGAACGTGAAGCAACACCTCCGACCATCTTCAACCAGAGTAAGGAAGGGAAGCATCGCCGCCTACAAAGTATACAGAGGGTGTCATCTCATCTCGACTTCACCGAGCTCTTCTCCCACCAACCTAGACGGAACGACGCCCGACCTACGCGACACTTGTCTTCCACGGGTCGTTGAAGAACTCCGTTCTTGAAGCCGAGGTAGGGGAATTTATTTTGGAATTCACTTATCTTTTGAGAAAAGAACGACGAGCGCGGACCAACCAATACCGGGTTGATCTACGGATCGTCCGATCAAGCGGTTGATGTTTGAGGATTTTTATTTATTTAATTGTTCGTGAATACAAACTTGGTGATGATCGTGGATTAAAACTCTTTTTGTTATCGAATAACGCGAGGGGGTCGGACCGCACAAACACGGCCGACCCTCCTCCTTTGTTTTCGTGATGGTTTCTTGAGGATGATACGAGAAAACGTGGTGTCGTCACACCACGCGATTTATTGCGGAAGATACGTGTGGCGCCGTCGCGCCGCGCCGTGGAAAGAAATCCAAGAACGCGACGCCGTCGCGTCGTGTCGAAGAAAGTCAAAGGCGCCGCGGCCGGAGCGGGGCCACGGCGGACGGAAGCGATGTCGTTGCATCGCGCCGAACGGCATAGGCCGCGGCTGGTTCCAGACCGCGGCGGAGCAAGAAGACCGGCGGCCGGCACTGGGCCGCCGGTGTCGGCGAAGGAAGGACCGGTCATCGCCGGTCCTTGCTGGCGAAATCGGGCGGCCAGTGCAGGCCGGCCGGGCAGTGGAGACCGGGGGAATTAATTTCCCCCGGCCGGGTCTCAAAAGCGGCCCCAATTAAGGGGTTGCGGTTCTCAAGGGGGAGGGGGGCTTTGCCCCCCGCGCACGGCACCCGAACGGTGCCCAGGCCGCGTCGTCGTGCCGGTCCGCGCCGCCGTGCCGGTCCGCTCCATCGCACCGGTCTGCGCCGCCACGCCGGACCGCGCCGCCGCGCCGGACCGCGCAGCCGCCCCGGCCCGCGCTGCCGGCCGGGCCGAGTTTTCCAAGACGGGCCGGGTCGTCGGGCCGGGTCGCCGCCCGGGGCGGGTCGGCCCGGTTCGGCCGACCCAGGGGGGGCGGGTCGGCCCAGGCCCAGACCCCCAGTTTCGGACCACTTTGGTCAAATACCTGTATCTTGGGCTACGGGCCTCCAAACGACTCGCCGTCAGCGGAAACGCGATCCTTGGATCAAGACGGTCGTTTCGGTATACTATACTCAAGGTGCACCTTCCTTTTCAGGAGCCTACGTGGTTAAAACTCCATAGTTAAGCGTGCTTGGCCTAGACTAGTGATCAGGATGGGTGACCTCCTGGAAAGTTTCCCATGGTGGGTGTGAGACGGAAAGGCCAATAACTAATAGACCGGGCGTCCGATTTACGCGTCGTCTGTTTCGTTGAATTCCTCTTGATGAGATAGGTCTTTTGGCATACTCTGCCCGAGGTTTGGACGCAGGTGGAGTACTATCGGCTTGGTTTTACCTTAAAAACCAACCGGGCCCCTAGAACGAAAAAGCCAATAACTCTCAGACCGGGCGTCCGATTGACGCGTCGTCTCTTGCGTTGAGTTCCTGTTGACGATACAGAACTTTTGGTATTCTCCGCTCGAGTTTTGGATGCAGATGGATAGTGGCCGGGTTGGATCGCATAGAAATCCAACCGAGCCCCTGGAACGGAAAAGCTGATACCTTTCTGACAGAACGTCCGTTTGACGAACCGTCAGCGGCGTTGGTGATCTCGTTGAGAAACGGTCCCTATGAGTATACCCGATGAGAGTTCAGGATACAGTTGAGATACGGCCGGGTTTGGTTTGCTCACGAAACCAACCGGGCCCCTGGGACGAAAAGGCTAATAACTCACAGACCGGGCGTCCGATTGACGCGCCGTCTGTTGCGTTGAGACCCCTATGACGAGGCGGTCCTTTGAGATACTTCTTCGTGGGACTTTGAGATACTTGGAGTATCGACCTGTAGCTCGTGGAGCGGACCCCCCCAGTGACGAGCGTGCGGAGTACGGAGACCGTGTAACTGGCTGAAACCTGACGACTGCTTGACCGACTCGACTTGGAGTGAGTCGACTAGCCCAGTGGATGGAGCACTACTTTCTGAGGTGCAGACCCATGGCGGACGGAGCACTACCTGTGTGACAGTGCAGACCCGCGGTACTCGTCCGGAGAGTACCTCAGCAGGCTACTAGGGGGTGTGCACTACTGTGTTTGAGTGACATACCTCGGCGGGAAGCACTACTGTGTCTGGGTGGCTGACCCGCGGTACTTGACAGGAGGAGTACTTCAGCAGTCTTAGGTTAGTGAGCAGTACCTCAGAGTCGTGACAAGACCACTGTACACTCCAGAGACGGAGCTCTTCAGCAGTTACGGTTTCGATAATGAAAATCCTGGTTTGAGCTGAGACTTTTGACCTTGTGTTTACATCATGATTGAGATGGGTCACTTGATAACTTAGGTATATGTATGGGCATATACATGGGTAGTGGTTATCCGTTGATTTCACAATCCTTGTGTTTCCTCATGATTGAGATGGGTTACTTGATAACTTAGGTATATGTATGGGAATATACCTAAGTAGAGGTTATCTGTTGAGATTTTCATTGTGGTTATCCTTGTTGGTTTAGTGAGACCTTGAGGGTCTCGGGGTCCCTACTGAGTATCGTTATACTCACCCCTGCACGGGCTATGCCCGCACCTCGTTGTGTTGGTTGCAGACGACAGGCAGTGCTGACGGAGGCCGAGTGTTCGAGGACTGGACGGTACCCGGAGGTGGACTACACGACGAGTCAGTACCCGGAGGTGGACTTCATGACGTGACGACTCACTGAGGTGGTTGACGGACGAGAGTGTGGACGAGGCTATCTGTACCTACCCTTCAGGTAGGATCCATGGTGGACGACCAAGAGCTGCGCTATCTATACCTACCCTTCAGGTAGGGTCCGAGGAGGACGACCCAGGAGCTGCTTCCTTCTTCCAGCCATTTTTATTTTTGCTGTTGTACTTTGTTCGGTTGTAGTCGTACTTTCTTTTGGGTTTGTATTCTGGCCCATTTACTTTTCATCTTTTCTTTGTAGTGTTTTGCTTCCGCTTGTACTCTTTCGTGTTTGTTTACTTTTATAAAGGCAATGCCTTCCCAGTTATCGGGATTTACGCCTTTGGTGCTAGTCGCCAGCCCCTGGCCTATGGAAGGCGGGCTTGGGGTAGTCACGGCACGGGCCCCGAGGACGAGTCGTGACAAATTGGTATCAGAGGAGTTCGGTTCTACCGCAGAACTTATGACTCTGACTTTTTCTTTCTGTGAAGCAATAGTGTTAAGAGTACCGAGTGTGGATTTCAGTTCAGGGAGTCTAGTGTTGGTGCGGGCGGCCGACGTATCCATACACCAGGACCCTGACAACTGATTTCCAACTTTGTGCACAAAAACACTGATTGAGTGTGTGTTTTCAAAGGTTTTCCCTTAAAATTGCTCAAACCAGGTCATCTCACCAGGTATAAACGTTTGACTGTGTCACGATGTTTCTTTCAGGATGCCTTTTCATGGACGACCAGCTAGAGCCCAGAGGGATGTGCGTGCTGACATCCTGTCGAGCGACGAGGCTTCGGTACAGGGCCCTCTTGCAGTTGAGGCACCAGCGGAGGCACCATCGGTACTGCTACCCGTTAGGCCACCGATGCCACCAGCCCCAGCAGTAGGCGATGCATGACACTTGAGCGCGCTGCACGAGTTCCAGCGCCAGAGGCCACCCAGCTTCCGGGGAGAGACGGACCCGCAGGCGGTTGAGGTTTGGCTGGAGGCTATGGTGAGAGTCTTCAGGCTAGTGGGGACGCCGGCATACTTCATGGTGATCTTTTCTACCAGCCTCCTTCAGGTAGCAGCAGGCAGGTGGTGGAGCCACTTGTTTCAGTTTTGCGACGGGATGATCTTCGCATGGGAAGACTTCGAGACCTTCTTCAGGGTGGAGTTTGTGCCAGTAGCTCTACACCTCGAGCGTGTACAGAAGATTCTGCCTTTGCCGCATGTTTTTCGATCAGTAGCCGAGTCATCTGTGGGCAGTAGACAGATGATGCAGAGGTCCAGGAGGACCAGACTAGCAGTTGGACGATCTTGGGTTTTAGGACCAGTGGTGCGGGGCACCCGGGGTGCGGGGCACCCGGGGTGGGAACAGAGCTAGGCATGCCAGAAGCAGGTTGTGTTACTCATGCGGTGGAAAGGGTCACCTGGCACGTGACTGTCTGACTCCTTGTACGGTTGATCAGCGGGTGTTGGAGGAGCCACCGAGACAGAAGCAGCGGCTGCTGCTTGAGCAATAGCCGAGCAGTGGACAAGGCAGTAGAGCTCCGGGAATAGGTGGACAGGAGAGGAACTAGTGGATACGTCCCTTGTACTTATAGTTCCTTTTTTCTGTTGTATTCGTGTCTTGTACTATGAGCTGCAATAATAAAAATACACTTGTCTTTGAGATGTTTTCTTTCCTGTCCTTTTGTTTGGTTGATACTGAGTGGTCCCGGTTAAACTGTTGACTTGACCCTCACTTTCGAGATTTCTACTAGAGGGGACCCAGTGACCTCACACTGATGCCGACAGTGTGACTCGACCCTTGGAGGCGAGAGTGACAGTTGGGTCTCTTAGTAGTTACGTCGAGCCCTTACGACGTCATCCATGGCATGAATGCGTCATTCATGTCAGGATTGACTATATTAGGCAACGAATGTGGTTCATCCAGGGGATGAGACCAGATTTCTCTTGTCGGCAAATAAGAAATCATAGCAGCTCTTGTGAGACTAAAGGAGGTGCAGTTCATGCAGGAGCGGATGAAGACTGCACAGTGCAGTAAGAAACAGGGAACCGATGCCAGTCTTAGAGACTTGGGCGTGTTAAATGTTTCAAGAATAGGAATCTTTAAATAGAGATGAGTCTGTGAAGCGGCAGACGTGGAGGCAGAGCTAGGAGAGCAGCATGAGGTGCTATACATCTTAACATGCTACAACCACCCTCCTTAGTTATCCCCGCCAAGCTCAGAGAGCTGGAGGGCGGTGGAAGAATGCGGGTGCATGCGGTCAAGGAGTGTGACCCAATGGCTCTAGAAATGATTCAAGGGACAGTCTGTGTCCACTACTAGATGTTGTAGTAACAGATGTCGATATGAATCATTCCTCGCTTTTACAAATCTTGTTCCAGACCTAGAGTTTCCGGTAAGCCATAGACTTGACCCTTACGTCTGGAGATACCTTTGGAGGATACTCGATGATCACACTTACGCCGATGGTGTGGTCAGACCCTCGAGGTGAGAGTTCCAGTTGGAATATCTTGGTGACAGCGTCGAGGCCTTACGACGTTAGTTTGAGTATGGAATGTGCATTAACTGTTCATACTCAAATTGACGGTTTTAGGCAAACGTCGGGATGGGTTTTCCTTGGTCGGCGAAAAGGAAACCCAAGGCAGCACGGGATAAACTCTTTCACGGGAGGGTGCGACCGATCACTCTTGAATCGGCCAACCTTACCCTCGTGGCAGCAGTCGTTTGAGTTCCAGTTCTAACAGGAATTGGAAACCTCTGGAGTTTGAGTATGGCGACCACGTTCTTATACGGGTCTCACCTCGACGAGGTTTACGGAGTTTTGGCCAAGGCGGCAAGTTATCTCCAAGGTTCAGCGGACCTTCTTAGGTCCCCAGCTGGGTAGGCGGGGTGTTTTACCGCTTGACCCATTCACCGCAGTTGCACCAGGTGCACGACGACTTCCACGTATCTCAACTGAGGAGATACGTGCTCGACCCTTCGCATACCATTGACCATGAGGAGCTGGATGATGGCGATGGGGTGTCTTTCACGGAGGTTCCAGTGGGGATCGAGGATCGATAGGAGCAGATCCTACGACGACGATCGATTCCTCGGGTGCACTTTGTTTGGCAGTACGGAACCTCCAGGTAAGCACATGGGAGAGGAAGGCTCAGATGCGTGCTCTGTACCGCTTTTGTGACCCTAGTTTGTGTTGAAGCTTTACGGGGACGTAAAGCCCTGAGGTGGGAGTAATGTAAAGACCCGGAAATTTCAAGGAAATTTTTTTCTTAATTTTCTTTGGAATTTTACAAGAACGCAGTTTCTGACGGCGCCTGATTCTGAGGCCCGGTGTGCCCGGAATTAATTTCCGAAGTTTGGCTCGGGTACGTTCAGTGAACGAGCGAGCGGGAATTTCTATCTTTTGAACCGATGCTCGGAATTGAAATCCGATTGCACCGATGAACTCGCAACGCCGGTAATCGCTTAAGAGAACCTTTACCGTAGTTGCGTTTGTGCGGGAGGAGAAGTTAATTTTTGGGGTTTAATTAAAAAGTGAATAAAAATTGTTAAATCAAATTTTAACAATGTTAAGTGGTTAACTTCTCCCATGGGAAGTTGGTGGTGGGCCCACATCCATCCAACTTCCCATGTGTGGATCTTTGAAAGGGTGGGGCCCACACGAACCCCCCCCCCCCACCTTTTCAAATTCCTTAAACTCCCTAACCCTCTTAACCCCTCACATTCCAACTCCCCATTAACTCACATTCTTTAATATTTGACAACTTGATTAATTAATGAGGTGAGTTAAGTATGGTTTATTTGAATTTCAATCTTTTGAAATTCTTTCCAACACTTTGCAATTAATTAATTAAACCAACTTAATTAATTATTTTGAGTGTTTGAATTCTTTTGAATTCATTTTTCCAACATTAAAAATAGAAATTATATTCTTCTTTTTGGGTTGGCATAAACCTTGTGGGGAGAACTAAGGAGAGGAGAAGAACTCTTGGAAGATCACCAACCTCTCGAGGAAGAACGTTCCATGTTTCCGAAGAACGTGAAGCAACACCTCCAACCATCTTCAACCGGAGTAAGGAAGGGAAGCACCGCCGCCTACATAGTATACAGAGGGTGACGTCTCGGCTCGACTTCACCGAGCTCTTCTCCCACCAACCTAAACAGAACGATGCCCGACCTACGCGACGCTTGTCTTCCGCGGGTCGTTGAAGAACTCCGTTCTTGAAGCCGAGGTAGGGGAATTTATTTTGGAATTCTCTTATCTTTTGAGAAAAGAACGACGAGTGCAGACCAACCAATACCGGGTTGATCCGCGGATCGCCCGATCAAGCGGTTGATGATTGAGGGTTTTTATTTATTTAATTGTTCGTGAATACAAACTTGGTGATGATCGTGGATTAAAACCCTTTTTGTTATCGAATAACGTGAGGGGGTCGGACCGCACAAACACGGCCGACCCTCCTCCTTTGTTTTCGTGATGGTTTCTTGAGGATGATATGAGAAAACGTGGTGTCTTCACACCACTCAATTTATTGCGGAAGATACGTGTGGCGTCGTCGCGCCACGCCGTGGAAAGAAATCCAAGAACGTGACGCCGTCGCGTCGCATCGAAGAAAGTCAAAGGCGCCGCGGCCGGAGCGGGGCCGTGGCGGAGGGAAGCGATGCCGTTGCATCGCGCCGAACTGCATAGGCCGCGGCCGGTTCTGGGCCGCGGCGGAGCAAGATGACCGGCGGCGGGCACCGGGCCGCCGGTGTCGGCGAAGGAAGGACCGGCTGTCGCCGGTCCTTGCTGGCGAAACCGGTCTGCCAGTGCGGGCCGGCCGGGCAGTGGAGACCGGGGGAATTAATTTCCCCCGACCGGGTCTCAAAAGCGGCCCCAATTAAGGGGACGCGGTTCTCAAAGGGGAGGGGGCTTTGCCCCCCGGGCGCGGCACCCGAACGGCGCCCAGGCCGCGCCACCGTGCCGGTCCGCGCCGCCGTGCCGGTCCGCGCCGCCGCGCCGGACTGCGCCGCCGCACCGGCCCGCGCTGCCGGCCATGCCGGGTTTTCCGAGTCGGGCCGGGTCGTCGGGCCGGGTCGCCACTCGGGGCGGGGCGACCCAGTTCGGCCGACCCAGGGGGGGTCGGCCCGGGCCCAGACCCCCAGTTTCGGACCACTTTTGGTCAAATACCTGTATCTTGGGCTACGGGCCTCCAAACGACTCGTCGTCAGCGGCAACGCGATCCTTGGATCGAGACCGTCGTTTCGGTATACTATACTCAAGGTGCACCTTCCTTTTCGGGAGCCTACGTGGTTAAAACTCCATAGTTAAGCGTGCTTGGCCTAGAGTAGTGATCAGGATGGGTGACCTCCTGGGAAGTTTCCCAGGGTGGGTGTGAGACGGAAAGGCCAATAAAGAACAGAACGGGCGTCCGATTTACGCGCCGTCTGTTTCGTTGAATTCCTCTTGATGATCCGGATCTTTTGGCATACTCTGCCCGAGGTTTGGACGCAGGTGGAGTACGATCGAGTTGGTTTTGCCTTAAAAACCAACCGGGCCCCTAGAACGAAAAAGCCAATAACTCTCAGACCGGGCGTCCGAATGACGCGCCGTCTGTTGCGTTGAGTTCCTGTTGACGATACGGAACTTTTGGCATTCTCCGCCCGAGTTTTGGATGCAGATGGATAGTGGCCAAGTTGGATCGCACAGAAATCCAACCGGGCCCCTGGAACGGAAAAGCTGATACCTTTCTGACAGAACGTCCGTTTGACGAACCGTCAGCGGCGTTGGTGATCTCGTTGAGAAACGGTCCCTATGAGTATACCCTATGAGAGTTCGGGGTATAGTTGAGATACGGGCGGGTTTGTTTCGCTCACGAAACCAACCGGGCCCCTGGGACGAAAAGGCTAATAACTCACAGACCGGGCATCCGATTGACGCGCCGTCTGTTGCGTTGAGACCCCTATGACGAGGCGGTCCTTTGAGATACTTCTTAGTGGGACTTTGAAATACTTGGAGTATTGACCTGTAGCTCGTGGATCGGACCCTCCCAGTGACGAGCGTGCGGAGTACGGAGACCGTGTAACTGGCTGAGACCTGACGACTGCTTGACCGACTCGACTTGGAGTGAGTCGACTAGCCCAGTGGACGGAGCACTATTTTCTAAGGTGCAGACCCATGGCGGATGGAGCACTACCTGTGTGACAGTGCAGACCCGCGGTACTCGTCCGGAGAGTACCTCAGCAGGCTACTAGGGGGTGTGCACTATTGTGTTTGGGTGACATACCTCGGCGGGAAGCACTACTGTGTCTGAGTGGATGACCCGCGGTACTCGACAGGAGGAGTACTTCAGCAGTCTTAGGTTAGTGAGCAGTACCTCGGAGTCGTGACAGGACCACTGTACACTCCAGAGACGGAGCTCTTCAGCAGTTACGGTTTCGATAATGAAAATCCTGGTTTGAGCTGAGACTTTTGACCTTGTGTTTACATCATGATTGAGATGGGTCACTTGCTAACTTAGGTATATGTATGGGCATATACCTGGGGAGTGGTTATCTGTTGATTTCACAATCTTTGTGTTTCCTCATGATTGAGATGGGTTACTTGATAACTTATGTATATGTATGGGCATATACCTATTTAGATGTTATCTGTTGAGATTTTCTTTGTGGTTATCCTTGTTGGTTTAGTGAGACCTTGAGGGTCTCGGGGTCCCTACTGAGTATCGTTATACTCAGCCCTGCATGGGCTATGCCCGCACCTCGTTGTGTTAGTTGCATACAACGGGCAGTGCTGACGGAGGCCGAGTGTTCGAGGACTGGACGGTACCCAGAGGTGGACTACACGATGAGTCAGTACACGGAGGTGGACTTCACGACGTGACGACTCACTGAGGAGGTTGACGGACGAGAGCGTAGAGGAGGCTATTTGTACCTACCCTTTAGGTAGAATCCATGGTGTAAGACCACGAGCTGCACTATCTGTACCTACCCTTCAGGTAGGGTCCGAGGAGGACGACCCAGGAGCTGCATCCTTCTTCCAGCCATTTGTCTTTTTGCTGTTGTACTTTGTTCGGTTGTAGTCGTACTTTCTTTTGGGTTTGTATTCTGGCCCATTTACTTTTCAGATTTTCTTTGTACTTAGTTTTTTGCTTCCACTTGTACTTTGTCGTGTTTGTTTACTTTTATAAAGGCAATGCCTTCCTAGTTATCAGGATTTACGCCTTTGGTGCTAGTCACCAGCCCCTGGCCTATGGAAGGCGGGCTTGGGGTTGTCACGGCACGGGCCCCGAGGACAGGTCGTGACATATGTAGACATATAATTATATTAAAATGGGTTTATATTCTTATATTGAATTACGATTATGAATTTAGACTGATAATTACAGATTTTACCTTTAAATTTTTTGATAACAAAAAATTATCACTCTGAATTTTCATTGAGAATTTCAATAGAAATTGAGGAAGTTTACATTTTAAATTTCCAGTAAATTGTCTTTAAAATTACTTGTGTGCATTTATGTATGTATACATTGAAATTTTTTAGTGTAAATTTTCACTTTAAAATTTTCAAGGAATATTTATTGAAAATTTGTAATGAAAATATTCAGCGAAAATTTACGTGTATGTATGTACACTCAAAAAAAATAGGATTACATTGGAAAATCACATTGTGAATATATTTTTGTGTTTTGGTGTGCATGTGTGCGTGTGTGTTTCTTATATTCATTCATATATAATATATAAATAGTCACTTTAAATTTATGGTTTACATTTCCAATGTAAATTTCTGATGTAAATTTGCGGAGTAAATTTTCAATATATATGTATTGAAAATTTTTAATGTAAAATTGCACTAGAAATTAACTATATATCGATTTGGTGTAAATTAAAATTAGCGCATGTGTTTATGTTTAATTTTCAATATAAAATTATATTGATTATGTTTTATGGTAAATATATATTATAAATTTTCACTCAATGTTTTCTATACAAATTCACATTAGAAATTTCCATTGATAATTTGCATGAAAAGTTGTCAATGTAAAATTTCATTTCAAATTTCTAGTATATATATGAGAATGTATGTATATATATACATATATTAATATATATTTATTAATTTATGTATGTATATATATACATATATTAATATATATTTATTAATTTATATATGTATATAAATATATTTATATATATTTATATATATACAATGCATGTATACATGTATGTGTACACTATAAATTATCAAATTGAATTCCATAAAAATATATTGTATATTTTTTTGAGGAAAATATTGAACTCGCACTAACAGAGAATGAAGTTCAAGAACAAAAATAGAGGACAAATAGCTGGGGGAAAATCTAACTAGACATGAGGAACATAAGAGAGACTCCTAGTAGCTAGATGATGGGCCACTATGTTCCACTCCCTTTTAGTAAAGGAGAGGGAGCAATATGAGAAACTGGGATGAAGTAACAGGATATTTGAGAATAAGAGCCCAAATGTATAGAGACTAACCTCTAAGGCTGAGATTGAGTGAATTTATGAGAGGTAGTATAATTCAATCACAAAAGTGTCCCACCCTTGATCCATGGAAAGTTTCATGACATGGATGATCACATGCACTTCTGCAACTACAGGAGAGGATAAAGCCTTGAGAGGGGATAGGTTGGATTCAATGATACTTTTGGTCAAGCCACAAGAGATCACAAAAAAAACAATGAGGCCTCTATCCAAGGGAGATGCATCTATATTAATTTTCAAGGTACCTAAAATAGGGGGCACGAAGTGTAGTGGTCATGCGAGGGAGTGAGGCCTTCAAGATGGTGCACGTAGTGTTTCCACATTGATAAACATTGGTTTTCTTGCATGAACTAGGTCGATGGGGGTTTTTGGATATGGTTAATGATAATTTTGTTCCTCCTAACCCATAAGATCCATGAAACAGTGCACAACAATTGAAGATAAATGGTTTCATTGAGTGGATCTCATTTAGAGAGAAGAGCGGTGAAGCTGGAAGATGAGCCCAAAAAGTGTTCCATAAAACGGAAGATGGAGTTCAACACTTACCTAGCTCTAGAATAGTGTAAGATTGCATGCATGGAGGATCTAGGTATCAAAATATAGATTGGAAAAGTTTTATTTTCCATTTCATGGTGATAGGTGAGGATGTATAATTAGGTAATGATCTCAAAGCATGCCTTCCACCATAAGTATCATGATTTGGCTGGGATCGGACCCTCCAAATAGTTTTCTAGAGAGCACTATCATCCATGATCTATGTGCTGGTAGCTAGTGAATAAGCCAATTTCACTATAAATGTGATGGTGGATTCTCTACTTTATCACATGTTGTCCTGGACCACACCTCTTACAAGTAGGATACTCAAGATAATTTTCATGTCCCGTTCATTGAACTAGGAGAAGATATTTTCCTTGCACCATCCATTTTTGGTATCATTGAAGAGAGTTTTAACTTTTTCCTCTTTAAGGCCTTTATGGGAAAGATGAGGTGAAATTCCCATCCCCGTCGACCAGATAGGGATATTTTCATATGTAAACAAAATCTTCATTTCCAATTCTACAGGGGAGTCCCCTTAGAAGGGTCTCAAGAGAACCCCAAAGGCTACTCCAGAAGAAGATGGGGAGGGGGCCAAGGGAGATTCAACAAAACACAGCATTGGGGAAGTATTTCACTCTTATGACCATTATATAGAGGGATTAAAGATTCTATAAAATTTATATCCAAGTTTGGAAAGTGGCGCTTCATTGAAGAGGTAGAGATCCCTAAACCCCATACCCCCATGAAGCTTGGGTTTTCACAATTTTCCCAAGAAATACAATGGAATTTGTTTTTTTTCACTATTGATTCCCTATAAAAATTTGGAGATTTGTGATTGGATTTGATTGGTAAAAGATCTTGGAAATATTAATAGGGTCATGAAATAAGGATCAATGGACTAAGCAGTAGATTTAATGGGGATTTCTCTTCCTGATTTGGAAATTTTATTGAATCTCCACCATTGTATTTTTTTACCACTCTTTCAAGGATCTTAGAGAAAGATTACTTTTTTGAGAGGCCAATAATAGTATAAATCACAATGTATATCTGGTTTTTTTCAACCATTTGAATGCTGGAAGCCTGTTATAGATTGTTATTCCTCCAAGGGGTACGCTTACTCTGAATGAAATTTCTGACTTAGAAATGTTTATTACTCACCTGTATGTATTTTTTTAAAGGTAGATGAGGAGGATAATGTCATTGAATTATTCCATGGTGGTCCTGTGGAAAAGGATTCATTCATCGTCTAAGAATATATGGGTGATGGGGGACTCCCTATAACATGCACTTTATCAATGCTTGAAATTGTCTTTAGCTACTTGAATAATCATGTACAAAAACACAGAATCCATAATGATAAAGTGGGAAGGGGAAAGGGGATCTCCCTACCAAATTATGTTGTAGGGGGATAATAAATATGAAATATCACCATTAATATGGATCTTGAAAGAGACAATAGACATGAATTTCACGATGATGTCGACCCATTTAGTGAAAAAACCCATCTTGGTAAGAAAAAAATCAAATGAAGGGACATTACATTATATCGAATGATTTATTCATATATAGTTTCCAGTCCATGATCCCTCTTTTGGATGTATTTTGGGTCTTCATAGAGTGGAAGGTTCCATGAGAAATAATTTAATTGTCTGATATTATCCTATTGGGAACAAAGGAACATTGATTTTACGAGATGATAGAAGGGAGCCAAGTGCGTAGATGGTTCACCTAGATTTTTGACAAAATTTTGTAGATGACATAGAAAATGATAATGGGCCTAAAATAGGACACATGAGGAGGGTTTGTTTTTTTGGTAATGATGGTGATGAGAGTTTCATTGAAGAATGAGAGGTTATCCTTCCTGAGAAACATGTATTTAATCAAATCCAAAACATGATGCCCCAAAATCTATTAAAATTTTTAAAGAAGAAGGCCTGGAAGCCATATATAGGTTCCGGGCACAGTGGAAGTGCAGTTGGGATGGAACCCAAATTTAATTTGTACCATGATCAATGATTATTCTAGGATTAATACGACAATGAACGCTAGTCTCCATGGAATTGATTCAAAGATTTCGATAAAGAAGAAAGAGTCCCAAAACCTTTTGAGAGGATCTTGAATATCATGTTTATAATTAATTTAATTAATTTTATAAAGAAAATAAATCCTGTATCTTAGGTATTTTCTTCATTAATGACGTTGATCATTCTAAATGACCCTTCCGGATTCTCTTGTTTTTCTTGTGAGGATTAAAACTAGAATCCCTCTAGTGGTGATCCACACGTTCTCTAATGGCCTCCGATCTACACCACTCGTTCTCTGAGTGCTAGCGTGGCGAAGTGAGTGTCTTGTGTTGGTCATTCTTTATCTCTTGTTCTTTTTCCTTTAAGAACGTCTCTCGTCCTTGAGAGGGGAGGGAAGATTATTTGTGAGAGAAATTTTTTAGCTCAACATTTCTCAATTCACCAAGCATGTGGTGTGTTCACAACAGAACAATACAATTACTTTTCTATTTTTATGTATGGAACTTCAGTTACAATATTTAATTGCATAATAGCAATTATATACATTCATGAACTTAGAGAAAACATGTACTCATAATAATAAAATCACGTCATTATTTATGGTGCGCCAACTTGTGAAAAACAGAATTATGGATAAAATTACGCATCACAAAATAATATTAGTGACATTATTATTTTAACTTGTACAAACTAATAAATATTTATCGTCTTGTAAATAATTATTTTACTACCAGACTGGACTTGGTCCGGTCAAACTCCACTTCTATTTATTGACCACTCGAATAAATAAAAAATAATTTATTATCTTAAATAAATATTTTATTTATAAAATAGTAAATAAATATTTATTAAATATTCAATAAAATAAATAAATATACTTTATTTAATTTATGTGATCATCATAACTTGAATAAAATTATTACATGTTCTTGAAAATAATATTTATTTCATTAATTAAATTCAAATAGAATTTAACCACGGCCACCAAAAACATTTAGTGTGTGGCCCTCTAGGATTATTTCTCGTTGTCATTAGGCGGGATTGCCTAAAGTACAAGAGTACTATCTAGAAATGGTTCAAGGCACCTAAGATAAAGAACATAAAGTCACAACAATAACATCCACATACGAATGTTCATAGTGTAATATAATCCCTTTATCTGAATATATCATCAAGAAGGTTTCATGATAGTGTCATCAACCTTTATACTTGATACGTCGTTCTATAAATACCTGAAATAAACTCACTGTTACACCATGTCCATGTAATTTTGTGTGACAATTTTATTCCAATCAAAGGGAAGAGATATAAACTTCTATAAATGGAAGGGACAAATCCTACCTCAAGTTATCCAGTAATATCATGTCACTCGTGACGCACCAAATGTACCGTACTTCCCGACAACTATTTGCGTGACGGTTCTTGTTAGTAAATCAAAGTGTGCAAGTCGTGAAATGTATTAATGATAATATTAAAGTCTAAGTATCTTTACAAATGCTCGCAAATAGAAATATCTGATGGCACCAAAACATTTGGAATTCCTACTGGCGGGACTTTTCTCATAATCTCATGTCTTGGAGATTACTAAGTGAGAACTTCACGAGAGGAAGTTTCATCTGCTTACGAGTACTCACACCTGATAGTATGCATGATATATGTCCCTTCATAGTATATCATCCAACCATAGAACTATATTTAAGAATATTATTATAGAATTTAATGTTTCTCCTCATAGTGGGGAACTTCCATAACCTTATCAATGCAACACATAATATATGACATTATTACATCATTGTAATGAAAAAAATGAGCAATAAAAAATAAGATGCATATTATTTAAATAAATTAAATATCCATGTAATAAAATTATAGCTAGTTGGTTCTAGGAAACCAACTCTTATAAAATCTAACTTAGACTAGAGCCAACTGCCAACAACTTTCAGTCCGCTAGACCTCACATGGTGATCATGTTTCTGCTGAGTTAAGGATTTAGTCAAGGGGTCCACCACATTTTTTTCTATGGAAATACTACTCACTGCAACTTCACCTCTCTGAGAAAAATCCCTCAAGAGATGATACTTCTGAAGTATGTGCTTCATCCGCTAATGTGATCTTGGATCTTTTGTGAGAGCCACCACTGCAGTATTATCATAGTATAGTGTGATGGGATCATTACTTCTATGTATCACATCTAAATCCTGGATGAAGATTCTATTCCAAACTACATCTTTAGCTACCTCAAAATATATGATATACTCGAACTCTTCTATAGAATATAAAAACACACTCTGCTTTGATCTATTCCAGCTCACTGGGCCTCCATTCAAAATGACGATGTATCCCGTTTGTGAATTCATGTCATCTTGATCAGTCTGAAAACTACCATCTGCATATCCTCTGATAACTAGTTATTTATTTCCTCCGTAAAATAGGAAAATATACTTTGTATGTGTCAGTTACTTTAGGATAGTCTTGAATGCCATCCAATGGTGGTCACCTGGGACAACTTGATATCTTCCTACTACACATAATGCATAGATGACATCTAGGCTAGTACTTAGCATGTCATACATGACTGAACCAATCGCCAATTTCTATGGAGTCCTTTCCATTATCATTATTTCCTAATCTATCTGAGGACACATTTTATTGGGAAGATTAATGCCATGTGATACTGGAAATAATCCTCTCTTGGATTGTTCCATACTGAATCTATTCAGTATCTTATCAATGTATGTACTTTAAATTAGGTCCAAAAATCTCTTGGATCTATAATGATGAATCTTGATCCCGAGAATATATGATACCTCTCCCAAGTCATTCATGGAGAAGCATTGATTCAACCATGACTTAACAGAATGTAAGACTGGTATCTTGTTTCCAAGTAGTAATATGTCATCAACATATACTTTTAGAAAAATAATTTCACTCCCACTAATCCTTTTGAAGACACAAGGATCATATTCATTCTTGATAAAACCAAATTCTATTATGGATTCATCGAAACAAATGTTCCATGACCTGGATGCTTACTTTAATCCCTAAATTGATTTCTGCAACTTGCATACCTTATTAGAATCCATTAGAGTCACAAAACCTTCAGGTTGTGTCATGTAGATATCTTCCTGAAGGTTCCCATTAAGGAAGGCTGTTTTGACATCTATTTTCTAAAACTCATAGTCATGGTAAGCCGTAATGGTAAGTTGAATTATGATGGATTTCCGAATTTCAACTGGTGAAAAGGATGCATCATAGTCAATTTCTTACCGTTGTTTAAACCCTTTTGAAACCATTCATGCCTTTTAGGTAATGACTTTTCATTCCATGTCTACTTTATTCTTTAATACCCATTTTCAACCAATGGGATTTACAACAACTGGAGGATCTACCAAAATCCAAACTTGGTTATGATACATGGAATCAATTTTAGAATTCATAGCTTCTTTCCACATGGAAACATTTTTTCCCCTTACTAATTCCTTGTAGGTTACAGGATCATCATTATCAACTAATAATGAGTCACCATCCTCAATAATTAGAAAATAATACCATTCTAGTTATCTAACATCTCTTGTACTCTTATGCAGTACATGTGTCTCTGGAATAGATTATTCTTCCACGGGGATTTGTGGAATCTCTTCCTATACCAACTTTTTTATACCTTGAGTCTCGATTGCATCGAAGTCTATCTCACTCCCACTATCTCTTTTGGATATGTTCTCCCTCTCAAGGAATTTGGCATTTATTTTCACTATAACCTTTTTGTATGAGGGTTTGTATAGGTAATATCCCTTTCTTTCCTAGGGGTATCCTATAAAGGTACACATTGTTCCTTACGGTGCGAGTTTGTTACCTAAATAGGCCTTAACAAATGCTTTGCTACCCAACACATGTAAATTAAAAAACATGGCTTTTCTTCCACTAAAGAACTCGTATGGAATACAATTTATTGATTTAGTTGGTACTTGGTTTAGTATGTCTGTCGTTTTTTTTAAATAATATCCCCAAAAGGATAATGGAAGAATCTCATGAGTCATCATTGATCTCTCCATGTCCAACAGGGTGCGGTTCCTTCTTTTTCTCACACAATTCGACTAGGGCATGTATGGAAGAGTGATTTAGGATAGGACCCCAAACTCCTGTAAGTAATAAATGCAGTCTTGATTAAGATATTCTCTACCTTGGTTTGAGTAGAGTTTCTCAATCTTCTTTCCATGCCAGTTCTCAACTTCATTATTGTATTCTTTGAACTCATCAAAAGAATCCGACTAATACCTCATTAAGTAGATATATCCATATCTACTAAAATCCACAATAAAAGTTATGAAGTATGAGTACCCTCCCCTTTATTTAATTGGAAAAGGTCCAAACGCATTGGTATGAATCGATTCAAGAATTTATTTAGCCCTTTCACCTTTCCCAATAAATGGGGCTTTGGTCATTTTTCCTTGTAAACATGCATGACATATACCAGGTGATTTTAGTTCGAAAGAATATAAATATCCATATTGATGTAACTTTCTCAAGCATTTATCAATTAAATGACCTATCTAGTTATGCCAAAGCTGGGTGTGGTATGAGTCATGTGAAGTATCTTTGTTATTTATTGCTATTACATGGTTTTTTTAATCCAACATGTAAAGACTGTTGTACAAATAGGTCCTAACAAAACAAATGCAATCATTGTAAAAGAAAAAAATATTCATTTCAAATCTTGAAAAAAAATCCATATTTATATAATCTGGAAAGAAAAATAATATTTATAGTAATAAAAGGAACATAATAACAACCATTTAACACAAATATCATCTCATTTGGCAACGTGGGTGGTAGTCCCTGACTGTTGCAGTAGTAGGTCTGGCTCTACTGGCTACTGTTAGATCTACCTCCCCTCGGTCAATCTTCTTAAATCTAATTGGTTCATATATTTGGATTCATATGTGAGAAACCCAAGCTATATATAATACTCAATTTTTAGAAATAGATAGATTTCATTCGATAAAAAACGCACATGAAGCTTCCCCTTGCTTCTTAGACTGGGTGTAGTTCTTCTTCCGTTGGCCCTTCTTGCCACATGCGAAACAAATAGCTTCATATTCCTTTGACTCCCCTTTAATATTAATTTTTTTGTAAGGCCATGAATAAGCTTTGGGATTAAAGATATTCACCTTCCCTTTCCTCTTATTCACCATAATGACATAAGTCTTTTCACGCTTCATATATTTTTCCACTTGGTGAAAGAGGATAAGAAGATCAGATAGAGTCTTTTCAATGTTTTTCATATTGAAAGTGACAAAAAAGTTAGAGAAACTTTTTGAGAGTGATGTGATAATGATATCGGTTCCCATTTCTTCAAGTAGTTTAAACACTATAACCTCTAGGCGCTCAATGTATCCAATGAGTCTGACTACATGAGGCCCATCTGGGGCACCATTTCCAAGCTTACTCTAAAAGAGTGCCTTAAAGATCTCAAACATTTCTTGTTTTCCTCCCTCCTGGTGAAGACAATGGAGGTTCTTGAGCATGATATAAGCATCCATGTTTTAATGAGACTTCATGAGCTCACAAGGCATCGATGATAGCATCAAACATTGAACATAAACCTCATCATTCATATGATTCTCATAGACCAGGAAATCCTCATCACTCACCTCTTTGGCAAGCGTATCAGGTAATGCTGGCTCTAGCACGTAAGACTTCCATTCATGGAATAGAATAAACTGAAGGCATCTAAACCATTCCTGGAAGTTACTACCAGTGATGATGTTTTCTTTATCCATAATTGATCAAAGGGATAGTGTGGTTAATAAGCTTGTCATTTTTATTCTACAATTAAAAGAGAATATCATTGTTACTTTCTTGATTACATTTTATTAGAAATAATAAATTATTATTAAGTATCCCACTATTTTATAAAGTACCAATGGTCGTCACCATTTATCTCAAAATTTCCAGTTTCTATGGCATTCTAGTGGGAAGGATCCATATTCCCCTTTTCATAACCCCAAAATGGATGGTCAAGATATTATAAGGTATTTAGGTAGACGGGTCTTTTCCAACTGCAAGCTTGTAGCTCCTTGATCTGTTCAGTGGACTCCCGAGTCCTGAAATCATGACTTTTGGATTTTCTCAACTCTTACCTCTAATATTACACCAATTTTAGCAAGGGATACTCCTCTTGATGTAATATGGTTAAGTCAACCTGAAACCTTTCATAAGGGATTCTTTTATAAAAGTATGTGTCCCAACAAGGTTTGGTCAAACACATAGTTTTATTGAGTTTTTCCCTTAATAAAGTAATAGAATGCTTCATCCGACTGAATATTTTATTTTAGGGATTTCTATCTCTTATTCATGAATTTATTATTACCATTATCACATGCTTGTTAATATTAAGTGGAACTTACTTAAGTGATTAACCATGTCTTTATAATATTTACACATAAGTCTGGTTTGTTTTAGTTCCATCTTGAAAGCCTGTTTAATTCATTAATTATGTGATCGTGAAAACACATCCATAAAGATAATCCGTGAAACATAAAAAAATAAAGGGAATGATCATGAGCTTTTAAATGGTTAGTTTATCTAGAGGTTGATAAACTAACCCTAACCCAGGGGAGAAACATCTTAAACATTTTTTGTTCGTGTTTACATATTTCCACCTATCCACCTATGTATCTCCTGGGATTGGTTTCATCTCAGCTCAAGCTTGAACCACCTCCACTAGATTGGGAGTTCTATCCATTACATATACCTTTTTTAAAACTCACATGCAGGTGAGGGGTTAAAAAGGGGTTTTACATAAAAGAATCCTTGGACACGCAGGCCCTACATAATAATGAGGAGAAGTATTGTAGGCCAAAAAACATAATTTAAAAAAAGAAATTAAAAGAACCCATCCACATAAAAAGGTCTTGGTCTAGATTATGATCATCCATACAAGAAACGATATTTACACATAAATAAAACTAGAATTAAATTCATTAATCATTCTTGTTTAAGATAAATCACACTTCAATCAATTAATTATCATCATTAATTAATCAATCCTTTTATCTTAAACCCTTTTCCGAATTTTTTTGAGATTCTCAACCATCATAATTTTAAACAAATAAATTAATTTAAAATTATCTTTGTACATAACATTTACCTTGGAGGCAACCCTGTTATTTCTCATTCATAACAACCTAATGAGTAGAAATGAACATTATGCAGATCTTAATTTAAAAACATATATATATATATATATAATACCTATCACATGTTGTGCCTCAACTTTACTCCCGCACTATGGTACACGACTCAGGGGTTTCTATAATATAATAATAACATTAATAAATCTGTGTAATTTGGATGAGTATAAGGCGTGTAGTTCTGAACACATGGAGTGTAATATCATTCACCACCCATCTGATGTACATGCCTAGGGACATGGCATGTAGATGTACTTCAGAAATCTTCAGAGTACACGGTGTGTTCAGTGGGCCACACGTCGTGTAGTATCTTCATTACATGGTTTTCAACCAGGAAAGTCGTGTATGGGGTACACGGTCCAACCATAACCTGAAGGGACTACACATCGTGTCCAGTAGACTACACTGCATGTAATCTGGAAACCATGTTCTACTAGTTCATGGTCAATACAAAAAGTCATTTAAGACATAGATTGACTCGAACACATGGCATGGTTTGGTCAACCAGTCTGATACATTGAATCTTGAATATACAACAAGTTATGACAAATACACACCGTGTGTTCGGGTGTTGTACGGTCAGGAGGCTTTGGATCCTCCGGATGAGATCCTCTATTATATTTTAATCAAAATTAAAAGAAAATATTTTTTCTGAAAGTTAAACATGAAAGGAAAGAGGAGGAACATATCTCGAGATTTAGATTTTCATAAACATTAACTTTAATTGAAACGACTAAATTATTAAATTCATAAATCAACAATGAAATATTTAAATAATTATAAACTATGATTTAACTACTCTGATACCACTTGTATGTTCTCGGCGCAGTGGAATCATAGTTGGTCCGACACACAACATTAATTTTTAACATGATCAATGATTACTCGGGGATCAATACGATGATGAATTCCAGTCTCCATGAAATAGAATCAAATATATAGATAAATAAGGAAGAGGAAAAAAACCTTTAGAGGGGATCTTTCACATCATGTTTATAATTAATTTAATTAATTTCATAAAGAAAATAATACCCGGATCTTCATTATTTTATTCATTGATGATGTTGATCGGTTATAATGACTCTTCCATATTATCTCGTTGCTCTTGCGATGATCCAAACTAGAATCACTTTAGTGGTGATCCACATGTTCTCTAATGGCCTCTGATCGACACCACTCATTCTCCGGGTACAAGCACGGTGAATCGAGTGTCTTGTGTCAGTCGTTATTGATCTCTTGTTCTTCAACCTTGAAGAACATCTCTCATTCTTGAGAGTGGCGGGAAAAGGATTTGAGAGAGAAATTTTTTAACTCAACAATTTTCAATTCACTAAGTGTGCGGTGTGTTTACAATGGCACAATAGACGTACTTGAGTGTTTATATGCATTAAAATTCAGTTACAATATTTAATTGCATAACAGCAATTAAATAAATTAATGAACTTAGAGAAAACTAATGGCCATACTAATAATACCTCATCATTATTTATGGTGCGTAAACTTGTGAAAAATGAATTATAAATAAAATTCCACGTCGCAAAATAATAGCAGCGTCATTATTAGTTTCACTTGTGCCAAAAAATAATTATTTACCATTTTACAAATATTTATTTTACTACTAAACCGGCCTTGGTCTGCTCGAACTCTACTTCCATTTATTGAACACTCGAATAAATAAATAAATAATTTATTCCCTAAAATATATATTTTATTTACAAACTAGTAAATAAATATTTATTAAAAGTTCAATAAAATAAATAAATATATTTTATTTTATTTATGCGATCATCTTAGCTTGAAAAAAATTATTCCATGGTCTTGAGAATAATATTTATTTCCTTAATTAAATTAAAATATAATTTAACCGAGACTACCAAGAAAACCTAGTGTGTGTGACCCTTTATGATTCCTTCTCATTGGAATTAGGCGGGCTTGCCCAAAGTCCAAGAGTACTATCTAGAAACAGGTCAAGGCACCCAATAGAATGAACATAAAGTTGCAACAACGACATCTACGTATGAACGCTAGATTTTTAATATAATCCCTTTATCTCAATATCTCATCAAGGTGCTTTCGTGTTAGTGTCGTCAACCTTTATACTTGAAATATCCTTCTTTAACTACCTGAAATAAATTGTCATTACACCATGGCCAGGGAATTTTGTGTGATAGTTCTATTTCAATCAAAGGGGATGAGATATCAACTTCAATATATGTAAGGGACAAATCCTTCCTCAACTTATCCATTAATATCATGTCACTAATGACACACCAAATGTAACATACTTCCCACCAACTATTTGCATGATGGTTTTCTTCAGTAAATAAAAGTGTGCAAGTTGTGACTTGTATTAATGATAATCTTAAAGTCTAAAGATCATTGCACATGCTCACAGATAGAAATATCTGATGACAACATAACATGCAGAAGTCCTACTGGTGAGTCTATTCTCATAATTTCATGTCTTGGAGATTACCAAGTGAGAACATCATGAGAGGAAGTCTCATATGCTTACGAGTACTCTAACCTGATGGTATTAATTCTATTTTTCCCTTCATAGTATTTCATCCAACCATAAAACTATATTTAAGAATATTGTTATAGCATTTCAAGGTTCTCATCATGGCGGGGAACTACCATGACCTTATCAATGCATTAAATACTCTAGGACGTTATTATATCATAGTCATGCAGAACAATGAACAATATGTAATAAGATATTTAATATTTAAATACACAAAATATCCATGTTATCAAATTAAAACCAGTTGGTTCTAGGATACCAACTCTAACACCATCCAGGTCCAAGGATTTTGTGGAGTGAATTTTATTTGGGTCAAGGAGGACTTTATCATTGGGGAAATCGAGGTTGAATTTTTAGTTCATGGTATCTATAACAATAAGATGGATGCAAGAGGAAATAATAGGATGGATATAAGTATTACCAACTAGGTATAGGTCCTACAAAAAATTGATTATATGGTCTTGGATATCACCCACATTCGAGACGGGTCTCCCATCTGGTATGAAAAGATGTGAGATGATGTTGTATCTGTGCCTCCAAGAAGATTTTTGGTGGAAATATTGAATATTTGAGGCACCCTCTTTAATGTGTGTGCCATGGGAATGCATGGAAAATTTGATTTATTTCTTTATGAGTACTTCTTTGAGCTCATATTCCATGGATGTAATCCTCAAATAGTTTGAGGAAGACACGTGAAAGAAGAGATGTTTTTTTATCAATCTTTTAAAGTAATTACACTACTGATTTGGTTTGCATGACCGACTACTACTCCACTACTTAATGGAAGATGCAATCTAGTAGATTTTGGTGTGGACATCAGGAAAATTTGAGTTCAATCTTTATTTGACCATATTTTCACAGTATCTTTCTTTCTTTTAGTAGCTCTAGAAAATAAAGGGCCTCTCATGTCTCAGTCTTCAGTTGTCAGTATATACGTTGATAAGAATTAGGAAGTGTTCCGACATGGCATGGGAGAGGTGACTAATGTAGGAGAGTTTGAAGGAAGAGTTCATGTCGGAGGAGGCCATGAATCTATCAAGGCATTCCTCAAATATAGTTTTCTTCTAGAAACTGTAGGACCGAGTGAAAGCGTGACCCACACACACTATGTTAGAGAGGCCCGAGCATTGACAAGCCTACAAAAAATCTCTCTTATGAGCTAAGGGTTGATTTTATTTATCCTCTAATTTATTTTTGGAACATTATCTCATTAAAATCTCTAACAAAAATTAGTGGTCTCAGATGTACAACCCTAATCATCCTTAGGAGATCTTAAGACTCGCACTTGTCATTTTGTGTGGTCCAGCCATAGAAACTAATGAAGTTCCACACAGATGAATCAGGATAATGAAATGAGGAAGAAAAATGGTTTTGGGAGAAAATATTGATTTTTATATCCATATAAGCTTTCCATTAGAGTAAAATACCTACCACATGGATGATGCACATGAATGGGTGGCATCCTTTGCACCCCACTTTGGAGCCAATTCCCTACATTTCCTGACATTTGAGAATAATTTCAGACAAAAGAACCTGTTAGGGATACATTATGAAAATATGTTCCAAAGAAAATGGACTATACTTGGGTTTCCAAGCCCATGATAGTTTCATCACATGATTCTCCTTGGGGTAGGTGGGGCTGAGATATTCCATCCTCCACCTCTGAAAATTCAAGGAATGATCCATCATTTTATTCCTTCCATCTTTTTTAGTGATTATTTCTCCATATAGGTTCTTTAGTGCTTCTTTTGGGTCTGCGGGGTTCTACATTGGGGGGTCAAAGCTCAGGTCCCCTATGATGACCCTTTTCCACATAAGTACTTTTTTCACACCTGACAGCATAATCCCCAACATTTCCCCTATTTTATAGGGTGTGGGATATAATTTCTTTGGATCTTGGAGTGGGTCTGGTTGTGGTGGGTCTGAGCATATGTGTTTAGGGTTGGTGGGTGGTTTTGAGAAGTCCCCCGACACACGATTCAACCACACTAGTGAAAATGCGCTTTACAAAGGTACGTAATCAAGTATGATAGTGGTGTTTCATAGGTCCCAGGGGATAGATGTGAATATGGTTTTCAAATATCATTTATTTGGATTGGAACCTCAAAGGTATGAGGGGATCATGGTGGCCCCATTATGATATTTTTTACTTTATTGCTAGAAGCATGTGTGCTTAAAGATTTAGTGAGTTTGTATATATCCTTTCATTTCTTTGATTAAAAAATATTCCTAGGTTTTTAGCAGAATATTATGGGACGTATTTCATAACTGTTATTTTTGGGTTTGGAAAATTAAAATCTAGTTTTATTTTCTCATGGAAAACAAATGGATTTATTTTTATTATGAAAATTATATTTTTTTTAGGATTTCAATTGGGACTTCTATTTGTTGGGATCCTTAATGGGGTGTGGGTAAATGGGTTTTTCACTTAATATTTTTCTAGGCATAGTTGTTGTACTATTTTGGTTAGACTGATATCTACTGGCCTACCTTCTTCTGTCGTAACAACCTAGTGATCTTTTGATTTGTTGGTTGTTGATGGCCCTCTATCCAATGGCTCTGGTCCTTTGTTTTGTGTTTTTTTATTCATGGATGATCCACATCTCCACCATCCATCCACTTACCTTCTTCTATGTGGCCTAGGTTTTCCACATTCCATTGCACCGACCTTATCTTATGGATATTTCTATTTCTCCTCCATCATCCACTTGTCCTACCTCAAATGATATGTCTAACACACATCATTCCTTATGTTTACCACATTTACATTTTGGGTCATCTTTCTTTTATTTCACTAGTCACATCATTTTTGAGGCATCATCATTTTGTAGGGTTTCTCGTCCTTCCCTGACTTTTATAGAGAGAAGTAATCTAACACTTCCATTAAATCATGCCTACCTTGTTTTGGTGACCTCTACTGGAGAGCTCAGGACTCTCGAGCACTATATGGACCGCTTCAGATTCAATAACCTCCATCCCTGGTAGAGATGTTTCAAATTTGAAATTTTTGGTTTTCCGATCTATCATTTTTCTCTTTATTTGGCTTCTACTTTGTATGTTCTTTTTCTTTTTCATATTGTTTCCTATGGTTTTGGGGGTGATTTCCTCTGGTTATGGGGAGTATATTTCTATCACTGATCCAAGATAGATCACTAGCTCTTGGGGTGATGTGGTCTATATTCTAGGATTTTTTATTTGGTCAACATGCATGGTTTTTATTACATCATAGTTTGTATTTGTATATTCTTTTTTTCTTTTGAATAATAAAAATTCATATTTGGTGGTGTCATTTCCATGGAGTAGGAACAATGGTTCAAGACACATAAATCAAATATGTTCTTTACTTTACTGTACTATTTTTTTCTATTCCTTTAGCTTTGTTAAACAAAATAATTATTTTGGGGTTTTCAAAATTAAAATGTAGTTTTATTTTCCCATGAAAAATTTATGGATTTATTTGTATTATGAAAATTATTTTTTTTTTAAAGCATTCCCTTCGATCTTCTATTCACTGGGCTCTTTAATGGGGAATGGGGCATTGGGTTGTGCCATGGGTTATGCGCTATGTTGTATTGTTAGACTATTTCATTCGGACCATTGATCTGCTGGAATTCCTTCTTCATTCATGTCACCATGGTGATCTGTTGATCTATTGGGTATTGTTGAGCCTCCATCCAATGGATCTGGTTTGTTGTTTTTTATTTTTTTTATTCCTAGGTGACCCATGTCGCCACTTTCCATACACATACCTACTGTCGTGTGTATTGGGTTTGTTTCATTTCATTTCACTATCCTTATCTTCTATATCGTTCTATTTCTTATTCTCTATCCACCTTTCCTTCCTTGACTGTCTCATCTGAAACACCCTATTTTCTCAGTTTCCTACATCACCTCACTTCATACTCTACATTTATTTAATCATTAACTTCAGTTTTGAGGCATCATTATTTACTACAGTTGGTCATACTTCCCCGACTTCATTCAAGGGAGAAGTCATCGGCCACTTCCATTCTATTATGCCTTCACCAGTCTAGTGACCTCCTGTGGAGAGTTCAGGAGTCTCAACCTCCATGTGGACCACGTTATATTTAAGAAACAATGACCCTGATAGATTTATTTCTCCTACAAAATTTATATTTTTTTGATCTTTCATTTTCTTTTCTTTTTTCAGCTTCAACATTATTTGTTACTTTTATTTTTCATTCTAGTTCTCATGGTTTCATATGTAACTCTGTCCAGTTTGGGGGTGTACATTTCTATCTTTAATCCAGGATTCATCACTGGCTCTTTGGGTGACAACGTCCCTATTCTCGAATAGTTTCTCTGGTCTACATGCATGGTTGTATTTACTCTCCCTTCTCTATTTTTATGTGATTTGATTTTTTTCATGATAATGAATTATATATGGTGGTGTTCTTTTTTGGAGTAGTAACGAAGGTCCAAACCCCACAAATCAATTGTGTTTTTATTATTTCTTGTAAAAAAATTCTATTCTTTAGGGTCTATTAAAAACAATTCATATTTTCTATAGTGTTTTATTTGATCTCTTCTAAGTTAACCCACTAATATCATAACAAGTAGTATCAAATCATATACTCATTTTATTAAAATAATGTTTTTTATGTTGAAGTTGAAAAATGTAGCTATGAAAATGATTTAAATCTTTATAGATTAAAAATTCCTACACTGTTAGTCCATAAAATAATTTCATATGAATTGCATGGTAGTAATAATCCCATAGTGGCCATCTCTTCTAATGGTCAGTACACCACTACTTTTTTTTACGTTGACCCTAGTATATTGGAAAACTCTCACTGCACTCTTCTGTTAACCTTAGGAGATAATGTTTTACATGAAATATTACATGAAACTAATTCTAAATCTATTTTGATTAATCTATATCATTTTTATATCACCAACACCCTGCATGGATGATTGTATAAAATTATGTGGTTATATAATTTTAAAATAATTTCATGGGTCTTCTATACATGTTCATATCAATGAGTTTAATAATTTTATTATAGATTTAGCTAACATATATATAGAGGTTGAATATGATTATCAAGATTTAATTCTTTTAATTTCTCATGATGGTTATTTTAATTTGTTTAAATATTCCATGATGTATGGGATGGATTTAATTACATTATAAGAAGTAATGTCTGATGTGTTGTCCCACAATCTTCAAACACATTATTTAACGAAAAGGTTTAAAAGTGATAAGATTTAACCTCAGTTAATGTATATGAAGGGTATGATGCAAAATAAATGTAGGAATGATAAAATATCTTTAATAATTTCCAGTGTTTTGTGTGTGGAAATACTGGATACATAAGAAGGTATTGTCTGAAATTTATAAATAAGGATATTATTTCCTAGTCCTATGTGGTATGCACTGGGTATGACACTCCGGAAGTTCTTTAAAATTTTTGTTGTCCCATTGTTTGAATTATGCCTAAATTATTTTAGTATTTTTATTGTGATCCAAGAACTTACCATACTTTTTTTTGGGGGAACCTGGTTAACAGAAAAGGTGTGTGTGGGCTAGTAAAAGCAGATTAGGAATAGGTGGATATTTTCAAGTTGGTTTCTTGTTTTTTGGTTTTTGTATGTTGTTTTTACTACTTTGTTACTATATAATTATGAGATTTTCACATTTTCATCATTTTGTCTATTTTACCCAAAATAAAGGTTGCTTTATTTGTAAGTATTTTTATGTTTGGGATCTGAATTTCTGATGTATTTGGTAATGTTGGTAATCTAAATTTAAAGTTGTTTCATAATTAGTTTAAATTCTTAGCATGTTTAGAAATTTGTTTGTTAACCATTTGCCGGGTGGGTATGATTAATCTATGTTAAACTATGGAACATTATATTGATCTATTATGGGTTCATTCAGTAGACATAGATTCATTTTTTTGTTAAATAAAATCTTTCTGAACCAACTATAGGTTGGTTAGGGACTGAAATAACAACATCAGTGTTTTTTTTCTTTTTTAATTTGGAAACGATGGTGATTTTTAATTTTTTGGGATTTAAAATTAATACCTAGTTTTCTTTTCCCACGAAAAAATGATGTATTTATTTTTATTATGAAAATTATATTTTTTTTCCTGCTAGTTCTTGGTATTCTATTCGCTGGGATCCATAATGGGGTTTGGGGCACTAGGCTTTGCGCTGGGTTGCACTATTGGACAATTTCGCTCAGACTAATGATCTGCTGGAAGGACTTCTAATACCATGCCACCCTAGCGATTTGTTGATTTTATTCTCATTATTGAGCCTCTATATGATGACCATGGTTTGTTGTTTTTTGTTTGTTTCATTCTATGGTGATATGTGTCATGATCGTCCATCCACTTACCTACTATTGTGAGGTTTGTGTTTTCTGCGTTCTATCACACCAGTCTTATCTTCTAGATCTTTCCAGTTTGCATCTACTTTCCAACTTTCATGCCTCAAATACTATGTCTGATGCACCCTGTCACCACAGTTTCCCACATCATATTGCAGCCTTCTCTTCTTTTATTGCATCGGTCACTTCGGTTTTGAGGCATTTCCATTTTCTGCGGTTTTTCATCCTTCCCTAGATTCGTTCTAGGGAGAGGTCATCTACCTTTTTATTTACTTAAATCCTTCCTCATTCTAGTGACCTACAATAGATATCCCTAGACTCAGAATATTTGTGTGGACTGATTTAGAATCAAGAACCTTCAACCCAGGCAAAGATGTTTCTCCTTTTATAATTCTATTTTGGTGATTTGTAATTTTTTTTCTTTGTTCAGCTTCTGCATTGTGTGTTCTGTTTTATATTTGTTATAGTTATTGGGGTTTCATGCATGATTCCATCTAGTTAGAGGGAGTACATTGATATCTTTGAGCCATGATTTATAACTGGATCTTGGGGTGAGGAGGTCCCTATTCTTGGATAGTTACTCCAGTCTATGTGTGTGGTTTTCTTTTTCTCCATCTTCTTAGTTTTTATGTGACTTTTTTTATTTTTCATAGCAATAATAATATGTGGTGGTGTTCTTTCCATGGAGTAAAATAAAAGTTTTAAACCGTGTAAATCAATTGAGTTCTTTACTTTCATGCACTATTTTTTTTGTTCTTTTGACTTTGTTAAAAATAATTTTAATTTTATAGTATTTTTTCTTCGATCACACCAAAGTGAACCCATTAAGATCTCAATAATGATGATATTTCCATCATCTTCAGTCATATTTAAGGTACATTCCATCTCTCTTTATCCGATGTTCCCAAAAAAGAAATAAAAGATCGACATTTTTTATATCCAAAACAGATACATAATTTTGAGTTCTCGAAGGAAAGGAAGTTATCCCATTACATGGTAAATTGATATCAACCAAGATCATTATCCATGTTGAGGGAACAAAAATAATTGGTTATTATCTATCCCATTCAAGATATCGAATGATGTTGTAACTGATCTCTCTCTTGATGCGTTCCAATCTTCTCCAGAAGGGAACTCCCATAATCCATATGTAGAAGGGTGATCTAGAGAATTCCATGTTTCTTATATCATTCCCATTATCTAAATGGTTTATCAAAATCAAATGGTTGTCAAAATTTTAAGGTCTCCCTTCAATAACCCTTTGTTTTTCATTCTTATTGAATAATTTGATCACCAAGTGACCAGATCTGATCTCATATAAGTAATATCCTCATTCCATATGCCAGATGGGATGCAACATGTTTTTCTACACAAGAAGATTGAAAAGATAATTTGAGATGAATGTTTTTATGGTCAAGAGACCCATGTGATGAACCTAAAGAGAATCATCATCCTTATCTACTTTTATTGGATATTTTCTCCTTATCCTTAATGGAGAGGACTTTCCATTAGGTGGCCAACTCATTCTCCATAGCAACACTAGGGTGGGACTTGGGTGAAAATAGCTGAGGAAGATCAATATGTTGATGATAAGGGCCGATTGCAAGGATAATTATTTAAACGGTGTTTTTGATTTTTTTAACAAAATGGGATAGGGTTGGAAGTATTTTTTAAAATTCATCTGGAGATGTGTGAACCCCATTCATGCATCTCTGATCCTAGGAAGATGCGTGAATGGGGTTCATGCATATTAGGCGCAACGAAAGATGCGTGAACCCCGTTCACACATCCTTCAAAAATTCCTTGTTTTTTCCTATTTTTGTATTTTTAAAATTATCAATTTCATTTTTATTTATTTGTTTTGTTTATATATATATATATATATAATTTAGAAAAATTTATCTTCTATTTAATATCCATCAGTAAATCCACTACAGCATTCTGTATTCTGATAGAAACCTTCACCCAGGTATCCCTTTTATAAGATGGCTTTCCCTGGAAATCATTCTGTGTTTTTGATGTGAGATTCAAGTTCTCCATTTCATGCGCAGGACATTTTTCATTTCCGATGTGGGGTTCCGAAATGTTTTAAGTACATGGATTTGAAAGGCTATAAAATACAAACTATAAGACCAATATAAAAAAAATGCAAAACATGGATTAACCATATAGAAAATTTCTGAAAATAAAAATAATTTTATAAAAATTGTTGATGAAAAATAATTTATAATCATTCAAAAGCACCAACATGAAACTTAAAAATGTTTCAAGTATGTGGATTTGAAAGACTATAAAATAAAAACTATAAGACCAATATAAATGAAACATAAGAGATGGATTAAACATATAATAAATAGTTGAAAATAAAAATAATTTAGTAAAAAATGTTGATGAAAAGTAATTTTAAATCTTTTGAAACCACCAACTTGAAACTTAAAAAATTATTCAAGTACGTGGTTATGAATGACTATAAAATAAAAACTATAAGACTAATATAAATAAAACCTAAAATATGTATCAAAAAATTAATAAATAGTTTAAAATAAAAATAATTTCCTAAAAATGTTGATGAAAAATAATTTATAAGCATTAAAAACCACCAACATGAAACTAAATACTATTTCAAGTATGTAGATTTGAAAAACTATAAATTATGAACAATATGACGAATATAAATGAAACTTAAAACATGGATTAAACATATAACAAATAGTTGAAAATAAAAATAATTTTGTAAAAAAATTTGATGAGAAATAATTTATATGCTTTCAAAATCACCAACATGAATCTTAAAAATGATTCAATTATGTGAATATGAAATTCATAATCAGATGTTTGCTTCTTCGGGAAAATCACGATCTATTTGGTGTTGTTTTGAGGAGGAAACTTATGAAATACCTTCAGATAGGTGGGTTATGAGGAATTGATGGTGAATAGGGGGCGGTGTGGACATGTGCTACTTCGGGTCAAGGATGATCTTTTTAGATCCTTTGGGATCTGTGATGACGTGGGGGTTCATTGTTCTAGTGACGGATAGATAGTTGGGGAGTAGTGATGGAGAAGTGAGGTCTAGCGGAATTGCGGTGGGTCTGGTGGCTGAAAAAGTGAGGAATTTGGGTGATATATCTTGGGTGGTGGCATCCCTAGGAGGGGAATCTGTTTGGGATTTCACATGGATATGGTTTCTTTCATCAGTGTTCCAATCTTTGGTTCGGCGCGTGTGGGTAGGATGTGGAGGGATGGAATGTGCTCCAACATTGGGGATCCTAGAGATGGGATCTCTTTCGATAACCTAATGGGGAGGAAGGCTAATGTTGAGGGTTATGTATTTTGGTTGACATTCCTACTCAGCAATAGAACAACATGCAGTGTGCGGGCTGACGAAGATGATAGGATCGATTTGGTGGCATAGGGATCCATTGATGAGCGACCAAAGTGGAATCTCAGTGGTGGGATCCGGACTTGTATGGTGACATGGTACAGGCCAGCATGATTATTTTATTTGTTTGAGAAGGTTGGGTACCAGTAGTGATTCAACGATGCTCTAGAATGATGGTGACAGGCATATATTGGCGATCGGCTTGTCCTTTAATTGCTGAAATCTACAGCATTGATTGAACGGTGACTTTGGGACAAAAACCCTGGGCCACGGGGGATAACATGATATAGGTTTTCAGTCATTATCTTTTCATGGGAATTTTTTGGCTGTTTTATATTTGATGTGTTTTTAGTCAGACTGTGGTGCAGGAAGAGGATTGTGCGTCCTCTGAGAGTGGCAGCAACAAGTCGTTTATTGGGTGGATGGCTGGGTGGGACCCTTTTCAGGTTTTGTGTGATCTCATTTTTTTTGGTCTTTTTCTCTAGTTGTCTTGTGGGCGGCTTGGCCTGCCACCTTGTGTTTGGTGGAACTTGTGCCACATTTAATTACCATTATATCTATTTTATTTTTCTTAATAAATTTTGGGGCCGAGTACACTCAGATCCCAAATTTTAACAGAAATTAATTATTATATAATTAATAATTAATATTTAATATTTAATATTTAATAATTATATTTTCAATTAACTAATTAATTATTATAGAATTAATAATTACTAATTATGATTAATAATTATAACTACCTGTGAGAATATCTAAAAGAAATAAACACATTTCTAACATAGAAATGCATTTACGAATAGTTGTTACTTAAAAAAAATTCCACCAAATTTTTCATCCAAGTGATAAATCCATTTATTCTCAACAATATGTTTTCCTTTTATAGTAATTAATTATAGTCCCAAGTTGTATTCAAATTAAATGAATAAATTTCTTCATCAATTTAGGAATTATATTTTTTTAGTCACTGAGTATCACCACTTCTTTAGCCATTCTGGTTCACCTATATCTGTTAATGGTATAAATATAATATCATCCATATAATATTGAACAAGTTTTCTAATTCTTGTTGATCTCCTCAAAAAATGGATACTCTTTACTACTCTATTTTTCACTATCTTCATGTTCCTGAAATTTTTGTACTCCCACTCGAGATTTATACATTGTAAAACTTTTTTGGAATCTCTTCTGATTTTATTACTCCTTAACATACATTACTCTCACAATTCTCATATAAGTTCTCTAGAATATGTGGTCTTCTGATATTCTTAACTTAATCAACTTGGAATTCAATAATTTATTTATTTTCCATAACCTGATTCTCCACTATGTATTATTCCATCTATAATACCTTCTTATTAAATATATAATCTATATTCTGTATGATTTATAAATTTTCATCATCCCAAACTACTTTAGTTCCTCCCCATTAAGGGATGATTTATATACTTTCATCGCCTTTCCAACAATAATTTAAATACCACAAAATTAATATAGGCTATAAATGTATCTTCTAAAAACTTCTAATCTTGTTAAATGAGGATTAAATAAATTTCTTAACCTAGAAACTCTTTTGTTTATACTCTTAGAGTGTCCATACCTCTTCATTATTACCTAAACTATCACTTTATATCTTTTTTCACCTTTAGGTATCATTGGATTCCTCTCATTTTGAAATTTCTTATTAGCTAAAAAAGTATTATGCACTTTATCATATAAAGAGATTGATTTTTTTTATCTGGTACTGAATTTTAAGACAATTCCAACTAATATGGCTATATGCTTAGATAATCCTTGGGAAAATGCTCATACATTTTCTTCAGTGTGTATTCCTTCTTTATAGTGGTAGGTTTATAAATTTAGTTCACTAGTACTTTTACCTTATTCTAAATAGTTCTTCATTTTTAGGTAGTCATAAAATTCATCTGAATATACTATATTTTTCCTTATTAAACCTTAAAAATTCCTCTACAATAACTTCAGACATTACCTTTTTGGGTATCGTCTACATTTATTCAGAAGTAATTTCAACAACCATTCTAATTTAGCTATCGTTATCCAAAATTAGTTCCCTTCCAGTTTTAATATTACTCACAACATTCCCTAGATTCGTCGGAAATTTTCAATGTACCATAGAGTGGCCTCACTTACCATAGTAGAATCATTTATTTCCTTTAAGTCTGATATTCTTGTCAGCTAAATTCATTTCCTTTTTGGTTGAATTTATTTTCATTGATTTATAACCCAAAAGAGACTCACTTTCTTGTTTATTTACTTACCTCTAATTTTATGGTTGTTTCTTCTCCTCAGTATATTTTTTTTAACTAGAATGGTTGTAACATCATTAAATATAACATCATTAAATATAGTAGTAAACATGGATTTTTTTCATCTCATATAAATTTTTTAAACTTTCTAATATATTCTCCAAATATCGATTTTCTACTTTCAATGAGGTCTTCTTCAATTCTACAAGTTGTCTCCATTAATCAGTCCTTATCGCCCTTGATTTAAAACTTCTTTGATTTCTATATATTAAAATATTATTCTATAAATAAATATCTCTATTCCTAAATTTCCCACCGAACCAATACCTTATAATTAATCTTGATCTTTTTCTAGTTCATGGATTATTTTTTGGATTTTCATGGTTAGTGATTTTGGGTCAAAACCCCCAACATTTTGATCTCTATTTGAAGGGATAATTTTCTATAAAATAATCACCTCTTTCCTTGACATATTATTGAGTATCCACCCCTTTTAATTCTTCCACGTTTTTATAGAATTCATTTCTCCTTCACATTCATAGCATCCATATTTAGTACTAACTGAATGAAACGAGTTGTGAGATACATTTTTTAATGTGTTTGAGGTGGAGTATTCTCTATCCGATCTGAAGAAATTTTTACCACCAGTATGAGTTTCTTTTAAGGGAAAGACCATATTTAAAACTTGTATGGTGGAAACTGTGACAACTGGGTCCCGGTGATAGCATAGCCATCCCACCTTAACATGGTCGCCGGGTCCTGGCCCACCAGGTACCACCAGTTTCCCCACAGACACATGGTCCCAACCCTAGGGGCCTCCCACGTGCCTGAACGAGTCATCTGACTAATGATAGTCCCCACAGTCCAACACATGTCCTTTCCAGTGAGCTTTGTCCTTACTCACAAACACCCTGTGAAACTTCCCAAAAGGTCACCCATCCTGATCACTATTCCAGGCCAATCAAGCTTAACTGTGGAGTTATAATCAGACAGGCTCCCGAAAAGGAAGGTGTACATTGTTGACATGAGCCATAGCATTTATTCATTTAACCCTCTATCATCTGGGGTTGTTACAATCACCCCCACTTTAGAGCACAACGTCCTCGTTGTGGGCCCTACATATCAACCCAAGCAGTGCACCGCACTTAAGGCTGGGTACCACCTCTGATACCAATTTGTGACAACTGGGACCTGGTGACAGCACAACCACCCCGCCTTAACATGGTTGTCGGGTCCTGGCCCACCAGGTACCACCAGTTACCCCGTAGACATGTGGTCCCCACCCTAGGGGCCACCAATGTGCCCGAACGGGTCATCTAACTAATGATAGTCTCCACAGGGCAACACATGTCCTTTCCAGTGTGCTTTTTACTCACTCACACACACCCAGGGAAACTTCCCAAAACGTCACCCATCCTGATCACTATTCCAGGCCAACCACGCTTAACTGTGGAGTTCTAATCAAAAAGCCTCCCAAAAAGGAAGGTGCACCATGTTGACATGAGCCATATCATTTAGTAATTTAACCCTCTATCATTTGGGGATATTACATAAACTTTATTATTAGTTATTTTAGAAGATCAAGCTTGATTGGATTCCAAATTTTTTAGTTTTATTTCCAGCTCTAAGAATATCATTTCCAGAGAATATTTCTTATACTCAAATGAATTTAATCTATCTTCCCAAAAAATATTCATCTTCTTGGTATTAAATTCATGTAACTTTTATTATTCCACAAATTAAAATTCCAAATATTTTACTATCTTGAATTTCATATCCATTTTATTTGATACCTATAGAAGTTTAATTGAGTCTCCCAAGTGTGTGGAACACCTCTTTCATAACAACTTTCCCACAAGAAACTTTTTACCATTCTTCATATTTCAAGGAAACTATTTCATAACAAAGTGTAACAAATTTTTCATTTTCTTTAACCAGACATGAGAGAGTACATGATTTTTCAAACTATTTGGAAAATGAATCATTCATTATATTTGAATCTTGTTCCAACTATGATATCTCATATTTACACCATTTTTATACATAAATATATATACAAAAACTTTAGTGGTGAATTTTTCAAAATACTCCTTGATTTCAGAATAAAAATCACTAAGTGGTTTATTATTTATAATCTCTTGAATTTATATACATATTTAACTAGATTCATCTAATGAATATCTATCACTATATTTGATGGATCACAATCCACTTTGACTACTTTCAAAATAGTGAGTGACCTTCCATCACATTTAAGTTCTTTACCTTCTTATGATTCTTATTTATATTATATATTAGTGTCTTGGAAGATACTTTATCTTATTAATCCAAATGAAGTTTAGTGGTTCATAAAAAATAAATCTAATCAGAGGTGACCTTGTCATTGATACTAATTTTTATGCCCACTAGACCAGTTCAGACACCTGAGGGAGGTGAATCTTGTATTGCTAACTTTTTCCCAAAATTTTAAACTTCATAAGACCCCTTTAGAAATTAACCCCCATTGTCATTTAGTGCATATGGATATGTTTTATTTCAAATAAGAAATCGTCAATCATGTTCATGCATTTAAATAAGATATAAAGAACATTATATTTTTTCAATTTTTAGAACAAAGAACAAATCCTTTTCATGATTTTTTATTTACCCCAATAATAGATTCTCTATTATAATCAATCACATATTTGAATGGATTTAGTGCTTCCCACACTTACATATGTCTCCATATCCTAGTAATTCCTTTTCCTTTTTTCCTAAAGTACTTCATTCTAAACCTATACACTTTTACCACTGAGTTTCATAGTGATTTTCCTATTTACCATGATACAAATAGGTTAGATAAAGTCCCAACATATATATATATATATATTTGTGAGTGTGTGTGTGTGTCTATTTATTTTATTTTATTTCCATTGGTGTGGATATTTGTACGTCACATGGTTTCCACAACATCTAAAAATTAAATCTCCTTCTTCTCAATACCAAATCATTTAATGCCTAAATATCTTCAACACTATTTCAGTAACTCAATTATGGGTATCATATCATCCCCATAGATCTAAAAACCAAACTCACTTATATTTATTTTACAAAATAGTGAGAATATTCACATTAATTGAGACTCATGAGGTTGTTAAAATAATAACCTATATTTCAAATAAATTTTATTTAATGATTTTTAACATAAATATTAAAATAATACAATCCTAGAAAAATCAAGATCCCTAGTGTATTAAGGAAATTAGATATATAAACCATTAACATAAAATAAAAACAACATCATTATTTAAAATTCCATAATGTGATCCTAGTTTCTTTTGAACTCTTATTACTTCATGGGATAACCTGGGGGCATACATAAGAAATGGGTGATCTATAAATTTTAGAAAGGGTATAATAAAATCATAGAATGATGAAAAGTAATACAAGTGAGTCCAGAGGCATATCATGATAACATAAAAATGTGAGAATTATATACATAAATATTGAATAATTATATGAGATGATATCATAATATTAATACATCATAGATGTGTTTGGAAACAACATAAAATGTGACATCATAAGATTAAGTCAATGAAAACTGATAATGACATCAAAACAGTGTGCTTAGTCTTACCACCCATGGGTTATACATTGTATCTCATGAGATTAAAACATTACCCAATGCATTGGAGTTCTATTAGGGTGCACCTTTCATATTTCTAATTTTATGTGAGTTATATTAATCATATAATAGAAAACTATATTTCATCATTTAAATCATGTAATTTTTAGAATGTGGGTTTTATACATAGAATTAACCGGTCAATAAATTGTATTTATATCAAGGTGAATACACATGAGTGAAAATAGTGTTGCATATTCAAAATATAGAGGTATGGAATGGAAAATCAAGGGATAATTTTGGTAGCATAATAGGTGTACATAAAAGTTCATGGAAGCGGAAATTGAGATAGGAAGGTAGTGTCTTATTATTTAGAAAACATTTGAAAAGTAAATCAATGATCATAAACACACACACAAACATAATAAACTGAGAATCCAAAGGTTTATTTCAAAGGGAGTGCTTTAATGGAAAAGAAAATAGGGTTAAATATTACCTTAAGATAATGCTTCTTAAATCTTAGGAAGATCTCATTAGGACCTTAAAAACTAATTTGGAGGGATATAGACATGGAGAGGAACTTTTTTGTTACTGGTTTTTGAGTGGAGAGTAATGGTAGAATGAGGTTGTATTTATATCATAACAGAGGTTATTTTTTATTAATTTCTAAACATAGGTTTTGGACACTGAGTTATAAAATATTCAAAAATATTAAACCTCATAGTGTTTTAACCGATTTCTTTTATAAACTAAAGTATTTTTATTTATTTTAATGGTTTATTGGACAATAGTTTTTAAATAATATCATTGATGATGTATAAGTGAGTCCTATTCATAAACAAAAATTTTAAAATAATAACATATAATTTAGATTTTGGAATGTTCCCAATATGTTTTTAAAAATATTATTACCATATTAAAATACCTTATTTTAATTAAAAATGTTATTTTTTTTCCTATTCCAACCCTTTATATAATTTATTAAATGATTTTTGTGTTTTTATGATATCATAATACTTATCGTATATTTACCCTATTTTATTTTTACCTAGAAATTCATCTATCTCAAATAATTATGAAAAATTCATAGTTAAAATCTTTTTATGTGGATAATTCAAATAATAAATTTATTTTATCAAAATAATTTTATAGATATGATAATTTAAATTTTTAAAATTAAATTATTATTTATTAAAAAAATACCAATTTCATTACATGATCTTATTTATAATCTTTAGTAAAACCACTTATGATTGCATGAAATAATTTTTTTTATTTTTAAATTATTAAATAATAGTTTTTATAATGTTTATATGGAAATAAAAATTTATTTCAACTTACTAAATTTATTCTAAAAATACATTTTAATTAAAATTAAACATATATATTTTTTGTAAAAATTAAATTTCAGTTTCTATTTATCAAAAACCCATTATATCATTTCAATAATTTGTTCGTGTATATTTTATTATAAATATAAGGTTGATAAGAATTTAAAAAGATTTTGGAAAACACTATTTAATTTAAAGATAAATTTAAAATACTATGACTAACTAGATACATAACCCCTTATTACACCGGCATACGTCCTAAGAATTTAAGTTTCCGTTTTTTAATTTAAACTTGGGAAAGTTCAATGGTGAATCCCAGTGATGATATATCCTTTGTAAGATCTAATAAATGAGCCTCATAAGGTATTGTTCTACTTTTTGATCTTATCACATCTTTCCTCATATCAATTTGATTTTATTATAACCCATAATATATACCAATCTTAATGGTCATAGTATAATTACTACATTACCAATTATCATGACACTTAATGGTATTTTTTCCCAACAGTCATATTATGTCTATATTTTATAATGGTAAAAACTAATAATGAAATATAGTGTATGTGATTAAAATAAATACATTACTTAATAAGGTATATATTCATTTAGAAAGAAATTTTATTAATAGATTTTTGGGACGTTACATCCCCCCCCAAAAAAATTCAGCATTTAAATTTCATTTCATACCCTAAAACATATGGGGGTACTTCTGTTTCATTACTTCTTTTAGTTTCTATGTTTCCTCTTCAAACTTGTGGTCCTACCATAGTACTTTTACCAAGTGGGTTTTATTTTTTTATAGTACTTTGTCCCTAAAATATAAGATCATCACTAACTACTCCTCATATGAAAGATCATTATCTGATAATAACAACTATATATTTAGTATATGTGAGGGATATTCTATGTAATTAATTAAGAGGAATACACAAAACACCTCATGTATTTGATATAGGTATGGTGGGAATTATATTTTATAGGATATAGCTCTAATGTGATCAATAATATCAATGGGTCCAATGTATCAAGTAATTATCTTTCCCTTCTTTTGAAACCTCGTGACTTTCTTCCATGGTGATATATGAAGCAACACATTATCTTTAACCTCAAACTCTATGTCACTTTGATGATTGTCAGCAAAAATTTTATATCAAATTTTCCTTCATTTCATATGAAATAGAATAGTTTTAACCCTCTCTTTCATCTCTTTGACAATATCAAGTCATATCAAAATCCTTTCCCAAACTCCATCCCAATATGTTCGTATCATGCACCTCTTCTCATACAGAGCCTCATAACATACCATTTTAACACTAGAATTGAAACTATTATTATATGAGAACTCTATTAGGATAAGGTGTGTATCCCATCATCCTTTTAAATCCATTTAACATTACCTCATCAGTACCCCCAAATATTTAAGGGATCTATATAAATTTCCATATATCTAAGGGTGATAATCAATACTAAAACTCAACTCTATATCCAATGATTACAAAAGGCTTCTCTAAAACCTCTAGTTAAACCTAGATTATCGATTAGATAAAATAAATATGGGTACTCCATTAAGTTTTACCATTGACCATATGTATATATTGGTGAGTTAGGCAATAGATAAATCCTTCTTAATGGAAATGATATGCACTGAATTTGTAATGTGATCAACTATAACTCAAATGGTTTTATGGTATTTATATATATATAAGGGAGTATTACTAAAAAATCCTTGAATATGTTTTCCCATTTCCACACTAGGATGGGAAATGGTTTTATCATACCCTTAAACTTATATTATTCATCCTTGACTTTTTTGTATACCAATAATTAAGATACAAACTCTACAATCTCCCTCTTCATGTTATCCCACTAGAAACTTTACTTTATATCTCTATACATATTAGTTCTCTCTAAATAAATAGATAATTATGAGATATGTTCATCATCTAAAATCTCCCTCTTCTATTATGGTTTTTATGGGATGAATATTTGGTTTACAAACCTTATAACTCTATCTTTAGTTAAGTTGAAATATGTAATGTTCATTACATTTCTCTACAGCTCTACATCATATTTCTGGGCCTTTGTGATCCTGTTGAGAATGTATGGTTGATAATTTATTTTATTAAGCTAAGATTACATTACTTTTATTATATCTATGTCTATCCTTTGAATATATAAATGATTAGATCACTTTCAACCCTCGACATGGAAATGGTTTTAAGGTTATTTTTTCTCGGATCGTTTTCCACTTTATTCACCAACCTATGATTGTAATGGATTGGGAAATAATAATTCTTGATCATATCTACCCACATTTTTTCGGGCATATGGATCTCCTTTTCTATGAATATATACTTAAAGCTATTTTGATCGATATATATGTCACACTTCTCCTAGTAGAGATAATGTCTCCAAATATGTAATGTGTAGACTACTTCAACCAACTATAGATCATGTGTTGGGTAGTTCTTCTAATGGGTCTTTAATTCTAGGGAGGTATATTCTATAAATTTATCATTATTCATGATTATACAACCTAATCCTTTCTTATAAGCATCGTGGTAGATCAAAAATCCTTCCTTGCTTGTGGGTAGTGTGAGTACTGGTGTATTGATTAACCTCTTCTTTAACTCTTTAATACTCTCTTCACATTACTTAATCTAGAATAACTTCACTTCCTTCTAAGTTAACATGGATGTAAAGTTTTCAAATTGTAATAATCTTACCAAAAATATATGACAGTACCCATATAATTCAAGGAAACTATGGATCTTCATTATATATGTTGTTGTGGGCCATTCCTCAACCACCTTAGTTATCTATAGATCTAATGATATCCCCTTTCTTGTGATAACATGCCTTAATAATGTTACTTTATCCATAAAAAACTCAAAAATTTTGTACTTCTCATATAACTTCTTCGTTCTCAAACTCTTCACCATATTATTCAAATGATCATCATGTTACTTCATGATTTTAGAGTATATGAAAAATATCATCTATAAATAATACAAGAAATTTATTGAGGTAACATATGAAGATTCCAATAATCAAATATAGGAATATTTATAGAGAATTAGTGAGTCCAAATGTAATTATTATGTAGTCATAGTGTCCTTGTCTTGTAAAAAAATAATTATTGTGAATATCCTCCAATTTTAACATTACTTAATAATATCCAGACAAAAGATTCACCTTAGAGAATTATTGGGATCAAGATATCTGATCAAACAAATCATTAATCCATAAAAGGGTATACTTATTATTTATCGTGGTTTTTTTGAGTTCATGATATTCAATGAAGGGACACAGTGACCCATCCTTTTCTAGATAAAGAAGACCAGTACACTCTATGGTAAAGCACTTGGGCATATAAACCCTTTATCTTGATTCCTTTTTAGTTTCTTATTTATCTCTTATAGTTTAATTGAGTCCATTCTATATGGACTATCAGATACTGGTAGGGATATGGGTATAAGTTATATTGAGAACTCAACCTCTTGGTTATGAGGAAAACCATAAAATTATTTGGGGAATATATCAGTATACTCTCTTATAATGGGAATGTCATCAGGGATGATATTTCCCATGGTCTTAAACATTTGAACTAGATATTATTTCTCATAAATAAATAATATCCATGGTTGATATGGTGATATAAATGGAGACTCATCCTCTTCCTTACACTTTTATAGGATCTTAGGATGATTTTTGAAATATAAAGTGATTTCCTTCTCTAGAAAATTTATATTGGCTCTATACAAGGATAGCCAATCCATTCCTTGAATATCATTGAATTCCTCTAAAGGGTGTATTATAAGTTTCTCTAGAAAATTCATCCCCCAAATATTAACCAAGTAGAAGTTATATTATTTGGTTAAAATAATTTCCCCATTTTCTATTTTCAATGATAACTCAAATTCCATGTTTTGAGATAGTGTTTAAATAATTCAAATAAGCCGACTTGATATGAATGAATGCATAAAACCATAATCAAATATTATGTTATCTATTCTGGAATAAATAACTATCATACATATCACTAATTCAATTCTAGGATCCACCATAGTAGTTTTGATATCATATATGTTTCCTTTCTATCTATGCCTTGAAGGTTGTTTTCATTAGTTTTCTTTAACAACCCTTATCTTAGATAATTGGTTTGTGTAGTTTCTATGTTCCTGGTATTTGAAACATTATTCCATTAGATTATTATTGATAAAAAAATTATTTTATTCCATTAATTCAGTGGTTTTATACCTACCCTTTGGTATTCATTATAATTATGACCCATCTTTACACACATGAATCATTTCCTTACCCACTTCATGACATTTTTGTGACACTTCTTCTTAAAATTTATACATGTGGGTAGTTGAAATTTTATACCACCATAATATTTGTCTATTTACCCTCTTAATTTAACTCCATTCTCTACTTCCTATCTATAGTCCCATGAGAACCCTGGGATTCTCCATTCTCTATTTTGATTTTGAAGGAACATCGAACAATTTTTTCATAGTTTTTAACGTCCAAAATCACTAAATATTTTCATAAACATAGATTTAACCCTCTAAATAAGTATTAAACTTTACATTCATGGTGGATAAAAAATATGGAGGCATATCATACAAGACATGTAAAGTTTTCCTTATATGACACAATGGATTAAACCTAATTTTACTTAAGTACAAGGATTTATATCTCTATTTTGAGATAGTGAGACTGAAGAAAATATTTATTGAAACATATTTTCCTCAATTCATCCCATTTCTTACCCTCACCTTTAACCATGGTATTTTTATTATTGATCAACATCCAAAACTAATTATTTTATACCTTTAAGTGATAAATATACATTGTGAGCTTATCTTTCTCAAAAAAAAATAGGTCAGAGAATATATTCTCAATAGAGTTTATCCTTTATTCTATTATTAAGGGTTTATAATATCCACAAAAATTTGGAGGCCTTTGTCACATAAAGGTCATTATTGCAACATGATCTTTCTTAATGGTAAGTTAGTGTTATAAATGATTCAAGTTATTTTTTAAAACATCATTAAGTTGAGTAAGAACTAACATTAATTTTTCAACTCCTTCTCATATTATGTTAGTAATTTCGTTTGGGAAATCATCACATTTCTCATCACATTAGTTTTTTAACGGTTCCTCTAATTTCCCCCCATTTTCAAAAATAAGGTAAAATTAGGGATGAGAATACTTAAATAAATAATCGTATAAAAAAGGGAAATTATGAACTTATAAGTAATAACTTATAAATGATATGTATATCATAACTTCTGAGTGTCCAGGTTTCGATATAGGTTATCTATGGTAATTTACTTATTAGGTTTTATAACCTAACAATCTATTCAAGTCCTTTATATTTGTTCATAAAGAGAATATGAATTAACAAAATAATATCCCTTTGGAGTGTCAAATTATGTTTGAAACAATATCTCATTATCCTGAACTGACTATATATCATGTTAATATCTAAAAATACCTTTCATGGTTATTACCCCTAAGTATATTTATGCCATATCCACATCCACTTACATTATCCAAATAGAGATTTCATTACATGGAAACGAATTTCTCTATAATTTACCAAAATTAAAAGATATTTTCATATACTAAGTCTTATACAGATGGTTTTAAATAATTCTCTCTAGTATTTATCACAAAAAACAAAACATAGCTCTGATAACAACTATAACAACCCATATTATTAATACTTTTCATTTAATGTTTTTTAATATAAAGATAATATAATACAATCCCAAAAAATTGATATGCCTAGTATCTTTGGGAAATTAGATACATAAACCATTAACTTAAAATAAAATAAAACAATTTTAGTTAAAACTCTATAATGTGATCCTATTTTCCTTTGTACTATTAATATTACACGAGATAACCTGGGGACAAACATAGGAATGGGATGAGCTATAAATCCCAATAAGATAATAATCAAAGTATAATATGATGAAAATTAATACATGTGAGTCAATAAGGATATCATGATAACATAAAAAGTTGAGAATCATATATATAAACATTGAGTAATGATATGATATTATATCATAATATCAAATAATCATAGGTGTGTGTGAAAACAATAACAAAATATGACATCATAAGCATAATTCAAGGAAAAACACTGAGATAATATAACTTAGTGTGCTTAGATTAACCAACCATGCACCATACATGGTATCACATGAGATGAAAATGTTACCCAATGCATTGGAGTGTTATTAGAGTGAACCCTTCATATGTCTAATTTTATATGTGTAATGTCTATCATATAACATAAGAACACACATAATATTTTTAATACCATGATTAAGGAATGTGGATTTAATAAATGGATGTCCCTAATAAATAAAGGGTAGTTATATATAGGTGAATGTATTTTAATGAAAAAGGGTTCGGGTATTCATTGAAAAAATGAATGGAAAAGAAAAATAAGGGGATAATTTTAGCAACATAATAGGTGTACATAAAATTTCATAGAAGGGAAAAATGAGAGTGGAAGGTAATCGATCACTATTTAGGTAAAAATTGGATAGTATATGAATATTTATATACAAAATACATCATAATAAATTTAGAATCAAAAGGCTTATTATAAAGGAAGTTCTTGAATTGAAAAGAGAACGGAGAAAACCCTTACCTTGAGAGGATGCTTGAAAATACTTGTTAAGAGATCCTTAAACCCATAGAAACTCCTTTGGAGGGGTTTATAGTAGGATATAAACTTCATGATCACTAGATTTTGAGTAGATTGGACTGGGATAATGAGTGTGTGTTTATTGAAAAATATAGGGGGTTGTTTATTAATTTGTAAACATAGGTTTTAGAGTTTCAATTATTAAATATTTGAAACCAATGTATCTCCCATGGTTTTAACCAAATTTTTTTCTAAAGGGAAGTGGTGATAGTAATTTTAATTTATCATGGACTAAAATTATTTATATAATATCATTTATTATGTGAAAGTTAGATATTGACATGGATTTATTTTCTTAAAATATTAAAATATTATTTGGGCTTTGGAAGGTTCTCTATTGGTTTGGGAAAATAATATTATAGCATTAAAATATATTTATTAATTAAAAAAATATTTTTTGGTTAAGAAATCCCATTATAGAATTTATTACATCACTTTTTGGTTATTATGATGTCATAATAATTATAGTATATCATACGGTATTTAATATTTACCCAATAATTTGACTAACTTAGAAATTATTATTAAAAAATCACTGTTGGAAAATATTGACTTGTTAAATTAAAAAATGAAATTTATTTTATCAAAATAACTTTCTAAATAGGATAATTTTGATTTTTAAAATAAAATTATTATTTATTAAAAATACCAGTTTTATTACAGGATCTAATATTTAATTTTTAGGAAACCACTTATTATTTTATAAAATCATTTTATTATTTATAAATAAGTAAATACTAATTTTTATAATTTTTATAGGAAAATAAATATTTATTTAAAATTCCAAAATTTATCACAAAAATACATTTTAATGAAATTTATACAAATATATTCTTCCAAATACTAAAATTTAGGTTTCTATGTATCAAAAATCCATTATATCATTTCCATAGTCTATTAAAGTGTATTTTTTGTATATATAATGTTGATAATATGTAAATGATATTGGAGAAAATACTATTTCATTAAAATGTAATTTTACATACTATTAAGGTCTAGATGCATAACCTATTATTACATCAACATATTCCCTAAGGGTAATGTTTTTTATGGTATTACTTTCTTGGGAGGTTTTGTAAACATAGTTTGGGAAATAATATCAATAAGCTTGAACTTATTCTATAAATGAATTCACTCATGTTTTAATTTTTGAATCTCGGATTTTTATTGGTCAAGTGTTAATCCTAGGGATTATGTCCCCATCAGAACCTCTGATAAATGATCCTCATAAGGTACAACCCTACTAGATGAGGTCTTATATTCTTACTTTTGTATTAATTAGAATTTATTATAATCATTAATAAATATACTAATACTAATGGTCAATTTATAATAGATATATCACCAATGGTCATGATGTTTAATAGTATTTATACCCCACAATCATATTATGGATATATTTTATAACGGTCTAGAATAATAATGAAATATAGTGCATGAGTTTTATATAACAACATTACTTAATAAGGAATATATTAATTTAGAAATGAATTTTATTTATAAAAATATAGGTCATTAAATATATATTTAGGTGTGTATATTTCATATTGGAGGGTGCCAGGAAAAATGGTGGGGGTCTATATTATAAGAAAAAATATAAGAGAATCTTGACTGGAAGGTTTTTAAAGTGATGGTATCTCAACAATTTTACATAATTATGATGGATGATTCTAAGTCCTGAGAGTTTGTGACACTTCATAAATGTGACTAAACCATGATGGAGCATGTGAATATATTTGTAGGTATTTTCTTATTTTCAACATAGCTATTATCTATTAAAGGTACAGAGGCTCATTGGTTTCAAATGGGCCTTCATCTCGACAATCAATTTCATGTTTTTCAATTGAAACCTCATATCAATGATTAATTGGTAGATTGAGAATTGATAGTGGGGATAAAACAGGTAGGGTTTTCTAGTTTTTGTGCCACCTCTACAAAGTTTTGTGGTATTTTGATAGATTTTTTGAGAGGAATAGAAATTGGGAAGATCCTATAAGAGGTATTGATAGTAGTTCTCAACCACTTTATCAATAGGAATCCTCATTCCCTATGGGGAGGAGGTATATTACTTTAAACTAATTTGTAAATCCTGTTCATGTGAATATTTTTTCCCTAAGTTTCATAAGGTGTTCCATACTTGTGGTTAATTGGGACACCACCAGATATTTTGAAACAATAATATTTTTTCAAGGAGGATTCCTAGTTTTTTTGCTCAGAGTGGATCTTAAGAATCATATGATACATCAAAAGTCATAGAGTATATCTCCTAAGGTAATGGAGGTAGAACTGGATCATTTCATGGGATAATTCATTTAAAGGCAAAGCACTAGGCTAGAGGTAGGCCCCATACTTATGTGTAGAGTAGATAATTGCATGTTATGGAGCCAACTATGGAATCTGAGATAAGGATAGTGAATTTAGAGGTACCGTTATTATTTAATCATCTATGGTTGTTTCTTTATTTGATACCAATTCTTTTCACTATTTTTTCTCTACTCGTATGGTGAATTTTTTGAATATTTCTTCTGATCTCATACATTTTTCAATGTATATATCAACTCCTCTTTGGTAAAAAAAGATTACAGCATTTGATGCCCCTCATGTGTTATCTCTATGTCCAATGAGGCGCTATCATGGGATTTAAATTATCTTTAAATGGATATATTTGGTGTAATAATTGTAATGGATTGAATTATATCTTATAGGGATCATATTTATTTTTATCATCGAAGATTATATTTCAATTCCCCTAACAGGAATATTTTTCTATTACAAGGGGAGTGGTATCCTCATTTGAGTCAATCAGGGCCTCCACTTCTTGAAGGTGACAATATTTTATTCATTATATATTCTATTTTAATAGAGGCAATTGAAGAAAAAATAGGGTGTGAGTTACTTGATGTTGTTATAGAGTTTCTTGATGTGTTTCTTAAGTACTTTCTGGGGTTACTCTCAGATTAGGGAGTTGGGTTTTCTATCGATCTAATTCTAGGGATGAATCTGATATCCTGCATTGATGTCACAAGTCCTTAATCTAACTAAAAGAGTTAACAATCTAACTTGATGATATAGATTTTATGTTATTCACTCTCCACAGCATGTCCACATAGACTTCACTGGTTATCTTTTCAAAAACAGTTATATAAATATCTGATTATTTATTTATTATCTAAAGTTTAACCATTTTATAATAATGATTAATTATCCCTTTCCCTATATTGAGGAGTTATTTAATTTGTTAAAGGGGGAGATATGGTTCTCAAAAATTAATCTCTAGATGGTTTACCACCAGCTCTGAGTGAAAGAATCTAATGCTCCCAAAATGGATTTTCAAAGTAGATATGGTAATTATGAGTATCTCTTGGTACCTTTTTGGTTGACCATTTCTTTTTTGGTGTTTATGGATTTGAATAACTATATATTCTATTAGTACCTTGAATCTTTTTTCTTGGTTTTTGTGTATGATATTTTAGTTTAATATATGATTTTGTAGGCATATGCCTGACATCTTATAATCAACCTTGGGACTATCTATGAGCATTGTATCTAGGAAAATCAATCCAAAAGTATCTTTTGGATCAAATGAATTACATTACTAGGATATTTATTGTTTAAACAGGTCATTTTGGTTGGTCCTATAAAGTTTAATGTCATTATACCTTTGTTTGATCCATGAAATATCTTTGATATATTAATATTCTTAGGATTAGTATGTTATTATACATTTTTTATCATAGAATTCTTAAATATTTCATATCCTTTAACTACACTCACTCATAAGAAAGTGAAATTTTTGTGGAGACCAAAGTACCAAACTTCCTTTGAATAGTTAAAGTAGTATCCAACCCAATCCCCAATATTTATTTTTCTTAAGACCAAATGGGGCTATGTGTTATTTTGTTATTCTTCAAGTGTGAACATTGTGTGTGTCATGATACATGGATCATGAAAGATTTGACCCCATGAGAATAATTATCCCACACATGACTTATAGTTGGAACTTATAGTTAATTTTATTAAATATTAGATACACTATATTTTTATTTATGAATTCATGGTATACACTAACAATAACATATTGAGATACTTATTCTCTCAAAGGGATCTAAACTTCAATAAAATATGGTGGTTGGAATATCTGCAAATGTTTGAATTCAATTTTTTTTACTCCCCTGGTAAAGGGTATGTTTTAATTGATGTAATTAGAAGTTTCCATATCACTCTTTAAAATATTCTACCAAGTAATAGAACCTTATGGGTCACTTGGATGAATTTAACTTGGATGGGAAAGAGGAATATATGTTTATGTTCTTTTCTAATGTGTTGTTGACTCATTCCCTATTTGATGACATCTCTTGGGAGTAATCAAATGATAAAGAGTTTCAATAAATCAAGGTAAATATATATATGGAGTGGATACTCTCTATAAGTTGTATCACTCCTTGTAATTCCTTGTATGCTAAAAGATAAGGTGTGTAGTTACTTTATTCATAAGAAAGGTAGTGATGGAAGACTGTCATTGGTCTCAATAGGCCCTCTATCCAGTTGCCACCAAAATTTACTATGATATGAGTTGATGGTATTAGTGATCATAAATGAGGTGATATGTAGTTGATTTTTTTCCTATATGATTTACCTATCATTCTATGAAAGGTGGGATTCAAATTTGAAGTTACCTTGTTTTGATTATTTTATTTTGTGTAACGTATTCTAATTTTCATTGTTAATTTTATTATATAAAGGTGATGATATGGGTGATGGATCGGAGTATCCATCCATTAAATAATAATTTAATATTCCCATGGTTTTTGGTAAAGGATCTATGAGGTTCTCCCATGATGGTTATATGGAAAAGGTTATTATAAAAGCTACCTCCCATATATTTTGAAAAGATAATAGTGGATATGGTTTCCCTTGAATACTTGGTTGGAAATATTATTGTGGGAAAACCATATCACATCTGATGATTGGAGTATACTACCAAAACATATATGAAAAGTTTGAAATAAATAGCATTATATTCAAAAAAATTACAATAATTTTTTATTTCCTATAAAGATTGGTATAGATAGATTCTAGGTAATGGAGAAGCTATATAAAAGTAGAGAACCCATCTAAGGAGTAAAAGGTTTGTTGATTACTGTAATAAGTGTCTATCAAAGTTTATATACTTAAATATAAAGGTTTAAGTGAATAGAGATGTATCAATATTAATTGATTAAGAGTCACACTTTATCTAGAATATTTATTCACTAAAATACAATTATGTGAGTATTTTATACACTGAAACACCTCATAAATGCATATGAAAGAGTTTGGAATTAATATAATAATTATAAAAATAATTTTATGTAGTTATAATATTATTTAAATGTTTATAATCCCTATAAGTGATCAAAAAAATGATTCTACCTACATGAATTAGTATTTTGGAGTTCATTAAAAAATGGATAAGTTTTGAGTGTAAGGTTTCTCCTACTAATCATAAGACTTCTCTCTAAAGTTATGACTTTAGATGTTGAACATAAGTATTTTCCGATTGTAAGGATTCATTATTAATATTTTGAGTCTACTAAGAATTGATAAAGGCATTGATTATATAAATACACCAATGAAAATTATACCTTTATAATACTGAGTGTAAGTGTCCATCATAATACTTCATGAAAATAAGACTTTGATATCATCAGTATAAATCTTTGGCTTATCGTAAATCTTAATCAATTATAAAAAATCATAAATATACTAGATAAAAATAAGTACCATGAGTGGAATATAATTATTAATTATAATTCTTTAAAAATATAAGTCTTTGATTCCCTTAGCATAATACTTCCACACATTGTAAAATTTTGAAGTTCAACTGGATAAAAAATAGAGTTTCTAGATTTCAAATATAATGAAGATAAAATGACTTGTTAATGAAAGAGAAATCTATTCATGGAATAAACATAATAAGAACCAATATTTTTTTGTGATACAATAATGATAAGAAATAAAATTTGATCCCCATCCCTAGAAATATAATATCAAAGCCTAACAAATAATATAGATTCCATAATTATTTAATTTTTAGGAAATACAAATCAATCGATGCTAAATTTGTGCTTTTGAGTTCCAAACACCATTAATATTAGAGAGGATGTTATTCATGATTATTTTGAGTAATATAAAATGATAATAACCACTACATGTATTATTTGATAAATAAAGTTATTTTATTTAGTTTTCAATAATAATGTAGATGAAGAACCATCAAACCTAGAGATTTTATAAATCATATCCGACATCAGTTTCATATAAATATGTTAATGTGTTTTTCAGGATCTAAAATGGAAGTATATAAATTCTCCCAATACTTGAGAAATTATAATACTTCAATATTTCATGAACCTAGAAAATTAATATTAGTTCCATGTTGTAGATATTATTAGTTATAGCTTTGTGTACAGTTTTGAAGATTGATAAAAAAATAAGTGGAGATATTTTAAGAAGACGAAGTCAGCACTGGAGATGAATAAAGGAATATTTTGTTTTGTTTTGTTTCAAAAGAAGAATAATTTAATGGGGTTATTTATAGAATAATCCTTCAGAAAACAAAAATTTTGAATAGGAATACATGGAAACTTGTAATGGGTATTCCATAATGGTTTTATTTCATTGGATGATATTTTTTCTTCTCAACATACCATTTATGGTATTTAAAAATATTTAATTCATTTAACATATCCAACTATGCATCTGAGGATCTAGGAAGATCTATGATAAAAAAAGAGAAAATAAAGCTACAATAGTGTGGATTCTTGTGTGTGTATACGCAATCTGTGAGTATCTAAGAGAATAGAAACTCTAAAAGAACCAAAATAGGAATCCACTAAATGTTTTAGTAAAAAAAATAAAGATAATTTGACAATAATTCTGAAATCAATTTGTGAGAAATGAAATAGAAGGTAGAATAAGATCTTATTAAATCCTAAGTTACATATGTTTTATGAGGAATTGATGGGTCTAAAGATCACTGGATCTCAACAAGTGAGACATCCAGGTTAGTAGATTCAATAGAATTTCTATGAAGATGATTTGTGACCAGTGACTTAGTTTTAAAAAATTCTTTAAGACATACTATATTTCAAACAATCTATTTTTTGGTTAAAATAGATCTATAACGTGGATGTAGAGACATCCTTTAACTGATCAAATATCCACTTCTAAGGAGGAGCTAGAAAGAAACTCTTGTGTATACATGGTGTGAATACATTAAACTTATGGAAATAATGGTACTCAAGAAGACCACTATGTAAATCAATGAATATAATGGTAAATTGTTAAATAATTCTAGTTTGAATTAGAGGATCAAATATGTATAATGAGATGCTCAAATACAAGAGGGGGTGAATTGTATACTTTAAAAAATTCCTTTGAAACCTTTAAAGTTAGTTTAACAAAGTTAAAAAAATATTCACAAAACCTCTTAAAGAAACATTTTCTTAAACTTTAAAACCTTAAGATATAAACTTAAGAAAGATTTTCCTAAAGGAAAATTTCTACCTTAAAGAGTATAGAATCCTTAATACAATTAGAGTAACGGAATTAGAAATTATAAGAAATTTATACATTATAACTTTCACAAAGTTAAGATTACAACAGTGGAAATAAAACAACTTGTAACAAGTAACAATAAGAATCCATTAACCCAAAGAGAAGGGTATCCAACAACCTTGGATAAAGGTCCCTTGATTTATACTTTCAAGAAATTCCGTCATACCAAAACCCAGGTAATCCCTCAATCTGAAGATCGGTATCTGTCTTGCTATCCCCACAAGCCCTGAATTTAAAAGGAAATTGGAACCTCTGTCTTCCAAACCTAGAAGCCCACGATCAGCATGATTGGAGTCCAGATGAAGAAAGTTTGAACAAGTTGTTCACACCCAAACAAATTGTTCATGACATCCTCACGAAGCACTGAGAGTTGTAAGATACTCTCACTCTAGAAATCACTTCGCAGCTTTTATCACTTTTCTATTCACTATTCATCATCATTGTTTGCATCGTTCAAATGAGCTTGTATTTGTAGGAAAAACCTCCCAACGGTCAGCTCCTCTCCAACGGTCATATTTTTACTTAAATTTCAGAGGGACCTAGACACATGTCAAACGTAAAACAGTTAGTTTATAACAGATTGTACGACATAGTTTCAAGTATAAGAAATGATGTTATGTTAAAGATAAATTTTATTTATAATAAATCTTAGAATCTGATAATATTGGAATGATACATTAAACAACTCTAACATTATTAAGAAAACAAATTCTTAAGTTAAATTAAATAAAATTTTGAAATCGGTATCACATATGTACCAGAATCGGTATCATAAAATCGGTATCACTTATACACTGGAATTAGAATCATAAAATGAGTATCACTTATACACCGGAATCAGTATCATAAAAATTGAAACACATACACACCAGAATCGGTGTCATAAAAACTGAATCACTTATACACTGGAATCGGTATCATAAAAAATGAATCACTTATACATCGGAATCAGTGTCATAAAAATTTAAATTCATATACACAAGAATCGGTATAATAAAAAATAAATCACTTATACACCGGAATTGGTATCATAAAAACTGAATCACTTATACACCAGAATTGGTATCATAAAGATGGTGTGAAAAATCGTTAAATCTAACAGAATGGAAAACTGTAATGATACATATGTAAGTATAATGGAATTGACAATTCTGGATCTCAATAAAATAGAACTTAAGAAAAATATAGAACTTGAGAAAAAGTTTTTGTGATTTTGAAAACATAAAACCATAAGGAATGGAGAATTCATAAGATAAGCTTATTGACTCAACAGGAATATATAAAGTGAATTCCTTTGAGATGAAAGCAAGTGGTTGGTGAAAATTTTGATAAGAGAATATCAATTTCACTCAAATCTATTTATGGTGTGTAAACCACACACCACTTTTAATTTAATGATATTTATTATAGTTTGTAATTTCTGATTGGGGTATATAACTAATAAAGGAAAATATTAGGTATTAATACTCAACCTTGTAAAAACCCTTTTTTTATTTTTCCTTTATTTACTAAATTATTCAAGTGAGGTTGTGTTATGTAGAATAGAGTGGATCGAGACTTAATAAGTCTAGAATGTTGAATTTAAAAGGAAATAAATTGTAAAAAAGTATCAAGTGACCACTGATTCACCACTCCCCTCTCATTGGTCCATCAGTCCCATCAGCCCCTCAAGTGGTATCAGAGTAGGTTCCCTTTTAAAATATCTGAACTGGTTATCATCCCTATCAATTTTGATATGGAAAAATATTCCAAGACACTAAAAAATGATAAAAATAAAGAGGAATAGAATCTAATAAAAACTCAAAGAATAAATAGGAAATACCATTAGTTGAAGGTGATTAGGATGGTATGGATTGAGATATTAAATCTACTAATTTTTATTCTTCTAATGATTCAATTTCAAGTTGTGAAGGATATAAGAAAAAAAATAGTCTATGATTTTAAACAGATGTTGGGAAGTATTTAAAGAAGGTTCTTACTAAGGTAGTTACCTATATGCATAATTTTATCGAGGACCTATTTGAGTAAAAATCATAATTATAAAAATAAGTTGACGCAATTTAGGATGCATTTGTAAAGTAGATTGGAAAATGAACCAATATCACAAGGATTAAAAAAACTAAAGATTAATTAACTACGAATTTTATAGAGATTAATACTTTTAATAGTTATATATTACATCTTATTAGATAAACATTTATTATATAACATTACAATCCATGCCATAATTTTACAGGTCCAATTCCTTTGGAAACTTGGATACATTAATAAATTATCCACAAGAGATCTAAACAATATCTCACTATGTTATTTATAACTATAACCCTTCTTAGATATATCTTACTTGAAACATTTCTTCATAACCATGGGAAAGGAAACATAATAAAGGGTAAGATTAAATTCTTAGTGTGGGTAACTAAGGGATATTATAATGATAAATTAAAAATAACTTCAGCATAAGGGTATTATAATATGTGATTAACATTTTAAAAACATACCCATCATATCATAGATCATAATCTTGAGTCATGTAAAACATCTTGGTAGTTCATAATACATGAATCTCAAACTAATCAAAGAACATGATCCATAAGGGAATAAAATTATTATAAGTCATAGATTTGTGGCATACATAGAAGAAAATAAAACAATTTCCTTCGTATTCAAGGATTATTTCAAAGACTATCATAGTAGATTGGTTTTTCTCCCCATTTCATCATATTATTTAAGTTTCACTCGTAAGACTTTCATAGTCGATAAAGTCTCTTATTGAACTCCATTCATTCCCCATTATTGTCCTATTTATCTCATGAGATATCCATATTTACCTAATGCATTAGAGGGATATATAATTATAGTCCTAACCATTACAGAATGAAAATAAAACATATGTTTTCCATAAGTTTATAAACATTCATCATATCATAACCTGTGAAAAAGAAATAGGATTCATAAAAATTTCATCATAGCATAACCCATGGTATCATTGGATCATATTCCTAGTAAAACATAAGTAAAAGCAAATGATATTATTATAGATGAAAAATCTCTTCAAAAGTTCATTGGAATATTTCTTGATTAAAATACCCTTCTAGATTAAAATTTATCTTTTTAAAATATAAAAAAAATACCAAATATTAAGGAAAATATTTTTTAAAAAAAATAACCTAGAAAAAATTTAATTTAATCTTCAAAGAATTAATCATTCATGATGGAGGGAAATTCCACTCATGTCGTATGTGTTAAAATAAAACATTTCTTTCATTCTTGTGTAGAAAAAAGTCAAAAGCTACCTCAATCAGAATATGAAAAGAATATTTCTTTTAAATATTTTTTGAAAAAGTGAATCATGGATAAAAATGAATTTAAAAAATAATAGGATAATATACAAAAATCTTGAAATTGTTTTTTTAAAACATGGATAAGGAAGAAAAAGGATTTTTGATCGAAGAGAGAAATAAAGTCATTTTACCTTAAAAAAATATTTCAATATAATGATTTATTAGAGAGATAAAAATTAATGAAAACATGAAATATCCATTAATAAATATAAGGATACAAGAATTCATGAAATTATTTAGAGTTATATAATTAAATTCCATCATCATAAAATTAATTAAAAAGAATTTTGGTAAATGATGATATTGTAACATAAAACCCTTACTACGAGTTCGACTTGCTTAAAAAGTTATTAGACTCCTATATAATAAATTTAAATTTATTATAATTATATACCGGGGTCATTTAAATGATTATAATATCATATATAACCTCATTATAACATTTCAACACCCTTTATTAATAATTCCTTATTAAAATTTTCATTTCTGGGTGTTAACTATTACATTTTTCTTGAGAATTTTGGTTTGGTAGTTCCAATCCATATAATTTGTTCAGGGTTTCATTATATACATAATTTTTATAATTATGTAAATATCTTATATATTCTTTATATATATTTATAATAATTCATAAAATATAGAGATAGGAGATACTAATTTTTATGTACACATGAATGTTGTTTTCACTTTGGGACGGATGGAATTAAAGAAAGGTAAATAATAATTTACCTGTACAAATTTTTTTTTAATATTATATCATATATATTAATTAAATATATATTTATTTCCATCTAAGTGAAATGGAAATGGAAAACAAATCATATCGCTTCGTGGATATGGTAGCCCACATGTATGCATGAGTAACATTATGATTTTCCAACAGATTTGAAGGTAAGAATGTAGATTTGATATTATAATAATAGAAGAATAATTATATCATAAATATCATATATAAACTCTAAAATCATCATAACAACCATCCATGAAATATGGTGATGGGAAGTGAATTGTATCCTTACATGGAGGCGATGGTCCACATGTACGTAGGAGCGATGCTTTCACTTACCATTCGATGAAATAGAGGGTGTATAATAGTGATTTTAGGATCATAGTAATTTTTTAGTATATTTAGGATACTAAATCTATCATGTTGTGATCAATATAATATATTTAGAATAATCTTAAGAAGAAATAAATTGAAATAGGTCGGATAAGATGATTACCTCTCTATCTATTGGCCTCCTTTAAATCCTCTTTATAGACCCTTATAATGGCCTTTTAAGAATACTAGAACATCTTATTCATGGATATTGAAGTTGATAAGTGAAATGGGGAGGGTTTGTTCAATCTAGAAGGTTTAAAGTTGTGTAAAAAATATAAATGAAAGGTGCCTATTTATAAGGGAGGGAAAGGAAACACTTAGAATTACAAAAAAATATTAAAATTAAAATTAATTAATTCTCAAGAAAAATGATTCAAAATGGATAGATATTTAAATAAAAATGGGATAATGTTGAAATATCATCAGATAATGAAATTTAGATAGGTTTTAGTGTCATTATAAACCTTGTCTTTTTACATAACCCCTTTATTAAACATTTTTAACCCTAACCATGGTAACAACCATTTCAACCATATCTCACTCACTTGGCAAAAGATAATAATTTTATGAATTTTAAATCATTTAATAAAAAATTATTTATTATGAAATATCATTTATTCTAATTTTTGGAACAATTAATTTAATTTAAATTTGAATGTAACATGACAGAAAATAAATTTGAAAATCATATTTTCACACAACAATAATATAGTTTATTAATATAAAAAATATTTAGAACATAATTATTTACCCCAATTGTATTACTTTTTAATATTTTTAAAATTGTTTATTTTATTTTTCTATTAATTGAATAAATATTGTATTAGTGTTGCATAAGCATTTAAGGTAATCTTTCAATCATTAAAAATTACAGTTAAATTAATAAAATAAAAACAATTAATTTATATTTCAAATAAACATTTATAACCAAACGTATCCACCTTTTAACCCTATAAAAAATTAGATATATAGAAGTCTAGAGAGGGACATTTTGTATTTATTCTTTTCATAAATTAATATAAAGGTGATATTCAAATAAACATGGCACCAAGTGGGCTTATATTAGATAATTTGATGGAAATAGACAAACACCACTCATACAATGGGATAATGTAAAGTGTTATAGAAATTTTAATGGCCAATCCAAAAATTTTAATCTTATTTTACCTATTTTACCCGTATTGAGTTGAAAATAATTATTATGGTTACAATTCATATTAACCATAAAATAAAAGGGAAATATTTATAAAATATAAACCTCATGGTTTCAAATATGGAATCCATTTTATCAAATTCAATTCATAGAAGTGGAATAATTTAATTTTAAATTAAATCCTTAATACGTGATGAAAAGTGGTTTTCCAAAAAAAATGATTTTTGAAGTATAATAAGTTTTTATACCAAAATACAACATAAAATTAAATAAAATAACCTCAATTGGATTATTAATAATATAAATGAACTAATTTTACTTTAAAAATCATTTTAAAATAAAATGTAACTTTATAAATACTTGAAATGAAAAGACAATTTTCAATAAAAAAATAGTATTTTTCACTATTCAATGAAAAATCAATCCTTTCACAAAATTATAAAAAAAAATTACTATAAGATAATTTTTAAATGATGATTTAAAAAATGGATTTAATTTCTGTAAATTAAAATTTTAAAAGTTCTATAAATTAATTATATTGTTTTCCCTTAAAAAGCAATAAAACAATTTTTAAAGAGAAATTTATTTTTAAAGAATATAATGACTACTAAAAATTTAGTACTAAATTATCAATATATTTTCTTTATCTAAAAAAATTATACATATTTTTTAAATTTATAAATTACTATTCATTTTTCAAATTTAACAGTTATGTTATAACACTATGCTATATTAAAGATCATTTAAACTTAGGGCAGCATGTATCACAAGCCATTGAAAAAATTTATTTGAAGAGAAATATATCCTAAAATCTCAGGGTGTTACATTCTACCCCTATTAAAATGAATTTTTAACCTAAAATTCAATCACATTAATATAAAAAAAATGGGGATATCTCTATTTCATCACATCCTTGACTTACTAAGTAGCTTCTTAAAATTTATAATACCTCTAGAGAAATTTAACTAGGGGAGTAGTCTTGTTCCATATATCATTATCACTATGATCCATGATTTATAACTATTTTTCTTCATAGGAAAGATAGCTATCCAGTGGTAAAACCTTTGATTTTATTTTAAGTGAATGATTAGGTATATACATCCTCAAGAGAGATATATGGAACATATTGTGAACTTTAGGGAGGTTTGGTGGAAGTACCAAGAAAGAAGCTATCGTACCTACTCAATCAAGAATCCAGAAGAGACCAATATATCTTGGGATTAGATTTCACTTTGTTCTGAATATCATAACCTTATTCCTTAGATAAATTCAAAGGAATACTTTCTCACCCACTTCAAATTCTAGATCATTCTAATGATTGTCAGTAAAACATTTTTGTTGACTCTAAGTGGACCTAATGGGTCATTGAATGGCTATAACCTTCTATATCATTTCCTTATCTAACCCAGGTCCCAATTTTTTTCTTTCTCTAACTTCATCACTACACATTAGAGTTATATAATTATTTCTATAGAGGATTGTAAAAGGATACAAATGAATCCTCGAGTGAAATATATTTTTGTAATAAAACTCTATTATAGGATTGTGTTGATCTCAACCACATTTGAAATCCATAGAAAAATATCTCTATATATCCTCTAGGGTTTTAATAGTTCAATTATACTGACCATTTTTTTAGGAAGATAAGATTCATTGAAACTCAACTTTGTATCTATATCCTACTGAAGACTTCACCAGAACTTCAAGGTAAACCTTGGATCCTAATTAGATGTTGTAAAATTTAATACTCCATAAAAAATTACCACTTAATTAATATAAATTATAGAAAGATTTTAAAGAGTGAAATCTTCTCTAATTTTAAGGAAGTGTAATATCTTTATAAGGTGATCGACAACAATATAAGTAGTAGTATTCCCTTTAGACATTTTGGGGATCCTGATAACAAAATCCATGTTTTCCCATTTTCATTCTGGTATGGTTAATGGTTTTGACATACCCTTAGACTTATGTCTATTTGACTTAACTTTTTTACATTCCATGCATCAAGATAAATACTCTAAAATATCCATTTTTATGTTTTCCAACCCAAAATACACTTTTAGGTGTGTATACATATTTTTACTTCTAGGACGAAAATAGAATTGTGAGATATGAGATTCATCCAATATATCCTTCTTCAATTCTGGTATTGAAGGTACACATACATAGTTCCTAAACCTTATTATTCCATCATAATAAAGGTTAAACTCAACAATATTTATCACCTTATTTTATAGTTCCACATCTTCCTAATGTGCTTATTTAATATTCAATTGGATATATGATTGAACACCCATTTGATAAAGATAATATCTCTATCATTCCTTCAAGATTTCTATATCCATTTTATACCAACCTATAAATATTAGATATTTTTTCATCCTCATTTTATATAAGATATCATGATCATTTTGATGATGAGCATCGGACACCTTTTCCACTTTCCCGGGGTGGTAATTAATTGATTAGATGTAATATTTAATCCACTCCAACCATCTAATATAGTGAATATTAAACTATTTTTTAGTGAATATATAATTTTATAATTATTTTGGTTAGTATATATATCACACCTTTCAACATAAATGTAATTTCTCTATATATTTAATGAAAATTTTACCACGTCTTACTACAAATCATGAGTGAGGTAATTTTTTTCATAAACCTTCAATATTTGTGAGGCATAAGCTATAACCATATAATTTTGTGTGAGGAAACAAAATATTACTTTATTCAATGCATAAATATAGATCAAAAAACATTTTCCAATACAAGGTAGTGTAAGAACTTGTATATTTACTAAACTTCTCTTTAGTTCCATGACATTTTCCATAAACTCATCAATCCAAAGGAACTTGGATCCATTCAAGGTTAAATTGGTTAGTGTATTATGTAGTCATGATAAATTATCAACAATGTTTTTATAATATCCATAAAACTAAGAAAACTATTTATCTAATTCATAGTGGTTAGTCTAGTCCAGAATTAAATAACTATTTTTTTATGGATCCACCGATATACCCTCACATAAGATTATATGACCCAAAAATGAAACTTTTTATTTTCAAAATTGACACTTGAAAAATTTTCCAGACATATTATAATTCCTTAGGGTCCTCATAATAACCATAAAATGATTTTTATTCTCTTCCTTTATCTTTGAATATATAATAATATCATCTATAAATACTATCACAATAGATCAAGATAATCTCTAAAGACTGTATCCATTAAATCCATGATGATAGTGGGGGAATTAGTAAGCCCAAATGGAATCATTATAAAATCATAGTTTCTATACCACATATGGAAGGTTTTATTGGGTATGTCTTCACCTTTGACCCTCAACTTATAGTATCCAGATTGATAATCAATCTTGGAAAAATTAATGTGCTCCTCATAATTGATTTAAAGAAACATCAATGTGGGGAAATGGATACATATTCTTGATTAAGATCTCGTGAAGCTCCTAATAATCAATGAAAAATAGCATTGATATATATTTATTCTTAATAAAAATAAAAGGTTCACCCAAATGTGATTCACTTGGATGAATTTATCCCTTTTCAAGATTATCCTGAAGTTACTTATTCAATTCCTACAACTCAATCAGGGACATTATATATGGATTCCTTGAAATAGGTGCATCACTAGGTATGACTTCTATTTAAATATAACCTTAATGATTTGGAATAATGGTAGTCAAATACTCTATAAATGAATCAAAAAACACCCATAAAATGGGGATATCATCAATATTGAGTTTCTCCCTAGCTATCTGAAGTAAATACCGCTTTTGAATAGGAATCAAGACCCATACAATAGATGTAATTTCCATTGGGAGTTTAAATTTAGCATACACTAATAAAAGATCATAGGTTTGTTTGTAATATTAAATGTTACTTCCCCTATATAGAAACAGGTGTTCTATTTAAGTAAATAAATTCAATCCATGCTTAAGATAACATAAAATTCAACTAGAGGTAGAATAATGAGATTTGTAAGAAGTACATTCCCATAAACTTCAATCAAATAAGATTCATATAATTGAGATGTGATCATTATACCCTTATTAGTTCTTATTGATAATTAAAAATCTAATCTCTATGTTGGTTTAGTAATACCCATGGATAATTATTTAGATATACAAGAGTGGGTAGATTCATAATCAAATACAACATTATTAGCTCTAGAGTGGATGGTATGTGTACCTTTCACCAATTTTTTATCATTATTCATATTTTAAATGGTGATCGAGTGAGATTTTCCTTTTTCTATGGTATTAATAGTTTTATAATATAGATCATAATCATTAACATTATTTGGGAACTAGTTAGAATAATTCCAATAATCCATGCATTCGAAACACTAGATTGTGGGTGTGTAGTATTCTGTGGGGATTTATCTCTATTTACATCATTATCTAACTTTTTTCCATCACATCATTATTCAATTACTTAATTAATTTCCTTTCCAAACATAAAACATTTACCAATCCCTTTAAGATAATTTCAACCATGTTTCCATCCACACTTCAAGAATAAAGAAAATCCCATATTCTTCTATCCATGGTTTTTATAATTACATTTGGATTACATATTTATTTTCTTATCACAGCCATGAGATTGATGGGTAAATACAATATCCATTTCCACCTTGATAGAATATAAAATTATTTATTCATATATCATAAAGTCTCTTATGTCTAACTCACTTAAAAGTATTATTTTCAAGACACTAAATAATCAATCAACCTTAAATTCAGGTTAGATGATAATACCATAATCATACCTTGTGAGCCTTTTAAAATTTCCCTCATAGGTACTAACAAGTTCATAATCCTTCTACTTTATCTTAAGGAATTCCTTATCTATTTTTGTAAGAAGAATATGAGAAAAGTAATTATTGAAAAATAATCTCCTAAACTCATCCCATTCTATGCAGTCAGTTTCTTCCTATTGCCTTATGTTCTTATTAAGATTCCACCATTGATCTTTTTCTCCTTTCAAATCATAAATGTCTAAGATAACTTTTTTTTGTTCTAAACATTGGGGATTGGAAAATATATTTTCAATGGTACTGATCCACTACTCAGCAAATAGTGGATCACTAAACCAACTTAAATAAATTTGATGTTTCCTCTAAAGGGATCAATGGAATATTGTTCCCTCCTTTGCTTGTGTATAATCTCATCATGATTTATGGCTTGAGAATTTTTCATAAGCATAGAAATGATAAATTTTATTCCATATCCAATAACATTTGGTTTCTTAGGAGGTTAATAAATTCATTATCCATCATCTTCATCATTAACATAGTTCCTTCAACTTTCATCCATTGAATAAAATTAAAAATCATAGTGTGAGAAATAATAATCATAGTAGAACAACATAATGATGAAAAATCGGTTATAGGATATCTAAATTATGACACCTTATTTTAAATCTATTACACCTTAGGTTTGACCTAGGTTATCCATGATCACAATCTATTAAAATAATTTATAATGTTTTGTAAAGAAAATGTGAATTAACTCAATTGTATCCACAAGAGAGTTTTAAACTAGGTTTTTAGTAAGGGAACATGCATCTTGAACTAGAATAATGGTTGAGATATACTAAACCAACTCTTTTTGAAGTTATTACCCCAATATTCATCTTTTAAAAATCCAGTTTCACTTTAGTATCTATATAGGGATGTTTTTCTAAGAAAAACACACTCCTCTATTTACCATAACATAGGATGTTATACTATTAGTAGGATTATCCTAATGTTTACCACTAAATTTTTCTCATCATAGTTTCCAAAGGGTCACTAAACCTTGATTTTATACCAACTATAGTGACTAGTATTATAATACCTATACAGTACATCTTATTAAAATGATTATTTATTACATAACATTATGATATATTCCAAGATCATATAGGTTTGGTGCCTTTAGAAACTTGGATTCAAAAAAAAATCGTAAGAGATCTACATAATCTCCCACTATGTTGTTCATAAATATCACCCTTATGAGACATATCTTACTCAAAATCTTTCTTTGTAACCTTGGGAAAGGAAAAATAAGAAATGGTGAGCCCAGATGCTCAGTAGGTATAAAAAGGGAGATATAAATTATCAAATAAACATAACATGAGTATAAGTGTATGAGAACATGATCTTAACATTTTAAAAGCATAACTATCATATCATGGATTATAATCTAGATTCATATCATAAATATTGACTATTCATAATAAATGAATCATAAAGCAATCAAAGAACATGATTCATGAGAGAACAATAATGGAATAATACATAGATTTTCGACATAAACATTATAAAAGAACAACATTTATTATAGTCAAGGTTCACTGGAAATACTATCATAGTGAATTAGGATCACACCTCATTCCATCATATTAGTTAAGTTTTAACTCCCAAAACTATCATAGTAGATAAATTCCTTTTCCGAACTGGTTTTACTCCCCATTCCAGACATGTTATCTCATGAGATATCCATTTTTACCCAATGAATTATATGGCTATATAATTCCAGTCCGAACCATCACATACTTAAAATCATATATATTTGTGCCACAAGATCATAAACCATTCATCATATTATTAGTCGTGAAAAGGAAATAGGTTTCATAAATATTACATCATAGAATAAACCATAGAAAAGAGATGGGCTTCGTAAAACTATTTTCATCATAATCATGAACCATCCATAGAATGAATAAGGATGGTATAATTGGATCATATCACTAGTAAAACATAAGTAACATCAATTTTTTATATCATGGATGAATTTTTTTTTTAAATATCACAAGAATATTTCTTGATAAAAATACCCTTTTCACTTTGAAATAAACATTTTTAAATATAAAAACATCCACAATATTAAGGGAAATTTTTTATTTCAAAATAAACTTGGAAAATTATAAGGAAATATTTAAATCCTTGAGTGGTCATGACTATGGTAAATTTCATTCATGTTGTATATTTTAAAAGAAAATAATCCTTTCACACTTTTATAGAAAAAGAAAAAAAGTACCTCTATTGGAAAATGATAAAAAGATAACATTTCAACCATTTTTTAAAAAATAGATCATTGGTAAAAATTAATTTTAAAAATAATAGTATAATTTTAAAAAAAAATCTTGAATTTTTTTTAGAACTCATGGATATGGAAGAAAATTTATTTTTGATCGAAGAGATAAATAAATCAGTTTTATTTAAAAACATTCTTTCGATATCTTGAACTCATAATGAGAGGAAAATGAAGTGAAATATTTTAAAATATATAAATAATCATTTTATAAGAAAATTAATTAGATTATTGATATTTATATCATGAAATTCCATCATTAAAAACTTAATCTTAAACAATTCTGGTAAATAATGAGATTTTAACATAAAACCATTACATCGAGTTTGAATTTTGTGGAAATTGATCTAGACTCCTATATAATAAATTTAAGTTTATTATAATTATATAATAGAGTCATTTACATACTTATAATATCATATATTATCCCCTTATAACATTTCAATACGTTTTTATTAATAATATCTTATTAAAATTTTCATTTCTAAGTGTTAACTATTTTGTTTTTCATGAGAATTTTGGTTCAGTGGTTCCGGTCCTTGTACTTTCATCATGGTTAAATAATATATAAAATTTTATTCATGATATAAGCATCATATATATTCATTATGTATTTTTATAATAATTTATAAAAATAGAGATATAAAAATTAAATACACCTTTCATGGAGATGATAGGTCATATATATGCATGGATGTTGTTTCCACTTTTCGATGGATGGAAAAAAGAATCTTAAATAACAATTTAACTTTAATTAACCATTATTATATCATATATATCATATATATTCATTAAATATATCCTTTTACCATTCAATTTAAATGTAAATGAAAAATAATTTACATCACTTCATGGAGGTGGTAGTCCACACGTATGCACGAGCGACATTATCATTTTCTAATGGATTGGAAGGTAAGAAGATAGATTTGATAATATAATTCTTGAAGAATAATTATATTATAAATATCTTATATAAAATTTAAAACCATAGTATCAAACATACATTAATTATGATGATGTATAATGAATTGTATCACTATGTGGAGGCAATAGTCCACATCTACGCATTAGCGATACTTTCACTCCCTATTTGATGAAATATAGGGTGGATAATGGTGGTTTAATGATAATAATAACATGTCAGTATATTTAGGATACTAAATATATTATTTATTATTAATACCAAATATTTATTGTGATTATAAGAAGTATGAAATTGAAATAGGTTGGGTAAGCTGATTACCACTCTTTTGGTTGGCCTCCAATAGATCCTCTATTAAAGGCCCTTGAAATGGTATTTTAAGAATAAAAAAAAAATTTGACACTACATAAAAAATTCAAAGATTACAAGTGAAACATCAAAAAATAATCCCAAGCTCTACGCGATTTAGTAACATCTAATAGCTTCACGACCGGGCTACACGAGTGAGCTTCGCGAGCGACCTACGCGAACGAGCTACGCGACCAAGATACACGTGGGAATATTTGTGATTTCCCTACATGGAGCACCTGCACAGTGGATCTATGTGGAATAACTGCATGGAAAAAGTATCTTCGGAAAGGCCCCATCCATTCCTATAAATAGGACCCTTGGGATCCCGATTTTTTGACTGAAAAAAAAGTGAAAGACTCTCGGAAGCTCCCATTGCATTGCTCTTTCACCAAGATCACTGAAATTGTCTCAGTAAGTTCTCTAAATTACAAAAGAAGGGATAATTAAAGTGGATAGGAATTTTTTGAATTTATTCACATTATTCAGTCCTCATCCATAACTATGTGATATATTTTCAAGATATACCTGTGTGTTATACCTACGCGGCACAACTGGGCACCATACCTATTCCATAGGGCAACTCAGGGTACCTACGTGGCACACTTGCATGAGGTACCTACGTGACCAGTTCAAACACCCTTTTTTAAAGCCTTTCATGTAAGGGTATCTCTTTCCTTGGTTCCCTTATTAGAAATTGGATAAGTTGAAAGCTCCACCAAAACCTCCTAACTTCTCAAACCTTTGGGTAAGGCACATCAATGTGTCTCCAATTTGGCTTTATATTTCCACAGTCAGAGGTTTCCCACATCCATTTCACAATGGGCTTAAGATTCATGGGATGCTTGTGGATTTGTATATCCATAGTCACATGGACCTTTCTTTCAGAAACAGTGTTGGGAAGTTCTCGGTTTGGAGGATGATCCGGCCTCGCCCTTCTCAAAGAGGCGACATGTAACCTCAGGTCTCCGGTAGGGAGGATACATTTCATACTTGTTATTTCGTGAAAGTATATGAGAAGTCTCCCTCCCCAACCAGAACTAATTTCAAGGCAACCATCCTGGTATAATCCCCCCACCATCGCCTATTCTTCCTTACATTGGACCCTTGCTCAATTTAAATAGAACAGAGGGAAGGTTCGTCATCTCGCCCTCTTCAACAGTCGATGCGTCCTCTTCCATCAGCATGGAGGAAAAATTTTGAAGTGTGAAATGTCATTGTTGAATATTTCACATCCTCTTGTTTCTCACACCGAGCATGACTCGTGTGGGCTTAGAGATATGTGATTGTTACAACATATGCACAAACACTCAAAAGCAAGGAACTATGAGAACTCTAATTCCGGTTCAAACCAGGATACGTAGGAATCCCTTTTAGGGCCCAAGCTCACTGGATATCCTCCTCATGAATACAACCCTAAATTCCACCAATTTGGGAATCCTCCTTAGGAATAAGCCCCAAATTAAAACCCCAATTCATTAAGGCATCCTTGTTAGGAAGTAAGCCCAAACTCATCTCTCTTAGAAGACCATACTCTCCTATGAGTTTTATCGAACTACGTGGGCTTTGATTCTCATCCATATGGGATACGTAGGAAGCCTCCTTGAGGTTCAAACCCAACACTTCAAATCAACCCTATTCTTTTTAGGAAATATTCCCAATAGGGTCTGATCCAACGTATAAACTCATATCCTTTTCAAGTTCCTTGGGATGCTTCAGCATAAATCCCACACTAAGTTTAAACTAAGAACCTTCCACTTAGAGGTCCTTATCACATGAACTTAAAAGGTATGATGTGTCCTATTTAAGTGGAACTAAACTACGAGGGTTATGATTCCTTTCATAAGGATATGTAGGTAGCTCATTTTATGAGCACAATCCCAAGATTAAAACAAACCTCTGTCTCCCTGGATGACAATAAATTTCAGAGTTCCCCACTGAGTGGCTTAAAAACCAGTATCATCATAACGATGGTTAAAAGAATATCTAATCGGTATATTAGAGGATACCATTTATGGAAAACCTAGAATACATATAGATGTTTCCATTGATGAAGAACCTTGAATGCATGCTGATGATTCTAAATTTTACACATATTAATAAGTGATTATAAATTCTAAGGGATACTTATGATATACTTGTTAAATTAATAAGGATTCATAAAAATATTTTAATCTTACAAAGAGAGTCCCAGATTAGACAATAATTCCCCCCAAAAGGGTGTGATGAGTCTGACCTCCCATCCTATTGACCAATGCATGTTCTTAAGTATCACAAAGTTCAAAACTTAATGAATTTATGCCTTTGAAAAGCAGTTCCTCTTTGGATAAAGAACTATTGGAGGTTTCTGGTTCCATGAATAAATCCAATGGAAACTGCCTGGAAACAATGATTCTTAAATCTAGAACACACGTTTCAAGGAACTACGAAACAACAATGATGAACCTGACGTGAATCATTAACCAAGTTAATAATGTTACTCACATGTTAGGCCCCTATAAATTGATAAAGTAAGTCCAGGAAAAGGAATTAATCACGCATGTATCCATATGAAAAGATGTCACTTTAATAGAACTTGTTGGTGTTCTCAGTTTTCCATAGAATTCCTTTCAATCCAAAGAATGGATTTCTCCAAGACAACATCGGTAAACTTCCTGACTACTGCTCAAACTGTATCTCCATCCATGGGAAGGATGTTTTCACCAACCCAACGTCATCAACATTGGGTCTCTAATGTGCTGATGAGGGAATATCACTAGCATGGTACAATTCTGACTTTGGTGGCTGCTCGACAGGCCCTCCAGGTCAACAATAATCCTTAATCATCTGGCCAACAATGGCCAGTGATCAAGAAGCAAATGGTGCCAACCACCATCTCCAACTGTTTCGGGTCTTTATCCCTGGAACACAATTATCAATCCCTTCCATACTACAGGAAGGTGGATCAAGAGGTCACTGAAGGCCTCAATTCAAAAATACAGGAGTCCTTCCTGAGGACTCCCACCAGCAATCGCCACCAGAATCATGTGGTAGTGTATCCCCAACATGATGGGGGTGTTTCCTATGGACGGTTGGCCCAAGTCTCTTAAACCCAGGCATGTAATAAGAACCTCCAGGGACAATTTCCGGTTAATAGGAAGTAGGTTATCACCTCTACCTTCACCGGAGAAGTCCATCAATCAAACTTGATGGAAAACAACGAGCGGGAACATACACCAGTTCGTCCTAATTTTGTTTCTCAGCAGTCTCGCCTGATAGCAACCCACCAATCCCACTAGATAAACCCATTGGAGTATCATGAACATACACATACACATGTTTACAAGTTCTCATCTAGTCAACAGGCTCGTCTGACTACATTTAAAGAGACCCACCAATCTAATATAGTGGAAACTGGTAAACAGGAACATACACCTGTTTGCAATCACCAATTCTGTCAGTAGTCTCATCTGCCAGTATTGAAGGAAACCCATTAACCATACTTGATGGATAATATAAAGCAGGCATATACACCTGCCAATGTTCATCAAGCCTTCCAACAGTATCGTTTGGTATCACTCGGAGAAGTCAGTCAGAAAGCTCCGACGACAAATTTCAGGTAGACCCAACTCTCTGACCCCATGCATGAGTACTATCAATATCCATTTATAGGAAAAGGAGGACAAGAGTAGGCACATAAACCTACTCTAGATACGGAATGGATGTATATTCTCATTTTAGTTGTTGAAGTCACTAAACACATATTATCAATAGTAAAAGGGAAGACTCATATCCCTTACCATATTCCGGAATCATGTTAGGATATTTTAACAACTACTTCAGCAGCATCAGGGGAACAGACATATAAATCTATCCCCACACATGGGATAACACATCGGCATGCCATCCCAGAGTAGATACACACCTCTATTCCAGTCTAGCAGGGTCATGGGGCATACTCCCCCATATCATACAGACAACAAGATTGAGAACATACACCCTTTCCAATTGGAGGTAACCGGTCTGTTCTAGTAACTAATCCAAAGATGGAATATATACTTTCCCATGATAACCACTTCTCCCAGCAAGTGGACCCAATTAAGTGTAAGATAACATCCAAGAATAAATCTCACCAAATACCATTGGAAAATCAAGTTTCAATCTTTAATTTATCTCCTCTTATTGATGGAGTTCTTGAATCCCTCAAACATTTATCTATTGCTGCTCAAGATCCTACCCTCTCATTTCCAAATTTTGGTAGTGTTAATTATAATTCTGAAGTTTCTCACCAGACACTTCATCATGAAGGCTTGCTTCCTAAAAATTCATTTTTTCTAGAATGTCTATCTTTGAATGAGATCCACAGAAACCCTCTGTGTGTCCAGAAGACCAAGGAGCAAGAAGATTTATCCCTTGTTGTAATCCATCATGGTAATCCTCTCCATGAGGGAATTCGCTGCGAAAGTCCTCTCCATATTAGTTTTTCTCATTGTTAAAAAAATTCTATAATTGACAGTGTAGAAATAAGAAAGTCCTCTTATCTCAAGGCACTTGCAAACACAAGACCAGTCATGTCTAATTCCTTATCATTGATAGGTGAAACACTTTCTCAATCAGAAGTCATCTTAAGGGAACGTTCATTCTCCAAACCTCCCATGGTTCATTTATCCTCTAATGCAGAGAATCCACTTTGGTCAGACCAAGTGGAGAAACCACTAGTAGAAGATGATGAAAACGTTTTGGACATGAGGAAACAATTAGCTAATGGAGAAATACCAGTCATGTTCTAGCCTTCAGAAAATTCTCAGTTTGATATTCTAGAATTGATGATAGAAGATTGCATTCTTTACATTCGTCTCAACTTATGGAAAACGTTTCATCATTTGAAAAATAAAGTATTATCATATGATGAATATCAAAATAATATAAAGGTAATAAAAGGATTACAGTTCCAAATTGACTTGGCATCTCTTTTAGTTTCCCAACATCCAAGGGTTGAAAAACAATAGAGAACCCTTCAGCATGCATGTCGCAATGCTCTGAAGAGTTTACGCCAATTAATTTCTGATTCACCATCTAATTTTCACATCATAGGATGGGTTGCATATGGATAATTTCATTTCATTGCTCTCCAAAATCAGAAAAGTCCACCCAAAGTGGTCCCATGCAATGTTATTGCCTATTTAAGGCCACAGTCAATAGGTTTTGTATATAATCAAATGTACACTCATGAATAGGCCTCAACCAGTTCTCATCAGAATCAGGCCCAAAGAAAAGAAATTATTGAACTACTTCTACATCAAGCCTCTATGAATCTTGAGAAAACGTTCTATTTATAGGATGTTAGAAGTCAGAGTATGAAAATGTCTAAAATAGCATAGCGATATTCTGAAAGAGGTGATTTAAGTAATTTTCGGATGATGCACCCAGATAATGTCTGAACCAAAATCCACAAAATCAGAAGAGCATTTGCATGAATTTCATCTTTAGCAGTTCAAGAATAACCCCATCTTTCTAGGATGGGGGCTCATTTAATGCAACCTTTAGATTCATTAAACAATGTTAAAATATTTGAAGAAGAAGAAAAACTTCAACCCCAGCCTGCAAGGCAGGGGGCTATTTCACATCTTTAATCCCCTCCTCAACGAAAATAAATTTTCTCTATATTAGGGAAGAAGCCACAATGAAAGCGTACAGCTGAACTATACAATGATTCCCTTCATGTTACTATCTACCAAATGGATTTAGGGAATTCCTCATATAGGAGAACGTAGTTTTGTGAAAGAAAAAAAGAGAGACGATATACCAGAAACACTAACAGAATGCCATTAATGTGTTATGCATCAGTGAATGTTATCAATACCATTGCAGAAGATCCTCTAGAAAATAATTCTAGTTCGGGGGAATCAGAAGATGAAATTCTTGTCCACAATTTGGTACACACTGAGGCAAATGAATAAGGTGTGCATACCCGAAATCAAAGGCTTACCTAGAATCTAGGTATGCCTTCAAATAACCAAATCTCCCCACTCCAAAAGGATTCCAATAAGGGGAAAGGAAAAAATTCATATTGCATCACACTTTTCTGCTGGAGAAGGTCAATATATTTCACTTGAATAGAGACTTGCACAATAAGAAGATGAAATGAAGGAGTTGAAAAGACTCAACATGGAGTTACTTCAAAACAGCATTTCTTCTAGACAGTATTCCCAGGAAAGTCCTCAGCTTGAAAATCTTGTAGTATCTTCTCAGAAAAGGGGATTTGTCATAACTACAGAGGTACATAATGAATTCCCTCCATTGGGTACCAGATCAAGACAGGATCATGTACATCCTAATAGACCTGTTTCAAAGGGTTATACAAGACAGATATCAGCACCACCATCAGTGGTCTTACTGGTTATTGCACCAACCCAAGTTCAAGTTGCAATACCTACACAAAATAAAGCTCATCAGAATATTCCCCAAATGCTTATGAACTCAATTGAGGCATTAAAGACTCGATTGGAAGCTATAGAGGAATGACGTGCACCAGTTCAACCGAAAAAAAAGCTTACCCTAAATGGGTGGATGCAATTCCTCCCCCACCAAATTTTTTGAATACCACATTCCCAATTTTTAATAGTTCAGGAGATCTGGAACAACACTTAATTGATTTTGCTTCCTGTTGTGATCCTATGATGGGAACTCCTCAACAACAAGAAGCAGAGAAGCTTAGGTGTTTTGTGTAGTCATTACAAGGACCAGCTTTTGTCTAGTATACATTTTTTCAATCTCAATAAATTTATGGGTGGGAAGATCTCCATCATAAATTCCTTCTTCAATTTAACTCAACATTACCAAAAACGACAGTTTTTTTTCTTACCAATTGTAAAAAAAGGGGAAATTAAAGAGTTTTAGATTTCATTGCTCGCTAGAAGGGATTAACATATTCCTTAAATTTAGCACTCCCTCAAGAAGAGTTTCTTCCAATCTGTGTGGTGAAACTGCATGATGAATTACGCACACCATTGATCCCTGTGAAATACACAGGAGGGTTTCGAGACTTTACTTAAATCACTCAACAGATAGAAGACTCTATTATAGAGACTAAGGTTAAAACTTGTGTAATTCCATCAGTTCCAAGAAGGAGAATAGGAAAGGCATAATCTTCTACAATTACACTCAAATAGGCACATGTACCTGCTTCTACTTCAAGATCTTCATCATACCAAAGGGCTCCGCTTCCTGAGCATCAGTAGAAATGACCACCTCATCAAGATGATCAAAGAGATCAAAGGCATCAACATTTTGAGGAATTAAAGAATAAAGTTTATTCTTTCAGGAACGAACAAGTTCCTGGTTACTTCATCTCATCCTTAAAAAACAATTTGGTTTAGTTTCCAAGGCCGAAGAAGCCAAATAAAGAAGGATATGAAGATCATCCGAATTATTGTCCCTTTCATCAGATGTTGGGACACCTCATTCAGGAGTGCTTTATTTTCAAAGACCTTTTTTAGAAGATGGTAGACTCTGGACAAGTGAAATTAAAAAGTTCATCAACTCATGTAGCATGTGTTACTGCCACCAATCCAGTGGAAGAAGGAGAATGGAAAGAAGTTAAAAGTAAAAATGTTCAAAAATATGATGATTGGATGATCAGGAAAATGATTAACCGAACTCATGCTATTTTATGAACACATTTGAAACAACCAATTTTGTCTTCTAACGCTCCTGCCACAGCAAAACCATTTTCATAAAAGGTTCGTTACTCAAAGAAACAAGGTGGTCATAAGGATAAAGATAAATCAAAAGAAGATGAGCTCGTATCAAGGCCAAAGTTGACCTTAACCCTGGTAGATTTTATTCCATCTGTTTCAAAATCACAGGTACCACCCCACCAAATGGTGCAACCATAAATAACCTGTTAGGAAGAATCCTCATCAAATGAAGAATTGATCTTTGGTTCTGTTAATGTTATACATTTAACATATCCTTATGACAATAGTGATTCTAATTGTATTGATCCAGAATCCCTTGTGCCTAATTGGGGTACTATAGAAAGAGTCCAAAGTCAAGGATACAGGGGAAGACATGGGAATTCCATAAACCTTCATTTTAACTCTACCCCTGCTCAAAACATATATGTGTTAGAAACTTGTGGAAGATCCCTTTTGAGAGCTCAAGAAGAACAAGGGATTTCTTCCATGCAAAACAAGTCTAGTTATGACGTAATTATTTTGGAGGGCCAATTTGAAGCTCCACCATATTCTTCTCAGCAGATGAATAGACTTAGTCAGTCTAATTTTCCAAAGTCAGTGGTATTCACTGCTTCTGTTTTGTCATAGAATACATCTATAATAGAAGCATAAACTTCCAAAGAACCTACAAAACCACATCTCCATGATAGGAAATGCAGACCTTTGGACCAGAAGTATGATTTTTTTGAAACAATTGGCCCAAGTTTCGGCCAAGTTGTCAATTTTTGATGATTTGAATCTGTCAAAAGATCTTAGAGAAGTTCTCATTGAGGCCTTGTTAGGTCCTCGGGAATTTGAAATCAAAATTGTTGTTACTGAGGTTTACCGTATAGAGAATGATTCTGCAGAATGTCATTTAGTCATATCTTTTACAGATGAATATGAAGACCATGAGGTACATGGACATATAAAGACTTTGTATCTATCTGGAAGGGTAAATGACATGGATATTTGATGAGACTTCATTGATAATGGATCTGGGGTTAACCTTATTCTCGTTCGTACACTTCGTCGATTGGTTCGGACTGAATCTGACTTATCTCTTTCAACTTTAATGTTTCAAGGATAAGAAAAGAATGAAGAAGAACCTCTGGGTGAAATTACACTCAGAACTTAGTTTGGAGATCTTGTGTCTAATTCAGATTTCATGGTTGTCCATCAGGACACATCCTTCAATATTCTTCTTGGAAGGCCTTGTTTGCATGTCTGAAGTACTATTTCAATGGTCAAATCGGAACATTGTATGGTGATAAGGGTCCATTCAAAACATGTGAATATCAATACATTGAGGCAGAGTTTTATCACACAAAAGGAATGAAGTCCATGACCAAAGAGATAACTAGAGTTAATGCTCCAAATGGACTGGAAAAGATTCTAGGAAATCCATTCATGCATTTAAGTATATATTATGTGTTACCCCTTAATCAAGTTGAAAGGGTAAATCCAAATCCATGCACTCGTCCAATAATTCCCATAATGTCAATTACAGAAATTAAGCCTAATAACTTACGAGAAATTATTTATACACCAAGAAATGATGGAATCTTGAATGGAGATTTTTTTATTTCATCTGCTGAAATATAAAGAGCCTCTACTTTGATAATCAGAATAGAAGAAATTGTAGTAGTTTTAGAGGAAGAAAAAAATATTGATTCTCAATCCATCAATCCCTCTTTAACACAGGAAGACCCTTCATCATCAGTAGGGTCAGAAGAAGTGTCACATAATGAAGAAGAAGAGGTAAAACCTAGGGATGCTCCTCCAGCATTTGAAGAAGGGGTTTCTACCACCATGGATGAACTCAGAGAAATAAATCTGGGTATTGGAGAAGATCCATGCCCCACCTTAATCAGTGCGGCCATGACCTCTGAGGAACAAGAGGTGTATACTTCCTTTTTAAAGAAAAATCGGGATATATTTTCTTGGAATTATATGGAAATGTCAGGTCTTAATCCATATGTATCCACCCATCATTTCGGTTTGCTAGAAGAACATCGTGGGTTCAAGCAAGCAGTAAAGAGAACACACCCAAATCACGCCTCTAAAATTGAAGCTGAATTTGATAAGCTTATAAAGGCTAACTTTTTCAGGGAATTTCAGTATCCCAAATGATTGACCAATATTTCCCCAGTGAAAAAGAAGAATCAGAAAATTAGAGTCTGTATTGATTTCAGAGATCTTAACCGGCATTGTCCTGAAGATGATTTTCCAGTTCTGATTACAGAACATCTAATTGATGCAATGGATGGCTATGAAGCTCTTTCATTCATGGATGGATATTCTGGGTATAATAAAATTCAAATGTCCCTAGAGGATGAATAATCTACAGCCTTTAGAGCTCCTCAAGGTGTGTTTTTTATTCGGGTAATGCCCTTTGTCTTAAAGAATGAAGGCGCGACATACCAACATGCCATGCACTATATCTTCAAACCTTTCTTAGGGAAATTGGTTGATTGTTATGTGGATGGTTTGGTAGTCAAATACAAACAACGTTCTAGTCACTTGGCTGATTTGAAAACCATATTTCACAAACTTCGACAACATAATTTGAAGATGAACCCCTTAAAATGTGCTTTGGGGGTAACCTGAGGAAAATTTATTGGCTTCATTGTATGCCATCATGGTATCGAAGTTGATCTTGAGAAAACAAAATCAATATTTGGTATGTCACCTCCTCAAAATTTGAAAGGATTGAGAGGACTTTGAGGAAACTTTGCCTATATTCAGCACTTTATCGCCAATTTGGCAGGAAAATTTTTACCTTTCACCAGATTAATGAATAAGGGAGTCACTTATCAATGGACTAAGGGTTATCAAGAAGCATTTGATACATTCAAGAAATATCTCTTGAGTCCACCAGTATTGATGCCACCTGTTGAAGTAAGACCACTCATTCTTTACGTGACAGCTTTAGAGAGATCACTAGGTGCCTTCCTCGCCCAAAAGAATGACATTGGAAATGAAAACAGCCTTTATTACCTCATTTTCACTATGATTGATACGCAAACTCGATATTCAAGTATTGAGAAATGCTTTTTGGAATTAATCTTTGTTGTTCAAAAAATGAGACATTACCTGCAACATCATGAAGTCCAATTGGTATCTCGTAATAACCCGCTCAAATTTATCCTCATTCATCCTATGCTTATAAGACGTATAGCACAGTGGGAAGTTATTTTTCAATATTTGATATCCATTTTTTGCCTCAAAAGGCAATAAAGGGACAAGCTTTGGCTCATTTCCTTACTGATCATCCATCCACAGAAGATACATCGTTTAATATAAACTTCCTGATGAAGAGGTCTTCTCTATTCAAGATAATTCCCAAACATGGGAAATTTATTTTGATGGTGCCTCTAGAATTCCAACAAGGAAGAGATTATAAAATCCTAAACTCAACAAAGTTGGATTACGAATAGTCCTTATTTCCCCAGAAAATGCATCATTGCCTTATTCTTTCTTATTATCAGAGGGTGGTACCAAAAATGAAGCATGATATCACGCTCTCATAGCAGGTTTGGAATTGGCTCTTTAGGTACAAATGGATAATTTATAGGTAAAAGGTGATTCATAATTGGTAATCAAACAAATCAATGGGGAATAATCAATCAGAAAAGAAGATTTAATACCTTTTTGTGATTACATCAGAGAATTAATGGTTGAATTTCCCTCATATCTGACATTTTCCTATGTCCCATGATCACAAAATTCCAAAGAAGATGCACTAGATAATGTAGCTACAGCCTTGGTAGATCCAAATCAGGATGAGACAGTTATCATCATAACCCATCACCACGTAGTTTTACCTTTTGTTCAAACCATAAGGGAGGAAATTAATGAAATTTTCCTTATTTCTGAACTGTATGGTCATACCACGGGTTGGAGAACATCCATCATAAAATATATTCAAAATGGAATACTTCCACCAAATATGGCTGAGAAAGAGAAGATCCGATGAAGAGCGACTAATTTTACTCTTTATGATGGTCCAAACCACAAAAATATACTTTACAAGTGAGGATTTGATGGAATTATCTTTAGATGTATTGATAGATAAGAGACTATGGCTCTCACGAAAGAAGTCCATTCAGGAGCTTGTGGTGCACACCAATCTGGGAACAGACTCTCCGATCAGATCTAAAGGCTTGGATACTTTTGGCCTTCAATGACATAGGATTTTATAGACTTCACAAAATAAATATCATCCCTTTCAGGTGCATGCCAACTTCATTCATCAACCCCCAGAGTTTCTATATACATCTAAATACTCTTGGACATTTTCCATATGGGGAATGGATGTAGTAGGGCCTTATCCTCCATCCACGGCTAAGAAGTTCAAGTATATTCTCACTTCTACTGATTTCTTCTCTAAATGGGATGAGGTGATACCTCTTAAGGAAGTCAGATCCAAGAGCATTGTTAGTTTTTTCAGAACTAATATCATCACCATATTTGGCGTCCCTCATACTATTTTGATGGACAATGGACCCACTTTTTTGTTCTGTTGAAGAAAAAAAGTTATATCAGGAATATAAAATCAAATACAACCATTCATATCAGTATCATGTGGTGGCCAATGGATATATAGAGGCTTTTAACAAAACCCTATCAAATATACTCCAGAAGATGGTGGATAAAGATAATAAATCATGACCTAATAAACTTTAGAATGCTTTATGGGCTTATTGAACAATTATCTGTACTTCCACCCAAGAAAATTCTTATTCATTGGTATATGGAACTGAATCTTTTTTTCCAATTGAAATAAAATTACCATCACTTAAAGTTACAATCTGTGATCAGTTTTCTATAGATGAAGGATCTAAGAAACTGTTCAATGAGCTAGAACAATCATATGAGAAAAGATTTCATACTTTTCATCATCTAGAAGTCTATCAGAACTGAATAGTGCGAGATTTTAATAACAAAGTTCTTCTTTGTTCATTCCTTCAAATATAATTGGTATTAGTCCTCAGGACTCCAATGATATCCGGAAAGAAACCTACAAAACTTGAACCAAAATGGGAAGGACCTTATTCCAAACCTAAGGTATATTCAAATGGATTATATGCTTTAATCTTAATAGATGGAGATATCATTACATCTCCAACCAATGTGATATTATTGAAGAAATACTTTGTGTAATTATACACATTAGTCCTCACTGAAAAAATTAAAACTAAAAAATATCATGTCCTTACTGCAAGACTTAAAACTACACATCAACCCATTTCTTAGTTGTAATACATTAAAATACATAACAACCATGAGTGTCCATGCTGCATGACGTTATAGTGTATAGCATTTTCCTCCTTGTTGCATGACGTTAAACTGCATGACATCATTTATACAACTAACATTTTCTCTATAAGATGCTAGAAGTTTCCATAAGCAAACATAATTGAAGTCATCACTACCCCTTAGTAGTACATGATTCCCTCACCTTCCTATGTCGGATTCAGACCTACATAGAGACTATGTTTCAAGAATTATGTATGGCTTGATTCTCGTTTTTAATAAGATACATAGAGACGCATGAATCTCCAATTCTAGGCCCAGCCACAATCACAAAAATTTATTATTTTATTTTCTCCTCCTGTATATGAATTTGATCTATACAGAGTGTTTCCTTAATATATATGATTTGGTCCTTATACCATTTAATGTCCTAAAATTTATAGTTCTCTCAGAACGTGTCAAAAGCCCCCATTCCTCATGTCAAACTTAGCATGAGGAATGATTGTTTAAAGAACTATGTATGGCTTGATTCTCATTTTCAATGAGATACGTAGAGATGCCTGAATCTCCAATTATGGGCCTAGCCACAATCACAATAAAAAATCCATTTATTTCTTGTATAAAAATCAAATATGCATAGGGAATGTTTTAAAAAACTATGTATGACTTGATTCTTTCCCCAGCAAAATATATAGTGACACTTGGGTTTTATCCCTCAATCCAGTTACAGTATGTCATTCCTTTCATATCAGTTCATTGTCGTCCTTACCTCATGACGTTACACTAGATGAAAATATGATACCCTTATTCTTAATTTGCATCACCTTTGCATTATAAAAGAAACCCTTACTGCTCCTTGTTTCTCACACCGAGCATAGCTCACGTGGGCTTAGGAATTGAGTAAATGGATTCTTTATATAAGGTTTTTTGATTTCTTATGGGGTTACTAATGCCCATACTGCATGAATTGAAACTGTGTATTACCATATTCATTCAAAGGAAACAAAGAAAGTATCTATTTTACATATGAGTCAGATCTATATAAAGGACATCAAATTCATGGCGAATATTGATTCAGATATTTCTCATATATATTGGACATAACTCTATTCCATATTTTACAATATTAATCTTGAATATTTTTCAGATTTTCAAAATCATTCTTACAGTTTCTGTTGACAAGGTTTCCAATATCTAAGGACTCTTTTTCTGACTATGCAGCATGTCCCCTTAGGCGGCCTTGCATAAGTTGCCTACATAACAGAACTGCCAGCCAAAAGATGCCACTATTTGGATATATAGCATATTCCCTAGTTGGATCTGCATAATATAGCCCCTATAATAGGTTATTCAAATAATGGTAATTTTGTTCTTGGTTATAGTATTTTTGTCCCCTTTAATCTTTTATGACAATATACAAGAATATGTATTTTTAAACAGTCATTCATGTATACTTGTCCCATTATCTTTCTCACAATCTAAAACTATTCAAGACCATGGTTTACAAATTTCCCTCGTCATGTGCCTGATACACTAGGAAACAATATTGAAATCATTTGGCCACATGTTATATATTGTTTCCATTTCTGGTCCTAGTTGTATGACCTAAAACTACAGACATTGTATCTTTTACATTTGGGTTAGAACTTTTTAAAAGTCCCATTACTCTGATTCTTTGGCTATCTTGATTGGAAATACCCTTTCCATATTTAGGAACCTTTCTCCATAAACCAAACTCAATGCTTTGGAAAATCTGAATCTCCATAAACTTTCTTTGACTTCTAGCAATATAACGTCAAAATTATGAGAGCTCTTTTACCTAAATATGTGTCATGTGCCCTTAGGCGGCCTTTCATAAGTTGTCTACATAACAGGATTGTTAGTCAAAAGATGCCACTATTTGGCTATACATCATATTCCCTAGTTGGCCCTACATAATACAGCCCCCATAATGGGTTTGTCAAGTAATGGTAATTTCTTTCATAGAAAATACTTCCTCTATTTCTTCTAGCCCTTTTCCCATACCATTCCTCAGTTTCAAAAATTTTCAAATCACAGTTTACAATTTTTCCTTTAATACCTGAATATGATAGTACATTTCCAATCAAATTATCATGAAATTGGGAGAGTTTTATACTTTGGGTTAGAACTAAAGACCTTAAATCATAGAACCCCATGTCCTCACTACATGACTTAAAACTACACCATACCAATGTCCTCACTACATGACTTAAAACTGCACAGTACCAATGTCCTCACTACGTGAATTAAAACTGCATAGTACCAATGACCTCACTACATGACTATTGGTTTAAAATAACCCTTTTTCATTCTTAAAATTAATTTCCTTAAAACATCACCTATTGTGGTCTTAGGTCACCCAAATCTGTCTTTACCCTATCTATCAACAACAAAACATTAAATTTCTAAAGAGATCTTTTCCTGACTATGTAGCATGTGCCCATTGGCATCCTTGCATAAGTTGCTTACATAACAGGACTGTCAGCCAAAAGATACCACTATTTGGCTATGCAGCATATGCCCCAGTTGGCCCTGCAAAATATATCCCCTATAATGTGGTTTTCAAATAATGGTAAATTCGTTCTTGGAAAAGACATACGTTATGTTGATACAGGATTTAAGATTTGGTATTCAAAAAAAATCATGGCCCAAGATTCCCCATGGAAATGATTAAATAATATTAAATCAATTCTTATCCATAGTGTTTTGTTTGGGATTTAATTCAATCTTTATGGTCAAAACTATTTCGACCCTAAATATTAGCCCTTTTTTACAGTTCAACATGCATGGATTTAAACTACCAGTAATAAAAAACTCGGTACTCATTAGATAAAGAACTTGTAAGGAGAACTCTAAACAAAAGTTGACTCCCAACTCCCTAAACATACATTTTTGTATGATTTAGGTAATATTGTACAATAAAAAAAAGAGGTCAAAAGTCACCAAATTTTTAGGGTTATCCATATGACCCTAGAAACAGTCAAATTATGCTCATTAGGTCCCTCGACTTAATAAGAAATTTTTTAGCACTTCATTCTTATTATTATAAATAATGATTGTTTAATATAAAAGAATCATTACCATCACTTACCTTTCATATTGCTATCATGAATAACTGGAATGAATATTTATACGATTGAAAACAAAATTACATTCATTTATATGAAAATAGAGGGATATCCACAAAATGGAACCTCTCTATCATGTTTCAGAATAAACTTTCAACATGACTTTTCATTTGTTGGACCGCTTCATAAGCTCTATCAGCTTCCTGTTGAAGTTGAGATAGTTGAGCAACTCCATTCTCCTCTGCCTGATGAAGTGCTTCCTTAGACGTTGATATGGCAGTTATCCCCTCTAACTTGGTTTCTCATAATATCTGATTTATTTGCCCAAGCTTTTTATAAACAGCATCCAGTTGTTGTTGAAGAGATAATAACCTCTTCGTGGCTTCTTTGATTTTTTGGCTAATCTCGAGTGATTTCTTGTTATGATTTGCCTCCACCTCAACTACTACAGCTTGAAATCCATTAATATTTATGAGTCCTTTAGCCTCTTCAAAATCTTTTTGAATCTTATGCTCTTTCTCTTGTCGGAAAATAGTCTCTTTCATGGAATCATAGACCAGTCGATAATTGAACCCACAAAATCCCAACACACATAATAATGCTGGGAGTTTTGAAAAATGGGATGATAATCCATCTAAAGGCTTTTCAGGAATTATGCTATAGATCTTCCGCCATGTATTTTTACATGCCATGCCAAGAGCATATTCATCTCTAAATATAAATCTGAGTCACTACCATGAAGTAAAATGTACTATGGAAATAGGTCGCTTAAAGAGTTGTTTTTTTCTACTTCTCTTGGGGTAGTAGAAGCTTCACCCTCTTATCTAGGAGATGATAAACCTAAATAATAAATCAAGGTCATTATTAGTTTCAAATGGAGGAAACAAATATGATTCAGACGGCTGACTATATTTACCCAAAAATAAGTCAGCTACTTGATTGGATTCATCCCCTGTATTCTCAGCTCCAGTGTTTTGAGCAGGTGTTTCTTGAGAGGGGTAATTTCCTTGAATTTTTTCAGGTATGACATTTGAAGTCTCTAGAACATCTTCTGATGAAGGATCCTCTGTAAGTATGTCTTCTGTCCCAGTAGAAGGATAAAGTGGAACACCCTGTTCCAGAAGATCCTTTGTGACATTTTCAACAGATAAAGCTATATAAGGTGAATTTTGATGTAAATAATCAATTTGAAGAACAAATTATGTATGGAAAATGCAAGAATAGGGAATTACTTCCTTGCAATTCCTTGTGAAAATCTCCAAAATCTTTGATGGAACCTGGAATATCAATATTCGGATTAAGGGTGTCCATCATTTCAGTGTATACAGCCTGAAATGTTAGAGCATCCTCACCATTTATGGTATCCAACAAATGTTGGTTGATTCCCAAATTGGCTCCACTAACATTTTGTTCCGCTGACTTTTCAATTGGTATTCTAGCATCAGATCTTTCCGGGTTTGGGTTAATATCAACATTGGTTTTAGATTTCCCTGAATCTTCATTCCTTTCTTCTAAAGCAATAAGAATATCAGTATTGATTATTTTCAGGATCCTTTGACAAAAGTAACCGGGGAATGTATTTAATATTATCATGGCTTTCCTCTCTCTCAGCAGAGCGAGGAGCAGGTATAGCTGAATCTTTTGACAGTACAGATACATCAGCATGAACCTGGGTTTCCCCTAGGGCTTCTTTTTCTGGTTGTGAAGCATCATCTCTTACTCCCTTAAGAGAGGAGAGAGAAATAGATCCTAAAAAAGATAAAACATGGTTACCAAAACGTCTTCAGCAAGTTTTATTCCTTGAGGATTGTACAAATACTTACTCTTTCGATGAATTCTTCGAAGCAATCTCATTGCTTTTTGCATTTTTGTTCAAAAGCTTGAGGATAGATTGAAACACTTCTCTTAGCAGGGGAATCTTGAGGTAATGGTTAAGGATTATCTATCACCATTACCCCAGTCATGATTCTTGCTCCTAGAGAAAGTTTTGGTGACCTAGAAGGGTCATTTGTTTCATTGGTAGGAGAGCCTGCAAGATCGTACATGGGTGATTCGAGAACTATTCCATATCTTCCTTCTCTATATTCAAGATGAAGAAATACATTTTCATCAAGAATAATGAGGATAAATGATAAATCATAGTTGATATGAAAGAAAAAGGGTAATACATTCTCAGTATTAACATAAAAATCCCACTCCTCCTCAGAGTCGATAATTACCCCTTCGCAAACTCCTAAGTCCATCATATGAGATACTTTTTTAGAGGCTGGGATTTGTTCATTAGTTTCATATATAAAAGTATCTAACTCTACAATATACTTCTGTACTTCAGCCAAGTTATTGTACGGATTGAAATTAGAAGGTTCCTTGATATCACCAATATCTGGTATTCGAATTCCATGCTGAAGAAACGCCCAGGCATCCATAAGATCATGGGTTACATTATCTAAATGATGAATGGATGAAGGTCGCATATAATTCGATTTTGGCTGGGTTTACTGGGGAAGATATTTGACACCTTCCAATTGAAGATCTTCTTCAGACCTTTCTTTCTCAAAAAGTTCAACAGATGGAATAGGAATCTCTGTTTGATGACTGCAACTGAATCGTCTTGGCGTTGGAGGTGTTTCTTCTCTAGCCTTGAACTTCCTGGTATACATCTTAAGAAGACGTTTTGAGGGCTCTAAAACCTCTTAAAGTTTTTTATCATCTCTGGACTTGTACTTCTTGCCACTATTTCCACATGCAATAGTCGTTATAGCTTCCACTCGATATATTCCTTTTGTCAGAGCCCCTTGAGGATATGAAGAAACCCAAGCTTTGGTATACCCATCTTCTAATCTGATTGATGCTTCTAGGGGAGGTAATGTAATTGAAAATTTGGATACTTATAAAGATGTGAGAATCCATAATTATCATTATACCATTGGGAGCTTCTCCTATCTAACATATGTGGGTGGAAAAGTGATTGATTGTTGAAGGCACCTGAAATGACGAGCAAACCTATAGGGCACATAAGACTCACAGATAATTTCACCATCAATCCTGGTTGATAGTACACCATCCCCGAATACCATCAAATAAGATCTCAGCTCATAATTATTTTCTTTACCATCATCAATAAATGTTCCAGTTGGTGTATTACCAAAAGGAAAGAAGTTAAATTCTCTTGATACATCAATACCTTCAGTACCTCGTCAGGTCTCAAGTTCAGAGGCTTAATACCAGAAAATTTTCATAAAAACGGGGTGAATTGACCATTAGGGACTCTCACTGAGTTCAACACTGAATATGAAGAAAAGTGTGTTGCAATCCATCCCCACAACACTTGGAATGGCCCTGAAATTCTAAATGGAGCCTTCCCACTATATAAATGTAGTAGGAGATGGTAAATTCTTACAAAAAAAGGGGTTTCTATCCCAATATACTTCCCCTTTACCAATTTAGTTGTGATGATGAAAGTCCCTGATCTTACACATCCTTCAGATTCACGTACTGGAAGAAAATAAACACTTAGCCACAAAGAAAGGAAGGAAGTTAAGCATAATTTTGCATCTATATCAGGTTTGACTTTATAACCCCACTGCTTGTAATTACCTCTTTCCAGTGTAGGCCAATATGTGCATAAACATCGTTGGTTATTGGCATAAGGAAAAATAGTAGGACGTCCACAGGTTAGACCTTTCTCTATTGTTGGTTCTAATAAGGCATCCATCCGCACTCTAGCATGGATGTATTTCTTATCCTTGGGTAAATTCTTCGATATCTTAAGTAATTCATGGGCCAGCAGTGGTGTTCTAGTAACATCACCCCATGTTGAAGTAGGTGGGATGAATTCATCATACATTTCCCAAAGAATAGAAATTCTAGCTATTTGGTAAATGTCCCAGAGACTAATACCAACTTTACCATGTGTCAAATGAAAATAATTAGTTTGTGGACTCCATTGGCACATTAATTCAGGAATGAATTCATTTTTGTAAACATAAGTTTGACCCATCAAGACAGCTTCGTAAATATGAACGTCTGATAACTCTTTTTTGAATTCCGCACAAGTCCGGCGTACCTATAATGACCAAATCCACTTGGTTTTTACACCCCCTCTACAACGAAGGTCCCAGTCTCCTTTCCAACCATTAGATTGATCTGTTTGAGAAGCCCTGAAACTGGAATCATAATAATGTGGTCTTGGCTCTACAATATGATCCTTCATATCAAGAGTACAACCATTGTGATGAACGATGCAACTAATAAGGATTTTTCCTTCTTGTATCAAAACCCCCCTTGTACTAATATTCATGCAGTTGTAGTTGGAATAATTAAGAAACCAATTATTTGGAAATTACTTCTTAATAGATAAAAAATGGGCATCTTGAAAAATCACATGCCCGTACAGGGGTAAGTAAGGACTTTGTGGATAGTCACGCTGGTACGGAATTAGACCCTTCCATATCCCAGGAAGAGTACTCTCAACAATGCCATAATAATCTGGCCCGACGATCCTCATCATTTCATTTTGATGAACCTTATATTCTTCAGAATGGGTCATCAAATGATTCATTCTTTCCTGCAAAAAGAATTTTCAAACTTTCAATTTATATTTTTAAAGAAGAAATTGAGAAAAATTGGCAAAGGACATTGTTCGCGTAGGTCTTTCGACAAGGTCCTTCGACGAGGTCCTTCGACAAAGTCCTTCAACGAGATCACTCATGTAGTTCCTTCGACAAATATCCTAGAAAAACTCTATCAGTGATGTCCTTTTGGAATATCTCAATCACATAAACAATTTTACCTTGAATAAATTTCAAGATAATTACATGAGAGCACAACGTGATGTAGCTGGGCGAATGAGCTACGCAACGAGAGCTCTAAATTTTGGATAAAGCACAAATGAAGGGAAAAACGTGAAAGTTTGAGACCTATTTATAGGCAACAAGGTACCTACGGGTCATGACATCGCACTGTATCTGCACAATATACCTGCTCAACATACCCGCGCGAAGTACTTACGCGAAAAAATTGTGTTATTCATTAATACATCCTGATCTTTTTTCCAGACTTTCACCTCAGGACTTGACCCTCTTTGTATATTTCAGATCCAATCCTGAGGGGGTCTTTTGTTGACAATACTTAAAAAGATTTAAATATTACAAGGGAAACATCAACAAATACTCCCAATCTCTACGCGATGTAGTAACATCCAACAGCTTCATGACCGGGCTACGCGGCTAAGCATCGCGAGCGAGCTATGCGGACGAGCTTTGAAAATGAGCTATACAACCAAGATACGCTTGAGAAGATTTGTGATGTCCCTATGCAGAGCACCTGTGCGGTGGATCTACACAGAATACCTGTGCGGGAAAAGTTTCTTCGGCCAGGCTCCAATCGTGGCTATAAATAGGACCCTTGGGCTCCCCATTTTTGAATTGAAAAAAAGTGTAAGACTCTTGGAAGCTCCCATTGTGTATCTCTTTCACCTAGATCTCTCAAATTGTCTCAGGTAGTTCTCTAAACTACACAATAGTGGATAATTGAAGGGGGTAGGCATGATTTGAAGTTCTTCACATTCTTCAGTCCTCATCCATACCAACGCGATATACCTGCACGCTATACCAGTGCAGCACACCTGCGCACCATACCCGTGCGATAGGGAAATGCGCGGTACCTATGCATAACACTTGCGTGAGGTACCTACGCGACCATTTCAAACACCCTTCTTTAAATCCTTTCATGGCGGGGTATCTCTTTCCTTGGTTCCCATATTTGAAAGGGGCTAAGTTGAAACCTCAACCAAAACCTCCTGACTTCTCAAACCATTGGGTAAAGCACATCAGCGTGTCTCCAATTTGGATTTGTATTTCCACATTCAGAGGATTCACACATTCATTTCACAATGGGGTTAAGATTTATGGGATGCTTGTGGATTTTTATATCTGTAGTCACATGGACCTTTCTCTCAGAAATAGTGTTGGGAAGTTCTCAGTTTGGAGGATGGTTGGTTACCGGCCTCGTCCTTCTCAAAGAGGTGACCCAGAACCTCAGGCCTCCAGTAGGGAGGATACACTTCATACTTTCTATTTCGTGAAAGTATAGGAGAAGTATCCCTCCCCAACCAGAACCAATTTCAGGGAAGAAATCCTAGTATAATCCCCTCACCTTCACCCCTTCTTCCTTACATTGGACCCTTTTTCAATGTAAATATAATAGAGGGAAGGTTCGTCACCTCACCCTCTTACACGGTCGACGCGCCCTCTTCCATCAGCATGGAGAAAAAATTTGGAAGTGTGAAATTTCATTGTTGAATATTTCACATCCTCTTGTTTCTCACACCGAGCTTGACACACATGGGCTTAGAGATACGTGATGGTTACAACATATGCACAAACACTCAAAATCAAGGAACTACAAGAACTCTGATTCCTATTTAAACCTGGATACGTAGGAAGCCCTTTTAGGGGCCGATCTCACTGGATATCCTCCTCAGGAATCTAACCCTAAATTCCCCCAATTTGGGCATCCTCATTAGGAATAAGACCCAAATTAAAACCCCAAGTAATTAAGGCATACTTTTCAAGAAGTAAACCCAAACTCATCTCTCTCATAGGACCATACTCTCCTATGATTTTTATCGAACTATGTGGGCTTTGATTCCCATCCATATGGGATACGTAGGAAGCCTCCTTGAGGTTCAAACCCAATACTTCAAATCAACCCTATTCTCTTTGGGCCATATTCCCAATAAGGTCTGATCCAACTTGGAAACTCATATCCCTTCCAAGTTCCTTGGGCTACTTCAGCATAAATCCCACACTAAGTTTCAACTAAGCACCTTTTACTTAGAGGTCCTTATCACATGACCTTAAAATGTATGATGTGTCCTATTTAAGCAGCACTGAAATATGAGGGTTATAATTCCTTTCACAAGGATACGTAGGTATCTAATTTTATGAGAACGATCCCAAGATTAAAACAAACCTTCGTCTTCCTCGATGATAGTAAATTCTAGAGTGCCTCACTGAGTGGCTTAAAAACTAGTATCATCATAACGATGATTAAAAGAACATCTAATTGGTATTTTAGAGGATACCATTGATGGAAAACCTCAAATACATACTGATGTTTCAATTGATGAAGAACCTTGAATGCATGATGATGATTCTAAATTTTATGCATGTTAATAAGTGATTGTAAATTCTAAAGGATACTAATGATATACTTGGTAAATTAATAAGGATTCATGAAAATATTTTAATCTTACAAAGAGAGTCCCAGAGTAGACAATAATTCCCCCCAAAAGGGTGTGATGAGTCCGACCTCTAATACTCTCGACCAATGCACGTTATTAAGTACTGAAAAGTTCAAAACATAACGAACGCCTGCCTTTAGAAAGCATGTCCTCTTTAGATAAATAACTGTTGGAGGTTTTCAGTTCCATGAATAAATCCAATGGAAACCGCCTGGAAACAGTGATTCTTAAATCTAGAACGCACGTTTCCAGGAACTATAAAACAAATATATAATTAGTATTTAGGGACGTTTATAAGAAATATAGTCATGGTATGGTTTAGATATAATCCTAAAAATCATGTAAATAATAGAACGGATGGGTGTCTTTTTATAAGGGGGAGAGAGGACACACTTGAAATTTCTAAAAATATTAAAATATAATTATTTAATTCTAAATAAGAAGGATTAAAGATGTCCAAAGATTCACATAAAAGGGTATAATGGCTAAATGTAAACATCCAATGGAATTTAGACAAGTTTTAGTGTCATTTTAAACCTTATATTTATTATTAACCCTTGTGTTAAAAATTGTTTACCATAACCATGATAACTAATATTTCAATTTTAAAGGGTTAAGAATGTTACCATAAATGGACATGTGACTTGTATATGGATAATGGTTGATATTTTAAACCATATCTCATTAAATTTTCTAAACATAAGAATTTTATTAATTTCAAATCATTTAATAAAATATTATTTATTATAAAATATCGTTAATGTCAATTTTGGAACTATTCATTTAATTTGACTTTTAAAACAATATGACAGCAAAAAAAATTTAATCTTAACCATTAACACAACTATAATATTATATATTATTCTATAAATTTTCTAGAACAAAATTATTTGCCAAAAATGTATTAGTTTTAATATTATTAAAATAATTTATTTTAATTTTCTATTAATTGAATTAATACTATTTTAGCATTGCACAAATTTTTAAGGAAATTATTCATTTACTAAAAATTAAAAGTAAATTACTATGATAAAAAAATAATTCATATTTCAAATAAAATTTTATAACCAACCTTATACTCTTTTTATCCTTATGAAAAAAATTAAATATGTTAAAGTCAAGAGAGTGACATTTAGTATTTATTCTTTTCATAAATTAAAATAAAGATAATATTAAAATTAAAATTCCACAAAGTGTCAATATATTAGAAAATTAGATTAAAATTTCCTAACACAAATCATCTAATGGGATAAGTTCTAGTGTTATTTGAAATTTTAAATCCTTATCCTATGGTGTTAACCCAATTTTACACATTTTACTCTTACCAAGGTCACAAAAATTTACTATGGTTATTATTCATATTGACCAAAAATAAAAGGGAAATATTTAAAAAATATGGAACTCTAGGTTCATAATATAGAATCTATTTTATAAAATTTAATTTAAATAAGTTTCATTATCTAACTTAAAATTCAATCTGTAATACACGATGAAAAGCGGTGTTCTAAAAAAATGTTTTCTGAAGTATAAAAAGTTTTTATACTGAAATCCAACATTAAATTAATTACAATGAAATTAATTAGATTAAAATAAAACAAAATAAATAATTTTATTTTCAAACTAATTTTAAATCAAAATTTAACATTTTAAATTAATTACATGAAAAGATAGCTTTCAATAAAAATTATTATTTTTCACAACTCATCGAAAAATTAATATTTTCATAAAATTATGAAAAAAATAACTCTAAGATAATTTTTAAATTCGGATTTCAAAAATGTATTTCATTTTTTCAAATAAATTTTCTAAAATTTTAGTAAACTAATTATATTATTTTCTAAAAAAATCAATAAAAGAAATTTTTAAAGAAATATGTATTTTTAAATCATATAATGACTTCACTAAAAATTGAGTACTTAATTATAAATATATTATCTTTATCTTAAAATTTTATATATATTTTTAAAATTTGGTAATTCCTATTAATTATTATAATTTAATGAATAGTATATAATATTACACTATATTACAATATATTTAGACTTAGGGTTTCATGTATTTTAAGCTATCGAAAAAATTTATTTCAAGAGAAAAATATTATAAAATATCAAGGTGTTGCACATTTCATTGAAAGAGTTTCTTTAATTGGTGAATAATTTCTTGTATTTATTTTCTAGAACAAAGTTATTATGGTAAATTAGGAAGGAAAATAAGATCTTTGCAGGATGAGAAGTACACCCTCAACATGTAATGACTTGATCTGGTAGTTAAGTTGAAAATTTTGGATGAGGCAAAATTTGAAACTTCCCAATCAGTTGATAAAATATTTTTTTCCAAAAAAAAACGTATAAATTGATACCTATATCAAAAAATGGTCATAATGGTTACTCATGGATCTTGAGATAATTTGGAGAAGCTTACAACTCTAAATCATAGAAAAATGTATCCCATAGTGCAAAAAAAGTGTCTTGCACAAATTATAATTTATTTATAAGTGATGAATATATGTTAAAACTTGTAAAAATGTGAAAGTATAAAATTTATGGTACTTCCAAAAAAATGTCAAGGAAGGAAGTGGGTATGTCCCAATAAAATTTTTCCCTAAAAATAGACCAAAATATTGGGATCATACTCTAAAAATAGTAGGCATGTCATACAGGACAACTTACATCTGAGGTGTAAATAACAAGGTTAATAAAAATGTGTTGGAGTTTCTAGAGGTTTAGAAACATATAAAATAATTTCTAGAATATTATTTTAGTAGTTAAAAATTTAATAAGTCCTAAAAAATGTGGAGTAAATATAAAAAGAAGAGATGTCCTTTTATAGTGAACAAGACAACATAGATGAAGAAAAACATGTCTTCTAAAAATAGGTTCGATATCTTTGAAAACTTATTCCTTGTCCTCCCAATTGGTGTTCGTTTTTTTAAGAATATTGGTATAATCCATCCAAATATAATACAATTATTGATGAAAATAATGAACCCCAAGAGGATTAAAAGTAGGTTAAGAAGGGGAATAAATTTTACCTGGGAAAGAATGCAGTTCCCAAGAGGTCAAAGAAGTATGAGGAGGAAGTTATATCCTCTTGAATAAAAAAACAATTATATATTTGAAACTTCTAGGAATAAGGCTAACTAGTATTTCCAACTAATAATAATAATATTCATCTACTATGGTAAGAGATTCCACACCATGTATTTTTATAAATAAACAAAGTAATGGAAATCTAGATAAAGTAATTTGAAAACAAGTAGGAAGTTGATAAAGGAGATGCATAAGAAGACTAGTATGGTAGAGGACATCATTAATGATGATATTGAGAAACTACCTAAATATTTTATGGTAAATATTGATAAAAAGGTTTGTAGAAGGTAAAAACTAGTTTTTTATAGTGTTGTAATATTTATGACAAGGATACCTTAACAAGAAATGGAATTGAATAATAAAGGGGTCACATAGGTGTGTTCAAGTTATAAATTAGTTTCAGTGGATTACATACCCATGAATAAGGTTAATACTATGTTTCCCAATGGTTAAAAGACATGTAAATCTAAGGTTTCATTCGTGAATAAATATAGAGATGATTTTCAAGGGTGAGGAAATCTATCTCAACTCTCATGATCAAGATAAGGATATTTTTTAAGATCTGCCTTATTCTATAATCAATAAAAATGTGATTTATTGTTTAGAAATTGAAGGTGAAGATATATGGGAAACATAGTTTAAGGGGGGTCTACTGAAAGAATCTAATATGACTAATATATATTCATTTCTTATAAATCTATAATTCCATATATATTTGAAGAAAATTGAATTTTGAGGTACGATCTTTTCTATACTAACCTTTTTTTCATTTATACTAGTTATATTATCATGGGGTGATTATCTAACCAAATTGGGAAGACCTGGGACTAGAAATATTTTCATATATTTTTTCAAGTTAGCATAGGTTCCTAAATTTTCCTAAAAAATAAATATTTGGTTCCCCTAAATATTAAGAAAGATAAAACTGGTCTCACATATGAAATTGTAGACAACCATGTTGTCTAAATATTTCACTCTTGTTTTATAAAATTTTTTATCCAACATATACTTAGAGGTTATTATTTTATGGAACATTATTAAGATAAATGTAATACCAAGTCTAATTTAAAAGATGTTGTGATGTTCCTTAGTTCCTTCAATTAAATGTTACTATTGAGTAGTGGTTCTTGCAGAAATCCTTCTCTTAAGTGGAATTTTATTGGATTTATCAAAGAGGAATAGAGATTATATGTATATGAGATGTTTTGATAAATTATTCGGGTTGAAAACATAAAATGGAGAGTAATTTGGAGAATACCCTTCCCTTAAACCTCAAGTCGTATCATCTTTAAAGTGGTATCATATCTCTAGTGGTATCAAACTTGGTTAGGGATAAGAAGATGAAAATTATGTAATACCACCTGAATATACACATTAATAATTAAGGGGAGAGTAAATTTACCCTTACATTTAGGTTTAGAATAATTTCCACCCCAATGAATTCATTCTCAATTAAAGGGAGATGAATTACATTGACTATAGGAGTAAATGTGAAATTGACAACAAATCCAAACCTTGAATATACCTTGGGTATATTGTTGTATTTTTTGTCACTTATTATTGTTTCCATTATAAATTCCATTATGAAAATGTTATTATATGGGAGATGGATTAGATTATCCCCCTATTTAGGAAGAAGTGAAGCTGGCCATAATTTTGGGTAAAGGATTTTTGAGGTTCTCCCAGGATCGATATATGGGAAAGGTTACTGAAGAAGAAACTATCCACATATTGGTCAAAGTTAAAAGTAGATATGACTAACCTTGGATACATTTATGGATAGATTAAAGTTGAAATACTATATCACATAATATTACTGAATGAGATAATATTAAAATCTATGAAAAGTGATAAATAAAGAACCTTATCTTCAACAGGTTGAGTGAGATCTGCTACTGCCTATAGAGATCTAGCTAGATAGCATCTAGGTAGTGGTGAATCTAATAGAAATAATAGAACCCATATAATAGTAAAAATTATTTTGGATAATATAATCAGTGTTTATACACTCCTAGATTACGGTTTAAGTTAATAGAGATGTCTCAAGATTTATTGAATAATATTTACACCCAATATGGAAGATTTGTTTATTGAAATACTCTTATTTTTTTATTTTATATATTACAACACCTTAGAAATTAATTTGAGGAAGTTTGAAATTATTATAATAATTAAAATTATCATTTTAAGAAGTTTTGGAATGCTTTTAAGAGGTAATAGAGTCCCTTGAATCAAATAAAAGTTTCTTTGAAGCTACTTGCTAAAATCAGGATTTTGAAGTTCATTAAAAAAATGGATAACTCTTAATGGTAAGGATTTGACTACTAATAATAAGACTTCAATAGGAACATAATATTAGATGTTATAAACATAATTAGTTACCCATCATAAGTTTTCTTCATAAATATTTGGATTTTTTTAGAATAAATTATGGTATTGATCATAAGACTTCACCGATAAAGTGTTTTTAATAATAATATTGAGTTTACATCATCATCATAAGGCTTTATGAAACATTTAAGTCCCCAGAGTAAATATTTACCTAAGTTGAAATTTTAAACACTTAGTTAATTTTTTATAAAGCTCCTTGATGAAAAAAGTACCTAGATTGTAATGTAAATCTTTATTATAAGGATTTTCTAATGTAATTATTTGAATCCCCCAATGTAAGACTTCAATACTTAGTAAAATTACAATGTTCTATTAGATGAAAAATTAAATATTCATATTTCAATTCTGATGAAGCTAAAATGACTTTTGATGATGCAACAATTCTTTATTTATGGTATAAAAAACAGAAACACCTAGATTGGTGTGTGATCCAAGCATGTAAGGAAAGAGATATTGTTCTTCATCCATTTAAATTGAAGATCAATGCATGATAAAAAATGAGTTTCTAGAATTATTTAATTCATATGAAATAAAAATAAATCAATACTCAAGTTGTGTTTTTGAGTTTAGAACATCATAAATCATGGAGAAGCTATGATCCGAGCTTATTTTGAGTAATATCGAATAAGAAGAATCATTGTATGTATTATTTGATAATGAAAATTATTTTATAGGGTTTTCAATATTAATGAAAATGAAAAATCACTAAACGTTGACCTACTATTTATCATATCCTAAATCAGTTTTAACCAAGGTTTCTCAATTGTTCATAATGATATGGGATGTAAGTCTATAAAAATTCCCAAGTCATGAAATATTAAAAGACGTCCATATTTTATGAATCTAGAAAAGAAATATGAGTTAAATGCCACATATATTATTTTCTATAGCTTTGTGTACAGTTGTGCATATTGATAATCATAGTTTCATAGAGATATTTTAAAAAAGATAAAGGTAATCCTATAGATGAATAAAGTAATATGTCATTTAGTTGTGTTTAAAAAAATAATCATTTAATGAGGAGTATTTTTTGGATACTCCCAAAGAATAAAAATATGAGCATGAGAATACATGAAAACATTTAATGTGTATTCTATAATGGTGATTTTTCATTGGTGGCCATTTTTTTCTCAACTACCATTTATGGTATTTAAAAAAGAGTGAATGAAATTAATTTACCCACTAATGCAAAATAGGATCTAAGAAGATCAAGGATAATAAAAGATAAAACAAGATACTATTGTGTTACTTGTTGTGTTTGTATGCGTGATCTTTGAATGTCTAAGATAAGAGAAGATGTTAAAAAATAACAATAAGAATATGTTGCATGTTGTAGTAAAGAAGGGGAAGTATAATTCAGGCATCATTCTAGGATCAGTTTGAGAGAGGCAAAGTAGTAATAATATTAATATCCTGTGATATCCCTTATTGAAAAAGTTTTAGGAGGATTGGTTTGGTATGAAAATCATAGGATCTCAATGAGTTATATAGCTATCTTAACTAATTCAAAATAAGTTATATTAATCTAAGAAAAGATAAGTGACCATGTTGCCGAGAATATCTAAATACTTACAAGATTTTTAAGAATATTCTTTCAAATTTAAGGAGATATATATTATGGATACAAATACTTCCTTGCACTAAAAGGATTTATAGTTAAAAAGACGGTATGCAAAGAAAATATTATAGATATATATATATATATTGTGAAGTCATTGAATCTGTGAGACCTATGGTTTGAAAGAAGACCACAGGGTGACTCGGTGACTCTAGTGGGAAGATGTTAAATAATTCCAATTGGAAGCTATAAAGTGAATTCCTGTGAGAAACAAGAAAGTAGTTAGTGAGACTCATATCAAGAGAATATTATTGTGACTCTGATTTGGTTATGGTGTGTGAAATAGAATCTTCATATAATTTAATTTTTATTGATTATGGTGGAGAATATTTGATTGGGGTGTATAACCAATCAAGCCACAGAGTGGGTCTTAGTACCAAACCTTGAAAAATCCTTGTGTTCTTCTGTATCTATTTGTTACATTATTTGATTGAGATTGTGTGACATAAGAGAGAGTGGATTGATACTAAATAAGTATAGGATGTTGAACTTAAAATTAAAGAAATTCATTAAAAAAATTAAGTGACCATTGATTCACCCATCCCCAATCAGTGGTTCATAGGTCTCGTGGGCACCTCAAAATTCATTTGTCTTACTAAAACATATTATTATTCCTACTTGTAAGTAGGGTGAGGTGTCCATGGTTTTCATTATCAGACTACCTCATACGCCCAGAGAAAATAACACTATTTGTATCATCATATATTGGCTAGTTAAGTCCACTCATTTGATACCAATTAGGGACACCACAAATGTAGAGGATTTAAAGAAGATTTATGTTCAGAAGATCATGAGGCTACATGTTGTTACCTCCACCATTGTATATAATAGGGATCCTAATTTTTCTTCCTAGACATGGAAAGGCCTCCAAGATGTGATGGGAACTCAAGTCAATCTATGGATAGCCTACCATACCCAAATGGATATCCAAATAGGATGGAAAAATCTGATTCTGGAAGACATTCTCTGGGATTGTGTTTTGGAATTTGGTAGATCATTGTATAAACGTATATCATTGGTTGAAATATCTTATAATAATAGATTTAGGTCTTTATTAATATAGTCCCTTTTTATTATTTGTATGGTCGGCCATGCCACTCTCCCTTTTGTTTGACTAAGGTAGGTGAGACCTCCCTCATGGGACTAATCCTTTTTCAAGAGATGACTAAAACAATTCAGGTTATTCGATAGAATATTTCAATAGATCATATTCATTATAATTCCTATGTATATTATCTTAATCATCATATATAATTATCAATTAGTTACCATATTTTTTTAAGAGTTCCACCTTAACTAGGTCACATATGGTTGTCTAAGAAATGGAAGATCTATCTATGATTTGTGGTTCTATTTGAGATCATGGGAATAGTTGGGAAGGACATGTATCAGTTGAACATAATACCCCAATTGCAAATTCATGATGTATTTCATGTTTCTAAATTTAAGAAGTATTATCCTGATCCTTATCATGTGATTAATTTATAATAACTCTAATTGGAGTCTTTTTTTGGTAACCAAGAATATTAAGATTTGATTCCCATATTAAAGTTTTATATTGGAATTCCATCCAATTAATTCATATATTGTGGTAGCATGGATATTATTCTCATGAGACATGGGATCATGAAGCATATATGAGAGAGTAATGGACTCGTATGTTTATGATCCAACCAACAGGTTGGATTTTTAGGGGTAGAAAGTGATAAATTAGGGGGTTTTGTCACACCCACGGTATAATTTTTTAGGTACAAGACCTTTTATTTATTAATTTTTTATATAAGTTTTTGGTAATTTATTTTTTATTATTATTTTGGTTTTTTTTTATTTTTGGGAACCTATAGTTTTTTGTGTCTGTAGTTTTTGGGTCTGTAGGAGACCAAGACATAACCATTATGGCTATGTTTTAGGGCACCTCACAAGAGGTGGGGGTTGTGTTATATCCTAAGGTATAGGTTTTGGAACACCCTCTACCGACTCTATGTAAGGGTAACATTTTTTACCCTTATGTAGAGTGGCACAGGTGGTAAGGGATACATCTTAGCCCATAGGGATAAACCATAGAAAAACTCTTTCCCACACTGCATAAAGGTAATGTTGGTAAAACTTAAACAACATAGAACTTTGTTAGGGTAACCTGGTATATGTTACATCATAACTAATGAGGCCATACCATGGAGGCCCAGTTATATCAAGTGCACCATGGAGTAGCCTAGGGCACTATGTAGTGGAGGCCTTGGAGTTTGGGGCACTAGACATCTGCCTCTTAGATGTGTATCATGGTTCAACCAAGGGGTTATGCCATATAATTTTTCCAGGGGAGGGAAACCATGTCTCATCCCCATGGGGTACACTAAGATGTACCCATATACCATTTTTTAAAGAAGAAAATTAAAAACCTAAAATTATCAATGTAACCTCCTTTGAATTAAATCCATATCTACTTCTCATTTAATCTCTCATGGACTTCATCTCCTCGCATGTCCACAGTGCTTATCCTCATCCTCCTATATTTAATTTTGTGTTATTTTTCTTCAATATCTTCTAAAGAAACACCAAGTGAGTCCCTCCTCTCCTATGCTTTAGGTTTCTCCTCCAACATTTCATGGTTTTTTTCTACCCTAAAATCATGGTGACCTATGGATCTTGATTCTAAATTTAATAGGTGTGGGTCTTGATGTGTAGTTTTTTTCTTATCCCTTAAGGGTATTTCATCACCTTTACAAGTGTATTTAACTTCGTTACTTGTGCTTTCATCGCTAAAGGTTGGTGGTTTCCTATTTTTTCTATTATTAGCTTATATATTGGTTCTTATCCTTATTTATTTACTTATAAAATGTTATGGAAAATATTATATGTTTTTTCATGAACTGATTTATATATTCCATTATGGATAAAATGTTAATTTATGATTTTGAAATGGATAGTGCATGTTTTACCTAGAAATTAGAATAACTTATAAATTAATAAAAGAAAATTACAAGCTTATTGATTTATATGGTATCAAATAAACCTCATGGGAAGCCATGGGTACTTGGGTTGGTAAACATACATCAAGTAACAGTGTCTCCACTAGATTAGGTGTAGACCTAGGTAGTGAAGTAGTTTATATGGTTCCCCCACTAGCCATATGTAGTTATATACCCATCCCACTAACTGGGGGAAATAACCTAATTAGTGATACTCTGTCTCGAGGTTCCCTAGCCTAATTAACCTTGGGGTATGATCCCATGATGTTACTTTTAAATTTTATTTTTAAATATTTTTTATGCATTATTTATTCTATTTTTGGTAATGTACCTTGTTCTTGTTTTCAGTAGAATGTTCAAATGTATTTTAATTTATCATGTTCAAACTAGCACGTTTAGTTTTCTAATAAAGGATCGGTACGGATCACTCTGTGAGGTCCTACTATTCTTGTTTCTTAAACTTTTCATACAACCACCAGTGTTAAAACATTTCATTTATATGAATATAGGTAAGGTTAAAGCACCACTTTGAGGTGGTGGATGTTCTTAATAGATTTACTTGGGTTATTGGATATGAAAAGTTGGGATAATCCATGATGTTACACGGTGATGGGTAATTTTTTTTATTTTTTTTATCTTGTAGCATGTATTCTCTTGAAGTTGTAGCTCCTTATTGGCTCCCCATCCTATCCTCTTTTGTATTTTTGAAATTCCAATTGTACCTTTTATTTCAATTAGTCTTTATTATGATATTTTTTTAAAGTGTTCTACACCTGATCTTATGTTATATTGGGATAATGATTTATGTTGAATTTGTTATCATTGAAAGACCCACCAATGTATGATGGGATAATGTTGGGTTCTCAGATAAGACATGTTGTTTTCTAATTTGGAAAAATCATTCCCAAATAGCATTCTCAATTCCTAGACACTATTTTCCATCGAATATGGATTGGGAATGCCATTTTTTCTTTACCATAGACTAGATAAGGTTTCTGAGTTTGGGGTTGCTGGGTTAGTTAATAACAATTCGTCTAACCAAATTTCCTTCTACCAAAGGAAACTTTATTCAAGATACCAATAAATACTTTCACAATTATGACTCTTAATATATATATATATAATAATTAACTTCTTAATTCAATCAAAAAATGTAGTACAATCAAATGTAAAGGTAGAAGAATATTAAATCATTTATTATACAGAGCATGACACTTTTTAAATAAATGTATGACAATTTATAGAATAGTTTTAACACTTTAAACTAAAGCATATATCAATTCATAATATAATAATTATATTCGTGAATATAGTAGGTAATAAACTAAATAAATGAACAATTCTTATATTAAGACATGAGATAAACTATTTATGAAAAAATCATAAGTAAAATTATTATAAACACTTTATATTTATCCATACATTATGTATATTCCATAATTAATTAAATATAAACACTTTATAATTATTTCCTAATACAAAATTCTTCATATTTTTATTTTATATGGAATTTACATTAAATATATGATATCTGAAATATAAACATTAAATATATAAACTATATTTATATTATGTAAATATTCATAATATTACACATTTAATAATATTCAAACCCTAATCATATCAATTATCAAAACTCCATTTAATACGATTTAAATAATTTTTTCAAATAAGGTAATTTAATTTGAATAATTCATATTAAATATTATAAAAATTTCATAATATTAAATATAAAATCATTTTTATTTTCCTTATTTATTAGTTTATAAATAATTTGAAATTTATACATATAATTTCTATATAAACCTTTTATATAGAAATTGTAAGTCATTCCATAAAAATGCAAAAATTATTTATTGTGAATATTTAATATGATGGATATTTTTTTAATAAATGTTTTATAAATATTTATTAATTAACTATAGAAATTATATATCTAATTAATTTATAAACACGTTATAAATTAAATAAATATCCAAAAATACCTTTTTATAATTTATAAATTATTTATTAATTATATAACTCAATTCATAATTGAAAATAAACAAAGTAATAAATTTCCATGTATGTCATATTTTTTTAATAAAAATATTATATCATAAATTGAAAAATAATACATCATCAATCATATTTTATGATCCATAATCTTAGTCTATGATATCTCTTTTCAGCACCTAGAATGTTGTCATACCCCATGTCTATATGGGTTGTGACATTCCGGGGGAAATTAAAATATTTGATATGATGGGCAGTTTGTTTTGAGAAATTATACTCAGAAAGAGGTTCTAAGGACCGGAGAATCTATATAAGGTTCTATTAGATGTGGTTTTAGATTCGGTTAAAAACTCAGGGGTTCAGGAAAGCACTAGAGGATGAATGGGTGACCATTTCAAATAAAAAAATCTTTCATGGGGAGTTTTAATATGTGAAAGAGGGATGGTCAGGGGATTCTGGGGAATAGCTTAATAAGTCATGGTGTGACCATATGTTTCATTCCATGAAACATTCCCAATGGGTTTTTTAAAAAAATTAAATTATGGCTCATCCTCCCTTCATTCTTTGAAAAAACTAGGCACACAAGTAGGGTCTCTACTAAACCTCGTACTCCCTCATTTCTCCTCTAATTTGGGAAGTTCCATGTGTGATTTGACCCCATTTATGGGTAGTTTCTTCCTAATCTCCCCTTAAATTTTCTTTTTATTTTATATAAACTAATTTTGGATCAATTTTATTTAGTTTTTTTTTTGAAATTTCCATTAGAGTGTGGTGGAAATCACCCTGATTGATGGGGATTTTATGTAGCCTAGCTAGAGGGAATCCTAGGAGGCCATCTACATGATGTCTTATTTTGTTTTAGCGAGGTATGTCACTATGGTTTTTGTTATAAAAAATTTGTTTAAATTTAATTAATATTCTTAAATAATTAGTCATCATGTGATAGGGGTTTTTCTTTGGATAGTTCATTGAGTGTGTTATAGACACTTCGGGTGAAGTTGGTTGAGGTTCCAGTGAGGTGGCGGTGCTCAGTGAGTTTTTGTTCATTTATGTTTCTTAGTTTTAAATAAAATATTTAATGAAAATTATTTATAATTAATTATTTATAGTTTATAGATTGAGGTAGGATCTCGGGTGATGGTATGGTCTTGGGAGAATCTTGGGAAATAATGGAAAGTGAGTTTTCGGGATGAGGACTAAATGGGAAAGCTTCTAATGAGTTTCGTGGTTTATGTACTTACCCTATTGTATTTATTCGTTCCTTTTTATGCATGGTAGGTGAAACCATGATACTTTAGGGTCATGATTCATTTAATTTAATTTTTTTATTAATTAAAGTTAGTGGTTTAATTTAAAATTAAATTACATGGTATGGATAATGTATCAAAGCCACTAAGGGCCTTAGGCACCAGTCATATGACTTGTCCATTGATGGTAAATTATTGATTTTTGTGGTTCACCAAGATACCATAGAGTCATCAGGCTCACTCAGTCACTTTAGGTGAGTTTACTACACTAGGATGACCCTGAACTCTGAAATAAGGCTTAATCTATCTCTCTAGACCATTTCCTATGAGTCATACTACGTGAGTCTTATGATGATTTGTTATATTTATGATATTTTTGAGGTATGTGACATCCTTTGAGAATCATATGTTGACCAAAAACCTAATTAGATACCAAGGATCCTTAGTGGGATGCCTCTTCTCTAGTTATAACCATGGGTACCCTGATCAAGTGTGTATGGATATTTGTAGAGATGGTTTCAGGTGTCACCCTAGATCCTAAACCAATGGTTAAGCATTGCGAGGCTGTGATGATAACTATTGGCATGGCTGTTTGTACAGAACTTGTTATGATTTATTTTATCTATTAATATATATAATATATGATTTCCTAGGATTAATTAGAATTTTACATTGGTCTTGTCACTATTGTGACTGCCTAGGACGGTTGGGAATCACTTGTTGAGATAGATGAGACCCTGGGATGACCAGTATGTCTGGGATTCTATCTCATGGTTTACTGTCAGTGGATATATACTTTCATTAGAAACTTATGTGTGTGTGTTTTTGTGTTTTTGATTATGAATTCATGGATTCCTATATGTGTTTCCTAAGATCCATCATCTAAGACTAGTCTTGGTGTGTATACAAGAACCACTAATTTGTCAGGGATTCCATTCACATGGTGAGGCCATCTTGAATGCTCAGGGTGACTAGGATTAAAATAGTGGTATGGGGTTTCTAGTGGACATATATCCCCAAAGAATATATTTCATACATCTTGAGGGGGTTGTTGGACCCCCTCATTCAATGCCAAGGATACCCTCGGGGATCGGGTGGATACATCATTGATAGGTTGGAAGAGGATTTGTGATACGTTGATGCATGGGTTTTTCAATGTGGGATCTTGGAGGGTAATCCATTCAACTAACATGGGCACCTATTAATCATTAATTCCTAGATTTAGATTATTTTATAGGGTCTTCCCCCTCCTAGAAGTAAGACATTGGCCTAACAGTAATGAACACAAAAATATTACAGTGGGGTTTAGCCTGAGGGCTTGAGGGTAAGGGATACATGGTGACACTCTAGCGTCCAATAATCATCATAATGGATGTGTGAGTGTGGTATCCCTAGGGTGTCTGAATAGGTTCTAATTATGTGATTATCATGCTAGAGACACCCCGGCACAAGCTGAAGCAGGTGTGGTTGGTCATGGTTATATAATTGAAGATCGATTATGGTTATTAGTCTTAGTCCAGGTTGTATGTGTATTCCCTTAGGTAAGTTGTGATACTATGGTTGGCATTATCCATGTGAAATGCTAAGAGACATCCTAGAACTAGCCAAAATAGGTATTGTAATTGTTTCTTTTATTTAATTATTTCATGTTTTTTATTTATTTATTCTGAACATGTCACATGAATATATAATTTCATTAACGGTATAGTATGAGACTACATTGGTAGTTACCTACTGATTTCTGTGGTCACTCCCTGCTCAGACCACAATTTCACTTAGGTATCAAAGAATCCCTCAACTATTGCATGTTCAGGTTGGGATGAGGCTTAAATTTCATGACTGGTCATGATCAGCTCTACTAAGATTTAGAGATCAGGATGAGGTGAGGTTCATGATCTATAGTGTATCTTTTTTTAATTTATTATCTTGTTTTATTTATATATTTGATCAACCCAATGGGTAGTATTTCTTATATGAATTTTTTTCCATATTTTATTTTTTATGGAATGTTCCAACAAAATTGTATGCAGACTCGGGTTCTTATGGATGTGTATCATAAATGGACAATTATTTATGATTTTTCACTCTCATATAAGGGGTAAAGTCACCCCATGATTCCAATTTAGACCCCTACTACTATTCAAAATCCTCTGGAATATGGGGAGTCATGCCTAAGGTCACATGATGGACTATTTTGATTACTATTCAGAGTGATCCGGGTCGAGTCATTACAAAGTGGCATCGAAGTATTATTTTTTCCTTACTATTTGGGATATGGTATCTATGATATATATGAATGTGTTATATCATATGATGGATATCAGGATGGTGCATCATGAACACCAATTCTGATAAGAAATTTAGTTTACCATGGGTTTTGGACTAATATTCATGGTATGTTTTGTTACGATTGATATGATTCTCACCTCATGTGATGCAAATTTAGTTTGAGATTTATAATTTCTAATTTATTAATCATTGGATATGACTCTATCAAAAAGAGACCAATTATTGATTATCCTATTTACCTATAGAGGCAAGAGGCATCTCATCCCTAATTATTATGAATATAGGATCTTCATGACATGTATGCCTCCCTGTGATTTATTTTTATCACTGACAATCGGCTCTATTGTTTAAATTATCAGTAACTGATCATATGAATTTTTCCCATATAAGTACTTGGTAGTATTATACTCTGATGGGATGACTGGTATATGTATTGATTTTTTATGGAAGTTCATGTGGATCCGGGGTGATATACTTGATAGGTAGGATGATTCTGTAGTCCCTTGGTGTACTGGACATGCAATGAAGCTAGTGGGTTCATAGGCATTTGATTCCTTGATTATGAACACCTTGTGGGTTATTATTTTAAGGTTTTAATTATTTAAAGTGCTAGTAAAAACCTATATAGTGTTTATCATATATCTTGTATTTTAATTACACATAACCAAACCATGTATGGTGATTTAATGGATACATATCGTCCTATACAATGTCATTGGTTGTGGTAGTGATGATTGGTGGTTTTGTGATTTTTTAGGGGTAGTCATTTGTGCAGATGATCATGGGAATAAATAACCTATAAGTATATGGTTTTTAAAATTATTCATGGTTTTTATATATATATAAGTACCCAATAGTGGGTATTTTTCTTTTGGGTTTCTGAGTGATTTTTGAGATGGTTACAGTGAGGTGTTTCCCGTGATATGTGACTTTCAGTGAGATTTGGTTTATGGGATAGGTGGGAGACCTAGAGACCTTTAGAATTGAATTGAACCTTAGTGGTATAATGCTTAGTTTTATTATGAGAGAAACCAAAGTGAGGGATTCTCTTGATCTTAAAAGATATTTAGATATGAGAATCATGGGTGATTTCTTTAGGTTATGATTGGTTCAGGTGAGGTTCTACCATATGTTATTTAGGAATTAAGATTCCCTGATGAAGATCATATGGTTAGGATAGTCCTGGTTGATGAGATTTTTATTAGTCATAGGGATTCCCGAAAGATTTTAATACATTTAGACGGTTTTTAGATAAGTAATGTAGGTTCCTTGACCTGATTTACTAACTAGGATGGTTTTTTCAAGGTAGGATTGATTGAGTGCCTATCCCTAGTGATCCTATAAGTATGATGAAAGAATGGGTAGATGCTTTTGGTTTAAGTGCAGCACAATGTGGTGGGTAATCATGATAATGAGACTGGAATATTGTCAAGTATGGTCTATTGTTTAGGCATGTGATCAAGGTATTAATGATATAGGACTCAGGGAAGTCCGAGTCGAATAATATAGTGTACAGTATAACAAGGTGCATGTGGGTATATTTTATAGATTAAGATAATTGGAATAATTCATGGAGATAGTTTTTAGATATGGGTAAATGTTTTGTGATTCAAAGGAAGGTAAGTTGGGTAATGTTATTTAGTGTTACAATATCATACACCCTTTACGTTGGATGTGGTTGATATTGTACATGTTGTTTGTGCGTGACACCTGTTTAAGTTGTAAATCAGTGAGCTAATGGGTGTAAAATTAGGACCTATATAATTTATTAAATTATTATAGGATAGGTTTAATATGAAATAAAACTAACCCTTTGAGATAAACGTGACATCAAAAATATTTTTTATGTGGTACTATAGACAATCTGAGTGTTAAAACTAGGGAGGTGTTTCCTTGGATAGATGAGTGTTTCTTGGGAGGAGTGACACACATGTGATGATGAAACCTATTGAAGTGGAGATAAAGGAGTGTTATAAGTAAATCCATATGTTGGGGATTTCACCGTTAGTTTTTTAATATCATGATCCTCATTATGATTGTAATTTTTTAGGTTTCCAATGATTCCATTCTTGTGAGCTGGGAATGGGTTCAAATAAATGTTTCATGTTAGTACTCATGTATGAATAGGATGGTCACATCCTGCCATTGTGTGTGTTAGTGTATTGAATTTGAGTGGTGATGGATTGACCCTCGGTTGGTAGGGTTTTGGTTATTATAGGATCAATTATTGGGTGGTCAAGGTGGTTCTTAGATGTTGGTGATCAAGTGAATCCAATTTTATCTAGACTAGAGAGAAATACCATATTTGGGATTTTGATGGGGTGGTGGCTGGAGTCGATGCTTGGTATTAAGGCTTGGGATGATCTCAGTGTGACTTGGGGGTTATTTGTGGGGTAAAAAATGATTTTTGATGTATTTTAGGGGGTGAATCTTCAGTTTGTGACATGGTTCATGGGGTGAAACCCTAATTTTTCATGTGATTCGGGGGTGAATCATGTGATGAAATTTAGTGAAGTTTCATTTTGATATGAAAATGCTTGTGATTCTATGTAAGTTAGTATAGTGGTTTAGGTTCATCTTATTTGGTATAATGGGTGAGTTATGAGGCTTGTTTGAGACATTTTCTGGGAAATTTCATGTATTTTGGATCTTTTCATGGACTATAGACACTCATCTATTTTAGTTTATAATTAGATAAAAAAGTAATCAGCAGCTTTTGAATTTTTTTTATATGTATTTATGTGTGGTAAGATGGAAATTGCACTGATTGGTCATTGGACCACTAAGAATGTGTTAGTATAGTAAATTATGACATAGGTGAACATCGTGGGTCATAATCTGTTGTGATGAGTTGGGTTATATATTGGGGATTTCTATAATCCTAATAATTAATTTTTTAGTGTAAGTGTTATGTCTCGGGATGGATAGGTGTGGTAAACTCCAACTTGGTAGTTTTCTAATGGTGGTGGGTTGTAAGACTAATTTTGATGAGTTTTTTAATGAAAAAATGGTGTCATAGGATATAAGGGTGTCATGGAGAACTGACTAGGTGTTTTATTTGTGATTTTGAGTGTTGGTTTTTGTATTGATGCATTATTTTCCTCACTTTTATAGTTGTATAGTGAAATATCATTCAATTTTCTCAAGTAAAACACATAAAATTGAGTATGGTTTGGTGAACTGAGAGGATTGGGTTTGTTTTTTGAATAGTTTATGAGAATTCTTGAGGATGATAATTTTTATGGTCAGGAGATTATAATACCCCATTTCAATAATGGTTGTGAAATTCTAATGGATTTAAAAAATATGATAGAGGCTGGTTCATTTTGAGAATTCAAATTTGGAAGGATATGAGAATGATATGAACATTAATAAATGGTTATATTGGATGTGGTTTTAACATCATTAAAATGCATGGGGATTCTAGAGGGCACTAGATGAGGGATGTAAAACCAATTTTTCTAAAAACAAATGCAATAGACTATTAACACTATGAATAGTGATTCATAATCTAAATGGATTTCATAGGGGGTTTTAGGACATGAAAGAGGTCTAAATGAGAGATTTGAGGGCACAATACAAAAATTCATGGTGTGGCCATATTATTCATGAAATGAGACATGGGAAATTTTTTTTAAAAAAAACATTAAAAGGGGGTTAGACCCCTCTTATTTTAATAAACCAAGTGTACAGGGAGGTCTCAACTAGACCTTCTCCTCCCCCATTTCTCCTCTTTTTTGGGTAATTCTGGGTGTTATTTTATGGTGTCAATGGTTAGGTTTTTCCTCCTATCCTCTTCCATTTTATATTTCTTTGATCCACCCTAATTTTGGTCTGATTTCAGTTTGGGTTTTGGATATTTCAACTAGATTATGGTATAAATCACCCCGATCAATGTGGTTTTCTTGAAGCCGGACTAAAAGGGGTCCTAAGATTCTATTATCATTACTACTATTTCTATTTTAGTGTTTTATGTCATCATGGTGTTTTTTATAATATTTTTTTCATAAATTTAATTAATTTTACAAATAATTGGTCTTCACATGATGAGGATTTTTCTTGGGATAGTTTCAGGAGTGTGATGTAAACCCTTTGGGTGTAGTTGGTCAATGTTTTGGTGATGTGAAAGTTCTTAGTGAGTTTTTTAGAGATTATACTAATTTTTCTTAAATTAAATTATTTATAATAATTATTTATAGTGTTTGTATTGAGGTAATAGCTCAGGTAATGATATGGGATCGAGAAAAGCTTGGGTGAGCCTGAGTAATGACTAATTCGGGTGATGGATAAATGGGAAATATTTTAATAATGTAAGTGGTCTGTGTACTTTCCCTATTTCATTTATTATTTCATCAATATTCATGGGAGATACAGTCATTCCACTTAGGTAAATAATGCATTTAATTTAATTTTTTTATTAATTTAAGTTAACTATTTAATTTAAAATGAAATACCATGGGATGAATTAGGTGTCATAACTACTGAGGACCTTAATCACCAACCTTATTCCTTGTCTACTGATGTTGGATGATTCATTTCTAAACTTATCTAAGATAGATTAGAATCATTAAGCTCATTGAGTTGGGTTATATGGTTAGACTACCCTAGGATATCCCAAGGCTTTGAGATTGGGTCTGATCCATCTCTCTATATCATTTTCTATGAGGCATAATCTATGATTCCTGGTAGATCATGTTATATTTAAAATATTTTAGAGTTATATGGTGAAATTTTTACATCATACATTGACTCATAACCTAACAGAAAACTGAGGATCCCTAGTGGTATTCCATTACACTAGGGATTACCTTAGGGACCCTAAGTGGGTGCGTGTGGATATGGGTAGAGATGTTTGTGGGTTTCACCCTAGAACCCAAACTGATGGTTAAGAATTGTGTGGATATGATGATAAGTTTGGGAGTGGGTGTTGGTACATCCCTTAATATGATTTATTTTATTAATTTATGGATATGATATGTGATTACCTATAATTCCTAGGAATCTTTCATTGGGCCTAACACTACTATGATTGCCCAGGATGCCTAGGAATGACCTATTGAGATGGATGAGTCCCTGGGATTCTCGGTATGTCTAGGATATGGTTTCATGGTTTATTGGATGTGGATGCCTAATTTTATTAGTGTATTGTGTGTGTGTGTGATACTAATGTGGCCATAGATTCTTAGAGGTGGTTCGTAGGATCTAGTATCTAAGCCTAATGTTAGTGTGCATACAAGAATGCCCAACATTCCTGGGATTCCTTTGATACATTGAGACCATTGTTAATGCTTAGGGAGCCTGGGATTTGAAAAAATATATAATTAGACCATTGATACTTACTATGATACCCATGATTTGAATGGTGGTATGAGGTTTTTATTGGGCGTATATCCCCAAGGATAGATTTTTTAAATCCCTAGGAAGACTATTGGATCCCCTCTATCAATTCCTAGGATACCCCCTGGAATCAAGTGGACACGCCATTGATAATTTGGATGAGGATTCTTGAGATATGGCTTCCTAACCGATTGACCGTGAGATCCAAGAGGTTATTTCATTTGATTTCCTGGTTCACTTGGGAATCAGTCATCCATATATGTATAGGATTTCCTTGGGAATTCTCATACCTAGGAATTATACTTCTCCCTGATAGTGATGAATTCTCAAGTACTACCATGGGGCTTATCCTGAGGGATTAAGGATGAGAGATTCTTGGTGATTCCCTAGGTATATCACAATCACGTCATGATCATGAGATCCCCAAGGCATGGATATAGGTTCCATTGAGGTGTTTCTCATGCTTAGTGACACCCTGACAATGATTGAAGTAGGTTTACGTGATCGGGGTTGTGGACCTGAGGATCGATGATGGTTATTAGGCTTGGCCCAAGTTGTATGTGTATACCCTTGGGAAGGTGGTGGTATTGTGGTTGGTACAACCCATGCGACAATCCCAGAGAAATCCCATCACTAGATGAAGAAAGTATTGTAATATTTTGTTTTATTTAATTATGTTTTTCAGTTTATTTATTTATTCTGAGCATGTCACATGCACATATAACTATATTTTTTGAATAGTGTAGGACTAAATTGGTGTTTCCAATCAAATTTTTGTGTGTACACCCTTCTTAATCCATCATTTCACTTGGGTAACCAAGAATCCCTCACTTATTATAGGTTTGGGTTGGGTTATGGATCGAGATTTCATGATCAAGATCGATCATCTCGTATAGGATTTGGAGTTCATGATGAGGATAGGATCAATAAATATAGTGGGGACTTTTGTAATTTATTTTTTTCTTTTATTTATACATATTATTTGGGATCAGACCCAAAAAAACTAATCTCGTGTACTATTGATAATCCGATTGTAAGTATGATCTACTGATCCACTATAAATTCTTACATTGAGGCAACATAGTGAAGAACCAAATCTTTAGAATTTAATTTCCCCCACAACTGACTACACTGGAAGTAGAAATTTTCTACGCCTTACTCTCCAAAAATCTTCTTCATCATATGCATACCTCGGTCCAAAAAAAGTAACAGTAATACATTCAATGGTAAAACATACAATAAAAAATATGAAATTATAGAAATAACACAAAGTTTTAATGGGATTTAAAATATGTCCTATGAGCATGGTGGAAACTAAATTATTGATTTATTTTATTATAAACTAAAGATTATAGGTGATAAAAATAAATTAAAAAACAAATTAGTCCTCATGAACTTCTTAGATTTTTAATAAATACCCAGTTTAACCACATCTTCTTCCACTTTTACACACTTCAAACAAAAGTTCTTGCCTAATAAATACTAAGTAAAACCAGTTAATTATGTTTAATATCCTCCCTTAATAACCTAGGTCAAGTGACATGAATATCTATGTTAGGTTACCAAAATGGTGACCCATCAATTTTTCTGAACTTTCTGACCACCTAACACTTCACCATAAAACCAAAAGTAAATGAAAACTTTTGATGAGCCTTAAAAAGTTGGAGAAAATATACTACCACTGAAAAGATAAACTCATGTTTTCTTTACATTTAGCTAACCCACCTACCAATAATCAAAATTCTGGGGAATATTATTATAATGCTTGAACTTTCGATGTTCAAAACTTTTGATGTAATGAATAAGGCTTCACATCTTAACAATATCTCACTTAATGACTTGTTCCAAGGAATAACTTTTCAACCCACCAAAAATAATAATTCAGGAGTGTTCCCCATTTCTTTCATTCCCTCACTCATGTCCCACTAAGGGTTGATGCTACCTCTGTTTTTCTTGGACTATTACCATGAAGAATATGTTTACTATATTTTTTAATTCTTGATATCTTCTATAAATCCATCTCCTTTTACTCCAATAAGTTTCTAATGATGTGTTACTTCATGTTGATGTGTTTTTTATTTACATGGAATTTCATATCTTTAGCCAAGTTAATTCCACTTTGGAAATACCGTAAAGCATCTCCCAAATCTTACTCCTTCCAAGATATTATAGAAATGTATTCAACCATACCATTTATTTATTATCATCTATTGTAGCTATATAATCTAATTTAGTTGTACTCAATGTAATGATCTTATGAAGTAATTAAATCCAACTAATTATATCTCCTCCACATGTAAACACAAAACTTTTTATACTATTTTGAGTATATGAATCTTCAGTGAGGTACGAGTCCACAAACCCATGTAATGGATATTTTTTCCCAAATAAAATAGTTTGATCTTATGATCCTTTAATATTTAGAATGATCCACTTCATAGCATCCAAGTGAACTTTACTTGGATTCTCTATGTATCGACTCACAACTCACACTACATAGGAAATGTCTAGCCGAGTGAAAACTATTTCATACATCAAAATTCAAACTGCTGATACTTACAGTACTCTATTCAGGTACTTGGACTCAAATTCAATTACTGGAACATTGGTGTAATGACCCGAACTGTTATAAGTGAAGTTTCCCTTTGTGATTTAATTCAATGTATTATTATATATTATGGTTATAGAAAACATATGCACTTCCCTGGTTATTTATTTGTATTTAAAATACCGTTAAGAATATTACCATTGTTAATATAGTTGTTAAATAGTGATCACATGAATAGTATAAAAATATGGCTTTAATGAATCCAATTGACTTAGAAAAGGGAAGGGATTGCCTCATTTAGTAGGATTATACCCTATGAAGTCCATTTATCAGAGATTCCAAAGGAGATAGAATCATTGGTATTTTTCCTTGACCAATCTCAAGTAAGATCCAACAACTTAATCATGAGCAAAACCGTTTACGGGAGAAGTTCAAGCTCATCAAGATCACGGCCCAAACCACATTTTTCGAATAGCCACATGAAAGTCTCACCACTGCACACCTTAATCTTAGGCAATACTCCCGTGTAATAATGGGATATGTATTAAGACCTTAATAATATGAATATGTATATTATATAGAATAATGAATTTTTTTTCATTTTAATTGTTACTTTATAAATGATTTTGATATTGATTAAATTAAACACAAATTGTATTTTCAGGTAATATTCAAATTCAATTAAGGTAACTATTTTTATGAATTAATTTATTTTTTGAAATAAATATTATTATTGAATAGGGGTTATTAATTATAAATGGTCATATAATTTTTTTTATGAATTGAAATGTACTTTTAATAATGGTTCAAAAACTGTTATTGTCAAAAACCCGTCATTTTTCAATAAATGTCGAATATTATTTTCAAAGTTAAAATTCACATATTTAAAAAAAATATTTAGATAAAATGAATATATTTTTTAATCATAATGTTGAAATTATTCAAAGGTTAATTTTTCATAATTTTCTGAGACAATCGTATTTTTGGGTAAAAATTAAATGTCCTATAAATATATGGTGTGTTTTATGACATCATAATAACCCAAAAATTATGTAACAAATACTATAATGGTTATACTCATCCAAATATATGTTTTTCCCTTAAAATAATTTTATTTTAAGTTTACTTGTTCAATTTTATTAATAATTTATGAATCCTCCAAAACATTTCATATATTTTGGATTTTAAATTCATTTATTTAATAGTGTGACTCTCCTCCACATAAGAAAAGGAATTATTTTAATATTTTTTATCTTTTACTAATAAAATAATTAAAAACTATCCAATTTTTAAAAAACCATGGGATGGTTTATGGTTTGAAATATTTTATTTTGTAGAGTCCAAAACCAAAATATTAAAGAAATCCCTCACTTTTCCTATAGAAACCCACCCAATATCCCAATTCAATTCACTCAAAATCCTCCGATCATGAAATTAATTGGGCCTCACCTATCTATAATCCTTCCAAGGTTCCCCCAAGCTCTCAATAATCCCATTTCAATCTTTCGGTGTCATACTCTTAAGGTAAGAGGTCATCTCTTTCTCATTTTTATTCAAGAATCTCCTCATGTTATGACCTTTCATTTGTAATTTATAGTTATGGGGTATGTTTTTTAACCTTACTTTTACTTACATTATGATTTGTAAATTGTGATCTACCCCTTTCTCTTTCATTAATCCATCCTAAGAACACCAATCACCATTTCAAAATTTTCGATGGGTTCTTTCCTTTCTCATCTTTATCCAAGTTTCTTTATCATGTTATACCCTTTTATTTTCAATTTATAATTCTAGGTTATGATTTCACACCTTCCCCATACTTCCCTTATTATATTAAAATGATTATATACTCATTTCTCTCCCATTAATCTCTCCTATGTACACCTGTTACCATGCTGAAATTTCGTAAGCATCTATTCCTCTACCTTTTTCATCAATATTATTTATTATCATATGCCTTATTTTTTAATTATAATTTTTTTGATAGGTCCTCACATGTACCTATTACTTTACGCTTTGTTAAAAAATAAGTATAGATCCATTTCACTCTCATCAATCCATTTTATGAATTTTTAAGTGATGTCGTGATGCTGCTGAATTTTCACCGCAATTTTCATGCCAACCCATTTATGTAGTGAATGGAGTACCCATTTCCTATCAAGGTTGTTAACTTTTATATAAATATAACTTTTTATTGGGGACTTACATGTATCTATTCCACACTCCTTAAACATGGAATAAATTATCATGATGAATGAATCCATGTTTTATGATCTATGTGGCACACTTAATCATGAGAATAAAATGAAAGTGATGGGTACTCCCAGAATTATATAGTGCTCCAATGTATTGGGTAATATTTAGTATCATGATACATCATGTTGGGATAGGGGTGTACTTTATTCCTTTATGGTACATTTTCCACCATGAATTCTTGGTGGTTTAGACTTGACCTATTTTTATGATGCAGTGTTTTAATTTGTTTCCTCATTTCCCATGTTATGATTATCCTACTATATCATGCCTTATTATTTATGAACATTTATGCATCATTGATATTCTTTGTCAAACATTTATTATTATCTTCATGTTATGACATGTTTTGTACCTTACTGGGATTTATGGCTCACCCCTATCTTATGTATTTTCCCCAAGTTATCCAATGAATTTTTAAGCTCAAGCATGTTAAAGAAGGTTTCAATAAAGATGTTGTAATTCATGTTTTAAGTTGTAATGCAACGTACCTAATTCCCAAATACACTAGACTTATCAATATTTCGGGTTTTATTTAGTATAATTTTATGTAATTACATCACGTATTAATGTTTAATAAAGATAAGGGTTGTTATATTGTGACATAGAAAACTTAAAGTGATCCATAAGAGGGGTTGATGTTGGATTACTTACACCCATCCCAAACCTTTCCACAATCTTATAAATATATAATTTATGATATAAAACCAGAGTTTTAGTTTTTCTATCTCTCTTGATCTCCATCCCTAAAATATTAATTTATTTTACAAAAAATTTCATCTTGAATGTTCAAGAAAAATCACACTTCAAATTTTTCATTTTAAAAAAAAAATTTCTAGTGATCAGTATGTCATCCACATATAAAAGAAATATAATGAATTTCCCATTTTATAATTTATTTTTATAATAGCAGTGATATGAATTGCACATGATAAACCCTTCCTCCAATATTAATGAATCAAATTTTTTATTCCACTATCATAGGGCTTGCTTCAAATCATAGAGTATTTTCTTCATTTTACATACCAAATTCCCATGACCAATTTGCAGTTCTCCTATTAGACATTTCTTGAAAATATCCTCCTACAAATCACCAATATGTAAAGATGACTTGACATTCATCTATTTTAGAGAAATATATTTATATTCAACCATACTTAGTATTATACTTATGGTAAAATATTCAACTACCTATGAGAATATTTCCCAAAAATATATTCCTTCTTTCTGCTAAAAAACCTTACTTTATATCATGATTTATAACTATTCTTTAATATAGTAAACCCAATTTTTCTCAAGTACCTTTCTACCCTCTTGTATTTTAGATATCTCTCAAGTTCTATTTAACTTCAATGAATCCATCTTCTAATTCATGGTTTACTCCCACTTAATAGAGTCAATAAGTGAAGTTGAACCTCAAAACTTTCTGGTTCTCCTACATATTTAAGGAGTATAAAATTAATTTCATCCTCATACCTCTAAATAAGACTTCAAATTATTTTTTATCTCCTCAACTAAATTATCTGAACTGAGTTTCTTAAATCTTATCTATCTGTTGGTACTATAAATTTTGGTACTTGTACTTACAGGGAAAATAAATGTTATACTATCACTCAACCTTCAAATTATCTTTAACTTTATAGTCTTTTTTATGTTCTTACATATAGAAATTCTATTCCTTTAGCACCAACATCTAAGTTCACTATTTTTTGTGAACTACCAGTACTCTGATCAACCGGTACTTCTACAATTGATTTTCCGTCAACTTATTACACTAAAAATTGTCAATCCTTCCATAAAACCTTCTCGTAAAAGATAATATCTCTACTTATGATGATCTATTTACTTTCACCAACCCATAAATGATATCAATAATTTTTATTTCTATAACCAAGTAAAAAATTATTTTGAATTTTAATTCATATTTTTCTCTTCCCTTAACATTTACATGTACATATGATAAACTACCAAAGACTCCAAAATGATTAACTTTAAATAATTTTCTAGAACATATCTCCTCTAAAAATTCATTCCCAACTACAAATGTTACACTCCTATTGTTATGATAAGCCACTATGTTAAGTGCCTCTTCCCAAAAATTACCCTATGAATTTCTGAGCACAAACTCATACTTATATATTTCTCTATAAAAGTTTGATTTATCCTTTGAGATAATCCATTATTATATGGATTTATAGGAGCTATCTTCTCATTCCTTATCCCTGTCTCCTTATGGATGATCTAGAAGTTTTATCTGATGAACTCGCCACCATTTTTTGTTCAGATACACATCAACTTCCAACCGCACTACCATTCTTACAAGTATTTCGATGAAGTAAACCCCTAAAAGACATTATATTTATTCCTTAAGAAGTAAATATATACTTTACTTGTATCATAATTAATTAAAGTAAGAAAGTAAAGGCAACCACCATAGAATTTAACAAGGGTAGTTCACTAAACATATGAGTGTATAAGATCCAACTTATGGTCCCCAAGATTCCAACCATCTAAGTTTAAAGACAATCTATTATGATTTTTGAACACACAAATTTTACTCCATAGAAATTACATGTGATCAAAAAAATAATACCCTTATCCTTTATAGATTTCGATTTCTTTTCATTGAGGTGACTGAACTAGCAGTTCTATATTTCTTGATCATCATAAGTTGTACTTTAGATTATTTCAATTCCATATAAATTTCTAGTCATGTAAAATGTCCCATCCTTTACACCCTTCTAAATCACCTTAAATCCTTGGGAACCTTCCACACCCAATTTAAAAATATATTTACATAGCCAAAATCATTAAATTGACCAATAGAAATAAGATTCCACCTAAGGACAGAGATGTCGTAAACATTTAATAGTTTCAATAACCCTTCATTATTCTTTAAAATTTTGAATTACCCATTTATAATAACTTCCAAAGCTTCATCATCTACTATATGTACTTTCCAAAACATCTCGAATTCATTTTTTAATATAAATCACTAGTTTCCAGTTGAATGGAAAGATTATACAGATTGAACCGCCCATGATTCTACCATAGTATTCAGACTCCGAAAATAGCCTTTAATTTCTTTCACTGAGTTGGTATATTCTAAACTAATAGATTTAGACACTTATATGGTGTTTTAATTTTAAATATTAGGGTCCTTTTTGATATTTTCCTTCTTTCCAAATTTCTAGCAGGTTGGATCAAGACTGTCAAAATTACCTTAGATCTTCTTTAGTTGTATTTCTTGAGATTTATCTACCAATTTATTCTTCCAATAAACTTGATTCTGATAGAGTGACCTACCCCTTACATTGGTATTAAGAACACTACCAAAAGAATTCTAAATATAACTTTACCAAAGTTCATCATTAAGTATTAGATTCTGGATATCATCAAACACCATTTTAGATTTTCTATTGTAGTAACTAACTGTAGTAACCATTATATACCATCTCTCTAGAAGTGGATATGAAAGTGTAGATACTTATACATCATTAGTAAAAGTTACCTTTATCGATTAGAGATGCCCAAAAATCATGTAGAAGTCATTCACATGATCTTCCACTAGTCTTTCCTCTGTTTACCTTATACATAACAATCATCTCAGAATGAATACTTTTTTAAGGTTTGTCAGTTTTTAATGCATGTCCTCTAACATCTTTATAACATCTATTGTAGTGTTTTTATTCTAAATATTGAATACAACATTACTTGAAAGATAAATTATTAACATTGTAGGATCATTCCTATACAAGTTATCCCATTTATATTTCTCCATCAATATTGGTTTCACTCCATAGATGGAAACCTTTAAGTATTTCTAAATTATATAGTTTTCAATCTGTATTCACCAAAATCCAAAATCCAATCCATTGAATTTATCAATCCATATCATTCCTTAATTTGATTCTATAATTATGGTTCTACTAGTGTAAAAAACATGAGATCGTAACCTTCCTTTGATACAACTTTTTGGGGAACTAACCCACAAAAAACGAATTACAAATACAACTGATAATCCCACCAGAATTATGATCAAATGATCCAAAAAAATTCATATGTTGTAGAAATTTAGTGGAAAATAAAATATCTAGAAGTTCTATTCCCTCTCAAATGAATGTATCAGAAGTAGTTAGTCACTGCACCCTACTCACTTCACAAAGTTTACCTCTCACACATGCCTCAGTAAGAAAACAAAGTACCATAAATACATTCAATGATAAAACATGCAATGGAAAATATAAAATAGGAGAAGGAATGAAATGTTTTAACTTTCTTGAGAATATTTCCTATATACAAAGAGGAAACCACATAGCTTTTTTGTTTTATTATAAAAAAATATTACAATCCATGAAAAATATTAAAAAATAAACTAATCCTTTCAATCTTCTCAACTATCCAATAAATTCTAGTTGAACCATAGATTATTCAACTTTTCTGTCACGACCCGTCCTCGAGGCCTGTGCCATGACTACCCCAAGCCCGCCTTCCATAGGCTAGGGGCTGGCGACTAGAACCAAAGGTGAATCCCTGATAAAAAGGGAAGTAATTGACTTTAAACCTCTAACACACACTGTATGAACACAAGAAGTAGAAGAAAGAAGTACTAATATAGAAAAAAAAGGTGTGCTGAAAGTAATTGGGCCAGTATACAAACCCAACTGAACAACAAGTACAAGTACAAGTAAAAAGGGAAAATAGCTCATGGATCATCCAGTGAGGAATATTACCTGAAGGGTAGGTACATATCTAGAAAAACTCATCCTTGAGGTACGTATCGTCTATTCCAGCTCTGAGCAGCCTCCCGTTCATCACCCTTAGCCTCGATCACTGTTGACCGACATCTGCACAGAACACAACAGGGTGCGGGCGAAGCCTGTGCAGGGGTGAGTATAACAATACTTAGTAGGGGACCCCGAGACCCCCGAAGGTCTCCCAGAATCCACTAAGGATAAACCACAGTAGTAAGATACAATCACAAAGTATCAAAATCCTAACTTAGGTATATTCCCATACATATACCTAAGTTATCAATCAGAGTCTGGCTCCAACACTCAAGACCAAGCACAACCCATTCCACAAAGGAAGTAAAGTCAATCAACTTGATGATAACAATTGAAAGTCAAGACTCAGCTCACACAGGTATACAACTCATGTAGAGGGGTAGAGATGATTAGATGTAGCCACTGAATCACCTCCTCTTTCAAACCCATTTAGGATCCTGGAATAGTATCAGTGCTGTCAAACCCATGGAGGATCCTGGTACATAAGTCATCATTGTCAAACCCACGAAAGATCCCAGTCCAGTACCGTCGATGTCGAACCCACGGAGGATCCTGGTACAATATCGTCGTTGTTGACCCCATGGAGAATCCCGGTACAGTATCGTTGTTGTCGAACCTATGGAGGATCCGGGTACAGTAGTAGGTCCACGTAGAATCTTATAATCTCATTCACATCCAGCCATAGGGTTCCTGCACACAGCACGCTCGATTCTAGAAGGGTCCGCTCCTCGATCCAAGTTTCAATACATCAACTACCAATAAGTCTCATGTTGATGTATCATGTAGTTCCTTCTCATCATAAGGAACCCAATGTGATAGACGGAACGTCAATCGGACGCCCGGTTTGTGAGTTATTGGCATTTCCATTACAGGGGCCCGATTGGTTTTTAGGTTCAAAACAACCCGACCATACACCAACTATGTCCAAATCTTAATTAGGATATGCCAAAAGTACCGTCTCGTTTTAAGCTTTATGTCTCCGCAAAAGGTTCGTCGATCAGACACCCGTAGCCCAAAATATGGGGAAAAAGGTGAATCGGGTCAGAACTGGGTCTGGGTCCGGTCCGGCCCAGCCGGACTGACCTGGGTCCGGATCTGGACTAGGGTCTTACCTGGTCCGCAAGTCCGACCCAGCCCACCGGAACCGGCCCGGCCCAGCGGCTGCGGCCCAGCCCAGCACGGCGGGCCGGCCCTGGGCGGCGGCCTGGCACAGGGCGGCAGCCCGGCCCAGGGCGACGGCCCGGCCCAGGGCGACGGCACGGCCCAGGGCGACGGCCCGGCCCAACGCGGCAGCCCAGCCCAGTGTGGTGGCTCGGCCCGCGTGGCTGGGGGCGGTGAAGCCCGCCTGGTCAAGGAGACCAAGCGGCGGTGGTGCCCTGCGGGGCCTGCCCTAATCAATCAAATGGGGATGCCCCCCCCCCCCCCATCTCCCAGTAACAGAACCGGCAGATGCCGGTTCCTCTCCATGGGACCCAGCTGGGTCCCGCCCTGGCATGCTCCTCATCGGCAGCCAGCCCAGCCGGCCACCCTCCAGTCCATCCGCCACGCCCCGCCTGGCCGTGACTGCCCCACCTACGTGGCGCGACGGCGCCCGCCGTCTTCGACCGCCAAGCCCCGCATGGCCATGGCCCCTCTACCACGCGGCGTGATGGCATTGCGCCTTCTTCCGACCGTTGCGGCCCTCCTGGCCGAGGACCCCTTCCTCTGGCATGGTGCGATAGCACCGCACCCCTCCGACACCACCGTGGCCCAGCTCTTTTCATGGCTCCAGCGACCCAATGGCAAATGCGCCACCGATTTCTTCCGTGGTTGGCTCATTGCCAGTCGCTGCATATACCATCGCGGCCCGTCAGCCGCAGCCCATTCCTCCAGCGGCATCGTTGCACCACTACCACCATCAATCAATCAAGAACCAACGGAGAGACTTCGATCTGTGTCTGTTCGACTCGCACCCTCCGCGTTAGGTGATAAAAATTGGCCAACATTGAACCATAATAAAAAATGAAGAATGAGGATTTAATTCAATCAAAAAGACCCCTACCTCACTTGTCATTTTCTAACGGTGGAAGGAGAGTTTGGAGTAGTTGAATTCGAAGACGAAGTCATCGGAGTTCTTCGTGGGTGGTAGTTTCATCCCTCGACCGAAGGTTCTTCATTGGCGGAGGAAGCGTTCTTCATGGGAGAATTCTTTCTCTCTCCAAGCTCCACCAAGATCCCAACCAAAATTAATAGATGATGGTGTCTATTATTTGTGGGCACAACCATTTGAATTCTTGTGTTTAATTAAATGAGAAAACTCATTTAATTAATGGAAACAAATGGTTCAAATTCAAAAATAGAGGAGGTGAGGATTTTCAATTAATTAATGGGGAGTTAGAAGGGGTTAAGAAGATCGGGTGGGCCCCACTAAATAATATCCTCCCAAGGGAGGTTATGTGTGGGTGGGTCCCATCACCATAACCTCTCATGGGAGGTTATGGTGTGGTGGCCCACACCAATAACCTCCTCTTGGAAGTTTTAACCACCTTAAAATAAAAAAAAAGTTAACACTTTATTTTTATTCAATCTAATTAAAAACCCCAAAAACAAACTCTCATTCCCAAATGTACGCAACTATAGTGAAGGTCTCACTGAGCAATTACCGACGCTGCGAGCTCAAAAGTGCCCTCGGATTTCAATTATGAGCACCGGTTCAAAATTTATAAAATCCCTCTCATATGTTTACTGAACGTACCCGAACAAAACTTCAGAAATTGATTCCGGACACACCGAGTCTCGGAATCAAGCGCCGTAAATTTTTGTGCACTCGTAAAAAATCTCATGAATTTAAGAAAAAAAATCCACGGAATTTCCAGGTCTTTAATTTTTCCACACATTTCATTGAAGTTCCCACATACTTAAATACTAATAATAACCTAGCAAACAAGTTAATTTCACTCCCATCAAAAGTTGTGCCCAGAGACATGAACACCTGAGATGGGTATCCAACTTGGTGAACAATCAATTTTTCTAAACTTTCTGTCCTCCTAGTTCTTCACCATAAAACCCTCAATAGATGTAAGATTTTGATATACATACTAACATGGAAGGAAACCTGTTATCATTGAAGATATGAACTTTTTTCTACCTTTTACATTTAGACAAGCGACTTTTCGTAGAGACAAATTTTGGTGAACATAATTCTGATTCTCAAACTTTTAGTGCTATAAACTTCTAATGCGCTAAAAAAGGTTTCACATCCCAACACATGTGACTGGCATAATGGGAATAATTTCTCTTGTGATTTTATTTCAGCATTTTATTTATTATGGAATGTTCCTATTATTATTTATGTGTACTCTAATGAATATGGATAACTATTATGATTAGTTATTTGTTTATGATTTTTCACTCGAATATAGGGGGTATAGTCTCCCAATTGTACCTTATAAAATCCCCATAATTAGTCATCAGCCTCTAGCATATAGTGAGGCTTGCTTGAGTTCCCATGGTGAATCGGTCTGATTACTATTTATAGTTAACCAACCCACTGTATTATAAATTTCATATTTTATTTTGGGTATCAATATTACTAATTTCATATAGTACTCTTTTTAACACACATGGAATATAAAATCACCTTATATGGCATCTAATTTCATACATGATAATATGTTTAAAACTAAAGAATTTAAATTGTTTTTCCATTTATAATATCCTATATCATATAAATCACATATATCATAGATTTTGAAATCACGTGTTTTAAAACAATCCACAATATTAATTTTATATCATAGCTTATGCTATTCCATATCATAAGAGTATCCATAATAAAAAAACTTATATTTTTTTAACAATATCTAATATGAAAACAATACAATATCAAATTTTATTTATTTTTAAAAATGGTTTTGAAAATCAAGAAACATATAAACCTTTAATATCATTGAAGGGTTTATAAGGATTGAAAAACACTTTTTTCAAAGCAACATAAAACATTATAAACCTCATTCCCAAGATCTCTATGATTTGAAAAGTTGAAACTATGTAAAAATAAAATTAATAGTTTTTTCTTTCCATAATTTTTGGATACTAATATTTTATTAAATCACAGGGGATTGATAAATATACCTAAGAAGAAACCAATGTATTACTCACTCCTTTTTGTATCCATGAGTTGATCCAAATCACCCAATGTTTTGGGGGGAACCTCTTCACAACCATGGAATTATAGTACCTAGAGCTATAAAGGATAGAGTAAGAAAGATATTTTAGCTTGTATAATTTAATGTAATCATGGAACTCATTCAAACAAACAACTCAAAATTTACCAACTCTTTTATACAAGCCTTAATGAACTCCTAATCTTTCATTTAATTTACTCCAATTTTCACAATTTATAATTAAATGGCTTGTAGTAAAAAATTCTTTTAACCCTTAATCAATTACATCCTCTCATGTATTTTTTTTCATTGATAGTCATTTATGGAAGATTATTGAATTTAGACATTTAACATTTTAATGTTGATGTTAATTATATAATGTTTACGTGAATCATATAATATGATTCTTCTAAAAACACTTTCATACAATATAGATAAATCATACATTATGATTGGATTCATAGTAACATGGCATGTTCATATTCATTCTTTGTGATATAATCTTAACATGGAATTAGATATTACTTCTTTTCCATATGCCATACCATACCACATATACATATTGAATAAAATGATATAGTAAAAATATCATATTCTTTATATTGGATTCAAATAATATCTACAACATAAAGATATGTTGGATAGCTATATAAGAGAATGTAATAGATCCATTAATAATGATGTTAACATAAAAGAGGCATTAGGGTCATGCGAAGTCTCTATGTATTATATATGTGAGATACCATATGTAATTATTATTGTAAATGGGATTGTCTCATGGTTTTATAATAAAGGAAACCTTCATTTATCATTCATTCATGTGTGGTACACATATTACATGAATAGTGTGATGATAAAATCCCTTAAAAAGTATATCTTTTATTTATCCCCAATCTATGATCATCACAATGTATTGTGGTCTATAGTGATATATTTATATTATCATGAGTTGAATCTCATATGCTATTCAAATTAGACTCATGGGATAATAAGTAGAGACTTAATATATGTACTGACCAGTGAAATTATATCACATGGAATGTCATATGAATATCAATATACTTATAGATATATGATTAATTTGAATATCAATTACTTGAGGTTAACAATATATTTATAATGTGAACATTTATACTTTGATACATTTCTTATATGATCCTTAAATCTAATATAATTAAGGTGTGGTTGAATATATTTTTGATCATTTTGTTAGTTGAGTTTAAACAAATATAGAATTTACCCACTCTTGTGACAAGAATGAAATATGGTTCCTTGATTAAATTATACTATGTAAATTCATGTCTATACTTAGTTGAGTGACAAGACATGTTCTCAAATACTAGGATGAATGAAATGTGATGTATTCATTCAAATGGGTCGATCTATTTTAGATAATAATTAATATATGAGGTGGATTATTCTAAACTAACATGTCCCGTGTATTATGGTAATTAGATTTATTATATAAAGCGATTAAAAATTCATTCTAGGATGTATAGAAATAACTCTTATGTTGGATGTGTTTATATGATGATGAGAGTGTGTTTTTTTGAGATCACATCAAACCCCTCAATAGCTTGAATAATAATTATGTTTTTCTAAATGTATATATTTTCTTATAATTATATATTTGGGAATTCATAATTGTTTTCAATGATACAAAGTCCCATAGGGTTAAACATAAGATCCAAAAATAAGGATTGATTTTAGTACAAAGTGGTTGTCTAAAATTTAGGAGAGATAATTATAATCATGTTTAAAGAAGTTTTGATATATTTTTATGGAGTTGTAAATTTGTACATAAATTATGTGATAATTTAATGAAAGTATAATATTTTTTAATATTGTGCACTAAATCTCAGACTGCAATGTGATGAAATTAACCACACTATTGTCAGTGTCTTCATATGGTCTTCTTTACCACATTGTCATGCATGTAATAAATGATATATGATATTATTTTAATATTTATATAATTTTTTATTATATATTTTTTTGATATTGAAAATTTATTTCATTATGTGTAGATGAGTTAATTAATTATTAAAAGAGTATAATAATCAAATTATCAATTAGGTGCAATCAAAATAGTTTAGTCATTTTATAACATATGAATCATTTAAACTCCAAGAGACTTATTTATTAAATAAAGGAGTCAAAATAATAGGTATTTATAGACCATATTCGATATAAAGGAGGTCATTATATGTTATTCAAGACTCTCTCAATTTTTATCCTCTCAATTTTCATTTGAGTATGAGGTTCTAGAACACCATTGTAGAGGATAGGTCCTACTGAAGATTTTAGTGATTTTGAGCACTAATGAACAACATTAGAGGAAAACATGTTGGTTGTCTCTAATTTAGCTTAATTAAACTCACTATTAATGAGTATCATAATCATAGATTGTGGGTTATGCTTATTTTATGTTTTTCTTATATCAACTTTTTTATTCCACACTAATCCAATCATGGCACAAGTTTTGTGTTTTGTTATACTGTTTATATAAATTGAGATATCTCATGAAAACCTTCAGGTGTATGAAATTTTTTTGAGTTTATTTATAATAAAATGAAATTGGATGATCATTGAGTAATATCCTTGAGTAAAGAACGCTTTATTATTATTAAATGAAAAATTCCACAAAATCTAAAAGATTTGACATGTTTTTCTATCCCATGAACCATAAGATTATGTGAACTTGGGAAGGAATTGTTCATATTGGGAGATAGTAAAAATTTGATACCCCTATGTTTTTTAAATATATTATTAAATGAACCAAAATTGACATGATTATCACTTCAACTCACTGATTATTCAATGAAGTTACACCAAGGATTAATTTAAGATGTTCTTATGAAGGTGAGAAATTTTATTTTTCTCATCGAATTTTTTAGTCTTTTTATAGAAGAAATGGATTATCTAATTTCCCTTGGAATACTATTTATAGTTATAGTATAGTCCTTGATTGATATAAGTCAAGGAAGAATTAATTTTAGAGCTATTTATTAACAAGTCGCCTTCTATCTCATCATATTTATTAGGTATGGATCTGAATTCGAGGGACTTCATGTCACCATTTTTTCCACTAAATAAAATTCCAACATATTGAATTTGATAAAGGTTTTACAAGGATTGATTATAAATTAATATATAAATTATAAATTATTGAAAAAACATATATCACATGGTTTTCATTCCTTCAAAACTAAAACCAAATAAATTATAAATAAAGAACATGTAAATTACACCATAGTTTTCAAATACTATTTACATTGATCTATTCTTAATGAGGACCATGAGTAAAAAAATTCATACTCTTACCTCTATTGTGTATCCACAAGATTTACTGAATTGCCCAAATATTTTGGGCATGAACCTACATCCTTCGTGATATTTGAGTATCTCACAATGAAAATACGAAAGGAGTAAGATAGATTTGATAGGGAGATAGTAATAGTTAATAACTATCTTGAGGAGTACACACCTAAGACTCATGGAAAATCTTAATTTATATATATCTTAGTATGTTCCATAGTTATCACAGCATTTACTCATGTGTTGTGAAATGTATGAGTAAATATTTAACCATTAAAGCATTCATCCCATGAATTAATTCTACAAAATATTACATTTAATCAATGATAGCCAATGATTTGGGGATATTAAAATGTTAACTACATAACATTCCACTTATTTAATAAAATAATATCAGTTCTAAGTGAATCATATAATGTGATTCATAGCTCTGTGATTCACCCATGTTGCATAATATGGATATCCAAGGAAAACTTCATATGATATCCATACATCATATAATAAGATATACCCATAATCACACAACAATACATTATATATATATATATATATCTTACTCTTCAAAATATCATATCATACCATATGATATAATATGGATTTAAGGAATATTCCCTTCATTTAAAATATGAAGTAGAGGAAATCCTGATGAAAAAATCTTTGACGACATGGTGGATAATAGAAGACAAAGTAAACATTTGGTGGATAAATAATAATTTAAATATATACATTTGACCAAACACCTAGGGAGAGACCTATACCTAAAGTTTATTCCTTCTATAATGAATCCATTGGTACCTAATCTCAATCTATTAACATAAACATTAAGGTACTCATTTTTTAGAGAAAAACAAACATTTATAGTGATAATTAATATATAATTATCATAGGAATAATAAAATAAGCTTTTAAAAGTGTTGATAAAAAGTAAGAAATAAATATCATGTGGTATTGCTGACATCAAAGGCATTAAACATATAATTTGTAGATATGGGGTGTTACTAGCTGAAATAAGTAAACCAAGTTGGAAACCAAAAAGTATAATAATACCCATGATGAAGTAGGTAGTAAAAGAATAAGTTATTAATCTAATTAGCACAATAATTACCTATTCGATTTCAAATATTGAATAGATCATCTCACATTGATTCATTACAAAAAAAGGGATCCATGATGAGGGTTAAGAATTAGGATAATGAATTGATTATAGTTAGAACTATGGTAGGATGGAGGGTATATATTGATTAATGAAATATAAACATAGAAATAAGGAAGAACCAATTTCCACTCCCATTCATGGATAAAATTCTCAAAAGGTTTTCAAAACATGAGTTTTATTTATTTATATATATGTTTCTGGTTACAACCAAATACCGATGGATCCTACTAACCAATCTAAAACCATATTTACTTTTCTACATGACACCTTTTCTTATGATCTCATGTAATTTAATATGTGTCATGAATATGTGAAATTCAAAAGGTTTATGAAACATGTTTTAAATGAAATATAAGACAAGTTCTTATATATTTTGATGTATCATTTCTAAACATATAAGAGATATTTCAAAGTATATCTTCATAACCTTGACTTTTTACTCAAAAGTAATAAAGAAAAATTATTAACACTCAATTGGGAGAAGTTTCATTTCATAGTTTAGGAGGAAATATTATTTATAAATTGGATATTAAATAATTTAATTGAGTTCAACACAATTAAAATAAAATTAATTTAAGTGATTCATGAGTTAACTATAGTGAAGGAACTGAAAATATGCTATGAAAAAATATTACTAATCAATTTTGATAAGTGTTATTTTAGGGTTCAATATGGAACCATCCTTGGGCACCATATATAAACGAAATGAAGTTAGTTTAACCCCATTAAAATAAAATTTGTATAAGAGATACTCAATCCAATCATAATAAAGTTGTAATGACCCCGAATCTAGTAACCCAAAGTCAGTGCCTCACTTTATTACATTGTCATACATACATGATTCAAATCACAAAGGACCTATTAGTTTAGAAACTTTTAAAAATAGATTACATATATGATTCTTACATTACAATTGAATATATAAAATACAACAAAGATAATCCGTTAAACACCATGATTCTACTAAATTAACCCTAAATATTAGTCATAATATACATCTTCACATCTTGGAAAATAAAACATAAGAAATGGGTGATCTCAGATGCTCATTAAGGGTAAATAATACAGTGGAATCTAACATAAATAGACATAAAATTTTATGGAAGGGTGTATAACTGAAACATAATAATTTTAAACATAATCATGAGAATAATATGGAAAGAATAAATCAAATTATTACATATAAATATTCGCATTGATGATATTATAGTAGAATAATCACAAAGTAATATCAATAATTAACCTCATAATGAGGTAATGAATAATGTCGGACATCATAAACATACCATCAAGGCTTAGGCCAAGACACTACACATAAATGGGTAAAAACTCAAACTAGTTTGTCTCAAAAGACCTTCCATTGAATATAGGGGATATAGAATGACCCACCCATCACATATTATGTCTAAGGCGTTCTTCATATGAAAAGGGTAAAACATAACCAATAGAAACATTCGTATTAAAACTATCAGACTAAATGTTAATACTTAAAACATAAATTATGAACGGTAACAAAATACAACATCCACAGTCATAAATCATTCAAAAAAATATGGTAAATGATACCATAATATATAAACCTCGATCAAGAATAAGATCTATCAAAGGATGTTGAAAAAGATGAAAATACTCTACTAAAATCATTAAAAATATCTTGAGATAAATACCCATTTCTTACTTTGAAATAATTTATTTAAAATTAATTAAATTATAAAATAAAAAAATTCCTATTAAAATAACCTTGTAACATTGTAATTTAAGCTTAAAAAAGTTAATACATCATGACTATAGAAAAATCTACTCAAACCACATAAGTTAAAAAATATTCCTTCCATCAAAAAAGTCATAAGGTACCTCGTATGGAAAATGAAAAAATATTCCTTTCAAATCATTTTATAAAAAGTAAAACATGGGTAAAATGGAAATTAAACATTTATAGAATTTTAATAAAAATATTTTGGAAAATAATTTTAAGAATCATATACATGGATGATAAATATTCCCCAATGAATACTTATGTATAAACAATCCTGAATAAAAATGAGATTGTGAAATTAACCCTTACCACTCTATAATCAGTAGAATCATATACCCCGTGAAAGAAAGAAAAATATATGGAAATTAAAATACCATAATATTAAGGATAATACTTATAAAATACATTCATGGGTAGTATATACATCACACAGAATAAATAAGTAGTGTATAAGGAATGTGTCCCACATAGATAAAAGTGAAACAAAATCCCTTATTACTAGAGTAACTTTTGAATCGTGGTCCCCATGAAATAATAACATAAATTAAAGTTATTAATATCATTAAATAAATTAAATTAATGATATATTATGTCATAGATCAAAATATACACCACACAAAATAATCGATTTGTGAATTTGGCATGTATCTTATGAAATTAAAAGGTGAGATGAAATTCCATTACCTTGTACTTTACTTTAGTTGAATGTTATTTAACCTCATGAATAATGGTTTAAAACATATATTTATTTTTAAAAGAACAATATACTTATTTATTATTTCATATATTATCCTATTATATTATCTTATCACTCATTTTTTAATCATATTTCGTTATTACACATGTTTTGGGTGTTAACTGCTGCATTTTCTTATGTTTGTTTTGTCGTGTAAGTCCAATTTCTTATGAATAAGATAATTTTATTAATATAAAAGTACATAAATATTATATTCACTCATAATATATATTTTATAATAATTATTTAATAGTTAACATGGATAGTGAATCTCATTGCGTCGTGGAGACGGTAGGTTGTACGTACGCACGAGCGACAGTATCATTCCCTTAATGGTTAAGTGGTAAGGAATTATATGGAATATTAATTATTAATAATAAATATAATGACATATTTATTATTTATATACATTATATTAATCATTATATCCATCCAAATAATGTGGTGATGAAAATTAAATTACACCACAGTGTAGAGATAGTAAGTCGTACATACGCATGCATGGTGATATTTTTTCGATAGGATGGATAAAAGGAATAATGTAGTTTTACCATAATCATAATAACATCTCAAAATATAGATGATATTGAAGTTATTATTTTATAATTTAAACAACTTGTGAATAGTAAGTAGAATAAGATATAATTTTGAAGGATTTCATAAAGACGGTTACCTCTTCATTTGCCAACCTCCTTTGGATATCCTCTTAGGGACACTAGGGTTGGTCTTTTGAGAATACCAGAACTGCTAAGATGTGTCTAGGGAAGTTTATAAGGGAAATGGGTAGGGTTTTTTGATATGATAGGTTTTGGTGTGAGTAAGTGAGGGAGTATGTTCCCTTTTATAAGAGAGGGGAGGGGCACTTTAGGGAACTCACAAAATATTAAATTAATAAATTTTATTTTCAATTTAAAATAGCTAAAAAGTTATTTATTTAGAATATAAGATTATTATGCATATAAATACTCTAAAAATCGTTTTTATACGTTTATGTCACAATATTAACCTTATTTTTGGCTTTAACCCTTCGTTAAACCCTTTAACTCTTACCGTGACAACTTGGTTTTTTACTCTTTAGACTTAATATAGTTTCTATAAAATAATAAAAGAATCCCAAATAGACCATTTATTACATATTTAACATTATTTTAGTTATCTGAATGAAGTTTATATTTTTATGAATTTTATATAATTTAATAAAATATTATTTATTTTAAAGTATTGTTCTTATAAATTTTATATTGTTCAATATTTTTCTTTTCGAAAATATCATAAAAACATGATAAATTCGAAACAAAAATTATAATATATCACTAAAATATATAAGTTATTTTTAAAATTCGTTTATTTCATTAATTAAATCAAATTATATTTATTTTAATATTTTTAATATCTTTTATTTGATATTTCTATTAATTAAACAATTACAGCATCACTATTACGCATGTTTTTAAGTAAATTATTTAGTCTATAAAAATTAAAAAGAAATTATTTTGATGAATATAAATTTATTATCTTTAAAATTAATATTTATAGTCTAATTTATCTTCTGTATAACCCTATAATAAACATGATTTAGTTATTAAAAATATGAGTATGGCATTTTTAGCTTATCTTTAAATAAAATATAATAAATATCATTTTCTTACCCAAGTGGATCAAAAAGGTTATAATGTTTTCCTAAGGTTGGTTTTGGTAGAAAATCAATCATACAATTAAATTAGTACTAGTATTAAGGTAATTATAACATTATTTTAACCCTTAATTACCTGATTTACCCTTAACTGTGGTAATTAAAATATTACTAAATTTACTATTTATATGTCCCAAAATAAATGAAATATATTTAAATAATTTTAAACCACTGATTCCAAATATGGAATTTATTTTTAAAAATTCAAAACATAAATTTCAAATAAATTAATTTAAAACTAATCTCATTGATGGGGTGAGAAAACGGGTTATTAAAGTCTAAACATGCAAAAGATTGAAAAGTTTTTTTATCAAAAATCAATATAAAATTGATGCCAATGACCTAAATTATATTAAATGATAAAAAAATAATATATTTATACTTTAAAACTGTTCAATAATATAATTTAAAAGTATAAATTATTTTTATGAAAAAATTTGTTTCAATTAAAATATAGTATTTTTCACTATTCATCAAAACATGACACTTACTAAAAAATATAAAAAAATTTAACGAAAGAAAATTTTTATACTAATATTTAAAATAATAATTTTTTTTCAAATATAATATATAAAAGTTTCGAAATTTGGATTTAAATTAGGTTCACCATTAAAGGCGGTAAAACAATTTTTATAAAAGAAATATAGGTTTTTATGTGTAATATTGGGTTTTTTCTTATCTTATTCCTATAAAATATATTATATGAATATAAAAAATGTTTTATTGAATATATAACATATATATTTCATTAATTTCATTCTCTAATAGTAATTAATTTAATTTATTAAGATAAAATGACTTTTTGATCATAAAAATGGTTCTTTATAAAAACAATTCCTATAGATTCAGTTGGTTCCTATATTGATTTCAAATTATTTTGTAACCAATTAATTTAACCATATATTTTCATCAGTTAATTAATACTATTCATAATCTCCAACTTAATGGCTATTTTATATCTTATTCTATTAAATAATAATATTTTAATAATATATTGTTGTTCAATAAAACTCGCCCTTGCATGTAATGCAAGACAACTCATTGTTGTTTGTAGCATAATATTATCATGGTGTTGTATACAACTTAAGATATTAAAGAAATTGAATTTATCTAGGAATAGATATACTTTAAAATATTGGAGTGTTACATTATCCTCTCCAATAAATTTCATCCTCACAATTCAAACTCATGATTGAAAAATAGGGTTTTAACCTTTCAAAATATATTTGTTGAAATCCCATATCGGAAAAAGGATCAATGAGACCTCCACTTTAAAATAAATAAATGGAATTATTAAGTTCACTAGAGATAAAACATACTAGGGTTTCATATAATAAAACATGGACATAGCAGAGAAATCTAACCTTCATGTTCTGATGGAGAGTGATAGAGAACCTGGTTAGGAGAATGGTAACAATCACAAAGCTATAAATAAGTGATGATCTAAGGGGCAATTTGATTCACTGGAAAATAAGTTCCTAGGATAACATTTTTATTTCAAGATATTCTCCCTATAGTTGAGTAATTTATTTACTTCATAGACTAATAACATAAGGAAACATACTTACTATATAAGTAGAGTTTCATCCTTTAATCAATTTCCACCACAAACTTATCTTTTCTCCAAATGATGAGTATTTAAGATGAATTTTTTTATGCCTGTAGATTTAGAATCAACTTCTAAGGATCATAAAATCCAAAAAAGTATAACTATATATTCCTCCGGTCATTATACATTAACCAAGACCAAAATGGTTGGGATAAGATAAGATAATTCCCCAAAAAGAATCTCCAAAATTCAATAGTAAAACCCAAAGTTTAACATAGATCATTCGAATAACAATCCTTACTCAAAAATATTCTAGGATAGGATTGAAACCTAAAAATAATAATGATATGATCATATAGTCTTCCAAATAAAAGTAGTCACTCTTAAAAAAATTAATTTTCTAAATATCATAATCTCCAAGGTTTTCTAACCATTTCCATAAATAACCTGAATCACCATAAGTCCACAATAAAATATTATTTGACTCCAAAATACAATTAAAAAATTTTTCCTCAAAATATTATATTTACCTTAATATAATAAGATTTCCAAAATCGAAAATTTCTTCAGAAATAACAGTAATCACTTAGTCACTAAATCATTTTCTAATCCCAAGGTTATGATAAAATGCCTTTATCCATTAGATATTTTAACTAAAAAAATTCCATGCTAACCCAAAATTCACATAGGATAGTGGAAGGAGTTTTACCCTTATCACTATTAGGATGTGGGTTTAAAAACTATGGCCTTACTGGATGTGATGGGTTGTCCTTTTTCTAAAACCATTTTAATATAACTCCTAAACAATATGATGGAGATCCATGAAATGACATTAATCACTAAATAGACTTTTAACTATGGTTTTTCATACAAATCTAATACATAAATACTCCAAACATTTATTTACATAGAGGTCCTCCCTTGGTCTAGATTTTATCCTATAGAATATGATATTGACTCAAGTAATTCATAGGTTCCCCATATTTAAGGAAATGAACTACAAATGCATTCTTATGATGAGTTTTATTTCCCTCTATTGTAACCTTCATTTTTTCCCGGAAATTATTTTCCTTATGTCATTATTTCGCGCACATAAAACGTTTATTCATTACATTGAGACACTTTCATATGTTTTCTATTCTATATTTCTTGTATGATTTAAATCGATCCTTCTTTTTACCAGGTCTCCACCACCGGAGCTCATATAAATCTCGGTTCCTCTCTTCTTTGATGAGTTTCTGAGTTGGTTAAGGTATATGTTTCTAATAATAATTTGAGAAAAGTTATTATGAATTAACATGATATATTTCACTTTTATAAACATCCCATTTTTTTCTCATCACCACCACATATTTTACCATGTTAAATGTTAACATGACTCCTTCGAGTTCCATCCATTGACTAAAATTAGAAAGCATAGTGTGAGTAATAATAGTCATAGTGAGAAAAATGTATAATCATTTATAAAATATCATGACACCTTATTTTCAATCTAAAACACCTTATTTTTAATCTATGTTATTCATTTTCATCATATATTCAAATACTTCATAATGGTTTGTAAGGAAAATGTTAATTATCTTAAGCATATCTCCCGGGAGTGACAAGCCAGGTGTGTAGTAAAGCCCATTATTGTGTACCAGGTTATGCTGAGTCTAGATTGATGCACCTTTTTAGAGTTGTTATCTCTGGTAAATTTGGTCTAGAACCATGTACACTTATAGTATCCATATAAGGATGTATTTCAAGGAAGACCCACATAATCTCTACCTTACGAAAACTCTAGGATGTTCTTATATACTTGTCCTCAAAGTCTATATTATGATTATGTTCTCTAATCTAGGTTTTATAAATAAAGTTTTTAAAAATTCTACTAAACTTGATCTCATACCAAATATAACGACCCCGAATCTATTAACTCAGAGCTAGTGCCTCACTTTATAACATTGGCATAGATGCATGATTCAAATCCCAAAGGGCCGATTAATTTAGCAGTTTTGGAAAATAGATTACATACATGAACCTTACATTACAGTTTAAAACATAAAATATAACATAGATAATCCATTGAACACCATGAATATCCTATATTAACCCTAAATTTTATTCATAATATACATCTTCGCATCCTTAGAAAATAAAAAATAAAAAGGGGTGAGCTCATATGCTTAGTAAGGGTAAATAATACAGTGAAAACTATCATAAATAAACATAACCTTTTAAGTCAAGGTGTATAACTAAAACATAAGACTTTTAAAAATAATATTGATTATAATATAGAAATGATAAATAAAATAATTCCATATAAACATTCACACTGATATTCTACAAGATAAATAATCACATGTAGTATCAATAAGTAATCTCATAATGAGGGAATGCATAATGTCGGGAATCATAAACATATTGTCAAGGATTCGCCCAAGAAACCATACATAATTGGGTAAAAACTCAAACTATTTTTTCTTATGAGGACTACCAATGAATCTAGGTGAAATATAGGGCTCATCTTCTCACTTACTAAGTCCAATGCATTCCTCGTATGAAAAGGGTGAAAGATAACCAACAAAAACATTCATATTAAAACTAGCATATGAAATTTTATTACTTAAATCATAAACCAAGAATGGTATAAAAATAGAACATCCACAATAATAAACCATTCAATAAAATATGATAAATTATATTATAATATTTTAACCTCAATCAATAATAATATCCAACAAAAGATGTTAACATAGATGAAAATACTCTAATAAAATCATTAAAAATATCTTGAGAGAAATACCCCTTTTTACTTTGAAATAATTTATTTAAAATCCATTAAATTATAAAATAAAACATTTCATTTGAAAATAAACCTGTAACCTTGTAAGGGAATCTTCAAAACATTAAGTCATCATAGAGGTGGAAAAATCCGCTCACGTAGCATAAGTTAAAAAAACATGCCTTTTGTCAAAAAATTCATGAAGTACCTCTTTTGGAAAAAACAAATTCCTTTCAATACACTTTATAAAAATTCATACATGGGTAAAAAGGTCATTATAAAATTTTAGTATAATAATAAAAAAAGTTCAGAAGCCATTTTTAAGAAATATGGGCATGGATGATAAGTATTCCTTAATAGATACTTATTTATAAAAAATACTGAATAAAAATGAGATTGTGAAATTAACCCTTACCACTTTATAATCAGTAGAATCGTATGCCCCGTGTAATAAATAAAATTATATGGATATGAAAATATCATAATATTCAGGATAATACTCCTAAAATACATTCATGGGAAGTATATTACCACACAGAAGAAATAATTAGTGTATAATGTATGTTTCCAATAGAGAAAAAAGTGATACGAAATACCTTATTACTAGAGTAACTTTTGAATCATGATCCCCAGGAAATATAAACATAAATTAATGTTTTAATATCATTAAATATATTAAATTAATGATATATTATTTTATAGATCAGTATATACACCACATAAAATAAGTGATTGGTTAATATGGCATGTATCTCATGAAATTAAAAGGTGAGATGAAATTCCATTACCTTATACTTTCCTTTAGTTTAATTTGATTTAACCTATAGTATAATGGTTTAAAACATGTTACTAATTTATAATAGTACCATATACATATTTATGATATCATATATGATATTCTTATATTATCTTTTCACCCATTTGTTAATAATATTTTATTATTAATATTGTTTCAGGTGTTAACTGCTTTATTTTCTTATGTTTGTTTTGTCATGTTATTCATGATTATTATGAATAGGATATATTTTATCCATATAAATAGTTATATTAAGTTCATAAATATTATATTCACTAATCATATATATTTTTATAATCTTTCTTTAATTTTTAACATGGAGAATGAATCTCATCGTGTTGTGGAGAGGACAGACAGTATGTACGTATGAGCAACGATATCATTCCTTCAATGAAAAAGTTGTAAGAAATTTTGATGGAATATTAATTATAAATAATCATTATCATTTAATATTTATTATTTATATCCATTATATTCATAATTATACCCATACAAATAAAGTGGTGATCAAAAAAATACACCACGCCATGGAGATGGTAAGTCATACGTACGCACACGTGGTGATATTGTTTTTCATAGGATGGATAAAAAGAGTAATATGGTTGTTCCATAATCATAATAAAATCTTAGTATATATATTATACTATATTTATTATTTTATAATGTAAAAAACATGTGAATATAATTTATAAGAATAAATAATTTTTAAAGAGTTGGTAAAGATGATTACCTCTTCTTTAAGAACCTTCTTTGGATCCTCTCTTAGGGACAATAGGGTAGGTATTTTGAGAATAATATAACATATAGGATGTTTATATGGAAGTTTATGATGGAAATTGGTATGGTGTTTTTTATATATAATGTTAAAATTGGTGTGAGGATGTCAGGGGGATGTTCCCTTTATAAGATAGGGGAGGGGTACTTTAGGTAACTATCAAAATATTAAATTTGTAACAACCCGAGATTTTATGAAAAATATTCTTTTAATTTCATTTATGTCTTGTGTTGTAAGTTACACCAAAATTTTCTTGTGCTATAGGGAACACCGTATTAGCTTATATTATATGCAAACACTATTCTTAGCTTGTGTTACACGCAATCACGACCATTCTCGATAACATGTGTAGTACGCAATACCAGATTTCACTAAACAATGATATATTGTTATAATATTATTATGGACTAGCCGTTATAAATAGTATTAACTAGATTTTGAATTTTATAACATTATTAATCATCTTACACATTTTCTAGAACATTGTATGAGAACAAAATAAATTTTTCAGGTAAATTAAGTATTTTTCAAAAAATGCAATTTTGTCGCCTTTTGATGGTGCACCCACATTAAATCTAGTTTTTTACTTTTTTATAAGTTCAATTTGACAATATAAAATTCTTCTTTGGAATCAGGATATAAAAATTAACTTTGGATAAAATTTTCATATTATTCCGATAACTTTTATATTTTAATGAATAGTAAAAACACGGTATATTTTAATTAAAAACAACTTTTTTCATCATAATAATTTATATAGTTAAATTATAATATTGAATAGTTTTAAAGTATAAATAGAATATATTTTTACCATTTAATATATTTTAAGTCATTAGCATCGATTTTACATTGAATTCATAGGTAAAATCATTTCGATCTTTTGCAATATTTTAACTTTTAAAACTCGTTTTCTTAACAACGATATTAATTTTAAATTAATTTATGAAACTTATTTGATTTGAATTTGGAGAAATTATTTCCATATTTGGAATCATTAGGTCCAAATAATGTTAATATGCTACGTTTTATTTTTAGTCATTATGAATAGTAACTATAGTAAATTTTATTTACCATAGTTAAAGGTAAATCGAGATAATTAAGTGTAAATATAATATTATAAAATTACCCTAACACTTGTCCTAAAATAATTGGATGATTATATTTTACCCTAAATAATACATGGGTCGAAATGGAATCTAATGGAACCCACTTGTATTTGATTAAGACCTTTTATTTAGTTTATTTAAAGGAAAGTGAAATGTCTCACTCAAACTTTAATAATTAGATTATTTTTAATATATTGTTATATAGAATATAAATTAGATTATAAATAATCATTTTAAATCTAAAATGTCTTTATTTATCATGGTAATTTATTTTTTATTTTTAAGATTTATTTAATTACCTTATTATCTTATACATTAATGATGCATAAATTATTTATTTAGTGAAAAATCAATAATATAGTTTTTATTGAAATATTAATACATATCAACAGGACAAAAAATATATAAAAAACTTTTAATTAGTGTATATATAAACAATAATCAACCACTGGCCTAATTTTTTACCATTTGGATCCTTATAAAGGAGATTATGACACTTATATTATTTTATTTTAAATGATTCCAAAGTTGTCACCTTCATAATTTAATAAATATAATAATTTACATGTTGTGATTTTGAAATGATAAATTCGAGTAAAAGTATTATTATGAACTATATGAGATTTATCTTCATCATAGTATTTTATTTTTAATTTTTATGCAACAAATAAGTATACTAAATAATTATACAAAAACGATGTAGTAATTATTTTATTAAGAAAAATATAAAATAAATGGTTTTAAAAATATTAAGATAAATATTATATGAACTATTTATGTGATACAATAATTTTCTAAATAAATATGGCATGTTATTAATCTATTAAATATTTTAATTCTAACATATATTCTGTGGGGAGTTTATTTAAATTCAAATAAATGAATAGTGTCAAAATTGAAAATATTGTTATTTTATAAAAATATCATAATATAAAATTGTTTAAAAATCACAAAAATATTTAAAAATTATAATTTAACATTTATATGGTATAACATGTCATAAATTATTCAATTTTGTAAAATTCACAACACATAAGTAATTATTTATAACAATTTAAAAATTAGAATTTTATTACCACAAATAAAATTAAATAGATTAAATAAAGATAAATCAAGTTGATAATGTTTAAAATAAATTCCCAACATGTCTAGATTTTATTGGTTGATTATATTACAACCATATATCATCTAATATTTGGATTTGAGTTTTTATAGTAGGTTTTTAAGTGGGATTGAATTTACTATAAATTAATACTTCTTATGTTTCCAAAGGTTCCCCTCTCCTCCCTTATAAAAAGTGCACCCCTTCCCACTTCTCTTCACACCATTTTGAGCCTTAAATCTCGTCCAAGACCAGCCCATTTCCCTTATAAACTTCCCTAGAAACATTATAATGGTTATGGTATCCTCAAAAGACCAACTCTAGGGCCTTAAGAGGAAGCTTAAAAGAGGTGTGTCGAAGAAAAGGTAATCTCTTCTACCGATTATTTCAAGTTTCTTTCTTCTTCAACTTATTCTTATTTATTTATTTAATCATAAATTAATAAAATAAGTGTCACTAATATACTGATATGTTATTATAAATATGAAAAAACCCTATTTCACCTTCTATCCATCCTATGAAAAACTAAATCACCGTGCGTGCATACGTACGGAATACCGCCTTCACACCGTGGTGTAATCTGTTTTTCCACAACCACCTTTCTTGGATGGGTATAATGGTGTAAAGAATAACTATATATTGTTATTATAACATCATACTGATTCTGAGATATTATATCATCCACTACAATTCAATTCAATAATTATGGGAACGATATCAACGCTCGTGCGTACGTACGGATTACCGTCTCCACGACGCGATGAGATTCATTCTCCATGATAACCACTCGTGAATGATTATAAAGTATATATAATGAATAATAATGAAATATATGACATGATAAAGCTACTGTAGTTATTTATATATGTTTGTGTATGTGTCATCTACTTACTTCCATTCAAGTCAATAAGGAAAAGAAAACAGCGTTCATGCGTACGTACGGCCTACCGTCTCCATTAACGGTGTATTTCATCTCATTAATCTATCTATTATATATATATACTGAATATATATGATATATAAATAATTATTTACATTATTTAAGTAATTAAATAATGATATAAGTAATAATAATATCAAAAACAACAAGTCCAAACACGTACGATAAATAAAACGATTTTACCCAAAACACTGATTTAACATGGAATTTACAAAAGAATGGGTAATATAAAGTCATAAGTGAACCATTTATGATATCATAACAATGAATATGATTCTGTAATAAGTAAATGACATTATTTTAATAATTATACAAGAGGTTCTGATATGTACGAATCATATCAAACATAAGGTAAGGGATAACTTTTCCAATCTCGTTTTTATCCGAGATTGTTTATTCGTAAGTATTTACTGGGGTTATATTTATCATTCATGTCCCTATTTTATAAAAATAGTTTCATGTATTTTTAATGACCTTTTTACCCATTTTTTACTTTTACCGAATGTTATGGAAGGAATATTTCTTTTTTTTACCATACAAGGAACTTTTTGACTTTTCCGACAAAAGTACGAGGAGAATGTTTTTTTTAACTTAAACAGCATGAACGGATTTTTACGATTTCATAACGCCTTATTTTCAAGAAGAATACTCTACAATATTTCATGATTATTTTCAACAAAATCCTTTTCTTTTAAAATTTCATGGAATTTTGTGAAAAGAAATTGATTTTTAAGAAGAATGGATATTTTCCTCAACAATTCATTCCAAGTGTTTTGTCTAAACTATTTTCCATCTAAGATGACATTATTTAGTATGATTATGTTTCAAGTATAATGTCTCAATTATTTACATGGTTTTATTCTTTTTATGATGAAATGATATCCATTTGTTTTATATGTATTACGTTATGATGGGATGATGTTTATGAAACCCATTTTATTCTTTGGGTTATGATGAATGATTTATGTTTATTTTGTGGCACAAGTAAGAATGATTTCATTATGAGATGGGTGGGACCTATGTATACCTCCAATTAATTGGGTAAAGATTTATATATCATGAGATATACATGTTTGGAATGGTAATTTAATCTGGTTCAGTGTTACAGGACTGGAACGAGGAGTGAACTCGATTCAGAATGGGGCTTTATCCACCAAGATGGTCTTGGAAGCAATGTATTTTCTACTATGGAAATAATATCATGTGCTTAATGGTTTTCTACAATTACATGATTTATTCCCATGATATTTTATGATGATTGATGTTCCATTATGATCTATGCCTTACATACTGCCATGGTTTATGTCATTGCTCAAGATTTTGATGTTTAAACATTATGTTTATGTTTTTAAGTTCAAATGTATATGGTTTGTTTTATTTTCTCCATGCTTAACCTTACTGAACATTTTATCTCACCCTTTATATGTTTTATTTTCCCCAAGATATAAAGAAAGGTCTTAGGTAAGAAAACAAAAGAGAAATATCTTTATGGGAGATGTTGAAGATCTTTCACCTGATTAGAAGATTATGTTCCGAGTTTCCAAAGACACAAAACTATTACAGTCCTTGAGTGTTGGTTTTTGTTATGTATTAAGTATTCCTAAAAATTAATGTAATGTCCATTTATTTCAAGCTTTGGGTCTCTACTATTGGTATCAGAGGAAAGGATTAGTCAACCTTTGGAAACTAGGAAATGAAAACTTTAGTGAGATCCCTAGAGATATTTCTAAGGTATGTCTAGGGATGTCCCTAAGGTTAAGTATAAGTATAGATTATAGTCCTAGAATTATGTTAACGACCTTATAATTTAACCTAAGATGTTAGATATTTAATGTACTCCCCCTTGATTATGATTTTTTCCTCTCACACTATTCTTTTTGAGTTTTAGAAAATGGCTGGAAACAGGAAGATTCACGATAATGGAGGATATGTTGGACAATGGAATGATATTATTCACGAGAAACCAAATGAAATTGGATCTGGAAGTCCACATATCATTATTATACCTAATTAGAAATCTCATAATATGATCAATAATCTCAACTTTGGTAAGTTTCCTGACTCAGCTAATAAGAGGAAGATGGAGTTTCATGATGATCATAGAGGAAAGAAAGTTCAATTTCCCTCATGTAAATCATGTGGGGAGAGGAATCAAGGAGAATGTTTTAATGGAACTAAAAGATGATTTGGGTGTGGAAAAGAAGGACACAAATCCAGTAATTGTAAAGGAAAATATCCAGTTAACACCATGGACAAGGATAATGGTATTTCTAAGACATCAACAATTATTAAATGTTTTAAATGTGGAATGTATGGGCATTATGCAAACCAATTCCCTAAGGGAAAGTATCATGAAGAGAATCATCATGGTCGTATGGGTAGTATTTATGTTGATGATGATGAAGAGACTACAAATGATATGTGAGATGAAATAATTGTTGAAGCTCAGTCAATGGTTTAAGAAGGTAGTGGAATGATTGTATGTTTATCAAGAGTTATGTTGTATAGGTAATTTAATGGTACTATGGAATAAAGAAACATCTAAGGATTGTTACACTGTTGTTTTCCTAAAGTATTTGAACGTATATGTAGAATGGTACCGGTAACCATGAAAGGTTATTCAGATATTTTTAGAAGGTAGATGATATGTGCATAATGAAAGAATAAAGAGATAATGAGATGTTTGATAGTATTAATGAGATCATGACTGGTATAAGGACAATGTGATATCATGGTTTGAGTATACAGATTTTTGGGATTTTGGTATGTGGAACGAGTTAACTTTTTACAACTTTCATGTTTTCACTAAGGTTCAATGGGTATTCATTTTTAAATAGAATACAAGATTAAGGTATTCACATGTTTGGAATGTGATCAACAAGATATATCTTGTGATATATGAGGGATAAATGATGGTATTCGCGTGCTTGTTATACGACCTTTTTAGTAATCGTTCCCTTTATACTATGAGTTTGGAAATAAGTACTTTGGATAAGTCTAATGATTGGAATGGATTATGTTGAACATAAGTTAGTATTGTTTAAAACTAGAAATATTTTCGATATTATTGATGGAATGTTATAATGATGTAGTTTTAGAAAAAGGGATAACCTGCAGGATAGGCGACAACCCGTCTCGTCAGAAAAGGCTGTGAGAATCGAACATACAACCGAAGTGTGACATGCCTTTATCGCCTACCACTGGCCTACAAGAAGTCCCTGGTTATTAGAAACTAGTTTTATTTTATTAATAAGTATGATAGATGAAGTATAAGTCCATTTTTGGAATCATATACGATTAACCTCACTATAGATGGACTTATGTATATTTGATAACTTTTTTTACCCTTTTGTTTGAAATAGATGGAATGACCCATCATTCTATCACATGATCTGCTAACACTTCAATAATGACAAATTCAACTTCATTTCTTTAAGAGATTAAGTGGAAATTTTTCAAGTCATAAACAACGGTGAGATTGTACCGAAATAAAGTAAGTATTTCTTCTAATTCAAATTCTTCAACTTTAGGGAAATGATCTTAAAAACCAAAAATGTTGTCCTAGTCCTATCATAGCTGATGAATCAAATGGTACCTTAGATCATCACAAATTTATGGCTTTGTGACTGTTGGATTCTTCATAGCCATGTCCTCTACCACTCTCCATCATAACTTGATGGTTAGATTTCTCTTCCATATCCATATTTTCACCTATGTTCTCCTATGTGGAAACCCAGTGATTAGTTAATTTGGGTAACCATTACATTTCATACTTTTGTTTTTAAGGATAAGTTTTAGTATTCCTTTTTACGATGTGGGTTTCTATGAAAAAAACTCTCATGTAATAAACCATTTATAACCCCGACGAATTTCGAGGGCGAAATTCATTTTAAGGGGGGTAGAATGTAACACCCTGAGATTTTATGAAAAATATTCTTTTAATTTCATTGATGTCTTATGTTGTACATTACACTAAAATTATTTTGTTCTATATGCAACACTGTATTAGATTATATTATACACAAACACTATTCTTGGTTTGCACTACACGCAATCACGACCTTTCTCGATAGCGTGTGTAGTACGCAATACCGGATTTCACTAAAAAACGATATATTGTTATAATATTATTATGGACTAGCCGTTATAAATATTATTAACTAAATTTTGAATTTTATAACATTATTAATCATATTGAACATTTTCTAGAACATTGTATGATAACGAAATAAATTTTTCAGGTAAAATAAGTATTTTTCAAAAAATGCAGTTTTGTCGCCTTTTGATGGCACACCCACATTAAATCTTGTATTTGACTTTTTTATAAGTTCAATTTGAAAAAAATAAAATTATTCTTTGGAATCAGGATATAAAAATTTACTTTGGATAAATTTTTCATATTATTTCGATAACTTTCATATTTTAATGAATAGTAAAAACACGCTATATTTTAATTAAAAAAACTTTTTTCATCATAATAATTTATATGGTTAAATTATAATATTGAATAGTTTTAAAGTATAAATATAATATATTTTTACCATTTAATATAATTTAAGTAATTGTCATCGATTTTACATTGAATTCATAGGTAAAATCATTTCGATCTTTTGCAAGATTTTAACTTTTTAAACTCATTTTCTTAACAACGGGATTAATTTTAAATTAATTTCTGGAACTTCTGTGATTTGAATTTGGAAAAATGGATTCCATATTTGGAATCAGTTGGTACAAATTATGTTAATTAGCTACTTTTTATTTTTATTCATTATGAAAAGTAACTACGATAAATTTTATTTATCATAGTTAAAGGTAAATCGAGGTAATTAAGGGTAAATATAATATTATAAAATTACCCTAACACTTGTACTAATATAATTGGATGACTATATTTTACCCTAAATCATACTTGGGTCGAAATGGAATCTAATGGAACCCACTTGTATTTGATTAAGACCTTTTATTTAGTTTATTTAAAGGAAAGTGAAATGTCTCACTCAAAATTTAATAATTAGATTATTCTTAATATATAGTTATAGAGAATATAAATTAGATTATAAATACTAATTTGAAAGATAAAATGTTTTTCTCTATAATGTTAATTTATTTGTAATTTTTAATAGTTATTTAATTACCTTATTATCTTATACATTAATGATGCATAAATTATTTATTTAGTGAAAAATCAATAATATAGTTTTTATTAATATAGTAATACATATCAAAAGGCCCAAAAATCGAAAAAAACTTTTTTTTAGTGTATATATAAACCATAATCATCCACTGGCCGAATTTTTGACCATTTGTGTCCTTATAAAGGCAATTATGACACTTATGTTATTTTATTTTAAATGATTCCAAAGTTGTCACCTTCATAATTTAATAAATATAACAATTTACATGTTGTGATTTGGAGATGATAAATTCAAAAAAAGTGTTATTATGAAATATTTGATATTTATATTCATAATATTATTTTATTTTTATTTTTTATGCAACAAATAAGTATATTAAATAATTATACAAAAACGATGTAGTGATTATTTTATTAAGAAAAATATCAAATAAATGGTTTTAAAAATATTAAAATAAATATTATATGAACTATTTATGTGATCCAAGAATTTTATAAGTAAATATTACATGTTATTAATCTATTAAATATTTTATTTTGAACATATATTTTGTGTGGATTTTATTTAAATTCAAATAAATTAATAGTGTCAAAATTGACACTATTGTTATTTTATAAAAATAACATAATATAAAATTGTTTAAAAATCACAAAAATATTTAAAAATTATAAATTAAAATTTATATGGTCTAAAATGTCCTAAATTATTAAATTTTGTACAATTAACAAAACATAAGTAATTATTTATAACAATTTAAAAATTATAATCTTATTACCAAAAATAAAATTAAATAGATTAAATAAGGATAAATCAAGTTGATAATGTTTAAATTAAATTTCCAACATGTCTAAATTTTATTTCTTGATTATATTAAAACCCTATATCATATAATATTCTGATTTGAGTCATTTTTGGAGGTTTTTAAGTGGGGTTGAATTTATTATAAATTAATACTTCTTATGTTTCCAAAGGTGCCTCTCTCCTCCCTTATAAAAAGGGCACCCCTTCCCACTTCTCTTCACACCCTTTTGAGCCTTAAAACTCGGAAATCCCCTAACCATTTCCATTCTCAACTTCCCTAGAAACATTATAGTGGTTCTGGTCTCCTCAAAAGACCAACTCTAGTGCCTTAAGAGGAAGCTTAAAAGAGGTGCGTCGAAGAAGAGGTTATCTCTTCTACCGATTCTTTAAAGTTTCTTTCTTCTTAAACTTCTTCTTATTTATTTGTTTCATCATAAATTAATAACATAAGTATCACTCATATACAGATATGTTATTATAAATGTTAAACAACCCTATTTCACCTTCTATCCATCCTACGAAAAATGAAATCACTGCACCTGCATACGTATGGAATACCGTCTCCACGCCGTGGTGTAATCTGTTTTTCCACCACCACCTTACTCGGATGGTTATAATGGTGTAAATAATAACTTTATATTATTATTATAACATCATACTAATTTTGAGATATTATATCATCCACTCCAATTCAATTCAATAATTATTTGAATGATATCATCGCTAGTGCGTACGTACGGATTAACGTCTCCACGACGCGACGAGATTCATTCTTCATGTTAACCACTAAAGAATGATTATAAAGTATATATAATGAATAATAATGAAATATATGACATGATAAAGCTATTGTATTTATGTATATATATATGTGTGTGTTTCATCTACTTACTCCCATTCAAGTCAATAAGGAAAAGAAAACAGCGTTCATGCGTACGTACGGTCTACCGTCTTCATGAACGGTGTATTTCATCTCATTCTTCTATCTATTATATATATATATATACTGAATATATGTGATATATAAATCATTATTTACATTCTGTAAGTAATTAAATCATGATATAAGTAATAATAATATCAAGAACAACAAGTCCAAACACGTACGATAAATAAAATTAGTTTACCAAAAACAATGCTTTAACATGGAATTTACAAAAGAATGGGTAATATAAAGTTATAAGTGAGCCATTTATGATATCATAACAATGCATATGATTCTCTAATAAGTAAATGACATTATTTAAATAATTATACAGGAGGTTCGGATACGTACGAAGCATATCGGACATAAGGTAAGGGATAACTTTTCCAATGTCATTTTTAGCCAAGATTGTTTATTCGTAAGTATTTACTGGGGTTATATTTGTCATTCATGTACCTGTTTTCTTAAAATATTTTCATGTATGTTTAAAGTCCTTTTTACCCGTTTTTGGCTTTTACCAAGTGTTATGGAAGGAATCTTTCTTTTGTTTACCATATAAGGAACTTTTTGACTTTTCCGACAAAAGTATGAGGAGAATATTTTTTTAACTTATACGGCATGAAAGGATTTTTACGGTTTCATAACGCCTTATTTTCAAGAAGCTTAATCTATAATATTTCATGATTATTTTCAACAAAATCCTTTTCTATTAAAATTTCATGGCATTTTTTTAAAATAAAATGATTTTGAAGAATAAAGGATATTTTCCTCAAGAATTCATTTCAAGTGTTTTGTCAAAACTTTTTTCCATCTAAGATGACATTATTTAGTATGATTATGTTTCAAGTATAATGTCCCTATTATTTTCATGGTTTTATTCTTTTTATGATGAAATGATATCCATTTTTTTTATATGGATTACGTTATGATGGGATGATGTTTATGAAACCCATTTTATTCTTTGGGTTATGATTAATGATTTATGTTTATTTTGTGGTAAAAGTAAGAATGATTTAATTATGAGATGGGTGGGACCTATATCTCCCTCCAATGAATTGGATAAATATTTATATCTCATGAGATAGACATGGTTGGAATGGTAAGTTTATCTGGTTCAGTGTTACAGGACTAGAATGAGGAGTGAACTCAATTCAGAAAGAGACTTTGTCCACTAAGATGGTCTTGGCAACAATGCCTTGGATACTATGGAAATCATATCATGTGCATAAATGGTTTTCCACAATTACATGAATTATTTCCATGTTATTTTATTATGATTAATGTTCCATTATGATCTATGCCTTACGTACTGCCATGTTTTATGTCATTGCTCAAGATTTTGATGTTTAAACATTATGTTAATGTTTTTAAGTTCAAATGTATATGGTTTGTTTTATTTTTTCCATGCTTACCCTTACTGAGCATTTGAGCTCACCCTTTATATTTTTTCTTTTCCCCAAGATATAAAGAAAGATTTTAGGTAAGAAAACAATAGGGGAAGATATTTATGGGAGATTTTGAAGATCTTTCACCATGATTAGAAGATTATGTTCCGAGTTTCCAAAGACACTAAACTATTACTATCCTAGAGTGTTGGTTTTTGTTATGTATTAAGTATTCCGCAAAGGTAATGTAATGTCCACATACGTCAAGCTTTGGGTCTCTACAAAATTAATATAAATTTATTTTCGATTTAAAATGGATTCAATGTGAGTTATTTTAAATATGGGATGATTATGTGTCTAAGTAATCTCAAACAATTATTTTTAAACATTTTTATATTATGTTATTAACCTTATCTTCTAGATTTAACTCTTATTTAAACTCTTTAACTCTTATCATGACAACATGGTTTTTTACTCTTCAGGGATAATATATTTACAATAAATTTTCAAAAGAATCCCAAGTTGATCATTGATGACTTATTTAACCGTATTATACTTAGTTAGCTGAAATTTATTTTTTTATGAATTTTATATTATTTAATAAAATATTATTTATTTTAAAGTATCATTTATGTTAATTTTCATACTATTTAATATTTGTCCCTTTAAAAATATCATAACAACTTTATAACATCAAAAAAAACTTCTAATATATTAATAACATTTCTAATTTATCTATAAATTTTTTTTATTTCATTAATTAGGTCAAATTATATTTATTTTAATATTTTTAATATCATTTATTTGATATTTCTATTAATTAAACAATCACAGCATCATTATTATGCATGCCTTTAATTAAATTATTTATACTCTAAAAATTAAAAAAATTTATCATGATGAATATAAATTTATTATATTTTAAATGACTATTTATAGTTGAATTTATCTTTTGTATAACCTTATACTAAAAATTATTTAGTTATTAAAAATATGACTATGGAATTTTTAATTGTTCATTAAATAAAAGATAATAAATGAAATTTTATTACCTTAGTGGATTAAAAAGGTTATAATTTCACGATAAGGTTTATTTTTGTCTAAAACCACTCATACAATAAAATAAGTACAAGTTTTAGGGTAATTATAACATTTTTTACCCGTAATTTTCTAATTTACCCTCAACCGTGGTAATTAAAATATTACTAAATTTACTTTTCATATGCCCAAAAATAAAATAAAACTATTTAAATAATTTTCACCCACTAATTAAAAATATGGAATCCATTTTTTAAAATTCAAAACACAAAATTTTTAGTAATTAATTAAAAATTAATCACATTGACGGAGTGAAAAAATAGGTTATGAATGTTTAAACAAGAAAAAGATTGAAATATTTTTATATCTAAATTCAATGTAAAAATGATTCCAATAATATAAATTTTATTAAATGATAAAGAAACTTGTTATACTTTTAAACCATTCAATAATATAAGTTAAAACTATAGATTTTTTTTTATAAAAAAATGTTTTCAACTAAAATTTAGTATTTTTCACTATTCATAAAAACATAAAACTTATCAAAATATATCAAAGAAATTTTAACATAATAAATTTTTATATTACACTTTAAAATAAGAAGTTTATTTTTTCAAATATAATATATAAAAGGATCAAAAAAATTATTTAAAATTGGTTTCCCATTAAAAGACGGTTAAACTATTTTTATACAAAATATAGGTTTTTAGGTGTAATATTAGGTTTGTTCTTATCTAATGCCTATAAAATCTATTATATTAATATCAAAAATATTTAATTAAATATATAACATATATATTTCATTAATAACATTCTCTAATAGTAATTAATTTAATTTATTATGATAAAATGACTTTGTGAGCATAAAAATAGTTCTTTGTAAAAAAATCCAATATATTCATTTAATTCCTATGTTCACTATGAATTAATATTTAAATAATGGATTTAAACATATATTATAACAAGTTATTTAATACTATTTATAACTTCCAAATTAACATCTAGGTTATATCTTATTATTTTAAATAATAATAATTTAATAATATGTTGTTGTTTGGTAAAACTCGTTCATGTGTGTAACGCAAGCCAACTCATTGGTGTGTGTAGATTAATCTTATACTGGTGTTTAATAAAATATAAGCTATTAAAGAAATTGAATTTATTTAAGAATAGACAAACATTAAAATCTTGGGGTGTTACAAAAGGGTATTTTAAAATTTCTTTGACATTCGGGATTCTAAAATCTCTTGTTCAAGGTTTTTTCAAAGATATCATGCCCCCCACCCACCTATTGTTAAAGGAATTTTTATTCAACCTTTATGAATCATGAAAGGAATCATCTGATACATTAAAAAGTGATTTTACAGGTTTTCTAATCATGGTCTCTCTCAATTTGGATAATAATCTTGAGTTGATGTGTGATGAAAAAAAATTATTATTGGAGTTTCTCTAGGAAGAGAAGTTTGGAATATTTTTCAGCATATATATTATGAAATTTTTACTCTCAATGAGTCCCAAATAAATTATATAAACATATATAAAATTATTTTAGTAGTTTTATTTACTTTTTTATAATTTTATATCATATTTGGTACTCTCTATTATAGTTTTATATACTAATAATACTTCCTTAGGAACTTTCTAAAAAAGATGTAAAACCATGTATAGTTTGGTGTATTTTTTTCTATAAGAGTTTAACATTATAATCAAGTATAAAAAGGTCTCATATAATGTTAGGGTTGAACACTTAACAAGTTTAACATTGATTAATGTGTATTAATATGATGATATATATATATATTGAAGTGTTTGGGGTCTTACTTGAGTGGTAATTTTTTCATGTAATCTTGTATGAAACATGGGTTCAAAACTAAGTGGGATTGTATTTTTGTAGTTATTATAACCTAAATATAGTTTAATGTTAGTGTGGGTACAATAACAAGTACTATAGTGGGTACTTAAAAATTGTTACTAATTATCCCAAATGGACTTTAGGGGGGAATTACATTGGGCCACAAGGCCTCTGGATCATAGAGCAACTTAGGTGGAGTGTGAATGATGTCAGTCTAGAAAGTTTGAAAATGGGAAGTCCATTGAGGTTGAAACAGTGGTGAAAATGAACACTATTAGAAATTAATGGTTATAAATATCAACTAATAAGTCGATGTATTAATTGGTAGGGTTCTAACATAATGATCTGGTTAGGGAAGGTAGAAAGATTATAGAAGAAGTTTTTACAGTTTAGGCCTTATGCTAATGGGATTTTGAGCCATGAAATAATAAGTTCATTGTGCCACAATGAGTTCAAGTATTGTTAAGGGTTTCCTATCAACCCACTTAAAAATATGGATTATCAAGAAATAAAATAAAAAATATAATTTTAAGGGGAGAGAGAGTTTGATGATGAGTTCCAAGACAAGTTACTCTTTAATGGTAATTCATAAGATCATACTTGGTTTTCAAATATGTATAAATATTTGTAAAATGGTAAAAATTACTCTTACTTCACTATTTAAAGATGGGATGTGGAGGCATTATTTTTTCCATTACTTCTGCCTTGGACGGTTTCCAATGGGGTTTATTCATGGAATAAAAAAAACCCAATGTTTCACACATCTATAATGAGCTGTGGGCATGCTTTCCAAAGGTATAAGTTCATTGGGGTTCATTACCAATGATGCTTGGGAACTCACATTGTTCAATATGATTATATGTTAGGCTCATAACACTCTCTTAGGAGTTAATTATTTCCTACTTTGGGACTCTCTTAAATATTTAATTCATGTTCATGAATCTTTCCCAGATCCTGATGTGGGACTGGTTACCCTAACAATTATAATCTGTTTCTAAATTATATAGATTTTAAAATCTGTACATATCAAGGATATTCACTAATTAAATCATCTATAAGTATCATAGGTTATCCATCTTGTTACCCATTATTACTTAGTGATACTAGTTTTGGTATTTCTATTTTTTAAATCTATACAGTTGGGAATAAAAAAATTTATTTTTCTAGGAAGGTGATAGGTGATTTAGTGTTAGGATCAATCCCATGAAGGGGATTCCTAAATACCCTTGACAAAATAATTATAAATCACATATTTTAGTACACATCATAGCTTCTAATTTCAAGTGATAAGGAAAAATCCATGAATTTCAATTTCATTATATATGGAAATTTTTGGGGATATTTGAATATTAGATATTGGGGATCAATCCTCATAGAGGCGTACTAGGTATCCTATAAAGATAGGAATAAATGTCTAAGTATTTATAGTGTTGAGAACATTTGTTTCATGAAAGGTTCAATAATAGAGGTTCCATAGGCACTTTAACATTATGAGGATTTCCTAATATGTTTTATTAGGAGTATGACCCTTTAAAAGATTAGAAAATTTATTCAAGACTTACACCTAAAGAGGATTACTATAATGGGGGTGTTATTTTATGCTAGTTTCATGATTATTTTAGATCATTAAGCCCATGTGATTCATGATCAGTGTGAGAAAAAGTAGATCGTATGAGATTAAACAAATTTCATAAAGGGATAAAAGTTTAATCTATACTATTCTTACACACTATGGATTCCCTAAGAGAAATATGGTTATTAATATCATAAATAATGTGGCTCTATGAGAGAGGATATGAGCATTGAAAATGGGTATCATAATGTGAGAACTTTATGGGGAAATCATGGTATTTATGGGGAATATAGTTATATAAAAAGACTGATGAAAATATATTGGTTTTGGATCACAAGCCTTAATAATAAGTACAATATATCTGGATTATAATAGGAATATGAGTCCTCATAGTTTGCATGTTCCTCGCCAATCAGTGGCTAAGGGAGGATTATTATACTCATAAGGATTATGGCCTTATTATTTAGATGATATTAGAAGATACAAAGGGATATATGTTTATAGGATAAAATAAAATATTGACTTAAGATATTTTGAGTAGTCCTTCTTGAGATTCATGAGATCACATGAATTATATGGGGACATATTATTTTACAAAGGTCTCTCATTCCTTTGAAGTTTCTCACTAATATTTAATGGTATACTTTGAGATCACACGGCTCTCTTTCCATTAGTTGTTTCCCCAACCGATAACTCTATATTCTATAAGTTACAAATGGGTTTTTATATATATCTCCCACTTATATATATGTATATTTATAAGTTGGGAGATCCACATACACAGAATTAAGGTGATGGATGATTGTATACATAAGTTGGCCTAGGATCATGCATTGTGTGTGATTATGTCACATGTCACTAATGATGTCTCCTCAGTGCATCATGTAACAAACATCTATTAGGAGATAATCCCACCACATATAGCCTCACCATGGAGTTGGTTTCATGATATTTTTTTCTTGGTGAGATTGCATGAATCTGGGGGCATCACGTAAAGAACAGTAATTGCATTAATGGACCATCGTTGACAACCTTCGTCCCCTGAAGCTTTCTGCATTATGTGATCACATGTCTCCTGAGGAATTGCATGAAGAATAAGTATCGGATGAAGGTCGCATCATGAACATCCCCTATCACCTAGATTTGAGGTTTCACATGAATGGATTTTTTATTATGCAATTTCATGTCCCTTTGAGGGTTATGAAATCATGTAACCCAATCACATGACACTTATATGATCATGTTATCTGAGGATAAAGTATACTCTCTTATAAAGTATTTTTTTCATCAAAATGGAACTAACATTTTGAATACTTATTCTACTTAATCTCACCAATCATTCATGAGGATGGAATCAAAAAATGTCCCCAATCATAAAAAAAAGTATGAAGGAAGAAGGGAGGAGTCAGCTCTGTGGAAGTAAATTCCCACCTTATTCCTTTATGATTACATTTTTCTTTTTCTCTTCTAGGTGACTCTTGGTATTCTATGAAATGTATTATAAAAAAGAGGGTGAGGGTAAGGCTGTTTCATTTTCAACTCAAATGTTTTAGGGCTCTCTATTTTTTCTCTCACATAAACTCCTCTAAATACCTCTTCACATAACCACCTTGTGTGAACAGATCATTTGATCTTATCATGTAACCTCAGTCACATGATTGAAATATATAAATGAACTACATAACCAATAAAATGTAACTTTCTTGAACCATGTTTCATGTATCTTCAGCATTCTCTTGTGATTCACATGATCAGTTAGGCATTACATGGTCACATAATTGTTATAGGATTATGAAATTCACATGACTATGTTATAGTTATGTGATCACATGGATTTATATGGGTCATGTGCTTCATGTTATTCTTCCCAATTCATGCGCTTATTTTTAATCAATAATATTCTCAAATTCAAACTCTTCCACCATTATAATAAAACATAATTTCCATTTTTTCTTAATGCATATTTATTTAAGAAGGGATTTCAAAGTGGCTATGGATTTCTATAATTTCATGGTCAATATTGTGGAAGTTAACTAGTGTATAGTCATTAAGTCCACCCATGAGAATATTGAAAGTTTAATGGGGAATAATTTTCTGTAGTATCTAATGTATGATTGGTTTCCCTTATAAGGGTTTGGTATCCAAAATAATGCCTTAATTTTTCCACTTTGATCAAGGATTTTTTATCCCTCCCGATTCCTCAAGACTCACAATACATTTAGGGAAAACATTTCATATGTGTGTATCTTCACTCTTGATGGGGACCACATCAAGGGGAATGTCTTGAAGCCTCTAAAAATGGATTTTTAAGGGTTATATCATGAATCTAAACCTATTACCCATGTATAATGATAATTAATCTATAATTACATTTTGAATTGTAATTTTGGGTGGTTATCTAGTTGGGATATCTGATCGGGTGGTAGTTTTGGGATGGATTGGGTTAGCCCATCTAAGTGCAGTGTACTAAGAAAAATTTTGTATTTAAGATGAAGAATATCAGTCTCTATAAAACTATCTAGGTTTCTGAAACCCTTAATTATTCCTACAAACGTCTAATGAAAAACTTGGTCAGTCAATGGAGTCCAGACTCTAATACATTTCATGTGATGCATAGTGAGGTTTGCATAAGTCTATGGGACATTGAGAATATTTATGGTGTATAAATTTTTGGGAGATATATATGATGAGTTCTTTACTACCTCATATACCTAGTATAACATAGATTAGATTCCTCTCATTGTGAAGGATCCTATCGACCTGGATAAGAAGTCCATTAGAAAGGACTCGTATCCAGGGGCTGACATCCCCTACAAGATTTGGGGTGGAATATTTATCAATAATACACAAAATAATCCCCTATAAATGAAACCTAAGGTCTAACTATCATTAGAATCTCATGGGGTAGAGGATTCCTATTGTATGATAGTTGAAGAAGGTAAATTCAATGATTGGGGGTGGATGGTCACCTCACATTCCCACTGACTGGTTCGGCAAGACATTTTCTTAGAAATATACGTAAGTGGTTACTTGTCCCATTTTGGGAAAAGGGTAGAGTGATGGTATCCACCTTAATTATGGTGGAAATTGTGGTATTTGGTAGAAATATAGGATTATTCGTTCCCATTTTATCCAAGTTATACTGCCAACTTTTCCAACTTTATAGGGGAACGGCATTATATAAGATCTTGGGTCATTTTAAAGCGTTTTGGGGGGGCTCATATGGGTGTATATGACTTTATTAGTTATCAACCCATTCTTGGTTCCCAATTTATACTATTTATAAAGAGAATTATCAGTGTCATTATAACCACCTTGAAGAATTTGGAGATAAGGATAAAGCTGAACCAGTATGACCAAATCATCTTTATGTCATATGGGACACCCATATGTGAAATCACTAATAATAGAAAAGGTTATCTTGAGTCCTAATCATATTTGATAGCCATATGTAAAGTCACTTTATCTACTTGGATAAATGGAATGATCTTTTATTAGTGGTACACATACCATTGGTTCAGGAGAAAGTTTTGATGTGATCTGACAAGATGCCCCACTCCTCCCCATGTCTAGTTAGAAAGGAATCCAATGGTGGAAAACCAATTATATATGTTGTTCACCACATAGGAGTATCAAGTTAAGGTGAACCTCCCCCTGACTAGTGTGAAGGTTGGTCTCTCCAAATCTTATATTGATGCTTAGGTCCGACCATAACTGAATGGTAAATTGGTTGCATTGGTGAAAAAGGACACAAAGCATCCAACAATGGAATAAGGTGGGGATGCAGGGGCTCTAGTAGAATCAACCATATGAAGGCCCAGTAAGCCGTAATTTTCTAGATAACAAGTCTTTAGAGATATACCAAAATCAAAAGAGGTGTTTGGAGTCAAATCAATCATCAAGTAGGGTGCCAACATATGTAGCAATAGTGAGTGGAGTGTATGTGAATGAAGTTATGGCTGGTGGGTTTACTTCTCAGGTAGTTTCTTCATTTACTATTAATGCTATAAATAGGATGAATTCATAAAGGATAAATAAATTCTTCAATCCCTAGAATAATTTTTTTCATGTGGAAGTATAGTGGGAATATTTTTAAAATGTGACTTCTCCTGAAAGAATTTCCTTCGAACAACAGCCTGCTGAAGTCAATTAATTCCTCCAAGACTTCGATATGGTGACTTAGTGCATCAAATGAAAACTCTAGTATATTCCATGGGTGTGAAGAATAATGATTCCAATAACAATAGTTTTTGGTGAGTGTAGGGGAATCCATGATGGATCCATTAAAGAGGTAAGATAGATTCCTTCATTACTCTCATACACTTTGGTTATTATTAGCACTTTTCTTATATTTATTTTAAGTATTGCAGGAGTTTGGATATATCCAGTCACCTTTATCCTCTCTGATATATTATATTTAGGGAAAGGAAGTTGAGTCTAACTCAAATACTGATTAGGAGGTTGATGACCAGGGATCCTCTGGTCAAATGTAATTAGAAGAGGCAGTGGTTGCTAATCTAAAATAAAAACTTCATGTGACTCTGTTATTCCCAACTCCAAAACCTCCAATATTGGTCCCTTATGAAATTATTACCTTATATATAACTTGTAAGAAAAAGATAGAAATTTTTTTGATGAAGCATCCTCACCCTATGTTAATAAGTAAGTTTTTTACTTTGTGTATTTTTTCCTTTATATTTCTCTAATAACTTATTATGGCCCTTTTAATTATATAGTTTAACATCAAGTACCTACAGGGACATCTATATTAGTGAAATAGGAAGAACCACCTACCATCCATCTAAAAATACATTATACATTATACAAGGTCTTTGGAGAGGTGGAAGCATCGGGGGTCCAAGATGGTTCAAACTTAGTGTCCAAGTCCAATGAACTAGCGCTAATGCCCTTTGACTCAACGTGGGAGAGTGTTCTCCTAGAATATCCTAATGTAGGGATTTATTCTTCTACCAACCAGGATGGTATGGATGAATAACTAAGAGAGGGTAAGCATTACATCTGAAATTGGATATACCATCAAGTCTGTATCATGTTTTCTAACATATTTTAGGATTGTATCCCTTCAGGGTGATGATCAGATAGCATCGATATAAGAGATGTTGTTTGTTTCCTAAATTCATAAAAAATATAAATACATGATTATTTCCCATCAATTTTAGGTCTTGGTGATAGAATTAGTTATTTTCATGTATGAAAAAGGTAATTTCTCAGTGGTTAGCATTATTTTTGTTGCTTGAAAACATTATTTATGTCTACTGACTAACATGAATTTATTTGTTTTATCATAGTAGCTTTTCCTCTGAGCTCATAGGTCCCAGAACCTTTCACTTGAAGACCTATATACATCATAAAATATGGAATAGAGGTCATCTCTACACCAAACCCACCAAAAGATGTAGGTATGAGTCTCTCTCTTAGTAACATTCCCTTGGAATACATCCTTGTTTCTAGACTTGTCCCGATTCAAGGCTTAGAAAATGCATCATTTCATCAACAGTTTTTGTGACAAGTGTGGGGGCATCTAGAATCTAATAGTGAAGGGTGGATTCTAAGAGATGAAGGACTAGCTGTTCCACCTCCAATATATGTTCACAACCCTTAGTTATGGATGGTAAAACTATCGAGCAATCCACAATGGGGTAAAAGAGGCGGTCTCCGTGAGTAGGGAGAATAATTCTCTTAGACTGAAAATATCATCAATTAAGGCATCACATTTAGCTGAGAAATATCAAAATTAAAACCTAAGATAATCCTCCCAGTATCAAATGAAATACATACTCAACACAATGTATTCAATACTGAGAGGTATGAGGTTGAATTACTTCAACAAGAGTTGTTTCTTTTGCAATACATGATGAATTTTATAGAGAATATAGTGAAATAATAATATTGTCTCATAAATGTGGTGGAGAAGGCCAAAATTGATGTTATTTCTAGGGTGGAGGCATTACAACAAGCTGCAAAGTTGAACACTGCATTGGTAGATCAAATAAGCTGGAAGAACCCACATATTATTTTGATCAGATGCTATCACAAGCCTTGTAATTTTAAAAAATAACCCTTATATTTTTTGGATTATAAGAGAGACTCTAGGTTATGGAAAATCATTTCTCCGTTCACATTATTAATAAATGAAATCTCTTGAATTCTATGTTTTATTTTCAATTTCATATCTCTCTTATTTTCTCATCCATGGAATCTTAATGTCTAAATATTTATGAGTCACCAAAAATGTTGACAATCATCCAAAATATTATGTCAATCTAGGTTTGAATCTAATAACTCAAGTCCAAAATTAATTCCTCCTAGGCATGGCTCATAGATAAATATCAGTACGAACACCATCACCAACACACTAAGGCCATTCCATTAGGAATAATGGTGGATTGTTTTTTTCTTTTGGGAGACTTAGGTGAATATGTCAAAAATAGGGATTTATCTAACTTTCTACTAGATCAAGGGCCTATAGAGTGTAGCTTGACTATTTTTCCATCCATATAGTGGAATTGTAAAGATTTATGTCCTTTTCTTTTATTTCAATTAATTTTACCAAAAAATCATATAATAAAGGACTAGAAAGCATAGAATTTACTATTTTATAGGCTTCCCTTTTCATATTTTCAATATATCAAGTTTTATACCTTTTATTATTATTTTTAAAATAGTCATTTTTTCCTAAAACAAGGAAGGTGTGTGTCTAGTGATTAGAGACTTGAATTTTTCCTAGACTTCCCATTGAGGGTTTTCAATCGAATGAGTACTATATCTATTTCCATGGGCAGTTTAAGGTTGTGCAAGTCAAACCAATATAGATAATGTTTTTGTTAGATCATCTGTGATCCATATATCATTGTAGTTTAAATCATATATCTTGGACGAAATATTGTTCTATTCTAAGTCCATATAGCTTATACCATGTGTTTTATAGTTTAAGGTCATATATATTAGAACATATGTCACTATAGTTTAAGGTCATATATCTTGAACCATATATTTTTTTGGCTTAAAGTCATAATGCTTGGACTATATATGGAGAACAAAATATCACATCTTGAATGCTAGACCCATAGAAAAGGGGAGTTATCTCTCAAAGTTCTTGAATAGGGGTGAAAATATACGGAATACATGCATAGGATAATGATGAATCACACTATTTTAATGAATTACACTGCAATGTTATTAGGTCTCATAGGGATCAGAGGTCCTATTTTAAAGAAAATACACCTCTGGTTGATATACCAGAGGCTTTTATACTAATCTAACTCATGCATGGTCAAGAAAAGAGTCCCCTGAAGCCAGGTAAACTCCTCACTATGGGCCATATAAGATTGTATGGGGAATTTAAGTTCTTAATTAATAAAGTGTTTTGTAGAGGATGAATATTCAAGAAGGGTTCTAGCACCCTAAATCCTTACTTCAAGGGAGGATGAATATTCAATAAGGGTTCTAGGACCATTCATCCTTGCATAAAGAATTATAATGGTATATGGTTATGTAGAATTAATAATGTATAATGTAAATGGATTTTTGGATTATGTTTTTCACAAATCATGACTCGAAGATTTTGAGACAAGTGTAATTGTATGGGAAGACATGTTGGGGGTGCCTGTGAATCACACTGGGGTGATGAGTTTCACTACAATGCATCTAGGTCTCACAGGGATCCGAGGACCTTTTTATAGGGAAAATAATCATCTGGTTGACAATTGATAAGCTCATGTATAGATTCAACTCATCCATGGTCAAGAATATGGGTCCCTTAAATCTATACACACTCTTTTCCAATGTCCATGAAAGGTTTTTGTAGGTTCAAAAACATGATAAATAAATTATTTTATGGGGAAACATTTATCCAATGAGGGTTCTGGAACCCTATAGATATTTCATATGGAAAGGGATGACTGAAACATTAATAAAGGTCCGATTAATAATACATAGAACCTAAAAAATGGTGAATTTAGTTTATGTTCATGAATCTAGAACTATATATCTTATGATTTAGGGTAATATAATGAGGACCACCAAAAGGTTCAATAATTAGTAATAACATCCTTTCTTGGAGAATGGGTATGGTATATGGTGACGTAACATTAAGGTTGTTGAATCTACTTTGATAGTTGGATTTTAGGCTGCATAAATCATGACTTAGAGAGTTCGAATAAAGGATAATGATATGAGTCTGACATGTTAGGGATGATCATGAATCACACTGGGGAGAAGAGTTCTGTTGTAATGTTTCAAGGCCTCACAGGGATCGAAGGTCCTTTTTTAAGGAAAATAAAATTATGCTTGATAGGACAGAGGCACATATGTAGATCCAACTCATGAATAGTCAATAAGAGGTTTCACTTGAATCCAAAAATGCTCCTTTAAATGGGCCATGAAAGGTTTTCTAAGGTTTAAAAACTTGATCAATGAAGTAGGTTGTGGAGAAAAGTCTTCTCAATGAGGGTTTTAGTACCTTAAAATTTGCATCACCACATGTTGAACACATCATCAAAGTGAAGGGATGTGATAAATAGTAACTCTAAATTTTTCTTAGTTCAAAGGGTCTAGTGATATTAACTCATCTTTTTATGGTTATAAGATATACCTTATGATATTTTCAGTTATTTTATTTACACTCTAACATTTTTATAAGCTCTAAGGAAAAAGATCTTATAAAGAAGAGAGCTAACTTTTTCTCAAACCAACCTTTACAGGTTTTCAGTATGATAGGTTCTATATCTCTTATAATTTTATGGTCTTATGATTTGGACCATAAAGGGATAAATTTTAAGGTCATACATCTTTTACCAAAGTTTATATAGTTTAACATCATGATGAGTGGACCAAGTATGAGGGAGATGTGTGACACACTAACCCTATTAGGATTCTTGAGGTTGAGAATACTCCAAAACCCCTTCTGAATAGGGGAATAAAGATGTTGTAAATATTAGATCAAGGTTATCTAATCATGATTAATGGTATAGGACAAACATGTAAGGGATGATCGTGAATAACATTGGGGTAAAGGAATCTATCATCATGTTTTCAATGCTCATGAGAATCATAGGACCCTTTTACAAGAAAATTACAAACTAGTATAGAGTTTAGAGGCTCATATGTAGATCCAACTCATTAATAGTCAAGTACAGGGGTCCCTTGAATCTGGATACACTCCTTTCCAAGGGCCATGTAAGGTTTCTTGCAATCCATGATGCTCAAGACATAAATTTTGATTTATGGATTTAGGTTCCCATAAAATATGATGGAGGAGTATTGAACCTCATTTATCCATAGTTAGGATATTGTTGTCATTTGATAAAGAGTGATGATGTATGATATTCCTTCATGTAGTTTACCCTCATGTAGTGAGGATGTATATGTCATGTATTTTAACATCATGCAACAAGGACTTAGGTGTTCTACAATTTAGGGCCATGCAATGAGGACCTTATGCTATGTAGTTTAACATCATACAACTAGGATGATATATGGAGAATTTTTATATTTTTCATAGTGTTATGGATGAATAGACATATTTCGGGTACCTTATAAAAATATATCTTATACGTAATCATTGTTGTTATGTAGGACTAGACCACTCTTGAATAGTTTAAGGTGTTTCAAGCCAGACCATTTTTTCCTCACATTATTAGTCTTGATTTCCCTTGTTATATCCAATGGGGTGATCAACCCAAACCTCTAAGCTTATGTGAGTCATTCTCAATGTGAGAAATGAGATGTGGTTATAGAATAACACATAATGTGATAGATAGGGATACATGAAAAAGAGGGTTAGTAAATATGGGGGACATCATACCATAGCATGGGTATATAAATGAGAGAACCCTTATTGAGGAATCCTGTGTAGATCTGGCTCATATGTAAGAGGGGGCCCTTTCCAATTTCTTTAATTTCATAGATTTGACTCACGAATTGCCTAAAATAAATTATTTTTAGCTCTAGGAATGGACGAGACCCATTTTGAAGGAAGGGTGATTTGATCGATCACCAAGATGAGTTGGGAAATTTATATTTTTTGTGGTCAAGACCATCTGGGTGTCTTTATTCACCCTATAAGGGTCAGAATCAATCTGCATGAAGCATATTCAATGAATAATCCCCTAATTCTATCAAACATGTATAGAGAGGTAAATGCGTTATTTTAAAAAAATTTATGGTTGGTCCCATGATAGAAGATTTAGGTGTCACTGTGTATCCTATATGGATAAAAATCAAGCCACGCATAGTTATTATATGGATCCCTATATAGATCAAACTCATACAGGGGAGAGGGTCATTTTTATCAAGCCATACATAATATTTTTGAGGCTTCCTCCGCACAGATCCATATCATGTATAGGGGGGGAACAAAATAGTCCCTACCATAACCTAATGTTGTTGGGAGGTAAATTATCACTAAAAAGGTTTAAACGCTGAGGTATGAGGGGGGTTTTGAAATTTTTGGTTGGTCATGGGATAAGATGTCTAAGTTTCACTATGTATTTTGTGTCTAAAAGAATCAAGTAATTCATAGTTATTTAATATAATGTCCTTAAAATAGATTTGGATCATGTGTAGGGGAAATAAAAATGGGTTTCACCTTAGCGAATAGACGTTCAGTAAGGAAATGGAGGCCAACACATAAAGGTGAAAAGGGGAATTAGAATACTCTATTTTTTTACGATAACATATATGGTTATAGAAATAAATCTATAATCTCTTTCATATATTAGGATCGTACATAGGGACAAAAATTGGTATTATTATTTTGAGGATTTCAGTACGACCCAGGATAAAGAATCCATCTATCACTACCTATCCTATATGGGAAAGAATCAATCTATATGTAGTTCTTGAAAATGAAGTATCATACATATATTTGTCTCGTATACTAGGGAAAGGTTCATGCTACTTCTAAAAAGATAATTTATCCACTATAGTCCAGGTGCATGATCTCAAACTATTGAATATATTTTAACGATGAAGGGATATCATATTGGTAGAGGCTTTCACTTGTGGGGACATATTCATAATTTTAAAGCTAATAGGGGGTGACTTCTTTTAATATTTACTAAGAACCAAAGAGGGTTATTATACTGAATAACCTATGGTAGGGCCCAAGAAAATATACACGGGTATCTCTATTTATCTCAAAAGTTCATGAATAAAGCCACACTTAGTCCTTAAAAAGAGAAATTCCATAGCATATATCAGGATTTTATGCAGGAGGAATGTTTTTGACATCATGCATAATATCAGGATAGGGTATTTAGGAATCACTAAATATCATGTATGGATAGGAATCAAGCCTCAAGTAATTATCAGAAACAAATTTCTCTACATAAATTAGGCTATTATGCAGTGAGGGGATTTTTTAACATTGAGGTCGGACCCAGAATATGGGATTTGGGAGTCACTGGATATCATATATACCCAAGAATCAAGACACGTGTAGTTTTTTAATGAAAATAGGTTTCCCTACATATATCTGGATCATATTCATGGTAAATAAAAAATGAGGCATCATTATTTTGGACATTACGGTTGGACCAAGGATTAGGGGATCCCAGCATCACTACGTGTCATGTGATAAAAGGAATCAAGACACATGTAGTTCTTAGAAATAATTCACAATGAGAATTTTATTTTGAGAATATGTCTATAAATGATAGAATATGTGTTAAAATCTCTTACACATATCCATCTCATACGCAGGAGGAGGGGCATGTTCATATTTTTATCAAGAGGATGGTAGTTAGGTCTATAATAGAGTACTTGGAAGCCACTACATATCCCATAGTAATGGGAATCAATTATACATGTATTTATTTAGTATTCAAGGATTACTTACATGGATCTTGACTGTATATGTGGGACAAGGTATATTAATTATTTGTGGAATAGGTTGACCATGTTCCCAAGACTTCTACATGGTTTGAGCTCTCATGTAGGGGGAAAGTGGTCACACAAAATGGGCCACTCTAAGTAGTTTATATTCATGAAATATGGAATTACACCACTCAATTTAATGTCATAAATCATGGATAATTCCAATGTAGTTTAACATTATATTGTGAGAATTGGAAGTTATATAGTTTAAAGTATTACCACCATGACATGGATGTTATAAAGTTTAAAGTATTCTTATTAGGACTTGAATGATCATGTAGGGATTAGGGAAAGTATTTCTTGAGAAACCTTTCATTATTTAGAGGCATAATTCACTCCTCATTCATTTTATCTAAAGATTAAGTTATATTGGAATAGACCTTATGTGTGACATATAGTCCCTACCATTTTAAATCTAACTTTGGAGGATTCTTCCTTATTATCATCTCGGTTCTAAAAACCACCACCAACTCTCCTAAAAGGAATGAGTGGAGGATATACTTAATATTTAAGGCTAGTGAAATCCAATTATAATGGAATTCTGGGTTTTGTAATGTATGAATCCTCTTATCATCAATTCATTCTAACACATCAAGTCACTTATGTGATTTTTCATCTTCATAGAGTTGACCACATATAGAAATTAAAAGTTATGGTAACTAGAATTTTATGGGTAACACCACCTATATTCCACAAACAATTTAATATGGGGTCTCTTATGTGGTAGTTAGGGTTGTATTAAGATAAGCACATAAGGCATGAAAATGTTTATCCGGCCAAGACTTATTGTCTTTGTCTTCTATTTTTTGGAGTATATTTAATAGAGTATTATTAAAAGCCTCTATTTTCCAATTGTCTACCATGTTATAGTGAGAAGAATTATTAGACTAAATGTTATATTCCTAATATACCCTTTTAATTGAAAAAATAGAATTTTGTTTCATTTTCCATTAATATTGTTCGAGGGACACCAAATCTGGTGATGATATTATACTTCACCGGGTTTATGATGATCTTCATTCGGAATTCCTTGAGGGGTATAGAATTGGATTATATGGAGATAAAGTTTGTAATATTAAGAATATATCTAAATTTATTATTTTTAGTTGGGGGATATGGCCTCATTAAATCCATTCCCCATATGAAGAAAATTTAGGCATATTTGGAAGTGTGAAGTAACTCTGGGGGTTGATTGATGAAGTTCTCAAGTATTTGATAAGCATGAAACTTCTTGGTGAATTTCATATAGTCTTGTATCATCATTGTTTATAAATAACCAAGACTCCTAATTTTGTGGGATTTCCTTGTTCTGAGAATTTTATAATTGCAAGAGATTGTCTGTACTTCCTTCATTACATCAAAGGTCACTCTTTATACGATGCATATGAGGAATCTATAAAATAATCATTTATAGAGGACATTCTATTCATTTATCCCGTCATAAAGGGTGAATATTATTATTCAATGTCATATCTATTCCGTTTTTCCTAAGTCTGATAGTAGGGTCTTGTTTTAGAGGTGGTCCATTATGGGGATCATCCATCCAATAACATACATTGTCTCTTCATGCCTCAGGTTCATAATGATATGATTGATCTCATTTATGTTGCAAATGATGTCTGTGGAGACTACCCTTTGGTGTGTAATTTGAAAGACTATCTTTTCGAGGTCAATGTAGATATTAGATATGCTTTTCCTAGGAATAACATCAGTATAAACATTTTATTAATGGGTAATATGATTTATCATTGGTTAAAAAGGTAATTACTCCATAAGTCCCCTCACATAGTGTGTTCATTTTTTAGAAACTTAATTACTGGATCTGAATCACCCATAAAATTCATATGGTCTATATGAAGCTATAGATATAGCTCTAAGATTACAATGAGGGTTTAGTATTCTACCTCATTGTTGGTGTGAATTTTAGATAGAAGGAAGTAATAGGATAGAATTAATTTGGTTTGGGAAAAAAATAAAATCCCCTGACCAACCCAATTTATCTTGGGAATTTATATTTTTTATTGGTTAGACCTCAAGAGGCTCTATCAAAATATATCTCTCAAATTTGGGGAGTGTCATTAAAATAGAAAACCTCTTCATCTGAGGTATTGGTGTTTATCATAATGCTTTCTAAGGAAGTATCAATAAAATCATCTATAATATATTCAGTTATTTCCGTCTATGATACAAAATGGATATCATATTACTAAAGGATGACCAAATATCAGGCCAAATGCCTAATCATTATAGGGTGTTTTAGGATATAATTAAGTGGTTTAATACTATATACCTAGTGGACTTCATGGTGATATAAGTATTGCATAAACTTTTGTAAAATGAAGATAAGTGTATGGTAGTTTTTTTAGAAATCATAATATTGGATCTTAGTGGCAATTATTGTTTATTTGATATAGTAGATACTATTTTAATTCCCTAAATTATTATTTTTCATGATAAGGGAACAAATATGTCACTCCATAGTGGCCACATATAGGATGAGAAACTTCCCCTATACTTTTGGAATTACGACCATTTGATGTAGTAGATATCACTTGAGGTTCTCAAAACCTTCCAAGAAATATTCTTCCCATTGATACAAGACCCCTTTTCATTAACTATATAAAGGGGAGTCATTTTTTAACCAAGTTGGATATGAAATTCTAGATATAAGTGAGGAATCCCAAAATCCCTCTCAAATTTTTAAGGTTCTTAGTATGCATTATTGCAAGGATCACACTAGTCTTCTTTGATTTGGCCTCAATGACATGGTTTCATATCATAAAGATAAATAATTTATCTAATATTTCCCATAATTCACACTTCTTGAGGTTTATCTTCAATATGTACTGTAGTAATTTGTTTAATATTGTTTGGAGGTTAATGATATGATCACAGGGATTCCAAGACTTAATTACCAAGTTGTCAATGTATAACTCCATGATTCTTTCCAAAAAGGGTTTAAATATGTGATTTATAATGTGTTGGTAAGTGGAATATATATTATTTAATCCAAAAGGCATGACTTAGTAACAGAATATCTATTGGGGTTCCCTGAAAATAGTAAATTACTCATATTCATGGGTTATCTTGATCATATTTTTCCTTGAATATCCATCCATAATGTAGAGGACTTGAAATCCTACAATTGCATCAATTAGAATTTTTGTTACCAGAATTTAGAAATATTCCTTCAGAAAATACAGATTTAGATCCTTTAAATCAATAAAAAACCATATATTCCCATTCGTTTTCTTAATGGGTACAATGTTGTCTAGCTATTTTAGGTATTTTACCTCTTGTACAAATCTGTCTTTAATTATATTTTCAACTTTGGTTCTATATGGAAGTATGTGAGGGATGAATTACCCTAGAATCTTGTTTGAAACCTCGATGGTTATTTGGTAGGCCCATGTTATGGGTAACAACATCAGAGTCCAATCCTAGAATCTCTGTAGAGTTCCAAGTAAATACATAATGGTGTTTCTTCAAGAATAAGATATACATATCTTTCTCATAAAAAGTCAGGGAAGTGATGACCAATTTGGGTTGTGGTTCCTCTTATATCCCTATATTTACCTACCTGATCTCATCAATAGTGGTGGAGACACCTTCCTCAAAAACTAGAGGATGACTCTAAGGTTATCTTCCTTTTATTTTATCTGAATTTTTATGGAAACATCTTTGGGAATGGTAGGATAAGAATTTATGTTCCAAATTTCATGGGACATCATAGGGGAATTTTTAACTCCCTCTGATGGTACAGGAGAATTTTTTATCCATAAAATGAATTTATGTGACTATATTTTGATAATCCCACTTCTGTTGGCATGATTTTTAATGAATATTCATGGATCTATGAAGTTTTCAGTTTTTGGTGGCCCAATAGATCTGTATCTTCTACCTAGATTAGGTTCATGGGCAGTACATAATCATTATTGAGGAAGATACAGGGGTTTTAGTGGAGGTTCCCAAGTCATTATAATCATAAACCATCATGTAATCATCTATCATTTTTTAATTTCATTCATTATTGTAGAAACCTACCTTAGTGTACTAGGATTCAAAAGATTTAAAAGGGTTTTTATCTCCACACAACATGAAAAATTCTCTATCGATGGGGTATTTCAAGAATTGGTGGAATTTTGAGGGCACTATCACATGTCTATGAAGTTAAGATCTCCTAATAAAGACATTATATTTCATGTAATACTATATGAAAATGAAATCTCAATATTAGACCCTAGGTCCCTAAATTGGGATTTGATTTTGTTCTTTTCAAGGGACTTATGTTCACTCTTATAATTTCCTTGAATGTTCAGCTTCATGGGAGATAAATCATCATCATTGTATACCAAAGGAAAAAGAGTTTGGAATAGGATAAGATTAATCTTGGATATTTTATCAACCAGAGATCATTTAACACTAACATTTTTTAGCTTACTTGAAAATTACAGGGGTCGAATATGCCCTTGAAAGGATTATTCTCAATCGTACTCTATGATTGAAGTAGTTCCATGAAATTCTATAAGAAAGGTTTCCACTTGATAAACCTAGGTTATGGAAACTTATATCTCAAAACCCTGAGGACTCTAAAGGACCTTTAAAAACACCTCCCTAAGATATTTTTAAATATAGAGATCATATAGGATTTATAAATTCATTGGGATGGATTCCAACTATTTCAAAATGTAATACTTCTACACCAAAGGAATGTTCTTCCTAAAATGGTTTTCCTCTTTATAATGTGAATTAAGGGATGAGTTTATTAAGATATAAGAATTTAATGATTGGATAGAATTTCTTGGGAACACCTATATTTAATAGATTAAGTCGAGATGGTCTACCCACTCGTCTGGGATGGTTGATCTGTTTCACACCATCCATCTAATCATCCAAAATAATTTGGTTTGGATGAATCTTATAAGACTTTAGGGTGTCTTCGTGATACTTGTATGCTCTACGAAGTTCTTTTATGGGGTTCTTGGAAATATATATTCCTTTAAAGGGGATGTGGATGGGTTATTAGTCTTTATCATGACTGTGTCATTACCTATTTCCTCATCTTCTGCAACCTCTTCCCCTAAATCCCAAATCAGTTATGGGGCACTCAGTTTCATATATGTATTCTCTATCATAGAATGGTTTTATTAAGTAAATGCAATTAACAAGGTATAAAATTAGTTCTTATTTCGATAAAGATTACATTTTTTAGGAAAAATATCACTCACTAGATGATGAGAAAAAGAAATCTGTGAGAGTTGGGACTAGTTTAGGAGTTGGGTGAGGATCTTCTTCTTATGCCCTATTCTGGGTCTGACAATCATATCTTCCTCTAGAGGATGAGTATTAAGATTTCCCATTTTATTATTAAAGAGGTATAGAAACCATGATTGGTTGATTATGTTGTGTTTTAATAACATCATGATCCCGATTGACTATATTTTGAGTCATCCAGTTGTAAAACATTTTTCCATTTCTAGAAAAAACTTCTTTCCAGTCACCTAATTCTTCTGATTAGGTGGTGGACACATGGAACATTTTCAATGTAGATTTTCCTAGTATAAATTATTCTAAATCATACATACCCTACAGGATTTATTTGAAGAAAAAAATACCTAGATAGTATAACCCAGCCTCTGATAAAAAGAAAAATATCTAGGATGATCATTGATGCTGACCTCACCAAGTTTTCTAGGCTTAGGAATCTTGAGGATGTTGTTTTTAATGGTTTCAAGGAAATAAATATAAACATGCTCATTTTTAAAGGAATATATTTTTTTATTAATTACTCAAATCATAGGTATCCTTGATATCTCTTTTCCTCTTCTTAGGGAATTTTTTTTGTTTTTTTTTTCTACTCAGTGGGAGGCACCGAGCAATGTAAATCCTATCTGGGTGCTTCAATAAGCACTAGAGCTAGTTTTATTATTATAGTGGTTGTCTCAATTTTTTAAAACATTTTCTCTTATGTCATGATAATAATAATAAAAATTCACTTGGTTCAACAAATGATGTCCTCCTAACAATAGATCATGTTAGAAAACTCCCAAAACTCACCCAGATATTTCAATGGGATTAGTGGTGTATATAGTTCATCACAAAGATTTTCCACACAAAGCTCTAGAAACTACACCTGTTGGAGTGGGATACTGATCAATTATGTCAATATTTTTCATCTGATCATAAATTTTGTGACCCTTTCATTTTCACATTGTTTTCAGTTTATGATGTCAATGATTATCACATCCCTTAGTGTAGAGCTGAATTAGTATAGGAATTAATGAAGATGGTATCTCTATACTTTTACAAACCTTACTGGGTGACTACTATACTAGATGAAAGCTAGACCCACCAGATTCTAAATAAAAAACCCATGTTTTGATGCCTCTTTATGGTCTCATGGGCCCATCATGGGGATGCATTGGGACACAAAGTGTGAGAGATACTATTATGGATCCAACATACAATCAAAAGTCAATAAAACAGGATTCCCAACATTGGATAGGGGTATATTGGAATCCAACCATTCAGGATATGGCTACCTATAAGGCTAAATAGGGTCACACTGCCCTCCCATGGCTTCCATTCGAGCGATGAGAGACTCAATATTGTTGGGGAGTTTGGGGGTACCTTTTTCTGAACCACCTCTTGAGCATGGGTAGTGGGAGAGGCTTGATATTCTCACCATTAATTCGTCAATTAATAATTTCTAATTCATTATAGGACCAAATTATTACCCATATATAATGGAGTTTCTTCCAAAATAGATAAAAATCTTGGTCTTCCATAATTATGATATTTAGATTTATCAGTCATCTGGATTCAGTTCTCATATAATGTTCAAATTCCATCCTTGTGGGAATATTTAATCTCTATTTATGGGTGGGAGGAGGGATGGTCACTTTTGATCTAGTGTGATACCCAGTGGGAATTTTAGCCCTGATAAATTCTTCATTGAGTCATTTCATATTGTATATCTCAGCCTCATGTTATGACAACTTCTCTTACACATAGGGGACTTTGACCTTTCTTAGTGGTGATTTGGATGTAGCCACACCTTTTGCTTTATCCTTGGTGAAATAGCATCATGGGGTGGAACTATTCATTTTGAGGTTTCAATTTCTCATTTCTCCTCTAATTTTAGGTACATATAGCCTCATTCAAGGAATTGGTGTAACCCACCTCTTAGGTTATTATTTCCACATTGTATCCCTCAATGTATATATATTGTTATTTGTCATCTACTAGATTGGTGGTGATGATATTCACTGAGGAATATTTAGCTGTAAGAATCATATCATCATTCTCTAAGAAATATAGTGAGTCTGCAACACTTGTATCTCCTTCAAGAGTTAAATCAGGGTTTTCTCCTTACCACTTTCTCTTAATGGGTTATTTTGTCTTGTAACCTTTATTGGTCTTAATTTTCCTTATTGGAAATTCCCCTGGTTTTGGTATATGTATAGTGACCTTGAGGGAGTCTCTGACTATCTTGGTCGATTGTGCCCTGAATGAGATGGGTATGTCACAAGGTGGTAGGAACGATTGGGATACCGACTGTTGGTAGCCACTAAATAGTATTGAGAAAACAAAAACTCTTAGAGGTGATGTTAATAATTACCCCAACCTTGAGGTTTGGGGATAATGTGAGGCCACCACTGGAAATTTCCAAACCAGATGAGGATTTCATGACTCCCAGGGTGGGGTAATGGAAAAAATGACCTCATCCCTATAGGTTGGGGTTAATTTAGAGTCATCGCTAACTTTTTTTGACCTTCCTAGGATTTGATGACCCTAGAGGTGGTGGATGTGGTAAAAATATCCCTAGACCTATGGGATAGGGTTTATCCTAAATTTCTATCATGGAGGATACTAATTTTATCTCTATAATTTGGTGCATCTCTACTTATGCATGAGTCAGGTGTAGCACCTACTCAAAATTTGAGATTTATTTCATAAAGAGCTATTTTGTAGCCTAAGATTTTGGATTTCTTATTTGAGTGTTCTTGAATTATTGAGAGGTCAGTATCAAGATCCTATAGGTAGCCTTATCTCTCTTATTATAGAATTTTCTTATTTTAGATATGGGATTATTTTTTTGGATTAGCCAACTTGTGTGTACTTTTCTTAGTCTTGTAACCTCTCCTAAAATAATGCCATTATAAGATTTCATGTCTGGGGAATTTTTTATCATAAGGAAAAGGTGAAGTGAAATTCTCCATACCTTTCCCACACATAGATACATACATTCAAAGATACATTGGTAATTATTTTTCAGAGGGCCATTATGCTTTGGATTCAATCATGTCGTAATCTCTCACAATGCTTTTTTGACCTTGGGTCCCAATCCATGGAGAAAGCATCAATCTCTATCTAGTATAAGATCATGTTCACAACCTAAATATGATTCTAACATTATTAATAAAGTATTTTTTATCCTTAAATCATTGAAAAGTTTTTCTCAAGTTCTTTAATAAGTAAGGCTTGCACACCTCCTTTAGATCATCTTATATGTCATATCTGGAAGTGGAGATGGGCCAAAACATAGTTGGAAGGTTATTAATGACCAACTCTTTCCATATATCCAAACTAATTTCTTCCTCATAATAGGTGGATTCGTCTTCTTATTTATTCCATAGAGGTTTATTTTCAGTGGACAATGACTTATAATATGTATAAGGTAAAGATGGTGGTTTCCACTCTAGTTCATCTACTAACTAAGGTGTGGTGTTTCTAATAATTGATGGGGAACCATATGTAGTTGACCCCAATTGTTCAAGAAAATATCTATATGAATGTTCCTTGACAAGGGTAGGATTTACTTTACTGTGTGAAATGTCATTATGGGGAGTTTTTCAATGGTGGATGTCAGGGGTAAGATTCTCATAATCCAACTCTACGCTACTTCAAGTAGGACTATCATTGTAGGTATGTCCTTTTTCTTAAAATAAAAAAGTCTAAAGATACTTTACATGCCTTAGATATTATTTTTATGGCTATAAGGATGCCATCGTTTATCAGGGTAGGAATATGATCCTTATCCTACATTATTCTCAGAATATTCCAACCTTCCATTTCGGGTTGAGAAGGAGTATGATCCCAATGTGTGACGGTCACTAGAATATACCAAGAATAATATTTGGTTTTAACAGGGATATATTCCCACTACTAGGAATCTTAAATATTATTCCACTGAAATTCATAATTATTTTAAGGAATAGGACTCTACCTTTGGGTGGATTCTGGAATATTCCAACCAATCTTTGTTGAAGTGGGAATATGGTCCCAATTCAAATGTACATTCACTACCAGAATATTAAAATAGACCTTTTAAATTTGAGAATGTGTTTACAACTACTCTTATATATATTTTTAATAATTTTGTTGCATTCCTCCATTGGAAGGAGAAGGAATATTTTCTTAAATTCTATTAGCTACCAGAATATACTGAGTATCTTTTGGATTTCTAATAATAATATGGGTCTTCCCTAAGGTGAATGTAGGGATATGCTGATGAACCTCAGTTGGATCAAGAATATGGGCATGATCCTAGTTTGTTTTGTAATGTGTATTTATACTTATTTAATCAGAATATGTACCAATCATAATGTTATTTTTAATCTGGTTTGATGAACCCTAGTCAGAATGGGGATATGATCTCATTCATATGCCTCATCCTTTACCAGAATACCTTGATAAATCTTTCATATGGGAGTATGAATATGTTCTTTCTCTATATAATATATCTTCTCAAATTGATATTACTGATATGCTGCTCTGGTAGTTGGAACAGGTGTATATTCCTCTCCTTGTATCAACACTGTAATATGTTATAAAATATCCTCCATTGTTGCAAGAATATACTAGAATGACATAAGGATATGGGTAGGAATATTCGCTTAAAAAATTTTGGTCACTAGGATTTTTTGTAAAATATATTTAATTGAAGTGGGGACATATACCCACATCTATACTCTATTTTCTTCCTTTATATTACAATGATTTTCATGTGAGGGGTGGAGATATGTGCCTGCCCCCAGATTACTACAGGGATTTTTTGATGAACTTGGTGTATATGAATAGATATATAAGCTTGCATGCTAAGTTTCATTCTGATATGTTAGTCTGATTCATTATTGGATTATGTGATAGTTTCCCTATCCTTGTGATTAATATCTCATTGAAACTAGTGAGATATCCTATTTTCCTAGATCTAAGTGTCTAGGGAGGAGAACTATCAAGAAACTCCCTTAGAAGAAGGTTGAGGGGTGTAGGTAGGATGGTCCTTGCAATGGCAGTTAAAAAGATCCATGCTATGAGACTCTTGAATTGTATTTGTAGTTAAATCCTTGATCAAAATTCCTAACTTAATAAAGGTTTTGATAGGCATGCTCTAGGGATAGGATTCCAAATCCATTGACAGTGGTGATAGGTGTCACAAATTTCATCATGGATTTCATCAGTTGAGATGGGATGGTATACTTCAGTTCCTAGAGACCCTTACACATAGCCTCTAGTATTAGGAAAATTCTATGATGATGATATTTTCTAATAATCATATTCTCCACTTGATGTTGGAGATGCTAAGTTGGTGAAATTTTCCTTTGATTCACAGAGGCAGTAGATCTCACAATGGCTATAGTGTCAAAATGATTACCTGATGATGATTCCATTACCTTAGAATCAAATGGAGTTTATAGATAAGTTTATCTATGGTCATAAGGAGATTAAGAAACAAGGCCACTGATCAATGTAGCATCATAAGTAATAAACCTATGTAACCATTTATTCATGGGAAACTCATTTTTTTGTTCTTACTAATGAAATATTTGTGTATGATTCACCATTTTTGTTTTAACCCAGGATTTTGATGGCTCGGTGTCTAGGAAACTTCTCCTAACTCAGATGGTTTCTAAAAGGGTTTATTTATGTAACCAAAAATACCCATTGTTTCCCACATACATAATGTTCTATGAGCCTAATTTCCAAAGGTAGATGGTCATTGGGATTCCTTACTAATGATGCTTAGGAACTCACATCGGTCGAGAGGATGGGAGTTTAGGCTCATCACACCCATTTGGGGGGAATTATTTCATACATAGAAAATCTATTACGGATTTAAATCATGTTCATGAATCTTTCCTATATATTGATGAGCGACTAGTTACCCTAACATTTATAATTAGTTGTTAACTATTACATATCTAAACACATATACATATTATGTATATCCACTCATGAAACCATCTATATGTATCATAGGTTATTCATATTGTTACCCATTATCACTTATCAATGTTTTTATGGATTTCTATGTTTTAAATCCATACATCTAGGTTTTCTAGAGTTTATTTTCATCTAAGAAGGTGTTAGGTATTTATGGTGTTGGAGTCAATCCTAAGAAGGGGATTTCTATGTATCCATGAAAAGAGAATCAGAACCCATGTATTTCAGGACACGTTGTATATTTTAAGGTCATGTGAAAAGGAAAAATCCATAAAGTTTAATGTCATGTGGTAAGGATTTATTTTGTGACATTTTAATACTAGATGTTGGGGTTAAATCCTTGTAGAGGTTTCTTATGTATCCTGTGAAGATAAGAATAGGAGTCAAAATAGTTCTAGTGTTGAGGATATATATATTGTGAATGGTGTGAAAATAGAGGTTTGAGTGGGTCTTATTCATTATGAGGCCTCCCTCATGTGTTTCATTAGGATTATGTCCCTTTTAAATAGAAAAAAAATGATGTTGGAACTTACACCTAAATATTATTCCCATAATGGGGGTGTTTTATTATGGTAGCAACATGATCATTGCAGATATCTAATCCCACATGAGTTATGATCAGTGTGAGAAATAAGAGATAATAGGAGATCAAATACATTGAATGAGGGTGTATTATTGAATCTTTATTGGGATTACAAACTAAAGATTCTCTAAGATAAATATGATTACGAGTCTCATATAGAATATGGATCAATGATAGTAGGCATGAGCTTTTAAAAGGATTATTATAATATGATAGATATATGGGGGAATCATGGCCTTTATGGGGAATATGTAAATTTGAAAGAATCAATGAAAATATTTTTGATATAGATATTGGTACTTAAGAATGAATCTTTCATATCTTGATTATAATATAAATCAGGGTCATCATAGTTAGTATGTCCCTCACTCACCGGTGGGTAAGGAAGGATGGTTGAACTCATAAGGATTATGGAACTATGAGTTAGAAAATATTGTAAGATACTCAGTGATAAAGCCTTATGGGAGAAAATTAAATATAGACTTAGGAGAGTTCTAGTGTAACTTCTTCATAGTTGGGAAATCGAATGACTTTCATGGGGTTATACACTTTTACAAAGATCACCAATTCCTTGGAAATTACTTACTAAATTTTTTAAATTGGATGCTTTGAGATCTTGTGTCTCTCATTCAATTGATTTTTTCTCCATCTGATAACTTTATCTTTTTTAAGTATCAAGTGGTGTTTTAATATATGTCTCCATAACCTATATATGTTCCACTTCTCAAGGTGGGTGATACACGTACACATACTTAAGGTGGTAGAATATTTTCTGTATAAGTCGTCTTGGCCCCGTGCACTGCACATGGTCAATCCACATGTCACCAATGACATCTCCCCATTGCATCTCATGACAAAAAAATGTGAGATACTCTCCTCATATATAGCCTTGCACTGGATTTGATTGTATGGTCCATTTGACATGGGGGGATTGCATGTCTCGGGGTTCATCACATAAAGAACACTGACCACATGAATTGATATTCATCAATAGCCTCAATCATGTGAATCTTTCAGCATTAAGCGGTCATGTGTCTCTCGATGCATCACATGAAGAACAATGACCACATGAAGGCCCCATCATGGATAGCCCCTGTCACTTGGATTCAAGACATTTCCTAAATGAATCAGGATTACAAGATCGTGTATCCCTTTTAGGGTTATAAAATTGTGTAACCCGATCTCATGACCCTTATGTGGTTATTTTATCCGGAAATAAAATATGCATTCTCTTCTAAATTATTTTTTCATCAAAACATCACTTTTGTTTTGGGTATTTTTTTCACTTCATCTCACTAATATTTTATCTAGAATGCATAAACATTCACCTACCAACAAAAAAAATATTCTTGGTCAACTTAGTGCATTAATTTTGGGATGATACATTATTATTCAAGTATTGTGGAGATGGAGTCATTTAGTGATTTATTATTGAGTATGTGTTGAAAATATTTCGGAAATTTTTTCATCTTTCACCTATTATTGGACACCATGGACCTAATAGAACATTTTACAGGGAAATTGAAAGTGAATTCTTGTGTCATGATATGTTTATATATTAAGGAAACTTTGTGTGAGGATGCAATTGATCCCAAAGGATGGGATACATTGGGAATCATAATGAGACTCTACAACACCCAATTCTCAAAGTCTAAATGTTTTATATATGGGGAATAAATTTCCTAGAACCCCTATTAAACTCTTTTGACAACACATACATTCTTGGGTGTGTGAACTATATTTATAAATGGGTGAAAACCAAGAATTTCCCATGGAATAGAGTGAATATGCTAATAAAGTTTTTACAAAATAATTTTTTTCTTAATTTGGAATCTATTAACTAATCATTAGTGATCGAGAAACTAACTTCATAACCACTTTTTGAGGGGATTATTAGAAAAATTATAGATTTTTATTTAATAAAAAATTTACTCATCACCCCTAAACAAGTGGGAAAGTATGATTTTCTAACCTTGAGAGTAGACAAATCTTAGAGAAGATCATGAGATTAAACCAAAAATATTGATGTAAGAAGCATAGTGGTTCTTTATGGTCATACCATACAAAATTTAAAAGAAAAAATAGTACCTCCCAATTTAGGTTTATCTATATAAATCAATTTAACTTTACAGTGGATATCTGGAATAGAATCTATTAGTTCATGATAAATTTAAACATGTAATTACAATAAGCTATGAAGAATATATTGTTGCAATAAGATGAGTTAGAGAAGATTCAAAAGTATGATATCGTGAATTCATGAATCTATAAAGATGAATTCTATAAGTGTAATGATAGATGAATCAATTGAAAAACATTTATGGATGGAGACAAGTTAATCTTGTTTAACTCATATTTAGAATTATTTCTGTATAAATTAAATTCACATTTTTCAAGACCCTTCATGGGGATCAAAACATACCCACATGGATCAATATAGATTAAAAGAGAGTATAAACTCACATTCATGTTTAATGAAAAAAATTGAAGATCTCCATAGATAGTTTCTAAGTGGGATTCATTATTTCTCCTAAATTTTACTAAAGTAAGGTATGTCAAGATCTAGATTTTAAATGAAAAGTTGGTTATGAGGAAATCCATGTATGTCCAAAAACCCCAAAAAAATATTTAGAGAAGATTTTTAATTTATTGTATTAATAATTTTAGTAAATAAATCTAATGTTAACCATAATAAAACACTTCCCCCCAAAATCATATTCATAGAGAGGAAAATGATAGGATCTGGTGGTAGAATATAAATAAATTCAGTGAGAAATTGAAAAAAAAAATTGGAAAGGAATGATAAATTCTAATGTGTTATTTTCTAACCATGTATTTATGCTGGTTAAACCTAAGAGATAACAAAATACCCAACACAAACTCACCCTATCCATTTTACAAATGGCACAAAAATCATGGGATATAATTATAGAGTGGTGGCATTTTTCCCCATTTCCAATGGGAAACTTAAAATGCAACAAAAACATAACCAAACCAGCATACTCATGGTTCCCTTCCCATTTTCTTTTAAACCATATAAACCATGATCAACGAACACTATCACCCCGATTTTCCTATCATGTTTTCTTCACTCATCCCACCAAAATTATCAACCTAGACTTCCCTACATAATAATATACCTCAGTTATAGACAAAAAAAAATTCCAAAAATTACAATGTCTACTATGATATGATTACATGAACCCAACTAGTTTTTCCTCATCCCCTAATTAAAATTATGTGTCTAATATCATTTACCTGGTTTTTTCAACCCAACATCGACTAACTCAGAGTAAGGAAGAATGAATTTCCCAACAACAACAATTTTTCAATCACATAGTCTTCTTCATCTTACCAAAATGACCATTTCTATAAGTTATTGTCCATTTCTCTTTCAACCTACCCAAACCACAATCATGATTATGATCATTTCACCCCTGGTCATAGAATAAATGATTTTTTATAAAAATCATGACCACCATTAAGATGTGTTTCAAACCCATCTTCTTATTCTACTTTAATCCTAAACTAAAAATGGTATAATCATTATGACTACACCATGGTCTCTTAACCTAAAACCAAAACCAAAGACTTGAGATTACCATTATGATCTACCCCAACCCACTATAAAGTAAAACTTTCCAATTTTTACTATTTATTTATTCAATCGTGTAATGGTTCATAGCCAAAACATTGTGGTCTATTCCCACATAGAAAAATAATATAATATTTTTGAGTTTCCATGACCGTTTAAACCCAAATTTCCCTTGAATATTCTTCTCCTATTAAATATATGACCTCAATAAATGTTCATACCCGCCTAATTAATTCAAATTGACCCTCTTAAATCCTTTATTTATTCAAACTTCCATACCCTAACACAATATTTCCCCCCAAATCGATGTTACATCAATTTATCCAACCTCTATTCCCATTTTTACACCACTCAATCTCCCTTATTCCCTTATATAGTCCCTTTAACTATCAAACGGTTAAAAAATATAATGTGACTCAAAATTGGTATTCCATGCACATATTTGAGACATTCAAGGGAACTCCACCATCGCCCCAAACCAATAAATCATGATACTCTCAAGAAACCAACCAAAAAAACCCTACCAAACATCTGCAAACCATCCTATATTCATTCCAAAAATACCATGACCATCCTTCACATTCTACACATCCACCCAAGCCTACCACCACTCTTAAAATAGTGAAGATAGTTTTTACACCCCCTCACCCCAATATGGGTAATGTTTTCACTGAGATTTATATCTCCATTACTAACCACTACTGAGCAATCTTATCCACCTCAGATTAATAATCTCCAATTTTCCATTCATGTTGAGTTTCATAGGGATTATAAGGAGTTTTAGGAAAATGTTATGAGTGATTAACTACTTTCACTAATACCTAAGTAGTATACTAATAATTAAGAGGAGTGGAATGATTCATATAACAATACTATTGACGATTAGTATTTTTTTCCATTTTATTTTGATGTTATAGGTTTACCTTGTATTTTATTTTGTTTATGATATAATTATATAATTATATTAATGATTATATGAAGGAATGAAAGAATTGATTTTGATTTGAATTATGGCATACATCTTGATATATTCCCTGGTTTATATTTATTAATAGAAATTGTGTATGTAATTTTAATGATAATTATTATTTGGAGAAGGAGAATTTATTTTTAGATATATGATCCAACATCCAACAAGATTAAAAGGAATATGATATTTCACTTTTTGAGAATTTTTCCATAATTTTTATCCTTTCCGTTTTCAAATTATAATTGAAAACCGTAAACTAAAGTCACTCTATTTGAACAAAAATAGTTAGGTAACTGTTTTATTTTTAAGTTTAGAGGTGGATTTTTTGGCCAAAATTTACTTTTTCCTAAAATAATTGGTCTATGAGACATTTTTATAAGGGATATTTTCATGATTTCTGAACAATATTGAATAATCATAAAAATATAATTAATATTTGTTGGAGTGAAATGTTTATAAATGAATATTTTATTATTCTTAAGTTTACAACCAAAATGATTGTTGAATTGATTTTTATTTTTTATTTTAATTCTCTAAACTTTCTTTAATTATATTATTTCTTAGTAGAGTTATTTCCCAATATTTGAACTTCCACTCTCGAGTGGTACTATAAACCCTTTTAACATATTATTTCCAAAACCCTCTTTATTTAGATATTCTTAGGATATGCATCACTACTATAACTTTCATTGTAATAATTTTTGAAACATGAATACTTTGAACCAAATTAAAAATAATGAGGTTATTTACTCCGTTTAATCCCTTCAACCATTAGACTTACATTATGTTTTATCACCTTTAATATCATAGAGACCATAAATTACCTTAGAATAAAGTTGTGTTATAATAAAATTTATCCTTATATCCATATAATATTTTGTATTATCAAATGATGATTTTGATCTAAAAATAATATGATTGGTTTCATTTATTGTATTTTTAGTAGTTAATTCCATGAAAGTAAAAATTGTAAGGATTGTTCATTAATTATTAGGAAAACTAGTTCCCAAACTGTTTTTAATTATACTTATGTGGTTCTTCTACCATCTATAAAAAATAAAATATTGAATAAAATCCGAATAGAATCTATTATCAATTTGAATATTAAGGTTTTTTAACCTATATGAAAATATTATCAAGATGGAAAAAAATAATGGGAAATGGTGGATAATTACTGAGATATGATGTATTGTTAAATGGAAAAAATGAATAGTTTTTTCTTATTGAGCTTAATAGAAATGAATACATTATAATCAAAGATTTAAACCACCTTTTTTGATATGTTTTTATTAATTTATTACATCACGATATTCCAACCCTAAAACTTAGAGAAATCCCTTTTCAAGTATTCTTGATTGGTTTGGTTTGATTTCTAAAATAGAGATTAAGATATCTCACAATCCTGTGAATAAATTGAATACTTGATAATGAGCATAAATCCTATTTTTATTGATATTGAGTTATGAGATAAACTATATTTTGATAAGGTAAATTAGAAAAAGGCATGAATATTTAAGGAATGGTTAAAATATGAAAATATACGGGTAAGGAAATTAAAATTAAAATTCAATAATTCTGAATGATCTAATATCTAAGTAGAATAAATGTTTGAAATTTGATTATTTTTAGTTAAATATTTTTACTATTGGAATGATTGATTATAATTCTCCCTTATTGAAGGGATTTTTTACTTTTAATTCATTATTGTGATTTTTTCTCTTGAGGATAGATAAAACATTAAGTGAGGGGGTTTTTTGATAATTAATTTTTATACTCACTTTACCATTATATTTTTATAGTGAAATTAATATTATTGGGACATATTTATGTTATGATTAATGATTTTAGGTTGAATCCATAATTGGAGATTACTTTCATAATTTTAGAGAAAAGGGAGGATAATTTGAAGAAACCACAATGTAATTTTATCTAAAACATGTTGCTTTCTATTTGAGTAAATAATCATGAGGAGATAATAGTATATTATGTTATAGAGTAGTCTATTTGTGGTACATAGGTGTTATGTTTTTGAACTATTATGTCTATTATAATGTGTTACAAGTTATGGTGGTATCCATTCTAAGGATCCAGAAGAAAAATGGTGATAACCATGGATGGAGTGAATTACTATTACAACTGGAGAACCTTGGTGAGAAATTGTGATGTAGTGATATTGAAAAATATATTTCTAAAAGTTTTGCAATATAAAGAGTGAAGATAGGAGTTCCAAGTAATCTCCCCATTTTTATCTCCTACTTGTTTATAATTTTTAAATAAAATAGGAAGATAAGATAGAATTATGACATGATGCATCCTCATAGTCAAGAGATATGAGAAGAATTCACTATTTTAGAGACAATATAGGGAATATCTTACCATTTTTATTCCTAGAAATATTCACTATAATATGGATATATTACATTTTGATGTGTCTGTATTAGGTTAATAAATATGTGTCCCTCGGTTTTTTAGGAAAATGTAGCTTTTATTTAGTATCTTTTTTATTACCTTGAGTTATTATAATCACTTTTTCAATCCAAACACCTATATTAATTTAATTATTTATTAATTTTAATAGTTTTAATTTATTTTAAATTCTTATTAGTTATTTGTTTTTTTCTTTTGATTTCTATTAATTCTTTTATTCTTACACTTAGTTATTTAGATGGATGGATTATTCTTGATTGAACTCTCCTTGATAATAAGTGTTTATTCACTTAAGGAGTAATAAATATAGAGTGCAAGGATGGATACTTAGTTTTTAATCAAATTTTTACTTGATTTTATATCAAATTAATTCAAAAAAATATTTTTTTTATTTGGAATCACTTTGAGACTTTAATTTCAATCCCATTATTCAGTAAATATTCAACAAAATTTTTTGATAAGGGGGTATTCTAAATATTATTGAAAGAATTAAACGATTAATAGTGGTTTGAATTCATCCTTTTATTTTTAATTTTTAACTTAATGTACTTATTTCAGTTTATTTCTTCGATAAAAATATTTTAATTGGATTAAGTGAAATAAATGTATTGACCTTAAAAAAATTATTAACCCAGTACAGTAATGCATAAATTGATTTAACAGATATATTAATGAGTGAGATAAATTATTTTATGAAAAAATTCCATTTTAATTTGATTTCTTACTTCCAGATTTTAATTTATTTCTCTCATCACTTAGAATTTTGTTTTTAGTAAATCTCATCCATTTATTATTGTAATTAAGGATTAAGAATAAGTCTCAAAAACACTATTGAGTTTAACTTTGTTGTCCTAGTGAAAATGATCTCAAATTTACTCTATTATACACTTTTTTAGTTTATTTAAGAATCTATCACACTAATAATTTCTAATATTTGACAACTCATTGGAAGTAACGACGTCGAAGACATAGTTTTTAAGTATATTGAATAACATTAATCATAAAAAAAACACATAATACCCCATACTTTAAATAAAAAAAGTACTAACATATTTAAAATTCACTTTATAATTTATATAACCATATAAATGCTAGATAATATCATTATATAAATCTATAAATAAATTATAGATGGTCACAGGAAGTCTAGATACAAAAAATAAATCGGGTCATTTTTTATAGATTCACAATTGGCATGAATGGTCCCTAGATCTTACACTAAACAATGAATCCCTCACTACCCCAAAATTTATCATGCATGTATAGTGTCCAAAGTTGTTACACTACTATAAAAGGAGGCTTTGGAGACCCCTTACATGAGCGACTGCCATTGGCAGTCCTTATTGGTACCCTATAGCAACCGCCAACGGCGGTCGCAAGGCTTCCCAAAAAACATATCATCGACGCCCCCCCCCCCCCCCCCCACACTCATGCCTGATCCCAAACCCCCCCACCCCCACAGTCGCTCGTACCCTCCCTCTTCACACTGTCACCGCCACCCGTCCCCTCCCTTACTGTACTATCGACGCCAGACCGCCGACGTTGCACTGCCTCTGCCTCTGGCTCCCCACCGACATCGTTGCCCATCCCCTCCCTCACTGCACCACCCATCCCCTCCCTCACAACACTGCCTCCACCTCATCACCACCTCCTCCGGCTCCCCTCCCCCACCACCCATCCCCTCCCTCACTGCACCGCCTCCAACTCTGGCTCCCCTCGGCTGCCCCTCCTTTCCCTCACAGCACCACCTCCATCCCTCCACCCTTTCAAATTTGTCGTGCTATCAAGTATACCCTAATTTCCATTTTAGGGTTTTGTTTTTGGAACTTTACAGCACAAATTTGGCATTCATGAATATTATATGAATATTTTGTGTGAATAAAAAGTGTGTAAATGGAATCTCATGTGTTTTCGGTCTTATGTTCATGAACAATTATGAAACAATGTGTGTTGATAGTGTGTGTATGAGAAGACTTCACACTTTACTTGTTGTTGGAAGTTACATACAATTTTGAGTTCGTGTATATGTTTAATGGATTGATATTAAGTTGTTTTGTTATTTTATTTATACCCTTCTTGACTTTATCGCATGTCTCTCTGTGTGTGTGTATGTGTCCCATGAGAAAATGTTTGAGGTTTGACCACATGTGTGTGCTTTCATATCCCATGAGACTCAAGTTTGAGTTTTATCACATGTGTGTGTTTCGATACTATATGTTATTATTAATATTATATGTTTTTCCTCTATATGATATTCCATGTTTCAATGTGATGTACTTTTTATATTTTATATTTTGTTATTCTATGCATGGTAATAATGTTACTGGTGTACTCATCCTGGCTCAGTATCCCTTAAGGGGGAGTATGATAAGATGATGTATATTCCATAAATATTGTATTGAGATAGATGACGGGGTATATTGTATTTTTTTAGCCTCACATAGGGTCATGGTATACTTATGTGATCTGAAACTTGAGGTGACAATGGGGCATGATGGTATTCAAGGACATGACTTGAGATGTAGTTTTGGGATACAAAGTCCCAAGGGAGTGTAAAAATGTGTTAGCCTTATGGATTAACTGAGAGAGAGATGGGGCTTGATGGACTTATATAGTTTAACTTGATACTCTTACCTTTTTATGTTTTGGAATACATGACGTGACATTATGGCTGACTAAGTTCATGAATTTTTTTATAACTACATTTCCATCATGGAGCCAAAGTTTTTTTAGCACATGACCACTCTGAACATGGTTGTGTGTTTTATTTCAGGCACATTTATTTATTATCACAACATAAACTCTTATACCATTTCACATGTGTTATGGAAAAATTGGTTGTTTCCTAATGATTTCATATTCCCACCATGCATGGACATCTCGATGCATGTGAAGACTCCATAGTCTCGAATACAGGAAAGGGAAAGGCCCTGATGATAGGGGCTAGGATATGGATAATGGTGTTTAGAGGTATAATTGGGGTGGAATTTATAGTCATGTATCAATATTTTTTCACATTCTTGTTATTTATCACACTTTTATTGACCTAACTATTTGGGGGTATTTAGGTTTTTACTATATGACTTGAGATACCTACCATGGATTATGATTTTTCATTGTTTATTGACTCTATTGTGTTATTGTTTATCCTTGTATTTATTGATACCAATGGTATATTTTCTGCACTGATGACATTCAGACCCTTGCTGCTAGTAACAAACATCTTGCATAAAAGGATACCAGCTTGAGGTCATGAGGAACATTGTCTTGGACCCTGTGAAATATCATGGGGCATCACATTCATTGTCCCACATATTCTCTATTGATAACATAAGTCAAGATAGATTGTAATTTTTTTGTTATGTAATTGTATATATTTGGTGTTATCCTTGATATAGATTACTTAGTTTTCCATAAATTAGATATTGATTGATATCTTTTATGGTTAATCTTTACTACATATGATGTCACAAAGGCAGTGTGAATCCAAGAGGTAGTGAGACATTATTTATAGAAAGATACAGTTTCTCTAAGTTTGAGAAGACTGTACATAATCTTATGTGAAGTATTAACAGTTTGATCAAGATTTAAAAAGTCACATGGTTTGAAAAGGTATCATGAATACTTATTTAGGTTAATGCACAAGAAAGAGGCTATGCACACATAAATTTAAATGTCCATTTAAAATTATAAGTGGACAATGTGTGAATAGAAGGTGTTTGTGTGAAGAAATTAATAAGTGGAAAATGTGTGTGAACTAGGTGTATGTGTGAAGAAAATAATAATTGAACACTGTCTTATACACACCCTGTGAAAATAAAAGATTTTTTTTTGTACATACATAGAATACACATACATGTGAGGAAATTCATACTTGAAAATATAATTTACATCATATATGTATGAATGACATACAATGTACATGTATGTATAAATATAAAATTAGCAATTTCATCACTAATTGATTTTGGGCACTTTCATCACAAATTATATTTTTTTGATTTATTGGTAGGCATTAACTTAATCACTAAGGTTGATAGTTCAAGATTGGTATTTGATGAATTTTTTCATGTACCACATACGCATGTAGGTTAATATGTTGTGTTTCATTTTTTTATTTAGCATTTGACTTTTTATAGTTATAGTTGCTTTATATGTTTTGATTATAGTGTATCAAAATTTATGCATTATGATATTAGTGGACCACAGATTCATTATTGTTCATGTTATTTTTCTATTTTTTAGTATACCCAATATATAATATTTTTTGTTTCTTAACTGATCGACTCCCCTGCCCATCTGATCAAATGAGTTAAGTAATGTCATTATATATGACCCATGATATATCCAACTCCATATTATGAAGAACAATATATTAAAGGAGACCAATTATCATGTTTATAGGAGGATAATATGATAAGTTTTCTTCACTTTATAGAGACAGATTTGAGAACCAAACCTGAAATTCACAGCTCAATGCTGACAAGCTTATTGTGGATGGCCAAATCGGTTACCTTAGGATAAAAATTAACCAATGATTGTGCAAAATTAAATAGTTGTGAAGAAAAACTAGTATACCGGATGTTTGAATAATGATATTCCATAGCTATAATATTCCTTTCTTGAAAAATGTTTACTCTATGGAATTATATAACAAATTGATTATCAATATAGTTTCTTCATTATACATATTTTCATCTAATCTTTCAAAAGTTAGGAGATATATTATTTCCATTTTTAAAAAAAAAAATCAAAATATGATTAGGGACTCTTAAATATAGAATCATCATTAGATTTACCATACTAACATGGTGCAAATGACATGGGATTTCACTTACATTCCATTATCTATTCTCTTGTCTATTATTCAGATATATAAATTGTTTATTTTATCAATGGTCCACATGCAATTGGTTAGTATTTATTTAAATATATTTGATATGAAAAATGAATTTAATATGAAGACTTGTGTAAATATTTGTTATACATATATTATTATGGATAAGAGTTGCACCGATCTTCCAAATCAAACATCTAGAGAATATTTCAAGGCCATTATGCAGTTTATTGCGTTCACAAGAGGATTTCAAAGTGACTATATTAGATTTCAATATAGAAAATGTGAAAATAGATATCAATTCACATGAGATACCATGAGAAAGCACCTATTCTTAAATGTATTTCTGAAAAATTATCAGAGTTGTACTCATCATGGGTAAAACTATATTCATTTTCAAAATACAGATTCAGTTTATATGGATGTTTATGAGATGATGAATGACCCAATGCCTGAAATGCTTACTGAAATGATACGTGGGTTGGCTCTTGAAGGAATTGACATCTAGAATGTTGAGACTGGTGAGACAAATCTGCACTCTAGTACAAATTGTGATTCAAGGAGTTTTTATTGAGTACTTTATGATGCAAAAATTGAATTATATATTGGATTTACTTCTTACAATAAATTGACATTTATCGTGGATTTGTTGTATTTGAAGACTTTGAATCAATGGTAAGACACATCATTCGACATGTTGTTGGTGTTATTGAAAAAGGTTCTTCTTACCAATGCTAAGATTATTGAGTAGTATTACCATGCTTGTAAGTTGATAGAGAACTTAGGTTTTACATATGAGACCATATATGCATGTTCAAACAAATTTATGTTGTTTTGAAAAGAAATTACCCATTTGGATATTTTTATGGTCTGTGGCACTTCTAGGTGGAATGAGAATAGGGGAAATCAGACTCATCAAAGTTAGACTACGAAATAGGGAAAAAGATTTACGTAACGAAAATGTGTTACATTACCCTAAATACGAGGTTGAGAAGATTTTTTATGTCATCTAAAGTTTCTAATTTAATGTGATTTCATGCAGAAAAAAATCAAAAAAGTGATATGTTAACCCACCTGGAAGACTCTTATGCATGGAATGATTTCGATAAGAGACACCCTGACTTTTCTAAATATGTTCGTAATGTCTAATTGGGGTTGTAAGTAGATGGTTTCAATCCATTCAAGTCTATGGTTGGTGAAACTCATAACACATGGCCCATGGTGTTGGTTCCATATAATCTTCCTTTGTGTATTTGTATGAATCAACAATTTATATTACTTTCCACTCTTATTTATGGACCTAGAAGTCTGGGGGATAAGATTGATGTTTACCTTCAGCCATTGATTGATGAGTTGAATGAATTTTGGGGTGATGGTGTGATGACTTATGACTGTGAAACAAATAAAATGTTCAAATTTCAGGTTTCTTTATTGTGTACAATCAATGACTTCCCAGCTTATGCAAATTTATTAGGCTGGATTACGAAAGGGGAATTTTCTTGCCCTTGTTGTAATAAAAGTAAAAAAATTTTATGGCTTAAACATTCCAAAAAATGGGTATACATGAGTCACAGACTTTTTCTCCCCACTCAGCACAGGTTTAGAAAGGACAGAGTGACATTTGATGGTTCTAGAGAGTTCATCCCAGCACCAAAGATCATGATAATAGTCGAAATGTTATCACAGATTGAGGAAGAAAACATCCGCACGGTATATGAATTTTAGGATTTGGTGGCTTATCCATTACCTAATATTGATAGTGCGGGTAGACACCATAGTCACAGTTGTAAAAAAGAAAATTATTTTTTACAATCTCCCCTATTGGAAAACAAACATACTAAGGCATAATTTGGATTTCATGCACATTGAAAAAAAATATTTCTGATAATATATTGTGGACCATTTTAGGTGTTAGTGGAAAATCAAAGGACCATGTTAATGCATGTTGTGATTTGGAAGAAATTGGTTTAAGGAAACAGTTTCACTTACAATTAGATGAGGGAAATAAGAAATATATGTATGTTACATTGTATACGATGACTATAAAGGAGAAAGATACATTTATTTCCATTTTGAAGATGCTCAAGGTTCCTGATGGTTACTCTTCTAATATTTCAAAGTGTGTGAATCTAATGAGCAGGACATTTCAAGGGTTGAAAAGTCATTACAATCACATAATACATTATAAGTTGATTCTAATCGCAATTTTTGATTGTTTATCCCCAAATTTTGTTCAACAATTGATTGAGATGAGTGATTTTTATACATATTTGTTTGAGAAATCAACTAATGAGTGATTTAAAAAAAATTCAAGACCTAATTGTACTTATGCTTTGTCACTTTGAGAAACTATTTCCCCCTTCATTTTTTAATGTTATGGTTCACTTGACAGTGTAATTAACTGATGAAGTAATGGCTACCGGTCTAGTTCAATTTAGGTGGATGTATCCTATTGAGTGGTATTTGAATACATTAAAATGATTTGTATGCAGCAAATCTCATCCAGAGGAATAAATATCTAATGGTTATTTGAGGGATGAGTGTACTAATTTTTGTGCAGAATATCTTATGGATGTTGAAACAAAATTATATAATCCCTCTCATATTCATGATGGTCCAGTTGAATAAGGAACCATATTTGATATGGACAACATCGAGTGGATATAATTTCATTGATATATCTTGTTCAATAGTCCATGATTTGCATCATTAATGCAGTAAGTGTCTTATCACTTTTATTGTTTAATTTTTACAAGTTTATTTGTATAAGTTAATCATTTAAACATCATGTTATCATTTACAGGAAACACATTAATGAGCTAAAATAATAGATGTATCATGAGACTGAGTATCAAATTCAACAATCTCATTATATTCCATTTCATGATTGGTTCTAGGATTTTGTAAATATAAATTTATTGTCATTATGAGTGAAGTATTAAACTAATTTATTTCTACATAAATCATTATTTAATTCTCTGAATTATGTAAGTTCATAACCTGAGGGATTTAGGTGACCCCATGCTAACTGAATAATGTATCCAACTAACCGAGGGTCCATCTATAACGGCGCATCGTTATAAAGCTATATATGCTAATGGCTTTCGATTTCACATTAAAGATGTTGATGAAAAATGATCAACACAAAAATGTGGCATCGGTTTTCCATTCATCAATTCTGGTTATTACTATGTTCAATTGACAGACATCAGTGAAGTTGTATACACACATGATTTGAAGTACATATTGTTAAAGTGTAATTGGGTTGATGCAGTGTGTGGAAGTAAAGTTGATCAATATCAGTTTACATTGGTGAATTTTAACTATATGTTATACAGAAATCAATGAGTTGATAATGAACCTTTCATTTTTACATCACAATAAGAATAATTATTCATCATTACTTTGCCTTTGAATCCTAGTTGGAAAGTTGTTGTGAAAATTTCCCAGTGAGAAGTGTTTTTATTTGAACAAGATGAACCCAATACTATTCACTTTATTTCCCAATAGCTTTATCAACATATCATAGTTCAACTTTAAGAAGATATCTATTGGGTTAGAGTGGTTGTTGAAAGAGAAATGGTCTATTTTCATGTTTAAGGAAAGGTATAATTGTTTTTCCACTCTTCAGTTTAAATACTTTTTTTAAATTGTTTAAAACAACCCAAAACTATTTTGGTACATAATAACTTTTATTTATTATTAGTCAGAATCAACCCCTCCACCTAGACACCCCATCACCCCAACCCCCTGGACAACCCCCCCCCCCCCCACCTGGACGGCCCCCACCCCCCACACCCAGACATCCCCCACTCCCAACCTCCCCTTGGGCATCCCCCCCCAGACATCCCACCCCCCAAAACTTCCCCCGGACACCCCCCCCCCCCCCTCCACACACCCCCCAACCTTGGACATCCCCCATTCCCAACCCCCTTGGACAACCCCCCACCAAAAAACAAACTCCCCCCAGACATCCCCCCCCCCACCCCTGAACATCCCCACTCCAAACCCTTGTATCCCCCACCCCCACCCTGGCCAGCCCTCCCCCCAACCCCTCCCCCTTGGACAGCCCCCCACCCCCCCTCCCAACCCCCTACAACCCCACACCTATCCATGATAAAAGAATTTTTAACTTATTACTATAAAATTAGAAATATATTTCTACTGGAAAAGATAAGAAGTATTATATTATATGAATGTTTAATAACTAATTAAAATATTCCATTATAGTAAATCACTTCATGTTAAAAGAAACCTCTAAATACAAGCCTTTTTTGTACATAATTTTATTTATATTTTGTTAAGTTTCTCATTTTTTAAAATCCATTTACAACTAATTATTCTATCCCTTTTTTATTAACAATTATAAAAGTTTTATTTTTTTAGAAACAATCCATTGAAACTTTGGATGGTCCCCTTAATAATGTTTTCTATGACTGCAGGCATGTTAGGGGAACAGGCAGAAAATCCACATCATCCATCTGAGCCATCTACATCTCAAGGTTGAGGTATGTTTGAATGTAACTGTGTTTATTTGTTTATGTAATTACTGAAAATATATATATATATATATATATATATATATATATATATATGAAAATCTTTCAAATTATGTATAAAATGTTTTTCAATAGGATCATACTCGACTGCTTCTTCCTCTCATAAGAGAGTCCCTGGTCTTGTCATTTCATCATTGAATTCCAACATGACCTTTGATGTTTCATTAGATGAGAGATTTCATCCTGTGGGACTGATTTCCCATGCATTTATTCATAAGTTGGGTCATATCATACGTGAACCACATTGATTTCCATTGACTACATGTGACTGGGCTTCTATCCCTCAGGATATATTAGATCGGCTTTGGAGGGAAGTTCGGGTAAGAAGACCATTTTAGTTTCTTCCCTATGTTTAAAAAATACTAACATGTGTGATTTTTTTATTAAATAGAATAATATTAAAGTGTTCCCTAATGATTTTTGGCCATTGTGTATCGAAAAATGTCGTAATATGTGGAAATATTATAAAGGAAAATTTAAGAGGGATCACTGGGTACCAAATGTGGGTGCCCCATACATTCTGTAAAAAGTACCGAGAGGTGTTCTCCCATCTCAGTGGCGTGACTTAGTTGTATATTGGTCTACTGAGGCCATTGAGGTTAGTATATTTATTTTGTTATATATATTTTCAATAATGTGTGATGTTATATTTTTTTGAAATTTGAATTAATTGAATGTAGGAGGTGTCAGCATGCCATTCCGAGAATAGAGCATTGCAGGGACCACCTCACAGGCTCAGGACTCATCATGTGTCTCAAATGACACATGATGTATTTATTATTCATTTTTTAATTTATTATTTGATATGGTTTTTTGTTATATTTTTATATTTTATTGTTATATAGTTACAGGAGTAAGGTGTACCGACTGATAAAATGTCAGTGTGGATGAGAACTCGTGATTGAAATGATCTAAAGGCTGCAGCTCTTATAGTAAGTGCTTTTACTGATTACCAATACTTACATGAATCTGTATATAAACATATATATGTATTTATATTTAAATATTTCACAGGCTCAATTTGAAGTTGGGTTATAAAAACTTCCAAAGGACCAGTGACAGCTTCCCATGCGAAGGGATGAGATATTCCCTCATATTATTGGTCGTGACAGGCATGGATTTAGTTTGACCTATGGAATGTGGATTCCTTGTTTTGTAGTATCACGTGCTAAGGTTGTTGGTCTGGTTGTTTCTCATATGACATAGAATCTATCATATTTCAAGGCATGGTTGCGCACTTCTGAGGAGGTAAATGCGCAATTGATCACTGAGGTTAGAACACTATGGTAATATGTGGATCTGAGTCATGGTGTAGGGGATCATACGATGCAGGTTTATAATAAATTTATTTATTTAATTTCTATTATTTTCATTATTAAAATCCTTATAATTTTTATTTTTTGTAGACCCCTGGAACACCGGATAGAGGTATCATCCATGACCACGCTTGACACATCATATTTATGAGGTGTGTTTATTTTATATTTATTATTGAATTAATGTTATATATTGATTTAGACATTAAATTTAGAATTGTTTAAGATTAGAACAATTAATTATTTTAAAAACTCCAAAGTTTTTTAATTTTAAGAGTATGATCATAAATTGGATACTTTATTGTGATAGAAAATTTCTTAGAATCCCCATTAGAGGATAGGAATTAAACTAGGTGGCCCAATGGCCTCATGGCCCAATGGCCTCATGGCCCAATGGCCTCATGGCCCAATGGCCTCATGGCCCAATGGCCTTATGGCCTATTGGCCTAAGGGCCGAAGGGCCTACTGGACTATTGGCCTAATGGCTGAATGTCTAAATAAACCAATGGCCCAATGGCCCAAATGTCCAAATTCCCCAATTTCCTAAATGGCCTAACACCCCAACAGCCTAATGCCCTAATGGCCTAACTCCCCAACGGCCTAACGCCCCAACGGCCTAACACCCCAACGGCCTAACGCCCCAACGGCCTAATGCCCCAACGGCCTAACGCCCCAACAGCCTAACGCCCCAACAGCCTAACACCCCAATGGATTAACAACCCAACGGCCTAACGACCCAATGTCCTAACGACCCAAAGGCCTAACGACCCAAAGGCCTAACGACCCAACGGCCTAACGACCCAACGACCTAAAGAACCAAAGGCCTAACGACCCAACAGCCTAATGTCCTAATGGACAATTGTCTAAATGGACTATTGTAAAAATAACCTAATGTCCTATTGGCCTAATGGAATATTAACCTATTGGCCTAATGATGAAATGGCCTAATGGGATATTATCCTATTGTTCTAATGACCAACTGGCTAAATGGAGACTTTGAAAATTAGCCAAATTCCAAAATGCCCAAATGCCCAAATGGCCAAATTACCTAATGTCCTAACACTCTAATGGCCTAACATCTAAATGCCCTAATGTCCTAACACCCTAACGGCCTAATGGCCTAACGGCCTAACGGCCCAACGGCCTAACACCCCAATGGCCTAACGGTCCATCGGCCTAACGCCCCAACGGCCCAATGGCCTAACCGCCCAACGGCCTAATGACCCAATGGAAAAATTGGAAAAATAGACTAATGTCCTAATTACCTAATGTCCTATTGGACTCATGGAATATTATCCTATTGCCCTAATGATCAAATGTCCTAATGGACTTTTTCCAAATGAAAGACTGACACAATCGCCTAATGGCCAATGTTGTTTCTTTATACCATGATAATAGTTTTCCTACTATGTTTTTAGATAGTGTACTATATATACTATTCTTTTTAGTATGTTTTGTTATGAAGTGGATTAGCATGTTGTTCTTGATAGAAATTTCTAAATAATGTAAAGCCTAAATTGATTGATAATTAATTGGATAGATAATTGAGATCCATGTTTACTGAATCTGGTGTTGGTTATAATTTGATAATAATCAAAGTGACACATTGCGCATGTGTAATTTAAAATGAATCTATTTTTGGGGGATGTAGGGTGGAGGGGAGGGGTTGTGTAGGTGGGGATATGTCTAAGAAAAGTTTGGGGGAGGGGGGCTGTCCGGGGTAAGTTTTTTTTTGGGGGGGGGGGGGGCTGTCCGGGGGGTTTTCTGGGGAGGGGTCTTGGGAGTGGGGGATTTCCAGGGGTGGTGTGGCTGGGGGGATTTCAGAGGAGTGGGGGGCTATCCGGGGGTGGGGGGTGGGGGTTGGAGGGCTATCTGGGGGGAGTGTGGGGGGTTGGTAGTGGGGCTGTCTGGGGGGTTGTCTAGGGGGTAGTGGGGGATGTCTCGTGGTGGGGGGGGCTTTTTGGGTTGAGTGTGGGGGGGGGGCTGTCCAAGGGGGGTTGAGAGTGAGGGCTAGGAGCTGTTCTCTGGGGGTGTTTTTCGGAGGGTGGGGGCTGTTCAAGGTGTGGGGGGGGGGGTTGTTCAGGGTAGGGGCTATCCGGGGGGTGTGAGGGTTGGGAGTGGGATTTTCCGAGGGGGGTGGGAGTGGGGCTGTTTGGGGGAGTTCTTTTTTTTGGGGGCGGGGCTATTTGAGGGGGGAGTGTGGGGGATGTAGGGGGTTGGGAGGGGATTGTCCAAGGGGGAGGGGTTGGGGGCTATTCAGTATTGAACTTTACTCTATATAGTTCAATGTCGAGTGAACCTAGTTTAATGGTTGTCCAAACCTCTTTTCAACCCACCACATCACATACAAGCAGCACAGTAGGTCACTACTAGAGTAGAGTAGTGAGCCTAATGGCCTAATAGACTAATGGTCTAATGTCAAAATTGGCCTAATGGCCAATTGGCTAAATGGATTCTTGGCCAATTGGAAAAATTCTCAAATGGCCAAATTCCCTAATGGCCTAATTCCCTAATGTCCTAATGCCCTAATTCCATAATTCCATAACGCCCTAACGGCCTAATTCCCTAACTCCCTAACGGCCTAACGCCCTAACGTCCTAACGCCCTAATGGCCTAACGCCCTAACGGCCTAACACCCTAACGTCCTAACACCCTAACGGCCTAACGCTCAAATGGCCTAATTCTCTAATGTCCTAACTCCCTAATGTCCTAATGCCCTAAGGGCCTAATGCCCTAACGGTCTAACAACCTAACAGCCTAACATCCTAATGGCCTAATGGCCCAATGTTCTAACAACCGAATGGACAATTGTCCGAATGGACTACTGTCCAAATTACCTAATGTCCTAAATGCATAATTTCCTATTGGGCAAATGGAATATTATCCTATTTTACTAATGACCAAATGGACTAATGACATGTTAGACTATTGGCCTAGTTGCTAATTGGATAAATGGGGACTTGGCCAATTGGAAAAATTCACAAATTCCCAAATGGCCAAATGTCCTAACCTTCTAACACCCTAACGGCCTAATGTCCTAACGCCCTAATGTCCAAATTCTCTAACGTCCAAATTCCCAAATAGCCAAATTCCCTAATGGTATAATGGACTAACGGCCTAATGGCCCAACGACTTAATGTCCCAACAGCCTAATGGCCCAATGGACTAATGTCCCAATGGCCTAGTGGACCAACGGCCTAACAACACAATCACCTAATGGCCTAATGGATAATTGGCCAAATGGACTATTGTCCTAATTACCTAATGTCCTATTGGCCTAATTTCATATTAGTCTATTGTCCTAATGACGAAATGCACTAATGGAATATTAGCCTATTGGTCTAATGATCAATTGTCTTAATGGAGACTTGTCCAATTGGATAAATTCACAAATTCCCAAATGGAAAAATTCCCAAATGGACAAACACCCTAATGGAATAAAGCCCAAATGGCCTAATTCCCTAATGGACTAATGCCCTAATGGTCTAACTAACTAAAACCCTAACGGACTAACAACCCAATGGCCTAACGGCCCAACAGCCTAACGCCCCAATGGCCTAACTCCCCAATGGCCCAACGCCCAAATGGACTAATGTCCCAATATCCTAATAGCTCAACGGTCGGCCTAACGCCCCAATGGCCTAACGTCCCAATGGCCTAACGGCCCAATGGCCCAACGACCCAATGGAACAATGGGACAAATGGACTAATGTCCTAATTATCTAATTTCCTATTGGCCTAATGGAATATTATCCCATTGGCCTAATAACCAAATGGCCTAATGGCCTTTTCCCCAAATGAAAAAATGACCTAATCACCTAATGGACAATGTTATTTCTTTATACCATGATAACATTTTTCCATATGTGTTTCTAGATATTGTACTATATATATTATTTTTGTTAGTATGTTTTGTTATGTAGTGGATTAGCATGTTGTTATTGATATAAATTAGTAAAGAATGTAAATCCTGAATTGATTGATAATTAATTGGATAGATAATTAAGAGTCATGTTTACTGAATCTGGTGTTGGTTATAATTTGATAATAATAAAAGTGACACATTGATCATGTGTAATTGAAAATTAATCTATTGTTGGGGTCTACAGGGTGGAGGGGAGGGGTTGTGCAGGTGGGGGTTGTCCGAGGAAAGTTTGGGGGAGGGGTCTATCTGGGGAATGTTAAGGGGGGGATATTCAGGGGTGTGGGGGGGGGGGGGGGTTGTCTTATGAGGGGGTTAGGAGTGGGGGTTGTCCAGGGGTGGGGGATGGGGGGGACTTCCGGGGGGAGTGTGGGGCTGCGAGGGGGGTTGTCCAAGGGGTTTGGTGGGGCTTTCTGGGGGTGGGGGTTGTCCAGGGGGGTTGTCTAGGGGGAGTGGGGGCTGTCTGAGGGTGGGGGGTTGTCCGGGGTGAGTGGGGGCTATTAAGGTGGAGTTTTTTTTGGGGGGGGGGGGGGTCCAAGGGGGTTGTGAGTGGTGGATGGGGGTGTTGTCCGGGGGTGCTATTCGGGGGGGTTGTTCAGGGTGGGGGGTTGTTAAAGGTGGGGGTTGTCCAGTGGTGTGGGGGGGTGTGAGTGGGGCTATCTGGGGGGGATGGGAGTGGGGGTGTCAGGGGTGGGGGGATGTCCGGGGGAGTTTGGGGGTGTGGGGGGGAGTGTGGGGGCTGCAAGGGGTTGGGAGGGGGGATGTCCAAGGGGAGGGGGTTGGAGGGGTGCTATTGAGTACTGAACTTTACTTTATATAGTTCAATTTTGAGTGAACGCATCTGAATGGTTGTCCAAACCACTTTCCAAACCACCTCATCACGTACGAGTAGCACAGTAGGTCACTACTAGAGTATAGTAGTGGGCCTAATGGCCTAATGGACTAATGGTATAATGTCAAAATTGTCCTAATGGAAAATTTTCTAAATGGATACTTGTCCAATTGGACAAATTCTCAAATGCCCAAACGGCCAAATGCCCTAATGGCCTAAAACCCTAATGGCCTAATGAATGAACGCCCTAATGGCCTAACCTCCTAACGTCCTAACATCCAAACAGCCTAACGCCCTAATGGCCTAACGCCCTAATGGCCTAACGCCCTGATGGTCTAACGGCCTAACTCTCTAATGGCCTAACTCCCTAACGGTCTAACGCCCTAACATCCTAACACCCAAACGACCTAATTCCCCAACGGCCTAACGACCGAATGGAAAATTTTCCAAATCGACTACTGTCCTAATTACCTAATGTCCTGATTACCTAATTTCCTTTTGTCCTAATGGAATATTAGCCTATTGGCCTAATGAAAAAATAGCCCAATGAAATATTATACTATTGGCCTAATGTTCAATTGTCTAAATGGAGACTTGGCCAATTGGACAAATTCACAAATTCCCAAATGGAAAAATGACCTAACGACCTAATTCCCTAATGTCCTAATGCCCTAACGGCCAAACACCCTAATGGTCAAATTCCCTAATGGAAAAATGCCCTAATGGACGAATGGCCTAATGGACCAACAGCTTAATGGCCCAACGGCCTAATGGACCAATGTCCTAATGGTATAATGGCATAATGTCCCAACAGCTTAACAACCCAATGGCCTAATGGCCTAATGGAAAATTGGTCAAATGGACTATTGTCCTAATTACCTAATGTCATATTGTCTTAATGTCCTATTAGGATATTGTCTTAATGGAATATTAGCCTATTGTCCTAATGAGAAAATAGACTAATGGAAAATTAGTGTATTGTTCTAATGACCAATTGGATAAATGGAGACTTGCCCAATTGGCCAAATTCCCATATTCCAAAATGGACAAACTCTCTAACAGCCTAATGCCCTAATGGCCTAATTCACTAACACCCTAACTCCCTAATTCCCTAACGCCCTAATAGCCTAACGCCCTAACACCCTAACACCCTAATTCCCTAACACCCTAACTCCCTAACGGCCTAACGCCCTAACGGCATAATGGCCCAACGTCCTAATGACCCAAAGGCCTTATGGACTAATGGAAAATTGGATAAATGTACTATTATCGTAATTGGATAATGTCCTATTGGCCTAATGTAATATTATCATATTGTCCTAAAGAACAAATGTCCTAATGGAATATTATCCTATTGTCCTAATGTTCAATTGGATAAATGGAGACTTAACCAATTGTCCAAATTCCCAAATGTCCAAACACCATAAGGTCCAAACACCCTAATGGCCTAACGCCCTAACGGCCTAAAGCCCTAACGGCCTAATGCCCTAACGGCCTAACGCCCTAACGCCCTAATGACCTAATGGAATAACGCCCTAACGGCCTAATGCCCTAATAGACTAATGCCCTAACGGCCTAACTCCATAACATCCTAACTCCCTAACACACTAACACCCTAACATCATAATTCCCTAATGTCCTAATGACCCAATTTTATTATTATATATATATACTAACTGAATAAATATGTCCAATTTTCATTTTATTTTTTTAGTTGTTTTTTTGTATCTTATTGTGGGTTTATTGAAGTAGAATATTGGAATCGATTAGAGTTATTTGGATCGCTGGATATTTAAAGAAGTATGTTTGTCATTTATTTCTTTTGAGGATCCAGGTGTTTCTACTAGGTGGAATTGATTTTTTTTTCTGATTTCAGTTATGTTTCTTCTGATCGAGAAGAATCACTGTAATTTTTTTAAAAGAAAATTTCCCAGGTTAGCGGCCGCCTATGGGGGTCGCTAATGCGTGGATTTTTTTTTCAGAGTCCAGCGAATGCCAGTGGCAGTCACTATAGGCCGATTTTTAGGTTACCTATAGAGACCGCCATTGGTGATTTCTATAGATCGACCCAATAGCGGACGCTAGGTCACCTAAAGTGGATTCCATTGGTGGTCACTATAGCCCTATAGCGATGGGCCTAATGTGACCACCATTGGCGGCTGCAAGGTAGTCTCTAAATACCATTAGTGACCGCCATTGGCATTTTCTAATGGTCAAATTTATAATAGTGTTAATACTATGTATCAAACTATGAGACTAATTAAGATCTTAAAATTTTCTAAAATTTCCCCAAAAAAACATAATTAATAAACTATATATTAAATAAACAAAAGTGGAGTGTCATAGTGTGTGCATGAAAAGTCATTATATCATGATGAAAGTTTTGGGAGGGGAAAAAGGGGCGGTGTTTAAGATATATAGATTGATGAATTTGGGAGTGAATTTGAGTTAATTAATGATATTGTGTTTCCTTAGGATGGATAGAGGCCAACTTTCCATTTAAATTATTTATCCTTATATGTGATCGAGCTGAGGGTGGTCTCTTTTGATGTATGATTCTGATGGTCATGGAATAACTAACTCTATTATTTTAGGTTTTAAATTTATTCTATTTTATTTTATGGTTATTGGTTGTTCATTTAATTATGCTATTGATTGGGCTAGATTTGACACGTGGTCTTATACTTCAAGTGAAGCTGGTAATATTTATTTATTTATTTTCTTATTTTACCTTTTTCATTCTCTCAATTGATCATTAATATTTTTTATTTTGTAAACTAATTGTAGTTAATTTATATAGAAGGAATATTATCCCCCAATAATTATTTTCATACCCTCAACACTAGTTTTATGAATTTAGAAATTAGGTTATATGCTTAATGAATTTTAGCGATCTGACTCTGGTGGTATAGCCATGATCAGATTGAGTTGTTAAAAAGTTCTACGATAGATTTCTCTTGAGTTTTTTACCACTTCCTTTAAAACTATTAATTTCCTAAAAATCATAGTCAAAATATCGTTATCAATATAACTATTCAAATTAATACATGAATATTCTTAAGTTGCAAATAAATTATTAAGTTATCAGGTTCCAAAATTAAATTCTCAAAATCAATTCGCATTCCTGATAACTATTTAAAATAGTTTTGAAACTCAACAATGTAGCTAAAAATATATGCATATTCTTTATATTACAAATTCGTGAATTATTTTACAAAGAAATAATTCATTATTTTTTTATTTATTGAACATATATAGATTCTGGGTTCTCCAAAAATTTGCATGAGATATATTATGATTATGATTCATAACAATTTCTTCAATACCATGATAAATTAATCCACAAATAATTTTCTGTTCAAAGTCTCAATATTCATCAGTTTTGGGTTTTTCCTTATGAATCAAAAATATTAGAAAGTGCATTCATTTCAAATATAATTGAACTTTCATTTTTAATCTACATGTGTGATAATTAGTTTTAATTTATAGAAAATTCCAAGATTTAATTAATAAAGTTGTTATTATGTCCTTAAGTGGGAACTTTGGGTATTTAACATATAGTATTGATTTAATTTTTTGTTATTGTTGAGGGGTTATTTTTTATTTTGGAATTTAAATTTTAATTTGGGTGTTTAAGGAAAATTATTGGGTATTTTTGGAAATGGTTTTTTGTTAATGGGTGTTTGAGAGTTGATGAGTTCCCCAGGATTTATTTTGCCTATATTTTAGAACTATAAGTGACACCGAGTACCTAATTGAGCTAGAAGATGCATTTGTGTCCCGGAAGTGACATTGGGTGTATTAGGTGTATTTGGATTGGGTACCTAATAGATTCTAGGTTTTTTTAAGAGATGTAAAATTGAACATTTTCTTTCTCATTCATTTTTAATTATTTTCCTTCCCTATTGAAACACACTCTCCCCTATCCTGTTTAAAAGCCCGTATTGGCCTCTCCATGGTATCCTATTTCCTTCACCTCTTCCCCCTTGATTAATAGTGATTCCAATTATAGTATCTTAAGATAAATACAAGGTAATTCATGTTTTATCTAACCTTATTACCTATATTTCTATTATACTTTAATATATTTCCTTTAAATTGGTCTTTCAATTTTCAATTTCACTAAAGTCATGGTGAAATCCATTTGAATTATTTTTCTCTTCCTAATTTGGGTAAAATGAAACCTATATGAGTGATTTATCATTTGTTGATTATTTTTTTAGTATGTTTTCATTATGTAGTAATTTTATTGTGGTTTGATTGATTTTTCTCTATGATTTTTAGACCTTTGGATCTAATCTATTTGGTTAATTTTATCAATTGATGGTACTAATATTTATTATGGTATTCTTCTTAGGTTTCAAGTAAGTGTTGGTTTAGTTTTTTGTATACCAGCTTATATTTCATGGGTAAGTTATTATACAGGATTGTGGATTTTATTTTAGTGGATTCCATGTTATTATTCGATTATGAGAAAGGAATCATTAGTGATATGTTAATAGTGGGTGGTTTCTGCCCATGTGGAATTCCTTGGGTATTTCTTTATATTTGTCTCAAATTATTTTCTGTAAACTATTAGATATAATTATATTTAGTTATTAAATATGTTAATTAAGGTTTTTTAGTGAACAATTCAATTACATATTTAAATAATTTTTCCCCTATGGGGACATTATTTTATACTTGGAACAAATTTACAAGTTACCCACTTTAGTTTTAAAATTATAGTTTAAATTATTTTTGAATTATTGACAAATTTCAATATGTGAAATTATTTATTTTTTATATATTTTGATATTGGTATCACCTTTAATATTTTTAGATTTACAATATATGTTTGGATTTTTAAATTTATTCCCTTTATCTCCCTATATCAAATCATAAAAGGAAGAGTAGATAACATGTTTCATAGTTTGATTAATTAATTTTATATAAATAAAAATGGTATTCTTGTTATTAAATGAGAAAAACGATGTGATTATCTAATACATATATTATAAATTTCTTTAAATGCTTTGTAACATTTATTAACATATAATTTTTTTGGGTAAGTTTTATTCATATATCTAAAAATTTGTAAAATTTACTTACATTGGGTGGTTGATTAAACTGTGTGATAATATTAGATATTATTACAGAACTTCAAAGTTATCCTCTTGAAACCTTATTGATATAAAATGGTATGCAAATAATATCATTAGATTAGAGTAAATTGAGGAGCATGAGAAGTATGAATAAATTTAATTATAATCATTATTTCTTGTTTATTTTAATATATATTATTAGAAAGATCATTAATTTCCACTTTTTCATACAAAATTTATAATTCAACAATCCACACTTAATTTTGGTTAAGATATTTCATAATCACATGGAAACAGTGGGGTTAATTGGGTAGAAAGGAATGATTTGATTTATAAACACTTTTAGTTTCATTGACTGGGTTGTTTACTTATAATAAATTCTCATTTTATTCTTCTCTATATTGTGTTAAACTTAATATTGGTTTTTAAAAAAATATTTAAAATGTAACTTATCTTTATAATATTTCTTCTTTCCTAAAACCTATTTATCACTATGTTTTTATAAAGTATATATTTCAAGGAAACATTTATGTTAATATTGAGTTTATTACTTGAATTTTTATTTTATAAAAGTTAATTATAACTATGAAAAACTATATTTTTAAAGGACTTTATTTTTAAGTTATTGGTTTAAATTCAACTCATATACCATGTTTTATTCTTAAAGTGGGTTATAACGAGTAGGTATTGGATATGAATGATAACTTACAATATATCTATCCTGGTATTTTATTATTGCATACTAGATATAAACCATACTAGAGTTAGTTCCTTTTTTGGATATTTTAAAATGCATCATGATTTACTCTTCACTATATAATTTAGATTTAGTATAATTTTCATCTAGAGTGGCATAAAGAGAATGTGGTCACATAACCTGTGATATGTTTTCATGATATTTTTGTTCTTATTTGGATTCCATGGTATAATATTTATGGGTTAATCATGATTAATATTTTGATCATATGTTACTTGTAATTAGGTTTTATTGTTACGATATCTAATGTAGTCTATAAAAGCATGGCTTATAATGTCACATAACTTAATCAACCCATGATTATGATTTTAGTAGAAAGGATTGAATTTTGTTAAATTCTCATGATATTTTAGGTTTGTAATTTTAGATAATTAAGAAAAATTATTACATATCAAACTATTACAAAAAAAGTGGACACTTCCACTCAATATCCATTTTTTCTACAAAAACAGGATTCTTAATTTTAAACTCTTGTTTTATTAAAGACGCGTTCTCTTATTTTATGAAGAATACCTATATAAAAAGGATAGAAATTTATATATTTACTAATCATCCTTAATCCTTGTAAAAAACTTTTAAAAACATGGGATGGTCATAAAAATTTTAATAAGGGAGAAAAATATAAATAAACTTGATATCCCATTTTGAAAATCATAAAATCCCATAGAAAATTTCCCATTTATATTATTATACTTGAGATAAAATTAATCATTTATTTAATAAATAAATCAACTTCACTTCCAAAATATTTTTATAAAACATATCATAAATAATATTAAAGAAAAAACCATAATCAAGAGGGTTTCTTGTAAAACAGTAGTACACGTCAAAATATTTTCTTGAAAAACATACTTTTCTCCCTTAAAGGTGCATAAACATTCATTTAAACATAATCTCATTATATTACCTTATGAAATAATAAGACTTATATTAAAACTAATTTAAAATAATTAAAAAAATCATATATTTACCTTGGGACATCATCTTCATATCACTCCTATAATTACTCTTGTAAGCACTCTTACAAATGGAATAACTTACTTAGTTAATTCAAACATATATTCCCCAGAGAGAAAAATAATTACCAAATGCATTAAAGAGTTATATTGGGATCACCCATAATCGTGAACAATGTAAAAGGACCAAAACATACTTAAAAAATAAAAAATATGTCATTTATAGCATAAAAACTCATAAAATATCCTTTTGAACACATATAAAGAAGAATTATTGGGTTTCATGTAAAAATTAGGAGAAATATACTTTTATTTTGATATCTTTAAAAATTAAAAAATTCCCAGAATAATGGGGGAAATATTTTATTTCAAAATAACCGCACAAAAATTCAAAGTAATCATTAAATAAAAGAAATTTCATGGAGAAGGTAAATTCTATTCATTATCTAAATGTTAAAAAAATATTATTTTCATGCTTTTGTAAAGAAAATCAAAAACATGACATTTGGAAAATATTTATAAGATTCCATTAAAATTTTTATAATGAAATTATATTCCAATATAAAAGGAAATTTATAAATAATAGAAATATGTATAAGGATTTTTATAAAAAATTTAATCAACATGGATAGAGAGGATAAAATCAAAACATTTAAAATACGATTTTAAAGGAAATTCCCTCAATACATTGATAAATTTTAATTCAAAAATACATAGAAGGACAGGTCATGAAATAGATTTATAAAAAAAACTCAGTAAATTATTTATAAAAGAAACCATGTGGAAGTTTATATACCACACAAAATAAACCATGTGGTAAAAATGGCTTAAGTCTCAAAGAAAGGAAATTTAGATAAGAGATCCCTTTCCTCGAGTCTGACTTGCCATGTACATTATCTAACTATTATATAATAAAATTATATTAATTATTTAATTGCTTGATAACATTTTATAGGTTTATTAACTTATCATAATCTATTTAATTTCATTTATTACCATGTATTATATTGTTTCTAAATCGATTAAGTTCATGTTGAATGTTTTGAGGATGTTTGGTTCATAGTTCCATAATAACTTAGGAAGGTTGATCATGGTCAAAGGGGTTATTATTCCATAATATCTAGAATATTAATCATGAAATATTTAAAAATTTTATACATTAAATTCAATTTTAGAACCATTCATGAAAGGCATAAATGAAAAATGAATCGGATCACTTCATGGAGGGTAAAAATGTAAGTAATATATTATATTTAAAAGATTATAATTATGAAATAAATATAAAATATATATTCATTAAATATATTATAATAACTATCCATGTGAGGTAGTGACAAAAAAGAAACACAACTCATCATGTAGGTGGTAATCCACACGTTTGCATGAGAAATGTTTTCATTTTCCATGGGATAGAATAGGATAACAAAAAGGATTTTACCATAAAGATAATAACATTTAAATACATTATAGATACTTATGCTATTATATCATCATGGTTCTGATAGTTTTAATTAGATATAATAAAAATAAACATAAAAGAACTCCGTTAAAAGTTATACCTCTTCTTTGGAAAACCTTTTTTGGATTATACCTTAAGAATTCTTGGTTGGTATTTTGGAAAGAAAAATATCTTATATGACATTTCAAGGATTTTGGGGTAATACTTGGGAAGGTATTTTTAATATAAATTTAATAGGTATTGGCCTTCCAAGAGAAATTAAAGGGGGTATTTATACTTGAGGTGGTGTGTTTTAGAGTTAAAATATTTATTATTTTATGATTTAGGTCTAAAAAATTTGAGAAGTTATGATTCCTTTGAATTTATTGGTTTATTTTTTTAAAAATTAAGTCCGTTTTAAATTATAACCATTCAAAAACTAAATTAAATCCTTAAACCACCTTATTAAAAGAAATGAATCAAAAATAATTTTTTATTCGAAAAAAATAAAACTTAGACTTCAAAATTTCAAACATAATTTTATAAATTAAACTAAATACTTTTAAATTAATTATTTTAATCCTTAAATACATATTTGGATAATAAAAAGTTTTTATAAATTTCTAATTCATGCTTACATCATATTTATTTTATTAAAGTTTAGGTATATACAAAAATGGTATTTTTTAAAATTCACCAAAAAACTCATCTTTTTCAAAAAAAAATACACTTAGATAATTTTGACATGCTGAATTAAAAAATAAATACCATTTTATAAAAATAATTTTATAAAATATATAAATTTAAATTGTAAATAAAACCATATAATACATGGAAAATAGTTTATTAAAATAAAAATTATTTCTTTTGTCATGAGTGATTACATTTATATTTGTTATTATTTCTTACTTGTTATATGATTAACAAATAAATATTTATGATTCTAAAACATATACATTTTATAAAATTATTCTTATAATTAAATGTAATTTTTCTTTTAAGTATATAATCAGTAAAATTGTTTTATTTTATCAAATTTTATATGCTAGCTATGATTAAAATTATTTATGGATGACTATTTTACTTTTTAAAAAATGCATTATCAAATCTTTGTAACCATTTTGTGATAATAACACACTATAATTAATAGTAATCACATTCTAAAATAAAAATAATTATTATTACATAATGTTATTTCATCAAGAAAAACTTTTTACTTAATGTTTTAAAAGTATGTTTTTATTAATAAAAATATGTACGTAGAATATGATAAAAACATTCAGAAATTAAATTATCAATAATGTCATTAAAAAATCATGATAAAGCATTATTTTAGTGTAAAAATGATATTTAACCATTTATATTATTTTTCACATAAAATATTATATGAAATTACCTTAAATATGATACAACATTATGACTTTGAAAACATGTATCATACTATATTAACCATTAGATTATAATGACTTAATTACTATGATGACATAAAAATAAAAATAAAAATTAATTTATTTATAAAATAAATATATATATGTAAAATTTATGGAATATATAATTAGGATATCACATGGACTAGTGGTGGACATTTCTCTCTTGGCACCCTTCATTCAGGGGCTTGAGTCTCATGGTCATATCAGGCACGACTGGTTTTTTCCCAGCCTGTAGGATACCCTTTTGTTAATACAACATTTTAATAAATAAGAAAGAGATTCATTTAGAATTTACATTTATAATTTAATAAAGTCTGGTAATAATAAATCTTTTATGTTACATTCTACCTATAACACCCCAAGCTTCTATGGTACGCTTCTCTTTGAATAATACAACAGCATGTGTTTTACGCAACTTCGAGTTCTAACACACCACAACCAAGAAAACTAGCTGTTATGAATAGTAATACCAACTTTTTGAAATTTTATAAATTTTATATTTCAAAATAGACTTCATTATTGGATTTAGAGTATCAAAATTAGATTAGGGTGAATTTTTTGTATTTTTCAGAAAACTTTCATTTTTTGATGAATAGTGAAAAACACTAAGTTATAATTTAAAACCGAATTTTTTTTAAATAAGTTTTTATTTTATTTAAATTTATTTTAGGTAAAAATAGATACATACTACCTATATAAGTTCAATGTAATTCATTGGAGTCATTTTATAATAATTTTAGATATATAAAAATTTTATTGAACTTTTGGTCGTCTTTTACCCACCTCCTAGCAGCATTTACAAATTTACATAAAACTTAATTTTACAGCTTCTTTTAGTTAAATTTAAAAAATCCTAGAGACACAGTTGATATCAGTAAGTAAAATGTGGTTCAATAAGATGAAAATGTTTTTTGGTGAATATTAACTTTTTACTTTTATTTACCACGGTTAAAAGTAAATAGAGTAATTAAGGGTAAAAATGATATTATTATTACCCTAAAACATGTCCTAATTCTATTGGATAAGTATAATTCGACCAAAAACAACCTTAGGAATAAAATATGAACCTATTTGGTCCACTTGTATTATATTAGGACATTTATTATTATTTTATTTAAAGAAGATTTAAAAGATGTAAAATCAAATTTTAATAACTAAAACATTTTAAATATAGATTTATACATAATTGATATTATAAATATACAAATAAATCTAATTTAAGACTTTTAATGAATTCAACTAATTTTATAGGTTAATATTATATTTTATGGTTGATTAAATTTATTTATTTCGAAGTAATAAAGTTGTTAAGAATTTAACAAAAATAAATTATTAAATAATGTCAAAATTGACATAAATGAGTTTTTAAAACAAATACAATATTATTGGTTGATATAATAATACTAAAAATATAAGGTTTGGCCAAAAGATTTATATAATTATAGTTGTATAATGAACCACTTTTGGTTCTCTTGGAATTTTATAGTAAGTTTATTAACTATATAATATAAAAATACAAAGAGGCATGGTAAATGTCAAACTATTTAACTAAGAGTTAAATCTAAAAGATAAGGTTAATAAAGTGACCCAAACCTGTATCAAACCTATTGGTTGAGATTTTTTTGACCCATAACCACCTTATCCTATTAATAATTCATTTTTTATCCATTAGAAACCGAAAATTATTTTATTATAAAATAATATTTCTATCTTTTCATAAGGTGCCCCTCACCCCTCTCATAAAAGGGCGCTTCCCCTTCTCTCTAATTCACACCTTCAAAGCCATTTGGCTAGGCCAACCCCTGCCCAAATACCCTATAAATTGTCCTCCCTTAATCCTATAGGCCTTACTTTAGTCATAAATCCAACCTAAGGAGCCCTTTTGATCAAATCAAAAGGACGAACCCAAAGAAGAGGTAAATATCTCACCACCTCTTTCATGTTTTTTCTTCTTCAACTTCTTCTTTCCTTGTTGTTTACATTATAAAATAATAACTCCAATATCTTCTATATACTGTTATATTATTATAAATATGGTAAAACTATATTCATTATTCTATCCATCCTTTGAATGACATGTCACCGTACGTTCGTACATACGGCTTACCGTCTCCACATCGTGGTGTAGTTGTTACTCAATACATTACTATTCATATGGGTATAATAATGATGTATAAATGATGTAAATAATAAATATAACATGATAATTATTCTTTATATATGATATATAATCCAATTATATATTATTTTAATATCAAAAGAATGATATTGTCACTCGTGCGTACGAACGGATTACCGTCTCCACAAACACGATGATATTCATTCCCCATCATATCCATTCAAGACTAATTTTCATTTGATGATTAAAAATAATTTTTAAATACTTAATATCATTCTTAATATGAATAATATACATCCTATCCATAACAAACTTTACTTATGTAACAAATCATATAATGGAAAACAAATCAGTTAACACACGAAACGACGATAATACTAAAATATTATTAACAAAGAAATATTAAAAGATCATATATGATATCATATTAATGTATATGATTCTTGAATAATTTAATAACAATTATTTCAAAATTATATAGGAGGTTAACCTACCCTTTACAAAGGAAAAGTACAAGGTAAGGGGTTTCTTATCTCACTTTTAATTCCGTGAGATTTCCATTGTTCACCACTTATTTATCGCATGTGATGTATTGTGTACTTCCATTTGATATATATTATCATGATTCTCTTTATATTACTGATATTATGTGATTAATTTGGTGGTTATTGACTATAGTTCATACGACTCGGTTGATTACAACGAGGTAAGGGTTAATTTCACAGTCTCTTTATTATTCGAGGATGTTTTTATGTAAGTATCTATTAGGACCTCTTTATCATCCACATCCATATTTCTTAAAAATGTATTCCAAAACATTTTTATTATTTACTAGACTATGGGTTAAATTCATTTATACCCTTTTTGAATTTTTATAAAATGTTTTTAAAGGAATCTTTCCGTCGTTTTCCAAACAAGGTACCTTAGTACCTTTTCGACAAAATTAAAGTAAGAATGTTTTTTTAACTTATACGGCGGGTGTAGATATTTTTTGCCATTATAATATCGTCGAAGCTTCCCTTAGAATATTATAAGTATATTATCAAAATAAATGTTTTATTTTATAATTATATGACCTTTAAATGATTTAAAAATAGAAAGAGATATTTCTCTAAAAAGGTTTTGATTTCATCTATATCAACATACTTTGATGGATTTTAAGTTTATTTAAAGTTGATTTATTATGATACAAAACTTCCATATTGTATTGAAGGTTTTGTGATATCTTTGACTGTGGATGTGTTATTTTTATACCATTCATGGGTTATGGATAAATTATTGACATTTCGTATGCTAGTTTTAATACGAATGTTTATGTTATGTTTAGACCTTTTCATGTGAGGAATGCATTGGACTTAGTAAGTGACAGGTGGAGCCCACTATAGCTCCTCGATGCATCGGTAGGTCTCATGAGACAAACTAGTGTCTTGCCACAAGTCCTTAACAAAATCTTATTTGTAGTATTGGAACAAGGCCTTGACTATGTGGTTGTGAAGTCTGGCATTATGCATTCCATCATTATGAAAGTGGCTATTGATATTGAATGTTTATGATTATTTATGAAAGTTTTATCTATATTGTTATCCTTACTGAGCATCTGAGATCACCCCTTTCTATGTTTTATTTTTCCCATGATTCGAAGAAGTATATTATGACTGACCTGCAGGGATAGTCTCTTGGATATCCGTGTTGTCTGTGGAAACAATGTTATTGTAGTTTTCTATTTTATGATGTAATATAAACCTTATGAATGTATCTAGTACTTCCAAGGCTACTAAACTAATCATTCTTTCGAGACTTGATCTCTTGTGATCATTCCAATGATATGTAATAATGCACTGACTCTGGGCTTCTGGGGTCGAGGAGTTATAGTTGGTATCAGAGGAAGTTTAGTACAAACCTTGGAAACTAGATTTAGATAAACTCTGATTAGAGAACATTATCCTAAGATGGACTTTGAGGATTAGTATAGAAGAACTTCCTAGAATTTTGTTAATGTAGAGATTTTGTGAGTTTTCCAAGAAATACATCCTTGTCTGGATACGAGAAGGTAGAGGCGGCTCTGGCAAAGATGTACCTAGGGGTAAAACCCGAAAAAAAATGCTTTGAGATAGACTTGAACAGGAACTGGTGCACGACAACGGGCCTTGCTGCACTCTTGGTTACGAAACTCTCAAGGTATATTCTTAGGATAATTCTTATTTTATTTACAAACCATTATGAAGGGTTTATGAGTATATACTTCCTCAAAGAAAAAAATTTTATGATTATGGATTATATCCATAAACGGTTCAATTTATGTAAAGTGTTTTACAAGTTTGGATTTATGTATTGTGATTCATAAACTAATCTAGTTTATGCCATTGTTTATAAATGACCCTAGTGGAAGGAATGGAAATTATATCAATGCACGCACTCCATGTAGGGATTTCCCTACTACTCAAGAAACTTATAGTGGATTTGGTGATACAACGGGTGTTGATCAGCTTATCACTATATTGGGACAACTCACTCAGGTTATGAATAATAACCTTACCCATATGGAGCACCCTGATCCACAACATGGAGGATCAATGTTAGACCACTTCACGAGGAAACAACAACCAACATTAAATGGGAGTAAAAATCTATTAGTAGTTGAGCAATGGATAAATTCCTTAGAGAAAATATTCCATGCTTTGGGGAGTAGCAAAAGGGAAAAAGTTGTCATGGCAGTTTATCGCCTCACGGTAGATGCAGATCAATGGTGGTCATTGATTCAAAACATAAAGGAAGATTATGAAGTATAAAAAATGTAATGGAGGGAGTTTAAAGATCTTTTCTTAGAAAAATACTTTCCTTGTGACCATCGAGTGGATATGGAAAGGAAATTTCTAAGTCTGAGGCAAAAGGAGGATGAGAATGTTGCAAAAATATTAGGCTAACTTTACAAGGTTAGAAAGGAATGTTGTAGATTATATATGTAACCCAAGAAGTACGATTGATCATTTATTTGATGCTTTAAAACCATTTCTTCGTAGAGAATTAGTCTCACAATTCTTCTCGTTGTATGAAGATATTATCTCATGTGCTACCAAGAGAGAAAAAGAATTCTCTAAGTCTTAAGACTTTAGTGCAAAGCAAGAGAAGAAGAGATATGTTGAACACTATGGAAATGGAAATAAGGGTAAGAAGGGAAAAGTTGAATATTCATCTTGCAATAAATATGGGAAGAAACGCTCTGGTACTTTTCTGAAGGGAATATGAGCCTCTTACAAGTGTTATGAAAAAGTTCACCAAGCTCGTGATTGCAAGGGGAAGAAATAGGTTGTTAATGTTTAATGCTAAAATTATATATAAAGGGTACATTATGCAAATGAATGTCCTAAGCATAAGGGGAACTTACCTAAGAAAAGGCCAAGGGATCAAGGGCAAGCTTATGCTATCACTACTGCTGATTTTGAAGCTCTGAAAGACGTAGTGGCGGGTAATTTAATGGTTTCCTCAAGTTTAGCCAATGCTTTATTTGATTCCAGATCATCGCATTGTTTCATATATTCCCAGTTTTCTAAGAAAATTAGATATTTCTAGTTTGATTTAACAAAGGAGTTGTTAGTCAAAACTCCTAAGTGAAGTATCATTGAAACAAAGTTTTGTGAATCAGTTCCCATTAAGGCATATAAATGTTATTTATCTGCTGATATCATCGTCATACCCATGATTGAATTTGATATAATCCTTGGTATGGATTGGATTTCAGACCATGATGTAAAAATTCATTATAAGAAGGAGGTTACAATTTTTGATGATGATAAAGAGTACCTTATCTTTAAAGCAGAAATGTCACCACCTAATTATTATCTAGATCCACCCATAGTAGCTCAACTAAATTCAATTATTGGGGAGGAATAGAATGAAATAACTATGGGTGAGGAAAGGAATGTTCAAATAGAGGATTTACCTATTGTGAAATAATATGTTGATGTGTTTTGAGAGGATTTTCCTAGAAATCCTTCAGAATGAGAAATTGAGTTTTCCATTTACTTAATTCCAGGTTCAAGGCCCATATCAAAGACCCCTTATAGAATGGCCACTGTGGAATTAGTGGAACTAAAGAAAAAAATAGAGGAATTGAGTAATAAGGGATTTATTTTCCCTAGTGTTTCTCCATGAGGAGCCCTGTTCTTTTTGTTAAGAAGAAATATGGATCTATGAGGTTGTGAATTGACTACAGGGAGATCAATGCTATAATAATAAAGAATAGGTATCCCCTACCTCACATTGATGATTTATTCGACCAACTTCATGGAGCTCAATACTTTTCAAATATTGACCTTCAATCTGGATATCATCAGTTGTGTGTGAAGAAGGAATACATTCTGAAAACATCATTTCGAACTCAGTATGGGAATTATGAGTTTACAGTAATGCCTTTTGGATTGAATAATGCACCCTCTATCTTCATGAATCTAATGAATAGAGTTTTCAAGGAATATCTTGATGAAATTGTAGTGTTGTTTATTGATGATATCTTGGTATACTCCAAAAGCTATGAAGATCATTAAAATCACTTGCACATTATTCTAAAGACTATTAGAAGACATGAATTATATGGGAAGTTTAGTAAGTGTGAATTCTGGCTTCGGGAGATTTTTTTTCTTGGACATATTGTATCTAAGGATGGAATCTCCGTTGATCCTTCTAAGACAAGAGTAATCCAAGAATGGCCAGCACCGACAAGTATAACTGAGGTATGCAGTTTTATTGGTTTAGCAGGTTATTATCGTCATTTCATCAAGAATTTTTCTCAATTGGCTAACCCATTAACCAAGCTCACACGTAATGGGGTTAAATTTGTTTGGAAAAAAGAGTGTGAAGAATGTTTTGAAGAATTTAAGAGAATATTAGTCAATGATCCTATATTGACTCTACCATCGGTGAATGATGGGTTTGTTATTTATAGTGATGCTTCAAAGAAAGGACTTCATTGTTTCCTTATGCAGAATGATAGAGTCATTGCATATGCATCATGATAGCTAAAAATTCATGAAAAAAAATATCCCACTCATGATCTTGAGTTATCAGCTGTAATATTTTCTTTGAAGATTTGGAGACACTATCTCTATGGTGAAAAATGTGAGATATATACCGATCACAAGAGTTTAAAGTATATTTTATCACAAAAAGAACTCAACATGAGGAAAAGGCGATGTCTTGAACTACTCAAAGATTGTGATTTCACTATACACTACCACTCGGGGAAGGAAAATATGGTGGAAGATGATTTTAGTAGAAAGGATCATGGAGTTTTGAACAAGATGAGAGTTTAAAAGGATCCTATATATATGAATCTAGTAAAGATGGATATGGGAATCACCATAGAAGGTGAAACATCAATACTTTTTCAAATGGTTTCCAAACCATATTTACTAGAAAGGGTAAAGAGTTATAAGACCGATGATGAAGAGTTTCAAAGGAAGATTAAAGTTGTGAATGATGGGAGATTGAGTGACTTTGTGTATGAAGATGGAATTTTGAAATTTGGGAAGAGAATATGTGTTCCCGATATACCTGATCTAAAAAGGGAATTGTTGGATGATTCTCATAGTTCCAATTTCTCTATACACCCAGGTAGAACTAAGATGTATATAGATTTGAAGGAACATTTTTGGTGGGACAACATGGAGAGGGAGATTGCTGATTTTGTGTCAAGATGTATGGTTTGTCAAAAAGTGAAAGCTATAAGGCAACAGCCTAGAGGAGTCATGCAACCTATTCCCATACCTGAGTGGAAATGAGATAATATTGTGATGGAATTTATCATGGGACTACCAAAGACTCCTAGAAGGAACGAGGCAATATGGGTCATTGTTGATCGTATTACCAATTCAGCACATTTTCTTGATATAAGAGAAGATTTACCACATGAACATCTATCAAGACTATATATTAATGAAGTTGTGAGACTTCATGGAGTACCCCTATCGATTATTTATGATCATGATCCACGTTTTACATCAAGATTCTTGAAAAGTCTTCAGAAATACCTTGATACTGAACTTTGTTTGAGAACTACCTACCACCCCCAAACTGATGGAAAATCAGAACAGACTATTCATACCTTAGAAGACATGTTTCAATCATGATCACTTGACTTTAAAGGTATGTGGGATCAATATTTACCTCTGGTATAATTTTTTTATAAGAATATCTTCCATTAAAGTATTCATATGGCACCATATAAAGCGTTATATGGAAAGAGATGTCACACACTAACTTGTTGGGATGATGTTGGTGAAAGAAAACTCGTAGGCCCAGAACTTGTGGAGGAAACGATGGAAAAGGTGAAGGTAATCCAAAACCACATCAAAGAAGCTCAAAGTAAGCAGAAGAGCTATGCCGATAACTGGAGGAAGGATTTGGAATTTCAGGTAGGAGATCATGTTTTCTTGAAGGTATATCCATGGAAGGGTGTTATACGTTTCGGTAATAAGGTAAAATTAAGTCTCAGGTACATAGGACCTTTCGAAATTCTAGAACGAATTGGGGTTTTAGCTTACCATTTGGCAATGCTGCCAAGTCTCTCCAAACTTCACGATGTGTTCCATGTATCATTGTTGAGAAAATACATGCCTGACCCAAGGCATGGAATCACCTATGAGGAATTATAACTGGAACCTGATCTATCTTATTGAGAAGAGCCTATCAAGGTTCTTGATACAACAGAACAAGTGCTGAGAAACCGGACGACTCGTCTGGTAAAAGCTCTATGGAGAAACCATAAGATAGAAGAGGAAATGTGGGAACCCAAGGAACTTATGATGAAGAACCACCCGAGTCTTTTTATGCAGTAATATTCTAGAAATTTTGAGGGAAAAATTATTTGAATTATGGTAGAATGTAACACCCCAATCTTCCACGGTACGCTTCTCTTTGAATAATAAAATAGCATGTGTTGTACGCAACTTCGAGTTCTAACACACCACAACCAATCAAACTAGCCATTATGAATATTAATATCCACTTTTTAAAATTTTATAAATTTTATCTTTAAAAATGGACTTCATTTTTGGAGTCGGATTATCGAAATTATCTTAGGGTGAATTTTTGGTATTTTTCTGAAAACTTTCATTTTTTGATGAATAGTGAAAATCACTGAGTTAAAGTTTAAAACCAAATTTTTATTTAAATAATTATTTATTTTATTTAAATTTATTTTAGGTTAAAATAGATACATAATACTTATATAATTTCAATTTAATTCATTGGAGTCAGTTTATAATAATGTTAGATATATAAAAATTCTATTGAACTTTTTACCGTCTTTTACCCACCTCCTAGGAGTATTTGCAAATTTACATAAAACTTAATTTTACCAATTCTGTGAGTTGAATTTCAAAAATCCAAGAGACACAGCTGATATCAGTAAGTAAAATATGGTTCAATAATATGAAAATAATTTTTGGTGAATCATAAATTTTTACTTTTATTTACCACGGTTAAAAGTAAATAGGGTAATTAAGGGTAAAAATGATATTATTATTACCCTAACACATGTCCTAATTCTATTGTATAAGTATAATTAGACCAAAAACAAACTTAGTAATAAAATATGAACCGCGTTGGTCCAGTTGGATTAGATTAGGACATTTATTATTATTTTATTTAAAGAATAGTTAAAAGAGTTAAAATCAAAGATTAATAACTAAAACAATTTTAATATAGGGTTATACATAAAATAAGTTTGACTCTAAATATTCATTAAAAAGATAAAAATATTTCATACATAATGGTATTTTATTTATAATTTTTAGACATTAAATAATTAAATTTATTTATGACATAGTGATGATGCAATATTTACCGTATTAATGAAAGATTAAAATAATTGATAATATAAATATCCAAATAAATATAATTTGAGACTTTTAATAAGTTACAATAATTTTATATGTTAATATGACATGTTATGGTTGATTAAATTTATTTATTTAGAAGTAATAAAGTTTTTAGAACTTTAAAAAAATCAATTATTAAATAATGTCAAAATTGACATAAATGAGTTTTAAAACAAATACTATATTATTGGTTGATATAATAATCCTAAAAATCTAAGTATTGGAAAAAAGACTTATATAATGATAAGTGTATCATTAATTAAACACTTGAGGTTTTCTTGGAAGTTTAAATTAAGTTTATTAACCATATAATATAAAAATACCACGAGGCATGGTAAATGTCAAACTATTTAACTAAGAGTTATATCTAAAAGACAAGGTTAGTATAGTGACCCAAACCTATCTAAAACCTATTAGTTGAGAGTTTTTTGACCCATCACCCCCTTATACTTTGAATAATTCATTTTTGGGCCATTATAAACCTAAAATTATTTTATTATAAAATAATGTTTCTAGATTTTCTAAAGGTTCCCCTCAACCCCTCTTATAAAAGGGCACTTCCCCTTCTCTCTAATACACACATTCAAATCCATTTGGATCAGCCAACCCCTGACAAAATATCCTATCAACTATCCTAAATTCACCCTATAGTCCTTAATTTAGTCATAAATCCAACCTAAGGAGCCCTTTTGATCAAATTAAAAGAAAGAACCTGAAGAAGAGGTAAATATCTCACCACCTCTTTCATGTTTTTTCTTCTTCCACTTCTTCTTTCCTTGTTGTTTCTATTCTAAAATAATAACTCCAGTATCTTATATATACTGTGATTTTATTATAAATAGGTTACAACTATATTCATTATTCTATCCATCCTTTGAATGACATGTCACCATGCGTGAGTATGTACAGCTTACCGTTTCCACGTCGTGGTGTAGTTGTTACTCAATACATTACTATTCAGATGGGTATAATAATGATGTATAAATGATGTAAATATAAAATATAAAATTATAATTATTTTTTATATATGATATACCATTCAATTATATATGATTTTAATATAAAAATAATGATATTTTCGCTCGTGCGTACGTACGGATTACCGTATCCATGAACACGCTGAGATTCATTCCCCATCATATCCATTCCAGACTAATTTTCATTAGATGATTAAAAATAATGTTTAAATACTTAATATAATTCTGAATATGAATAAGATACATCCTTTCCATAATAAACATTACTTACGTAACAAAGCATATAAAGGATAACGAACCAGTTAACACCCTAAATGACGATAATACTAAAATATTATTAACAAAGCAATATTAAAAGATCAAATATGATAGCATATTGATGTATATGATTCTTTTATAATTTAATAACAATTATTTCACCATTATACAGTAGTTTAACCTACCCTCCACCAAGGAAAAGTACAAGGTAAGGGGTTTCTTATCTCACTTTTAATTTCGTAAGATTTCCATTGTTCACCACTTATTTATTGCATGTGGTGTATTGTGTACGACCATTTGATATATATTATCATGATTATCTTTATATTAATGATATTATGTGATTCATTTGGGGTTTATTGACTATTTTTCATACGACTCAATTTATTACAATGAGTTAAGGGTTAATTTCATAGTATCTTTATTATCTGGGGTTGTTTTTATGTAAGTATCTACTTGGACCTCTTTATCATCCACATCCATATTTCTTAAAAATGTATTCCAAAACATTTTTACTATTTACTAGACTATGGGTTAAATTCATTTATACCCTTGTTTGAATTTTTATAAAAATATTTGAAAGGAATCTTTCTGTCATTTTCCAAACAAGGTACCTTAGGACCTTTTCGACAAAATTAAGGTAAGAATGTTTTTTTTAACTTATACGATGGGTGTGGCTATTTTCCGCTGTTATAAAATTGTCAAAGCTTCACTTATAAGCTTATTAGAATATTTTCAATGTAAATGTTTTATTTTATAATTATATTACCTTTAAATTATTTCAAAATAGATATAGATATTTCACTAAAATGGTTTTGATTTCATCTATGTCAACATCCTTTGATGGATTTTAAGTTCATTTGAAGTTGATTTATTATGATAAAAAACATCCATATTTTATTGAAGGTTTTGTGATATGTTTTACTGTGGATGTGTTATTTTTATACCATTCATGGTTTATGGATAAATTATTGACATTTCATATGCTAGTTTTAATACGAATTGTTATGTTATGTTTAAACCTTTTCATATGAGGAATGCATTGGACTTAGTAAGTGATGGGTGGAGCCCGCTATAGCTCCTAGATGCATCGGTAGGTCTCATGAGACAAACTAGTGTCTTCGCACAAGGCCTTGAAAAAATATTATTTTTAGTCTTGGCACAAGGCCTTGTTTATGTGGTTATGAAGTCTGGCATTATGTATTCCATCATTATGAAAGTGGAAATTGATATTTTATGTGATTATTCGACTAGTAAAATATCCATGGGAGTAAGTTAATGGAATTGTTTTGATTTATATTTTCCATATTATGATTATGTTTATGTTGAAAATGATTTTTTTTTATTTTTATACATTGCCTTAAATTTTTATGCTTATTTATGAAAGTTTCTACTATATTGTTATCCTTACTGATCATCTGATCTCACCCCTTTCTATGTTTTACTTTTCCCAGGATGCGAAGAATTATATTATGATTGACCTGCAGGGATAGTCTATGGGACCTCAGTGTTGTCTTTGGAAACAATGTTGTTGTATTTTTCCATTTTATGATGTAATGTAAACATTATGAATGTATCTAGTACTTCAGGGCTACTAAACTAATAGTTCTTTAGAGACTTGATCTTTTGTGATCATTCCAATGATACGTAATAATGCACTGACTCTGGGATTATGGGGTCAGGGCGTTACACTACCCCACCTAAACAAATGTGACCTCACAATTTTTATTTATCGAGAGATAAAATAAAAGAAAATAATAATTCATACCTAAAATTTAGTTATCATGTTATTATTTTATATTCTTGATACTTTCATCATATTTTTGTATGAATTATATAACTCCAGTAAATTAATGGCCAATTATATTATGGTATTTCCCTTTTTGAGTTAGTTGAAAGGGTTGAGATCTTGAAATCAAATAAAATAGATACCATAATCTGTAGAAATTTTAGAGAAATTTCAAAATAAATTATATAACACTTTGACATTCAATTCCTTCATTATAAATAATACCACTATCTTAAAATTAAGTTAATTTAAGTTATTATCGTTTTTAATCCAATCCCCAAAATAAGAATAATTATCCTTAATGTATTAACCCCTAAAGTTATAGAAGGATTATAACATATGATCAAATAATATTCTAACCTATAAAATTTTCTAAATATATAATCAATACCAACTATAATAGTCAATTCACATACCCTATGGGCTATACCTAATTCTTATCAAATCACTCTTTAGATAACTACACCTCCTGGGTGGGACTCAAACAACTATCTCCCATGGAAGCCCTTTACTCATTAATACCTAGGGTGAGGAGTCGTGATTAAACCAATATACATATGAGAGAGCTCCCAAGGATCAAATTCTTTCCTTTACTCGATACCAACTGTAATGAAATGTACCTTAATCAATCCATAATTATGAGTTTCAAAGAAAGGATTGAATTTCATTACATTCTTGTGATCTTTTAGGGTTAATGTTTTTGTGTATTAGGAAAAAAATTATATATATAACCCTTATAAAACAAAGTAGACACTTCTACTCAATATCCATTTTTTCTATAAAAACATGATTCTTAAATTTAAGCTCATGTCACATTCAAAACATGTTCGCATATTTTAAGAAAAATCCTCATATAAGAAATATAAACTTTTCTATAGTACCTATACATTCTTAATCTCTGTGAAAAAACATTAAAATTTTGGTATTATCATTAAAACTCAATAAGGGATACAAAAAGAAATAATCCTATTAGTCTATTTTAAAAATAAAAAAATCTTATAGAAAATTTTCCTTTTATATAATTAACTATAAGCTCAAAATAATCATTTACTTACATAAGAAATAAAATTCACTTATAAAATATTTTCATTAAACATATTATAATAAATATTAAATGTAAAATAATCATCATGGTGTATTCTTATAAAAAATGAGTACTCATGAAGATATTTTATTGAAAAAATATACTTTTCACCCTTACAAGGGTCATAAACATTCTTTTAAAGATAGTCTCATTAGATTACCTTATGAAATTAAAATAATTTTATAAAAACTCATTTTAAAGAATATAAAATCATACATCACCTTGGTACATCATATTTATATCACTCTTAAAATCACTCTTGTATGAACTATTATAAAATTAATAACCTCTTAGGTTAATTCCAATATATATTCCCTAGAGAATAAAATAATTACCCAATGCATTGGTAAACTATATAGATATCTCCCATAATCATGAATAATTTACAAGAAAAAATATATATATATAACACATATAATCTTTCATTTCCATCATAAAAAACTCATAAAATGTCCTTTTGAACACACATACAGAATCACTTTCAATCTTCATGTAATAATTATGAAAAATATCCTTTTCATTTGATATCTTTAAAAAAATCCCAGAATAATGGGAAAAATATTTTCTTTGAAAATAAACTTTTAAAATTTAAAATTAAACTTAAAATAAAATAAACATTATGATAGTGTGAAATTTATTTCATGTCATAGACATTAAAAAGCATTCTTTCCATGATTTTGTAAAGAATGTAAAAAACATGTCATTTAGAAAAATCTTTACCATATTTATTTTAAAATCATTTATAATGAGATAATATTAAAATATAAAATGACCTTTATAAATCATATAAACATCTATAAGCATATTTATAAAACAATTTAAAGAACATGGATATTGAAGAGAAAATCAGAACATTTAAAACAATGTTTTAAAGGAAAATCTCTCATGACTTTGATAACTTTTGACTCAAAAAGAAATAGAATGAGAGATTAATAAATGGATTTGTAAAATACCTAAATTTAATGAAATTAATTATAAAATTCATAATATGTTATTTTAAACACCACATAAAATAAAACATGTGGTGAAAATGGATTAAGTATCAAAGAAGAAAAACTGAGATGAGAAATATATTTCCTCAAGTATGACTCACCACGTAAATTGTTTAACTCATGTATAATAAAATTTTATTAATTATTTACATGTTTAGGGAAAATTTATGTTAACCACTTATAATAAACTCTTTTATTTCTTTTATTACCATGTCTTAAAAAGTTATTAAATCGATTAAGTTCATGTCATGTGTTTTGAGAATCAACAGTACATAATCCCAAAACGAATTCAGTAAGTTAAACTTGGTCAAAATTTATATTATTAAATCATATCCAAATACTAATCATAGAATAATTATCATGTTTATAAATTAAATACAACTTTATAACTAGTTATGAAAGGGGGAAATGTTAAATAAATCACATTGCTTTGTGAACGTGGTAATCCACATGTGCACTTGAGCGATGCTATCATTTTCCAATGAATTTAAGGGATAGAAGGAAAGTAATATATTATATTTAAAATATAATAATTATATCGTAAATATCATATATAATCACTAAATCCATCATAATAACCAGACATTTAAAGAGGTGGTGAAAAATGCAACACATCGCTTCATAGAGGTGATAGTCCACACATATGCGTGAGTGATGTTTTCATTTTACATAGGATGTAAAAGAAAATTTAAAAGGGTTGTACCATTATAAATATTCCAAAATAGAATGTAATATATGAACCATATTATTAAAATTTAATAATCAAAAAAAATATTTGAATAAAATTAACTTAGGTGTCAAAATTTCAAACAATGGTTTATAAATTTAACTTGATACTTTTAAATTAATTATTTTACTCTTTAAATAAAAAAAATTCAAGAAAAAGGTTTTATAAATTTTTAAGTCATTCTTACAAAATAATGATGACATAAAAGTTACGATATATGTAAAAATGGTATTTTTCACTATTCACAAAAAAATGTCAGAAAAAACCCAAAAAAAATAAGCCTAAGATAATTTTGACATGCTTAATTAAAAAATAAATTATATTTTATCAGATTTAACTTCTAAAACATAGAAATTTAATATTTAAATAAAACCATATAATACATGGAAAAATTGTTTATTTAGAATAAAAACAATTTCTTTTCTCATGAGTGATTACATTTACATTTATTATTATATATTACTTATTATATGTTTGATAATTAACTATTTATGGTGCTAGAACATGTACATTTTATGAAATTATTGTTCTAATTAATTTTTATTTATCTTTTAATTATATAATCAATAAATTGATCTTAGTCTAACCAATTATATACTCAATAATTAAAATTATATATAGATGACCATTTTACTTTTCTAAAAACTACATTATCAAATATTTGTAATAATTTTTTTATAATAACAAACTATACATAATTATAATCACAATATAAAATGATAATAATAATTTTTTCATAATGTAATTTTATTAAAAAAATATTACTTAACATTTTAAAAGGATATTTTTATTAATAAAAATAGTTTCATGGAAAATGAAAAAAATAATTTGAAAATTAAATGAGATATAATGTAATTAAAAATTCATGATAAAGTATTATTTTAGTGAAAAACTGACATTTTTTCCTTTATCATATGTTTCAAATAAAATGTTATACAACATTACCTTATTACTACTAGAAAATGAGTTCATTGCTATAGTCCAAAATAAGGGCAGTAGGGGCCAAAACTATGGTCATAGCCAATTGCCAGGGTTTTTTCCACTATGGTCGTCGAGGTCATCGACATAGGTCTTAGCGTACATCCCTAGTTTAAAATAGTGGTTTGAGCCTATGGCTACAGTTTTGGCCATTATGTTTATCAATGTCATTGGCATAGGGCTTGAGGAGTTTTCATGGTTTTAAACTGTGGTGGTGGGTCAAAATATGTAGACATAGTTTGAAACTGTGGCCATAGATTTTCAAAAATAAAAATTCCCAGTGTTTTTTATCCCAAGACCTATTTTTGGGTTTATATGAACGCTTACCACTAACCTATGTCTCTCTATGTTTATTTAGATATGCATATATATATATTAAACATTAAAAACTATAAAAGGGAATTATGGCCTAAAACCTATATCCATGGTTTTTGGAAACTGGGTTTGTAGGTGTTCGTCCAAATACCTACTGTCGTATTTTAAGTTAACCATGGCCTTGGTTGTTTAACCAAATCTCTATGGCCACATTCTTGGAAAATCATGACCATTGGTCCTATCCACCACCAATGTTGACATAGACCATGGAAATAGTACAGGATACAACCAAAGCTGATGTAAACCATGGTTGTAGACCTAACCACACTTTTCCTGCCTATTTCCCATGAAATTTTGGCATTTCCCACATCCTCCTATCTCCAAGAATTAACATAATCATGGTTTTAAGATAGCCTATAACCACAATCTCTATAAACTATGGTTAAAGGCTGACACTGGTAGAACTACATCCATGGTTTAACTCTAATAGTGGTAGTAGGTATCCCTATGGCCTTGGTATTTCCAACCATGGTTATAGAACTATGGTCGTCGGTCAGCTTTCTAGTAGTGTAAATATGTTTCAACATTGGGACTATGAAAATATGTATTATAATATGTTAATCGTTAAATTATAATGACTTAATTTCTATGAATACATAAAAATAATACTAAAAATTAATTTAGTTATCCAATAAAAATATATTTGAAAAAATAATGTAACATAGAAATGTGATAACACTTGGGCTAGTGGTAGGCATTGCACCCATGTCTCCTTTCCATCGTGGGTTCAAGTCCTATGGAATTTCCAGATGCGATAAGCCATCACCCAGCCTATAGGATACCTTTTTATTAATAAAACATTTTAAAAAAAATAAATATATTCATTTTTAATTTTCATTTTTAATTTAAGAAATAATTTTCATAAGAAAACTGAGAAATAACATGTTTATATTTTATTTTGTTGAGAATCAGATTAGTTATGATGGAATTTGTACTTAAAGATGGACTTTTGGGTATTAAGTATATTGATCTATATATATTGTTCCATTCTATTTCATTTGGAATTGTTATAAACTGAAAAAATGTATGAATTATATGGAGAATAATGAATGAGATAAAATCACAATGCCCTAATTTTATTATATAAATTGGGATGGCATAAAAGATCACCCCAACCCTAGTATACCCCTTCCTTAACCCCCAATGGTACATCCCGCAAGATTTCCCTTGCTCTTCAATACACCATTCCATTTACCCATAAGATAGGTCTCTAGGACCCTGACTTGGTTAAAAACACATCAATATATGTGTGTGTGAGTGCATATATATATATATATATATATATATATATATACATGCATGTATTGGTTTAACAAGGATGATAAATGTGGTTTCCTTGACCGGTTCATCTAAGATCCCGAGTATTGGACTCGGAGTGGGTGATTCAGGTATGGACCCCCATTGGTATAAAGAGTTAACATTTATGGTTGATATTGATTTGTGAGGTGATTTTTTATCTTTTTTCATTGTGTTTTGATTTATAATAATTTTTAAATATTTTTTTACATGTTTATATATTTAAATGAGAAGATTTTTCTAAAACACACATTTGAGTGTTGTAACACTCTGACCCAAACCACCGAGCCAAAGATGTAGGATCACATGCCTTATGTGTGCCTCACCATATATTAGAGGATTTCGACTAATAGTAAGGGTCTAAACACCATCAGTGTAGAGACTATACCCTCAGTATCATATGCTTGAACCAATAATATAAATAAATTAAGTAACAAATCAAGGTACACAAGGCGAATAAAATAATATAAAATGACAACCATGTCATATAATAAATAGATAAATGGTCTTCATATGTGTAAATTCATACTATAGTAGATGTGTATGGAGGTAATAAATAAATAAAACTATAGTAACCCATTAGAGTCTATCACATAACTTCCACCAGCTTCATACTCCATAACTTATCCATCTATTATGGGCCCCTTCCCCTAGCTTGGATCCCTATACATAAAGTCTTCACGCACATTGAGATACCCATGTAGGGTGTGAGTAATAAACCCAGTAGGACACCACCAATGTGTCCTTAATAAGTGTTCACATATATAATAAGTGCATTCCATGATAAAAATAAATTTACAAGAAATAGTAAACAATCGCATGCCAACCACCAGTGTGTTAACCAAGCTACCATGATCCCCAGTCATACATGCTTCATCTCCATGCTAGAAGGATGATCATGGATATTGAAAGTAATCAAGAACTAGCCACATGGATATCAACATGATACTCAATATCCTCAAGGCAACGAGTCTCTATTTAGGACATAATTCTTACATTTGAACATGTACTTAATATCTATAGGGTATCGAGTTTTAATGTCTCTACTTAGTATCTATAAGGCATCGAGTTTCAGGTCAGTCCATAAAGCTATCATGATCCTACACTATGTATGGGTCCACCATCATCATCGTCACACATCATGCACCCTTCCCCTCTATGGGTGATCATACTATAATTGTAACCCTATCATGAATACTAAGAAACCCCTCTAATGGTGTGGTAACATACATAACATGGAAAATCATAGCAAGACAAGCATATCACATCATCATGTTTTTGTGTTATAAACATAGAACAACATGTGATCAATATAAATCATGTAAACATGATACTATAGTAATAATCATTGAAACAACGATCATGTATGGGTATCATGATAACACACACACCCATAAGAAATCACATCAATCAAGAACAAAAAACCATGTTGACACATCTTGAGTTAAGGAAACGAGAGTATATAAGGGACTCAAAAGATAAGGAACATACTACCCTGAGATTTTTAATGAAAGACTCCAAGTTTCATCAAGAAATTAAGTTTGAATCACATCACACACCCAGGATAAAGAGCACGCATACCAAGGATTCCTAACTCATGTTCTGATTTGTCAAGAAACAGGTTTAGAATATAGGCCCAAGAGAATTCCATGTTAAGAAGGATGGTTCTAGAATCAAAAATATTAAGGAGTCCATCAACAGAACCAATTTTCAGGTATGTCAAAGGAGGGGTTTCAAATTCATCATATTTTGTTCAATTTAAGAATGGATTTTAGTATACCAGGATTTTAAAATAACTACTATGTTTGATAACATACAAAATACGCAACACCGAGCATAATCGAACCATGAAATATTATTATTTAAATATGACTATTATAACATAACCATTAAATTGGAGGGTGTCAATACGATTAACTAATTTTTAAAATATATATAAATTTTCTAATAAATAAAAATATAATTTATTAATTCTTAATAAATAAGAACTCAATTTTTAGTAAAACCATTTTATTCTTCAAAGTGATGTTTTCTATAAAAATGGTTTTTTGATTGCTTTTTGTGAGTGAATAATATAATTAATTTATAGAAATTTTAGAAATTTTATTATTTAAAATTAATATCATTTTTAAAATAATAATATAAAAATTATCTTATGATTAATTTTTTAAAGTTTTTTAAAATGTTTGAATTTTCAATGAATAGTGAAAAATACTAATTTTCCTTGAAAATTATATTTTTATTTTAAAGTATTTATAACGTTAAATTCTATTTTAGATTTGTTTTAGATTTTAGTTAATAAATTTTTATTTAAAATAATCCAATTAATTTTTTTAAATTAATTTTATACATAAATTTAGTCTAAAAACATTTTATACTTAAAAGGTTATTTTTCTGAAAAAATTGTTTTTCATTGAATTTTTCTAGTTTAATTTTAAATTAAATTCTACCACTTCGGTGTTTTGAATATTTAAAAATTTATTCCATATTTTGAATAATTGGTTTCAAATTTGTTAAATAGATATTTTTATTCAAATAAATAGTAACCTTAGTAATTTTTGTTACCTTGGTAAAGGGTAAATTGAGTAATTAAGGGTTAAAAATAAATTATGAGGACTGTAAAATGACCCCAAAACTTGAGTAAATTTTATTTTATGATTACATTTCATCCATAATAATCTCAAATTCTATTATATATCCTTTTATTTCCATTTTTGTGTGATTATGATATTTATAATATTTTATGGAAAGAAAAGTTAAAAATGTCATGCTCTTATTTTTAATAAATATAATATTTTTTTAACATGGTAAAAATAAAGGATAAGTTTCTTTATAAATATTATTCATAAAAATAAATTATTTTTATTTATCATGGTAATTTACTTTTAATTTTTAGTGATTAAATAATTATCTTTAATGCTGACACAACGTTAACGTGGTAATTAATAAATTAATGGAAAATCATTTAAATGATATTAAAAATATTAAGAGAAATAAAATTTGAGATAATTAATGTTATAAATTAATTTTATAGAATAAATCTACATGTCAGGGATATAATAAAATATTTTTTTATAATTTTACCTATTGTATTGATGTTATCAAAATCAAAGTAATGAATAGTTTCAAAAATTGACATTAAGGATATTTTATGATAAATAATATTTTTTAAAATGATATAGAATTCATAAAAATATTTAGGTTATTAGGATATGGTTTATAATATCAAACCTAATATATTTTTTCGGTTTTCCAATTTTAGTAATTATCATTACCCTAAAGAGTAAAAGCCATGTTGTCACAGTAAACTTAAAAAGGATTAATGAGGGGTTAAAAAAATATGTAAGGACAAAATCATAGTTAAAAATTGTATAATTTTTATTGGATGAGGTTATTTTGACCCATAATCAATATATATTCTAAATAAATTTGTTTTTATCCATTTTGAATTGGAAATTAATTTATATTAGTTTAATATTTTAATAAAATTCATGAGTGTCCCTCTCATATATTATGAAAAGGATCCACTTATTCTCATTTATTCACACTTAAAACCCCCATTTTTTCAGACAATGTATACCCAAATCCATTACTAACATAACTTTACACATTATAGAGTCCTTATTTTTGGCAGAATATTAATATTATATGTCTTAAGATGTTATGAAAAGAAGATTTTCCTAAGAATAGGTATAGCTTTTAACTAAGTATTTTAGTTTTATTTCTTCTTACACCTCCTTAAAATTTTCTTAAACTATGATTAAATAATATCACTAGTATATTCCATATACTGATATGTTATTATATTAATTTTATAACCTATATTTATCTCCTTTTCCATCAAATGGTAAATGAAGATGGTATTTGTGTGTACGGCGAACTACCGCCTCATGGACCCATGTGATTCTTTTTCCATCACCATATCTTATGTCTGGTTGTGATAATATATTAAATGTATGTATTTTAAATTATAACATATGTATAATTCTTTAAAATTAATATATCATATATGTTCTTACATTATCATCCATTCAAAATGATAATGTCATTTTTTTGTAAAGAAGGTTACTGTATCGCAAAGCGATGTGATTCATTTTTATTGTTACCACATCAAATTGATGGTATGTGTAAGTGTAGTTAAAGAAATAATATTATATTTATGATATAGTTATATTTTAGAATAAATAAAATAGTACTTACCTTCTTTCCATAATGATCATTGAAAAATAGAAATGTTACTCATGCGTACATACGGCATACTATCTATATGATTGTAACATAGTATATTTTTCTTAAAAATTATTCATGGTTGGTTTTAAAATTATAATTAATGTAAAAAATGATGATTATATCATTATTATTATTTTGGATATGATTAAATTATGAACTCTTTGACCATATTCAACCTACCGAAGTCATTTGGGACTTATATATCAAATATCATCAAAATGTATGATGTGAACTTAAATGATTATATAATTATATATAACATGATAATAAGTGATATGAAAGTAACATTAAACTTTAAAATGGTTATTATAAAATAAAATAATTAACTTAATTTTATTATTTATGAAGATAATGAGCATACATGATGATTCAGACTCAAGATAATGGATTTTCTATCAAAAATACTCTTTTAAAATACCACTTTAAACACTTTTTACATAGTCAAAAGGAATGTATTTTTTTAATATATATGTAATGAATATAATTACCTACTATCATGATGCCTCGATGTTTTTAATCTTACTTTACAATTTTATAAGGTTATTTTTAAAGAAAATGGTTTCTTTATTATGTACATAGTTTTTAGAATTTCAAAAGTGATTTCTTATGGATGTTTTTTCTATGTACATAAATGAATTGTAAAGGAAATTTTATGTTGATTTTGAATTTATTTAAAAGTATTTTCAAAGGAATTTTTTATGTAATGTTTTAACTTACTTTACAAAAAGACAAAAAGGAATTTTCTATTTTGACATATATGGTGACAATGACTTTTTCCACCACAGTAACCATTATTTAATTTTTGGATTCCTTTATAAGATTTAATGTTTCCTTCAAAGAAAAACCCCATTTAATTATGTTATGGTTATTTTCAAAATGGTTTTTAAAATGGAATATATATTTCAATATCCATAAATTTTTTCTTATGGGTGAAAAGAATGTTTTATGATGTAATCTTTTATATATTCTCTTATGGTTCTTGGGAATTATTTATGAGGATGAGTGAATCCATTATAAAAAAAAGGAATGTGAGATCATTATAACTCTCCAAATTATTAGGTAAAGTGGTGGGTTTAACTGATTAGGTTTCTCATAAGAGATTATGGGAATATATTGAAATGTTTATTCCATGTATAACAAGGATGTTTATCTCAAGTGTAACTATGATGGTTAGTCCAAGTATAACTGTGACGGTTATTCCAGCATAAGTAAAAATGATATTAAAATATGCATTAAGTTAAATACATGATTTATATATGATTTCTATGATTTTTTTTATGAAAATATTATGATTTTACAAGGTAAAGGAAATTATTTTATACTTCATAAGGTTAAAAATTATAACTTTATAAAAAAATTATTATGAGTTTTTATTGATGTCGATGAAACCTTATGAGTTTTATTTTACCTTTAATATTTATTAAGAAATGTTTTATGAAAAACTTTGGGCAGAGAAGGTGAATTCTTGTGTAATAAAATATTTATTTTGAGCACAATGTTTATTAATAAAAAAGTAATTTTTTTATAAGTATTCATGGACTAATGGTTTATTTATTTTGTTATATCCCTTACTAAGATTTTGTGTTCATAATAAATTTAAAAAAAAATCATAGGGTTTTAAGTATGGTTAAAGGAATATAATAATCTGGGTTTAAGGTCATAAATATTTTTTATGAAAAGAAATCATGTTTTATTTTAAAATTATTTTTGGTGGAAAAAATGGATATTGAGTAGAAGTGACCACCTTATAATATATGGGATTGTTATGTAATATTTATGAACTAATTATATAAAACTTTAAACCTAAAATATATTTGGGAAATAAATTGAAATATTGTATAAATACACTAGAATATATAATAATAATTTTGGGTCCTTATAGTTTTTATTAGATTAGGGTTTGGATAACGCTAGAGGGTAGAATTTTATTTGAACATAAGTTTAAATTCCTCTATAAACAAAAAGGATAGTAGGTTGTGTAGAAGTATAGTTATATGGATAAATAAAAGAGTTAAATATAACATGGTTAATGATATATTAGGAGGATAAACACTAATATATCATTAAACATGGGTTATTTATGAAATATTTGGTTATGATATATGTGTATCACATTGATTAATATATATTAAGGGTTTTCTTGGATATCCCTCCAATTCATTGGGTAAGGAATTTAATCTTTATAGATGACATGTTTTACAATACCTTGGTGAATAACCTTGGTAATTTTTATGACATCTCGGTGACAAACCTTGGTGATATGCTTACGAATGTCTCATTTAAATGTTATATCCACATATCCATGTTATTAATAATTTTATTTTTATGATATGTATCATGTTACTTTTCTAATTCTATAATTATATTCCTTGTGTTATTATTGATATTCCTAAAGATCAAATATAAACGGTTTCCCTTGCTTTCCCTTACTGGGCCTTATGCTCACCATTTTCTTTAATATATGTCCCTAGGTTATGAGATGTAGTAAATTTACTTAGTATGAACCAATGAAGAATATTTTAAATCATGTTATAATAATGTTTTTATTTTTCATGTATTATGTTCCAGTTTTCCAAGAAACTAAACTTTAAAATATCCTATGTTTTGTACCATGTAATGAGAAGTTTATGTAATAAAAATGTGGGATTCTATAGTTGGTATCATAGGATGGTTTAGTAATTTGTGAAAATTAGGATTATAAAACTTTACGAAGATCCCTAGGGACAAGTTGAAATATATTAATACATCTTAGTAGTTTTTTGAATTATTAAGTAAGTGGTATCCAAGAAAATAAATCCTTGTCTGAATAGGAACAAGTGGATGTGGCTCTAGAACATATGTATCTAGGGCTAACACCCAAAAACACCACATTAATCTATACTCAAATAAGAACTAGTTCTCAATAGTGGGACTTGATGTGATCCTATTTTGACACTCTCGAGGGATATTTTTATTTAATCACAATATTTTTATGAACTATTATGAAGGATTTATAGAAAAAGTTTTTTTATTAAAGAATAACATATTTAAGCATGATATTTTAAGACATAAAATTACTTTATAATTATAATATTATTAAAAGAAACACATTTCCCACTAAAGTTTTCTTCTTTTATAAAATGGAAGGAAATAGTAGAAATTGTGTAAACTATGAGCATAAAAGACCATGCACTAGAGGATATTCAATGGAATATGGAGTGGAAAACTTCATTATAATGATAAATCAAATAACTTGAGTTATGAACAATAACTTGAATCAAAATGAGATACCATATTCACCTCAAAGGGAATAACTTTCTAGAGTCATTTATGCATCAATTACCACCTTCATTCAGTGGATCTATATAACCTTTGATTGATGAAAAATGTATAAGATCTATAGAAAAGATATTTTATGTACTACATTGTTTATAATAAGATAAATTCACCCTAGTTGTATACCACTTTGAGGGAAAAGCTGATCAGTGGTGGACACTAATTAAAAACATTACTCCAATAAGTGAGATTTATATAATAGAGTGGGAAGAGTTCAGGGGAATATTTTTCAATAAATATTTCCCCCATTTGATGCGAATAATAATCGAGAAGTAATTCCTAAAACTGAAGAATATAGAAAATGAATTGGTGAGAATCTATGAGATGAAATTTACAAAAAATTCTCATTATACCTCTAGATTTGTTATGGATCCTAATGGAAAGTGTTATAGATTATTCAATGGACTAAGACCCCATCTATGGAGGAATCTATCCAATAGTGACTATGATAGCTTTGAGAAGATAGTAAAGATTTATATAAAGGTTGAACCAAAGTTCGGAGTGATGTAGTGGTTACATAAATCGAATGAAAAGAATAAAACTTTGGATCCAAACATTGATCATGGAAAAGGAGGAAAGTAAGTGAATATTATCATATGAAAAAAATATGGGTAGAATCATTAAAGGAACTTCTTTCTTAGGAGTATAAAATGTTAGATGTGTGGAAGATATTTCCATATATCTTGGAACTATCATGGTGAGGTGAAGCCTCAACTTCTCAACACTAACGATAAAGGGAATATGGTGCATGCCCAAACTAAAGTCCAATTCTTGAAGTGTGGAATGCTTGGTCACTTTTCTAATCACTATCCAAATCAAAAGATAATGGACGGAAATCACCATCAACCTCATCATAGGCTAAGAGATAAAGGTTGGGAATTTTCTATCACTATGGATGAACTAAAATCTCTAAATGATATGGTGGTAGGTACTCTTATTGTTCTCTCAAAGATAGAAAGTAATTTTGTTTATTCTGGTTCTACACATTCCTTTATTTCCTCTAAGTTTGCAAAGAATATGGAATAAATCCCTAAATTTCTTGAAGTAGATTTATAAGTCAATAATACTTGAGGTAATATCCAAGAATCAAAAGTGTATTGAAACTATAGTATTTAATTTGGAGAGCACAATCTCATCTCAAATCTAGTAATTATTCCCATGCTAGAATTTGAAATTATATTAGGGGTGGACTAGATCTAAAAGTATAATGCTAAGATCAACTGCATAAGCAATGAAATATCAGTAGCATTGAATAGAAAACCTACACTTATTTTCAAGGGAGATATATTTCAACAAGATCTTTTTATAAAAGCACCACCCATAGCCTTCTTTATAGAGATGATTGGTGATGAGGAATAAGGAAATAAATGTATAAGAATAGAACATATATCCATTGTTTAGGAATACAATGATGTATTTCCTAAAGAGTTGGTTAGACCTTCCCTAGAAATAAAGGTAGAGTTATCTATTTAACTCATACCTAGATCTAAGATGATATCTAAAACCTCATATAGAACGAAAAATATGGATCTAGAGAAATTAAAGAAATAGATTCAAGATCTTTTGGAGAAGGTATTTATCTGTCCATGTGTGTCTCCTTGGGGAGCACATGTTATCTTTGTGAAGGTGAAGGATGGATCAATGTAGCTATGAATTTATTATAGATAAATTAATGGGAGCCCAATAATGAACAAGTGTCCTCTTTTAAGAATTTATGATTTATTTGACCATCTTTGTGGGGTTCAATTCTTCTCCAAGATTGATCTTCGATCTAGTTATAATCAATTGAGGGTGAATAAAGAAGATATTCCAAATACTTGATTCCAATAAAGATATTGGAATTATTATTTGGTTATTATTCCCTTCATCTTGACTAATTCACCTTCTATATTTATGGATTTGATGAATAGATTCTTTAAGTACTACCTTGATAACTTTGTGGTAGTTTTTATTGATGATATTATGATATATTATAAAAGACACAAGGATCATGAGGATCATCTAAGGGTTATATTAAAAACTCTAAGGAATGAGATTTTATTTTTAAAGTTTAGAAAATGTGAATTTTGGTTACAGGAAGTTGATTTCTTGGGGAATATTATAACCAATGAAGGAATCTCAGTTGACACTGCCAAGACAAAGGTTAAGGAGGAGTGGACTCATCCTACAATAGTAACTAAGATTTGTAGTTTCCTTGGTTTAGTAGGATATTATATGAGGTTTTTGAAAAAACACCATGACTTTATAATACACTAAACAATTTAACTTCAAAAGGGTCTAAGTTCATTTGGATAAAGGAGCATAAATAAAGTTTCTAAGTGCTAAAGAAGAGATTGGATAATACACATGTGTTATCTCTACCCTCAACCAGATAAGGATTCGTTATTTTTAGTGATTCATCTCTAAAATTACTTTGGTGTATCTTCATGAAAAATGACTAGGTGATTGATTTTACATCTTAATAATTAAACCCTCATGAGAAAAATTATCCTACGCATTACCTGGAGCTAGCTGCAGTTTTTTTTTACTCTAAAAATATGGAGGCACTATCTTTATGGGGAGAAATGTGATATATACATAGACCACCAAAGTTTGAAGTATATTTTCATAAAAAATGAATTGAGCATGATACATAAGAGATTATTGGAGATTCTTAAAAACTATGACTATCAAATTCACTATCACCCTAGAAGAGAAAACAATGATGTTGATGCATTAAGTAGGAAAGACCTTGTTGTGCTAGAAATGATGAATATTCAATGAGATACTTTGATCAAAGACCTAATAAAACTGGACGTGGGAATTGTAAGGTAAGGTACATCATCAACCTTATCTTAAATGATTTCTCAACCATCATTACTAGATAATATCCAAAAACCTCAAATATAATATCCCTTGTTACAAAATAAGATATAGGCTATGAAGAATGGTAAGTTTCTTGAGTTAAATATTGATCAAGAAGGTGTACTAAAATATAATACAAGACTATGTGTTCTATATATTCCAGAGATAAAGAAATAACTGATGGATAAAGCTCGTAGATTTACATTCTCTATAAATATTGTAATCACTAAAATGTATAGGTAGATTTATGATCATTATTAGTGGGATAATAAGAAAAGGTATATTTCTGAATATTCTACAAGGATCTTGGTATGTCAGTAGGTAAAGATAGAGAAAAAACTTCCTAAAGAGGTATTTCAACTACTACCCATACCAACATGGAAGTGGGAAAATATCACTATGGAATTTTTCACTGGTCTCTCGAGAACAGCCAAAAGAAACAATGTGATATGGGTTATAATGGACCAACTCACCAAGACTTCCCATTTTATCAATATTTGGGAAGATTCATATCTTGACCAAATTTCCAAGATTTACTTAAAAAAAGTGATGTGGTTGTATGGGGTGCCACTTTTTATTGTTTATAATCATTATCCAAGGTTCACATAAAAATTATAGAGAATTATTCAACATGCTCTAAGTACCAAATTGAATTTTAGTATGGCCTATCATCCCTAAACTGATGGCCAGTATGAAAGTACTATTCAAAAACTCAAGGAAATGCTAAGAACATGCTCAATGGAATTTAAAGGTGTAAGGGATCAACATATCCTGTTAGTTGAGTTCTCATACAAAAACAGCTTCCATTCGAGTATTCAAATGGCACCCTATGAAGATCAATATGGGAATTGATGTATAACTCATACATGTTGGGATGAAAATAGTGAAAGAAATATTCTTAGGTCTCATCTTGTGCAAGAGATGACATAAAAGGTTTATGTTATCTAGATGATCAGAGTCGATAGAATAACTATGTTTACAACTATCTAAGGGACTTGGAGTTTAGTGTTGGGGAAAAAGTGTTCTTTCAAATATCATCATGAAAGATATTTATACAGTTTGGGAAGAAAGGGAAGCTTATCCCTAGGTACATTGTCCCTTATGAAATCCTTGATTTTATAGGAGTAGTGGCCTATCGACTATCACTTCCACCAAATATAGATCAAGTTCATGATTTATTCTACGTATCTCTCTTAACGAATTACATACCTAACCCTTCACATGTACTAAATATGAAGGTGGTACAAATAGAACATGAACTCTATATGAGGATCATTCGGTGAAGATCTTGGATCGTAGAGACAAGTTTCTATACAACAAGACTACCCACCTCATCAAAGTGTTATAGAGGAACTGTAAATATGAATAAGTGATGTGGAAACTAGAGGAGATAATGAGAAAAAAGTACCCATATTTATATAAACTGATAGAAATTTAACAAAAAAAATGAGACAGAAGTACCCACATCTTTTAAAAAAAATTAGGAAGAAACTTTTTAAGGGGGGAAGAATGTAACGATCCATACTTTTTTAATGATAATAGTTTCCTGGTCCAAATGGCCCGAAGGCCTTCATTTTTTATTATTTTGATAATCCACCTTTCAATGGGTAAGGTGGAACCCTTACAAGGCCCGAAGGCTTAGAGAAAATTACATGACCCATAGTTCTTAGAGGGAATCGCCCAAACAAGACAACTTCGAACTGCTCCTCCCCAGCATATGTCATAATATCAGCACTCCACCTTCGCAGGGTTGGTCGGCTAGCTATCCTATGAAAGGTTTCATAGGCATGGTACGTTTGAAAAATCCATACCCTCCCGTTCTTCCAATTCTGGTTACCTCTTCTCTAGTGAATGTGCCTGCCCAGATCCTCATCTGAAGCCTTGTCCCTTGTAGTCAGACTAGTACATTTTCATCATGTGGCCTGAAGGCCTTGGGGAGGCCCTAAGGCCTTAAGGTGGACCAAAGGCCTTGAGAAACAACTTGCCTGAAGGGGTTATGTATTTTATCCTTAGTGTGTAAATAATTTTTATAAATAAAATTTTTATTCCATCATTTCTATTTCAAGAATAGTTTTTCTTAATAAAAATATGTTTAATTGATATGGAATTTGATAAATTGACTTATTCCTATCCAAATTATACTTTTATAAAAATATATAAATTTCTATAAACTAAATTATTATAAATAATAAATTTTTTAATTAAATGGTTTGATAAAATTAATTTTATTTAATTATAAATGACAGAATAATTTAATAAAAATTAAGTGTCATAGATTTTATTATGCATTTTTAACCCATTATTATTTTTGAATAAATAAGGATTTTTATATTTAAAATTTAAAATTCTCATATTCATAAAATTATTTTGATAAATTAAATATCATTTTTGAAATAATCACATTGAAATTATGTTCGGGTGAATTTATGATAATTTTTTAAAATGCTTAATTTTTTCATGAATAGTAAAAAAATACATTTTGAGGTTTGAGGAATGTCTAATGACTTCATAATAATATAATAATGATGTAATAATTAATTAAACATAATAAAAGAACTAAAATATGTTATTTTATTGAAAAAATACTCCACTTTTGCTATAAATATCCACCCATTTCTCCAATTAATTTCACTAAAAATATATCCTATACGAATATATAGTATTTTTACCTCTAAATTAGTCCTCCAAATATTTCCTCAATCCCCCAAGGTCCCAATCTTTGAGTTTTAGGAGTAACTCTTCAAGATAAGGGAATTATCCTTCTTTTCTTTTCGATTCAAGAACCTATTTTCATATATTTATTATAAATGCAGTGAATACTCTCTTATTTTACCATTTATATCATAAAATAACTAATAAATTATGTTTTATCAATTTTATACCCTTTATCCTCTCTTTTTACCCTTTTTAAAACAGCTTTTTATACTCGTTCTACTACTGAATTTATTTCTCAAAATGTATCTCTTCTCTTTAAGAAATTATCTTTTATTTTCTTCTTGTGAATAACCAAGACTCTTTATTTTACAAGGGTATTCACATAAATATAAAAATGATTTATTTTATTATTTTATTAACATACATTAAACCCACATTCCTTTTTCATGGGTTGATAATGACATAATATTCATATTTTAAAGCACTTTTGAAACGTTGTGATTTTAATATAAAACCCATTTATTTTATTCTCCATGGGTTATTTATGAAATATTTTATTATGATATATGTGGATAAAATTAATTAATAAATATTAATTGTGATCCTTTATAGTTTTCCAATGAATTGGGTAAAGAATTGAATCTCTAGAGATGACATGTTTTTCGATACTTAGGTGAATAACCTTGGTAATTTGTATGGCACCTCAATGACAAACCTTGGTGATATGATTAAGAATGTATCATTTAAATCTTATAACCACATATCCATGTTATGAATCATTTTATTTTTATGATATGCCTCATGTTATTTTTCTCATTCCATAATGATATTACTTATGTACTTATTGATATTCCTAAAGATCACATGTAAATTGTTTCCCTTGCTTTCCCTTATAAGGCCTTATGATCACCCTTAACTTTAACATATGTCCCCAGGTTATGAGATAAAGTAAATGTAATTAAGATGAACCAATGAATAATATTTTCAAGTGGATTAGAATAATTTTTAAAATTTTCATGTATTATGTTCTTGATTTCCAAGAAACTAAACTTTAAAATATCCTTTTTTTGTACCATGTAATGAGAAGTTTATATAATAAAAGGGTGGGGTACCATGATATGATTATGGTATATAAATTTTTGGTATGATACATTTAAAGTTATTTATGTTATTTAGAGATAAATTTAAAATTTATCTTCGAAGAATATGTGATCAAATCCTTCTAATATTTGGGTTTTAATCTTAGTCTGAAATATTTTGATGAATTTTAAGGTTAGTTATTTATTGAATTATATAAGTTAATCATTGGTTTTTATCTTTTAGGCTTTAGTAATTAATGTTGAATTTATTCATATGAATGATTATTCATTTTGGTAATTATCTTATCGTATGCAAACCATTTTGGTTCTGGTTAATGACCAAAGATAGGGGAAATACCAGATTTTCAATTTATGGAATTATGTGACCCATTGAAGTTAATTTTAGTGCTTCTTGTATGAAAAAATCATCTCTAAGACTCATTGTATAGAGTAAGAGATTATATTTCGGTAGAAGTTAATCAAAATATGAAATTCAAATTGTCAAGTAAGTATAATTCCTTATTATTTTAGTATAGATAGTAAAGGAATTTCTCAACTCTAGGAAAAGTATCTTGAAATAAAAAAACTTTATCCATTCACTTTTCTTACCAAAAAATCAATGGTCTTTTAACCCAATATAGATTTATAGTTTTGTGATGGTTACCTACCTTAGGACCATGTTCTCCATCACTCATGTAATGAAAAGAGATTTTAAAAGAAGAACATCATGTTTGATAGCATGTATGACACACAAAATCAATATTAGAAGAGAATATGACACCCTAAAAATTTATTATATATTTCTTTTTAAATAAATTCAATCTCTTTGACAACTTTTGATGCACACAACATCGGGTTTTAATGAAACGTAATACTATATTAAAATAAAATGACCATTATAACCTAACCGTTAAGTTATTGGGTATGAATAGGAATAAATAAATTATTAAATTATATGTTTTACACATGTATAAAACAAATTCAACGGTTATATACTTATTAAAAATAAAATAAGAACCATTTGAGATAAAAATAAATATTTTCTGAAAACTGTATTTTTTTAAAGACAGTTTTCTCTTGCTTTGCACACATAATTTAAAATTAATTTTTACCAATTTTATAATATTTATTTGATAAAATATACTTCATTTTTGAAATATAAATGTCAAAATTATATTTGGGTGATTTTTTGAAATTTTTTTGAAAAGATTTATTTTTTAATGAATAGTGAAAATACTGATTTTTATTGAAACCGTATTTTCATTTAAATTATTTACAAGGTAAAATTATCTTTTAAATTGTTTTTAAAGTAAAATTAGTTAAGTTATATTACAATTTAACTAATTTAGGTCATTTTAACCAATTTCATATTGAATTCTGATATAAAAACATTTTAAACTTTTGATAGCTTTTCTTTGGAAAACCCATTTTTTGACATGTCTCCAGGTTTAATTTTAAATTAAATTATTCCAATTATATTAATTTAATTTTGAAAAATTATAATTAAAATTAACTAATGATGTTAAATTAATTTTTTACCATAATTAATTGTGAAAACAATAAAAAATAATTATCGCGGTTAAGGTAAAAACTAATTTTTCAGGGGGTTAAACGAAAAAGATCGAGTTTAAAATGACCTACCAACTTGTCCAACACATATTTGATGGCCATATTTTGACCTTATAACCTATTTATTTTGATAATTACCCATTATTTTATTTTTATGATTAAAACATGGGCATCATTGATTCTTTTCAAAAATTCATTGTGTATCCCCCCCCCCACATATAAAAGGTCACCCCCTCTCCCACTTATTCACACTTACAAAACAATTTGGTTTGGAAAATCCCTAAAAAATATATTCCTTAATTACCTCCCCTCATACTAGATGAATTATTTTTATTTTTAATCCCACTTAATAATATTTTAGGTATAAACGTAAAGAGGATCTCTGAAGAAGAGGTAAAATTCTTAAATGTGCCTATTTGTTTTATTTCTTCTTACAAATACTTTAAGTCACCTTGAATCACTACAAGAAAACTGTCGTTTAGCAGTGGTTTTTACGCGGTGGTTTTTAAAATCACCACAAAATGCGTTTCGGGCCGCCATTTCGCGGGGGGTTTTAAACTGCCGCGAAATGCCAAAAAAAATTATTTTTTTTTTATTTTTTTTTTTATTTTTATTCGAGGATTAGCGGCGGTTTTTTAAAAAACCGACGCGAAATTAAATGAAAAAATAAAAAAAAAACACGAGAAACCCTGAAATCACTAAAACGACCATAACTTTTGATCCGGGCGTCCGTTGAAGCGCCACGACCAGTCAAATCAAAGATCATGAAGAGATCTAGAGGCAAATATAATCAAAACCGTGAGACGGTCTAAGGTGTGGAAGATATTAGAGTTATAAGAAAGTTGAAAAAAGTACTCTAACTTCCTACGGCCATAACTTTCGCTTCGGGTGTCCGTTTGGGCTCTACCACATATCAAATCGAAGCCAGCGAAGAGAGCTACGCACCAATTTGAAAAAAGAAAGCTTTTGTCATGATTTTCGACCCCAAAAACCCCTCCAAAGGCCTCTAAACCCCTGTTTCCGTCACCGATGTCCCGTCGAACTTGTCTTCAAACGGACCTAACTTTCGATCCGCGTGTCAGTTCGGCCTCCTCCACCTTCCAGATCATAGCTCGTTCCTTTAGCTTCAGTTTGACTGGTTGCGGCGCCCACATGCACTCCTAGATCATATGTTATGGCATTTTTAGTGGGTATCGGGTTTGTTATGTTTTTCAATGCCTCATTTCTAGCACCCATTCCCCATCATCTTTTTTTTAAATGGTCATAACTTCTGATCCACCTGTCCATTCAGACTCTTTCACCTTTCAGGTCGAAGATTGTTTCAGGATCTTTGATTTGACAGGTCGCGGATCTAAAACGGACTCTCAGATCATAAGTTATCTTCGTTACTGTGAGTCCAATGTTTTTGTCTCTTTATGACCGTTTTGACCGGTTTTAACGGTAGCTCCATTTATTACTATTTATTTGGGTTTCCATGAGTTTTTATCATTATCAATGGTTTTTTATGGGTTGTTATGATGATTATGTTGAATTATTAAGGATTTTTCCAAAGTTGTCACGAGTTTTCATGCGCTCTCATTCTTTTTAATGCCTCATTCTTCATATGCTTCTCCATCCTTTTTCATGCGTTTTCATGATTTTTCATCCCTTATCACGTATTTTCATACTTTTTCATGTGTTTCCTTTATTATTTATTATTTATTATTTATTATTTATAATATACTTTAATTTATTTATTATCTATTATTTGTAACTGGTTATTTATTATTTATTATTTATTATTTATTATTTACTAATTATTTATGTTTATTTATTATTTATTTATTATTTTTGTTTATTTATTATTTATTATTTATTATTTATATTTATTTATTAGTTATTATTTATCAGTTATTATTTATTATTTATTATTTATATTTATTTATTATTTATTATTTATTATTTATATTTATTTATTATTTATTATTTATTATTTATATTTATTTATTATTTATTATTTATTATTTTTATTTATTTATTATTTTTATTTATTATTTATTATTTATTATTTATTATTTATTATTTATTATTTATATTTATTTATTTATTATTTATTATTTATATTTATTTATTTATTTATTATTATTTATTATTTATTATTTATTATTTAAAATTTATTATTCATTATTGATTATTTATTATTTATTATTTATTATTAATTATTTATATTTATTTATTATTTATATTTATTTATTATTTATTATTTATTATATATATTTATTTATTATTTATTATTTATTATTTATTATTTATTATTTATTATTTATTATTTATTATTTATTATTTATTATTTATTATTTATATTTATTTGTTATTTATATTTATTAATTAATTATTATTTATATTTATTTATTAATTATTATTTATATTTATTTATTATTTATTATTTATATTTATTTATTATTTATTATTTATTATTTATTATTTATTATTTATTATTTAATAATTATTATTCATTATTCATTATTTATTATTCATTATTTATTATTTATTATTTATTATTTATTATTTATATCTATTATTTATTATTTATTATTTATTATTTATATCTATTATGTATTTATTATTTATTATTTATATCTATTATTTATTATTTATTATTTATTATTTATTATTTATTATTCATTATTGATTATTTATTATTTATTATTTATTATTAATTATTAATATTTATTTATTATTTATATTTATTTATTATTTATTATTCATTATTTATTATTTATTATTTATATTTATTTATTATTTATTATTTATTATTTATTATTTATTATTTATTATTTATTATTTAATAATTATTTATTTATTATTTATTATTAATTATTTATTATTTATTATTTATTATTTATTATTTATTATTTATTATTTATTATTTATATTTATTTATTATTTATAATTATTTATTATTTATTATTTATTATTTATATTTATTTATTATTTATTATTTATATTTATTTATTATTTATTATTTTTATTTATTTATTATTTATTATTTATTATTTATTATTTATTATTTATATTTATTTATTATTTATTATTTATATTTACTTATTATTTATTATTTATTATTTATTATTTATTATTTATTATTTATTATTTATTATTTATTATTTATTATTTATTATTTATATTTATTTATTATTTATTATTTATTATTTATTATTTATTATTTATTATTTATATTTATTTATTATTTATTATTTATTATTTATATTTATTTATTATTTATTATTTATTATTTATTATTTATATTTATTTATTATTTATTTATATTTAATTATTATTTGTTATTTATATTTATTTATTATTTATTATTTATTATTTATTATTTATTATTCCTTATTTATTATTTATTATTTATTATTTATTATTTATTATTATTGAGTTTATATCTATTATTTATGTATTATTTGTTTTTTCAATTAATATATATAAGTATATTAAATTCTATTTACTAACCACATGGCGAGCTTGCTGGAGTGGTAAAGTCTTTGGAAAATATGCAAGAGGTTAGGAATTCAAATCTCACCAAACGCAGAATTTCTTTATATTGCATGGGCATGCATGTGCATGGGATGTTCATGCATGGATAAATAAAGTAAATAAACTAATACGAATAAAATAAATATATAAAATAAATAAATAAAATAAATAAATAAATAAATAAAATAAATAAAATAAATAAAATAAATAAAATAAATATATAAATAAAATAAATAAATAAAATAAATATATAAAATAAATAGATAAAATAAATACATAAATAAATAAAATAAATAAATAAATACGAAAAATAAATAAATAAAATAAATACGAAATAAATAAATAAATATATAAATTATTAAATATATAAATAAATTAATAAATATATTATTAAATTATTAAATATATAAATAAATTAATAAATATATTATTAAATTATTAAATATATAAATCAATTAATAAATATATAAATAAATATATAAAGTTAAAAAAAATTAAAAAAAATAACAAAAATAACAAAAATAACAAAAATAACAAAAATAAAAAAAATAAAAAAATAAAAAAACTGCCGCTATATCATTTAGAGGCGGTTTAAAACACCGCTAAAAAACCGCCGCGAAACGTTCTGCGACGGTTTTGAAAACCGCCGCGAATAGTTTCCCAACGCACGATTTCACGGCGGTTTTTCAAAACCGCCGCCAATCGATTTTGCGGTGGTTTAAACCGCATCTAAATGTCTTTTTTACCGTAGTGAATTGTGATTATATAATAAAAAATTATCTAATATATATACTGATTTGTTATTATATTAATTTCATAACCTATATCCATATCCCCTTCCATAAAATTTGAAATGAAATCATTGATCGTGTGTACGAAAGACTAACGCCTCACGAACTGATGTAATTTGCTATCCATTACCACCTTACATGGCTGGATATAATTAAGGATTTAAATTTTTTATATGATGTTTATTACATTATTATACTTCTTAAATAATGATATCACATTTAACTTCTTAATTTCAATTCTGTGGGGGATACGATAATGTCACTCGTTTGTAAGGTGGATTACTACCTCGCGAAACGGTGTCATTAGTTTTTCATTACACTTTACATAGAAGGTAGTAAGGTTAAAATTAATGAATATATGTGATATTTATTACCTAATAATAATTTTTAAAATATAATATCACATCTAACTTCTTAATATCTAAATCCGTTGGAAAACAATGACGTCGCTCATGCGTATGTGTGGAAAACTGCCTTCATATAACGATGTGAAAGGTTTTTCATTTTATTTTTACATGGATGGTAATAAAGATGGATTTAATAAATATACATGATATATATAAAATAATAAATATTTTTGAAATTTGAGTTAATATTTATTTTCTTTTCTTTCCATCCGTTAAGAAAAATGGGAATAGTGTTCATGTGTGTGTACGGCCTATAATCTCCATGAACGATGTAATCCATTTTCTATATCTAACTTTTATAAATTATTATAAATATATAAAATAAATTTATATGATATTTATATAATGGTTAAAATTATTGATATTATGGAATCATGATCAAAGTAAAATTACTGAAATTACTAAACCAAAACATACATGAAAAATGAAGCAATTATCACCCAAAACAGTGATTTTAACAAAGAATTGTCAATAAATGGGTCATAAAATACTATAATTAAATCATATATGATATTAAATATATGATTATGGTTATTTATTATATTTATAATAAACCTATATTTATTTTATAAGAGTTTTGGACACATAAGAGGGAATTTGATCACTGGGTTAGTGATTTTTGTCTCAATTTTCCTTCTTTGAGACATATGTCATGATATACACATATCTTCTTTTATGAGGTGTATATACATATCATTTTATATATATTATCATGTGTTTATATATTTTAATGATATTTTAAGTTTCATTTAATATTATTATTTGGAAATTATTAAGATTCAATGTTACCAAAGTGGTAATGCTTTATGGTACAATCTCATCGTTTATCAGGATTATTTATGTTTATGCTTTTGATGATGAAATATTATGATCAATATCTCAATAAAATCATTAATTTTATTATTCTATAGTTATTACATGATAATAAATGTTTTCCCTTCATTTACCTCCCTTTATATGCTCAATATTTCAAAATAATTTTTTTAAGAAGAAAAATCATCTTTATTTCTCTCTTCGATCAAAAACTCATTTTTCTTCCAAAACCATGTTTTCTAAAAATTCTTTCAAAAAAGTTTTTAAAATTATCCAAATTATTTATAAAATAAAATTTTACCCATGTTTGACTTTTTACAAAAAAATTAATGGAATCTTCATGTCATCTTCCAAATAAGGCCTATTTGGATTTTACCAAAAATGTGAAGGAAATCATTTTTAAAATTATATAGCATGTAATGAATTTCTCTTTTTCATGAGCACTCAATGTTTTAAATCTTATTTTTCATGTTTCTAATGTTATTTTCAAAGAAAATTATTTATAAATTGTTTTGTGAACTTTTAGTATGAAAAGGTGATTTTCAAAATGAAAAGAATATTTCTTCAAGAATGTTTTTAATGGAATTGTTATGGTATTTATAATCATCAATAACAAAAACCCTCATTTTACCTTATAATACATTGTAAATATGTTGTAATGATACCATAATTATTATTTCTCTAGATGTTTTATGATCATTTGACTAAGATATACTATTTTGATACCATACTTCATATTACTCTAAATGGTTTATGATTATGTTTATTGATTGAGGAAATTATTAACATTTCATATGATAGTTTTTCCAATATAAATGTTTATATTGATTATGTTTCACCCCTTTCATATGAAGAATTAATTAGACTTAGTAAGTGATGGGTGGGGCCTTTTATAGCCTCTTGGTGCAATGGTAGGTCTCATGAGACAAACTAGCTTGGTTTTTTGGTTGAGGTCTTTCCCATTTATGTCACATGTCTTGTAACATCCCAAAATTTTTTAGAGATGCCTCTAGAAAGTTTGTAGGTACTATTTAACCATTCTTTTACTTTATCTTTGTTAGGTTTTACTTTGGGGATTTTTGGGGTGAAATTAAATAATTTTGGAAGGAAGAGGGGAAGTACACTGTTGGCTCATGGTTGGACCAAACCATGTGCCTGGGATATAAAACCATCCTTAGGTGCATGGTTCAGAAAAATTGTTCACCCCATACAATAAATTGTGCATACAGATAATTAAATCCCTAAAATTCATAAAAATTTCTCAAACCCCTCGTATTATATCCCAAAACACCCCAACTCGACCCTAAACATTTTCCCTCATTTTTTGAGGATCCCATATAGATTCCAAGGCCTTATGAACTCTATTCTTGACAAAATAAAGATTCTATTAAAGAATTTACAACCCTTCTGGTAAGTGATCCCATACTAATTTGTTTCTTCCATCTCTCTTGTCTTTCTCTAAACTTTTGAAGGGATGTTTTACTTTATTGGTGATGGATCTAGATATAGGTTCTGATAGATCTGATCTGTTTGATCTTGGATCTAGGTTTTGGATCAAGATATCATTCTTCATCAAGTTCTTGATCATTTTGCTTCAATTGGGGATTCCATTAGAAAATGATCATCAATGATCTTGAGGTAGGTGGTATAAATTAAAAATCCCATAGTCCTGATTTAAATTACATGTATGTAATTGTACAATTGAAATTTCCATGATTGGGAAATTACATCTAGAATATAATTTGATTAAATTGAATTTACTTGTGATAATTGAATGGGTGGAATTTTGGGAACTTGTAATTGGTTTATTTTGATTATTAAATGGTTAATTAATTAATGTAATAATGTGATTACAAAATTGGTTGGATATTAGAATTGTGTAATTAGAATATTAAATGGGGTTGTTTAATTGGTTAATTGTTGAGATATGGATTTAATTGATAATGGAAATAAAGGGATGTCTAGCCTAACCTTAAAGGGTTAGCGGGTTATTTGATTAAATGTTGAAAAAGGGTTTAATGATGAATTTTTCATATTATTCCTTATAATTGAAATGAATAATTATGATTTTTGTGATAAAATGAAAATGTGCAATTTAATGAGAATGTTTGATAAGAAGGTTAATTATGCATAACCTTGATTTATATAAAATTTTGATTTGTATGATATTGTGATAATTTTGATATATGTGATGATGAGTGTGGTACACAGACTGGGGATCCAAATAACCATATGTGATAATGAGTGTGGGACATGGACTGGTGCTCCAACTATCTATATGTGATAATAAGTGTGGGACATAGAATGAGGCTCCAAATACTCATATGTAATAGCGAGTGTGGGATAAGGACTAAGGAACAAAATACCCATGTGACACAATAGTGTGGGATAGGGATAGAGGCTCCAAATACCCATAGGGTGTTAGACATGGCATTCTACACCCATGAGATTGGCATTGTACTATGGTTTCAATTGGTCGTAGTATAATTTTAAATTAAATGATAAATGATAAACATGGAATTTTGATATGTGATATCCCTTGGGGTAGTTCAGACTCTAGCACGGGTCAAATATTTTATCGATAGTATGGGTGTAATCATGAATCCTGGGATTTTTGTGGTCAATTAAAGTATAATTAAATGTGATAACTTTTTACTTTATACATTGTACTTTATTATTTATAAAACTGCATACACTGTTATTGAATGGATATTTTTTTAGATGTTGTTGGGAGTGTCCTACTGAGTTGTACTCACACTCTACTCGGGATGATTGATCACTACCCGAATAGACTTCATGTTTGAAGGATAGGATAAGGGTAAGGTCCCTATGTTAGGTGTATGGGTCGGGATGGATCATGGATGAGGGAAACAAACTTGGTGTCGGGTCCCACTTGGGGGAGTTTTAGTGTATTTATTTTGGGTTTTTATTTTGACACTTGACACATATTTTGCATTAAATATCTACTGTTTGGTTATGGATATTTTTTTTAGTTTCATTTCATCATGTGATATTGGTTGTTTTAGTTATTGTATTATTCTATTTGTTTGTTATTGTTTATTGGTTATTTCTTGGTTATTTTCATTGTTGTAATGATTTGATAAATAGTTTATAGTCTCTCCATATTGATATATTAGATTATCACTTCTTTTCAGCAGTATATAGATTACAGGGAGGCGCACCTGAGTTCATGTGACTGATTAGCATAGGGAACCAGTGTATGGAACCTAGGTCAGTACGTCACAATATGGGATTAGAGTGTTTTTATTTTCTTTTATTTTATTTTAATGTTTTTTAAAGGTAGAAAATATAATAAAAATATTTAGTTACATTTTTTAAATTGAAATTTGTTTCCTTTCTTGTGTAATTGAACTAAAAATAGTTCTTGATATGGAATATAAAGTTATAAAATGATGAGAAATGTAAATAATTGGGTGTCTAATGAAAAACTATAAAATAAAAAAAACTTACACTTGTTAACCATGACCTTGATGTAAGATGGTTAAGGGTAGTGATAATTCCTTGGTTTTGACTGTGTAGTGGAAAAGGGGTGGGTGACTTGTTATGGATTTATGTGAATACATCTTATTAAAATTGTAAATGTTTTCAAATGTGTACTCAGGTTTGTGTTTGGAATTATAGATATATGCCTTCATGATGAAAGTTTTTGATAGGATTACAGGAGGGTATGCCTGGAAATGATCCTCTAGGAGTAGAACCTAAGGAACCAATAGTGCCAAGTGAAGGAGTCGGAGAGTAGTTTCATGAGAACTTTGCTCATGCCAAGTTATTTCTTATATGTTATGAGGATCAGAAAAGAACTGGTGGGATGTTTAGGGTCGAACTGGGAAGTCACATGGTGTGGTATGGAAGGACTTTTTGAAGAAGTTCTTGGAGCACTTTTATCTAGAGACACTGAGGTAGGAGAGGGAAGTTGTGTTCAGGTGGTTGACCCAGGGTAGTGTATCTTTGATGGACTATGTTGGTGTCTTTACCTACTTATAGTGCTTTTCTCCAAAACTAGAAGAGGATGAGATATCTATGGAAAGGAATTTCTTGGATGGGATTAAATGTGTGATTAGGTCCCAATTCAATATCATTTAATTAAATAAGTTTTTTGAGGTGGTGGATTGGGCTCTCATATCTGAGGAGAACCTAAAGGAGGCTTCCAGTGGAGGATAGTTGGTTTCTTCTGGATGATTAGGAGGTATATATTTTGAGAGTATAAAGTTCTATTATGATAATGTCGACTAGAGAATTGGAAGGAAGAGTGGATAGGGAGAAGGATCAGTTACTCATGTTATTACCTGATTATATTTCCACTAGTGTGCTAAGTCGTGTCACTTTTGTAGACATTATCCCTTACCAACATTTGAGTGTCGAGCTTGCGACAGGATAGGACATATATAGAGGTTATGTAGGAACCCAAGATAGATGGATAATAATGGGGTATCTAGGCAAAATTAGAGTGTCGGAAGGGGGTATTATATATTGTATCAGTCTGGTAGTTGGAGTTCTACTGGTCATGGAGGTAGTGGTAGTAGACGTGGTGCTTATGGGAAAGATCACATGTATTAAAAGAATGGTGTAGCTTAGGGGGTCATACTTCATCACAAGGAAGAGGGGTAGGATAGTTTCATGCAGTTTAGTCTACACTTGTGGATAGCAAGGTTGGACTGTCAATATTTAGACATACTATTCTTATAGATTCTATGCATTCTAGTTTTTTATTTGATATTGATGTCTCACATTCCTTTATATATGCTCAACTTGTGAATGGATTGATTCTAACTGTGGAATTTATGAGTGGCTTTATGGTGATTGATACACATTTGGGTGTATGGTTGAGAGACATATGTTTATGCAACGGGTGTTCTATCGAGTTTTGGGAGTATCATTTACTTTGGGGTATTTATATTCTAGATATTTCAGGATTTGACCTAATTATGGTTATGGACTAGTTGGTGAAATACTGATCCCACATATATTGTTACTGCAGGAGAGTTAATTTTATGTCTCCTGAGGGCAATAATTATTTTCACATTGGAGAGTGGGATATCTAGGCGGTCCGTGTAGGGCTAGTTCATTAGAAACTGAGGGAGCTCACTGCCCAGGTTTCTATTCTATTTCTAGATTATGGGGGTTTAAAGAATGATGTATTTCCACTCGTAGTGGATAGGTTCCAGGACATGTTTTCTAAGGAATTATCAGGGATTCCACTTGAGATAGATTTGGGATTTATGATTGAGCTCATGGTAGGGGTTGCACTAGTTTCTATTCCATCAAACAGAATGGAACCAACAAATATTAAAGAGCTTAATACTCAACTAGAATCGTTAATGGATAAGGGGTTTATCTTTCTGAGTACGTCGCCTTGGGGTTCTCCGGTCTAGTTTGAAAATAAGAATGATGGTACCTTTCACTTGGTTGTTGATTATCAGAATTTGAACCATATGACTATGAAGAACTGCTATCCATTTCCATATGTCAATGAATTTTTTAACCAGTTGAGAGGAGATTTTTTTTCTCTAGATCGACTTGAGATCATGGTATCATCATCTGAGATTCTAACCTTCTGATATACCTCAAATTTATTTTAGAAGTAGGTGTGGCCTTTATGAGTTCGTTGTGATGTCGTTCAAGCTGACAAATTCACCGATAGTGCATATAGACTTGATGAACATAATCTTACACCCATACATATATCATTTTGTGGCAGTGTTTGTGGATGACATGTTGGTTTACTCCAAGAATCATGATGATCATGCCCAACATCTTGACATCATATTTAGCATGCTAAGAGAGAATCACATATAATTTAATCTATCTAAGTGCCTATTTTGGATTGATTAGGTACACTTCTTAGGTCGCATCATCTTATAGGAAGGTGTGTTGGTGGACCTATAGAAGGTGAAGATAGTTGTTTCTTAGGAGAAGCATGAGAATGGTTTCGATATCCTTAGTTTTTTTTTTGATTCGAAGGGTATTATCGAAGGTTCATCCAAGACTTTTCCCACTTTTTAGAACTAATTTAAGACTTGACCAAGAAGAGAGATAAGTTTTAATGGTCTGGAGTATGTGAGCATGCTTTCTAGGAGTTAAATAAGAGTTTTACTACTACACCAATATTGAACCTACCCAAGCCAGGGGAGGAGTATACAATGTTCTATGACGCATTTGTGATTGGTATTAGAGTAGTGATGATGTAGGGTAATTGATTGGGGGAGTAGGGGTCATAGATATTGAGACCACATTAATGGAACTACCCTAAACATGAGCTTGAATTAGCTACAGTGTTTTATGATTTGAAGTATTGGCAACATTATCTATTATGAAATAAAATTATTGTGTATAACAATTAAAATAGATTAAAGTATATATTTTCCCAATGAGATTTGAATCTCTATAATTGGAGGTGGGTTGAGTATATGTTGTCATTTGATTTTGAGCTATAATATACACTCGATAAGGGAAAAAAATTCTTAATGCTCTAAGCAGGAAAACTCAAACTCAGGTAGTTCAAGAGTCTAGTTCTGAGTGGAAGATGATAACTTTTCTGGCTGATATGTATGTTGTGGCTCAGGAGGGTTAGGATAAAATGGATATAATATCAGTTTCAATGGAGTCTACACTTTTGATTCTAATCAAGGAGAGGTAGTATGAGGATTCTGAATGTTTTTCCTTGAGATAAATCCTTGAAAGTGGGGAGTCATTCCTGATTGAACTATAGATGATGATGAGATAATCTATGTTTGGGGCCATGTAGTTGTTTGTAAAAGTATATAAGAGAATCCAATGCATGAATTTCATGATTTGAAGTGGGTGTTGCATCCAAGATTTACCAAAATGCACCATGACCTATGTCGACAGTATTGGTGTTCGGGCATGAAAAATGATATTTTAGGTTTCGTGACATGATGTTACACCTATTAATAGGTGAAGGCTAAGAATAAACGTACTGGTGTTTTACTATAGTAATTTCCCATTCCATAATGGAAGTGGTATAATGTTTCCATGGACTTTATAGTGGTTCTCCCAAGGATACCTTATAAGAATGACACTATTTGGGTGGTTGTGGACTGACTGAAAAATGTAGAACATTTATTTCCTATACAGGATACATTCTCAGTTGATCAATTGGTAGACTTGTAAATTTAGTTAATACTCTATCTACATGGGGTGAAATAGATTATATTTTTATACCTTGACTCGCATTTTACTTCACGCTTTTGTCAAGGCTTGTAGAATGTGCTTGGTACATAGCTTTTTCTAAGTACGAAATTCCACCCAAATAAAAATGGGAAGTCGTAACATATGCTACAAGTAATTGAGTATATTCTATGAGCATATGTTATAGACTTTGGTGGGTCTTGGGAGAAGAACCTAGAAATTATCGTTTTTTCATATAACATAAGTTACCAGGAAACTATTCATATGGAACCATATGAGGCACTTTATGGTAGGTCATGTAGATCACCTCTATGTTGGATGGAGGTTGAGTAAAATCCATTGGTATTGAGTCTTGTGACGGAGACATAAAATCAAGTTCATCTGATTCATAAGAATATTTATATGGCTCATATTACACAGAATTCATATGCCCATAAACGTTGAGGAGCTCTTGAGTTTATAGTGGTTGATCATGTGTTCCTTCAGGTGTCGCCTAGATTGGGTCACTATAGGATTTGGAGATAGGGCACATTGTTTCCCAAGTTTGTTGGAACTTTTAAGGTTATGGATAGAGTTATGTTGGTGGTTTATTGATTGGCTCTTCTACAGAAGTATAGTGTTATGCATAACATCTGTCATGTGTCACAACTTTGGAGGTATCACCCTAAACCTTCTCATGATATTGATGTGAATGGTGTTGATATTGAGACTTATATGTCCTTTGAGGATCATATGATATATATTGTGGATCATTGTGAGAAAGTGTTGTGGGTAAATACTGTGCTCATAGTTCGAGTATTATATAAATGTGGCTAGGTTTAGGAGGAAACTTGGGAGAGAGAAGCAGATATATGGGATTAGTTTCCTGGTCTTTTTACCTCTGAATCTTAGAGATGCTTAGGAGTATAGCTCGAGGATCATATTTTATAAGGTGAGGAGATTATAAGATCCCATCCTTTTATAGAGATGCCCCGGGATCATTTTCAGGTACTCTTTCACTGTTTTTTAGTGTATCTATGTTTTGTTTTACATTGGGGAGTTTTGGGGTAAAATTGGAGAATTTTGGAAGGAAGAGGGGAAGTGCATAGTTGGCACATGGTTTGGGAAAACTGTGCACCCAGTACAGCAAACTGTGTGAACCCAAACATAGGGGATTTGAATAGTTGGTGTATGGTTTATGAATCTATGTGCCATCCTAGTAGTAACTGTGCGACCCCTGGGAGGAGGTTCATGGTTAGGGAAAACTGTACGACCCCTGGGAGGAGGTTCACGGTTAGGGAAAACCATGTGTCCCGTATAGGAAACTCTTCATGCGTAAAATTTAACCCCTGAAAATTCCTAAAAAAATTCAAACCCCTCGTCTTATATCCCAAAATACCCCAAATCAACCCTAAACATTTTCTCACATTTTTTTAGGCTCCCTATCAGATTCAAAGTCCTTCTGAACTCTATTCTTGATGAATCAAAGAATAGATTGAAAAATTTGCACCTCTCCTGTTAATAGATCCTATCCTTATCTCTTATATCTTTATCTATCCTTTTTAAGGTATTTATTCCTCCATTGGTGATGGATCTAGATATAGTTTTTGATAGATCTAATCTGTTTGATCATGGATCTAGGTTTTGGATCTAGATCTCATTATTCATTGATTTCATGATCATTCAACTTAAATTGGGGATTTTATTGACAAAAACTCACTAACGATCTTGAGGTAGGTGGTCTAAATTTAAAATTTCATAGTACTAATTTAAATTAGATTCAATTTCCGTGATTGGTAAATTGAATCTTGAATTTAATTTGATTAAATTGAATTTCCATGTATTAATGGAATGGATTGAATTTGGGGAAACTGTAATTATTTGATTTAGATTAATTAATTAGTTAATTGATTAATGGAATAATATGATTATGGAATTTATGGGATACTGGGATCGTGGAATTAGTCAATTAAATGGTATTGTGTAATTGGTTAATTATTTAGATATGGATTTAATTGATAATGGAAATAAAGGGATGTTTAGACTAACCATAAATGGTTAGAGGGTTATTTGATTAAATGTTGATAGAGTGTTTAATGATGAATTATTCATATTATTCATTGTGACTGAAATGAAGAATTATGATTTTTGTGATAAATTGAAAAGGTAAACATTAATGAGAATGTGTGATAAAAAGGTTAATGATGTATAACCTTGATGTATATAAAATTGTGATTTGTGTGATATTGTGATAATTGTGATATATGCGATATATGTGATCATGAGTGTGGGACATAGAATGGGGCTTTAAATACCCATTTTTGATAATGAGTGTGGGAAACAAACTGAGGCTCCAAATACCCATATGTGATAATAAGTGTGGAACAAAGACTAAGGTTCCAAATACCCATATGTGATATCGAGTATGGGATAGGGACTAAGGCTTCAAATGCCCGTGTGACACTAAGGATTGGGATAAGGATAAAGGCTCTAAATACCCACAGGGTGTTAGAAATGATGTTCTACACCCATGAGATTGGCATTGGAATATGGGTCTAATTTTTTTGATATTATTTGAAATGAAATGATAAATGATAACCATGATATTATGATATGTGATATCCATTGGGGATAGTTCATACTCTAGCATGAGTTGAAGAAGGTATTAATAGTATGGTGTCATCATGAACCCAAAGATTTATGTTGTTAATTAAAGAATAATGAAATATGATAACTTTTTACTTTATTAATTGTAGTTTATTCTTTATAAAACTTCATACGCTAATTTTGATTGGATATTGTTTTAGATACCATTGGTGGTGGCCTACTGAGTTGTACTCACACCCTACTTGAGCAACCTGATCAGTACCTAAATAGACTTCATATTTGGGTAATAGTATAAGGTAAAGGTACCTGTGTTAGATGGATGTTTTAGGATAGAGTATGGATGAGGTAAATTTTAATGACCTGGTTTTTCAAAAGAGAAAACTTTTTTTGATAGCCTATGTGATATGCAACACCAAACCCAAACAAATAATGATTATTTAAATATATTCATTTTAAACTTTCTATTAAATTTATGTGTATGAGTATGATTAAATAATTTATGAAATATATATATATATATGTCTTAAATATATTGAGACATTATTATAAAATAATCAATAAATTTTTGGTAATGTCTTTTTGTATGTTTTCTTCAAAAATTGTTTTTATTTTTTAAAATATATTATAATTATTTTCTATAACATTTATAAAATTTGTTTGATAAAATATTTTATATAATCATATCATAATTAACTTATGGTGAAAATTTTGAATTTTTCATAAAATATAGATTTTTGAGTGAATAGTAAAAAAATACAATTTTTATTGTCTTTTATATTGATAAATTAATTAATTTAATTAAATAATTATCCTTTTAATTTGGTTTCAAGGTAACATAAGTATTATTTAATTTTATTCAATTAATTAAATTTTAAACCATATTTAACCATATTTTAGTATAAGTTTATTTTTAAGATTAAAAGGCATTTGCTTTGAAAACTATTTTAAAATAACAAATGTCTCTTGATTATAATTAATTAAAATAACCCATGATGAGAAATAATTTAAATTAAATTTTTATATTATATATATATATATTAATTTAAATCCATATAATGAATATTACTATTTATATAGTTAAAGCGATACAATACGTTCCTTGAAAAAATTATTTTTTTTAAAAACTGCTTTCCATCGTGCTTGCAGTTTTAATTTAAATTAAATTATTCCACCTATATGAATTGATTTTCATAAAATGGATTCCATATTTTTTAATAATATTAATTAATATAAGGTAATAAGGTCAACTTAATTTTATAACAATATGAATAGTAATTGTAGTAAATATCAATTACCACGGTAAAAGAAAAATAGGTTAATTAGGTGTAAAAATAATTTAACATAGACTAGAAAAAAAGTAACTAAAATATTATGAATTTTTATATTTACATTTCATTAAAATTATTATTATATTTATTCTTTATTTTTTTAATTTATAAATTATTTTGTAATAAGTTTTATAAAAAAATTATATGATAAAACACAAATTATATTTTTAAGTAATATGAATTTTTAATTAATACATTTCATTTCATGTATTAATTTGTTTTTAAAATAAATAATATTTTAATAACATGTTATTATAAAATAATTTTTATTAAATATAAATTATCATATAATTTTTACGAATTCAATTGTTGTTTTTATAAGGGTTCGAAAACTGTTAATGTCAAAAACCCAGCATTTCTCAACAAATGATGATTTTATTTAAAATTTAATATTAAAATATTTAGAAAATTATTTTGATAAAATTAATATTATTTTTTGAATCATAACATTAAAATTATCCAATGGTGAATTTTTCATAATTTTTTGAGACAGTCAAATTTTCAGGTAAAAATTATATCCCATATAAATATACTTTATGTATTATAACATCATAATGACCCAAAAGTGATGTAATAAATACTATAAATGGTATCCATGAAAAAATATGTGTTTTATATTTAAAATAATATTATTTTAACTTTATTTTATTTATTTTATAAATCCATTATGAATCCTCCAAAACATGTAATATATTTTAAGGTTTTAAAATCATTTCTTTAAGAGTATGACTCACCTCCACATAAGAAAGGGTATTATTTTATTATTTTATTCCCTTTTACTTATAAAATAATTAAAACCAATCCCATTTTGAATAAAAAATGGGAAGTAACTATGGGATTGTATGTGTTTTGGATATTTTATTATATAGAGTCCAAAACCTAAATAATACATAAATCCCCTTAATTTCATATATAAACCCAACCAAGATCTCATTTCTCTTCAATAAAACTCCTTAAAGCACATAAATACTCTTTCATCCACTCTCTATAGTCCTCCCAAGATCCCCCCATGCTCTCAAGAATCCCCCCCCCCCCAATATTTTTGAGTCACGTGCTCAAGTAAGGGATCTTCACATCCCTCTCCTCCTTTCAATTCAAGAACCTTATTTGAAATTAGTTTTTTAATTTCAATTGGTTATATTGTAATTAATTTATTAACATTAACATATAATGAAATTTATGTTATTTTAGTGAGATACCATTTATCCTCTCTCATTTTTACCCTTACCTAAGTTATTACTATGCAGAAATTTAAGAAGGGGTCTTCCACTCTTCTTTTTATTCAAGCACTTATTTTATGTTATGCTTATTAATTTACATTTTTTCATGTTGTGATATATTATTTCATATCCCAAATACTATAATTTTTATTTATAAATGATTATATAACCCTTTCACTCTCAATAAGCCTCCCATGATCCTTTTTGTACACCCGTTACCATACCGAAATCTCATAAGGGATTTCTCTCTTATCATTTCAATTCAAGAACTTGTTTTATGTTATGTATCTTAAATTCAATTTTATTATCTTGTAATATGTTCTTAAATATTACCCTTACTTTCCATTTAATGTATAAATTTTGATATCCCCTTTACCTCTCATTAAGCCTCCAATTATCCTTTATGTACACTCTTTACCATGCCGAAATATAGTTAGGGTTTTTTTCTATTTAGGTTTCTTCATTACCTAATGCCTTCTATTTACAAATTTATAATTTTGAGATATTATTTTCCATATCCCTATTACGGAACATTTTATGTATATTTGATGATATATCCATTTATCTCTCATCAACTCGTTTTTATAAATCATTAAGTGACATCATTATACTGCCAAAATTTCACTGCGATTTTCCATGCTAAAGAAATTGTGCAGTGAATACCATACCCATTTCCTATCAAGGGTGTTCACATTTATGCACATATAATTTTTTATTAGTAACTTAAACATATTTATTATAGACTCATTAATCATGTAATAAATTATGCTGATTAATGAATCAATGTTTTATTATCTATGTGGCACACGTAAGCACGATAATGAAATGAATATGATGGGTGCACCCAGATAGCGCTCTAATGCATTGGTTAATATTTAGTATTATGATACATTACGTTGGGGAAGGGAGTGAACCGTATTCATTTATGGGAATTTTTCAACCATGATTTCTTGGAGGTTTTATCCTTGACCTATGTTTATGATTCAGTGTTTTAAGTTATTGCCACATTTCCCATGTTATGATTATCATGTTATATCATGTCTCATTATCATGTTTATGATTCCTACTCTTATTATGACCCATTTATATGTATATTGTGTAACATTTATTATTATATTCATGTTATTCCATGTTTCTTACCTTATTGGAATTTAAATCTCACCATTTTCTTATGTTTGTCCCTGGGTTATCCCGTGCAGTTTAAAAAATCCATGGAATTTTATAAGAATGTTAAGAAAGTTTTCAATAATGTTGTTGTATCCCATGTTCAAAATGTTATTTCATGTACCTAATTCCCAAATACACTAGAATTCTCAATATTTTGGGTTGTATTAATTTTAATTTTATTTAATAAATCATGAATTAATGTGTAATAAAGAGCAGGGTTGTTATAGTTGGTATTAAAGAAAGAGTTTAGTTATTTTTTATATTAGGATTAGAAAACTCTAATGAATACCTTAGGGATAAGAATATGTATAATGAAAACATAACTAAATTTTTGTGAGTATATAGTAAGTAGTTTATCAATAAAATACATTCATATCTGTATACTACAAGTGGACGTGTTTCTAGCATAGATGTGTCTAGGGGTAACAACTTTAACAAGGTGTCTTGGGACTGACTTGGGGTAACCTAGTACATGAAAATGGGACTTACTATGCACCTGGTTTTACACTCCTGGGGTATATGATTTGGTAAATTCACAATCTCATTACATACCATTATTAACGGATCAAAATTTCATATAAGTGTTAATTTTGGAGAATATATCATGGATAACATATATTAAAACCTAGAAATTCATAAGTTAATAAAATATATTTTATTTGTAAGTTATCACTTTAATTTCATTTGTTTCCTTTTTATGTGTTTAAAAATGATCATCTTTAATTTATTCCCTTTATTCTATCCAATAGCTATAAATATGAGTAACCGAATAAATAACCAATGTGAAGTAAAATATCATGATTGCCCAAATGATATGCCCAATAGGATGGTAGAACAAGTAGAACATATTATTATTATTCCAAATCATCTATCAAAAATCAAAATTAACAACTAGAACTTTGTAGAATTCCCAAAGAAGTCAATAAATATGAAGACAACGTCTCAAGTAAGTTTATATGATAAAGGTGATAAGGGAAAGAGGACCCAAATTCCTTTGTGCAACAAGTGTGGAAATAGACACCAAGGGAAATTTCACAAAGGGACTAAGATACGTTTTAAGTATGGGAAGATGGGGCGTAAGTTATCCAATTTCCATGTAAATATAGATAATGTGATGGATGGAAATAAAAATCAATCTAAAGATCCATATACAATTCTAAATCATAAATGTGTATTGGGAATTATCTATGCCCATTCTCTATTCGAAGGGCTGAGATGCATGATGGGAATCAATAATCTCTGGGAATAAGAAAACAAGTAAATTCCAATACTGAGATGGATCATGATGACTGATGTACATGTAACTTTAACTCTGGATTAGTGTATTTCATGTTGTATTTCAATTCATTCCCTACTAGAATTCTTGTATGTTTTCAAATAATATCAAGTCACCACCCAAAATTATTTGACATCATCAAAAAAATTACTATGTATTCCATGTTAATGTTACTAGGAATGTTATTATTCAAAATATTATCAGTCATCCTTTAGTGTAATTTGGTGTTATTCTTGTTACGGAATGGTTTTCCTCTTATAAATCTAATATAAATTACTGGGAGAAGGAATTCACCATCCATACCATGAATCACCCTTACATTCTATAAAATTACAAGGTGGAGGATGAACATTATATAGTATGGGTATTATTTCACTATAAGAAAGTGTATCTATCTCAAATTTTTGGGACTAAGGAAGGACCTATATTATGGAAATTATTATAGTGTAAAGATTAATGTTTTTATCCATGGGTATTTTAAATTTATGTTGTAAAATTAGTATATCAATGATATTATGTATAAAATAATCAAGAAACATCTAAGGATTTTTTCAATAGTGGTTTTATATAAGGAATTTAAATTTATTTTCAATTTTACCTAAAACCTATAAAAGTGATTTAGTGATAATGTGATATTTTATAAAACACTTGATTAAGGGATTAATAATACTTAATAGTTGATTGATTATGGGACAAACCTAAATATTCTTGGGATGATATTTGTAAGGATAAACTTATGTTTAAGATCATTGATACAAATTTTAAAGATTTATGTGATGGGAGTTTGGTATGATATTTTAAGAAATATATTATAGGAACAAATTTTATTATGTGATTAACTATATTTTTTGAGATGTTTTATTTGGGTTGAAGAATATATACCCATTAGGATTATATATGATGAATGATATTACATTTTTTTGAGGTGTAAGAATAATGGTACGATACTTACTTTAAGGTTAAAAAACTATGTAATTTTGAGGTTATTAGTGTTATATATGGGTATTTATTTAAGGAATTATATGTTATACCATTGGGTTTTTTGTAGAATTTTGTAAACTAATATGTTAATGTATTATCTCACTTTATACTAAACATTTTGGATTTAGTAAAAAATGAGGTATAACTTGTTATTATTTGGTGTATTATGTGATCCATTAGAAGTTTATTCTTGTGCTTCACGTATTAAAAATCATCTTGAGATCTCATTGTTTGGAGAAAATTTGAAATTTTTATGGAAATTAATTATACTTATCAGGAAAGAATGTTTCCTTAAATTCTTAGTTTAGATGAAAAATGAATTCCTTAACTCTAGAAAAATAATCTTGAATCAAAAATGTTTTCATATTATAATGAATTGATGGTCATTTTATTCATCATATATTCATGGTTTTGTGGTCGTTGACTTTATCTTGACCACGTTCTCTATCACACACTACAAAAAATGACCTTTACCAAAAAATAATATATATATTGGTAAAAATTATTAATTCCAATAGATATTAAATTTTTTTGTTATTGACTATAGGTACCGACAATTATTTTTACCAACAGATATATCTTTTTAGATTAGTAGTTCAATACTAAAAAGTATTTTATTAACATTTAAATCTATTGTCTTATCATAATAATGTCAATAATTGATTTATCAATAAATGAATCTATTGTTATTAGTTATTGTTACCAATAAATAGTTTACCATTAAAAATCCATTACCACTAAATTAATCAATAATATCAAATATTTTATCAAAAATTGAATATATATATATATATATATATATTACCCATTACAAGCATATCATTTTGATAATAAAACTATATAATTAATTAAAATATCTATAATTTAGTAATATTTTTTTGTAATATATATATATATATATTGATACATATATACATAATCCTTATACAACATAATTTTTTATATAAATTCATAACTTCTTCATTATATATATTTATAAATATATATATGTGTATATGTGTATATATATTCAAAAAACACTAATATTCCCCCAAAAGACCACCCCCCCAGTCATTCCCCACGACCTCCCTCCCCCACCCCTACCTCTCTATTCCCCATGGCTGGTGTTCCTTACGGACCTCCTCATAGGAACCCCATCATTGTTCCCAACTGGTGTTCATTGTTGACATATTCACAAGAACACCCCTCCCTATTCCCGACCGACATCACCCATGGACATCATCACATGAACACCATCCATGTTCCTAACTGGCTTCCTTACACAAAATATCCTTTTGAGAATCACCCTCTAGTAGGATACCCAATATATCCATATTGACATCAGTTGTTCATCAGTTTTCTCTCGCATCTCACTTTTCTACTTTGGTTCCTCAATCACCCTCTGGTGGAATTTGTAATATCTAATTTAATTTTGGTTATTCATGTTTATAAATTTATATCATGTTCATGTTAGTAATAAATTCTATCTTGATCTGGTATTTTTCATCCTTTCTATATTTTTTTGCTCCATTTTGGTACTCTGTGCTAGGAATAGTTGATTAGGTTTATTTATCTTGATGCTTAGATTGTTCGTAGCTACACTGTAGGCATTTTTTTATTGCCTCATGAAGGACTTATCTCAAAATAAATTGGGCTAGTGTTCTGTGACTTCTGTGGCTCATGAGGATTGTATGGAGAAGGATATTATCAGGCAGGGCTCTAAGGATTTGGGGTCGTTGCTTGAGGGCCTTAGCATGCAGGTTGTGAGAGGTCATTAGAGGCACTCCCCAAGGTCATCTAAGGATATTTATCCTTCCTAAGGGACTAGTTGTTATGTAGTTTCTACTTAGACATAAGTAACTATGGGAATTCAAGTTGGGGAGTATTGTATTCAGTAATAAGGGAACACCCTTGGTTATTTTCTCATATGTGGGAGGCTGATGATGCTAAGTGTCAACCTGAAGATCCTTGTTTTCAAGTGGGATCACATATCTATGATTCTAAATCTCTAGGTGTTGTTTCTTCTAATTCAATTTAGGTTTTTTATGTCAGAGGATATGTAGTAAAAGGTACAGTTGCAAAAGAAATTTGTTTCTCAATAGGAATTTGGTGTCATGGATGTTTGTAATTAATAGAAAATTATTTTTATCTTATCTTGATAATGGTAGAGGGTGGTAATGCTCAATGGAGTGGTTATACTTACATTGATTCTACTTCTAAAGGAATTAGGTAGGATGATGAAGACTTCTTAGCTATTCCAAAGAAAAATTACAGATCTAGGAAGGATTTTTCCTACCTAAAATCCATTGTGAGTGCTAGATCATCTTTTATATCAAAATGAAGGATGAATAAACCTAACTAGTTCAGATTTTTTAATAAATAGGTCTCTAATCTCAACCTAGTTTTAATTATTATTATTTTATTTCTATAACTTTTTTATGAACTATAGATTAATTACCATATTTTTTTCAATTCCCAATGATGTAATGTTTGGGGTGGTTTTATAGATCATAGTTAAAATTTGTCTTAGCTCTTTATATCATGATCGTGTTAGGAATAAATTCTATAAATCTATACTATATTACTTTAGAAGTTTAAATATATTATGGATACATTCTCTAAATTCATGAAATTATAATATACGTAAAACTTCAACAGATTAAAACAACACAAAATTTACATACACATGTACATCTTATAGACGCAATATAGGAAGATCACTGAGTAATTCACTATATTCATTACATTAATAATTACAGATAACATCCCTATTGAAGATACATTATTTCTTTTTACCTACACATTTATATTTTATTTTGGACCTATGATTGCTTTCTTGAAGGAACTTCTTATGGCACTCTTTTTTATATATTTATATCTAATGATTCTTGGAGATTAATGGAATATGATTTGTTGATATAAAAGGTCATTGAAGATTGGTTTTTTATGGTGTTTTCGATATAAGAGTGATTCTTGGATTCATCATATGCTGAAAATGATTTCCTGATAACCCTTTATTTAGTTTATTTTGTTAACTATTCAATCTCATGAGTTAAATGGTGATGAACTTTGATCAGGATATCTTTTCTTTAATGCCTTTAAGTAAGTATTTTATGGAATGAGGTTCTACACTTGATGTGTGTTAAATTTTTTCTATCATTTTAGAATGTGGTGTTTTTATGGGTAGTGTTGTCACTTTTGATTATTTATATCCATTCTGATTGATATGAAAATGCATGGAGTTTATGATATCTTTTTTGATCTGATTGATGCATCTCAGTGCATTCGGTTTTTTCAGATAAATAGATATGTGGAAAAAATAGCCTGAGTTTTGTGCATAGTTAGCTGAAGTGAAACAGGTCAATCTTGAAAGCCTGTCTAACTAGGAGAAAAGAATATGTTCAAGAAGTTTATGGATTATCATAAGACATCTACTTTTACTACTAGATTGGTAATTATTTTGGGAAGGTTTGATTCAATATAAGTTTTAGTATGTGTTTTTTTTCTAATCTCAACATGCATCTCCCTCAATTACATCATGGTGCAAGCTCGTTACACCTTGTTCATGTATTATAACATTTTTTTTCTTTAATAAATTTATTTAGAGTGTGAATTGGGTGACCAATTCATGTCACAGTTTGTTTAAAAAATTATGGGAAAAGGTGGGTTTTTTTAATCTAAGTTGTTATGAGCTACCACTTGTTTGGTATTTTTTTTCATTGACTTTCACTGGATCTACCTAATTCACTATTAGAGTACTAATTTTCCAAAATTATATCCTTTTCTCAAATCCTTGAGATGTCAATGAAGATGATGAAAAATGATCACTATACAAATCATTTTTTATACTTACATTTATTTCTATTTTGGTTTCAATTCAGGTAGATATTTTTCACTAATTTGTGGGTATGCTTTTTGGTTGTTTGTGATGAAAATATTGGAGTTGAAGGGTATGGAATATTAGAAACTTGAGTTTTTTCACTGGTATTGGAGTTGGCTTGATTTTTTTTTTTGGGTACTGGAGTTGGCTCATTTTTTTCTCATGAACTTTGGTTGTGTGTGGTAGAGATCTTGGAGCTGAAGGTTCTTCTTGAGGTTTCTCATTGGTTCTAAAGATGGATCATTGGTCCTGGGGCATGGATGGGTCACAGGTGCTAGTGTGTTGAAGGATGTTCGATGTCTAGAGTTTTCTCACATGTCTTGGGACATATATGGGTCACTGGTGATAGATTTGGCTCGCTGGTAATGGGGCATGGATGGGTCATGGGCGTTGCTGGTATTTGGGTGTGGATCCTATGTTTTTGTATTTAATTTTTTATTAAATTTCATTATTAATATAATTAATTTTTTTCTAATTTTGAACATTCATGTAAGTTGTCTTCAGTTTAATGGATGAATTATATAAGATAAATTAGTAAATATAATATAAAATTTTACAAGTAAAAAAAAATTATATTTTTTATTCAAATTTAATTTATAAATAGATATTATATGTTGGTAATATTATTACCAAAAGAAAAATTTATCATAATAATCTGTTTCTAAACACTTAAAACAATATATATATTATCTATTGGTATTATTATAATTGTAATAGAACTATTTTATCTGTCTCAAAAATATTTAGCAATAGATTTTCAACCAATAGTTTAGTGATAGGTATATATGTGTTGGTAAAACATTTTACCAATAGAAAATGTACTTTTACCAACAGATATGTCCCTATTGGAAAAAGTTAAATACTTTGTATTGATACTCAATTGGTTCTTTGGTTTTATATTTATCTTCCATGTCTGTGTTCTCACTTCCTGCTAATGTTATCCTACTTGGAAACTTAGTTATGTGATTACCTTTATACTTTCCTTTCTCTCTTTTCAATAGGATGTTTTATTAACCCATTTTTTATGTGGGTTGTCATTGAATATATTTACAAGTGTCAAAAAATTTCTTATCAACTTCAAATTTAAATTGCGAGGATATAATTTATGAAATGGGGGAAAATGTAATGCCTAGAGTTTTCAAAAGAGACAACTTTGTTCGATAGCCTATGTGATATGAAATACCAAACCAAAACAAATAATGATTATTTAAATATAACTATTTTAAACTTTCTATTAAATTTATGGATATGATTTGGATTAACTAAATTATGAGATATATATATATATATGTCATAAATATATTGATAAATGATTATAAAATATTCAATCAATTTTTGATAATGAATTTTTGTATGTTTTCTTAAAAATGTTTTTTATTTTTTATGAAAAAATAATTATTTTTTATAAAATTTATAAATTTTGAATGATAAGTTTTTCGATATCCTCATATCATAATTAACTAAGGGTGAAAATATCTAATTTTTCAAAAAATATATATTTTTGAATTAATAATGAAAAATATAGTTTTTATTGTCTTTTATATTGATAAATAAATTGATTTAAAAGTATAATTATTCTTTTAATTTGATTTTAAGGTAACATAAGTATTCTTTTATTTTATTTAATTAATTACATTTTAAACCATCTTTAATCAAATTTAGTTTGAGTTTATTTTTAAGCTTAAAAGGCATTTGTTTTGAAAACTATTTGAAAATGAAAAATATATCTTTTTATAATTAATTAACATAAACCCTGATGAGAAATGATTTAAATTAAATTTTTATATAATATATCTATATTTATTAATTTTAATCCATATAATTAATATTATTATTTATATAGTTAAAGTGAAATCAGTTTTCGTTGAAAATTGATTTTTTTATAAAACTAATTTCCATTATGCTTGTGGGTTTTATTTTAAATTAAATTCTTCCAACTCTATGAATTTATTTTCATAAATTGGATTTCATATTTTAAATCACCTTAATTAAAATTAGGTAATAAGTTTAATTTAATTTTGGAACAATATGAATAGTAATTATAGTAAATATTAATTACCACGGTAAAAGCAAAATAGTTTAATTAAGGGTAAAAATAATTTAACAAAGAATAGAAGAAAAGTAACTCTAATAGTATGAATATTTATATTCTATTTAATTAAAATTATGATTAAATTTATTTCTTATTATTTTTACTTTATAAATGATTTTGTAATAAGTTTGGTAAAAAAATATATGATAAAACACAAATTGTATTTTTAAGTAATTTGTAATATCAAATAAGAAATTTCATTTGATGAATTAAATTATTTTTGAAATAAATTATATTTTAATAACATATTATTATAAAATAATTTTTATTAGATATAAATGATCATATAATTTTTATGAAGTCAAATGTAATTCTTATAAGGGTTCAAAAACTCTTATTGTCAAAAACCCATAATTTCTCAATAAATGTTGATTTTTTATTAAAAGTAAAAATTCACATATTTATAAAAACATATAAAATAAATATTATTTTTTAATTAGAATGTCAAAATTATCAAAAAGTGATTTTTTTATAATTTTCTAAGACAGTTGAATTTTTAGGTAAAAATTAAATACCATATAAATACACTTTGTGTATTATGACATCAAAATGACCCAAAAGTGATGTAATAAATACTATAAAGGTCATAAAAGACCAAATATATTTTTTCCCTTTAAAATAATATTATTTTAAGTTTATTTGATTTATTTTATAAAGCCATTATGAATCCTCCAAAACATGTAATATATTTTATGGTTTTAAAACCCTTTCTTTAAGAGTATGAATCACCTCCACATAAGTAAGGGTATTATTTTTATTAATTTGGGGCCTTAGTCTTCTAAAATAATGAATACCACTCCCATTTGGAAGAAAACATGGGCAGAAACCATGGTATGGTTTTTGGTTTTGGATATTTTATTATGAAGAGTCCAAAACCTAAATTATAAAGAAATCCCCCTCATTTCCTATATAAACTCTCCCAAAATCCTATTTTTATTCACTAAAACTCCTTGGAGAACATCCATAATCTACTCTCCACTCTCTAGAGTCCTCCCAAGGTTCCCCTAAGCTCTCAATAATCCCCTCCCAAGCATTTGTAGTCACACACTTAAGTAAGGTGTCATCACTTTCCTCTCCTCCTTCCTCCTCCAAATCCTTTTTTTTATTTTCCAAAAAATCACTTTTTGGTTGAGTGATAACCTTAAAAATTCATTCAATGATTCTAAAACATCACAAATTAAACATGTTTAGAATTAAAATAGCTTCCACCACCCAAGAACAGTTTCCCACAAATCCCCCTAATAAGAAAACCGCAACACATTTTCAAATTTCATAAATTCAAATACCAGTAGTGTGAAAACATTAAACCAACAACTATCAGCATTGAACCAGTACAACGAACCTATAGCATAAAATATAAGATAACAATAAAATCATCAACACCCCTTGGTACAAATATCCTCACTAGATGACAAATGATCAACACTAGGGACCTCCAAGGAACGCCAAGATATATCCACAAAAAGTCAGGGGCGAATCCCATACTAGTCAAGCCTCCTGGAACACAGTTGTAACTTTCTCAACACATCCCAAAGCCTCTAGAGAACCACCACAATATACCTCACTATGTGGGAGTAATGGATCCTAAAGCCAGATCAGAGAGATAATAGGACCATGCCTTAACAGTTAGCAATGACTAGTGAGGAACATCAACCCCAGACTTCAAGACTGACAACCTTGACATCAACTAACAAAAAAACATATGGAAATAAATTGATGAAGAAAACACCAGGAATACCATTGATCGCTCACACCTCACATCTCAAAAACTTCTTTGAAGGCCACCACACTTGTATAACCATAATAGGAGAGAAGGATCGTGAGGCCAGAGCAGAGAGAAAGCTATTTAATGCCTCACCAGAAAATTGTTCCATTCTCCAGGACACCGACTGGAGCACTGAACCAATAGGAAAGAACATCACATGAACTATCTCAACGGATCATCTTCGGTGATGAGGAGGGTGAAAAACTAAAATATTCCTTCACCATACAAGGACTCAAAGTCGGATACGTAGAAATAGAGCCACCGAAGCCAAAACCCGAGATATGAGAAGCCACATGAATGGAAGAAAAAAAGGGGGAAGATAACCCTAAATCAGAAGTCACCTTTAGGGTAGATAAGAAATAGAGGCATCGAGATAGGAGGAAAGGAGTGAGCCTATTAAAGTAGAGGAGAGGAGGAAATGGATCCAATGAAGAATCAAGATGTCGAGGTAAGGGGAATCCAAGCACGAGACCAAGACTGAAGATAGAGAGAGAGAAAAGAGTAAAACCTTAATGCCAAATAATGAGGGATGCTAGAGCAGGAACCCAAAATCGAAATCCTAATAAGGAAATCCTAAATCACTTAGGATATGGGGATTACATCCGGGAGAGTGTGGCCCCATCCGGACTAAGACTCCTTCCTCTCCTCCTTTCTATTCAAGAACCTTATTTGAAATTATCCTTTTTAATTTGAATTGGTTATATTGTCATTTATTTATTAAAATTACTATATTGTTCAATTTATTTTATTATAATGATATACCATTTATCCTCTCTCATTTTTACCCTTACCTAATTCATTACTATGCTAAAATTTAGTAAGGTATCTTTCACTCTCCTTTTTATTCAAGCACTTATTTTATGTTATGATTCTTAATTTCCATTTTTTCATGTTGATATTTGTTATTCCATATCTTATATACTTTTATTTTGATGTATACATGATTATATACCCCTTTAACTCTCATTAATCCTCCCATGATCCTTTTTGTACACCCGTTACCATGCCAAAATTTCGTAAGGGATTTCTCTCATCTCATTTACATTAAAGAACTTATTTTATGTTATCTATTTTAAATTCCATTTGCTTATGTTGGAATATGATATTAAATATTCCAATTAATACACACTTAATGTCTAAATTATTATATACCCTTTCTCTATCATTAATCCTTTCATGATCCTTTATATACACCTGTTACCATGCAGAAATATAGTTAGGATTATTTTATCTATTCAAGTTTCTTCATTACCTTATGCCTTCTATTTAAAAATTTACAATGTTGGGATATGCCTTTATATGTCCCTATTAATGCACATTTTACTCCTATGTGATGAGATACCCATTTCTCTCTTATAAACCCATTTTTATGAATCTTTAAGTGATGGCGTTATGCTACTAAAATTTCACCATGATCTTCCATGCCAAAGAAATTGTGTAGTGAATACCATACCCATTTCCTATCAAGGGTGTTCACATTTATAAACATATAATTTTTTATTGGGGACATACACATATTTATTCCACACTCCTTAATCATGAAATAAATTATAATAATGAATGAATACATGTTTTATGATTTATGTAGTTCACTTAAGCATGATAATGAAATGAATATCATGGGTGTGCTGAGATAGCTCTCCAATGTATTGGGTAATGTTTAATACCATGATAAGTCACATTAGTATAGGGAGTAAACCCAATTCATTTATGGGAATTTTTCCACCATGATGTCTTAACAGGTTTATCCATGACCTATGTTTATGATTCAATGTTTTAAATCATTCCAACATCTCACATGTTATGATTACCATGCTATATCATGTATCATTATCATTTTTATGATTACTTCTCTTGTTATTCCCTATTGATATGCCTATTTTGTAACATTTATTATTCTCTTTAAGTTATGTCATGTTTATTCCCTTAATGTGATTTATATCTTACCTCTTTGTTGTGTTTTTCCATAGGTTATCCCATGTAGTTTTAAAAATCTATGTAATTTTAGAATCATGTTAAGTATGTTTTTAATAATGTTGTTGTATCCATGTTCATAATGTTATTTTATGTACCTAATTCGAAAATAAACTAGACTTATCAATATTTTGGGTTCTATTAAGTGTAATTTTATGTAATAAATCATGAATTAATGTGTAATAAATAGAAGGGTTGTTATATAACTAGACTTGGTGTCAAGACCTTATTGGGGGAGTTTTCAGTGTCTTTATTTTAGGTTTTCATTTTGGTACTTGAAACTTATTTGGTATGACATGTATACCATTTAGTTATGGATATTTTTTTAGTTTTGGTTCATCATGTGATACTAGTTGTTCTAATTATTATATTATTCTAGTTATTGGTTATTGTATATTGTTTATTTCTTAGTTATTTTTGTTATTGTATTAATTTGATAAATAGGGTATAGTCTCTCATGTTGATATATTAGACCCTCACTACTAGTTGGAAGCCTCTGGCATGAGGGGTGGTGCACCTGAGGTCATGTGATCGATCAGCTTGGGACACTGATGTGTGGCACCCTGGTTGGGAAGTTACATTTCTTAACATAAATACTTGATGGTATGGTTATGATTTTTGGTATTGTGCATTCCCTCATTATGAGATTAGTTATTAATGTCCATGTGATCATTAAATTTGGTATAATATCCATGAAAAGTTCCATGATCATGTGATTACATATATGGAATTATCTGATCATTATTTATTCCAGCCATATTATGCTCAAGTTATTGATTAAATGACATGTGTTTCAGTTATTTACCTTTCCATATAGATTATTATTTATTTATTGGTATATTTTGTCATATGCATACCCTTACTAAGTATTTGAACTCACCCCATTCTTATATTTCTTTATCTAAGATTCCAAGATGATTATTATTATTGATAGATAGGGTTATTCTATAGGATATAATGATGAAATCGAAGAAAATACTATTTTTTGTTTTTTGTTTTCAATTGTAATACGTGATTCAAGTATTTATCTATTTTACCAAAACTAATAAACTATATGATCCTTCAGAATATGATTCTGTGTATCTTATGAAAATGTAATAAATTAATCACAAACTTTGGGATACTAGGGTCAGGTTCTATATAGTTGGTATCAATTGAATTTTGAATAAACATTGGTAAATTGATTTAAGAAAACATAAATTAGAGAAAATAAACCCAATATTGACTTTGAGGATAAGTATAGAAGAACATACTTATGTTTTTGTGAGGAAGCTATTATGTGGTTTTCTCTAGAAATAAATATTTGTATGGATACTAAAAGTTGACGTGGTTCTCATACAGATGTACCTAGGGATAATAAATCTAAAAAATTCAAGTTGGTCTTGACTCGAGAGTTACCCAGTATATGACAATGAGCCTTACTATACACCTAGTTTGACAATCCCAAGGTATATTATTAGATTAATTCACATTTTACTTACAAACCATTATGAAGTATTTGGGTATATTTTTATGATTTGAAAAATTTTCCAAATAAACTGTGTTTATGATTATGAGATTAGTTGTGCATAAATTTTTCAATTTATGTTAAGTATTTCAGTAGTTATTGAAATATAAATTATATTTCATAATATTATGATATAATATAGTGTATTACATTGTTTATAAATAGATCCTAGTGGAAGTAATGTGAATTATATCAATTCATGTACCTTATATAGGGATTTACCTCTTGGGAAAGATAATGAAGATGGAGCTGGAGCTATAGCTGGAACTGGTTAAATTATAACCATATTGGGGTAACTGACTCAAGTTATGAGCAATAACCTTGCCCGTATGAAGAATCCTATTGATCCACTATATATTGTAACAATGTTAGACCACTTTATGCGTCAAAAACCTCTATAATTCAATGGTATTACAAATCTATTTGTAGATGAGTAATAGATAAGTTCTATAGAAAAGATATTTCTCTCTTTGGAGAGTAATGAAAGGGAGAAGGTTTTCATTTAATTTTAGCATCTATCAAGATATGTGGATCAATATTGGTTGTTGATTCAAAACACTAAGGATGTAGAAGAAATATAATAAATGGAATGGACGTATTTCGATATACTCTTCTTGGAAAAATATTTTCCATCGTGATTAATGAGAATATATAAAAAAATAGTTCTTGATTATAATAAAAAGGAAGAGGAAAATGTTTCTAAATATGAAGACAAAGGTTATAAAGGTATGTTATGGAATACGTATATAATCCAAATATTAATATTGAATAATTATTTAATGGTCTTAATCTAATTATTCAAAGGGTACAAGTCTACCAAAATTTTTCATCATACAAGGACATGGTATCATGTGGTATAAAGATAAAAAAAATAATTTTCCAGGTCATTATGGCTTCAAAGGGAATCAAGATAATAGGTTTATGAAAAATAAAAATATTGATAAAGAGAAGAAGGGAAATAATAATTTTTTCCCTGTGTGATAATTGTGGAGAGAAACACTCTTGTGATTTCTTGGAGAGAATGGGATTTTTCTAAAATTGTAAAGATAAAGGACACCATAATCATGATTTTTGGGGAAAGAAATAATCTTTCAATGTCAAATACATTAATTTTAAAGAGATGGGGAACTTTGTGAATAAATTTCCCAAGAATTAAGGGAATATACATCAAAATAATATAATGGATCAAGATCAATATTATACTATTATTACAAAAGAAGTGGAATAATTGATGTTCTTGTTTTTGAATTCAATAATTATATTATAGAAGTATTTTATCAATGATATTATGGTTATAAGAAGTATGAAATGTATAGGGATTATACTATAGTACTTTTTCTTAAAGGATTTGAGAGAATATATCGAATGGTATAGATGACCAGGAAAATTGATTCATTGGAAAGTCGAATTCCTCAACTTAAGTAAAAGGATATTGAAACAAAAATGATATCATATTACCTTAATATCCAATTAATAGAATAGTATTTAAAATCATCTTAGATTTATGTTTTTGAGGTCCTTAACTTACCATGGATCATTAAATTTCTTATGATCAATGATCTTTATCACTCTCTATAATTATTTATGCTTTTCTTTCATGTCCATATCTTCACTTCTCACCAATGTTATCCTACTTGGAAACCTAGTTATGTGTTATTTTACATGACCTTTATAATTAACTTTATATCTTATCAATAGAATGTTTTATTAACCATTATTATTATATGGGTTTCCAAAAAATGTATTTTCTAATTTCAAACCCTTAATTTATGATATCAATATTAAATTTTTATGAAACAATTTATTTAAGGGGGTAGAATGTAATACTTTGAAATTTTAAAAGAGGAATATCATGTTTGATAGCATGTATGAAAAATAAAACCAAGATTGTAATATAATATAACACCACAATAATTTACAATATGTTTCTTTTTAAATAAATTAAATCTCTTTGATAGATTTTGATTCATGCAACACTGGTTTTGAATGAAATGTGATACTCTATTAAAATGTTATTATTTAAACATGACCATTATAAACTTGGAATTAAGTTATAGGATATGAATAAGACTAAATAAATTATTAAAACAAAATTTTTTACACACTTATAAAATAAATTCAATGTTTTTCTATTTATTATGAATAAAATAAGAACTATTTGAAAGAAAAAGAAATGTTTTCTGGAAAAAAATAGTATTTTTCTAAATGTCGGTTTATTTGTGATTTGTGTACATAATTTAAAGTTAATTTTTAAAAAAATTATAAAATTTATTTGAAAAAATAAAATTAATTTTTGAAATATACATTTTAAAATTATCTTTGGGGATTTTTTTATAATTTTCAGAAAAGATTAATTTTTTGTTCAATAGTGAAAATATTGATTTATATTGAAAGTTGTCATCTCTTTTAAATTATTTACAGGGTTAAATTATATATTAAATTAGTTTAAAAGTAAAATTAGTTTGATGAAATTAAAATTTAACTAATTTAGGTCATTTTAATCAATTTCATATTGAATTTTTATATAAACACTTTTTAAACTTTTGAAAGTTTTTCTTTGGAAAACCCATTTTTTATGCATCTACTGGGTTAATTATAAGTTAAATTCCTCCAATTATTATAATTGAATTTAGAAAAATGTATTAAATATTTTGAATCATTATAATTAATATTATATAATAATTCAACTTAATTTTTTTACCATAATTAATAGTTAAAATAGTAAAAATTAATTACTGTAGTTAAGGTAAAAAATGATATATCGGGGGTTAAACTAAAATTATAAGAGTTAAAATGAACTAAAAAATTTTCAAAAAACCATTTTTTAGAAGTATTTAGACCTTATAACATATATGGTTCTATAATTACACATTTTGGAGCCTATTTTCATTATTAAAATGTGGTAATGATTGATTCTTTTCAAAAATTACAAGTGTGTTCTCTCCCCCACTTATAAAATGCCACCCCCTCTCCTCCCCTATTTACAATTACAAAACCATTTATTTCAGATAAAACCTACCCAAATACCTTCCTTAATTACCTCCCAGTATCCTAGAGGCATTATTTTTATTATTAAGTCTTCATAGTAAGGCTTTAAGTATAAACCCAAATAGGCTCTCCAAATAAGAGGTAAAATTCTTAAACATGTGTATTTGTTTTATTTCTTCTTCAACCTACTTAAAATGGTATTAAACTATAATAATATAATAAAGAAATTATATAATATACACTTATATATTATTATGTTAATTTAATAACCAATATTTATCTCCACTTCCATAAAATGGAAAAAAAATTGTCGATCATGTGTGCAGCGGACTACCGCCTCACAAGCCGATGTAATTTTCTTTCCATAACCATCTATAAAGTCTAGTTATAATGATGTATTTAACTTTTTTTGTATTATATTTATGAAATTATTATACTACTAGAATTATTATATCATATATACCTTTTTACTTTCCATTCTATGGGGGATACAATAAAGTCGCTCGTTTGTACGACAGACTACCACCTCGCGAAGCGATGTGATTATTTTGTTCTCTTATGCTTTACATGTGTAAAGACCCGCAAATTTCAAGGAAATTTTTTTTCTTAATTTTCTTTGGAATTTTACAAGAGCGCAGCTTCAGACGGCACCTGATTCTGAGGCCCGGTGTGCCCGGAATCATTTTCCGAAGTTTGGCTCGGGTACGTTCAGTGAACGGACGAGCGGGTTTTTCTATCTTTTGAACCGGTGCCCGGAATCGAATTTTGAGGGCACCGATGAAATCGCAGCGCCGGTATTTGCTTAGAAACGCCTCTTCCGGAGTTGCGTTTGCTCAGACGTGGTTTTTAAATTTTGGGGCTTTAAGTCAGAAATAAAATAAAATTTGTGCGACAACTTTATTTTATTTCACTTAAGCCGCTTGGAAGCCGCTTGAAAGCCACTTGAACTGAGTTAAAGCGGATAGGGTGCTATCCGGAAATATCCTACCCTCTTGGTAGGATATTTGTGAGGTGGGGCCCGCATGAGCCCCTCTGTTTCTTTCGCTAAGTAACGCACCCGCGAAAACCCGTCAAAGTAACTGAAAAGTCAACCGGCGCGTTTTCTTTAATTCTTAACAGACCATTTAATTGGGCGGTTTATTTCGTGAATTAAATGGGCTGTTTCATTCGTTGAATTAATTCAACAATTTAATGGGTCGTTACTTACGCGTTTGCGTTCGTTGGCAAATTAATAAAATAGACAACTTGTCTATTTTGGAGGATTGTTATCGTTGTGCGAATCCTCTGAGCCTCCACTCTCCCCGCGAAGAACGCGAAGAACGCGAAGAACGCGAAGAACGCCGGAACCGGAATTCGACGACGCACACCGTGATCTGCGACGTCGACGAGCTCTACCCGCGACGTTCTTCGGCGACGCCTCTTCTTCCGCGGCCGATCCTCGTTCGGCAACTAAGGTGAGAAACGGATCGTTTAATTCTCCCTTTCTAATTTCAATGACAACGGATTTAATTAATTAAATCCGTTTGTTCTAGATCCGGAGATCGCCGGCGCGACGTTTTTCCGCGGTGCGACGAACGTCTCTTCCGCGACGACGCGACGATTCCCTCCTTCCGCGACGAGCGATTCCGCGACGACCTCACGTCCGACAGCGACTTCGAGGTAGGGGTTGTTGGAATATTTTATTTCCCATGTTTATTCTTTTAAAATAAAGAACCCGATCATGGAACAGTTTTAATTTATTTAAAATTGTTGATTGGTTATTTCTTTTCCTCCCGTTGATTTTATGACTAACGCGGAGGGTGCGGGTCTAACAAACAAGACCCGGCAACCCTCCGCCGATCTTTTTGTTGTTGTGCGGATTTGGCGGACGACGACGAACCATGCGGCAGGGGCGATCCGTTGATCCCGCAGTAAAGATCGGCCCCCGGGAGGAGCTATGGCGCAGACGGGAGGCAAAACGGGCCACCGGAGCAACTCCGGCGGCCCGCGGAAGGCGGCGGCGACGCCCGGCGCGCCGCCGGAGGAATCCGCCGCGGCTCGGCCGCGGCGGCGGCGAACCGCCGGACCGCGTCCGCGGTCCGGCCACCCAGCACGCGGCCCGCGCGGGCCGCGTTCCTCCAAGCCGCGGGTCAAACCCGCGGCGGTTTCTTCGGCCGCTCGGCCGAAGCCGAGCCGGCCGGTCCGGTCGGCCGGGCCGCGCCCAGGTCGGACCGGACCCGGCCCAGCCGGGTCGGGCCGGGTCGCCCCGGGCCCAGAACCCTCGTTTTCGGGCCTTCTTCGGTCTTTTGACCATATCTTGGGCCTGGGACTTCCGATTGGCGAACCGTCAGCGGCTACGCGATCCTTGGATCGATACGGTCGTTTCGGTATATTATACTCAAAGTTTCGGAAGACTTTGGGTTCGGCCGGGTTGGTTCGTACACGAAACCAACCGGGCCCTCGGAGCGGAAACGCTCATAACTTGAGCTACGGACGTCCGATCGACGTACCGTCAGCTGTGGTAGTTTCCTCTAAGTGAGACGGAACTTTTGGCATACTCCGCCGAGGATTGGATACAGGCGGAGTACGGTCGGGTTGGTTTTTCCCTAAAAACCAACCGGGCCCCTGGGACGAAAATGCCAATAACTCTCAGACCGGGCGTCCGATTGACGCGCCGTCTGTTGCGTTGAGATCCTGTTGTCGATACGGAACTTTTGGATACATCAACTATGGACTACGTGTCAGTTGATGTATCAGCCCCTCGGCTCGTGGAGCGGACCCTCCTAAACGAGCTCGCTGTGTGCGGGAACCCTAGCGCTGGCTGTGACTTCGACGACAGAGCAGAGATCCTCCGTGGACTGCGACGACGACAGAGCAGAGATCCTCCGTGGACTGCGACGACGACAGAGCAGAGATCCTTCGTGGACTGCGGCGACGACTGTGCAGAGATCCTCAGTGGACTGCGTCGACTACTGCACTCAGCGATCCTACGTGGATCAGTGCTACAGGTCCTGTGTGGGCCCGATCCTATGTGGGTCCTTACTACCGGTTCTGTGTGAGCCACTGCCTACAGGTTCTGTGTGAGCCCGATCCTGTGTGGGTCTTTTGCGGGGGTTAGTACCTATCGATCCTTCGTGGGTCCGACGACTTAGATGGATCAGTGATCATCTTTGACGTCATCTGAAAAAGTATACCTGGTTGAGCTGAATCTTATGTTACTCTCCTTTGTGGATTGTGTCGAACTATCCTTTGTGGATTTACTGTTTACTCTCCTTGTGGATTTGAGTCTTGCTTTCCTGCGTGGATTGAGTTGTTCTTGAGCTCGTGAGCAGAGCTAGAATTGGGGACTTAGGTATATGTATGGGCATATACCTAAGTCAAGTCAGATGTTAGTTCGTGATTGCACCTTTCTTTTGTGCTATATCCTTTGTGGATTTCGGTAGACCTTCGGGGGTCTCGGGGTCCTTACTGAGTAGCTTATACTCACCCCTGCACGGGCTATGCCCGCACCTTATTGTGTTGGATGCAGACGACGGACAGCGCTGATCACGGTTGGGGCGTGGAGCAGGACGGTACCTGGAGGTGGACCACTGGGCGGGACGTGCTCGGAGCGGACGTGGGACCCGAGGAGCCTGGAGGCTATCTGTACCCACCCTTCAGGTGGGATTGCCAGTGGACGACACGAGGCCGCCGTCTTTTCTTCAGTTGCTGTTCTTTACTTTTTCAGTTGTACTTTCAGTTGGGCTTGTATTCCGGCCCCCTTTACTTTTCTGCACTTTGTAGTTACTTTCCGCTTGCTGACTCTGTGGTGGTTGTTACTTATAAAGGCAATGCCTTCCCTGTTTACCGGGATTTTACACCTTGGTGCTAGTCGCCAGCCCCTGGCCTATGGAAGGCGGGCTTGGGGTAGTCACGGCACGGGCCCCGAGGTCGGGTCGTGACAAATTGGTATCAGAGCAGTCGGTTCTACCGCAGACTCTGATCGTCTTTTCTTTCTATATGAAGCAATAGTGTGTAGTGTATTGAGTGTGGTTATCAGTTCAGGGAGCCCAGTGTTGGTGCGGCGGCCGACGTATCCGTACACCAGGACCCTGACTCCTGATTTCCGACTTAATGCATGAAAACATTGATTGCGTGTGTGTTTCAAGTTTTCTTTGTGATTACTTGTGTCAGCTCACCGGGTATACTGATCTGCTTCATGAAAGTCTCAAGTTTTCCTTGGGATTACTTGTGCCAGCTCACCAGGTATACTGTTCTGACTGTGGTGCTCTTGTTCTCCTTTTCAGGATGGCCCCGCGACGACAGCCAGCTAGGGTTCCGAGTGTAGGGCGCGACGGCAGCCCACCGAGCGACGAGGCCTCGGTGCAGGGCCCTTTGCCAGCAGTGGCACCGGCGGTAGCTTTACCCGCCGAGCCACCGATGGTACCAGTACCAGACGCTGACGATGCACGTCGCCTCAGGGCACTGCATGAGTTTCAGAGCCAGCGACCGCCCAGGTTTTGCGGTGAGGCGGACCCCCAGGCCGCCGAGGACTGGCTAGAGGCGGTGGTACGGATCTTTAGGCTAGTGAGGACACCAGCGGATCTCATGGTGATTCTCGCGGCGAGCCTCCTGCAGGCGGCGGCAGGACGATGGTGGAGCTTGATGCTCCAGGTTCACGATGAGGCATCCTTGCTCTGGACGGACTTCGAGAGCCTCTTCCTCTCTGAGTTCGTCCCGGCCACCCTCCGAGCGGTGCGCATCCAGGAGCTTCTCCAGCTGCGCCAGGGCAGCATGACGGTCGCTCAGTACGCGGCGAGGTTCACTGACCTATCACGCTACTCGACCGACATGGTACGGGACCCCTTCTTCCGGGCCCGGACCTTCGAGCAGGGCTTGCGACAGGAGATTCGGGTGTCGCTGATCTCCCTCAGCATTCCGACCCAGGCGGGAGTGCTGGAGCGAGCCCTCCTGATCGAGAGTTTCCTGGCAGAGCCTTCTTCAGCGGCGAGACCTAGCGCAGGGCGGCAGGTAGCGGAGTCTTCGACAGCAGGTAGCCGACGGATGACTCTCGGGTCCAGGAAGACCAGACCCCCACGCAGACGGCCTCAGGACACCGGCTCAGCAGTGCGGGGCACACAGCGGAGTGCCAGCCTTCCGAGAGGCAGGCTGTGCTACTCCTGCGGCGGGCAGGGTCACATGGCTCGTGACTGCCCGACTCGCCGACCAGAGGAGCAGCAGACGGTGGAGGGGCCACCTAGGCAGAGGCAGAGGGTCGACCGTGGCGGTCCGTAGGGAGGAGGCGGACGAGGCAGAGGAGCTGTCCGAGCATCGGGTGGTGGACGACGATTCCAGGCTCTACCCCCACCACCACCAGGAGGGCCACCTCGACCACAGGGAGCTGTTGGGCAGGGACAGGCCCAGCTCTAGGCAGTGGAGGCCTACGACCCCGACATGCCAGAGATGATTTGAGGTACGATCTGTGTCTATTCCACCCTTGCTGCAGTACTTATAGACACAGGAGCGAGTCACTCTTTCATAGCTTCTGCCCTTGTTCGGAGCTCGGAGATTCCGACTGAGCCGTTGGCTCGATCCTTACGGCTAGAGACTCCTACGGGAGCAGACTCGACGATTACGCACTGGTGCCGGCAGTGTGAGCTTACTCTAGGAGGCGAGAGCTTAGGCTGGGATCTCCTTGTAGCGGCGTCGAGGCCTTACGACGTCATCTTGGGCATGGATTGGCTATCCACGGTTCATGCCCAGATCGACTGTTTTAGGCGCAAGGTGCGATATGTTCGCACCGACGGGAGCAGGTTTACCTTCACCGGCGAGAAGGGAACCTTTGCAGCACAGGATGGACTTCCGCGGAGGAGAGTGCAGCCCATCTCTCATCAGTTGGCTAGCCTCATCATAGGAGCAGTGGACGTGCGGAGTCCAGCTTTTCCTACAGTGGTGGACCAGTACGTGGACGTCTTCCCCGACGACGTTCCAGGGCTACCTCCTCGTAGAGAGGTAGACTTTTACATCAACTTGTACCCCGGGACAGCCCCAATATCTACTCCAGCATATCGGATGGCCCCCGCCGAGCTTCGAGAGCTGCGGGTACAGTTGGAGGACTTGCAGAGCAAGGGGTTTATCCGACCCAGTGTTTCACCCTGGGCTTCCCCGATATTGTTCGCCAAGAAGGCGGACGGGAGCTTGCGACTGTGTGTCGACTATCGTCGCCTGAACCAGGTGACAGTGAGGAACAAGTATCCGCTGCCACGGATTGATGACCTCTTCGATCAGCTCAAGGGAGCGCGGTGGTTCTCGAAGATAGACCTCCGGTCAGGCTATCATCAGCTCAGAGTTCGAGACGAGGACGTGCCGAAGACGGCCTTCAGGTGTCGGTATGGCCATTATGAGTTCTTGGTTATGCCGTTTGGCGTAACCAATGCTCCAGCAGTGTTCATGAGCCTCATGAACAGGATCTTCTAGCCATACCTCGACCGATTTGTCGTGGTCTTCATTGACGACATTTTGGTATACTCGACGACTGAGGGGGAGCATGCCTACCACCTGTGAGTTGTGCTAGACACGCTCCGAGAGCACCAGCTTTATGGAAAGCTCTCAAAATTCCAGTTCTGGTTACGTGAGGTCCATTTCTTGGGGCACGTCATCTCTGAGGCGGGAGTTGCAGTGGATCCCGCGAAGATCGAGGCAGTGCTAGCTTGGGAGCCACCCAGGAGCGTGACGGAGGTGAGGAGCTTCTTGGGCCTACCCGGATACTATCGGAGATTCGTGCCAGACTTCTCCAGAGTTGCGGCACCACTCTCAGCTTTTACAAAGAAGGGAAAACCCTTTGTGTGGTCAGACAGATGTCAGCAGAGCTTCCAGGAGCTGAGACAGAGATTGACCAGCGCGCCTATCTTGAGGTTGCCTGAGGAGGGAGTTGGATACGTAGTTTACTGCGACGCATCAGGGACTGGAGTCGGGTGCGTTCTGATGCAGGAGCGGGCCGTGATCGCCTACGGATCACATCAGTTGAGGCCGCATGAGCAGAACTACGCCAGTCATGACCTGGAGTTAGCAGCAGTGGTCTTCGCTCTGAAGACTTGGCGGCATTATCTGATGGGCGAGCGCTTCACAGTCTTTTCTGACCACCAGAGTCTCAGGTATATCTTCTCTCAGAAGGACCGGAACCGGAGACAGCGGAGATGGCTTGAGTTCCTCCAGGACTATGACTTTGAGATAGTCTATACTCCTGGGAAGGGGAACGTGGTAGTCGATGCCCTCAGCAGGAGGACGGGCATTCAGCTACTTGAGGAGGCGACAGAGCAGCTAGCCTCCTTACAGATATCCTTCGTGGATAGAGACGGAGCAGCCTTTCTTCAGTCTCTCACAGTCTCTCCTCCACTTCTACAGCGGGTCAGAGAGGCTCAGCGTGGGGACGCTGACTGTGAGACCCGGCGTGCACGGATATCCTCAGGTCAGGCGCCTGATGGTTTCTCCCTTGGAGCAGAGCACGACATCCTTTTCAGAGGACGTACCTTCGTACCAGTCACTTTACGAGAGGAGGTGCTGAGAGAGTTTCACACTTCTCCCATGGCGGTGCATCCCGGAGTGGCGAAGATGTACCAGGATCTTAGACGACAGCACTAGTGGCCGGGCATGAAGAAAGCTGTGGCAGAGTTCGTTTCGCGATGCCTCACCTGCCAGCAGGTGAAGGCAGAGCATCAGGTACCAGCAGGCTTGGTACAGCCCTTGGAGGTCCCGGAGTGGAAGTGGGATGGCATATCTATGGACTTCGTGACTGGACTTCCACGCACTTCCAGAGGTCACGACTCCATTTGGGTGATTGTCGACCGACTCACCAAGTCGGCACACTTCTTACCCATCAGAGAGCAGGGCTCAGTGGAGAGCTTGGGACGTCATTACGTCCAGGAGATCGTACGGCTTCACGGTGTGCCATCGTCTATCGTCTCTGATCGAGATGCTCGTTTCACTTCCCGTCTTTGGAAGGGGTTGCAGGAGGCGTTCGGGACGCGGCTCCATCTGAGCACAGCCTTCCACCCTCAGACGGATGGTCAGACGGAGAGGACCATACAGACACTCGAGGACATCCTCCGTGCATGTGTTCTCGACTTTGGTCGCAGCTGGGAGGACCACCTACCCTTGGTGGAGTTCGCGTACAACAACAGCTACCACTCCACCATCGGGATGGCACCATATGAGGCGTTGTACGGCAGACCCTGCAGATCACCGTTGTGCTGGACAGACCCTGGGGAGTCAGCACTCGTGGGACCAGAGATGGTCCGAGCCATGACAGAGAAGGTCCAGATCATCCAGGAGAGGATGAGGACAGCTCAGAGCCGGCAGAAGTCATATGCTGACAGGAGGCGGAGGCCACTAGAGTTCGAGGATGGCGACCACGTCTTTTTGCGTGTCTCACCTCGACGTGGTTTACGGAGATTTGGCCGAGGCGGCAAGTTGTCTCCACGCTTCATCGGGCCTTTCCAGGTCCTCAGCAGGATAGGAGAGGTGGCTTATCGCCTGGCTCTACCACCTCAGTTGCACCGGGTGCACGACGTCTTCCACGTGTCTCAGCTGAGGAGATACGTGCACGACCCGACGCACATCATCGACATTGGGGAGATGGACGTGGACGATGGGGCGACTTTTGCGGAGGTCCCAGTAGAGATCGAGGATCGACAGGAGCGGGTCCTACGTGGGCGGTCGATTCCTCTTGTGTGCATCAGATGGCAGCACGGGAACCTCCAGGAGAGCACTTGGGAGCGGGAGTCTCAGATGCGTGCTCAGTACCCCCATTTGTTCCTCTAGTTTTTGATGTATCTTTACGGGGACGTAAAGCCCTGAGGTGGGAGTAATGTAAAGACCTGCAAATTTCAAGGAAATTTTTTTTCTTAATTTTCTTTGGAATTTTACAAGAGCGCAGCTTCATACGGCACCTGATTCCGAGGCCCGGTGTGCCCGGAATCATTTTCTGAAGTTTGGCTCGGGTACGTTCAGTGAACGGACGAGCGGGTTTTTCTATCTTTTGAACCGGTGCCCGGAATCGAATTTTGAGGGCACCGATGAAATCGCAGCGCCGGTATTTTCTTAGAAACGCCTCTTCCGGAGTTGTGTTTGCTCAGACGTGGTTTTTAAATTTTGGGGCTTTAAGTCAGAAATAAAATAAAATTTGTGCGACAACTTTATTTTATTTCACTTAAGCCGCTTGGAAGCCGCTTGAAAGCCACTTGAACTGAGTTAAAGCGGATAGGGTGCTATCCGGAAATATCCTACCCTCTTGGTAGGATATTTGTGAGGTGGGGCCCGCACGAGCCCCGCCGTTTCTTTCGCTAAGTAACGCACCCGCGAAAACCCGTCAAAGTAACTGAAAAGTCAACCGGTGCGTTTTCTTTAATTCTTAACAGACCATTTAATTGGGCGGTTTATTTCGTGAATTAAATGGGTTGTTTCATTCGTTGAATTAATTCAACAATTTAATGGGTCGTTACTTACGCGTTTGCGTTCGTTGGCAAATTAATAAAATAGACAACTTGTCTATTTTGGAGGATTGCTATCGTTGTGCGAATCCTCTGAGCCTCCACTCTCCCCGTGAAGAACGCGAAGAACGCGAAGAACGCGAAGAACGCCGGAACCGGAATTCGACGACGCACACCGTGATCTGCGACGTCGACGAGCTCTACCCGCGACGTTCTTCGGCGACGCCTCTTCTTCCGCGGCCGATCCTCGTTCGGCAACTAAGGTGAGAAACGGATCGTTTAATTCTCCCTTTCTAATTTCAATGACAACGGATTTAATTAATTAAATCCGTTTGTTCTAGATCCGGAGATCGTCGGCGCGACGTTTTTCCGCGGTGCGACGAACGTCTCTTCCGCGACGACGCGACGATTCCCTCCTTCCGCGACGACCTCACGTCCGACGGCGACTTCGAGGTAGGGGTTGTTGGAATATTTTATTTCCCGTGTTTATTCTTTTAAAATAAAGAACCCGATCATGGAACAATTTTAATTTATTTAAAATTGTTGATTGGTTATTTCTTTTCGTCCCGTTGATTTTATGACTAACGCGGAGGGTGAGGGTCTAACAAACAAGACCCGGCAACCCTCCGCCGATCTTTTTGTTGTTGTGCGGATTTGGCGGACGACGACGAACCGTGCGGCAGCGGCGATCCGTTGATCCCGCAGTGAAGATCGGCCCCCGGGAGGAGCTATGGCACAGACGGGAGGCAAAACGGGCCACCGGAGCAACTCCGGCGGCCCGCGGAAGGCGGCGGCGGCGCCCGGCGCGCCGCCGGAGGAATCCGCCGCGGCTCGGCCGTGGCGGCGGCGAACCGCCGGACCGCGTCCGCGGTCCGGCCACCCAGCACGCGGCCCGCGCGGGCCGCGTTCCTCCAAGCCGCGGGTCAAACCCGCGGCGGTTTCTTCGGCCGCTCGGCCGAAGCCGAGCCGGCCGGTCCGGTCGGCCGGGCCGCGCCCAGGCCGGACCGGACCCGGCCCAGCCAGGTCGGGCCGGGTCGGGTCGACCCGGTGCGGCCGACCCCAGGGGGGGTTCGGGCCGGGTCGCCCCGGGCCCAGAACCCTCGTTTTCGGGCCTTCTTCGGTCTTTTGCCCATATCTTGGGCCTGGGACCTCCGATTGACGAACCGTCAGCGGCTACGCGATCCTTGGATCGATACGGTCGTTTCGGTATATTATACTCAAAGTTTCGAAAGACTTTGGGTTCGGCCGGGTTGGTTCGTACACGAAACCAACCGGGCCCTCGGAGCGGAAACGCTCATAACTTGAGCTACGGACGTCCGATCGACGTACCGTCAGCTGTGGTAGTTTCCTCTAAGTGAGACGGAACTTTTGGCATACTCCGCCGAGGATCGGATACAGGCGGAGTACGGTCGGGTTGGTTTTTCCCTAAAAACCAACCTGGCCCCTGGGACGAAAATGCCAATAACTCTCAGACCGGGCGTCCGATTGACGCGCCGTCTGTTGCGTTGAGATCCTGTTGTCGATACGAAACTTTTGGATACATCAACTACGGACTACGTGTCAGTTGATGTATCAGCCCCTCGGCTCGTGGAGCGGACCCTCCTAAACGAGCTCGCTGTGTGCGGGAACCCTAGCGCTGGCTGTGACTTCGACGACAGAGCAGAGATCCTCCGTGGACTGCGACGACGACAGAGCAGAGATCCTCCGTGGACTGCGACGACGACAGAGCAGAGATCCTTCGTGGACTGCGGCGACGACTGTGCAGAGATCGTCAGTGGACTGCGTCGACTACTGCACTCAGCGATCCTACGTGGATCAGTGCTACAGGTCCTGTGTGGGCCCGATCCTATGTGGGTCCTTACTACCTGTTCTGTGTGAGCCACTGCCTACAGGTTCTGTGTGAGCCCGATCCTGTGAGGGTCTTTTGCGGGGGTTAGTACCTATCGATCCTTCGTGGGTCTGACGACTTAGATGGATCAGTGATCATCTTTGACGTCATCTGAAAAAGTATACCTGGTTGAGATGAATCTTATGTTACTCTCCTTTGTGGATTGTGTCGAACTATCCTTTGTGGATTTACTGTTTACTCTCCTTGTGGATTTGAGTCTTGCTTTCCTGCGTGGATTGAGTTGTTCTTGAGCTCGTGAGCAGAGCTAGAATTGGGGACTTAGGTATATGTATGGTCATATACCTAAGTCGAGTCAGAAGTTACTTCGTGATTGCACCTTTCTTTTGTGCTATATCCTTTGTGGATTTCGGGAGACCTTCGGGGGTCTCGGGGTCCTTACTGAGTAGCTTATACTCACCCCTGCACGGGCTATGCCTGCACCTTGTTGTGTTGGATGCAGACGACGGACAGCGCTGATCACGGTTGGGGAGTGGAGCAGGACGGTACCTGGAGGTGGACCACTGGGCGGGACGTGCTCGGAGTGGACGTGGGACCCGAGGAGCCTGGAGGCTATCTGTACCCACCCTTCAGGTGGGATTGCCAGTGGACAACACGAGGCCGCCGTCTTTTCTTCAGTTGCTGTTCTTTACTTTTTCAGTTGTACTTTCAGTTGGGCTTGTATTCCGGCCCCCTTTACTTTTCTGCACTTTGTAGTTACTTTCCGCTTGCTGACTCTGTGGTGGTTGTTACTTATAAAGGCAATTCCTTCCCTTTTTACCGGGATTTTACGCCTTGGTGCTAGTCGCCAGCCCCTGGCCTATGGAAGGCGGGCTTGGGGTAGTCACGGCACGGGCCCCGAGGTCGGGTCGTGACAACATGGATGGTATTAAGGTTAAAATTAATTAATATATATGATATTTATGACCTAAAAATAATTCTATAAATATAATATTACATTTAACTTCTTACCTTCCAAATCCGATGTAAAAAAACTAACATCGCTCATGCGTACGTGTGGACTATTTCTTCTATGTAGCGATGTGAAATGTTTTTCATTTTATTTTTACATAGATAGTAATAAGTATAAATTTAATTAATATAAATAATATATATAACATAATAATGATTTTTTAAATGTTAATTAATAATTATTTTTCTTTCATTCAATCCATCGAGAAAAATGGAAACAGTGTTCACACATATGTACAGCTTACCGCCTCTATGAACGGTGTAATCCATTTTATATATATAAATTTTATAGATTAATATAAATACATATATAATAAATATATATGATATTTATATCATGGTTAAAATTATTAATATAATGTAACCATGATCAAAGTAAAAGGATTAAATTACTGAACCAAAAACATATATGAAAAACGAAGCAATTATCACCCAAAACAGGGATTTTAACAAATAATAGTTAATAAATGGGTCATAAAATACTATAAATATATAATATATTATATGAAATATATGATTATATTTATTCAATATATTTATAATAAACTTATTTTTATTATACAGGATTTTCAGACACATATGTAGAAATTTGAACCTGAGGTTAGGGATTTTTGTCTTAATTTTTCTTTTTTGAGACAAATGTCAGGATATGCACCTATATTATTTTATGAGGTGTATATATAACCCCTTTAAAATATAATATAATGAATTTATTTATTGAAATGATATTTTGAGTTTCATTTAATTTTATTCTTTTATTGGTCTTGTGATTCAATTTTACCAAAGTGGTAATGGTTTTATGGTACAATCACATCATTTATCAGAATTGTTTATGTTCATGCTTCCAATGATGAAGTAATATGATTCATATATCAAGAAACACATTAAATTTATTATACCATGATTATTTCATGATAATACATATTTTTATTTCAATTTACTCTCTTTATGTACTTAAGAGTTAAAAATAATGTTTTTAAGAAGAAAACCCGTCTTTATTTCTCTCTTCGGTTGAAAACCCATTTTTATTCCAAAACAATGTTTTTTAAAAATATTTTAAAAAATATAATTGACATTTTTCAAGTTATTTATTAAATATTTTTTTACCTATGTTTTTTTTTACAAAAAAAATGAAAGGAAACTTCATGTAGTTTTCCAAACAAGCCTTGTTTGGATTTTACTAAAAATGTGAAAGGAATATTTTTTAAATTATAAAGTATGAATGTAATCTCCTGCCATTATGAACACTAAATTTTTTCAAGATTATTTTAAAAGTTTCAAATTTTATTTTAAAATAAAATTAGTTTCAAAATTTTTTGTGAACTTTTATTTTTAAAAGACAGTTTTCAAAATGAAAAGTATATTTTCCTCATGAATTTTTTTAATAGAATATTTATTGTATTTATATTATTAAATGAAAAAAATCCATCATTTTACCTTATGATCCATTAGGAATATTTTGTAATAATACCATCCTTATTATTTATCTGGATTTTTTATTATGAGTTGACTGGGATGTACTATTTTAATACCATTATTCATATTACTCTAAATGGTTTATGATTATTGATTGGGAAAAGTTTTAACATTTTGTATACTAGTTTTTAAAAGATGAATTTTTATATATATTATGTTTTACCCCTTCAATATTATGAATTAATTGGAATTATTAGCATATGAGCCTCAGCCCAGTTGGTGAGGACTCCTTAAGTACATCCAAGAGACCTGGGATCAAATCCAGGTGGAGGCTAATTTCTGGGGGGGTACTGTAGCAGTACTGTAGCAGTATTGTAGCAGTATTGAAGTAGTAATATAGAAGGTACTGTAGCAGGAACTGTAGTAGGGACTGTGAAGAACTGTACTAGGTACTGTAGCGGGAACTGTAGCCGGCATTGTTTAGCACTGTAGCAGCCAGGAATATTCCCCTGTTTAGGCCTTCGGGCCACCGATTTGGTCCCTGAGGCCTTTAAGACCTTCGGGACACCCAGGCCTTCGGGTCAGTAAGGCCTTTGGGCCACCTCAAGGCCTTCGGGCCACCTTAAGTGCAGATTCAAACCAGACAACCTACAAGGAACAAACTTCATAAGGAGGATGAGCAAGGAGCTTTCACCATAGTAGAAGCTAAAAGGATTGTAAGATTGCGAGGGTATGGCACCTACCATCGGGAAAATACTTTGCATGCATGGGAATGCCTAGCCGAATAGACATGTGAAGGTGGAGAGCTAATTTCATGATGAAGATGTTGGGGAGCAGCAGTTCCAAGTAGTTAGTCTGGGTTGTATATAATGTTTGAATCCTACGGGCAATGAATTCCTCTAAGGCCTATGAGCCATGTAATACTTATGATTACAGGCCTTATAAGGGTTTCACCTAACCCCTTGAAAGGTGGATTATCAAAAATCCATAAAAAATGAAGGCCTTCAGGCCATTGGAGGAATTGGACTTATTAAGTGATGGGCAGGGCTTGATATATCCCTATGATGCATCGACGGGTCTCATAAGACAAACAGGCTTGGTTATTTGGTCTTATGAATTACCTCATTATTATATTAGTTATTTATGTCTATGTGTTTATTCCACTAGTTAAAATATCTATGTAAAAGTTTCAAGATCATGTCATTATGTATATAGCATTATTTGATCATTATTTATTTCTGCTATATTATACTCAAATTATTGATTAAATTGAATTTGTTCAGTTATTTACCTTGATTTATTTATTATGATTTATTTATTCATATCTTATTCCATACTCATACCCTTATTGTGCATTTGATCCTACTCCTTTCTTCAAGTTCTTTTTTAGGATTCCAAGATGAGTATTATGATTGATATATAGGGTTATACTAGTGGAAATAATGATGTAATCAAAGAAAATACTATGTTGTATTTTATATTTTCAATTATAATGTTATATTCAAGTATATATCAAGTTTACCAAGACTAATAAACAATACAGTTCTTCAGGATGTGATTTTTTTTATCTTATGCTAATGTGATAAAGTAACCACTAACTCTAGCCTACTAGGGTTAGGGTATTTGCAACTATATATTAATCCTTGGGAATTATTTTTCTCTTCCATATCCATATTTTCACTTCCCATAAAAATTTTTCTATTTTGAAACCTATAATGTGTTACCCCAGATAACCTTGGTACTTTAGTTTCTCTCTTTTCAAGAGTAAGTTTCATTAACCCTTTTTACTATTTAGAATTTCAATAAAATTAATTTAAAATGTCAAATTTTGATTACTAATATTGAGTTAAAAATTTTAAGGAAACAATTTCTTAAAGTGGGGGAGAATTTAATATCCCAATATTTTAAAATAATGACTATGTTCGATACAATGAAAAATACATAATGTCGAGTATAAAAAACCATGAAATGTTATTTTTTAAATATGAATGTTATAACATATTTGTTATATTAGAGAGTTAGAATAGGGTTAACTACTTTTTGAAATATATAGAAATTTACTTATCAATAAAAATATAACTAATTAATTCTTAATAAATAAGTGCTCAATTTTTATTAAACCCATTTTTATTCTTCAAAGTTATGTTTTCTTAAATGGCTGTTAATTGCTTTTTGGGAGAGAAAAATATAACTAATTTTTTAAACTTTTAGAAATTTTATTTAATAAAATAAATATTATTTTTAAAATATTCATATCAAAATTATCCTATGATTAATTTTTTATAATTTCTAAAAAGTTTGAATTTTCAATGAATAGTGAAAATACTAATTTTTATTGAAAACTATATTTTATTTTAAATTATTTATAAATTAAAAATAAATTTTATATTATTTTTAAAATTTAATTTTCTTATTTGATTTAAAATAATCCAATTATTATTTTTGAAATTAATTTTATACTTGATTTTAGTATTAAAACATTTTATGCTTTAAACGGCATTATTATGAAAAATTGGTTTTCATTGTGATTTTCTAATTTAATTTTAAATTAAATTCTGTCAATTCTATTTTTGAATTCATAAAAATTTATTCCATATTTAGAATCATTGGGTCCATATCTTTTAAATAATAACTTTTATTTTTATTAAAATAAATAGTAACCTTAGTAATTTTTGTTACCTCGGTAAAGGGTAAATCGAATGATTAAGGGTTAAAAATAAAATTATAATGACTATAAAATGACCCTAAAACTAGCCTAAATTTTATTTTATGGGTAAATTTCATCCATAATAATTCAAAATTTGGTTATATGGCCTTTTTTAATTTGGTTGGGATTATGACCATTATAATATTTTATGTAAAGAAAAGTAAAAAATGTCACACTCTTGTTTTTAATAACTATAATAATTTTTAATGTGATAAAAACAGAGGATATATGCAGTTATAAATAGTATTTGGAAATATAAATGATTTATATTCATCATGGTAATTTAATTTTAATTTTTAGTGATGAAATAATTACCTTAAATACTTACACAATGTTGACATGATAATTATTCAATTAATGGAAAAATAAAATAAATTATATTAAAAATATTAAAAGAAATTTAATTTGAGATAATTAAGGTGATATAATAATTTTATTAATTAAAAGTACATGTTATAGATATAATAATATATATATATATATAATTTTAATTATTGTATTTATGATATTAAAATCAAAGTAATAAATATTTCCAAAAATTGACATTAATGATATTTTATAATAAAAAATATTTTATTAAATGATATGAAATTCATAAAAATATTATATTTGAAAAAGTGACTAGGGTATTGTTTATAATATCAATCATGGTCCATTTAAGGTCCTTTTTTCATTTTTATTAATTATCTTTACCCTCGAAGAGTAAAAAACCATGTTATCATGGTAAGTTTAAAAATGGTTGATAAGGGGTTAAAATCAAGAGATAAGGATAAAAAATAGTCAGAACTTGCCTAATTTTTATTTTATAATATTATTTATACTCATAATCATCATATATTCTAAATAAATTATTTTTATCCATTTTTAATTGAAAATTAATTTATATTAATTTAATATTTTCATAAATTCCAACAGTGTCCCTCCCCTATCTTATAAATGATCACTACTTCTTCTCATTTAATAAAACTTAAAAACCCATTTGGTTCATCCAATATCTAACAAAATAACTTTATAAAATTCCTAACCATGTTCTAGAGGCCTTATTTTGGGTATAATACCAATCTTAGAGGTCTTGAGGTGTTAAGTAAAGGAGGTCTTGTCGAGAAGAGGTATAGTTTTAAACCAAGTATTTTAGTTTTATTTATTCTTCCAGATCCTTAAAATTTTCTTAAAATATAATAAAATAATAAAATAAATATAATAAATATACTGTGATGTTATTATGTTAATTTAATAACCTATATTTATTTCATCTTTTATCAAATGGGAAGCAAATACGTTGTTCCTGTGTACAGCGGACTACCGCCTCGCGAACTGATGTGATTTGTTTTCCATCACCACCTCTTATGTTCGGTTTTAAGGGTATATTTAATTTATATATATATATATATATATATATTTGATATTAATTACATATTTATAATTCTTTAAAAGTAATATATCATATACTTTCTTACATTATCATCCATTGAAAATGATAACATCATTCGTGTGTACGACGGACTACCGCCTCACGAAGCGATGTGATTTTTTTCCTGTTACCACATCACATGGATGGTATATATATGGGTATTTAAATAAATAATATGATAATTATGATATATTTATCATTATGGAAAAATAAAATAGTATATACCTTCTTTTCATAATGATGGTTAAAAAATGGAAACATTACTCGTGTGTACGTACAACCTACCGTCTCCATGATTGTAACATAGTTCATTTTTCATAACCATTATTCATGGTTGGTCTTAAAATTTTAATTTATTTATAAAAATGATAAAATTTTTTTATTTATATGATTAAATTGTGAACTCTTTGGTCGTAGTCAACCTACTGAAGTCATTTAGGACTTATATATCAAATATCATCAAAACGCCTGACATGAACTTAAATGTTTAGGTAATTGCATATAACATGGTAATAAGTGATATAAAAGGAATAATAAACTTGAAAATTTTATTAATAAATTAAATAATTAACCTAATATTATTATTCATGTAGATAAATAGTGTACGTGATGAGTTGGACTCAAGGTAAAGGATTTTATTTTAAAAATACTCTTTTAAAAACCCCCTTAAAACTCATTTTACAAATTCAAAAGGAATGTATCTTTTTAAAATATATGGTATTAATTTAATTTCCCACATTAATTATGCCTCAATGGTTTGATTATTCCTTTACAAGTTTATAATTTCATTTATAAATAAAATGGTTTCTTTATTATGTATACAGTTTTTAGATTTTCAAAAGTGATTTCTTATGGATGTTTTTTTATGGAAATTAATGACTTATAAAGTACATTTTATGTTGATTTTTATATTCTTTAAAAGGTTTTAAAAATTATATTTTATGAAATGTTTTAAATCCCTTTACAAAAATAAAAAAAAATGAATAATATATTTTAACATATACGGTGAAAACGACTTTTTTCACCTTCGTAACCGCTATTTGATTTTTTGGATTACTCTATGATATTTCATGTTTAATTAAAATAAAAACCCTATTTACTTATGTCATAGTTATTATCACAAAGGGTTTTAAAATTTAATGGATATTTTAATATCCAAAAATTTTTTCTTATGGGTGAAAATAGTGTTTTTATGATGCAAGGTTTTATGCATTCTATTATAGTTCTTGGGAATTATTTATGAGGATGGGTGGTTTCATTATAAATTAGAGGAAGTTGATCCTGTTATATATCTCCAATGCATAGGGTAAAGGGACGAATTTAACTAATTAGGTTTATCCTAAGAGATTATAGAAATATACTGTGATGATTATTCCCAGTATAACTATAATGGTTATTTCAAGTGTAACTCTTATGGTTACTTTAAATATAATCATGATGTTTATTCCATATGTAAGTAATAATGATATTAAAATGATTCCTCAAGTTACCTAGATGATTTACCTATACTTTCTCAAATTACTTTATGATAATTTTATGATTTCATTAGTTAGATTAAAGTATTTTCAAATTCATGAGGTTGAAAAGTATAAATTTATAAAAAAATTATTATAAGTTTTTAGTTATTTCAATTAAACCTTATGTGTTTTATTTTTTCCTTTAATATTTATTATAAAGTGTTTTATGAAAATATTTGTGTGGATAAGGTGGTTTATTGGGTAATTAAATAATTATTTTGTGCCCAAATTTTATTTTGAAGAAGGAAATATTTTATAAGTATTCATGAAATAATGGTTTCATTCTTTATTTTTATGTCCCTTACTGATATTTTATGCACATAGAATATTTTAAAAATGTTTTTCATAGGGTTTTAAGGATGGGTAATGGGAAATAATAATTAAAGTTTATATTCATGAATATTTTTTATGAAAATAAATTATGTTTTATTTTAAAAGTTTTGTTTGGTGGGAAAAATGGATACTGGATAGAAGTGTCCACCTTGTAATATATAAGATTTTTATGTAATATTTATAACCTAATTATCTAAAAATATAAATCTAAAATGTCTTTGGGAATGAAATAATGTGAATTCTAGTCTATATACACTAGAATATGTAATTATAAGGTTGTGGCCTTACATGGATAGTGAATTCATTACTAATTATAAAAAGGATACTCGAGTCTATAAAAATATCACTGATAAATAATCAATACATCAATGGAAAATAGATTCAATATGAGATTCAAGAAGAAGAGTATCTCATGATGATCGTTCTTTTAAAAGATTTACCTGAAAACATCCACTACTTTTGAGAATTTTATCTATGATCAAGGGGGTTTTCATTGACACATTTAATCCTACACCAATATAACAGGTAATAATCAATGAATTTATTATATATCAATAATATTCCATCAATAATTGGTTTAGGAAGATGATTCATAAACACATATCCATTGAACATTCATTTTCGATGGTAGATCTTGATCTGATCAAGAAACATTATCAACATGATAGAGTTGTCACTTATCTATAAAGAAGTGGATAATTATCCATTGAATCGGTATTGAAACCATAGATCCATCCTATATCCATGATCATATATCAAGGAAGGAGAATTATTTGGTATAGTTATAATGAAATCTCACCATTCTAGAATCATCGGATTGGTCAAATCTTGGAGAGGTGAGGGGAGAAGAATGAGTGATATAATATTCATGATATGGATTCAAAAATTCAAAATAGGAACATGGGTTTTGTAATTGGGTGTTAAAGAGAGTAAAAATGAGTAAAATTAAAATCCCATAGGGTGCATTAACTTCACCCTCGAACTGGGTGCACCACTTACCAGGTGGGCCTTGCAAATGAGCTAGTGGCACTATCGGCTGGATAATGTGCCTGAAAGAACCGCCTAGATTCTTCAAATGACACCAGTAGGTTAGTGAGGTCTTTAAAACACTATAGACCTACTGGAATCTAATTGACTGGCTGGTGGATTCCATCAGCTAGCTAATGGAAACCTTCTGACCACCAACAGCTATTCCCTTCCCCAAATTCTTCCACATTCAAAACCCAGACCACTATACACTTTAAACTAAACTCAAAATAGCCTATAATGGGTAATAATTAAAAAATAATGGATATTTCATAAACTTAACATCACATATATTGAATCAAAGTGTGTATGTTACAATTATCCCCTATAAAAACTTATCATCTTTGAGAAGTACCTTCAAAGGTTATGCTCAAACATCTCATGCCACTGAGCCTAGACATCGATCTCTCTCTCTCATGTCTCCTCCGGGATCCATCCATGATTATATAGAATATGGACTAGTGGTATTGTCTTACCTTGAAGGAATTTCTCACTCAATTCTACAATCCGCACTGGGAATTCCATGTATGATGAGTCAGGTTCTAGATCAACATCCTCACAGTCTATAACAAGCTTAGATTTGGGAATGTACCTCCATACCTGTGACCCGTGAAATATGGCATGGATACCTTGGTAGAGAGAAGCAATATCCATATGGTATGTACTTTCCCAACCCACTCAGTGATCTCAAAGGCTCAAACATATCATATAACTAGTGTAAATATCTTACTCCATTAGCATAGAGTCGATGGTTATTTTAAAAAATTTCCATAAAATATATGGAATCTCATCCTAAAGTATTGGATAGTTTAGTATTGTTGGGAGACAAGATATATATATAATTCTCACATTACATCTGAAAATGAAAAATATGATATATCAATTCTTATGATATTTTTATTATTTCTTATAGTAAATCTCTAGATTCACTATTAGATCCCTTATTAGTATCCTATGGAAAGGAAAAGATAATAAAGGGTGAGCTTGGATGCTCAATTAGGGAAAGTGTACAATGTAAGCTATAATAAAATAAATAAAATATGAATAATATGGATAAGATACACAATAATTACATATTCTATATAACTAATATCATGAAAGGGGAATAAATCAATATATATCATAAAAACATAAATAATCACATGGGTAATAATATCTAGATTCATAATGATGTAATGTATAATGTCGTACATCATAATCTTACCATCATGGCATTTTGCCAAGACACCATAGGTAAATAGATAAGGTATATTACAAATACCAAAACTAGTTTGTCTCATAATACCTATTGATGTATAGATGGTCTATAATGGTCCCCTTATATCATTTAATAAGTCCAATGAATTAATCATATGAAAGGGGAGATGTAAAATTCAATATATAATCAACATAAACATTTGTATTGAAAACTAACATATAAAAGTTTAATATTTTCCCAAACCAATAAATATAGAATGATCATAAGCCATACAGAGTAATATTGTGGATGGTATCAAAATATTATATCCTTAGTAAAGCCTAATATACACCAAATAATTTTGAAATAGATGAAAATACTTTAAAAATATTACTTTAAGATTTATCGAGTAAACTACCATTTTTATTTTGAAATCGCCTTTGTTAAAATATAATAATATCTTGAATATTTAGAAAAAAATTAAGAATTGTGGAAAATTATAAGGGATTATTTAAATTAAATAGTATTCATAATGGAAATAAAATTCATTCATGTGGTGTACGTTAAAAAAAGATTATGTTCACACCTTTAGTAAAAAAGTGCCTTGTTCAGAAAACAAAAAGAATATTATTTTTAAAAACATTTTATAAAAAGTCAAACATGCATAAAAATGTATTTAATAAATAATTGGATAATTTTGAAAACATTCTTGAAAACATTTTAAATAAAATATGGATATGGAAGAAAATATTTCAGGCCGAATAGAAAAACAAAGTCGGTTTTTCTTAAAATATTCTTTTGGTATTTTTAAGTTCCCAAGGATGTAAAAATGGATGAAACACTTGAAAAAAAAAGAAATAACCAGAGTAGAATAAATTTTATGTGTTTTAATAAATAAAAATCATGTAATTATTCTAATGGAAACTTAAACATAATAATCCCGAATAAGGATGAGATGCTAAATAAACTCTTACCTCAAGTATAAATTTATTTTTAAATACTTTTAGATTCATATATAATAAATTAAAATTGATTATAATTATTTAAAATAACTATATTAATAATTAAAATATCATATAAAATCCAATTATAACATTTCAATAAAAATTTATTAATAATTATTTATTTAAATCATCATTTCTGAATGTTAACAATTTCATTTTTTGTGTATATTTCAGTTTATTAGTTTAGTTCCTTGAATATTTATCGTGGTTATATCATCTAAATAATGTTAATAATGATATAAATATTATATTTATTCATTATATGCATGTTTATAATATTCCTTTAAAGGTGGAGATAGGAAATTGAGATACACCGTTCATAAAAACGGTAGGTTGTACGTACGCATGAATGTTGTTTTCACTTTTCAATAGAAAGAATGAAATAATGATAAATAATTATTCAATTTCCCATAATTATTATCATATAATATATATAATATATATTTATTAAATCAATCATTATTACCATCCATATAAAGAGGAAATGACAAAAAAATATCATCACATCGTTGAGGGGGTAATCCACACATACACACAAATGACGTTGTCATTTTCCAACAGATGGAAAGGTAAGAAAGTATATATGATATTATAATTAAAAAAGAATAATTATATCATAAATATAATATATTTTCATTATTTTCATCTTTATATCCATCCAAGTAAATTGGTGGTGAAAACAAATTACACTGATATGTGGAGACGGTAAGTCATACGTATGCACGAGCGATGTTTTTCTCTTTTCATAGGATATAAAAGAGATAAAATATTTATCCCATTATCATACTAAAATATAAGTATATTTATGATACTAGAATTTTTATTTTAGAATGTTATCAATATATTTATAGGAATTATAAGAATAAATAAATTTGAATGGGTTGTAAAAATGATTATCTTCATTTAGAGAAACCTCCTTTGGATAACTTTTTAAGGACCCTAGGGTTGGCCTTTTGGGAATAAAAGAATCTCTAGAATGTATATAAGGATGTTTAGAAGATATTTTTTCAGTTTTTGGTCAATATATGTTTCTCAAGATATGTAAATAAGTTACGGAAGGAGGTTCCCTTTTATAATTGAGGGGAGGGGAACACTTGTAATTTTTCAAAGTTTTAAAATATTATTAAGTCACATTTTTTGAAAAATGGAACAAAATGACTCATATATGAATTTTATAAGGGTAATTTCGAAATAAAACCAACTAATTAGGTTTAGGTAAGTGTTTTGGTCATTTTAACCCTTATGTTTTAGTTTAACCCCTTTGTTAACCATTTTTAACCTTAGCCATGGTAAGAAATTTTTTAATCATAAAGGGTTATAATTTTACTAATAAGGTAAAAATTTGATCATAAATGGTAAAATTTTAAACAAAATATTATCCTAATTTTACTATTTAAATATTTTTATGATTTTAAAAAATTTAATAAATTATTATTTTCATAAAATATCATTAATGTCATTTTTGAAACTATTAATTTAAATTGACATTAAAGACACTGAGAAAAACATATAATTAAAATATAATCCTTTAAAAAATCTTTAATATGTCATATTTTACTAAAATATTCACGGGGGAACAATAATTTCTTCAAATTATACTACTTTTAATATTTTAAAAATCATCTATTTTATTTTTTCATTAATTGAATAAATATTGTATCGGTATTATATAAGAATTTAAGGTAATTATATAATCACTAAAAATTATAAATAAATTAACATATTAAAAATAATTTCTTTATTAAAAAAATAAAATTTATTATTCATTCACAACTAATTTTTATCCCTATATGAACATAAAATATAAATTCAAAATAAAGTGAGTGACATTTTGTATTTTTATTTACTTAAAATGTTATATAGGTTATTTTCAAAGAAAAGTGTCCAATAAAAAAATAAATCTCAAAAATAAGGTGATAAGGGTAAAAATAATTTCATCCAATAATAATTAATATTAAAAATAGTGGTCTTATCACTTAATTTTAACGTAGGTTAATTTGATTTACTCTTTTATCGTGGTGACAATTTTTCTACAATTTTTAATATTCATTATAACCAAAATTTATTTTGACCTCATTAAATAATATTAATTATGATTATTCAAAATATTTAATCAATTTTATTAAATTTAATATCTATAAGTTGCATAAATTTATTTTATAATAGTCTCGCAAAGCATAATGGAAACGGCTTTCTAAAAAAATGCCTTTCTAAGTCTAAAAGTATTTTTATACCCAAATAAAATATAAATTTGATCCTTAATTAATTAAAATATTTATAAATAAATACTTATTATTCTAATCTAGGATAAAATTAAAAACATTATGGGGGTTTTCAATGAAAATAAATGACAGTTTTACAAAAATGGGTGTTTTCACTATTCACTTGAAAAATCAATATTTTATGAAAATTATCAAAATTTCGCCATAATATAATTTAGATATTATGATTTAAAAAATGAAATTAATTTAATCAAATTAAATTTATAAAATTTGATAATTTAGGTTATATTCTTGAATAAAACTGTGTGTATTGTGTTGTTATTTCACTAGAAAGAAAATCTTATTATAATTAAAGCTCGGGTGTTACATTCCTCCCTCCTTCAAAAAAATTTATCATCAAGATTTCCAAAATTTAACCTCATGAAAAAATTTGGTTAGTTATTTATCATAAATTATTATTGTTCCCACATCACCTCTTATATCTTATGATTTCTCCAAATTACCTTTACCATCCAAGTTGTCCTATTCTTCAACACTTGTTCTCTAGTGTCTAGGATCTAGATAGGCTCTTTGCAATAAGATAAATCACGTTCCAATTTATTTCTTTAAATGTGATAATATGAATTGGATCTATAATTTACTTCCTCAAAAAATAGATATGGAACACATCATGCACTTTATAGAGTCTATTTGGCAATTATAAATAATAATCCATAACTCCAATTCTTTCTAGAATTTAAAAAAGACCAATATACCTAGGATTTAGTTTTCCTTTCTTACCAAACCTTATAAAACACTTCTATAGAGGTAATTTCAAGAAAATGTGATCTCCCAATTAAAAATCTAAATATTTTCTTCATTTATTATCATAACTCGTTTTCCTTCTTTGTGATACTTTAATATAGACCTTAATAATCTTTACCTTCATTGTTTTCTCCTCTATAATTTTTGGTCCTACAAGCTTCCTTTCACCAACTTCATCCCAAAAAGTTGGAGTATGAAATATTTTAATATATAATGCTTCCTAAAACACCATTCAAATACTTGAATGGAAGCTATTGTTATGTGTAAACTCTATTAATGGTAAATACTAGTCCAAAATACCTTTAAAGTAAAGTGATAATGACCTTAACATTTATTTTGATGTTTAAATAATCCTCTCATATTTTCCATCAGTTTGAGGATGATAGGAAATTCTCAAATGATATTTGGTATCAATATAATTCTGAGGAATTTTTCAAAAAAATTACGTAAATTATGGATCATGATTAGACACAATTTAAATAGGTTTATCATGAAGTCTTAAAACTATATTAATATAGAGTCATGTAAGATTCTCAAGAGGTAAATCTTACCTTATAGTAAGAATATTTGAATAATTGGTAAGGCAGTCAATAATAAACCATATGGTATCATTCTTCAAATGATTGTTTTGAAATCAAATGAAAAATTCTATAGTTATATCATCCCATTTCCATATAGTAATATTTATAAGTTGCATAAATCCTTTGGGATATTATCTCTTGGCCTTTACCAATTTACAAACCAATCATTTAGATACATAATTAGTAACTTCCCACTTCATATTATCCCACTAAAAATGTTTCTTCAAATCCCTATATATGTTGGTTTTACTAGGGTGTATAGAGAAATTTGAGTTATGAGAATCATATAATAATTTCCTTTTTAGCTCAGTTATAGATTGAGCACATAACCTCTTTCCAAATTTCAAAATACCATATTCACAAATTAATAATTCCAATTTCCTATCATTCACAGCTTTAATTTTCTTTCAAAAATTATCATCAACATACTGAGAACTTTTTATCTTGTTCAATAAAGAAGGTTTGGAAATAATTTGAAAAAGGAGTGATGCTTCCCCTTCCTTAATAATTACCATATCCATATTTATTAAATCCTTAAACATTGGATCTCTATCAATCCTAATTTTGGTTGGGACTCCATGATCTTATTGGGCTAATGCATTATCAACCTTGTTAGGATTACCAGGATAGTATTGTATTAAGAAATCATAATCCTTGAGTATATTGAGTCATCTCCTTTGTCTCATGTTGATATCCTTAAATGAAGATATGTATTTCTAACTCTTTTGATCTATGTATATCACACAACTTTTTCTGTAGAGATAATTCATCTATATCTTAAAAGAAAATATTATGGTTTATAACTCAAGATCATGGATTGGATAGTTTTTTTCGTGTATCTTTAATTTACTTAATGCATTGTAAATAACTTTATCATTCTACATAAGCATAAATCCAAGTCCTTTAATTAATTCATCACTATATATATAATCCATCCCATCCTAATGGTAGTGTTAACACCAGTGCATTGATCAACATCTTATATAATTATTCAAAACTTTCTTTACATTTTTCTATCCATAAGAACTTAATCCCTTTACATGTAAACTTGGTTAATGAATTTTATAATTAGTAAAATTTTGAACAAACCACCGATAGTAACCTTCTCATACAAGGATGCTACATACCTTGGTTATATTTATCAGTGTAGTCTATTTTTTGACTGCCTTTGTCTTTGATGGATCAACTAATACTCCATCCTTAGAGATAGTATAGCCAATAAAAGGAACTTAAAGCTAGAATTCACACTTTATAAATTTCTCATATAAAAACTTTTATCTAAGAGTCTAAAGAATGATTCATAAATAAATATTATTATCTTCATAAATTTGTTATTATACCAATATATCATCAATAAATACTACATAAAATTATCACAATATTCTTTGAACACTCTATTCATAATATCTATAAAAATAGAGGGTGCATTAGTAAAACCAAATAGAATTCCTATAAAACTATAATGTCTATACCTCGTATGAAATGTTTTATTTAGAATATATTCCTTCCTTACTTGAAATTTATGATACCCATAATAAAGATCAATCTTTGAAAAATACTTTTCTCCTTGAAGTTGATCAAACATATCATCAATACAAGGTATATGATAATTTTTCTTCATAGTAACGGCATTGAGTTCCCTATAATCAATGTATAACCACATAGTATCATACTTATTTTTCATAAATAGAATAGGATATCCCCAAGTAGAAACATATTGTTACATAAATACCTTATCACACAAATCATGTAGTTGTTTATTTAACTCCACTAGACCCACAGTATCCATAGTATCCATCTTGTAGGGAGTCTTAGATTTAGTTTCTTCACCAGAGATGAGTTCAATAAAAAACTCAACTTTATACTCTGGTGGATGTGTAGGTAATTCTCCAGGAAACATATCACTATATTCTTTCACAATAAGAACATATTCTATTCTATTGTTACCTTTCCCTTCAATATATTGTGTATTATCCTCTTATGTTGGAATTTAATTAAAGATATCTAATATTAGTAGATCTAGATATGATTTGGGTGATGTAGTATCCCCTATGAAGATGAGGGATTCTATACCTTCATCACAAATTATAATCTACTTATTTTGGAAATAAATTTTTTCATTATAATATGAGTCCAATTCATACCAAGGATTATGTCAAAGTCAACCATAGGTATAATTATAATGTTTTCAATTAGAGGAATTCTATGTGTTATAATAGGAATGAACTAACATATCCTTTTTGTATTATGATTTCCACTAGAAGTCTTGACTGACATTTATCTTCTTAATATTCTAGGAAAATATCTAATTTTCTTGGAAAAAATATAATATTTAAAAGAGTGTGAAGATCCAAAATCAAATAAATCATTAGATAAATTTGATGATATGGTCAACGTACATGCTATTACATCTGTAGAAATTTCAACCCTAGCTATAGTGATCACATAAGATTGGCCCTAATCCCTTGGAAATTTATGGGGAAAATTTATTTGAAGCCTAGGAAATTCATTTTTATATTGTATTTTCTCCTTATAGTTGAAGCATTAAACATTTTTAGCTTATTTATTTCCCTTTCATTCATGATCCTCATGGACTTTCTCTTTACACTTGAAGAAAACTCACATTCCTAGCAAGAATGTTCCATAGTTTTTCTTTGCACATTTATTACAAGTTATAAATTCAACCCATCCCTTCTTCCCTTTTTCTATATTTATTTTTATAGAATGATCATATGACCTCTTTTTATCTTCCTTTCCTTTTAAGTTGTAAGACTTGGAGAATTATTTCTCATTCATGATAGCATATGATACTATATCCTCATATAATGATAATTTTTTGGAGACTAGTTCCCTTAAAAGGATTAAATTTAACCCATCAAAGAAATAGTTAATCTTACTATTTTTACTATATATGTTATTTGTAGCATGACTTGATAACCTTATAAAGTTATATTTATACTTAAAAACTTTTTCATCTTCCTTTTGTCTTAGACTTAGGAATTTTCTTTCCATATCTTATCATTTCTCGTGAGGAAAATATTTTTCCAAGAAAAGTACCTTAAAATCATTATGCTTCATGTTTTTTATTTCCTCATCATCATTAGTGTTTTGAATAAATGACCACTATTGATCTTTATTACCTATGAGATGATAAAATTCCATGAAAATATTCTCTATTTTATTAGTTACCAAAGCATGAAATATCTTCTTTATTGAAATTATCCATTGCTCGTATATAAATGGATTAGTATTACCATTGAATGGTGAAGGTTGTTGATGTGTAAAGAGGTACAAAATTGTTGCAGCACATTTTCGATTAGAAATATACTCCATATGAGAAAGTTCATTGGTCATAACCTAAGTCATCTTCCCCAAAATAGTTATAATTTGTTCATCTTTTCTCCAGCTCCAATTCTATCTCTAGTTTCATTGTCTTCACCGGGAGGGAAATACCTACATAGATTACACACATTGATACTAGAAAGATACTCCATATGAGAAAGTTCATTGGTCATAACCTAAGTCATATTCCCCAAAATAGTTATAATTTTTTCAGCTTTGCTCCAGCTCCAATTCCATCTATAGTTTCATTGTCTTCACCGGGAGGGAAATACCTACATAGATTACATGCCTTGATACTATTTCCATTCATTCCACTAGAAACCATTTTTAACCAATAGTGAACACTATATTATATCATAACATTATGTATCATAATATATACTTCTTAAATGTGATAATAACTTAAAATTACTTGAAAAATTATTCATATCTAATACTAGAATCATAATCTTGGTATAATTGGTAATATTATAAAATTATAAAAATATGTTCAAATATTTCATAATGTTTTGTAAAGAAAATGTGAATTAACTCAACCATATCCCCTGGGAGTGTTAAACCAGTTGTGTTATAATGGAACACTCACTATGTAGTATAATATTGGTCAATATATATTAAACCAAATCTTTTCAGGTTTATTACCACAAGATGAATCTGTGCAAAAACCACATCCACTTATAATATCAAGATGGGGATGTGTTGTTAATAAACTATATAATCTATACCTTACAAAAAACTTTATGATATTATCTTATCATTATAAATATTCTCATAGTTTTTCATAGGGTTATGTTTCCTAATCTATGTTTCTCTAAATCTAGTTCCAAGGTTTCTAATAAAATTTCCCTAATACCAAATGTAACACCCTAACTCTAGGATATGATGGTTATTTTAATACATTGGAAAAAAATACATGGAATCACATCTTAAAGGACTAAATATTTTAGTAGTCTTGGTATAATAGATTTATACATAATTCTCACATTGCATATGAAGATATGAAATATAATATATCAATTATTGTGAGAGATTTATTATTTATGCTTGTAAATCTATGGATTCACTCATAGATCGCTTCTTGGTATCCTGTGTAAATTAAAACATAATAAAGTTCTGTCTTAGATTCTTATTTGTGGAAATCTTACAATTAAATCTATCATGAAATAAATAAAACCTGAATAATATGGCCGAGTAAAATAATTACAAATTACAAATAATTATTACCATAAAAAAGAGGATTCAATCCAGGATAACATAATCACATAAATAATCACATGGATAATAATAACTAGTTTCATAATTATGGAATGCATAATGTCGAACATCATAATCTTACCATGAAGGCCTTATCCCAAGAAACCATATGTAAATAGGTAAGGTATATGCCAAATATCCAAACTAGTTTCTCTCATGAGACCTATCGATGCATCTAGGGGTTATAATAATCCCCTCCCATCACTAACTAAGTCAAATAATTCATCATATGAAAGAGGATAATAAAAATTAAATACATAATCTACATAAACATTAATATTTAAAAATAGCATATGAAAAGTTAATATTTTCCCCAATCAATAAATATAACATGATCACAAGTCATCTAGAGTAAAATAGAGAATGGTTCAAAAGAGTATATCCCTATAAATCATAATATTCACCAAAAAATTTTGATATATATTAAAATACTTTAAAAATATCACTAGAATATTTCTTGAGGAAAATACCCTTTTATTTTAAAACCACCTTTGTTAAAATATAATAATTTTAAGAATATTAAGAAAAACATTTTTCTTAAAAATAACTATGAAAGCTTATAAATGAAGCTTAAAAGTAAATATTATGAATGATGGTGGTAAAAAAATTTCATGAAGTGTATGTTAGAATAAATATTCTATTCACAACTTTGGTAAAAAGTTCCTCATTTGGAAAATGAAAAAAGATTACTTTTAAAACTGTTTAAAAAAATTTAAACATCAGTAAAAATATCTTTAATGGATAATTATAGAATATTAAAAACATTCTTGAAATCATTTTAAATAAAATATATACATGAAAGAAAATATTCATGAATGAATTGAAAAACAAAGTTGGTTTTCCTTAAAAAAATTCTTTTGGTATTTTAATGTTCCCAAGATAGTAAAAATGGAACTAATAGTTAAAAAACATAGAAATTACTAGAGGATAATAAATTTTATAGGATTTAATAAATAAATATTATATAATTTATAAAGAATCAGACCCCGGTTTCCTAGAGACTGTGCTAAAACATGATTTGTAATTTTTTTATAAAATAAACTAAATAATTACACAACATATTACATAACATAGAACCTTTACCAATCTAGGTTTTTGAGAATTAGATAAAAAAAATACAATTCATAAAAAAAGTTCAAAAATAAAATTAATTAAACAAAAGAATATTCAGTGAGCTACCTCTACACAGAAAAAAAACACCACTGATAAATCTAATAAACTTTTAGCAATGAATTTAAGAACATAGGTTGAGAATTTAAAATGCTTAGTAAGGGGTTTTAAAATTTTAAAAAAAATTATCTTAAAAAAATTCTTAAAAATAAGTATACATACTTAAAATAGATTTTTATAACATTTTATTTCTAAATAAATATATTTGGAAAACCCATTAATTTCTCAAAAATAATTATAATTAAACAAACATTGGGATTTCTCCAATTAAACATAATAATTTTCTGGTGGTTAGTTCATGATACTTGGAAGACCATAATAAAAACCATAAAATAAATATTCTAGTCATAACTTAGTTGGAACAAAGTTCTGTTAAGACTTATGGGTTCACTCCCCATAACATCACATAACTTACTAGTGCCAATCTTTGAAAACATTTTCCATGGACCTTCCTTTCTCATTCCAAACCCAAGACATTTCAAAATACATACATAATATTATTTTATTTGAAAGGAAACGATCTTTCTCATAACATGTCATCAACATTTTCTTGAGAATTTCTAAAATCATTCTTAGGAGAATCCCATGCTTGAAATAACTATCTTAATTTGAATGTATAATTAAAAGGATAATGAAATAAATGCACACATTCACTCTAAAATTCATGTAATGTAATTTATAAATTAAATGATGGCCAACTAATTATTCATGATATAACAAGGGGTGAAGATGAAATTTCACACATGAAATGCTAGCTTGTTTGCATAAAATAATATCTTTTTTAGGAATTTCACATAGATTGATAACTATTATCACTTTAAAGTTAGGTTAAACATAAAAATAGACCATAAGTTGATAGAATAAGAATAAATTCTAACCTAGAAATAAAATATTAACCCCTTTTTTAATAAATAAAATGATATACATGTATGTATATACAAAAAATAATAATAACAATATCAAAATAATAAATTCTTTTAAAATTTTATGGCACACAATAACAAAACGAGGTTTTGTTATTGTTTTCAATTATAGATCAAAAATTATAACCACATAGGAAAACTATATTTTTAGTTAAAACCATTAATTTAATGGTTTAACATATATATACATATATATATATAGGTAAATCATAAATGTAGATGTACATATTTGCTGAACAAAAATCATTTGATAAAACTTAAACCCTTAAGTTTTTAATTTTGAAAAGTTCATAGAAACAATTGGATATAATTACATATGTATAAATAAGTATATATATATATACATATATATATATAAACATGTATAAAATTCTTATAGATTGAAAATAATTTTTCCCTTACAAACCATAGGTTTTAAAAATAACCATTTAAATCAAAACCCTTATCACATATTTCTGAAAATAGATAATCTTATAAGTATATGTATATATATATGTGTGTGTGTGTGTGTGTATTTTTAAAACTAAAATAACTTGATAAAACAAATAAACCCTTACCAACCATAGTTTTTAGAAATAACCATTTAAATCAAAACCCTTATTACATATATATATATACTAAAAATATATTTTTTTATATGTGTATATATATAAATCTTTCCAAAATGAAAATAATTTGATGAAGTAAAATAAACCCTTACATTTAAAGACCCATAAATTTCAAGGGAAATTTTTTTTTCTTAAATTATTTGGGATTTTAAGAGTATGCAGTTTCTAACGGCACCTGATTCTGAGGTCCAGTGTGCTAAGAATCAATTTCTGAAGTTTAGCTCGAGTACGTTTAGTGAACGAACAAGCGGATTTTTATAACTTTTGAACCGATTCTTGGAATCGAAATCTGAGGGCACCAATGAAACCGCAGCACCGGTAATTGCTTAAGAAGACCTTTATTGGAGTTGTGTTTGCTCAGGAGGAGTTGTTAAAAAATTGTTTAAGTGTGAAGTGAAATAAATTTGTGTCACAACTTTATTTCTCTCTTCTAGGTGGTTTAACTCCCATGTGTGGGAGTTGGGGTGGGACCCACTTAATCCTAACTCCTCTTGTTAGGATATTAGTGAGGTGGGGGCCACACGAGCCCCCACCTTTCCACATTCCCCATAACCCTTTTAAACTCCTTTTAAAACCTCTCTTGTCTTTAATGTTGCCAACTTAACACTCCATTAATTTTTCCAACTTGTCATCCAATTAATTAGTCTATTCAAGATTAATTAATTAAGTGAATTTAACTTTTGAAGTTTGAAATGTTGGCATGTGTAAATAAAATAATGCAAAGCCTTATTTTATTTTGGGGTTGTTGTGTTGTGTGGAGAATTGATAGATGGAGAGTTCTTTAGTTTGAAGAACTTCATCTTCCTCATTGAAGAACGTGAAGAACGCCGACACGTTGTTCCATCTTCTCTCCATGACAAAGAAAGCGAGACGTCGTTTCCTCCTCAGACATTCTCCGTCGACATTTATGGAGCCGCACCCCGCGACGTTGTTTTTCGTGATGCTCATCGTTTGTCAACATCTTTGAGGTAGGGGTTGATTTTACATTCGAGATTATTCTGACGTTCTTCGTTAATTTTTTTGGCCGCCTATTATCAATATAACGGGAGGAGGTCGGACAGCACGAACACAGCCGAACCTCCACCCCTTTTTGTTGTTGATCACCTTTGTGGTTTGGAACGGAGGTGACGCGGTTTCATTGAACCGCACGGGAATGAGAGAACTGCGGCCAGAGCGGGCCGCGGAGAAGGAGCGCAGTGTCGTCGCACCGCGCCGGTGAAACCGAAGGAAGCCACGGCCGGGACGGGCCGCGGCGGAGGGGTGTGGCGTCGTTGCACCATGCCGGATGGGCAAGAGCCGCATCCCTTGGATGCGGAGGTTCATCAAGGGGGTGGCCGGACTCCTCCAGCCATCGCCGCATCAGGAGGCGGGACCCACGGGGGGTCCCGCGGCAGTTCACCGGCTGGCCAAAACGGTCGACCGTTACCAAGAAGACCGGGGTTTTGAAACCCCCGACGGTCAGCTAGGGCGGACCCCACAGGGGTCTGCCGTTTCGAAAATTAGGGGGGCGCCCCCCCCCCACCCCCCACCCCCCCTTCTACATCCGCCCGTGCTGGTCGGCCGCCCAAGCTGGGTGGGACCGCCCGCGCCGACTGGGTCGGGCCACGCCATCCGGGTTGGGATGCACCAAACTAGGCCAGACCTGGACCCAGGTCGGGTCGACCCGGTTCGGGCCGACCCAAGGGGTATTGGGCCGGGTCGGACCGGGCCCAAACCCCTATTTTCGGACAGATCCGTTCAAACGCCCATAACATGGGATACAGACCTCCGATCGATGCACCGTCATTTGCGTTGGGATCCTTGGATCGAGACGGTCTTTTAGGTAAATTACACTCAAGGTTTTGGAGAACTTTGGGTACGGAAGAGTTGGTTCGAACACAAAACCAATCGGGCCCTCAGAACGGAAACGCTTATAACATGAGCTCTGAACGTTCGATTGAAGTGTCGTCGACTTTGTTGGATTTCTCTTAGTGATATGGTTCTTTTTTCTTACTCCGCTTGAGGTTTGGATGTAGCTGGAGTATGCTCGGGTTGGTTTTAGCTTAAAAACCAACAGGGCCCTTGGGACGAAAAAGCCAATAACTCTCAGATCGGGCATCCGACTGACGCGTCGTCTGTCGCGTTGAGTTCCTTTTGACGGGAAAGAACTTTGTGATACATCAACTCTGGACTTCATGGCTGTTGATGTATTGACCCCCTTGGATCGTGGAGCGTACTCTCCTAAAATCGAGCGTGCTATGTTCGGGAACCCTAGAGTTGGCTGCGACTACGACGATGATGACGACTGTACTGGGATCCTACATGGTTCGGAAATGATGATGACTGTACTTGGATCCTCCATGGGTTTGGAAGTGATGAAGACTGTAATGGGATCCTCCATGGGTTCGATGGCGATGACTACTATTCTTGTATCCTATATGGGTCCGGTAGTATTTGACTCTATACTTGTATCCTATGTGGGTCCGGCAGAGTAGCTGGTCTTGTATCCTTTGTGGGTCCGACAGCTTAGCTGGTCTTGTATCCTATGTGGGTCCGATGGCTTAGATGAATCAGTGGCAACATCTGACCATCTCTATCGCCTTAAGAAGTGTATACATGTGTGAGCTGAGTCTTGACTTTCAGTCATTATCTTTGATATGATTGACTTGCTTTCCTGTATGGATTGGGTTGTGATTTCCTGTGTGGATTGGGTTGTACTTTCCTATGTGGAATGGATTGAACTTGGGCTTAGAAGTTGGAGTCAAACTGGAATTGATGACTTAGGTATATTTATGGGCATATACCTAAGTAGTGTTGGTTGTTACTTCGTGATTGTATCTTTCCTTTGTGTTTTATCCTTCCTGGATTCTGGGAGACCTTCAGGAGTCTCGGGGTCCCTGCTGAGTATTGTATACTCACCCATGCACGGGCTATGCCCACGCTACATTTTGTTGGTTGCAGACGATGGACAACGTTGATCATGGTTGAGTCTTGTGGAGCGGGATGGTACCCGAAGGTGTACTATCAGTCGGGATGTACACGGAGTGGACGGACAGACTCGGTGAGCCGACAAGACTATCTGTACTCACCCTTCAGGTGGGAGTTCCAGAGGATTACTTCGTGGTTGCTGCTTTACTTTTCAGTTGTTGTACTTTCCTTCCAGTTGTACTGCACTTTCAGTTGGGTTTGTATACTGGCCCATTTACTTTCTAGCACTTACTATTGTACTCAGTTTACTTACTGTTTACTTCATCTTGCGTACTCTGTGGTGTTTGTTTTCTTATATAAAGGCAATGTCTTCTCTTTCATCAGGATTTACACCTTTGGTGCTAGTCTCCAGCCCCTGGCCTATGGAAGGTAGGCTTGGGGTAGTCACGGCACGGGTCCCGAGGACGGGTTGTGACAAATTGGTATCAGAGGGAGGTTCGGTTCTACTGTAGAACTTTGGACTCTAATTGTTCTTCTATGTGAAGCAATAGTGTTAAGGGTATTGAGTTTTGTTATCAGTCTAGGGATTCCAGTGTTGGTGTGGCAGCCGACATATCCATACACTAGGACCCTGACTTCTGATTTCTGACTCAGTGCATGAAAACATTGATTTCATATGTGTTTCAAAGTTCTCTTGGTGATTACTTGTGTCAGCTCACCAGGTATACTATATTGACCATGGCGCACCTGTTTCTTTTCAGGATGGCCCCACAACGGCAGCCAGCTAGGGTTCCGAGCTTTGTGTGAGATGGACCCTTAGGCAGCCAAGGATTGGCTTGAGGCTACTGTTCAAGTTTTCGTATTAGTAGGGACACCAGCAGACCTCATGGTGATCCTTGCAGCGAGTCTCCTGCACGCGACAGCTGGTAGATGGTGGAGCCTGATGCTCCAGGTGAACGACGAGGCATCTCTTCTTTGGATGAACTTTGAGAGCCTATTCTGCTCTGAGTTTGTTCCAGCCACCCTCCGTGCGGTGCGCATCCAGGAGCTACTACAACTGCGACAGGGCAGCATGAATGTAGCCCAGTAATCAGCGAGATTTAACAATCTCTCACGCTATTCCACAGACATGGTACGGGACCCATTCTTCCGGGCCCAGACCTTCGAGCAGGGACTGAGGTATGAGATCAGTGCATCGATGATCTCCCTCGGCATACTGACGCAGGAAAGAGTACTGGAGCGAGCCCTTCTTGTAGAGAGATTTCTTGGTGATCCTACACCAGCAGCGAGACCTACCGCAGGGCAACACGTAGCGGAGTCTTCTGTAGCTGGAAATCGACGGATGTCATAGGGGTCCAAGAGGACCAGACCATCAGGTGGAAAACCTCAGGATACTAGCTCAGAGGTGTAGGGAACACGGCGCAGAGCCAGCCTTACGAGGAGCAGACAGTGCTATGCATGCGGTGGGCAGGGCCACATGGCTCGTGACTGCCCAACCCGCCATACAGAGGAGCAACAGATGGTTGATGGACCATCCAGGTAGAGGCAGAGGTTCGACCGTGGCTGTCCGTAGGGAGCATACAGATGAGGTAGAGGATCTGGTCGAGCAGAAGGTGGTGGACGACGTTTTGAGGCTCTACCACCACCACCACCAAGAGGTCTACCCTGACCACAGGGAGCTGGCGGATAGAGGCAGGCTCAGCTTCAGGAAGTGGAGGCCTATGACCACAGCGCACCAGAGATGATTCAAGGTACTATCTGTGTATACTCCACCCTTTCTATAGTTCTTATAGACATAGGATTGAGTCATTCTTTCATTGTTGTTGCCCTTGTTCGGAGCTCAGAGATTCCGACAGAGCCTTTGGCTCGATCCTTACGGCTAGAGACTCCTACAGGAGCAGAATTGATGATTATGCACTGGTACTGGCAGTGTGAGCTTACTCTAGGAGGCGAGAGCTTCGGTTGGGATCTTCTTGTAGCGGCGTCGAGGCCTTACGACGTCATCTTGAACATGGATTGGTTATCTACAGTTCATGCTCAGATATACTGTATTAGGCGCAAGGTGCAGTGTGTTCACACCGATGGGAGCAGGTTCACCTTCACCGGCGGGAAGGGAGACTTTGCAGTGCAGTATGGACTCACGTAGAGGAGTGGACAGCCGATCACTAATCAGTTGGCTAGCCTCATCCTAGGAGTAGTGGACGCGTGGAGTCCGAGTTTTCTTGTTGTGGTGGATCAGTATGCGGACGTTTTCCTGACGACATTCTAGGACTACCTCCTTAAATAAAGGTAGACTTCTATATCGACCTACACCCCAGTACATCCCCGATATCTACACCAGCATATCGGATGGCTCCTGCTGAGCTTCGTGAGCTGCGGGTACAGTTGGAGGATGTTCAGGGCAAGCGATTTATATGACCCAGTGTTTCACCCTGGGCTTCCCCGATTTTGTTCGCCAAGAAGGTGGACGAAAGCTTGCGACTGTGTGTCGATTACCGTCACCTGAACCAGGTGACCGTGAAGAACAAGTATTCGCTTCCAAGGATTAACGACCTCTTCAATCAGCTCAAGGGAGCACGGTGGTTCTCGAAGATAGACCTCGGTTCAGGCTATCATCAGCTCAGAGTTCGAGACGATGATATGCAGAAGACGGATTTCAGGTGCCGGTATGGCCACTATGAGTTCTTGGTTATGCCTTTCAGTGTAACCAACACTTCAGCAGTGTTCATGAGTCTCATGAACAGGATCTTCCAGCCTTACCTTGATCGATTTGTCGTAGTCTTCATTGATGACATATTGATCTACTAGACTACTGAGGAGGAGAACGCCTACCACTTGTAGGTTGTACTGGACACACTCTGAGAGAACCAGCTTTATGGTAAGCTCTCGAAGTGTCAGTTCTTGATACGTGAGGTCCACTTCTTGGGGCACGTCATCTCTGAGGCGGGAGTTGCAGTGGATCCTGCGAAGATCGAAGCAGTGCTAGCTTGGGAGCCACCTAGGAGCGTGATGGAAGTGTGGAGTTTCCTGGGTCTAGATGGGTACTATCGGAGGTTTGTGTCAAACTTCTCCAGAGTTTCAGCACCACTTTCAGCTTTGATGAAGAAGTGTAAACCCTTCGTGTGGTCAGATAGATGTCAGCAGAGCTTCCAGGAGCTGAGATGGAGATTGACCAGTGCACCCATCTTGAGGCTACTGGAGGAGGAAGTAGGGTACGTAGTCTACTGAAATGTGTCAGAGACCAGACTCGGGTGTGTCCTGGTGCAGGAGCGGGCAGTGATCTCTTAAATATCACGACATTTGAGGTAGCATGAGCAGAACTATGCTACCCATGACCTGGAGTTTGTAGCAGTGGTCTTCGCTCTGAAGATGTGGCGGAACTATCTGATGGGAGAGCACTTTACAGTCTAATCTGACCACCAGAGTCTCAGGTACATCTTCTCGTAGAAGGACCTGAACCTGAGACAGTGGCGATGGCTCAAGTTCCTCCAGGACTATGACTTTGAGATAGTCTATACTCCTGGAAAGGGGAACGTAGTAGCCGATGCTCTTAGCAGGAGGACGGGCATCCAGCTACATGGAGAGGTGACAGATCAGTTAGTTGCTTTATAGATATACTTCGTGGATAGAGATGGGAAAGCCTTTCTACAGTCGCTCACATTCACACCTCCACTTCTTCAGTGGGTCAGAGAGGCACAGCGTGTGGACATTGATTGTGAGATGCGGCGTGCACAGATATCCTCAGGACAGGCACCTGATGGATTCTCTGTAGGAGGAGAGCACGTTGTCCTTTTTAGAGTACGTAACATGGTACCAGGTTCTTTGCAGGAGGAGGTGCTGAGGGAGTTTCATACATCCCCGGTGGCGGTACATCTAGGAGTGGCGAAGATGTACCGGGATCTCAGACAACAGCACTGGTGGCTAGGTATGAAGAAGGTTATAGCAGAGTTTGTTTCACGATGCCTCACCTGCCAGCAGGTTAAGGCAGAGCACCAGGTACCAACAGGCTTGGTACAGCCCTTGGAGGTCCCGGAGTGGAAGTGGGATGGGATATCTATGGATTTTGTGGCTGTAATTCCACGTACTTCCAGAGGACACGACTCCATTTGGGTGATCGTTGACCGACTCACCAAGTCAGACCACTTTTTACCTATCAGAGAGCAGGGCTCAGTAGAGATATTGGGATGCCTCTACGTTCAGGAGATCGTACGGCTTCATGTTGTACCATCATCTATCGTTTCTGATCGAGATTCTCGCTTTACTTCCCAACTTTTGAAGGGGTTGCAGGAGGCATTTGGGACGCAGTTACGCCTGAGCACCGCCTTTCACCCTCAGATGGATGGTCAGACGGAGAGGACCATTCAGACTCTCAAGGACATGCTCTGTGCATGTGTCCTCAACTTTGGTCATAGCTGGGAGGATCATCTACCTTTGGTGGAGTTTGCGTACAACAACAGCTACCACTCCACCATCGGGATGGCACCATACGAGGCATTGTACGACCAACATTGCAGATCACCTCTGTGTTGGATAGACCCTGGGGAGTCAGCACTTGTGGGACCAGAGATGGTCCAGGCCACGACGGAGAAGGTTCAGATCATCCAGGAGCAGATGAGGACAGCTCAGAGACGACATAAGTCTTATGCTGACAGGAGGTGGATACCACTAGAGTTCGAGGATGGAGACCACGTTTTCTTACGAGTCTCACCTCGACGTGGATTACGGAGATTTGGTCGGGGTGGAAAGTTATCACCACGCTTCATCGGACCATTTTAGATTCTCATAAGGATAGACGAGGTGGATTATCACCTGGCTCTACCACCTTAATTGCATCGGGTGCACGACGTCTTCCACGTATCTCAGCTGAGGAGATACGTGCACGACCCGACGCATATCATCAACCATGGGGAGCTGGGCATTGATGACAGGGCGACTTTTGCAGAGGTCCTGGTGGAGATCAAGGATCGATAGGAGTGGGTCCTATGTGGGCAGTCGATTCCTCTAGTGGGCATCATATGGAAGCACGGGAACCTCCATGAGAGCACATGGGAGCGGGAGGTTCAGATGCGTTCTCAGTACCCTCATTTTTTTCCCTAGTTTATGTTGTATCTTTACGGGGACATAAAGCCATGAGGTGGGAGTAATGTAAAGACCCATAAATGTCAAGGAAAATTTTTTTTCTTAAATTATTTTGGATTTTACGAGTATGCAGTTTCTGACGGCACCTAATTCTGAGGTCTGGTCTGCCCGGAATCAATTTCTGAAGTTTAGCTCGGGTACGTTCAATGAACAAATGAGCGGGTTTTTCTAACTTTTGAATCAGTGATCGAAATCAAAATCCGAGGGCACCGATGAAACCACAGTGTCGGTAATTACTTAAGAAGACCTTTATTGGAGTTGCGTTTTCTCGGGAGGAGTTGTTAAAAAAAATTAAGTGTTAAGTGAAATAAAGTTGTGTTACAACTTTATTTCTCTCTTCTAAGTGGTTTAATTCCCATGTGTGGGAGTTGGGGTGGTACCCACTTAATCCTAACTCCCCTTGTTAGGATATTAGTGAGGTGGGTCCCACACGAGCCCCCAACTTTCCACATTCCCCATAACCCCCTTAAACTCCTTTTAAAACCTCCCTTGTCTTTAATGTTTCCAACTTAACACTCCATTAATTTTGCCAACTTGTCATCTAATTAATTAGTCTATTCAAGATTAATTAATTAAGTGAATTTAACTTTTGAAGATTGAAATGTTGGCATGTGTAAATAAAATAAGGCAAATACTTATTTTATTTTGGGGTTGTTGTGTTGTGTGGAGAATTGAGAGTGGGAGAGTTCTTTACTTTGAAGAACTTCATCTTCCTTATTGAAGAACGTGAAGAACTTTGACATGTCGTTCCATCTTCTCTCCACGTCAAAGAAAGCGAGATGTTGTTTCCTCCTCGGACGTTCTCCGTCGATGTTTACGAAGCCTCACCCCGCGACGCTGTTTTCGGTGATGCACATCGTTCATAAACTTCTTTGACATAGGGGTTGATTTTACATTCGAGATTATTTTTACGTTCTTCGTTAATTTTTTTAGCCGCCCCTTATCAATATAACGGGAGGAGGTCGGGCCGCACGAACACGGCCCAACCTCCTCCCCTTTTTGTTGTTGATCACCATTGTGGTTTGGAACGGAGGTGACGCGGTGCCGTTGCACCGCGCGGGAATGAGAGAACCGCGGCCGGAGCGGGCTGCGGTGAAGGAGTGCAGCGCCGTCGCACCGAGCCGGTGAAACCAAAGGAAGCCACGGCCAGGACAGGCCGCAGCAGAGGGGCGCAGTGCCGTCGCGCCACGCCGGATGGGCAAGAGCCACGGAGGTTCAGCAAGGGGGTGGCCGGACTCTGCCGACCGCCGGCGCATCAGGAGGTGGGACCCACGGGGGTCCCGCGGCAGCTCACTGGCTGGCTAAAACGGTCAGCCGTTACCAAGAAGACCAGGGGTTTGAAACCCCCGGCGGTCAGCTAGGGTGGATCCCAAAGGGGTCCTCCGTTTCAAAAATCAGGGAGTCGGTGCCCCCCCACCCTCCCCCCCCCCTTCTGCGTCCGCCCGTGCTGGTCAGCCGCCTGCGCTGGGTCGGACCGCCCACACCGGGCCGAACCGCCCGCGCCGGGTCGGGCCGCCCGCGCCTGGCCGGACCCCCGCGACGGGTCGGGTCCCGCTGGCTGGGCCATGCCCCGTCGACTGGACTGGTCCATGCCCAACTGGGCCGGACCTGGACCCGGGTCGGGTCGGTCCAGTTCGGGCCGACCCAGAGGGTATTGGGCCGGGTCGGATCGGGCCCAAACCCCCTGTTTTCGGACAGATCCGTTCAAACACCCATAACTTGGGCTACGGACCTTCGATCGACGCACCGTCCGTTGCGTTTGGATCCTTGGATCGAGAAGGTCATTTCAGTACATTACACTCAAGGTTTCGGAGAACTTTGGGTACGGCGGGTTGGTTCGAACACGAAATAAACCGGGCCCTCGGAGCGGAAACGCTTATAACTTGAGCTCTAGACGTCTGATTGACGTGCTGTTGACTTTTTTGGATTCCTCTTAGTGAGACGGTTCTTTTGGATTACTCTTCTCGAGGTTTGGATGCAGCTGGAGTATGGTCGGGTTGGTTTTAGCTTAAAAACCAACCGGGCCCCTGGGACGAAAAAGCCAATAACTCTCAGACCGGGCGTCCGACTGACGCGTCGTCTGTCGCGTTGAGTTCCTCTTGACGAGACGGAACTTTGTGATACATCAACTCTGTACTTCGTGACAGTTGATGTATCGACCCCCTTGGCTCGTGGAGCAGACTCTCCTAAAATCGAGCGTGCTGTGTGCGGGAACCCTGGAGCTGGCTGCGACTGCGACGACAATGACGACTGTACTGGGATCCTACGTGGGTTCGGCAGCAATGATGACTGTACTTGGATCCTCCGTGGGTTCAGCAGTGACGATGACCGTACTGGAATCCTTCGTGGTTTCGACGGCGATGACTACTGTTCTTGTATCCTATGTGGGTCCGGCAGTATTTGACTCTGTACTTGTATCCTATGTGGGTCCGGCAGAGTAGCTGGTCTTGTATCCTTTGTGGGTCCGACAGCTTAGCTGGTCTTGTATCCTATGTGGGTCCGATAGCTTAGATGAATCAGTGGCTACATCTGCCCATCTCTATAGCCTTATGAAGTGTATACCTGTGTGAGCTGAGTCTTGACTTTCAATCATTATCTTCGATATGATTGACTTGCTTTCCTGTGTGGATTGGGTTGTGCTTTCCTGTGTGGATTGGGTTGTACTTTCCTGTGTGGACTGGATTGAACTTGGGCTCAGAAGTTGGAGCCGAACTGGAATTGATGACTTAGTAATATGTATGGGCATATACCTAAGTATTTTTGGTTGTTACTTCGTGATTGTATCTTTCCTTTGTGGTTTATCTTTCCTGGATTCTGGGAGACCTTTGGGAGTCTCGGGGTCCCTAATGAGTATCGTATACTCACCCCTGCATGGTCTTTGCCCACGCTACGTTGTGTTGGATGCAGATGATGGACAGCGCTGATCATGGTTGAGTCTTGTGGAGCAGGACGGTACCTGGAGGTGGACTATCAGGCGGGATGTACACGGAGTGGACGGCCGGACTCAGGGAGCCGACGAGACTATCTGTACTCACCCTTCCGGTGGGAGTTCCGTAGGACGACTTCGTGGTTGCTTCTTTACTTTCCAGTTGTTGTACTTTCCTTCCAGTTGTACTGCACTTTCAGTTGGGTTTGTATACTGACCCATTTACTTTCCATCACTTACTATTGTACTCAGTTTACTTACTGTTTACTTCAGCTTGCATACTCTGTGATGTTTGTTTTCTTATATAAAGTCAATGACTTCCCTTTCATCGGGATTTATGCCTTTGGTGCTAGTATCCAGCCCCTGGCCTATGGAAGGAGGGATTGGGGTAGTCACGACATGGGCCCCGAGGACGGGTCGTGACATTACAAGATAAATTCAAACATATAAATAAATAATGAACCCCTTACAAACCTTAGATAAAATTCAAAACAAAAACCCTTATCTCATATATACTAAAATTAGATTGTTATATATGTGTATATATGAATATATATACACATATATATATATATCACCCTTGGAAAATAAAAATAAATCCTTACAAAATAAATTTCAAAATAATAAATCCCTTACACACATAATTGAAGTCAAAGGAGTATGAAAATTTAATTTACACAAAATATAAACTCTCTTAAATTTAAGAATGAAATAAATAATCCTTGGTTTTGAATATAATACTTATTTATATATTTCTGATAAACATATTTCAAAATTACACATACGTTTATAAAAATTGTAATTCAAAATCGAGGGTATATAAGCATTGATATAAATTTTGAAATTGAATGTAAAACTTCCCCTTACTTGAATTGTTGGAACAATAAAGAACTCTTGTTGTTTTAGAATCCAAATTTATTTTCCTATAATTGCATTTAGACACTCGGTTAACTAGATTTTATAGCCATAAAACCCACTGTGTGGCGCTAATATTATAAAACAAGTACAAAACTGGTGTAATCTTAAAGTGAAGATAGTGCAAAAACAAAATTGGAATAATAAAATTGACATAATCAATTTGATATTAGCAGTGGCTGACCAAAACAATTTTCATTATGTTCATAGTCTAAATAAAACCTTGAAATAAACATATGAACGTTATAAAAAGACTAATTGACAAATTAGATAAGAGATAACCATGTATTAAATCATAGGACAATAGTTAACGAAAAGGAGAGGAAAAATGGAAACACACCGCTGGTGAAAAATGACGGTAGAAGAAAAGTTTACATATAGGTATATAACACTAGATCTGGAAACGCAAATGCCTACCTCGCACTAGGTTGAAGAATATCTGAAACTTCAGATATAGATTAATTTGGATCCCTAACCACGGCCGAAGTAAGTTGACACCACTTGGACCCAAAAACCCTCATTGGCAGCTCAATCAGACGCCTCACCGATGTTCGGTTCCCATCAGTCTAGTTTGAACTATCATCACAACTCATCTCTCTCGAAGAGATCTTCTTAGCTTGACTTCCAATCCCTAGATGAAACCCCATGGCTCGAACTTCTTCCCCAAAATGAGACCCGCAGGTTGATGCCTCATGGACGGACCCCCTTTACACCATTTCAATTTCACCTTTTTTAAACATGTTTTCATTTTTTTTCTTTATGTATTTCATTATTTATAAATTTAAAAATTTATAAAACAAACTTAATTTGTATATATATATATTCCTTATTTCATATAATAATAATATTTCTTAATTCAAAAACTATTAACAAAATATAAATCATATTATTTTTATTGAAAATATAATTTTTGACAATATTATTATAAATATTATTCTTATAATTAATTTATATAAATTTAATTATTTATAGATCATATTTAGGTGTCTAATTAAAATTCACATAACTTATAAAAAATATTATTTTATCAGAAAATTATAAAACAAAGTCACTTTAGTTTTTAGAATCATTTTATTATATCAAAATACATTCATATTGTTTTTAAAAATGATTATTTATAATCCTTTTAAATAAAATATTTATTTTTAAATAAAATTTAACCAAAATAATATATTTATAATAAAATATTATTTTAAAATAAAATCATGTTTATAAAAACAATATTAATTTATTTTCAAGTCCTATTTATTGAAAATATTAATTTATTTAAAAAAATTATAACATGTGTTATGAAAAATGTAAATTTCATAAAAGTATAATTCAATGATTAAACATATTTAATTATTAATTTGAAATTATGGGATGTTAAATTATCCCCCCTCAAAATAATTGTTCTCTCGCAATTCATTCGTCGGACTAAAAGCAATTCTGAATTTTCATCCTCAGAATTAAGAAAACTAAAACGGCTAGACTTCTATACTCTACCATTTAGACAAAAACATCTAATCTCTAAATTTTTATAGACTATTCCTATAATACCAACTACAAAGACTTGTACCCCAGTTTCCTGGAGTCAGTTCTCAAAAATGATTTGTAATTTTTTTTTATAAAACAAACTAAATAATTACACAATATAGGACCTTTACCAGTCTAGGTTTTAGATAATTAGATAAAAATACTATAATTCATCAAAAAAGTACAAAAATAAAATTAATTAAAAATAATAATATTCAGTGAGCTACCTCCATATAGAAAAATACACCACTTATAAATCTACTAAACTTGTAGAAATGAACTTAAGAATGTAGGGTGCGAATTTAAAATGCCCAGTAAGGGGTTTTAACAAAATTAACAAATTATTTAAAAAAATTTCTTAAAAATAAGTATACATACTTAAAATAGATTTTTATAACATTTGAGTTCTAAATAAATATATTTGGAAAAAAAATTAATTTCTCAAAATAATTATTATTAAAAGAACGTTGGGATTTATCCTATTGAACATAATAATTTTCCGATGGGTAGTTCATGATACTTGGAAGAACATAATAAAAAACATAACATAAGGCCACTAGTCATAACTCGGTTGGAAAAAAGTCCCCTTAAGACTTATGGGTTCACTCCCTATAACGTCACGTAACTTACTAGTGAAAATCTTTGAAAACATTTTCCATAAACCTGTCTTTCTCATTCCAAACTCAAAACATTTAAAAATACATACATAATATTATTTTATTTGAAATAAAACTATCTTTCTCATAACATGTCATCAACATTTTCTAGAGAATTTATAAAATCATTTTTAGGATAATCCCATGCTTGAAATAACTATCTTAATTTGAAATGTACAATTAAAAGGATAATGAAATAAATGCACACATGCTCTATAAAATGCATGGAATTTCATTTATAATTTAGATGATGGACATAACTAATTATGAATAATATACCAAGGGGTGTAGATGAAATTTCTCACATGAAATGAAAGCTTGTGCACATAAAATAATTGCTTGTTTAGGATTTTCACATAGATTGATAACTATTATCACTTTAAAATTTAGTTACACATAAAAATAAACCATAAGTTGGTAGAATAAGAATAAATTCTAACCTAAAAATAAAATATTAACCCATTTTTAATAAATAAAAATATATACATATATTTATATACATGAAATAATAACAGCAACATCAAAATAATAAACCCTTTTAAAATTTTAAGGCACACAATAACAAAATAGGGTTTTGTTATTGTTATCCATTATAGATCAGAAATTATAACCACATAGGAAAATTGGATTTTTAATTAAAAACATTATTTTCAAGGTTTAACATATATACATATATGTATATATATATAAATCATATATGTATATTTACATATTTACTATACAAAAATCATTTGATAAAACATAAACCCTAAAGTTTTTAATTCTAAAAATTTTATAGAAAAAATTGTGTATACTTACATATGTATAAATTAGTATGTATATATATACATATATATATATATATAAACATGTATAAAATTATTAAAGATTGAAAAATAAACCCTTACAAACCATAGGTTTTAGAAATAACCATTTAAATAAAAACCCTTATCACATATATATACTAAAAATAGATTATTTTATATGTGTATATATATAAATATTTTCAAATTGAAAATAATTTTTTTAAGTAAAATATACCCTTACAAGATAAATTCAAACATACAAATAAATAATGAATCCCTTAAAAACCTTATATAAAATTAAAAACAGAACCCTTATCTCATATATACTAAAATTAGATGGTTATATATGTGTATATATGAATATATGTACACATATATATATTTCACCCTTGAAAAATGAAAATAATTTGAAAAGTAAAAAATAAATCCTTAAAAAATACATTTGAAAATAATAAATCCCTTACACGCATAATTGAATTCATAGAAGTATAAAAATTTAATTTACACAAAATATAAACTCTCTTAAATTTAATAATGAAATAAATAATACTTGGTTTTGAAAATAATACTTATTTAAATATGTCTGGTAAAAGTATTTTTAAATTACACATATGTTTATATAAATCGTAATTCAAAATCAAGGGTATATAAGCATAGATATAATAATTTGAAATTGAATGTAAAATTTCCCTTACTTGAATTGCTAGAACAATAAAGAACTTCTATTGTTGTGGACTCCAAATTGATTTTCCCATAATTTCATTTACACGCTTAAACCCCACTGTGTGGTGTTAATAAAATGAAATAAGGACAAAACTGGTGAAATATCAAAGTGCCGATAGTGCAAACAAAAAACTAAAACAATAAAATTGACATAATCAATTTGATATTATCATAGGCGGAGCCAAACAAATTTCATTTTATTAATAGTCTAAAGAAAATCATGAAACATAGATATGAACATTATAAAAATACCAATTTACAAGTAATATAATTGATAACCACAAATGAAATCACAGGACAGTTATTAATGAAAAGGATAGAAAAAATGGAAACATGCCACTGATGAAAAATGATAGTAGAAGAAAAATCGACATATAGGTATCTAACACTAGATCCATACATGCAAACACCTACCTCACACTAGGTAGAAGAAGATCCAAAACTTCATATCTAGATTGCTTCAGATCCCTAATTGTGACCGAAGCAAGTTGACACCGCTCAAACTAAAAAACCCTCGTCGGTGGCTCGATCAGATGCCTCACCGATGTTCGGTCCCCATCAGCTTGGTTCGAACTATCATCACAACTCATCTCCCATAAAGAGATCTACTTGGATTTACTTCCTCTCCCTAGATGAATCCCCCTAGCTCGAACTGCTTCTTCCCCAAAACGAGACCCGTAGGTCGATGCCTCATAGATGGACCCCCTTAACCCCATTTCAATTTCACCTTTTTCTTAAAACATGTTTTCATTTTTTCTTTATGTATTTCATTATTTATAAATTTTAAACTCTATAAAACAAACTTAATTTGTGTATATATATATATTCCTTATTTCATTTAATAATAAAAATTTAACAATTTTCATAATTCAAAAATGATTAACAAAATATAAATCATATTATTTTTATTGAAAACATAATTTATGATAATATTATTATAAATCTTGTTCTTATAATTAGTTTATATAAATTAAATTATTTATAAATTATATTTTGGTGTCAAATTAAAATGCACATATTTTATAAAAAATATTATTTCATCCGAAAATTATTAAACAAAGTCACTTTAGTTTTTAGAATAGGTTTATTATATCAAAATACATTTATATTGTTTTCAAAAAAGATTATTTATAATCCTTTTAAATAAAAGATTTATATTTTAAGAAAATTTAATCAAAAGAATATATTTATAATAAAATATTATTTTAAAATAAAATCATGTTTATAAAAACCATATTAATTTATTATCAAGTCCTATTTCTTGAAAATATAAATTTATTTAAAAAATTATATATGTTATGAAAAATGTAAATTTCATAAAATTATAATTCAATGATTAAAAATATTTCATTATTACTTAGAAATTATGGTATGTTACATTATTCTTCAAACAAAAACTTAAAAATAATAATCTTGAATATGGATGAGATTGTCAAATAAACTCTTACCTCAAATTTGACTTACATTGTAAGTATTTTTAGACTCCTTTATATTAAATTAAATTTTATTATAATTATATAACAAATCCATATACTTAATTATAATATCATATATGACCCACTTATAATATTTCAATACCTGTTTATTAATAATTTTTTATTTAAATCATTGTTTCTAAATGTTAATTGTTTCATTTTTCATGTATGATTTGGTTCTGTAGTTTCATTTTTTGGATCTTACTAATGGTTCAATCATATCTATAATGTTAATCATGATATAAATGTTATATTTATTAATTATATACATATTTAGAATCATCCTTGAAATTTTGAGAAATAAAAATTAATTACACCATTCATGGAGATGGTAGGTCGTATGTACACAAGAATGTTGTTTTCACTTTTCAACGGATGGAACAAAATAATGGTAAACAATAATTCACCTTTATAGAATTATTATAATATCATATATATCATATATATTCATTAAATATATCCTTATTATCATCCATTTAAAGTGTAAATGAAAAATTAATCACATCACTTCATGGAGGTGGTAGTCCACACATACACATGAGAGACGTTATCATTTTTCAATGTAATGAAAGGTAAGAAGGTGGATGATATATTATAATTATAGAAACATAATTATGTCATAAATATTATATATATTAATTATTTCCATCTTTATAACCATCCAAGTAAAGTTTTTATGAAAAATGAATGATACCACTACATGGATATAGTAAGTCCTATGTATGCACGAGCAATGTTTCTCACTTTTCATAGGATGTAAAAGAGATATAAAATGGTTTTACCATAATTATAATAACATCTCATTATATTTATGATACCAAAGTTTTTATTTTAGAATTGTCACACAAGGTTTAGAGGAATCAGAAGAAGAAATAAATTTTAATGAGTTATAAATATGATTATTATCTCTTAGAAAAACCTCCTTTGGATCTCTTATTAAAGACCCTTATATTTTACTTCTAAGAATACCAATTTAAGGACACAACCTTAAATATTACATATTCTAGTGATTTTATACTAGAATTCACTTTATTTAATTACCAAATATATTTTAGGTTTATAGGTTTGGATAATTAGGAAAAAATCTTACATAGTAAACCCATACATTACAAGTGGACACTTATACTCAGTATCTATTTTTTTCATAAAACAAAAGTTTTTAAAATAAAATGTGAATTATTTTCATGATAAATCTTCACAATTTTATTCATGAACTCATACTTGTTCTTAATATCCATTAAACCCTATGAAAAACATTTTAAAACTTATTATGAGCTCAAAAATCTCAATAAGGTGCATAAAAAAAGAAAGAAATCATCAGTTTGTAAATACCTATAAAAATTTTCCTTTTTCAAACTAAACATTGGGTTCAAAATAAAAAATTTCTTATCTAGAAAATAAAATTTCCACAAAAATATTTCCATAAACATTTCATAATAAAATTTAAAGGGAAAATAAAATCCATATACTTTTCTTTGAAAACATGATAAACTCATGAAAACATTTTCAAAAAGTTATACTTCAAAGTAACATATTATTTCCCTTGAACATAAACTCAATAACTTTCATTTTGAAAACATGTTATTTCTATAAAATCATATCAAGAATAAATAAATAATATAGGTAAATTAGTGAATAATTTTATTATAATAATTAATTATGATATAACCCTCATGACTATCATAAAATTACCCTCATAGTTATACTTGTCATAACCCTCATGGTTATACTAGGATGTAACCACCCTAGTTACACAAGGAATAACCATCACGATCAACTTCCAAAATACCCAATGCATTGGGGGATATCATGGACCCACCCATATTTGGTTTATAATATAACCAATTTTCATCATAAAAAATTCCCAAGAACCATGACATAATCATAAAACATGAATGATTGCATCAAAAAAATATTCCTTAAAGAAACTCACTTATTTTAAAAGAATACTGCACAAATACGAAGGAAAATAATTTCTTTGAAAATATCCATTTAATATTATAAAATAATATTAAAAAAATTAAGGAATCATGGAATAAGTAAATTACTATCATTTTTTATAAGTTAAAAAAACATTCCTTTTTACATTTTTAAAAATAAACATTAAATGGGGAGTTTTAAAAGAAAGTCCCTTGCATTAAACCTTAAAAGGATCCTTTTTTGAAAACATTTAAGAGAAATTAGAAAATTGACTTTTTTTAAAAAAAATACATATAAATACATTCATAAAAATAATTTTAAAAATGTGTACATGAAATAGAATTATTTAGAAAATAAATCTATAAAACATTTAAAAAGAGGTTTTTAAGTTAAAGAGTCGCTTTCCTGGAGTCTGAATTGTCACTTATGCTATTTATCTTTATAAATAAACTTAGGTTAATTATTTACTTTCTTGAGAACCATTTTTAAGTTTATTAATAATTTTATTTTACTTATTACCATGTAATAAAAAATACTTAATTATTTAAGTTCACGTTAGATGTTTTGGCAATATTCGGTTCTAAAGTCCAAAATGACTTAGGTATGTGGAATATGGTCAAAGAGGTTATTATTCCATCATCTACAGAATAATAATCATGAAATAATTATCACTTTTATACATCAATTATATTTTTAAATCCATCCATTAAATATGTTTATGACAAATGAACTATGTTACAATCATAGAAACGGTAGGCAGTGCGTACACATAAGTAACATTTTCATTTTTTAATGATCATTTTGGAAAGAAGGTAAGTATTGTTTTATCTTTAAATAATGATTATAATATCATATATATAATATTAATCCTTTAAATATAGTTATACATATCATCCATGTGATGTGGTGATGAAAAATGAATCACATCGCTTAATGGAGGTGGTAGTCCACAGGTACACACGAACGACGTTATCATCTTTATGTGCATAGAAAGGTAATAATGTAAGTGATAAATTATATTTTAAAAATGATATATATGAAATGAATATAATACATAAACATTAATTCTATAATTATAACCAATCTTGATAGACGATGATGGAAAAAATTACATCGACTCACGAGATGGTAGTCTGTCGTACACACGAATGATGAATTATTTTCTCATTTGATGGAAGTGAAGATTAATATGGGTCATGAAACTAACATAATAACATATAATTATATATATAATACTATATTTATTACTTTAACATGTTTGAAGAAGATTTAGAGGATTTGGGAGAAGAAATAAAACAGAAACAGTTGATTAAAACCCATACCTCTTCTTTGGGAAACCACCTTTGATTAACACCTTAAGACCACTAAGGATGGAGTTATGAAAAAAATAATGCATCTATAATGAGTGGAGGAATTATAAGAAGATATTTGATTATATATTGGATGAATAAAAATGTTTTTAAAGTGTGAATAAATAAGAACAATAGGTACTCTTTTATAAGAGAGGGGAGGGACATTCTTGGAATTCTCAAAATATTAAAATATAAAAAGATGATTTTGAAGTCAAAGACTTTCAAATGGCCTATAAATGTATAGGGGGTGAAATTTTTTACCATATATTATCACCCTTATGATTTAAAATTTTTATGATTTTAAATAATTTAATAAAATATTAATTTCATAAAATATCATTATTTTCAAATTTTATACTATTCATTACTTGGAATTTAAAAACATCAAAAAAACAAGTCAAAATTCTAAAGAAATATTTTATTATATCATAAAAATGTAATTTTTATATATAGAATTCATGGATCACCATAAGTATCTCAAATTATATTTATTTTAATATTTTTAATATCATTTATTTTATTTTTCCATCAATTTATAATCATTGCATCATTATTGTGTAAGAATTTAAGGTAATTATATATTCCCTAAAAATTAAATATAATTTACCATTATGAATAAAATATTTTATATTTAAAAATAATATTTATGGTTGAACATATCCTTTATATAACCACATATTAAAAATGTTATAATTATTAAAAATAATAGTGTGACATCTTTGACTTTTCATTAAATAAAATTATATAAGGGTATTAATGTCAACCAAGTGGCTCCAAATGGTCATAAATTTGACCCATGGATAATTATAGTCAATAATTAATAATCCAATAGAATTAGGGAAAGTTTTAGGTTCATTTTTATATTCATAATGTCCCAAAATAAAAGGACATATTTACAAAAATTGGACGCATTGATTCCAAATATGGAATCTATTTTTTAAAATTCAAATCACATAAGTTTTATAATTTAATTTAAAATTAAAATGGAAAAACGAAATGAAAAAAAATTTCAGAAAAATTCCATTTTTAAATAATAAAAAAATTTATACTAAATTCAAGTATAAAATCCTTCTCAAAAATCATAATTGGATTATTTTAAAAAAAATTAAAAAATAAAATAAAGTTTTCAATAAAAAAATAATATTTTTCACTATTCCTTAAAAAACTATATTTTTAGATAATTCTTAAAAATTAATCCTAAGATAATTTTGACAATATGAAACCAAAAATAAAGATTATTTTTTAAAATAAAATTTCTAAAACTTCTAAAAATTAATTATAATATTCATTCATAAAAAAGAACATTTTTGAAGAAAATATTTTTCTGAAGAATAAAATGAATTTACAAACAATTATGTTAGTATTTTCTAATCAATTACCAATACATTTATTTTGAGTAGGATTTATATATTTATTTCATAAATCATTTATTTCTCTTCATACCCTCAAATTTAATTTATAGTTTATAATGGCCTCATTTTAAATAGCAATATTTAGTAGTTTATATTATGCTTAGTATTATGTATCTTATACACTATCAAACATAGTGTTTCCTTTTAAAATATCAGGTTGTTACATTCTCCCCCTTTTGAAAATTGTGTCCTTGCCATTTTAAACTTAGGTTCAGTAACTAGGTTTTGGCTTTCCAAAATACCTTCGTTGAAATCCCACATCATAAAAAGGATTATTAAAACTTCCACTTGATAAAGAGAAAAAAAGTATGAAGATCACCTAAGGTAACACGTACTAGGTTTCCATATAGGGAAACATGGACATGTAATAGAAAACTAACTCTAAAGGACTGATAGAGAGTGATTGAGAAAATGGTCATGATAAAGTTAACCACCACAAAATCATAAATCTCTAATAGGTTATGAGGACATGGATTTCTCGGTAAGAAAAGTAAAAAAATAACATTTTTATTTAAAGATCCTTTTCCTAGAGTTGAGGAATTAATTTAATTTATATACTAAAATAATAAGGAAATATACTTACTTTAAAATAGAGTTTCATCCTTTAATCAATTTCCAATGTAATCTCATATTTTTCTACAAATGATGAGTGTGATTTTTTTATGCCTGATGCCCTAGAATCAACTTCAACAAATCACAAAATCCAAAAAAGTTCCTCATATCTTTAGAAATTAACCAAAATATTTAGTAAAAGATAATTAAATTCTCTAAAAATAATAAACCTTTTATATAATTAAAATCTACCTTAATCTTCAAAATTAAACAGTAATACCCAATTTTTAACATTTATAATTCAAGAAATAATTATCATTTAAATTCCTCAAAAATATTCTAGACTAAGATTAAAATACAAAAATCAAAAGGATTTGATCATATAGTTTTCCAAGATAATATTAACATTTTTACCCAAATAACATCAATGACTCTTAAAATCTTATACCAAAATATAATTTCCCTAATCATATAATCTCCAATATGTTCTAATCATTTCCTTAATCACTATAAATCCATAATTAAATCATATATGCTTCAAAAATATAAATCATCCATTATTACTCAAATAAAATCTCATAGTATTTTTTTATCTTAATCAAATAGGATTCCAAAATTAGTGAGCATCTTCCAAAATCAAATTAATAACTTAATCACAAAATAATTTTCCAATACCATGGTTATCTATTTGATAAAAAATATGCCCCTGAAATCAACTTAACCTTTATCCATAAAATTGTTTAACTAAAAATAAAATTTCATATTGACCAGGACTTTATGTAAGCCAATGGTAGTTAATGAGCCCTTTTCACCCTTTAGTTATGGGTTTAAAACTCACAGCCTTGTCAGATGTGATGGGTTGTCACACGGTTTGTGGGCTGACCTTTTCTAAAGATATATAATTCTTATAACATTCTGAAAAATATGATAAAATTATTAAAAAAACTTAATATATCCAACATTTAATAAATTTTTTAACCGCAAATTTTTTTTCATACCTTTCATTTTACATCCCAAGATATAATAACCCATAATTACCTCAAAAATAAATGTCTCCAAAAATATCATTAGTCACCTTAAAATTTCATAACTTAAAACCTCAAAATCGGTTCCTAAGACATTGGTCTTATGATAATTCTTAAAAATATAAACCCTTCATGTTATCCCTAACTCTTAAGATAATCTCACTTGAAAAAATCCTAATCTCTATAGTTTTCTAAACCCTTCTCTAATACCAACTTTAAGGAACCGGCCTTAAACATTACATATTCTAGTGATTTTAGAAAAGAATTTGCTTTATTTAATTCTAAAATATCTTTTAGGTTTATAGGTTTGGAGAATTATGACAAAATATTACATATTAAACCCATGCATTACAAGTGTAAACATATACTTAGTATCCATTTTCTTCATAAAACAAAATTCTTTAAAATAAAACATGATTTATTTTCATGATAAATCTTCACAATTTTCTTCATAACCTAAACCTTGTTATTAATCTCCCTTAAATCCTATGAAAAAAAATTTGAAACTTGGTATGATCTCAAAAATATCAGTAATGGATATAAAAATAAATAAATAAATCATTAGTCTGTGAATACTTATAAAAAAATTCCTTTTCAAAATAAACATTTTTTTACCCAAGAAATCACGTATTCTGCAAAAATATTTCCATAAAACATTTAATAAGAAATATTAAATGAAAAATAAAATCCATATAGTTTTATTTGAAAACCTAATAAACTCATGAAAACATTTTCACAAATTTATACTTAAAAGTAATATATTTTTTACCCTGAACATAAACTTAACAACTTGCCTTGTGAAAACATGTTATTTCTATAAAATCATAGAAAGTATGAATAAATCATATGGGTAACTTGGGGAATCATTTTCTTATCATACTAACTTATGATGTAACCATCATGGATACTATAAAATAACCCTCACAATTTTACTTGACAAAACCATCACAGTTATACTTGGATGTAACCATTGAAGTTATACATGGAATAACCATCATGATCAACTTCCAACATACCCAATGAATTAGAGGGATGTCAAAGAACCACCTATATTTGGTTTATAATAGAACCACCCATCATAATAAACAATTCCAAAGAACTAGAACATAATTATAAAACATAAATGTTTGCATCATAAAAACATTCCTTGAGGAAAATCACTTATTTTAAAAGAATACTATGTAAATACAAAGAAAATAATTTTATTTAAAAATAACCATTTAATATTATATAATAATATTTGAAACATTAATTATTTATGAAAGTGGTAAAATATAATCATTTTGTATGAGTTAAAAAAATATTTTTTTGACATTTGTAAAAAGAAACATTAAAACATGATTTTTAAAAGAAAGTCACTTACATAAAACCTTAAAAATATATTTTTTTAAAAATTGAGATAAATTAGAAAATTAAATTTTTTTAAAAAAATTAAATATAAATAAATTCTTAAAAATAATTTTAAAAAAAATTATAGGAAAAATAATGATTTAGAAAATAAATCTTTAAAACATTTGAAATGAGTTTTTTTAGATAAAGAATCTCTTACCTTGAGTCTGACTCGTCGTGTACTCTTCTTATCTTCTTTAATAAACTTAGGTCAATTATTTACTTGATTTAGATCAATTTTTAAGTTTATTATTACTTTTATTTCACTTTTTACCATGTTATAAAAATTACTTAATTATTTAAGTTTATGTTAGATGTTTTGGTGATATTCAGTTCTGGAGTCCAAAATGACTAAGGTATGTGGACTATAGTCAAAGAAGTAATTATTACACCATATATAGAATAAAAATCATGAAATAATTATAAATTTTATAAATCAATTATACTTTTAAATTCATTAATTGAATATGTATATGAAAAATTAACTACGTTATAATTATGGAGATGGTAGGTCGTATGTATGCTTGAGTAACGTTTTCATTTTCCAATGATCATTTTTGAAAGAAGGTAAATATTATTTTATATTTAAAGAATTATAATAATATAATATATATCATAATAATTTTTTAAATATATTTATATATATTATCCAAGTGATGTGGTGATAAAAAACAAATCACATCACTTCGTAGATGTGGTAGTCCACACGTACACATGAATAACATTATAATTTTTCTATGCATGAAAAATGTAAGAATGTAAGTGATAAATTTTCTTTTAATAATGAAATATATGTCTATAATATCATATATAAATATTAATTCCATCATTATAACCAGTATTGACATACTTTTATGGAAAACGAATTACATCGGTTTGCGAGGCGGTAGTTCGCCGTACACACGAATGATGAATTCTTTTCCCATTTGATGGAAATAGAGATGGATATGGGTCATGAAACTAACATAATAACATATAAGTATATGTATGATATTGTAGTTATTATTTTATCATGGTTGAATAATATTTTGAGGTGGTGGGGGAAGAAATAAAACATAAACACTTTATTAAAAATGATACCTCTTCTTTGTGAAACCACATTTGATTAACACCTTAATACCACTAAGGACGGTGTTCTACCTAAAAAATTACTCTATAATGAGGGTAGGGATTCTAGGAATATATTTGGGTGTATATTTTCTGAAAAGAAAATTGTTTTTAAGAGTGAATAAATGATAAGAAGATGTTCTCTTTTATAAGAGAGGGGAGGGGTACTCTTGGAATTCTCAAAATATTAAAATATAAAAAAACTATTCTAGAGAAAAATAATTATAAATGGAATATAAATTCAAAGGGTATGAAATTTTATACCATATATTATCCTTATTGTGCTTTAATATTTTTATTATTTTTAAATAATTTAATAAAATATTAATTCCATAAAATATCATTATTATCAAATTTGATATTATTCATTACTTGGACATTAAAACATCAAAAAAACAAGTCAAATTTTAAAATAACTATTTTATTATATCCTAAAACTATATTTTTAATCTATATAATTCATTTATCACCTTATGTATCTCAAATTATATTTATTTTAATAATTTTAATATCATTTATTTGATTTTTCCATCAATTTAATAATTATTGAATCATTGTTGTGTAAGAATTTAAGGTAATTATTTATTCACTAAAAATTAAAAATAATTTACCATGATGAAGATAAATATTTTATATTTAAAAATAATATTTATTTTTGAACATATCTTTTAGATAAATGCATATTAAAAATGTTATACTTATTAAAAACAATAGTGTGACATCTTTGACTTTTCATTAAATAAAATACTATAAGGGTTTTAATGTCAACTAAGAGGATAAAAATGATCATAAATTCAACCCACAGATGATTATGGTCAAAATTTACTCATAAAATAGAATTGGAAAAAGTTTTAGGGTTATTTTATAATACTTATTGTATTATTTTTACCCTTAATTACCCGATTTACCCTTAACCATGGTAATAAAAATTACTAAGTTTATTGTTTATATTGTCCAAAAAAAGGACTAGTTTACTAAATTTGGAATAAATTATTAAAAATATTAAATCCATTTTTAAAAATTCATAACATATAAGTTTCATAATTTAATTTAAAATTAATCTAGCAAAACACAACGGAAAACGGTTTTTTAGAAAAATGTCATTTTAAAATATAAAATGTTTTTACACTAAATTAAAGTATAAAATACATTTAAACACCATAATTAGATTATTTTAAATAAAATTTAACTAATTAAAATTTAAAAATAATACAAAACATAATTTGTTTCTTAAAAAACTTTAAAAAATACATTTTTTAATAAAAATCAGTATTTTTCACTATTCTTTGAAAATCAATATTTTCATAAAATTATAAAAAATTCATCCTAAGAAAATTTTTAAAATATGAAAACAAAAATTAATTTTATTTTTTAAAATACATTTTATAAAACTTCCAGAAATTAATTATAATATTCATTCATAAAAAGAAAGAAACCCCATTTTTTAAGAAAACATTTTTTTGAAGAATGAAATGAATTTATGAAAAATTATGTTATTTTTTTATAATAAATTAATAATGAATTTATATTGATTGGGTTATATTTATTTATTTCATAAATAAATTATTTCTATTCATAACCACCAATTTAACGACTAGGTTATAACGGTCACATTTTAATTAATAATATTTAGTTGTTTGTTTTACGCTCGGTGTTGCGCATCTCATATGTTATCAAACATAGTGTTTCAATTATAAAATATAGTTATTTTATAAACAACACATCTATAATTTGGATGAGGATATTTTAGAGATATTTTTCAGAATTTTTTGAGCTATATGGCTCATGAGATGTGAAGAAGTGAGAGGAGGAGGTTCCCTTTTATAAATGAGGTGAGTGGTACACTTGTAATTTTTCAAAGTTTTAAAATATTATAAAGTCACTTTATTCAAAAAAAAATGGCTCTAAAATGAATCATATTCAAAGGTGATATTGTTAAAATCAAAATCCAACAAACCAATTGGTTTTCAGCAAGAGATTTGTTCATTTTAACCCTTATCCTTTAGTTTAACCCCTTTATTAACCATTTTTATCCTAACCATGGTAGAAACTTTTTTAATCATAAAGGGTTATAATTTTAATTATAAGGTAAAAATTGGAATAAATGACCAAGGGATAACATTTTTAACCTTATAATATCCACCTTTATTTATTTAATTTTTTTATTTTTAAATAATTTAATAAAATATTATTTTCATAAAATATCATTAATGTTGTTTTTGACATTATTCATTTAATTTTATATTAAATAAACCAATAAAAATGGTATTCAAATCTAATACTTTCACACATATATAATGTTTCATATTTGTATAAAAAATAGTGGGACATAATAATTTATCCAAATTAAATTTCTTTTAATATTTTCAAAATCATTTATTTTATTTTTCTATTAATTGATTAAATTTTGTATTGGTGTTGTATAAGTGTAAAGTAATTATTTAATCACTAAAAATTATAAATAAATTACCATAATTAAAATAATTTCATTATGAACAAAATAAAATTTAATATTCATTTTAAACATATTTTTATCTCTATGTGAATATAAAAGAGAAGTTTAAAGTCAAGAGAGTGAACATTTTTATTTTTCTTTATTTAAAATATTATATAGGTAATTTTCATGGATAAGTGTCCCATAAAAAAATATTGAACATAATATGTGAAGGGTATAAATCCCTTCATCCAATAAGAATTAAGAATAAAAATGGTGGCCTTATCATTTAGTTTTAATCTAGGTTAACCCGATTAACTCTTTTACCATAGTAACAATTTTTGTAATATTTTTAATATTCATTATGACCAAAGAATATCCTATGGTATGTGAATAATCCACTCAGAATGTACATATTTCTAGGTATGGTATGTTATTCTCAATGTCAGTTGATTCCCTAAGGCCTTCTATAAACCATGCCAAAATTACAATGTAAAATGTGCATTTCTATCAAATATGATGCTTTAGGGAACTTCATTTATGCATGAAATCTCATGGATATATATCTTTACCAACTCGTCTACTAATTGAGTCTCATGGATCAATAATAAATGAGAAACCTTCATTAACTAATTGAAAAATACCCAGATAGGATTACAAATACTTGGGTACTAGTTAACCCCATATCAAAGTCTATCATGACATCCTCCCACTTATAAATGGGCACTGGAAGTTTTTGGAGTAGTAAAGAAGGATGTTGGTTCTCGACCTTTATCCTTGGGTGGGTAAGGCATTGGGAACTAAATCTATAAATGTCCCTATTTATTCATAGACACCATAATTCTCTCCTAAAGTTGTGGTATATATTTTTCACTCCATGATGTACTTCCCACTTAGAGGTATGGAAGTATATCATCAAATCTTCCTTAATGAAAGTAGGGACTAAAAATATCTCATGTGCTAGGATCACATCATCACCATCCAATGACCACTCAGGTATCGAGTCACAACCTACTATTTGATCTTGCATCATAGCACACTCAGGGTTGTATTCCTAACCAACCTTAACCTGGTCTACTAAGAAAGATGTTACCACAAATAGATCACATGTCATTGATCTATGGACCTTGGAAGAATCCATCCTCCAATAGGATAACAAGATCATTAGGAACCACTACTCCTATAAAGTCCATTAACCAATATCTTGAGCCACCTACATCTTCGACTAAGAGCACCTATAAAAACCTTACCTTTACTTGGTGCATAAGCCATCTCAAATTAGAATTTATGCAGGTACTCTATCCAATGCCTATACCTCAATTTCGGGTCCCATGATGTGAAGATGTAGAAAAGGATCTTATGGTCTGTGAAAAAAAACCTCTCACTAAATAGATTTTGTCACCAACACTTCAAAGTGTGGACTATGATTACTAACTCCAATTCATGGATAAGATAGTTCCACTCATAGAGTTGTAGTTGACATGACCTATAAGCTAATAATTTCTCCCTCTACATCAGTATGCTTCCAAATCAACACCTGATGCATTGAATTATAAAACATAACTAATCCTTGGCTTGGGAAGTATCAATAGTGGAGTTATAGCCAACCTTAACTTCATATCAAGAAAATATTCTTCACACTGGTCCAGCCACTAAATCCTTACTCCCTTCTTTTTCAATGCAATCATGGGTGATGATAAATGGGAAAATTATAGGATAAAACTTTATTAGTATCCTGCTAAACCCAAAAATATCATGATCTCAAACACATTTTAGGGATGTAACCAGGACATCACTACCTTGAATTTCTTAGGGTCCATAGATATACATGTCTCAAAAACCACATACCCCGATAATTTCACCTACTAAATCCAAAAGTTACACTTCCTCAGATTCATGTAAAGTTGATGTGTTCGAAGTGTACTCAGTACTATCTCAAGATGTTTGTCATGCTACTCTAGTGTCGGTGAGTAAATGAGGATGTCTTCAATGAACACCATAATGAATAAGTCAAGATATAGGTGGAATATCTTGTTCATGAGATCCATAGACATTTTTGGTGCATTCTTCAATACAAACAACATCACTAAGTACTTCTATAGACCATTAATACTCCAAAATTTCATCTTCATGATTTCCTCCTATTTCACTTGTAACCAATTATAGACTTATTAGAGATAAATGCTTGAGAAGCATTAGGATCCCTGTAATTGATTGAAGATATCATTGATCCTGGGAAGATAATATTTTTTATTCATTTTCACATGGTTTAGCTTCTTGTAATCTATCTAGATTCAAATACTACCATCCACCTTATTGGTTAACAAAATATGTGTTCACCACGACGAAGTACTCAAACTGATAAAACCATTCTCTTTTAAGTACTTGAGTCATAACTTAAGTTCATTGAACTCGACTAATTTCATATGATAAGGGTGAATCAAAATGGTATGCACACCTAGCACGAGTTGTGTCTCAAACTCAAATACTATATCAGGTGTAAGTCCTATGAATTCATATGGAAAGACTTCTTAAAAGAGATCCACAATTGGATGAAAGGACGAGGGGTTGTCACTAATCTTATTCAAAGAGAAAATATCACAATCTACATTATGATCATCCTATACCGACTCAAGTATGGACTAACTCTACCTTATCCTAGTTCCCATTCTCTATTTATCACATACGTCTCTCCCTTAGGTAAATTAAATGATACTTATCTCCTATAGAAATAAATGTGTGCTCGAAAAATACCCAGCCAGTCCATGCTAAGAATCACATCAAATATCTTCATCTATAGAATCATGATGTCCCACATATGTCCATAACTATAAATTACTATAGTACACTTTTGGAATCACTAAATAATTCTACTTTCATTCCTGATGGTTTATTAATTGAAATAAACTCAGAAAAAAACATTTTAATGTACCAACTTTTCAGTGAGGTGTGTTTTCTTTTTTGTTTTGGTTAAAACTAGCCTAAGGGTAGGACAATTTGATTATGGAAATAGGGTAACAGTAGGGATGGAACTTGGATGAAAACCAACTACACAACATGTATTTAAACACATGGTGTGTATTTAAATACATGATGGGAACTTGGATGGCTAGACTAGGTTCGTGATGTGTAAGGGTTTTCCCTAGAGGGGGAAAACCTGACCTTTACATGGTGTGTAAGCTTACATTCCATGTAAATGACTAGGGTATTTTTTTAAAGGAGGTAGGGACTCTTATTTTTTTATAGAAGATGCCCTCCTTCTCTAGTAAGAGTAAATTAAGAGAACCCCTCCACGCCACACCTTGGTTCTACCAGAACTTCTCCATCTGAGCATCATTTACTTCACTATCGAGTGAATTAGATCTACAATAGTAATATCCTCACTCATCTTCCTTCCTTCCATAATTTATATTCCAATATTATACACTATTTTAGTGTAATCTCATTTTCCCTATTTTCATGGTTTTCATGTATCATTCCAATTTATCCCATTATATCTTGATTCAAGGGCCAATACTAGATGAGGATAACACTACAAGCTTAAGGTAGGTGGACTAGCTATTTTTTATAAAGTCTCATTGTATTTATATTTTTTTTCATGTGTCGCACGATGGAATCCTTCGGTGTCACCTCCATAAATCTTAATTAATTAAATTAAATTTTTATTCATTCTTATCGTGGTCTTAGCTAATGGAAAATCAATATTGTTGGTTGATCAGTTTGTCATGTGCCACCCCTATAGGTGTGACCTTAAGGGATAAAATGCCCCTTTTTCTTAATTTGTTAAATAGACTTTTAGGTGTGTTTTTTACTTATAATAAATACATTAGAATGTGAAATAATCTAATGGAATATGTTTGACCATGATTTAGGACCCTGTGATTTATGCCATAGTTTGAATTTCTTGAATTAAATGATTTGGAAAACTTGTTAATAATTCTTGGGTGGTATGGTATGAGTTATTGTTAACCATAACCTTCCCTCTACTTAAGTTGAGGGAAATACAAGGGTCCCAATTTTAGGATGCCTTATACGGTCTCATCATTATTCATAATTAGAAATGGGAATGATTATAAATATATCGAGAGCGATACTTGGATTACTATAGAATTTCGTGGATGGGATTACTGGTTAGATTACTTATTTCTTGTGAGAAATAATGGTTCCCTAAGGGGATGTCTTGGATATGATTTATGGTCTATATGGTTACACCATCCATGAGCAATACTTGTTCCCCTATGTGGTACACCTAGGATGGGATTATAGGGTCATGCTTTACACCACCTTGAAAGTGATACTTGGGATGCCTTTATAGATCACCTTGGATGAAATCTTATGATGTTGGGTATTTTTAGTGATCCCAGTGTGATACTTAGGTTCCTAATTACAGTTCTCCTTAGAGGGGCATAGAATACTGCTTTATTAATTTTTAGTGATGCCTTCTATAAAAATTCATAAATTCTAACCTATTAAATTAAAGGATGCATCCACCCAGCCAAATATCATTCCTGGGTTCAGTCCTATCATGATACATAGTTTATAATGACCCATTTAGACACCATATCATACTTATAAAGGTTCAACTTGGTTCAGATACATACATCTTAGGTCGAAGTAGGTAGTTTCGGTCAAGTATGCATGAGGCACTCAGTTTTATGTATTTATTTATTTATTGCCTTGAATTTATTATGTGACTGCACACTGGTCATTTTATAAGCATGAACTATATTATTCTAGACACTTTTTGTGGTATCCTACTAAGTATATATCACACCCTACTCAGGCTGCCTTTGGTACTCGAGCAGACTTCATGGTTGTAAGTACAAAAAATGGAATCACCCAAATTCTAATGTTTGATTTTTAGTGCTAAGATGGAGAATAGCAGGAGAGTACCTAGCTTATTCTCATGATTCTAGTAGAGGAAGCTTTTGGACTTTTTTATTTTTGTTTAGAATATGGTATATGTATGGTCCCTTGTATCTCGTGCACTTCATTTTTGTATAGCTACATGACATGATCATCATCATTTTGTATCTATTTATGATTTAGATTTTTTCTATTTATTTATACTAGATGATTTAATTTTATTATTCCACTACTTCTTGTCCTTTTTTTATTTCACTAATTATCATATTTATATTAACATCATGTTACACTCTTAATCATGAGGAAATTGTCTCCCCATAGACACACCCTAGGCCATCGTTATTAGTTGAAAACCTATAGCGTATGAAGAGGTGCACTTTAGGTCATGTGGCCAACCATCATAGGGCATTTCTTAGTGGATTCTGGGGTGGGATTCTACAAATTGGTATAAGATCTTCCTTTTACAATTTTATTACTATTTGGGTATTAGATATGAGACTAGGATGTGTCAAAATTTGGTAATGAGCATGTACCCGGGAATAGATAACCCACGTATATGGTATAAATACCCACTCTTCTCATACATGGATATTTCATATAGATATATGAATATTCATTACAAAATATAACAAATCCACACCAGAACTATACAGGTTTGATGTATTTGGAAACTTGGAAACATAAACAACTGGTTCATAAAACATCTACATTATCTCTCGCTTATTCCTTCATAACTATAACCCTTTTTTACATATCATACTTAATACTTTTCTTCATATATTGGGGTAAATAAATAAAAGAAAAGGTTGAGCTCATATGCTTAGTAAGGATAAACATAGGTGATATCAATTCATGATCATATGAAAGCATAAGATAAGAAAAGGTTATGTGATCATGATCATAACTTACAAAGTTCATACCCAACCTATCATATATCATAAACATGATTCATGGAATAAATATTATCATTTAAAAAAACATGGACCTTAAGAGTGATAAATCATTATAAATCAATCATGATCCATAAGATCATGTCAAAAAAGTGTGGCTCCATTGTAACTATATAAAACCATATCACATGTCAAGTTTAATTACCAACACCATCAATATAGTGGATCAGTACATACCTGTTTTCCATAAAAGATCAGTATGCACATCTTATCCATAGTATATGAGGATGCATCTATTTCTCATTATAGATCAAGCCCATCGACTTGTTTCCCATGATAATATCATGAGATATTAATCTTTACCAAATGTATTATAGGGTGATATAGGTCTCACCCATCACATAATAAAATCCATACTTATGTGTTCCGTGTGATCATAAATCATCCATCATATCAAAACCCATGAAAAGAAATGGGTTTCATAAACATTTCATCATATCATAACTCATGGAAAAGAAATGGGTTTCATAAATATCATGTCATCGTAAACATAAACCATAGATAAAGAGAATAAGGATAGTATACTTTAATATTATCCCCATTAAATAATAAGTAACATCAAATAATGTTATCTTAGATGGAAAATAAATTTTAAAGATCGCATGAAATAATTCTTGAAAAAAAATAACCTTTTCATTTTTAAATCATCTCTTTTTAAAGAGATGAACAATTATAAAGGAAAACATTTTATTTGAATAGAACCTTGTAATATTGTAAAGTAAACATCAAAGAATTGATTCATAATGATGGTGGGAAGATATTCTCATGATGTATAAGTTAAAAAAATCCTTCAGTATTTTTGTTGGAAAAGTCACAAAGAACCTCATTTAGAAAAAAACAAAAAATAATCCATTCAAACCATTTTGTAAAAAGTAAAACAAGAGTAAAAATGCATTTAAAAAATCATAAGAGTATAGTAAAAACATTTTAAGAAAAAATTTTAAAAAAAATATACATATAATAAAAAGATAGTTTAAAGGGAAATTTTAAAAGCATAATTTTTAAAAGAAAGTCCCTTATAAATATCATATCATTGAAGTGAGAATTAGTCAAATGAATATATTATGTTTATAAGATTTAAATACACATAAAATAATTTTAAATACAACATAATATAATAAAAATTCATTTCACACATAATCTTAGCATGAAATAATAAATTAAGTAGAATTTTAACCTAATGAATGAAAATTGAGTTAATAAATTCCTTATTACTTTGTAATCAGCTTAATCATATGCCCCATAAAAGTAATAATTATAACATGAAACGTTAAATGCAATATATATAATGATATTAATGATATTATATATCAAATGACAACATATACACCACTTAAAAGGAATAAGTGGTGAATAAGTCATATGTCTCGCAGAAGTAAAAGTGTTATGAGGAACCCTTACCTCACACTTCCCATTAGTTTTTCATACTTTAACCTCATGTAAAAAAATAATAAATAATGTTATTAGTTCATTAAATAACTATATAAATATTTATAATACCATATATGATACTTTTATAACATCTTACCAAACTTTAATTAATAATATTTCATTATTTTTATTATTCTAGGTGTGTTTGTTTCATGGTTTCATGGTCGTTTCATCTGTGTATAATTATGGATTTTATTTTAAAATGGAAATAAAACTCTAGAATTGAAATGAAATGGTATTAATGCACTTAAAAAATTTTAAAAGGTACCATATATCATTTTTCTTTCTGTTGTGAGGATAATTCATTTGATAAAATGTTAATGATGAGTGTTTATTTTATTTTAGATTTTTTTTTGACCATCATGAACTAGTTTCGTTTTATTTAATATTATGAATCTATATTAGTTATAGAATAAGAAATAGTTTATAATATACCAATTAAAATATTATTTTACCATAATAATATTTTTATGACTAACCTTGAAGTTGGTAATGGAAAACAAAAAAAATCATTATCCATAGAGCCACATAATTTAGAAAATTGTTTTATTTCTTTGAATAAGTAGAGATAAAAAAATAGATGGGTATAAGATATTTCATTAGGAATATATCATTCTAGTATATAAATTATACTGGATTTATATGTGATTAGAGTAGAAATGATAGGGTTTGAAAGATATTTTAAAAGCTTCAAGTCTTGTGAGGAGAAAGGGGGTGGTGAGGGGTGGTATTTATACTTGACGAGGGGTAGTTTTATGTGATTAAATAATGATTATTTTATATTTAAAGAAAACCGCATTTGGTTGGAATTAATTCCAATAAATTTGGTTAATAAATAATGTTATAAAGTATCGTTAAGGTTTATAAACACATAAAACACCAATTTAATTTTTTAGTTTTTAGGTATTTTAATCTTTTATCTTTTAACTTTAACTGTAACATTATTTTACATATATTACGGTAAATATTTTTTTACCACGGTAACTTTTTTATGCCTAAAAATGAAAATGACCTTATAACATAATTTGGACCTCATAATTGCAAATATATAATCCATTTTTAAAAATTAAAAACATAGAAGTTTCAAATTTATATTTAAAATTAAACCATCAAAATGCAATGAAAAACAATTTTTTTAGAAAAATGTGTTTTTTAACCCAAAAATGTACTTATACGAAAATAAGGCATAAATATTTTTTAAATGTAATTAATCAGATTATATATAACTAAAAGATTATTAATTTACTTTGATTTCAATTTAAAATTATAAAATGACTTTTAAATATAAAGAAAATCATGGTTCTATAAAAATTGGTATTTTTTACTATTCACTAAAAAATTAAACTTTTCAAAAAATTATCCAAAATTAATCCTAATATAACTTTAAAGTGATTAATCTAAAATTATTTTCATTTTATAAGATACATTTTCTAAAAGTTTCAAAAATTAATTATATTTATTTCCTCATAGAAAGTAATAAAAATCGATTTTTGAAGGAAACATATATTTAAAGAACAAAATGAATTTACTAAAAATTATGTACATATTCATAAAAAAAATAATTAATTCATTAAAAATGAGTTGGAAAATTATATATTTCACAATTTGGTTGATACTATTCATTCCCTCCAATTTAACGAATAGGTTATAATGGTCGTGTTATTATAATAATATTTTAGAGTTTGTTTAAGCTCAGTGTTCTATGCAACGTAAGCTATCAAAGAGATTAAATTTATTTAAAAAAAATACACATACCATAAAATATTGGGGTATTACATAGGTGAAACCCAAATTTCCTAGGATGGTTTATTGTTGTTCTAGTTTTTTCATGTTACAGTTATACTCATTTCACCATTGGGTAAAGCACATGTTTTGTGGCATTAAAATTATTGGTATTAGTATTATTGTGGACTATTTTCCTTGTCCTGGAACAACAAGAAGGTTTAATTACATGAATCATATTATCTACTATAGGACTTATATGCCATGCATTTTTTCATGCCACATTTACTTTCTACGTGCACTGCATGCTGCATATAGTTTGTGGCTGGATAATTATATATGGAAATGTACTAATATTTCTTGAAGAGATAAAATAAGTGGATTAATTAAAGTTCCCACATAAATCTAAACATTTTTTCCCAAATATATTGATGATGACACCTTAATTAAAAAATTATGTCACGTTTGATTCATGGACCATTAGTTCTATGGATTGAAATATTAGTTAATTTGATTATTTAAATGCTAATTATAATTTATAATTAGGAATGGTAGTTAATTCAATCAAATCATTATATATGACCTATTTAATCCTGATACCAGATGTAAAGGTTAATCCATAGTTACTTATTGTACCAATTTAATTTTATAATAAGTATGGGCCATTATAAATTGGGAATAGTGATGTAAATAACTAGACTATGATATCTATATGAAAATAAATGAGTATGAACTTAATAAATTTAAATTCTTAAAATGAAATATTTACCACTAAATGGGGATTCCAATTAAAAAGTAAAGGATGTTTTCCTCTATACCTTAAAATTTATACTATATATATCGGAACCTCTGTTGTGTTGTATGATAATTTACCCTGACTCGTCCATAGTAGTGGGTAGTATGTAGTCTCTCCTATGATTTGTGGTGATCTTTCTTATCACCTAGACTTGGCTTTTAGAGCATAAAGAGAGGTGTGAATCATTTATAAGAAGTTTGTGTACCTATCCTTTCCTTATTTTATTGTTTCCTATATTATGAGGTTAAATATTATATAATGTATGTGTTTGTAAATTATATAGTTATGACGCCATGATGTCTCCAAGTTATATTCCAGGAGGGTGGTGACGACTAAGCCCTGGAGGTGGTGAGCCCTGAGCCACTAGTATTACCTCCTGTAGTTCCCCCTGAGGCCCCTCCTATTGATATTACATTGTGTGTTGATTCTTAGTTATGATATAGCTTCTTCTACTTCATACAGTCTATATAGAGATCTTCGCAACCTACCCCTACTATGGCAGAGTTGATGTGGGAATTCTAGCAGCAGCATCCTCTCACCTTATAGATAAATGGTGGTCCTTAGGATACTAAGTCTTGGATAGAGGCCCTGATTTCAATATTTGAGAATATATAGATGCATCCAGAGTGGAAAGTTAATCTCACCACCTATATGATTCATGACTCCACCAAGCGTTGGTGGGATGTCATCTCTTGGGTTGATCATCATCAGGCTATGGTTTAGGCAGACTTCCAGATATCCTTCTATGATTACTTCTTTCTGCATACTTTGATAGAGTACCATGCCAGATATTTTACACACCTAAAGTAGGGTTCCATGTCCATTATGGAGTACTCAAATTGTTTCACTGAGATTAATCATTTCATGCAGATTATGACCAGTGACAAGTTGACAACTGTAAGACAATTTAACGATGGGATCATGTGTGCCATATGATCTCAGGTGAATGTTTTTCGATTAACCACTATTTTAGTGATAGTGAACCATACCCTCATCACTAAACGGAACTTGAGGGAAGTTGTAAATATGATCCAGGGTGGTTTATCTTTGAAATAGGGAGACGATTTTTCCAGTGGTGGGAAATTCCGTTTATAGGGTGCATGTGGTGAAAGTATCAGCTATATGAAACATACCAACAACTATGTAGTGTGTCATCAGTGTGGTTGGAAAAGTCACAAAAAGCTATAATGTATGAGTATCTCATTTGAGTGTCAATATTGTATAAGGATTGTTCACCTTTAGTTCTTTTTTTAACTTTCCCTCTGGTATCTAGTGAGAAGGGATCTATACTGATATTGTATTCAGGTACAGGACTTGTAGCTCTACGTCAATCTGGGAGTTAGTTTACTATTATATGATTAGGATTAGGAGGTGGTTATGGCCAAGGTAGTTGAAATTTAGAGGTTTATTTACAGCAGAGTAGAACTTCTTAGTTCAGTTAGTTTTCATATTAAGGTTTTAGTTCAAACCATGTCTATGAAGTGCATCCTACACCCAAGGAGTAGCGTCCATACCCTTCTAAAGTAAAATATTATATTCTAGTAGCCTTTAATTTTGTTTATACCTTATTTTATAAAGGTAAATCACACTATTTTATATCTATGGAATTATGTAAAGTCTAGGCCTAGAAATAAATTACTTCTACGAGGTAATTAATCTCGAAACGCCAATAGGGATTCAGTTAGAAAGTGTACGCCGGTGAAAGGAGTTTCCCCTTGAGATAGGTGGGTACCATTTCTTGTAGAATTTTTTTTTCCCTTGATATGAAAAACTTCTATGTCATTCTTGGGATGGATTGGTTGGTTTCATACCATGGCCATGTTTATTTCTATCAGCATAGGGTGTCTTTTATATCACCTAATAGCAGCACTTATGTTCATAGGGTCGAATGGGATGTTCGGGCGAGTTGATCTATACCTGATCATCATGGGTTGGGTAAAGTGATAGTTCATATGGATAGTCTCTTTATGAGCGATTAGGGAATGAATTATATAGAATTATCTCCTATGGTGGATCATTTCAAGGACTTCTTCCCTAGTGAATTATCTGGTTTTCCTCTTATGAGTTGGGTGGAATTCATCATTGAGCTAGTACTGGGAGAAGCACCAGTGTTCATTCCTCCTTATAGGATGTCACTTATTAAGATCCAAGAACTCAAGAAGTAGTTGGAAAACTTTTATGTTAAGGTTTTTATATGACCCAGTACTTCTTCATGGGGTTTACCTATCCTTTTTTACAAGAAGGTAGATGGTACCCTTAGGTTGTGAATGGATTATCGGGTTTTCCACCTATTTTTTGATTCATTTGTGTTAGTCTTTGTGGAAAACATATTGGTGTATTATTTTAATTGAAAAAACCATGAAAAAAATATTGATATCATGATTAATACACTGAGATATCACCAGATGTATTCTAAACTCACTAAATAACACTTTTTTATATATAAAGTTCACTTATTGGGTCAAATCATTTTATAGGTAGGAGTATCTATTGACTCGTAGAAGGTGAGAACCATAGTTTCCTAGGAACAGGCCGATAATGTATTTGAAAAACATAGTTTATTAGGGATGGATGACTATTACAGGAATTGTATTCCTTATTTCTCATATCTAGTGGTGCCGGTTACGATCTTGACTAAAAAGGGTGTGAAGTTTTTATGGTCTAAATATTGTGAGACAGCCTTTTAGGATTTGAAAGGGAGACTAAATTTAGCAATGATCATGATTCTTCCAAATCCATGAAGAAGATATATATTTTATTTTTATGCTTTAGGAATCATGCTAGAAGCATTTTGGTTATAGGGAGATCGGGTTGTAATATACAGGTCTCACCAGCTAAGACCTCATGAGCGGAATTACACTACTCACGACCTCAAGCTAGTAGTCATGGTTCATGATTTTCACTATTTGAGGCCTTATCTATCATGGGAATGGTTCATCATTTACAAGAACCATAAAATTCTCAAATACATTTCCACACAACCTAATTTGGATCTCAGGTAGCACAGGTGGGTAGAACACCTTCAGTTGTTCGACTTTGATCTTGATTATACACCTGAAAAGGGGAATGTTGTAGTTGATGCCCTAAGCTAGAAGACTTAGGAATAGGTCATCTAGTAGGACAATAGTGACTAGAATTTTATGGCCTTATTTTTTGAGATACACCTGGAGGTTTGGGAGTGTCATGGGAAATCGGTTCTAGCATCTTTAGCAATGACATACTCCCTTATGGAACGGGTAAGGATGAGGTAGCTTTCTGATCCTGAAGGTGTAGTCCTAATGGAAATTTTCTCTGGTTAGGACCCACCTCTTGATTGGGTTATCAATGATTATGAGATCCTACACTTCCATGGATGTATCTAGGTCCCTACAGATATACGAGAAGAGTTTATACGGGGATTTCATGCCTCTTATTGGGCAGTTCACCCTGGTCTCACCAAGATGTACTGAGAAATACGTCATTAGTATTGGTGTTCAGGTATAAAGAGTCAGATTGTAGGTTTTATCATGATGTGTTCCACCTATTAGTAGTTGAAGGATGAGCATCAATGGCCTGCAGTACTTCTATAGCCTCTATCCATTCCTGAGTGGAATTGGAGTGACATCCCTATGGATTTCATGATGGGAGTGCTGAGATCCCCTTAAGGTAGTGATTTAGTTGGGTGATCATTGATAGGTTGACCAAGGCCACACACTTATTACCTATCTAAGCGACCTTCTCAGTTGATGAGCTTTGGAGGCTTTACATTCATGTGATTGTACGCCTTCATGGTGTTATCCACTCTATCATATCAGACTGAGATGCCTGATTTACATCATAATTGTGGAAAGGGATGCATAATGCATTGGGTTCATTGGTGACCTTGAGTATAACATATCTCCCTCAGACCGAAGGGTAGACATAGTGGATGATATGGGTGTTAGAGGACAAGATTCGGGAATATGTCCTTGATTTTGGAGTTTCATGGGAAAAACGCCTACCTCTAGTTAAGTTTGCCTATAATAATAGTTTTTAGGAAACAATTCAAATGGATCCTTATGAGGCCCTTTATAGTAGGTTGTGTGGGTTACCCCTGTGTTGGTTAGAGGAAGGTGAGGTAGAACTACTGGGTCCTCGTCTCATTTAGGAGACTTAAAAGCAGGTATATATGATTCAAAAACATATGGATATAGATCAGTCTAGAAAAAAGTATTATACTGATCGTCATCTTCGAACTCTAGAGTTTAAGGTGGGACATTAGGTATTTCACTGAGTTTCACCTAGATTGGTTTATAAATAGATTCAAATATAGGTAAAATCTATCTCATTATTATGTCTGGCCTTTTGAGATCATGGGGGAGTCAGGTCGGTAGCCTATCGATTTCAATTACCTCAAAGGTATTGTTCCATGCATGATGTCTTTCATGTATCGTAGATTTTTCATTATTACTCTAACCCATCGCATTCATTTGATCCAGAGGATGTTGATCTAGAGTCAGATTCATCCTTTAAGTATCATCTGATGCATATCATTGATCAAAGCATTAAGGCTCTCCGAGGTAGGTCAGTTCCTCTGGTATGAGTTATATAGAAGTGTGACCATGTATAAAAAGATACCTAGGAGAGAGAGGTTGATATATGTGCTTAATGGCTAGAACTTGTCTCAGATGATTATTTATGATCCTTATAAGTGAAACTTGGGGATGAGTTATTTTAAGGAGGGTAGGTTGTGATATCCTAACTTTTTAGCAAGGTAAGTTTTTTTTAGTTTTTTCTAAACTCAAAAGTATGATTAAGGATGAGTCGGTTTACTTCTATAAAGCGGGTAGTAGTATGGATGGAACCTGGATACAGACCAAATAAAAAAATTTAATTTAAATACATGGCATGTATTTAAATACACGATGTGAACTTGTCTAGCCATACCCCATTCATGACGTGTAAAGGTTTTTCCTGGAGGGAAAAAACTCAATATTTACATGGTATGTAAATCTTACATGCCATGTAAATTCCTAGGGCCTTTTTTCTAAAAATAGTCAGGGCCTCTTATTTTTTGATAGAACGCACCCTCCTTCTCCAACAGAAGCCATGTGAGAGAACCCCTCACGCCTCACCTAGGTTCCGCCAGATCTCCTCCTTCTGAGATCTATTTACTTCACTGTATGGTGTGTTCGATCTACAATAGTAAGATCCTAACTCCTCTTACTTCCTTAATTTTTTTATCTTCTCATATTATGTACTATTTTGGTGTGAGATCATATGACCTATTTTTAGGGGTTTCTCCTATTCTTTTGATTTATCCTATTTGATCTCAATTCAAGGGTGGATACTAGATGGGGAGAGCATTTCAGGATTAAGGTAGGTGTTCTATCACTTTTTCCTAAATTCTTGTTGAATTTATATTTTTTATCATGTTTCATATTCCTAACTCTTCCATTGTCACCTCCATAATCCTAATTAATTAAATTAAATGTTCATTCATGCTTAATGTGGTCCTAGATAATGGTGAATCAACATTGTTTGTTGATCACCTTGTCGTGTTCCACCCCTATGGGTGTTCCCTTGAGGTCTAAAATTCCATTTTCTCTTAATTTATTAAACCACCTTTTGAAGTGTATGTTTTCCATGTAATAAATACATTGGAATGTGAAATAATCTAATGGAATATGTTTGTTCATGAGTTTGGCCACTATTATTTATTCCATATTTATAATTGCTTGAATTAAATAATTTGGAAAACTTGTTAATACTTATTGGGTGGTATGGTATGAGTTATTGTTAACCATAACCTTCCCTCCACTTAAGTCGAGGATGATACAAGGGTCCTAATTTAAGGATTCCTTGGACTGGCTCATCATGCTTCACAATTATAAAAGTTAATGATTATAAATATGTCATGAGTGATACTTGGATTCTTATGGAATTCCTTAGATGGGCTCACCAAGAATATTACTTACTACCCGTGAGTGATATTGATTCCCTAGGGGAGATACCTTGGATGGTCTTAGTGGGTGATATGGTTACACCATACACAAGTGATACTTGGCCCCCTATATGGTAAACCAAGGATGGGATTAAAGGGTCATATTTTACACCACACCAAGAGTGATACTTGTGATTCCTTTATAGATTGCCTTAGACGGACTCTTACGATGTTGGGTATTTATATTTCTCCCTATGTGATACTTAGGTTCCTTATTATGGTTTACCTTGGATGGGCCTAAGATACCACTTTATTAAATTATACTGATTCCTTATATAAAAAATCCAGAAATGCTAACCTAGTAAATTAAAGGACACATCTACCAAGCCAAATAACATGCTTGGGTTCAGTCCTTTCATGATACCTACTTTATGATGACCCATTTATACACCATATCATACTTGTATAGGTTCACCTTGGTTCATAGATATATAGCTTAGTCCAAAGTAGGTAGTGTCAGTTGGGTATCCATGAGGCACCCAGTCTAATGTATTTATTTATTTATTTCCTTGAATTTATTATATATTGGCACACTAATTATTTTATATTCACAGAATTGATAGTTTTAGACACCATTGTTGGTGGCCTACTGATTATATCTCACAACCTACTCAGTCCTACTTTGGTACCCAAGAAGTCTACATGATTGTAGGTGTAGACAAATGGAAGAGCCCAGCTTCTAATGTTTGATTTTCAATGCTAATATGGAGTAAAGAAGTATATGAGTGAGCCTATACTCATGATGCTAGAATAGGAAGCTTTTAGCCTTTTTTATTTTTATTTATCATGTGTTACATGATTTCTTCTTTTTATCCTGTGTACTTCATTTTTGTATAGATACATGACATGATCATCATCATTTTGTATTTATTTATGATTCATCTTCCACCTATTTATTTAAATTGGATTATTTAATGTTCTTATTCTGTTGTTTCTTGTCCTTTGATGATTTCACTGCTTATCATATTTATATTACCATTGTACGACACTCTAACTCATGAGAGAGTAGTCTCTCCATGGACACACTCTAGGCCCTTGATGCAAGTTAGTAGCCTCTGTCATACGGGGAGGTACGCTTGAGGTTATGTGGCCAACTGTCTCGGGGCACCACTTAGTGGATTACGGGGCAGTATGCTTCAAACTTGACCAGTAAGTCAAGTCCAGTAATAAATTATGTAGATATAAAGTAATGGGAAGCACCAATATCAAAAAAAAAAGTGGTGGAAAATTTAGAAGTGATCATGACAGTACCTTGAACAGTAGATGGTCTCTCACCACCATCGGTTAGAGTCTGTTCCACTGTAAAAATATGTCATGCCTCATCTCTATGACCCTATCCCAAAGACGCATGAATAGTATAAGTATTTATTGTCTGATCCTACAACTGAGAACCCTGGCTGGATACCTAGGTCATATATAGTGTTTTTCTCCACCCTTGCGAAACCTTGATCTCTAAGGACTAGAGAAAATTTATAGAAGATTCCACATTTTGATACACTGTCAACATAATCTCTGAGGTGTTGTACAAAACTAGTGATAATGTATTACCATTCCACAGTTGAAACACTATAGAAATCATCCTGAGGGGGTTGAAGAATCTATACTCTTCTCCACCTATATACCACTTCCCCGCTACATGTCTCTGGTCTTCCTCTTCTTGCTTCCAGAAGAGGCACTCCTCGTAGCAGTAGGAGGTACACCTGCCTTAGCACTAAGGAGTGAAAGAAAACCAATTTCTCAATACACCTCCAGAACATTCTTGATTGTCAATGTATTTTATATAACCTTGGGTTATGTATCTAGATCAAAGGTCATAACATATCACCTGATGTTGGTATGAATACCAATCTAGAACTTCCTAGACTTTTGTGCATCATTTCTAGCCAAGAGAGGAGAAAACTGAAGTATCTCAGAGAAAAAATCAGAGTATCCAGATACAATCATTGACCACTATTGTAGCTCCATGAACTTATGTGATCGATCTAGATTTATCTTATTAGGAAAAAAATTATGAAAATAGGTCCTTGAAATTCTCCAAGGTGATACCCTAACATCTACCAATATGTCCTCTCATGCCCCACCACCTCCTAGAGGGTCTCTTTATCATAAATTTTGTCAGCTTCACCCTCCTATCCTCATGTGTCTCAATGAGGTAAAATAAATCCTAGATGATTTATATCCATTCATCTTCATCCTATGACCCTCTAGTGCCCTGAAAGGATGGTGGATTTTATAGATATAAGTCTCTAACATAGTCAACCATGGACCTCAGTTCCCCTACACTCTGTAAAGGAATAAGAAAAAGGACTCCTGTTGAGGTAGGACCACTTATTTCACCACTAGAAAAGGTGTGGGAGCTTATTCTACCACACCCTCTTACATAATAGGTGATAGAATAGGGGAATCCTCCCTAGTTGGAGTGTTCTGTACCACATCATTAGGTGGTCCCATCAGTCTCCTTCAGGTCGGAATCTTCTGAAATGAAAAATAAACATTTAGATAAAACAAAGTTGTTAGGATAAATCCTAACTAGTCTTAGGATAACACAAAGGTTATCCTAGAATTATAACCATAACCCTAGGAATATCCCTCCTATAACTAACCAAGGTGTCCATCAATGCATGTTAAATAGTTATATATATATATAAAACATAACTATATGCTCAGGTTCAACTAATTAATGTTGAAAAAAATATCATAACAGCATGGAAAATATATATTTCACTCAATCAAAGAATTAAAGTCTATCTGAAACATATAGGACACATCAAGGCATTAAATTAAAGAACTACTACATAGTACATGATAAGTATATATAATAAATATGATCCTATGTGACTAATCATGATGCATGAACACACCCAAATCCTTATAAGACAGTAACAGCAATATTTTCAGTGGTAACTCATAGTCTCAATACACATGAGCTGGTCAGGCACATAAAAACTACCATAACTGAGTCTAAAAAAACTATCTACATTCTACCATGTCCCAGTTTAGTCAAAAGAAAAATAAGAAAATTTTTCTCTAATGCCATTTTGCAATGCCCCAACCCAAACCATTGAGTCTGAGCTAGAGGATCACATGACCTCATGTGTGCCTCCTTGTATGTAAGAGGTTGTTGAATAGTAGTGAAGGTCCTCACACTATTAGTGGGGATAAAATACCCTCATTATCATATCCTTTCACCAATAATATAAATAAATAAAATAAAAACTCAAAGTAAACAAGTAGAATAAAATAATATCAAATAGAACACATGTTGTATAATAAATAAATAAATGGGATCCCTATATAGAAATACAAACCATAGTAAATGTATATTTAGGAAATAAATAGATAAAATCATGGTAACCATTGAGAGTTTATCCTGGACCCACCACCAGCTCCATGCTCCATGACTCAACCTTCTATCATGGGCCACTTTCCCTTTCTTAGATCCTTGTACATGAATTCTTCATGAGCATCGAGATGTCTGTGCAGGGTGTGAGTAATAAACCCAAAAGGAAACCACCAATGCATCTTTAAAAAGTGTGCACATGTATAAAATGTGTATTTTATGATAAAAATAAATGTTAAAGAAAGCATAAACAATCACATATCAAGAAACTATATTCTATTCAAGCTACCATGAGCCTCATACATACCTAATTTAGCTCTATTATAGAAGGATGATCACAGATATTGAAAGTAATCAAGAACTAGCCACAAGTGTAACACCCCGGTTCTGGAAGACACCCAGAGGCTCCCCGTACCCGGTTGGTCACATGGCCTCAAGCACATTACCCCAAACGCTAGAGGCTGCTGACTAGCAATGAGGGCCTTGAGTGTGATAGTGGGGAAACTATGCCCTCATTGGCAGAGTACACAATAGAAGTAAACAACACATACAATAGCGGAAGTAGTAAATATCCAACAACAGTAAACAGTAGAAGGCTAAAACAGTAAATAACTAGAGCACACATATATATAAAATGATGCATGATACATATGTCTAGGAAAGCAGCCAAACAAGTCACAATACTGAATAAAATACTAAACCAAAGTACAAAAGAAAATAGATAAACGGACCCTCATCATCGCAAGCCTTGGCTTGGTCCCATGCTCTCCTGCTCTAATGCAATCAAGTACCTGAAGTCGAAGGGCGCCTGCCCTTGTCTATACCTGCAACATTAAAATATGTTTGGGCCCAAAAGCATGACCCAAACATGGTGTGAGACTAAATCCCAATAGGCAACCACCAGAAGATTTGTGCCTAACAGTTGGTGATAATATGGCAGGTAAAAGTACAGTAAGCAGTAAATAGTAACAGTATACAGGATGATACACAGCAGTAAACAATCCACAGTCAACAAGCAGTAGTGAAGAAAATAGCTAACCACAAACAGGAATCTCTCTATGAAGTACTCACAGATATCCACTCTGGTCCTATCCAAGAAGTACCAACAACCCTCTGGGCAGTGCACTCAGCCTAACCCCTCTGGTTTGGTCATATGAAATTATAATACTCTCTGAGGAATAACGCTCAGTCAATTACCCTTATAGTCTAAGGTAGTCAGGGACTCTCTGAGGAAGATCACGCGGTCAAATCCCCTTATAGCCCCAAGGTCTAGAGACTCTCTGAGGAATCTCACTCGGTAAATTCCTCCTATAGCCTCAGGTCTATCACAGACTCTCTAAAGAAGCTCACTCGATCAATTCCTCCTATAGCCTGGAATGGTTTAAGAAAATTCAAACAAAACAAAGACTCTCTGAGGAATATCACTCGGTCTACCCCTGTATAGTCTATAAAGCTCAAGACTCTATGAGGAAGCTCACTCGGTCTATCCTGCTATATTATATAATATCTAAGACTCTCTGGGAAGCTCACTCAGTCTATCCCCTATAGTCTATGATGTTCGAGACTCTCTGAGGAAGCTCACTCGGTCTATTCCCTATAGTCTATGATGTCCAAGACTCTCTGAGGAAGCTCACTCGGTCTATCCCCTTATAGTCTATAGCACCAAGTTCTCACGGCCCCATTCCAGTCAGTGAATAATAATGCTATAATGCCAAAGTAAACCTACAGAGCTACTTGGATAACCAGTCTATAGCATAACAAGCATGTCAGAGAACAGCACTCCATCCTACGGTCACAAGGCATGGAAAATAGGTATAACATCCAAAGGCTGAACAAGAACAAAAGGTCGTAAACAGAACAAGGCATGGGAAAAACATCCAATCATATCAATTATCCTCATAAATAACCAAATTACCTCTATACAAGCATACAATCAGGGCAGGAAAACAATAGGGGAAAAACAGCAATCACACAATACCCCGTTCAAGGGTATTGGTGTAAATTTCACATGAAACTCAAAGACTTTGAACGAAAAGGCACAAAACGCCTACCTTGATGCTAGTAGATTGATATACTTGAACCACGAGGCTTGAATCTCCTTATAATGTCGTAGATCTATGAAAAAGTCCAAAATGATCAACCAACGATAACTTGAGAAAGAGGAGGAATTGGAAAACAAAGCTCAAGGAGAAGTAAGAGCTTACCACTATGGTTCCAATGCAATAAACGGCGGTCAATTTGGAGAATAGAAAGAGGCTCGGGGGATCAGAGGATATTTTCGGCCGTACAGGACGCTCTTGGTCGAAGAAGCTGGAGAAGAAGATATTTATGGCGATTAGACACAACCCCGGTCCATTTAATGAAAAAAATAGTACACAGTGTTTACTTTTGGAGTACACAGCGTGTACTAGGATTTTATGTGCTCCACTTTAAGCAGCCTCCACATCACCCCACATGAATGTGTGTGTAGCCCAAACACGGCCAGCACACGACCTCGTGCGGCATCGAATTACACGGCGTGTACTTATAAAGTACACGGCGTGTACTTCAAAAATTTCCAGAAACTCATATTTTTTCAAAAACTCTAGAAAAAGTAAAACATACCTGAAATGAAGGTTCGGGTTCTTACAAACTTCCCACATTAAAGAAATTCGTCCCCGAATTTCCCTAGCGAGGTGTGGAAGAAGAAACCCTGAACAGCTCTGGCCACTACGATCGTACATCGGCCTCCATCTCCCAAGTCTCATCCTGTACTCGCCCATGCTACCATAGCACCTGTACCATAGGAACAGACCGGCCACGGAGAACCTTCATACTGTGATCGAAAATTTGGATAGGATTCTCCTCAAATGATGCATCCGCTTTGAGCTCAACCTCCTCTGGTTGAAAGACATGAGATAGGTCTGAAAAGTAACGTTGAATTAGAGAAATGTGGAAGACGTTGTGCATAGCCCGTTACCTATGAGGTAACTGAAACCGATAGGCAATCGGCCCAACTCTCTCCAACACCTCAAACGGCCCGACATACCGTGGTGAAAGCTTACCTTGTCTCTGAATCCTCTTGTTTCCCAACCTCAGTACGACACGCAGGAAAACCCGATCCCCGACCTCGAACTCCAAAAGTCGTCTCCGCTGATCAGCATAAGACTTCTGTCGAGACTGTGCCATAGCCATCCTCTTCCAAATCAACTCTATCTACTCTGAGGTCTTCTGAACAAGACGAGGTCCTAGAAAAGCTGTCTCTCCTGCCTCTATCCAGCATAAAGGTGATCAGCATGGCCTACCATAGAAATTCTCGTAATGTGCCATCTGAATAGTTTCCTGAAAGTTTTTTCTGTAGGCAAACTCCACAAGAGGTATATGCTTCTACCAAGAACCTCCAAAGTCTAGAATGAAAGATCTGAGTATATCCTCAAGCACCTGGATCGTACGCTTGGAATGGCCATCTATCTGGGGATGGTATGCTGTACTCAAAATTACCTGTGTACCCAAAGCCTTCTGAAGCCCCTGCCAGAACTGAGAAGTAAAACGTACATCCCTGTCTGAAACAATGGAGTGTGGAACTCCATGTAGATGTACAATCTCTCGGATGTACAATTGTCCCATCTCATCAATGCTGAACGTATCCTTGATCAGAAAGAAGTGAGCAACCTTCGTGTGTCTGTCAATGACAACCCATACTATGTCATTCCCTCGAGGAGACCTTGGAAAACTGATCACGAAGTCCATCGCGACATTATTCCACTTCCACTCTGGAATGGGTAACTATTGCAAAAGACATGCCCGTTTCTGATGCTCTGCTTTCACCTACTGACAAGTGGAACACCTCATGACAAAACTAGAAATATATCTCTTTATACCTGGCCACCAATAATGGCGGTGTAGATCACAATACATCTTGGTGACACCAGGATGAACTGCCTAAACTGAGGAATGAAAATCCCACATCATCTCCTCGCATATGTCTGCTAGCACCCATACGCGTCCCTAGAAATGCAATATCTCATCCTCTCCCATTGTCCATCTAGGAAGAGGGTCCTCTCCTGACACACTCTACCATAGGACTAGGCCTTCTAAGTCTGATAGCTACCTCATCCGTACCTAATCAAGAAGTGTAGAGGTAACAGCTACAGAAGATAGAAAGGTCTACCCCTATCTTTAATGCACCTCCAAATGAATCTCAGAGAATAGAACCATAGTCTTACACTCACTACTGGCCTCCTAAACTGCCTGTATCTGAGTTATCATAATAAATGCATCAGCCACTGCATTTCCCTTTCCCAGCATATAGGCAATCTCAAAGTAGAAGGACTAAAGATACTCGACCCACCTACGATGTCTCAAATTCATATCACACTGAGTAAAGATGTACTTGAGACTTATGTGGTCTGTAAACACCACAAAGTTCTCTCCCAGAAGATAATGTCTCCAACAGCATAAGGCATGAACAATAGCTGCCAACTCCAGATCATGCATCGAGTAATTCCTCTCGTGTGGCCTCAACTGTCGAGACCCATACGCAATGACTCCATCTCCCTGCATAAGCACAGCTCCCAACCCGATACCTGAAGCATCACAGTAGACCATATAGCTCTTTCCCAGCTCTAGAAATACTAGTATCAGTGCTGACATAAATCTCCATTTGATACCACTTTGTAACGCCCCGGTTCTGGAAGCCACCTAGAGGCGCCTCGTACCCGGTTGGTCACATGGCCTCAAGCGCATTTCCCCAAATGCCAGAGGCTACCAACTAGCAGCATGGACCTTGGGTGTGATAGTGGGGAAACTATTCCCTCCTTGGCAGAGTACACATCAGAAGTAAAAAATACATACAATAGAAGAATTTGTAAATATCCAACAACAGTAAACAGCGGAAGGCTAAAACAGTAAACAACTAGAGCACACATATATATAAAATGATGCATGATACATATGTCTAGGAAAGCATCCAAAAAATTCACAATGCTGAATACAATACTAAACCAAAGTACAAAATAAAACATATAAACGGATCCTCAGTATCGCAAGCCTCGGCTTGGTCCCATGCTCTCCTACTCCAATGCAATCAAGTACCTGAAGTCGAAGGGCGCTTTCCCTTGTCTATACCTGCAACAGTATAATCTGTTTGGGCCTAAAAGCATGACCCAAATAGGGTGTGAGACTAAATCCCAGTAGGCAACCACCTGAAGATCTGTGCCTAACAGTCAGGGAGCATATGGAAGGTAATAGTACAGTAAGTAGTAAATAGTAATAGTAAACTGGATGATACACAGTAGTAAACAATCCACAGTCAACAAGTAGCAGTGAAGCAAACAACTAACCACAAACAGGAATCCCTCTGAGAAGTACTTACAAACATCCCCTCTGGTTCTATCCAAGAAGTACCAACAACCCTCTGGGCAGTGCACTCAGCCTAGCCCCTCTGGTTTGGTCATACGAAATTATAAGACTCTCTGAGTAATCATGCTTAGTCAATTCCCCTTATATTCTAAGGTATTCAGGGACTCTTTGAGGAAGATCACATGGTAAAATCCCCTTATAGCCCCAAGGTCTAGAGACTCTATGAGGAAACTCACTCGGTAAATTCCTCCTATAGCCTCAGGTCTATCACAGACTCTCTAAGGAAGCTCACTCATTCAATTCCTCCTATAGCCTCGAATGGTTTAAGGAAATTCAAACAAAACAAAGACTCTCTGAGGAAGATCACTCGGTCTACCCCCATATAGTATATAAAGCTAAAGACTCTCTGAGGAAGCTCACTCGGTCTATCCTCCTGTAGTCTATAATATCCAAGACTCTCTTGGGAAGCTCACTCGGTCTATCCCCTATAGTCTATTATGTCCAAGACTCTATGAGGAAGCTCACTCGGTCTATCCCCTATAGACTATGATGTCCAAGACTCTCTGAGGAAGCTCACTCGGTCTATCCCCTTATAGTCTATAGCACCAGGTTCTCACGGCCCTGTGCCAGTCAGTGCATATAATGCTATAAGGCCAAAGTAAACCTACAGAGCTACTTGGCTAACCAGTCTACATCATAACAAGAATGTTAGAGAACATCACTCTATCCTACGGTCACAAGTCATGGAAAACATGTATAATAGCCAAAGGATGAACAAGACCAAAAGGTCATAAACAGAACAAGGCATGGTAAAAACATCAAATCATAGAAATTATCCTCATACATAACCAAATTACCTCTACACAAGCATACAATCAGGGCAGGAAAACAACAGGAGAAAAATAGTAATCATGCAATACCTCATTCAAGGGTTTTGGTGGAAATTGCACATGAAACTCAAAGACTTTGAACAGAAAGTCACAAACCTCCTACCTTGATGCTAGGAGATCAATATACTTGAACCATGAGGCTTTAATCTCCTTATAATTTCGTATATCTATGAAAACATCCAAAACTCTCAACCCACGATAACTTGAGAAAGAGGAGGAATTGGAAAACAAATCTCTAGGAGAAGGAAGAGCTTACTGTTGTGGTTCCCATGCAATTGACGGTGGTCGATTTGGAGAATGGATGGAGGCTTGGGGGCTTGGAGGAGATTCAAGGTCGTACGGGACACTCTCAGTCGAAGAAGCTAGAGAAGAAGATGTTTATGGCGATTAGACGTGACCTCAGTCCATTTAATGAAAAAAAACGTACACAGCATGTACTTTTGGAGTACACGGCATGTACTAGGATTTTCCATACTTTGCTTTAAGCCACCTCCACATCACCCCACATGACCATGTGTGTGGCCCAGACACGGCCTCGCGCGGCATCAAAGTACATGTCGTATACTTATAAAGTACACGGCGTGTACTTCAAAAATTTCCAGAAACTCCTCTTTTCTCAAAAACTCCAGAAAAAGGAAAAACATACCTGAAACGAAGGTTCGAGTTCTTACAACAATGATTTCAACATGCTACTCAATATCCTCAAGGAATCAAGTCTCTATTTAGGCCACAAGTCTGAATAGTGAACATATACTCAGTATATGAAATGAATCTAGTTTTATCAAGTTTACTTAGTATCCACAAGGCATCGAGTTTTGGGTTGGTCCACAAGTCTGTCATGCTCCTACCCTATGTGTGGGTCCACCAGCATCATCATCCCACATCTTGCATACTCCCCATATAAGGGTAATCATGATATGGTGATTCACCTATCACAAATATTAAGAACAACCTTAAATAGCATATTAACATACATAATATGGAATAGAATAGAAATACAAGCATAGAATATCATCATCATCATATAGTAGAAACATGCAACAACATGTGATCAACATCAAGCATAGTAATATGATACTTTGTAAATACTCATGGAAACGAGGATAATATATTGGAATGATGAAAATGAACACACCCATAAGAAATCACATTAATCAGGAACAATAATACATGCCAACATATCATGAGTTAAGGAAACAGGGGTATACAACGGCCTCAAAAGATACAGAACTTCCTACCCCAAGGCTCCAATGTTCTCCAAGGAATGAAGATTGAACCACATCACCGGAAAATGGAGAACAATCTCACACATCAAGGATTCCTAACTCAGATTTTGGTTTTTTAAGAAATATGTTTAGAATGAATACTAAATATAATTCCATTTCAAGAAGGATGGTTTTAGAATAATATTCCTTAAGAATTCCATTAACGAAACTAATTTTGAGGTATATTAGATGGGTCTTCAATTCACTGGATATATTTTTGGTTGAGAAAGGAATCATGAATTCCTCACTGATTATATAAAATAGACTTATTTCTAGCCAATTATCATCAATATATCATCAATTCATCAATTTATAAGAGATTCATGATGAGATTCAAGAAGAAGAATATCTCATAATGATCGTTCTATGAAGATTTACCCAAAACATCCATATCTCTTGAGAATTATAGATTTGGTCAAGGGGGTTTCATTAACACATAGAATCCCCCACCAATATAACAAGGAATCATAAATGTATTAAGGATATATCATTAATATTCCATAAAGAAGATGTTTGGGAAGATGATTCATAAACACATACCCATTGAATGTTTTTTGTTGTTGGTAGATCTTGAACTTGATCAAGAAATGCCATCAACACACTAGATCCATCACCAACCTATAAATAAAGGTAGAATTATCCATAAAATCATTATAGAAACCAAATATCCATCATACATACATGATCATATATTAAGTAGGAAGAATTATTTGGCATAAATCTAAATAACTCACATTATTCTAGTTTCACTAGATTGATCAAAGCATAGAGAGGTGAGGGGAGAATAATGGGAGAGCTAATATTCATGAGACGGAGTCAAAAATTCAGAATAGGTTCATAGGGTTTAGAATTGGGTGTTAAAGTGGGTCAAAAATTATTGGCATTAAAATATCATGGGGTCCATTAATTACACCCTGATACTAGGCGCACCAACTACCCGATGGGGATCACTGGAGAGTTGGTGGAACCACCGGAAAACTGTTGTGCCTAGAATAACCACCTATGTTCTATCGGTGCCATGGAAATATAGAAGGGTCTGCAAAACCTTGTAATCCTACTGGAATCCCACCAACTAGCTGATGGGTTCCACCAGCTAGCTGGTGGCAACCTTCCAGCGACCAATATACAAGCCCTTCCTTAACTTCTTCCACATACAAAACTTAGACCCTTAGCCACTTTAAACCTACCTATAAACATCCCACAATAGGGAAGAATTAAAATATAAATGAGATTTTATAAACTTAACATCTCATACATTGAATCATGACATGGATTTTACAAGTGTATTCTATTTATATTGGAATTTTGGTAGTTTCTTAATAACTATTATATACCCACACTCTGCAAGTGCACTCTAGTAGAAAAGTAGTTTCATAGTATACTTACATGTGTTGTCACATATCAATTTTAATTTCAGGTTATTATATACTTTTGTTTTGACCATATTTTTTTGACCTATTTTTGGGTTGTTCCTATTGGTTTTTGGGAGTTTTTGGAGTTTTCTAGACATGTGCACATTTTGTGCATTGTTAGGCCAAACCATACAACATTCCCAAGAAACCATATGACTTATAGTGTTTGGGATGGTGGAATATCACACGATTAGAACACATTTTGTCAAATTGTGTGACTAAACCATGCGGCTACCTCCAATAGGTAGAAGCTAGCGTATGGTTCATTAAATTGTGTGGCCAAACCATGCGATATGAATTAATTAATCCAAAAAAAAATAAAGTGAAAATATATCTCTTTTGTCTCATTCTTCCTCCCAAGGCCAATGCTCTTGAATATAGTGGTTTCAATTGGATATTTTGGAGATCCCAACTCTTTTGGAGAGAAATTCTAATGGATTTTGTGGCACTAGAACTAGGAAACTTGAGGTAAGAGTCTATTCTTCATTTTTCTTCATCACTTTTCTAGATCTACTCACTTTCTCTTGAAATAAACCATTGATCAGGGATGTTATTTTTATATATATAGGTTGTGTTGTGGTCTAATGAGAATTTAATTAGATCCAACATGAGGAAATAATAAAGAGATCATATTAACTTTGGTTATTATGTTATTTTCCATGAATTAACTTAGTAAGTGGGTTTCTTTGTCTTCGTTGATATTGGGATTATTGAATCCAAGTTTATTGATGTGGGTTTCATGGTTTAGGGTCTTCTGTTTCTACCTAAGATCCATATTTCTCTTTTATCATGGATTATGTTTACTATTGGAAATACCAAGTGTTTGAGATGGGTGGTTTCATGAAAAGCCTTTGTTTATTATATTATTCTTGGTTTCTCATTTCAAATTGGTTTTCTAAATTGTTTTATGGAATGATCTAGTATTATCAAAGTGTGATAGTTTGGAATTATTTTATAAAACAGTTTTCCCCTTTTGAGTTAAAAATATAAATGGATTTTAAAGCATATTTTATTGTGAATTTGGGAAAATTGATTATAAATGTGTGGTATTCCCTTGAAATGATTTGAAATGTGAAAATAAAAGTCTCTAGTGTGGGTAATTATTAAAATTGAAAGCCTCCAAGTGTTTTTATGGAACATGGGAACTTGGGGTACTTAGGAGGGGGTATATTGGGAAAATCATGCTAGGAAAGGTTAGATTTACCTAGAATGGACATACACTACAACTTTAAATAAACATTATTATTATAAGGGGTTCACTTTTTGGGGTGTTCTCTCATACCTAGGCCTATTTCCTAGGGATATGTGTGCACTTGGTCACTTGATCATTGAAGTGTGAGGATCCTATCTGACCCAAGCCTAACCTATCCTAGGACTAGTTTTTTTGGTGCTTCCTTTTGGATTGGTTGTTTATAAATGATTAGAAATGGTTTGTTTATGATGATTTATAAACTAATATAAAAAATGTGGATGTCCATGTTTTATTGAAAATTATTTAAAGTTATATGAGATGCCTTATATTTATTTAAATGAGAATAATTGGTTTTTTTATAAATACTGCTTATGGAATACTTGGTGGGATCATGTTGGGCTTGTTTTCTCTCACTCTGCACATACCTTTGGGTGTGTATAGATCTTGTTTTATTTGACATAGGTAAAGGAAAGGCATTAAATAGTGGTAGTGGGTATCCATGTTATCAGGGTGTGGAAGTTTAGTGGTGATATGGTGGGATGTTCATCCACATGTCACATAGAGATAATATGTATTTTATCTTGAATGCTTGGGTTCATCTGTTTTGGATTGGCACATGTATTTTCATTGTACCGTTTCTCTTTCACTATCTTACTTTGGATTAACATGTTATATTTCTTTTATATTTTTCAACTATTGTTTTTTTGGTTTATTGGGGGGTGAATCATTCCCAAAGGTAGTTCTTGAGGCCTAGTCACTTTTCACTAAACAGTGGGGATTAGGAACACCCTTTGGGCCTTGCCACAGGTCAACTCGGGTGTCCATTTCAGGGGTGACATGGGTTGGTTTGTGAAAAATTGTTATAAAAGGTTGGTTTATTTTCCCATAGTATTTGTGTCTTGGGATGTTGGGAAGTTTTAGTAGATAAGATATAGGATTTTTGGGACTTAAGGGGTAGGTTATAATCAATTTTTTGGCCAAGTATCATCATAATGAGCCTTAAGTTACCACAGGTTTTTAGGATGTGTGTATCTTATGTTGAGTTTTGATATAATATCAATTCTATAAATATGTTCTCATGATTCAAATCAGGTTTTATCAATTGTATTATGGTCACTCTTATTTCTTTTATATAGTACCATGCCCCCACCCAAAGGCTTTCTAGAGTTCCTCAGGAGGGTGTTGTGGATGATGTAAAGTGAGGAAACCCTCTAGTTGATCAAAATCTTGTTAAATCTTACCTCATGTTCTAAAGTGGTTGGAAATGATTTAATTGAAGAGTTTGACCAGGAAGGAATATTGTGGTTAGTTGGGATTTCTCTTCCACCTAGTGCTAGTTTTAGTGGCTCCTCCAAATACAAGAGGAAGTGGAGTGAGTCTCATAAAGGTGGTAGTATTGTATCCCTATAGATAACATATACCATCTCTTTAACAGCAGGTAGAAGTGGAAAGTTGACTTAATACCGGGGTGAAAATATATGGAACATGATATGTACTTGACCTAAACCTCGTAAAACCTATAATTCATGTGGATGTTGAGGTCACTTATAGAATTTTTGTCAGAATTTGTATTCACCATGTTATAGAACAGGATAATCAGCACCTAAAGGGACTGTGATTTAGTTAGAATCTTTGAAGGATACTAGGTTTTATCCACAAGCTTTTAGAATGAATTGGTTGCATGCAGTGGAAGAGTTTCAACTGGAAGTTGATGTGGTCCCTATAACTGTGAGTGGTACTATCTCTATTTCTTTATCTTTAGTAACTTCTTTATTTGATATTAGTGCCTCTCATTCATTTATATATACCCACTTCATGAATCTTTTAAAACATCTAATGAAACCCATTTCCTTTATCATGGTGTTGACAATTCCTCTTGGAAATAAGGTACAGGATTTTTGATACCCCTCATGTTCTTTTCTGATATCGAATTTAGAGATAGTTTTAGATTTTCTGGTTCTTAAATTGAATCTCTTTGATATTATCCTTGGTATGGATTGGTTAGTTTTCTATAAACCATAGATTGATTTATATTATTGGATAGTGTTCTTTATGGACCCTAATGGAAACTCTTAGATGTTTCAAGGAGAATGGGATCCAAGATCTAGTAGAGTAGGACCTCCATTAACAGAATATGAAAAGTTTTTTTCCTATTTTTTTAGTTTAACTTGGGGATAAACCTATGGTTTGTGATATTAATTTGGTGGTCAAGGAATTTTTTTAAAGTTTTTTCATCTGATTACTTCGGTTTGTCTCTAGAGTGATAGGTTGAATTTTCCATCGATTTGGTGTTAGGAACTTAGCTGATATCCATTCCTTCATACCATATGGGTCTGGTGTAATTAAAAGAATTGAAGCTTAAATTATATGATATGAAATCTGAAGGATTCATTCATCCTAGTGTATCACCTTGGACAGCCCCTGTTCTTTTCACCAAAATGGTCGATAAGACTCTCTGTTTGTGTATCGATTATCAGATTCATAATTAGAAAATGATTAAGAATAAGTATATTTTTTCCTATATTGATGAATTATTTGATCGATTAAAGAGATAAAAGTGGTTCTCAAAAATTTACCTTTAGTGTGGATATCATTAACTCAAATTTAAGGAGTCATATATTCTAAAAACCATCTTCAAGAGAAGATATGGACACTTTGAATATCTTGTGATGTTATTTGGTCTAACAAATTCTCTAGATACTTTCATAAACCTGGTGAATTGGATTTTCCACTAGTTCCTTGATTCTTTTTTCATGGTACCCATGGATGACATCTTGGTTTACTTGAGAACTAAATAAAAGCATAAATTTCACCTGAAATCTATTTTGGGAATCTTGAGGGATCACCACCTTTATGCTAAGTTAATGAAATATCATTTCTAGATTTAAGAAGTTAATTTATTAGGACATGTGGTTTCAGAACATGGAATCTTAGTTGATATTAAAAAGGTTAAATTTTTCTTGTCATGGGAAGATCCCTTGAATGCCTTTGAGATTTAAAACTTCTTAGGTTTGGTAAGATATTATCAGCAGTTTGTGAAAGACTTTGCAAAGATTACATATCTATTGACTTCTCTTACTAGGAAAGGAGTGAAATCCATATGGGATTTTAGGAGTTATACTTCCTTTGATTAATTAAAGTTAAGTTTAAATTTAGCACCCATTTTTATTTTACTAGAAGTGATAAATGGATATGTGGTGTTTTATGATGCTTCAAGTGCTATTTTGGGTCATGTTATTATGTAAGATGACCATGTGGTAGTGTATGAATCTCATCTATTTGGCCACATGATAATAATAATCCCATCATGATTTAGAAATTGTAGCAATCATGAATTCTCTTAAGAGTTAGTGACATTACCTCTTTGGGTAAAGGTTCATTGTCTATTATAACCATAAGAGTTTTAGTTACATATTTTCTCAGAAATACCTGAACCATAGGCAAAGGCGATGGGTGGATTATCTTCATTATTTTGAATTCAACATTTTTTATACCCTATTAAAGGTATTTTTTTCGGATGATTTGAGTAGGAATTTTCCTTCTCAAATAGTTATGGAATCAAAATATGAATGAAATATGATAGGAATCTTTACATAGATTCACTTGAAGTTGATGAATTAAGAGACTAGTGTTGTTTTAGATAGTTATTAGTTGATTTAGTATATTATTGAGTTTATTATTCAAAAGAAACAGAAGGAAAAAAGAGTTCAAGAGGATCAAGAACTCCTTATATGGTGGGGAGACCATTTTTGATTGGTTTTTCTCCCCGAAAGGCATTATTTTTTTCAAAAACTAGTTTTTTGTATCTTCTTATGGGAGGAAGGTTGTGATGGAAAGTTGACATTGTTCCTGGTGATTTATTTATCCTAGTGAAATGAAGATTCACTATGACAAAAAGCTTCAGTTTTGGTGGATAGTTTTAAAACATGATGTAGATAATGTTGTGCCACGCTGCTATACATGTCATCATATTAAGGTCAAACACCAAAATCCTTATGCATTATTTTATCCTCTTTTGTTTCATGTCTGGAAATGGGATGATATATCTATGGATTTCATCATTGGGTTACCACAGAACCCCCCCCCCCCCCCCCACACACACACACACCAAGGGAATAATTCTATATGGGTATATATTGATGAACTAACCAAGTTAGTTCATTTTGTTATAATTTAATACACCACCAAGGTTTAGGATTTGGAAATTTGTATGTTTAAGAGATCATAAGGTTTCACGAGGTTTCATCTACTATTATTTCGGATAGAGATCATCGTTTTACCTCTCAATTTTGGAAAGGCCACTGAGAGGTGATGAGTTCTCAAGTTAAGTTGAGTAAAACTTACCATCCTCATACAGATGGATAGATAGAGCGAGTTATTCAGATTTTATAGGATATGATTTGTTCTTATCTCATGCACTTTGGAGGCTCTTGGGGTAACCATTTGGTACTGGTTTAGTTTTCCTTCAAAAATAGTCACCAGAATAGCTCCCTTGGAAGTTTTATATTCCCGAATGTATAATTCACCTCTTTATTGGTCTAAGGTGGGTAAATTTTCACTTTTGGGACCAAGTTTTTTTTACGAGAAATTAGTAAAGATTCAAATTATTCATAAATGATCGGTGATGGATCAGAATCTATATGAATCTTATGTTGATTTTCATTGATTAACTCTAGAATTTTTAGTGGGTGACTAAGTTTTCTTGAAAGTTTCACCTCGGTTGGTCCACCATAAACATGGATACAAGGTAAATTGACTCTGAGATGTGGGAGACCTTTTGAGATCACTAAGTGGATTGGAAAGGTGGACTATAGGTTATCTTTTACATCTCATTTGAATTATATCCATGATGTTTTCTATGTGTATCAACTTAAGAAGTATCATCAGGATCCCTATCATATTATGAACTGGGAATGGCTTGATTTGGAACAAGATATATACATGGTTGAATGACTAGTTCAAGTTATTGATTCTCATGAAAAAATTCTATATGGGAAATCTATTTTATTGGTCTGAGTGTTATAGTAGCATGAAACATATTCTCATGAGATGTGGTGTCATGACCTGTCCCCTAGGGCCTGTAACGACCCAAATTTTTTAAATGGAAATTCCCTTCTTATATTTATGTCATAAAATCACATGAAAGCACAACATAATGAACTAATAAGTGATAAGTTACCTTTAAACATAAGTTTGTCACTTCTGTGTTTGGAATTTTGAAAATCCAGCATACACGGTTGTGTTCAAGATGTTTTTTGGAGTCTAATTAAACAAAAATAATTTTTGGTGAATAGTAACCTACCCTAATGAATAGTAACATACCCTTATGAATAGTGATATACCCTAATGAATAGTAACCTCGCCTATAGTGGTATAAAAATAATATTCAAGTTGGAAGTACGATATACCTATATTTTAGAATGAGTTAATGAATGTTTTAAAACTGGTTTTGATAACAAATTATTATTTTAATTAAATATTAAAATAATCATATTTAGAAAATAATTTTTGAAAAATGGACTTCATTTTTGGATTCTACACATTGAAAAATGGTTAGGGTGAAATTTTGGGATTTTTCTGAAATATTTGAATTTTTTATGAATAGTAGAATCCGATAATTTACAATAAATGCTAAATAATGGATTAATTGAGTCATCGATGAATCTCTACTGGTGTAAGCCCACTTGGTTCAGGATCACATGATAAAATTACTATTCTTGGTCATGGAAAACTTACTATTCCTTGTCTTGGGAAGAAATAATAAATTAATGATTATAATATCATGAAATCCCTCCTCTCCTCCACTATAACCCCCCCCCCCCCTTCACTCCCTCTTCTCTCCACTCCTCTAAAGCTCCAAGACTTCTCTAAATTCTACCCAAAACTCTCCCCAAGGTCCTACCCCACGTCCAAAATCCCTCATCCTCCTCAAAATACCAAAACATCTCACCTTAAGAGGTTCTCAAAGGAGGAAGTCTCAAGAGGTAAATTCCTCTTCCCAAATTTCTTCTTTTCTTTTATGTTCTTTTCTTTTTATTTCTTTCCTCACCTCCCTTCACCATAATATTATGAAAAATCCAGTAACATACATGTACTGTAATTTATTCATTCTAGTGTTTTATTTCATTATCTTCTCCTCTTTCCCCACCCTTTTATTTGAAAGAAATGAAAGCACCGTTTGAGATGTGCTAATTTAGCACATTCAAGCACAACGGTTTATCAATTTATATTATTATCTTTAATTCTGGTCAGGAAAGCATTTGTGTCATGGTTGAACCAGATTATTATATATGTAATATATCCTATTTTTGTTTCTGTAATCCTTTTATACAAATGTAATTAAGTTATAAATCAAAACACATTCTTTGTAATCAAACCCACCAAATAACAAAAACGGTTATCACAAAGGTTATATATGTAATAATTCAACATCACTCTAAGTAAACTAAATAAAATTAAAACCATTTAATCTACTGGATATTAACTAAAGAATTTAACTTCAATTCTGGACAACCACTTTCATCTTGCATTTAATCCGAACTTGAATATAAGTGAACCGATCATTTAAAGCCAAGTAAACAAACGAGCCCAAACAATGAAATTGAACATAATAACTAATCAAAAAGGCTATAAATGAACTAAAAAGGGTTATAATAAATAAATTAAATATAGAAGAGTTTATGGAATTATGAATTAATAATCCTAATTTTTTTATTCAGGTCATTAATAAAAAGTGAAGAACACCACCGGATTTAAGGTAAGGGATCATCTCCCTAAATCAAGATTGTACTCTATAATATTCCTTTATATGTGTACTAGAAAATGATGGGGTATGTTTAAGAACCTCCCCCATACTTCCTTATGGATTTATAAGTGATTAGAGACCCCATTTCTCTCTCATAAATCCCTCTTGGTAACACCCGACACCATGCCGATAAAATCGTAACGAATTCTACCCGAATCTTCTTTGTTCTTTCGGGTTGCCTTATCTTTCTTTCAAAATGGTTTTATCTTATATATCTATTTGAGTCTTATGAATTCTGGTTATTTGTACAATATTCTTATATCAAGACCCTTTCATCACATTCTTTTGGGGATATAAATGATTTTGAAAGATTCCCTCCTTAGAACTTTCCGATAAGCCAACCTGTTTTAAGGGGACTTCCCAAATTTTTACCCAAATTTCAAGTGAAATCTATCCTATTTTTTAAAACACCATTGTATTTATAAAAAAATTATTTTTATTATGAAAACATTCTTGGTTCAATTCTGGTTTTATATAAAATAATGTCATCTTTTCTATTTAAAAATATCTAGAGTGTTTTCCTTAAAACCGCACAAAAAATGTTTTAATGCTAATGTTTCTAAAATACATTTTTTATATGTTGTCACTTATATTTGACACCACTTACCATGTTATATGCCTATTTTACCCTATTAATGTCCATGTATGTTCTAATCCCTTCCTTTCATGGACACTTTTGTGATACTCCCATTGGATATGTTTTATGTCATGATTGTGGTACCCAATTCTTTCCATGGGTAACCTTATATTTATGTATGGTTGATTATGTATGATTATTTATGTGGTAAGATTATTTATGTGGAAATAATATTCATGAATATGTTGATATGGGTGCACCCAGATAGCGCTCCAATTCATTAGGTAAGGATAAGTCTCATTAGATGCGATGTGAAACGGGATTGGCAGTTAGCCTTGACTCGTACTGAAATGGGAAACGGGATTGGTGGTTAGCCTTGACCCGTACTAAAGATATGATTTATAATTCTGCCACATTTATATGATTCCATGTTTATAATATCCCATGCTTATGTTAAATGATTTTATAAGTTTCATGCTTTGGATATCATTATGTCATGCCTCCTAACTCATGTGCTTGAGATGTATCCTTATGTTCATTCCTTTACTGGGATTTTTAGCTCATCCCTTTGTTCATGTCTTCCCCAGGGTACCCTATGCAGATGTAATAGCTCAAAGGAAGTTAGAATCTCTTTATGGAGATTAAATAAAGAAGTTTTTTTAGATCCATGTTTTATGTTATATGTACCCAGTCTTCCAAAACACTGGACTTAACGATCTTTGTCTTGTACTCTGAATGATTAATTATGATTCAAATCATGAAATGTTTTATGTAAAAGTCTTGGGTCTCTATATTTGGTATCAGAGCATGGTCAAGTTATTTTTGGATATTAGGAATAGAGCACCTTAGTGAGAACCTTAAGGATGATACTAAGTATAAGAAAATAGTCCTAAATTTTGGTGAGTATAGAGTAAGTGGTTTATCAAGAAAATACATCCTTGTCTGGATACGAGCAGGTAGAGGCGGATCTGGCACAAATATATCTAGGGGTAAAACCCGAAAACACCGCTTTGAGCTAGACTCGAACGTGAACTGGTGCATGATAACGGTCCTTGCTGCACTCTTGGTTATGACAATCCTGGGGGATATGCTTCAGTAGATTCACGAGCTTAGTACAAAACATTATTAAGGGACAAAAAAATCCCATAAGAATATAAGTTAATAAATAGATCAAGGATAACCTAGATATAAACCTAAGGAATCAAAAGTTAGGATGTAATTCTTCTTTATAAGTTTATCCTTTAATTTTTAATGTTTCCCTTTTATGCTCAATAGCTAAGTATTCAAGACCTCTAATTATACATTCTTTATCTTAGTTAATGGCGGGAAATAGAAGAACACGTTCCAACAACCAATGTGATTGGCAATGTGATGATTGCCCTAATGACATGCCTGATGTGATGGAAGCGGGTGCTCAAAACTTCATGGCAGTACTTGATCAGCTGGCTCGAGTTATGAATAATAACTTGAATCAAGTAGAACGTCTCCCTCCTCCAAGGAAGATCAAGTTTATGTAGAATCCTTCATGCGGAAAGGGCCTCCCATGTTTAGCGGGTCTTCTGATCCCCTCCTCACAAAACAATGGATTAACTCCATTGAAAATATTTTATCTGTCCTACAGTGCTCGGAAGAAGAGAAATTTGTACTGGCAGTCTACCGTTTTTATGTGGAAGCTAATCAGTGGTGGACACTGATCAAGAATACAAAGTCCCAAGAGGAAATTGATTCCATATATTGGGAGGAATTCAAGAGGATGTTTTTAAACAAATATTTTCCTCGAACCCTCTGTCTCAAGATGTAAAGAGAGTTCTTTGGACTCAAGCAGAAGGAAGATGAGTACATCGGGGAATATGAAGCAAAATTTACAAGGCTTGCAAGGTACGCCTCTGGCTTTGTCATGAACACCGAAATCAAGGTGGATCGCTTCTTTAGCAGACTAAATCCAAGTCTACAAAAAGTGTTGGCAATTCAAGACTTCGAAAACTATGAGGAGATTTTCCGTTGTGCTCTCAACATTGAAATGGAGATTGGAGACTCTCAGTGGTCTCATGGGCCTAGTGACAAGAAGTGTAAAATGGAGAACAACATGGGTGGTTCATCAAACAAATCCCATGATGGAAAGAAGCCTCACTTTCCCCTTTGCAAGAATTTTGGGAAGAAGCATCTTGGTGACTGTCTCAAGGGAACCAAGAATTGCTTCAAATGTGGAAAGTTTGGTCATCTGGCCAAGAACTGTCGATGGGATATGAAAAAATCCCACTAATGTTGAAGAAGAACGGAAGGTTCAGATCAACACTTAGCCTGCAGCGCAGTGTTTTAACTGCAAGGAGCTTGGGCATTATGCGAACAATTTCCCTAAGCAGAGGGTTGTCGGAGGAAATCAGCAACAACCTCCAAGGCAACAAGGAAGGGCTTTTGTTATCACTACTGTTGAGGTGGAGCCGAAAAACGATGTGGTGACAGGTACTCTTGTTATTCATTCAATAATAGAGAACGTACTATTTGATTCTGGTTCTACGCATTCTTTAATATCTTACAAGTTTATTAGAACTATTCAAACACCACCTCAAAATTTGGAGGAAAAGTTATCTGTGAGAACAGCGAATGGGGAAATTATTGCATCCACGGTTTATAACTCCTCCCCGGTTAATGTTTATGGACTGAACCTCCCATAAAATCTTTTCATACTTCCTTTAGTGGATTTCGATGCTATCTTGGGCATGGATTAGATATCTTTGTACAAGGCCAATATCAATTGTCGGGAAAGGGGGATTACTCTTCACATCCCGAAGCATCCTCCGATTCTTTACAAGTGCAAGGAGGAAGATGAGTTTCCTTTATAATCTTCATCTCAAGTTTGGATATTTCTTTCTTATAAGCATGTATATCTAGCTCAAATGATTGAGACAAAGGAGAGAATCATTCTTGAAGACATGCCCATTGTGATGGATTACACGGATGTATTCCCCAAAGAGTTTCTTGGTCTTCCTCCTGACTGAGAGGTTGAGTTATCAATTGAACTTATCCCTGGATCTCTTCCAATCTCAAATACCCCTTACAAAATGGCCACCGTAGAGCTAGAAGAGATGAAGAAGCAGTTACAGGAGAATATGGAGAAGGGTTTTATATGCCCGAGTGCTTCACTGTGGGGTGCTCCAGTCCTCTTCATCAATAAGAAGGATGGATCAATGCGCCTCTGCATTGATTATCGTGAGCTCAATAAAATCACTATAAATAACAAGTATCCCCTTCCACAGATAGATGACTTGTTCGATCAGCATCGTGGGTCTAGTTATTTCTCTAAGGTGGACCTTCGGTCGGGATATCACCAACTAAAGGTGAGGAAGGAAGATATTCCCAAGACTGCCTTTCGAACGAGGTATGGACACTATGAGTTGATAGTGATGTCCTTCGAACTCACTAATTCTCCAGAAATTTTCATGGATTTAATGAATATATTATTTAGAGATTACCTCGACAAATTTGTGGTGGTCTTTATTGATGATATTCTGATATACTCCAAGAGCAAGGAGGAACATGAGGAGCATTTGGAAACTGTGTTAAAGACTTTGCGAAGGGAGAAGTTGTATGAAAATTACATTAAGTGTGAGTTTTGGATGGAGGAATTATCATTCTTGGGGAATGTTATCACCAGGAAAGGGATATCTATGGACCCTTCCAAGACGAAGGCAATTGAAGAGTGGCCGAGGTCAACTTCTGTAATGGAGATCCGCAACTTTTTAGGTCTAGCTAGGTATTATTGACGATTCGTGAAGGACTTTTCACGATTGTAAAACCCAATGACCAAGATGACATAGAAGGGAGTAAAGTTCGTCTGGATATGGGAATGTGAAGACTATTTCAAGGAGTTGAAAAAGAGCCTTATCACTGCGTCGGTACTCACACTCCCTTCAAGTGGAGAACTCTTTGTGGTGTATAGTTTTACTTATAAGAAAGTATTAGGATGTATGGTAATGCAAAATGATAAAGTGATAGCCTATTCCTCAAGGTAGCTGAAAATACATGAGAAAAACTATCCCACGCATGATTTGGAGTTGGCGGTTGTGATCTTTGCGTTGAAAATCTGGGGCATTATCTCTATGGAAAAAAATGTGAGATATATACTGACCACAAGAGTCTCAAATATATATTCACATAAAAAGAGCTTAATATGCGCCAGTGAAGATGGATAGAGCTCATCAAGGATTATGACTCCTCAATCCACTACCATCCCGATAAGGAAAACAAGGTGGTGGATGCTCTAAGTAGAAAGGATCCTTCATCTTTATCAATGATGAGAATTTAAAAGGATCTGATCTTATTAGATTTTCAAAGGATGGACATGGGAATCATTAAGGGAGGAACATCATCAATCCTTTCTCAAATGATTTCTCAACCATCCCTCATAGAGAAAATAAAAGTTGATCAAAGAAAGGATGTGGAAATTCAGAAAAGGGTGGAAGCTGTTAAAAATGGGAAATCCTCCGATTTCAAAATTGATGAAAAAGGAGTTGTAAGATTTGGGACACGATTATGTGTACCATCTGATCCAGAGATAAAGAAGGATCTATTGAATGATGCACATATCTCAACCTTCTCTATCCTTCCTGGGAGTACCAAAATGTATCGTGATCTCCGAGAACACTTCTGGTGGGATAACATGAATAAGAAGATTGCATAATATATATCAAGGTGCTTGGTATGTCAGCAAGTTAAAGTTGAGCGACAAAAGTCCAAAGGTATGATGCATCCATTGCCTATACCCATGTGGAAATGGGAAAATGTTACTATGGACTTTGTCACGGGTCTCCTAAAGACATCGAAAGGAAATAATGCGATATGGGTTGTGGTTGACCGACTCACCAAGACATCCCATTTTATCACTATTCGGGAAGATCTCTCGCATGAAAAACTTGCAAAGTTATATGTGAAGGAAGTGGTGAGACTGCATGGTGTTCCACTCTCAATTTTCTCTAACCGTGATCTAGGGTTCACATCTAAATTTTGGAGGAGCCTTCAACATTCTTTGAGTACTGAATTAAATTTCAGCACGGCTTATCACCCCCAAACTGATGGCCAGTCTGAAAGAACTATTTAGATGCTTGAAGATATGCTTAGAGCCTGCTATCTAGAATTAAAATGTGGATGGAATCAGCAACTCCCATTGGTTGAGTTCTCATACAACAATAGCTTCCACTCGAGTATTCAGATGGCTCCATATAAAGCTCTGTACATAAAGTGATGTTGAACTCCAACCTGTTGGGATGAAGTTGGAGAAAGAAAGCTACTTGGACCTGATCTTGTTCAAGAGATGACAGAGAAGGTTCAAGTCATACAGAAACACATCAAAGCTTCTCAAAGTCAGAAAAAGAGCTATGCTAACAGCCGTCGAGGGGACTTGGAGTTCGACGTTGTAGATAAAGTCTTCCTTCAAATATCTCCATGGAAGAGAGTCATGCGATTCGGGAAGAAAGGGAAGCTAAGCCCAAGGTATATTGGCCCCTTTGAGATCCTTGACTGCATAGGATTTGTGGCCTATCGGCTTGAAATTCCACCGAATATGGCTCGAGTTCATGATGTTTTCTACGTATCACTCTTGATAAAGTACATACCTGATCCCTCACATGTACTAATCTCAGAGGTGGTGCAGCTGGAAGATGATCTCTCCTATGAGGAGCAGCCAGTAAAGATTATGGATTAGAGAGATAAGGTATTACGCAACAAGACAACCCATCTTGTCAAAGTGTTTTGGAGGAACCATAAGTTTGAGGAAGCAACATGGGAATTGGAGGAAGCAATGAAGGAAAAGTACCCACACCTGTTTTTGGCTTAGTATGTAAAATGAAATTTCGAGGGCGAAATTTCCTAAGGGGGGAAGAATGCAACGACCCAAAGTTTTTCAATGGAAATTACCTTCTTATATTTATGTCATAAAATCAAATGAAAGCACAACATAATAAACTACTAAGTGATAAGTGACCTTTAAACAAAAGTTTGTCACTTCTATGTTTGGAATTTTGAAAATCTGGCATACATCGTTGTGTTCAAGATGTTTTTTGGAGTCTAATAAAACAAAAATAATTTTTGGTAAATAGTAACCTACCCTAATGAATAGTAACATACCCTTATGAATAGTGATATAACCTAATGAATAGTAACCTCACCTATAGTGGTATAAAAATAATATTCAAGTTGGAAGTACTATATACTTATATTTTAGAATGAGTTAATGAATGTTTTAAAACTGGTTTTGATAATAAATTATCATTTTAATTAAATATTAAAATAATCATATTTAGAAAATTATTTTTGAAAAATGGACTTCATTTTTGGATTCTAAACGTTGAAAAATGGTTAGGGTGAAATTTTGGGATTTTTCTGAAATACTTGATTTTTTTATGAATAGTAGAATCCGATAATTTACAATAAATGCTAAATAATGGATTAATTGAGTCATTGATGATGCTCTGCTGATGTAAGACCACTTGTTTCAGGATCACATGATAAAATCACTATTCTTGGTCATGGAATACTTACTATTCCTTGTCTTGGGAAGAAATAATAAATTAATGATTATAATATCATGAAATCCCTCCTCTCCTCCACTATAAAAACCCCCCTTCACTCCCTCTTCTCTCCACTCATCTCAAGCTCCAATCCTTCTCTAAATTCTGCCCAAATCTCTCCCCAAGGTCCTCCCCCAAGTCCAAAATCTCTCATCCTCCTCAAAATACCAAAACCTCTCACCTTAAGAGGTTCTCAAATGAGGAAGTCTCAAGAGGTAAATTGATCTTCCCAAATTTCTTCTTTTCTTTTAAGTTCTTTTATTTTTATTTCTTTCCTCACCTCCCTTCACCATAATAGTATGAAAAATATAATAACATACATGTACTAGAATTTCTTCATTCTAGTGTTTTATTTCATTATCTTCTCCCCTTTCCCCACCCTTTTATTTGAAAGAAATGAAAGCATTGTTTGAGATGTGCTAATTTAGCACATTCAAGGACAACGGTTTATCAATTTCTATTATTATCTTTAATTATGGCCATGAAACCATTTGTGTTATGGTTGAACCAGATTATTATATATGTAATATATCCTATTTTTTGGTTCTGTAATCCTTTTATACAAATTTAATTAAGTTATAAATCAAAACAAATTCTTGGTAATCAAACCCGCCAAATAACAAATACAGTTATCACTAAGGTTATATATGTAATAATTCAACATCACTATAAGTACCAAAATAAAATTAAAACCATGTAATCTACTGGATATGAAATAAATAATTTAACTTCAATTCTGTACAACCACTTTCATCTTTCATTTAATCTGAACTTGAATATAAGTGAACCGATCTTTTAAATCCAAGTAAACAAACGAGCACGAACAATGAAATTGAACATAATAACTAATCAAAAAGGATTTGAATGAACTAAAAAGGGTTATAATAAATAAATTAAATATATAATAGGTTCTTTAATTATGAATTAATAATCCTAATTTTTTTATTCAGGTCATTAATAACAAGTGAAGAACACCACCGGATTTAAGGTAATGGATCCTCTCCTTTCCTCTCTTAATCAAGATGGTCCTCTATACTATGCCTTTATATGTGTACTAGAAAATTATGGGGTATGTTTAAGAAACTCCCCCATACTTCCTTATGAATTTATAAGTGATGAGAGACCCCATTTCTCTCTCATCAATCCCTCTTGGTTACACCCGACACCATACCGATAAAATCGTAACGAATTCTACCTGAATCTTCTTTGTTCTTTCGGGTTGCCTTAACTTTCTTTCAAAATGGTATTATCTTATCTATATATGTGAGTCTTATGAATTATTTTTACTTGTACAATATTCTTATATCAAGACCCTTTCATCACTTTCTTTCAGGGATATAAATTATTTTGAAAGATTCCCTCCTTAGAACTTTCCGATGAGCCAACCTGTTTTAAGGGGACTTCCCAAATTTTTACCCAAATTTCAAGTGCACTCTATCCTATGTTTTAAAACAACATTGTATTTATAAAATAAGTATTTTTATTATGAAAACCTTATTTGTTCAATTCAGGTTTTATATAAAATAATTTCCTCTTTTCTATTTGAAAATCTCTAGAGTGTTTTCCTTAAAACCGCACAAAAATATTTTAATACTAATATTTATAAAATACATTTTTTATATGTGGTAACTTATATTTGACACCACTTAACATTTTATATGCCAATTTTACCCTATAAATTTCCATGTATGTTCTAATCCCTTCCTTTCAAGGACACTTTCATGATACGCCCACTGGATATGTTTTATGTCATGATTGTGGTACCCAATTCTTTCCATGGGTAACCTTATGTTTATGTATGGTTAATTATGTATGATTATTTATGTGGAAAGATTATTTATGTGGAAAGAATATTCATGAATATATTGATATGGGTGCACCCAGATAGCACTCGAATGCATTGGGTAAGGATAATTCTCATGAGATGCGATGTGAAATAGGATTGGCGGTTAGCCTTGACCCATACTGAAATGGGAAACGGGATTGGTGGTTTTCCTTGACCCATACTAAAGATATGATTTATGATTCTTCCACATTTATATGATTCCATGTTTATAATATCCCTTGCTTATATTAAATGATTTTATAATTTTCATGCTTTGAATATCATTATGTCATGCCTCCTAACTAATTTTCTTGAGATGTATCCTTATGTACATTCCATTACAGGGCTTTTTAGCTCATCCCTTTGTTCATGTGTTCCCCAAAGTACCCTATGCAGATGTAAGAGCTCAAAGGAAGTTAGAATCTCTTTATGGAGATTAAATAAGGAAGTTTTTTTATCCCCATGTTTTATGTTATATGTACCTAGTCTTCCAAGACACTAGACTTAACGATCATTAGCTTGTACTCTGATGATTAATTTTGCTTCAAATCATGAAATGTTTTATATAAAAGGCTTGGGTTGCTATAGTTGGTATCAGATCATGGTCTAGTTATTTTTGGAGATTAGGAATAGAGATCCTTAGTGAGAACCTTAAGGATGAGACTAAGTATAAGAAAATATTCCTAAATTTTGGTGAGTATAGAGTAAGTGGTTTATCAAGAAAATACATCCCTGTCTGGATACGAGCAGGTAGAGGCGGCTCTGGCACAAATGTATCTGGGGTTAAAACCCGAAAACACCGCTTTGAGCTAGACTCAAATGGGAACTGTTGCACAATAATGAGTCTTGTTTCACTCTTGATTACGACACTCCCGGGGGATATGCTTCGGTAGATTCACGAGCTTAGTACAAACCATTATTAAGGGACAAAAAAGCCTATAAGAATATAAGTTAAGAAATAGATCAAGGATAACCAAGATATAAACCTATGGAACCAAAAGTTAGGATGTACTTTTTCATTATAAGTTTATCCTTTAATTTTCAATGTTTCCTTTTTATGATCAATAGCTAAGTATTCAAGACCTCTATTTATACATTATTTTTCTTAGCTAATGGTGGGAAATAGAATAACACGTTCCAACAACCAATGTGATAGGCAATGTGATGATTTCCCTAATGACATGCCTGATGTGACGGAAGTGGGTGATAAAAACTTCATTACAGTACTTGATCAGCTGGATCGAGTTATGAATAATAACTTGAATCAAGTGGAACGTCCCCCTCCTCCAAGGAAGGAGCAATTTTCTATAGAATCCTTCATGCGAAAAAGGCCTCCCATGTTTAGCAGGTCTTCTGATCCCCTCCTCATAGAACAATGGATTAACTCCATTGAAAATATTTTCTCTGTCCTCCAGTGCTCGGAAGAAGAGAAAGTTGTACTGGTAGTCTACCATTTTGATGGGGAAGTTGATCAGTGCTGGACACTGATCAATAATAAGAAGTCCCAAGAGGAAATTGATTCCATAGATTGGTAGGAATTCAAGAGGATGTTTTTTAACAAATATTTTCCTTGAACCCTCCGTCTCAAGATGGAAAGAAAGTTCCTTGGACTCAAGCAGAAGGAAGATGATTCCATTGGGTCATATGAAGAAAACTTTACAAGGCTTGAAAGGTATACCTCTAGCTTTGTCATGAACACCGAAAGCAAGGTGGATCGCTTCTTTAGCAGACTAAAGTCGAGTCTATAAAAAGTGTTGGCAGTTTGAGACTTCAACAGATATGAGGAGATTTTCCATTGTGCCCTCAATGTTGAAATGGAGATTGGAGACTCTCAATGGTCTCATGGGCCTAGTGACAAGAATCAGAAAATGGAGAACAACATGGGTGGTTCATCAAACAAATCCCATGATGGAAAGAAGACTCACTTTCCCCTTTGCAAGAATTGTGGGAAGAAGAATCTTGGTGACTGTCTCAAGGGAACCAATAATTGATTCAAATGAGGAAAGTTTGGTCATCTGGATAAGAACTGTCGATGGGATATGAAAAATCCCGCTAATGTTGAAGAATAATGGAAGGTTCAGATCAATACTCAGCCTGCAGTGCAGTGTTTTAACTACAAGGAGCTTGGGCATTATGCAAACAATTGCCCTAAGAAGAGGGTTGTCGGAGGAAATTAGCAACAACCTCCAAGGCAACAAGGAAGGGATTATTCTATCACTACTGCTGAGGTGGAGCTGGAAAACGATGTGGTGATAGGTACGCTTGTTATTCATTCAAGAATAGAAAATGTACTATTTGATTCTGGTTCTATGCATTCTTTCATATCTTGCAAGTTTGGTAGAACTATTCAAACACCACCTCAAAATTTGGAGGAAAAGTTATCTCTGAGAATAGTGAATGGGGAAATTATTGCATCCATGGTTGATAACTCCTCCTCGGTTAAAGTTTGTGGACTGAACCTCCCAAAAAAATTTGTCATACTTCCTTTAGTGGAGTTTGATGCTATCTTGGGCATTGATTGGCTATCTTTGTACAAGGCGAACATCAATTTTCGGGAATGGGAGATTACTCTTTACATCCCGAAGCATCCTCCGATTATTTACAAGTGTAAGGAGGAAGATGAGTCTCCTTTAGAATCTTCATCTCAAGTTTGGATATTGCTTACTTATGAGCATTCATATCTAGCTCAAATGATTGAAACAAAGGAGATAATCATGCTTGAAGATATGCCCATCGTGAGGGATTACACTGATGTATTCCCCGAAGAGTTTCCTGGTCTTCCTCCTGACCGAGAGGTTGAGTTCTCAATTGAACTTATCCCTGGATCTCTGTGAATCTCAAAGACACCTTACAGAATGGCCATCGTAGATCTAGAATATCTGAAGAAGCAGTTACCGGAGAATATGGAGAAGGGTTTTATATGCCCGAGTGCTTCACCGTGGGGTTCTCCAGTCCTCTTCTTCAAGAAGAAGGATGGATCAATGCACCTCTGCATTGATTATCATGAGCTCAATAAAATCACTATAAAGAACAAGTATCCCATTCCACGAATAGATGACTTGTTCGATCAGCTTCATGGGGCCAGTTATTTCTCTAAGGTGGACCTTCAGTCGGGATATCACCAACTAAAGGTGATGAAGGAAGATATTCCCAAGACTGCCTTTCGAATGAGGTATGGACACTATGAGTTCATAGTGATGTCCTTCGGACTCACTAATGCTTCAGAAATTTTCAAGGATTTAATTAATAGAGTTTATAGAGATTACCTCGACAAATTTGTGGTGGTCTTTATTGATGATATTCTAATATACTCCAAGATCAAGGAGGAACATGAGTAGCATTTGGAAACTGTGTTAAATTCATTGCGAAGGGAGAATTTGTATGCAAAGTATAGTAAATGTGAGTTCTGGATAGAGGAAGTATCATTCTTGGGGCATGTTATCACTAGGAAAGGGATATATGTGGACCCTTCCAAGACGAAGGCAATTTAAGAGTGGCCGAGGCCAACTTCTGTAATGGAGATCCGTAGCTTTTTAGGTCTAGCTGGGTATTATCGATGATTTGTGAAGAACTTTTCACGATTGTCAAACCCAATGATCAAGCTGACATGGAAGGGAGTAAAGTTTGTCTGGACACAGGAATGTGAAGACTGTTTCAAGGAGTTGAAAAAGAGGCTTATCACTGTGCCGGTACTCACACTCCCTTCAAGTGGAGAACTCTTTGTGGTGTATAGTGATGCTTCTAAGAAAGGCTTAGTCTGTGTGCTAATGCAAAATGATAAAGTGATAGCCTATTCCTCAAGGTAGCTGAAAATCCATGAGAAAAACTATCCCACACATGATCTGAAGTTAGCGGTTGTGAACTTTGTGTTGAAAATCTGGAGGCATTATCTCTATGGGGGAAAATGTGAGATATATACTGACCACAAGAGTCTCAAATATATATTCACACAGAAAGAGCTTAATATGCACTAGCGAAGATGGATAGAGCTCATCAAGGATTATGACTGCTCAATCCACTACCATCTCAGTAAGGCAAACAATGTGGCGGATGCTCTAAGTAGAAATTATCATGCATCTTTATCAATGATGCTAATTGAAAAGGATCCGATCTTATTAGATTTTAAAAGGATGGACATGGGAATCATTAAGGGAGGAACATCATCAATCCTTTCTCAAATGATTTCTCAACCATCCCTCATGGAGAAAATAAAGGTTTCTCAAAGAATGGATATGGAAATTCAAAAAAGGGTTGAAGCTGTTAAAAATGGGAAATTATTTGATTTCAAAATTGATGAGGAATGAGTTGTAAGATTTGGGACACGATTATGTGTACCATCTAATCCAGAGATAAAGAAGGAGTTATTGAATAATGCACATAGCTAGATCTTCTCTATCCATCCTGGGAGTACCAAAATGTATTGTGATCTCCAAGAACACTTCTGGGGGGATAACATGAAGAAAGAGATTTCAGAATATATATCAAGGTGCTTGGTATGTCAGCAAGTTAAATCTGAGCAAAAAAAGTCCAAAGGTATGATTCATCCATTGCCTATACCCATGTGGAAATAGGTAAATTCTACTATGGACTTTTTCACAGGTCTCTTGAAGACATCAAAAGGAAATAATTCAATATGGGTTTTGGTTGAACGACTCACTAAGACATCCAATTTCATCTCTATTCAGGAAGATCTCTCACTTGAACAACTTGCAAAGTTATATGTGAAGGAAGTGGTGAGACTACACGGTGTTCCACTCTCAAATGTCTCTGACCGTGATCCAAGGTTCACATCTAAATTTTGGAGGATCCTTCAACATTCTTTGAGTGCTGAATTAAATTTCAGCATAGCCTATCACCCCCAAACTGATGGCCAGTCTGAAAGAACTATTCAGATGCTTGAAGATATGCTTAGATCCTGCTCTCTAGAATTAAAAGGTGGATGGGATTATCATATCCCATTGGTTGAGTTATCATACAACAATAGCTTCCACTCTAGTATTCAAATGGATCCATATGAAGCTCTGTATGGAAAGCGATTTAGAACTCCAACCTTTTGGGATGAAGTTGGAGAAAGAAAGCAACTTGGACCCAATCTTGTTAAAGAGATGATAGAGAAGGTTCAAGTCATCCAGAAACACATCAAATATACTCAAAGTCATAAAAAAAGCTATGCTAACAGCTATCAAAGGGACTTGGAGTTTGACGTTGGAGATAAATTTTTCCTTCAAATATCTCCATGGAAGAGAGTCATGCGATTCGGGAAGAAAGGGAAGCTAAGACCAAGTTATATTGGCCCCTTTGAGATCCTTGACCGTATAGGAGCCGTGGCCTATCGGCTTGCACTTACACCGAATATGGCTTGAGTTCATGATGTTTTCCATGTATCAATCTTGAGTAAGTACATACCTGATCCCTCACATATACTAATCTCAGAGGTGGTGCAGCTGGAAGATGATCTCTCCAATGAGGAGCAGCCAGTAAAGATTCTGGATTAGAGAGATAAGGTTCTACGCAAAAAGACAACCCATCTTGTCAAATTGTTGTGGAGGAACCATAAGTTTGAGGAAGAAACATGGGAATTGGAGGAAGCAATGAAGAAAAAGTGCCCACACCTGTTTTTGGCTTAGTATGCAAAATGAAATTTCGAGGGTGAAATTTCATAAGGGGGGAAGAATGTAACGACCCAAAGTTTTTCAATGGAAATTACCTTCTTATATTTATGTCATAAAATCACATGAAAGCACAACATAATGAAATACTAAGTGATAAGTGACCTTTAAACATAAGTTTGTCACTTCTGTGTTTGGAATTTTGAAAATCTGGCAAACACGGTTGTGTTCAAGATGTTTTTTAGAGTCTAATAAAACAAAAATTATTTTTGGTGAATATTAACCTACCCTAATGGATAGTAACATACCCTTATGAATAGTGATATGCCCTAATGAATAGTAACTTAGCCTATGGTGGTATAAATATAATATTCAAGTTGGAAGTACGATATACCTATATTTTAGAATGAGTTAATGAATGTTTTAAAACTGGTTTTCATAATAAATTATTATTTTAGTTAAATATTAAAATAATCATATTTAAAAAAATATTTTTGAAAAATGGACTTCATTTTTGGATTCTACACGTTGAAAATGGTCAGGGTGAAATTTTGGGATTTTTCTGAAATACTTGAATTTTTTATGAATAGTAGAATCTGATAATTTACAATAAATAGTAAATAATGGATTAATTGAGTCATCGATGATGCTCTGCTGATGTAAGCCCACTTGTTTCAGGATCATATGATAAAATCACTATTCTTTGTCATGTAATACTTACTATTCCTTTTCTTGGGAAGAAGTAATAAATTAATGATTATAATATCATGAAATCCCTCCTCTCCTCCACTATAAAAACCCCCCTTCACTCCCTCTTCTATCCACTCCTCTCAAGCTCAAAGCCTTCTCTAAATTCTACCCAAATGTCTCCCCAAGGTCCTACCCCACTTCCAAAAGCTTTCAGCCTCCTCAAAATACCAAAACCTCTCACCTTAAGAGGTCCTCAAAGGAGGAAGTCTCAAGAGGTAAATTCCTCTTCCCAAATTTCTTATTTTCTTTTAAGTTCTTTTCTTTTTATTTATTTCCTCACCTACCTTCACCATAATAGTATAAAAAATCCATTAATATACATGTACTTTAATTTCTTCATTCTAGTGGTTTATTTCATTATCTTCTCCCCTTTTCCCACCCTTTTATTTGAAAGAAATGAATGCACCGTTTGAGATGTGCTAATTTAGCACATTCAAGGACAACGGTTTATCAATTTCTATTATTATCATTAATTCTGGTCCTAAAACCATTTGTGTTATGGTTGAACCAGATTATTATATATGTAATATATCCTATTTTTTGTTTTGTAATCCTTTGATACAAGTGTAATTAATTTATAAATCAAAACACATTCTTTGTAATCAAACCCACCGAATAACAAATACGGTTATCACTAAGGTTATATATGTAATAATTCAACATAACTATAAGTAACTTAAATAAAATTAAAACCATTTAATATACTTAATATGAAATAAATAAATTAACTTCTATTCTGGAAAACCACTTTCATCTTGCATTTAATCCGAACTTGAATATAAGTGAACCGATCTTTTAAATCCTAGTAAACAAACGAGCCCGAACAATGAAATTGAACATAATAACTAATCAAAAAGGATTTGAATGAACTAAAAAAGGTTATAATAAATAAATTACATATAGAATAGTTTTTGTAATTATGAATTAATAATCCTAATTTGTTTATTCAGTTCATTAATAACAAGTGAAGAACACCACCAGATTTAAGGTAAGGGATCCTCTCCTTTCCTCTCTTAATCAAGATTGTCCTCTATACTATGCCTTTATATGTGTACTAGAAAACAATGGGGTATGTTTAAGAACCTCCCCCATACTTCCTTATAGATTTATAATTAATGAGATACCCTATTTCTCTCTCATCAATCCCTCTTGGTCACACCCGACACCATGCCGATAAAATCATAACGAATTCTACCCGAACATTCTTTGTTCTTTCGGGTTACCTTATCTTTCTTTCAAAATGGTGTTATCTTATCTATCTATGTGAGTCTTATTAATTATGGTTAGTTTTAAAAGATTCTTATATCAAGACCCTTTCATCACATTCTTTCGGGGATATACATGATTTTGAAAGATTCCCTCCTAAGAACTTTTCGATAAGCCAACCTGTTTTAAGGGGACTTCCCAAATTTTTACCCAAATTTCAAGTGAACTATATCCTATGTTTTAAAACACCATTGTATTTTTAAAATAAGTATTTTTATTATAAAAACCTTCTTGGTTTAATTCTGTTTTTATATAAAAGAATTTCCTCTTTTTTATTTGAAAAGCTCTAGAGTGTTTTCCTTAAAACTGCACAAAAATGTTTTAATGCTAATGTTTCTAAAATACATTTTTTATATGTTTTCACTTATATTTGACACAAATTACCATGTTATATGCCTATTTTACCCTATTAATGTCCATTTATGTTCTAATCCCTTCCTTTCATGGACACTTTCATGATACGCCCATTGGATATGTTTTATGTCATGATTGTGGTACCCAATTCTTTCCATAGGTAACCTTATGTTTATTTATGGTTGATTATGTATGATTATTTATTTGGAAAGATTATTTATGTGGAAATAATATTCATGAATATTTTGATATGGGTGCACACATATAGTGCTCCAATGCATTGGGTAAGGATAAGTCTCATGAGATGCGATGTGAAACGGGATTGGCGGTTAGCCTTGACCCGTACTGAAATGGGAAACATGATTGGCGGTTAGCCTTGAACCATACTAAAGATATGATTTATGATTCTACCACATTTATATGATTCCATGTTTATAATATCTCATGCTTATATTAAATGATTTTATAAGTTTCATGTTTTGGATATCATTATGTCATGCCTCCTAACTCGTGTGCTTGAGATGTATCCTTATGTTCATTACTTTACTGGGATGTTTAGCTCATCCCTTTGTTCATGTGTTCCCCAGGGTACCCTATGCAGATGTAAGATCTCAAAGTAAGTTAGAATCTCTTTATGGAGATTAAATAAAGAAGTTTTTTTTATCCCCATGTTTTATGTTATATGTACCTAGTCTTCCAAGACACTAGACTTAACGATCCTTGGCTTGTACTCTGATGATTAATTATACTTCAAATCATGAAATGTTTTATGTAAAAGGCTTGGGTCGCTATAGGTCCCATGTCGTGTGTAAGAAACCGGATCTTATTTTCATGTATGTTTTCCTTTTATAGTCGGTTTTTTGAAAAAGAGGAATTTCTAGAAATTTCTGAAGTACACGCCATGTACTTTATGAGTACACGCCGTGTACTCGATTACCACAGGTAGCCGTATGCTGGCCATGTAGCGGCCATGCACACAGCCATGTGGGGGTGACCTGGAGGCCTCTTAAAGAGAAGTATGGAAACGGTAAGTACACGTCGTGTACTTTAAAAGTACATGCTATGTATTTTCTTTTTTTTCATTAAACGCACTGGGGTCGTGTCTAATCGCCAGAAACGCCTTCTTTTAGGTTTTGTTTAGCTGATAGCTCCCATACAACTGCGATCTTACTCTAATACCCAAACCAAGCATCTGAAATCCGATTCAACCGTCATCGATTGCATTGGTATCGCCTCGGTAAGCTCTTCCTTCTGCTTGAGCTTCGTTTCTTGATTCCTCCTATTTTTCAAATTATCCTATGTTTAATGTTTTAGAAGTTTTTGTAGATATTCGGTGTTCTAAGGTGATTAAAGACCTGAGACTCTAGTATATTGATCTCCCAATGCCAATGTAGGTGGTTTGTGCCTTTCTGTGTAAATTCTTTGAGTTATATGTGCAAAATTTCCAATACCCAGGAACAGGGTATTGCATGATTACTGTTTTAGCCATATTGGTTGCCTACCATGCTTGTATGTTTGAGTAGAGGTCAATTGATTGTGAATAGGGTGAATTTATATGATTTGGATGTTTTTCCCATGCATGTTTGTTTATGACTATTTAGTCTAGCCATGCCTGTTAGGCTGCAGTTTTCTTCCCATGACTAGTATTGTAGGATGGTGTGATTATCTATTCTGATATGCTGATATGATAAATATTGATTATCCAAGTAGTTCTTAAGGTTTACTTTGGCCGTTATGCATTGCTATTCTCATTGGATTTACCCAGGGCCGTGAGAACCTGGTGTAGTAAGACCATAGGGGAAATTTATGTAAGGGCTTTCCAAGAGTGTCTTTTATTATATTACGATGCGAGACCATAGGGGGAATTGATGTTGAGTGCTTACTCATAGTGTCTATAGATCCTTGACGCAGGACATAGGGGGAATTTGATGTTGAGTGCTTCCCCAGAGAACCTTTAGTACCGATATGAGACTATATGGGGAATTGACGGTGAGTGATTCCTCAGAGAGTCTATAATTAAGCTGAACCAGAGGGGTTAGACTGTGTGTTCTCCCCAGATGGTTGCTTGTACTTACTTTCTAGGTATAACCATGGGGGATAGGCTATGAGTACTTCCTAGAGGGTTACCTGTTTGTTTTTATCTGCTTTGATTAGTTGTTTCTTGATATTTGAAACTGTGGATTATTACTGTTGAGTGCTTCCTTGTTTAATGCTTTTTGAACTTTTACCTACCATATATTCATTGAATGTTAGGCACAAATCTTGTGGTAGTTTCCTACTAGGACTCGTCTCACACCCTGTTTGGGTCATGCTTTTGGGCCCAAATAGATTATATTGTTGCAGGTATAGATAAGGGAAAGTGACCTTCTACTTCAGGTACTTGACATGTTGTGGAGCTGTAGAGCACGGGACCAAGCTTAGGCTTGCGATGCTGAGGAATTTTTTATCTGTTTTCTTTTGTAATTTGGTTTAGTACCATTCTTTATTCCAACATTTTAATTTTTTTGGTTGCTTTCCTAGACATATGTACCATTCATCATTTATATATATGTGTGTGCTCCAGTTTATTATTTCCAGTCTTCTGCTGTTCATATTTGTATGACATTATTACTGTTTCCAATTTTGTATATTTTTTTACTTCCACTATGTACTCTGCCAATGAGGGTATAGTTTTCCCACTATCACACCCAAGGCCCTAGCTGCTAGTCGGCATCCTCTGGAATTCAGGGAAATTTGCTTGAGGCCATGTGACCAACCGGGTATGGGGCACCTCGGGGTGGCTTCCAAAACTGAGACGTTACAAAGTGGTATCATAGGAATTATTTTCTTCTTGATTTACTGTTTGGAGCCTATAGTCAGGGATAGGATGGAATAGGTACTTGGTAATAAGTTGTTCCCAAGAGTATCTAACCCGTGTACAGGGAAAATCCAATCTACCTCTTTTATTGCAATTTTTCTAGTTTTGTAATTTTATAGTTGATTTTATTTCACTGTTGGGTGATTCACATGTTTTTTTCTATTACTGTTGATGTTATTGAGGTTCTATTTTTGTCGCAACCCGATGAGATGAGGGTATTCCATCTCATGCATCATATAGGCACTTGCTATAAATCATATTTCATGCATTCTTGCCATGTCATTTAGGGTGCATTAGCAATTGCATGTTGTTGTGATAGATGTTGTGTAGAATATTCATGTTGTTGTGCTAGATGCCTTGATAAAAATACCTTTTGTTTGATAGGGTATTTTTTTGTAAGGTTTTGTTTGAATGAATGCCAAATTTTGGTTCTTGAGGTGTTATGGGCCCTCATGAACCGGAATTTGGTGGATTATTGACTTTTTTACCTTGTTATAACATTTATAGGATGCCAAGATTTGATTTGTGGGGAGTATGGCCCATCACAAATCATAATTTGGCACTTTCAATGTTCATTTCGGTGTTTTTCCTGGGTTCTGAAGAAGTTTCTGAGGTTTAATGTCCGGAAAAATCCAGAAGACATGTCGTGTAGTCTTGACTACACGCCATGTGTTCTTCTATTTGGGAAGAAACTATTTTTCTTAAGTACATGCCATGTACCATATGTACACTTCATGTAGTCTCTAACCGTGTCTTAATCCATGTGGGCAGAGACACGGGATAGGGAAATTCTTGTGGGAACACACCGTGTACTGGTTGTGCATGTCGTGTGGTGTTGACCATGTGTCTGCCCGTGTGTCTAACAACATGGATGGATAAATCTTAAGTTATACACATTGTGTCCAGTTTAAACATTCCATGTAGAGTAATCCTAGAATTCGTCCATGTAACTAACAACATGGGTCGGTGAAATTCTTCAGGTACACACCGTGTCCACCTGGAACATTTCGTGTGGTGTGATCCATGTATCCGGTCGTGTCACTAACAACACAGGTCAGCGAAGATCGTCTAGTACACGTCGTGTCTGGAATAAACACGTTGTGTAGTCTCTTTCTAAGGTGAACCATGTGGCCTATCCGTGTAGAGGAATCGAGCAGGGGATGAGAGTTCAAGTAAACATCGTGTGTAAGGACAGCACGCCGTGTGTTTGGGGTGTTACATGACCAGTTTTGGAAGGAGTACAGGCCCATGCGAATGGATTGAGGGAACACGTTGTGTAGGGGACATACACGTCGTGTAATCATGTTTTTCAAAACTTAAATGATTTCTTTCACCTGTTCCCTTCTTGTACTTCCAATTTTCAGCCTTTTATAATCTTGATCTAAGGTGTGCGTTTGACCTTGTAGATTCATGCCACCGAGATGTCCTCCGGTTTTCCACCAGTTATAGGGAAGTGATCAGACGCTGGATATGGATGATTAGGGACTTCCTGCAGACCCTCCTGTTATGCCAGTCCTGGCACCAGTAATTATACCTGATACTAGTGTTGATGCACAGTTCAGGGAAGGCTTCATGAGGATGATGCAGACCTTCCAGGGAGCACTGCCTCCTACCTCGTCTATGACAGACTTGATGCGGGTTTTCCAGTAGTAGCATTCTCCCACCTTCTCAGGGGAAGGAGGACCTCAGGCTGCAGAGTCATGGCTAGAATCCATGCTGACGATCTTTGAGCATCTGGAGACACCTCCAGAGAGGCGGGTCAAGCTCTCTACATACATGTTGTGGGATTCTGCCAAGAGATGGTGGTATGTGATCTCACAGGCGGGATATCAGAAGTTTATGGCTTGGGAGGAGTTCCATCGTATCTTCTATGACTACTTCTATCCGGAAACCTTGAGGGTCGATCAAGCCCGGGATTTCATGAGTCTGGAGCAGGGTACTCTTTCGGTTATGTAATATTCCTCTCATTTCACCGAGCTTTAGAGTTTTACACCCTTCCTAGGGGGAGATGGATTGTTCCTGGAAAGGAAGTTTGAGGATAGTCTTAGGCACGACATCCGCTCATAGGTGAACATCTTCTGAATGAATTCCATACCCTCTATCATCAACTAGGCGCGAATCACATAGCACAATCTGTGGGATTATGGAGTAGTGAGCCAGGGCAGCTCAACTTCTGGAGCTAGTCTCCCTCCTTCTGACAGTAGGAAGCACCATAGGGAGTCTACACGTGGGGATCCAAGGAGGCGAGAGACACCTTCAGGTAGCCAGGTTATATGATGTCAGTGTGGGAAGGCCTGGAATAAGAGGCCGCAGTTCCAGAGAGACCCAGTGGAGTGCCGATCTTGCAGTAAGATGGTTCACCTCTAGTACTTCGATCAGGTTTTCTCACCAGCATCTGGTGACATGGGTTCATCTATGACTCCTCGTACAAGAGTAGCTCCACCAGTTTTTCACCAGTCTGGGAACTGGAGTTCTTCCGACCGCTCAAGTCGAGGTAGAGGTTGCGGCCGTGGTGTTCAGTCACCAGGTTACCAGCGACAGTAGGGTGGATTAGCTTATAGTGGTTAGGTAGGGTCACAGGGCCATGGAGCAGGCCAAAATTTTGTAGTGGAGCAGACCCAGCAGGAGCAGGATACCGGCCCCTCTACAGTTCGAGGTACGATCCTAGTTGCCTCAGTTTTATCTTCATCTCTTTTTGACACAGGGGATTCCCATAGATTTATATCTATTACTGTTGTGGAGATCATTGGGCTCTTCATCTTTTCTTCTACCGATATCTTGACACTAGACACTCTGTTGGGGACTAGAACGATGAGTGTATGTCAGTGCAAGGAGTGCCCTCTAGAGGTTGGTGGGTTTCACTTTTTATGGGACCTCTACGTCCTAGAGATGATAGGCTATAATTTCATTCTCGGAATGGACTGGTTAGTTACCTTCCAGGCTATTGTCAGTTTCTATAGTCATAGGGTGAGTTTCATATCACCAGAGGGAGGATTGTTTCTTCATAAGGGTGAATGGGATGTCCAAGCGAGCAGAGCGGGTCCAGAGCATCATGGGTTAGGAGGAGTTACAGCCCAGATTTCTAGTCTATATCTGGATGACCAAGGGACTTCACAGATGGACTTTACTCCAATGGTAGATCTTTTCAGAGATGTCTTTCCAGAGGAATTTTTAGGTTTTACTCCGGATCAAGAGGTAGACTTTTCAATTGAGCTTATTCTAGGAGTAGCACTGGTGTACATTCCTCCTTATAGGACGGCTACACCAGAGTTACAGGAGCTCAAGAAGCAGTTGGAGGAGTTGTAGGCAAAGGGTTTCATCTGACCCAGTACTTTTCCTTGGGGTTCACCTATCCTTTTTGCGAAGAAGGAAGACAATACCCTCAGACTTTGTGTGGATTATTGTAAGTTGAACCAGTTGATGGTTAAAAACTGATATCCCTTACCGAGGATTAATGATCTATTTGATTAGCTTTGAGGATCCTGGGTGTTCTTGAAGATTTACTTGAGATATGGTTATCATCAATTGCACATTAGTCCATCAGATATACCTCTTATAACCTTTCGGAGCAGGTATGTTCTATACGAGTATATGGTTATGTTGTTCGGTCTCACGAATGCGCCTATAGTTTTCATGGCACTAATGAACCGAGTGTTCCATACATACTTGGATTCTTTTGTGGTTGTCTCCGTGGATGATATTTTGGTGTACTCTCACACTCGGCATGGCCATGCTACCCATCTTGAGATCATTTTGAGTACACTGAAAGAGCATCATTTATATGTTAAGCTCTCAAAATGCCACTTTTGGATGGATCAGATTCACTTCTTGGGTCATGTCATCTCAGAGATAGGAGTATCATTGGACCCAGAGAAAGTGAGAGCGGTAGTTTCCTGGGAGCAGCTGAAGAACATCTTTGAGGTGCGGAATTTTATAGGCCTGAATGTATACTAAAGACACTTAATACAGGACTTTTTTCACTTATCAGTACCACTAATGAGTCTGACTAAGAAGGGTGAAAAGTTCTTGTAGTTAGATTCTTATGAGTCAGCCTTTCAGGAGTTGAAGGGGAGGTTGACTTCATCACCGATATTAGTATTTCTAGAGCTGATAAAGAGCTATACTGTGTATTGTGATGCTTTAGGTATCGTTCTAGGAGCTGTGCTTATGCAGGGAGAGGGAGTCGTTGTGTACGGGTCTTGGCAGTTTAGGACACATGAGAGGAATTACCCGACGCACGATCTTGAGTTGGTGGTAGTTGTTCATGCTTTACGCTGTTGGAGAAATTATCTTCTAGGAGATCATTTTGTGGTTTTCACCAACCAAAAAATTCTCAAGTACATCTTCACTCAGCGTGATCTGAATTTGAGACAGCGAATGTGGGTTGAGTACCTTCAGTCTTTTTACTTTGAGCTTGCCTACACGCCTGGGAAAGGCAACATAGTGGTTGATGCGTTGAGAAGGAGAACTCAGATACAGGCATTTCAGGAGGCCAGCACTGAGTGGAAGCTTATGGATCTATTCTCTGAGATGTATTTGGAGGTTCACGACAGACAGGGGCAGACTTTTCTTTCTTCTGTAGTTGTTACCTCTACACTTCTTGATCGAGTGCGAATGAGGCAACTATCAGATTCTGAAGGCCTAGTCCTAAGGGAGAGTGTGTCAGGAGAGGACTCTATTCCTGGATGGACCATAGGTGAGGATGAGATCTTGTGTTTCTAAGGGTGTGTGTGGGTGTCAGCAGACATACGCGAGGAGCTGATGCGGGACTTTCATTCCTCAGTTTGGGCAGTTCATCCTGGTGTCACCAAGATGTATCGTGATCTACACCATCAGTATTGGTGGCCAGGTATGAAGAGAGATATTGTTGGTTTCATCATGAAGTGTTCCAACTTTCAACAGGTGAAGGCAGAGAATCAGTTCCCAGCAGGTCTTTTCCATCAGTTACCCATTCCCGAGTGGAAGTGGAATGACGTCGCGATAGATTTTGTGATAGGGTTGTCGAGGTCATCTCAAGGGAACGATGCAGTATGGGTTGTCATTGACAAACTCATGAAGGTATCTCACTTATTTCCAATCAAAGATACCTTCAGTGTTGATTAGCTGGGACAGTTGTACATCTGAGAGATTGTGCGTCTGCATGGATTTCCACTGTCCATTATTTCAGAAATGGATGCTCGTTTTACTTCTCAGGTCTGGCAAGGGCTTCAGAAGGTTTTGTGTACATAGGTACTTTTGAGTACAGCTTACCACCCTCAGACAGATGGCCAGTCCGAGCATATGATTCAGGTGCTTGAGGACATGCTCTGAGCATGCATTCTGGATTTTGGAGGTTCTTGGGAGAAGCACATACCTCTTGTGGAGTTTTCCTACAACAATAGTTTTCAAGCAACTATTCATATGGAACCTTATGAGGATTTGTACGGTAGGCCATATCGATCACCCTTATGTTGGTTAGAGGTAGGAGAGGCAGCTCTGCTAGGACCTCATCTTGTCCAGGAGACCACGGAGTAGATAGAGTTGATTCGGAAGAGGATGTCTACCGCACAGTCTTGACAGAAGTCTTATGCTGATCACTGGAGACGACCTCTGAAGTTCGAGGTTGGAGATCAGGTTTTCCTGCGTGTCACACTAAGGTTGGGACACAAGAGGATTAGGAGACAGGGTAAGCTTTCGCCAAGGTACGTCGGGCCGTTTAAGGTGTTGGAGAGAGTTGGTCCGATTGCCTATCGGTTGCAGTTACCTCATAGGTATAGGGATATGCATGACATCTTCCACATTTCTCAGCTTCGACGTTACTTCTCAGACTCATCTCATGTTTTCCAACCCAAGGAGGTTGATTTGGAAGTGGATGCATCTTCAAAGGAGTATCATATCCGGATTGTCGATCGCAGTACAAAGCTTCTCTGTGGTTGGTCTGTCCCTCTGGTATGAGTGATATGGCAGCATGGGTGAGTACAGGATGAGACTTGGGATAGGGAGGCTAATGTACGAGCGCAGTGGCCAGAGCTATTCGGGGTTTCTTCTTCTACGCCGCCTTGCTAGGTAAATTAGGAGATGAATTTATTTAATGGGGGAAGTTTGTAAGAACCTGGATCTTCTTTTCAGGTATGTTTTCCTTTTCTGGTCATTTTTGAGAAAAAGAGGAATTTATGGAAATTTATGAAGTACACGTCGTGTACATTATGAGTACATGGCATGTACTTGGTTACCGCGAGTAGCCATGTGATGGATGTGTAGCGGCCATACACACGGCCATGTGGGGGTGACCTGGAGGCCGCTTAAAGTAGAGTACGGAAACGGTAAGTACACACCGTGTACTTTAAAAGTACATGTCGTGTATTTTATTTTATTTTCATTAAATGCACCGGGGTCGCGTCTAATCACCAGAAACGTCTTCTTCTAGGTTTCGTTCATTCGATAGATCCCGTACAGCCACGATATTCCTCCGAGCCCCCGACCAAGCATCTGAACTCTGATTCGACCGTTGTCGATTGCATTGGGATCACCTCGATAAGCTCTTCCTTCTACTTGATCTTAGTTTCTTGATTCCTCCTCTTTTTCAATTTATCCTCTGTTGAACGTTTTATACGTTTTCATAGATCATCGGTGTTCTAAGGTGATTCAAGCCCTGAGACTCAAGTATATTGATCTCTTAATGCCGAGGTAGGTGATTTGTGCCTTTCTTTTGAAATTCTTTGAGTTATATGTGCAAAATTGCCAATACCCAGGAATGGGGTATTGCGTGATTACTGTTTTAGCCCTATTGGTTTCCTGTCATGATTTTATGATTGAGTAGAGGTCAACTAATTGTGAATAGGGTGAATTTATATGCTTTGGATGTTTTTGCCTATGCATGTTTGTTTATGACCGTTTGGTCTAGCCATGCCTGTTAGGCTGCAGTTTGCTTCACATGCCTAGTATTGTAAGATGGTGTGATTATCTATTCTAATATATTGATATGCTATAGAATAATTATCCAAGTAGTTCTTAAGGTTTAATTTGGTCATTATGCATTTCTATGCTCATTGGATTTACCTAGGTCCGTTATAACCTGGTGTAGTAAGACTATGGGGAAAATTGACGTAAGGGCTTTTCCAGAGTGTCTTTTATTATATTATGATGCGATACCACAGGGGGAATTGAAATTGAGTGCTTCTTCAAAGTGTCTATAGATCCTAGATGCGGGCCATAGAGGGAATTTGATGTTGAGTGCTTCCCTAGAGTGCCTTTAGTACCGATACGAGACTATAGGGGGAATTGACGGTGAGTGCTTCCTCAGCGCTACCCTTTTATCAGCGCTAAAAAAATCGCTGATAAAGGGTGCCTTTATTAGCGCTAAAAAAAGTGCTGATAAAGGGGGGGCCTTTAACAGTGCTAAAAAAAGCACTGTTAAAAGTGTCCCTTTATCAGCGCTTTTTTTAGCGCTGATAAAGGCCCCCCCTTTATTAGCGCTTTTTTTTAGTGCTGTTAAAGGGGACCCCTTTATCAGCACTTTTTTAGTAGCGCTGATAAAGAGGGGATTTATCAGTGATTTTTCCTAGCGCTGATAAATTTTATGTTTCAAAAAAAATATTTTTTCATGAAAAATAATATATTGTTATATAGGTATATTTATATTGATATAATATAATATATATTTTTTAAATATGTTTTAGATGTGTATAAATAGACTATTAGATTTTAATATATAAGAAATTTAGTGAAAATGGATTTAAAATATTTTAAAAAATATAATTAATTAATAATTTTCTAATTATAATCAATTAAAAATAATTTAATAATAATTTGAAGACACAAAAAATCAAAAAAATAATAAAAGATCTAAAATAAGTTGAAAATGTAACTCAAACTTCAAACGGCCATAACTTTTGATCCGGGTGTCCGTTTGAGCTCTACAGTATATCAAATTGAAGCCTGTGATGAGCTCTTCACGCCTATAACCCAAGTGCAACTTATGTCACATTTTTTGAGGCTAAAAAAGTCCCATAAGTCCTCCAAAACTGAGTTTTTAGTCGGGATACCCCGATTTGTTATCATTCAAACAAGTATAACTTCTGATCCGGATGTCTGTTAGGCCTGTACCACATATCATATCGAAGATTGTTTTATTTTCTTTGATTTGACTAGTTGTGGAGTTGAAAAAGGCTTCTGTATTAGAATTTATGGTCGTTTTAAAATTCTATGTCTTTTCAAATACACACACACACACACATATATATATATATATGTATGTATGTATTTATTTATTTATTCGTAAATGTGTGTGTGTGTGTGTCTGTGTATGTGTCTATGTGTGTCTTTGTGTGTGTTGTATATATGTATGTATTTATTTATTTATTTATAAACACACATAAAAAACATATTTTATAAATGTATTTAAAACTAATCTTATAAATGTATATTATTATACAAATAAATATATGGATAAAAATTATAACTAAAAATATATATATATAAATATAAATATAAATTAATATAAGAATAAATATATATATACTAATATATAAATAAATATATACATATTAATATAACTAAATATATTTATATTAATATGAATCTATATTATTATACGAATAAATATAACTATATATATATAAATAAATATATATTAATATTAAGATATGAATAAATATATATGTATTAATATAACTAAATATATTTATATTAACATGAATCTATATTAATATACGAATAAATATAACTATATATATATAAATAAATATATATATCATTAAATAGAAAAAAAATGAAATGGCATAGTGGTAAAGGTGCAGGCGCGTAAGGGGGAGGACGCGGGTTCGAGTTCTGGTGGAAGCAAGGAGGTGCGTACGGGGGGCATGTGATGGACGCACGGGCAAGGGCAGCGCACTGGAGTGGTCCACCTAGCACTAATAAAGGGGGTCAAGAACTGTTAAAAGCTCCCCCCTGGAATTATATATTTTTTTTTATTTTTTTTATTTGTTTTGGCTTTTATCAGCGCTCAGAAAAGTGATGATAAAAGGGACCCCCCCCCCCTTATCTTCACCTCAATTAACAGCGCATTTTTAGGGTTGTTAATGCCCTTTTCTAGCACTGATAAAATCCATATTTGTAGTAGTGCATGCATCATTTATATATGTGTGTGTGCTCCAGTTTATTATTTCCAATATTCCACTGTTCATTTTTGTATGACATTATTACTACTTCCTCTTTTGTATATTTGTTTATTTCCGCTGTGTACTCTGCCAATGAGGGCATAGTTTCCCCACTATCACACCAAAGGCCATCACTGCTAGTCGTCAGCCTCTGGTGTTTGGGGAAATGTGCTTGAGGCCATGTGACCAACTGGGTATGGGGAACCTCTGAGTGGCTTCCAGAACTGGGACGTTACACTGTGACTGCCCCAAGCCCACCTTCCATAGGCCAGGGGTTGGCGACTAGCACCGAAAGGTGTATTCCCTAAAACTGGGAAGGCATTGCCTTTATAACCTGTAAACACACGCAACCAAGAACACAACAAGATACGAGCACAAGTAAACTATATAGTAAAAATAGTGTGTATAGTAAGAAAAAGAGGCCAGAATACAAGCTCAACTGGAAAGTACAAGAAAACTTAAAAGTACAAGAAAATTGAAACAGCTTCTGTGAACAACCGCCAAGGATCCTACCTGAAGGGTAGGTACAGCTCTCGAATGGTCTCCTCTGCAGTACGCCTCATCTAAGTTCCAGCTACAAGCTACCTTCAGTCATGGTACTCTCATCCTCAATCAGCGTTGTCTGTAGTCTTCACCAAACACAACAAGGTGCGGGCGTAACCCGTGCAAGGGTGAATATAAGGATACTCAGTAGGGACCCTGAGACCCTCAAAGGTCTCATGAAATCCACAAAGGATAAACCACAAAGCATGTAAACATCTGAAAACCCTACTTAGGTATATTCCCATACATATACCCAAGTTATCAAGTATACCCATCTCATTCATGAGGAAACACAAGGTCCAACTCAAAAGCTCAAAGCTCAACTGTTTCACAAATTAAGAAATACCATGAAGGTAACACCACAAAGGTAAGTACCACGATGGTAATTCCACACAGAATAATATCACAAAGGTATCACCATAGAGGTAAGTACCACAAAGATACATCACACAGAAGAATACCACAAAGGTATCACCATGAAGGTAAGTACCACAAAGATACATCACACAGAAGAATACGACAAAGGTATCACCATGAAGGTAAGTACCATGAAGTTATGCCACACAAAAGAATACCACCAAGTTATCACCACGAAGGAAAGTACCACACAGGTACGCCACACAGAAGAATACCTCAAAAGTATCTCCATGAAGATAAGTACCACACAGGTACGCCACACAGAATAATACCACAAAGGTTTCACCACGAAGGAAAGTACCACACAGGTACGCCACACAGAAGAATACCACAAAGGTATCACTACGAAGGTAAGTACCACATAGGTACTCCACATAGAATAATTCCACCAAGGTATCACCAAGAAGGAAAGTACCACACAGGTACACCACACAGAAGAATACCTCAAAGGTATCACCACGAAGGTAAGGACTCATCTGACACCAGATACAACTTATGTACAGAATTTCAGATGATTAATCATAGGGTAGATCATCTTATTCTGTTAAGAAGAACTGCTACTGACCTACACAGTATCGATAGGTAACTAAACCTCGCTGACCCACAAAGGATCTGACCCACACAGGATCGGTATGGGCTGACCCACATAGGATCTGACCCACATAGGATCGGTATGTGTTGACCCACATAGGATCGCTGAGTGCTGACCCACACAGGATCGCTAGATGCTGACACACATAGGATCGCTAGATGCTGACCCACACAGGATCGATGTTCTTTCTTCATGTTATATCCTACCACAGGGTTCATACACTAAGCTCTCTTGATTCTGAGAGGGTCCACTCCTCAAGCCACAGGTCAATACTCCAATTTCCACGAAGTCCCATGAATAAGTATCCCAAAGGTCTATCACATCAAAAGGGACCCAATGAAACTGATGGTGCGTCAATCGGACGCTCGGTCTGTAAGTTATTAGCGTTTCTGCTCCAAGGGCCAGATTGGATTCGGAGTTTGATCCAACCCAGTTGTACTCCAAATTTATCCAAAACTCAAGTGGAGTATACCAAAAGAAGCATCTCGATCCAAGTTTTCTGGCGCCATAGATGCTCGTAGCTCAAGATATGGCCAAAAGAGCGAAAAGGGGTCGAAGTTGCTCTGGGTCTGGTCTAACCCCATCGGACCGACCCGGCCCCGGGTCTGGCCAGGCCCCGGGTCTGGCCAGGAACTGGGTCTGGCCCGGTCCGCTAGTGCGGCTCGGCCCGTGGGGTGGCCCGTGGTACATCTTCCTACGGTGAGGCGGCACGTGGGGCGCGCCAGCTGGCCAGATGGCCAGCCTCCTCCGTGTGGCACGGTCGCGCGCCGCGCCTCCACCAGTGGCCGGCTCGGCCGGCCACCCTTCCTTCGCCGCTGAGGCACAAGGTCATGGCTCCTGCACGTCGGGCATCATAGACGCGCACCGCATTCCCCTTCGTGCGGTCGGCCTCTTCCAGTCGTCACCTTTGCTTCTCCATGACCCTTCCCCGACGACGCGGTCGCACCGCCGTTTTCGTCACGGTCGTTCATGGTGTCGGTCGCCTCTCCTGAGTCCCATCGGTTCCAATCGCCGGCACTGGTTTCTATCCTCCTCCACCACGAAGAACATTTCAAAAACCAAGAAGTTTGTGTATAGGTCGGCCCATTTTCATTTGGCATGCACCCTCCGCATTAGGGTGGTAGCAAGAGGCTCAATAATTCTTAAATCACGAAGAACGTCAAGAACGGTTAAGGGGGTATTCAAAACAACAAACCCTAACTTAAAGATTCTAAAGGAGGAAGCGCAAGGAAGAAGACGAAGTCATTTAGGAGTCTGTGTTCATTGCTTCCACAAGCCGCTTCCGATCCGGGCTCGGAGTTGGTTCCTCGTTCTTCGATTCGTGGTTCGGGGTCGCTTGTCACAGCCCGCCGGAACTAGCTCTGTCCTCCAAGTGTTGGGCGTCACGGCACTTTACCAGAGCTTCGTCGCTTGGTGAAGCCGTGCCAATTCCTCCCCCCCAAGCTCCATATAAATAGGAAAGGGAGAAGGTAAGTAACTATCGTGGAATTTATGAAGGTTTATTTAATAGGAAACTTCATAAATTCCAACGACGTTGTTACTTAGTATTTGAAAGGTCAAGCCATTTAATTTATGTTAGCGCAATTAAATGGGAGGAACAAGAGTCACCTCCCTCATTAAAGAGGGAGTTTAAGGGGGTCGGGTGGTCCCCACCATTAAGAATTCAATTTGGGGGGTTTCCTAGATTGGTTGGTCCCCACCACTGCACATACAAATTGGGAGGTTTTAAAAATAAAATAAAAGTTGTTCTTTATTTTATTTTTATTCTTTTAACTCTACCACGAAATTCATGAAAACTAACTTTTACCCTAGACCTACTGTATTCAAGGTTAAGGTCTCCTTAAATGAATATTGGCATTGTGAGTTCAACGGTGCCCTTAGATTTCCATTCTGAGCATCGATTCAAAAGTTATATAACGCCGCTCGCGCGTTTACTGAACGTAGCCGAAAAAAAGTTCAGAAAAATTATAACAGTCACCCTTGACCTGCGTCGGTCGAGGTTAGGCTCTACCTAAGTGAAACACACCCCAAATAACCCAACGGTACTCTCGGATTTTCAGTATTAGTTATCGTTTAGAAGTTATGAATTTTATAATAAAATAATTGTCACTAAATTATTTTATTTACGGCCAAAAACTAACTTTCACCGGTGGCCCGCACCGACCAATGTTAGTATCTTCCTAAAGAGATAATACCCTCACAAGTTCAGCGGTGGTCTTGGATTTTCAATACGAGTTACCATTTGTGAGTTATAATCATTTGAAAAATAAAATAATTCATTTAATTATTTTATTTACGATTATGTCATTTTTGGGTTTTCACACAGGAGTCTCGCGCCGACTAAACTTAATTCACTCCTAGGGTAAACCCGCCATCTTGAACGCAATGGTGCCCTTGAATTTTTTATCTAAGTTACCGTTTAAGAGTTATTCCTCTTTTTCATGAAAATTGCTTACGTGCGCTAATTAAAACTCAACCAAACTTTGACGAATCATTTCGGGCACTCCGGGCCTCAGAATCGCACGCTTTCAGATTTTGTGGTCTCGAAATAATTCCATATAATTAAAAAATATATACAGAATTTCCAGTACATTACATTATCCCCACCTTAGGGATTTACGTCCCCGAAATCCACAACAAAGGCAAAACAACCAAAATAGGGTACTGAGCACGAATCTGAGCCTCCTGCTCCCATGTGCTCTCCTGGAGGTTCTTATGCTACCAACGTACATGCACCAAAGGTATCGATCACCCATGAAGGATTATCTCCTGTCGATCCTCAATCTCCACTAGAACCTCCGTAAATGTCGCCCCATCATCGATGTCCAGCTCGCCGTGGTCGATGATGTGAGAAGGGTCGTGCACGTATCTCCTCATCTAGGATACGTGGAAGACGTCATGCACCCAGTGCAATTGAGGGGGAAGTTCTAGGCATTAATCCACCTCTCCAACTCTACTGAGGACCTGGAAGGGTCCAATGAACCTCGGAGATAACTTGCTGTCCTGACCAAATCTTCGCAAACCTCATCGGGGTGAGACCCATAGGAAGACTTGGTCACCATCCTTGAACTTCAGAGGTCTTTGTCTCCTATCGGCATAATACTTTTTCCTACTCTGTGCAGTCTTCATCCGCTCCTGGATGATCTGCACCTTTTCCATGGTAGCCCGTACCATATTTGGTCCCATGAGTGCTGACTCCCCTAGGTCAGTCCATCACAAAGGCGATCTGCAAGGTCGGTCATACAATGCCTCGAAAGGTCTCATCCCAATGGTGGAGTGATAGCTGCTGTTGTATGCAAACTCTACCAAGGGAAAGTGATCCTCCTAGTTGCGACCGAAGTCGAGGACACAAGAATGCAGCATGTCCTCGAGGGTCTAAATGGTCCGCTCAGTCTGGCCATCCGTCTGAGTATGGAAGGCAGTGCTCAAACGAAGTTACGTCCCGAAAGCCTCCTATAACCCCTTCCATAGCTGAGAAGTGAAACGTGCATCATGATCGGAGAGGGTCTTTTAGGGTACTCCATGTAGCCGCAAAATATCTTGTACGTAGAGTCATTCCAGCCCTCTATTGAACCCTTCTCTCTGATAGGTAGAAAGTGGGCTGACTTGGTGAGTCGGTCAACAATCACCCAAAAGGAATCATGTCCCCTGGACGTGTGTGGAAAACCCATCATGAGGTCCATGGAGAATCCATACCACTTCCACTCTGGAACCTCTAATGGTTGAACTAATTATGTTGGAACCTGGTTCTCTTCCTTCACTTGCTGACAAGTGAGGCACCGTGAGACAAACTTTGTTACTGCTTTCTTCATTATCGGCCACCAGTGCTAATGTCAAAGGTCCAGGTACATCTTCGCTACTCCTAGATGTACCGCTAGAGGGGACGTATGGAACTCCCTCAACACTTCCTCGCGTATCACCACTGGTACCATAGTACATCCTTTGAAGAGGATGGCATGCTCCCCACCTTCATAAAATTCATCAGGTGCATGTCCTATAGATATATGAGCATGTCGAGCCTCACAGTTAGTGTTCCCACGCTTCACCTCCCTAACTCGCTGAAGAAGTGGGGGAGTGACTGTAAGAGACTGAATATAAGCTGCTCCATCTCGATCCACATAGGATATCCATAAAGCAGCTAGCTGCTCTGTCGCCTCGCTCAGAAGCTGCAGGCCAGACCTCCTGTTGAGTGCATCTGCTACCACATTTCCCCTTCCCAGGAGTATAGACTATCTCAAAGTCATTGTCCTGGAAGAACTCTAGCCACTCCCATTGGGAACTGAAAACTCAAAACTTCTACTTCCATGAGGGTAAGGTTGGCCAACTCAAGAGTGATCGGCTGCACCCTCCTATGCATGAGTTTAACATGTGCTGCCTGGGTTTCCTTTTTCACTGACTAAGGAAAACCTCATCCCAATGTTGTAGATAAACCACAACCTTTTTGCCTAATATAGTCAATCTGAGTATGAATTGTGGGTGTCCATTCATACCCAAACTAACGTCATAAGGCCTTGACGCTACCACCAAGAGGTTACAACTGAAACTATTGCCTCAAGAGTTAGATCACACCATCGGCGTAAGTGTGATTATTGATTCTCCTCACAAAGGTATCTCCAGATGTGAGGGTCAAGTCAATGGTTTAACCAGAAACTCTAAGTCTTGGAAAAGATTCATGGAAGGAAGGAATGATTGGTACTTATGTCTATTGATACGACAGCTATTAGTAGACACATATCATACCTAAAATCATTCCTAGAGCCCTTGAGTCGCACTCCTTGACCGCATGCATCTACTCTCTTCCCCTTTCCTCCAGCTCCCTGAGCCTGGCGGGGATCAAAAAGGGGGTGGTTGTAATATGTCAAAATGTACACCACCCCATGTTTCTCCCCTAGCTCTGCTTCCATGTCTTCATCCCTGCAGATTCATTTATCCCTAAAACTTCTTCCTGAAACATTTTTTTCCACGCCCAAGTCTCTGAAACTGGTTCCAGTTTCCTGTTTTCCCACTACTAACATTTGCTGGATATATCTGCTCATCCAAAGAACATTCAACCAAAAAGATACTCTCTATCACCCCAACATAAGTAGGAATGTAAAAAGAAATAGTATTGGCTAGGATGTCCTTAAACACACTGCGCTCAAAAGTCCGAGCCTCAAATCACTGATCGTATCGTATTCGTCGAGTACCAGGAATGATCAGTACACCTCGATGAATACTCAGCTATCGACATATCATCCTGCCGAAGCTTTAGAAGCTTTAGGGAACTCTCATCCACCTCCTCAAGCCATTCCTTATCCGCCTGTGAGTCGGGCTCACCTCGGAACCTGAGGTGTACCTGATGCTAAAACGTGTGTAAGGCACTAAGCCTACATGTGTCCTCTACTGATACCACCAGTTGTAACTACTGACCAACGGGAAGTGATATAGATGGCACACTACCTGAAGGCACCATCTCAGGCAACGGTCCACATACTGAAGCCTCATCACTATATGGACCGTCCTCATGGTCACTCACTGAAAATACTACCAGCTAAGATCACCATCTTCTCTACTGGTGTCCCAACTAGGTGGGAAACTCTAGTCACAGCCTCCAGCCAGTCCTCAGCTACCTGGGAAACTGTCTCGCCTCAAAACCTTGGAGGCCTCTACTGCTGGAACTCGTGCAATGCGCTTAGTCAGCGTGCACCATCCGCCAGTGCGGCTGGTGGTATCTGCTACCCAACGAGTGGTGGTGCTTCTAGTACACCACCTGAAGGTGCCAACATAGTAAGAGGGACCTACACCAGAGCCTCGTTGCTCGGTGGGCCGTTATCGTGTACTCTCTCGGGAATCCTAGCTAGCTATCTACGCAGTGGCATCCTAATAAGGAACAGGTGTGCCACAGTCATTAAGTTACACCTGGTGAGATGACTCAAGAGAACACAAGAAAACTTTTCAAAACATACACACAATCAGTGTTTTTGTGCACTGAGTTAGAAGTCAGAAGTCAGGGTCCTGGTGTATGGATACGTCGGTCGTCGCACCAACACTGGATTCCCCAAACTAATAACCACACTCACTAAACTTAACACTATTGCCGTTAAAAATATAAGAGACATATGTTCTATGGTAGAACCAACTCCTTTGATACCAATTTGTCACATCCTGTCCCCCGGGGCTCATGTCGTGACTACCCCAAGCCCGCCTTCTATAGGCCAGGGGCTGGATACTGGAACCAAAAGGCGTATTCCCTAAAACCGGGAATGCATTTCCTTTATAACCAGTAAACACACACAACCAAGAACACAGCAAGATACAAACACAAGTAAACTGTATAGTAAAAAGAGTGTTTATAGTAAGAAAACGGGGCCATAATACAAGCCCAACTGAAAAGTACAAGAAAACTGAAAAGTACAAGTAAACTGAAACAGCTCATGTGAACACCCGCCAAGGATCCTACCTAAAGGGTAGGTATAGCTCTCAAACGGTCACCTTTGTGGTACGCCTCATCTAAGGTCTACCTCTAAGTTACCTCTAGTCTTATTACTCTCATCTGCAGTTAGCATTTTCCATCATCTGCACCAAACACAACAAGGTGTGGGCGTAGCCTATGCAGGGGTGAGTATAACGATACTCAGTAGGGACCCCGAGACCCTCAAAGTTCTCATGAAATCCACAAAGGATAAACTACAATTCATGTAAACATCTAAAAACCCTACTTAGGTATATGACCATACATATACCCAAGTTATCAAGTATACCCATCTCATTCATAAGGAAACACAAGGTCCAACTCAAAATCCCAAAGGTCAACTGTTTCACAAAGGAAGGAATACCACGAAGGTAACACCAAAAAGGTAAGTACCACAAAGGTAATGCCACATAGAAGAATACCACAAAGGTATCACCATGAAGGTAAGTACCAAAAAGATACATCACACAGAAGAATACCACAAAGGTATCATCATGAAGGTACGTACCACAAAGATACATCACACAGAAGAATACCACAAAGGTATCACCCCGAAGTTAAGTACCACAAAGGTACGCCACACATAAGAATACCACCAAGGTATCACCAAGAAGGAAAGTACCACACAGGTATGCCACACAGAAGAATACCTCAAAGGTATCACCACGAAGGTAAGTACCACACAGGTACGCCACACAGAAGAATACCACAAAGGTTTCACTATGAAGGAAAGTACCACATAGGTACTCCACATAGAAGAATACCACAAAGGTATCACCAAGAAGGTAAGTACCACACAAGTATGCCACACAGAAGAATACCACCAAGGTATCACCACGAAGGAAAGTACCACACAGGTATGCCACACAGAAGAATACCACAAAGGTATCACCATGAAGGTAAGGACTCAACTCACACCAGGTATAAATTATGTATAGAATTACAGATGATTAGTCATAGGCTAGATCATCTTATTCTGTTAAGAAGCACTGCTGCTGACCCACACAGGATCGATAGCTAACTAACCCCCGCTGACCCACACAGGATCTAACCCACACACGATCGGTATGCACTAACCCACATAGGATCTGACCCACATTGGATCGGTATGCACTAACCCACACAGGATTTCTGAGCGTTGAACCACATAGTATATGACCCACATAGGATCTCTAGATGCTGACCCGCACAGGATTGATGTTCTTTCTTCATGTTACAGCCAGTCACAGGGTTCCCGCACTAAGCTCGCTTGATTCCGAGAGGGTCCTCTCCTCAAGCCATAGGTCGATATTCCAACTGCCACGAAGTCCCACAAATAATTATCCCAAAGGTCTTTCACGTCAAAAGGGACCCAACGCAACTGATGGTGCGTCAATCGGGCGCCTGGTCTGTAAGTTATTAGCATTTCCTCTCCGAGGGCCTGGTTGAATTCGGAGTTCATTCCAACCCATTAATACTCTAAATTTATCCAAAACTCAATTTGAGTATACCAAAAGGACCATATCGATCCAAGGTTTCCATCATCGCAGACGTTTCATCAAACGGATGCTCGTAGCTCAAGATATGGCCAAAAGACCGAAAAGGGGTCAAAGTTGGTCTGGGTCTGGTCCGACCCAGTCGGACCAACCCAGGTCCGACCTGGCTCAGCCCACCAGCGTGGCCTGGCCCTTGGTGCAGCATCCCGCGGGGCTCGCTGGCTGGCCGGATGGCCAGCCTCCTCCGTGTGACACGGTCGTGCACCGCACCTCCACCAGCGTCGGCTCGTCCGGCCACCCTTCCTTCGCCGCCACGGCACAAGGCCACGGCTCCTGCACGTCGGGTGGCGCGGATGCGCGCCTCCGTATCCTTCATGCGGAAGGCCTCCTTTGGCCTCCTCCCTTGCTCTGCCGCGGCTGAAGGGCTGCGGCCCTTCCCCGGTGATGTGGTCGCGCCGCCGCCTTCGTCGCGGAAAGCCGTGGTGCTGGCTGCCGCTCCCGAGTCCCACCGGTGCCAATCACCGGCACCGGTTTCCATCCTCCTCCACTGTGAAGAACACGTCAAAAACCACAAAGTTTCCAGAGAGTACGGGCCATGTTTTTTTGGCCCACACCCTCCGCGTTAGGGCAGTAGTAAGCAGCTCAATAATTCTTGAATCACAAAGAACATCAAGAATGAGTAAGGGGGTATTCAAAACAACAAACCCTACCTTGAAGGTTTCAAAGGAGGAAGCGCGATGAAGAATAATAAGTCTTTGAGGAGTCGGTGTTCGTTGCTTCCACAATCCACTTCCGATCCGGGCTCGAAGTTGGTTCCTCGTTCTTCGATTCGTGGTTCAGGGTCACTCGTCTCCGCCCACCGAAACTAGCTACGTCCTCCAAGTGTTGGGCGTCATGGCACTTTACCAGAGCTTCGTCGCTTATTAAAGTCGTGCCAATTCCTCCCCCAATCTCCATATAAATAGGAGAGGGGTAAGGTAAGTAACGATCATGGAATTTATGAAGGTTCATTTAATAGGAACCTTCCTAAATTCCAACGACATTGTTACTGAGTATTTGAAAGGTCAATCCATTTAATTTACATTGGCGTAATTAAATGGGAGGACCAAGAGTCACCTCCCTCATTAAAGAGGGAGTTTAAGGGGGTCAGGTGGTCCCCACCATTAAGAATTTAATTTGGGGGGTTTCCTAGCTCGGGTGGTCCCCACCACTGCATATACAAATTGGGAGGTTTTAAAAATAAAATAAAAGTCTTTCTTTATTTTATTTTTATTCTTTTAACTCTCCCACGAAATTCACAAAAACTAACTTTCACCCTCGACCTACTATAGTCAAGGTGAAGGTCTCCTTAAATGAATATTAGCGTTGTGAGTTCAACGGTGCCCTCGGATTTTAATTCCGAGTACCGGTTCAAAAGTTATATAATGTCGCTCACGCGTTTACTGAACGTACCTGAAAAAAAAGTTCGTAAAAATTATAACAGTCACCCTTCACCTGCGTCAGTCGAGGTTAGGCTTTTCCTAAGTGAAACACGCCCCTATGAAGCCAACGGTACTCTCATATTTTCAATCCGAGTTATTGTTTAGAAGTTATGAATTTTACAATAAAATAATTGTCACTTAATTATTTTATTTACTGCCATAAACTAACTTTCAATGGTGGACCATGCCGACCAATGTTAGTATCTTCCTAAAGAGATAATACCCTAAAAAGTTTAGTGTTGGTCTAATATCTTCAATCTGATTTACCGTTTATGAGTTATAAGCATTTGAAAAATAAAATAATTTATTTTATTATTTTATTTACGATTATGTCATTTTTGGGTTTTCTCACAGGAGGCCTGTACCGACTAAAATTAAGTTGCACCTAGGGTAAACCCGCCATCCTAAACGCAATGGTTCCCTTGTATTTTTTATCTAAGTTATTTTTTAAGATTTATTCCACTTTCTTAGGAAAAATTCTTACGTGTGCTAATTAAAACTCAACCAAACTTCAACGGATCATTCCGGGCACTCTGGGCCTCGGAATCGCACGCTGTCAGATTTCGTGGTCTCGAAATAATTCCATATAATTAAAAATAAATTATACGGAATTTCTAGGATATTACATGTGGGAATTAGAATTGATGATGAGGGAGTAATGACCTTGTATTTTCTTTGATCAGACTTTTGTGGATTGACTTTTTAGGGATAGAAAGTGATATATTGGGGAGAATTATCACATTTCAATGTCAGTTTTGAGTACTTATATCTTTTTTTACAATATTTTATTTTGAACTATTATTGTTTTTTTCTAGGTGGTTTTGGATATTTTTTGAGTTTTATAGTTATGTACATGATAGTATAAAGGTTAGGCCAAACCATGTGGTATTTCTAGGAAATGATGTGACTTATGGTGTTTTAGACAGTGGAATCCCACATGGTTGGTGCATGGTTTTTCAAAATATGTGGCCAACCTATGAAACTACCTCTAATAGATATAAGCGGGTGCATGTTTGGAACATAGTATGTTAAACCATGTGGCCAAACCATACGACGTGAATTAATTGATCCAAAAAAATGAACCTAAAACATCTCCCATTTGTATTATTATTCCTCCTATGATCTTGAATCTGGGGGTTTGACTTGGTGATTTTGGAGGTCCCGACTCTTTTGGATAGCAATTCTAACAGATCTTATGGCATTGGATCTAGGAAACTCAAGGTAAGAGTTCATTCTTTGTTGTTATTCATCGTTTGTTTATATATCCTATCTTTCTCTTGAAAGGAACTATAGATCAGGGTCTTTATGTATGAATTTATGGGTTGTGTCATGATCTAATGATAATTATATTAGATTTATCATGAGGAGGGAAGGAAGAGATCAGATTTATGTTGGTTGTTGTGTGCTTCTTCGGGAATTGACTTGGTAAACAGTTTTCTTTGTCTTCGTTGATATTGGAATTGTTGAATCCAAGCTTATTGATGCAGGTTTCATGGTTTAGGGTATCATATTTATACCTAAGATCACTCTTTCCATTTGTTGTGGATTTTGTTTATTGTTGGAAATACCAAGTGTTTGAGGTGGTCAGTTTCATGAAAAGCCTCTATTTATTAAACTATATTGTCTTGCTCATTTAAAATTGATTTTCTAAATTTTTTTATAGAATGATCTATTATTCTCAAAATTTGATAGTTTGGTATTATTTTATAAAATAGATTTCCCTTTTTTTGTTGAAAAGGTAAATGGATTTCAAAGCATGTTTTATTTTGAATTTGGTCAATTTGATTATCAATGTGTGGTGTGCCCTTGAAATGATTTGAATCGTGAAAATTAAAGCCTCTAAGTGTGGTTTTTTTTTTGAAATTGAAATCCTTTAAGTGTGGAGTATGGAACATGGGAACCTAAGGTACTTAGGAGGGGGATATATTAGGAAAATCATGTTAGTAAAGGTTGGATCTACCTAGAATAGACATATGATCCAACTCTAACAAAACATTGTTATGACAAGGGGTTCATTTATTAGGGTGTTCTCTCATCCCCAGGCCCATGTCCTAGGGATATTTTCACACTTAGTAATTTGTACATTGAGGTGTGAGGATCCTAGATAACCCAGAACTAACTTACTGTAGTACTTGTTTCCATGGTGATTACTTTTTGGATTGATTGGTTATATATGCTTTCAAATGTTTTTTTTATGCATACTTTATAAACTATTCTAAAAAATATGTATTTCCATATTTTATTGAAAATTGTGAAAAGCTATATTTCATGTATTTTATTTCTTTAAATGAGAATAATTGGTTTTTTTATAAAAACTGCTTATGAAACACTTGGTGGGATCCTACTGGGCTTGTTTTCTCAAACTCTACCTTTGAGTGTGTGTGTGTGTGTGTGTGTATATATCTTGTTTTATTTGATGTAGATAAAGGCAATATGTCACATGGAGGTGGAGAATATCCATGTTAGAGATGTCTGGAATTTTAGTGGTGACATGGTGGGATGTTGACCCACATATCACATGGATATGAGATGAATTTTATCTTGAGTACCTAGGTCTATCTGTTTAGGATTGACACTTGTATTTGTCTTGGGATTTTTGTTTTTTGTTTTTTTGTCTAACTTTGGATTGGAATGTTGTATTTCTTTTATATGTGTCAATTTTTTTTTTGTTAAGTTTATTTTAGACTAAATCATTATCAATGTTAGTTCTTAATGACCAAGTGTTTTTCATCATCCTGTTGAGATTAGGAACAACTTTCAAGCCTTGTCACAGGTCGGATCGGGTGTCCAATTCAAGAGTGGCCTGGGTTGTTCTATGATAGGTGTCTACAGATACTCGTAGATGTTTGGGTGCTTGTTTTTTCAATGCATGGACAATGTTAGTATAGTTCATGTTCCACACAACATCGGAATTGGTGACTAGAGATTGAGTTTGTCATTTATCCATGGGTGGCAGTGACTGATTTTTGTTATGACATTTATTCTATTTGAGTGGCTTAAAGACCCAATGAACTAGATGAATGTGTCCCAAAGACCCCTGAAGGAGATGACCCGAAGACCTAATGACCCGGATGAATGTGGATCGAAGGCATCATGTAAATTTTTTATTTTAATGTGTAATCATTGTTCATTTACCTCATATTCCCAGAATTTGGTATTAGAGTGTTTGATATATGTGTGTGTGTGTGTGTGTGTTATTTTTCATGTAACCTAATTACATATGGATGATTTTATTTATAGATACCCTAACCCAAATACCCAAATAGTATCAGACCATATCATCACACGACCTCAAGTTCACCTCTAATCACCAAAGGTCGGCAACTAGCATCAAGGTTTAAGTGATACCATTGAGATATGGTATAACCCTTTTTATTATTTAAGTAAAAGAAAATAAAACTAACATGGTCCAAAAAATAATGAAGTTCATATAATAAAAACACACAGCTCAAATGAAAAAGCACTCTTCAGACCAATTTTATGACATTTGAGTGGATTGAAGGCCCAATGGCCCGAAGACTCAGCTGAATGTGGCTCGAAGGCCCCTGAAGAAGATATCCCAAAGGCCCAAAAAAGTAGTTTTCATCATGAGATGTCATCAGTATTACATTGTATCCCCCCCAGTAGTCATCATACCGTGTTACCGGTCTGAAAGTTGAATCTCCCCCACCCTCATCAATAATCATTGCATCATGCTTCCCTTTGACCCACTGGGGAAAGACGCCCCTTTATCCCACATCAAATATACGTACATGAATAGGGTCAAATGATATTTCTCAACACACTCATCTTTATTTTAATTCATCCACCCCATAATGTCTATGTGACACCTCGTTGCATCATCTATATGTCATGCTGCATCATGTGATTGGTCTCATTGAATTGACAATCACATGAAAAAGCACTCATCTAATCCACATTGGAAATCAATAAGTATAAATGATTGGTTGATAGAAACCAACCTTCCCATCCCTATTTTTAGGTCATCCACTCAATGATTCTTGTCTGTTGCGTTAACATTTGATGACCTGGAGACCTTGTGGTCCAAATATCCAAATCCATAACCCAAAATCAAAAATAATAAATATGATCATACATATTTGAAGATAAATGGAGGGGCCTTCCTATAAGGAATACATCAAGAGACAGAATCCATAACAAATATTAATAACTAGTACCTCGTTCGTGCATACACACAGTGCTATAAATCAAATCTATTTTTCAAAATACATTAATAGTTTGAGAAGTTAATAATGGAAATTAATTAAAAATATTCTAAAATTACAACTTTAGTGATAGATAATATTGGAATAGTTGTAGAATTTTCTCAGACATCATCACAATAGTAGTAAGCATAAATTATATATGAAAAGTAATAAAAATTTATTTTCAAAATAGAGAAATAAAAAACATGTAGTTTCATACATTTAAAATAATAAAAAGTAATAAAAACATTGAAACATACAAATTGAAATTGTGAATCTAACATAATAGAGATTGTTTTGATATAAAGGAAACATAATAATATGTTTAACAGATGGTTTAATTAGAAAACATGAGGGTGAAAACTATAACAAATAGCTACAGTGCCCTTAGGAATCACAATATCTTCATCATTCCATGTTAGTAATAGCCAACCAGAATTGTTATGCATCTTTGTAGCAGTGGACCTGCACTTATGGATGTTGGTTGATAGTAATGTCATTCCCTACAGCAGTTAATAATATCTGATAAAAAAGATACTGGGAAATCTGTTCAGTGTACACTCTATACTCATCACAAAGGATAAATCTATTCCTTGTACGTGTTATTACACATTTTTTGTATACTTTAATAAAATTATAGTTAAAAGTGGAAGTAAAAATGTAAAAGGTAATTTAAAAATAATAGATTCAATAATATATTTACAATACCTTGCATTTGCATCACCAAATTTCAATCAATTTTCTCAGTTTTTTTGTTTGAGTTTTCCTTTAAATGGGGATGCGGTTCATCACTATGGATTGTTGTTGTCACAGAGTCTCGAGACATTTTGATATTTCATTGGACAGTATCATCATCATCAAACTCACTCAACAGATTTTTCTACATAAGGAATTGACTTCAATCAATAAGTAGCAAAAAATAATAACAAGTGTAATCATTGAAGCAGAATCCTGATGCTTACCAATTGGAAAATGAGAAGAACAAATGTAGTGTGTTTTAATCATTAAAACAATATAAATAGAACTGAAAAAAAATAAGTATTATCTACTCTGATGATGTAATGAAAATAAAATATAATGAGGAAAAAAACATCTACTTGAGTAGATGAAATATTTGTAGTTGTTTTAAGATATCTAGTGTCATTGTTGCAGCTAAATCCTAAACTTCTAGTTCTTTCATGTTCCTATAAAATAAGTGAAAAATTAATATTACAATAATGTAGAACATGTTTTCTAATAAAAGGTTAAAATTACTACCTAGTGTTGGTCAATGGTAATAATTACTTGTGAATTTTCACTACAATAATAATCCTACATAATAAGTTAAAAAAAGTGCTATTATTAGAAATTTATATGGTTATTAATTCAATTTATGAAATTGAAATATCTAGTTACTTGGTAGTTTTCCAAGATTTGATGAAAATTACTGATATAATTTTCATCATCAGTGATGAAGAGAACTTTGTATATGTTCTGGTCTAAAGAATGGTGACGATTTTGAATGTTGTAACTTGTGACATTTATTGACAACAAAACTTTTTTTGATTTGAAAATGTTATACTCGTAGGGAAAACCAAAATCATTGTCGTCCTAATTTTTAATTGAACAGCAGTGTGAGTTTAAATAAACTGCAAATCAGTGAGTAAAAAAATAGTTGAATAATCTGACTTGTATTAAATCATCTCTCAATTGAGCAGTTGTTTTTCTTATAAATTTCATGACCTTATTATCGAATAGAATGACCAAAAATGAGTCTTTGTGATCTTTCACCAGTAGTTTTACTCTAAATCTGTTGGATTTAAATTTTTCACAACTCATTGTGTTATTTCAATAGTTTTGTTGTTGGATACTAAGAAAATACCAATGTAATAATAATTAATAAATAAAATAAAAGATGAAAACCTAGGAGTAGTGTAGGTTGGTAATATTTTGAAATTCTGGCACCAAATGTTGACATCCTTAGTTTGTAATTTCTTCATGCAAGAGTTGCATGATTCAAAATACCAGTTATGGGTACTTTGAACTTTTTGTATTATATAGAAAATCAAACACCTTGTCAACTATGAAATAGTTAGTGATACTAATATATAGATTATAGTATGACTTAGTTGTACAGTAATAAAGACTGCATACTAAAATTACAAATTTAGGATATCTTACTTACCTCGAAACACTTTTTAACATCTGAAATTGTTTTTTTTTATTCCAATAAAGCAAAGGCATAATAGAACTATTAGAATGTGTTGATGGTGGAATCTGAAATTGTTATTGATGATCAACTCAGACCTAATAAATGTAGAAGATGCAGTATTAAATAAAATGGTTTCTAGAGAATTTGTCCATGATGTTGGTTTTTTTAAACATAAAATCTCCAAAAGTAATAATAGTAAACATGATACCTATTTCTAAAGTTTTGGACTATTTGAATGTCCAGGTTAATTAGTATTTTCAATGAATTAATTTTAGTTGTGACAATAATAGATGCTGAAATAAGTTCAATAATGGTAGAATATTGTTAAGTGTTGAATATTTGAATAGAATGGTAAATAGTCAAAGGGATGTGGTAATATGTATCTAGAAAGCGTACAGCTCAATATCTTTACTCTTAACAGTTTCAAGATAAGTACCATAGAGGAGTCATTTTTGTTTTCCAAGTACCGTGTTATTATGTTGGAAAACTCTCCCCATAATCTGCAATTAATTCGTAATACTCTGTAAGAAAATACAATAACATTATTGTTAATTGTAATATTTCAGTCAAATGATGTCATAAGAGAAGATTTCTAACATATCGTCCTCTAAAACAATTTGGATATTTTGGTTGGTATTCCTGATAGACTATATAGGGTATAAATAACATAGATGTCCAATAATTTCTATAACATTTAAAAATAATTTAAAAACCATTTGAAAAACATTTGAACATTATGAAGGCATTATCAAATGAAACAGTATTATATGTTACAGGAAATGATCAAACTCAAGACTATACATTGTCATATGTATTTTTGCATAATCTTTTATTTAATAAAATGTAGTAAACATGCCTTGAATAATCATATAATGTCATAAAATGTATTGGTAATGAAATGTACCTATTAAGTGTTGTTCCAGAACCTTTTTCTGAAGAATGTCATCAAAAGAATTGAATTCAAAACTGAACATTATCAGTTGAACATCAGTTGGTCGAACATACATTGTTGAATTAAAAAATAGTTTGTAATCATATCTTTTCCCCAAGTAGGTTCCTTAATTAGGAGCGATTTGTAAGTTTTGTATAATGTAGCAAAAGCCTTCACGCATGAGCGGTTTGTACTTGGAGATTAGCTGGAAGTTTGTAATTGTACACTGTATATTTGTCCCATGCAGAAATTAGTTTACATTGGTGACAAAACCTTTTTAAAAATAGATATCACATATAATTTCTATAGAATATTGTCTTTTAATATCAGTAGAAACAGAGTTATGGAAATAATATAAAAACTATAACATGGTTATACGGTAAACTCACTTGTTCGTCGCCAAGAATCAGATTGATAGTATCTATGTTGTACTTGGTTTATGAGTTGTACCACAGATTCAATACAAAGACTTGTATCTTTAGTGTTTCATCGTCACCAATGGTAATCTCATTCAAATGAGTTATTGATCATGACATTTTTTTAATTTTGTATGTTTTAAATTATATTACAATTATAACATAGTAAGCAGTAATGAAATTCATGTATATATACATATCCACAATGGATAAACACATTGAAATGTATTTATTATAAATTAAAATATACCTAATAAAGGTTATCAAAAATTTCCCTATAGACAATTTTTTGTGTGAAATCAGAGGCTGAGTGGTCTCTATCGTCAATAACTATTTTCAAACCCCTCTATGACATGACCCTAGATATGGAAACATAAAGTTGTCCATGAAAGAACATAGGCTTTTGAAGATATAAGGCAACACAAGATAGATAATGGACTTGACTTTTATTAATATTCATTGCATATGAAACTGTTAAAGGATATTGTCTTATTTGTAATTTAAAGGCCATCTATTGTCAAAGTGTGTCATATTTATTCTTGGAATGAAAGCTAGATACCCTGAATGATAGACACATAAAATTTCTACTCTAATGAAATGGTCACCCAAGTTTGTAACAATCATACAAGTATCATTACATAATCCTTTTGATTTGTCCATATTTCTAAGAAATATAATGGGTACCCCGATCTTTAAAGTAATTTTGTGTGCAGGCAGCCCATATACATTGATACCATTTAAAACATCAGTTGTATATGTGTGCTAAGGCATCTCTGTATCATAACTATCATTACAAACAGAATTAGAACTGAAGTAATCTTTGCTTCCAGAAGTACTAAGAGTTAACATGTAGTCATTTACTTCCTGAACAACATCACGGGTTGGGGCTAATATAAAACGGGCCTTTCAAATAAGAAACATATCCATAGTTATGAATGATATTTGGGTATTCATACTCAATATCTAAAGTCATTGGGTAATGATACATTATTAGAAGATATATTAATGGAATTTGAATTAATGCTTCACCATCGTTGAGCTCACCAATTCAACCTTCATCGATCTCCAAAGTCCACTTAACAAACTCTTAAACTTCATTTGAACCATCATTAGTATCAGTTGAATGCAACCTCATGTTTTTTGTCAATGTTAAAACTTGATAGTATTTCCAAAGATATGATGAATTTATACATGCAAACACAATGTCACTTCTTTGACCACCAAGGATTACAGGAAGTATTTGTCTGAAATCTCCACCCAAGATAACTGTTATACCAAAAAATGGTAAATTTGAAGAATTTTCATTTTGTACTAATAATATATCTCTCAATGTGTGATCAAGAGATTTGAAACAGTGTTTATGAAGCATTGGAGCCTCATTATAACGACCCATACTTTACATACATTGTTAATACTTCAAAATAGAAGCATACTTATTACAACATATAACAAAACCACGAAAGGACCGTATAGGTATAGTGTCTTTAGAAACTGGGAAACATAAACAATTGGTTCATAAAGCGTCTACATTGTCTCCCATTTATTTCATCATATCTATAGTCCCTTTTGGCATATCTTACTTAATAACCTTCTTCCTGACCTGGGGAAATAAAACATACAAAAGGGTGAGCTCAAATGCTCAGTAAGGGTAATCAAAAGAAATATCAATCACATCATATACATAAGCACATAACTTTTAGAAATCTTAACCTGCAAAAGAGATCATAATTTCATAACATGGGATAAATCATGGCAGTGAAATGTAATCACAATAATCATAACTTAAAACATGAAACTTTGTGACATACACACATAATCATAGAGAATAATTTCTTGTTAGTCAAGACTCATTGCCAAGACTATCTTAGTGGACAAAGTCCCTTTCTGAACCGAGTCACCCTCGTTTCAGTCCTGTTTCACTGAACCGGTATAACCTACCATTTCAGCCATGTCTATCTCATGAGATATAAAATCTTTACCCAATTTATTGGAGGGAGATATAGGTCCCACCCATCTCATAATGATACCATTATTATGTGTGCCACAAAATCATAAATCATACATCATTGCATAACTCATGTAATAAAAATGGGAATCTTAAATATCGTGACATCATAAAACAATTCATATAAGATAAAGGAATCCATAAAAATAATTCCATCACAACATAATCAAATCAATGTAATAATAGGGATAGAAACAGAACACTTTATTATCTTAGATGGAAAATAATTTTGATAAAACACTTGAGCTCCATTCTTGAGGAAAATATCATTTCTACTTCAAAAACATTTTCCTTTCTTAACATGTCATACAATTTTAAACTAAAATAAGTTGATTAAAAATAAACTTGAAAACTTGTAAATGAATCTTCTTGGAAATAATGTTTTAAAAATCCATTCATGTCGTATAAGTTAAAAAAACATTCTTCATACTTTTTCAGAAAAGTCAAAAAGTACCTCGTACGAAAAACGACAAAAGATTCCTTTCATATCCTTTACTAAAAACTCACCGAAGGGTAAAATTGGATTTAAAAAATTTTAGGTGGATGGAAATAATATTACATATTGAGGAAACATGGATGTGGATGATAAAATACACCCCAGTAAATGCCAAAATATAAACAATCTCGGATAAAAATGAGATTGTGATATTTCTCTTACCTTAGGTCCAACTTGTTTTGTAAGTGTCTGAACCTCCTGTATAATGATTTAAATAATGTTATTGACTTATTCCAGAATCATACTTATTTTTATTATATCATATATGGTCATATTCTTAGCTTCTTAGTAGTAATATTTCATTGCTACTTGTTATTCGTGTGTTTAAAACTTTTTGTTCTTATGCGTGTTTTGTCGAATAAATTATTATTCTTTTCTTTAGGTTATAGATACCTCATTTACAGAATGGTATTAGTGTAATATATATCATATTCATTCATTCAATTCATTTATATAATCATTATGAAATGAAGATCATGTAGAATGAGTCGCATCACATCGTGGAGACGGTATTCCGTACGTACGCACGAGTGATGATATCGTTCCTATGATCGTGGAATTGTATTAGAGTATATGTATACTATTTCATAATCAATATCACTTTATAATAGTCATATATATTCATTATTTACACCATTATACCCATCCAAGTAAGGTGGTGGTGGAAAATAGATTACACCACGGCGTGGAGACGGTATTCCGTACGTACACACGCGCGGTGATTTCTTTTTCCGTAGGATGGATAGATGGTGAAATAGGGTTGTTTCATACTTATAATAACATATCAGTATATGAGTGATACTGATTTTATTACTTCATAATGAAACAACTAAATAAGAAGAAGTGGAATAAGAAATAAAGATGAAAGAATCGGTAACGGACATTACCTCTTCTTTGAAGTGCTTCTTTGAGACCTTCTTTTAGGGCACTAAAATTGGTCTTTGAAGAAGACCAGGACCTCTAGGATGTCTCTAGGTAAGTGGAAAGGAGAAATTATCAGGTTTTGGCCGATCTTGAAGGCTCAAAGTGGTGTGAGGAAGAGGGGGAGGAGGTGTCCTTTTATAAGGGAGGAGAGGGGCACCTTTGGAATAACTAAAACTATTATTTTATTATAAAGTCAAGTTCGGTTTTAAATAGCTCAAAATTGATATATTTAGAAGCTAAGGTGGGGATGGTCCGAAATCATCTCATCCAATAGAATTTAGACAAGTTTAGGTTCCTATTTTAACCTTATCATTTAGATTTAACATTAAGTTAAATAATTTTACTTTTACCATGTCTTCTTGTGTTCTTATACTAAAAGGTTAATAAACTTACTATAAGCAGTCAAACGAACCCCAAGTTGTTTATTATTAATATATATAACCTTATATAAGTCATTTGTCCGAACCTTAGATTTTTAGGAATAAAATAACAATTACCAATATAATATTTGTTTTAAAAACTATTTTATGTCAATTTTGACACTATTTAGTAATTGATTTTTGTGAAAATCATAACAGAATTATTAGTTCGAACCAAGTTAATTAAATAAATACTAACATGTCATATTAACCTATAAAATTAGTGGAATTCATAAAAAGTCTCAAATTACATTTATTTTGGTGTTTATAACATTAATTATGTCAATATTTCATTAATAAGATAATTACTGCATCATCTTTGTGTCATAAATAAATTAAATTATTTAATGTCTAAAAATTACAAATAAAATACCATTATGTAGGAACTATTTTTAGCTTTATAATGAATATTTATAGTCTAATTTATCTTATGTATAACCCCATATTAAAAATTATTTACTTATTAAACTTTGATTTTAACTATTTTAACCCTTCTTTAAATAAATTAATAATAAATGTCCTAATCTAATCCAAGTGGGCCTAAATGGTAATATTTTATTCCTAAGTTTGTTTTTGGTCGAATTAAACTTGTCCAATAGAATTATGACATGTGTTAGGGTAATAATAATATCATCTTTACCCTTAATTACCCTATTTACTTTTTACCGTGGTAAAAAAAGTAAAAAGTTACTATTCACCAAAAAATTATTTTCATCTCATTGAACCACATTTTACTTACTGACATCAACCGTGTCTCTTTTATTTTTGAAATTCCACTCACAGAAGCGGTAAAATTAAGTTTTATGAAAAATTCAGTTTTTTTAACTACCACTTAGTGGTTTCACTATTCATCAAAAATTGAAAGTTTTCAGAAAAATACCAAAATTTCACCCTAGGATAATTTCGATATTCCGAATCCAAAAATGAAGTCCATTTTCAAAAATAAAATTTATAAAATTTCAAAAATTGGTTATTACTATTCATAACGGCTAGTTTTAATAATATTTTAATAGCATATCGTTGTTTAGTGAAACTCGGTATTGCGTACGACGCAAGCTATTGAGGAAGGTCGCGATTTCATGTAAAGCAAGTCAAGAAAGTTTTGTGTAGAAAAAGATTCCTTTGATGATTTATATAACATAAAAGTCTCGGGTGTTACATTCTACCCCCCTTAAAATGAATTTCGCCCTCGAAATTCGTCACTTTGTAACAAACAGATGAGGATACCTCTCCCTCATCATATCCTCAAGCTCCCATGTAGCTTCTTCTAATTGGTGGTTCCTCCATAAAACTTTCACCAATCGAGTGGTCTTGTTTCGTAGGACTTTTTCGCTACGATCCAGAATCTCTATCGGTTGTTCTTCATAAGAAAGATCTTGCTCCAGCGGTACAACTTCTGAGCTAAGTACATGTAAAGGATCAAGTATGTACTTTCTCAGGAGAGATACATGGAACACATCGTGAACTTGAGAGAGATTCGGTGGAAGCTCCAATCGGTAAGCTACCTTCCCAACACGATCCAGTATTTTGAAAGGACCGATATATCTAGGGCTCAACTTCCTCTTCTTTCCAAATCTCATAACCCTCTTCCAGGGAGATATTCGTAAGAACACTTTATCACCCACTTCAAACTCTAGGTCTTTTCTTCGGTTGTCAGCATAACTTTTCTGTCGACTTTGAGCTGCTCTTATGTGTTGTTGAATAGATCTGACCTTTTCTGCCATTTCATCAACGAGATCAGGTCTTAATAGCTTTCTTTCCCCAACTTCATCCCAGCAAGTTGGAGTCCTGCATTTCTTTCCATAGAGAGCTTCATAAGGAGCCATCTGAATACTGGAGTGAAAGCTATTATTATAATAAAATTCCACCAAAGGTAGGTGTTGATCCCAACCTCCTTTGAAATACATAGAGCAAGCTCTCAACATAACTTCTAGGGTTTGAATTGTTCTCTCAGACTGACCGTCTGTCTGAGGATGATAAGCAGTGCTAAAACTCAACTCTGTATCCAGAGTATACTGAAGGCTTCTCCAGAACTTCGAGGTAAATATCGGATCCCGATCAGATATAATAGAAAATGATACTCCATGCAATCTTACCACTTCCTTTACATATATCCTGGCAAGCTGATCCAGAGAGAAATCCTCTCTAATAGCAATGAAGTGTGAAGACTTTGTAAGATGATCAACTATGACCCAGATAGAATTATTGCCTTTAGATGTTTTAGGAAGTCCTGTGACAAAGTCCATAGTAATGTTTTCCCATTTCCATTCGGGTATGGGTAATGGTTGTAACATCCCCTTAGACTTCTGTCTCTCAGCTTTAACTTGTTGACAAACCAAGCATCGAGAGACATATTCAGAAACATCTCTTTTCATGCCATCCCACCAGAAGTACTCTTTCAGGTCCCTATACATCTTCGTGCTTCCAGGATGAATAGAGAATGATGAACTATGAGCCTCATCCAGCAGCTCCTTCTTTAATTCCGGGATGGGAGGAACACAAACCCGATTCCTGAACTTTATTATCCCATCACAATCAAGGTTGAATTCAGGAACATTTATCACCTTCTTTTGTAACTCGACATCTTCTTTCTGTGCCTCTTTAATCTTCACATGTATTGATGGTTGAACATTCATTTGAGAAAGATAAGATTTTTCCCCTTCCATTATAATTCCAAGATCCATCCTTTGTAAATCCATAAATATTGGATCTTTTGTGATCCTCGTCATGGATAAACTAGCATGGTCTTGTCGACTTAATGCATCTGCCACCTTGTTTGCTTTCCCAGGGTGGTAATGGATTGAGCAGTCGTAATCCTTAATCAGCTCCGACCATCTTCTTTGACACATATTCAGCTCCTTTTGTGTGAAAATATACTTTAAACTTTTATGATCAGTATAAATATCACACCTTTCACCATAAAGGTAATGCCTCCAAATCTTTAATGCAAAGATTACCGCAGCTAACTCCAAATCATGTGTTGGGTAATTTTGCTCATGGATTTTCAACTGTCGTGAGGCATAAGCTATCACCATATCATTTTGCATAAGAACACACCCCAATCCCTTCTTGGATGCATCACTATAGATCACAAACTTTTCTCCACTACAAGGCAGTGTGAGCACAGGTGCACTGGATAACCTTCTTTTCAACTCCTTGAAATTCTCTTCACATTCTTCTGTCCAGACAAACTTAACTCCTTTCCGAGTCAACTTGGTGAGTGGATTAGATAATCGTGAAAAATCTTTCACAAAAAGTCAATAATATCCAGCCAAACCAAGAAAACTTCGGATCTCAGTTATTGTTGTTGGTCTCAACCATCTTTTGATAACCTCTGTTTTTGCTGGATCCACAGATATCCCCTCTTTTGAGATTATGTGACCCAAAAATGCAACTTTTTGAAGCCAAAATTCACACTTGGTAAATTTGGCATAAAGCTTCTCCTTTCTCAGGGTCTTCAATATAATTCTCAAGTGATCTTCATGTTCTTCCTTGCTCTTTGAATAGACAATAATATCGTCTATAATGACTACCACAAATTGATCAAGATAGTCTCTAAAGACTCTATTCATCAGATCCATGAAGATAGTAGGGGCATTAGTAAGACCAAATGGCATCACTATAAATTCATAGTGTCCATACCTTGTACGGAAAGTCATCTTTGGTATATCCTCCCTTTTGACCCTTAATTGATGATACCCTGAACGAAGATCAATCTTGGAAAAGTATTGAGCTCCGCGTAGTTGGTCAAATAGGTTATCAATGCGCGGGAGAGGATATTTGTTCTTGATAGTGATCTTGTTAAGTTCTCGATAATCAATGCAGAGTCTCATTGATCCATCTTTCTTCTTAACAAATAGAACAGGTGATCCCCAAGGTGACGCACTAGGGCGTATGAATCCCTTATCAAGATTCTCTTGGAGTTGCTTCTTCAATTCCTGCAACTCAATTGGGTCCATTCTATAAGGTGTCTTTGAAATAGGCAAATCACCCGGTACGAGTTCTATTGAAAACTCAACTTCACGATTTGGTGGAAGACCCGGTAATTCCTCTGAAAAGACATCATCAAACTCCCGTACAATGGGAATATTCTTAATCGTGAGTTTCTCACCAAACATTTGAGATAAATAACCTTCATTTAGTGGAATCAATACCCATAAAATTGAAGAAATTTCCACTGGAAGGTTATGTTCATCCTTTCATTGATAGACGATCATAGATTGATCTGGAATATGAAATGTGACTTCCCTTCTTTGGAAATTGATATGATCTCCATATAAATAAAGACAATCCATGCCAAGAATCACATCAAATTACACTATAGGAAGGATCACAAGATTTGCAGGAAGCACTTTCCCACAAACTTCGATCAGAGAAGAATTATAAACTTTTGATGCGACTGTTGTGCCATTAGGTGTTGTCACAGCTAACTCAACATCTAATTGTTGAGGTAATACAGTGATACCCTTAGAAAATTCTTCAGAAATAAAAGAGTGGGTGGATCTAGAATCAAATAAAACATTTGCTACTTTAGAGTGGATGGTAAGTGTACCTTTCACCACATCGTTATCATACTCCACATCGCTGATAGAAATTGCATGTGACTTTCCTTTGTCTTTAGCCTTAAGAGTTTGTTGACGTCGACCATCATCATCAACCCTTGGATTAGGGCATTTATTGGCATAATGCCCCATCTCCTTGCACTTTAAACATTGAAGTGTAGTAGGTTCATTCTGTGTATCCCTTCCTTTTTTTGCATCATTAGACATCTTCTTCCCATCATCGCGGCATTCAAATGCCCGATGACCTTCCTTTCCACATTTGAAACATTTACTTGTCCCTTTAAGACAACTCCCTCCATGTTTCTTTCCACACTTTGAGCATAAGGGAAAGCTCATCTTCTTTTCAGTGTGCTCTTTAGATTTTCCTTTGAATTCCATTTTCCTCTTCTTATCAAACCCATATGACTGATGGGTTACTCCAATCTTCATATCGACTTTGAGAGCACATCGAACGATTTCCTCGTAGCTATTGAAGTCCCTTATGGCTAACGCCCTTCAAAGACTTGGTTTTAAGCCACTAAAGAATCGATCGATCTTACTCTCAGGTTGGATAATAATACCAGAAGTGTACCTTGCAAGTCTTGTAAAATTTGCTTCATAGGTACCAACAGATTCATCATCCTTTTGCTTCAGTTCAAGAAACTCTTTCTCCATCTTTGTTCAGAGAATACGAGGGAAGTACTTATTGAAAAATAAGTTCTTGAACTCGTCCCATTCCATGGACTCAATTTCATCCCTTTGCCTCGTATTCTTAATAAGATTCCACCATTGATCAGCATCTCCTTCCAAACGATACACTACTAGGATGACTTTATCATGTTCAGAACATTGAAGAACTGAAAATATCTTTTCAGTAGTACTAATACATTGTTCAGAAACTAATGGATCAGTAGACCCGCTGAAAGAAGGTGGACGCTACCTCATGAAGGATTCAACAAAATGTTGCTCCTTCCTTTGCTCGTTTGGAAGTCCTGCATGATTCATAGCTTGAGAAAGTTGTGTGAGCATGGATACAAGATTTTTCATTCCAGCTCCCATAACGTTTGGTTTCTCAGGGGGACAATCATTGCATTTCCCGTCGCATTCCATATTAACACGGTTCCTTCGGGTTCCAGCCATTGACTAAAACCAAGAAGAATAGTGTGAGCAACACTAATTATAATAGGAAAACCACATAATCAAGAATAAAATTTCACACTTAAGGTCTTATCCTAGGTCATTCATGTCCATTTCTAAAACACTAATATTGTGTTCTATGCTTAGACTTATCCTTAGGGTTCTTACTAAGGCTTTCACATCCTATTTTCCAAAGGTTGACTATACCTGTCCTCTGATACCAACTATAATGACCCATACTTTATATAAATTGTTAATACTTCAAAATTTAAGCATAATTATTACAACATATAACAAAACCACGAAAGGACCGTATAGGTATAGTGTCTTTAGAAATTGGGAAATATAAACAAATGGTTCATAAAGCGTCTACACTGTCTCCCATTTATTTCATCATATCTATAGTCCCTTTTGGAATATCTTACTTAATAACCTTCTTCCTGACCTGGGGAAAGAAAACATACAAAAGGGTGAGCTCAAATGCTCAGTAAGGGTGATCAAAAGAAATATCAATCACATCATATACATAAGCACATAACTTTTAGAAATCTTAAACTAAAAAAGAGATCATAATTTCATAACATGGGATAAATCATGGAAGTGAAATGTAGTCACAATAATCATAACTTAAAACATGAAACTTTGTGGCATACACACATAATCATAGAGAATCATTTCTTGTTAGTCAAGACTCATTTCCAAGACTATCTTAGTGGACAAAGTCCCTTTCTGAACCGAGTCACCCTCGTTTCAGTCCTGTTTCACTGAACCGGTATAACCTACCATTCCAGCCATGTCTATCTCATGAGATATAAAATCTTTACCCAATGCATTGGAGGGAGATATAGGTCCCACCCATCTCATAATGATATCATTCTTATGTGTTCCACAAAATCATAAATCATACATCATTGCATAACTCATGTAATAAAAATGAGAATCTTAAATATCGTGACATCATAAAACAATTCATATAAGATAAAGGAATCCATAAAAATAATTCCATCACAACATAATCAAATCAATGTAATAATAGGGATAGAAACATAACACTTTATTATCTTATATGGAAAATAATTTTGATAAAACACTTGAGCTCCATTCTTGAGGAAAATATCCTTTCTACTTCAAAAACATTTTCCTTTCTTAACATGTCATACAATTTTAAACTAAAAGAAGTTGATTAAAAATAAACTTGAAAACTTGTAAATTAATCTTATTGGAAATAATGTTTTAAAAATCCATTCATTCCGTATAAGTTAAAAAAAACATTCTTCGTACTTTTGTCAGAAAAGTCAAAAAGTACCTCGTACGAAAAACGACAAAAGATTCCTTTCATATCCTTTACTAAAAACTCACCGAAGGGTAAAATTGGATTTAAACAATTGTAGGTGGATGGAAATAATATTACATATTGAGGAAACATAGATGTGGATGATAAAATACGCCCCAGTAAATGACAAAATATAAACAATCTTGGATAAAAATGAGATTGTGATATTTCTCTTACCTTAGGTCCGACTTGCTTTGTAAGTGTCTGAACCTCCTGTATAATGATTTAAATAATGTTATTGACTTATTCCAGAATCATAATTATTTTTATGATATCATATATGGTCATATTCTTAGCTTCTTAGTAGTAATATTTCATTGCTACTTGTTATTCGGGTGTTTATAACTTTTTGTTCTTATGCGTGTTTTGTCGAATAAATTCTTATTCGTTTCTTTAGGTTATAGATACCTCATTTCCAGAATGTTATTAGTGTAATATATATCATATTCATTCATTCAATTCATTTATATAATCATTATGAAATGAAGATCATGTAGAACGAGTCGCATCACATCGTGGAGACGGTATTCCGTATGTACGCACGAGTGATGATATCGTTCCTATGATCGTGGAATTGTATTAGAGTATATGTATACTATTTCAAAATCAATATAAATTTATAATAGTCATATATAGTCATTATTTACACCATTATACCCATCCAAGTAAGGTGGTGGTGGAAAATAGATTACACCACGGCGTGGAGACGGTATTCCGTACGTACGCACGCGCGGTGATTTCTTTTTCCGTAGGATGGATAGATGGTGAAATAGGGTTGTTTCATACTTATAATAACATGTAAGTATATGAGTGATACTGATGTTATTACTTCATAATGAAACAACTAAAGAAGAAGAAGTGGAAGAAGAAATAAAGATGAAAGAATTGGTAACGGACATTACCTCTTCTTTGAAGTGCTTCTTTGAGACATTCTTTTAGGGCACTAAAATTGGTCTTTGAAGAAAACCAGGACCTCTAGGATGTCTCTAGGGAAGTGGAGAGGAGAAAGTGGCAGGGGTTGGCCGATCTTGAAGGCTCAAAGTGGTGTGAGGAAGAGGGGGGGGAGGTGTCCTTTTATAAGGGAGGAGAGGGGCACCTTTGGAATAACTAAAACTATTATTTTATTATAAAGTCAAGTTCGGTTTTAAATAGCTCCAAATTGATATATTTAGAAACTAAGGTGGTTATGGGTCGAAATCCTCTCATCCAATAGAATTTAGACAAGTTTAGGTTCCTATTTTAACCTTATCGTTTAGATTTAACATTAAGTTAAATAATTTTACTTTTACCATGTCTTCTTGTGTTCTTATACTAAAAGGTTAATAAACTTACTATAAGAAGCCAAACGAACCCCAAGTTGTTTATTATTAATATATATAACCTTATCTAAGTCATTTGGCCAAACCTTAGATTTTTAGGAATAAAATAACAATTACCAATATAATATTTGTTTTAAAAACTATTTTATGTCAATTTTTACACTATTTAGTAATTGATTTTTGTGAAAATCATAACAGAATTATTAGTTTGAACCAAGTTAATTAAATAAATACTAACATGTCATATTAACCTAGAAAATTAGTTTAATTCATAAAAAGTCTCAAATTACATTTATTTTGGTGTTTATAACATTAATTATGTCAATATTTCATTAATAAGATAATTACTACATCATCTTTGTGTCATAAATAAATTAAATTATTTAATGTCTAAAAATTACAAATAAAATAACATTATGTAGGAAATATTTTTATCTTTCTAATGAATATTTATAGTCGAATTTATCTTATGTATAACCCCATATTAAAAATTATTTACTTATTAAACTTTGATTTTAACTATTTTAACCCTTCTTTAAATAAATTAATAATAAATGTCCTAATCTAATCCAAGTAGGCCTAAATGGTCATATTTTATTCCTAAGTTTGTTTTTGGTCGAATTACACTTGTCCAATAGAATTAGGACATGTTTTAGGGTAATAATAATATCATCTTTACCCTTAATTACCCTATTTACTTTTTACCGTGGTAAAAAAAGTAAAAAGTTACTATTCACCAAAAAATTATTTTCATCTCATTGAACCACATTTTACTTACTGACATAAACCGTGTCTCTCGGATTTTTGAAATTCCACTCACAGAAGCGGTAAAATTAAGTTTTATGAAAAATTCAGTTTTTTTAACTACCACTTAGTGGTTTCACTATTCATCAAAAATTGAAAGTTTTCAGAAAAATATAAAAATTTCACCCTAGGCTAATTTTGATATTCCGAATCCAAAAATGAAGTCCATTTTGAAAAATAAAATTTATAAAATTTCAAAAAGTGGTTATTACTATTCATAATGGCTAGTTTTAATAATATTTTAATAGCATGTCGTTGTTTAGTGAAACTCGGTATTGCGTACGACGCAAGCTATCGAGGAAGGTCGTAATTTCATGTAAATCAAGCCAAGCAAGTGTTGTGTAGAAAAATATTCCTTTGATGATTTATATAACATAAAAGTCTCGGGTGTTACACTCATCCCAGATAATCAATTTTGTTGACCATCGCTCCCTTGCTGAATATTACAAACAGACTACTTGTTAATAGATAGTGGAATTAAAAATTTAGAATGGGTTGACCTCCCACCCAGTAGGAGTAATGATGTTATTCCACTATATGCAACTGTGAGAACAATTTTACCTTCTGACCTTGGTAAACATGTTAAGACTCTCCAAATAAAAGTATTACTGGTGCCTCCAAATCCATGCAAGAAAAAAAAACAGTAGTAGAAGATAACACAGACATAATGACACCCATTACTTATTTTTGTTCAACAGTAAGCCTACTGTGAAAAGATTTATACCCATTATGAAGGTTCTACCTATTGTAATTAAGTTCTTCTACAATCAACTGGTTTTGTGGAGTATCAGTTGAAGTATATGGAACTAGAAATAGAGGATAACATGAAAGAGATCTACCATTACTATAGAGAATGTTGTCTATATCAATCAAAGCATACATTTACCTTTGATGATCTGTGAGTTTAAAATATAAAAGAGAGGGTAAAAGTGTTAAAAAACAATAAAATAATATATTTCTTCAGTTGTCACCATTGGCTAGTATAATTAAAGGATTTACTTTGAGTTACATCAAAAACAAAAATAATATAACTTAGATAAAAAACTCTTTTACTGTAGGGTGAAAGCATGTCCTGAAATCCTATATTAATAATATATAGAAGGCATAAGAAATCAGAAAATAATTTTGTTCTTTTGAAATACATTGGTTATGTAGTTATAACAAAGATATTTACATTATGCATCATGCATTAAATTATTGTTATCATTAGAAGTTATTCTGTAACAAAGAAATTTAATAATATAAAAAATATCTTATAACAAATTGTAACGGTGGAGGATTTAATTTTCTGTATAATAAAATCATAGATAAATTAAAATCTTGTACCTTGTATTTGTAGCCTTTGTCTTTCGACATATAGAATATCTTCAGTTATGATGTTCCAAGTTTCATGCCAGATAATTTTAGGACAAGAAATGGTATTTGAAAATAACATACTGGTGAATAGTCTTCACAAATCTTTTCCCATTCCCCATTTAGACACATCTTTTAATGCTTCAATAAACTCATTGTCATCGGTTAATAGTCCCAAAGCTGAACAGACATGTCTGAATGTTTGATGAGTAATTTTGTTCACTATTCTAATTGAATCATATGCATTCTCACCTATGACCTTTGTAAGAAGTATCCATAAGTAATATAGTTCTCTAGATGTAGGTGTCATATAGTACAGCCTGCTGATATAGAATCCCTTCTTGCACAGATATCATTTTTTATCACGAGATTTGAAGAAAAATCTTTTTGGGAATTCTCCATATATAAGACTTCTTCCTTCTAGGTACGTTACATTTTCTTCAAACCAAGTTGTAAACATGGTATTAGAAATTTTTCTCGTATTCAAGATGTCTTCAATATTTTCACTTTCTGTGTAGGTGATAGTGTTTTTTCCAGGTAAATGAAAGTACAACCTGTCAACTGAAGGATATCTAAAATGGATATCATAAGAGAAGATCCTCCAAGAAGCTTCACAAGGTGAGATGTACCGGTAGTCATAGTACATTTTAATCTCATCTACACTATTGTCTGACATTTGTCTGTTATTGGTGTCATAGATTGTTGATGTGACACAATCATGACCATTGATTATATATTTAAAAATCTATTTGATAGATGATGGTTGATTGAAAATTTCTACATTTATATGAGCTTGATACTTAAACAGTAAAATCAGATTATATGGGATAAAAAACTGATTATCCAATGCAATTCCATCCTTGACGATAGTACTTCCAGAATTTATTCTTTGATATACAACATAACTGTCATCATCAGTTGTAGTATGTACAAAAAATATTTGGATAAAACTTTGAGAATTTTCCATTCTACATATAAGGTGAGCGACGATTAGCATCACCACAAGGGTTATGGATCATAAAATTAGTGAATTCTTCATGAATATTTTGGAAGGTACCTTTATTTGTAATTTCAGTAGAAACTATTCTGTTAATGTTTGTTGTAGTGATAAATTTATCTTCATGATAAAGAAATAATAGAATGTTCACATGTGGCAACCCTCTTTTCTGAAACTCCAGAGTACGAACAACTACATTAGAGATAGTACGGTAAATTAATAAACATGTAACATGAAAATAATAACAATGGTCATTATAAACCTATATAATTGTAGGAATAAATACTTGTACCTACTCAAGATTTTCCAAAGAAACATTCCTCTTGTAAATCTTTCATGAGTTTTTCGAGCTTACTATTAAAAATTTGTGACAGTATCTGAGGACATTCTGATGGGTGAATATTGTTTACTCTAACAAATCTTTAAATTTAAAGGTACGTTGGATTACATGTAAATGTTAAAAAAAATCCGGATACCCTACCTAATTACAAATCAACATAGAATCTTGGTAATTTTTAATCATATACCTTGGACCACCTATAAATGTAGAAGGTAAAATGATATTCTTCCCACATGAAGACCCATCTCAGTCACCTCTAAGGAATGCATCTTGCAACCCATTGTGTAGTTCAGCCCTCAAGCACTCTTGATTAAAGTGAATAAAAGATATTCTTTGAGACTCAATCATTGTATATGCATCTATAATAAACTATTGTAGAAGATTTCTAGAATAAAGAAGAGTTGATGCATCATTGTAACAGAATTTCAAGTGAAAAGAAAAATACTCTCTTATTGTTACTTTCCAAATTTTTTCACTTGTAGTTAAGGGTGTAGCACAATTTAGTATGTTGTCAACATATATGTCCTCTCCACCCATGAAAACCAATGGATATTTCAAAGGAAGGTACAACAGGTGAATCTCATATATGCATTGTAAGTCACAACTTTTTCTTTTAATGATGACGCTCCTATCATGATTAAGTTATTCAATGTCACCAACAATGAGCATTGAAATCTCAGAATTGGTTGGTTAGTTATATGTTTGTGCATCCCTTCCTCATCTTTTAATAAGGCGTAGCTTTAAATTTGTAATGCCTTGACTCTCAAGAACATCCCTTGCAGTATTGAATTGACGTGCAAAAATGTTGTTCTCATGAAGAATTTCTTGGAGTTTCTCAATAAGATTTAAATCAATAGTAGACTTTTGGTTTTTGTCATCTAAGTTGCATACAATATATGTGTTAATAAAAAGGTAAAAATATATATTCAATGAATTTTTTACCAATTAATTTAAAATCTACCTAAAGTCTCGTATTCTGTTTTTAGCTTCATTTTCATTGTCGTATACATATATCTGTGCAAACTTGGGTGGTTGTGTAATGACCCAAACTTTCATTAATGGAAATTCATCTTGATCTAATTAAATGTATTATTATGTAAAATGGATATATAAAATGTGAAATTATTTGGATTTATGGTTTTGGATTTTAAAATACCATTAAGAATTGTGTCTATTGCTAATATAGTCGTTGAATAGTGATCACATGATTAGTATAAATATAGGGCTTTAAGAAATCCAATTTACTCAGACAAAGGAAGCGATGGACTCATCCAGTAGACTTGCCCCATATGAAGCCCATTTGTCAGAGCTCGGAAAGGAGGTGGCATCATTGGTCTTAGCTCTTGACCAAGCCCAAGCCAAGCTTGAATATGTTAAGCTCGAGTGGAACTGCCTACGGGAGAAGTGGAAGTTGATAGAGATTACCACTCAAGCAATGTTATCCGAGCCACCCCAAGAGTCTGTCACAATCGCGCACCATACCCGAAGGTCATATGTGGGTGTTTTAAGTGTTTATGTAACAAGACCCTAGCACTATGATTATGTAAATTATTTTTGTATATATTAAATAATATACTTTCATTTTATTATTGTTACTTTTTAAATAGTTTTTAAAGCACAAATACTATTTTTAGTTAATATTCAACTAAGAAATCTATTTTGATGAATTAATGGATTTTTGAATTAAATAATATTTTAATAAAATATTATTATTATTATTATTAAATTAATTTTTATTAAATTTAAATGATCGTATAATTTTATGAATGCAATTGTAATTTTTATTAAGGTTTGAAAGCTGTTTTTGTCAAAACCCATGAATTTTCAATAAATGGTGGTTTTTATTTTAAAAGTAAAAATTAACATATTTATAAAATTTATTAGATAAAATGAATTTTATTTTTGGTGTCAGGACGTCGAAATTATCCAACGGTAAATTTTTCATAATTTTTTGAGACAGTTGAATTTTTGGGTAAAAATTTAAATACCGTTTAAATATATAATGTGTTTTATGACATCATAATGACCCAATAGTGATGTAATAAAATACTATAAGTGATATTTTCGGCCAATATATGTTTTACCATTAAAATAATGTGATTTTAGGTTTGTTTTATTTATTTTAAAAAACTTTAGTGGACCCTCCAAGAGTTATAAAACATTTTGTCTTTTTAAATTGTTTTCCTTGAGAGTGTGACTCACCTCCACATAAGCAACCCTATTATTTTAAGAAGTTCGGCCATTGTCCTTATAAATTATTTTTTTCCACTATGCTTTGTAAAAAACCATGGGATGGTTTGTGGTTTTTATTAGTTTAATGTGAGGTGTTCCAAACCTAAATAATAAATAATTTCCTATCCTTCCCTATATAAACCCACCCAAGCTCCCACTTCCTCTTCACTCAAAGCCCTTGGAGTTCATCCAAACTCTTCCCTCCTATCTCTAAAATCCTCCCAAGGTTCCTCAATCTCCCAAGAATCCTCTCTCAATCCCATCCCAAACCTTTGGGATCACACTTCCATGTAAGGGATTCCTACCTTTATCTTTTTATCCAAGTTTCTTAATATTGTTATGCCCTTTTATTTTCAATTATAAATGTTGGGGTACGATTTAGAACCTCCCCCATACTGACCTATTTATGTTCAAATGATGATAAACCCCTTTCTCTGTAACTCCCTGACCCCAGTTACTCAGAGTCAGTGCATTATTACATAACATTGACATGATCACAAAAGATCAAGTCTCGAAAGACCGATTAGTTTAGTAGTCTTGGAAGTACTAAATACATTCATAAGTTTTACATTACATTATAAAATAAAAAACTACAATAAAATTGTTTCCATAGACCACACTCATATCCCCTCATAATATCCCTACAGTTCAGTCATAAAATACTTCTTCGCATCCTGGGAAAAATAAAACATAGAAAGGGGTGAGCTCAAATGCTTAGTAAGGATAACAATATAGCGGAAACCTTCATAAATAAGCATAAACATTTAAGGAAATGTAAGACTAAAACAAAATCCTTTTAAACGTTAACTTCATAATAATATGGAAAAGATAAAATCAAATAATGTCATTGACTTATTCACATGGATATTCTACTAGTCGAATAATCACATGCAATATCAATAGTCACTTTCATAATGATGGAATGCATAATGCCAGACTACATAATCACATAGTCAAGGCCTTGTGCCAAGACTACAAATAATATTTTGTCAAGGCCTTGTGCCAAGATACTAGTTTGTCACATGAGACCTACCGATGCATCGAGGATCTATAGCGGGCTCCACCCATCACTTACTAAGTCCAATGCATTCCTCATATGAAAAGGTTTAAACATAACATAAACATTCGTATTAAAACTAGCATAAGAAATGTTAATAATTTATCCATAAAACATGAATGGTATAAAAATAACACATCCATAGTCAAATATATCACAAAACCTTCAATAAAATATGGAATTTTTGTATCATAATAAATCAACTTCAAATAAACTTAAAATCCATCAATGGATGTTGACATAGATGAAATCAAAACCTTTTTTAGAGAAATATATCTTCCTATTTTGAAATCATTTAAAGGTAATATAATTATAAAAGAAGACATTTATTTTAAAAATATTCTTATAAGCTTGTAAGGGAAGCTTTGACGATGTTATAACAGCGGAAAATATCTGCACCCACCGTATAAGTTAAAAAAACATTCTTACCTTAATTTTGTCGAAAAGGTCCAAAGGTACCTTGTTTGGAAAATGATGGAAAGATTCCTTTAAAAACATTTTATAAAAATTGAAACAATGGTATAAATGACTTTAACCCATAGTCTAGTAAATATTAAAAAAAAATTGGAATACATTTTTAAGAAACATAGATGTGGATGATAAAGAGGTCCCAGTAGATACTTACATAAAAATAACCTCAGATAATAAAAAGATTGTGAAATTAACCCTTACCTCGTTGTAATCAATCGAGTTGTATGAACAATAGTCAATAACCACCAAATGAATCATAGAATATCATGAATATAAATAGAATCATGAAAATATATATCAAATGGCAGTACACAATACACCACATGCAATAAATAAGTGGTGAACAATGGAAATCTCACGGAATTAAAAGTGAGATAAGAAACCCCTTACCTTGTACTTTCCTTGGTCGAGGGTAGGTTAACCTCATGTATAATGGTGAGATAATTGTTATTAAATTATACAAGAATCGTATTCATTAATATTATATCATATATGATCTTTTAATATTGTTTTGTTAATAATATTTTAGTATTGTCTTCGTTTCGGGTGTTAACTGGTTCGTTTTCCTTTATATGCTTTGTTACGTAAGTAATGTTTGTTATGGATAGGATGTATCTTATTCATATTAAGAATGATATTAAGTCTTTAAACATTATTTTTAATCATCTAATGAAAATTAGTCTTGAATGGATACGATGGGGAATGAATCTCATCGTGTTCATGGAGACGGTAATCCGTACGTACGCACGAGCGACAATATCTTTATTTTGATATTAAAATCATATATAATTGGATGTTATATCATATATACAGAATCATTATCATGTTATATTTATTATTTACATAATTTATACATCATTATTATACCTATCCTAATAGTAATGTATTGAGTAACAACTACACCATGACGTGGAAACGGTAAGTCGTACATACACACGTATGTTGACATGTCATTCAAAGGATGGATGGAATAATGAATATGGTTGTACAATATTTATAATAACATCACAGTATATAAAATATATTGGATTTATTATTTTATAATGGAAACAGCAAGGAAAGAAGAAGTGGAAGAAGAAAAAACATGAAAGAGGTGGTGATATATTTACCTCTTCTTCGGGTTATTCCTTTTGATTTGATCAAAAAGGCTCCTTGGGTTGGATTTATGAATAAAGGAATGCCTCTATGGTGAAGGTAGGACAGTTTAGAGGGTATTTGGGTAGGGTTTGGCTGATCCAAATGGATTTGAAGGTGTGAATTAGAGAGAAGGGGAAGTGGCCTTTTATAAGAGGGGTGAGGGGCACCTTAGGAAAATCTAGAAATATTATTTTATAATAAAATCATTTTAGGTTTATAATGGATAAAAAATGAATTATTCAAAGTATAAGTTGGTTATGGGTCTAAAACCTCCCAACCAATAGGTTTTAGACAGGTTTGTGTCACTATATTAACCTTATCTTTTAGATTTAACTCTTAGTTAAATAGTTTGACATTTACCATGTCTCTTTGTTTTTTTATATTATTTGGTTAATAAACTTAGTATAAACTTCCAAGAAAACCCCAAGTGGTTAATTAATTATACAAATATCATTATATAAGTCTTTTTTCCTAACCTTATATTTTTAGGATTATTATATCAACCAATAATATTGTATTTGTTTTATAAACTCATTTATGTCAATTTTGACATTATTTAATAATTTATTTTTGTTAAAGTCCTAACAACTTTATTACTTCTAAATAAATACATTTAATCAACCCTAACATGTCATATTAACCTATAAAATTAGTTTAATTCATTAAAAGTATCAAATTAGATTTATTTAGATATTTATAATATCAATTATTTTAATCTTTCATTAATACGGTAATTACTACATCATCATTATGTCATAAATAAATTTAATTATTTAATGTATAGAAATTATAAATAAAATACCATTATGTAGGAAATTTTTTTATATTTATAATTAATATTTATAGTTGAATTTATATTTTGTGTAACCCTATATTAAAAATGTTTTAGTTATTAAACTTTGAATTTAACTTTTTTAACTCTTCTTTAAATAAAATAATAATAAATGTCCTAATCTAATACAAGTGGACCAAAGAGGTTCATATTTTATTCCTAAGGTTTTTTTTGGTCTAATTATACTTATCCAATATAATTAGGACATGTTTTAGGGTAATAATAATATCATTTTTACCCTTAATTACCCTATTTACTTTTAATCGTGGTAAATAAAAGTAAAAAGTTACAATTCACCAAAAAATATTTTCATCTTATTGAACCACATTTTTATTACTGATATAAATCATTTCTCTCAGATTTTTGAAATTCCACTCACAGAAGCGGTAAAATTAAGTTTTATGTGAATTTGCAAATTCTCCTAGGAGGTGGGTAAAAGACGGTGAAAAGTTCAATAAAATTTTTATATATCTAAAATTATTATAAAATGACTCAAATGAATTACATTGAACTTATATAGGTATCATGTATCTATTTTTACATAAAATACATTTAAATAATTATTTGAATAAAAATTTGGTTTTAAACTATAACTCAGTGTTTTTCACTATTCATCAAAAATTGAAAGTTTTCAGAAAAATACCAAAAATTCACCCTAATATAATTTCGATATTATTAATCCAAAGATGAAGTCCATTTTGAAAGATAAACTTTATAAAATTTTAAAAAGTGGGTATTATTATTCATAACGGCTAGTTTGATTGGTTGTGGTGTGTTAGAACTCGAAGTTGCGTACAACACACGCTATTGTATTATTCAAAGAGAAGTGTATCGTGGAAGCTTGGGGTGTTACATTCTCCCCTATTTCAAATAATTTCATCCTCGAAATTTCTATAATGTTACTGCGTAAAAAGACTCGGGTGGTTCTTCATCATAAGTTCCTCAAGTTCTCACGTTGCCTCTTCCATCTTATGGTTTCTCCATATAACTTTTACCAGATGAGTCGTCCAGTTTATTAGAACTTGTTATCTTATATCAAGAACCTTGACATGCTATTTGCAATAAGACAGATCGGGTTCCAGTTCTAATTCCTCATAGGTGAGTACATGCATTGGGTCAGGCATGTATTTTCTCAACAGTGATACGTGGAACACATCGTGAACTTTGGAGAGATTTTGCGGCATTGCCAAATGGTAAGCTATAGCCCCAATTCGTTCTAGAATTTCGAAAGTTATGATGTACCTGGGACTCAATTTACCCTTCTTACTGAAATGTATAACACCCTTCCATGGAGATACCTTCAAGAAAACATGATCTCCTACCTGAAATTCCAAATCCTTCCATCAGTTGTCAGCATATCTCTTCTGCCTACTTTGAGCTGCTTTGATGTGGATTTGGATTACCTTCACCTTTTCCATCGTTTCCTCAACAAGTTCTAGGCCTACAAGTTTTCTTTCACCAACATCATCTCAACAAGTTGGTGTACGACATCTCTTTTCATATAACGCTTCATATAGTGCCATCTGAATACTTGAATGGAAACTATTGTTATAGAAAAATTATACCAGAGGTAAATATTGATCCCACATACCTTGAAAGTCAAGTGAGCAAGATCTCAACATGTCTTATAAGGTTTGAATAGTCCGTTCTAATTTTCTATCAGTTTGAGGGTGATAGGCAGTGCTCAAACGAAGTTCAGTATCGAGGGCTTTCTGAAGACTTTTCTATAATCTTGATGTAAAATGTGGATCACAATTAGAAACAATCAATAGGGGTACTTCATGAAGTCTCACAATTTCATTAATATATATTCTTGTTATACATTCAAGTGGTAAATCTTCTCTTATATCAAGAAAATGTGTTGACTTGGTAAGACGATCAACAATGACCCATATTTCATCGTTCCTTCTAGGATTATTTGGTAGTCCCATGAAAAATTCCATCATATTATTATCCCATTTCCACTCAGGTATGGGAAGAGGTTGCATGACTCCTCCAGGATGTTGCCTTCCAGCTTTCACTTGTTGACAAACCATATATCTTGACACAAAATCAGAAATATTACTCTTCATGTTGTCCCACCAAAAATATTCCTTCAAATATTTATACATCTTAGTGCTACCAGGGTGTATAGAGAAATTGGAACTATGAGCATCATCCAACAATTCCCTTTTTAGATCAGGTATATCAGGAACACAAATTCTTTTCCCAAATTTCAAAATTCCATATTCATACACAAAGTCACTCAATCTCCCATCATTTATAGATTTAATCTTCTTTTGAAACTCTTCATCATCGGTCTGAGAACTCTTTATCCTTTCTAGTAAATATGGTTTGGAAACCATTTGAAAAGGTATTGATGTTTCACATTCCATGGCGATTCCCATATCCATCTTTACTAGATCCATGTATATAGGATTCTTTTCAACTCTCATCTTGTTCAAAACTCCATAATCCTTTATACTAAAATCATCTTCCACCTTATTTTCCTTCCTCGGGTGGTAGTGTATAGTGCAATAATTATCCTTGAGTAGTTCAAGCCATCTCCTTTACCTCATGTTGAGTTATTTTTGTGATAAAATATACTTCAAAATCTTATGATCGGTATATATCTCACTTTTTTCACCATAGAGATAGTGTCTCCAAATCTTCAAAGCAAAGATTATAGCTACTGACTTAATATCATGAGTGGGATAGTTTTGTTCATGAATTTTTAGCTGTCGTGATGCATAGGCAATAACTCTATCATTCTGCATAAGGACACAACCAAGTCCTTTCTTTGAATCATCACTATAAATAACAAACTCATCATTCCCCGATGGTAGAGTCAATATAGGAGCATTGAATAATATTCTCTTCAGTTCTTTAAAATATTATTCACACTATTTTGTCCAAACAAATTTAACCCCTTTACGTGTGATCTTGGTTAATGGGTTAGCCAATCGGGAAAAATTTTGGACGAAACATCGATAATAACCTGCTAAACCAATAAAATTTAGTACCTTAGTTATACTCATTGGTGCTGGCCATTATTGGATTGCTCTTATCTTAGAAGGATCAAAGAAGATTCCATCCTTAGAGACAATATGGCCAAGAAAATAAATCTCCTGAAGCCATAATTCATACTTGCTAAACTTCCCATATAATTCATGTCTTCTAAGAGTCTTTAGAATAATGCGCAAGTGATTTTCATGATCTTAGTAGATTTTGGAGTATACCAAGATATCATCAATAAATACCACTACAAAGTCATCAAGATATTCCTTGAAAACTCTATTCATTAGATCCATGAAGACAAAGGGTGCATTATTCAATCCAAAAGGCATTATTGTAAACTCGTAATGCCCATACCTGGTTCGAAATGCTGTTTTCAGAATGTCTTCCTTCTTCGCACACAACTGATGATATCCAGATCGAAGGTAAATCTTTGAAAAGTATTTAGCTCCATGAAGTTGGTCGAATAAATCATCAATGCGAGGTAGGTTATAATTGTTCTTTATTGTTATAGCATTGATCTCCATGTAGTCAATGCACAACCTCATAGATCCATCTTTATTCTTAATAAAAAGAACAGGGGCTCCCCATGGAGAAACACTAGGGAGAATAAATCCCTTATTACTCAATTCATCTAGTTTTTTCTTTAGTTACACTAATTCCATAGTGGTCATTCTATAAGGGGTCTTCGATGTGGGCCTTGAACCAGGAATTAAGTCAATAGAAAACTCAATTTCTCATTCTGGAGGATGTCCAGGTAAATCCTCTAGAAACACCTCGACATATTCTTGCACTGTCACGACCCGTCCTCAGGGCCCGTGCTGTGACTACCCCAATCCTGCCTTCCATAGGCCAGGGGCTGGGTACTAGCACCAAAGGCTTAAATCCCAAAAAGAAGGGAAGGCATTGCCTTTATGAAGTAACATACAAAACAGAGTACGCAAGTGAAGTAAGCACTAAGTAAAATTGGGTACAAGATAAGTGCTGAAAAGTAAATGGACCATTATACAAACCCAACTAAAAATATAGTACAACTGAAAGAAAAGTACAACAGCAGTAAGTAAAACAGCAACATCGAGTCATCCTCTGGAAATCCCACCTGAATGGTGGGTACAGATAGTCTCCTAAGCTCCTTGGGTCCGACTGCCCGCTCCGTGTACATCCCGCCAGGTGGTCCACCTCTGGGTACCATCCATCTCCACAAGCCTCCACCTCGATCAGTGATGTCCGTCGTCTAAATCCAACATAACGTAGTGTGGGCATAGCCCGTGCAGGGGTGAGTATACGATACTCAGTAGGGACCCCGAGACCCCCGAAGGTCTCTTAGAATCCATGAATGATAAACCAAAAAGGAAAGATACAATCATGAAGTATCAAACGAATATACTTAGTTATATTCCCATACATATACCTAATTCATCAGTTACAGAATGGCTCCAACTCTCGAGTCCAAGCAAAACTCAGTCCACACAGGAAAACACAACCCAGTCCACACAGGAAAGCAAGTCAATCACCTCGATGATAATGATTGAGAATCAAGACTCAGCTCACACAGGTATACACTTCATAAGGCGATAGATATGATCATATGTAGCCACTGATTCATCTAAGTTGTCAGAACCACATAGGATACAAGACCATCTAAGCTGTCGGACCCACATATGATACAAGATCAGTTACTCTGCCGGACCCACTCAGGATACAAGTATATAGGTCATACTGTCGGACCCACATAGGATACAAGAATAGTAGTCATCATCGTCAAACCCACAGAGGATCCCAGTACAGTCGTCATCGCTGCTGAACCCACGGAGGATCCAAGTACAGTCGTCCTCGTTGTCGAACCCACGGAGGATCCAAATGCAGTCGTCATCGTCACAGTCGCAGCCAGCTCTAGGGTTCTCGCACATAGCATGCTCGATTCCGGGAGGGTCCGCTCCTCGAGCAAAAGATTCGATACATCAACTTTCACGAATTCCATAGTTGATGTATCCCAAAGTTCCCTCCCGTCAAAAGAAACCCAACACGACAGACAGTGCGTCAATCGGACGCCCATTCTGAGAGTTATTGGTTTTTCCGTCCCAGGGGGCCCGGTTGGTCTTTAAGATAAAACCAACCCGACCATACTCCATATGTATCCAAACCTCAAGTAGAGTAATCCAAATGGACCGTCTTAACAAAATTATTCCAACTCAATTGACGGAACGTCAATCGGATGTCTGGTCCATAAGATATAAGCGTTTCTGCTCCAAGGGCCCGGTTGGTTTCGAGTTCGAACCAATTTATCCATACCCAAACTTTTCCAAAACCTCAATTGTAATATACCAAAACGACTATCTTGATCCAAGGATTCATATGCAACTGACGGTGCATCGATCAGAGGTCCGTAGCTCAAGTTATGGGCAAAAGACCAAAAACGGTCCGAAGTGGGGGTCTGGGCCCGGCCCGACCCGGCCCAACCCCCCCTGGGTCGACCCGACCCGGGTCCAGGTCCGTCCCGGTAGGTCGCGGCCCGGCCCGGCCGGGGGGCACACTTTCTCGGCCAGCTAGTCGAGCAAGGGGGCGTGGCCCCCCTTCTGTTCCGCGGACACGGCGCCAGGCCGGAGCCGCGGTTCCCCTTGGATCTCGTGCGGCCATAGGATCCAATCCCTCGCCACCGCGGCTTCAGCCACAATGGGCTTCTGCCGGCGGCGTGCCAGGACGCCGCCGCCTCCGGGCGGCCGGCCAGTGCCAGCCACTAGTGCCGGCCGCCGGCGCCGCCGGAGTCATTCTGGTGGTCCGATTTCGCTCTTGTCTACGCCAGCGATCGTCTCAGGACCCGTACATCACTGCAAAGGCTTCCAATCGCTATTTCGGTCCCGCTTTGTCGTCGTCAATTGATCCAAACATCAATAACAAAATATAGGTGGGTTCAAACTTGTTTTTTAGTCCTCACCCACCGCGTTAGTGGTTCTAAACATTACCAAACAATTTGCACGCCATGCCGAGGGTATAAAAATCACAGAAAGAAATTTATAAAAAATTACCCTACCTAAACAAAGAAGACGAACGTCAGCGTCGCAGTAAATGGCGTCGCGGTAGATAGTGTCATGTGGAATAGGGTTCGTAGGCGTCATCGGAGTGCACCGAGGAGGAATCAGCGTCTCCTCTCTTGTCGCGGAGAAGAGAATCGGTGGCGCGTCGTTGTTCTTCGAGGAACCGGCGTTCTTCGTCATTCTTCATCGGAGGTCGGCATTCTTCCAAAACCTCAAGAGTTCTCCCGTTCATCCTCGCACAACGAAGCTCTCCTCCTTAATAAAATAATAGGTTCCTCCTATTATTTAATTATACCCGCAAGGTAACTCTCCCATAATTAATTCACCACATTAAATAAAATGTGTTGACAATTAATTGCAGAAGGGATAGAGAAGGTCCCCCATTATTAAACGCATTGGCAGTTAAATAAAAAGGGGGAAAGAGGAAGGTTCCTCATTAAATTATGGATTGACATAATTTAATGGATTGAGGTGGAGATATTTACATTTAATGGAGGTTTTCCAATTTAATGAGGGGATGTTAATGAGATCAGAGGGAATTAAATGGTGGGGCTCGTGCGGGCCCCCACCTCTCTAACATCCACACTTGGGTAGTTAAGTGGTTGTGGGCCCCACTCTTAACTACCCATGGGAGGGAAAAACCACCTTAAGAAATAAAAATTGTTCCCACAATTTTTATTTACTTCTTAAATAAACCCCCAAAATTATCTTCTCCTCCTTTGCGAACGCAACTACGGTAAGTGTCCCCTTAAGCAATTACCAGTGCTGCGAGTTCATCGGTTCCCTCAGATTTTAATTCCGAGCACCAGTTCAAAAGTTAGAAAAATCCGCTCGTTCGTTCACTGAACGTACCCGAGCTAAACTTCGGAAATTGATTCCGGGCAAACCAGGCCTCGGAATCAAGTTCCATCAGAAGCCACAGACTCGTAAAATTACAAAGTATTTAAAAAAAATCCTTGAAATTTACGGGTCTTTACATCACTCCCACCTCAGGGATTTGCATCCCCGTAAAGATACAACATAAACTAGGGGAACAAATGAGGGTACTGAGCACGCATATGAGCCTCCTGCTCTCATGTGCTCTCCTGGAGGTTCCTGTGCTGCCAACGAATGTGCACAAGAGTAATCGACCACCCATGTAGGACCCGCTCCTGTCGATCCTTAATCTCCACCGGGACCTCCGTAAAAGTCTCCTCATCATCGATGTCCAGCTCCCCGTGGTCGATGATATGCGTTGGGTCGTGCACGTATCTACTCAGCTGAGATACGTGGAAGACGTCATGCACCTGGTGCAATTGAGGTGGAAGGGCCAGGTGGTAGGCCACCTCACCTATCCTGCTGAGGACCTAAAATGGTCCAATGAAGCACGGAGATAACTTGCCGCCCCGGCCAAATCTCCGCAATACATATCGAGGTGAGACCCTAAGAAAACGTGGTCGCCATCCTCTAACTCCAGTGGTCTCCGCCTCCTATCAGCATAGGACTTCTGTCTGCTCTGTGCAGTCCTCATTCGCTCCTGGATGATCTGCACCTTTTTCATAATAGCCCGAACCATCTCCAGTCCTATGATAACTGACTCCCCAGGGTCAGTCCAGCACAGAGGTGATCTGCAAGGTCAGTCGTACAGTGCCTCGTAAGGTGTCATCCCGATGGTGGAGTGGTAGCTGTTGTTGTACACAAACTCCACCAAGGGTAGGTGATCCTCCCAGTTGCGACCAAAGTCAAGGACACATGCACGAAGCATGTCCTTGAGTGTCTGAATGGTCCTCTCTATCTGGCCATCCATCTGAGGGTGAAAGGCAGTGCTCAGGCGTAGTTGTGTCCCAAAATCCTCCTGTAGCCCCTTCCAAAGCCAGGAATTAAAGCGAGTGTCTCGATCGGAGACGATAGACGATGACACACCATGAAGTTGTACGATCTCATGAATGTAGAGGCGTCCCAAGCTCTCTACTGTGCCCTGCTCTCTGATCAGTAGGAAGTGGGCCGACTTGGTGAGTCGGTCTACGATCACCCAGATGGTGTCGTGTCCTCTGGAAGTACGTGGAAGCCCCATCACGAAATCCATGGATATCCTATCCCACTTCCACTCCGGGACCTCTAAGGGATGTACCAAGCTTGCTGGTACCTGGTTCTCTGACTTCACTTGCTGGCAAGTGAGGCATCGAGAAACGAACTCTGCAACATCCTTCTTCATACCTAGCCACCAGTACTGTTGTCTGAGGTCCTGGTACATCTTCGCTACCCCAGGATGTACCGCTAGAGGGGAAGTGTGAAACTCCCTCATCACCTCCTCCTGTAGTGCAACTGGTACCATGGTACGTCCCCTGGAGAGGATGAAATGCTCCCCACCTTCAGAAAATCCATCGAATGCTAGCCCTGAGGATATCTGACCACGTCATGCCTCACAGGAGTATAGACACAACATTCCCCTTCCCATGAGTATAGACAATCTCAAAGTAATAATTCTGGAGGAACTCAAGTCATCGCCACTATCTCAGGTTCAGGTCCTTCTACGAGAAAATGTACCTGATACTCTGGTGGTCAGAGTAGACTGTAAAGAGCTCGCCCATCAGATAGTATCGCCACATCTTCAGGGCGAAGACCACTGCTTCTAACTCCAGGTCATGGGTAGCGTAGTTCTGATCTTATAGCCACAACTTCCTTGAACCGTAAGCGACCACTACTCACTCCTACATTAGGACACACCCGAGTCCGGTCCCTGATGCATCGCAGTAAACTACGTACCTTACACCCGCCTCTGGTAGCCTCAAGATGGGTGCACTGGTCAATCTCCACCTCAGCTCCTAGAAGCTCTTCTGAAATCTTTCTGAACACACGAAGGGTTTCCCCTTCTTCATCAAAGATGTAAGCGGTGCTGCAACTCTGGAGAAGTCTGGAACAAATCTCCGATAGTACCCAGCCAGACCTAGGAAACTCCGCACCTCTGTCATGCTCCTGGGCGGCTCCCAAGCAAGTACTGCCTCGACCTTCACGGGATCCACTGCAACTCCCGCCTCTAAGATGACGTGCCCCAAGAAGTGAACCTCTCGAAGCTAGAACTGGCACTTCGAGAGCTTACCATAAAGCCGGTGCTCTCGGAGTGTATCCAGTATAACCCGAAAGTTGAAGGTGTGCTCCTCCTCGGTAGTCGAGTAAATCAGTATGTTGTCAATGAAGACTATGACAAACCAATCGAGGTAGGGCTGGAAGATCCTGTTCATGAGACTCATGAACACTGCTGGATCATTGGTCACACCAAAGGGCATGACCAAGAACTCATAGTGGTTGTACCGACACCTAAAGGTCATCTTCTGCACATCCTCGTCTCGAACTCAGAGCTGATGATAGCCTGACCTGAGGTCTATCTTTGAGAACCAACGTGCTCCCTTGAGCTGATCGAAGAGGTCGTCAATCCTCGGAAGTGGATACATGTTACTCACGGTCACCTAGTTCAGGCGACAATAGTTGACACACAATCGCAAGCTCTTGTCCTCCTTCTTGGCGAATAGAATCGGAGAAGCCCAGGGTGAAACACTGGGTCAGATGAAACCTTTCCTCTGTAAGTCCTCCAGCTGTACCCGTAGCTCACAAAGCTCGGTGGGAGCCATCTGATATGCTGTAGTGGATATCAGTGATGTCCCGAGTACAGGTCTATGTAGAAATCTACCTCCCTGTGAGGAGGTAGTCCTAGAACATCGTCAGGAAAAATGTACGCATACTGATCCACCACAACAGGAAATCTCGGACTCCGCATGTCAACTACTCCAAGGATGAGACTAGCCAACTGATGTGTGATCAGCTTCCCTCTCCTCTGTGTAAGTCCATCCTGTGCTGCAAAGGTTCCCTTCTCACTGGTGAAGGTGAACCTGGTCCCATCTGTGCGGACACACCGCACCTTGCGCCTAATACAGTCGATCTAAGCATGGACTGTAGATAACCAGTCCATACCCAAGATGACATCGTAAGGCCTTGAAGCCGCTACAAGAAGATCCCAGCCGAAGCTCTCGCCTCCTAGAGTAAGCTCTCACTGCCGGAACCAGTGCATAATCGTCGAGTCTACTACCGTAGGAGTCTCTAGCCGTAAGGATCGAGCCAACGACTCCGTTAGAATCTCCGAGCTCCGAACAAGGGCAGCAGCAATAAAAGAATGACTCACACCTGTGTCTATAAGAACTGCAGAAAGGGTGGAGTAGACACAGATAGTACCTTGAATCATCTCGGGTGCATCGTGGTCATATGCCTCCGCTGCCTAGAGCTGATCCTGCCTCTGCCCGCCAGCTCCCTGTGGTTGGGGTGGACCTCCTGGGGGGTGGTGGTAGAGCCTCAAATCGTCTTCCACCACCAGCTTCTCGGCCAGCTCCTCTGCCTCATCTGCCTTCTCCCTGCAGACCGCCACGGTCAAACCTCTACCTCTGTCTGGGATGTCCCTCCACTGTCTGTTACTCATCCGCATGGTGGGTCGGGCAGTCACGAGCCATGTGGACCTGCCCGCCGCATGCATAGCATTGTCTGCTCCTCGTAAGACTGGCTCTATGATGTGTGCCCCGCACAGCCGAACCTGTATCCTGAGGTCTCACACCTGACGGCCTGGTCTGCTTGGACCCCTGTGTCATCTGTCAACTGCCAACTGTATAAGACTCTACTCCATTCCGTCCTGTGGTGGGTCTCGCTGCTGATGGCTGCTCGGTGAGAAATCTCTCCACTAACAGGGCTCACTCCAGCACCCCCGCCTGCATCGGGATGCTGAGGGGAATCGTCGAAGCTCTGATCTCATGCCTCAGTCCTAGCTCAAAGATCTGGGCCCGGAAGAATGGGTCATGTACCATATTTTTGTAGTAGCGCGAGAGGTTGGTAAATCTTGTCGAGTACTAGGCTACTGACATGCTTCCCTGTTGCAGTTGTAGTAACTCATGTATGTGCACCGCACGGAGGGTGGCTGGAACAAACTCCGAGTGGAAAAAGCTCTTGAAGTCTGTCCAAAGTAGAGATTCCTCATCGTGCACCTGAATCATCAGGCTCTACCATCTACCTGCTACCGCGTGCAGGAGACTCGCGGCAGGGATCACCATGAGTTCTGTCGGTGTCCCTACCAACCTGAAGAATCTGACGATAGCCTCCAGCCAATCCTCGGCTGCCTGAGGATCTGTCTCTCCGCAGAACCTGGGCGGCCTCTGTCTCTGAAACTCATGCAACGCGCTCAGGCGGTGTGCACTCTCCGCTACTGGGGTGGGTAGCATCGGTGGCTTAGTGGGTAGAGGTACCTATGGTGCGTCCGCTGTAATGGGGCCCTACACCGAGGCATCATCGCTCGGTGGATTGCCATCCCGCACGTAACTAGGAACCCTAGCTGGCTACCTTCGTAGGGCCATCATGAAAAGAAACAGGTGCACCACGGTTAGTACAGTATACCTGGTGAACTGACACAAAGTAATAACAAAAAAAACTTTTTAAAGGAAACACACACGCAATCAGTGTTTTTGTGCACTAAGTTGGAAATCAGAGGTCAGGGTCCTAGTGTATGGATACGTCGGCCGCCGCACCAACACTGGACTCCCTGGACTGAAAACCACACTCAATACTCTTAACACTATTGCTTCACAGAGAATAAATTATCAGAGTCCCGAGTTCTATGGTAGAATCGACTCCTCTGATACCAATTTGTCACGACCCATCCTCGGGGCCCGTTCCGTGACTACCCCAAGCCCGCCTTCCATAGGCCAGGGGCTGGTGACTGGCACCAAAGGCGTAAATCCCAAAAAGAAGGGAAGGCATTGCCTTTATGAAGTAACATACACAACAGAGTACGCAAGTGAAGTAAGCACTAAGTAAAAATGGGTACAAGGTAAGTGATGAAAAGTAAATGGGCTAGTATACAAACCCAACTAAAAATATAGTACAACTGAAAGAAAAGTACAATAGTAGTAAATAAAATAGCAACACCGAGTCTTCCTCCAAAAATCCCACCTGAAGGGTGGGTACAGATAGTCTCCTCAGCTCCTCGGGTCCGACCGCCCGCTCCGTGTACGTCCCACCAGGTGGTCCACCTCCGGGTACCGTCCAACTCCACAAGCCTCCACCTCAATTAATGTTGTCTGTCGTCTACATCCAACATAATGTAATTCGAGCATAGCCCGTGCAGGGGTGAGTATACGATACTCAGTAAGGACCCCGAGACCCCCAAAGGTCTCTCAGAATCCATGAAAGATAAACCACAAAGGAAAGATACAATCACAAAGTATCAAACAACTCTAATTAGGTATATGCCCATACATATACCTAAGTAATCAGTTACAGAATAGCTCCAACTCTCGAGCTCAAGCACAACCCAGTCCACACAGGAAAGCAATTCAATCACCTCGATGATAATGATTGAGAATCAAGACTCAGCACACATAGGTATACACTTCGTAAGGCGATAGAGATAATCAGATGTATCCCCTGATTAATTTAAGATGTCGGACCCACATAGGAGACAAGACCAGCTAATCTGTTAGACCCACATAGGATACAAGACCAGCTACTCTACTGGACCCACTCAAGATACAAGTACTGAGGTCATACTGTCGGACCCACATAGGATACAAGAACAGTAGTCATCATCGTCGAACCCACAGAGGATCCCAGTATGGTCATCGTCGCTGTTGAACCCACAGAGGATCCAAGTGCAGTCGTCCTCACTGCCGAACCCACGGAGGATCCAAGTGCAGTCGTCATCATCGCAGTCACAGCCAGCTCTAGGGTTCCCGCACATAGCATGCTCGATTCCAGGAGGATCCGCTCCTCGAGAAAAAGAGTCGATATATCAATTGTCACGAAGTTAAAATTTGATGTATCTCAAATTTATGTCTCGTCAAAAGAAACCCAACGCGACAGACGGTGTGTCAATCGGACGCCCGGTCTAAGAGTTATTGGATTTTCCATCCCAGGGGCCCAGTTGGTCTTTAAGCTAAAACCAACCCGACCGTACTCCAGCTATGTCCAAACCTCAATAGGAGTAATCCAAATGGACCGTCTCAACAAAAGGATTTCAATGCAATTTACGGCACGTCAATCAGATGTCTGTTCCGTAAGATATAAGTGTTCCCGCTCCAAGGGCCCGGTTGGTTTCGAGTTCGAACCAACCCGGCTATACCCAAACTTTGCCGAAACCTCGATTGTAATATACCTAAACTACCTTCTCAATCCAAGGATTCTTACGCAACTGACGGTGTGTAGATCGAAGTTCCATAGCTCAAGTTATGGGTAAAATACCGAAAATGGTCTGAAGTGGGGGTCTGGGCCCGATCCGACCCGGCCCGACCCCCCCCCCTCCCCCCCCCCCCCTCGGTTCGACCCCGGGTTCGGCCCGGTAGGGCGCAGCCCGGCCCGTCTGGTCACAGCCCGGCCCAGCTGGGGGGCACGCTAGCTCGGCCAGCGAGCCGAGCAAGGGGGCACGACCCCCCTTCTGTTCTGTGGACGCGGCGCCAGGTTGGCATCGCGGTTCCCCCTGGATCCCGCGCAGTCGCAGGATCCAATCCCTTGCCGCTGCGGCTTCAGCCGCGGGATCCAATCCCTCACTACTGCAGTTTCAGCCGAGGCGGGCTTCTGTCGGCGGCGCGCCGGGGCGCCGCCGCCTCCGGCCGGCCGGCCGGTGCAGGCCGCCGGTGACCCGCGCTGCTGGTGACTTCCGCGAGCCACCGGAGTCATTCCAGTGGTCTGATTTCGCTCTCGTCTTCTCCAACAGTCGTCTTGGGACCCATACATCACTGCGAAGGTTTCCAATCACCATTTTGGTCTTTCTTCGTTGTTTCCAATTGATCCGCACATCAAGAACAAAATAGTGGTGGGTTTGGACTTGTTCATTAGTCCACACCCACCGCGTTAGTGGTTCTAAACATCACCAAACAATTTGCACGCCATGCCGAGGGTATAAAAATCACATAAAGAAATTTATAAAAAATTACCCTACCTCAACAAAGAAGAAAAACGTCGGCGTTGCGGTAAATGGCATCGCGATAGACGGCATCACGGGGAATAGGTTTTGTAGGCGTCGTCGGAGTGCGCTGAGGAGGAAGCGGTGTCTCCTCTCTTGTCGCGGAGAAGAGGGTCGGTGGCGCGTTGTTGTTCTTCGAGGAACTGTCATTCTTCTTCGTTCTTAGTCGGAGGCCAGCGTTCTTCCAAAACCTCAAGAGTTCTCTCGTTCTTCCTCGCACAATGAAGCTCTCCTCCTTAATAAAATAATAGGTTCCTCCTATTATTTAATTATACCCGCAAGGTAACTCTCCCATAATTAATTCACCACATTAAATAAAATGTGTTGACAATTAATTACAGAAGTGAGAGAGAAGGTCCCCCATTATTTAACGCGTTGGCAGTTAAATAAAAAGGGGGAAAGAGGAAGGTTCCTCATTAAATTATGGGTTGACATAATTTAATGGATTGAGGTGGAGAGATTGACATTTAATGGAGGTTTTCCAATTTAATGAGGGGATGTTAATATGATCAGAGGGAATCAAATGGTGGGGCTCGTGTGGGCCCCCACCTCTCTAACATCCACACTTGGGTAGTTAAGTGGTTGTGGGCCCCACTCTTAACTACCCATGGGAGGAAAAAACCACCTTAAGAAATAAAAATTGTTCCGACAATTTTTATTTACTTCTTAAATAAACCCCCAAAATTATCTTCTCCTCCTTTGTGAACGCAACTACGGTAAGTGTCCCCTTAAGCAATTACTGGTGCTGCGAGTTCATCAGTGCCCTCGTATTTTAATTCTGAGCACCGGTTCAAAAGTTAGAAAAACCCGCTTGTTCGTTCACTAAACGTACCCGATCTAAACTTCAGAAATTGATTCCGGGCACACCGGACCTCAGAATCAAGTGTCGTCAGAAGCTACAAACTCGAAAAATTCCAAAGTATTTAAAAAAAATCCTTGAAATTTCTGATTCTTTACATGAATAATAGGTACATCCTCTATTTGAACATTCCTTTCCTCACCCATAGTTATTTCATTCTCTTCCTCCCCAATAATTGAATTTAGTTGAGCTATTGGGGGTGGATATAGATAAGAATTAGGTGGTGACATTTATTCTCTAAAGATAAGGTACTCTTTATCATCATAAAAAATTGTAACCTTCTTCTTATTATAATAAATTTTCACATCATGTCCCAAAAGCCAATCCATACCGAGGATTATACCAAATTCAATCATGGGTATGACGATGAGATCAGTAGATAAATAATGTTTATATGACTTAATGGGAACTGATTCACAAAACTTTGTTGCAATGATACTTCCCTTTGGAGTTTTGACTGAAAACTCCCTTGTTAAATCAAATTGGAAATATCTAATTTTCTTAGCAAACTGGGAAGATATGAAACAATGTGATGATCTGGAATCAAATAAAGCATTGTCTAAACTTGAGGAAACCATTAAATTACCTACCACTATGTCTTTCAGAGCTTCAACCTCAGCAGTAGTGATAGCATAAGCTTAGCCTTGATCCCTTGGCCTTTTATGAGGTAAGTTCCCCTGGCACTTAGGACATTCATTTTCATAATGTCTCATTTCTCTACAATTGTAGAATTCAACATTAACAGCCTCTTTTTTCCCCTTACAATCACAAGCTTGGTGGCCTTTTTCACCATACTTGTAACAGACTCCCATTCTCTTCAGACAAGTACCAGGGTGTTTCTTCCCACATTTACTACAGGATGGATATTTAACTTTTCCCTTCTTCCCATTATTTCCATTTCCAGGGTGTTCAGCAGTTCTCCTCTTCTCTTGATTTGATTTAAATTCGTAAGACTTAGAGAATTCTTTTTCTTCCTTGATAGCACATGAGACAATATCTTCATACGTCTAGAAGGATTGTAAGACTAATGCTCGATAGAGAAATGGTTTTAATCCATCAAAGAAATGATCAATCTTACTTCTTGGGTTATGTATATAATCTGCAGCATGCCTTGATAACCTTGTAAAGTTAGCCTAATATTTTGCGACATTCTCATCCTCCTTTTACCTCAGACACAGAAATTGCCTTTCCATATCCATTCGATGGTCACGAGGAAAGTATTTTTCTAAGAAAATCTCTTTAAACTCCCTCCATTTCATATTTGATACTTCATCATCTTACTTTGTGTTTAGAATCAATGACCACCATTGATCTGCATCTCCCGTGAGGCGATAAACTGCCATGATAACTTTTTCCCTTTCGCTACTCCCCAAAGCATGAAATATTTTCTCTAAGGAATTTATCCATTGCTCAGATACTAATGGATTTTTACTCTCATTGAATGTCGGTGGTTGTTTCCTCATGAATTGGTTTAACATTGATCCTTCGCGTTGTGGATCAGGGTGCTCCATACGGGTAAGGTTATTATCCATAACCTGAGTGAATTGTCTCAGTATGGTGATAAGTTGATCAGCATCAGTTTCTTCACTAGCTCCACTATAATTATCTTGAGTAGGAGGTAAATCCCTACATGGATTATGTGCATTGATATGGTTTCCATTCCTTCCACTAGGCGCCATTTCTAAACAATTTCATACACTATATTAGTTTATGAATCACAATACATAACTCCAAACTTGTAAAATACTTAACATAAATTGAACAGTTTATGGATATAATCCATAATCATAAAAATGTTTTCTTTGGGGAATTATATACTCATAAACCTTTCATAATGGTTTGTAAAGAAAATGAGAATTATCCTAAGCATATCCCCCAGGAGTGTCGTAACCAAGAGTACAGCAAGGCCCATTGTCGTGCACCAGTTCTCGTTTGAGTCTAGCTCAAAGCAGTGTTTTTGGGTTTTACCCCTAGGTACATTTGTGCCAGAGCCACCTCTACCTTCTTGTATCCAGATAGTTATGTACTTCTTGTAAAACTCATAAAATCTATACATTACCAAAATTCTAGGAAGTTCTTCTATACTAATCCTCAAAGTCTATCTTAGGATAATGTTCTCTAATCAGAGTTTATCTAAATCTAGTTTCCAAGGTTTGTACTAAACTTCCTCTGATACCAATTTTAACACCCTGACCCCAGTTACCTAGAGTCGGTGCATTATTACATAACATTGGCATGAACACAAAAGATCAAGTCTCGAAATACTGATTAGTTTAGTAGCCTTGGAAGTACTAGATACATTCATAAGTTTTACATTACATTATAAAATAAAAAACTAAAATAACATTGTTTCCATAGACCACACTCATATCCCCTCAGACTATCCCTGCAGGTCAGTCATAAAATACTTCTTCACATCCTAGGAAAAATAAAACATAGAAAGGGGTGAGCTCAGATGGTCAGTAAGGATAACAATATAGCAGAAACTTTCACAAATATGCATAAACATTTAAGGCAATGTAAGACTAAAACAAAAGCCTTTTAAACTTGAACTTAAACATAATATGGAAAAGATAAAATCAAATAATCTCATTTACTTATTCACATGGATATTCTACTTGTCGAATAATCACATGCAATATCAATATCCACTTTTATAATGATGGAATGCATAACGTCAGACTGCATAATCACATAGTCAAGGCCTTGTGCCAAGACTACAAATAATATTTTTTCAAGGCCTTGTGCCAAGACACTAGTTTGTTTCATGAGACCTACTGATGCATCGAGGAGCTATAGCGGGCTCCACCCATCACTTACTAAGTCCAATTCATTCCTCATATGAAAAAGTTTTAAACATAACATAAAAATTCGTATTAAAACTAGCATACAAAATGTTAATACTTTATCCATAAACCATGAATGGTAAAAAATAACACATCCACAGTCAAACATATCACAAAAACTTCGATAAAATATGGAAGTTTTGTGTCATAATAAATCAACTTCAAATAAACTTAAAATCCATCAAAGGATGTTGGCATTGATGAAATCAAAACGTTTTTTAGAGAAATATCTCTTTCTATTTTTAAATCATTTAAAGGTCATATAATTATAAAAGAAAAAATTTATTTTGAAAATTTTCTTATAAGCGTGTAAGGTAAGTTTCAACGATGTTATAACGATGTAAAATAGCCGCACCCACCGTATAAATTAAAAAAACATTCTTACCTTAATTTTGTCGAAAAGGTCCTAAGGTACCTTGTTTGGAAAACGACGGAAAGATTCCTTTCAAAACATTTTATAAAAATTCAAAAAATGGTATAAATGACTTTAACCCATAGTCTATTAAATAGTAAAAATGTTTTGGAATACATTTTTAAGAAATATGTATGTGGATGATAAAGAGGTCTCAGTAGATACTTACATAAAAACAACCTCGGATAATAAAGAGATTGTGAAATTAACCATTACCTCGTTGTAATCAATCGATTCGTATGAAAAATAGTCAATAACCACCAAATTAAATCACAAAATATCATGAATATAAAGAGAATCATGATAATACATATCAAATGGCAGTACACAATACACCACATACAATAAATAAGTGGTGAACAATGGAAATATCACGGAATTAAAAGTGAGATAAGAAACCCCTTACCTTGTACTTTTCCTTGGTCGAGGGTAGGTTAACCTCCTGTATAATGGTGAAATTTTTTTATTAAATTATACAAGAATCATATACATTAATATGATATCATATATGATCTTTTAATATTGATTTGTTAATAATATTTTAGTATTATCATCGTTTTGGGTGTTAACTGGTTCGTTTTCCTTTATATGATTTGTTACGTAAGTAATGTTTATTATGGATAGGATGTATCTTATTCATATTCAGAATTATATTAAGTCTTTAAACATTATTTTTAATCATTTAATTAAAATTAGTCTTGAATGGATATTATGGGGAATGAATCTCATCATGTTCGTGGAGACGGTAATCCGTACGTACGCACGAGCAACAATATCATTATTTTGATATTAAAATCATGTATAATTGGATGTTATATCATATATAAATAATAATTATCATGTTATATTTATTATTTACATCATTTATACATCATTATTATACCCATTTTAATAGTAATGTATTGAGTAACAATTACACCACGACGTGGAGACGGTAAGTCGTACGTACGCACATATGGTGACATATCATTCAAAGGATGGATAGAATAATGAATATGGTTGTACCATATTTATAATAACATAACATTATATAGAAGATACTGGAGTTATTATTTTATAATGGAAACAACAAGGAAAGAAGAAGTGGAATAAGAAAAAACATGAAAGAGGTGGTGAGATATTTACCTCTTCTTCGGGTTTTTCCTTTTGATTTGATCAAAAGGGCTCCTTAGGTTGGATTTATAACTAAATTAAGGCCTCTAGGATTAATTTATGGTAGTTTAGAGGGTATTTTTTCAGGGTTTGTCCAATCCAAATGGCCTTTAAGGTGTGAATTAGAGAGAAGTGGAAGTTCCCTTTTATAAGAGGGGTGAGGGGCACCTTAGGAAAAGCTAGAAATATTATTTTATAATAAAATCATTTTCAGTTTCTAATGGATCCAAAATGAATTATTCAAAGTCTAAGATGGGTATGGGTCGAAAACCTCTCAACCAATAGATTTTTTACAGGTTTGGGTCACTATATTAACCTTATATTTTAGATTTAACTCTTAGTTAAATAGTTTGACATTTACCATGTCTCTTTGTATTTTTATATTATGTGATTAATAAACTTACTATAAACTTCCAATATAACCCCAAGTGGTTCATTAATAATACTACTATCATTATATAAGTCTTTTGGCCAAATATTATATTTTTAGGATTATTATATCAACCAATAATATTGTATTTGTTTTAAAAACTCATTTATGTCAATTTTGACATTATTTAATAATTGATTTTTGTTAAAGTCCTAAAAACTTTATTACTTAAAAATAAATACATTTAATCAACCCTAACATGTCATATTAACCTATAAAATTAGTTTAATTCATTAAAAGTATCAAATTAGATTTATTTGGATATTTATAATATCAATTATTTTAATCTTTTATTAATACGGTAATTATTGCATCATCATTGTGTCATAAATAAATTTAATTATTTAATGTCTAAAAATTATAAATAAAATACCATTATGTAGTAAATATTTTTAGTTTTCTAATTAATATTTATAGTTTAATTTATATTGTGTGTAACCCTATATTAAAGATGGTTTAGTTATTAAACTTTGAATTTAACTCTTTTAACTCTTCTTTAAATAAAATAATAATAAATGTCCTAATCTAATCCAAGTGAACCAAAGAGGTTCATATTTTATTCATAAGGTTTTTTTTGGTCGAATTATACTTATCCAATATAATTAGGACATGTGTTAGGGTAATAATAATATCATTTTTACCCTTAATTACCCTATTTACTTTTAACCGTGGTAAATAAAAGTAAAAAGTTATTATTCACCAAAAATTATTTTCATCTTATTGAAATATATTTTTCTCACTAATATCAACCATTTCTCTCATATTTTTGAAATTCCACTCACATAAGCGGTAAAATTAAGTTTTATGTGAATTTGCAAATTCTCCTAGGAGGTGGGTAAAAGACTGTGAAAAGTTCAATAAAATTTTTATATATCTAAAATTATTATAAACTGAATCCAATGAATTGCATTGAACTTGTATAGGTATTATGTATCTATTTTTACCTAAAATAAATTTAAGTAATTATTTAAATAAAAATTTAGTTTTAAACTATAACTCAGTGTTTTTCACTATTCATCAAAAATTGAATGTTTTCAGAAAAATACCAAAAATTCACCCTAAGCTAATTTTGATATTCTGAATCCAAAAATGAAGTCCATTTTGAAAGATAAAATTTATAAAATTTCAAAATGTGGGTATTACTATTCATAATGACTAGTTTGATTGGTTGTGGTGTGTTGGAACTCGAAGTTGCGTACAACACACGCTATTGTATTATTCAAAGAGAAGTGTACTGTGGAAGATTGGGGTGTTACATTCTCTCTCATTAAATGTCTCTCATGTACACCCATTACTATGCTGAAATTCTGAAAGGAATTTCTCTCTCCTCATTTACATTCAAGCAATTATTTTGTATCATGAATCTAAATTCCATTATAATTGTTGGGAAAAGAATCTATATGAATACCTTACTATCCAATTCATGTACATATGATGATACACCCCTTTCTCTCTCATCAACCATTTTTATGAATTCTTATGTCACGTCTTTATGCTGTAGAAATTCCACCACGTTTTTCCAATCCAAAGTCATTGTTTAGTGAATATCATGCTCATTTCTCTATCAAGGGTATTCACCTTTATGCACATTTACTTATTGATTATAGAGTTTCATGTATGAATTCCACATTCTTTTATCGTGGAATAAATGATGATGTTTAATGAATCCATGTTTTATGATCCATGTGGCACACTTATGCATGAAATGAAATGTTTAAGAAGGGTGCACCCTGATAGCACTTCAATGCATTGGGTAAAGTATAGTATCATGATATGTCATGTGCAATGAGTATTGACTCATGATAATTCAAGTGCAATGAGGGTTTAGTCGTGCTTCATGTGCAATGAGGGTTTACTCATGCTCCATGTGCAATGAGCTTTGGCTCATGCTAATTCCATGTTAAGTGTTGTTGTCACATCTCCATGTTATGATTATCATGTTTTATCATGACTTTATGTTCATGTTTCTCTTATGATCTATTGATATTCCTATTGTCTAACATGTATTTTTTTCCTCATGTTATTCCATGTTTATTCCCTCACTGGGCTTTATAGCTCACCCTTTTCTTATGCATGTCCTCAGGTTATCCTATGCAATGCTAAGTACGAGGGAATGTAGTGGTCATGTAAAGGAAGTTTTAAATAAAGATGTTGCATGTTTTATGTTATAAGTTGTTGTGTAATGTTCCTAATACCCAAAGACACTAGACCTCTCGATCTTCTATGTTGTATCAAGTGAAATTTATGTAATAAATCATGTTTTAAGTGTTTAATAAAGAGAAGGGTTGTCATAGTTGGTATCAGAGGATAGGTTTAGTTATTTTTGAGATTAGGATTAGAAAAACCTAGTGAATCCTTATAGACAATACTAAGTATAATAAAAACATCGCTAAGTTTTGTTGAGTATTGATTAAGTGTTTTATCAAGCAAATACATCCCTATCTGGATACGAGCAGGTAGAGGCGGCTCTGGCACAGATGTATCCTAGGGGTAAAACCCGAAAACACCGCTTTGAGCTAGACTCGAACGGGAACTGGTGCACGACAATAGGCCTTGATGCACTCTTGGTTACGACACTCCCAGGGGATATGCTTTGGTAAATTCACAAGCTTAGTATGAACCATTATTAAGGGAATTAAAAAAAATACCCTAAGAATATATGTTAGAAAGTAGATCATGAATAACATAGATTTAATCCTATGGATTCATAAGTTAAGGAAATAAAAGTTATTTATAAGTCATCAGTTTTGTCCTTGGATTACCCTTTATGTGTTACCCCTAACTTTCCTTTTATTCTAGACAATGGCCAGTAATAGGAGGACTTGGGCTAACAACTGATGTGAAGATCATTGTGATGATTGTGCTAATGAGATGCCAAATCTGATGGGAGTGGGAATTGTGAACTTTGTCACTCTTCTCTCTCAGTTAACTCAAGCTTTGAATAGAAACATGGTCTAGAGGAACGTTCAACCCCCCCTAAGAAAGAATAAGTCACTATCAAGAGCTTCAAGAGACAAAGGCCTCCTACTTTTAATGGATCATTTGATCCTTCAATCACTGAACAATGAATCAACTCCATTGAAAATATCTTCTTCATCCTTCAATGTTCTGAACAAGAGAAGGTTCTCCTAGATTCTTATTGTATGGAAGGTGAATTTGATCAATGGTGGATGTTGATAAAAAATACGAAGCCTGGGGATGAGATCGAGCCATTGGAATGGAAGGATTTCTATAAGATGTTTTTTGATAAATATTTCCCGCACACCCTCTAACTTAAGATGGAAAGGGACTTCCTTACCCTCAAGAAAAAAAGATAACGAATCTATCAGATCGTATGAGGCAAACTTCAAAATTCTTGCACGATACACCCCCGTCTTTGTCGTTACCCCTGAATGAAAGGTTGACCACTTCTTTGGTGGGCTGAAACCTAGCCTGCGGAAAGCACTGCTGATCCGTGACTTCGACAGCTATGAGGAAATTGTCTGATGTACCCTCAAGGTCGAAATGGAGATTGGAGAATCTCAGGGGTATCATGCAGATAAAAAGCGTAAGGTGGACTTCAATTCTAGCGGTCTGATGGATAAATCAAACAGTACAAAGAAGATCCAACACCCCACTTGCCAAAGGTGTGGAAAGAAGCACCCTGGAAATTACCTCAAGGGGACTAAGAAATGATTTAGGTGTGGAAGAGAAGGGAACCTAGCTATTAACTATCGACAAGAAAAACTTGTGGCTACAATAGAGGATAGGAACGCTTCATTCGAACCTCAACGTGTTGTTCATTTCTATAATTGCAAAGAACCAGGGCACCTTGAAAATTATTTCCCTAAACCAAGGGTTTTCGGAGGCAACCAACAACCTCTGAGGCAGCAAGGGTGAGCTTTTTCCATCACTACTGCCGAAATGAACCCTGAAAATGAAGTGGTGACAGGTACACTGGTTATTCATTCAATAATAGTGAACGTACTTTTTGATTCAGGTTCTACACATTCTTTTGTATCCCGAGAGTTTAGTAGAACAATCCCAACACCACCACAAATCATGAAAGTAAAGATATCAATGAGTACAGGAAATGGGGCAATCATTGTGTCCCATGAATATAACTCCTCCCCTGTCTTAATCAGTGGATTGAACTTTCTGGAGAACCTCTTCATACTCCCTCTGGTGGAATTTGATACAATTATTGGCATGGATTGGCTTTCTCTATATAGATCCAACATAAATTTTCATGAGAGGGAAATCACTCTCTATGTGGATAATCGACTCCCGATTTTGTACAAGTTCAAGGAGGAATATGAATCTTTTTTAGCTCCATCATCTCAAGAATGGATATTACTACCCTATGAGCACGCGTATCTGGCTCAGATTATTGAGTATGAGGAGGCAACCGTCCTTGAAGAAATTCCTATTGTGAGGGAATTCGCTGAAGTTTTTCCCGAGGAATTATCTGGTCTTCCTCCTAGAAGAGATGTTGAATTATCAATTTATCTTATACCTAGGGCATTGCCAATATCCAAGACTCCATATAGAATGGATGTTGTGGAGCTTGAGGAGCTAAAGAAACAACTACAAGAGAATTTGGATAAAGGGTTTATACGCCCAAGTGCTTCACCATGGGGTGCACCAGTCCTCTTCGTCAAGAAGAAGGATGGGTCAATGTGCCTTTTCATTTATTATCATGAGCTTAACAAAATCACGATAAAGAAAAAGTATCCTCTTCTATGAATTGATGACTTGTTCGGCCAGCTGCGTAGTGTACAATACTTCTCCAAGGTAGATTTGTGGTCGGGATATTATCAAGTAAGGGTGAAGAAGGAAGATATCCCCAATACTGTTTTTCGTATAAGATACGAGCACTATAAATTCATAGTAATGCCTTTCGGACTCACTAATGCTCCATCAATCTTCATGGACTTGATGAATAGAGTCTTTAGAGATTACCTCAACAAATTTTTGGTAGTCTTTATAGATGATATTCTAATATACTCCAAAACCAAGGAGGATAATGATGAGCATTTAAGAACTGTACTAGAGACCTTACGGAAGGATAAGATCTATGAAAAGTATAGCAAGTGTGAGTTCTAGTTGAAGTAGGTATCATTCTTGGGCCATATCATCAAAAACAATGGTATATCTATAGATCCCTCAAAGACATCTGCAATAGAGGGATGGCTGAGGCCAACATCGGTAACGGATATTCGAAGCTTCTTGGGGTTAGCTGGATATTATCGACGATTTTTGAGAAATTTCTCACGATTTTCCAACCCTCTTACCAAGCTAACTCAGAAGGGAGTAAAGTTTTATTGAAGTGATGAATGCGAAGAAAGCTTCAAGGAGTTGAAAAGGAGGCTTATCACTGTGTTCGTGCTCACTTTACCCACAAGTGGAGAATTTTTTGTGGTATTTAGTGATGCTTCGAAGAAGGGCCTGAGATGTGTGTTGATGAAAAATGAAAAAGTCATTGCCTATGCTTCAAGGAAATTGAAGGTTCATGAGTAGAATTATCCAACACATGATCTGGAGTTGGCTGCAGTGATCTTCACTTTAAAAATTTGGTGGCATTATCTCTTTGGGGAGAAGTGTGAAATATATACGGACCACAAAAGCCTCAATTATATATTCACACAGAAAGAGTTGGACATGCGCCAACAAAGATGGTTAGAGCTGATCAAAGACTATGAATGCTCAATCCATTACCACCCTGGGAAAGCGAACAAGGTGGTGGATGCTCTAAGTAGAAAGGACCCGGTGATTCTATCACTGATGAGAATTGATAAGGATACAATATTTTTAGATTTGATGAAGATGGACATGGGAATCATAAAGAAGGGAACATCATCAATCCTTTCACAAATGATTTCTCAACCGTCTCTTTTGGAAAGGTTAAAGAATGCTCAAAAGGATGATGTGGGAATTAAGAAGAAAGTGGAAGCTATCAGAAGAGATAAATCCTCAGAGTTCAATGTTAATGAAGAAGGAATTGTGAGATTTGGTAGAAGACTATGTGTTCCATCAAGTCCGGATCTGAAGAAGGAACTTTTGGATGATTCACATAGTTCGAACTTCTCTATTCACCCATGAAACACAAAGATGTATTGAGATCTCCAAGAGAATTATTGGTGGGATAATATGAAGAAGGATATCGATGAGTATACATCAAAGTGTCTGGTGTGTCAGTAAGTGAAGGCAAAGAGGCAGAAGTCTAAGGGGGTGATGCAACCATTGTCCATACCAGCATGGAAATAAGAGAACATCACCATGGACTTTATCACCAGACTTCTGAAGACATCCAAAGGCAACAATGCAATATGGGTTGTTATGGATCGTCTTACAAAGGCTTCACACTTAATTTCTATTTGGTAGGATTTCTCATTGGATCAACTGGAATGGATATATATTAGGAAAGTGGTAAGGCTGCATGGAGTACCACTATCTATTATATCCGATCGAGATCCAAGATTCACCTCTAAGTTTTGGAAGAGTCTTCAACATGCTATGGATACTGAGTTGAACTTCAGTATGGATTATCATCCGCAAGCTGATGGACAATCTGAGAAAACTATCCAAACACTTGAGGACATGTTGAAAGTGTTCCCAATGGACTTCAAAGGAGGATGGGATCAACATCTTCTTCTGGTTGAGTTCTCTTATAATAATAGTTTCCACTCGAGCATCTGAATGGAACCTTATGAAGACTTGTATGGGAAGAGGTGAAGAACACCGGCATGTTGGGATGAATTCGGTGAGTGTAAGCTGATAGGACCATAAATGGTGGATGAAATGGTTGAAATGTTGGAAAAGGTGAAAACCATTCAGCAGCATATCAAGGCAGGCCAGAGTCAACAGAAGAGTTATACAGATAACCGTCGACGAGACCTTGAGTTTAAAGTTGGAGACATGGTATTTCTACGCATATCTCTTTGGAATAAGGTCATGAGGTTTGGAAAGAAAGGAAAGTTAATTCCTAGGTACATCGGCCCCTTTGAGATTCTTGATCGTGTCGGGGTTGTGGCCTATCGACTAGCACTTCCACCTACCATGGCCAAAGTACATGATGTATTTCATGTATCCCTCTTAAGGAAGTAAATACCAGACCTTTCACATGTACACTCTTCATAGGTGGTATAGTTATAGGATGATCTTTCTTACGAGGAGAAACCAGTGAAAATCTTAGATCATAGAGAAAAGGTTCTACGAAATAAGAAAATGCCCCTCGTCAAGGTGTTGTGGCGAAACCACAAGTTTGAAGAAGCGACGTGGGAATCGGATGAAATGATGAAGCAGAGTTATCCAAATCTATTTTATTGTGGGAAAGGGAAATTCCAAGGATGAAATTTCTTAAGGGGGGAAGATTGTAACGACCCAAACTTTCATTAATGGAAATTCCTCTTGATCTAATTAAATGTCTTATTATGTAAAATGGATATATAAAATGTGAAATTCTTTGGTTTTATGTTTTTGTATTTTAAAATACCATTAAGAATTGTGATCATTTATAATATAACCATTGAACAATGATCACATGATTAGTATAAATATAGGGCTTTAACAAATCCAATTTACTCAGACAAAGGAAGCGATGGCCTCATCCAGTAGACTTGCCCCGTATGAATCCCATTTATCAGAGCTTGGAAAGGAGGTGGTTTAATTGGTATTCACTCTTGACCAAGCCCAAGCCAATCTTGAATATGTTGAGCTCGAGCAGAACCACCTACGGGAGAAGTGGAAGTTGATAGAGATTACCACTCGAGCAATGTTATCTGAGCCACCCCAAGAGTCTGTCACAATCGCGCACCTTACCCTAAGGTCATATGTGGGTGTTTTAAGGTGTTATCTAATAAGACTCTAGCACTAGGATTATGTACATTACTTTTTTATATATTAAAGAATATACTTTCATTTTATTATTGTTACTTTGTAAATAGTTTTTAAAGCACAAATAGTATTTTTAGTTAATATTCAACTAAGAAATCTATTTTGATGAATTAATGAATTTTTGAATTAAATAATATTTTAATAAAATGTTATTATTATTATTAAATTAATTTTTATTAAATTTAAATGATTGTATAATTTTATGAATGCAATTTTAATATTTATTAAGGTTTGAAAGTTGATTTTGTCAAAACCCGTGAATTTTCGATAAATGGCGGTTTTTATTTTAAAAGTAAAAATTAACATAATTAAAAAATTATTTAGATAAAATGAATATTATTTTTGGAATCAGGATGTTGAAATTATCCAATGGTGAATTTTTCATAATAATCTGAGACAATCGAATTTTTGGGTAAAAAATTAAATACCGTTTAAATATATAATGTGTTTTATGACATCATAATGACCCAATAGTGATGTAATAAAATACTATAAGTGATATTTTCATCAAATATATGTTTTACCATTAAAATAATGTGATTTTAGGTTTGTTTGATTTATTTTACAAAACTTTAGTGGACCCTCCAAGAGTTATAAAACATTTTGTCTTTTTAAATTGTTTTCCTTGAGAGTGTGACTCACCTCCACATAATCAACCCTATTATTTTAAGAAGTCTGTACATTAGCCTTATAAAATATTTTTTTCCAATCCCCTTTGTCAAAAACCATGGGCAAAAACCATGGATTGGTTTGTGGTTTTGATTAGTTTAATGTGAGGTGTCCCAAACCTAAATAATAAATAATTTCCTCTCCTTTCCAATATAAACCCACCCAAGCTCCCACTTACTCTACACTCAAAGCCCTTGGAGTTCATCCAACCTCTTCCCTACTCTCTCTAGAATCCTCCCAAGGAACCCCAAGTTCCCAAGAAGCCTCTCTCAAGCCTCTCCCAAACCATTGGGATCACACTTCTAAGTAAGGGATTCCTACCTTTCTCTTTTTATCCAAGTTTCTTAATATTGTTATGCCCTTTTATTTTCAATTGTAAATGTTGGGGTATGTTTTAGCACCTCCCCCATACTTTCCTATTTATGTTTGAATGATGAGAGACTCATTTATCTCTCATTAAATGCCTCCCATGTACACCTGTTACTATGCTGAAATTCCGAAAGGAATTTCTCTCTCCTCATTTACATTCAAGAAATTCTTTTGTATCATGAATCTAAATTCCATTAAAATTGTTGGGACATGAATATATATGACCTCCTTGCTGTCCATTTCATGTACATATGATGAGACACCACTTTCTCTTTCATCAACCATTTTTATGAATTCTTATGTCACGTCGTTATGCTGCCGAAATTGCACCACGTTTTTTCAAGCCAAAATCATTGTGTAGTGAATACCATGCCCATTTCTCTATCAATGGTATTCACCTTTATGCATATTTACTTATTGATTATAGAGTTTCATATAAAATTCCACATTCCTTTATCGTTGAATAAATTATTATGTTTAATGAATCCATGTTTTATGATTCATGTGGCACACTAATGCATGAAATGAAATGTTTAAGAAGGGTGTGCCCTGATAGCGCTCCAATGCATTGGGTAAAGTATAGTATCATGATACGTCATGTGCAATGAGTATTGACTCATGCTAATTCAAGTGCAACGAGAGTTTACTCATGCTTCATGTGCAATGAGGGTTTACTCACGCTTCATGTGCAATGAGCCTTGGCTCATGCTAATTTCATATTAAGTGTTGTTGCCACATCTCCATGTTATGATTATCATGCTTTATCATGTCTTTATGTTCATGTTTCTCTTGTGCTCTATTGATATGTATATTGTCTAACATGTATTGTTTTCCTCGTGTTATTTCATGTTTATTACCTTACTGGGCTTTATAGCTCACCCTTTTCTTATGCATGTCCTCAGGTTATCCTATGCAATGTTAAGTACAAGGGAATGTAGTGGTAATGTAAAGAAATTTTTCAATAAAGATGTTGTGTGTTTTATGTTCTAAGTTGTTATGTAATGTTCATAAGCCCCAAAGACACTAGACCTCTCGATCTTCTATGTTGTATCAAGTAAATTTTATGTAATAAATCATGTTTAAGTGTGTAGTAAAGAGCAGGGTTGTCATAGGTTGTCCATCTGGAGGACATAAAATTCCAATGTGATGGTAGTTTTTCCCATTTAATATAAATATATTTGGAGACCCACCATTGTTCACATATTTGTCAACTTTCTCACCCATTGATGTGAATGTAAACATAGAGTTGCAAATGTGCATGTGATCTTGGAGTGTTCTTGACTGTGTGGAGGCATTATTGAAAAGTAATGTTCTAAGGTATTGTGGACATGCAGACAATAACTCTAAAGCGATATTTCCCAGCGAGAAGCATAAAGAGAAACGTGGGATATGTCAGTTGTTACATTTTTTATTCCTCTCTTCAAACCATAATTTTGAATCGCAGTACTCACAAATGTTAGAAGGATCTCCAATATCTGAATATAATGAGGAAAAAAAGGATTGTATTATTTCATGTTATTTGGTAAAGTAACAGTGCTCTCATAAGCATGTTTACATAGTTGGTGTATTAATATAATAGTTCAGTAAATCTAACTAACTTGTGTGTTCCGCATATTGAAATTGCAATGAATTATCTATAGTGGGCAATAATACATTATTTGTTATTGTTGTATATTTATTAATATTAATAAAATAGGTAAACATTTTATTGTTGAAAACATAATGTGTACATTGAGAGACCTGTAAAATTGACTGCAGGATTAATGTCAGAATTTCTTGTAGCGGTTGTTTCTATCAATATATGATTCATTGAATTTGAAACCTCTAGCGGTTGGGTAGGACATGCATACTTATTAGTACCTCGTCAGAAGCACATCATACTTTACAATGTTATGAAATATTATAAAGTGCATATATATATTTATACAAGTAAACTGTGATAGTTCAGTTGAAATATATGACGTACCTGTGGTTGAAAGGGAATTGTAGTTTTCAGTAGTAGTATAAGGTGAACTATTAATTGTAGAAGTTAAATACATAAGAATTAATATTGAAATGACAAACAAGAAAATATGTATTGTTTTGTGCTTACTGTGATGAGAAGGCAATGCTTGAATCCGTAGTAGTACGAGCATTTTTAGTCATACCTTGAAATATTAAAGGGGGAGTTAATTGTTAAATACAAGGTTAAGATAATAACCATGTAGTTAGTACATTGACAACATGCTCACAGAATGAAAGACTATGTTGTATCATGATATATGTTCGTTGTCTTCACTTGTTTGATCCAGCAGATAAGGTTGACATATTAGAACATTGTTGATAGACTATCAAACAGAGAGATGATAAATTCAACCAATATATGGTTATTTGTTTTTCATTATGAAATCAAACTAATCCTTATGACCATATTAAAAGGAACTAAGCATTTATGGATATCGGTGACAGTGGAATGTGTGTTCGTCTTTGTGTGTTGTTAGTTGGTGTGAGTGGTTCAGCTGTGGAATAATTTTCAACAGTTATTGATCCTGTAACAGTGAGATTTTAGTAAAAATATATACTTTCAGACAGAAAGAGGGTAGTTTTACCCATTTATGATAATTTGGTTTGCATAATGAAAGCAAACAAAATGTAATAGACATTGTAAAATGAAGTTACCATTACTGGCTATAGGTGATAATGGTGTGCATGCTCCTCTTTGCGTACTTCCTGTTGGTGTTAGAGGTTCAGCTGCAGTAATATTTTCAAGAGATCTTGATCCTGCAGAAGTGAAAATATAGTAAATATTGACGCAGGTTGAATGATAAATAACAGAACAGTTTAAGGTGAACACAATACAAATAAGACAACCTGTTTGTCGTTGTTGTTTGAGTAGTCTTCTTTGAAACCTTGCCTCTCTACATGTCGACGACGATTGTATGTTTGTATTGTGTATCTTTTTATTGAATTGTCAAGGAGTTCAACATAATAATGTTATGCACTACTGCGATCAGATTACGTATAATATATCTTCTAAACCCAAGTAATTAGTCTACAGTGCATGTAATCAATGACAACTATACTGACATCAATGAAATCTATATTAAATCTATAGGAATGACACTCAAAGAATCGTATATTGATTAGAATAAGTTACACTTATCCAACTATGCAGCAGATGTTGATGCGATGAGGAAATCAATATAAACCCTGCTAAGAATGATAGCTGAAGAAACAATGGTCGAGTATATTTTTTTTCTCTTTTTTTTTTTACATAAAAGGCAGGGGCCGGGAAACAATGCGGGTGATGGCCCAGCCCACGAGTGGTTACGTGGTCAGGCATGCAGTGGCCCGAAAATCCCCTACCTTCCCCAGGCCCACCCAAAGGGTGAAGCCCAGTTCCCCAACGGGGGCCGGCGCCGCGTAAACGCTTGGGTAACCGGCGTGCAATCGTGCACCGCGTGTGGTGAACATGCTTTTTATAGCATACCCCCTGACAGGGTTCGAACCCCCGACCTCCCCTGAGGGAAGCGGAGCCTTCGACCACTCCACCACGCCCACGGGGGCAATGGTCGAGTATATGAATGATAGGGGTAGCTGGAATATCAGAATATGAGATCTATAGTATTAATGTTTCTTTAAATCGTGTTTAACTGCAAATAATTCATTACGGACAGAAGGGGGTAAATTTTCACGACATTAGCAGAACGTACTTGTTGTGGAAGTCTCAATCTGTAGGATCTCTGGATAAGTTATCGTTGATGGTTCGGGTTTCACAAAGAAGTTGGCAGGCGTCGTGCACAGCGATGGATGGTGATGCAGAAAATGGAATGGATTGAGGTAGGGGAACCGAAGGAGACGATGACGAAAGTCGCGAGTTGGAAGAGTAGGGATTGAACAGAAACTGAGTGTAAGTAGGAGAAGTCGGTCTTCACATATAACCCGAATATGCTGATTGGGGGAGAACATGAAGGGGGTTGAATCTGAACGAACTATCTGAGGCAAGCACACAGGCGTTGACCTTCACCGATAACTCGAGACTGTTGGCGGACAAATGGTAAGATGGTGGTGGAAGATTTACTAGAATTCTGAACCCACAATGTAGGAGTCGACTTTCACATGGAAGTACAACTCCAACTAGACTTTAGAATAGATATAGATATAGATTATTATCTCGGCCGACCTTTCCTGGTATCAACCGATACACATTTTTTAATGGTTCCAGGGCAAAACACGTAGCCGCAGGCAAGCCCACTGCCAATTGCTTGGCCTTCTGCAATTTGCTTTAACCCATTTGAACTCTATTTCAGCAAGGTTCTTCCTCCCGCATCATCTTCTCCACACCGCGGTACTTTGTTGAATAGAAGAATCAAGAGGGCACCGATTGAGCAGAGCCTGAAGATCAGCAGCATCCATGGCTTCCACGACCAATCCTTTGATCTCTTCCACTTTCCTCGGCCGCAGAATCCGGCAGCCACCTCCACTGGTTTTCCCCTCCCCGAGATGGCCCGTGAGCCCTCGATCCCAGATCAAGGGCACAGGCCCCGATTCGCAAACCTTAATCGACAACCTGCGTCTGTCTTCGAAGACTGCTCTAGCTGCCCTGCTCCTCTCTTCCCTCACGCATGGCGCCCCGCGTGCCTTAGCTTTGGATGCCTCTCCCTCTAATCCTCTATCTCCTCCGCCTCCGGTTCAATCCGAAGCCCCCAAACCCCAGCCCTTCAATCCCTCGCCCTTCTCGCAAAGCCAGCTCCTCACTGCCCCGAAACCCCAATCTGGCGCATCTGACCTCCCCGACGGCAGTCAATGGCGGTACAGCGAGTTCCTGAACGCGGTCAAGAAGGGGAAGGTGGAGAGGGTGCGGTTCAGCAAAGACGGCAGCGCCCTCCAGCTCACGGCCATCGACGGTCGCAGGGCGACCGTGATAGTCCCCAACGACCCGGACCTGATCGACATCCTGGCCATGAACGGGGTCGATATCTCGGTCTCCGAGGGCGACGGGGGGAACGGGATTTTCAATTTCATCGGGAGTTTGGCGTTCCCTTTGCTCGCCTTTGGTGGCCTGTTCTTCCTGTTCCGGCGGGCTCAGGGTGGGCCCGGCGGGCCCGGGGGGCTCGGGGGGCCGATGGATTTCGGAAGGTCGAAATCCAAGTTCCAGGAGGTTCCAGATACCGGCATAACGTTCGCCGACGTGGCCGGAGCCGACCAGGCAAAGCTGGAGTTGCAGGAAGTGGTTGATTTCTTGAAGAACCCGGACAAGTACACCGCGCTCGGGGCAAAGATCCCCAAGGGCTGTCTTCTGGTCGGACCTCCCGGCACCGGGAAAACGCTCCTGGCCAGGGCTGTCTCCGGCGAAGCCGGGGTGCCGTTCTTCTCCTGCGCGGCTTCAGAGTTCGTGGAACTCTTCGTGGGTGTGGGGGCGTCGAGGGTTCGGGATTTGTTTGAGAAGGCGAAATCCAAGGCGCCTTGCATCGTGTTCATCGACGAGATCGATGCTGTGGGGAGGCAGAGAGGGGCAGGTCTCGGGGGTGGAAACGACGAGAGGGAGCAGACCATCAATCAGCTTCTGACCGAGATGGATGGGTTCTCCGGAAACTCTGGTGTGATAGTTCTGGCAGCAACAAACCGGCCGGATGTTCTTGATCCGGCGTTGCTGCGGCCGGGGAGATTTGATCGCCAGGTGACTGTGGACAGACCTGATGTGGCTGGCAGAGTCAAGATCCTCCAGGTAACATTGTTCCATTCCAACTTTTTGGATTTCCTCTAAACAAATCAACGCACATGCTTGAAGAATCAGAGCAACTCCAACGCACAACGGTGAAATAGAGTAACCATTACTCTAAAATGGAGTATTTACACTGAAATCATCTTCATCCCTAAACATCCAAAAGCAGATAAGGCTGCAAAAGTGATGCGTCAAATATGGGGATTCACTCTACAAAAACTCCATTTTGACCCTGGGTTGGAGAGGATTCTCTACTGCATTTTAGCTATTTTACTCCATTATAGCGTGGGTTGGAAATGGTCTTATGCTTCCAAGCCTTGTGTGGTTGCTTGATGGTGTTGAAAACTTGCTGTGGTAATGAAAACATGAAGACCTTGAAAATTAATAATTCTGACTAGTTTTTTTAACAGGTGCACTCTAGAGGAAAAGCACTCGGAAAGGATGTGGACTTTGAAAAGATTGCACGGAGAACCCCGGGCTTCACTGGGGCAGACTTGCAGAACCTGATGAACGAGGCAGCTATTCTTGCAGCCAGGCGTGACCTGAAGGAGATAAGCAAGGATGAGATATCTGATGCCCTGGAGAGGATCATTGCTGGACCAGAGAAGAAAAATGCTGTGGTCTCAGATGAGAAGAAGAAGTTGGTTGCTTATCATGGTATATAGCTAGCCGTTTCCTTTCTTCTTCGTCAGTCTTATGGCTCATGGTGCTGTGTATCATGGTGTCCCTCATTATGTATGCGCACTTGATTTTCAGAGGCTGGACATGCTCTTGTTGGGGCACTCATGCCTGAATATGATCCGGTGGCCAAGATTTCAATCATTCCTCGTGGTCAAGCTGGGGGGCTCACCTTCTTCGCCCCCAGTGAAGAGAGGCTCGAGTCTGGGTTGTACAGTAGAAGCTACCTGGAGAATCAGATGGCCGTTGCACTTGGTGGAAGGTATGGCTACGTTTGGTTCTCGAAATTTTTGTTTTCATTTTCCAAATATGGTATTAAAGTATATGTTAGAAAATGTTTAGAAAATTGGAATGAAACCATGAAAGCCTAGTTAAATGAAACCATTAAAGCATATCCAAACATTTCTTTTTATTGAAACATAATTGGGCTTTTTTTTTCAAAATATTTTCATCATCAAAGAAATGCCTTTCCTTAACATAATCCAATGCGTTTTCTAATACAGTTTTACAAATTGAAAATAACAAATGTTTTCCAAACCAAACACAACTTGGGTTTTTCTACACAAGGAATGCTTTCTTTGAATTAGAGGTGACAATTTTGAACTTGATGCGATGACTCGACACGATACGACACGAATTAAGCAAGTTTTAGTCGGATATAAATGAGGTCGGGTTGTAATTTGACATGAATAATATTCAAATCATGTTTGGGTTGGTCATTTTTGCCCCACACAACCCAATAAAAAATATGATGATAATATGAAATATTAAAAATATAATAATAATGAATTTTATAATATATTTTATTCTTATAATCAACTTAATTTGAAATAATTCAACATGTTTATATTACATTATTTAATTTTAACGGTTCAAGAGTGTATGGTTGTTGCATGAATAACATATATTTCATATTAATTAGGTTATTTTTACTCTAGATGAGATAATTCAATTTGATTAGGTTATTTGGTTCATGTCATATTAACTAGTTGGATATGTCATGATGCTTTTAAAGTTAAATGGGTTGGTGAGTCAGGTTAGAGTTGACCCTTTCATAAATGGGTGGGTCGGGTTAACCCATTTAATTAAATAAATCGGGTTAGTGTTGAATTTAAATGGGTTCATAGGACGAACAACCCGACACGAACCCGAACTTGAATTGTCATCTGGATACATGATGAGTGTCAGAACCACATTAATTTGGGTGTTCCCTATTTAACTCTGGATCTTGGGACTGTCCAAGAATTGAGTGTGCTTTGGTTGGTTTTTGTTTGACAGCATATGGTGCTGGGAGTTCACCTTACTTCCCAATGAGGGGTTGTTGAAGAGGTGTTATAAGTAGTTTTCAATAGGTGATATCAAACTGAGCTGGTGTTTTAAGTATCAAACCGAGCTGGTATTGTGCTCAACTTGCTTATAATGCAGGGTTGCTGAAGAGATAATTTTTGGGAAGGAGAATGTGACGACAGGTGCCTCAAGTGACTTCATGCAAGTTTCTCGGGTGGCCAGGCAGATGGTTGAGAGATTCGGCTTCAGCAAGAAGATCGGGCAAGTTGCCATTGGCGGGGCTGGTGGAAATCCCTTTTTGGGGCAGCAGGTACGAAATTCTAAACACTTTTTTTAAATGATAAGTGCTATATGAGATTGATTACATCCCCACGGCGAAACACAATGTAAAACACAATGTAAAGAAACACATATGGCTGGGGTGGGGACCGGACCAGCACCAACAGTGGGGCAAAATGATAAGTGCACAATACAACCTTAGCAAGAATTTGATTGAAGGGTGTGTTTGAATGTGCAGATGTCAACCCAGAAGGACTATTCCATGGCAACAGCTGATGTGGTGGATTCAGAGGTGAGGGAATTGGTGGAGAGGGCTTATGAGAGGGCCACTCAGATCATCAGCACCCAAATTGACATCCTTCACAAGCTTGCCCAGCTCCTTATTGAAAAGGAGACTGTTGATGGGGATGAGTTCATGAGCCTCTTCATCGATGGAAAGGCCGAGCTCTATGTTGCCTGATTGCTATTGGGATCTGTTCAACTTATGTATAGAATTTCAAAGCCCTGTAGCCAGAGCCTTGTGCGTTTTCTTCAAATGTCTTCATCTATTCATTATATATCATCAAAACTATGATATGATAAAATTGTTCCTTTCCCAACCTCTGTACACCATTCGAATCCATGGTTTCTACGCCCGATTTCTAGGGCTCAATCCCAGCTTGCAGATCTCCGTCGCTGGTGGAGCCTGCCAGTCTGCGGTTCTCCGCCTCATCTCCTCCATATCTTCCACGCACCTCCCCATTTCCATGCCAGCCACCAGCTTCCGGGCTCGGGCGAGCTCCGCCCCCGCCACCGCGTCGAAGAGCTTCTCCCACCCCTTGTCCCACGCCCCGCTAGCGTTGCACAAATGCAGCCTCCCGTCCTCCCACGGCGTCCAGCTCCACTTCCGCCACACCCTCTGCATCACATCACTCACGCACCGCCCCACGCACGCCGGCCGGCACGGCCGGCACTTGGCCCCGCTCAGCGGCCCGGGGCTCGACAGCGCGGCCACGGGCACCCCGTATCCTCGGGGCGGGTACTGGTATTGGCGGTCCGACAGCACGCAGAAGGGGAGGCGACGGGAAAGGTGGGGGACGCGCCGGATTTTGAGCTGGGCCTTGAAGGCGGCCTCGGAGTTGAGGCGGCGGAGGCCGGCGGCGTCGAGGGCGGGGATGAGGGAGAGGCGGGACAGGGCGACGGCGGAGGCGTTGACGTCGCCGATCCCGAGGCGGTCGTTGAGGCCGCCGTAGTCGGATCCCACGGGGACCACGTACCGGCCGGGGACGAAGCTCTCCGGCGGAAGGGGGGCGGACCAGAACCCGTCCACCCGGGTTCGGACGATCCAGTCGTAGGTGAAGTTCCGGCGAGCCTGGTGGGCTCCGACTAGGTCCAGGCATCCCTCCACCAGATTGAAATACTGCAGCAGCCCCTGAAGATAAATTATTATTATTAATTAACACTCCACGCATATTCCTAAAATATTAATAAATTTCAATTAGCAGAGTTCCTTTTATAGTTCCTTCAAAAATACAAAAAAAATCTATTAACAGACCTACTTAGGAAAATGAAATATTCTGTTTAAACTATCCGATTTTGTAATTCCAAAAATAATAATAAAACATTTAATAAAATTATATTTCAGGAATATAAGAACGGAATAAAGGGAGCCGTACGGGAACCAACCTGGATCCCATTGGGGGAAGTGCGGGCCGTCAGAACGCGGACCTGCGACTCCGTTTCCGGCAAGGGCTCCGGCCTGAAGAGCCGGACGGCGGCGATTCGGGGGTAGGCCCTGAGCAGCGATAGCTTGTAGACGCAGGCGTCGACGGGGCTGTGGAGGAAGAGATCCGAATTCGGGTACTCCTTCAGCACGTTTCGGACGATGGATGGCCCCGTAAGTTCGAACCGCCGCGCACCTCCCACCAGGCATACCGCGATCCTCGAAGCGTTCAGCTTCTCCCTTAAGGCGGTATCCGATTTAGCGACCGACGGCGTCGGGGAGCGGAAGGCGAGGAAAAAGGGGAGGGAGAACGGCTTCGCGGTGGAGGAGGTGGTGGCGGCGGATATCACGAGGAAGGCCAGGAGGGATAGGGGCAGGATGGTTTTCAGAAAGGGACGCCAATCGAGATCCGTGATCCATTTAGTGAAGTGCATAATGGTGCTTGGTTAGGGATTCGCCGGCATACCTTCCTTTTCCCCGGCCGCCGCTTCGAACTCAAGCCTCTGATCTCGATTTCGATCAACTGTTGATCAAATTTAGGTTTCGATGACGGATCAAATCGATGAGGCGAAAGGCGAGGGACGGCGGCCGACTACCGGATCTTTGAACCGGAAACCCGATCGGTGGCCGGAGATTTAGGAGAAGGCGGAGAGAAAGGGAATCCGTCGAACCAGTGGCGGTGAGACGCTTGGCGGTGTAATGGGGCGGCGTGAATTCCGTAACCCTCTCTCTTGCGTTGTATAAATAACGAAATCAAATCAAGCTGGGATTAGATTATTATAATTCTTTTTCCTTTTAAAACTATTATTTTTTAATTTTTATTTTTTTTTTCCTCCGACAAAAATGTAGATATGGGGAGGCCGAAAGAGATATGGTTTGAAACAAAATAAACAAAGGGATTTAATTAATATTCTTTCATATCTTCCACAACATTAATTAAAATTATTTAAAAGCAAACCGGGGAAGGAGTTTTTTCCATGCGGCGCCCGCCAGACCGCCCGTGGAATTAATTAAGAAAGTGAAAATGGATTGGGTGTGATCTGGATCCACGCTTCCCGGAAGTTTTGGGTTGAATTGTCGGTATTAGTCGTCGAACAGCTTTTAGAATTTTATTTGTAAATTTAATTTAATTTTTTTTTTTAACGGCTCGTGCCTTCCTAAATAGTGACAGCATAGCGAAAAAATTGAATAATGCAAAGTTTTTAAATAGATGTTAACTTTTAATAGACTCCGGCAAAGCGGAATCTATTGATATTTGTAACTATGTGACTTAAGAATAAAAAGAAATAATCAGACGCATAAATAAATAAATATTCAGCAACGATACATGAAATGCAGTAACGATACGAGTTGTCACACCAAGCAGGCAACTACATATATAGACCAGTACAAAAAAAGGAAAATAAAGATGGTGGCTCACTAACAACTACGAGGCATGCCACATCCCAATCTCCGTACATCATCCAAGGTGTACTGCTCGATCTTGCTAAACTCGATTCCTGATCTCAACTCAATTTGTGTCTCCAATAACCATACATGATGTTTGGGTACTCATGTGTAATAACAGTTCGAGCATGGTGTGAGTACATAACTCAGTAGATCATCATCAACACGGTCTCATACTAAATGATATATGATGTGATTTGTGAATGTGACATGTTCAACCGGAGTGAATAAATAAACCGCATAGCACAATCAAATAAACAAACACTCGTCTCAATTTTCGTTTCAGTCTGATGTGAGTGTCTATGAACACGTCACAAAGACTACATCTTCGTGGTATCATCACCGCCCCATGGTTGTACACATATAACATGGGTCCTGCCCAATAACCGTCATCGATCCTCAAATCCACAATCCTGATTGGCGATAACGATCTTGACCAATGTCGAAATGTCTCTAAGCATGAACATCACCTCAAGGGAACCTATGTCCACACTTTGGGGATCTCACACTCACTCCTCGACTTCTGAGTAGTGGATCCTGGAGCGTCACCAAGCTTCCCTCATCCTCAAGCCCTCAAGTCAAATCCCACGACAATACTTGAGTGTTCTCGATGTTAGGGTGATGACTGGTTCCTGGGAGGGGGAGGCACTAGACAATCCTATACGTCAAGGCAAGACTGATTGTTGGGCAACCCAAACAATCATAGAGAATACTCTCCTTGGATCCCACAATCAATATCCAAGACATCCAATAACTCACAACTCCTCACCCAAAACCATCAATGGTGTGTCTGCTGGAGTTGGTATCTTAGGACTAACTGTTTGTACTTTGATTACATGTATATTCGATGTATTGAATATTAATTAAACATCTCATTACATATTGTCCATTCTTCTGCATAGCTTTAATGTAATAATGTTCTATAGTATTTGTCATATTAATAAGGTCATAGCGGTTCCCTATTACGATGAGAGCTTTGGAATGTTGTGACAATATTCTTAATATTGTTTTGTGGTTAGATAACATACTATGACGAGACACATGATATGTAGACTATCGGGTGCAAGTACTCGTAAGCAGATAAGACTTATTCTCATGAAATTCGCACTTGGTAATCTCCAAGATTAGATATTATGTGAATAAACCCGCCGATATGAATTCCGCATGTTTTGATGTCATCAGATATTTCTATATGCGAGCATGTGTTGGCGGAAAGTATGATACATTGGGTGCATCATGATTGACATATTATTAATGGATAAGTCGAGGAAGGATTTGTCAATTCCATCTTTATGGAAGCTAATATTTCAACCCATTGATTGGAATAGAACCGTCGTCCTAGATTCTATGGCCATAGTGCAACGATGTGTTTATTTCAAATAGTCAAAGAAAGACGTATTGAGCATATAGATTGATGACACGGATGTGCAACCTGTTTAATGAGACATTGAGACAAAAGAGTTATATTATACAGTGAGAGTTTGTATGTGGTTGTCGATGTTGTGGTATTAAGTTATCTCTCTTGGATGTCTTGACCCGTTGCTAAACAGTAATTTTAGACTTTAAACGAGTCCGCTTAATGTCAACAAGAAAGAATCATATAGGGTCGCACGCTAAGTGTTTCTATTGGTCTCGATTAAATTCTATTTGAGTTTAATTAATGAAATAAATATTATTATCAAGACCAAGGAATAATTTTATTCAAGTTATATCGATCACATAAATTTAATAAATATTTATTCACCATTATGTGAATAAAAATATATTTATTTATTTTGTTGAATATTTAATAAATATTTATTCACTAATATATGAATGAAATATTTATTTATGAATAAAATATTTATTCAGGTATTCAATAAATATCGTGGAGTTCGAACAAACCAAGATCGCGTCCGGTGATAAATAATTATTTACAAGCCTGTAAATATTATTTATCAATTTGTGCAAGTTGGTGCGCGCCACAAAAATAATAATATTATTATTATGTGACACGAGGTTTCATTAAAGGTTATAATATTATTTAATGGACGACATGCAATTAAATTATTATTTTAACCAAAACCTTGACTCTATAAATAGACGGTTATGTCTATTGTGTGGAGTATCGATGTGCGATCAAAAGAGAGAATTGTTGCATACAACAAATTCTCTCTCGACTCCTCCCTCTCCCCCTTTCAAGAAGGAGAAACATAAGATAGCTTTTTCAAGATCGAAGAATGAACGATTAAGAATGAACAACGCAAGACATTTGATTCGCCGCGCTAACACTCGAAGATCGAGTGAAGTTGCTTGGAGATCATAAGAGCACTTGTGGATAACCGCTAGAGGGATTCTATTCTTAGATCCTCACAACGCAACAAAGACAATTCAAAAAAATATTTTCGAACGATCATCATTCATCAATGAAGAAAGTTCTTAAGCTTAGATATTCATTTCTTTAGATATTAAATAAATTGATTATAAAATTGACTTGCAGGATTCTCATTGACAATGATAATTAAAATAAATTTTAATATATCGCCACCACTGCACGCTTCCTGTGAGGGGTTAGGGTGAACTAAACAGTAGCAGAACACAAAAACCAAATAGGACCGAATTGGGGAGTTTGCTATTGGAAGCCGAAAATCGTAAAACCAAACATTCAAGATGCGAGAAACAAAAGTAAACAGAGAAAGAACAAGAACACGAGTATTTACGTGCTTCAGTTCCGTGAGGACCTACGTGAACGACAAGAGCACCACCCACTCACGCATTTTATTAAGCTCAAAGAATAAAATGCTACAGGGTGAAAACCAGCAAGAACCAAGAGAAAAAAAACAAGAACAAAAGTACAAGATTTAAAATCTTCGAAAAGAAAGAAACAAAAAACAAACAATATTTACAGTGCCAAAGTGGAAAACACTACGACGATCCCGGTCTCTTGAAGTTGGTACGGGTCCATGCAAGATGTCTGGATCTGAGGACTCCCTCGAGGATTGCTTCTTCTTATGAGCTTCTGGAATAGTCGCTAACAAAGGTTTCACTTCTTCCACTGGGGAAGGACGTTGTCTCCACTAGAAATCGGCCACGAGGTGAAGCCGAGGGAGGATGACAAGCCCGGACTGAGATCCAACGAAGCATAACAGAGATGGTGAGCTAGGGTTTCGCTAGAGGAAACCGAGAGCCAAAAGCCAAGAGCAGGAGATCCAAAATGAATCGATGTCCGAAGTGACACAGTGCAAGGGTGATCAAACCCCCTGACACCAGCCTGTGCCTTGAAATGGCACAACGAATTAGGGCAATGCACAAAACCATGTCGAACAGAAGAAACAACGGCGTATCGATTAACCCAGAACAGGTGGACAACTAAGATGAAAATGGCGGCACATATTGTAACATCCCAAGAAAATAAAGAATATTACATTTTCATATTTATTTAATTTTTTTGAATTAAATATTAGTTTTATTTTAAAAGGGATTCTATATTCATTGGCATACCTGACACGTAACAACGAGTTTCTTTGAAATCTTACGTTGCACACTAATAATATAATATTATTATTTTAAATAATAGTTAACGCCTAGCCGTTGTTTTGGCTGAAATGAATATAACTAACTACAATATGATGATACATGTTTGATGAACATTTTTACATTTATCCAATAAAAGTTAGAGGCTTAAAATAAGTAAAGAATTCGATTTTAGGCATAAATACTCTAATATTCACTAAAAGGTCGATTTACCGCCTTTTAATGACGAACCCTCTTTAAATCTAGTTTTTGTCACTTTTATATATTCTATTTGACAAAATAAAATTTTTCTTTAGAATCGGGACACTAAAATTTACTTTGGATGAAATTTTGGTATTTTTCTAATAAAGTTCATTTTTTTAATGAATACTGAAAAATACTGTATTTTAATTCAAAAGTGACTTTTAATCTAATTTATTTATGTGGTTATATTATCTTTTTAATTGGTTTTAAAGTGTAATTAGAATATATTTTTACCATTTAATATAATTTTGGTCATTGGAAATAATTTCATTTTGAAATTGGACATAAACACGTGTCAATCTTTTGATAGTTATTATTTTTTCAAAACACGCTATTTGTTTTAACAGCGGGAATTAATTTTAAATTAATTTCTGCCACTTCTGTGTTTTGAATTTGGAAAAATAGATTCCATATTTGGAATCTGTAGGTCCAAATTGTGTAAATAGGTAACTTTTATTTTTAGTCATTTTAAATATTTACTTGAGTAAATATTTTATTTACCATGATCAAAAGGTACAAATATTAAATAAGGGTAAAATATAATATTATAATAATATTAAATTACCCTAACAAGTGTCCTAATCCTATTGGCTGATACATATCCGACCATGAGCATCCTTGGGTCGAATTTGGGACCCCATGGAGCCACATGAGAGTAATAATGACATTTTATATTAATTAATTTAAAGTAAAGACAAAAATGACAAAAACAAATATCTTTTAATAAATAAATTTTTACATGGGGTTATATAAGATATCTATTTGACTATAAATATTCTTTGGAAAGCTAAAAAGATTTCCTATATCATGATATTTTTTTTATAATTTTTGGACATCAAATAAATTAAATTATTTATGACACAATAATGATACAATATTCACCTCATTAATAAAAGATTTAATTAAACATGATTATAAATATGAAAACAATATCCAAAACCAGTCCAATTCTTATTGGATTATTTTATTTCGACCATGAGTCATCTTAACTTTGATATTAACGAATAGTTGACCTTTTTAAAACCGAAAATGAGGTTATAATAAAATAATTGTTTCAAAATTTCCTAAAGAGTCCCTCCTCTCCCTTATAAAAAGCCATCACTTCTAACCCATTCCTCACACTTCTCAAGCCTTTGGCTTGTGAAAACTCTGCTCCAATAATCTCCCAAGATCCTTCTCTTCATCCTAGAAGACTTACCTTAGGCAGAAAACACTTCAAGAAACCCCTTTGGTTCAAACCAAAGGGAGTTACCCGATTTAAAGGTAACGTCTTCTCTTGAGTTCTTTTGTTTTATTTTTCTTCTCCAACCCCCTAAAATATTTTTATTCTTTTATTTTATAACAACACCAGTATCCTCAATATACTAGGATGCTTTTATGAGAAGAATTCGAACGACACTTACACACACCTCCATCTAATGGGTAAAAAACATAATGTTTCTGTGGATGGCAAACTAACGTCTCACGAAACGATGATTGTTAAATTAACTCCTACCGCCTCTCATGGTGGTCATTATGATAGTACTTTATTTATATATGATATATATTATGTTTATGTTTTCTTTATGCTTCTGTATTTTTCATTTATAGCATACCTTTATGGTTTCCATAATGGGTAGACGCGATAATTTAATTTTAGGAAGTGCGGACTACCGCCCCCTCAAAGTGATAAGACTCGTTAATACCTTATGTGAGATGTATAGCTGCAAATCATTTTTTTGATTTTCTAAAAGCCGTTTTGAGGGTAGCCGGTTCCCTTGTACATCAAATTCAAATTCAAATTTCAATTAACCGCTCCACCGCCATCACACGAGTCCCGACACGCCGCTCACGCGCTGACCTCGAAAACCGAGGACCATCGAATACTGCGTCACCTTCAGACGCTCTTCTGTCCTATCCGCGTCGCCCTCGAGACATGAGCCTTCGCGAATCCCAACGTCCCCTCCCTCCAGATCGCCAGCGAGACACGCTGGACCTGCACCATACGGAGCAACGCCGGCGTGATCCCGTCGTCCCCGAACAAAACACAACGCCGACGAAAAACACCAGCAACCGTGGTGTATGTACTTAACACAATTGTACTATTTGTGTAAAATACCTTCATTTTTGAGTATTTACATCTTCATTGTATGATCCTTTTTTCATGTGGTGTATGTTTTATAAATTACCAAATCGGTAAGGGAATCTTTCACCCTCCTCTTTTTAAAAGACTTCTTTTTGGTATGTCTTTTAATTTACATCTTATTATGTTGGGATTTTTTCTTATATATCCTTATTGATGTAAAATTTATGTCCAAGTTATGAGATACCATTTTTATCTCATCAACTCATTTTTTGAATTTTAAAGTGACGTCGTTAGGCTATCGAATTTTTACAAGAGAACTTCTTAACCCAATTTCAATTCTTTGGGTTCAACTTGTGCTTCTTGAATATGTCATCCTATGAATATGTGTGAATGACCTCTGATTGTTTTACACTTAATATCCACTTATATTGGGTGTATTTATATTTTTCACACATAATTATTTAATTGATTTATCCTTAATCTAAGGATACATTCTTTATAAGGGATTTCGTTTCAATTTACATTTCCATTGAGACTTCATTGTTGATATACACCAATTCACTCTTATATGGTGTATATACTATCCTTTGACATATTATATCATGAATACCTTTATTCTCATGATGTTATTAAGTTCTTATTAAATGTTATTCCTCAATTATTTGTATTCTAGAAACTCTCATTTTATTAAAAAACTCTTTAACTAAAATATCATTTTAAATCTTTTAAAGGTTTATTCTTCTAAATCATTCACATTAATGTCCATGTTTTAAAAATTCTTTTAAGGATTTATTCATATAGACATGAATGTTTTGAAATTGAAATTTCTTTCAAAAGTTTCAAAGTGGTATGTGACACTTTGATTCAAAAATCTCTTTATTTAATATTTTTAATGGTTTTGAAAATGGTTTGATAAAAGGTTTGATTTTGTCAATATTTTGAAATGATATATTGTGATTGCAATGTTGAAATGTTATATTTCCATTAAATTTGTTGGGACATGTATCTATATGACCCCCTTACTGTCCATGTCATGTAAATATGATGAGACACCCCTTTCTCTCTCATCAACCATTTTTATGAGTTCTTATATCACGCCGTTATGCTGTCAAAATTGCACCGAGTTTTTTTCAAGACAAAGTCATTGTGTAGTGAATACCATGTCCATTTCTCTATCAAGGGTATTCACCTTTATGCACATTTACGTATTGTTTAAAGAGTTTCAAGTATGTATTCTACATTCATTTATCATGGAATAAATAATTATGTTGAATGATTTAATGTTTTATGATTCATATGACACACTTATGCATAAAATGAAATGTTTAAGAAGGGTGCACCCTCATAGCGCTTCAATGCATTGGGTAAAGTATAGTATTTTGATACGTTATGTGAAATGGGTGTTTACTCATGATAATACAAGTGCAACAAGAGTTTATTCGTGCTTCATGTGCAATGAGGGTTTACTCATGCTCTATGTGCAATGAGTCTTTACTCATGCTAATTCCATGTTAAGTGTTGTTGCCACATTTCCATATTATGATTATCATGCTTTATCATGACTTTAAGTTTATGCTTCCCTTGTGCTCTATTGAGATGTCTATTGTCTAACATGTATTATATTCCTCATGTTATTCCATGTTTATCCCCTTACCAGGCTTTAATGCTCACCTTTTCTTATGCATGTCCTCAGGTTATCCCATGCAATGCTAAGTATGAGGGAATGTAGTGGTCATGTAAAGGAAGTTTTCATTAGAGATGTTGTATTTCATGTTTTAAGTTTTTATGTAATGATCCTAAGCCCCAAAGACACTAGACCTCTCAATCTTCTATGTTGTATCAAGTGAAGTTTATGTAATAAATCAGGATTAAGTTTGTAATAAAAGATCCAGGTCGCCATAGTTGGTATCAAAGGATATGTTTAGTTATTTTTGGGATTAGGATTAGAAAACCCTAGAGAAGCCTTAGAGACAAAACTAATAAAACATCCCTAAGTTTTGGTGAGTATTGAGTATGTGGTTTATCAAGCAAATACATCCCTGTCTGAATACGAGCAGAATTATATTAATGTGCTGGGATGAAAATGAAAGGTATAAGAAAACCATTACGGTTAAAACATGTTAGGGTTATTTTTTTTATAAAAAGGACAACACACAGATCATTTGACAACCCTTCACGTCGAACAAAGCTATGAGAATCGAACCCACAACCAAAGTGAGATTGGGTTTTATCGCATACCACTGGCCTACATGAAGTCCCTGTTTAGTATGACTTATTCTTTTTAGTTAAAAGATTTTATTGATCAAGAATAAGTTGATTTTGGGAACTTATGTTTTTTTTTCAAATGGATATCCTTAGTATAAGAAAATGATTTGGTGATTAAATGATAAAGGTTATTTTGGAAGTTTTTTTCTCTTTTGGAATACTATATGCTTAAGGAAAATAAAATACTACATGATTTTAATTGTGGTGGAATGGTTGAAATTTTTATTTTATAAGAACCTATGTATTTATTGTGGACATATGGTGATTTGAGTTGTTTCTCGGAAATTATTAACCTACCATAGAGAATATGTGATTAGGTTAATTACACTTAATTATGAGACTTTAAGATTAGTCGATGTTATTTGGAGATAAATGTTAAGATTTATTATAGAAGACTATGTGATTAAATCCTTCTGAGATTTGGGTTTCAATATTAGTTTGGATTATTTTGAAGAATTTTAAGGACGATTGTGTATTGAATGGTCTTTCTGGAACTTTGGGTACTTTTTTTGAATTTTGGAGATTAATAGTAGTATTTCTTTTTATAAAGGATTATCCTTTTTGGGGATTATATGGTCTCATACTAACCATTTTGGTTTTAGTTGATGTCTAAAGACAATGGAAATATATAGTTCTTCTTTGTGGATTATGTGATTCTCTAGAAGAATATTCTTGTGCTTTTGATGTGACCAAGTCTTTTTGAATGCTCATTGTTTGGAGAAAAGATTAGTTTTTGGGTAGAAACTTATTAAAGGAAGAAACTCTACATGAAGTTAAGTATATTTCCTTTTGTTTTTATTCTATGTAGTAAATGAATTCCTCAAAATTATGAAAAGGAACGTAAAACAAAAACGTTGTTGGTTTAAATTTCCTACTGGGTGATCAAAGACCATTTAACACATCATAAGTTTGTGATTTTCTTGTGGTTAACTTTCTTCTAATCATGTTTTCTATCACTATCCATCAGAACTTGACCATTTGTTTTCTCTTCCATATCCATGTTTTCCTACATGGAATCCTAGTATCAGTTAACTCAGGTGACCTTTGTACTTCTCTTTCTTTCTTTTAAAGTGATAGTTTTACTGACCCTTTTTTCAATGTGGGACTTTCAATGAAGTTTCCAAGCCCAATTTTAAAATTGTGAGGACGCAATTTCCAAAAGGGGGGAATAATGTAACATCCCAAGAAAATAAAGAATATTACATTTTCATATTTATTTAATTTTTTGAATAAAATATTAATTTTATTTTAAAGGGGATTCTATATTCATTGGTGTACCTGAAACACAACAACGGGTTTCTTTGAAATCTTACGTTGCACACTAATAATATAATATTATTATTTTAAATGGTAGTTAACGCCTAGTCATTGTATTGAAGGGAATGAATAGAACTAACTACAATATGATGATACATGTTTGTTGAACATTTTTACATTTATCTAATAAAAGTTAGAGGCTTAAAATAAGTAAAGAATTCGATTTTAGGCATAAATACTCTAATATTCACTAAAAAGCCGATTTACCGTCTTTTAATGGCGAACCCTCTTTAAATCTAGTTTTGTCACTTTTATATGTTCTATTTGACAAAATAAAATCCATCTTTAGAATCGGGACACCAAAATTTACTTTGGATGAAATTTTGGTATTTTTCTAATAAAGTTCATTTTTTAATGAATAGTGAAAAGTACTGTATTTTAATTCAAAAGTGCCTTTTAATCTAATTTATTTATATGGTTATATTATATTTTTAATTGGTTTTAAAGTGTAAATATAATATATTTTTACCATTTAATCTAATTTTGGCTATTGTAAGTAATTTCATTTTGAAATTGGATATAAACAGGTGTCAATCTTTTGATAGTTATTATTTCTTAAAAACACGCTATTTGTTTTAACAGTAGGAATTAATTTTAAATTAATTTCTGCCACTTCTGTGTTTTGAATTTGGAAAAATGGATTCCATATTTGGAATCAGTAGGTCCAAATTGTGTAAATAGGTAACATTTATTTTTATTCATTTTAAATATTTACTTTAGTAAATATTTAATTTACCATGATTAAAAGGTAAAAATATTAAATAAGGGTAAAATATAATATTATAATAATATTAAATTACCCTAACAAGTGTCATAATCCTATTGGCTGATACATATCTGACCATGGGAATCCTTGGGTCGAATTTGGGACCCCATGGAGCCACATGGGAGTAATAATGACATTTTATATTAATTAATTTAAAGTAAAGACAAAAATGACAAAAACAAATATCTTTTAGTAAATAAATTTTTACATGGGGTTATATAAGATATCTATTCGAATATAAATATTATTTAGAAATCCAAAAAGATTTCCTACATCATGGTATTATTTTTTATAATTTTTGGACTTCAAATAAATTAAATTATTTATGACACAATAATGATACAATATTTACCTCATTAATAAAAGATTTAATTAAACATGATTATAAATATTAAAACAGTATCCAAAACCAGTTCAATTCTTATTGGATTATTTTATTTCGACCATGAGTCATCTTAACATTGATATTAATGAATAGTTGACCTTTTAAAACCGAAAATGAGGTTATAATAAAATAATTGTTTCAAACTTTCCAAAAGAGCCCCTCCTCTCCCTTATAAAAAGCCCTCACTTCTAACCCATTCTTGACACTTCTCAAGCCTTTGGACCATGCAAACTCTGCTCCAATAAGCTCCCAATATCCCTCTATTTATCCTAGAAGACTTACCTTAGGTAGAAAACACTTTAAGAAACCCTTTTGGTTCAAACGAAAGGGAGTTACCCGATTTAAAGGTAACGTCTTCTCTTAAGTTCTTTTGTTTTATTTTACTTCTCCAACCCCCTAAAATATTTTTATTCTTTTATTTTATAACAAAACCTCTATCCTAAATATACTAGGATGCTATTATGAGAAGTATTTGAACTACACTTACACACACCTCCATCTAATGAGCAAAGAACATAATGTTTCTGTGGATTGCAAACTAATGCCTCACGGAACGATGATTGTTCAATTAACTCCTACCGCCTCTCATGGTGGACATTATGATGGCACTATATTTATATATGATATATATTATGTTTATGTTTTCTTTATGCTTATGTATTTTTCATTTATAGCATACCTTTATGGTTTCCATAATAGGTAGACACGATAATTTCATTTTAGGAAGTGCGGACTACCGCCCCCTCAAAGTGATAAGACTCGTTAATACCTTATGTGGTATGTATAAAGGATGGAGTTAATGATATTATATATGATATTATACTGTAATTATAATATACCTATGTATCATTAAGTTTTCATTCCATTAAATATTAAATAGAAATGAAAGTAGCGTTCATGCGTACGTATGACTTACCGTCTCCATGAACGGTGCATTTTATTTCTTATCTCCAAATATTATGTACTAATATAAGTACATGTATATACTGGATATATATGATATATATGATATATACATCATTAATATCATTCTAGAGATAATGGAGTATTGACCATATGGACAAATTGTAATTATAACAAGTTCATTTTAACTCAAATTCTGAACATCGACAAAATGTCTGATATGAACTCAAATAATTAACTAACTGTTATTTCAAGGTAATAAGTGATATAAAAGTAATAATAAAAATTAAAAAAATTTATGAATCAAGTAGAAATTAACTTAAGTTTATTATTCCGGAATAACAAGGAACATACGAGTCAAGTTGGACACGAGGTAAGAGATTTCTTATCTCACTTTTAATTCCGTGAGATTTCCATTGTTCACCACTCATTTATTGCATGTGGTGTATTGTGTACTGACATTTGATATATATTAACATGATTATATTTATATTCATGGTATTATGTGATTAATTTGGTGGTTATTAACTTTTTATCATACGACTCGATTGATTACAACCTGGTAAGATTTTTTTTTCATCTCACTTTTTATTCCTATGAGATTCATGCTATATTGGCCACTATTTCCTTTTGTGTGGTGTATATACTTAACATGATTGTACTATTTGTGTAATATACCTTCATTTATGAGTATTTACATATTCATTGTATGATCCTTCTTTTATGTGGTGTATGTTTTGTAAGTTATCAAATCGGTAAGAGAACCTTTCACCCTCCTTTTTTTAAAAGACTTGTTTTTGTCATGTCTTTTAATTTACATCTTATTATGTTGGGATTTGTTATTATATATCCTTATTTGTTTAAACTTTATGTCCAAGTGATGAGATACCCTTTTTATCTCATCAACTCATTTTCTGAATTTTAAAGTAACGTCATTAGGCTGTCAAATTTTTACAAGGGAACTTCTTAACCCAATTTCAATTCTTTGGGTTCAACTTGTGCTTCTTGAATATGTCATCCTATGAATATGTGTGAATGACCTCTGATTGTTTTACACTTAATATCCACTTATATTGGGTTTATTTATATTTTTCACACATAATTATGTAATTGATTTATCCTTAATCTAAGGATACCTTCTTTACAAAGGATTTCGTCTCAATTTACATTTCCATTGAGACTTCATTGTTGATATGCACCAATTCACTCTTATATGGTGTATATACTATCCTTTGGCATATTATATCTTGAATTCCTTTATTATCATGATGTTATTAAGTTCTGATTAAATGTTATTCCTCAATTATTTGTATTCTAGGAACTCTCATTTTGTTAAAAAACTCTTCACTAAAATATCGTTTTAAATGTTTTAAAGCTTTATTCTTCTAAATCATTCACATTAATTTCCATGTTTTAAAAATGGTTTTAAGGATTTATTCATATGGACATGAATGTTTTGAAATTGAAATTTATTTCAAAAGATTCAAAGTGGTATGAGACACTTTGATTCAAAAATATCTTTATTTAATATTTTTAATGGTTTTGAAAATGGTTTGATAAAAGGTTTGATTTTGTCAATATTTTGAAATGATATACTATGATTGCAATGCTGAAATTTTATCTTTCCATTAATTTTTTTTGGGAAATGTATCTATATGACCCCCTTACTGTCCATGTCATGTAAATATTATGAGACAACCCTTTTTCTCTCATTAACTATTTTTATGAGTTCTTATGTCACGCCGTTATGCTGTCAAAATTGCACCATGTTTTTTTTCAAGCCAAAGTCGTTGTGTAGTGAATACCATGCCCATTTCTCTATCAAAGGTATTCACCTTTATGCACATTTACGTATTGTTTAAAGAGTTTCAAGTATGTATTCCACATTCGTTTATCACAAAATAAATAATTATGTTGAATGATTCAATGTTTTATGATCCATGTGCCACACTTATGCCTGAAATGAAATGTTTAAGAAGAGTGTGCCCTCATAGAGCTCCAATGCATTGAGTAAAGTATAGTATCATGATACGTTATGTGCAATGGGTGTACTAATGCTAATACAAGTGAAACGAGGGTTTACTCATGCTTCATGTGTAATGAGGGTTTACTCATGCTCTATGTGCAATGGGCCTTGACTCATGCTAATTCCATGTTAAGTGTTGTTGCCACATTTCCATGTTATGATTATCATGCTTTATCGTGCCTTTAAGTTTATGATTCCCTTGTGCTCTATTGAGATTCTTATTGTCTAACATGTATTATATTCCTTATGTTATTCCATGTTTATTCCCTTACTGGGCTTTAAATCTCACCCTTTTCTTATGCATGTCCTCAGGTTATCCCATGCAATGCTAAGTACGAGGAAATGTAGTGGTCATGTAAAGGAAGTTTTCATTAAAGATGTTGTATTTCATGTTTTAAGTTGTTATGTAATGATCTTAAGCCCCAAAGACACTAGACTTCTCAATCTTCTATGTTGTATCAAGTGAAGTTTATGTAATAAATCAGGTTTAAGTTTGTAATAAAAGATCTAGGTTTCCATACATATAATCAACGACCAGGAAAAAACCCCGTGCGGATAACTGAGTCAGTAGAGACACGGGTAATAGGCCATCCAAAGGCTAAATCCCAAATAACAATGGCCCGATGCAAATAAACAACGGCCCAATGAAAGGATTAAACCCAACAATAAATAAAATGATCATATAAAATAAAACAAGTATTTTTTAATATATGCAATTAATTAAAATTAAATGGGTAGAATAAAGAGTTGAACATACCATTTCAATATAACAATAATAAATGAATTAATTCCATAATTCACACTTCTGTTGTGCCCAAAATCAATAATTGGTATTAGAGTGATCACATTTAAATTTATAACAATTTGATTGTTGATCTATATGAAATCGTGGTTAGATTTTCATTTTATGTTATTTGTTCTTTAATCCGATATAAATTTACATGCTTCTACATATTAATCATGATTCATTTAGTGTTTCATTCAGTGTTCTTAAAGGTTTGAGAACTAATGAATAACGACCAAAGATGCCATCGGGAAACTGCCAATTTTTTGCTGATAAGACAGCGTTACACAATGTGTACTTGGAAGTACCCGCTATGTACCCCGATGCTTTGTATCTGGATGCATCGAGGGATACCCAACACACTATGAAGTAATTACATGCGGCGTACACCACATGTTGACCGACCAACCTAGCACACAATTTTCGGATTACACGACGTGTATCGATGTACACGCTGTGTAGTCTACACAGGTTAGCGGTATAAATTGCACAATCCATGTGGTCATTATACACAATCAAAACCACATGATACTGACAACCTAGAGTATTTATGATATACATGATGTGCATGTAGTGCACACGATGTGTTTTTCATCAAATCCTGCATCTGAAGAACATGTCGAGCCACTTAGTGAGAAAACAGACACATGGCTCAAAGAGATACACAATGTGCATTTGGCCTATAAACGTCGTGTAGTTCACCGAGACACACAACGAAAACCTAGGAGTGCATCTCAAACACATGGCAAGTAGAACCCACGGTGTGTAGCTGGTCTGTACATGTTGTGTAGTCCAGTCGAGGTACACACTGCATACCCAAGCTTGTAAAGACCCGACCCTAGTAGCTCGGAGCCGATTCCTTACTTTATTACATTGACATAAGATACAATAAATCACATCCTAAAGGACCAAATAGTTTAGTAGCTTTGGAAAACCAGATACAAATCATAATTGTTACATTACAAGAAATTTAATATAACATATAAACTCATTTAGTTACATCCCTATTCTCTTGGATTATCTCTGCATGTCAATCATAATATACATCTTTACATCCTGGGGAAAAATAAAACACAAGAAAGGGGTAAGCTCAGATGCTCAGTAAGGGTAAACAATATAGTGGAATCTATTATTAATAAATATAAACAATAAGGCAATGTGAATAACAAGAAACACATGCCTTTGAAACATAACCTTGAGTATAATATGGTAGGAATGAAAGCTAATTAAATAATTCCATATAAATAATCATATTAGAATGAATCTTAACTATGAATATTTTACTAGTCGAATAATCACATAGATTATCAATTACTAATATCATAATGATGGAATTCACAATATTGGACATTTGAAACATATCATCGAGGCCTCGACCAAGACATCTAAAAATATTTGGTTAAGGACTCAACCAAATCCATATCTGAAAATAAATGGTCAAGGCCTCGACCAAGTCCATATCTAGTTTGTCTCATGAAACCTACCGATGCATCAAGGGGCTATAGCGGGCCCTGAACATCACTTACTAAGTCCAATGAATTCCTCATATGAATAAGGTGAAACATAAATTACATATACTAAATGTAAATAACTATCCCTAATTAGTAAATATAATCACTAACCATTCTGAGTAATATGGTGAATGATATCAAGATAACACATCTACAATCAAACTTATCATAAACCATTTAATAAAACACGGCAGATGATATCATAAAATATCAATCCCAATTAAGCATAATATTTAATAGAGAGTGTTGAAATAGATTAAAATACTCTAATAAAACCATTGAATAATTCTTGTGAGAAATACTATTTTTTTACTTTACAAATAAGAGTTCTTTTAGAAAAATCATTTGTATTTTTCATAAAATAAGATTGTAAAAATGTATATCCCAAAAAATAAAAGTGAAGGATAATGAAATTATATTTGATGCATAAGCGATGTCCAACTGAAGTGAAAACATGTAAAAAGAGTTTTTAAGAAACTTTAAAAATAATCCACTTCAATGAGGTTTAAGAGAAAATATAAGAGTCTTTAAAATGGAAAAAGTCATAAGTGTTTGTATAAAACCAGAAATGAAAAAATATGGTTTTCATGATAGAAAGAGTGATTTTATAAAAATAATGGTGTCTTAAAACAAATTATGGATGATACTTGAAAATAAGTAAGAAATTGGGAAGTTCCATTTAACTGGGCTTACTTATTGGGAGGAATTGGGAAGACAACCTTATAAAAAATGTATTTCACCATCAAAGAAAGAAGAATCGAGATAGTTACATATGCTTGTAACATAAAAACAAAAACTAGGATGAGTAAATAATAATAATAATTAAGAATTATATTGGGGTAAAGAGAGAAAAAACGTAACCTGAATGAAAAAAAAGGTTCAGGGAGAATCCCTTACCACTTTGCAAACAGTCGAACCACATGCCCCATAAAATTAATGATCATAAAATAAAACATAAATTCCATAAATATAAATATATTCATGATATTATACATCAAAGGGAAGTATATATACACCATACATAAGAAATAGTGGTGAATAAGACATATCTCACAAAAATAAAGGTGAGATGATAAAACCCTTACCTTATGTCCGAAAGTGTTCTGCACTTGTACTTAATGTCATGTATAATGAAATTAGATTCATTAATAATTTAATTAAGAATCTATTAAACATGTATTTTATTTGTTTTAATTTTATTAAGTTCATTCATGTCCCTTTTGATGAGTTATAAGATTTAATTTTGTCATTTGGGAGTGTTCGTTTCCTTAGTTTTCATGATTGGTTCACTTGTATACATGTACGAAAGATCATGTAAAATGTAAATAGTTATCCAGAATTGAAATTATATGTTATTAATGAACTTTAAAATTTTTTAATGGTCTTATATATCATTTTGTTTCCAGATATGAGTATGATTCATTAGATAAAGTATTAATGATAACCATTTTGATTATTTTGGCGTTTTTTTCGATCATCATGAACTAGTTTTTTCCTACGAATTAATATTATGTATATATACTAGTTACAGAACATTAAATAAGTTGTAATACATATATTAAAGTCTAACCATAAAAATGGTTTCATGACCAGACTTGAAGGAAAAATTGAAAAATGAAAACTCGTCGTCTACGAAGGTGGTAAATTGGCACCTCACAGACAATGATTTCATTTTTAAAATAAAAGGGGGAAGAGGAGAATTGATGGTTGATATACAATTAACATAATAATATTCCATTATATAAAAGATATAAGATTTATCATGTCACTTTAGGAAAGGGAGGTGAGAGAAGGATAAAAAAAGGAATAAAATTGAAAGAGAGAGAGAGAGAGAGAATGTTTTACCTCTTGAGTGTCACCTCCTTGAGAACCTCCCTAAGGAACTTGGAAATGGTCTTTTGGTGATAACAGTAAGACCATAACATGGGGGATAGGTTTGGGAGAGGAAATGGGTAGAATATAAGAAAGCTTCAAGGCTTTGGAGGTGTGAGGAGAATGAGTGGTGATGGGTGATATTTATAATGGAGGAGAATGATGTTTTTGATTATTTAATTCATTTATTTATTATTTTGGATCAAGAATATGAATAATAATGATTCTTGTGATGAAATATAGTAACTAATGTATGCGAGTTCAAGACAATGGGTTCTTACCTCATCTAGATATCAACCACGAGTTAATAATTTATGTATTTGGCAAAAATATTAAACACAAAAAATTATCGTATTTCACTACTCACAAAAATTCAAATATTTCAAAAAAATATAAAAAATTCACCCTAATCATTTTTCAACATTTAGAATTTAAAAATGGACTCCATTTTATGAAAATAATTTTCTAAATATGATAAATTTAATTTTTAATTAAAATCATCATTTATTCGAAACATACCAATTTTAAAATTATAACTGATTTTATAACACTTTGAAAAATTAATTAAATTCTCATAAAATTATCTTATAATAAAAAGAACACAAAATATTAATTCATGAATCTATTTTATGAGAATAAATTTACTTTTAAATCATTATATTAATTATAAAATTGTAAATAAACATTTATGCTTTACAGAAATACCAACACTTAATTTATCATTTTTAAAACATTTGATTATTTATTCCATGATATAAATATATCATATTTTCATTTATAAGATACCCAAATTTTATTTACACTTTCATACCTGAGGTTACTATTCAAATCATAAATATACTATTAATATAATGAAAATGACAGTTTTATAAAAATCGGGATTTTCACTATTCACTAGAAAATATTTTTTTTAGAAAAAAACAAAAAATTTACCTTAAGATAATTTTACATTAATATTTTTATAATGAATTTTATTTTGTTTAATATAATTTATAAAAGTGTCAAAAATTTGTTTTTAAAGATGCATTGCATTAAAAGGTGGTAAATTTGTCTTTTAGAAAATATAACTTTTTATGCTTAAAATTGGATTTATTTTTATCTTAAGCCTATCAAACTTATTGATTGAATTTAAAAATATTTGATTGAATATGTAATATATAAATTTAATTAATATATTTTAATAATAATTATTAATTTAAGATAAAATTCCATTGTGGTTATAAATATAATTTTTTATAAAAAACATCCATTATGTTCAATTGGTTTTATTTTCATTTCTAATTAATTGGTAATCAGTGAATTTATGTGTAAACTATATTTTCATAATTTACTTAATCCCTTTTATTCCCCATATTCCAATGATTAGGTTATAATAATAAATTTTAATCATTTTTTTAATCTCAGTGTTCTATAAAACACAAGCTATCGAATATGTTAAATTTTTAAAATAAGCATACTGTAAAATATTGGGTTGTTACATTATCCCATCCTTCAATAAATTGCATCCTCATAATTTAAAGTTTCACTTCAAAAATTAATAGTTGATACTTGAAAATTACTTTGTGGGAATCCCTCACCATAAAAAGGGTTTATAAAACATCCTCTTAAAAAGAGGTAAAGAGAAATGTAGAGGTCACCAAAAAACTAAGATTCAGAAATAGGAGAACATTTGTGAAAATATAGAATGGAAGAGAAATTTAACTATCAATTTTTGATGGAAAGTGACAGAAAACATGATCTTTATAAAGTTTACCATTGAAAATTTTTAAATTTGTGATCAGTTAAAAGGTCATTGATTTCTCAGAAGAAAAAGTAAAAGGATGGTGTTTTTGTTCTAAAATCATTTTCCTAGAGTTGAGGGTTTCTTTTACTATATATAAAAGTAATTGAGAAAATAAAGTTACTCGATTACTTTTCCATGTCATAATATCATCCTTTGGTTGTTCTTTAATCTATATCTACTTCATTTCTTAAATATGGAGATGGATATTCAAGACAAACTTTTATTCCTATAACACTTTTATGAATCATAAGATCCAAAAGTCATTTTTTCAGAATTTAAATGTTTATTAAAAGAAAAATGGTTATCATAGATTTTCCAATATGATAAACAATACTTTAATATTAATGAATAATTTCCTTAATCCATTCCATATGTAGTTAAACTTAAGACTCGTCAAAAATATGTCTGTCTAAATTCAAAGACTAAAAATTTAGAAGGAATATTACTAAATTTCCAAAATCAACTTAATATAAGATTACTCAAATAATGTATCTCTTATTATCACATACCAAATATATGAATATCATAATCTTTATCAATCCTTTATGAAACATGCATGCTTCCATGAGTATAATTTTAGGTTGTTGAATAAAGTCCTTAAATCCAAACATCTAATAATTTCAACATGATATAAACCATCAGATCACTAACTACCTTCATGGTCATCAATATTATCCCATAAACATCTATTTATTATCATCTAAACATCGAAAACATATTAGTGTTATCTTTCCCAAGTCATGCATTTTCAAGAAGATTAACTTACAACAGAATCAATCCTCTTGATTACTGGTTCTAATCATCACATTCTTCCAATTCCTTAATGAAGAAGTAATGTAGTACAATCCTTATATATCTCATGATTCTTATAACCAGAACATTATTGAAAAAATAATCATAATTCTTAAATCCAAAGACAAGTATACTAATCACTCCTCTTCATCTGTACTAGTAGCATAATCATGACCCTGATCCATTATCCTCTTTTGGGGTATATTCTTTTGACACTTGAGAAATTTATTTATATAGTGCCCCATCTCCTTATAGTTTAAGGATTAGAAAAATTCTTTCTTCCCTTTGCAATCATGATCCTATATACCATTCTCTCCGTACTTGTAGTAAACTCCCATTCCCTTTAAGAAATTACTAGGGTGATTCTTTCTACAATTATCACATTTGGAAAATCCTTATTTCCCTTATTCTTTTTATCCATCATTTTATCTATTGTCTTCTTCTTCTCTTACTTCCTCTCGAAGTCATAAAACTTAGAGAATTATTTCTCTGTCTTGATAGTACATGATACTATATCCTCATATGATGAAAATGTTTGGTAGACTTGTTCCCTTCGAAATATTGGCATAATATCATAAAAGATATGATCATTATTACACTTTAGATCATGTAAATTGGTGAGGTTACCATTCCTTCTGTGAGGTTCCATTTCTAAACAATGACATACACTAAATTAGGATATAAATCATAATATATAATCTTGAACTAGAAAAAAAATTTAACATAAATTAAAAATTTATGCATAGCTAATCTCATAATCATAAACATGGTTTCTTTGGGGCTATATTTACTTTTAAATACTTTATAATGGTTTATAAAGAAAATTTGAATTATCCTAAGCATATCCCCCAGGAGTGTCAAACCAGGTGCGCATTAAGACCCATTGTCGTGTATCAGGTTACACCGAGTCAGGCCCGATGCACCTTGTTAGAGTTGCTACCCCTAGTTACATCTATGCTAGAATCACATACACTTGTAGTATTATGGAAGAGATGTATTTATAGGAAGACCCACATAATATCTACCTTACAAAAATTCTAGGATGCTCTTATATGCTTATCCTTAAAGTCCATCTTACAGTTATGTTCCCTAATCTATGTTTTTTAAATCTAGTTTCTAAAGTTTCTTCTAAACTTACTTTGATACGAAATGTAAAGATCCCGACCCTAGTAGCTTAGAGACAATGACTTACTTTATTACATTAGCATAAGGTACAAGCGGTCACATCCCAAATGACCAAATAGTTTAGTAGCTTTAGAAAACCAGATACAAATCATAATTGTTACATTACAACTTAAAATTTAATAAAACATCGAAAATACTTTGGTAACATCCCTAATATTTTATATTATCCCTACATGTTAATCATAATATATATCTTGGTATCCTAGGGAAAAATAAAACATAAGAAATGGGTGAGCTCAGATGCTCACTAAGGGAAAACAATACAAAAAAATCTATCATAAATAAAAATAAACAACAAGTAAAGGTGAATAACTAAAAAACACATGCCTTTAAAACATAATCTTGAGAATAATATGGCAGGAATGAAAACTTATTAAATAATTCCATATAAATAATCATATGAGAATGAATCTTAACCATGTATATTCTACTAGTTGAATAATCACATAGATTATCAATTACTAATATCATAATAACAGAATACACAATGTTGAAAATCTGAAACATATCATTGAGGTCTTGACCAAGAAATATAAAAATAGATGGTTAAATCCTCATCCAAATACATATCTGAAAATAAATAGGTAAGGTCTCAGCCAAGTCTATATCTGGTTTGTCTCATGAGACCTACCGATGCATCGAAGGGCTATAGCGGGCCTCACCCATCACTTACTAAGTCCAATTCATTCTTTATATGAATGTGGTGAAACATAAACAACATATAAAAAATATAAATAACTTTCCCCAATCAATAAACATAATCACTAACCATTATGAGTAATATGGCGAATGGTATCAAGATAGCACATCTATAGTCAAACTTATCATAAATCATTTAATAAAATATCATAGTTGATATCAAAAAATATCAATCCCAATTAAGCATAATATTCAATATATGGTGTTGAAATAGATGAAAATACTCTAATAAAATCATCAAAGAATTCTTGAGAGAAATACCATTTTTAATTTTCAAAGAAGAGTTCTTTTGGAAAAATTATTTGTATTTGTCATAAAATTAGATTGTAAATATGTTTATCCAAAAAAATAAAAGTAAAGGATAATAAAATAATTTTTGAGGAATAAATTATGTCCAAATGAAGAGAAAGTATGTAAAAAGTGTTTTTAAGAAACTTTAGAAATGGGCCACTTCAGTGCGGTTTAATAAAAAAAATAAGAGTCATTAAAACAGAAAAAGTCATAATTGTTTGTATAAAACCAGAAATGAACAAAAATAGTTTTTCATGATAAAAAGGAGTGATTTTATAAAATTAATGGTGTCTTAAAATAGATTATATATGGTACTTAAAAATAGGTAAGAAATTGGGAAGTTCCATTTAATCGGGCTTGTTTATCGGGAGGAATTGGGAAGGGAACCTTTTAAAACATGTATTTCCCCATCAAAGAAAGAATAATTGAGCTAGGTAAATATGTTTGGAACATAAAAACATAAATTAAGAGGAGTAAATAATAATAATTAATAATTAAATTAGGGTAAAGAGAGATAAAATGTACCCCAAATGAAAAATAGTGGTTTGGGGAGAACCCCTTACAACTTTGCAAACAATCGAGCCGTATGCCCCATAAAATTAATGATAATCAAATGAAACCTTGATTACAATGAAGTTAAATAGATTCATGAAATTTGTAGTACCCCCGATTTCTGGTAAGTAACCCTTGTTTTATGCTTTTTAAGTGCATGAAGTTTATAGAAGATGATTGGGGAAAGTTTGGGAGACTTTTAAAGCGTAAAAGGGAAAAATGTGGGGACACACAGGCTGCGCACGGTTTGCCCAAACCGTGCGGAATCCATGCAGGTGGTGGTCTCTTGGAAATAAGAGAGCACACAGTGTGCGCATGGTTTGGGAAAACCATGCGATGAGGCCGTGCGTGAAGGATGGCCGAGGCAGAAGCTAACACATGGTTAGCGCACGGTTTGTCAAACCGTGCGGACTAACCATGCAGTCACTTAAAGTTAGATCCTAAAATTGTGGATCTATCTTTTTTTTCCTTTAATTGCCTTGTTTAAAGCCCCTAAGAGGTCCTAACTCGGGATTACTCTCCCTTGAAGGTTAGAGGACTCCTCCCAGGCGTTCCGGAGGCGATTCGAAGGGTTCTCTTGGCGAATCGAATCCGGAGTCTTAAGGTATGTGATCGTTCTTGATCCTTTCTTAGATCTACTTAGATATACTTCTCCTCTTCTCTCGTTTTCTTAGATCTATGCCTGTTATGGATAGATCTAAGGGTGTGGATTCCAAATATGACAAGATTTAGTCTTGGTTGTGTTAGTAGGAGAGATCTAAGGAGGATTCTTGGAGTTTTGACCCGGCGTTCTTGAGCGTTCTTCATCCGTTGCTTGGTTTCTCCCTTTTTATTGAGGTAGGTGGATTCACTCTCGACTCCTCTTTCTAGAATTGGCTGGCTTAGTTTCAAATTGGTTATTTGAATGGTATTTTTTGTGAAAAGCATGGAATAAATCTTCTTTAGGGATGATTTATGGTTTGATGAAATTGTGAAATCTTGGTGAATTGTTGTGCAAAGTGATTTGGCTATTTGAATTTAAAATATTGATTTTAAATTATGAAATTTCTGAATTTGTAATTGGTTTTATGAGAAATGGTATTTCAATAAAAATGGGTGTTTTATTGAAATGGTTTGTGATTGAAATGATTTTTATGGATTTGGGTTTTCAATAAGAAGAGAGTTTTATTGAAATGGTTGAAAGGTTTTGAACACACCTGGTTTTGGGAATGGACTTGCATGGGTTGTGGTGTATGTTCATATGCATTGGGATGGATAAGGGAGAGAAGTCCCCCCATCAAAAGGTTAGGACGAATAAGGTTGTGAAGTACCCCCATTAAGGTAGTTCACTAAGTGAAGACTTAGTGGAAGGATAGCTCACGAATCGCGAGTATAGGGAGGTCTGGGTTGCATGCATGGTTGATTTCACGGGTTGTGAAATGGTTGGGTATGCCAAAATGGGATGTTTGTGAAATGGCTTGGAAATTTGTTTGGTTATTTTCTGAAAAAATAACGTGTTGGAAAGGCTGGTTTTAATTTTACTTTGATACTTTTGCACATGGATGGTTTTGGAAAACTAGTTTATAGTTAGTATAATCTGCTTTGGTGAAAATGATCTATATAAACTATTTTTATATAAATGTGGATAACTCTTCTATCCTAGTGGCGTGAGTTGGGAAGTCATTTGGGACAAGCTACTGAGTTTTATAATCACCCCTTCTTTGGAACTTTGGTGCTTTTGCATATGTTGTATTCTGAGACACAGGTAAAGGTAAAACATCTCATTACTAGTGGCTTGTGGTGATGTTTGGGAGATGATGTGGAGCTTGGAGCTTGCGGACCACTGTGTCGTGGCATCTGTTGGGAGTCTTGTGTTGTTTTCTTTCTGCTGTGTACTTTGATGTTTGGTTGGTCTTCCGCTGTTGTGTACTTTGATGAGGTTTATTATAAATGAAGTTGTTTATTGGTCTTCATTTGTTCATGCATCATATAGTTAATGGTTAATGGATAGGTTTATTTTCTTAATGGGTAAATCATCCCCCAATTGTATTTGAAACCCTTTTACATTTATTGCTAGCCTTTGGCATCTTGGGAATGTCGCTTAAGGCCCAGTAATGACTCGTTGCACTCTCAAGCCAATGAGAATTGGCGGGTCATTACAAATGGTATCAGCTTGTTCGGTCCCTGCCTAACAAGTGGTTATCTATGTTCTTGGTCTTGGAGTTGAAATTCCTTCTTGTCTATTCCTTGGGTGGTCATCCTAGACAGAAGTAGGAATTTCGGAACTTGAAATGTATAGCATAAAAGGACGCAGCTAATCCGTTTATGCTGAACTTCAAGTTACCAGGGTGTTGGGTACATAAGTGTTTTGGATACACTTCTAGAATGTTAGAAATCTCATTGTCAGGGGTTTAGCCAATGAGAAGAGCATGACATGCATTGTAGAGGAATGACTTCCCACTAGGATTGCATATCTTATTGTAAGGAATGAGTAAGAATTTTGTGAAAAGTGCCAATTTTTGAAAAATGCAGAAATTGTTTGCAACCTAAAGACTTTGAAAACAGGGTATTTGGTGTATTTTAAAAATGGATTGATTTTCAAAAAGTATGTTGGATGTTTTCAGAAATGGTTGAACATGGAAAAAGGTTGTTTGAGAACAATTTTGTGATAGTTTATGTGATAGAATTTGAAATGCTAAGCCAACAGTTGCTAGAGAGTGAGATTGAAGGAGTTTGTTGTTGCTTTAGAAAATGGCACCCGATAGGCATCGTCGAAACCAACTCAAAGAAGCTGCGGAGAATGTGGTTTCACCTGAACCACGTGTGAACCAAGAGCTGGTTCAGAGTATTGTTCAAGAGTTCCAGGCTGTGGACACGGGGAATCAGAGGGATGAGTCAAGGCATGTAGACCATTCCGTCCAGTTCCAGAAGCAAAACCCACCCATCATTCGGGGTGATTCTGAACCAGAAAAGGCAGAGGTGTGGCTAAGTAGGATGAATCATATATTCAATTTCATTGGCACACCAGTAGAGTTGAAAGTAAAGCTGGAAACGTATATGCTGGAGGATCTTGCACGACAGTGGTGGGAGCTGGTGGTGCAGGCTAAAGTGGATCAAGGCCTGAGCTGGGAGGATTTTGAAGAATTGTTTAACAAACAATTCTATCCTCACACGTTCAAGATCCAGAAGATGACAGACTTCTTCATCTTTAAATAGGAGAGCCTCTTTGTCACAGAGTATGCGGCTAAGTTCATGAATTTAGTCCGTTTTGCACCAGAGGTTGCAGCAAGTGCTTCTTTGAAAGCACGCATCTTCGAATCGGGGCTAAGGCAGGATATTTGATCGAAGATTGCAGTACTCTGTATTACAGATTATACAGGTATGGTGAACAGAGCAACGGTTACTGAACGTGACATCTCGGGATCGATAGGAGGAGGCATGATGATACCCACGAGAACGGGTGGGAATTCTAATGCTGGGAAAAAGCGGAAGAGGGACACCTACTTCCATGGTGGGAGTGCGAATCAGAACCAGACGGCGGGATCAGTCAACCTTCCTCCATGACCCCAGAGTAAAGAAAGTTTCTTTCAATGTGGATCGACTGATCACATAAAGCAAGAGTGTATGTAGTAACCTAGATAATGTCACAATTGCAAGAAAATGGGGCATCTACAACACTACTGTAGAAATACCCCGAGGTCGGGTGCACGTGACACTTCTGAGGCATCGCAAGCATCGTATGCTTTGACAGGACGAGGACAGCAGAGTCAGTCGCGTCAGTATAATAGAGCTAGCCACGGTGATTCTCGAAATACCATGACTCCTCAACTAGGGCAATCTCAGCAAGGCAACAAGGAGAACAATGTAGCGACGAAGAAATTGTATGGAGCTGAGCAGATGATTATTGATGATCAGGCTGGACCATCAACAGTAAGAGGTACAATTCTTTTTCATTCTACCTTTGTGCAAGTATTGTTCGATTCTGGTGCATCGCATTCCTTTCTTGCTTCTCGTATTGCTGATTTGATAAACTTAAAACTGGAAATGATGCCTTATGTCTTGAAACTGCAAACTCCTCTTGGAGAAAGAGAATGTCAAGATCTCGTGTGTAGAGCATGTGCTATAACTGTTGATGAAGCTGAGCTAAAATGGGACTTCTCCATGTTGGATATGTACGTCTATGATGTAATCATGGGTATGGATTGGTTAACAACGTTTAAGGCTCACATAGACTATTATGAGAGAACGATTAGTTTCACGACAGAGGACGACATCGACCATCTCTTCAGAGGAGAGAGAATGGTAAAGAAGTGTGCAAAGACCATGTTGGAACCAATGGTGGGAACGATCTCTTACCAACTGGCATCTTTGACTTTGGCATCACTGTAAGAGAGTGAGGAAAATAGTTTTCCAGCTATGGTGGATCAATTTCCTGAGGTTTTTCCTAAAAAATTCTCAGGATTACCACCTGTAAGAGAAGTGGAGTTTACGATTGATCTCCTTCCGGGGACCAGTCTTATCTCACTTCCATCTTATAAGATGGCACCAACGGAGTTAAAGTAATTGAAAATGAAGTTAGAGGAGCTGGAAAGCAAGAGATTCATTCTCCCAAGCATGTCCCCATGGGCAGCACCGGTTTTGTTCGTGAAGAAGGTAGATGAAATTCTTCAGCTGTGTGTTGATTATCGTAAGCTTAACCAAGTTACGATAAAGAATATATATTCACTTCCACACATTGATGACCTGTTTGACCAATTGAGAAGAGCTCAGTGGCTCTCCAAGATTGAATTGCGGTCAGGATATCACCAGTTGCGAGTTCGAAAGGAGGATATTCCGAAGACAGCCTTCAGAAGCAGATATGGTCACTACGAATATGTAGTCATGCCTTTTGGTCTAACGAATGCACCAGCGGTCTTCATGGCTTTGATGTATCATATATTTCAGCAATATCTGGATTATTTTGTTGTGGTGTTTGTCGATGACATATTGGTGTATTCAAGAACAAGGGCAGAGCATGAGTAACACTTGGAGATAGTGTTGGAAATCTTGAGAGACAATCAGTTGTATGCCAAATTATCAAAGTGCGATTTTTGGATACAAGAGGTACACTTTTTGGGCCATGTTGTTTCTAAGAAAGGTGTTTCAGTGGACCCAGAAAATATATAAGCTGTTCTTTCTTGGCAACTACCGAAGAATGTCTTTGAGATACGCAGTTTTCTTGGTCTAGCTGGTTATTATCGATGCTTTTTGCATGACTTATCATGACTAGCCTCGCCTATGACAACATTGAAAAAGAAGAACAATGTATTTCAATGGATTGACGAATTTCAGAGATCTTTTCAAGAGTTAAAGGCTCGTCTTACATCAGCACCCATCTTGAGCTTTCCAGAATCAGGACAGGGGTATGTGGTGTATTGTGATGCTTCAAAATCAGGGTTGGGCTGTGTTCTCATGCAAGGATACCATTTTGTTGCTTATGGGTCAAGGCAGTTGAGGGTGCATGAGAAGAATTACCCAACACATGACTTGGAATTGGCTGCAGTCGTCCATGATTTGAAAACATGGAGACATTATATCTTTGGTGAGAAATTTACTGTGTTTATGGATCACAAAAGCTTGAAACACATTTTCTCACAATGATATTTGATCTGAGGTAGAGAAGATGGATGAAGTATCTTCAAATGTTCGACTTTTACTTGATGTATACACTGGGTAAGGGCAATTCGGTGGCCGATGCATTAAGCAGGAAGTCGTATGATCAGTTGGAGAAAGAAGCTTCAGACGAATGGCAGTTGATGTCAGTCTTAGCCGACATACATGTGGAATGTGAAAACCAAGGTGATGTTGCGGTTTTCTTTTCAGCTATTCTTGTTCCTGATTTGGTGGAGAGAGTAAAGGAGGCACAGGCATCCGATCTCGACTGTGTTGCAATGAGTTCAAAACTCAATAGTGGGGAGACCATTAAGGGATGGAATCTGGATAGAAGTTCAGTTCTACGGTTTTGAGATCAGATAGTTGTACCTTTAACTTCTCAGGAACAACTCCTTCATTCTTACCACCATTACCGATGGGCTATACATCCGGGCACACAAAATATGTACAAGGCATTGAAGACACAATTTTGGTGGAGAGACATGAAAAGGAAGGTGGCAGAGTTCCTCTCACGATGCTTAACTTGTCAGCAGGTTAAAGTGAAGCATCAGAGACCAGCTGGTATGTTATAGTCCTTACCTATCCCAGTGTGGAAATGGGAGCAGACAACAATGAATTTTGTTACAGGTCTTCCAAGAATGGTCTGGAAACACGATGCCATCTGGGTGATAGTGGATCGTCTAACCAAGTCGGCCCATTTCATCTCGATTCGTGAAACTCATACGGTGGAAGATCTTTCAAAAATCTATATCTGGGAAGTGGTAAAAAGACATGGTGTACCAGTGTCTATAGTCTTAGATAGAGATTCGAGGTTCACATCTCGTTTCTAGAAATCATTACAGCAATCCCTGGGGACTCAGTTGACGATGAGTACGACGTATCATCCTCAGACAAATGGACAATATGAGCGGACGATACAAACGTTGGAAGACATGTTGCGGTCTTGTGTAATGGATTTTGGTGGCTCATGGAAGGAGCATATACCCTTAGTGGAGTTCTCATACAATAACAACTATCAAGCCGCGATACGTATGGCTCTGTTTATGGGCTTCCTTGTCGATCTCCACTATGCTGGGTGGAAACTGGTGAAACATCACTAGTCGGGCCGAGCCTTGTCCAAGAAACAACAGAGAAGATCCAGTTGATTAGAAAGAGGATGGAGACGGCTCAATGTCCTCAGAAATCTCATGCAGATCACCGTTGCAGACCGTTGGCGTTCGTTGTGGGTGATCATGTCTTCTTGAGGATCTCTCCAAGACTTGGACATCGTCAAGTTGGGAAGTAGGGAAAATTATCTCCTCATTACATAGGACCTTTTGAGATAATGGAATGGTTTGGAGAGGTGTCATATCGGTTAGCATTACCACCACGGTTCAGTGCAGTGCATAATGTGTTCCATGTATCTCAGTTGAAGAAGTATCAGCCTGATCCTGACCATGTGATCAGATGGGATCACGTTGACCTAGAGTCGGATGCTTTGTTGGTACATATTCCGGTGCAGATCATGGATAGGTAGGATAAATTCTTTCATGGAAAAAGCATTGGTCTAGTGTGGGTTTTGTGGCAACATGGTCAGATACAGGAGGAAACTTGGGAACGCGAGAAAGAAATGAAAGAGCAGTGGCCAGAACTCTTTCAGGAAAGTGATGGTTTTATACTTTCCGAGGACGGAAAGGCCAATGGTGGGGAGAATGTAGTACCCCAGGTTTCTGGTAAGTAACCCTTGTTTTATGCTTTTTAAGTGCATGAAGTTTATGGGAGATTATTGGGGAAAGTTTGGGAGACTTTTAAAGTGTAAAAGGGAAAAAATGTGGGGATGCACGGGCTGCGCATGGTTTGCCCAAACTGTGCAGAAGCCATGTAGGTGGTGGTCTCTTGGATAGAAGAGAGCACACGGTGTGCGCATGGTTTGGGAAAACCGTGCGATGAGGCCGTGCGTGAAGGATGGCCGAGGCAGAAGCTAACAGACGGTTAGTGCACGGTTTGTCAAACCGTGCGGACTAACCGTGTAGTCACTTAAATTTAGATCCTAAAATTGTGGATCTATCTCGTTTTGCCTTTAATTGCCTTGTTTAAAGCCCCTAAGCGGCCCTAACTCGGTATTACTCTCCCTTGAAGGTCAGAGGACTCCTCCCAGGTGTTCCGGAGGCGATTCAAAGGGTTCTCTTGGCGAATTGAAGCTGAAGTCTTAAGGTATGTCATCATTCTTGATCGTTTCTTAGATCTACTTAGATATACTTCTCCTCTTCTCTCGTTTTATTATATCTACACCCATTATGGGTAGATATAAGGGTGTGGATTCCAAATATGACAAGATTTAGTCTTGGTTGTGTTAGGAGGAGAGATCTAAGGAGGATTCTTGGAGTTTTGACCCAGCATTCTTGAGCGTTCTTCGTCCGTTGCTTGGTTTCACCCTTTTTGTTGAGGTAGGTGGATTCACTCTCGACTCCTCTTGCTAGAATTGGTTGGCTTAGTTTCAAATTGGTTATTTGAATGGTATTGTTTGTGAAAATCATGGAATAAATCTTCTTTAGGTATGATTTATGGTTTGATGAAATTGTGAAATCTTGGTGAGTTATAGTGAAAAGTGATTTGGATATTTGAATTTAAAATGTTGATTTTAAATTATGAAATTTCTGAATTTTTAATTGGTTTTATGAGAAATGGGATTTTAATAAAAAGGGGTGTTTTATTGAAATGGTTTGTGATTGAAATGATTTTGATGGATTTGGGTTTTCAATAAGAAGGGAGTTTTATTGAAATGGTTGAAAGGTTTTGAACACACTTGGTTTTGGGCATGGACTTGCATGGGTTGTGGTGTGTGTTCATATGAATTGGGATGGATAAGGGAGAGAAGTCCCCCCATCAAAAGGTTGGGATGGATAAGGTCATGAAGTACCCCCGTCAAGGTAGTTCATTAAGTGACAACTTAGTGGAAGGATAACTCACCACTCACGAGTATAGGGAGGTCTGGGTTGCATGCAAGATTGATTTCACGGGTTGTGAAATGGTTGGGTATGCCAAAACGGGATGTTTGTGAAATGGCTTGAAAATTTGTTTGGTTATTTTATAGAAAAATAACGTGTTGGAAAGGATGGTTTTAATTGCACTTTGATACTTTTTCACATGGATGGTTTTGGAAAACTAGTTTATAGTTAGTAAAAACTACTTTGGTGAAAATGCTCTATATAAACTGTTTTTATATAAATGTGGCTAACTCTTCTATCCTAGTGGCGTGAGTTGTGAAGTCATTTATGACAACCTACTGAGTTTTATACTCACCCATGCTTTGGAACTTTGGTGATTTTGCAGATGTTGTATTCTGAGACACAAGTAAAGGTAAAACATCTCATTACTAGTGGCTTGTGGTGATGTTTGGGAGATTCTGTGGAGCTTGGAGCTTGCGGACCACTATGTCGTGGCATCTGTTGGGAGTCTTGGGTTGTTTTCTTTCCGCTGTGTACTTTGATGTTTTGTTGGTCTTCCGCTGTTGTGTACTTTGATGAGGTTTATTATAAATGAAGTTGTTTATTGGTCTTCATTTGTTCATGCATCATATAGTTAATGGTTAATGGATAGGTTTATTTTCTTAAAGGGTAAATCGTACCCCAATTGTATTTGAAACCCTTTGGCATTTATTGCCAGCCTTTGGCGTCTTGGGGATGTCACTTAAGGCCCAGTAATGACTCGTTACACTCTCAAGCCAATGAGAATTGGCGGGTCATTACAATATTATACATAAAAGGAAAGTATAAATACATCAAAAACAATAAATAGCGGTGAATAAGACATATCTCATAGAAATAAATGTGAGATAATAAAACCCTTACCTTATGTCTAAAAGTGTTCCACACTTGTACTTAACGTCCTGTATGATGAAATTAAATTAATTAATAATTTAAATAATAACCTCTTAAACATTCATTTTATTTAGTATAATCTTATTAAGTTCATTCATATCCTTTTTGAAGAGTTATAAGATTCAATTTTGTCGTTCGAGAGTGTTCATTTCTTTAGTTTTTATGATTAGTTCACTTGTATACATGTACAAAAGATCATATAAAATGGAAATAGTTATCCATAATTGAAATTATATGTTATTAATGAACTTAAAGAATATTTAATGATCTTATATATCCTTTTTTCTAAATATAAGGATGATTCATTAGATAAATCATTAAAGTAAACCATTTATATTATTTTGGCATTTTTTTCGATCATCACAAACTAATTTTGTCTTATTAATTAATATTATGTATATATACTAGTTGTAGAACATTAAATAATTTGTAATATATATATTAAATTCTGGTTTGACCATAAAAATGGTTTCATGACTATCTTTAAAGGTGAAACTAAAAAATAAAAACTCGTCGTCCACAAAGGTGGTAAATCGGCACCTCACATATGATATTTTCATTTGTAGAATAAAAGGGGGGAAGAGAAGAGAATTAATGGATAATATACCATTAACATAATAAAATTTCATTATATAAATATGATGGAGTTATTATGTCACTTTGGGAAGGGGAGGTGAGGGAAGTATAAGAAACAAAATGAAATTGAAACATATATATATATATATTGTTTTACCTCTTGAGTGTTGCCTCCTTGAAAACCTCCTTAAGGGACTTGAAAATGGTCTTTTGGTGAGACCAGAAAGACCATAATGTGGGGGAGAGATTTGGAAGATTAAATGGGTATAATATAAGTAATCTTCAAGGCTTTGAAGTTGTGATTAGAATGAGTGGTGAGTGGTGAGTAGTGATATTTATAGTTGAGGAGAGGGTTTTTTTTAATTATTTAATTATTTTGTTTATTATTTTGGATCAAGATTATGAATAGTGATGATTATTATGACTAAATATAGTAAATAATTCATGTGAGTTTGAACCAATGGGTGATTACCTCATCCATAAATCATCCATGACTCAATAATTCATGTATTTGGCTAAAATGTTAAATACAAAAAATTATTGTATTTCACTATTCATAAAAAATTCAACTATTTCAGAAAAATCTCAAAAATTCACCCTAACCATTTTTTGATGTGTAAAATTTAAAAATGGACTCCATTTTATGAAAACAATTTTCCAAATATGAGAAATTTATTTTTTTAATTAAAATCATCATTTATTCGAAAAATGTCGATTTTAAAATTATAACCGATTTTATAACACTTTGGAAAATTAATTAAGGTCTCATAAAATTATATTATAATTATAAGACCAAAAAATATTAATTCATGAATCTATTTTATGAAAAAAAATATCTTTGAAACCATTATATTAATTATAAAATTGTAAATAAATATTTACGCTTTACAAAACACAAACTCTTAATTTATCATTTTTAAAACATTTGATTACTTATGCCATGATATAAATATATGATATTTTATTTTACAAGATACCCAAATTTTATTTTCACTTTCATAGTTGATTTTACTATTCAAATCATAAATAGACTATTAATATAACGAAAATGACAGTTTTATAAAAATTGGGGTTTTTCACTATTCACTGGAAAATAAATATTTTTATAAAAATACCAAAATTTCACCCTAAGATAATTTTGAGATTCCTCTTTTTAAAATGAATTTTATTTTGTTTAATATAATTTATTAAAGTGTCAAAACTTAATTTTTAAACATGTGCGCCATTAATAGGCGGTAAAACCACATTTTAGAAAATTTATCTTTTTATGCTTAAAATTAGATTTATTCTTATCTTAAGACTATCAAACTTATTTATTGAATTTAAAAATATTTTATTGAATATGTAATATTTAAATTTCATTAAGATCTTTTAATAATAGTGATTAATTTAATATAAAATTACATTATGGTCATAATTATATATATATATATATATTTTATAAAAAAATATCCTTTATGTTCAATTGGTTTTCATTTTAATTCATAATTAATTGGTAATAAATGAATTCATGTGTAAACTATATTTTAATAATTTACTTAATTCCTTCTATTCCCTCCATTCTAATGTGTAACACCCCAAGCTTCCACGGTATGTTTCACTTTGAATAATATAGTAGCGTGTGTTGTACGCAACTTCGAGTTATAACACACCACAACCAATCAAACTAGCCGTTATGAATAGTAATACCCAATTTTTGAAATTTTATAAATTTTATCTTTCAAAATGGACTTCATTTTTGGATTCGGAATATCAAAATTAGCTTAGGGTGAAATTTTGGTGCTTTTTGGATAACTTTCTTATTTTGATGAATAGTGAAAATTACTAAATTTTAATTAAAAACAAAATTTTTAATTGAAATAATTAATAGTGATAAATTATGAATTTGAGTGGTTTTAAAGTATATTTAGAATATATTTTTACTATTTAATACAATGTTGGTCATTGTACGTAATTTTACATTTAAACCAGACATAAATAAGTGTCAATCTTTTGATAGTTATTATTTCTTAAAAACACGCTATTTGTTTTGACAACGGGAATTAATTTTTAAATTAATTAATGCAACTTATATGTTTTGAATTTGGTAAAATAGAAATAATTTTTGAATTCATAATATCAAATATATCTTAGGCCGAATTTTTTGTATTTTTCTGAAAACTTTCAATTTTTGATGAATAGTGAAAAATAATGAGTTATAGTTTAAAACTGAATTTTTATTTAAATAATTATTTATTTTATTTAAATTTAATTAAGGTAAAAATAGATAAATAATACCTATATAATTTCAATGTAATTCATTGAAGTTAGTTTAGAATAATTTTAGATATATAAAAATTTTATTGAACTTTGCACCATCTTTTACCCACCTCCTAGGAGAATTTGGAAATTTACATAAAAATAAATTTTACCGCTTTTGTGAGTGGAATTTCAAAAATCCGAGAGACACGGTTAATATCAAGGAGTAAAATGTGGTTCAATAAGATAAAAATAATTTTTGGTGAATAATAACTTTTTTCTTTTATTTACCACGGTTAAAAGTAAATAGGGTAATTAAGGGTAAAAATGATATTAATATTACCCTAAAACATGTCTTAATTCTATTGGACAAGTGTATCTCAACCAAAAACAACCTTAGGAATAAAATATTATCATTTAGGTCCACTTGGATTAGATTAGGACATTTATTATTATTTAATTCAAAGAAGAGTTAAAAGAGTTAAAATCAATGTTTAACAACTAAAACATTTTTAATATAGGATTTTTCATAAGATAAATTCGATTATAAATATTAATTAGAAAGATAAAAATATTTCCTACATCATGGTATTTTATTTATAATTTTTAGACATTAAATAAATAAATTTATTTATGACACAATGATGATGCAGTAATTACCTTATTCATGAAAGAATCAAATAAATGGTATATAAATATTAAAATAAATATAATTTCAAAGTTTTTATGACATATACGAATTTTCTAGGTGAATATGACATGTTAGGATTGATTAAATGTAATTTGTTTGAAGTAATCATGTTGTTATTATTTTAATAAAAAACAAATACCAAATAGTGTCAAAATTGACATAAAATAGTTTTTAAAACAAATATTATATTATTAATTGATATAGTGCTCCTAAAAATCTAAGGTTATGAAACAATACTTATATAATAATATATATGACATTAATGAACCAATTGGGGTTCTATTTTCAGTATATAGTAAGTTTATTAACCATATATTGTAAGAATATAAGAATACACGGTAAAAGTTAAATTGTTTAACTTAGAGTTAAATCTAAATGATAAGGTTAAAATGGTAATCTGAACTTGTCTAAAACCTATTGGTTGAGTTTTTTTAGACCTATAACCACATTAGACTTTAAATAATCAACTTTGGAGCCATTATAAACCTAATATGAATTTATTATAAAATAATATTTTAAGTTTTTCCTAAGGTGCCCCTCACCCCTCTTATAAAAGGGCACCCCCCCATTCTCTCTAATTCACACCTTCTAAGACATTTGGATCGGCCAAACCCTGCCCAAATACCCTCTCAAATATCCTCCCTTCAACCTAGAGGCCTTAGTTTTATCATAAAGCCAATCTATGGATCCCTTTTGATCAAATCAAAAGGAATAACCCGAAGAAGAGGTAATGATTTCACCACCCTCTTTCAAGTTTCTTTCTTCTTCCACTTCCTTTTTCTTTGTTGTTTCTATTATAAAATAATAACTCCAGTATATTATATATGCTGTAATGTTATTATAATTATGGTACAACAAAATTCATTATTATATCCACCCTTTGAATGACATGTCACCATAGGTGCGTACGTACGGCTTACCGTCTCCACGACGCGATGAGATTCATTTCCAAGTTCACAATTCATCGACGATTATAAAAAATATATATTACTAATAAGTATGTAATATATGAAATAATAATGCTACTGAAGATATATATATTTATATATATAAGTATTTATGTACTTACATATATCTTATTCACTTACTTCCGTTCAATACTATATGAAAACGGAAACAGCGTTTATGCGTACGTACGAAGTACCGTCTCCATAAACGGTGTTTTCCATTTCATATATACGTCTATTATAAATTTTTATATTCTAAATATATATGATAAATAAATCATGTTTTATATTCTGGAATTATTTAAATCATGATCTAAGTGATACAATCAAGAGTAACAAGTTAAAACACGTACGATAAAGAAAGCGATTATTACCCGAATTATTAATATAACATGGAAATTATTATTAAATGGGTAGTATAAAGTCATAAATGAATAATTTATGATATCATAAATATTAATATGGTTCTGTTATAATTTAATAACATACTATAGTCTTCATACAGGAGGCTAAACATACCCTCGACGAAAGGAAAGTGCAAGGTAAGGGGTTTTAATCTCACCCCTTATTCCCATGAGATTCATGCCATATTGCCACTATTACCTTTTGTGTGGTGTATGTACTTCCAATAATTATATTCTTTATGTAATAAAATTTAATTTATGTGTATTTACATATTCATTGTATGATACCTCTTTCATGGGGTGTATGTTTCGTATGTTACCAAATTGGTAAGGGTTAATTTCACAATCTCTTTATTATCCGAGCTTGTTTTTACGTAAGTATCTACTGGGAAATATTTATTATCCATGTTCATGTTTTATGAAAGAGTTTTCAAAGTGATTATTTTAAGGGAACTTTTTACTAAAACATCATTTCAAATGTTTTAAATATTTATTCTTCTAAATCTTTCTCATTAATGTCCATGTCTTCAAAATGGTTTTTAAGGATTTATTTATATGGACATCAATGTTTTTAAAATGTTAATTCCATTCAAAAGTTTCAAAGTGGTATGGGACACTTTTATTAAAAAATGTATTTAAATGACTTTTTTTCTAAATCACGTGACTTTTAAATGTTTTCATGAAAAAAGGGGTATTTCTCTCAAAGAGTTTTACAAATCATTTTCATCTCTGTCAAAATCCTTTAATGGATTTTAAACTTGTTTTGAAGTTGATTTATCATGATACAAATCTTTCATATTGTGTTGAAGGTTTTGTGATATGTTTGACTATGGATGTGTTATTTTTATACCATTCATGGTTTATGGGTAATGTATGGACATTTCATATTCTAGTTTTAATACGAATGTTTATGTTATGTTTAGATCTTTTCATATGAGGAATGCATTGGAATTAGTAAGTGATGGGTGGAGGCCGCTATAACTCCTCGATGAATCGGTAGGTCTCATGAGACAAACTAGTGTCTTAGAACGAGGCCTTGACAAAATCTTATTTGTAGTCTTGGCACGAGGCCTTGGCTAGTTGGTTATTATAGTCTGACATTATGCATTCCATCATTATGAAAGTGGTTATTGATATTGCATGTGATTATTCGACTAGTAGAATATCCATGTGAATAAGTAAATGGCATTATTTCATTTTATCTTGGCCTTATTATTTTGAAGTTCAAGTTTAAAAGGCTTTTGTTTTAGTTATACATTGCCTTAAATGTTTATGTTTATTTATGAAAGTTTCCGCTATATTATTATCCATACTGAGCATCTGAGCTCACCCCTTTCTATGTTTTATTTTTCCCAGGATTCCAAGAAGTGTATTGTGATTGATATGCAGGGTTAAGACAAGGGAATAATGGCATTCATAAATGATTATTTATGTTGTTTTGTATGTTATGAAGTGTAATGTAACATTCATGTATGTAATATATTTTCCAAGACTACTAAACCGATCGGTCCTTCGGGACTTGATTACTTGTAATCATGCAAATGTATTAAAATAATGCACCGACTCTGGGTAACTGGGGTCAGGGCGTTACAATTGGTATCAGAGGAAGTTTAGAAATAACCTTGGAAACTAGATTTAGATAAACTCTGATTAGAGCACATTACCCTAAGATAGACTTTGAGGATTATTATAGAAGAACTTACTAGAATTTTGGTATTGTAGAGATTTTGTGAGTTTTCTGAGTAATACATCCCTGTCTGGATACGAGCAGGTAGAGGCGGCTCTGGCACAGATGTACCTAGGGGTAAAACCCAAAAAACAACACTTTGAGCTAGACTCGAACGAGAAATCGTGCATGACAACGGGCCTTGCTTCACTCTTGGTTACGAAACTCTCCGGGGATATGTTTAGGATAATTCTCATTTTCTTTACAAACCGCTATAAAGGGTTTATGAGTATATACCTCCTCAAAGAAAATATTTTTGTGATTATGGATTATATCCACAAACTGTTCAATTTATGTTAGGTATTTTACATGTTTGGAATTATGAATTGTGATTCATAAAATGACTTAGTGTATGCCATTGTTTAGAAATGGCGCCCAGTAGAAGGAATGAGAACTCCAACAATACGTATGATCCAAAGAGTAAGAAGGGTCATATCATTCATGGTATTAAGAAAAAATTTAGAAAGGAAATAGTCTCCCACATATTATCATCATATGAATAAATAGTATCAAAAGATCAGTAAAGAACTCTCTGAATCATATGGCTTTGAAGGGAAACCAGAGAAGAAAAGGATGGTAGAAAGAAATATGGATAAAGGGAATAAGGGAAAGAAGGATTTTCCAATATGTGATAAATGTTGAATGAATCACCTTGGTAAATTATTGAAAGGAATTGGAGTTTTTTTATAAGTGTGGAGAAAAAGGACACCAATTACGTTATTGCAAGGGTAATAAAAAGTTTTCAAATGTACAATTCTTCATCTGAAAGGAGTTGGGACACTACGCAAACCAATGTCCAAATCATCAGAGTATGCACCAAATGATGCTATTGGATAATAATAAAGTTATGATACTACCACGAATGAAGAGGAATGACTAGTGTTTTTATGTTGTTATTAAAGAATTATTTCATTTGAGTGTTGTATCAACGATGTACTAGTTATATGAATTATGAAGATAAATAAGGATTGTACTGTAGTACTATTTCATTGAGGATTTGAGATATTATGGTGCTATGAAAAGTGACTCAATAGCAAGTTAAACTTTTTTTTTGAAAATACATGGTTGAAGTAAAGGTAATCCTTAATATGGTCTTGATACTAAGGTAATAATTTTTGAATAAGAGATGGTTGATTTGGATGAATTATATTGGATATTCTTGACTACCTTGGCACTGATTAATGGTTTGTTTATTTCATCATTGTTGGAATATTCAAAGTTTTTGGATATAAGGAATATATCTAATATTCTATAAGGAATAAGGGAGCATGAATGTAATAAATAAAGTTTTATGGTAATTTAGGGTGTTACCATATTTTAAAAGAATACATGATGAATGTGTTCAAATGCTATTACGTGAAAAAAGGATCTTCATTGTGTTTACCTACCTTATAAATTTTGGACTTTGATTTTGGGCAAAAATATTTTGGATAAGTCTAGTTTGAGATTATTTTTGGATTTCCATAAAAAGGACAACCCGGAGGTTGGGCGACAACCCGTCGCGTCCGGAAAGGCCGTAAGACTTGAACCTACAACCGAAGGGCGATAAAGGTGTATCACCTACCACTAGCCCACGTGATGTCCTAGATTGAATAATGTAGTTTTTTTAAAGGGTCTGATATGTGAATTATAAATTCATTATTTTTGGAACCCTATATGATTTTGATAAATAGAATATATATATATATATATATATTAAATCTTTTAGAGTGAAATATGAGTTTGTAGTAGGAATTAGTTGAAGGATGAAACTCTATTTGTCAAGTATATATAAATATATACATACATATCTATATATATATATATATATATTTCCTCTTATTTTATGGATAAATTAATTATTAAAATTTAGGGAAGAGATCTTAAAACCAAATTTTTTTATCCTAATACCTTACATTTTGTTGAACCGATGGTATTTTAAATCATCATAAATTGGTGGCTTTGAGGCCCACAATTCTACAATTATTTGTGATTGATGACCTCAATCACTCCCTATAAATATTTACGTTTTCCCTAAAATTATTTTTCTATAATTTCCAAAAATGTTTTTCTAATCGAGATCACAATTTGGTGGTGACCCTTTCATTTCTCTTTTCCTCTTATTAAGACTAAATTTTATTAACCCAATTTCCGATGTGGGTTTTCCCACAAAGATATTTTCTATTTTCAACCTTTTATTTTCAAAGAACTATTTCAAATTACTAGGACACAATTTATTGAAGGAGGGGAGACTGTAACACCCCAAGCTTTCACGGTAAATTTCACTTTGAATAATATAGTAGCGTGTGTTGTACGGAACTTCGAGTTATAACACACCACAACCAATCAAACTAGCCGTTATGAATAGTAATATCCAATTTTTGAAATTTTATAAATTTTTTCTTTCAAAATGGACTTCATTTTTGGATTCGGAATATCAAAATTAGCTTAGGGTGAAATTTTGGTGCTTTTCGGATAACTTTCATATTTTGATGAATAGTGAAAATTACTAAATTTTAATTAAAAACAACTTTTTTAATTGAAATAATTAATAGTGATAAATTATGAATTTGAGTGGTTTTAAAGTATATTTAGAATATATTTTTACCATTTAATACAATGTTGGTCATTGGACGTAATTTCACATTTAAACCAGACATAAACAAGTGTCAATCTTTTGATAGTTATTATTTCTTAAAAACACACTATTTGTTTTGACAACGAGAATTAATTTTTAAATTAATTAATGCAACTTATATGTTTTGAATTTGGTAAAATAGACATCATTTTTGAATTCATAATATCAAATATAGCTTAGGCCGAATTTTTTGTATTTTTCTGAAAACTCTCAATTTTTGATGAATAGTGAAAAATACTGAGTTATAGTTTAAAACCGAATTTTTATTTAAATAATTATTTATTTTATTTAAATTTAATTAATATAAAAATATATACATAATAATTATATAAGTTCAATGTAATTCATTGAAGTTATTTTAGAATAATTTTAGATATATAAAAATTTTATTGAACTTTTCACCGTCTTTTACCCATCTCCTAGGAGAATTTGGAAATTTACATAAAACTTAATTTTACCGCTTTTGTGAGTGGAATTTCGAAAATCCAAGAGTCACGGTTAATATCAAGGAGTAAAATGTGGTTCAATAAGATAAAAACAATTTTTGGTGAATAGTAACATTTTACTTTTATTTACCACGGTTAAAAGTAAATAGGGTAATTAAGGGTAAAAATGATATTAATATTACCCTAACACATGTCCTAATTCTATTGGACAAGCGTATCTCAACCAAAAACAACCTTAGGAATAAAATATTATCATTTAAGTCCACTTGGATTAGATTAGGACATTTATTATTATTTAATTCAAAAAAGAGTTAAAAGAGTTAAAATCAATGTTTAACAACTAAAACATTTTTAAGATAGGGTTTTACATAAGATAAATTCGATTATAAATATTCATTAGAAAGGTAAAAATATTTCCTACATCATGGTATTTTATTTATAATTTTTAGACATTAAATATATAAATTTATTTATGACACAATGATGATGCAGTAATTACCTTATTCGTGAAAGAATCAAATAAATGGTATTATAAATATTAAAATAAATATAATTTCAAAGTTTTTATGACATCCACAAATTTTCTAGGTGAATATGACATGTTATGATTTATTCAATGTATTTTTTTTGAAGTAATAATGTTGTTATTATTAAAAAAAAACAAATACCAAATAGTGTCAAAATTGACATAAAATAGTTTTTAAAACAAATATTATATTATTAATTGATATAATGGTCCTAAAAATCTAAGATTCGGCCAAAAGACTTATATAATAATATATATGACATTAATGAACCAATTGGGGTTCGATTGGCAGTATATAGTAATTTCATTAATCATATATTGTAAGAATACAAGAATACGCGGTAAAAGATAAATTATTTAACTTAGAGTTAAATCTAAATGATAAGGCTAAAATGGTAACCTAAACTTGTATAAAACCTATTGGTTGAGTTCTTTTCGAGCTATCCCCACCTTAGAATTTAAATAATCAACTTTGGATCCATTAGAAACCGAATATGAATTTATTATAAAATAATATTTTAAGTTTTTCCTAAGGTGCCCCTCACCCCTCTTATAAAAGGGCACTCCCGCTTCTCTCTAATTCACACATTCTAAGCTATTTGGCTCGGCCAAACTGACGTGAACCATGAAGAAGGCACCGAGTAGATTTCTTGGGTGGAGGAATTGGATTTTCAAGGCCCAATAACGCGAGGAAGATTAAAGAGGTTGAATGCTTCAATGGGCGCTCATCTTGCTTCATTAAAGGCCCAATGGGTATTACCTTGCATGGATGGATAAAATGGGCCTATTATCTCACTTATTCAAGCCCAATCATGATGTTTAATGGTTGGCCCACATGGTTGCATGAATTTGGAAGCCTTATCCACATGGAGGATTATAGAAATGGCATCTTTGGGCACCAAAGTCAAATCTGGTGGGCTATGCACTCAAATTCAATTCCGGTGGGCTATAGTTGGAAAGTTGTGTGCTACTTTTCCAAGAATTCTTTGATAGACTTTACCTTTTTTACTTTAAGGGGACAAGGTAGGAATAGTCTTTATGACTTTATGATATTAGGCCGTTAACATTTTATGTCACCCCTTCGCTATAAATAGCCACCCCATGACATTGTAATCTCATTCAAGATTTTAATTGAGAGCTTATGTTTTGTTTCTCTCCGTTTTGTGAGGATTGTTCCAAATTTCCCTTACTCTTGTTCATTCTTGCCTTGTCAATCTACAAGTTAGATTGGTGATCCAAGATCACAAATCCCCCAATTCTGTGCCTCAACCCAAGTGCGTTGTTGTGTGGATTGGCCATCACAGCCCTCCCTTGAGTGCGTTGTCTAAGTAGTAGGTCACGCTCCATATAACGTTGATTGACTACTTGCTTCCACTATCCATACCCTTCACCCGTCACTTATCCCCAAACCGCATCCGTCATCCGCCGCCCTATGCCGTGAAGATCGGGCCACCCCGTGCGTCTCGCATCAGTTGGTATCAGAGCTTCGGTTGACACGGTAGGCACCTATCCCTTCTTTTACATTTGTTTTACCCATTCCTCTCCTTATCCTTCTATATCATCCACCCATTTAAAAAAACCCCATTTATTGAAAACCTCCAAAATTGGCCTACATTGTGCAAGTTTGAAATATTATTTCATTGATCCAATTATTCATCAATCTTCTTTTCTCATTACGTGATTTGTATCCAGCAAAAAAAAGAGTCAAATTCTCTCAAATAATCATTTTGTGCTTTTCAATATTAAGCACATCCTTTCTTTGAGAGATTTAAAAAAACGTCTTACTATCCATTCATCATCTTGTGCTTTAAAACTCCAAGAAAAACACTTTTTGGGGAGAATTGACAAAAAAAATGTGAAAAAAGCGGATACAATTACTCCATATTCGTGCTTTTCAATATTAGAACTTTCCATTTCAATATTGGCTCATATTGTTATTAATTTTTCTCATCTTTCACAATCAGGAAAAACCCACACACCACACCTTTCCACCCATTTCCACCTTTTACCCTTATTTCAACCCCCTTTTCCACCCTTTACCATTTTGTTACATTTTACCACTCAAACGGGTTGTGTGAAACCATCCTCCGATGCAATCTTGGTTTGAGAAGGATTGGTGGCACGTGATCACTCCAAACAAGGTATTATATTTCATAAGAGTTTGGGATTTGAATTGAGTGTTGAGTGGAGAGAAATAAATAAAAAAAACAGTATTGTGTGTGTGAGTGTGTACATTTCATTGTGTGTGTGTGTGTGTAAATCTCGCGTGTGTGTGTATCATTGTAAGTGTGTGTGTGTACCCTTGTGTGTGTGAGTAAATCTTGAATGCGTGAGTGTGTATCCTTGTGTGCGTGAGTGTGTACAACTTGTGTGTGTGCGTATGTGTACATCTTCTCGTGTGTGAGTTTGTGTGTGTTTCTCCCCGTGTGTGTGTGTATTTGTGTTTGTGTTACACATCATGGCAGAAGACCGTGGGAATAAAATTGCTCATGTTAGCGATGAAGCAAGTCAAAGTAGATCTCCCACACCCGAAGCTACACAACTCCAAATGAAAGCTTTGGTGAGCCACTTCGAGAGGCTTCTTGATCGAAAGTTGGAAGTGCTACATGAGAGGATTGACAACCTGGAGAATCAACCAAGCCCGAGGATGATCCATGAAAACCAGCGGCAAGCTCAGGCACCATGTCCCCCCCACATCATAGAGGAGGAGATAGAAAACTTTGATGGTGATTTAGAGGATTTCCCACAAAGGAGGAGGTTGTACCAACAACCAAGAGGAGGCCAAAGAATACCACATGACGATGAACTACTTGGTGGGATCAAGGTGAAGGTCCCTTCATTTCAAGGGAAAAGCGATCCGGAAGCATACTTGGAGTGCGAGATGCGGATCGAGCGGGTTTTTTCATGCCATGCATATTTTGAGGAGAAAAAAGGTCAAACTTGCTTCCCTTAAATTTTCTGATTATGCTTTAATTTGGTGGGATCAAATGCAAAAGTAAAGGGTAAGATATGGTGGACGCCCTATCAACACTTGGGAGGACATGAAGCTTGCCATGCGGAAACGGTTTGTTCCCACACATTACCATAGAGATCTCCACAACAAACTTCAACGCCTCACCCAAGAGAGTAGGAGTGTAGAAGACTACTACAAGGAGATGTAAATTGCCATGATTCGAGCAAACATCGAGGGGGATCCGAAGGCAACCATGGCACGGTTTTTACATGGTCTCAATTGGGAGATTGCGGATTAAGTGGAGATGTACCACCATGTGGAGATACAAGACATGATCCACCAAGACACCAAGGTAGAACAAAAAATCAAAATAAGGAGCAATGCGAGGAAGCCCACTACCCCATTCACACCCTAGAGAAATCCGAGGAAGGACATTGGAGAATTGTCAAATCCAAAAGAGGTGGTTGATAGCAAAAATGACAAGGTAATTCTTCCACCTAAGAAACCTACTTTTGAGGCTAACCAAGCAAGTAATTGGGATATACGTTGTTTCAAATGTCAAGGAAGGGGTCACATTGCTAGTGAATGCCCAAACCGTCACACCATGATCATCAACAATTATGGAGAATGGGAGACTGGTGGAGAGAGATCCGAAGAGGAGGAAGATGAATCTCCAAAAATTGAAAATGGAGAATTTTCAGAAGATGGTGATATTCTTGTCACTAGAAGAGTTTTAAGTGCACAAATGAATGTTGGAGAAAAGGAGCAGCGAGAGAACCTTTTCTATACACGATGCAAGATCAATGGGAAGGTATGTAGTGTCATTGTTGATGGTGGAAGTTGTAGCAATGTGGCGAGCACTGAGTTGGTGGAGAAGTTGGGACTCCCGACTTTAAGGCATCCAAATCCATACCGACTTCCATGGTTGAATGATTGTGGGGAGCTGAAGGTCACCAAGCAAGTGAAGGTATTGTTCACCATCAGTAAGTACACAGATGAGGTTTTTTGTGATATTGTTCCTATGAAGGCCTGCCATTTGTTGTTGGGAAGACCATGGCAGTACGATCGACATGTTACTCATGACGGTTTCTCAAATCATCACTCTTTTATACTCTGAGGGAAACCTATAACCCTCAACCCCATGTCCCCCAAGAAAATTTTGGAAGATCACATTTTGAGAGAAAAGAAAAAAATGAGTGATAAAGAAAAAAAGAGTGAAAATAAAAAAGGTGAGAATGAGGGAAATAGAGAAAATGAGAGAGGAGAAGAAATTGAGAGCAAAGAAAAATCAAGAGGGAAAAAGAATTTGAGTGAAGAGATAAGTGTGACGTTGGAAAAAAAGAGTGAGGTTAAGGAAGTTTTGTTTTCACAGAAAACCCTCATAGTACTCATGTACAAAGAGGTATTGCTAAATACTAATGACTTATCCCCTTTTCCAAATGTTGTTGAGTCCTTGTTGCAAGAGTATGATGATGTCTTTCCAGAAGAGGTGCCACTGGGTTTGCCACCCATTAGAGGTATTGAGTATCAAATTGACCTCATACCCGGAGCATCACTACCGAACTGCCTTGCATATCGCACCAACCCAGAGGAGACAAAAGAAATTCAAAGGCAAGTTCAAGAGCTATTGGATGTGGGATATGTCAGAGAGAGCCTAAGTCCTTGTGCCGTACCAGTGCTTTTAGTACCAAAGAAGGATGGAACATGGAGAATGTGCATTGACTGTAGAGCCATCAATAACATCACAGTCAGGTATCGTCATCCTATACCTAGGTTAGATGACATGCTAGATGAGTTAAATGGCTCTACAATTTTCTCTAAAATTGATTTAAGAAGTGGCTACCATCAAATTATGATGAAAGAAGGAGAAGAGTGGAAAACAACATTTAAGACAAAACATGGACTTTATGAATGGATAGTCATGCCCTTTGGTCTCACCAATGCACCTAGCACATTTATGAGGTTAATGAATCATGTCTTACGTTCCTATATTGGGAAATTTTTGGTAGTTTACTTTGATGATATTCTGGTATATAGTAGGACTTTGCATGAAAATGTAGATCACTTAAGAAGAGTCCTAGAGGTGTTAAGGAAAGAAAAATTGTTTGGAAACATTAATAAGTGTGAATTTTTCCTTGATAAGATTGTTTTCCTTGGATTTGTTGTGAGCGGCAATGGAGTTGAAGTTGACACAAAGAAGATCAAAGCAATTCAGGAATGGCCAACTCCAACCTCCGCTGGGCAGGTAAGAAGTTTTCATGGGCTTGCTAGTTTTTACAGGAGATTTGTGAAGGACTTCAGCACACTATCAGCGCCATTGAATGAGTTGACCAAGAATAATGTTCCTTTTAAATGGGGAACAACTCAAGAGAAGGCCTTTCATTCTCTTAAGGAGAGACCCACCCACGCCCCTCTACTTGCACTTCCAGACTTCGGTAAGACCTTTTAAATTGAATGTGATGCAAGTGGAATTGGCATAGGCAGAGTACTCATGCAAGAAGGTAAACCTATTGATTTCTTTAGTGAGAAGTTAAATGGCCCAACTCTAAACTATGCTACATATGATAAAGAGTTGTATGCATTGTTTAGAGCTCTAGAAACATGGAAACATTATATTTGACCTAAAGAATTTGTGATCCATTTTGATCATGAGGCTCTTAAATACATTAGGAGCAAACATAAACTAAATAGGAGACATGCTAGATGGCTGGAATTCATTGAATCATTTCCATATGTCATCAAGCATAAAAAGGGTAAAGAAAATACTGTGGCCGATGCACTTTCACGTAGATATTCTCTTTTATCCTTGTTGGATTCAAAACTACTTGGTTTTGAATACATTAAGGATTTATATGCCACTGATAGTGATTTTAGTGAACCATATGAACATTGTAAACCTGGATTTAGTTGGGAAAATTTCTATTTACATGATGGGTTCTTATTTCGGATGGATAAGCTTTGCATTCCCAATTGCTCTATTCGTTTACTTTTACTAAAGGAGTCACATTCTGGTGGGTTAATGGGAAATTTTGGTGTTGCAAAAACTTTAAGCGTTCTTAGTGAACATTTTTATTGGCCTAGGATATCTAGAGATGTTGAATTTTTTTTGGGAAAGTGCATTGTTTTCCATAAATCCAAATCAAAACTGAACCCACATGGACTATATCTTCCTCTCCCAATCCCCAACACCCCTTGGGAGGACATATCAATGGACTTTATTGTGGGGTTACCACGGACTAAGAGGGGGAGAGATTTCATTTTTGTTGTGGTGGATTGGTTTTCTAAAATGGCACATTTTATTCCCTGTCACAAAACAGATGATGCCACTAACATTGCACAATTTTTCTTTCAAGAAGTAGTCAAACTCCATGGGATGCCAAGGACGATTGTGTCAGATCGTGACACAAAATTCCTCAGTTACTTTTGGAAGACCTTGTGGAGAAAACTGGGCACGAAGTTAATATTTTACACTACTTGTCATCCGCAAACCGATGGACAAACGAAGGTGGTGAATCGGACACTATCATCCCTTTTGAGAACAATTGTCAAGAAGAATCTTAAGAATTGGGAGGAGTGTCTACCCCATGTGGAATTCGCATATAACAGGGCCAAGCATTCCACTACTCAATATTCTCCATTTTAAATTATTTACGGCTTTAACCCCCTTTCCCCTATTGATATAGTGTCGTTGCCTTTACAGGAATCAACTAATATGGATGCGAAAGGGCGTGCAGAATTCATAAAGAAACTCCATGAAAAGGCAAGGGAAAATATTGAGCGGATGACCCAGAAATATGTTGATCGTGCAAACAAGGGTCGCAAGCAAGTGCTGTTCGAACCTGGTGACTTAGTCTGGATTCATATGCGTAAAGAAAGATTCCCCGACAAGCAGAAATCAAAACTCATGCCTCGAGGAGACGGACCTTTCCGAGTGCTTGAAAAGATTAACAACAATGCTTACAAGATAGCTCTCCCAGGTGAGTATGGTGTAAGTGCCACTTTCAATGTTTATGATCTTTCTCCTTTTTTGGGTGTAGAGGATGAAGAGTCGAGGAAGACTCCTTTTCAAGAGGGGGAGGATGATGCGAACTATGCGGAAGGCACCGAGTCGATTACTCGGGTGGAGGAATTGGATTTTCAAGGCCCAATGACGTGAGGAAGATTAAAGAGGTTGAATGCTTCAATGGGCGCTCATCTTGCTTCATTAAAGGCCCAATGGGTATTACCTTGCATGGATGGAGAAAATGGGCCTATTATCTCACTTATTCAAGCCAAAGCATGATGTTTAATGGTTGGACCACATGGTTGCACGAATTTGGAAGCCTTATCCACATGGAGGATTCTAGAAATGGCATCTTTGGGAACCAAAGTCAAATCCGGTGGGCTATGCACTCAAAGTCAATTCTGGTGGGCTATAGTTGGAAAGTTGTGTGCTACTTTTCCAAAAAGTCTTTGATAGACTTTACCTTTTTTACTTTAAGGGGACAAGATAGGAATAGGCTTTATGACTTTATGATATTAGGCCCTTGACATTTTATGTCACCCCTTGGCTATAAATAGCCACCCCATGGCATTGTAATCTCATTCAAGATTTTAATTGAGAGCTTATGTTTTGTTTCTCTCCGTTGCTTGAGGATTGTTCCAAATTTCCCTTGCTCTTGTGCATTCTTGCCTTGTCAATCTACAAGTTAGATTGGTGATCCAAGATCACAAAGCCCCCAATTCCGTGCCTCAACCCAAGTGCATTGTTGTGTGGATTGGCCATCACACCCCTCCCTTGAGTGCGTTGTCTAATTAGTAGGTCACGCTCCATATAACGTTGATTGACTACTTGCTTCCACTATCCATACCCTTCATCCGTCACTTAGCCCCAAACCGCATCCGTCATCCGCCGCCCTACGCCGTGAAGATCAGGCCAACCCGTGCGTCTCGCATCACAAACCCTACCCAAATACCCTCTCAACTATCCTAACTTCAACCTAGAGGCCTTAATTAGATCATAAAGCCAACCTAATGAGCCCTTTTGATCAAATCAAAAGGAAGAACCCGAAGAAGAGGTAATGATTTCACCACCCTCTTTCAAGTTCCTTTCTTCTTCCACTTCCTTTTTCTTTGTTGTTTCCATTATAAAATAATAACTCCAGTATATTGTATATACTGTGATGTTATTATAATTATGGTACAACCAAATTCATTATTATATCCACCCTTTGAATGAAATGTCACCATAGGTGCGTACGTACGACTTACCGTCTCCACGACGCGATGAGATTCATTTCCAAGTTCACCATTCATCGACGATTATAAAAAATATATATTACTAATAAGTATGTAATAGATGACATAATAATGATACTTGAGATATATATTTATATATATAAGTATTTATGTACTTACATATATCTTATTCACTTACTTCCATTCAATACTATATGAAAACGGAAACAACGTTTATGCGTACGTACGGACTACCGTCTCCATAAACGGTGTTTTCCATTTCATATATACGTATATTATAAATTTTTATATTCTAAATATATATGATAAATAAATCATGTTTTATATTCTGGACATAATTAAATCATGATCTAAGTGATACAATCAAGAGTAACAAGTTAAAACACGTACGATAAAGAAAACTATTATTACCCGAATTATTAATATAACATGGAAATTATTATTAAATGGGTAGTATAAAGTCATAAATGATTAATGTATGATATCATAAATATTAATATGGTTCTTTTATAATTTAATAACATACTATAGTCTTCATACAGGAGGCTAAACATACCCTCGACGAAAGGAAAGTGCCAGGTAAGGAGTTTTCATCTCACTCCTTATTCCCGTGAGATTCGTGCCATATTGCCACTATTACCTTTTGTGTGATGTATGTACTGCCCATAATTGTATTTTTTATGTAATAAACTTTAATTTATGTGTATTTACATATTCATTGTATGACACCTCTTTCATGGGGTGTATGTTTCGTATGTTACCAAATTGGTAAGGGTTAATTTCACAATCTCTTTATTATCCGACATTGTTTTTACGTAAGTATCTACTGGGACATATTTATTATCCATGTCCATGTTTTATGAAATAGTTTTCAAAGTGATTATTTTAAGGGACCTTTTTACTAAAACATAATTTCAAGTGTTTTAAATATTTATTCTTCTAAATCTTTCTCATTAATGTCCATTACTTCAAAATGGGTTTTAAGGATTTATTTATATAGACATCAATGTTTTTAAAATGTTAATTCCTTTCAAAAGTTTCAAAGTGGTATGGGAAAATTTGATTCAAAAATGTATTTAAATGAATTATTTTCTAAATCGTGTGTCTTTTAAATGTTTTCATGAAAAAAGGGGTATTTCTCTCAAAGAGTTTTATAAATCATTTTCATCTATGTCAAAATCCTTTAATGGATTTTAAACTTATTTTGAAGTTGATTTATCATGATACAAATCTTTCATATTGTGTTGAAGGTTTTGTGATATGTTTGACTGTGGATGTGTTATTTTTATACCATTCATGGTTTATGGGTAATTTATTGACATTTTGTATGCTAGTTTTAATACGAATGTTTATGTTATGTTTAGACCTTTTCATATGAGGAATACATTGGACTTAGTAAGTGACGGGTGGAGCCTGCTATAGCTCCTCGATGCATCGGTAGGTCTCATGAGAAAAACTAGTGTCTTCGCACGAGGCCTTGACAAAATCTTTTTGTAGTCTTGGCACGAGGCCTTGGCTACGTGGTTATGATAGTCTGGCATTATGCGTTCCATCATTATGAAAGTGGTTATTGATATTGCATGTGATTATTCGACTAGTAGAATATCCATGTGAATAAGTAAATGATATTATTTCATTTTATCTTTTCCATATTATGTTGAACTTCAAGTTTAAAAGGCTTTTGTTTTAGTTATACATTTCTTTAAATGTTTATGTTTATTTATGAAAGTTTCCGATATATTATTATCCTTACTGAGCATCTGAGGTCACCCCTTTCTATGTTTTATTTTTCCCAGGATTCCAAGAAGTGTATTGTGATAGATATGCAGGGTTAAGACAAAATAATAATGGTGTTCATAAAGGATTATTTATGTTGTTTTGTATGTTATGAAGTGTAATGTAACATTCATGTATATAATCTATTTTCCAAGACTGCTAAACCGATCGGTCCTTCGGGGCTTGATTCTTTGTAATCATGCCAATGTATTAAAATAATGCACCGACTCTGGGTAACTGGGTTCGGGGCGTTACAGTTGGTATCAAAGGAATTTTAGCAATAACCTTGGAAACTAGATTTAGATAAACTCTGATTAGAGCACATTACCCTAAGATAGACTTTGAGGATTATTATAGAAGAACTTACTAGAATTTTGGTATTGTAGAGATTTTGTGAGTTTTCCAAGAAATACATCCCTGTATGGATACGAGCAGGTAGAGGCGGATCTATCACAGATGTACCTAGGGGTAAAACAAAAAAACACCACTTTGATCTAGACTCGAATGGGAACTGGTGCACGACAATGGCCCTTGCTGCACTCTTGGTTACGACACTCTCGGGGGATATTCTTAGGATAATTCTCATTTTCTTTACAAACTGCTATGAAGGGTTTATGAGTATATACCTTCTCAAAGAATTTTTTTTTGTGATTATGGATTATATCCATAAACTATCCAATTTATGTTAGGTATTTTACATGTTTGGAAAATGAATTGTGATTCATAAACTGACTTAGTGTATGACATTGTTTAGAAATGGCTCCCATTAGAAGGAATGAGAACTCCAGCAATACGTATGATCCAAAGAGTAAGAAGGGTCATATCATTCATGGTATTAAGATAAAATTTAGAAAGGAAATAGTCTCCCACGTATTATCATCATATTAATAAATAGTATCAAAAGATTAGTAAATAACTCTCTGAATCATATGGATTTGAAGGGAGGCCAGAGAAGAAAGGGATGGTAGAAAGAAATATGGATAAAGGGAATAAGGGAAAGAAGGATTTTCCAATATGTGATAAATGTGGAATGAATCACCTTGGTAAATGATTGAAGAGAATTGGAGTTTTTTATAAGTGTGGAGAAAAAGGACACCATGTACGTGATTGCAAGGGTAAGAAGATGTTTTCAAATGTACAATACTTCATCTAAATGGATTTGGGACACTACGCAAACCAATGTCCAAATCATCAGAGTATGCACCAAATGATGCTATTGGATAATAATAAAGTTATGATACTACCACAGATGAAGAGGAATGACTAGTGTTTTTATGTTGTTATTAAAGAATTATTTCATTTGAGTGTTGTATCAACGGTGTACTGGTTATATGAATTATGGAGATAAATAAGGATTGTACTGTAGTACTATTTCATTGAGGATTTGAGATATTATGGTACTATGAAAAGTGACTCAATAGGAAGTTAAACTTTTTTTGAAAATACATGGTAGAAGTAAAGGTAATCCTTAATATGGACTTGATACTAAGGTAGTAATTTTGGAATAAGAGATGGTTGATTTGGATGAATTATATTGTATATTCTTGACTACCTTGGCACTGATTAATGGTTTGTTTATTTCATCATTGTTGGAATATTCAAAGTTTTTGGATATAAGGAATATATCTAATATTCTATAATGAATAAGGGAGCATGAATGTAATCAATAAAGTTTTATGGTAATTCAGGGTGTTACCATATTTTAAAAGAATACATGATGAAGGTGTTCACATGCTATTACGTGAAAAAAAGGATCTTCATTGTGTTTACCTACCTTATAAATTTTGGACTGTGAGTTTGGGCCGAAGTATTTTGGATAAGTCTAGTTTGAGATTATTTTTGAATTTCCATAAAAAGGACAACCCAGAGGTTGGGCGGCAACCTATCACATCCGGCAAGGCCGCAAGACTTGAACCCACAACCGAAGGGTGACAAGGGTGTATCACCTACCACTGGCCCATGTGATGTCCTAGATTGAATAATGTAGTTTTTTAAAGGGTCTGATATGTGAATTATAAATTCATTATTTTTGGAACCCTATAAGATTAGGATAAATAGAATATATATATATATATATATTTTAAATCTTTTAGAGTGAAAGATGAGTTTGTAGTAGGAATTAGTTAAAGGATGAAACTCTATTTGTCAAGTATATATAAATACACACACACACACACACACACATATATATATATTTCCTCTTATTTTATGGATAAATTAATTATTAAACTTTAGGGAAGGGATATTAAAACAAAAAATATGTTATCCTAATACCTTACGTTTTGTTGAACCAATGGTTATTTAAATCATCATAAATTGGTGGCTTTGAGGCCCACAATTCTACAATTGCTTGTGATTGATGACCTCAATCACTCCCTATAAATATTTACGTTTTCCCTCTAATTATGTGTCTCTAATTTCCACCAATGTTCTCCTAATTGAGATCACAATTTGGTGGTGGCCCTTTAATTTCTCTTTTCCTCTTATTAAGACTAAATTTTATTAACCCAATTTCCGATGTGGGTTTTCCTACAAAGATATTTTCTATTTTCAACCTTTTATTTTCGAAGAACAATTTCAAATTGCGAGGACGGAATTTATTGAAGGAGGGGAGAATGTAACACCCCAATCTTCCACGGTACGTTTCACTTTGAATAATACAGTAGCGTGTGTTGTACGCAACTTCGAGTTATAACATACCACAACCAATCAAACTAGCCGTTATGAATAGTAATACCCACTTTTTGAAATTTTATAAATTTTATCTTTCAAAATGGACTTCATTTTTGGATTCATAATATCAAAATTAGCTTAGGGTGAAATTTTGGTGCTTTTCGGAAAACTTTCATATTTTGATGAATAGTGAAAATTAATAAATTTTAATTAAAAACAACTTTTTAATCGAAATAATTAATAGTGATAAATTATGAATTTTAGTGGTTTTAAATTATATTTAGAATATATTTTTACCATTTAATACAATGTTGGTCATTGGATGTAATTTTACATTTAAACCAGACATAAACAAGTGTCAATCTTTTGATAGTTGTTATTTCTTAAAAACACGCTATTTGTTTTAACAACGGGAATTAATTTTTAAATTAATTAATGAAACTTATATGTTTTTAATTTGGTAAAATAGACATCATTTTTGAATTCATAATATCAAATATAGCTTAGGCCGAATTTTTTGTATTTTTCTGAAAAGTCTCAATTTTTGATGAATAGTGAAGAATACTGAGTTATAGTTTAAAACCGAATTTTTATTTAAATAATTATTTATTTTATTTAAATTTAATTAAGTTCAAAATAGATACATAATACCTATATAAGTTCAATTTAATTTATTGAAGTTAGTTTAGAATAATTTTAGATATATAAAAATTTTATTGAACTTTTCACCGTCTTTTACCCACCTCCTAGGAGAATTTAGAAATTTACATAAAACTTAATTTTACCGCTTCTGTGAGTGAGATTTTGAAAATCCGAGAGACACAGTTAATATCAATGAGTAAAATGTGGTTCAATAAGATAAAAATAATTTTTGGTGAATAGTAACTTTTTACTTTTATTTACCACGATTAAAAGTAAATAGGGTAATTAAGGGTAAAAATGATATTAATATTACCCTAACACATGTCCTAATTCTATTGGATAATTGTATCTCAACCAAAAACAACCTTAGGAATAAAATACTATCATTTAGGTCCACTTGGATTAGATTAGGACATTTATTATTATTTAATTCAAAGAATAGTTAAAAGAGTTAAAATCAATGTTTAACAACTAAAACATTTTTAATATAGGGTTTTACATAATATAAATTAGATTATAAATATTAATTAGAAACATAAAAATATTTCCTACATCATGGTATTTTATTTTTAATTTTTAGACATTAAATAAATATATTTATTTATAACACAATGATGATGTAGTAATTAACTTATTCATGAAAGAATCAAATAAATGGTATTATAAATATTAAAATAAATATAATTTCAAAGTTTTTATGTCATCCACGATTTTTCTAGGTGAATATGACATGTTATTATTTATTCAATGTATTTTTTTGAAGTAATCATCTTTTTATTATTTTAACAAAAAACAAATACCAAATAGTGTCAAAATTGACATAAAATAGTTTAAAAAAAAATATTATATTATTAATTGTTATAATGGTCCTAAAAATCTAAGGTTCGGACAAAAGACTTATATAATAATATATATGACATTAATTAACCAATTGGGGTTCTATTGGTAGTATATAGTAAGTTTATTAACCATATATTGTAAGAATACAAGAATACACGGTAAAAGTTAAATTATTTAACTTAGAGTTAAATCTAAATGATAAGGTTACAATGGTAACATAAACTTATATAAAACCTATTGGTTGAGTTTTTTTCGACCTATCCCCACCTTAGACTTTAAATAATCAACTTTGGAGCCATTATAAATCGAATATAAATTTATTATAAAATAATATTTTAAGTTTTTCCTAAGGTGCCCCTCACCCCTCTTATAAAAGGGCACCCCCCCTTCTCTCTAATTCACACCTATTAAGCCATTTTTGTCAGCCAAACCATACCCAAATACCCTCTCAACTATCCTCACTTAAACCTAGAGTCCTTATTTGGATCAGAAAGCCAACCTAAGGAGCCTTTTTGATCAAATCAAAAGGAAGAACCCGAAGAAGAGGTAATGATTTCACCACCCTCTTTCAAATTCATTTCTTCTTCCACTTCCTTTTTCTTTGTTGTTTCCATTATAAAATAATAACTCCAGTATATTCTATATACTGTGATGTTATTATAATTATGGTACAACCAAATTCATTATTATATCCACCCTTTGAATGACATGTCACCATACGTGCGTACGTACGGCTTACCGTCTCCACGACGCGATGAGATTCATTTCCAAGTTCACCATTCATCAACGATTATAAAAAAAAAATATTACTAATAAGTATGTAATATATGAAATAATAATTATACTGTAGATATATATTTATATATATAAGTATTTATGTACTTACATATATCTTATTCACTTACTTCTGTTCAATACTATATGAAAACAGAAAAAACGTTTATGCGTAAGTACGGACTACCGTCTCCATAAACGGTATTTTCCATTTCATATATACGTATATTATAAATTTTTATATTCTAAATATATATGATATATAAATCATGTTTTATATTCTGTAAGTATTTAAATCATGATCTAAGTGATACAATCAAGAGTAACAATTTAAAACACGTACGATAAAGAAAGCGATAATTACCCGAATTATTAATATAACATGGAAGTTATTATGAAATGGGTAGTATAAATTCATAAATGAATAATGTATGATATCATAAATATTAATATGGTTCTGGTATAATTTAATAACATACTATAGTCTTCATACAGGAGGCTAAACATACCCTCGACGAAAGGAAAGTGCAAGGTAAGGGGTTTTCATCTCACTCCTTATTCCCATGAGATTCATGCCATATTGCCACTATTACCTTTTGTGTGGTGTATGTACTGTCCATAATTGTATTATTTATGTAATAAACTTTAATTTATGTGTATTTACATATTCATTTTATGATACCTCTTTCATGGGGTGTATGTTTCGTATGTTACCAAATTGGTAAGTGTTAATTTCACAATCTCTTTATTATCCAAGGTTGTTTTTACGTAAGTATCTACTAGGAAATATTTATTATCCATGTCCATGTTTTATGAAAGTGTTTTCAAAGTTATTATTTTAAGGGAACTTTTTACTAAAACATCATTTCAAATGTTTTAAATATTTATTTTTCTAAATCTTTCTCATTAATGTCCATGTCTTCGAAATGGTTTTTAAGGACTTATTTATATGGATATAAATGTTTTTAAAATATTAATTCCTTTCAAAAGTTTGAAAGTGGTATGTGACACTTTGATTCAAAAAGTTCTTTAAATTAATTCTTTTCTAAATCATGTGACTTTTAAATGTTTTCATGAAAAAAGGGGTATTTCTCTCAAAGAGTTTTACAAATCATTTTCATCTATGTCAAAATACTTTAATGGATTTTAAACTTGTTTTGAAGTTGATTTATCATGATACAAATCTTTCATATTGTGTTGAAGGTTTTTTGATATGTTTGAATGTGGATGTGTTATTTTTATACCATTCATGGTTTATGGGTAATGTATTGACATTTCGTATGCTAGTTTTAATACGAATGTTTATGTTATGTTTAGACCTTTTCATATGAGGAATGCAATGGAATTAGTACGTGACGGGTGGAGCATTCTATAGCTCCTCGATGCATCGGTAGGTCTCATGAGACAAACTATTTTCTTGGCACGAGGCCTTGAAAAAATATTATTTGTAGTCTTGGCACGAGGCCTTGGCTACTTGGTTATGATAGTCTGGAATTATGCATTCCATCGTTATAAAAGTGGTTATTGATATTGCATGTGATTATTCGACTAGTAGAATATCCATGTGAATAAGTAAATGGTATTATTTCATTTTATCTTTTCCATATTATGTTTAAGTTCAAGTTTAAAAGGCTTTTGTTTTAGTTATACATTGCCTTAAATGTTTATGTTTATTTATGAAAGTTCCTGCTATATTATTATCCTTACTGAGCATCTGACTTCACCCCTTTCTATGTTTTATTTTTACAAGGATTCCAAGAAGTGTATTGTGATAGATATGCAGGGTTAAGACAAGGGAATAATGGCGTTCATAAAGGATTATTTATGTTGTTTTATATGTTATGAAGTGTAATATAACATTCATGTATGTAATCTATTTTCCAAGACTGCTAAACCAACCGGTCCTTCAGGACTTGATTCCTTGTAATCATGCCAATGTATTAAAATAATGCACCGACTCTGGGTAACTGGGGTCAGGGCGTTACAGTTGGTATCAGAGGAAGTTTAGCAATAACCTTGGAAACTATATTTAGATAAACTCTTATTAGAGAACATTACCCTAAGATAGACTTTGAGGATTATTATAGAATAACTTCCTAGAATTTTGGTATTGTAGAGATTTTGTGAGTTTTCCGAGCAATACATCCCTGTCTAAATATGAGCAGGTAGAGGAGGCTCTGGCACAGATGTACCTAGGGGTAAAAACCAAAAACACCACTTTGAGATAGACTAGAACGGGAACTGGTGCACAACAACAGGCCTTACTGCACTCTTGGTTACGACACTCCTGGGGGATATGCTTTGGATAATTCTCATTTTCTTTACAAACTGCTATGAAGGGTTTAGGAGTATATAACTCCTCAAAGAATTTTTTTTGTGATTATGGATTATATTCATAAACTATTCAATTTATGTTAGGTATTTTACATGTTTGGAATTATGAATTTTGATTCATAAACTGACTTAGGGTATGCCATTGTTTAGAAATGGCGCCCAGTAGAAGGAATGAGAACTCCAGCAATACGTATGATCCAAAGAGTAAGAAGGTTCATTTCATTCATGGTATTAAGACAAAATTTAGAAAGGAAATAGTCTCCCACGTATTATCATCATATGAATAAATAGTAACAAAATATCATTAAAGAACTCTCTGAATCATATGGCTTTGAAGGGAAGCCAGAGAAGAAAAGGATGGTAGAAAGAAATATGGATAAAGGGAATAAGGGAAAGAAGGATTTTCCAATATGTGATAAATGTGGAATGAATCACCTTGGTAAATGATTGAATGGAATTGGAGTTTTTTATAAGTGTGGAGAAAAAGGACACCAAGTACGTGATTGCAAGGGTAAGAAAAAGTTTTCAAATGTACAATGCTTCATCTAGAAGGAGTTGGGACACTATGCAAACCAATGTCCAAATCATTAGAGTATGCACCAAATGATGCTATTGGATAATAATAAAGTTATAATACTTCCACAGATGAAGAGGAATGACTAGTGTTTTTATGTTGTTATTAAAGAATTATTTCATTTGAGTGTTGTATCAACGATGTACTGGTTATATGAATTATGGAGATAAATAAGGATTGTACTGCAGTACTATTTCATTGAGGATTTGAGATATTATGGTACTATAAAAAGTGACTCAACAGCAAGTTAAACTTTTTTTAAAATACGTGGTTGAAGTAAAGGTAATCCTTAATATAGTCTTGATACTAAGGTAGTAATTTTGGAATAAGACATGGTTGATTTGGATGAATTATATTGGATATTCTTGACTACCTTGGCACTGATTAATGGTTTGTTTATTTCATCATTGTTGGAATATTCAAAGTTTTTGGATATAAGGAATATATCTAATATTCTATAAGGAATAAGGGATCATGAATGTAATCAATAAATTTTTATGGTAATTCAGGGTGTTACCATATTTTAAAAGAATACAAGATGAAGGTGTTCACATGCTATTACGTGAAAAAAAGGATCTTCATTGTGTTTACCTACCTTATAAATTTTGGACTGTGAGTTTTGGCAGAAGTATTTTGGATAAGTCTAGTTTGATATTATTTTTGGATTTCCATAAAAAGGAAAACCCGGAGGTTGGGCGGAAACCCGTCACATCCGGCAAGGCCGCAAGACTTGAACCCACAACTGAAGGGCGATAACGGTGTATCACCTACCACTAGCCCACGTGATGTCCTGGATTGAATAATGTAGTTTTTTAAAGGGTCTGATATGTGAATTATAAATTCATTATTTTTGGAACCCTATATGATTAGAATAAATAGAATATATATATATAGATATTTTAAATCTTTTATAGTGAAAGATGAGTTTGTAGTAGGAATTAGTTGAAGGATGAAACTCTACTTGTCAAGTATATATAAATACATACATATATATATATTTCCTCTTATTTTATGGATAAATTAATTATTAAACTTTAGGGAAGGGATCTTAAAACCAAAAATGTGTTATCCTAATACCTTACGTTTTGTTGAACCGATGGTATTTTAAATCATCATAAATTGGTGGCTTTGAGGCCCACAATTCTACAATTGTTTGTGATTGATGACCTCAATCACTCACTATAAATATTTATGTTTTTCCTCCAATTATGTGTCTCTAATTTCCACCAATGTTCTCCTAATCGAGATCGCAATTTGGTGGTTACCCTTTCATTTCTCTTTTCCTCTTATTAAGACTAAATTTTATTAACCCAATTTCCAATGTGGGTTTTCCCACAAAGATATTTTCTATTTTCAACCTTTTATTTTCGAAGAAAAATTTCAAATTGTGAGGACGCAATTTATTGAAGGAGGGGAGAATGTAACACCCCAAGCTTCCACGGTACGTTTCACTTTGAATAATACAGTAGCGTGTGTTGTACGCAACTTCCAGTTATAACACACCACAACCAATCAAACTAGCCATTATGAATAGTAATACCCTCTTTTTGAAATTTTATAAATTTTATCTTTCAAAATGGACTTCATTTTTGCATTCGGAAAATCAAAATTAGCATAGGGTGAAATTTTGGTTCTTTTTGGATAACTTTCATATTTTGATGAATAGTGAAAATTACTAAATTTTAATTGAAAACAACTTTTTTAATCGAAATAATTAATAATTATGAATTATGAATTTGAGTGGTTTTAAATTATATTTAGAATATATTTTTACCATTTAATACAATGTTGGTCATTGGACGTAATTTCACATTTAAACCAGACATAAACAAGTGTCAATCTTTTGATAGTTATTATTTCTTAAAAACACGCTATTTGTTTTGACAACGGGAATTGATTTTTAAATTAATTAATGCAACTTATATGTTTTGAATTTGGTAAAATAGAAATCATTTTTGAATTCATAATATCAAATATATCTTAGGCCGAATTTTTTGTATTTTTCTGAAAACTGTCAATTTTTAACGAATAGTGAAAAATACTGAGTTATAGTTTAATACTGAATTTTTATTTAAATAATTATTTATTTTATTTAAATTTAATTAAGGTCAAAATAGATAAATAATACTTATATAAGTTAAATTTAATTCATTGAATTTAGTTTAGGATAATTTTAGATATATAAAAATTTTATTGAACTTTTCACCGTCTTTTACCCACCTCCTAGGAGAATTTGGAAATTTACATAAAAATTAATTTTACCGCTTCTGTGAGTAAAATTTCAAAAATCCGAGAGACACGGTTAATATCAAGGAGTAAAATGTGGTTCAATAAGATAAAAATATTTTTTGGTGAATAGTAACTTTTTACTTTTATTTACCACGGTTAAAAGTAAATAGGGTAATTAAGGGTAAAAATGATATTAATATTACCCTAACACATGTCCTAATTCTATTGGACAAGTGTATCTCTACCAAAAACAACCTGAGGAATAAAATATTATTATTTAGGTCCACTTGGATTAGATTAAAACATTTATTATTTTTAATTCAAAGAAGACTTAAAAGAGTTAAAATCAATGTTTAACAACTAAAACATTTTTAATATAGGGTTTTACATAAGATAAATTCGATTATAAATATTCCTTAGAAATATAAAAATATTTCCTACATCATGGTATTTTATTTATAATTTTTAGAAATTAAATAAATAAATTTATTAATGACATAATGATGATGCAGTAATTACCTTATTCATGAAAGAATCAAATAAATGGTTTTATAAATATTAAAATAAATATAATTTCATAGTTTTTATGACATCCACGAATTTTATAAGTGAATATGACATGTTAGAATTGATTAAATGTATTTTGTTTGAAGTAATAATGTTGTTATTATATAAAAAAAAACAAATACCAAATAGTGTCAAAATTGACATAAAATAGTTTTTAAAACAAATATTATATTATTAATTTATATAATGGTCCTAAAAAACTAAGGTACGGCCAAAATACTTATATAATAATATATATGACATTAATGAACCAATTGGGGTTTGATTGGCAGTATATAGTAAGTTTATTAACCATATAATGTAAGAATACAAGAATACACGGTAAAAGATAAATTATTTAACTTAGAGTTAAATCTAAATGATAAGGTTAAAATGGTAACCTAAACTTGTCTAAAACCTATTGTTTGAGTTTTTTTCGACCTATCCCCACCTTAGACTTTAAATAATCAGCTTTAGATCCATTATAAATCAAATATGAATTTATTATAAAATAATAGTTTAAGTTTTTCCTAAGGTGCCCCTCACCCCTCTTATAAATGGGCACTCCCCCTTCTCTCTAATTCACACCTTCTAAGACATTTGTCTTGGCCAAAACCTGCCCAAATACCCTCTAAACTATCCTACCTTTAACTTATAGGACTTATTTTGATCATAAAGCCAACCTAAGGAGCCCTTTTGATCAAATCAAAAGGAAGAACCCGAAGAAGAGGTAATGATTTCACCACCCTCTTTCAAGTTTCTTTCTTCTTCCACTTCATTTTTCTTTGTTGTTTCCATTATAAAATAATAATTCCAGTATATTCTATATACTATGATGTTATTATAATTATGGTACAAACAAATTAATTATTATATCCACCCTTTGAATGACATGTCACCATACGTGCGTACGTACGGCTTACCGTCTCCACGACGCGATGAGATTCATTTCCAAGTTCACAATTCATCGACGATTATAAAAAATATATATTACTAATAAGTATGTAATATATGACATAATAATGCTACTTGAGATATATATATTTATATATATAAGTATTTATGTATTTACATATATCTTATTCACTTACTTCCGTTCAATACTATATGAAAACGGAAACAGCGTTGATGCGTATGTACGGAGTACCGTCTCCATAAACGGTATTTTCCATTTCATATATACGTCTATTATAAATTTTTATATTCTAAATATATATGATAAATAAATCATGTTTTATATTCTGGAATTATTTAAATCATGATCTAAGTGATACAATCAAGAGTAACAAGTTAAAACACGTACGATAAAGAAAGCGATTATTACCCGAATTATTAATATAACATGGAAATTATTATTAAATGGGTAGTATAAAGTCATAAATGAATAATGTATGATATCATAAATATTAATATGGTTATGTTATAATTTAATAACATACTATAGTCTTCATACAGGAGGCTAAACATACCCTCGACGAAAGGAAAGTGCAAGATAAGGGGTTTTCATATCACCCCTTATTTCCATGAGATTCATGCCATATTGCCACTATTACCTTTTGTGTGGTGTATGTACTGCCAATAATTATATTCTTTATGTAATAAAATTTAATTTATGTGTATTTACATATTCATTGTATGATACCTCTTTCATGGGGTGTATGTTTCATATGTTACCAAATTGGTAAGGGTTAATTTCACAATCTCTTTATTATTCGAGGTTGTTTTTACGTAAGTATCTACTGGGACATATTTATTATCCATGTCCATGTCTTATGAAAGAGTTTTCAAAGTGATTATTTTAAGGGACCTTTTTACTAAAACATCATTTCAAATGTTTTAAATATTTATTCTTCTAAATCTTTCTCATTAATGTCCATGTCTTCAAAATGGTTTTTAAGGATTTATTTATATGGACATCAATGTTTTTAAAATGTTAATTCCATTCAAAAGTTTCAAAGTGGTATGGGACACTTTTATTAAAAAATGTATTTAAATGACTTTTTTTCTAAATCATGTGACTTTTAAATGTTTTCATGAATAAAGGGGTATTTCTCTCAAAGAGTTTTACAAATCATTTTCATCTCTGTCAAAATCCTTTAATGGATTTTAAACTTGTTTTGAAGTTGATTGATTATGATACAAATCTTTCATATTGTGTTGAAGGTTTTGTGATATGTTTGACTGTGGATGTGTTATTTTTATACCATTCATGGTTTATGGGTAATGTATGGACATTTCATATGCTAGTTTTAATATGAATATTTATGTTATGTTTAGAGCTTTTCATATGAGGAATGCATTGGAATTAGTAAGTGACGGGTGGAGCCCGCTATAACTCCTCGATGAATCGGTAGGTCTCATGAGACAAAATAGTGTCTTAGAACGAGGCCTTGACAAAATCTTATTTGTAGTCTTGGCACGAGGCCTTGGCTACTTGGTTATTATAGTCTGACATTATGCATTCCATCATTTTGAAAGTGGTTATTGATATTGCATGTGATTATTCGACTAGTAGAATATCGATGTGAATTAGTAAATGGCATTATTTCATTTTATCTTTGCCTTATTATTTTTAAGTTCAAGTTTAAAAGGATTTTGTTTTAGTTATACATTGCCTTAAATGTTTATGTTTATTTATGAAAGTTTCCGCTATATTATTATCCATACTGAGCATCTGAGCTCACCCCTTTCTATGTTTTATTTTTCCCAGGATTCCAAGAAGTGTATTGTGATTGATATGCAGGGTTAAGACAAGGGAATAATGGCGTTCATAAAGGATTATTTATGTTGTTTTATATGTTATGAAGTGTAATGTAAAATTCATGTATGTAATATATTTTCCAAGACTACTAAACCGATCAGTCCTTCAGGACTTGATTATTTGTAATCATGCCAATGTATTAAAATAATGCACCGACTCTGGGTAACTGGGGTCGGGGCGTTACATAATGGCTAGGTCACAATAATAATATTTAGTCATTTGTTTAAGCTCGGTGTTCTGTGTAATATAAGCTATCAAAGATGTTAAATTTTAAAAATAGATATACCTTAAAATATTGGGGTGTTACAAGGCGTGTACCCTAGATACACACAAATTGAGATTCATGATTTTTAACAGGATGTACACGCCCTGTAGTATCCCATTAATGGATAGAATTAAAAATTACATTAAATTGAAAGAATTTCAGTATCAAAACCTTATTTTATTGATTGACACACCATTAAGTGTTTGAAAATTTAATAATTGGTTTAAAGAATTTTAAATGCTCAATTAATTTATTATAAAATGCCATAAATGATGGGAATATCCAATAACACTCAGATGATCATTAATATAAAAATCAATTAATTAATGCAAGCATGTTCATCTTAAAAATAAATAATGAATAAATAAATTAGTTATGGGTAGTTACTTTTGTCTATTTATTGCATGTATGACCATCCATGAGTTTGAACAATACATGTGTATGCGTTTGATGTTTTAATTTAATTTATTGCACAGGTTTACAATTATTTATTCTTAAATTAAATATTATGGCCTTCATGTCTTCCCCCTCTCCATTATTATATAGGGAATGCATTCCCAATGATATTTATGTAATCCCCTTTTAAAAAATCCTTTGGTTCCCTCACCTACATGTGATTAATTAATACATTTAATTAATGGAGTATCCCAAGGCGTGTGGAGGCGGTTCAAGACATAACCATTATGATGCCAACTCAGGTGATACATAGGTGGACAGGTGGAATGCTATAACTCATGTTAAGACCAAAAATACGAGTTATTTCACCTAGTTTAAAGGTTGATTAAATACCCGCTCATTAAATAAACCATTAGATAAATATCATGAATAAGTAATTTAATTAATTATTTATTTCTGTCTATGGAATTATTTATTTTATGGATACAAGGCTGTGATCACATAAATAAATAAATTAATGTTCAATGATGGAAATTAAATAAATGAATTATGCGTAAATGTTTTATCCAATATGGTTAATTAATTAAGTAAAATATACTTAATATTAACAATACATCTAAAGGATAAAAAAAGATAAAATTTATGTATAATAAATTAAAATACATCAATTAAATATTTAGTCAGACTTAACCTTATACTACTTGATTGGGAATGAAACTCAATAGAACTAAGTGTTTGACTAACCCTTATTGAGACACTTACTTTTATAAGGGGAGTTCTTATGAAGGTTATGAGTTTAATTAATCATTTTACATCAAGATGAGTATCCCTTGCTAGACTTGGTGTAATTTGGAGGCAAGTGTTGAGAAAATAGAAGCCAGGATTTTAGGATAGGGGAGTCCACTCAATGGATCAAGGAGATGTAATCCCACATTTGGCAAAGACTTGCCTACCTAAATACCTTCAAATATATTGACTAACCCTTATTGGTGTTATGAAAAGGAGAATATGGATCATTTTCAATAGAATGTCATAGAAACTAGACATTCCATGTTCAATAACAAGGTCTATTGAGACTTGATAAAATAGTGGGAGATTTAATAATTAATAAAATCAATTAATTTATTATTTCTCACATAGTTTGTAATTAATAAAAATACTAATAATATTCTCTTTTAATTTTAGAATAAAATGGAAATCCTATCAACCACATTATCCCTATTATCAATATTAAATGAATACAACCTCCTAACTGACAATAACTTCTAGGAATAGTATAGACGCCTTCAGGTTGTTTTGTGCCAGGAACAGAAATCATACGTGCTAGAATCATCATTTCCTGATCCACTTGCTAAGGAGGCAAGTGATGAAGAGTTCCTAGTTTATGATAATCATATGAACGACATGGTGTATATTCAATGTTTAATTCTTTCATCTATGTCTAGTGAACTCGTGAATTCTCAAAAAAACTTGGATGCATAGAGCATAATTGAGCACCTCCGTGGTCTTTCTAGGAGAGAGAAAAATATGAATAATTTTAGATTTCCAAAGTGATATTTCATAGAAATCTTGGAGAGGATTCCCCAGCTGGGCCTCATGTAGTCAAGATCATTGGGTACATTGAGAGCTTAAAGGTTATAGGGTTTAAACTCTCCAAATAACTGGCCACCGATCTCATTCTGGAATCACTGATACAGATCTTCTCTAGTTTTGTTTTTAATTTTAATATGAACAACCTTGAGATGTATTTTCCAGATCTTCTTACTCTTATTCTCCAAGTAGATAAGTATACGAATCATGAAAAACCTTTCATCCTTATGGTGAATAAATGGAAAGGGAAAGTGAAGATCATTAAGCCCAAAGATTCTTCATGCCCTTATAAGAATAAGAAGATCAAGGGAAAAAGAAAGGGAACCTGATTCTGTTTGTTTCTCATGTGGCTAGAAGGGACACTGGAAGAAAAACTGCACCTAACCAAAGATGCAGGGGGAAGCTTCAGGTGCATTTTTTATTGAGTTCAATTTATTTATTTCTAAAAATTGGGTATTATATACAACTTTTGGTGCTCACATATGTATTAAAATATAAGAACTAAGTAAAATTAAAAATATATACCAAGGTGAGGTAGATCTATGAGCTGCTAAAAAATATAAACTTTCTACTACAGCTATTAGGGACTACCACCTCACATTTTCGACCAGAATGATCTTGGTTTTGGAAGGTTTTTATTATGTTCTATATATTACTAAAAACATTATTTCTTTATTTATATCAGATACAGATGGATTTATTTTTAAATTTAGAAATAAATGTTTCTTATTTTATAAAGATAACATTTTGTATAGTAAGACACATTTAAATAATAGTCTTTATGTGTTGGATTGCACAAAACAAGTAATGACAATCGATAATGAAGTTACATCACATGAATCATACCACACCCAACTTTGGCATCACCGGCTAGGTCATGAAAATGAAAATCACTTGACTAAATTACATCAAAATGAATATTTAGATTATTTTAAACTAAATACACTTGGTGTATGTCACACATGTTTATAAGAAACTATACTCAGACTGTGGTGGAGAATATCTTAATCAAGACTTCATTGATTACTTATGGGAGTTTGAGATTCCATCCCAACTCACTACTCCTTATACGCCTCAGTGGAATGGTGTAAGTGAAAGGAGGAACTGCACCTTGTTGGAAATTGAGACATCAATGATGATTCATGTGAGTCTTCCATTATATTTTTGGGGATATGCATTACAAACAGATTCACACATACTAAAACAAGCACCAACTAAATCGATAAATGGTATTCTATATGAATTTTGGAGTGAAAAAAACCATCTTATCGAATTTACATGTGTGGGGAAGCGAAGAAAATTTTAAGGCCTCTTAAAGTAGAAAAATTTCACCCCGAGGCACAAAGTGCACCTTTATAAGATACCCCAAGGAAACAAGGGGATATCACCTATATGAACCCTTAGAAAAAAATGCTATAGTGACAAGACAATCTATATTCCTTGAGATGGAGAACATATCTAAAATATATAGTGGTAGGGAGATATAATTTAATGAAATTGAGGCTCAAGGTACATAAGAGTTAGTACAGGAAAATATTACACAAAACCCTATGGAAGATGAAACTATTTCGAAGACACAAGTATTGTGTAGGAGTATAAGAGAGGTTAGAGAACCAGAATGTTATGGGTTTCTAGTCACCAAGTATAGCGAGTCATTATTAGTTGATAATAATGATACTCCATGCAATGAATCTGGTTTTAAACTGTAATACTTTGGAATATTTTTAAGAATATTTCAGAAGTTAGGTGCTGAGTCGGTACGAGATTCTGAGGCCCGGAGAGCCTCAATGTGGTGATATTAAAAATATTAAATATATTTTGTCATGCATGGGCGGTTTCTCTTGAAACATGGAATAACTCATAAGAGGAGTCTCAGATCATATTTTTGAGACCATGGTTGAGTTCAGAACATCATGTTTACCCTAGGCATGATATAAAGTTGTCTACACTGAGTGCGAGAGCAGGGGTGAGTTAGCAGGGAATTAAGTGGAGAGATTAATAATTAAATGAAAATTTAATTAATAAATTAACCTAAACCTACCCCCAACCCATACCCTTTAGAGCGCATGATACAGGAGGAGACACACCTCCTCTACCTCTTTGAAAAAAGATGAAAACCAAGCCAAATCGAAGTGATAAAGTGCTACTAATCTCCATTCTTGATGCTTATCATCATCAGATCAAGGATCATCATGATAAGCTTAGTAAAAATGTTGTCACTATAATAAAAAGGGAAAAACATGTTAATTAAGGTTAAAACACAGTGATAAGGTCACAAAATATTATCTTAAATCTTATTGGATGATATCATATCAACCATTATAACCATATATTATAATTTTAGTTGTTTAAGTTCCACTTTACTATGAATAAGACATTATATTATTTTAAAACTTTGAATAATTGCAAGAGTAACACCCCCCTCACATAAAAAAGGGAACCCCCTATCCTCTCTTCTTCACACCACTTGATCCTTTTATCTCGATAAAGACCCATCCAAATACCTTCTCAACATCCCTACCCACTCCCTAGATGTATTGGGATTCTAAAAAGACTAATCCTAGAATGATTAAGGTGTAAGACAAAGGGAGGTATCTGAGGAGAAGGTATAAGTCAACTGACCTATTTCAAGTTTATTTCTTGGTTTACCTCATTAAAATACATTATAACAACTATAAAAGATTTAAATATGTATTTTAATTGTTTTTAAATGTTATTATGTTTATTTAATAAATATTTTCTATCTCTTTTCTATCTTATGGTAAATGAAAATATCACCCATGTGTATGTGTGGACTCCTACCTCCATGAAGCAGTGTGTTTCATTTTACATCATCACCTCACAAATATGGTTATAAAGATAGAATTAATAAATATATATAATTTTTATAACAATATTACTATTTTTTAAATATAATATATACTTACCTTCTTACCCTTTCTATCTATTGAAAATTGATAATGCCACTCGTGCGTATATGTAGAATACCACCTCCATGAAGCGATATGATTCATTTTTCATTACCACCTCATATGGTTGATAACAATGATAAAAATAATTCATATATATGAAATTTATAAAATTATTATTATTATTTAAATAAAAATATTTTATGCCTCATTTCTTTTCCATCCAGTAGAAAATGGAAACATCACTCATGCGTACGTGCGAAATAATACCTCTATGAAATGATGTACTTCATTTTTTTGGACCAATATGCATGGATGGTTCTAAAAATATTTATAATGTATAAAAATAATAATCCTTTCATGATTAATATTATTGAGATGATGGATCCATGATCCCATTGAACTTATTCAACCAACCGATGTCATTTTGGACCTATAAGTTGAATGTCCTCAAAATGTATGACTTGAACTTAACTATATTTGTAACTAAATAAAGAATGGTAAAAATTAAATAAATGGAAGAATGATAATGGAATGAACATGAAAATGGTTCTTAAGAAATTTTAAATCAAATACAATTTTATTACTCTTGAGGGTAGGCATGTGAACGATATGAGTAGGGACTCGAGGTAAGGGAATTTATTTTCAAAATATTATTTTAAACTTTTCCTTCCAACTAATTTTCTTCATGTTAATGTTCTTTAAAATGTTTCAAGAATTTTATTAATTATGATTCAATGGTTTATAATGGTCATTTTCATTTTTTTATTTCTTTAAAAAGGATTAAAACGAAATCTTTTTAGCATTTTCTATATGGGTTATTAATATATTTTTATAGAAGTGTAAAAAGAATATTTTTTTATAAATATTACTCGGAATCCCTTACTTACTATCATATCCATTATTCATTATCAATATTCCATTACAAATTTCCATGGTTATATTTAAAGAAAATATTTTTTCTAGTATTATGGAAATTCTTTGTTTCAAAATTCTTTCCTATGGCAATACAAACTTTTTCTCATATTTTTGAGATAATTGAAAATGATATTTCTTATGGGAATAAATGATATTAAAAACAAGTTTTATTATTTATGTTTAATCAATATGTGTTTTATTCATTTTATGGTTATTATACATTTTATATGAATGTTGGGAAACCCTGATATAGCTCTGATGATGGGTGAGCCCGATATAGCTCTATAAAGCATTTGGTAAAGTGTCAGAGTTTACCGGTGACAAGTTACTACTAAGAGATATGATAATTATTTGGTTCGGCAATTACATTATAAGGGTTCTTGTAAGGGTGAATGTATTTATAATGACCCAAGGTACCTAGATAATATTAATTTAATAATTTTTAAAATAATTAATTTTATTTCAAAAGGTAAAAAATGAGATTATGTTTTTACGAAAATTTTATGATTTTTAAAAAAAAGTGAAAGTATTTTTTTCAAGGAAAGGTATTTATAAGTATTCATGTTTTCAAAGAAACCCTTATATTTATGATTTTTCCCTAATGTTTTCATATAAAATGATCTATGAAATCTATTTAGAAATTAAGTTGTTTTCTTGGAAAATAAAACAGATATATGAGATCAAATATTTATCATGAAAAATGAATTTTTTTTTATATATTTCTAAGGTTTATAAATTTAATAATGAGTTTATTTTATATTATTTCCCTTAGTGAGATTCTTTTTCTCATCCCAAATTTTCAAATGTTTTTTATTGGGATCAAAGATGATTAGAAACATTAAAGAGTTCCAGTTATGGGACTTACCTTGAATGAAGAAAGCGTGTCTTTATAAAGAACTGGTTTTGTAAGAAAAATAAAAACTATATAAAAATTCACTCTTTATTATGTAATGTTTTACCAAATTATTTAAAATAATATATTTACACTACAAGAAAACTGCCATTTAGCGGCGGTTTTTAAAACCGCTGCGAAACGCGTTTCGGGCCGCCGTTTCGTGGCGGTTTTTAAAACCGCTGCGAAACAACCGCCGCTAAATGGCAAAAAAAATTTATTTATTTATTTTTATTTATTTATTTTTATTTATTTTAATTTTATTTGAGGATTAGCGGCGGTTTTTTAAAAAACCACTGCGAAATAGCGGCAGTTTCGGTAAAACCGCCGCAAAATGAAATGAAAAAATAAAAAAACACGAGAAACCCCGAAATCACTAAAACAACCATAACTTTTGATCCGGGCGTCTGTTGAAGCGCCACGACCAGTCAAATCGAAGCTCATGAAGAGATCTAGAGGCACATATAATCAAAACCGTGAGACGGTCTAAGGTGTGGAAGATATTAGAGTTATAAGAAAGTTGAAAAATGTTCTCCAACTTCAAACGACCATAACTTTCGCTCCGGGTGTCCATTTGGGCTCTACCACATATCAAATCGAAGCCAGTGAAGAGAGATACGCACCAGATCGACACAAGAAAGCTTTTGTCATGTTTTTCAACCCCAAAACCCCCTCCAAAGGCCTCCAAAACTCCGTTTCCTTCACCGGTGTCCCGTCGAACTTGTCTTCAAATGGACCTAACTTTCGATCCGCGTGTTAGTTCGGCCTCCTTCACCTGCCAGATCATAGCTCATTCCATGAGCTTCAGTTTGACTAGTCGCGGCGCCCACATTCACTCCTTGATCATATGTTATGGCCTTTTTAGTGGGTATCAGGTTTGTTATGTTTTTCGATGCCTCGTTTCTAGCACCCGTTCCCCGTCAGTTTTTTTTAAATGGTCATAACTTCCGATCCGCCTGTCCATTCAGACTCTTTCACCTTTCAGGTCGAAGATCGTTTCAGGATCTTTGATTTGACAGGTCGCGGATCTAAAACGGACTATCGGATCATAAGTTATCTCCGTTAATGTGAGTCCAATGTTTTTGTCTCTTTATGACCGTTTTGACGGGTTTTAACGGTAGCTCCATTTATTACTGTTTATTTGGGTTTCCATGACTTGTTATCTTTATCAATGGTTTTTTCTGGGTTATTATGATGATTATGTTGAATTATTAAGGAGTTTTCCAGAGTTGTCACGAGTTTTCATGCGTTCTCATTCTTTCTAATGCCTCATTCTTCATATGCTTCTCCATCCCTTTTCATGCGTTTTCATGATTTTTCATCCCTTATCACGTCTTTTCATACTTTTTCATGTGTTTCCTTTATTATTTATTATTCATAATATACTTTAATTTATTTATTATCTATTATTTGTAACTTGTTTTTATTATTTATTATTTATTATTTATTATTTATATTTATTAATTATTTATGTTTATTTATTATTAATTATTAATTATTTATATTTATTTATTAGTTATTATTTATTAGTTATTAGTTATTATTTACTAGTTATTATTTATTACTTATTATTTATATTTATTTATTATTTATTATTTTTTATTCATTATTTTTTATTTATATTTATTTATTAGTTATTATTTATTAGTTATTAGTTATTATTTATTATTTATTATTTATTATTTATTATTTATTATTTATATTTATTTATTATTTATATTTATTTATTATTTATATTTATTTATTTATTTATTATTTATATTTATTTATTATTTATTATTTATTATTTATTATTTATATTTATTTATTATTTATTATTTATATTTATTTATTATTTATATTTATTTATTATTTATATTTATTTATTTATTATTTATATTTATTTATTATTTATTATTTATTATTTATTATTTATATTTATTATTTATTTATTATTTATTTATAATTTATATTTATTTATTATTTATTATTTATATTTATTTATTATTTATTATTTATGTTTATTTATTATTTATTATTTATTATTTATTATTTATTATTTATATTTATTTATTAGTTATTATTTATTAGTTATTATTTATTATTTATTATTTATTATTTATATTTATTTATTATTTATATTTATTTATTATTTATTATTTATATTTATTTATTATTTATATTTATTTATTATTTATTATTTATTTATTTATTATTTATATTTATTTATTATTTATTATTTATTATTTATTATTTATTATTTATTATTTATATTTATTTATTATTTATATTTATATATTATTTAATATTTATTTATTTATTATTTATATTTATTTATTATTTATTATTTATATTTATTTATTATTTATTATTTATTATTTATTATTTATTATTTATTTATTATTTATATTTATTTATTATTTATTATTTATATTTATTTATTATTTATTATTTATATTTATTTATTATTTATTATTTATTATTTATTATTTATATTTATTTATTATTTATATTTATTTATTATTTATTATTTATTATTTATAATTTATTATTTATTATTTATATTTATATTTATTATTTATTATTTATTATTTATTATTTATTATTTATATCTATTATTTATTATTTATTATTTATTATTTATATCTATTATGTATTTATTATTTATTTATTATTTATTGTTTATTATTTATTATTTATTATTTATATTTATTTATTAGTTATTATTTATTAGTTATTATTTATTAGTTATTATTTATTTATTATTATTTATTATTTATTATTTATTATTTATATTTATTTATTATTTATTATTTTTATTTATTATTTATTATTTATATTAATTTATTATTTACTATTTATTATATATTATATATTATTTATATTTTTTTATTATTTATTATTTATTATTTATTATTTATTATTTATATTTATTTATTTAATATTTATTATTTAATATTTAATATTTAATATTTAATATTTATTATTTATTATTTATTAATCATTATTGATTATTTATTATTGATTATTGATTATTGATTATTGATTATTGATTATTGATTATTGATTATTGATTATTTATTATTGATTATTTATTATTGATTATTGATTATTGATTATTTATTATTTATATCTATTATTTATTATTTATTATTTATTATTTATTATGTATTATTTATATCTATTATGTATTTATTATTTATTATTTATTATTTATTATTTATTATTTATTATTTATTTATTATTTATATTTATTTATTATTTATTATTTATTATTTATTATTTATTTATTATTTATATTTAATTATTAATTGTTATTTATATTTATTTATTAATTATTAATTATTAATTATTAATTATTATTTATTATTCCTTATTTATTATTGATTATTGATTATTGATTATTGATTATTGATTATTTATTAGTTATTATTTATTATTTGTTATTTATTATTTATTATTTATTATTTATTTATTATTTATATTTATTTATTATTTATTATTTATTATTTATTATTTATATTTATTTATTATTTATATTTATTTGTTTAATATTTAATATTTAATATTTAATATTTATTATTTAATATTTATTATTCACTATTGATTATTTATTATTGATTATTGATTATTGATTATTGATTATTGATTATTGATTATTGATTATTGATTATTGATTATTTATATTTATTTATTATTTATTATTTATATTTATTATTTATTATTTATATTAATTTATTATTTACTATTTATTATATATTATATATTATTTATATTTTTTTATTATTTATTATTTATTATTTATTATTGATTATTTATTATTTATATCTATTATTTATTATGTATTATGTATTATTTATTATGTATTATTTATATCTATTATGTATTTATTATTTATTATTTATTATTTATTATTTATTATTTATTATTTATTATTTATTATTTATTATTTATTATTTATTATTTATTATTTATATTTATTTATTATTTATTATTTATTATTTATTATTTATTTATTATTTATATTTAATTATTATTTGTTATTTATATTTATTTATTATTTATTAATTATTATTTATTATTGATTATTGATTATTGATTATTGATTATTTATTATTTATTAGTTATTATTTATTATTTCTTATTTATTATTTATTATTTATATTTATTTGTTATTTATTATTTATTATTTATTATTTTATTTATTTATTATTTATTATTTATTATTTTATTTATTTATTATTTATTATTTATTATTTATTATTTATTATTTATTATTTATTATTTATATTTATTTATTTAATATTTAATATTTAATATTTAATATTTAATATTTAATATTTAATATTTAATATTTATTATTTATTATTCACTATTGATTATTTATTATTGATTATTGATTATTGATTATTGATTATTGATTATTGATTATTGATTATTTATTATTTATTATTTATTATTTATTATTTATTATTTATTATTTATTATTTATATCTATTATTTATTATTTATTATTTATTATTTATTATTTATTATTTATATCTATTATGTATTTATTATTTATTATTTATTATTTATTATTTATTATTTATTATTTATTATTTATTATTTATTATTTATTATTTATTATTTATTATTGATATTTATTTATTATTTATATTTATTTATTATTTATTATTTATTATTTATTATTTATTATTTATTATTTATTATTAATTTATTATTTGTTATTTATATTTATTTATTATTTATTAATTATTATTTATTATTCCTTATTTATTATTGATTATTGATTATTGATTATTGATTATTTATTATTATTGAGTTTATATCTATTATTTATGTATTATTTGTTTTTTCAATTAATATATATAAGTATATTAAATTCTGTTTATTATTCACGTGACGAGCTTGCTGGAGTGGTAAAGTATTTGGAAAATATGCAAGAGGTTAGGGGTTCAAATCTCAACAAACGTAGAATTTCTTTATATTGCATGTGCATGCATGTGCATGTGCATGTGCATGTGCATGGGATGTGCATGCATGGATAAATAAAGTAAATAAAATAATATGAAATAAATAAATAAATAAAATAAATACGAAATAAAATAAATAAAATAAATAAATAAATAAATAAATAAATAAATAAATAAATAAATAAATATATATATAAAATTAAAAAAAATAAAAAAAATAAAAAAAATAAAAAAAATAAAAAAAATAAAAAATATAAAAAAATAAAAAAACCGCCGCTAAAAAACCGCCGCGAAACGTTCTGCGACGGTTTTGAAAACCGCCGCGAATAGTATCCCGACGCACAATTTAGCGACGGTTTTTCAAAACCGCCGCCAATCGATTTAGCGGCGGTTTAAACCACCGCGAAACGAAAAAAAAACCGCCGCTAAATGCCTTTTTTGCCGTAGTGTTAAAAGTTATTGGAAATATAAATTTCCCAACCCCTGTTATAAATCATGTAATTATGGGTTGATTAATGTATGATATATTATAGTTGGTATCAGAGTAAAGGTTTAGGTAACTTTAGAGGTTAGGGTGATATTATATGACACTTTAAATAGATATTAATATACAGTTATTTTATTATGATATAGTTTTTGAAGATTTCCATGCTGCTTCATCGAATCCTTGTCTATTTAGAATGGTTTTCAAGAAAGGAATCATGGAAACTGAGGTAGAAAGGAATCAAGAGGATAATATCCTTCCAAACTAATAACCTAGAATAGTTGGAATTAGAAGAGAGAAGTTTGTAGCTATGTTAACTCAGTTGATGTAGGATATAAATGGAGAAACCTATGCAAGTTAGTTACCAAATTCAATATAGAATAATATGTCAATAGTATAAAATTTCATAAAACAACACCCATCATATTTTGGTGGATCCTCAGACCTAGTAAAAGTTGAATTATGTATTAACACCTATATTTAAAGTTCTAGGATACTTAGAACATTATAATTTAACCCTTTCTATTTATCATTTTGAATGTGAATCCAATAAATGGTGGTATTTGATTAAGAACACTAAAATAAATAAATAAAATGATCCAATGGAGTGGATGATATTTAAATATATCTTCCTTGAAAATTATATTCCTAAAGTTATTTGACTTAGAATGGAAAGGTAATTCATATATTTGAAGAAAAAGGAGGAGGAATCTATTTCTTCATATAAAGCTAAATTTACTATATTGGCCAACTATGTATGAAATTTCATTATTGACCATGATAGTAAAATTGATCGATTTTACTTATGATTTAATCCAATTTTATGAAGGTATTTGGTTACACATGAGTTCAAAATCTATGAATAAATTGTGTGTTGTGTTGAGAAATTTGAGATGGATTTTTTGTACCTTTACAAAAATAAGGATAGAAACTGATCTAGGGGACATGAAATGGGGAATCATTCATCAAAGAAACTTAAAGGTAATAAAGTTCAATTAATCTCTTTTTATAAGTGTAGAAAGAAGAATTATGGAGAATGTATTATGAAATTTGGGAAGCGTTACCAATTTTTGAAATCTTAGACATAGGGTTTGCAAAAATAAGGAAAATAACATTGGTAATGGTTAGACTGGTAACAAAAAGAAGGAAGCGAAATGTTATAAATGCAATGATTTGTCACATTATGCTAATTTATTCCCAAATTTAGTTATTCACGATGATAATCATCAATATTGGAAATATAATTATATAGATGCATGAATCTCAAAAGAAATGGTTATAGGTACATTACTTGTTTGTTTAGATTATGACAATGTATTATTTGATTTGGGATCCACACACTCTTTTATATCTAGGATTTTTTCAAGTAAAATGGAAATACTATATCAATAAATAAAGTCACAACTCTTGGTAAAAACTAATCAAGGTAGTATAAAGGAAACATTAATATATAAAAAACTTCATGTTATTATATATGGAATGATTTTCCCTATAAACCTTGTTGTCTTTCCAATTATAAAGTTTGATATTATTCTGGGTATGAATTGGATTTTAGTTTATCATGCTTAGATATTTTTCAGAGATAAAGAAGTTTTTTTTAGAATAATATTTCATTTTTATATAAGAATGAATTCATACTTTTGATAACATATCAATAAGCTAAGAAAAAAATAAAAGATAGAAGTGAATGTTATCTTGAAATTTTTTTTGAGAATAAGGAAACTATTTTAATTAATGACGTTCTAGTATTAAATTAATATATGGATGTATTTCTTAAAGATTTTACCGGTGTTATTTCTAATTGAGAGGTTGAGTAATGGTTTTCATAGTTCCCAATTCTAAGAAAATTTTAAAATCTTCCTATAGAATGGATTTAGCTGAATTGTTATAATTGAAAAATAAATTAAATGAATTTATTGATAGGGGTATCATCTTCCCTAGAGATTCACATTGAGGTGCTACAATTCTATTTATTAAAATGAAGTATGGTTTCATAAGACTTTTCATTGATTATAGGCACTTAATAACATCACTGTTAAGAACTTTTATCCTTTTCCTCATATCGATGAATTGTTTGATCAAATCCAGGGAGAGTGGTGTTTTTTGAAGATTGATATGAGTTCTAGGTACCATTAACTAAAAGTAAAATAATATTGCCTTTTAAAGATGAAATTTTAGACTAGGTATGGTCATTTTGAGTTTTAGGTTATGCCTTTTGGGTTAAAAAATGAACCCGATGTATTTATGGATCGAATGAATAGAGTGTTCCATGAGTATTTAGATAAACTTGAGGTTGTTTTTATTGATGATATTCTGATATAATCTAAAATCTATGAAGATAATTAGAAATATATAAGGATTGTTCTGTATAATTTAAAATAAAATAAGTTTTATATAAAATTTAGTAAATGTGTATTTTGGTTAAAATATATTTAATTACATGGGAATTTTTCTTCTGAACATGACATAAAAATTGATCCTATAAAAAATAAAGTGATGGAAGAGTGAACAAGGCCTATAAATTCCACTTAGATTTAAAGTTTTCTTAGATTAGTGAGTTACTACTGATTTTTTTGAAAAATTTTCTTGGTTATCTAGGACACTAAATATGCTAACTAAAAAAGGAGTAAAATTCACTAGGATAATAGAATGTGATGAATGGTTCCAATAATTAAAAATAAGATTAGTCAATTATCTTATATTATCCTTTACATCCAGAAATGGAGAGTTTATTATTTATAGTGATTCTTTATTGAAGTGTCTTGGTTGTTTCTTGATAAAAAATGAATGGGTTATCACATATGTATCTCATCAATTAAAACCCCATGAGAAGAATTTTACTACACATGAACTGGAGGTAACTGTTGTAATTTTTTCTTTAAAGATCTAGTTGAATCATTTATATGGGGAGAAATGTTAATTATTCATTGATCATAAAAGTTTATAGTATATATTCTATCAAAAAATTTTGTACATGATCCGGAGAATATGTCTAGAACTGATTAAGGATTATTATTTCACAATTCATTATCATCTAGGTGAAGAAAACAAGGTAACTGATTCCTTTATTCAAAAAGATAATGCATCATTAACTATGTTACATCTGAAAAAATATCCTTTAGATAATGATATAATAAATTTTAGCTTGAATATTTTGTATAAATAATCTTCTTCTCTTTTGATTCAGGTATTAGAGCATTCATCCATGGAAGAAATAATTAAGAAGGCTAAAATAAAAGATCATGGTTTATAAGAAAATATAGAATTTGTTAAGGAAGGTAAATTTCCTAACATTAATGTTGATAAAGAAGGAATTATTAGGTTTAGAAGGAGGTTATGTGATTCGAGTGATTCCCAATTAAAGAAGGTATTGTTAACTGAATCTCATAGTTCTCCATATTTTTTCATCCTAAAAACACTAAGATATACATAGATCTTCGAGAATATTTTTTTTTAAAAATCATGAAAAATTATATAGATGATTTTACCATGAAATGCTTGAATTTTCATTAGGTTAAAGATAAAAAAACTTCTGAAAGGGTTGATTCTTCCTTTTTTAGTTCTATAATGGAAATGAGAGAACATTTCCATGGATTTAATGGCAGGATTACCAAATAAATGTTGAGTTAATAATATGTTTTGGGTTATTATTTATTTTTGGTCAAAATATATGAAATTTTTACCTATTTGAGATACTATGTATTTGGATCATCTTTTAAGAAATTATCTTAAAGTGATAATCAAGTTACATAGAGTTCCCCTCTCTATTTTATCTAATCATGATCTTAGGTTTGCATCAAATTTTTGTAAATGACTTCAAAGTTAATGGGTACTGAATTAAATTTAAGAGAAACTTTTCATCTTCAATATGATGGAAATTTGGAGTGTATAATTCAAAATTCTGTGGATATGATTTGAAATTTATCTTTAGATTATTAATAAAGTTGTCATCAACACATGTATTTAGTTGAATTTTCATATAATAACAGTTTTTATTCAATTATACTGATGAAACCTTTTGAGGAATCATATAAAAAATAGTGTTAGAATCTATAAATCTAGGACAAAGTTGGTAAGAGGAAATTATTGGGTCCAAAATTGGTATAAGTGATGATTAATAAAGTAAGGATGATTCAATACCACATGATGAAAGCAAAAATTAAAAAAACAATATTTTTTTAGATAACCAGAGGAAATAATTTTCATTTGAGGTAGGTAAATATGTATTTCTTGAAATATATCCTTGGAAACTGGTAATGCATTTTGGTAAAAAAAATTTAAGCCAATGATTCCATAGACCCTATGAATTTATAGATAAAATGGGATTAGTAAGTTATTGGGTAGAATTACCTCTGAGTTTAACTGTGGTACATGATGTGTTTCATGTTTCTTTTCTATGGAAGTACATACATGATGAATCTAATGTTTTGAGCCCTGATGTGGCACTGTTAGATGAGAATATCTCTTATGAAGAAAGATGATTCAAATTTTGGATCAATAAGAGAAAGTAATATTAAATAAGGTTATTTAATAGATTAAGGTTTTATAGAAGAATCACATTATTGAAGAAGAAACACGGGAATCATAAAAATCTATGAGGAAAAAATAACCTTACTTATTTAAGTAATGAATAAAATAATTAAGAATTATTTTATAAAAGATAATAAGAATCTGAAAACCTAGAAAATCTCAATAATAAATCAGTTTCATGTCTTATTAATGTTAAAAAATATAGTTTATGGATTCATATATAATATAATAATTTTATATGATTTTTCAGTCAGAAAAGAAATGATTTTATTCTAGCTGAAATGATTTCTATGGAATTTATTGTTTTATTTAAAATTTCAAACTTTTTATAAAAAGATTTATTTTTGGGTGAATAGGAAAAATACCAATTTTTGTTAAGACTGTCATTTATTTTCAAATATTTTAAACATTACCATTCTATTAGGATTAGTTTCAAAGTAAAATTATTTATCTTTAAATAAAATTAATCCAAATAATTACATAGTAATTTTTACTATATATGATTTTTTATAACTTCATTTTTAGGCTTAAAAATATTTTTTTAGAAAAATTATATTTGGTTGCATTTACCATTCTTATATTAAAAGTTATTTTTCCACTTATACATATTTAATCTTGAATAAATGATTTTATATTTAAAATTAGGTGTTTTAAATTTAGTAATGTGGTCGATTTAATTTTTGGTCTGTATGAATAGTAACATTGGTAAAAATGTTGTCACTATAGTAAAATGGGTAAAATTGTTAATTATAGTTAAAAATTAGTTTTATGATCACATAATTTTATCTTAATTCAGATTGGATGAGTGTATTTCAACCCTCATCACCTTATATTATAATTTTAGTTGTTTAAGTGTCACTTTCCTATGATTATGACATTATATTATTTTTAAACTTTGAATTATTAAAAGAGTGATGCTCCCCTAATTTATAAAAGGATGTCCCTCTTCTATCTTATTCACACAACTTAAGACTATTATATTGACCAATCACTTCAAAAATACCTTCCCAACATCTCTCCACACATTCTAGAGGTCCTATATTTCTTATAAAACTAATCCTCAAAGGCTTAAGGTGAAATCCAAAGGGAGATATTTGAGGAGAAGGTACAAGTCCCAACCAACCTATTTTAAGTTTGTTTCTTATTTTACCTTCTTTAAATTAATTCTAAACACTATAAAATAATAAAATAATTTTTTTATTTTTAATAAAGTTTCATTTTATTTATAGACCAATTATTTTATATCTATTTTCTATCCCATAGGAAATAAAAAACATTACCCATGGATATATGTATACTACTACCTCCACAAAGCGAAGTGTTTCATTTTCCATCACCATATTAAAATAATGGTAATAAAGATATAATAAATTAATATATAATCTTTTTAAAAATTTATTATGATTTTGGAAAGATACTATATCACTTAACTTCTTACCCTTTCTATCTACTGTAAATTGATTATTTCGCTCGTGTGTACGTGTGGATTACGACCTCTATGAAGTGATGTGATTCATTTATGATTTTTTCTGAACATAGTTGGTCATAAGGATGGAAATAATGAATAACTATAAAATTTATAACATAATTATTATTTTTAAATTAAATATTATATATGTTATTTCTTTTCCATCCATTAGAAAACTGAAAACACCTCTTGTGTGTATGAATGAAATAGCACCTCTATGATAGAATTCATTTCATTTTTCACATCCACCTTATGTGGATGGTTCTAAAAATGATTTTAATGTATAATAATAATGATTTTTAAAGATTAATATTTTATAGATGATGTAACCATGACCCCTTTGACCATATTCAACCTTCCAATTTCATTTCATAATTATAAACCGAATGTACTCAAAACGTTCCACATGAATTTAACCATTTTAGTAACTAAATAAAACATGGTAACAATTAAAATAAAGGAAATTATGATAATGGAATAAATATAAAAACACATCTTAAGTAAGTAGAAAACAAATATAATTTTATTACATAGGAGGGTAGATATAAGAATGATACAAGTCGGGACTCGAGGTCATGGAATTTATTTTAAAAATATTATTTTGAAGTTTTATTTCTTACACTTATTATTCCATATTGAGGTTATTTAAAATATTTTAAGAAATTTATTAATTATTATTAAAAGTATTATAAAGGTTATTTTCAATTATTTTTAACTTTCTTTATAAATAATTAAAAATGAATATTTTCAACATTTTATTTATGGGTTATTTTTGACTTTTTACAAAAGTATAAAAAGAAAGTTTTTTTAAATATATAGATTGACTACACATTTTCATTATCATAGTCATTAATCATTATCAATTTTACTTTAATTTTTTTCATGGTTATTTTCATAGAAAACTTTTTTCTCAATATTCTAGGAATTTTTTGTTTTAAAATATTTTTCTACAGAAATAAAAAAATTTTATTGTATTTATGAGATAACTGCAAATATTATTATTTATGGGATTTAATGCCAATTTAAATAGGTTTTATGATTAAAATGAAATCTATATTTTTTTATTCATGCTATTTTACTTATAAATTTTATATTAACAATGGGTGATCCCGATATAGCTCTGATGATGGGTGAGCCCGATATGGCTCTCCAATGCATCGGGTAAAGTGATAGAGTTTAAAAATAATAGGATACTCTAAAAAGATATGGGAATTATCCGGTTTGGTGATTCCATTGTAAAGTTTATCATAAGGGTGAATTTAAGGATAATGTTTCAAGGTACCTACTATATATAAATTTAATGGGTTTTAAAGGAAATATTTTGATTTTAAAAGGTAAGAAAATGATCATATATTTTTAATGAATGTTTATGAATTTTTAAAAAAGGTGAAAGGATTATTTTTTAAAGAAAGGAATTTATAATTATTTATGTTTTCCAAGAATTTTTTTTTGTTAATTATTTTTTTACTTTATGATTCCATATGAAATTTTCTATGAAATCTATTGAGAAATTAAGTTGTTTTTATAGAAAAGTAAACGAATATTTGTGCTCAAATGTTTATTATGTAAAAGGTAAGCATTCTTATGGATTTTTCAAGTTTACAAATGGAATAATGGGCTTGTTTTATTTGATATACCTTAATGAGATTCTTTTTACCCATCCCATATTTTCAAATGTTTTTTATAGGGCTTAATAATTAATAGAAAATTTAATAAAGTTAGAGTTCCAGTTATGGGAGTAACCTTGGAAAAAGAAAGTGTGTCTTTATAAAGAACTTATTTTGTGTAAAAAATTGAAATTGTGTGGAAATGTACTCATTTTTATGTAATGTTTTACCTAATTCTCTAAAAATATAAACTTTAATGATCCTATAAATGTTAGAAAGTGAAACCCTTGTAGTAAATCATTTAATTATGGGTTGATTAATGTAAGTGTCATTATACTATATTCTTAACATTTGAAATACCCATTCAAACTCTATTTCCCAAAACCACCCTATTGATCCCTAACATGGAACCATAATTGATCCACCTAAAAACCATTCTACCCATGAAGGAATGTTTGATGAAGTAATTTTAAATTCTATGAATTCAATCATAAAATTTTAGCTACCCATAGTACCCATAATTATTTAATTTATATCAATTATTTCCATGGATCCTATGGTGGTGACCACATTAGATAGTTAAAATATTATAAAATGATGAGAGAGTGGTCAAATTGGTCCCTTTTTACACCTTGAATTTTATTATAATGTTTCAGATTCTTAGGTAAACTATTTGGGTCCAATGTGTATGTTCTCATCCTTAGTCACACATGAACACACATAAATAATGATTATCGAGGTGAATGTTAAGTCTCCACAATTTAGATGTTGGTTTTATTTTGTACATTAATTATAATTAATTTAATATAAAATTTTAATTTTAATTATAAAAAAATATAAAATATGACTGAAATACTCTATTAGACACCCAAACAGTAAGGAAAGGAGAAACAATTAATGAAACTATAAGGATTACCACTTTACTGATACTAAAAACCTAATATCATAGATAAATAATGATTTAAACACATATTTCCCCATTTTTGGAAGAGAAAATGAAAGTGATAAGTGTAGTGTGGGGAGAGAAGGTGAGGGGAACACCCCCTTTCCATTTAAAAGATCTACTATAATTAACCTTTTTAACACTTTTTATAAAACCTTTTAACATAATAAAAAAAATCATACTAACAACCATTATTTAAATAAATCACTTAAAAAACATCCCAAATTTAATTTCTATTCAACCAATCTAATAAATCACTCATCAATCCCCAATATATATTCCCATTGATTTTATGGTACTAGTCTTGGGGGTGGGGGGGGGGAGACGAAGCGTGATGTTTTGGGAATTTTTTCCAAAATAAATTATGAGTATTCATGAGTTTTTAAGAATCCACTAACTATCCATTCTTCACTACCTTTAGTTTTATAAGTTTAATATAAATTATTTAACCAAAAATCAATCATGCAATACTCAGTTCCCTACAATAAACATTTATTAAACCATGAATTGGTCATAAAACTAATCCAAAAAACCATGTATTTTTATATTTTATTTTCTTGACTTAAATGTTCATAATAAACCCCTAAACTTATTAGGTACACTTATAATAGTTTAATATCTCTTAAAATTGATTATTTATAGCTATTAATCCTCTCAAGAACCACATAAATATATCTTCCATCCCTTTACTTCTTTAAGGTTTATCATTGCTATATATCTAATAGTGTAAACGACACCACCTTCTCTATGTATTCCATACCTCTCATTTTTTTCCTATGTTATTGTATTTAAATTATCTTATAAAGTATTAGTTTCTTAGTTTCTTGGATTAATTATATTTTTTCTATGGTTCAAGATTAATTTTTTCCATTCTTTTTTTCTTTTTTGTGGATGTCCTTTTATTGGTTTATAATATATTTTTCCCAATGCAATCTTTTAATTTTTATATTCTAATAGTCATCCTTCTATAATCTCAGTGAGTGGGTTTAGACCTTCTATAATATGTCTCTTGGAGTCACTCCAAATTTGAGTTAGTACACAGTGAATAGTGGTTGTTGTCCCACACACACATGGATGATCATTTATTATTAAGAATAACCTAGGGATTGGTAATAGACTTGAACCCTATATCGGCACTAACCAGATATATAAGAACCAAATTTCAATTCTAAAAGAATAAAATTGTTGTTTTAATTACATCAACACATAAAAATTAAAATAAAAATAGAAGTGTTTTCTTGATGATCCATTAGCAAGGAAAAACAAAAGTCATCAAGAGAATAAATATATCTAATCATCTTCCTCGGTCATATAAATCACTTAAAAAGTTCCTTATCCACTATTATTATTCTTAAATAACTTCAATATCTAGAATATTTCTCAATAGATAGTATGATCATTAGTCCCTCATCTTTAATTATTATTTTTTATAAGAAAAATAATAAACTTGAAACCTATATCGGCACTAACCAAATATATAAGCACCGAATTTCAATTCTAAAAGAATAAAATTGTTGTTTTAATTACATCAACACATAAAAATGAAAATAAAAATAGAAGTTTTTTCTTGATGATCCATTAGCAAAAAAAACAAAAGTCATCAAAAGAATAAATATATCTAATCTCTTCCTCAGTCATATAAATCACTTCAAAAGTTCCTTATCCACTCTTATTATTCTTAAATAAATTCAATATCTATAATATTTCTCAATAGATAGTATGATCATTAGTCCCTCATCTTTAATTATTATCTTCCAATGATTATTCAATGCTCATGATATTAAATAGTAGTTGTGTGAGTCTCTCAATATTTTCTTTCTCATTTCTCAATAATTCATATTATTATTTTATAAACACAACATTGATCACATGTTTAATGTTTCTATAATAAAAATATTAAACCCATATAAATCAGCCTTGGGATCACTATATTTAAAATTAATAAAATAGCCTCTTATGAATTCTACACCACTGTTTTTTAATTTTGATTATAACTAGTCAAAGATATCATCATTTATGATCTTTTAAGATATTATTTTTTAGTATCTATGAATATCTACATCCTTATTAATTCAAGCTTCCAAAAATTCCACAACTTCTTTTCAATGTTCACATGCTCACATACAACTACAATTGTGTTTTAAAGATATCAATCATGGGAAAATTAATCTCTTTAAATGTTAACACCAAAAAATGGCTTGAATGATAGATTATCCCTTTGAATTATAATATTTTAAAAATTAAGAATAATATAGCATCATTAGATTTATTAATATATATCAGTTGATAATATACATTTTAATATTATAGGACTACTTGAATTAAATTTTATATCCTTTGAATAACTTAGGCTAATCTTACATATCTTCAAATTTAGTATTACATAAATCATGATACATCAAAGTTAATCTTATATATCAATAGACACACCTTCAATTAATCTTGTGTACATCACTATGAAATTAGTATTACACTTTTATATCATATCATATTGTTTATTTTTTCGTATTTTAGATCTTACAAATGCCTTTTTCATTTTCCTATTATCTTCAAGATATTAGGTATGAAATCCAAATAATCCTAAACATCTCTAAATCAACTCAAATCACCTTAGGATGTCATCAACTAATCTAAACCTATATAAAAATGATTCCTTAACCTATTTCAATACATATGAAATTTCTTTAGTACTTCAATGATCTACTTGGACCTCAATTTATTTAGCTATTTTTAAAACTCAACCTATTCATCATAAATGGTGTTTTTATCATTTAATGATAAATGTGTAAAATGTTTCAGCTGAACTCAAACACAAATCATTTAAACATAATCATCATCCATATGTAGCTTCTATATATTATTTTATCCTTAAATATTGATAAAAATAGGAGTGATATGGCTACATTCTTCTTTAATATTAGGCAGTTCTTCATTATCTTTATAAATAAATTATATTTTTCAATATTAATACTTCACAAAACACACAAAATTATTCAAAATTCATGAATATGGAATTATCAATTTTCTTATTTCAATTAGATTCATCTCTGATTTTTCATATCATCACTTCAACCAGTAGTAGAATAATATTCTATTAGCTTATTATCATTCACAAACTCACCAATCCCTCTCTCAACTAGCTCCTTTATATAAGAAAATAGATTCTATATTTTAAAATCATCAAATGATGTATATAATTTATGAAATATAATTAACTAAATTTTTATACCATGAAGATTATCCATCTCTTATATAAAGGATCAAATCATCCTATCCCCTTTATTGATAATTTACCTTCAGAATAAGCTCTAAGAAATGTCTCAATTTAGTGGATAATTCATGTGTCTCATCTTCATCTAATATCATCAAATAAACACATATTTAAATCACTATTTATAAAAAAACAATGTAACAAATCATTATCTAAGTGAGTAACAATCTCAATTGTTTTAGTTTCTATCAATAACCCAAAATAAAATCCATATCAACATGTCTTCAACCATTTTTCTCTCTATAATACTTTGTAAAAATAAATAAAAAGTCTAATATTGTATGTGAGTTATCAATTGATCAACTATAATTTGACTTGATCAATGATTAGTGTAGAAAATAAGAGTGGATAATCAATTTCCCTGTATTATCTTCAATGGAAAATTACTTCTCAATATCTTCCCACATTTTATGTTATTGAAAAATTTAGTTTTTCCCATTTAACTTCAAAATTGAATATTTTAAAATTAGTATGGGAGAATATGATAGACGTAACATCTTAATAAAGATATAAATATATTTCCATATTTATATATTCTCATAAGATAATGATTTATGGAATCTTTCTCTTTCATTTTCTACCCTACAATGGGTACTCTCCATATTTTCTTCATCAAGGTTGATCTATTATTCACAAAATTCAAAGTATCCTTATCAAAATATATCTTTAAAAACTAATGTCATAGGGATAGATCAATTATAATATAGATAAATTATCCCTACTAAAATACATTTACAACATAATCATTAAACTATCTTCCCACAAAATGCATCACCTCCCATTCCCTGTATAGGAAAACAAATATAATAAATATGTGAATAAGGTGGTTTATACTTTTCTCCTTAGTAAGAGAAACATGGTTGATAGTTTTTCTCCAAACCTAAACATATTTTCATTTTAACTCTAAATTTTATAAGACTCTTCATGTATTCTCAATTATTTTTTCAAAAATATAAACCTCCTTAGAAAATATTGTAACACCCCAAGATTTAATAACATGTTATTTCTTCAAAGTAATTCAATAACTTGCACTACATGCAACACCAAGTTCAAGTACACCACAAGATTACCAAACTAGCCGTTCAAAAGTGGTTATGAATAGTATTAACTGAATTTTGAACATTATATAATCATTATAATTTTATAATCCATATTATGAGTTTCTTAGACATAATGTAAGAACAGATTCATTTTTTTTCAGATAAAAGAAGTATTTTTCAAAAAATGTACTTTTACCGTCTTTTAATGGTGAACCCTTTTTAAATACAATATTTTAAACATTTATATATTCAATTTTAAAAAATAAACTTCTTCTTTAGAATCAGGACATAATAATTTAGTTTCAATAAATTTTTGGTGTTTTTCTGATAACTTTCATATTTGGGTGAATAGTGAAAAATACTATATTTTAACTGAAAACAATTTTTTTAATCAAAATAATTTATAGTGTTAAATTATAAATTTTAATGGTTTATAAGTACAAATAGATTATATTTTTACCATTTAATCCAATACTGGTCATTGTAAGTAATTTCACTTTGAAATTGGATATAAACAAGTGTCAATCTTTTGATAGTTATTATTTCTTAAAAATACGCCTTTTGGTTTTGACAACAGGAATTAATTTTAAATTAATAAATGAAACTTATATGTTTTTAATTTGGTAAAACATACTTTATTTTTGGATTCATAATATCGAAATTATCCTAGGGTGAAGTTTTGGTATTTTTCTGAAAAATTTCAATTTTTGATGAATAGTGAAAAACACTGAGTTATAGTTTAAAACCGAATTTTTATTTAAATAATTATTTATTTAATTTAAATTTATTTTAGGTAAAAATAGATACATAATACCTATATAATTTCAATTTAATTCATTTGATTTAGTTTATAATAATTTTAGATATATAAAAATTTTATTGAACTTTTCACCGTCTTTTACCGAGCTCCTAGGAGAATTTGAAAATTCACATAAAACTTAATTTTACCGCTTCTGTGAGTGGAATTTCAAAAATCTGAGATACACGGTTAATATCAAGAAGAAAAATGTGGTTCAATAACATAAAAACTATTTTTTGGTGAATATTAACTTTTTACTTTTATTTACCACGGTTAAAAGTAAATAGGGTAATTAAGGGTAAAAATGATATTAATATTACCCTAACACATGTCCTAATTCTATTGGACAAGTGTATCTCGACCAAACACATCCTTAGGAATAAAATATTATCATTTAGGTCCACTTGGAATATATTAGGACATTTATTATTATTTAATTCAAAGAAGAGTTAAAAGAGTTAAAATCAAAGTTTAATAACTAAATTTTTTTTAATATGGGGTTATACATAAGATAAATTTGATTATAAATATTAATTAGAAAGATAAAAATATTTTCTACATAATGGTATTTTATTTATAATTTTTAGACATTAAATAATTTAATTTATTTATGACACAATGATGATGCAATAATTACCTTATTAGTGAAATATTAAAATAATTGATATTATACATACCCAAATAAATAAAATTTGAGACTTTTAATGAATTACACAAATTTTATAGGTTAATATGACATATTAGGGTTGATTAAATGAATTATGTTCGAAGTAATAATGCTGTTATAAATTTAGAAAAAAAAACAAAATACCAAATAGTGTCAAAACTGACATAAAAGAGTTTTTAAAACAAATATTATAATATTAATTGATATTCAATTCCTAAAAATATAAGGATCGTCCAAGAGACTTATATAATGATAGGTGTATCATTAATGGACCACTTGGGGGTCTCTTGGATGTATATAGTAAGTTTATTAACTATATAATATAAAAATACAAAGTGACATGGTAAATGTCAAACTAATTAACTAAGAGTTAAAACTAAAAGATAATGTTAATATAATGACCCAAAATTGTCTAAAATATATTGGTTGATAATATTTAGACCCAAAACCACCTTTTACTTTGAATAATCTACTTTTGATCCATTATAAACCGAATATGAATTTATTATAAATTAATACTTTAAGTTTTTTCCAAAAGAGCCCCTCCTCCCCCTTATAAAAGGACACCACTTATAACCAATTATTCATACCTTCAAAGCCTTTTGGTTCGGCCAACCTCTTCCCAAAAACCCTCTAAACTATTCTATTTTAATCATAGAGGCCTTACTTTAGTCAGAAATCCAACCCAAGGATCCCTTTTGATCAAATCAAAAGGAAGAACCCGAAGAAGAGGTAATGTTTTCACCACCCACTTTCAAGTTCCTTTCTTCTTAAACTTCTTATTTCTTTTTTATTTCCATTCTAAAATAATAACTCCAGTATCTTCTATATACTGTGATGTTATTATAAATATGGTACAACCATATTCAGTATTCTATCCATCCTTTGAATGACATGTCACCATACGTGCGTACGTACAACTTATCGTCTCCACGTCGTGGTGTAATTGTTATTCAAAACATTATTATTTAGATGGGTATAATAATGATGTGTAATTGAAGTAAATAATAAATATAAAATTATAATGATTATTTATATATAATATAATATCCAATTAAATATTATTTTAATATCAAAAGAATGATATTGTCGCTCGTGCGTATGTACGGACTACCGTCTCTACAAACACGATGAGATTCATTCCCCATCGTATCCATTCGAGAATAATTTTCATTTGATGGTTAAAAATAATATTTAAGGACTTGATATCATTCTTAATATGAATAAGATACAACCTATCTATAACAAACACGACTTATGTAACAAATCATATAAAAGAAAATGAGTAAGTTAACACCCGAAACGACGATAATACTAAGATATTATTAACAAAGCAATGTTAAAAGATCATATATGATATCATATTAATGTATATTATTCTTTTATAATTTAATAAAAATTATTTCACCATTATGCAGAAGGTTAATCTACCCTCAACCAAGTAAAAGTACAAGGTAAGGGTTTATTTCCACTACTGGAAATTCGGGCTATAGCCATGGACCTATATCCACAGTTTTATAGGTCCGTGGCTATAGCCTTTATATTGCCACGGTTAAATTTGATCTCCGTGGCTAAATCAGTTTCGTCGTTTTTTTCCCAATCTTTATCGGGCTCCTCCTCCTCCCCCGATCCGCAGCCCTCCTCCTCCTTCCCTGATTCTCAAACCGCGCATCCCTCCTCCCCGACCACGTCTCCTCCTCCCTGCAGCCCTCCTCTCCTCCCTCGATTCGCAACCCTATCACCGCGCATCACTCCTCCCCGATGACGTCTCCTCCTCCCCACAGCCCTCCTCATCCTCCCCCGGTTCGCAGCCATATCACTGCACAAACCTCCTCCCCAACGACGTGTCATTCTACCGACGATCTCCCCGATGATCTCACCATGCAACCCTCTCTCACAGCGGTGCCATCCTCCCCGATGAACTCTCCCAAAACGGCGCCCTCCTCTCCGAAGAACTCTCCCACAGCAGCAAACCGTGTAAAAAAAGGATGTCACTTTTCATTTTTCTTTCATTTTCTCTCATTATCATTCAACACCCTCTCCCCAAACTCTAATTTCATCAAGTATTTTCATTTTTTTTAATTTAATACATGCACTGTGGATCGATTTTAATGAAGTTATTCATCCATTTTTTCATCTCAAACACTGTTATATGTGCATTTATTGATTATCTCATCAATCTTCATCGAATTAGTGTTGTACTCATTCTCAATATTATTTAAAATATGATGTTGATTGAAATTGTGCTTGGTTTGATATTTACATTTCTTATTCTCAATCGAATGTTGATTAAATTTTTAATTCTAATAATTACATGACTGTTAGTCATTTAATCTCAATATTTGTTTCCATGTAAAATATGCTTTCAATTTCTCGCCAATTTGTGATTGATTATACCATGACTAACTAAACTTCTTTGGGTAGTGATCAAGAGTAGGGGTTTTTGAATCTTGTTAATCATTAAATATAATCTTTTTAATCTTAAGGAATTGTAATTAGGTTAAATAAAAATTGTAAATTACATTATATTAAGAAACCATGACCATGTTATATTTAAATGAATTGCCCTGACCTAATTGTTGTAGAATAGGATATTACCAGTAGACTATGAAACATTATACCATAGAATCCATGCTTAATGAATCTATGATGTAGTTATCTCTAAAACAAAAAATAACATCCTCATTGATAGAGATACATGTTTTTACCATGATAAACTAGTGACATCTTCTTTCTTTACAACCTAAACCTTGAGAACATACTGATTTAGAATTAATATCATCTTTTTTCATGACCCTAAAAATTGATCTCGATCACTTCCTTATCTCTGATCCTAAACCCAGTTATCTTTGAGTTAGTTTTCCCAAATAAAATCTTCACGAGAGGACTCATGTACCAAAGGGTTCTATAATTAGATCATGTATTCCACCTCATACCCCCTATAGGATCGACCCCGCACTATCAAAACACTACGCCTTAATAGAAAATGTAGTTTTGGAAACAATAAATCTAATATGACCATATCCTATATGAATTAAACTACATGTGCAGGAACATCATTTTGAAAACCATGTAATTCTTAATAAAAACACATCTTGTTTAGTTATAGTAGTAGTTAGTTCTAATTCACTTATGCTAAAATATATTACATTAATGGTGAATCTAATGACTGGTAAATTACTTTTTTCATAAAACCCTAATAAAATAGTAATTTATTTTTCAATGACTGATATTTAGATCATACCATGGGTTATCTATATAATGAATTTTACAAAATCATTATGAAATTTTCAATTATTTAACTTCTAATATTGATTATTTTAAAAATAATGAAAACATGAATACAATATGTGATTTGGGAAGGATCAAATAACTAATATTTGACAATTAATAATATAGAAAAAATTGGGTATAACAAACTAAATGTGAAATAATGAAATGAAGATAATTTTTATTGGGTAATAATATAATCACTTGGTCATATAGGTGTGAGTTCAAACCCCATGCATAAGATAATATCCTGTTATTACATTCAATTTTTTCTAAAACACATTCATCATTTTTATGTATGATTTAATTCAGCAGATATCCTAATATATAATATTCTACCATTTTTTAATGCTTGAACATCTATATTTTTATGAATACGCTCTTTTAATTTTTTCTGGATTAGTGGATTAGTTTTTTAGTTTGTTTAAATATTATATACTAAATTAAGAATAAAAAATTTCCTAATTTTAGGGATAATGTATGCTGTGTAATGGAAAATTTGGTGAGTTGGTATATAACAGCTTTAATGTTTGGCCATGAGGCTTTGAATTAGTAATTGGACCTACAAAAATGAGGGACAAATTCCCAGAGTGTTTCTATATATATAACGATAATGTATGGATTTTATTCTTTTAAAAGGATTCTTTTGTTGTTTGAATCTAAAGAAAGTATATATCATATTGTTTGTTATATCAAATATCATTGTATATTGTATAATATAAAAGTATCAGTTGGTATTTTAAAACCTTTAGGCTATATCATATAAACATCCACAACTAAATTCCCAACATGTAAAGTTGTTTAGAAATATTTTTAATATATCTCATAATCAATGTGAGTATATGTGATATATATGAATATAAAATATCATAAAAATAGGTGAAATAGTTTCTGTATTGTCAATACTATTAATTATATTGTAACCTTTTACAATTAGGTTTTATTTATATTTAGAGAAACTAAAATCCTTGTCAGTTCTCATTTAGAAATCCCAATTTCACTGAAATGTTCTCACCCTTTCATGTTCATCTAATAAGTTCCAAAATTTGTTAATGTACAGAGAACCTATTTTACATTCCATATCTTTTTACCATTTCTTAGAATCGGAACAATCTATGTCCTCCTGATAGGTAGTAGGTTAATCTCCTATGAACATCTCCTTATCATAATTAACTATGAAATATACATATCTCATGATCTATTAAAAAATCCTACCCCACCCTCAAGGGTCTCATATGGATGGAGTATGTTATCCTTCTCAAAATCATTTTAAATTTATCTCAACCTCTATCTCTGGAGTACATCCTATTTTTTTTATTGATCTTATCTATGTTTATATTTACTCCTACTAACTCCTAAATTTTGGTGTTTCTGATTAATAAGAACAAAAAGTCTCGTCATAATTTTTTGTTCAGTTTGATTACAAAAATAATATCCCATACATTTCTTAAGATGGAAAATAAATAATAATTTTGTATATTTACAGTCTAGTGTATAAGTATCAAAACATTTTTTGATTGATTCAAATTCATAAATTTTAATGTAATACCTTATAGGATGTTTCCAATTACATATCTTATATGAAATATCTAAAAATGATTTTTGAAAGATAATATTTTACTATAATTTCAGTGGATTTTATTGTATAATACTAGAATAAAATAGTAAGGTCGCACTGAATCATCATTGATAAAAAACATCAACAAAATAGAAAATTAATCCTTTTAGATTCACCACTTCATTATTTTGTTCCAAGAGAAGTGTGTTGTGAAATTGTTCCCTAATCCCTTAGAAGATCAATGAACATCTGGATCAGGTTTTCACCACCCTAATCATATATGATGATCTATAAACTTTTTCCTATTAGATTTTGGTTTTTATTACTAGGCTATTCGTCTTCTAAAAAAATTCATATTTTTTATCATTAGAAAATCATTTAGAAACTAACTAAATATATATATAAATATAATTATGTATAAAAAATTACCACTTTCTTGAGTACTCATTGGTCTATATACATCGATATGATTGAGATCTAATATTCTACTAGATTATCCAACACTTCTACTAAAATTATTTTTATAAAAATTACAAAATAAATAATTTTTTTATTTTAAAATGATTCATAATTGAATGATTATAAGAATATATCATCATGGGGTATTTGGATGCATTTAGATTGCACTAGATAATGGATCCACATTCATGACATGAAGATCCAGATTTTTTAAGAATATGTAGAAGTGGAATCTTCATAGATGATTAATTAAGATTCATGGATGAAGAGATATTTACCCAAAAACATGAATGTAATGTTACTTCCAATGATAATACTCATTCTCGTTTATTGGTAGTTCCCATGATTCTTCATTAAATGATGAATTTCAATTGTAATGGAATATGTTACTCCTATTGATGTTTATTTTAATTTGAATGTTCCAAACAGATTGATATGATTTAAATGAGAAAAAACTTTGGGAATCAATTAATTAAACCATGTGGGGATGATGTGGTGGAATATCCATTCATAAGAAGATACTATGGTGAATGAAACATAATGTCAGGTTGCATAAAACACACACCCAGACTATATTTTCCCAATGTATATTCGAGCCACATACAGCCCACACCAGCCCCCTTTCACATTCATTTCAGCCCGCTGCCACCAGCATTCCAGCCCGCAACAGCCCCCCTTCCACCTTCGAATCAGCTCGCACCATCCCCCCAGCACCTGCAACCAGCCCCCTTCCACCAGCATTCCAGCCCCCTTCCACCTGCATTCAAGCCCTCACCGAGTTAGGTATATCAGGGGTTATCCAATCCTTTATTCATCACAGATTAGCATTCATTTCTTTAAATATTCTGAGAAAACATCCTCTCATGCCATCCATATCATCCTATTTGAAACTAAGTGGAAGATGCTGCCCCGCGGATGTCGCTGGACCGGGCCAACACGCTGCGGTCATGCCGCGGTCACACCGCGGTCACGCCGGGGTCACGTCGCGGTCATGCCGCGGTAATGCCGTGATTTAGCCCTACTCCATCCACATCCAGCCCACACCAGCCCCCTTCCACCTTCATTTCAGCCCGCTGCCACCAGCATTATAGCCCGCAACAGCCCCTACCACCTTCGAATCAGCCCACACCATCCCCCCAGCACCTGCAACCAGCCCCCTTCCACCAGCATTCCATCCCCCTTCCACCTGCCTTCGAGCCCGCACCAGCCCCCAGCCACCTGCAATCCAACCCGCACCATTTTTGTCATTCCCTTTGTATTAAATAATGATGACACTATATACCAAGACTACACACATTATATCATTAATACCTTCTTAGAAAGAATAGATGAATGATTTTGTTAATGACATGGTTATCAAATCTCAATAGAGATGTGATTATTTCAAATATCTTTAAACAATATTTAACAATTTTCAGTAGCACAACCTAAACATGAATCTGGTAAAATGTGTTTTCAGGTTAACGCTAGGGAAATTCGATAGATTTTGTGGTGTGATTCCATAAAATTGATCTTGAATCTAAAAACAAGTTCAGTTTTATCAATTTCACTCCCTCAGATTCTTAAAGAATTGAGGGGGTAGGGTGGGGGGTGTCTAGGGTCTCGGGGGGGGGGGGGGGGTCTGTCCTGGGTGGGGGGGGATGGTAGTGGGGGACTGGAGGGGGGTAGAGAAAGTATCTCTACTAGATCTGACCAGAGTGGTTATTTCCTAGATTCCTTATTGAAGAGAGTAGTATTAGTTTGAATCTTCAATGAAATAAGAAATATTGGATGATATAAAGTTTGTATAGATGATGAAATATTCCTTAGACCATCTTCTATTTGAGAAGGGATATCACTTTCTAGATATGAGGTTCTTAGAGTAGTTGGCCTCGTTTTTTTGAGTTCCACTCAATATGTGGTACATCTCATAGAAAATTCAATAAAGGGTGGGCCTTATTGTTGAAATAAGATGTCATTGTGGGGAGTACCTTCAAATCCAACACCATCATGGGAAGGAATACCATTATGGCTCAACATCTAGTCATATGAAGGATTATTAAAACATATTCCCTAGGGAGAACCACTAGGGTGAAAGATGCTTGATTTGGAAAGGGGAGGACCTTCATGTTGATTGATCTTTCAATTTAGAGGATTATTTTTATGACTCTCTCCATGATAAGAGTTATCATGATCAATATTTATATTTATATGGGTATGAACTTCATGATGTATTCTCTAGGGAGGGTCACTAGAGTTGCTAGTAACAATATTTTAGAGAGGACCTTTGCAACTGAAGTTGCTTCCTTATGATGTGAAGTCATCATATTATTGGTTCGTTATTGAAAAATGCTTCACAGTATTAAGAAAATAAAAATTAAATAGGGTGAGTGTATAGGCTTGCTCCTATATTTTGGGATTCTATTAGAGATAATTTCTCTTAGATGATCTCCATTTGGAATTTGGGGTCGTGTGTTATGCACCACAAACTTCACATATGGGATCCCACTTAGGAGACCTCGTTTTTTCTTCAGAATATTTTTATGAGTTTTTTTAAGGTCGAAAGTAATATGGTTCTTCCATGAAGTGACCATTTAAATGGTCTGATGATCTCCAATCATAACAATGATATGATCTTGGTCCTATTTTTCATTCTTCACCATAATACACCATTGATCCTCATGAATGGGAGTAGTAATATGTGAAAAATCATAATTATCTCTTTAATAATGTTAATAAACTACTTAAATGGTGGTGGGATGAATATAGATATCTCTCCTACTGATCGTCGGGATATGGAAATAGTGGCCTTTCACTGCTGCTGCCAAAATACACTGATAGTCTCACAATTCTTGAGTGGGGATATGGTTCTACCCTTAAATTGGTTCCAAGATATGCTAATAGAATTATTTGATAGAAACAAGAATCTGTGAATGTTCTTTAATGGGAGTGGGGATATAATATTATCCTTTTCTTCCATTTTTCATAAGGATATGTCAACCGGCTTCATATGCAGGGGTGGGAGCATGTGTCAGCCCCTATTTATTTTTGGTATCTATAAGAACAATTATTCATATATTTCCATTGTATAGTGTCAAGATTCATGTATTATTCTAATATTTAGTTATGAATTGTCTAGTTATTAAGTAGTTTATGGTATTGCAGAAGTGAAGGGCTACACTCATCATCGGTTTTAGGAACATGTTTGATTTAGGATGGTCCCTATTATTTTTTCATGCTACAAATCCTGTTTGGGAAGCTCTCTCAAAGTCTTTATAGTCAGGTATGTCCTGTAATTGCAGGATTTTCAATGAAGTAGCTTCAAGAATCCATTTTTCTTCATTTTTTAAGATGATTTAATCTTTGTAAAATCTGTATAATTACCTAAAGCGTGTACAGTGTGTCCTTTTTTCTGTCTACTATAATTTATAGTTTTTTCACCATATTAAACATGATAATAGAGGCAGTTGTCCACCTTATTGAATCTATGTTGCTGTCTGTTAGTTTCTCTATTAAAGGATCACCTATTACTAGATTTGGTGGAAGAGGAATTTCCAATGCTTCTGTCTTGATGAACAGGCTGGGTTTTTGTTTTCTTCCAGTTTGTGAGCTCGAGGTGGAGTGGAGTGGATTGGTTTTGATGTGGTAGTAGGCAAGGGGTAGGGGTCCTGTCCGGGTGGGGAGGGTCTACAGGGCATAGGGGAGGGGTGTATGAGGGCGGGGGGGGGGGGGGGGGGTCTGCAGGGGAGAGGTGCAGGGGGGGAGTGGGGGGGTGTCCAGGGTCTGGAGGGGGGAATTTGCAGGGGCATTGGGGGGGGGGGGGTCTTCAAGGCAGTGGAAAGGAGGGCATGGGGGGGGGGAGGGTGAAGGGCATAGGGGCGGGGTGCAGGAGGGCAGTGGGGGGGAGGGTCTGCAGGGTAGTGGGGAGGGGTGCAAGGGGGGAGGGTATGAAGGGCATAGGGGAGGGGTGCAGGAGGGCAGGGGGGGGGGGGGTATGCCAGGGAGAGGTGCAAGAGGGTAGGGGGGGAGTGGGGGGGGGGGGGGGTGTCGAGGGTCTTGCGTGGGGGGAGGATTGGAGGGGGGAATTTGTAGGGGCAGGGGGGGACTGGTGCAGGAGGGCAAGGGGGGGGGGGGTGTCTGCAGGGCAGTGGGGAGGAGGGCAGGGGGGAGGGGGTTTGCAAGGCATAGGGGAGGGGTGCAGGAGGGTGGGGGGTGGGGGGTGGTGGTGGGTCTGCAGGGCAGTGGGGAGGGGTGCAAGGGGGGCAGGTCTGCAGGGCATATGGGAGGGGTGCAAGAGGGGGGGGGGGTCTGCAGGGAATAGTGGTTTTCATGTATTTTTGTTTGATTTATGATATCTTAATCATGTTTATATGGTAGATGAAAACCTTTAGTTGGTTTGTTAGGATATTAGATTCCTAGTAGTTTGGAGTATGATAGTTATGTATTGGGTATGGTTTGGATTTGTCTTTGGGGTTTGGGTTGGTGGTAATCCCTCAAGTTGGGGGATATTTTTGGGGGTTTTCTTGATGTTTTGATGTAAAACTATCGATATAGGGAATTTTGGTGATTTCTGGGTGATTTGATTGTGTATTTTTATTAGGAAGTTTCTTGTTAGATCAGTTAAGGGGTGGATGGTTTCTTATTATTAGGGGTGAATGTGTGGGGTTTGGTTGTTATGCTTGGTGTGTAGGAGAGTAACCCTTATATTATTATGATAAACCTTAGGGTTTGGTGTTTTGGAAATGATATTTTGTTATGAAGTATGGATTAAAGGTAGTTTCATGATTTTGTGGTAATAATGCATGCTTAGGATTATGGCGCGATGGGTTTCTAATTAGTAATGTTGTTATTACCGAATAATTTTGAGTCAAAATTCATCAACAAAGCATCTAATTAGGATGGAATTGTGTTCTCATGGGAAATATGATCAAGTGGTTATTTCCCTCATATTATGTTACAACTACTTTGATCCATTGACCAAGGCCTTCGAAAAGGAAAACAATGGTTTTCTAAGTTATCCATGAGTTATATGAGTAGCATTATCTAATTTTTAGTAGTGACATGGGATCGTAGGATGTTTAGAATATGTTGAAGAAAGTTTAGTTCCTATTTGAAAGGATTGGAACTCTAGAGGATATATGTGTGAAACTAGAAGTTTCTAATTTTTAGTTCATGTATCATTTATCATGTACAGTTGACACACTGATCACATATATATAAGAAGATGTTATATCTCATTTTCTCCCACTATTTTCTTATAGGTGGTTTCTTATGACGAGACTGGTTCTATCCACCACCATCGATGACAGTGAATTCAACATCAGATTTGGGTAAGGTTTATTCCGTTTTTATTCTTTGGCCCAATTTTAATTAGGGAATTTGTGATTTTTTGGGTTTTTTATATTTTTGCAGTGCGTTTTGGATTTCTTTAAGGTGGATTCGAGTCTCCATTGATGAAGACTTACATGTGTATACATAGGTAGGCATATACATATATAAGTTCCTCCTTTATATATATTCACTCATGGCAGTATGAATATATATATTGGGGCTATGTGTGCTTATATATAGATATGACAAATGCATACATGTGTAAGTATAAAGGGGTATATGCAAGTATAAACATATATCTAAGGACCCCCTTGTGCATATTTGGCCATGAAAATATGTACATAGGGGCTAGGTGTCCTTATATATATGTGAAGTTGCATATGCGTGCAAGCGGAAAAAAGAAAGATTCGAGTTGTCGTCGTCAAAAGCAATACACTTGAGGTTGAGGCAGGTTCCCTTTGCTTAAACCTTTAATTTGAATTCTATAATTGTTTGATTGTTTTAAAAACTTGTTTTCATAATTTCTTTATTATTTTAAAAAATGGTTTTCTAATAACCACTAGCTTTGTCAAGGAAGAATATGAATATATCCCTTGAACTTGTTTATAGGCCTTGTTCAAAGAGGTTAACAAATGCTAGTAGTTTCTAGATACTAGAATGAGAGATCTAAAAACCATACATTGATCATCCTTAGAGACATTCATGATTTCATTCAACTTCCCATCAAATTCATCATAAACGACCACTACTTAATTTTAGGGATATATTAGTTCAAATACCAAGCTTCCTGACATCTTCTCTGGTATCATGGAACTCACTCATAATATTCCTCTTGAAATCTTGCATAAGGAATGGTGTGAACATATCACACTATAGGGACTGAATCTGTAAGGATACATAATTCAATTTTGGGAGAAATTGATCAACTCCACTTTAAAAATCTGGAACTAAAGGTTCTGAGGTGGAAGTTATATATGGTTGAAACCTTTCGATGAACTCAAACTAGCTTAATACAACACTTTATAAAGTGTGTAGGATTCCCTTAATTTCAGTCCCGAAAGACTTAACCTCATCAAGAACATCTTTAGACATGTATAATTGCACCATTGAAAGATTTTGGAACATGTACCTTTGAGATACAACCATTCACCAAGATCATTTAACTCAGACTTGGTAGTATAAACATCCTTAAAATATCTAACTAGACCATTCACATCCTTAAGCTCTTTGAAACTTACTTTAGAAACAACTTTTTGAATAGGAGGGAATGATTGGAGATTCTTAATCAACTTTTTTTGGGTAGTCATTAACCCAACCAACTTGTCAAAATCAACCTTGGGAATAGAGGACTTCTTATGTTCTCTAATATCATAATTAGTATATTTTAACTTCTCTTTCAGGTCATTATAATCTCCTCAAATATTATCAAACTCATTTAGAATATCAGAGGAAAAATATTACATTTTATAACTTTATGAGATCTTACTAATAGAGGGTGATTTCTCATGCACAATTGGAGGTGGTGATGGTATAGGTGGTGTATGAGAATGATCAACAGGGGGGTGCTGTCCAGGCAGGGGGGAGGGGGGGGGGGGGGCTGTCCAGGTAGGGGGAGGGGCTGTCCAGGCAGGGGGAGGGGTGTCCAGCAGGGGGGGGGGGGGTGCTGTCCAGGCAGGGGGGAGGGGTGTCCAGCATGGGTGGTGCTGTCCAGGCAGGGGGGAGGAGTGTCTAGCAGGGGGGTGCTGTCCAGGCGGGGGGGGGGGGGGGGGGGTGGGTGTCCAGGAAGGGGGGTGCAGTCCAGGCAGGGGGGAGGGGTGTCCGGAAGGGGTGGTGCTGTCCAGGAAGGGGGGAGGGGGGTGCTGTCCAGGTAGGGGGGAGGGGTGTCCAGGGGGGGCTGTCCAGGCAGGGGGGGGGGTGCTGTCCAGGCAGGGGGGAGGGGTGTCAAGCAGGGGTGGTGCTGTCCAGGCAGGGGGGAGGGGTGTCCAGCAGGGAGGGAGGGGGTGCTGTCCAGGCAGGGGGGAGGGGTGTCCAGTATGGGGGGGGGGTGCTGTCCAGGTAGGGGGGAGGGAGGGGGTGCTGTCCAGGTAGGGGGGAGGGGTGTCCAGGAAGGGGTGGGGGTGCTATATTAAACGGAATAATGATAATATTATTTATCTTTATCACCCTATTATCTCAAAGGAACAATATCTCAAAGTGGATATCTTAGAGCCACCCCTCAATTTTTTTCTGTCTTGAAATTAAAGCTGAATACCACTTTAAACAATCAATTATATTTCAATCTTGGACACATTATTGTTTGACATGCTGTAGTTAGGGTTGCAAGTCACAATTTTTCCATCGACAATAGAAATCTCCTGAGGTGATACTTAACTTGAAATGGGTAAAGAAAACCCATCTTCTAAGATGTCACATGAGTCTATTTTGGCAGTGTATGATGAATATTGTCACGACCCGTCCTTGGGGCCCGTGCCGTGACTACCCCAAGCCCACCTTCCATAGGCCAGGGGCTGGCGACTAGCACCAAGGCGTAAATCCCGGAAAAAGGGAAGACATTTCCTTTGTAAAGTAACCAAACACCACAGAGAAAGAAAGCAGAAGAATTAAACACTAAGTAAAAACTGGTACAACAGTAAGTGCGGAAAGGTAAGTGGGCCAGTATGAAAACCCAAACTGAAAGTAAAGTACAACTAGAAAGGGAAAACAGCAACTGAAAAGTAAATCCGCGACGTCGAGCTGTCCACTGGGAATCCCACCTGAAGGGTGGGTACAGATAGTCTCCACTACTCCTCGGGTCCGGCCGTTCGCTCCGAGTACGTCCTGTCCAGTGGTCCACCTCCAGGTACCGTCTTGCTCCGCAAGCCTCAGCCACGATCAGTGCTGTCCGTCGTCTGCAACCAACACAACGTAGTGCGGGCATAGCCCGTGCAGGGGTGAGTATAAGCTACTCTATAGGGACCCTGAGACCCCCGAAGGTCTCCCAGAATCCACAAAGGATAAACCACAAAGGAAAGATATAATCACGAAGTAACATCCGACACGACTTAGGTATATGCCCATACATATACCTAAGTCATAAATTCTCGCTCGGATCCAACATCAGAGCTCAAGTACAACCCAGTCCACACAGGAAAGAAAAACGTAAATCCACACAGGATAGCACAACACAATCCACAAAGGAAAGAAAAACGTAAATCCACACAGGATAGCACAACACAATCCACAAAGGAAAGCAAAACAGGGTTTCAGCTCACACAGGAATACTACTTCGTAAGACGATAGGGATGATTAGATGGAGCCGCTGATTCATCTAAGCCGTCAGACCCACAAAGGATCGGTATGTACTAACCCCCGCAATGACCCACATAGGATCGATCATGAAGTGAAACCATAGCTATTGGGAAACTCCTTCTCCATCAAGTATAGTGGGTAAACCGCTACAACCAAGCGCTTCCCTCTAACCTTGGACTGCTGTAGTACTCCACCTATCGAGTACTGTGGGCCGACTGCTACAACCAAGCACTTCCCACCATGGGTCTGCCGCTATAACCAAGCGCTCCCCCTCATATCCTCTAGAGGTACTCCTTCTGTTGAGTACCACGGGTCTGCCGCTACAACCAAGCGCTCCTCTGGCGTGGGTCTGCTGCTACAACCAAGTGCTCCCCCATGCTGCTACAACCAAGCGCTCCTCTGTCGTAGGTCTGCCGCTACAACCAAGCGCTCCTCCATCGTGGTTCTGCCGCTACAACCAAGCGCTCCCCCTCATAGCCTCCATAGGTACTCCTTCTGTTGAGTACCGCGGGTCTGCTGCTACAACCAAGCGCTCCTCCGCCGTGGGTCTGTTGCTACAACCAAGTGCTTCCCACTGAGCTATCCGTAACACACCAAGTCGTTCGATCAGCAGTCGTCAAGTCTCATCCGACTCTAGGGTTTCCGCACACAGCATGCTCATTCTGGGAGGGTCCACTCCACGAGCTAAGAGTTCGATGCATCAACTGACATGTAGTCCGGAGTTGACGTATTCCAAGATGTACCATAGTGGGCACTGCTGAAAAAACAGAGGATTCCCGTACTGTTTTCATCATCGTCGCAGTCGAATCCACTGAGGATCTCTGTACAGTCATCGTCGTCACAGTAGCAGTTGCAGCCAGCTCTTGGGTTCCCGCACACAACAAGCTTGTTCGGGAGGGTCCGCTACACGAGCCGAGAGGCTGATACATCAACTGACACATAGTCCAGAGTTGATGTATCCAAAAGTTCCGTATCGTCAACAGGAACTCAACGTCGCAGACGGAACGTCAATCGGACGCCCGGTCTGAGAGTTATTGGTTTTTTCGTCCTATGGCCCCGGTTGGTTTTTAAGGAAAAATGAACCCGACCATACTCCACCTGCATCCAAACCTCGGGCGGAGTAAGCCAAAAGATCCGTCTCACTTAGAGTAATCCACCAAAGTCAACGGCATGTCAATCAGACGTCCGGAGCTCAAGATATGAGCGTTTCCGCTCCAAGGGCCCGGTTGGTTTCGTGTACGAACCAACCCGGCCGAATCCAAGTATTCCGAAACCTTGAGTGTGATATACCGAAACGACCGTCTTGATCCAAGGATCGCATCTCCACTAACGGCGCGTCGTTCGGAGGCCCGTAGCTCAAGTGATGAGCAAAAGACCGAAAAGGTCCGGAAACGAGGGATCTGGGTCCGGACCGACCCGGCCCGACTCGGGTCCGGGTCCGACCCGGTGGGGCGCAACCCGGCCCGGCCTGGGCGCGACCCGGCCGGCGGGTCGGCTCGGCTCGGATCGGCCGAGAGGCCGAGCAAGGGAAGCCGCGTGGCGTGCTATCCCCGCGGGAAGAGGAGCCGCGGCCCCGCATGGGGCTGCGCTTGGTCAACGGACGTGGAAAAGCCGCGTCTCGTGTCTCACCGGACCCGCGCGGTTGCGGGTCTGGTCGGCCGCCGACTCCGCGGCTTCATCCGTGGCGGCTCCATCCGGCGGTGTGCCGGGGCACCGCCAGTGGAGTCCGCGGGCCACCGGAGTTGCTCCGGTGGTCCGATTCCATTTCTGTCTGCGCTGTAGCTCCTCCCAGGCCTCATTCTTCACTGAGGAACCAAAAAATCATCTCTGCAGCCCGTTTTGTCGTCGTCCACCGTTCCACACACCAAGAACAAAGGGTGGTGGGTTCGGACTTGTTCGTTGGTCCGCACCCACCGTGTTAGCGGTTTGAAACTACACCATAATCCCAGCAAGTGATAAACCACGTCCCGCAATAATAATCCGCGGACCAAATTGTTAATTGGTTGGTCCGCATTCTTGCCTTGGAGGAAAACAAACATGGGTATAATCATTTTCAAAACGACCCCTACGTGAACGTCGTCGTCGGACGCGAGTTCGTCGCGGAATTGACCGTCGCGGAAGAAAAGGATCGTCGCATCGCGGAAGGGCGTCGTGTCATCGCGTAAGGGCGTCGCGTCGTTGATCTCAAGATGCTGATCAAAGATTGTCGCGGGGATGGATCGTCGTGGAAGAAGCGTCGCAGAGGGAGAATCGTCAGCGTCACGTCGTCGATCTCCGGGGGCCTGGCGTTCTTTGTCGCCCTTCGTCGGAGGCCGGCGTTCTTCATGTTCTTCGCGTTCTTCGCGTTCTTCGCGAAGGAGGATGAATGACTTAAGGTTTCTGTCAAATCCTTTCAACGAACAATCCTCAAGAAGACAAGTGTTGGTCTTATTTCATTACATGCCAACAAACGAAAAACAAACTAAGTAACGACCCATTAATTCATAGAATTAATTTCAACGAATAAACCGCCCAATTAATAGGAGCGTTTAAGAGTTTAAGAAACGCCCCAGTTGACTTTCATTTAAGAGGTGGGTTGCGGGTGCGTTACTTAGTGGAAAAGAAACGGTGGGGCACATGCGGGCCCCACCTCACAAATATCCTACCAAGATGGTAGGATATTTTGAATTGCACCCTATCCACTTCAACTCAGTCTAATCAGCTTTAAGTGGCTTTAAGAAGCTTTAAGTGAAATAAAATAAAGTTTGTCGTACCACATTATTTTATTTCTTAACTTAAAGACCAAAAATTAAAAACCACACCCGAGAAAATGAAACTCCGGAAGAGGCGCTTCTAAGAAAAAACCGGTGCTGTGATTCCATCGGTGCCCTCAGAATTTGATTCCGAGCACCGGTTCAAAAGTTAGAAAAACCCGCTCGTTCGTTCACTGAACGTACTCGAGCCAAACTTCGGAAAATGATTCCGGGCACACCGGGCCTCGGAATCAGGTGCCGTCAGAAACTGAATTCTTGTAAAATTCCAAAGAAAATTAAGAAAAAAAAATTCCTTGAAATTTACGGGTCTTTACATCACTCCCACCACAGGGATTTACGTCCCCGTAAAGATACATCATAAACTAGGGAAACAAAAGCGGGTACTGAGCACGCATATGAGCCTCCCGCTCCCAAGTGCTCTCTTGGAGGTTCCCGTGCTGCCATCTGATGCACACAAGAGGAATAGACCATCCACGTAGGAACCTCTCTCGTCGATCCTCGATCTCCACCAGAACCGCTGCAAAAGTCGCCCCATCATCAACGCCCAGCTCTCCATGGTCAAAGATATGCGTCGGGTCGTGCACGTACCTACTCAGCTGAGATACGTGGAAGACGTCGTGCACCAGGTGCAACTGGGGTGGTAGAGCCAGACGATAAGCCACCTCGGAAATCCTGCTGAGGACCTGGAATGGTCCGATGAAGCGTGGAGACAATTTCCACCTCGACCAAATCTCCATAATCCACGTCGAGGTGAGACACGCAAGAAGACGTGGTCGCCATCCTCGAACTCTAGTGGCCTCCGCCTCCTATCAGCACAAGACTTTTGCCGGATCTGAGCTGTCCTCATCCGCTCATGGATGACTTGGACCTTTCTGGTCCTACAAGAGCTGCTGAGATTTCTTCTTTACCGAGAAGAGAAATCCGGTCTCATCCCCTGGATGAACCACGTTCTTCACCTAATACAGTCAATCCTAACATAGATGATACTATTACATACCAAGGATGACGTCGTAAGGCCTCGATGCTACTACCAAGAGATCCAACCATTACTCTCGCCTCCAAGGGTTGAGTCACACTGTCGGCATCAGTGTGTGGTCACTGGGTCTCCTCCAGTAGGGATCTCAAAGTGAGGGTCAAGTCAACGGTTTTTAAACCGGAACCTCTTAGTAACAACACAAAGAGAGGATAGGTAGGTAAATGCCAAAATAAGAGTGTCTTTTATTACTGCAAATCAAAGTACAAAGACACAAAACATCTACAAACAAACATCTACAATGCTAGAAGAAGCATAAACAAAAGTCTCCAGGTCTGGAGCTAGTCCCGCTCCTGTCCATCTGCTCTCGGAGATCCATGATCGTAGGCCTCAGCTGCCTAAAGCTGAGCTCTCCCATGTCCACCAGCTCCCTGTGGTCAGGGTGGACCTCCTGGTGGTGGTGGTGGAAACACCTCGAAGCATCGTCCACCTCCAGCTGCATGACCAGCTCCCCTGGCACGGTCTCCTGCTCCATGCGATCCGCCTCGATCGAACCTCTGCCTCTTCCTGGGAGGTCCTTCGTTCATCTGCTGGTCATCCGTATGGTGGGTCGGACAGTCACGAGCCATGTGACCAACCCCACCGTAGGAGTAACACTGTCCGCTCATGGAAAGTCGTTGTCCACCCCGGGTGCCTCTCACAAACGATCATGTGTCACGCGGTCGACCACCGGTAGGTCTAGTCCTCTTGGGCCCCTGCCTCATCTATCTACTGCCCGCTGTAGAAGACTCTGCCACATGCCGTCTAGTGGTGGGTCCTACTGCTGGAGTCTTCTCAGCAAGGAAACTCTCTACTAAGAGGGCTTTATCCAACACCCCTGTCTGTGTTGGAATGCTGTGAGAAACAACTGAAGCTCTGATCTCTCGCCTGAGCCCCTGCTCGAAGGTTCGGGCCCTGAAGAATGGGTCCCGTACCATGTCCGTGGAATATCGTGAGATATCGGTAAACCTTGCCGCATACTGGGCTACTGTCATGCTTTCCTGCCACAGCTATAGTAGCTCCTGGATGCGCACCGCTCGGAGGGTGGCTGGGACGAACTCTGAGTGAAAAATGATCTCAAAGTCCGTCTAAAGGAGTGACGCCTTGTCGTGCACCTAGAGCATCAAGCTCCACCATCTTCCTGTTGCCGCATGCAGGAGGATCTCTGCAAGGACCACCATAAGGTTTGTTGGTGTCCTCACTAACCGGAAAACTCGTACCACTGCCTCCAGCCAGTCCTCGGCTGCCTGGGGGTCCGTCTCCCTACGGAACCTGGGCGGTCGCTGGTGTTGGAACTCATGCAGTGCACTAAGGCGACGCGCATCGTTAGCGGCTGAGGCTAGAAGCATCGGTGGCTCGATGGGTAACGGTACCGCCGGTGCCTCAGCTGTCATAGGGCCCTGTACCGAGGCCTCGTCGCTCGGCGGGCTGTCGTCACGTACAACTCTCGAAACCCTAGCTGGCTGCCGTCGTGGGGCCATCCTGAAAAGGAAACAGGTGTGCCACGGTCAGAACAGTATACCTGGTGAGATGATACAAGTAATCACAAATAAAACTTGAAACACACATGAAATCAATGTTTTCGTGCATTAAGTCGGAAATCAGAAGTCAGGGTCCTGGTGTACGGATACGTCGGCCGCCACACCAACACTGGACTCCCTAGACTGATAACCACACCCAATACGCCTAACACTATTTCTTCACATAGAAGAAAGATCAGAGTCTGCGGTAGAACCGAACTCCTTTGATACCAATTTGTCACGACCCGTCCTCGGGGCCCGTACCGTGACTACCCCAAGCCCGCCTTCCATAGGCCAGGGGCTGGAGACTAGCACTAAGGCGTAAATCCCAGAAAAAGGGAAGGCATTGCCTTTGTAAAGTAACCAAACACCACAGAGCAAGCAAGCAGAAGAAGTAAACACTAAGTAAAAACTGGTACAACAGTAAGTGCAGAAAGGTAAGTGGGCCAGTATACAAACCCAAACTGAAAGTAAAGTACAACTGGAAAGGGAAAAAAACAACTGAAAAGTAAAGCCGCGACGTCGAGCTGTCCACTGGGAATCCCACCTGAAGGGTGGGTACAGATAGTCTCCACTAATCCTCGGGTCCGGCCGTCCGCTCCGAGTACGTCCCGTCCAGTGGTCCACCTCCAGGTACTGTCCTGCTCCGCAAGCCTCATCCACAATCAGCGCTGTCCGTCGTCTGCAACCAACACAACGTAGTGTGGGCATAGCCAATGCAGGGGTGAGTATAAGCTACTCAGTAGGGACCCCGATACCCCCGAAGGTCTCCCAGAATCCACAAAGGATAAACCACAAAGGAAAGATATAATCACGAAGTAACAGCCGACATGGCTTAGGTATATGCCCATACATATACCTAAGTCATCAATTCTCACTCGACTCCAATATCCGAGCTCATGTACAACCCAGTCCACACAGGAAAGAAAAACATAAATCCACACAGGATAGCACAACACAATCCACAAAGGAAAGAAAAACGTAAATCCACACAGGATAGCACAACACAATCCACAAAGGAAATCAAAACAAGGTTTCAGCTTACACAGGAATACTACTTCGTCAGACGATAGGGATGATCAGATGGAGTCGCTGATTCATCTAAGCCGTCGGACCCACAAAGGATCGGTAGGTACTAAACCCCGCAATGACCCACATAGGATTGATCATGAAGTGAAACCATAGCTATTGGGAAACTCCTTCTCCATCAAGTACAGTGGGTAAGCCGCTACAACCAAGCGATTCCCTCTAACCTTGGACTGCTGTAGTACTCCACCTATCGAGTACTGTGGGCCGGATGCTACAACCAAGCACTTCCCACCATGGGTCTGCCGCTACAACCAAGCGCTCCCCCTCATAGCCTTTAGAGGTACTCATTCTGTTGAGTACCACGGGTCTGCCGCTACAACCAAGTGCTCCTCTGCCGTGGGTCTGCTGCTACAACCAAGCGCTCCCCCGTGCTGCTACAACGAAGCGCTCCTCTGTCGTAGGTCAGCCGCTACAACCAAGCGCTCCTCCATCGTGGGTCTGCCGCTACAACCAAGCGCTCCCCCTCATAGCCTCCAGAGTTACTCCTTCTGTTGAGTACCGCGGGTCTGCCGCTACAACCAAGCACTCCTCCGCCGTGGGTCTGCTGCTACAACCAAGCGCTTCCCACTGGGATATCCGTAACACACCGAGTCATTCGATCAGCAGTCGTCAAGTCTCATCCAGCTCTAGGGTTTCCGCACACAACATGCTCGTTCCGGGAGGGTCCACTCCACGAGCTAAGAGGTCGATGCATCAACTGACGTGTAGTCCGGAGTTGACGTATTCCAAGATGTACCGTAGTGGTCACAGCCGAAAACACATAGGATTCCCGTACTGTTTTCATCATTGTCATAGTCGAATCCACTGAGGATTTCTGTATAGTCGTCGTCGTCACAGTAGCACTTGTATCTAGCTCTAGGGTTCCCACACACAGCAAGCTCGTTCGGGAGGGTCCGCTCCATGAGCCGAGAGGCTGATACATCAAATGACACATAGTCCAGAGTTGATGTATCCAAAAGTTCCATATCGTCAACAAGAACTCAACGTCGCAGACGACGCGTCAATCGGACGCCCGGTCTAAGAGTTATTGGCTTTTTCGTCCCAGGGCCCCGGTTGGGTTTTAAGGAAAAACCAACCCGACCGTACTCCACCTGCATCCAAACCTCGGTCAGAGTAATCCAAAATATCCGTCTCACTTAGAGGAATCCACCAAAGTCGATGACACGTCAATCGGACGTCCGGAGCTCAAGATATGAGTGTTTCCGCTCCAAGGGCCCGGTTGGTTTCGTGTACGAACAAACCCGGCCGAACCCAAGTATTCTGAAACCTTGAGTGTGATATATCTAAACGACCGTCTCGATCCAAGGATTTCATCGCCGCTAACGGCGCGTCTTTCGGAGGCCTGTGGCTCAAGTTATGAGCAAAAGACCGAAAAGGTCTGGAAACGGGGGGTCTGGGTTCGGACCGACCCGGCCCGACCCGGGTCCGGCTCCGACCCGGTTGGGCGCGACCCGGCCGACGGGTCGGCTCGGCTCGGCCGAGCAAGGGAAGCCGCATGGCGTGCTGTCCCTGCGGGAAGAGGAGCCGCGGCCCCGCGTGGGGCCGCACTTGGTCAGCGGACGTGGCAAAGCCGCGTCTCGTGTCTCACTGGACCCGCACGGTCGCGGGTCTGGTCGGACACCGCCGCTGTGGCTTCAGCCGCGGCTGCTCCATCTGGCGGCGCGTCAGGGCACCGCCGGTGGAGTCCGCAGGCCACCAGAGTTGCTCCGGTGGTCCGATTCCATTTCCGTCTGCGCCGTAGCTCCTCCCGGGCCCCGTTCTTCACTGTAGAACCAACAAATCGTCTCTGCGGCCCATTTTTGTCGTCGTCCTCCGTTCCGAACACCAAGAACAAAGGGCGGTGGGTTTGGACTTTTTCGTTGGTCCGCACCCACCGCATTAGCGGTTTGAAACTACACCATAATCCCTGCAAGTGATAAACCACGTCCCGCAATAATAATCTGCGGACCAACTTGTTAATTGGTTGGTCCGCGTTCTTGCCTTGGAGGAAAACAAACATGGGTATAATCATTTTTAAAATGACCCCTACCTCAACGTCGTCGTCGGACGTGAGTTTGTCACGGAATTGACCGTCGCGGAAGAAAATGATCGTCGCGTCGCGGAAGGGCGTCGCGTCGTCGATCTCAAGATGCCGATCGAAGATTTTCACAGGGATGGATCGTCATGGAAGAAGCGTCATGGAGGGAGACTCGTCGGTGTCACGTCGTCGATCTCCGGGGGCCTGGCGTTCTTCGTCGCCCTTCGTCGGAGGCTGGCATTCTTCGCGTTCTTTGCATTCTTCGCGTTCTTCGCGTTATTCGCGTTCTTTGGGAAGGAGGATGAATGACTTAAGGTTTCTTTCAAATCCTCTCAATGAAAAATCCTCAAGAAGACAAGTGTTGGTCTTATTTCATTACATTCCAATAAACGAAAAACAAACTAAGTAACGACCCATTAATTCATAGAATTAATTTCAACGAATAAACCGCCCAATTAATAGGAGCGTTTAAGAGTTTAAGAAACGCCCTAGTTGACTTTCATTTAAGAGGGGGGTTGCGGGTGCGTTACTTAGGGGAAAAGAAACGGTGGGGCTCGTGCGGGCCCTACCTCACAAATATCCTACCAAGAGGGTAGGATATTTTGAATTGCACCCTATCCGCTTCAACTCAGTCTAAGCAGCTTTAAGTGGATTTAAGCAGCTTTAAGTGAAATAAAATAAAGTTTGTCGTACCACATTATTTTATTTCTTAACTTAAAGCCCAAAAATTAAAAACCACACCCGCGTAAACGCAACTCCAGAAGAGGCGTTTCTAAGAAAAAACCGGCGCTGTGATTCCATCGGTGCCCTCAGAATTCGATTCTGAGAACCGGTTCAAAAGTTAGAAAAACCCGCTCATTCGTTTACTGAACATACCCGAGCCAAACTTCGGAAAATGATTCTGGGCACACCTGGCCTCGGAATCAGGTGCCGTCAAAAACTGTGTTCTTGTAAAATTACAAAGAAAATTAAGAAAAAAAAGTTCCTTGAAATTTACGGGTCTTTAAAGATATATTGATAATTTAACTTATGCAGGGATGCACCTAATCCATATCTAGTGGAGATTAAGGTAAATAAGTTTTTATTTTGTACAGCTTGGGTCCTCAGTGCTAGTGGAAGACTTCTTGCCTCAGGTCTATGGAATTTCTTATATTTTTAATCACCCAGAAGGGTGTCGTACAAACAGTTCATCCAAAAATTCCTCTTCACACTAAGTAATCCCAAGACCAAGCCTCCCTACATCCAAGGGACTAATACAAATGAAATCTGCCAAAATATTGTGGCTGCTGCTTGCCAATTTGTTGGAAGGTCAAGGACACAGGCAAAACAACATGAACATCCTGTCATTGTGGTGGAGAGATTAAATCTGGATTGCTTTAAAGCTATGAATGCAAGTTCTAAATGCATGGGGGGTATTTTTTTATTGATTTTCAGACCCTATAGCCACGGTTTTAAACCGCGGATATTGGTTTATTTCCATGGTTTTTAACCGTGGCTATAGGCATAATGCCACGGTTTCAAACCATGGAAATAAAGGTTGTCTGTCCTCTTGTATAGCCACGGTTCTAAACCGTGGCTATAGAGCTATAGACAAGGCTTGAACCGTGGCTGTATACATATAGCCACGGTTCAAACCGTGTCTATAGATCTAGAGCCACGCCAAACTTAGCCACGGTTCCTCAAACCGTGTATATTACCTATAGCCACGGTTTAAAACCGTGGCTATAGCCCGAATTTCCAGTAGTGTTCACAATCTCTTCATTATCTGAGGTTGTTTATACATAATTATCTACTGTGACCTCTTTATCATCCACATCCATGTTTCTTAAAAATGTATTTCAAAACATTCTTACTATTTTACCGAATATGGGTTAAAGTCATTTATACCCTTGTTTGACTTTTTATAAGAAGTTTATAATGGAATCTTTACGTAATTTTCCAAACAAGGTCCTTTTTAACCTTTTAGACAAAATTAAGGTAAGAATGTCTTTTTTTTAACTTATACGGCGGGTGCGACTATTTTCCACCGCTGTAAAATCTTCGAAACTTCCCTTACAAGCTTATAAGGATATTTTTAAAGTAAATGTTTTATTTTATAATTATGAGACATTTAAATGATTTCAAAAAAAGAGATATTTCTCTCAAATAGTTTTGATTTCATCTATGTCAACATCCTTTGATGGATTTTAATCTTATTTGAAGTTGATTTATTATGATACAAGACTTCCATATTGTATTGAAGGTTTTGTGATATGTTTGACTGCGGATGTGTTATTTTTATACCATTCATGGTTTATGGAGAAAGTATTTACATTTTGTATGCTAGTTTTAATACGAATGTTTATGTTATGTTTAAACCTGTTCATATGTGGAATGCATTGGACTTAGTAACTGACGAGTGGAGCCCGCTATAGCTCCTCGATGCATCGGTAGGTCTCACGAGACAAACTAGTATCTTGGAACGAGGCCTTGATAAAATCTTATTTGTAGTCTTGGCATGAGGCCTTGGCTACATGGTTACAATAGTCTGGCATTATGCATTCTATCATTATGAAAGTGGTTATTGATATTGCATGTGATTATTCGACTAGTAGAATATCCATGTGAATAAGTAAATGGAATTATTTAATTTTATCTTTTTCATATTATGCTGAAGTTAAAATTTAAAAGGATTTTGTTTTAGTTATACATTACCTTAAATGTTATGTTTATTTATGAAAGTTTCCGCTATATTTTTATCCATACTGAGCATCTGAGCTCACCCCTTTCAATGTTATAATTTTTCCTAGGATGTGAAGAAATATTTTATGAATGACCTGTAGGGAATGTATGAGGGGATATGAAGACAAGATGTGGTGTAGTTATTTTTTCCCTTTATGATGTAATGTAAGAATTATGAATATATCTAGTGTTTACAAGGCTACTAAACTAATCATTATTTCGAGACTTGATCTTTTGTGATCATGCCAATGTTATGTAATAATGCACCGACTCTGGGTAATTGGGGTCAGGGCGTTACAGTTGGTATCAGAGGAAGTATACTACAAACCTTGGAAACTAGATTTAGATAAACTCTGATTAGAGCACATAGCCCTAAGATAGAATTTGTGGATTAGTATAGAAGAACTTCCTAGAATTTGGGTATTGTAGAGATTTTGTGAGTTTTCCAAGCAATACATCCCTGTCTGGATACGAGCAGGTAAAGGCGGCTCTGGCATAGATGTACCTAGGGGTAAAACCCAAAAACACCACTTTGAGCTAGACTCGAATGGGAACTGGTGCACGACAATGGGCCTTGCTGCCCTCTTGGTTACGACACTCCCGGGGGATATGCTTAGGATAATTCTCATTTTCTTTACAAACCATTATGAAGGGTTTATGAGTATATACTTCCTCAAAGAAGACATTTTTATGATTATGGATTATATCCATAAACTATTTAATTTATGTTAAGTGTTTTACAAGTTTGGGATTAGGTATTTGTATTCATAAACTAATCTAGTGTATGCCATTATTTAGAAATGGTGCCCAGTAGAAGGAATGAGAACTCCAGCAATACGCATGATCCAAAGAGTAAGAAGGATCATATCTTTCATGGTATTAAGCCATAATTTAGAAGGGAAATAGTCTTTCATGTATTATCATCATATGAAGAAATAATATCATGTGTTGATAAGATAAGTAAAGAGTTTTCGAAGTCCTATGGATTTGAAGGAAAGCCAGAGAAGAAAAGGATGGTAAAGAGAAAGATAGATAAAGGGAAGAAGGTAAAGAAGGATTTTCCCATATGTGATAATTGTGGAAAGAATAACCTTGGAAAATGCTTGAAGGAAATGCAAGTATGTTATAAGTGTGGAGAAAAAGGAAACCACGTTCGTGATTGTGAGGGTAAGAAAAAGGTTTGAAATGTACAATGCTTCATCTGCAAGGAGTGGGAACACCACACAAATCAATGTTTAAATAATCAGAGTATGCCCCAAATGATGCTATTGGATAATAATAAAGTTATGACACTACCACAGATGAAGAGGAATGAATAGTGTTCTTATGTTGTCATTAAAGAATTATTTCATTTGGGTTTTGTATCAATGATGTACTGGTTATATGAATTATGGAGATAAATAAGGATTGTACTGCAATACTATTTCATTGAGGATTTGAGATTATATGGTACTATGAAAAGTGACTCAACAGTAAGTTAAATTTTTTTTTGAAAATACATGCTTGAAGGAAATGTAATACATAATTTGGTCTTGATACCGAGGTAGTAATTTTGGAATAAGAGATGGTTGTTTTGGATAAATTATATTGGATATTCTTGACTACCTTGGAACTAATTAATGGTATGTTTATTTCATCATTGTTGGAATATTCAAAGTTTTTGGATATAAGGAATATATCTAGTATTCTATAAGGAATAAGGGAGCATGAATGTAATAAATAAGGTTTTATGGTAATTCACGGTGTTACCATATTTTAAAAGAATACACGATGAAGGTATTCACATGTTATTACGTGGCAAAAAAAAGATCTTCATTATATTTACCTTCCTTATAAATTTTGGACTGTGAGTTTGGATAGAAGTAATTTGGATAAGTCTAAAGGTTGGAATGGATTATATTTGACATTTGATATAATTGTTAAAGTTAAAAAATTACTGAAGATTATTTTTGGATTTTTATAAAAAGGAAAACCTGTCGCGTCCGGCAAGGCCGCGAGACTTGAACCCACAACCGAAGGGCTACAAGGGTGTATCACCTACCACCGACCCACGTGATGTCCTGGATTGAATAATGAAGTTTTTTTAAATGGTCTGGTAGATGAATTATAAATTCATTTTTTGGAACCCTATACGACTAGGATAAATAGAATATTTTTTTATGTTTTATTATCTTTTATAGTGAAGGATGAGTTTGTGGTAGAAATTAGTTAAAGGATGAAACTCTACTTGAAAAGTATAATTTTTTTATTATCTTATTCTATGAAGAAATAAATTCTTAAACATTAGTTAAGGCATCTTAAAACAAAAAATGTGTTATCCTAACACCTTACGTTTTGTTGAACCGATGATATTTTAAATCATCATAGATTGGTGGCTTTGAGGCCCACAATTCTACAATTGTATTTGATTGATGACCTCAGTCACTCTCTATAAATATTTACGTTTTTACTGCAATTATGTGTCTCTAATTTCCACCAATGTTCTCCTAATCGAGATCATAATTTGGTGGTGACTTTTTTATTCCCCTTTTCCTCTTATTAAGACTAAATTTTATTAACCCAATTTCCGATGTGGGTTTCCCCACAAAGGTATTTTCTATTTTCAACCATTTATTTTCAAAGAACAATTTCAAATTGCGAGGACACAATTTATTGAAGGAGGAAAGAATGTAACACCCCAATATTTCATAGTACGTTATTTTTCAAAGTTATTCAATAACTTGCACTACACGCAACACCGAGTTCAAGCGCACCACAAGATTACCAAACTAGCCATTCAAAAGCAGTTATGAATAGTATTAACTGAATTTTGAACATTATATAATCCTTATAATTTTAGAATCCATATTATGAGTTTCTTAGACATAATGTAAGAATGAATTCATTTTTTTTTTCAGATAAAAGAAGTATTTTTCAAAAAATGCACTTTTACAATCTTTTAATGGTGAAACCTTTTTAAATCCAATATTTGAAACATTTATATATTCAATTTAACAAAATAAACTTCTTCTTTATAATCAGGACATAAGAATTTAGTTTCAATAAATTTTTGGTGTTTTTCTGATAACTTTCATATTTGGGTGAATAGTGAAAAATACTATATTTTAACTGAAAACAATTTTTTTAATAAAAATAATTTATAGTTTTAAATTATACATTTTAATTGTTTATAAGTACAAATAGATTATATTTTTACCATTTAATCCAATGCTGGTCATTGTAAGTAATTTCACTTTGAAATTAGACATAAACAAGTGTCAATCTTTTGATAGTTATTATTTCTTAAAAATACGCCTTTTGGTTTTTACAACAAGAATTAATTTTAAATTAATAAACAAAACTTATATATTTTGAATTTGGTAAAACAGATATCATTTTTGGATTTGGAATATTGAAATTATCCTAGGGTGAATTTTTGGTATTTTTCTTAAAACTTTCAGTTTTTGATGAATAGTGAAAAACACTGAGTAATAGTTTAAAACTGAATTTTTATTTAAATAATTATTTATTTAATTTAAATTTATTTTAGGTCAAAATAGATACATAATACCTATATAATTTCAATGTAGTTTATTGGAGTCAGTTTATAATAATTTTAGATATATAAAGATTTTATTGAACTTTTCACCGTCTTTTACCCACCTCTTGGGAGAATTTGCAAATTCACATAAAACTTAATTTTACCGCTTTTTTGAGTGGAATTTCAAAAATCTGAGAGACGCGATTAATATAAAGGGGTAAAATATGGTTCAATAAGATAATTTTTTTAGTAAATAGTAACTTTTTTACTTTTATTTACCACAGTTAAAAGTAAATAGGGTAATTAAGGGTAAAAATGATCTTAATATTACCCTAACACATGTCCTAATTCTATTGGACAAGTGTATCTCAAACAAAAACATCCTTAGGAATAAAATATTATCATTTAGGTCCATTTTGAATAGATTAGAACATTTATTATTATTTAATTCAAAGAAGAGTTAAAAGAGTTAAAATCAAAGTTTAATAACTAATTTTTTTTAATATTGGGTTATACATAAGATAAATTCGATTATAAATATTCCTTAGAAATATAAAAATATTTACTAAATAATGGTATTTTATTTATAATTTTTAGACATTAAATAATTTAATTTATTTATGACACAATGATGATGCAGTAATTACCTTATTAGTGATATATTAAAATAATTGATATTATAAATACCCAAATAAATATAATTTGAGACTTTTAATGAATTAAAAGAATTTTATAGGTTACTATGACATGTTATGGTTTATTAAATGAATTAGGTTCGAAGTAATAATGCTATTATAAATTTATAAAAAAAAACAAAATACCAAATAGTGTCAAAATTGACAAAAAAAGAGTTTAAAAAAAAATAATATTAATTGATATTCAATTCCTAAAAAATATAAGGTTCATCCAAGAGACTTATATAATGATATTTGTATCATTAATGGACCTATTGGGGGTCTCTTGGATGTCTATATTAAGTTTATTAACTATATAATATAAAAATACAAAGTGACATGGTAATTATCAAACTAATTAACTAAGAGTTAAAACTAAAAGATAAGGTTAATATAATGACCCAAACCTGTCTAAAATCTATTGGTTGAAACGATTTAGACCCAAAAACACCTTATAATTTGAATAATACACTTTGGATCCATTATAAACCGAATATGAATTTATTATAAATTAATACTTTAAGTTTTTTCCAAAAGAGCCCCTCCCCCCCCTTATAAAAGGACACCACTTCTAACCAATTATTCATACCTTCAAAGCCTTTTGGTTAGGAAAAACTCTACCCAAAAACCCTATCAACTATCCTACCTTAATCATAGAGGCCTTACTTTATTCAGAAAGCCAACCTAAGGAGCCCTTTTGATCAAATCAAAAGGAAGAACCCGAAGAAGAGGTAATGTTTTCACCACCCTCTTTCAAGTTTCTTTCTTCTTCAACTTATTATTTATTTTTTATTTCCATTCTAAAATACTAACTAAAGTATCTTATATATAATGTGATGTTATTATAAATATGGTACAACCATATTCATTATTCTATCCATCTTTTGAATGACATGTCACCATACGTGCGTACGTACGACTTACCGTCTCCACGTCATGGTGTAATTGTTATTCAAAACATTATTATTTGGATGGGTATGATAATGATGTGTAATTGAAGTAAATAATAAATATAACATTATAATGATTCTGTATATACTATATAACATCCAATTATATATTATTTTAATATCAAAATAATGATATTGTCGCTCGTGCGTACGTACGGACTACCGTCTCCACGAACGCGATGAGATTCATTCCCCATCGTATCCATTAAAGAATAATTTTAATTTGATAGTTAAAAATAATGTTTAAGGACTTGATATAATTCTGGATATGAATAAGATACAACCTATCCATAACAAACACGACTTATATAAAAAAACATATAAAACAAAACGAGTAAGTTAACACCTGAAACGACGATAATACTAAGATATTATTAACAATGCAATGTTAAAAGATCATATATGATTTCATGTTAATGTATATTATTCTTGTATAATTTAATAAAAATTATTTCACCATTATACAGGAGGTTAATCTACCCTCAACCAAGGAAAATGACAAGGTAAGGGTTTATTTCACAATGTCTTCATTATCCAAGGGTGTTTATACGTAATTATCTATTGGGACCTCTTTATCATCCACATACATGTTTCTTAAAAATGTATTTCAAAACATTCTTACTATTTTACAGAATATGGTTTAAAGTCATTTATACCCTTGTTTGACTTTTTATAAGAAGTTTATAAAGGATTCTTTACGTCATTTTCCAAACAAGGACCTTTTTAACCTTTTCGACAAAATTAAGGTAAGAATGTCTTTTTTTAACTTATACGGTGGGTGCGGCTATTTTCCACCGTTGTAAAATCTTAGAAGCTTCCCTTACAATATTATAAGGATATTTTCAAAGTAAATGTTTTATTTTATAATTATGATACATTTAAATGATTTCAAAAAAAGTGATATTTCTCTCAAATAGTTTTGATTTCATCTATGTCAACATCCTTTGATGAATTTTAAGCTTATTTGAAGTTGATTTATTATGATACAAAACTTCCATATTGTATTGAAGGTTTTGTGATATGTTTGACTGTGGATGTGTTATTTTTATACCATTCATGGTTAATGGAGAAAGTATTTACATTTCGTATGCTAGTTTTAATACGAATGTTTATGTTATGTTTAAACCTGTTCATATGAGGAATGTATTCAACTTAGTAAGTGACGGGTGGAGCCCGCTATAGCTCCTCGATGCATTGGTAGGTCTCATGAGACAAACTAGTGTCTTGGCACAAGGCCTTGACAAAATTTTATTTTTAGTCTTGACAAAAGGCCTTGGCTACGTGGTTATGATAGTATGGCATTATGCATTCCATCATTATGAAAGTGGTTATTGATATTGCATGCGATTATTCGACTAGTAGAATATCAATGTAAATAAGTAAATGGCATTATTTCATTTTATCTTTTCCATATTATACTGAAGTTAAAATTTAAAAGGATTTTGTTTTAGTTATACATTGCCTTAAATGTTATGTTTATTCATGAAATTTTCCTCTATATTGTTATCCTTGCTGAGCATCTGAGCTCACCCCTTTCAATGTTTTAATTTTTCCCAGGACGTGAAGAAGTATTTTATGAATGACCTGCAGGGAATGTATGAGGGGATATGAAGAAAAGATGTGTTGTAGTTTTTTTTAACTTTATGATGTAATGTAAGACTTATGAATATATCTATTGTTTCTAAGGCTACTAAACTAATCAGTATTTCGAGACTTGATCTTTTGTGATCATGCCAATGTTCTGTAATAATGCACTGACTCTGGGTAATTGTGGTTGGGGAATTACAGTTGGTATCAGAGGAAGTTTAGTACAAACCTTGAAATCTAGATGTAGATAAACTCTAATTAGATCACATAGCCCTAAGATAGACTTTGTGGATTAGTATAGAAGAACTTCCTAGAATTTTGATATTGTAGAGATTTTGTGAGTTTTCCAAGAAATACATCCCTGTCTGGATACGAGCAGGTAGAGGCGGCTCTGGCACAGATGTACCTAGGGGTAAAACCCAAAAACACCGCTTTGAGCTAGACTCGAACAGGAACTGGTGCATGACAATGAGCCTTGATGCACTCTTGGTTAGGACACTCCTGGGGGATATGATTAGGATAATTATTATTTTCTTTACAAACCATTATGAATGGTTTATGAGTATATAATTCCTCAAAGAAGACATTTTTATGATTATAGATTATATCCATAAACTGTTTAATTTATGTTAAGTGTTTTACAAGTTTGGGACTAGATATTTCTATTCATAAACTAATCTAGTGTATGCCATTATTTAGAAATGGTGCCCAATAGAAGGAATGAGAACTCCAACAATACACATGATCCAAAGAGTAAGAAGGATCATATCTTTCATGGTCTTAAGCCATAATTTAGAAGGGAAATAGTCTCTCATGTATTATCATCATATGAAGAAATAATATCATGTTTTGATACAATAAGTATAGAGTTTTCAGAGTCCTATGGATTTAAAGGGAAGCCAGAGAAGAAAAGGATAGTAAAGAGAAAGATAGATAAAGGGAAGAAGGTAAAGAAGGATTTTCCCATATGTGATAACTGTGGAAAGAATCACCTTGAAAAATTCTTGAAGGAAATGGGAGTATGTTATAAGTGTGGAGAAAAAGGACACCACGTTTGTGATTGTGAGGGTAAAAAAAAGGTTTAAAATGTACAATGCTTCATCTTCAAGGAGTGGGGACACTACACGAATCAATGTTCAAATCATCAGAGTATATCCCAAATGATGCTATTGGATAATAATAAAGTTATGATACTACCACAGATGAATAAGAATGACTAGTGTTCTTATGTTGTTATTAAAGAATTATTTCATTTGGGTGTTGTATCAACGATGTACTGGTTATATGAATTATCGAGATAAATAATGATTGCACTTCAATGCTATTTCATTGAGGATTTGAGATTATATGGTACTATGAAAAGTGACTCAACAGTAAGTTAGACTTTTTTTTTGAAAATAAATGGTTGAAGGAAAGGTAATCCTTAATATGGTCTTGATACTGAGGTAGTAATTTTGGAATAAGAGATGGTTGATTTGGATAAATTATATTGGATATTTTTGACTACCTTGGCACTGATTAATGGTTTGTTTATTTCATCATTGTTGGAATATTCAAAGTTTTTGGATATAAGGAATATATATAGTATTCTATAAGGAATAAGAGAGCATGAATGTAATCTATAAGGTTTTATGGTAATTCAGGGTGTTACCATATTTTAAAAGAATACAGGATGAAGGTATTCACATGTTATTACATGAAAAAAAAAGATCTTCATTATATTTACCTTCCTTATAAATTTTGAACTGTGAGTTTAGACAGAAGTAATTTGGTTAAGTCTAAAAGTTGGAATGGATTATATTTGAAATTTGATACAATTTTTAAGGTTAAAGCATTTTTGAAGATTTTTTTGGATTGTTATAAAAAGGACAACCTGTCATGTCCAGCAAGGCCACGAGACTTGAACCCGCAACCGAAGGGCAACAAGGGTGTATCACCTACCACTGACCCACATGATGTCCTGGATTGAATAATGTAGTTTTTTATATGGTATGGTAGATGAATTATAAATTCATTTTTTGGAAACCTGTATGAATAGGATATATAGAATATTTTTTTAAAGTTCTATTATCTTTTGGAGTGAAAGATGAATTTGTGGTAGAAATTATTTAAAGGATGGAACTCTACTTGACAAGTATATTTTTTTTATTATCTTATTATATGAAGAAATAAATTCTTAAACATTAGGTAAGGCATATTAAAACAAAAAATGTGTTATCCTAATACCTTACATTTTTTTGAACCGATGGTATTTTAAATCATCATAGATTGGTGGTTTTGAGGCCCACAATTCTACAATTTTTTGTGATTGATGACCTCAATTACTCCCTATAAATATTTACATTTTTCCTCTAATTATGTGTATCTAATTTCCACCAATGTTCTCATAATCAAGATCATAATTTGGTGGTGACTTTTTCATTCCCCCTTTCCTCTTATTAAGACTTAATTTTATTAACCCAATTTCCGATGTGGGATTCCCCACAAAGGTATTTTCTATTTTCAACCATTTATTTTTGAAGAACAATTTCAAATTGTGAGGACACAATTTGTTGAAGGAGGGAAGAATGTAACACCCCAAGATTTCATAGTACGTTATTTCTTTAAAGTAATTCAATAACTTGCACTACACGCAATACCGAGTTCAAGCGCACCACAAGATTACCAAACTAGCCGTTCAAAAGCAGCTATGAATATTATTAACTGAATTTTGAACAATATATAATCCTTATAATTTTAGAATCCATATTATGAGTTTCTTAGACATAATTTAAGAACGAATTCATTTTTTTTTTCAGATAAAAGAAGTATTTTTCAAAAAATGCACTTTTACCGTCTTTTAATGGGGAACCCTTTTTAAATCCAATATTTGAAAAATTTATATATTAAATTTAACAAAATAAACTTATTCTTTAGAATCAGGATATAAGAATTTAGTTTCAATAAATTTTTGGTGTTTTTTTGATAATTTTTATATTTGGGTGAATAGTGAAAAATACTATATTTTAACTGAATTTTTTTTAATCAAAAAAATTTATAGTGTTAAATTATACATTTTAATGGTTTATAAGTAAAAATAGATTATATTTTTACCATTTAATCCAATACTGGTCATTGTAAGTAATTTCACCTTGAAATTGGACATAAACAAGTGTCAATCTTTTGATAGTTATTATTTCTTAAAAATACGCCTTTTGGTTTTGACAATAGGAATTAATTTTAAATTAATAAATTAAACTTATTTGTTTTTAATTTGGTAAAAAAGACTTCATTTTTGGATTCATAATATTGAAATTAGCCTAGGGTGAATTTTTGGTATTTTTCTAAAAACTTTCAATTTTTGATGAATAGTGAAAAACACTGAGTTATAGTTTAAAACCAAATTTTTATTTAAATAATTATTTATTTAATTTAAATTTATTTTAGGTCAAAATAGATATATAATATCTATATAATTTCAATGTAATTCATTGGAGTCAGTTTATAATAATTTTTGATATATAAAAATTTTATTGAACTTTTCACCGTCTTTTACCCACCTCCTAGGAGAATTTGAAAATTCACATAAAACTTAATTTTACCGCTTCTGTGAGTGGAATTTCAAAAATCCGAGAGACACAGTTAATATCAAGGAGTAAAATGTGGTTCAATAAGATAAAAACTAATTTTTTGTGAATAGTAATTTTTTTACTTTTATTTACCACGGTTAAAAGTAAATAGGGTAATTAAGGGTAAAAATGATATTAATATTACCCTAACAGATGTCCTAATTCTATTTGACAAGTTTATCTCGACCAAAAACATCTTTATGAATAAAATATTATCATTTATGTCCACTTGGAATAGATTAGGACATTTATTATTATTTAATTCAAAGAAGAGTTAAAAGAGTTAAAATCAAAGTTTAATAAATAAAACATTTTTAATATAGGGTTATACATAAGTTAAATTAGATTATAAATATTCATTAGAAAGATAAAAATATTTCCTACATAATGGTATTTTATTTATAATTTTTATACATTAAATAATTTAATTTATTTTTGACACAATGATGGTGAAGTAATTACCTTATTAGTGAAATATTAAAATAATTGATATTATAAATACCCAAATAAATATAATTTGAGACTTTTAATGAATTAAAAGAATATTATAGGTTAATATGACATGTTAGGGTTGATTAAAGGAATTAGGTTCGAATTAATAATGCTATAAATTTAGAAAAAAAAACAAAATACCAAATAGTGTCAAAATTGACATAAAAGAGATTTTAAAAAAAATATTATAATATTAATTGATATTCAATTACTAAAAATCTAAGGTTCATCTAAGAGACTTATATAATGATAGGTTTATCATTAATGGATCACTTGGGGGTATCTGGGATGTATATAGTATGTTTATTAACTATATAATATAAAAATACAAAGTGACATGGTAAATGTCAAACTAATTAACTAAGAGTTAAAACTAAAAGATAAGGTTAATATAATTACCCAAACCTATCTAAAATATATTGGTTGAAATGATTTCGACCCAAACCCACCTTATACTTTGAATAATATACTTTGGATCCATTAGAAACCGAATATGAATTTATTATAAATTTATACTTTAAGTTTTTTCCAAAAGAGCCCCTCCTCCCCCTTATAAAAGGACACCACTTCTAACCAATTCATCATACCTTCAAAGCCTTTTGGTTCGACTAAACTCTACCCAAAAACACTATAAACTATCCTACCTTAATCCTATAGGCCTTACTTTAGTCATAAAGCCAACCTAAGGAGCCCTTTTGATCAAATCAAAAGGAAGCACCTGAAGAAGAGGTAATGTTTTCACCACCCTCTTTCAAGTTCCTTTCTTCTTCAACTTCTTCTTTCTTTTTTATTTCCATCCTAAAATAATAACTCCAGTATCATATATATACTGTGATGTTATTATAAATATGGTACAACCATATTTAGTATTCTATTCATCCTTTGAATGACATGTCACCATACGTGCGTACGTACGATTTACCATCTCCACGTCGTGGTGTAATTGTTATTCAAAACATTATTATTTGGATGGGTATGATAATGATGTTTAATTGAAGTAAATAATAAATATAACATTACAATGATTCTATATATACTATATACCATCCAATTATATATTATTTTAAATCAAAAGAATGATATTGTCGCTCGTGCGTATATACGGACTACCGTCTCCACGAACGCGATGAGATTCATTCCCCATCGTATCCATTCAAGAATAATTTTCATTTGATGGTTAAAAATAATGTTTAAGGACTTTATATCATTTTTTATATGAATAATATACAAACTATCCATAAAAAAACGACTTATGTAACAAAAAATATAAAAGAAAACGAGTAAGTTAACACCCGAAACGACGATAATACTAAGATATTATTAAAAAAGCAATGTTAAAAGATCAATATGATATCATATTAATGTATATTATTCTTGTATAATTTAATAAAAATTATTTAACTATTATACAGGATGTTAATCTACCCTCAACCAAGGAAAAGTACAAGGTAAGGGTTTATTTCACAATCTCTTCATTATCCGAGGTTGTTTATACGTAATTATCTACTGGGACCTCTTTATCATCCACATCCATGTTTCTTAAAAATGTATTTCAAAAACATTCTTACTATTTTAAATAATATGTGTTAAAGTCATTTATAAAATTGTTTTACTTTTTATAAGAAGTTTATAAAGTAATCTTTACGTCATTTTCCAAACAAGTTCCTTTTTAACCTTTTCGACAAAATTAAGGTAAGAATGTCTTTTTTTAACTTATACGGCGGGTGAGACTATTTTCCACCATTGTAAAAACTTCTAAGCTTCCATTAAAAGCTTATAAAGATATTTTCAAAGTAAATTTTTTATTTTATAATTATGATACATTTAAATGATTTCAAAAAAAGAGATATTTCTCTCAAATAGTTTTGATTTCATCTATGTCAACATCCTTTGATGGATTTTAAGATTATTTGAAGTTGATTTATTATGATACAAAACTTCCAAATTGTATTGATGGCTTTGTGATATGTTTGACTGTGGATGTGTTATTTTTATACCATTCATGTTTTATGGAGAAAGTATTTACATTTTGTATGATAGTTTTAATACGAATGTTTATGTTATGTTTAAACCCGTTCATATGAGGAATGTATTGGACTTAGTAAGTGACGGGTGGAGCCCGCTATAGCTCCTCGATGCATCGGTAGGTCTCATGAGACAAACTAGTGTCTTGGCATGAGGCCTTGACGAAATCTTATTTGTAGTCTTGGCACAAGGCCTTGACTACGTCGTTATGATAGTCTGAAATTATGCATTCCCTCATTATGAAAGTGGTTATTGATATTTCATGTGATTATTCTAATAGTAGAATATCCATGTGAATAAGTAAATGGAATTATTTTATTTTATCTTTTCCATATTATTTTTAAGTTAAAATTTAAAAGGATTTTGTTTTAGTTATACATTCCCTTAAATGTTATGTTTATTTATGAAAGTTTCCGCTATATTGTTATCCTTACTGATCATCTGAGCTCACCCCTTTCAATGTTTTAATTTTTCCGAGGATGTGAAGAAGTATTTTATGAATGACCTGCAGGGAATGTATGAGGGGATATGAAGACAAGATGTGTTGTAGTTCTTTTTTCACTTTATGACGTAATGTAAGACTTACGAATATATCTAGTCTTTCCAAGTCTACTAAAATAATCAGTATTTCTAGACTTGATCTTTTGTGATCATTCCAATGTTATGTAACACTACTAGAAATTTAGGCTATAACCACAGACCTATATCCACTGTTTTATAGGTCCGTGGCTATAACCAATTTATAGCCACAGTTTAATTAAAAAACCCTGGCTAAAATTTGTCATCCCCCTTTTTCCCCCAAAATCCTTCGGGCTCCTCTGTTCTCCCCTGATCCGTTTCCCGTCCCCCCTTTTTCCCCCAAAAATCCGTCGGGCTCCTCATCCGTTCTCCCCCGATATGCGACTCTCCGCACCATCCTCCTCCATCTTCCCCCGATCAGCGACCCTCCACCCTCGACCTCTCTATCACGGCGGCACCCTCCTCCTCCATCCTCCCCTGACCCGTGACCCTCTACCATCGACCTGTCTCACGGCGGCACTATCCTACTCCATCCTCCCCCAATCTGTGACCCTCCACCCTCGAACTATCTCACGGTGGCGTCCTCTTCCCAGATACCCTCTACGCGCGACCCTCCAACCCCGACGGTACCCATCGCGACCTCTCTCACCATTTCTTGGCATTTCATTCTAAATCTATAACATGGGGGATTTTATCTATTTTGAGGAATCATATTGATTTATATTGGTCCATACATCAATATCGGACGGAGAGGCTCATATAACTATTTGGTAAGTGGTCCCTAAGTTTCTTCTTCAATTTATATGATATGTATGTGCTTGATGATGTGCGAGTCTTGACAAGCATGTGAAAATGTCTTGAGATGAAACCAGATTGCATTTCTCAAGGGTCTTTCATACAACCTAGGATGAGGATATCCCAAGATGCCATCTACACTCAGTTTCTCAGCGATTTGGAATGTTATGTTATCATTGTAGATTTTCTTAGTCTTTCACTAAATTTTAAATTAAATTTACAATTTTATTAGAATTGTTTTTTTGGGGATTTTTCTTGATGTAGGTCCAGGGATATGAGATAGACCCTTGGGATGTCTTTGGACTTGGTTCCAGTGTAATAAGGTATCTAGTTATATTTTTTATGATTATTCCCTTTTATAATTAAACTGATAAATTAATTTCAAATGTTTTAGATAATTGTTTTAAGCTTCTTAGAGAGAGTTGGGATCTTTCTTACTGATGTGGGATGGGACTGAGCATGGAAAGACCTTGGTGTGACTTGGAAAATTCTTCCTACATTTGGGAAATAATTAGAAAAGCATCGAATAAAGATAGGTGGTATGCATACTTTACCATGTGGTATTTATGCTTTTGATTTATTCTCATGGATTTCAATCTTGCTAATGAAGTGATCAATTTATTTAAATTAAATTAACCCCATAACCAATATATAAATTAATTGGTTTTAATTAATTAACTTTTTTAATTAATTAAATTGAAATTCATCGATTATGATTTATAAAGTGCTAAGGCCTTGATGGACCTTGGTACTAGCTGGTTTACCTTGGACACTAATAGTCTAGGCCTTAACTTGAGACACACTTAGCCTAGGTTATGTACTTGGGTTGGGTGAGCAGATATACCTTGTGATACCTTGAAGACCAAAATGGGTCATGTTCCATCTCTTGAGTCTTGTCAACATGACATATCTTGTGTAGTAAAAAAGATCGTGCTCTATTGATTATGATGCCAAGAAAAATAGTATTACTTTGAGCATCAGTTCTTGAAACAAGACCTGGATTGAGATCGAGGACCTGTGTGAGGGTGCCTCTATTACTAGGGGACCCCAATGGGTTCCCTGTTGACTAAACAACCCTAAGTGGATGCATATGGCCTTGGTAGATATGGTAGTGAGTGTCACCTTAAAACTTGCATCAAATGTATAATCCCATGGGGTTATGAATTGTAAGTGATGGGTTTGGAAATTTGTAAAACCCTTAACTTTTGTTTATACCTTCATATGTTTATTTTGGATGAAACCATGGTTCCCAGATGTACTTCTTGGGACCAGACCTATGAACCTGATGTGACGATGGTATGGTGGTTGCCTAAGAGTGTTTCCTAGGATCCGGCCTTGGGACTTATGTGGTATGTTTGTGAGACAAATTATACATGATGATGTCATCATGGATTCCTGAAATGTATCCTGGGATTCGACTGTTGAACCATGTGAATAATTCTTGGGACATTGGGATTCGACCTCAAGTCTATATGGGATGCTTTGGATGCCACATGTCCCTATGATTCCCAACCTAACTAGGATCCAACTGAGTTGGATTAGGGGATTACTTATTTTTATTCAAGATTATTATTATTATGAGATGACTATGTTATCCCTTGGATTAGCCAGTCAATCCTGTTGATTTTACTTATTCTTGATCAGGATGCATGGGATCTGACCATTTGGCATGGTGAATTGGGGGATGTTTTTTATTCAGTGATTACCTGAGGTGCCTAGGAATCAACATCAATACATTAATTTTATTGGAGTTTATAGACATTCTCAGGATGCTTGGAATATATTCATGGATCCATTCATGATGAGTAGTTGGCTGTTTGGACCTGAGAATTTGGTATTCCTGGGTTACACCAAGATCTGATATTTATATGGTTGGCATGATATCATGAAATTCTCAGGGGGAGGGGGTGTGTAGTGGGGAGGGGGCAGTGGGGGTGCAAGGGGAGAGGGAGGGGTGCAAGGTAGGTAGGGGGTGTGTTAGGGGTGGGCAGGCGGGGGGAGGGGGGGGGGGGGGGTGAAAGGGGGGCAGGGGGTGGGGCAGGGGGGGCGTTGGTGCAGGGGCAGGGGGTGAAAGAGGGGGGCAGGGGGTGCTGGTGCAGGGGCAAGGGGGTGATAGAGCTTCTTGATAAAAAAACATCATGAGTTTTTAAGAATAATAGATGATGTTGATTCGATGCCTGGGTTATTCATCACAGGTTAAATCATTCTGATTTGAGCTGAATGAGTGATGTTTGAAAAATAAGAGCTTTATTAATGATCATCTCATTATATCACCCACTCACATAGGTTGAGGTCCCATATCTCATCTCATATCACCAATCTATTCTTTAGGTCAGGTCTCTTATCATATCATGTACCACCACTATCTCATTCAAGACATGGCCTACATGAATACAGTAAGGGAGTATGAAATACATAGAGAAAACAACCATAAACCTAGCACATGGCTATCCAGTAAGCCATACCTAGATCCCCACTAGAGGATACCCCACTATAAAACTCATAATCAACTATGTTTTCCTTTATTAGACTTGGTACCCAGTGTACCTAGACATGGTAATTGATGGGTCTTAAAATTAAGTGGAATGAACTAGAAACCCTCTAACTACTAATTGATTACCCCATGAACCACCTGAACACCTAAATAGGAATAAAAACTCCCCAAGATACATCCCAACAATCAAATTGTTTTTCTAAATACCACTTCTTGAAACTCTCGCTACCTGGAGACTAAAAATTCAATTTCATTTGAATTATCTGACTCATAACGATATAGGTAATTATAAACTCCCCACGAAATGGATAAAAATCCTTGGAAAGTATTCTGGATTATCCAAAAAATAAAGATTTATTAATCATAATGGAAACAACTACTCATTCCAAATTCAAGATTGGATTCTTGGAAATCATCCATCATCCTGATCTAGGGGAAAAAGTTTTTTTCTGAAAAAACATCACGAATGATCCTTTATACACATATTTATTTAAGTGGTTGGAGTGGAATGAAATGTGGAAGGTGGGTAGGGGGTGCATGGGGTGGGGAGGGTGGGTATGGGGTGGGCAGGGGAGGGGGCAGGGGGGGTGTGCAGGTGGGGGGGCAGGGGGCAGGGGGTGTGCTGGGGATAGGGGGAGGGGGGTGTGCAGGTGGGGGGCAGGGGGAAGGGGGGTTGCTGTGGGGAGGGGTGTGTAGGTGGTGGGGGGGAAGGGGGCAGGGGGGTGTGATGGGGGCAGGGGGAGGGGTGTGTGTAGGTGGGGGGGCGGGGGGCAGGGGGCAGGGGGTAGGGAGAGGGGGTGTGCAGGTGGGGGGGGGGGGTAGGGGGTGTGCTGGGGGCAGGGGGAGGGGTGTGTGCAGGTGGGGGGGGGGGCAGGGGGAGGGGGTGTGTAGGTGGAGGGCAGGGGAGGGGGCAGGGGGGTGTGCAGGTGGGGGGCAGGGGGAAGGGAGAGGGGGTTGCTGGGGGGAGGGATGTATAGGTGGGGGGGCAGGGGAGGGTGAAGGGGGGGGGGGGGGGTGTGCATGTGGTTTTTTTGATTACAGATCGTTAGCCTCCTATCATTTGAATTTGGTATGATTTATTGGTTTCAATTTATTGTCTTCTTTATTGTCAGATTTTCCTTGGTTATGGTTTAGTTGTTTTGACTTATTGAATATGATACAGTTTATTTGATTTGTTATTTATTCTAATTTTATACATTATATTTCTAATTTTTCAATTATTATGTATAGATATTGTTCAATGTGTCAGATGAACATCAGTACAAAGGTACAATGTGATTATCATTTATGTTTTCTACTATTTTAACTATCTCCATATTTAATCCACTTTTATTTTAATATTTTGTACCACTAATTTATGCATTCAATATATTCAATACAATCAATATTAATGCAATGTTTTGATCCCGCATACATGGTGACATGGTGGAGTAAAACTATATTTTGTAGAAATACACCATCGTGGAAGGTAAAACATGATTATCATTTAATAAACTACAGCTTTTGTAACCTCACACACCCTTCTTTTCACAATTAATTTTTTTTTCTGTATAGATTTTTTTTATATTTTATTGGTTTCCAAACTATCTCCATTATGTTGACATTCACAATTACAGTGTTCCAGTTTCAATGTTCATTACTATTAGTTATTATTCGAACAGTACGTTACATCATATATTTGATTTCTCAATGGTAAAAATAAGTATTTATTCCTTTTCATATAAAATTAATGTTTACTAATATTGTGATGATGTCTTAGAAACTTTTACAACTATTAGTTATTATTTGAATAGTCTGTTCATTTATATGTTATTTTTTTTGATGAAAATTTAAAATTTTCACATATGATTAGAGCATTACAACTACTTTAGAATGAGAATGGGTGATGAATCATTAGTAAACATTAACTGTGTTGGGATGTTATTGATCCTACATACAGGGTCACAGGGTAGAGTCACACTAAAATTTAGAGAAATACACCATCATGGAAAGGGGAGTAGTGACTCATTTTGGAGCTGTGTATCTTTACAAATTAGTTGTAGCACTGATGTTGGGTAAGTTTTTATTATTTCATCATGTTTCAAACAGATTTTTATTTTAGCATATCCGCTACATCTCCACTACGCACATATTAGTTTAACCAGTTATTTCCAAATTTTTTTTGTACATTCAACATAAAAATATTCAGCAGGGGGGCTGCTGTCCAGGGGGCTCTAGCAGGGGGGGGGGGGGCTCATCCGATCGTCTCCCGAGTGATTTCCCCCTCATCCGATCTTCACCAGATTCTCCTTCACCCTCATCGGCTTCTCCATTCATAGCTCATACATTTTTGACATCTCCATTCGCTGTTCCTCCACCCCTCACGCTTTTCTATCCTCCCACATACCCTTCTTCGGGTGTACCTCCTCTATTCGGTGCATCAGTCGATGCTTCCCCTCTCCGAGATTGAGCTCCCTGTCCTCTGCCCGACCAAACTACCCTTCCCTGCCTGCTACTCTTGTGAAGGACTCGATCGGCTCCCTGATCTCATGACATTGGCTTACGCAATGGAACCCTACCCACTCCATCACTCCCTGCTCTCATGAAATTGGCTCAGGCGAAGGAACACTACCCTCTCTAGATATGTCAAAGGAACCCTACCTGCTCCCTGCTCTCGCGGATGAACCCTTCCTGCCAAGGGAATGAACCTTCTGGATCCCTCCTATCGTGATTCACCCCTTCCTGTAGGTAATCACAATTCTTACATCTCTTTGAATGATATGAATCCTCATCTTCCATTCATTTATTTCTGACCAAATTAAACATATGTTGAGATATTCGTTGTAAATTGTCTGCTATCTTTCATGTTGTAATTTTTAATTTCAGGATCATTGATATCTAATAGCCTGTTTTCATGTTTCGACTATCTTGTTTCCAAGAGTGATTTTGATTTTATTTTCATTAGGGAGATTTTCATAGAGAATCCACTTGTGTTGTTTACATTGTAAAAGATATAATTATTTATTCTTGTAATTATTTTTTTCCAATTATTGAGATCAAATAGATATGGTATATAACCCGATTTTTATGATAATTTATGATGAAGGGCTACTGCTGATCCATTGAGAGTAACAGATTCTGTGGTTAGTAATAAATTTTTCATTTCTTAGATTGGTGAAGGGATTTTTTTCTTAGAGAATAGAGTGTACAAGGACTGGTTGTTGATACATAACAATGGGTTTTCAGTCGAGGAACATCTTGGGGATAGAATTGAGATACCTTGGATTAGGTTACAAAGCACATGTCAAATAGTTCTAAAAGTTAAGGGTTTCATAGTTGTATTTTTTTGTTAATTGATATTCTTTAGGGATATTTGAGTTGTTAATCAAAAAATTATTTTTTATATATCATTGTATTTATAATTTATATTGTTGACATTATATTTGATGAACTATTTTTTAAGTGCTAATAGTTATATTCACCACAGATTTATATTGTACTCTATTGTTCTTTGATTTGATTGGAAGATTATATCATCTGGTCAACATCAACAAGACTAGGATGACTGTTTTTTTTATTTTATAATTCTCACCCTATTATAGTTTCATATCATATCACATCACATCTAAAACCAATAAAATAAACTTTTTTGTAAACTAAAATGGAAATTGGTTTTTTCATCTAAGAGATTAAACAAAGACATATCACATCTGTCCAAGAAGAATAGAAAGGCTATCATTCTAAGATCATTCTCACTCAAGCATTGAAGAGGAAACTATTGAACCACAATGTAAAATTATCTAATGAATAAAAATTGTCTAATTAGGAAATCTGGAAAAATTTGGCAATATTGATAGGTATACTTTCTTGAGTTCTAGCGTGTTATCTAATGACTCCTTATTATCCCTCATTATTTTAATGTTCTCGAATTTAAAATATTTTTCTCAAGCTCATAGCCTCGTAAACCACCTTAACACTACACATCCTCAACATCCTCTCCATGGAAGTATTAATTGGGAACTCTTACTATCATGTGACAAGAACTCATCCCTACTAACTAAATGAAAAAACCCATTTTCTGCTGGCTGAGGCATTGTGTCTGATATACCTGAATAATTTTTTTTCTTAAATCACACTTCTTTTACTTCTACAAAAAATTCCAGAAACTTCTCCTACTATCAATGGTCAAAATGCCACATATCACTAAACAAAAAACATGTCAGATTATTTCATCCATAGACAACTTCATTAAGCACATAACCAAGTCCAAGATTATTCATCCAACCAGATCTCAATCACGACTTACCTTGCCTGAAACATTCTCCAGGGAACTCAAGAAATCTCTATAATCATTAAAAAACTTCACTCACTATCTCAAGATCAAAAGATTTGCCTCAAAATTAACTTTTCAATTATAAATTAGGGATTTTTTTTTCAAATCATTTTTTGTACCCTTCCATAGTGCCCTTGGAACATGGGTTACCATGATTAACGTGATGTATCTCACTTACGCAATTCATCTTAATCATCCAAAACCTTATTTCCAACCTATGTCAGTATCATACATGAATTCAAGCTTCTCCACATTTCAATATCCATTCTTTCAAAAGAAAAAATACCCAAAAAACCCACTTTATTAATATCCATCAACCATTTAAACTCAAAACCAATCATATTTTTTTGGTGAATACATCTCAGACAAAAAAATTTGAATTGACATACCACTACATTGCTTCGACACCACTCTACTCATCCTCATCAAAACATAGGAATTTCATTTATTAAATATTCTATATTTATGAAACCAAAATAATAAGGAAATTGGAGGCTCCAATATTTCATTTTTATTCAACCAGAATAGGGAACACTATCCATTGAATAAAAAAAATTGTCTTTAATATCCTCATAATGGAATTATGCTTGCCTTCAATTCTATATCCATAGAAATTTACTTAAAAAAATTCTTTGGAAATCGCTTCAATCCTATCACTTTATTCATTCATCATTGTTCCCATTTTATTTATGATGAAATTTAAGGTATCTTCTCTATTTTGTTTCTTGTTCTCCAAGTCGTCATCTTCGATCATCACATTTAAAATTCTTGCATGAAATCCCATTGTTCCACAATCTCTTATAAGTCTGGGATATCTTTTTTTAAATGGGATGAACACATCCTTGATTGGAACTTGATGTTTTTTCCACCTGTTCATAATACATTCTTTTTAGCTCCATAATAGTCTAAAAAACCACTTCCTTTCTAAAAACCAATGTTATAATCATGTGAATTTAAATGGGTTTTAATATCTATTTTGGTGAAAAATATTTCTACTCCAGCATTATATTGACAAAGACTAAGCCATTAATAACTAGTAACTACATTGATCTATATGAAATTAATATCTATATAGCTACATATTTGTATTTATTTTCCAGTATACATATTTAGGTATGCGCTTATTTTCAGTATGCATTACCAGTTTTCACTCACATATAAAATAAGTGTGACATAACTACTGTATGCATTGATTTTTCACTATGGAGTACTAGTATGCACTTATATAGAGAATAAGCGCATTAATATTAGTGCCTTCTTATTTGAACTTGTTTTCCAAGAATTTATATTAGAAAAAATCCAATATATGTGTAAGTGAATTTATAGTAGACATTTATTTTAAATCTTACATAGAAATAGAAGAGAAAAAAATATAGAGGAGAAAGAGTTTTGAGAGAAATAATATATATATATATATAATCATATGTATTTATTATGATGTACTATTAGTATATTATTTCCATACTTATGATATATTGTTTTTATATTAAATAAATCATCAGATGTACATCTAGAGAATAAATTCAAATCAATTAGGATGAAATACTCTTCATATTACATTCATAGCTATGTTAATAAACCAACACTACATCATAATTAAATCAAATAGTACATCTTGAATTGAATCAATTTCAATTCAAGAATATTATCAGTTTGAAAATGTTAACATATTTTAAGGGAATCTATTAGGATGTATTAATACTTGAGTTTGTATGTTAACAAATTATAATGTATAATTGATGAAATCATAAAAATACATTGTGATTAATATGTAATGATGTATTTTAAACTGTTTTTATAACATCAATTATACATAGAATGTAATAATCATATGTATTTATAATAAACAAGGAAGTGTTCTATCTTCAATTAGAGGAGTTGATTAGAGTTTCTTTATAAAAAAACAACTTAAAATCAAGTTTGGTAACACAAAAATTGTAAACTACAATTGAAATTTTAATCATAAGAGATCCAACTCAATTATGTTGGTATATTTATTATTATGTATTGTTTTTTTATGAACAGTACATCACAATTATACATTGATTTAATAACATAATTGATCCAACTCATTTATGTTCACATCCAATAATTGATGTTATCATAATAAATACATTTGATTATTATACATTGCTGTTTTTTATATTGTTAGTATAATAAACTTTAGTAATACATTATTAAACCCCATTTTGAATATGATGAATCATTATTTTTGTGGTCTGAATATAAATTTCATTATATTATAGGTTGTTCCTTATGATGCAACCTCTTGATAATCTGTTTCAAGTACTACAACAATTCCATCTTCATACTCAATAGTATGAACTATTTAATTTTCTTTCTATATCAAGTTTATATTGAGAACACAATTTTTTTTATGTAAACCTTCAAATTTTATTGGTGAAACTCCTTTTTCATTCTATGAAATCTATTTTTGAAAAATACTTAAGCTACTATTTTTCTACAACTTCTAAAAAATTAGATTTTCAATTTGTTATGTATTCTCCTCTTCTTTTCCATAGCTGATGCTATATCAGTTTTATATATTCCAACAACATACACCTTTCATTCAAGGTTTGATAATTAATCTCATATTCTAATTTTTCCACACTCATTCTAGGTATGGCACAATGTATTATTTTGTTCAAGACATTTCTTGTTAATTCATATAAATTCTCAGGATATTGTTCCATGATCTGCTCCTTTTCATATTAGTGTTGTGATGTCTGTTATTGCATGGTCTTATAAAATGGTTCAGATAACTCCCCAAACTCCATGACCTTTGTTCTTTATTTTTATCATTACCCATATCTAGAATTATGGAATGTTTCTTCCTCTTTATGGCATGGATATTTGTTAATAACTAGTTCCCTTAATATCCAACCATTTCCATCTCCAAAATTTCTCAGCCTCATTCACCATGGAATGGAGTAGGCGGTTGTGAAATTTTCATTAACCATATCACTTTTATCTTGCTCCCGTTAATTCATTGTAAGCTCCAAATCCTTCCAACTACTGATTATTCTTTAATAAACATAATAAACAACATCAAACACCATTTGACTTTCCACATCCACATGCTCATCCATATACTTCCATGTGAACCAATTCTCTATATCTCTTTAGAGAATTATTTTTTTATAATGTCATTAATATATTCCTATTCTTTAAACATTTTAAATCATTTTTTATTTTAAAAAAACTAACACACAAGCTCTTTGGTTACAAAATTCTCCCCATTTGGTGTTCATTCTCAGCTCTACTCCCCCTTTCTCAAGAAACTTATTTCACAAGATATATGATGGAAAAAAACATCTTTTCATGCCTCCAAATATGAATTTCATACCTTAGTCCCATTGTTGGATAGAATAATTCAAGATTTTGTTATTTTTAATCTTAGAACTACTTTCTTTAAACCCACCTACACTTTCCACAGTAAATTACAATTAGTGAATTCTACACTTTGAATTGAGTTGTAGACAAATAATCTAGGCCTTGTGAGTTGTATATTTATGTATGAAACGATATTTTAAGCCAAAAAACTTGTTTGTTATGCGTCACTCACCTCTTTGACCTACCACATGATTAAATGGCCTATTATTTAAGTGTTTATGCCTCTTTTTTTCCATCCCTTTCTTCAATCATTCATGTATTATTCTAATATTTAGTTATTAATTGTCTAGTTATTAAGTAGTTTATGGTATTGCAGAAGTGAAGGGATACACTCGTCATTGGTTTTAGGAATGTTCTTGATTGAGGATGGTCCCTATTATTTTTTCATGCTGTAAATCCTGCTTGGGAAGCTCTCTCAAAGTCTATATAGTCAGGTATGTCCTGTAATTACAGGATGTTCAATGCAGTAGCTTCAAGAAACCATTTTTCTTCATTTTTTAAGATTATTTTGATGTGGCAGTAGGCAAGGGGAAGGGGTCATGTACGGGTTTGGGGGGGGGGGATCTGTCCGTGGGAGGGGGGGAACTAGTAGGGGGGAGGGTGAGGGAGGGAAGTGGGGAGGAGGGTAGTGGGGGGGGGGAGGGTGCAGGGGGGGGGGGGGTTATGCAGGGCATAGGGGAGGGGTGCAGGAGGGAGGGGGGGGGGGGGGGTCTACAGGGGAGAGGTGAAGGTGGGAAGGGGGGAACTGGCAGGGGGAGATGGTGCAGGAGGGCAGGGGGGTGTCTGCAGGGCAGTGGGGAGGAGGGCAGGGGGGAGTGGGGGGGGGGGGGGTCTGCAGGGGAGAGGTGTAGGAGGGCAGGGGGGGGAACTGGCAGGGGGAGAGGGTGCAGGGGGGAAAGGGGGTGTCTGCAGGGCAGTTGGGAGGAGGGAAGGGGGGGGGGTCAGCAGGGCAGTGGGGAGGGGTGCAAGGGGGGAGGGTCTGCAGGGCATAGGGGAGGGGCGCAGGAGGGTGGGGGGGTATGCAGGGGAGAGGTGGAGGAGGGCAGGGGGGGAGTAGGGGGTGTCCAGGGTTTGGAGAGGGGAATTTGTAGGGGTATGGGGGGACTGGCAGGGGGTGGGGGGATGCCAGGGGGGAATGGGCAGGGGCAGGGGGGTGCATGGGGAAGGCAGGGGGCAGGGTGGGGAGGGAAAACTGGCAGAGGGGGAGGGTGAAGGAGGGCAGGGGGGGGGGGGGTGTCTGCAGGGCAGTGGGGAGGAGGGCTGGGGGGAATGGCAGGGGGGTGACCTACTTAATGTTCTTTAACTATATTATGTACACATTACTAAATTTTTAATCAAAACAATTTCATTTTGGTCGAAAAACCGCCCAAATTAACCCAAACAATCATCATTTAATTCTTATATAATGATTCATTCACATAGAATATCATATAATTTATTATAAGATCATTTAAACTTCTAGAATATCATTAATAACTTGAAATATCATTTCTGGATGTTTATCCATGTTCTACATGAAAATTCATTTAAGAATACAAGTGAACCACTCAAGAAAACCATAAAAACGAACATTCCTGAACAATGTTATTAAACCCTATAACTCATAAAAAGGACCATAAAATGATATAATGAAACTGAACCGGGCCAACACATCGCGATCACGCCGTGGTCACACCGCGGTCACACCGTGGTCACGCCGCGGTCACGCTGTGGTAATGCCGTGATTTGGCCCTGCTCCAGCCACATCCAGCCCACACCACCCCTCTTCCACCTTCATTTCAGCCCGCTGCCACCAAAATTCCATCCCGCAACAGCCCCCCTTCCACCTTAGAATCAGCCTGCACCATCCCCCCAGCACCTGCAACCATCCCCCTTCCATTAGAATTCCAGCCTCCTCCCGCTCCCTTCACTCCTGACCGGAAGATGCTGCCCTGCGGATGTCGCTGGACTGGGCCAACACGCCGCGGTCACGCCGCGGTCACGCCGTGGTCACACCGCGATAATGCCTTGATTTGGCCCTACTCTAGCCACATCCAGGCCACACCAGCCCCCTTCCACCTACATTTGTATTCTCCTTGGACAAATATTCCATTATGCTATTTCTTGCCTCTATTTTCACATACAAGCAAGGCTTGTTGGCATGAATCTAAGTTTTTCTCCTTATTCCATGATAGAAGAACTGATACTTTTATATTTAGAACTTGGCTTAGACTTATTAGGTTTATTACCCAAGGACGTATGATCTTCCTTCTTTAAAAACTTCTTGGGAATAGTGTTTCTAACTTCATTTTTTTAAAATTTTCCAAAGGAAGTTTTTTTTTCCATTTTTCATCATCGATGGTATTCATTATCCATTTGTTTTTAACACATTCTTAGATGAGAATGCTCCATTCTAGTGACCACACTCAATTAAAATACAATAGCGATCTTAAATCAAGAATTCACCCAAGTTGAATCATTACATGTTTTTAGGAAAATAAGAGTAGATACCACACAAACTAATGATGATAATATTACTAACAAAAAGACTCATAATTGTGTCAAAATAACTTTAATTGATCCACTATTTTTTTCACTGTAAGCTCATAGAGGAATGCGATAGACTATCCTGATAAATCTGTTGTTACTCATGCATATTTATATATTACCCGTGGTTTAAAAACAAATTCTGTACAAATATGGGTGTGATTAAATAATGAGAATCCATCCATATCATCCAATTTGACTATGAGCATGAATAAAATACTTGGATATCTAAATAAAGCTCAAGATCATATTGTTGTTGTCCAAAAATAAAAAGCAAGAAAAACTATATATACTACATACAATAGAAAGAGAAGGTGATTTATTTGTCAATAATAGTGATACTAGACATTTGGACAGAAGTATAGTGAATGTTGGCATAATAATGTCATGACTGATGGAAGTGAAGAGGATGTTGAAATAGAGATGAATTGCCTACACTATGGAAGAATAGTCCAGATCATGGACCATTGAAAATTGGCCATTAACGTCACGAAGTGAGCTAAAGTAACAAATTGAATCAATTCAGGAAAGGAATCGTAGAATTCATTTAATTAAAGATATCCTAGAAGAAGAAGAGTAATTCTGACTTCTAAATAATGGTATTCTAAATAATACCAAAGATATCCTAGAATAAGAAGAGTAATACTAGTGCAGGAGGGGGGTGGGGGCTAGGGGGGAGTGGTGCAGGGGGGGGGGGGGGCTGGGAGAGTGCAGGTGGGGGGGGGGCTGGTGGGGGGGTGCTGGGGGGGGTTCAGGTGGGGGGGGAGCTGGGGGGAGTGGTGCTGGGGAGGGCTGTGGGGGTGCAGGTGTGGGGGGGGGGGGTGTTGGGGGGCAGTGGAGTTACATGTGGGTGGGTGGGGGGGGGGGGGGCTGAGGGCTGGGGAGGGGTTGGGGGGAGTGGTGTAGTGGGGTGGGGGTGTTTTGGGGTGGGGGTGGGGGGGAGTGGTGGGGTGGGGTGGGGGTGTGTAGGGGGGCAGTGGGGGGGGGGGGAGTGGTGTAGGGGGAAGTTGGGGGCGGGGGATGCTGGGGGCTGGTGCAGGAGGGGGGGGGGGTGGGGGGTGGGGGGATGGGAGTGGTGCAGGGGGACTGGTGCTGGATGGGGGGTAGTGGGGTGGGGGTGTTTTGGGGTGGGGAGGTGGGACTGGTGCAGGGGGACTGGTGCTGGCTGGGGGGCAGTGGGGGTGCAGGTGGATTCGAGTTGCCATTGACGAAGGCTTACATGTGTATGCATAGGTAGGCATATAAATATATAAGTTCCCCTTTATATATATTCACTCATGGTAGTATGAATATATATATTAGGGCTAGGTGTTCTTATATATAGATATAAAAAATGCATACATGTGTAACTGTAAAGGGGTATATGAAAGTATAAACATATATCTAAGGACCCCTTGTGCATATTTGGCCATGAAAATATGTACATAGGGGCTAGGTGTCCTTATATATATATGAAGTTGCATATGCATGCAAGCGGAAAAAAGGAAGATTCGAGTTGTCGTCAAAAGCAGCACCTTGAGGTTGAGGTAAGTTTCCTCTGCCTAACCATTTAATTTGAATTCTATAATTTCTTGAGTGTTTTAAAAACTTGTTTTCATTATTATATAATGTGTATATGCTATTCAAATTGGTTGTGGCTCTTTATAATGACATTTTTACCTGTTTTACATGATTTCCCTAAGCCTTCAACGTGGACTAGTAGAAAGTTTCAGCCAACTCAATAGTAGAAAATGAAATTTCCTTCACTTTAGAGATGACAATGTCCTCATTTTGAGAAAAAATCAACCGAGCATTCCCATAAAAATCTAAAACTTAAAGATAATCTTTGTTTTCATTTCATCAAACACAAACAACCGTCTTTGAAAACTTGATACTTTCTTCAGTCTCATCATTGTGAAACACTTGACCCAGAAAAAGATAGAATTTAACCTATTAAAATAAATCCACCTAGGCATGATTCATGGTGTGACCAGGGGTTTCACACCATGAATCCCTACCCCTGGGAATTTCATGGCATGAACTGAGGTTCACAGCTAGAAGTGTTCTAGATAGGGGGTTCACCCCTCATCTAAACATAATGGTGCTCCTAACCATATGAATTTTCAACTGAGAATGATCTTCTAACGGTCTATCAACCTGGTAATTGGATTTTGAAAAATGATCTCAATGTGGTTTTCATCTCATTGCATCCAACCCCACGAAAAACACCTGTCCGTTCTCCTCTAGATGAATTTTCCTGAAATTTCTTGGTTTCACCCGCTAGTGTTCTATCGCATCTCTCAATCAATATTAGATGATTCCCTAAGGTAATATTAAACCCAAGATATATCTATGTATTGAACACAATCTTGAATTATATCCTCCAATATATGTATCATCTACTCTTAGTGTCTGTCTATATATTGATGGTATGTTGTGCTCGATATTAGATGATTCCCTAAGGTCATATTAAACCCTTTCCAAAAATCATGGAATAATATGTGCATCTCTATCTGATATAATTCTTAAGGGAAATCCATGATAGTATTAGTCTTCACAGATATAAAACATTCCTATATTTTCTACTAGGTCCATGGACACCAAAACAGACACCCAAATTCATTACCCATATTTGTCTCTCTAGGATTCAGAAACCACATAGGTATGACAGTATCTCATCAACTATTCACCAAATGATTCAAGGACTATAAATCTTATAAAATTGTAACACATCATCATCAAACAGTGAACACTCAAGTGTCAGTTTACCACTTTCTAGTTGTTCCTTCATCACATTAAACACAGGGTTAAATTCTATATTAACCTTCCCCCAGCCTATATGAGATGATATGGTAACTAATGGGGAAAAATCAATTGATTCCTGGTCACTAGAATCATCCATCCTCCAATTAGCGTACATGAGCATAATGTGTTATTGTTCTTCAAAAGTCTTTTAACCAGGTTCCAAGGGGGGAGGGGGCAAGGGGCAGGGGGTGTGCTGGGTTCTTTTGCAAGGGGAAGGGGTAGGGTACAGGGGGGTGTGCAGTGGGCTGGGGGGGGGGGTGAAGTGGGTATGTGCAGGGGGGGGGGGGCAGGGGGGAGTGCAGTGGGATGGGGGGGGGGGAGGGGAAGTGCAGGGGGGGTAGGGGGGTGTGAAATGGGTGTGTGTAGGGGGGGCAGGGGGGTGAGGGGGCAGGGGGGAAGTGCATTGGGCTGGGGGGAAGTGCAGTGGGCAGGGTGTGTGTGAGGGGGGGGGGGAAGGGGAAGGGGGCATGGGGGTGTGCATGGGACAGGGTGAGGGGGCAGGGGTGGTTTTCTGGGGGAGGGGGGCAAGGGGGGGATAGGGTGAGGGGGCAGGGGTGGTTTTCTGGGGGCAGAGGGGCAAGGGGTAGGGGGGTGTGCAGTGGGCTGGGGGGCAGTGCAGTGGGCATGGGGTGTACGGGGGAAGGGGGGAGGGGTGCAGGGGGGCAAGGGGCAGGGGGGAAGTGCAGTGGGCAGGGTGTGTGTGCAGGGGACAGGGTGCGGGGGCAGGGGTGGTTTGCTGGGGGTAGGGGGGTTTGTAGTGGGATGGGGGGGGAAGTGTAGTGGGCAGGGGGAAGTGCAGGGGGCAGGGTGTGTGCTGGGGGCATGGTGTGTGTGTAGGGGGGTTGTAGTGGGCTTGGGGGAGGTTTAGTGGGCAGGGGGCAAGGGTTTGTGCAGTGGGATATGGGGGAAGTGCAATGGGCAGGGGGGGAGTGCAGGGGGCAGTGCTGGGGAAGGGGGTGGGGGGGGGCTGTTTTTTATAGAATGGGGGGACATATAGCCACAATTTTAAATCGTGGCTATAGGGATATAACCAAGGTTTAAAACCATGGAAAAAGGCCTATAGCCACAGTTTTAAACCGTGACTATATATATTACCAGGCTTAGGATTCTGCCATGGTTTGAAAACCGTGGCTATAGGGTGTTGCCACGGTTCAAACCGTGTCTATAGGGATATAGCCATGGTTCAAATCCTGGCTATAGGACTATAACCACCGTTTTAAACCATGGATATAGGTTTTTCCCTATAGCCACGCCAATACCAGCCATGGTTTATGAAACCGTGGCTATAACCTATAGCCACGGTTTTTGGGCCTATAGCCATGGTTCCAAACCGTGGCTATAGCCTTATTTTGTAGTAGTTTAATAATGCATCGACTCTGGGTAATTGGGGTCAAGGCGTTACAGTTGGTATCATAGAAAGTTTAGTACAAACCTTGGAAGCTAGATTTAGATAAACTCTGATTAGAGCACATAGCCCTAAGATAGACTTTGTGGATTAGTATAGAAGAACTTCCTAGAATTTTGGTATTATAGATATTTTGTGAGTTTTCCAAACAATACATCCCTGTCTGGATATGAGCAGGTAGAGGCGGCTCTGGCACAGATGTACCTAGGGGTAAAACCCGAAAACACCGCTTTGAGCTAGACTCGAACAGGAACTGGTGCACGACAATGGGCCTTGCTGCACTCTTGGTTACGAAACTCCCGGGGGATATGCTTAGGATAATTCTAATTTTCTTTAAAAACCATTATGAAGGGTTTATGAGTATGTACTTCCTCAAAGAATACATTTTTATGATTATGGATTATATCCGTAAACTGTTTAATTTATGTTAAGTGTTTTACAAGTTTGGGATTAGGTATTTCTATTCATAAACTAATCTAGTGTATGCCATTATTTTGAAATGGCTCCCAGTAGAAGGAATGAGAACTCCAAAAATACGCATGATCCAAAGAGTAATAAGGATCATATCTTTCATGGTCTTAAGCCAGAATTTGGAAGGGAAATAGTCTCCCATGTATTATCATCATATGAAGAAATAATATCATGTGTTGATAAGATAAGTAAAGAGTTTTCGGAGTCCTATGGATTTGAAGGGAATCCAGAGAAGAAAAGGATGGTAAAGAGAAAGACAGATAAAGGGAATAAGGTAAATAAGGATTTTTCCATATGTGATAACTGTGGAAAGAATCACATTGGAAAATTCTTGAAGGGAATGAGAGTATGCTATAAGTGTAGAGAAAAAGGACACCATGTTTGTAAAGACCCAGAAATTTCAAGGAAATTTTTTTCTTAATTTTCTTTGGGATTTTACAAGAACGCAGTTTCTGACGGCGCCTGATTCTGAGGCCCGGTGTTCCCGGAATCATTTTCCGAAGTTTGGCTCGGGTACGTTCAGTGAACGAATGAGCGGGAATATATATCTTTTGAATCGGTGCTTGGAATCAAATTCTGAGGGCACCGATGGAACCACAACGCCGGTTTTTGCTTAGGAACACCTATTCCGCAGTTGCGTTTTATCGACTTTGGAATTTAGTTTTTGGGGGTTTTTAATTAAACTGAATAAAAATATGTGTTTTCCTTATTTTTATTTGAAGTGGTAGTTAGAACCTCCAAGGGGAGGTTAGTGTAGGGGCCCACCAGCACATAACCTCCCTTGGGTGGATGTTATAAGGTGGGGCCCACATGAGTATCAAACCCCCTTAACCCCCTTAACTCTTAAACTCTCCTTTTATGTGGATGAAACTCTCTCTCATTAAATGAGTCTCTCCACCTCCCTCTCATTAATTTTGACAACTTGAGATATTGAATTATGTGAGTTAATTTAAATTTCAAACTCTTGAAATTTATAAGCTTTGTTGTGTTAATAAAACAATTTAAGAACTTATTTTATTTGGGTTGGAGTTTAGTTGATTGGGAGCCTTTGGAGAAAAAGCTTAGGAAGTCTTGAGTTTCTTCTTTCTCTACGACGAAGAACACGAAGAACGTATCTTCTGCCACTGAAGCACGACGACTCCATCTTCTTCATCATTCTTCAACCGAGGCAAGGAAAGGGAAGCGACACCCACAACATCTCCAACGACCTTCATCCGCGTCAAAGGAGAAGACGTCGCCCGCAAAGAACGTCGTCAACGACGACGTCACCTCCGAACGCTCGTCCACCAACAACGAGTACCATTCTTTTTTTACGATGCATGAGCATGAGAATTGGGAGTGTGTGACGAACATGATAATCGAGGAATCGATATCCACCCTTTTTCCGAGATCGTCAACGAACGACAATTACAAGGTAGGGAATTTAAATTGTGATTGTTGGTGAACCCGCGTTTACTCCCTTGATTTTTATTCTTCGTGAATATGTCCAACTGCTATCGTTTAACGAGAGGGGGCTGGTCCGCACAAACATGACCGACCCAACTCCTTTTTCCATGTTGGATTTCTTTGTGGTTTGGTACGGGAAGGCGCGGTGCTGTTGCACCACGCGAAATCATGCGACAAGGAAATGCGCGGCGCCGTCGCGCCGCGTCGTGAAAAACAAACAAAGGTGCGATACCGTCGCGCCGCGTCGGAGAAACCCGAAGACATCCGAGGATGGAGTCGGGCCACGACGAAGGGGCGCGGTGCCAACACGTCGCGCCAGAGAACCACGAAAACGGAACGTTTTGTTAATTGACGTGCGGATTGACGAGCGATGACATAACGGGGCCGCAAAGTATTTTTGAAGCTTGCACAGTAAAGTATGAGACCCGAGATGAACACCGTCTTAGGAGGTTTTGAAAACGGACCACCGAAGCAACTCCGGTGGCCCTCAGAAACACCCAGAGGCGCGGGTCGCCGGTGCGGCGTCACCGGCGACTGGAGGCGGCGGCGGATGCGCCGCCGCCCTCAATTAACAGTGAGGGGCGGGCCGCGCGCACCCCCCGCTCCCCGACTTCGGCTCGGCCACACCGAGCCGCGACTGGCCGGTCGGGCCGGACCAAGCCGGCCGGGCCGGGCCGCGCCCTCCATGCCGGGCCGGGTCCAGTCGGGTCGGACCCGGTTCGGGCCGACCCAGGGGGGGTCGGGCCGGGTCGGTCCGGGCCCAGACCCCCCGATTTCGGACCACTTTCAGTCAAATGCCAATATCTTGGGATACATACCTCCGATCGATGCACCGTCAGTTGCGTAGAGATCCTTGGAACGAGACGGTCATTTCGGTATATTACACTCAAGGTTTCAGAGAACTTTGGGTTCGTCTGGGTTGGTTCGTACACGAAACTAACCGGGCCCTCGGAGCGGAAACACTTATATCTTGAGCTCCGGACGTCCAATTGATGTGCCGTCGACTTTGATGGATTCCTCTAAGTGAGACGGATTTTTTGTCTTACTCCGCTCGAGGTTTGGATGCCGTCGGAGTGTGGTCGGGTTGGTTCGCTCACGAAATCCAACCGGGCCCCTGGAACGAAAAAGCCAATAACTCACAGACCGGGCGTCTGATTGACGCGCCGTCTGTCTCGTTAAATTCCTCTTGATGAGACGGAACTTTTGGCATACTTCGCCCGAGTTTTGGATACAGTTGGATAGTGGCTGGGTTAGATTGTACCCGAAATCCAACCGGGCCCCTGGAACGAGAAAGCTGATATCTTTCAGACAGGACGTCCGTTTGATGAACCGTCAGCGGCATTGTTGATCACGTTGAGAAACTGTCCCTATGAGTATACCCTATGAGAGTTCGGGGTACAGTTGAGATATGTCCGGGATTGGTTCGCTCACAAAACCAACCGGGCCCCTGGGACGAAAAGGCTAGTAACTCACAGACCGGGAGTCCGATTGACGCGTCGTCTATTGTTTTGAGACCCCTATGACGAGGCGGTCCTTTGAGATACTTCTTCGTGGGACTTTGAGATACTTGGAGTATAGACCTGTAGCTCGTGGAGTGGACCCTCCCGGAGACGAGCGTGCGGAGTACGGAAACCGTGTAGCCGACTGAGACCTGACGACTGCTTGACCGGCTCGACTTGGAGAGAGTCGACTAGCCCAGTGGACGGAGCACTACTTTGTGAGGTGCAGACCCATGGCGGACGGAGCACTACCTGTGTGATAGTGCAGACCCATGGTACTCGTCCGGAGAGTACCTCAGCAGGCTACTAGGGGGTGTGCACTACTGTGTTTGGCTGACATACCCCGACGGGAAGCACTACTATGTTTGGGTGACTGACCCGCGGTACTTGACAAGAGGAGTACCTCAGCAGTCTTAGGTTAGTGAGCAGTACCTCGGAGTCGTGACAGGACCACTGTACACTCTAGAGACAGAGCTCTTCAGCAGTTATGGTTTCGATAATGAAAATCCTGGTTTGAGTTGAGACTTTTGACCTCTGTGTTTACCTCATGTTTGAGTTGGTTTACTTGATAACTTAGGTATATGTATGGGCATATACCTGGGTAGTGGTTATCCGTAGATTTCACAATCCTTGTGTTTCCTCATGATTGAGACGAGTTACTTGATAACTTAGGTATATGTATGGACATATACCTAAGTAAAGGTTATCTGTTGAGATCTTCTTTGTGGTTATCCTTGTTGGTTTTAGTGAGACCTTGAGGGTCTCGGGGTCCCTACTGAGTATCGTTATACTCACCCCTGCACGGGCTATGCCCGCACCTCGTTGTGTTGGTTGCAGACGACGGCAGTGCTGACGAAGGACGAGTGTTCGAGGACTGGACGGTACCCGGAGGTGGACTACACGACGAGCCAGTACCCGGAGGTGGACTTCACAGCGAGACGACACTCGGAGGAGGTTGACGGGCGAGATCGTTGTGGAAGATATATGTACCTACCCTTCAGGTAGGATCCGTGGTGGACGATCTAGAAGCTGCGCCATCTGTACCTACCCTTCAGGTAGGATCCGAGGAGGACGACCCAGGAGCTGCTTCCTTTCTTACAGCTGTTGTCTTTTTCTGCTGTACTTTGTTCAGTTGTAGTTGTACTTTCTTTTGGGTTTGTATTCTGGCCCATTTACTTTTCTGTACTTTATTTTGTACTTAGTGTTTTGCTTCCACTTGTACTCTATGGTGTTTTGTTTACTTATATAAAGGCAATGCCTTCCTAGTTATCGGGATTTAAACCTTTGGTGCTAGTCGCCAGCCCCTGGCCTATGGAAGGCGGGCTTGGGGTAGTCACGACACAGGCCCCGAGGGCAGGTCGTGACAACGCTTCTGATTGTGAGGGTAAGAAAAAGGTTTCAAATGTACAATGATTCATCTGCAAGGAGTGGGGACACTACGCGAATCAATGTTCAAATCATCCGAGTATGCCCCAAATGATGCTATTGGATAATAATAAATTTATGATACTACCACAGATGAAGAGGAATTACTAGTGTTCTTATGTTGTTATTAAATAATTATTTCATTTGGGTATTGTATCAATGATGTACTGGTTATATGAATTATGGAGATAAATAAGGATTGTATTGCAGTACTATTTCATTGAGGATTTGCGATTATATGGTAATATGATAAGTGACTCAACAGTAAGTTAAACTTTTTTTTTGAAAATACATGGTTGAGGGAAAGGTAATCCTTAATATGGTCTTGATACTGAGGTAGTAATTTTGGAATAAGAGATGGTTGATTTGGATAAATTATATTGGATATTCTTGACTACCTTGGCACTGATTAATGGTTTGTTTATTTCATCATTGTTGGAATATTAAAAGTTTTTGGATATAAGGAATATATCTAGTATTCTATAAGGAATAAGGGAGCACGAATGTAATCAATAAGGTTTTATGATAATTCAGGGTGTTACCATATTTTAAAAGAATACATGATGAAGGTATTCACATGTTATTACCTGGAAAAAAATATCTTCATTATATTTACCTTCCTTATATTTTTGGACTGTGAATTTAGACAGAAGTAATTTGGATAAGTCTAAAGGTTGGAATGGATTATATTTGACATTTGATACAATTGTTAAGGTTAAATCATTACTGAAGATTATTTTTGGATTGTTATAAAAAGGACAACCTGTCGCGTCCAACAAGGCCGTGAGACTTGAATCCGCAACCGAAGGGCGACAAAGGTGTATCACCTACCACTAACCCACGTGATGTCCTGGATTGAATAATGTGGTTTTTTAAATGGTCTGGTAGATGAATTATAAATTCATTTTTTGGAACCCTATATGAATAGGATAAATAGAATATTTTTTTAAGTTATATTATCTTTTAGAGTGAAAGATGAGTTTGTGGTAGAAATTAGTTAAAGGATAGAACTCTACTTGTCAAGTATACTTTTTTTCTTATTTTATTCTATGAAGAAATAAAATATTAAACATTAGGTAAGGCATATTAAAACAAAAAATGTGTTTTTTGGACTCACCTATTTTGATAATCCCAAATCATGTTTAAATATTGATCATGATATATTAAGCCATTTTCTAACCCTTTTTAATATGTATTTATAATTATTTTATCCTGAAAAATGCATATTGACTTTGTTGCATCAACTTACATTTTATATATATCTAAATATAAGTTCACTGTTAATGGCTACTTGTAAGAGCCTTCTGTTCAAAGTCACTGTTATAGCTCACTATCACTCTAAGTCACTGATGCTAGAATATTACTGTTGAAGATCCACAGTCACTGTTGGAAGCTACTGGTACAAGGTTACTATCACAAGTCTACTTTTGATCTTCTTATCAAAGATCACAGACAAAGAGTCACCGTCGTAAGGTCACTACTGTGACAAGGCTTCTGTTAGAAGTTCACTGTCAGACTCTTTCTCAAGTCTTCTATTGAGAACCTCACTGTTCAAGTCTACAGTTGGACATGTCTACTGTTATTAGAAGGCTACCACTGGACAACCCCTACTGTCAAGATAGTCGACTGTTATTCAAAGTCTACTGATGGACATACTCCACTGTTAATGAAATTACCTGTTGAGATCAGTCTACAATTGGATAGGTCTACTGTTGAGACTACCAATGAAGTTCACTGATAAGGATCTACTATTAGATAGAGTAACAGCTACCGTTACAAGACATCCACAAACACAAAGTCTACCATTACAAGCCTACAGACAAATAGCCTACCGATGAAGTCCACAATTGGAAATACCATAGTTGAAGTCTGCCGTGTGACATGCATATGCTACGAGTCTAATGATATTCTATTCTTTTCTTTACCAATTTTATTAATACTATTATAACGGTCATGTTTGGAAATGTCTGGACAAATTAATACACCTAACATTATGTAATGTTATTTGCAGGCATATCAGGAAACAAAATGATGTACGAGGAAGACCACACGTGGTTGAAACATTTTCCTGTCAGCCCCTGATGAACCAAATGGGAAAAAGGTGAACTGAAAAAGAGTATTTATATAAGAAGAGAGAGACATTCAAAGGGGTCAATCCAATATATATAGAAACAAGAGATAAGCGTGGACATACTGAATATACACAAGAGAACACTCATAAGAGAGAAATATTCACAATCTGAAAGACAACCTCAAGAACTCATTCAGAAGAACAAAGAGATTCACAAAGAACAATTGAAAGAATATCTTTCAAGCTGTCATGGTGTGGTGCAAAGAGCTTAAAACCCAAGAAGCTGATCATCATTATAGCTAGAACCTGGAAGTTACAACACTCTGTTTTGGAGGCAACTTGCAGAGAAGGACCAAAACTTCATTTCCTTCATCCCAACAAGTCCAGAGTTGATCTTCCAACACAATAGAGAATTCTAAACTTATTCCTATTATCTTTAGCACTACCGTGTTTAAGTATTTTACATTTTTGAGAAGTGTGTCTGTGTTACACACACTGACTATTGTGCTTGAACTAAGGGATACTGAAAATCCCTATACCAAACTCTCTTTACATTTGTTTCCCATATATAACTGTGGAAGAAGCCTAGTGTGGCTTGGCAGTTTATTTTTTCCCACGTAGAACTGTGGTTGAGGTTGGAAAACCTGGACAGTTTGTGAAAACTGTTGTAAAGCGCGATACAGGCTGTGTATCACTTTTTAATAAAATTTCTTGGTGGTAGGTGATCACCAAGTGGAGAGGACTAGGTCTTGAATTAAGACTGAAACTCTTGTTTAAAGTGTTGTGTTCATCTTTTACTCTGTTTTATTCTTATCCGCTGTGCTTATATTTGAAAAGACAGAAATCTGTTTTTACATTCACTCTAATAGTTAGTTCTGGTTAGTGTGTATATGTGATTCATTTAGTAAACTTGTTTCAAAAGTGAAATTAGTTGCCATGCTGATTTAACTGAGGAGTAATCAACCTTTGAGAAACCTGTTGAACAATAGGTCACTTATATCTCTACTACCTTAATTGACTGGGCTGTTTTAATTTTGGGGATTTTAATCCTAAAAGTTTTTAACAGAAATTTTAATTGTAACTCAATTCACCCCCCTCTTGAGTATCCACTCCGACCAACATTTGGTATCAGAGGTTTAGTTGTTATTCATAAAATGTTTTCAAACCCTATGTTTTTCAAAATGTGATTTTAGTTTTATCTTAAAGATCTTAAATTTCTGTTAGTTCTAAATTTTCTCTCTTTAATATATTTTCTAAAATATAGTTATAGACAATAAACTAGAAGGTGCTGCTACTAACATGCCTCCTTTCTTTAATGGTGTGAATTATGCTCAATGGAAATTTAAAATGAAAATTCATTTGGAAATCATTGGTTTTGATATTTGGTCTGCTATAGAATCAAAATATGAGATCCCCAAAACTGATAGATCTACCTGGGATGATGCTACAAAGTCAGTCTATAATAATAACTGTAAATATATGCATTCCATTTACTTCTCTTTAGGAGATGAGGAATTTAACTGAATTTATGCATGTAAAACAACTCATGAAATCTGGGACACCTTGGCTGTTTCTCATGAAGGAACAACCAACGTGAAGGAAATGAGATTAAATACTTACACTATTAAATATGACAATTTTAATATGAGACCTGATGAACCCATTTCTAACATGTACCTTAGGTTTAATGATATTTTCAACACCATGAGTTCACTAGGAAAAGTTGTTCTAGAGAAAGATCAGATCATGAGAATATTGAGATGTTTGCTAGACAGATGGAGAGGCACTTCTGTGTCTATCCGAGAGTCATGTTACATCAGTAAGCTACCTGTTAAGGAGTTTATTGGTAAACTAATGATGTATGAAGAAGAATTGAAGGTGAACAAAGAAGAATATGATGAACCCAAAAGAAAATCTGTAGCATTCAAGTCTACTGCTTCAATGAGCAAAGACAAGGAGAAAATACATGTACCTACTGAAATTTCAACTAGTGAAGATTCAGATTCAGACAGTGATGAAGAAATGGCTCAAATAGCGAGGATATTTAAAAAGTTCTATAGGAAGAAGAAGTTTTTCAGAAAACCAAACTACAAGGGTAAGTATGATCAACAAGGTAAGTGGAAGAAGGATTGGAGGAAATCTGACAAGGAAGATGATATAGTCTACTATGAATGCAAGAGGAAAGGACACATCAAGGCTGATTGTCTGAAGTTAAAATTCAAAAAGAAATATGATTTAAGGACAAGAAGTATAAGAAATACATGAAGGCAACCTGGAGTGCTTCAGAAGACAACACAAGTGAATCAGAAGCAACTGCTTCTGAAAAGAATCATGCCAACATGTGATTTATGACTAACATATCTGAGGTACCTGTTTCCCCTATTCTAAATAATTATTATTCTGGAAATAATAGTGATTTAGATAATGAGGAAAATATGTCTAAGGATGAACTGTTTGAATATTGCAATATACTATAAGATACCTGCAATGAACAAAAAGATAAATATAAATCGTTGAAGAAACAACATGCCTTGACTAGTAATATTAAAACAGATCTAAGTGTAGAAAAAGAAAAGAATGCTCAATTGTTGAAAGATAACACTAAACTAAAATTATCTAATTAACAATTAATAAAGGATATTGAGAAGTTCACTGCTAGTAGGGATAACTTGAAATAGTTTCTAGGAAAGAATATTTCCCCTAAATATACAACTGGTCTAGGATATCAGCCTGGACAGAGATAGATTAGCAAAACCAAATTTATTCCTAAATCTGGACAGTTCACTACTAGTTCTGGACCATCTTTTGAGAAAAATTTTTCTAAGGAACCTAAAAAAGTATTCATGTCTCAAAATATGTTTTCTGATTTTAGAAAACCTATAAACCAAATATGGGTTCCCAAAGTTTTATTGGCTAACCTTTCTTGACCCAAGAAGATCTGGGTACTAAAATTATCCCATGTTTAATCTGTTTTGTAGGGAAGTTACTTAAAGAGTTCCTGTAATACTCTATGGTACTTGTATAGTGGATGTTCAAGACATATGGCAAGAGACTATTCTTGCTTCAAGAGTCTAATTAAAGTTGATGGTGGGCATGTCACCTTTGGTGACAATGAAAAAGGGAAAATCATCATCTTAGGCCAGATTGGTAACCCTGATACAATATTAATCTCTAAAGTACTTTTTGTTGATGGATTAAAGTATAATTTACTTATCATATCTCAGTTATGTGATGATGGCCTAAATGTTAAATTTGAAAATGATTCATGCAATGTTTTTAATTAAAAAAATGATTTAGTTTTCACTGTATGTAGAAATGAGAATGTATATGCTGTTGATTTAAATTCCTTAGCCAAACAAAATGTTTCCTTCTTAAATTATTTTCATAAAGAATCTTGGTTATGGCATAGAAGATTAGGACACTGCAATGTGCACTCACTTAGGAATCTATCTAATAAATGTTTAGTTAGAGACTTACCTAAATTAGAATTCCCAATTGATAAAGTATGTAATCCTTGTCAAAAGGGAAAACAACACAAAGTTTCTTTCAAACCAAAAAAAGCAGTTTCAACTTCTCAACCACTTGAGTTGGTTCACATGCATTTTTTTAGACCATCAAGAGTTTCAAGTCTAAATGGGAGTCACTATGTTTATGTTCTTGTAGATGACTTTTCTAGGTATACTTGGGTATACTTTCTAGCTCACAAAAGTGAAGCTTGTTTATATTTTTTAAAATATTCCAAGTCTATAGAAAACCTTAGTGGACTTAAGATTAAGACCCTAAGAAGTGATCATGGACGAGATTTTGAGAATCATGAGTTTGAATCCTACTTCTCACATAATGGCTATAGTCACAACTTTTCTGCCCCCAGGACACCTCAAAAAAACGGAGTTGTAGAAAGGAGAAATAGGACCCTTTAAGAAATTTCAAGGACTATTCTTAATGAGTATGACTTACCTATTTATTTTTGGGATGAAGCTGTAAATATAGCTTCTTATGTTATCAATAGAGTTTCAATTAGACCTATTCTAAAAAGGACCCCTTATGAACTTTAGAATAATAGGAATCCTAAGGTTAATTATTTTTGAGTTTTTGGTTGCAAAGTCTTTATTCTTAATACTAAGGATAATATTGACAAATTTTCCTCCAAAAGTGATGAAGGAATTTTCCTGGGTTATTCTATTTTAAGTAAATCCTATAGAGTGTTTAATAAGAAAACCAAATGTGTGGAAGAATCAGTTCATATCAAATTCAATGAGACTGATCCACATGAGCCTAAAACCTCTCTTGAAAATCTTAAAGAATATTTGTCAAATCTGAACCTTCATGATAAGGATAGTGAATCCCCTGTAAAAGTTTCCAGTTTTGGAAATTTTCCAGAATCTGCTCCTATAGATTCTGAACCAACAGACAACAATGATGAATCTAGTTCAACCCTTATAGAGGTATTAGGACTCTTAAGAATCATCGTCTAGATGCTGTTGTAGGTGATTTAAATAGAGGAACACAAACTAGAGCTTCTCTAAGAAACCAGGTTAAACATCAAGCTTTTCTTTCACAGCTTTAACCCAAAAATATTAATGATGCTATCAATGATTAATTTTGGGTAATGTCTATGCAAGAAGAACTAAATCATTTCGAAAGAAACAAAGTTTGGGAATTAGTGGAAAGACCTAAGGACACTTTGTCCATAGACACTAAATGGGTGTTTAGGAACAAAGTTGATGAGTCTGGGAATATAGTTAGAAACAAATCTAGGCTAGTTGCACAAGGATATATTTAAGAGGAAGGAATAGACTATGAGGAGACCTTTGCACCTATATCCAGATTAGAATCCATTAGGATACTACTTGCATATGTAGCTCATATGAATTTCAAACTTCATCAAATGGATGTTAAAAGTGATTTTTTAAATGGGTATATAATTGAGGATGTATTTTTTGAACAACCTCCTAGTTTTACAAATCCCCATTTTTCCAATCATGTTTTTAAACTATCTAAAGCTTTATATGGCTTAAAACAAGCTCCAAGAGCATGGTATGATAGGCTCAGATCTTTTCTTATTTCAAAAGGTTTTACCAAAGGGATAGCTGATCCTACTCTTTTAATTAAATGGATTTCTAAAGATGTTTTGATAGTACAAATTTATGTGGATGATATTATTTTTGGATCTTCTAAAAATTCATTATGTACTGATTTTTCAAAAATGATGAAAAATGAGTTTGAAATGAGTTTAATGGGAGAAATCAATTTTTTCCTTGGATTTCAGATCTTTCAAAATAAAAATGGAATTGTTTTGAATCAAAGTAAATATATTAAGGATCTTTTAAAACGTTTTTCTTTGGATGGTAGTAAAGGTAGTGACACATGTATGAGTACCACCTGTAAGTTGGATGCTGATGAAACTGGAGAACCAGTGGATCAAACCAACTACAGAGGTATGATAGGGAGTCTACTCAATCTTACAACTAGTATACTTGACATCATGTTTAGTGTATGAATGTGTGCTCACTTTCAAGCCAATTCAAAAGAGTCTCATTTAACTGCTATTAAAAGGATTTTTAAATATCTCAAACATACTCCCAACTTAGGATTATTTTATCCAAAAGGACAATCATTTGATTTTTTGAGTTATTCTGATGCTGATTTTTCCAGTTGCAAGTTAGATAGAAAAATCACTTCTGGGACATGTAATATTTTAGGCATGTCACTAGTATGTTGGTGTAGTAAGAAGCAGAACTCTGTTGCATTACCTACTACCAAAACTGAGTACATAGCTGCTGGTATTTGTTGTGTTCAAATTCTGTGGATGAAACACACTTTAATAGACTATTGATATCAATTCAAACATGTCTCTATAAAGTGTGACAATACAAGTGCTATTAATATTTCCAAAAATTCAGTATCTCATGCTAGGACAAAGCATATTGATGTGAGACATCACTTTTTGAGGGATCATTATTAAAAGGGTGATATCACTCTTGAATTCATTGGCACTGAACATCAATTGGATGATATATTCACAAAGCCTTTGAATTATTAGAGGTTACATTACATAAAACATGAGTTAGGTATGATTAAATTTAGCATAGGACACCTCACAGTCGCACCTCACATTTAGACCTCACAGTCGCACCTCACAGTTAGACCTCACAGTCGCACCTCATAGTTCGACCTCACTGTCACACCTCACAGTTATACCTCACAGTCGCACCTCACAGTTAGACCTCACAGTTATTCCTCACCGGTGTACCTCACTGGTACATCTCACTATTGGATACCTCACTTATTGTTTTTATTTTTGCAGGAATTCAAACCGTTTTTATTCCTATTTATTATTTCTATTTTATTTTGTTTTAATCCCTAAATTATAAAACCAAAGGCAACGAACATATCTCAATCCACCTTCCTCTATCAAGCTCAAACCTTTCTCTCAAAATTCCTAAACCCTAACCCTTCACCTGAACCCTCGAACCTCTCTCAATCAATATGGCCAGAACAATGTGACCCCCAACTATCAATGAGGATGCGCCAAGGCCAATGAGGACTCGAGACGAATCTAGTGGCACCAGTAATACTCCGATAGGACCTGTAAACCCTCATCTGACCAAGAGAAAAATCTTTGCTGAGAAGGAGTTAAGTGAAGAATGGCTACTGTCGAGCAAGTCATTAGTACTGGAAGTACTAGATTCCCAAGGATGGACCGAATGTTTTTCCAAAAAAAATGGACCATACTACCCGAAGCTTGTGATAGAATTCTATGAATATCTGAAATTGGAAGAAGAAGATGATGTGCATAAGCTAATATCCAGAGTCAATGGCAATGAAGTCAGCATCTCGTCTGCTGAGTGGGCTACCTGTTTGAGAGTTCCTCATGAAGGAATATATGATTACTACTCTAGAGTGGATCCTCCAGACAATGCTGTTTTTGAATATGAAAAAGCTCTGGAAGAACTGGCAGGAGATGGAAAATCAAGGAGGATCATTGCAGCTGAGATGAATGGAGAAGACATGCTCTTATTCAAATTCATTAAGCATGTACTTAGTCCGAGGAGAGGATACTTTGCAGTACTAAAGTACCAGGACATATTCCTGATGTACTAACTGAAGCATGGAAAGAAGATTAACCTATGTAGGTTACTGATGGCACAATTGGAGGATATGACTAAGGAAAGCTCAAAATCCAATGCCTTATTTCATGCCAACCTTATTTCAGTAATGCTAAAGGTAAAGGGTGTGGATGGAAATCAAGAAGAGATGATTGTGGCCAAGAAAAGTGTTTGTATCTCCAAGGTGATTTTCAAGTTCATGAAAATTAGCTGTAATCCCTGGAAGAAGGCATGGGTGAATGATGAAGATAAGTTATATGAAAAGTTTGACCCTACTACACATCCTTCAAGGCCAAAAGACAAGATAGATCCAGACCTAAAGCCTGATGAGCCAGAACCTTCTTATTCAGATGAGGAGGAGGCTGAAGGAGCTGTGGACCCTCAAAGAGAAAACACCCCCATTGATGATGGGAGTGATCCTGATTTGCATCAAAGTCCTGTAAGGACAGTAGTCTTCAGAGCAGCTAGCCCTCCAAAGGAACTACCAAGAAGAGAGACTGTTCTGAAGGATAGTGACACTGAGACCACTGAAGAAGAAGAAGCTTATCAGAATATTGTCAAGGACACCTCTGAAGAGGATGAGGCAGAGGAAGCTTGTGATAAGGATTAAGGAAAGGATAATGTTGCTGAAGCTGATAATGAGGAAAATGAAGAAGAAGAGCTCATTTTGAGCCCTCTTATAGATAATAAAGACAAGATAGTGTCTGGTCAGGAAGCAGGAGTGTCATATACTGCCGTTGTTGTGGAAGTCACTAATGACTCAGTGAAGGCTATGACTCACCCCACTGATGAGATAACAGAGCGAAATGTTGTTGAATCTGCTGGAGTTGCAGAGGAAGCTGTGGAGTTACCTAGAACAGAACAGATAGAGGAGATTCCTCAAGAGAGAGTTATATGTGAGGGGGAGCATCTTGGTTCAGTTTCTATGCTTTATGACATAGAAGGTTGGTCATCAGATCCAGGGTACATGGTACTTGGACTCGATTATGGAGATTCAGATGATGAAGACAAGCCTCAAAGGGATTCTATTATCCTCCCTGAAAGTATTCTAGTAGTTGTGCCTGATAATTTGGAAACCAAGGAGGACCTTGAGTCCTTGAAAGTTGAAATGAAAGAGGCAGTGAGACAATCAGTAGCAGATTTGAAGAATAGCCTTGTTGAAGAGATGAGGAGTGTGGAGAAATCCCTAGATCTTTCTCGAGCATGTGTTGTGTCTAGTCCAGAGAAAGAAATGATGAATGAGATTAAAGTGTTACATACTCAAATTGAAAGCTGTACAAGAGCTGTGGTTTCTATAAGACAATCAGTTGCTTTATTTAATGCCTTGAACAGTTCTCAAAACCAAGTGAATACTGAGATTAGTTACATCAAAGAGGTAGTCAAGCAGTTTGTGGAAGTTTTTGAGGCTTTTAAGAAATCAGTCAAAGAACATATGAACAGTCAGGATGCACTTGTACAGAAGGTGATTGGTAACTTGACTCAGTCTATCAAAGAGATAATGGCTTTTTCGGTCAAACCCCTTCCCTCATCTAGCACCACTCTGAATATTGACCAGATCAGAACTGTGATCCAGGAAGATCTTGCTAAGGCCAGTCCCAGTGGCACCTCTGATTCTCAGATACTTGCTACCACTAGGGAAGTTAGCAGTTTTGTTCGTGACCACTTGCAAGCAGCTACTGCTGCTCAGGAGGCCATTAAGAATAAGGTAGACTCTTACTTTGAGAAGGTCTATACCAATCACCAAATGACCAACCACTTCAAGCTGTTGATAGAAAATATGAAGCTGCCTCCAGTAAATCAGGCATTCAGGGAGCATGTTACCAAGCTAAGAGAATTGACCCTTGCTTTGGATAAGTTTCTGGAGAATAAAGATGATTTTTTATCTACTATGGAAAGAGGAGGAAGCATTATTATGGACTTCAGAAACCTTCTTCTACCCTTTCTCCATGTGGACTGCACCCCTGTCATCATCCCTCCTACCTTACCTGCATCTCAAACCAGTGGTTCTTCCACCATGTCTCCTACTGAAGCTATCAGAATCCTTACTCCACTGATACCTCAGTGAGCTACCTACTATAGACCAACATGAGCTTTTGTTTCTACCCCTCCAGTCATTCATGCAGCCCTTCCTAAACCTGCTGATTCACCAGCTCATCCTCCCTCTTCTTCCTCCAAAGGAAAAGATCACTTGCCTGAGGCTACTGTAGATTGAGTCTATTTATGTCTTTTGATAGGGACTATGTATTATTTTTTTTGGGTCATGTACTGTACTGTTTATCAATACAAGCTTTCTCTGTTCTCTATATTTGTTCTTCTTTTTGCTAGTCACAAAGGGGGAGAAATAATACTATGCTAATTCTAGACTAATAATGTGATTGGGGAGAAATATGATAATATGCAACTATGATACTACGTTGAATCTATTTCACTCTTCTCTCTAATACAATGAACCAATATTTTCTGGTTATATTCCATCTATCTTTACTACATACTGGCATAGTTTGTGATTATCAAAAAGGGGGAGATTTTTGGAATCACCTATTTTGATAATCCCAAATCATGTTTAAATATTGATCATGATAAATTAAGACATTTGATAACCCTTTTTAATCTGTATTTATAATTATTTTATCCTGAACAATTCATACTAACTTTGCTACATCAGCTTACATTTTATATCAATCTAAATATAAGTTCACTGTTAAAGGATACTAGTAAGAGCCTTCTGTTCAAAGTCACCATTATAGCTCACTGTCACTCTATGTCACTGATGCTAGAAGATTACTGTTGAAGATCCACAGTCACTATTGGAAGCTATCGGTACAAGGTTACTGTCACAAGTCTACCGTTGATCTGCTTATCAAAGATCAGAGACAAAGAGTCACCGTCGCAATGTCACTACTGTGACAAGGCTTCTGTTAGAAGTTCACTGTCAAACTCTTTCTCAAGTCTTCTGTTGAGAACCTCATTGTTCAAGTCTACAGTTGGACATGTCTACCGTTAGTAGAAGGCTACCACTGGACAACCCCTACTGTCGAGATAACCGACTGTTATTCAAAGTCTACTGATGGACATACTCCACTATTAATGAAATTACTTGTTGAGATCAGTCTACAGTTGGATAGGTCTACTGTTGAGCCTACCGATGAAGTTCACTGATAAGGAGCTACTGTTAGATAGAGTAGAAACTACCGTTACAAGACATCCACAAACACAACGTCTACCGTTACAAGCCTACAGAAAAATAGCCTACCGATGAAGACCACAGTTGGAAAGACCACAGTTGAAGTCTACCGTGTGACATGCATCTGCTACCAGTCTAATGATATTCTATTCTTTTCTTTACCAATTTTATTAATACTATTATAACGGTCATGTCTAGACATGTCTGGACAAATTAATACAACTGACATTATTTAATGTTATTTGCAGGCATATCAGGAAACAATATGATGTACGAGGAAGACCACACATGGTTGAAACATTTTCCTGTCGGCCCCTGCTGAACCAAATGAGAAAAAGGTGAACCGAAAAAGAGTATTTATATAATAAGAGAGAGACATTCAAAGGGGTCAATCCAATACATACAGAAACAAAAGATAAGCGTGGACATACTGAATATACATAGAAGAACACTCATAAGAGAGAAAGATTCACAATCTAAAAGACAACCTCAAGCACTCAATCGAAAGAACACAAAGCTTCACAAAGACCAATTGAAAGAATCTCTTTCAAGCTGTCATGGTGTGGTGCAAAGAGCTTAAAACCCAAGAAGCTGATCATCGTTATAGCTAGGACCTGGAAGTTGCGACACTCTGTTTTAGAGGCAACTTGTAAAGAAGAACAAAAACTTCATTTCCTTCATCCTAACGAGTCCAGAGCTAATCTGCCAACACAATAGAGAATTCTAAACTTATTCCTACAATCTTTAGCATTACTGTTTTTAAGTATTTTACATTTGTGAGCAGTGTGCCTATGTTACACACACCGAATCTTATGCTTGAACTAAGGGATACTGAAAATCCATATACCAAACTCTCTTTACATTTGTTTCCCACGTATAACTGTGGAAGAATCCTAGTGTGTCTTGGTAGTTTATTTTTTCCCACGTAGAACTGTGGTAGAGGTTGAAAAACCTGGGCAGTTTGTGAAAACTGTTGTAAAGCCTGATACAGGTTGTGTATCGCTTTTTAATAAAATTGCTTGGTGGCAGGTGATCACCAAGTAGAGAGGACTAGGTCTTGACTTAAGACTAAACCTCTTGTTTAAAGTGTTGTGTTAATCTTTTACTCTATTTTATTCTTATCTGCTATTCTTATATTTGCAAAGACAGAAATCTGTTTTTACATTCACTGTTATAGTTAGTTCTGGTTAGTGTGTATATTTGATTCATTTAGTAAACTTTTTTCAAAAGTGAAATTAGTTTCCATGCTGATTTAACTGAGGAGTAATCAACCTTTGAGAAACTTGTTGAACAATAGGTCACTTATATCTCTACTGCCTTAATTGACTGGGCTGTTTTAATTTGGGGGATTTTAATCCTAAAAGTTTTTAACAGAAATTTTAATTGGAACTCAATTCACCCCCTCTTGAGTATCTACTCCGACCAACAGTGTTATCCTAATACCTTACGTTTTGGTGAACCGATGGTATTTTAAATCATCATAGATTGGTGGCTTTGAGGCCCACAATTCTACAATTGTTTGTGATTGATGACCTCAATCACTCCCTATAAATATTTACATTTTCCTCCAATTATGTGTCTCTAATTTGCACCAATGTTCTCCTAATCGAGATCATAATTTGGCGGTGACTTTTTCATTCCCCTTTTCCTCTTATTAAGACAAAATTTTATTAACCCAATTTCTGATGTGGGTTTCCCCACAAAGGTATTTTCTATTTTCAACCATTTATTTTTGAAGAACAATTTCAAATTGCGAGGACACAATTTTTTGAAGGACGGAAGAATGTAACACACCAAGATTTCATAGTATGTTATTTATTCAAAGTAATTCAATAACTTGCACTATACGCAACACCGAGTTCAAGCACACCACAAGATTACCAAACTAGCCGTTCAAAAGCAGATATGAATAGTATTAACTAAATTTTGAACATTATGTAATCCTTATAATTTTAGAATCCATATTATGAGTTTCTTAGACATAATGTAAGAATAAATTTATTTTTTTTCAGATAAAAGAAGTATTTTTCAAAAAATGCACTTTTACCGTCTTTTAATGGTGAACCCTTTTTAAATACAATATTTGAAACATTTATACATTCAATTTAACAAAATAAACTTCTTATCTAGAATCAGGACATAAGAATTTAGTTTTAATAAATTTTTGGTGTTTTTCTGATAACTTTCATATTTGGGTGAATAGTGAAAAATACTATATTTTAACTAAAAACAATTTTTTTAATCAAAATAATTTATAGTGTTAAATTATAAATTTTAATGGTTTATAAGTACAAATAGATTATATTTTTACCATTTAATCCAATTCTGGTCATTTTAAGTAATTTCACTTTGAAATTGGACATAAACAAGTGTCAATCTTTTGATAGTTATTATTTCTTAAAAATACACCTTTTGGTTTTGACAACGGGAATTAATTTTAAATTAATAAATGAAACTTATATGTTTTGAATTTGGTAAAACAGACTTCATTTTTGGATTTGGAATATTGAAATTATCCTAGGGTGAATTTTTAGTATTTTCTGAAAACTTTAAATTTTTGATGAATAGTGAAAAACACTGAGTTATAGTTTAAAACCGAATTTTTATTTAAATAATTATTTATTTAATTTAAATTTATTTTAGGTAAAAATAGATACATAATACCTATATAATTTCAATGTAATTCATTGGAGTCAGTTTATAACAATTTTAGATATATACAAATTTTATTGAACTTTTCATCGTCTTTTACCCACATCCTAGGAGAATTTGTAAATTCACATAAAACTTAATTTTACCGCTTTTGAGAGTGGAATTTAAAAAATCTGAGACACATGGTTAATATCAAGGAGTAAAATGTGGTTCAATAAGATAAAAATAATTTCTTGTCAATAGTAACTTTTTACTTTTATTTACCACGGTTAAAAGTAAATAGGGTAATTAAGGTGAAAAATGATATTAATATTACCCTAACACATGTCCTAATTCTATTGGACAAGTTTATCTCGATCAAAAACATCATTAGGAATAAAATATTATCATTTAGGTCCACTTTTAATAGATTAGGACATTTATTATTATTTAATTCAAAGAAGAGTTAAAAGAGTTAAAATCAAAGTTTAATAACTAAAACATTTTTAATATATTGTTATACATAAGATAAATTCGATTATAAATATTCATTATAAATCTAAAAAAATTTCCTACATAATGGTATTTTATTTATAAATTTTAGACATTAAATAATTTAATTTATTTATGACACAATGATGATGCAGTAATTACCTTATTAGTGAAATATAAAAATAATTGATATTATAAATACCCAAATAAATATAATTTGAGACTTTTAATAAATTAAAAGAATTTTATAGGTTACTATGAAATTTTATGGTTGATTAAATGAATTAGTTTCGAAGTAATAATGCTGTTATAAATTTAGAAAAAAAAACAAAATACCAAATAGTGTCAAAATTGACATAAAAGAGTTTTTAAAACCAATATTATAATATTAATTGATATTCAATTCCTAAAAATATAAGGTTCGGCTAAGAGACTTATATAATGATTGGTGTATCATTAATGGAACACTTGGGGGTCTCTTTGATGTGTATAGTAAGTTTATTAACTATATAATATAAAAATACAAAGTGACATGGTAAATGTCAAACTAATTAACTAAGAGTTAAAACTAAAAGATAAGGTTAATATAATGACCCAAACCTGTATAAAATGTATTGGTTGAAAGTATTTCTACCCAACCCTACCTTAGACTTTGAGTAATCCACTTTGGATCCATTAGAAATAGAATATGAATTTATTATAAATTAATAGTTTAAGTTGTTTCCAAAAGAGCCCCTCCTCCCCTTATAAGAGGACACCAATTCTAACCAATTCATCATACCTTCAAAGCCTTTTGGATCGACCAAAATCTGACCGAAAACCATCTAAACTATCCTAACTTAATCCTAGAGGCCTTACTTTAGTCAGAAATCCAACTTAAGGAGCCCTTTTGATCAAATCAAAAGGAAGAACCTGAAGAAGAGGTAATGTTTTCACCACCCTCTTTCAAGTTCCTTTCTTCTTAAACTTATTATTTTTTTCTATTTCCATTATAAAATAATAACTCCAGTATATTATATATACTGTGATGTTATTATAAATATGGTACAACCATATTCAACATTCTATCCATCCTTTGAATGACATGTCACCATACGTGCGTACGTACGACTTACCGTCTCCACGTCGTGGTGTAATTGTTATTAAAAACATTATTATTTGGATGGGTATGATAATGATGTGTAATTGAATTAAATAATAAATAGAACATTATAATTATTCTTTATATATGATATACCATCTAATTATATATTATTTTAATATCAAAAGAATGATATTGTCGCTCGTGCGTACGTATGGACTACCGTCTCCACGAATGCGATGAGATTCACTCTCCATCGTATCCATTCAAGAATAATTTTCATTTGATGGTTAAAAATAATTTTTAAGGACTTGATATCATTCAGGATATGAATAATATACAACCTATCCATAACAAACAGGACTTATGTAACAAAACATTTAAAATAAAATGAGTAAGTTAACACCCAAAACGACGATAATACTAAGATATTATTAACAAAGCAATGTTAAAAGATCATATATGATATCATATTATTGTATATTATTCTTGTATAATTTAATAACAATTATTTCACCATTATACATGAGTTTAATCTACCCTAAACCAAGTAAAATTACAAGGTAAGGGTTTATTTCACAATCTCTTCATTATCCGAGGTTGTTTATACATAATTATCTACTGGGACCTCTTTATCATCCACATCCATGTTTCTTAAAAATGTATTTCAAAACATTATTACTATTTTAAAGAATATGAGTTAAAGTCATTTATAAACTTGTTTTACTTTTTATCAGAAGTTTATAAAGGAATCTTTATATCATTTTCCAAACAAGGTCCTTTTTAACCTTTTCGACAAAATTAAGGTCAGAATGTATTTTTTTTAACTTATAAGGCAGGTGAGGCTATTTTCCACCTTTGTAAAATCTATGAAGCTTCCCTTACAATCTTATAATGATATTTTCAAGGTAAATGTTTTATTTTATAATTATGAGACATTTAAATGATTTAAAAAAATAGATATTTCTCTTAAATAGTTTTGATTTCATCTATGTCAACATCCTTTGATGGATTTTAAGCTTATTTGAAGTTTATTTATTATGATACAAAACTTACATATTTTATTGAAGGTTTTGTGATATGTTTGACTAGGGATGTGTTATTTTTATACCATTCATGGTTTATGGAGAAATTATTTACATTTTTTATGCTAGTTTTAATACGAATGTTTATGTTATGTTTAAACCTGTTCATATGAGGAATTCATTGAACTTAGTAAGTGATGGGTGGAGATCGTTATAGCTCCTCGATACATCAGTAGGTCTCATGAGAAAAACTAGTGTTTTGGAAGGAGGCCTTGACAAAATCTTATTTGTAGTCTTGGCACGAGGCCTTGGCTACGTGGTTATGATAGTCTGGCATTATGCATTCCCTCATTATGAAAGTGGTTATTGATATTGAATGTGATTATTCAACTAGTAGAATATCCAAGTGAATAAGTAAATGGAATTATTTAATTTTATCTTTCCCATATTATGCTAAATTTCAAATTTAAAAGGCTTTTGTTTTAGTTATACATTGACTTAAATGTTATGTTTATTTATGAAAGTTTTCGCTATATTATTATCCTTACTGAGAATCCGAGCTCACCCATTTCAATGTTTTAATTTTTCCCTGGATGTGAAGAAGTATTTTATGAATGACCTGCAGGGAATGCATGAGGGTATATGAAGACAAGATGTTTTGTAGTTCTTTTTTCACTTTATGATGTAATGTAAGACTTATGAATATATCTAGTGTTTCTAAGGCTACTAAACTAATCGGTCTTTCGAGACTTGATATTTTTTTATCATGCCAATGTTATGTAATAATGCACTGACTCTAGGTAACTAGGGTCGGGGCGTTACAAATATGGTTTTCTGGACTCGAGTAGCTTTTTCTACATGCTGAATTTATTTTTATAATTTTTTTGTCATTGTACAGAAATTACATGGTGTATTCTTTATACTCATCAACATATCCTATTATGCTAGAAGTATGATAATGAAATCTATATAAGTGTTTCAAACTTTAATAAACCTTCCACAAAGATTCTCAATTATCTTTCAATCACTATATTTTAGAAACTTCTTAAGAAATTTAAATTTTTATTTATTCTCATAGATATCTTCCAATAAAATAATCACCCCCTTTATTCTTTGGATTTATTTTCTTCTTTATATCTCTATTTTCCTTCCATAGACACAAAAATTCTTGGATTTACTATAGTGACCCATGATATTTCCTTTTCTTCCATAATAAAACCATCCTTCTCATTTTTTAGTAGTATATTTCTTATCATTATTGTGTATTATTTTTCTAACATTATTTTTTATATACTCTAATGGAATATCACCTTATTATTTTTAATTATTATTTCAAAGATTTTATGGTTTTATTTATTTAAATTATTTTGGAAAATTTTTAGTTTATTTTAACCACCTTTCTCCATCACAATGATCACCTTTGTTATAATTTCCAAAGATATTTTCCAAGTTCCCAAATTTGTTAGAGATAGAAAAATTTATACCTTTATACATACATTGATTCGATATATAAGTGATTACCTATGATGTAGTACTTATTAATATTATGTATATTTACATATCATTCCAACACTCAACATATTTATTCCCAAACCATTATTATAACAAATATTGGAAAAAAAATATTAGTCTGATCCTTTGAAGAACAATTTTTCCAACATTAACATCCTGTTATTTTAGTGTAAAGATTACTTTATTTTGAGGATATTCTTGGAAAATAAATATGTTTTAATTTATAACAACCAATAATATTATATTTTTGGGTTTATAAACGTTTTCTAAACCAATATTCATCTTAAATTTTCTTCATATCCCGAACTATGCATGAAAATAGTATTAGTAGATGTAACATTTTTTATAGGAGATGTTAAATCCATTTTCTATGATCCTTTTAAATTTTTATCTATAATTAATTTCACAATCGTCTTGAAATTTTATAGAGGTATTTTAGTATCATTATCCTCTTTATAGGAATTCATGGTGGAAGATCTTATCTCAGTTGTTTGTGATGAATTAACTCATACCACTTATAGGTATCTCAGTGTTACTTCCAACTCAAGAAACATCAAGTGAATAATATATTTATCATATTAAACTAACTTAATTATAACTTCACATTAATTTTATTTCTTCTCAACACAAATTTCATATTCTTAATGCATCTTTCTTTTCTCTTGAAAAAAATTGTAAAGTTATTTCACTATCTTAGATTTTTCCCCCACTTGGAATTGGTGAAAACAATAATATTTCTATATTTTTCTATAATTATTGTATCTTTCCATAAATATATTTCATTTATTCATATTTATCATGAATTAAATTAATACTTTTTTTATATTCTAGGAAAAATTTCTTCAAGATCTACATTCTTATCCCTTATGGCCACAAATTTTATTGGAATTTATACAAATTAATTTTTTTACTAGTTCATTCTATACCTTTTTAGTATATCCTTCAATTAGAAAACTATCCTATTATAAGTTCATAAAAGATCTAAAAATAAGTGTGATAAATTCTTTAATAAAATCATGTAGGTTCTTTTCAAAATTTCATTTGCATGAACTTGTGAATACTTAGAAATATGATATTCTTAACTTGAAATTCATTCATTATGTGGAAATTATCTGAAATAAATTTTAGTTAACTTATATTTATATAAAAATATACTGAGGTAGAAGTGGTATCCATCTTTTTACTAGTGTATTATCCCACATGATCTTCTCTATCTATTCCAAATCTTATTTCTCTATGATTAAACCATATGAAAGTTGTGATTTCTTCCTCTTTTCACATGATATATTCCTCTTTCAATTTGTATTACTATACATATTTCCATGTTTTCTAATTTTATATATCATTTTTAGTCTTAAACAGTATAGTTGACTTTAATCAGTGATGAATATACTTTTCTCATATATGTGATCTTTCTAAATTTCACTGCTTCACTTTTCTTCTTGTTATTTAGATTCTTGTTAAAAAAAATCAATAGATATTCTTTGATTTGTAATTTAGAGACTTTTTAAAATATAAAATTTATAATTCCTTCATTATAAGTGAAAAAAACTCAAAAAATATCTAATCTAAGGAAGTAATTTATGCTCTAATACCATTTTTTGTGATCCATGAAATTAGAGCTACCACACTGAGAGGGGGAGTGAATTAGTTTGGATATATTTTACCAAATAGACTACTTCATTTTTATTATGAACATGTTAGGGTAAATGGATTTAAATTTATTAACTCACACCAAGTTTTCATGAATGAGTTCTAATATCAAAGAGAATAACACCTATATATTTATGAGTTTTACTCATAATGTGTGAGTTAACATTCTATGTATGGTGGTTGTTTTCCCAATAAACACATCAAATATTTTATTATCTAGAACTACCTAGGTCAAGGGATTAGCCTTGACCTCTATGTCAAAACCAACTAGATATAAAGCCACCAACATACATTTTTACAAGAACTAACTTGTAGTTTTACATGAACTAATGAGTAATAATTAAAATAAAAATAACAATAAAAACACCATAACACCCTAATTTTAGGTAATTTACCCTTGAATTGTGTATTTACAAGTTATATATTTCATGGTTTGTGTTTTAGGATTATATAGGAGGTTTTGGAATTTTTTGGAAGTGTTTATAAAGGTTAAAAGTTTGATCATGGTTAGTAAAAACCATACACTATCATGAGGAAACCATGAAAGGTGATGTTCAGAGTCACATGGAAAGTTCATGGTTCAATAATAGTTTTTAAAAACTATTAAAATGTTAGGGGAAATCATGTGGATAGAGACAGTGGTATAAGTATGGTTGGTGCACAATATGTCAAACCGTGTGAGTCAACCATGCATGGGTGTGTCCTTGGGATAACAACAATACACTATTGGCATATGGTTCTATAAACCATAAAGCGTAGACCATGCATCTCTCTAGATCTTTTCTAGTATCACACACATGGTTGACACATGGTTTGACTAACTGTGCGACAAAACCATGCAACATGCATTAAATTCTCTAAAAAATGCATTTTAATTTGGTTTAATGCCCCAAAACCCTAATTATTCAACTATTCATCTAAGGTCTCAAAATCCATTCCTTCCCTAAATTACCTTTGATCTAGAATATAATTTTGGAAAAATTAACATGCATTAGATATCTAAAATCATTGTTAAGTTATTTTTCTTCCTTTTTCTTATTAGATATACTCTTGTCATCTCTCTCAGATCCATAAATATTGTTTTTATCGATATATATTTATGCTATGATGTGAATATTATTGAGATATTATTGTATCTATTTAAGTTAAGGTGTTTTGGGACTATATTTAGAAGTTATTAGTTTAGTTCTTTGTTTTTTCACTGTTTATTGAGAGGTAGGTGGATTCTCTCTCATATCCACTTATTCTATAACTTGAAGGCCTGGTTTTATTTAAAAAAATTTCTTGTATTTTCAAGGGATACATTGTGTTATTTCTGGAAGGAATCCATTTTTTATGTTTTGGAAATATAGAAACTTGGATAGATTTTGGAAAACCCTCTTTGCATAACATTTTAAAATAATGATTTTAAAATTATGTAATAGTTTTGACACATGAAAAATGTTTGATGAAATTATTTAAAAGGAAGATTTGTTTTATAAGAAATTTATTGGAATGTAATTTTGGAATTATTGGGTTGGAATGTGTTCAAAGATTATGGTTTTGGTCTGATGTGCCACTGTCAAAGTAGGACAGATTATGTTCATATAGTACCAGTGTAAAGGGTATCACTAGGATTTAGTTCATGTTTGTGTGTGTGTGTGGGAACATGGTAATGTTGATTCAAAATATGAATTATTGGTAATAATATTGTTTACGGTTTCTCAACATGATTTATCTTATATCATTGTATGTTTATTTAACTATTTTCAACTGTTTTATATAAAATGTGCTAACAAGTTCTTATCCAAGCGACGGGTGTTGGGAATTCTCTAAGGATTTCACAATGAGAGTTATACTAACCCATTATTGGGAAATTTAGTGATTTTTTAGATTTAATATACTGGGATATAGGGTAGGGAAAGGTATTTTATTTCTCCAGTCATGCATCATGATACTGTGGGTATGATAGGTGGTGTTGGATCTTGGATATAGTTCAAGTGGTGATTTGGATCATGTTACTTGATATCTTTGAGTAAGGTTGTATTTTGTTTTTTCAGTTATTTTCCATATTCCATTGTCACTCTGATATTTATTTTGTTCATTTTACTTATGGTTTGTATTACTAACATTCATTATTCATATAATAGGATTAGATGTTTTATATTTTTTTCAGGTTGATTTATCTTAAAAGGGAAATAATCCCCCAATGTTTTTTATGTCCATGGAATTTATTTTCGACCATTGGTGTCTTGGGAATGTCACATAAGTTTAGTGTAACTTCTTATTTTCTAAAGCTAATGAGTTGGAGAGGTATTTTATTAGTACCTTATTAAATATTAATTTGGGTGGGACTACACAAGTATTTATAGGATAAAATATATCCGATCATTTTCCTCACCTATAAAAATGTATTCATGGCTGTCTCCTCTACTCTTATTTTTTATAAACCAAGACATCTAAAATATTCATCAAAAAATAGTATACAATTCAATCTCAAATCATTCACTATTTTCTCCTATAAATTCTTCAATGGTCAATATATCCAATGGTAGAAGCATTAGTTTCTCAATATTTTCCATCATTTTTTCTATTGAATCATATTTTTAATTTATTAACTCAGAATTTATTATGTAGACAGTATTTTAATAAATTTAATATTAAAAAACTATAAAAATTAGATTCATGTGTAACAACCCATAATTTTATATGTATTTTCTCTAAAATAAACACGTGGTATTCGATTTCTTACTTTGCACACAACCCTAAGTCTAAATGAATCTTGATATTGAAATATTTTATAACCTATACATTAAATTTAAAGGTAGGAATAGAAATAAAAATATTATGAAAAGTATATGCATAATTTTTTTAAATAATAAAAATTTATTTATTAATATATAATAAATAAGTAGTCAATTTTCAGTGAAATCATTTTATGGTTCAAAAATATGTCTTCTTAAAAAATGGTTTTTATTTCATTTTGGATGAGAAACTTATAATTAATTTATACCATTTTTATAAATTTTATTTTGGTTAATTAATATAATTTCTTAAAAAATCATTTGAATATTATTTTAGGGTGAATTTTTGGAATTTTTATGAATAGATTTATATTTAAGTGAATAGTAAAAATACTGATTTTTGTAAAATTATAAGTTATTTTCATTAAATCGTGTAATTTAAATACCCCATTATGATTTTAATTTATATTAAAGTAACATAATTATCCTTAAATTATAAATAATATAATTAATTACCTAGGAATCAACATTATACTTGAATTTGGTATTAGTTCATTTTTGGGATTAAAAATACATTTTTCTAAAAACTGTTTTTATGCACAATGTGTTTTTCTTAATAAATTAAAATAATATATATTTATTAAATATTTTAATTAAATTAATATATTTTATATTAAATTAAAAATTTTAACATTCATTTTATTGTTTTTACAAGGTATGTAATTAATGTAAATTTAATTTTATGCTTAAATATTTATTTTTCTACTAATGAGTTTTTGTTACGTTTTTCACACTTATTTAAAATTAAATTCTTCCACTTGTAGAAATTGAATATGGTAAAATGGATTAAATATTTTTAATCATTATAATTTGAGTAATTAAATAGGTTCAACTTAATTTTCTCTCATAATTGTTAGTAAAATTATTGAAAATTTGTTACCACGGTTAAGGTTAAAATGAGTTTACTGGGGGGGGGGGGGTAAACTAAGAGATAACATCATGTTTTCCACATAAACCTTTATAATTATGATTGAGTTAATATATTTATATCTTATATATTATTATTTTTAATCATTGGACATTTTTATCACTTTATTATGAAATTGAACTTATATTGTTGAATCTTTTTAACTAATTCCATGCGTGTCCCTCTCCTAACTTATAAAAGGGTACCTATTATCCTCCATTATAAACAAAATTTTATCACTATATCATAGTAAATAAATTCCCAAAAACATTCCTTGATTTTTTCTCTTAATCTGTGATCCCATGGTCTTCTCCTAAGACGAATCTTTCATGTCTTTAGTTATATGCCCAAAGAGGTCTCACAAATAAGAGGTATAAATTTTATCCAAGTGATTTCAATATTATTTGTTATTACACATTATATAAAATTGTTTTAACCTTAAAAAATGATTATTATAGTATCATAGATATATTGTGATGTTATTATAATGATTTCACAACCACTTACCACCTCTTCTCTATAAAATGGGGAAAAAGTATCGCTTATGCGTACATGTTGACTACCACCTCCACACAATGATATGATTCTTTTTCTATCACAATCTTTAATGGTTGGTTATTAAGATGTATTTAATGTTTATATATATATAATATTTATGATATAATAATTATTATATTGAGGTGAATTATTTCTCAACTTTCTTTCATTCCATCCATCGAAAAGTGGAAAACATCAGTCGTGCGTCCGTACAAACTACCATCTCCACGAACTGATGTAATTAATTTTCCATAACTACTATATATTAATGGTTATAAAAGTATATATAATGATTAAATACTATAATTATGACATTATTAATATATTTGAAATTATTTAACTATGATCAAAGTATAAGGACTATAAGTTTCGAACCAAAACTTATATGAAAAATGAAACATTTAACACCCAAAAATGACAATTTTAATAATGAATTATTAATAAATTAGTATTGAAATGTTATAATTGGAACATATATTGTATTATAGGTATTAATATGGTTCTAGTATATAATTATAATAAATTTAAATTTATTATATAGGAGTATAGATTGATTATTAAGAAAGTCAGACCCGAGGTAAGGGTTTTATGTTACAATCTAATTTTTTTTTCTAGGTTTGTTTATTCTTAAATTTATGATGATGAAATTATATGATATATCTATAAATAAATATCAAGAAATTTATTCTAATCTATTTTTTTATATATAATACATGTTTTTATCCCATTTTACTCTCTCTATTTACTCAAAATTCTAAAAGAATGTTTTTAAGGAAAACTGACTCCGTGTTTATATTCATCTAGTAATATTTTATTCCATGTCAATTTTTTATTTAAAATGTTTTTAAGAATATTTTTAACATTACAAAATTATTTTATAAATTCATTTTAACCTTTTCTTAACTTTATATAAAAATGTTTGAAATTAATCGTCTTGTCATTTTCCGAGTGATGTAATCTTGGATTTTTACTAAAAATGTGAAAGGAATCATTGTTTTAACATACAATGCATGGAAATATTTTCCCATAATAATGAATAATATTTAATTTGAAGATTTATTTATGTTTTTATGCTTATTTTCATAGAAATATTTTTCCTTTATATTTTTATAAATTTTTATATTATAAATAAGTTATTTCAAAATGAAAGGGTATTTTTTTGAAGAAATATTCTAGTGATATTTTAAAAGTATATTCATTTAGAAAAATAATATTTTATGTTTATTATGATTTACCAAGGATATAATAAATTGGTACCATATTTATTCTTTCTCTAGATTTTTTATGATTGTGATGATAAAATATTGATGAATCCCATTTTCTTTTCCATGAGTTAAGTTGTGATGAAATGATAAATGTTTTCTTGGTATTTTGGTATACATATAAATGGATTATGATTATGTGATGGGTGGGTATGTTATATACCTCCAATGAATTTGGTAAATATTAATGTTTTATGAGTTAAAAGGTTATATGGGAGGTTATCCCAAGCCTAAACAGATGGCACATGATAGGCTTTCCTAAACTCTGAGTAGGTACGTGGGTAGTTAGTAAAATCCTAACATATAATGAATGGATTATTGGGTAGCCTTTAACATATGATTTATATGATTATTATTATGCCACACTTTGTTCCAATCTTTTATGACATTATATAATGCTAATGTTATGATCTCATGGAATATAATCTTTGATTCCTTTATGATTCATGTCTTATGAAATACCATGTTTTATGCCATGACACATGATTATAATATATGGATTTCTTGTAATAATTTTCAAATGTTAATATCATGTTCTCATTTCCTTATGCTTATGTTATGATTAAAAATTATCATTGATTGATATATATCCATTTTTTTACCATTATTGATAATTTGATCTCACCTTTTATTATTTTTCCTTTTCCCCAAGACATGAAGAATGGTTTTAAATATGATATGTCTAAAATGGTGCTAGTTATGATGAGATAAGTGGGAGATGATATAGATATTTTAAGTACCATTTTTATCTGTATCCAAATTTCTAACAACACTAATCCTTTATGATTATGGAATGGATTAAAATGATATGTAATGAATATTTATCTAATAAAATGTAATATTTATATATGTAATGTTTTGGTCACCTTAGTGGGTATCAAATTATGGTTTAATTTTCTCAAAAGAAGGATGAGAAAACTTTACTGAGAACCCTTAGGGTAAGAATTATTATAGGAGAACATGATAAATTATAGAAAATAAAGGAGTGTTTTTTCCTAGTTAATACATATCTTTCAAGATACAATAAAATGGATGTGTCTATGAAACAAATACACATAGGGGTAACAACTCTAGATGGGGTGGATTGGGTGTTAACTCGATCATCACCAGTTCATAATGAGTGGTCCTAAGACTACAAACCTATCTCGACACTCCCAGGGGATATGTTTAGGATAATTTACATTTTCTTTATGATAAATAATGAAGGATTTTAAAAGATAATGACCATGGATAATCTTGATTAAACCTGATGTGTAAAATATTGAAAATAAGGTGTCTATATTTAGACAACTAAAAAATTATTTTCATAATTATATGATTTCCAACTTCGAATTTTTCTTTCTCATATTATGATTTTTGGTTTCATTCAACAGATAAAACTAAATGGAATTATGTTAACACTGAATATAATAGACAATAAAGTGATTGTACTCTTGAGAAACCAAATCTTATGAGAGTTTAAATATAAAATATTATTTTTATTATTACTAAACTTTCTCAAGAAATGAATCATACTAATCTTCCAAAAGATAAAAGTAGGGAACAATGTACTACTGAGTCCTTCATGAAGAAATAATAACCTTCTTTTATTGGGTCCACTGATCCACTAATTGATGAGTAAAAGATTAGTACCACTGAAATGATATTTTCCATTCTCTATTTTTTAGAGAATGAAAAATTTATTTTAGCTGTTTATCATTTGAAAGGTGAAATAGATCAATGGGGGGATCATATTAAAAATATAGGGCAATAAAATGTAATTTAATCCATAGAGTGGGATGAATTAAGGTGGTTATTTTTCAATAATTACTTTCCACATATTATTTATGTTAAATTGGATAAATAATTAATTGATCTAAAGTTGAATAATGATGAATCCATTAGTACCTATGAGGAAAAATTTACAATACTTACAAATTATGATTATGGTATTATAATTAATCTAGAACGTTGTATTTATTGATTCTTTAGTGGCTTAAAACAAAGTCTCTAAAGGGTGTTAGCCATAAGAGACTACAATATCTATGAATAAATCATTAGATTACATATCAATATGGAAATGAGGATTGGAGTCACCCATAAATCTCAAGGTTTCGGTAAAAAATGAATGATGGAATTCAAAGAAAATTCCAATTACAAAATCCATAGAGGGAAGAAGATGATTCTTATTTTATGCCAAAATTGTAAAATGAAACATGGATGAAATTTTCTTAAGGGGACTCATAAATTCTTTAAGTGCAGAAGGGAAGTTCATTGAGTAATAAAATACTAAATTAATGTGAATAAGTTAGGTTATGATGTGAATGGGGAGAAATATCCATCAAATTCACCACTTACACTCCAATGTTTTAACTTCAAGGTGTATGAGAATTATGCTAATCTATTGTTGAATATAAGGGTTAATTAGGATGATAGAATCTAACAACCACTTAAACCCAAAGATAAATGGAAATATCATGTGATCATTATTTCCGATGCACAGTATGATAATGAAGTGGTGAAAGGCACACCTACCATCCACTCTAGATCTATTAATGCCTTATATGATTCTAGTTCTACCAACTCTTTAATATATGATGAATTTTATAAGGGTATCATATTACCACCTCAATGATTAGATATTTAAATAGTAATTAAAACTCCTAATGGTATGGTTATTTCATCTCAAGTATACGATTCTTCTCTTATTGCAGTTTGTGGGAATGCTCTTACTTTAAATCTTGTTATTCTCTATCTAGTTGAACTTGATGTTATTTTGGGAATATATTGGATTTATTTATATAGGGGACATATTAATTACTAAGTAAGGGAATTTATATTTGATATTATAGACTAAACTATGATTTTCTATCGATGTGAGGATAAATATGAACTTCCAATGGAAATTACATCCTTTGTATATGCCTTATCCCAATTCATTTGGGGTATTTATCTCAGATTGTTAGTTATAAACTCAACATAAATGATATTTCTATTTTACAAGAGTTTTTTATTATATTTCTCTAATATTTTCCTAGTATTCTTCCTCATGAATATTATTTTTCAATATAACTCATACCCAATGCTTCAAATATTTCAAATAATTTATATAGAATGGGACTAATTGAGTTATAGGAATTGAAGATGAAACTATAGAAGAATCTTGATAAGTATTCATTCATCCAATTGAATAAAATTTGGGTGCACAATTTTTTTTTTAAGAATAAATATAGATCAATATGACTTTTCATTGTTTTTCAGGATCTTAACCAGATCATGACCAATAATAATTATCCATTACCCTATATTGATTATTTTTTAGATCCATTAATATGAGATAAATATATTTCCATGATTGATCTTCAATTTGGATACTATCAGTTGAGATTCAAAAGTAAAGAAATTCCTAAGAAGACCATCAGTTTTATGTATGAACACTATAAATTTATATTGATTCTATTTCGTATTAAAAATTACCCCAATATCTTCATGGATTTTATCAATAAAGTCTTTAGAGGTTAGCTTGATTAGTTTTTGGTAGTATTTATAGATGATATTTATATATATTCTAAGAGAAAGGAAGTGCATGAAGATCACTTGATAATTGTAATGAATACACTAAGGAATAAGAATCTGTATGAAAAATTTACTGAGTGTGATTTTTTCCCTATAGAATGTCTCAATTTTGGGTCATATAATCTCAAGAGAGGGTATATCGGTGGATTAATCAAAGATATAAGTTATTAAATATTGGAACAGACCAACCACAATGACTAATATCTATATTTTTCTTATATTGGATGGATATTATCAATTCTTTGTGAATAATTAATCATAGCTATCTTGTCCCTTCACCAAGTTAACTCGAAAGGGATTAAAGTTCCTTGGGACTGATGAATGTGAAGAAAATTTCATGGAATAGAATGGAAGGTTGTTCAACACACATATTATTACACTACCATGTAGTAGATATGGGTTTTTGATTTATATTAGTGCATTGAAGAATGGAATATAATGTGTTTTTATGTAGAATTATATGGTGATAGCTTATGCCTCACTCTAATTGATGGTGCATGAGTAAAATTACATGACCCATGATTTAAAATTAGTAGCGGTAATCTTTGAATTAAACATATAGAGGCATTATATTTATAGAGAAAAGTGTGATATATATAATGATCATAAAAGTTTAAAGTATATATTCACCCTGAAAGAGTTGAATATGAACCAAATTAAATGATTGGAATGGATTAAAGATTATGATTTCTTAATAAATTACCACCATGAGAAAGTGAATAAGGTGGATAATTATTTTATTCAAATATAACATGTTATATAATCTATGATGTGGATTAAAAAATAATTGATATTTATGGGTTTTAAAAGGATGGACCTTGAAATCTTGAAGGAAGGGGATAAATCTTATCTTTCTCAAATGAGTGTTCAATCATCTATCCATGCAAGGATTAAATAGGAAAAAAGAGAGGATGTGGAGTATATTTTTTTTGAGAAATATTATTGAGTTGAACCTTGATTATGGTAGAATAATAAGGTTTAGGAATCAAGCATGTGTCTAGTAAATACCAGACACGAAGAAGGATCCATTAGAAGAATATTATAGCTCATCATTCTCTATTCATCATGAAAGTATGAAGTTGAATAGAGATATGAAAGGGTATTTCTTGTGGGACAACATAAAGAGAGATATTACAGAGTATATATCTTTTTGATTAGTATGTTATAATGTTAAGGCTAAGAGATAAAATTATAAGGGGATGTTACAACCATGACCCATACTAGAATAGAAATGGGAAACCAACACCATGGATTTCATTGTCGGACTCCCAAAAAAATATAAAGTCTATAATGAAATTTTGGTTATAGCCAACCAATTAAAGAATTTAACACACATCATTTCTATCAGAGAAGATTTATATCTTGATTATATTTCCCAAATATATATTAAATAAGTAGTAAGGTCATATGGAGTACCACATTCAATAGTATTTGACTATGATCCAAGGTTTACCTTGAAGTTATGGAGAATCATTTTGCACACTCTGGAAATGGAGTTGTATTTCAGTACTATATATTATCCTCAAATATATGGTAATTTGAATAGAAACATTCAAACCTTGGATGATATGTTGAAATATGATTCTCTTGGTTTCAAAGGTGGTTGGGATCAACACCTTTATCTCGTCTAATTATTTTATAACAATAGTCTTCACTCGAGTATTCAGATGGATCCTTATAAAGATATATATGCAAATAAGTGAAAAAATATAACATTCTAGGATGATATTGGAGAATGAAATCTATTGGGACCCAAGATAGCTAATGAAATGGAAGTGAAGGTTACAGCCATTAAACATCACATCATTATAGCTCTGAGGTGATAGAAGAGTTATGTTGATAATCATCAGTGACATCTATAATTTGAAGTTGGTGAGAAGGTATTATAAAAAATTTCAGCTTGTAAAATGGTTATGAGATTCAAAAAAATAAAGTGAATTTTTATCCCTAGGTATATTGATCCCTTTGAGATTCATAACTGAGTAAGGATTGTAGCTTATCTCTTGTCACTTCTACAGAACATTTCTCAAGTTCAAGATGTGTTCCATGTTTCTATTTTGAGAAAGTACATATAAGATCCTTTAAATAAACTAAAATCAGAGGTTATAACACTAGGGAATGATATTTCTTATGAATAAAAAATAGTATAATTCTTATATCATATAGATAATGTTCTATGGAATAAGACTACCCACATGGTTAAGGTTCTTTGGAGGAATCTGAAATTCGAGGAAGCTACATGGGAACCTAGGGAGCTGATGAAGCAAATATATCCTTATTTTATTGTATTAGAGTGATATAATTTTTAGGGTTAAATTCATTTTATGGGGGGAATAATGTTACACCCCATGCTTTTATATATGTTTTATTTGATACCAATTTGAGTTATTCGACATATTTCTTTACACACAACCCCGAGTCTAAATAAACCATGATATAATAATATTTTATAACATAGATATTAAATTTATAGTTATGAATAATAATAATGAAATCTGAAAAATATGTATAAAGTTTTTAAATAATGAAAATTTATTGATTAATGAATAATAAAAAAGTACTCTATTTTTAATAAAGTGATTTTAAGCTTCAAAAATATGTTTTCTTTAAAAAATGGGTTTTATTGCATGTTGTGAAAAAACACTATAATTAATTTTTACCAATTTTAGAAATTTTATTTGAGGAAATTAATATCATTTTTTAAATAAACAATTAAATATTATCTTAGGCTGAATTTTTTGGGATGTTTCTAAAAAGATATATTTTTAATTGAAAAGTGAAAATATCGATTTTTGTAAAAATTCCATTTATTTTCATTAAATCAAGTAATTTTAAAGACCCATTATATTTTTGATTTTGATATTAAAGTAACATAATCCTACTTTAATTATACATAATCTAATTAATTACATAATAATTAGCATTATACTTGAATTTGGTATAAGTTCATTTTTGGGATTAATTTTTCTTCTTCTAAAAACTATTTTTACGTGCATAATGTGTTTTTATCATAATAAATTAATTTAATATTTTATTATTATTATTTTTGTTAAATTTATATGTTATTTATTAAATAAAATATTTTAATATTAATTTTATACATTTTACATGGTATGAAATGTTTGTAAATTCAATCAATTGAATTCTTGAATTAAAACTCAAGATTATGTAATGTTTTAATACCAGGTCCTTTTAGTTGGTATCAAAGAATGGTTAAGATAATTTGAGTGGTTGTAATGATATAATTAATTCCCCTTAAGAGATTCTAATTTATGGTTATTATGATATATAAGTTTAATATTACCATGCTGATTTAGCTAAACTATGTCTGTTTAGAATAGTTTTCCATAGGGGAAATAGTGAAACTGAAGTAGGAAGACAGCAAGAGGACAACATCCATTCAAATAAGTAACATGGAATGGTTTGAATTATAAGAAATAAGTTTTTTTACTATGATATATCAGATTATGCAGGCTATAAATGGTGGTGGTATCCATGCGAGTGAGAAACCACATTCACTATAATAGAATATGGCCATTATAGAGAATTTCATGAATTTTTTTTTCCATTATTTAGTGGATCATCTAATCTTGTGATATATAAAGGATGGGTTAAATATTTAGATAAGATATTAAAATTCATGATTTATTAAGGACATCAAAATGAAACTCTTTCAATTTACAATTTTTAAGGTGAAGCCAATCAGTGGTGGTGTAAGAACCTGATTTTTCATTCTGGTATGGATCCTTTAAATTTTGGTCTAATTATTTATTTTGGGAATAATTTTGATTCCTAATAGTTAATTGAAAGTCCCAAGGGTGTTCAGGTATTTTTTGGTGCCCAAAACCCATCTTTTTGGGAAAATAGGTCTGGTGCACGGTTTAGAGTAAACCGTGCATGAAGGCCGCATGGTTAGAAAAAACCATGCAGATGGTGACTTTTTGGACATAACCTTACCGCATGGTTGGCATATAGTTTCCCTAAACATGTGGCCTAATTGTGTGAGAGACCTTTCCATCCCAGGTGACCATTCATGGTTGGTGTACAATTTGGAAAATCATGCAGCCAAATCGTGCACATTCTATTTTGTGGGTAAAATAAAATTTTCTCCCTTAATGATCTAATTAAGCCTCATCATCCCTCATAATCCAAGTTTATATGAGATTGTAATATTTTTCTTCCCTTTTGTATCACTTTGAATGCCTAATCTAGGTATTTGAAGATCTCCTTCCTCTAGGATCCGATCAAGCTTCTGTTCATCACGTTGGATACGCAACGGTAAGTACTCGAGTCTGTTTGAGCCTTTATTATCATCTCTTTATCTCTAACTAGCTATCGAGGTGTGAGATTTTTTCCCTTTTACTTAGATCTACACCATTCTAAGCTGGATCAGAGGCCGATATCGGAGGAGAAGAGTCGTACGACCCTAAGGTGGGTTGTCTATAACTCATCCCTAAAGTTTTTTGATTTTGGATTTGTCGTGTGAGACCCAAGGATTTCATTATGTTCCATTTATAGAAATTATATGCCATGATTATATTCATTAGAATCGTATTGTTACACACTTTAAAAATATGTGATTAATTGTCGGTGGTTATTCCCACAACTCTCAACACCCCATGTAGGGTGTTATTCCATATTTGAGTTTTTAGTGTTTTGACACTTTTGATCCATCGGTTTGGGTGTGCTCGAGCTTGACCACACTAATGGTAAGCCTCCTTATAATTAAAATATTTTCAAATCATTTAATAGTGAATGAAAAGTACCATGTACCTTCCACTTGACCCGCCTAAGGTAAGTTCCTAAATGTAATTAATAGTTTTAAGTGAGAAATTGGAAAGTATACTAAGTATATGACTTGACCAGATTAAATGTAAATGAGTAATAGATTGTATGTACATAGCACCCCTTACCACATTAATAGAAGGTAGAGGAATGGACCTTGATTATTAAACATTCCTTAAATGGATTTATTATAGGGTTTCATGATACTTGACATATTCACACTAATGAAAGTCAAGGCTTGAACAAACTGAAATTATGCACGAATTCATTATCTAGTAGGAATGGCCTGAATCGAGCTCACTTTGAATTATTATCATGGAATGCCATGAAAACTCAGAAATTGAATTCTGATTCAAGGATGCAGCTTTCTTAGGTTGAGACTAAACTAGATCCCGATTTTTGTCTATTCTTTGATGCCTGGTATGACACTGTAGGATCCCCCACATAGTATTTAAGGATGCCTTGGATACACTCCTTGGACCCATCATTGAAAATTAGGTTCCATGGTTACAACCCATAGGGACCTATCACTGCTTAGCCCCATTTTACCTTAAATGACCACCTTATAATCGATAGGCATATTATTGTGGAATACCTTAGACTATGATCCTTGGATTTAACTCTTACCATTAGCTAGAACCAGTTATTACTGAGTTAGTGACCCCTGAGGTCTAGTTTGAATTGGTGAATACCATGGAACCATTTCTTATTAACTATCAAATGTGGTTACCTTGTTACATCTTAGAAACTTTACTATTGTTAATATGTGTCTTAATTGAAAACTGATAATAATAAAATAATGAATCTTTATATCTTCAGACACTAGCCAAGGGATGAAGTAGGTACTTGGGTAATTATTTACACTGTACTAATTTACTTTATATATGTATTTCTACACACTGTTACATTTCCATTACATGGTCAAGATGTTATAGACACCGTTGGTGGTGGCCCACTAAGATTTATCTCACACCCTCTTTGGGCACCATTTGGTACCTGGATTAGATTATATGATTGAAAGTGCTGACAAAAAGAAGTGTATGGCTTCGAACATTTGATTTCTTACTGTTCAGGGTGGAGCTTGATAGCAAATGTCCAAGATAGATCTCAGGATTCTTGGGATAGTCTTTTATTTCCTTTATACTTTTTTTGAACATGTTATGTATACTATCTTGTATCCATGTTTTCTGGTTTTCTAGTTACATGACATATCATCATCAGTTGTTGAATGTTATTCTAGTTGATTTATTCATTGTTATTGTTATCCTTGTTCATTTATTTCTTTTGTCTACTTATACTATTTACTTACCTTGATTCTACTATTTACCTCTTTTTATATTTATCCGTTGTGCTACACTCTAGTAATGAGGGCATAGTCTCCCCATTGACACACCCTAGGACCTCACTACTAGTCGGCAACCTATGGAGTTTGAGGAGATGTGATTTAAACCATATGGCCTACCGAGCTCTGGGCACCCATTAAGTGGCATTTGGGTTCGAGATGTCACAAATTGGTATCAAAGGTTTTATTTCTTGCTTTAATATTTGGAGAAAATGCATAGGAGATTAGGAATGCTTGGGACTTGGTCATAATTCATTCTTGGGTGCCATGAACCCATGTTCATGGTAAAATCCAAGTTGATTGAAATATAATTATTGTTCTACTTTGCCTATTACAATTGATATCATTTCACCTTTGGGTGGCACACATGCTGTGTGGAGTTGTTGATTATTAATATATTTCTTTCATCCTTGGATCGATGATATGAGGGAAAGGAGCATAATTCATGCATCATTATAGGCACCTAGAATTTTCATGTCATTCATATTTTCATGCCATATAGGTGTATTCCACTACTTGCATTACTTGATATGCCTATGATTATTGAGTGATATTGTGATAGTTAGATTATTCTTTTATTACTCTTGGTTGCGATTGAGAAATTTCCTATCTCAATTCATGAGGTGTATGGTCCCTCATGGGTTGGGATGAGTAATTTACTGAGTAGATCCATTATACTATAAATAAATGGGTGTCATTTTCATTGATAAGGTGTTTGGGCACTGATTCAATGGGAATGACTACCATTATAAGGTAAAAAAATACTTCTAAAATAAAATAGATTTACATCCTTATCCCTCCTTGTCATGTTTATGAAAGGTTAAATAGTGAACCTAGTAAATAAATGTAAAATCAAATAAAACTTTTACTTGAGCACTTACCAGAACCTGGCCATCTAAGCGGGTAGTTGGGGTAGTGTTCCTTGGGTAGTGAGTTTTCATGCATTCAAATTCTGCTTGTGATGCTACCTATATACTTAAAAATTGTTCTGAGGTGTGTTCTGGGAATTTTTAGACCAATACTTCCATGAAATCCTCGTAATATATGCCAGGAGGGTGGCGAAAACCATGCTCGAAATGTGGTGGGCCCTGAACCGTCATTCTTACTTCCAATATTTCCACTGGAAGAATCACCTATTATAACTAATCTGGGCACTAATTCCCAAGTTCATGATAGTTTCCTATATCTGATATAGTCAATGCATGATGCTCCATGAGTTGCACCTACGATGGCTGATCTGAATTGTGAGTTCTAGTAGAACATCCTTTTACCTTCTCAGGGCATGGAGGTCTACAGGCTACTGAATCTTGGCTATAGGACAATTTATGTATCTTTGAGCATATAAATATGCCTCCTGATAAGAGGGTGAATCTTTCCACATATATTATTCTAGACTTGGAAAAGAATTGGTGGGATTTGATTACCCCGACCGATTGTCATCAGGGCATGTTATGGGTTAATTTACAGAAAAACTTTTATGACCAGTTCTTTCCTCAGATATTGAGAGATGATAGATCTATAGAGTTCATTAATCTTGAGTAGGGTTCTATGTTATTTATGGAATATTTAGTGAATTTCACTGAGTTAGAACATTTTCACCACTTTTAGCCGATGATGAGCTTTCTCTTGCTAGAAATTTCAAGGATGGTCTTGAGTATGCCATCCATATACAAGTGAATGTCTTTCACCTACCTAATTTTTCTAAAATAGTCAATTAGTATTTAATTACTGAGTGTAACCTAAGGGATGGGAATAGTACAAGGTATAGAGGATCAGTTCCACTGTAATCCATTAGTTCTATTAGTGGCAGGAAACGTTCCCTCGAGGTTTCTCGTTAGGGCAGTGACAACTAGAGTACTCGTTTCTATAGCTCTATAATGTGTCATCCGTGTATAAGATGGGGGAACCTAAAGATTAATTGTGATATACACCCAATAGAGTATCTAGCTTATGGTAATATGGGGAATCTTAAAAATTTCTATAGGACATTTCCATTAGCCTCGAGTGGAAAAGGATCAACACCAACTCCACCTTCAGAAGCAGGTTCTTTTATGCCATGTTAGGTGGGGATTTGGAATAGAATTGATAGGTCTAAATGAGGATAAATTCATAGTCATGGTATCCAAAAACCTGATCACTAGTAGTGCCAGAAGACCAGTTATGATGACGGTAGTCCAGCTGTTACACAGGTTTTTGAATCAGGCCAGTTGCATTCACTACAGCTGATACCTAAGGATTAGGTTGGGGGACCATCTATAGTAATATGAAATATTCTAGTGGAATCTGCTATAGTATCATCATAATTTAATACAGGTGATTTAAACTCTTTTATCTCTGTATCTATCATAGAAATTCTTGTACTGGAGATACAGTATTACTGTGGTGTAATGAACCTAGATACACTATTAGGGGTATGAACAGAGGGCATACACCAATGTAGGGACTATCCCCTTGAGGTAGGTTGTTTTCCTTTCTCATGGAACCTCTTTTTTCTTGAGATGATGGACTTCTATGTCATACTCAGGATGGATTGGTTGGTCCACTATCACACTATAGTATAATTTTATCACCATAGGGTATCTTTTACATCACCAAAAGGTAGGATTTATCTACATAAGGGTGAGTGAGATATCTAGGATGGAAGAGATGGAACAAAGCATCATGGGATAGGTGGAGTGATCACCCAGATCGCAAATCTCTTCATATAGGATTAGGTCTTATGTCAAGATGATTTCTCTATAGTATTAGATCATTTTAGGGATGTCTTTCCTGATAAATTTTCTAGATTACCCCCTCATAGAGAGGTAGAGTTTACGACTGATCTTGTTTTGAGATCAGATCTAGTGTCTATTACTCTGTATAGGATGAAACCAACAGAGTTTCAGGATCTCAAGTGATAGTTGGAGGATTTAGAGGCCCGTGGCTTTATATGGACCAATACATCCTCTTGGGGTTTGACCATTCTTTTCACCAAGAAGGCGGATGAAACCTTATGTTTATGTGTATATTATAAATGGTTGAACCAACTTATAGTCAAGAAATGGTACCCAATTCCTCAAATAGATGATCTATTAGACCAGATCTAAGGAGAAAATGTCTTCTCCAAGATCAACTAGAGATCGGGTTATCATCAGGTATAAGTCAGGACATCAGACATACCTCGTACAACTTTCTGTTACAGGTATGGTATGTATGAGTACTTTGTTATTCCGTTCGGTCTTATGAACATGCCCAAAATTTTCATGGATCTAATAAATAAGGGTTTCCACCCCTATTTAGAATATTTTTTTAGGGTATTTTTGGAAGACATCCTAGTGTATTCTCACACTCATAGAAACCATGCCAAACATCTTGAGATCTTTATGAGTACACTAATAGATCATCAGATTTATGATAATCTTGATAAGTGCCACTTCTAGATTGACAAGGTTTAATTATTGGGTTATATAATATCAGAATCAGGATATCCGTTGACCGAGAAAAGGTTAGTGTTGTAGTTTTCTAGGAGTATCCCAAGAATGTGTTTGATATAAGAAGTTTATTAGGACTGTATGGATATTAAAAGAATTTCATACAAGACTTTTCCCACCTTTATTCACCTCTTACTAGTCTTACAAATAAAAGTTTCAAGTTTATATGGTCAGAAGAATGTGATAAATCCTTTCAGGAGCAGGAAGGGAGGATTGTATCGACACCTATTATGGATTATCCTGAGCCGATATTAGGTTATACCATTTTTTGTGATGCATCAGGCATCTGCCTGGGAGTAGTGATAATGCAGGAGGAAAAATTTGTTGCATATGGTTTTCAGAAGTTGAGACCTCATGAGAGAAACTACCAAACACAAAACCTCGAGCTAGCAACAGTTGTCCACACCTTACGTTGCTAGAGACATTATCCATTGGGTGAGTGATTTATGGTGTACATGGACCACAAGAGCCTCAAATATATCTTTTCACAGCGTGACTTGAACCTCAGACAATAAATATGGGTCGAATATCTACAATCCTTTGACTTTAATATTTCTTACACACCTATAAAGGGTAATGTGGTTATAGATGTGATGAGTCAAAAAACTCAAACATAGGCCATGTAGGAAGCCAATGATGAATTGAAGTTAATGGTCCTCTTTTATAAGTTGCATCTAGAATTTCATGATAATCATGAGAAGACTTATGTCTTATCTTTGGAAGTTACCTCTTCCCTCGTTGAGAAGGTGAAGAGTAGGAAATTTTTATATCATAAAGGATTGGTTCTACATGAGAGTATATCAAGAGATAACCAGCATATGGATTGTTCTATGGATAGATATGACATCCTATGTATCGATGGATGAGTTTGGGTTCCTACAAATATGAGAGATGATTTGATGCGCAAGTCCCATGCTTCTCACTGGGCAATTCATCCTCACATCTCCAAGATGTATTGAGATATGCAACGCTGGTATTGGTGGCCTAGGATGAAATGTCATATTGCAGGCTTTATCAATAGTTGTTACACCTATCAATAGGTGAATGTAGAACACAAAATACCTACAGGCTTATTACAACCACTTCTAGTCCCATAATGGAAATGAGAAGATGTTTCCATGTACTTTGTAGTTGGTTTTCCTAATTCACTTAGAGGTAGCGAAACTGTATGGGTTTTCACTGAAGAACTAACAAAAGTGGATCACTTCATACCTATTCATGATAGTTTCTTAGTAAATGAGATGGGAATATTATATGTCTATGAGATCATATGACTACACGAGGTCCCATGTACTATCATTTAGGATAGGGATTCTCATTTCATGTCATGGTTCTGGTAGGGATTGTAGAAGTCTATGGGAACACAATTTCTTCTGAGCACATATTTTCACCCTTATATTGATGGAAAATTGAAACAGATGATATAGGTTCTAGAGGGTATGCTCTGAGTGCGTGTCCTTGATTTTGGAAGTTCTTGGGAGAAGATTATCCATCACATTGATTTCTCCTATAATAACCACTTCTAGGAAATGATTTAGATGGATTATTTTGAATCCTTGTATGGTAGGCTGTACTTTTTACCTATTTACTAGCTAGAGGAAGGTGAGGCCACCCTACTAGGTCCCCATCTCATTCAGGAGTCTTCAGAGTAGGTTTATCTGATCAGAAAGCGCATGAATACTGCTCAGTATAGACATAAATCTTATGCTGATCATTGTTGATGAACTCTAGAGTTCGAGGTTAGGGATTGTTTTTTTCCTTCAGGTATCACCCAGTCTAGGGAATAGATGGTTATAGAAAAAATGGAACTTGTTGCCTCATTATGTAGGTCAATTTGATATTCTAGAGAGAGTCGGGTTGGTAGCTTAACGGTTGCTACTACCTCATAGGTACTATTCCATGCATGATGTCTTTCATGTTTCACAGCTTCTCCAATATCATGCCGACCCATATCATACCTTTTATCATGAGGATGTTGAGTTAGATACCGATGCTACATTTGAGGAGTATCCAGTGCACATTATTGACCGAAGAACAAAGGCTCTCTGAGGCTGGTATGTTCCTCTAGTATGGGTGTTCTGGAAGAACGACCATGTGGAGGATGAGACTTGGGAGTGGGAGGCCGACGTACCTTCCCAATGGCCATAGTTGTTCTTATATAGTGTTTCTCTACCCTTGTAAGGTGAATTCGGGGATGAGTTCTTTTATGGGGGGAAGACTGTAAGAGCCTGATTTTTCATTCTGGTATAGTTCCTTTAAATTTCATTCTAATTATTTATTTTGGGCCTAATAAGGATTCCTAATGGGTTAGTGAAGGTCCCAAGGGTGTCTAGGGATTGTTTAGATCATGAAACCAATACTTTTAGAAAAATAGTCCTAGCGCATGATTTAGAGTAAACTATGTGGGAAGGCCGCATAGTTAGAAAAAACCATGCAGATGGTGACTTTTTGGACAGAGCCTTACCACATGGTTGGCACATGGTTTCCCTAACCATGCAACCTAACTATGTGAGTGACACTTCCTTCCTAGGTTCCCATGCATGGTTGGCGCACAGTTTATAAAACCATGCAGCCAAACCATGCACAAGCTATTTTGTGGGTAAAATGACCTTTTCACCCTTAATGATCAAATTATGCTTCCTCCTTCCTCCTAATCAGATCTTATGTCGGATTGACCTATTTTTCTTCAATTTTTATCTCTTTGAAGGTACAAGCTAGGTATTGGTAGATCTACTTCATCTTATATCTGATGAAGCTTCATTTCATCACGTTGGATGCACAATGGTAAGTATTCGAGTCCATTTGAGCCTTTATTCTTATCTCTTACTATCGACCTAGTTATCAAGGTGTGAGAGTTTTTCCATTTTCCATAGATATACTCCATTATAAGATGAATTAAATTCCAATATCGAAGGAGGAGAGTCGTACGACCCTAAGGTGGGTTGTCTATAACTCATCTCTAAAGTTCACTGATTTTGGATTTGTCATGTGGGGCCCGACAATTTCATCGGGTGCTGTTTATAGAAATTATATGCCATGATTATATTCATTAGAAATGTATCGTTATGATCTTTCCAAATATGTGATTAATTATTGGTGGTTATGCCCACAAATCCCAACACCCCATATAGGGTGTTATTCCATATTTTAGTTTTCAGTGTCTTGGCACTTTTGATCCATCGTTCGGGTGTTCTCGAGCCTGAACACACTAATGGTAAGCCTCTTTATAATTAAAATATTTTTTAATAATGTAATGGTGAATGGAAAGTACCACGTACCTTCCATTTGATCCACTTAAGGTAAGTTCCTAAGTGTAATTAATAGTTTTGAGTGATAAATTGGCAAGTATACTAAGTATATGACTTGACCACATTAAATTTAAACAAATAATAGGTTGCATGTCCATAGAACCCCTTACCACATTAATGGAAGGTAGTGGAATGGACCTTGATTATTAAACCTACCTTAAATGAATTTATTAAAGAGTTTCATACTACTTGTCCTATTCACACTAATGAGAGGCAAAGCTTGAACCAATTGAAATTATACATGACTTCATTATCTAGTAGGAATGGACTGACTTGATCTTTCCTTAGATTCTTATTGAGAAATGCCATGAAAACTAGGGAAACCCATTCTAATTCAAGGATGAAGCTTTCTTAGGTTGAGACCAACGTAGATCTCAATCTTTATCTATTCTTGGATGCCTGGTATGACATCATAGGATCCCTCATATAGTTTTTAAGGATTCCTTGTATACACTACTTGGATCTAGCATTGACAAGTAGGTTCCATGGTTACAACCAATAGAGACCTATCACTACTTAGCCCTGTTTTACCTTGAATGATCACCTTGGACTCGATAGACATCTTATTATGGAATACCTTGGACTATGCTCCCTAGATTACACTCTTACCCTTAGCTAGACCCAGTTTCTACTGAGTTAGAAACCCATGATGTAACATCCCCAACCCAGAATACACTAAACTGGTGCTCCGAGCCGGGTGGTTACATGACCTTAAGTGCACCTCCCCACACGCCAAAGGTTGCTGACTAACAGTGGGGGTCTTAATAGTCAATTGGGGAGACTATACCCATTTTTTATCAGAGTAAACCATAATATAAGATAAACAAAATAGTGGAATAATAATAAATTATACAAGAGCATGCATAAAAAACCATTCCCAAATGGGGTACAACCATGTACAATAGTAAATATGCCATTCCATGCTACAAGTGAAAAATTAAAAAAACCCAAAATGAAGATAAACTGAAAAATCTGCAAATTGGTCCTGACACCAAGTTTGGGTCCTCCTCCACGCACACTCATGCCAACCTAACTACCTAGAAAGGACCTTTTCCCTTCTCCTAACCTAAAAACATGATATCTGCTCAGGTACCCAACGACGGCTCAAGTTGGGTGTGAGTACAACTCAGTATGCCACCACCAATGATGTCTACAAAATATCCAGTATAAACATGTGTGCATGAAAATGATAATGAATAATAAATGACATGGAGAGATTAAGTGCCCTTCACCAGTTTAGGTCCATTACCAACATTTATTACCATTTTCATATCTTACCATTTCATCCCATTTACAATTACTTACCATTTACAACACATATATCATGGGTTCATCAACATAACAAGTTACATGGGATTAAAGTAAAAAAACCCATACAAGAGAAAAAACAAACAGTTGTCCTATCTCACTAGGATCAACTTCCTCATGTAAACTATAACCTCACATCAGAGCCTCAGTCTGGGTGGATGAAATCGATAGGAAAACATAGCATCAGTCCTATCCCTACCCCATGCATTGGGGTGGAGTTTAGAGAATTAGTCCAACTCGACCTGTGGTCATAGAACCCCAGTCAATACCCCGCACTACCAATCTATTTGCACATGCTATACATATATATATATCCATTAACCATTCACACAACATCACAACCATTGCCTAAGGCAACATAAAACATAAAAATAACACGAGGTTTAATACCATGCCTTAACCCATTGAAACATTTATCAAAATTCAAATAATTTTTCCATTTAGCCCAATTCCCTTTTATTACACTTATATCACTAAGAATTCATTCATTGTTCCTATATCACTAGGTTTTGTTCATTATTCCTAACTCACTAGGCTTCATTACCATGCTCATAACCCATTCCATTATGATCGTTAATCATTTTCGCATATTAACCCAATATCCCTTAGGTTATTATCAATCCTAGGTGCATCAACTAGCTTCTAACCCAACACAAATAGTCACATCAAATGGTTATCAAGGGCTCTACATAATTATACAACAATCTAACTTGTTCTTCACAAAAACCCTAGGTATGGAAAAGTTGGCTCACCCCATGGGTGGCCCTAGTTTAGTCTCATCACCCTCGACACATTCCATGGGGATATTGAGGGTTTCCATTTACCCTTTTAATGAACATTTTACCAAAACATTCCATGGGTAATCAAAACACACCTAGAGACACCCAAGAACAAAACTACACATGCAAAAATCCACAAATAAACCATAGGATATAACTTGTAGACCACCTACCTCGATTCCACAATTTAACACACTCTTAATAAAGACCTTATATTCCACTTCAACCAAAATTGGAAGCTTCAACATAAATCTCACCCAAAGAGTATGGTTTTAGAGCTTCAAAAAGGGATTTGAAGAAGATACGAACCCTAAACTCAAAAGAAAAGCAATAATGAGATTAGCCTTACTCGGAGCTTCGATCCACAACAAACGGAACCTAAAATGCCTTAGAAATGAAGGATACTGATCTCTTGGAGCCCTTGGTAGGTTTGGTTCATTACTAGGGTGAAGAGGGGTGAAATGGAAAGAAATCCCAAGTTGGGGTTAAAAATCTCAGAGTAGAAAAATTGTAAATTTTTATAAGATTTCTGGGTCACACGATTTACTCGCACAATTTTCCAAACTGTGTGAAAACTATGAGGATGCTTCTGTCCTAAAAAGGCCCCCTCGTAGGGATTTACAAATAATTCACAAATTTTGAGGAATCCACTATCCAAAAATACATATCTTTCACGGTTTCCTAGGCTGTCCGCATTGTTAGCACTAACCATTCACAGACCGTGTGGCCTACCCAGAAATCCCCTTTTCTCCACTTTCCATGTCCCAAACCATCAGATTACCCCCGAACCTCCTCTAGGACTTGGATAAGCACTTAATTAACCAAAAAGGGATTTTATCCAAAACTTAAATGATAACATACCTTTCCAAAATCCTGGATCTTATAACTTCCACACCATATAACGACTTGGCCTCAAGCCAAGCTCCCAAGCTTCATTGCACTTCTAAGAAAAAGAGATCGGTCCACTAAGATCACATATCTAATTTCCACTCCCAATTTTCTTCCCGAACCTCCCCATGCTACCATAATACTCGCACTAATGGTACAACCTTGCCCCATAAGACTTTCTCACTATGATCCACGCCACGAACCAAATGCTCCATAAAGGACGCATCAGCCTCAAGATCAACATCCTCAACATCCACAATGTGAGTTGGGTCAGGGTGGTACCATCAAAGCTATGACACATGAAAAACATCATGCATCCCTCTATACCGTAGTGGAGGAGCCAATCGGTACACCACCGGTCTGTTCCTCTCCACAATCTCAAACGAACCCACATACCTGGGCGCCAACTTTCCCTGCTTCTGAATCTGTTGGTGACCCAACCTTGGCGACACCCGAAGGAACACACTATCACCCACCCTAAACTCAAGGGCTCTAAAACTCCAATCTGCATACAACTTCTACCTACTATAAGACATTTCCATCCATTTTAGAATAAACACAACCTTATATGAAGTCTCCTACACAAGGATCGATCCCAATAGATCAGATTCAACTACCTTTAACCAACACAATGGAGATTTACATGGCCTCCCATAGAGAGGCTCAAATGGTTCCATCTGAACTGTAGCTTGAAAACTATTTTTGTAGGAAAATTAAATAAGAGATAGGTACTTCTCCCAGGAACCACCAAAATCTAAGACACAAGCCTTCAACATGTCCTCCAACACTTGGATTGTATGCTCTGACTGCCTGTCCGTTTGTAGGTGAAAATCCATACCCAAGAAAACCTGTGTACCTAGTGACTTCTGCAACCTTCTCCAGAAATGTGATGTGAAAGAAGGATTGTGATCCAAAACTATAGTTCATGGTAAACCATGCAACCATACTATTTCCTAAACATACAAATCACCCAACTGTTCAACTGTGTAAATCTCTTGAATCGGTAAGAAATGAGCCACTTTCATTAGCCGATCCACAACCACCCAGATTGCATCATTATTCCGAGGTTTCCTTGGAAGAACCACCACAAAATCCATCATCACATCATCCCATTTCCATTATGTAATGGGAAATGGGTGTAATAAACCACCTGGGTGTTGATGCTTGGCCTTCACCTGCTGACAGGTAAGGCATCGTGCCACAAAGCCCAAAACTTCTTTTTTCATCCCTGGACACCAAAAATGTCTATGAAGATCATGATACATCTTGGTCAAACTAGGATGCACTACCAATTTTGATTCATGGAACTCACGTATCAACTCTTCCCTCAAGTGTACCAGCACAAACACACGACCATGAACACAAACAACCCCGTTCACACCGACGACCCAACCAAAAGGTGGATCCCCACCTTTAAGTCTTTAATTCATGGCCAAACATTCAGGATCATCAAGATTACTTTACCTAACATGACTCAAAATCATTTAATCAACCTCCACAGAAGAAAGAGTCACCTGACCATTTTCCTCCTATACCTCCAGGTGAATTTCTGTGAACAAATCCATCACCTTCCACTCGGTGCTGGATTCTTGAACCGCCTGATTCTGAGCCTTCCTGATCAAATCATCAACAATACTATTCTATTACCCCAGTGTATATACCATCTCAATGTTTAAATACTGGAGATAATCAACCCATATTTACTACCTAAGATTCAAATCCTTCTCCAAAAAGATATACTTTAGACTCTTGTGATCGATATACATTGTGAAACGTTCCCCAACAAGTAGTACCTCCAGCACTTTAAGGCATACACCACTATAGCCAAATAAAGATCATGAGTAGGATAATTTCACTTATGGGGTCTCAACTGCCTCAACCCATAATCCAAAACCCACTCATCTTGCATCAACACAACCCCAAGACCAATAAAAGATGCATAAAAAAATAGGATATACTTCATACTTGGAAAGGGTAAGATCAAGATAAGTGCGGTTTTCAATCCTTTTTCAACTCTTGGAAGGAATTATCACAAGACTTTAACCACTAAAAACTAATTCCATTCTTGGTAAAGACCGAAAGTGGTGCTTCTAACCAGGATAAATCCTAGATGAACCTCCAGTAACACCCGACCAAACCTAGAAAACTCTGAACATCTGAAACACTCTTGGGTTGCTCCCAAGGAACAACAACCTGCAATTTCTCAGGATCCACCGACACACCTGCCTCAGAGATGATGTGACCTAGAAAATTCACTTCACTAATCTAGAACTGACACTTTGATAGCTTGACGTAAAGCCAATGCTCTCTTAGTGTACTCAAGATGATTTCAAGATGTTGGGCATGATCATCATGAGTTTTCGAGTACACCAAGATATCATCAACAAAGAAAACCACAAACTGATCAATATAAGGATGAAATATTCAGTTCATAAAATCCATGGACACATCTGGTGCATTGGTCAAGACGAAAGGCATCACCACAAAATCAAAAAACCCGTACTGACTCCTCAAAGCTGTCAGCGGTACGTCAGAAGGCCTCACCCTCAACTGGTGATAACTCGATCTCAGATCAATCTTAGAAAACACCAATGCACCCCTCAACTGGTTAAACAAGTCATCATTTATAGGAAGGGGTTATTGATTTTTCACCATCATCTGATTTAACTTTCGATAATCAACACACATCCTTAACGACCCATCAAACTTCTTTGAAAAAAGTATAGGAGATCCCCAAGGAGACGTACTAGGAAGTATGAACCCCTTATACTAAAACTCCTCAAGATAAACCTTTAACTCCTGAATTTCTGTAGGTTCCATTCGGTATGGAGGAATATAAGCTAGATACGCTCCCGACAGCATCTCAATCGTGGACTCAACATCCCTCTCAGGTGGAAGCCTCGAGAAATCCTTAAGAAACACATCCTGAAACTGATTCACTATTGGTGGGAGGATAGAATATTCCCCTCTTTCATCATCGAGCATAAGGCAAGCTACCTGAGTCATGATCCTATCCATCTTCCAATAGAACGGACCCGCACGACCTGCTCGAACATCCCACTCTCCGCGATGGACATAAGAGTCACCCTCAAGTGACCTGAACGATACCCTATGATGGTAATAGTCTATGTGCGCCCAATACAATTCCAACTAGTATGTACCCAAAATCAGGTCAAACCTCAACATCTCAAGAACGAACAAGTCCCATAGGAATCGATACCCACCGACTTCAAAATCACATCCCTTGCACTACCTGATATACTCCTTTTGCACCCCCAACAGAGTGTTAATCAACATAAACCCGCACAAATTCTCCACAAGCAAACCCAACACTACCACAAGTTGTGAAAAAATAAAAGTGTGTGTGGCACCAGTGTCAAACAATGCACTAGAAAGCATAGAATCTAAAAGGATCATACCTCAAAAAATCGATGGCCCAACCTCACCATAACCAGGTGTAGACTGAACTGCGTGAATCTGACCTGCCCCTATACCCTGGGATCCAACCTGTGTGCCTTGTACTGTGCTGCCTTGCTTACGTGGGTGATCCTGCCCCCAGAGTTCCACGTCCAACGCTCTTGCTAGTATGGCATGTGGATCTATAACTGCCTACCTGATATATAAAAACTGATCCCTTGCCTCTGCTTGGCATCTACCTTTCACCGACATTCATGCTCACCTGTTGAGTGTTCCTATAGAACCTCTGCACGGGTTTCCAATCTGCCACAGGATCAGCACTCAATTGGAGGTCAAGGACACTGGCCATGTATGTGCCCCGAACTGACACACTGATAGCAGAACACCCGATCACCATCCTAAGAGTCTGACCCACTATTCTGACCACCTTTCACATTTCCACCATGCTGAAAACTTCCAAAACAATGTTTCCAGACCTCAGAAGCTGCACCGCTTGTCCGCCCAGCTAGCACGACAAACACACTACCTGAAACTCCCTTCAGGTTCCCTTATGAGATCAATGCCTGATCCACTACCTCTTTAAAACTCTTCAAGAAAAAGATATTCACCTGATACCTAATCTCGTGTCTCATCCCATAATGGAAATTCCTCACAAAAACTACCTCATCCCTCACCAATGCTGGAACAAAGCGTCGCAGGTCAGTGAAGCAGCCAGCATACTCCATCACTGACATTGATCCCTGAGTCAGGCTCGTGAACTCTATAGTCTTCTCTTGCCGCAAAGTCTCTAGGTAAAAATGCTCTAGAAAATTTTCCTGGAAATCTTTCTGCAACATCCCATCAGCTTGCTTAGTTTGAGCCAGGATGTCTGACCAACGCTTTTCCTGGCCCCACAACATATAAGCTACCAACTTGACCCGCTTCCCATCAGGAGTCTCTAAATGATCAAGTATCGTCTGGAAAGACTCTATTCAAAACTCCACTACCTCTATCCCACCCTCTCCAGTAAAGTTATAAGGGTGTTGTAGCTGAAACTCTTTGGTCAGCTCAAACATACTCGGTACAACCTGCCCTGGGTCCCGATCTACCATCTGCATAAAACAAGCTACGTTCTCTCGGAGCCGATCTTCTCTACCTTCTTGGATCACCACATTCTCTTATTCCTCTACTGGAGGAGTGTTCTTAGCAACATCCTCTTGTTTACCAACCAACTCTCGATGTCGTGGTAAAATTTCTCTACATTTCCAAACACGAAGTTTAGAAAACATGCCATATAACTTTCACAATTTCATAACAAGAGGCCTCTTCACTATCCATAATAGCCTACCATACATGCACCATCCCAACAAAACTTAGCATTCCAAAAACATCACCCCAACCATCCCTATTATAGGCCATGGTCCATAAAGGGAAAACAACCACACACCACCATAAAAATCACACAACATGTTAAATAAACATTTCAATTCATTATAGACATTTAATTACACATGTTTCATTAATCATCACTTATCATTATTTTTTCTTCACAAAATTTCATTGTTACATTTTCCATTTTCAATTATCAAAATGCAAAGTGCCTTCTATCTTTCATTCATCACACACCCAACCCATGTGTGCCTACCATGATGCATGTCACCTATCTCTTTAGGTTCCTACAATGATGCATGAATGCACAACTCTATGACATTGAGGCCACAAGCCAAATATCATAAACCATCACATCACACAACATTTGCACCACCTAATGATGAAATATCATCAACTGCAACATCGAACAATCAAGAACAACAATTCTCACCCTGGGTGACTTGGGTTTTCCCTTATACATGGGTTAGATAATCCCAAGCACGAGCTCATTACCAAGACCCGACACATCCTAACTTCCATTGCCCATCCCAAATAACAAGGTTTTAGATAAGGATAAGAAATACCTCCTCTGATACCACTTTGTAACATCCCTGACCTAGAAGCCACTAAACCGGTGCTTTGATCCAGGTGGTTACATGACCTTAAAAGAGCCTCCCCATATGCCAAAGGTTGCCGACTAGCAGTGGGGGTTTGAATAGTTAATTGGGGAGACTATACCCCATTTTTATCAGAGTAATCCACAATAGAAGATAAAAAAATAGTGGAATAATAATAAATAACACAAGAGCATTCATAAACAACCATTCCCAAATGGGGTAAAACCATTTCCAATAGTAAATATGTCATGCCATGCTACAAGTGAAAAAGTAAACAAAACCCAAAATGAAGATAAAATGAAAAATCCCCAAACTAGTCACTACACCAAGTTTGGGTCCTCCTCCATGCACACTCTTACCAACCCAACTGCCTATCAAGGACCTTTTCCATTCTCCTGACCTGAAAACATGAAGTATTCTCAGGTACCCAAAGACGATCCAAATAGGGTGTGATTACAAATTAGTAGGAAACCACCAAAGATGTCTACAAAATATTCAATATAAATAGATTTTATTGAAAAATAGAATGAATAATAAATTCCAAGTAGATATTTAGTGTCCTTCACTAGTTTAGGTCCATTACCAATATTTATTACCATTTTTATATCTTACCATTTCATCCCATTTACCATTACTTACCATTTCCAACACATATATTATGGGTTCATCAACACAAAAAGTTACACAAGCTTAAAGTACACAAACCCATACATGAGAAAAAACACACAATTGTCCTATCTCACTAAGATCAACTTCCTCATGTAAACCAAAACATCGCCTCAGAGCTTCAGTCCGAGTGGATGCAACCGAGAGGTAAATAGACCATCAGTCCTATCCCTACCTCGTGCATTGGGGTGGAGTTTAGAGCATCAGTCCAACTCGACCTGTGGGTGTAGAACCTCAGTCAATACCCCAGACTACCATGCTATGTGCACATGCTATACACATATATATCCATTAACCATTCACACAACATCACAACCATTGCCCAAGGAAACATAAACCATAATAATAACATGAAGGTTAACACCATGACTTAATCCATTAACAAATTTATCAAAATTCACATCATTTATCCATTTAGCCCAATTCCCTTTTATTACACTTATATCACTAAGCATTCATTCATTGTGCCCATCTCACCAATCTTTGTTCATTATGCATAACTCACTGGGCTTCATTACCATGCTCATAACCCATTCCATTATGGTCGTTAATCATTTCAACATATTAGCCCAATATCCCTTAGGTTATTATCAAGCCTAGGTGTATCACCTAGATTCTAACCCAACACAAATAGTCACATCAACATGGTTATTAAGGGATCCACATAATTACGCAACAATATCACTTGTTATTCACAAAAAACCTAGGTTTGGAAAAGTCATCTCACCCCATGGGTGGCCCTAGTTTAGTCTCATCACCCTCAATGCTTCCCATAGATATCATGAGGGTTTTAATTTACCCTTTTAATGACCATTTTACCAAAAAATTCCATGGGTAATAAAAACACACCAAGAGACACCCAAGAACAAAACCACACATGCACAAATACACAAACTATGGGATATAACTTGTAGACCACCTACCTCGATTCCAGGGTTGAACACACTCTTAATCAAGCCCTCAGATTCCAATTCAACCAAAATTTGAAGCTTTAACCTAAATCTCACACAGAGATTAATGTTTTAGATCTTCAGAAACAGAGGAGAAGAAGATACAAACCATAAACTCAAAAGAGAAGCAATGATGGGATTGGCCTTACCCGAAGCTTCAATCTGCAACCAACAACACCAAAAACCACTTAGAAATGAAGGAGATTGATCTCTTGGATCCCTTGGTAGGTTTTGTTCGTTCCTAGGGTGAAGATGTGTGAAATGGAAGGAAATCCCTAGTTGAGGTTAAAAATCCCAGAGTGGTAACATTGTAAATTTTTATAAGATTTTTGGGCCGCACAGTTTACCTGCACGGTTTTCCAAACCATGCACAAAACATGTGGATGATTCTATCCCAAAAGGCCCCCTTTCACGGTTTACCAGCACGATTTTCCAAACCATGTAGAATCCACTGTCCAAAAACACACATCTTGCATGGTTTCCTGGGTTGTCCGCACGGTTATCACTAACCATGCGTAGACCGTGCGACCTACCCAAAAAACCACTTTTCTCCACTTTTTATGTCCCAAACCCCCAGAACATCCCCACGCCTACTCTAGGACTTGGATAATCACTTAATTAACCAAAAAAAAGGGATTCAAGCCAAAACTTAAATGAGAACATACCTTTTCAAGATCTGGGATCTTACACCTGAGGTCTATGTTGCCTTGGTGAATACCATGGAACCCCTTCTTATTAACTATCAAATTTGGTTTCCTTGTTACATCATGGAATATTTAATATTTTTAACATGTTTCATAATTATAAACTAGTAATAATCAAATAACGAATGGTTATATCTTCAGACACTATCAGAGGGATGCAACAGGTACTTGGGTAATTTGTTACATCGTACTACTTTACTTTTTATATACATGTATGCACACTGTAACATTTCCATTACATGGGCCAGATGTTACAGACACCATTGGTGGTGGCCCATTGAGATTTATATCACACCCTCTCTAGGAACCTTTTGGTATCTGAAGTATATTACATGATTATAGGTGTTGACAAAGGGAAGCATACAAATTTGAAAACTTGATTTATTTCTGTTTAGGTTGGATCTTGATACCAAGTGACTGAGCCGAATCTTGGGATTCTTGGGACAATATTTTATTTTCTTTATACCTTTATGGAACATGTTATGCTTGTTGTTTGGTATCCATATTTTCCAGTTTTCTAGTGACATGACATATCATCATTAGTTATTGAATGTTATTCTAGTTGATTTAGTCATTGTTATTATTATCATTATTCATTTATTCTGTTTTTATGCTTATGATATTTACTTACCTTGCTTACTCTATTTACCTTTGTTTATATTTATTTTTTGTGCTAAACTCTGTTAATGAGGGTATAGTCTCCCTACGGACACACCTTAGGCCCCCAATTCTAGTCGACATCCTGTAGAGTTTGGGGAGATGCGCTTGAGGCCATTTATCCCACCAGCCTCAGGGAACCCTTTAAGTGTAATATGGGTCTAGGAAGTCACAGGTGGTCAGTGGTTAATAATATTAGAGAAAGAGAATATATTGATGCCTTGGAATGAGATGAATTTGAGAATATTTCCATTAAGAATTATTTTTCTAATTTTTTCAACATAGGATGGAAAGTTATTTCCTTTAATTGATGCAAAAATAGGAATATTTAGTATCCATGTATAAATAAAACTTGAATTAATTGGAAAGGTACATACCAAATTGTATTCAAGATCTTGATAGTAAAATTATTTGGTTTCACTTAGGATTGATTCCTATATATGTATAAAATAATTGAATTACCATGAATTTATAAGTTATAAGAATATATATTGATGTACTAATAAGAAAAAAGTAGAGTTTTTTATGATCATGTGTTGTATGAAAATAAGAAGAAAAAGAGGCCTATATGATAGGTAATGGGGGAAGAATCTATTAAAGAAATATTAATGTAAGAAAATAAAGTTTCTATTATGTGATAAGTGTGGTAAAAAGCATCATGGGGAATGTATTTTGAATAATATAATGTGTTTTCAATGTAGAAATTTTGGACATATGGATCATGACTGTAAATAAATGAATCAAAATAATGATAAAATAAATAATGAAGAGTTGATAGTAAGATGTTTTTATTTTAACAAGATGGTTCATTATGTGAGTACTTGTTTGAAGATAGGAATAATGGATAAAAGTCATCAAGATCAAAATAAGAAAGGTGTGTATAAATCCTTTACGATTACTTTAGTTGATGTTGGACCATCCAATGATGTTGTGTCATGAACATTAATTATTTATTCTGATTAGGATAATGTATTTTTTGATTCTTGGTTTACATACTCTTTCATTTTTGTGAGATTTTTTGATAAAATGGAAATTTATCCTTTAAAAATAAAAGAAAAACTTTTGAAAAAAACTCATGGGGGTAGTATTAAGGTAACAATAAATTATAAGAATATTTTTATTATCATATATAGATGGGTTTTACCTTAAAAATTGGTTTTTTTACACTTGTAGAGTTTAATGTTATTATTGGTATGAATTGGAATTATGTTTATCATTTGGAAATATATTATAAAGGTAAAGAAGTTGTTTTTTGGAATGATTTTAAATTTTTATAAAAAAAGAAATCATACCTTTGATAATATATCATGAAGCAGGGAAATTGATTAATAATGGAAATGAAAGTTATCTTTCACATATTGTTGATAAGAAGGAAACTATTCATATTAGGAACATTCCTATATTAAATGAATATCATAATATATTTCTTGAGGAATTCCCTTGTATTATACCAGACCAATAGATAGAGTTTACTATTTTCTTAGTTCTAGATTCTAAACCAATATCAAAACCTTTTTATCAAATGGATCTAGTAGAAAATCTGGAATTGAAAAAGTAGTTACAAGAGTTTCTTGATAAAGGATTTATTCATCCTATCACTTCACCATTGGTTGATCCTATTTTGTTTGTTAAAAATAAATATGGTTCCATGAGGCTATGTATTGATTATAGAGATTTGAATAACGTCACTATTAAGAATAAATATCTATTGCCTTATATCAAAGACTTGTTTGATTAACACCAAGGAGATCAATATTTTCTGAAGGTTAATATCAAGTCTGGGTACCATTAGATAAAGGTAAAGGAGGATGACATTATAAATATGATGTTTCATACTAGGTATGGGAATTTTGAGTTTGTGGTTATTCAATTTATGCTAAAAAATTCTACATATATATTTATGAATCTTATTAATATATTTTTCTATGTGTTCTTGGATTAATTTTTGGTTGTGTTCATTGATGATATTTTTCTATATTAAAAAATTTACGAGTATCATGAGAAACATCTGAGGTTTTTTCTACAAAATCATGAAAGAAATGAATTTATATAGAAAACTTAGTAAAAGTAAATTCTATTTGTGATAGATTTATTTCCTTAGACATATTATAAATAAATATAGATTAACTATTGATCCAACTAAAACTAAAGTGGTTAAAGAGTGTACAAGACCTATAAATGTCATAGTGATTCATAGTTTTATTGGATTAGTGGGTTACAATAGAAAGTTTTTTGGAAATTTTCTCAGTTATCTATTCCACTTTTTAAGTTAACTATAAAATGATTTATATTCATTTGGATGAAAAAACATGATGAATTTTTATAGAAACTGAATAGAATATTGGTGAATTTCTAGTTTCAAATTTACCATCTAGGAAGGGAGAATTTATCATATTTAGTTATGGTTCATTGAAGGGACTTAATTGTGTTTTGATATATAATTATCAGGTAATTACTTATTCCTCATGTCAATTGAAACCCCATGAGCTAAAAAATATCCTTGAACTTTCTGCTATAAATTTTTAATTAAAAATATGGATTCATCATTTATATAGAGTAAAGTATGAAATAATTTTTTATCACAAAATATTCAAGTATATATTCACTCAGAAAGAGTTAAACATAGGGTAGATAAGATGAATGAAACAAATTATCGATTATAAATGAATGATTAATTTTTATCAAAGAAAATACAAGAGTAGATAATGTTTTATGTTGAAATAAAATGCATTATTAACCATGCTATGAATGGAACAAGACACATTGGTAAATTATTTGAATAATATTGGTTTATAAATTGTGAATGTAGGAACTTCCTTGGTTTTGTTTCAGGTATCATTGTATTCATAATTATTAGATAGAATTAAGAAATTCAAGAAAGAGGTATGTGTTTTATTGGAAAAGGTATAATTGTACAAGAAAATTAAATTTTCTAAATTTGAAATTAATAAAGAATGTGTTTTGAGATTCAAAAAAAGATTATGCATGCCTTGTGTTTCACATTTGATGATTTTTTTTGATAAAAGAACATATTTTTCCATTTTATATTCATCTCAAATGTTCTAAGAAGTACAGAGACCTACAAAAACATTTATAGTGTGAAGGAATAAATAAAGACATTTTTGATTTACTATGAAATGTTTGACTTGTCAAAAAGTTAAAGCAAAATGAAATTTACTAAAGGGGATAATTTAGTATTTTCTAGCTCTGGAATGGAAATGGGAGAATATATAGATATATTTCATGGTTGGATTACTAAATACATCTCAAGGTAATAATGAGATATGAGTTATTATTTATTATTTGACTAAATCTATGTATCTTCTTCCAATTTAAGATAATATTTCATTGCATCATATTTCTAGACATTATGTTAAAGAGGTAATCAAATTTCATGAAGTCATACTTTCTATTGTATCTTCTTGTGATCACAAATTTATCTCTAATATTTGGAAAATTATTCAGAATTCATTGTGCATAGAATTAAATATCAATAAATATTTTTATCCTTAATCCAATAGATAGAGAGGGAGAATTATTTTGACTTTGGAAGACATGATTGTAGATTATTCAATGGATTACATAGGAAGTTGGGATCAACATCATTCATTAGTTGAATTTTCTTATAATAATATATTTTATTCCATTATAAAAATGGATCCTTTTGAGGAATTATATGGAAAGTGATGTTAGACTCTAACTTGATTGAATGAAGTGGGTGAAAGAGAGTTATTGGGACCATAATTTATAGAAGATAGTGTAGAGAAAATGAAGGTGATTCAGTGGTATATGAGGATGGATTAAAGTAGGAATAATTTTTTTATTGATAACTGGAGGAAACAACTTTCATTCATGTTACATGATAATGTTTTTCTTAAAGTATCTCAATGAAAAAGTGTTATGATTTTTTTTTTCAAAAGGGAATGTAAACCCATGGTTTATTATACCATATGAAATCCTAGATAATGTTAAATTAGTTTCTATATAAGTGGGAGTTCCTTTGAGTTTATCCTAGGCACATGATGTGTTTCATTTTACATTATTAAGAAAATATGTCCCAGAAGCATCTCATATTTTGAGTTTGAAAGTAGTTTAGTTGGAGGAGAATCTTTCACTTGAGTAATAACATGTTTAGATTATTGAACATAAATATTAGGTGTTTTATAATAAGTTGATTCACCTGGTTAAGGTTTGTATTGTAAAAATCATATGATTGAAGAAGAGACATGTGAATTATAAAGTTATTTTGTAGGAAAAATATACCCACCTATTTAAGTAATGAATAAAATTGAGAGGACACAATTTAAAAAATGGGGGAGGAATGTAACAACTTAGGTAATTTTGATAATAAATCAATTTCATGCATTATTAATAATCATGAATTATATTTCATTGCTTTATATTCATTATAATAATATTATATAATTTTTCAATAAAAAAGGAAATAGTTCTATTCTTTCTAATTTTTTACATGTATTATATGTTTTTATTTAAAAGATTATTATCTAAATTTTTAAAAATTGAATTTGAAAAAAATGATATAATTTTTGACATCATCAATTCAATAATAACATAGAGTGATTTTTTTTTGATTTTTTTTAATTAGTTTATTTTTGAGTGAATATTATAAAATAATGATTTTTAAGAAAACTATAAAGACCTTGAACCTATCAACCAAGAGCCAGTGGTTCATTATATCATCACAAGATAAAAGAAATAATATCCTAAAGGACTGAATAATTTAGTTATCTTGGTAAACCATATACATACTTGTGGTTCACATGACATTTGAAAACATACATTACAACAATGTGAAAGTAAATATTCTACATCCTTAAACTAATCTAAATATTCCTTCTTCATATCCTAGGGAAAAGAAAAAAATAAGGGTGAGCTCAAATGCTTAGTAGGGGTTATGTATTTTAGAATCTATCATGAATCAATAATGAATAATCAATATAATAATGTAAATAACTGGAAACACATTTCATTTAATCAATAAAATGAGCATGGATAATAATATAATAGGAATAAATAATGATCACATAATGCCATATAAATTATAACATGTGCTTGATGAAAATCCAGGGATATCATAACTAATAAAATAATCACATGAATATCAATAAATGTATTTTCAATGAAGAAAATTATTAATATTGGACATCATGATCTTAGACATCATGATATATATACCATCAAGACCTTGCACCAAAATAGTTTAATTGATGGTTACATATACAATAAAAACCCATTTAATGATAGCTTATTTACTAGTCTCATAAGACTTGTTGATTCATTAAGGGGATATATAATTCTAGGCACCACCCTTCACTGTGTGTCCAATGCATTTATCATATATCAAATTATTAATTTATTTCATGAACAATATTTCTTATCAAAAAATATCTGTTATGATTAAAGAATACAAATTTATCAATATTTCTATAGATAATAAAATAAAATTCAAAGAAAACATAGTATATAAAAATTGTATATGGTTCAGAAAATATTAATATCTATGATTCAATGAGTAAGAATATTTAAGAGAAATGTAATGTCTAATTATTACAAGAAAGTGACTGTTTCAAGAGAAAGTTAATGAATACAAAATTAATTAAGAAATCTAATGATAATAATTTCTCTAGTGAAACTGATCATTAACTATATAGATAAAGAATAAATTTAATGTCATTAAAACATAACCCATGAATAGTATATGAAAAATAAATGGATGTTGTCATTTATGGATATAAATACCATAAAAGGGTCATTAAAAACATTCTTGAGGAAAATTCACTTTTTACATAGAAAATCACTTTTAAAAACTAAAAATTTCCATAATATTAAGAAAAACATTTTATTTAAAATTAACCTTGTAAATTTATAAATGGATATTAAAATAAATTAGTTGTTATTATGTAATATATATTTAGTTCATATTGAGTATGTTAAAACAAATATTTCACTAACATTTTCAATAGAAAGTCAAAAGTACATTGTTCGGGAAAAGATAAGAAGATTACTTTTAAAAAATTTTGTAAAATATAACACATGGGTAAAAATTTATTTAATAAATAAATATAGAATATTAAAAAAATTCTTTAAAACATTTTAAGAAAAATATATAAATTAAATTAAAATTATTTTTGACTGAAAATAGAAATAAAGCTATATTTTCTTAAAAAAACTTTTTATCAATATTTTTAAGTACTAAAGCGAAGAAAATAGTACTATTACATGAATATTTCATGAATAAATAGATTAGAATAAAAATAAATGGTTTTATTAGATAATGATAAAACAATTTCCTTCAATGGAAATTCAAGCATAAACAATACCGATTAAAATGAGATGGAAGCATAAATCCTTACCGATTAGGTAATTTATGAATTATAACCACCATGAAAGAAATAACTTCAAATAAAACATTAAATACAGTGAATATAAAGATATTAATGATATAAAATATAAAAGGATCACTAGATACACCTCATAAAAATAAAAATGTGTATAAAACCAAATATGTTATCAATAGAGTGGAAATTTAGAAGAAATCTCTTACAAAGATCATACCATTAAAGTGATAATTAATAAATTAATTGATTATATGTATCAAATTTAAATACAATTAAAACAATATTAAATGAAACATTAAATATTAAAAAATTCATTACACACATAATCTAGGAATATCAAAGACAATGCGGAAGTAATATAATCCAATGAAAAGAAATTGAGTTATAAAACACTTACCACTTGCTAATTTTTGAGTAAAATACCATTGGATGAAATAATATGAATTGAAATTGAATATACCATGATTTATAAAGGATTAATGATATAAAATGTAAAGGTAATTATATAAACCATATAAAATAAATTATGTGTATAAAAGAACAAGTGTCTCAAAGAATGAGGTTTTGAGATGAAAAGCCTTACCTTATGTTTCCCTTTAGTTGATCATGATTTAACCTATGGTATAAGTGTTTTAACAATGTTATTAATTTATGTTATAAATATATTAATATTTAAACTACCCTATATGATATTCTTATAATATATTATTACCTATTTGTTAATAATATTTCATTATCACCATTGTTTCAGATGTTAACTACTTTATTTTCTCATGCATTTTTTGTCCCAAATCATAAATTTATTATATATAGTATTATATAAAAAATATAAACAATTATATTATTATTATAAATATCACATTTATTCATTATATTCATTTTTAGAACCATTATTGAATGTTGGACAAGGAAAATGAATCACATCGCTCCGTGGAGATTGTTGGTTGTATGTACACACAAACGACGATATCATTATCTTAATGGGTGAAAGAGTAAAGAATTGGATGATATATTAAATTTAATTAATTAATATCATGTCATGTGTATCATATATATTCATTATTTTGATCATTATGACTATCCATGTGATTTAGTGATGGAAAACAAATTACATTAATTCGCGAGCTGGTAGTCCACCATTAACATGAGCGATGACTTTGTTTCCCATTTGATCTAGAAAGAGATGGATAAATAATATTTGATCAACATAATAAAATATTAGTACATGTGAGATATTTTTTTAATTATATTTTAAATTTTAATATATAATTTAATGTGTAAAAATAATAATTAAAAATAAGAAACTTAGTGAAGATGATTATCTTTGATTCGAAAAACCTTCTTTGGATATATTATTAAGGACCTTATGGATGAAATTTTTTAAAGAAAATAAGATCTATAATGTGTATAAGTATGATGGGGAGATATTTTTTTATGTATTTGTTGATATAAATGGATTTGGAGGTGTGAATAACTGAGGGGAGGGGTGACCTTTTATAATTAAGGAGTGACATTTTTTGTAAATACCCAAAACTATTCAATAATTGGAAGTCATTATCACCTTAAGTGACTCAAAAATTGATAAATAATGTATTTTAGGGAATTTACGGTCAATCTAGACCACATAAAAAAATATGTTTTAATCATGTTATTTCCTTATCCTCTACGTTTACTTACTTTTACCATTTTAGTTTTCACCACAGTAATTGGTTTTTTTTATTTACCTAGTTAATTTGTCCTTTTAATTATAAAAATAAATGACCATGATTATAAAATTTAGACCCATTGATTATAAATATGAAATCCAATTTATCAAATAAAAAAAATTATGTGTGACCAATTAATTTTAACACAAACACATGTAATGCACAAAACCCCGTTTTAACCTTAATTATGGTAAATAAATTTTACTGTCTTTACTAAATATTATGACAAAAAAATATTTTTTTTAAATATTATATAATATTAATTATTCTTATTCTAAATATATAATCCATTTTTTCAAAAATTAAATTCCCAAAAATGGAGGAATTTAATTTAAAATTAAACCCGTAAGCATGATAGAAATACAGTTTTCCAAATAAAAGTTTTGTCAAATAAAAAATGTTTTTATATAAATATTCAACATTAAATTGATTATAATTACCTAAATTTGATTAATAATAATATAAATGAACTAATTTAACTTTAAAAAAAATTTAAAATAGAAATGAACTTTGTAAATTCTTTAAATGAAAATGTAGTTTTCATTAAAAATCATTATTTTCAATTATTTATCGAAAAAAATATTTTAGAAAATGTAAAAAAATTCACTCTAATATAATTTTGAAATTTTTATTTCAAAAATTAAGTTCATTTTGAAAATAAATTTTCTAAAATTGGTAAAAAATAATTTTAAAATAAGTGTATAAAATGTGATGAAACTGTTTTCTATAAAAATAAAAATTTTAATCATAAAACTATATTTATTCTTATATGATGACTAAAAATATTATATTAATGATAAAAAATTTTATTGAATACATAATATATAAATTTCATTTAAACCATTCACTATAAGTTACTAATTTTATTTATTAATATAAAAAGATACCGCATGCATAAAAAGATTTATTTAGAAAAATATTTCTTTTAATTTTAAATGATTTTAATTTTTTATTTATAATAGATTGGTAACTAATGGATTTATTTTATACATTTTAAACCATATAATTTTTATAATTTATTTATTTCAATTCATACCTATTAATTTAATGACAAGATTATAATGGTATACTATGTTATGGTTTATTTATACTCAGGGTTACATGTATTGTAAACTATTGAAGAGATTAAATTTATTTAAAAGAAATATAATATAAATTATCATAGTGTTAAATTTTAACAAACCAACCTAGGTCGACCCCAAACCTGTCACCCAAGTCAATTCGTGGGAAGGTTTGATAGGCATTCCCAATACTCCCAGGATAAAAACTAGTACCAAGAATCAAGAGAGAAACCAAGGGAATGATTTCACCCAATTTAAATAAACATCCAAACTTAAAGAGTATAAATAAATAGAGCAACCCAAATATCCAATACATTTATCAACTGAACATCATTTATACAAAAACTAAAAATACAATAACTGAAAAACAAAACTCAAACTAAACCTGATGAATACAACTTCTCCATGTGACCTCAAGGGTCACTCTCTGATACCAAAACTAACTATCACTCACGGTGATCAAAACCAAGATGAAACATTAACCACAAGCTAAAAAGAAGAAAGAAATATAGGAATGAGTATTAAAACTCAATATGTGTGTTTAAACAAGTCTATTACCAATGCACTTTAAATAAAAGAAACATCAATTTTTGGTTTGAAATACACTATATAAAACTATTATTTTCACATGAATTTTACACTTAAAAAAACATGATCTATTTCCATTTTTACATTCAAATTCTGGTTCATTTATATGAAGAATACACTTACATGTCAAAGGAGAAGGATGAATTTTCCATTTAAAAGTGGGAAATGTGAGTAAAGAACATTTCTAAATCACTTTTAATAAACCTTTGGAAACCAACTCACCACTTTTCAAAATAAACACACCACAAAAGAGAGCAACAACATTGACCATACACTAAGAAAATGGAAAATAAGCACACAAGAGAAATCAATCAATGAGAATCTCAATAATCCAATGTATACAACTAAGTTCCAAAGAACATGGGAGAACCTAGATGCTAAATTGAATAATCTAGAACATATTATACATCTTGACTTATCCTGAAGGCATGCCTCACCCGATGACATCAAATTCCACCCACATGCTCAACCACACCCTACCTAGTCTAACCAAGGGAAACTATCCCAAAAAAAAACAAAAAAACCCAATTCCCTACTATGGGCCACTATCCAGAGGTGTAACTATCATTCAATGAAAATTCGCTAGCTATGTCAGGTTCCCATTTCAAGAGTAAAGTGGGGGTGAGCCAACAATTCTAAATAAGCATTCCAATCACATGAATATATAGAATACAAAATCAAATCACATGATAATTTACCCCAATCCACCCCAAGGAACAACATATTTCCTTTAAACTAATTGATCATAAGTAAGACTCTTAGTGTGGGCCTCCCACAAAAATTAATATAACTAAGGAAAGAGAATTATCCAAGGATAATTTTCAAGATTTACAAATTTAACAAAAATTCCAAATGGTCCTCAAACATCCTTCAAGAAATCATTTATTTTCAAGGAACCAAATCCACCTCTCCAAAAAGGTAAAACCAAAGCATTTTACATTTTAAAACCATTTAGAAAATTCTCTTTAAGAACTCACACCACATTTTCAAACCAAAACAACTTTCATCTAATTGCCAAATAGGCCACACACCATCATCATAGGCCAAACTATTTTTAAAATATCCAAACACACACCAATTCAAGTCCAAAACATTTATAAATCCATTTAATAAACCCGATATATCATTTCAAATACCCAAAATACGTTTACAATTCCAAAATAAGCTTTTAAAAATCACAAATCACTCACAAAATATAACCGGGCATTTTATCAAACAATTAATGTTCAACACTTAACAAATAAAATTCAATATACTTAAAAACAATCAATAAAAACACATAATTTTATATTAAACAATTATTAAAAATATCAGAAATCCCTATTTAACATATAATAATGTTGAAAAAACAAAGAAACTAATTATTCTTTAAATTAAAGGGAAAGTGTAATGGGAAACCTACCTCAATCTTAGGACTCTTCAACAACACCCACCTGAAACAACCTTGAAAATGTTCAAAGAAGCAAGAAAAAACACAAGGAACCTTAAATTCACAAAAAACCTAAATTAAACACATCAAAATAGGAACCCTAGATCCACATGAACAGGGGGAAATAGGAAATCAATAAAAATTAGGAGGAGAAGGAAGAGGACAAGGAAAAAGAAGATTAACTTGACGAATCACCCTTAGAACTTATAGAAACCCACTTAGAATAACCTTTTAAGGGGGAGGGAGGTGTGAGGAGGTATAGAGGAGCCTCAAAGGGCCATAAAAACTAAATAGGGGAAGTAATAAGGTGATTTGGGGTTAAATCATGAAGAGGGTAGAAGAGAAAATTCACACTTTTAATGACCTGGAAATGTCACATGGTTTTCCCACACAGTTTTCCAAACCGTTTGGAAACCATGTATCCCTCACTATCCAAGAGGAATAATCTGAATTGTTAGCCCACAGGTTCTACCAAACCATGTGATAACTTTTTGGTCTCCAATGTCCAAAAATGAAATTGGCCGCACCGTTTCTTGGGAAAGGGCGCACAATTTCCCTTAACCATGAGCCAACCATGAACTACCTATTATCAACCCAAAATATCAACTTATTAACAAAAACTCATGGGGAAACCTAAATAAAAAAGAGAGACTATGTATAAACAGAATAATAACTCAAAATTTAAACCCGAAACACCTGGAACTCAATAGAAAAACCAATAATCCAAAGATAATCTAGAACAAAGGATGAAAATAATAATCTGGGTGTGGCATACATTCTACCCACCTTTAATAAATTTCATTCATGAAATTTAAACTTGTGGTTAGAAAAAAAATAGTTTTATATTTGAAAATATATTTGTTGAAAAACCACATCATAAAAAGGGATAATAAAATTTCATCTTGATAAGAGATAAAGGGGAGTATAAAGGCTATCTATAATAACACATAACTTGGTTTCCAAGTATAAAAACATTATTGGTATGTAAAAATATGGACATTGAAGAGAAAACTAATGATCAAGGGAAAATAAAGAGTGATAGAAAACATGGTCAAGGGAAAGTTAAAAACCACAAGTCTCTAAATCTATTATGGGTGAAGGGACCATCAATTCATAAAAAATGAAGGTAAAAGGATAATTTTTTTATTTCAAGATCATTTTTCGAAATTTGAGGAATTATTTTAACATACATACTATAAACATAAAGAAATATACTTACTTGATATATTTCTATTTCATAAGCACAATTTCATCATTTGGTTAGGATTATATTAATTTACACTTCACCTCATAATACAAGGAATTAATATTCAATATGATTTTTTGTATCTAAATCACTAAAATTAACTTTTAATGGATCATAAGGTCCATAAAATAGTTATATGTCTTTCCGTATGCCTCTAAATATTTACCAAAAACAAAATAGTTAGCATGAGTTATACAATATAATAAATTAACCACTAAACCTCAATAGAAAAAACCAAAGCTTAACTTAATATTTATTCATCAAATCATTTAAGTAAAAATAATGTCATATTAATCAAAACATCACGTAAGCTAGTGGTGGATGTTTCAGCCTTGTTACCTTTTGGTTGTGGGTCTAAGCCCTATGGTCTCACTGGATGAAATGATTTTTCACCTTGCATGAAAGTTTTCCTTTTTCTAAAACTATATTAATATAATTTCTATAAAATTCACAAAAATATGATAAACATCCACAAAAATAATGTTAGTGATCTAGTCACTTTTTAACCACAAGTGTTTTCAATATGAATTATTTTTCCATGAAGTTAGATGATCTTAATTAAATATTATTTCCTTAACATCAATGATCATATTAGCCCTAAGGTTTTTCAATACATTTAAACTTATGAATAGATTATTATTACACAAATAATACTTCATGTTGAACCTTGGGGTTACATATACCATAATCTAATGAAATGTATCTCTAAATGTAATTAATCACATGAAAATTCCATCACTTAAAACCTCAAAAGGGGTTTCAAAGACTTTGAAATTTTGATCAACCTTAAAATTATAAAACCATTATGGTATCAATAATTATTGAGTTAATATTAGTTTATTACATATATGGTTATAAAAAAATTAACACAATCCTTAGTTGTTTTATGATTCTTATAACCAAAATACTGTTGAAAAAAATACTTCAATAAAATAATTCTAGAATCTAAATACATAAATACTTAAACCGTTTTACTTAAACATATGTCCTTAATTTTTCTAGGAGTTAACCTTTAGAAAATGTAATTGACTTGGATAATGCCCATGTTCCCCATATTAAATACAATGAACTATTAATGGATTTCTTGGATGAAATTTATTTCTCTCCACCGAACTCCTCACTTTTTCTAAGAAATTCATTTCTCTATAATCTTATTTTATACACATAAAACATTTTAATATTCCTTTGAGTCATTATCCTTGGTGTCTCTTTCCACATTTATGTCATGAAGGAAATTTAGCCTTCTTTCCTCCATGGTCTCCACCACTCATTCTCTTAGAGGGATCCATCCTTCTCTTCTTTGGTGAGTCTGAGAGTTAGTTAATGCATAGGTTTTTAATCTGATATCATGATAACTAAATATGAAAAATAAAAATATCTTTCACTGTAGTCACCATTCCATTTAGTTTCTCATAATCACCACATTATCCTTAATATTCAATTTTAACATGATTCCTTTAGGTTCCAATCATTGAATAAAACCAAAAAGTATAGTGTGATCAACAATAATCATAGTGGGAAAACCATATAATAATTTATAGGATGTCTAAACCATGAAACCTTATTTTCAATATAATACACCTTAGGTATAACCGAGGTTTTTCATTTCCATCATATATTCAAATCCTTTAAGATGTTTCATAAGAAAAATGTGAATTAACCCAAGCATATCCCATGGGACTGTCAAAAAAGTGTGCAACAAGACCCATTTTCATGGACTGGGTGACGATCAAGTCAATTAAAAATTCACCCTTTTTAGAGTTATTACCCATAAGTACAACTATTCTAGATCCACATCAACTTATTGTATCAATATAGGTGAGTATTTCTAAGAAAACCACATATTTTCTACCATACCAAAACATTAGGATGTGATCCTATACTTAGACTTATCCTCAATGTCAATCAAAGGGATATATCTCCTAATCTATGTTTTCTAAAGTCTAGTTCTAATGTTTTCTACTAAACTTGTTCTAATACCAACTGTAAAGACCCTGACCCGAGTAACCCAACTCCAATGGTTACTTTATTACATTGATATAAGATACAAGAAATCACACCCAAAAGGATTGAATAGTTTAGTATTTTTTTTAAACTAGATACATACATGAGTCTCATATTACATTTTAAATCATATTACATTTTAAATCATAAATTTAAAAGTGAATATAAATATTCTATATTCTTCAACTCATTTATATATTCCTTCTTCAGATCCTAGGGAAAGGAAACAAAATAAAAGTAACCTAAAATGCTCAGTAAGGGTTACGTGTGGTGGAATATATCATGAATCAATAAGGTATAATCAATATGAAAAGTAAAATAACCAAAAAATACATGAAATTTAATAAATAACTTGAGGAAAAATAATTATATGGCACGAATAAATGATGATCACATAATGAAATAGAAATAGTCATTCGAACTTGAAGCTAATTCGTGGATATTATAACTAATAAAATAATCACATGAACATCAATAAATGAATTTTCAATGAATGAAATAAAGTTTTATTTTATTAAAAAAACTTTTTTTCAATCATTTTAAGTACCAAGGATAGAAAAATGGTACTATTACATGAATATTTCATTAAAGACTATAACCTCATGACCTGGGGTCCACTTAACCCATGCCCCAAGCCGGTGGGTCACATAGACTCAAGAGCACCTCCTTGTATGATAGATACTTTCAACTATCAATGAGGGTGTAAAGGTAGTACACTGGGGAGACTATACCCTCATATCAGAATGACACAGAAGATATAATCATTAATAAAAAATAGTGTAATTATATATGAAAAGATATAATAAATCAGTAACTATGGAAGAGTAAATAGATAACTGAATAAATAAGTAGTATAAGATAATAAACAATCGAACAACTGGTAATAACATCAATAGCCTCTAAGGAAGTGTTTGATACATATATGCATGAAATATTATAATACATAAAGGAAATAGTCAAATACAAGCATTCTATACAGTAGTAAGAAAAGACAAAAAGGATAAAAAAATTCCCCATAAGAATCTTAAGACTATGATTGATCCAATGATCCTAAGTTCCAAATAGAAGTAATCATATCATAGACCAGTAGCAGGACACTTTCCCTTATCATTACCTATAAAAATATAATCTTATCGGGTACTAATGGTAGCCCGATCATGGTGTGAGATATAAATCTCAATAGGCCACCACCAACGGTGTCTACATGTAATCTAAGCAGTGATCATAACTAAAATAGTGTTCAAGAAGCATTAATTAATAAATAATACAGAATAAATAAATAACTAGGCTACTCAGGTTCAGGATAGACACCTGATGACTCTACTTGCTTCAGCTCATTTTCAGAATAAAAGTATGACAATCACTATTTATATATAGTAGTAGTAGTATATATAGTATATATATATATATATAGTATATATATATATATATATCATCCACCTATATGAACCAAGTACTTTTAGATGTAAGTGGCCATATACCAGTAATACTAGTTGTTAGCTAGACCAAGGGGTAACTCAGACATCCATGACAAGTCTAACGAGCCTATAAGCTCAAGAAATAGGGTACATGCCCTATATCCCAATAAGAGTGAGTGGCATCAAGCAACATCACTCAGGATAGTGATGAACCATCTTTTCATCACTCGAACAAGGAATTTGGTTCATCAAGACCAATGTCCTAATAGTGTTAATGGTGTGAGATTCCATACAAAAAACCCAATGTAATGGATCATTATTTTCCACCATGATCAACATTCCCTTACCATCATACCACAACCTCTATAAATTCATGTCCTTTATAATATAAGGCATGTATAAAAACATCTCATACAACATATTCATTAATAACATATATATAAAAGATGAATAATAACATTTATAAATAATACAAGAGTCACTACCTCTCATATATCCCTTTAATCAAGTTGAATTCCACTCAAACATTGAAAGTCATTGTAAGATCTTAATAAATCATGAACAAAGGGAATAACCTTACCATCCTTTGGAGTCATTCCATTTAAATTAAATTGATTCATTTTATTTAAGGTAGATCATACCATCTTTCATAATCTAACCCATGTGATCAATTCTATTTAACTCATTAGATTTACTAAAACATGGAAAGACCATATATAAGATTAAGGGGGTCACTTAGAGGGTGACATGGTCATCAAGGAAATTTTTCACATGGGAAATTCTAACTATAATAGGGAAAAGAACCTAAGGTGTTCCCTAGGTTACATTTAATACTCATGTATCAAGGGGAATTTCATTTAAAAACCAAGACACTATCTAATTAGGAGTTCTGGGCATTTCGAACCAATTGACCATACTGACCAATTCTACTTGGAACACCCATGGTGTGACCATATAAGGTATATAAAACCTCTAAACTAAAAAAGAAGATTCAATATGTATATAATTAGGTGAAATGGTCAATTTAACTAAAAGAAGCCAATATAAAAGGGATGCTTGGTAAAGGCCATCCTGTGGCACATTGACATAGCTACGTGACAACAAAACTCAAAGGGAAAATGATTTGAACACCTACCTTAAGTCCATAGATGAATACTTGCTCAATATCAGTCTCATATTTGTAGTAGGTTATAAGATATTTGATAAATAGTCTAACAACCTAAAAATAGGGAAAATAATCTTGCACCTAAATAGCACAATGGGTTTAAAAAACATAGAGAGGAGGTAAGATACTTGGGGAGATTACCGAGAAAAATCCAATGCTTCCAACAGATCAAGAATCAGGAACCAAAGATAAGAGTTATCTCAAATAATAGTTGAAGAGATTGGGAGCTCAAAGGGAGACGAAACCCATGTTTCAACCACTGGAGAAAAAGGAAGAAGAAGAAATAAGTTAAGGTTTAAGTGGGGGAAAATAGTATTTTCCCCAAAATTTGGGGGTGCGTGGTTTACACACACGGTTTGAAAACCATGTGAAAACCATGTGATAACCCACTATCAAAAAACTTGAAACTCTTGAAAAACCATGAACCTCAACCTGTATGGTTGTAGAAAAACTGTGTGGACTACCGATGCCCATTTTATACAACCACATGGTTAAAACTAACCATGCATCTTGGGTTTCATGGTTAAAAATAACCATGTGGCCTGGTTATTTAGCCCATTTTTCTAAACTATGTTCTTCGAACAAGCCATAGACACTCTTGGGGACTTTTTAAGACTGTATTACACCTTTAACATGACTAAATAAAGTAATAAAATTTAACAAGAAATGATATATATACCTTTTTGATAAGGTGGGTCATTACAAACTCCCCTCCTTAAAGCAACTCATCCTTGAGTTAGCCTTTTGAGGGTAAATAGGTACTATCAACAAAGAGTTATAGCCACTTAGATCATATATCATCTTCCCATTCCCAAGTCTCATCCTATACTCGGTCATGTTTCCATAGCACCTATACTAGAGGAATATACCAACCTCAAAGTTTCTTCACACTATAACCCACTATACTCACTGGATACTCCTTGAAGGAAGAATATGCATATAGCTCAACCTCATCAGGATAAAATACATGTGATAGGTTTGGATGATATTGGCAAAGTTGAGATACATAAAAGACATTATGTATAGAGTGGTATCTATAAGGAAGAACCAAATGGTAATCCACTTGTAAAATCCATTTCACAACCTCAAAGGGTTCAAAAAACCTTTATGAGATCTTAAATTACTTCTAAATACGTCTATGGCCCAACCTGAGTGAGACTTCCAAGAAAACACAGTCTCCAACATTGAACTCAAGAGGTCACTGACATTTGTTGGAATACTACTACTATCTGAATTGAGCTATCATCATGTAGTTTCTGATGAAATGGATTTGATTTATAGTCTCTTGCACAAGACATGGTCTGATCATAGCTACTTCCCCTACCTCTATCCATCACATAGGTGAGCAAAAAGGCCTACCATTAAAGGATTCATAGGGATCCATCTATATGGTAGCATGAGATCTATTTTTATTATTGAACTCAATGAAAAAAGTTACTTCTACTAAAAACCCCCAAAGTTAAGGAAACATGCATGGAGCATATCCTCTAGAACCTGGATCATACACTTTGTCTGACCATCGATCTGTGGGTGATAAGCCATGATCAGAAACATACGTGTACCCAAGGCCTTCTTCAACCCCTACCATAACCATGATGGGAAAGAAGTTTCTCTATAAGAAAATATAGAACGAGGATCTCCATGAATATGTAAAACATCTTGGACGTATACGATTTCTAGATTTTCTATTGAAAAGGTTTCTTGTATAGGTAAGAAGTGTGTGGACTTATTTAGATGATCAACAAAAACCCACATTGTATCATTTCCTTGAGGTGGGTAGACTAATCACGAAATCCATATAAACATCATCTCATTTATACTCTTGAATGGAAAATGGCTGTAAAATCCCTGCTAAATGTTGATGCTTTTCCTTCACCTGTTGATATGTGGAACACCTAGTGATGAATTTGAAAATATATCATTTCATACCTGGAAACCAATACTATCACCATATATCTTGATACATTTAGGTGACACTGGGGTGAACCACCCATGATGATATGTCAAATTTCTACATAATTTTATCTATGATGTCTACTAGGACCCATACACACCCATGGAATAATAGAGTATCACCACCATCCATTTCCCATCCTAAAAATGTATCATCATTTAAGACACTTCCCCTTAGGACAAGGCCTTTGAGATTATATAGCTATCTCAACCTTACCCATTCTATAAGAGTAGAGGTCACTGCTTAGGATGAGAGGATATTCTGACCATGGTCCTCCTGAACCTCAACATGCATCTCTAAGAATAAGACCACGAGCTACCATTTGTCATTGGATTCTTGAATAGTATGTACCTAATTATTCTATCTCCGAGAATAAACTACAACATTTCCCATACCAGGCATATTGGAAAGCTCAAAATAAAAAGAATGAAGATACTCAACCCACCTATCCTGCCTAATATTTAGATCCTACTGTGTAAAGATGTACTTGAGGATTTTGTGATCAATGAATACCAAAAATTGATCTACAAGTATATAGTGTCTCTAATAGCACAAATAATGAACTACAACAACTAGATCGAGGTCGTGCATCAAGTAATTCCTCTCATCAGGCCTCAATATATGAGACCCGTGTGCAATGACTTACTCGTCCTGCATCATAACATCTCGAAGACCAATACCTAAAGTTTCAGAGTATATAGTATAGCTCGTGCATGGATATAGAAGAATCAATATCATATCTGAATTCAAATGACCCTTAAACTTTTTAAAGGTTTCTTCATAAGTTTATGAACATATAAATTTCACACCCTTCTTTGTCAAGCCCATAAGCGGCACTGTAAGGAATGAGGAATCCTAGATGAAGTGAATATAATATCTAGATTTCCCCAAGAAACACTGAATGTAAATATTCTCTTGATATTCTCCTAGAAAACTATATCTCTCACTTTATCTAGGTATACTAAAACTCTTGACTCTGAGATGATATAATGTACGAAGTAGAATTTGTTGATCCAGAAGCAGCATTTACTGGGCTTAGCATAGAGTTGATGATCTGTCGGTATATTTATCATGATCTCAAGATGGGTTGCATGGTTGTGTATGGAGAATGAATAAACTAACATATCATTAACTAATACTACCATTAATGAATCTAGAAATGGGTGTAAATCCTGATTCATAAGAGCCATGAAGACAGAAGGTGCGTTCGTGAGTCTGAACAATATAACTAGGTACTCGTATAGACCATAACAACTCTTGAAAGTTTAATGAGGTATGAATAATGTCCTAAAATTCACCTAATGATAGCCTAACCTCATATATATCTTTGAAAACACTTTTTCTTCTCATAGTTGATCAAAGAGGTTGTCTATTCTATGAAGTGGATACCAGTTCTTGATCATGACATGATTAAAATGATGAAAATCTACAAAAACCTTGAGGGTACCATCCTTCTTCTCAGTAAAAAGGACCAAACCTTTATTCTCCAAATTATCTAGTTACTTCTTGAGATCCAGAAGCTCCTTAGGTTCCATCCTATATGAAGGAATGGTCATTGGTGATACTCCTGGCACAAGATCAATAATAAAATCTACCTATCACACCATAGGTAGACTAGAGAATCCATCATGAAATATGTCTCTAAAATGCTTCACTATATGAGGGAATAAAGTAGGTTGCAACCCTTGTCAATCGAGGAAAATACTGGTGATCTGCACTATCACATTACCTAGCATCTACTACTTGGGTCCAACTTTAGTCGCACTAACATCCCATTTTCCCTTATGAATGTACCTAATACCCTATGGTGATGTAAAAGATTACCTCTGATGATAGCTGTCAATATAGGATCTATGGGAACTAAATAGTCCATCCTGATGATTACGTCAAAGCTTATCATTTCAAGGATATAAATGTTCCACACAAAAGGGTAACCACCTATATCAAGATGAAAATCCTTACAATGATGAATTCCATATGAACAGATACCCAACAAGGTGTCTAGCGTAATAATGCCATAAAAAGTGCTCAATCTTGAGGGCTAGGATCTTGGTGATTTCCTTATATATAAATGAGTGAGATGCACATGTATCAAATAAATAAGATACTAAAGTGGAGGCTACTAGAATAATACCATGTATAGTAGAAGGTCAAACACTCTTTTCCTCCAACATAGTCCAGACTACATGTAACTGGCCTGTATCACTACCTTGAGTCACTACCTGATTATAATAAGCAAGACCACTTTACTAGCACTAAGAATCACAAGTCTGACTACCTCTTCCTTGATAACCACCTTAGCCTAATCAACCTATGGTATTCAAGCTACTTGCCTTTAGTGATCTTATAGATCCCGCTCCTGATGGTGGAGTAGGAACAGATCCCCACTGGGTAGTCACTGTCAGAAAGGTCTATAGAGTCACTGGGAATGTTCCATCCTACAATAACCTCTGTACTCCACTAGATCCTGCAATAATTGAGGTTTAGTATGCCCCAACTTCTCACATTGGTGACAGATCAGAAAGCTATCTATGTGAGGATCTTGAATATTTATACCTACATGAGTAACTTCAAATCATTGCTTACATACCATAAAAGAACCACTGATATCTTTAGGTATTGACCCACCCTAAATTTCACCGTTATCTTCTCTAAGATTTCTCTCTGTAATATGGGTATGGTTGACAATTTCAGAAATGGTCATCAACCCGAGTGCATTGACCTACGACCATACGGAATACACTAGCCTATCCTCGAATCACCTGGAGATAGAAATATCATCTACCACTATACTAGAATCAAACCATTACATCTCTGTGAAACATGCCATGTATTCCACAACTGACATAATCCCCTGATGTAGGTTTATGAATTCTCTATTTCTGTCAGCCTTTAGATTATGGGAAAAAATAGTAGTAGAAGATCATCTGGAAATTTATTAGACACTGAAATAGGATAATATAAATTATTAATATTTTAATATTCATGTTATTAAATGTTTATAAACACCAATTTTTATGCATTTTTTAATTGAACTTAATTTCACACCATTTGTACCATTCATCTTTAAAGTGTAAATTTGGGACCAATCAATAATTTTCTTGGGGAATAATTTATTTTCATTATTTAAATTTTTTATTTTTAGATATGATAGATCAATTTTATTGGAATATTTTGTATTTCATGATTGATGGATGAATCTTAAGTTAATATTGATATTTTTGGGCATGAATGCAGATTTGTTTTGGACAAATCATAATGGGTCTAAGGACCATCAAACAAAAGTGAGGCCCAAAATACAAGCCATATGAAGCTTAAATTTTAAATATAGAAATAAAAAATTATGGGGATAATTTCATTTAACTATGGTTGGAGCTAATTCATAATTTTTCATGATGATGTAGGTGGTCAAAGATGGATATTAAATTTATGGCCAGATCTGAACATCCATAAAGTCATCCAACCATTTCAAGCATAACTTCCAAACAGATGATCCAATTGTCATGAAATTTTGAAATATTTTAGAATACACCTAGAATAATATATTTATATTCTACAAACCCATCATATTAGGCCATCTTCAATTACAAATTCACACATCAAAAAGGTGGGTGAATCTAACTAAATTTTCTGGTCAACTTTGAAACGTTCAATTGACTTTGATTTATCACCCAACTTTTGACTCTCATAATTTATGGGGAAGGAGTGTATTTATGGGGGTTATAAAATATTCTCATAATATGATTATATAAGGATAGTTTTGTAAAGTTATTTAGGTATGAAAGTTTTTATTTCAATTTTATTGTTAAACTTTCATTTTGTAATTACATCTTTAATTTTTTCCTATGTAAGTTTTTCATTCAAATTAATTTCATAATAAAATATATTCTTCATCTTATTAATTTATTAATTTCATTTTACTTAACATGTTGATATATTTGAATCAAGGTTTGAGTTTATTCACACTAGAAATTATGAAATTCCTTACACAATAGTGGAGTGTTCGTTTTTCGTAATATTTTTCTTCTTCCATCCCACTTCTTTAAGTGGACTTCTCTCTTCTATTAATAGAATAACATCAATGGAGGGATAAAATTTTATGTTTTTTACTAGTTATTTTCATAGCGTGGGTTGAATGTTATTTTATGATATTAAATTATTTAATCATTTCATTATTTTAAGAGTTCCTTTCTTGGAATTATCTTTATCTTTATTTTCGACAACTTTAATGAATAAACATTTTGAGTACTAGTATGATCTAATTCCATGGAGTGATCATGAATGTGATACTCTAATTGAACTAGTGATTATTCTTAGTATTGTTTATGGATTAAATCAAAGAATTATATTAGGGATTTATCTCATTGATTGTATACCTCTTGAACTATTTAACGGAAAATTCATAAGAAAATAAATACATCCAATCCACCACAAGTGACAACCTCGGATAGAATCATATTAATTAATTATTTTAGACCCAGTATTTTTGTGTGTTTTTGTTTATTATTTAAACTAAATCATTATTTCTTCAATCATAATCAACACCTAAGTTGGCCACTTCTTAGCCAATCCTACATCAAATCATAGTGTCTATAGGTTTCTTCTTTGGTCCATGTGTATTTGATAACTCGAGTTGTACTACAAGAGATTGATTACACCTTATAAATTGGGTAAATTTGGGTGAAACTAAATTTGGGTTCCCTTTCTGGGGACCCAAGTAAGTTATCTTAGATATTATCTTTCTTTTCTCACCCCAAATTCTATTTTCTCACCTCCATTTTTCTTCTCTCTTACCCCTATTTGTGTCTATTGAAAGAATCTCAAATTCTCATTTCTAAATACATCTAATGGAGTTCATAAAAAATATCCCTTTATAAGCTCATGATATAATCAAATGGTAATTCCACATTGGAAAGCCCCTCACATAGAAAAATTCATTGATCAAAACTTGAATTATTATCCCATAACCAGTAACATGTACAATATTTGTGATGATGAACATTTAAAAGATCAATTTTCAGCCCTATAAAGGATAATTGTAGAGATAAATCTTGGATAAGTCCACGATGTATGAACTTCTATAAATCCAAATCCCCAAAAAAATCTTGAAAAATTGTGCGAAAAATTAGATAAAATGAATTCAAAAGTTTCATCATTGATATTAGAAATAAAAATCATTGAAACATATATGGAACCCATACCCACTCAAGACACCCCTTCCTCAATATTTATAGAATAATCACATTACACACAAACCTATAATGAAAAAAAATCCAAGATGTGACTATTTACATGAGTGGTAAATCGAATGAAAAAGTTGAACCATTAATTCCCAAACCATCGAAGGCTTCAAAATCAAAAGAAAATATTGAAGGACTATCTTTAGAATTTTAGAAATAAGAGATGTAAAATGATGTGAATTTGTTAGAGAATATTGAAAGTGATCCTGAAAAATCAGAGGGAATTGTTGAAGGGTGTCTTGATCATGGTGAAATTGATTTTCTAAATTAACATGAGGGAAACTTGTATCTAGGGATTGAATCAATTTTTGATGGATCCAATGAGGTTTTTTAAGAAAAACCAAACACTAAACTGTTGGAGGAATTCAAAAATTTAGAGTCCATAACCATTCCAAAAATTTATCTACCTAATTTTTGGTTGAATATTTTATTCAAAATGAACCCATTCTATTAATAAATTTTAAAAATGAAAGTGAGTTTGATTCAAAGTCCTAAACTCTTTCTGAAAGTGTTATCAAACCCAAGTTTAAAATTATTTTCCTTCCTTCCCCACTCAAGAATCCCACCATATGTGATAACCAATACCTTTAAGCTATCATCCATTTTTCTCCAAAATACCAAAAAGTAGAAATGAACCTTGAAATCTTAGGAAATAATATAGAACAAAATGGATTAATCATTACAGAAATTACTGGGATTTTCACACTTCTTGTTGAACATGGGTTTTCATATGAAATAAATTATAAAAAAAATAATCCATATCAATCAAGTAAAAGATGAGAAAACTGGGGTCCTTAAAATGTTTAAAGTTGGTATTGGATAAGTTTAGGGGTCCAATTCGAGCTACTTACTTTAAATTAAGCACTTTTTGGGAGGCAAATCGACTTCTTCATATTTTTTATTGTGTGTTTTTTATTTTTTTGTTAAGGGAAACCCCTTGGGGTTTTTAGTGTGATATCATTTTTCTTGTTTTTGAGATTTAGTAGCTGAATAATTTTAGTATTTCTAAAAAAACCATGATTTATAAAGTTAAAACGTATCCATCAATCATGCCCAAGGATTATATACATGACATGAACTCAAAGTTATCAATTTCTTATTGAAGGGGCATCAATGTCAAACTGAGTGATTTTTCCATGATTTAATTTCAAATCACATCTCACCTCTTTCTTCACAATTATAATCTCCCTCTTTTATTGTCTTTCAAAAATAATGGAAGTTTCATTCTAAGTTATGGGGTGTGAAAATCTTGGATTTTGAAGAAAAATATTTTTATGATAAAAACACAATCCAATGAAAAAAATTCAATTAATTATCCTTTCATGCATTAATGTACACATTGAATGATTAAAATTAAATTTCAAACAATTTTGAATTCCTTGATTATAATTTTAATGCACGTTTATGTTCATGAGAATAGTTTTTGGAAGTGAGATTATCCGATGTGATTTTTCAATGTTTATATTTGCATATTTTTAATCAAAATAAAAAACTGCATGTCCATTGGACTTTGGGTGTAAGTTCGAGTTCATGGGTCCCTTTAATCACAACATAGGGTTTGGGGCCACTTTAATTTTAATTTGAGTATCCAACAAAAAAACCAAATAGAGAAATTTTTTACCCAAATGTGCAACATTAGACACTTGGGGATTGTGACTCCATAATTTTCTTTCCCAGATTTAGGCTTCACATCTCTATTTTAGACCATGGAATTGACAATACATTTGGCATTCAACATTTGGGGATCATGGATCCATAGTTTTCTTTCCCAGAGTTAGTCTCTTTATATCTATTGTGGTCCCAAAAAAAGAAAAAAGAAAAAAAAGGATACTCATATTAAGGATTAATGTGATTCCAAACTAGCGCTTCTATTTGTTTCCCCTTGAACAAAAAATGGGCCCATGTCTTTTATGAGGCACAACACATCATCTTTATTAATTGAAATTAGATGAAATGTGATGATGACTTTTAAAAAATGAATGAACTTTTTCTTGGGATATTCTTGTGAATATAGATTATGTGAAATGATTTTGATATTTTCATGATTTTTTTACATGATTTATTTTGGTTAGCATTGTATGTTAATTTTTTTTTTGAAAAAGGGAATTCATTTTCATATTTTGAGATACTTTTTTATCGGGACTATCAAAACTCAATTTGGAGGGTTTGATTAGACACTTATAGATGATAATATTCATTTTTAATATTTTAATATTCATGTGATTAAATGTTTATAAACACCAATTTTTTTTTCATTTTTTAAATTGAACTTCATTTCACATTATTTGTATAATTCATGTTAAAAGTGTAAATTTTGGCCCAATCAATCATCTTCTTGTGAAATAATTTATTTTAATTATTTAAATTTGATATTTTGGGATATGATTGATCATTTTAATTGGAATATTTTTTCTTTAAAGATCAATGGATTAATCCTAAGGGAAGATGAAGATTTTTGGGCATGAATGTAGAAAGTTTCTGGACAAAGCATAACAGGACTATGACCGAAAAACAAAAGTGGGGCCCAAAATACATGCCAAATAAAGCTAAAATTTTAACTATATAGATATAAAATTATGAGGATCATTTAATTAAACAATTTAAAGAGATAATTAGGAAGTTTACATGATGATCTAGGCTGTCAAAGATGAAGATTAAATTTATGTCCAGATATGAATAACCATAATGTTATCCCACCATTTCAAGCATAACATCCAAAAAAATGATCCAATTTTCATGAAATTTTGAAATATTTTAGTGGTCACATATAAGAATATATTTTTATTATATTACCCAATAATATTTGGTCATATTTATTTAAAAAGTCACATAAAAAAGGGAGTGAATCTGGATGAATTTTCTGGTCAAATTTGAAACGTTCAATTGCCTTTGATTTATCACCCTCCTTTTTTCTCTTCTAATTTATGGGGAAGGAGTGTACTGATGAGGGATAAAACCTAGTCTCATAATATACCTATATAAGGATATGTTGTTTAAGTGATTTAGGCATGAAAGTTTTTCTTTCAATTGTATTGTTAAGCTTTCATTTTGTAATCACATCTTCAATTTTTTCCCATGCAAGTTTTTCATTAAAATTAATTTCATAATAAAATATATTATTATTCTTATTAATTTATCAATTTAATTTTACTTAACACATTTATACCACTGTATCAAGGTGTGAATTTATTCACACCAACAACTGTGAAATTCTTCACACAATGGTAGAGTGTTTATTTTTCTTAAGGTTTTTCTTCTTCAATCCCACTTCTTTAAGTTGAATTTCCACTTCCATTGATAGAATAACATAAATTAAGGGATAAAATTTTATTTTTTGGTCATAAGGAGTTTTATGGGGTGGGTTAATGTTATTTTATGATCTTATATTCTTTAATCAGTTCATTATTTTAAGAGTTACTTTCTTTGACTTATCTTATTCTTTTTCTTCAATGAATTTAACAACTACACATTATGAGTGATAGTTTAATCCAATTCCTTATAGTTATCATGAACATGATCCTATAATTTAATTGGTGATTATCTTTGGTATTTTTATAGATTAAATTAGATAATGATATGGGGGAGTTATTGTTGGAACCAAGGTTGTTCATTGATAATAATAAATTATGGTTTGTGTTTTTTGTTAATATGAACATGGATGACCAGGAAGTTTGTAAGGAATGTGGTCATACAATTGAGGCTGAAAGTAGTATTGAAGGTGGCATTGTTTCCTAGTGTTTTCCAAAATTTTGGGCCTCAAAATCGGGAGTTTGATTTTGGAAAAAGAAGGTTTTTCACTTAAAAGTGGATGATATATGAGGTGGAAAAGAAAATTATAAAAATAAGGCAACCACATACCTTAAAACATGGACTATGCACCTTGTTCTGGGAATAATTAGTGGCGACCTACCAGACATCGGGAATGGTATGAGGAGTGGTTCACAGAACTAAAAATGGTTTGTGATGACGGTTCACGGTGAAGGTGTGTAGTATGCAGAATGATGGAGGTTCACGGGATTGATGCGGTTCGTGGGAAAGGATTAGTACATGATAGAGGTTGTACCAAAAAATCAAAGATTTTCAAAATATTATATTATCATATTTTTCGGATCCATTAGTGCCTATATAAGGAGTAGTAATTCCCTTTGTTAAAAAGTAAGATTGGAGATTAAAATTTTGAGAAGAAATCTGGTGAAGTCCAAAGTGGTTCATGGAGGAGAAGGTAGTACATAGAGAGAACCATCCACATAAGGAAAAAAATCCCTCATAAGAGAGTGAAGTTTGTGGAGGAAGCTCTCATAGTATGTGGTAGAGAAAGGCAGTACACGGAGCAGGGCAGTATACAAAGAAGCTGAGTAGTACGTGGAATAAGGTAGTACATGAAGCAGGGTAGTTCACATAGGAGCTGGATGGTACATGGAAACAGTAGTGGTATGCGAAGGAGGTGATCTGTGAACCATACCCACAAATCAATACACATATGAGGTAAAGTGGTATGCAGAATACCTGAGAAATCCTGAAAATTGACCTAATCAGTTTACAAAATTAATTTCCAAAACCTATCAGTGTGCAGGAAAGTAAATTACATCTATGGGTGAAAATGGGACTTCAGTAGAGAATGCATTTATAGTTAAGGATGAATTATTTAATGCTAAACCATTGAAGAGGACTTCATATTGATAAACTGAGTGAAGATTCTTCCAACACAGTGAGCAATGAGGAGTCAACATAAGTGATCTGAGGGACACAATGTGTTATCCCGAAAACCTTGTAAAGGTAGTGCGCCTGACATAGAGTGACTATTATAAACTCTTATAATCCAAAAATTGTGAAGATTAGTGGTTTTTGTTATGACTGACACACTATTGACGTATGCTCCTTAGACGTAGCCCTTAGTGGTGAACCAAGTAAAATCACAGTGTCATTACTTTTCAGGTGATTGTTTGTTTTCCAACCTTCCTCTTTAGATAGGTTTAATAGGTTCCTACCAACGTGGGAACAAGATCCATCCATTTAAAAGAAAAAGTTGACACCCTGATTTACCCCTCCCATCTAAGGGTGTTCTGGGGTCCTTCAGTTATCTCATTGATTGGATACCTTTTGAACTATTGAACCAAAAATTCATAAGAAAATAAATACATCCAATCCACCCCAAGTGACAACCTAGGATTGAATCATCTTAATTAATTATTTTAGACCAATTAATTTTGTGTTTTTATTTTATTATTTAAATTAAATAATTATTTATTCAATTACAATCAACACCCAAGTTGGACACTTTATAGCTAATACTCCTTCAAATCATAGTGTCTATAGGTTTCTTCTTTGGTCCCTATGTATTCTATAACCCAACCTATACTACAAGAAACCACTTAAACCATATAACTTGGGTAAATTTTGGTGTAACCATAAATCTACCCAGACCATATCTCTATGTCAATATACCTAGATGATTACGTCCAACCACCGCTTTATAGAATCATGAAGCCTATACACTACTATATTGAAACTCCCCTCAGGAGGCATATCAATATGATCAAATATAGAAAATATAATCCAAGACTCCATAGCATAAGGTCCACCACCCCCTGAAATGGTGGTGGGATGTTTCTATTCAAATTCATGATTCAACTTTTCTATACTCGGGGTTGGTCGAACTATGCCTTGCATATTCTGAAGAATACACAAAAATCCCTCTTGGAACTGGGAATTAGTGCCTATATCAACTATAGGAAGAGGTTCCATAGGTGAAACTATAGGTGTAATTACTAGCGGCTTAGGGCCCGCCACCTCAGAATCCTAACCATCACTACCTTCTAGGTGTGCGATCAGAGGACATCGTGGTGACATGATGCTAAAATTACAAAAGAATACCTCAAAAGATATTTAAGTAATTGATAAGATTAAATTTAAGAAAGTAGGATAGTTTTAAATCCTTACTGTGAATAGACCATACCACTCTACCTCTTCATAAATCTAGGACTAATTAATAAAGAAAGACTATAGCATGACATAAGATCATAAGAGACACCCACTACCCACTACGAAGGCCAGGTTCAGGTCCAAATATCAATGTTAGATATATACACACACACACACATATAATATGGATATTTATAATGTATTATTCATATTTATTTTCAATGCACTCTTGTTTAAAATATTTAAAACACATTAAATGGTTAAATTAGATATCTTACCATTTTATGATTCATAATGGCCCATACTACATATGAATCAAAAGATAAGATCCACTTAACCTACACCATAACATGTTCTAATTCCTATGATAAATGGTCCATGGATCAATATGAAATAATTAACTGCTTAAGGTGTATACTTTAACCTATTCAGGAAAAAAATATTAGGTTAAGGTACACACTTTATGTATAATTTTTTTTTTCTAATCTCTTCAAGAAGTGTTAGAACAATTTAATACATATCAATGAACTAATAATATTCAATAGGAAAATTCATGCTAGAAATAAATTTAGAATGAAAAAATGCATGATATATTAATCTTAATGTGGCTAATAATGATGCATGATCTAATGAAAACCCCTCATTTCATCGGTCCATAGTAAAGAAATCATAATTTCAATAACACAAATATCAATAGCACCAAAAGACATGTGTATCTCCCAATGGTGAAGTCGTATCAATAATAAATGTCGTAATCAATAACTTCAATTTTCCATCCTTAGTAATTTGGGTTTCCTCTGTATAAGGGTTAGCTACATCTAGGAACAAGGTAAATTCCAAATCCCTTTAACTCATAGTCTCCTGTATAATACCCAAATAGTAAGACAAAAAAAACAAAGGCTCTGATACCACTTTGTAACATCCCAACCTTGTATCCACTTAACCTATGCCCTGAGCCAGTGGGTCACATGGCCTCAAGAATGCCTCCCTATATTCTATAGGCTTCCTACTAGTAGTGAGGGTTTAAAGGTAGTACAGTGGGGAGACTGTACCCTCTTATCAAAATGGCACAGTAGATACAATCAATAATAAATAATAGCTAAATCATATATAAATAGACAGAACAAATAAGTATCTACAGAATCATTAATAGATAACTAAATAAATAAGAAATTGAAGATTATAAACAACTGAAAAACTGGTAATAACATTAAAAGCCTCTAAGATAGTGTCTGATACATGGATACATGGAATTCTCTAATACATAAAGGAAACAACAAGATATAACCATGCTATACAATAGTAAAAAAAGACAAAAAGGCCAAAAACTGCTCCATAAGAATCTAAAGCCTATACCCAATCCTTTGATCCTAATATCCAACTAGAGGTAAGTATATCATATACCAGTAGCAGGGTGTTTTCCCTTATTAGTACCTGTAGAAAAATGATCTTCTCAAGTACCAAAGGAATCCTGATTAGGGTGTGAGATATAAATCTCAGTAGGCTACCACCAACAATGTATACATGTAATCCAAGTAGTGTTCATAACTAAAATAGTATGCAAACAATATCAATTAATTAACAATGAAAAATAAATAAATAACCAGGCCACTCAGATTCTGAAAATACACATGATGACTCTACCTGCTTCGGATCATTGTCAAAATATAATTTTTATGATCACTATTAATATATAGTAGTATATATATATATATAGTATAAATATATATTTCATCCACCTATATAAATCAAGTACATGCAGACATAAGTGGAAATATACCTGAAATACTAGTTGCTGGCTAGATCAGGGCATAACTCATAAATTCATAACAAGTCAAACGAGCCTATAAGATTAAACAATAGTGTACATGTCCTACATACCAATAATAGTAAGAGATGTTATACAAAAAAACTCAGGATGGTGAGTGAGCCATCATGTCATCACTTGAATAAGGAACATGGCACATCAAGCCCAACATCTGAATAATGTCAATGGTGCGAGATTCCATACTCAACACCTAATACAACAGAGCAATATTTTCCAACATGCTCAACATTCCCTTACCATCGTACCAAAACATCTATAAAGGTGTATCATTTATAATATAAGCCATGAGGTAAAACCTATCATGAAACTTATTCATTAATCCCATATATATAAAAGAGTTATAATAATATTTATCAATTAATACATGAGGAATTACCTCTCATAAATCCCTTTAGTCAAGTTCAATTCCATTCAAACATTTCAAGTCATAGTAAACACCTAATAAATCATGAACAAAAGGCATGGCCTTTCCATCCTTTGAAGTCATTCTATTTAAATCCAATTGATTTATTTTATTTAAGGTAGATCATACCATCTTGCATAATCCAACCCATGTGATCAATTTAATTTAACTCATTAAATTTACTAAAACATGGAAAAACCATTTATAATATCAAAGTGATCACTTAAAGGGTGACATGGTCATCAAGGCAATTTACCACTTGGGAAATTCCAACTATAAGAGGTACAAACACCAAAGGGGTTACTTGGGTTACATTTAATACTCATATCTTAAGGGAAATATCATTTTAAAACCAAGTTGTTTGCTAATTAGGAGTTATGATAATTTTAAATCAATTAACCACAATGGACAATTATACTTGGTACCCATGGGGTGACCATATAAGGTATATAAAACCTTGAAATTACCAAACAAGAATCAATAGGTATATAATTAGGTGAAATGGTCAATTTAACATGAAGAAGCCAATATAAAAGGAATACTTGACAAAGGTTAGCATGTAGAACATCTACATGGCTACAAGACAACAAAACTAAAAGGGAAAATAACATGACCATATACCTCAAGGCCGTATATGATTCCTCAATCAATATTTGCCTCAGATTTGGAGTAGGTTGGAAGAGATATGAAAAAACCAATGCCATAAAAATAGGGAAAAAGATATTTCACATAAATAGCATAATATATATGAAAATAAACTTATATTATAGGTGATAAACTAGGTAATATTAAAAATATGGATCTAATGCTTTTTACAGATTGAGAATTGGGCACCAGAGGTGAGAGTTATCTCAAAGCCTAGTTGAATAGCTTGGGAACTCAAAGGGAGAAGAAACCCTTGTTTTATACACTAGAGAAACCAAATAAAAGAAGAAATAGATTATGGTTTATGTGGGGGAAAATTGCCTTTTCACCCAAAATTTGGGGGTGCATAGTTTAAGTGCAAAATTTTCAAACCGTTCTCAAACCATTCAATAACCCACTATCTAAAAACCTGTAACTCTCTCACAACCATGAACCTTTTCCCAAATAGTTGTAGAAAAATCACGCGGCCTCTAAACACCCATTGTCTACAACCACATGGTTAAAAATAACCCTTAAGCATAGGTTTATGGTTAAAACTAACCATGCATCCCAGTTCTTTAGACCATTTTCTTTAAATATGGGCTCCGAATAAGCCATGAACGCTCCTTGCACCTTCCTTAGTCTGGAATACACCTTACCATGACTAAAAAAGGATTTAAATTGAAAAAAACAATCTGTACCTTTGTGAGAAGATAGGTCATTACAATAATAATATGATAATAAAATTAAAGTAATTTATTAGAAAATGACCAAATAAATTTCATTATAGGAAATTCAAGCACAAGCAATCCCGATTAAAATGATATTGAAACATAAACCCTCATTGCTATGGATGTTTTTGAATCACAACCACCATGAAATAAAAAAAAATATAAAATGAATCATTAAATACCATGGATATAAATATATTCATGATATCATGAATAAAAGGGTTAGTATATAAACATTCTAAAAAAAATTGGTGCATAATACCAAATATGTCTAAATGGAGTGGAAATTGAGACAATGTCTCTTATAAAAATCATAATGTTGAAGAGATAATTAATCAACGAATTGAATATTTGTATCAAATTTAAATCCAAATAATAAAATTTTAAATAAAACATAAAATACTAAAAATACTTTACATACATAATCTTAGAATATCAAAGATAATGAAAAAGTAATATAACTCAATGAAAAGAAATTGAGTTATGAAACACATACCACTTGTTAACTTTCAATTCAAATACCTTAGGATGAAATAATATGAATTTAAACTAAAAATACCCTGAATTATGAATTATTCATGATATAACATGTAAAAGGGTAGTATATACATGATATAAAAGAAATTAAGTCTATAAAAAAATAAGTGTCTCAAAGAAAGGGGTTTTGGGACAAAAACATTTACCTCACATTTCCATTTACTTTATCATAATTTAAACTAATTTATATTGTCTGTAAAAATTTTATTAATTTTCATTAAAATAATATTCATATTTATAATATCATATATGATCTTATTATAACATCTTATCACCTGTTTGTTAATAAAATTTCATTATTATCATTGTTTCAGGTGTTAAATGCTTCGTTTTCTCATGCATATTTGGCCACGTAAGTTCTAATTCTTAGTAATAGGATAAAACCATAATCTAAAGATTTATATTAATTTTATAAATATAAAATTTATTTATTAGATACATTTTTTCAAATATTCTTGAAATTTGTATATGGAAGATGAATCACATTGCTTCATGGAGACAATTGGTCGTTTGTACGCACAAACGATGATATCAATCCATTAATGGTTGAAAGGATAAATAAGTGAATTATATATAAATTTTATAGAATTAATATCATTTCATATTTATCATATATATTAATTATTTCCATCATTAGAACAATCCATGTTATTTGGTGATGGAAAAAAATTACATTGGTTTGTAAGGCCATAGTATGCTATTCACTCAAGGGATAGATTTGTTTACCATTTGATGTAGAAAGATATGTATAAATATTATTTTATAAATATAATAACATATCACTATATAGAAGATAATAGTGTTATTATATTTTAATTTTTAAGATAAAATTTAAGGTGAAAAAAGTAGTTAAAAGGAGTTTAGTGCAGAAAATCACATTCGCTTAGGAAAACCTCCTTTGGATATCTTATTAAGGACCATAGGGTTGGTATTTTGGAAAACCAGTAGCTATATAATTTAGATAAATATTCTGGGGATATTTTTTTTCATGTATTGGTTGAGATAAATGGATTTAGAGGTGTGAAGAAGTGAGGGAGGGGGTGACCCTTTATAATTGAGGTGGAGTGATTTTTTTTAAAATACCCAAAACTATTCAATAACGGGAAGTCACTCTAACACCAAGTGACTCCAAAATTGATTAATAATATATTTTATGGAGTCTAATTTCAATAAACACATCAAAAACAAAAAAATAAATATGATTTTAGATATTTTATTACCTTATCCTATAATTTTACTTACTTTCACCATTATAGTTTTCACCATGATAATTAGTTTTTTTATTTACTAAGGTAATTTATACTTGAAGCCTAAAAATAAATGAGACTTATTAAATAATTTTTACCCACTTATTATAAATATTAAATCCAAATTATCAAATAAAAATCCTATGTGCGTGGAAAATTAATTTTAACATAGGCGCATGTAACGCGCAAAACCCCGTTTTAACCTTAATTACGATAAATAAATTTTACTCTTTACCAATCATTATAAACAAAAATTAAGTTGAACATATTATAAAATTTTAATTATTATTATTAAAAATATGTAATATATTTTTTTAAATTCAAATAATGGAAGAGGAATAAGTTAATTTTAAATTAAACCCGTAAGCACGATGAAAATATGGTTTTCTAAAGAAAAGTTTTCTCAAATACACAATGTTTTTATTTTAAAATTAAACATTAAATTGATCTAATGAACTAAATTGGATTAATAATATTTTAAATGAACTAAATTTATTATAAGAGTGATTTTTAAACAAAGTTTTATGTAAATTATTTAAACGTAAAGGTAGTTTTCAGTGAAAATGAGTATTTTTCACTATTCACCTAAAAAATAACATTTTCAGAAAATCCTAAAACATTCAGTCCAATATAATTTTGATATATTGATTTAAAAATTCATTTCATTTTTTTTAAATAAATTTTATAAAAATTTTAAAACTTATTTTAAAATAAGTTTTAAAAACACGAAGAAATAACTTTTTAGAAAAATACAATTTTTAAATAGAAAACTGGATTTAATATTATCCCATGAGTGAAAATCTTAGATGAATGATAAAACATTATATTGAATAAATAATATATAAATTTCAAAAAAATAATTCAAAATTACTGAATAATTTAATTTATTATTATAAAAACATACTCTATGCATACAATCAGTTTTCTCGAAAAATATTTCTTTTACTTTCAAATGTTTTTTATTTTTAATTCTAATAGATCCATAACTAATGAATTTATTTAATATATGTGTAAAACATATACATTTTATAATTTAGTTTTTACTATTCATACCATTGATTTTAATGGATAAGTTACAATTTTATACTACATTAATGTTAATTTAGGCTTGGGGATGAGTGTGCCACAAGCTATCAAATAGATTAAATTTATTTGAAAGAAATATACTATAAGGGTGTTACCAAAAAAATATTTTATTTCAAAGTATTTTCATTATCAATTTTTTTGGATTAGTTTTAAAATTTCATTAATTCCTTTTGATTAATCATAATCCAATAAATTTCATTGGAATCAACATTATACATGAATTTGTTATAAAAACATTTTTATACTTTAAAGGCATTTTTATGGAAAACCATTTTTCATTGTGTCTTGAGGGTTTATTTTAAAATTATATTTTTCACTTATAAAAATTTAATTTTATAAAATAGAACCCATATTTGGAATTATAATTTATAATTTTTTAATAAGGACACTTTCATTTTTTGTCATTATGAATAGTAATTTTAGTAAAAATAGCCAGTTACCATGGTAAGAGTTAAAACAGCTTAAAAGGGGAAAAAATAAAATGATAGTGATTAAAATGAATTAAAAACTTGTATAAATATTTTTTATAGAAATATTTATACCCTATACCCTCTATTATTTAAAAATTATCCATTTTGGATCCATTTGTCTTGAGTAAGACATTAATGTATTTTAATCTTTTGAAAAATGTCATGTGTGTCCTCTCCATCACTTATAAGAGGACACCCTTATCTTATACTTTCCACACTTAAAGATCCTCTTATATCATAAAATACTTACCCAAATCCATTACAAATATACCTCCTTTCATTCTATAGGTTTTAGTTTGATCAAAATTCAACCCTAGTAATGATTTAGGTATAAGCTTAGGGAGGTTGTCTAAAGAAGAGGTATTGTTCTTAATTGAGTATTTTCATTTTATTTTCCCTTTTTATCTTCTTCAAATATATCTCAACCATTATAATATAATAACATATATATATCTTATGTACTTTAATCTTATTATATTCATGTCATAACCACTTTCCATCAACTCAACCATCTAACAAAAAATAAAAACATCGCTCATGCATACGTGTGGACTACCACCTCATGAGATGATGTATTTAATTTTCATCACTAACTCTTATGTATGGTCATAATAATGGATAAAAATGAAATAATATGATATATGTTATATAAATTTCATTATTTTATGGTAAATAAACACTATACTTCTTTCTATACTATCCCATGAAAAAAACATCGCTCGTGTGTACATGCGGACTACTACCTCGTTAATTGATGTATTTTATTTTTCATTTCTACATCATGTAGATTTTATATATAGGTAAATTTATATAAATAATATTATATTTATGATATAATTATATTTCTTAAAAGGTAAAATAATTTATACCTTTTATCCCTTAGGTTCATTGAAAAATGGAAACTTTACTTATGCATATGTACGACCTTCCATCTCCATGATTGTAATGTAATGCATTTTTCCTAACCAGCTTAAAAAGTTGGATATAAAAGTATAGCTAATGTATAAAAAATTATATTTTTACCATTATTATGATTCTATAACTTATATAATAAATATCCTTTTTTCCATATTCAACCTCCCTAAGACATTTCTGACTTATAAGTACAATATTCTCAAAACATCCAATGTGAACGCAATCTATTAAGTAATTAAGTATAACATGGATATAAGTGAAATAAAAGGTATAATAAACTTTAAAAAATTTAATAATAAAGATAATAATTATCATATTTTTATTACTCAAGAATATAAATAATGTACATGACAATTCATACTAGAGGTAAGCGACACTTTACCTAAAACCCCCTTTTAAATGTTTTAAAAATTTATTTTCTAAATATTTTTCCTCCATTTCCAAATTCATACAATAATTTTATAGATTAATTTATACTTAAATAAAAAAATTATAAATGTAATTTTATGTATCTTCTTACTTTCTTTCAAATATTTTAAAAATGAAACTTTTTATGTATTTTATATGGAATGTTTGACTTTCTTTACAAGGCACAAAAGGAATATTTTTTAACTTATATAACATGATAAGAATTTCCATTTTCAAGGTCCTTTATTTTTTTAATCTCCCTATACATGTTTTCAAAGTTTTCAAATGTAAATTTTATTTTCCATCATTTTTAGGGACATTTCAATTTTAAGAGTTTTCAAAGGAAATAAACATTTCTTCCTATGATTTTGTAAAAATGGGAAATGTTTTACTTATGGATTTAAAAGTATATTTTTATACGTTTGATGATTTAAATGGAATATTTTATGCGATTCATGTATTTTATGGTTTATATAAATTTTTTATGATAACATGGGAGCCTGGTTTAGACTCTTAAATGCATTTGGTAATGATTATGTTCTCTGGAGAATTATTTTGGAATTAACAAAGTATGTTATTCTATTTGTAAGTTTTATTAAAAGTGTTATTTTAAGTGTTATATTATGATGATGTATTAAGGAAACTACATAAATTTACTATTATTTTTAAGTGTTTTCATGGAAATATTTTGATTTTATAAAATAATCTAATGATATTTTTATTAAAGTAATGATTGTTCCCTTTAAGGGTAAAAATATATGTTTTTAGGAATTTTTTTCATGGGTTATCATGTTTTCTAAAAACCCTAATTATTATAATTTTTCCTTTAAGTTTTCCTATAAAGTGTTTTATTAAAAAAATTGGGGAGTAAAGTTGATTTCATGAGTAAGTACAAAATTATCTAAGCTCAATGTTTATTATGATAAAGGAAAACTCTCTTATATGATATCATGATTTTTAAATGGACTAAAAAATTTATTTTCTTCTTTTTTTATGTCCCTTATTGAGATTTTTATACTCACCATACATTTAAAAATGTTTTTATAGGGTTTTAGGAACAATTATGAAGTTATTTTGAAAATCATGAATATTTATCATAAAAATAAAACGTATTTCATTTTAAAAGTATTGAATTATATAAATAATTGATCTTGAGTGGATGTTTTCACTTTTTAATGTATGGGTTTATTATGTAAGATTTATGATCTAATTTTCTAAAACTATAAACCTAAAACGTTCCTTAATAATTAAAGAAAATTAATTCTCTATTTAAAACTGAATATTATATAAGGTCTAAAGGCCGAATCCTTATAAAACCCAATTGTATTTTAGATCCAACATGGGAGAACTCTTTATGCTTAGTACTTTATGTTTCTAGATAAAAAATTCCTTGGGTAGAATGATTTTATTACTTATTTCAATTGTATCCTTGTGTGGTATTTATTTTTTCACAATAGTTAACATAACACATGGATTCCTTGGTGCTTACTTTATTCTCATCCACATCAACTCTTATGCTATCATTATGACAATTTAATATACAAAAGTGTGTCCATATTACTTAAACCTTCCTTATAGATTCTCAAGAATCTTTGATTCACCCTATTTTGGAAAATTCTTTATAAATTTTACTTCTTATTTATTTTCACTGATGTTTCCAACCAATCCCCTTTTTTCATTCATGGAATTATTCTGTTGTTTTTACCACTAATTTTCTTCAATCAACACCAGAATTCATGGAATGATTAAAGAAATCCATAATGTTTTGTTTTCACTAATAAAAAAAAATAATCTTCTCTCTTTTGTCATGGAATCATTATTTTCCTTATTAGGTGTCCTATATCTAACATTTTCTTTTTTGTATATATCCCAGGGAAACCTCACTTTCTTTATTACATTGATTATTTCTATTTTTTTGTCGTGTTATATTTTAAATTATTTTTCTTAGTATTTATTAATTTTAACCAAAATTCTATATAAAAATTACAATCTTTGTTGATACTTCCATATATATTTTCAAATATTTGAAATCTTTTAGAGACAATTGGTTTTTTACCTTTATGTTGTTTACTTTTCTTTAACTCTGTAGTATTAGTCCCTGATGTAGGCATTCTTTATATTCTATAAATTTAACTGTTATTTAAACATTTAATAGATTTATATAAAACACTTTATAGCACAAAATTATATAATAAATCATGGTTTTATACTTTGAATAAAAATATATACCACATTAAAATCTTGATATTTTTTTTGTAAATACGCATTCCTTTTAAGAATATTTTTCCAAAAAACTATTCTGTAGTTATTATCATCCACCTTTGATATAGTGGTGGGTTTCTCAAATATTTTTTTTTAAATCCATGTCAATAATTTTCTTTGATACCTAAATTATGTATATAAAAATTATCAGTACAAATAATATTTTATTGAGAAGATGTTACCTCACATTTAATTGATCCCTTCATATATATATTTCTAAATAATTTCAAGAAATTATTACAAATATATAGAGATTTTTTTATAAAATCCTATCTAGAATTATTCATTTTATAAATGATTCTCTCTATAGTATATAAAGATATATCTTGTTTCAATTTAGGGTTTCTTACTTTTACTTACAGCATAAGAAACTTTATATTAAAAATATTTTTATCATATTAAATTGATTTTATTTTATCTTATAATTATTTAAATATATTCTTAATATATTTCTCATGAACTTTATACATCTAAATATTCTATTAAAATTAATTTTCAAAATATTTTAATTTTATTTACTTGGATCTATAATTGAGAATTCATGACATCAATGATAACTTTTCTTTCTTAAAATGCATGAATATTTTTCACAAACACTTTTTTCACTTTGTTTTCCATATGTATCACATTAAGAATTCCCTTATCTACTTTATATCACCTTCATTCACAATCCATATTCTTAGATATTTTGGCCTCAATTTGTTAAATGATATGTGTACACATATATAAATTTTATGCCATTTCATTCTCTATCCTTTCAACATATCATTTATGTAAGTTAATATCCTCATGCATGTTTCTAAAAGAGACACAACTAAAAGTGAAAATTATTTAGAAAAAATTTATAGGGTTGTTTTCCAAAGTAAATATTAATTTACTTCTGAATCATTTAAAATATGTTCTCAAATTTTATATAATTCATTTAGAGGTAATTCTAGGATAGAAATTTTAGTTACCTCATATTCATGTAAAAAGATAGAATTTCCTGAGGAATAAGTGTTTTTCATCTTCTAACTAGTGTATAACCCCCCCAGATATTATCTGTCCATGACAAATCAAATTTTTTATGAATAAAACATGTGAAGATGGGGTTTCTTTCCCTTTTCACAAGGTAGATCCACATTTAACTTATTTATCTCCATCTTTAACTAAGTTTTACTATTCTATATACCTCTAATAAAATCAAATAAAAATTCAAAACTTTAACAACAAAAAAATTCATATGATACTTTATCTCAAAGTAGAAATCATATAGTGATTCAATAGGAAAAAACTCATCACAACCTTTTATTCATGATGAATCATCTTTGAAAATAGATGTGTTATTCCATAATTTTTTTTGATTTTATATTTTTTATTCTTTATAGTCTTGGTATAAATAAGCAACATACTTTATTTGATGTGGAATTCAAAAAAATCAACAAATATTTACATCATAATTCTTTCAATAGAAGTCAAACTAAAAAATCAGAAATATATCCAACCAAAGGTATATATTTTTTCTTTGATACTTATTTTTTCTTCATGTGATTTTTATAGTCACACCTTGATGGAATGAATAAGTTTTTTTATATTTTACAAATCATAATACTTTATTTTATATATATACCGGTTAGGGTTAATGGATTTAATTCTCTCAAATAACACTCAGTATGTATGTATGAAAGATAATATCAAATAAGAAAACATAAATATACTTATGAGTTTCACTCATAATGTGTGATATAATTATCATTTTATTGTTTTGTTATCCCACACACACAAAGATTATTTTTATTACTAAGAATAATTAAGGGAAATAGAATAACGTTGAGCCCTATACCGAAACAAATCAACTCTATAAGAACCAACTTAAAGTTTTAAAAGCACTAACATGTATTTTTACATACAATATTGCTTAATATTTAAAATAATAATAATAATAGTTTATTATTAAAGATCATTTAGCAAGGAATAACACAATTATTCACAAGACTAAATAAATATAATCATCTTCCTCAATATTATAAATATCCTCACAGGTGCCTCATCATATATTCTTCTTTATCAACATTAAAATATAGAATAATCCTCAATAGATAGTATGCCTTATAGTATCTCCTCTTCATCTCTTCTATTCTTTATATTCCTAAATGATCAAGGTATTAAATGGTACTAGTGTTTTTATCTCAATATTTTGTCTCATATTTCTCATTGAACAATATTAATATTTTATAAAATAATAATTGATAATTTTGATAGTTTTTCGATAAATAGAATAAGAAACTCTATAAAAATCATCCACATAATCTCCCTAATTGAAACTATCCAAATAATATATATATAATTTCTCCAAAATAAATCATTATTTCTCATTAAAATTAGTCAAATATATCATTATTTAATATATTTAAATATATTATCTTTGACTCTCCTTGAATCTTGGTGTCTTCCTTCATTTGAGTTTCCCCAAAATACAAAACATCTTTATAAAATTTTTATTCTCACATAAAACAATATTTTTTGTGAAAATATCCGACACATGGTGTAATTTCTCCCATTAAATGTATTCACAAAAAAAATTCTTAAATCAAAATTTTCCCATAACATCATGATATTTAAAAGATGAAGTGAAACACAAAATCATCATATTTATTCTTATGTATCACCTAGGGACACACATTTTTATCTTATGTAAACACTTGAAGGATATTATATATCCTTTAAAGACATTAGGATACTGTTATGTTACCTACAATTTTACCATACATAATCTATGGTACTTAAAAGTTAATCTTATATATAACTGTATTATTCTTATGTGATATTTACACTAATCATATGCACCAAAATGTGAACTTGGGATTACTCTTATATTTCCCTATAATTGTTTAATTAAACCTCTATGAGATCTTTTTCTGAAATTTTCCATTTTCCTTATTTCTGTAGGATATTACATATTAACTACATTTAATTATAAAAATACTTACATCGATTAAAATCACTTCAATATATCTTAAAATCACTATAAGACACATCAAAATGATTCCAAAAATATATTTCAATACATATGAACTTATTTGAGTACATTAATGTTCTTTTATAGACTTAGTTTCATCAGAACTTCTTCAAACTCAACCAGTGCTTCCTCAATGATGGTTTCATAAATTAATAATCAATATGGTACCTATATGAGATAATCTCAAACTCAATTCCTTAAAAATTATCATCATACCACTTTATATTATATATATTATAGTTGTATATAAGATTAATAACACATGGATTAATAGAGATTCATTCTTATTCAATCTTATACTACTCTTCATATTCTTCATAAATACATTATATATATACAATTAAATAATTCATGAAACTAAATAGATTCCTCAAACTTTTTAAACCTAGAATATTCAATTTCATCAATTCAAAAAGATTATTGTATGAATATCAACACATCAAGGAGTAATAAGTTGATATTTATTTTTCTAATTATCTCCCGCAAACAAAACAATAACTCTATTAAATATCTCATTTATCTTACTAAAGATATTCTTCCTTTCAAAATATTAATGAGATGAATATAATTTATGCACATGATCATTAGAATCATATTACCATGAATCTTATCTAGATCTTACATATATGATTAACTAATCATTTCCCATTTACTGACATTCCACCTTTAAAATAATATACATTTTATGTCTCAAGCCAGTGCATACTTAATGTGTCATATTCATCCAATATCCTCAACTCAACACATATTAACATCATTTATTATTATAAACAAATAAAACATGTCATTATCTAAAGTACTAAAAATTACCCCTATGGATTTATTGTCAATATTCATAATGAAAATCCATGCTAATATTTCTTGAAAAAAATTCTTCTCTGTCCCCCTTATTGAAAATAAATATAGTGGTTGATATCAAATTTGGGTTAAAAATCAATCATTTCTAAGTCTACATGAGAAATTATGAATATAGAAAATAAGAGGGGATAATCAATTTTCAACATTCTCTTCAATAAACATGTAATTCTCAATATAATCTAATGTTTTATTTCATCAAATAATCCAATATCACCCCCTAAGCTTCAAAATTGACTTTTTCTAAACTATTATTGTAAAATATGAAAGGAATGCATCTTCATTGATATTCTCTAGATCTTTATAAATTTATAGCTTATCATAATATAATGATTATTTGTAGGTTTCTCGTAATTTCTCTCCATTAATGGGAACTCTCTATCTTCTCTTTATCAAGTTTTATCTTTTATTTATAAAACTCAAAGCATGCTTTCCAAATCCTATCATTAAAAACTAATGAGACTATGATAGATCAATTCTAAGATGGAGAATTTATTCCTATTATAAGATTTTTATAGAATGATCATAGAACAATTTATCCCACTGAATATATCACCTTTAATCCTATAAACATAAAAGAAATAAAAATATATATGGGAATAAGGATGTTTCTTCTTTGATCCATAGAAAGAAAAATATGGTTGAGAGTTGTTTCCTCTTTTAGAAACACAATTTATTTTAGCTGTAATGTTGAGAGAACTATTTATAATTTCTCCATTATTTTTAAATATATAAAAATACTTCGATAGTATGATCTTATTACTTCTTTTATCTTTATCCTAGTGTTTGATTTATTTTTTTAGAAAACATTTCATATATCATGAATTCCTTTGTATTTACTTTATTATCATTAATATCTATTGTTACACTATCCACATGATCATGTAGTCTCTAAAAGTTTATCTATATTTCTTGCACTTTCTGAAAAATATCTCAAGAATCTATGATTCGTCATATTTTTATGACTTCTCAATAAATTTAACTTCTTATTTATCTTAACAGATTCCTTCTACCAAACCAACCCACTTATTTTCTTTAGGGATTGATTGTATTATTTAAACCTCTAGTTTTATTCCTCTAAAACTAGTTTTTTTGGATTATTAATAGTTGCAACGCCCCAACCCTAGAAGCCCAGAGTCGGTGAATTATTACATTATGTTGGAATGATCACAAAAGATCAAGTCTCAAAAGATTTATTAGTTTAGAAGTCTTGGAAACACTAGATATATTCATAAGTCTTATATTACATCATAAATTAAAGAAAAAACTACAACAACATCTTGTCTTCATATCCCCTCATACTATCCTTGCAAGTCATTCATAAATTACTTCTTCACATCCTAGAAAATATAAAACATTGAAAGGGGTGAGCTGAGATGCTCAGTAAGGATAACAATATAGCAGAAACTTTCATAGATAAGCATAAACATTTAAGGCAATGTATAACTAAAACAAATTCCTTTTAAACTTGAACTTCAACATAATATGGCATAAATAAAAATGAAATAATTCCATTTAATAATTCCCATGGATATTATACTAGTCAAATAACCACATGAAATATCAATAACCACTTTCAGAATTATGGAATGAATAATTCCAGACTATCATAACCATGTAGCCAAGGCCTCGTGCCAAGACTACAAATAAGATTTTGTCAAGGCCTCGTGCCAAGACACTAGTTTGTCTCATGAGACCTACCGATGACATGAGAATTTATCAATGGAGTGATTATGTGTATCAAAAGTATATCCACAGAAAGGGGAGTGTAAATTATGATATAAGAAAATGAATAGTGATTCCACACATAATATTGGAGTAAAATAGTCATTGAAGTATGCGTAAAGTTGAATGAGTGGAAATTGAAATTTCAAATTCCCTTATTGATTTGGTAACTTATGAAACATACACCCATGAAAGAATGATCATACAATGATGAGGTAAATATCCATAAATTAAATTATATTACACAATGAATACAATCAGGGGTAGTACACACACCACATGAAATAAATAAGTGGTGAACAATGGAAATCTCACGGAATTAAAAGTGAGATAAGAAACCCCTTACCTTATACTTTTCCTTAATAGAGTGTAGGTTAACCTCCTTTATAATAGTTAAATCATTTTTATTAAATTATACAACAATAATATACATTAATATGATATCATATATGATCTTTTAATATTACTTTGTTAATAATATCTTAGTATTATCGTCGTTTCGGGTGTTAACTTACTCATTTTATTTTATATGTTTTGTTACATAAGATGTGTTTGTTGTGGATAGGTTGTATATTATTCATATACAGAACAATATCAAGTCATTAAAAATTATTTTTAATCATAAAATGAGAATAGGACTTGAATGGATACGATGGGGAATGAATCTCATCGCGTTCGTGGAGACGGTAGTCCATACGTACGCACGAACATTACTTCCATTTCATTTTTAATTTTAAAATGAATAAAAACCAAATGATACATAGGTATATTATTATTCCAGTATAATATAATATCTTATATTTTTTACTTAAGTTCATTAATACCATCCTTTATACGTTCCATGTATGGTATGAACGAGTCATATCACTTTGAGGGGGCGGTAGTCCGCACTTCCTCAAATGCAATTATCTTATATATATACAACATGAAACAAATAATGGTATGCTATAAAATGAAATTACAGAAGGTTATATATAAAATAAATATCATTAATATCATATTTATTTATAGTTCCATCATAATGGCCACTATGAGAGGCGGTAGGAGATAATTGAACAATCATCGTTTCTTGAGGCGTTTGGTTTCCATCCACAGAAACATTATGTTCTTCACCCATTAGATGGAGGTGTGTGTAAGTGTAGTTTTAATACTTCTCATAAAAATATCCAACTATATTTAGGATACTGGTTTTGTTACAAAATAAAAGAATAATAAGAGTTTAGGGGTTGGAGAAGTAAAATAAAAGAAAAGAAGCTAAGAGAACTCGTTACCTTTAATTTGGGTAACTCCCTTTGGTTTGAACCAAAAAGGACTCTTGAAGTGCCTAATGCCTAAGGAAAGGATTCTAGGAGGAAGATAGGTATGTAGGGAGATTAATTGGGTAGAGTTTTGACGAGACAAAAGGCTTGAGAGGTGTGAGGAATTGGTTAGAAGTGGTGTCCTTTTATAAGGGGGAGGAGATGCTCTTTAGGAAAAACTTAAAGTATTAATTTATAATAAATTCATATTCGGTTTCTAATGGCTCCAAAGTAGATTATTCAAAGTCTAAGGTGGGTATGGGTCTAAAACCACTCAACCAATATATTTTAGACAAGTTTTGGTAACTATAGTAACCTTATCTTTTAGATTTAACTCTTATTTAAATAGTTTGACATTTACCATGTCTCTTTGTATTTTTATATTATATAGTTAATAAACTTACTATATACTTCCAAGAGACCCCCAATTGGTCCATTAATGATAAAAATATCATTATATAAGTCCTTTTTTCTAAACCATGGATTTTTAGGAATATAATATCAATTAATAATATAATATTTTTTTTAAAACTCATTTATGTCAATTTTGAAAATATTTAATAATTTATTTTTGTTAAAGTCTTAAAAACTTTATTAATTAAAAAAAATTCATTTAAGCAATCCTAACATGTCATATTAACCAATAAAATTCGTGTATGGAATCAAAACTTTCAAATTATATTTATTTTATCTTTTATAATACCAATTATTTGATTCTTTCATTATTAAGAAAAATAATGCATCATTATTGTGTCATAAATAAATTTAATTATTAAATGTATAAAAATTATAAATAAAATACCATTATGTATGAAATATTTTTATATTTCTAATGAATATTTATAGTCGAAAATATAACATATATAACCCTATGTAAAAATTGTTTTTTAAAATGATATATGCTTATGTCATTTTTGTATTTACTTTAACTTAATTAATATAAAGTGTTCTTATCACCTAAAAATGGCTCCATGGGGTCCCAAAATAGACCCAAAGATTCCAATTGTCTGAAATTTATCAACCAATAATGTTAGGACAGGTTTTAAGCTAATTTAGTATTATTATAATATTATTTTTTACCCTTATTTACCGGATTTAACCTTTAACCATGGTAAATAAAATATTTACCGAAGTAATTATTCAAAATGTCTAAAAAAAGTTACCTATTTACAAAACTTGGACATCTTGATTCCAAATATGGAATCCATTTTTCAAAATTCAAAACAAAGAATTGGCAGAAATTAATTTAAAATTAATTCTCGCTGTCAAAACAAAAAGTGTGTTTTTAAGAAATAATAACTATCAAAATATTGCCACTTGTTTATGTCCGGTTTAATTGTGAAATTATGTCAAATGACCAACATTTTATTAAATGGTAAAAATATATTCTAAATATACTTTAAAACCACTCAAATTCATAATTTATCACTATTAATTATTTTGATTAAAAAAGCTGTTTTTAATTAAAATCTAGTAATTTTCACTATTCATAAAAATATAAAAGTTATCTGAAAAGTACCAAAATTTCACTCTAGGATAATTTCAATATTCCGAATCCAAAAATGAATTTAATTTTGAAATATAAAATGTATAAAATTTCAAAAAGTGGGTATTACTATTAATAACGGCTAGTTTGATTGGTTGTGGTTTGTGTTAGAACTCGAAGTTACGTACAACACATACTACTATATTATTCAAAGAGAAGCATACCATGGAAGCTTGGGGTGTTACAATAGTAATATATGATGTTTAATTTTTTATTTATAATAGAATCATCTTCCCCATTTTAATATTTCAACTTTCTTAGAATTATTTTGTGTACTTTAACCAATACTTTATTTGTACACACATCCCTTGAAAAAATAACCTTCTTTATTCCTTTGATTCATTCTAATATTCTATGATATTGTTTTTTCATGTTATTTTATAATATTAATGGTATATTTAGATGAACATTCTTTATTACAATGACTATCATTTTTTCAATATCCATAGAGATTTTCCAAGCTTCAAAATCTATAAGTGATAAATAGATTGTTAACTTTCATTTTATATATATTTCATTAAATCAGAAATATCCCCTTAATACAGGCCTTCATTATCTTCTATAAAATTACATATTATGCAAATGGACAATTTAATTATTCTCAAACATCTCAGAACACAAATAGTATCCAATAAATCATGGTCTTCACCATATAATAACAATATATCCCATATTAACATTATTCTATTTTGATATAAAGTGACCATCCTATAGATAACATTTTGGGGAAATAAATGAACTATAATCGATAATAATAACCATTTATTTAGTGGTGGATTTCTTATGAATTTATCATCGATTTTTTTTCTAAAATTTCATTGAAACATGCATTGTTCATGAAAATAACATTAGTCCAAAAAAAATTTTATGGATCTAATGTTACATTAGTTTTCATTGAGCCTTAAATAGATATATCATTGAATAACTTAATGATCATATTTCCAATAGGTATAGGAATTTTTATATTATGATTCTTGATAGAATAATTATTATTTTTCATCTTTTCTATCATTAGTTTGTGAATAATTGGCTTATACCACTTCAAGATTTCTTAGTTTTACTTCTAGATTAAGATACTTTGTATTGGGAGTATTTTTATCATATTAAACTACCTTAATTTTATCTTCACATTCTTATATATTATTCTCAAAAATCTTTTTATACTATTTATTCATTTTACTCTTATATTACAAATAATTTTTAAGGTATTTTTATTTTTCTTCTTATTTCTAACTAAGAATTATTGACATCACTAAAAACAATTTTCTTTTATTATAACGATTTACTTCATATTTATATCAAATTACATCATAAAATTACTTCTATACTCCAAAGAACCTTTCCTCTTATTACACATTCATTAAACATTTAACCTTAAAATTTTTTAGTGAGATTTATACACATTAATACCTTTTCTGATAGTGCTTTTTCCATCATTCCAGCATCTCTTTAAGTAATGAAGTATCCTCAAGAAACTCTATAAATTAGATAGAAATAAAAGTGAAATGATCATCATGTAAATCCTATAAGGTTATTTTAAAAAATTATAGTATCATTCAACTTATAAATCCTTAGATATATGATCTTCCCCACTTTTATAGGTTCATTTGTAGTATAATCATGTAATTAAGTTTTAGTTACCTCATATTCATGTAAAATATTTGAAATTATTGAGGTAGAAGTGTATTCCATATTCTCAGCAATGGATAATCCCATCAGATCTACTCTATCAATGCTAAGTTTAATTTCTCTATTATTGCAACAAGTGGGAATTTTGGTTTCTTCCTCTTTGAATGTGAGATATGTCTCCTTTAATTTGTTTATATTTATATCCAACTATGTTTTATCATTATATATACCCTTGGTAATCTCAAATATGAAAGTGATAACTATAGTAGTATTCTCTTCATGTGATCCTTTATCTCAAAGTGAAACTCATCAAGTGATTTAATATGTATATTCTCACAACAACCTTCAATCAGTTATGAATCATATTTTCAAATATATATGATCTCCATCAGTTTATTTACTTTTATAATCTTTCTATAATTTAGATTCTTAGATAAAATTACCTATTTATATTCTTTGATAGAGAATTTATAGACTTTATTAAATATTTACTTCATAATGATTTCACTAGAAGAGAAATGTAAAAATCATAAAAAAAATATAACTAAAGGGATAACCTTATATTGTGATTCAATTTTTTATGTTCTATATAATTTTTCTAACCACACATAAAGGGGATGAATCAATAGGGATAAATTTTAACAATTAAAATCAATCATTTTACTTATACACTAGTTAGTGTGAATATATTTTAATATCTCAACTCACACTTGATCTTCATACATGGATGATAATATCAAATATCAAAAAATATAGGTATTTATGAGTTTTTCTAAAATAGTGTGAATTATTCCACTATGTATGGTGGTTGTTATCCTATACACACATAGTTGATATTTTATTATCAAGAAAAATATGAATAAAGGGAATAGCCTTGAACCCTATGATGGTACCAACTTGCTGTAAAAGAACTAAATTATTGTTTTGTATGAATAAAATTATATTTTTATATGAACCAACATGTAATTATAATAATAATAATAATAATTCATTTTTTAAGATTAATTAGAAATGAATGGCACAAATCTTCAATTGACTAAGAAGATATGACCATCTACTTTAATTTATATAATATACACAGGAGTTCCTCCTCTATTATTCATTGTGAATTTAAAGTTTCAAGATATTATCTTATGGAAAAAATACATAAGTCCTTCAACTTTCACTCTTTTCTTCTTGATATTATTCAACGCTCAATATTTAAAATAGTACTAGAAAAAACTCTCATTATTTTCTATCATCTTCATCGCAGACACATAATTATCTCTAATAAAATCAATATTAATCATGTAAATACATTTTTCTTATTTTATGTATGGAAACTCCATGAAATTCAGTCATGTGATATCTATATTTGAAATATATCAAAAATTCTCTTGGGAATTCTACTCGCTTCAATCCTTAATTATCGTTCAATATGTTTAAAGATATCTTCATTTAAGATCTATCAAGATATTATCTTTAACACTCAATAAATCTCAATATCTTCCATCCATTGTGATTACACACATTCCTTAGTTTCTTTTCCATGTCTATATAATCACACACAATAATAATATTTTTTTCAAAGCTCCAGATCATGGTGCAGTGCATCTATTTAAATCCCTGCACCAAAAAAATTCATTGAATCACAACTAATCTCATATCATCATGATATATAAAATATAAAGAGTAGAATAACATAATTAAATTTAATCTAATGTATCATATAAGAACAAAAAATTATTTCTTATTTGACCACTTGAAGGATAATATATATCCTTTGAAAATATCAATCTACTATTACATACACAAAATATTAGTTTTATATAATCCATGATACTTGAAATTTAATTTTACATATTGCTATATTATTCTTATATTTTCTATGAGTTAATATTGTATACCTCATTATGAAATCAAGATTATTATTAGTTGTTCCAGTAATTTAGTGATTTCTAATTTTTTTTAAGATTATACACATGAATTTTCCATTTTTATAATAACTCTAGGATATTACATTTGAACACTACACAATTAAAAATTTATTCAAATAAAATCTGTTGTTTGGAGTGAGTATCTCAATATGGGGGGGGGGGGGGTTGAATTGAGTACCCAATAAAAACTTCTTTATAAAATATGTTTAAATAAAATTCCCCAATTTAATTAAAAAATCCTAGGTAACCAAAATAGAAGATCAATATACATTATGGTATTTTAAAATATTTCTCAAATATTGATTAGGTCTCAATTAAAACAATTATGAAAAATAATTTAACTTTTGAAATAAATTTAATTAAACAAACATGTATATAAACACTAAATAATATTAACTATTAAAGTTATGGTATTGTTTTTAGTTTATAATAGATTCAGTTTAAAGAAAAAATCCAAAAAAACACAAAAAAAAATATAATATAAGAGGTTCAGTCTCAAGATGAGACATAATCCTCTCTATATGGAAATCACCTACTACCTAGAATATTATATAAAATACTATAGTATCCCCAGCCTAGATCAGGTGTACAATAGAAAAGTTTTCCAACCCACATAAGGACCTATTCCATAATACCCATGGGAATAAAACAAATAAAATCCACACAAGGACCTCTTCCACAACAAGCAGAAAAATAGGTAATAGAGTTTGAGAAGATAGCTAATATCTGTCAGTTATAACATAGGAGATAATGTGCATGTTTAGAATATATAGTAAACACACACTTCTCATAATGTAAATAAAAAAACAAAAAAAAATAAGGGTGTAGAGAAAATGTTGTTTCTCTATCTGATAATGCACTAAATCTTGTGAATACTTTAGTGTATCTTGAGTGGTAGATCGAGTTGAGTTTCTGAAAGTTTTAGTAGAACAGAGTGTTGTAAACTCTTTTATTTTGATGGTAGGAAGTAGTCTAAGTGTTCAATGTGATTCACTTTTTATTTAGTTGATCCCTATTAAAGATGCATTATGTAAGGAACATAATATAAAAATCTTCTTCTAATCTTATAATGTTCAACTTTATCTCTCTTTATATGTGTGTTTTATCGGTGTTTATCACTTTTCTATCCATCACATGCACATGAGGGAGTCTGCTATTTCTTTTAACAGTAGAATACAGGAAGAATCTTATGTATATTTTTCACCTCATACTAGATTATTGACACAACTTTAATGCATATATGCAAAAAAATTAAGAACAATCATTAAATTAAGTTTTGATATTAAAATTAGATAATATAATCATTAGAAATATTTAATTAAAAATAAACTAAAATTGTGGTAGTGAGTCTTCTTGAATGGTGAGACAATATCTATCAGTGACTTGAGTTGGCGATGACTTAGGATGGCAGTGATTCATACCAACAATGACTTGTCTCAGTGGTAGGTCATCCCAACAATTTACCAAAACTCAATTCTGGTGGAAGGTCATCTTCAATGGGGACTCTTATCTGATGGTAGGTGTTTCCAAAACTATTTCAAATTTATGGTTCAATGGTGATTCATCCTCTAGTAGTGGGTATTTATTATACTTTACCAAAAATCCATTTTGACGGTGACTCGTAGTTGATTGTAGGTGTTTCCAGTAGTTAACCAAATTTTCACACTAACAATGAGTTATCCCCAACAACGAGTCATTTCTAGTGATGACTAAACCTAAATGGTGAGTCATTTATGGTGGAGAATCATATTAAACAACAATTCATACATATAAAAATTTCACTAGTCTGCATTATAATGTAAAATTCTACCATAAAAAATAAAAAACATTAATATCATAATAAACAAGATTTTGTGATCATTAAAACAAGGGTGCCAACAATATCCCCTTTTTTGTGATAAAAAATCATAAACTTTTATAAACAATGGAATCAAACATAAGTATATTATAATAGGTTATTTAAAAAAATAATATCACAGAGAATAAGGTATCAAATAAAATACTATGGTATAAAATATAAAGAAGATACACAGGGTATCAAAGGCAATGTATCTATTAAAAGTAGAGAGTAAATAGAAAGAAAGGAATTATTTAAAGCTTGAACCTAGAAGCCTAGATCCAGTGCCATAATTTTTTAAATTGGCATAAATACAATATTTTAATTCAAAAGGATTGATCATTTTAGAAGTTTTGTAAAGCCAAATTATATACATAATACCCATAATACATTTTGAAAATAAAATAAAATGTGATACATAATAAAATGAAATGAATTGAATCCTTGAAAGCTCATTCAAATATTTCTTATTCATATCCTAGGGAAAGGGAAAAAATATGGGAGATATCAAATGATTAGTAATGGTAAGTATAATGTAATTAATAATAAATCAATAAGCATGATGGCATGGTAAATAAATGAGAACACATGCCACTCAATAACTGGATAAGGCATAATCAATATGGAAAGAAGAAAATATGATCAAATAGTTCCATATAAATAATCACAATGTATTAAAACATGACCATGGATATTCTAAAAAATCAAATAATCGCATGGAATAATAATAATGATATAATGCATAATTTTGGACATCTTCATTATCAATATCCATCCACAAGATAGTTAATATCAAGATCTATTCTCAAGATAGTTTAAGTATGAGGGTATAAACCTATATGATTTGTGTCAAGATCTATCCTTCTAAAAATATAAAACTTCTTAGAAACAAATGTGAAGGGTTTTTTTCCAACTAACTTCATCCCATGAGACTACCGATGCATTGAGGGGCTTATACTAATCAGTCCCCAACTCATGTCTTACACGTCCAATGTATTCCTTATATATTGAAAAATTGATTTAATTAATAAAAAATGTGCCTTATAATAAAATATCTATATTTAATAAATAAAATGTATTTATCAATAATTCCTTAGTTGAGTATAAGAAACAATAATGGTTGTTGACGTTGATGAATAGAAATAATATTGAAAAAAAATTCTTGAGAAAAATAATCATTAAACATTCCACTGTCTCCCATACCACTTTAAAACGTTTGAATCATAATACCCATGAATTAATACCATTAAAATAAATTCATAATATTATGAGAATAATTATATTAATGATATAACATGTCAAAGGGTAGTATATACACCATATAAAATAAACTAGGTGCATAACATTAAAATATTCCTCAATGAAATGAAATTGAGATGAAATCCATTACCTTTAGTCAGACTTGTCACATGTGTATTTAAATTACTAAATGATAAACATATGGTAACTATTTACTTTCTTCATAAATTTTTTCATGTTTATGATTACTTTTATTCCACTTATTATGATGTTGTAAACAACTTTCTAAACAATTAAGTTTATGTTGGGTGTTTTGAACATATTCGGTTTATATGTCAAAATAACTTGGGTAGGTAAACTATGGTCAAAGGGTTCATTATATAAACATATAAAGAATAATAATAATGACATAATTATAATATTTATATATCAATTATAATTTTAAAACCAATAATTAAACATGGTTATTAAAAATGAACCAACGTTACAGTCATGGAGACGGTAGGCCGTATGTACGCATGAGTAACGTTCTCATTTTTCAATGATCATTATAGAAAGAAGGTACATATAATTATACCTTTACCATAATGATAATTACATCATAAATACCATGTCATTTAATCATATATACTTATATATAATTCTTTTTATTTAAAAGGAATTACATCGCGTTGAGGATGTGGTAGTCCACACGTCCACAAACGACGTTATCACTTTTTATTATGTGAAAAGGTTAATAAATAAAATGATATATTATATTTACAGAAAATTAATTATGTCATTAATAACATGTATATGTAATTTATTTATCATAATTTTAATTAAAACCATCCCTAATACATTCCATGTAATGTGTGAACATATCATATGACTTTATAGAGGTGGTAGTCCACACATCCACAAACGAAGTTATCATATTTACACCAAATGAAACACATAAAGGTATGTGTTATATAAAAATTTTAGAAGCATAAAGAAATAATAAATATCATATATATCATATAGAAACTACATGTTCATCATAATTCCCAACCATGAAAGGTGGTAAAGGAAAAATGAACGACATCGTCTCGCAAGGCAGTAGTTCACCATACACAAATGGTAAGTTCATTATCCATTTGATGGAAATGTGTGTAGGTGTAGGTATAAAACTTGACATAAAAACTTCTTAGTATATTTAGGATAATTTTTTATTGTATAATAATGTAATAATAATAATTTAATTGGTGAAGAAACAAATAAAACATAAAATCACATTGAAGTATGTTACTTCTTTTTAGGGTAAATCCTTTTGGTTTGCACCAAAGGGATTTCTAAGGTTTATTTATGAACAATATTAGGCTTCCAGGATGAGGGGAGGGATATTTATAGACTATTTGGGCATATATTGGATCATAAAATGTGGCCTTAGAGGTCTGAGGAAGGGGAAGAGTGAATGCCTTTTTTATAATGGAGGGGGAGTGGCATTCCTGTAAATACCAAAAGGTATACATTATTGGGATGTCTACCTTACCTATTGTGACTCAAATATGAAACAATAATGGATTAAATTGGAATTATGGTCAATAAAAACCTTCACCACACAAAAATATATGAATTTTTATAATTTTTACCCTTAACTTCTATGTTTTCCCAATTTTATCATTTTGGTTTTTATTAAAGTAACAAGTTGTTTAACCTAATTAATTTAACCATTAAGAATAAATTAAGGTGAGATTTATTATAAAATATAGACCCAATTAATTATAAATATTTTATCTAATTTATAAATTAAAAATCCCATGTATGCTGGAAACTAATTTTAACACAAGCGCATGTAACGCACAAAAACTCCGCTTTAACCCAGACCATGCTAACAATGTTTTACTATCTATGGGTAAATATGTTAATTATAAAAGACAAATTGGTCCATGAATGGACCATATTTGATATTTATTAACACTCAAAATTTACTTGGTATAAGATAATATTTTTATTAATTTTAAATCATTTAATAAAATATCATTTATTATAAAATAAAATTAATGTAAATTTTGAAATTATTTATTTAGTTTTAACTTAAAATTATCAAAATATTATTGGAATTAAAATATATTAATTTAACATATGTGTAACATGATATATTTATCTACAAAAATAATTTAACATAATAATCCATTAAATTTACTTTACTTTTAATGTTTTTAGCACCATTTGTTTTATTGAGTTATTAACTAAATAATCCATAAAATAGAATTTGTTAAGAATTTCATGTAATTAATTCATCGATAAAAATTATAGTCAAATTATAATAATAAAAAAAACTTATTTAACTTTAAAAATAATGTTTAAAACCTAAAATATGCTGATTCTTCTATACTATAAATCTTTATAAATGTTAAAGGTAATGAAAATTCTTTTTTTTCTTTTTTCTTAACATATTATATGGGTCACTTTTATGAAAATGTGTCCAAATAAGTAATAAAATTTGAACCAAGAGGGTATAGGGCCAAACTATTAGCATCCAATGAATTTTTGAAATGTTTCTAGGAAATTTTGTCCCTTAAGTTTAAGGTTTAGTCCCTTGTTAAGCTTAATTTTACCTTAATCACTATAATTAATTTTAATTACTTTTACTAATATTTTTGGTCAAAAACTAAGTTGGTATTATTAGAATATAAATATCATACTGATTATAATATTTTATCTCCATTTTTCTAAATTCAATTCACATAATTAGAAAAATTAATTTTAATGATAATCCCACAGACATGGCAAGAAAACGAGTTTTTAAAGTGAAAATGATCAAAAGTTCATTAAGTATTAATATCTAAATTAAATATATAATTGATTCAAATGACCTAAATTATATTAATAGATATAAAATTTATCTATTTTGACTTAAAAAAATTAAAATATTATTTATAATTAATAATTATTTAGATGAAAAGGAAGTTTTCAACTAAAATGCAGAATTTTTCACTATTCACCAAAATAATAAAACTTCTCATAGAAATACCAAAAAATTAATCCTAAGATAATTTCTAAATTTTGATTCAAAAATAATGTTTATTTTTATAAATAAAGTGTATAAAAGTGTCAAAATTTAGTATTAAAATAGGTTCTCCATTAAAAGGTGGTAAAACTCAGTCCTGCATATAACACAAGCTTACTCAGTGTTGTGTGTGGCGTAAGATTAAATTTTTGTGTAAATCATGATAAAAATAAAATTAAATTTATTCTAAAAGGAAAATATTATAAATTTTTTGGGTGTTATATTCTTCCAAAGTTAATTAAATTGCATCCTCATAATTTAAACTTGATATCGGTAATCTACGGTTTTATATTCGAAAATACTAATGTTGGAAAAACCCACATTGTAAATAGGTTTAATAACACATATTCTTAATAATATGGAAAAGTAAATTCTAAGGTCACTACAAAACTAGGTTTTCAAATAGAAGAACATTAGTTAAAACATGGACATAGAAGAAAAATAAAATTACCAAGTTCTGATGGAGAGTGATAGAGAACATATTTAACTGAAAGTTGATGACCAAAAATACATAAAATAGAGGTGTAAAGAGGTCATTTATATCATAAAAATGATGGTAATATGACACTTTTTTTGTTTCAAGATTCAATTCCTATATTTTTAGAATGATTTCACTCTCTAAGGATATACATAAATATATGTTTCCATTTCATAAACACAATATTATCCTTTTAATGAGACTTGAAATATTTCTAATTCATCTATTAACACAGGATACATCATATGGTGAAGTAATATTATAATATGTAAAACCTTTTCCAAAGTTTAATATAAACCATTTCATAAATTGTTATCCTTATGAGCCTTCTAAGTGTTTCAGCATATGCTCTCAAATCATTAATGAAATAGTACTACAGTATAATACTTATACATTTCATAATTCATATAATGAGAACATCATCAATAAAATATTTTTAAAAAATATTTTTTAGATCTAAATAAAAAATTACATTAATCATTCCACTTCAGTTGTGTCAATAGCATAATTTTGACCTTGGTCTCTTAGCTTCTCTAGATGATTGGGTAATTTATTTGCATAGTGAGCCATTTCATTACAGTTAAAACACTTAATATTAGTTTTTTCTTACTTTTATTTGAAATCTATTTCCTAGTGACCCTTTTCTACACGTCTATAACAAACTCTAATTCCATTTTAGCATTTCTAAGGGTGATTGTTTTCATATTTATCACAAGGTGGGAATTTCTCCACTCCCTTATTCTCCTTTAACACATTCCCTTTTTTATGGTGTTCAGAAGATGTATTATTCTCTCGGTATCCTTTGAATACATAGGATCTCAATAATCCCTTCCATATTTTGATATAACATAAAAATATGTCTTTGTATGATGAGGAATTCTAAGAAACCAACTCCCTTCAGAGATTTGGATTAAGACCTTAAAGTAATTGAAAAAACATACACTTCGTGTTGCGTATATAATCCACAACATACTTGGATAACCTTATAAATGGATCTTCATAATCTGAAAAATTTTATTCTTTCTTTATATATAATCTAAGTTACTTCCTCTTCATCTCAATTTGTTGATTATGAGGTAAGTATTTATTGAATAATGTTTCCTTAAAATTCCTCCATCCATAAGTTCTATTTATTATTCCTTCCCAATATTCTGGATCAAAGACCACCATTGATCAATATCACCTTGGAAACAATATACCTCAAGTGAAACCTTTTCCATTTCACTACATTCCAAGGTCATAAATATCTTCTCCAGATACTTAATCCATCTCTCAACTATAATTGGATTAGTAGTGCCTCTAAATGATGGGGGGATTTAATCGCACAAAGTGATCCAACCTAGGTGATTCTGTCTTTGTAATAGGTTTCTCCATTCAAGAAAGGATATTTTTCATAACCTAATTAATCTTCCCTTTAATAGCCATAATTTTATCTATTCCAATATCAATTATATTGGTTTGCTCAGAAAGTCAATATCTATATTTTCCACGTGTATTAATACCATTAATCCTTACAAGTGTTATTTTGAAGAACTGTAATACACTATATTAGATCATAAAACCATAATATATAATTACAAATATGTTATATAACATAACATAAATTTATGCATTGTAATCCTTAGAATCATAAACTTTGGTTTCTTTGGGAACATATTTTCTTTTAAATCCTTTATAATGGCTTGTAAAGAAAATGTGAATTATCCAAAGTGTATCCCCTAGGAGTGTCAAACTAGGTATACTGTAAGGCTAATTGTCGTGTACCAGGTTACACTGAGTTAGTCCCGATACACCTTTTTGGAGTTGTTACCCCTAGGTACATCTGTTCTAGAACCATGTCCACTTGTATTATCCATACATGGATGTATTGCTAGGAATACCCACATAATATCTACCTTACCAAAATTCTATGATTTACTTCAATACTTATCCTCAAAGTATATATTAGGGTTATGTTTTATAATCTATGTTTTTTAAATCTAATTTCCAAGGTTGATGCTAATATTTATCTGATACCAACTGTAATGCCCCAACCCTAGAACCTCAGAGTTGGTACCATAATTTATTACATTGGCATTGATAAAAGATTTGAATCCAAAAGGATCAACTGATTTAATAGGTTAGGAAAACCAAATTACATACATGATATCCATAAGACATTGTTAAAAGAAAATAAAACATGATACATAATAAAATAAAATGAATTACATCCTTGAAAGATCATTCAAATATTTCTTCTTCATATCATGAGTAAAGGAAACAAAATAAGGGTGATCTCAAATTCTTAGTAAGGGAAACTACATCAGAAGAAATAATGAATCAATAAGCATGATTTCATGGTAAATAACTGAGAACATATGCCACTCAATAACCAAATAAGTCATAATCATTATGGAATGAATAAAAAACGATTGAATAATTCCATATAAATAATCACATGATCATAAAACTTGACCATGGATATTCTAAATAATAAAATAATCACAAAGAATAATAATAATAATAATGGAATGCATAATGTTGGATGTTTGCACTGTCAAAATTCATCTCAAGATCGATACTATCAATATCTATTCTCAAGATAGTTTATATCTGTGGGTAGAAAATCATTTGATTTGTTTTTAAGATATATCCTCCTGAAAAATATAAAACTACTTGGAAACAAATGTGAAGTTCTTGTCTCAAAATTAAATTATTATATGAGACTACTGATTCATCAAGGGGCTTACATTAACTGGTTCCCAACCTGTATCTTTCATGTCCAAATCATTACTCATATATCAAATAATATATTAATTAATTAACAATGTTTTTCATCATAAAATATCCATATTTAATAAATAATATGTGTTTATCAATAATTTCTCAGTGTAGGATAAGAAAAAATAAGGGTTGTTGAGGTTTATGAATGGAAATACCATTGAAAAAACATTCTTGAATAAAATAATCATCAAACATTCCAAAGTGTCTCATACCACTTTGAAAAATTTTAATCATAATCCCGATAAAGTACTAACATTAAATGAAACTAATAATATCATGAGAATAATTATATTCATGATTTAACATGTCAACGTAAATTAAATAAACTATATAAAATAAACTACATGTATAACATTACAATATGCCTCAATGAAATGAAATTGAGATGAAATCCTTTACCTTTAATCTGACTTATCATGCATGTATTTATCTTGTTGAATGAAAAACTTATGTTAATTATTTTCTTGATTCATAACCTTTTTCATGTTTATCTTTACTTTTATTCCACTTATTACAATGTTGTACACAACTACTTAAATAATTAAGTTTACGTCGGGTGTTTTGAACATATTCGATTTATGTGTCAAAATGACTTAGGTAGGTCAAATATAGTCAAAGGGGTCATTATATAAACATATAAAGAAAAATAATCAGGAAATAATTATCATATTTATAAATAAATTATAGTTTTTAAACCAATCATGAAATATGGTTATGAAAAATGAACCAACATTATAATGATGGAGATGGTAGGTCGCACATATGCATGAGTAATGTTCCCATTTTTCAATGATTGTTATGAAAATAAGGTAAGTAACATTATATATTTATATAAGAATCATTAAATCATAAATAACTTTTTATTTAATCATATATAATTATTTATATAATTCTTGTGATGTAAAAGGAATTACATCACATTGAAGATGTGGTAGTCCACACATCCATAGAGGATGTTATCACTTTTTAGTGTGTGAAAAGGGTAATAAATGAAATGATATATTATATTTATAAAAAGGTAATTATATCATTAATATCATATATATTTCATTTATGTAAAATATTTTTAATTAAAACCATCCTTAATACATTATATGTAATATGTGAATGTATCACATTGCTTTGAGGAGGCGGTAGTCCACATGTCCAAAAATGGAGTTATTATATTTACAAAAAATGGAACGAATAAAGGTTTGTGTTATATAAAAATTATATAAGTATAAATTCATAATAAATATCATATATATCATATATAAATAATTTTTTCATCATAACTCAAAACCATGGAAGGTGGTAAAGTAAAAAATGAATGACATCGTCTCGCAAGAGGGTAGTTCATTGTACAGGAATGATAAGTTAATTACCCATTTGATGGAGGTTTGTGTAGGTGTAGGTAAAAACCTAAACATAATAACTTATTAGTATATTAAGGATATTTTTTTATTATATAATCATGGAATAATATGAATTTAAGGGATAGAGAAACAAATAAAATATAAAATCACATTGAATAATGTTAAATCTTTTTTGGGTAACACCTTTTGGTTTTCACCAAATGGATTCATTAGTTTGATTTATTCCCAAGGAAAATCTTATATTATGAGTAGAGGGATACTGTGAGACTATTTGGGTAGAGTTTTGATGATCCAAATTTGATTGAGAGGTGTGAGTAATGGGAAGAGAGAATGCCTTTTTATAATAAAGGGGGAGTGGCATTCTTGTTAATACCAAAAATTATACACAATTAGAAGGTATGAATTACCTAATATTCCTATAATATGAAAAAATAATGTATTAAAAAGAAATTATTTTTTATAAAAACCTCTAACATAAAAAAGTGATTTTTTATAATTTTTATTCTTAACTTCAAAGTTTCCCTAATTTTATCATTTTGGTTTTTATTAAAGTATCTAGTTTTCAAACCTAAGTAATTTAACCATTAAGAATAAATTAAGATGATATTTTTTATAAAATATAGACCCATTAAATTATAAATAGTATATATAATATATAAAATAAAAATACCACATTTGTTGAAAATAAATTTTAAAACAAGCACATATAATGCACAAAAACTATGCTTTAACCCAGACTGTGCTAACAATGTTTTTACTATTGTTCAATATGTTAATTATAAAAGATAAATTGGTCCATGAATCAAATATATTTGATATTTATGAATAATCAAAATTAACTTGGTATAATATAGTATTTTTATTAATTTTAAATCATTTAATAAAATATCTTTTATTTTAAAATAACAATAATGTCAATTTTGACATCATTTATTTAATTTTGATTTAAAAAATATTAAAAGGTTATTTGAATTAAAATATAATAATTTCAAATCTATGTAACGTGATATATTTATCAAATAAAATAATTTAACCCAATAATTTTTTAAATTTATTTTACTTTTAATGTTTTACCATCATTTGTTTTGTTGAATTATTAACTAAATAATCTATGTATTAGATTTTGTTAATAAATTAATGTAATTAATTCATCTCTAAATATTATATTTAAATTATCATGATAAAAAAACTCATTTAACTTTAAAATTAATTCTTATAACCTAAAATATATAGCTTATTACATACTCTAAATCTTTATGAATGTTAAATGTAAGGAAGGTTCTTTTTTGTCCTTTTCATTATTTAACTTATTATATGGGTCAATTTAATAAAAATGTGTCCCAATAACTAATAAAATTAGAACCAAGTGGGTATAGGGTCAAACTATTAGAATAAAATGGGTTTTTTACAAGTTTCTTGGTCATTTTTCCCTTAAGTTTGTGGTCTAGTCCTTTGTCAAACTTCAATTTTCCTTAATCAATATAATTAATTTTAATTAATTTTTATAATATTTTTGGTCAAAAACTAAGTTTATATTTTTATAATATAAATATTATATTTTTTAAAATAGTGTATGTCTGTTTTTCCAAATTCAATTAATAAAATTAAAAAAATTAAGTTTAATGTTAATCCCACAGATGTGGAGAGAAAGTGAGTTTTTGAAGTAAAAATGCTCAAAATTTCATTAAGTATTTATATATAAATTAAATATAAAAATGATTCTAATTAACTAAATTATATTAATTCATATATAATTGATCTATTGTAACACTAAAAAAAATTAAAATATAATTTTACATTAATAATTATTTATATGAAAAAGAAGTTTTTAACTATAATGCAGTATTTTTCACGATTCATCAAAAAATAAAACTTCTCAGATAAATACAAAAAAATCACTCTAATATAATTTATACATTATGAATTTAAAAATTAAGTTTATTTAGATAATAAAAATTGATAATAGTGTCAAAATTTAGTTTTAGAATAGGTGCTCCTTTAAAAGGTGGTAAAACCCAGTCTTACATGTAATGCAAGCTAACTCAGTATTATATATAGTGTAAACTTATCTTTGTGTACAAATCATGATAAAAAAAATTAAATTTATTCTAAAAGGAAAATATTGTAATGTCTTGAAGTGTTATAAATTATCATAAGGAATATTAGTATGGTATCAAAGGATTAAATCACTGATATCAAAGAAATATGACTATACAAAATAAATAACTACAATAAATGATATAAATCATTATCCCCCTTTTGGAATTATCAAAAAGAAAAAAAGAAAAAAAATGAAATGAAATAGAAAATAAAATGAATAATAATAGAATTTCCCTTGAAAATCAAATGAAATACAGTTAAAAGTTTTAACAAAAAGTGATAAAAACATCCCTATCAAAGACTAATTGTCTAATCATCAGAGATTTTCAGGATGTGTGGAAGGAATAATTGTTTCTTTTCCTATCCATTTTTCCTTAGCTCAAGGATCAATAATAGAGAATGAATGAACAATAGGAATGGCTGTGGGAAGATCAGTAAAAAAAGAGGCTCTCTGATAATGATTGTCCTTAGATGTTACATTGCCTCTCTCAGAGATAAACTGAATGAGTGGAAGTGAGCTAAAAAGGGTGAATTTTAATTTTTGGTTACACCAGGATATAAGAACTCTAGATTAGAAACTAGAGGGGTTGGGTAAGCAGTAACTGGGATAGAATATTGATCTACTACAGCAGTTCTAGAAACATGCATAAGTTGTTTCATAAGATATATGAAATCCATAATGATATTTTCACCTCTCTCAATATCACTAAAGAAATCATTATTATCTTCCATAAAAAAACTTTAACACTAGATTAATCACCTTCAATTGATTTACTTGATATTTAAAATCCCAAGACACTAAATGAATCATAAGATTCTCAACCATAAACTTAAAATGAGAATTTAGCTCATATGTAGTATATATCTTTGAATGATAATACTTTATAGCATCAGTGCTGGGTTTTATGTAAGAATTAATGTCTTTCATATACTCTTTAATCATCATATGGGAATGATCACTATTATTCTTGAATTTTCTCAAACATTCCTAAGGTTTCAAGGTTCACCACCTGAAGCAGTTCTAATCTCTTCTCTCACAAAAATTATTATCAAATCAACATCAATAGTAGGAGCACTTGATGAATAATCCATGGCATAAAGATTCTCTACCCTCTCAAGAAAGGCATCCATGGAGTCTGATAACTAAGATCTTATCTCCTCTAATGTATATCTCAGAAATTATATCTCATTTTCTAATATTCCATTTTCCACGTATACTTCTCTTATATGAAGCATCATCTTAGGTTGAATATGTTGAATCAAAATCACTAGAATATGTATTGCATCCTTATCACCGATCTTGGTCACTAATTCATGTTGATTTTTCAACAATACACCAAAGTATGAAAGAAGATTTTATCTTAAATAAACCAAGTCACCTCTAATGAAAAAATAAACTGGAACTTAGGGAACAATAAGGTAAGGTAAGGGTGAAGAAGGCTTAGAAAATAGAGGCACATCAGAAGAAAATATTTCCAACTGACCTGCAACATCAGTCTGGTTCACTAAGGATCCATTAAGATCTATTTTTGCTCGAAGATCAGGTCTATCTTCATCAGAATCTGAGTATTCAAGACCAAGTATGACATACCCATGGAATCTTTCTAATTATTCCAGAACTGATTCCACCATACTGACAAAAAAAATTTCATAGGTCTCAATAACTAAAGGATCTGTAGTTGTAGACACAATTACCATAGGTGCAACAACCATATACACATCAAATATCTTCTCAATCATTTTCTTATAATCTGTTGAATGTTCAATAATAGTCTCCTCATTAACCATTTGAACATCATCTGTAGGCTCACTGAGGTATCCACCAATAGTAGGGTCAAATTTATGAATTTTTAAACATGGGGATTCCTCCCATTCAACTGATACTTCCTTGTCTTATCTAGAATCTAGGTCCACATCTTCACCAAGGCTGGGTCTCTCTTCTGATCTAGAGACTGATACTCCTGGAGAAGGGACAAGTTCCTGAGATGTTTCCATATCCTAATCTCTAATGATTTTATCAAGACCATCATAATCTATATCTCTATCACTTTCATTTTCATTTACATTTCCATTTTAATATCCTTCATCTTCCTCATATTCTCTTCCTCCTTCTTCTTCATCCTCTTCATCCTCATCACCATTGTCACCATTTTCATTTTCATCAAAGGATTTGGATGTACTCTTAAATTGATATTCACCTAAAACTTTTTTCCCTTCCTCATCACTACCTTCTTTCAAAATAGATTCCCTAACCACTAGTGTCCTATGAGGGAAGGATAACCATAGGTAATAACTAGGGATATTTTAGGTAAATAAAGGGTAGTACCTTCATCCATATAAAATTCATTTTCCTCATCACTAGAGGCAGCAATCTCCACTTACTCTTCATCAAAATACTAAACAACTTCATCCAGATCCAAGACAAGGTTGACAAGATTTTTTAGTCTAGATAGATGGTCAACTGGATTTAAATCATCATAAAGTCTTTCACTATAATTCAACCATTGATTATTCAAATGATTTCAACTAATTTTCATCCTTTTAAAAATTATCCTAATGATGAAAAATCCTCTATAGTCCACTAATGATTCTTCACTTTGATAAACTAGACCTTTGGATTCTATCATAGCTAAAATAAACTTAGGGTAGATTAAAGAATTGAATCTAGAAGAAAGATTTCAAATTTCCATCATGTAAATCATTAAATATCTACACAGGTTGATCTTATCACCTATACATAGGAGATAAACATATTGATACCTCATAGTTGCAATATCACATTTTCTTGGACAAAGTATATGATGAATGAAATTGAAATGAAACTTGTATTCACCATAAAGTTCAGAGGCAACTAGAATTATAAATATTCCCTTAACAATTAACTCATTTGATAAATCTTCATAGAAAAAATTTCACTATCATTCGGAATGGTTCCTTGATTGTCATTTTCAACTCTTTCATGTATAAATATTAAGCATTTAGCCCATCGTCTTGAAGAAAATACAACCTTGCAGCAATTAATTCCACTTATTACCCAATATTCACATTATTTGAAACTAAACTCAACATACTAATAAAAATAATGTATTAACCTAGGATGGAAATGTCTCAAGTTACTAGAGAACCATTCCACCCTTCCATGGTCTTAGAGAACTTGAAGCACTATCAACTTACCTGATAGTAACCATTGTGGCTGGACTTTTTTTGGAAATAAATTATCTCCTTTCAAGATCAGGATTTATTGGTTAAAAAACAACTAAGAAACTTGATTCACCTTTTTTCCTATTAGAAGGGAATGACTCTTCTAGATAAGACTCTAAAGCTCTTTTCACTCTAACTATGATGTTTGGTTAGGAAGGTTTTGTATAAGGAAAAGGAAGGTTGACAGTCAGGGGAAAGGGTCAAGATAAGGTTTGAGAGAAAGGTGCAAGGGAGGTGATTGTTGAAATTAGATGGTTTCTAATTTTATATCATTTTGGGATTTAGAAATTGAAAATTGAAAAATAGAATAAAATTTGAATCGATTAAAAATTAAATAAATAATTTATAAAGATAAATCCTCAACTACAACTTAAATATAAACAAGGAAAAATTAAAAAAGAATGATGTTTCTAATGGTGTGTAAAATCAATGGTGAGTGAGTATAATGGTCGGTAACTCCAATGGTGGGTGACTCTAATGGTGAGTAAAAACTCCAATGCTGAGTGATTCCAATGGTGAGTAAAAACTCAATGGTGAGTCCAAGAAAATCATACTCAAATAAATTTAAACATGCCTAATTCTTGTTTGATGTAGTTAATTATCTCAGAATTCAAAGGTTTTGTGAATATATCAGCAAGATTATGTTCTTTACCAGTGTATTCAAGAGTGATATAACATTTTTGAAAATAATATATCAAAAAGTGATGTCTTTCATCAATATTATTTATTCTTTAGTGATATACTAGGTTATTAGAAATATTTATAGCACTTGTGTTGTCATAATTTATAGGTAAATGTAAAACTTGATGTCCATAGTCTAGTAATGTGAGTTTCATACACAAAATTTGAGTACACCATCTACATGAAACTCTGCATTTAACTTTATAAGTCAAATAGTGGAACATAATTTTTTTTTCTTACTAAATCATGATATAATAGAATTTCCCAAATTATGACATGTTTCAGAGGTGATTTTTATATCTAAATATAACAAAAAAAATAACATATGAATAAATAAGTCAAATTATTGTCCTCTAGGTAAAATAGTCCTAATTTGGTAGTATATTTGAGGTATTTAAAAATTACTTTTACAGTAACTAAGTGTGAATCTTTTGTGTTTTCCTGAAAAAAAGCACACATACACACACTAAACATAATGTCAGGTCAGCTAGCTGTTAAGAAGGGAAGATTTCCAATCACACCACTATAACTGGTTTGATTCATTGATTTCCCAGCTTTATTAAGATCCAACTTAAATGTGGTACTCATGGGAGTTTCACTACTATTAGTTCTATACAAACCAAAAATGTTTCAAAAATATTTTGTATATTTACTTTTTTTAAAAATAATTCCTTATTTATTTTGAAAAATATGAAAATGAAGAATGAATTTTAGTTTACCCATTAAACTCATTTCTAATTCATTTTGCATCATTTTTGAAAAATTAATACATAAAGAGTTTTTAGAAAATCCAAAAATAATTTCATCAACATAATTTTGAACAACTGAAATATATTTTTAAATAATTTTTATAAATAGGGTAAGATCAGTTATCCATTTTGAAAATCCTTTTAAAATAAGAAAATAGGTGATATTATCATACCAAGATCTATGAGATTATTTTAAACCATATAAAGCTTTTTTAACATGAGAAAATGATTTGGAAAATGAGGATTTTGAAATATAGGGGGTCTTTCAACAAAACCATCCTCAACTATATACCCATTTAAGAATGAACTCTTGACATCCATTTGATATAGTTTAAAATATAGATGTGATGGCTAGGAAAGAAGTATTCTAATGGATTAAATTATTACTACATGTGAAAATATCTCTTCATAGTACATTCCTTCTTCTAGACTATACCCTTGTGCAACTAGTCTAGCCTTATTCATTATTATTGTGTAATATTCCTCAACCTTGTTTCTAAACACCCATTTAGTGTCTATAGTAAAGGTGTATTTGGGTATATCAAAAAGTTTACAAACATTATTTATTTCAAACTAATTAAGTTCTTCTTGTATATACATTAATAAAAATTCTTCATTAATTGCATTGTTGATGTTATTTGGTTCTAGTTGAGATAAGAAATCTTGTTGTTCAATTTGGTTTCTTAGAGAAGCTCTAGTTTATTTACCTCTATCTAGGTATCTAACTACAACATCTGAAGGATGGAATTTAAGAGTCCAAACAGCTCTTGAAATGGAAGTTCAGGTCACCTTAGGGTTCTTTATAGATTCAAGTTTAGGCTCTTTATGTTCCTTAGAACTGGATGATTTCAATGCATGTTTTACAGTAGAATCATAAGGTTTGGAATTTAATTTCAAAGTGGATAAATCAACCTTAGGGTTTTATAAATAGGTCGTAGGATCATGTGGATCTTTATCTTCAAATTTGATGTGAACATACTCTTTAAAAATCTTTGTTCTATTGATAAAACTAGTAAGATTCACAAGAGGTTGAATAACCCAAGAAAATTCCTTCATCACTTTTGGAGGCAAACTTGTCAAGATTATTCTTAGTATTAAAAATAAATACTTTGCAACCAAAAACTCTAAAGTAATTGATCTTAGGATTTTTATTATTATAAAGTTAATAAGGTATTTTCTTTATGATATTTCTAATTAAAAATATATTTATTATATATCAGGTTGTATTTATGGCCTCTAAATAAAAGTAAACAGGTAAGTTATATTCATTGAGCATAGTCTGGGATATCTTTTGTAGTGCTCTATTTCTTCTTTCTATAGCTCTATTCTACTGAGTGGTCTTAGGAGAAGATAATTTATGACAATATACATTTTATCAGTAGAAGTATTCAATATCTTTATTCTCAAAATCATATCCATGGTTACTTATTATGGTCTTAATTCTAAGTCCATTTAAGTTTTCTATAGATTTATCATACTTGGTAAAATAAGAACAAGATTCACTTCTATGAGATAAAAAGAATATCCAAGTATACCTAGAAAATTAATCCATATATACATAGACATATTGGTTCCCATTTAACCTAGAAACTTTTTATGGTCTAAATAAGTCCATGTGAACCTAATTAATAGGTTGAGAAGTTAAATTTTCTTTCTTTAATTTAAAATAAAGCTTGTGTTGTTTCCCTTTTTAATAGGGGTAACATACTTTTTCATTTGGGAATTCAAGTTTGGGTAGATCCCTAAATAACCATTTCCTAGTAATATTTCTAAGTGAGTGAATGTAAAAGTGGCATAATATACTATTCCAAATCCAATGTTCTCTATGAAAGGAAACTTAAGTAGGAAACATTTTTGAGAAATCAAAGACTCAAGATTAATAGGATATACATTCTCATTTATCAAAGTAGTAAACACTAAATCATTTTTATAATTAAAATAATTAAATGAATTGTAATCAAACATTACATGAAAACTATCTTCACATAATTGTGAGATACTAAGAAATTTATATTTGAAACCATCAAAAATAGTAATTTAGAAATTAAAAATGAATCGATGTTACCAATTTATCCTAAGATGATGATCTTTCCTTTAGCATTATCACAAAAGGTGAAATAACCACCATAAAACTTTATCAGGCACTTGAATATTGAGTAACTCCTTTCGTATTCCTAGAAAAGATGCTATCCAAGTACCATAGACTCCTACAAGAGATCTTCAAATAGATTTCCTATAAAAAAAGTTAATACCAAAAATTATTTTGGTAACCTAATTTTCTTGGGTCCAGATATATTAGTGATTAAATCCATAGGAACCCACATGTTATTAATGGGTTTTTTATAAGCATAATATAAACTTTTTTAAATAAAAATGTTTTTAATTACATTATAAAAATTAATAGATATATAATTACTCAAATTAGACTTGGGAACAAATGTTCTCTTAACAACTCTTCTCTCTCCAGGTTAATAACCTATACCTATAATATATTTTAGAGAAATTTTTTCTCCTAGAATTTGAGTAAGTGTTTCTCTTCCATTTTTGAATATTTTTAATTTTTTCATAAGTTTATCATTTGAAATTTTTAGTTTACAATTTTCTTTCAATAGTTGTGTATTCTTTTCTTTTTATACAACAATACAAAACTTAATATTAGCATATAAAACGTGTTGTTTCTTAATAATGATATATTTTTATTTGAGTTCATTAAAAGTTTATTAAATCATATTATAATACTGAAATATTTTTTATTTTGACATGTAATCATTGTTTTCATTTTTAGAGTGTTCATAATTGAGTATAGATGATATATTAGGTACCTCAGAAACATTTTTCATGAAGCACATGTTGCCTCTATCAGGTTTCACTTCATAAGGTGAGTTAGAGTCACTAGAGCTATCCTAAGAGGAACTCTATGTGGATTTCATGGATTTATTATACTTTTTTTCATTATCCACATGTTTCTTTTTATATTTCAACTAGGGATAGTCATCCTTAAAATGTCATTTTTTCTTACCATCATAGTATGTAATCTCATTTGAGTTGTTATCTCTCTTCCAATAATTTTTCCAAGTTCCTCTACTATCATAATTTCCTTTGTATCTTAGTTTCCTAAATAATTTATTCTTCTTGTAGAATTTATTAAATCCTATATCGAGATGGTTTATTTAATCATCATTATCCACTGGTGATTCATCCTCACTGGATCTTTCAACTTGTACCTTTTATTTATTTTTTTGTTTAGATGCATTAGACTTGATAGCAAAAAAATTTCTCTTTGGTTCATTATATTCCTCATGATTAACATTAAGTTATTACTAGTACATTGTCACATTACCAATAAATTTTTTAATAGGAAGTTTATTGATGTCATAGGATTCCCTTATTGAAACAAATACCCCTTTCCATATCTCTGGAATACATCTCAATAGTCTCATAATATAGTCCTTATCTGACACTATATTCCCCAAGGATCTCATTATATTGACTATCTCATTGAACCCGAGACACATATTAGAAAACAGTTCATAATGTTTTATCATTAAAGTATTATATTTAATTGTGTAAGTGTTCAATCTCATTTCTTTAACATTAGTAGTTCCTTCATGTGAGATATCTAGAGTATCCCAAATATCAAATGAAATTTTATAAGCAGATATCCTATTGAATTATTCATATTCTAAAGAAAAATAAAGAGCATTCGTGGTTTTTTAGTTATTATGTTTAGTGGAATTAGCCTATGTAACTATAAAAATTGCATGTAATTCATATATATCATCTATAGAAGTCCAAATTTCAAAAACCATACTTTCTATAAGAATTTTCATCATAATTTTCCACTAGAAATAATTATTTCCATTAAATAAATTTGGTATGTTGGTAAAAGTACATCATTATCTATTATACATTTAAATAATTAAATTTATAAATGATAGAAATTTAAAATAATTAATACATAACCAAAAATCATAGTTTAAAAGTTTTGAAAACCCTTTGATACCAAATAATGGTCAGAGTGAGTATCTCAGTAGGGGGGGTGACTTGAGTACCCAATAAAAATTTATTTCTAAAATGGGTTTAAATAAAATCCCCCAGTTTAATACCCTATTTAACCAAAATATCATATCAATATACTTTCTAATCTTTTAAAATATTTCTCAAATATTTATTAGGTCTCAGATAAAATAATTATGAAAACTACTTTAAATTTTGAAATCAATTTACTTAACCAAAGCCATATATAAATACTAATTAATATTAACTATCAAAGTTTTGGTTTTTTTAGTTTAAAATAGATTCATTTTAAAGAAAAAAACACACAATAGAATAAAATACAAGAGCCTCAATCTCAAGATGAAACCTAATTATCTTCACTTGGAAATAACCTAATTCAAAGAATATTATATAAAATAATCTTTGATTCACTACCTAGATTAGATGTACAACAAAAGATCTTTCTAAAACACACAAGGACCTCTTCCATAATACCCATGGGAATGAAATAAATATGGGCCACACTGAGACCTCTCCCACAACACATGGGAAAATAAGTAAGAGAGTTTGTGAAGATATATAGTATCTACAATTATAGTACAAGAGATTGTGTACATGTTTAGAATATAGAGTAAACACACAATTCTCATAATATAAATAAAATAAACATAAAGAACACATAAGGGTGTGAATAAAATGTTGTTTCTATGTTATATAAACTCTAAATATTATGACTCCTTGAGTTTAGCTTGAGTGGTATCTCAAGTTGAGTTTCAAAAATTTGTAGTATAACATAGTGTCATAAACTCTTTTGTTCTGATTGCAGGAAGTAGTTTGCGATTTAAATGTGATTCACTTATTATATAGTTGATCATTGGTAAATATTCTTTGTGTAATTCACACAACACATCAATATTCTTATGATCTTTAAATGATCAGCTCCATCTCTCTTCATATGTTTGTGCTCTCAATGTGTATCACTTGTCTATCTATCACATGTTCATGACGGAGTATGCTACTTATTTTAATAGCATCATGTGGGAAGAATCATCTGGATCTTCTACACCTTTTACTGGATGAATAACATGTACTTTAATGCATCTTTATAAAATAATTAAGAATAATCATTAAAATATGTTTTGACATTAAATTTGATAATATAGATATTAGAAATATTTAATTAAAAATAAACTAAAATAGTGATGGTGATTATTCTTGAATGTTGAGGAAATATATGGAGGTGACATGAGATAGTGATGAATTAGGTTAGTCAGGATTCATGAGAAAAGTGCCTTGTCTTGGCAGCAGGTCATACCAACACTTTGAAAAATTTCTATTCTGATAGAAAGTCATCTTTAATAGTGACTCTTTTTTATAGTAGGTGTTTCCAACAATTTATCAAATTTATAGTTCAATGATGATTCATTCTATGGTGGTGATTCTTTACCATAATTAAACAAACATCCATTGTAGTGGTGACTCATAGTTGATGGTAGGAGCTTCCTGTATGAAGACAAATTTTCATACTGATGGTGAGTTGTCCCCAACGGTGAGTCATTTCTGGCGGTGACTCAGCCTCGATAGTGAGTCATCCCTAGAGGTGACTCATCTTTAATGGTGATTCATAATTATCCAAATTTCATCAATCTGCCTTATAAGGTAAAATGATACCATAAAACATAAAATTCATTAATATCATAATAAACCTGATTTTATGATCATTAAAATAAGAGTGCAGACAAACTCAAATCATATTAGAAATATTTAAATATTCTTCAACTGTAAAAACACTTATATTTAATAAAAATTTATTCATAATTTATTTCATAAAATTACATTTAATAAAACTCATAAGATCAATAAGTCTAGTGTCTTTGGAAATTAAGTACATTACATAACAATTTAAAATAGAAAAAACACAGTCTTTTTTAAAAACTTCCTTAACATGCTTGAACTTAAACCTACATGGGATAAACTGGGGACATACATAAGAAATGGGTGATCTATAAATACTAGTATGGTAATAAACAAGGTATAAAATGAAGAAGATAATACATGTTAGACAATAGGCATATCAATGGGTCATAAAAGAAACATGAATAATAAGTCATGATATAACATGATAATCATGAAGGAAACATGGGAAATGTGATAACATATTAAAACAATACATCATAAACATAGGTCAAGAATAAATACCAATAAATCATAATGAAAATGTCTCATAAAGGAATAAGGTTCAATCCTTATCCAAACACGACATCTCATGATACTAAACATTACTCAATGCATTGGAGTGCTATACAGTTCTGGGCACACCCATCACTTTCATTTCATTATCATGATTAAGTGTGCCACATATATTGTACAACATGGATTCATTCATCATCATAATTTATTACATGATCAAGTAATGTAGAATAAATATATTTAGTTACCAATTAAAATAATTATAAGTGTATAAAAATGAATACCCTTGATAGGAAATGGGCATGGTATTCACTACACAATGGTTTTGGCATGGAAAATCATGGTGAAATTCCGACAGCACAACGACGTCACTTAAAAATTTATAAAATGGGTTGATGAGAGAGAAACGAGTCTATCATAATTTGAAAATAAAATGGTAATTAATAGAGATATATAAAATTATATCCCATCAATATGAATTGAAAATAGGATACATAAGATAGTAAAGAAACTTTAATAAAGAAGAGAAGGTGGGGATCCCTTACTTGAGTGTGTGGATCCAAATGCTTGGAAGGGAATTCTTATGAGATTGGGGGTGACTTGGGAGTAATATATAGAGAATATGGAATAGTAAGGACATTATAAAATGTTTTTTTAGTGAAGGTAAATAGGATATTTGGTTGGTTTATAAAGGAAAAGAGTGGGTATTTATTTAATATTTTTCAAACTTAGGTTTTGGACTCTGTATAATAAAATAACCAAATCCACAAAAATTACCATGGTTTTTCCTATGGTTTCTATAAAATGGGACTGTTTTAAATTATTTTATAAGGAAGAGGGACTAACTTAATAAAATAATACCCTTTCTTATGTGGAGGTGAGTCATACTCTTAAAGATATGATTTTAAAACATTAAAATATATTAATGGTTTTGGAGGATTCATAATGGATTTGTAAAATTAATAAAATAAACCTGAAATAAAATTATTTTAAATTTAAAACATATATTTAGAGTTGGATACACTTTATAGTATTTATTAATTCACTTTTGGGACATTATGATGTCATAATACACAAAGTATATTAATACGGTATTTGATTTTTAACCAAAATATTTATTATCTCAGAAAATTATGAAAAATTCACCATTGGATAATTTAAATGTTATGATTCCAAAAATAATATTAATTTTATATAAATTATTTTATAAATATTTTTATTTTCAGTTTTAATATAAGAATCGACATTTATTTAGAATAGCCAGGTTTTTGACAATAACATTTTTTGAACCCTTATAAAAATCACATTTGACTTCATAAAAATTCTATGATAATTTATATTTAATTAAAATTATTTAATAATAATATTTTATTAAAATATTATATATTTAAAAAACCATTAATTCATCAAAATAAATTATTTAATTGAATCTTAATATTATCCAAAAATACAATTTTTGTTTTATTGTATCAAAATAAAAATCATTTGTAAAGTATCAATAATAGGATGAAAATATATTTATTATTCTCTAAAAAATAATTTACATATTCATATTTATAGGTTCATGATACATATCTTTTAATACACCAGAAAACACCCTAAGGGTAAGTTGTGTGACCAATAGTCTTTCATGGGTGGTTCAATGTACATGGTTTGGGCTATGATCTCGATGATCTTGAAATTATCATGTAAATGGTTTCACTCATTATTAAGTTATTAGATCTCATATTAGTCTTGGTCAAGGTAAAAGCTGATATATTCTATTTCCATTAGTATCTATGATAAATGGGCTTCATTGGATAGGATCATACTCGTTGAGGCCATCACTTCATTTGTCTGCATCAATTGGATTTGTTAAAACCCTATATTTATACTAATAATGTGATCACTGTTCAATGAATATATTATCAATGGAAAATATTCTTAACAGTCTTTTAAATCCAATTGGATATAATAAAAATAAATAAGTGCATTTTATTTCTATAACCATATTACTTAATAATACATTTAATTAAAATAAAAAGAGAATTTTATTTATAATAGTTTGGGTCGTTATAATCTTCCCCCATTCAGAAATTTAACCCTAGAAATTTTCTTTTCCCACTTTAAAATAAATGAGGGTAACTCTATTTCATCACCTCCTCTAGTTCCCACATTTCTTCTCCAAACTTGTGGTTTCTCCACAACACATTAACTAGGTACATTGTCTTATTTTGTATAACTTTTTCTCTATGATCTATGATCTCCACTAGCTGCTCCTCGTAGAAAATTTCATTCTACAATGGTACCAACTTTGGATTGAGTACATGTAAGTGGTCTAATATATGCTTTATTCATATGGATACATGGAATACATCATGTAATTGAAATTGGTTAAGTGGGAGTGAAATTTGGTAGGATACTACTCTGATGAGATCAAGGATCTCAAAGGGGATGATGTATCTTGGACTGATATTTCCCTTATTATAAAGTCACATCACTTTATTCCATAGAGATATATAGAAGAATATCATGTCTCTAACATCAAACTCTAGGTATCTTCGATCATTGTGATCATATCTCTTTTGTCGACTCTAAGCAGCTTTGATTTTTTACCGAATCGTCTTAACCTTGTCTACAATTTCCTCAACCATTTTAGGATCTATAATTTTTCATTCCCCAACTTCATCCCAACATGCAGGTGTTTTGTAACTCTTCTCATAAAGGGCTCTATAGGGATCCATTTGGATGCTCGAGTAGAAACCATTTCTATAAGAAAAATTGACCAGAGGTAGATGCTAATCATATCCTCCTTTGAAGTCAATTGAGTATTATCTCAACATGTCCTCAATTGTCTAGCTAATTCACTTATATTGTAAATTAGTTTTAGGATGATAGGATGTACTAAAGTTCATATCAGTATTTAGAGCATGTTGGAGACTTTTCCAGAACTTGGAGGTGAATCTTGGATCTTTATCAGATACAATCGATAGTGGTACTCTATACATCCTCACCACTTCTTTGATGTATATTCATTCATGTTAATCTAGTGAGAAGTACTCTTGAATCAAAATGAATTGTGCAGTCTTTGTAATATTATCCACAATAATACAGATAGCATTGTTTCCTATGGATGCCTTCAGATGTTCGATGACAAAGTCCATGGTGATGTTTTATGATTTCCATGTTGGTATGGGTAATGGTTTCATCATCCTCATAGATTTTTTTCCATTACACATTCAATTGATGAAATATAAGAAATCTTGATGTATATTCTATAACCTCCTTATTCATATTGTCCCACCAATAGTGTTTTTAGTGATCTCAATACATCTTTGTGCTTCCAGGATGGATATAGATGGTTTATCTATGTGAATCTTCCAAAAAACCCTTCTTTAAATCATGATTTTACGTTATAAATAGTCTTTACCCAAATCTCACAACACCTTATTTATTAACATTAAACTCTAAGTATTTCCCTTTTCCTATAGTTTCCACTTTCTTTTGGATTCCCACATCATCTATTTGGGCATCCTTTAACCTATTCAGAATAGATGGATGAGAAATAATTTGTGAAAGGATTGATGATGTTACTTCATTTATGATTCCCATGTCCATCCTTTCCAAATCTAATAAGATTGTATCCCTCTCAATTCTCATAAATGATAGAATTATTGGGTCCTTTGTACTTAGATATTTTAACAATTTATTCACTTTCCCAGGATGGTAATGAATTGAGTAGTCATATTACTTGATCATCTCTAACCATCGTAGTTTGCACATATTCAGATCTTTCTATGTGAATATATACTTGAGGCTTTTGTGATCCGTATATATTTTACACTTCTCTCTAAAGAGATAATTCTTCTTGATTTTGAAAGTAAATATCAATGTAACTAACTATAGATCATGCATTGGATAGTTTTATTTGTGAAATTTTAACTACCTTGAAGCATAGTCTATGACTTTTTCATTTTTCATTAACACACATCCCAATCCCATATTCAAGACATCACTGAATACTACATAAAAGTTATCCACTTGTGTGTAGTGTGAGCATAGGGGAAGTGATAAGCCTCATTTTCATCTCATTGAAGCTCTATTCACATTCATCATTCTTATAAAACTTGACTCCCTTATGAGTTATCTTGATTAAAGGGTTTTATAATCATGAGACGTTTCTCACAAATCGATGATAATACCCATATAATTCAAGGAAAATAAAAATATCTATAAAAATGTTGAGATTGGCCATCCTTAAATTGTTTCTATCTTTTAAGGGTCCAAAGATATCCAATTACTTATGATGATATTCCCCAAGAATGAGAATTCCTTCAACCAAAACTCACATTTGTTGTACTTGGCATAAATCATCTCCTTCCGTATGGTCTTTATCACCATGTTAAGATGATCATACTTACTTTTGAAGTATATTATAATATTATCTATAAATATTACCAAAAATTTGTTGAGGTAATATCTAAAGACTCTATTCATCAATCCCATGAAGATTAATGGAGAATTAGCGAGTCCGAATAGCATTACTATGAACTCATAGTGCATGTACCTTATAGGAAAAGGAGTCTTGGAGATATCCTCCTTCTTCAACCTAACTTGGTAATATACTGACTGTAGATCCACCTTGGAGAATTATTGTGATCCACATAGCTGATTGAACAATTCATCAATCCATGGTAGTGGATACTTGTTCACTATTGTGATCTTGTTGACCTCGCGATAATCAATGCAATGGCGTATTGACCCATCATTATTCTTGATAAAGAGGACTGGTGCACCCTATGGTGAAGTAATTGGGTGTATGAACCATTTATCTAGATTTTATTTTAGTTGTTTCTTTAAATTTTCATGTTCCAAAAAAATAATTCTATACAGAGTCTTGGATAATGGTAACATCCCAGGTATAAGCTCAATTTAAAATTCAATGTCTTAGCTAGGAGCAAGACCAAGAAATTCCTTAGGAAACACATCATTGTATTCCCTCACAATGGTCATGCATTCAAGGATGATATTTTCATTAGAATTAATAATTTTAGATAGATACGCTAGATCATAGGGAAATAATATCCATGCTTGAGATTTTTGTGCTAAAGAATATTCATCCTACTCCTTACACTTGTATATAATCAGGGGACGATTCTCAATATGAATGTTGATTTCCTTCTCATGGAAATTTATATTGGATCTATATAGGTAAAGACAATCCATGCCTAAAATTTCATCAAATTATACCAAATGGAGTATTAAATGGTTTACTGGGAAATTTATCCAAAAAAAATGATAGGGGAGGAGTTATATACTTAAGATCTAATAATTTCCCCATTTTCTGTTTTCAACGACAACTCTATTTCCATGTTTGAGGTGGTGTTTGAATAGTTATAATAAACATTCATTATATTAAGAAATGCATAGAATTATAATAAAAAAAGCACATTCACTATTCTTATATGAATAACTAGAATACTTATCCCCACTTCATTTTTGGGATCCACCCTGGTGGTTGTGATAGAAAAATACCTCCCTTGTTGCCTTATAGGTTTTTGGTTGTCTCTGAAAACTCTTGGATTAGTGAATTGATTAGAAAAGTGCCTCAATAAATTGAAGCTAAAGTAATTAAAAATGTGCCAAGGGTTGACAGGAGAATTAATTTCATCCATCACATTAGTGGGTTTCTCCTTTCATTAATTACTATTTATAGGTGTTCTTCCTTCCCACACATAAATTATTTCCTCATTCCCTATAGTCAATTTCTGGGGTACTTCTTTCTCCATATCTGACAAGTGGTATTTTGAGATTTATTGGAACTACTAGATTTCTCCATCAGACCGCTATAATTAAACTCTACTTTCTTCTTTTTATCCCCATGATACCCTTAAGATTCGCTGATATCCATTTTGACTTTGAGAGAACATCAGACAATTTCATCAAAGCTATAAAAGTCACAGATTGCTAGTTCTTTTTGTAGACTAGGTTTTAACCCACTAAAGAAGCGGCCAAGCTTGAATTCGAGCATAAAGAAAAATCTAGAGACATGTATTGCAAGTCTTGTGAAGTTTTCCTTGTACGCCATGGTAGATTCTTCATATTTTGGCTTGAGGACAAGAAAATAAATTTCCATTTTAAGTCAGAGAGTGTAAGAAAAATATTTATCAACTTTTTTTCTAGAATTACTTCCACCCGATCACTTCAATATCTTTATCATGCTTCGTATTCTTGATCAATGTCCACCACAGATCATCTTCTCCCTCCATATGATAAACAAATATTATAACCTTATCTTGATTGGAATATTGGAGGATGGATAATATCTTCTCAATGGAGTTGATCTATTGTTCCATGATTAAGGGATCAGAAAATCCATTGAAATTTAGGGGCATTTGTCACACGAGGGACTCAATTGAAATTTTTTCTTTCTTAGGGGGACTTGGGAACTCCTCTAGATCTATATTTCTATTCAGAACCTGTGTTATCTAAGAAAGTATTGTCACAAATTTTACGATTCTCGCTCCTATTGGGTTGGGCATCTCATTGGGGTTGTCATCACATTGCCCGTCGCATTGGGTTTTTACCTAATTAATTCTCTTTCCAGACATTGGATAGAATAAATGGAAAATTATGGATGATTATTTTTAAACTATTAAACACATAAATGTGGAATCCAATGACATTAAAGGGATAAATTATAAATTACATTTATTTCTTTAACTTATTAATTTCTAAGATTCAATCTATGTTATCCGTGATATATTTTCTAACATATATTCTTCTTACCTTAATAATGGTTTGTAATGAAATTGTGATTGTACCAAATCATATCCCCCTGAGTTTTTCAAACTAGGTGCACAGTAAGGCTTGTTGTCGTGTACCCAATTACACCGAGTCAGGTTCGACACACCTTGTTAGAGTTATTACCCATAGGTGCATCTAGGCAAGATCCGCATCTAATTTTAGTATCTAAACTGGGATGTTTTTGATTGATAAACCACTTGATCTATATTTACAAAAATTTAAGGTTGTTTTCTTTTATTTGGTATTATCCCTAAGTATTTTAATAAATTCTTCTAATCCTAATCCCAAAAATAAAAAATCTTTTCCTTTGATACCAACTATAACAACCATTCTCTTTAATACACATTAATTCATAATTTATTATATAAAATTACACTTAATAAAACCCAAAAAGATCTATAATTATAGTGTATTTGAGAATTATGTACATTACATAATAATTTTAAAAAAAAATATCACCTTTATTAAAAACTTCTTTAAAATTCTTGAACATAACACATCATGGGATAACCTGGGGGAAAAAAGAAAGGGATGACCTGTAAATCCCAATAAGGGAATAAAAAGTCATAAAATGAAGAATATAATACATGTTAGACAATAGTCATATCACTGGGGCATAAAATTAACATGAATAATAAGGCATGATATTGCATGAAAATCACCAAGGAAACATGGGAAATGTGGAAACATTTTAAAACATTGAATCATAAACATGGGTCAAGGATAACTGCCAAGAAATCATAATGGAAAAATTACCATAAAGTAATAAATTTCCCTACCTATCCCAACATGATGCCTCATGAGACTAAACATTACCAAATTCATTGGAGCGCTATATAATTCTGAGATAACCTGTCACTTTCATTTCATTCTCATTATTAAGTGTGCGATGTAGATCATACAACATGGATTCATTCATCATCATAATTTATTCCAAGATAAAGGAGTATGGAATAAATACATATAAGTCCTAATTAAAATAAGTATAAGTTTATAAAGTTTAATACCCTTGATAGTAAATGGGTTTGGTATTCACTACATAATGTTTTTGGAATAGAAAATCACGGTGAAATTTTTGCATCATAACGACAACACTTAAAAATTTATAAAATGGGTTGACAAGAGAAAAATGGGTATGTAATAATTTGTAAATAAAATGGGTAGTAATAAGTACATGGAAAAATCATATCCCAACATTAATAATTGGAAAAAGATGGCATAAGATAATAAAGAAACTTTAATGAAGAAGAAAAGGTGAGGATCCTTTACTTGAGTGTGTGAATCCAAATGCTTGTAAGGGATTCTTGAGAGAATACAAGAACCTTATAAAGATTATAGATATGATAGGGAAGATTAATGATGTGATCCAAGAATTTTTAATGAAGATAAATGGGATCTTGTGTGGGTTTATATAGAAAAAGAGTGGGGATATCTTTAATATTTTTCAAACTTAGGTTTTGGACTCTATATAATAAAATAACCAAAACCAAAAACCTTCCCATTGATTTTCCCATGATTTCTACCAAATGGGAGCATATTGAATTATTTTATAAGAACAATGTCCGAAATTAATAAAATAATACCATTTCTTAAATGGAGGTGAGTCATACTCTTAAACAAATGATCTTAAAACCTTAAAATATATTAATGGTTCTAGAGGATTCATAATGGATTTATAAAATTAATAAAATAGACTTAAAATCACATTATTTTAAAGGAGAAACATATATATTTTTATAGATATTATTTATAGTATTTATTAATTCACTTTTGGGTTATTATGATGTCATAATACACAAAGTATATTTATACGGTATTTAATTTTTACCTAAAAATTCAACTATCTCATAAAATTATGTAAAATTCATAGTTGGATAATTTATATGCACTAATTCCAAAAATAATATTTATTTTATCTAAATAATTTTCTAAGTATGTTTATTTTTAATTTTAAAATAAATATCGACATTTATTGAGAAATGTGAGCTTTTTTTTGACAATAATAGTTTTTGAACCCTTATAAAAATATCATTTGACTTCAAAAAAATTATATGATCATTTATATTTAATAAAAATTATTTAATAATAATATTTTATTAAAATACTATATGTTTCAAAAATCTATTAATTCACCAAAATATATTCCTTAATTGAATCTGTATATTATCCAAAAATACTATTTGCGTTATATTGTATAAAAAATCATTTTGTAATGTATCAATAATAGGATGAAAATATATTCATTATTATATAAAAAAATAATGTACATATTCATATTTATCGGGTCTTGATGCATACCCTTTCAATACACCAGCAAATTCCCTAAGGGTAAGGTGTGAAACTGTGGGACTTTTATGGGGTGGTTCGTTGTACATGGTTTAGGTCGTGATCTCGATGAGCTCGAACTTCTCCCATAAAAAATTCCACACATTCTTAAGTTTTTAGATCTCATATTGGTTTTAGTTAAGGTAAATTCCCATATATTTTATCTCCCTTAGAAGCTTTGATAAATGGGTTTCATATTGTACGATTCTACTAGTTGAGGTCATCACTTCCTTTGTATGTATCAATTGGATTTGTTAAAACCACATATTTATACTAATCAAATGATCGTTGTTCAAAAAATATATCATCAATGGTAAAGATACTTAATGGTATTTTAAATAAAATTAAATATAATAAAAAAAGGAGTGCATGTGTTTTTTATAACCATATTACTTAATAAAACATTTAATTAAAATAAATGGGCAATTTTATTTATAACAGTTCAGTTCGTTACACCAACCATATCAAAATGATTATCAAATAACTTGTAGAAAATATGAACTTAATTGAGCACTTAATTGATCTTATATCACCAAAATTTATTTCTATTTTATTAAAAATGAACCAATTCATTATAAATAGTTTTTTGATGATTTAATAATAAATTTTATACATATATTAACTATGTTAAAATCTAGTTCCTTCAAAAATAATCATCATCTAAGTGAATATTTCATGTATTTTAGTTGTTTTCAAGATTGATAAGACAAATATTGATCCAGTTTCAATATCATTTAATCTTATCCAACTCCACATCATATTTATAAATTCATTATATTTTTCAATATCTATATTTCAATAAACTAAATTGAAACTATAAACTATTTAAATCTTGCATCACCAGTTTTCTCATTTTAAAATGATTTAACTTTAATTCTATATATCAAAAAATCCATTAGTAGTAGTGTAACACCATAATATTTTTATGTTTCATAGCGCATTTAACATGCAACACCGAACTTAAAAGACCCATGATATATATTACCATTATAACCAAGTTGTTAAATTAGTTGGTATGAATAGTACTAACTACTTTATGAATTATATATATATATGTCTCACTAAATATAAATTTTTGATATTTTTTTATTAAATAATCAATCAATTTTTAGTAAAGTGATTTCATTATTTAAAAATATATTTTCTTCAAAAATGATTTTTTATTGCTTTACATGAAAAGAATGTTATAATCAGTTTTTTAAAAATTTTATAAAATTAATTTGATAAAATTAAATTCATTTATTTAATAGGAATATTAAAATTTACTTTGGGTGAAATTTTGGGATTTTTAGAAAATATGTTTTTCTGTAAATAGTGAAAAATATTGATTTTTGTAAAAAGTCTTTTATATTTAATAAATAAAGTAATTTAAAAGACCCAATATGTTTTGTATATATTTCCATGTAACATAATTATTGTTTAGTTAAATTTAATCCAATTAATTAATTTTGAATCAAATTTATATTGGTTTTTAGTATAAGTTTTTTTTGGGTTTAAAAATGGGTTTTTCTAAAAACTATTTTAAAAAGAATAATGTTTCTCCAGTATATTTAATTAAAATATTCCTTAATGGGGATTTTTTTAAATTAAGTGTATATATTATATATTATTAAATATTAACTTATTTTCATAAAACAATTTTTGTTATTTTTAGAGTTAATATAGATTCGTCTTTTTCTCAAAAAAACACTCTCCTTAAAAACTCGTTGTGTCGTTGCTTCTGCAAGATTAATTTTAAATTAAATTCTTCTTATTATTATTATTATATGAGTTTAATTTTTAACACCCAAATATTTTATGGTATGTATATTTTAAATTTAATATATTAGATAACTTATGTTTCATGCAACACTGAGCTTAAATGATCCACGATATACTGTTAAATATTAACATAATTGTTGAAATAGTGATGTGACCGTTAGAAATAGTAATCTAGAAATTAGAATAATAATATCAAATATTATAGTATAGATAAAATATAGGTATATCATAAAATAAAATATGATATATTTATACATTAAAATAAGTAAATAAATGTTTTAAACATGATAAATTATGTATTGGTGTTTTTGTGAAACTTAAATGTTTTTTACAAATTTATAATTAAAATAATTATTATAAAGAGAATTTGTTTTCATAAAATGGATTCAAAAATTAATATTTTGTTTCATTAAAATTATAATATAATTTTAGGATACCATAATTAATTTTTCAAAGTGTCATAAAGTGAGTTATAATATTAAAATCGACATTTTTCAAATAAATGATGATTTTATTTAAAAATTAAATTTATCATATTTATATAATTATTTTCATAAAATTGATTCCATTTTTTAAATTTACACATAAAAAAATATCAAGGGTAAATTTTTTGGATTTTTCAAAATTAAATGATTTTTTGATAAATAGTGAAATATAGTAATTTATTGTTTTTAAAATTATTAGGAAAATACATGAATTTTTGAGTCATGGATGGAGTATGGATGATGTAAGAATAATTATTTAGAACTCACGTGCACTATTTATTGTACATAGTCACACGAATCAACACTATTGATAGTCTGGAGCCAAAATAATAAATTAATGAATAAAATAATAAAAAAACACCCCACTCCTCCACTATAAATACCACCCCCTACCACCCCTTATCCTCACAACTTATAAGCCTTGAATATTGTCTAAATTATTACTATTTACATTACTAATCCTATTATCCATGTACAAGACCTACTAGTCTTACTAAAAGACCAAATCCAAGTGTCTTAAGGATGTTCCTAAGGTGACGATATCCCAGAGGCAAAATCCTCCTTCTTCTCTTTTAATTTCTTTTATTTTCTTATTCTCTCCACGCCTTCCCTATCCAAAGTGTAACAGTAACTACAATATCAAATATATACTAAAATTTTATTATGATAATGTAATATCTATTATCAAATCTATTATCTTCTTTTTTTATTTTAAAAATGAAAACATTGTCTGTGATGTGTCGATTCACCACCTTCATGGATGACATGTTTTAATTTTCTATTACATCCTTCAAGAATGGTCATAAAAACATTATTATTCATAAATAATATTTTAATAAACATATTATAAGTCATATCATGTTATGGAATCAATACATAAGAATAATATAAAATAAAATGACACAAGTTTGTGATGGTCATAGAAATTGCCAAAATAAATTGATACATTTTCATCAACATTTTATCTAATGAATAATCCTCATACCATAAAACCAAAGTGATATAAGATACCATTTAAACTCGTGTAATTTTATTAATACTAAATAATTTCACTTTTGGAGAAGCTATTCCCATTTGACAAGGACTCCCATATTTATACTCAAAGGAACCGACCATAAAACCATGAAAAGAACACACCCAGAATAAGAAAATTAAACATTATTACTCATTTAATTCACCATAAATGAAATAGATAAAATTATAATAGATAAAATATAAATTTAATAAGTTATTAGTTAAAATTAATCTATTTTTATTATCCAGGACATTAAGTAAAAGTGCAGAACGCTTTCGGACATAATGTAAGGGTTTATTATCTCATTTTTATTTCTGTGAGATATACCTTATTCCCCACTTATTTATTGTTTTTTGTGTACGTATACTAACATTATATATATATAGAATCATTAATCTTTTTATATTCATGGTATTTAATGTTTCATTTGATAATCATTAATTTTATGGGGTACACGGTTCGACTGTTTACAAAGTGGTAAGGGAATTCTTAAAACAATTTCCATTCTTTGGGTTAAACTTATACTTCATTGATTATGTAATGATATGATTATGTGTGAAATGAATTTTGATTATATTATGTTTTATTTCTACTTGTTTTATGTGTATTCATATCTGATACTCATAATCGATTCATTTGTTTAACAATCAGACTTTCTTTTAAAAACACTCTTTTAAATGTTTTTTTTTCATTTTTCCAAAGAGATGTTTATTTAAAAATATAAGGCATGAGTATATTTTTTTGATTTCATGATGCCTTAATTATATGAGAAATCCTTTACATATTTAAAAGGTTATTTAAAAATAAAATATTTTATATTTGTATCCTTTTAAATAAATGATTTCAAAGTAAAGTGGTTTTTCTCTAAATAATTTCTCAATGCTTTTATTAGATTAATTTCATCTATGTAAATACCCTTTTTTGGATATTATGATACCATCTACCCAATTTTATTGAATTTTTTTATGATCAATTTTATTGTGGATGTTATATTTTCATACAATGCATCATATTACACTAGATGGTTTATGATTATATAATTATTTGAGAAAAGTTATTAGCATTCAATATACTAGTTTTAATATGAATGTATATATTTATTATGTTTCACTCCTTTCATATGACTAATGAATTGGACATAGTAAGTGTTTTGTAGGTCCTGATATAGCCATTTGATGCATGAGTAGGTCTCATGGGATTATTTATATGACATTATTTGATCAGATTTTATTTCTTCCATATTATTCTCAAGATTATGTTTTAATGGAATGTGTTTTAGTTATTCACCTTGGATTATTGTTTATGTTTATTTATGATATCTTATACTATATGCTTACCCTTACTAAGCATCCGAGATCACCCATTTCTTATGTTTTATTTTGAACCAGGATTCCAAGATGTATATTATGATTGACATGCAAGGATAATCTAGAGGAATAGGTGTGTTTCTAATGGAGTTACTATGTTGTATTTCATTTCAAGTTGTAATTTAATACTTATGTTTGTATCTAGTTTTATAATTATTTTAAACTATTCATTTCATTAGGATGATATCACTTATACTCGGTACCAATGTGATAATGTAAGGCATCGACACTGGGCTACTGGGGTTGGGGTCTTTACAGTTGGTATTAGAGAAATTTTACTAGAAACTTTGGAAAATAGATTTGTCAAAATATAAATTTGGGAAATATAACCCTATAATTGAATTTAATAATATTCCCATGGTAACCATGATTATGATTTTGAGATTAGTTATAAATAATTTTATAAGTGTTTCACTATTTTTAAAATTTGATAATCTAATCTAGTGTATGGAATTGTTTAGAAATGGTGAATAGTGGAAGGAATAGAAACTGTATCAATGCACGTATTCCATATATGGATTTCCCTCTTATAAAGGATAATTATTTTGGATCTAGAGCTACAACTAGAATTGAATAACTTATGACTATATAGGGATAACTTACTTAGTTTATGATCAATAACCTAAATTACATGGACCAACCCAATCCAAAAAATAGTGTAACATTGTTAGACTGCTTCATGTTACAACAACCTCTATCATTCAATAGAACAATAACCCCATTTTTAGCTAAGGAATAGTTAATTTCCTTAGAAAAGATATTTCTCAATTTGGTAAGTAACAAAATGGATAAGGTTATCAGGGTAGTTTATCATCTCATAGGAGATGTGGATCAATGATGTTCATTAATTCAAAACAAATAGGAGGAAGAAGAAATTTCAACTATAGAATGAAAAGATTTTAGGGATTTTTTTTGGAAAAATATTTCCCTTGAAAACAATGATCGGATATGGGGATGCAATTCTTGAGTCTAATCCATAAGGGGATGAAAACATTGTTAATTATGATTCAAATTTTACAAGTTTATCAAGGTTTTCTATAAACTAGATACATAACCAAATGAGAAATATTTATCATTTCTTTGATGGTATTAAGCCAATTCTATAAAGGGAACTAGTCACCCAAACATTCTCGTCATATGAGGATATATTATCATGTTCTATCAAGATGAGGAAATAATTTTTCAATCCATATGGATTTGAAGGGAATAAAGATAAGAAGAGGTATTCTGAGTACTCTAGAAATGGAAATAAGGCAAAAGGGAAGAATGTAAGAATAAAATTTATAACTTGTAATAAATGTGTAAAGAAACATCATGGAGCATTTCTATTGGGAATAAGAGTTTGTTACAAGTGTGCAGAAAAAGGACACCAGCCCCATGATTTCAAGGGAAAGAAAGAATTCAACAATGTGAAATACTTCAGTTTTAAAGAGATAGGACACTATTTTACATTATTTTCTTATACATAAAGGAAAATTGACTTACAAGGCCAAGGTAAAAAGGCCATGATTATACAGTCACAATAGATATGGTTGAAGTTACTAATGATGTGGTGGAAGGTTCTTTATTCATCTCCTAAAATTTAACTAAATATTTATTTAATTATGGATTATTTAATTCCTTTACATCTTCCTAGTTTTCTATAAAAATTAGATATTTACAATTCACCTTGAAAAGGGATTTGTTAGTCAAAACTGTCACGACCCGTCCTCGGGGCCCATGTTGTGACTACCCCAAGCCCACCTTCCATAGGCCAGGGGCTGGCGACTAGCACCAAAGTCATAAATCCTGCTAATAAGGGAAGACATTGCCTTTAGGAAATGTAAACACACACAACCAGAGTACAAGTAAAAGCAAACACTAAGTAAAAACTATATAACAAAAAATGTGCTGGAAAGTAAAGAGTCCAGAAATACAAGCCCAACAGTAAAGTACAAGGTACAGAAAAAATAGCAGGATGGTGTCAAGTTTCTCCTGGATCATCCTCCGGAGTTCCAACCTGAAGGGTAGGTACAGATGGCCACCTCAACTCTCCACGTCCGTCTGTCACATTCGGGTACCGTCTCGTCGTGAATTCCACCTCCGGGTACCGTCTCGTCGTAAAGTCCGCCTCCGGGTACCGTCCAGCTCTACAAGCATCAACCATGATCAGTGTTGTCCATCGTCTGCATCCAACACAAAGAGGTACGGACATAGCCCGTGCAGGGGTGAGTATAACGATTCTCAGTAGGGACCCCGAGACCCTCAAGGTCTCACTAAAAACAACACGGACAAACCACAAATAAAGATCTTAATAGATAACATTTACTTAGGTATATGCCCATACATATACCTAATTTATGAAGTAATCCATCTCAATCATGAGGTAAACACAAAGGTCATTGACTCAGCTCAAACCAGGATTTTCATTATCGAAACCAAAACTGCTGTAGAAACTCCTCCTCTATTGAGTACAGTGTCCTTGTCACGACTCCAAGGCACTACCCACTAACCTTAGACTACTGAGGTACTCCTCCTGTCGAGTATCGCGGGTCTTCTGCCAAATACCGGGCGCTCCATCCACTGAGGGTCTGTCGCCAAATACTGGGCGCTCTCCCTAATAGCCTACAGAGGTACTCCTCCTGTCGAGTACCACGGGTCTGCTGCCAACTACCAGGTGCTCCGTCCACCGTGGGTCTGCCACCAAATAACGGGTGCTCCGTCCATTGGGCTAACTGAATCACTACAAGTCGAATCGGTCAAGAAGTCATCACGTCTACAGCTACTCGGTCTCCGCACTCTGTACGCTCGTCTCTAGGAGGGTCCGCTCCATGAGCTACTAGTCATTACTTCCAAGTTTCACAAAGTCTCACTTAGAAGTATCACAAAGGACAACCTCATCATAGGAGTCTCAACTCAACAGACGGCGCGTCAATCGGACGCCCGGTCTCTAAGTTATTAGCATTTCCGTTCCAGGGGCTCGGTTGGATTTTGGGTACATTCCAACCTGGTCATGATCCAACTACATCCAAACCTCAGGTGAAGTATGCCAAAATAACCATCTCATCAAGATGAATCCAATAAAGTCGACGGCACGTCAATCGGACGCACGGAGCTCATGTTATAAGCATTTTCTCTCTGAGGGCCCGGTTGGTTTTGAGTTCAAACCAACCCGGTCATACACAAACTTCGCCAAAACCTTGGGTGTAATATACTGAAACGACCGTCTCGATCTAAATAATCCTACGCAACTGACGGTGGGTCTATCGGAGGTCTGTAGCTCATGATATTCCTGTTTAACCGAAAATGGTCCGAAAATAAGGGGTCTGGGCCCGGTCCGACCCGGACCAACACCCCCTGGGTTGGCCCGGCCCGGCTGGCGTGGCCTGGCCCGATGCTGGTGGCCCGGACCGGCACTGGCGGCCCGGCCCGGTCACTGGTGGCCTGGCCCAACGCTGGCGGCTCGGCCCGGCCGACGCGGTCTGACCCAGCCGGCGCGGCCTAGCCCGTGTGGCCCACGTAGTTGGCCGCGTCGCCCACATGGTTGTCCATGTGGCTGGCCGACCAGGCGGGGTGGCGATGACTAGTGGGGCCCGCCCTAGTAGCTGATTGGGGGGGTTACACCCCCCCCCCCCCCGGTTCTTCGAAACGGTCGGCCGTGTTGGCCGGCCCTTGGGTAACCGCGGGACCCCTCGGGTCCCACCTCTTGATGGAACTGGCGGCCGACACAGTTGACCTCCCTTCCGGATCTGCCTGCCTTAGGCCGCAACTTTGTTCAACCGGTGTGGCGTGATGGCGCTACGCCCCGCCGCTGCGGCCCACCCCGACCGCGGCCCCTGTAGCTCCGACGCGGCGCGACGACGCCACGCCCCTCTACCACAGCCCACCCCGGCTGCGGATCCTATAGCTCTGGCATGCCGCGGCGGCACTGCGCCCCTCCACCATGGTCGATTCCGGCCGCGGTCCGGCTCTACTCAGCACGGCACGACGGTGCCACGCCTTTGCGGCGACCCAGAAATCATGCACTGACGATCCGCTCGGGGTCGGACTGACGTCGGTCGGTTCTTCATAGTCCGCCTCCATCATCCACAGAAAAAAAACGAGAGGGGAAGGGTTGGACTGTGTTCGTGCGGTCCGAGCCCTTCCTCGTCAATATGGTATCATGCGGCCAAACGAAACTCAAGAATTGAAGAACGATGATGAATGGTATTAAAACTTGAACATAACAACCCCTACCTTGTAAAACAGCGTTAAACGATGGAGAGTCGCGGAAGACTGGTGTCGTTTAAGATAGGCGTCATTCCGTCAACGTTGGGAAGAAAGGAGCCGAGGGTGGCGTCAGCGTTCTTCGTTCTTCGTTGGAGGAAAAGGAAAACTCTCAAAGTGCTGGGCGTTATGCTTCGCTGCTAGTATTCCGTCGCTTGAAGAAGCCATCCAGAACTCCTTCCCCTAGCCTCCTTTATATAAGAGTGGGGGGGTTCGTCGTTGGCATGCAAGTCATAAATGGAGGATTTATGACAGATGACTCCACCCAATTAATCTGTTGCGGTGGTGCATTAAAATGCAGAGGAAGTCAAAAAAAGGGGTTATTGGCCCGAGTGGTCCCCACAGAATAATATCCTCCAAAGGGAGGATATTTCCTGGTGGGACCCACCATTAATTAACCACAAAAAGGAAAAGGGGGTTGGTTAATGCTTCGGCGGTCCCCTCATTAAAAAGGGAGGTTTCATCCTCCTCAATTAAGAGGGGGATTTAAACCTAGAGGCTCTCCCTCATAAATGAGGGGGAGTCAAGGAGTTATGATTCCCCTCCCATTAATGGGAGGCCTCGTGTGGTTTCCACCACAATCAACCTCACATGGGAGGTTGGATCTCAGTGGGTCCCACCACCATAACCTCTCATGGGGGGTTAGGGTGTGTCGGTCCCACCACCAACTCCCAAGTGGAGCTTCTAACCACTTTATCCGCACGACATGTGTTTAACAAAATAAAATAAATTGTTCACTTATTTTATTTTATTAATCCACTTAAAACCCGAAAAACTAACTTTCATACCCGATCATCTGTCGTCGAGGTGAAAGTCTTCTTAAGTGAAAACTCGCGCTGCAAGTTCAACGGTGCCCTCAGATTTTAATTCCAAGCACTAGTTCAAAAGATAGAAAAACTCGTTCGTTCGTTTACTGAACGTACCCGAGCTAAATTTCAGAAATTTATTCTGGGCACACTGGGCCTCGGAATCAAGTGTCGTCAGAAGCCACAGACTTGAAAAATTCCAAAGAAATTAAGAAAAAAAATTCCCTTGAAATTTCTAGGTCTTTACATTACTCCAATCTTAGGGCTTTACATCCCCATAAAGCTACAACACAAACTAGGGAAACTAAAGGAGGTACCGAGCATGCATTTGAGCCTCCCACTCCCATGTGCTCTCCTAGAGGATCCCTTGCTGCCAACAAAAGAGCATAAGAGGAATCGACCATCCTCGCTGGACCCGCTCCTGTCAATCGTCGACCTCTACTGGAACCCCGTGAAGGTCGCCCCATCATCGATGTCCAGATCCATGTGGTTGATAATTATGGATAGGTCATGCACACATCTCCTCAGCTGAGATATGTGGATGATGTCGTGCACCCGGTGCATCTGAGGTAGAAAGGCCATATGAAACGGTGAAATGACTTGCTGCCCCGGCCAAAACTTCATAGACCCCGTCGAGGTGAGACCCATAAGAAGACGTGGTCGCCACCCTTGAACTCCAGTGGTCTCGTCTCCTATCAGCATAGAACTTCTGTCTGCTCTATGCAGTCTTCATCCACTCCGGGATGATCTGCACATTCTCCGTTGTAGCCTGAAACATATCTGGTTCTATACATGCTGACTCCATCACTATCCACAAAGGATATATGAAACGTGGCCAGCTGCTGTCTCTCCACTCCTAACAGCTGAATTCCCGATCTCCTACTAAGAGCATCCGCTACAACGTTCCTCTCCCCAGGAGTATAAACTATCTCTAAGTCATAGTCCTGGATGAATTCAAGCCATCACCACTATCTCAGGTTCATGTCCTTCTAAGAGAAGATACACCTGAGACTATTGAGTTAGAGAGATCCGTAAACCGTTCACTCAACGAACAATGGGTGAGACTGGCCAATTGTAAGAACTCATCTCCACCCTTATTTGTCTACGATCTTCAAGAGCTGCTAAGATTTATCCTCTACCGAAAAGAGAAATCAGGTCTCATCCCCTGGATGAACCACGTTCTTTACCTAATACAGTCAATCCTAATGTGAATGGTAAAATTCATGTCATTGATGATGTCGTAAGGCCTCGACGCTACTACCAAGAGATCAAACCATTACTCTCGCCTCCAGGGGTTGAGTCACACTGTCGGCATCAGTGTGTGGTTACTGGGTCTCCTCCATTAGGAATCTCACAAGTGAGGGTCAAGTCAACAGTTTTAACTGGAACCTCTTAGTATCAACCATACAAAAAGGATAGGAAATTAAACATCACAATGATAAGTGTCTTCTATTACTACAGCTCAAGTACAAGACACAAGGCAAACACAACAACAACAACACGAAAACAAGAAGCACCAAGAACAAAGGCCTCCATTCCTGGAACTAGTCCCACTCCTGTCCACCTACTTCTGAAGATCTATAATTGTATGCTTCAGCTGCCTGAAGTTGTGCTATCCCTTGTCCACCCGCTCTTTGCGGTCGGGGTGGACCTCCGGTTGGTGGTGGTGGCAACACCTCGAAGCGCCGTCCTCCTCCATCTGCACGGTCATCTCTTTTGCCTCTAACTCCTACTCCTTGCGGTCCACCTAGATTGAACCTTTTTCTCTACCTGGGAGGTTCTTCATCTATCTTCTGATCGTCTATATGGCGAGTCGGATAGTCATGTGCCATGTGACCAAGCCCGTCGCAGGAGTAACACTACCCGCTCTTAGCAAGACTAGCTCTGAATCCACTCTGATTTACCCGCACAACTGAACCTGAGTCTTGCAGTCGGCCACTAGTGGGTCTGGTCCTCTTGGCCCCCTGTGTCTTCTAGCTACTTCCAACTACAGAAGACTCCACTGAAAGTCGACTAGTGGTGGGTCCTGCTACTGGAGACTGTTCAGTAAGGAAACTCTCCACTAGAAGTGCTCGCTCCAAAACTCCCGTCTGTGTCGGAATGTTGTGAAAAATAACTGAAGCTCTAATCTCCTGCCTGAGCCCCTGCTCGAAGGTCCGGGCCCTAAAGTATAGGTCCCGTGCTATATCTGTAGAGTAGTGTGAGAGTTCTGTGAACCTCGCTTAGTACTGAGCTACACTCATGCTACCCTGCTGCAGATGAAGTATCTCCTATATCTGCACCACTCTAAGGGTGGATGGTACAAACTCTGCTTGGAATAGGCTCTCAAAGTCTGCCCATAGAAGTGACGTCTCGTCATGCATTTGGAGCATTAGGCTCCACCATCTGCCTGTTGTTGCCTAAAGGAGGTGACAGCAAGGATCACCATGAAGTCCGCTGGTGTACCTACTAGCCTGAAGACTCTAACCACAGCCTCCATCCAATCCTTAGCCACTTGTGGATCCATCTCTCCCCGGAACCTTGGTGGCCTCTGATGCTGGAACTCATGCAGCGCGCTCAATCGGCGTGCATCGCCTGCTGCGGGGGCTAGTGGCATCAGTGGCTCAACGGTTGGTAGTACCGCTGGTGCCTCAACTGAAATAGAGCCCTGTACTGAGGCCTCGTCGCTCGGTGGGCTGTAAGTATGTACAAATCTCAGGGCTCTAGCTGGTCGTTCGTGGGGAGGAATCCTGAAAGAAACAGATGTGACACGGTCAAAAGACTATACCTAGTGAGATGACCTAGTTTGAGATAACTTAAAAGAAACTTTTGAAAACACACACGCAAACAGTGTTTTCGTGCACTGAGTCGGAAATAAGAAATCAGGGTCCTGGTGTATGGATACGTCGGCCGCCCGCACCAACACTGGACTCCCTGAACTGAAAACCACACTCAGAACCCTTAACAATATTGCTTCACAGAAAGAAAATATCAGAGTTCTATGTTTCACAGTAGAACCGACTCCTCTGATACCAATTGTCATGACCCGTCCTCGGGGCCCATGTCGTGACTACCCCAAGCCCGCCATCCATAGGCCAGGGGCTGGCGACTAGCACGAAAGGCATAAATCCCGATAATTAGGAAAGACATTGCCTTTATGAAACGTAAACACACACAACCAGAGTACAAGCGGAAACAAACACTAAGTAAAAACTATATAACAAAAGATGTTCTCTAAAGTAAAGGGGCCAAAAATACAATCCCAACAGTAAATTACAAGGTACATACAAAACAGCAGGATGGTGTCAAGATGCTCCTGGATCGTCCTCTGGAGTTCCTATCTGAAGGGTAGGTAGAGATGGCCACTTTAGCTCTCCACGTCCCTCTGTCACCTCTAGGTACTGTCTCGTCGTGAATTCCACCTCCAGGTACCGTCTCATCGTGAAGTCCACCTCTAGGTACCGTCCAGCTCTACATGCCTCAACCATGATCAGTGTTGTCTATCGTCTGCATCCAACACAACGAGGTGCGGGCATAGCCCGTGCAGGGGTGAGTATAACGATACTCAGTAGGTACCCCGAGACCCTAAAGGTATCACTAAAACCAAAAAGGACAAACCACTAAGAAAGATCTTAACAGATAAACTTTACTTAGGTATATGCCTATACATATACCTAAGTTATCGAGTAACTCATCTCAATCATGAGGTAAATACAAAGGTCATTGACTCATCTCAAACCAGGATTTTCATTATCGAAACCACAACTACTCGAGAAACTCCTCCTCTGTCGAGTACAGTGGCCCTGTCATGACTCCGAGGTGCTACTCACTAACCTCAGACTGCTGAGGTACTCCTCCTGTCGAGTACCGCAGGTCTGTTGCCAAATATCGGGCGCTCCGTCTGCTGAGGGTATGCCACCAAATACCGGGTGCTCTCCCTAATAGCCAATAGAGGTACTCCTCCTATCGAGTACCGCAGGTCTGCTGCCAACTACCAGGTGCTCCATCCACCATGGGTCTTCCGCCAAATATCGGGCTCTCCATCCACTGGGCCAACCGAATCACTACGAGTCGAATCGGTCAAGTAGTCTTCAGGTATATAGATACTTGGTCCCCACACTCCGTACGCTCGTCTCAGGGAGGGTCCACTCCAAAAGCTACTGTTTGTTCCTTCCAAGTGTCACGAAGTCTTACTTAGAAGTATCACAAAGGACCGCCTCGTCATATGGGTCTCAACTCCACAGACGGCGCGTCAATCGGACGCTAGGTCTGTGAGTTATTAGCATTTCCGTTCCAGGGGCCCGGTTGGATTTGGGGTACATTCCAACCCGGACATTCTCTAACTGCGTCCAAAACTCAGATAAAGTATTCCAAAATAACTGTCTCATCAATAGGAATCCAATAAAGTTGACGACACGTCAATCGGACGCACGGAGCTCAAGTTATAAGTGTTTCCGCTCCGAGGGCCTAGTTGGTTTCGAGTTCAAAGCAACCTGACCATACACAAACATCACCTAAACCTTGGGTGTAATATACCGAAACGACCATCTCGATCCAAAGAATCCTACACAACTGACGGTGCGTCGATCGGAGGTCTGTAGCACAAGATATGCTCGTTTAACTGAAAACGGTCCGAAAATAGGGGGTCTGGGCCCGGTCCGACCTGGCCCAACACCCCCTAGGTGGGCCCAAACTGGGTCGACCCGACCCGAGTTTCGGGTCCTGCCTGGTAGGGTGCGGCCCGACTCAGCTGGCGTGGCCCGACCCGACGCTGGGGGCCCGGCCCGCGTGGCCCACGCGGTTGGCCACGTGGCTGGCCGACCAGGCAGGGTGGCGACACCCAGTGGGGCCCGCCCTAGCCGCTGATTGGGGGGGGGGGGAGTTACACCCCCCCTGGTTCTTTGAAATGGTTGTCCGTGTTTGCTGGCCCTTGGGTAACCGCGGGACCCCTCGGGTCCCGCCTCTTGATGGCACCGGCGCCTGGAACAGTCGGCCGCCTTCCGGATCCGCCGCGGCCTTAGGCCGCGGCTTTGTTCAACCGGCACGGGGTGACGGTGCCGCGCCCTACCATCGTGGCCCGCCCTGGCCGTGGCCCATATATTTTTGGCACGGCGCGACGGCGCCGCGGCCCGCCCTGACCACGACTCTTGTAGCTCTGGCGTGGCGCGACGGTGTCGCGCCCCTCCACTGTGGCTCGTTCCAGCCGCGGTCCAGTTCTACTCCGCATGGCACGATGGTGTCGTGCCTTTGTGGCGACCCAAAAATCATGCGCTGAAGATCTGCTCGTGGTCAGCTCGACGCCGTCTGGTTCTTCACAGTCCGCCTCCATCTTCCACAAACAATAAACGAGAGGGGAAGGGTCAGACCGTGTTCGTGCGATTTGAGCCCTTCCTCGTAAAGATGGTATCATGCAGCCAAACAAAACTCAAGAATTGAATAACGATGATGAACGATATTAAAACTTGAACATAAAAACCCCTACCTCATAAAACGGCATTAAATGATGGAGAGTCTCGGAAGACGGGCATCGCGGAAGACAGGCGTTGTTCCATCAACATCGAGAAGGAAGGAGCCGAGGGTGGCATTGGTGTTCTTCGTTCTTTGTTCTTCATTGGAGGAAGAGGAAAACACTCCAACTGATGGGCGTTGTGCTTCACTTCTAGCGTTCTACCGCTTAAAGAAGTTGTCCATAACTCCTTCCCCTAGCCTCCTTTATATAGGAGTGGGAGGGTTCCACATTGGCACGCAAGTCATAAATGAAGGATTTATGACAGAGGGCTCCACCGAATTAATTCACTGCGATGGCGCATTAAAATGGGGAGGAAGTAAAAAAAGGGGGGTTATTGGCCCGGGTGGTCCCCATAGAAGAATATCCACCAAAGGGAGGATATTTCCTGGTGGGCCCCACCATTAATTAACCACAAAAAGGAAAAGGGGGGTGGTTAATGCTTAGGTGGTCCCCTCATTAAAAAGGGAGGTTTCATCCTCCTCAATCAAGAGGGGGATTTAAACCTAGAGGCTCTCCCTCATAAATGAGGGGGAGTCAAGGAGTTATGATTCCCCTCCCATTAATGGGAGGCCTCGTGTGGTTTCCACCACAATCAACCTCACATGGGAGGTTGGATCTCGGTGGGCCCCACCACCATAACCTCTCATGGGGGGTTAGGGTGTGGCAGTCCCACCACCAACTCCCAAGTGGAGCTTCTAACCACTTTATCCGCACGACATGTGTTTAACAAAATAAAATAAATTGTTCACTTATTTTATTTTATTAATCCACGTAAAACCCCAAAAACTAACTTTCATACCCGATCATCTGCCGTCGAGGTGAAAGTATTCTTCAGCGAAAACTCACACTTTGAGTTCAACGGTGCCCTCGAATTTCAATTCCGAGCACCGGTTCAAAAGATAGAAAAACTCATTTGTTCATTTACTGAACGTACCCAAGATAAACTTTAGAAATTGATTCCGGGCACACCAGGCCTTGGAATCAAGTGTCGTCACAAGTCACAGACTCGCAAAATTCCAAACAAATTAAGAAAAAAAAATCCCTTGAAATTTTTGGGTCTTTACAAAAACTCCTAGTGTAAACCTTATAGAAACAAAGATATGTCAAGAAGCTCCTATTATGACACATAAATGTGCTCTCCTGAATGACCCGAAGGCCTTCAATTTTTATTTATTTTTGATAATCCCTCTTTTAAGGGTTGATGGGGAACCCTTAAAAGGCCCGAAGGCTTTAAGTGACATTACATCAACTGTAGGTATTTAGAAATCAACCCAAATAAGAAAACTTGGAATTGCCCTTCCCTAGAAATTGTCATGATGTCATATCTCCACCTTCGCATGTCTAGTTGGATAGATATCCTATACAGAGCTGCACATGACCGGTATCGATGTAAATTTCATACCCTCTCAATCTTACAAGTCTTGTTTGCTCTTCTATAGTGAATGTGACTTCTCTGAATCCTCATCTGGAGCCTTGTTCCTTATAATATTCCTAGTACATATGCATTATTGGGTGGCCTGAAGGCTTTAAGGTGGCCCAAAATTCAAACTGGCCTGAAGGCCTTGGGTGGCTCGAAGGCCTTGAAGGACTTGAGAACCAAATTGGTGGGCTGAAGGCCCAAAAGAATGAAATTTTCTGGTGGCTACAATACTGAATAGTACCTACTACAGTACTGCTACAGTGATACTATAGTAATCTAGAAATAAGCATCCACCTAAATTTGATCTCAGGTCTCTTGGATGCACTTTTTGAGTCCTCACTAATTGGTATGAGTCTCATGTGCATAAACATGTTCTAATTTTTTATTTTATTATCATACCTATGGTTGATTTTGATATAATCCTTGGTATGGAATAGATTTAAAAATATAATACAAAAAATTGTTGCAAATAGAATGAAATTATGATTCATGATGAATTTATGGAACTTCTCATCTTTATAGGGGAAAATTCATCATTTGATTCATATTTGGATCCACCTCTAATAGCACTTATAAATGAGACTCTTTGAGAAGAAGTGTAGATAAAACCTACCGACAAAAATTTTATCTTCAAATTGAAGATGTAATTATTGTAAAATAATACATTGATGTATTTTCATAGGAATTACCTGAACATCCTCCAGAGTGGGGGGTTTAGTTTTCTACTGATTTAATTTCTAATGGAAGACCTATATCAAATAATACCTATAGAATGGATATATTGAATTTAATAGAGATAAAGAAATTACTATAGGAATTGAGTGATAAGAGATTTATACACCCTAGTGTTTCACATTAGGGAGCTTCTTTTATTTTCATTGAGAAGAAATATAGATCTATGAGGATATGCATTGATTATAGGGAGATCAATTATATTATTATAAAGAACAAGTATCCTCTTCATTTCATGGATGATTTATTTTAACAACCACATGGAGCTCAATATTTTTCAATGATTGAACTTCATTATAGAAATCATCAATTTCATTTATAGAAGTAAGGTATTCCAAAGATATCATTTCAGACATGGTATGGACATTAAAAATTTATAGTAATTTCATTTGGAATGGCTAATTAACCCTATATTTTCATGGATCTAATGAAAATATTATTCAAGGAATATCTTGATAATTTTGTTGTGGTATTTATTTATGATATCTTCATGTACTCTAAAATCTATGAGGACTATGAGAACCAATTCTGAATTGTTTTAGAGACTCTTAGGAGAAAAGAGTTATATGGGAAGATAATAAAGTGTTAATTATGGATTCAAATAGTTTCTTTTATTGGTCATATTGTCACTAAGGATAGAATATCAGTTGATCTTACAAAGACAAAGGCAATCCAGGAATGGCCTACACCAATGAACATATCCAAGGTATCTAGATTCATTGGTTTAGTATATTACTATCAGCATTTCATTCAGAATTTTTCCCAATTGGATAACTCGTTAACAAATCTTACTCATAAAGGGCTTAAGTTTATTTGGAAAAAGGAATGTAAAGAATGATTTGAATAATTGAATATGGGATTAGTTAATGCTATGATCTTGAATCTTCCAACATGAAATAGTGGATTTGTAATTTATAGTGATGCATCAAAGATAGGAATTGGTTGTGTCCTTATGTAGAGTGATAGAGTTATTTCCTATGCATTGAGGTAGATAAAAACTCATTAATAGAACTATCCAACTCATGATTTTGAGTTAGCAGCTATAATATTTTCTCTGAAGATTTGGGTACACTCTCTCTATTATAAAATATGTGAGATATATAATTGTCATAAAATTATTAAATACATATTCTCATAGAAATAACTCAACATGAGGAAATGGTGATGGATAAATCTACTCAAGGATTATTATTTTTCAATACACTACCACCTAGGGAAGGAAAATAAGGTAGTAGATACATTGAGCAAGAAGGATCATGGAGCTCTGAACAAAGCGAGGATTTACAAGGATATTGTGTACATGGATCTAGTAAATATAGATATAGGAATTATAAAGGAAGGTAAAACATCATTAATTTTTGAAATGGTTTCCAAACCATATTTATTGGAAAGGATAGAAGGTTCTCAGTATGATGGTGAGAATTTTCTAAAGAAAATTAAATATGTGAATGATAGGAAATTGGTAGACTTTATATATGAAGATGTAATTTTGAAATTTAAGAAGAGCCTTTGTGTTCCCTATATACCTAATCTAAAAATGGAATTATTAGATGATGCGCATAGATTTAATTTCTCGATACACCCTGGTAGCACTAAGATGTATATATATTTGAATTAAAATTTTTTGTGGGATAATATAAAGAGGGAAATTACTAAATATGTATCAATATGTTTAGTTTTTTAATAGGTGAAAACTAAAAGAAAACATCCTAGAATATCCATGAAACCCCTAACTATTTCTACATGGAAATGGGACAACATTACTATGAATTTTTTCATTAGATTACCAAAGAATCCAAGAATGAATAATGCAATATGGGTAATTATTTATCAACTTGACAAATCTTCCCATTTTCTCACTATAAGAGAGGATTTTATATTAGATTTCCTTACATGACTCTATATTAATGAAGTTATAATACTTCATGGTGCACCTATATCAATTATTTTGGATCTTGATCCATGATTTACATAGAAATTATATAAACATATTTGGAATTATTTGGATACTAAGATTTATTTGAGCACTACTTATCACCCTCAAACTAATGGGAAATCAGAAAGAACAATCCAAACTTTAGAAGACATGTTGAGTTCCTTCTAATATGAGAATCGAGGTATGTGGGATTAGTATTTACCATTGGTATAATTTTCCTATAATAATAGTTTCCATTGAAGTATTCAAATGGAACTGTATGAAGCATTATACGAAAAGATATGTTGTACAAAAACTTGTTGAGATGAATTTTGTGAATGTAATCTTATAGGCCCAGAACTTGTGGAGGAAACAACAAAAAAGGTAAATACTATTCAGACCCATATCAAAGTAGCTTTAAGTAGGAAAAAGAGATATACTGATAACATGAGGAATGATTTGGAGTTTCAAGTGGGAGATTATGTTTTCTAGAAGGTAACACCATAGAAGGGTGTTATAATATTTGGAAAGAAAGAGAAACTAAGACTGGGGTACATTAGAACATTTTAAATTCAAGAAAGAATTGGAGTTGCAGCATACCGATTAACGATTCCAACAAGTCTCTGAAAAGTTCATGATGTGTTTCACATCTCTTTATTAAGGAAGTACAAGCCAAACCCAATGCATGTTCTCACTTATAAAGAAATAGAATTGGAACTTGATTTATCTTACTATGTAGATCTTATCCGTATTTTGGATACTAGAGAACGGGTGTTTAGAAATTGTATTACTCAGCTAGTAATGGTATTTTGGAAAAATCATAAAATTTAACTAGAGACATGGGAACCAGAGGAAATTATGATGAAGAACTACCAAAATCTTTTTATGAGGTGACATTCTAGGAATCCTGAAGACAAATTTTTTGAAGGTGGGTAGAATGTAACACCCCAAGATTTTATGTTATGTATATTTTAAATTTAAAATCTTATACATCTTACGTTTTATGCAACACTGAGCTTAAACGAACAATTATATATTATTAAATATTAACATAATTATTGGAATAGTGATGTGACCATTAGAAATAATAATATGGCCATTATAATAATAACCTCACCTATGAGAGTATAAATAAAATATATATATCTCATAAATCAAAATATGACATATTTATATCATGGAATAAGTAAATAATTTTTTTAAAAATGATAAATTATGTATTGGTATTTTTGTGAAAATTAAATGTTTATTTAAAATTTTATAATTAATATAATGATTTAAAATAAAATTTATTTTCATAAAATGGATTAGTAAGTTAATATTTTGTTACATTATAATTATAATATAATTTTATGAGACCATAATTAATTTTTCAAAGTGTCATAAAATCTGTTATAATATTAAAATCAATATTTCTTGAATAAATGAAGATTTTATTTAAAGAATTAAATTGCTCATATTTAGAAATTTATTTTCATAAAATGGGGTCCCTTTTTAAAATTTTCATTTCAATAAATGGTTAGGGTAAATTTTTGTGATTTTTCTAAAATGGTTGAATTTTTTATGAATAGTGAAATATGGTAATTTATTGTATTTAAAATTATATGCCATATACATGAATTTTGGAGTCATGGATAGTGTATGGATATTGTAAGAACCATTAGTTGGAACTCACATCAACTAATTACTATACATAGTCATAATAATCAATATTGTTTATAGTCTTGAGCCAAAATAATAAATTAATGAATATAATAATCAAAAAACACCCCTCTCCTCCACCATAAATACCACTCTTTACCAACCCTTATCCTCACATCTTATAATCCATGAAACATGTCTAAATTAATCCCATTTACCTTCCCAAACCTTTTCCCCACATCCATGTCTTTCTGGTCTTTCCAAAAGACCAAATCCAAGTGTCTTCAGGAGGTTCCCAAAGAGACAATATCCAAGAGGTAAAATCCTCATTCTTCTCTTTTAATTTCATTTATTTTCTTATTTTATTCTAAAATACCCTATACAAAGTGGAATGGTAACTACGGTGTTATAAATATACTCTAATTTTATTTTTCTAATGGAATATCTATCATCAAATATCTTCTCTTGTACTTTTTTTTAAAATGAAAACATTGTCTGTGATGTGTCAATTCACCACCTTCATGGATGACAAGTTTTCATTTTCCATTACCACCTTCAAGTAAAGTAATAAAACAACTATTATGGTTAAATAAGATTTTAATATACATATTATAATTCATATCATGTTTTTTAATCAATATATAAACATAATATTAAATAAAATGACACATGTTCGTGATGTTTGTAAAAACCACCAAAATAAATTAAGAGATTTTCATCAAAACATTATCTAATGAATCATCCTCATACCATATAATCCAAGGATATATGGTGCCATTTAAAATTATGGATGTTTTTTAATACTAAATAATTTCACTTTTGTAGAATTTATTCCCATTTCAAAAGAACTCCCATATTTATACTCAAGGGAACGGACCATAAAATCATGAAATGAATGTAACACCCCGAGATTTTATGAAAAAATATTCTTTTTAATTTCATTAATGTCCTGTGTTGTACGCTACACCAAAAGGAGCTTGCACAACACGCATCCTTTACTTTCCTTGCATTACACGCAATCGCGACCTTCCACGATAGCGTGTGTTGTACGCAACACCAAGTTTCGCTAAACAATGATATGCTATTAAAATATTATTAAAACTAGCCGTTATGAATAGTAATAACCACTATTTGAAATTTTTTAAATTTTATTTTTTTCAAAATGGACTTCATTTTTGGATTCAGAATATTAAAATTAGCTTAGGGTGAAATTTTGGTACTTTTCGGATAACTTTCATATTCTGATGAATAGTGGAAATTACTAAATTTTAATTAAAAACAACTTTTTCAATCGAAATAATTAATAGTGATAAATTATTAATTTTAGTGGTTTTAAAGTATATTTAGAATATATTTTTACAATTTAATACAATTATGGTCATTGGATGTAATTTCACATTTAAACCAGTTATAAACAAGTTTCAATCTTTTGATAGTTATTATCTCTTAAAAAAACGCTATTTCTTTTGACGACGGGAATTAATTTTTAAATTAGTTAATGCAACTGATATGTTTTGAATTTGGTAAAATAGACATCATTTTTGAGTTCATAATATCAAATATAGCTTAGGCCTAATTTTTGGTATTTTTCTGAAAACTTTCAATTTTTGATGAATAGTGAAACCACTAAGTGGTAGTTAAAAAAAATGAATTGTTCACAAAACTTAATTTCACCACTTCTGTGAGTGGAATTTCTAAAATCCGAGAGACACGGTTAATATCAAGGACTAAAATTTGGTTCAATGAGATGAAAATAATTTTTGGTGAATAGTAACTTTTTTCTTTTTTTTACCACGGTTAAAAGTAAATAGGGTAATTAAGGGTAAAGATGATATTATTATTACCCTAACACATGTCCTAATTCTATTGGATAAGTGTAATTCGACCAAAAAATAAAATATGAGCATTATGCCCACTTGGATTAGATTAGGACATTTATTATTAATTTATTTAAAGAAGGGTTAAAAGAGTTAAAATCAAAGTTTATTTACTAAAACATTTTTAATATGGGGTTATACATAAGATAAATTCGACTATAAATATTAATTAGAAATCTAAAAAGATTTCCTACATAATTGTATTTTATTTTTAATTTTTAGACATTAACTAATTTAATTTATTTATGACACAACGATGATGCAGTTTTTATCTTATTAATGAAATATTGACATAATTGATGTTATAAATACCCAAATAAATATAATTTGAGACTTTTTATGAATTCCACTAATTTTATAGGTTAATATGACATGTTATTATTGATTTAATTAACTTTTTTCTAACTTATCATTCTATTATGATTTTTACAAAAATCAATTACTAAATAGTGTCAAAATTGACATAAAATAGTTTTTAAAACAAATATTATATTATTGTTATTTTATTCCTAAAAATATAAGGTTCAGCCAAATGACTTAGATAAGGTTATATATATTAATAATAAACAACTTGGGGTTCGTTTGGCTTCTTATAGTAAGTTTATTAACCTTATAGTGTAAGAACACAAGAAGACACGGTAAAAGTAAAATTATTTAACTTAATGTTAAATCTAAATGATAAGGTTAAAATAGGAACCTAAACTTATCTAAATTCTATTGGATGAGAGGATTTCGACCCATTCCCACCTTAGACTCGAAATAAATCAATTTTGAGCTATTTAAAACCGAACTTGACTTTATAATAAAATAATATTTTTAGTTTTTCCAAAGGAGCCCCTCTCCTCCCTTATAAAAGGGCACCTCCTCCCTCTCCTCCTCACACAAATTTGAGCATTCAAGCTCGGACAAACCCTACCAAAATCTCTTCTCCACTTCCCTAGTATCATCCTAGAGGTCCTGGTCTTCTTCAAAGACCATCCTTAGTTCTTTAAGTGGAGGTTAAGAAAAGGCGCGTCAAAAAGAGGAGGTTCGGACACTTACGAAGCAAATCGGACCTAAGGTAAGAGAAATATCGCAATCTCATTCTTATCCGAGATTGGTTATACTTCGGTATTTACTGGGGTGTATTTTATCATCCACATCCATGTTCCCTCAATATTTAATATTATTTCCATCCACCTACAATTGTTTAAAACCTATTTTACCCTTTGGTGAGTTTTTAGTAAAAGATATGAAAGGAATCTTTTGTCGTTTTTCGTACGAGGTACTTTTTTGACTTTTCTGACAAAAGTATGAGAAGAATGTTTTTTTAACTTATACGGAATGAATGGATTTTTAAAACATTATTTCCAAGAAGCTTCCATTTAAAGTTTTCAAGTTTATTTTTAATCAACTTCTTTTAGTTTAAAATTGTATAACATGTTAAGAAAGGAAAAGTGTTTTTTGAAGAAGAAAGGATATTTTCCTCAAGAATGAAGTTCAAGTGTTTTATCAAAATTATTTTCCATCTAAGATAATAAAGGGTTCTGTTTTTATCCCTATTATTACATTGATTTGATTATGTTGTGATGGAATTATTTTTATGAATTCCTTTATCGTATATGAATTGTTTTATGATGTCATGATGTTTAAGATTCCCATTTTTATTACATGGGTTATGTAATGATGTATGATTTATGATTTTGTGGCACACATAAGAATGGTATAATTATGAGATGGGTGGGACCTATATCTCCCTCCAATGCATTGGGTAAAGATTTTATATCTCATGAGATAGACATGGCTGGAACGGTAGGTTATACCGGTTCAGTGAAACAGGACTGAAATGAGGGTGACTCGATTCAGAAAGGGACTTTGTCCACTAAGATAGTCTTGGCAATGAGTCTTGACTAACAAGAAATGATTCTCTATGATTATGTGTGTATTCCACAAAGTTTAATGTTTTAAGTTATGATTATTGTGATTACATTTCACTGCCATGATTTACCCCATGTTATGAAATTATGATCTCTTTTGCAGGTTAAGATTTCCAAAAGTTATGTGCTTATGTATATTATGTGATTGATATTTCTTTTTTTTACCCTTACTGAGCATTTGAGCTCACCCTTTTATGTTTTCTTTTCCCCAGGATACAAAGAAAGGTTTTAGGTAAAAAAAAAGGAAGATCTTTATGGGAGATGTTGAAGATCTTTCACCAGGATTAGAAGATTATATTCCGAGTTTCCAAAGACACTAAACTATTACGATCCTTGTGTGTGTGTTTTTGTTATGTACTAAGTATCCCGCAAATGTAATGTAATGTCAATGTACGTCAAGCTTCGGGTCTCTATAGTTGGTATCAGAGGAAAGGTTTAGTCAACCTTTGGAAACTAGGATGCGAGAACTTTAGTGACATCCCTAGAGATATTTCTAAGGTATGTCTAGGGATGTCCCTAGGGATAAGTATACATATAGGATATAGTCCTAGAACTATGGTAACGATATTAGATTAAACCAAAGATGTTAGATATTTAAGTTACTCCCCCTTTATTATAATTTTTGCCTCTCACACTATTCTTTTTGGGTTTTAGAAAATGGCTGGAAACAAGATGATTCACGATAATGGAGGATATGATGGACAATGTAATGATATTCTTCATGATAAACCAAATGAAATGGGATTTGGAAGTCCAAACATCATTATTATTACGAATCAGCAATCTCATAATATGATCAATAAAGTAAAATTTGGTAAGTTTCCTGACTCGGATAATAAGAGAAAGATGGAGTTTCATGATGATCATAGAGGAAAGAAAGTTCAATTTCCCCTATGTAAATCATGTGGGAAGAGGCATCAAGGAGAATGTTTCAAAGGAACTGGAAGATGCTTTGGGTGTGGAAAAGAAGGACACAAAGCCAGTAAGTACAAAGGAAAAGGTTAAGTTAACACCAGGGATGAGGATAATGGTATTGCTACGACATCAACAAAGGTTAAATGTTTTAAATTTGGAATGTACGGGCATTATGCAAACCAATGCCCTAAGGTAAAGTCTCATGAAGAGAATCATTATGGTCGTATGGGTAGTATTTATGTTGATGATGATGAAGAGACTACAAATGATATTTGAGATGAAAGAATTGTTGAAGCTCGGTCAATGGTTTAAGAATGTAGTGGAATGATTACATGTTTATCATGTGTAATGTTGTATAAGTAATCTCATGCTACTATGGAATAAAGAGACATCTATGGATTGTTACACTGTTGTCTTTCCTTGAGTTTTGAAAGTGTATGATTAATGTTACCAGTATCCATGAAAGGTTATTCAGATATTTTTGGAATGTAGATGATATGCGCATAATGAAGGGATAAGGAGAAAATTAAATGTTTGATTGTATTCATGAGCTCATGACTGATATAAGGAGAAGGTTATATCATGGTTTGAGTATATAGAATTTTTGGATTTTGGTATGTGGAAAGAGTTAACTTTTGACAACATTCATGTTTTCACTAAGGTTTAATGGATATTCATTTTTCAAGAGAATACATCATTAAGGTATTCACATGATTGGAATGTGACCAACAAGATATATTGGGGATAAATGATGTTATTCGCATGCTTGGTTGACGACATTTCAAGTAATAATTTTCTTTATACTATGAGCTTGGACCGAAGTATTTTAGATAAGCCTAGAGATTAGAATGGATTATATTGGACATAAGTTAGGATAAATTTTTTTTTTTTGATATTATTGATGGGATGTTATAGTAATATAACTTTAGAAAAAGGACAACCTGCAGGACGGGCGACAGCCCATCGCGTCGGACAAGGCTGTGGGAATCGAACCCACAACCGAAGTGCGACTGGCCTTTATCGCCTACCACTGGCCTATAGGAAGTCCCTGGTTAGTAGAAACTAGTTTTATTTTATTAAGCGGTATGATATATGAAGTATAAGTTCATTTTTGGAACCATATATGATTAACCATAAGATGGACTTATAACTTTTTCTTAGCTTTTGTTTGAAAGAGATGGAATGACCCATCATTCTATCACATGATCTGCAAACACATCATGAATGACAAATTCAACTTCATTTCTTTAAGAGATGAAGTGGAAATTGTTCAAGGCACGGACAACAGTGAGATTGTACCAAAATAAAGTGAGTATTTATTCCAATTCAAATTCTTCAACTTTAGGGAAACGATCTTGAAAACCAAAAATGTTGTCCTAGTGCTCTTATATCTGACTAATCAGATGGTACCTTAGATCGTCACAAATTTATGGATTTGTGATTGCTGGCTTTTCCATAGCCATGTTCTCTACCACTCTCCATCAGAACATGATGGTTAGATTTTTCTTCCATATCCATATTTTCACCTATGTGGAAGCCCAATGATTAGTTTATTTGGGTAACCGTTACGTTTCATACTTTTGTTTTTAAAGATTGGTTTTGGTATTCCTTTTTACGATGTGGGTTTCTATTAAAGAAACTTTTGAATAGTAAACCATTTATAACCCCGACGAATTTCGAGGGCGAAATTCATTTTAAGGGGGGTAGAATGTAACACCCCGAGATTTTATGAAAAATATTCTTTTTAATTTCATTAATGTCATGTGTTGTATGCTACACCAAAAGGAGCTTGCACAACACGCATCCTTGACTTTCCTTGCATTACACGCAATCGCAACCTTCCACGATAGCGTGTGTTGTACGCAACACCAAGTTTCGCTAAACAACGATATGCTATTAAAATATTATTAAAACTAGCTGTTATGAATAGTAATAACCACTTTTTGAAATTTTGTAAATTTTATTTTTTCAAAATGGAATTCATTTTTGGATTTGGAATATTAAAATTAGCTTAGGGTAAAATTTTGGTACTTTTCGGATAACTTTCATATTCTGATGAATAGTGGAAATTACTAAATTTTAATTAAAAACAACTTTTTCAATCGAAATAATTAATAGTGATAAATTATTAATTTTAGTGGTTTTAAAGTATATTTAGAATATATTTTTACAATTTAATACAATGATGTTCATTGGATGTAATTTCACATTTAAACCAGTTATAAACAAGTTTCAATCTTTTGATAGTTATTATCTCTTAAAAACACGCTATTTGTTTTGACGACGGGAATTAATTTTTAAATTAGTTAATGCAAATGATATGTTTTTAATTTGGTAAAATAGACATCATTTTTGATTTCATAATATCAAATATAGCTTAGGCCTAATTTTTGGTATTTTTCTGAAAAATTTCAATTTTTGATGAATAGTGAAACCACTAAGTGGTAGTTAAAAAAACTGAATTGTTCATAAAACTTAATTTTACCGCTTCTGTGAGTGGAATTTCGAAAATCCGAGAGACACAGTTAATATCAAGGACTAAAATGTGGTTCAATGAGATGAAAATAATTTTTGGTGAATAGTAACTTTTTTACTTTTTTTTACCATGGTTAAAAGTAAATAGGGTAATTAAGGGTAAAGATGATATTATTATTACCCTAACACATGTCCTAATTCTATTGGATAAGTGTAATTCGACCAAAAAATAAAATATGAGCATTTAGGCCCACTTGGATTAGATTAGGACATTTATTATTAATTTATTTAAAGAAGGGTTAAAAGAGTTAAAATCAAAGTTTATTTACTAAAACATTTTTAATATGGGGTTATACATAAGCGAAATTTGACTATAAATATTCATTAGAAAGATAAAAAGATTTCCTACATAATGGTATTTTATTTGTAATTTTTAGACATTAAATAATTTAATTTATTTATGACACAACAATGATGCAGTAATTATCTTATTAATTAAATATTGACATAATTGATGTTATAAATACCCAAATAAATATAATTTGAGACTTTTTATGAATTCCACTAATTTTCTAGGTTAATATGACATGTTATTATTGATTTAATTAACTTTTTTCAAACTTATCATTCTGTTATGATTTTTACAAAAAAACAATTACTAAATAGTGTCAAAATTGACATAAAATAGTTTTTAAAACAAATATTATATTATTGTTATTTTATTCCTAAAAATCTAAGGTTCGGACAAATGACTTAGATAAGCTTATATATATTAATAATAAACAACTTGTGGTTAGTTTTTCTTCTTATAGTAAGTTTATTAACCTTATAGTGTAAGAACACAAGAAGACACGGTAAAAGTAAAATTATTTAACTTAATGTTAAATCTAAATGATAAGGTTAAAATAGGAACTTAAACTTGTCTAAATTCTATTGGATGAGAGGATTTCGACCCATACCCACCTTAGCCTCAAAATAAATCAATTTTGAGATATTTAAAACCGAACTTGACTTTATAATAAAATAATATTTTTAGTTTTTCCAAAGGAGCCCCTCTCCTCCCTTATAAAAGGGCACCTCCTCCCTCTCCTCCTCACACCAATTTGAGCATTCAAGCTCGGCCAACCCCTGCCAAAATCTCTTCTCCACTTCCCTAGTATCATCCTAGAGGTCCTGGTCTTCTTCAAAGATCATCCTTAGTTCTTTAATTGGAGGTTAAGAAAAGGCGCGTCAAAAAGAGGAGGTTCGGACACTTACGAAGCAAATCGGACCTAAGGTAAGGGAAATATCACAATCTCATTCTTATCCGAGATTGGTTATACTTCGGTATTTACTGGGGTTTATTTTATCATCCACATCCATGTTCCCTCAATATGTAATATTATTTCCATCCACCTATAATTTTTTAAAACCTATTTTACCCTTTGGTGAGTTTTTAGTAAAAGATATGAAAGGAATCTTTTGTCATTTTTCGTATGAGGTAATTTTTTGACTTTTCTGACAAAAGTACGAGAAGAATGTTTTTTTTAACTTATACGACATTAATGGATTTTTAAAACATTATTTCCAAGAAGCTTCCTTTTAAATTTTTCAAGTTTATTTTTAATCAACTTCTTTTAGTTTAAAATTGTATGACATGTTAAGAAAGGAAAAGTGTTTTTTGAAGAAGAAAGGATATTTTCCTCAAGAATGAAGTTCAAGTGTTTTATCAAAATTATTTTCCATCTAAGATAATAAAGGGTTCTGTTTTTATCCCTATTATTACATTGATTTGATTATGTTGTGATGGAATTATTTTTATGAATTCCTTTATCGTATATGAATTGTTTTATGATGTCATGATGTTTAAGATTCCCATTTTTATTACATGGTTTATATAATGATGTATGATTTATGATTTTGTGGAACACATAAGAATGGTATCATTATGATATGGGTGGGACCTATATCTCCCTCCAATTCATTGGGTAAAGATTTTATATCTCATGAGATAGACATGGCTGGAACGGTAGGTTATACCGGTTCAGTGAAACAGGACTGAAACGAGGGTGACTCTGTTCAGAAAGGGACTTTGTACACTAAGATAGTCTTGGCAATGAGTCTTGACTAACAAGAAATGATTCTCTATGATTATGTGTGTATGCCACAAAGTTTAATGTTTTAAGTTATGATTACTGTGATTACATTTCACTGCCATGATTTACCCCATGTTATGAAATTATGATCTCTTTTGCAGGTTAAGATTTCCAAAAGTTATGTGCTTATGTATATGATGTGATTGATATTTCTTTTGTTTACCCTTACTGAGCATTTGAGCTCACCCTTTTATGTTTTCTTTTCCCCAGGATATAAATAACGGTTTTAGGTAAAAAAAAGGAAGATCTTTATGGGAGATGTTGAAGATCTTTCACCAGGATTAGAAGATTATATTCCGAGTTTCCAAAGACACTAAACTGTTATGATCCTTGTGTGTGTGTTTTTGTTATGTACTAAGTATCCCGCAAATGTAATGTAATGTCAATGTACATCAAGCTTCGGGTCTCTACAATCAATGCTCATAGAATAATGAAATTAAAAATTATTATTCATATAATTGACCATAAAGTAACTTAATAAAATTATAATAAATAAAATATATGTTTAATAGGTTCTGAATTTAGTAATTAATTAATCTAATTTGATTATCCAGGACATTAAGTACAAGTGAAGAATTCTTTCAGACATAAGGTAAGGGTTTCTCATCTCACTTTTATTTATATGAGATATTCCTTATTCACAAATTATTTCTTGTATTTAGTTTATGTATACTTACCTTTGGTATATCATATCATTAATATATTTATCTTCATGGTATTAAATGTTTCGTTTGATAATCCTTAATTTAATGTGGCATATGGTTTGACTATTTACAAAGTTGTAATGGAATTCTTAACCAAATTTCTTTTATTTGGGTTAAACTTATACTCCATTGATTATTTAATTATATGATTATGTGTGTAATGAATTTTTATTATCATATAATGTATGTCTACTTGTTTTATGTGAATTTATAACTAATACACAAAATCGATTCATTTGATTAACGTCACACTTTATTTTAAAAATACTCTTTTAAATGTTTCTTTTTTCAAATTTTAAAAGAAATGCTTATTTTAAAAATATACAGAATGAGAATATTGTCCCACTTTCATGACATCTTAATTACCTGAGGAATCATTTACATGTTTATAATGTTATTTTCAAATATTTTTTTCTTTACATATATTTTTAAATAAATGACTTCAAATCAAAGTGGTATTTCTCTCAAGAATTTCTTAATGATTTTATTATAGTATTTTTCATCTATGTCAACACCATTTTTTGGATCTTATGAAACTATATACCATATTTTATTGATTTTTTTATGATCATTTTTACTCTAGATTTGTTATTTTGATACCATTCATCATATTAAATTGATAGTTTATGATTATGTTATTGTATGGGGAAAGTTATTAACATTCACTATGATAGTTTCAATATGAATTTATATGTTGATTATGTTTCATCCCTTTCATATTAAAAATGAGTTAGACTTAGTGAGTGTCGGTAGAGGCTCTCTATAGCCCTCCATGCATCGATAGGTCTCATGAGAAAAACTAGTTTGGGCATTGGATGATGTACCTGATTATATATGGTGTCTTGGTTGAAGTCTTGATGGTATGTTTATGATGTCCAACATTATGAATTCTATCCTTATGAGATACGTTATTGATAATACATGTGATTATTCGACTATTAGAATAACCATGGTTAAGTTTTATTCTCATATGATTATTTATATGGAATTATTTGACCATTTTTATTCTTTCTATATTATGCTCAGGATTATGTTTTAATGGAATGTGTTTTATTAATTCAACTTTCCTTAATTTTTAGGTTTATTTATGATATCTTCTGATGTATTCTTACCTTTACTAAGTATCGGAGCACACCCCTTTCTTATGTTTTATTTTTCCCTAGGATTCCAAGATGTATATTATGATTGACATGTAGGGATAATCTAAAAGAATATGAGTGTTTACAATGGAGTTACTATATTGTATATAATTTCAATTTTTAATTTAGTAATTATGTTTTTATATAGTTTTCAATGTCTACTAAACTATTCGGTCCTTTGGGATGTGATCTCTTGTACTTTGTACCAATGTGATAAAGTAAGGTATTGACTTCTGGATACAAGGGTTGGGGTCTTTAAAAAATTTGGATAAATGGATTCCATATTTGAAATAATAATAATTTATATTATATAATAATTTAAAATTATTTTTTGGCCCTACATATTTTTGAAAACAATTATAATTAATTACCATGATTAAGGTTAAAACAGGGTATTGTGTATTACATGCATTTGTATTAAAATTAATTTTACACACACACACGCATATTTTTTTAATAAATTGGATTTCATATTTATATTCATTGGGTCTAAATTATCTAATAAAACTTATTTTAATTATATTATTAAAGGATAAATTACCTAGGTAAATAAAAATATACAAGTTACTGTTATAAAAATTAAAAGGGTAAAATTGAGTAAACTTAAAGACAAAGGAATAACATGATAAAAATATGTTTATTTTTGTGTGGTGGAACTATTTATTGACCAAATGGACCCTACACTATATTAATATTCAATTTTGGAGCTACATTTGGAAAGTTAGACCTACCAATAGTGAATACTTTTGGGTATTTATAAGAATTTCACTCCTCCTCCATTATAAAAGGGAATTCAGTCCCCACACTTATTAACACCTTTCAAGCCATTTGGATTGACCAAAACCTATAAAATCACTTAATAACTTCAAAAAAATAATCCTAGAAACCTTAGTTTGGGAATAAATCCATCCTAAAAAGGTTTTGGTGAAAGCCTATAGAGGATACCTGAAGAAGATGTAACATTTTTCAATGATCATTTTTATTTAATTTCTTCCTCCACCCCCTTCAATTTTTCTTAAACCATGAATATATAATAACATAATTATTGTAAATAAAATAATATGTTATTATGTTTATGTAAAATCATTTTCATATTTCATAAAATGGGTTATGAAATCATCATTTGTGTATACGGAGGACTACCGGCTCGCGAACTGATGTTATTCATTTTTTTCATTACCACCTCTCACGACTGGGTATGATGATGTATATAAATTATATAAATGATATTTATGAAATAATTTTACCTATTTAAACATTATATCATATATAAATTTTTTACATTCCATTATGTATGGGACATGATAACCTCGCTCGTGTGTACGATGAACTACCACCTCACAAAGCAATGTGATTCGTTTTTCCCTAATTCGTTACATGAAAGGTAATAAGGGTAAAAATAATGAATACATGTGATATACATGACATAATTATAATATTGGTGAAATATTTATAATTATGTAAATATAATATATCATTTTATTTCTTATAATTTCACTGAATAAAAAAGTGATAAAATTGTTCATGGACGTGTGGACTACCACCTCCTCAAAGCAATGTGATTTCATTTTTCATCAACACATCACAAGAATTATATATATATAAGTATATATAATTAAATATTATATTATTTATGATATAATTGTAATTATTGAAATATAAAATAATACTTAACTTCTTTCCATAATGATAATTGAAAAATAGAAACATTACTCATGTGTACGTATGAACTACCATCATGATCATAACAATAATTCATTTTTCAAAACCATATTTCATGACTAAATTTTTTTAAAAAAATTATGTATAAATATGATAATTCTAGAATGAATATTATTCTTTATATGTTTATATAGGGAAACTTTGACCATAGTCAACCTACCAAAGTCATTTTTGGAACAAAAGCCAAATATAGTTAAAACATCTGAGGAAAACTTAATTGGTTAATTAATTCATAATAAAATGATAATAATTGAAAAAAAAAGTAATAATAAACATGAAAATTGTTCTCAAGAAAATAAATAATTTGTAGAGACTCGGGTTTTGTCCCTGTCAAAATTTGTAATATTCTTATGAATAATTCTAGAGCTAGGCGCGAAGACGGCGTGCGATTCCGAGGCCTGGTGTGCCCGTAATTAATTTCATAAAAATATTAAGTATTTTTAAACTATGCACATGGAAGAGATGTGTTATCTCCTAAACAGTGTCTTAGAATGAGAATCTGAGGGCACAGTTTCATATGGAGTGTGTCGTTTACCCTAGCTGGGGTATAAACTTTGCGGGCATGGGTCTGCTGTAAGAAAATCCACCAGGGGAATTTTCATAAATAAATGGAAAAGTTTATTTATGAGTGTAGGCTCGAATAAATTATGAACGGAGTCTCAGATTGAAAATCTGAGTCTTCCGTTGCATTCAGAATGGCGCCTTTACCCTAGGCATAATATAATTTGAGTCGACGTTGGGTGCCAGGTCGAAGGCGTGTTGGTGGGGAGATAAAAATGAAGTTTTTAATTAAAAAAATAGAAAAATCAATCATCCCCCCCCCATTCCCTATCTACGTGTAGGAGGTGATGAAACACCCCTCCCTCATCCGTTCTTCGCTGATTCGAGCCCCGGGCATCCGTTTTCAGCACTGATCGTCAGCAGATCGAGCTCCAGCGCGTCGCGGGCGTCGTTCTGCACCCGAAGCTTCGGTGATCCGCCAGCAGGTATGTCGTTTGAGTTTTAATCCCCCAATCCTATTTTTTCTTTTATTTTATTAATTTTTTTTTGTTTTAGAAGGGAAGATAGGGTCCTGAGGGTCACGCAGGAGGTTGTGGATCACAAAACGGACCACCGGGGTGCCCCCGGCGGTCCCTGGAAGTTCTGCCGGCGCGGAAGCGCCGGCGGATCCGCACCGGAGCACGGTGGTCGGCCGCTCGGGATGGCGGCGCACTAGCCTTTCCAGTAGAGCATGGAGGAACAGGGTGCCGCGTGGCAGAGGGCCGCCGGCTAGGGCGGTCCGGCGGCGGCCGGGTTGGCCAGCCGGTTCAGGCTGGTCCGTCCCTCTTTTAATACACGGGGGGGTTTTAAGACCCCCGTATTTTGCTCCCTGGAGATCGGATTCACGTGATATCTATGGAGAAGTGACCCTATCAATGAGGTGAAACCTTTGGTGTGGGTTAGGGAGTTTGAAGTTTCGGGATCGTGGCCCGGGAGCTTGAAACATCGAATAAAATAATAACATTTTATTATTATTCGACTTCGGGTCGTCGTATCCTCTACCCAGAGCGTCTGATTGACGTGTCGTCAGTGGCATTGACACCCTGATGGTACGAAGGACTTTTCTTGTTGGTTTTCGGGTGTTGGCACTGATTTTGGTGTGCGGGCCTCACGAGGCCGGGTTTGGGGTGTTTGCGGAGAAACACAACTTTCTCACCAAGAGTCTGATTTTGGTTGATGAATAGTCAATCATATGTGTTTTTCCGAGAGGATCGCAATGGTGTGATCCGTTTGATGGGTTTCAGGAATGAGGTGTGGTCCCCACACGAGCTTGCTTCAGTGAATAGTACCTTTTTCAACGGGGGTCCGTTTGGGACGAACGAGTAGTGGATCCTATGTGTTTTTTCCAAGGGGATCGCAGTGGTATGATCCACTTGATGAGTTTTGAGATCGTTGTGTGGGCCTCGCATGGGCTAGAAATGATGAATAGTGCATTTTTCATCAGTTGTTCATTTCAGGTGAGTAAACAGCCTATCCTGCATGTTTTTCTGCATGGATCGCGATGGTGGCCTCAGTGTCAGCCTTGAAGGTGCGCGGTGTGTCATTGTGGTGGGTCGCTCAGGTTAGCGACGTTTGGACCAACAGTGGTTGAGGGTACTCCCTTGGTTCGTTCCTATAAGGGTTCGCATGGCATCACAACCTTAGTATAGGTTTGTGATCCTCTCGATGGGATGTTTAGCCTGTTAGAGTTGTGGCATCCCTCCGGTGGGCCCGAAGCAGGATCCTCTAGCTTCGTTTCCCTAGATCGGGTTCCTGGTATCACTGTGACCACTTATCCACAGGCGGCAATCCCATTTCTAGTAGGTTAACCCAGTAGGGTTGTGGCATCGTTGGGTATACGATCCCCTGCTCAGTATGAGGTTTATAGTAGGGTTGTGGTATCATTGGTTATACGATCCCCTACTCAGCACGTGGTGTCAGTAGGGTTGTGGCATCGTCAGTTCGATCCCATATAGCACGAGATGTACTAGATAGGTTTTCTGTATCATTGTGACCATCGTGACATGGGTGATGATCCTACATTTGAGTGATGTGTTTCTGTCATATGCCAGATCGGGTTGTGGTATCCCCCAGTGGATCCAGGGAGTGATCCCCTATGAGATCTTCGAATGCCAGATCGGGTTGTGGTATCCCCCAGCAGACCCTGGGAGTGATCCCTTATCTATGAGATCTTTATATACCAGTTTGGGTTCTGGTATCCCCTAGTGGACCCTAGGAGTGATCCCCTATCTGAGGAGTTTGTTGTTCTTACTGTTTCTACGTGGTTTTCTCAGTGACGATATCTGACGATCGTGATCTCTCGGGTGAGCGTCTGAGATGTTTGGGTGGGACCCGAGGGAGTGTGTCTCTCAGACGAGTGTCATATGGGATAATAGTGATCATGGAGTGTGCTCTCATGGTTGTGAACCATTTCTGGTGATGAGTTCGGTATCTCATGTGTCTTGGTGCGTTAGCTGAGTATATCTGGTTGTTCAAGGTGTATGTATGGGCTTACACCTGGATTGAGCTGACTAGTTGTGTTTAGCCGAGGATGGTCACGAGATGGAGTTTCTCTCTCATCCGGGTTCCCTCTGGCTGGGATGAGCGGACTATTGCCTTTTAGTTTCTCTCTTTTGTTTTGGGTTTTTGGGGTGCCTAATGAGTATTTTTATACTCACCCCTGCACGGGCTTTGCCCGCACATGTTTTTGTCTTGTGCATCTGCCTTTCGACAGTGTCCTGGGAGCACCCGGAGCAGGCGGAGTTGAGTGAGCGAGTGACCGTGGAGTCTTATCGGTGTTGTGCCAAGGAGATTACCGGTGGTGCTTTTGACAACGTACCCCTTCTTCCGAGCAGTTTGGACACTTTTGTGGTTTTTCCTTTTGTGGGCCCTATTTTTCCCTTTTGTACTTCTGTTGCACTCTAGTTTGGGATAGTTGTATGCATGCATTTACTTTTCAATTTTATATATCTCTGCACCGTTTCATAGAGGTGTATGTGGGTGCGTGTGTATAGGTACCTTAGGCCAATGCCTCTCATGTGTGTGATAGCCTACTCGGCGTAGACGCCAACCCCTAGCATATTGGAGATGGGCTTGGGGAGTCGCGGCTCGAGCCCCGTTAGGTCGGGTCGTGACAGAGTGGTATCAGAGGAGGTTCCACCTTTGGGATCTCAGAGCATAGTTGTTCTAGCTGTGATTTTGGTTTGGGTTTCATATCGGCAGTGTTGGGATTTTTTGAGTTTGGATTTCAGGCCAGGGACTCCAGTGTTGGTGCAGTGGCCGAAGTTCTGTTCACTAGGACTCTGATAACCTACTTTTTGACTCGGGACGTTTGTACACTGGTCACAAGGGAAAAATGGTACATGCATCATATAGGATTGGGTTTTTGGTTTTTCCTTATCCTTCTTGAGTCAGCTTCCCAGATATACTCTTTGACTATGGAGCGTCTTGATTGTATTTCAGGATGCCCCCACGACGACATACAACGAGAGTTCCGCAGCGGGTTTGTGGTGACGATCCGCCTTATGTAGAGTCTGTGGACCAGGGCGAAGTTTCTGAGGCTGGACCTCTAGGTGGTCTGCCAGTTGATCCACCACCTGTCGAGCAGCTGGTTGTGCCGATAGAGCATGAGAAGATTACGTGCAGGCTAAGTGTACAGCACGAGTTCCAGAGGCAGTGACCTCTGAGGTTCCGGGGTGATCCAGATCCTCAAGCTGCTGATGATTGGCTCGAAGCAGTCACCTGTGTCTTCCACCTGGTTAGGACAACCCCAGATCAGATGGTGGTCCTAGTGGCGATCCTTCTTCATGGTTCGGTTGGGCTATGGTGGAGTTTGGTGATGCAGTCCCATGATGAGGATATGCTCAAGTGGGCAGAGTTTGAGCGGCTCTTCAGGGAAGAGTTCTATCTGGTGACATTGAGGTCAGTGCGGATTTAGGAGCTTCTGCAGCTTCGGCTGAAGGGCATGACTATGTCGGAGTACTCAGTGAGGTTTACAGACTTGTCACGCTACTCCCAAGATATGGTTTGAGAACTGTTCTTTTGGGCTCGGACCTTCGAGAAGGGCCTACATAGAGACATCCAGGCAGGTGTGGTTTCCTTGTGTCTTCCCACCTATGCTGGTGTGCTAGAGCGAGCCTTGGTGGTAGAGAGATTTCTGTCCGAGCATATCCCGCCTGTTAGTGTTGGGCACATGAGAGATGAGACTTCGTCAGTCAGATCAACATCTGGTAGCCAACGACAGACTTAGGGGCCCGGACGTATGCGACGTTTCAGGAGGCGACCCTATGATGGAGGATCTGAGGCTCAGGGCTCGCAGTCCAGTTTTGGTCAGCCGCAGGAGAGGCAGTGCTACGCTTGCGACAGTTGGGGACATCTTGCTAGAGATTGTCTGAACCTTCATGCTACTGAGAGGGAGTCGGTCGACAGACCACCTTGGCAGAGGCAGCGTCTCGAGCAAGGAGGTCCGCAGGGTGGCGGACTTGGTGACAAAGTTGGTGCAGCAGCAGGAGGTGGTAGGCGATATCAATTTCCACCACCCTCACCCCTAGGTGGTCCACGCCAAACTCAGGGAGCTGGTGGCCGAGGGCGAGGACAGTTGCATTCCCTAGAGGCTGCTGACCCAGAGGCTCCGCGGATAGATAGAGGTGTGCTTTGTGTCCTTTCTACTTTCTGCAGTAGCTTGTTAGACACTGTTTAGCTTTACTCTTCCCTTTCCATTGCTTGCTCAAGTTTTTGTAGGGCGTTGGTAAGACCCTGTGTGGGTGTTGTTCGGCGTGCTTCGAATGCGTGAGGAAGAGGAATCCTTCCCCCACCGAGACACATTTTTTTGACACGATGAAAACCGTGTGGGCGAGACAGTGCTGCCCAAAGTGGATAATTTTGAGGTGTGGTGGATGAGTCCCTTTGACTTATGTGTTCAGGCATGGGTGTTTTTTGGTGGACTCGCTGGCATGGGAGACCCAGTTGAGAGTCTAGTTGCTTTCCTTGTGCTTAGGGATTCTCAAGGACGAAAAGTTCTCAGTTGGGGAGGATGTAGTGACTCGAGTTTTTTCCCTGACAGACTTTGGAATATTCCTATGAATAATTACAGAGCTATACGCGAAGACGGCGTGCGATTCTGAGGCCCAGTGTTCCCGGAATTAATTTTATAAAAATATTAAGTATTTTTATTCTATGCACGTGGCGAGGGTGTGTAATCTCATAAAAGGTAGCTCAAAAGGGGAATCTGAGGGCACGGTTGCGTCTGTAGTGTGACTTTTACCCTAGGAGAGGTATAAACTTTGCAGGCACGGGCCTGCTGTGAGAAAATCCACCAGGGGCGTTTTTGTAAATAAATGGAAAAGTTTATTTATGAGCGTCAACTCGAATAACTTCTGAACGAAGTCTCGGATCAAAAATCTGAGTCTGTCATTGAATTCAAAACAGTGTGTTTACCCTATTCGCGGCATAATTTGAGTCGGCGTCGGGTGTCGGGTCGGAGGCGTGTTGGTGGGGACATAAAAATGAAGTTTTTAATTAAGAAAATAGAAAATCAATCAATCTCCCCCCCCCCCCATTACCTCTCTACATGCAGGAGGTGACGACACCCCCCTCCCTTGTCTTTTCTTCTCCGATTAGAGCCCCAGGAGTCCGTTTTCAGCACCGATCATCAGCAGATCGAGCTCCAGCGCATTGCGGGCGTTGTTCTGCACCCGAAGTTTCGACAATCCGCCAGCAGTTAGGCGGTTTGAGTTTTAATCTCTCGATCCTGTTTTCCTTTTAATTTATTCATTTTTTTCCGTAGTAGGGAAGATAGGGTCTTGAGGGTCACGCATGAGGTTTCGGATCGCAAAACGGACCACCGGGGTGCCCTCGTCGGTCTGTGGAAGTTCCACCGGCGCAGCACCGGTGTGACGGCACCGGCGACGGCGGACCCACGACGGTCCGCGGCGGAGCGCGGCGGCCAGCTGCCCAGGACGGCGGCGCATCGGCCCTTCCGGGGGATCGCGGCAGTGTGGGGCACCGCACGGCGCCGCACGGTGGAGGGCCGCAGGCCAAGGCGGGCCGGCGGCAGCGGCAACTGGGTCGGTCGGTCGGACCGGCCGGTTCAGGCCGGTCCGAACCTCTTTTAATACATGGGGGTTTTAAAACCCCCGTATTTTTCTACTTGAAGGTCGGATTCGCGTTCCATCTACGGTGACGCGGCCCTGGCGACAATGTGAACCCTTTTCTGTGGGTTTGGGAGTTTTAAGTTTCGGGATCATGGCCCGGGAGCTTGAAACGTCAAATAAAATAATAACATTTTATTATTATTCGACTTCGGGTCATCGTATCTTCTACCCGGAGTGTCCGATTGACGTGCGGTCAGTGGCGTTGAGACCTTGATGGTATGGTGGACTTTTTTTGTTGGTGTCCAGGTGTTGGGACAGAGTTTGGGGTGTGGGCCCCATGAGGCCGGGTTTGGGGCGTTTACGGAGAAACACAACTTTCTCACCAGGAGTCCGATTTTGGTGGATGAATAGTAAATCCTGTGTGTTTTTTCTAAGAGGATCGCAATGGTGCGATCCGTTTGATGGGTTTTGGGATCAAGGCATAGTCCCCACTCGAGCTGGCTTCGGTTAATAGTACCTTTTTCATCGGGGGTCCGTTTGGGACAAATGAGTAGTGGATCCCGTGTGTTTTTTCGAGGGGATTGTAGTGGTATGATCTGCTTGATGAGTTTCGGGATCGTTGTGTGGGCCCCACACGGTCTAGCTAAGGTGAATAGAGCATTTTTCACTGGTTTTCCATTTCGGGTGAGTAAACATTCTATCCTGCGTGTTTTTTCACGTGGATCGTGATGGTGGACTCGATGTTAGCCTTAGAGGTGTGCGGTGTGGCGTTGTGGCGGGTCGCTCAGGTTAGCGATGTTTGAACCAACAATGGTTGAGGGTACTCCCTTGGTTCATTCCTATGAGGTTTCTCACAACATCACAACCTTTTTATAGGTTTGTGATCCTCTCGATGGGATGTTTAGCCTATTAGAGTTGTGGTATCCCTCCGGTGGGCCCGGAGTGGGATCCTCTAGCATCGTTTCCCTAGATCGGGTTCTTGGTATCGTTGTGACCACTTATCCATGGGAGGAAATCCCCTATCTAGAAGGTTAACCTAGTAGGGTTGTGGAATTTTTGGGTATATGATCCCCTGCTCAGCATGAGGTTTATAGTAGGGTTGCAGTATCGTTAGTTATACGATCCCCTACTCAGCGCGTGGTGTCGGTAGGGTTGTGGCATCGTCAGTTCAATCCCCTACAGTGCGAGATGTACCAGATAGGGTTTCGGTATCGTCGTGACCATCGTGAAACGGGTGACGATCATCTATTTGAGTGACGTGTTTCTGTTGTGTGCCATATCGGGTTTTGGTATCCCCCAGCAGATCCTGGGAGTGATCCCCTATGAGATCTTCGAATGCTAGATCAGGCTGTGGGATCCCCCAGCGGGCCCTAGGAGTGATCCCCTATCTGTGAGATCTTCGTATACTGGTGTGGGTTCTACTATCCCCTAAAGGACCCTAGGAGTGATCCCCTATTTGAGGAGTTTTTGTTCTTGTTGTTTATGCATGGTTTTCTCAGTGACGATATACGACGAGCGTGATGTCTCGAGTGAGCGTCTGAGATGTTTGTGTGGGACCCGATGGAGTGTGTCTCTCAGACGAGTGTCATATGGGATGACAGTGATCATGGAGTGTGCTCTCCTGGTTGTGAATCCTTGCTGGTGATGAGTTTGGTACCTCATGTGGCTTGGTGCATGAGCTGAGTATATCTGGTTGTTCAATGTGTATTTATGGGCTTACACCTGGATTGAGCTGACTAGTTGTGTTTAGCTGAGGATGTTCACAAGATGGAGTTTCTCTCTCTTTTGGTTTCCCTTTGGCTGGGATGAGCGGACTATTGCCTTTCAGTTTCTCTCTTTTATTTTGGTTTTTTAGGGTGCCTACTGAGTATTTTTATACTCACCCCTGCACGGGCTTTGCCTGCACATGTTTGTGTCTTGTGCAGACCACATGCCTTTCGACGGTGTCCTGGGAGGACCCGGAGCAGGCGGAGTTGAGTGAGCGTGTGACCGTGGAGTCTTACCGAAGCTGTGCCGAGGAGCTTACCGGTGTTGCTTTTGATAGCGTACCCCTTATTCTGAGTAGTTTGGACGCTTTGTGGTTTTTCCTTTGGTGGGACTTGTTTTTCCCTTTTGTACTTCTTTTGCACTCTGTTTTGGGATAGTTGTATGCATGCATTTACTTTTCGGTTTTATATATCTCTGAACTGTTTCAAGGAGGTGTATGTGGGTGAGTGTGTATATGTACCTTAGGCTAATGCCTCCCATGTGTGTGATGGCCTACTCGGTGCTAGACGCCAGCCCCTGGCCTATTAGAGGTGGGCTTGGGGAGTCGCGGCTTGAGCCCCGTTGGGTCAGGTCATGACATAATTAACATAATCTTATTATTTAGTAAGATAAATAAACAAAGGACAAGTCAAACTCAAGGTAAGGGACTTCGTCTCAATTTCCTTTCATTGAGGCATATTTTGATGTTATACACCTATACTCTTTTATGATGTGCATATATAGCCCCTTTAACATGTTATGTCCTAAATTTCTCTATAATCATGGTATTTATAGTTTTTTTAATGTTATTATTTCATGTGGATTATGATTCAAGAGTTTCCCAATTAATAAGGGATTTTTCTTGTAAAAAAAATCAACTTTTAATGTTTTTCCTTCCAAACCTATCTCTTCCATGTCCATGTTTTTTAAAAAATTATTTTATAAAAGTTTTTAAATGGACATAAAATATTTATAAAGTACATTTTATGTCAATTTTAATTTATTTCAAAGGTTTTTAAAATGAATGTTTTTACGTGTTTTATATGGAATGTTTTGACAAATGTTAAAAGGAATGATCTATTCTTAACATACATGACAAAAAAAACTTTTCCATGGTCATTACCATTATTTTATTTCTAGATTCCTTTTAAATATTTAATGTATTCTTCAAATAAAAAACCATTTCCTTTTTTGGGGTATTTTGGAATTGAAAAAAAATAGAATGGTATTTTTATATTGAGAGGGGGTCTTAAAAGAGATGGGTATTTTGATATACAAAAGTGACTTTCTTATGAGTATAATTTTTTTTTCGATGTTTTATGTTGGGAAAGTGCACGCATAAATTTTTTTTATTTGAAATATGGTACTTGAGAATTATATGAAATAGGTGAGCTTGATACAACTTATATAAAGGGTTGAGCCCCATTATAGCTCACAGGTGATCCCAATATAGCATATAAAAAGGGTTGAACCCAATTATAGTTCATGAAAAATAGGAGTGCCCGATATAGATTTTACGAAGTGTTGAGCCCCATTATAACTCATGAGTGAGCCCGATATAGCTTAAACAAAGTTTGATCCCCATTATAGCTCTCAAATGCATTGGATAATGATTATATTGGAAGTTAGTTGTATGGCAATTAAAAGGGTTTTGAAAGGGTTTTATAAATATTATTCTCTAAGTCACTAAAAAGGGTTTTAATTGCTTTTTATGTGTTAAAAGTATTTCTTTGAGAAAAATGTGTGTCTGTTTTCTTTTGAAATTTTTTTATTTCTTCTGCTCAAAGAAATTTAATGTAAACATAAATACTTCATGGGTTTTCATATTTTTACTAAAATAACAGTTTCCTTTATTTTCATATAACCTACTAATATTTTGTGCTCATCCTAAGTTTTCTAAAACTTTTTCCTAGGGTTTAAGGATGGGTAAGAGAAATGAAGATGTCAAGTTGAAAGTCATGGATATTTTTCATGAAAATAAATCATTCTTTATTTTAAAAAATTTATATTATCACTAGTAAAAAATAGGGCTTTAACTACGTTGGAATTCATCAGCACTAGAAAAATGCGTTGATAAAGTCTATCTTTATCAGTTCTAAAATAAGTGCTAATAAAGGGTGTCATTTATCAGCACTTTTTTAGCACTGATAAAATGTAACATTTATCATTGCTTTATTTTAGCACTGATAAAGGTTACCCTTTATCAGTGCTTTATTTTTAGTGCTAATAAAGGTCCAGAAAAAAATAAAATAATTAAACAAATAGTAATAAAAGAGTTTAACAATTTCATTAATTAAATAATTATTATTAAAAATAAATTAATTGAATATGCATATATATAAATTTTAAAAATTTATAAATAGTATATATTAAATATATAAATATATAAAATGAATAAAATTAAACAAATAAACAAATAAAATTTTAAAATGAGTAAATTAAGAAAAATATTGAACATTTTATTAATTAAATAATTATTGATAAAAATGAATAAATTGTAATAATTAAAAAAAATAAAAAATGAATAAATTAAAATATTATTTAAAAATTTATTAATGAAACAATTATTAATAAAAATGAATAAGTATAATATATATATATATATATATATTAATTGTAAATAGTAATAAATAATATATATTAAATATATATATATATATATAATGTAATAATTAAAAACATATGAATGTCTTGTTCATTTTAAATGTTTTTTAACTTTTAAATTTAACATATATCAAATTTCATGTGTTACTTTGATTTCACATACATATATATATGTAATTAATTCATTTTTATATACAACGCACACACAAATATATTTATGCAATTAATGAAATTTTATATAAAAACACATACACCTAATATTTATGTAATTTATTCAAATTTTAGTATATTTTAAAATTTCATTATAACATGATACATTTAATATATTATGTTTTTAATCGAAAAAATTTATTTATTTATTTTTAATACTATACAATTAAGATATTGTGTATTCATTTTTAATATTTTATTTTATTTTTTATTTTTGAATTTTAATTTGATCATTTTCTATGATTTATTTATATTTATTTATTTACCATGTTTTAGTATTTTTAATATGTATTCATATTTAATTCAATATATATATATATCCATATTTTTTAAATAATTTATATTTAATTAATAAAACTTATCCATTTTTTCATTATTTTTAAAGTGTACTCATTTTGAATTATTCCATTTCACTCATTTTAAAAATGTATGTATTTAAGATTTTATATCCATTAATAGTGTTGAAAAGATATTTATAAATAAATATTTATATATAAATATATTTATAAATCTATATTTACTATATTTATAAATGTATATATTTATAATTATTATAAATAAATAAATATTATTTTTTAAATAAGTATTTATATAATTATAAATAAATAATTATATATATTTAAATAATTATTAAACTATAATAAATTTATTTAAATAGATATAATTATAAATCCTTTATCAGTGCTAAATTGATAAGCACTGATAAAAGAGATATTTATTAGCGTTTTTTTTTTACATTGATAAATCTTGACCTTTATCAGCGCTAAAATAGCATTGTTAAAAGAAATCTTTATCAACGCTAAACATTTAGTGTTGATAAAGCCCAAGATTTATCAGTGCTAAAAAATCAATGATAAATATCCCTTTTATCAGCGCTTATCGATTTAGTGTTGATAAAAGGGATCTTTATCTGCACTTTTTTGAAAGTGCTATTAAAAGTGTCCATGATTTATTTAAAAGAACCCTAGTTGTAGCTCAGTCACTCGTGATTCTCAAGCTCTCATGAAACTCTTCTATTGTTAGCACAACTCCTCTATGTTTCTTCAAACAAATCAAAGATAGAATCTAATGTATGTTATTTTCTACTTTTTATCTATCATTTTTTTATTTTCTAGGTTACGTTTTTTTCGTTTTTGTGTTTTTCTTAACCATGACGAACCCTACATATCATCTCCTCACCTTTGAAATACTATGAGTGGTTTTATTTCATCTTTTTCCTCCATAGACAATGGTTTGGAAAAAAGAGAAGAATGTTTTCATATAGTAATGTAAGTCAACATATGTGTATGAGCCTGTATGGATAAAAAAAGTATATTTTTCACCACACCCTACTACTTTTGGATGAAAACATAATAACCGAGTTTATGAAATCTAGAAGTAAACTATCAAATAGAAAAATTAGAAAAATCTCTTATTTTTTCATGTTCAGTCTGTAGCATCTCATTTGGCTGTTTCTCACTCTCATCTAACCAAACTACATCTAGAAACATTTTTATATTTCTTTCATTTCATTATCCTCTATGTTACTACAATATAGTTCACAATTTATAGTTCTTCTTCATTTTATCCACATGCTCCTTCTCCAATTATTTAAGAGATGGCCTTAAAAATTATAACGAAGGCACTCACGTCTCCATCATGGTCCAATAATCCTAAATCCTCTTTTTAGTAATGTAACTCTCTCAATGAAATCATCAGCATAGGAGTGAAAAAAATAGAATAATGAAATTGAACAATTTTATTGGTTTTAGTGGATAAAGACATTCAATAATAATTGTAGAACATTTAGTAGAAGTCAAAGTAAGATGAATCTCTATGGATGGAACACTATAAGGACAAGGAAAAAATCATACAAACAGTCGAGTTGTAAGCTAGAAGAAATTGAATTCCCCCTACACCTGCAACCTCTTTCCATATTTATTATTCCTAGATATTTCCAATAGCCCCAAAAACTATATATAGAAAATTAAAATTCTACCCCTAGCCATTACTAACCTGACCCTCACTTAGAAAACCCTTCCCCCACATTTCTATCAGAATTTATCTATGTGAAACCTCTCTCAGTCATGGAATCATTGAATTTATCATTCCACTATCTGGATGCCTAATTTAATCCATAGAGATTCCAATTAATCTTTTACAACAATTGCATGTTCTGATTGTCCACAAAACAATCTGGTTTCTTCATATAGGTTTTGGGCACAACTAAAGCTTGTGGATGGCATGACCAACTTGACTTTTTAGTTATAATTTATGAATAATAATTTTTTCATATTATTAAAAAGTCATGTCCAATGAAAATTGTAGATTAATTTACTAAAGAAAATTATTAGAACAAAAATATGGGGATCATAAAATATGTTTTATAATTAATTTATAAGTAGATATAGAATTACCACAACATGTAATTACACTTTTTAATGATATGGTTAACTGTATTCCATCATTCTATTTTTATGCTCCTAGATCCAAGTGCATAATCCCTCTAGGGATCCGCATGGTAACCACAATCATTGAACATCATGGGAACCACAATCTCTCTATCTCTCTCTCTCACTTAGTTATACCTACACAATGCCACCCCTACTCTATAAACTCATTCTAGCTTCATACAACACCACTGCAAACTGCATATCTATATGTTGTTGTTAAAGAAGAATAAAACACATAATAGTCATAAGAAACATATATAACTTTTCATAAAAAAAGAACCATGTGTTCCATAAATACGGTTGTGTAAATTAAGATAAATTTTGGTAATATAGATATATAATACAATACACTCCATGCATAAAAGTCCGCAATTTCATGAATCTTGTATAAAAATTGTTACTACCTTGAACAGAGATATAATACTTCAATACTACATTATAACTAACCTTCACTACCTTTATTTAGTCTATCCTCAGAATCTTTATTTCCTTCCATCTCTTGATGATGTATTGGACTCCCTCTTTCAAACTAGCCTTCCTTCCATCATTGTGGTTCCAAAGTTCCTTGATGACATACACCCCACTCATATTTTATTCATTAATCTCTATCAAATCCACTATCATGGCTTAGAATACCACATCTCCCAACTCATTCTTTAACTCTTTCATCCTTTCATCCTCCTCATTTACTACTTCCCGAGAACACCAAAAAAATCACCAAAAAATTAATCAAAACATAATGAATGGTTTTTTTTTGTTTTTCTATTATGTATTTTCTTATACAACTCACTTGGTTACTTTTGAAAACACTTTGTCAAAAATTACTTTAATTTTGAGTGAGGTCACATTGGATCCTAATATAACTCTGAAGTTAAGAATGCTTGGATGTGAATACTACTATTATGAGTGACCTCCTAAAAATACTCTTGCTACACATTTCTGTGTGAAAAAAAACATACCAATGTAACCGCACTCAAATCTCAAAGTGATCACCAGTACCTGGTATGGGATGAATTTTGGTTAGATTAGTTCAAGAAATATAGGTGGATATAAAAAAAATATGGGAGATAGATATAAAAGTAACAAAATGCAATAATAACTATTCAGTAGGTCTATAATCAAGGGACTTTGGAACCATAATGATAGGAGGAAGGATAGTTTGAAAGAGGGATTCCAATCCATCATCAAGAGATGGAAGACAATCAAGAATTTGAGAATGGATTAAATAAAGGCATTGAAGGTTAGTTTTACTAGAGTGTTGAGGTATTATATCTATGTTTAAGAGAGTAACAATTTTCATGAAATATGCATGAAAAGTGGACTTTTATGCATGAAGTGTACTGTATTGTTTTTATTCGAGACAAATTAAATGTTTGAATACTCATGCAGACAATTTCTTCTGCACATGATGATGTTACCAATCCCGAGGAAGAACAAACTGTTGATGATAAAACTATGAAATTATTAGGGGATTAAAAACATGTTGATGAAAGAAAAAAACAACAAAACATCATCACAATGTCGTTTAAAATTTATCAAGGAATGAAGTCACGATATAAAATTTGATTTTGGTTGGAATAAACAGGGACAACCTATTGACCCCAAGGAGTCAATGTTCTTTAGTTATCTTGGTGTCATAATGAGGTTTAATGTGATGATTGATATTGATTCATGTTGTAACATCCAACTTGTAACAAAGGAAACCCTTTATAAAGACATAATGGTAATGTTATAATATACTTTCTCTAGTTTTACTAAAAAATTATATAATGAAACATTGATTTAATTTTCATTATTCCTTGTAGATTTCATTTATTTTAGAAGAGTTCCATAAGAAATTTGTCTTAATGGCTGCTAAAAAATACCATAGAGGCTTCCAAAATTTTCCTACAAAGTTACATCTTAGGGGTGATAAGGGGAAAATAAATCCCCACCCAATAGTTAGTCATGTACACATTATAAAGTAGGAAACATAGACTGATTTCATTAAACTTCACAATAATAAATAATTTCAAGTGCATTGGAGTTGATAATATATTATTTAACATTATTTATTTCATCCAAATTGATTCAAAATTTTTAATTTATGAAACAAAAAAATAGTTCTAAAAATAAAGAATGTGGATCAAAACCAACATACCACTATCACAAAACAAGGATGGAGTACGCTTCATTAGAGAAGAAATTGGAATGTATTTTCAATCAAAAATAAAAGTTTAACTATGTGATATAAAGAAACATATGTTATTTTGTTTATATACATATTTATGAATCAAATTCTAAATCTACTTCCATCCCACATCATATGTTATGGAAGGATGATCGTGTAAATAAGAAGGGTAAATTTATCAATGAAAACAAAAACATTGTATGGGAAGCATGTGTAAGTATTACATAATTTTAATTCATTATGTTTTATAACAATATTATATAAAAATATCTATTTATGATCATATTTTTTTATTTGATTTAGACATACTAATCAACAACAATCATACCAGAATAAAATATACTTTTAGTATATTTTATGTGGCCTAAATAATATGGTCGCATTAGAGGATTAGGTTTTGGAGTCTCTTCTAGAACATATTTTGAGAATATAAAACTATATGAAGATACATATAATATGGTGAGATGATTTCAAATAGAAATTAAATCACTGTAAGATATTGTTTTTTTGTATGGTTTGGCCGACCAATGTATAAGAAAGGATCAAAGCAAACCGGTGGTGGAGAAAATATCCACACATGAACCAAATAATCCCACTAGCTTTGAGGATACTCATTCCCCCTAACTACATACTTCACCTGGGGTAATAAATTTTTTCATTACTCTTTCTCCTAAATATGAATCAAACAACATCTGATAACATTATATTACTAAAATTCTACAAACTACAATGGTATGTGATTTGTATCTGTTAATACCCACGCACCAATATGTTGTGATGGGTACAATGTATAATATCCTAGGAGACCAGCTACACCATCAAGACCTCCCAAAAGATCACATAAGACTATGGATTGAGGTAGTTCATGATCTGGATGCTAAGTTTCCTATTCCACTTGGTGGTCTAGATATAATAATGGTTATTGATGCTATTGGAGCTTTCATAGCATGGTCATCTAATCTTATAAAGATACATGAGGTACATATTTAACAAAATTTTCATATGAAAAACCTATAACAATTAATGATAAATGGTCTAAAGTGAGGTATGATATTATATATGTATAAAGTGATGGATAAATAGAAGTTTGAATCAAGAAAATCTAGTAAATCGACCAAGAAAATAAAACAACTTTTTGAGAGTACCTTCTCCCCTCCAGTTCCAAAGCAACATTTTTTTTCATTAAAACTTCATAAAGAGACCACATTTAAAGATAAAACTATTTATTAAATTGAATATGAATAATAAATATATGGAAATTCCTTGAAAGATAGAATTATTCTTGCGACTCTAAATAAGATTCTCAAGCATGAATAATTGGGCGACTCAGTTGTGAATACACACATAAGATACATTTTCATAATACCTTTGTAAAAATAGTGATATAATATGTTTATTAGAGTTAATAACTATTAATATTTGGTATAGGTGTTTATATCACAACTATATAAAGGGAATATCATGTGAAGTACGATTTGGATTCATTAATGCTTGTATCAATTCTATGGCAAAACTTACTTTGGATAACAAAACAATTGAGAAGAAAAAATATGATTTACTCAAAGCATTTAATAAAAAATCATAAGATGATAAACAATTTTTGATTCCTCAATGAAAAATTAAAACTATACAATCTAATCATATAAAATATATTTTTATTTTTTTCATTACTTAATTGTTTGTGTTTTTTTAAGGCACACTAGATGCTGATCACTGTCAATTTAGACACACTGAATATTTATTTTTTAGATCCAATGCATGGATATTCAATCCACCAACCACACACGATGTGTATTGTGAATATGTAATACACTATAATAAAAAATTTATAGAGAAAATTCGAATCCTATTTTCCATCTGTGTTTTAATAAGAATTTTTTTATGATAGGGAGATTTCTAAATATATGCTAGATCATGAAATGAAGTCGTTGTATGAATAGATAAAACCTATGAATTACTAAAAATGGAAACAAATTAAGTTATATATAGAAATATTTAACTATAAAAACATTTCAAAATAATTTACTTATTTGTTTCAATGTTTTTGCAGTGTTTGAAATAAGATAATGACATCAATTTTGGATATTATTTTTGAAAATTTGTGAGATAAATGATAAATCATGAAAATACCAGTATCCCCTAACTGGTAATTTTTTAAGGTAATTAAAATTTCATTAAATATGTTTTATAATCATTTTTTTCTATATTTTCTCAGTACTATCAAGATTTTAGAAAACCTAGATACTCACAAGAAGAAATAAATTTGTTTAGAGATGAGTGGGAAGCATAACTTTTGTCAGAATGTATGCTGACAACAAATTTAGGGGATTAACTACTATGTTTGTAATATAGTATGAGTTATGACCTTCAAAATATATTTTTTTTGTGAATAATTAGAATCATAATTCTTATATATTATTTTTTATCTCTTTTTCAAGAAGAAGTATAACGGAGGAAATCAATTTTTTTAGAAGCACTGACCTAAAAACAATAAAATTGTTGGGAAATCATAGAGGCGGAAGAAGAGGTGAAGGTGGGGGTGAAGGAAGAGGTAGAGTTAGAGGTAGAAGTGAAGGCATAGGAATATTCAAATTTATAGACTAATGTGGAGGAGGATTCATAGGAAAAGACCAAGGTGGAGAACGATGCGAAGGAGAAGATAGAGCATTGGCTTGTAAACAAGAAAATTATTAGGTAATGAAGTATAATGAGGATCATACCATTATTGTGTTTGAGAAAAATTGTTTAAAAGTTTACACAACACGTTTAACTTAATATAAGATCCATTGTGAAAGTTTTTATGGTGAATTATTGAAATAATGTTTTTCACCACTTGTTTGAGTAATTTTATACAGGGTAGTAATCCAACCACTCAAAGTGGGTATTTTCAGTTTAAAATGAAATTTTAGTAAAAACAAAAGTGGCATACTAAAAACCAATAAAACAAATTTTTATAATTTTATACTTTATTAAAATGATACATAATTCATTTGAGATGTGCAGGAATCAACCTCATCTCAATATGATGCATTGTGTGACTGATATGACTCCAAGTGCGCCTTTTTATTCAAATTTTACATTAATTTTAGTGAAAAAAACAACTAACATACCCAAAACCAAGAAAACACATTAATATTGTTTTGATAATTTATAAAAATGGTACATAATTCATTTTTGACATGTAGAGATTATCCATACCTCAATTTGATGCACTGTGTGACCGGTATTACTCCAAGTGTCCGTTATGAGTTTAAAATTGACATTTTAATACAAAAAATGGCGCTCACTAAAAACTAAGAAAACATGATCGTATTGTCTTGATAATTTTGAACAATGATTCATAATTCCTTTTTTATGTGCATGAATTAGTCTCATGTTAAACCCACACATTATGCCACTTGTATGACTCAAATTGCATATTTCTGGTTTAAAATGACATTTTACTAAAAAACAAAAGTGGCATACTAAAAACTAAGGAAATGAATTTTGATTATTATGATACTTTATTAAAATGATCCATAATTCATTTGAGATGTGTAGTAATTAGCCTCACCTTAATCTGATGCACGGTGTGACTGGTATGACTCCAAGTACATCTTTTTATTCAAATTTGACATTAATTTTAGTGAGAAAACTAACATGATCAAAACTAATAAAATACATTAATATTGTTTTTTTTAATTTATTAAAACTATCCATAATTCATTTATGATGTATATGAATCATCCACGCCTCAATCTGATGCACGGTGTCACCGGTATGACTCTAAGTGTCGATTATAAGTTTAAAATTGGCATTTTAATACAAAAACGTTTCACACATTGAAAACCAAGAAAACATAATTGCGTTGTCTTTATAATATTATAAAACAATTCATAATTCATTTTTTACATGTATGAATCATTATCATATCAAACCCACACACGATTCCACCTGTATGGCTCAAAGTGCGTGTTTCTAGTTTAAAATGACATTTTAGTAAAAAACACAAGTTTCATACTCAAAACCAATAAAAATTCATTCTTATGGTTTTATACTTTTTTAAAAAAATATATAAGTAATTTATTATTTGTATGAATCAGAATCACCTCAATCCAACACATGGTGTGACCGGTATGACTCTAAGTGCGTCATTTTATTCAAAATTGACATTAATTTTAGTGAAAAAAATAACCGATATACTCAAAACTGAGAAAACACATTATTATTGTTTTTTAAATTGAGTAAAACTATCTGTAAGTAATTTTTGGAATGTAGGAATTATATTTACCTCAATATGATGCATGATGTGACCGGTATGACTTCAAGTGTCTGTTATCAGTTTAAAATTGACATTTTAATACAAAAACTTTTCACTCACTGAAAACCAGGAAAATGCACTTGGATTGTCTTTATAATTTGTGATAATGATTCATAATTAATTTTTACATGTATGAATAAATCTCATGTTAAACCCATACATTATGCCACATGTATGGCTCAAAGTGCGTGTTTCCATTTTAAAATGAAATTTTAGTACAAAACACAAGTGGCATACTCAAAGATGAGGAAACACATTATTATTATTTTTATACTCTAGGAAAATAATATATAAGTAATTTGGGATGTTTATGAATCAAAATAACTTCAATATGATGTATGGTGTGACCGGTATGACTCCAAGTGTGTCTTTTTATTCAAAATTGACCTTAATTTTAGTGGAAAAAAACTTAAATACTCAAAACCAAGAAAAAACATTCAGATTGTTTTGGTACTTTAGGAAAATGATCCATAAGTCATTTTTAATGTATAGGAATCAGATTCACCTCAATATAATGCATTGTGTGATCAATATGACTCCAAGTGCATCTTTTTATTCAAAACTGACTTTAATTTTAATCAAAAAAACAAGTGACATACTCAAAACTGAGCGAAATCATTTGGATTGTTTTGTTACTTCAAAAAAACAATCCATGATTATTTTTTTATGTGTATGAATCATTAAAACCTCAATTTGACTCACGGTGTAACTGTTATGACTCCAAGTGCACCTTTTTATTCAAATTTGACATTAATTTTAGTAAAAAAGCAACTAAAATACTCTATAATAGTATTTTTTTTCTTTTATTTGTGTTAGAAATTTTATTTAATTTAAATTAAGTATTTTTATATTATTTTTTAAAAATTTTGTTGTGGTTTCTAGTGATGTAATGTGTTTTTATAGCACAATGCATGCCCTTTTTATGGTGATGTAGTGTGCTATAGCATCGCATTGCAGTATTCCCCTTTATCAGCTCTACTAAATGCACTAATAAAGGAGTCATTTATCACTTCTTTTAAAAGTTCTAATAAAGATCCATTTCTTATTATTTAAAAATAACTAATAAAGATATCATTTATCAATGCTTGTAGAAGCACTGATAAAGGGTTCTTTTATCAGTGCTTTTAAAGCGCTGATTAAATAATATTTATGAGCACTTCTAAAAGCACCGATAATGGGTCTCTTTATTAGCACCACATAAAAATTATGATAAATGGTGTCTTATTAGTAATTTTAAAAATGCTGATAAAAGTGAGATTTATCATCACTTTTATTTATGCTGATAAATCTATCCTTTATCAATGCTTTTCTTATGCTGATAAAATCCTTGGCCTTTTAACTGTGCTTAGGTAGTCAGTGCTTTTCTAGGGCTGATAAAGGCCCATTCTAGCACTATTAAAGGCCTCTTTTGTATTGGTGTATGGAAAAAATAGATAATAATCAGAATTGTTAACTTTGTATTTTATGGTTTGGTCATGTATGAGTTATAGCCTAATTATCTAAAACTCTATACATAAATATGACCTAAAAGTGAAAGAAAGTAATTTATTGAATAAAATTCAAGATTATGAAATGTTTAAGTCCTGGTCCTTATAGTTTGTATCAAATTAATGGTTTATATAACTTTGGAGAATAGGATGTGTTCATGTGATGTTATGTTAAGATTTATGGATACCATTATAGGTCTATAAGCTTAAGGATGACCCTAAGTTCAAATTCTTAGGTAATCCTTTGAGGATTTATGTGATGAGATCTTAAATTTATTAATGACATTTTAGGATATGTTTTAATAGTTTGAAGTATTTTTTAAGATATGTTTTAAAATTAAGTATACATTTAATTTTTGTGGAAATGAGATTCAAGGTATTGATAACCTTTAGGTTTTATATGATCTTGGATATTGACAAGACAAGTTTTATTGTATAGATAACCACATGATTGAAAACCGATTCAATGAATAAGTGATGAATAAAACTTCAAAAAAATATCTTCATATATTTTTAATTGAGATATGAAATTTATTTGATAAAATTTGAGGCTAAACTACTCTTTAGTTTTTAGGTTATTGAGGTTATTTGGGATATAGGGTTATGGAGTGATTTAATTTCAACTTTGGGTATCACTATTGAATTTTCCAAATTATTGTATCATATAAAGGTTTATTCATTTTGGGAATTATCTTAACATGTGATAACCTTTTTTAATTTTTAAATATAGGAGGAATTTATTGTTATTACTTTTATTGTTATGTGGTCTTTAAAGTTTGATTTTTGTGCTTCATGCATGAAAAATTTATCCTGAATACACATGGTTTGGCGAAAAAGATGATATTGCGATGGAAATTTTTTAAAGGACTAAATTATAATCATAAATTAAGTATATTTATATATTCTCTTAGTATCCATGGTAATATAATTCCTCAACTCTAGGAAAATTATCATGGAATAAAAAAAATCCTAGTACCTTCAATTCTGATCAACTGATGGTATTTTTCGATCATCACTGATTTAAGGTTTTAAGGACCTTAACTCTCTATTGATCACTCACATTCTTGTGATCAATGAAATCCATAAATATCTATAATTATTGATTCTTTTCTTCCATTCCAACCTATTATCACCTATTTGGAAACCTAGTTATGTTTTATTCCAAATAACCTTTTTAATTACCTTTTATCTCTTATTAAGAGGATGTTTTATTAACCATTTTTTCTATGTGGATTTACAAAAAAGGTATTTTCAAATGTCCATACTTTGATTACCATGATAAATTTAAAATTTGAAGAAGTAATTTATTAAAGGGTGGATGATGTAACACCGTAACATTTTTATGTTTGATAGCATACTCAACATGCAACATCGAAATTAAAAGACCCTTGATATATATTATCGTTATAACATAATCATTAAATTGGATGATATGAATAGTAATTAATAATTTATGAAATATATATATATATATTTCTAACTCAATATAATTTATCTGTAAATATTTATTAAATAATCAATCATTTTTAGTAAATTGATTTAATTCTTCAAAAATATGTTTTCTTCAAAAATTATTTTTTATTTTTTTCATGAAAATAATATTATAATAATTTTTTTGGAACTTTTATAAAATTATTTTTATAAAATTAACTTTATTTTTTGATTCAGAATATCAAAATTCACTTTGGGTAAATTTTTTGGATTTTTCAAAAAAATTTGTTTTTTAGTGAATAGTGAAAAACACCGATTTTTATAGAAAGTCTTTTCTTTTTGATAAATTAAATAATTTAAAAGATGAAATATGTTTTGAATTTGTTTTAAAGTAAAATAATTATCATTTATAAATATTTAATGAAGTTAATTACTTTTTAATCAAATTTATATTGGTTTTTAGTATAAGTTTTTTTGGGTTTAAAAACGGGTTTTTTTCCTAAAAACTGTTTCAAAGTGAATATTGTTTCCCCATTTTAATTAATTAAAATAATACCTAATATATAATATTTTAAATTAAATTTCTAAATTTTATATCAATAAATAATAATTTAGTTGCATACAATGATTATAATTATTCATATATTTAATATAGAATCATCTTTTGCTTATAAAAATACTCCTCTTAAAAACCTGTTATCCTACCGCATCTATGGGATTAATTTTAAATTTAATTATGACACTTTTGTGATTTTAATTGGTAAAATGGATTAAATAATTGGAATAATCATAATTTATATTATCTAATGAGGTGAAATTATTTATTTACTTTAATTATTAGTGAAAATAATTAAAAATAATTATTGAGATTAAGGTTAAAATAGGGTTTTGTTCAATACATGTGTTTGTATTAAAATTAATTTTACACACACATAGGATTTTTATTTAATAAATTGGATTTAATATTTATAATTTTTATGTATAAATTATAAAATAAAAGTAATTTTAATGGTAATCCTAAAGGGTAAATTACCTAGGTAAATAAAAAGTTACAAGTTATCGTGCTAAAAACTAAAATGTTAAAATTGACTAAACTAACGTATAAGGAATAACATGATAAAAATGTGAATATTTTTGTGTTTTGATAGTGTTTATCTAAAAAATAAAACCTCCCATAAATTAAAATTTAATTTTTGAGGCACGTGTGATATGGTAGACCTCCCAATAGTGAATATATTTGGGTATTTATAGGAATGACACTCCTCATCCATTATAAAAGTGCACTCATTCCCCTCACTTATTCAAACCTATAAATCAATTTTTAATGACAAAAACATACCAAAATAACTTCAAAACATCCTTACCCTCATCCTAGAAGCCTTATTTTTGTAATAAATTATGCCTAGTATGGTTTTAGTGCAAACCTAAGGAGGATGCCAAAAGAAGAGGTAACATTCTTCAACAAGCATTTTTATTTTATGTCTTTCACCACCTACTTCAATTATTATTAAACCATGAATATATAATAACATCAGTATATTACATATTATTATATGTTATTATGTTAATTTCATAACCCAAATCATTTTCCTCTTACATAAAATGGGTAAAAAATCATTATTCGTTTGTAAAATGGACTACCGCCTTGCAAATCGATGTCATCCGTTTTTCCATTACCACATATCACGGTTGGGTATGATGATGGATATAAGTTATATAAATTATATTTATAAAATAATTATACCTATGGATTCATTATATCATATATACCTTTTTACATTCCATTTATTATGAGATATGATAACATCACTCATGTGTTCGACGGACTACCACCTCGTGAAGCAATTTGATTTGTTTTCCACTAACATATTTCATGGAAGTTAAAAAGGGTATAAATAATGAATATATATGATATAAATTACATAAATATGATATTTGTGACATATCTATCATTCTATAAATATAATATATCATTTTTCTCACTTTTTAACTCACTAAAAAAGTGATAATGTCATCCATGGACGTGTGGACTACCGCCTCCTAGAAGCGATGTGATTTTTTTTCGTCACCACATCACAAAAATGATATATATGAGTAAATAGAATTAAATATTTTTGTATTTATGATATAATTATTATTCTATAAATATAAAATATTTCCTACCTTCTTTCAACAGTGATCATTAAATAATGGAAACATTACTCATGCGTACGTATGACTTACTGTCTCTATGATCCTAACGTTAGTTCATTTTTCAAAACACTCATTAATAATTGATTTTAAAATTTTAATTGATGTATAAATAATATAATTATGTCATTATTATTAATATGGATATGTTTATATAATTCCCTCTTTGACCATAGTCAAACTACCAAGGTCATTTTTGACACATAAGCCAAATATGGTTAAAACAACCAACACAAACTTAATTGATTAAGTAATTGTATATAACATGATAATAAGTGAAATAAAATTAATAATAACAATGAAAAATGTTATCAATAAATTAAATAATTAACATAAGTTTATTATTTAGTAATATAAAAATACACATGACAATTAATACTCAAGGTAAGGAACTTCGTCTCAATTTCCTTTCTTTAAGGTATATTTTCAGGTCATACACCTATACCCTTTTATGTGGTGTATATATTAACCATATGACATGTTATATGGTATTTATAGTATTTTTTAATGTTATTAATTCATGGGGATTATGATTCAACTATTTCCCACATGTAAATGGACTTTTCTTTTTTAAAAATCATCTTTTAAAATTTTTCCTTCTAACCTTATCTCTTCCATGTCCATGATTTTTTTAAAATTATTTTATAAAAGTTTTAATATGGACATAAAATATTGATAAATTTTATTTTATTTCACTTTTAATTTATTTCAAAGGTTTTCAAAATTAATATTTTTATGTGTTTTATATATAATTTTTGGAAAAAAGACAAAATGAATGTTTTATTTTTAATGTACATAGCGACGAATTTTCCACCATTGTGCCCATTATTTGATTTCTAGATTCATTTGAAAGGTTTAATGTATTCTTCAAATAAAAAAACTTTTCCTTTTTTGGGGTATTTTGGTATTGAAAATGGGTTTTCAAAATAAAAGGTTATTTTTATATTTAAAATTTGTTCTTAAAATAAAAGGGTATTTTGATATAAAAAAGGGATTTAATTGTGAGTTTAAAATATTTTTTCAAATATTTTATAATGGAGAAGTGAAAGGATAAAAAAATTATTCTAGATATGGTAATTGATAATTATATGAAATTAGTGAGCTTGATATAACTTATACTTAGGTTTGAGCCACATTATTACTCATGGGTGAGTTAAATATAGATTATACAAAGGGTTGAGCCCTATTGCAGCTCATGAAAATGGGTGAGTCCAATATAGCTTATACGGAGGGTTGAGCCCCATTATAGCTTACAGGTGAGCCCAATATAGCTTATAAAAAGTGTGAGAAACATTATATCTCCCTAATTCATTGGATAATAATTATATTGGAAGCCAGGTGTATGGTTATTCCACTTAAAAGGGTTTTGAAAGGGTTTTATGAATATGATGCTCCAAGTCATTAAAAAATATATTAATTACTTGTTATGGGTTTTACAAGATTTATTTGAGAAAAACGTGTGTGTATTTTCTTGTGAAAATGTATTATTTATCTCACTCAATGAACATTGATGTAAAGGTAAATACTTTATTGGTTTTCATGTTTTTAATAAAATAATGGTTTCCTTTATTTTTATATCCCTTACTAATATTTTTTACTCATCCCATGTTTTTAAAATGTTTTTAACACGGTTTAAGGATGGGTAAGGTAAAGTAGGAATTCAATTTTAAAGTCACAGAGATTATCCATGAAAAGAAATCATGCTTTATTTTAAAATTATTATATTATGGGGAAAATGGATACTAATCAGAATTTTCCACTTTTTATTTTATTTTTTTGTTATGGATGAGTTATGGAATAATTATCTAAAACTATAAACATTAAAAGATTCTAAAAGATAAATAAATTAATTTCTTTAATAAAACTCAATATCATGTAATGTTTAAGGGTGGGTCCTTATAAGTAGCCTAATTTTCATTTAACTTATTCTCTTCCAGAAAATATCCAAGATCTCTCTCAACCATATGCTTTTTTATTAAATAGATTATTCCTTTTTCAATATTCATAACTTTTTTAAACTATATAAAATATGATAAATTAGTGCATCTAATCATGGAACTTATCTATCTCTTTTATATATGATCAACTCATCTTTTCAACTTATTTATTCTACCTTCAGTGTAAGATCCTTGTTATTTCTCAATAAATTAGCTACATAGAGTGTCTTATCTTCATCTAATATCCTGAAATAAATTCATATTGAAATAATTCCTAATTGAAAAATATAACACATCGTCACCCAAAAAACTAACAATGTGAATTTTCTAATTTAACAGGTTTCAATAACTATAATAATGGAACTCATCTCAAATGGTAATACTATTACACTGTCCTTTTAGTGAAAATTTATTATAACAACTATTTTAAATAAAAATGGTTATTGAATTATTATTTTTTATTTCTAAGGTACACTCCTGAAGTACCTATCCATTTATAATAGAATTCCTAGATAAAACAAATTATTCAACCATGATTTGTTGCTGCATTATACTATAATTTACTATATACTAATAATCCTTAAATAAATATCATATCCCATCAATAAAAAATGATTATTCAATCCTAGAATTATTCTTATACCTATAATAAGAAATGTGTTCTTCTTAAACATTACTGATTGAACCTATAAATGTATACCAACACATGAAAATTTATCCATTCCAAAATCCAATTTTCCTCTACTATGAGCTATCATATCATTACAAATAAAATAATTCAAATTTTTATAATAAATCAATGAACTTTTCCCAAGTGGCCTATTTCCCTACCCAGTGCACTGACATTGACTTTATATAGTAAAAAATTGATATACACAATACCTAGATGGATAAATCATGCATCGTATCCACTAATTTTTCTAGTATAATGCTAGTGATGGAATCATCCCATTCAACCCAATCATAAGATCTACATCATGTTACATGATAAAAATTCACCCACTTGACTTAATTAAAATTTAAACCCCAAAATAAAAAATGTATCATGACTAAATAACATATCAAAAAAATACCCAAGAAATATACCTTATCGTATTACTCTCATGGTATTTTTCTTAGTTAAAGTATCCCATACCCTATAGGACCAATTAATCTATAACTTATAGTATTTTACTTATCTTCTAGATCACTATACCTAAAAATTTTAATTCAAAGGAAGATTGATATGGTAAGATATAATATTATAAATCATAACAATAGTCCTATATAATACTTGATAATAATTACACTCATATGAATTCTAAATTATAATTATTAGGTACTCAACATCTAATTTATTATCACTAGGGGGTTTTTATAGAGCTATGAATTTTCCTACATTAAAATATCTCTTGACATACATTATATAAATTAGATAACCCACAAGAATAAATATTCAATCAAACACTTCATATCGTATCACATCTCATGTTTGTCACATACCTTTTTTTTCATATTTAGGCATCATAATCAAACTCATTTTCAACTTCCATCAAAGTTCATATCTAAATATCACATGGTATAATAACCATTTTTTAAGAAATATTTTCTTACGGGATACATTAAATATAAAATAATTTTAAATAATTTTTTTCAATAAATTACCTCTCTTCAATTTGTAATGAAAATCATTGGAAACCCCCATTTTAAACGTTATTTTCATTCGAAAAAATCTAATTTAGTTTAAAAACCTATCAGAATAAATAACAAACAACTTATAAAGAAATTGAAATCCTTTGAAAAATATATAGAAACCCATATCGCATATTAGTCATGGAAAAATAGAACACAATATAACCATAAAAATTCTATATTTTTATTTTAATCGAATCCATAAAAATGTATTATATTAGTTCATCCAATAAATTAAATTATCACTATTAAGTTATTGAGAAAATATTGATGATTTATTATTTCATTTTAATAAACATGGAACCTTTTACCATTTCATGTCCATCTTACATAATCCATTTTAGTTCATTAATCATGCATGAACATACACACAAACAAATATATCATGGTCTATATATACATATCCATGATGCATAAAACTTCACAACACTAACCATTAGTGTATAAGATTTGAATTAAATCTAAGTCAAACACATGTGGGAATAATCCCAACCAGATCACTCTCTTAGTCATTCCCTAGAAACATGAGCTTCATTAAAAAATTGGATTAATCATGATTATAAATACATTAAATATAAAATCCCAAAAAATACTACCTATACATTTATACATTTTAAGAAAACTCAAACTCACTCTGATTCCATATTGTAATTAGTTGATCAATGACTAAACTGCACAACATGAAACAGATCACCACATAACCAAAAATGTTTTTTTGTAAAGCATAAGATGTATACCAGCAATGAGGTACTAAATAAAATGTGGGGAGACAATGTTATTATAAATATATAATTAAACTAAATAATAAATTAAATATTAATATTTAATTATAGTGATACCATCGATACTTATCATACTCATAATAATGTAGAAATATGTATTGATAAAAAAACTATGTACACACAACATAAAAAAGTGGACTCATATTAGTTAATTATAATAAAATTTATAAATAAATTCATATGTAAAGTAGGGAATTGAAAACCCTCCCCCCTACCATCAGAAGAATCAATCAATTGTTAAAAAAACTTCCATAAACTCTCTATACCTCCATTATGATAACCCTCATCTTTATTACATATTAATTCATGATTTATTACATAAGAGTACACATAATACAACTTGTAAGATTGATAAGACTTATATCCTTAGTAATTAGTTACATTACATAAAAACATAAAACAAGGAATAAATCATCTTTATTGAAAACATTCTTAATATGCTCATATAATTCCTTCATACTTAAAACTACATGGGATAACCTGGGGACATACATAAGAAATGGGTGAGCTATAAAGACCACTAAGAGAATAAATATGGAATAACATGAAGAAATTAACACATTTTAGACAATAGAAATATCAATGGAGAATAAAAGGAGTGATAATTATACACATGAACTTTGAGGAATGATATAACATGATAATGATAATTGAAACCTGGGAAATGTGGAAACAACTTAAAACACTGCATCATAAACATAGGTCAAGACTAACTTCCAAGACATAAAGATGGAAAAAGTCCCATGATATATTAGGTTAGCTCCCTAATCCCTTGAATGATGTCTCATGAGACTAAAACATTACCCAATGAATTGAAGCACTATATAATTCTGGACACACTCGTTACTTTAATTTCATTCTCATGCTTAAACGTGCCACATAGATCATACAAAATGGATTCATTAATCATCATATTTTATTACATAATAAAATAGTTTGGAATGAATACGTGTAATTTCCCAATAAATAATTATAATTGAATAAAGTTTTACACCCTTGATAGGAAATGGGTACGGGTATTCAATATACAATTTTTTGGCATGGAAAATCACAGTCAAATCTCAACAACATAATGGGGGTGTTTGAATGTTTATGTGAGGTATTGATGATAGTGAAAGGGGTATATAATAATTTATACCTAAAATGGAAATTTATGATAATATGTAATAACATATCCCATCATTTGGAAAAAAAGATAAAAGACATAAGATAAAGAAGATACTTGAATAAAGAGGATAAGGGGAGGATACCTTTGTAAAGACATGGAAGTTTCAAGGAATGATTTTTTTCTTAAATTCTTGGAATTTTACGAGTCTGTGGCTTCTGACAGCACTTGATTCCGAGGCCTGGTTTTCCTGGAATCAATTTCCAAAGTTTAGCTCGGGTACGTTCAGTAAACGAATGAGTGGGTTTTTCTATCTTTTGAACCGGTGCTCAGAATTAAAATCTAAGGGCACTGATGAACTCGCAACACCGATAATTGCTTAATGTGATCCTTACTGTAGTTGAGTTCGCATTTCAGGAGAAGTTAATTTTAGGGGTTTATTTAAGAAGTAAATAAAAATTGTCAGAACAATTTTTATTTTTTAAAGAGGTTATTCCCTCCCATGGGTAGTTAAGAGTGGGCCCACAGCCACCTAACTACCAAAGTGTGGATGTTAGAGAGGTGGGGCCCACATGAGCCCAAACTATTTAATTTCCTCTAAACTCATTAAAAACCCCTCATTAAATTGGAAACCCCCCATTAAATGCCAATCTCTCCACCTCACTCTATTAATTCATGTCAAACCGTAATTTAATGAGGATCCTTCCTCTTTTCCCCCTTTTTATTTAATTGCCAACATGTTTAATAAATGGGGACCTTCCCTCTCCCTTCCTTAATTGTTTGTCAACACGTTTTATTTAATGTGGTGATTTAAATTTTAGGAGAGTTGCTTGGTGTGGGTAATAAAATAATAGGAGGAGCCCATTTTTTTATTAAGGGGGAGAGATTTTGTTGTGCGAGGAAGATCGAGAGAACTCTTGAGGTTTTGGAAGAACGTCGGCCTCTGATGAAGAACAACAAAGAACGCCAGTTCCTCGAAGAAAAACAACGAACCACCAATCCTATTCTCCATGACAATAGAGGAGAAGTCGCTTCCTCCTCGGCGCACTCCGACAACGCCTACAAACCCTTTCCCCGCGACGCCGTCTACCGCGACGCCGTCTACCGCGACACCATCTACCGCGACGCTGACATTCATCTTCAATTGTTAAGGTAGGGGAATTTGTATATATTTCATTATATGATGTATACCCTCGGCATGGCATGTAATTGTTTGGTGATGTTTTGAACCACTAACGCGGTGGGTACGGACTAACGAACAAGTCCGAACCCACCGCTATTTTGTTCTTGATGCGCGGAATATTTGGTGAAAATGAAGCGGGGCCGCAATGGCGATTGGAGGCCTTCGCAGGGATGTACGGGTCCCGAGATGACCACAAGTGCAGACAGAAGTAAAATCGGACCATTGGAATGACTTTGGTCGCCCGTGGAAGCCCCAGGCAGCACGGGTCGCCGGCGCGGCGGCACCGGCTGGCCGCCTGGAGGCGACGGCGCCCCAGGGCGCCGCTGGCAGAATCCCACCATGTCTGAAGCTAGGGCTGCGAGGGTGGGATCCCATGGCCGCGCGGGATCAAAGGGAGCCAGTGGCGCCAACCTGGCACCGCGTCTGCGGAAAGCGGGGGTCGCGCCCCCCGCTCGGCTCGCTGGCTGAGCCAGTGCACCCCCCCCCCCCCCCACCGGTCGGGCCAGGGTGGGTCGCGTGGACTGAGCCGGCCCGCACCCTACTGGCCCGGACTAGGACCCGTGTCGGGTCACCCTGTTCGGGCCGACCCAGGGGGGGTTGGGTCGGGTCGTACCGGGCCCAGACCCCCACTTCAGACCGTTTTCAGTCTTTTGCCCATAACTTGAGATACAGACCTCCGATCGACGCACCGTCAGCTAAGTAGGAATACTTGGATCAAAAAATTCGTTTCGGTATATTACACTCAAGGTTTCGGGAAAGTTTGGGTATGGCCGGGTTGGTTTGAACCCGAAACCAACCAGACCCTCGGAGAAGAAACGCTTATATATTAAGAACCTGACGTCTGATTGACGTGTCGTCAATTGTGTTGAAATCCTTTTGTTGAACGATTCTTTTGTCTTAATTCACTTGAGTTTTTGATGTAGTTTGAGTATATTCGGGTTGGTTTTAGCTTAAAAACCAACCAGGACGCTGAGACGGAAAAGCCAATAACTCTCAGACCGGGAGTCCGATTGACGCACCGTCTATCATGTTGGGTTTATTTTAATGAGACGGAACTTTGGGGTACATAAAATCTAGACTTCGTGACAGTTGATGTATCGACTCTCTTGCTCGAGGAGTGGACCCTCCCAGAATCGAGCATGCTGTGTGCGGGAACCCTAGAGATGGTTGCGACTGCGACAGTGACGACTGTACTTGGATCCTCCATGGGTTCGGCAGTGAGGAAGACTGTACTTGGATCCTCCATGGGTTCGGGATTGAGGACGACTGTACTTGGATCCTCTGTGGTTTCAGCAGTGAGGACGACTGTACTTGGATCCTCCGTGGGTTCGGCAGCGATAATGACTGAACTGGGATCCTCTGTGGGTCTGACAGCGATGACTATTGTTCTTGTATCCTACATGGGTCTGGCAGTATGACCTCTGTACTTGTATCCTGAGTGGGTCCAGCAGAGTAGCTAGTCTTGTATCCTATGTGGGTCTGATAGCTTAGATGAATCAGTGACTACATCTGATCATCTCTATCGCTATACGAACGATGTATACCTGTGTGAGATGAGTCTTGACTTCAATATTTTTCAACGATGTGTTTGACTTACTTTCCTGTGTGGACTGGGTTGTGCTTTCTTGTGTAGATTGGGTTGTGTTTTCCTGTGTGGACTGGGTTGTGTTTTCCTGTGTGGACTGGTTGTGCTTGGGCTCGAGAGTTGGAGACGAACTGTAATTGATGACATAGGTATATGTATGAGAATATACCTAAGTAGAGTTGTTTGATACTTTGTGATTGTATCTTTCTGTTGTGGTTTATCCTTCGTGGATTCTAAGAGGCCTTTGGGGGTCTTGGGGTCCCTACTGAGTATCGTATGCTCACCCCTGCATGGGCTATGCCCACACTACATTGTGTTGGATGCAGATGACGGATAACACTGATCGAGGTGGAGGCTTGTGGAGCTGGACGGTACCCAGAGGTGGACCCCTTGGCAGGACGTACACAGAGCGGAAGTCCAGACCCGAGGATCTGAGGAGACTATCTGTACCCACCCTTCATGTGGGATTACCAGAGGATGACTCGGTGCTTCTATTTTACTTTACTGCTGTTGTACTCTCTTTTTCAGTTGTACTGTACTTTCAGTTGGGTTTGTATACTGGCCCATTTACTTTTTAGAACCACCTTTTGTACTCAGTTTTACTTAGTGATTACTACACTTGCGTACTCTATTGTGTGTGTTTACTTTATAAAGGCAATGCCTTCCCTTCTTTTTGGGTTTTATGCCTTTGGTGCTAGTCGCCAGCCCCTGTCCTATGGAAGGCGGGCTTGGGGTAGTCACGACATGGGCCCCGAGGATGGGTCGTGACAAATTGGTATCAAAGGTGTCAGTTATAACGCAGAACTCAAGACTCTGATAATTTCTTTCTGTGAAACAATAGTGTTAAGAGTATTGAGTGTGGATTTTCAATCTAGGGAGTCCATTTTTGGTGCGTCGGCCGACATATCCATACACCAATACCCTGACCTCTGATTTCTGACTCAGTGCACGAAAACACTAATTGCATGTGTGTTTCCTTTCAAAAAAAATCTTTCTGATTACTTTGTGTCAGCTCGCCAAGTATACTTTTTGACTGTGGCACACCTGTTTCTTTTCTGGATGGCCCCACGAAGGTAGCCATCCAGGGTTTGTAATTACGCACAGGATGGCAGCCCACTGAGCGAAGAGGCTTCTGTGCAGGGCCCCATTATAGTGGAGGCACCAGCGGTACGACTACCCTTGGGCCACTGATACCACCAGCCCCAGCAGCGGAGATTGCACGCCGCCTGAGTACATTGCACGAGTTTCAGTGACAGAGGCCGCCCAGGTTCTGCGGAGAGATAGATCCTCAAGCAACCGAGGATTGGCTGGAGGCTATCGTTAGAGTCTTCATATTGGTAGGGACACTAGCAGACCATATGGTTATCCTTGTCGCGAGTCTCCTGCATGCAGCAGCAGGTAGATAGTGGAGTCCAATGTTCCATGGGCATGATGAGCCATCTCTACTTTGGATGGACTTCGAGAGCCTCTTCTTCTCGGAGTTTGTTCCATCCACCCTCCGTGCAGTGTGCATCCAGGAGTTACTATAGCTACGGTAGGGCATCATGACAGTATCCCAGTACTCGGAGAGGTTTACCGACCTCTCACGCTACTCCACGGACATGGTATGAGACCCATTCTTCCAGGACCGGATCTTTGAGTAGGGACTCGGACATGAGATCAGGGCTTTGATGATCTCCCTCAACATCACGACGCAAGCAGGGGTGCTGGAGAGAGCCATTCTAGTGGAAAGTTTTTTCGCTGAGCAGTCACCACCGGCGAGACCCTTCGTAGGACGACACACAGCGGAGTCTTCTGCAGCCGGTAGTAGACATTTGACGTAGAGGTCCAAGAAGACCAGGCTATCAGATGAGCGATCTCAAGATACAGGTTCAGCTGTGCGGTGCACACGACACAGAGCCAGCCATACGAGGAGCAGGCAGTGCTATGCATGTGGCGGGCAGGGTCACATGGATCGAGACTACCCGACCCGCCCTGCAAATGAGCAGCAGGCGGTAGAGGGACCTCCCAGGAAGAGGTTCGACCATGGTATTCCGCTGGGATCAATCGGACGTGGCAGAGGGGCTATCCAAGCAGTAGGTGGTGGATGACGTTTCGAGGCCCTACCACCACCACCACCAGGAGGACCACCTCAACTGTAGGGAACGACTGGATAGGGGAGAGCCCAGCTTCAGGCAGCTGAGGCCTACGACCATAGATCTCCAGGAGCAGACGGGCAGGAGCGGGACTAGCTCCAGGCATAGAGACTTTTGTTCATGTTGCTTCTAGATTTGTTAATGTCTTTGTTTGTGGATTATTTGTGTCTTTGTACTTTGAGCTGCAGTAATAAAAGACACTTGTTCTTGTGACATTTTCTTCCCTGTCCTTTTTATGTGGTTGATACTGAGAGGTTCCAGTTAAAACCATTGAATTGACCCTCACTTTAGAGATTCCTACTAAAGGAGACCTAGTGACCACACACTGCTGCCGATAGTGTGACTCAACCCTCGGAGGCAAGAGTAATGGTTGTATCTATTGGTAGTAGTGACAAGGCCTTACGACATCATCCATGGAATGAAATAGTATTGTTCATGTCAGGATTGACTGTATTAGGAAAAGAACGTGTTTTATCCAGGGGATGAGATCAGATTTCTCTTTTCAGCAAAGGAAAAATCTTAGCAGCTCTTGTGGGACGTAAGTGAACAAGGGTGTATTCGAGTTCTTTACAATGGCTAGTCACACCCATGGTTTATTGAGAAAACGGTTTACATTCTACTCTAATCTCAAAATTCTTAGGTGTGTCTTCTCATAGGAGGACCAGGACCTGGGATGGTGTCGTTGACTTGAGTTCCATAAGGACTATGACATTGAGATATTCTATACTCCTGAGAAGGGGAACATTGTAGCAAAGTTCGTTTCATGATGCCTCACTTATCAGCAAGTGAAGGTGGAGCACCAGGTTCCAGCAGACATGGTACAACCCTTAGAGGTCCTGTAATGGAAGTGGGATGGAATATATATGGACTTATTGACGGGGCTTCCACGTACTTCAAGAGGACACGACACCATCTGGGTGATCGTAGACCGACTCACCAAGTTGGCCCACTTCCTACTGATTAGAGAGCAGGTCTCAGTAGAGAGCTTGGGATGCCTATACGTCTAGGAGATCGTACGGATTCATGGTGTGCCATCGTCTATCGTCTCCAATCGAGACGCTCGCTTTACTTCCCTGTATTGGAAGGGTTTTTAGGTGTCTTTTTGGATGCAGCTATGCCTGGTCACTACCTTTCATCCTCAGACGGATGGCCAGATGGAGAGGACCATTCAAACACTCGAGGACATGCTTCGTTCATGTGTCCTTGACTTTGGTCGTAGTTGGGAGGATCACCTACCCTTGGTGGAGTTTGCGTACAACAACAGCTACTACTCCACCATCAGGATGACACCATATGAGGCACTGTACGGCCGACCTTGCAGATTACCTCTGTGTTGGACTGACCCTGGCGAGTCAGCTCTTGTAGAACCAGAGATGGTTCAGGCTACAACGGAGAAGGTGCAGATCATCCAGGAGAGGATGAGGACTGCACAGAGCAGACAGAAGTCTTATGTTGATAGGAGGCGGAGACCATTAGAGTTCGAGGATAGCGACCACGTTTCCTTATGGGTATCACCTCAATGTGGATTGTGGAGATTTGGTCGGGGCGACAAGTTATCTCCACGCATCATCGGACCATTCCAAGTCCTCAGTAGGGTAGGCGAGGTGGCTTACCGCCTGGCCCTTCCACCTCAGTTGCACCGGGTGCACGACGTCTTCCACGTATCTCAGCTGAGGAAATATGTGCACGACCTGACGCATATCATCGACCATGGGGATCTGGACATCGATGACGGGGTGACTTTTGCGGAGGTCCCGATGGAGATTGAGGATCGACAGGAGTGGGTCCTACGTGGACGGTCTATTCCTATGGTGTGCATTCTTTGGCAGAACAGGAACCTCCAGGAGAGCACATGGGAGCGGGAGGCTCAGATGCGTGCTCAGTACCCTCATTTGTTTCCCTAGTTTATGATGTAACTTTACGGGGACGTAAATCCCTGAGATGGGAGTAATTCAAAGACCTGGAAATTTCAAAGAATTTTTTTTCTTAAATGCTTGGAATTTTAAAAGTCTGTGGCTTCTGAGGGCACTTGATTCTGAGGCCCGGTGTGCCCGGAATCAATTTTAGAAGTTTAGCTCAGGTACGTTCAGTGAACGAACGAGTGGGTTTTTCTATCTTTTTAACCGGTGCTCAGAATTAAAATCCAAGGGCACCGATGAACTCTCAACGCCAGTAATTGCTTAATGTGATCCTTACCGTAGTTGCGTTTTCACTGGAGGAGAAGTTAATTTTGGGGGTTTATTTAAGAAGTAAATAAAAAAATTTAGAACAATTTTTATTTTATAAAGAGGTTATTCCCTCCCATGGGTAGTTAAGGGTGGGCCCACATCCACCTAACTACCCAAGTGTGGATGTTAGATAGGTGGGGCCCACACGAGCCCCAACTTTTTAATTTCCTCTAAACTCATTAAAAACCCCTCATTAAATTGGAAACCCCCCATTAAATGCCAATCTCTCCACCTCACACCATTAATTCATGTCAACCCATAATTTAATGAGGATCCTTCCTCTTTTCCCCCTTTTTATTTAATTTTCAATGTGTTTAAAAAATGGGGACCTTCCCTCTCCCTTCCTTAATTGTTTGTCAACACATTTTATTTAATGTGGTGATTTAAATTTTGGGGGAGTTGCTTGGCGTGGGTAATAAAATAATAGGAGGAGCCTATTATTTTATTAAGGGTGGGAGCTTTCATTATGCGAGGAAGATCGATAGAACTCTTGAGGTTTAGGAAGAATGTCGGCCTCCGACGAAGAATGACGAAGAACGCCGGTTCCTCGAAGAACAATGACGCGCCACCAATCCTCTTCTCCGCGACAAGAGAGGAGACGTCGCTTCCTCCTCGGCGCACTCCGACGATGCCTACAAACCCTTTCCCCACGACGCCGTCTACCGTGACGCTGACATTCGTCTTCAATTGTTGAGTTAGGGGAATTTGTATACATTTCATTATATTATTTATACCCTCAGCATTGCGTGTAATTGTTTGGTGATGTTTTGAACCACTAACGCGGTGGGTACGGACTAACGAACAAGTCCGAACCCACCGCCATTTTGTTCTTGATGCACAGAATATTTGGCGACAATGAAGCGGGACCGCAATGGTGATTGGAGGCCTTTGCAGTGATGTACGGGTCCCGAGACGACTACAAGTGCAGATGAGAGTAAAATCAGACCACCGAAATGAATTCGGGGCCCCGCAAAAGCCCCCGGCGGCGCGGGCCACCGGCGCGGCGGCGCCGGCTCACCGCCGGCAGAAGCCTGCTGCGGTTGAATCCACGGTGGCGAGGGTGGGATCCCATGGCCGCGCAGGATCCAGGGGAGCCAGCGGCGCCACCCTAGCACCGCGTTCGCAGAAAGCGGGGGCCGAGCCAGCGCACTCCCCCCCCCCCCCGGCCGGGCCGAGGTGGGTCACGCCGTCCGATTCATGCCATGCCCTATTGGGCCGGACCCAGACCCGGGTTGGGTCGAACCGGTTCAGGCCGACCCAGCAGGGTTGGGCCGGGTCGGACCGGGCCCAGACCCTCACTTCGGACCGTTTTCAGTCTTTTGCCCATAGCTTGAGCTACGGACCTCCGATCGACGCACCGTCAGTTGCGTAGGAATATTTGGATTGAGACAGCTGTTTTGGTTTATTAAACTCGAGTTTTCGGCAAAGTTTTTGTATGGCCGGGTTGGTTCGAACCCGAAACCAACCGAGCCCTTGGATCGAAAATGCTTATATCTTAAGGATCGGACGTCCGATTGACGTGTCGTCAATTGCGTTGTAATACTTTTGTTGAGATGGTTATTTTGGCTTACTCCACTTGAGGTTTGGAGGTAGTTTGAGTATGGTCGGGTTGGTTTTAGGTTAAAACCCAACCGGGCCCCTGGGACGGAAAAGCCAATAACTCTCAGACCGGGCGTCCGAATGACGCACTGTCTGTCACGTTGGGTTTCTTTTGATGAGACAGAAATTTTGGATACATCAACTCTAGACTTCGTGACAATTGATGTATCGACTCTCTTTCTCGAGGAGCAGACCCTCCTGGAATCGAGCATGCTGTGTGCGGGAACCCTAGAGCTGGCTGCGACTGCGACGGTGACGACTGTACTTGGATCCTTCGTGGGTTCGGCAGCGAGGAAGACTATACTTGGATCCTCTGTGGGTTCGGCAGCAAGGATGACTGTACATGGATCCTTCTTGGGTTTGGCAGTGAGGACGAATGTACTTGGATCCTCCATGGGTTCGTCAGTAATGATGACTGAACTGGGATCCTTTGTGGTTCCGACAACGATGACTATTGTTCTTGTATCCTACATGGGCCCGGCAATATGACCTCTGTACTTGTATCCTGAGTGGGTCCAGCAGAGTATCTGGTCTTGTATCCTATGTGGGTCTGACAACTTAGATGAATCATTTACTACATCTGGTCATCTCTATCTCTATACGAATGATGTATACCTGTGTGAGCTGAGTCTTGACTTCAATATTTATCAACGATGTGTTTGACTTGCTTTCCTGTGTGGACTGGGTTGTTCTTTCCTGTGTGGACTAGTTGTGCTTGGGATCTAGAGTTGGAGACAAACTGTAATTGATGACTTAGGTATATGTATGGGAATATACCTAAGTAGAGTCGGTTGATACTTCGTGATTATATCTTTTCTTTTTGGTTTATCCTTCGTGGATTATGAGAAGCCTTCGGGGGTCTCGGGGTCCCTACTGAGTATCGTATACTCACCCCTGTACGGGCTATGCCCACACTACATTGTGTTGGATGCAGAAGACAGACAGCACTGATCGAGGTGGAGGCTTGTGGAGCTGGACGGTACCCGAAGGTGGACCCCTTGGCAGGACGTACACGGAGCGGACGGCCAGACCCAAGGCGCTGAGGAGACTATCTATCCCCACCCTTAAGGTGGGATTTCCAGAGGATGACTTAGTGCTGCTATTTTACTTTACTGCTATTGTACTCCCTTTTTCATTTGTACTGTACTTTCAGTTGGGTTTGTATACTGGCCCATTTACTTTTCAGCACCACCTTTTGTACTCAGTTTTACTTAGTGCTTACTACACTTGCGTACTCTGTTGTGTGTGTTTACTTTATAAAGGCAATGACTTCCTTTCTTTATGGTATTTACACCTTTTGTGCTAGTTGCCAGCCCCTGGCCTATGGAAGGTGGGCTTGGGGTAGTCACGACACGGGCCCTGAGGACGGGTCGTGACACCCTTACCTCGAGAGGTTGATTCCAAATGTTTGGGAGGAGCTTCTTGAGATTTTTAGGGCACCTTGGTAGAATTATATAGAGTGGATAGAAGAGTGAGGATGTGATCCATGGTTTTTGAGTGAAGATAAATGGGATCTTGGGTGGGTTCATGTAGGAAATGTGTGGGGGAATTCATTATCATTTCTCAAACTTAGTTTTTGGACTCTATATAATAAAATAACAAAAACCAAAAACCTTATCATATTTTTTGCCCATGGTTTCTACAAAAGAGTGGTTTATTTCATTATTTTATTATTCCATGGGCCTAAATTATTAAAATATTATCCTTGCTGATGTAGAAGTGAGTCATGTCCTTAAAGAAATGATTTTAAAACCATAAAATATTTTTTAGGTTTTGGTGGAATAATAATGGATTTATAAAATTAATAAAATAATCTAAAAATCATATTATTTTAAAGGTAAAACATATATTTGTTCTTTTATAACTATAATATTTATTACATCATTTTAGGTCATTATTATGTCATAATACATCATATATTTATACCGTATTTAATTTTTACATGAAAATTCATCTCATAAAATTATGAAAATTTACCATTGGATAATTTTGTTGTTATGATTCCAAAAATAATATTAATTTTATCTAAATATTTTCCTAAATATATGAATTCTCACTTTAAATATACCAATCAACATTTATTGAGAAATATTGGGTTTTTTTGGATAATAATAGTTTTCAAACCCTTATAAAAATTACATTTGAATTCATATAAATTATATGATAATTTATATTTAATAAAAATAATTTAATAATAATATTTCAATAAAATATTATTTATTTTAAAAATCCATTAATTCATCAAAATAAGTTCATTAATTGAATTTAAATATTACCCAAAAATACTATTTGTGTTTTATTGTATCAAAATAAAAATCATTTATAAAGTAATAATAATAAGATGAAAATATATTCATTATTGTATATAATATACATATTCATATTATTATGGTCTTAATATGTATCCCTTATTATAATGGAAAATGGCCTAGGGGTAAGGTGCGTGACGGTGAGACTTTCATGGGGTGGTCGTCCTACATGGTTTGGGTCATGATCTAGGTGAGATTTAACTTCTCCCACAAAGGGTTTATCTCATACTTAAGTTATTGGATCTCATCATGGGATTGGTAAAGGTAAAATCCTAGTGATGATACCTCCCTCAATATCTATGATAAATGGGATTCATAGGGTACGATCCTACTGGTTGAGGCCATCATTTCCTTTGTCTGTGTCAATTAGATTTGTTAAAACCTTATATTTATACTAATAATATGATAATTGTTCAACAGATATATTATCAATGATAATGATACATAATAGTCTTTTGAATCAAATAGAATATAATGAAACCAAATATGTTCATGTGTTTTCCATATCCATAATATATAATAATTAATTTAATTAAATAAAAGGGGAAATTTTATTTATAAAAGTTTGTGTCATTAAAATATTCCCCCTTCAGATATTTCACCATAAAAAATTTCATTTCGCATAATAAAACTAATAAGGTAACTCTATTTCATCACCTCCTCTAGTTCCCATGTTTCTTTATAACTTTTGGTTTCTCCATATCACTTTGACCATGTTCATTGTATTATTCTATAGAACTTTGTCTCTATAATATAATATCTTCATCGACTACTCCTAAGAATAAGGTTCATTCTACAATGGTACCACCTCTAGATTGAGTACATGTAAGGGGTTTGGTATGTACTTATTCAAGAGTGATATGTGTAAATCATCTTATACTTGAAATAATTTAGGCGGGAGTGCTAGTTGATAGGCCACCACTCTAATGTGATCAAGGATATCAAAGGGACCAATGTATCTTGGACTAAGCTTTACCTTATTCCAAAACCTTATTACTTTCTTTTATAAATATATATGGAGGAATACCTTGTCTCTAACCTCAAACTCTAGGTCTCATCAATGATTTTCCATATAGCTCTTTTTTGGACTCTGAGAAGCCTTGATGTGTTGCTGAATGCTCTTGAACTTTTCCACCATTTCCTCAACCATTTTAGGACCAATCTGTTTGTGTTCCCCAACTTCATCCCAACATCCAGGTGTTCTTTACCTCTTCCTATAAAGGGATTCATAGGGATCCATTTAGATACTTGAGTGGAAACTTTTATTGTTTGAGAACTCTACCAGAGGAATATGTCGATCCCATCCTCCTTTTAATTCATTTTATCAAGCTCCCAACATGTCCTCGAGTGTCTGGATAGTCTTCTTAGATTGTAAATTAGTTTGGGGGTGATAATCTATGCTGAAGTTCAACTCAGTATTTAGAGCATGTTGAATACTCTTCTAGAACTTGGAGGTAAATCTTGGGTCTCAATTAGATAAAATCAATAGTGGTTTTATATTTAACCTCACCACTTATCTAATGTATATCCTTAAATGTTGATCGAGTTATAAGTCCTCTCAAGTCATTAGGCTGGGGACTATCGAAAATGGAATTGCGCTTCAATGGGCAACTCCAAACCCTAACCCTTGTCACTGATTCTTTCTCTCTCTGATGGCTGGTTTCGATCCAGAGTGGGAAGTTGCTTCCCCTTCGGTTCTTGCATCTGCTGAGCCTGCATCTCCAAATATCGAAGTCGGAGATTTTCAAATACCTATTCGTAATGCTCCTGTTTCCTTCCGAGATGCGTTAAAAAGTACTGATCTCAGTAGCGTGAAAAATCACAAGCAACCTCTTTTCAGAAAATTGGATGATGGTGGTTTCTCGGTTGATGCTGATCTGGAAGCTCTGAAGCAGAGGGAACAGCTATTCAGGTATTCGGTTCTTGGTCAAATCTCTTATAGCACAGGAGATAAGCTTTGGTCTATCCTTGAATTAAATAATAGGATTGCATATTGCTGGAGCTCTCCAAAATGGAAGATGGTTCCCTTAGGTAAAGGGTATTATCACATTCTCTTCAGCTCTCAAAGTGAACTTGAGCAGGTATGGAAGACTGGCAATTTACATCTTAAGCCTGGTTTTTTTAGAATCTCGGATTGGGATCCTACTTTTAATCCATACACTCACAAAAATCACTTGGCACATGTGTGGGTTAGAATTCATAGGCTTTACTGGTTCTTTTGGCATCCAAAAATTTTAATTGATATTGCTTCCTGTCTAGGTTCCCCTATTAAAATTGATCATAGAACCTTAAATGGGGATATTGTCTTATATGCTAGAATTATGGTGGAGGTCAACTTAGATAGTGAATTACCATCTTCAATAGTTTTTAATACACCTGATCATAAAGTGGAGCTCAGTATTGAGTATGAAAAGAAACCACCTTTCTGTGAGGTTTGCAAATTAATTGGGCATAATTTTTCCACTTGTAGAGTTTCTAGGAAGAAACTAGATCCTACAGCTAAAAATGATTGGCAAGAGGTTAACCATGCCAAAAAAGGAAAAAATACTATGGGCAACCCTGATCCCCCTACAAAAAAGAATGATATTTGGGTCAAGAAATCCATTTCTCAATAAAACTTAGATGGAAAATCTTGGGCTATTTTGGTAGAAGAGGAGGATGATTCTCAAAATAATGTTAAACCTGTTGATTTAAAAGGATCTGTTGATAACTGTAATAAAACTTGTCCTGATAAGAGCCTCCCTAATCCTATTCCCAGTTCTGCTAATATTGCCTCTTCCTCTGGTACTTCTTGTTTGAATGTGAATCTGTGTAAGGATTTGGATGGCTCAATACCTCCTTCCAAAGATAATGATGTTGCCTCTAACATGATACACTGTAATAATGTTTCCTCTGCTAACCCAGGTAACACTGTGTTGTTTAATACTGAAGTTAATAGTGATCCTATTCTCACTGCAGTTCCTTCACTCAAGTATCAATCTGATAATGGAACTTCTGGAATTTCTGTCGATCCTTCTTTATCACACAATCTTGATCCTACCCTTAATGTACATACTGTTTCTCTCTCTGTTCAGAAGGATGAGTCTAATTCTCTGACTGACCTGCAGATTTCTGCTCCATTGCAGAAACAATTTGACATTGTTAGTGTTGTTCTTATTGAAAATTCTGATAGTATTTATTTTAGTTCTAACACACATGCTGGTAATGCTAATCCTGATATTTCTCAATTGGATTGAATCAATAAACACACTTCACTTCCTACTCTTGAACCTATTCAGAATCTTACTCCCTGCTTGGTTAACAGTAAGGTTTCTATTTCTTCTACTGTTAACCAGATTTTGGACCATAACCCTCTTCCTGATTCTAAATGTTCTAAACCTGCTGATCTTGAAACTGTCCAGAATGAGACTGAATCTCAAACTGAGCAACCCCCTTCTCATGATGTTATTCCTGTCACCAATCTGAACATTTCTATTCTGCCTCTTGAAAAGGTCTCTACGCATAAGGCTGAACAAACCCAAAAACTGGACAGTTCTGCTCCAATGTCTTCCTCAGATCCTGCTTCTATCCCTAATGCTGATCTGAATGCTTCTCTCTCTCACAGTTCTGAATCAGAGGGGAGTCAACATAATTTATCTGCTACCTCAATGGTTACGAGATCCCAAAAAAAGAAGGGTTCTGGTAAATCAAAAAAGAAGAAGGGTTCTAACCCAAGACATAATTGGAAATGAATTTTGTCTTCTGGAACTGTCAAGGGGTGGCCAATAATGACACCTCCACTACTCTTAGGAGGTTTTTAAACACTCATAAACCTAACCTTTTTGCTATTGCTGAACCTAAGGTCAATTTTAAAATGAACTTTATGAGATTTGGAGCCTTAAATTACAGTTTTCTGGGTTCTTGTAATAACAGTTCTCATGTTGACTCTATGTGGATTTTTTTCCATAATAATTTAAACAATATTAACATATTTCGAGTTTCTGATCAGCAGCTTACTTGTGACTTCTTATGGAATGGTCAGCACATCTATTGTACTATGGTTTATGCCAAAAATAGGTATCAGGATAGGAGAGTTTTATGGCTTGAACTCCTTGATATTGCTAGTCTTATTTAGGACTCTTGGATTGTTTTGGGAGATTTCAATGCCATCCTTACTTCATCTGAAAAAATTGGTCCCTCTTATCTTTCCATCTCTTCTCGAGAGTTTAAATCTACTATTGATGACTTTAGCCTTTTTGAGATCAACCTTATTAGTGCAAAATACACCTGGTACAGAAAACATTACAATAAGAATGTTGCTAGTAAACTTGACAGAGCCTTTGTTAGTATGAAGGCTCTTGATATTTGGGATAAAGTATCTAGTGTCACTCTTCCTAGAATTAATTCAGATCATCATACTATTCTTGTCAATCTCCATATGAATGATCGAAGACCTTTCTTCCCTTTCAAGTTTAACAATTCTTGGTCTTCAAATCCTGATTGTGTCACTTTTATTTCTAACACTTGGAATTCAATGAAGCATCTTAAAGATTCTTATGCTTGTTTGCATAAATTGAAAGTTCTTAAGCAATCTCTCAAAGGTTGGTGTAAAAACTCAATCTCTCAAATAGACCTTGACATCTCCTACCTTGAAGATGAGCTCAGTCGCTTACAAATTGAGAACACTAATTCTAATTTTATTTTGGATCCTCAGTTGGAAGCTAATATCTCTTCTAAACTTAATTCCCTACTTACTTTTAAGGACAATATTCGTAAACAGATGTTTAGAACTAAATGGCTTACAGATAGTGATCGCAATACTAAATTTTATAATTGTCTTCAAAGAATCAGAAAGACCATTCGTCCCCTTACTATGCTCATTCATAATGACTTGGTCATTGATTCTGAAGAAGCCATTACGGATCATGTTATTTCTTATTTTTATAACACTCTTAACAGTCCTGACAGAAATGTTGATCTTAAACCTGACATCATTCCCTTTCTGGTTGATGAAAGAGATAATAAATCCCTATTAATCACTCCTCTTGAACATGAAATTAAAGATATTGTTTTTGGGTTAAACCCAGATAGTGCTCCTAGTCCGGATGGATTCAATAATGGGGTTTTCCAAACTCATTGGGATATTATTCATCATGATGTTTGTAACCTTGTCAGGATCTTCTTTACTCATGGTTCTCTTCCTCAAGGAATCAATGCCCAATTTCTAACATTAATTCCTAAGGTTGAGAATGCTGTTGAGATACACCAATTCAGACCTATAGCGTTGATTAACACTATTTATAAAATCATTACAAAAATTATTGCAAATAGACTTGCGCCTATCTGCAATAGAATTGTCACTTGGAATCAATTTGGTTTTATCAAAGGTAGATCCATTCAAGACTGCATATGTCTTGCTTCTGAATGTACGAATTCTTTATTCAAAAAAACTAGAGGTGGTTGTGTGGCCATCAAACTAGATATTAGGAAGGCTTTTGATACTATTGATTGGAACTTTATTTACAAAGTTCTTAGTAACTTTGGTTTTAATGACTCCTTCATTGGAAAAATCAAGACTCTTTTTCACTCTGCTCATATCTCCATCCTAATTAATGGTACTCCTTGTGGATTCTTTAAATGCACTAAAGGTGTCAGTCAAGGAGACCCTCTTTCTGCCATCCTCTTTGTTATTGCTGAATATTACCTTAGCAGACTCATAAACCACCAGGTTGATCAAAATTTTATTAAACCTATTCAGGTGGCTAGGAACTTAATTCCCCCACCCATATTTTATATGATGATGATATTATTTTATTCATAAAAGGGGACCAGAGAAATATTCAAGCCCTCAAGCAAACTATATCTCATTATGAGGATGTCTCTGGTCAAGCTATTTCCTGGAACAAATCTTATATCTATTTTGGAAAAAAAATTCCTGCAAGAAGGAAATATGGTATTATAAATCAACTGGGTATTAAAGAGGGCCTTTTACCTTTCAATTATTTGGGGGTTCCTCTCTTTTGGGGACGCACCAAAGCTACCTATTTTTCCAATATTATCTATCATATCACAAATCAACTTTCTAATTGGAAAGGGAAGTCTCTCTCCATGGCTGGAAGAATCTGTTTGGTTAAATCGACCATTGTTTCTAAAATGGTCTATTCCCTCATGGTTTATAAATGGCCTGTTGGTATCCTTAGAAAAATTTCTATTTACATTAAAAACTTCATTTGGTCTGGAAGCATCTTTGAAAGGAAGCTTGTCACAGTTCCTTGGAATTCTTGTTGTAAACCCATTGCTAATGGTGGAATTGGCATTAAAATTTTAAAGTTGTTCAATGACGCTCTTCAGGATTGCCTTACTTGGTGCATCATTAACTCTTCTTCTAAAGCTACTGATTTCCTTAAGCATAGGTTTTTTTCTAAGATTTTAAAAAGTAAGCTTAATTTCATTAACTCTTCCATCTAGCCGTCCATCTGTGACTCTTACCAAAAAATCATGCAAAATTCTAGGTGGATTGTCAGTGCTGATTCTACCATTAACTTTTGGTGTGACAAATGGTGTGGTAGTCCTCTGATTTCTTTATTACCCCATAGTAATCCTCCTGAATTTACTAATCAATCTATAAAAGAGGTCTTACAATCCCCTGATTGTGATCTCCCTGATTGTATTTTGCAAACTATTGAGAATTATACCTTCTCTTCTATTTTTGACTTTCTTATTTGAGAACCTTCTTCTAATGGTATTCTAGATTCTAAAAGCTTTTATAATCATAATTTCTCTGATCATGAATCTAATTTCTCCTGGGTGAATAAATTTAACAAACCCTATATTAAACCTTCCAGGATTACTCTTATTTGGCGCATTGCACACAATAGATTACCTTTGGAAACTAATCTGCAAGCCTTTGGAATTTCTCTTTGTTCTAAGTGTCGATTGTGTAATCAACATAGGGAAGATTCTAATCATCTTTTTCTATCTTGTGCGAAGGCCTCTGCTCTTTGGAATTACATATTTTATCTTTTCAATTGCAAAAAGCTCATTAATGACTCAATTACTTTGTTTCTTAATAATTGCACTAGACATGAAGCTTCCCTGCATGTCAAAAATCTGTTTCTTGTGGTAGTGGCGGAGCTCCTGTTTGAACTCTGGTATGTTAGAAATGATCTCTTTCACAATAATCATTCTCTCAATCTTATTGCAGGAAAGTCCTGAATTCTTCTTGCGATTCATGAAGCAGTTTCAATTCAAAAGGACTGTTGCAGCAACTCGGTTGGTGATTTTATGATCCTCCGTCATCTCAATGTACCTGGCATTTTCCCAAAGACTAAACGCTCCTTTGAAGTGTTTTGGAAAGCACCAATGCCAGGATGGATCAAAGTGAACGTTGATGGCGCTTCCAAAGGCAATCCTGGCCCTGCCAGTTGTGGTGCTATCTTCAGGGACTCAACCGGTCAATGTCAGGGATGTTTCTTTATTGGTTGTGGTCAATCTTCTTATCTGGAGGCTGAAATGCTTGGTGTCATTCATGCTGTTGAATTTTCTCTTCAGAGAGGTTGGAAAAATTTATGGATTGAAAGTGATTCAACCACTATTATTCATGCCATCTGGAATGGCAGCATCCACCTAGCCTAGTCTCTCACTGCGAGATGGATAAACTGCCTTAATTTGCTCCATGGGATTGATTACATAGCTACTCATGCCTACCATGAAGCCAATGTTGTTGCTGATGCTCTAGCCAATAAAGGAGTCCATCAAAGCATGACTTGGATGGATGTTGTCCCTTCTGACATCTTATATCTTTTTGATAGAGACTATAGAAAAATCCCTTCCTTTCGCATTTTGTAATCGGCTTCTGCTTATCAATAAATTATGCTTTGGTCTTTGACCAAAGCATCACCTTTTAAAAAAAATAAGTCCTCTCAAGTTTTAATGAATTGAAAAGTCTATGTAAGATGATCTACTACAATCCATATAGCATTATTTTTTCTTGATGTATTTGGAAGACTAGTGACAATGTACATGGTGATGTTTTCCCATTTCCATATAGGTATGGGTAATGGTTTTATATCCCCTTAGATTCATTCATTTCCTCCTTCACTTGCTGAAATACAAGACATATTGATGTATATTCTGTGATCTCCTTGTTCATATTTTCCTATAAATTGTTCTCTCATAGATCTAGATACATCTTTGTTCTTCCTAGATGGATAGAGAAAGTATAAATATGTTCATCATCCAATATCTCCTCATTTAACTTAGGATTTGATGGTACACATAGTTATAACCCAAATGTCACAACTCCTTTTTCATTAATATTGAACTCCAAGAACTACAAGAGAAACGCCATTTAGCGGCGGTTATTTTTTCATGTAGCGGTTGTTTAAACCGCTGCTACATAGTTTGTTGGCGGTTTCTGTAAACTGCCGCCTAATACGGCGTCACCAATCTATTAGTGGCGGTTATTTCCATTTCACGGTGGTTTAAGGAAAGCATCGTAGATGCCTCATTTCACAGTGGTTTTACTGAGTTTAGTGGCGGTTTTTTACGAGCCCTTGATATCAGTTTATTCACGGCGGTTATAACTGTCGCGAATAAACTCAAATCCAGTGGCCATAAAACCACTGCTGAAGTCATGAGAACTGCCGCGGAATGAGGCAACTACAATTCGACTATGTAGCGGTGGTTAAAACCATCGGGAAGCGTAATTTTTTTTACATTTCGCGGCGGTTTTCAACGTTTAGCGGTGGTTTAAACCACCGCCAATGTACATTTCATGGCAGTTAAAACCGCTGCTAAAAGATGACTAGAAAAAAAAAATTTCTTCCGCTGCACCACTACCCTGAAAGACAAATCAAACTAGAAATACCATATTGTACATACCAACAGACAACAAGAAACATCAACCTAGGAAATCAGTATAGAATAAATTGAAAAAAAAATAAGTAAACATTGAAATGCTATATAAGAATGAACCATATTGTACATACCAACATACAACAAGAAACATCAACCTAGTAAATCAGTATAGAATAAATTGAAAAAAAATATATGATATAATCAACTATAAAACATAGGTTCATTATTTGACTACTCTCCAAACATACATCTATCTGATCCTTTTTGATCCCCCATAATATATATCACTTGAAAATGAAACATTATATCTACATGTGTATCGGTGTTCCCATATAGGGAGTGAGCATAAAACACAGTTAGATTTACCATGTGTGGTCCTCCTACTTGGTTTAATACCCCAAATATACCATCACCACACACATCTACTATACCAGGTGTCTTAGAGAAGCTCGTGTGTTAGCCTCACTCAATACCTTATTATGCACTTTTATGTAACACAACTAATCTTCTATAACTTATTTCTTAAAAAAATCATGATACACAAAAACATTATGTTCTATTTGATCATAATTTAAAATAATTATTGAGATACATTATAGTAATCGCCTTCTAAACCTGGTAGGACAACTCTAAAATTCATTACACATGTCCTTTCAACACAATTTTAATCTACGATGAATCATGTCACATTACCTTAAAATGATTTCCTTTAATTATATTGTATTTTATTCCTCTTAACTAGGATACAATATATTCCCCTCTGAGGTTCAATCCCAACATCAAGAAACATGATATTATTCTTATGCGATAAGAATAATATGAATCACTTTTTACAAAATATCATAGTTAAATACTCTAGTATTAGATTCTTTATATAGTCCTTAATTTTAGATACCCCTACTAGTATCACAATATCATATCCACCTTCAAGTTGTATGCCCCAGCCTTTTAAGAATTCATCCATTATCATCATACCAACATATATGATATTGAAAAAAATATATGAGCCCTCTAATAGGTGTAATCCACAACCATACCTTCTCCAAATTAGTCATTAAAGATGAATATGAAACTAAAATAGAAACTCATGATAAATTCAAACACTATCTATTTCTAGGTACCTTTCACAAAGTTCTCCCCTTCACAAAAAGTTAAGATTATTGAAATATTTCTATTTAAATTGAACATAAATGGTATGATGTATCCCACTAATCATTAATAAACTATGTGTGTTATGATTCTATTTATATAGATTTATATTATGCTCATCGTATGGACCTGATCCCAACAATGTAAACACCTATGACCTCTTTGTATGGAGAAAAATGAATAATTTCATAACTATGTGGCCTTAAACAAATGAATCATAAACATGTATTATATGTATAATTAACCTAAAAATAATATATTTTCATATCTACACAGATTCATAGAGATCATAGGAATAGGGGTAACTCTTTAAACACTAATATTTTGATATTATTCATTAAAAAATCATAAATCTATAAGGGAATCCAATAATTCAAATGATTCCACCCAAAGAATATTTGATGATCCCAAAATCTCACACCTTTTACCAATACCTATTTTGAAGAATCTATAGTATGAATCACTAGTGAACACCTTTCATTGTAATTTAGTTATAAAAGGACATCCATACCAAATATTCGTATACATGGAAACCCATTAAAGGTTCTCATTAAAAAATAGATAACCTAATGTGAATCCATTAACATGGAATTGGATTGATAAACTATGAACTCTTACGTTTGATGATGTATTGATGGGTTTCTTCATTGTGTTTCCTTTTCAATACCTTCATCACATCCTTCAATTAAAATTGAATCACCAAATTCACCAATTATGTTCAAGAACAAAAACAAGCCGATAGTACCCATAAGGAACACAATGGTGAGGCATGAAAACAACTGTTATGTCATACATAGGACTCAATTTCTATGAATATATATTCCCCATACCCTGACATACATTATCTCTTACCCTTGTAAAATGAGTGCATGATGGTTCGCACCATATTTCAGGAATACCATCTAAATGGATCTATCCTGACATTATATGACACTCATGGTAATCTATAAAGAATAATGCCCCATAGGCTGTCCAACTAAAAATATTATATGGCAAAACCATTAGTCCATAATTTCACATCCAACCTTTTTGTATCCTTTAAATAGATCATGAGAACACGTTCTTCTCTTATCATATTGATTTGGATAAATATTTCCACCATAAATTAGAAATCACCTTAGAACTTCATTATGAGTATCATGTTCCCTATAGTCATTTTTATTAACATGTGACCTTGAGTACTCAAGAAGATATATAGGGGTTTTTTTCCCTATTGTCTATACTCAAGCATCTATAAGTTGATCCCACTGGGGATATCCAACCACTGACACTCAAGAGTATATTTATACCCCTACTAGTTTAAACACCCTTGAGGCCCATTAGAATATCTAGATAATATACTAGGGATGGTTACAATGTTCTAACATCTAAAAGCATCAGAATATTTCCTAGGTTGCCTTTGTGACTATAAAATTACAATGGAAAACATAACCCACATGGGTGGGGGAATTTTTTATCATTTTTTCCTCATGGTCATCTCTAGTATCATTCATCCTATGGGATCACACCCAAATTAATGATATCCCTCTTACAATGTAAATATGTGTTTCCTATTGGTGGTAACACATTAGTATATTTCTTCAATGTTAACCCAATTAATGCTAGGAAACATGATTCTATTGAGTATGAAACAAGTGTGGATGAAACCACTACCCCCTCACCACAAAAAAATAGTAAAACCATCTCAACATAAGAGAATATTACTTAGTTCAAATTCAAAATAGTATAACATGTGAAAATAAATATTAAATTTCTATAGGGAAAACCCCATTATGTATGGTGATTTGGTTGATGTTATCATACCTCATTTATCTAATATTATATAATAATAGTATATTAATCAATCAATAAAGGTAGATCTGATATTTCCAACTTGATTAGGATCAAATAAATTGATGCAAATTACCACAACATTAATGTTTTATCTATAATTACCTTCATGGGGTATATATCTCAATCAATATAAGGAAATTATCCCAATGGTATTTTAGGATGTAGTATCTTAGGATTCATTGGATTCCTTCACTTCTCATATGTATTCCATTTAGTTTTGATTTGAATGAGTACAACCTTATTGGAATTCATATCTTGAGTGTGTGGATTCAAATCCTATACCACCCATATTTGAAACCTCCATCTTATTGATATTCGATATAATGGCGGATCTATATAAGTATATTAGGTGTTTTTAATCCCAATGTGTCACAATGTTTGGTTCCCTAGAACAAAGATAGAATTCACTACAAGAGAAACGCCGTTTAGCGGTGGTCAATTACCACTCATAAGGGTATCCCAGTAAGAAAAATTACAAGGGCATCACCAAAGTGTCCACAACACTATCCCCTTGATCACTATGAAATGACCCAATTTGTTCAACACTTCAACAATGGATTTAACTCCTAGTCATCCAAAATATCAACTACCAATTCAAACACAGGCATAAATGGAATGATGTATACCACACCCAAGAAATCAAGACATAAAAAGAAACATCAAAAAACAATAAAATGCATAAAAGGAAACATGAGAAATCAAGGAAATTTTAGGATATGAAAATGTTTGGTGGAAACTATGTGCCACAAATGTTATATATACAAACCAACTGTTCCCATATTTGTTCAACACATCAAAAATACAACTACTCACGGTCCGATGATGCATCGTCACCCTCACCACCTTCATCTCCACTTTCTGCTGTCACCTGTAATAACATTATATTGAAAATTAAATACGGTTGCATATTTATATTAAAACTTAAAACCAATGAAAGTTATCAAACTAAATGATTTTTATTTTTTGTGATTTACCTACAAACCACCAGTTGATGCACTACCACCGAGGGAATATCTGCTCATATGCTGACATATTTCAATCAACTCTTTCTACAAAGCAGATATCTGATCCCCCTACTGGTGAATTGTGTTTCGTAGAGAAACAATCTCTTTCTGGGCATCTCTGGGTATGGGCTGACTAAATCCAGGAGTAGATGTAGCTGCCATCCCCAGTGGACTGCTAAAAACCTCAGATGGTACGGGTCCCAAACCCATCCCGCGCACTCTACCAGGATGCTCCTTCCCAAGGACTTTAGCAACCGGGTCATCCTGGGAGACTGAGTAGGACTGCGCAGGATTGGCATCCCATAGTTCTTTAATTTTTACCTATAAATCAAATATCAATATATATTAACATAATAAAAACTGATAATAAGTTATTATAATAAAAAATTTACTTCATACCCCAACTTCTTTAGCAGGATCATTAACAAAACTTCCATCTGATTTCTTGTGAATAACCAACCACAGTTCAATTCGGGATGCTTCGTGCCCTAAACTTTGCGACTGCATTAAGAAAAGATAAATCAAAAATTCAATATATTAAACAGATAATATTTTCTTATAAATATTTAAACTAATTAAAATATTACCAATGTCGTTCATCTTCTAGAAAAGATTTTTGATCCCGCAGTGTGAGGGATAACTCGCTTAGCCCGGTTTGATGCATTCTGTCTTGAGAGATCCTGAAATAAATAAAATGAAATTTAATAGTAATGTATTCAATGCCATTTACTCTTCATATACATGTATAAATGTAAAATGAGGATAATATAATAATATATATTTCAATACCATCCACTTCTCATCATGATGTCTGTCAACAAAGAATTTCCACTCTTCTTTTGGTACCCCACTGGGTAGCTTCTCATACATTTTTTGCACAGTCAACGAAGTATCTTTGAAATCACACCACAATCTCCATTTGAAATCTTTCCATTTCTTACCTAGATTTTTCAACATCCACTTCCATGCTATCACATCAGCAACTATAAAGTATAAGAACATATGTATACAGAAATTAATTTTGAACATATTAGTAACATGACATTCAATTAAACCATAATGTAATAAATTTACCTTTATTTGAGAATCAAAAACTTCATTTTTCTAGCTTTGAGGAATATGTCTCCAATAATCATATGAAATAGGGAGGGAAATGGGCTTCGCTGCCAGCTGGCCTAGAATCTGGACAAGTAACCTCATGGCGTCATCTGTAGGGACACCATAAGAATCAAATGGCACGACTATCTTTTCGCCAGTCATATTCCAAACATCTGCACTTTTTATGTTTTTCTCCATGGTTGCATTTTTTTCATCTTTAATGACCAAACAATTAGTATAAACAAAATGCAATAAATTTATTTAATTAAAATTTGTACCTATGACAGTGACACTCCAGTATGCCCATGATGAACTGGAAGGGGCGTGTCGCTGCCCCACTACTAAGGTTCCTAAAGGGGGATTCGACGAATCAGCCTCTAATAGGACATCCAAAGATGGTGTGAGAGATGGTGCAGGGGGAGATGGTGTAGGGGTGTAGGCATCTGGTGCCTCAGATGTCGTGGGGAGGGATCCAGATGGATCATTATCTATCATAGAACTAGATGAAATAGTGTACCGCTTCCTCCATGGGATTCCTGTCATTTAATCAAATAAAATTAAGTTTAGAATATATATTTCAAAAAAATTATGCAGAAAAAAAATTAAAAATGATAATATATGACCAGTAATAACAGACAAAATATATATAACAATGATAATGAATGACTGTAGAAATGAAACAAGTGTTTGCTGAATAAATAAATAATTGTACATACAATCATTTTCCCCTTCAATCATGTCAGTTTCCTACTCCATTGCTTCATCCACTTCATTTATCCTTACTGGACTAATATTTTCAATATCATGATGGACAAATAATTCTTCTTCCTGTTGTTGATTAAATTCAATTTCAGAGGTCAAATTTTCCACTTCATTACCCATATCATACAAATATCTTTGTATTACTTGAGCAACTACACTCCACCCTTCATCGACAACATCATTCACATAATATACCATTTTTTCTTGCGATGATAAGATATATGGATCATGTAGTTCACGATCACCAACATCAATCAAGCGAGAGAAATTCACATAAGTAAATTGCAAGGAATCTCTTTTAACACCTCTGATAATATCGACCCATTTTCATTTGAATAAAACAACAGCAAAAGGTCCATGGTAGTTTAATTCAATAATATCATGCAGCTTTATATAGTATTCCACTTTAGAAAATGTAAATATACCACTATTCTGTGTTTTCAAACCCACTTCTCGATCGACTGTACGAAATCTAAAGTCATTCACATTATAAGCGTCGAACTTTCTAACTTGTTTTAGAGGACCTCTAGAAAGAAACTTCAAATATTATGACACCTATGCTCGAGTATCAGTATTCATGATCTAAAAAAAGAAATATACTTTATTAGATTTTCAAAATGTATGTGTCAAACTTATATTTGTACTTATTGCAATATTTATGAACTTAAACGCCGTGCAAACCATTCTACAAGCTCTTTATTAACAGCTTTCGTTATATATTTCTCATTTCGTGTTCGGCCTCTCATTTGTCTCTTTGTTTGTATCCTAAACTCTTCAATAAATGGATCTACAATTTCACTATTTAGAATCACATATCTATGTGCCTGTAATAATTCCAATTCAGTTAGTGTCACATTTGAGGTCCTCCCAACTGATCGGCCAATAGCATGAAATATTTTGGATTTCTGATGTATTTGAGATTGAGTCGATGTGTCTTCAACACTTCAAACTCGATTAAATCTTGTCTCAATATCATCCAAGTATCAAGAATAAAAGTTAAGACACTCCTCAGCCAAATAGCCTTCAGCAATAGAGCCTTCTGGTTGAGATTTATTTCTCACGTATGATTTAAAATGCCCAAGATATTTGTGAAATAAAATAAACATAATTATGCATTTAATTAAGTACCAAAAATTGTTTACATAACTGAAAAACATATAAATAAAGTACCTCTCAATTGGATACATCCATCGATAATGAATAGGGCCTCCTAATTTAGCTTCCTCAACCAAATGCACAGTTAAATTCATCATTACAGTAAAAAATGACGGAGGAAAGATCATCTCCATTGCACAAAGGGTCAATAAAAACCTCTCCTGGAGGTTGTCAAGCTGAAATGGATGTAGATATTTCTCACATAATTGTATAAAAAATGTGTAGAATTGGAGTACAACAGTAGTAATTTTTTCAGTTAATAATGTACACAATGCCAATGGTAGTAACTGTTGTAACAAAATATGTGAATCGTGACTTTTAAATCCATGTAACTTACGATTCTTCAAGTCAACACACCTCGAAATTTTACTTGAATACCCATCAGATACCTTAACATTCTTTAAAATCCTAAGGAATGTATCTTTATCCCTATTTTTCATTGCAAAAATTGTTGGAGGATACTTCTCATTCTCATCTGTCCAGAGATCACCTTTTATGTTCATTGCTTGTAAGTATTTACAAGCATTGAGATGATCCTTCAACTTTCCATTCTCATTAAGTAATGTGAAAATCAAATTGTCACAGACATTATTCTCAATATGCATCACATCAAGATTATTCTGCAACAAATTAAATTCCCAATACAGAAGTTTGAAGAATATACTTTTTTTCTTCCATTGTTGCGTTCCGATTTCACTTGACGATGCACTTCGGACCTATTTTCCACTATCATTCAAATGATGAACCTTCCCAAATTTTGTTTCAACATTTTCAAGTTGTGTCAATATTTTAGAACCAGTTAACAACTTTGGAGGTGGTCTATGATCAATGGAACCATTAAATTTTGATATGTTCAACTGAAATCTATGAGATGCATCGAGAAATCTTCAATGAAACAAGAAGCGCCATTTTCTACTGGGAGATAGCCGTTCGGGCTCAAAATCAAAGTTACAAATGGGACAAGACAAACCCATGTAAGTGTTCCAAATAGATAAATTCCCAAGCCTAGGGAAGTCACTAATGGTCCACATTAAAGCAACATGCATTTTGAACATTGTTTTAGAAGAAGCATCAAATGTATCAACATTGTTGCTCCATAACTCCTGCAATTCTTCAATCAAAGGCTGCAAGTATACATCAATATAATTTCCAGGTATTTTTTTTTCAGGAATAATCATCGAAAGGATAAAAGATGTTTGTTGCATACACATCCATGGAGGCAGATTATAAGGGATCAAAACAACTGGCCAAATGCTATAACTGGTACTCATGGTCCCAAATGGGTTCAATCCATTAGTAGCCAATCCCAATCGAAAATTCCTAGGATCAGCTGAGAAATCTAGATGTAATGAATCAAATGTCTTCCACAATTGGGAATCTCATGGATGTCTCATTAACCCATCATTGTTATTATCTACAGAATGCCACTTCATGTATTCAGTGGTTTTCGATGACATGAATAATCTTTGCAATCAAGACATCAAAGGAAAGTAACGAAAACCCTTTGTAGGTGTGTTCCTTTTCTTCTTCTCCATGAAATTATGTTCATTCAGACTTCCAACATCACCCTTTTCCTGCCATCTAGAAGAAGAACATTTCTTGCAATTCTGTCTACTTGAATCTTATCCCCAATAAAGCATACAATCATTGGGACACACAAGTATTTTTTTATAATTCAGACCAAGCTTGTTAACAACTTTTTTCATATCGTAAAAAGATTCTGGGATTTTTGATTCAGGAAATGCATCACGAATCAATTCCAATATCATGGACATTGCCTTAATTTTAATTCTACATAGACATTTGATATGGTACAACTTCAGCAGAAATGAAAGATTTGAATATTTCAAACACCCACTATACAACTCTTGATTTCCATCATCAACTAAATCATGAAACACATTTTCCTCAGTGAATTTTTCTCTTAAATTTCGCTCCACATAATCATGAGGAGGATCCAATGATATGTTACAATCTTGATCTTCCTATATTACAGTCTCAAAAACATCACTTGTCACGTTGCAATTTGTAGCACCCTATTCTGGTTGTTATGATATGTTTTGATGCTGATAGTGGTGTCTTGCAGTGTTGAATGCATCATTTATAGGGTTTTTCATTTCATTTTCCATTGTTGACGAACTTGGGACCTCATTCTGTAGATTAACATCAGTGATCAATCTTTCTGTAACGTTTGATTCTCCATGCCAAATCCAACACAAATATTGACTAGGGAATTACTTCAATATTAAATGTTCATAAACTTCATCTCTCGTCAACCATGTTCTAAATTTATATTTAGGACATGGACATTTTATTCTCCCTTCAACGAATTGATTAGAAATTACAAAATCTAAAAACACATTCAATCCCTTAACATACTATGGTGTGTTCCTCAGTAATGTGATCCATATTTTATCCATGTATATCACAATGTGCCGACAAAATAATAAAAAAAATTAAAATACATAGTTACTAATAAATAGATAAATATATCCATATATACGATAGTATAAGATTACAGAAACATAATATAATAAATATGATCCCCTGAGTTAGATTTGAACCCTCTAGTGTTTGGGATAGGGGAAGTTTCTTTGGTAAAGATAAATAGTGTTCTAACAACGTGGTAGCTACTTTACCATGAAAACCAAAGCACATTGTTAATTTGGAATAACCCCAACATAAGTTCTCTATAGAGTCTTCATATAAAACTCTAATATCGAATAAATCTATTATAAATAATGTTTAGGGAAAACCTTATGATGCTTAAACAACTCAACACATTGTTAATTTGGAGTGACAAGAACCACGTGAGGGATGGTAGTCTAGAGTCATGATAATTGGTGGTGTTCATGAAAATTCATGATGAAATAACTTGGGAGATTAGGTTTTGAGGTTCTACGAACCTTGTGTGGATTGAATTCCTAGACCTTTCTTTGGTGTATTCACATAGAAAAGAGTGGTGGTGTGACTTGAGGGTGAATTGGATCATATATGTGTTAGTGATCATGAGTGGAGAATTATGGTTAAATGGGACGATCTAGGATCTGACCATGGAGTTGAACTAAGAGTCATATTCAGACTTTGGTGTGGGCATTGAACATTTTTTTATTCCTTGAAGTGGCCCAATATTTATGGGGAGATATGATCAATGGGGTGGATTTTCTAATAAAGTACATGTTATTAAACTAAAGTAAGAACTGATTAAATCCAAAAAATTCATGAAATAAGTGATGTAATAATTATTTCAAGTCTCATTTGATATAAAATATGATCAAAATGTGTCATGGTTGATCATGAATCAACAATTGGTGTTAAGAAACCACTTTTTTCTTCAAAACTTGATCTAGAAGTTTCATTCTGAAGTAAAGTCACTTGTTGAATCTAGAAATACATAAAAAGGGATTATTCAAGAATAAAAAGAGGTTTCCAAGTCTTAACTAAGAGAATCAATGATGTCATATTGAATCTGGTTTATAATAAGGGATATCAAGCACTGAATTTAGTAGAATTATACCACTAATATGAAGAAAAATTTAGAGGAAGTAGTTATTCCCTTACTATCATTAGTGTGGTAGTAGTGTGATTGGTAAGTTGTTATTGACATGATAAATCTAATTTTGAATTTATATTGATATTGTGAAATTTGATTAATGTGGATGATAAAGACACTACTTACGATTCTATTCCCTAGGTATCTCACCCCTACCTAAGGGATAAATGTTTTTCAAGGGCCACATTCCCAACTCATAAGGTTTGAGAACCTATCATTATCTATATAGTCCATATTGATTGCTCATCGAGAAAAGGAACCTAACTTGGTTTTATACTGGGGCATTCATATGTTCTCATAGATTATTATACCATAGATGACCATTACCACACCATCCCATAGCCTCGCCCCTATACATTTCTTTAGGAGAGAATCAATTACCTAAAACAATACCTTTATAGATAACTTTACCCATAAATACATGATGGACACCCTATTGGGGTTTTAATTTCCCTATAGTTAAGCCTCTCACATATATAACATAGCCATCAATGGTTGTATAATCAATGCATCATACTAAAGTGAATTTTATGAACCCAACATGAATCTCTATCCTCATGTATCATAAGGTAAATAACTCATGGATCCCATTCATGTCACATACCCACCTACATGAAATTTCAATCCACACAATAAATTCATAACCATATCCTATGGTAATATTAGTCATAAACTACCTTGACCATAGAGTTATCCCCATAAGAAATCTCATTCCATCCTCATCAAAGACATCTCTCGGAACCAACACCATCTCAATCCCCTAACTCATAAAATTATAACATATATTATAAAGCAATAATAATTAATTAATAGAATTAATCCATATTAATCCAATTAGTCATACTTTAGGGACATATCATCAATTATGTATCATCGCTGTAACTTTAAGAAATGGGGTATGGATCCCTCTTAGAACACCTCTGAGCTCATTTCTAAAAAAAACCCAAATATATGAAGTCAATCCATTAAATGAATTCATCAAAATTTTATGATAAACCAAAATAAATTATGGAAATGACTCAACAATAATGAAACTACATAAAACCTTATGCATTTTTCCTCCACAAGATTCCTCTAACCATTAAACACAAAAAATCTATCGTAACAGGATGATACCACCGATGGTAGGGGAGGGGAGCATACCTAGGGTACGAACTCGATAGGGTCAGGGGAGAAGCTGACATCGCGGGTGTTGGGGGGAGAAGTGGGATCAACAGCGACCGGCGGCGAGGTCACTGGCGGCACGGGAGGGCAGCAGAGGGGACTATAGTTAGGGTTCATGATCGTTAGGGTGAGAAGCCTCGTGGGGTCGGGGGGAGAGAACTTTGGCTCGGGTGGGGGGGGGGGAGTGTCGCCGATGTAAAAAAACTAAATGGGTTTCGTGGCGGTTTTTAATAAATCGCCACTAAATCTTTTTAATGAAAGGTTTAGTGGTGGTTTTGTAAACATACACTACAAAACCACCGCTAAAGGCATTTTATGTTGTAGTGAAGGATTTAACTTTTCTTATAGCTTCTGCTTTTTTTAAATTCTATCATAATCTCTTTGAGAATCCTTTATACTCTTCATAAGTGATGGTTGAGAAATCATTTTTAAATGGATTTACTATATTATGTCCTTTATGATTCCCATGTCCATCATGTTCAAATCTAAGATGATTGGATCCTTATAAATTTTCACCAATTGTAGAATTTCAGGATTATTTATACTTAGAGAATTTACCACTTTATTTTCTTTCCTAGGTTGGTAGTGGATTGAGTAGTCATAATCCTTAATCATCTCTAACCATATTCACCAGTTCATATTCAGATATTTTTATGTGAATATATAATTTAGGATCTTGTGATCTATTTAGAAATTTTATTCAAAGAGATAATTCCTCTATATTTTCAATGCAAGGATCACAAATAGATAACTATAGATCATGCATTGGGTAGTTTTTTTCATGAACCTTCAATTTCCTTGAATCACATTCTATCACTTTGTGATTTTTCATTAACACACAGCCCAATCCATTCTTTTAATCATCACTATACACCCTAAAAGGTTCTCTACTTTTGGGTAGTGTAATTATTAGTGTAATTATAAGACTCTTTTTCAACCCCATGAAGTTATCTTTACATTTTTAATTCCAAAAAAAACATGATTCCCTTCTATGTTATCTTGGTTAGAAGGTTTGAAAATCATGAGAAATTTCTCACAAATTGATGATAATACCCAGATAACCCAAGGAAACTAAGGATTTATGTCACAGATATTGGCCTCAACCATCTTTCAATTGATTTTGTATTTGAAGGGTCCACAGATATCTTATTACTTGTGATAATATTCCCCAAGAATGATACTTCATGTAACTATAAATCACATTTTTTACTTTATATAAAGATTATTCTTTTGTAAGGTCTTTATCAAAATTATTAGATACTCCTTATGCTCCTCATTTCTCTTGGAGAATATTATAATTTCATTTATAAATACTACCATGAATTTGTCAAAGTAATCTCTAAATACACTATTCATAAAGTCCAAAAGGATTTTTGGAGCATTAGTGAGTCTAAAAGGCATTACTATGAACTCATAGTTCCCATACCTTGTATAGAAAGTGGTCTTAGGGATATCTGCCTTCTTCACCTTCACTTGATAATATCCCAACTAAAGATCCACCTTGGAGAAGTATTCTACTCCACATAGCTGATCAAACAATTTATCAATCCTTGAAAGAGGATACTTATTATTTATCATGATCTTGTTTATATCATGATAATCAATGAAAAGGTTCATTGAACCATCCTTTTTCTTGATGAAGAGGAATGGTTCACCTCAAGGTGAAGCAATTTTCCATATGAAACCTTTATAAAAATTATCTTGTAGTTGTTTCTTCATCTCCTCATGTTCCTCAACAACCATTCTATATAGATTCTTGAATAATGGAAATTCCCTAGGTATAATATCGATTGAAAATTCAACCTCTCAGCTAGGAGGGAGACCATGAAATTCTTTGGAAAACACATCAGTGTATTCCCTCACAATGAGCATGCCATCCAAGATGATCTTTTCCTTAGACTTAGTCATTTGATATAGATATGCTTTCTTATAGGGAAATAATTTCCATGCCTTATATATTAGTGTTAAAGAATATTCATCCTCCTCCTTGCACTTGTATAGAATCATGGGTTGATTGACAATATAGAGAGTGATTTCCTTCTCACAAAAATTTATGTTTGTTCTATATAAGTAAATCCAATCCATGCCTAAAATTAAATAAAATTAAAATGAAGAGAGTATCACAAGGTTTACTGGGAAATTCATCCCACAAAATTTGATAGGGGAGGAGTTATATACTCGGGATGCAATAATTTCTCCATTTTCTATTTTCACCAATAGCTCTAGTTCCATGATTTATCGTGGTTTTTGAATAGTTCTACTAAACTTGTGTGATATAAAGGACTGTGTAGAACTAGAATAAAAAGGTACAATCACTATTATTTAATGAATAACTAGAGTACCTATAACCACTTAATTTTTGGTATCTACCTTAGTAGTTGTGATGGAATAAGCTCACCCTTTATGCCTTGGAGGTTATTGGTTGTCTTTGAAAACTTGTGGATTAGTGCATTGGTTTTCAAAGTTCCATTGTTCCTTACAATTGAAATAATTAACAATTCATTGAGGTTTGATCATTGAATTATTTCCTTTATCACATTATTGGGTTTCTATTATCACAAATCACATGCTAGTTTTCCTTCCTTCCCACACCTAAAGCGTCTCCTTACCCCCCCCCCAGGGAATTTTTGGGTTTTTTCTTTCTATAATTTTGACCAGTGGGATGTTTCAATTTCTTAGAACCATTATATTTATCCATCATACCACCTGAATTGAACTCCAATTTCCTCTTATTATCTTTTTGATACCCTTGATATTCTTCAATATCAATTTCAACTTTGAGGTAACATCAGAAAATTTCCTCATAACTATCAGAGTCTCATATTGCTAGTGATTTTCATAGACTAGGTTTTATACCACCAAACAAGTGTCCAACTTTGAATTAGTGGGTATCAATAAATCCAGATTTGTATCATGAAATTATTGTGAATTTTTACTCATAATCCTCAATATATTCTTCATATTTTTTCTTGAGGTAAAGGAAATCCCTTTACATTTTAATTTAGATAGTATGAGGAAAATATTTATCAATTTTTTCCCAATAATTCCTTCCACCCCATCACTTCGATATCTTCCTTAGGGTTTGTATTCTTGATCGATGTCCACCAATAATCAAATAATTCCTCTATCTGATAAATATCCAATATAAACTTCTCTTGATTGTAAAAATAAAAGATAGATATGATCTTCTCAATGGAGTTGATCCATTGTTCCATGATTAAGGAATCAGATGATCCATTTAAAGTCAAATGCCTTTGTCTCATGAAGGTCTCAATTGATTCTTCTTATTTATTAGGGGGATTTGGGAAATCCTCATTATCTAATTTTCTATTTAGAACCTGATTCATATGAAATAGTATCATCATAAATTTTATTATTCCTTCTCCCATCAGGTTGGTCATATCATTTGGGCAGTCATCACATTTCCCTTCACATTGATTTTTTACCTGATTCCTTCTATTTATGGCCATTGGATAGAATAAATGGAAAATTAGGATGATTATTTTTAAAATATAAAAACGTATAAATAGAAATTCAATTACTTTAAATAGATAACTTATAAATGAAATTTATTTATTAACTTATGAATTTCAAGGCCTCAATCTATGTTATCTATGATCTATTTCATAATATATATTCTTATGAGAATTTTTGTTCCCTTAATAATTTTTAATAATGATATTGTTAATTTAACAAAGCATATACCATGGGAGTGTGAAACCATGTGTGAAAAAGGGTCATTTTCATGCACCAGTTCACGGTCAAGTCTATCTCAACGAGATGTTTTCGGTTTTTACCCCTATGCACATCTATTCCAGAGTCACATCCACTTGTAGTATCCCAAAAGGGATGTATTTTCTTGATAAACCACTTACTAAATGTATACTAAAATTTTGGTATGTTTGTTTATACTTAGTCTTACCCCTAAGGCTTTCACTATAGTTTTCTAATCCAAATCCCAAAAATAACTAAACTTTTCCTTTGATACCAACTATGACAACCCTTCTCTTTATTACATAATAATTCATGATTTATTATATAAGATTAAAAATAATAAAACTTAGAATATTGAGAAGTATACTATATTTAGGAATTTGGTGCATTAAATAAAATCTTAAAATGTGTAATACAACATCTTTATTGAAAACTTACTTAACATTATCATATTATTCTTTTGTACTTAAAACTTCATGATATAACCTAGGGATATACATAAGAAGGGGTGAGTTGTAAAGCTCAATAAAGGAATAAAAATGTAATAACATGAATAAATTAATAAATTTTATATAATAGAAATATCAATGGGTCATAAAATGAGTGATAATCATAAACATGAACAATGAGGCATGATATAGCATAATGATCATAAAGGCGACATGGGAAATGTGGAAAAAACTTAAAATACTACATCACAAGCATAGGTCAAGGATAACTACCAAGACATCATGATGGAAAAAAGTCTCTTGACGGATTAGTTTCACTCCCTAATCCCTTTAATGACATCTCATGAGACTAAAACATTACCCAATTCATTGGAGTGCTATATAATTTTGGACGCACTTGTCACTTTTATTTCATTCTCATGCTTAAGTGTGTCACATATATCATAAAAAATAGATTCATTCATCATAATATTTTATTACAAGATCAAGGAGTGTGTAATTAATACATTTAAGTACCAAATAAAGAAGTATAAGTGCCTAATTGTGAACACCCTTGAAAATAAATGGGTATGGGTATTCACTGCACAATTGTTTATCATATAAAATCGCGGTGAAATTTTGGTAGCATAACAAGGGAGTATGATTGTTCATGAGATGAATTTATGAGAGTGAAAGTGGTATCTAATAATTTATAAATAAAATTAAGAGTAAGGGGGGTATGTAAGAACATATCCCAACATTAGGAGATGAATATAAAATATATAAGATAAAGAATATACCTGAATAAATAGGAGAAGGAGAAGATCCCATACCTTGAGAGGGTGATTCCAAATGATTGGGAGGAGCTTCTTGAGAGATTAGGGGAACCTTATGAGGAATAAAGACATGTGAGGTCATATTAAGTATGTGTTAAAAGGTTTTTTAGTGATGATAAATGAGATATTTTGTGGGTTTATATAGGAAATGAGTGGTGGGTTCTTTATTATTTCTTAGATTTAGGTTTTGGACTCTATATAATAAAATAACCAAATCCAAAAAACTTCACATGATTTTTTCCCATGGTTTTAGACAATTAGGTTTGGTTTTAATTATTTTATTAGTTTATTTGTTTAAATTATTAAAATACTACCCTTAATGAGGTGTTAGTGAGTCATGTCCTTAAACAAATGATTTTAAAAACATAAAATATATTATAGGTTTTGGATAATTCATAATGGATTTTTAAAATTAAAAATAATAATATAAAAATCATATTATATTAAATCAAAAAACATATATTTGGTCTTGTATACCATTTATAGTATTTATTACATCATTTTTGGGTCATTATGATGTCATAATACACACTATATATTTATACCATATTTAATTTTTAACAAAAAAAATAATTGTTTCAGAAAATTATGAAAAAATCATGATTGGATAATTTCAATATTATGATTCCCAAAATAATATTCATTTTATCTAAATAATTTTATTAATATGTGAATTTTTATCTTTAAAATAATAATCGACATTTATTGAGAAATGGTGGGTTTTTTTATAATAATAGTTTTCGAACCCTTATAAAAATTACAGTTGACTTCATAAAAATTATATGATCATTTATATTTATTAACAATTATTTAATAATAATATTTCAATAAAAAATTATTTATTTCAAAAATCCATTAAATTATTAAAATAAATTCCTTAATTTAATTTGAATATTACCCAAAAATACAATTTGTGTTTTACTGTATCAAAATAAAAATCATTTATAAAGTAAAAATAATAAGATGAAAATATATTCATTATTATATAAAATATACATATTCATATTATTATGGTCTTGATACATATCACTTTATTACACTAGAAAACACCCTAAGGGTAAGGTGCATGATGGTGAGACTTTTATGGGGTGGTACAGCGTACATAGTTTGAGTTGTGATATCAATGCGCTTGAAATTATACTATAAATGGTTTCACTAATGATTAAGTTATTTGATATCATATTGGGCTTGGTAAAGGTAAAATCCCATTGATGAAATCCTCTTTAAAATCTCAGATAAATGGGCTTTATAGAGTACGATCCAACTTGTTGAGGTCATCACTTCCTTTGTTTGTGCCAATTGGATTTGTTAAAACCCTATATTTATAATAATCATATGATAACTATTAAATGACTATATTATTAATGGTAATGATAATTAATGGTCTTTTAAATCCAATAGAATATTATGAAACCAAATAAGAGCATGTGTTTTTCATATCTATAATATATAATAATGGATTTAATTAAATCATAAGGAGAATTTTATTTATAAATGTTTGGGTCATTACATCCTTGATATTTTCTTAGAAAACCAATCTGATATATGAAATGAGAACTACAAGTACTACATGTGTGTCAAGGTGAACATGTAAGGTGTGAGTACAACAACTCAGTCATCACCAAAAAAAGTCCCTAATAATAATTTGGGGAACCCACATGTATTCATGTGCCCATATCATGTGTACATATGAAAATAAAATACTAATATACCTAATTATATCCCACCATAAAAAATAATCAACAATAGTAAACAACATTATATATCTCATGGGATTACAAGGAATCTATTTTCCCTTTCATACCATCTTCATCCATCACTAAATTAACTATTGAATCAGTTACTAGTCATGATTCTACACTAACCTATAATTGGTTCATATGTATATAGGTTTTTTGTGTAACATGGAACTTTGTTAACATCATAAATAGGGTAAAAATGTAATATGGACCACCCTTGGGTCATGGTGCCCCATTGACATGACATGGCTCATTGAGATCTCTCTTGGGTTGTTAGTAAGATGATTGTGTCACCACAATCTCACCTATAATAGGTTTTCAGTTGGTGTCAATCACTAAGAAGGAATATCACATAAATTGGAGATATTATCCTATAAAACCGTGTACTTCCATATAACTATAATAAAATGTTTATAAACATATAAAACCATGAATAAATAAATCCACTATTTTATAAAATAAAATAAATAATGAAAAATATCCTGATAATAAAAAATAATCCAAAATACAGTAAGTTAGGAAAATAAAAATCACAATATCCCATGAAAAAAAGATAAAACTTAAAGAGATGAAATAGATAAACTCCATATCATGTAAAAAAATACAGACACCACTATCAATGAACACTACCAAGATTCTATATGCACCAGCTCCACATCCTCTAAGATCACCATTAAAATATTTACCATTTATATAGACACAACATGTGTTAAAAATATTCATGAAAAGAAAGAGTATAATCATACCATTAGGATCCTCCAAAATAACATAGGAGGAAAGAAACAAAAATTCATCTTAAGACAGAATAATTACAAATATTATTTAATAATAAAAGGTAACTAAGGTCAAGTAGATCCTCAATCATATTATATTATCTCCATAGAATACTAACACTAAAATATACTAAATATATCCACACACTGCTAAACCCAAGAACTCAAAAAACCACATATCTATCACTTCTATATCATCCCTTAGTAATAGTAGTAGTAGGGTACCCATGACTTACTAACGATATTACATCATTCAATGGAGTATCGAACCATGTAAAGTACTTAAACCTCATTATGTGGATCATGAATTAAATAAGGGGGTTGTGTACTCCATAAGTGGAGGACCCGCACTCCTTCATTATGGGAGGGTTATCTAATCTACTAAGAATACAGATGACATGGGCCCTAAGGATAGTATACTACTAGGGGTTACTAATCCCATGTCTTCTATAATCATTTTCTCACAAATGTCATTGTTCTATAAAGTTATGTAATTAAAACAACTAAAAAAATTGAAAAATAACCCCCAAATGATGAAGAGGCATACATAATTATATTCTCTATAAAAAATTCTAAGAATAAACTACCCATTCATCCAAAAACAGCACTTATGTGATAAAATATGAATAGTATAGAAAAATATCCAATATATTACATGTAATATAGTGTAAATAGAGTGTAGTCCTCAACAATAGCCAAACATAGGACATCATGGATCATTTTATATAGAAATAATATACACAACATGTCCTCATGGGGTATATGTCTTGTAGTACTCCCATGAAAGTTGAATGTGACTACTATGGAAGTCCATGTCATGTATCGAAGTACACAACATGCACTTATAATACATGTTGTGTTTATCCACTTGAGTTAGTTGGTGTGTACTATGGATACATGTTGAATATTCATCTAGGTGTACCTAGAATGTTCATTGAAATACATAACATATTACTCCCCATGACTATATTGATTATAATTTAGGTATATGTTGAGCTGAAACTTCCAAAATACACAAAAAGTCTATTGAATAACACATCTTGTAGGTCGGACACAATAACTTGGCATGTATGCGTAGTACATGTCAATACAATTGGTATTGAAGAACTTGGAATGTCTCACATAGATACATTCCATATAATATTTATGACAAAACATAACCCTATAATTACACCACATAAGATATACAATGGGTTATATATAGGAATACATGTCTTGTATTTGGGATTTCCAGATCTTCTATTCATTCCTCCTAGTAATTAAAGCTACCATCTCTACCTCTATCCTCGCCTCCAATTCAATACATATTTGACACCCTTGGGGTCTCAATACATTCCATTAAATCTTCAATGACAATCCATTTTTGACATAGTTTATTTCTATCTATCCTCTACAAAATTTATTATGATGAAGATCATTGAAATATCCTCACCACGCACCCATTGAAAAAGAAAAACCCAAAATAGTAACTATCCATTTTCATTTTGTTATTTTCTCATAGTAAAACCTTGGAATAATGAAATTGAGGGGATAATTAGAGAAAAATGGTTTGTGGGAATCCCATACACTCTAAAGAATCCAAAAAAAATTAAATTTATGAAGAATATGAGGCTTTAATATAGGATATTTCAAATACTAATTTTAAATAAATTACGATTACAGTGTAATGGATATAATAAGTATTTAATATATAAATAATTAAATAATTACTAAAAAATATAAATTTTTATAATAAAATACCATCGTTAGTATTATAATTCAAGAATATTTTTTTAATATTAAAATCATAATCAACATATATATTTCATACCCATACTAATATCATACAAAAAGTATTTACCAAATAATGGAACTTGTGTTATTAAAATAATTAAAGAACAAATGTTTAATTATCCTTCATTATATGAAAATGATTCCTTTAAGTCCAAATATAATAATTCATTCTAAAAAATACTTAACTTACGACATTTCAAGAATTATATATTTTTCCCCCATTAGAAGAAAATATATCTTTGATAAGGTTAATTATATTAGGGGAAGAGTTAGTAAAATGCATATATTTTATTGTGCTACCTTAATAGAGAATTTATATAGCTTCAATCATTCTATATCAATATATGTTCTTTGTCACCACTACGATTAATAACATGAGTTACATAAAGAACATATCTAGATTAATCTAATTTATAATGGAAACCCACATAAAAATGTTTAAAATTAATATTTATAACTAATAGTAGGTAAATTTTGTCTAATAAATGGTGTTTAAATTAAATTCTTAAAAAAATTCACTTTAGGTCTTGTAGACCAAAAATAATTTTTAAACCTATCCTAGGAAAAATATATTTTTTACATAACTATTGTGTCATAATTTCCAAACTGTAACTTTTTTTTAAGATATCTACTTTTTTCATATGCATAGACAAAAATAATATATTTATTTTATTATTTTTTTCAACTCTCACATTGTTAATAATATGAAAAATATTTCAATATACCTTTATAAATATTATAAAAAAAATATTCAAATTAATTATTGAAATGTTTTTGGATGATATAACATACCAAAGTTAAGAACATTTCATTTTGAAAATCACAACTCAAGAAAAGAGGTTATGGTACTAAGATCGCATCTGATTCTCATATTCCCATGTGTTCTCTAGGATATTTACATAAAACCATAAGACATAAACCAAGGGGATAAAATTCCCAAAATTTATATTATCCTACTGATCCTTTATAGACATTGGGTATTCTATAAATATAGTTTAATCCTAAATATCCTTCTCACCCTAGTTGATAATGTGTGATGGATATTGCACATACCACCTTACCTATGACACCTGGAAAATTTTATGCACCCAATTAATATTTGGGGGTAAAACTGGGATATAAGATACCTCACCAAACCTAATAGAAACTGAAATGATTTGATGAACCATAGGGATAACATCCTTCCCCATCCAAACCTCCTAAATCCATGATGTGAAGAGACCTTATGGAACACATGGTCTCCATCCTTGAACTCTAAAGGTATAAATATCTTCTTTTAATTGGACTTTTGATGGCTATAGGATATCCTCATACACTCCTATATCACCTATACCTTCTCTGTAATTATATGTACTAGCATGATATCTATAAGATATGACTCTCCAATATCCATCTAGTAAAGGGGTAACCCATAAGGTCTCTCATAGAGGGATTGGAATGGTGTTGTGTCAATAGTAATATGGTAGTTATTATTATATGAAAACATTAGTAATGTTAGTAGATAAATACAACTCTTTTAAAAATCTATCACATAATTATGCATCATATAATTGATAACTAAGATAGTTCTTTTAGTTTGGTCATCTATCAAGGCATGGAATATTCTACTCAAATAATGATGGGACCCAAAATTCTCCTAGAATATCCTTAATAACAATGATGTGAGTAAATAATTTCATTGAGATATAATCATTGAGTTTACCCCAAGAAAATAAAAAAATATCATCTATATATATATATCCCAAACATTCTACAAAACTCTACTACTGAATGGAAAGAAAGTGATCTAACTTGGTCAACTGATCGATGATTACCCATATAGTGTCATAAACCACAAATAATTATGGATTTATAGTCATTAAATACATTGAGATACTATCCCAAATCCACTATGGAACCTCTTTTGGTTGTCTTAAACCTATAGTAACCTAGTTTTAAATGTTTACCTACTGACATGAGATGAAAAGGGAAATGAAATCAGTAAAAATCCACTTCTTTCTCAACCACCATAACTGATGCTTAAGATCCTAGTATGACTTCATATAGAATGGATATGCCACCATAGGTGAGTTTTGTAACACTACCAACACATTCTCATGTGTTGATGTAGGAACCCCTATTTTCCCATAAAAAAGGATGGTGTGATCTCTAAATTCTTAGAATCCATCAAGAGCTTCCTAAGTGAAAATATGATATTTTATAATATCACAAAAAATATCTCCATGATTGGAATCGTTAACATAATGAAAAAAATAGGTCCAACATAATATATTAAAAGTATAAAAAATATCCTTCCACTATAAAATCCAACTAAAATTTTACTAACTGCTTAAATACCTCTTATATTAGACGAACATGGGATTTCCTACCAACAGAATTTGTAAAAATAAATCCTTCCCTATATTATAGACTATCTTAAACTCATATTCATTTAATAAATCCATCTTTACATTTTCCTCAAATTGAGGTTCCTCTATAAATTTATATACATTTTTATTTTATGATCTATGAATACCACAAATTACTCATCAATAATATAATGTCTTCACTACTTTATGAAAAAAAAATCAAAATTACCAAGCCATAGGCCATGTAAATTTTCATTTGGGATTATAGTTTCTTGGACACATGATCAATCCTTTTTATTCTTAGTATCAATTCACAACCAATCCTAGACCTAGATAAATTATATTACACCACATGATCAACTAATTCTTTAGTAAATTATAAAATTGGGTCACTACTCTACCTCTCCATTAGTTTCTTAAAATCTCTCTATTAATGTTTGGTTTAAAAAAATAGTTTCCCATTTCAGTTAAGGTGTTTCATATGGGCTATAATTTGGGAGACATATTACATTAATATATAGTAATATCCCACTAACCTTTGAAAAATACACACACCAAAAAATATCTTGGTTGGTTTCAATATTTTCATATCCTTTTCCTTTATAAGATCGATAGAAACGCAACCCTATAAAATGAAATGACCTAAAAAATAAACTTCTTAGAACCAAAATATAAATTTTGGGAGTTATTTGTTTAGTATATTATTATATATTAACTGAAATTAAATATTCAAATTCATGGCATGAACCTATTTAGTTAGTGAATATTTGAGAATTTCATCAATTAAAACTACCATAAACTAGTTTATGTAAGGCTAAAATAACTAGTTCACAAGACCCACAATCACTATAGTAGTACTTTTCACTCAAAATGGAATGGATAAAAAATTACAATGAACATAATGAAATATTATTTTAATCTTTAAGATATCCTTTTTATGAACCTAATGTTGGTGATAACCATGCCTACGATTAATCTTCAAGAACCATTTCACTCTTTGAGTTGATTGAAGTGATCACCAATTTTTAAAAGATTGTATTTTTATTTACTGTTAAATTATTCAAGCTATGATAATCAATACAAAGCCTCAAAATCTCATTTACCTTCTTTTAAAAGAGAATAGGAGGTGGATGAAGGGCACACTAGGTATGAAAAATTATTTCTATAAATGATCCTCTAACTACACCTTCATCTCCGTGAGTTTTTTCAAGGTCATATAACAAGTTTTTTAAGATATTGGTATAGCCACAAGGTATAAGTTAATATAGAAATTAATAAATCAATGAGGGTATAACTTTGAGACTTCTCCTAGAAAAAGTTCCATGTGACCTTATACTAGTTAATCTATCTAATTATCTATAACATCAATAGAAAAAAACCATTTTCGACATTTAATGGGTAATTTACTATAATCTATTAAGATTTGGCCCTGTTAATCCCATATGAGGGTCCCATTAACTAGTGAATATAATGATATAGGATTTTAATACATAAAAATATCATCATTTAAGATGGATATTTAATAAACCTCATAAACACATGCCTGAGTACTTTAATATTTTATTGTCTTTGGAGACTTGAAACACAACCTTCTTATTCCAGGAAAGATCATCATCATATCCCAAAAAGATATTATCACAAATTACTCCTCTCAAGAATACCCTACCTAAACCTTTCTTCATAACTTAGGGAAAGAAACATAAGAAAGGGTGAGCTCAAATGCTCAGTAAGGGTGAGCATAAGAGATATTAATCTATGATAATATAAAATCATAAGATAAGACTATGGGTATATGATCATGAAAATAAATTTTGAAGTTCATACCCAACCTATCATAGATAATAACCATGAGTCATGGCATAAAAATTTATCATTTTATAAAACATGACCCATAAGAGTGATAAATCCTTATAAATAAATCATGAACCATAAGATCATGTCATAAAAGTGTGTCACTATAATAAATATATATCCATCTCATATGTCAAGGTTAACTACTAATACCATAAACATATTGGATCAGGATTTATCACTTGTTTCCCATTATGTATTAGGATGCGCTTGTTTCCCATAGTGGGTCTGGAATATCATGTTTCCCATAGTGGATCTAGAATGTCAACTTGTTTCCCATTATAATCTCATGTAATATAAAGCATTGGTGGGAGATATAGCTCCCACCTATCTCATAAAAAAACCATACTTATGTGTGCCACAATATTATAAAACATTCATCATATATCATCACATCATATCCTATATAAAGAAAAAAAATCATAAACATTTCATCAATTAACCATAGCGATATCCATGAAAAAATGGGTTTCATAAACATTTTTTCAACATAACATTAACCATATAGAGAAATAATAAGGATGGTATCATTCAATCTTATCCCTTATAAAGTATAATTAATGTAAAATTATTTTGAAAGATCAATTGGACCATTTCTTGAGGAAAATAACCTTTCCACTTTTAAAGATAATTTTTAAATAATAAAACATTTCAATTTTTTTATTCAAAAAAAAAATTGGAAAATAATAAATTAATCCTTAAAAATATTTTAAAATATTTCTTGAGGAAAATATAATTTCCCTTTTGAAAATCACTAAAAATTCAGAAAATATTTTGGAAATGATTTTTTTGAAAATATAATTTGACACTTATAATTGGATATTTAAACAAATTAGTTGTTCATGATAGTGTAAAATACCATTCATTTTATACACATTAAATCAAATATTCCATTCATATTTTCAATAAAAGAAAAATGGGAATTTTTTTGGAAAATGGAATAAATATTCATTTTAAAAAATTTGTAAAAAGAAAAACATGGGTGAAAAATTCATAAATAATTTTTAGAATGTCAAAACCATTTTTCAAAACATTTTTTTAAATAATTATTTTTTAAGAAAAAAGTGTTTTGACTAAAGAGATAAATTAAGATGATTTTTCTTAATAAAATTATTTTTAACTATTTAGTAGATAAATAGAGTTAAGTGAAGATAAAACCTTTATTCTCATGAAATAACCATAGTATAATAAATTTAATGAGTTTCTATTATATAGTGATCATAATATTTCATCATCGGAAGCATAAACGTAAACTATCCCGATAGACGATGAGATTGTATCATAAGACCATTAACACTTTCATAACATTGAATAGAAATCCCCATAAAAGAGTGATACTAAAATGGATATATAAATATACATAATTTTTATTAAAATAATCATAAAATATATTTATGGGAAGTATATACACCATATAAATTAAATTGGTGGTGAATATGGCAAGTGTCTCACAGAAGTAAAAAAGTGAGACGAAAATACCTTACCTTAAGTCTTGACATCCTTCAAACACATTAGAAACAAATATATAATAAATATAAGTTTATAATAAAAATATTATAGAACCATAATTATATATCATACCATATATTATTTACTTATGTCTTTTTATTACCCGTTTATAAATAATTCCATGTTAAAATCACCATTCAGACAATAACTACTATATTTTTCATGTATGTTTTGATTTATTATTTTTGGTAATATTAAATATATAATGGTTACATAATATATATTTTTTTAACCATGATATAAATATCTTATATATTCATTATATATGTATTTATCATAATCTATAAAAGTTAGATATAGAAAAGGAAACACACTATTCATAGAGACGGTAGGTCGTACGTACACATGAACATTGTTTCTATTTTATTTATAGAATGAATGAAAGAAGGGTAAATAATATGTTACCATTAAAAACATGGTTATTTCATATATATATAATATTTTTATTTAAACGTATCCTTATTACCTTCCATATAGAGCGTACATAAAAAACGAATCACATTGCTCTGCGAGGCGGTATTCAGTAGTACACCTGAACGATATTATTGTATCACCAAAAAAATAGAAATTAAAAAGTTTTATTTGATATAATTATTAAATAACTCTAATTATGTTAAAAATATAAAATATATTCACTTACTCTATCCTTATTACCATCCAAGTAAAATTGAAATGAGAAAAACATATCAGATCAGTTCACGCGGTGGTAGTCTGCCATATACATGGGTGAAATTATTATTTTACAATAGGTTGGGAGTAAATAAGTATGATGTGGTATTATAATTCCATAGGTATAATATTATAATAAATATTATATTTAAACATATCATTATATCTATCTATGAGAGGTGATGATGGAAAAAGAATAACATCAGTTCGCAAGGCGATAGTCCGTTGTACACACGAATGATGATTCTATATCCCATTTAATGAAAGTAAAGTTGTATGTAGGTTATGAAATTAACATACAAAAATAAAAGTATATATTAGATAATTTTTTTATTATTTTATAATATTTTTAAAATATTTTAAGGATTTATAAAAAGAAGTAATACAAAAACCCATATTTAAAAACATTAACTCTTCTTCAAAAAACCTCATTAGGTTTAACCTAAAGCCTTCTTATATTGAATTTTTGATTTCATCAAGGAATATAGGATGTGTAGAGGTGATTAATTAAGTAATTTGTATAGGTATTGTTCTATCCAAATGTTTTTTTATCTGTGAAGTGGAGAATATAGTTGGGGTCTTCTTATAAGTGAGGTGAGTGGAATGCTTGTAATTTTTGAACAAAAAAAGGTGTACCTACATTTTTCACATGATTAATGGATCCAAAATTGGAAATTAAAAATATTATAGGTTATAAGGTCGAAATATTTCTAGAAAATTAGTCTAGTATAAAATTTTAGGTTATTTTATCCCTTATCATTTTAGTTTAACAACCCAGTAAAACCGTTTTAACCATAACCATGGTAATTAATTTTTACTCTATTAACTATTCATTATGGTAAAAAATTATGTTCAACATATTATATAATATAAATTATTATTATTTGAAATATATAATTAATTATTTCAAATTCCATTTATATAATTTTCAAAATTCAATTTAAAATTATTCCCATAGATGAGATGAAAAACTATTTTCCAAAGAGAGAAGTTTTAAAAGTTTAAAAAGTTTTTATATCAAAATTAATTATGAAATTGATTCGAATAACCTAAATTTGATTAATATATATATATATAATTGAATTAATATTACTTTTAAAACAATATTAAAATAAAATATATCTTCTAAATGATTTTAATGAAAATAAATTTCTTTAATTAAAACCAATATTTTTCCCTATTCACTGAAAAAAATTATCTTTACAAAAAATTCAAAAAAAATAACTGAAAGATAATTTTGAAATTATAATTTAAAAAATTAAGATTATTTTTTCAAATAAATTTTCTAAAATTACAAATAAATAATTTTAAAATAAGTGTGTAAAAGGTGACGAAAAACTTTTTTTAGAAAAATACAGTTTTTAAGTGTATAATTGGATTTATTTTTTATCATGTCTTGAAAACACATAAGATGAATGTTAAAATTATTTTTGAATATATAATATATAAATTTCAATAAAACAATTCACCAAAATTTATTTTTTTAATTTATTAAGGTAAAACGCATTTTTGTGCATAAAAATAGTTTTTTTAGAAAAAGGTTTCCTTTATTTTCAACTAGTTGTTATTTTTATTTATAATTAATAGGTCACCAAATAATTCATTTTATATAAATATTTAAACCATATATTTTTATAATTTAGTTAAACTTATTCATACCCATTATTCCAAAAACTAGGCCATAGATATCATATTTAATAATAATATTTTAATAGTGTGGAACGTTTTGTTTAAACTTGGTGTTGCGTGAAATGAAAAATATCAGAAAGATTAAATTAATTTAAAAAATATATTTCAAAAAATATTGGGCTGTTATATTCTACCCCACTTAAAATAAATTTTACCCTCTAAATTATTCACTTTGGTAATAGAAACTGAGGATACTTCTACCACATTATATCATCAGGTTCCCATGTGGCTTATTTACGATCATGGTTTTTCCACAAAACATTGACTAGGTGAGTGGTATTATTATGCATTACTTTATCTATATGATAAAGAATATACAATGTTTATTCCTTATAAGAAGTATCTACTTCAGCAGTATGACCCCTAAGTTTAATACATGTGACAGGTCAGGTATATACTTCCTCAGGAGAGATACATGGAACACTTCTTGAACCTGAGAGAGGTTTCGTAGAAGTAATAAATGATAATCTACTATCTCTATGTGATCAAGATATTTAAAGTAACCAATATACCTAGGGATTATTTTTTCCTTATTTATTCTATGGATAATTTCATAGAAACACAATCACACCAACTTCATATTCTATATAGCCTCAACGATTATCGGTATAACCTTTCTATCAAATTTATGTTGCACTTGTGTGTTGCTGAATGGATCTAATCTTCTCTATTATTTCATTAGATATCTTAGGTCCCAAAATATTTATTTATAAAAATTAATTCTATTACATTATAGTTCTACAAATTCTTTCAATAGAGACATTTATAAGGATCACTAGTACAAAACAAGCATTTAACAGTGCTAGAAATGGCCTTTATCGACGCTAGAAAAGTGTTGACTATATGAGCGATTTTAAAATCCCAGGTCTTTTATCAATGCTAGAAAGAGATGATAAGGGGGTCCTTTATTAGTTCTAAAAAAGATTTGATAAATGGGACCTTTATAAGATCTTTTAAAATCCTTAATAAAGGATTCCTTTATTAGTTCTCTTATTTAGCATTGCTAAAGACCCCATTTATCAGTGCTTTTATAAGTGTTGATAAAGGTCCATACTACAGTGTGCTGAAATAGCACACTACAACACCACTGTAATGTGCTGTAACAGTACATCGCAGCACAAAAAACAAACCAGATATCAACAAACACGTGTCCCAATACATAATTTAAATGAAATGAAATTTACAACACAAAAACAAGAAAAAACACTATATTATAGACATTTCAAACATTGTTTTATAAAATTACAAAAATAAAAATTATTATATACATTAAATAAACTCTTATAACTATATAATGTAATTTTCAACTTATCAACAATAGAACTACCATTCTAAAGAAAAACACATTCAGGTCATTCAATGTAGATTTCCATTTAAAGATTGGTATAGAAAAAAAAACATATCGGACCTGTTTGGGATATGTCAAGAAGACCCAATCTCGATCTAGTAATTAGGCCCAGACCCAGCCTGACTAGACCATTGGGCCAAGACCATACCGACAAACATTCTTAAACCCCTTCTTCAACAAAAGTATATTCAACTTTACAAATTATAGCAGTGTGTGGGATAGTCAAAGACCAACCTTAACTTTGAAAAGGATTTTTATGAAAGGTTCATGAGGAGATGATAAAATAGTTTGCATCTCATGTACAAAACATTATTAGGGAAAGGGGAACATTGTACTATTGGTATGAAAAAAATATGGATTATAAAAAAATATTTATCATTATCATTGTTTCTACAGATAAATGCATCATCGTGTTTATTTTTTATCTACCTATTCACATACTCCTTGGTTTGTTCCATCACTATGTTTATATAGCCATAAATACATACCAAAATAACTACATAATAAATTGGAAACTATCATGCTAATTGATAAAATGCTACATGTACAAGATTAGAAATTATATCCTCATTCCTTCATGCCTGATTTTTCATTATATGGTAAAACCCAATTATTCCTATTTTTTAAATAATAATGATAACATGGGGTTTTATACGTTAGAAAAAATTAACTTACCATGATAATAAACACTATATTTGATCTTCACAACAATAGTTCATCCTCGAATTGACTTGAGAAAATCTGGTGGGGTTTTTATACTACCCGATGCATTCTCCCCGCTGCTCATCTTTCAAACCCCAAGGCCTTAGATTAATAATATTTTTTCATCTTTTCAAGCCTAGTAACTGGTTCATATAAGATAAAATTAGGGAAAATCATAAAAAATAGTCCATTACTTCTATTCTCTAAATTGACCTAGAAACCATAAAGCTTGTACAGAAGTGAGCACATGCAAGTTGATTCTGCAGGAGGCCTGGTTACCAACTGACAACAAAATAATAATGATGATATTAATCTAAATCAAAAAACATCAAAATCAAAAAAACCTTAGACCTAGTGTCTATACAATGAGGGTTTACTAACCAAAACCAAAAAATAAAGAAGAAAAGAAAACTGCATCAGCATCAGAAATATAGTATCCAATTTCTCAACAACAACAAAAACCAATGTACTTAATTTTTAAATAGATCATTTCTCAAATTCAAACAGTGGAGGATGATCATATCTATGACTATAGTAATGCTTGATGAGCTCAACCAGGCCAGGCCAAATCCCACATTTAGTGAGCCTAAAAATGATAAACCCGTTTAGGCCGACGTTGAATGAACACTCAAAAAAGTGAATCTAGTCTGGTCCACATATGGACCAAAATGGAAAGTGGGAAAACCCACAAAAAACTTTAAAAAAATTACCCTAGTACACATATCACCTATTCTTTAAATTCAATTATTTCTTAAAGGTTTGGATAATAATTAGTTTTGTAGTGATTAATTGTTACCATTCATGTCATGTATTTTCTAAATAAATTGGCTCACAGAAAAGATACCAGAAAAAGGTACACAAAATCAAAACATCATCAAAATGAGGTTTAGAAAATGATTAAACAATAATAATAAAATGATGTGGTATTGCGCATAAATTAAAAAAATAGAAATCAATATTAAATGATACACACACATGTATAGGGATTTATTATTTTTAAAATTGGAAATTTACATGTCAAAAACTAGGGGCTCTCTGTATTATCCAAAATCGGTCATTTTTTCTATTTAGTTAATTTCAGTTAATGAGTATGAATTGGTTTAGTTTTCATAATAATGATAAATTTATATTCATCTCTGAATGGCTTAACCAAAGTCAACCAAAAATAACCCATTTTACTATTTCATTGAATATTATTTTTAGTTTTCATGTGTGTTGTGATCAAATTTTATTACATATATTTTTGGAACCAACCAAAAATTGACCAAATTTAGTCATATAATATGAATTGGCCCATCCTTGATATTCTATGGAGGCCCATAAAGAAGTTCTCATAAAGGAATAATACACATCAATAAGATATATCACAAAACAAAGGAGAAAAACACACCAACCCTTACAACTTCTATCCAAAAAATAGATGATTCACTAAGATTTAATTAGTTTATCTGTAGAGCATAGGTGATTCACAATGATTTTAAAATAGTGAAAAAATTGATCTTTTAAAGAAATTTGGGGTATAGATTTAGAAAACAAAGCAAATTGATTGAAAACAATAACTTAAAATGAACAAAACAGGATGTCTAATATAGTATTCAAGCAAAAAATAGATCATAAATAAAAGAAAAATAGTATACAACAACCAAAGTACAAATACTAAAAGAAAATAAAAACCAATAAAGAAAAATAGGAAACCATGGGATTCAGATCTCAAAACGACAAATACAGAAAGAAAATTGGAACCTATAAAGTAAAACATAGGGCTACCTTTCTAGGATGAAGAAAATGCAAGACGCTTGGATCCAGATCTCGATGTTTTCTTCAAAAACTATAATTGAAACTAAACAATGGATGTCAGGTGATGTTCGAGCAACTAGAGGTAGTGGGTTTGTGTTATTTGATTGATTTTGTGTGATTAGAGCTTTGATTCATCAAGGAGGAGTGTCGGTAAGGGGTGACTTATGCGGAAAGATGCTGATATTGTGATGGGTTCATAACAGGTTAGGTTTTTTTTAATTAGATTGGAATACTTTTATCAGTGATTATAAATAAGCACTGATAAAGACTCCTTTTATCAGAACTTATTATTTAAGTGTTTCTAAAAGAAATATTTATCAGTGCTTTTTTACTGTTGACAAAGGTAGGTCTTTATCAGTACTAAAAAATGCTGATAAAATCCATATTTATCAGCACTTAAGTAATAAGCGCTAATAGATATGACTATTATCAGTGCTTATTACTTAAACACTGATAAAAGATTTAGAATTATAATTATAAATAAAAAAATTGTAAATATATATATACTTAATAAATATATATAAATATAAATATAGTAACTATATTCCTTAATTAAAAATATTTATTATAATTTTATAATTATTTAAATATATAATTATTTATTTATAATTATATAAATATTTTTGAAAAATCATATTTATATTATTATATATATATATATAATAATTATATATAAATATAAATATATTAAATATATTCATTATTTTAGTAAATTTATTATAAATTTAATAATTATTTATTTATAATTATATAAATACTTTAAAAAAATATTTATTTATTTATAATTATAAAAATATAATTTTATAAATATAGTATGTACATTTCTAAATATAATTATTTATAAATATTTATTTACAAATATTTTTTTACAAATATTTTTTTAACATTATTAATGAATATCTAATTTTAAGTGCATGCGTGTTAAAAATGGGTGAAATTGAATAAATTAAAAACAAATACACTTTAATAATATTGAAAAAATGGATAAGTTTTGTGTGTATAAATTGTATATAAAAATGAATTAATTACGTATATGTGAAATCAATATAACACACATTTTGATCTATATTAAATTGAAAAATCAAACAAAATTCAATTATATGTCCATTACTCTATGAAATTAGTCAATATTTTTAATTCATATTAATTTTTAATTATAAACAATTATTCACTCAATATATCACATATATAATATATAAATCATATTTATATACATAAATATATATCTATATATTTAATATATACTATTTATTAACATTATCAATAATCATCTAATTAATAAAATGTTTAATAATTTTCACAATTTACTTATTTTTATTTTTAATTTTTTTAATTTTCATTTTTCATATATTATATTTAATACAAACTATTTATTAGTATTTATAATTTATATATAGTATAATCAATTTATTCATTTTTATCAATAATTATTTAATTAATAAAATTTGTAATATTTTTTTTATAAACTGATTTTTTATTTTCTTTATTTAATTATTTTATTTTATTTATTCGAACTTTTATCCGTGCTAAAAATAAAGTTCTAATAAATTTACCCTTTATTAGTGCTAAAAATAAAAGCACTGATAAAGAGTTAAATTTATTAGTGCTTTCTTTAGCACTGATAAAGATTCCATTTATTATGACTGGTAAATACCAACGTTGTTAAACACTGATTTTGTAGTAGTGGATCTATCTTAATTCTCAAGTGAAAGATATTGTCGTATGAAAATTCAACTATAGTAAAGTGTTGATCCCAACCACATTTGAAATACATAGTAGATATTAGTATATCCTATAGGGTGTGAATTGTTCTCTCTAACTAACTATCTATTTAAGGATGATATGTAGTGTGAAAAGATAGTTTCGTATCTAGGGCCTATTAAAAACTTCTCTAGAAATTTGAGGACAACCTCAGATCCATATCAGATAGAATAGAATGTTATACTCCATAAAACCTTAATTCTTACTTAATTTATATCCTATAAATTTTATCCAAAAGTATTATCTGATGGAGATAAAGCATAAAGACTTTGTAAGGAAATAAACTACAACCCATGTAACATTATTCCCTTTATATATTTTTGGGAGTCTGATAACAAATCCCATGGTGATGCTTTCGCATTTCCTTCCTGGTATAATTAATAGTTGTAATATTCTTTTAAACCTTTATATCTGAGCCTTAAATTTTTTACATACTAAGAATTGAGATACATAATCATAAATATGTATCTTTATTTTGTCCCACAATAAATAATCATTGACATAGTTTAGTGGTAAACATTATACCCTTGTCTCCTTTCGATTGTGGGTTCAAGCCTCGTGGTCTTTCTAGATGCAATAGGTTTTCACCCAGATTGTGGGCTATCCATTTTCCAAAACAATATTAATGTAGTTCCTAAAACATTATGAAATTTCAAAATCTCATAATTAACTCAACATAAAAGAAAATATAAACCGTAAAGGTTACCAATTCCATTAATCATATTCCCAAAAATGTACAGGAATTTCTCCTTAAATAATTATTTCCCAATAAAACATGTAAAAACCAATGGTTTTAATTTATATAAATGTATCTAAAAATATCCTTAATATTGATAATCTCTCATCACATAATACCTCAAAATATGAATCTAAGACTTTGAACTTATGATCAACCTTAAACTCATAAACCCATGATGGTATCCATAACTCTTATGTTAATCCTACATGAAGACATATATTCTTCCAAAATTAATGAAATCCTGATATGTTTCATGATTCGTACATACCAAATACCATTGTAAAAAAATAATTATACATCATAATCCTTTAATCCCAATACATAAATAAATCAATTATTCCACTTCAATTATTATAATGGAATAGGTACTTCCTTGATTTAGAAGTTAATTCTTTGGTCAGGGCATTGACTTGGATAATTCCCATTTTCCCCACACATAATACATTGAACTCCCTAATAATTTTTCAATATATTACCTTAATTTAAACATATATATCATCTTACACTCCATTTGAGATATTATTCTTGGTTCTTCTTCCCAACTGATTGAAATGTAGGAAGATGAATCTTCTTTCATATGCATTCATTACCACGTGAACATTCATAAAAGTTCATATTCCTCTTATTTTATTCCTTAGGATTATCAATGAAGTTCATGTTGTTAATAATATATCATATTATGTGATTAGTTATAATAAAAATATCTTTATCTTTAGTCATCATCTAATTTGGTTGCCCATAGTCCCTGAATTGTCCATCAGATTCGGTGTTAACATGATTTATTCTAGTTTTATCCATTGGTTAAAATCAAAAATAATAGTGTGAATGACTATAATAAAAGTTTTAAAACCACATAATATTGAAAAATCATTTATATGATGTATAATTCATGAACCCTTCATTTCAATATATGACATGTTAAGATTAACCTTGGTTATTCATAGTCACTATTCAATTCCTTCATGATGGTTCATAAAATTTTTTTGAATTTCCAAAGCATATCCCCTGGGAGTGTCAAACCAATTGTGAATAAAGACCCATTTTCATGTACTAGGTGATGATTGATTCTATTTAAATGCACTATTTTTAGAGTTATTACCCCTATATATAATTTTTCCAGAGCCACATCCACTTATTGTATCCAGACATAGATGTAATTCCTTGGAAACCCCTTTTTATATCCTTAACAAAAATTCTAGGATATTTTATTATAAATATAATTATACTTAGAATTGTCCTTATAGATATATATATATATATATATATATATATATATTACAATACATATCCATAGGAATATACTTAGGTATTTCACTAAAGTTTTACTTATCCTAATCTCCAAATACTGAATAAATATCCTTTTGATACCAACTATAATGACCCAAGATTTAAATATATAAATATCACATCTTTTTAGAAGACTATTGAATACATTTCATAAACACATGTATAAGGATCGTAATATTATAGTGTCTTTGGAGACTAGAAACACAATCTTCTTATTTCATGAAATATTTTCAACATATCCCACAAAGATCTTTTCACAAAGTACTCCTCTTAGGAATACTCATCCTAAACCTTTCTTCATAACATGGAGAAGGAAACATAAACAATGTGGTATTATATTCTTAGTAAAAGAAAAAATAAGAGATATCAATCTATGATAACATGAAATCATAAGATAATCATAAGGTTATGTGATCATGAACATATCATAAAAAGTTCATACCCAACCTGTCGTAGATCATTAACATGATTTATAGCATAAAACTGTATAATATCAGTAAACGTGGCCCATAAGAGTGAGAAATCATCATAAATTAATCGTAAACCATAAGATTGTATCATAAAAGTGTGTAAAAATCATAAATATAGAAAACCAATTTATATGTCATGGTTAATTACCAAGATCATTAACATAGTGGATGGAGACTTAACACTTGTTTCCTATTGTGGATCTGGACACACCTGTTTTCCATTATTGATTAGGACTTACCTATTTTCCATAGTGGATCAATCCCATTGACTTGTTTCACATTCTTATCTCATGAGATATAATTATTTACCCAATGCATTGAAGGTATATATAGGTCCCACCCATATCATAATGAAAACCATACTTATGTGTTCTACAATATCATAAAACATTAATCATATCATCACATCATAACCAGTGTAAAGAAAAGGGGTTTTATAAAAATTTCATAAATTCACCATAGCATAACCCATTAAATTTAAACGGGTTTCATAAACATTTCAACAATATAACATTAAACATACAGAGAAATAGTAATGATGGTATCATTCAATCTTATCCCCCATTAAATCATAAGTTACATCAATAGATGTCATCTTAAATGAAAAATTATTTTGAAATATTACTTGGGAAATTTATTGAGGAAACAAAATTTTATAATTTGAAAAATAATTTTTAAAACATAAAAAAATTTCAAAACCCTTTTAATTGAAAATAAAATTGGAAACATATAAAGGAAGCTTTAAAAATCATTTAAAATATTTATCTAGGAAAATATACTTTCCCTTTTAAAAATTACTAAAAATGCATAAAATATTTTTAAAATAAATTTATTTTAAAAATAAAATTTTAATATTATAAAGGATTCTCTAAAAAATGATTTTTTCATGATTATGTAAAATAACATTCATTTCATACACATTAAAAAAGATTCCCTTTATATTTTTTTTATAAAATTCAAACAAGCATTATTTAGATAACGACATGAATATTTCCTTCAAAAAAAATTTAAAAGTAAAACATGTGTAAATATTTCATTGATAAAACATTTAGTGAATGTAAAAAATATTTTTTAAAATATTTTTAGAAAACGTAATTTTGGAAGAAAAAAAAGAGTTTTCAACCGAAGAGATAAATAAATATAGTTTTCCATAAAAAAAATATTTTTAAATCTTGAGTATATAAAGAGAAGAAAATGTAGGGAAAAATGTATTCTCTTGAAATAACTATATGAGAAGAAAATCCATGAGTTTCTTGAGAGATATATAATAATATTTCATTATCAAAAGAATAAATGTTAATAATCCTAATAAATGATGAGATTGTATCAAAAAACAATTAACACTTTGGTAAAATGAATAATATGACCCATAAAAGAGATATCCTAAAATGGATATGTGAATCCACATTAATTTTAGTAAAATCATATTAAAATATATTTTTAGGTGTTATATACACCACATAAATAAAATAGGTGGTGAATATGGCATGTGTCTCTTGGAAGTAAAAAGTAAGATGGAAATCCATTAACTTAAGTGTTGACTTCCTTCACACATGAACTCATCTATAATAAATATAAGTTTATTATACATATATCAAACAAATCTAATTATATATATATATATATCATACAATATAGGATTTACTTGTGGAATTTTATTACCATTTTTTTAACTATTCCATATTAAAATCACCTTTCGGGAAATAACTACTTTGTTTTTCATGTATATTTTAATTTGTTATATTTTAATCCTATTACATTTATCATGGTTACATAATATAAAAAATATTAACCAGGATATAAATATCCTATATATTAATTATATATGTATTTATAATAATCCATAAAATCTAGAGATATAAAATAAAATACGACGTTCGTGGAGACGGTAGGTTGTATATACGCATGAATGATGTGTCCATTTTTTTGATAGAATGAATGAAAGAAATTTAAATAATATATTAACATTATATAATCATGGTTATTTCAGGAATATCAAATAATTTTATTTAAACCTATCCTTATTACATTCCATGTAATGTGTATGTAAAAATGAATCACATCACTCTGCGAGGAGGTAGTTCAGCGTACACACAAAAGATGTTATCATATCCCCCATGAAATAGAAAGTAATGAGGTATATGTGATATCATAATTAAATAATTATAATTAATTTGTAAATATAAAATATATTAATTTAATCAATCCTTATTACCATCCATGTAAAATGGAAATGATAAAAATACATCACATCAGTTTGCGAGGCGGTAGTTCTCCATACACATGAGCAGTGTTATTGTTTTACAATAGGTTGTGATGTAAGAAGGTAAATGTGGTATTATAATTATATAGGTATAATAATATCATATATATCATATATAAACATTAAATCCATCATTATATAAATATTTGAGAGGTGGTGATGGAAAACAAATAACATTGGTACGTGAGGAGGTAGTCCACCGTACACACAAATGATGATTTAATATCCCATTTGATATAAGTGGAGATGGATATAGATTATTAAATTAACCTAATAACATATAATTATATAATAAATACTATTTTTATGATTTGATCATATTTTTAAAATATTTTAAGGAGTTATAAGAATAATTAAAACAAAACACATAGTTAAAAACCTTACCTATTCTTCAGAAAACCTCTTTAGGTTTAACCTAAATCCTTCATGGAGTGGTTTTATGATCTCACCAATGAATCTAGAGTGTTGATATGGTAGTAAGGAATAAATTGTTTAATCTTTTGGATGATTTAAATGGTGCAACAAGTGTGAATAGTATAGGATAGGGGTGACCTTCCATAAGTGAGGTGGGTGGCACATTTGTAATTTTAGAAATGAAAAAGGTGTACTCACATTTTTCACATGAAAAAAGGCTCCAAAATGATAAATTATCCATAATTACAATTTATAAAGAAAAATTATCTCTATAAAATGATTTTTGGACAAGTTTATAGGTCATTTTACCCTTTATATTTTTAGTTTAACCCTCGGTAGACCCGTTTTAACCTTAACCGTGTTAATTAATTTTTATTATATTTACTATTAATTATGGTAAAAAATTAATTTGAAATTTTTATAAAGTATAAATTATTTTTATTAAAAATATGAAATCTATTTTTTTTAATTCCATACACATAAGCAGAAATTTTTAATTTAAAATTAATCCTACAGATGCGATGAAAAAACGGTTTTCCAAAGTGAAAAGTTTCAAAATTTCAAAACGTTTTTGTATCAAAATTCAATATTAAATTGATTAAAATTAAATAAATTAGATTAATAGATATATAATTGAAGTAATTTTAATTTTAAACCCACATTAAAATAACATTTATCATATAAATTATTTGAATGAATAGATAGTTTTAATAAAAACCTGTATTTTTCACTATTCCCTGAAAAATTTATCTCTTCATAAAATTATCAAAAAATAACACTAAGATAATTTTGAAATTTTTATTCAAAAAATAAATTTTAATTTTAAAAATAAATTTTATAAAATTGGAAAAAAAATTAAATAATTGTGAAAAAGGTGAAAAAAATTACTTTTTAAAACAATATAGTTTTAAGCATAGAATTGGATTCATTTTATCTCATGTATAGAAAACACATAATATGAATGTTAAAAATTTTATTGAATATATAATATATAAATATAATTAAAATTAGTCAAAAAAAGTTATATTTTTAATTTATTAAGGTAAAACACATTTGTGTGCATAAAGATCTTTCATAAAAATATTTCCTTTATTTTCAAATTTTTTTTATCTTTATTTATAATTAATTATTCAGAAAAATATTCATTTTATACATATGTAAACCATATATTTTCATAATTTAGATAATCCTATTAATACCCACCATTCTAATGGCTAGGTGATAACTATCATACTAAATAATAATATTTTAATATTATATCGTGTTTCGTTTAAACTCTATATTTCATCTAACGAATGATAAAATTAGTGTTTCATGCAACAAAGAATATTGAAAAGATTAAATTTATTTGAAAATAATACTTCAAAAAATATCAAGTAGTTACAATGTGGTGAACTCAGAACTATCTACTCAATAATGTATAACCATGTGTTGATTTTAATCTAATCAATCTTAGATTATAGATAACCAGTTCATGTCAAGAACAATATTGTGTGGTCTTATATATTCTATAATGATTTCCCAATAAAACTTATCTCTACAAAACATGTTATCACAAAGGTGAAAAATGAGATTTAGAGGATGGAATATACTTTTTGTAATCTCAAGATGAAGAGGTTAGTCTATGGGTTATATAATAATCCATATCTTATAAATAAAGCATGAAGCATGAAATGAATGACTCACACTAGTACCAATGAGTAGGGATTCCAAAGTAGATAATAGAAAAATCATACCTTGAACTATATCAAGAATTTCCTAGTCAAAGCCCTCTATTTTTTGTAATTAAACTCTTTATTGTTATCCTATACTATAATCCTATCATGGTTTACCTAGTGGTGACTATGGTTCAAGTGATCAAAGAATTTTCCACTACATATTTCTTTTTCCCCACCATATCCTTTATCACAAAAACCTTTTAGAGGGCCACCATGGCCACTTTAGGAAGGTCCCTGGTATCTATATTGTATCTATTGGGGATATATAATAATAATTTTGCCCTATTTATCCTATTTTACCCACCTAATGAGTAGTAAATTCACCAGGTATCCAATAACAACATAATAATAACAAGATTTGTCTTTGGGCTAAGTAGATCTAACCCGAGACCCCATTATTGTGGGTCTTTAAGACTATGATCACGAATGTTCCCAACTTTGTTGACACAATCCAATCGAATATCATTGGATATCAACTATTAATGGTGATTCTCTTGGAAATCTTGACCTAGATCAAGAAGTTAATTCTTACTCTACCATAAAACTCTCAATCACTAAATAATTCTCCAAAACTCTAGCATTGATGGGGATTTTTAAGAGTATGGTCCCACTCCCAATATCCTACAGAAGTATATTCTAAAAAATCCACACATTATGATAATTTTCATGGATCATATCCTGATAATACCTCATTATGTCTATGAACCTTGTAGAATACTAAGATATTTTTATATTTCTCTATTAAATGTCCAACTTCACCTAGACTTGCACCATGCTCCACATCGCTAGTTATTACCCCTCTAAAAATAATCTTTTGAACTCAAAATTGATAAATTAAATTTATCAGGAGCCTATATGATCAATGAAAACTATAATAATGTTACTCCATGATGTAGAGTTATCATAAAAACCACTATGTAGTGTATGAGTGGCTACACCATATGAAAAACATAGGATACGGACTCTAACCAATACTTTGTTGCCTAAAGATCTATATTTTCTTTATACCATGATGAAATCTTTATTAGAATATTTTAAAGATAACTTGTCCTAAAATTACTCTCATCATACTCTGTGAGGACTTTTATCTACATTACAAGTATGTTTACTCTCTGATAATCTAGTGGGGGGAACACCTTCGTATCAAGTCACTGAACTGAAGCTTCACCTATAAAATAATCATTTACATTAGGCTAAATAGTTGAAATGAGGATAATATGAATCTTCCTTTAAAGCTATGTTGGTTATGTATGGTATGGGATTTTGAATTTTAAAATATAAATCCATAACCACTCAAGAATATTTATAACATATAAATTAAATAAAGAGTGAATAAACACACAATTGACACACTAAATGATGTATGTATTGTCCCATTAAACCATGGAACTGATGCCTTGGTGTTTTTATTTGAATAAAAAGTTATCAAAGTCTTAGTGAAATATTACTTCAATTTCTTATAATGATCATTGGGTTACCTATTCTGTTATGTGAACTCAAGACCTCTTAACACCATTTCCCTAAGTATCTTAACTAATCCTCACAATACTTTTAACTCAAAAATCCATAACTAAGACAAAAATTACTCATATACCACTCTGACCAAACCCAACCCATTAGGACCCCTCTTGGGTTAGTAGTAATCCAATTTTTACTCCCAAATACAACCTCTAGTTGGTCAGGGGTTTGAGACAAACACTAATAAAGAATATCAGAAAAATGGGGGTCCTTATCCTATAAACTTTTATACAGCCATAAAACTCTAGAAAAAAGTATATAATAGTACAAACAAAGGTATATATATTAATCAATAGTAGTACAACATGTATTTTATAATGAATAATATCAAATAACTCAACCTAAACTAAAATACAATAAAAAATAAAAAATACAAATCCCAACATCCTATGATAAATACCAACCTTGAACAACTAAAATGGGTGAACTCCATATCACATCAACACTAATATGAACACTTCCAAAAATAAACACTACCAAGATCCTCTATTCTCTATCTCTACTAACTATGCTTTCTTTGAGACAACCATTTAACTACACATCATGTGCATAGACACAATACGTGAGGGTATAAGGCCTATGCAAGGGTAAGTAAAAATATACCTAGTAGGAAACTATAAAAAAGGAGGAAATAAACTATAAGTTTTCCCAAAAATAATAATTCTAGAAATGATTTAAAGAAAATAGGTAACCATGGTCAAGTGTGTCCTTGATACTCATAACTCAGATCTACAAAATACTAAAAGTAAAAGGATTGATAAAAACCTAAAGAACCACAAAATCCAAGCATCTAAACAACCTTACATCCATCACTTCTATATAATCCATTATAAGAAAAATAATAGGTGACCCACTCTTCATTGGATAGATTACATCAGTAGACCAAAGATCAACCCATATAAAGCACCACCACCTTATTGTGTGTAGTGTGAAATGGCCAAGGGTGTTAGTTACTCCAAACCTATAGTACAAACACGCCATCACTATGGGTGGGGGGTACCTAAGTATATAGAGGACCTATTATCAAGAGACGATATACTTTCACAGGGTTACTATCATGAACCCCTATCTCCAAAGATGCCCCTCTTGGGATAGCAATGAAGAAAGGGAGATGATGACCCTTGAGTCCCACCTCCAGTGGGCCCCATGTTAGTGACTAGCACCAAGAGTATACAAATATCACAAAATGGGAGGCATTACCCTTTATAGGAAACAAGATCAGGAGATAATATGTTTCATCCCCACAATAACTCCAAGATATACATAAATATAAAAGAAATCCAAAAACCATACCACAAGCATGTATAAAGTATATTGGTTACAATTATAATGAAAAATCCCAAGTAAAGAGAAAAAAGGAAATGCCCAAAGTTAAAGATAAGCAGCAACGCAACAATCATCAAAGTCTGAGATAGTAATATCTACCACGGTCTGTGAAATCCTCCTGGAAACCTGAAAACAATTTTATATTATATATGGGGTGATCATACAAGTATACTCACTAGGAAAACCAATGTCCTATGCACATATGAAATAAGCATATTAATTCCCTATGAGAAAATAGTAATACCAAATGGAACCTAACAGGTATACTAACCATCCAAACCTCACTAAGACATTTTCACCAAATAATTTAAGTCAAGTCATTTAATATAATGCATGAAGATGATATCTTACCCCACACCACTTCCCACTAATTAGCCACTCTTTTATAATGGAAAACATCCTCACACTCCCACCTATTCTGAATATACCGCATCAAAATCCACAGACACACACCTAGGCCTCACAACCACATCCCTCCTATAGACACCTGGGCTATAAACCACATCACATCCTTCCCACATACACATGGGCCACAACCCATATCACATCCTTCCCGCAGACACCTGGTCCACTAACCACATCACATCTCACTCGTAGACACTTAGGCCACAAACTACATCTCATCCGAAAGACACTTGGGAAAGCACAAAACATCTCCTCTCAAAGACAACTAGGAAAACACAACTTTCCCACACACACCTGGGCCTCACAAACCACAACCTTCTCGAAGAATCTTGGTTTATAACCACTTGGAAGAGGGAGCAAGGAATAGTGGGTGGTCATACATCCACCCTCCCACTGAGATGTTTGGGAAAGACACCCTCCCTGTGAATATGGGGGTGTTCAGAACATAGTTCTCAACTAGGGTGGGGTGACTATAGAAATCACAGGGAAAATAAAAGTATATACATATATGATACCAAACACTCAAGCCCAACCTATGGGTTCTCAAACAAACAACCAAGTCGCATCACTACCATGTTTTTTTCTACCTCTATATGCAAAACACCACACAATAAGCCACCAAAACCCAATTCAGATTCCCAGCCAATTTAATTAACCATTTTCATTTTATTAATCCAACTAATCCAATCCATTTCAATATTTTTTAAACAATTATTTATTTATTTATTCCATCACTATTTGGGAAACTACCAAGAACAACATACAATAAGAAACACATTTTCATAAGGCAAAGATCCCTGATAAATGAAAGAGGCTTCACATTAAAGACAAATCGTCCCATGACCTCCATGTTTAGAACCCATTCATTCTATAACATATATCGATATATAGGTATGGGGAGAAGCTTTATGAATGTTACTCATGGATAAACTTTGGGAGAATTACACATACCTTCCAAAACAAACCCCCAACTCACAACCCCACATGAAAACACACTACCACATGACCAGTTTCACAACCTCGCTGCATAAGGATTCTCATACATTCCAAAATCAATCATTCTCTCAACCTGAGATTCCATTATACCTTTCAAACCATCCCACAACACAAAATCATTCTCACATCCATAATACAGAATAATAAGAACAACCCACATGCATCACATCACCACGAGCACCAAGGAAAAACATTATTATATATTTAATAAGGCATCCCTCATTTAATTACACTTATTTATTTAGGGGTTATCAAAGAAATAGTATGATCCTAGGGCATAAATTCATTAGATGAGTATACGTGGTTAACCAATTTCCATATATAAGTTTCCAACCAAAGATGAACAACATGCATTCCATAATTTATTTAATTTTCAAACAAATCCACCAATAGCCACAATTTTGAATGGGGTATCAAGCCTGAATAATCTCAAGATCATAAATAATATCAAAGTTGTGAAAGCATGAGAACAAACCCCATTTTCCCCTCAATTTAAATTAACCGATTCTTTATCTTCAATTAGTCTAGTGAAATCATGATTCACAGGTAAATAAAAGAAAAATCCATCCCACATGATGCACAATAAGGATAAATGAAGGAAATACTACCTTTAAAGGGTGTCAAAATTATTTGAATGAGAAAAAATCATGTAAAAAACCTTTTATTACCTCTCCCACAAGATCTGCATCCACCTGAGGATGTCGCAGCACCACTGCTTTGACAATAACCAAATGGAACTCCATTATAACCAAGGGAGAACACCCGCCATAACATGGAAAGAAGGATGGGAGGAAGAAGGAGATCAATCCGAAAGAAACTGAAAAAATGGTGGAAGAACTCACCTTAGTTCAAAGACGGATCGCTATGGATCGAAGGAGAGAATATAGGAATTGATCCTTAGTGATGGAATCCTCAAAACACCGAAGATGGATTATTGGGTCACCTAGGGTTGAGGGGGAGTCTCTACAGCAGTAGGGTTTGAAAGCCTGGATTGTTGGAAAAATTCTTAAAACAATATAGCAGTAGGGTATTATATGACGTGTAATACCCTTTCATGCCATGTAATGCCCCATGGTCAAATTTCATCAAAAAACAAATCTCCACTTGATTTATTTTATTTTTCTAACCCTAAAACATTACAAGATGTGAAACCTAAAATAAAAACCATGAAACTAAAGTTCACATCATTTAATCCTATTACATGACATTTAATCCCCCTAATTTCAGCCTTTAGCAACTAAACTCCCTTTGAGCCTCCTCCAAACACTCCCAATGACCAAAAACCACAAATTTATAGACCAAAAAGGCACATGTCATTACATCAGATTCCTATCAAATGATTATCATCCTCAAGAATCAAAAACCTAACCCAGAAGGAAAAAAGGGGGTTCGAACAACCACCCTTTTAGATACCTCTTAGGGGTCTCTCCACTCCTCAATCACCACCACTATCCAAACACGCTAACCCAAATGACTATAACCACACTGCACACAACCACCACAAAAACGTCTCACCCTTTGCATAGACAAAACCAACAACTTCTATGGACAACAAACTGCACTATCCTGAACACACAAATTAGGGAATTATATCCTCTATGTTAAGATACTATTTTCTCTGGGTGTCACTAACTCACATACATGGGTTTAATTGCATCATAGTTAATGCATATCGATTAGGGATCTAGTCCCCCCCTCTTTGTATATCAGGAATGTATCACATACCACACCACACACATCTCAAACCAATAGAAAAACATCTCATTTCATAAAATAAGTTTCAATCATTACATATCAAAAAAACAGGACAAGGAAAGACTTAGAACAACTCTAGGTACTAGGAACACATCTTCATTTCTCGCTCCCAAGTACTCTCTTCCTAGCCACTATGCCTCCACAACACATGAAACAAAGGAATGGTCCATACATGAAGCACCTTCTCTTGATGATCCTAGATCTCTATTGGTCATTCAACAAATTTTTCATCATCCTTGATATCTAACTCTCCCCAATAAAATAAATTTGATTCATAGTGTAGATACTGATGAAGATAAGAGACATGGAATAATTCGTGGATCCTCTCCAACCATGGTTTCAATTCTAAGAGATACACCACCTTGTCAACTTGCCCCAACACCTCAAAGGGTCCAACAAACTTGGGAGAAATATTACTCCCTCTATCAAACCTCCATTTCTTGTGTTGAGGGGAAACCTTCAAAAACACATGGTACCCAACCTTGAACTCTAAGGGCCTCCTTATTCAATCGGTATATGATTTCTTCCAGTCTTGCACTACTTTCATGCTTTCTAAAATAAGCCGAACCTTATCTATCATGATATGCACTACCTTGAGACCAAGAAAAGATGTCTCCCTAACCTATGTCCAGCACAACGGTGAATGAAACGATCTTCCATACAAAGCTTCAAATGGATCTATACCAATGGAAGAGTGATAACTATTATTATAGGAAAACTCTAACTAGGGCAGGTGTTTCACCCATGATCTTCCAAAATCCAAGACACATGCTTGAAACATGTACTCTGACATCTAGATGGTCCTCTCTGTTTTTTCATCTGTCTGAGGGTGGAAAGAACTGTTGAGGCATAACTGGGTTCCAAAAGCATACTATAATCCCCTCCAGACTCACGTGGAAAAACATGTGTCCTGATCCAAGACAATGGATCTCAAAACCCCATGTTGCAGCACCACCTCATCCACACACCACTTTTCTAAGGCATCCACTGCACCTGACTCCTTGATTAGTAAGAAGTGGGCCAATTTCATCAACCAATCCACTATCACTCAGATAGTATCACAACCTCCCTGAGCTCTGGGTAACCCTGTGACGAAATCAATTGATATGTCATCCCATTTCCACTCAACAATGTCCAAGGGATACAAAAACCCATCGGGAACATGGTACTCGGGCTTTACCTACTTGCAGACCAAGCATCTTTCCACAAACACCGCTACTAACCACTTCATCCTGGGCCACCAAAATTGCATCCTCAAGCCATAGTACATCTTATAAATTCTTGGATTCATCACCAAGGGTGATCTATGAAACTCGCGAAGGAATCCACTATACATTGCTACTGGAACAAACAACTTTCCATGAAACAACATTCAGTTCCAGCCATCCCCCCATCCACCCCTACAGAGTATCACCATGGCCAACATGATCACGCAAAACCTTTACCTTAGAGTCTCTCCACTAATACTTCTACCAGATGTATCAGAAAAAGATTCACTATCATCTAAAACAAACAACGTCTATCATTGTCCACTTCTATATCCAAATTTAAGTTTTCTAACTTCTACATTTCTTTCTAAGTATCCACTAATTCTCGAGCAACCTCATTCTGCAACTTCTTGCTCAAGGAATCAGCCACAATATTCCCCTTTTTTGAGATGTAGGAGATATCAAAATCATAGTTCTAAAGAGACTCCATACACCTCTATTTTTTCAAGTTCAAATCCCACTGTGAAAAGATATACCTCAAGCTCTTATGATCCGTAAAGACCAAAAAGTGCTCCCTAATAAGGTAATTCTTCTACATCTTCAACATGAACACAATTACTACCAACTACAGATCATGGGTGGCATAGTTAGGCTCATGGAGACATAACTTCCTAGACCCATATGAGATCACTTCTCATTGCTTCATCAACACGCATCCCGAAGAATAATGGAAAGTATCATAATACACCTCAAACATCACTCCTTCCTCAGGAAACCAAAGCATTGGAGAACTAACTAACTTCCACTTTAGGTAACCGAACACTACCTAGCACTTCTCACTCTACAAAAAATCCTAGTCCTTCCTAGTCAGAGATGTCAATGGGGTTGAAAATAAATATAAATCAGGTACGAACCACCGATAATAGCCTGCTAGGCCAAGAAAACTGTGAATTTTTTCCATTTTCTTGGGTGCTTCCCAAGAAAAAACCGCTTGAACCTTTGATGTGTCCACTTATACACCCTACTGATACACCACATGTTCAAAGAAATATACCTCTTGTGTCTAAAACTTACACTTGGACGAATTTCCATAGAGCTGGTGGCATCAAAGAACAAGCAAGATAGTTTATAGATGCTCAGCATGCTACTCCTCTGACTTCGAGTAGATCAATATTTCCTCAATAAATACGAAAAAGAACCAGTCCAATAACTCATGTAAAATGGAGTTCATAAGTCCCATAAACATGTCTGGTGTGTTCGTAACACCAAATGACATGACTACGAACTTAAAGTTCCCATAACTACATCTGAATGCAGTCTTCGGGATATCACTTGTAAAGACCCAGGCTTGACATACATGGAAATTACATTAATTTTGAAAAATAAAAAATACATGACACCAACAGATTCCCAAAGACCGTATTAGTTTAGTGTCTTTGAAAATAGGAAGCACATTCTGCTAACTTGGTAAAAGATCTTCAATATCTCCCATAAAGATATTCCCTTTAGTTTTCCTACCTAAAACCATTATTTATATCCTGGGGAAAATAAAACATATGAAAAGGGTGAGATCAAATGCTAAGTAAAGGTAAACATGGAGAATATCGAACAAAACATAAACATAAGAATATAAAAACATGAACATAAATTTTGAATATCAAAATCTTGAGTCATGAAATAAATCTTGGCAGTTAGTAAGGAATAAATCATAAAGTAACATGAAACATATTGAAATAAAATTGGCATAAAACATGGAATTTTGGAAAACACATAACCATAAAAAATAATTTCCATATTAGCCAAGGCTCATTTCTAAGACCATCATAGTGTACAAATTCCATTACTGAATCGGTTTTAATGGTTTTTCCAGCCCTGTATTACTGAATTAGATTTACTTGTCATTCCAGCCCTGTATTACTGAACCATATTTAACTTCATCCCAATAATGTCTATCTCATGAGATATAAATCTTTACCCAATGCATTAGAGGGAGATATAGGTCACACCCATCACATAATGAAAACTATACATATGTGTGCCACAAAAACATAAATCATTCATCACAGCATAACCCAAGGAATCAAATGGGTTTCTTAAACATCATTCCATCATAATACATATAAAAAATGGATTTCATAAATATAATTCCATCATAAACACAATAAAATAATAGTAATAACGGGGATATGAAAATAACCCCATTTATATAATTTCATCTTAAATGGAAAATAATTTTGATAAAACACTTGAAATTAATTCTTGAGGAAAATATTATTTCTTCTTTAAAAAAGTTTTCTTTTCTCAAAATGATGAGATATTTAAAAAAATAATTTAATTGAAAATAAACTTGAAATATTATAAAGTAATATTCATTTAAATAAGGAATTATGAAAGTGTAAAAATCTATTCATGCTTTATAAGTTAAACAAACATTATTCTCGTACTTTTTTTGGAAAATTCAAAAAGTAACTCATACCGAAAATGACAAAAGATTAATTTCATACCATTTAATAAAAATTCAAAAATGGGTAAAATTGACTTTAAACAATTTTATAAGGATATAAAAAAAATTGAATACATATTTAGGAAACATGGATGTGGATGATAAATTTACCCCAGTAAATGATTATGAATAAACAATCTTAGATAATAATGAGATTACAAAATTATCCCATACCAATTTATAATCATCCAAATCATATATCTCATAAAATAAATAAAATTATATGCATATGAAAATTGTTGGACCCTTCATGATATTATATTTTTTATAATCACAAATAATGTCAATATACTCACTCATATACTTCATGCCAATTTTAATATCTCTATGTGAATCAATTTTGTTATATAGAAACATATTATTTAATCAGTAAATTGGTTACATGTCATGAATCAATATGTTTACAAGTGTATTTTTACATTTACTTTGATAAACAATTCATCTTGTAATGGTATATGCAAGATAGACTCTTCATAATTGTTTGGATTCTCCGATACCGAAGTCAACACACTGAAACCGAAGAATGACAAACCGAAGTTCGACAGACCAAAGTTGACACACCGAAACCAAAGTTTGACAGACTGAAGCCAACACACCGATGTCGACACACCAAAACCAAAGTCAACACACCAAAACCGAAGTATGACACACCGAAGTTTGACAGACTGAATTCAACACATTGAAACCAAAGTTCGACACACCGAAACCGAAGTTTGACACACCAAAACTGAAGTTTGACATATCAAAGCCGACACACTAAAGATAACACACCAAAGATGACAGATCGATGTTATCTAACCAAAGATAATAGACTGATGATGACTTTCCAATTGATATAAATGATTATTTCCATTTTATTAATTCAAATTTATTTCTAACGGCCATATGTAGACAAATTAATTAATGTTTCTGACATTATTTAATGTTGTCTATAAGACAATCCGTAGACAAGTACGAGGTGCATGCACATGTGAAGATATTTATGTCTAGAGGATCGTGGAGTATAAAAGGACCTCATCTTTCATGTTAAAGATATGATGACAGCAGTAGCACACGCTGAGACATAGACTATGCAAATACTAAAAGAGAAGAACAAAACACTTGATATTTCAAGAAGAAAGTAATAAGATACCTTCTCTAAAAAAGGGCTTCAGTAGAAATCAAGACATTAAAGAGCTGAACCTTTTCATTCCTTGAAGCTAGTTAATAGAAACTACAATACTCTGTTTTGGTGACATCTTCTAGAAGAAGACTCAAATACCATTTTCTCAACATTCATTTAGTCTAGAGCCTTACTTCACAACACACAAAGAATTATTAACTCTATTCTCATCCTTAACTCTGTTCTGTTTTATATTTTCTATTTGAGTAGTGTGTATATTTATTTGTATTACACACACTATCTCCTAAGCATAACTGGAGGATATAAAACTATCCTCATTCTCAATCAATTATTTTTTTTGTTTCCCACGAATAACTACGGTAGAGGTCAAGTGTCACCTGGACAGCCTTGTGTGCTATTGTAAAACCTGATCCAGGGTGTGGATAAGAAGTTTATTTATATAAACTGCTTGGTGGAAGGTGATCACCAAGTGGAGAGGATTAAGTCTCTGCTTGAGACTGAACCTATTATTTACATTTTTGTACCAATATTAAATTACTCTGTTTTTTTTATCCACTGCTTATATTTGCTAAGACTTAAAACTGTTTTTTCTTACACTTTGATAGTTGTTTATGGTTAGTGTGTGTATTTTTTTAATTCATTAAACTCGTTTAAAAAGTTGAATTAGTATTCTACACTAATTTATCTGAGGACTAATCACCCTTTGAGAAACATGTTGACCAATTGAACATTTACATTTCTATTGCCTTAATTAACTGGGGCGTTTTTGAAATTAGGGGTTTTCTTAATTATAAAGTTTTTAACAGAAATTTTAAATTGGAACTCAATTCACCCCTCATCTTGAGTGTCCACTCTGACCAACATTTGGTATCAGAGTATTTATTTATTTTCAAGATTTTTCAACTTATTTTAAACTGTGATTTTAGTTGTATCTTAAAGATCTTAAAATTTCTTTCATATCTAAATTTTCAGTTATTTAAAATCTAAGTAACTATGGAAACTAGAGTTGAGGGTGCTGCTACTAACAGGACACCTTTATTTAATGGTAATAACTATGCTCAATGGAAAATGAAAATGAAAATGTGTCTATAGAGCATGGGACTTGAAATCTAGGACACAATTAAAGAACAACATACATTACCTACCACTACTAGGGATACATGGTCTCAGTTGACTAAAGCTACATATAATAATAACTGTAAATCAATTAATGCCTTGTACTGTTCTCATGAAGGAACAACTAATGTTAAAGAAATGAGACTAAATACATATACTATTAAATATGATAATTTTAAAATGAAGCATGGTGAACCTATCTCTGAAATGTATCTCAGGTTAAACGAAATAGTGAACACTATGAGTCTTCTTGGAAAACCAGTGGACAGCAAGGACCAGATTATGAGACTGCTTCGATGCCTGCCTGACAGATGGAGAGGAACTTCTGTTTCCATCCAAGAATCTTGTGACATAAGCAAGATACTAGTGAAAGAGCTGATTGGAAAACTTATGATATACGAGGAAGAACTTAAGGTGAATCATGAAGTAGATAAGGAACCAAGGAAGAAGTCAGTAGCATTCAAGACTACTACCTCAAAGATCAAAAACAAAGAAAAATCTCACATTTCTATAGACAGTTCCACTAGTGAAGAGTCGTATTCAGACAGTGACGAGGATATGGCTCATCTTGCTAGAAGGTTCAAAAAGTTTTAATAAAAGAATAAATTCTTTAGTAATTCAAAATACAAGGGAAATTATGATAGTAAAGGATAGTGGAAGAAAGACAGAAAATGGAATGACAACTCAAATGAAATAATCTGCTATAAGTGTAAACGAAAAGTTCATGTGAAGGTAGAATGTCCCAAGATGAAATTCAAGAAGAAATATGAAGACAAGGGAAAAGGATATAAAAATTCTATGAAAGCTACCTGGAGTGCATCAGAAGATAGCTCCAGTGGATCTGATGCTTCTGATAGTGAACAGAACAATCATTCCAACTTATGTTTCATGACAGAAACATCTAAGGTAACACTTAACTCTCCTATAAATAATGCCTATTATTCTAAGAATAAGAGTGATTTACATAATGATGAATATATTACTAAGGATGAACTATTTGAATATTGTGAAATGGTTTAGGATTCCTTTAATGATCTCAAGGATAAGTATAAATCATTAAAGATACAGCATGATTTAAATGAAAATTTTAAGTCAAGTCTAGATATTTAAAAAGAAAAACTCTCCCAACTATTAATGTAAAACACAGAACTTAAGTTATCAAATGAGAAATTAAGAAGAGACCTTGAGAATTTTACTACACGTAGATATACCTTGACTCAATTTCTAGGAAAACAGATTGCCCCAAAATATACAACTAGTCTAGGATATCAACCAGGACAGAGAAGGATTATTAAAACTAAATTTGTTCCAAAATCTTGATAATTCTCTGCTAGTTCAAGATCTGGACCATTTCTTGAAAAACAATTCTCTAAAGGACCAAACAAAGTGTTTATGTCTCAAAATATATCTAATAATTATAGTAAATTTGTGATACAAGTATGGGTTCCCAAAATGTTACTTGCTAACCTCTCAGGACCCAAGAAAATATGGGTACTAAAGTTACCCCATGTCTAATCTATTTTGCAAGGATGTTGCCTAAAGAGTTCATGTAAGACCTTGTGGTACTTGGACAGTGGATGTTTAAGACATATGATAGGATAATACTCATGCTTCAAGATCCTAATCAAGGTCGATAGTGGTCATGTAAATTTTGGTGATAATGCTAAAGGGAAAATCGTCAGCTTAGGCCAGATTGGTAACCCTAATACAGTATTAATTTCCAAAGTACTTTTTGTTGATGGATTAAATTACAATTTACTTATCATCTATCAGTTGTGTGATGATGGTTTTGATGTCAAATTTAAAAATGATGCATGTAATGTTTTTAATTCCAAAAATGATTTAATATTTACTACTCTAAGAAATGAGAATATGTATTCTATTGACTTAAATTCTTTAGCTAAGCAAAATGTTTCCTGCTTAAATGCTTTTCATAAGGAATCCTGGATGTGGCACAGAAGACTAGGACACTGCAATGTTCACTCTCTAAGGAAACTAACTAGGAAAGTTTTAGTTAGAGACTTACCTAAACTGGAATTCCCACTTCACAAAGTGTGCAATTCTTGTCAAAAGGTAAAGCAACACAATGTTTCTTTCAAACCAAAGAAAGAAGTTTATACTTATCAACTGCTTGAGTTGGTTCACATGGATTTTTTTGGACCATAAAGAGTCTCAAGTTTAAATGAGAAGCACTATGTTTATGTCCTTGTAGATGATTTTTTTAGATACACTTGGGTATACTTTCTTACTCACAAAAGTGAAGCTTGTTCTTATTTTATCAAATACTCAAAGTCTGTGGAAAACCTTAGTGGACTTAGAATTAAGACCTTAAGAAGTGATCATGGTAGTGAATTTTAAAATAAAGAGTTTGAATCTTATTTCTCACATAATGGATATATTCACAACTTCTCTTCTCCTAGAATTCCTCGACAAAATGGAGTCGTGGAAAGAAGAAATAGGACCCTTCAAGAAATATCTAGGACTATGCTTAGTGAATATAATCTACCTATTTATTTCTAGGTTGAAGCTATAAATATAGTTTGTCATATCATTAATAGAGTCTTTATTAGACCTGTTCTTAAGAAGACCCTTTATGAGATTTGTAACAATAGGAAGTATAAGGTTAACTACTTCAGAGTTTTTGGTTGCAAAGTATTTATCCTTAACACTAAAGATAATCTTGACAAATTTTATTCCAAGAGTGATGAAGGAATTTTCCTAGGGTACTCAATATCAAGTAAAGATTATATAGTATTCAATTATAAGACCAAATTTGTGGAAGAGTCAGTTCATGTAAAATTTGATGAAACTGATCCACATGAACCCAAAACCACTATTGAATATCTTGGGGAAGATATGTCAATTCTGAACCTTAATGATAATGACAGTGAATCCACTATAAAAGTAAAAAATTCGGGGAATCTTCCAGAATCTACACCTGTTGAGTCTGGACCAATAGAAAATCATGAGGAGTCTACTTCAAATATTTTTAGAGGTATCAGAACTCTCAAGAATCATCCTTTAGAGGTTGTAGTAGGTGATTTAAATCGAGGAACACAAACTAGAGATTCTCTGAGAAACCAGGTTTAACATCAAGCCTTTCTTTCACAGAATGAACCCAAAAATATTAATGATGCTATCAATGATTAATTTTGGGTGATGTCTATGCAAGAAGAATTGAATCAATTTGAAATAAACAAATTCTGGAAACTAGTTGAAAGACCTAAAGACACTTTGACAATAGAAACTAAATGGTTTTTTAGATACAAAGTTGATGAGTTTGGAAATATAGTTAGAAACAAAGCTAGGTTAGTTTCACAAGGTTACATTCAAGAGTAAGGAATAGACTATGAAGAGACCTTTGCTCCTGTAGCTATACTAGAAGCCATCGGGATACTACTTGCTTATACAGCTCATCTGAATTTCAAAATTTATCAAATGGATGTAAAAAGTGCTTTTCTAAATGGGTATATAGTTGGGGATGTATTTGTTGAACATCCCCCTGGCTTTACAAATCCCCATTTTTCAAACCATGTTTTTAAACTTTCTAAAGCTTTATATGGTTTAAAGAAAGCTCCAAGAGCTTGGTATGATAGACTTAGCTCCTTTCTTATTTCAAAAAGTTTTACTAAAGGAATAGAATATCCTAATTTTTTTGTTAAAAGGATTTCCAAAGATGTATTGATAGTACAAATTTATATAGATGATATAATTTTTGGATCTTCTAAAAATTCTTAATGTACTGATTTTTCAAAAATTATGCAAAATGAATTTGAAATGAGTTTAATGGGAGAACTTAAATTTTTCCTTGGATTTCAGATTTTTTAAAATAAATATGGTATTATTTTAAATCAAAGTAAATATACTAAATATATTTTAAAACTTTTTGGTTTGGATGGTAGTAAGGGTAGTGATACACCTATGAGTACCACTTGTAAGTTGGATGCTGATGAAGCTGGAGAATCAGTGTATCAAACCAACTACAGAGGCATGATAGGGAGTCTACTCTACCTTAGTGCTAGTAGACCTGATATTATGTTCAGTTTATGCACGTGTGATCACTTTCAAGATAATCCCAAAGAATATCATTTAAATGATGTTAAAAGTATTTTCAAATATCTCAAATATACTCCCAACTTAGGACTATTTTATCCAAGAGGACAACTGTTTGATTTAATAAGTTATTCAGATGCTGACTTTGCTGGTTATAAGCTAGATAGAAAAAGAACCTCTGGGACATGTCACATGTTAGGAAAATCTCTAGTATCAAGGTGCAGTAAAAAATAGAATTATGTTGCATTATCTACTATCGAAGAAGAATACATTGCTACTGGTAGTTGTTGTGCACAAACTTTGTGGATGAAACACACCTTACTAGACTATAGATATCAATTCAAACATGTCTCCATTAACTGTGACAACACTAGTGCTATTAACATTTCTAGATATCCAATATATCATTCTAGAACAAATATATTAACGTAATACATCCCTTTTTGAGATATCATTATCAAAAAGGTGATATAACTCTTGAGTTTATTGGAACTGAACATCAGCTTGTTGATATATCACTAAACTCTTAAATTCTAAGAGAATGAATTACATCAGACATGAATTAGGAATGATAAATCAGTAACCGATGTTTATGAAACTGATTTTTTGTTAAACTGATTTCTGTGAAACTAATTTTTTGTGAAAATTATTTTTATGAAACCGATGTTTAAGAAACCGATTTTTTGTGAAACCGATTTTTGTGAAACCAATTTTTTGTGAAACTGATTTTTGTGAAACTGATTTTTTGTGAAACTGATTTTTGTGAAACCGATATTTTTGAAATCGATTATGTAACACCGATACATTTAAGGGCTGTTTTGTAAATTAAATCTGATTTAAATGAAATGACGTTATTTTATTTCTTTCAACTTACCATGTTTAAATTTTATATTTTCTAATTTACAATCCCTAAATGATATATTAAGTCCAATCCATCCCGACCTCTCACCTTCTCCATAGCCATAAAGCCTCCTATATTTAGTTATTCTCTCTCTCTCTCTCTCTCGACTCTCGACCTCTTGACTTAGTTAAAATACGCAGCTTTTCCATGGAAAGGACTAAGCATGCAATGGAAGAGCCTCGAAAATCACCTCCTGCTAAGCAACAGAAGGGTGAAACTAGTGGGACTGGCAAACCAAGCTTAGAAATTCAGGTTGTTAAAGCAGAAAAGGAAGTGTCTGCTGAGTGGCTTCTATCAAGCAAATCTTTTCTGCTAAAGGTACTAGAATCACAAGGGTGGCTCAGTTGGTTTACCAACAATGAAATACCCTATTATACCCAGCTAGTGTATAAGTTATATCAGCATTTGAGTATAACACTGGATGAAGTCGAGGCAGAAAAGATAAAATCTGTGGTAAAAGGAAAAGAAGTAGCTTTTTCTTCGAAGGAATGGGCTGAATGCTTAGAGGTACCTCATGAAGGTGTCTATACTGACTATCCTAGTAATATTCCACATTCATCAAATTTATTTTCATATGAAGATGCTCTAAAGGAGCTTACTGGAAATGAAGAATCCAAGACTATTGCAAATGAATTTGAAGGAGAATTGAGATTTCTTTTTAAGTTCATACAGCATCAAATCTGCCCAAGGAAGGGAGATTTCTCTTCTGTGAAATATCAGGATGTGTTCTTGATATTTTTGTTGAAACATATAATAAAGGTGAATTTTTGTAGATATATTATGGTACATATCACTGAATTGATTAATCCATCTAAGAAGGAAACCTTCTTATACTATCTGAGAATGATTTCTGCCATGTTGAAGAAATTAGATTGTGTAGATGATGGAGATGAAATGATAACTTCCTGTAGTGGTTTTTTTCTTCATAAATACATTTGTAAAAGAATTAAAATCTTCTAGAACCCATGTAAGAGATGTTGGGTAGGAGATTAAGAAAGGTTATATTAGGAATTCAATCTGGTTGACCATCCTTCTAGACCAAAGGACCAAGTTGATCCTGGTCTCAAACCTGGAGAAGTTCCTGTCTATTCTGATGAGGAAGTTGAGGCTGAAGTGCCTAGGGAAGAAGGATCTCCTTTTGAAGATATGAGTGATCCTGATATTGCTGAAAGTCCCAAGAATATGACTTATGGGCCTGCTAGTCCACCTATGGAACTGCCTTTAAGAGAAACTATTCTAGGTGATGAAGAAGAGGAAGAAACTGAAGTTACTGGAGTTGAAGGTTATGTTAGAAAATCAGATGAGGAATATGATGATGATGATGATGATTATGATATTTATGGTGATAATTATGATGATGGAGGAAGTTTTGATCATGAGATTGATTCTCTAAAAGTGGGACAATAAGTGGTTGACAGATCCAGTGAGGAATCTGTTCATGGAGCTGGTGATGGAATAGAGCCTGCTGATCAACAGGCTGATGATCATAGAGATGCTGGACATGAGGATAGATCACTCCATCCAAATGATGAAAATCAAGAGATCATTCAGGAATTGAATGATATTATGGCTGCTGGCCAAGAGGAAGAGGATGTAGTTCCACTACCTCAAATTGAGAAAGTACCTGGTGAAGCTGAAGAAGCTAGAGCTCAGGAAGAACCTGAAGTCTAGTTAATTCATGTCCCCAGACAAGGTATTATGTCCATAGAACAAGATAAATAAATTGGTGATATTGATTTTATTCCTGAGCCTCAGGGACGAAGGGTAATAATTGATACCATTGAGCCAACATATTGGACATGTGCTAGAGAGTGGAATAGTAATCCAGGATATATTATTTTCAGTTTAGAATATGACTCAGATGATGAAATGGTACCTCATCCTCCTTTTCCTCAAGTACATGATGACCTAGATCCTGCTTCACCTGTTCCACCAGTTGCATCTCTAGCAGTAGAACCAGTTTCTCAGTCAGTTCCTAGTGACTATGTCACTAAGGCTGATTTGGAAAAGTTTAAGAATGAGATATGTGAGTCTGTTCTAGCTTCTGTGGGATCTAGAAATGAATCCACCACCTCAATAAGTATCTCGGATGCTGATGCAGCAAAAATTGCAAGAATTGTGATTCAAGAGATTCAACTGAATCTTATTACTACTGCAGAAACTATTATTAGATACAACACTTTGCTCAGAGAATAAGTGAGAAAGATGAGCAATGAGATGAATTTCTTAACCTCTAACTTCAAGAACTCCTTTAGTGGTGTTCTGGAAGTTCTCGGGAACTTGGTAACCCATCTACTCAGTGTATATTTGAAAAAGTTGAAATAAGAGCTTGGAAAAATGTTGACTGGCCCATCCAGTTCCAGGAGTGGAAGAAGTGTTGTTGGTGATTTGGAGTCTCTCAAGGCTGTGATGAGAGAGGAGATTCAGAAACTCCAGATTGTTTCAGATAAGGAAACCCTTGAAAAAGTACATCAGAATACATATCTTGTGTATAATATGGTCATAAAATGCACCAATTAAGCCTCTGTATCTCAAAAGGAAATTCAGGAAAATGTGGATAAGTATTTCACTAATATATATACCAAGAATTATCTCATCAATAGTTTCAAGTTTCTGGAAGAAAATATTTTAATTCCCCCAGTCACAAAATCTTTCAAAAATAAATTCCTACAGTTGAAAGATTTTACACCTCTACTGAGTAAGTTTATGGAGAATAATGATGAATTTGAGAAGGCAATGCAATATGGAGGAGAAATCATTAATGACTTCATCAACCTGCTCAAACCTTATCTGTATGTTCAGGACGAGGCTATTGTGGTTCCTTTAGCTGCTTCAATTGGTACTGCCTCTAGGACTCCTGCTCCAATGACTATCTCTCAAGCACTTACTCAGATTTGACCAATCATTACTGAGCAGTCTCCAAGTCGTATGCTGTCAGAGAGAAGGCCTGCCCTTGCTGATACTGTTCCTATGGGTGTTACTCTGGCTGATGTTGTAATCATATCAGCTCCATCTTCTGCTACTCCTAACCTTCTCCTTCTCCTTTGGATCCTTCAGACAAAGGAAAAGATCCTCTACATCCAAAACCTTAGTGATGGATTGTTTCTTTTTTATAGGGATTTTCTCTTTTTGTTTGTCTTATACAATTATGATTTTGAATGAAAATTCTTTTGGTGTCTTTCTTTTCTATTATTTTTCCTTCCTGATTTTCTCTTTTTGTTAATCCCAAAAGGGGGATAAAGTAAGTATGGCATATGAGAAATGGGGAGAAAGTAAGGATGGCATATGATAAACTAAGGGTAGCATATACTCTCTTTAATCCATCTAGTGAGGAGGAGATTTGTTTTAAATAAATTCTAGAAATTCCAAACTTTCGTTATATTGGACAATTAGATTCACCCATGCTTATTCTATGTATTTGTATATATGCCATAATTTGTGATTATAAAAAAGGGGAGATTGTTGGACCCTTCATGATATTGTATTTTTCATAATCACAAATAATGTCAATATACTCACTCATATATTTCATGCCAATTTTAATATCTCTATGGGAATCAATTTTGTTATATAGAAAAATATTCTTTAATCAGTCAATTGGTTACAAGTCATGAATCGGTATGTTTACAAGTGTATTTTTACATTTAATTTGATTAAAAATTCATCTTGTAATGGTATATACAAGATAGAATCTTCATAATTTTTTGGATTCCCTGAGACCAAAGTCGATACACTGAAACCGAATAATGAAAACCGAAGTTCGATAGACCGAAGTCGACACACCAAAACCAAAGTTCGATAGACCAAATCCAACACACCAAATTTGACACACTGAAACCAAAGTCGACACACCGAAACCAAAGTATGACACACAGAAGTTCGACAGACCGAAGTCGACACACCGAAACCGAAGTTCGACACACCTAAACTGAAGTTCGACACACCGAAACTAAAGTTCAATAGATCAAAGACGAAACATAGAAGATAACACACCAAAGATGATAGACCGATGTTATCTAACCAAAGACAATAGACCGAAGATGAATTACCGATTGATATAAATTACTATTTCCATTTTATTAATTAAAATTTATTTCTAACGATCATATGTAGACAAATTAATGTTTCTGAAATTATTTAATGTTGTCTGTAGGACAATCTGTAGACAAATATGAGGTACATGAACGTGTGAAGATATTTATTTACAGAGGATCGTAGAGTATAAAAGGACCTAATCTTTCATGTTAAAGATACAAAGACAGTAGTAGCACACTCTGAGACACAGACTGTGCGAATACAAAAAGAGAAGAACAAAGCACTTGAGATTACAAGAAGACAGTAACATGATACCTTCTCTAATAAAGGGCTTCAGTATACATCAAGACATTAAAGAGATGAACCTTTTCATTCCTCGAAGCTAGTTTACAGAAACTGTGATACTCTATTTTGGAGACATCTTCCAGAAGAAGACTCAAATACCAGTTTCTCAACATTCATTAAGTCTAGAGCCTTACTTCACAACACACAAAGAATTCTTAACTCTATTCTCATCCTTAACTTTGTTGTGTTTTACATTTTCTATTTGATCAGTGTGTATATTTATTTGTATTACACACACTGTCTCTTGAGCATAACTAGAGGATATAAAACTATCCTCATTTTCAATCACTTATTTCTTTTTTTTTCCACAAATAACTGTGTTAGAGGTCAAGTGTGACCTGGATAGCCTGGTGTTCTATTGTAAACCCTGATCCAGGGTGTGGATCAGAAGTTTATTTATATAAACTGCTTGGTGGTAGGTGATCACCAAGTGGAGAGGATTAAGTCTCTGCTTGAGACTGAACCTCTTGTTTACATTTTTGTGCCAATATTAAATTACTCTTTTTTGTTTTATCTGCTGCTTATATTTGCTAAGACTTAAACCTGTTTTTTCTTACACTTTGATAGTTGGTTTTGGTTAGTGTGTGTATTTGTTTAATTAATTAAACTCATTTAAAAAGTTGAATTAGTATTCAACACTGATTTATCTGAGGACTAATCACCCTTTAAGAAACCTGTTGACCAATTGAACATTTACATTTCTACTGCCTTAATTAACTGGGACATTTTTGAAATTGGTGGTTTTATTAATTATAAAGTTTTTAACATAAATTTTAAATTGGAACTCAATTCACCCCCCCCCCTATTGATTGTCCACTCAAACCAACAAAAATATCATGACCTTCGTAATAATTATCATAAAAACATCCATGGGCAGTATAAACACCACACAAAAGAAATAGGTGGTGTATAAGGCATATGTCCCAAAGAAATAAAAGTGAGAAAAAATAATCCATTACTTTTGGTCTGATATCCTTTGTATATATACAAACCTATTGTATAATGATTTAAATGATTGCATTGACTTATTCCAGAATCATATTCATTTTTTTGATATCATATATGATCATATTATCATCTGTTTTGTAATAACATTTCATTATTACTCATTATTTGGGTATTAACTTCTTCATTTTCTTATGCATTTTTTGTCAAATAAGTTTTAGTTCTCCTTATTATGTCATAGTTATATCATTATAAAATGATATTAACATAATTTATATCATATTTATTCTTTATATTCATTTATATAGTCATGTTTTAATGGATATCATGTATAATGAATCACATCGCATTGTGGAGACGGTAGGTTGTACGTATGCACGAGCGATGATATCATTCCTTTAATTATGAAATGGTATAGAAGTGGTGGTATATATGTTGTTTAATAATTAATATCATGTTTTAATAATCATATTTAGTTATTATTTCCATCATTATATCCATCCAAGTAAGATGTTGGTGAAAAATATATTGCATCACGGTGTGGAGATGGTAAGTCAGACGTACGCATGCGTGGTGATTTCATTTTTTGTAGGATGGATTGAAGGTGGAATATTGTTGTTACATAACCATAATAACATCTTATCATATAATTTATATTAGAGATATTACTTTATTTTGGAAACAACTCATGAAGAAGAAGTAGAAGAAGAAATAATTTGAAAGAATCGGTGGAGGATATTACCTCTTCTTCGACGAGCTCCCTCTAGATCTCCTCTTAAAGGCACTAGAGTTGGTCTTTTGAGAAGACCAAAACCTATAGAATGTAACTAGGGAATTATATAAGCTAAATTGACTAGGTATGTCTGAACTTTAATACTCAAAGTGAAGTTAAGAGGTGAGGGAGAAGGTTCCCTTTTATAATTGAGGTGAGGAGCAGTTTTGGAATCTCCAAAAAAAAATTATAATAAAATAAAATCCCATCCAAAAACCTAAAAAATGTCCTAATTTAGAATATAAAATGAGATAATGTTTTAATATCATAAAAAAATAAATTTTAGAAATGTTTTTTTGTCCATTTAAACCTTATCATTTTAATTTATCACTTAGTTATTCTATTTCATTTTAACTAGGGTAACAAATATTTCAATATTAAAAGGGTGAAGTATTTACTTATTTGATATAAATTAAATCAAAAATAAATAATTTAGAACATTTTAGACCATATAATATATATTATATATTTTTAAAAAGAAATTATTATTTTTAAATAATTCAATAATACATAATTTTGATAAACAATCAATAGTGTCAATTTTGACACTATTCAATTTGTTGATTTCTAAAAATATCAAGATAAGATGTTATCCTCAAAAAAAATATTTTATTATATCCCTAATGATTCAATATAATCTATAAAATTAATTTTATTTATTAATTATCCTAAATTATATTTATTTTAATATTTTTAATCACATTAATTTTATATTTCCATTAATAAAATAATTATTACATCAGTTTTGTATAATTATTTAATATACTTATTTTTGAATAAAAATTAAAAATAAAATTCCATGATGAAGGTAAATATTTTAGATTTCATTTTAATACTTATAGTTGAATATATCTTTGTCATAATCCTACATTAAAAATGTTATATTTATTAAAACATGAATGTGAAAACTTTAACATCACTTTAAATAAAATATTATAAATGTCATAATCTTTTCTATATGTCTCCAAGTGGTCAATAACTCGACCCTTAGATTATTGTGGTCAGAATATACTCTACCAATAATATTTAGACAAGTTTTTTGGTTTTTTATTGGTTATTATAATTTTAATAAAAATTATTTTATTTATTTTCCATCAATTAAATAATTTCTGCATCATTATTGTATATGAATTTAAGGTAATTATTTAATATATAAAAATTATAAATAAATTACCATGATGTATATAATTTTATTATAATTATGGATACTATTTATTATCGAATTTAACTCATATTTATCACTATATTAAAATTATTCTACTTATAAGAGATTAGAGGGTGACCTGTTGTTAATTTATTTTATTTTAATAATATATATATATATCATTTTCATGGAAAAGATTCCATAAAATAATTAAATTAAGATCATTAAGTGTTAATATTATAATTTTATTCATCCAATAGTATTTTGATAGGTTTTAGGGTAATTTCATTATCCTTATCATATTATTTGTTACCCTAATTTACCCGATTTAACTTTAACTATGGTAAATAAAAATTATCAAAGTTGCTATTCATAAAATCCAAAAAGGGAGCCTATTTACATAATTTGGAACCATTAATTCCAAATATGGAATATATTTTTTAAAATTTTAAACATATGAGTTACAGTAATTAAATTAAATTTATTCCCATTTTCGGAATGAAAAAACAGGTTTTTAAAAGTTAAAACATTGCAAAAGATTGAAATGTTTTTACATAAAAATTAAATGTAAAATTAATTCCAATGAAATAAATTATATTGAATTATAATAATATATTATATTTATAATTTAAGACCATTAAATAATATAATTCAACCATATAAATTATTTTGATAAAAAAAGTTGTTTTTAATTAAAATTTAGTGTATTTTTACTATTCATCAAAACTTGAATGTTATCAAAAAAATATCAAAAATTCATCCAAAGTAAATTTTTATATCCCAATTCAAAATAACATGTTTATTTTTTAAAATATAATATATAAAAGTGTCAAAACTAGATTTAAAATGGGTGTTCCATCAAAAGGTGGCAAAATTGCATTTTTTGAAAACTACTTCTTTTATCTGAAAAATTGAATTTGTTCTTATATCATGTCTATAAATTATATAAGATGAATTTTAAATGTTATATTAAATATATTAAATATATATTTCATTAATAAAATCCATCAAGAGTGATTTTATTATTTTATAAACTAAATTATTTGCATTTAAATAGTTTTTCAAAATAAAGTTAATATTGTTCATACTTGCCATTATAATGACTAAGTTATAAGGTAGTGTAATAATATTTTTCTGTTCACTTATAATCAGTCTTGAGTGAAATGAATTATGTAAAAATAACTTGAAATTGTTTCTAACTCAATCCAATCATAGAGTAGTGTATACCCGAAGCTAAGTCAATGTTGCGTATTGCGCAAGCTTATCTTTGTGTAGTATACAACACAAGACATCAAAGAAATTAAAAAACTCTATCTTATAAAAATCTTGGAGTGTTACATAACCCTCCTTCTCCCTCAACTGGTGACATTCATACCATAGATTTATCTTTAAAAACCAACTCTCCCATCTCAACTGGTCAAAAAGATTGTCTATACTTTGAAAAGGGTAACAGTTCTTGGTTGTCACCTGATTCAGCCTCCTATAGTTTATGAACAACCTATGACCACCATCTGCCTTCTTTTTGAACAAAATTGGAGAACCCCAAAGTGACACACTAGTCTTGATAAAACCCTTATGTATCAAATCATTAATCTGAATCCTTAACTCCTGCAAATCATGATGTTTCATCCTATAAGAATCCATCGAAATCGAAGAAGCACCAGGCTGCAAATCTATTCCAAACTCAACATCACATCGAGTGGGTAGTGTAATAACCTAATTGGGGAAAAATACAAGAACTCTCCAATGACCTTGGGAACCCATAACATTTCAAAATCCACTGATTCTACTGACAACTCAGCTAACAAATAGAGAAGGGGAACCACAAGCCAACTGCCCACCTGGAAACCCCGCTCGCTAATGAAAACCACTTGCTGGCCATCCACATCTGAAAACATGACCTTCATATGAAAGCATTCGATAAGAATATGTATGTAATACAACCAGTCAATGCTTATAATGACATCATATGTATTCATCTACAATAATAATATATCCCTATGGGACTGATGTGGTTCCATCATTAGTCTACATCCCCAACGCACATCAAACAAGTTGGTTTGGCCTCCGACTGGAATACTCAACACTAGGGGAACAGGAAGCCTCACTGTATCTAGTCCCAAAGAATGGGATAGAGTAGGTGCAAAAAATTATTGTGAAGCTCCCTAATCAAACAAATCACAATAAAGGGTACTAAATAAACTGATTTCACCTCTAACGAACTCTGGCCCTGTTGGAACTACTACCTGTGTGGAATGAAACTAACCACACCCAATTCCTATTCCTCTGTGATGATGAACACATCCATGGAAACACTCGGTTCATGGTTCCTAAGAATGAGGAACATCCTAAGGTTGACCTCTACTTAACCCATCTCCCCTCGATAGAGAAAAATCCCAATGTCCCTATTGTTGAAACTACTTGACTGTACACTACTACTAAGGCTGGTGATGAACCAATCCAAATTTACCAAAATGAGATTGAAAAGACACTAAAATTTCATTATTAAGATGTTCATGAACTCCACATAATAAACACATCATTCCTAATCTCACAAGAAGGGTGCGGGAACCACTGACACCATAAGTCCAAAAAGGAAGTTGTTGAGGTCGACTCCATACCAGTAAAAACCTTGAATGTCCTAGAACCTGAGACTTGTCACTGGTAACCCTTCCTTTTGAAGAACTCTCCTAGATCTTCTCTCGTGCTATACCTCATCATGATCACATCCATTCACTTATATCTATCTTCTTTTGAACCTCTAAGTACGTCAACAACGTAAATGGAGTAACTACGTACTGGATCAAAGGACAGAGCACCTCGTCGAGATGTCTCACATGAGAATCCTCATATGGAAAGAGATATGGTTCAAAACAAAGGAGGTCCTTGAACTTGATCCCAAGTTCCTGTACTAACATACTTCACTACTAAAGGGAGAGTAGCTCATGCCTCTTCTCAACATTCATGGTCTATGAAAGGAACTCTGCTTGTAATTCCTTCTCAAAATCAACCTATAAAAAATATAATTCCTTCCTCTCTCCCAGATAAAGCATCCACCACTGACACACAACTCCTTGTATCTAAATGACCACTAAAGGAACCCAGTAATACGTTAGTGCATGGATCAAACTGAAGGTGATCTCAAGCTTCTTGAGACATCTTTCTGTCTCCATGTCTGAAACACTACCCTCATACTTTCCTAAAGCCTACCACTGGAAATTACACAACATCCTATGTCATTGTTCATCCTCCTCAATAGAATCAACCCTCTTTTGATCAACCAGATCAGCCTACCAAGCCTCCACGGCCTGAGCTACATGCAGACAATGACCAAGATCCATAGCTCAAAGGAAAAAAAATATTTTATAAGCCTGAGTAGTATGTAATTTTATTAAGATTAATTTTAATTCATTTTATTCATTTTAACCTTCCCAAAACAAAAAAAAATCAAACAAGAACACAAGTAATCATGATGAATATACCTTTCCTAGGGTCTCTACCCTGCAAACGGTGTACCCTCACTTGGTCGTTCGATAAGCTCAGAGCCCTTGCATTGGATTGCGGGGGGGGCCTAAAATCTCATGTCTTAGCCAATTTTCCCAAACCTATGTCATGCACCAATTTCACCTGGAACTATTTCCCTACCAACCCACATAATCCTCACTATTCCTAACTCTGAACACCATTATATTCATAAATAATCAGCCTATGATACCATTCTATCATGAACCTCTCCCTCCAAATATGCCCCTCTAGGATGACAATGAAGAAAGGGAGATAATGACCCCTGAGTACCACCTCCAGTAGGCCCCAGGTTGGATACTAGAACCAAGGGTATACAAATCATAGAAAATGGGAGTCACTAACTTTTATAGGAAACAATATTAGAAGATGAGATGGTTCGTCCCCACAATAACTCCAAGACATGCATAAATATAAGAGAAATCCAAAAAAACTCACACACATGTATAAAGTAGATATGTTATAATTATAATGAAAAACACCAAGTAAAGAGAAAAAAAAGGAAATACACAAAGGTAAATCTAAGTAGCGATACATAAACCATTAATTTCCAAGAAAGTAAGGTCTAACATGATTGTAAAATCCTCCTGGAAACCTAAAAAATAGTTTTATATATGCAGGGTGAGCATGAAAGTATACTCATTAATAAAACCAAGGTCTCTCATGCATATTTTAAAGAAGCATGCTAATTCCCCTATGAGAAAACAACAGAACCAAATGACACCTAACAGGTATACTAACCATCCCAACCTCACCAAGGTATAATCAAAAAATAATTCAAGTCAAGTAATGTAATATAATATACATCGATGATAGGATACCCCCACACCACTTCCCACTGATTATCCACTATTTCCTAATGGAAAATGTCCTTGTGCTCCCACCTCTTCTGAATATACCAAATCACAACCTACCCTAACACACCTGGGCCTCACAACTACATCCCGCCCATAGACACCTGGGCCACAAACCATATCACATATCACCTATAGACACTTGGGCCACAACCAACATCACACCCCACCCATAGACACCTGGGCCACTAACCACATCACATCCCACCTGTAGACACCTGGTCCATAAACCACACCGCATCCCAAAGAAACTTGGAAAATAACAACACATCTCATCATGAATACACCTGGGAAAGCACAACACATCTCATCTAGAAGACACCTGGGAAAGAACAACTCAACCACACACACCTAGGCCTCATAAACCACAACCTTCTCAAAGAATCTTGGTCTACCACTACCTAGAAGAGGGTGTAGGGAAGAGCAGGTGGGCATCCATCTATCCTCCCACCAGGATGTTTGGGAAAGACACCCCCCCCCATGATGATGGGGGTGTTCATCACATAGTGCTCAACTAGGGTGGGGTGCATATAGAAATCACAAGGAAAATACAAGTATATACATATATGATACCAAACACTCAATCCCAACCTATGGATTCTTAAACAAACAATAAACTCACATCACTACCATGTTTACTATTACCTCTATATGCACAACACCAAACAAAAAACCACCAGAAACCAATTCAAATTCCTATCCAATTTAATTAACCATTTCCATTCTGTTAATCCAACCAATCCAAGCCATTACAAGTTTTATTAAACAATTATTTATTTATTTATTCCATCACTATCTAGGAAACTAATAAGCACATCATATAATAAGCAACACAGTTTTAGAAGGTGAAAATCTCTAACGAATGAAATTGGATTCACATTAAAGACACATCATCCCATAACCTCCACTTTTAACACCCATTCATAATATAGCACATATCAATCTCTAGGTATGGTGTGAAGCTTTCTGAATGTTAATAATGCAGAAACTTTGGGATAATTACCCACACCAACCAAAACAAACTCCCAACTCACAACCCCATTCGATAACACACTACTGCATGACCAGTTTGTGGCCTCGCTGCACAACGCTTCTCATCCATTCAAAAAACAATAAATCTCTCAACCTGAGATTCCATTACACATTCCAAACCATCCCATAGAACACATCTATGCTCACATCCATACTACATCAAAAACCAAACAACCCACATGCATCACATCACTAAAATCACCAAGTAAAAAACATAATTCTAGATTTAATAAGGCATACCTGATTTAATTTCACTTGTTAATTTAGGGGGTATCACAAAAAATAGTATGATCCTGGGGCATCCATTCATTAGATGATTATACATGGTTAACCAATTTTCATATATAAATGTTCAACCAAAGATGAACAATGTTCATTCTATAATTTATTTAATGCACCAACAAATCCACCAACGACCACAATTTTAAATGAGGCATCAAGACCGAATAATCTCAAGATCATAAACAATATCAAAGCTATGAAAGCATCCGAACAAACCCCATTTTCCCCTCAATTTAAATTAACCTATTTTTTATCTTCAATTAGGTTGTTACAACCATGATTCATAGGTAAAAGAAAAAGAAAAACCCCTCCCTCATGATGCAAAACAAGAAGAAACAAAGTAAATTCTACCACTAAAGGGTGTCAACATTCTTTTCCCAAGAATGGATCATGTAACAAACCTTTGATTACCACTCTCGCAATATATGCTCCACTTGAGGATGTCGCGGCACCACTTATTTGACGACAACTGAAGGGAACCCCATTAGAACCAAGGGATAACACCCGCCATGACATGGCAAGAAGGATAGGAGGAAGCAGGAGATCAATTAGTACAAAACTGTAAAAACGGGGGAAGAACTCACCTTAGTTCAAAGACGAATCGCTACAGATCGAAGGAGAGAATCTAGGAATCAGTACTTGGTGAGGGAATCCTCAAAACACCAAAGAGGGGTCATCAGGTTTCCTGAGTTCAAGGGGGATTTGTTGTCGCCATAAGTTTTGACAACCTGAATGGTTGAAAAATTCTTAAAACACTACTACATCGAGGTATTATATGGCGTGTAATACCCTTTCACCTTGTGTAATTCCTCGTGGTCAAATTCTGCTGAAAAACCCATCGCCTCTTGATTTATTTTATTTTTATTACCCCAAAACATTACACATTGTGAAACCTCTAAGACAAAATGTGAAACTGAAGTTCACGTCATGTAATCATGTTACATGATGTTTAATCCCATTACAGGACGTGTAATCCCATTACACGACGTGTAATCCCCATACTTTCAGCCTTTGGAAAAAAAATCCTCCAAAATCCCTCTAATCCTCCTCTGAACACTCCCAATGACCAAAACCTGCAAATTAATTTACTAGAAAGGCACAAAATGTTATAGTTACCAACCCTATGTATTCTCTAATCATCTACCCAAACCCGTCATCATTTCTAAAAAAAATATGAAACTACAAATTTTAAATCACCACAAAAATTACTACTGGATAATAATGATATTCATATCATTATGAATTATATGAAAAAATGATTGTAATACACCACTAATACATTGAAAACTGACACTCGGATGATGGAATGGGAAAATGATGATGGACAAGAATAAACATGAGACTTGAAGGGAGGAGATAAAAAATACTAGTTATAAAAAAATTATGTTTGCATGGGAATAAACTAGTAATCATTCCATTAATAAAAACTTAATTTATCAATGAAAAATAATAATTTTTAATATTAATAATCCTCAATAGTATAATAATAAATGAATAATTCCTTTAAAATTAAAATTAGAATAATAATAGGGGCTTCATCTAATCAAATAATTATTTTTAAAAAATATTTGAGTTACCACAGTCCAAGAATTATATCATATTACATTGTTGGAAAAAAATCCTTGAATAGGTGAATTAAACTAATAAAAGAGAGTGGTTAGTATAATGAATAGGCCATCCTACTTCAATGAAGAATCTCCATATAATCGACCCTTCCATATTGATCCAAGTTAGTCCTTACCACCACTATAAATAACATGTAAAACATGAATAATAACTCAAGGTTTATCTCATTGACATTTCAAACCTTATGAAAAATGTTATAAATTGAAATTTATAAAAAAATACTAAGTTATGGGTGTTTAATATCAGGTGTTTAAATTAAAATCCTAAATATTCTCGTTCAGGTTCATGAAGCTCAAAAATAAATGTTGCACCTGTCATAATAAAAAATGATCATTCTAGACACAACTGAAACATCATAATTTCCATTCAAGACTTATTTTAATAGATATTTAATGTTCACTGGTGCATGAATGAAAATAATAAATTTATTAGATTATTTTTTGGATTACACACAACACCAATAAAAGTAACTAAGTTCATAACCACCTTTATAAATATTATTAGAAATATTCAAAAGAATTTTTACAAAATCAGGTTCACTACACCCATAGTCAATCCATAGAATATACCTCTATCCCTATGAGTATTCAACCATATAGTAATATTTTCCACCATAGACATAGTATATATGTTCATGACATAACATATCCCACCCTTAGGTTGAGATGAAATATATTTTTCTTTTGATATATCATATTAGAAGTCATGATATAACATAGTCCACACATGTTCCATCATATCAAGAGTCGTGGATTAATATAGCTACTATACACTACAATATATCATGAGTTATTCTTTGAAGAAGTTAGATTATATAAAATCATATTAGGATATGTGGAACAACATATATATCTTATAACATAATAGAATTAACACATATGATCTTAAATCTAGCAAACAACTGAACCCCATCATACTAGATTACCATACTAGTGAATAAATATACCCATCAAACTATCTCTAGTAATTGGAGAGAACTTTGTCTAGGTTACACTAACTCAATATTTTATAGAAAAAATATAACTCTCTCACTAGCCATCCTCCCTATTTAGATCTTGATCCTTGACTCACTAGATTAATAATAATTAGTGAAAATATTCCCCTCTCACTAGTGATCCTCCCTAAAAAGATCTTATCCCCATCACATTATCTTAATACCAAAGAAAAAAATATAACCCCTTCACTATTGTGCCTCCCTAGTAAGAAATTGATCTCTATTTCAATGGACTACTACTTAAGAAACTCACTATGTCAAATCCATAATAAATACCTCATCTACATCAATACATGGATATTAATACCACTTTTTGAGAAAGCATCCATAACCAATATTAACAATTAACATCAGTCTCATCCCATCAAGGAGACAACCAAAATATATCTCAAACACTAACTTATTTAATTTTATCAATGATTTTTATAAGTTAATTGTCTATATTTTACATCATCAATGAAAAATTCATCCTAGAATATTTATTAATAATAGTTGATTCACCTTTTATTAAATTAATCTAACCATTAAAATCAAACAACACATAAAAAATAAATAACATTCCTGGCTTAAAATCATCACATTACCTACTTACCCTTGATAAGTGGTATCATCTCTCAATCCCCCTAGCCCATAGATTTTACTCATTATGATGCATCACACATGTAAGAATACATCATGTCGTGATCTCAAGAATTAGGTCACATGAAACACATTTCAATGTAATCACATGCATACATATTACTTTTTATAAAATACATAATATAAAAAATCATTATACTCTTAAATATAATAAAAATATATGAAATTTAATAAATAATTTATTCCAATTAAATAACTCATATACTGCATTGAAAAACTACCTCACTACACTCTCCAAAAATTATATTAACCAATCCAATATGAATATATTTGTCTTTTTATGTACCTTGAATTTATTCATAATATTTGACAAACTAGATATACATTTTAAGAGTTTATTTCCCAAAAATACCTTTATAATTTTCTAGTGTGGCATCATACTATGGAAAATTTTCTACCCCATTATCTAATTTACTTTAAATTAATTCATAGCTTTTAAAAACCCTAGAGTATCCATGATAATATATTTTCCATAAATTTACCATCTAATCCATAATTAATGATGTTTTTAGATAATTAAAAAATTGGGTGGGGAAGAGAGACTTTTCCGGGAAGAGCTCGGGAAACCCTAGGCCCTCAGGGCTGAACTCCTCTTCTCGGCAACGACGGTGCCTTCTCCGGACCCTCCCCCCTTGGTGGGGGAGGGGGAATCGGCATTAAACAAGAGAGGTGGGGTCTTCTGACCGTTCACCAATCCTGATTACCTCCCTCCATTTTCAGAAGTTCCTCTGTGCCCGAAGGTTTCAGATACTCTCAATGGCATCCCTAACCTTCAACTTTCAACCTCTGAGTTTGCAGAAACTTCAACACTCCTGAATTGCACTTTGGTTGCCCGTTTTAAGCATAGAAGACCTTCAATCGATGCCTTTGACCGTTTTGTCTTCAGTTTCTGGGACATTCAAGAGAGAGAGGTTGTCGGATTGCTTGATAGAAACCATATCATGATTCGATTCGAATCAGAGGAGGATCTTATCAAGGCCTGGTCAAGGGAACCGCGCAGCTTCAATGGATTTCACTTCTTTCTTCTACGGTGGTAGTTCAATATTCATATGAATCGCGGTTCTCCTGCTGCGGCGGTGTGGGTAAGTCTTCCTAACCTTCCTTTACCATTTCAGAATCCTTCGGTGATTCGTATGATAGGCAACCTCGTTGGAAGATTCATGTATTCTGATAGTCACATGGAGGACGTGTGCCACCCGGTGAATCCTCGGATTTTTATTGAAGTGGATGCTTCCCGGTTTCCCTATGATTATGTATGGATTACTATCGGAGAAGATTACAGGTGGAAGCAATGGGTGATTTATGAGAACTAGATCAATTTTTGTCCATCTTGCAAGCGTTTGGGTCATTCTGTGGATGCTTGCCGCAGGAGAGTCAATGTCCCATCGATGGATGTTAACCACAAGGGGAAACAGGTTGTGGCAAGGAAAGGGGAGGGTACACTGGGTGAGAGTTCGGAATTCGCTATGCAAGCTGGTCTAGCCATGGAGGCTTCGGGGTCCAAAACTGGGGGCGTTCTTCTGGCGAGTGACCTCTAGAAGGACGCTCATGAGGCCCGCGGTAATGGGAATTCTGCTTCGGTGAGAACGGAGGATGGTGCTTGTAATGGCGTTAAGGAGGGTCTAGTTTCGAGTGTTACGGAACGGGTTGACAAATTCTGGGTTTTTCGTTGTTCTAGTGAGAAGGGGGTTGTCAATCCTTCGAGTCCTCATCGGGTGTCTTTTGAGGAAGACCCGTCCCCTGAAGCTTCCGGTGTTAAGGCGATACAGGATAATCCGTTGGTGTCTGAGGTTTTTCAAAGGCTAAAGAGGGACTTGGGAGTACCTTTTTCTTCCATGGTTGGTCGGGGTTCAGCACAGAGTGAGGAAGGAAGAGTGGTCAGTGCTGCGGAGGGTTTCACCACTAGTTCTAAGGCTGCTAAAGGCCTTGATCCGCTGGACAAACCATTTTTAGCTTTGAGTAATAGGTTCCAAGGGATTTATGAAGACTTTTTGGACGCGGGTTTGGAGGAGGATGTTATGATAGGAGGTGATGTTAGTCCGGAGATCTCAGATGAACATCAGGTTGAATGTAGGGTGCACGATCCAGCTTCTGTTGGTGAAGAGGCCATGGAGGAGAAGCATGTCGAACGTCTGGGGCAGGAAGCAGGTGTCATGAATGTGGATAAAAATTCTAATGGGGTAAGGCGCATCCCTTCAGTGGAGAGCACATAACATAGGCTGGGAGACAATGTCAAACCACCGGTGGAAAATGCTACTACTAAAGATCGGCATCCCCCTTTGATGGAGTGTAATACTCCAGTCCAGAATCCGGGGAACAACTCATAGTTTGTTGCTGCTTCTTTAAGGGTGTGAGCTAGAATTGGAAGGGAGGATTCGGGGGGGAAGAGAATATGAGTGGTCCAGTTGGTCGATCATTTAGTGATGTTGTTAAAAGTGGGAATCAGATGATTGCTACAACTGATGGACCTTTGTATGCTACTCCAAGAAGAAGACCAAGGAAGGACTACTCATTTCTTCCAAGGCCGATGCGGACTAGATCTTCATCAAAGCGGAATAATGAGGTGACTTTAGCCCTTAAAAAGGGTAGCAAGACCAAGAAGGCACCCCCAGATCAATCTATTCTTGAACAACTTTACAGTCGGGTTCAAAGTGGAAGTTTTTGGAGGCATCCGGAATGGGAATCAGCTACCGGTGAAGAAGACTCCTGCTTGGGATGCGGAGATGAATCCGGTTATTATGATGTGTAAGTCTATGTTGTTTTATACTATCTGACTTGTCTATGGTTGTAAGTTTGGGTACCGGGAACCCATAAACCGGCTTCTAGAAATGGGAAAAAAATTAATTTCCAAAAAAAAATTAATCTATCATGAGAGTTCAATTACATTTCCCCCCTAAAACCCCATGAATTTTCCATAATTTTTTGGACAGATGAGGTGCCCATTTTTCCTATAATATACATTTCCATCCTATCCCACATATGAATTGATACGGATAATAAAAATTATAAAAAATGGTTAGTCCACTAACCTCATACATTTATTATATCTTATATATTGAATATCATTGGTTGAATCCTCCCAAATGATATAGATCTAATAAAAACATGTAAAACATTAAAAACATATCATCTAAATCCCAAATAATAATATATGGAGAAACATTGAATGAAACAATGTGGATTGCCTTTGTCTCACATTCACAAACCCATTTTCTTAAACATGTCCTAATTCTAACACCTGGTTCTCCCTTTGAGGTAGGTAAATGGAGAATGGGGGAAAGAGAGTGAGAGAGATTATGAGAGGAATCCAACCATTCATTTTCTTTGCTCGAATATCCCCACTACCCTTATCTCATTTTTAATACATTTTATTTAAATAATAATTCCATTACTAATATCCTCCTTTAAAAAAAGTCGCATAAATAAAATTTTGACTTATATTATTTATCAACAAAGTCAATATGACACCCACTGATCTTCTCATATAATCCTATTAATTATTTAAATCCAAGATAGAGGGGTTTAGAGGTGAAATATGATATTTTGGTAAACATTCCAAATTTACATGGTTGTTGTAAACTGTTATTTAATTGTGCACTAAATAAGAGTTCTCTACTACCACAATTGCAGTACATGATTATTTAACCATGAACCAACCATAATACACTAACAACCTTGTAAACATAGTTATTTAATCATGTATTAACCATGAAACCAGTCTAGAAAGCTTACCATATATCAATATTCCAATAATTTTCCACAATTATAAAAATTGATCCTTGAGAATTGTTAAGTTTTATATTAATATTTAAATATACCAAAAATATACATGGAACCACCCTCAGTTCAATAAAAACTCACTTCACTTTGTCTTTCCATACATCCACACCATTTAGGGGTCCCACTAATTTAATCTATCAACCAACCAAAATAACTTTTTACAACTTAAAACATTTCGCATGGCCTGAACTAAATTCAATTACCCAAACCACCTTCCACTTATATAGTCCATCACATTAATTACAAAAAAAATACTTCCAAATCATCACACAAAACACAATATTAATTAAACTATAATGAGAATCATAGAATATTTGGTGTGATATTCTAGTTAAGTGTAAAAAAATAAAATTATTCCATCACTATAATCTCATGAAAGCTAATTATTATATCATGTAACCTGGTTATTATATTGTAAAAAATAGGATTTACCTCACGAAATATAAAATTTATTTCACATAAAATTGTATGTTACTTAATGAAAGTTAAATTTTATTTCATGGAAGTTATTAAGTTACTTCACACAAGTTTAAAGTTATCTCATGCAACATATGAGTTAATTAATGCAAGGTTTTATGGGATAATAAAATCTGAAACAAGTTTGATCAATGAAATGATTTTAGTGTCTACTTAATTCAATAATATAAATTTTGTTTCTAATTAATTAAAGTTAAAATAATGGTTAAAATTATATATACTAAACATAATTAATTAAAATGATATATTTTAATTAAAATATAAAAAATTTATTGATTACCAATTCTTTCATTATTGATTTTGAATAGTTTTTTAGAATCTAATGGAATTATTTTTGAATTACCTAAGATTTTTAAAGTATATAGATTGATGGATTTTTAAATATTTCAAATAATATTTTTAGAATATATACTTAAAAATATATTTTTTATTATCTTATATCTCTCAATGATATGAATTTTTATAGTTAATTAAAAATGATTATAGGTTTTATGTCTTCTAAATTAGGTGGTAGATAATTCTAAATCAAGTTTTTGTGATTGTTATGTATCAAATCATTAAATTACTAATATAGTCTCAGATATACATAATTTTTATCATTAAAATTCATTTCCCTTTTATGATTGTTTTCATCTTCTAATGTTGTCATTGTATAATTTTTGAATTATAGCTTAAATTTCATTTATCCTTTTTTTAGTTAGGGATATATACTTGTTCCTACTATTTATTTAAGATCTTAGTAATCTAGTTATAATGAGCCTAAAAAAATTGCAATTAGTTTGGAATGGAAGTTTTATATACTAGTAATTAGTTGTGAAGAAAACTGGTTGAAAGGATATTATCATTAGACTTATCAACTCTATAATGGGTTTTCATGGATAAATTATGGAGATTGTGTTGGTAATAAAAAACTTGTATAAAAATTATTAGAGTATAATTATTTACAATTTTAGTTATATTATTATTCTACATAAACATTAATCTTGAAAAATATATTTTAGAGTGAGTTATATATATATATATATATATATAATTTTATTATTAATATTTTATGTGATAAATTCACCACCCTAATCCATTTGATTATTAATCAACACGAAACTTTGTATCATATCTCAAAATTTGAAAGTCAATGGTATGTATTTTTTAAATGGAATGTCAAAAATAAATAACCTCAATGGTTAAGGTACTATACATCAGTTGGTAAAATTAAGGGTATTATAAAATTAAAACTATGTAATATATTAATAATTTTGGCTTGAAGGTGTTTATAAAAGTTATTAAGACTTATAATATTCTTTTTGTTGTATATGAGTTATAAATTTATATCCATGAATAAGAATGTAATTTAAATTATAGATCTATGAAGTTTATTATTTAGGGTCATGGTCTTGATAAGTTTATTATATTTTTTAAGTACCCTACAACTTATTAAATATTGGAACTATTATATTTTACTATGAAGAAAAAAATATGTTATAGAGTTTAGATATAATATCATTAAATTTAAATTCGATAATTTTAGAATAATTAATAGTTAAAATATTACTCAAATGAATGGTGTCTTTACTAATATTTAATTAATGTTATTTCCTAGGGTGCTTCAAATCTTGAGTCAAATCAAGACTTAAAAGTTATTAGAGTTTCAACTTCTATGTAGAGAGGAATGTCAACTAATATCAAATAATATACACCTATCAAGGATATGTAAATGAATAATGTAATTTAAATGTTTATGATCTATAAAATAGAAAAAAATCTAAATATGATGATCATAAACTTGTCATGAATGAAAAAATTTCTCAAAAAATTACACTTTTAAAATATTAAAATAAGAAAGTATAGATATTTTATTATTTATTTAAGAAGATAAAATGTAGTTTGAATTATAGACATGAATTATATTCTATGGATATTTTTTTAATTGAATGTATAAAATAATAATTTGTTTTATGATACCTTCCTATAATCTTAGAAAAAAATATATGAATTCTAAATATTTTAGATGATATGTGTGAGAAAAGTATCATGTTATCAATCCTGATTCCTATGTGGTGAAAGGAATAATTTTAATAGATAAATGTTTTATAAAATGAGTGATTACAAAATAAGGGGTTATAAAAAAATACATAGATATCTTCCTAAGTATCTAGTGATATTTTTAATTATGAATATAAGGGAAATCATCTCAATCAATAAGCTAATATGTGTTTTATATCTCAATACGAGGAGGTTCATTTATAACATTCCACAATTTATAATGATTATAGTGTATTGTTAAACTAGATAAATAATATTTCTTTCTAGAAATTCAATTTCATATTTATAATGTTAAATGTTATCATTATAGACTGACTTATCTATATAATAATATATTTTTTCATTTGAAAAAATTAGATTTATGGTGTAAAAATGATTTTTGTTTAATAATTTTATATTTGGACCACATCTTAAAAAATTTATTAAAACAAAACCATATATGGGGTTTTAAATCATTAATTTCTTATACCTAAATAATCATAACCATTTGGGTAAAAAAGTATTTAGTTTGGTATTTTTTTACTTAAAAATCCATGGAAAATATAGTACCAAATGGTATAAGGATTTTAGTTGTTCCAAAACATGAGTGATAGATTTTCAAATTTTTATTTTTTATTAAAAATTAATAGAGGAATTGTTACATTTAGAGATAATTTTAAAGGTAAAATTATTATTGGTTTCATTATTTGAAATCAATAAAGTTCTATATGGTGAATTATTAAAGAATAATCATATTGGTATTTAAGAACTCTGTGATAATCGTTATAATTAAATTTTACTAATAATTTTTTTATGCATATAAGAAAAGTGTTTGTAAATTTATAGCACTTGGAAATGATAATTTTCATACCATGAATATTTATTTAATATGTTATAAAAATATTATTTTTGTTATTATAATATAAATAAATTAAGGATATTGAATAAAAGAATTGTTTGTTAAAATTTGTTTTATTAGAGTGGGGTTTTTTAAAAATTATTTTATTCATTATGTTTATAAATTATGATCGATAATATAATATTATATAATGATTGAAAAATGTGAAATAAACATAAATATTCTTTTAAATAAATTATTAAGGTTGATACATGTAGGTCATTGAAACTTATCCATGATGATTTTTTGGAACATCTGAATATCAATCATTTTATGAAATTATTTTTTTATTTAAGTAATTTTTTATATATTTAATTGTGTTTTTAGGCATAAAAGATAATCATGTTTTATTTTCAACTATTTCTACATGTTGGTTCATAAAAAAATTAAAAAATTATTTCTTTGGGTAGGGTCATAAATCATTTTTTGAAGATCATTAATTCAATAAAGCTTTATCATAACATGGTACTAAACATATACTTTTTACACTTATATACATCATCAGAGCAGTATTATTAAAAGTGTAAATGTGTTTTTATAAGAAATTTCAAGAATTTTTATATGTGAATTTTATGTCACTACTCAATTATTGGGTGAATATGTTGATATATCATGTTTTTTATCAATACAGTTTTAATAAGGCATGTATTAAATAATATTATATAGAATTTATGCAAGGGAATAATACTTAATTTTAATTGTTTTAGAATTTTATAGTGTAAATTTTATGTGCTTAATATACAGGATAATATTAGTAAATTTGACTTAAAGATTAATGAAGCAATTTTTCATTGTTAATAAAATACTTCAAAAGCATATAGATTCTTAAATAAAAATTCAAGGATAGTTGAGTACTTTTTTAAATAATGGTTTAATAAAACTTTTACTTTCGGTAATAAGAAATATTTTATTGATTATATTTATAATTCCCTTGATTAATTATGGCATAAATTTATAATTAACAATAAAAATTATGATTTGGAAAATGTTCAAGAATAAATGGGTTTTTAAGTGTTTGAAACTAAATAACCTTAATATATAATTTCTTAAATACTTAAGTATTAAGATATCATCATGATATATTATTATAGGTGGTATAAAAGAACGAGGGAGCATAAGTATAGTTTTTGGACATATTTGTACATTTTTATCCTTTATATATTAATTATAATATATATTCATTAAGGAATAACTGAATAATGATAGTGGTATTTTATCAATACATGAAGAGTTGAACTAGTTTGAAGGAAACAAGGTTTGAGAGCATTTTTTTGAGTCCCCCAAAATATATTGTGATGCATAGTATATGGGTTTCTTCAAAAAAAGATTTTTGATCATGTAGTTGTAACACCCAAATATTTAAAAAGATGAACATCATGTTCGATAGTATATATGACATGAAACACCAATATTAGAAGATGATGTAACACCTTGAGACTTTACAATATATTTAGTTTTAAATAAATTCAATCTCTTTGATAGCTTGTGATGCACGCAACACTGGGTTTAAAAAAAACACAATACTCTATTAAAATATTATTCTTTAAAATGTAACCATTATAACCTAGCCATTAAGTGGGTGGGTATAAATATGAATAAATAATTTATTAAAATATATGTTTTACACATTTTCATTTTTTATCTATTTATTATAAATAAAAATAAAAATCATTTGAAAGAAAAAGAAATGTTTTCTCAAAGTTGGTATTTTTTATAAAAGGATATTTAGTCACGTTTTGCAGAAATAATTTATAATTAATTTTATCCAATTTTAGAAAATGTATTTCAAAAAACTAAATTAATTTTTTAAATAATTATTTCAAAATTATCTTAGGTTTAATTTTTGGTATTTTTCTAAAATGTTTCATTTTTTTATGAATAGTAAAAAATACTGATTTTTATTGAAAATCGCTTTTCTCTTAAATAATTTACAAGGTTTAATTATGTTTTAATTTTGTTTTAAAGTAATGTTTGTTAAATTTTATTACAATTAAACTAATTTAGTTTATTTGGATCAATTTCATATTAAATTTTGATATTAAAACCTTATATACTTATGAGAATTTTCTCTTTAAAAACCTGCTTTTCATCTCATTTGTAGGTATAATTTGAAATTTGATTCTTCCAAATCTATGAATTGAATTTGTAAAAAATGGATTAAATATTTGGAATTAGAATAATTTATTTTATCTAATAATTTCAACATAATTTTTTACGATAATGAAATATGAAAACAATAACAATCAATTACTGTGGTTAAGGTAAAAGCGTGTTTACTAGGGGATTAAACTAAGAAGAGAAGGCTTGAAAATGACCTAAAACTTTTAAAATACACATTTTTTGGAAAAAAAATAGATCTTATAACTTATAATGTTAAATAATGTCCCATTTTGGATTCTTTTTTAATGATAAAAACATGGGTGTAATTGATTCTTTTTATAAATTTTATGTGTGTCCTCTCCCTAACTTATAAAAGGTCACTCACTATCCTCCCATATTCACATTTAAAATGCAATTTGGTTCATAAATTTCCTACCAAAATAACTTAATTAATCCCCTAAAAACATCCTATATCCATTTATTTTATCATAAAGACATCTTAAGAAGGTTTTTGGTGAAAACCTAATAATGTTGTCCAGAGAAGAGTTAATATTCTTAAATGAGAAATTTTATTTATTTCTTCTTACACCTCCTCTAAATATTATTAAAAAATTTAATATCCTAATTTTATTTCATATAATTTGATTCTATTATTTTATGGTAATGACCTATATTCTTATCCACTTCAATCAAATGGGAAATTAAATTGTTGACTGTGTGTACGGTGGACTACCGCCTCACGAAATGATGTAATTAATTTTCCATCACTGCCTTTCAAGGTTGTATATAATGATGTATTTAACAAATTTATATGATATTTATGATATTATTATAATTATATAATTTTAATTTCACATATAACTTCTTATGTTTTTTTCTGTTTAAAATACGATAACGTCACTTGTGTGTACGACAGACTTCCGCCTCGCGAAGCGATATGATTTGATTTTCACATATGATTTACATGGAAGGTAATAAGTATAAATTTAGTGAATATATATGATATATATATATATGAAATTATATTTATTTTATAAAATTAATATTTCACCCACTTCCTTACCCTTTCACCCATTAAAAAATGATAATATCGCTCATGCGTAAGTATGACCTAGTGTTTCCATGAAGCGGTGTGATCCATCTTCTATGTTGAAATTTAAATAATGATTATAAAAATTAATCTAATGAAAAAACCATATTTATAACATTAATATCCTTATAGATATTATGGAACTAAATATTATGTGCAAGAATCATAACTTTCATGATAAATCATACATGAGAATACAAGGAAATTAACACACAAAACAATGAAAATAATGAAATATTATTAATAAACGGGTGGTAACATGTTATAAGGGGATCATATATGATATTATAAATGTGAATATAGTTTTTTTATAAATTAATAACATGCTTAAAACCATTATAAATTAGATTAAATCACTTTCAACCAAAAATAAGCGTGAGGTAATACACTTTATCTCAATTTTCCTTTGTTGAGGCATCTTGTAATGTTATGCACATAATTTCTTTTATATGGTATATATACTACCCATTTTTAATGTAATATCATGAATGATTAAAAAATCATGGTATTTTATGTTTTAATTTTAATTACTTCTTCCAATGGGATTTGAATTAAAAATTACCAAGTGGTAAATAATTTCATAACTCAATTTCTTTTCATTGGGTTATATTACTTCTTTATTATCCTTAACATACAAAGAGTATGTGTGTAAATTAATTTGAATATCTTATGTTTTATTTATAATTGTACTACATGGATTTAAATTTGATACACATAATCAATTCATTTATTAATTCTCATTCTAAGGTTATGATCTTTAAATGGGTTTATTTCACAATCATATTTTAATCGGGATTTTTTATGTTGAATTTCCATTGAAATAAATTATTTTATCATTTTTTAATAATAAAAATTAATTTTATTATAACATGGTTATTAATTAAATTTTCATCTAATAGTAAAATTTTATACTATTTGGTACTTAAATGTTTTGAGAAAATGTTTTTAAGAAAATATGACTTTATTTCTCCGGTCAAAAACCATTTTTATTCCAAAACATTATTTTCTAAAAATTTATTAACACTCTAAAAATGATTTAATAAATACATTTCAATACATTTTTTAATTTTTACAAAAATTTTTTAAAGGAACCTTCTTGTGATTTTCAAAACAAGGCACATTTGGATTTTACCAGAAATGTGAAAAGAATATTTGTTTTAATGTGCACGACATGTATGGAATTTACCACCATCATGACCACTAAATTTTTTAAAGGTTACATTATAAGTTTTAAAGGTTATTTTAAAATAATAATATTTTCAAAATATTTTATAAACTTTTAGTTTTAAAATTGAATTTCAAAGTGAAAATTTTATTTTCCTCCATAATTTTTTAATGAAATTTTTATGGTATTAATTTTCATCAATAATATCAAATTTTTATTTTACTTACAATAAATTTGGAATATTTTGTATTGATGAAATCCTTATTATTTCTTTGGATGTTTTATGATCAGTTTGACCTGGGAAAGTTTTTGAATTCTATTTCTTGATTGATTTTTGTAATAATTAACTTTCCCATGAAATATCTACTTTTGTGTTATCATTGGGAATTAAATTTCCCCTAAAATATCCATATTATTTATCATGGATATACTTTTAATCAAATCATATATCACTTCTTTATATGGTATTTTACTTTGAAAGTTAAATGATTAGCTGGGGAAATTATTGTTAATTTGTATTCCTTACTCGATATGAAATTTTTTTGATAAGGCATATTGTTCATAAATTAAATCAATAATTAGATATATTCGGAATGAAATGGACAAAAATATATGGGTGGGGCCTAGTTATAGACCTCCACCTGGTGTATTAGTAGTCTCATGAGATGAATCAGTTGGTCATATTTAGTTAATGGGTTTCTCGTGTGTACCTACCCATCAGTTTTAAATTGTCTTATTAAAGGTATTGATGGTGTAGGTATCATGATGCATGATATCATGGCTCCCAATAATTAATCATTTTCTTTATTAATAATTAAGTTATTATTATTCATTATATTTTTGCAATGATATTATCTGTTGATGCATTTCATTCTCAGTTTTTTGATTAAATGACATGTGTTTTCATATATTTTCCTATCCATATTGATTATGCCTTATCTTATAATGATAGTAAAGTTATTGATTAAATGTAATGTTTGTTAAGATATTTACTTTTCTGTATTTATCACACCTTATCTAATCATGATAGTTAAGATACTAGTTAAATGGCATGTGTGTTCATATATTTACCTTTTCTTATTGATTGTAACTTATCTAATCATGATAGTCAAGTTATTTAACTCGAATGAGAGTTTATTTATTTACCTTTCTATATTTATTTTGATTATGGATTCATGATAACTTCTATTATACTTAACCCTTAATGATAATTTGAGATCACCCTTATTTTTTTTCTTTCCAAGGAATCCAATAATTGTACTATGAATGATATGAAAGTATATACTATAGGGAATAATGATATTCTCAAAAAAATATGTTGTATTTTTTGTATTCAAATATAATATTTGAATCATGTATGTATATATTTTATCAATAATACTAAACTATTTATTCCTCCAAGATGTGATTCCTTATATCTTATACTAATATAATAAAGTTGAAACTGAATTCGAGCTACTATGTCTAGGTTCATTATAGTTGGTATCTAATGAATTTTAGTTGAAATTTTGGGAACTAGATTTAGGATAACATAGATTTTGGAATATACCCTTATGGTAGATTTTGATAATAAATACATAAAAACATCATAATGTTTTGGTGAGGAAGATATTATGTGGTTTTTTTATAAATACATCCATTTCTGGATACTATAAGTGTACATGGTTTTGGAATAGATGTACTTAGGGGTAATAACTCAAAAAACGAATTTAAAGCCGGGATTGAGCATTTCTTGGTATATGATAATGATACTTACTGTGCACCTAGTTTGAAAATTCTAGGGGATATGAATTGAATAATTCACATTTTCTTTACAAACCATTATGAAAGATATGAATATATGTTGACAATGAATGATCTAGGATAAAATAAAGGTGTCTTATATTGAAAAAAGGTTTCATGATTCAGCCATCCTATAAATAATTCTTCATGATTATGTGGTTTCCTTCTATGATTATTGTTTCTCATAAAATATTTTTTGGTTTTATTAAATGGACTAAACCCTAAGGAATCATCTTAACATTGAATGTAAAGGATAATGTGGTAACTATGAGAAAACAAATGAGAGGATTATTGGAGTGAAATGTATAATGATTATGTGTAATCAGTTATCCTGAAAGCACAAGAGCCTTATCCCAATTGGTGAGGACTTGATAAGTGCATACAAGAGAACCGAGTTCAACACTGGGTGGAGACATAATTTTGGGTAATGTAGTATTATTGTAGCAATACTATAGTAGGCACTATAGCAGACATTGTTTGGTATTGTAACAGCTGGAACTATTTATCCATTTGGGCTTTCGGGCCACTGGTTTGGGCTTCGGGTCCTTTAAGACCTTCAGACCACCCAATGCCTTCGGGATAGTAAGGATTTTGGGCCACTTAAAGGCCTTCGGGCCACCTCAAAGCCTTCGAGACACCTCAAGGCCTTCAGGAAACCTAAAAATTGTGCTTAAAATGATCAGACATACTCTACAAGGAGAAGAATCCATATGAGGATTTAGAGCAAGCGCATTCACCAAAGAAGAAGATAAGCATATTTTTAATAAAGAGAGGGTATGGCATTACCATCGGGACTAGCATGTTCTTTAATGGGAAGCCTATCTGAACAAGCCATGTGAAGGTGGAGAGATAATATCACAATGAAGAATCTATGGAGGAGCAGTTCCAAGTATAGTCTGTATATTTTCTAAGACCTATAGGTCATGTAATCTCTAAGCCTACGGGCCTTTTAAGGGTTCCCCCTCATCCATTTAAATGGGGGGTTATCAAAAATCAATAAATAAATAAGGCCTTCAAGACATTCAGGCAGTTATCCTAAAATATGAGTAACAACCTATACCTTAACTAACTCTCAGACTCACCAAATAAGAGAGGGATGGATTTCTCTAAGATCTTGAGTGATGTAGACCAAGGTGGAAAGAATAATTGATATACTTCATGTCATAAATGTGAAATTAGACCCCCAGTAAAGTGTCTCAAAGGAATGGAAAATTAATTTATGTGTGGAAAATAAGGGCATAAAGTAATGAATTTCCAATAAAAAATGAACATTATGATGGAAGGAAATAAATTTCATCCTAGGGATCCATTTATAGTTTTTTGTATTAAATGTGGAGAACCTAGGAATTATCTAAGTAAATGACCTCTTTTAAAGGTTAAATCCTATACCAAGTAAATTCCTATGTTAAAATAAAATGGTTGAAGTATTTATTGGTATTTCATAATTATATTTTAAAATTATTTATGCCAATAGTATTTTGGTTATAAGAATCATGAAGCAACTGAGTATTTTGTTAATTTGGAAGAATATATGTATTTATTGACATAAGATTTATGGATACCATCATGGGTTTATTAGTTAAGATTGATCATAAGTTCAACATCTCAAACACCCATTTTTTATGTTTTATGTGATCAGATTCTACCATGATTAAGGATATTTTGGGAAACATTTATGGAAATGAAACCCATTGGTTTAGTATAAGTTTTATGTGATGGGATTCTACCATCATTGAGGAATATTGTAATGTTATAAACCTAATTTCTTTTATATGGTGTATATACTAAAACTTTTATATTTAATATCATGAATACTTTATAATTCATTATGTTTTATGTTTTAATTTGAATTATTTCATCCAATGGTATTTGACTTGAAAATTCCCAAGTGGTAAAGAATTTCATAACTTAATTTCTTTTCATTGGGTTATATTACTTCTTCATCATATTTGACATTCCAATATTATGTGTGTGAATAATTTTGAATATATTATGGTTTATTTCCACTTATTTTATTTTGATTCAAATTTTATACACATAATCAATTCATTGATTAATTCTCACTTCAATTTTATGATCTTTGTAAGTATTTATTTCACAATATCATTTTAATCGGGGTTTTTTATGCATGAATTAAAATTGAAGTAAATTATTTGATATGTGTTTAATATACTCATTTAATTTTCCTATTCTATGGTTATTCATTGAATTTATAAGTAATAATACCGTTTTCCAATCTTTAGTACTTCAAGTTTTTGAGGTTTTTTTTATAAAATCTGACTTTATTTCTCTTTTCAGTCAAAAACCATTTTTCTTCCAAAATAATGATTTTTAAAAAAATCAAAAAAAAAATCAACATTCTAAAAATGATTTATTAAATAATTTTTTACCCATGTTCGAATTTTTAGAATTTTTTTGAAAAGAATCTTAATGTCATTTTCCAAATAAGGCCTATTTGGATTTTATTGAAAATGTGAAAATAATATTTGTTTTAATGTTTATGGAATGTAAAAAATTTCCCACCATCATGAACAATAAATTTTTTAAATAATAATATATAAGATTGAAATTTCATATTGAAATAATAATTTTTTTAAAATATTTTGTAAACTTTTAGTTATAAAAAATATTTTTGAAGTGAAAAGGTTTTTTCCCTCAAGAAAATTTTAATGAAATTTTTATGATGTTTCTATTCATAAACAACATCAAACATTTATTATAATTATGATCCAGTATATATATATTTAATTGACACCATCCTTATTATTTCTTTGGATTCTTTATGATTAGTTCTACCTGGGAAAGTATTGAAATTTTCTAAATTGGTTATTATTTGTAATCATTAACTTTACATGGATATATTTACTTTCATGTTGTAATTGGAAATTTAATTTACCTTAAATATGAATGTTATTTTTTATATATATACTCATTAATTAAACTTTATATCATTTATGCATATGGTATTTTACTTTTAAGGTTATAATATTGACTGGGGAAATTATTTTTAATCTGTATTCCTTACATGATATGGAAATTTATTGATAACGCATATTTTTCATGAATTAAATTGATCACTATATATATGATTAATGAATTGAACATGATGATATAGATGGTACTATGTTACAGATATCCCCTCGATGCATCGATAGTCTCATGAGATGATTCAATTTTCTAGGTTTAGTTTTATGGATTTATGGTGCATACCTGCCCATCAGTTTTAAACCATATTTTGAAAGGTATTTATGGCATAAGTATCATGATTCCTGAGATTATGATGTCTAATAATTAAGAATTTCCTTCATTAAGAATTCATTTATTATTATTTGTTATATTTTTCAATGATATTATCTTTGGATGAATTTCATTATGTTTTTATATATTAAATAGAATCTATTTTCAGATATTTACCTTACCATATTTATTATCCATTATATTATCATGATATTAAAGTTATTTATTAAATTCCTTGTCTGTTTAGATATTTAACTTTCTATGTTGATTATTCTTTATCTAATCATCATAGTCAATTTACTGATTAAATGGAATGTGTGTTTAGATATTTACCTTTCCATATTTATTATGCCTTGTCTAATCATGATAGTAAAATTCTTTAAATGTAATGTATGTTCAATTATTTACCTTTACATATAGATTATGATTATTAATTCATATAGCTCCCAATGTACTTATCCCTTACTTATCATTTGAGATCACCCTTATTTTTTTCTTTTCCTAATAATCTAGTAAGTGTACTATGAATGATATGTAAGGATATACTAGAGGGAATAATGATATTCTTGGAAACAATTATGTTGTAATTTTTGCATTCAAATGTAATATCGGAATTATGTTTGTATCTAGTTTACCAAGATTACTAAACCCTTTGGGATGTGATTCCTTGTATCTTATTCCAATGTAATAATGTGGAAACTAACTCCAAACTTTTGGGGTCAAGGTCATTTTAGTAGTGATTAATATAAATAAAACTAGATTGTTGGCCAAGTATTATAATAAATAATATTGGGTAGATTATAGAGATATATTTTTCTTATAACATGACTATGAGCTATTATGATTCTACTTTAATATGTGTCTTATATAAAATTAAAAAAAATCAAATATTTATTGAATTAATTTTTTTTATTTTTTATTTAATATTTTTATGTTGAGTAACCTCATAGTTTTTAAAATATTAATTTTCTTATTTTTTTTAAACCTATGAAAGTTTTATAAGGGATTAAACAAGCATATATATCTTGATATAGAATTTTAATTTTTATTCTTTTTCATAAGGATTTTACTATTAGTAATAAATTCCATACTTTTTTAAATACAATTTATTCAAAATATATTTTTTTAAACAAAGTTGTGTGGATGAAATTATTTTTGAATCCATAACCCAAAGGATTTGTAATGATTTTTTCTATGATTTTGGAAAACAATTTAAAATGAATATGATGGGTGGATTGAATTTCTTTCTTATATTTCAAATTTATCAAAATGGTTTTTGGATTATTTTGAGTAAAATTAAATACACAAAAAAAATTAATATGTTTGTTCTTGAATTTAGTGAATCATATTCTATATCTAATAGTTATTTAGTTAAACATAATTTCAATAAATCTAGGAAACTATAAGAAAACAAGTTATATAGAGGAATAATTGTGATTTTATTGTATCTTACTATAAATAGTCCCAATATCATGTTTTTTTATATTTTTTTGTGCTATATTTCTGTCAAATACAATAGAGTTTCATTTCAAAATTATTAAAATAACTTTGTGGTATTTGAAATGTACTTTGAATCATAGTTGAATTATTTTATAAAAATTATTTTTTTGATTTGATTTCATATATTTATTCTTACTTTGGAGGTTACAATTCAATTATAAAGAGTACACTAGGGTCATGAAAAACATATTATCCCAAATATCCTATCCCATTACTAGAGTCATTATACCACAAATCTTAAAGCATGATCTCAATATCAAAAGTTAAGTAAAAGTGATGAGGGTATCAACCATATACCGTTTGGAAATATTTTCAACTCACATACATTAATAAGATAAATATATTGATATGTATGAGAAATGTAGCATGAATCATCAATATATTATACATTCCAAGATAAGTGGAAATAATCTTAAAAAACAAAAAAAACATGGCATAAAGTTAAAAAACAAGTATAAACTAAATAAAATGATATATGCATAAAATATTAAACATCCAATATATTATCAATATGTAATATGTTTATACATTATCAAGAATATATGGGTAATATAAAATGGAAGTGATTGATCAGAGAAGACCTTTATGACACATATACTGAAATAACACTAGAATATGATCAAAAACCAAAAAAACATTATATAATAATGATCCATGGTAACATACAAATATTATCATCACCATATACTCAATAATTATAACGTTATTTATCTATTTCACCACCCCCAATAGTGGACCAAGTGTCACAGACCTCAATAACACCTCCCCATACACTAGTGGAAACCAACCAGAGATGAGTATCAATATGAAATAGGTGAGATAATAAACCCCTAGTAAAAAATTACCATAAAACACTATAGAAGAAAAATAAAGAAACATTCATCACAATTTAATGACAACATAAGATATACATCATAGCTAAATTCTAAGGAAAGGTAAATAATAACATCATTCTATAAAAAATAAGTAATAATACATGTCATGCAGGTCAAACAAGTTAAAATAGGATCTCCCATGGGTATATCATATAAAACAAAGTTCAAAATATTAAAGAGAAAGTAGTTCTCCATGGACCGGTTTTTAGTCCTAGAAAGGTAATATCCTCTGATTCTAACCAAGGTCCTTTAACTTATCCATATGTAATATTAGGGTCTTTTCCCTTACCCTAGGTCATGAAACTTGAGTTATACTCGGGTACTGTAGTTATTGTAAAAATTATCAGTACAAATTAGTATGTCATCACCAAAAATGTCCCTAAAAATTCCAATAAAGAGAATTGCATGGTTAATATGGAATTATAATAAAGTAATAAATAAAAAAACCATCAACTCATGGAATTATTGGAAACCAAACTATGTTTGACAATTCCATCTTAATCTAGTGCTAGTTTGGGATGATCTACCCATAGTTTAAACACATATTTAAGAATAAATATATATATCATTATTTATCATATAGTTAAGGTGAACAAACTATCTCCCTCATGTACCACTCAATGAATAATGCATCATTATCACAACTCATCTAGGTAAATAATTTATCACTACTCCAATACCAATGGTGAGAAAGAAATCAGCTAGTAAACAAGGAATCACTAATATAAAGGGAATTATATACCACAAAATGGGTCTCCAAGTTAATGATGTACCACCGTAAAACTCTTAAAAGTGGAACATTCACCACTGGTATCACTCTCAAGGAGAAAGGCATACCACCAAATCTAATCTCCAAGTGGATGATGCACCACTAAGAAAACTCTCATAGGTGGATGATCCAACACTTATATCACTCTCAATGTGGATTATATTACACTAAAATAACATCTCAAGGTGGATGAGGTGCCAACAATATCAATCTATCAGTTTATAATATACCATTGGTTCAAATTCCTATGTGGACAGTATACTACCAAGAAAAATCTTCAAGTGGAAGATGCAACACTGGTATCACATTAAAGGGTAGACATGAAACCACCTATTTACAAATTGTGTATGATACACCACTATTAATAATGGATGGAAAATACACTTCTACTAACCAATTCTAAGTGGAAGAGGCACCACCAATCCATGTCTGAAGGTGGATTAGATACCACCAACACATAAATAATGGATGATGTTCCACCAAGAAATAATTATCATGAATATTTTATCACTTATAAATAATAAATAATATTAATATAGATTTTAGATATAAAGGGGTTTTACTCTAAATTACACCAACTCATACTATGTAACCTTCCTAGGATAGTCCACCCCTGCCCTAATGTGTTCCCAATCCCTTTCTTAATAATATATAGCCTTGGACACCACAAAAGGATCTTATTGTCAAGTATCAAGATTAAATAACACTTTATAGGTCTCATTTAATGGTTCTATAACACAACCAATATAGAAAATAGTTATTGATGATGTTGGAATTGATTTATACTACTTCCAGTACCACTCATAACCATAATAGGTCTCACTCAATCCAAAAGGGCCAAGGAAATAATTTAGAATTTAAACTCGTGCTTATACACATGGTTTGAATATTCCTTAATTCATTTGATGCATGAAACACATGTTAAATCCATTGAGAATTTAAGTTACCACCTACCAAGGTCTAGTAGGGCTAACTCTTTGAAAACACTAGATGATTTAGCCTCAAATGGTCAAAATCAAAAAACCTAAAAAAAACCCACATTTTGTATTATACAATGATATACTATGACGTAATGAGGTAAATCTAGAATATAAAGAATATGAGTGTTAGAATCACATATGGAGATCCATTGCATATGATATGAATATCAAATCATTAAAAAAATTGACTTAGGTGAGTGAAGAATAAAGAGGAAGAGAGTAGGGATACACAAGGACTAATTTTGGGGATAAAATGAAAGAAATTTCATTTTTAACATTTAAAATTAAATTTAAATAGTTAAATAAAATTTTAAATAAATTGAAACCTCTATAACTTCATTGTTGCGATAAGTGGCCCAAGTCCATTGTCAAGGCCACTAGAATTCCAATTGCAAATTTGTAGCTTCTGCAGATTTTTTTCACCTTTCCCATTTCTCTATTTTGATCATGAGACCACAATAACCCCAATACCATCCAAGATAAGTCAATATACATGATTTTCAAAAAAAATTATATTCAAACACAACTCAAAATTTCTGGGGTGTTACAACCTCCCCATTATGTAGCAGCCCATCCCTAATATGTGTCATCATGCCTCATCAAAGCTCTAGCCATTGTACATGGATATCATACTCCCACTCCAAAATCACTACATGGGTAAATATCTGACTCCACCACATATGTTATAGATGGAAATTAATTTATAATATTTTCTTCTTACTCTAATGAACTATGTACATTAGACATTCCTCGAATGGTAAATTAGCTTTCATCTCAACATCATCAATGCCAATCACTTCATAATAGTTGAGGTGGTATCTACTTAGATGAGACACATATAATAAATAAAGAATAATATATATATATATATGGTAGTGTTAATTGACATGTCATGGTATCGAATGTCTCGACAAACTCAAATAGGCATATTAACTTAGGCTCTAATTTCCGCTGCCTCTGAATCCTCTCATTTCTCAATTGAGACAACGCCTGTAAGAAGGCATGACCACTCACCCAAAACTCTAAAGGATAATTTCATCAGTTATAATATTATATTCACCCAATATAGGAGGTTAATTACACTTTTTTACCAAATACATATACTCTAACATCTCATGCACAAGACTCGGCCAAATAACCACTAACTCCCCTCCCACAAACCATAATAGTGGTGACCAAAACAACCTACCATGCAAGGAATTGAATAGTTTAATAAAAAATAATTCATGGTACGTTTTTTTATTTGAATAATCCATAAGTGTAAGATAGTTCTCCCATGAACCACAGTAATGAGGGATGAATGCCCAAATCATGTCCTCTGAAATCTAAATGGTCTACTCAAACAACTTATCAATGTGAGGATGATAATAAATGCTCAAGATAACCTCTATATCGTGTTCCTTATAGATAAATTATAAGATGTGTGATGTAGAATTGGAATACAAGATATATACTATACTTCTAGTCACCCTAAGAAGATACATTATCTCTTGGACATTAAACTATCCTAGCTCATCAAAGGAATAAGTTTCTTAGGTCCATAGGACATTCCATACCTTTATAAATTGGTCTAAAATAACCCATATCACATCACTACAATGAGATGATCATGAAAATCCCATCATAAATCTATGGTCACATCATTACACTTCCACTTAGGAATTAGTATGGCTAATGGATACCTTTAGGGTACTAATTCTCGAAATTCACCTTCTGATAGGTTATTCATAATGAAATAAACCCCATTTTCTCTTATTAATTATAGGATACCAATACTTCCTTCTAATGTAATGAAATATATTCATAATTCCCTAATGAATAAACTATATTGAGTCATGTTAATCTTATATCATCTCCTTGTACATGATTGTAGGGACTATTATATGACCTCATACCTAATGGATCTTTTCAATTTACATAACCAAGTAGGTGGTAGATCCACACTATATATATTTTACCTTATAACTAGATATTCTGAGTTAGATAACTCATTATTATTCACCCTATTAAAGAGTAATAATGTAACACTCAAGGGTGTTATGACCACTCTACCCTAATACTCTTGAAATTCAAAGTGCATCTCAATGAAGAGTCTCATCGCCTACTTATTACTACTACTTACCTTCAACGCCTATGCATGGGTCTTCATATATAGGAAATATTCCATGAAATTTCATTTTATGAGGGTATATTCCATCTAAAAATTGAAAAAATGTCAATAAATGAACCACCTCTTATATCAAAGGTTTTTTCGCATTAAGAAAATATATATTCAAGGACCTTATGTTTATTATACATCATTAACCACTCAAAAAACAAGTATTCTCGTCAATATGTCAAAATTTTCACTATCATTACTAGATCTAAATCTTTTAAAGAGTTTTCATCACATAGACTTAGCTATTTGAACCCATATGAGACCACTAACCCAACCTATATCAAAAATTACCTAAGAATAATTCCTAAAAAATCACAATACAATTTATACTCCTTACCTAACTTAGGTAAGATCAAAATCAGTATGAACATCAATCTCTCTTTCAGATCCTAATATATAGTAACTTTTATCATTTCTTGTTCATGGACCTAATCAGTAATAAAAAATGAGAGAATTAATTAATAGAGATTCAGTAGTGACCTACTAATATGATTATATAATGAATATTCAAGACATTATTCAGTCACTTCTAAGAAATCATAGCCTCATCCATCTCAGGATCTTATGTTATACCTACCTCAGGTATCACATAACTCAAGAAGCATAAATTTATGATCTATAATAGACACTTCCAAATATTTGAGTATACCTAGTGATCACCCAATATAATAAATATGTAATATATCTTACCCTTCTAATCCATTAATTTGTGATTTTTGGGTGTTTGGTTCCTTGAGATGAGTATGCAGAAGGAATATAAGGAGATGGAGTTGAATATGAAACTATAGGTGGTGATTCATGTTGTGAATCATTAATTTACTCCAAAAATATTCATGATAGAGTTTTTGGGAGGTTTAGGATTTGAATTATTCATTTCATAAAATATTTATTCATGATGTTATATTTCTCCTAGGTTTATTATATTGTGAAACTTTTTTTTCTGGTGGTGTGAAGAAAGTAAGGTTTATAGAATGAACTATCCTTTCAAATCATGAATATAGTGATTTATAGGATGTCTATAAATTCCATCCTCTCTATAATCTCCCATGTTCTTATTTTTTCTATCAAACATCAAGTAATCCTTAAGTGATTTTCAGAACCCTAATAGACTATGATTCGTAGTGTTCTCCCTTGTCTACCAAAGATTCGATATCGCTGATTTAAGGTGATTCATTCTTCTCATTCCCATTAAATTATTCCCTATTTCTTCAATGGATTCAAAAAAATAGTTTATAGGAATTTAGGGTTTATTTAGATATGATTTTGATGATTCATGTCTCTATTTTTGTTTTATTAGAGGATACCTTGTGTGGTTGTGCCCTCACAATTCATCCTATCTTTATTTGGATTTTCACAATGAATTATAATGATTATTTTCAGGTTGGGGTTCAAGTTATCTCCATTTTTATGTGAATTTGAGAGATTATTATTTTTTTAGTTGGTTGATTGGTTTGAATTAAAATAATGTAGATTATAAACTAAACTAATGATATTTAAGGTAATGGTGTGATGTGCATGAATTTTCTAATTTTCCCTTGACATTGTTATTTTTGTTTTATGTTTTTTGGCTATTATAGAATTATGATTTATAAGGTTGTATTTATTTCAGAATAAATATTTAATATTTAAATACTTAAATATAGTAAATGAAAATACTATATTTAATATGGTTATTCTATGCTTGACTTTATGTGTATGGAATAATGGCCTCAGTTATTTTTGGATTAGTGGACTTGGGTATTTTCATCTTGGTGGACCTGGTTGTGATGTTTCACCTTGAACTGAAATTTTGTCAATAGTAGTTTAGTAGCAATGGAATAATACCAATTCACATAATAATTTGGTTCTGGAAAAAGAATCCATCGATGTTAATTTAAATTAAAAATTAAATGGATAAATCTTTGTGGCTAAATTGTTGAATAAAATAATGGAAATGGAACTTGGGTTCTAGAAATTTTGTGATTCTTATGGGTTGGTTGTTCTGCATTAAAGGAATATCTTCATGGAATTAAATCAATATTTTCCTAAAGTTGGTTATGGGGGTTTCACTTGTGTGATCCCATAAGTTTGGGCCTTTGAGAGACTATTATATACCTATATTATCGTGTGTCCTCATTATTCACCCCACCTGATTTATATAACTCAAGTGACACCCATAGATCCTGGGGATATTTCCCCTAATATACAAGATGTGTAGGGTATATATGGTTGACTACCCCTCTCCCCCATAATCCCTTCAGAATCATTATTTGGTGATACTGGTGGTGGGTGATGGTCTATGTGGTGGGGGTTATATGTTGTAGGAGGAGGGTGTGAGGTGGATATCCTACACATTCATGATACCATAATACACTCTTTAAGTAATGTATGATATGTTTTGTGTTATTTAAGATGTAATATGTGTTTTGTGTCATGATACATGATATATGATTGTTGTTTTCATTGGAGGATATGGAAGGGATGTGAGTAAAGAAGTGGAAAACCAATGGGGAAGTGATTTTGGGGAGCCTTATCTATATTCATATGATATTACTATACTATACTTGGATGAGTTATTTATTGATTGATCTTTGGTGGGGTTGGGGGGTCTAGATAACTTGTATAGGTGTTTCTTAGTGATTTTGTTTGTTCACTGAGTAATTAGTATGATCTTTTCACTTTTTCAAGAGATAACTTGGGTATAATTGTCACAACCCAATCCACTAGAGTCCAAAAATGTGACTACCCTAAGCCTACCTCCAATAGGCTAGGGAATGGTGACCAGTACCGAGTAGGCATATCCCATAAATGGGAGGAATTAGCCTAATTTACTTGTACACATGCACAAATCTTCAAACTCATATAATTCTGAAATGTAAAAAGAAATGAAACTAATGCATGCATAAATATATAATACCACAACAGAGTATGATGGTAAAGTACTAAAAATAAAAAAGGGGGGAAATACAATATAGAGACCTGATCCTTTTACATAAAACATTTCATGATTTTAAGCATAATTAATCATCATAGTACAAGCCAAGGATCGTTAAGTCTAGTTTCTTGGAAGACTAGGTACATATAACATTAAACATGGGGCTAAAAAACTTCTTTATTTAATCTCCATAAAGAGCTTCTAACTTTCATTGAGCCCTTACATCCACATAAGGTACCCTGGGGAACACATGAACAAAGGGATGAGCTAAAAAGCCCAATAAGGGAATGAAAATAAGGATACATCTCAATCACATGAGTTAGGAGGAATGACATAAAGATATCCAAAGCATGAAACTTATAAAATCATTTAATATATGCATGGGAAAATATAAACATGGAATCATATAAATGTGGCAGAATCATAAATCATGTCTTTAGTATGGTTCAAGGATAATCACCAATCCCATTTCCCATTTTATTACGGGTCAAGGCTAACCACCAATCTCATTTCACATCGCATCTCATGAGACTTAACCTTACCCAATGCATTGGAGTGCTATCTAGGCGCACCCATCTCAACATTTTCATGAATATTCTTGCCACATAAATATTCTTACCACATATACAACCATATATAATCAACCATACACAAACATAAGGGTACCCATGGAAGTAAAATAGTCATATAACATGGTAAGTGGTGTAAAACATAAGTTAAAACATATGAGAAATGTATTTTAGAAACATTATCATTAAAACACTTTTGTACGGTTTTAAGGAAAATACTATAGAGCTTTTAAAATAGTAAAGAAGACATTATGTTATATAAAACCAGAATTGAAACAAGAAGGTTTTAATAATAAAAATACAGAATTTAAAAATATAATGGTGTCTTAAAACATAAGATAGATTCAACTTTAAATTGGGTAAAAGTTCAGGAAGTTCCTTTAAAACGAATGTGCTTATTGGGAAGTATCGAAGAGAGATTCACTTAAAATCATGTATATCCCAGAAAGATAATGAGAGATGGATCTTGGAACATGATTTTGGATCATATAAACATAATTTTGAAGTTATACATAAAAGAAAAGACAACAACATTTTGGTAAAAAGAAAGATAGAGCAACTCGAAGGAATAAAGGAAGTTTGGGTAGAATTCATCATGGTTTATTGGCATGGTATCGGGTGTAACTAAGAGGGATTGATGAGAGAGATAAGGAGTTTCTAATAACTTATAAAACATTATGGTAGTATTATGAAGGTTTATAAACATACTCCATCACTTGGTTTTTCACATAAAGGCATAGCATAGAGAACAATCTTGATTAAGAGTGAAATGGGGAGGATCCCTTACCTTAAATTCATTGGTGTTCTCCACTTGTTATTAACGACCTGAAAAAATAAATTAGTCTTATTAATTAATAATTATATAACCTCTTATATATTAAATTTATTTATTATAACCCTTTTTAGTTCATTAAAAATCTTTTTTATTAGTTACAAGGTTCAATTTAATTGTTTGGGCTCGTTTGTTTACTTGGCTTTAAAAGATCAGTTCACTTATATTCAAGTTTGGGTTATATTAAAGATAAAAGTGGTTGTACAGAATTGAAGTTATATTATTTAGTTCATATATAGGATATTACATGGTTTTAATTTTAATTAGTTTACTTAGAGTGAAGTCTAATTTTTATATATATAACCATAGTGATAACTGTTTTTGTTAATCGGTGGATTTGATTACAAAGAATGTGTTTTGCTTTATAACTTAATTCCATTTGTACCGAAGGATTTTAGAACCAAAAATAGGATATATTACATATATAATAATCTGTTTCAACCATAACACAAATGGTTTCATGACCATAATTAAATATAATAATAGAAATTGATAAACTTTTGTCCTTAAATGTGCTAAATTAGCACATCTCAAACAGTGCTTTCATTTCTTTCAAATAAAAGGGTGGGAAAAGGTGAGAAGATAATGAAATATACCACTAGCATGAAGAAATTCCAGTACATGTATGTTACTGGATTTATCATACTATTAGGTGAAGGTAGGTGAAGAAAGAAATAAAAAAGAAAAGAACTTAAAAGAAAAGAAGAAATTGGGAAGAGGAATTTACCTCTTGAGACTTCCTCCTTTGAGAACCTCTTAAGCGGAGAGGTTTTGGTATCTTGAGGAGGATGAGATATTTTTTAAATGGGGGAGGAACTTGGGGGGAGATTTGGTCAGAATAATGGCAAGGCACAAGGATTGAGAGGAGTGGAGAGAAGAGGGAGTGAAGGGGGGTTTTATAGTGGAGGAGAGGAGGGATTTCATAATATTATAATCATTAATTTATTATTTCTTCCCAAGACAAAGAATAGTAAGTCATCCATGACCAAGAATAGTAAATAAGGCATGTTAGTTCTGGATTTTGGTGCTTACATCACTTGTTATGTCAGGAATAGTGGGTTTTAATTATAATGTATTTATACGGTAAATTAATGTATTTTACTATTCACCAAAAATTCAAGTATTTTAGAAAAATACCAAAACTTTACCCCAACCATTTTTCAACGTGTAGAATCCAAAAATGAAGTAAATTTTTCAAAAATAATTTTCTAAATATTATTTATTTTATATTTAATTAAAATCATAATTTACTTAAAAAAACAGTTTTTAAAATTAAAACTAATTTTATAGTGCTTTCAAAAATTACGTAGGGTCTTATAAAATTATATAAAAAATATAAGACATTGATTTGATAATTAATGAATGAATTTTAATAAAATACCTTTTATTTTGAATTAATTAATTATAATTATTTATTTATGACTTACAAAATACCAAAATGTTTACTAAGGTCAAATTGTCACTTTCTAAGATGTCTAAATTTTATTTAATTATTCATGGGTAAGGTTAATCTTATGTTGGATGATTTAATATTCCTAAGGTTCGTATTACTATTCATAAGGGTTGTTTACTGTTCACAAGGGTACGCTACTATTCACCGAAAATTATTTTTTTTCATTAGACTCCAAAAATCATCTTGAACACAATTGTGTATGTCGGATTTTCAAAATTCCCAACACAGAAGTGACAAAATTATGTTTAAAGGTCACTTAGCACTTATTAGTTCATTAAGTTGTGTATTCATGTGATTTTATGACATATTTATAAGAAGGGAAATTCCATTGAAAAACTTTGGGTCGTTACATACAAGCCTAACCAAAATAATAATGAGTCCAACCTTCTCTAAGGTGGTCATAACTAACTACTAGCCACAAGATTCTACTAGAAGAAATGATTATTCCAAGATAATCCACTCAAATATCCATTCTATCAATAGAGACACTCTTCCAAGAGGTAAAGATCATTGGGCACCACCCAAGAAAGACCACTTCTCTCGTAATACCATGATACTCAGATAGGGGATCACACCTAGAACTGCTTTGGGAAACTACGAACCCAATATGAATCAACCCACAACATAGAGTATTGTATGACTATGATACCATGAACCCTACCAATATGGCCCACTATATGGAGGATCAACACCCTACTCAAGGAGGTCATGCCAATTCTATAAACCCCACATAGGTTATAATGATGATAGAGGATCACATTTCAGTCTAATAGAGGGAAATCATGAACTCTATTTGAGACTCATACTATAGAGGAGATCACAATCCTATGATGTGGATGTAATGCCACATTATACCCTTGAGGGAATAGACCATAGGAACACACTAAAACAAGACTGTTCCAGACTAAATAAACTAAGGTCGACAAACACCCTTGAAGGGGGTACAAGACATGTACTGAGGGTACATGGTGTATCTAGCTATCCCCGGAAATACCCCTATAGTAATGCCTAACACAACTTGTAAACCTCAATATACATGAAGTTTGAGTGAAACACATGGCATGTAAAGGTCACCCTAAACCCTTCCTATGTCATCTGGTCAAGCCCATATATCTCTGGTTATTCTCGTGTATGAGTACATGGTGTGTCCAAACCTTTGTACCCTAAAAGGTATATGTTGAGTCTCTAGGGAAGGTTCGTACAACATGTGACCATGTCACATAGCATGTGATATTTAACTTCAGCTAAAACCCTGGAACCATAGCCAAGGTGTCCCACATGGCATATAATCCTGAAATACACACTGTTTATCATGGAAGTTTTTATATTTATTGGGATATTACTATGTGTCTCCCTACGTGTTGTCGGAGCCAACACCCTCATAAGAATCTACCGATTTAGGGTCAGCTAATCCTTATCTTCATTTCTAGTGGGTATTTAGGTTCAAATCTGCTCAAAAAATTACTTTGAAAGTACATTCATCACCGCACATCAAAAATGAGAAGAATGGGTATCACAAATCCATATGATCTACCTTTGATCATCCATCATCATCATCACACATATATCACACCATCGATCATGAATCACACCTGTGATATTGATTTGTTATGTCGAATAATGGTCACATTATAATCAGATACCAAATATTCATTGAACCATGTTCCAAAATAAATTCCTATGATGAATGTGTGAAGAAATATGGGGAGACAAAATCCATAAAATAAGAGGAATGAACCTTAGCCTTTATTCATTTATCCTCAATCTATTTTTGTAGAAAAAGACATATGAAGAGGATAATATTTACAATGAAAAAAAATCCATCAATTTAATCTACCATTGATGCACAAATCAATTCTATTTGTAGAATTGATCCAAATTCGACCGATATAAAATAAAAATATGGAAATTTAGAAAACAAACATCATACCTAGAGTTTTGGATTGATCATTTACAAAGAATAGTTCTTTGTTACCATTGTTAATGATATGAATGAACTCTGCTGGTTTAATGATCCATGGTCCTAATCTGATCCATCATTAATTTACAAGAACTCTCTTCTCAAATAGTCTCTAAGTCTCTAGGGTTTAGTATCCAACCCTAGGAAAAACTCCATAGTCATGTATTTAAATAGGAATCAGGCCAGTGTGTTGAATAAAATGAATTAAATTATGTATTTTATTTATTTTATTTATTTTATTAATTGTGTTCCCATGAATTTTTTTTCACAAATTCCACATTCCAACAATTATTATGCCACACCTAGGGTAAAATCCACATTCTAAACTCAATGGTTCCCTAATATTTATTGATCTGGGGTATTTTTCATGATTTATTCCACTTTTTCAGTAAAACTGCATGTACATGATATTTAATATATTTGATATATTTTTAAAAAAAATCTGGGTACACTGGGCCTCATAATCACACACCATCATAGCGATTGGTCTTGAAAATAATACATATAATATCCAAAAATACATGGAAAATATGAGTTATTAAATTCTCTCCACCTTAGGTATTTTCATCCTGAAAAGAGAAAAAACAACTCAAAAAAGATGAGGTTACTGGGCTCACATCCTGGTATCCCACTCCCAAGTTCTCTCCTAAAGATTTTTTTTCTTTCACTAGACATGTACTTAGGGAATCGATCACCCATGAATGATCCTCTCCTTTCGATCCTTTATCTCTATTAGGTACTCAAAAAAGTTATCTTCATCCTTGATGTCCATATCACCCCAGTCAATAACATGTGATGGGTTGAGCACATATATTTTTAGATATGACACATGGAAGACATTGTGTACCCAGTACAACTATGATGGTAGCACTAAGAGGTATGCCACCTCTCCAAATATATGTAGTATCTAGAAAGGTCCAATTAATCTCAGATAAATATTTCCATTTTGTCCAAATCTTCTCAATCCATGATAGGGTGAGGCCTTAAAGAACACATAGTCTCCCTATTCAAACTCTATAGGTCTCCATCATTGGTAATAATAAGACTTATGATGGCTCTAGGTAGTCCCCATCTACTCCTGGATGACCTAAACCTTCTCTATAGTATCTTTCACTAACTTTAGGCCCATGAGTGTTGGCTCACCTGGATCATTCAAACAAAGTGGTGACCTACGCGGTCACCAATACAAGGGCTTTAATGGTGCCATATCAATGGTGGAATGGTAGATGTTTTTGTACGAAAACCCTAACAAGGGTATATGATCCTCCAAAATATTTCCAAAGTCCAAAATGAAATACCACAAAATGTTCTCTAAGATTTGAATGGCCCACTCAGTTTGGAAATCATTCTGGAGGTGAAACGCCATGCTTAAGCATAACTGATTCCCAAAGGCCTCCTAAAATCCTCTCTATAATCATGACATAAAGTGATCATTATAGTCTGAAACAATCATCAAGGGAACCCCGTATATTTAGACTATCTCTTGCATGTAGAGGTGTGCCACACTCTCTGATGAACTCTGATCTTGAATAGATTAGGAGTGTGCTAACTTGGTGAATTAGTCTACAATCACCTAGATGAAATTTTTCACCTATATATACATGGTAACCTCACCACGAAGTTCATGGATATCCCATACCACGTCCACTCTGGCACCTTAAGGGGTTCGGCTAAACCTACTGGACACTGGTGCTCAGACTTTAATTACTGAAAAGTGAGGCATCAAGAGATAAACTTTGCAACACAACACTTCATGTTTGGACACCAAAACTGACATCAGAGGTCTTGATACATCTTTTCTACGCTTAGATGTACCGAAAAATGGGGTGTATGAAACTTCTGAATCACATCCTCCCGCAATGTCAAAGATTCCATCATCCTCCATCTGAAAAGGATAGTATACTCCCCACCTTCATAATATTAATCAGGAGCATGTTTAGTGGTTATCTAAGTACCTAAGTTCTCATAGTCAGTATCTCCATGCTGAGAATCCCTAACATAATATAAAAGAAGTGGGGTAACAACCATCAAATGTATATTTTAAGCACTATACTTTTCCACTATGGAAAACTAAAAATAGTATATCTATTCTAACACCACAACCAACAACTAAGAACAAGATCTCATATAGAGAGCATCTTCCACCATGTTCCCCTTCTTAGAAGTATAGATAATGTTGAAGTTGTATTCCTAGAGAAACTCTATCCATCACCTATGTCTCAAGTTAAGATCCTTCAAAGAGAATATATACTTGATACTCTTGTGGTCATAGTATAAGATAAATTTCTCAACCATCAGATAGTGTTTCCACATATTCAATGCAAAGACCACCACTACTAACTCAATATCATGGGTCATGTAAAACTAATCATGTGGTCTCAACTAACATGAAGGAAATCACTGCCTACCTCTACATAAAAACACAACTCATCCCGGTCCATAAGGAATCACAGAAAACTACGTACTCAATACCCACCTCTAGAAATATCAAGATGGGAGCACTTGTCATCCTCTACCTCAGCTCTTGAATGTAATTCTGGAACCTTTCTGTCCACATGAAAAGCTACCCTTTTGGGTCAAAGATTCCTAGGGTGATTCCACTCTAGAGAAATTGGGTACAAACCTCTTATAGTACCCTATAAATCCAAGGAAACTATGCACCTTAGTAACACTCTTGGGTGGCATCCAAGCAAGCACTGCCTCAACTTTCACCTAGTCTAGTGCAACACCTGGATCTGAGATGACATGTCCCAAAAAGTGGACCTCTCAAATCCTGAAATTATACTTTGAGAGATTACCATATAGTCAGTTCTCTCAAAGTGTGTCTAGGATCATCGCAAGTGCCTCGTTTACTCCTCCTCATATGTCAACTATACTAGGATATCATCAACAAACACCACTATGAATAGGTCTAATAAAGGATGAAAGATCTAGTTCATGAGTCCCATGAACACCACTGGGGAATTAATCATGCTGAAGGGAATCACTAAGTACTCATAGTGAATGTAGAAACATCAAAATGCCATCATCAATACATCCTCATCCTATACTCATAGCTAGTGATAACTTGATCTGAGGTCAATCTTTGAGAACTGTCATGACCCTCTCAAATGATCAAAGAGTTCATCGATCCTTGGTAGTGGATTCTTATTATTTACAGTCACCTGGTTCAAGTGCCATTATTCTAAACATAACCTCAAGATCTTTTCCACCTTATTAGAGAACAACACTAGGGATGCCCTGAGGAAAACACTGAGTCTCACAAACCCATTCTCCTTCATTTCCTCCGACCACACCCTCAACTCACAAAACTCTACAAGATAATTCTGATATACTATTATAGATATTGAGGTTATCCCTAGATGTAATTCAATGAATAATTCTAGCTCTTGTTGGGGAGTTAATCCTAGAATATCCTCTAGAAATATGTCCTCATACTTAGCCACCATCATAATAAACTGGTAGCCCATAGAAACTACTGCTCTAAGAGTCATGCTAGACAACTGGTGAGTAGTCGGTTGTACTCTCATATTCCTAAGCCCAGCCTACTCTGCTAAGGTTTCATTTTCACCCACAAAGTAAAACCTCATCTCATCACTACATACACATAGTATCCTCCACCTAAAATAGTCAATTTGGGAATGGAATGTGTATAGCCATTCCATACCTAATATGAAATCATAAGGCTTCGTCACTGCCACAAAGAGATCCCATACAAAACTCTAACCTCCAAGAATTAGATCGCATTGTCTATAGAAGTACAAAATTGTTGATTCCTCTATTTATGGAGTCTCCAACCACAATGGTCAAGCTAATGGCTCAACTAGAATCTCTATGTCTTAAACCAAAGAAGTTGAAAGGAAGGAATGAATTAAACATGTGTCTATTAATAATTCAAATAGAGTATAAATGACACATATTGTACCTCGTATCATCCATGGATCCTCAAGGTCATAGGCCTCCATAACCTACATTTAGCCTCATCCCTGACCACCAACTCCCTATTCATGGTGTGGAACACCTGGGGGTGGTGATGGTAATAGTTTAAACCTATGACCACCACCTCTAGCTCTATCGGCCCATCTTCCACATCCACCACCCTACAAAAAACCCTTCTCCTACTTCTATCTTCACCTCAGCGATCCCTCGACCATCTCCTAATCAAATATACGACAGTTCGAACAATAATAAGCTAGGGGTAGCTAGACATTATAGGAGAAACACCACCTCTCTCTCAATTGAATCAATCCATCTGAAGAGTCTAGCACTACTGACCCTATATCCTAGGATCGCCTCCTGAAGCGTTTGACATGCTTGGATCCTTATGACTTTCATCAGTTGCATTCTACTGAGGTCTCAACTCTTGGGTGCCCATTACCATAACCCACTATCATTTCCTTCTCTTCTAGGAATCTCTCCATCACTAAGGCCCAATCAATCACCCCAGTATAAGTGGAAAAGAAAAGGGATACCACTGAATCTTATATGTCTCGGCATAAGCCTTACTCAAAGGTCTATGCTCTGAAAAATAGATCTTGGACCATATCCAAGGAGTAACATGAGATGTTATTAAACCTCACTAAATACTCCACCATGGTCAAACTTCCCTACTACAAATTTAGAATCTCTTTTATGCACACTAATCACAATGTGGATAGATAAAACTTATTCCTAAAGAGATGCTCAAATTCTGACCAGAAGAGAGTTGTCTTATCATGTGACTGGGTTACTAAGCTCCATCATCACCCAGTAGATCCCTGATGAAGACTCACCATGAGGAATTACATTTGATCTTTAGGTGTCCTCACAAGGTGGAAAACACGAGTGACTTTCTCTAGTCAGTCTTTAACCACCAGAGGTTCTGGCTCACCCTGAAACATGGGAGGTCACTATCTTTGTAACTCATGCAATGCACTCATCCTACATGCATCCTCTACTAGCACTTCCAATGCTAGATTCTACTCAATTGGTGGTGGTATATCTAGTAAACCTATAGGAGGTTCTATCTTTGATACAATACCCTATATAGAAGCATCGCCACTCAGTAGATCATCCTTGTGATCATACAGGGGAATCCTGACTAGTTTTCTATGTGAAGGAATCCTGAAATAAACAATATATACCACGGTCAAAGTGTATATCTGGGGAGATGACTCAAGAAGGAAATGAAAAACAAAACCCATTCATATATGATACATGTACCAATTTTTTCCTTGAAACCAATATCTACATATACCTAATAGAAAGATAGGTGATCAGAGTCCTGGTGTATGGATACGTCGGCCACCACACAAACACTAGAGTCTCTGGCCTAAAATTTAAACTCAAAACACTAAATTTTTTTCCCTAAACCAATCTCACTGACATCTGTCCATAGGTAGAACCGACTACTCTAGAACCACTATTTCCTAACTCTACCCACTGGGGTATGACCTATGACTACCTCATTCCATCCTCTAATAATCCATGGGATGGTGACTAGCACCGAGTAGACATGTCCCATAGATGGGAGGCATTATCCTAATGTACCTAGACACACACACACACATCTCTAAGCCCACACAATGATGAAATTTAAAAAAATTTAAACCAATTCATGCATACATCTATAATACCATAACATATTACAACACTAAAAACAAGAGGCCAAATAAGTTCCCAACAAAAACTGCAAAGAGTCCAACCTACTATAAGGGTGAGAACTATGATCAAATGAAAACTCCCCAAAGACACCTCGGTCTGTCTAGCTCAATATATGTGCCCCCTACTCTGCATCCTCTTAGGACACCTTCAAAAAGGGTCTTCTTATGCATAATACATGACACATATGAGAAGATCCTATTCGTGGGTGAGTATTACAATAACTAGTAGGATTCCCTAAAAAAATAAACATGAATCATATTTTCATCCCAATAAAAGGATATAAAAATCAATGTATAACAGAAAACACCCATATATACTTAGGAACGACACTGCACCACTATAAGGTCACAACCAACTTCTAGCCATAATATTCTTCTTGAAGAAACGCTCATTATGGGGTAATCTACTCCACAAGCCATGCTATCACTAGAGACATTCATACAAGAGTTAAAGATCATTGGGAACCACTCAAGAAATCTCACTAGTCTTAGAACACCATGATACTCTGATAGGGGGGTCATGCCAACAACTAATGGGGGAACCATGAACTCAACCTAGATCAACTCGCTACATAGGGGATCATATATCAATGATACCACGAACCCTACTGATATGACCTTATAGAGAGAGGATCAATTCCCTACTCAAGGAGGTCACACTAATTCCACAAACCCCTCCTAGGTTATAAAGATGATAGAGGGTCACACTCTAGTCTCACAGAGGGACACCAAAAACTCTATCTGAGACTCGTCCTCTAGAGGGAATAACAATCCTATGATGTGGATGTAATTCCATATTGTACCCTATAGGGAATGGAGCAAGGGAACACACTCAACCAATACTGGTCCAAAATAAAGAAACGAAGGGCTAAAACATCCATGAAGGGTGTAAAAGGTGTGTACTAAGGGTACACGGTGTGTCCATCTATCTTCAGGTCTACCCATGTGGTAACACCTCACACAACATGTAAATCTAAACATACATGGAATTTGAGTGAAAAAAACAGTGTGTAGAGGTCACCCAAAATCTTGCCCATTCCTTATGGTCATTCATGTATATCTCTGCCCTTGATCATGTATGAGTACACGGAATGCCTAGTACATAGTGTGTCTGAGCCCGTGTACTCCTGACCATGCCCATGTACCCTCCAAGGTACACGTAAAGTTGCCAGAAAAGGGTCACATGGCATATGACCATGTCACATGGTGTGTGACATTTAACTCTAACCAAAACTCTAGAGCCACATCCAGGGGGTCCCACACATCATGTAATCCTGAAATATACACTGTGTATAGCCATATTTTTCAGACCCATCAGGGTCTTCCCCTACATTATCCTATGTATCACTGAAGCCACCACCCACACCAGAATCTACATATCCAGGGTTGGCTGATCCCTTTCTTCATTGCTAGTTGGGATCTAGGTTTAGATCTTCCTGTAAAATTCCTTTGTCGAGCCATCTATTACGGAATGTCAAAACCAAGAAGAATGGGAACCCTAAATCCATCTGATCTGCCTTCGATCATCCGCCACCTTCATCACAACTCAATCACACCATCGATCATGAACCGCACCTATGATATAAATCTTTCATGCCAAAGAATAGTTGCGCAACAATTGGATACCCAATATTCATCGAACCACGATCCAAAATAAATTCATGTGATGAAAGTGCAAAGAAAATGGGGCAAAAACCACAATCCATAAAATTTGAGGAATGAACCTCAAACTTCATTCATTCATCCTAAATCTGTTATCTTAGAAAAAGAAATACGAAGATGATAATCAACACAATGAACAAAAACAATTTCATTAATTTAATCTATCATTGATGAATGAATCAATTTTATTCATGGAATGGATCCATGTTCAATTGGGAAAAAATAATGTGATGGAAATTCAAAAATAAAACATCCTACCTAGAGTTTGGATCAATAATTTATGAAGAATGGTTTTTTGTTTCTATTGTTGATGAAATCAATGAACGTTTTTGGCATGACGATCCACGATCCTGATCTGACCCATCATCTCTTGCCAAGAATGCTCTCCTCCAATGCTCTCTAGGTCTCCAGGGTTAAGAAAACAACCCTGATATAGAGTCTATAGTCATATATTTAAATATTAAGTAGGCAACTACAACAAATAAAATAAATTAAATCATTTAATTTATTTATTTTATTAATTATTCTCATGCAACAACTTTTTCACCAACACCATGCACCGATAAAGATTGTATTGCACCTAGGATAAAACCTGCATTCTGAATTCAATGGTGCCATCATATTTCTGATCCAAGACCCCATTCAGGTTTTATTAAAAAAATTAATAAAAATATATGCACATGATATTTAATATAATTTAAACATTAATTTTAGTAACATCGGGTCGCATAATTACATGTCGTCTCGTTGCCTAGTCTAAAAAACAATCCATATACAATCCAAAAATAATACAAGGAAAATCCATGTTATTAAAATAATACTAGTGTGTATACATGTTATTATTATCCTATATATATATAAACTCTTTTTCTGGTTTCCAGGAGGGCTTTGGTTATTGTGATGGATAGTACTAGCTCAGAGATTTGAGTTGATATAGTTGTTGTTACAATATTATTTTGGTATTGTTTTATTTTGGAGTTATTTGTATCTATTTTATATTCATACATTTTTTATTTTATTTCTTAGGATTTTAATATAGTTTTCTTATATGAAGTTTGGTGTAAATATATCATATATAAATAACCTTTATTTATATTTAGGGTAATGAATTACATTTGAGTGTTTTACACCATTGGTGATATTTTCTAACATGGGACCTACTGGGGGAATGACTTAGGGATCACTCTTTCTATTCCCTACTAGCTCGGTAGGGGTACCCATGGAGGGGGTCATGGTAGAGTGGGGCCTCAAAGGTTTTGGTTAATAGATAGGGTAGATTTTGGAGTTACGCACAGGTTAGTATTTGATAGGTTAGTAATGAAACTATATTATCCAAACCTAGTATGTGATGATAGAAATAAAGATCAGATAGGCGGCAAGATTGTAGAGTCATCTATGATTTAATGCAGGGACTATAAGATCACTAAATATATTAATCAAAGTGAAATTTTTTTCAAGGTAGATACCTAAGATAGGTACATGCATATTACTTACATGAGTTCTATTTTGAATGGGGTGGTTTTGGGAATAAATTAATAAATTAATTAAATGAATCTAAATAAATTCATTACTACTAGATTTTTGTGTTTCTATTTCATTTGCAGAGATTCTATTTTCTCATCTCTTGTATGTGGTCTAAGTTAGGGAGGTTCATTAGGAGAATCTTGTTGATAGTCATAAGGTCTAAAATTATTAGAATAATGAGAAATGGTATGAGATGTTATATGCCTTTCTGTATTAGATCCACGTGAAGTATGAGGGAAACATATCTAATACAGATACAAAGCACTTGTTGGAGGATTTTGGGATAAATTTTAGCTTGATTGATGCCCAATACAACCATTGGGTTCCCCTAGAAATTATCTATTTGAGGGTAGTAGTGCGTCAATGGTGGATGTTGTACTTTGGAGAGTGGGGGAGACCGATGTGTCATGGGCTAATTTCCAATATGAGTTTAATAATGAGTTCTTTTCAACAACGATGAAGGTAGTGGAGGGGTAGTAGTTTCACTTCCATAAATTGGGGTCCATGAGTGTTTATGATATTAGTATTAACTTTAAGGACCTCACATGGTTTTACCTTAATGTATTTCTAGATGAGGAGTCCTGAGCATTTATCTTGGAGGAGGTGTTGTGCCCCGCCCTTTATTTTGTAGTTTCCCGTTTACATTACCTATGTATTTGGTGATCAAGAAAAGGGAACAAGTTACGAGGAGTGTGTATGAGTGAGATGGAGCACCTCCAGTTGAGGGTAAGTAAGGACCTCCAATGAGCAAGGTGTTAGATAGAGGGTTATAGATGTCGGCCTAGTCTAGATTCAAATTGGTAGAGGGATAAATTTAGCAGTTAATTACAAATTTCTCAAGGCTTGGGGGTTCATGTGTGTCTACTAATAGATCCCCCATCTTGTGATTTTCTTGGTGAGGTTATGATCATTACATGTGTCAATTTCCTTCAGCCTCGAAGTGTCATTATGGTATAGGAGATCATTCCACCATCCAATAGCTATGATAATTTACCCTGAGGTAGTATTAATGTCTAAGACTTCCAATTTATGTTCAGCATCCTATTTTGTAGGCTTATGCTCATCCAAGGGGAGGTGGAGTTGATAGAAAGAATCACCAAGATGTTCATTTCCATTAGGGACCCAAGATAGAGTGTGGTCATAGAGGTTTTCATCAATAAATAAGAGGAACCAATTGAGACTCGATGCATATGATAGAGGCACAAGATCTAGAGTTCATTATAGGTATAAATAGCTTATCGTGTACCCCAATTTCTACTTTATGGGATTTCAAATATTTTCACTCCTTTTTTTCACCCATCGTGGTTTGAGAATTGGGACTAGATTTGGTGTGGCTTTGTCACGGCCCATCCCATGGGGCCTGTGCCGTGACATACCCCAAGCCCTCCTCCTGAAGGCCAGGGGTTGGTGACTAGTGTCGAAGGCATCAACCTGAAAATGGAAGTAATTTTCCTAAGTACCTATATGCACGCACACACAACCATTCCCCAAAGCTGGAAAAGTAAACACGCATGTCATTAAACAAACACTGAGTAAAAGTAAAAAACATAGGTCAAATGGGCCAAAATACAAACCCAACAAAGGATGAACTAAAAACAGAAAAATACTAGGATACTCTGATAGTTTCCCACTAGAAATCCCACCTGATGGGTAAGTATAGAGTAGCTATTGGAAGTGGTAGAAGCATGTCTCGCCTGCCTAACCTCACTGGGCATTTCCTGGTCCTGGGCCACCAAGTCCTCCTCCAAGTCATCGGTCATCTCCACCAGACACAACATGTGTGGAAAAAAGACCATGTAGGGGTGAGTAATGAAGTACTCAGTAGGGACCCTGAAACCAACTGGGGTCTCACAGAAATACACAAAGGAAATCACAAAAGGATGCACAAATATTAGAATCACTAGAGTCAGCTCGACAGAGGTATAACATAAAATATTGATAGAAAACCCAATAGTTGAAAACACTGAACATCAATTAATGCAAAGGCACTCATCTCAGATGAGTCCTTTAGGCTATCTAGGTTATCTAGACCTATTCAGTAGTTGATTCATGAAGTCTCATTGATAGTTGAGTCACGAAACCTCGCTGGGTAGCTGAGTCACGGAGTCTCACTAGTAGTTGAGTCATGGAGTCTCACTTGGTAGCTCAGTCATGAAGTCTCACTGCTAGCTGAGTCATGGAGTCTCGCTAGGTAGCTGAGTCAGGTAGTCTCACTGATAGTTGAGTCACAGAGTCTCTCTCGGTAGCTGAGTCATGAAGTATTGCTGATATCTGAGTCACGGAGTCTCATTGGGTAGCTAAGTCATGAATCCTCACTGGGTCAACTTACATGAAATCTTACTTAGAGGATTTCACAAGGATTTTCCCATAGCTTGTGTCCCAACGTCGTAGGCAGTGTGTCAATCAGACGCACGGTCTGAGAGATACGTCCCTTTTTGTAAATAGGGGATGTTTGTATCTGGGCCCGGTATGACTAGTTCAGACCAACCCGACCCGAGGTCCTGCATGATCTGACCCTTTCCTTCTGGCCCATTGGGCCTCATTGGACCTAACTGAGGTTGGTAGTGGGTCCAGTTCGCTTGGTCACCCAGTGACCCAAATTTATCCATCTTAGCCCGCACTGGAGGGTCGGTCTCCTTTCCTAGCTCAGGCCGCCATGTGGCCCGACTTTAACCTATCGACATGCTCTGCTAAAGCGTATCAGCTCAAAAATTTAGCTAGGCTACTCAGGGGTTAGGTCCAGACTGGCTCAGTCGGTGTGGCCCGGACCGGCTCGGCTGGTCCTGTTAAGGCATGTACGGCTAGTCAGTCGGCCGTCCCCATTGACAGCGCACAGCCCGCAGGCAGTGGGCCACTCCTCCTACACGGCATCAGGCTGGCACCATGTCCATCCATCTACCACAGCCTCTCCCTTCATCACGGCATGCACCAAGTGCATCGCCTCCACTGACGTAGTTGGTAAGAGCCGATTGCTCGTCCTACATGTGGTGCCTGAGGTGGCACCGCCTCTTGCCTACGGTCATCATCGCGCTGATGGTTCCACACCAACGGCACCTTCCATGGGCCACCAAGTCTGCTCTAGTGGTTTGATCATAGATCTGTCTATGCCTTCGGGCCTCTCAGGTAGCCTCCATCACTACCACAAACTCAGATTCTCCTTTTCTCCATTTTGAGGAAGTGGCCATGAAGAATGCACAAGCGGAGGGGATCGAGCATTGTTCATGTCGATCTGTGCCCTCCGCATTAGAAGTTTAAAAGCATAGGGGAGTCTTGGGATCATAGTTCCATAAAAAATAATTAAATCTTGTATATAAAACCCAAGAACGACACCCTCTTACAAGAACACATGATCTGTGGATCAACCTATTCATGGGTTGATCCGCGTTCATCATTTTAGAATAAAGAATGGGAAAATTGAAGCAACATAAACCCCTACCTAGGTCGGATCATTCTTTGGAAATTAACGGTGTCACTGCATTCACCTTTCTGCAATCCTCTGTTTATGGTCATTGGTCATTCATTGTTGGTGAAAATATATTCTAAGGGAGGAAGAAGAATCCTTCCACCGTTCGTCACTCCATGATCTGATATTTGGAGGTCATTGGATCTCATCATCGTCACCCCCCAGAGCTCCAGAGCAGAACCAAGATTGTGCCAACAATCCTGCGTTGTCGGCTTGGCCATTAAAGGATGAAATGTGAATCAGCATTTCAATTATGTTTCTATTACAAAGTGGTTACACTGTTTCATTTAATGAAACAGTGTATTTAGTTTCTCTTGGTTGGAAAACCATTTATTTTTAATGATTTGAAAACTCAAAAAATAAAATAAAACAAGTTTATTTTATTTTTAACTATTTCTTTAAAAATTATGAAAAATAATTTTTTCCCTCAACCCACGCTGGTCGAGTTTAGGTCAATTCTAAGTGAATCCCTCTGTTCTAAGTTCAATGGTTCCCTCATATTTTTAATCTGATTAGAGGTTTAAAAGTTAGAAAAACTCGATCGCACGTTTATTTAAATGAAACTTAAAAAAAGTTATAAAATTAACTTTCACCCTCAACCCGCGCTGGTTGAGGTTAGGCTCTGCCTAAGGGGAACATACCCTCATGAGCTCAATGGTACTCTCAGATTTCCAATAAGAGCTACCGTTTAGGAGTTATAAGGATTTTACAATAAAATAATTGTTAATTATTTTATTTACGACCAAAAACTAACTTCCATTATTGGACCATTCCATCCAATGTTATGATATGCCTAAAGAAAGAATACCCTCACGAGCTCAACAGTAGTCTTAGATTTTCAATTCGAGTCACCGTTCGTGGGTTATAATCATTTCAAGAATAAGATAATTTTATTTAATTATTTTATTTACGGTTATGCCATTTTCAGGTTTTGTCATTGGAGGCCTGCACCGACTAAACTTAAGTCACGCATAGGGTAAACTCACCATCCTGAACACAACGGTGCCCTCAAATTTATAATCCAAGAACCTATTTAAGAGTTATTCCACTTTTTTAGGAAAACTACTCATGTTCATTATTTAAAGCTTAACATTTTTCAACAGATCATTTCAAGCACTCCAGGCCTCAGAATCACTCATCGTCTCAGCACCTGGTCTTGAAATAATTCCATATAATAAAAAAATACATGAAATTTCTGAGACATTACATTACTCCCCTATTTTTGGGCTTTACATCCTTATGATCCAAAACAAGTGTTAAATAAACAAATGGGGGTACTGAGCACAAATCTGAGTCTCCCGCTCTCATGTGATCTCCTGGAGATTCTTGTGATGCCACTGAACATGCACTAGAGGAATCGACCTCCCATGAGGACCTGCTCATGTCAATCATCTATCTCCACTAGGAATTTTGCAAACATCTCCACATCATCAATGTCCAGCTCGCCCTAGTCGATGACGTACGATGGACCATGCACGTACCTCCTCAGCTGCAACACATGAAAAACATCATGCACCTGGTGCATCTTTGGGGGGAGAGCTAGGTGGTACGCCACCTCTCCAACTCTGATCATAATCTGAAAAGGTTCGATAAACCTTGAAGATAACTTGTCGCCCCTGCCAAATCTCTGAAATCCCCATCAGGGTGAGACCTGAATGAAAACATAGTCTCCCTACTCAAACTCCAAGAGCCTTTGTCTCATATCTGCATACGATTTATGTCTGCTCTTATGTAGTCCTCATCCGCTCCTGGATGATTTGCACCTTCTCATTGGTAGCCTGTACCAACTCTGGACCCATGAGTGTTGACTCCCCTAGGTCTGTCCAGTATAGAGGTAATTTACAAGGCCGCCTGTACAAAGCCTCAAACAGTGTCATACCAATGGTGGAGTGATTGTTTTTTTTGTATACAACCTCCATAAATGGTAGGTGGTCCTCCCAACTATGACCAAAATCAAGGACAGAAGCACAAAGCATATCCTCCAAGGTCTGTATGGTATACTCCGTCTGACCATCAGTCTATGGGTGAAAGGTTGTGTTCAAGCATAGTTGAGTCCTAAATGCCTCCTATAATCTCTTCCACAACCGAGATATAAGGTGTGCATCACAATCTAAGACTATCGTAAATGGGACTCCATAGAGTCAAACTATCTCCTACATGTAGAGGCATCTCAAGCCCTCTACTAAACTCTACTCTCAAATGGATAGGAAGTGGGCTGAATTGGTGAGTCGGTCTATGACCACCCAGATGGTATCGTGAAATGAACTCATCCACTACTTTCTTCATCCATATACACCATTACTGATGTCAGAGATCCTGATACATCTTTTACACTCTAGGGTGTACCGCCACGGTGGGTATAGAACTCACTCAAAATATCTTCTCGCAACGCCACTGGTACTACCATGTTCCCTTTGAAAAGGATGACGTGCTCTCTACCTATCGAAAACTCATCAGGTGTCTGTCTTGAGGATAACTGAGTGCATCGGGCCTCATAGATGGCATCTCTGAGTTGTGCCTCTTTGAATCTTTGTAAGAGTGGAGGGGAAATAGCCATTGAATGAAGAAAAGTTGTCTCTTCTCTATCCATAGGGATATTTGAAGAAAGGTCAACAGATCTGAGGCCTCATTCAGTAGCTGTGAATTGGGTCTTCTGTTGAGGTCATCCTCTACCACGTTTTCCTTTCCAATAGTATAGACTACTTTGAAGTCATAGTCCTGGAGGAATTTTATCCATCGTCTCTATCTCAACTGCCGAAAATCCTATGGGCACCTTTTCATCCATGAAAAAGGCTACCCATTTTAACTAGTTGATGTGCCCATCGACCCTTTGGTAGTGGGTACTTGTTTTCCACAACCACTTGGTTAAAGTAATGATAATCCACATATAACCTCAAACACTAGTTCTTACTAAGCCCTTCCTCTAAAATTCCCCCCACCTACTCCCCCTGCTTGCGAAGCTCTATGAAATCCCTCAGATATATTGATGCTGGTATCAGTTCCATATCAGGGTGTAGAATGATGCAGAAGTCCCTCTCCCTAGGGGAGGTAATCCTGGAAACATCCTTTCAAAGGACATTCCCACACTCCACCATTACTATTGGGAACTGAAAACTCAAAACATTCACTTCCATGAGGGTAAGGATGTCCGACTCAAGAGTGATCAGCTACACCCTCGTATGCATGAGTTTATCACGTGCTTCCTCGGTTTTTCTTTTTTTATTGACCAAGGACAACCCCATTCCAATATTGCAGATATACCACATAATTTTTCCTAAAACAGTCAATTTGAGCATGAACTATGGATGACCAGTCCATACCCAAACTAATGTCGCAAGGCCTCGACGCTTCCACCAAGTGGTTCCAACTGAAACTCTCTCCTCAAGGCTCAGATCAAACTGTTAGCATAAGTGTGATTATTAAGTCTCATCCCATAGGTATCTGTAGACATAAGGATCAAGTTAATGGTTTAATTGAAAACACTAGGTCTTGAACAAGATTCGTGACAAGAAGGAATGATTAACACCTATGTCTATTAATATAGAATCTAGTGGCAGACACATACTATACCTTGAATCATTCCCGGAGCCCTCGGGTCATACTCCTTGACATCATGCAGCTACTCCCTTCCCCTATCCTTAAGTTCCCTGATCCTAGTGTGGACCACTTTGGGGTGGTGTTTGTAACATGTAGAAATGTATATCACCTCTTGATGCTCTCCTAGCTCCTCTGCCACATTTATCGTCATGTAGATTCATTTGTTCCTATCACTTCCTCTGCCCTAGTGGACCATCCACCATTTCACTGTTAGCATGAAGGGCTTGAAAATCTCTAGAGAGATGTCCCCTACCATCTTTTGAAAAGCATTACCTCTTCCTAGGCTGGCTGGACACACCTAGTGAGCCCTGAGCTATAGACCCCCTGCCTTGGGACCTCTTTTTGGAACGTTTCACACGTATAAGTATCTAAGACTGAATTCGGCTTCTTGCTTTCCCACTACTGACATCCACTGGTTGTATATACTCAACCAAAGGACTTCTAACCATAAAGGTTCTTTCTAGAACCCTAGCACAAGTAGGAATTCATAAAATAATAGTGCTAGCTTAGATGTCCCTAAACACACCTTGCTCGGAGGTCTGAGCCCTGAAGCACTAGTCGTATCGTATTCATCAAGTACTTGGAAAAGTTGGCATGCCTCGATGAATACTCAACTACTGACATGTCATCTTGTAGAAGATCTTGAGCACACATACCCCTTAGATTTTATGGAAAGATCCATTTATCTGAGAAAGGTTCTCAAGATCTGTCCATGGAAAATTCACCTCATTATAATATCAGGTAATATAAACCTTTCCATCACCCTGTTGAGCCACATAGAAGGCTCACTGCTAGGACCACCATCTGATCTAATGGTGCCCTTGCTAGATGGAAACTTGGTCACCACCTCAAGTCATTCCTTAGCTACCTATGATTTGGGCTCACCTCAAAACCTGAGGGGTCTCTCTTGCTGAAACTCGTGTAAGGTGATAAACCTACATGTGTTTTCTACTGGTAGCGCCAGTAGTAACTATTAACCAACGGGTAGTGGTGTCACTGGGACACTTCCTGAAGGTACCATCTCAAACAATGGTCCTTATACCGAAGCCTCATCACTCTGTAGACCATCCTCATGGTCACACACTAGAATCCTAGATGGGTGTCTGTGTGGAGGCATCTTGAAAGAGAATCAAGATGAACCACAATCAATTTATTATACCCAGTGAGATGAATATAAATCAAAAATATCATGTAAAAACACGTAAAGATGCATGCGACTAGTGTTTTAATGTACTGGGTTAGAAAATAGAATTCAGGGTCCTAGTGTATGGATACATTGACTACTGCACCAACACTGGACTCCCTGTCCTGAAATCCAAACTCGAAACACTTAACATTATTGCCCCATCCAAATTTACAGACTCTTAGTTCTTCCAGTAGAACCGACCACCTCTGATACCACTTTTTCACAACCCGTTCTCAGGGGCACATGTCGTGACATACCCCAAGACCACCTTTCGAAGGCCAGGGGTTGGCAACTAGCGCCGATGGCGTTAACCTGCAAATGGGAGTCATTTTCCTAAGTACATGTATGTACACACACACAACTGCATCCCAAAGATGGAAAATTAAACATGCATGCCACTAAACCACTGATTAAAAGTAAAAATTGTTGGTCAAATGGGCTATAATACAAACCCAACAAAGGACAAATTGAAAACAGAAAAATATTAGGAAACTCTGATAGTCGTCCGCTGGAAACCCCACCTGATGGTTAAGTATAGAGTAGCTGGCAGAAGCCATAGAAGCACATCCCACATGACTAACCTCACTGGGAACTGCCTGGTCCTGGGCCACCAAGTCCTCCACCAATTCATTGGTCGTCTATACCAGACAAAAAATGTGTGGGAGAAATCCCATACATGATTGAGTAACGAAATGCTCAGTAGGGACCCTAAAACCAACTCGGGTATCACAGAAATCCACAAAGGAAATCACAAAACAAAGCTCAAATATTAGAGTCACTAGAATTAGCTCGACACAGGTATAACTTAAAGTGTTGATAGAAAAACCAATGGTTGCAAACACTAAACATCAATTACTGCAAAGTCACTCATTCCTAATGAGTCCTTTAGGCTAGCTAGGTCACCTAGACCTATTCAATAGCTGAGTCAGGAATTCTCACTGATAACTGAGTCAGGAAGCCACACTGGGTAGTTGGGTCACGGAGTCTCACTGGTAGATGAGTCGCGGAGTCTTACTAGTAATTGAGTCCTAGAGTCTCTTTGGGTAGCTAAGTCCCAAAGTCTCACTGGTAGCTGAGTCACAAAGTCTCACTAGGTAGCTGATTCATGAAGTCTCGCTGCTAGTAGAGGTATGGAGTCTCGCTGGGTAGTGGAGTCACGAAGTCTCGTTGATAGCCGAGTCACGAAGTCTCACTAGGTAGCTGAGTCATGAAGCCTCACTATTTCAACATCCATGAAATCTTACTTAGAGGGTTTCATAAGGACCTCCCTGTCACGTGGGTCCCAATGCTGTAGACGGCGCTTCAATCGGACAGACGTTCTATAAGATACATCCCTTTTTGTAAACAGAGGTCGGTTGCGCCCGGGCCTGGTCTAACTAGTTCGGACCAACCTGACCAACCTGACCCAGGGTCCCGCATGACCCAACCCTATCTGTCTGGCCCATTGGGCCTCACTAGACCTGAACAAGGATTTTCACGACCCATCCCCTAGATCCCATGAAATGACTACCCCAAGCTCGTCTTCCATAGTCTAGGGGCTGGCGACTAGCACCGAAAGGTGTATTTACTAAACCGGGAAGGAATTGCCTTTATAACCTGTAAACACACACAACCAAGCACACAGTAAGATATGAACACAAGTAAACTGGGTGTGTACCATAAGAAAAAGAGGTCATAATACAAGCCCAACTAGAAAGTACAAGAAAACTGAAAATTACAAGTAAACTGAAACAACTCCTGTGAACTCCCATCAAGGATCCTACCTAAAGGGTAGGTATAGCTCTCGAACGCTTGTCTCTACGATATGACTCATCTAATGTCCACTTTCAAGCTACCTCTAGTCCTGGTACTCTCTTCCTCAATCAGCGTTGTCCGTCGTCTGCACTAAACACAACAAGGTGCGGGCATAGCCCGTGTAGGGGTGAGTATAACGATACTCAGTAGGGACCCCAAGACCCTTGAGGTCTCACAAAAATCCACAAAGGATAAACCACAAGCATGAAAACAACTGACAATCCTACTTAGGTATATTCCCATACATATACCTAAGTTATCAAGTATACTCATATCATTCATGAGGAAACACAAGGCCCAACTCATTAGCCCAAAACTCAACTGTTCCACGAAGGAAAGAATACCATGAAGGTAACACCACAAAGGTAAGTACCGCAAAGGTAACTCCACACAAAAGAATATCACAAAGGTATCACCACGAAGGTAAGTACCACAAAGGTACGCCACACAGAAGAATACCAAAATGGTATCACCATGAAGGTAAGGACTCATCTCACACCAGGTATAATTGTGGTATGGTAGTAAATATGATTAGATGTAACTACTGAATCATCGTACTCTGTTAAGAGGCAGACCCACATAGGATCCTAAATCATCAGACACACGTAGGATCCTAGTATAGTAGACCCATGTAGGATCCTAGTATAACTGACCCACGTAGGATCCTATAGTAGTCCCACATGGATTTACTATAGTGGATCCAAGTGGGACTCTCGAACACAGACCCACATAGGATCCCAAAACACAGACCCACATAGGATCCCTTTCTCATGATACAACCAGCTACAGGGTTCCCGCACTAAGCTCACTTGATTCTGATAGGGTCCACTCCTCAATCCACAATTCAATACTCTAACTTCCACAAAGTCCCAAAAATAATTATCCCAAAGTACCTCTATGAAAAAGGGGTATCAACGCAACAAATGGTGCGTCAATCGGATGTCTGGTCTGTAAGTTATTTCCCTTTTAGTCCCAAGGTCCTGGTTGGATTCATGTTTGATCCAACCCAACCATACTCCAACTTTATCCAAAACTCAAGTGGGGTATACCAAAATTACCGTCTTAATCCAAGGTTTTCAGCTCCACAGACGGTTCATCAAACGGACGCTCATAGATCAAGTTATGATCGAAAGACAAAAAAGGGGTCGAAGTTGGTCCGGGTCTGGTCCAACCCGGTCGGACCAAACCGGCCCTTCCTGGGTCCGGCCCTGAGTCTGACCCAGCCCGCAGCCGGCTGAACATCTAGCCCTCCTCCGTGGCACAGTCGCGTACCGCGCCACCACCGGTGGCTGGCAGCGAACCGGCCTCCCTCCTTCGTCGTCGCGGCCTCGTGTCATGGCTCTTGCACACCGGTGGCACAAACTCGCGTTGTCACCTCCCCTTCACGCAGTCGGTCATGCGCCGGCCATCGCCTCTACTCTGTCGCGGCCCTCCACCGGTGGCGCTATTGTGCCTTTGCCATCTTCACAACCGGCCGCTGCTCTCAAGTCCTATCGGCTCTAGTTGCTAGTACCATTCATTGTCCTCCTCCATCGCGATGAATGCATCAAAAACCACAAAGGTTGCAGAGTGTTCGGGCCGTGTTCCTTTGGGCCTCACCCTCCACATTAGAGAAGTAGAAAGCAACTCATGGGGAGAGATTCAACATAAAAGAAATTAATGAAGATCAATCAAATCACACCCCTACCTTGTCATTCATTGGAGGAGTCGAGAGGTAGAAGATGAATTCATTGAAGAACGTCGGTGTTTGTTGCTTCTGTAAAGTGCTTCAAATCCGGGATCAAGCGTCGTCCTTGTTCTTCGATTCTGGAGGTCTTTCTTCATTAAATAATGTTCTCCGAAAGCTCTCCTCTCCTTTTCCCAAACTTTCTTCCTACAAGAGGTGTGGTGCCAATTTAAAATCTTAGAGATTAATTTAATTAAAGTTGTACATTAATTAAAATTAGGGTGGCACAGTCAATTAGAAGAAAACCAAGAGTCACCACCCTCATTAAATAGGGAGTTCAAGGGTGTTGGGTGGTCCCCACCATTAATTTCAAAATAGGGGTTTTAAGCTCGGGTGGTCCCCACCACTGAACATTTAAAAAAAAGAGGTTATAAAAATAAAATAAAAGTTGTCCTTTATTTTATTTTTATTTCCACAAAAAACACGAAAAATAACTTTCACCCTCGTCCTAATGTTGTCGAAGTGAAAGTATCCTTAAGAAAATATTGGTGCTATGAGTTCAACGGTGCCCTCAGATTTCAATTCTGAGCACCAGTTCAAAAGTTACAAAAACTTGCTCGCACGTTTACTGAACTTACCTGAAAAAAAGTTCAGAAATTAATTTCAGGCACACCATGTCTCGGAATCACGCGCCATCAATTTTTGCAGACTCTTAAAATTCTCATATAATTAAAAAAATTACATGGAAAATCTGGGTCTTTACATTCTCCCCACCTCAGGACTTTGCGTCCCTGAAAGCCACATTACAAAAACTAGGAAAACAAGTGGGGGTACTAAGCATGAATCTGAGCCTCCCGCTCCCATGTGCTCTCCTGGAGGTTCTCATGCTGCCAATGTACACGCACCAAAGGTATCGATCGCCCACAAAGGACTCTCTCTTGTCGATCCTCAATCTATACTGGAACCTACGTAAACGTCACCCCATCGTTGATGTCCAGCTCTCCCCAGTCAATGATGTGTGAAGGGTCATGAACATATCACCTTAGCTAGGATACGTGGAAGACGTTGTGCACCCAATGTAGCTGAGGTGGAAGAGCTAAGTGGTAAGCCACCTCACCAACTCTATTAAGGACCTGAAAGGGTCTGATGAACCTCGGAGATAACTTGCCGCCCCGGCCAAATCTCTACAAACCTCATCGGAGTGAGACCCATATAAAGACGTGGTCACCATCCTCAAACTCCAGAGGTCTCCATATCCTATATACATAAGACTTCTTCTTTCTTTGTGCAGTATTCATCCGCTCCTGAATAATCTGCACCTTCTCCATGGTATCCCATACTATCTCTAGTCCCATGAGTGTTGACTCTCTTAGGTCAGTCCAGCACAAAGGAAATCTGTAAGGTCGACCGTATAGATCCTTGAATGGTGTCATCCCAATGGTGGAGTAATAATTGTTGTTGTATGAAAACTCAACCAAGGGAAATTTATCCTCCCAGTTGCGACCGAAGTTGAGGACCCAAGAACGCAGCATGTCCTCGAGGGTCTGAATGGTCCGCTCAGTCTGGCTATCCGTCTGAGGATGGAAGGAGATTCTCAAATGAAGTTGTGTCCTAAAATCCTCCTACAACCCATTCCATAGCTAGGAAGTGAAACATGTATCAAAATCAGAGACAATCGTCGAGGGTACTCCATGTAGCCACACAATCTTCTACACATAGAGGCATCTCAAGCTATGTACTAAACCCTGCTTTCTGATCAGTAGGAAGTGGGCCGACTTGTTGATTCGGTCGAAGATCACCAAGATAGAATCATGACCCTTGGATGTACGTGGAAGTACTGTCATGAAGTCCATGGATATCATATCCCACTTCCACTCTGGGACCTCTAAAGACTGAACTAAGCTTGATAGTACCTGATGCTCCACCTTCACTTACTGATAAGTGAGGCATCGAGAGACAAAATCTGCTACTTCTTTCTTCATTCCTGACCACCATTGCTGTCGTCGGAGATCCTGGTACATCTTTTTCACTCCTGGATGTATCGCTAGAGGGGATGTGTGGAAATCCCTCAAAAATTCCTTATGAAGTGACACTGGTACCATGGTATTTCCTCTGAAGAAGATAGCGTGCTCCCCACCCTCAGAAAATCCATCAGGTGTCTCTCATGTGGATATATGAACACGTTGATCCTCGTAGTCAGTGTCCCCACGCTGCGCCTCCCTAACTCGCTGAAGAAGTGAGGGAGTGACTGTAATAGACTAGAGAAAATCTGCTCTATCTCATTCCACAAAGGATATCTGCAAAGTGGCCAGTTACTCCGTCACCTCACCTAGCAGTTGTATACCAGATCTCATGCTAAGAGCATCTGCTAAAATGTTCCTCTTCTTAGGAGTATAGACTATATTGAAGTCATAGTCCTGGAGGAACTCAAGACATCATCACTGTCTCAGGTTCAGGTCCTTCTGGGAGAAGATATACCTGAGACTTCAGTTATTAGAATAGACAGTAAAACGCTCACCCATCAGATAGTGCCACCACATCTTCAAATCCAAGACCACTACTGTTAACTCAAGGTCATGGGTAGCGTAGTTATTCTCATGTTGTCTCATCTATCGAAAACCATATGTGATAATTGCTCGCTCCTACATCAGGACACATCTGATCCTGGTCCCAGATGAATCATAGTAGACTATGTACCCAACACCCTCCTCTGAAAGCCTTAAGATGGGGGCACTAGTCAGCCTCTGCCACGGATCCTGAAAACTCTGCTGGCATTTCTCCAACCACACGAAGGGGTTCCCCTTCTTCTCCAACGTTGATAAAGGTACTGCAACTCTGGAGAAATCTGGCACAAACCTCCGGTAGTATCCGGCCAAACCTAGAAAACTATGTACCTCTATCACACTCATGGGTGGCTCCCAAGCAAGTACTACCTCAATATTCGCTGGATCCACCGCAACTCTAGCCTATGAGATGACATGTCCTAGAATGTGAACCTCTCAAATCCAGAACTGGAACTTCAAGAGCTTACTATAATGACAGTTCTCTTAGAGTGTGTTCAGAACTATCTTTAAATGATAAGCATGCTCCTCCTCAATAGCCGAGTAGATCAGAATGTTGTCGATGTAGACTACTACAAAGAGATCAAGGTATGGCTAAAAGATCCTATTCATGAGTTCTATGAACACTACTGGAGCATCGGACACGCCGAACATGTAACACCCCAACCCCAGTTACCCAGATTCGGTGCATTATTAAATAACATTGGCATGATCACAAAAGATAAATTCTATAAATACCAATTAGTTTAGTATCCTTGGAATCACTAGATACATTGATAAAGTTTACATTACTTCATAAAGTGAAAAACTACAACAACATCTTGTCTCTATAGACCACACTCATATCCCCTCATACTATCCCTATAGTTCATTTATAAAATACTTCTTCATATCCTGGGAAAAATAAAACATAGAAAGGGGTGAGCTCAGATGTCCAGTAAGGATAACAATATAGCGGAAACATTCATAAATAGCCATAAAGATTTAAGGCAATGTATAACTAAAACAAAAGCCTTTTAAACTTGAACTTCAGCATAATATGGAATAAATAAATTGAAATAATGTCATTTACTTATTCACATAAATTTTCTACTAGTCTAATAATCACATGCAATATCAATAACCACTTTTATAATGATGGAATGCATAATGCCAGACTATCATAACCATATAGTCAAGGCCTTGTGCCAAGACTACAAATAAGATTTTGTCAAGGCCTTGTGTCAAGACACTAGTTTGTCTCATGAGACCTACCGATGCATCGAGGAGCTATAGTGGGCTCCACCCGTCACTTATTAAGTCCAATGCATTCCTTATATTAATAGGTTTAAACATAACATAAACATTTGTATTAAAACTAGCATATGAAATGTCAATACTTTACCCATAAACCATGAATGGTATAAAAATAACACATCCACAGTCAAACATATCACAAAAACCTTCAATACAATATGGAAGATTTGTATCATAATAAATCAACTTCAAAACAAGTTTAAAATCCAATAAATAATTTTGACATAGATGAAAATGATTTGAAAAACTATTTGAGAGAAATATCCTTTTTTCATAAAAACATTTAAAAGTCACAAAATTTAGAAAGGAAGACATTTAAAGACATTTTTGAATCAAAGTGTCTCATACCACTTTGAAACTTTTGAAAGTATTAACATTTTAAAACATTCATGTACATATAAATAAATACTTAAAACCATTTTGAAAACATGAACATTAATGAGAATGATTTAAAAGAATAAGTATTTAAAACATTTAAAATAATGTTTTAGTAAAAAGTTCCTTAAAAATAATCCCTTTGAAAACTTTTTATGAAACATGGACATGGATAATAAATATGTCCCAGTAGATACTTACGTAAAAACAACCTCGGATAATAATGAGATTTTAAAATAAACCCTTACATTGTAATTTTCCTTAGTTGATGGTAGGTTAACCTCCTGTATAATGGTGAAATAATTGTTATTAAATTATTCAATAATCATATACATTAATATGATATCATATATGATCTTTTAACATTACTTTCTTAATAATATCTTAGTATTATCGTCATTTTGGGTGTTAACTTACTCGTTTTCTTTTATATGTTTTGTTACATAAGTCGTGTTTTTTATGGATAGGTTGTATCTTATTCATATCCAGAATGATATAAAGTCCTTAAACGTTATTTTTAATCATCAAATGAGAATTGGACTTGAATGGATACGATGGGGAATGAATCTTATCGCGTTCGTGGAGACGGTAGTCCGTACGTACGCATGAGCGACAATATCATTATTTTGATATTAAAATAATATATAATTGGATGGTGTATCATATATAAAGAATAATTATCATGTTATATTTATTATTTACATGAATTACACATCATTATTATACCCATCCAAATAATAATTTATTGAATAACAATTACACCACGACGTGGAGACAGTAAGTCGTACGTACGCATGTATGGTGACATGTCATTCAAGGGATGGATAGAATAAAGAATATGGTTGTACCATATTTATAATAACATCACAGTATATAGAAAATATTTCAGTTATTATTTTATAATGTAAATAACAAATAAAGAAGAAGTGGAAGAAGAAAGGAACTTGAAAGAGGGTGGTGAAAGCATTACCTCTTCTTCGGGTTCTTCCTTTTGATTTGATCAAAAGGGCTCCTTAGTTTGGCTTTCTGATCAAACTAAGGCCTCTAGGTTGAATTTAGGGAAGTTGAGAGAATATTTGGTCAGGGTTTGGCCGATTTAAAAGGCTTTTAAGGTGTGAAATTGAGAGAAGGGGGAGTGCCCTTTTATAAGAGGGGTGAGGGCACCTTAGGAAAAGTTAGAAATATTATTTTATAATAAATTCATATTCGGTTTATAATGGCTCCAAGGTGGATTATTTAAAGTTTAGGGTTGGTGTAGGTCTAAAACCTTTCAAAAAATATATTTTAGATAGGTTTGGGTTACTATATTAACCTTATCGTTTATATTTAACTCTTAGTTAAATAGTTTAACATTTACCATGTCTCTTTGTATTTTTATATTATATGGTTAATAAACTTACTATAACAAGCCAAGCGAACCCCAATTAGTTCATTATTAATATATATAACTTTATCTAAGTCATTTGGCTGAACCTTAGATTTTTAGGAATAGAATATCAATTAATAATATAATATTTGTTTTAAATACTCCTTTATGTCAATTTTGACACTATTTAATAATTGATTTTTGTTAAAGTCTTAAAAACTTTATTAATTCTAAAAAAATTAATTTAGGAAATCCTCACATGTCATATTAACCTAGAAAATTTTTTTAATTCATAAAAAGTCTCAAATTACATTTATTTGGATATTTATAATATCAATTATTTTAATATTTCATTAATTAGGTAATTACTGCATCACCATTGTGTCATAAATAAATTAAATTATTTAATGTATAAAAATTATAAATAAAATACCATTATTTAGGAAATATTTTTATCTTTATAATATTTATAATTGAATGTATCTTATGTATAACCCTATATTAAAAATGTTTTAGTTATTAAACTTTGATTTTAACTCTTTTAACTCTTCTTTGAATTAAATAATAATAAATTTCCTAATCTAATCCAAGTGGACCAAAGAGGTTCATATTTTATTCCTAAGGTTGTTTTTGGTTGAATTATACTTATCCAATAGAATTAGGACATGTTTTAGGGTAAAAATAATATCATTTTTATCTTTAATTACCCTATTTACTTTTAACCGTGGTAAATAAAAGTAAAAATTTACTATTCACCAAAAATTATTTTCATCTCATTGAACCACATTTTACTTACTGATATCAACCTTGTCTCTCAGATTTTTTAAATTCCAGTCACAGAAGTGGTAAAATTAAGTTTTGTGAAAATTTGCAAAATCTCCTAGAAGGTGGGTAAAAGACGGTGAAAAGTTCAATAAAATTTTTATATATCTAAAATTAATATAAATTGACTCCGATGAATTAAATTGAACTTATATAGGTATTATATATATATATATACCTAAAATAAATTTAAATAAAATAAATAATTATTTAAATTTAAAGTCGGTTTTAACTAATAACTCGGTGTTTTTCACTATTCATCAAAAATTGAAAGTTTTTAGAAAAATACCAAAAATTCACCCCAGGCTAATTTCAATATTCTGAATCCAAAAATAAAGTCCATTTTGAAAAATAAAATTTATAAAATTTCAAAAAGTGGGTATTACTATTCATAACGACTAGTTTGATTGGTTGTGGTGTGTGGTAGAACTCGAAGTTGCGTACAACACACGCTACTGTATTATTCAAAGAGAAGTGTACCATGGAAGCTTGGGGTGTTACATTCTCCCCTCCTTCAAATAATTTCGTCCTAGAAATTTCTAGAATACTACCGCATGAAAAGAATCGGGTGGTTCTTCATCATAAGTTCCTCAGGTTCCCATGTTGCCTCTTCCATCTTATGGTTTCTCCATAGAACTTTTACTAGACAAGTCGTCTGGTTTCTCAGCACTGATTCTATTGTATCAAGAATATTGACAGGCTCTTTGCAATAAGACAGATCGGGTTCCAGTTTTAATTCCTCATGGGTGAGTAAATGTGTTGGATCAGGCATGTATTTTCTCAACAGTGATACGTGGAACACATTGAGAACTTTGGAGAGACTTGGAGGCATTGTCAAACGGTAAGCTACAGCCCCAATTCGTTCTAGAATTTCGAAAGGTCCGATGTACCTGGAACTCAATTTTCCCTTCTTACTGAAACGTATAACTCCCTTCCATGGATATACCTTCAAGAAAACATGATCTCCTACCTGAAATTCCAAATCCTTCCTTCGGTTATCAGCATAGCTCTTCTGCCTACTTTGATATGCTTTGATGTGGTTTTGGATTACCTTCACCTTTTCCATCATTTCCTCCACCAGTTCTGGGCCTGAAAATTTTCTTTCACCAACGCCATCCCAAAAGGTTGGTGTGTGACATCTCTTTCCGTATAATGCTTCATATGGTGCCATCTGAATACTTGAATGGAAGCTATTGTTATAGGAAAATTCCACCAGAGGTAAATATTGATCCCACATACCCTGAATGTCAAGTGAGTATGATCTCAACATGTCTTCTAAGGTTTTAATAGTCCGTTCTGATTGTCCATCTATTTGAGGGTGGTGGGCAGTGCTCAAAAGAAGTTCAGTATTCAAGGCCTTCTGAAGACTCTTCCAGAATCTTGAAGTAAAATGGGGATCACGATCATAAAAAATAAATATGGGTACTCCATGAAGTCTCAAAACTTCATTAATATATAGTCTTGCTATACGTTCAAGTGGTAGATCTTCTCTTATAGCAAGAAAATATGCTGACTTGGTAAGACGATCAACAATGACCCATATTGCATCGTTCTTTCTAGGAGTCTTTGGTAGTCCCATGACAAAGTCCATCATGATATTATCTCATTTCCACTTAGGTATGGGAATAGGTTGCATGACTCCACCAGGCTGTTGTCTTCCAGCTTTCACTTGTTGACAAACCATACATCTTGACACAAAATCAGAAATCTCCCTCTTCATGTTGTCCCACCAAAAATGTTCCTTCAAATATCTATACATTTTGGTGCTCCTAGGGTTTATAGAGAAATTGGAACTATGAGAATCATCCAACAATTCCCTTTTTAGATCAGTTATATCGGGAACACCAAGTCTCTTCCCAAATTTCAAAATTCCATCTTCATACACAAAGTCATTCAATCTCCCATCATTCGCATCTTTAATCTTCTTTTGAAATTCTTCATCATCGGTCTGAGAACTCTTTATCCTTTCTAGTAAAGATGGTTTGGAAACCATTTGAAAAAGTATCGATGTTTCACCTTCCATGGTTATTCCCATATCCAACTTTACTAGATCCATGAAAATAGGATCCCTCTCAACTTTCATCTTGTTCAAAACTCTATGATCCTTTCTTCTCAAAGCATATTCCACCTTATTTGCCTTCCTCGGGTGGTAGTGTATCGTGCAATCATAATCCTTGAGTAGTTCAAGCCATCGCCTTTGCCTCATGTTGAGTTCTTTTTGTGAGAAAATATACTTCAAACTCTTGTAATCAGTATAAATATCACATTTTTCACCATAGAGATAGTTTCTCCAAATCTTCAAAGCAAAGATTACAGCTGCTAACTCAAGATCATGAGTAGGATATTTTTGATCATGAATTTTTAGTTGTCGTGATGCATAGGCAATAACCCTATCATTCTGTATAAGGACACAACCAAGTCCTTTCTTCGATGCATCACTATAAAGAACGAACCCATCATTCCTCGATGGTAGAGTCAATATAGGAGCATTGAATAATCTTATCTTCAGTTCTTCAAAACATTCTTCACACTCTTTTGTCCAAAAAAATTTAACCCCTTTACGTGTGAGCTTTGTTAATGGGTTAGCCAGTCATGCAAAATTCTGGATGAAATGTTGATAATAACCTGCTAAACCAATAAAACTGTGTACCTCGGTTATACTCGTTGGTGTTGTCCATTCTTGGATTGCTCTTGTCTTATAAGGATCAACAGATATTCCATCCTTAGAGACAATATGGCCAAGAAAATAAATCTCCTAAAGCCATAATTCACACTTTCTAAACTTCCTGTATAATTCATGTCTTCTAAGAGTCTTTAGGATAATGCGCAAGTGATTTTCATGATCCTCGTATATTTTTTAGTATACCAAGATATCATCAATAAATACCACTACAAAATCATCAAGATATTTCTTGAAAACTATATTCATTAGATCCATGAATACAGAGGGTGCATTAGTCAATCCAAAAGGCATTACTGTAAACTCGTAATGCCCGTACCTAGTTCGAAATGCTGTCTTCGGAATGTCTTCCTTCTTCACACACAACTGATGGTATCCAGATCGAAGGTCAATCTTTGAAAAGTATTGAGCTTCGTGTAGTTGGTCAAATAAATTATCAATGCGAGGTAGGGGATACTTGTTCTTTATTGTTATAGCATTGATTTCCCTATAGTCGATACATAACCTCATAGATCCATCTTTCTTTTTAACTAAAAGGATAGGGGCTCCCCATAGAGAAACACTAGGGCTAATAAATCCCTTATTACTCAATTCCTCTAGTTTTTCTTTAGTTCAACTAATTCCACAGTGTCTATTCTATAAGGGGTCTTTGATATGGGCCTTGAACCAGGAATTAAATCAATGGAAAACTCAATTTCTCGTTCTGAAGGATGTCCAGGTAAATCTTCTAGAAATTCATCAATATATTCTCTCACAATAGGTACATCCTCTATTTGAACATTCCTTTCCTCACCCATAGTTATTTCATTCTCTTCCTCCCCGATAATTGAATTTAGTTGAGTTACTGGGGGTGGATCTAGATAAGAATCAAGTGGTGACGATTCTTCTCTAAAGATAAGGTGTTCTTTATCACCATCATCAAAAATCATAACCTCTTTATTCTTACAATAAATTTTCACATCATAGTACGAAAGCCAATCCATACCAAGGATTATATCAAATTCAATAATGGTTATGACGATGAGATCAGAAGATAAAGAACATTTATATGCCCTAATGGGAATAGATCCATAGAACTTCGTAGCAATGATACTTACCTTAGGAGTTTTAACTGACAACTCCCTTGTTAAATCAAATTGGAAATATCTAATTTTCTTAGAAAACTGGGAATATATGAAACAATGTGATGATCCAGAATCAAATAATGCATTTTCTAAACTTGAGAAAACCATTAAATTACCTACCACTACGTCTTTAGGAGCTTCTGCCACAGCAATAGTGATAGCATAAGATTGTCCTTGATCCCTTGGCCTTTTCTGAGGTAAGTTTTCCTGACGCTTAGGACATTCATTTGCATAATGTCCCATCTCCTTGCAATTGTATCATTGAACATCGGTAGCTTCATTCTTCCCCTTGCAATCACGATCTTGGTGGCCTTTTTCACCACACTTGTAACAGACTCTCATTCCCTTCAAGAAAGTAATAGGGTGTTTCTTCCCACATTTACTGCAGGATCGATATTCAACTTTTCCCTTCTTCCTATTATTTCCATTCCCAGATTTATTGTAAGATTTATTCTTCTCTTTATTTTCTTTAAAGTCATAAGACTTAGAGAATTATTTTTCTGTCTTGATAGCGCATGAGACAATATCTTCGTATAACGAGAAGGTTTGTGAGACTAATAATCGACGGAGAAACGGTTTTAACCCATCAAAGAAACAATTAATATTACTTCTTGGGTTACGTATATAATCTGCAACATACCTTGATAACCTTGTAAAGTTAGCCTCATACTTCGCGACATTCTCATCCTCCTTTTGTCTCAAACTCAGAAATTGTCTTTCCATATCTGCTCGATGGTCACGAAGAAAGTATTTTTCTAAGAAAATCTCTTTGAAATCCCTCCATTCCATATTTGATACTTCAACATCTTCCTTCCTGTTTTGAATCAATGACCACCATTGGTTAGTATCTCCAGTGAGGCGGTAAACTGCCATGATAACTTTTTCCCTTTCGCTACACCCCAAGGCGTGGAATATTTTCTCTAAAGAACTTATTCATTGCTCAGCTACCAATGGATTTGTACTCCCATTGAATGTTGGTGGTTGTTGCCTCATGAAGCGATCTAACATTGATCCTCCACGTTGTGGGTTGGGGTGCTCCATACGGGTAAGGTTATTATTCATAACCTGAGTGAGTTGTCCCAGTATGGTGATTAGCTGATCAGCACTATTTGCATCACCAGATCCACTATAATTATCTTGAGTAGTAGGTAAATCCCTACATGGAGTGCATGCATTGATACGGTTTCCATTCCTTTCACTAGGCGTCATTTCTAAAAAATGGCATAAACTAGATTAGTTTATGAATCGAAATACATGATTCTAAACTTGTAAAACACTTAACAAAAATTGAACAACTTATGGATATAATACATAATCATAAAAATGTTTTCTTTGAGGAAGTATGTACTCATAAACACTTCATAATGGTTTTTAAAGAAAATGATAATTATCCTAAGAATATCCCATGGGAGTGTCGTAACCAAGAGTGAATCAAGGCCCATTGTCGTGCACTAGTTCCTGTTCGGGTATAGCTCAAAGTGGTGTTTTTGGGTTTTACCCCTAGGTACATTTGTGCCAGAGTCGCCTCTACCTGCTCATATCCAGACAGAGATGTATTGCTCGGAAAACTCAAAAAATCTCTACAATACCAAAATTCTAGGAAGTTATTCTATACTAATCCTCAAAGTCCATCTTAGGTCTATGTGATCTAATCAGAGTTTATCTAAATCTAGATTCCAAGGTTTGTACTAAACTTCCTCTGATACCAACTGTAACTCCCTGACCCCAGTTACCCAGAGTTGGTGCATTATTACATAACATTGGCATGATCACAAAATATCAAGTCTCGAAAGACCGATTAGTTTAGTAGCCTCGGAATCACTAGATACATTCATAAAGTTTACATTACATCATAAAGTGAAAAACTACAACAACATCTTGTCTCCAAAGACCACACTCATATCCCCTCATACTATCCCTACAGGTCATTCATAAAATACTTCTTCACATCCTGGGAAAAATAAAACATAGAAAGGGGTGAGCTCAGATGCCCAGTAAGGATAACAATATAGCGGAAACATTCATAAATAGGCATAAACATTTAAGGCAATGTATAACTAAAATAAAATCCTTTTAAACTTGAACTTCATCATAATAAGGTAGAAATTAATTGAAATAATGTCATTTACTTATTCACATGGATTTTCTACTAGTTGAATAATCACATGCAATATCAATAACCACTTTCATAATGATGTAAAGCATAATGTCATTCTATCATAACCACATAGTTAAGGCCTTGTGCCAAGACTACAAATAATATTTTGTCAAGGCCTTGTTCCAAGACACTAGTTTGTCTCATGAGACCTACCGATGCATCGAGGAGCTATAGCGGGCTCCACCCGTCACTTATTAAGTCCAATTCATTCCACGTATGAATAGGTTTAAACATAACATAAACATTCGTATTAAAACTAGCATACGAAATGTCAATAATTTACCTATAAACCATGAATGGTATAAAAATAACACATCCACAGTCAAACATATCACAAAACCTTCAATACAATATGGAAGATTTGTATCATAATAAATCAACTTCAAAACAAGTTTAAAATCTAATAAAGGATTTTGACATAGATGAAAATGAATTGAAAAACTCTTTGAGGGAAATATCCCTTTTTCATAAAAAAATTTAAAAGTCACAAAAATTAGAAAGGAATACATTTAAAGAAATTTTTGAATCAAAGTTTCCCATACCACTTTTAAACTTTTGAAATTAATTAACATTTTAAAACATTCATGTCCATATAAATAAATCCTTAAAACCATTTTGAAAACATGAACATTAATGAGAATGATTTAGAAGAATAAGTATTTAAAACATTTAAAATAACGTTTTAGTAAAAATTACCTTAAAAATAATCCCTTTGAAAACTCTTTTATGAAACATGGACGTGGATAATAAATATTTCCCAGTGGATACTTACGTAAAAACAACCTCGGATAATAATGAGATTTTAAAATAAACCCTTACCTTGTACTTTTCCTTGGTTGAGGGTAGGTTAACCTCCTGTATAATGGTGAAATAATTTTTATTAAATTATACAAGAATCATATACATTAATATGATATCATATATGATCTTTTAATATTGCTTTGTTAATAATATCTTAGTATTATCGTCATTTCGGGTGCCAACTTACTCGTTTTCTTTTATATGTTTTGTTACATAAGTCGTGTTTGTTATGGATAGGTTGTATCTTATTCATATATATAATGATATCAAGTCCTTAAACATTATTTTTAAACATAAAATGAGAATTATACTTGAATGGATATGATGGGGAATGAATCTTATCGCGTTCGTGGAGACGGTAGTCCGTACGTACGCACGAGCGACAATATCATTCTTTTGATATTAAAATAATATATAATTGGATGGTGTATCATATATACAGAATAATTGTCATGTTATATTTATTATTTACATGAATTACACATCATTATTATACCCATTCAAATAATAATTTATTGAATAACAATTACACCACGACGTGGAGACGGTAAGTCGTACGTACGCATGTATGATGACATGTCATTCAAGGGATGGATAGAATACTGAATATGGTTGTACAATATTTATAATATAATCACAGTATATAGAATATACTGGAGTTATTATTTTAGAATGGAAATAACAAAGAAAGAAGAAGTGGAATAAGAAAGGAACTTGAAAGAGGGTGGTGAAAACATTACCTCTTCTTCGGGTTCTTCCTTTTGATTTGATCAAAAGGGATCCTTAGGTTGGCTTTCTGATCAAAATAAGGCCTCTAGGTTGAAGTGAGAAAAGTTTATAGAATATTTGGGCAGGGTTTGGCCGATCCAAAAGGCTTTGAAGGTGTGAAATTGAGAGAAGGGTGAGTGCCCTTTTATAAGAGGGGTGAGGGTCACCTTAGGAAAAGCTATAAATATTATTTTATAATAAATTCATATTCGGTTTATAATGGCTCAAAAGTGTATTATTTAAATTTTAAGGTGGGTATAGGTTGAAAAAATTTCAACCAATAGATTTTAGACGGGTTTGGGTTACTATATTAACCTTATCATTTATATTTAACTCTTAGTTAAATAGTTTAACATTTACCATGTCTCTTTGTATTTTTATATTATATGGTTAATAAACTTACTATAACAAGACAAGAGAACCCCAAGTGGTTAATTATTAATATATATAACCTTATCTAAGTCATTTTTCCAAACCATAGATTTTTAGAAATAGAATATCAATTAACAATATAATATTTGTTTTAAATACTCCTTTATGTCAATTTTGACACTATTTAATAATTGATTTTTGTTAAAGTCTTAACAACTTTATTAATTCGAACCAAATTCATTTAAGAAATACTAAAATGTCATATTAACCTATAAAATTAGTTTGATTCATAAAAATTCTCAAATTTCATTTATTTGGATATTTATAATATCAATTATTTTAATATTTCATTAATTAGGTAATTACTGCATCACCATTGTGTCATAAATAAATTAAATTATTTAATGTCTAAAAATTATAAATAAAATTCCATTGTGTAGGAAATCTATTTAGATTTATAATGAATATTTATAATCTAATTTATCTTATGTATAACCCTATATTAAAAAAAAATAGTTATTAAACTTTGATTTTAACTCTTTTAACTCTTCTTTGAATTAAATAATAATAAATGTCCTAATCTAATCCAAGTGGACCAAAGAGGTTCATATTTTATTACTAAGGTTGTTTTTGGTCTAATTATACTTATACAATAGAATTAGGACATGTGTTAGGGTAAAAATAATATCATGTTTACCTTTAATTACCCTATTTACTTTTAACTGTGGTAAATAAAAGTAAAAAGTTGTTATTCACCCAAAATTATTTCCATCTTGGTGAACCACATTTTACTTACTGATATCAACCGTGTCTCTTGGATTTTTGAAATTCCACTCACAGAAGCGGTAAAATTAAGTTTTGTGAAAATTTGCAAAATCTCCTAGAAGGTGGGTAAAAGGCGGTGAAAAGTTCAATAAAATTTTTATATATCTAAAATTAATATAAATTGACTATAATGAATTACATTGAACTTATATAGGTATTATGTATCTATTTTTACCTAAAATAAATTTAAATAAGATAAATAATTATTTAAATAAAAAGTCTGTTTTAACTAATAACTCAGTGTTTTTCACTATTCATCAAAAATTGAAAGTTTTCAGAAAAATACCAAAAATTTACCCTAGGAAAATTTTGATATTCCAAATCCAAAAATGAAATCCATTTTGAAAAATAAAATTTATAAAATTTCAAAAAGTGGGTATTATTATTCATAACGGCTAGTTTGATTGGTTGTGGTGTGTGTTAGAACTCGAAGTTGCGTACAACACATGCTACTGTATTATTCAAAGAGAAGCGTATCGTGGAAGCTTGGGGTGTTACAGAATGACATGACCAAAAACTCATAATGGTCGTACCGACATCTGAAAGTCGTCTTCTGCACATACTCATCTTGTACTCTGAGCTGGTGATAGCCTGATCTGAGGTCTATCTTCGAGAACCACCACGATCCCTTCAGCTGATCAAAGAGGTAATCAATCCTCTGGAGTGGGTACTTGTTCTTCACGGTCACCTGGATCATGTGTCGATAGTCAACACAAAGTCTCAAGCTCCCATCTACCTTCTTGGCAAACAAAATCAGGGCTGCCCAAGGAGAAACACTGGGCTGGATGAACCCCTTCTTCTACAAGTCCTCCAGCTGTACACGTAGCTCACGAAGCTCTGTGAAAGACATCTGATACACTGGTGTAGATATTGGTGTCGTCATGGGGTACAAGTCAATGTAAAATTCCACCTATCTGCAAGGTGGTATACCCGGAACATCATTAGGGAAGACATCTGCATACCGGTCCACCACTACAGGATAACTCGGACTCTCCACATCAACCGCTCTGAGGATAAGGCTAGACAACTGATGAGTGATCGATTGCACTCTCCTTCGGGTAAGTCCATCATGTGCTACAAAGGCTCCCTTCTCACTGGTGAAGGTAAAACTAGTCCCATCCTCATAGATACACCGCACTTTTTTCCTAATACAGTCAATCCGAGCATGGACTGTAGATAACCAGTCCATACCCAAGATGACATCGCAAGGCCTTGACGCCACTACTAGGAGATCCCAGCCAAAGATATCGCCTCCTAGAGTAAGATAAAACTATTATAACCAATGTTTAATCATTGAATCCTCTCCTGTAGGAGTCTCTATCCATAAGGATCGAGCCAACGGCTCTATCAGAATCTCTGGGCTCTGAACGAGGGCAGTGGTAATAAAATAATGACTGGAACTTGTGTCTATAAGTACTGAAGCTAAGGTGGAATAGACACAAATCTTACCTTGTATCATCTCCGGAGCATCATGGTCATAGGCCTCAGCTGCCTAGAGCTGAGCTCGTCCTTGTCCATCTGCTCCCTGTGGTCGGGGTGGACCACCCGATGTGGTGGCTGTAACACCTCAAATCGTCACCCATCATCAGCTGCACAACCAGCTCCTTTGTCATGTCTATCTTCTCCCTGCGGACCTCCTCGGTCGAACCTCTATCTCTACCTAGGTGGTCCTTTGATTGTCTGTTTTTCATCCATATGGTGGGTCGGGCAGTCACGAGCCATGTGACCCTACCCGCCGCATGCGTAGCACTTCATACTCCTCACATGACTAGCTCTATCTACGATGCCCCGCACAACAAACCTAAATCCTGCAGTCGTCCACCTGTAGGTCTGGTCCTATTAGACCTCAGTGACATATGTCTGCTTCCAACTGCAGAAGACTCTGCTACATGATGTCCGGTGGTGGGTCTCACTGCTGGTGACTGCTTAGCAAGAAAACTCTCCACTAGGAGGGCTCGCTCTAACACCCCCGCCTACGTCGGGATGCTGAGAGAAATCATTGAAACCCTGATCTTCCTCCTGAGTCCTTGCTCGAAGGTCTGGGCCCTGAAGAATGGGTCTCACACCATATCAGTGGAGTAGTAGGAGAGTTCGGTAAACCTCGATGAGTACTGAGCCACAGTCATGCTACCCTGCTGTAGATGAAGAAGCTCCTGTATGCGCACTGTGAGAAGGGTCGCTGGGACAAACTCTGCCCGAAATAGGCTCTGAAAGTCTGCCCAGAGAAGTTTCACCTCATCGTGAACCTAGAACACCAAGCTCCACCATATGCCTACTGTTGCTTGTAAAAGACTGGTGACAAGGATCACCATAAGATCAACTGGTGTCCCTACCAGCCGGAAGACTCTCACCACGACCTCCAACTAATCCTCGACCGCCTGTGGGTCCGTCTCACCCTTGAACATGGGTGGCCTCTGGAACTAGAACTCATGCAATGCGCTCAAGCAGCGTACACTCTCTGCTGCTGGGGCTGGTGTCATTGGTGGCCCAACGGGTAATGGTACCACTGGTGCCTCCGCTGGTGCCTCTACTGATAAAGGGCCCTGCACCGAGGCCTCGTCGCTCAGTGGGCTATCATCGCATACTATACCCAGAACCCTAGCTGGCTGTCAGCGTGGAGGCATCCTAAAAAGAAACAGGCGTACCATGGTCAATAAGTTATACCTAGTGAGATGACTTAAAAATATCACAAATAAAACTTTTCGAAACACACACGCAATCAGTGTTATCGTGTACTGAGTTAGAAATCAGAAGTCAGGGTCCTGGTGTATGGATGCGTCAGCCGCCGCACCAACACTGGATTCCCTAAACTGATAACCACACTCACTACACTTAACACTATTTCCATTAAAAATATCAGATTCCAATGTTCTACGGTAGAACCGACTCCTCTGATACCAATTTTTCACAACCCGTCCCCTGGGGCCCATGTTGTGACTACCCCAAGCCCTCCTTCCATAGGCCAGGGGCTGGCGACTAGCACCGAAAGGAATATTTCTTAAATCGGGAAGGCATTGCCTTTATACCCTGTAAACACACACAACCAAGCACACAACAAGATACGAACACAAGTAAACTATATAGTAAAAGAGTGTGTACAGTAAGAAAAAGGGGCCAAAATACAATCCTAACTAGAAAGTACAAGAAAACTAAAAAGTACAAGTAAACTGAAACAGCTCCTATGAACTCCTGCCAAAGATCCTACCTAAAGGGTAGGTACAACTCTTGAACAGTCGTATCTATGGTATGCCTCGTCTAATGCCTACCTCCAAGATACCTCAAGTCCTGGTACTCTCGTCCTCAGTCAGCATTGTCCGTCATCTGCACCAAACACAACAAGGTGCGGGCATAGCCCGTGCAGGGGTGAGTATAACGATACTCATTAGGGACCCCAAAACCCTCAAGGTCTCACAAAAATCTATAAAGGATAAACCACAAGCATGAAAACAACTGACAACCCTACTTAAGTATATACCCATACATATACCCAAGTTATCAAGTATACTCATCTCATTCATGAGGAAACACAAGGCCCAACTCATTACCCCAAAACTCAACTATTCCATGAAGGAAAGAATATCATGAAGGTAACACCACAAAGGTAAGTACCACAAAGGTAACGCCACACAGAAGAATACCATAAAGGTATCACCATGAAGGTAAGTACCAAAAAGGTATGCCACGTAGAAGAATACCACAACGGTATCACCACGAAGGTAAGGAGTCATCTCACACCAGGTATAACTTTGGTACGATAGTAAAGATGATTAGATGTAACTAATGAATCATCTTACTCTGTTAAGAGGCTGGCCCACGTAGAATCCTAAATCATCAGACCCACGTAGGATCCTAGTATAGAAAACCCACGTAGGATCCTAGTATAAGAGACCCACGTAGGATCCTAGAGTAGTCCCACGTAGATTTAATAGATCAGATCCAAGTGGGACTCTCAAACACAGACCCGCGTAGGATCCCAAAGAACTAACCCACATAGGATCCCTTTCTCATGATACAGCCAGCTACAGGGTTCCCGCACTAAACTCGCTTGATTCCGGGAGGGTCTGCTCCTCAAGCCATAGTTTGATACTCTAACTGCCATGAAGTCCCATGAAGAAGTATCCCAAAGGACTGCCGCGAAAAAGGGGTCTCAACGCAACAGACGGTGCGTCAATCGGACGCTCAGTCTGTAAGTTATTGCCCTTTTAGTCCCAAGGGCCTGGTTAGATTCATGTTCGATCCAACCCGGTCATACCCCAACTTTATCCAAAACTCAATTAGGGTATACCAAAAGGACTTTCTTGATCCAAGGTTTTTGACACCGTAGACAGTTCTTCAAACGAACTCTCATAGCTCAAGGTATGGCTGAAAGAGCAAAACGGGGTCGAAGTTGGTCTGGGTCCTGTCCGACCCGGTCGGACCGACCCGGCCCGTCTCGGGTCCGGCCCTAGGTCCGACCCGGACCGCTAGGTCCGGCCCGGCCCACTGGGCAGCCCGTGATGGGTGGAAAACCCTCCTCCGCGGCGCGGTCGCATGTCGCGCTGCCACCGGCGGCCGACAGCGAGTTGGCCGCCCTCTTTCGCCGCCACGACCTCGTGGCATGGCTCCTGCACGCGCGGCGGCGCGGATGCGCGGCGCCGCCTCCCCTTCGCGCGGCCGGCCGTGTGCCAGCCGTTGCCTCTGCTCTGCCGCAGCCGATGGGCCGCAGCCCTCCACTGGCGCCGCGGTTGCGCCGCCGCCGCTCCCAAGTCCTACTGGCGCCAGTCATTGGTACCAGTCGTCCTCCTCCTCCATCATGATGAACACATCAAAAACCACAAAGGTTGCGGAGTGGTCGGGCCATGTTCGTTTGGCCCACACCCTCCGCGTTAGTACAGTAGCAAGCGGTTCATGGGGAGAGATTCAATGTAAAATAAATTAATGAAGATCAATCAAATCACACCCCTACCTTGTCATTCGTTGGAGGAGTCGAGAGGTGGAAGATGAAGTCGTTGAAGAACGTCGGTGTTTGTTGCTTTTGCAAAGTGCTTCTGATCCGGGCTCAAGTGTCGTCCTCGTTCTTCGATTCCGAAGGTCATTCTTCATTAAAGAATGTTCTCCCAAAGCTCTCCTCTCCTTTTCCCAAACTTTCGTCCCGCGAGAGGTGTGGTGCCAATTTAAAAGCTTAGAGATTAATTTAATTAAAGTTGTACATTAATTAAAATTAGGGTGGCACACTCAATTAGGAGAAAACCAAGAGTCACCTCCCCCATTAAAGAGGGAGTTCAAGGGGGTTGGGTGGTCCCCACCATTAATTTCAAAATGAGGGTTTTAAGCTCGGGTGGTCCCCACCATTGAACATTTAAAAAAATAGGTTATAAAAATAAAATAAAAGTTGTCCTTTATTTTGTTTTTATTTCCACGAAAAACACGAAAACTGACTTTCACCCTCGTCCTACTGTGGGCGAGGTGAAAGTCTCTTTAAGCGAATATCGGCGCTGCGAGTTCAACGGTGCCCTCAGATTTCAATTCTGAGCACCAGTTCAAAAGTTACAAAAACCCGCTCGCACGTTTACTGAACGTACCCGAAAAAAAGTTTAGAAATTCTTTTTGGGCACACCGGGTCTCAGAATCACGCGCCGTCAATTTTCGCGGACTCGTAAAATTCCCATATAATTAAAAAAAATACATGAAAAATTCGGGTCTTTACAAGGATGGTTGTGGGTCCAGTCCGCTTGGTCACCCAGTGACCTGAATTTATCAGGCCTGGCCCGCACTGGCGGGTCGGTCTCCTTTCCTAGCTCGGGCCACCACGCGGCCCGACTTTATCCTGTCGGCTCGGTCCGCTAAACCAGACCGGCTCAAAAATTTAGTCGGGCCGCTCTGGCGACCTGGTCCGCTGGCCCGGCTCGGCCCGGTGGGCCAGGCGGTCCGGTTGGGGCGTGCGCGGTTAGTCCGGTTAGGGCGTGTGCGGCCGCTCAATCGGCCATACCCATTGACAGTGTGCGGCCCATAGGGAGCAGGTCGCTCCTCCTACGCGGCGCCACTCTGGCGCTGCGTCGAGCCAGCCACCGCGACCGATGGGCCGCGGCCTCCCCCTTCGCCGCAGCACGCACCGAGCATGCCGCCTCCGCCGGTGCGGCCGACAAGAGTTGGTCGCTCGTCCCGCACGTGGCGTCCAGGGTGGCGCCGCCTCTTTCCTGCGGCCGCCGCCGCGCCGGTGGTGCTGCACCGATGACCTCTTCTACGGGCCACCGGGTCCACTCCGATGGTCCGATCGCAGATCCGTCTGCGCCTTCAGGCCTCTCGGGTCGCCACCATCATTGCCACAGCCTCAGATTTGCTTTACCGCCATTTCGAGGAAGTGGCCACGAAAAACGCACAAGCGAGGGGCTCGGGTTCTGTTTGTGTCGGCCTGCGCCCTCCGCGTTAGAAGTTTAAAAACACAGGGGAAGCTTGGGATCATAGTTCCATCAACAATAATTAAATCTCAGATAGAAAACCCATGAACGACACTCTCCCGCAAGAATGCACGATCCGTGAATCAACCTGTTCGTGGGTTGATCCGCGTTCGTCGTTTTAGAATGAAGAACGAGAAAATTGAAACAACATAAACCCCTACCTGGGTCGGATCGTTCGTTGGTGATGAATGGTGTTGTTGTATTCGTCGTTCTGCGATCCTTTGTTTATGGTCGTTCGTCGTTTGTCGTTGGTGACAATCCGTTCGAAGGGTGGAATAAGAACGCATCTGTCGTTCGTCGCTCCACGGTCCAATATTTGGCGGTCATTGGCGCTCGTCGTCGTCACCCCCTAGAGCTCCAGAGTAGAACCAGGATTGTGCCAACAATCCTGCATTGTATACTTGGCTATTAAAGGATGAAACGCGAATCAATGTTTCAGTTACGTTTATGTTACGAAGTCGTTATGCTGTTTCATTTAATAAAACAACGTGTTCAGTTTCGCTTGGTTGAAAATCGTTGAGGTGCAACGATTTGAAAATTCATAAAAATAAAATAAAACAAGTTTATTTTATTTTTAACTTTTTCTTTAAAAAGTCCGAAAATAACTTTTTCCCTCGACCCGCGCTGGTTGAGGTTAGGTCCATTCTCGACGAATCTTGTCATTCTGAGTTCAACGGTGCCCTCAGATTTTTTATTCGAGCATCGGTTTAAAAGTTAGAAAAACTTGATCGCACGTTTATTTAAATGAACCATAAAAAAAGTTCAAAAATTAACTTTCACGCTCGACTTGCACCGGTCGAGGTTAGGCTTCGCTTAAGGGAAACACGCCCTCACGAGCTCAACGATACTCTCAGATTTCCAATCCGAGTTGCTGTTTATGAGTTATAAGGATTTGACAATAAAATAATTGTTAATTATTTTATTTAAGCTCAAAAACTAACTTCCACTGTTGGCCTACACCGACCAATGTTATGATCTGCCTAAAGAAGCATACCCTCACGAGCTCAACGGTGATCTCATATTTTCAATCTGAATCACTGTTCGTGAGTTATAAGTATTTGAAAAATAAAATAATTTTATTTAATTATTTTATTTACGGTTATGTGATTTTCGGGTTTTCTCATTAGAGGTCTGTGCAGACTAAACTTAATTCACGCCTAGGGTAAACCCGCTATCCTGAACGCAACAGTGCCCTCATATTTCTAATTCGAGCACCCGTTTAAGAGTCATTCTACTTTTTCAGGAAAACCATTCATGCACACTTTTTAAATCTTAATATTTTTCGACGGATCATTCCGGACACTCTGGGCTTCGGAATTGCTCGTCGTCTCAACGTCTACTCTCGAAATAATTCCATATAATAATAAAAAAAATTACATGAAGTTTCCAAGACATTACAAGCTTTATGCACCTCTAGTGTTACCCACACTAGTCAGAGGCTAGGATAAATTGTTTGATGTGTGTCGGGGGTGCGTAGTGAGTATAGGGAAGCATCATTCATTGTGAGATTTGTTTATACCGTAGATAAAACCATACAATGTTATTCTTGTCATGTATTTTTTATATTTTGTTCATGCAGTAGTTGATTGTTTCTGAAGAAGAGTTGGGTTTTAAGATATGGGAGGATGACATATAGCGTTCTATGGCAAGTGAGGTTGTTGGATGGGTGTAGGCGAGTAAAGCCACTTCATTTGTTGATTTCTGAGTCATCATAAGTGTCAATGAGAGCTCAAGTGATGGAGATCCTCAAAGTTATTACATAGTTTTTGGATTCTTTCCTTGAGGAGGTTATGAAACCACCCCTTGGAGTGATGTCATGTTTGGGATAAAGTTGCAGATAGGTGCTTCATCAATTTCGATGGATCCTTATTAGATGTAACTCTTAGATTTTCAGGAGTTCAGGAACCAGATTGATGATCTAATGTGGGAAGGCTTCATCGGGTCTTGTGTGTCACCATGGGGAGCTACAGTTTTGTTTATCAAGAATTTTGACAGAAGTATGATGTTGTGTATAGACTCCCAGAGACTAAATCGGGCGAGGATCAAGATTTTTTACCGTCTTTCGAGAATTGAAAATCTCTTTGACCCGTTGAGGGTTGCTAGCTGGTTTTCCAAGATTGATCCATGGTATATATATCATTAGTTGGAGGTGAAGGAAGAATATATTTTGAGGATTTATTTTTAATGTCGATATGGGAAGTGCGAGTTCATATTCACATCATTTGATATCATGGATGCGTTAGATATGTGCATGGGACTAAAAAACTCTGTCATTTTTTAATCGTTTTCATTGACTACATTATCATATACTTAATTTTAGGGAAGGAGAATGCCAAGCACATAATGATCATTTTATAGACCGTTTGACACCACCAGCTATGAGAAATTATCCGTGTAATTGAATCAAATTTTTCTTATTTTTCTGTTACGTTCTTTAACTTTAATTCAAAATATTAATTTCAAGTTTTCACAATATATTTTATTATGATTAATTAATTTTATTATTTCATGTATTTGTTAAAGTAAACAATTAAATACACGAGGGTTTCAGATCTAGGCCGACGCCATCGAGCTCTTGAAGAACACTAGCATCGTCTGCAGAAACGACGCTAAACCGAGATCCAAAGAGATCCAAGCATGGATATTAACTTGAGCCTTCGACGAAGAGGAATTTGTGCAATGGGGTCGAGTTCAGGTTTTCGAGCTGTTCAATTGAAGATGAAGCCCGTCCAAGACGAACCGTAAGAGAAGTTGCAGCGACCGAATCTGGAGATCGAAACGAAATAGGTTGGAGGTGATGAACGAGCTCGCCGTTGCCGGATGATGGTGTGGCCGAAGCCGATTTGCGTCGAGCTAAGGATGTCACTGATGATGATGGAGATGCCAAATCCGACCGAGCAGCGCTGTTGTTGTCGAATCCAAGAACATCAATCTGATTTCGAGGCCGAAACCTGCGCTACCGACCGAGCCAAGGTTCTCGTAGAACTTCCGCATGATGAAGATGCCCATGGGATGCATCTTAACCAAGCTGAGTGAGCCGACGACTCAAGCCGAGTTTTCATCCATGTTCGAGAGTCCATGCTTAATTGAGAGTGGCTGAAGAAGGAAGGGATCGATTTTCAGGTTTGGACGAATTATCTTTTGGTAATTCGAGTTTCACTGCATCTGATTGAAGTAGATTTCGAGAATAAATTAAGCCGAAACGAAGAAGGTTGTCCGAGCTTGCGTTCGCCATTTTTTAAAATTTTCTAAGTCAGATGTTGGCACTCGAGTAGAAGACGAATATGCTGCGCAGTTGGTGATGATTTTGGCCAAAGGATCTCGTGTCTTCTCAGGAGAGGAAGGTCCTGTTGGAGGTTTTCACACTGAAGATTGATGAAGTCGAGCTTGAGCCGATGACCGAACCAGTTGAACCTGTCAATTAAAAAGGAATATGTCAAGTTCATGGTTGTTCTTCACTATGTTTCTTTAAATCATTGAACCGACCCCAGTAGCTGTTGCTGACCGAACTCGATTTTCTGAGACTGAAGGTTGAAGAAGAAAACTCGGTCATTTGGGTTTGGCAATGAAGAATATGTTATGCTGATCCGTTATTAGGGATGATGAAATATTCTTTGTCATTTATTGTTCTGTTCATCCATATGCAGGTTGAATTCGATGGCGAGGAACTTTGATTTTCCCGAGTTCGGTGATATCAAGGTTGAAGGTGGGTGCACTGCATTGGCTCAATGAGATTTTCTTGAGTATCCATTTGAACTCTTGCTTGAAAGTTGATCGGTTCAGTAAGGACATCAATCATGGTTGTGGGTTTTTTGCTTCAACGTGGGTTTGGATGATTGGATTTGGTGCGGTTGAATTTTCTGAAGTTGTTTTTGAACAAGGGGTACTAGAGATGATGGTGTCATGTTCATGTCAGTGACAACTGAAGGTAATTAATTGTCTGATCACGGGTCAGAATTTTTGTAGGGGTTTATTAAAGTGACAAACAATGGCAGAAATCTAAAGGGTTATTTTTATAGGTTTGATGATTGAAAAGTGATTTTAGAAAATTAAGTCGGTCCATTTGGAGGAAAATAAAATGGATTTCTTATGAAGAAAGCATCCATTCATTCACGGACACACTTTCTAAGACAGAGAATTTTTCTAGTTAGAGATTTCTTGAGCAGAGGGAAAGTGGGAGCTACAGAGCAGTGCAAATGGTCTTTAGGATCAATAGATCTAGAGAAGACCTCTCGTCTTCTTTTTTTTCCTTCATTTTTAATTTTCCTGCATTGTATTTTTCTTGTTCTTGAATAGAAAATGATTCTTGGCTAATTCTTTTGGTTGGGGAATTCAAGTTTTTGCTATTATATTTTTCTCTCTTCATTCTTTAAAATCTTTTCAATTGTTGTTGGTTGTTTTCTTTAGATCTAAGACATTCACTGAGAAGGAATTATTCTTGGATTAAATTGCGGTAGATTCAATCAAGATTACCTAAAAAATAATCATTTTATGATTATCAATTTCATCTTTCCTTGTTGGATTCAGCAATTGAGGAATTTTTAAATTTGACTTTGCCACTGCTCGGGAGAGATAATAGACATTATTTTCAAGATTTGATGATCCAAAATTACCCTTTCTATGAATGGAGAGTTATTTTTGTCAACCAAACAATGTTTTGCCCATCCTATGTTACTACCAACATTAATATGACTTTGTTTCCCTAGTTTTCTTCAACTGCTCATCCATAAATTCAAACAGTTTGATTTTCATGGTGATTTCATTCTCCGTTCTTGTTTGATGTTGACATTTTCTAAATTTTTGGATCTTCACAAACAAATTTCATTCCTTGTGGATTCAACACACTATGCACTACTATATAGTAGTAAGTAGGAGTTATAAATAATTAAATTTGCATGTATTCAATGACGTATGTTTCATGTTTTTGGCACCGTTTTCTGGGAAGAGATTAATGCAACGAATTTTGAAAACTTTTGTTTTTTTCATTGAATATGTTTTTTCTGCATGTTTTTGAGAACTATATGTGTTGATTTTTTTTTGCTATTGTTTGCTTCATGAGCAGCTGAAATTGGAGCCTTTTAATCCTAACATAGATTAACATTTGAGTGCTCTTAAAAAGAAAAACAATTCTGAAATGGAAATCATATGAGAAAGAGTTCATGTCAACAATGAACCAGAACTCAATTTAGAATACAATGAGAGGCTTAGAATACAATGAGAGGCTTATGATGATGGAGTTTCATCTCTCTCAAGTGTCGAGAAATCCTTCATCTATTAGACTTTCACCTAGATCTAGAAATCATGAGCTAAAACAGTCCCACCTTTCCCTGTTTCCATCTTTTAATGGGCTTTATAATGAAGACTCACTGGCCTCATTAAAGACTTCTACAATATAGTGCAATAATTACCTTTGCTAGGGCTAAATGAAAATGAATTAAGAATGAGTGTATTTCCCACTTGTCTTACAGAAAATGCACGAAACTGGTTTTTCAGTCTAGATGAAAATGTCTTTGAAAAATGGGATCAAGTGTAAAATTCATTTGTAATGAAATTTTACCCCAAAAAACACAAAGGGAGAGTTGAGAACTAAAATCACTAGTTTTTATCAAGAGGATGAGGAATCCTTTCATGAGGCATGAGACTGATTTAAGGACCTACCCAGACAGTTTCTCCATCATCAACTCTCACCTCATGTTTTCATGGACACCTTCTATGAATGATTGTCCTCTTCCAGTCAAAATCTAGTAGGCCAATTTGTTGGGGGTAACTATAATGACAAGATTGATGAGGAGTTGAGATAGATTTTCAATGATCTTTCTTTGAACTCTCAACATAAAAATTAGAGGTGAATAGTAAATAGAAGTGACAACAACACTGGTTCAGGGGTAGATTCAAATGCCCAGCTAGCTGAAATTATAGATCAACTCCAATATTTATTGAATTAGAATGCCAAGCAAAGTGCCAATGATGCGGGCTGTCAAAACCAATATCAATCTCTACGAGAGCAATGTGATCAGTGTGAGATGTTTGTTCAAACACTAGTGCAGAAAACGTTTTTTACGTCGGTTATTTTTCATTTTTTACGTTGGTTTCTAGCAGACGTTAATACGGGCGACGTTATAAATAACGTTTTTTACGTCGGTTATTTAAAAACCGACGTCAAAAACATAAAATCGCAATGTTTATCACGTCGGTTATTTTATAACCGACGTGATAAAGAAAACAGGAAGAGTTTATAACGTCGGTTATTTAATAACCGACGTGATAAAAAGCATGGGAAATAGTTTATCACGTCGGTTATTAAATAACCGACGTGATAAAAGGCATGAGAAATGGTTTATCACGTCGGTTATTAAATAACCGACGTGATAAAAGGCTTGTGAAATCGTTTATCACGTCGGTTATTTATTAACCGACGTGAGAAACCCCCCGGACTAGTTTAGAACGTCGGTTATTATATAACCGCCGTGATAAATCGGGGGGGGGGGGGGTTTATCACGTCGGTTATATAATAATCGACGTTATAAAACCAGCCCCCCGTGTTTCACGTCGGTTATTCAATAACCAACGTGATAAACCATTTCCCAGGCCTTTTATCATGTCAGTTATTTAATAACCGACGTGATAAACCATTTCCCATGTCTTTTATCACGTCGGTTATTTCATAACCGACGTGATAAACCATTTCCCAGGCTTTTTATCACGTCAGTTATTTTATAACCGACGTGGAAGCCAATTTTTTTTTAAAAAAATTGAATGCAGTCATCTGCTCTCCCCCAGAATCAACCAGAAAACAAATCAAGAAATCGTACTACAAAAACAAAAGGAGATCAAATTTAAGCATTTACATTGATAACATATAAAACTTACCCCACTAGACAGCCCCCACCCTCATCTATACCCCATGGACAGCCCTCCCCCACCCCATTGGAGCCCCCACCCTCATGTATACCCCCTGGACAACCCTCCCCCATCCCATTGGAGCCCCCACCACACCCCTGGACTGCCCCCCAACCCCCTGGACAACCCCAAACACCCCTCGACAACCCCACCCCCACCCTCCTGAACAGCACCCCCTCACCCCACTTGACAACCCCCACCCCATTGGAGCCCCCACCACACCCCTGGACTGCCCCCCGACCCCCTGGACAGCCCCAAACACCCCTCGACAACCCCCCCCTCCTGAACAACAACCCCTCACCCCCTCACCCCACTTGACAGCCCCCACCACACCCCTGGACAGCCCCAAAACCCCTGGACAACCCCCCCACCCTCATGTATACCCCCACCCCCTGGACAGCACTCCCACACCCCTGGACCGCCCTCCCACACCCCTGGACAGCCTTCCCACCCCCTTGGACTGCCCCCACCCCACCGGACAACCCTCCCCAACCCCTGGACACCCCCAACCCCACTGAACACACCCCCACACCCTTGGAACCCCTCCCCCACATACCAAAATCCATACCAGAAAAACCATCATAAGTAGACCAAAACAAGAAGTAGAGCAAAATTAAACATTCACATATATAACATTCAAAACTTACACTGTCAACTTCAAAAAAAAACTAAATCCAACCTAAACAACTACCAAATACACAATTACAACGACAATATTCAAAATTACATTTTACATTACAAGCAACAAAAATTCAATCAAACCTGTAAAATAATTTGACCACTCCACTTGTAAGTGTTTGATGTCTTCAGCAGTATATGGTTGAGGGTCATAAAAAAGCTACAAATGAAAAGGAAAGTAGTTAACGTGTATAATGAATAAATCAAATTGAAATATTATGGCAAAGTTTAAGATGAAATCGTACCAGGTCAAAATTCACAACTGTCCAAGTTGTTATTATTTCATACATAAATCTTAACATATAATATCTGCATTTGATGACGCCTTGTTGTTCATGGAAATTCTATTTGAATGAGTGTAAATTCAATATATTATTTTTATGTAATAAATCAAAAAGTACAAATTATAAATGGATATTTACCTTCGCATTTACATATTTGATCTTTGCACTCCTTTTCTTTGTGTTTTTTTGAAAGTAGGCCCATGCACTGTTAGAAAATAATACGAATGGGGTAAATTTAAAATTCATTATAATATATAAAACTATTGAGAAATTGAAACTTACTTTTCCAATATATTCTTAAAAATTTCCCGCACATCAGCATGGAAAAAGCATATCCAATAAAGTGCTTTCTCCCTTGGGCAAAAAACCCCTAACATCCAATGATCACTGATAAAAGGAAATTTAACGTTAGTGGTTTTTTATGTTAAAAGATAAATAACTCTTTGAGAGAAATGTGTTTCATACCTCTCACAAAAAGGCATCATCCAACATTGTTTGACTATATTCTTTTCAAGTCTTTCAGCAATATAAACCATTCTTTGTTCCTCATTCAATGCACATGCTTCAGGGGAAATCAATTGCGGGTCCATGAATCCATATACATCTGTCAGCTCATTCCTCTCACAAATTTTATAAAGATACCTAATACAAAACATACATAAGTATACATTTTTAATAAATATAACGTAGGGAAAAGATGTTAAGACTTACATGCAAAAAATTTGCACCACGTTGATGCCCAACTTATCTCCAGTAATAAGATCCATGATATCACTTTTCATAATCCTCACACTTATTTCACGTCCACAAACATGAGCTTCCATTGGAAACTCATAATGACCCGCCAACAAATTTGAATATCTTGACAATCTGTCAAGACTATTAGAATCTGTATCTGATGTCATAGCCATTTGTCTTTGTTGTTGTCTATACAGTATTTCTTTACCTTTGAAGTATTCATGTAAAAATAAATTGAAAAATATATTAGTTTTCAAATGATAAAACAACTTTAATAAAACAATAAAATAAAAGATATAACATTCATACCTCTATGGTAATGAGTCGAAGAAGTCTGGATGACCAAATTAAAAAATGGCCGATACTCTGTCCAACTGTCGCCACCTCATCTGTAGGTATTGATACCCTAGCTGATCTATCTATAATATCCTGTACAGTGACCCTCTGATTCTCTACCTCTAATTGTTGATGATGAACTGTATCTCCTATACAATATACCAACCCATATGCTACTATATGATGTTGAGAATCATCAACATACAACTCACAATAAGTAGGAAGCTGCGGCGGAGGAGTAGGATAAAAAATGGGGTCCGCAGGCTGAGGTGGGGGAGTGGAAGCTACTGGCGGAGGTGGAGGATAAATAATGGGGTCTGAAGGGGGAGGTGGAGGAGTGAGAGCTGCAGTCTGAAATTGTCTTTGCATTTATGCAAACATAGACTGCACCGGCACTCTAATCTTGTCCTCCATCGTCGCATTAATATTTTTAACTTCAGCCTCCAAGGATTCTATTTTTTTTATAAACCCCCTCAACGTTAGAAGTTGAAGAACGTGGCAACACTTTTCTTACCGATACACCTGCCGGATATCCTCTTACACGACCAGAATGTTCGGGCCTTCCCAATGCTGCAGATAAAATATCTTCCCTCCCAGTAGCTGTAAATGTCCCCTGTGAACTCTGCTCCTCAAGAGAGTCCTGTATTAATTAATTGAACATTTCTGTAATGATTGAAATTATATGAAGAAAATAGTTAACTTAAATAAATAAAATAGATATCTTACAATCCTCTCAGCTACGATTCTCGATTCTTCCGAAAGATATTTCCCTTTTTCCCCCCTTTCGAGCTCTCTTCCATTTTTCATGTCTAGATGGAGGGGATGGAGGGGCCACCTCTCCAGAGCTTGAAGACTCAGCTCTTAGTTGTTGAAAATTTTCCACCATCATTTGTTCTTCTAATAATGCATACCCTCCCCGAGATAAACTATGAGGGTATACATTTTTAGATTGGATCTCCTGATGAGATTTCCTTCTTTGCTGTAATTTAAGAATAAGAAATCATTAACAAAACATTAATAAAATCATTTATATAAGAAAGTTTATAAAATTTTACATTTCCCTTACCAGAAATGACTCTTTTCTTCTACTTTCAAAAAACTGTCTCCATGTGTCTTCATCTATAAAAGGATATATACGACATGGATTATCATGACTCCTATGACCATAAATGAAATCAAATGAGAGGGTTGATTTGAAATCCCTCCATCTCTTGGCATCCAACACATTTCTTCCTGACTCCTCCAATGTCAGGAATATCAAATGTCATCTGATAAAGAAGAGGTTAAACATATTATATATACTAGAAACATTAAAATAATAGTCAAACAATGACAAAAGATCTTACCAAAATCGTCTCCCACAACTGAGAGATTATCGCTTTATCCACACTTCTCAAATCATCATACAAAATGCTTACTTTGCTCTTAGCCTAAGTTGCTACAAAACTCTTAAAATATTTTGCATTAGGACCTCTAGGAATATCATCATCATCAAACTCAACGACTATCCTATGATCTTGCGTACGAGCAAGTGATAATTTTGGTAAACGTGTGCACCCACGTTTACCAACCTTTGAACTCTTTGTCTTAATAGGAGCATGTGAATGTTCATCCCCAGAGGTATGACCAGCAATATTCTCATCTCCAGAATCATGTGGTTGATCAACTGAATGATCTGTCATTATCCTTCAAATCAAAAAAACAAACGTCAGTTCACAAATATACAAATTCAAATATTTTAATACTACTGTAATCAGAAAATAGAAAAGTGTACTAAGTTACGTAATAGTAAACATTGGTAATATGGTAAGCATGTTAAACAATGGTAAAGATGGTAAAGATGGTAAACATGGTAAACCTGGTAAACATGGTAAACATGGTAAAGTAATTGTCACTGAACAAAAATAATAGATATATAATTCATGTAATGGTTATAAACATGATAAAGTAAACTAAACAAACTTAAAACAAACAAAAACTTATACTTATTTTGTTTTAAAACATGTTTTAATAAATAAAAAACTTACAATATCTAACATTTATGAAAAAAATAAATGTAAACAAGAAATAAACATATGTTACCTGTAATTTTAGGAATGTACAAATGGATTCTTTTCCCAAATTCCTTCGTCGTGATCGTTCCTTATGGCACAAACTATGTCTTCAAGATGCTCATCATTATGTTCTGTTAATCTTTCCATGGAAGTAGGGATCTCACATAAATCAACATCTTCATGAAGTTCATCCTCACCAACATATTGTTTTTTCCCTTGTAAAACAACAACCCACTGCATATCTGATTGATCTACTACATAGAAAATTTGTTTTGCATGTGTTGCCATTATAAAAGAATCAGTTGTGTCTTCCAATCTATTCAGATTAACAAGTGTCATTCCAAATTCATTGTGTCTGACACTGTTGTTATCGATAAACCATTTACATATAAAAACAGGAACTTTAATTTTAAAGTAATCAACCTCCCATATGTCTTCAATCACTCCATAATATGCACTTGATGCAGAAATCGGGTTTTTGTCCTTAGCACTCAAAAAATGCATTGCTTCTGCAAACACCAATACACCACTATTCTGAACTGCACTTCTGTTGTCATGAGCTTTCGTATGAAATGTATAACCATTAATGTCATAATCGGACCATGTTATCACATTTAAACATAGACCACCCACTATCCATTTTAATGTCTCTGATACATCTGATCTACCAAGCAAAGTCTTTTTAATCCATGACAAAAAAAGTTTTGTTGTGCTCATTCAAAATCCACATTTCTTTCTTCTTTGGATGACATTGTTTCAACTCATTAATATGCAATATGATATACGGTTGAGAATCAGCTATGTTATTCAAGATGTATGATTCTAACTTCTTCATCTGTTCAGCTGACAATGATTTGACTTTCAAGCCATGAATCACCTTTCCCTCATTATTAACTCGTTCATGGAGAGATGGAGGCAAACCTATGTATTGCGCCGCAGCCAAGTAGCTCGTACAAAACTCTGCTACCTCCTCAGAAATATACTTTTCAATAATGGAGGCTTCAGGTCGATATGGATTTTTAACATACCCCTTTAATATTTTCATATACCTTTCAAAAGGATACATCCAACGAAGATATACAGGTCCACAAAGCTTTATTTATTGAACCATATGAATCATTAAATGCACCATTATATCAAAAAAAGTTGGAGGAAAATACATTTCCAATTGACAAAGTATAAAAATTGCATCCTTTTCCAAAATGTTCAAAGCATTCACATCAATCGCCTTGTTACAAATTGAATTGAAAAAATAACACAACTTCATTATAGTCTTTCTGACACAAATGGGAAATATTCCACACAATGCAACTGGTAGAATTTGTTGCATCATGACGTGACAATCATGTGATTTCATACCTATCAACTTCAAGTCCTTCAATGAGACAAATTTTTTTTACATTAGAAGAATAACCTTGAGGCACTTTGATATCATGAAGACACTAACAAAATCTAATTTTATCCCTCTTTGATAATGTATGACAAGCTGGGGGAAGAAATGTTCGTCTTCCTTTAGGAGTGGGAGCTAACTCCAAAGGTATTCCCATTGATAGTAAGTCTAATCTTGCATTCAACCCATCTTTTTTCTTTCCTTTAATATCTAACAATGTTCCAATCAAAAAATCACAGATATTCTTCTCCACGTGCATGACATCAATATTATGTTTAACTTCATGATACCTCCAATATGGTAGCTCAAAAAATATTGACATTTTCTTCCAAATATGTCTATCATTACCAGATTTCTGTGTCTTTCCCAATGTCACATCAAGGTTTTTCACCCTCTCAAAATACAGATTAGGGGATAAAGGTTTTGGAGCAGTATCAAATTCTTGTGAGCCATTGAATGCCTTTTTTAGTCTTCTATAAGGGTGATCCATAGGGAAAAACTTTTGATGACCCATGTACACTATTTTCCTCCCATGATGCAATTGACAATATGACGTCTGTTGTTCGCAAATTGGACATGCTTTATGCCCTTTAACACTGTATCCAGACAAATTTCCATATTCTAGGAAGTCATTTATAGTGAACAGAAGCACTGCATGCAGTTGAAAATATTCCATTTTATAAGAATCATACACCCTAATACCATCAGCCCATAACAGTTTCAAATCATCAATCAACAGTGACAAGTAAACATCAATATCATTTCCGGGTTGCTTTGGAACAGAGATCATTATACTCAACATGAAATATTTGCGCTTTATACAAAATTTAGGAGAGAGGTTGTAAATTAACAATAAAACAGGCCATGAACTATGTGTGCTACTGAGGGTTTGGTATGGATTCATTCCATCTGTGCACAACCCTAGTCTGAGATTTCTAATTTCATTTCCAAATGTAGAATATTGCACATCAATTTTCTTCCATTGCGGACAATCAGATGGATGACATATTTTTCCATCACATACCCGCTCATCATCATCCCATCTTAACCTTTTTGCATCATGTGAATTAGAAAATAAATGTTTGAAACGATGAATTATAGGAAGATACCAAAATACCTTTTAAGGGAGCTTTGTAATCTCTACATCAGCCTGTGATTTTTCTTTCACCTTATACCGTGATGTCCCACATTTAGGAAACTCCGACAGAAATTCATATTCCTTCCTATATATAATGTAGTAATTCGGACATGCATGTGTTTTCTTGTATCCCAATCCCATCAGGCATAATATTTTCTTGGCTTTGTAATGTGAATATGGAAGATCATTATCTTTTGGAAGAATGTCTTCATCAATTGTAGCAGCTCTGTAAAACTTTTGTCACTCTATCCATGTTTCTCCTTCAGGTTAATCAATCTTAACACCACCGACAAAACCGTAAAATCTATACAACCAGGATATAATGGTTTTTCAGCATCACTATATAGACGCGCAACTGTCGGTTCTATCTCAATTTGTTCTGCTACAATATTGCGAATCATTTCTTCAATTCAATTTGAGTTACCATCTTGCGAATCATCATCATCAGTGACATTCCGTCCAGTTTCACCATGCCAAATCCAAGTGCTGTAACTCAGATTAAAACCATGACAAATCAGATGATCTTTTATTTCTCTACTTTTCAACTTCTTCATATTCAAACATTTCAGGCATGGACAAAAAAAATGTCACTACTTGGAACATTTCGTTTAGCAAATTCCAAAAAGGCATCAACACCTTCCTCAAATTCATTGCTCATTCGATGTGCCGTAATCCAACTTCGACTCATTATTACCTATAACAAATATAAAAAATATATATATTTTTAAGATAAGAAAAATACATGTTTATATGAAAAAAATCATAATTTGAATGTAAAACAATTTTGAAATATAAAACAAATCTATGGGTATTTAAAAAAATATGCTTGAATATTATTTTTAAAACAAAATATAGTTAGATATACCATTTTTAAATTCCATTGAATCAAAGAAAACCATGACGCCTACATGGTTGATAGAAAATTGGAGAAAATGGAGTAAACCTGAGAATCACCCCCACCCCCTCGGACAACCCCCAAAACCCTCTGGACAGGCCCCCACCCCCTTGGACATCCCCCCACACCCACCCACCCCCTTGGACCCCCCTGGACACCCCCAACCCTCCGAACATCCCCCAGCCCTCTAGACAGCACCCCCACCCCTCCTGGACACCACCCCCACCCCCTACCCCTTGAACACCCCCCTGGACACCCCAACCCTCTGGACAACCCCCACCCTCCGGACAACCCCCAAAACCCTCTGGACATGCCCCCACCCCCGTGGACAGCCACCCACACCCACCCACCCCCTTGGACACCCCCCGGACACCCCCCAACCCTCTGGAAAACCCCCACCCCCTGGATAGCCCCCACCCCTCTAGACAGCACCTACCACCCCTCCTGGACACCACCCCCACCCCCTACCCCCTTGGACACCCCCCTTGGACACCCCCCAACCCTCTAGACAACCCCCACCACCTGGACAGCCCCCACCCCTCTAGACAGCACCCCCACCCCTCCTGGACACCACCCCCACCCCCTACCCCCTTGGACACCCCACTGGACACCCCCCAACCCGTTGGACAGCCCCCCACCCCCTGGACATCACCCCACCCCTCCAGACAGCACCCCACCCCTTAGCAGAAGCCATTTTTATTTGGAATCATGAGACATAGCGATGCATCAAAGGGCCATAGAGGTCAATAGCCATTACATTATATATATAATAGATTCTCATATAAATGAGAATAAACATAAGCAACAACAACACATGAAATATCATTTCCGAATTCGTACATTTAATCAATAAACATTCTATGCAGTAATACAGGTGAATGAGATCATTAGTTGTCAATGACAACAAAAATTACCACAAATGTCGGGCATTCGCAAAACAAAAACAAACTAAATAGATGTAGTTGAGGCTTACGTGAATATTGTGAGTCAATCTAATAGATCTTGGGATGATAAATAAGATGATGATGGAAAAAATATGTAAGAGGGTTCGAAATGGAAGAATCTTACCTAGTTTAAACACAAAAACCACAAAACATAAATATAGACTATCCGGAAAAAAAAACGAACGAAATAAATTCGTGGAAGGCTTACTTGAGTGTTGCGAGTTGAGATGATAGATCCAAGGAGAGTAAAGATGATAAATGATGAAGGAAAAATGAGTTTAACACAGCTAGATCGACAAGCCGATTAGGGTTTACCGCGCGAGAGAGACGAGCCGTCGGACTGTCGATCGAAAAATCGTAAATGACACTCCAAGGGGATTGTTAATTTTTTAAATGTTTTATAACATCGGTTATTTAATAACTGAAGTTATAAACTATTTTTTTACATTTATAACGTCGGTTATTATAATAACCGATGTTATAAATGTATCACATACGACTTTTTTTACGTCGGTTATTTTATAACCGACGTAAAAAATACATCAGAAATAATAGTTTTTTACGTCGGTTATTGTATAACTGACATAAAAAACTTCTGCGGATTGTTTTTTTACATCGGTTATAAAATAACCGATGTCAAAAAGGTCTCAGAATCCGCGTTTATTACGTCGGTTATAAAATAAACGACGTAAAAAACTCGTCAATATCTCTTTTTTTACGTCGGTTATCAAATAACCGACGTAAAAACCCCCCGTTCTTTGTTTTTTTACGTCGGTTAATTTATAACCGACGTAAAAAACGAACGTGCTCAATTTGTAATGTCGGTTATTAAAATAACCGACATTAAAAATATACTCGCTGCATTTTTTATGTCAGTTATAAAATAACCGACGTAAAAAACCATGTTTCACAGATTATCACGTCAGTTATATATAACCAACGTCAAAAATGATGACGTAAAAAATGTTTTCTGCACTAGTGAAACTGAAAATTTTTGCCCAAACTTTGATATTCGATCCCAACAACAAGAGAATGTAAATTTTGAAAATTATGGTCCTAGGATGCCTAACAAGTAGGATCCTTTATCATATAATTACAAATGACTATAGGAATCATCCCAAACTCTCCTTAAAATAACAAGACATGATTAAAAGACCTATTTCCCTTGGTTACCGGAACCAACCTAGGAAACTATTCCAAAACCAACAGATGGGTGAGTCATCCAATTCCCAAGGAAATTTTGAGGGATAATTTCTTAATAGAATGGACCAAATGCTTACAAGATTTGACTCACAAGGGGCTAAGTTTGATTCACAAAAAGCACAACTTGAATCTGATAAGGCTGAATCCCAAGCTAGAATGCATAATTTGGAATTACAAATGGGGAAATTAGCTAGAGACATGACATATAGGGATAGGGGTAAACCTACTATCACAACTGAAATAAACCCTAGATAAAATGTCATGGATTTTGTCACAAGTAGTGGGATAAATACTCAAACATAATATGTAAAAGACCTTAGGAGTGCCCAAAATGAAAAACAATGTGAATATGGAAGTCCAAATCTGCAGAACACACAATCTAAAAATGAGAGAAAAAATCCTGAAAATGAAGAAAATCACAATGTTTCACCTGAAATTTGATCTGATAATTTTTCTGAACTTAAAATGAATAAGGGGAAATAGAATTTTTTTGAAGAAATAGGGGATATGCCTTCTATTCATATGAACTATTCCCCACCCATTCCTTTCCTAGAAAATCTGAATCCTAAGAGTAACAACAAGGGTAAACTTCTTCAGTTCCTTGGACTTCTGATCAAGATCCAAGTGAATATCCCTATCTTCCAAGCCTGAATTCAAATTCCTTCTTATTTTAAATCTCATAAAAAATTCTTTCAATAAAAAAAAACTCTAGAAGAATTCTCTACATACATCATCACTGAAGAGTGTAGTGCTATTCCTCAAAGGAAAATCCCCCCCAAACTTAAAGACACTGATAGTTTTTTTCATTCTCTGCACTTTATGGAATAGTGTTCAAATGAACCGTATGTGTGATTTAGGTGCCAGTAATAACCTGCTCCTATTCTCACTTTTTCAACAGTTGAGATTGTATGTCCATTAACCCACCACTTCCCTCCTACAGTTGGTTGTCTGTTCATTTACACATCCTGTAGGAAGCGTCGATGATCTTGTGGTTGGAGTTGGAAAGCTATTTCTTTTAGACGAATTTCCATTGCTAGACATAGAGTGTGACTAGGAGGTGCCCATCATTCTGGGTAGACCCTTATTGGTGACTAAAGCTGCTATTTTAGATGTTTCCAATGGTCAACTGATCTTTAAATTTGGGGAACAATAGGAGGAATTCAATGTGTTTAAAAATGTTAAAGAACCAACTTTTCATGAAAAATATTCTAAGATAGATTCCTTAGAAGCTGAACATTCAATTGAGAATTTAGAAGAATATGAAAAACAACCTTTGTATAAAGAAATTAATTTGGAAGTTGAAAATGATCTTTCACACACTACTGAATCTGTTCAAAGTAAGAAACTAGAAAATTTTCCAAAAGTGGAAAGTTGTCCTGTTTTTGCTATAGTAGGAGATGTATATTCCATTTGTGAACTAAAATAATTATTGAGAGAGCTTAAGGTTGATTGTACTATTTCAAACACTACTGATCAATTTGATTTAGTTTAGGGAGAGTTAATGAAACAATTGGATGATTTTTCTTTGAGAAATATTTTGAATTCTGATTTGGAGACTTACGAATGTGAGTTGTCCTCTTTGGAGAGCAGTGAAGAAATTCTTAAAAATGGGTATGAATGTAAGAACCTAGTTCTTATTCTTTAGGTACGTGTTTCTTTCTTTCCCTTTTCCTTAAGTGTTTTTGAGAAAATAAGGAAAATGGGGAAAATCCCAAAATTTGTGGGTACACACCGTGTACTTTTCCACACGCCGTGTACTTTGGCCGTGTGGGATGAGTATACAGGGCGTGTAGGCCTAATGGCGATGAAGGGTGTAAAAATTGACTACACGCCGTGTATTTAGTTTATACACGCCGTGTAATCAGTCGACAGGTGAACAATAAGGCGGTGAGAGTAGCCGCCAGCAGAATGATAGTACACGTCATGTATTCAAAAATACACGCCGTGTAATCATGTCGACAGATGAACAGTGAGGCGGTGGAAAGTGGCCTTCAGATGAACAGTTAAAAAAATAAAAAGTACACACCGTGTAATTGAGAGTACACGTCGTGTAGTTGTGTTTTTTTGTTATAAATGGGAAGTATCCTCCTCATTCGACAGAGGAGGCAGTAGGTTCATTTGGAGCATGGGAGAGACGACTAAATCATGGAAGAGATCCTGACCGCACATCAAGACTCCGACTCCTTCGTCGATGATCTTGTTTGAACCACACAGGTGATTTCTTCCCTCTCCTTGAGTGTTTCCTTCCAATCCTTTCCTGATGGGAAGTTATTTGAGTTTTAATGGGTGAACGTTTATCCCATATCTACGCCGTTCTCGGTTGATTCGGGAGGTTTCGTTCACGTATATCGATCATAGGAGATCAAGGTAGGCGGTCTAGTGTTTATTTCCAACTATTGAGTTGATTTTGTGTACCATTATGCTACGCATCCATGTTTGGGGTGTTGTATGACTGATTCCTTGACTGATTAAATACATAGAATTGCATAGGTATGTATAAAATACTGTTTGAGATCGTTGCTTTGATCCAGGGCCACCCCGTGGGTGTGTTTCCCTTTTTTAGCCGTATGACCAGGATACCTAAGGGTATGAAATGTTTCTTTAGCATGCTTTAATTTTTCTTGAGAGAAAATGTATATATAATTGCTTGCTTATGTGTTGGGCTTGACCCGGTTACTTACTTAGTCTGAGGGCAATGTTTGCTTAGCCTGAGGGAAAATGTTTTTTTAGCCTGAGGGCAACGTTTCTTATGCCTGAGGGAAGTAACTTCCGTGCCTGAGGACAATATCTCGTATGCCTGAGGGAAATATTCATTATGTTTGAGGGAAATCACCTGAGGGTTTCGATTCTGATTACCTGAGGGTAAGGTTTTGTTTGTCTGAGGACTCTGTGTACTTTGAATATTCACTGTGGTGCTTTCTCATGTTATACCTGCCAATCTAAAGCACATGCTTGGTATTTTTGCTGCGACACTATATAGGATATTTTCAGCTGAGGCTGAGTCTCGAGAACTTATAATTCAATTATATTGAATTGTTAAATAATAATTTAAATGAAAATATATAACTAATATGAATTTTTACTTTTGAGTACTTCCTAGTATACTGCATTTCATTACTGCACACTGCTGTTGCACATTTTCACTGACAATTGGGCACGGGTCTTTGGTGGTTGCTTACTGGGATTTATTTCTCATACCCTGTTTGGGTCATGTCTTAGACCCAAACAGATTATATTGCTGTAGGTGTTGATAAGAGCAAGAGTCCCTATAAAGGTACTTGACTGTTGTAGAGGAGTAGGAGAGCATGAGACCGATCTTAGGCTTGCGATGCTGTTGAGTTCACATTGCACTATTTTGTTTTGTTTTTCTATATTTGTCCCTTGTACTGTATTGTTTTAGATTCCAGTGTATCCTGTTTGGCTTCTTTCCTAGACTTAAGGACATATTGCATCATCATATATATATATATGACTGTTGTCATCTTTTACTTCTGTACTGTTGTCCATTTCAGCTTGGTATTGTTTGCTGCTTTCATTTTTGGTATCTTTAATTTCTCCACTGCACTACACTTTGACAAATGATGACATAGTTTTCCCACTATCAGACCTAGGCCCTCGCTGCTAGTCGGCAGCCTCTGACGTTTGGGGAAATGCACTTGAGGTCATGTGACCAACCGGGTTCGGGGCACCCGTGGTGTGACACCCAGATCCATGACGTTACAAAGTGGTATCAAAGGAATTTCTTTTCTTTGACTTACTGTTTGGAGCCTATAGTCAGGGATAGGTCGAGATTGATATTTGGTAATAAGCTGTGCCCGGGAGTAGCTAACTCGTGTACAGGGAAAAACCAGTTTACCTCATGTTGCAAATTTTTATCAGGTTTTGCAATTTTATAGTTGATTTGATTTTCACCGTTGAGTGACGCACTTGTGATGTTCTTTTATATTTTTATACTTGTGTTCTATTTAGTCGCAACCCGATGAGATGAGGGTATGCCATCTCATGCATCATTAAGCACATGTTAGTGTCATATGCCATGCATAGTTTCCATGTTATATAGGTGCATTGGAAATTGCATGTTGTTGTGATAGATGATGTGCTAGAAAATACATTCTGTTGTGATAGGTACCTTGTTAGATACACCTACTATTGATAGGGTATTGGTACATGTTACTGTTGGGTTTATGAACGCTAAAATTTGGTTCCTGAGAAGTATGGGCTCTCTTGGACCAGAATTTAGCAGATCATGATTCAACCTTTTTGTTGTGTTTTTGTACTATAAAGTGAAAGGCCGGGTGTTAAACTTTGATTCGTAGGTAGTATGCCCCCCCACAGATCGAAATTTGGCATACTGACGCTTGAAATTAAAGAAAAAGGGGCTCCGGAGTAGTTTCTGAGGTGTACTGTCCAGAAACCCAGACAAAACGGCATGTGGTTCTATAAACATATTCCATGTACTCTTCTATTTGGGAAGAAATGATATTTTTTTAAGTACACTTCGTGTACCCTATGTACACGTTGTGTAGTTCTAACCGTGTCATAGGCTGTGTAGGTAGAAACACAGGAGGAAAAAACTCTAGAGGGAACACGCCGTGTACTGTTGTACACACCGTGTCATGTTGACCCTGTGTCCGCCGTGTCACTAAAAACACGGACGGAGAAAAACTTTGCTTACACACACCGTGTCAATGCCGAACATGCCATGTAGTGTAATATGGGAATCTGGCCGTGTAACTAACAACACGGGTCAATGTTATCCTTTCTAGTACACGCCGTGTGCCTGTGGGACACACCGTGTAGTCTTTACTGGTGAAAGACCATGTATCCAACCGTGTCACTAACAACACGGGTCGATGAAGCTTGTATATTACATGCCGTATTGATCTTATACATGCCTTGTAGTCTCATTCTAAGGAGAGTCATGTGACTGGGGAAACGGGGTGGTGTACACACCATGTGCGGGTGTTACATCAGCCATGTAGCCGGCCGTGTTGCTAACAACACAGGTCGGTGAAGCTCATATAGTACACACCGTGTAGATCTTATACATGACATGTAGTCTCATTCTAAGGAGAGCCGTGTGACTAAGCCGTGTAGAAGGACTCAGGCAGGGGAAGAAAATTCAAGTACACGCCTTGTGTGTGGACAACACGCCGTGTGTTTGGGGTGTTACACAACCAGTGTTGGCAGAGTACATCCCCATGTAAAAGACTTAAGGGAACACGCTATGTAGTTATTATACACGCCATGTAGTCTTATTTTGAAAAACTTGAGTGCTTTCTTTCTCCTGTTCCCTTCTTACACTCCTTGTTTTCAGTCCTGGATGATCTTAATCTAAGGTGTGTGTATGACCTTGTAGAGTCATGCCACCGAGATGACCACGAGTTGTACGCCAAGAGAGTGACAACAATTATACTCTCGAGATGGTAGGCCATGGGCTACTGATGGATCCTCCAGCAGAGCCAGGTGCGGTGCCAGCCATTATACCGGACGTAGTTGCGGATGCGAAGTTCCGTGAAGGCTTCATGATATTTATGCAGACCTTTTCGGGATCACCGCAGGCTACCACATATATGGCAGAGCTGACACGTATATTTCAGCAGCAGCATCTGCCTATGTTTTTAGGGGATAGCGGACCATAGGATATGGAGTCATGACTGGATTCATTACAGACTATCTTCGAGTATCTTGAGATTCCTCCAGGGAGGAGGGTCAAGCTCGCTACTTATATGCTGCGTGATTCCGCCAAGAGGTGGTGGGATGTTACCACCCAGACCGAGCATCATCGAGACATGGCGTGGGAATATTTTCAGGCAGTATTCTATGAATTTTTCTTTCTGGAGACACTAAGGGCATATCGAGCTCGAGAGTTCATGAATCTACAGTAGTGTGCCATGTCAGTGATGGATTTTTCTGCCCGCTTCACCGAGCTACAACATTTTGCACCTGTTCTGGTTGGTGACGAGACGTTGAGGGCTAGATGTTTTGAGGATGGTCTTCGATACGACATCCGAGCACTGGTGAATGTTTTCAGGTTACCTACAGTGAATGCTATTGTGAACCAGACACTGATTACTGAGCGAAACCTGCGGGAAGCTAGTGGTGCAGGCTAGAGCGGTTCAACATTAGTTTCTGGTACTATTTATACTAGTAAGAGGAAGAGGCAGATGGATTTCTCTCACGGTGGCAGTTCTAGCCAGAAAAATTCTTCAAGTGTCCAGGTAATATGCTACCAGTGTGGTAAGGAGGGGCACAAGAGACCACAGTGTCCACGTGACCCAGTGGAGTGCCAAGCTTGCAGAAAGGTGGGCCATCTCTAGCATTTTTGTAGGGCATTCCCACCAGTGACTAGTGAGAGGGGTTCTGTGAAGAATCTACGTGCAGGAGTAGGTCCAATTGCTTCTTACCAATCAAGGAATTGGAACACATCAGGACGTTCAGGCAGAGGTGGTGGTCATGGCCGTGGTAGCAAGACACCAGAATCTCAGAGACAATAGGGCCGTTCAGCTCTGGGTAGCCATGCTATGTTGCAAGGCCGCGACACTGGGTAGACATATGCAGTGCGACAGACCCAATAGTAGTAGGATCCCAGACCTTCCACTGTCAGAGGTTTCATTCTAGTTACTTCTGTTTTGTCTTCAGTATTTTTTGATACTGGTGATATGCATAGCTTTATATCTATTCCCATTATAGAGAGCCTTGGGCTCTGTGTTTCTTCTTCTTCGAATATCATGATGCTAGATAATTTGTTGGGAATGAGAACGATAGGTGTGTGTCAGTGCAAGGAGTTCCCCCTAGAGGTTGGTGGATGTCACTTTCTGTGAGACCTCTATGTCTTAGAGATGACGAGCTATATAGATTTCATTCTCGGGATGGACTGGTTGGTACCCTTTCGATCCTTTGTAGATTGCTATCGTTGTAGGGTGAGTTTCACATCACTAGAGGGTTGAAAGTTTCTATACAAGGGCGAATGAGATGTCTAGGCGAGCCAAGTTGGACCAGAGCATCGTAGACGAGGTGGAGTGACAAACCAGATTGCGAGTCTATATCTGGAGGACCGGGGAACTTTTCAGAAGGATTTCCCTCCGGTGGTTGATCATTTCAGGGATGTCTTCTCGGACGACTTTTCAGGTCTACCTCCCGAGCGAGAGGTTTATTTCTCTATTGATCTTGTGCCAGGAGAGGCATCAGTGTCCATTCCTCCTTACAGGATGGCTATGCCAGAATTGCAGGAGATCAAGAGACAGTTAGAGGAGTTGCAGGCAAAGGGTTTCATCTGATCCAGTACTTCTTTTTGGGGTTCACCTATCCTGTTTGCGAAGAAAGTGGACGGTACCCTCAGAATCTACGTGGATTATCAGAAGTTGAACCAGTTGACGGTTAAGAATCGATATCCCTTACCAAGGATTGATGATATTTTTGATCATCTTCAAGGAGCACGAGTGTTCTCGAAGATTGAATTGAGATCCAGATATCATTAGTTGCACGTTAGACCATCGGACATACCGCTTATAACTTTTTAGAGCAGATATGGTCTATACGAGTACTTGGTTATGTCGTTCGGACTCACGAACGCGCCAGCAGTTTTCATGGATCTGATGAATCATGTGTTCCATCCGTATCTGGATTCTTTTGTGGTAGTCTTCATGGATGATATCTTGGTGTACTCTCACACTCGACATGACCATGCCACCCATCTTGAGATCACACTGAGTACACTGAGAGAGCATCAGCTACATGTCAAGCTCTCAAAGTGCCACTTTTTGGATGGACCAGATTCACTTCCTGGGTCATATTATCTCAGAGGTAGGAGTTGCAGTAGACCCAGAGAAAGTGAGAACTGTATTTTCCTGGGAGAAACATAAGAATGTGTTTGAAATACAGAGTTTCTTGGGACTGGCTGGTTACTACATGCACTTTATACATGACTTCTCCCGCTTAGTAGCACCGTTGACGGGTTTGACTAAGAATGGTGTGAAGTTCGTTTGGTCAGAATCTTGTGAGATAGCCTTTTAGGAGCTTAAGGGAAGGTTGACATTAGCACCAGTCCTGATAATTCCAGAGTAAGGGAAGAACTATACAGTTTACTGTGATGCATCAAGTATTAGGCTGAGAGCAGTGTTGATGCAGGGCGAATGAGTAGTTACGTACGGGTCCCGAGAGTTGAGGACACATGAGAGGAATTACCCAACTCATGATCTCGAGTTGGCTACAGTTGTTCATGCGTTACGATGTTGGAGATATTATCTCTTGGGAGAACGTTTTTTGGTGTTTACGAATCACAAAATTATGAGATATATCTTTACCCAGTGTGACTTAAATTTGAGATAGTGAAGGTGGGTTGAATACCTTTAGTACTTTGACCTTGAGCTTGCTTATACACCTGGTAAAGGTAATGCAGTAGATGATGCATTGAGTAGGAGGAATCAGATACAAGCAGTGCAGGAGGCCAGTGGTGAGTGGCAGCTCATGTATTTGTTCTTTGAGATGCATTTGGAGGTGCACGATAGTCAGGGGTGAGCCTATCTGTCATCTTTAGCTGTGACTTCTACCCTCCTGGATAGAGTGAGGATGAAACAACTATCATATTTAGAAGGCCTAGTTCTACAGGAGTCGGTGGAAAGTGAGGAACCTCCTCCTGGTTGGATGATAGGTGATGATGAGGTACTACGTATCCATGGATGAGTGTGGGTTCTAGGGGATATACACGAGGATTTGATGCGGGAATTTCATGCTTCATCTTGGGTAGTGCATCCTGGAGTTTCCAAAATGTACCGTGACTTGAGACGTTAGTATTGGTTTCCAGGTATGAAAAGAGAAGTATCTGGTTTTGTTACGAGATGTTGCACCTATCAGTAGGTGAAGGCATAGCATTAGAGGCCAATCAGACTGTTACAAAAGTTACCCATTCTGGAGTGGAAATGGGATGATGTCGTGATGGATTTTGTGACCGGGTTGCCGAGGTCACCTCAAGGCAGTGACGTCGTGTGGGTTGTTGTGGACAGACTTACGAAGGTAGCTCACTTTTTTCTGATCAAGGAGACCTTCATTGTTGACGAGCTCGAGAAGTTGTATATCTGAGAGGTTGTACGCATTCATGAGGTCCTTCGTTCAATCGTTTCAGATAGGGACGCCCGTTTTACATCTCGTTTCTGGAAGAGTTTTCAGAGGGCACTCGGTTCACAGGTGATTCTGAGCACAAATTACCACCTTCAGACCGATATCCAGTCAGAGCGTACAATACAGGTGCTAGAGGACATGCTACGCACATGCGTCATAGACTTTGGGGGCTCTTGGGAGAAGCACATACCCCTGGTCGAGTTTTCCTACAACAATAGTTTTCAGGAAACTATTGAATTGGAATCTTATTAGGCTTTATATGGTAGGCCATGCCGATCACCATTGTGCTGGTTGGTGGCATCTGAGGCAGCTTTACTGGGACCACATCTCATGCAGGAGACTTCAGAGAAGATCCAGTTGATTCAGAAGCAGATGGATATTGCACAGTCTCGTCATAAATCTTATGCTGATCGCTGCAGATGACCCTTAGAGTTCGTGGTTGGGGATCAAGTTTTCATGCGTGTTTCACTGAGGTTGGGACACAGGCGGATCGGGAGACAGGGTAAACTTTCACCGAGGTATGTAGGGCTGTTTGAGATTATGGAGAGATTCGGGCCGGTTGCCTACAGGATGCTATTACCATAGAGGTACCGGGCCATGCACGACGTCTTCCACGCATCTTAGCTGCGCCGTTATCACTCATACCCGTCTCACATTTTTCATCCCAAAGAGGTTGAACTTCAGGTCGATGCATCCTTTAATGAGCATCCGATTCGTATTGTTGATAGGAGCATGAAGGTTCTATAAGGACGGTCAGTTCCTTTCGTACGGGTGCAATGTAAGCATGGCCGAGTGCAGAACGAAACCTGGGAGCGGGAGACTGACGTACGTGCTTAGTGTCCAGAGTTGTTCTCATCTTTATCTTCACCACCCTTGGAAGGGCAATCCGGAGACGAATTTTTTTAAGGGGGGAAGTTTGTAAGAATCCATTTATTATTCTTGAGGTACGGGTTTCTTCCTTTACCTTTTCCTTAAGTTTTTTTGAGAAAATAAAGAAAATGGGGAAAATCCCAAAATTTGTGGGTACACGCCATGTACTTTTCCATACACCATGTACTTTGGCTGTGTGGGATGAGTATACAGGGCGTGTAGGCTTGTCGACAATGAAGGGTGTAAAAAATGACTACACGTCGTGTATTTAGTTTAATCACATCGTGTAATCAGTTGGCAGGTGAATAATAAGGCGGTGGGAGTAGCCGCCAGTGGAACGACAGTATACGCTGTGTATTCAGAAATACATGCCGTGTAATTATGTCGACAAATGAACAGTGAGGTGGTGGAAAGTGTCCGTCAGAGGAACAGTTAAAAAAATAAAAAGTACATGTCGCGTACTTGAGAGTACACACCGTGTAGTTGTGTTTTTTTGTTATAAATGGGCAGTAGCCTCCTCATTCAGTAGAGGATACAGTAGGTTCATTTGGAGCGCAGGAGAGACAGTCGGATCTTGGAAGAGCTCCCGACCGCACACCGAGACTTCGATTCCTTCGCCGACGATCTTGTTTGAACCACGTGGGTGAGTTCTTCTCTCTCCTTGAGTGTTTCCTTCAAATTATTTCCTGAGGGGAAGTTATTTTAGTTTGAATGGTTGAATGTTTATCCTAGATCTACGCCGTTCTCAGTTGATTTGGGAGGCATCGTTCACGTATATTGATCAGAGGAGATCGAGGTAGGTGGTCTAGTGTTTATTTCCAACTATTGAGTTGATTTTGTGTACCGTTGTGCTACGCACCTATGTTTGGTGTGTCGTATGGCTGAGACCTTGACTGATTAAATACATAGAATTTCATAGGTATGTATAAACTGCTATTTGAGATCGTTACTTTGATCCAGGGCCACCCCGTGGGTGCGTTTCCCTTGTTTAGCCGTTTGGACAGGATACCCGAGGGTATTCCGTGTTTCTTTATCATGCTTTGTGTTTTCTTGAGAGAAAATGTATATATAATTGCTTGATTATGTGTTGGGATTGGCCCAGTTACTTGCTTAGCTTGAGGGAAGTGTTTTCTTATCCTGAGGGCAAATGTTTGTTTAGCCTAAGGGCAACGTTTCTTATGACTAAGGGAAGTAGCTTCCGCGCCTGAGGTAAATATCTCATACACCTGAGGGAAATATTCATTATGCCTGAGGGAAATAACCTGAGGGTTTTGATTCTGATTATTTGAGGGTAAGGTTTTTCTTGTCTGAGGAATCTGTGTACTTTTAATATTCACGTGGTGCTTTCTCATGTTATACCTGCCAAGCTAAAGCACATGCTTGGTATTTTTGCTGTGGCACTATATAGGAGATTATCGGCTGAGTCTGAGTCTCGAGAACTTATAATTCAATTATATTGAATTGTTAAATAATAATTTAAATGACAATATATAACTGGTAGGAATGTTTACTTTTGATTACTTCCTAGTATATTGCATTTCATTACTGCACACTGTTGTTGCACATTTTCACTGACATTTGGGCACGGGCCTTTGGTTGTTGGTTACTGGGATTTATTTCTCACACCCTGTTTGAGTCATGTCTTGGTCCCAAACAGACTATATTGTTGCATGTGTTGATAAGGGAAAGAGTCCCTTTACAGGTAATTGACTGTTGTAGAGGAGTAGGAGAGCATGAGACCGAGCTTAGGCTTGAGATGCTGCTGAGTTCCTGCTGCACTATTTTGTTTTGTTTTGATATACTTGTCCCTTGTACTGTATTGTTTTAGATTGCAGTGTATCCTATTCGGCTACTTTCCTAGACTTAGGGACATATTGCATCATCATATATATATGACTGTTGTCATCTTTTACTTCTGTATTGTTGTCCATTTCAAATTGGTATTGTTTGCTGCTTCTGTTTTTGGTATGTTTATATTTCTATGCTGCGCTACACTTTGAAAAATGAGGGCATAGTTTCCCCACTATCAGACCTAGGCCCTCACTGCTAGTCGGCAGCCTCTGGCATTTGGAGAAATGCGCTTGAGGTCATATGACCAACCGGGTTCAGGGCACCCGTTGTGTGACACCCGGATCCGGGACGTTACAATGAAATTCAAAATATTTTCAATTTTCAAACTTTTTATAAGAAACATATTGTATAACTTTGACCTCAAAGGTCCAAGAGGCTTCCATCAAGTGCAGAAGCTCTCACTTTGGAGATAAAACTGCTCCCATCACACATTAAATACTCATTTTTATGTGAGAATTCAACACCACCTGTAATAATTTCTGCTGAACTAAAAGAAAACCAAGAGGAAAACTTATTAGGTGTTCTAAAAAAATTTAAAACTGCAATAGGATGTTCCATAGATGATATCAAAGGGATTATCCATTCTTTCTACATGCACAATATCTCCATGGAACTAGAACATAAACCAAAATTTGAGTGTCAATGGATACTGAACACAAATATGAAAGAAGTTATGAGCTAAGAGGTTATCAAGCTGGTGGAAACTATTATTATATACCTCATTTATGACAGTTCTTGGGTCGTTTTGGTCCAAGTGGTCCCAAAAAATTAGCTTTCATAGTAGTAACCAATGAAAAAAATGAACAAATTCAAGTGAAAGAAGAAACCAAATGGAGAGTCTTTATAGATTATAGAAAGCTCAATTCATCCACTAGAAAGCATCATTTTCCAATTCCTTTCTTAGATCAAATGCTTGATAGGCTTGTTGTAAATGAGTTATTTTGTTTTCTAGACGGCTATTCTGGTTGCAACCAGATTCTTATAGCCCCAAAGGATCAATATAAAACTACTTTCATGCCCCCATTTAGGTAATTTTCATATCAGTTAATGCCCTTTGGATTATGTGGTGTGCCCACTACCATTCAGTGATGTATGATGGATATATTTTCAGAACTGATAGAGGATCATTGAGGTATTCATGGATAACTTCTCCATTGTTGGCGACACATTTGAGATCTGTTTAAGAAATTTTGAATTGGTTTTAGAGAGATTCTTAGAGACCATCTCAATTAATAATTGGGAGAAATTATAGTTTATAGTTACTTAAGGTATAATACTAGGACATAAAGTTTCTAAAAGGGATTTATAGGTAGATATTTCTAAGATTGAAGTTATTTAAAAATTGTCCCATCCTGAAAATGTTAAGGGTGTTAAATGCTTCTTAGGGAATTCTAATTTTTACCAGAGGTTTATAAAAGATTTTAAAAAAATTAATAATCCCATGTATTCTTTACTAGTCAATAATTCACCCCCTTTTTTGATAAAAAATGCTTGGAAACGTTTAATTTGATTAAGGAAACACTCACTTCATCACCTATTATAACTACACCTAATTGGAAATTATCCTTTGAAATAAGGTGTGATGCATGTGACATGGATATTGGAGCTGTCTTAGGACATAGGAGAGAAGAGAGGGAACATGTGTTTTATTATTCTAGCAGACTTCTAAATTAAGAACAAAGGAACTACAACATTATAGAGAAGGAATTGTTAGTTGTGATTTTCAATCCAGAAAAATTTAGGCAATACCTCTTAGATTCCAAATTCATAATCATTGTAGAACATTCTACCTCATGTTATCTGTTTTAAAATGAGGCCAAACCAAGACTCATTATGTGGATTCTCTTATTACAAGAGTTTGATATGGAAATTAAAGACAAAAAAATAGATGAGAATGTAGTTGCAGATCATCTTTCTAGGATGTCCATTACCCATTGTCAAGATTAAAGGGAGATTTATCCTTCCTTTACTAATGAGAAGATGCTCACTATCCATGTTAAGTAGTCTTCTTGGTTTTCAAACATCACTAACATTCTTCTAGAAAGTTTCATTCCTAATGATCTTCCAAATAACCAGAGAAAGAAATTCATTTTGAAGCTTAAGTACTATCTTTGGGATGACCCCTTGAAATTTAGGAGATGTGCTGATGGGATTATGAGAAGGTGTGTTCCATATGAAGAAATCATGTTAATTCTTGAAAGTTTTCACTCATCACCTTTGTGTGACCATCATGGAGGAGCGAGGACATACAAAAAATCATTTCAAGCTAGATTTTACTGGCCTACCTTATTCAAGGATGCTAGATGTTTTGTTGTGAGTTGTGATAGATGTCAAAGTCTAGGGAATGTTGGAAGAAAACATGAGATTCCTAAAAAAGGTAATATTGAAGTAGAGATTTCTAATGTTTGGGGATTGGATTTTATGGGACCATTCCCATCATATCATGGGAATGAGTACATTTTAGTTGTTATGGATTATGTATCTAAATGGGTTGAGGCAGTTGCACTGTCTAAAAATCAAGCTAACAATGTGATATAATTCATTACAAATAACATTTTTACAAGGTTAGGGGTTCCTCAAGATTTCATTACTGATAATGGTATCCATTTTAAGAATTAAAAATTCAAATATTTAAAGAAAAAATATGGTTATTCTCATAGAACTAGAACAACCTACCATCCACAATTTAGTAGACATGTAGAAATTTCAAATAGGGAGTTGAAACATATTTTAGAGAAAAATTTATTTAATTCTATGAAGGATTGGTCATTGAAATTAGATGAGACATTATGGTCCTAAAAAACTGCTTTCAAAATCCCAATTGGTATGTCTTCATACAGGCTGTTATTTAAGATATGTTTTCATTTACCAATAGAGTTACAACACAAGTCTTATTGGGATGTAAAGGATTTAAATGTTGATTTTAAGACTACTGGTGCGAGGAGGATGCTTGATCTAAGTGTGTTGGATGAGATTAGAAAATAGTATCATGATAATTCAAGAATTTATAAAGAAAGGGATAAGGGTTTTCATGATTCAATCATCTAAAATAGGCAATTTAAGGTTGGACAAAAAGTTATTTTATTTAATTATAGAATTAAAAATTTTACTAGGAAGCTTAAATCCAAATGGTCTAGACCCTTCATTATCCTTAGAGTGTGAGTAAATGGGGTTGTTGAGATTGTAGGGGATGAAAAAAATTCCATTTCTGGTTAATGGTCAGAGGATTAAACACTATTTTTAAGGTAAACCAATAAGATTAACTTTCATCTTTGTGTGAAACTAATTTTCAGGTGGATTCTAACTGATTACATTAAATTCAGTGCTTCATGGTAGTTAACCCATGGTCTTTATATGTTTATTTGACTTTTTTTCTTAAGAAAAAATTACTTCAGTGCTCTATCTATTTCTCTCCATTTCTATTGGATTTAAATTCTTATTCTTCTTGGTCATTATTTCTTGATAAAGGTTATTGCTGTGGTTAAAAAAGAAGCATAGAGTTACCTTTTGTTATCAAGTCAAGAGAAGTTGCATGCTGGAGCCTTATTTGATAAAATTTCCTAAACTCAACCAGTGGTTTTATTTTCTTATGAGCTTAATCTATTGAATTCTTATGTTAATCTTTTTCAGTTTGTAGAAACCATAGTATAAAAATAGAGGATTTCACTTGAAGTCAAGTGGAATGAAATATTCTTGGATGAACTCAGAGGAGAAAGTTTCTTTAACCAAGGGAGTGATTTATTTTAATTTTTGTTATTATTTTCTTCTCTTCTTATTTGTTTTTGCGGTGTTTCTTAAAATTTAGTTTCAATGATTTTAAATCTGTTCACATTCTGAAATTAAGTGTGGGAGGGTAATACCCCTTGAAGTGTTTGAGTAAGTGTGCTTTTTTTCATTGAGTGATTATCTTAATATTTTTTATACTGTTGAAAATGCAATTGAAATAAATTTTCAAACTTGTTGACACCATATTCACTATGTACTCATTTTTTGCATGCTGTTTTTTGAATTTTATTGAAAAATTTTTATTTCTGTGTTTTAAATATAACACATGTACTATTTTGGATCTGAAGTGAAATACATATTATGGAAAACATGTTGTTTTAATTTGATTGTGACCCTTTGATCATGTCAAAATACTATTAAATTAAAAATATTTTTAGAACCAAAATGATTAATTATTTTCCTTCACCTTATGAGTCAACTTTGATGACAAATTTGGGTTTTATGTGCGAGGGGTAGGGTCTTCTTTAATAAGTTGAATCGCGGTTTAATGAAAATCCCCTTAGGTTCCCTAATTTTTTTCTCTCACAATTGTGAGTTTTTCATGCTTTTATTTACATTTTTAGTGGGTTAATTTTTTTGAGTTTGAAGACTGTGATTCCACTTTGAGGCGGTTAATTTTTATTACTCCATGGATTTAATTGAGCACATAATTTTTATTTTTATCTTGATTTTTTTATTTTTGGTAAAATTTTGGTGGAATGTTTTATAACTATCATTGGATTTGAACTTTTTGTATTGAATTAAACTAATAAGATATGTATCTAAATGGGTTTTGAAATGAAAATCCTAATCCAGGTTAAGCCAAAAAATTATTTATTATTTCATTCTTTAATTATTTAAACTAATGAAAGAGTTATTTATTCTTCTTGTAATTATCAAATCTTCCCATCCAAGCATAGTGTTTATTTATCTTTCTTTTTAATTATATATGTCATATCACCCGGAGGTAAGGAGAAGTTTGATATTTCAATTGGATGAAAATTAAAGTTTATTTAATTCTTATAAACATTTTCAATTTCAATCACTTTTGTATAATAGGAAGTTATTTTTGAACAAAAATTGTTTTTTTTTGAGGGAAATTTATTTTTTAACTTGAGAGATTCTATAAAGGAGAATTTATTTGAAGAATAATTCTTTCTGACATCCCATTTTATCACTTTTGAGATTTATCTAACTCCATTGAAATTGATAGTTGATTGCTTGAGGACAAGCAATGCTTAAGTATGGGTGGATTTGATGTGAATCATATTTCTTGAATTTCCACCCCATTTTTATTGTTTTTAATGTACATTTAATGTTATAATAATTATTTAATTGATTAATTGTAGTTTTGTGAATTATTTTTTCTTAATTTTTAAATTATTTATTTTTTATTAAAATGTTTAATCTAATTAATGAATAATGATTATGTCAAGTTTTGTTTGTTTTTATATTATGTTATTTAACACTAATTCAAAAATATTAATTTTAAGTTTTCACAATATAATCTATTATGATTAATTAATTTTATTATTTCATTTATTTGTTTAATTAAAAAATTAATTTATTAATGTTTATGTTTTTAGTTTAATTTATCATATGTTTTATGTATGTTAAATTTTAATTTTCACTATTAAATTATTTTTAATTATTTTTTATTGTATTTTTTATTAATTTACTTTTTTGTTTGATTTTTTTGTGCAATATAAGTTGGATTTTTTTTGAATCAGCAACACATAAGATATTTATATTTATGATTTTGGATATGTAGGGCATAAGATAATTTTTTATTATGTTTTAGAATTGTGGTTATTAAGATAATTTTGAGTAAAAAATATTTTCCACAAAAGAGAATTCCAACCTAAGAAATTTTGGAAGGGTGGATGTAAGAGAAATTTACCCATCTGCCTAAAATAATTATCATCAGGGTATGTGAATATCTTATGGATTGATATATTTTGGTTTTTCCAAATCTATATTGACCACATAAGATAATTTATATTACAAGTGGTTGTTTTTCAGTTCCACCTGAGGAGTACAACCGAGCACCGAAGTTTGAGTAGCTAGTGACTGAAGACGATTTATACTGAACCTAAGAGGTTCCACCACCCAAGGGTTTTAGATCTAGGCCGACACCACCAAAATCTTAAAAGACACTAGAATTTTCATCCAAACCGATGGAAAATTGAGATCCAAATATTTCTAAGCATTGATTATAACCTGATCATTCGACAAAGATGAATTTGTGCAATAAAGCCATGTTTGGGTCGTAGATCCATTCAATTGAAGATGAAGTTCATCCAACCCAAACCATAAGAGAAGCTGTAGTTGGATGAATCTAGAGATTCAACCAAAATAAGTTGGAGATGACGAAAGATCTCATAGTCTCCAATTGATGGTGTGACCGAATCTATTTTTCACTGAGATAAGGTTGTCACCGATGAAGATGGAGATATTTAATCTGATCAAGAAACACAATTATTATCGAATACAATAACATAAATATGATTTTAAGGTCATAAATTATGTCACTGATCGAACTAAGGTTCTAATAGAACATCTTTAGGATGAATATTCCCATGGGTTTCATCTTAACATAGTAGAGTGAGCTGAGGACTCAGATCGAGTTTTCGTCCATGTTCGGGAGTCCATGCCCAATTGAGAGTGGAAAAAGAAAGAAGGGATCAATTTTCAGGTTCGTAAGAATTATCTTTTAGTTATTTGAGTCTCATTGTATCTGTTTGAATTAGATTTTGAGAATCAATTGAGTTGAAACGAAGAAGGATGCATGAGATATCATTTTCCATTTTCTTATATTTTCTATGTCAGGAGTTGGAACTCGAGTAGAAGAAGAATATGTTGTGTAGTTGGTGATGATTCTAGACAAAGGATATAGAGTCTATTATAGAGATAAAGGATCTGTTGGAGGGTTTCTTAATGAATATTTATGAAGTCGAGCTTATGTTAATGACCGAACCAGTCAAACCTGGCGATTAAAGAAGAATATACTGAGTTTTTAGTCATTCTTCACTGTGTTTCTTTGAGTCTTTAACCCGACCCCAACAACTTTTGTTAACCTAACTTGATTTTACAAGACTAAAGGTTGATGATTATAACTCAGTCATTTGATTTCAACAATGAGGGATTTGTTATGACGATCTATTATTAGGGATGATAAAAAATTATTTGTTGTTTCTGGTTTTGTTCATCTATATATAGGTTGGATTCTATGGCATAGAAATTTTATTTTATCATGTTCTATGGTAGCAATGTTGAAAGTGGGCACACTGTATTTTCTTGATGAAATTTTATTGAGTATTTTTTTTAACTACTACTTGAATATTGATATGTTATGTAAGGACTTCAATCAAGATTGTGGGTTTTGTGCTTCAACTTGGATTTGGATGACTGGATTTGGCGTGGATGATTTTTTTGATGTTGTTTTTGAGAAAGGGGTACTAGAGATGATGTTTTCATGTTCATGTCAGTGACATTAGAGGGTAATTAATTGTATAATATCATGTTAGAATTTTTTGAGGGGTTTATTAAAGTGACAAACACTAGAAGAAGTTTAAAGGGTTATTTTTATAGATTTTATGACTCACAAGTGATTTTAGAAAATTAATTCAGTGCATTTAGAGGAAAATAAAAGGGATTTATTTTGAATAAATTATCCATTAATTTATAGACACACACACACACACACACTTTTGGAGATAGAGAATTTCTCTGGTTAGGGATTTTGAAGCAAAGTGAAAGCGGGAGCTATGGAGTAGTGAAGGTGGTGGTCAGGATTAGTAGATAAATAGAATACCCCTCATATTTTATTTTATTCCTTCATTTTTTATTTTCTTTCATTTTATTTTTCTTATAATTGAATAGAAAATGATTTATCGAAAAATATTTTGGTTGGGGAATTCAAGTTTGCGTTGTTATATTTTTCTCTCTGTTATTTAAAATATTTTTAATTGTTGTTGGTTATTTCCTTTTAATCCAAGAAATTCACTGAGAAAGAATTATTCTTGAATTAAATTGTGAAAGATCCAATCAATATTACCTATAAATAATCATTTCATGATTATCAATTTCATATTTTCTTATTGGTTTCAACAATTGAGGAATTTATAGATTCGACTTCTTCACTACTCGAGAGAGACAATAGGCATCATTTTCAAGATTTTATGATCCAAAATTATACTTTCCGCGAACAAAGAGTTATTTTTGTCAAAATTTTTTCCCCTAGAATGTGTTACTATTACGTTTAATACTACTTTTTTTCTCTAGTTTTCTTTCAAATTCTCATCCATAAATTCAAATGGTGTGATTTTCATGGTGATTTCATTCCCTATTTTTGTTTATTATTTATTTTTTTAAAATTATTGATAGAAAAATTCCATTCCCTGTGGATTAGATACCCTATGCACTACTATACAGTAGTAAGTAGGATTTATAAATAATTAATTTTTCATGTATTCAATGAGTTATAAATTACAAATTTAAGTTTTCCTACTAACTAATAGATAACGGAAAGAAGGGTTGAACCATATGTAAGGATAGAGAGATACTCTAAGGAATTATTAATTTTCCTAAACTATGAAAAAAGTGGAAAAATTGATTATTGAAAGAGTGAACATGTCCGTAGAATGAGATAAAAAATAATGTTCATTTGGTTAAAAAGTAACTATGTTAAAGATAAGAGAAATGAAAAATGACAATCTAGAGAAAATTGAATATCCAGTTAAAGTATTTCTTCATTTGAGATATGATAATCAAAATCAACAGTCAAATACATGAATTCAAACTCTCTGTTAAGTAGTATGGCCAATAACCAACTGATTTTACAGTTCTCACATTAAAAACTCATCTGATTGTTGGAAATCATGAAGTTGAAATCAATTTGAAAAATATTTCACAAAAGAATATTAAAAAATGTACTGAAACTATATATCTTCACCGATTAATTAAGTTTAGTGCGTTTTTAATAGAAAAAAACATAAACTTAATAAATTGAGATATAAATAAAGAAAAAGTGCAAGATAGAAGAAATCTCATCAGTTGAGTTGAATTCAATCTATCTTCACTTCAGTTACATCTCTCTCATTTGATGAAGAACCTGTTCCTAATCCCAATGAAATTGTCCACTCTCACTCCATAGCATCCATCTTCTCCCATCTATAGAAATTGTGAGCATCAAAAATATAGTAGAGTATTTTTAAATTTTTTTGTATCTTCTTCTTATATTTTTTAAAACTCTCCACTGAATTAGTCCTCTAGGCTCACTTGTCTGTCATCAATGAAATCATTTTTTTCTCTTTGCCTTATGAAACTACCCTGTCAACTTAAGAATTCCCAAAAACAAATTCTGACATCAGCACAAGAGTGTTAATTATTTCATATGACAACTGATTATATCATCAAATTTATTACTGGAAAACCTGGTTCTGTTTAATCCATAAACTCCCAAATAAATCCACCAAAAACCTTTAGTCACTTAACAAAAATTCTATTTCCTTTGTTAAAATTTCAAATAATTTGAGTAGGATCATTGTGACATTAAATAAAAAAACTTGGGTTTCCATTCTTTCAACACAAAATACACAACCTTGAGAAAACTTGAGATCTAAAATTCCATCTTCCCCACTCAAGCCTACAATAAAAACAAATCCTACCAACAAAAATATCTTAAACATATCAATGATGCTCGATATTGGAACCAATTATCTTCAAACATTTATAGTATCAATAATGGGAAATCTTAAGTTATATTGAATCTTCCTTAACATGCTAATGCCTATAATGAAAGATCAAAAGGGCCATCAATGAAAATCGGTGTCCAAAATTCATCAACAAGTACCACTAGGCTTGTCTCTTTCAACTGAATCAAAGGGATATCATAATTGGAAACCTAGATTAGAGGAAACAATCAGCTTCAATTATATTCTAAGTCTCAATCGGATCTCAACACAGGATAACGATGTAACTTCTTAAGTGTGGAAATGCAGCTCAGTCATGTTCTTTAAACTATAGTATCAGACAACCACAATCATAGCTCCAATTTGGTTCTTCTTCAAATAAAAAACTCATCCAAATTAGTTTCACTATCTTTTAATTCTATTGGAATTATCTTTTAGGATCTATGATCTTGGTTCAATAGCTTCACAGATGCAGCACGTTGGATTGTCATTATCAAAATGATGGTGTGACAAAAAATGGTCTTCGGATCTCATCATGGTCAATAATGATAAAGGTTTTGTTAGTTCAATCAGACATCAACTATAACATTTAATTCCATCATTGATTGAGTTCATTTGGCATCAGCAAAAAAACTATGGTGGTCAACATATCCAGGTTGTGGTGACATGGGTAATTCCGACTTAGTCAGCTTTATAGTTTCTAAGGCTGAGTTCACATGGTTTCATAGCCTCAATTCATCAGGCGGTCATCTTCCTCTTCAATCACGATCAACTTTTCTCAGTCGAAAACTGGCTTGAGGTAGCCAAGGGTATTCTCCTAAGAAAGGGAAATTGAGGGCCTGAGTAGGGTTCAGTCGGTATCTTGATTACTTTGTCCTAGCTAGAATTTTCATAAGATAAATATCCTACATGATTTTATCTTATGTGGATTCCCATTTTGTAATTTATCTTATGAATGTAGAGAGAAATAAATTTCTATTTTGCAGTAGGACCCATGAATCTTTCTTACGTAACTAACATAAGTGATTCTTGTATAAAACTATTTTATAATTCTTTTACAGGTTACAAAAAATCCACTCATCTTACGTGGATAAATTTTATCTTACATAACATATGAATGAAATACTCTTATCCTGCTCTATTCTTCCAAATAAAACAATAAAAGAACTAAAAAGAAATAAATATAAGATAAAATAATTAAAAAAAATTAATAGTGAAAATTAAAATTTAACATACACAAAACATATGATAAATTAAACTAAAATATAAACATTAATAATTTAATTGTTTACTTAAACAATGAAATGAAATAATAAAATTAATTAATACTAATAGATTATATTGTGAAAATATAAAATTAATATTTTGAATCAAAGTTAAAGAACATAAAAGAAAAACAATAAAAACTTGATCCAATCATTAAATTAAACATTTTAATACAAAAATAAATAATTTAAAAATTAACAACAAATAATTCACAAAAATATAATTAATCAATTAAATACCCATTCTAACATTAAATGTACTTTAAAAATAATAAAAATAATGTGAAAAAATGTAAGAAATATGATGTCAAATTCCCCCATACTTAAGCATTTCTTGTCCTCGAGCAATAAACTATCAATTTTAGTGGAGTTAAATAAATCTAAAAAGTGATAAACTATAATTTCAAAAATAATTATTTTTCAAATAAATATTACTTCATAGACTCTATTAAGATAAAAAATGTAATTTCCCTATTAGAAACAAAAAATTTCAATGCAAAAATGACTTCCTATTTTACAAAAGTGATTGAAATTGAAAATTTTGAAAATAATTAAACAAAACTCAATTTGCATCCAACTTGAAGTCCAAAATTATCTGTACCTTCGAGTGAGCCAACACACATAATTAAAAAGGAAAATAAATAGACACTTTGCTAATAATTGGTTACAAGAATAATAAATAACCCATCCATCAACTTAAAAAAATTAAATAAGTGAAATAATAAAATTAATTAATAACAATAGATTATATTGTGAAAACTTAAAATTAATATTTTGAATCAAAGTTAAATAACATAACATAAAAACAAAAAAAAACATTATTTAATCATTATTCATTAATTAAATTAATCAAATTAACAAAAAAAAATAATAATTTACAAATTACCTTCAAATAATTCAGAAAACTGAATTTAATCAATTAAATACCTATTCTATCATTAAATGTACATTAAAAATAATAAAAATGATTTGTAAAAATGAAAGAAATATGATCCACATCAATATTTTGGGCACAAGTGGAGAAATTACATAGACATTTGATATCCCATCAAGGAGTAGCTTTGGATGAAGCAATGGTTGAGGTGGTTTTTTCTTTGATATCATCCAAGAATGTGGTAGTGGTCTATAGATTTCTTGATCTCATAGGTTATTATTGGAGGTTTTTTCCCGATTTATCTTGTCTTACTACCTTGAATACATCTATGACTAGGAAATATGAGAACTTCATTTGGACTTATCAGTTCCAAACAACATTCAACTACATAAAGGATTAGTTGGTTAGATCCCCAATTATTTAGTTTCTTGATGAGGGAATGATGTTGAAGGGGTTATGTGATGCTTCCTTTTTCAGTTTGGGATAAATATATATGCAAAAATAGGTAGTGATCTTCTATGAGTCATGATAGTTTTCCCCCATGAGCATAACTACACCACCCACAATCTAGATATGGTAGATATAGTGTTTTCTTTAACCTTTAGAAACATTACCTCACAAGGGAAATGATTTATAGTCTTCAAAGATCCCAAAATATGGATGTATATATTTTCTCAATGCGACTTGAGTTTTAAAAATACTAGGTGGATGTATTTTCTCTTTGAATACGATTTTAAGATCTTTTGTACAATGGTGAATGGAAAATTTATTACAAACACGCTAAGTATAAAGTCACAGGGATCCATTCGATAATATATGGATTCATAAAGAGTGATGTAGGAGTTAACAAAATAGAATCTCAGAGTAGAGAAGGTTGATGTATAAGGAAAATTATCCCAAATGATGGTAGAGCCTGATTTATTTCATTTTTTGGAGGAGTCACATTGGTGAGACTAAGAGGTGAAGGTGACGTGTGATCAAGTCAATCATAGTAACAAACCAAAGTGATGATCAGAGGATGGACATCATTGGTTTATGTTATAGGGAAGGATGTCCATCCATTTAGAGATGCATGATGGATTCCTCTATGAGTTTCATAGATCACCTTTGGTAGTTCACCCTATAATATATAATATGTATCAAGGCATTAGGAGGTAGTTTTGGTGGCCCCGAATAATGTAGTAATTGGAAGAGTTAGTGGAATGGTGCCTGGTATTCCAGAAGGTGAAGGAAGAAAATAACGTCTCTAGAAGTTTTTTGTAACCTTTAGATACCCCTAAGAGGAAGTGTGAGGATATATTGGTGGATTTCATCATGGGGCTACCCCAAATTTATGGAAGATATGATGCTATCTAGCCGATCATGGATAAAATGGTGAAGTCAAATCAGTTTTTTGAGATCCAAGAGTTGATTACCGTGGATGTTCTAGTGAGGTGGTACATAAATAATGTGGCGAGGCTTCATGGAGCTCTGAGAATAGTCATTTATAACTAAAACCATTGGTTTACGTCATGTGTTTATATAGTATTTCATCAGACCATTGTCACTAAATTAAAAATTATCATTTAATTATACCCCTATAAATATGGAAAGATGGGACAGGCCATCCAAACACTGGAGGATATGCTTCAAGCATGTGTCATTGATTTAGTGGATATTTGGTGCAACACCTACCCTCCTCCAATGGCCAGAAGGCCTTCATTTTTTTTATTGATTTTTAGTTTTATTATTAAAAAAACTATCACTCCTTAATCAGTATGGTCCCCTTTGAGGCATTTTTGGGGAGGTTATGTTGATCCCCATTATGATGGACTGAGATCGGAGAGCCAACAGTTCTTGGTCCTGATGTCGTATAGAGAATGACAGAGAGGATTTTGGTGGTTTGTGAGAAGATGTTGGTGGTGTAGGATTGTGATAAGTCTTATGTTGACTGGATGAGGAGGCCTTGGGAATTTAAGATTAGAGATCATATTTTTTATGAAAGCTTCCCATCAATAATGGTAGTAAAGGATTGATTTGGGGTGTAAGCTCTTACCCCAGTTTTTTGGACCCTTCGAGGTGTTGTATAGTGTTACCGATGTGGATTATCAGATGGTACATCCCCTATAGATGTTAAAATCTCATGATATTTTCCACATGTACCAACTTTATTGGCTCCTTCATAATTATTTCCATATCATTAACTAGGGGTAGTTGGATATCAAGGACAACACAAAATTCATGGAACAACAAGTCAATATTCTGGACTATCTAGAAAAGGTTCTGTCATTTCCATCGATTAATCTTGCTCCGAAGGTCCCTGGTCTCGGTGATGGCACGCTGTGGTCCCACTATCATCTTTGGAGTTTATAGAAGCATAGTGCCTTCTGAACCTCACTTTGGTTGCAAGTTTCAGAAATAGGTGACCATCAGTGGACAAATTTGATATGTTCATTTTCAATTCTTGGGGGATGCAAGATTGAGAAGTTGTCGGTCTGTTGAATAGAAGAAATATGATGGTGCGATGTTCATCACCAGAAGATCTTGTTCGTGTTATGTCCTTTTCTCCCAGGAGGTGTGGTGGTTACGGATTTCACCTATCTCGGTGGAGCTTCAACTTATATCTGAATCATGATTCTTTTACAGTTCCTATTTGGGTAAGACTTCCTTAGATATCTCTTCCATTCCAGAACCTTGCAATTCAACGTATGTTAGGGAATTTGGTTGTACGATTCCTTTGCATTGATTCTTGTTCTACTATGGTTTTCCATCCGGTCAACCCCCGCATGTGTGTGGAGGTGGATGTTTCAAAAGCTCCGATAGAGTTTGTGTGGATTGAAGCTGGCGATGAGGTCAGGTGCAGGTAACCAGTGGTTTTTGAGCAATGGGTGGAGTACTGTCCTTCCTGCTGTCAGTTGGGTCATTCCAGTGATGTTTTCAAGTGGGGTGAATGCAAGGGGAAGGTGATGGACTAGGAGAGGAAGGTTGCAGATGGAAATCAGGCACACCAGGCGAGCAATATTGCGCAGTGCACAATGGCACAACCGGGTGTCGAACCTCCTATGTAGGGGGATTTAGATTGGAGAAAAAGGGATTTGAGGGGTTAGGCTAGGGGTAAAATAGTGTAAGTTTGGGTTGATGGTCATTCTTCGACATTGCCTCAATCTGGAGGTGGGAGGTTATCTAGAAAGGAGGTTGTGGTTTGGACAGGTGAAATGGTGAGTGACCCCCTGGCCGCTTCTTCTTCGGGGGTCAACCAGAAAGCAGTTGATCCAGGTTTGGTTCAGGGGGGTGTTTAAACTCATAATTCTTTTGAGTGTTTAGACACTGAGGTGCTCCCTCATGTGGCATACTATGATCCTGATGGAAGCAGTTCAGAAGATGCGAGGTATGAGGAGGTTACAGGATTATCTAAGGTTCTTGAGGAAGGTATAATCAAGAAGAAGAAAAAGAGGGGACACAAGTATTAACTGTAGATACAAAAATAGATGGGACCTCAGTCAAGTAAAAATCAAGACCGTGGTGTTGTTGGCAGGCAAAAGGAGTCCAGAATTCATAAGGCAGTGATTGAGGGCGGTTCAATGGGAAATGAATCTATTAACAACCATGGAAATGTGGTTCAATGTCTTACTTTGATTTATTCTAACCTGCATCCCCTACTGATGAAAAAGGATGGATGCAAGGGTAATGAAGTTGGGCCTAACATTAACAAAGGGGGGATAATGGCAAGGAGAATGTGAGTGGTATGGCTAGAATATTCTATAGTGATATTGTGTAAGGTGGAAAATATAGGATACCCATGTGTGAAGAAGTTATGTCAGCTCTAGCTAGTATAAAGATGATAAAGGATTATTCTTACTTTCCGAAACCAATGAGAACGAGGTCCACTTCTAATAGAGGAAGAGGGATTGTCCTTGCTTTTGGAAAAGATCATGTGGTCAACCAAATATGTTTGGAAGAGAGTTCTTTGGAGCAACCAAATCTTAACAACTAGTATGCTAATCTCTTGTGGCATTATAAACCATCTTCTGAGTGGGAATCAACCACTATGGAAGAAGAACCATATGGAGGATGTGGTGATGTGTATGGATATTATGATATGTAGTTGTTCGTGTAATCTTGGTTTCTCATTTTATCCTCAAAAGTGTCTTGAAAATAATAAAAATTTAATTGCAGGTAGAGAAGGTTCTATGAAGAGGTATTATACCCATGGTTAGAGTCTTATGCAGGCATGATGTCCTATAAGAGAGTACTTGGGAACATGATTTTCAAATTCAAACTAAGTACCCATAGTTTTTTGTCCCCTAATGTTTTATATATTTTGATCCTATAATTTTGTGGTGATAATTTTACTTTTTTTTCTATTTTGTTTTGAGATCATGTTATTATGTTTTGAGATATATTTTTATCCTTGTTTCAGAGGTATCTCTTATGGGAGTTTTTGATCATTTATGGTAGTTGGTGTTATTTTTTCTGATTGGTATTGATTCTCAAGGATGTGATTCATTTGATAGGTATCAAATATAATGTTCCAGAACCTTCCATCCCAATAAATTGCGAATTTAGAGTTTTGGGATCCTTGAGATGTGTTTGAGGTAGGAAGAGTAGGAGATATAGTTACATCTACAACTATCTATGGTGATTCATGATATAAATAAATGTTTTATGGAATAATTGTTTGAGATGTAATTTGGGTATGGGGTTTCAAGCTTTTAATAATTCATTTCATGAAATATTTATTCATGATGTCAAATCCCTCATAGGTTTATTGGATCAAGAACCATGTTTTTTGGTGGATATGAACCATGTAAGGTTCAAAAAATTAACTAACCTTTTACACCATGAATGGTGTGATTTCCAAGATATCTATAAATTATATCATCCCTTAAAGATCCCTCATTCTACTTTTTTTTTCTATAAAACATCACCCAATCCCTATGATATTTTTAGAACCCTAACAGTCTCTTCTCTTTAGCATTCACCTATAGATTTTAGAGATTTGATATCATCAATTCTATGTGAGTCATTCTTATCCTTATCTCTAGATTCCTCCTTTATTATTTTAAGGTTTTACAATAGATATGTTTATTGGAGTTGGGGGTTTATTGGGATAAGATCTTGACTAGGAAATACTGGGTTTCAATTTAATTTGAGGACCCCCTATGTGGTCATGGCCCAGTAGTTCATCCTCTCTTGCTTTATATTTGTGCACTAAATCAAAAGGTATCTTTTGAGGTAGGGGATTCATGTTATCTCAATTTTATGTTCTTCAATGAGATTATAATAAATTTTATTTTAATTGGGTGAGTATTATGAATTTTTATAATAAAGATATTAAACCAGAATAATGAAACTATGGGGGATATGGTTTAATGTGCATGCATTTACTGGGTTTCCCATGATATTCATGTTGTTATTTCATGGGTTATTATTTTTATTGAATTATTACTTGTAGGGTTGTATTTATTTGAGAATAAAATATAAATGGTTAAATAATTAAGATTTATAAATGAAAAAAATAAGCTAAATATGCATATTCTATGCTTAACTTGATGTGTGCATCTTGGTAGCCTTTGTTATTTGTGGATTAGTGAGATTGGTTGTTTATGGATTGGTGGACTTTGTAATGATGTAGTGGTTTGAAATGGTATTTTCATGGTAGAATTATTGTAGCAATGAAATAATATCATCTCATATAATAATGTGGTTACAGTTAAAGAATACATTAGTGTGAATTTAAATTAATAAATAATTGGATAAAATATTTGTGGTTGAATTGATAAATAAAATAATGGGTAATGGAACCTAGGTTGTATCCCTTATGTGATTTTTGTGGTTTGGTTGTTATAAATTATAGAAAGTTCTTAGAGGTGAAATATTAGTAGTGTACTAATGGTAGAATTATTAGTGTTTCATGTGTGAATCCATGGATATGATATTCTATAAGACTATTATATAGTTATATTCTCTTGTGTTCTACTCACATACCTCACCCGAGTCTGATAACCTGAACAACACCTAGATTATCTTGGTGTATTTTCACTAACATCAAGGATAGTTAGGGTATATATGGATTACAACCCCACCTCTCCAACTCTCCCTTCATCAAAATATTCTACTGTTATTGGTGTCAAATGATGAGATATGTGGTGGGGTACATGAGTGGTAGGAGAGCATGAGGTTGATGTTATAAACATTCATGAAATGCTGTTATTTTTGTTATGGGATATGTGATATGTGGTTGGTGCAAATTTTTTTCATATGTGGTTGGTTCCATAAGACATGACATATGATCAGTGCCATTATTGGTGGATATAGAATGAATGGGAGAAAAGGATGTCTTCACATTGCATAGAAGTAAAAAAATAACGGGGAAGTGGTTATGGAAACCTTATCTATATTATTATGATATTAAAATTCTATAATTGGATGTGTTATTGGGTGAGTTAGTGTTAGTGTTTCCCAAGGGGGACTAGTTGACCCATGTAGGTGCTAGTTAGTTCTTCTGTTTGTTTAATGGGGCATTAGTATACTCTTTTAAAATTTTCACGTGAGATGTTGGGTATGATCAAATTTTACATAAATTTTATGCTCACTCTATGTATTTATAATTTTTTTCATCTTCACAAGAGGACTTTGGTGATTTTACATAACAATACTAGATCAAAGGGTAGATTAGTTATGGTTTCTCCCACATGATTCTTTTCATATTGTATTATTTTGGATATGCTTGTATCCATTTCATATTTTTACATTTTGTATTTTTTTGTATGTTATTTTGGTTTATTTAACCTATATGATAGAGTTTTTTTGTGGAAATTTATCTCATATCATGATAATTTCTTCATATTTAGGGTAATTCCTCTCATTTGAGTATTATACACCCTTAGTGTTATTTTCTAACCTAGTGCCTACTGGAGGAATGACACAGGGGGTCAATCCTTCTATTCACTACCTACCTAGGAGGGGTACTAGTGGTGGGGTAGGGGAGGGGTTTTGGAAAAGTGGTATAAAAGGTATTGATTAAGATATGAGGCAGTGTTTGGAGTCGTGAATTTGTGATAACTACATGGGTTGGTAAGGAAATGTTGTTATATGAACTTAGTATATGACAAAAGTAAGGAAGACCAAATTGGAAACATGATTTTAGGGCCCCTAATGATCTAATGAAAGGAACTTAAACTCATATAATGTATTAATAAAAGTGAAATTGTTTCCAATGTAGAGACTTAGGAGATGTACAAGCATCATACTTTCTTGAGTTATATATTGAATGAGGTGGTTTTGGGAATAAATATTTTAATTAATTAGATGATATTAAATAAATCAATTTCTAACAGAATTAGGTGTTTCTTATTTTTTTGAATAGATTCCAGTATTTTTCCACTCACATGTGGTCTGATAGAGATATGTTTAGAATTCTTACCCTATTTACTGTTAGAGGGTCAATCTTGATCAGAAGGATGAGCAATGGCAGTAGATGTTGCGTGCCTTTCGACGTCAAAGTCTAGTGATGTATGAGGGAAGAATATCATGTCTAGTGATAGAGCACTGGATGGAAGAGTTGAGGATCAATTTCATCTTAAGTTGACCCTGATATGATTATTGGGTACCCCTAGAAACTATATAGTAGAGGGGATAAATTAATCAGTGGTGGATGATATACTTTTTTGGTAGTAGGAGGTGACCGATATGTCATGGGAATATTTCCAGTAGGAGTTCGGGTCTAAGTTCTTATTTATGATGAAAAAAGATGTGAAGAGGTAGGACTTTATCCACATTTATAAGGGGAGTATGATAATTTGAGTGTTGAGGATTAATTTTAAGTTCCTTATATGGCTTACCACTGATGACTTCCAAAATTAGGAGTTTTGAGCATGATTCTTGGAGGAAGCATAGAGCCCCTCAAGTTATTCTATAGTCACCCCATTTATATTACCTATGTATATTGAGGTGTATAAGGAGGAAGCGATGGAGATGGTTCATGAGTAGGTCAGATCACACCTATATGAGGGTAATCATGGACTTCTAAGGAACAAGTTATCAAATGTAGCATCATAGATATTGGGTAAGTGGATATTATAATTTGTATAGATATGGAAACAATAGTCAGTATTAAATTTATTGAGGGATGTCAGTTCCCATGCATCTATTGAGATCTCCCCCATCTTTTTTTGGTTATGTAGGTCATGGTATTTACCTGTGATAATTTTCTTTAGCCTTGAAGATTCAATGTGGTAATAATGGTTAGGACCTCTTCCAATAGTAGTGATAGTTCCCCCCTGAGGAAGTATCAGTAGCAAGGTCCTCTAAATCATGTTCGGAAGCCTGTTCAATAGTCTTATGCTTAGCCAAAAAGAGGCAGAGTTGGTAAAAGGAATCCACATGACATCCCACATCTTTAGAACCCAAGATAGATCATTTATGTGGATTCGTTCATTATAATGGAAGAGGATTTGTCTAAGGACAAATTCATGTGATAGAGGAACCAACTCCTGGGATCCCAGAGGTTGTTTAAGGTACGATTGGTTTCTCATTTAACCTAGTTTCTACTTTGTTTGATTCTATATCTTCACAATCCTTTTTTTTCACCCACTTTGTTATGAGTGTTAAGGTTGGTCGTGGAGAGGCTTTCTATTCCACTAGAGTTATACATGCTAGTTGGATGCATGGATATAATGTTTAATGTGTGATGGGGATACAAACTGATAATTGGGAAACACCAGTCATTGGGAGATTTATTTTTTACTATAGATACAACGATACAATGTAATTTTTTCTTGTATTGGTTATATTATGTTTCCATAGTGGTTGATTGTTTCTGGAGGAGTGTTTATTTTTATTTCATGGGATGATGATGTGAGGTGTTCGCTGGTGAACAAGGCTTCTCTATAGTGAATACTCAAGTGAATCATCTTCTTTATTTGATGTATGAGTCATACGTAGAGTTAGTGATAGCTTAGGTAGCAGAGGTCCCCCGAGTTATTATATAGTTTATAGATTTTTTCATTAAGGAAGTTGTGATATTATCCCTACCGTTCTATGTTGATTTTGGGATATAGTTTTAACTAGGAGATACACCAATTTTGAAGGATCCCTATTATATGGAACTCTATGAGTTTCTAGATCTAAGGGACTATATTTATAATATGATATAGAATAGATTCATTAGGGAAAGTGTGTCACCATGGGGAGCTTTAGTTTTGTTTTCCAATTAGGTGAATAATATTTTGATGATTTATATAGAATAATAGAGGCTGAAGTAGGCGATGATCAAGAATCGTTACACTTTATGATAATTGATGATCACATTGACCATTTTAGGGGAGTTAACTAGTTTTCTATTATCGATATGTAGTCTAGATATCATTAGTTTAGGGTTAAGGTGGAAGATATTATGAATAATTCTTTTCCATGCTAGCACGGGAACTATAAGTTTATTGTCATGTCATTAGACATCATGAATACACCAATTGGGTTCATGGGACTCATGAAATATATGTTCTATGAGTTCTTGGTCCAGTTCATATTCATTTTCATTGAAGATATTCTCTTATAATCAATGTTATAGGAGGATCATGCTGAGAACCTGAGGATTAATTTTCAGAATCATAGAGACCACTAGTTTTATGAAAAATTGCCCAAGTGTATGTTTTGGGAATAATAGGTGTATTTACTTGGACATGTGGTGTTCCAACATGGTGTAGCAGTGGATAAAACAAAAGATGAGGTGGTTTATTCTTGGAAAACACCTAAGAATGTGACACAGGTAAAAATAATTCTTGGTCTCACTATTTATTATTAAATGTTTTTTTCCAACTTCTCTCATATTACATCCATTTTGACAACATTGACTAATAAATACCATACCTTCATTTGGATTTATTATTTCCTAGAAATATTCAACTACTTGAAGGAGTAGTTGGTTAATTCCCTAGTTCTTTGTTTTCATAAGGAGGGTGTAATGTTTGAGTGTTATGTGAAACTCCCTACTTGGATTTGGGATTCATCTTGATGAAATAGTGGTTATTAATCTTCTATGTGTATAGTAAATCACACACCTATGAGCGTAACTATGCCACCCATGATCTATAGATGGAATTTGTGGGGTATTATTTTAAACAGCGGTGACATTACCTCATTAGGGAAAACCTTTTTAGTCTTAATGGATCACAAAATAATATGATGATACATGTTTCATATGATGATAGATCCCTATTTTTTATAGCAGATGAAGGAGTCTCATCAAGGAGACTCCAAGGTGGAGGTGATACAAGATTAGGTCATTTATGATGGTACCCTAAGGTATGATCAAAGTATGGATAGAATTGGGTTATGTTTTAGGGAAGGGTTCTCATCCCATTGGTGATGCATGAGAGATTAATCTCTATGTTTCATAGCTCCCATTTGATAGTACACCCCTGTGTATTTAAGATGTATCATGCCTTGAGGAGGTAATTTTGGTGGCTTGGAATGAAGTAGTCAATGGTAGAGTTTATGGTATGATGTCTAGTCTACTAGAAGATGAATGTATAAAATCATGTCTCTGGTGTGTTTTTAAATACTTTATATGTATTCCAATGTAAGTGGGATAAAATATTTATAGATTTCATCAATGGTTTTCCCTAACCTCAATGGGGTATGATGTTATCTAGGAGACCTGGGGTCAACTGAAGAAGTCAAATCACTTTCTGGTGATTTGGGAGTTGAGTACCATGAATTTTCTTATGAGACAATATATGGATAATGTGATGAATATTTATGGGTCTTTGATGGCCATCATTTATAACCAACTAGGAGAAGGTACCGTGAGGGTATGTTATACCCTTGGATCAAATCCTATGAAGGCATGGCGGCTTGGAGGAGAGTATTTCAGAGTGGGAGTTGTATATTCATGCCCAATACCTATAGTAGTCTGTTCCCTGATGTTTTGGTCATTTTTATGTTAGACATTTTTGATGGTTATTTGAATTATTTTTGTTATGTTTTGAGATATTTGTTATGTTTTGATTTCTTTTTTTGATTATTTCTTATGATATATTTTTATTCTTATTTGATATGTATCTCCCAAGGAAGTGTTTGATAGTTTCTAGGGTTTGATGTTGTCTTTTTTGGTTTTTTTATTCTTGATGATGAGAATAATTTGATAGGTATCTAATGTAATGTACTATACCTTTCTATACTATTAATTTATGATTTTTGGGTTTTGATATCACCGAGATGATTTTGAGGAAGGAAAATTAAGAGATGGAGTTGAATCTACAACATCAAGTTGTGATTCACACTATGAATCACCAGTTCATAGTGTGGATGTTCATGATGGAGTTGGGATGGGGGGGGGGGGGTTAGGCTTCAAATAATTTATTTAATGAAATATTTATTCATAACATTAAATTGATCCTAGTTTTGTTGGATCATGCACCTTATTTTTTAGTGGATTTGAACCATGTAAGGTTTAGAGAATGATATATCCTTTCACACTATAAATGGGAAAATTTATAAGATTTACATAAATTATATCCACACTCTCATATCCCCATTATAATTTTGTTTCTATCAAACTTCATGAGATACCTTATCTATTTTAGGATCCCTAATAGCCACTAATCATTGTTATTAACCATTGTATTACAGATATTTGATATCAGTGATTTTAGATGAAACATTCTTATCTTTATTTATGAATTACTCATTAATTAATTAGAGGATTTTTTGTGGATATGTTTATTATACTTTTGGTTTTATTAATATTTTATTTGTTTGATACATTTCTACATTTTGGTTTGATTTGAGGAACCCTTGTGCAGTTGTGGCCCTTTGATTCATCCTCTCTCTATTTGTATTTTTTTTAAAAAAACCAAAAATATTATTTTGAGGTGGGGGATTCAAATTCTATACCATTTTATGTGAATATGTGAGATTATCATAAGTTTTATTTCCTTTGGGTGAGTGGTATGAATTTTAATAACGAAGATATTAAATTGGGCTACTGAAATCGAAGGGAATGGTGTGATTCATATGTGGTTACCATTTTCCCTTGATTTTTCAATTTTTGTTGTTTTTATGTATATATGTTAAAGAATAATGACTTATAAAGTTGGATTGATTTGAGAATGACTTTTAAATTTGTAAATAATTAAAGCTAGTAAATGAAAAGACTAATTTTCATATGCATATTCTATGATTGACTTGATGTTTGTGGCTTAGTGGCCTTGGTTTTTTGTTACTTAGTAGCTTTGGATGTTTTCATCTTGGTAGCCATGGTTGTGATTCGAAACCTTAATGTGGTATCTTCTCAGTAGAAATGAAGTAACAATAGAATAATATCAGCTATTATAATTGTGTTGTAATAGTTATAGAATCCATAAGTGTGAACTTAAATTAATAATTAAATAGATAAATCTTGGTGGATAAATTACTAAATAAAATAATGGGAAATGGAACTAGGCTTTTGGATATTGTGTTATTATTGTGGGTTATTTTTTATACACTATAGGCAGTTCTTGGTGGCGTGATATTAGTAGTGTCCTAACATTTGTTGTAGTGTTGTTTCTTGTGTGAACCCATAGGTGTGGGACCATGTGAGACTATTGTATATCTATATTCAATTGTATTTTGTAGATGCACCCCACCCCAGTTGGATAACCTGAACAACATCGAGAGACCATGTGTGATGTTTTCCCTAACATCTAGGATGGGGAGGTTATAGATGGATGACTACCCCATCTCTTATGCTCTTCCTTTTTCAACAACTTCTAGAGATACCATTGGTGGATGATGATATATATGGTAGGGGTCATGCATGGTTAAAGGAGGGAATAAGGTTGATTTACTACATGTTCATGATACCCTACTAATTTTGTTATGTGATATTCAATGTGAGGTTGGTTCTACAAGATGTGAAATTTAGTTGGTTACTTGAAATATTATATATGGTTGATGCTGTTATTAGTGGATATATATGGGATGAGAGAAAAGGATGTCTTCACATTACTTGAGAGTAGTATACCAATCGATATGTGGTTGTGAAGATCCATATCTATATTATACTAATATCACTATAGTATACTTTCATTCATTATTGGGTGAGTCAACCTTGGTGCGGAAAGGGGAGGAACCAGTTGACCTATGTAGGTGCTGGTTAGTCCTGTTGTTTATTCACCAGGGTATTAGTATATTCTTCTCATGTTTTCATGAGAGGCTATGAAAATGATCATACTAAGTATACATTTAATCCTCAAACAACATATATATAAACTATTTTTAAGTTTTTAGGTAGAAATTAGTGGTCGGGTTGGATAATAATAGTTAGAGATTAGAGGTATTATAGTTTTTACCATATGATTCTTCTGGTATTGTTTTATTTTAGATACATTTGTATCAATTTTATTGTCATGCATTATGGATTTTATTATATGTTATTTTGGTTTATTTACCTTATATGATGTATATTTTTGTGAAAATTTATCTTATCTCAAGATTATTTATTTATATTAAGGGTAATGCATCATATTTGAGTGTTTTACACTCTCAGCGAAAGACACTAACATGGGGTGTACTAGAGGTGGAACTCGATAGTCACTACTTATATTCATTGGAGGCCTAGTAGGGGTACCTGTGGAGTTGAGGGGGGTGGGAATGACATAATAAAATAATTAAATAATGATAATTATTATCTAATGAGTAAGAGTATACTAGGATATAATCAAAGAATATGACCATCAATGAATCCAAATAATTTTTGAGAACCAAATTTATCAGGTCCACTAATATATTTAGAGAGTTCTTCAATATAAACAACATAAAAAGATACCCATTAAAACTTCACCTAATCTTAAACACGGTTTATGGAATATCTAGGGGCCTCAGTTGCAACTAGTGAGAGATTGACCTCATGTTAATCTTGGAGACCCATTTCACAGTTCTCAACTGATCAAAAATGATATTTATATGAGGAATAATATATTTTATCTTAATAATCACATGGTTCATCCTTCCATAATTTACACATAACCATAATAATATATCGATATTATTAGAAAATAACATAAAATCATCCCAAGGGTATGTGTATGGATTAATAAACCCCTTCATTTCTAAATCCTCTAACTAAGACATAAACAATATATGTTTTATAGGATCCATCCTGTAAGTTAAATTGGAAATGATTTTTTTGCCTATATTTTTCTCAATTGTAATATAGATTTACCTCTTAGGTGTCAACCCCATTAAATTCTCAAGAATTACTTCATTTAACTAGATCAAAATAGAAGGAAATACCTTATAATGGGCCTCTTAGTCACTTATAATAAATCAATCTAACTAGGAAATTATTTCCCTTAACTTCTGATGGATAGGTCTCGAACGATAGTAACAATACTTCATCTGATTACACATTCAATAAATATTTGTCACATAAAAAATCAATAACAATGGGAGTGAGATTTACTATATATTTCAAGAAAACATAATATCCCTATTTATCTTGTAATTATGATTTTATATATCCAAGAAACTCCACGAATTCCTCCATAATATCATTTTATTAAAAAGGTATAATAATTTATATATTTTGAAATATATATTTATATATATTTCAGATTTTAGGAATTTTCATTTGCTTTTAAATGTTTACTTTATTACTAAATTCACACTACTAAAATATCTCCTTTAATATAGGGTATAAATATCACTAATTATATCAATATAATCCCTTTGTTAGACAGAGGATCTTCCTTATTAGTGTGATTATGGTAATTGGGACTCCAAACTAAACATAACTTTCCCTTATTTTTCTACATATAATACATTATTTTTATTTCACTAAAACATAATACATACATTACCATGAAATGATTAGACCCACCCCCATCGCCACCTCATGAGACCCCATTTGGAATGGTGTTGAGCTAAGCATACCACCCCAAGACCACTTCCAATGGACCAAGATCTAGATACAAGCACAAAAAATGCATTATCAATAACGGAAGGCCTTATCATAAATTAACCTACAAAAAATATGCAATGAAATTTGAAGAATATAACAACTAGTTAAAATTAATATAAGTAGATATATATACTCTATAAAAAAGCATGTAAGGAAAAAATATATAAAACACCATAGCTCATGGGTAAAACCGACAGATAATGAAATACATGATAACATTGTACATTTCAACAAAAATGTAAAAAAGAGAACACAACCTATATGTAGTAGGGACACCTAATAAGAGACACCATATACCACCAGGCACCTATAATTCTTAATAAGGGTCCAAAAATAGCATCTTTAATCACCAAGTACCACCATGAATCACTAAGAAATTTCTCAAAATAAACAACTCCAACTCTATGATCATTAATCCAAACACCAAAATTTTCATCATCTAAATATAAACAACAAGTGTAGGAATAATTACCATCTAGGGATGAGTATAAATATACCTAGTTCAATTCCCTAGAATAAAAAACACAGATTGAAGCAACAATTCAGATCAACAACATGATATAAGGAAGAAATATGTATATAATATTATAGAAAAAATATGGATATTCTATATTGGGATGTGACATAGGGACATAATAAAGTATGATGTCACCATTTTTCAGATCATATCTATGAAAAATCACATAATACAAGTATCCAAGGTCATATAACTCAGAAAAAGAAAAAGTGCATCTGTATTCTATATCCCAACTGCAATCACACCTTAGTATCAACAAAGTTAATATAAAGAACAAAAAAACACTAGGGTTAAACAACTCATAGATCATGTAATAAATAAAACTAAGAATACTATTGAATCTATATCATTCAAATAATTCAAAGTCTCTTCATCCTTAAGTCACCATTTTAAAACTAATTAGTGGGAATATTCTTAATTATAGTAATAAATATTTATTACCATGACCCATCCATCCTGAAGACATATATGGGAAATAGATTGAAATATATAGAAAGTAAAAAACACAATGAATCCCAAATACCACTCCTATATGGATTCTCTATTATCCCTCAGTAGTAGTAGTTAGGTAAACCCATACCCCACTATAAGACACCTCAATCAAAAGAGTAATCAACCCTTATAGAGGACCTATACCTCAACATATGCAGTGTGCATTGTCTATGAGGGTTACCAAATCAATGATAAGAGGACCCAAAAATATTCCCAATGAGAGGGTTAACTACTCTACTATATACATATAGGAACCATACCCTAGAGATAAATATTCTCCTAATGCATTACCAACTCCATGGATGCTCTATTCATCCACCCATACACATCATCATCCCTATGAATCCATGGAACTCAAAATATTCCAAATATTTTAATATAAACCTTAAAAAATGAATATACCCACCCCAACATGTTCTATGTAGAAAATACATAGAATATTCTACTCATATATCCAAAACTATTACCTAGGATGAAACATAATAAAAATATTACAGCTTTCCAAGCACACGTTGTATCCAGGTAGGGTATAAGACATGTTGAACCACTTGAGTATGTTAGTTAGGTACTTTAATTTCATAAATCAAGTGAAGCAAACATACATAGTAGTTTCAATAGGGTACATGGAATGTGGGATGTAATAAAATCATGGGCATGTGATAAATATAGAGTTTAGGTCATGTAACCAGTATGTGTCATATCTTTATTGTATACAACATGTAATATTACTCATGGTAGATGGTGTTTGTTCCTTGATGAACATTGAGGAAACTTATTATGTGTATAGTGAAAAAAATCACTATGGGATAGATAGTGTGATGGTCTTACATAGAAATTGGGCATGCAAGACCTATACACATTGAGCCCCCTTTTATGGGGATACGTGTAATGTGAATAGGTGAACCCAAAGTATAATTCAACCGTGTCAACTAGGGATGTATGCTAAGTACTATTCAAGACTCAAAGTATTATGATATATAGTGTGTGACCATAATTCATAGAATGTTTGATTATGTTTATGAGTCAAATGGAAAGGCACATAGTGATATTTCTTGGGGTTATATGTCATGGAAAATTAATTAAAACATAGAAATTATAATTAGCTTACTACACAACATGTGTATTTGGACTACACATCGTGTTATTGTAAAATCACTATAATTTATAAAATCATATTTTTATTACTATGAATACCTTTTAAACCTCCATCATATGCCATTCCTCTATTTTTAACTAAATCAAACACCACTGCCACCTTTTTATAACCTAAAATGTTATCTATTATTCCTTATGGTTCCCAAAATTTCAAACAAATCATCATGTGATGATGCAGACAAATAATGTAATTTTTATCCATCATTTTTGTTTTATAACACCCAAAAATGGGTTTGTGAATATATTCAATGAGGAATTAATAACATGAAAAGGGAAAAAATGAATTCATTGGTTTATGAATAGAGTTCCATGGTAAATTAACTATAATAATACTATATTAAAAAATTGATTTTTCAATAAAAGATAAATATTTAACAACATGAACAAAGAGTGATAGATATATAATCTCTAGAAATCCTCAAAATAAAAAATCATTGATTAAATTAGAGGCTTCATACCCATGTCAATCTAATGCTAAATGTTTTTATTCACTAATTTAGTGAATTTTATTTTTAACTAATTTGTGCTTACATCATCCATGACTCAAAACTTCATGTATTTGGATTATAATGTAAAATATCATAAATTATCGTATTTCACTATTCACAAAAATTCAACTATTGTAGAAAAAGTCCAAAAATTTACCCCAAAATTTTTTTATCCTGTAGACTTCAAAAAATGGACTCTATTTTATGAAAATAATAATCTAAATATGAGAAATATAATTTTTAATTAAAAGCATCATTTACAAAAAAAATATCAATTTTAATATTATAACTGATTTTATAACACTTCGAAAAATTAACTAAGGTCTCAAAAAATTATCTTATAATTATAATAAAACTAAGTATTAATTTATTAATCTATTTTATAAAAATATTTTTCTTTTAAACCATTATATTAATAATAAAATTTTAAATAAACTTTTAAATTTCACAAAAATACCAAAACTTAATTTATCATTTAAAAAAAAATTTATTTTCTTATACCATGACATAAATATATCATATTTTCATTTATAATATACCTAAATTTATACTTTCATAAATATTTTATTATTAACACTATGTTTTATTTCTACATATTTGTTTATGAGTGAAGTCATTTTTGTGGATCGAGTATATCAAAATTTTCTTATTCTTATTATCTTATTTTCTATTTATTTTCCTAATGTAATATTTGAAATTATTATTGGTTTGTTTGATAACTAAATTATCATTTTTCATTTATGAGAACAATTTTTTTATTGGGTTCTCTATATGATGTATGTAGTTTATACAACATGACATAATTATATGAAGGAAAATCTCATTGATAAAATTCTGGGTCATCACATTCTTCCACCCTTAAAAAAATTCACCCTCAAAATTTTGTTCTACATAAAATGGTGAAAATAGGTGAGGGTGCTTATCCTTTATCACTTCCTCTAGTTCTTATGTTTCCTCTTCATATTTGTGGTTCCTCCATAATACTTTGACTAGGTGAGTTGTCTTGTTGCGTGAAACTTTATCTTTATGGTCCAAGATCTTCACCGGATGCTCTTTATAAGAGAGATAATTTTCTAGATATACCACATTTGAATTAATTATATGTGAGGTATCAGTTATGTACTTACTCAATAAGGAAATTTGGAATACATCATGCAATTAACACATGGTTGGTGGAAGTTCTAGTCGATAGGCCACAACCCTGACACGATCAAGAATTTTGAAGGGGCCGATGTACCTAGGACTTAGATTTCCTTTCTTACCAAACCTCATGAAACTATTTCATAGAGATATAATGAGTAATAAAATGTATAAAAACTTAAACTATAGGTCTCATCGATGATCGTCTATATAGATCTTCTATCGAATTTGGGCTGCCTTGATGTGCTGCTTAATGGTTTTCACCTTTTCTACCATTTTTTCAACATTTCAGATCCCTAAATCTTATGTTCTCCAAATTAATCCCAACATATCGGTGTTATACATATTTTACCATAAATATCTTCATATAGAGCCATTTTGATGCTTTAGTGGAAACTATTTTTGTAAGAGAACTCGACCAATGGAATATATTGATCCCATCCACCTTTGATGTCCATAGAACATTCTCTCAACATTTCTTATGGTGTTTGAAATATCTACTCAGATTGGCCATCAGTTTGAGGATGATATTTCTCATTTAATTTCAGCTTAGTGTTTAGATAATTTTGGATACTTTTCCAAAATATGGAGGTGAATCTCAGATCTCATCCAGATACAATCGATAGTAGTGCCCCATGAAACCTTAACACTTATTTTATGTACATATGTGCAAGTTGATCGATTGAGAAGTCCTCTCAAATTGTGATAAGGTGAGATATCTTTGTAAGATGATACACAATAACCCATATAGAATTATTTCCTATAGTTGTATTTAGAAGTACAATGAAAAAATCCATGGGGGTTTTCCCCATTTACATGTTTGTATTGGCAATGGTTGCATCATACCATTAAATTTTTTCCATTCATCCTTCACTTTTTGACATACTAGGCACTTTGATGTATATTTAGTGATCACCTTCTTCATATTGTCCCACCAATAGCACTCTCGGAGATCTCGATACATCTTTGTTCTCCCTGGGTGAATAGATAAGGTTGATCTATGTGCGTTATTCAAAAGCTTTTTATTTATCTTCAAATTGGATGTTACACATATTTGCCACACAAATCATATGAATCCCTCCTCATCAATTCTTAACTCTAAGGATTTCTCTTTTCTAATATATTCCACCTTCTTTTGAATTTCCACATCATTTCTTTGATAATCCATTATTTTTTCCATATGTTATTGTTGAGAAATTATTTGAGAAAGAATTGCTGATATTCATTCCTTAATGATTACCATGTCTATCCTTTTCAAATCAAAGAATATCGATCATTCTCAATTTTCATCATTGATAAAGTTATATGGTCCTTTAAACTTAGAGCATCAACCACTTTATTTGACTTACTAGGATGGTAGTGGATTGAGAAATCGTAATCCTTGATGATATCTAACCATATTTGTTGGGACATATTAATCTACTTATATGTGAATATATATTTTAGGCTATTATGATAAGTATATATATCACACTTCTCCTCACATAGATAATTCCACCAGATCTTCAATGCCAAGATTGTTGGGCGGAGAAAGAAAGGAAGTGATGGCAAGAGGGGGGGTGAATTGCCTTTTAAAAATTAATTAAAAAATTAAAAATCAAAGTGAAAGTGCAGCGGAAATAAATGAGGCAAGACACAAGGCTTGATAACGGAGTTCGGCTTAAAACCCAAGCCTACGTCTCCGCTCCCAACTCAACCGTTGAGAGATTTACTACAGCTTGCTTTTTAATGGTTTTAGCAAGAAACCCACTAGACTTTTCAGGTTAGTCTAGAACCTATTACAGCTTGCTTTTAATGGTTGAGCAAGAACCCACTAGCCTTCTTACAGGTGAAGGCTAGCTCACCTTTGATTCAAGCCTTTTAAAAGGTAAGGCTTGACTAACCTCTTCACACCTTAAAGGTGATGTGAAAACCCAAAAGAATGGAGGATGAGAGAAATGGGAGTTTGTAGGCACAAACTCAATTTAAAGCTAAAAATGAATAAAGCAATGAAAAACCGTAATGGGGAAGTCTTGGGCGCCAATGGATTGATGGAGCTGATGAAGGGCGCTCCCAAGCTTCTTTGGTGGTGCTCCTTGGATGTGGAAGTGTGTTGGAGCAAGTGGGGTTCCCTTGGAGCAATACGCCGGAGGTTCGCCAAATGATCGAAATGTGTCCCGTGGGCTTCCTTGGATTAGTTATGGTTCTGGTATGTTTTCTCTAGGGCTTCCGGGGGTTCCTAGTCCTTTATTTATAGAGGGGGAACCCTCATATGGCCTTTGGAGGTCTTTGGAGCCGTTGGAGAGGCTTTCAGAGCCGTTGGAGGCCAAGTGGACAGGCTGGTCAAAAGCCCAACGGCTAGTTTGACTGGCTCCACCGGCAGACCGGTGCAAGGCCACCGGTTGACCGGTGCTTGCAAAAAGGAAGAGGGCTCGGGCTCAGGCTCCACCAGATGGCCGGTGAGGAGGCCACCGGTTGGCCGGTGCTGAGGCAGTAGCAAACACTGTGCTGACTGGGTGCCACCGGCTGGCCGGTGCTGAGGCCACCGGTTGGCCGGTGCTGAGGCAGTGGCTCAGCCTTATGTCTGGGTGCCACCGGCTGGCCGCTGGTGTGACACCGGTTGGCCGGTGGTCTGGACAGAGGGATGCCTTCTGTCCAGGCCTCCATCGGCTGGCCGGTGATCTTCCATCGGTTGGCCGGTGGACTGAAAATCAGTCCACTTTGGCTTCTTGCTTTCTTGGCCCAATTCCTTGGCCACCTGAAATTATGACTATCAACCAAAAACACTTAAAACAAGATTAGATAAATAAGAGAGTGATTGTGATCATGAAAATTAAACCACGAGGGGTTCGATAGGTACAACAATCTCCCCCTATTTTGATGATCACAATCACCAAAACAAGTAATGTAGAAAATGAAATGAAAAGCATGCTTTAAAGGATTTCTCCCCCAATCAACCAAGAATTTCTCCCCCTTTGTGATTATCAAAATAGCACGGGGCATAAAACTTGATTGAGGGAAACAAAGATTTTAAACCAATTGAAATTTTTGAAATTTGAATTGAAAGTTTTGAATCAAAAATTTTGAAATGAAAGTTTTGAATGAAAAAATGAATAACAGTTTGAATTGAAAGTTTTTGAATGAAAAATTGAATAACCATTTGAAATTAAAAAATTTGATACCAAGTGTTGAAATTGAAAGTTTGAATCGAAAATTTTGAAATTGAAATCAAAAGGGCTTAAACGATCCTAACTCCCCCTAAATAAAAACAACAAATCACCGGGGAGAGGTTTTTGGAACCGAGACAAATTTTGGCCCGGAGAGACTCGCTAGAAGGGATTTTTCAATCCATACTTGTCTAGTGGCGGGTCTTCTCCTAAAAAAATCATCATTAAAAGAAATAGTTTTGGACCTTCCATACCGGGCATTTTTGCAATCACATTCATAAATCATGTGCCCGGGTTTTTTACAATAATTGCAAAATTTAAATTGGGAGCTCTCCCTTACAAAAATAGATGGAGCATGGGAAGAGGAAGCTTGCTTGGAATAGCCAAGCCCTTGGTTGGTTCTAGATATGCGTTGGGAACCTAGGAGTTTGGTCAAATTTTGTTCCCCTTGGGTGAACTTGGCTAGGGATTCCCTTAAATCTTTGATATTTGATTCCATGGAATCAATATCGGGAAGGTTTTGGATTTTGAGGGACAACTCCTCCTTTTCTTTGAGAAGTTGTTCCTTTTCGGAAGTAAGTTTTTTGAAATTCTTTTTTAAAGAAACAAATTTGGAAGAAAGTTCGTGAAAACCTTCCTCCAATTGATCTCTATCATGTTGGAGATCCTCATAAGATAAATGATTAAAAGAATTGGAAGAACAAGAGGAAGAGGAGTCAGAAGATGTTACCTCATGAAATGCCATTAGGCATTTGTTACCGTTGTCACTTGAGGAGGAGGAGGAGGATGTGGAGATATCACTCCATGTGGCCTTGAATGCCTTCTTCTTTTCCTTTTGCTTGGCCTTTTTCTTGTTGAGTGGACAATCGGGCTTGTAATGGCCTTTCTTGCCACACCCATAGCATGTTACCTCGGGCTCGGATTTTTCGTCGTGTTTTTCCTTTCGAGCCTTGCGGGATTTCTTCTTCTTGTGCTTCTTCATGAATTTGTGCATCTTGCGGGCAAGATTCTCCATTTCGGAATCGCCGCTTGAAGAGGAAGATGATGATGAGGAGGAGCTTTCTTCTTTTTGAACTTTGAAGGCGATGTTCTTTGGAACTTTGATCGGTTTGCCTTCTTTTTTAGCTTGCCTCCTCATGGTGATCTCATAGGTCATGAGATATCCGATGAGCTCTTCGACCGGCATGTTCTTGATGTCCTTTGCTTCTTGGATTGCCGTTACCTTTGGAGCCCATGAGCTTGGTAAGATCCAAACGATCTTCTTGACCATCGTCTCTACAGAAACATCATCACCAAGGGACTTTCTCCCATTGAAAACATCAGTAAACCGTGTAAACATTTCAGTAATAGATTCAGATGGATGCATGGTAAATGACTCAAAATCTTGACGATACATTTCCAATCGAGTATCCTTCACTTTGTTGGTCCCCTCATGGGTAACTTCCAAAAGTTTCCAGATTTCATGTGAGGAGGTGCATGTGGAAACTCGATTGAACTCATTACGATCAAGGCCGTAATGAAGAGCGTTCATGGCTTTGCCATCAAGCTCGAAATTTTTAATATCGGCTTGGGTCCATTTGGATTCATCGGGAGAGGAAAGTGAATAACCATTCATGACAATTTTATAAATAGGATATCCAATGCTTCTAAGAAAAGCGGTCATGCGGGTTTTCCAGTAAGTGTAGTCGGTTCCATCAAAAAATGGAGCACGACCCAAAGAATAGCCTTCGGGGGCGAAAGAGGTTGAAGCCATCACAATGGATCTTGAATTTGAAACCGGTTAGGGTATTACTCAAATTTCCCTCTGATACCAATTGTTGGGCGGAGAAAGAAAGGAAGTGATGGCAAGAGGGGGGGGGGGTGAATTGCCTTTTAAAAATTAATTAACAAATTAAAAATCAAAGTGAAAGTGCAGCGGAAATAAATGAGGCAAGACACAAGGCTTGATAACGGAGTTCGGCTTAAAACCCAAGCCTACGTCTCTGCTCCCAACTCAACCATTGAGAGATTTACTACCGCTTGCTTTTTAATGGTTTTAGCAAGAAACCCACTAGACTTTTCAGGTTAGTCTAGAACCTATTACAGCTTGCTTTTAATGGTTGAGCAAGAACCCACTAGCCTTCTTACAGGTAAAGGCTAGCTCACCTTTGATTCAAGCCTTTTAAAAGGTAAGGCTTGACTAACCTCTTCACACCTTAAAGGTGATGTGAAAACCCAAAAGAATGGAGGATGAGAGAAATGGGAGTTTGTAGGCACAAACTCAATTTAAAGCTCAAAATGAATAAAGCAATGAAAAACCGTAATGGGGAAGTCTTGGGCGCCAATGGATTGATGGAGCTGATGAAGGGCGCTCCCAAGCTTCTTTGGTGGTGCTCCTTGGATGTGGAAGTGTGTTGGAGCAAGTGGGGTTCCCTTGGAGCAATCCGCCGGAGGTTCGCCAAATGATCGAAATGTGTCCCGTGGGCTTCCTTGGCTTAGTTATGGTTCCGGTATGTTTTCTCTAGGGCTTACAGGGGTTCCTAGTCCTTTATTTATAGAGGGGGAACCCTCATATGGCCTTTGGAGGTCTTTGGAGCCGTTGGAGAGGCTTTCGGTGCCGTTGGAGGCCAAGTGGACAGGCTGGTCAAAAGCCCAACGGCTAGTTTGACTGGCTCCACCAGCTGATCGGTGCAAGGCCACCGGTTGGCCGGTGCTTGCAAAAAGGAAGAGGGCTCGGGCTCAGGCTCCACCGGCTGGCCGGTGAGGAGGCCACCGGTTGGCCGGTGCTGAGGTAGTAGCAAACACTGTGCTGGCTGGGTGCCACCGGTTGGCCGGTGCTGAGGCCACCGGTTGGCCGGTGCTGAGGCAGTGGCTTAGCCTTCTGTCTGGGTGCCACCGGCTGGCCGCTGGTGTGACACCGGTTGGCCGGTGGTCTGGACAGAGGGATGCCTTCTGTCCAGGCCTCCATCGGCTGGCCGGTGATCTTCCATCGGTTGGCCGGTGGACTGAAAATCAGTCCACTTTGGCTTCTTGCTTTCTTGGCCCGATTCCTTGGCCACCTGAAATTATGACTATCAACCAAAAACACTTAAAACAAGATTAGATAAATAAGAGAGTGATTTTGATCATGAAAATTAAACCACGAGGGGTTCGAGAGGTACAACAAAGATCACTGATGCTAACTCCAGATCATGCATGGGATAGTTTTTCTCATGGAATTTCAACTATCTTGAGGCATAAGCTACACTTGATCATTTTTCATCAGTATATGGACTAATACCTTCTTTCAAGAATCACTATATACCACAAATATTTCCCCACTTGTCAGCAGTGTAATTATTATTGCAGTGATAAGCCTTCTTTTCAAATCTTTAAAGCAGTCTTCACATTCACTGGTCCAGACAAACTGTACTCCCTTCTAAGTTAGTTTTTTAGTGGGTTTGAAAATAATAAGAAGTTCTTTTCAAATCATGTGTAATACCTATCTATACCAAGGAAACTATAAATCAACATTAAAGATGCTGCCCCAGGCCACTCTTTAATTTTCTTTATCTTAGAAGGGTCCTTAGATATTCCTTTTCTGGTGATAACATGTCCCTGGAATTATACTTCTTATATATAGAACTCACATTTACTATACTTTTAATAAAGTTTCTCCCTTTTTAAAGTCATTACCATAGTATTAAAATGATCCTCATGTTTTTCCTTGCTCTTGGAGTATATTATAATGTCCTATACAAAGAATATCACAAATTTTTTCGAGGTAATCTCTAAAGACTTTGTTCATTAAGTCCATAAATATTTTTTTAGAATTAGTGAGTACAAAGGGAATCACTATGAACTCATAGATTCTATGCCTTGTTTGAAATGTATTATTGGGAATATATTTCTTCATCATCTTTAATTTGTGATATCCCAACCGAAGGTCCACCTTAGAGAAATACTTAGCCCCATGTGGTTGATCGAACAAGTCATCTATCCATGGTAGGGGATATATTTTATTTAGTGTGATTATTTTGAGCTCATGATAATAAATTTAGAGGTACATTTATGCATCCTTATTCTTGATGAAGAGGACTAGCACATCCCATGGTGAAGTAATCGGGCATATGAACCCCTTATCCAGATTCTCTTATAACTGCTTCTTCAATTATTTTAGCTCAATGGTGGCCATTATACAAGGTTTGTTTTATATAAGTAGAGATCTAGGACTAAGTTAAATTGGGAAATCAACCTCATAGTCAGATGGAAGACTAGAAATTTTTTTGGGGAACACATCATTATAGTCCCTCATAAAGGGAATGTCTTCGAGCATGATCCTATCCTTTATCTCAATCACTTGAGCTAGATATTATTACACATAAATAAATAATATACACAATTGAGATGATAACTATAAAGGATATTAATCACCCTCCTTACACTTGTATAAAATTTTAGGATTCCTTGGGATGTGTAAAGTGACCCCCCTTTATCAATAGTTGATGTTGAATTTATATAAATATAGAAAATCCATGCCAAATATAACATCAAAATCCAATAAAGGATAGAAGATGAGATTTTATGGGAGGTTCAGTCCACAAACATTAACCGAGGAGGAGTTATATACTTTGGATGCACTAATTTCCCCATTTTCTATTCTCATAGATAACCCAACCTCTATATTTTGAGGCGGTTTTTGAATAGTTCTAATAAATTTTCAAGATATGAAAGAATGAATTAAACCAGAATAAAATAGTATGTTTTCTATTCTTGAATAAATAACCAGCATACCTTTCACTACATCATTATCGGGCTCCACCTCTATAATTAGTGATAGAATATGCACTTCCTTATTGCCTTGTACATTGTTGTTTTTGATTACCTCCAACAACCCTTATCTTAGGTAATTGACTTTCATAATTCCCATATTTCTTACAATTGAAACACTGCACTATAGGATGAGTATTGATATGAACCTTCATTTCTTCTTCAAAATTTGTGGGATTATTCATATCTTTATGGAAAAATTTATCCATATTCCACTCTCTTCCATATTTTAATCATCTCTTGGTTCCCTTTAGACAACTCCCAGGATGCTTCTTAGATCACTTTTGACATGTGGGATGTTGTTATTTATTTCCATAATGGGATTTGTCTATTGACCCCTATATTAAACTCCATTTTATTCCTTTTATCACTGAGACCATGAGACCACTGAGAGTATCCAATCCATATCTCAACCTTAAGGTCACAACCAAAAATATCCTCACATCTACAAAGTCTCAAACCGATAATGATTTTTATAGAATCAACTTTAGTCTACTAAAGAAGAAATCCACCTTACTTTTAGTGTTAATAATAATGCTAGAGTAGTATCATGAAAGCCTTATAAAGTTTGAATCATACACCCTAATGGACTCATATTCTTTTTGCTTCAGTCCAAGGAACTACCTCTCCATATTAAGATGGAGATTTCAGGGAGAATATTTAATGGAAAATATTTTCTTGAAAACTTCCAATTTAATGGAATAAATTTCCTCCTTAGATTTTTTTGATCAGTGTCTAACACTGATCAGCTTACCTATCAAAATAATATACCTCCAACATAACTTTATCTTCTTCTGATCATTGGAGGACATATAATACCTTCTTAGTAGATTTAATCTATTTTTTCATAACAAGGGGATCAAAAGATCCACTAAAAATAGGGTGCATTTTTCACATAAATGATTCGACCACATAATTACCTTTCTCTGTATAAGTATAGAGTTCCACAAAATTCAAATTATTATTTATAACATGAGCCAATTGTTCTAGAACTTTAATGAATCTTTTAGCTCTCGTTCCCATCATATTTGTCATTTCATTAGAGAAATCATCACATTTCTTATAACATTGAATATGGGCACAAGTTCTCCTATTTCTAGAAATTAACTAAGAAAAATAAAGTAAAGTTATAGTGGATTGAATACTTAGATAATAATCATATAGAAGGTGTTTACCTCACCTGTTTTGATAATCTCAATCATGTATTCATATGTGTTGAAAATCCCAATTATGTGTTCATTCTCTATGATATTTTTAAGTATCATTGATCTATACTTTAATTCTTTAAAATCTGTGATCAAACCAATAATAATTTTTAAAATAGTCTTTGGAATATGTTAATCCTCATTTATCCATGTTCATACAAGTTATAAATTAATTCTAACACAATCGGATGTGTTCTGCATAAAATAGACAAGTAATCTGCCTATAGCTACTGATAAAGAGCTACCGGTACCCAGTCTACTGATAGACTTAGTCTACCGACAGACAGAGTCACCGATATACTTAACACAGAGCTACCGATGTACTTATAAATGTAAGCTACTGACTTACAGACAGCTACCGATACAAACATAGAGCTACCGGTGTAAGTATAAATTGCTACCGATGGAATAAGAGTTACCGACGCATGGAGCTACCAACGCATGGAGCTACCGACGCATGGAGCTACCGACGCATGAAGCTACAGACACATGAAGCTACCGACGCATGGAGCTACCGATAAACAAAGTCACCGATACAATCATATACCAACCGACGCATAGAGCCACCGATAGAGTCAAAGCAACCAATGACACTGAGCTACCGATGTCCAAGCTACCGATGCTGATTACCTACCGATCACTCGACTCACTGTTTGAATTTCTTTATTTCCTATATTTATTTAATCTATCCAACGGTCATATCATGTACATTTTAATGATTTTTCAAATATCTGATAAAGGTTGTAGGATGTCAGGAATCCGTACCTCGTACCTTCAGAAAGGAAATCTTTTCTGTCCCCTGTTGCACGTGACATAAATACAAGAAGACTCTGCTGAAGAAAATAGAGACAACACACACAGAGACAAGGAAGACATACGACATACTCAAGAAGAGCTCTGTGCATACAAGAAGAACCAAGCAAGACAGAATCACATATACAATCAAGCCTACTCAAGAAGAGTTCTGTGCATACAAAAGAATATCGAAGAGCTTCATTGACTATATTTTCACTGTCTGTGAACCTGGAGAATACGACACTCTGTTTCTCAACCAGAAACGAGAAGAGGACTCAGACTCACTTCTGATAAAAACCAAAGGAGTCCAGAGCTACACTGAAATCAACAGAACCACTTCTAAACTCTACATCTCTTGTTCTGTGATTTATTATTATACTTTTCGAGCAGTGTGTGTTATCTGCTGTATCTAACACATACACTGTATCCTGTGCTGAAACTGGGGATTTGTAAATCCTTACCAAACTCTTTCATTCTTTCTTTCCCACGAATAATAGTGGTAGAGGTCGTGTGTGACCTGGACAGCTGGTTGCTGTTGTACTGTTTCCCACGAAGAACAGTGGTAGAGGTCTTGGACCTGGACAGTTGTAAACTGTTGAACCCCGATCCAGGGTGTGGATCATTTTTATATAAACTTTTGAGAGGACTAAGTCTCGGCTTGAGACTGAACCTCTTGGTTACATTTGTTGTGCCATATCATTCAAAGTTTTATTCCGCTGCTAATCACTTTAAAACCAATACTGTTTTTAAAGTCACTTTGATAATTAAATTAGTAAGTGTTTATGTTAAGTATAGATTAGTAAGTTAGTTTCAAAAGATAATCACACACTCCTGTGTTGATTAACTGGGAATTAATCAATCCCTTGAGAATCTAACAGAACCTCTACTTTAATATAAATTCACTACAGTTTAATTTATTATTTTATTTGGGGCTCTTTAAGACAGTGTTTTTAAATACAGAAATTTTAATTGGTACTCAATTCACCCCCCTCTTGAGTAAACCACTCCGACCAAAACTTGGTATCAAAGGATCGAAAATACTTTCAAAAAGTACTCTGCTTTTGAACTGTGATTTTGGTTGTATTTTAAAGTTCTTAAAATTTCTGTTATATCTAAATTTTTATCTCTTTAAAATTTTCTCATCATGGACAATAGACTTGAGGGTGCTGCTACTAACCGGACACCTTTCTTCAATGGAACTAATTATGCTCAGTGGAAACTGAAAATGAAAATTCATCTAGAAAGCATAGGTTTTGATATTTGGACTGCTATTGAATCAGAATACAAAATTCCCACTACTGCTAGATCTACTTGGGATGAACCTACAAAGACTGCTTACAATAACAACTGTAAAGCTATGAATGCCTTGTACTGTGATCTAGGAGATGAAGAGTTTAATAGAATTTCTTCATGTAAAACTGCATATGAAATTTGGGATACCTTAGCTGTTTCTCATGAAGGAACAACGAATGTTAAAGAAATGAGATTGAACACTTATACTATCAAGTATGATAATTTTAAAATGAAGCCTGACGAACCCATTTCTGACATGTATCTCAGGTTCAATGAAATTGTCAATATAATGATCTCGCTGGGAAAGGATGTCTCATCGAAGGAACAAATTATGAGAATTTTGAGATGTCTACCTGATAGAAGGAGAGGCACATCTGTCTCAATCAGAGAATCATGTGACATTGCTACTCTACCTGTCAAGGAACTAATTGGAAAGCTGATGATGTATGAAGAAGAGCTTAAAGTGAATAAAGAGGAAGAAAATGAACCTCCAAGAAAGTCTGTCACTTTCAAATCTTCAACTTCAAAGAATAAGGACAAAGAAAAGCTTCAAGCTGTAGTTGAAAGTTCAAGTTGTGAAGATAGTGAAATTGATTCTGACAGTGATGCTGAGATGGCTCACATTGCTAGAAGATTTAAGAAATTTTATAGGAAAAAGAAGTTCTTCAGAAAAACAAATTATAAGGGTAAGTATGATCACCAAGGTAATTGGAAAAAGGATTGGAAGAAGAATGACAAATCAGATGATGTTGTCTGCTATGAGTGCAAGAGAAAAGGACACATTAAAGCCGACTGTCCAAAGATGAAGTATAAAAAGAAATATGAATATAAGGACAATAAGTTTAAGAAAGCCATGAAGGCTACTTGGAGTGCTTCTGAGGATAGCTCTACTGAATCTGAAAGCTCTGAAACTGAACACAAAAATAAGGCAAACATGTGCTTTATGACAAACACTTCTCAGGTAACTGCTGAAACTCCTGCTTTAAATTATTACTCTGGAGATAATGCAGAATATGATTCTGATCCTGGAACAATGTCTAAAAATGAATTGTTTGAGTACTGTAATATGCTGGAAGAGACATGTAATGAACTTAAGGATAAATACAAAGGTTTAAAGAAACAACATGCTTTAAGTGTTAAGCATAAATCTGATCTTGATATAGAGAAGGAGAAGAATGCTCAACTGTTAAAAGAAAACACTGAACTGAAACTATCTAATGAGCAACTCAAGAAAGACTTAGAGAAGTTCACCAATGGCAAAAATACACTAACACAGATGCTAGGAAAGCAAATGGCACCTAAATATACTATTGGTATAGGATACCAACCTGGACAAAGGAAAATTGCCAAAACTAGATTCATTTCTAAATCTGGACAGAATGAAGGTAATTCTGGAACTTCATATGCTTCAACCAGTTATATACATAGCTATGGATCTAATAAAGTTTATCTTTCAAAGCATATCAATTCTACAAATTATATGAGACCCATTAGACAAATATGGGTACCTAAAGTGTTATTGGCTAACCTATCTGGACCCAAGAAAATCTGGGTACCAAAATCATTTCCCATATAAATCTGTTTTGTAGGAGACCTGCTTGAAGAGCTGTCACAAGAAGATATGGTATTTAGACAGTGGGTGCTCAAGGCACATGACTGGAGATTATTCTTGTTTCAAGAGTTTAATAAAAGTTGATGGAGGCTTTGTCACCTTTGGTGATAATTCAAAAGGAAAAATCATCGGCCTAGGCCAGATTGGTAACACTGATTCAATTCTGATTTCTAAAGTTTTATTTGTTGATGGCCTTAAATACAATTTATTAAGTATTTCTCATTTATGTGATGATGGTTTTCATGTTAAATTTGGAAATGATTCTTGCAAAGTTTTTAATTCTAAGAATGTTTTGGTATTTTCTGCCTTAAGAAATGAAAATGTTTATGCTGTTAATCTGAATTCTTTAGCTAAGCAGAATATTACTTGTTTGAATGCTTTTCATAAAGAATCTTGGCTATGGCACAGAAGATTGGGACATTGCAACATTCACTCACTTAGAAAACTCTCTAGAAAAAACCTAGTTAGAGACCTACCTAAATTAGAATTCCCAAATGATAGAGTGTGTAACCCCTGTCAAAAGGGAAAACAACACAAAGTTTCTTTTAAATCAAAGAAAGAAGTTTCAACTTCTCAACCACTTGAATTGGTTCACATGGATTTTTTTGGACCATCAAGAGTTTCTAGTTTAAATGGGAAGCACTATGTTTATGTTCTTGTAGATGATTTTTCTAGATATACTTGGGTATATTTTCTAGCTCACAAAAGTGAAGCCTGTTCTTCTTTTGTTAAATACTCTAAATCTGTAGAGAACCTTAGTGGACTTAAGATTAAAACTTTGAGAAGTGATCATGGTCGTGAGTTTGAAAATCAAGATTTTGAATCTTATTGCTCACACAATGGCTATACTCATAACTTTTCTGCCCCTAGAACACCCTAACAGAATAGTGTAGTAGAAAGAAGAAACCGAACCCTTCAAGAAATTGCTAGAACCATGATCAATGAATATGACCTGCCTATTTATTTTTGGGCTGAAGCTGTAAATACAACTTGTTATGTCATTAATAGAGTCTTAATTAGACCTGTTCTTAAGAAAACCCCTTATGAATTGTGGAACAATTGAAAGCCTAAGGTTAATTACTTTAAAGTTTCTGGTTTCAAAGTATTTATTCTGAATACTAAAGATAATCTGGATAAGTTTGCTTCCAAAAGTGATGAAGGAATTTTTCTGGGTTACTCTATTTCAAGTAAAGCCTATAGAGTATTCAATAAGAGAACTAAATGTGTGGAAGAATCTGTTCACATCAAATTCGATGAAACTGATCCACATGAGCCTAAAACCTCTCTTGAAAATATTGAAGAAGACTTATCTGTTCTGGACATTAATGATAAATCTAAAGAACCTGTTATCAAAACATCCAGTTATGGACTTTTTCCAGAATCTGCTTCTGTTAAACCCGAACCTATAGATGAACCTGAAATTTCTAGTCCAACCTTTACCAGATCAATGAGGATTCTAAATAATCATCCTTTAGAAGCTGTTGTTGGTAATCTTGATAGAGGAACACAAACTAGAGCTTCTCTAAGAAACCAGGTTGAACATCAAGCTTTTCTTTCACAGCTAGAACCCAAAAATATCAATGATGCTATCAATGATGAATTCTGGGTAATGGCTATGCAGGAAGAATTAAATCAGTTTGAAAGAAACAAAGTCTGGGAATTAGTTGACAGACCTAAGGACACTTTGACAATAGGCACAAAATGGGTTTTTAGAAATAAAGTAGATGAATCTGGAAATATAGTTAGAAACAAGGCTAGACTAGTTGCACAAGGATATAGTCAAGAAGAAGGTATAGACTATGAGGTAACTTTTGCACCTGTAGCTAGACTAGAAGCCATTAGGATCTTACTTGCATATGCTGCACATCTGGATTTCAAGTTATATCAAATGGATGTGAAAAGTGAATTTCTAAATGCTTTTATAATTGAAGATGTTTTTGTAGAACAACCACCTGGATTTACTAACCCCCATTTTCCAAATCAAGTTTTTAAACTTTCTAAAGCTTTGTATGGTTTAAAACAAGCTCCAAGAGCTTGGTATGATAGACTTAGCAATTTCCTTATCTCAAATGGTTTTACTAAAGGGATTGCTGATCCAAATCTTTTCATTAAAATAATTTCTAAATATGTTTTAGTTGTACAAATATATGTTGATGATATTATTTTTGGATCTTCTAAACACTCTTTATGTACTGATTTTTCAAAAAGTATGCAAAATGAATTTGAAATGAGCTTAATGGGAGAACTTAAGTACTTTCTTGGATTTCAAGTATTTCAAAATGAAAATGGTATTATTTTAAATCAAAGTAAATATACAAAGGATCTTTTAAAACGTTTTGGTCTGGATAGTATCAAGGAAAGTGAAACTCCTATGATTACTACCTGTAAATTGGACGCAGATGAAACTGGGAAACCAGTTGATCAAACAAATTACAGAGGTATGATTGGTAGTTTACTTTATCTTACTGCTAGTCGACCTGATATTATGTTTAGTGTGTGTATGTGTGCTAGATTTCAAGCTAATCCAAAAGAATCTCATTTGCTTGCTGTTAAAAGAATTTTTAAATATCTCAAACACACGACTAACTTAGGTTTGTTTTACCCAAAAGGACAATCCTTTGAGTTAATGAGTTATTCAGATGCTGACTTTGCTGGTTGTAAGTTAGATAGAAAAAGCACATCAGGAACATGTCATTTGCTTGGAAAATCTTTAGTTTCTTGGTGTAGTAAGAAACAGAACTCAGTTGCATTATCTACTGCCGAAGCAGAATATATAGCTGCTGGTAGTTGCTGTGCACAAATTCTGTGGATGAAACACACTCTTTTGGACTATGGATATGTTTTTAAACATGTTTCAATCAAATGTGATAACACCAGTGCAATAAACATCTCTAAGAATCCTGTATCTCACTCTAGAACCAAACACATAGATGTAAGACACCATTTCCTAAGAGATCACTATCAAAAAGGTGATATTTCTCTTGAATTTATTGGCACTAAACATCAATTGGCTGATATTTTCACTAAACCTTTAAGTTCAGATAGGCTAAGTTACATAAGACACGAATTGGGAATGTTTAATCACAACCGATGTGAAAATCCTCACTGATGTAAAATTCTCACCGATGTGAAAATTCTCACCGATGTTGAAATTCTCACCGATGTGAAAATTCTCACCGATGTGAAAATTCTCACTGATGTTGAAATTCTCACCGATGTGAAAATTCTCACCGATGTGAAAATTCTCACCGATGTGAAAATTCTCACCGATGTTGAAATTCTCACCGATGTGAAAATTCTCACCGATGTTGAAATTCTCACCGATGTGAAAATTCTCACCGATGTTGAAATTCTCACCGATGTGAAAATTCTCACCGATGCTATATTTTAAAACTTCTGTCTGCCGCCAAGAATACGAATCGTTTTATTTTATTTTATTTTACTCTATTTTAGTCGTTTATTTGGAATTCCTAAATGATAAAAACTAAGTCTAAGCCACTTCCTACCTCACCGAGCTCAAAATCTCTCACCTTCGAACCTTAGCTCCCAAATCGGCCAAGAACCCTAAACCCGCGATGGAAAAAACTAAGCTTCCTACCGTCAGAGGTGAAAGTGTATAACCAAACGCTAAGAAGCAGAAGACACAACATAAATCCAGTGTTAGTGAAGTCAGAACTAGATCGGGAAAGCGACCAGTGAATCCTCACTTGAAGAATAGAGACATAGTAATCGAGAAGGAACTGTGCGTGGAATGGCTACTGCCTAGCAAATCGTTAGTACTCGAGATTCTGGAGGACCAGAAATGGGTGGATTGTTTCTCGAATAACAATGGCCCATACTACCTGAATTTGGTAAAACAGTTCTATGAGTTTGTAACCTTCGAGAAGTCTGAAAATGAGAATCGGGTAAGCTCGTTTTTAAATGGAAAAGAGATGTCTTTTTCTTCAGTAGAGTGGGCTGAGTGTTTAAAAGTACCACATGAAGGTGTCTCTGGGTATGTATCAAGAGCAATGCCACCTAGCAGTGACATCTTTGATTATGAAACCGCCTTAAAAGAACTGACCGGTAATGGGAATCAAAGGCAAGTGGTTGCTACTGAAATGGATGGAGAGAATCGACTGCTCTTCAAGTTTGTTCAGCATGTGTTGATACCAAGGTGAGGAGATTTTGAAAATCTGAGATATCAAGATATCTATCTTCTTCATCTGCTAAGACATGGTGTAAAAATCAATCTGTGCAGATTGTTAATGCTTCAAATGGAAGACATGATTAGACCAAAGTCAAAGACTAATGCTTTATTCTTTGCCAAGCTGATTTCAATAATGATAAAAGTGAAAGGAATAGCTGAGTCTCAGGATGAGACAGTTGTAGTCAGGAATAATTTCTGCATCACCTCGACTGTTTGTAAGTACATGAAAATTAACTGGAACCCATGGAAGAGAGAATGGGTCAGTGATGATCAGAAGATATATGATAGGTTTAATCCTGTGGATCATCCCTCAAGACCAAAGGATATGAGAGATCCGAGTCTGAGACCTGATGAAGAGGAACCTGTTTATAGTAATGAAACAGAAGAAGAAACAGAAGAAGAAGAAGAAACTCCTATGGATGTTGGAGGAGATCCAGACTTGCCCCCAAGTCCTGTTGCAGAATTGGTTTATTCTAGGAAAGGAAAGGTAGAGGAAATTTTGTCTACTTATGAGGAAGACCAGTCTGTACCTCACCAAGAAGAAGAGGAAAAGGAAAATGTATCTGAATCATTTGTTTCTGGTAGTTTAAGTATGAGTCCATTGATTGGAAGCTCAGCTATGCTGACTGCTGAAGTAGAAAAAGATACAGAAGAGGCTGTACCTGTATCAGAATATCTTCTAAATGCTGCACCGATGGAACTTGTAGTAGAAGATTCTGATGAAGAGAATCTAGCACTGAATGCTGTTGTGATACATGAGAATGCACCCATTGAGGGGGAGCATCAATCTGTTCTTGGAAATGTTACAGTAGCTGTTGAGTTTGGAGACTGGGTAAAAGACCCAGGGTTTATAGTCTGTGGATTGGATTATCCAGACTCTGATAATGAGATTTCTGTGAATAGACCGAAGACCAATTATGATCTTGCTTCTAAGTTGTTGCTTGATGATGTGGTCAGATTTCATGATTTGAATAAGCTGAAAGAGGACCTCAAAACCAGTTTTGTTGAAGAAGTGAAGTTAATGGAAACCTCCCTTGCATCCTCAATTCAATCAATAATGACTGATTCTGTAGTCAGTTTGGCCTCAGCAAAGGGATCTGCTGCAGTTGTCCCTAATGATTTTTCTCTAAATCTGATCTTGAATCCATGAAGAATGAGCTGAAAGAATCATTCAGTGTATCAGTTGCTGAGATGAAGCAAAGCTTTAATGAATAAATGAAAATCTTAGAGAGATCCTTCGAGCTATCTCTGGCTTGTAATTTATCTTCTTTTGTGTCTGAGCTTATGGAAGAAGTGAAAGAGTGCCAGACTCAGTCTTCTAGAATCGAAGCATATCTTGAAGATCTCAATACATCAGTTGTTGCTTTGGATTCTTATATGAGCTCCAAGTCTCAAGCTGACAAGGACCTAGCTTATGTGAAGAGTGTAGTAAGCCAGTTTGTCTCGGTGTTTGAAAGTTTCAAAACCTCAGTGAAGGATCATGTTCAATTACAGGACTCTCAAGTTCAAAGCCTAATCAGTGGTTTGTCTAAGAGTTTCAAAGAAACTGTTTCCTTCTCTCTTGGCCCTCTCACATCCAAACTATTAGTTGACCTGAATCAAGTTCGAGCAATGTTGAAGGAGGAGATTGGTTCTATTTCAACCAGTGGCTCTGTGGACTCATCAGAGTTGAGCCGAGTGGTGCTTTCTACAAGAGATTCTGCTAGAGAAATAATGAAGATTGTTCAAGATTATATGAGAGAAGCCTCTGCCTCTCAGGAAGCCATAAAGAGCAAAGTGGACCACTACTTCTCCAGAATTTTCACCAAGCATCAACTCGATCACCACTTCAAGCTGATGTTGGAACACATGAAGCTACCTCCAGTAACTCAAGCTTTTAGAGAACAAGTGAGCCAACTAAGAAAATTGACTCCTGCTTTAGAGAAATTCATGGAGAACAAAGATGATTTCATCTCTGCTATGGAAAGAGGAGGAGGAATTATTATGGATTTTAGAAATTTGTTGCTGCCATTCTTGCATGTTGATGCCAGACCAGTCATCGTACCTCCTGCCTTGCCTGCTTCTGCCTCAGCTGCTTCCACAGTCCAGCTGACTCCTTCTCAAGCTATTCGAAGCCTCACACCAATGATCACCCAAATATCTTCAACATACAGGCCTGAATCTGTATCATTAGCCCAACCTCCTTTGATCATTTCTGTCATTCCAAAACCTTCACCTGCATCCTCACCACCCGAACCTTCTTCTGATCCCAAAGGAAAATCTCACGTGGAAGATGTGGATTGATCCAGTGGCCAGGATTTTTTTATAGGAATTCATTTGTATTCTGTTTCTGTACTTTCTGACTGCTCTAATACAGAGGAACTCTTTTTTACTTCTCATGTTTTATTTGTCTACTATATATACTTTCCCACTTTTTGATTATCACAAAGGGGGAGAACAAAATGAGAGAATGAGAAATATTTTTCAATGGAGACAAATAGAGACAAATAAGGAATAAGGGGGAGAACAAAATGAGAGAATGAGAAATATTTTTCAATGGAGAAAAATAACCTTCTTTTCAATTTTATCTCTGATATTATTGTGTTTCTTTTTACCTTCGGTACCTTATGATTGTTACCTCTGATAACTTATGTCTATATCATACTATTTCTATTATCTCTGATGCTGTTTTCTCTGAGCAAATTGAATTCAATATTATACTCTTTACTATTATATTTTCACTATGTTAAATGCCCATATCATAAATTGTGATTATCAAAAAGGGGGAGATTGTTGACCTCACCTGTTTTGATAATCTCAATCATGTATTCATATGTGTTGAAAATCCCAATTATGTGTTCATTCTCTATGATATTTTTAAGTATCATTGATCTATACTTTAATTCTTTCAAATCTATGATCAAACCAATAATAATTTATAAAATAGTCTTTGTAATATGTTAATCCTCATTTATCCATGTTCATACAAGTTATAAATTAATTCTAACACAATCGGATGTGTTCTGCATAAAACAGACAAGTAATCTGCCTATAGCTACTGATAAAGAGCTACCGGTACCCAGTCTACCGATAGACTTAGTCTACCGACAGACAGAGTCACCGATATACTTAACATAGAGCTACCAATGTACTTATAAATGTAAGCTACTGACTTACAGACAGCTACCGATACAAACATAGAGCTACCAGTGTAAGTATAAATAGCTACCGATGGAATAAGAGTTACCGACGCATGGAGCTACCGACGCATGGAGCTACCGACGCATGGAGCTACCGACGCATGAAGCTAACGACGCATGAAGCTACCAATGCATGGAGCTACCGATAAACAAAGTCACCGATACAAGCATATACCAACCGACGCATAGAGCCACCGATAGAGTCAAAGCAACCAATGACACTGAGCTACCGATGTCCAAGCTACCGATGCTGATTACCTACCGATCACTCGACTCACTGTTTGAATTTCTTTATTTCCTATCTTTATTTAATCTATCCAACGGTCATATCATGTACATTTTAATGATTTGTCAAATATCTGATAAAGGTTGTCGGATGTCAGGAATCCATACCTCGTACCTGCAGAAAGGAAATCTTTTCTGTCCCCTGTTGCACGTGACATAAATACAAGAAGACTCTGCTGAAGAAAATAGAGACAACACACACAGAGACAAGGAAGACATATGACATACTCAAGAAGAGCTCTGTGCATACAAGAAGAACCAAGCAAGACAGAATCACATATACAATCAACCCTACTCAAGAAGAGTTCTGTGCATACAAAAGAATATCGAAGAGCTTCATCGACTACATTTTCACTGTCTGTGAACCTGGAGCATACGACACTCTGTTTTTCAACCAGAAACGAGAAGAGGACTCAGACTCACTTCTGATCAAAACCAAAGGAGTCCAGAGCTACACTGAAATCACCAGAACCACTTCTAAACTCTACATCTCTTGTTCTGTGATTTATTATTATACTTTTCGAGCAGTGTGTGTTATCTGCTGTATCTAACACATACACTGTCTCCTGTGCTGAAACTGGGGATTTGTAAATCCTTACCAAACTCTTTCATTCTTTCTTTCCCACGAATAACAGTGGTAGAGGTCGTGTGTGACCTGGACAGCTGGTTGCTGTTGTACTGTTTCCCACGAAGAACAGTGGTAGAGGTCTTGGACCTGGACAGTTGTAGACTGTTGAACCCCGATCCAGGGTGTGGATCATTTTTATATAAACTTTTGAGAGGAATAAGTCTCTTCTTGAGACTGAACCTCTTGGTTACATTTGTTGTGCCATCTCATTCAAAGTTTTATTCCGCTGCTAATCACTTTAAAACCAATACTGTTTTTAAAGTCACTTTGATAATTAAATTAGCAAGTGTTTATGTTAAGTGTAGATTAGTAAGTTAGTTTCAAAAGATAATCACACACTCCTGTGTTGATTAACTGGGAATTAATCAATCCCTTGAGAATCTAACAGAACCTCTACTTTAATATAAATTCACTACAGTTTAATTTATTATTTTATTTGGGGGTCTTTAAGACAGTGTTTTTAAATACAGAAATTTTAATTGGTACTCAATTCACCCCCCTCTTGAGTAAACCACTCCGACCAACAGAAGGAAACTCTGAACATATAAGGATAAACTTATAAATGAAAATTACATCCTAACATGCGATTCCTTAAGTATCAATCTAGGATATCTATGGTGATAGAATTATCCATAGGTTTATTACTAAAGTTTTCTTGTCCTAATCTCCAAAAATAACTAGATCATGATATAATAAAAACCATATATACCCTAACCTTTTACACATATTATTACATTATTTAAAAAAATTATCTAACAAATACAAACCAAAGATCGTAAATTCTTGTTTCTATAGAAGATTAAGTTCATAAAACTAAAAACATGGAACTAAAATAAAATATATTTATATTAATAATCCATAATTAAATCCTAAATTCCTTTTATATTCTATATTTAAATAGGATAAACTTTATAATACATGAAAAAATGTATGAGCTAAAAATCCCAGTAAGGGAATAAACATAGGAATAAAGCATAACACATGGGTTAGAAGGCATAACATTATGACATGAAAAGGAATAGAACATGAATAAACTTATGAAAAAATAACATTTTGAACATGGGATCATGTAATCATGGAAACATAGGAATGTGGGATCAACATAAAACATGGAATAAACATGATTCAAGGCTAACTACCAAGACTATATCACATGGTGGATGAAGTCCCGTAATAAATTAGGTTTACTCCTTATTCCTAGACATGATGTCTCATGAGATTAAACATTATAAAATTATTTGGAGCAATATTTGAGTAAAACCATCATAACATGTTCATGTATATGTGTTCCACATGAATAATCAATCATAAGGAATAAACATAAGGGTTACCCATGGAAAGAAATGGGTATTGTAATCATGTTAGCATAAACAACGGGAGTATCATAATGGTGTCCATGGAAGAATGAATCTAAAACAACCATGGAAATTCATAAGTAAAATAGGAAAATATAATTAAAAATTATGTCTAAATGGAGCAAAAAAATGTAAAACATATTTATTTAGAAACTTTAGAAATGAGCTAATTTAGTGCGGTTTAAGGAAAAATATTAAAGAAACTTTAAAGAGGAAAAAGGCATAATTTTTTGTATATAAAAAAATTTAACTAAATTATTTTTTCATTATTAAATGAGATATTTTATAAAAATAATGTTGGATAAAAACATATGATATAGTGCACTTGAAAAGGAGTAAGAAATTGGGAAGTTCTCTTTAACCGGGCTTGCTTAATAGAAAGTATTGAAAAGGGAACCTTTTAAAATAATTATTTCCCAATCAAAGAAGGATGAATTGATATGGATAAATAATTTTTTAATATATAAATATAATTTATAATATTTACATAAGAATAATATATAAATACATTAGTGTAAATATAAATAAAGAATAACCCAAAGGTAATTTGAAGGTTCGAAGAGATCCCTTACCTTATGTACGGATGTGTTCTAAAATTTCACTAAATGTACTAGATAATAAGATTATATAAATTAATAACTTAATTAAGAACCTATTATACATTTATTTTATTTATTATTATTTTATTAAGTTCATTTATGTTCATTTTGATGGGTTATAATGTTTAATTTTATTGTTCTGGGAGCATTCATTTCATGGTTTTATGGATGGTTCCCTCGAGTGTAATTATGGTATTTCTTGTAAAATGGAAGAAAAGTTATAGAAGTGGGATGAAATGGTATCAATTTAATTCCATAATTTTAAATGGTCCCATATATCATTTTTTTAGATATGTTAATGATTCATTAGATACAATTTAAACTATTAATATTATTTTATTTTGGTTATTGTTCGATCATCACGAACTAGTTTTGTTTTATTATTTAATATTATGTATATATATTAGTTACATAACATAAAAAAGTTTTAATATAAATTTTAAAATATGGTTTAATAATTATAATGGTTTTTTACCATCTTTGGAGGTGGTAATAGAAAACAAAAAATCATCATCCATGATGATGGTGAATCGACACATCACGAATGATGTTTTTATTTTTAAGATTAAAAAAATAAGAGAAGAGGTTTGATGATGGATATAAAATTAACATGATAAAATTATAGTTTATGTATGTTACTGGAGTTATCATGTCTATTTTTATAGTAGAAGGAAGGATGAGGTAGAAGAAAGAAAGAATTTAACAGAGAAGGGTGGAGGATTTTACCTCTTGAATATCGTCTCCTTGAGAACCTTCGCAAGGCACTTAGAAATGGTATTTTAGTGAGACAAAAAAGACCAGGATGTTGGTTAGAGGAATGAGAGAGTAATTAGTAATAATTTATACAAGATACAAGTCTTATAAGTTTTCAAGAGAAGGGGTGGTATTTATTGGGAGAGGAGAGGGGTGTTTTTGATTATTTTATTCATTAGTTTGTTATTTTGGATCAAGACTAACAATAGTGTTGATTATTGTGACTAAGTATATTAAATAGATAATGTGAGTTTTAAATAATTTGTGTTTACATCATCCATTACTCAAACATTCATGTATTTTTATTATATTGTTAAATACTGTAAATTATCGCATTCCACTATCCACCAAAATTCAACTATTTTAAAAAAATATCAAAAATTCACCCCAACTATTTTAAACATGTAGATTTCAAAAATGGAATAAATTTTATGAAAATATTTTTTAGAATATGATAAATTTAATTTTTAATTAAAACCATCATTTATTAAAAAAATACCGATTTTAATATTATAACCGATTTTATGATAGTTTGAAAAATTAACTAAGGTATCATAAAATTAACTTATAATTATAATAAAAAAATTATTAATTTATGAATATATTTTATGAAAAGAAAACTTATTTAAAATAATTATATTAATTATAAAATTGTTAATAAATATTTACGTTTCACAAAAATACCAACACTAAATTTATTTTTTTTAAAACATTTATTTACTTCTACCATTATATAAATGTATCATATTTTCATTTATATGATACCTAAATTTATAAATTAATGAATATTTTATTACTAACACTATGTTCTATTTCTATTTATTTTTTCATTAATGCGGTCATTTTAGTGGATTGAGTAGATCTAAATTTTCCTATTCTTGTTATCTTATTTTCTATTTATTTCCCTACTATAATATTCAACATCCTTATTGGTTTGTTGGTCGACTAAATTATAATTATTAATTTATGAATTTTTTTATTGGGTTCTATATGTGACTTATATGCTTTATACTACATGAAATATTTATAAGAAGGTAAATTTCATTGATAAAATTTTGGGTCATTACAGAAATCCCTCATAGGATGGATTTTTTTTGGAAAACATAATGAGGTAGTCCGAAGAAGATATATAATTCCTAAACATGAGTTTTCATTTGATTTATTCTTCCAACTCCTTGAAATATTATTCAACCTTGATGATATAATAACATAATTATCTCACATATAATTAGATTTTATTATATTGATTTTATAACCTACATCCATATCCTCTTCCATTAAACGAGAAACAAAAACACCATTCACATGTATGGTGGACTACCTCCTCACGAACTGATGTAGTTCACTTTACATAATCACATAATACAACTATTTATGATGTTGTATTAATGTATATATATATATTATTTTAATGAAATATTTACCATTTTTATAATTAATATATCATATATTTTCTTACCACCCAATTCATTAAAAAATGACAACATCATTCATGCGCACATGTGGATTTCCACCTCCACGAAGTGATGTGATTCATTTTTCATTACTGTATCACATGGATGATATATATAAATGTATATAATTAAATAATATGATATTTATGATATAATAATAATTATGGAATGATAAAATAAGACTTACCTTATTTTTATCATCATTATTGAAAAGTGGAAACATTACTCATGTGTGTGTATAACATACCATCTCTATGATTTTAACATTGTTTACTTTTCAAAAAAAAATTTCATGGTTGGTTTTAAAAGTATAATTTTTGTATAATTATGATAATTATTTAATTATTATTATTATTTATATGATTAAATAATGACCCCTTTGACCATATTCAACTTGTTGAAGCCATTTTGGACATATGTGTTGAATATCATAAAAAAAATCCGATGTAAAAATAGTTGATTAAGTGATTGAGTATGACATGGTAATAAATGAAATAATAATAATAATAAACATGAATAATGTTATTAATAAATTAAATAATTAACATAAGTTTATTATTCAGGAATATAAAGTCCGGATGTGATGAATTAGACTCAAGGTTAGGGATATATCTAAACCACACTTTTCATTGGGTTATGACCATTATCTATATAACTCAGTTTATCTCTCTAAATAAAGTTATTTAATGCCTCTAAATCCTATATATATATATATATCACATATATACTTAGAATATTAAACCTCCCTTTTATGGGTTAATACACGCCTTATGTTCATTTCTTAAATACCTTCTTTATGAAATTTACTTTGATTATGATAAGAGGCAAGATTATACAACACATTTTTTTTCACATGGGTAATTATTATGTTTACAACTTGTGATAGATTTAATTTTTTTGGAACATATAATCATGAACATGTTTTAATGTGTGTGATTAAGTATCATTCTAATGGATTGGGTAAATCTTTTTCCGCATGATACATTATTTATGAGATTAGGGAGCAAACCAAATCCATTATGGGACTTTTTCCACCATGTGATATTTTCAAGGAAGTTAGTCTTTTCTCATTTTTATGTCATGTTATATTTTTCCACCATATTTCCTATTTTTCTGTGATATTATGACACCATGTTCTTTATGTTATTCTTCCATGTGATTACTCATGAGCCTTCTCTATTAGGATATCATGTTATACCTTTGACTCACATGTTATGTTTCCTTATCATGATTATTAACTTAATATAATTTTTAGCTCACCCCTATCTGTTATGTATTTACATTGGTTATAATATGAAATTTTAGGCAATCAAATTGATTTTGGATATCATTATAAAGAATAAAATAAGTATTTCATGTTTTAGTTCCATTTTGGTGTATTATGAACCTATTATTCCAAAGACATTAATCCTCACAATCATTGGGTTGTACTTATTAGATATTTATGTTAAAAATCAGATAATAATATGTGAAAAAGTCTTGGGTCAATATAGTTAGTATCAGATAAGGGTCTAGTTATTTTTGTGGATTAGGACTAGAATACTTTATTGAGAATCCTAGGGAAAAGTCTAATTATATGAAAATATCCTAGAATTTTTGGAAAGTTTAGAGTGCATGGTTTCCAAGAAATTACATCCCTATCTAGATACTACCAGTGGATGTGGATCTCTCATAGTTTTATCTATGCGTAATAAATATTAAAAGGGAACATTGGGATTTGACTTGATTATCACCTGGTGCATGAAAATTTTCCATACTGCACACTTGGTTTGACACTCCCAGGGGATATATTTTGAAAATTCATGAAATCTTTATGAACCATTATGAAGGACATGAACAATTGTTAGGTTAAAAAACCTAAGAGGAAACATTACCATGAATAAACTAGATTTAAACCTATGGACTCAAAAGATAAGATATACTTATCATTTACAATTTATTCCTTCAAAGTTTATAAGTATAATTTTTTATGTTTATTAGTTAATGTATTATCATTTTGTTTTTATTATTTAGTTAATGGTGGAAAATATGAGAAATAGTGAAAACAAGCAACCTGATAGGAAATGTGATGAATACCCCAATTATATTCCTAGACTTATGGGATAATGATCTGGGAACTTTATGATAGTACTCACTCAACTAGACTAAGTTAATAATAATAATTTGAATAATGAAGAACACCCTCTACCTCCTATAAAATAGAAAGTTGCAGTCAAGTATTTTATGTGAAAAAGGCCTCCTACCTTTAGTTGATATTATATACCACTAATAATGGAAAAATATATTAAATCCATTGAGAATATATTCTCTATCCTTTAATACTTAGAGCTAGATAAAGTTTTGATGGTTGTTTACTGCATTGAGGGAGGATCCGATTGGTGGATGATGTTGATTAAGAACACAAATTCCAAAGAGGATATTGATTATATTGAATGGGAATACATACAAAAAATATTTTTAAACTAATATTTTCCCTAAACCATATATCTTAAAATGTAAAGGGAGTTCCTTGGTCTGAAGAAAAAGTAAAATGAGTCAATCATGGTGCATGAGGAAAAATTTACATGGATTTCACGAAACACCTCCATCTTTTTCATCAAAATTGAATGTAAGTTGGACCATTTTTTAGTGGGTTAAGGAAGAGTATATTAAATGAATTATAGTTTCAAGACATTGAAATATATTAATAGATTATTCTTTTTACCCTCAAAGATTAGATAGTGATCAATAACTCTCAGTGGACTAATGGGACTTATGACAAAAAAAGTAAAATGGAGTTTTATTCAGGAGTACCAAGAGATAAATATCATAAAGGAAATAATACCCAACATCTCACATGATGAAGGTATATGAATACACACCCTAGAAGCTATCTTAATGGAACCAAAGATGTTTAAAATTTAGAAAATAGGGGTATCATGCTAATTAGTAATGAAGGAAAATGACAAAACCCACTAATGTGGAAGAATAAAATAAGGTTCAAATCAACACTTAGCCTAAGATGCTTTGTTTCAGGTATAAATAACGTGATCATTATGCAATAAAATTCCCTAAGATATGGATTTTAGGAAATAATCAATGAAACCAACCTCTAAGGCCTAGAGATCATGGAAGAGTATATGCTATCACTACTGTTGTAGTGGATATTGAAAATGATATGGTGATAAGTATTCTAGTTATTCATTAAATAATAATGAATGAACATTTTGATTCATGTTCTATGTATTATTTTATATACTGAATTTTAGTATAACTATTCAAGAACTACTTTAAAACATGGGGGTTGAGCTATCTGTGAGATTAGTAAATAGAACAATAGCTGCATCCCAAGTATATAACTCCCCCCTAGTCAATTTTTGTGGAATCAATATTCAAGAAAATATTGTCTTACTTACTTTAGCATACTTTTATTTTATATTTGGCATGATTTGGTTATCCTTATATATAAAACATCAATTGCTGAGATATAAATATCACTCTCTATAACAAAAGTCATCCTCTAATTCTATAGAAGTGCAAGGTGGTGGTTGAATATCTTGATCAATCATGGATATTATTTACTTATAAAAAATAATATATAGAAAAAATTATTGAGAAAAAGGAGAAAATAATTACATGAAGACCAACCCATTGTGAGGTATTATAAAGATGTATTCCAAGAAGATATGCATGGACTTTCTCAAGAACAATAGGTTTAGTTCTCAATTTAACTTACACATTGATCTCTTTTTATATTAAATACTCCTTATAGAATGCCCACTATTGAGTTTGAAGATATAAAAAAGTAGTTACAATAGAATCTGGAAAGGGTTTTATATGTCTAAGTACTTTACTATGGGGTGTTCTAGCCCTCTTCATCAAGAAGAGGGATGGGTAAATATACCTCTAAATTGATTATCATGAATGATAAAAAGCATGATAAAGAAAAAGTATCCCCATCCATAGATAAAAAACTTTTTTGATCATCTATGTGGGGACCAATATTTCTCTAACGTGGTCCTTTGATAGAGATATCACCAATTAAGGGTGAGTAAGGAAGATATTATTAGAACACCCTTTAAAACAATTTTTGGAAACTATGAGTTCATAGTGATTCCTTATAGACTAAGTAATTATCCAACAATATTTTTGGACATAATGAATAGAGTCTTTATATATTACCTCAAAAAATTTATTGCAATATTTATACACGATGTTTAGATAAAATCTAAATGTAAGGAGAACCGTGAGAAGAATTTGAATATTTTTATAAACACTTTGTGAAAAAGAGAATATTTTTGAAAAGTACAGTAAATGTTAGTTTTATATGAAGTAATTATAATTCTTGGGTAATGTTTCACTAGAAAAGGGATATTAGTGTACCCTTCTAAGAAAATGGAAATTAAGGACTAGCCAAGACTAGCATCTATAATGGAAATCCATAGTTTCCTTAAACTAAATAGGTATTAAAAAATAATTTTGATAAACAAATTATGGTTGTAAAACTAACTAAACAAGATAAAATAGAATGGAGTAATGTTTTCTTAGAATAGATACTGTGAGGAGTTATTTATGGAGTTGAAAAAGAAACTTACCATTGCATCATTCCTCATGCTTCCCTCAAGTGGAAAACTTTTACTGGTATATAGAAATTATTCAATATAGGTCTTGGAATGTCTAGTGATGAAAAATAATAAAGTTATAGCCTAAGACTCAATGAAGTTGAAAGTTCAGGAATAAAACTATCAAGCACATGATCTGGAGTTGGATATAGTGATATTTTCATTGAAAATCTAGCAACATTATGTATATGTGGAGAAGTGTAAAATATATATGGATCATAAGAGATTAAAATATATATTCACATAGAAGGAGATAAATATGTTCTATAAAATATTAATAGAGCTGATCAAGGACTATGACAACTATATCCACTGATATCCTAGTAAAGCAATTTAAGTGTAAGATTCTCTAAGTAGAAAGGATATGGAAACCTTAACACAGATGATAATTGAGAAGGATCTGATCCTTTTATACTTAGAAAAGATGGACTTATAAATCATGAAGGATGGAAAATAATAATTTATTTCTAAAAGGATTTATAAAACATCCCTTATATAGAAGATAAATTATTCTCAAAGAGATGATGTGGGAATTTGGAAGATTGTGGAAGATATAGGAAAATGGAATCCACAAATTTCAAAATTGATGAAGAAGGAGTTTTAATATTCGAGTCATGACTACATATACCATGAAATCATGATATAAATAAATAACTATCAAATAATGAACATAACTTGAACATATAAAACTATATAGGGAGGAAAATATGTATCAAGATCTTTGAGAGAACTATTGGAGGGATAATATGAAGAATGAGATCATGGATAATACATCAAAGTGGCTGGTATGTTAACAAGTGAAGGTTAAAATGACATAGTCTAAGGTGATTATGCAACCATTACCCATACCTATATGGAAATGGGAAAACATTACATATATTTTTTCATTGTTCTTCCAAAGACACCAAAAGGAAGTAATTCCATATGGGTTGTGGTAGACCATCTTATAAAGACTACTAACTTCATTAAAATTTGAGGGGACTTCTCACTCAATCAACTTGTATAGATATACATTATAGAGGTGGTGAGGTTTCATGGAACACCACTATAAATTGTATCTAATCAAGATCCAAGATTTAACTCCAAGTTCTAGAATATCCTACAAAGTTATCTCTATACTATGTTAAAATTTATAATGAATTATCACCCCAAATGGATGGTAAAAATAACTGGACTATTCAAACAATGGAATAAATGTTGAGAGATAGATTTATGGACTTTAAAAAAAGGATGTGATCAATATTTTCCTTTGGTAAACTTCTTGTACAATAATAGATTTCACTTAATAATACAAATGTCTCTATATGAAGACCTTTATGAGAAGAGATATAAAATACCTACGTGTTTTTATTAAGTTAGTGAACACAAGTTGATGATACCTGAAATGGTTGAAGATATAGTAAAAAAGGTTAAGACCATTCAACAAAACATCAGGATCACCCAAAGTTAATAGAAGAGATATGATAAAAATCATTGTTGATACCTCGAGCTTGAGGTTAGGGATAAAGTGTTTCTCTATATATCTCAATGGAATAGAGTCATGAAATTTGGGAATAAAAGAAAGATAAGCCCCAAGTACATCGTCCCATTTGAAATTCTTGATTGCATCAGAGTTGTGGCTTATTGACTAACATTCCTACTAACCCTTTTTCAATTACATGAAGTATTCCATGTATACCTCTAGAGGAATGTAACACCCCAATAATTTATGACATATTTTTTTTAAAAAAAATTTAAACTCTTTGATATCTTGTGGTGCATGTAATATTGGGTTTAAATGAAACACAATAATCAATTAAAATATTATTATTTAAACATGAACATTATAAAATAAATGATAAATTAGTGGCTGTGAATATGAAAAAATTAATTAATAAACTTAGGTTTTACATATTTATAAAATAAATTAAATATTTATCTACTAATTAAAAATAATATAATAACTATTTGAAAGGGAAAGAAATGTTTTCTAAAAGTTTTTTCTCTAAAAAGACGATTAGACACACTTTGTGCACACAATTTAAATTTAAATTTTTTCACTTTTTGATTTTTTAAAAAAAATAAAATTTATTTTTGAAATCAGAATATTGAATTTATCTTAGGGTAAATTTTTGGGTTTATTTGAAAAGTTTCATGTTTCGATGAGTAGTGAAAAATAATGATTTTTATTAAAAACTATCATTTCATATAAAGAAAATAAAAGATCAATTTTATTTTAATGTGGTTTTGATTTTTTTTAAATTATATATTAATTAATAAAAATAATTTCATTTAAATAAATTTCATATTCAATTTTTATATAAAACATTTTCAACTTTTGAATGTTTTTCTTTTAGAAAACTATTTTTTCACACATTTGCGGGTTTAATGTTACATTAAAATATTCCACTTATACAAGTTGAATTTTGAAAAATGGATTATATATTTATAATATTCATAATTTATATTATATAATAAGTTCAACTAAAATTTTTACCATAATTAATAGTCAAAAAAGTAAAAAATATTTATCATAATTAGGTTATAACAGGTTTTACCGGGGGGGGGGGGGGTTAAAATAAAAATATAAGGGTTAAAATGAAAAAAAACTTTTCTTATTAATATTTTATGGTCATATTTAGATCTTATATATTCTAAGGTTAAAAAAATTCTATTTGTATGGCTTGTTTCCTGAGAAAAACCAGGGTGTAAATTTTTCTTTTAAAAAATTTCATGTGTGTCCTCTCGCCCAATCATACACGAACACCCCCTATCATCCCATTTAAAAACCTCTAAAAACCATTGGATAATTCAATAAATACAAATTTAACTTACCTAATTATCTAACCTCATCATAGAATAATTTTTTTGGTCATAAATCCAACCTAGTAAGGCTTTTGGTGAAAACCAAACAATGTTGTCTGAAGAAGCAGTAACATCAATAACAAATAATTTTATTTTATTTCTTCCTGCACCTCCATCAAATATTATTAAAACAAGATAATATAACAATATAGATATATTAAATATATTAATATGATTTTATGTTAAGGTAATGACCTATAACCATATCCTCCTTCCTCAAATGGGAAATGAAACCATTGAACGTGTGTACGATGGGCTACAACCACACAAATCAATATAATTTGTTTTCTATCACCACATATTGTGACTGGATATAATGATGTATAGAATATTTATATATTATATTTATGATATAATTATACTTATTTAATTATAATATCATATATACCTTATTAATTTACATTCTGTCAATTATATTATAATGTCGCTCGTGTGTGTGGCGACCTACCACCTCATGAAGCGATGTGATTCATTTTTCACTTAAAATTTATATGGATTGTAATAAGAAATAATTTTTTGTTTATATATGATATTAATAAAATATTAACCATTCTATAAAATTAATATTTCATATAGTTTTTACCTTATCATCCATTGAATAAATGATAACGTCGTTCATGTGTAAGGTAGACTACCACCTCGCAAAGTGATGTGATTCTTTTTTATTATTTCATCACAAGGATTGTATATGTAAGGGTATTTAAATAAATAATATTATATTTATGAAATAATTATAATATTATAAAGTTAAAATAACACTTATCTTCCTTCCATCATGATCTAAGAAAAATGGAGATGTTACTCATGCGTACATACGACCTATTGACTCCCTGATTGTAATATAGTTCATTTTTTTCATAACCATATTTAATGGTTAGTTTATAAAGTATTATTTATGTAAAAAATAATAAATATATCATGGTTACTATTATTTATATGATTTATTAATAATATATTTGTCCTTAGTTAACTTACTAAAGTGATTTTAGACATATGAGTCATTTGTTTTTAAAACATCCAATGTGAAATTAATTGGTTAAGAAATTGAATATGACATAGTAAAAATTAAAATAAAAGGAATAATAAAATTAAAAAGTTACTTAATAAAATAAATAATTAAAATATTTTTATTATTATATAATAAAAATAGTTCATGTGACAAATCTTTCTCAAGGTATGGGATCTCTATAAACTACCCTTTATTTTGAGTTATGGACATTTTCTCTATAAATCACTTTATATCTCTATTTAATATTATTTAATGATTATAAATTCAATATATATATGTCTAAAATATATTTCTATCTTATTATACCTTCCTATTATGGGTTAATACATTCCTTATAACCATTTCTCAAATTCCTTCATTATGAATTTTTCTTTGATTATGATATGAAGAAATATTATTGTAAAACATTTTATTTTTATGGGTAATTATTATGTTATTCCCTATGATTGATTTAATTTATGTGGAACACATAGAGAATTAACATTTTATGATGGGTGTGCCCAGATAGTGCTACAATTCATTGGGTAAATCTTTAGTCTCATGAGTCATCATGTATAGGATTAGGGGGTAAACCAAATCTATTATGGGACTTTATCCACTGTGTGATATTGTCTAGGAAGTTAGCCTTGAATCATTTTTATGTCATGTTTTTGTGTTTATTATATAATTACTAAGATTAAATTATCTTATTATTCCATGTTCTCTATGATATTCTTCCATGAAATTACTCACAATACTTCTATTTTATGATATCATGTTATACCTTTGAATATAATGTTATGTTTTTTTATCATGTTTATTTTATTACTGGAATTTTTAGCTCACACCTTTATTTATTTATACCCAAGGTTTTCTCATAAAGAATTAGGAGATCAAATGGATTTTAGAAGACCACTATAGAGAATAATATAATGATTCCACGATTTATGTTACCTTTAATGTAATATGAACATAGTTTTCCAAATATACCAGGAATTTACGATCCTTGTGTTGTATTAATGGATATTTATGTTTAAGATTCATATAATAATATGTGTAAAATAATTGGGTCACCATAGTTGGTATTAGAGGAATGGTTTAGTTAATCTCTGTAATTGGGATGAGAAAACTTTTATGAGAACCTGAGGGACAAGTATAAGGATAACTCTAAGGATAATAATAAGTATAAAAAATATATTAGAATCTTAGTGAAGTATAGAGTGAGTAGTTTATAATAAAATAAATATTTGTCTAGATACTACAATTGGATATGGATTTGGAATATATGTACCTAAGGGTAATAACCATGAAAATGGTGAATTGAGCTAGACCTGATCATCACTTGGTACACAACAACATGATTTTTTCACACCTGGTTTGGTGATCATGGGGAATATGATATGGAAATTACCAAACTCTTTACAAACCAGTATGATAGAATTGAAAAATATATTAGGTTAGAAAATCCAATAGTAAAATTAATATTCCAAACCTAGGTTGAATACTAAAGACTCATAAGTTAGGATGTACTTATTATTTATAAGTTATTACTTCAAATTTTATAAGTTTCCCTAACATACATTTATTAGTTAATGTACTATCATCTTTTTTTTCTAGTTAATGGAAGGAAATAGGATAAACCATGCAAAATATGAATATTATAAGTGATGTTATTATTTCAAAAATGATATGTATAATATAATGGGAGTAGGAGTTGATATATTTAGGGTAGTACTGGCTCAACTAGCTCATGTTGCGATTGTTAAGATTAATCATGAAGAATGACCTACTCCTCCTAAGAAGGATCAAGTTTTGTTTGAATATTTTATGTGACAAATACCCCATACCTCTATAGGAACTTTAGATCCCCTCATCACTAAACAATGGATTTAATCCAGTGAGAAGATATTCTCTTTCCTCCAATGCACAGAGAAAGAGAAATTTGTACCGGTCATTTATCGAATTGAGGGAGAATTTGATCAAGGGTGGAAACTAATTAGGATAAAAATGTACAAAGTGGATATTTAGGATTGGTAAAACATAATGAAAATATTTTTCAATAAATATTTCCCCAAAATATCTGTCTTAAAATAGAGAGGGAGTTCCTTAGTCTAAAGAAAATGGAAGAAGAGTCCATCATGGTGTGTGAGGAAAACTTCACAGGGATTTCACAATATGACTTTGACTTTTTTATTAGCACCAAATGTATGGTGGACTGATTATTTTTTGGGTTTAGTATGATTCTATAAAAATACTGTGTGATTCAAGAATTTGATAGTTCTAAAGATATTTTCTATTGTACCTTCAAAGTTAAGATGTAGATTGGTGACTTTGAGTGGTCTTGTGAGACTGGAGACAAAAAATGTAAAATTGAGTTTTCTCTAGGGGTATAAATAGATAAATCCCATGGAGGAAAGAATACCCAACATACCACTGATAAAAAGTGTTTGAAGAAGTATCCTAGAAACTACCAAATGGGAATAAGAAGATACTTCATGTGTGTAAAAGAGGGGAATTAATATAATCAATGTCATAGGGAAATGAAGAACCCCACTAATGAGGAAGATGAAAAGAAGGTTTATATTAACACTATGCCTACTATATAGCGTGTTAACTATAAGAAATTGGAGAAGTATGCAAGATAATTCTCTAAACCAATGTTTTTTAGAGATAATCAATGATAATAATATCCAAGGCAGTAAGGAAGGGCGTATGTTATCACTAAGGCTGAGGTGTAAGTTGACAATGGTGTGGTGATAGGTACACTAGTTATTAATTATAGAGTAGTGAACATGATTTTTGATTCTAGTTATACACATTATTTATATCTTAAAAGTTTAATAGAACTATTCAAACACCACCTCAAAACATGGTGGTTGAGATACTTGTGAGAACATCAAATGGATAGATAGTTATATACTAAGTATATAACTCCTCCCTAGTCAATGTTTGTGTAATTATATTTCATTAAATATTTTTATACTTCCTTTTGTGGAGTTTTATTCTATTATGGGCATGGATTATCTATCCTTATATAAATATAACATCATTTATCAAGATAGGGAAATCACTCTTCACATGCCAAGTCATATTCTAATTCTTTACAAGTGTAAGTATGAGGATGAATCTCCCCTAGAATTTTATATTTAAGCATAGATATTATTGAATTATAAGAAATTATTTATAGGAAAAATGATTTAGAAAAAGGAGAGAATCATTCTTGAAGACATATCCATTATGAGGTATTATACTAATGTATTCCATAAATATTATCCATGTCATACTCCTAATTAAGAGGTTGAGTAATCAATCAAACTTATACCTATATCTATACTCATATCCAAGTATCAATTTAGTATGGACATTGTTGAGTAGGAAAAACTAAATAATTATTTACAAGGGTAGATAGAAAATGGTTTTATATGCCTGAGTGCTTCACCATGGGATGAACTGATCCTCTTTATCAATAAGAAGGATAGGTCAATGTACTTATGTATTCATTATCATGAACTAAAAAAATAAAAATAAAGAACAAGTACCCATAGTCACAAATAGATGATTTTTTTGATCAACTAAATGGAAATCAGTATTTATCTAAGGTGGGACTTTGGTTGAGATATCACCAATTAAAGGTGAAGAAGGATGAACTTCTCAGAATTTCATTTTGAACAAAATTTGGACACTATGAGTTCATAGTGAAGACTTTCAGACTCACCAATTATCCAAAAATCATTATGGACTTGATGAATAGAGTCTTTAGAGATTACATAAAAAAAATTTCTGGTAGTATTTATATATGATATTTTTATTTACTCCAAAATAAACGAGGATCATGATGAGAATTTAAATATCGTGCTAAGGGATTTTATAAATGATAAGATATATTCAAAGTAAATTAAATGTTAGTTTTAAATGAAATATAATTATTAGGGAATATTATCATGCAAATAGATATTTTTATATCCCTTTAAGATTATGACAATTTATGACTAGCCTAGACTAGAATATATAATGGATATCCGTATTTTTTTTTGGATTATATAGGTATTATAAAAAATTTTAGAAAAAAAATTCATGATTTCAAAACTCACTAACCAAGATAACACATAAGGGACTAAAATTTGATTAGACCAGTGAATTAAAAGAGAGATATAAGGACTTGAAAAAGAGTCTTATCACTACACCAATACTTATGATGCGCTAGAGTGGGGAACCTTTTTATTGTTTACTATAATGCTTTAAAGAAGGGTTTGGGATGCGTAATAATGCAGAATGATAAAGTGATATCCTATGATTCAAGGCAGTTGAATGTTCATGATTAAAACTATCCCACACATAACATGGTGTTCTAAATAGTGATATTTGAATCGATGATCAAGAAAAATTATCTTTATAGGGATAATTATTAAATATATACAGATCACAAGATCCAAAAATACATATTCACAAAAAAAGAGATTAACATACACCAAAGAGCTGATCAAAGACTATGAAATCTTAATAGTTTACCATCTTGAGAAAGTAAACAAGGTGAAAGATTATCTAATTATAAAGGACCCATCAACTTTATCAATGATGATAATTGATAAGGATATAATATTCATAGACATGAAAAGGATAAATATGGTAATAGTAAAAGGATCTTCATCTTATATTGATCAAATAATGACTCAACTATCTATTCATGAGAGGATCAAGTAGTCTTAGAGAGGTGATGAGGTTATATAAAAAAGGTAGTGAATATTATATAGTTTAACTTTTCTAAATATGGAGTTATAAGTTTTGGAACCCAGATATGTATCCTATCAAAACTAGAGTAGAAAAGGGAGATTCTGGAGAGTGGACATAGATCATCCTTCTCCTAAATAAAAATATATCACGGGATAACATGAATAGGGATATTGTATAATTTGTATCTTGATGATTAGTATACCAAAATTTCAAGGATGAAAATAGAAGTATAAGGGTATGATGCAAACATTTCCCATACCCATATATAAATGGGAAAATGTAACCATGGATTTCATCATAGGAATCCCTAGAACACCTAAAGGAAATAACACCATCTAGGTGGTAGTTGATTTCCTTACAAATTCAAAACAATTAATTACTATTAAGGAAGATTTATCTATTGAAAAAACTGATAAGATATAAATAATAGAAGTGGTAATATTTCATGTAGTTCCACTCTCAAATGTATCTGATCGAGATATGAGGTTTTTCTCAAGGTTCTAGAGAATCCTTTAACAAGCGTTGGATAAAACACTCAGTTTTATCACTTATTATAACCCTTAGATTGATGGTTAGACTAAGAGAACCATCTAAAATCTAGATGATATGTTGAGGTATTATTCAATGGGTTTCCAAGGATGTCAGGATCAAAACCTCCCCCTAGTAGAGTTATCACATAACAACATTTTCTATTATACAATGGAACATTATAAGGCACTATATGGGAAGCAGTATTTCACTTTGACATTCTAGGATGAAGTTGTAGAGAAGAATCTGACGAGACATGATATTTCCCAATAGATGATAGATAAGGTCTAAAAAATTCAGTGTCACATGAAATCAGTAAAAAATCAATAGAATATCTTGATAGAAAATCTTCAACAAGACTTGGAGTTTGAGTTTAGAGATAAGGTGTTCCTTCGTATTTCACCATGGAAGGAAGTCATGAGGTATGGTATGAAGGGGAATATTATACCTAGACACATCGGTCCCTTTGATATACTTGATTTCATCAGAGTGGAATCCTACTAATAAGCACTCCCACCTAACCTATCTTAATTACATGATATGTTCCTTGTATCTATATTGAGGAAGTACATATTAGACCCCTTGCATGTACTGAATTCACAGGAAATACTGTTAAAGAAATAAATTTCATGAAAGGATCAAATGATGAAGATATAAGATCATATACAAAAATTTCTATGAAACAAGACAACTCCCTTGGTCAAAGTGATTTGAAAAAACTATAAGTTCGAGAAAGCAACTTGGGATATTAAAGGGATGATGAAGCAGACACACCATCACCTGTTTTCACCATAGTATGTAATATGAAATTTCATGGATTGAATAAATTAATTTGGAATGAATGAAACACCCAAATACATTATGATATTTTTCTTTGTAAATAAATTCAATCTATTTATTATATCGTGGTGCACTTAACACTGAGTTTACACGAAACACGATACTCTATTAAAATATTATTATTTAAACATATCTATTATAGTTAAAAAGTTAAATTAATGGGTATTAATAGGAATAAATAAATTATGAAACTTATTTTTTACACATTTATAATATAAATTTAATAGTTATCTATTTATTAGAAATAAAATAAGAACCATTTGAAAGATAAAAAATATTTTTTTGGAAAACTGTTTTTTTGAAAGGTAGATTAGACGCACTTTGAACACATAATTTAAAATTAATTTTTATCACTTTTAAAAAATTTATTTTTAAAAATGAACTTAATTTTTGAAATCATAATGTCAAATTTATATTAGGGTGAATTTTATATATTATTCTGAAAAGTTTCATTTTTAATGAATAGTAAAAAATACATATTTTTATTAAAAATTTCCATTTCATTTAAATCACTTACATAGACTATTCTATTTTAATGTGGTTTTAAAAGTAAAATTTGTTCAATAATATATTTATTAATCCAAATTAGGTCATTTAAATCAATTTAATATTGAATTTTGATAAAAAAACCTTTTCATATTTTGAAAGTTTTTATTTTGAAAAATCATTTTTTCAACACATCTACAGGTTTAATTTTAAATTAAAATATACCAATTTCGTGAGTTTAATTTGGAAAAATTGATTATATTTTTTAAATAATCATATTTTATATTATATAATATGTTCAACTTAATTTTTTACCATAACTAATTTTGAAAATAGTAAAAATTATTTACCATGGTTAAAGTAAAAATGTGTTTGTTGGGGGTTAAACTAAACATATAAGGGATAAAAATGACCTTAAAATTTTATAGTTTACATTTTATGGTCATTTTTTTACCTTATATCTTCTATTATTCTAAAATGGTCCATTTTGGATCATTTTTTTCTTGAGAAAAACATGGGTGTAGTCCTTTCTTTTCAAAAATTTCAAATGTGTCCTCTCCCCCACTAATAAAATCTCACTCCCTCTACTATCCATTACTTAATTTAAAAACCCATTGGTTAGTCCATTATATTTCCAAATATATTTTATAATTCCCTAAAATCATCATTTATTTATTTTTTTATTCAAAAATATATCCTAGGAAGTATTTTGGGGTAAGGCAAAAGAAGTTTTTTAAAGAAGAGGTAACGTCCCTAACTGAGAATTTTATTATATTTCTTCCTCCAAATCATTAAAATATTATTAAAACACAATTTTATAATAAAATAAGTATCTTATATTTAATTATATGTTCTTATGTTATGGTAATTAAATACAACCATGTCACACTCTCTCAAATGGGAAATGAAACCGTTGCTCATGTGTACGCCGGGAAACCACCTCGCAAACCAATGTAATTTGTTCTCCATGACTACTTCTAAAGACTGGATATAATGATGTATCTAATGTTTATTTATAATATTTTTGATATAATTATACTTATATAATTATAATATCATATAAACCTTTTTACTTTACATTCCATAGAGAATATGATAACGTCTCTCGTGTGTACGAGGACCTACCGCCTCGTGAAGTGATATGATTCATATCTCACTTACACATTATGTGGAAGGTAATGAGGAATAATTTAATAATTATTTATGATATTTTTTTAATATTAATAATTTTATTAATGTAATATATCATATAATTTCTTACATTATTGTCCATTGAATAAATGATAACATCGTTTGAGTGTATGGCAAACAACACCTCGCGAAGCGATGCCATTTATTTTTATTACTACATCAAATGAATGGTATGTGTAAAGGTATTTAAATAAATAATATGATATTTATGATATAATTACCTTCATTTAAGGATAAAATAACACTTACCTTCCACCATGATCTTCAAAAATGTAAATGTTAAGTTATGTGTACTTACGAACTACCGTCTCTATGATTGCAATGTAGTTAATTTTTTTCATAACAATATTTCATTGTTGGTTTAAAAATTATAATTTATGTATATAAATTATAATTATGTCATGGTTATGATTCTAGATATGATTAATTAATAATCTCCTAGACCATAGTCAACTTACCAAAGTGATTTTGGACATATGAGCCTTTTATCGTTAAAATGCCTGACATGAAATTAATTGGTTAAGTAATTAAATATGAAATGGTAATGATTAAAATAAAAGAAATAATAAACTTGAAATTGGTTATTAATTATGTAAAAAATTAACATAAGTTTATTATTTGTAATGATAAATAACACATGTTTCAAATCGTGCTCTAGGTAAGGGATCTCTCTAAACCACCCTTTCCTTTGAGTTATAAAATTTATCTCTCAAACCAATATATCTCTCTATTTAATGTTATTGAATGTTTATAAATTCTATATATATTTATCTAACATATATAACTATATTATTATTCCTTACTTTTATTAGGTAATAAATTCTGTATGACTATTTCCCAAATTCTTTAATTATGAAATTTCCATTGATTATGATACGAAGAAAGATTATGCAACCCATTTTATTTCAGTGGGAAATTCTAATCTTATAACTTATGAATTATTTATTTATATATAACACATAGATCATAAAAATGTTATGATTGATATACCTATATAGTTTTCAAATTCATTGAAAAAATATTAAGTTTTATAAGGTTTTATTTAAGGGATGAGGTAATAAACCTAACCCATTATGTAACATTGTTCACCATGGGATATTTTCTAGGCAGTTTTCCTGGACTCATGTTTATGTCATGTTTTTATATTTATTCTGTATATCCTATAATTCCATAATCTTATGATACTATGTTATTTATGATATGATTCCATGAAATTACCCATGAGCCTTATTTTTTATGATATCATGTTATACCTTTGACTCTCATTTTATGTTTCCTTATCATGTTTTTTCGCTTGCTAGACTTTTTAGCTCACCCATTTCTTTATATATACCCCAATTTATCCCATGAAGTTTTAAGAGGTAAAATTGATTTTAGGAGATAAATATGGAGAATAAAACAAGTATTCTATGTTTTAAGTTTTTTTATATAATATGAACCTAGTTTTCTAAATCCACTAGGCCTTTACAATCCTTGTGTTGTATTATCAATTATATATGTTCAAGAGGCATATAATAATATGAGTAAAATACATGGGTCACTATAAGAAAGTACATACCATATCCCTCACATGTAATGAATTAAGTGGTGGTACGGAAGTAAAATGACCTCTCTTATGAGGAGTTTCTAGTGAAGATCTTAGACCATAGAGATAAAGATATATGCAAGAAGACAACACACTTGGTTAAAGTGATATAGTGGGACCATAAATATGAAGAGGAAACCTGTGAACTATAGGAATCCATGAATTAGAGTTAACCTCATATATTTTCACCATAATATATAATACAAAATTTCAAGAGTGAAATTTTATAAGGGTAAGAACGAAACACCCCAAATTTTTAAAAATAAAAACTTTGTTTGATAACATATACCACACACATCATCAAGACAAAATAAAACAAGATTATTTATATATAACTATTATAAGCTAGAAATTAAATTTTTGGGTACTAATAGGATCAAATAATTTATATAAAATATATAAATTTTCTACTCAATATAAATTTATTGATAAATTCTTAGGAAATAAGAAATAAATTTTTAATAGACATTTTATCCTTCATAAAATACGTTTTTATTAAAAATGATTTTTATTACTTTTTGTGAAAAAAATAATATAATGAATTTATTGATATTTTTAGGAAATTTATTTGATATAAATATATTAATTTTTAATCATCATATCAAAATTAAATTCGGTTTAAATTTTGGGTTTTTTTCAAAAATGATTGTTTTTTCAATAAATAGTGAAAATTACCGATTTTCAAACATTTTCATTTCTTTTTGTTAAATAAATTATTTTAAAGTAACATTATATTTTGTTTTTTTATTAAAGTTACATATGAACCATTTTATTTATAATAATCTAATTAATTCAATTTTAATCACTAATTTTCATGGTTTTGTTATAAGTTTATTTTTGTGCCTAAAAATGCGATTTTATGCTAACTATTTTTAAGTGCATAATGTTTATCCATTTTAATTAATTAAAATAACCCCTAGTAATGAAATATTTAAATTTAATTTATAGAATATATATCTATTTATATGAATTTAAAATCATATAATGATGATTTCTAGTCAAAGAGTTAATATAAGATCATCTATTGCTTGAAATATGCATTTTCCTAAAAAATAGCATTTTGTCACATTTTTCAGAATTACTTTTAAATTTAATTAGACTAATTATGTTAATTTAATTAGATAAATGTTATTAAATATTTATAATAATAATTAATTTTATTTATTAAGTAAAAATTAATTTTTGGTCATAATGAATAATAAAAATATAAAAATTAATTACAATGGTTAAGGTTAAAATAGAGTTTTGCATGTTATATGAACTTGTGTTAAAATTAATTTTACAAAAATAAAGGATTTTTATTTTATAAATTGGATTTATTATTTATAATAAGTTTTTACAAATTATATAATAAGACTCATTTTATTTTTTAGCATAAAGTATAAATTACCTAGGTAAAAACTAATTACCATGGTGAAAAACTAAAATGGTAAAAGTGAGTAACCTTGAAGTTAAAGGGAATAACATATTAAAACATGTTTATTTTTTATTATTTATGTGATTACCAACCTTATATTCCCTAAAATAATTTATTTATCAATTTTAGAGGCACTTTTCTTGAGAGTGACTTCCCATTATTGAATAGTTTTGGGTATTTACAAAATATCACTTATTCTCCCTTATAAAATAGAACCTCTTATCCACTCTCATTTTAAATTAAAAATCCAATTTATTTAGAAAATACCTGAAAAAATACCATCCATAAATCCCTTCCCACACCCTAGAGGCCTTTTTTTAGAGAACCATTATAGGAAGGATTTTGGTGAAGACATAAACAGGTTGTCGAAAGAAGTGGTATAATTATTAACCATGTGATTTCTTTTTAGTTATTCTTCCACCTCCTTAAAATATTATTCAAAAATGATAATATTATAATATCATTATATTCTATATAAAAATATGTTATTATGTTAATTTGATAACCTATATCCATCTCTGTTTCCATCAAATGTGAAATGAAACTATCATTCATGTGTACGGAAAATTACCGCCTTGCAAACTGATGTAATTCATTTTCCATTATATCCTATAATGGATGTTTATGATGATATATTTAATGTAAATATATGATATTAGTTACATATTTATCATTTTAGAAAATTAATAAATCAAATATTTTCATACCACTCCATTCACTAAAATATGATAACATCATTCCTGCATATATATGGATTACCACCACCATGAAGTGATGTGATTTGTTTTTCATTACTATGTCACATTAATGCTATATATAAGTGTATTGTAGCATGCTAATCCCAAAATCTTAGAGCTAGTGATTTTTTATTACATTTAAATGATTATAAGAAATCAAATCCTGAAGGATTTATCAATTTAACAGTCTTGGAAAGATAGATTACATACATTATACACATAATACATTGGGAAAAAGAAAATATAGACATTATACATAATAAAATGAAATAAAATGTATCATTTAATTATTATTCAAATATTTCTTCTTCATAACCTAGGGAAAGGAAACATAATAAGGGTGAGATCAAATGATTAGTAAGGGTAAGTAAAGTTGAAGAAATAATAAATCAATGAGAATAAATTAATATGGAAAGGTAAATAACTGTTAACACATTCCATTCAAATAACTATGTAATAAAAAATAAATATGGAAAGGTAAGAAACTAAAACACATTCCATCAAGTCAATAAACTGAGAATAAACTGAATACTTAGAAATATCGATGAAAAATATCATGGATGAATAATAACTAAAATATTTATATTAAATTATTAATTATTTGACATCATGTCTAAGGAACATGAAAACCTATACCATCAAAACCTTTCAAAAGACAATTTACTATTTTGGGAGTTAATTGCCTAGTTTCCTCAGGTATGTTTTGACTTGTTATTTGTCATTATAATTACATAGATAATGATTTAATCGTATCCATAATGTAAACTATGGTTAAATTATCATATATATTCAACAAATATGTATTTATAATAGTTCATAATATTTTGAGATATTAATTGAAGTGCACTGTTCATGGAGATGGTAGGCCATACGTATGCATGAACGCTACTATCGTTTCTTTGTTGTATTAAAATAATGAAAACTAAATAATACATATGTATATTATAATTAAAGTATCATATATATGTTATATATGTTACATAGTTTTATTAAAACTATCTTTTATACATTCCATGTATAGCGTGAATGAATCACATCGCTTTAAGGAGGTGATAGTCCACACTTCCACAAACGATGTTATCATATTTACAAAAAATGGAATGTATAGAGGTATGCGTTTTAAAAGAATTATAGAATCATAAGTACATTATAAATATCATATATATCATATATAAATAGAGTTTACATCATAATTTCCAACATGATAGGTGGTAAAGTAATAATGAACAATCATCATTTCGTGAGGAAGTAATTTACCATTCATATAAACATTATGTTTGTTACCCATTAGATGAGAGTGTATGTAAGTGTAGGTCGATAAATTTACATAAAACATCCTAGTTTATTTATTATACTGTATTTTTATATAATCATTGAATAATAAGATTTTATGGGTTGGATAATGAAAATAAAACTATAGATCTTGAGGAAAGATGTTACCTATTAATCAGGTAACTCCTTTTGGTTTATACGAAATAGATTCCTTGTATTTCTTCCTGAACAAGGTGAAGATTATAGAATGGGGGTATTTATTTTTAATAGATATGTTTTCAAATATTGTCTGAACTTAAGTGAATTTAGAGGCATTAAGAAGGGGGATATGTGGTGGCCTTTTTTAGGGGAGGAAAAGGACTCACTTGGTATTTTTGAAAAGAAGTTAGGTGTACCCATGTTTTTACCTAAAAAAGTCATAAAAAACAAAAAAAACTCTATAATGGAAGGTTCTTGGACTAATTATGAACATAAAATGGGTTTTGGATAACTAGATATGTCATTTGGTCCCTTAAGTTAATGATTTAGTCTATTATTAAGCTGAATTTTTCCTTAATAATTATAATTATTTTAATTACTTTCACAAATAATTTTTGTAAAAAAATATTTTGAAATTATTAGAAATTAGAAATTATTATAATTTAAAATATAGAATATATTTTTCCAAATTCCAATTATATAAGTGGTATAAATTAATTTAAATTTAATCCCACAGACATGACGACAATGCGGATTTTTAAAGTAAAAAACATTTGAAAGCTTGCTATGTTTTTATAGTCAATTTCAAAGTGAAATTGATTTAAATGAACTCAATTGGATTAATTTATAAAATTTTTATGTAATTAACCTTTAAAAAAAATTTAAAATATAATTTAACCTTATAAATAAAATAGATGAAAAAATAGTTTTGAGTTAAAATTCAGTACTTTTCACTATTCATTAAAAAATGTAACTTTACAAAAAAAATTCAAAAATTTACCCTAACCTAATTTTTATGTTTTTATTTCAAATATGAAGTTTATTTTTACATACATAATCTATAAAAGTTCAAAAAATTGGACTTAAAATAGGTTCTCCATTAAAAGGTGATAAAAATAAAAATATAGTATTTTATGTGTAATACTGAGTTTGTTTTATCTTAAGACTATAAAATCTATTGGATGAATATAAAAAATATTTTATTAAATAAAAAAAATATATACATCGCATTAATATCACTCACTAATTAAAATTAATTTAATTTATTAGGGTAAAATAGCTTTGTGAGCATAAAAATAATAATATTTTCCTTTATATTCAATCTGTTTTCATATTCATTTCTAATTAATTTGTAACCAATGAATTCATTTTATATTTGTTTAAACTATATATTTTAATAAGTTAGGTAACCATTTTCATAATTAATAATTTAACATCTAGTTTATATCTTATTATGTTAAATAAAATTTTAATAATATATCTTTATTTGGTAAAACCCGGTCTTGTGTGTAACACAATCCATTTGAGAAAACTCATTGTTCCATATGTCACATGATAACTCACTATAACATGAATTGCAATATATAGAATATATTGAATTTATTTAAAATATAAAATATATAATAAATTCTTAGGATATTATATTCCCTTATGTTCTTGGTGTTCCGTGTCATACATGCTATTGAATACAATTTTCTTACTTTAGATTTTCGGGGCATTACATTCTCCCCACCTTAATTAAACTGAATCCTCATAATTTAAACTCAATATTGGTATTTTTTATTGATATTTACTATTTTTTAAATCCAACATCATGAGAGGGTTCATAAAACATCCTATAGAAAAGAGAGAATGGAAAGTACAAAGGTCACGTGGACTAACATATGACTAGGTCTCTAAGTTAGAGAAAATTAGTGGAATGTAGGGATACATACTTAGAGAAAAAGAGTAAATATTTATAGGGAGTAATTAAGGTCATCAATAAAAAACAAGTGAATTATCAATGTAAATTTGAGGGCCTCAAACCCATAAATCTATGATAATTTAGAAGACCATCGATTCAATAAAAATGAAGGTATTAAGACAACATTTTATTTCTAAGTCATTTTCCTAATGTTGGGTAATTATTTTATTTCCTAATAATATAAGGAAATTTAATTACATGATATGTTTTAATTTCATGTGAACAATTACATATTTTGGTTGTGTTTTGATCAAATTCTAATTAATCCATTACTTTAAGAAATGGATATCTAAAAATTAACATTGATACTTGAATCACTAAAATAAACATTTAACAGATCATAAGGCCCATGAAAGAGTGACAAGTCTAACTATTTGTCTCTAACTATTCTAAAATGTCAATGTGGTAAATAAATTAATCTATAAACCTAAAAAGGTACATTACTATTTCATCGTTAATATTTATTCATCAAATTATTCATCTAAAAACAATGACTTATTAACTAGGACATTGCATAGGTTAGTGGTTGACATGAAACCATTATCTTCCTTAAATCATGGGTTCAAGTCCCACGACCTTTTTGGATTTGATTGGTTGTCACACGACTTAAAGGTTGTCTTTTTCTAAAACCATATTAATATAATTTACAAAATAAATATGATGGATATCCTTGAAACAAGGTAAATCTCTAAATAGCCTTTTAACTAATGTTTTCAATAAAAATTCATTAATTCATCCATTTTGTTTCTACATAGGTCCTTTCTTAGTCTAGGGTTTATCCATAATATAATTTATAGGATTTATAAATCATGAAACCTTATATTTTATCTAATATACCTTAGGTTTATCCTAGGTTATTCATTTTCAAAATCCTTCATAGTGTTTTGTAAAGAAAATGTGAATTATCCAAAGAATATCCACTAGGAGTGTCAAAATAGGTGTGAAGTAAGGCTCATTTTTGTACACCAGGTTACACAGAGTCAGGTCCGATACACCTTTTTAGAGTTGTTACTCCTAGGTACATCTATTCCAGAACAATGTCCACTTGTAGTATGCATACATGGATATATTGATAGGAAAACTACATAATATCTATGGAGCCAAATCTTTTGGATGTTATTCTATATTTATCCTCAAATTACACCTTATAGTTTCATTTTATAATATATTGTTTATAAATATATTTTCCATGGTTTTTGATAAACTTAATTTGATACCAACTATAGAGCCTTGACCCCAGAAGCCCAAAGCTTGAAGCCAGTGAATTATTTTATTACATTGGTATGATTACAAGGAATAAAATCCCAAATAACTGATCAATTTAGCATTATTGAAAATTCATATTACATACATGATACCCATAAAACATTTGTAAATAGAAGTTACATACATAATTCATAATAAAGTGAGATAAAACACATCCTTGGACACTTATTCAAAGACTTATTCTTTATAACTTAGGGAAAGGAAACATAGTAAGGGTGATCTTAAATGATCAACAAGGGTAAGTAAAATAGAATCAATAATGAATCAATTATAATAAATTAACATGTAAAGGTAAATAATTGATAGTATATTACATTCAAGTAACTATATAAGGAAAAATAAATAGAGTATGGTAAGAAACTAAAACACATGCCATCAAGTCGATAAACTAAGAATGAACTATATCCCTAGAAATGTCAACGTAAAACATCATGGATGAATAATAATTGAAATATATATGAAGGAAATTATTAATTATTGGATTCAATTTATAAGGAACATAGAAACCTATACCATCAAGACCTTTCATAATATGTTTTAAAACTATGGATAGAAACCCATTTAATTTGGCTAACTTATTTGTCTAATAAGAACCCATCGACGCATCGAGGGGATATATAAATTTTGAGTCCGACCCATCATTTCCTATCCAAATAATTATTCATATCAAATATTTAAAATAAATAATATTCTTTAACAAATATCTATATTGAATAAAAAATAAAAAATTATCAATAATTCCCTAGATAATCAAATAATTGATCAAGTAAACACCGTACATAAAAATGTTGTACGCTTTAGGCAATAATAATATCCATAAACCAAGATTGTGGATATCCAAAGAAAGATGATTAAAATAAAGTTATTATTTCAAGATAAAATTAACAATCACAAAATGAAGTGAGATTGAAAAGATAACAATTAAGAACATTCTTAAAGAGAATAATCTTTAAACATTCCAAAGTGTCCCATACCACTTTGAAACATTTAAATCATAATCACCATGAAGTTATGAAATTAAATAAAACTTATAATATAATGATAATAAGGAAATTCATGATATTACATGTCAAAGGGTATTATATACACAATATAAAATAAACTAGGTGCATAACAACAAATAAGTCTCAATGGAATGTTAATTGAGATAAAATCCTTTACCTTAAACTTAATTTTGCTGTATGGTATTTATCATCCTTTATAGTGGTTTAAAATATGTTAATAAATTATAATAGAAACAAAATCATGTTTATAATATCATATAATATCTTCTTACAATGTCTTATTACCTGATTGTTAACAATCTTTCATTATTTTCTCTATTTAAGGTGTTAATTTCCTAGTTTTCTTAAGTATGTTTTGGCTTGTTATTTATTGTTCTTATTACATAGATAATGATTTTATAATATATAGAATGTAAAAAATGATTTAATTATCACACACACACATATGTATATATATATATTCAGTACATATGTATTTATAATAGTCCATAATATTTGGAGATAAGAAATGAAGTGCACCATTCATAGAGATGGTAGGTCGTACGTACGCATGAACACTACTTTAATTTATTTATTGTATTAAAATAATGAAAACTAAAAGATATATATATATATATATGTTAAAATTAAAGTATCATAAATATGTTATATATTTTACCTATTATTATTAAAACCATCCTTTATACATTCAATGTATAGAATGAATGAATCACATCGCTTTAAGGAGGCAGTAGTCACACTTTCACAAATGTTGTTATCCTATTTACACAAAATGGAATGTCTAGTGGTATGTGTTAAAAAATAATTAAAGAATCATAAATAAATTATAAATATCATAAATATCATATATAAATATATTTTCTATCAAAATTTCTACCATGGTAAGTGGTAAAGGAAGAACAAACAATCATCGTTTTGTGAGGTGGTAGTTCTCCGTTCACATAAACAGTATGTTCATTACCTATTAGATGGGAGTGTGTGTAAGTTTAGGTAGAAAAAATTACCTAAAAACATATTAGTATATTTAGTATACATAAATTTTTATATAATCATGGAATAATAATATTTTATGGGGATGGAGAGTGAAAATAAAACTATGGAGCTTGAGGACATATGTTACCACTTAATCGGGTAATTCCTTTTGGTTTGTACTAAAAGAATTACTTGTATTTATTCCTACCCAAGAGGAGGATTATAGGATGTGGGGAGGTATGTTTAATATATATTTGGGTAGATATTGGATGATATTATGTGGCATGAGATGTGTGAATAAGGGGGATAGGTGGTGACCTTTTATAGGGGAGGAAAAAGACTCACTTGGTATTTTTGAAAAGAAGTTAGGTGTAGCCACGTTTTTACCTAAAAAAAGTCATAAAAAACCAAAAAAATCAATAATTGAAGGTTCGTGTCAGAATTATGTCCATAAAATTTTCTTTTGACTAGTGTATAGGTCATTTGGGCCCTCAAGTTAATGGTTTAATCCTTTATTAAGCTTAATTTTTCCTTAATAATTGTAATTAATTTTAATTACTTTAACTAATAATTTTGGTCAAAAACTAATTTTACATTATTATAAAATATAGATAATTCTTATTAAAAATATGGAATCCATTTTTCCAAATTATAATCACATAATTGGTAAAAATTAATTTAAATTTAATCTCACAGACGTGACGACATGCAGGTTTTTAAAGTAAAAATGTTGAAAAGTTTTCTATGTTTTTATATTCAATTTCAAAGTGAAATTAATTAAAATGACTTATATTGGATTAATTCATAAAAATTATATCTAATTAAACTTTAAAAACAATTTAAAATTTAATTTAACCTTATAAATAAATTAGATGAAAAACTAGTTTTGAGTTAAAATTCAGTATTTTTCATTATTCATTAAAAAATGAAACTTCATAGAAAAATACCAACAATTTACCCTAAAATAATTTTTATGTTTTTATTTAAATTATGAAGTTTATTTTGACATATATAATCTATAAAAGTTCCAAAAATTGGATTTAAAATAGGATCTCCATTAAAAGGTGATAAAAATAAAAATATAGTATTTTATGTGTAATATTGGGCTTGTTTTTATCTTAAGAAAATAAAATCTATTGGATGAATATAAAAAATATTTGATTAAGTATAATATATATATATATATATATAAAATTAATATAATTGAACAATCTTAATTAATTTAATTTATTAGGGTAAAATAGCTTCATGAGCATAAAAATAATAATATTTTCCTTTATATTCAATCACTTTTCATATTAATTTATAATTAATTTGTAACTAATGAATTAATTTTATATTTTTTTAAACCATATATTTTCATAATTTAGTTAACCATTTTTATAACTATTAATTTAACAACTAGGTTACAACTTATTATGTTAAATAATATTTTTATAATATATCGTTAATCGGTAAAACTTAGTCTTGCATGTAACGCAAGCCATTTGAAGGAACTAGTTGTTGCGTATGTTACATGCTAACTTAGTATCATGTGAATTTCAAGCTATATAATATATTTAATTTATTTAAAATAGTAAATATATTATAAATTCTTGAGATATTATATTCCCTTATGCACTTGGTGTTGCGTGCCATAATAGATATTGAATACAATGTTTCTACTTTATATTTTTAGGTCATTATATGTATTTATAGAAATAATATTATATTTATGATATAATTATAATTATATAGAGTTAAAATAATCCTTAACATCTTTGCATCATGATAATTGAAAAATGGAAATGTTGCTCTTGCGTACGTACATTCTATGATCTCAATGATTGTAATGTAGTCCATTTTTCATAAAAATATTTCATGGTTGGTTTAAAAAGTATAATTTATGTATATTTATGATAACTATGTCATGGTTATTATTCTAGATATGTTGATATAATGATCTCATTGACCATAATCATCATAATGAATCCATTTTTGACATATGAGCCGAATATCGTCAAAACATCCAATGTAAAATTAATTGATTAAGTGATTGAATATGACATAATAATAAATGAAAAAAAGAATAATAATCTTTAAAATGGTTATTAATAAAGTAAAAAGTTTAACATAATTTTATTATTCATGAATATAAATAATTTATGTGGTGAATCAGACTATAGGTGAGGGATATCTTAAACCACCATTTTATTTGGGTTATGACCATTCTCTCTCTAAATAACTTTATAAATCTCTTTAAATTTATTAAATAATTATAAATTATACATATTTATGTCACTCACATATATGCCTAGTATACTATACCCTCCATTTATGGGGTAATATATTCCTTATGCTTATTTATCAAATTCTTACATTACGTACCTATACCAACGGTTTTTACCATTAGTATAGGTCTTCTATACCAATGGTTCTCAATAACCATTGGTATAAAATGTTTATGTGAAGGATATACCAATGGTTTCAAAATAAACCATTATTATAGAGTAATCTATACAAAAAGTTTTAAAACCATTGGTATATTGTACCGCACAAATACTAGCCATGCGGCCTCCCCCTCCTCACATCTGAATCCTACACAGATTGAACCCTATGAATGCCTTCCATTTTAATTTCTTACTATGGGGATAAATCCTTATAAATTTTTGTTTTCATTAGGTCTTTTTTGTAAATCTATTGAGTGAGTTTGAAATCCATCATATCTTTTTCCAACAATCATTTTCATTTTTTTTCTAGTTATAAAACACTAAACAAGATTTTTATGGCAATATTATTCCAGATTTATTGAAAAAGGGTTATTTTTAGTACTTAAGGATTGTATTAATTGAATTTTATTCTAGGTTTTATTCTAGTTAGCAATACTATTATGAGAGTTTTCATGGATATATTTAACTATTTTTAGAATTTTAATGATGATGCGTTTATTATGGTGGAAGTAGTTTGGCATGGTTAATGTATGAATGATGTGGGGTAGGTGGATTTGTATATTTTTATAAGTTTATCTTTATTTGTGGGGTGGTATAAGTTTCTGGTATGAGTCTAATTTTATCAGGACATATACTATTATTTTAGAGAATTATTTCTATTTCTGTTCCATTGAAACAAGGATTGTTCATACTTCTATTGAAGGACAATTAATTAATTATTTTTATTATTCACTCTTTATTTATAATTTTTTTACATGAACTAATTCTATCTATTTAATTTTACTTTGTTAGTGGATTATTTTTTTAGGTTAATCCCTATATGGGGCTTATTTAGTAACAAGTTTCTCACTCTAATTACTAGCCTTGCGTTTTGATACATGGAACCTAATTTGACACTCTTGGATAGTTTTTTCACTCATCATTATTTATTTTAAGCTTTATATTGAAATGTTAAATGTTAGAAAACTAATCATTCAAACTATCAAAATGTTTTCTTCTTGAGTAATAAATTAACAAGTTGACTAATAGTACACTAGTGAGTCCAACTACACTAATTTCATTTGACAATATTGAATTGTGATGAACTTTTTAAATCAATTAAATTCTTATTAATAGTTGGTTTTTTCTACAAAGAGATTATCTATTTCGTGATTTTTTGATGAATCTAGATGGAGGTCACTAAAACCTTAGAATAGTCTTGGTTATCCTTTAATAAAAACTTATTCCAAAAAAACATTTCAAGAAACCCAAATCAAATGTATACCCCTTAGAATAATTTGACTGATTCTAATCATGCTGTCACTACTACTTTCACTTGTTCACTATTTTATTTCCTATGCCCATTGTTCACACATCCCATTACTTCCCACACTTTTCATCACAAAAAATTTAATTTAATTTTTCCAATATTTTTTACTTTTCAACTATTTTATAACCTCAATCACACTTTCACTCATCATCACACACACTTCCACCAATATTTTGTGTTACCATAATTATTTGAAATCCCACTTACACTTACAATTTTTCAATGTATGTTATATAGAATTATGCAGTAATTCATGGTAAAAATTCAAAGTTAAATGTAAGAATATTCAAGATAAATGTTACAAATCATGCTGATTGCATAATATAATGAAGAAAGTATTTTAAAATTTCATATTCAAACTATATACCAGTGTTATTAAACTAAAACATAATAGTATATTTTAAAATTAATTTTTACATAAATTGGTTGTTAAAAATACCATAGAACCACTAGAAATCATTAATAATACTACTAAATTCAATATAAATGTGATCTATACCAAATTATAAACATCCAAAACTACAGTAATGGGGCATGATTACTAAATCTCAAAAGTAACCACTTTAACATCCCTCAATATTAGAAACCAATAATTATGGATCTATCCAACCAAAATTAATAATTTATGCATTTTTTATAAGATTCTTACCAATAAATAGTAATATTTTATAGATGAATTTATATAATAAGAATAACATATATTCCAAATTGAATTGAATAAGAGAAAAAATAAAAACAACAATTATAAACACAATTTTTTGAATTATTATGTATAGTTATTACTCATTGATATAATGAAATTTAGTATCATGGATTTACATATATAGTATTTTGTTGTATTTTATATTATAATTCTCATATAGACTAGTTTTTTAGTTATGGTTTTATATAAATCGATCAATTCTCATTTCCTTAAATATATTTTGGATTTAACTTCAATATTATTTTATTGATTTTAAAAAAATTACATATAACACTTTTAAAGAACAGATAGATTTTGTATGTATGAAACTGATACCATATTAATCAGTTTTTAGAACAAGTTAGAGATTTTTTTAGATTTTTCATCTAATAATGCTTCAGATAGATGTCTTATACACTACCCATGTTATAATTTTGTTGTAAGAACATTGTTAATTAATGAAGAAGTTATCTAAAATATAACCAAATATGATTTTCAATCAAACTACTATGTATGGTATCATTATGGGGAGAAAAAAAATCTAAAAATGTTCATTATCTGAATGTGAGGACTGGATTGAAGAATTTATTAGATGACCAGTTTTTGTTTATTCTTAATCATGAGTAATAAATGACTCCAATATAAGATGATAATGATATGATTTTACATGATTAATGTAATAAAAATGATGATGTTGATAGGGAAAAAAATTGAATGAATCTTTCATTACTCCAATATACCAGTAATGTGGTGAAATGAAAAGGCTGGAATTTTTAATATGACTGTTTCATATAAAAACCATGTATGGTATTTTTAATACTTCAATCAATTATATTCTTACCTTTTTGAATGACTTACTTTCTGAGGATGCAAATATTACCTCAAAACATTATATAGAATAGAAGTCAGTTGATGATCATGGATTTTTAAAAAATAAAATTCAAGATTTTCTTAAAGATTGCAGCTTACTCTGGTAGGAAACCAATGACTGAAATGATTGTATAATATGTGAAAAATATTGATGGAAGTAAAATAACAATGAAACACCATCTCATGTGCCACATAAAGTAATTTTACACTTTCCATTGAATCATAGATTCCAAAATCAATGTATGTTTAATGAAATGTGAATAAATATGTGATGGAATGATATTTAGAGAAAAATGGATAATGATTAGTTCCTTCATCAAGTAGATGGATTATCATGGTGAATATTTGATGTTCAATATCCTAATTTTCAGTTGATGTGCATAGCGCGAGGATGGATCTTTCATGTGATGGTTTTATTTTGTTTGGTTAGTGTCACGAGCTAGCCTAATGGGCCCCAAACTGTAGCTACCCCAAGCCTGCCTTCAATAAGATAGGGGCCAGAGACCAGTGCTGAGTAGGCATATCACACACATGGGAGGTATTAGCCTAAAGTACCTGTACACAGAAACACACATCTCTAATCCCAAACAATGATTAAATGTAAAAAAACTGAAACTAATTCATGAATACATCTATAATCCCCAAATTAGTTCATGACTGTAAAGTATTGAAATAAAAAAAGGAATAAATAAAAGCCTAAACAAAATCTTCTAAGAGTATAACCTACTATAAGGGTAGGTATAACATTAAATGAAACCACCCAAAAGAAACCCCTTTATTTCTATCTCAATATATTCTTCACTGTTTTCCAAAATCCTTCTAGGACACCATCAAATGAGCCATCATCTGTATGAGACATGACATGTGTGGGTGAAGCCCATGCAAAGGTGGGTATAACAATACCACATAAGACACCCCAAAAACACTAAACATAAATAATTAAGAGTATTTATCTCATTATAATGATATATAAATCAATTAATAAAAAAGGAAACCCATAAATACACATGAATGACATCATGCCTCCAGACGGTCACAACAAACTACCGGCCACCAGATATTGCTCAAAGAAATGATTGTTCCTAGATAATCCACTCTATGATCCATGCCATCATTAGAAATTCTCATACAAGAGGTCATGATCACTAGGACCCACCCAAGAAAGATCAATGGTCTAAGAATACCTTGGTACTTAGATAAAGGGTCACACTTAGGACTATTAGGGGACACCATGAACCTAATCTAAATCAACCTGCTTTGTATGGGATTTTATGAAAATGATACAAAAAACCCCATAAATATGGACTGCTAGATGTATTACCAATGGCTTGCTCATGGAGATGATTCTGATTGCATAAACCCCTCCCAGGGTATAAAATGATAGAGGATCACTCTCTAGTCTCATAAAGGGACAACACAATCTCTATCCGAGACTCATCCTCTAGAGGGGATCACAATCCTAAGATGTGGACATAATGATGTATTGTAACCTTGATGGGATAGACCAAGGGAGAAAAATCAACAGATACTAGTCTATACTAATGAAATGAAGGGCTAAAAGCACCCTCAAAGGGGGTTTAAGGTGTGTACTAGGGGTACACAAGGTGTCCAACTAACCCCTAGTCTACCTGTATGGAGCTGCCTCACATGAAATGTAAATATTCATATAAAAACATGGAGGAATAGTAAATGGAATGTAAAGATCAATCAAAACCCTGGCCATACTACATGGCCGTGCTTGTGTACTACTTTCCATGCACGTGTACCAACTCGTGTAAACCTAGTCATACTTGTGTACACCTGGCCATGTCCATGTACTCTGTTCATGTCCATGAACTTGGCCATCATGTTCTCATGTATCCATGAAGATACACACCAATACTCCATCATGGGTCACATGGTTTATGACATAGGTCAGATGAAAAGATATTTAACTCTTAAAAGAAACCCTAGTGCCATACAGGGGGTCCCACATGATGCATAGTTCTGGATTACATGCTTTGTAACCCAGAATTTTATAGATCTACCATGATCTATTCTACATTTTCTTGAAAATTTCCATAACTTCTACCCTTATAAGAGATCATAGATCCATGATCATATATCACTCCCATTGCTGGAGATCTAGATTCCAATCTTCAAATCTACTTGGGAAATTCCCACTCACACTATTCGTAGCCGCACCATCAAAATTAGGATGAATAAGAACTATAAATGTATTCTGATCTATCTCCAATCATCCTCTATCATCATTGCACCTTTATTGTAACATCGATCATGAACCACACCCACAATATCGATCCATTGCACCAAACAATGACCATGTAATGATTGAATACGAGGTATTTGTCAAACCATGGGACAAAGAAATTTCTCACAATGAATGTGAAATGAAACGGGGGAGAAATCCATAAACTAAAAGATGTGAGGAATAAACCTTGACATTTTTTTTCATTTGACCTTGATATTTTTTCATATATTTATATGAACAAATAGGATTAAATATCAAAAAAAAAAAAAAATAAATCCATCAATTAAATCCACATTCGATGCGCGAATAAATTATTGTTTATAGAATTGAGACGCATTTGATTGGGATAATAGAACCATATATAATGGAATAAATCAATATCATACTTGGAGTTTTGATATATCACTGATGAAGAACAGTTGTACATCATTTTCATTAATGAGATTCACATGTTCTGTTGTGTACCAATCGACGATCCATGATCTGTTTATCAATCAAACATGAAATATCCTCTAAAACTCTCTAACAGTCCCTCTCAATTTTCAGGGTTATGTGGCTATCCCTAAAAATTTTCAATAATAGAATATTTATAACAAAAAATTAGGTCATTTTGATTTTAATTAAAAAAATTTAAAAATTTAATTAATTTATTTGAATATTTTTCCCACGACTATGCTAATCCTTAACACCTAACTCACTCTTAAGTTATGTCATACTTAGGGTAAAACCTATGTTCTGAACTCAATGGTGCCCTCATATTTCTAATCTAAACCCCTGTTTAGGGGTTATTTCATTTTCTCAGGAAAATTTTACATGTGTGATATTAATATATTTAATATATTTCAAAAATTATTTATGGGCACACTGGTACTTTGAATATCATACCGTCTTAGCACTTGGATCTAAAAATAACCCATATTATATTATAAAGTAATATATGAAAAAATAAGATTCATTAATTTCTCCCCACCTTAGGGATTTTCATCCTGAAAATAAAAAAACTACTAAAAAAGGCTAGGGTTATGAATCATATCTAGGTATCTCACTCCTAGGTTCTATCTTGAAGATTATCATGCTACCACCAGACATGAACTAGAGGAATCAATCACCCATGAAGGATCATCCACCACTGATCCTCAATCTCCATCAATTATATAGAAAATTTAGCTATATCCTTGATGTATAACTTTCTTCAGTCAATAATGTGTGATGGGTTGTGTACATACCTCCCTAGATATGACACGTGGAAGATTTTGTGTACCTGTTCCAACTGCGATAGTAGAGAAAACTAGTTTTCCACATTTCCAATTCTACATACTATCTGGAAAGGTCCAATGAATATTAGAGAAAGATTATTTCCATGGACAAATCTCAATAATACATGTTGCGGTGATACCCTCAAGAACACATGGTCTCCCTCCTTGAACCCCTTAGGTCTCCATTGTCAGTCCACATAAGACTTCTAATATATCTGTGTAGTCCTCATATGATCCTAGATGACCTAGAAAATCTCTGTAGTAGCTCACACCAACTCTAGTCCTATGAGTGCTGAATCACCTGGATCCGTTCAACAAAGTGACGACTTATGGGGATTCCCATAAAATCCTTCAAATAGTTCCATAACTATGGTGTAATAGTAACTATTTCTGTACAAAAACTCCACCAAGGGTAGGTGATCCTACCATCTGTGGGAAAAATTAAACATGAAATCCCTTAGCATGTCCTCTAAGACCCAAATGGTCTGCTCAATCTAGCTTTCAGCATGGGGGTGAGACATTGTGCTCAAACACAATTGAGTTACAAACGCTTCCTATAATCCTCTCCTTAATCACAAGGTGAAGTGAGCATCATGTTCTAAAATTATCATTAAAGGAAATCCATGTAATTTGAATATCTCCCACTCATATAGATGTCCCATTCTATCCAATGAACTTTTATCACGAATGGTTAGGAAGTGGGATGTCTTGGTGAGCTGGTATATTTTTACCCAGATGACATCATGTCCCTTGGACATACATGGTAACCCCATATTGAAGTCTATATACATCCTATATCACTTCCACTCTGGCACCTCAAGGGGTTGAGATAAACCCAATGGAACCTGGTTCTCAACCATCAATTATTAATAAATGATTCATTGAGAGAAAAACATTGCAACACATTTATTCATGTATGGACACCAAAACTAACATTGGACGTCCTGGTACATCTTTTCTACACTTGGATGTACCACAAAAAGGGATGTGTGAAACTCCTTCATCACCTCCTCTCGCAATGTCAATGGTACTATCTTCTATCCTATGAAAATGATACTATACTCCCCCACTTTCAGAATATCCATTAAGTGCATGTCCAGTGGATATCTGAGTACATAAGGTCTCAAAGTTAGTATCTACATGATAAGAATCCTTGAAAAACTATAACAGTGGTGGGTTAACAACCACTGACTAAAGTTGTGAACCACTATCCTTGTACACTAAGGGAAACTTCAATGAGGCTAATTTTACTGACGCCTCAACCAACAACTGAGAACAAGATCTCTAACTAATAGAATTTTCCACCATGTTCACCTTCCTATAAATATATACAATTCTAAAGTCATAGTACTAGAGGAACTCTAGACATAGAAAATGTCTCAAGTTTAGATCCTTATGATAGAATATATACTTAAAACTCTTTTGGTCAGAGTATATGACAATACACTCTTCATTTAGGTAGTATTTCTACATCTTCAGTGTAAAAACTACCAAAGGTAGCTCAAGATCACGAGTCATGTAGTTTTACTTAAGTGGTTTCAACTAACATGAACCATTATAAATCATCTCTTACCTTCGCATTAGAACATAACCAAGCATGATCCATGATGCATCGAAGAACACTACATACTAAACACCCTCCTCTAGAAATCCCAATATTGGGGTACTCATCAACCTCCACATTAGCCCATGAAAACATTACAATAACCTTTTTGTCCAAACAAAAGGATTCCCCTTTTAGGAAAAATCTATAAAGGGTGCTTATAATCTATAGAAATTAGGTACAAACCTATAATAGTACCTTTCCAACCAAAGGAAACTCTGCACCATGATAACACTCTTGAGTGGATATAAAGATAGCACTGCCTCAACCTTAACTGGGCCCACTACCACTTATGATTATGAGATGATGTTTCCCTATAAGTGAACCTCTCAAGACCAAAACTAACACTTTGAGAGATTCTCATAAAGATAGTCCTCTCAGAGTGTGTCTAGGAACATACTCAAGTGTGTTGTATGCTCCACCTCAGATGCTAAGTACACTAGAATATCGTAAATGAAGACCACCACAAACCAGTCTAATAAAGGCATAAATATTTGATTCATGAGTTTTATGAACAATACTAGGGAATTATTTATACTAAAGGGAATAACCAAGTACTCATAGTGACCATAGAGACATCATAATTCTGTATTCATTATATCCTATACCCATACTCGTAGCTCGTGGTAACCTGATCCGAGGTCAATCTTAAAGAACCATGGAACCCATATCAATTGATCGAAGAGGTTATCGATCATCAATAAAGGATACTTATTATTCATGGTCATATAGTTCAAGGTCCAGTAATCCACACACCACATCAATCTCCCATATATCTTCTTGGTGAACAACACTGAGGATTCCCAAGGGGAAACAATGGGTCTCACAAATCCCTTCTCTTGTATATCATCCAACTACACTCTCCACTCACTAATATCTATAATAAATATCTAATATACTGGTGTAGATATCAGGGCCATCCCAGGGTGTAATTCAATGCATATTTACAACTCTCTATAGGGAGGTAAGCCCAACATATCTTTAGGAAAGACGCCCTCATACTCCACCACCATGACAGATAACCAGTAGCCCATAACATCTAATTCTCCAAGATTCATGCTACCCAACTAGTGATTAATCGAATACACTCTCCTAATAAAATTTTATAAGGATTCAGTAATAATTCAAAGATATCCCACACAAATATCTCACTTCAAAGTGTCCGATTTAAATATTGGAAGAAGTGTGAAATCACTAGGTCACCTCTTGTGGGTGTCTCAAAGTTTAAGGGTTAAGAAAAAGGCTCATCCAATATCTCTAAGTCTCAAACAATAGAAGTGTAAAGAAAGGAATGACTTGAACCTATATCTATAAAGACTTTATATAAGGTATAAAAGAAAAAAATCGTACCTCATATCATTCCTAGGGCCTCGAGATCATAGGACTCCATAGCCTGCATATATCTTTATCCCTAACCACCAGCTCCCTAAGACTGGCATGAACTACTTGGGGCTGGTGGTGGTAATATGTCAAACCTATGATCACCTCCTACTACTATAGAAACACCTGTTCCATATCCTAATTCCTGAGTAATACCCTAATCCTACCACTATATCTATCTCGGTGGTACCTCGACCATCTCTTGACCAACTATATGATATGTCATACAATTCTATTCTATATTTCCTTGACCATTGTAGGATAAACACCACCTATCCCTCAATTTATTCAAACCATACTGAGATCCCTAAAACACTGATCCTATGTTTTGGGATCTTATACTGAAGTTTATGACATGATTGGATCCCTATGAATGCCTCTAGCTACCTACTGGCGAGGTCTTATCTCCTAGGTGTCCACTACCAACACCCACTATCAACACCTCCTAAGAAAGGAATCTATCCATCACTAAGGCTTGCTCCAACATTCTTTCATATGTGGGAATGCAAAGAGATATAACTAGAGACCTGCTATCTCAGTGTAATCCCTAATCAAAGGTATATTCATTAAAGAACAAATCCCACACCATATAAAAGGGGTATAGTGAGAGAAAAATAAACCTTGATGAATACTCGTCCACAATCAAACAACACTTCTATAGATTTAGAATCTCTTAAATTCACACTGATTAAAACATGACCAGATAAAACTCCTCTCTGAAGAGATGCTTGAATTATAATTAGGAGAGATCTATCTCATCATGATACTGAGTCACTAAACTCCACCATTACCCAATGGAGAACTAAAGAAAAATCACTATGAGAACGACTATATGATCTATAAGTGTCCTTATAAGGAGGAAAACTCAATTAACTGCCTCTAGCTAGTCCTCAAACACCTGGGGGTTTGGATAATACCAAAACTTGGGAGGTTGTTGCCTACAAAACTCATGAAACACACTCAACCTACATGAATTCTTAGCTGGTATAACCAGAGCTAGAGGATTCTCAATGGGTGGGGTTATAGCTTGTAGACCACCTGAAGGTGCTATCTTCAGCACAATCCCCTATACTGAAGCCTCGTCACTCGGTAGATCATCCTCATGATCATGCAGTTGAATCCTAGTTGGATATATTCATAGAATCATCTTGAAATAAATAAGATGTACCATGGTAAAAGAGTATATCTATGGGGTTGACTCAAGAAGGACGTGAAAACTACAAACCATTCTTATATGATGCATACACCAATGTTTTTACCTAAAACCAATATATACATGTACTAAGTAAAAAAGAATGTTATCAGTGTCCTGGTGTATAGATATGTCAGCCTCCACACCAATATTGGGGCCTCTATCCTGAAATAAAAATTCAAATCACATAACATTGTTTCCATGAAACAATATCATAAGATCTAGTCCTAAGGAAGCACTGACTACTTTGATACCACTCTATCATGACCCAGCCCAATGGGGCTCAAATCAAAACTACCCTAAGCCTTCCTCTAATAGGTCAGGGGCTGGAGACTAGTGCTGAGTAGGTATATTACACACATAAGAGTATATATTCTAAAGTACGTATACATTCACACACATATCTAATCCCAAAAAATATTGATATTTAAAACAAATGAAACCAATTCACACATATATCTATAATTTTTCAATCAGAGTATGATTGTAAAGTACTGAAATAGAAAAAGGATCCAAATACATACCCAACAAATATCTACAGAGAGTCCAACCTGATCTAAGGGTGATGAATATAATAAAATTCAACCACCCAAAAAAAAACTTTGTCTGTCTAGCTCGCGTTAAACTCCAAAAATTCCCTATCATCTTAGGACACCATCAAATGGGATGTTATTTACACAAGACATGACACGTTCTAGCAGATCCTATGTAAGGTTTAGTATAACAATACCCAGTAGGACACCCCCAAAACACTATACACAAATCATCAAGAGTAATCATCTCATAAAAATGATATAACAATCAATTCATATTAAAAGAAATCCTAGATATACACCAGAATGACACCACATCTCTGGGCGGTCACAACCAATTTCTAGACATAGGATTATACTAAAAGAAATGATTGTTCCATGTAGAATATACTCCATGATCCATTCCATCATTAGAGACCCTTATCATCCAATATTTCATGATCACTGGTCCCTACCCAAGAAAGACTACTGGTCTCGAAAGTACCTGATACTTAGACAGGGTGTCATACCCAGGACCACTGGGGGACACCACAAACCCAATCTAGATCAAAAAATTTTGTATCAAATTATATAATAATGATTATATGAACCCTATTGATATGTACTTCTAGATAGAGGATCAATTCCCTACTCAAGGTGGTTAAGTTGATTTCATAAACCCCACCTTGAGTTTAAATTGATAGGGGACCACTCTCTAGTATCTTGGAGGGAAACCACAAACTCTATCCAAGACTCATCCTTTAGAGGGGATCACAATCCTAAGATGAGGATGTAATTACACATTGTAACCTTGAGGGGATGGACCAAGGGAATATAATCAACCGACAATAATCTAGACTTAAAGAAATGAAGGGCTAAAAACACCCTCAAAGGGGGTACACGACATATATTAGGGGTAAAAGGCATTTCCAGCTAACCCTTGGTCTTCTTGTGTGGTTCTATCTTGTACGACATGTAAATAGACATATAAATGAAGTGTAGGAATAGTACATGGAATGTAGATATTGCTAAACACCCTTCCTGTGTTTCCTGGTTGTGGTTATGTACCACTGGACATGCCCGTGTACCAACTCGTGTACACCTGGCCATGACCATGTACACCTAGCCATGTCCGTGTACTTTGGTCATGTCTGTGTACTTAGCCTACCCATGTGATAAGCCTAACTATTATATATATTTTTCTGTCACTTTTCCATTATTTTTCATTCATATACTAGATAATGCACATGGTATATATCCAATTTTGGAGGAAATATAGATTCACAAGGTTCCAAGGAAGAAAGGAATAAAAGCTACAAAAATGGACAAGAACACGTCATGATGGAAAAGTTCACATCGTGTACTTGATGATCATAGCCTGAATCAAGCTGTGAAGACAAGCCATGACCAACCACGATGACTGAAGAAATTTTCAGTTCATGTCATGAGTCCCTTCTACACATCGTGACACTAGTCAAACCAGACACTGAGAAAGCTGTGAGGATTCAATGCAAAAAGCCAGCTGGACATGGGGTACATGTCATGAACCACCTGTACAAAACATAACCATGGTCAAACATCATTAATCTGTGGAATATTCACATTCCACCCAAGATATCCTCACCGAAATAATGTGGATTTAATGTTCACGATGTGATGATTAAGTACACATCGTTACCATTTACACTTATATAAGGAGCATCTCGACAAAACTTTTAAAAACATGCTTGGATTAATTCTCTCTCCCTTTTAGTCTTCTTTTGATATTTTTTTCTTTTTTCCCTCTCTAAATAGCTATGTTCTTTGTAATTATTTTACATTTTCTATCGAAGAGCTGTGGATTCCTTTTCTTTAATGTCTTCAATTCTCACATTGATTTATTTCCATTTAGTTCCTTTCAAGAAAGGTTTTATTTAAAGTCTTCTTTCATGTTCATCACAAATTTATTCAATTCCATTATCATAGTTATGATTTCCTTTACCCCTTTTATTGATTTAATTACCATCATGAGTAGATAAATGCAATGGGGTAGGGATTAAGATTCTATGTATTTAGACGCTTAATTAAATCTCTAGTTCTAAGCTTGGAAAACCTAAATAGATTAGTAATTAGGATATAAACCAATGGTCAAACCCCATTTGTGTGACTGTACCTTGACCATCCCATAGTCAAGAAAACGTCCCTATCCTAATTGAAGTAAACTATGACTATAAGCATTATATTAGGGAACTTTATGCAATATAATCTGAATGTAATACATCTAGGACTATATCTAGCCTCCTGACCATGGAATAGCTACATCCTAGGTAGAACTAGAAGACTGGACCAAGGTTGACTAGCGCCTACCGCTTAATTCGTAGACTAAGCACTTAGGAAATTTCCAAGATTAGAACTAGGATTACCTTTATCAAAATACTCAAACTTGATCTTAACCCCTCTTTAATCAACTAAAGTAAAATCCAAGAATAGTTAGAAAACTCCAAAACATTAGTCAACTAGTAAGGACTCCTGTAAAGGATTCAAGACCAGATTTCATCTCCCTACAAGAATAGAATCCTCCTTATGGGATCTCCCCTGGACTTCTACCATACTATGTCCTAGTAGTTAGTAATTTTTGGGACACATATAAATTTCTAATTTGACTCACACCCTATGGAACTAACGATTCCTGTGGGTAGCTGATCAAATTTTGGCACCATTGTCGGGGAGGCAACACCGTTTTTCCATGATTAGGACTCTGGTATAAATCTAGGATTACCTTTCCCTCACCCCATTTCTTTTGTTTCTAAATTCCCTCGCGTATTTTCACTTTACTTTTTTCATTCACCCCAGGCATGTACCAAAGCCCTTTGACTCGTTTAAGGAATCTTGATGCACAATCTCTTTTTGACTTCAATCCTGAGATCAAAAGGCATCTCTCTTCTCTTCTCCAGTCAGCAATGGCCGATAAATTCTACCATATAGGACCTAACCCGCCAAAACCCAACCATAAAATCATTAAAGGAGATCACCCAATAATGAACTAGGAGAAAATGATCATGGACTATGGATTGACATCAATCCATGGCATGAATCTTAGTATTGTCTATCCCCCTATCCAAGCCCACACATTTGAGATAAAATATGGAATCATTCATATGATCCCTAACATGGGGAAATTTAGTGGCCTTTAGAGTGAAGATCTACATGAACATATTACCAACTTCCTAGAGGTCTACGATTCCTTTTGCAACTAGGGAGTTTCATATGATGCAATAAGACTCTGCATATTCCCATTATCCTTACAATATAGAGACAAGGACTGGATAAAAAGTCAAGTTCTTGAGTCAATTATGACTTGGGATGAACTATCCATGAAATTTATAGACAAGTACTTCCTACCCATCCGAACCTGGAAGCTCTGGATGGACATTCAGGATTTCAACCAAATTGACAGAGAGTCTTCTTGGAAAGCATGTGATCGATTTAAAAAACTAATGAGGAAGTGTCCACATCATGGACTGGATATGTGGATAAAACTCCAAAATTTCTATCAAGGACTCTAGCCAGCGACACAGAATTTTGTCGATGCAGCTACTAATGGATGTATCATTTTCAAGACTCTTGAAGCCAGAAGATCTATTCTAGATGAAGTCTCTCACAATGCCAATCTTTGGAAGAGTGATTGTGGACCACCATGGCATGCAATCCACCAAATTAATGAGACCACAAGGCTAGAATTGCAAGTGAAATATCTCACTAAAAAATTATAAGCATTTCAGATACCAACTACTCAACCCCCTCCTTCTCCTAAAATGGAATTACAATCATGTGATATGTGTAGTGGCCCACATCTATATCAAGATTTCAAAGATGGATATGAATAACCACAAAAAGATTGTAATTACATCAATTACAATCAACTAAACTAGCCATTATAGTAGAAACAATATTATCAGAAAAGCCCTGCTCAGCAGCAAGCTCAGAGAAATCAAGGTTATTTTCAACTGAGAGGATGACATAACCAATTTAGAGATAAAGGACCACCAGGATACCCTCCGATGAACCCTGTACCAAGACCACAAGATCAATAAAAACCATTACCTCAAAGAGAAGAAAAATTTCATCCACCTCAACAAGAACCTATTCAAATAAATCCAGAAAACCTCATGGAATCATTTTTGAAAAAGTCTGATCAAAGAATGATGACCCATGAGACAGATATGAAAAACCAGAGTGCTACGCTACGAAACCTAGAAATAAAAATGGATCAAATCTCTAAGACCTTATCTAAGAGATTACCAGGTACACTACCTGGTAACATTGAGACATACCCATGAGAGGAATCTAAAATAGTGGTGCTAAGGATTGGAAAGATTCTGGACTTATAAAAACCCAAAGAAGCAAGGATGCAAGAAGAAGAGCCGACAAAATAACCATTACCTAATGAAAAAGCTGATGAAGTAAATCCCACCTTACATCACAAAGAAGTACCTACATAATAGAAGGAACCTATGTATGTTTCCACACCTCTATACCAGCCACATCTTCCCTATCCAGAGAGGGAAAGAAAACATAGGCAGGAGACACAATACAAGAAGTTCCTAGATATGTTCAAGAAATTACATGTCAACATCCCTTTTGCCGAAGCTATGACCTAGATGACCATTTATTCCAAGTTCCTGAAAGACATTTTATCAAAAAAAGAAAAGAAAATAGAAGACCTAGGAGTAATCTATTTAAATGAAGAATTATATACTGCTGTATAATAGAAAATTCCATCGAATATGAGAGACCCTGGAAGCTTCTCAATCCCTTGTGAGATAGGCACATGAAAATTTGGAAAAGCACTCTATGATCTTGAAGCAAGAATTAACCTCATGTAAATGAGTAATTTTCAAAATATCGGACTCAAGAGCTCAAAGTGACAAGGGTGGATTTATAATTAGCTAATCGCTCATTCAAGTACCCCTGAGGCATTTTGGAATATGTACTAGTAAAAGTTAGCAAGTTCATTTTCCCAGCTGATTTCCTGGTGTTAGACATGGAATAAGATGGAAATGTTTCTATTATACTTGGAAGAACATTCCTAGTAATAGGAAACGCACTGATTGATGGGAACCAAGGAAGTCTCATCTTCTAGGTAGGAGAAGAACAAGTTGTGTTCAACCTGATTTGAGCTGTGCAACCCTAAGATGACAACAAGGACTGTAACATCATATCTCTTACCTAGAATGAGGAAGATTTCATGACTAAGAAGAAGGAATGTGATGAATTTGTTACAGAAAAAGGAGTATGCAACTTTAAAAAAGTCAAATTTATTGAACCACCCACCGGAGAGGTGGTACCTTTGTTAATTATATCCATCATTTAGACCAGTACTTCAACATAATCATTTCTACGGGGATCCTACTTCTTACCCATTATTGTCCACTCCGAGTGATACACGGACATATCACCATAAAAAATACATGATAATGGATTGAAGATGTTTCATGAATCATTCTGTGAGAACTAAGTTATAACACCCTAAGCTTCCACGATACACTTCTCTTTGAATAATACAATAGCGTGTGTTGTACGCAACTTTGAGTTCTAACACACCACAACCAATCAAACTAGCCTTTATGAATAGTAGTACCCACTTTTTAAAATTATATAAATTTTATCTTTCAAAATGGACTTCATTTTTGGATTTGGAATATCAAAATTATCTTAGGGTGAATTTTTGGTATTTTTCTGAAAACTTTCAATTTTTGATGAATAGTGAAAAACACTGAGTTATTGTTTAAAACCGACTTTTTATTTAAATAATTATTCACTTTATTTAAATTTATTTTAGGCCAAAATAGATAAATAATACCTATATAAGTTCAATTTAATTCATTGGAGTTAGTTTATAATAATTTAAGATATATAAAAATTTTATTGAACTTTTTACCATCTTTTACCCACCTCCTAGGAGCATTTGCAAATTTACATAAAACTTAATTTTACCGCTTCTGTGAGTTGAATTTAAAAAATCTGAGAGACATGGTTGATATCAGTAAGTAAAATGTGATTCAATAAAATGAAAATATTTTTGGTGAATAGTAACTTTTTACTTTTATTTACCACGGTTAAAAGTAAATAGGATAATTAAGGGTAAAAATGATATTATTATTACCCTAAAACATGTCCTAATTATATTAGATAGGTATAATTCGACCAAAAAAAAAATTTAGGGATAAAATTGATCCTTTAGGTCCACTTGGATTAGATTAGGACATTTATTATTATTTAATTCAAAGAATATTTAAAAGTGTTAAATTCAAAGTTTAATAACTAAACAATTTTTAATATAGGGTTACACATAAGATAAATTCGATTATAAATATTAATTATAAATATAAAAAGTTTTACTACGTAATGGTATTTTATTTATATTTTTTATACATTTAATAATTTAATTTATTTATAACACAATGATAATGCAGTAATTGCCTAATTAATGAAATATTAAAATAATTGATATTATAAATATCCAAATAAATGTAATTTGAGAATTTTTATGAATTAAAATAATTTTATATATTAATATGACATGTTAGGTTTGGTTAGATGAATTTTTTTCTAAGTAATAATGGTGTTATAAATTTAGAAAAAAAATACCAAATAGTGTCAAAATTGACATAAAAGAGTTTATAAAACAAATATTATATTATTAATTGATATTATATTCCTAAAAATATAAGGATTGACCAAAATACTTATATAATTATAGGTTTATCATTAATGAATCACTTGGGGTTCTATTAGAAGTTTATAGTAATTTTATTAACCATATAATATAAAAATACAAAGAGACATCGTAAATGCCAAACTATTTAACTAAGAGTTAAATCTAAAAGATAAAGTTAATATAGTGATCCAAACCCATCTAAAACCTATTGGTTGAGTTTTTTTTGACCCATACCCACCTTATCCTTTAAATAATTCATTTTTTATCCATTATAAACCGAAATTGATTTTATTATAAAATAATATTTCTAGCTTTTCCTAAGGTGCCCCTCACCCCTCTTATAAATGGGAACTCCCCCTTCTCTCTAATTCACACCTTAAAATCCATTTGGTTCGGCCAAACCCTGCTAAAATACCCTAAAAACTATCCTCAATTCATCCTAGAGTCCTCCCTTTAGCCAGAAATCCAACCTAAGGATCCCTTTTGATCAAATCAAAAGGAAGAACCCAAAGAAGAGTTAAATATTTCATCACCTCTTTCAAGTTCCTTTCTTCTTCCACTTCCTCTTTCTTTGTTGTTTCCATTATAAAATAATAACTCCGGTATCTTCTATATAATGTTATTTGATCATAAATATTTTATAGAAATATTAATTATTCTATTCATTTTTTGAATGACATGTCACCATACGTGCGTACGTACGACTTACCGTCTCCACGTCTTGGTGTAATTGTTATTCAATACATTATTATTTGTGTGGGTATAATAATGACATGTAATTGATGTAAACAATAAATATAACATGATAATTATTATGTATATATGATATAACATCCAATTATATATTATTTTAATATCAAAAGAATGACATTGTCGCTCGTACATACGCACGGATTACAGTCTCCACGAACGCGATGAGATTCATTCCCCATCATATCCATTCAATAATAATTTTCATTAGAATATTAAAAAAATGTTTAAAGAATTAATATAATTCTGAATATAAATAAGATACATCCTATCCATAACAAACATTACTTACCTAACAAAGCATATAAAGGAAAATGAATCAATTAACACCCGAAATGATGATAATACCAAGATATTATTAAAATCAATGTTAAAAGATCATATATGATATCATATTAATGTATACGATTCTTTTATAATTTAATAACAATTATTTCACCCTTATAAATGATTTTAACCTACCCTCAACCAAGGAAAAGTACAAGGTAAGAGTTAATTTCACAATCTCTTTATTATCCGTGGTTGTTTTTACGTAAGTATCTACTCAGACCTCTTTATCATCCACATCCGTGTTTTCTTAAAAAAATGAATTTAAAAACATTTTTACTATTTACTAGACTATATAATAAAGTAATTTATACCCTTTTTTGACTTTTTATAATATTTTTTAAAGGAATATTTCCGCCGTTTTCCAAACAAGGTACTTTATGACCTTTTCGACAAAATTAAGGTAAGAATATTTTTTTAACTTATAGGATGGGTGAAACTATTTTATGCTATTATAACATTGTCGAAGCTTCACTTATAAGATTATAATAATATTTTAAAATATAAATGTTTCCTTTTATAATTACGTGACTTTTAAATGATTTCAAAATAGAAAGAGATATTTCTCTAAAAAGGTTTTGATTTCATCTATGTCAACATCCTTTGATGGATTTTAAGTTTGTTTGAAGTTGATTTATTATGATACAAAAATTCTATATTGTATTGAAGGTTTTGTGATATGTTTGAATTTGGATGTGTTATTTCATACCATTCATGGTTTGTGGATAAATTATTGACATTTCGTATGCCGGTGTTAATACGAATGTTAATGTTATTTTTAAACTTTTTCATATAAGGAATGCATTGGACTTAGTAATTGATGGGTGGAGCCCGCTATAGCTCCTCGATGCATCGGTAGGTCTCATGAGACAAAATAGTGTAATACCCTGAGATTTTATGAAAAATATTCTTTTAATTTCATTAATTTCTTGTGTTGTATGCTACATCAAGATTACCTTGCACTATACACAACACCGTATTAGCTTGCAGTATACGCAACACTATTCTTGGATCGTGTTACACACAATTTTGATAATAGTTATTCTACGCAACATTGAGTATATATATATATATATATATATATATATATTAAATGTATAAATGAAATATGGTTGAATTCTGTTATATGAATCAACGAAGGATTCTTGTACAACACGCAACCCTGACTTGGCTTGCATTACACGCAATCGTGACCTTCCTCGATAGCGTGTATTGTACGCAATACTGGGTTTTACTAAACAACGATATATTATTATAATATTATTATGAACTAGCCATTATGAACAGTATTAACTAAATTTTTAATTTTATAACATTATTATTCATCTTACACATTTTTCTTGAACATTGTATAAGAACAAAATAAATTTTTCGGGTAAAATAAGTATTTTTCAAAAAATGCAGTTTTGCCGCCTTTTGATGGAGCACCCACTTTAAATCTAGTTTTTGACATGTTTATAAGTTAAATTTGAAAAAATAAAATTCTTCTTTGGAATCAAGAAATAAATATTTACTTTGGATAAATTTTTCATATTATTCTGGTAACTTTCATATTTTGATGAATATTAAAAACACGCTATATTTTAATTAAAACAACTTTTTTCATCGCAATAATTTATATGATTAAATTATAATATTGAATGGTTTTAAAGTATAAATAGAATATATTTTTACAATTTAATATAATGTTTGTAATTAGCATTGATTTTACATTAAATTCGTAAGTTAAATCAATTCAATCTTTTGTAATGTTTTAAAGAAAAACCCGTTTTCTTTCGACAACGAGATTAATTTTAATTTAATTTATGCAACTTTTGTGTATCGAATTTGGAAAAATGGATTCCATATTTGGAATCAGTGGGTCTAAATTAGGTTAATACTCTACTTTTTATTTTTGTAAATTATGAATAGTAACTACGGTAAATTTTATTTACCATAGTTAAAGGTAAATCAGGTAATTAAGGGTAAATATAATATTATAAAATTACCCTAACAAATTCCAAAATTCTATTTTATGGATAAAAGTATACCCATATAACCTAAGGGTCGGATTAGATTCATTTTATGGACTTTTGACCATGAAAATAATTTAATTATTATTAAAACCAAAGAAAGTGACAACATGTCACTCTCTTAAATCTTATAAGTATAATAATTTTAATTTAGTGATAAACATCATAAAACTTCAAACATGAATAGTCTAAAAAAATCTAATAAAATTATCTACATCATGATAATTTATTTATAATTTTTAGAGATTAAATAATTGTCATTAATGGTGATACATTAATGATACAAAAATTATTTATTAAGTGGAAAATAAGTAATATAGTTTTTATTGAAATAATAATACCCATTAAAAGGCCCACAAACCTGAACAAAACTTATGTTTAGTGTATATATACACCTAAATCATCCAATTAACTAATATATAACCGTTTGGAGCCTTATAAAAGTGATTATGACACTTATATTATTTTATTTTAAATGATGCCAAAGTTGTCACCTTCATAATTTAATAAATATAAAAATTTAAATATTGTGATTTTAAGATGAAAAATTATAGTAAAAGTATTATTGTGAAAGTTAATATATTTATCTTCATCATAGGATTTTAGTTTTAAGTTTTATATGACAAATAAGTATATTAAATAATTATACAAAAAATGTTGTAGTAATTATTTTATTAAGAGATAAACCAAATAAATGGTTTTAAAAATAATAAAATGAATATTATATGAACTATTTAATGTGATCCACTAATTTTATAGATACATATGACATTTTATGAATCTATTAAATCTTTTAGTTCAAACATATCTTCTGTATATATTTTATTTAAATTCAAATAATTGAATAGTGTCAAAATTGACACTATTGTTATTTTATAAAAATAACATATTATAAAATTGTTTAAAAATCACAAAAATATTTAAAAATTATAAATTTAAATTTATATGGTCTATAATGTTATAAAGTAAATAATTATGGAAAATTCACAACAAATAAGTAATTATTTGTTATAATTTAAAATTTATAATTTTATTACCACAAATAAACTTAAATAGATTAAATAAGGATAAATCAAAATGATAAGGTTTAAAATAAGATCAAAATATGTCTAAATTTGATTGGTTGATGATATTAAAACCCTATATCATCTAATATTTGAATATGAGTCATTTTTGGATGTTTTTAAGTGGGGTTAGATTTATTAAAAATTAATATTTTTAAGAATTCCAAAGGTGCCCCTCTCCTCCCTTATAAAAGGGCACCTCCTCCCTCTCTTCCACACACCACTTTGAGACTTCAATCTTGGAAAAACCCTACCCAATTATCGTCTACACTTCCCTAGAAACATCCTAGAGGTCCTGGTATTCTTCAAAGACCAATTTTAGTTCCCTAAGAGGAGGTCTCAAAGAGGCGCTTCAAAGAAGAGGTAATGTCCGTTACCGATTCTTTCAACTTTATTTCTTCTTCAACTTATTCTTATTAGGCTGTTTCATTATGAATTAATAACATCAGTATCACTAATATACTGATATGTTATTATATGTATGAAACAACCCTATGTCACCATCTATCCATCCTACGGAAAAAGAAATCACCGCGCGTGCGTATGTACGGAATACCGTCTCCACGACGTGGTGTAATCTATTTTCCACCACCACCTTAATTAGATCGGTATAATGGTGTAAATAATAACTATATATGATTATTATAAATTGATATTGATTTTTTAATAGTATACATACACTTCAATAAAATTCCACGATCATGGGAACGATATCATCGCTCGTGCGTACGTACGGAATACCGTCTCCACGACGCGATGAGATTCATTCTCAATGATTAACCATTCATAAATGATTATAAAGTATATATAATAAGTAATCATGAAATATATGACATAATAATGATACTGGATTTATGTATATATATATGTATTTCATCCAATTAACTCCATTCAATTCAATGAGGAAACGAAAACAACGTTCATGCGTACGTACGACCTACCGTCTCCATAAACGGTATATTTCTTTCCATTTATCGATCTATTATATATATGTATATTCTGAATATATATTGTATATAAATCATGTTTTATATTATGGATGTAATTAATCATGATCTAAGTAATCATATGAATAATTACAAGTCAAAACACGGACGACAAATGAAACGATTTTACCCAAAACGCTCTTTAACATGGAATTTACAAAAGAACGGGTAATATAAAGTCATAAGTGAACCATATATGATATCATAACAATTAATATGATTCTGTAATAAGTCAATAACATTATTTAAATCATTATACAGGAGGTTTGGACACTTACGAAGAAAATCGGACCTAAGGTAAGGGATAATTTTGCAAATCTCATTTTTATCCGAGATTGATTATTCGTCAGTATTTACTGGGGTTATTTCTATCATCCATGTCCATGTTTTATAAAAGTGTTTTAATGTATGTTTAAAGTTATTTTTACCCATTTTTGACTTTTACTACATGGTATGTAAGGAATCTTTCTTTTGTTTACGTTTCGAGGTACTTTTGAATTTTCTGGCAAAAGTACAAAAAGAATGTTTTTTTAACTTATACGACACAAATGGATTTTTATGGTTTTATAAAGAATTATTTTCATGTAGATTCCTCAAAAATATTTCATGACTATTTTCAACAAAATATCCTTCTTTTAAAATTTCATGATGTTTTGTGGAAAGAAATTAATTTTGAAGAAGAAAGAATATTTCCCTCAAGAATTCATTTCAAGTGTTTTATCAAAACCATTTTTCCATCTAAGATGACTTTTTTTCATATGTGTATATTTCAAGTATAATGTCTCTATGATTTACATGGTTTCAATTTTTTTATTATGAAATTATATCCATTTCTTTTATATGGATTATGTGATGATTGGATGATGTTTATGAAACCCATTTTATTTATTGGGTTTTTATGAATGATGTATGTTTATTTTGTGGCACAAGTAAGAATGATTTCATTATGATATGGGTGGGACCTATATCTCCCTCCAATGCATTGGGTAAAGATTTATATCTCATGAGATAGACATGGATGGAACGACAAGTTAAACCGGTTCAGTAATACAGGACTGGAATGAGGAGTGAACTCGATTCAGAAAGGGACTTTGTCCACTAAGATGGTCTTGGAAGCAATGCCTTGGCTACTATGGAAATCATATCATATGCTTAATGGTTGCCACAATTACATGTTTTATTCCCATGCTATTTTATCATTCTTAATGTTTCTTTATGATCTATGCCTTACGTACTTCCGTGTTTTATGTCATTGCTCAAGCTTTTGATGTTTAAACATTATGTTCATGTTTTTAAGTTCAAATGTATATGGTATGTTTTATTTTATCTATGCTTACCCTTATTGAGAATTTGAGCTCACAATTTTTATGTTTTCTTTTCCCCAGGATATAAAGAAAGGTTTTAGGTAAGAAAAAAAGGGGAAAATCTTTATGGGAGATGTTGAAGATCTTTCACCACGATTAAAAGATTACGTTCCAAGTTTCCAAAGACACTAAACTATTACGGTCCTTGTGTGTCTGTTTTTGTTATGTATTAAGTATTCCGCTGAAGTAATGTAATATCCATGTACGTCAAGCTTCGGGTCTCTACAGTTGGTATCAGAGGAAAGGTTTAGTCAACCTTTGGAAACTAGGATGCGAAAACGTTAGTGAGATCCCTAGAGATATTTCTAAGGTATGTCTAGGGATGTCCCTAAGGATAAGTATACGTATAGGATATAGTTCTAGAACTACGGTAATGATATTAGAATTTAACCTAAGATTTTAGATATTGAGGGTGCTTCCCCTTTACTATGTTGTTTTCCCTAGCATGATTTTTTCCTCTCACACTATTCTTTTTGGGTTTTAGAAAATGGCTGGAAACAGGAAGATTCACGATAATGGAGGATATGATAGACAATGGAATGATTTTATTCATGAGAAACCAAATGAAACGGGATCTGGAATTTCAAACATCGTTATTATGCCTAATCAGCAATCTCATAATATGATAAATAATCTCAACTTTGGTAAGTTTCCCGACTCAAATAATAAGAGAAAGATGGAGTTTCATGATGATCATAGAGGAAAGAAAGTTCAATTTCCCTCATGTAAATCATGTGGGAAGAGGCATCAGGGAGATTGTTTCAAAGGAACTGGAAGATGCTTTGGGTGTGGAAAATAAGGACACAAAGCCAGTAAGTGCAAAGGAAAAGGTTCAGTTAACACCATGGACAAGGATAATGGTATTGCTACGACATCAACAATGATTAGATGTTTTAAATGTGGAATGTACAGGCATTATGAAAACCAATGCCCTAATGGAAAATCTCATGAAGAGAATCAGCATGGTCATATGGGTAGTATTTATGTGGATGATGATGAGGAGACTACAAATGATATATGAGCTTAAAGAAGTGTTGAAGCTCAGTCGGTTGTTTTAGAAGGTAGTGGAATGATTGTATGTTTATCGAGAGTTATGTTGTATAGTTAATGGTACTATGGAATAAAGAATCATCTAAGGATTGTTACACTATTGTTTTTCCTAAAAGTATTTGAAAGTATATGTTGAATGGTACCAGTAACCATGGAAGGTTATTCAGATATTTTTTGTAAAGTAGATGATATGCGCATAATGAAGGAATAAGAAGATAATGAAATGTTTGATTGTATTCATGAGCTCATGATTGATATAAAGACTAAGTGATATCATGGTTTGAGTATATAGAATTTTGAGGATTTTGGTATGTGGAAAGTGTTAACTTTTAACTGCATTCATGTTTTCACTAAGGTTCAATGGGTATTCATTTCTCAAGAGAATACATGATTAAGGCCTTCGAATGTTTGGAATGTGACCAACAAGACATATCTTATGATATATGGGGATCAACGATGGTATTAAATCTCTGGTAATCATTTTCACTATATTATGAGAGTGGACTACAGTATTATGGATAAGCCTAAATATTGGAATGGATTATGTTGGACATAAGTTAGTATTGTTTAAGGATATAAGTTTTTTTGATATTATTGATGGGATGTTATATTAATATGGTTTTAGAAAAAGGACAACCTGCAGGATGGGCGATAGCCCATCGCGTCGGACAAGGCTATGGGAATCGAACCCACAACCGAAGTGCGACTGGCCTTTATCGCCTACCACTGGCCTACAGGAAGTCCCTGGTTAGTAGAAACTAGTTTTATTTTATTAAGCGGTATGATATATGAAGTATAAGTTCATTTTTGGAACCATATACGATTAATCTAACCATAAGATGGACTTATAACTTTTTCTAACCTTTTGTTTGAAAGAGATGGAATGACCCATCATTCTATCACATGATCTACTAACACATCACGAATAACAAATTCAACTTCATTTCTTTAAGGGATGAAGTGGAAATTGTTCAATTCACGAACAACAGTGAGATTGTACCAAAATCGTGCAAGTATTTCTTTTAATTCATCAACTTTAGGGAAATGATCTTAAAAACCAAAAATGTTGTCCTAGTTCCCTTATATCCGATGAATCAGATGGTACCTTAGATCATCACAAATTAATAGCTTTGTGATTGTTGGCTTTTTCATAGCCATGTTGTCTACCACTCTCCATCAGAACTTGATGGTTAGATTTTTCTTCCATATCCATATTTTCACCTATGTTCTCCTACGTGGAAACCCATTGATGAGTTAATTTGGGTAACCGTTACATTTCATACTTTAGTTTTTAAATCCATGTTTTGTTATTCCTTTTTACGATGTGGGTTTCTATTAAACAAACTTTCGAGTAGTAAACCATTTATAACCCCGACGAATTTCGAGGGCGAAATTCATTTTAAGGGGGGTAGAATGTAATACCCCAAGATTTTATGAAATATATTCTTTTAATTTCATTAATTTCTTGTGTTGTATGCTACACCAAGATTACCTTGCGCTATACGCAACACCGTATTAGCTTGCAGTATACGCAACACTATTCTTGGATCGTGTTACACACAATTTTGATAATAGTTATTCTACGCAACATTGAGTATATATATATATATATATATATTAAATGTATAAATGAAATATGGTTGGATTCTGTTATACTAATCAACGAAGTATTCTTGCACAACACGCAACCCTGACTTGGTTTGCATTACACGCAATCGCGACCTTACTCGATAGCGTGTGTTGTACGCAATACCGGGTTTTACTAAAAAATGATATATTATTATAATATTATTATGAACTAGCTGTTATGAATAGTATTAACTAAATTTTGAATTTTATAACATTATTATTCATCTTACACATTTTCTAGAACATGGTATAAGAACAAAATAAATTTTTCGGGTAAAATAAGTATTTTTCAAAAAATGCAGTTTTGCCGCCTTTTGATGGTGCACCCACTTTAAATCTAGTTTTTGACATGTTTATAAGTTAAATTTGACAAAATAAAATTCTTCTTTGGAATAAAGAAATAAAAATTTACTTTGGATAAATTTTTCATATTATTCTGGTAACTTTCATATTTTGATGAATAGTAAAAACATGCTATATTTTAATTAAAAACAACTTTTTTCATCGCCATAATTTATATGGTTAAATTATAATATTTAATGGTTTTAAAGTCTAAATGTAATATAATTTTACCATTTAATATAATTTATGTCATTAACATTGATTTTACATTAAATTCGTAAGTTAAATCAATTCAATCTTTTGCAATGTTTTAAAGAAAAACCCGTTTTCTTTCGACAACATGATTAATTTTAATTTAATTTCTGAAAATTTTGTGTATTGAATTTGGAAAAATGGATTCCATATTTGGAATCAGTGGGTCAAAATTATGTTAATACGTTACTTTTTATTTTTGGGAATTATGAATAGTAAGTACGGTAAATTTTATTTACCATAGTTAAAGGTAAATCGGGTAATTAAGGGTAAATATAATATTATAAAATAACCCTAACACATGCCAAAATTCCATTGGATGGATAAAACTAGACCCATATAACCTAATGGTCAGATTAGATTCATTTTATGGACTTTTGACCATGAAAATAATTTAATTATTATTAAAACCAAAGAAAGTGACAAATGTCATTCTCTTAAATCTTATAAGTATAATAATTTTAATTTGGTGATAAACATCATAAAACTTCAAACATGAATAGTATCCAGAAATATAATAAAATTATATACATCATGATAATTTATTTATAATTTTTAGGGATTAAATAATTGTCATTAATGGTGATACATTAATGATACAGAAATTATTTATTAAGTGGAAAATAAGTAATATAGTTTTTATTGAAATAATAATACCCATTAAGAGGCCCAAAAAACTGACCAAAACTTATTTTTAGTGTATATCTACACCTTAATCATCCAATGAACTAATATATAACCGTTTGGAGCCTTATAAAAGTGATTATGACACTTATATTATTTTATTTTAAATGATGCCAAAGTTGTCACCTTCATAATTTAATAAATATAACAATTTAAATATTGTTATTTTAAGATGATAAATTAGAGTAAAAGTATTATTGTGAAAGGTAATTTATTTATATTCATTATAGGATTTTATTTTTAAATTTTATGTGAAAAATAAGTATATTAAATAATTATACAAAAATGTTGTAGTAATTATTTTATTAAGAGATAAACCAAATAAATGGTTTTAAAAATAATAAAATAAATATTATATGAACTATTTAATGTGATAAAATAATTTTATAGATACATATGACCTTTTATGAATCTATTAAAGCTTTTATTTTGAACATATCTTCTGTATATATTTTATTTAAATTCAAATAAATGAATAGTGTCAAAATTGACACTATTGTTATTTTATAAAAATAACATATTATAAAATTGTTTAAAAATCAAAAAAATATTTAAAAATTATAAATTTAAATTTATATGATCTATAATGTTATAAAGTAAACAATTATGGAAAATTCACAACAAATAAGTAATTATTTGTTATAATTTAAAATTTAGAATTTTATTACCACAAATAAACTTAAATAGATTAAATAAGGATAAATAAAAATGATAAGGTTTAAAATAAGATCCAAATATGTCTAAATTTGATTTTTTGATGATATTACAACCCTATATCATCTAATCTTCGAATATGAGTCGTTTTTGGAGGTTTTTAAGTGGGTTAGATTTATTATAAATTAACATTTTTAAGAATTCGAAAGGTGCCCCTCTCCTCCCTTATAAAAGGGAACCTCCTCCCTCTCTTCCACACACCACTTTGAGACTTAAAGCTTGAACAACCCCTGACAAATTCTCTTCTCCACTTCCCTAGAAACATCCTAGAGGTCTTGGTCTTTTTCAAAGACCAATTTTAGTGCCCTAAGAGGAGGTCTCGAAGAGGCGCTTCAAAGAAGAGGTAATGTCCGTTACCGATTCTTTCAAATTTATTTCTTCTTCCATTTATTCTTCTTAGGTTGTTTCATTATGAAGTAATAACATCAGTATCAATAATATACTGATATGTTATTATATATATGAAAAAACCCTATTTCACCATCTATCCATCCTACGGAAAAAGAAATCACCGCGCCTGCGTACGTACGGAATACCGTCTCCACGCCGTGGTGTAATCTATTTTCCACCACCACCTTAATTGGATGGGTATAATGGTGTAAATAATAACTATATATGATTATTATAAAGTAATATTGATTATTTAATAGTATACATACACTCCAATAAAATTCCACGATCATGGGAACGATATCATCGCTCGTGCGTACGTACGGAATACCGTCTCCACGACGCGATGAGATTCATTCTCAATGATTAACCATTCATAAATGATTATAAAGTATATATAATAAGTAATCATGAAATATATGACATAATAACGATACTGTATTTATGTATATATATATGTATGTCATCCAATTAATTCTATTCAATTCAATGAGGAAACGAAAACAACGTTCATGCGTACGTACGACCTACCGTCTCCATGAACGGTGTATTTCTTTCCATTTATTGATCTATTATATATATGTATATTATGAATATATATTATATATAAATCATGTTTTATATTCTGGATGTAAGTAATCATGATCTAAGTAATCATATGAATAATTACAAGTCAAAACACGGACGACAAATGAAACGATTTTATCCAAAACGCTCTTTAACATGGAATTTACAAAAGAACAGGTAATATAAAGTCATAAGTGAACCATATATGATATCATAACAATTAATATGATTCTTTAATAAGTCAATAACATTATTTAAATCATTATACAGAATGTTCGGACACTTACGAAGAAAATCGGACCTAAGGTAAGGGATAATTTTGCAAATCTCATTTTTATCCGAGTTTGATTATTCGTAAGTATTTACTGTTGTTATTTCTATCATACATGTCCATGTTTTATAAAAGTGTTTTCATGTATGTTTAAAGTTCTTTTTACCCATTTTTTACTTTTACTACATGTTATGTAAGGAATCTTTCTTTTGTTTACGTTACGAGGTACTTTTTGAATTTTCCGGAAAAAGTACGAAAAGAATGTTTTTTAACTTATACGGCATGAACGGATTTTTACAGTTTTATAAAGACTTATTTTCATGAAGCTTCCTCAAAAATATTTCATGACTATTTTCAACAAAATCCCTTTATTTTAAATTTGCATGATGTTTTGTGGAAAGAAATTAATTTTGAAGAAGAAAGGATATTTCCCTCAAGAATTCATTTCAAGTGTTTTATCAAAACCATTTTTCCATCTAAGATGACTTTTTTTCATATGTGTATGTTTCAAGTATAATGTCTCTATGATTTACATGGTTTCAATTTTATTATTATGAAATTATATCCATTTCTTTTATATGGATTATGTGATTATGGGATGATGTTTACGAAACCCATTTTATTTATTGGGTTTTTATGAATGATGTATGTTTATTTTGTGGCACAAGTAAGAATGATTTCATTATGAGATGGGTGGGACCAATATCTCCCTCTAATGCATTGGGTAAAGATTTATATCTCATGAGATAGACATGGCTGGAATGACAAGTTAAACCGGTTCAGTAATACAGGAATGGAACAAGGAGTGAACTCGATTCAGAAAGGGACTTTGTCCACTAAGATGATATTGGCAGCAATGCCTTGGCTACTATGGAAATCATATCATGTGCTTAATGGTTGCCACAATTAAATGTTTTATTCCCATTCTATTTTATCATTCACAATGTTTCTTTATGATCTATGCCTTACGTACTTCCATGTTTTATGTCATTGCTCAAGCTTTTGATGTTTAAACATTATGTTCATGTTTTTAAGTTCAAATGTATATGGTATGTTTTATTTTATCCATGCTTACCCTTACTGATCATTTGAGATCACCCTTTTTATGTTTTCTTTTCCCCAAGATATAAAGAAAGGTTTTAGGTAAGAAAAAAAGGGGAAGATCTTTATGGGAGATGTTGAAGATCTTTCACCACGATTAAAAGATTACGTTCCAAGTTTCCAAAGACACTAAACTATTACGGTCCTTGTGTGTCTGTTTTTGTTATGTATTAAGTATTACGCTAAAGTAATGTAATGTCCATGTACGTCAAGCTTCGGGTCTCTACAAATAGTGTCTTGGTACAAGGATTTAGCAAAATATTATTTGTAGTCTTGGCACAAGGCCTTGACTGTGTGGTTATGAAAGTTTAACATTATGCATTCCATCATTATGAAAGTGGATATTGATATTGAATGTGATCATTTGACTAGTAGAATATCCATGTGAGTAAGTAAATGACATTATTTTGATTTATATTTTCCATATTATGATGAAGTTTATGTTGAAATGGATTTTTTTAGTTATATACATTTCCTTAAATGTTTATGCTTATTTTTGAAAGTTTTCTCTATATTGTTATCCTTACTGAGAATCTGAGCTCACCCTTTCTATGTTTTATTTTTCCTAGGATGTGAATAAGTATATTATAATTGAACTGTAGGGATAGTATATGGGATCTCAGTGTTGTCTATGGAAACAATTTTGTTGCAGTTTTCCATTTTATGATGTAATGTAAACCTTATGAATGTATCTAGTACTTCCAAGGATACTAAACTAATCGGTCTTTCAAGACTTGATCTTTTGTGATCATGAAAATGATATGTAATAATGCACTGACTCTGGGCTTCTAAAGTCAAGTCGTTATAGTTGGTATCAGAGGAAGTTTAGTAAAAACCTTGGAAACTAGATTTAGATAAACTCTGATTAGAGCACATAGCCCTAAGATAGAATTTGAGGATTAGTATAGAAGAAATTCCTAGAATTTTGGTATTGTTGAGATTTTGTTAGTTTTCCAAGAAATACATCCCTATCTCGATACGAGTAGGTAGAGGTGGCTCTGGAACAGATGTACCTAGGGGTAAAACCCGAAAACACCGCTTTGAGCTAGACTCGAACGGGAACTGGTGCATGATAACGGGCCTTGCTGCACTCTTGGTTACGAAACTCCTAAGGGATATGCTTAGGATAATTCTCATTTTATTTACAAACCATTATGAAGGGTTTATGAGTATATAATTCCTCAAAGAAAACATTTATATGATTTTGGATTATAACGATAAACTGTTCAATTTATGTTAAGTGTTTTACAAGTTTGGATTTATGTATTGTGATTCATAAACTAATATAGTGTATGCCATTGTTTAGAAATAGTACCTAGTGGAAGGAATGAAAACCATATCAATGCACGCACTCCATGTAAGGATTTCCCTCCTGCTCAAGATAATTATAGTTTAGCTGGTGATGCAACCGGTACTGATCAGCTAATCAATACCTTGGGATAACTCACTGAGGTTATGAATAATAACCTTACCCGTATGGAGCACCCTGATTCATAGCATGGAGGATCAATGTTAGATCGCTTCATGAGGAAAAAACCACCAACATTCAATGGGGGTACAAATCCACTAGTATATGAGCAATAGATAAATTCCTTAGAGAAAATTTTCTACACCTTGGGGAGTAGCGAAAGGGAAAAAGTTGTCAGGGTAGTTTACCGCCTCACTGGAGATGCTGATAAATGGTGGTCATTGATTCAAAACACAAAGGAAGATGATGAAGTATCAAATATGGAATAGAGGTATTTTAAAGAAATTTTCTTATAAAAATACTTTCCTCATGACCATTGAGAATATATGGAAAGTAAATTTCTATGTCTGAGGAAAAAGGAGGATGATAATGTCACAAAGTATGAAGCTAACTTTACAAGGTTAGTGAGGAATGATGCAGATTATATACATAACCCAAGAAGTAAGATTGATCATTTCTTTGACGAGATAAAACCATTTCTGCATTGAGCATTAGTCTCAGAATCCTTCTCATCGTATGAAGATATTGTCTCATGTGCTATCAAGACAGAAAAATAATTCTCTAAGTCTTACGACTTTAAAGAAAATCAAGAGAAGAAGAGATCTACTGAACACTCTGGAAATGGAAATAAGGGGAAGAAGGTAAAAGTTGAATATCCACCCTGTAGTAAATTTGGGAAGAAACACCTTGGTAATTTCCTCAATGGAATGAGAGTCTATTACAAGTGTGGTGAAAAGGCCACCAAGCTCATGATTGCAAGGGGAAGAAAGAGGCTGTCAATGTTGAATGCTACAATTATAGATAAAGGGGGAATTATGCGAATGAATGTACTAAGAGTCAGGTAAACTTACCTTCGAAAAGGCCAATGGATCAAGTCTAAGCTTATGCTATCACTACTACTAAGGTTGAGGCTCCGAAAGAGGTAGTGGCAGGTAATTTAATGGTTTCCTCAAGTTTAGACAATGATTTATTTAATTATTTATCATCGCATTGTTTCATATCTTCTCAGTTTTCTAAGAAAATTAGATATTTCCAATTTGATTTAACAAGGGAGTTGTCAGTTAAAACTCCTAAGGGAAGTATCATTACAACAAATTTTTGTGAATCAGTCCCCATTAGGGAATATAAATGTTCTTTATCTACTGATCTCATTGTCATACCCATGATTTAATTTTATATAATCCTCTATATGGATTGGATTTCGGACCATGATGCAAAAATTAATTGTAAGAAGAATGAGGTTACTATTTTTTTTTGACGATGATAAAGAACACATTATCTTTAGATCAGAATCATCACCACCTAATTCTTATCTAGATCCACCCCTAGTAGCTCAACTAAATTCAATTATTGAGGAGGAAGAGAATGAAATAACTGTGGGTGAGGAAAGGAATGTTCAAATAGAGGATGTACCTATTGTGAAAGAATATGTTGATGTGTTTCCAGAAGATTTACCCGTACATCCTCTAGAATGAGAAATTAAGTTTTCCATTGATTTAATTCCTGGATCAAGGCCCATATGGAATACCCCTTATAGAATGGCCACTGTGGAATTAGTGGAACTAAATAAACAACTAGAGGAATTGAGTAATAAGGGATTTATTCACCCTAGTGTTTATCCATGGGGAGCCCTTGTCCTTTTTGTTAAGAAGAAAGATGGATCTATGAGGTTGTGCATTGAATACATGGAGATCAATGCTATAACAATAAAGAACAAGTATTCCCTACCTCACATTGATGATTTATTTGAGCAACTTCATGGAGATCAATACTTTTAAAAGATTGATCTGTGATCTGGATATCATCAGTTGTGTGTGAAGAAGGAAGACATTCCGAAAACAGTATTTCAAACCAGATACGGGCATTACGAGTTTATAGTAATGCCTTTTGGATTGACTAATGCACCCTCTGTCTTCATGGATCTAATTAATAGAGTTTTTAAGGAATATCTTGATGAATTTTTAGTGGTATTTATTGATGATATCTTGGTATAATCCAAAGCTACGAAGATCATGAAAATCACTTGCGCATTATCCTGAAGACTCTTAGAAGACATGAATTATATAGGAAGTTTAGAAAGTATGAATTCTGGATTCAGGATATTTCTTTTCTTGGCTATATTATCTCTAAGGATAGAATCTCTGTTGATCCTTCTATGACCAAGGAAATCCAAGAATGGTCAGCACCAATGAGTATAACTGAGGTATGCAGTTTTATTGGTTTAGCAGGTTATTATCGATGTTTCGTCTAGAATTTTGCTCGGTTGGATAACCCATTAATAAAGCTCACATGAAAAGGGGTTAAATTTGTTTGGAAAAAAGAGTGTGAAGAATATTTTGAAGAATTTAAGAGAAGATTAGTCAATTCTACTATCTTGACTATACCATCTAGGAATGATGGGTTTGTTATTTATAGTGATGATTCAAAGAGAGGACTTGGTTGTGTCCTTATGAAGAATGATAGGGTTATTGCCTATGCATAATGATAGCTAAAAATTAATAAGAAAAACTATCATACTCATGATCTTGAGTTAACAACTGTAATATTTGCTTTGAATATTTGGAGACACTATCTCTATGGTGAGAAATGTGAGATATATACCAATCAGAAGAGTTTGAAGTATATTTTGTCACAGAAAGAACTCAACATGAGGCAAAGAAGATGGCTTGAACTACTCAAGGATTATGATTGCACTATACTCAACTACTAGGGGAAGGAAAATAAGGTGGTAGATGCATTGAGTTGAAAGGATCATGGAGATTTGAACAAGATGAGAGTTGAAAAGGATCCTATATATATAGATCTAGTAAAGATGGATATGGGAATCACCATGGAAGGTGAAACATCAATAAATTTTCAAATGGTTGCCAAACCATCTTTACTATAAAGGATAAAGAGTTCTTAGACTAGTGATGAAGAGTTTCAAAAGAAGATTAAAGTTGTGAATGCTGGGAGATTGAGTGACTTTGTGTATGAAGATGGAATTTTGAAATTTGGGAAGAGACTTTGTGTTCCTGATATACCTGATCTAAAAAGGGAATTGTTGGATTATGCTCATAGTTCCAATTTCTCTATATGCCATGGGAGCACCAAAATGTATAGATAATTGAAGGAACATTTTTGGTGGGACAACTTGAAGAGGGAGATTGCTGATTTTGTGTCAAGATGTATGGTTTGTCAACAAGTGAAAGCTGGAAGGCAACAACCTCGAGGAGTCATGCAACCTCTTCCAATACCTGAATGGAAATGGGATGATATCACGATGGACTTTGTCATGGGGCTACCAAAGACTCCTAGAAGGAACGATGCAATATGGGTCATTTTTGATTGTCTTACCAAGTAAGCACATTTTCTTGCCATAAGGGAAGATTTACCACTTGAATGTTTAGAAAGACTATATATTAATGAAGTTGTAAGACTTCATGGAGTACCAATATTGATTGTTTCTGATCGTGATCCCCATTTTACATCAAGATTACGGAAAAGTATTTAGAAAGCCTTGGATACTGAAATTAGTTTGAGCACTGCCTACCACCCCCAAACTGATGGACAATCAGAACAGACTATTCAAACCTTAAAAGACATATTGAAATCATGCTCACTTGACTTTCAAGGTATGTGGGATCAATATTTACCTCTGGTAGAATTTTCTGATAATAATAGCTTCCATTCAAGTATTCATATAGCACTATATGAAGCGTTATATGGAAAGAGATGTCGCACAACAAACTGTTGGGATGATGTTGGTGAAAGAAAACTCGTAGGCCCAGAAATTGTAGAGGAAACGATGGAAAAGGTGAAGGTAATCCAAACCCACATCAAAGCAGCTCATAGTAGGCAGAAGAGTTATTCTTATAACCGAAGGAAATATTCAGAATTTCAGGTAGGAGATCATGTTTTCTTGATGGTATCTCCATAGAAGGGTGTTATACATTTTGGTAAGAAGGAAAAATTGAGTCCCAGGTACATCAGACCTTTTGAAATTCTAGAACAAATTTGGGCTGTAGCTTACCATTTTACAATGTTGCCAAGTCTGTCCAAAGCTCACGATGTATTCCACTTATCACTGTTGAGAAAATACATGCCTGACCCAATGCATGTACCCACCTATGAGGAATTAGAACTGGAACCCAATTTGTTTTATTGCAAAGATCCTTTCAAGGTTCTTGATATAAGAGAACATGTGCTGAGAAACCGGATGACTCGTCTGGTAAAAGTTCTATAGAGAAACCATAAGATGGAAGAGGCAATGTGGGAACCCGAGGAACTTATGATGAAGAACCACCCAAGTCTTTTTATCCAGTAATATTCTATAAATTTCGAGGACGAAATTATTTGAAGTAGGGGAGAATGTAACACCCCAAGCTTTCATGGTACGCTTCTCTTTGAATAATACAATAGCGTGTGTTGTACGCAACTTCGAGTTCTAACACACCACAACCAATCAAACTAGCTGTTATGAATAGTAATACCCACTTTTTGAAATTTTATAAATTTTATCTTTCAAAATGGACTTCATTTTTGGATTCAGAATATCAAAATTAGCTTAGGGTGAATTTTTGGTATTTTTCTGAAAACTTTCAATTTTTGATGAATAGTGAAAAACACTGAGTTATTGTTTAAAACTGACTTTGTATTTTAATAATTATTTATTTTATTTAAATTTATTTTAGGTCAAAATAGATACATAATACCTATATAAGTTCAATGTAATTCATTGGAGTTAGTTTATAATAATTTTAGATATATAAAAATTTTATTGAACTTTTTACCGTCTTTTATCCACATCCTATGAGCATTTGCAAATTTATATAAAACTTAATTTTACCGCTTTTGTGAGTTGAATTTCAAAAATCCGAGAGACATGGTTGATATCAATAAGTAAAATGTGGTTCAATAAGATGAAAATAATTTTTGGTGAATAGTAACTTTTTACTTTTATTTACCACGGTTAAAAGTAAATAGGGTAATTAAGGGTGAAAATGATATTATTATTACCTTAACACATGTCCTAATTCTATTTAATAGGTAAAATTCGACCAAAAACAACCTTAGGGATAAAATATGATCCATTAGGTCCACTTGGATTAGATTAGGACATTTATTATTATTTAATTCAAGGAAGAGTTAAAAGTGTTAAATTCAAAGTTTAATAACTAATCATTTTTAATATAGGGTTACACATAAGATAAATTAGATTATAAATATTCATTATAAAGATAAAAATATTTCCTAAATAATGGTATTTTATTTATATTTTTTAGACATTAAATAATTTAATTTATTTATGACATAATGATGATGCAGTAATTACCTAATTAATAAAATATTAAAATAATTGATATTATAAATATCCAAATAAATGTAATTTGAGACTTTTTATGAATTAAACTAATTTTATAGGTTAATATGACATGTTAGGGTTTTTTAGATTAATTTTTTTGAAGTAATAATACTGTTATCAGTTTAGCAAAAAAAAAGTCAAATAGTGTCAAAATTGACATAAAAGAGTTTTCAAGACAAATATTATATTATTAATTGATATTCTATTCATAAAAATCTAAGGATCAGCCAAAATACTTATATAATGATATGTGTATCATTAGTGAACCACTTGGGGTTATATTGGAAGTTTATAGTAAGTTTATTAACCATATAATATAAAAATACAATGAGACATGGTAAATGTCAAACTATTTAACTAAGAGTTAAATCTAAATGATATAGTTAATATAGTGAACCAAACTTGTCTAAAACCTATTTTTTGAGTGGTTTTCAACCCATACCCACATTATAATTTAAATAATTCATTTTGGAGCCATTATAAATCTAAAATAATTTTATTGTAAAATAATATTTCTAGCTTTTCCTAAGGTGCCCCTCACCCCTCTAATAAAAGGGAACTCACCCTTATCTATAATTAACACATTCAAATCCATTTGGATCGGACAAAACCTTCCCAAATACCCTCTCAACTGTCCTACCTTCATCTTAGAGGACTTCCTTTAGTCAGAAATCCAACCTAAAGATCCATTTTGATCAAATCAAAAGGAAGAACCCGAAGAAGAGGTAAATATTTCATCACCTCTTTCAAGTTCCTTTCTTCCTCCACTTCCTCTTTCTTTGTTGATTCCATTATAAAATAATAACTCCAGTATATTCTATATACTGTTATGTGATAATAAATATGGTATAACCATATTCATTATTCTATCCATCCTTTTAATGACATGTCACCATACGTGCGTACGTACGACTTACCGTCTCCACGTCGTGGTGTAATTGTTATTCAATACATTATTATTTGGATGGGTATAATAATGATGTGTAATTGATGAAAATAATAAATATAACATGATAATTATTATGTATATATGATATACCATCCAATTATATATTATTTTAATATCAAAATAATGATATTGTCGCTCGTGCGTACGTACGGATTACCATCTCCACGAACGCGATGAGATTCATTCCACATCATATCCATTCAAGAGTAATTTTCATTAGATGATTAAAAATAATATTTAAAGACTTAATATCATTATGAATATGAATAAGATACATCCCATCCATAACAAACATTACTTATGTAACAAAGCATATAAAGGAAAACAAATCAATTAACACATGAAACGACGATAATACTAAGATATTATTAAAAAAGCGATGTTAAAAGATCATATATGATATCATATTAATGTATATTATTCTTCTATAATTTAATAACAATTATTTCACCATTATACATGAGGTTAACCTACCCTCGACCAAGGAAAAGTACAAGGTAGGGGTTAATTTCACAATCTCTTTATTATCCGAGGTTGTTTTTACGTAAGTATCTACTGTGACCACTTTATCATCCACATCTGTGCTTTCTTAAAAAAATATATTTCAAAACATTTTTACTATTTACTAGACTATGGGATAAATTCATTTATACCCTTTTTTGAGTTTTTATAAAAATTTTATAAAGGAATATTTCCGTCGTTTTCCAAATAAGGTACTTTATGCCCTTTTCGACAAAATTAAGGTAATAATGTTTTTTTAACTTATACGACAGGTGTGGATATTTTCCACTTTTATAACATCGTCGAAGATTCACTTAAAATCTTATAATAATATTTTAAATATATTTTTTTTATAATTATGTGACTTTTAAATTATTTCAAAATAGAAAGAAATATTTCTCTAAGAAGGTTTTGATTTCATCTATGTCAACATCCTTTGATGGATTTTAAGTTTGTTTGAAGTTGATTTATTATGATACAAAACTTCCATATTGTATTTAAGGTTTTGTGATATGTTTGAATATGGATGTGTTATTTCATACCATTAATGGTTTATGGATAAAGTATTGACATTTCATATGCGAGTTTTAATACGAATGTTTATGTTATTTTTAAACCTTTTCATATGAGAAATGCATTGGACTTAGTAAGTGATAGGTGGAGCCTACTATAGCTCCTTGATGCATCGGTAGGTCTCATGAGACAAACTAGTGTCTTGACACAAGTCCTTGACAAAATCTTATTTGTAGTCTTGGTACAAGGCCTTGACTATGAGGTTATGAAAGTCTGGCATTATGCATTCCATCATTATGAATGTGGCTATTGACATTGAATGTGATTATTAGACTAGTAGAATATCCATGTGAGTAAGTAAATGAAATTATTTTGATTTATATTTTCCATATTATGATAAACTTTATGTTGAAAGGGCTTTTGTTTTAGTTCTATACATTGCCTTAAATGTTTATGCTTATTTATGAAAGTTTCCGATATATTGTTATCCTTACTGAGCATCTGAGCTCATACCTTTCTATGTTTTATTTTTTCCAGGATGCGAAGAAGTATATTATGACTAACCTATAGGGATATTCTATGGGATCTCAGTGTTGTCTATGGAAACAATGTTGTTTTAGTTTTCAATTTTATGATGTAATGTAAACCTTATGAATGTATCTAGTACTTCCAAGGCTACTAAACTAATCGGTCTTTTGAGACTTGATCTTTTGTGATCATTCCAATGATACATTAGAATGTACCAAATTTGGGCTTCTGTGGTCGGGGCATTATAGTTGGTATCAGAGGAAGTTTAGTACAAACCTTGGAAACTAGATTTAGATAAACTCTGATTAGAGCACATAGCCCTAAGATAGACTTTGAGGATTAGTATAGAATAACTTCATAGAATTTTGGTATTGTAGATATTTTGTGATTTTTCAAGAAATACATCCATGTATGGATATGAGTAGGTAGAGGCGGCTTTGGCATAGATGTACCTTGGGGTAAAACCCCAAAAACCGCTTTGAGCTAGACTCGATCGAGAACTGGTGCACGAAAATGGGCCTTGCTGCACTCTTGGTTACGACACTCCCATGGGATATTCTTAGGATAATTATAATTTTATTTACAAACCATTATGAAGAGTTTATGAGTATATACTTCCACAAAGAAAACATTTTTATGATTATGGATTATATCTATAAACTGTTCAGTTTATGTTAAGTGTTTTACAAGTTTGGATTTATGTATTGCAATTCATAAACTAATCTAGTGTATGACATTGTTTAGAAATGGTTCCTAGTGGATGGAATTAAAAACATATCAATGAACGCACTCCATGTAGGTATTTCCCTCCAACTTGTAGTGGATTATTGGGGAAGGGAACATTCTGTTTTGGTTTCACAACTGGTCGGGAAGAGCCCTCGCTTATACAGGGTGCCCAGCTCCTTTGATCAATTTCAATGAGGCGATCCAGTTCCCTCATTTTTTCAGAGAAATACTGGACGCAAACCAGCAGATGGTGTTCAACTCTGTTATATTATGCACGGAACAAGACCGATGCATTTTCACTCCATCCACCTCGGGCAAGTTCAATTTGAAGAATTTCTGCAGGAGTAGCTCGCTCCAAGGCCAGCAAGGGGGTCGACACGATCTGGCGTGGTGTAGGACCATTCCTACTAAATTCAATTTCCTATCATGGAGGTTCCAGAATAGTGTCCTACCTACCGACGATAACATCAAGAAGCTCAGAATTAATATGGAATCCTACTTCCAGTGCCGTGTGAACAAACATGAAGAGAGAATAAGCCATATTTTCTTCAAAGGTGCCTGGGCTCGTCAGGCGTGGGATTTCTTCAGGGTGTTTACTGGGTACTCCTCATCTGCTCTGACTTTTGACTCCTTCATGGAGTGCTGGTTCCAGGGATCAGATAGTTTGGAGAGGGAAAGAATGTCAATGTCTATCATCTTCAACGCAGGTTGTTGGTGTCTATGGAAAGCAAGAAACCAAGACAAGTTCGAGGGGATCTCTTCTATGGGGAGATACATTATTTCCAGGGCAAGGTGCATCCTGATTGATTTGTGTGACATAGATGGAAAATGGTTGCAGTCTCCATCTCTTCGCAAGATGTATGCACCTCAAGTTGCAGCCCAGCAGTCATGTATTAGGAAACAGGGGCAATGGGTTTGATGGAGCCCTCCCGAACGTGGGCTCAAACTGAATACAGATGGTTCTTGCTTGATGGGTGAAATGCGTAGTGGAGGTGTGGTCTGAGATTCCACAGGTAGTGTGGTTTTGGAATTTATGGCATATTATGGATATGGAAATTATTTGCAGGTGGAGGCAAGGGAAGTTCAATCAGGTATTTCCATTTGCAGGAAGAGGGAGCATTACATCTCCCAAGTAGAAACTGATTCTATGATTATTCACGATGCCTTGCATGGGAAAGGCACCATTCCCTGGTCCATCATTTACATAATCAGACAATGCAAAGCCCTCATTGATAGAAACACTCGAATCACCCATACGTGGAGAGAGGGAAACAAGGTGGCATATCACTTGGCCTCTACGGTGACTCCAAGTACCACAATTAGTTTTCTTTCTCATGTCTCTCATTTCAAACCTGAGGGGGTGAATTTGATTCGGGGCGATGCGCTTGGCCTTCACTATTTCTGCCCCCTAGTCTTAGATTCTTATTTGGTTTTGTATATGCTTTTGAATATAAAGGTAACGATGAGGATGAAATAGAGGATGTACCTATTGTGAAAGAATATGTTGATGTGTTTCGAGAATATTTACCTGGACATCCTCCAGAATGAGAAATTGAGTTTTCTATTGATTTAATTCTGGGATCAAGGCCCATATCGAAGACCCCTTATATAATGGACACTGTGGAATTAGTGTAACTAAAGAAAAAACTAGAGTAATTGAGTAATAATAGATTTATTCACCCTAGTGTTTCTCTATGGGGATCCCCTGCCCTTTTTGTTAAGGAGAAAGATGGATCTATGAGGTTGTGCATTGACTACAGGGAGATCAATGCTATAACAATAAAGAGAAAGTATCCCCTACCTCGCATTGATGATTTATTTGACCAACTTCATGGATCTCAATACTTTTCAAATATTGACCTGTGATCTGGATATCATCAGTTGTGTGTGAATAAGGAAGACATTCCAAAAACAGTATTTCAAACCAGGTACGGGCATTACGAGTTTACAGTAATGCCTTTTGGATTGACTAATTCACCCTATGTATTCATGGATCTAATGAATAGAGTTTTCAAGGAATATCTTTATGACTTTGTAGTGGTATTTATTGATGATATCTTGGTATACTACAAAATCTACGAAGATCATGAAAATCACTTGCGCATTATCCTAAAGACTCTTAGAAGACATGAATTATATGAGAAGTTTAGCAAGTGTGAATTCTGGCTTCAGGAGATTTATTTTCTTGGACATATTATCTCTAAGGATGAAATCTCTGTTGATCCTTATAATTCCAAGGCAATCCAAGAATGTCCAACACCAACGTGTATAACTGAGGTACATAGTTTTATTGGTTTAGCAGGTCATTATCGACGTTTCGTCCAGAATTTTTCCCGGTTGGCTAACCCATTAACAAAGCTCACATGAAAAGGGGTTAAATTTGTTTGTACAAAAGAGTGCGAAGAATGTTTTGAATAATTGAAGAGAATATTATTCAATTATCCTATATTGAATATACCACCAGGGAATGATTGGTTTGTTATTTATAGTGATGCTTCAAAGAGAGGACTTGGTTGTGTCCATATAAAGAATGATAGTGTTATTTACTATGCATCACAACAACTAAAAATTCAAGAGAAAAACTATCCTACTCATGATCATGAGTTAGAAGTTGTAATAGTTGCATTGAAGATTTGGAGACACTATCTCTATTGTGAAAATGTGAGATATATACCAATCACAAGAGTTTGAAGTATATTTTCTCACATAAAGAACTCAACATGAGGAAAAGAAGATGGCTTGAACTACTAAAGGATTATGATTGAACACTACACTACCAACCGGGGAAGGAAAATAAGGTGGTAGATGCTTTGAGTAGAAAGGATCATGGAGTTTTGAACAAGATGAGAGTTGAAAAGGATCCTATATACATGGATCTAGTAAAGATGGATATGGGAATCACCATGGAAGGTGAAACATAAATACTTTTTCAAATGGTTGCCAAACCATCTTTACAAGAAAGGATAAAGAGTTCTCAAACTGGTGATGAAGAGTTTCAAAAGAAGATTAAAGCTGTGAATGATGGGATATTGAGTGACTTTGTGTATGAAGATGAAATTTTGAAATTTGGGAAGAGACTTTGTGTTCCCGATATACCTGATCTAAAAAGGGAATTGTTGGATTAAGCTCATAGTTCCAATTTCTCTATACACCCTGGGATCACCAAAATGTATAGAGATTTGAAGGAACATTTTTGGTGGGACAACATGAAGAGGGAGATTGCTGATTTTGTGTCAAGATGTATGGTTTGTCAACAAGTGAAAGCTGTAAGGAAACAACCTAGAGGAGTCATGAAACCTATTCCTATACGTAAATGGAAATGGTATGATATCACGATGGAATTTTTCATGGGGCTACCAAATACTCCTAGAAGGAATGATGCAATAAGGGTCATTGTTGATCATCTTACCAAGTCATCACATTTTCTTGCTATAAGGGAAGATTTACCACTTGAATGTTTAGAAAGACTATATATTAATGAAGTTGTAAGATTTCATGGAGTACCACTATCGATTGTTTCTGATCGTGATCCCCATTTTACATCAAGATTTTGGAAAAGTCTTTAGAAATCCCTGGACACTGAAATTCATTTGAGCACTGCCTACCACCCCCAAACCGATGGACAATCAGAACAAACTATTCAAACCTTAAAATACATGTTGAAATCATGCTCACTTGACTTTCATGGTATGTGGGATCAATATTTACCTCTGGTAGAATTTTCTGATAATAATAGCTTCCATTCAAGTATTCATATGGCACTATATGAAGCGTTATATGGAAAGAGATGTCGCACACCAACCTGTTGGGATGATGATGGTGAAAGAAAACTCGTAGGCCCAGAACTTGTGGAGGAAATGATGGAAAAGGTGAAGGTAATCCAAACCCACATCAAAGCAGCTCATAGTAGGTAGAAGAGCTATACCGATAACTGAAGGAAGGATTTGGAATTTCAGGTAGGAGATCATGTTTTCTTGAAGGTATCTTCATGGAAGGGTTTTATACGTTTAGATAAGAAGGGAAAATTGAGTCCCAGGTACATCGGACCTTTCAAAATTCTAGAACAAATTGGGGTTGTAGCTTACCATTTGGTAATTCCGCCAAGTCTCTCCAAAGTTAATGATGTATTCCACGTATCACTTCTGAGCAAATACATTCCTAAACCAACAAATGTACTCACCTATGAGGAATTGGAACTGGAACCCGATCTTTCTTATTGCGAAGATCCTGCCAAGATTTTTGATACAAGAGAACAAGTGCTGAGAAACCGGATGACTCGTTTGGTAAAAGTTCTATGGACAAACCATAAGTTGGAAGAGGCAACGTGGGAACCCGAGGAACATATGACGAAGAACCACCCGAGTCCTTTTATGCAGTAATATTCTAGAAATTTCGAGGATGAAATTATTTGAAGGAGGGGAGAATTTAATGCCCCAATCTTCCATGGTAGGCTTCTCTTTGAATAATACAATAGCGTGTGTTGTACGCAACTTCGAGTTCTAAGACACCACAACCAATCAAACTAGACGTTATGAATAGAAATACCCACTTTTTGAAATTTTATAAATTTTATCTCTCAAAATGGACTTCATCTTTGGATTCGGAATATCAAAATTATATTAGGGTAAATTTTTGGTATTTTTCTAAAAACATTCAATTTTTTATGAATAGTGAAAAACACCGAGTTATTGTTTTAAACCAACTTTTTATTTAAATAATTATTTATTTTATTTAAATTTATTTTAGGTAAAAATAGATAAATAATACCTATAAAGTTCGATGTAATTCATTGGAGTCAGTTTATAAAAAATTTAGATATATAAAAATTTTATTGAACTTTTTACCGTCTTTTACCCACCTCCTAGGAGGATTTGCAAATTTATATAAAACTTAATTTTACCACTTCTGTGAGTTTAATTTCAAAAATATGAGAGACATGGTTGATATCATTAAGTAAAATGTGGTTCAATAAGATGAAAATAATTTTTGGTGAATTGTAACTTTTTACTTTTATTTACCATGGTTAAAAGTAAATAGGGTAATTAAAGGTAAAAATGATATTCTTATTACCCTAAAACATGTCCTAATTATATTGGATAGGTATAATTCGACCAAAAACAACCCTTTGAATAAAATATGACCCTTTAGGTCCACTTGGATTAGATTAGAACATTTATTATTATTTAATTCAAAGAAGATTTAAAAGTGTTAAATTCAAAGTTTAATAACTACACCATTTTTAATATAAAGTTACACATAAGATAATTTATATTATAAATATTCATTATAAATCTAAAAATATTTCCTACATAATGGGTTTTTATTTATATTTTTTATACATTAAATCATTTAATTTATTTATGACACAATGATGATGCAGTAATTACATAATTAATGAAATATTAAAATAATTGATATTATAAATATCCAAAAAAATGTAATTTGAAACTTTTTATAAATTAAACTAATTTTATAGGTTAATATGACATGTTAGGTTTGGTTAGATGAATTTTTTTCTAAGTAATAATTATGTTATGAATTTAGAAAAAACAAAATACCAAATAGTGTCAAAATTGACATAAAAGAGTTTGTAAAACAAATATTATATTATTAATTTATATTATATTACTAAAAAACTAAGGCTTGATCAAAAGACTTATATAATGATAGGTGTATCATTAATGAACCACTTGGGGTTCTATTGGATGTTTATAGTAAGTTTATTAACCATATAATATAAAAATACAAAGAGATATATTAAATGTCAAACTATTTAACTAAGAGTTAAATCTAAAATCTAAAGTTAATATAGTGACACAAAACCATCTAAACCCTATTGGTTTAGTGTTTTTCTCCCCATACCCACATTATAATTTAAATAATTCATTTTTGAGCCATTAGAAACCGAAAATTATTTTATTATAAAATAATATTTCTAGCTTTTCCTAAGGTGCCCCTCACCCCTCTTATAAAAGGGCACTCCCCCTTCTCTCTAATTCACACCTTCAAAGCCATTTGAATCGGCCAAACCCTGCCCAAATACCCTCTGAAACGTCCTCAATTCATCCTAGTGGACTTTATTTAGTCAGAAAGACAACCTATGGATCCCTTTTGATCAAATCAAAAGGAATTACTCGAAGAAGAGGTAAATATTTAATCACCTATTTCAAGTTCCTTTCTTCTTCCACTTCCTCTTTCTTTGTTGTTTCCATTATAAAATAATAACTCTAGTATATTATATAAAATGTGATGTGATCATAAATATGGTACAACCATATTCATTATTCTATCCATCCTTTGAATGACATGTCACTATACGTGCGTACATACGACTTACCGTCTCCACGTCTTGGTGTAATAGTTATTCAACACATTATTATTTGTATGGGTATAATAATGATTTGTAATTACTGTAAATAAAAAATAAAAAATTATAATGATTCTGTATATATGATATAACATCCAATTATATATTATTTTAATATCAAAAGAATGATATTGTCGCTCGTGCGTACATACGGATTACCGTCTCCACAAACGAGATGAGATTCATTCCCCATCATATCCATTCATGAATAATTTTCATTAGATGATTAAAAATAATGTTTAAAGACTTAATATCATTCTTAATATGAATAATATACATCTTATCCATAACAAACATTACTTACATAACAAATCATATAAAGGAAAACGAATCAATTAACACCCAGAATGACGATAATACTAAGATATTATTAATAAAGCAATGTTAAAAGATAATATATGATTTCATATTAATGGATATGATTCTTGTATAATTTAATAACAATTATTTAACCCTTATACAAGAGGTCAACTACCATCAACCAAGGAAAATTACAAGGTAAGGGTTAATTTCACAATTTCTTTATTATCCGAGGTTGTTTTTATGTAAGTATCTACTGTGACCTCTTTATCATCCAAATCCGTGTTTTCTTAAAAAAATGTTTTTAAAAACATTTTTAATATTTACTAAACTATATAATAAAGTCATTTATACCCTTTTTTGACTTTTTATAATATTTTTATAAAGGAATCTTTCCGTCGTTTTCCAAACAAGGTACTTTATGACCTTTTCGACAAAATTATGGTAAGAATATTTTTTTAACTTATATGACGGGTGCAGCTATTTTCTGCTGTTATAACATCGTCAAAGATTCCCTTAAATTATTATAAGAATATTTTCAAATATAAATGTTTTCTTTATAATTATGTGACTTTTAAATGATTTCAAAATAGAAAGATATATTTCTCTAAAAAGGTTTTGATTTCATCTATGTCAACATCCTTTGATGGATTTTAAGTTTGTTTGAAGTTGATTTATTATGATACAAAACTTCTATATTGTATTGAAGTTTTTGTGATATGTTTGACTATGGATGTGTTATTTCATACCATTCATGGTTTGTGGATGAATTATTGAAATTTCATATGCCAGTTTTAATACGAATGTTTATGTTATGTTTAAACCTTTTCAAATGAGGAATGCATTGGACTTAGTAAGTGATGTGTGGAGCCTGCTATAGCTCCTCGATGCATCGGTAGGTCTCATGAGACAAACTAGTGTCTTGGAACAAGGCCTTGACAAAATATTATTTGTAGTCTTAGCACAAGACCTTAACTATGTGGTTATGAAAGTCTGACATTATGCATTCCATCATTATGAACGTGGCTATTGACATTGAATGTGATTATTAGACTAGTAGAATATCAATGTGAGTAAGTAAATGAAATTATTTTGATTTATATTTGCCATATTATGATAAATTTTATGTTTAAATCGATTTTGTTTTAGTTCTATACATTGCCTTAAATGTTTATGCTTATTTATGAAAGTTTTCGCTATATTGTTATCCTTATTGAGCATCTGAGCTCATCCCTTTCTATGTTTTATTTTTCCCAGGATGTGAAGAAGTATATTATGACTAACCTGCAGGGATAGTCTATGGGATCTCAGTGTTGTCTATGGAAAAAATGTTGTTGTAGTTTTCCATTTTATGATGTAATGAAAACCTTATGAATGTATCTAGTACTTCCAAGGCTACTAAACTAATCGTACTTTCGAGACTTGATCTTTTTTGATCATTCCAATGATACATAAGAATGAACCGAATCTGGGCTTCTAGGGTCGGGGCATTACATAAGTCATCAAACGAGCCTTAATTGTGTCAAGATCTTGACTATAAATGAAGCGTTGACTGGGAGGTAGCCTAGGATAGGAGTTAGTTATGTTAGAATAGAACAAGTCTCTTTAAAGTATTCTTTTGTTTTGAATAAAGAGGCAAGGAAATAAAGGAGGAAAAAACAAAGGAATCTAATGAAGTACACTTTGTGAACCCATAGGTCATGACGTGAACCCTTTTTTTACTAAAAATCGATTTTTCTCAAGGTTCATGATGTGTCCATAAGGTACACGTCATGACTCGACTCGAGTTGGTTTTTAAAAAAGTATCAAAGGGTTATGACCTGCGACCCTTCCCATCCTCTCATCACAACCCGCTAACCTCCTCCTAATTAACTACCTCTCATGCATGACACCTCTTCTCTTCCTTCCTCTCATCATACTCAACCACTCTCCTACCCTTCTGCCAGTGTGAGACCTTCTCCTCTACCTCTCCATGGCATGCACCAAAAGGCCACAACTCAAACCTTGTCCATAATCATCGAGTTCTTCCTTTTCCTATGTGAGCTAGAAGCCTCCTGCTAAGCACCCGCACACTCCATCCGCCTCACTAGACACGAGCTACTCCCTGTCTACAGATAATAACATTCATTTACACCCGGTGATATGATTTGCAAACCCCGATCACTGGGTTAATCTCATTCATCTCCAACCCAAACCCATGAGCATCAACAAGACTCTGTATATGGCCATTCTTGAAAATATGAACATCGCATATTCTATCTTTATCTTATTGGAGACACTATACATCAACAAGATCATTGATGTCAGGGAGGAGACGTACAGAGAGTTGTTTTTGGAGTTTGTGGCCACCTTTGACATATTGGTTGATTCCCTTTACTTAATACTTGGTGAAAGGCCACACCAGCTCACTATGGACTAGTTTGGCGTAGGACTCAGAATCTACACTGAGGATTTCATGATCTCAAACATTTATCCTACGCTGAAGATGAGGCTTTCTCGAGAGGTTGCACCGATCCTTTGGCATCTTATTGCTCGTGACCCCCCGATCCTATCATGACCCCAAGCTGGCCAAGTCCACCCAGCAGAGGACTCTAGCCTTGTATATACTACACTGAGCCATGGAACATGGATGGTTCACGTGAGGTGAGAACCATGGAAGTGTCAGCCAGCTTGATGTTCTTATCCTCACTACTGCCATGGGTGGACCTCCGATCAACATGCCTGCCCAGTTCTCCTCCTACTGTAAAGTTCTAGCACAGGGGAGGTGGGGAATTCTTATGGGAAGATCATTCATCACTTGGTAGGCCATATACCTCCACATTTTCAATGCTTCACAGTCCCTCACCTCAGTAGGCTCAGTCGAGCTGATTGATCTTGTGCTCCTGCACAAGATAAGGATGCTAGTGAAGGAGGACGACATCTATTTTTGGCACCTAGAGTCTAGGATATAATGCCTTGGAAATATGAACCATAGGCGGATAATCCACAAGAGTAGCCAACACCAACAACAAAATACCCCTCTACCCAGCCACCGTTAGTCCCGACCACCACCCCCTCCACCTAGCCTGCACCTACCCATCCCACTCATTCTTACATATGGGTACTCCTTTAGAGTGTCCTGGAGAATCAACGTTAGCTCACTACATACCACCATCTTACCTTCATTAAGCCTTCCTTATTCACTACCATAAAACTTGGTTTCCACAACGCCACCCTTTAACAATGCCAAAAAAAGTGCTGATAAAGGGCACTTTTAATAGCACTAAAAAACACTGTTAAAAATGACCCTTTATTAGCGCTTTTTTTAGGGATGATAAAGGTGCCCCATTTTTCAGCGGTTTTTTAGCGCTGTTAAAGGGTCCCCCTTTATCAATTATTTTTTTAGTAGTGCTGATAGGGGGGGGGATTTATCAACACTTTTTTTTCTAGCGCTGATAAAGTGTATTTTTCAAAAAAAAATACATTTCATAAAAAACAATATATTGATATATAAATATATAAGTATATATATATTGATATAAATATAATATATATATTTTTAAATATGTTTTAGATAAGTATAAATAAACATTTTTAATTAATATATAATATATGTAGTGAAAAAGGCTTATAAAATATCTTAAAAAATTATTAATTAATAATTTTATAATTATCATTGACTAATAATCATTTAATAACAATTTGAAGAAACAAAAAATCAAAAAAGTTAATAAAAGATCTAAAATAAGTTAAAAACGCAACTCAAACTTCAATGACCATAAATTTTGATCCAGGTTCCCGTTTGAGCTCTATAACATATAAAATCTAAGCCTTCGATGAGCTCTACACGCAAGTAACTCAAGGGAACCTTTTGCCACATTTTTTGAGGCAAAAGGCCCAGAAGTCCTCTAAAACTGCGTTTTTATTCTGAATACCCAATTTTTTTAACATTTGATGGAATTTCAACCTTGTTTTAAGGGGTGTTTTTGACCTTTTTCATTAGGGATTGAATTTATTACGAGTGGTTACATTTATATTAATATTATGGATTTGAAATTTTATCATTTTTCACAATGTAATGTTATTTATAATCAATTATTTAACAATATAAACATATTTTTTTATATATTCACCCATAAAAATTTAATTTTATAAATAAATAATTAAACATATTTACATATAAAGTATATTTCCCAATATATAAGGATTATATAAATAAAAAATAATATCCATTTTATTTAAAATAAAAATATATTAATATTTATATACCTATATGATGTGTGTGTGTGTTTATATATATATTTGTATGCGTCTGTATTGACAAAATGATATATATTTTCTATATATTCTAAACAGATGTATATACATATTAATATATAATATTTGTAAATATATATAAATATGTATAATTATACTTAAAAATAAACATATAATGTGTGTGTATGTGTGTTGTATATATGTATTTATTTATTTATAAACACACACAAGAAAAATCATATTTTATAAATGTATTTAAAATTGATCTTATAAGTATATATTAATATATGAATAAATATATAAATATATAAATATATAAATATATAAATATAACTATATATGTATATATATATATATTAATATATGAATATATATATATTAATATAACTAAATATATATATTAATATATATATATATGTTAATATAAATATATATTAATATATGAGTAAGTATAACTAAATATATATATATATAAATAAATAAATATATTAATAAATGAAGAGAAAATAAATATGGTGGAGTGATAAAGGCTTAGGTGTATAGATAACTATTCCCGAGATCGAATCCAGGGGGAGGCAGGTCGCGCACACGATTGGAATAAGATCTAGTGCTGTTAAAGGGTCGGTGGGGGTGGCGGCTTGGGTGGGTGGGCTTGGGGGTGGGTGAGTGGTGGTGGTGGTGGTGGGGGGGGGGGGGGGGGTTAAGGACTGTTGTGGGGGGGGGGGGGGGTTCAAGTGTTATTGAAGGGAGGGTTCAAGCGCTGTTGAAGCCCCTCCCTGATTTGCAGATTTTTTTAATATTTTTTAAGTTTTATCAGCGCTTGTAAAAAAGTGCTGATAAAAGGGGTCATTTATCAGTGCTAATAAAAGCGTTGATAAAGGACGCATTTATCAACACTTTTTTTAGCTCTGATAAAAGGGGATTTTATCAGCACTTTTCAGAGTGCTGATAAAAGGGACCCCCTTTATGCTCTCTAAGATTAATGGTGCTTTTTTATTACTGATAAAGGTTTTTTTAGCGCTAATAAAAGTCTATTTTCTTGTAGTGATTACCCCTCCACCACCCACTACCACTGGTCCTTCATCATACACCCTTCCACCCTCACCCTCTCTATCCTCCGACCTACCTCCTGATATCATGGAACCTACTACTTAGTAGGATTTCCCAGCGGAGCAGGCCCGGAAGGGCAATGGACCGACCACCGAGCCCACTCCCAATATCCCTTTTATTGATCCAGCTGCCAGACACACAACCACTATATGGATTCAGGATTCCCCACCACCCACCCCATTCTATCTCCCCACCTCCAACACACCACCATCGACCTCATCCTCACATACCACTGATGCTCTTACTACTGGTGATTTAGCTTCCCATTTCGTTCTATCTTCTGATGCTGGTCTGACCATGTAAGAGATTTTTGGCCCGGGGCACTGATTTGTATTTTCATACTTTTTGGGATTTGGGAAATTTTTTGCAGGGGCGGACTGTTATTCATTTTTTTACTACACTAGGATATTTATATACTTTTTTTGGATTTCTTTTCCCTTTTTTTCATGTGTGTTTACTTTTTCTTCCTTTTTCTTTTTTCTTAGCAATGTTTATATCTTCTGAGTCGTCTAATGTTATCGATGGACCCATTCCTACATATTTTCTTCTACAATGAGTAACCCAACATGTCATAGATATCGCCAATCAACTTCAGGTTTTATCATTGTAAATATATCAGTAGCAAAAAACCACCTCCACCAATGATTCCATTTCTACCACATTTAATATTCGATCAAGTTGCACCTAAAGTTGTGAATCCAGTTAAGAAACCACACTAAATCGTGGACACGATGAACAATTACTACAACCGCAAGAGGAGAAACTGATCTGGTGGGCCCACTCTTTGAATTTTTGTTCCACCCGTCTAGATGACGATGATAAGTTAGCGCTTTATGGGAGGAAATCTATATTTGTTTTTTAATTTTGTTTGAGACTTGAAATTTTTAGTGTTTTATTGTAGTACTTTGTACAAACTTTCATTCAAGAAATAAAATGGTTACCATTATTCCTTCTTTTTAAACCTTCCTTTTTTAGCTATTGAAATGTTTAAACCTATGAATTAATTTTTGTTCTATAGTATAGGATTTTTATAATAACATATTTTGCAGGTGCATCAAAACTTCAATGTTAAGACAGCTCAGACACCCCATGGAATACCACTTTATCTTAGGAAGCTCTCGATTTCCTATTTTTAAATTCTATCATCACTTCTATGTCAATTAAATGATAAAAAATTCACTTCCACACCACTCCCACCCATTATTTCTGATACAGTGGGGACACTATCTCTTTTTAAGTGGGGGGTGGGGGGGTGGGGGTCTTTCTCATATTTTCACTGAGATACACTTGAATTTTTTCCTATTCTCATTGTTCTAAGAGACATTTTTCAGATTGATAATCATGATGAAAATTTGAAAAATATTATGCCTATGTAAAATAAGGATAAAGTTAAAAAGAAGAATGTTAAGAACCATGTTTCACCACTGATTAGAATTTTAGAATGATTGCTGAGCTTAGATGTTTAATTCTAATTAAAAATATTTGAAATCATGATTAATTGACTCACTACTTATGATTTATGCCCTTTGTAATTTCCATTTTTTTATTCTTAGTACTCAAGAGGATTCTAAGCCTTCAATCTCATTTTATTTTCTGAGCATATTTCTTGAGAGATACCTAAGACATGGAAACCTACTAGAAATTTCCCTGAGATTTTATCAAAAGGATGATTGATCAAGTGTAATTTTAAAATTATTGAGGTAGCCTTTGATATCCATTTTACTAGAGACCTACATGACATATATCCTTCATTTAGCCCATAGTTTCTATGAATGACCAGTTAGTAGAATGGATATTTCAAGCCTATTTACCTTACTAACTTACACTTTGTACAATTCTTGAATATTATTTTTTTGAACAAGTGTGAGGGAGGCATTCAGATAGCATGAGATTCTTTCACTTCTAGAGATGTAAGATGCACTCACCTTACTACCAGGTTGTGGCGTGTATGCCTTTTTTTGTATCTCATTCATATTCTGTTCCTTTGTAAAATTTAAAAGAAAAGAAAAAATTGATATGGGTTGTGTACTAGGAGGGTAAAAAATCACCATTTTACAGACCGATGAATCTCTTTAAGAATCATATGTGGTTAGGTAATTGATGTGGGATTTATCTTAGGCATAACTTTCGAAAAAAAGAAAAAAAGGAAAGGAATAGAATTATTTATTTATCTAATTACTTGTGATACATATGGATCTAACCTGAGCTAATAGAGTATGGAATTGAATTGCCAAATGGAGGAATTTTTTCAATTCTATCCTATTGCACCTGCATTTTAATTTAGAGATTACCCTCCTTTTGAGCCTGATTTTTACATTCTATCCACCTACCTACATCCTCAGAGTCATCAGAACCTTGTTGATAAAAGTACTCAAGATTATTTTTATACTTGTCTTTACATAGTGGAGATGATAGAACCAGTGAAATCCTATGGTTAGGAACTTGGACTCAGGGTACAAGAATACCTTACTTTCATTTTACCTTGAGTGATGAGAGAAAATCATGGTGAAGTAAATTGAAACTGAGCATATAGCTTAAGAAATAGTTAAAATATTATGATTGCAAGATTACATTTTTTTTGAAAATATAAACTATGAGGAATGATGAATCTACTAGGTAGAATTAAAATTGGAACTTGACTACTTTTATGCTTACACTTAATTTAATGGCATAAACATAATGCACATTTCTTTCTTTGAAAATTTCTTATCCTTTTGAAATCCTTGTTGAGATATTTTTCTTAAGGAAAAAAAATGATTCAAGTGTGAAGGATTTGATAAGACTAAATTTTATATATATTTTGTTATCAATTTTCCATTATTTTTCATTTATATTCGGGATAATTCACGTGATAGATGTCCAATTTTTCAGGAAATAGGGATTCACAAGGTTCCAAGGAAGAAAGGCAGAAAAGCTGCAAAAATGCCCAAGAACACGTTGTGATGGAAATGTTCATGTCATGTACTTTATGATCACAGCCTACATCAAGACATGAAGCCAATCTGTGACCAAACATGATGACTGAAGAAATTTTCAGTTCACATCGTGAGACCCTCCTACACATTGTGACACCAGTCAAAATAAACACTAAGAAATCTGTGAGGATTCAATGTGAAAAGACAACTGGCCATGGGGTACACGTCATGATCCACCTATACATGACATGACCATGGTCAAACATAATTAATCCATGGAACATTTTCATGCCACATTGGAGATCCTCATTGAAATAAACCAGATTTAATGTTCACGACATGATGATTAAATACACATCATGACCATTTATGCCTATATAAGGAGCAACTCGGCAACACTTTTAAAAATATGCTTAGATTAGCTCTCTATCCCGGTTAGACTCCTTTTTATATTTTCTTCTCTTTTCCATCTCAAAACAATTTAGTTCTTTGTAATTATTTTACATTTGTAATTGAAGAGCCGAGGATTTATTTTCTTCAACACCTTCAATTCCCGCATTGCTTCATTTCCATTTCGTTCCTTTCAAGTAAGGGTTTATTTAATGTTTTATTTCATGTTCGTCACATATTTATTCAATTCCATTAGCATAATTATGATTTCATTTACCCCTTTTATTGCTTTAATTACCATCATGAGTAGCTAAATGCATCGAGGTAGGGATCAAGATTCAATATATCTAGATGCTTAATTAAACATCTAGTTCAAATCTTGGAAAACCTAAATGGATTAGTAATTAAGATATAAACCAATGGTCAAACCCCATTTGTGCGACTATAACTTGACCATCATACAGTCAATAAAATGACCCTATCCTAATTGAACTAAACTATGACTATGACCATTATCTTAGGGAACTTTCTACAATAGAAGCTAAATATAATGCATCTAGGACTATAGCTAGCCTCCTGAACAAGGAATAGATACATCCTAGGAAGAATTAGAAGACTGAACTAAGGATGACTAGTGCCTACTGCTTGCTTTGCAGACTAAGAACTTAGGAACTTTCCAAGATAGAACTAGGATCACCTTTCTCTAGATACTCAGACTTGATCCCAACCCCTCTTTAATCAACTGAAATAAAATCCAATAATAGTTCAAAAACTCCAAAACATTAGTCAACTAGTAAGGACTCTTGAAAAGGATTCAAGACCAGATTTCTTCTATCTACAATAAAAACATCCTCCTCATGAGATCGACCCCAGACTTCTACCATACTATTCCATAGTATTTAGTAATGTTTGGGACACATATAACTTTTTAATTTGACTCACGGACTAAGGAATTAACAATTACCATAGGTAAATAATCGCCATTCCCTTGTATCCTCTATGATATATCCTGATCCACCAACATGGATCACATAGTGTGTGACATAAGTCACACAAAATGTGATATTTAGCTATATGTAGAAACCCTAGCATCGCAAAGTGGGGTCTCACATGGCCTGTAATTCCATATTACATTCCATGTAACCCAGAATCTTCTAGACCAATCAATATCTCTTTCTCATTATCTTATGAATTTCCATCACCACTGAACTAACCAAATACCATATATATGGTGCGTTCAATTACTTCTATTGTTGGAGATCAGTATTTTTGGCTTTGAATCCTACACTATCAAAAATGGGATGAATGGTATCTACAAATCCATTTTGATCTACCTACAATCATCCTTCATCATCATCACACCTTGATTATACCCTTGATCATGAACCACACTCATGGTATCGATTCATTTCATCGAATAATGATCACACAATGATTTAATTCCATGTATTTGTTGAACCATGAACCAAATAAATTTCCCATGATAAATGTGCAAACAAATGGGGGAGAAATCCATAATGTGCAAGATGTGATGAATGAACATCGACCTTTATTCATATGGACTCAATACTTTTTCATAGATTTATAAAAATTAATAGGAATAAATATCAATGAATAAAATAAACCCATCAATTAAATATATCATCGATGCGCGAATCAATTTTTTTCATAGAACTTATCTACATTCTAACAAGACAATAAAACATGATGGAATGCCCCAATAAACTACCTACCTAGAGTTTGGATTGATCAATGATAAATAATGGTCACATTTCACTATTATTGGTCTGATCTATACATTCTGTTTTCCACCAATTAAAAATCCAAGATCCAGTCATCTTTTGCTCGTGGAAGCTCCTCCAATTCTCTCCAATGGTCCCACTCAATTTAAATGGTCATGCAGATAAACCTTCAGATTTTTCATAAGAGTTTTTTTATAAAAAAAATCAGGTCATGGTGATTTTAATTAATTAAAATAAATTAATCAATTAATTTATTCAAATATAATCCCATGACCATGATCTACCCAAATTCCTGAGTCACTCCAAGGTTATGTCAGGGCTAGGGTAAAACCATTGTTTTCAAGTCAATGATGCCATTAGATTTTTGATCTGAGATCCCTTTTGGGAGTTATTTTACTTTTTTTAGGATAACCACCTGTTCATGATATTAATATATTTAGTATTTTTCAAAAATCAATTCCAGGAACACCAGGCCTCATAATATCATGTTTTTTGAGTGCCTGGCTTCGAAAATAACCCATATAATAATAAAAAGCAATGTAGGGAAAAACCATAGTCATTATAGTCAAATTATTACTTTTTATAGAACATGTATGATTTATATATATATTTATATCCTTAATCTATGGAGGTACATGAAAAATATTTAACTTTCATGAGTATACTCATATCTGGACCTTCCGATCCTAGAAATGATATATATGCACATATGAAATATTTAATAAAATAGCTGTAGAATATTTTTAATATGGGTGTTTTCACATTCTATTCTTTTTTAAAAAACATATTTCATATGGTAATTTTGCTTATGTGGATGATATATGATTTTCCTACTTATGAAATTATGTTTGGATAGAGCATGAATAAAAAACTATCCTATCCTATTTATATGAAGAATACATGATCCATAAGACATAAATATTTCCATAGGATTATATTTATAGGACATAAAATATTCCTTCCCATATATTATTCATATAGGAATAATACTTGAATGTTTAAAAATATCATGGAGATTGAAAATAAACCTTAGTGTATGCCTGGAACTGATGTGCTTAATGAATTGAAAGATATTAGTTTTTTTGGGAAAGGTCAGATGAAATCTAAAAATAGAAAGAAGATTTCCTCTGAATCTAATAACTATTGGAAGAAGAAATGTATCTTCTTTGAGATTCCTTATTTTACAACCAATTTTTCACATCATTATTTAGATTTAATGCACATTGAAAAATATATATGTGAAATTTTTCTTTCAATTCTTCGAAATTTGAAGTGGAAGACAAAAGATGATTTATGATCTTGGTCTGACTTGGTGGATTGTGGTATTTGACCAAAATTAAATCCTATGTGTATCAGTGATAATAAATGTAAAGTTTTATGTAATTATTATTTGATGAAACCTATAGAAAAAAATAAATTTCAATATGTACTAGATACTTTAACATTTTCTGATGGATATTAAAGAAAAATATCAAAATAGGTAAATGGAAGAGAGTTGAAGTTGAAATGTTTGAAGACGCATGATTACCAAATCCTTCTTCACAAGTTGATTCCAATATAAATTTTCATATACTTTCTAATAATGTAAGAGTGGTCATTATTTGATCATGAAATTTTTATAGAGATCATTGTGCTAAATTTATTCCAAGTATTTCTTATAAAAAATACAAGAAGAGGTACCAATAATTTTGTGTGATTTAGAGAAACTATTTCCTCTATTATTTTTCACATGCATGTTGCATATAACTATCCATATTCGAACTAAAATACTTCTTTTAGGATTGGTTTCTTTATGCTGGAAGTATCCAACTAAAATAAATATGTACACATTGATGTCTTATGTTGATAATAGGAATAATCTGGAAGGTTACATTATGAAATGTTACTTGGATCAAGAATATATAGATTTATTTTCAATGTATTTGTTTTATGTGAGCCAGATATGGAACTGATCAATACAAAATAAATAATATAAATGTGAGAAAATTGAAACTAGTTTTCCTTCACTTCCACAAATAGGAGGAATTCCTAGATCATATACATTGACTACATTAAACCTTTAAGAGAGGGTGTTGACACATTGTTTACTGAATGTACTTTTTTCAACGACTACATAAAATAATTAAATTGAACATTTATATGTTATATCATCCTATGAAATTGTATAGATGTGTTAAAATGTTTCTATATATTTTGTAGGGAATAAAAAAAATTATAAATAGAAATAATAATTCTTTATGTTTGAAAAATAGGGAGACTTTTCATAGAAAAGATTTTTCTTCTTGGTTATATTTGAAGGTAGAAGTATTAGTGAAATAAAATTAAAAAAATCAATATTCAATTAATATTAATATTTATTTATATTTTAGGTATTGAGTTTACTTACTGACTATGTCTTTGAGGAAATAAGGCCTTTGGATTTTTGGTGATAATTTAGTGTTTTGTGAATGAAAATAGATTGTGATAAATGGGTGAAAATTTATTTCATTGAATGAGAAATGAACATGAGAACACAACGTGATGGTGTTATGGTAACTACCACAACTGTCTATTATTTTAGTTCATCAGATTGTAGAACTTGATTTGAAAATGTATCTTATTATCAATCTATTAATAAAATACTAATTTTGGATTATTACTCTCATGGTTGAGTCATTATGATGAAATTAAAGTGGTTTAACTTAATGACAAGGCATGGAAAATTTATTGATGACTGAGGATTTTGAGTTATTGATATGACTCACATTCTTACTACTAATGAGCCATATATTTTAGCATCATTGGAAAAATAATTTTTTAATGTGAAAGATCATCTGAGAATTGAATTTTTTATAATCATTTATGTAACCCCAAGATATATTTTTGATGACGGTGGGGATGAAATTGACATCATAACTACCCCCATTGGTTTCAATCAATTTGATACTTATGATAAATCCAATTTTTCAATTATTAGAGTTGATTGTGAACATGAATTTGTGGTGGGTAATATATAGAATCATCCATATGTGTTCCTAGTTATTTTGGTTTATCTTGACTTGACTTATTTAGGTTGGTACTATACAAATTTATTTAATGTCGATTAAATATATTCTATATCCAACATGAACTTCATGTGTATTTTCAATATAAATTGGATGTAGTTTCATTGTGTTTAATTTTCTAATATTGAATTAAACTATATTATAACCTAAAAAACAAAAAAAAACTGATATAATCCAATTTGAAAAAAAAACGATTAATTGAACTGAGACATATTAAACCAATGAAATGATTGACCTAAAAAAATGGCCAAATGTCCTAAATAAAAATATGAAATGAACAAACTAAACCAAAAAATAGAAAAAGGAACTAATCAATTGACCATAGTGAACCAAATGAACTAAAACTAACTTTGATCAAATTTAAAATATAAGAAGAAATATATATATCATACACATACTAAACATGCTAATTAAAATATGTTTATTTTTCTATGAAATGTCTTTTATGTTTTTATATTCTTTTTGTTTATTATAATATGATTATGTTATGTAACTATGTATTATTTACTTGGCTTCACAATTGGTATTACTTAATTAGATCATGCCACATCTTATTTCCTATTTGGATTAAATATTAGTTATGAAATTTTTATTAAATTATTATTTGTTTTAAAATGAAGGAAATGAAAAACATTGAAGAGGTATAAAGAAAGATGATATCTGACAATAATCATCTCATGAAAGAAATGGTAATTCCAACTATGTTTCCTGATGTGATTATTCTACTTCATATATATATATATATATATCAAAAACATATAATTTCATGTCATTAATTTTGTTTTTTAATTTTAACCAGAAACCACCACTTAGGATAGAATTATTTTCTGACCAACCTAGTGGAAGTGGTGCTTGACCAAACAATGTGAGGGGGTGGTACTATATCCACTCACACCAATTTTCATACCTTTTTTTTGAAAAGTAATTTTTATTTTCAAAATTTTTTAGGAAAAGTGAGAAACCATGAGTCACATTGGGGAAAATAAAAATAGAACAAGATTGTAACTGAAACAAACCGCAAGCAAAGAGCATGAAATCAAACAACAAGAACATACCAGCACAACCACTACTAATCATAATAACCATACTCGTCACCACACCCGACACATGATTCCTCCACAATGGCTGATTCCCTTTCAGAAGATGGATTATACTACCTATAGAGATTATCACCTTGGTCCCGACTCCTCATTTGATTCAAAGAGGGATATCCCGGACAAGACTTCTTGGATATGCTATCTTTTTTGAAAGCAAGGATCACCCCATGATCTGGCTTAGATGAATCTCTGATATTCACCGGACACAGTAGATAAGAATAATACTTCCTCATTTTTCTTCTTGGGTTAGCCAAAAAAATTCCTACATCTTCATTCATCCTCTTTTCCCCACCTTTTACAATATCACTAAAGGACCAGGTGTCCAAGCCACTCAGGTTTTCTTTATCACCCCCAGGAATATACCCCCTCTTGTCAAAGTGAATCTCTGAAACAGGTTCCTTGAACCCCTTGTCATTGCACCTCGTCAGTTCAGGCATGTTTCATTCGATCACCAAAAGGAACCTAACTGCAACTCCATTTTTTTAGGAGTTTCTTTTACCTCCCCCTCTGCCGCTGTCCTAAGTTCATCTTCTTTTCCTTGAATTTTTTTTATTTCCCTGCTAGGAAGCTCCACCACCAGCATAGATAACTCCTCGTGACCCCACCCTTCATTCATTTGGTTCTCCCAGTAGCCCCAATCAACATCTCTGGACTCTACATGGTCAATAATCAAACCTGATTATGAGAGACCATCGAACCTGTTGCTCAGTTGAAGCAGAGCCCTCACTGGGAGAGTAGGACCCCCAACTTCTCTAGTCCTGACTGAGCTGGCCACATCCATGGAAAAAATAACCCCTCTCTTTCTCCCAATTGTACTCTCTCCTTCATATCTCCATTCCTATGTTGTTCTACATGATTCTCCTCACGATTGGAAATGACCTCATTCTGTAAACACAACCTAGAAGGCCCCTCCAAGTCCTGCCTCAGCCTTCTAAACACTCCAGACACCTTTGGGTTACCTATGGGAACCATTTATTCCATCGCAACAGGACCATGAGCGCTTACATCAGACACCTTGAGAACACCCTCTAAGACTTCCTGCTCCAACGAGCGTGGTGATTGAACCCCACCGCAACCATTTGAACCAAGATCCCTCTGTTCTGGACCAGTTCCCCTGTAAACCATATGTGCTTTACCTTTTTAAATTTCCTCCCTCATTGTTGAGACCTGAAAGCCCCCATGATGAGTCTCCCCTTTCTGGGTTGAAGGTCTCCTTCAGCAAACCTTCAGAGAGTGTCCCAGATGGTTGGATGATGAACAGAAGTCAGTCCAATTTTCATAAATCACCCTTTTATTGCATATATATTCCTATCCAATGATAATCCAAACAAAATCAAAAGGTAACCAGGATGCATCAACTTCTACATAGACCCGGGGATTAACTGGATGACACACTGCCTCCGTGCGGCTATCCGTACATAAGAACCTCCCGATGAGATTACCCAACATTTTGATAATAGACGTATTTTGAAAAGGTAATGGAAGGTTAGGTAAGCTAACCCAAACTACCACATAGGGAGAATTACGGTCCATATGAAAGTTGAAAGACCAACGTAGTAGGAAAAATTGAATCCCGTTGCAGCTACGAGGGGCCCTCGATATATTTAGAATTCCAATACTGTTACCACCATTTACATATGATCATCCTCATTTTTATTTTCCTTACACAATGATGGCTACCCCTCCCCATCCATATTATTATTTTCCACAGATGTCTATTATATATTATTTTTCTTCTACTTCATTCTCACCATAATTTTACATTCATAACCCTTTGACTTCTACTATGAAACATTATAAACCTCATGAGAAGACATTGGACCCCACTACAATGGTAAAGGTCGATGATCCTTCAGAGCCTAGGGATCCAGTAGTACCCACTGATCAACCAACCTCATATATATGTACAGAACCATATTAATCACTTTATCATATTTTTTTTTCATTATATGATATTTTGATATAATATATTTTTTATTTCATATATAGATTTCCACTAGGTGACATGGGCATAAATTCATGCGTGAAGTGTGGAACTACTACAAATAGATGGAAGTGGAGTATAACAAGGAAAAAAAATATTAGTAAAATAGGGTGGGAATGAAGGAGAATATTTCTAAATACATGAAATACCTCCACACATTAGGATAGACTATAAAGCCAAAACATGAGAGGAAGCAAGTTATTTTCTTTGAAACTTATGTTTAATTAGGTATAAATTTTGAAAATTCATACTTTTTATCATATTTTTCTTTAGTGATTTAGTTAAGGGGTAATAATTATCCATATATTCCAATATGAATGAATTTTCTTGAATGCTAAATTATTCCACATAATTCATAAATTTCTAGAATTTATCTTCAGGTATGTACACTTCAAGTATGAAGCTTTGATATTCATTCTACCCCTCTTTATTTCCAAAATATTTAAATGTTAGAATGTTAATGATTTATAATAAATCATTTACAATAATATTTTTACCCTATAATAGTTTTTATTAATCCTTGAATTTTTAACTTCTTTAGGGGTGATTTTTTCCTCTTGATGCAATACTTCTTAGGGCATCAACAACCAAATATTTATAGCTATTTGAACTTACTTGGAAGATGGAATCATGATTCCCAAGATGAATATAGAATATTTAGTCCCATACATGTCTCTTTTATGTGTTATATTAATAATACCTAATTATTTCAGATCATTCTTGAAGAATTACACACCTTCCTAGCCTATTTTATAATTTTTTGGTTGTTTATATGCTATGAATTAATTTTTAGTAAGTGGTTTCAGATCTAAATTCATAGCCTCAAATTCAAAATTTCTTCTTCACTAGTATCTTACCATAAATTTTAAATTTTAGTGGATCCATACACTTTATTTTATACCAATAAATGCAATTCCCTTCTATATATTATTTAATTTCTTCCTTAATCTATATACCAAAAACTAATTCAAGTGTGTCTTCTTCCACAAGGTCTTATTCATTGGTAGTTTCCTTCAAATATGAATTTACAATGTGTGTTTCTTATTTTAGAAACTCATAAAGGTTTTCATGTGAGACGACCTTCTCACAATACCTACCCTCCATTGAGGTGATGTCCATTAAGTACTCTATGGGAATGTACTCAGAAGTGAACACTAGGAAGCACACCCCCAACCACTCTTAGATAGCCCATAAGTAATCAAGAACTCCAACATTGTTCTCACACCATATAGTTTCCCAAGTCTCTATCCCTTTCAGTAACCCATTTATTTTTTTACACCTGATCTTCATAATTTTATTCCCATACTCAAGCATTTAATTCTATCTAGACATAATCAGAAACTTGTACCCACCTTTCTATAGAATGAATCCTATATGCTTCAATCTCATGTGTTTCATTATGCTAAGTCTGATGCATGTATGCATACACTAAAAACATTAATAACTCAAAGTAAACCTGAATTAGAGATTATGTGGGTATTCGTTAGGGATAATTATAGACTCAAACCGAAGTTTAAACTAGTACTAGATTTATATACCATGTAATTAAAAGTAATATAAATACAAGAAAAATCTAATTTAATTTTTTTTAATATTCTCTTCTTAAAACCTAGCCATTAATTTTGAGATAGAGAGACATTAACTACATGCTTTACACCACTTATTCAAGAGGTTGCTAACTAGTTAAAGGGGGCTTATAAATCCATTTAAGGAGATGGTGCCCTTAGTAATATAAAAAAACCAAAAATAAATAAATATGTAATATATTTTAAAGTTGTAACAAATTAAAGAATAGTGTAATTTTATATAAAAGGAATCCTTGAATAAAACCATATACCATGTTATAATAAAATTATAGTCATTTAAATTATTTATTCACAGATTAATGATTGGAAAACCAAAGGGATGTTCAAGTAAAACAATATAAAAAATGAAAAAAATAAAAAGGGTAAATGTTTATTTTCTACTTCCTTACCTCAGGACAATCTATATATCTCTTTTGATCCCCTCTATAATACTCACCAATACTTTGTTCATCACACTGACCTACAAGTTAACATAAATTATATAAACCCACTAATTTTTAAGTATATGATGTCAATATAAGGCTATTTATCCATATACCAAATGAAATAACATATATGAAAATATATGTATACATATATCATAAAATTATATGATCTGGAATCCAACCTAATGGTTTATTCATACCTCATTTGATAAGTGACACTTTACATTTTTAAACCATCATATAATTATCGTGTCTACAACTCATCCATCTACATGATCATGTACCACTAAAGAATATTTGATGGAATAATTAACAAATAGTCTAAATCATATAAATCTTGTATGAAACCTTTTCCATCCCATTCATAAGGAACAATTAAGTGGTTTAAATCTATTCTAAAAAAAATTCAACATCCAGAATATCACTACACCAATAATAAATCTCTAAGTTAGGATCTCCCCATCCCATAATAAATATATTAATGAGATTATCACATAATCAATAATGAATATATTGGTTATAATCCCACCATAATCAATTACAAGTCCATTAAATTGGAAGGAATCTCTCCCAACTAATAATAAACATTCTGATTTAAATCTCCCATAACCCACAACCAATGTTTGTATAGTTATCCTTCCCAAAAAATTTAAACCACATAATAAAAGGATGTTTATTTTCAATAAAAAATCACCCATATATAAAATTGAGTGGTAAAAATATTTTCTAAATAATCCCATATCACAAAAATAATTAACTATTAGAAATTTATGGAAATTAAATTTACTTCTTGAAAAACATTATCTACTCTTCTAAGAAAACTTCTAAAACATATAACTTCATAAAAAACATTCAATTCCACCTATAAAATAAAATTATGAACATCCATATAATAAACATCTTTATTCCCACTAATAGTTATTTTTTTTGAAACCTCTAAATATCTAAAGAAACTAAAATTCCTCATTATTTTACATCTTTAATGATTTTATGTGGATCCCAAGTGTCTGGTAACCATCCTCTTCACCTTTCGATTTTCCATGTATTTTAATATCATCATATATGTCATTATAAAAAACTCTAACTACTATGTCATAAAACCCACCACATTAAACACTTGTTACAATTTTATACCCTCTTAGAATTTTTTAATAATAATACTAAAAATAACATTCCCCCTTTTAGAAATAATTTATTAATAGCCAAGTATGGATTTATAATGAATTATACTCAGTCATCCTTTTCATATAAAATGAAATGTTATTCTTGTACATAAATTTCATTTAATTATATCCCCTTTTACATAGAATTTATTAGTGGTATATATTCTTATCTCAACTCTCCCTTCATTTCGGTTTGATTGATTATAATTTCTCATAGTTGGGGATGATACAATATATTTCTCTGAAATTTAATTCAATTGGTATTAGATATTAATTGTCAAAAAAATATTGATTATAATGAATATTTTTTTAAAAAAATACATTATTATTTAAAAATGGTTTTATACATTCAATTTTACTAGAGATGGGGGTATTTAATATTGAAGGATGTGTTCCTTTAGAAAAATTGTTTTTCTCAAGAAGAAAGAATAAATATGGAAGTTTTATAAATGAACAGGCATAATAATAGATTATAAGTTTTTTACTTTGTTGATTTTAAATTTTAATATCTATTTTGTAACTACATAGTTCATTTATCTTTTCAAAAATGTTATTTGGAGGACCTTGATTAGTAGGAAGCATACATCTTTGGTCCAAACAATCATTTTCACTAGGTATAAAGAGATGAGCACCATGGGATAGTGCATTTTCAACTAGGGAAGAGTATTGTAACTAATAGATATTGGACCACTTTAGGGGCCTATTTTGGTAGCACCGAGTTGGAAAATTCCCATGAATAGGTAGAGCATGCTCATAAATAGGTGGAATATTCCAAAAAAAATAGCCATGTTGGAGTGTGAACTAATTCAAAATGCCAACAATGAATTTATGAATGTTATGGAAGCCTTATGTCCATTACTTCTACTAGATAAATCCATGATTTTTGGTACATAAATATCAATAATGAATTCATTATATTATGGAACATGATATGATAGTGACGGTCTTAGTGGTGTTTGGGGAGATGAATTTCTTGGATATGGTGATAGTGAGGATAATGGTGTGGATGATGGTGGGGATGATGGTGAAGATAATAGTGAGGATGATGGTGTGGATGATGGTGAGGATTATGGTGAGGATGAAAATGATGATGACAGTGATGATGGTAATGATGATGATAATAGTGATGAGAGAGAGAGAGAGAGAGATCCTTAACATTTTTATTGATATTTGTGACACATGATTCTTGATGATTGCATGAAAATTCATATATATGATGTTTGAAATGTGTTTTGTCATTGGTTGAATGCATTAATTAGTTTCTCAAATTTTATTTATTGGATGAAAATGGTTTTAGTGTTTGTAGGTGCATGTGTTTGGGTTTCTTGAATTTTATATATTGGTTTTCTATCGTTTGGTGTTTACAGGTAGAGATTTTTTTTGCTGGTTTTGGCCAAGGTTGGGGATGCTAGCTACCAAGGTAATGGTAGGCTATACAAAGGTTTTTTAAAAACCATTAGTATAGACCTATATTAGTTGTTTAATTAAATAGTGTGGTAGATGGCTGCCAAGGAAAGGTAAGGCTATACCTAAAGTTTTCAAAAATATTTGTATTGACCTATACCAATGGTTTAATGAAACTATTTATATAGTGTAAATATAGGTGATATACACAATCTATTTACAGAGAACTATTGGTATTGGTTAATACCCATGGAAATATTCCCAACAACTTGGAAAACCATTAATATAGCCTATACTAATGTTTTTATGGCCTATAACAATGGTTCAAAACCACTGGTATTTCTTCTGTTTCTAGCAGTTCTTCTGTGTGATTAATCATGAGCCTTATATTTTATGATATCGTGCTATACATTTGACTCACATGTTATGTTTCATTATCATTTTTATTCTATAACTAGGAGTTTTATCTCACCCCTTTATTTTATGTTTTTTTCCAAGTTATCTTATGAAGTTTTAGGATCTAAAATGGATTTAGTAGCTCATTATGGAGAATATAACAAAGATGTCATTTTTTAGTTCTTTTTTAATGTATTATGAACCCAATCTTCCAAATAAACTTGGAGTTATGATCTTTAAGTTTTAAATATTGTATATTTTTTCTAAAAATAATTTATAAATATGTTTAAATGGCTTTGGTAACTTTAAATATATTTTAGGCATAAAGTAAAAAAATAAAAAGTGTCCTACCTCATTTGAGATTTTAAGCCCTTTATTATTATTTATTCAATACATGTTTTTCATCACCATAATGTGTGATCCTTTTTTCCATTTGAATTCTCTATTCATCATTTCAAACTCTTTTATAAAAAATTCCACAAACAAGAAGAATTTATTCTTTATTATGAAAATAGATATAGATGTATATTAATCCTTTTATTTTTTTCAAATGGAAGGCAAATGATGAATTTTATGAAATTATCCTTTTCAATAAAGAATTATATGGATATTTATATTTCTCAATAACATATTTCTATAACGTTCTCATTAATTCACATTAAAACTTTCATTACTTTTTTAGTTATTATCCACATTAATGTTATCTAATAATGATAAAGGCATGAAAAAAATATAAGATTCTATAATCCTTCATTCCCTATCATCACCACTGTTTCATATGATCACTATGTCACCAAGATAAGTAAATTACACCAATATGAAAATAATTTATTCTTATATTAGATAATTCTGTGATATCAGAGAGGGAATCAAAATTGTTTGACCTATGAATCAACACATGAGAACATTATTTATACCCAACCTAAGAAAAAAAATACCATTATGGACACATCAATGATATTATATTTTTTATATGAGATATTTTTTAAAAGACATAAATATTTATTCCCGTAGGTTGAATATTTATTTATGAATAAATATTGATTATTTTAAAAAATATCAAGTGGATCATAAAATCTCCAACATTAAACCCAAGGGAAAACACCATTCCCTAATACCAATGAACAAATAAATAATTTTTCAAGGTTTTTATACTAATTTTAAATTACTATTTTACCATTTGAAGGTATACGGGGCTCCAAAACTAAAAAATAAACAATGTTTCAATTAGGAGAAAATGTGGGTCACTACATCCTTCACAAATTTACACAATTTTATCTATAAAAATAAAAAAACTAGAACTAATAATAGTTAATCTTATAAAACTAACTCAAAAATACAATAACCCATACATTCATATATTAAATCTATACCTAGTGTTCACTGCTCGAAGAAAACTTAGATACAACCATATAGAGAATGGGTTATACTCTTTCACCATACACACTTGTAAATTTTTTCACTGAGCTACTGATGCATTATATGTTCCATTAACTCAATATTTATTCAAATAATTACCATATTCGAAGCATAGTATTTATTAATGTAATTTTTATCAAACCTCAACACCCATTACCATTTTATCACATAAGTTTTTTCAAATAAAAATAATGATACATATTCACTAACCTCCAATGTCTACTATCAAATAGTTCATCACTAAGTATAAAAAATCTGGGAGTGATACAATCCATACCTTTAAGAACCTCCATGATGTTTTTTTATATAGAAATATACCATCAAAAAAAGATTTCTTAACTATGCTGAATATGAATATTCTATACTGACTCTAGGATAACCACTTGGTATCATATTCTCTATTTTCTATTAAAACTTTTCATCATCTATCATCAATAATGAATACACACCAATGTCCCTAGATAATGGAATAATCTCAATACATTCATCCTATCTCAATACATTCCTTAAAAAGTAGTGGGAATGACACTTATACATGATGACCAATAAAAATGATCTCACTCTCTACCAAAACAACCCAGTTTTGTTGTGTTTCTATTTTATGAAAGCTACCGACAAGAACTTCATGAAATAATTCTAAGATATATAAGGTACCCAACCACATTCCAAAACTCATTGGTGAACTATTTCTCTATAATCCAAAGTGGATGGTATTGACCATCCTAATAACCTCCCTCTTTTGAATCCAGAATGCAGGATAATTCCCACCAAGCTCAAGTGACTAAAGACAAAACCATTATGAAACATACTATATCATATAGATTAATAAACATTGGGAACAACTAAATACTTGGTTGGATGTACTCCCTCATGGAACATACTTCAATAGGGATAATAATTTCTTAATTACAATATATCTACTCAAAATGTGTACTAAGGGAAAATAAAAATCTACTTAGGTAATTGGATAATGTGGTTTCATCATTCAAGAATAATCCTTCTGGTCTAATGTATGAAAAAATCTGATCATGTTGGACCACTCAATAAATTACGTCATGGAGGTGGGAGTTTACCTATATTCTCAACTTTACAACACCCTAAAATGATATTAATAGGAAATCAATCCTTGTTACAGGTTATACTACAATGAATCATCATCAATATGAAGAAATTATATAGTGACCCATATATTTTTTACATAAATATTAAATCTTATTAGATAATGTTAATTACATAACATCATTATCCATGCTAAAATTGTAAATTCTTTGTAGCATTGGAGACCAGATATATAAAAAAATTATTTCATGAAAGAGCTTTAATATATCCCATAAATTTCTTCTCACATTAAAACCCTCATTGAATTACCCTACCTAAAAACTTTCTTCATAACCTAGTTAAAGGAAACATAATAAAGGGTTAGCTTAGATTCTCAGTAATTTTAAACAAGATATATATCAATCTGTGATCATATACAAGCATAAGATAAGAATTAGTTTATGAGATCATGACCATAACCTAAAAAGTTCATTCCCAATTTTTCATAGATCATAAACATGATTCAAGGAATAAAACATTAGTATTTTATAAGATTGGTTAATCATTAAAAATAAATAATGATACATGATTTTAAATCATGAGCATAAAAAAATGATAAAAGAGTGTGACACCATCATAGGTGTAGAAATCATATCATATGTCAAGGTTAACTACTAAGACCTTCATATAATCATGGATCAGGAATCAGAACTTGTTCCCCATGTCATAGTGGATTAGAAATCACCACCTGTTTTACATATCATAGAGGATCATACATCCCTAACTATTTCCTAGAGTGGATCAAGCACATCTACACATTTTCTATAATTATCAAATAAGATAAAAGGATTTACCTAGTGCATTGGAGGGTTATAATATACCCAACCCTCACATACTTAAAATAGTATATATGTGTTCCATAATATAATAAACTATTCATTAATTCATCATAAACCATGGAAATAAAATGGTTTTACTAAATATTACATCATTTAATCATTGTATAAACTGTGGAAAAGAAATATGTTTCATAAATATTTCATCACAATTTAATTAACCCATGGAAATGAAACAAGTTTTATAAAATAAAACATAAATAATAATCAACATAATCCATCTAGATAAATAAAGTGGATGTTATCAAAATATGATATCCTTAGTGAAGTACAACAATATTAAAGGATGTTAACACAAATTCAAAATTCTCTAAAAATATCATTCTAACATTTCTTTGAAAACATGAGATATTATCCCTCTCCTTTGATAAAAATTTAACTAAAAATTCCAATACTATTTAGAAAATAGTTTTTTTAAGTCAAACATGGAAACTTGAAAATGAATATTTAAATAAAATAAAAATCAGGATGGTAGGAAAACCTACTTATGCTATATACATTAAAATAAAATATTCATTTCACACTTTTAAAAAAATAAAAAATAACTAGTTTGGAAAACATTTAAAAATATTTATTCTTAATAAATTATAAATAATGTAAAAGTTAGTTAAAAATTCCTTTTTAAATATATTTCATTTATAGGTTTTAATTTCTATAAAATAATTTTTAATAGTTTGGAAATGGGAGAAATAGTTCATCGACCAAACAAGAAATAAGGTCGATTTTTCTTTAAAAACATTTTTTTGACTATTTTAAATAGGAAAAGAGACAAAGATTGTATTAATAAGTAAAAAATTAAAAAATAACCATATTAAAAAAAATATATGGGGTTTTAGGGATAAGATCTATAAAATTTCCTTTAAAGTAAATTTAGCATAAATAATCTGAAAAATAAATGAGATTGTAACACAAACCCCTTACTGCTTTAGTAAGATTGAATCACAACCCCGTATAAAAGAAATAACTTCAAATTATTTTTTTATAAAATTAATTTAAAGAGTTTAATTATATAAAAAATCAAATTTATAGTATACACATCTCATAAACATAAATTGGTGTATTGCATCAATGTGTTTTAATAAAAATATATTGAGATGAAGAACTGTTACAAATTTTGTAATATATGAATCAAAATATAATGAAAGAGACAACCTTAGATGGATTTTTATGTCCAAATAATTTTAATGAGAAGAATCATAAATGTTTTTCTTGGTAATTATATACACTATACATAATAATCAAGTGGTGAATATGGAATTTGTTTCATAGAAATAAAAGCGAGACAAGAAACCCTTACCTCATGTCTTGTCTTGCTCCATACATGTAAAAACTTCTAAATAATAAATATAGTTTTATTATAAATCTATTTTAGATCTATAATAAAATATATTATACCATACATGATTTATCTATAATATCATATCACCCATTTATTAATAATTCTTTATTAAAATCAATATTCTTAGTGATAATTGCTTCATTTTTCATGCATGTTTTGGGTCGATAGTCCCAATCCTTATAATTTTATCCGGGTTAAATAATATATGGAATGTTAATCATGTAATGATTATAATATTTAATAATTATATACATTTTGTAAACTATTAATTTAAATCAGTTATGAAAAATTAATTATATAAATTCATGGAGATGGTAGTCCATACGTACCCACAAGTGATGTTTCCATTTTTCGATAGATATAATTAAAGAAAATTAAATAATAAATCACATTTAAGGAACAAAAATATTATCATAAATATCATATATATTCAATAAATACATCATTATAACCATCAATGTGAAGTGGTGATGAAAAACAAAACACATCACTTTATGGAGGTGGTTGTCCACACGTATGTATGAGAGATGTTTTATTTTTCCATAGGATGGAATAGAGGTTGATAATGGTTATTCCATAATCATAATAACAATTAACTAAATTTGATGTACTCAATTAATTATTTTATAATTAATTCCATTAGTTTAGAGGAGTTATAATAAGAAATACAATTGAAATTACTTGGTTAAGAGTTATAACTCTTCATTGAGAAACCTATTTTGGATTACACCATAATCCATGAAAGGGTGGTATTTTGAAAATAAAAAAATCTCTAGGATGTGTATAAGGAATATATAATGGTATTATAGTGGATTTTTAGGATATATAATTTTCAAACATTATAAATATAGGAGGATATGAGATTCCCATTTATAATTGATGGAAAGGACATACTTGGAATTACATAAAAGAGTAAATAATATGAATATTATAATCACGTCAATTGGTAATAGGGAACTAAAAATTCAAATATAATATATAATACTATCAAAATAAAATAAAAAAATCATATTTTTAAAAGTGTTAGATTCATTCTAAGTGTTATCTTCTAGTTGAACCACTTTAAACCCATTTTAACACTAACCATGATAAGTTAACTTTTTTACCATGAAAAATTAACTGTACGGACAAAGATAAAAGAGGACTTATAAAAAAATTTGGAAATGTTGAATAATAATTTGGAATTAATTTTATTATATTCAATTTCTATATATAAAAGGAATTACATTTAACATAAGAACACAAAACATAAAAAAAATTAGTTTTTAGGAGAATACATTTTTTAAGATTAAAAATCATTTCCCCTTGAAATAAAGTAATAATACCATTTAAATTATTTTTTGGTTAAATAAAAAAAAGGTATTTAGACTTTTTTATAAAGATAAAAATGATTGGAATATTCTAACTAGTCCATTAAATGTAAATACCAATTTTTTTTTATTTTGAATAAAATATAACTTATCTTCACAAAAGTCAAGTTTTGGTTACCAATCTCAAAATAATTATAGAAAATAAATTATTTAACTTCATAAAAATATATTAGGTTGAATACCAATCATACAATAGGATACAGAGAAGTTTTAGAGATATTTTCACGCTTTAACCCATAGTTTTTTTTTCCAGTTTTACCTCTTTTACCAAGGTGATGAATCTTTACCATGGTACTATTCATAATGAAAAAATTATGTTTACCCAATTATATTATATTCAATAATAATGATTCCAAATATTAAATCCATTTTAAAAGATTAAATTTATATAATTGGTATAAATTAACTTTAAAATAATCACACAAAATGGAAAGAAAACCATTTTTAGAAAAAATACATTTTAAGAATAAAAATCAAATTATTTTTATTCCATTCCTAGTAAAACCCATAAAAAGGATGTAAAATATTTTTATTGAATATATAATCTATACATTTCATTAAAAATATTATTGAAATTTTAATTAATTAATTAATTTATAAAAAACACATCACTCACATAAAAATAGTTTTTATAAAAGTTTATGAAGTTGAAAAATGAACTTATGAAAAAACCAAGTGTAATGATAATTATTTTTTAATTATTTATATTAAACATAAAAAATTATACCTATGTTAATTTAATACTGAATTAAAAACATAATGGTTATTTAAATTACTTTATTCAATGAAAAGAAATGAGAGTTTTATAAAAATTGATATATTTAATTATTCACTAATAAATCAATTATTTTAGAGAAATACAAAAAAACCACTCTACGATAAATTTGATATTCCCAATCCAAAAATGATTTCTATTTTTTCCAATATAATTTTTAAAATTCGTATAAATTAATTATAATATTCCCAAAAAAATATAAAAATCTATTTTTGAAGAAGAAATATTTTTGAAGAAAACATATTTTTGAAACATAAAATGTCGTTACTAAAAATTGATTACTTATATGTTATGCCTTAATAGATACATTTGACTTTAGTAAGAAATTTCTATGTATATTTCATAATGTGGTTAATCCTATTCATTCCCATTAATTTAATGACTATGTTATAGTGTATCAAGTTTTGTTTTAATCTTAGTGATGCATGTCAAGCAAGGTGTCAAACACTTTAAATTAATTTTAAGATAAATATATTCTAATATATCAGGGTGTTACATTCTACCCCCACCCCCCAGAATAATTTTTCCGTCACATATTTTATCTTGGTAATGAAAGGTTACTATTTTAAAATACCATTATTGAAATTTCACATTTTACCAAGGGATAATAAAATATCCTTTAAAAAAAGGGAAGTGGGTGACATGAAGGTTACATGAAATAACACATAATCGAGTTTCTAGATGATGATAAAATTAGGGGGAAGTTAAAATATAGACATGGAGGAGAAAATAACATCCCTAAACTATTAGAGAGTTATATAAAATATCGTCTTGAGAATGTTAATGACCACATGATCATAAATAACTAAGGAGTTAAAACAACATTAATTCATAAAAAATAAAGGTATAAGAATGGAATTTTTTGAAGAAAATTTTCTTAGAGTTGAGGAATTCATTTACAATAATGATAAAGAAAATTAGAAAATATACTTACTTTAATTTTTTCTATTTCAGAAGCATGGTTTCATCTTTTGGTTGTGCTCTGATAAATATATACTTCCTATCTTACTCTAAGAAACAAATATTCACAATGAATTTATCGTGGTTGAAGCATTAAAATTAAGTTTCAATAGATTATATGATCCATAAAAAATGACTTTTCATTCATTCTATCTATAAATATTTACCAAAATAAAAATGGTTAGAACAAGATATCCAATATGGATTGTGACATCCCTCAATATGAAACTATATTACATGAAATATCAGGTTGGTTACTAGACCTCAAGTGAACCTCCCCGTATTCCATAAGCTGTTGAATAGCTGTAGGGATGTAGAGGACATAGTGGGGAGACTATACCACATGGTACTAAGTTCTGATACAATGTAAATAAAAAATATCAAAGTAATAGAAAATAGGTGAAACAATTCATCATAGTGGATATACCAAATAATAAAAGTCAACTAAATAATCCAATAATAAATAAATGATGATGTAATGACAAACTAGAATATATCTAAATGTTAAATTGAAAGTAAAATAGATAAAATACCATTATGACATAAATAAATTCAAATACCCCGGTCCCAAACCCCATATATGTCCTATCTCCATGCTCCAACTCATACAACAAGAAAAAATCAGAAAGTGGATCCTTTTTCCTCTACCAAACCTGCATTCATATAATCTCCTTAGAAACCAAATGGTATCCCGAATAGGGTTTGAGTAAAAAATTATAGGTCGAAACCACCTTGTCTATAAAAACCAATGTGATAATAAGTGCATGTAATAAAGTGATAATCAAGAGTATTAATTAATCAATTAATATGATACAACAATCAACCTACTTTGACACCATGTTGGAATATTTTTGATCATGTAGCATAACCATGACAACCGTAACCACAATTCCATGGCATAATTAAATATCTGGGTCAATCCCTATAAGAATTGCAACATAACCAGGCTAAGACCTTTATATAACCATTTCAGTATATTTGGGAAAATCCGTTTATATAAAAATTTATCATCAATGAAAAAAATCCCTTTATATAAGAATTTCAACATCATCAAGCAAAGCCCTTTATATAATAATTTCAGCATCACCGGTAAAAGACCTTTATATAAGAAGTTCAACATCAATGGGTACAGAACTTGATATAAGTATTTTAGTATAAATCACAACAAGAGTCATAATAGACAAAATAAAAAAACATAACATCAAAATCCATAATGTATAAATTATCCAATTAGCATTTTTATTTCAATTATCCATTCATTTAATAAAATATACTTAAATATATTATCTTTCCAATTTCCACACCAATTTTATAACAAATTATCACTAGGAATTCAATAAAAAAGGAATATATATTCTAACATGAATCTTTATCATGAAATCACATGATATTTCATGTAATGATAAATCATATTTTTAATCCATTAGCTAGTTCCTATATTATTCTAAGGAAGGATCACCATAGGGTAGCTCCAAGCTAGGTTTCAGCAACATTAGATCTAAAGGGATCCAATGAATAGTACAAAAACATATTATCATCACCCATTATTTTTTTGTTAATGCACATATCATATCAGCGCAATCAAAAAATATTTTACATATTTGAAAAAATAGAAACATACTATAGTTCTTTGTTCTAGACTACCTACCTTTATCTAATGATTAAAGAAAAGCTCTCGACTAGGAATGCCAATAAAGAAAGAAGTTAAAAGAGATCACAAGGAAAAACCTATATTACCCATGATCCAAACTCTGTTCAATATAAGTTAATAGATTAAACCACAATAATAGATAATAAGAAGAATAAAAGGGGAAATAAAAGAAGATGAACTCACTAGAGAATAAATTATTTATTGGGACATCTGTATGGGAAGAAATTCCTCTAAAATTTCTTGGAGTCTCTTTAAGGTTTCATAGAGAGAGAGAGACCTACATGGTGCATTGAAAATAAATCAATTACACAATGTGGTTCAAAATTGGTGGTTATGAGATATGCATGATGTGAAACCCCATCCTGACATGAAATTCCAGATTTATAGGATATGATGAAAAACACATCACCTTGGATTAAAAAACCCTAATTATCCATTTCACAACATGAACTAGTTTCATAATGTGTAAATTTTTACACCCCAAACCAGTTTATGGCTTCTTCCAAGAAATAGTTTCACGTCATCTAACATATTCACTAGGAGAAAGTTTCTAGAAAACAAATCTTGCCTCATATTATATAGAATGAAAAACCACCAATGAAGCCTTATAAACTCATATTGAACCCTCATATTCCCTTGACACATTTATACTTAGACTCCACTTATTCAAAAAAACATACATCCATAACCTTTAGGCAATTTTCCCTAAAAAATACCTCTATCTACAAAAAGGGACTCGAACCCCATGGTTTAAAGAAGAAGGAAAAACCAAATAAAAGAGGTTCAAAAAATCTCAAAAGGGGTGTATTTAGAAAAAAATGGATCTTAAAACCTCTCCACCATATAAATCCTTGTCCATAAGCTACTACAAGAATAACCGTAGGGTATCTATGAACATGTATGATAATTGTGATCACATATCATATTCCCTCTCCAAGGTATCCTCTTGAACATTCCCATGCTACCAAGACATTTGAACTAGAGTTATAGTCCTCCACTAAAGATAATTATCACTATGTTCCATAATCCATATTATATTCTCCTTAAAAGAAAAATTTACACCAAGCTCGAAGTCATCAATGTACATCACATGAGAATGGTCTAGATGATATCTTTGAAGCTATGATTTGTGTAAAATGTCATGCATATAAATATAATGATATGGAAGGTCTAATCAACATTCCATTGATATGCCCCTTTCTAATATATCCAATGGAATTAAAAACTTAAGCCCTAACTTTTCATATTTCTTGATACAATATTTACCCAACCTAGGCGACACTTGAATGAATACATGATGAAAAACTCAAAATCTAGAGGGCATATCTGATGGTCAGCATAATATTTCTGCCTATTTTGTGTGGTCACCAACCACATTCTGGTCTACTAAACTTACTCAGACATCCCCTACATGAGACTAGGTCCAACAAGTGCTAACTAATCTTCATCCATCCAAAAGAGAGGTGAATGACATGACCTTCCATGTAGAGAATCTAAAGGTATCACTTGAATCAATTCATAGAAGATGTTATTATAAGAAAACACCAAAAGTTATAAATTCCTCTCCCTTGAACCTCCAAAATCCAAAAAAAAGACTCATAATATATCCTACAAAATATAAATAGTGTGTTCCAATTTTTCATCAGTCTATGGATGGTAGGACATACTCAGAAGAAAATGTGATCCTAGGGCCTTTTGGAGACCCTTTCTGAATAGAGATGTGTAAAAATGATCTCTATCATAAACATTTCTCTTTAAAACACCATGCAATAAAACTATCTCCAGCACGTTAAGAATACCCTAATCATCAATAGTGAAGGTCTTCCTGCTAGGAAAGAAGTGGTATACCTTCATCATTCGATCTAAAATCACCCATAATAATATATTATAATGTGGGGTCTTAGGTAATCCTGTCACAAAATCCATAGTGAAATCATCCCATTTCCATTCCAGAATGGGAAGAGGCTACAACAACCCAATAGGCCTATGATGGACAACCTTCACCTACTGACAGGTGAAACATATTGCTGAAAATCCCACTACCTCCTTCATCATTCCCAAACTCTATTATTGTTTATAGATATCATGATACATCCTTTTCATCCATAAATATACTGCTTATATAGAAGCATGGAAATTTCTCACCATCACCTCACACGATCCCATAGGAACCCATACTCATCCATGGATAAGTAGAACATCGCTGCTACTAATAGACCATCATAATGGCTCCCCACCATATAAGATGTATATCAGAGCTAATCTATCTAGATTAGATAACTGATTTATCTTGATCTGGCCAAGAATCATGGGTATAACCGATGTCTAAGTCAGAGAAAAATTTCCATGGGACTTTTGAACATCCAAATGCATGTATGTAAAGAGAACCATCATCCTCCACTCATCATAAGACTCCCATACTACCTCTATCTTCATCTTACTGGTCAAGGAGTCGATAATGAAATTTACATTTCCTATCATATAATCTAACTCAATAGAAAAATACTATAGGTACTCAACCTTCATCCTCTTCTAAAGGTTTAGTTCCTATTAAGAAAATATTTACCAAAGGTTCTTATAGTCTATGTACACCAAAAACCTATCATCCAAAATATATTTTCTCTAGAATCCCAGGTCATGTACCACAATAGCTAACTATTAATAATAGGTAGGAGAGTCCCTGTTAGGAAATCTTATGTGTCTAGATCGATAAGTAACCGATCGGTCTTCATTCATCATAACTACTTTGAGTCCAACTCCGAATGCATCACTATAAACGACATATTCCTTAACCAGAATAGCTAAGGTGAGGATCAGTACTGAGGTTAACCTTCTCTTTAGCTCCTAAAAATATCTCTCATGAGCATCTTAAAAAACAAATTTCACTGATTTCTTGGTCAGTAAATCTTTGGTGCTCCCAGATGGGATAAGTCCTATATAAAATGAAAATAATAACCAGCTAAACCTAGAAACTCTAAATCTTGAAGAAATTATTAGGCCAATACCGACATACAAAAGTTGTAAACTTATCTAGGTCCAATAACACTCCAACCTCTAAGATTAAATAACCACAAAAGTTCACTTTATCAATATAAAAATTTCATTTGGTTATCTTTTCATAAACACGACTCCTCTCAATGTACTCAGGACAATGTCAAGATGTTGGGAATGATTATCTGTTGATTGGGAGTACACTAAGATTTCATCGACAAAAACCACCATAAACTAATATAGAAAAGGATGAAAGTTATAATTCATCAATTCCATGAATACCATTAGTGTGTTCATCAAACAAAATGAAATCACTACAAACTCATACAAGTCATACCTTCCCCTAAAATAAGTACAAGGAATGTATGATGGTTTCACTCTCAACTGACGATACCCTAATCTCAAGTCATTCTTAAGGAAAATTTAGACACCTCTTAGATGATCATATAGATCATCGATGCTTGGTAGGGGGCACAAGTTTTTACCATCATCAAGTTCAATCTTCAATGGTCCAAAAACAAGCACAAGGTCCTATCAGCCTTCTTTGAGAAAATAGATGGGGAACCCCATAGTAATGTACTAGGATATATGAAACCCTTAGATTCTAGATCATCCAATTAAACTTTCAATTCCATATCTCTGAAAGTTTCATCATGTAAGTTGGAATAGAAACTTACTCTTCTCATGGAACAAACTTGATTGTGAACCAGATCTCCCACTTGAGTGGAAATCCATAGAACTCATCCAGAAAATTGTCTACCATTGGAAGAAAAATAACCTGCTGTGTTCCTCCATCATCTATAGAAATATCTTCTATCTGAGTTGTAATACAATGTAATATGTAATAAATTGGTCCTTGTTAAACAACCTGAAGATCCCACTCACCCTAGTGAAAATAGCTGCCTTCTTCTGGAGATAAAAAGGTAAATATCCTATGATAACAATCGATATGATCATGGTATAGAAATAGACAATCCATGATGAGAATAAAATCAAAACCTGTCATTTCAAGCATAAAAGGTTCCCAAAATAAATGATAACCACCAATTTCTAGATAACATGCCTTGAAACATTTTCTGTTCTCTGACCACACTCCAAATAGTATATTGATGGTTAAAACACCATTGAATATTTCCAAAACCAAGCCCAAACCATTTGAAATAAGGGTAGATATAAAGGAATATGATTCTCCTATATCAAACAAAAGGCGATAAAGAGTATATGATATAAGAATCATACCCTTGACAGTATAAGGTCATATATCCAAACTTTTCAGAGTAGACTACATAGAGTGCGGTTGACTTACCCCTATTCCTGGGGTTCCAGTCCGACTCCCCTGTGTTGTTCCATCTACTTTGTAGTGCCACACCTGTACTAAGGTACTGTGTACCCTTACTATACCTAAATTTCCATCGTAACTCCATCCACCAGTCTACTGAGGGGTAGTGGTGTCCTTCCTATACTGTTGGTACCTAATCTGATCACTTACCACTACTTTACTGCTTAATTCCCCTACCAAACCTCTATTGGTGACCCAAAATCCCCCAAGAATGACAATACAAATTAGGGTATAGACACAGAGGACTTTTATGACCAAAGTTTCCACATTGATAGTGCTATAATGGAACAAGGTCCTAACATGGCTTCCCACTACCATTGTTTCTCTTCCCACTGTTTCTTTCATGATAACTATTATAACCATTATTTTCACCAATAAAAGAAGAGATCATAGTACACCTTATTAAAACAACAAAACTACTAATCGAGACCTCTATCAGATTTCCTTCCACCATGAGCTCCTAATTCATTATATCCAAAAAGTTACTCAAGTGAAATATTTTTACCTATAAAACAATCTCATAGAAAATCCCATCCTTTAAATACCTCACCATGAAAATCTCACCCACTACTAAAAATAGCACAAAGCACTATAATTCGGTGAGAAATATATCATATTATATCACTAATATGCTCTCATATGTTAGTTTCATGAAGTCATGGGCCTTCTAATCCCTCAATGTTTTAATATAGAAGTGACTCATAAAATTTTCCATAATTTCCTTCTAAGAAGACTCCTATTTCCAGCCTACTTTCTCTATATTGTCCAACAAATACTTGGATGGATGAAAAATCATGTATGTAGAAAGATTAACCCTCATCTATATGGGTGCCTCAAGGTGATTGAATATCATCTCGGATGACCTAATCCAGAACTTGGCTTCCTGGGGGCCTCCCTCCCAAGTAAACGTAGGCAGATTATATAGTTGAAACTCTCTGGTCAGCTCAGACATCTAAGGAATGGTGAAAGAAGTCTCCATTTTCATAGATTGCATGACCTTATAAAGCTATCATGAAGATGAACATCCATATATCATCAAGATCTATAGGAAGGTCTAGTTCAACTATGTTATAAGGATGATGATTATCTCTCTCTTATCACACAATTTAAAGATGATGAAGAGGCATTTTATCTATAATACAAACACACTCCTTAGAAGACAAGATAATAACAAGTTCAAACTCAACTTGTGATAAAAAAAGAGAACCAATTTATCATTGTATCTCTAATCATAGATTAAAAAGCAAAATTGCATGACATAATAGTTCTTTAGTTTCATGTATCAGATATAAGAGGGATCAAATTTCACAATTCATACCATAAATATATCACTTAAAATAAATATATCCCTATCATGAACACTGATTTTCAAGATATATACCCATGTTCCTATCATGATGCATTTATACTCATATGATGCCAAACTATTCCATGAGTATAAATATTAAGAAATAATAACAACACGTGATATTTGAAAAATCCAAGGTGAAATAATATCAACCATAAAAAGTGAACATCCTAAAAAAAAACCCATCCAAGGGAACTTGGATTTTCCCCATATATGGGTTAGATAATCCCACTCATAAGATAATTACCAATTCCTAACACATCCATGTATCCTTTCTAACTTTCCTAAATAATAAATCAATAAAAAAGAAAGACCTACTACCTCTAATACCACTTTATAATGTCCCCTGATCTAGAACTCTCTAACATAGACAAATTAGGTTACTTATTGGACCTCAAGTTCACCCTCACATATGCAAGATGCTACCAACTAGTAGTGGGTGTGTAGAATACATGGCGGGAATACTATACCCCATGGTACATAATTTTTATATAGAAGAAACAATAAAGTATTAGGGTAATATAAAACAACCAAAACAGTACATCATACGAAATAAACCAAATAATAAAAGTAAAATGAATAGTACAATAATAAATAAAAGATGATATAATGATAGGATGTAATATATATAAATGTAAAAATGAAATTAATGAAGATAAAAGACTATAATAACATAAATTAACTCAAATACCCCAATATTGAACCCCATGTAGGTATCATCACCATCCTCCAATCTGCCCGAGATAAAATAATAAAAAACAAGGTCCTTTTATCATATCTAAACATGCATCCATGTAATACTCATAGGTAACAAATGGAGAACCAAATAGGTTATGAGTAAAATTTATCTGGTCGACACAACCATGTCTAAACAAAACTAGTCTGATAATAAGTGCATAAAATAAAGAGACAATTAAAAGTATTAATTAATCAATTAACATGAGACAACAATCAAACTTATTTGGAACCATATTAAAATAACTCTAATCATGTTACGTAAACATGACAACCAAGACCATTAATAAAAAACATAATCACATTTTCAGATCAATCCCTATAAGAATTATAGCATAACTGGGACAAGCCCCTCATATAATCATTTCAACAGAACTAGGAAAATCCCTATATATAATAATTTTAGTATCTCCAGGAAAATCCCTTTATATAATCATTTTAGTATCACTAGGAAAAACCCTTTATATAAGATTTCCAACATCATTGGGTAAATCACTTTATATAATCATTTCAATATCACCGAGAAAATCCCTTTATATAAGCATTTCAGCATAAATCACAACCTAAGTCATAAAATCCAGAATGATACATCATAACATCAAAATTCATAATGTAAAAGTTATACAATTACAATTTTTCTTTCAATTATCCATTCATTCATTAAAATATACATTAATCTATTGTCATTCCAGTTTTCACACCCATTTTATACCAAATTCTCACTAGTTATTCAATAAACAAGGAATCCATTATCTAAGGAAAATCTATCAAAAACAAATCCCCAGATATTTTATATAATGATAAATCATATTTTTAATCCTTTAGTTAGTTCATTATTATTCTTGGGAAGGCTCACCCAATGTTTTACCACAATCTTGGTCTCAACTCCATTATATCCAAAGGGATCCAAATACTTATCCAAACAAATGATTATCATCACCCATTATTCTGTTTGTTAAAACACATATTGTGTGAGCACAATCACATAATATTGAACATACTTGAATAAATAAAAATTTACCCTAGAGCTTTGTTACAGACTACATACCTTTATCCGATGATTAATGCAATGATATCAACCTAGAACACCACTGAGGAATGAAGGTGAAGAATATCATAAGAAAAAACTGACATCACATAAGATCAAAACCTGGTTCAATAGTAGTTAATATATTACCCCACAATAATAGAGAACAAGTTTATAAAAAGGGTAATCCTAAAGAAAAGGAAATATCTAGATATTAAATGCTTAATAAAGACATTTGGAAGGGAATAAATTTCTCCAAAATAACCTGAAGTCTCCCTAGGGTTTGAGAGAGAGAGAGAGAGAGAGAGATATTCAAGGTGGATAGAAAATAAATCATACACAAAACATGGTTTAAAACCATTGGTAACAAGATATTCATGATGTGAAACCCCTTCATGACATGAAACTCTTGATTTATATGATACTATGAAAAACATGTTCCCTCAGGTTAGAATAACCCCGATTGACCATTTCATGATGTGAACTAGTTTCACATCGTGTAACTTTTCACCCTCAAAATTAGTTTATGAACTATACCAAGAAACAATTTCATGTTGTATAATAGTCTATGATGTGAAAGTGTTAAAAAATAGCTCTCAACACATCTTCTATAGAAATAAACCAAACCACCTCTGAAGCCTTCCAAGCTCACGAAGAACCCTCATATTTTATTGACACATTTATACCTAGACTACATTAATTCAAACAAACATACATACCTATACATTAGGTCATTTTCCTCAGAAAATGTTCTATATCCCCAAAAAGGTACTCAACCACATGGGTTTAAAGAATAATCAAAACCCAACTAAAAGAGGTTAAAAAAAACTCAAAGAGGGAAGAACCTAAAACAATGGGTTCTTACATGGATAAATATAATACATTAATCTCAAAATCCTTAATAGTAACACCCAAAGATTAAATTAATCCTTCCTATATGTAGTTAACCTTTAGACTCCTCTAAAATATGTATATATCTAAATTCAAAACCCAAAATCCTGAAATATTTGATCAATTTGTTTCAAATATAAAATTTAATATTTCCCCCACACAACATGAAGTAACTCATTATGCCACATACCAAACATGTGAATTCCTTACTCATATATTATCCCAAAACATGTTAATAACCTCAATAAATATAATAAATCATTTAAAAAATATATGATTCCAAAATTAATTTTATCCTTGTTCCTCAAATAAAATGATTAACTATTGAATATATTCTATAAATTCAAAAAAGTGCAATAAACATTTTTAAAAATCAAATTTTCATAAAATTGTTAATTAATATCAAGTTCACCAATACCTTCATATTTTATTTATTAATATTAATCATCTCATTATCCCAAAAAAACATTATTATCCCAACACCTATCATATATTAAGGGATATCTGACCCTCAATCACATGTTTAACAAAAAATATCAACTTACCACTAAATCAATTTTCTTGGATATCAACACCATTAAATATATAATTTCAAATACTTAATGAAAAACTACTACATAAAAAATCTTATGTGTTTTATGATTTATATAATAACAATATAATTGAAAAAAACTTCCCTAATATAATTCTCAAATCAAAATACATAAACACTTCAATCCTTTGATTTCAATGATTAGAATATAATAGGAACTTCCTTGGTCTAGGAGTTAACCCTTAGAATAGGATATTGAATTGGATATTTCCCATGTTTACCACATAAAATACATATAATTTATTAGTAATTAATTACTTTATTCCCTTAATTTCTACACACAAAACATCTTCCCCTTCCTCTGATATATTATCATAGGTTCTTCTTCACTCATTCTTGACATGAAGGAAATTTAACTTTAAATCCTCCATGATAATTTATATAAAGAACATTAAATCATTATCCTAAAGCCAATGATTAATTTATTATATTGTCACTAGACAAAAGTTATATCATCCTGAAAGACTGAATTGTTTTGTATTATTGAAAAAACTAGATACAAAGATGATTCCCATACAACATTGGAATATAAAACACATAGCATAAAAACATTCTTTCAACCTCTATGTTATTCATAATACCATTATAATATCATATGTAAAATAAAAAAATAAAAGGGTGAGATTAGATTGTCAGTAATGGTATGCATAAAACCAAAGCTAATAAGGAATGATTAATATGGAATGAATAAATTATGGTAAAAAATACCATATAAATAATATCATAAACTAAAGAGTCAACCATGGATATAATAACTACTCAAAAAATAACATGGAAATAAATAAATAATTTTAAAATGAGGTAATGAAAAATGTCATATATCTGAAACTTATCATCGATGAATTGACCAAGAAATTTGAAAACATCATTAAGGCATTGTGCAAATACATCAGAAAATAAATGGGTAAGGCTTCAGCTAGAACTTAATATAGTTTATCTCATAAAACCCAATGATGTATCAAGGGGATATATATGAACCAACCCATTAATTATTAATTATAATGAAATACTCATATTAATAAACATCACAACTTAATAAATATTCCTTAAGGATCAATAATGGTCCATATTGGAAGAACATGGATACAGGATATCAATACTTTCCCTAGTCAGGATGATCATAAACCATATAGAGAAATATACGAAGTGGTATAATTAGATTAAATCATAAACATAATATTCAATAAAGGATCTTAAAATAAATTAAAATACATTAAATAGATTACTAGAATATTTCTTGAGGGAAATACTCTTTTCACTTTAAAAATCATATTCTTAAAAATCTAAAAACATTGAATATATTTAATAAAAAATTTTATTTTAAAATAACCTTGTAAAATTATAGTGGATGATTTAAATTATTTATATATCACAGTGTTATTAAATTAAATTCATGTCGTATAAGTTAAAAAATCATACCTTTTACACTTTCGATGAAAAGTACATTGTTCGAAAAATAAAAAGAAGATTCCTTAATTTTTTTTTGTAAAAAGGTAAAAAAAAGATAAAAATTTCATTAATAAATAATTGTATGATAGTAAAAATAGTCTTTATATATTTTTTGAAAGTATATAAATGGAAGAAAATACTCCTCCAACATTGACAATCCCAAATATTGATGAGATTCTGAAATAAACCCCTACCTCAACTCTAATTCCTTTGTATGCATTCGAACCTCATGTATAATAAATATAGATTTATTATACATATTTTATATAACCATATTTGAATATATAATACCATATATGATTTAATTATAACCTTTTATCACCCATTTATTAACAATTCATTATTAAAATAACAGTTCTGGGTGATAACTGGTTCAATTTTCATGTATGTTTTGGTTTACTAGTTTTGGTATTTACACTTTGATCATGGTTACATAATATAAATAATTATAATTGTGATATAATTATAATTTATATTAATTATATTCATATCCAGAGTCTTCTCTATATGGTTTAGATAGAAAAATGAATTACATCGTTCCTGGAGATGGTGAACTGTATGTAGGCATGGATGCTGTTTTCATTTTTTGATGGATGGAACAAAAGAAAGGTAAATAAAAATTATTTTAAAAAATCCTTATTATATCATACAAATCACATATATTCATTAAATCTATACTTGTTAATATCCAAGTAAAATGGAATTTAAAAAAAACCACATCACTTCATAGAGGTGGTAGTACTCATATACGCACAAGCGATACCTTCACTTACCATTTGATAGGAAAGAGGGTGGATAATGGTGATTTAATAATCATAATAACATTTAAGTATATTTAGGGTAATTAATTAAATAATTTATATTAAATACCATATATTTAGATGAGGTAAAGGAGAGTTAAAATGAAAGTGACCGGTTAAGGTGATTACCTCTCCTTTGAAAGAATTCCTTTACAAATCCTTTTAAGGGTCCTTAGGTTGGACTATTGGGATGACCAATGCCTATATAATGTGGATAAGGAAGTTTATAATAAATTTTATGAGGGTTTGGTTGATATATAAGTCTCAATGTGGTGTAAATAAGTAAGTGAGCATGTTCCCTTTTATAATTGAGGTGAGGGGCACTTTTGGAATTTTATAAAAGATTAAATTATAATAAAGCCATTATCAATCCAAATTCTTAAAAATATATTGGTATTGGAACATAGGTTATGATATTTTTTTAATTTCATCATCTAGTAAAATTTGTATAGTTTTTTGTAGTTTTTTAAACCATATCTTTTGGTTTAACCCCATAGTTACCTTTTTTAACATTAACCATGATAACATATGATTCACTCTTAAAGGGTTATAATTTTACATATAAGGAAAATATTGAACCATAAATGGATTTGGGGTGAAATTTTTACCATATCTTATCCAATTTATCTTATTTAAATATTTTAATGATTGTTAAATTACTTAATATAATATTATTTTGTTAAATTATCATTAAGGTCAATTTTGACACTATTCATTTAATTTGACTTCCAATTAATCTAGACAATCTTTTAATCAAATATATTTCATTTAAATATCCCTAATATGTCATATTAATATAAAAATTTCATGTAATAATATAAATCACTCAAATTGTATAACTTTCAATATTTTTAATATCATAATTTAATAAATATTGTATTAGCATTGCACTAGTATTTAAGGTAATTTTATAATCACTAAAATCATAAATAAATTTTCATCCTAAATATAATTTAATTATGCACAAAATTGAAACTTATACCCTTTAATAATTTTATTTTATCCATATATGGACACATAATATATATTCAATACTTACAGAGTGACATTTTGTGACTTTCGTTGATTTAAATACTATACTGGTAATTTTCATTCAAAAGTGTCCATTAAACCTATAGATTTCAAGACTTAGGTGATAAAGTAAGAGTTACATTCATACAATAACAATTAAGATGAAAAAATATTACCGTATCAATTAATTTTAACTTAGTTTAATTAGATTTACCATTTACTAAGATAATAAATTTTACCATAGTTACAATTTATATTATCCAAAAATAAAAGGGGTATATTTACCAAATATGAACATAATATTTAAAAATATAGAATCCATTTTATTAAATTATATACTTATAAGTTTAAGAATTTAATTTAAAATCAAAACACAATATGAAGAAATGTTGTTTTTCAGAAAAAATGGTTTTTAATATATAAAAATATTTTTATATAGAATTAAAGTAAAAAATTCATTAAAAAAATATAATTTTATTATTAATAATGTAAGATAACTTATTTTAGTTTTATATAATTTAAATAAAAAACTGAACTTTGTAAATTGTTAGTAGAAAAACATAGTTTTTAATAAAAAATTGTATTTTTCCCTATTCACTTGGAAAATCAATATTTTCAAAACAATATATAAAAAATTCACCTAATGATATTTTTTATATGATGATGTCAGAAATGATATAATTTTTTTAAAAAAAATCATATATGTTAGATAAATTTGTTATAATATTTTCTTACAAAAATCAATAATGACCATTTTTAAAGAACACATATTTTTTATTAATAGAATGGATGTACTAAAAATTGAATGATAAATTACAATGAATTTATATATTAGGTTGGAAAATTGTATATATTTTATTAATAATTTAATCCTATTCATACCAAAAAAATTTATATCTTGGTTGTAATAGGAAGATAATAAAGTTTTAATAGTAGATTAAGGTTTGTTTAAACTCAGTGTTTCTTGTAATTTAAGCTATCAATGAAAATAATTTTATTTAAAAAAATACCACAGAATTTTGAGGTGTTACATTATCTCCTCCTTCAATAAATATTATCCTCACAATTTAGACTTATCATCAGTTATCAAAGATTTATATATGAAAATTATTTTGTGGAAAACGCATATCATAAAAAGGGGAAATAAAACTTTCTCTTGAAAAGAGGGAAAGGGAAATAAAAAGGCCATTTAGAATAACACATAACTAGGTTTCCAAATAGGATAACATTAGTGGTAAGTGAAAATATAGACCTGAAAGAGAAATCTAGTGACTAAGGACTGATAGAGAGTGATAGAGAACATGGTCATGAGAAAGTTAATCGTCACAAGTCAATAAAACTATGATGGGTTAAAAGAATATTTATTTACTAATAATACAAGTAAATGGATAATGCTTTTATTTTAAGGTCATTTTACTAAAGTCAAGAGATTATTTTACTATCCATAAAAGAAACTCAATAAAATAAACTTACTTGATTTCTTTCTATGCCATAAGCACAATCTCATACATTGGTTGAGATTTTATCAATTTATACATCAACTCTTATGGCAAAAATGGATATACGAGATGAATTATTCTTTTTTTTTCTTGAAGCACTAAAAAATATTCCAAAAGTCATAAGATTCATAAGTCATTCCTTTAGCTTCTAAACATTTACCAAAACTAAAATGGTTAATGAAGGTTATCCAATATGATAAGTCTTACTTTAGCTGCAATCAATAATATCCAAAGTTTAACTTCATCTATTTCATAAGTAGTTAATCTTAAGGATCCTATAATATATATCTGACCAAAATCAAAAATTCAAAAATTCCGGAGTAAAGTTATTAAATTTTAAAAATAATTTAACATTAATCCCTCATAAAGAAACTCTTAATGTCACATGAAAACACCTTGATAATATGGTGATAACTTGAATCACCCTAAATCCCCCACAAAAATATGCATACTTCCAAGAATTAACCGTCTCATTATTATTCAAATAAAATATAATATTATGAAATATAAATAAAAAAACCAGTATACTTCACCAAGAATTACTTGGCCATCCAATCACCAGGTCACTAATACTATCCTATTTTCTTCTTCAATGTAAATATTATATTTATCCCAACTAAACATTACTAACTAAAAATCATGAACATATTAAGGGGTATCTTTCCCTTATGCATGTATTCTCTAAAAATACTATTTTACCACTAAATAACTTTTCCTGGTTATCAGTACCATTCAACATATGCATTAAAATCCTACACTATATTACTTATATGCTTTATAATTATTATAACTAGAATACCAATGATAAAAACACATAAAAAACACAATTCTTGAATCCAAATACACAAGAACTTTAATCATTCAACTTTGGTAGTAGTAATAGCCTATGCATGATCTTGATACATGAGTTTCTTATGAGTTATATTCCCTTAATTCTTAGGGAATTTGTTTGTGTAGTGCCTAATCTCTTTAAATTTGAAACATTAAATTTTATAATTTTATTTATTAGCCTTGAATTAACATTCTAGATGTCCTTTCTCTCCACACTTGAAGTAGACTCTCATTACCTTTAATCATTTTCAAGGGTGTTTCTTTCCATAGTTATCACATTTGGGAAGATCCTTCTTTCCCTTATCCATTTTTTTCTCTGTTGTAATTTTCTTCTCTTTCTTTTCGTTGAGGCTATAATACTTGAGTAATTAGTTTTATAGCCCGATAGAACATCATAATATATCCTTATATACTGAGAATGTTTCAGAGACTATTAACATTTTTTGGATTGGTTTTAATCCATCAATGAAATAGTCAATCATACAATTTTTATTATATACATACTCTGCAACATTACTTGATAGTATTGAAAATTTGGGTTAATACATAGTTATATTTTCTTCTTTTTTTTCTCTTATACATAAGAATTTCCTTTCCATATCCACTAATTGTTCATCTGGAATTTTTTTTTCAAGAAAATTTCTCTAAAATACATCCATTCTATGCTCTCTATTTCCTCCTCATCCTTAATATTTTGACTCAATTACCAAAATTTACCCAAATCCCCTAAGAGACAAAAAAAATCCATGAAAACCATCTCTCTTTTTTCATATAAGAATTATAGAAATATATTCTCTAAATAACTTATTAATTTCACATCTACAAATGGATTAATAGTTCCATTAAATAATAGTGGTTGCTGACACAAAAGCGGTCTAACATTGTTACACCACACTACAGATTTGTATGCTGATCCATATAATCTAGGGTATTAGTTATAACATGAGTTATCTTCCCTAATATAGTTATAATTTTTCTATCTATTGATATAGCTCTGTCTCTAGATTCATTATCTTTCCTAGGAGGGAATTTTCTACATAGATTATATGCATTGATAGGGTTCCTATTCCTTCCACTAGGGGGAATTTCTAGATAATGGAATACTATAGAATATAACATTATGAATCATGATGTATAATTTAAATAATTGTTAAAAAATGTAATATAATTCGAAAATTTATGTTTAACTAATCTCAAAATCTTAATCTTGGGTTCTTTGGGAGTATTCTCAATGTCCATCATAGGGATACGTTCCCTAATATATGTTTTCCTAAATCTAGTTCCCAATTTTTCTACTAAACTTTATCTAGTAACAAATATAAATATTCGGACCCCATTATCCTAAATCTCATGGTTACTTTATTACATTGGCACTAGATACAATAGATAACATCCATAAGGAAAAAATATTTTAATAGTCTTGGAAAAAATAGACACAAACATGATTCCCATACTAAATTGGAAATATAAAATACATGAAATAAAAGAATTATTCCATCCTTGATGTTATTAATAATACCCTTATTCATATCCTATGGTAAAGAACACTAATTAAAGGGTGAGATCAATTTCTCATTAAGGGTGTGTGTACAACATATGCTAATAAGTCATAATTAATATGTAATAAATAAATGATGGTAAAAAATAATGCCATATAAATATTCATATGAATAAGAAACTCATCCATGGATATCATAAGAAATAATTTAATTATATGGATATAAATAAATAATTTCATAATTATATAATGTATAATGTCGAACATTTGAAACTTACCATCAAGACCTTGACCAAGACATCTAAAAACATCAATGAGGCCTTATACCAAGACATATAAAATTAAATGGGTAAGGAATTAGATAAATACCAACATAGTTTGTCTCATAAAACCAACCCATGTATATAGGGGATATATAAGGCCATACCTATGACTTAAAAATTCCAATTCATTCCTTAATGAATAAAAAATAAAACTTATTCAACATTCCTTAGAAATCAATAACCAACCTTATTGGAAGAACGAACATATGAAATATCTATACTTTCCCCATTAAATATAATAATAAACCATATAGATAAATATGATGGATGGTATATTTTGAGTGCATCCTCATCATAATATTCAATAAAGGATATGGTCATAGATGAAAATACTTTAACGATATTACTTAAATATTTCCCATGTAAAATACCATTTTCACTTTAAAAATAGTAATTTAATATAAGAACATCACACATATTAAAGAAACCATTTTAATAAAAAATAACCTTATAAAATTAAAAATTAATCTTCCAATATTTAGTGTTCATGATAGAGGGAAATTTAGTTCATTTCGTATAAGTTTAAAAAACAATCCTTTTACAATTTCAGTAAAAAGTTCCTCATTCGGAAAATGATAAGAAGATTACTTTATTTTTTTTAAATGTTAAAACATAAATAAAAATGTATTTAATATATAATTATAGTATAGTAATAATATTATTTAAAATATTTTGATAAATAATGGATATGGAAGAAAATACTCCCCCAATGTAGATAATCTCAAATAGTGATGAGATTGTGAAATAAACCCTTACCTCGGGATCGACATCCTTCATATGCATTAAAACCTCATGTATAAAAAATATAAATTTATTATAAATCTATTAAAGAACCATATTTATATATATCATACCTTATATGATTTAATTATAACATTTTATCACCCATTTATTAATAATTATTTATTTAAATCACTATTCCATGTGATAACTACTTCATTTTTCATGTATGTTTTGGTTCGGTAGTTTTCGTATTTTTACCTTTTCAAGGATATATTATAATTTTTTTTTAATAATAATATAATTATAAATTATATTCATATTATAAATATTCAGTTACATCCATAAAAGTTATATATAGAAAATTTAATTACACCAATCATTGAGATGGTAAGTTTTACGAATGAATGAACACTATTTTCATTTTTCAATAAATAGAACTTATGATAGGTAAATAATAATTATAATTTAAATAATCATTATAATATCATATAAATTGTATATAATCATCATCTCCATCCTTATTACCTTCCAATTAAAACATAAATGAAAAACAAATCACATCGATTTGTGGAAGTGGTAGTCCCCACGTACGCACGAGCTATACCTTCACTTCCAATTTGATGGGAAAGAAGATGGATAATAGTGATTTCATAATAATAATAAAATTTTATTTTATTTATGGTACTTTATTTATTATTTTATTGTAAATACCATAGATTTTTATGGGTTAAATAAGAAGTAAAAATAAAATGATTGGTTATGATGATTTCCTATCTTGTGAAAGAACACCTTTAAATCTCCTCTTAAGGTTCATAGGGTTAGTATTTTAGGATTAAAAGAACCTATAGAATGTGTAAAAGGAAGTTAATAAGGGATTTTTAGGGGTTTACCAAGCTATAAGGATCAATGTGATGTGAATAAGTGAGTGAGGAGGTTCCCTTTTATAATTGAGGCCAGGGGACGTTAGAAAATTCTTAAAAGATTAAGTTATAATAAAGTAATTCTAAAAAAATGCAACCAAATGGAGAGGTATTTAAATCTATTATATTATATGGTTTAAATATATCTATAAAATATAATTTGGACATGTTTTGTGGTGTTTTTAATATTATCTTTCTGTTAACCCCTTAGTTAACCTATTTTAATATTAACCGCAATAATGTATGTTTCACTCTTAAAGAGTTATAATTTTACATATAAGGATACTATTAGATCATAAATGGTAACGGGGTGAAATTTTAGACCTTATAATACCCCATTTTCATATTTAAATATTTTAATTATTTTTAAATAATTTAATAAAATATTGTTTTGATAAGTTATCATTAATGTCAATTTAGAAACTATTTATTTAATTTTACTTCAAATTCATCAACAAAAAGATTAATTTTTAATATAATTCATTTATATACCAATAATATGTAATATTTATGTAAAACATTAATTTAACCCTATAAATAACTCAAATTATATTTCTATTATTATTATTATCATTTTATTTATTTATTGAGTAAATATTTTTTAGCATTGTAAAAGAATTGAATGAAATTTTATAATCAGTAAAATTATAAATAAAATATAATAATTAATAAAATTTAAAGTTTCACAAAATTCATAGTTATATTCATTCATAACAATATTTTTTCACTATGTGGACACATAATAAATATTTAAAACTAAGAAAGTAACATTTTGTACTATTTTTTGATTTAAATATTATTTTGGAAATTTTCACAGAAAAGTGCCCATTAATCACATATATTTTGTTTATAAGGTGATAAGGTTCATATTATATTCATAAAATAACAATTAGGATGAACAATTATGACCTTATCACTTAGTATAAACTTAGATTAACCAGATTTACCCATTACTGAGGTGATAAATTTATCCATAGTTACTATTTATATTGACAAAAAATATACGGGGCCTATTTAAAAAATATAAACCTCATGATTCTAAATATTTAATCTATTTTATTAAATTAAATACCTATAAGTGTTATAATTTTATTTAAAATCTAAAGAAAAAATGCAACAAAAGTAGTTTTTCAGAAAAATAAACTTTATGTATAAAAATGTTTTTATATTAAATTCAGGTATAAAATTAATTATAAAGACTATAATTATATTATAAATAATTAAATATATATAAATTTCGTTTTAAATAATTTTAAATCAAAATTTAACTTTATGAATTCTTGAATCCAAAATACATTTTTCAATAAAAATTAGTATTTTTCACTATTCACTAGAAAAATCAATCATTTCAGAAACATTTGAGAAAATGATATTATTTTAAAAAAATAAAATTTATATATGTTCAATAAATAAATTATAATATTTTATCACAAAAAATAATAAAAACTATTTTTTTTATGAATTTGTTTTGAAAAATAGAATGATGGTACAAAAAAATTGGGTGATAAATTACTATGAATTTATTTATATTGTGTAGGAACTTTATATATATTTCATAAAATAGTTAATGCTGTTAATAATCCCCAATTTAATATATAGGTTATAATGGTCACATTAAAATATTTTAATTGAATCTTGTGGTTTGTTTAAACTCAGTGTTGCGTTTAACGTAAACTATAGAAAAAATTAAATTTATTAAAAAAATATCATAAAAATTCATTGTGTTATAATTTCCACCTAAACTTCCTTAAAATCCCATTTATATATTATTTTATGTATAAATGAATTCACCCATGTTTATGTTTTTAATAATATATCATGATAGCTTATTATGTATAATCATAAATTTTTTCAATCTAGTTCCCCTCTCATTAAGTTACTCAGGATGAAATTCATTGCATTATTAACCATATTCATTATCAAATATATTCCTCATAGTTTTATCCATTTATTAAGACAAAAAATAATTGTGTGAGAAACAATAGTCATAGTGGGAGATCTTATAATCATGAAAAAATATTTATAGGATGTCTATATCATGATACATTATTTTCGACCTATGGAACCATAGGTTTAGGCTAGATATTTCATGGGCATCAACTATTCAAATCCATCATAATTGTTCATAATGAAATTTTTAATTAACCCAATAATATCCCATAGGAGTGTAAAACCATGTACATAGTAAGGTAACATTCACCATGCACTAGAATGATGGTTGAGATATACTGAATAGACTCTTTTCAGGGTTATTACCTTTAGATGAATTTGTGCTAAAATAACATCCACTTATAGTATCAAGACAAGGATGTATTTCTAGGAAAACCACAAAATCTCCACCATACCAAAACACCATGATAATATCATATACATAGTATTATCCCCATATGATTTTACAAAGTTTTCTAACCTCAATATACAAATATTTACTAAACTCTCCTATAATACCAACTATAGTGTCCCATAATTTTCATACATAAGTATTACTTCTTATTAGATGAATATTCATTACATATCAGCAATATCCATTCTAAAACCATATTTTTTTAGAATCTTGGTAGACTATATATATAAAAAATTTATTTTATGAAATATATTCATTATCTTCCATAAAGTTCTTCTAGAATTATACCCTTCTTTGACATACCCAATATAAAAAATTTCTTAATAACATGGAGAAATGAAAATAAGAAAGGGTGAGATCAAATAGTTTTAAGGGTAAACATGGTGGATATAAATCAATGATCACATGAATGAATAAGATAATCATTAGGGCATGAAATCATGATCATAACCTACATAGTTCACACTTAATATATAAAAAATCATAAACATGATTCATGGAATAAATGACTAGTATCTCATAATATTGGGGGAATCATCAAAAATAAATCACAAGCTATAATTTAAAATCATAATTATAAAAACATTTCAAAATATTATGACTCCATCAAGTCATATAAACCATATCATATGTAAAGGTTAACTACTAAGACCATCATATCACAATGAACCAGGAATAACCAACTATTTAACATATCATAGAAGATATATCCTTACCACTTGATTCCTATATCATAGTGGATATATCATCCTTACCTATTTCATATAGTGTATAGAGAACATTAACTAATTTTTTATAATTATCTAATGAGATATAAGGATTTAACCAATGCAATGTAGGGCTGTAATAGACCAATCCATTACATATTAAAACCATACATATGTTTTCTAAAAGATAATAAATCAATCATAGATTCATTATAAACCCTGTAAAGAGAATTAGTTTCATAAAAATTATATCATTTCATTACATCATAACCCATGTAAAATATATAGGTTTCATAAATATTTCATCATAAAGTAATCAAACCATGATAAAGAAAAGAGCTTCGTAAAATAAATTAGAAATCATCATCATCATAATCCATACATAGAAATAAAGTAGATGGTATCATAAGATCATATCCCTAGTGAATCATAACAATCCTTTAAGGTTTTTGATGTAGATAAAAAATCCTCTTAAAAGATCATTCAAACATTTCTTTGAAAACATGATAAAATACCATTTTCTTTCAATAAAATTTTATCTAAAAATTAACACAATATATGAAAAATACTTTTATTTGAAAAAAACCTTAGAAAAATGTAAATTAATCTTAAAAAAAATAATTATCATGACCATTGGAAAATATTTTCATGTCATATATGTTAAAAGAAAAAATTCCTTCCAAAATTTTGTAAAATATTAAAAATAACTAGTCTGGAAAAGTTTAAGAAAAATTAATTTTTAAATCATTACAAAAAACATCAAAGGTAATGAAAATGTTTTTTTTTGAAAATTTTATGAATAGGTGTGAACTTACATTAAACAATTTTGGTGATTTTGGACATGGAAGAAAAATTTCTTTGACCAAAGAGAAAATAAGGGTGACTTTTCCTTAAAATAATTTTCTTGGCCATTATTACTACCAAAAAGAGAAAAATGGTAATAATACATAAAAAATATACAAATAAATATTTGAAAATAAAATAAATGGTATTTAAAGGATAATATCCATATAATTTATCTCAATGTAAATTTAGTATAAACAATCATGAAAAGAAATAAGATTCTAACATAAAACCCAATCTTCTTTGGTAAATTTTCATCATAACACCTGTAAAAGAAATAACATCAATTAAAAATTTAAATACCATTTATAGAAATAGATTCATGATATAAAATATAAATGGGGAATTATATATGTAACAACCCAAGATCTTATGGTATATCTCTTTTAAAATTCAGTATCTTTGATAGTTTATGCTTCATGAAATACCGAGTTTAAAATTGTAATATGTTATTAAATATGATAGTTGGAATAATAATGTAACTATTAGGAACAGTAATATGACTACTAGAATAGTAAAATAACCTATGAAATTTTATATAAAATTTAGGTATCTTTTAAATAAAATATGGTATATTTATATTATATAATAATAAAATAAATGTTTTAAAAATAACAAAATAAGTGTTGATATTTTTTTGAAAGTTAAATGATTATTTATTATTTTATAATTAAAATAATGATTTAAAATAATGTTTATTTTCACCAAATAGATTCATAAATTAATATTTTTTATTATTATTATAAGGTAATTTTATGAGACATTAATAATTTTTCAAAGTTTCATAAAAATAGTTATAATATTAAAATCAGTATTTTTTTGAGTTAATGACGATTTTAATTAAAAAATATTTTTATCATATTTAGAAAATTATTTTCATAAAATGGAGTTTATTTTTTAATTCTACACTTTTGAAAATGGTTGGGGTTAATTTTTGGGATTTTTCTAAAATAGTTGAATTTTTTACGAATTGTGAAATATGGTAATTTACGGTATTTAACATTTAAAAAAAAATACATAAATTAGAACATAATTCATGATGTAATCAAAAATTATTTATAACTCACATGAACTAATTACTATATTTAGTCATAATAATCAAAATTATTCATAGTCTTGAGCTAAAATAATAAATAAATGATTAAAATATTCAAAAAATACCCCTCTCCTCCACTATAAATACCACCCCTCACCACCTCTTCTATTCACACCACATAAGCCTTTAATATTGTATAATTTCTACAAAATCCTCTTACTAAGCCTCTTCCCCCTGTTTAGGAGATTCTGGTCACAATAAAAAAACTAAAACCAATTTCCCTAAAGAGATTATCAAGGAGAAGAATTCAAGAGGCAAAACCCTCTTCAGTTCTCTTTCAATTTATTTTTATTTTCTTTTCTTATTCTATTCTAACCTACCCTTATCAAAGTGACATGATAAATGAAATATATTTTATATATTTTGGTTTTATTATATTAATTCAAAAACCCGTCATAATTCCTCTTCCCCTCTCATTTTTTTACTAAAGACGAAAACATCGTCTGTGATGTGTTGATTTATCACATTCAAGGATGATGAGTTTTCAATTTCCATTAAAGCCTTATAAGATAGAAATAAAAAAAATTTTATATTTAAAAAAGATTATAATATATGTATTACATCCTATTTAATTTTTTTAAACCATTATATGTAAATGATATTAATTAATGAAACAAAACTAGCCCGTGATAATCAAAAATTCCAAAATAATCTAAACAATTATTACTAATGTCTTGTCTATTGATTTATCCTCACCCAAAATAAAAAAATTATTTATATAACCATTTAATCTTATGTATGTTCTATAATAACATATAACTTCAATTATGGATATCTATTCCTATTTCACATGATCTTTCGTACATGTATATAAGTGAATCAATCGTGAAAACCAAGGAAACGAACACTTATGAACGATAAAGTTGAATAATATAAATCATCAAAAATTCCCTTAATGAACTTAATAAAATCATAATAAATCAAATAAATTTTTAATAGTTTCTAAATTAAATTATTAATGAATCTAATTTCATAATCCAATATGTTAAGTACAAGTCCAGAATGAATTCAAACATAAGGTAAGGGTTTCTTCCCAAACCTCCATTTTTCATTCGGGTTAAGCTTTATCTCTATTTACCCCAATGAAATTCTTCATTATTTGTATATAATTATTATAAATTATGTTTATATTCTCCAAAATCATGAATCTATATGAGTTCATCTTTATTTTATCAGATAATATATGTTTTATATGGTTTTTGTTTTCATTTCTTCCTAATAAGAAAGCCTGATTAAAGGAAACTTCCCAATTTCATTCCAATTTTTAAGTACACTATATAAATTTCCTTAAGACACCATTATTTTTATAAAATCACTCATTTTATCATGAAAAATATCTTAGTCCATTTCTAGTTTTATATAAACAATTAAACCTTTTTCTTCTTTAAAGACTTATATTTTGTCTTAAATCTCATAGGAGTGGCCCATTTCCAAAGTTTCTTAAAAACACTTTTTAAAATATTTCACTTCATTTGGACATCATTTATGCCTAAAAACTAATTACATTATCCTTCCATTTTATTTTCTGGTATATATTATTAAAATATGATTTTATGATAAATATAAATGATTTTTCCAAAATAACTATTCTTTGTAATGTAAAAGGGTATTTCTCTTAAGAATTACTCAATGATTTTATTAGAGTATTTTAATCTATTTAAACACCCTATTTTTAATCTTATTATTAATTGAGAATTATATTTTATGATATCATCTACGATATTTTATTAAATGGGTTATGATCAGTTTGACTATGGATGTGATATCTAGGTACCATTCATCATATTACTCATAATGGTTACTGGTTATGTTTACTGATTAGGGAAAGTTATGTATATTTTGTTAATATTTCACACCATTCATTTAAGAATTAATCAGACTTAGTAAGTAACAATTGGTGCCAACTATAGACCCTTTATGAATATATAGGTCTCATGAGACAAAACAGATATGGGTTTGGCTGTGCTCTTAACCATTTATTTTCAAATGTCTTATTCAGGGCCTCGATGATATGTTTTATATGTCTAAATTTTTTTCATTACATCATTATGATATTAGTAATTTATAAATCACATTATTATTATATTATTATAATATCCATAGTTAAGTTTCATGTGATTATCTATATGGACTTATTTATTCATCTTTTATTCCCACCATATTATGCTCAAGATTATATTTTATTGGCATAAGTTTTAGTTATTCACCTTACCTTATTGTTTATGTTTATAATAGCTTCCATTGTATTGGTTACCCTTACTGATCATCTGATATCACCCCTTTATTATGTTTTATTTTTACCTAGCATGTGAAGATGTATATTATGAATGACTTGTAGGGATAATATGGAGTTTATGGATGTTTCTAATGGAGTTGTTTTGTTATTTTTCCTTTCAAGTTGTAATGTAAAAATTATGTTTGTATTTGGTTTTAAAAATCTACTAAACTATTTGGTCCTTTGGGGTGAAACACTTATTCATAGTACTAGTGTAATAAAGTAAGGAACTGGCTCCAAGCTGCTAGGGTTGGGGTCTTTACAGTTGGTATTAGAGAAATTTTAGAAGAAACCGTAGAAACTATATTTAGAAAGAATAGATTAAGGAACGTAAGCCTAAGATAGAATTTGAGGAAAATAATAGAAGAACATCCAAAAATTTTGGTAAGGTAGAGATTACGTGGATCTTTTTAAAAATAAATCTCTATCTGGATACTACAAGTGGACTTGGTTCTAGCACAAATGTATATAGTGGTAAAAACTCTGACAAGGTGTGTTGGGACAGACATGGAATAACCTGGTACACAACAAAAAGACTTACTATGCACCTAGTTTTACACTCATGGGGGGATATTATTAGGATAATTTACATTTTCTTTACAAACTATTATGAAGGATTTAAAAGTAAAAATGTCCCCAAAGAAACCATATTTTTGATTATGATATTCTTTATAAATAAATTTACAATTTATGTTAAGTATTTTTCTACTTAAAAATTATGCATTATGATTCATAACCTAATTTAGTGTATTCCATTGTTTATAAATGGCTCATAGTGGAAGGAATGTAAATTATATCAATGTGCTTATCACATGTAGCTATTTCCATTCTATGTAAGATAAGGATGTTGGAACTGGATCTTCAACTGGAATTGAGGAACTTATAACTATATTGGGAAAATTGACTCTGGTTATGAATAGTAACCTTACTCGTATAGAGCATCCTGATCCACTACATAGAGGAATAATGTTAGACCCCTTCATGAGACAAAAACCTCCATCATTCAAGGAGACTAAAACCCCATTTGTAGGTGATTAGTGTATAAGTTCCTTAGAAAAGATATTGATCACTTTGGGAAGTAATAAAAGGGAGAATGTTGTTATAGAATTTTAGGATATTTTAGGATATGATGATCAATAGAAGTCATAGATTCAAAACAAAAATGAGGAGGGGGAAATTGAAAATATGGAATGGAAGGATTTTAAGGAAATTTTATTTGAAAAATATTTACCTTGTAAACAATGAGAAAATATAGAGAGGCAATTATTGAGTCTGAGAGAGAAAGAAGATGAAAAAATTTACAAGTATAAAGAAAATATTACATGGTTACCAAGGAATTCCATGGATTACATACATAATCCTAGTAGAAATTATGATATATTATTTTTTGGTTTAAAACCATTATTCTGAAGGTCCCCAGTCTCCCAAAATTTCTCATCATATGAAGATATAGTCACAAGTACTATTATGGAAGAGAAGGAATTCTCTAAATATTAATAATTTAATGGAAAATAAGATAATAATAGAGTTTCATATAAAATAAAAGATATAGGGAAGAATAAAAAAGTTAATTTTCTAACATGTGATAATTTTGGAAGGAAGCACCCTAGTTCCTGCTTAAAAGGAAAATGAGTTTTTTACAAGTGTGGATAAAAGGACACCAAGCCCATAATTATAAGGGAAATAATGAATCTACCAATGATTAATGCAACAATTTTAAAGATAAGGGACAGTATGAAAATTATTTTTTGAGTAATAAAGGAAAATTTATCTAAAAAAGGACAAGGGAGCAAGGCTAAGCTTATGCAATCACAATTGATGAGGTTGATGTTTCTAATAATGTGATGGTAGGTAATTTAATCATCTCCTCAAATTTAGCTAAAGATTTATTTGATTCTAGTTCATCGTATTCCATTATATCTTCCCAGTTTTCTTTAAAAATTAGACATTTCCAATTCACCTTAATAAGGGATTTGTCAACAAACACTCACAGTGGAAACATTATTGCAATAAATAAGTGTTTAGAAATTTGTATTATGACACACAAACATGTTCTAATTTCTGATTTTATCATCACACCTATGTTTTATTTTGATATAATCCTTGGTATGGACTATATTTCGAAATATAATGAAAAAATTTATTGTAATGAGAAAAAAATTATTTCATGATAAAGGTATAGAATTTCTCATCTTTATAGGGGAGACTTCCCCATCTAATCATATCAGGATCCACATCCAGTAGATCTTATAAATGAAATTCTTTGTAAAAAGAGAAAACATCATCTATGGATGAGGAAAGAAATATTCAAATTTAAAATATACCTATTGTGCAGGAATACATAGATTTATTTCTAGAGGATTTACCTAGACATCCTCTAGAGAGGTAAGTTGAGCTCTCTATTGATTTAATTCACAATGCAAGATATATATCAAAGAATCCTTATAGAATAGACACTATGGAATTAGTGGAGTTGAAGAAATAACTAGAGTAATTGAGTGATAAGGGATTTATTCTTACTAGTGTTTCTCTATGAGGATCCCCTATTCTCTTTGTCAAGAATAAAGATGGATCCATGATGTTGTGCATCAACTATAGAGAAATTATTACTATTATAATAAAGAACAAGTATCCTCTACCATTCATTGATTATTTATTTGATCAACTTCACATAGCTCAATATTTTTTGAAGATTTACCATTGATATATATATCATAAATTGCATGTGAGGAAGGAAGATATTCCAAAGAAAACATTCCAAATTAGGTATGGATATTATTAGTTTACAGTAATTCCATTTGGACTGACTAATTCACCTTATGTTTTTATGGACCTAATGAACAGAGTGTTCAAGGAATATCTTGAGTATTTTTTGTGGTATTTAATAATGATATCTTGAAATATTCCAAAATCTGTGAGGACCATGCGAACCACTTGTGAATTGTTTTTGAGACTCTTAGAAGAAAATAGTTATATGGGAATTTTAGTAATTGTGAATTATAGTTTCAAACAGTTTCTATTCTTGGTCATATTGTCTCTAAGGATGAAATCTCAGTTGATCTTATGAAAACAATGTCAGTCCAAGAATGGCCTACAACAACGAACATAATTGAGGTATATAGTTTCATTGGTTTAGCAGGTTACTATTAGAATTTGATTTAGAATTTTTCTTGATTATCTAATCCATAAACCAAGATTACTTAGAAAGGGGTTAAGTTTATTTTAAAAAAGGAATGTGAAGAATGATTTTAAAAATTGAAGAAAAATATTATTGAATGTTCCAATCTTAACTCTACTATCTAGAAATGGAATATTTATGATTTATAGTGATTTATCAAAGAAAGGATATGGATGTGTCATTATATAGAGTGATGGAGTTATTTTATATTCATCAAGGTAGTTAAAAAATCACGAACAAAACTATCTAACTCATGATCTTGATTTAATAGTTGTAACCTTTTCTCTAAAGATATCAGTTCACTATCTCTATGTTGAAAAATGTGAGATATGTAAAGATAAAAAGAGTTTGAAATATATATTCTCACACAATGAACTGAACATGAGGCAAATATGATGGCCTGATCTACTCAAATATTATTTTTATTCAATACATTATCACCATGGAAGAAAAATAAGGTAGCAGATGCATTGATCATAAATGATCATGGAGTTCTAAACAAAATGAGGATTGAAATGGATCTGGTGTTAATGGATCTAGTGAAGTTAGACATGGTAATAATCAAGATAGGTGAAACATCACTGCTTTTTTCAAATGGTTGCTGAACCATCTTTATTAGAAAGGATTAAGAGTTCCCAGTTAGAAGATGATAATTTTCAAAGAAGAATTAAATCTATGAATGATGGGAAGTTGGTAGACTTCATGTATAAGGATGGAATTATGAAATTTTGGAATAGGCTTTATAATCCATCAATATATGAGCTAAAAGGGAATTATTGGATGATTCCCATAGAAAAAATTATCTATATACCCTTGTAGAACTAAGATGTATAGAGATTTGAATGAACATTTCTGGTGGGATAATATGAAGAGGGAAGTTGATGATTATGTATCAACATGTTTAGTCTATCAATATGTGAAGGATAAAAGACAAAATCCTAGATGATTCATGAAACCCCTTCCTATTCTTACATGGAATTGGAATGCCATTACTATGGATTTTTTCACTAGATTACCAAAAACTCCAAGAAAGAATGATGCAATATGGGTAATTGTTGATCAACTCAACAAATCTTAACATTTACTCACTATAAGGGAGGATTTTACTTTGGTGTTCCTTGAATGGATCTTTATTATTGATATATAAGACTTTATGGTGAACCTTTTTCCATTGAGTCTGATCATGATCCATGATTTACATCAAAGTTCTGGTAAAGTCTACCGAAGGCTCTTAATACTGACATTCATTTGAGCACTACTTATCACCCTTAAATGGATTGACAATAAGAGAAGATGATCCAAACTTTATAGTACATTTTTAGGTTCTGATCACTTTACTTTAAATGTTTTTGGGATCAGTATTTACCTTTGGTTGAGTTTTACTACAATAATAGTTTCCATTCAAGTATTCAAATGGCAACATATAAAGCATTATATGGAAAGATATGTCACACTCCAATTTGTTGAGATGAAGTGGGTGAGAGGAAGCTTATAAGCCCAGAACTTGTGGAGGAAACAACATCAAAGGTAAAGATTATTAAAACTCATATAATAACAGCTCAAAGTAGAACAAAAATCTTTGATGATTACCAAATAAAGGATTTGGATTATCAAGCGGGAGATCATGTTTTTCTAAAACTATCTCCATAGAAGTGTGTCATAAAGTTTAGTAAGAAAAGAAAACTAAGACCTAGGTACATCAAAACTTTTGAAATTATAGAGATAATTAGAGCTATGACTTATCATTTGGTGATGCCACATAGACTTTCTAAAGTACACAATGTGTTCTACACCTCTTTATTAAGTAAGTACATGCTAGAAGCAACACATGTCATCATTTATAAAGGAATAAAATTGGAACCTAATTTTTCTTACTATGAAGAGACTATCTAGATTTTGGACACTAGAAAACAAGTGTTGAGGAATCAAATGATACAACTGGTAAAGGTACTAAGGAAAAATCATGAAATTGAAAAGGTGATGTGGGAGCCTGAGGAATTTATGTTGAAGAAATACCCAAATATTTTTTCATGTGGCACTCTCAAAAGTTAGAGGACAAAATTTTTGTAGGAGGGAAGAATGTAACACCCCAATATCTTATGATATATCACTTTTAATATTTATCATCCTTGATAGTTTATGTTTCATGCAATAATGAGTTTAAAATCATAATATACTATTAAATATGATAGTTGGGATAGTAATGTGACCATTAGGAATAATAATATAACCAATAGAAAATTATATTTAACTATTAATATTTAAATAAAAGTTTATTATCTTATAAATAAATATATGGTACATTTATATAATGGAATAAGAAAATAAATTTTTTAAAAACAAAAAATTAAGTGTTGATATTTGTATTAAACATAAATGATTATTTACAATTTTATAATTAAAATAATTATTTAAAATAATAATTATTTGCATAAAATATATTCATAAATTAATATTTTTTTTATCTTATGATTATAAAGTAATTCTAGGAGACCTTAATTATTTTTTCAAAGTGTCATAAAAATATTTATAATAATAAAATCAGTACTTTTTGAGTAAATGATGATATTATTTAAAAATTAAATTTCTCATATTTAGAAAATTATTTTTATAAAATGGAGTTCATTTTTTAATTCAAAATTTCAAAAAATGGTTAGGTTTAATTTTTGGTATTTTTCTAAAATAGTTGACTTTTTTATGAATAGTAAAATATTATAATTTACAATATTTAACATTTTAAGTCAAATACATGAATTAAAACATCATTCATGATGTAATAAACCATTAGATTAAACTAAAATGAACTCTTTAATATATTTATTCATAATAATCAAAACTATTCACAGTCTTGAGTAAAAATAATAAACAAATGAATAAAATATTCACAAAACACCCCACTCCCCCATGATAAATACCACCCTTCACGACCTATTATCCTCACACATCTTAAGATTTGAAGATTATATAATTTATAACTAATACTATTATTAATCCTTTTCCCCATGTCCTATAGGTTCTTGTATTAAAAAAAATACCAAAATCAATTTCCCTAAGGAGATTCTCAAGGAGAAGAATTCAAGAGGTAACATCCTATTCCATTCTCTTTTAATTTCTTTTAATTTCTTTTATTATTATCTCCACAACACCTATTATCCAAGTGAAATGATAAATCCAGTATCATTTACATAGTATAATTTTATTGTGTTAATGTAATAACCCTTAATCATTTATCTTCCCATCTCCTTTTGTACTAAATATGAAAACATTATCTGTGATGTGTTGATTTATCAAATTCAAGGATGATGAGTTTTCAATTTCCATTACCTCCTTTAAATATGGTCATAAAAATGTTTTTATGGTTAAAATATATTATAATATATTTATTAAATCCGATTTAATTACTTTTAAAGATTATATATACATGATATTAATTAATGAAACAAAACTAGTTTGTGATGATAAAAATCCACCAAAATAATCCAAACGATTATCACTAACATCTTGTCTAATGATATATCCTCATCCAAAGTAACTAAATGATTTATAAATAAATTTAACATTCTATATGTTCATTAATGGAATATAACTTCAATTATGGATATCTATTCCCAATTCACATGATATTTTGTAATTGTATACAAGGGAACCAATCATGAAAACCAAGGAAATGAACACTTCCGGACAAAAAAATTGAAGCTTATAACTCATAATAAAGAACAAAAATGAACTTAATGAAATTTTAATAAATCAAATAAATGTTTAATAGTTTATAAATTAAATTATTAATGAATATAATATCATTATCCAAGAATTCTATTACAAGTGCAGAACACTTTCAGACATACGATTAGGGTTTCTTCCTGGACCTCAATTTTTCATTCGGGTTATGATTTATCTCCCTTTAGCTCAATATAATTATTAATTATTTATATATAATTCTTCTAAATTATGTTTATATGTTCTAAAATCATGTATATTGATCATTTTATCTTTATATAATGTTAGAATACATGTTTTATATGGTTTCCCTTTTAATTCATCCGGATAAGCAAGCCCGATTAAATGTAACTTCCCAATTTCTTACCCATTTTGAAGTATGCTCCATAATTTTTTCAATGAACCATTATTTTTATAAAATCAATATTTTTATCATTAAAAACATTCTTATTCAATTTATGGTTTTATCTAAACAATTAATCCTTTGTCCTCTTTAAATACACTTATATTATCTCTTAAACCTCATGAGAGAGGCCCATTTCAAAAGTTTCTTAAATTTTTTTTGACACAATTTCACTTCAGTTGGATATCATTTATTCCTAAAAAAATAAATTATCATTCATTTTTATTTTCTAGGATATAAATGTTTAAAATCTTATTTTATTCTAAATAAAAATAATTTTTTCCAAAATAACTCTTCTTTGAAAAGTAAAAAGGGTATTTCTCTCAAGAATTCCTCAATAATTTTATTAGATTATTTTCATATATTTCAAAAAACTCAATTGAATATTATTCTAAATTGAGATTGATATTTTATGATATTATATATACTATTTTATTAAATAGTTTATGATCAGTTTTATTGTAGATGTGTTATCTTGATACCATTCATCATATTACTCAGAATAGTTCGTGATTATGTTTAATGATCAAGAAAAGTTATGTACATGTCTTTTATGTTCCAACCAATTCAAATAGTGAATTCATTAGAATTAGTAAGTAAGGGTTGGGGCCTGCTATATCCCCTCAATGCATCAATAGGTCTCATGAGAAAAAACTAATATGGATTTGGCCGAGACCTTAACCATTTATTTTCAGATGCCTTGGATGAGTCCTCAACAGTATGTTTCAGATGTCCAACATTATGAATTCTATAATTATGATATTAATAATTGATAAATCATGTGATTATTCAACTAGTATAATATACATGGATTAGTTTCAAGTGATTATTTATATGGAATTATTTATTTATCTTTTATTCCTGCTATATTATGATCAAAATTATGTTTTATTGGAATGTATTTCAGCTATTCACCTTGCCTTATTGTTTATGTTTATGATAGATTCCAGTGTATTGTTTACCCTTACTAAGCATCTGATCTCTCACCTTTAGTATGTTTTATTTTCTCTAGAATGCGAAGATGTATATTATGAATGACTTGTAGGGATACTCTAGGAGTTTTTAGATGTCTATAATGGAGTTTCTATATTGTTTTTTCCTTTCAACTTTTAATGTAAAAAATATGTTTGTTTATGGTTTTCCAAATATACTAAAATATTTGGTCCTTTGTAATGAAAAAAATTTCTCATAGTACCAATGTAATAAATTAAGGCATTGGATCTCAGATATCGGGGTCTGGGTTATTAAAATATATACCACATAAAAAATAGGCTTATAACATCAAACATGTCTCAATGAAACGATATTGAGATGAAGAAACCTTAAAATATTGGTAATATAAGGAGTCGACCATAAACATCAGATATTCTAGTGACTTTAAAATAGAACTCACTTTATTTACTTTAAAAATATATATTTGTTTTATAGTTTTAGATTGTTAGGTCATAACACTTACATAATAAAACTATATATTACAAATTTTACACTTCGATTAAGTAACCATTTTTCCATTATATAAAAATGTTAACATAAAACAAGATTTATTTTTATGAAAAAATTTCATGAAATTTGAATGGACTTATTATTCTCACACAACCATCCTTAAACCCTATAAAAAATACTTAAAAAACATGAGATGAGTATAAAATATCATTAAGAGACATAAAAATAAGTAAATAAAGAAATATTTTAGTCAATGTATACTTATAAAAAGTTTCCTTTTCAAAATAACCTTTGAGGTTCAAAATAAACATTTCCCTACCAAAGAAATTAACTTATCTACCCAAATATTTTCATAAAAAATTTCACAAGGAATATTAAAGGAAAATACAAAACTTGTAAAGGTTTATTTTCAGTTATGAAAAATTCATAATGTATTTTTTCACAAATTTATACATTTCACCCTTAAAAAGTAGCATATACTTTTCTTTAAACATAATAAAATTATATTACCTAGAGAAATAATAATATTTCCAAAAAAAATAATATAAAGAATAGATGAAACATATAAGTAACTTGAGGAATAATTTTTATTTCAATATTTTATATGAAATTACTATCATGGTTATATATGGATTAACCATCACTGTTATATTTAGAGTAACTACCACAGTTACACTTGATATAACCATCAATATTATACTTAGAATAACACTCACATACAACTTCAAAAAATAAATATTACCTAATGAATTGAAGGGATGTCATGGAACCAAAATTTATTAGTTTATAATGGAACCGCCCATAATTATTAAGAGTTAACAAGATCCATAACAAAATCATAACACATAAAAGATTTAATTTTTGAATATAATCTTTTCACCCATAAGAAAACATTTCCAGATATTTAAATATAAATTCCATTTTAAAACCATTTTTTTAAACAAATGAAACATAGGGATGTAGGGTTTTTATTGAATAAAAAATTTAAGCTCATAATGGAATCAAAAAATAAAATATTGGTTATAATGGTGGGAAATGTAATTATCACTGTATATGTTAAAATAAAACATTTTTGTTGTCTTTTTATAAATAAATTAAAAACATTTCATAAAAATATTCCTTTAAAAAACAATTTAATGAAAGTAAAAAGTGATATAGAATTTTCTTTGTAATTATTTTATGTCCATATAAATATATCCATAAAATATCTCTAAAAATATGGACATGGAAGGAAAATATATTTAAGGGAAACTTTAAAAGAAGATTTGTTTTGAAATAAAGTCCCTTACATTGACTTAGAATAATCACATACATTATTTATATTCAGGAAAAATAAATTTATATTAATCATTTAGTTTATTAAGAAACTTTTTAATGCTTATTATTCATTTTATTTTATCTCTTTCCATGTAATAATCCTTTACCCAATCAATTAAGGTCATATTATAAAATTTGATGATATTCAGATCATACATCCAAAATTGATTCGAAAAATTGACTACGGTCAAAGTGGTAATTTTCAAATCATCTCTAAAATAATAATATTGTAAAAATTATCAAATTTTACCTCAATTATACATTTATAACCAATAATGAATTATGTTTATGAAAATTGAACTACGTTACAATCATGGAGACGGTAGGTCGTAAGTACGCATGGGAAGCATTTCTATTTTTAAACAATCATTATAGAAAGAAGGTAATTATTAATTTAGCTTTAAAAAATTATAGTTATATCATAAATACCATATTTATTTATTTTAGTAGACTTATAAATATCATACATGTGATGTGTTGATGAAAATGAATCACATCACCATGTGGAAGTGGTATTTCACAATATGCTCGAATGACATTATCATTTTTTAGTAAATTTAATGTTAAAAAAAGTAAACTATATATTATATTTTAAGAATGATAAATATTTCATGAATATCATATAGATACATTAAATCCGTCATTATAATAAGCTATTATAGGTGATGATTAAAAATGAATTATGTCGGTTCTTGAGGCAGTAGTTCACCACACGCCCAAATGATAGATTCCTTTCCCATTTGATGGAGGTTGGAGATGGATATAGTTTATTACGTTAACATAATAACATCTAAGTATATTTGACATACTTATTTTATTATATTATCATGGCTAATAAATATTTGTAGGAGGTGGAAGAAGAAATAAAATAAAAATGATCCATTAAGAACTATACATCTTCTTCGAACAACATCCTTTTTCTTTACACCCAAAGGCATCAAAGGTTTGTATTATTCCATAACCAAGGATTATAGGATTTAAGTATTGATTTAAGTTATTTATATAGTGTTTGGACAACCCAAAATTCTTTTTATGTGTGAGGAAGTGACAACAATAGGTGCCCATTTATAAGAGAGGGGAGGGGAATTATTAGAGTTTTATAAAATATTAAATAAATATAAATTAGTTTAGATTCGCAAATGGATAAAAATTGATAATATTTGAATCTAATATGAGAATGAGTCTAAATAATTTCATTCAATAATTTTTTTAGAAGTTTGGACAAAATTTTTACCCTTATCTTTTTGTTTTAATCCTTCGCTAACCCTTTTAATAATTACAATGATATTATTGTTTATTACTATTAAGGGCTTAATATATTTACTATAAAAGGAAAAATGTTCCATAAATGGAACCTTTTTTTATTTCATAAAACATATCACATTCAATTGGATAAATATAATATTTTTAGAAATTTTAAATCATAAAATAATATATTATTTATTATAAAATAAAATTAATGTCAATTTTGGAATTATTCATTTAATTTTACTTTTAAAACTATAAGAAAAAAAAATCAAATATAATTCATTAAAATCTATATATTATTTTTAGAGACCCCATGTTTTACCTTTTATTATTTTAAATATATTAAGAAATATTTTCGGATGCAGGTACTAATACAGTGCGCGATTCTGGAGACCCGATGTTCCCAGAAGTAATTTTATAAAAATATTAAATCTATTTTGTACCAATGAAACTTAATTTTTCATAAATAATATAATATATTCTAAAAAAGATTGTGATAAGAAATAGGAGATCATGGTTGAATCCAGAGCACATGATTAACACTACACATTACCTAATGTTGGTCAGTGCAGGATGGCCAGAAGAGTCATCCGTTGGAAGGTGCGTTTAATTAAAATTAATATGTTATTTATTTTTTTAGTTAAAAGACATAAAAAGTTTTATTTTTATAAATAAGATTCTATGGATAATTGGAAGGGTTAGACTTATAACACCAGGATCATTGAGAGGAGTCTCCACTATTCTTCATTGATCAATTGAGATCAGACGACGACACATAACCAGATCATTGCGAATCGAGGCACAACCATCACAATGGGTTTTATCCATCATGAAAAACTGAAATATTCACCATTTAATGATCCAGTATTGAGTTATGAAATACCCTTTTTTGGATTTCCACCCTTCTTTAATTAATTAAACATTGTTTGATTAAATGCTTTTATTTCTGGCATTTTTTATCCTTTGCATGAGCCCTACAAATTGCTGATTTAATTTATCTTCTTATTATGAAATTTTTCTCAACTTGGATTTTCCATAATTGAAATAGTTAATTTAGATCACTTTTATAATGATTTTTATCACCTTTGTTATCTTCCATTCCCCCATCATTCTTTGAGTTCTTTTCCGTTAGCCTAGGGGGTCATGGTTCGAATTTTCCAGGCAGGTTCAAGAGCAATCAGACCCATGTATTCATGATGAATTCATGTGAAAATAATGGATTAAAATTATATGGATTAATAGGGATGACCATGGGATTCAGGTGATGGATTCTTGGATCTATGATCTAAATAATATACGGACGACATGCGAGAGATGGTATGACCTCATATTGGAATTTTGGATTTCCGATTCCCGACCACTAGAGCCCGAAAATTGATTGATGGTAATGGATCATGCATAGATGGATCTAGATTTGGGACTTATGAGATGATTCTCATTGGAAAGGGTGATGGAATATTCCTGATGATGATTAATTAAGGAAACTAAAGATTTTGTGAAAAACCCGACTACATAACATGTGGTATGAATAACACACACTATGTAGACCCTAGTTCATGAAAGTTAGTGTTTTCAGGTGAGTTAAATATCACATGATGTGTGGGACCTCCACACAACTTGTGACTTGATGTTGGTGTCCTGGAATGTACTCTGAGATTACATAGACGTAGAAAAAGCTAGGCATAGGCAATGTACTATCACATAACCGGGTATATGGGCATGGCTTGGCGAACACGACTAAGAAATAATGAGTAGGGAATATGTGGCCAAGACACACCATGTTGTACCATTACACAACATATAGTAATACATGGACAATTATCTATGTGCTATCAAGGAAATGGATTGGAAAAGGAATGATTCCACACACTGTGTGGACCCCCTACAGTTGTGTGCTTCCTTTTTGAGGAATCATCTCCCTCTCATATCTGCTTCGTTTGAACTTATATTTTATATTTTGAGTAGTCTATCCTGAGTATTTTTATACATAAAACATTATGGTGGAATTATTAGTGGATTTATATATATAATACAAGATGTTCTAAGGGGTACGATTCATTTGGTAGTGCTCGATGATGATAATGATCATCCAGGATCATCATAGAGTGGTGACCCATTGACAAACTAGGGCGTGAACTCTCTATAAAACTTCTAAGTGGTACCTCCAAATGGACTAGGGTGTGGGTACTCTATATACATGTTGATTGGTACCCCCCTGAGGGAATAGGGTGTGGGTCATGTATCTATTGAGTGGTACCCCTGATGGATTGGGGAATTGGTCCCATGTTTACTGGGTGGAACCCCTGGAGGAATACGACACAGGTACTCTATCTATCTAATGAATGTAACCCCTTATGAACTAGGGAATGAGTCATATAAATATCTAATGAGTGATACCCCATGATGTACTGGGGTATAAGTACTCTACGTGGATATTGTACCTCCTCAGCTGTACATTACAATGGAAAGGTGTGGGTTCTCCATATAGTTACGTCATAAGATGGACACATGAGATGATGGGAACTGATGATGGGCCTTTGGAACTACTGTAAGACTCTTTTACTTGGTTGGGATATAAGATGGAGATCTAATTTCTCTCTTATCCAGGTTTTCTTTATGAGTTTATAAATTTATTTGTTATTGGGATTTGTTTTCCCTCTTTCTTTGGGTTAAGATGACTTATTATTCTATAGTGTCTCCCATTACTCCACCTTAAATTTTTGGTGCATCCTAATGAGTATGTATATAGTCACCCCTAATAGGGGTTTTACCACATGTTTCATGTCTTATGTAGGGGAAAAATAGGTTGGAGTGTCTTTGAAAGGAGCATAGGGATTATTGAGTGCATTTTACCGCCTACAGTTTTTGGAGCTTGGAGATCTAGATCCAGGTTCTCTCAACATTTCTTTTCCTGATATTATCAAGATGGGACATCTTTTCTAGTTGGGCATGTATTTTTCAAATTTAAATTTTGTTTTATTTTTTCACACTATTTTATATTACCTAGAGATTGTCACATGCATGGTTATCACTTTAGAGGTTTCTATATTTTATTATGATTCACCGACAATTCCTCTTGAAGATGGTTGGGTGTGTGTGTACAGGTACTTAGGAAATGGACTCTCATTTTAGTTATTCATTTTGGAAATAGTCACCATCCCCTAGCCTATAGAGGTGGGATTGGGATAGTTATAGTTCATTATTCTCCCAGTCAAGAGGGCCCTACAAGGATAGTCCGCGATAGATTGGTATCTGAGGTGGTTCAACCTCAAGATGATTTTGGAATTATATCCCATTGTAAGGTGAGGGAAATGGTGTCAAAGTGTCTTCAGTGCGGCTTTTAGACCATGGAACTCATTTTTGGTGTGACAGTCGATGTATAGAGTCACCTAGACTCTAAATACCTACTTATCGATTAGGCATACTAAGACATTGGTTGAAGGGAACTTAGGTATTTGAAACATATAGGATTGAGTCTTTTGACCATACTTACCATGTCATATCCTCATATATATATGATCATCTAACTATAATAAGTCTTGATTAAATTCTCGGGATTCATCTAAAAATGCATCCATATATTTTAATAATTCAGGATCATGATGAATATCCGATGAGTGATGAGGTATCAGTTCAAGGGCCATTATGAGAGATCTTTCCTCCAACCAGGTATGTAAAATCACCCTACTCTATTGAGAATCAGATTATACCAGTAGAGTAAGATGAGGATGCACTCAGACTTAGTGAACTCCATGAGTTCTAGTTTCAGAGGTAGCTGGGGTTCAATGGTGAGCCAGATCCCCAGGGAGTGGTGGATTAGCTTGAGTCAGTGATCAAATTTTTCAGACTTGTACAGACCCTGGCTAATCAAATGGTTATACTGGCAGCCAACATTTTCCATGGATCAGTTTTGTGTTGGTATAGATTAGTCACATAAAAGCATGATTATTTGGCGCCCTCATCGTTCAACATCCAACAACTTCTTCATAAGGAGTATTACCCCTCATTATTTTGTTTTGTTCAGATTCAAGAGTTGTTGGAGCTGCAAAAGGGAGGGATGGAAATTTATGAGTATGTTTTGAGGTTCACTAACCTTATGCGGTACTCCCTTAACATGATTCATCATGGTTACTTCCATAAATTATTGTTTGAGCAGGGTCTCCACAAATACATCTTTGTGAGTAAGGTACCCCTCTGCATTCCCTTATATGCTTTAGTGTTAGAGTGAGCATTGGTGATAAATAACTTCCTATCTGATGGATTCCATGTATCCAAAGAATGTAGTGGGCCACATATGTTGATTCATTTGTAGCAGATAGTAGTCATCAGTTAGTAGTGTCTTGGCGTAGACTATCACCTCATGGCTAGAATCAGGTATGTGGTTACATGCCACATAGACAACACAAAGTATCAAGGCATCCTGAAGAGGGTATATTCTATGCATGTGATGGACAGGGTCATATAGAACATGATTTCTCGACCCAATTTGCCGAGGAGGGAAGAAAGATAGCGGATAGACCACCACTGTAGAGATAGAGTCATGATAATGGATCTCACTTACATGACCAAGACATCCCCTTGGAGGTGGAGTTGGTGGAGGAGTAGTTGGTTCTACCATAGGAGGATCTACTGTAGGTGGATGACATTATGATCTCCATCTACCACCACCACTAGGAAACCCACACCAGACTCTGGGAGCTGGCATTATGGGCTGCGGGAAGCTGTAGGATTTAGATTCTTATGACACAGAAGCTCATGAGAATATTAGAGTTACATTATTTGTTTATTCTACTCTTACTATAGTACTAGTAGAAATATATGCGAGTCATTCCTTCCTCTCCTTACTCTTCTTGTGAGAGATGTAACTCCTAGTTGAGATGTTATCCCAACAGCTTTTCCTTTAGGTTCTTACAGGGAACACTTCTTTGATATAATTTATCTAGTGGTAGTTCAAGATATATATTGGTTGATAAAGTTTCTCATGGGACCTCTTGGTCATCATGATGAGACCTTATGACATCTTCATGGGTATATACTGGTTTTCCATGACACAAAACCAGATTGAAAATCCCCAATGAAGAGTCTGATACCTTTGAATGGATGGTATGTGATTCTCATATGTGGGTGAGGGAGATCTTATAGTATAGTGAGTGGGTTTTATGAGTAGGATTTTGCAACCCATTACTCATAAGTTTCCATGTTTATCCCATGGCATAGTGGGATATTCTAGAATTTGAATTTCTTTAGTCATGGAGGATTATGTGTATGTCTTCCTTGAGGATTTTTTGGGACTACCTCTGAGGTGGGAGATGGATTTTCTCATCAACTTAAACCTCGAGACCTCTCCTCTATCTTCTGGATCATATTTCATAAACCACAACAAGCTCTAGGAGTATAAGGTGAAGTTAGATCACCTTTGATATAAGGGTTTTATCAAACCCAGTGTGTCCCTGTGGGAAACTCTGGTATTGTTTGTGAAAAATTTAGATGAGATATTTTGGATTTATTTTGATTATCATTTCTTGAAATAGGCCATGATAAAGAAAAATTACCCCTTTCCAAGGATTTACATCCTCTTTGATCAGTTATGAGGTACAAGATGGTTCTCAAATATCAATATGAGGTCCGACTACCCCCAGTTGAGAGTTCATGAGGATAATATTCTGAATATAGAATTCCTATGTTTGTATGAACACTATGAGTTCTTGAATATGCCTTTTGGTGTGAAAAAATACTTCATTTTTTTTATGGCTCTGATGAAAATATTTTCCATCCATACATAGACTGATTTATTATTGTCTTCATCGATGACATACTCATTTACCAAGTATTAAAGGAGGAGCATGTAGAGGACTTGAGGATGACACTAGATATTCTTCAAGAGCACTGTATTTATGGTAATCTCTCAAATTCTCAGTTCTAGATTAACATTTTTCACTTTCCATGTCCTTTAAATTCTAAGAATAGTTTAATTATGAACCTAGTGAATATTTATGCAGTGATATCTTGGGATCCACCCAAGAACTTATCATAGGTGAAAAATTTTCTCATCTTGGTGGGGTACTATAGGAGGTTTGTGGCAGACTTATCTAGGATTTTAGCCTCTTTAACTTCCTTAATGAAAAAAGGGTGGTGATTTACTTAGAATGTGCAGTGCCATAGATCCTATAAGTAGTAGATAATGAGGCAGAATAGTGATCCTATTTTTATAGTACTGGAGGAGAGTGTGGAGTACATACTTTATTGATATTCCACTGGATATAGGTTTGACTACATGTTCATGCAGAGGTAGGGAGTGATTTCATATGGGTCGAAGAAATTGAGATATAATGATAAGAACTATATGACTCATAACTTATAGTTAGTAGCGATAGTATTTGGTTTGAGGATATGAAGGCACTATCTTCTGGGAGAGCACTTTATTATTTAATTAGGACATCAGAGTCTTAGGTATGTCTTCATATAAAGATACTTGAACTTGATACCGAGGCACTATTTTGATTACCTACATTACTGTGGATTTGAGATAATCTATACTCATGGTATGGGTAACGTGGTGGTATGTTCCCTTATAAGAAAGTCTTATTCTCTCCTAGTGGATGAGGTTTCTGAACAGTTAGCTTCCTTGCATCAGACCTAGGTAATAGAGGAGGGTACAACATGTCTTTAGTCGAGGGTGTTGACTCCTCCTCTTCTCTAGAATTTGAGGGAGGATTATTTAGTAGACATCAACTATGAGGTACTATGAGACCAAATATCCTTATAAGATTCAACAGAAAAATTCTATGAAGGTGGTAATCATGTCACCCTTTTCCTAGGATGGATGATGGTTTCAGTAGTGATGCAAGAGGAGTTGATGAGGGAGTTTTATACCACTCCTTTTCTGGTATATCTTGATATATTTAAGATGTATAGAGACCTTTAGTGGTGGATTTGGTTGTCTGGCATGAGATAGAGTGTTGCCGAGTTTGTCTCTCGGTGTCTCACATGTCAGCAGGTGAAGGATGAGTACTGGGTTCTGGTATGTTTTTTACGGCATCTTGAGATCCTGGAGTGGAAATGGGATGGCATATCTATAGAAATTATCATAGATATTTTGTTGATATTGATAATTCTTGATTCCATCAGGGTGATAATTGACCAAATTACCAAGTCAGTGCAATTAATTTCTATTAGGGAGAGGATTTTACTGAATATTTTAGGGAAGTTGTACATTCAAGAGATAATATGACTTTATGGAGTACCATTGAATATTGTCTCCAACTATTATTTTTGGTTTACATCATGATTATAGTCAGGTCTATAGGAGGAATTCAAGACCCATATGATGATGAGTATATATTTTCACCCCCATATGGATGAAAATAATGAGTGCACTATCCATGTTTTGGAGGATATCATGAGGGATTTCATGTTGGACTTCGTATAGAGTTGTGAGGATCTCCTACCTTTGTAAGAATTTACTTATAATAATAGCTATGACTATACTATCTACATGAAAACTTTCAAAGACCTATATGGGAGGCCTTGAAAAACACTATTATATTAGACTAAGATTTGTTGGGAATCTATTTTCATGATAGAGATTGTCTAGGTGATAATGGAAAAGATCTAGGTGACCCATGAGGGGATGATGAAAACACATAGAAGGAAGAAATATTATATATATTGATGCCATAGTCCCTTGGATTTTGAGAAGGGAGACTATATTTTCCTAAGATTCTCCCCAAAATGAGTATTTTGGAGATTTGGTTAGGGAATAATAATTTCACTAAGTTTCATTTGGCCATTTGAGATCATATAAATGGTTAGTGTGGTCTCTTACCACCTCACTTTAGCCCTATAATTAGTGCAGGTGCATGACATCATCCATGTGTCGTAAATGAGGATATATCTACCTGATCTTACACATGATATTAACTAGGGTGAGTTAGAAATAAAGGATGGATCCAATTTTATAGAGAATATAATGGTGATCTATGATTGATAGTAGAGGAATCTATGTGGATGAATCATTCCCTAGGATCAAGTGTCATGGAAGCACATGTGCATGCAAGAGAGCTCTTAGGAGAAAGAGTACCAGATGCAGGCTCAGTAATCCCTTTGTTTTTCTTAGTATGTTATTTTTGGGATGGAAATTTTAAAGGATGGAATAATTTAGAGACCCCTTTTTTGTATTTTAATACTTTTCAATATATTATGAAATTTTTTTAGAGCCATGTGTTGAGACGACACACTATTTTGATGCCCGGTGAACCTAGAATTAATTTTATAAAAATATTAAATATATTTTATAGAATACAAATGTGTTTTTTCAAAAATAATTGAATAAAATATAAATAGGGTCTTAGATAATAAATCTGAATTCACGGTTGAATCCGGAACATGATATTTAATCCAGTCATGACCTAAAGTTGGCTGCCATGGGACAATAGGAAGAGGTAGTCGTTGGCAGGTGTGTTTAATAAAAATAAAAAAATAATTTATTTATTTTGAATTAAATGAACCAAAATATTTTCCCTCTATGAATAAGATATTATAGATAATCTTCAATGTTAACCACATAAACTTGGGATCATTGAGAGGATTTTTCCACTGTTCTTCGCTAACAAATTGAGATCGGATGACTACCGACAACCAGATCAAGGTGAATCAAGGTGTAGTAAATGAAACTGGTATTATACATCATTAGAAAATACATTATTCACCAATGAAATATCCAATCATGTGGAAAGGGATATTTTTTTTTATTTCATCCCTTTTAAATTAATAAATCATGGATTTATTAACTACTTTTATTTCTGGAATTCGCTAACCTTCATATGTGCCCTACAAACTGTTGATTCAATTTATCTTCTCATTATTCCATGCTTCCCACCATGGCTTCCCCTTATTGAAATAATTAGATAAGAATTATTTTAAAATGATGATGATCACTTTTTTTATGGTACTTTCCCACCATAATTATTTGAATTCTTCCTCACTGGACTATGGGGTCATGATTTGAATTTTCTAGGTGAGTTCGAGCACGATTGAAACTCCAGATTAAATAAAAATTCACGAGTGAAGAATGGATTTGATATTTAAGTATGAATAAGGATGATTATAGGATTTGTGTTATGGATACCTAGATATGGGATCCAAAGTAAATATGGGAAGCATGTGGGAGAGGCAATGACCTCATACAATCATTTTGGATTCTTGATTTCTGGCTACTAGAGCCTATAAACCAATGGCCTTCAATGGATCAGGCATGGAAAGCTCTAGATCAAGGACATTAGGCATGATTAATGGTATAAATGGTGATAGAGGAGGCATAATGGTCATGTGTAAAGGATACTGTACATTCTATGAAAAAACCAACTATACACCATATAGTTTGAAGAACACACGCCATGTAGATCCCTGGTTGTTGCAGATAGGGATTTAGAGTGAGCTAAATATCACATGAAATATGGGACCCACACATGTTGTGTGACTCATTTATAGAATCCAAGAATTTACTCTAGGATCACATGGACACACAAACATCTAGACACATGCCATGTACAATCACATGTCCATTTACATGAGCACATCCTGATAGACACAACTAGGAAATCATGGGTCGGGCCTGGGTGGCCTTGATGTGTAATGTACTACCACTAAACATTGTGTAATACTACTTGGATAGTGAAACCTATGCTATAAAGGACATGGATAATAATAGGAATGGGGCCACACACCATGTGGATTCCCTTACATTCCATGTACTTCCTATTTGAGGAATATTCTACCTCTAGTATCTCCTTATTTTGGACTTAGATTTTGGCCCATGAGTAGCCTATCCTGATGTTTTTACATATAGAATATAATTACATCCTTTATAGTGTATATTGAGATATTATTCCATATTTACCAAGCGTGATTCTTCTTTATGTGGTGCTTGATGTTAATATTGACCATGAAGGATCATCAGAGAGTGGTACCCCCTAACAGACTAGAGCGTGGGTCCTCTATCAATCACTAGTGCATAAAACGTTTTTTTACGGTGGTTATTTTTTATTTTTAATGTTGGATTTTGGCCGATGTTATTACAGGAGACGTTATAAACATAGTTTTTACATCGGTTATTTTACAACCGACGTAAAAAACACAAATCCGAAGTGTTTTTCACTCCGGTTAATAAAAACCCGATGTGAAAAACTCTTTGGAGTCATGGTTTATTACGTCAGTTACTTAATAACTGATGTGGTATATACCCTTTCACATTGGTTATTATATAACAGACATCATAAAACACTCCTCCGAAGCGTTTATCACATCAGTTATTTTTATAGCCGATGTGATAAACCTATCTGCCAAGAGGTTTCCAATGTTAGTTATATAATAACCGATGTAAAAACATATCTACGATGTCCGTTATAAAATAATCGATGTAAAAAACTTTCCATTCCAATTTATTATGTCGGTTATGAAATAACCGATGTAAAAATCATTTTCCATGAAGTTATTACGTCTGTTTCCAAATAACCGATGTCAAACCTAATACCAATGCATTTTTATGTCAGTTATGAAATAACTGATGTAAATTACAATTTTTTTAAATAAAACCGAACCACTGCTATTCCCAGACAGATTTCCTAAAACAGAGAAAAAGGTTACCAAAAACAGACCAACCCCCCCTGGATAGCTCCCACCATCCCCTTCGACACCCCCACACCCCTAGACTACCCCCACCCCCTGGACAACCCCCCACACCCCTGGAAAACCCCACCACACCTAGATATCCCCCCACACCTTTGGATAACCCCACCCTCCTGTATACCCCCACCCCCCAGGACAACACTCCCACACCCCTGAACATCCCTCCCACACCCCTGAAATAGACTAAAAAGTTACCAAAAACAGACTAGAACCCCCCACTCCACTGGATAACCCCCACCACACCCCAGGACACCCCCACACTCCTGGACTGCCCCACCCCCTGGACAACCCCCACACCCCTGGACAACCCCCACCCTCCTGGACACCCCCCACACCCTGGACTGCCCCCCACCCCCTAGATTGCCCCCACACCCTGGACAACCCCCACCCTCCAAGACACCCCCACACTCCTGGACTACCCCCACCCCTGGAAACCCCCCCACCCCTGGACAACCGCACCACCCCCTAAACAACCCCCCCACATCCCTGGATAACCCCCACCTCCTGTATACCCCCACCCCCTGGACAGCACCCCCACACCCCTGGACAGCCCTCCCACACCCCTAAAACAGACCAAAAAGTTAACAAAAATAGACCAGAACCCCTGACCTACTGGACATCCCCCACCACACCCCTAGAAACCCCCAACACCCCTGGACTACCCCCACCCCTGGATATCCCCACACCCCTGGACACCCCCTGGACATCCCCCCAATCTCTTAGACATCCCTCCCACCCCACTAGACAGCCCCCACCACACCCCTGGGCACCCCCACACCTTACTGGACACCCCTAGGAAAAATAAAGACCAAAACCCAACCAAAAACAGACTAGAACCCCCACCCCACTGGACAACCCCCACCACACCCATGGACACCCCCAACACCCCTGGATTGCCCCACCACCTGGACAACCCCCACACCCCTGGAAACCCTTTGTACATCTCCCCACTTGACTAGACATCCCTCCCACCCTCCTGGACACCCTCCCACCCCAATGGACAACCCCCACCACACCCCTGGACACCCCCACCTCACTGAACAACCCCAGAAAAAAATAGACCAAAACCGAACCAAAACTAGACCAGAACCCCCCCCCCCCCCCCCACACCCCTGGACACCCCACACCCCTGGACTACCCCCACCCCCTGGAAAGTCCCCAAACCCTTGGACACCCCTTGTACACCCCACTCGCATAGACATCCCTCCCACCCTCCTAGATACCCTCCCACCCCACTGGACAGCCCCCACCACACCCCCGGACACCCCAACACCCCTGTACCACCCCCACCCCTTGGACAGCCCCTGGAAAGCTGGTGTTGGGAGAGGAGGCACCGCCATCCCTCGGGGGGCTAAACACCACTGGAAGGTACTCATCACTCCCACATGTGAAGCTTGAGCTCTCAAAATGTTTCAACAATGATTTCTTCCCCTGTAAACATCATTCATTCTATCACTTTGATTCCAGTATAACCAGGGGGAAAACACCATTGATGTCATTTCCCCTAGTTATAATGGCATCAAAGTAATATAATGAATGATGTTTATAAGAGAAGAAAGCATTGGTGAAACATTTTGAGATCTCAATCTTCACATGTGGGAGTGATTAGTACCTTCCAGTAGTATTCAGCCCCCTGAGGGATGGCAGTGCCTCCTCTCCCACCCCCTGGACTTCCCCCCATCCCCATGGACACCCTAGACCCCCACCCTACTAGACAACCCTCCCACACCCCTGGAAACCCCCCTCACCCCACAGGAAACCCCCACACCCATGGAAACCCCCTGAAAACCCCCCACTCCCTTGAACAACCCTTCCACCCTCCTGGAAATTCTCCCACCCCTAGATTTTCCCCCACTCTCATGGAGACCCAGGATACCCCCACACCACCGAACATCCCTCGCACACCCCTGGATACCCCTACCCCACTAAACACCCCCACACCCTTGGAAACCCTCCCCCAGACCAGAATCCATACCATAAAAACCATCATAAGTAGACCAAAACAAGAAGTGGATAAAAATTAAACATTCACATATATAACATTCAAAACTTACAATGTCAATTTAAAAAATAATAAATCCAACCTAAACAAATACCAAATACACAATTACAATGACAATATTAAAAATTACATTTTACACAACAAACAACAAAAATTCAATCAAACCTGTAAAATAATTTGACCATTCCACTTGTAAGTGTTTGACGTCTTGAGAACTATAGGGTTGAGGGTCATCAAATAGCTACAAATTAAAAGGATAATAGTTAACATGTATAATGAATAAATCAAATAAAATATTATGGAAAAGTTTAAAATGAAATCTTACCAGGTCAAAGTTCACAACTGTCCCAGTTGCTATTATTTTATACATAAATCTTAATATATAATATCCGCATTCGATGATGCCTTGTTGTTCATAAAAATTCTGTTTGAATGAGTGTAAATTAAATATATTATTTTTATGTAATAAATCAAAAAGTATAAATTTTAAATGGATATTTACCTTTACATTTACATATTTGATCTTTTCACTCCTTTTCTTTGTGTTTTTTTCCAAATTAGACCCATCCCCTGTTAGAAAATAATACGAATGGGATAAAATTAAAATTCATTATAATATATAAAACTATTGAGAAATTGAAACTTACAACATTTTTTTAAAACTTTCCCGCACATCACCATGGACAGAGGATATCCAATAAAGTGTTTTCTCCCTTGAAAAAAAAACCTTTAACATCCAATGATCACTGATAAAATAAAATTTAAAGTTAGTGGTTTTTTATGTTAAAAGATAATGAAATATTTGAGAGAGATGTGTTTCATACCACTCACAAAAAGGAATCATCCAACATTGTGTGACTATATTCAGTTCAAGTATTTCAGCAATATAAAGCATTCTTTATTCCTCATCTAATGCACATGCTTCAGGGGAAATCAAATGCGGGTCCATGAATCCATATACATATGTCTGCTCATTCTTATCACAAATGTTATAAAGATACCTAATATAAAATAGACATTAGTATACATTTTTAATAAATATAACACAGGGAAAAGGTGTTAAGACTTACATGGAAAAAATTTGCACCACGTTGATGACCAACTTATCTCCAGTAACAAGCTCCATGATATCAGTTTTCACAATCCACAGAGTTATTGCACGTAAAAAAACATGAGATTCCATTGGAAACTCATAATGATCCGCCAAAAAATTTTAATATCTTGAAAATTTGTCAAGACTACTAGAATCTGTATCTGATGTCATAGATATTTGTCTTTATTATTGTCTATATAGTATTTATTTACCTTTAAAGTATTCCTGTAAAAATAAAAAGAAAAATATATTAGTTTTCAAATGATAAAAGAACTTTAATAAAAAAATAAAATAGAATATATAACGTACATAACACTATGGTAATGAGTTGAAGAAGTATGTATGGACAAATTATAATATTTCCAATACTATGTCCAATTATTGTCACCTCATCTGTAGGTAATGGTACTCAAGATGATCTATCTATAATATCCTGTACAGTGACCCTCTGATTCTCTACCTCTAATTGTTGATGATGAACTGTATCTCCTATACAATATACCAACCCATATGAAACTATATGATGGTGAGGATCATCAACATACAACTCTCAATAAGTAGTAAGCTATGGTGGAGGAGTATGATAAAAAATGGGGTCCGCAGGCTGAGGTGGGGGAGTGGGAGATACTGGAAGAGGTGGAGGATAAATAATGGGGTCTGTAGGGGGAGCTAGAGGAGTGGGAGCTGAAGTTTGAAATTGTCTTTGCATGTCTACAAACATAAACTATACTGACGCTCTAATATTTTCCTCCATGGTCACATTAATATTATGAACTTCAGTCTCAAAGGATTCTATTTTTTTTATAAACACCCGCAATATAAGAAGTTGAAGAACTTGGAAACACTTTTCTTATCGATACACCTGCTGGATATCCTCATACACGACTAGGATGTTCGTGCTTTCCCAATGTTATAGATAAAATATCTTACCTCCCAGCAGCTATAAATACCCCCTGTGAGATCTTATCCTTGATAGAATCCTGTATTAATTAATTGAACATTTTTGTAATTATTGAAATTATATGAAGAAAATATTTAACTTAAATAAATGAAATAGATATCTTACAATCCTCTCAGCTACGATTCTCTAATCTTCTAAAATATGTTGCCCTATTTTGACCATCCGAGCTCTCTTCCATTTTTCATGTCTTGATGGAAGGGATGGAGGGGCCACCTCTCTAGAGCTTAAAGGCTCAGCTGTTAGTTTTTGTAATTTTTCTGCCATCATTTGTTATTCTAATAATGTATACCCTCCCCAAGATAAACTATGAGGGTATACATTTTTAGATTGGATCTTCTGATGATATTTCCTTGTTTGTTTTAAATTAAGAATAATAAATCATTAACCGAAAATTAATAATATCATTTATATAAGAAAGATTATAAAAGTTTACATTGCCCTTACCAAAAATGAATCTTTTCTTATACTTTCAACAAATTTTCTCCATGTGTCTTCATCTATGAAAGTATATATACGACATGGATTGAAATGAATCCTATGACCAAAAATGAAATCAGATGTGAGGGTTGATTTGAAATCCCTCCATCTCCTGGTAGCCATCGATAAGCATTTCTTCCTGACCCCTCTAGTTTTAGGAATATCAAATGTCATCTGATAAAGAAGAGGTTAAACATATTATATATACTAGAAACCTTTAAAGAATAGGCAAAAAATAGCAAAAGATCTTACCAAAATCGTCTCCCACAACTGGGAGATTATTGCTTTGTCCACACTTCTCCAGTCATCATACACAATGATTAGTTTTCTATTACCCTGAGTTGATACAAAAATCTTAAAATCTTTTGCATTTGGACCTCTAGGAATATCATCCTCATCAAAATCAATGAGTATCCTCTGATCCTGTGTACGATAAAGTGATAATTTTGGTAAACTTGTGCACCCACGTTTACCAACTCTTGAACTCTTTATCGTAATGGGACCACATGGGGAAGATTGGGGAATATCAAGAGGAGCATGTAAATGTTCCTCCCCTGAGGTATGGCCAATATGATCATCTTCAGAATCATGTGGTTGATCAACTAATTGATATGTAATTATCCTTCAAATAAAAAAAACAAACATTAGTTCACAAATATACAAATTCAAATATTACAATACTACTGTGAGCAGAAAATAGAAAATTGTACTAAGTTATGTAATAGTAAACATGGTTAATATGGTAAGCATGTTAAAAAATGGTAAATATGGTAAGGATGGTCAAGATGGTAAACATGGTAAACATGGTAAACCTGGTAAACCCAGTAAATATGGTAAAATCATTGTCACTGAACAAAAATAATTGATATATAATTTATGTAATGGTAAACATGATAAACTAAACTAAAAAAAATTAAAACAAACAAAAACAAAAACATATACTTATTTTGTTTTAATACATGTTTTAATAAAAAAAATTAAAATATCTAACATTTTATGAAAATAATAAATGTAAACAAGAAATAAACAAATGTTACCTGTAATTTTAGGAATGTAAAAATGAATTGTTTTCTCAAATTCCTTCTTCGTGATCGTTCCTTATGGAACAAACCATGTCTTCAACATGTACATCAATATGTTCTGTTAAATTCTCCATGGAAATAAGGATCTCACAGAAATCAATATCTTCATCAAGTTCATCCTCAACAATATATTGTTTTTCCCTTGTAAAACAACAACCCACCGCATATCTGATTGATCTACTACATAGAAAATTTGTTTTACATGTATTGCCATTATAAAAGAATCAGCTGTGTCTTCCAATCTATTTTGATTGACAACTGTCATTCCAAATTCATCGTGTCTGACACTGTTGTTACCGATAAAACATTTACAGTTAAAAAAAGGAACTTTAATTTTAAAGTAATCAACCTCCCATATGTCTTCAATCACTCCATAATATGCACTTGATGCAGAAATTGGGTTTTTGTCCTTAGCACTCAAAAAATGCATTGCTTCTGCAAACACCAATACACCTCTATTCTGAACTGCACTTCTATTGTCCTGATATTTCGTATGAAATGTATATCCATTAATGTCATAACTGGACCATGTTATCACATTTAAACATGGACCACCCACTATCCATTTTAATGTCTCTGATACATCTGATCTACCAACCAAGGACTTTTTAAACCATGAAAAAAATGTTTTATTTTGCTCATTCAAAATCCACATTTCTTTCTTCTTTGTATGAAATTATTTCAACTCATTAATATGCAATGTGATATACGATTGTGCATCAACTATGTTATTCAAGATGTATTATTTTAACTTCTTCATCTGTTCAGCTGAAAACGATTTGACATTCAAGCCATGAATCCCCTTTCCCTCATTATTAACTCGTTCATGGTGAGATGGAGTTAAACCCATGTGTGTTTTTTAAACAAAGTAGCTTATATAAAACTCTACAACCTCCTCAGAAATATACTTTTCAATAATGGAGGCTTCAGGTCAATATGGATTCTTAACATACCCCTTCAATATTTTTATATACCTTTCAAAAGGATACATCCAAAAAAGATATACAGGTACACAAAGATTTATTTCTTAAACTAGATGAATCATTAAATGCACCATTATATCAAAAAAAGTTGGAGGAAAATACATTTCCAATTGAAAAAGTATACAAATTGCATCATTTTCCAAAATGTTCAAAGCATTAACATCAATCTCCTTATTACAAATTGAATTGAAAAAATAACACAACTTCATTATAATCTTTCTGACATGAATGGACAATATTCCATGCAATGAAACTGGTAGAAGTTGTTGCATCATGACATGAAAATCATGAGATTTCATACCTATCAACTTGAAGTCCTTCAATGAGACAAAATTTTTTACATTTGAAGAATAACCTTGAGGCACTTTGATATCATGAAGAAACTGACAAAAGATAATTTTCTCCATCTTTGATAATATATGACAAGCCAGGGGAAGAAAGGTTCGTCTTCCATTAGAAGTGGGTGATAACTCCAAATTTATTCCCATTGATAGTAAGTCTAATCTTGCATTCAACCCATCTTTAGTCTTTCCTTTAATATTTAACAATGTTCCAATAAAACTATCACATATATTCTTTTCCACATGCATGACATCAATATTATGTTTAACTTCATGATATCTCCAATATGGTAGCTCAAACAATATTGACCTTTCTTCCAAATATGTCTATCATTACCATATTTCTATGTCTTTCCCAATGTCACATCAAGGTTTTTCACCCTCTCAAAATACAGATCAGGGGATAAAGGTTTTGGAGAAATATCAAATTCTTGTGAGCCATTGAATGCCTTTTTTAGTCTTCTATAAGAGTGATCCATAGGCAAAAACTTTTGAGGCCCCATGTACACTATTTTCCTCCCATGATGAAATTGACAATATAAAGTCTGTTGTTCACAAATTGGACATGCTTTATGCCCTTTAACACTATATCTATACAAATTTCCATATGCTAGGAAGTCATTTATAGTGAACAAAAGCACTGCATGCAGTTGAAAATATTCCATTTTATAAGAATCATACACCCTAATACCATCCTCACATAAAAGTTTCAAATCATCAATAAATGGTGATAAGAAAACATCAATATCATTGCTGGGTTGCTTCAGACCAGAGATAATTATACTCAACATTACATATTTTCGCTTCATAAAAACTTTAGGAGAGAGGTTGTAAATTACCAATAAAACAGGCCATGAACTATGTGTGCTACTGAGGGTTCGGTATGGATTCATTCCATCTATGCACAACCCTAGTCTGATATTTCTAATTTCATTTCCAAATGTAGGATACTACTCGTCAATTTTCTTCAACTATGGACAATCAACTGGATGACATATTTTTCCATAACATAACCACTCATCATCATGCCATCTTAACCTTTTTGCATCATATGAATTAACAAATAAACATTTGAAACGATGACTTATAGGAAGATACCAAAATACCTTTGAAGGGATATTTTTAATCTCTACATCAGCCTGTGATTTTTCTTTCACCTTATATCGTGATGTCCCACATTTAGGACACTCTGTCATAAATTAATATTCCTTCCTATATATCACATAGTTATTCGGACAGGCATGTATTTTATTATATCCTAATCCCACCAGGCATAATATTTTCTTGGATTTATAATGTGAATCTGGAATTTGTTATCTTTTAGAAGAATGCCTTTTATCAATTTTAGTAGCTCTATAAAACTTCTGTCACTCCATCTATGTTTCTTCTTCAGGCTAATCAATCTTAACAAAGCCGACAAAACCGTAAAATCTCTACAACTAGGATATAATGGTTTTTCAGCATTACCATATAGACGTGCAACTGTCGGTTCAATCTCAATTTGTTCTGCTGCAATATCTCAAATCATTTCTTCAATTCCTTTGGAGTCACCATCTTGCGAATCATCATCATCAGTGACATTCCATCTAGTTTCACCATACCAAATCCAAAGGATGTAACTTGGATTAAAACCATGAAAAATCAGATGATCTTTTATCTCTCTACTTTTCAACTTCTTCATATTCAAACATTTCAGGCATGGACAGAAAAAAATTTCACTACTTGGAACATTTTGTTTAGCAAATTCCAAAAAGGCATCAACACTTTCCTCATATTCATTGCTCATTCGATGTTCCGTAATCCAACTTTGACTCATTATTACCTATAAAAAATATAAAAACTATAAATCGTTTTAAGATAAGATAAATATATGTTTATATGAAGAAAACATAATTTTAATGTAAAAAATTTTGAAATATAAAAAAATCTAAGCGTATTTAAAAAAATATGCTTGAATATGATTTTAAAAAGAAAATATTGTTAGATATAACAGTTTTAAATTCATCTTGGATCCTTTCTTCTTAAGGTTCACAAAGAATAAATCCTGGTGCAACTGGATACCAAATTCAACCTTCCTTAAAAAAGAAATATGAAGTATAAATATTAAAATATGTATACATTCACTATTGAAAATTACACAGATCCTAATGATTTGAAACCTCTAGACAACCCCCACCCCTCTGGACATCCCCCACCCCCTAGACACCACCCCCACCCCCTGGACATCACCCCCACCCCTCCTGGACACCACCCCAACCCCTTGGACACCCCCTGGATACCCAAACCCCCTGAACACCCCCACCCCTTGGGCACTACCCCCACCCCCTTGGACACCCCCTAGACACCACCACCCCCTTGGACAACCCCCACCCCTCTGGACAGCCCCCCACCCCCTAGATATCCCCCACCCCTCTAGACATCCCCCAACCCCTTGGACACCCCACCCCTCCTAATAACCCTAGAACACATTGATTACTATTAAACCTTCAATTTCAAAATGACCAAACATCCCAAACAATATAAGGAATAAAGGAGAAGAAGAAGTGGATGAAGAAAAAAATAAACAAAGAATAAAGGAAGAAGAACATGGGATAAGTAACTTATTTAAGGAAATTCCATGGAATCCAAGAAACCATGGGACCTCTAATGGTTGATAGAAAATTGGAGAAAATGGAGTAAACCTCAGAATCAAATCAAATTTAAAATAAAAACTCAGATGGAGAAAATCACAGTGTAAATCCTATCATCACGACACAATGGGGTTAGGATAACTGCGCATCTTTGAAAACCACAACATGTTCTCCCACATAACTCATAATTTTCTCATATTCAATGACTGGTAAAAATATATATAACCAAATAGAATAATATTGAAACACCCCTCATATTTTCATAATTCTTGAATCACTAAAAATCACAGTGGAAACCTCAAACATAGACTGTACCAACTCCCTTGGACACCACCCCCACCACCTTGGACACCACCCCCACCCCCTTCAAAAACACTAATAAATTATAGCCTAATATCCATGAAAAAATACAATCATCGTGTCATAATCTCACAAACCACGATGCAATAGTCAATCCTAACTGACACTTATCCCCCACCCCGTTGGACACCACCCCACCCCCTTGGACACCCCCTGGACACCACCACCCCCTTGGACAACCCCCCACCCCCTTGACACCACCCCCACCCCCTTGGACACCCCCTGAACACCACCACCCCCTTGGATAGCCCCCACCCCTCTGGATATCCCCCACCCCCTAGACAACCCCCACCTCTAGACAGCCCCCACCCCCTTGGACACCCCCACCCCTCATGGACACCACCCTCACCTCCTCCCCCCTTGGACACCCCCTAGACACCCCCAACCCTCTGGACAGCCGCCCCAGACAACCCCCGAAACCCTCTGGATAGGCCCCCACCCCATTAGACAGCCCCCACCCCCTTGGACACCCCCCACACACCTTGACTTCCCCCACCACCTTGGACACCCTATACACCCCCAAATCTCTAGACAGCCCCCCCGAACCCTCTAGACACCACCCTACCCCCTTGGACACCCCCTGGACACCACCACACCCTTGGACATCCCCCATCCCTATGGAAATCCCCCACCCCCTGGATATCCCCCACACCTCTAGACACCCCCACCCCCTTGGACACCCCCACACCTCTTGGACACCATCCCCATGCCCTACCCCCTTGGACACCCCATGGACACCCCCAACCCTCTGGAAAACCCCCCCAACCACCCCCTTGGACATCCCCCCACCCCTGGAACCCCCCACGCCCCTTGACTTTCCCCCCAAACCCTCTGGACATCCCCCAAACGCTCTGGACATCCCCCACCCCCCTTGGATAGCCCCCACACCCCCTGGACACCACCCCCACCACCTTTGACATCCCCCACACACCCTTGGACACCCCAACCCCCTTGGACAACCCCCGCACCCCCTGGACACACCCCAACCCCCTGGACACCCCCACCCAACTGGACAACCCACCAACCCCCTGGATATCCCCACCAACTTGCACAACCCCCCCACCCCATTGGAAACCCCCTGTACACACACACACATGATAAAACACACAAAAATCGTAAACTTGCATGATATAACTTCCATAGGTTTATTTTACCAGAAAAGAAATTAGAATGGTATAGATGAACACTATGAAACTAACCATGACAACAAGACCAAAGAAAAATAACATCTCAACAAATTAGTTTAGGGCATCATAGAAAAAAATTGAAAAGGATTCGTGTGAGGCTTTCTTGAGTGTTCTGAGTCGACCTGATAGATCTGATAATAATAAATATAAAGAATGATGTTGAAAAAATGAGGCTGGAGGGCATGAATTTGACGAATTGATTCTAGGTTTTCCACGCAAGAGAGACGAGTCGCAGGTCGCCCAATCGAAGAAAACAGAATGACTGAATACGAGGTGTGATAAATCATTTAAAAGATTTATTATGTTGGTTATTTAATATCCACCATGATAAAATATTTTTTAATGTTTATAACATATTTTATTTAATAACTGACGTAGAAAACTATTTATCACGTCGGTTATAAATTAACTGACGTGATATATGTCACTTTATACCAACATGATAAATAGATAATATTTTATTTATAACATCAGTTTTTTATAACTGAAGTGGTAAAGCTCCGATATTTCCTTTATCACGTCAGTTATTTTATAAACGATGTGATAAAGCGTGCCAAATTCGATTTTCACGTCGGATATACAATAACCGATGCCAAAAAGAAAATCTTTGTATATTTTACATCGGTTATTTTATAACCATTTTAAAATATAGATCCTAATGGATATATCACGTTGGTTATAAAATAACCGACGTGATATATCGATCATTAAAGCTTTCCACGTCGGTTATATAGAACCGATATGAGAAATGCCGATGTGGTAAACGTTTTTTCCACTAGTGTATCTACTGAGTGGTACCCATTAATTGACTATGGTGTGGGTCCTTTATCTACCTTCCATGTATTAAACCTTTAAGAACTAGGGTGTGGGTCCTCTATCTACTGAGTGGTACCCCTTGACGGACTAGAGAGTGGGTCCTCTATCTATTTAGTGGAACCCCTTTAAAGGACTATAGTGTAGGTAGTCTATCTAGGTTCTAAGTAGAAACCCTAATAAAATTTGGACTGAGTCATCTATTTACCTATTGATTAGTACCCCCCGATACACTTGGTAATGGTTCCTCTACTTATAGATTGTTCCCCCTCAACTGTGCGACATAATGGCTAGTTGTGAGTTCTCTGTATGGTTACTTATTTGAACATACATATGAGATGTTATGCATTGATGTTGAATATTTGGAACTATTGGAAGAAAATTTTCTTAGACTAGACTGTGAGATATATATATCCTTTATCTATTTTTGGATAACTTTTATAAGTATATATATATATATATCTATTATTTTTGGACTTCAATTTCCCATTTTATTTTGGGTTGAGTTGTGTTCTTCTCCTATTGTGTCACCTATTTCTCCCCGTCCAATTCTTGGGGTGTCCTATTGGGTATTTATATACTCACCCCTATATGGGATTTACCCACACATATTGTGTCTTGTAAAATATTAAGAACATTTTGGTGGTGATTTTAGAGAAACATAGAGATTCCTGGGTGCATTTGACCACATACGATGGTCAGAACTTGGAGATCTAGATCCAGGATGTCTCATCATTTCTATTCTTGATATTTTTTCATTGGGACATTTTTTCTAGTTGGGGGTGTATTTTTCTATTTTGCCTTTTGGTTGTCTGAATCACACTCTTTTGTATTATTTAGAGATTATCTCATGAATGGATGTTACTCTAGATGTTGGTATCTTTTATTATGATTTCTCTACACTTCTTCATGGAGATGGTTGGGTGTGTGCATACAAGTACTTAGGAAATGGACTCCCATTTTTAGTTTTTCCTTTCATCTCTGGTCTCTAACCCCTAGGATATAGAGGCAGTCTTGGGGTAGTTGTGGCTTGTCCTTATGCCACCCCAGTGGGTCCCATTGGGTTTGGTCATTATAATATTTCATTTTTATCTACAAAAATCATGGAACATAAATATTCCCTCAAATAATATTATTCTTAATAATTCAAAAATCATTTATTTTATTTTTAATTAATTGAATAATTACTACGTTTGTGTTATGTAATATTTTAAGGTAATTATTTCTTCACTATAAATTTCCATGATAAAAAAATAATTTATATTTTAAAGGAATATTTATAACAAAATGTATCCTCAATTTATAACTATGTTAAACATATTATAGTTATTAAAAGTAAGAGTGTTACATTTTTCTCTTTATAATCACTAAAGTATTATAATATTGAAAATTAACCCCAAATGAAAAAGGCCATATATTTGACCTTTAAGTAATTATGATTGAGATATAATAATACAATTAATAAAAAAAGTGTTTGGGTCACTTTATAGTCCATATCGTATTATTTTTAACATTAATTCCATGATTTACCCTTTACCATAGTAACAAAATTTCCTAAGGTTACTATTCATAATTTCCAAAAATAAAAGGGGCCTTTTAAAGTTTTTTTGAACCACTGATTCCAAATATGGAATCCCATTTTTAAGAATCAAGAAATATAAGTACCCAACCTTTATTATCTATTCTAATGTATTTATACTAAAAATAAATTTATTTCATACCGAATGAAATTATAGGTTTAGTGTTTTAGAGAGTTTGGTTATAAATCTTACATAAAAAACCCACACATATATATATATACAGAGGAAACATCTAATTAGTAATAATTTTCTCACAATAGAAAAAATTTAAAATGAAACATGATTTATTTTCATAAAAATATAAAACTTTAAACACGACTTCTTCATTGTTCTTAACCATCCTTAAACCCTATGAATTTTTTTAAAACATTGGATGATCATAAAAAGATTAGTGAGGGACATATAAGGGAGGAAACCAATAGTATAGTGAAAAATATAAAAAACCATGTGATTTTTACCATTATTTTTATGTTCTCTAAGTGTATGAAATAAAAAATTTTCACATGGAAAAACAAACATTTTTTTCTGAAAGAAAACCTTAAAAACCCATATTTATAAAATAAAAATCCTTTTTGGGAATATAGAGAATCATAATCATAAAACCCATTTAAAAAAATTTTTAATTTAAAAAACCATATAAATGAATTCCAATATAACACTCTAGATAAAATAATCATTACCCAATGCATTGTAGAGCCATAATGAGGCTCAACCTTTGTATAAGCTATATCAGGATCACCCATGAACTATAACAGGGCTAAAACCTTCTTATAAGCTATAAGAGGTTCACTCATTTTTCATGAGATATAATGGGGATAAACCATTTGTATATGCTATATCAGGTAAATGTTGTGCTATAATGGGTATCAACCCACAGTATAATCTGTGTTAGGCTAAATCATTTTTCATGATCTATAATGGGGCTCAACCCTTTATATAAGATATATCGGGCTCATCAGTGTGCTATAATGTGGCTCAACCTATTGTATAATCTATATCAGGATCACCCATTTTTTATATAATTCTAAAGTTCTATATCATGAATAATTTTTTTTATATTTTCACTTTTTTATCATAAAACCATTTGAAAAACAATTTGAACCCATTTATAAAACTCTTTCGGATATCAAAATATGATTTACTTTTAAAAACCCATTTTCTATACCAAAATACCCAAAAAAGTGTTATTATTTGAATAAAAAGTGGAATATAGTAAAGGAAAAAAAACATTAAATAATAGTTATCATGGTTGTAATTTTTTTTGTCGCCGTATAAATTAAAATAGAACATTCCTTTTTTTTCTTTTTGTCAAAATATTCCGTATAAAACTAGTAAAAGATTACTTTTGGGAAACTTTAGAATAATATAAAAGGAGACATAAAATTAATTTTATAAATAATTCATGTTCATATAATGATACCCATAAATCAAATTTAAAAATATGAACATGGAATAGAAAGAGTTTAAAAATAAACCCTTAAAAGAAGATTGTCTTAAAGAAAGTCCCTTTCCACTTTAACAACATTTGAATCATAAGACCCATGAAATAATAACATTAAAAAACATTCAAAAAAATTATAATAAATAAATTCATTATATAAAATTTCAAAGGGGAATTATATACACCTCATAATATAATTTAAGTTCATAAAATCAAATATACATCAATAAAAGGAAATTGAGACAAATTCCCTTACCTTGAGTATGACCCATCACCTATGTTCCTTATCTTCCTAAATAATAATATTATGTTAATGATTTAATTTATCAAGAACCTTTTTCATGTTTATTATTTGTTTTATATCAATTTTTATAGTGTTATAAATTATTACATAATTAATTATGTTCAAGTTTTATGTTTTGATGATATTCGAGTTATGTGTCAAAAATGACTTCAGTAGGTTGACCATGGTCAAAGAATTTATTATTTATAAAAATATAGATTATTAATCTTGAAATAATTATGATTTTTATAAATAATTTGTACTTTTAAATCCAATCATGAATGATGGTTATGAAAAACAAACTACATTACAATTATGAAGATAATAGGATGTACATACAAATGAGAAATGTTTCCATTTTTCAAAGATCATTATTGAAAGAATGTACATATTATTTTATATTTTTAAAATTATTATAATATCATTAATACCATTTAATTTCATTAAATATACTTATATATATCATCTATGTGATATAATGATGATAAAATAATCACATCACTTTGTGGAGGTGGTTGTCCACACGTACACACAAACGATGTTATCATTTCTTAGTCAATGAAAAGGTAAGAGTAAATGATATATATATATATATATATATATATTATCTTTTCAAAATTATTATTTTTTCATAAATATAATAATTATGTCATATGTATCACATATATTCCTTAAATTTATCCTTATTACTATCAATGAAAATCATTTGTGAAAAATGAATCACGTCACTTTGCGAGCCAGTAGTCCACCATACACACGAGCGTCGTTATCATATCACCCCAAAAATGAAAACTAATAAGGTATATGTGATATAATAATTAAATAATTACATTTATGTTATATATATTTTATATATACTTTAATTCCATCATTATAACAATTTATGAGAGACAATGATGAAAAATGAATGACAAAAGTTTGCGAGGAAGTAGTCTGTCATACAAAAAATGATGATTTTGTTTCCCATTTTCTAGAATAGGATATGGATTTAGATTATCACATTAAAAAAATAACATATCAGTTAGATATTATAGTGTTATTATATCAAAATTATTATGAATTATTTGAAATATGTGGAAGAATATGAAAAATGGAAATGCTATGTTAAACATGATTCCACTTTTTTTGGAAACCTCCTCAAGTTAGCACTAAAATCCATCATGAAAAAGATTTATGATAAAAAAAGGAATATAATATATAGAGAATTAATTGAGGAAGGTATTTTTGGGGGTCTTTGATGATAATAAATGGTTTTAATGTGTGAATATAAGAGGATAGTGGATGACCTTTTATAAGTGAGGTGAGTGGTACACTTGTAATTTTTTGAATTGAAAAACTGGTACCCACATTTTTCACATGCCAAAAGGCTAAAAAATAGGCCATTATAGAGTATTATAAAAAATATGGTCTAAATATTGTTTTAAAATATATTTTATTATTGTTTTTATGTCATTTTAACCCTTATATTTTTAGTACAACCGCTGGTAAACTTGTTTTTACCACAACCATGGTAAAATATTTTTACTATTTTTATAATTCATTATGGACAAAAATTAAGTTCAAATATTTTGATAATAGAAATTATGATAATTTTAAATATCATAACTATTTTTAGAAATTCTATACACATAATTTTATGAATTTAATTCAAAATTAAATTTTTAGACGGGATGAAAAAACTGGTTTTCAAGAAGTATATTTTCAAGAAAAAGATGATTTTATATTAAATATTATAATAGTAACAACAAATATATGAATTTAAATTAATATATATATATATATATTTAATATAAATATAATTTAATTCATTACTCATTAGTTTTTGTTTTAATTAATTAAAACGGGGAAACATTATGCACTTCAAAATAGTTTTTAGAAAAATCAATTTTTTTGAAAAAAATTAACTAATTCTAAAATCTAATATATTGATTATTACAATGTAATTAAGTGGATTAAATATTAAAAAATAATACTTATGTTACATTAAATCACATTCAAAACATAATAGGTCTTTTAAATTACTTAAATTATTGAAAATAAATGTCATTTTTACAAAAATCTATATTTTTCCTATTCACTACAAAATATATATTTTCTAAAAAATCTGAAATTTTTACCCTAATTTAATTGTGATATTTTTATTTTAAAAATATAATTTATATTTAAAAAAAATTCTATAACTTTGAAATTTAACTTTTATATAAAAACTTATAAAAAAATAATTGAACTAAAATTATTTCCTTTTTTATTTAAAAATTACTTATTATTTTTTTATAAAGAATATAAATATATAATTAATATTAATAAAAAATAAAATTATTTATTATATTATTACCTAGGTTTTTATATTCTTCCTTAGTTTGGAAAATTTATTCTCACAATTTTATTCACTTCTTAAACAAGTGGGTATATCTTCCCTCATAGTATTTTCAAATTCCTATGTTGCCTCTTTAACCATTGATTTTCCACAAAATATTAACTTGATGAATTAAATTTTCTCATTATAACTTCTCCCTATGGTCAATATTGTGAACATTATATTCTTAATAATAAATATTCTTATTTAACTAAACTACTTCAGGGATCAAAACTTGAGATGAATCTGGCACATATTTCCTTTACATTAAAACATGAAAAACGTTGTGTACCTTGGATAAACTTAGAGTAAATAATACTTGGTAAGAAAATGATTCAAATTTATATATCATTTCATAATTTAAAATAAATTTTGGACTTTACTTCCCATTTTTACTAAATCAAATAACACTTTTCTATAGAGATATTTTAAGAAAAATAGAATCTTCTACCTTGAAAGAAAGATCTTTCCTCTGGTTATCCTGACAACTTTTCTTCATGTTCTAAGCCATACTAATCTATTTGTAGATTTAAAACACCTTTTAATCCATTTTACCTATCAAATATGGTCTCATTGACTTACTTTCTCCTACTTCATCCTAAAAATTGTGTGTTTGAGTTTTTTTCCAAATAATACCTCAAATGGTGCCATCTATAAACTAGAATTAAAATTATTAATTTAAGGAAACTTAAATAAAGAAAGATATTGACCCCAAATTCCATGTTAAAATAATGAAAAATAAATAATAATATCTTCCATGGTCTGAATATCTTGATCACACTATCTATCGTATTGAGGATGAAAAGATGTACTAAAATTTAATTCAGCAACAAATGATTTTCAAAGTCCTTTACAAAAATTTGAATTGAACATGGGATCATAATCATATAAAATGGATAAGGGAACTCCATGAAACCCAAAAATATAATTGAGATAAATTTGAGAAAGTTTTTATAAAAAAACGGTATATAGAATGGGAAATAAATGTGCATACTTAGTTAATCAATCAACAATAACCCAAATCACATTTTTATCTTAAGATGTATTTGGTAATCCCACCATAAAATCCATTGATATATTTTACCATTTTCACTGTGGTACTGGAAATGGTTTAAGCATTCCATTTGGTAATTATTGTTTTTATCTGACCAAAAGATAAGTCAAACTCCTCATGGTAAATTCAACAATATCTATTTTTATACTATCCCAACAAATATACAACATAATGTCTCGGTACATCTTAGTACTATTAGGATGAATAAAAAATGGGGAACTATGAGATTAAATCAATAACTCTCACTTAAACTTGGAATAAAAAGGTATATATAATCTTTTTCCAATGTCGATAACAAAATATTCATCAAAATTAAACTTATGTAACTTAACCTTCTTATAGGATTATACCACTTACTAAAAAAAGTGATCCTTCTTTTGATCATACTTGAAGATTTTTAAAAAATCTATCTGCAATGAAACCCAAAACAAAAAAAGGATGTCCCTAAATCTATAACTTCTTGGAAGGAATTCATCAAATAATTAACCAAATGGTCATGTTCCAAATGTAACATGGTTAATATAGAATTATTTTTCTAATAAATGAATCAACAACTTTTTTTTCTTTTTTAGGATGGTAATAAACCATGCATTCATAATCCTTGATTAGTTCCAAAAATCTTCTCGATCTCATGTTTAGTTTTTTGAATGAATATATACTTAAAAATTTTATGATCAGTATATATTTTATACCTTACTCCATAAAAATAATGCATCAGTATTTATAAAGTAAAAACCATGGTAGATAATTCTAGATCTTTCATATGGAAATTTAACTCATGAGGTTTCAACTGACTTGAAGCATAAACAATTTCCAAATCATTCTGTATTAGGACACAATCATGTCCTTTCAATTAATCATATCTATAGATGGTGAATTCAACATCTCTATAAGTCAAGGCCAAAATTATAGAATTCACCAATATCATTTTATTTTTAAAAAAATCGCCACATTCTTCTATTCATATGAATTTAACTTATTTTCATGTTTACTTAGTCTATGGGCTAGATAACCAAGAAAAGTTCCCAATAAACCACTAGTAGTAACCTAATAATCTAATAAAACTATGAATCTCAATGATATTTATGTGTATTAGCCATTCTTTAACACCCTTTTTAGAAGGGTCAATAGTTATGTAATTTTTATAAATAATATAACCATTGAATGAAATTTTTTTCTACCAAAATTAACACATAATAAATTTTCTGTATAATTTCTTTTATTTTATGGTTTAAAAAATAATCCTTATATTCATCTCATGTTCCTACCAAATTTTATAATATACCAAAATATCAATAATAAAAAATCCATAAACTTTTCTCCGATCTCATGAAAAAATCTATTTATAAGGTCCATAAATACAAAAAGTGCATTAGATAACTCAATGGGAATAACTAAAAACTCATAATTCCCATATCTAGTATAAAAAATTATCTTCATAATTTTATCCTCTCTTACCTTCAACTAACGGTACTCGAACTTCATATCAACCTTCTAAGAATAATGAGATCCCTGGAGCTATCACCACCTCACTGGATGACCCAACATCAACTGTGGTAGTAGAAAATGTTTTTTCACACATTTTTGTTTCTTATCATGGTGATTTCCACCTAGATTAAGTGACTTAAAACATTTGTTAGAATAATGTCCCAACTCATTACAGCAAAAAAATCTCACTATTTACTAGCTACCCATTATCTAATTCTTGGATTATTTAGGATTATTTTCATTATGTTAAAAAGCCTGTGACTAAACTTACTACATCAGTAATACTTTCTAGATATTAAAAATCATTCCTATAAATTTATTCCAACACACTAGGAATGTGTTGGGGTATTACCTCCATAATTCTAAGTTGGTTTCTTCCTTAATATTTTCTACCTTACCTATTTCTTACTTTTTTCATCATGAGAAACATAAGTTCTGTAAAAATCCATCTAAATTTTTTAATCATAATAAAAAAAATTCTCATAAATGTTAAAATATCAGGTGTCCAAAGCTCTTTATAAACATGGTTTATATATAGAGTAAAACTAATTTATTTTACTATCATGATCCTAGATAAAATCTAGTACATACCTATAAAATCATGTAAAATTTTCATCATATACAACCACTGAATTTTCATTATTTTTCTTCAATTCCATGAATTATTTTTGTATTCTAATTTAGTTAACCTTAGGGAAATATCCATCAAGAAATATTTTCTAAACTATTTCCATTCAATGGCCTTAAGATTAACTTTCTCTCTATTATTCTTAACAAATACTACCATTGATCAGATTCACCTTCAAAATGAAAAATAGAAAGTTTTACCTTTTGAAGTTCTATATATCCCATGAGTTCAAATATCACATCTATGGCATTGATACATCATTTGAATACATCATGTTTAGATGATCCACTTAATGATGGGGGTATTTTGTCTTAAAAAATTATCCAATATTGACATGTTCCACTTTGGTAGATCTGTATGCTACCTAGAAAGGATAACACCACCATATATAGCTTGTGTCAATAGATCCATCACTAAAAAAAACTATTATGTTCTAATTCCAATTATTTTGGGATCCTAATTTGGAAGGATATTTTCTAATTGATTCTTTCCAACTACATCTTCCATATTTCCTCTAGGGAAAACCATTCCAAAAAAAATAGTTTAGATGAATAAAAATTACAATCTTTAAATGATTTATCATTTCAAGATAACCATAAAGAAAAATCATTCAGGGTCATGCTATTAAATTTATCAAAACCTCTACAGATATCTAAACAATGTGTTGATACAAACTATAAGGACCTAACCTTAAATGCCACATATTCTAGTTTCTTTAGACTAAAAATAACTTTTTTTCATCCCCAAAGATCTTATAGGTTTAAATTATTAGAGTTTTAGGTCATAAATATTATATAGAAAACCCATATATATACAAATTGGAAACTTCTAATCAGAATCTATTTTTCCTACAATATAAAACATTTAAAATGAAACATGATTTATTTTTATGAAAAAACATCATGATTTTAAAATTGAATTATTCCTTATTCTTAGCCATCCTTAATCCCTATAATGTTTTTTCAAAATATAGTATGAGTGAAAAGATATTAGTAAGGGATATAAAAACAATAATTCTATTAGTCTAGTAGAAAACATGAAAACCCATGTAATTTTAAAATTTATCTTTAAATTTTATTGAGAGTATGAAATAAAAATTTCCACCTAAAAAACATACACACTTTTTTATCAAATAAAAAATTTAAAACACATATCAATAAAATAAAAACCTTTTTTTTTGTAAAATAGAGAATAAAATTAAATGGGTCTCAATACTTCATATAAGCTATATCAGGATCACCTATGAGCTATAATGGGGCTCAACCCTTCATGAAAGCTATATCAACATCACATGTTTTTCCTGATATATAATGGACCACAATCCTTTGTATAATATTTATCGGGCTCACCTATAATCTATAGTGGGGATCAACCCATCATATATGCTACATCTACCTCAATATATTTTCATAAGCTATAATGGGGATCAAACCTTTGTATAATTTATACCAGTATCACCCATAGGATATAATGGTAAAAACCATCATAAAAATAGCACATGGATATCACATATTCATATAATTCTTAGGTACTATATAATGAATAAATTATTTTTTGATTTCACCTTTTTATCATAATACCCTTTGAAAAACACATTTGAACCCATATAAAAAACTCTTTTAAATATCAAAATACAATTTTCTTTTAAAAATCTAGTTTCAAAACAAATTCCTAGAAAAAGTGTTTTTATTTGAATAAAACTTGAATTATTGTAAATTAATCCAAAAATCAAATACTTGTTATGGTGGAAAGATTTTTTTTCCAATATCAATTAAAATACAACATTTTTTGTATTTTTATCAAATCATTCATTATAAAACATGTAAAAATATTGGTTTTGAAAAAATTTGAATTAATGTCAAAAGAGACACAAATATTCCTTTAAAATTGTTTATGAATATTTAAATCCATCTATAATATTTTTTAAAATATCAACATGGATGAAAAAGAGTTGAAAATAAGACTTTAAAAGAATATTTTTGTAAAAGAATGTCCCTTGCCACTTTAAAAATATTTTAATCATAATCCCTAAGAAAGAATAAAATTAAAAATGTTAAATATCATTTGAATAAGTTAATTCATGACATAACATTTCAAAGGGGTTTCATATACACCTCGTAAAGGAATATATATTCATGACATCAAATATGCATCAATAAAAGGAAATTAAGATGAAGTCCCATACATCGAGTCCAACTCATCACATTTGTTTTTAATAATCCAAATTAATAAACATATGCAAATGCTTTACTTTCTTAAGTATCTTTTTTAAATTTATTATTCATTATATTTAACTTATTATCATATTATATATGATTACTTAATACATTAAAATCACATTAGATGTTTTAACGATATTCAGCTTATGTGTCAAAAATGAATTTAATGGGTTTACTATGGTTAAAGTGGTTATTATTTAAACATATCCAGGATAATATTCATGAAATAATTAAAATTTTTATACATCATTTATACTTTTAAAAACAATCATGAATTATGGTTATGAAAAATGAACTAATTTAAAATCATGGAGATGGTAGCTCGTATGTACTCATGAGTGATGTTTCTATTTTTCAACTATCATTATAAAAGAAGGTAAGTACTATTTTTTCTTTAAAAAATGATAATAATATAAAAAATAACATATTATTTCATTAAATATACTCCTATATGTCATTCATGTGTTGTGGTGGTGAGAAAATATTCACATCACTTCTTGGACACGGTAGTCTACACGTACACATGAACGACGTTATCATTTCTCATTAAATAGAAATGTAAAAGTAAATGAGATATATATTATATTTTAATAATGATATATATTTAATTAATATAAAAATTATTTCATATATATATATCCCATATAATCATTATATTTATCCTTATTACCTTCCATGAAAATTGTTAGTGGAAAATGAATCACATCACTTCGTGATGTTTTAGTTCGCTGTACACATGAGCGACAATATCATATCCCCCATGAAATGGAAAGTAACAAGTTATATGTGATATAATAATTATATAAGTATATTTATGTCAAAAATATAATATATATACTTTAAATCCATTATTATAACAAGCTATGAGAGGTGATGATAAAAAATGAATCACATCGGTTTGTGAGGCGGTTGTCCGTCAAACACATGAATGATGATTTAATTTTTCATTTTATGGAAGAAGAGAATGATTTAGGTTGTAAAATTAAAATAATATCATATAATTATATATTAGATACTATTATTATTATATCAAAACAATTAAATAAAATTTTATGGTTTGTAAGAAGAAATAATATAAAAAATGCACGGTTAAGCACGATACCTCTTCTTCAGAGAACCTCCTTAGGTTATCATAAAAAATATTCATAGGATGGATTTATAATAAAAAACGGATAATAGGATTTGTGTAGGTATGTAATGAATATATTTAGGTAGGTATTTTCTTAAAAAAAGTGTTCTAAGGTGTGAAGAGGGGAGGAGAGGGGGTGACCTTTTATAAGTGTGGTGAGTAGAACACTTCTATTTTTTTAAAAGAAAAAGTGATACCCTTGTTTTTCACATGAAAAAAGGATAAAAAATGAACCATTATATATCCTCCCATAATATAGGGTTTAAATATGTCTAGATTCATGTTTTAAGGTAATTTTAAGACTTATCGTTTTAATTTAACATCCTAGTAAATTTGTTTTTACCTTAACCGTGGTAAACAATTTTTATTCTTTTCAATATTCATTATGACCAAAAATTAAATCGAGCTTATGTGATAATATAAAATATATTGGTTAATAAATTTTAATCCATTTTATTAATTCAATTCAATTAAGTGATATAATTTAATTTAAAATTAAATCTATAGATATGATGAAAAAAGGGTTTTTAGGAAGTGTTTTTTTCAAGAAAAAGATGATTTCATATTAAATATAGATCTAGATATTGTCATTAAATTAATTGAAATTAATATTTATAGATATATAACATATAAATTTAATTTAAATAATTATTTATGAGGATTTTTTATTAATTAAAATAAATATACATTATGAACTTTTAAATAGTTTTCAGAAAAATCCTGTTTTAAAACCCAAAAAATAAATATATACTGAAATTCAATATATAGATGATTTCAATATAATTAATAGGATTAAATATAAATAAAGAATAATTATGTTACTTTAAATCATATTCAAAACACAATAGTAATTTTAAATTATTTATTTTATCAAAAAGAAATGTCATTTTTACAAAAATCAGTATTTTTCACTATTCATTGAAAAATAAATATTTTCCAAAAATTAAAAAAATTTCCCCAAAGTTAATTTTGATATGATTATTTTAAAAAATAATTTATTTTTTTCAGAAGAAAATTCTGTTTTTAGAAATTAAGCTTTTAAACTAAACCTTATAATAAAATAGTTTAACTAAAACCTTTTTCTTTTTGATTTAAAAAATGGTTAAGATTTTTTATAATGACTACAACTATATAATTCATATTAATCAACATAAAAATGATTTAACCTATTATTAACTGGTTTGTTAAAAAACATATAAGTGTTATAAATTAATTTAAAACTAAACTAGTAAAACATGATGAAAAACAAATTTTCAGCAAAATGCCCCTTTTAAGTGTAAAATATTTTTATACTAAACTCAAGTGTAAAATTCCTTCAAAAAACCATAATTTGAATATTTTAAATCAAAAGAAACTAATTATATCTTAATTATAATAAAAAAATATATTTTTAATTTTTTGATAATCAGAAATAAAATAAGCATTTTAATAAAAATCTTTATTTTTGACTATTCATTGAAAAAAATATCTTTTCAAAAAATTATTAAAAATTAATCCAAATATAATTTTTACATGCTGGACATAAAAATTAATTTTATTTTTTCAAATTAAAATTATATAATTTTATTATTAATATATTAAATGTAGCTATATAATACATGAAAATGTTTTATTCTAACAATACTTTGGTTTCTATATTTTCCCCCTTTTGGAAATTGTATCCTTGCAATTTTATTCTCTCATTAAACTAGTGAGAATATCATCCCATCATATAATTTTCTTATTCCCATGTTACTTTTTCAACTATTTTTTTAAGGAAACCATAACTTGATTAATTAACATATTCCGTAATAAATCTCTCTATAATGAAGAATCTCAATTGGTTGTTACTCACAAGAAAGGTTATCTTCCAACTAAACCACATCAGGGACCAAGACATGAGACTAATCTAGATAATATATTCTTAACATTGAAACATGAAAAATGTTGTGTATCTAGGATAAACCTGGTGGGAAGGATACTTGATAAGAAATTGATCCAATTTTATCTAGGTTTTCTTATGGTTCAATGAACCACTTACATATCTTCCCCATTTTACTAAAATGATTAACAATTTTACATACAAATAATTTAAGAAAAACATGATCACCTACCATAAATTAATTATCTTTCCTCTAGTTGTTTTCATAGTTTCTCTACTTTATTTTAGTCTTCCTAATATTTTTTTGAATAATATTTACCTTGTCAGTCATTTCCTCACCCAACAATAGTCCCATCAACTTATTTTCACCTACTTAATCCCAAAAATAAGGAATACTACACAGATTTATATATAATTCCTTAAAGGATTCCATCTATATAATGGAATAATTTTTTTTATAAGAAAACTAAACCTATTATATATTTTGATCCCATATTCTATGGTAATCCATTGAACATGAATGATAAATATATTATAGGGTCTGAATTGTTTACTTGATCTATATATCAGATTGAGGATGAAACACGGTATTAAAATCTAATTCAGCACCCAATTAATTCAAAAATTATTTAAAAATTTGAAGTGAACTCTAGATCACAATAAAATAAAATAGATAGAGGAAATCCATATAACCTAACTATCTCCCTAAGATAAAACCAGGAAATTTTATCTAAATTCAGAGTCTCTCAAATTAGAAGTAAATGTAAATATTTATTTAATGGAACAAAAATAACCAAAATCACATTATTACCTTGATATATATTTGGAAATACCAATATTCAATCCATGAATATATTTTCCCATTTCCACTCTGGTACTAAAAATGGATGAAACATCCCCTTCAGTAATTTTTATTTTTTATTAACCTATTAACAAGTCAAATATTTCATGGTAAACTCAAAAATATCTATTTCTATTTTGTCCCAGCAGTAATAATTTATAAGGTCTCCTTACATCTTAGTACTTCTTGGGTGAATGGAAAATGGGTAACTATGAGCTACACTCTATAATTCTCACTTCAACTATGAGTCACAAAAGACACATAATCTCTTTCAAAATCTCAAAATACTGTCTTTATCAATGTTAAATTTAAGAAACATGCACTTCTTAAAAAATTAAACCTTTTACTATAACTCATGGTCATTCATCTGATCATGATTAATAATTTCTAATTGAGATGATTGTATTGTAACATGAAAATAATAGAAGAAGTTTCTACATGCCCAAATTCTAGGCCAAAATTCATCAAATCATTAACCAAAGTGTCTTGTTTTAAACATAACATAGTTAATATAGTACTACTTTTCCTACTCAAAGCATCAACTGCATTTTTTTATTTTCCAAAATATTAATTAATTATGAAATAATAATTTTTTATAAATTATATACACACCATTTATCTCATTTTAAAATCTTTCAGAGTTATATACACTTCAAACTTTTATGATCATAATATATTACACACTTATATCCATTTAAATTATGTATTAATTTTTTTGAAGAAAACAATCTAGATTATAGTTAAAGGCCATGTTTTGGATACTTTTTCTCATGTGGTATTAATGGATATGAAGAATAAGAAATTACCCAATAATTCTATATTAAAACATAACCTAGACCTCTTAAAGAAGCATCATTGTAAAGGAAAAATTCAATATTTATAGATGGTAGGTTAAAAACTAGATAATTCACTTATCGTTTTTTTAATTCCTAGAAATATTAATCATATTCCATTTTCTAGATGAACATAACTCCATTTCATGTTGATTGTAAAGACCCGTAAATTTAAAGGAAATTTTTTTCTTAATTTTCTTTGGAATTTCACAAGAACGCAGTTTCTGACGACACCTGATTCCGAGGCCCAGTGTGCCTGGAATCATTTTCCGAAGTTTGGCTCGGGTACGTTCAGTGAGCGGACGAGCGGGTTTTTATAACTTTTGAACCGGTGCCCGAAATCGAATTCTGAGGGCACCGATGGAATCGCAGCGCCGATACTTGCTTAGAAACGCCTCTTCCGGAGTTGCGTTTGCTAGGGTGTGGTTTTTAATTTTTGGGCTTAAAGTTAAGAAATAAAATAATTGTACGACAAACTTTATTTTATTTCAATTAAGCCACTTAAATCTGCTTAAGCTAGGTTGATGCGGATAGGGTGCTATCCAAAAATGTCCTACCCTCTTGGTAGGATATTTGTGAGGTGGGGCCCGCACAAGCCCCACTGTTTCTTTTCTGCTAAGTAACGCACCCACGAAAACCCGTCATTATGAAGTCAACTGACGCGTTTTCTTAATTTCTTAACGCACCATTTAAATGGGTGGTTTATTCGTTGAAATTAATTCAATGAATTAATTTCATTCGTTTCTTAACCTGTTTGAAATCCTTTGGCGTAATAATAAAAATAAGACCAACGCCAACTTTTGGAGGATTACACGTTGAGAGGCTTTTGACAGAAGTTCTTGTTGCCTCCACCCTTCTTCGCAAAGAACACGAAGAACGCGAAGAATGCAAAGAACGTCGGCCTCCGACAAAGAATGCCGAAACCGCGGAAATCGACAACGTGACGTCGTGTGCCGCGATGCCGACGTTTCCTCTTCTGCGACGTTCTTCTGCGACGTTCCTTTATCCGCAACGAAATCTTCGATCATCTGTTTGAGGTAAGATATTTCGGGTTTCTTTTAAAACTCCTTTGTAGTTTTTTAACAACGCACATATTTAATTATTATTAATTAAATATTTTTGTTCTTGAACCTCAGAGTTCGTCGATGCGACACCCTTCCGCGACGACGCGACGCCTTCCGCGACGTGACGATCACCTCCTTCCGCGACGATCAAATTCCGCGAAGAACGCGCGTGCGACACTTGACGAGGTAGGGATTTTATTTTGGAAATACCCTTTTTGTTCCCATGATTGTTTCTTTTAAAAATAAAGAAACCTGATTCTTATGAACAATTTTATTTTATTAAAATTGTTTTTGGATATGTTGTTTTATCCTCCTGATTGATACCGTCTAACGCGGAGGGTGCGGGCCAAATGAACACGGCCCGACAAACCTCCGCCGTTCTTCGTTGTTGTGAGGATTTGGAGGGAGATGACAAAAACGCGACGCAAGAGCGATTTGATGATTCCGAAGTGAAGAACGAGTCCCGAGAGGAGCAGTGGCGCAGACGGGAAGGAAAATGGACCACCAGAGCAACTCCGGTGGCCCGCGGAAGTCTCCAGCGGCGCGGGTCGTCGGCGGCCGGAGGCGGCGGCGCCCCGACGCGCCTCCGGACAGGGCCGCCGCAGCTGAGGCCACGGCGGCGGCGGCCAGCGGACCCACGACCATGCGGGTTCGACTCGCCCGCACGGGACGCGACCGAATCCGCGTCCGCTGTCAACCAGCGCGACCCCTCGAGGGCTACAGCTTCCTCAACCCGCGGGGGCGGCGCCCCGCGGCTGCCGCGCTCGGCCGCTCGGCCGAGCCGAGCTAGGCCGGTCCGATCGGCCGGGCCGCGCACTGGACGGGACGGACCGGGTCGACCCGGTTCGGCCGACCCAGGGGGGGTCGGGCCGGGTCGGCCCGGGCCCAGACCCCCCGTCTTCGGACCATTTTCGGTCTTTTGCCCGTAACTTGAGCTATGGACCTCCGAACGATGCGCCGTCAGTGGAAACATGATCCTTGGATCGAGACAGTCGTTTCAGTATATCGCACTCAAGGTTTCAGAATACCTTGGGTTCGGCCGGGTTGGTTCGTACACGAAACCAACCGGGCCCTCGGAGCGGAAACGCTCATATCTTGAGCTTCGGACGTCCGATTGACATGCCGTCGACTTTGTTGAATTCCTCTAAGTGAGAAGGATCTTTTGGCTCACTCCGCCCGAGGTTTGGATGCAGTTGGAGTACGGTCGGGTTGGTTTTTCCTTAAAAACCAACCGGGCCCCTGGGACGAAAAAACCAATAACTCTCAGACTGGGCGTCTGATTGACGCGCCGTCTGCGACGTTGAGTTCCTGTTGACAATACGGAACTTTTGGATACATCAACTTCGGACTTCGTGTCAGTTGATGTATCAGACTCTTGGCTCGTGGAGCGGACCCTCTCGAACGAGCTTGCTATGTGCGGGAACCCTAGTGCTGACTGCGACTTCGACAACGACAACTGTGCAGAGATCCTCAGTGGACTGCGACGACGACTGTGCAGAGATCCTCAGTGGACTGTGAAGACTACTGCACTCAAAAATCCTATGTGGATTAGTGCTACAGATCCTGTGTGGATCCGATCCTGTGTGGGTCAGCGCTCAGCGGTTCTGTGTGAGCCAGCGCCTACAGGTCCTGTGTGGGTCCGATCCTGTGTGGGTCTTTGCGGGGGTTAGTACCTATCGATCCTTTGTGGGTCCGATGACTTAGATGGATCAGTGATCATCCTTATCGTCATACAAAGAAGTATACCTATGTGAGCTGAATCTTGGGTTACTCTCCTTTGTGGATTGTGTTGTGCTATCCTGTGTTGGTATACGTTTTTTTTCCTATGTGGACTGAGTTGTGCTTGGGCTCGGATGTTGGAGCTGAATAGGAATTGATGACTTACGTATATGTATGGGCATATACCTAAGCCGTGTCAGATGTTACTTCATGATTGTATCTTTCCTTTGTGGATTATCCTTTTTAGATTCTGGGAGGCCTTCGGGGGTCTCGGGGTCCCTACTGAGTAGCTTATAATCACCCCTGCACGGGCTATGCTCGCACTTCGTTGTGTTGGTTGCAGACGACAGACATCGCTGATCGTAGTGGAGGCTTGCGGAGCAGGACGATACCTGGAGGTGGACCACTGGGCGAGACGTACTTGGAGCGGTCAGGTGGACCCGAGGAGCAGTGGAGGCTATCTGTACCCACCCTTCAGGTGGGACTTCTAGACGACGGCTCGATGCTGCGGCTTTTCTTTTCAGTTGTACTTTATAGTTGGGCTTGTATTTCCGGCCCCTTTACTTTCAGCACAACTTGTTATAGTTTTTACTTAGTGTTTAATTTTCCGCTTGCTTACTCTATGGTGCTTGTTTACTTTACAAAGACAATGCCTTCCCTGTTTATCATGATTTACGCCTTGGTGCTAGTCGCCAGCCCCTGGCCTATGGAAGGCGGGCTTGGGGTAGTCACGGCACGGGCCCCAAGTACGAGTCGTGACATTGACATATTTAGTGGGACAGATAACCATGCAATGAATTTAATAATCTGTTATAAATATCTTTCTAATCCAAGAAAACAACAAATCTAAGTAACATCTGTAGGTATTTTACTATCATTAACTACTTTAGTTTTAATGGGATCAATTGATATTCCATCTTTATTTATGATGGGTCATAGAAATGGAATATTCTATAACCAAAAATAACATTTTATAAATATTCAATATAACTTATTTTCTATTAGGGTTTACATAAAAATTCATAGATGTTTCTAATAATCCTAATAAAAATTTGAATAAATCAATATATCATTAATAAAAACAATCATAAAATTATAAAATATTCATAGAATAATATATTCATAAGATCCATAAATGCATTACGGTAATTTTTCAAACAAAATGGAATAAATAAAAACTCATAATACCCATTTTTAGTCTAATTTTTTTTCTTCAAAATGTCATACTTCTTCACATTTATATGACAGTACATAGACCTTTGGTCAACCTTTAAAAAATAGATATCTCCATTGAGCTAATCAAAACAATCATTCACATGAGCTAAATGATACTTTTACTTAACATTCATGTTATTCAATTCCCTATAATCAATAAAAAGCCTCATGGAACTATATTAATTTTTAACAAAAAATCATATGAAACCCTTGGGGAAGGGATAGGATGAATGAAACCTTTATCAAGAAACTAATAAAAATTATTTTTCAATAATATATGTTTTATTTGATCCATTGGATATAGAGGCTTTGAAATCAGATTATCATCAAGTATGAAGTCAATAGAATATTCAACATCCCAATTAGGAAAAACACTAGGAAATTCATTAGGAAAATATTTAATGTATTCTTTTAATAAAAAAAAATATTTAATCTAAATGTTTCCCCTATTTTCAAAAAAATGTTTAAGATAACTTTATTTTACATATTTTAATATTTTCTCAAATTCCTGATATGTTATCATTGGTATTAATTAATTCTTGTATACAAAATTAAACCTATTCTAAAAGAAGAACTTCTTTATCTCTATAATATTTTGCATCATGTTAAACTAAGAGACAATATATACCCAAAATAACATAAAAATCGGGTAGGGTAAAGAAAAATATATTTGCAGGTAAATTCTTTCCATAGGTAACAAGATGAATATTCTTATAATTTCTTTTTTTTCCTTAATACTTCCCCATATATTTTTTCTATAATCTCTTGTTTCATTTCTCGAGGATGGATTTCCAATGTACCAGATAATTTATCCAAATTTAAATAATTCATAGACCAATAATAGAAAAATAAATTAAATTATTGTGAATAAACAAACAATGTACATATTACCACTTCATTTGATGTCTCTACATTTTCTGAAGTATTTGTAAAGGATTTCACCACACAATTTTTCTTATAGTCTTTATTCTTCCTATTATTCATGTCATTATTTGGACACTTTTATGAATAATGAACCATATTTTTAAATTTAAAACACTTTACTATATTCTTATCAAAATTATCCTTAACACTACCAAGATCTTTTACATTCTAGTCATGAGCTATATGCCCCAACATACCACATTAAAACCACTTTATTTTTTTAATAAAAACCCCCAAGTGATTTTTACCACATCTACCACAGACTAGAATATTTATTTTATTACCTTTAAATTTCTTTGATGGGATCTTTTCCATTGAATTCCACCTAGACAACTTTTTCTTATTGTTGTAGAACACCTGATCATCATTAAACTCTATCTCCACCTTCTAGGCACATCTAATTGGTGTCCCATATCGCTTAAATTCATGGGAATAAAAATATATTATATATATTTCTTTTAATATTTATTAAAACTAAATAATTTTGCTATCAAGATCCTGGATAAAATTTGGTGTGTACCTTGCCGGTCTGGTGAAGTTCTCTTAATATGCAGCCACATAATCTTCTTCTATCTTCCTAAATTCTGAGAATTTTTTTCTATATTAAGTTGAACATTATTATGTAAATATTTCTCAATTTTTTTAAATTCATAACATTATAATCTATCAATATCTTAACTTTACTTTTTATTCCTAACTATTTCACACCATTGATTAGATTCACTTAAAAAATGGTAAATGAAAAGAGTTACCTTTTGATGCACTGAATAACCCATGACATTAAATATATTTTCACAAGATTTAATACATCATTCAGATACCACTAGTTCAAAAGATCCATTGAATGATAGAGGGTGATATCCCATAAAATGTTCTACTATTGAAATATTCCTTTGTGGTAGATCTTGTTGTTCCCTAGCATGGATGCCAGAACTATTTATATCCCAAGTCAATTGAGCCATCACTATTAAAAACTACCCAGTTCCAATTAAAACCATTTTAGGATGCTAACTTGGAAGTATGTTTTCCTCTTTGTCCCTTCCTTCTAAAAATTACCTATTTTTTCAACAAAAAACCATTTAAAAAAATACATTTTCAATAAAGCAACATGCTAATATTAAAATACTATATCATTTTATCTGAACCATAAATTAGAATCTTTCAAAGGTATGCCTTTAAAATTATCCTAACCCCTGAAGTTTTCTAAACCTAGCTCTGATACCAAATATAAGGTATTAACCTTAAATATTACATATTATAGTGACTTTAAACTAGAAAAATTGATTTAAGGGAAATTTAAAATGATGATTTTTTAAAATAAATTCCCTTACATTGAGTCTGAATCATCACATATATTCCTTATATTCATGAATAATAAATTTGTGTAAATTATTTACATTATTAAATAACTTTTTTAAGTTTATTGTTAATTTTATTTTTATATCTTACCATGTTATAATAAATCACCCAATCAATTAAATCCACATTTTTCATTTTGATGACATTTCGCTCATATATCCAAAATGGATTCAGTAAGTTGAATATGGTCAAATAGGTCATTATTGAATCATATCCAGAATAATAATCAGGAAATAATTTTCATTTTTTTTATAAAATTACACTTTACAACCAATAATTAATGATGGTTATGAAAAATGAACTATGTTATAATCATGAAGATGGTAGGTTGTATGTATTCCTGAGTAACAATTCCATTTTTCAACAATCATTATGGAAAGAAGGTAAGTATTATTTAATACTTCTAGAATTATCAATATATCATAAATACTATATTATTTTTTGAATACACATAAATATATTAACAATGTGATTTGCTGTTGAAAAATGAATCACATTGCCTTGTGGAGGCGGTATTCCATGTGTACGTACAAACAACGTTTTAATTTTTCAGTGAATGGAAGGGAATAAAAATAAATGACAAATTATAATTTTATAAAGATAAATATTTTATTAATATCATATATATATATATACACATTAAATAAATCATTATAACCAGTCATGATAGGTGGTGATGGTAATCGAATTACATTGGTTCGTGAGGCGGTAGACCTCCATACACATGAAATATGGATTCCTTTTTCTATTTCATGAAATTAGAGATGGATATAGGATATTACTGTAACATAATAACATCTTGGTATATGTTATATATTAAATTTATTATATAACTATGGTTATGGACGATTTTAAGGTGTATAATGAAAGAAAACAAGAACTCTTGTTTAAGAACTATTCCAATTCCATAAACAACCTCCTTTTTTACACCTTAATACCTAAAAGTTTGGTATTATACTATTAAAAATGATTCTAAAATTTTATGAGGGTTTTAAGGAAGGTATTTGGGTAGGTATTGGACAAACCAAAAGGATTTTTAAGTGTGAAGAAATGAGAAGAAGAGGTGTCTTTTATAAGAGAGGAGCGGTGCATTCTTTGGATTTATTGAAATATTAAATTAATTGAAATTAATTTTAATATAAAAATAGATCTAAATTTATAATATTAATATATAATATGATTTTGAGTCTCAATTATCTCATTTAAATTTTTTTTATTGCTTTGGATCACATTTTTATCCCTTATCCCTTTTCACAAGTACAATGATATTAATGTTTTTTACTCTTAAGGGGCTAATATTGTTACTATAAAAAGAAAAAAAGTACTATTAATAGACCATGGTTTATTTTATCCACCATATCACTTTAAATTTTACAAATATAATATTTTTAGGAATTTTATATCATTTAATTAGATATTATCTATTATAAAATAATATTAATGTCAATTTTGGATATGTTCATTTAATTTTATATTTAAAACTAGAAGAAAAAAAATAAATTAAAATAAAATTATTTAAAACCTCTCTAGTATGTCATATTAACATATTTTTTTAAACAAAAAAATCAATTAAATTAATATTATTATTAACATTTTTAATATCATTTATTTTTATTTTATATTATTTTTATAATTAATTTGTGTTGCGTAAGATTTTAAAGTATGTATTTCTTCACTATTTAACAAAATACCATAATAAAAAAATCATTTATAATTATAATTAATATTTATAACCTAACATATTCTCTATGTATCCCTATGTTAATAATATTTTTGTTATTAAATGAATGATTGCGACATTTTTGGATTTATATCCACTTAAATATTATAAATGTAAAAAATCATGTAAACATGAAAAAGGACATGTATTCAAATTTTTGATGATTGTGGGTCATTTATACTCATTTAATAAAATTAATTCAAGTGTTTGTGATATTTTATATTCCTTAATATTTAATTTTTAAAATTATTTTCTTGATTTTCCCCTTATTAGGGTAACAAAATTTTCTACGGATGATATTCACAAATGAAAAAATTTAAGGGGAATATATAATATTTTTGGAAAAATTGATTGAAATTATGAAATCCATTTTAAATGTTTATGATACATTATTAGTAGAATTTAATTTAAAATTAAACTAGAAAAAGTGATGAAAAATAGATTTCTAGCAAAATACCCTTTTTAAGTTTATATTTTTTTATAATAAATTTAAATATAAAATTCATTTAAAACAATAATTTTATTATTTGAAATCAAAATAAGATTATTATATTTTATAACTAATACAAAATATATTTTTAAACTATTAATAATCCAAACAAAAATACACTTTTAAATAAAAATTATTATTTTTCACAATTTATTGAAAAATCAATCTTCTCAGAAAATTATAAAAAATTCATCCCAAGATAATCTTGACAGAACGAATTCATAAATTTTATTAATTTTCTCAAATTTAATTTTAATAATTTGGAAATCATTTTATTAAATAAAAACTTATAGTATATGAAAATGATTTATTCTAATAATACCTAGGCTGTTACATGTAATCATCAAATTAAAACCTCATTAAAGATTGAACCTTAGAAGGTTTTTGAAATAGAAATAATTTTTATTAGAATCATAATAAAATACATTTCAAGGTATTATATACACTATGAAAAATAATTAAGTGGTGAGTATAACAAATGTATTATAAAACTAAAAGGGAGACGAGAAACCCTTATCTCAAGTATCGTCTTTATTAGTATGTGTTTGGAAATAATATATAATTAATATATATTTATTATAAATATATTATTGAATCATACTAATTTATAAAATACCACATATCATTTAATTATAACATATTATCACGCATTTATTGAAAATTATTTATTAAAACCACTGTTATAGGTGATAACTGCTTCATTTTTCATTCATGTTTCAAATAATTTGTTTCAATCCTTATAAATTGATCATTGTTACATAATATCCAAAATTTCATTAGTATAATATTAAATAATTATATAAAATTTTATAAATTTTCATATAATTTAGTGATTAAAATTGAATTATATAACTTTTAGGTGACAATAGTATGTATATATGTGGAAGTGATTATTCCATTTTTTAATGGATGGAGTGAAATAAAATTAATGAAAATTAATTTTTTTAGAAATGTAAAATTATCATATATATCATATATTTTCAGTAAATACATCATTATAACCATCAATCTGAAGTGCTGATGAAAATTAAATACATCATTTAATGAAGGTGGTAGTTCACACATATGCTAAGCGATGTTTTCTTTTACCATAGGATAGAATAAAGGTGGATATTTTTTTTACATAATAATATTAAAAATTATGTATATTTAAGATAATTAATTAATTATTTTAGAATAAATTCCATTTATTTAGAGGAGGTAGAAGAAGAAATAAAATTGAAAGTATTTGGTTAAGAGTTATACCTCTTCTTTGAGAAACCTCTTTTTCCATACACCTTAAGAATTAAAAAGGTGTTATATTGGTAATAAAAAAAATATATTATATGGATAAGGAAGATATTAAGGTATTATGGTTGGTATTTATAATTATATATAGCGAAAATTTTGTGAATAAGTGAGGAGAGGTGGTCCCCTTTTATAAGTGAGGGAGAAGACACACCAAGAATTACTTAAAAAGATTAAATAATATATATATATTAATCATGTAAAGTTAACTAAAAACACACAAAATTATAAAATAATACGTTTTAGGGTATAAATAAGCTAAAAAAATCATGTTTAGACAAGTTTTGGACACATTTTAATCCTTATATACCAGTTAAACCACTTTTATTGTTTTTAACCTTAATTATAAAACATAACACTTTATAATGATAACTTAATTATATGAAAAAAATAAAATCAGGATTATACCCAAATATGGAAATGAATATTTAAAATTTCTAATCCATTTTAACATATTAAATTTCTATAAGTGTTAGAAATTACTTATAATATAAGAATATAAAACACATGGAAAATAGTTTTAAGGAAAATGCCCGATTTAAGAGTACAAATAGTGTGACATGAAAATTAAGTAATAAGTTCATTTACAAGATTTTTTTGGGTAAATAATAAAAAAATAAAGTATTCATAAATTTGTAATAGTATAAAACCAAATGGCATGTTCAATATATTCCATTAAATATAATGACCAAAAATAGTTTTTAATTTTAATAAAATATAACTTATCTTCCCAAAAGTTAATATTGGGATGAAAAATTCAAAATAATTTTATAAAATAAATATTTAAATACTTAAACATATATTTTATCTAAAAAATCAATAAAATAATTTAAATGTATGGGTTAGAGAGATTTCAAAGCTTTAACCCACAATTTATCCCAGTTTTACCTCTTTTACCAAGGCGACAAATCTTTTCCAATGTTACTATTAATAATGAAAGAAAATTAAGATGAGAATATTAAATTATATTAATTATTATGATTGAATATATTTAATCTATTTTATAAGAGTCAATTTAAATAATTGGTATAAATTCATTTTAAAATAACCATGAAAAACACAATGAAACCCATTTTTAGAAAAAAATCATTTTTAAGCGTAAAAATGTTTTTATTCTTATTCCATACGAAGTAAAAAACATAAAATGAATTTAAAATAATTTGATTGAATATATAATATATAAATTTTACTGACATAATTAGTCCAAGATTATTTAATTAATTAATTAAGATAAACCACATTGCGTATATAAAAATAGTTTTTAGAAAAATGTTTTTATAATCCAAAAAATGAACTAATACCAAAATCATGTATAATTTTGATTATTATATAATTAATGATATTATATATAATTAAAGGATACATATGATACTTTAATATCAAATTAAAAACACAATTATACCTTTTAATTACTTGATTAAATGAAAATAAATGATAGTTTTACAATAATAATTATTTTTATTATTCACCCAAAAATAAATAATTTTAGAAAAATACAAAAAAATCACTCTAAGATAAATTTGATTTGATAAATTTAAAAATTATATCAAAATTTCCAAATAAAATATGTAAATTTGGACAAAATTAATTATATTATTCATTTATAAAATGAAATAAAAACAATTTTTCATGAAGAAATATTTTCAAAATATAAAATCACTTTACTAAAAAATGATTACATATATATTTTTAATTAATAAAAATATTTTAATTAAATAAATAATTTCTATATATATTTCATATTTTTTTTAATCCTATTTATTCCCATAAATTTAATAATTTTGTTATAATATATAGCGGTTCTCTTTTTACCTTGGTGCTGCATTTGAAGTAACTTATCAAAAACTTATAATTTATATAAAGAGAAATATATACTAAAATATCAAGGTTCTATAAATGAAATGAAAGTTATTTTATTTTATCAATGTAGATATCACATCTTCAAAAGGTATGAGTGAAATATGATTACAATCAATTGATATTTGAATATAACATTAATATATCCAAGAGCTTCATTAGAATATATGACTCTAATAAAAATGGTGTGGGATGAATAACCCACATATTAATCAATAAACAAAAAGGTTTGTAAATTTTGGACATGAATCATTACTTATAATACTCATGACATCATTTGATCATAGCCTTCCATTTAGTGCGTCAACCCACAACATTTTCTGTCAACACTACATGTTTGACAAGAATTATCCAAGGGTTATATTAGTGAGAGAATATTAAAATATTATCCACTTATAACTGATTATACACCACTATCACCTCCACAAACAACTTTTCCCTGAAGATAAGTACACATAAAACAATAAGCTTGTTAGTCTTATTTCTTTGTTTAATATGATGGTTTATCCATGGAAATTCTTTTGTTGATACCATGGTGCCTCTCTTACAAGGGTTAGTCAAGAAATTTAACATATTTGGTGGACTATATGAACATAAATCCAACCTAAGTCTCCTCTATAAAAGTTATAATCAAGATACTAAGCTCAATGTAATTCAGTATGAATCATATCCAGGAGTACCCATGAGGTGTATATCATCAATGTGTACATGGACATTGTTGTGTTTCCATTTTAAGGGTCTAGTATATCTTTAAATCAAATTATCATCACAATATCATATGAAACCACATCTTGAATAAGATCAAAAACTTCAACCATGGTAGATTAGTACCATTGGTTTTTCAAGAAATAAATCATCTACTAAAAAATCATTGTGTTATATAAGGGATTCATTTAAGAACCATCTGTTGGTTACTGGGTGTCTGGAATTAATAGAATGACCAAGACACTAAAGCCAACCCACCCACTTCTAAAATAGGGTTAGGGTTATCTATGATTTAAGAAAACCCAATCTAATAGTATTATTTTCATATAGACTATATATTTATAATCTTGTATGATTTATTGGGAACTAATATATTTTATACAAATAGGTTTTCTCTAAGAATAAGGGAAAATGAATATACCACAACATTCAAGAACAGTTATATCTGAAATGAGTCTCTATGTTAATGAATAATTTCTTAATTGATCAGTAGCTTGAGGATAAAGAACTTTCACATCATCTCACAACCCTTCCTCTACATTAGATCTTGATATATGTGGTTTACATTTTTTTAATAGGATAAACCCAAAATGATTAAAGCATATCTTGGAGTGCTTACATGGGAATGACATTAATACCATGACAATCCACTATTTGATGCATGAACCAACCCAACTATATCCTACAACAAATTCTTATGGTTTTGAATCAATCAACATATTATCATATTTTTGGTGAATTAATACATCAGTCATCACATCAACACTTGGTTCTTTAGTCTATTATTCAAATTAAAATAAAATATGTAACACTGTTATTCATTATTCTGATAAAAATCCATACTAGACTACCAAATGTTGACTATATACTAAGAAATTGAACCACTCTAACACTATTTTAACATAGAAGAACCCTCCCTTGGGATCACATCTAGGATGGAAGTGAGCCAAGTGTTCCATCCTAAGCCTAATTCTAACAAATAATGTGCTAGAAACTAGAACTAATAAAGAATTATTGAACATGACATGACTTATAAAAATAATATTATAATAAGTATTAAATGTAATATTAAAAATACAAAAAAAGCATACACCAATATAAATAAACAATTGTATTATATAACAAAGTATGTAGTGATAATAGTTATAAAACACCACATATTTTGAGAAATCATAAAAGATAACAAAATATATGATAACACTATAGTATGAAATAGAACTATATAAATGGAACACCATATCCTCATAGTATAGAAGCTTAATAAGAGATACCTTTTATCACTAAGAACCAAGTAATATTGAGGAGGGTCTAAACATAACAACTCCCTCAGTCAAGTATAATAATACACCACCAATCAAATGCATTGTATAAATAGTTCTATATCCATGATCAGTAATCCCATCTTAGAACTACGTATAATCTATAAAAACACAATATGTGTGCGAAAAATTACCATTCTAGGGTGTGTATAAATGTTTCTAGTAGATTTAACTAAAATAAAAAATAAATATAATGTAACAAGTCATCTTAAAAAAGTGATATAAGGAACTAACTCAGAATGATAATGATAGAACAAAACCTTTTATACTTCAAAGGGATAAAAAATGATATAGGGGATTTTATTGTCACTATATATCAGTCCATATCTATTAAAAATAACACCTTACAAGTATAAAAGGTCTTGATATTCAGAAAAAGACTTAGTGTGTCTGATGTTTATAGCCTAGTTGCTGGTCAAATCTCAATGGTATTCAAGGGTAATAGGTAGGACCCTAAAACCACTAGGGTTCAATGCCTCATACACCATGGGATTAAGTAATCCAAGAAAATCATAAAAATTACATGTTATAAATAACCTTAGGCCTAGAAAATACTCATGTAACCATTATAGAACTAAGGAGTGGGACTTCACCTTATTGGAATAAAAAATATCTATCACCACAACCCATTAATATAGAATTTGACCCTGGGAAGGATATTAAAATATGTAAAATAATAAAAATACCAAACCATTCCAAATATCTCACATGTATTACTTCTCCAACTTCCCTCATAACTAACTATAATTGGGACCCATATACCATTAGAGGACACCTCAATCAAGAGAGTATCCACCCCTATAGAGGAATTGTAGCTCGATCCATGTAGTATTCATCATCTAAGGGGATTACTAGATAAATGATTGGATAAAATATACCTCATACTTATAAAAGGTATAAATTATCTACTTTATACACAAATAAACTACAAGGAAGATAAAAATATGCTCTATTTTGGTTACCAACCTCATGGATCCTTTAGTAATCTAAAAATACATGTACACATCTCTAAAAATATATATAACCCAATCTATTCAAAATACTTTAATATAATATATAGATCAAGAATACATCCTATTCATATCATTACATGTGAAAAAACACATAGAATATCTTGGTTTTATCTGAAAAAATGATTTCTTGGTAGGATGATATGAGGAATGAAAAAACCTTCTGAGTAAAAAACATGTCTAGTTACGAAATATGGAAAGTAAATCTACCCATACAAGCTATTACTATTCTTATATCTCCCAACTCATGTTAAAACAAAATCCATGTTATTAACTTGTAGTAAAAGGTGTTTAGTAGTACTTGATATTGATTTTTTATTATTATTGGATAAATGATAAAGAAACATAGTGTGTGTAAAATACATGGATTCTCTGTTAGACACCAAATGCATTGTTCTTAATGACCACCAGGTGTGTAAAACCTATATACGCAGAGCTTCCATTTTTTAGGGTACATAGTGTGGTAAGTAGAACACATGGTATCTAGTTCTACCACATTAACCTATCTTGTTTTTGGGCTATACATAGAGATTTAGAGTCCAATGATACATGATGAGTGACTCTAAGACACATGACATGTAATATTTAAAATTTCACTAAGACAAATGGATTTTCACATAGAATGATTTTTGGGGGTTATATATTTTATTTAAATAATTAAAAAAACATTATTGGTGAAGTAAAAAATGTGTGGCTAGGAACTTTACACTGTATGATTGGAAAATCCCCATATTTTCAAGAATCCTTATTTTCTAGAAAAGAAATCCACTTTGACCTACATCCCTTTCCAATCCTCCATTTTCAACTGAATCTAGCATATTAAACATCATGTATAATCCAAAAATTTCATTTTTTAGTCATTATGGTGAATGAAACAATAAAAAAATCATTTTTAAGGATAAAGACAATGAATGTTGAGGTTGGTAGTTAATGATGTATTTTAGCACAAAAAATGGCTTTGTGAATATATTAATTGAGGAACAAAGAGTGAATTAATAGAAAAGAACTCATTCTTTGATATATGAATAATGGTCTTTCAGAAATTATAAATAATCATCCCATAATAAAAAATTTATTTATTAAAAAAATAAATATATGCTAACATGATTAAAAAGAATTAGATAAATATTCAATGGGAAATCCTAAAATTTAAAAACTTTTATTTACATGGCGGTTTCAACCCAATGTTAATTATATGTTGAAATATATCACTCACTAATTTATCAATCCTACAAAATCCAAATAACATAATTTAACATTAATTTTTTAAGTGACTATAGATAATTAAACCAATTTTAAAACCCAATCAAATATATATTTTTAAAAATATTACACCAATCTTCATCAAAATAATACATTATTTTTCAATTTTTTATGAAATAATTTATATCTTAGAATATAATTAATTTATTTATAAATAAATTCCCCTATTTGTGTAACATGAGATGAAATTAATTATTTAAGAATAATCTTATGTTCTCCAAAAAAATTTATTTTTTAAATAATTAAATCAAAATCACTATTCATACTTTATTCATATTAATTATTGAAAAAATAATTTAGAGAATGATATTTTTAGAAATTATTTTTTTGAAAACATTATATAATAAAATTAAGGAAGTATATTTCCTAAATATTCAATTTTTTAGGAAATATTTAAAAAATAAAATAACATTACCACTATTTTTTTGAAAAATTATCATAATTTAAATATCCCAAGTTTAATTATTTTATCCCTAAAGATAAAATATGATTTGATAATGAGACAAAGAGGTTTGGATCTTGCGATGAGAAATAAGTAATGAAGAAAAAATACATAATGTCTTACCTTGTTGAAATTTTTTTGATGCTTCATTATTATTTTTTCAACCAACATTAATCATTATCAAATTATATGTTTTTTACTTCCACCTCTTCTATACTAAAAAAATTAATAAGTTTTTTTGTCATTACACTTAGTGAGTTAGAGAGATATTATTATTTTTTTATTTTATTTATGTGGAAGGAAAAGAATGAATTCATCCAAATTACCCTTAATAATGGAATATATATTAAAATTTCTCCATAATTTATTTATATAATACTCTCAATAATTTAAATTAAAACTATTTTTACAATTTTAATTGTTTAACCTATTAAATACCTCAATTAATGGAAATGTCATGCTAAAAATATCATATTATTGAATACTCTATGCAAAATAATATCCACCATGGAATATCATCACCATTTCACTATAATAATTTATCAATAAAAATATTGAAATAATTTATTTCTATAATATATAATTTGATTATATCAAAAAATGAAATGAAATTTTTTAGTACATGGATTGGAACCCTATCATATAATTTATTCTCCTCATACTCAAAACATAATTTTTTCCCTCAATAAGGTGTAATAATTTTCATTCGAGCTCCCATTTAGGAGACTAAAATATTTACACACATAGAATATATATATTTTTATTAATAAATATTGATCATTAAAATAAATTTTAAGTGTCTTAGAAAATTACAAAATATTAAACCATGGTTAAAATACATTCCCTAAGACCAAGATAATAATAAAATTATTTTTATATAATTGTTCAAAGCATTGAAGTTGTCATTTTAAAGTTTTTAGGGACTGAGAAAACAAAAACATAAAAATTAGCTAGGTCTTAATTAAAAAAATCTTGGGTAACTATATATTGTCTCTAATTTTACTTGATAAATACTCTTAGGATTATTAGTTATCTACATTGGGGGTGTTCTCATCACAAAAAAAGTTGTTAAAAATTCACACTTTCTACCACTTATTCCACTTGATGTAATATTTTTATATAAATCTTTTATATATATATATCTCTTCTCTTTTTATACTATATTATAAATCTTTATCATCCCTATATAACATTGAGGAACTCCCTTTACTCTTATTTATATTCCTCTTCTAAGAGTGAATGTATAATATGTATGTAATATCTCTTTCCACATATCGTTATCATAGGATAAAGAAAATTTATTCCTTCTCTAAGACTTCAAGACATACTTTTTATATTTTCATAAATTATTTTTTACATTTATTTCTTTGATGTATTTCTCTATACATCTAAAAATTCATATTCCTCGTCTAAAAATTTATATAATACATTTTTCATTAATAAAACAATTATTTTTCACTATTTGTATCATATTACTATAAAATCTACTTGAAAAAACGTGGTCAATAATGTAGGAATTTATTTTATTGAAGTCAAACCTATTTTGGAATGTTTTTTCACATGAACTCCTCATATTCCTTGGATCACAAATCTTTATATCTTTTCAATAATATTTTATTAAGTTTCTATATAGATCATAATATAAATAACATCCTCAAAATTTTATTCTATGATACTTGATAGCCCATACTTTTATATTATTCTTATAGACTATAGATTTACTTATTTTTTCATTTATATAGTTTATATTAACATTGAATTGTTAGTACATTAAAAACAACTTAAGTGATAATTATACAACATTTATTAAATTTTTTCCTATATTTTAAAATATCTATTTATTATCTCATGGTTTTTGATAATATAAATTATATCCAAAGAAAATATCAAAGTATTACTTGAAACTCCATAATAGATTCACTTGTTTATATAACTTTATCTTTGATCCCATATTCAAGATTGAAAACGGTTATTCAACTTTTCACATGAAATTCACTATCAAAATATCCTCTTATGTTGTTTCACATTAATAATTTTCTTATCACTACTCACTACTAGAAATTAAAGCTATATCCACAGACCTATAGTGATGGTTTTATTGGTCCGTGGATATAGATTTCTAATTGCTATAGTTTAATTAAAATATTGTGGATATACCACTTCCGTCAAAATTTTACCTAAATCTATATCGGGCTCGTCCTCCCCAAATATGCTACTCACCTCGTAGTGCGCCTCTATGGTGACTTCTCCTCTCGGACGACATCTCCTCCCCGAACTCTCCTCACCACGGTGCCCTCCTCCCCGAATAACTATCTCACCGTGGTTCCCTCCTCCCCGACGACCTCTCTTAGAGCAACACATTCCTCCCTGGAGACCTCTGTCACCATGGAACCCTCCTCCCTGATGACCTTTTTCACTGTGGTTCCCTCCTCCCTGATGCTTCTAATCAACACAGCCCTCCACGGTATTTTATACTACATTATTTCATCAATAATCTGATTTTAAGGTTGTAGTATGATTTAAATTTCATGTGATGGTTATTTATATCTCCCTTCCTCTGGAATATAGGTAATATGGGGTTTGTAAAATCCATCTATGAAGGATTTAGATCTACCCACTCAAGGTCTAGATTCCTATTGGGATGAATTAATTGTCACCTCTCATACAATGATTCATTTTGAGAAGAAAATGAATTGATTAAGTTAGGGATTATTGATAGAATATTATCCTTGGAATATAATCATATGGAGGCATAAGTTAGATCAAAATATGGATTTTATCATGTTTTTTATATTTTTATCCATCATGATCATGTTTGGGTTATCTCACATGAAATATTAGTTGCTGGAAAAACAATGAAAGGTATTAATGATAATCATGATCCTTGAGGGTTAGATAATCTAATTTTATGTGACATGGGTTAGCCAAATGAGTGGAATATAATATTTATGGTTGATAAGTCCCCTCTTGTTAGGTTAATTCACTTTATGGTATATATAGTCCATCTCCATGATGTATCACTCAATTGGAAAACCACTTCTATGTCCCTTAATATTGATTCTCTTCAAAATATCTATTTCAATTTCATATTCATTTAATCTATTCTCAGTGGAAAGAGCGTGAAATAATTTATGTGGTGGGTAGGATATATCCATGAAATTTACATTTTATTTAGTTGAGGCCTTCCATGTCAATAAATATATAAATATTTTGAGGATCTATAAGATATTCAATCTACCTCTTAAACCACTTGAACACTCATTCATCATGTACTTTAGTGAGAACCATATTTTGGTTGGATATAATATCATTATGATCATCCTTGTTTGTTTCATTATATATTTTATCTACATGGATAATTATAATAAAATTCACATATGTGATGTGAATAATTGTGATCAAATCCTCTTTAGTGTTTTAGGTGGATTCATTTCCATAAAACTATTTTTAAGTGGAAAAAACAACTAACATTGATACTTTCAATATTTTTAGCCCATTTTAGATTATGATCACTATGTGGTTCCTCCCTCTCTCTCTCTCTTAAATGATCTACCAAAAGAGGTTTTTGATGGGTAAATGTGAGTGAATTTTCAATGGATTTTATTAAACTAGATCCCAATGGGAGAGGATGATCATAAAGTGGATGGAGACAAGATAATTCTTCCAATGAAGTCCCTCCTAACCAAGAGATGGCCAAATAACTTTAATGGGAAGGGTTTAATAATTATCCTATATATATGTTATGAGGTTACCATACCACCAGTATGACTATATTTGAGGATGAAATGGTTGTAATAATATCCCCGTAATTATGGGGTGGGGTTTCTTATATAATACTATAGAGGTATTATCTTCCACAATATTTATTTCTATTTAGGATTCAACTAGGGAATGATTTTGGTGTAATTCCTTTTTTGGGTGAACAGTTCACATTAGTAGGGGATTTATTATGGTGGAATGTTTTGTTTTCCCTAAATTGGAGGCATGTTTATCCTTATTGTAATCTTAATTCATGATTATATTAATAGATTTTACTATTAAGTATTTTACTTCAATGATTTTGGAATTCCATTATTTTTTCACATAGAAAAACTTGAATATATGGATCTAGGCCCTAAGACCTATTGGGGGGGGGGGGGGGGTAAAATGTGAAGGAATGGGGGAAGGGGGTGAAGGGGGAGGGTGGTGTCCGGGGTGGGGTTTGGGGGGGCAGTGTGCAGGGTGTTTGGGGGTGCAGGGGGGGGGGGGGTAGGGGGTGTCTGGGGTGGGGGGTGGGGGGTGGCGGGTGTGCATGGAGGGGGTTAATGGGTGTAGGGGGAGGGGGTTCTCTCTTAGGGGTGGTGGGAGTTGGGGGGGGGGGGGTAGTGTGTAGGGAGTAGGGGGTGTGGGGGGTGAAGGGGGATGGGGTAGGGGGTGTAGGGGGAGGGTGTGTCCAGGGTGGGGGTTGGGGGGGGGGGAGTGTGTAGGGGGTGTGTAGGTGCAGTGGGAGGGGAAGGGGGTGTGGGGGTGTAGTGTGTGTGTGTGTGGGGGGGGGGTGTCCTGGGGGAAGTGTGCAGGGAGGGGGCCAGGGGGTGCAGGGGGAGGGGGGGCTGCCCAGGGTGGGGGGGTGGCAGTGTGTAGGGAACGAGGGGGTATGGGGGTGCAGGGGGAGGGGTAAAGGGGGGTGAAAGGGGAGGTTCAGTTCACTATTTTATAAATGGTAGTCAACTAGAACATGTTCACCCAGGATCGAATGACTTGCATAAGCCCATCCTCAAACTGTCACTATTTCATCAACTCGTCACCAACAAGAGTCAGTGAGAAGTGATAAAGATTAGTGAAACGTTTTGAATAATATATCAAAAACATATCACCCTACTGTAGATGCATAAAATCTCTAGAGTAGTTATCATTTAAAATCTATAAAAAGAAGTAATTTTAGAATATTGTTTGGAAGTCCGTATAGGCGATATCCTGATGTTGATTTTCTTGTGTAATAAAATCCCACAAATGCTTGGAGGGGGGGTGTCAGGGTTGGGGGTTGGGGGGGAAGTGTGCAGGGTGTACAGGGGGAGGGGGGAATGGGGTCTGGGGGTGCCGGGGGGGGGGGGGGGGGGGTAGTGTGAAGTGAGGGGGAAGGGGGTGTAGGGGAGGGGGGAAGGGGGTGTGAGGGTCTAGGGGGGAGGGGTGTCAAGGAGGGAGGGGGTGTCCGGGGGGGAGTGTGCAGGGAGGAGGGAAGGGGGTGCAGGGGGAGGGGGGCTGTCTAGGAGGGGGGGGGGGTGAAGGGGGTTGGGGGGAGCAGTGTGCAGGGGGTAGGGAGGGGGAAAGGTGTGTGGGGGGTGCATGGGGAGGGGGCTGTCCAGGGGGGTCCAGGGGGTGTCCAGGAGGTAGGGGGTTTACGAGGGGGGGGGGGGTGTCCAAGAGTGAGGGGGGAGGGGTGTCCAGGAAAGGGGTGATGTTGTCCAGGAGGGAGAGGGGGTCAGGGGGGTGTCTAGGAGGGAGGGGGTGTCCAGGAGGAGGGGGAGTGTCTAGGAGGGTTCCCAAGAGGGAAGGGGGGTGTCTAGAAGGGGGTGGGGGTTGTCTAGAAGGGTGGGGGGTGTTTAGGAGGGAGGGGGTGTGTCTAGGATAGGGGGGTGTCCAGGAAGGAGGGGGGTTTCCAGGAGGGGTGGTGTCCAGGAGGGGGGTGTCTACCAGAGAATTTTATAAAAGACCTAATAGGTCATTTTTCAAGCATCTAAGTTTTAATGTGGGTGTTTTAAGTACACTGAAATAATCTTATGTGGTCAGAAAAAGGTGTGAATATTCATTATTTTTTATAATTTGAAACATTTATGAATTCTTTTAACCATAATATTTGTTATAATTTTTTATTGACATGTTATTGATGGTAAATTTTTATCTTATGAATCAATACATATAATGTTAAGTCATTTTCTTAATTATTTAGTTAATGTATGTTTATATGCCTCAGAGTGGATAGATACTAGATTTACAACGTCGATTGGATCACTGATGAATTTTAGAAGGAGTTATGATATTTCTTATACTTTTCATTCACTAATGATTCAGATGTCAGATTGATTCAATGCCTATGTTTTGATTATGTTAGAAGACCATAGTTAACTTGTAAGGAAGTGAGTTATCATATCAGTAAACAAGGTTTCCAAAAAAATTATCATGTGTTGTATCACAATGGAGAAAAACCGCAAGTGGAGAATGACATCATTTCAGCAAAAAGGATTGGTATGAAAAATCTGATTTCCGATCAGTTTCCTTTTATTTCTAAAGCCAACTACTCATGTAGACCAGTGAAAGAGGAAATGAATACCATAAAATAGTTTTTTCTGTTAATTAGGATAAATATATTGATATGGTTAGAAAGACGATGGAATATGAAAATACCACAGTATATTAGGCATGTGAAAAAATGAGCAAACTTGAATTTTTAATATGATTATATTAGTGATTTTTTTTATGGATTTAGTAATACTATGATAGACTATCTCCTTACATTTATTAAAGATTTACTACCTAATGATGCATATATTTTAGATAATTATTACATTGAATCAAATTTGGTTGAAAAATTTGTATTTTCATCTATTAATATTCATTATTTCCCCAAATATTGTTGTCTGTTCTGGAAGAAAAATGTAGAGTTGAGTAAGTGAAAACAGTTTGGCACATCAATGTGGAAAACTAATAAAGAAGGAACTCAATATCTCATACTAGAGAAAGTGATGTGGCACTTCCCTTTAATTATCTAGCTTCAAAATTTTTTTATGTCAGAACAAATAAAAAATAATATGAGATGGCATGAAGATGAAATAAATAATGATAACGATGAAATAGTGCATCCTACAGATGTGTTGGCTTGGAATAAATTTGATAGGTTACATCCTGATTTTTTAGCCGACCCAAAAAATGTTAGATTATTATTATCCTATGATGGTTTTAACCCATTTCTCCAAATGCATACTGCACACAGTACTTGGTGTGTTTTCATTCGCATTTATAACTTTACTTCATGGATTTTTATGAAGAATCCATTTACTATCATGAGTTTATTGATATTTGGACCTAGTGATCCTGGAAATGATATTGATATATACTTTCAACAATTATAGATGAGTTAAAGGAGCTTTGGATTATTGGTGCACAAGCATATGATGCATTCAAGAATGAGTACTTTTTGTTTTATGTAAAATTATTATGGATGATAAATGATTTACCTACCTATGGGATAATGTCTGGTTAGAGTAATAAAGGTAAATTATCCTGATCTATTTGTATGAAAAATGCACGTTCCCTAAGATTAAGGTTTTGAAAAACTTTCAGCTTCATAGGGAATTAAATATTTCTACCGATGGATTATCCATACAGGAAAAATTGAAGACAGTTCGATAATGCCGTCGAGACAGATGAGACACCTCAACTAATGTTATGGAATGATATTGTTAAATAACTTGATGATTTGAATTAATTTATTGAAAAAATACAATCAAATATCAGAATTCAAAATCAAGTTAATTCAAATTCCAATAGCAATTGGAGAAATAAAATCATATTCTTTGAGTTTCTTTATTGGTCATAAAATTTATTGTGTCATTATTTGGATGTAATTAATATCTATAAAAACATTTTTGAGATGTTACTTTCTACTATTTTAAATGTTAAAGGAAAAACAAAATACGATTTGTGGTCTCGTCATGATTTTATGGATTGGGGTATAAGAGAAAAACTTCATCTTGAGTTAATTGGTCAAAATAAGTGGAAAGTCCCTATTGCCTGTTATTTGATAAAAAATGTGGATAAGAAACAATTTCTTCAGGTCTTGGAAAGTTTTAAGTTTATATATATTTATTTAAGTAATATTTATAAAAGGTTTAATACACAATATGTGAAACTAAAATCTCTTAAAACCCATTATTACCATCTATTGTTACATGAGTTGATTCCTATTTCCATTTAGCATTTACTTTCACATAATGTTAGAGTTTTTGTGATTAAGTTATGTTATTTTTATCAAGATCTTTGTGCCAAAAGACCGACCATAAGTGTTGTTCATAAATTGTATAGAGATGTACTAATTATTCTTTGTGACATGGAGAAAAATTTCCCACCATCATTTTTCACATATATGTTACATGTGACCATGAATTTTCCCATATAAGTTCTTTTTTGTGGTCCTATTTTGAGTCGGTGGATGTATCCTATATAAAGAATGATGTTTACATTGAAATATTATGTGAGAAATAATTATCACCCCGAAGGATCTATTATGAAATGTTATTTAGCACAAGAATGCATGGATTTCTATTCATCATACTTGGATAACGTCACTAAGAGGTCTAATAGACTAATGAGAACTAAAGATGAGCAATATGATCTCATTGAGACTATATTTATTTCATTTCCCCAAATAAGGAGGATATCTGGATCATACTCATTATGTACTTTAAGTAGGGAAGATTTGGAAATGGCTCATCATACAATATTATTCAACTGTGGTGTGATTGATGATTATACCAAGTAAGTAAACTAATAAATATGAATTTTTTCATTGTGTTATTTCTTCATATCTTCTAAAATTTTTACGCTTTTATATTTGTATAGAACATTTAGAAATTATAAAAAAGAGACATCAATCTCTATCTATTAAGAGGAAGGAACTGTTGCACAACAAAGAATTTCTGCTTGGTTAAAGTGAAAGGTAATGGATTTTTTCTTCTCATAACATAATCACATGTCTCTATTTAATATTAAATATTGGTATCTTTTAGGTTTTAACTCTACCAATGAATGAAGTATCATATGAAGTAATATTATTTTACTTTGGTCCAAATTATGTGGTACGTTATTGCAAAGTAATGGTTGTAAATGGATTTAAATTTCTTATAAATAGCTATGAAAAAATGACAACACAGCATGACGATGTCATGATAAGCACCAAAACAGATTGTTATACGAGTGCATCAGATAGAAAACCTCGGTCAGAAAATATATCATATTATGGTGTTGTTTAAAGAATCATTTTATTATATTACTATGCACATGGTCATGTGATAATGATGAAATGTAAGTGGTTTGATTTAATGACACAACAAGGAATTCATATTGATAACTGTGGATTGAGAGTGATTGATATGAATCTCCAGTTTCATACTGATGAACCTTATATTCTTGCTTCACATGCTAAATATGTGTTTTATGTAACTGACCCATTACAACAACAATTTGTTGTTATTTTTGATGTCATTCATAGACATATTTTTGACAAAGACATGGATGAAAATTTTGTCGTGGATGAACTTGTCAATATTTATATGAATGTTGCATTTAAAAACACAAATGACTCAATTTCTAGAACAGATTATGAACCAGAAATTGTCACAGAGCACATGTATCATTGACACATTTGTAAGTATTTACCTAACATTATCTTAATATTGTATGTGTTATTTTAAACTTCCATACATGATATCAAATTAACTAGTATATTTTAAACCATTGTTGAATATAAAACTATTTATAGTTTGACCAATTTATGTTTAAGCACATCTATAGTATTTCTTAAACATATAAAAGTCTTGATATTTTGTCAATATAAATATCACATTGAAAATGTATCTCATTATTTTATGATAAAATTGTATTATTTAATTTTTTTTCATTATTTATATTTATTTGAGAATATTATTTTAATTTTCCAGGTCAAAAAGTATGAATATGATGATACTTGAAACAATAGAAGAATACAAAGAAATGAACAACAAATGTCTCATCTGGCCAACACTGTAAGTATAATTTATGTTTGAATATTATGGTCTTTAATATTATTTATCTTATTATCATTTTTTTTATTTTATCATCTATGTTATTTTAGGCTACTTCGTTAAGGAGACGGTGAGATTAGACTACTGAGGCTGATAGTATGGCGGGGTGGGGGGGTGGGGGGAGGGGGGTATTGATTTTATAGTTTAGCCTACTACTATGGCACTTGGGTCACCAAGAGGTCATCCTCCCATTATTCCACCTTCATATTATCCATAGCCACATTTTCATATCCCTTTCTTCCCACACCCACATCGAATGGTAGTTCTCAGACTCCTATCTCTCTTTATTTTCCATTCCCACCATCCACTATACAAGGCACCTCACCCCCACATATCCCATAGACATATCCATATCCATATCCACCCTCATCTATACAGGGTTATCCATCAGGTTTTATCCCTCCATAATTACACTTATCGTCATCTACCGTACAGAGTACTCCTACTGTAGATATACCACCTACCACAGAGGCTACTCCCCCTCTAGAAACTGCACTTCAAGGGTTAGTAGATCCCCTATCTACTGGTATGGGTTTAAACATTACTGTTAGTGATTATTGAAAAATTCAAATATATTATTATCCTTTATTACTTTTTTTCATGATTAGCTCCATCCTCCACCAGACGACAAGGCCGCACAAAAATGTGAGAGGTTTGGAATCGACATACGCAAATCATGGTTGAATACTATGAGGACAGATCTATAATTAAAAAAATGGTACGGAATGTAAAAGATTTATGGGAACACTTTGTAGACACAATAATATCATTTCAGTTCAACCAATAAGTTAGAGGGAAGTTAGAGAACAAATAAAGAACAATTCCTGGGAATAGATCTGTGTAAGTAATTTTAATAACCTTTTATATATATTAATTTATAATATTTTCTTAAAAAATATTTTGTCCATTGTAGCTTTTATATACTTTTCCTGATGGAATAAATTTCAAGGATGCAAGGTTAATGGATTTAGGTGAAATGTGGAAAGTGTACAAGTATGAATTATATCTTGTTTGGAAAAAGAGAGTTGGCATGGATCTTGAAGAAGTACCAGTGATTCATGATTTCCCAATATCACAATACGAAGAGATGATTGGCTATTGGAAGAGTCCGAAGTTTAAGATATTTGTTAAATTTACATATATATTAATTTATTTATTTGAAAATGAGTTTTATTTATGTTAATGAAATTATATAATTATTTTTTTATAGGAGAAATTAGACAGAAATAAAAAAAAATAAGAGTATAATGAAACATATTTATACTCATGGACACACTTCACTCCCAGATCATGAGAAAACACAGGTAATTTAATATTTATAATATTTAGCTTCATTTAGTTTAATTTTTTTAACTTCTAATTTTGATTTATTTCTTTATTTTTTTTAAAAAAAAGCATTCAATATTGAGGGTCATGTTCCTCACTATACTTCGTTTTATAAAAGCAGAAAAAAGAAAGGTGGTACTGTGCCAAATAATGACACCAAGAAGGTGATTGTAAGTATATTTAAATTTATTTTATTTTGACTAAATTTAATTCCTTATATTTTTTTTATCATTTTAATTTATATTATATATCAATCAACAAAATGTTTTGGAGACCTTGGTAGAAAAAAACCTGACAATTTGGGCCCAAACAATCATATACATTAGTTATTAAGAGATGAGAATTAGGACAGAGTGCATTGTTGAACTGGGAAGAAGATTATACCATCTCGATACTGGTCTACTGAAAATGTTTCTTTGAGCCTTGATTCTGGTTTGGTCATAGTGGAACAAATGAATTCTGCAATTAAAGAAGCAACTCAAAAAGCAAGAAATGTGATATTTGAAAATATGATGAAAGTTATATATTCCATTTCTTCTACACTTTCACCAGAAGAAGCTATAATAGGTGACACATGTTTGATTTCGGTGTGTTATGCTAATGTAGATTCTTCTGTCAGAGCTGGAGCTGGAGCCGAAGCTGTAGCCGGAACCGGTCCAAGTGTCGATGCCGATACTGATGTTGGTGCCGATGATGATGCTACTGGCCTGAGAGGTGATGATCCTTTATCTATAGGAGGTATGGATGAGGGTTATCATAAATATGATGATACTAATATTGAGACTCACTATTGATTTGAATTGTATTTTTGGATTGTTAATATGTGTTTTTTTATTATGCAGTGAGGTTTGATTATTGTAATACTGAATTGTATTGTGGTGTTTCTGACTATTTCTATATATATTTAATTATGCTATTGTGAGATATGTTTTTTTATGTAGTAGTTAAGTTATATTATTATTATATTGAATTTTATCCTCCTACGACATGACCATCGTACCTCCTCGATGATGCTGCTCCAAGGCGGCCCCTCTATCTCCTCCGACACACCTCCGACGATATTTAGTCCAATTTTCCATTTTTTCTTAAAGTGGACCCTCTACTAGTTTCACTGATCATATTGTGAGATTGATGACTTGTATTGGAATGCAGGATAAGGATGCATGCTATGTAGATAAATAATGCGAAAACATATCCGATTCAATTGATTTGCTTCCACGACTTGCAACTGGAATTGACTTGAATATAAAATTAAGGAGGTAATGGTTATTTTATACCATTTTTTGCAAGACATTAGTAACCATTTGTTTTGTTTTTAATAAAATTTACTTGGCATACACCATGTTTGAAAAATTGATTATTTTGAGTTTACCCCTGAGTGTGAATTATTTGATCTTCTAGGCATTGGCCTATATCATGGTTGGATAGTTGATCCCCAGGTATGTAATTTTGGATCCTGTACCTTTATATTTTGTTTATAACAAATGATACATTATATTCATACCTTCATCATATTTATTTATTTGAAAAATATGAATATTTTTGAATGAAATAGGTTGAATATGAATTGAAAATGAATATAATATAATCGTATAACAAAAGTGTATGAGGATAAGAAATGAATGTATTTATAAACCGAGATAATACTATAAGTTGTGTTATATATATGAATATCCTGAGGAGCATGGAATCCTCTCTAAGATATGTTTTTTTCCAAGTTACCTGTTATGACTTAAGGACCCCTAGTTGGGTGCCTCTCCTATGTAATGAACTAGGGGATCCTATTGGGTGCCCCGACGACTTACCAAACCTGAGTGGTTGTGTTACTAATTGGGTGGATATGGTATTATGTGTCAACTTAGAATACTTAAAGGACATGTGACAATGCTAATGATTTCAAATTCCATAACTTCATCCTAATTATTGAATTTCATAGAATCTACAGTGTATCATAAAAAAACCCAGTTCCATTGATTTATTACTCCATGATTTTTATGAATCAGTTGATTCGCATGAATATCATTTTATTGGTGTTTCATGGAAATCCCGTGATAAATTGTTTTTTTGGGTTCTAAATACTCAATTCCATTAGAATTTAAACTATATTGTTCTTTTCTTGTTTGTTACGTGTAATGTAAAAAAAATGAATTGTGAAACCATCAAATTCATGGGATTATTCCTCATCAATGATCTTTAGGTTAACCACTGTAAATTTCCAGGGGGGATACTACAGGGGGGCAGGGGTGGGGGTGGGGGAGGACTGGGGTGTGCAGAGGGGGGGGGGGGTTGCATGGGGATAGGGGGGTGTCCACGGGGTGTTGAGGGGGTGTCCAAGGGGTGTCCGGGGGGTGTCCAGGGGGTGTCCAAGGGGGTGTATAGGGGATGCCCAGTGGGGTGTCTAGGGGGGAGGGGTGTCTAAAGGGTGCCATGTTGGCCTGCTCTTACGTATGGTGAAATTTTACTGTTTCTAAATTTTAATTACTTTATTGCGATTTGTGATAGACAATGTTCTACTACTGAGAAACAACTTGAATTTGAACTCTGACATGGTGGAGGTGTCACAAGAAAAATTACTCTCCCTAGTTGTAAAATGCTTAATCGATTCAAATAGCAATGTCAAAGTAATTTCCCTTTTTTTTCTTCCTGATGGCTTTTCCTTTTAAATAATTTATTGATTCATATTACTTGTATTGGCATGCAGGATACAGATGTATGCTATACAGAGAAACAACAACAAAACATAGCCTATTCTTATGCATGTGAGAATATATATAAGGATTATCTTGTGTGTGGCTTGACTCTTTTGAGGTATAGTTACTCTCCTAGACTATTTAATTCAATAATTTTTTAAATTGAATTTATCTTCCTTCTTAATTTTTCTTGTTAATATTAAATTATAATTCTTGATAAAGTGTTAGTTAAAATAATTGTTTCGTTTGATAAACAAGTCATGGTTTTGTAATAAAACCCCTCCAACGGATGTGTGTTGTTTGTGAAAACTCATAGTGGTAGTTTAGGCTTATATAGCTTGTTTGAAATTATTGCATTTCTGTTTTCCATTTTAATCCTTACCCCTTATTCTCTTATTTGAGACACCATGAGCATATCCAAAGATTTTTTTGACTCACAGGGGGTGTATTCAGGGGGCAGGGGGGCTATCTTGGGAGGGGGGGCTCCTTCAGGGGTGGTCTATTTATGGGGGCTATCTAGGGAGGGGGGGGGGGGTGCTCTATGGGGGTGCTGTTGTAGGGGGTGTGTGGTCTGTCTAGGGGGGTTGTCCAGGGAGGGGGGTGGGGGGGTGCAGCCGGGGGGGGGGGGGATAATACAGGGGGGTCTATCCAGGGGGTTGTCCAGGGAGGGGGGGAGGGTCTACTGTGTGTGTGTGGGGGGGGGGGGGGCTGTTGAAAGGGGGTGTGGGGTTTCTTCATGGGGGGGTGTGGGTGGGGGGGGGGGGGTAAAGGGGGCTGGGGGGGAAATGTGCAGGGGGTGTGGGATGCTGTGGGAGGGGGGATGCAAGGGGGTGGGGGGCTGCTGCAAGGGGAGTGAGGGTGGGGAGGGGCTGTACCGGAAGGGGAGTGGTGGGCTGCTGCAAGAGGGTGGGGGATGCTACAAGTGGGGTGGTTATAGAGATCTATTTCACTGGAGATGTCGTGACTATGGTTACATTTTCATAACCTGGTGTTATGCTTCGCCTATCCTATTATAGAATAATTACCTAATATATATAAGAAATATAAATAGATTGATTGTTTTTCTATCAGAATATGCAATGAAACATGGATATCCTATCTTAATATTATACAAATTTTTTATTTTGATACTAAGTTATTCTCTTATAGTGATAATTATTCTAATTTTCATCATGTTTTCATCAATTAGCCCCATCAAAACATCTAATCATTTCCCCCTTCATTTCTTAAACATGATCTTAATCTATACATAGAGATTATATTTTATATGAACTACATATGGATTTATTTATGTTGTTTTATGATACATATTTCTTCTAGGACCTCTTATCTTAGTTTAAAATACAAATTTCCCCCAAGAAATGTATCCTAGTAATTGGGTCTTCTATATTTAGGTTGTGTTTTCTCAAATGGCCCCCACTAACACTCTTTTAAAAACTAAATATCTCTTTATTATTATTATTTTAAAATATATAGTTCATTTTGAACCATCTATCTTGAGTCTAGCCATAGATTTTAATAATCCTTGATATCTTCCAAGTGATTGGTCCTATAGATTCATGTTGGATTTTCTTTCATGAGACCAATAATGAGGTGAATCAATGGGGCGATGTCTCGGGGGGGGGGGGGGGTCTAGGGGGTGTCCGGTGGGGGGGGGGGGTCCAGTGGGGGTTGTCCAAGGGGGTGTCCAGGGGGGTGGGGTGGGGTGGTGGATTCCAGGGGGGTCCAGTGGAGGGTGTCCGGGGGGGGGGGGGTCCAGTGGAGAGTGTTTAGGGGGGTGTCCAGGGGGTGTCTAGTGGGGGGTGTCCAGAAAGGGGAGTGGGGGATACTGTAAGGGGGTGGGGGGATATTGAAAGTGGGTTAGGGGCTGCTACAAGGGGGTGTGGGGGTGTGTGTGTGTGGGGGGGGGGGGGGTGTCCAAGAGGGGGAGTGGTGGGATGTTGTAGGGGGGGGGGTACAGTGGGGGGTGTCCAGGGGGGGGGGGGTGTCCAGGGGGGTCTAGGGGGTGTCCAGGGGGGGGATTTCAGTGGGGGGTGTCCAGGGGGGGTGGTGGTGTCTAGGGGGGTGGGGTGGGGTGGTGGTTTCCAGGTGGTCCAGTGGAGGGTGTCTAGTGGAGAGTGTCTAGGGGGTGTCTGGGGGGGGGGGGTCCAATGGGGGGTGTCTAGAAAGGGGAGTGGGGGATGCTGCAAGGGTGTGGGGTGATATTGCAAGTGGGTTAGGGGCTGCTACAAGGGGGTGTGGGTGTGTGTGTGTGGGGGGGGGGGGTTCACAAGGGTGTGGGGTTTGGGGGGCTACTGTAAGGGGGTGTGTGTGCGTGTGGGGGGGGGGGTGTCTAGGAGGGGGAGTGGTGCGCTGCTGTAAGGTGGGTGTGGGGCTACTACAAGTGGGGTGGGGGGTTGCTGCAAGGGGAGTGGGGGGGGAGTTATCCAGGAGGGGGAGTGGTGGGCTGCTGCAAGGGGGGTGAGGGGATGTCCAGGAAGAGGGGTGGGGGATGCTGCAAGGGGGTGGGGGGGGATATGCAGGGGGGTTATGAAATGGGAAGGGATATAGTCACAGTTTCAAACCTTGGCTAATTCCCTATAGCCATGGTTTGAACCATGGATAAATCCCAATAGTCGTGGTTCCAAACCATATCTATAGGTAATGCGTGGCTTAAGATTCTTCCACGGTTTGAAACCGTGGCTATAGGCTATGGCCTATAGCCACACCAATACTAGCCACAGTTTATTGAACCGTGGCTATAACCTATAGCCATGATTTTTGGGATTATATCCACAGTTTCAAACTATGGATATAGCCCAAATTTCTAGTAGTGAATTATTTTCTATTTTTTAAAATCAACAATGGTCATATTGTTTACTTTTTTGAAAGTTCCATCAAAATCAATTCTAACATTGATAACAGAATATTGACTTTGACTTATAATATAGGTCTCTAATATTTTTAAATTATCGATAAACATTAAATATATTTTCTTGTCTAAAAATAGTTCTCCTTCTATGTCTTTTAACTCTAATTCATGATATTAGAATCACATGTTGGGATAACTCCTTTTACATTATACAATTATGGATTTATGTTAATGTTTCTTCTTAATCATGTAAATGTGAGATTCTTTATCTTATTATAACTTATTATTTTCCTCAAACTATATAACCCTCTCCATTATCATACTATATTAAACCTATAATTTTTCATTCCTCATTTCCATGGAGGATCTTAGGGTTCTTTATTGTACTATAAATAAGTTCTTAATAGTCCTAATATTATCTTTCTCTTTATAAAAAATATCTTGCACTAATCTTTTATTATCCTTCAAACATTCAAAGTAACCCTTGTTACATATATCCCTTATTTCTTTCTCAACATAGTGAGAAATTTAATATAAATTTTGACCACCTATAATTTACTGTTAATTCTACAAAGATTCTAATTCCAAATTTAATCCAATAAAAAAATCTCATTCAAAAAATTTATTACTTACACACACTAACTGGATCTCAATTTCCATTTATTATATATGAACAACTATTCTAGTATATTAAAATATTATATATTGAATTTCTTATTTTCTTGGGTGTTCATCACTACATGAAGTTCCTCCTAGACCCAAACATATAGATCTTCTATAATGGATATATATTATATATGCACACTCTAATACAAACTGAGATTACTAAAAATACAAACATCATTTTAAATGGTTATACATATAATATCAATATTAAAACATGCTTTATATACTTAATGGTTTTGTGTATTTGGAGATTAGCTACATAACCATCCTATCATGTAATAATTATTCTACATCATCTAAAAAAATTATCCATATAAGAATTGAATCAATACATATCCCTATATAAATATTACTAGGTAAATGGAGAAACATAAGAATGGTTTGGCCTTAAATGATCAATATGGAATAAAAAATATTACTGAGTAATAAAATATCAATAATTATATAATAAAAAATAGACTATGATAATGAAAACATAAGAAGTGATTATTTAGAAAGATAACATGATCATGTATCAAGGAATATAATTTGTAAGCATGAACATGAAAAATATAAAAAATACCATAAAATAAAAATGTGGTAAAAAATAAAATAATAATAATCATTAAAGATAGTGAAAAAAATAAAGAATGTGTCATAAAATAATAAAATTTATCTACATTAGAATTTTGAGAATACACAAGTTCAAGAAATCATGACACATATGAAAGATAATAATAATAAAATTTACCACCATGGACTAGGTTAACTACTAATTCCATATAACATAATGGAATTATCTAACACCAACATCCTAGAACAAGGTGTACTAAGATAACCATATAAGCCCAAAAAATAAAAAATCTCACGAGATACAAAGCTTTAATAAGTTCATTTTGAACCCAAAAATCACATAATTATATAAGAATGTTTTTTTTCATATGATATCAATCCCAACTAGATTTACCCATACAAAGAATACGGGGTGCATAATATTTTCACGAGTTATCATAAAACAATTAATTAAAAATTGGTAAAACTAAAACCAAAAACTTAATCACCTACAAGAGAAAAAATCATTAGAGAATTTAGATGTTAAAATAAGGATATGGTAAAAATCATAGTTAAATAAAAATTCATATCATGATTAAACCATGAAAAATTATTTTTGTCATATGAATTATTTAATAAGGTGTAAAACATCTATATAAATAAAGTTTATGATACAATTTATATTAGTCAATATATCAATAAATGCTATAAATATAAATTATTGGATTATAATGTTTCTTGTAAAGTATAAAATGATATACAATCATATTAATGGTTTTACACTGTAAATAAAAATATATAGCATTCTAGGTAAATAATATAAAATAAAGAAAAGGAAGTATATGGTATAAAAATTGAAAATTTATTTGAAAAAATGTTATATTTAATCATAGGTGATGATAATTATAGATCATGGTCATGATGGATTAGACCTCTCATAGAGATTTCATCTTCAGAATATCAAATTAACATAAGAATTTTTAATAATGAATAAAGGAATTATTTAGACATTGTATAAAATTTTATAAAATATACACATAGATAGAATATAATATATATGAATTCAAAATAAAACAGTTTAAAAAGGGTATTAACATACATAAAAAATCATTTAAAACATGATAATAAATTTTATAACATTAAGAAAAAAATTACCTAGTTATTACACAATGATAAAATAAATAAGGAAAACATCATTTTAAATGAAACAATAATAGTATGATCATTTTTAATAGTCAGTTAGATTCATTCTTCATATATTCAGTAAATATAAATTTCATATTAATCTATTACATTTATTTATAACTTATTTTTAATTTATATTAATCATCTATTGATATAATTTTAATTTGTTTCTTATCTTTTTCAGTGTGGAAATCTTGGTCAACATTACTTATTCATGATTTCTTCATCTCAACAATAGTCAATGTACAAGAATAATAAATCCACAATTTATTATAATGTTATGTTTCTATCCCATGTATTTTTCTAGTATTATTTATAAAGATAAAATCCATTATATGTTATTTTTGTGACTTTTAACTTATATAAGGTTTTTTTAATAATCAGTAGAACTTTATATATTTCCATTTTAGAATTATATAAATAAATTAAATTCTCCATTAAGAAAAAATATTTCTAATATTTATGTTTTCAAAATATTACATGATGAAAATTTTATACTAACATTCATGTTGGTGGATAAATCATCTCATATAATATCAAGCTATTACTGAGAGATGAGTATGAATAGTATATAATTTTATTATAAAATCATTATTATAAACGTTTAATAATTTTATTGAAATAAAAATTTAGAAGAGTTAGAGGGGGAAAATAATGGAATTAGATTAGAAAGATGGTGATACTTACAATTAAGAGTTAAATATTTCCATTAGAAACATTATTATTTTAAAGTCCATAGCAACTACTCTTATAAATAGAGCATTGAAAACATGGAAGAAAATTAGTGATTGTTATTAAGACACAAGCTTAACTTATTGTTTATTTATCGCCTTAATAAGTGATGAAGGATCCTTAGGCTGAGTCAGGACATTAAATCGTTAATTCATATATTTTAGATTAATATTTAAATCTGTTTTTACTATTTTAGATCAAATCCAACAGCTATATGGATGATCCCATTGGCCAGATTGTAGGACTCAGGTATATATCCAAGTTATTATAATTTCAATTAACTAGCTGGTGGGGTTGAATGAGGTATAACTACTTTTATTTGTACTACCACTGGGGTGGTGGTGTTCTATCGACTTGTTAGTGCATCTAGTAAGTGAGAACCTTAGAATGAGTTCTATATGATCCTCTTGATGCATTTAATTATTATATTAACTTCCTTTAATTATGATGAAATATTATAATGAAAATACACTCAAAATAAAGGTTGGAAATACCATTTGTGATTGTGATTATAATAAAAAATTAGATGTTCAATAATATATACCTTTTGGATGATGATGAACACTAATTTGTGCTTAAAAATATATATATAAGAAGGAGGTGAAGGAAAAATAGGAAAGAATATAACAGAAAAGATGGAAAAGAAAAAAGATTTAGAAATAAAAATTTTATAAAGATAAATGTATCCCCCTTGAATAATGATCCGTCTATTCTTTTAAAGTTGTTCTATTTTAAAAGGTACCTCCCACCTTTGATATAATGAACCTGACCCCTGTAGTCCAAATAAGGTGTTCACTTTATTATATTATAATAATATAAAAGGAATAATATCCTAAAGGACCAAATAGTTTAGTAGAATTAGTAAACTAGATATATACATGATTTCCATATTACATTGGAATACAAAAATTACAATACAATTTTTTTCTAGATAATATCATTATTCCTTGTAGAATATCCCTACATATCATTCATAGTGAACTTACTATATTCTTGGGAAAGTATAAAAAATAAGGTTGAGATTAAATGACGAGTAAGGGTTAAGTACAATAAAATATATTATGAATTAAAAATAATAATCAACATTTAATGGTAAATTTATGAACACACAATCCATTTAAATAATTTTACATTCATGATTATATAAGGCATAATAAACATGTAAATGTATATATCTACACACACATTCCATTTAAAAAATCACTTTTCTATCATGATTAGATAGGAATAACCAATATAGTAAGGTAAATATCATCACACACATTCCATTTAATCAATAAGATGAATATAAAGATAAAATAAAGAGTAATCAATATAGTAAGGTAAATATTTGAAAACACATTCCATTTAATCAATAAATTGAGAATGAAATTAATATAGAGATAATATCATCAAAAAAATATCATGTATAATAATAAATAAATTCTTAATGATGAAAATTATTAATGAATAAAATTCTTAATCATTGGATGTCATGATCTCAGGCATCATGATACCTATACTGTCAAGCCCTTTCAAAAGACGATTTAAAACTTATGGGTAAGTATACACCATAAACCCATTTAACTAAGGATATACAATTGATTTATCTCATTAGACTACTAATTAATTAATATGATATATATAACTAGATCAACATGTCCAATGTATCCCCCATATATCGAATGATTGATTTAATTCATGAATAACATGCCTTATCAGAAAATTTCCATATTGAGTAATAAATACAAATTGATAATAATTTCACCAATCAATCATATAATAAAAAAGTAAAATACCATATGTTTAAAGGATACATGGTTTATTTAATAAGTATATCCATGTTAAATAATATGGATATTTAAAGGAAATGTAATTTCCATTGATAACATTAAAGTAAATGTTTCAAGGGAAAGTCAATGATTACAAAAATTAATGAAGAAAGAGAATTTAAATAATTTACCCGGTCAAAATAATTGTAATCCATCTATAGAAATAATATGGTTAAAATAAAACATATCCCTAATGGATCATAAGTACAATAAAGGTTTATTTTCTTTGATGAATAAAAATACTATAAAAGTGTCATTAATTTTTTTTCGAGGGAAATAACCTTTTCACTTTAAAAACCGATTTTAAAATTTTAAATCACATAAAATATTTTGAAAATAATTTTATTAAAAAATAACATTTTATACATATAAATTATTTTTAAAATATTTAGTGGTCATAACGGGATGAAATTATGTATATTTCATACATGTTAAATGAAAGATTCTTTTTATATTTTCTGTGAAATCCAAACATGATTTTATTTGAAAAAGACATGTATATTACTTTAAAAAGATTTTGTAAAATGTAAAACATGGGTGAAAATGCCTTTAAAAAATAATTTATATAATTTAAAAAAAATAAAAACATTTTAAGAAAACATGGTTTTGGGATAAAAAGGATTTAGGACCAAAAAGAGAAATAAAGTCAGATATTCTTAAAACACTTTCTCAAAAATTTTATATAACAAATAATGGAAAATGGTATAATGAATTGAAAATTTCATGAATAACTAGATGAAAATAAAATTAAACATTTTTATTAGATAATGATCAAATAATTTCCTTCAATGGGAATTCACACATAAACAATCCTTATTAAAATGAGATTGTGAAATAAACTCTAATAAATATAATAACATTGAAGTAAGAATTAATAAATGAATCAATTTTGTGTATCAAATGTAAATCCATATAAAATAAGTGGAATTGAAACATCATATAGATAAAATTATTTACACACATAATCATAGAATGTCAAAAAATAATGAAGAAGTAATATAACCCAATGAAAAGAAATTGTGTTATAAAATTCAATACCACTTGGTAATTTTCAATTAAAATTCACTTTAATGAAATAATTTAAAATAAAACTTAAATTACCATGAATTTTGAAGTATTACTAACATTACATTAAAAAGTGGTAGTATATACACCATATAAAATAAATTAGGTGCCCAACATTTCAATATACTTCAATGAAGGGAAATTGAGACGATGTCCCTTACCTCATGATTCCTTATGGATGAATGTACTTTAATATCAGGTATAATGGTTTTAACAACGTTATTAATTTATAAAAAAACCATATTAAAATTTATAATATCATATATTATCCCCTTATAACATCTTACCACCTGTTTTCTAATAACATTTCATTACTTTCATTGTTTCGAGTGTTACTTGTCTTGATTTCTCATGTGTGTTTTTTCATGAAAGTCTCGATTCTTGAAAATATAATATAGTTATATCATATAAATAATTATTTTAATGTTTTAAATATTTATTTTATTAGATACATTTTTATAATCATTATTTAAATTTAATCATGGATAATGGATCACATTGCTTCGTGGATACAGTAGGTCATATGTTTGTACGAGTGACATTGGCATTTACTTAATGGGAGAAAGGGTAAGGAATTGAATGATACGTTAATTTTTTAGAATTAAAATAATTTCATATACATCCAAATATTAAATAAATATATACTTATTACCTTCCATGTAATGTGTGAGTGAAAATCTAATCACATCACTTTGCGAGGTGGTAATCCACCTTACACACGAGGGATGCTATCGTATTTTAAACAGAATGGAATGCAAGAATGTAGATGTGATATTAAAATTAAAGAAGTATAATAATATCATAAATATTATATAATTTTAGTAAATATATCATTATATCCATCCTTGAAAGGTGGTGATGGAAAACAAATTATATCAATTCGCGAGGCGGTAGTCTTCCATACACACGATGGATAGTTTCATTTCCATTTGATGGAAGAGGAGATTTAAATTTTTCATGAATATAACATAATAAAATATAATTATATAGAATATATTGAGGCTATTATATACGAATGATTTAATATTTTTGTGAGGAGGTTCAAGAAGAAACAAAATAAAACCCCCGTTTAAGGAAATTAACTTTTCTTTGAGAAACTTCATTAGGTTTGAAAAAAAACCATTCCTAAGTTAGATTTATGATAAATAAGGATCTAGGATTTTTTAGACGATTAATTATGTTCTTTTTTAGGTTTTTTTCAAAAATAAATGGCACTTTAATTGTGAATATTGAAGGATAGGGGGTGGAATTTTATAAGGGGGAGAGGACACACATCAATTTTATTAAAAGAATCAATGACACCCAAATTTATATCATGCAAAAAGCCTATAAAATGGGTCATTATATATATTTAGAGATTATAATTTATAAATATATCAATAAAATGGATTTTGGACTTTTTTTATTTCATTTTAACCCTTATTTTCATTGTTTAACCCTCGATAAAACCATTTTATCCTTTACTGTGATAATTTATTTTTAAAATCATCAATAATAATTATATTAAAAAAACAAGTTGACCAAATTAAATAATTTAAATTATTTTTATTCCAAATATGATATCCATTTTTACAAGTTCAATTCACAAATGTGGGATAATAAAATTTAAAATTATACCCCAGACATAATAAAGTGGGATTTCAAAGAGAAAATTATCATAATTATAAGGTTTTAACAACAAAATTAAATTTTAAATAGGTTAAAATGACCTAAATATAAGGACCCAACCTTAAAAAATACATGATATTGAGTTTTATTCAAGATATTACTTTATTTAACTTTGAGGTTATTTTTAGGTTTAGAGTTTAAGGAATTAAGACCTAATCCATACATAACAAAAACCATAAAATACAAAGTAGACGCTTCAAAATAGTATCAATTTTCCCCATAATTTTTAAATTTTAAAATAAATCATGATTTATTTTCATGTAAAATATCCAAAAATTTAAACTTGAATTATTCCTTTAGCATACCCATCATTAAACCTTATAAAAAACATTTTAAAAAATTGCGATGAGAACAAAAGCTGAGTAAGGGATATAAAAATAAAGGAAAATGTTAGTTATGTAAAAGCATTAAAACACATAAAATATTTATATTAAAATAAATTTTAATTGGGGGAAATAGATAAAAAAATTTCACAAAAAAACCAGACACATATTTGGCTCAAATAAATCCTTTAAAACCTAAATCAAGCAATTAAAACTCTTTTTTGTCGACTTAGATCTTAATATTTATAAAACCCTCTAAAAACCATTTTAATTTAAATAACCATATGGGAAACATCTAATATAATAATTATACAATATATTAGAGATCTATAATGGAACTCACCCTTCATATTTGATATATCGATCTCAACCATGAGTAATAATTGGGCTCAAAACTTTTTATAATCTATATTGGGATCACCCTTTTTTCATATTCTATAATGGAGATAAAACCATCATATAATCTATACTGGGATCACCAATGAGCTATAATTTGGCTCAAACCTTCCAATAAGATGTATTGAGCCTACCCATTTCATAAAATTATCAAGTACTATATCAGGAATACAACAATTTCATTATAAAACCATTTGAAAAACTATTATAAATTAAAATGAAAAACACTTTTTGATTAAAACACCATTTTCTTTTAAAAACAAATTTTCAATACAAAAATAAAATTTTCATCAAAAAAACCATTTTTAATACCAATATACCTAAAAAAGGAAAAATGGTTTTCTTTTAATAAAATATTAAATCTTTCAAAGGAACCTAGAAATAAAATATTAGTCATGATGGTGGAAAATTCATTGTCATCATGTATGTTTAGAATAGAAAATTCATTTTTTTGTTTGTTAAAACACTCCATATAAAACACATAAAAATACCACTTTAAAAAAATTGGAAAATAAAGTAAAAAATATAAATTAAATATTCTTTATAAATATTTCGTGTCTATAAAAAAACATTCATAAAATCATTGGAAAACCTAGACATGGATGAGAAAGAGTTGGAAGGAAAATCTTTAAAAGGAAATTTTTTAAAACAAAAGTCCTTTATTAGTTGGGAAACATCGAAATAATAACCCCATGAAATAATAACATTAAAAAACATTAAATATCATGAGATTAGATAAATTCATGATATAACATGTAATAGGGGATTTATATCGACCATATAAAGGAATAAAGGTGCATAACATCAAAATATGTTTCAATGGAAGAAAATTGAGATGAAGTCCATTAAATTTAGTTTGATTCATCACATGTTTCTTTATCATTGTAAATAACAAAATTATTTTAATTATTTAATTTCTTAAGATAATTTTTCAAATTTATTATTACTTTTATTTAAATTATTGTAATGTTTTATATAATTACTTAATCAATTATGTTTATATTGGTTGTTTGATCATATTTGGCTTAGGTTTCAAAGTCAACTTTGGTAGGTTGACTATTCTTAAAGTGGTTATTATTTAAATATAAAAAAATAAGAATCAAAAAATAATTATTATATTTATAGATAAATTATACTTTTTAAATTAATCATGAAATATTATTATTAAAAATGAACTAACGTTATGATCATGGAGATGGCAGGTCATACTTATGCAAGAGTGACGTTTCCATTTTTTTATGATCATCATGGTAATAAATATTTTATCATAAAAAATATAATAATATCATAAATTCAATATTATTTAATTATATATACTTTTATATATCATTTTTGCGATGTGGTGATGAAAAAAATAATCATATCACTTTGTGGAGGTGGTAGTCCACACAGCCACGAACGACGTAATCATTTCTCTATGAGTGAAGAATGTAAGAAATAAAACTATATATTATATATAAATAATAGAAAATATTTCATTAAAATAATAAATATTTCTTTTATATCGAATATATTAATTATATTTACCATTATAATTCTTTATGTAACACGTTAGTGAAAAACAAATCACAACGCTTCGGGAGGAGGTAGTCTACTGTACACACGATCGATGTTATTGTACCCCTTACACAATGAAAAGTAAAATAGAATATAATATAAAATGACTATATATGTATAATTATGTTATAAATATCATATATAATCTTTATATCCATCATCATACCCAATCAGGAGAGGTGGTAATGAAAAAATGAATGACATCGTTTCACAAAGTGGTAGCCCTCCATACACATGAATGCTGATTTGATAACTAATTTGATGGAAGATAGAAATTATTTTGGTTATGAAATTAACATAAAAATAAAAATATATTTAATACATGTAGTTTTTTATATAACAATGGTTTAATAATAATTTAAGGGGGTATAGAAATAAATGAAAAAAATGCTTCTTAATGAATGTTACCTTTTCTTTAGGTATCCTCATTATGTTTGCACCAAAATACTTCATAAGTTTAATTTATTCAAAATATAAGGATACTAGGATGAGGTTAGGTAATTTGGGAAGTAATTTTGGATGGGTTTGGTCATGAAAAATGGATTTATAGGTGTGTATAAGTGAGGGGATTGAGTTCCCGTTTATAGTTTAGGAGGAGTGTCATTTTTGTAAATACACAAAAGTATTCACTATTAGAAGGTATCCCTGAACTCATGTGCCTAAAATATATAATAATACTATAGGGGATGTTTATTTCGTCAATAAAGACCTCTAAAACACAGAAATAAACATATTTTTTATCATTTTATTCCTTAGTCTTTAAGTTTACTAAATATTACCCTTTTAGATTTTAACACGGTAACTTATATCTTTTGATTTACCTAGTTAATTTAACCATTAAGAATAAAATTAAAATAAATTTTATATAATAATATAAAACTAATTATTCTAAATCTAAAATAAAATTCATCAAATAAAAATCTTATGCGTGTGTACAATTAATTTTAATACAAACTCATGTAATGCGCAAAACCCCGTTTTAACCTTAATCGCAGTAATAAATTTTAATTTTTTTCATTAATCATTAAGGTAAAAAATTAATTTTAACTTATTATAAAATATAAATTAATATTATTAAAAATATTTAATCCATTTATATAAATACAACTCAAATATTGGTATAATTTAATTTAAAATTAATCTCACAGACACAGTTAGATAACATATTTTTAAGAAGAGTATTTTTTTGAGAAAAAATAATTCTATATTAAATCAATTAATAATAATTATTATTATATGAAACTAAAATAATTTATAATGATAAATAATATATATATATAATTAAAAATATTTACCATTAGTTACTATTTTAATTAATTACAATTGACAAACATCGTTCATTTTAAAATAGTTTGTAGAAAAACATGATTTTAAACCCAAAAAAACCTATAACTTAAAACCAATTTAAATTAGATTAGAAATTAATTAATTGTACTAAATATAACTAAATAATACTTAGGATACATCAAAAAATATTCAAAAAATATTTTTTAATTTTTAATTTTATAATTTATTGAAAAGCAAAGACTTTTTACAAAAATCGGTATTTTTCGATATTCTTTGAAAATCCAATACTTTTTGAAAATTTGGAAAATTTCGTCCAAAGTAAATTTTGATGTCATGATTATAAAAATAAAGTTTATTTTTTCAAATAGATTTTATAAATTTTCAAAAACTAATTTATAATATTTTTTTCCATAAAAAACAATAAAAATAATTCTTGAAGAAAACATATTTTTCAAGATTAAAATCAGTTTAGTAAAAATGATTGATTATTTACTAAAAATTTATCAATAATTTATATTTATTAAGATATTTATATATATTTATTTATATATTTTTTAAAGTAGTTAATACTATTCATACAATCCAATTTAACGACTAGGTTATAATGGTAATATATATCATGGGCCATTTAAGTCCATTGTTTCATTTTGAATATGCCATAAAACATAAAATTATAATGGTTGAGTGTACCTAAAGCTATTTAATAGATTAAATTTATAACATCCCAAGTAAATAAAGAATAATACATTTTCATATTTATTAAAATGTGTGAATTAAATATTAATTTTACTTTAAAGGGGACACTATGTTCGATGGATTTTCCGATACGCGACAATGAGTTTCTTTGAAATCCTACGTTGCACACCAATAATATAATATTATTATTTTAAATAGTAGTTAACTTCTAGCCATTGTGTTGGTGGAAATGAACAAAACTAACTACAATATGATTATACATTATTGTAAAATGTTTTTAAATTTATCCAATGAAATTTAGGGGCTTAAAATATGACTGAATCTAATTTTAATCATACATACTCTAATATTCACTAAAAGGTCGATTTAACGCCTTTTAATGGTGAACCATTTTAAAATCTTGTATTGTTCATTTTTATATGTAATTTTTGACAAAATAAAATTCTTCTTTAGATTCGGCACATCAAAATTTACTTTGGGTATTTTTTTGGTATTATTCTGATAAAGTTCATTTTTAATGAATAGTGAAAATTACTGTATTTTAATTCAAAAGTGACTTTTAATATAATTTATTTATATGTTTAGATTATCTTATTTATTGGTTTTAAAGTGTAATTAGAATATATTTTTACCAATTAATCCAATGTTGATCATTGGAATTAATTTCACTTTGAAATTAGACATAAACAAGTGTCGATCTTTTGATAGTTTTTGTTTCATAAAAACACGCTATTTGTTTTGACAATGAGAATTAATTTTAAATTAATAAATCCAAATTCTATGTTTTAAATTTGGTAAAATAGATGTCATTTTTGAATTCATAATATCAAATATAGCTTAGGCTGAATTTTTGGTAGTTTTCTGAAAAACAACAATTTATGATGAATAGTGAAACCACTAAGTAGTAGTTAAAAACTGAAATTTTCATTTAAATGAAATTTTACCGCTTCTGTGGATTGAATTTTGAAAATACTACATACATGGTTTTCATTAGTAAGTAAAATTTGGTTTAATAAGATGAAGTTTTTTTGGTGAATAGTAACTTTTGACTTTTATTTACCGCGGTCAAAGGAAAATAGGGTAATTCAAGATAAAAATAATATCATAATAATAAAAAATTACCTTAAAACTTGTTCTAACATTATTGGTTGAGTCATTTACGACCATGGGCATCTTTGGGTCTATTTTGGGACCCCATGGAGCCGCTTATGAGTGATAATGACAGTTTATTTTAATTAACTTAATGTAAAGACAAAAATGACATAAACAAATATCTTTTAGTAAATTAATTTTTACATGGGGTTATATAAGTTATATTTTTGACTATAAATTTTCTTTGGTAATATAATAATATTTCCTACATCACGGTATCCGTTTTATAATTTTTAAACATCAAATAAATTAAATTATTTATGACACAATAATGATGCAGTATTTACCTCATTAATAAATGATTTAAATAAATAAGATTATAAATATTAAAAAAATATCCAAAACTAGTCAAATTCTTATTGGATGATTTTATTTCGACAATGAGTCATTTTATATTCAACTTTAATTAATTTTTGAACTTTAGATACCAAATATCATTATATAATAAAATAATATTTTCACACCTTCCTAAAGAGCCCCTCCTCTCCCTTATAAAAAGCCCTCATTTCTAACCAATTACTCACCCCTCTCAAGCCCCTTGCCTCATCAAAACTCTTTCAAATTAAGCTCCATACATCAATATCCTCCTCCTAGAATCCTTACCTTTGGCAGAAGGCACTTCAATAATTCTTTTTTGTTCAAACAAAAGGAAGTTACCCAAATTAAAGGTAATAGTTTCTCTTAAATTCTTTTGTTTTATTTTGTTTTATTTTACTTATGAAACCCCTAAACCCTTTTATTAATTTATTTTATAAAAAATATAGTATCCTCAATATACTAGGATTTTGTTATGTGAAGGATTCGAACTATACTTATGCACACCTCCATCTAATGGGTAAAGAACATACTATTTCTATGGATGACAAACTAACACCTCACAAAACGATGATTGTTCGATTAGCTCCTACCGCCTCTCATGGTGGCCATTATGATGGAACTGTATTTATATATGATATATATTATGGTTATGTTTTCTTTATTCTTCTGTATTTTCCATTTATATCATGCATTTATGGTTTCCATTATGGGTAAATGGGATAATTTCATTTGAGGAAGTGCGGACTACCGCCCCCTCAAAGTTATATGACTCATTAATTCCATATGTGGGCTGTATAAAGGATAGAGTTAATTATATTATGTATGTTATTATACTGGAATTATAATATACCTATTTATCATCATGTTTTAATTCCATTAAAGTACAAAATAGAAATGAAAGTAGCGTTCATGTGTACGTACAACTTACCGTCTCCATGAATGGTGCATTTCATTTCTTATCGCCAAATGTTATGTACAATTGTAAATACATATATATAATGTATATATATGATATATATTATATATATGATATCTAAATCATGAATATCATTCCGAATATAAAGAAATTTTGACCATGTGAACAACTTGTAATTATAAGAAGTCCCTTTTGGACTCAAGTACCAAATATCGAAAAAGGAACATTATTAAGTTAAATGATTAAAAAATGTTTATAACATGGGTATTCCAAATTTAAATCCCTATGTAGCTGTGATGGCTATAATTTAAATATGATATTGATGCCACGAGTTACCTTTATGATTTATGTTTTCTATATGTGATTCGTAAATCTTATGTATTCATGAGGTAAATAAAAGAGTTTATGTTTTGTATATATTTATGGACTAATAATTTATTTCTTATTTTATAACCCTTACTGAGATTTTTATTCTCATACCAAGTCTTGAAATGTTTTTCATAGGACTTAAAGATAAATAGGGTCAAGGATGTGATGAAGGAAAAGTCTTAATGTCTAAAACATGGAACTAGACATGACATTTTTTTTAAGAGTTTTTAATTTATGAAAAAAATGGATACTGAGCAGAATTGTTTACATGTAATATTCATGATGTTATGTAAACGTTATGACCTAATTATCTAAAACTCTAAACCTGAAAAGATCTTCAATGTTAATTATCCATTTAATTCAAGAATATGTAATGTTTAAGGCTGGGTCCTTATAGTTGGTATCAGAGGTCAGTTTAGATAACATTAGGAGTTAAGATATTGTTAAATTCATATCCATTAATTACTTTATATTGAAATGACATAGCATTTACAGATTACCATGTTTCTTCACCTAAGATATTTCTGTGTTTAGAATGATTTTCTATAGAGGAAATTGTAAAACTATACTGGGATGACATCAGGAGGAAGAAAACCTTCCAAATCAGCAACCTGAAATGGTCAAAATCGGAACTGAATAGTTTGTTGTAGTGATGGAACATTTGAATCAGGCTATAAATGGTGGTGGTATCAATGCACGAGATTATCCAGATAAACCACAGAGGAACATGTCAGTAGTGGAGCATTTCTTGAGGCAACATCCCCCATAATTAAGAGGATCATCTAACCCTATTCTAGCAGAAGGGTGGATTAATGAAATGGAAAATATTTTCAATGTCATGGGATGTTCAGAACATAAAATGGTTAGTATCACTGTTTACCGTCTTGAAGATGAACCTGATCAGTGGTGGTCGATGGTGAAAAATCTCAGTGATAGTGAGGAGATTGATGCTCTTGATTGGGATGAATTTAAAGGTATGTATCTTGAGAAATATTTTCCTAAGGTGGTTCATCTTATAATGACAAAATTCCCCTTATTGAGGCAGGAGGATGACTCAGTTGTTGTTTATGAATTAACATTCACTCAACTCGCAAGGTATGCTCCCAATTTAATTTGAGATCTCTATAGTAAAATCAACCATTTTTACTCAGGATTAAATCCAAATTATCGAAGGTCTTTAGCATCTCATGAGTTAAAAAATTATGAAAAACTTGTTCATTGTGTGGAGAAGGTGGAAATGGAGTTTTCCAATGATTAGGTGTTCTTTGACAAACAATAGAATAAAAGGTTGAGGTGATAGGCAAAAGGGAAGAACTCTTAAACAAAGTCTGATGGTAAGAAAATTAAGTTTACAGTTTGTAAAAATTGTGCTAAAAAGCATGTTGTACAATGTCTTTTGAATTTTTGTAAGTGCTACCGATGTGGTAAAATGGGACATAAGGCTCAAAATTTCATTGAAAAATATCAGGTTAATGGTAAGACAAAATCCGATTTACAGTCAGTTAAATCTTTTAAGTGCAATGAAATGAGTAATTATGAAAATGAGTGTCCAATGAAGAACTGAACTGATAAAAAGGAGCCTGACTACAATCAGAAAGGGGTGGTGAAATCCTTTGCAACTACTTTAGCAGATGTTGGGTCATAAAATAAAGTAGTATCTGGTACACTGTTTGTTTGTTCGTATTATGCCAATGTGTTTTTTGATTTTGGGTTTACACACTCTTTAATTTTTGAGAAGTTTTCTAGGAAATTGGAAATTCCATCTCAAGATATGAATATGGAACTTATGGTAAAACACCTGAGGGAAATGTTGAGACAGAGAGAAATTATAAGAACCTTCCTGTACTTGTGTGCGGGAAGAATCTACCTACAAACCTTATTGTTTTGCCTCAAGTAGAGTTTGATGTTATTTTGGGTATGGATTGGATTTCTATTTATCATGCTAAGATTGGATGCATATTTAAAGAGGTTTCTTTTCAGAAAGATTTTCATTTTGTGTACAAGAATGAACCCTTGATTTTGATAACAAATCAGGAAGTTGAGAAACTAGTAAAAGATGGAAATGAATGTTACCTTACACATATTGTTGAAAATAAAGAAAGTGTTGAGATTAATGATGTGTTAGTGGTAAATGAATACATTTATGTTTTTCCTGATGAGTTTCTTGGTATTATACATGACTGGAAAGTTGACTTTTCTATTGACTTAGTACCTGATGCTAATCCAATTTCAAAACCCCCTTATCGAATGGCTGAAATCGAACTTTTAGAGTTAAAGAAGCAATTGCATGAGTTAATAGATAAAGGTTTCATTTGACATAGAACATCACCATGGGGTAATCCTATCTTATTTGTTAAAAAGAAATATGGTTCAAGGAGACTTTGAATTGATTATAGTGCATTGAATAACATCACTGTTAGGAACAAGTATCATTTTCCTCATATTGATGATTTTTTTTGATCTGCTCCAGAGAGATCAATATTTTTTGAAGATTGATTTGAGGTCGGGGTACCATCAGTTGAAAGTAAAGGAAGCAGACATTCCGAAGACCACATTTTTTACTAGATATGGCCACTATAAATTTTTATTTATGCCTTTTGGTTTAACCAATGCACCTACAGTATTCATGGATCTTATGAATAGAATTTTCTGTGAGTTCTTGGATAAGTTTGTGGTTGTGTTCATTGATGATATTTTGGTTTATTCCAAAAGTTAAGAAGAACATGAAAGTCATTTAAGGGTTGTCTTTAAAACCTTAAAAGAAAATAAATTATTTGGGAAATTCAGAAAGTGTGAGTTTTGGTTACAGTAAATTTCTTTCCTTGGTACATTGTTTCACAAAATGGCATAACGGTTGATCCTTCTAAAACAAAAGTTATTGAAGAATGGCCAAGACCCACAAATATAACTGATATTCATAGTTTTCTTGGTTTGTCAGGTTATTATCAGAGGTTTGTTGATAATTTTTAACGGTTATCTAGTCCAATGAATAACTTAACTAGAAAAGGTGTTAAGTTCATTTGGACAAGAGAATGTGATGATTGTATTCAGGAATTTAAAAGAAGATTGATGAATGCTCCAGTTTTGGAACTGCCTTCTAGAAATGGTGAGTTTGTTATTTACAGTGATGCTTAATTGAAAGTACTTGACTGTGTCCTTATGTAGAATGATCAGGTAATTTCTTATTCTTTGAGTCGTTTTAAACCTTATGAGTTAAATTACCCTACACATGATTTGGAATTTTCTGCTGTTGTTTTTTCTTTAAAAATCTGGAGGCATCATTTTTATGGAGTAAAATGTGAAATATATACTGACCACAAAAGTTTTATGTCTATATTCACTCAGAAATAATTGAACATGAGACAGAGGAGATGGTTAGAATTAACCAAGGATTATGACTGCATGATTAATTACCATCCAGGAAAGGAAAATAAAGTGGCTGATGCTTTGAGTCGAAAAAACAATGCTTCATTAACCATGATACGTTTGGAATAAGATCCTCTGATCTTTGATTTGATGAAATTTGGCATAGAAGTTTTTGGTTCAGGAAATTATTCTGTTTTGTTTCAGGTGTCAGTGAAATCATCTCTATCAGACAGAATAAAGAAATCGTAGAAAGAAGAGTGTGAGTTGTAGAAAAAGGTATAGTTGGTTCAGAAGGATATGTTTCTGGATTTTAACATTGATAACGATTATTTTTTGAGGTTTGGGAAAATATTACATGTTCCTTGTGATTCATAGTTGAATAATGAGTTGTTATGTAAAGATCATAGTTCTCCATTTTCAGTTCATCTTGGTAGTACTAAGATGTAGAGAGATCTTTGGGAGTATTACTGGTGGGATGGAATGAAAAGAGATATTACTGATTTTTCTATGAGGTTTTTGACTTGCCAGCAGGTTAAAGCAGAGCGAGAGTTACCTAAAGGGATGCTTCAGTCTTTACATGTTCTAGAGTGGAAATGGGAAAATATATCCATGGATTTAGTTGTGGGATTACCAAAGACATCTAGAGGTAATAATGCAATCTGGGTTATTGTTGATCGGTTGACTAAATCTACTCATTTCCTTCCTATTTGAGATAATTTTTCTCTAGATCAACTTTCTTGGTTGTATGTTAAAGAGATAGTCAGGTTGCATGGAGTTCCCCTCTATATTGTTTCTGATCATGATCCCAGGTTTACTTCTAACTTTTGGAAAGGCCTTCAGAAGTCATTGGGTACTGAATTAAATTTTAGTACATATTTTCATCCACAATCAGATGGGTTGTCAGAACGAATAATTCAGACCTTGGAGGAGATTCTATGTGCTTGTTCACTGGATTACCATGGAAGTTGGGACCAACATCTTTCTTTGGTTGAATTTTCTTAAAATAAAAGTTTTAATTCCAGTATACAGATGGCTCCATTTGAGGCATTATATGAAAAGCATTATTGAACTCTAGATTTTTTGGATGAAGTGGGTAAAAGGAAGCTGATGGGACTAGAATTGGTAGAAGAAATGACAGAGAAAGTTTAGTTGATTTAGAAGAACATGAGAATAGCTCAAAATAGGCAGAAAATCTATGCAGATAACCATAGGAAGGATCTATCTTTTGAGGTAGATGATCATATCTTTCTCAATGTTTCTCCATTGAAAGGTGTGATGCATTTTGGTAAGAAGGGAAAGCCGAGTCCAATGTTTATTGGATCTTATGAAATCCTGGAGAAAGTTGGATCAGTTACGTACATAGTGGATTTACCTCCATGTTTATCCCAGGTACACAATGTTTTACATGTTTCAATGTTGAGAAATTATATGTCATATCCATCTCATGTTTTGTACCCAGATGTAGTTTAGTTGGAAGAGAATCTCTCTTATGAGGAATAACCAGTCCAGATTATTGACCATAGAGGGAAAATATTGCGGAATAAGGTAATTCATTGGGTAAAGGTTTTTTGGAGAAACCATATGGTTGAAGAGGCAACGTGGGAATATGAAATTGCTATGAGGGATAAATACGCCCATTTATTTGATAAGTGAAAAAATTGCGAGGATGCAATTTAAAAAAGGGGGAAGGATGTAACATCCCAATTAAATAAAGAATAATAAATTTTCATATTTATTAATATTTGTGAATTAAATTTTAATTTTACTTTAAAGGGGATGTTGTGTTCGATGGCTTACCCGATACGCAACAACGAGTTTCCTTGAAATCCTACTTTGCACACAAATAATAAAATATTATTATTTTAAATGGTAGTTAACTCTTAGCCGTTTTATTAGAGGGAATGAACAAAACTAACTAAAATATGATTATACATGTTTGTTAAATGTTTTTACATTTATTTAATAAAATTTAGGGGCTTAAAATATGAATGAATCTAATTTTAAGCATATATACTAAAATATTAACTGAAAGGTAAATTTACTACCTTTTGATGGTGAAACCTTTTTAAATATATTATTGTTCATTTTTATATGTTCTTTTTGAAAAAATAAAATTATTATTTAGATTCAGGACATCAAAATTTACTTTGGGTAATTTTTTGGTGTTTTTGTGATAAAGTTCATTTTTTAATGAATAGTGAAAAATACTGTATTTTAATTCAAAAGTGCATTTTAATATAATTTATATATATGGTTAGATTATCTTTTTATTTGGTTTTAAAGTGTAATTAGAATATATTTTTACCAATTAATCTAATTTTGGTCATTAGAATTAATTTTACTTTGAAATTGGACAAAAACAAGTGCCGATCTTTTGATAGTTTTTGTTTCTTAAAAAAACGCTATTTGTTTTGACAATGGGAATTAAATTTAAATTAATAAATCTAAATTCTATGATTTGAATTTGGTAAAAGATACATAATTTTTTAATTTGGAATATCAAATATAGCTTATGCTGATTTTTTGGTAGTTTTATGAAAAACTTCAATTTTTAATGAATAGTGAAACCACTAAGTAATAGTTAAAAACTTACATTTTTATTTAAATGAAAATTTACCACTTCTGTGGATTGAATTTCGAAAATACAACATACATGGTTGTTATTAGTAATTAAAAGGTTGTTCAATAGGATGAAAATAATTTTTTGGTGAATAGTAACTTTTGACTTTTATTTACCGCGATCAAAGGTAAATAGGGTAATTTAATGTAAAAAGAATATCATAATAATACAAAATTACCTTGAAACATGTCCTAACATTATTAGTTGAGTCATTTACGACCATGGGAATATTTGGGACGGTTTTGGGACCCCATGGAGCCACTTATGAGTGATAATGACACTTTATTTTAATTAAATTAATGTAAAGACAAAAATGACATAAACAAATATCTTTTAGTAAATTAATTTTTACATGGGGTTATATAAGTTATTTTTTAGACTACAAATATTCTTTGGAACGATAAAAATATTTCCTAAATAATGGTATTTTTTTTATAATTTTTAGACATCAAATAAATTAAATTATTTTTGACACAATAATGGTGCAGTATTACCTCATTAATAAATGATTTAAATAAATAAGATTATAAATATTAAAAAAATATCCAAAACCTATAAAATTCTTATTGGATGATTTTATTTTGACCTTGAGTCATCTTATATTCTAATTTATGTAGTTTTTAATCTTTATAAACTGAATACCAGTACAATAAAATAATATTTTCACAGTTTCCAAAAGAGCCCCTCCTCTCCCTTATAAAAATCCTTCACTTCTAAACAGTTCCTCACAACTCTCAAGCCCATTGTCTCATACAAACTCTACCAAATTAATCTCCCTACATCCCTATCTTCCTAATATAAGCTTTACCTTAGGCAGAAGGCACTTCAAGAATTCCTTTCGGTTCAAACCAAAGAAAGTTACCCAAATTAAAGGTAACAGTTTCTCCTAAATTCTTTTGTTTTATTTTGTTTTACTTTAATTCTATAAACCCAAACTATTTTTATTACTTTATTTCATAAAAAAAACAGTATAATAAATATAATAGGATGTTTTTGTGAGAAGGATTCAAACTACACTTTCACACACCTCCGTCTAATGGGTGAAGAACATACTGTTTCTGTGGATGGAAAACTAACGCATCACGAAACGATGATTGTTAGATTATATCTTATCACCTCTCATGGTGGCCATTATGATGGAACTGTATTTATATATGATATATATATTATGTTTATTTTTCCTTTATTCTTATTTATTTTTAATTTATATCATACCTTTATGGTTTCCATTATGGGTAAACACGATAATTTCATTTGAGGAAGTGCGGACTACCGCCCCCTCAAAGTGATATGACTCCCTAATGCCATATGTGGGACATATAAAGGATAGCGTTAATGATATTATGTATGATATTTTACTGGAATTATAATATACCTATGTATCATTATGTCTTAATTCCATTAAAGTACGAAATATAAATGAAAGTAGCATTCATGCGTACATACGACTTACTATCTCCATGAATGGTGCATTTCATTTATTATCTCCAAATGTTATGTACTATTATAAATACATATATATAATGGATTTATATGATATTAATGATATCTAAATCATTAATATCATTTATAATATAATGAAATTTTGACCATGTGAACAACTTGTAATTATAAGAAGTCCATTTTGGACTATAGTACCAAATATCAACGAAACAAACATTATTAACTTAAATGATTAAAAAATGTTTATAACATTGTAATATGTGATATAAAAGGAATAATAAACTTGAAAAAGGTTCTTAAGAAAGTAGAAATTAACTTTAGTTTATTATTCAAGAGATTAAAGAACGAACGGGTCAAGTCAGACACGAGGTAAGGGAACTTCTTAACCCAATTTCCATTCTTTGGGTTAATCTTCTACTTTTTGATTATGCCATGCTATGATTATGTCCTATCTTGTATTTATACTTTTATATGTGTAATTATAGTGAATACACATAATCTATCTATTTTTTTATACGAAATTATCTTTGTAAGGGTCTTCTTCTCAATCTTCTTTCATTGAGGCATATTTTGTTTTAATACACGACTTTCTTTTACACACTGTATAAAAACCTTTTACATTTCATTTCATTCAAAGGGAATATTTTCTATGAACCATTTTACTAAATGAGAAAAAATAATGTTTCTTTTTAATGTAAGAGGTGACAACGACCTTTCCATCTCCATGATTATTATTTGATCTTTTGGCTTCCTTAACAAGCCGTAATGTTTTTAAAAGGAAAATAAATACCATATACTTTTTTATGTATTTTGGTATTGAAAATGGTTTTGATAATATATTTGTCAGGTCAATATACTTAAATGATATATTGTGATTGAAATATGGAAATGTTATCTTTCCTTTATGTTTGTTTTATATGTTATGAATATGTTATAGTTCTTGGTAATTGTTACGTATACAGGAGGTTCTATGATAAACCTATGGTGGGTGAGCCCGAGATAGATCTCCAATGCATTGGGTAATGTGATAGAGGTAAACATGAATGTTTCTCCTACGATATTTTGGGAATATAATGTGATGGGTATTCCAAATCTAACTCCCTATGTAGCTATGATAGCTACAATGTAAGTATGATATAGATGTCACAAGTTACCTTTATGATTTATGTTTTCTATGCATGATTTATAAATATTATGTTTTCACTAAGTAAGTAAAAGAGTTTGTGTTTTGTATGTATTGATGGAATAATGATTTTTTTCTTATTTTATAACATATACTGAGTTTTTATACTCATCCCATGTTTTGAGATGTTTTTCACAGGACTTAAAGATGAATAGGGTCAAGGATAGGATCAATGAAAAGTCTTGCTGTCTAAAACATGGAACTGGACATGACACTTTTTTTAAGAGTTTTTATTTTAAGAAAAAATGGATACTGAGTGGAATTGTCTACATGTAATATTCATGATGTTATGTAAAAGTTATGACCTAAATCTATAAAACTCTAAACCTGAAAAGATCCTCAATGTGAATTATCCATTTAAATCAAGAATATATAATGTTTAAGGCTGGTTCCTTACAAAATTTATTTAAAATTAAAAATATCATAAAGTCCTAGGGAGTTACATTCTCATCTAATCTCAGTGTTGCGTGTCCTTTACGTTATCAAATATAGTTTTCTTATTTTAAAATAATAGGGTATTTTATCCTCCCCATTTTAATAAATTATATCCTCAAAATTTTAAATTTTCTTGATAATAAATGGATTCAAGTTTTAAAATACTTTTCTCGCAATGACATATCGTAAAAAGGGTTAATAAAACATATTCTTAATAAGAGAAAAAATAAAATTACAAAGGTTATATTGAATAAAAAAAACTAGGTTTCCAAATAGGAGAATATATGTGGAAATGAAAGAAAAGTTTAAATAATTATAGAGAGTGATTGAGGTCCTTGGTCAGAAGTGTAACATCTCTGTTTTTTAAAAGAGGAAGTCTATGTTTGATAGTGTACAAGACACATAACACAAAGCTTAAACGAATAATGGAATATTATTATTTAAATGTTACCATTAAAACCTAGCCATTAAATTAGATGGAATGAATAATATTAACAAAATTATGAAATATTTAAGGGACTAACTTATTTCTAATGTATTAATTATTATTTTTTAAATAAGTACTTTTTTTAGAAAAAGTCATTTTTTCTTCAAAAAATACATTTTTGTTCAAAAATGATTATTATTACTTTTTATATAAAAAAATATAATTAATTTATTGACCATCTATAAAATTAATTTTATAAAATTAACAACTTTTTTGAAATCAACATATCAAAATTTTCCTATGGTGAAATCTTGATACTTAAAAAAATGATTTTTCAATAAATAGTGAAAAATAAATATTTTTATTCTAAATAATATTTTCGAAGTATTTAAAAGGTCAAATTATGTAATGGATTAGTTTTAAATTTTTACTAGTTCATTTTTATATAAAATAATACAATTATAAAAAGGATTTTAAACTTTTATTTAGAAGAAAATCATTTTATGTTTAAAAAAGGAATTTTTCTGAAAACAATTTCATTACGTTTTTCGGATTTAATTTTAAATTAAATTATGACACTTCTATGTTTTGAATTTTTAAAAATGGATTGAATATTTATAATTATTATTTCAAAATTTATTAAATGGTTCGCTTTTATTTTTTGCTAATATGAATAGTAACTTTAGTAATTTTTGTTACCATGATAAAGGGTAAATTGGGTAATTTTGGTTAAAATTAAAATTATAAGGACTATAAAATAACCTAAAACTTGTACAAATTTTATTGGATGAAGTTAATTCCACCCTTAACACATAATTAATGAAATTTAGTATTTTAATGGGCACTTGTCGATGAAAATAACTTATATATTATTTAAATCAAAGAAAGTCACAAAATTTCAGTTTCTTTGACTTAAATATATCTTACACATCCAAATGGTGAAAAGGGTAGGTTATGAACGAATATAAGTTCCCATTCTTAAATTAATAAACTTATTTTCCTGATATAGATTTGTTTATTACTTTTAGATCCACTTGGATGATATTATGTTGTTTATAATATTTTATGTAATGAAAAGTCAATGATGCCACATTCATGTTTTTAATAACTATATCATTTCTAAAATTGGATTATCAAAAATATAAATAATAATTTTAAAACTAAAAGTTTTTTATTTATAATGGTAATTTATTTATAAATTTTATTAAATAAATAATTACCTTAAATTCTCACACAACAGTGATGTAGTAATTATTTCATTAATGGAAATATCAATTAAATGTTATTAAAAATAGTAAAACAAATATATTTTTTGATAATTAATGTCATGAAATAATTATGTAGATATAGTTTACCTTATAGTTATGTACTAAAATATTCTTTTTTACTTTATCTTGTTTTATTGATATTTTTGAAAGTCAAAGTAATGAAGAGTGTCAAAATTGACGTTAATGATATTTTAAAATAAATAATATCTTATTAAATGATATAAAATTCCTAAAAGTATTAAATTTGACCAAATTATTTGGATAAGATTTAAAAATTTATCCATGAACCATTTATGGTTTTTTTAAATTTTATAGTAACTATATTAACCCTTAAAGAATAAAAAACCATGTTGTCATGGTAACAATTAAAGGGGTTAAATAAGGGTTAAAACCAAAATATAATGATTAAAAATAGTCAAAACATGTATAATTTCCATTGTATTAATTTAATTTGATAAAAAATCATACTATATTTTAAATAAATCAGTTTGGATCCTTTTTGAGTAGAAATTAATTTATATTAATTTAATATTGTGAGAAATTATAAGAGTGCCACTCCCCTCTCTTATAAAAGTGAACTCCTTATTCTCATTTAAACATATTCAAAACCATTTTGGTTCATATAATATCTATTAAAATAATCTTCTATATTCCATATCCATATTATAGAGACCTTGAATTAGGAAAAATGAAACCTTTAGTTGTCTTAAGGTGTTAAACAAAGAAGATTGTTCGAAGAAGAGGTATCGTTTTTAATAAAGCATTTCAGTTTTGTTTATCCTTCCATATCCATCAAAAATTATTCAATAATGTTAAAATAATAAATCTAATATCCAAAATATTTTAAGATATTATTATTTTAGTTTCATAACATATGTCCATCTATAATTCCATCCAATGGGAAAAGAATTAACCGTTCCTGTGTTTGACGAACTACCGCCTCACGAATTGATATATTTTGTTTTCAATCATCATATCTCATAACTCGTTATAATGGTAAAATTAATACTTATATATGATATTTATGATGTATTTATAGTTATTAAAAAGATAATATATAATTTATATTCTATCCTTTCCATGTATAGAAAAATGTTAACGTCGTTCATGCATATGTGTGAATTATCACCTCCATAAAGCATTATGATTCATTTTTCATCACTTCATCACATGGATGATATATATAAGTATATTTAAATAACTAATATTATAATAATTATATTATGATAATTCTAAAAAGATAAAATTATACTTAAATTATTTCTATAACAATCATTGACAAATGGAAATGTTACTCATGCATACGTACGACGTACCGTCTCAATGATTGAAATATCATCAATTTATCATAAAAATATTTAATAGATGAATAATAAGTATAATTATTTTATAAACATGTTAATTATTTCATTATAATCATTCTAGAGATGATGTAATGATAAACACTTTGACCATAGTCTATCAACCGAAGCCATGTTGGACATGTGAACCGAATATCGTCAAAATATCCAAAATGAACTTAAACTATTATAACATGATAATAAGTGAAATAAAATTAAAAAAATGTAAAAAAGGTTATTTAGAAAGTATAAATTAACCTAGGATTATTATTTCGGAATATAAATATTGTATGTGATTAGTCAAACTCAAGATGAGGGACTTTATTTTAAAGTTTATTTTTTAAAGTTCCTTCTTCAACTCTTTTTAAAAAGTCAAAAGGAATTTTAATTTTAACTTATATGGAATGAATGAATTTATCCATATTCATGAAAATTTAATGATTTGATTTTTCTTTATTTTTTAAATAGTTATTTTCAATTAATATTTTTTCATTATTATATGTGCAATGTTTATATTTTGAAAGTTGTTTTTCCAAATAAAAGGTATTTTAATATCATGAATTATTTTTCACATGGGTATAAAAGAGTTTTCAATGGTTTTATTGATGATATAGTCCTTTTACATTGTTTATGGTGGGTTTATATCATTATATCTCAATATATGATGGGTTGATCTCTATTATAGCTCAATATATGATGGTTTGAGCCCCATTATAACACAAGATATGATGAGTGAGAACCATTGTAGCTCTAAAATGCATTGGGTACTTTGGAGATGGAAATCGACCATAGGGTTATTTTATTTTCAAGGGTTGTGTAATGTTTTTATGATGAAGATGTCCCAAGGAACCTACATGGATTTTATATATTTGAAGATGAGTTTATATAGAAATAATTTTATTTAAAGAAATGTAAGATAATAATCTTTTTAAAAAATAAAATCATTCATTTTTGAGGTTAAAAAGGTATATTTTTAAGAAAATGTTTTTGGGTTTTCACTGGACTAATAGTTTACTTAATTTTATATCTGTTCCTATATTTTAGTGCTCATACCATGATTTAAAATGTTTTTGAATAGTATTAAATATTGGTAAGGATAAATAATATTTAATAATGAAACTAGTGAAGATGTGTCATGAAAAGAAATCATGTTTTATTTTAAAAGGGCTCATCTTTTTGATATAATGGGTATTGAATATATGTGTCTACTTATAATGTATGTTTATACTATGTAAATGTTTTTCATAATTATATAAAACTCAAAACATAAATGATCATTGGGAATAAAAATTTATTTCTTGTTTTAAAATAACTATAATATGTAATGATTAAGGTAGGGTCCTCACAGTTGGTATCATAATAGGGTTTAGATAAATTTGGATATTAGAATTTTTTCTTAAGAGTTATGGTTATCATAATGTGTTTATAATTTACAAGTTGATCATAAGTTCAGTGTTTTAGAAAAACCTTTTGAGGCTTTATGTTATGGAAATTTAAGGTGATCAATGGTATTTTTTGAGACATTCTTCTTTGACATAATTATAGGTTATTACATGTTGGAATGTAAAATGAATGGCATGACAAAACTTTGAGGTTTAAAAATATTAATCTTATTTTTATGATGTTTATCACATTCTAGAAATTTTATATGGATTATATTAATATATATTTATAAAAATAAAATCCCACATACCATATGACAACCTGTCACATCTAGAAAGGCCGTAAGAATTAAACCCACAACTGACGAGAGATAAGGGTGCATCATCTACCACTAGTCTACATGAAGTCCCAATTATTATTAATTATTTTTTTTTGTTAAAATAATTTATAGATAATTAATAAGTTTATTTTGGTAAAATAATTTTTATCATATATATAACCATGGGATTGGAAAATGATTTTTTGATTAACTGATTAATGTTATTTTTGAAAATGTCTTCTATTTTGGATACCCTATATGATCAAGTTAAACAAAATACTATGAGATTTTATTTTAGGAATAAAGGTTGAATTATATTTTAGATTAATATATTATTTTATTGTGGATTTATGGTGATTCAAGAATTGGTTAGTGTTTGTCAAAGATTCTTAGGGAAATTACTTTTTAGTACGAGACTTAAAAAATAATTTATTTTATTTGGAGATAAATGTTAAAATATATATCGGAAGACTATGTGATAATATGCTTCTGTATATTGGGTTTTAATCTTAGTATAGATAATTTTTTGAGTAATTTTATGGATAGTTTAATGATCTATGTTTAACTATGAGAATTACTATTGAATTTTGGAGGTTTAAAGCAATTTTTATTCATTTAAAAGTCTATTATTTTTTGATTATTTTTATATTATCTTAACAATTTTGGTTTTAAAAATGTTTCCAGACTATAGAAATATATAGTTAATATTTTATGGATTATGTGATTTTATAGAAGTTGATTCTAGTGATTCAGGAAGGAAACAATCATATTGATTACACATCATTTTGGAGAAAAAATGAGTTTATGGTGGACATTTATTATATATTTTAATGTAATTCCCCAACTATGGGAAAAGTTGTCTTGAAATAAAATCATTATCATTTAATTTTCTTACTGATAAATCAATGAACTTTTAACCCATCATAGATTTATAGTTTTGTAATTGTTCACTTTCTCATTACCATATTCTTTACCACTTCCATTAAAACATGATAGTTATTTTTATTTTTTATTTCCACATTTTCCTACAAGTAATACTAGTATGTATTATATCAAGTGACCTCTATAATTCCCTTTCCCTCTTTTCAAATGGTAGTTTTATTGACCATTTTTCTGAGGTGGGATTTCAATAAAAGGTATTTTGAAAATTTAAACCCTAGTCAAGAGCCTGAGTTCAAAATTGAAAGTATGGAATTCCCCAAATGGGGTAGAATTTAACATCCCAAGTTTTTAAAAAGAAAATACCATGTTTGAAAACATATAAGATATGTAACCCCAAGATTAAATGAATAATAAACTCTTATTATTTTAATTTGACCAATATAACCTAGACAATAAATTACCAGGAATGAATTTTATTAATTTCATTATGAGATATTTAATTATTTTATCCAATTATAATTTATAAATTAATTTGTTATAAATAAGTATTATATTTTTAGAAAAGTCATTTTATTAATCAAAAAATACATTTTCTTCAAAAATGTTTTTTATTTTTTTATGTTAGAATATTATAATTAATTTCTTAATATTTTATAAAATTTATTTGGTAAATGTAAATTTATTTTTGAATTCATCATATCAAAATTTTACTATTGTAAAATTTTCATAATTTTATGAAAGGATTGATTTTTCAATGCATAGAGAAAAATACCAAATTTTGTTCAAAATTATATTTTTCAAATTACAAGGTAAAATTATTCTTTAGAATAGTTTTAAATTTTTATTATTTTATTTTTATATTAATAATTTCAATTATTAAATGTATTTTAAACTTGAATTTGGTATAATAATATTTTATGTTTAAAAAAGTATTTTTTTGAAAAAATTCTTTTCATTTTATTTTAAGGATTTAATTTTTAATTAAATTATACTTTCTATGAGTTTTGAAATTTTAAAAATGGATTAAATATTTTCAATCATATGGTCTAAATTTATTAAATATCTCCATTTTACTTTTGGAAAATATTAATAGTAAATTTAGTAATTTTTGTTACCACTGTAAAGGGTAAATTGAGTAATTTAAGTTAAAAATAAAATGATAAGGATTTTAAAATGACCCTAACACATAAATTTTTTATTGGATTAAGTTAATTAGACCCTTTACACTTAATTATTTAAATTTAATATTTCAATTGAAACTTTTCCATTAATATGACTTATATATTATTTAAATCAAAGATAGTTACAAAATGTCACTTTCTTGGTCATAAATACCTATTTTGTGTCCACATGTGGAAAAAGATGGTTATGAACAAAAATAAGCATCCAATTTTAACTTAATATTTTTTTTCATGATATAAATTTATTTATGAATTCTTGGGAAACTTGGATGAGATTATGATGTTTATAATATTTTATTTAATGAAAAGTTAATGATGTCATATTCATGTTATTAATAACTCTCTCATTTTTAAAATAGAATTATCCAGAATTTAATTTTTATTATAAATATTAATTTGAAAGGAAAAAGATTTATATTAATCATGGTAATTTATTTTCAATTTTTAGTAATGAAATAATTATCTTAAATGCTCACACAATGCTGATGTAGTAATTATTTCATTAATTTAAATATCAAATAAATGTTATTAAAAATATTAAAATAAATATAATTTGAGATAATTAATGTCATAAATAAATTTTATAGATTAATTACACATTATAGGTATTTATAAAAATATTTTGTTTCGATTTTTTCTTGTCATTTTGATATTTTTAAAAGTCAATGTAATGAATAGTTTCAAAATTGACATTAATGATATTTTAAAATGAATAATTTTTTATTAAATAATATGAAATTTAAAAAAATATTAAATTATAAAATATAATTAGGATAAGTTTTAAAATGTAATTGATGATCCATTTATGTTATTTAGGCATTTTATAATAAATATATTAACCCTTAAATAGTAAAAATCAATGTTGTCTCTATAAGAATTAAAAGGGGTTAAATAAAGGTTAAAACCAAAAGTTGAAGATTAAAAAATATTAAAAAAAATATATAATATTCATTGTATGAATGTATTTCAACCCATAATAATCTTATTTTTAAAATAAATCTCTTATTGATCATTTTGGTGTAGAAAATTAGTTTATATTAATTTAATATTTAGAGAAATTCTAAGAGTGCCCCTCCCATCTCTTATTAAAAGGGAACCTCTTCTTATAATTTCAAAAGACTTGAAAACCATTTTTATTCAAAAAATACCTTCCTAAATAGATTCCTAGAATCCTTACCTTTATTCTATATTTATTTTTTATTCATAACACAGTTGTTAGTGGTATTAAGGTGTTAAGGAAAAGAGATTTTCTAAAGGACATGTATCATTTATAATCAATAATTTTCATTTTCTTCTTCTTCCACATCCATAAAACCTTATTAAACCATGATAAAATAATGAATATAGTATTATACATATAAATATTTTTTTATTATGTTATTAGGGTGAACTATATTCATATGTAATTCCATCAAATGAGAAAAAAATTAATTTTCAGTGTTTACGGAGGACTACCACCTTGCTAATTGATGCAATTTATTTTCCATCACCGTCTCTCAATAATTGTTATAATGATTGAATTATGGATTATATATGATATTCCTGAAATATTTATCATTATTAAAATATAATATATCATTTATTTTCTTACATTTCCAATCACAAAAAATGGCAACATCGTTCGTGCATATGTGTGATTTATCTCCTCCACAAAGCGATGTGATTCCTTTTTCATCACCACATCATATGGATGATATATATAGGTATATTTAAATTAATAATATGATAATAATTATAATATTGTCATTCTAGAAGAATAATAATACACTTTACTTTTTTCTATTTTGGTTATTAAAAAATGGAAACATTACTCATGCGTACGTACGACCTATCATCTCCATGATTGCAATGTCGTTCATTTTTCATAATATTATATAATGGATGAATTTAAAATTATAATTGATTTATAAAATCATAATTATTTTATGATAATCATTATGAATTTGATTTAATGATGACTACTTGGACCATAATTTACCAATCAAATTCAATTTGGACTTATGAACCATATATCATGAAAACATCCAATGTATGAAAAAATTGTTATAAAATGATAAAAAGTGAAATAAAAGGAAAAATAAACACGAAAAAGGTTCATAATAAAGTATAATTTAACCTATTTTTATTACTAATTAATATAAATATTGTACGAGATGAGTCAGACTCAAGGTTAGGGGATTTATTTTGAAGATCATCTTTTAAAGTTCCCTCTTAAACTATTTTTACAATATTGGAATGAATATTCCTTTTACATTATATGGTATGAATTTATTTCACTACCTTCATGATTATTTAATTATTTAATTTTTCTTTTATAAGTTTATAAAATTATTTTAAAATAATATAGTTTCATTATTATGTGAGTGGGGTTTATATTTTATAAGTGATTTAAAAAAAAGAATTTTGATATCAAAATGTGTTTTTCACACAGGTCTAAAAGACCTTTAAAGGATTTTATTTATGATGTGGTCCTTGGAAATTGTGTATTATGGTTTTAGCCCATTATAGATCAATATATGATGGGTTTATCCTCATTATAGCTCAATATATGATTTTTTGAGCCTTATTATAGCTCGAGATATATTGGGTGAGCCCCATTATAGCTCTCTAATGCATTGGGTAATCCAAAGATGGAAGTTGACCACCTGGTTATTCCATTTGTAAGGGTTCTATATGGGTTTTATGACGATGATGTCCCAAAGGACCCACATGACTTTTTATATGTTTGAAAATGCGTTTTTATAGAAATAGTTTGGTTTTTAAAAAAAGGAAAGATAATGATATTTTTTAAAATAAAATGGTTCATTTTTCTGGGTAAAAAGGTATGTTTTTTAGAAAATGTTATTATTTATTTTCATTGAACTAAAAATTTATTTTCTTTTATGTCCCTTATTGAGGTTTTTGTGCTTATCCCATTGTTTAAAATTCTATTTTAATGCTCTCAATTAATTGAAAGTTCAATGAATATTTCATGATGAAAGTAATGAATATTTTTCATAAATGGACATCATGTTTTATTATAAAAGGGTTTACTTTGGTAGAAAAAATTGTCACCAAATATAGGTTTCCACTTATAATGTTTGGGTTTAGTATGTTCATTTTTTCCCTATAAACCTAAAATGTCATTGGAAAAAGAAAATAATTTTTTGTTTTAAAATAACTAAAATTTGTAATGATTAAGGTTGTGTCCTTAGAACAAGTATGTTAATGATAAATAGAATGTTAAGGGAATCAAAACCATAAATATTTGATGATTAAAATGTCTATCGATTCATTATAAATTAATGTACTAGGATATATTTCTTGTTTTAAAATCCTTTTACTAGACTTGGTGATTTATATCACCATCTATACTGAGAGAATATGGAAATATACTTACTTGATTAGTAGGATTTCATCCTTTTATCAATTTCCACTAAAATCTTATCTTGTTATTTAAATAATAAATATTCAAGATGAATTCTTAATAACAAAATCTATAAAACAAACCTTTAAAGGACTATATAATCCTAAAAAACATAACAATATATTCCTCCTATCTTTAAACATTAACCAAAATGAAAATTGTTAACACATGGTAAGATAATTTTCAAAATTAGAAAATCTTGATATGATACATTAATATTAAAAATTAAATATTAATAACAAAAGATCAAACTAAATAATTCTATAAATAACGATCCTTAAAAATTTTCAAACATTTTTTTGACTATATTTGAAACCCAAAATATTAGAAGGATATGATCATATATTATTCAAAGATAAATCCACAATTATTCTTCAAATAAAATCCTATATTCTTTCAAAATAAACAAAATATTTACCTGGAAAAATATCATATTCACTAGGACATATTGTAGTCCAGTGGTAGGAGATAAACCATTGTCTCCCTTCAGTTGTGGGTTCATTCTCCATGGCCTAGCCAGATGCGACAACTTTTCACTCGACCTTTGGGTTGTCCTTTTTTTCATTAAACATGAAAAATTAATTCATCCCAAAATAAAAATTCATGTTGATCCTAAGGGTTACAAATAACCCAACCTAATTAAAAATATCCCAAAACTTCATTAATAACCTCAACTTTTTTACTACTTAAAATAATTAAAAGGGTGTCTAATACTTTGAACTTATGATGAACCTTAATATTAGAGACCTATGATGGTATCAATAACTCTTAAGATAAACTCAAATTAAAGAATCATAATCTCTAAATTTATCTAAACCTTTCCTTTGTTACTAACTATAAAGACTCAAAATTAAACATTATATGATATTTAGTTTTATTAAATAAACAAATTTATTTTAATTTTAAGATATTTTTGGGCTGATAGTTTTAGAAAATGTTTCTATAATTCATACATAAAAACCATGAAATATAAAATGGACACTTTCTATTAGTATCCATTTTTCCCATAATGCAATTTTTTTAAAATGAATCATGATTTCATTTTATGGGAAATCTCCATGAATTTGAACATGAGTTCTTACTTTAATTTTCCCATCCTTAAACCCTAAAGAAAATCTTAGAAACTTGTGATGAGCACAAAAGATTGGCAAGGGATATAAAAATAAAGGAAAATGTTAGTTTAGTAAAAACATTTAAACCCATGAAATATTTACGTTGACATAAATGTTCGTTGAGTAAAAGAAATAAAAGTTTTAACAATAAAAAATCACACACATTTTTCTCAAACAAATTCATTAAAACCCATATAAAGAAATTAAAAATATTTTTCAATCACTTAGAAAATCATATTTACAAAGCCCATTTAAAACCCTTTTAATTATAGTGATCATATGGTTGACTTCCAATATAATCATTATCTAATGAATTAAAGATCTATAAGGGGTCTCACCCTTCATAAAATCTATATTGGTCTCACCCATCAGTTATAATGGGGATCGACCCTTTGTATAAGCTATATTGGGAACACCCATTTTTCATTATCTATAATTGGGATCAACCCTTCGTATATGCTATATTGGGCTCACCAGGGAGAAATAATTGGGATCAATCCTTTATATAAGATATATCGAGTTCATCCAATATATATAATGATCAAGTATCATATCTTGAGAAAACCCCTTTCATCATAAAACCTTTTGAAAACCACTTTTAAATGCATATTAAAAACACTTTGATTTAAAAAAATATTTTCTTTTAAAAACCCATTTTCAATAAAAAAGTAGTTTTATTTTGAAAAAAAATTCAATATAAAAATACCTAAAAAATAAAAATTGGTTTTCTTTGAATAAAAGTTGAATTGTTTCAAAGGAAACTAAAAATAAAATAACGGTCACGATGGTGGAAATTGTTTTATCGTCGTGTACATTAAGAACAGAACATTCCTTTTTTCATTTGTTAAAAGGTTCCATATAAACACCTAAAAATATTCCTTTTGAAAAAATCTTAATGTAAAGAAAAAAAAATAAAATTTACTTTATAAATATTAGGTGTTCATATAAAATATTTCATAAAATTATTAAAAAACATGGACATTGAAGAGAAAGAGTTGGAAGGAAAAAAATTAAAATGTTATTTCTTTAAAATAAAAGTTCCTTATCACTTGGGAAATACTTTAATCATAATACCCATGAAATAATTAAATTTTAAAAAATTAAATATCATGAAAAAATATAAATTTTCAATATAACATGTCAAAGGGGATGTATATACACCATACAAAGGTGGTAGTCCACACGTCCACGACCGACATTATCATTTATTTCTGAGTAAAAATGGAATGAAATAAAATATTATATTATATTTTAAAAATGATAAAAATATTATTAATATCCTAAATATGTCTTGTATATGACATATATTTTTTATTTTAACCATTATTACCTTCTATGTAATGTGTTATAGTAAACTGAATCACATCGCCTCATGAGGCGGTAGTCCACCGTGCACACACACACGATGTTATCGTATCCCTTACGGAATAAAAGGTAAAATAGATTATATGAAATAATGAATTTATAAGTATAATTATTTTATAAATTTAATATATATACTTTATATCCATAATCATACCTAAGCATGAAATGTGGTAATGTAAAAAACAAATAATATCATTTTGTGAAGTGATATTTCACCGTAAACACGAATTATGATTTTTTAACCCTTTTTTATGGAAGTGAGAAATGATTTAGGTTAATACATTAACATAAAAAAATCTCTTTTTATGAAATATACTGGTATTGTTATATAATCATGATTTAATAAGAAATGAAGTTGGTGGATAATGAAATAATAAAAAATGACCATTGATGAACATTACCTCTTCTCTAGGTATTCTCATTTTATTTGCACCAAAAACCTTACAATATTTAATTTATGACCAAGATAAGGATTATAATATTAGTGGATAGAAGTTGAGAATTAAATTTTTCATGGTTTGGTCAAGAGATAGGGCTTGAGAGGTGTGTACAAGTGAGGGGAGTGAGTTCCCTTTTATAGCTGAGGAGGAGCAAAATTTTTGTAAATACCCAAAAGTATTCATTATTGGGATGCCTCTATTACCTAATGTTCCTCCAAAATTGAATTATTTTGAAAGTTAGGGTTTATTAGGTTTACAAAAACCTCCAATATGTAAAAATAAACACATTTTTCTTATCATTTTGTCTTAGTCCTTAAGTTTACTCAATTTTAATGTTTTATTTTTTAGCACGGTAACTTGTATCTTTTTATTTTCCCAAGTAATTTACCCTTTAATAATATAATTAAAATCTTTTTTATTTAATAATTTATACTTAGTGATTATAAATATGAAATTTATTTCATTAAATAAAATTTATATGTATGCATAAAATTAATTTTAATACAAATGAATGTACCGTGCATAACCCTGTTTTAAACGTAATTGTAATAATTAATTTTAATCATTTTCACTTATAATTAAGGAAAAAAATTAAGTTCAAATTATTTCATAATATAAATTATTGTTATTCCAAATATATAACCCATTTGGTAAAATTAAACTCACAAAAGCGACAGTATTTAATTTAAAATTAATCCTGTATAAGAGATGATACATCTGGTTTCTAAGAAGCGTATTTTTCTGAGGAAAATATTATTCTATATTAAATTTTTGAATAATAATAACAATTAAAAAAAATTCAATTAATATTTACTGATATAATATATATTTATTTTGTATGTGCAATCAGCATAGGGAAGACATTAACCACATTTTTCTCTCATGTGACACTGCTTCTTCCCTTTGGCATTATATTCTTGACATGTTTGAGTGCAGGTGGATTTATTTTAAAAACATTAACATGCAGATTCAAAGATGAAAAAAGTGGTATACATCTAAGAAAATCAAAAACCTTTGGCTCACAACTGTTGCAGAACTTCTTCACATCATCTGTTATGGCAGAAATGATTTGATTTTTTGTACTAATTCTTTCAAAATCAATGCAGGTAAAACAAAAATTTTAATGTCCATTCAAGATGCGGCTTCAATCCAAAAAGACACTTGCAGTTCTTCAGTCAGAGACTTTGAAAATATCAGGCGTATCGGGGTCAAGGGGAATTATCCTCATCCCAAATATACCATTAAAGTTTTTTGGACCCCCCTCCTCCAGGTTGGATCAAAATAAATGTGGAGGGCGCTTCCAAAGGCAACCCGGGACCAGCAGGTTATGGAGAAATTTTCAGAAATCACATGGACCAGGTTCTTTGATGTTTCTATGGATCATGCGGCCTCTCAACTTCTCTTGAAGGTGAGATGATGAGCATTATACACGCCATATCTTTTTCTAGAATGAACAATTGGAATAATATATGGATTGAGAGTGATTCTATGACAATCATCCAAGCAATCTGAAACAGCACCACTCAGCTTGCTTGGCCTCTCACTTCCCGATAGACAGATTTCTTGAACTCTATGGTTGGCCTCAACTTCATCGCCACACATATATATCGGGAATCCAACCGTATTGCTAACGCACTTGCCAATATTTGTGTTATAAATGAGCTTATTTGGATGGATGACCTTCCCTCTGATCTCATCCCCATCTATACTAGGGATGTTTGTAAAAACCCCTACTTCAGACTCGTGTAATCCTCTCTTTCTCTCCCCTCCTTCTTATTATTAATAAAAGTTCCTTTTACCTCTAAAAAAAAGATAAATAATGAACATGTGTAGACCATATATCTTCATTGTTTAGTTACTCATATTCATACCTTCCAACTTAACTACTTGGTTATAATGTTAGGATTTAAATAATAATATTTTAACAGTGTATTGTGTTTCATTTAAACCGAGAGTTTTGCGCATTGGAAGCTATGAATGAGATTGAATTTTTTAAAAATAAATATATCATAAAGTATTGGGGTGTTACATTATCTTTTAATATTATTGTTGAATGTCACATACATTATTGAATATGATGTTCCGATTTTAAAGTCTCATAGCATTACATTCACCCCACCTTCAATAAAATTTTCATTCAATTTGAACTGGAACATGTAAATAAAATGCTTTGAAAATTGAAAATTCATTTGTTCAAAACCCAGATCATAAATTGTTTAATAAAAATTAATTTTAAAATAAGTAAAGAGAAATATGAAATTTTATATAAAATAACTCATAACTAGTTTTCCATGTAGCATAACATACGTGGGAATTAAAGATATAGATATGGAAGAAAATAATAAATAATTATACAGAGTTATTGTGATCATTGTTTAAAAGAAAGTGAATGATGAATGAAAAGATATGGACCTAAAAACCAGTGATGATTTTAAAGGCCATTTGATTTATCAGATATGAATATAATAGAATAAATTTTTATTTAAAGATACATTCCACAATTTTAATAGGTTGTTTTTCTATATAAGAATATAAAGAAATATAGTTAGTTGATATGTTCATACCTTATAATCTAAATTTCGTCATTTGGTTATTCTTATATGAATTTCCACTTCATCTCTTACTTAAGGAAATGAATATACAAAATGAATATTTATGACTGAAGTACTAAAATTATCATTTAATGGATCATAAGATCCATAAAAGAGTGACAATTATCTTTGAACATTTCTAAATATTTTCCAAAAATGATATGGTTAATACATGTTATCCAACATAATAAATTAATATCCAAACCTTAACATCAACACCACTAGTTCATATTTAATATTTATCTATCAAATTATTTTGGTAAAAATAATGATATATTTACCAGAAAATCACATAGGCCAGTGGTAGGTGCAACGCCACTACTGGCCTATGGTTATGGGTTGAAGCCCCACAACCTTGATATATGTAATAGGTTGTCACTCAGTACGAGGGTTTCCCCTTTTCTAAAAAAATATATTAATATAATTTCTATAATTATCCCAAAGTATATTCCTCATAATTAACTCAACTTTAATATAAGATAAACACTAAAAGTTACCAATACCTTTAAACTTATTCACACAAAATTAAGGGGAATTATTACTTAAATAACATTTTCACTAAAAATAAATACTAAGCCAATGCGTTGTATTTACACAAATGTTTCAAAAAACATACTTAATATTGGAATACTCTCATTGAATAAAACCTAAAAAAGGGTTGTTGAAGACATTGAACTTATGATAAATCTTAAACTCATAAAAAAATTATGGTATCTATAAATTTTAAGATAATGAGGAAATATATGCTTACAAAATTAATACAATCTTTAGACATTTCTTGATACTTATAATAAAAACCCCATTGGTAAAAATAATTCTAAAAAATAAATCTAGAATAAAATTAAATTCTTCAACCATTTATTTCAATATAGTAAATTCATTATTATATGATTTAACATTTAAAAAGGGCATCGATTGAGATAATTCCCAGGTTCTCCACATTTAAGATAATGAACTATAAAAAGATCTGTCTGATGAAATTTAATTCCTTACATCGTACTCTTAATTTTTTTCAGGGAAATTCATTTCATTATACACTTTTATTTCACATATAAAACGTTTTACCATTCCTTTTAATCACTTTCATGGGTTTCCATTTCCACATTTCTTACATGAAATAAAATAATCTTTTTTTCTCCTTGGTCTCTATTGCTAGAGCTCTTAGGAAAGTCCATCAACCTATTCTTTGGCGAGTCTGATTGTTGGATAAAGTATAGGTTGTTAATAATATTTTAGGTTAAATGATTATGAATAATCATGTTATCTTTAAATCTAGTCATCATCCCATTTCTTATCTCATAGTCAGCACTTTTTCCATTATATTCAATGTTAACATGATTCCTTATGATTCCATACATTGACTAAAATCAAAAATCATTGTGTGGGAAACAATAATCAAAATGGAAAACCAAATAATCATAAAGAATCATTTATTGGGCATATACATCATGGCATATTCTTTTTAATATAATATAACTTAGGTTTAATCTAAGTTATTAATTGTTATCATCAATTCAAATCCTATATAATGGTTTGAAAAGAAAATGTGAATTATCCAAATCATATCCCCTAGGAGTGAGAAAACAGGTGCATAGTAATGACCATTTTTATGTATTATTTGACACTCAAGTCAAGTCCAATGCACCTTTTTTAGTGTAATTACCTCTAGTTACATCTGTTATAAAAACCCCATCCACTTGTAGTATTAATATAGGGATGTATTTGTAGGAAAAAACACATAATTACTACATTAAAAAACCTTAGGATATTTTTCTATATTTATCCCCAAAGTATATCATATATTTATATTCCCTAATATATGCTTTCATAATTCTTATTCCTAAGGTTTCTAGTAAGCTTCATTTAATACCAACTATAATGACCTCGAACTTAGTAGCTAGGAGCCAGTGTCCACTTTAGTTCATCGGTATAACATATAAGTAATCAAATACAAAAGAATAGAATAGTTTATTTGTCTTGGTAAGCTAGATATATACCTGATTTACATATTATAATTGAATATAAAAATTAGAACATAATTTTACTCATGATAATATCAATTTTTTCTCTATAATATCCATGTATATCATTCATAGTACACTTCCTAGATTAATTATAAAGTAAAAAAATAAGGTTAATCACAAATAGTTATTATGGTTTATGTACAACAGAAGCTATCATGAACAAATAAGCATAATTAACATGGAAAGGAAAATAACTGAACACAGATTTTATTTAAAGAATTTGACTATCATGATTAGATAAGGCATAATCAATATAAAAGGGTAAATATTTGAAAACACATTACATTTAATCAATAACATAACTATCGAGATTAGATAAGGCATAATCAATATGAAAAGGAAAATATCTGAAAACACATTCCATTTTATCAATCACTTGACTATCATGATAATATATGGCATAATCTATATAGAAAGGTAAATATTGGAAAAAAAATCCATTTAATCAATTATCTGAGAATAAAATTCATCTAGAGATAATATCATTTGAAAAATACCATGGATAATAATAAGAGAATTATTAATGAAGGAAATTGTTAATTATTATATTTAATGATCTCAAACATCATGATACCTATACCCTCAAGGCCTTCTACATGATTGTTTAAAATAGATTGTTTTTTATCACCAAGAACCTATTTAAATAAGTATATCCAACTGATTCATCTCTTGATACTATGAATGCATCAAAGGGATATATATAAAAAAGACCTACCCATATCATAATTCTAAACACATTTCTTATATATCTAAAGATCAATTATACTCATAAACAATATGACTTATCAATAAATTTCAATATCAAGTAAGGAATAAAAATTAACCATAATTTCACTACATAATAATATAGATTTTAATATAAAATACCATATGAATAAATGATATTCAGTTTAAGTAATATCTATATCTATGATAATAAATATGTATATTTAGGGGAAATATAATGTCCATTGATAATATGAAATTAAACATTTCTATGGAATTTTAATGATTACAAAAAATAATCAAGAAAAAGAATGTGATAACTTTCCCTAGTAAAATTGATCATAAATTATCCATTTAAATAATAATTATGGTATCAATAAAACCTATTCATATTGGATCATAAGTACAATAAATAATTTATATTGTTATTGTAATGAAATACCATACAAAGTATATTAAAAAATTCTTGAGGAAAATAAAATTTTCACTTTGAGAAAACTTTTCAAAAGTAAAAGTTCATGAAATATATTGGCTATAATTTTATTTTAATAAAACCTTTAAAAAATATAAATTAATATTTAAAAAATATAGCGGTCATTGTGAAAAAAATTCTATACATTCCATACATGTTAAAAGAAACATTCTTTTATAATTTTCAGTAAAATCCAAATAGGCCTTATTTGAGAAATGACATAAATATTTCTTCCATAACATTTGGTAAAAAGTTATAAATGGGTAAGAATGTATTCAATAAATAATTTGGAAACTTTTGAAAACATTTTTGATTTTTTTTGGAAAACATGGTTTTGGAAGGAAAGGGTTTTTCATCCAAAGAGAGAAATACAATCAGATTTTATTAAAAATATTTTCTCTACAATTTTAAGTACCAAATAGTGTAATATGATATTTTTACACAAAAGTTTCAAGAATAAATATAAGAGAATAAAATCATATGAGTTTACTAGATAACGATCAAATAATATCCTTTAAAGAAAATTCATGCATAAATAATCCCGATGAAAATGAGATTGTGATATAAACCCTTACAATGATCATAACATTGAAGTGATAATTAATCAATGAATCAATTATGTGTATCAAATGGAAATACACATAAAAAAATTTAAATAAAACATTATATATTAAAAAGTATTTACACATATAATCTAATAATGTTAAAGATAATAAAAAAAAGAAATATTACCCAATTAAAGGAAATTGGGTTATGAAATTCATTACCACTTTGTAATTTTCAATTTAAAGAACCTTAGATAAAATAATTCTAATTAAGGATTAAAATAACATTAATTAAGATTTATTCATGATATTACATGAAAAAATGGGAAGTATATACACCATATAAAATAAATTATCTGTACAAAATTACAATATGCCTTAATAAAAGTAAAATTAGATAAAGTATCTTACCTCATGCTTCTTTTTGGTTAAACAAATTTAATCCCATTTATAATGGTTTTAATAATTTTAATAATTTATTCTATAATCATAATCATATTTATAATATCATCCATTATCCCCTTATAACATATTATCATCAATTTGTTAATAATTTTTCATTATTTTCACCGTTTCTAGTGTTAATTTCATTATTTTCTCATTCAATTTGTGTCATGAAAGTTCAATTCCTTGCAAATATTATATAGTTCTATCATTTTAAGAATGATATTAATTTTTTAGATATAATTTTTATTCATTATATTAAATTTTATGATCATTATTAAAATTTGAACATCGAGAAGGGATCACATGGCATTGTGGAGACGATATGTCGTACGTACAAACAAGTGATGCTTTAATTTACTTAATGGGTGAAAGTATAATTAATTAGGTGGAATATTAATTTTCAAGAATATATATATATATTTTCATAAATATTAAATATATTCAATAATTGTTTCCTTAATATATTCTATATCAATCAGAAGTGAAAATCGAATCTCATTGCTTTGTGAGGGGGTAGTATGCCTTACACATGATCAATGTTGTCGTCTTTTAAATGGAATGGAAAGAAATAATTTATATGTGAAATTAAAAAATAAATAAGTATAATAATATAATAAATATAATATATATGTTTAAAATCCATTATTATATCCATCCTTGAAAGGTGCTGATGGAAAACAAATTACATCAATTTTTGAGGTAATTGTCCACTGTATACTTGATCGATGGATTCATTTCCCATTTTAAGGAATAGAAGATGGATAAATGTCATTAAAATCACATAGTAACATATTAATATATTGATTATATTGAGGTTATTATATAATCATGGTTTAATAATATTTGGAGTATGTGGAATAAAAAACAAAATAAAAACACCATTTTAAGAACACTACCTCTTCATTAAAAAACTTATGCCAATGAGCCCGTACCTGAGTGGTAAGGGATCCTTCTTGGCATACAAGAGACCCCAGTTCAAAACTGGGTGGAGGAGAATTTTCGGGCACTGTAGTAGTTACTGTTCAGTGCTATAGCAGCCAGAACTATTCACCCGATTTGGGCCTTCAGGCCACCAGTTTGGGCCTACAGGTCTCAAGGGACTTCGGGTCGTCAAAGGCCTTCAGGACATAGGGCCCTAGGGCCACAAAGACCATAGAGTAGCCCAGTTCACATAGAACATGCCCCAGAAGAGGATCAGAGCAACAAGAGTAGCAGCCACCCAATGCAGAGCTAACCAGATTAGAAGAATGAGAGGGTATGGCAGCTGCCATCGGGACCAGACACCATACAGCTTTGTATGGGGAAATACTATCCAATCAGAAAAGCAAGGTGGGGAGCTAGGTGATCAATGGCACATAATCTAGGGAGGGGCAATTCAAGTTGGTTGGGCCTACGAGTCATGTATTGGGCATGGTATGCCTCTATGCACTGAGGTCATGTATTACGAGTTAGTTGGGCCTTGTTCCTTGGGACTACGGGTCATATATGAGTTCCCCTTCAACCCTTAAAAGGGATATTATCCATAATAAAATAAAAATAAGTCCTTCGGGCCATTTAGGTTAACAACCTATTTAGGTTTGCACCAAAAGCATTATAAATTTGTATTTTCGATTAAACCACGGTATTTAGGATATTGGGAGGGGAGTAAGAATGTTATTTAGGTATTTATTTTTTGAACCAAATTTTATTGGAAGTGTGAATTATGGAAAATAAGGGGTGTATTTTATAAGTGGGGGAGAGGGAACACATGGAATTTTGAAAATAAATCGATGAAAACAACATTTTTATCCTTAAAAAAGCACCAAAAAATGTGTCATTACTGAAAAATAGAATATATAATGTCACAATATGCCTATAAAATTGGTTATGTACATATTTTAGTTTATTTTAACACTTCTATTCTTAGCTTATCCCTTAGTAAACCCTTTTTTACATTTAACACTATAATTATTTTTTACTAATTTCACTATTCCTTATAGGGTAAAAAATTGACATTATTAGATAATTTAAATTATTATTATTCCAAAAATCAATTCCATTTTTACATATTCAATTAACTAATGTTTTATAATCCAATTTAATATTATACAAGTATATGCGATGAAAAAGTGAGTTTCCAAAGGGAAAATTCTCATAAGTATATAAGGTTTTAATATCAAAATTTTATATAAAATTCAATATAATGATATAAATTTGTTAAATTTTAATATATTTGAACTAATTTTAATTAAAAACTAATTTAGAATATAATTTAAATGTGAAAATTATTAAAAAAGCACTTTTAAATAAAAATAAACATTATTAACTATTCATCAACAAATGAAGGATTTCAAAAAATACCAAAAATTCACACTAAGAAAATTTTGACATGATTATTTAAAATATGAAGTTAATTTTTTTTAAAAAATTTCCTAAAGTTGATAAAAATAAATTTTAAATTGTTTTCACAAAGTTTGAATAAACTATTTTTTTGAAAAATTATAGCTTTTCAGAAAGCACTTATTTTCTTTCAAATTATTTTTTATTTATTTTTAATCAATAGATAAAAAATGAACATTTGTAAAGAATATATTTTCTTAAATTAGTTAGTCATATTAATACTTTACAACTTTATTTCTAGTTTATAATGATCAGATTTTAAATAATAATATTTTTCTAAAGTATTCTATTTCATTTAATCCCAATGTTGCATGAATCAGAAGTGATCAAAGAGATTGAATTTATTTAGAAATAAATATATCATTAAGTCATAGGGTGTCAAATTATATTTTAAAATTGGTGTGTGTGTTATATAAACTATCAAACATGATGTTCCTCTTTTAAAATCTTAGGGTGTTACATTTGATGATAAAACTTTTCTCTTATATGGACATGATGAAGTTTTACTCCCATTTCATGAAAATTTTATCCCCTAAAACCAATTTTTTAATTTTTATTTTAAAATTTACTTTCCCATATACATTAATCTTCTGTCCAAATTTTTAATTAGATAAATAAATATAAACCATAAGGTTTATAAAGATATGATATAAAAAATTCATAATATAATCAAATTGATCATAAAAATATGATTTCGTAAATTTTTACAAGATGTTTTTAAAAACATTAAAAAACTATTTTTCAAAATAATCATGATTGAAAAGGAAATATAAATGAAAGAAGATAAAATGAAAAAATTTACAAGAACACCATTCCTAACTCTCCTTAATGAAATTAAAACATTATAAAGAAATTGGTTTTGTGATGTGAATAATTAATTGAAGTTATATGCTAATATATTCTAACATGACATCTTTTTTGTGAAATTGGTCTCTCAAAATGTGATATCCAATGTTAATGTGCTATCTGAGTGCATGCTGAACAAGATTTCTGGGGATTCTTATAGTGCTTAAACTATATATGTTAGTTGTAACATGAAGAAATTTTATACCAAATCTATGATATTTTGTTTCATCTGTATAATTTGGGTACAAAAAAATCACTATAGAAATATATTGTTCTTTATATGTAGAAATATATATTAAATTCTTATTTTTACTACTCTAAGAGATTTTGGAATGTATAAGAAGGTTAAAAGTACCACTTTTACTTTTATTATCTAGTTTACATCCCCCAAAATAATATATAAAAAACATAAAAGATTAAAAGTGGTTTAACTAGAATAAAATAGACCATTATTTTTGGAAACTTTTAAAATATTAAAAATCAACATAAGATATTTTAAATTAGAATATTTAGGATTGACTTAAAAATAATTGAAAATACAAATACAAAACATAAATTATGGTTAGGTCACAGTATGGTAAAGAAGAATCTTTATCACACTTCAATGAATCCAATTATCAAATAGTTTACTAGATTAATCTAATTTCGTATTAAATGAATTATTCATAGGTGTGATAATTTCCTAAGATTTATTCATGATTTTTTAAAGGAAAATTAGTGTATTTATTTTTCTTAAAAAAACATCCATCCAAATTTTTAGATATTTAAAAGTAAGAAAATAATTTTAAATCACCCAAAAAACACAGTTCAAACTTTATTATCATAATATTTGAGAATTCATTACAAATAATCTGATTTGTATTCCAAAAATTATATCATCAACACATAAATAATAAATTATAAGATAATTTGAAAAATTTCTTTAAAAATAAGGTCAAATCCACATTTCCGATTTTAATATCATTTAATAAATTAGAATATGAATTTTTTTTCAAACCAATCCCAAGTGGTTGTTTTAATAAATATAATTCCTTGGTTAACATGAAAATTAAATTAGGAAATTTTGGGTTTTCAAAACTGTGTGGCTATTCAATAAAAACCTGTTCAGAAATGAAACCATTCAAAAAATAACATTTAACATCTGTTTGAAAAATATTGTTGTTTATATATTGGTGAATTCCAAAAATACTCTAATAGATTCTATCTAATAAATGGAATATAAGGTTTCACCATAATAATTTCCTTCTTATTGATTATAACATTTGTCTATGAGTCCATATTTGTTACATGTGATGTTTCATTTATTATCTAATCTATTTCTAAAAAATTATATTCTATTAATAATGGGATGATCGTTATATCCTTTAAAAGGATTAAAAAAATTATTTTTTTGCAATTGGATTATCACTTCATGCCTAAAAAATAAAACTTTAATCATTAATAACATCATAAAGTTTTCGTGGTTATAGAAAAGAAATAAAAGAGTGAAGCTCAACTTCATTTAGGATAGAAATCTTAGTATGAGTACCAGCTTATAGATTTATGATAAATTTTTCCATGGGATGGTCTTTGGATTTTTAAAGCTCTAGATAATGGATTTGGAGAATATTTATCTTTTATAGGCTCTTTAATAGAAGGGGAATAATTTAATATAAAATATTTAAGAGTATCCAAAACTTCTTTTAATTGGGATAAATGTCATAGATTATTTTATTCAAATTTTATATGAGAGGATTATTTAACAGTTTTGGTAATTTTATTGAAGACTAAATAGGATTTACTTGAGTTATAATACCCATGAATGATACCTTCATTATAATTTGGATTAAATTTCATTAGGTTGTCATTAGTCTTAAAAATATAACATTAACATATAACCAAATTAATAAACAAAATTAATAATTTTATTTTTTCAATGTATATAAGGGGTATTTTTAGGATGGGTCTTATGAGAAAAAAAATTTATGATATAAAAATAATTATTTTCCACCACAATCCAAAATTTTTGAGGGTGTCTTAAATTATTCAATGGAGATCTTGAGATATCAAGAAGAGTTCATTTTCCTCTTTTGATAACCTTTTTTTTGTTGAGGCATTCGAGTTTTTGAAAAAGTATGATTATAACATTATAAATCATATTGTTCATTTAATTTTATGTTATCAGAATCCCCCATGATCACTATAAATGGAAGGTATTCTATCCCATTTTTCATTTTTTATCTTGGTAAATCTTATGATGTCTTTACAAGCTTTATTTTTGTGCTCCAAGAAAATCTTGTATAATCATCAATAATCCCAATGTAATATGATTTGGATGTGATACTTTTATCTTGATTTGGTCTGAACATATAAAGGTGAACAACATTAAAGTATTTATAGGTTGAAATTTATTATTTAGGTTTAATATATATTTCATATTTCTGACCAAGTTATAAAGATTCATAAACAAAATTATCCTTAAAATTTAATTTTGTAAAATCTCATAATTAATGATGTTAGTTTAGCTTAATGTGTGATATTGTGATACAATTAGTAAGGGATCTATAAAAATACAAGACTCACTATCTTGAATACTAAAACATTTCACATATTTATAATAAATAGAATTTAAATTGATAATAGAAACATTTTTAAAATGAAAATATATAAAAAAAGTTTTCTTTTGAAATTAAAATCTTTTAAAGAATCATTTTTGAAGGATATTTTAAAACCATAGTAACAAAATTGGACATTTCTTATAAAATTAGATTTTAAACCATTGAAAAATATAAAATATTTTATAAGTTTGTAATTGAGAAAACTAATTAAACTTATAATGATGATTTTACTTCATGGATTATCATATAAAGTTATATACGATCCATTTAGTTTTTTATGGTGATTAAAATTAAAGGAGTTAATAAAAATGTATTGATGTCATAAACTATCAAGATATAATGTTTCTTTCTGGGATTTACTCTTTAGACACATTTCATGAAAAATTTAGAAATTAGGCTTTTGGTACCTAGATTTTGGGTCAAAAATGATATCTAGTAATGAGTATGGCACCCAATTTTTTTGGATACATTTTTTGAGTTGTAATATAAGATAGAATCAGGATACCTTTTGGTATACCATATTGATAATATTTTCAATTATATTCATGAATTATTTTTTTAGTTTTTTGGCAATAATAACAAAACATTTTTAAAGAAACCCATTTTATATAAGTCATATATTTGGATGAACTAACATTATTTTATAAAAAAATTCCAAAATAATTATTCTTATTCCATTATAAACATATTGTTTTATTTCATTTTTTCTCCTTTATTTAATTTTGTGATTTATTCTTTGAGATCATTAATAGAAAATTATAACTCATGTAAATTTAAATTTTCATTCAATTTTTCTATAATTTATATATATTTTTATTGTGATTCTATTATTTTATTTGATAACATGATTCAACTTATTATTATGCTCTTTTTAAATTTAATTCAGTCATAAAAAACAATATTTAAGTGGAACATGATCGTATTTTAGATATTCATAGATCATGTGATTGGAAGAAGAATAAGAAGAATATGAATTTTAGGAGGAGGAAGAAGAAGAGTTAGGATTTAAATTTTTCTAACCTAAATTTCAACCATGAGACACTTAAACTATTTCCATCTCTAATTCCATCAAATTGGAAAATAATTAATCATTTTTGTGTATGAAATACTACCATGTCACGAATTGATGTAATTTTTTGTCCATCATCATCTCTCATGACTGGTTATAATGGTAAAATTAAGACTTATATACGATATTTATGAACTACTTATAATTATTAAAAGATAATGTTGTTTACATTCTAAGATTTATATGCATAGAAAAATGTTAAAGTCATTCATACATATGTTTGAATTATCACCTCCACGAAGCGTTGCGATTAATTTTTCATCATTGCATCACATAGATGATATATGTATATAAGTATATTTAAATTATTAATATGATAATAATTATATTATTATTATTCTGAAAAGATTAGATTATGCTTAAATTCTTTATATAATGATCATTGACAAATTTAAACGTTACTCATGCATATGTACGACGTACCGTCTCAATGATTTCAATATGATTCATTTTTCATAAAATTATTTATTGGATTATCAGTAAGTATAATTATTTTCAAAAAATGATAATTATTTTATGGTTATCCTTATAGAGATGGTGTAATGATGAACACTTTGACCATATTCTACCGACTGAAGTATTTTTTGACATGTGAACCGAATATCATCAAAACATCCAAAATGATCTTAAACTATTATAAGATGATAATAAGTTAAATAAAAGGAAAAATAAATTTGAAAAAGGTTCTTAAGAAATTTTAAATTAACCTAGATTTATTATTCAAGAATATAAATAGTTTATGTGATGAGTCAAACTCAAGTTTAAGGAATTTATTTTAAAGTTCATCTTTTAAAATTACTTCATCAATTATTTTTATAAAGTCAAAAAGAATTTTATTTTTAACTTTTATAGAATGAATGAATTTTCCCACCTTTATGAAAATTTAATGCTTTAATTTTTCCTTTATTTTTTTAAATAGTTAGTTTCAATTAATTTGTTTTAATTATTATATGTGCAGTGTTTATATTTTGAAAGTTTCATTTTTCTAAATACAAGTTATTTTAATATCATAAATTATTTTTCAAATGGGTATAAAAGTGTTTTCAAGGGTTTTATTGATGATATAGTCCTTATAAAATTTTTATGGTTGGTTTATCCAATTATATCTCAATATATGATGGGTTGAGCCCCATTATATCTCAATATATGATGGGTTAAGCCCCATTATAATTCAAGATATGAAAAGGGAACCCCATTATAGCTCTCTAATGCATTGCGTACTTTGGAGATGGAAATCGATAATAGGTTTATTCCTTTTGCAAGAGTTGTGTAATGTTTTTATGATTATGATTTCCCAAGGAACCTAGATAAATTTTATATATTTGAATATGAATTTCTTTGGAAATAGTTTTATTTAAAAAAATGCAAGATAATAATCTTTTTGAAAAATAAAATCATTATTTTTAGGGTAAACAGGTATGTTTTTAAGAAAATGATTTTGGGTTTTCACTGGACTAATAGTTTCCTTCCTTTTATGTCCCATCCTAGATTTTAGTGCTCATACTATGCTTTAATTTTTTTTAAAATTATTAAATATTGGTAAGGATAAAGAATATGTCAGGACGAAATTAGTGGAGATGGGTTATGAAAAGAAATCATGTTTAATTTTAAAAGGGTTTCCATTGTTTTAAATAATGGATATTAAATAAAAGTGTCAACTTATAATATATGTTTTTACTATGTAAGTGTTTTTACTAATTATATAAAATCTAAACCTAAATGATATTTGGGAATAAAAATTTATTCCAAGTTTTAAAATTACTAGAATATGTAATGATTAAGGTTGGGTCCTCACATTTGGTATCATAGTAGGGTTTAGATAACTTTGGAAATTAGGAATTTTTTCTTAAGAGTTATTGATATTATAATGGGTTTATAATTTCCAAGTTTATCATAAGTTCAGTGTTTTAGAAAAACCTTTTGAGGCTTTATGTTATGAAATTTTAAGGTGATCAATGATTTTTTTGAGACATTCCTTTTTGATGTAATTATAGGTTATTACATGTTTGGATGCAAAATTAATGGAAAGATAAACCTCTGAGGTTTAAACATATTAATCTTATTTAGAGTATGTTTATCACATTACAGAAATTTTATGAGGATTATATTAATATATATATTTTGAAAAATAAAAACCCACAGATCGTATGACAACATGACGCTTCAAGAAAGGCCGCATGAATTTAACCCACAACCGAAGGGAGAAAAGGGTGCATCATCAACCAGTAACCAATATAAAGTCATAGTTTTTATAATTTTTATTTAAAATATTATAAGTATAATGAATAAGTTTATTTTGGGAATGTAATTGTTATCATATATATAACTATGGTATTGGAAAATGATTTTTGATTAAGTGATTAATGTTATTTTAGAAGATGTATTCTATTTTTGTTACCCTATATGATCAAAGTAAACAGAATACTATGAGATTTTATTTTAGGAATAAAGGTTGAATTATATATTTGAAGAATCTATTATTTCATTGTAGATACATGGTGATTCATGAAATGGTTAGCATATGTTGAATATTACTAAGGCAATTACTTTTTGGTATAAGACTTCAAAATTAATTGATTTTATTCAGAGATAAATGTTCAAATATATATTAGAAGAATATTTCATCATATTATTCTAAATATTTGTTTTCAATCTTATTATAGATATTTTTTGAGTAATTTTATGGATAGTTGAATGATCTATGTTGAACTTTGGGAATTACTATTGAATTTTTGAGGCTAAAAGTAGTTTTTATTCATTTATAGGTATATTATTTTTAAATATTTTATTATATTATCCTAAAATTTTTGGTTTTCAAAATGTTTCAAGACCAAAGAAATAGGTAGTTAATATTTAAGGATTATATGATTTTATAGAAGTTTATTCTAGTGATTCAGGATGGAAAAAATCATCATGAATACTCATCATTTTGGAGAAAAAGATGAGTTTATGGTGGAAATTTATTAACAAATGAAACTATAATTTTAATTAAAGTACCTATCCTTATCTTATTATTATATATTTTAATGTAATATCTCAACTATGGGAAAAATTATCTTGAAATAAAATCATTATCTATTTACTTTTCTTACTAATAAAATAATAACCTTTTACCCCATCATAGATTTATAGTTTTGTGATTGTTTAATTTATCATTACCATGTTCTCTATCACTTCAATTAGAACATGATAGTTAGTTTTCTCTTCTATTTACACATTTCCCTTTATGTAATCATAGTATGTGTTATCTCAAGTGACCTTCATACTTTATATTCCTTCTTTTCAAATGGTAGTTTTATTGACCCTTTTTCTGATGTGGTATTTTAAAAAAATCTATTTTGAAAATTCAAACCCTAGTCAATAGCCTGAGTTTATAATTGAAGGTAAGGAATTCAAAAAATGGGGTAGAATTTAACATCCCATTTAATAAAGAGAAATACTATATTTGAATATGTAAAAGATATATAACACCATGATTAAATGAATAATGGTATCTTATTATTTAAATTTGACCAACATAACCTAGAAAATAAATTAGTGGGAATGAATATTTTTAATTTAATTATAATATATTTAATGATATTACCCAATTATAATTTTTTAATTAATTATTTATAAATAAGTATTAGATTTTTATAAAAGTCATTTTATTCATCAAAAAATACATTTTCATCAAAAATAAATTTTATTTATTTTTATGTAAATATATAAAAATTTATTTCTTAAGATTTTAGAAAATTTATTTGGTAAAATTAAATTCATTTTTAAAATCATCACATCAAAATTTTATTGTGGTGAATTTTTTTTAATTTTATAAAAGGTTTGATTTTTAATGAATAGTGAAAAATAATAATTTTTATTCGAATTATATTTTTCAAAGTATTTAGAAAGAAAAATTATGTTTTGAAATAGTTTTAAATTTTCAATAGTTCATTTTTATATTAATATTTCCAATTATTAAATGTATTTTATACTCAAATTTAGTATAAAAATACATTATGTTTAAAACAACATTTTTTTTGAAAAATTTCTTTTCATTACATTTTGAGGATTTAATTTTTAATTAAATTCCAATTCATTTGTGCTGGGTATTTTCAAAAATGGATTCAATATTTGGAATCATTTAGTCCAAATTTAGTAAAATTTTCGCTTTTATTTTTGGGAAATATGAATAATAAATTTAGTATTATTTGTTACCTTTATAAAGGGTAAATTGAGTAATTTAAGTTAAAAATAAAATGACAAGGAATGTAAATTGACCCTAAAACCTGGAAAAATATTATTTAATGAAGTTAATTAGACCCTTAAAACCTAACTATTTAAATTTAAAATTATAATGGACACTTTTCCATTAATATTACTTATATATTATTTAAATAAGATAATGTCAGAAAATGTCACTTTGTTTTTTATAAATATCAATTTTGTGTGGAAATGAGAAATAAGGTAGGTTATAAACAAAAATAATCATCCAATTTTAACTTAATAACCATTTTTCATGATATAAATTTGTTTATGAATTTTGTGGAAACTTGGATGAGGTTATGATGTTTATAATATTTTATTTAATGAAAAGTCAATGATATCACATTCATGTTTTTAATGACTCTCTCATCTTTAAAATATGATTATCCAGAATATAATTTTTATTTTAAATAGTAATTTGAAAGAAAAAATATTTATCTAAATCATGGTATTTTATTGAAAATTTTTAGTAAAGAAATAATGATTTTAAACACTCACACAAAACTTATGTAGTAATTATTCCCCCCAAAGTCCATCCACAAGGTAAGCTTCTGAAAAGTTATTATATAAAAGAAAAGTATATAGAAGAGGCAGACATGGTTAAACAAAGGGAATTTCCCTCATCCGTCAAGCACAGTGTTATATATCATAAAAATAAATATCAATCCTATAATATGAGTAATTAGTAGTTTTCCATTTAGATTGAGACTTACCATAATTGATAATATTAAGAAGATCAGAATTGAACTTTCCCCAGATCTTAGAATATTGGGTAGACATAGTGTGAGGTGTGTTAGTATAGTATTTCCTCTTCCTTCTCTTCGAGGGGGAGGAGTGAAATCATCAGCCTTCCCTTTTACATAAATAAGAGCATCATTGAAAGTGACAGGACCACCACCACCCACAACATTCCCTTCCATCTCAGAGATGTCACCTCTTTCCCAGATATCCTTGAAGCGTTCAAAAGATTTTGGACAACAATTATTTCATTAATTGAAATATCAAATAATTTTTATTAAAAATATTAAAATAAATATAAATTGAGAAAATTAATTTCATACATGGATTTTATAGATTAATTTTACATGATAATGTTTAATAAAAATATTTTTTTTCAAAGTTATCTTGTCATTTTGATATTTTTAAAAACCAATGTAATGAATAGTGTCAAAATTGAAATTCATGATATTTTAGAATAAATAATTTTTTATTAAATTACATAATATTTTAAAAAATATAAAATTAGAAAATGTAATTAGGATAAGGTTTAACATGTAGTAAAAACATGCATAATTTCCATTGTATGAATGGATTTCAACCTATAATAATTCTTTTTTTTAAATAAATATATTTTTGATCATTTTAGAATAGAAACCAAGTTTATATTAATTTAATATTTTCAGAAATTCCAAGAGTTCCCCTCCCATCACTTATAAAATGGGAACCTCTTAATTTAATTTAAACTCACTTTAAAACCATTTTTATTCAGAAAATAACTAATTAATTACCTTTATATAATCATTATAATTATTCCATATTTATTTTTTAGTCATAACACAATTATTAGTGGTCTTAAGGTGTTATGTAAAGGAAATTATCTGAGGAAGAGGTATCATTTATAGTCAAGAATTTCTATGTTTTTAAACTTACACATCCATAAAACTTTATTCAACCCTGATAAAATAATAAATATAGTATTATACATATAGATATATTTTATTATGTTACTGGTGTGAATTATATACATATCTAATTCCATCAAATGAGAAAACAATTAATCGTCAGTGTGTACAGAGGACTACCACCTTGGTAATTGATGCAATTCATTTTCCATCCCTGTCACTCAATAATTGTTATAATTATTGAATTATGGATTATATATGATATTAATGACATATTAATCATTATTAAAACATAATATATCAATTATGTTCTTACATTTCCATGCACAAAAAAATGATAACGTCGTTTGTGAATATGTGTGAATTATCTCATCTACGAAGCGATGCAATTATTTTTTCATCACCACATCATCTAGATGATATATATAAGTATATTTAAATTTCTAATATTGTAGTAATAATAATATTATTATCATTCTATAAATATAATAATACACTTGGCTTTTTTTTTCTTTTGATCGTTGAAAAATGGAAACATTACTCATGCGTACATATGACCAATCTTGTCCATAATTGTAACATAATTAATTTTTCATAATAATATATAATGAAAGAATTTATGAGTATAATTGATATATAAAATAATAATTATGTTATGATCATCATTATAGAGATGATGTAATAATGACCACTTTGACCGTAGTCTATCGATCAAATTCATTTTGGACCAATGAAATAAATATCATCAAAACATCCAATGTGAACAAAAACTGTTATAACATGATAATAAGTGAAATAAATGGAAAAATCAACACGAAAATTTTCATAATAAAGTTTAAATTAACCTATTTTTATTATTCATGAATTTAAATATTATACAAGAGGAGTCACACTCAAGGTAAGGGGATTTATTTTGAAGACCGTATTTAAAAGTTCATTCATAAACTCTTTTTACAATGTTAAATGGAATGTTAATTTTACATTATATGACATGAATTTATTTTAATCCCTTCATAATTATTTAATGATTTAATGTTTCCTTTCTAAGTTTATACAGTTATTTTCAAAGAATATTTTTTAATTATTACGTGATCAATGCTTATATTTTAAAAGCCATTTTTTACAAAAAAAGGAATTTTGATATCAAAATGTGTTTTTTAACATGAGTCTAAAAGAACTTTCAAGGGTTTTATTTATGATGTGGTACTTGGAAATTGTGTATGATGGGTTGATCCCATTATAGCCCAATATATTATGGGTTTATCTTCATTATAGATCAATATATGATGGGTTGATCTCAATTATTTCTCAAGATATGATGGGCGGGCCCGATTATAGCTCTCTAATGCATTGGGTACTCCGGAGAAAGAAGTCAGCCACATGGTTATTCTATTTGTAAGGGTTTTGTAAGGCTTTTATGATGATGATGTACTAAGGGACCTGTATGAATTTTTATATGTTTGAAAATGAGTTTTTTATGGAAATTAATTGATTTTTTAAAAAGGTAAGATAAAGATATTTTTGAAAAATAAAATGATTCGTTTTTTAGGGTAAAAAGGTATGTTTTTTAGAAAAAATTCTTATTTATTTTCATTGGACTAACATTTTCCTTTGTTTTATGTCCCTTATTGAGATTTTTGTGCTCATACCATGATTTAAAATGTTTTTTAAAGTTCTTAAATACTAGAAAGAACAATAAAGATGTCAACATGAATGTAATGAATATTTTTCATGAAAGGGAATCATATTTTATTATAAAAGGGTTTACTTTGGTAAAACAAAAGGATACTGAATATAGGTTTCCACATGTAATGTTTGGGTTTAGTATGTAAGTGTTTTTATTGATTTTATAAAACTATAAACTTAAAATATAATTGGAAAAATAAAATAATTTTTAGTTTTAAAATAACTAAAATATGTAATGATTATGGGTGGGTCCTTAGAAAAAGCAAGTTAATTTTCAATAGAAAGTTAAGGTCATCAAAACCATAAATATGTGATGATCAAAAAGTCCACCAATTCATCAAAAGTTAAGGTACCAGGATAAATTTTTTGTTTCAAGATACTTTTTCTAGACTTGCGGATTTATATTACCATCTATAATAATAGAATATGGAAATATACTTACTTTATTACTAGGATTTCATCATTTAATCAATTTCCACTACAATATTATCTTTTTATTTAAATAATGAATATTTAGGATGAATTTATAATTACAGAAGCAATAACACAAACTTTTAAATGACTATATAATCCTAAAAAGAATAAAAATATATCCCTCCCATATTTATAGATTAACCAAAATGAAAATTGTTTAAACATGGTAAGATAATTCTCAAAATGAGTAAAACTTGATGTGATACATTAATCTTCCAAATTAAATAACAATACTAAATGATAAAAGTAAATCATTCCATAAATAACTATCCTTAAATTTTTTCAATCATTTTTCGACTATGTTTGAAACCCAAAATATTAGAATGATATGATCATATATTATTCTAAGATTAATAATAAATTATTCATAAAATGAAATCCCATATGATTCAAAAATAAACATAATATTTAACTAAAAAAATATCATATTAAATAGGCATATTGTAGTCCAGTGGTAAAAGCTACACCCTTATCTCCCTTTGGTTGTGGGTTCATGCCCTTTGGCCTATCTAGATGTGATATATTTTCACCTGACCTTTTGGTTTTCCTTTTTTTCATTAAACATGAAAATAATTCATCCCAAAATAATAATTTATGTTGATTTTAGGGGTTAAAAATAACCAAAACCAATTAAATGTATCCCAAAATGTCATTAATAACCTCAAAATTTCCACTACATAAAATACCTAAAAGCGTGTCTAAGACTTTGAACTTATGATGAAACTTAATCTTAGAGACCTGTGATAGTATACATAATTCTTAAAATAAAATCAAATGAAAGAATATTAATATCCAAAGTTATCTAAACATTTCATATTATACCAACTATAAAATATCTCCCTTAAACATCACATGATATTTAGTTTTATTGAAGATATTACTTTCTTTCAATTTTCGGATCTTTTTAGTCATATAGTTTTAGAAAATGTTTCAATAATTCATACATAAAAACCATGAAATATAAAGTGGAAAATTTCAATTTGTATCCATTTTTACCATAATATAATTTTTTTAAAAATGAATCATGATTTTATTTTTGGGAAAATATCAATGAATTTTGACTTGACTTTTTCCTTTCCTTTAACCATCCTTAAAACCTAATAAGGATGGGAACAAAATATTGGTAAGGTATATAAAAATAAATGAAAAGTTTAGTTTAGTAAAAAAATTTAAACCCATGAAATATTTAACTTGAAATCAATGTTATTTGATTAAAAGAAATAATAAATTTCATAATAAAAACTCGCACACATTTTTCTCAAAGAAATCATTTAAATCCCATAAAAAGAAATTAAAAATATTTTTTTATCACTTAGAGCAAAAAATTCACAAAGCCCTTTCAGAACACTTTTAATTATAGTGATCATATGCATGGATTCCAATATAATCCTTACCCAATGAATTAGTGAGCTATAATGGTTCTCACCCTTCATATAATCTATATTGGGCTCACCCATCAGATATAATGGGGCTCAACCCTTTGTATATGCTATATTGGGCTCACCCATTTTTCATGAGTAATAATTGGGCTCAACCCTTCATATAAACCATACCGGGCTCACTCATGAGATATAATGGGGATCAATCCTTTATATAATATATATTTAGCTCATCTATTACATATAACGATCAAGTGTCATATCATGAATAAAAAATTTTCAATATAAAACCTTTTGAAAACCTCTTTTAAACTCATATGAAAAACACTTTCAGATAAAAATACTAGTTTCTTTTAAAAGACCATTTTCAATAAAAAATAGTTTCTTTTTAAAAAGAATTTCAATAAAAAAATACCTAATGAATAAAAAGTGTTTTTATTTAAAGAAAATATTAATTATTTTAAAGTAAACTAAAAATAAAATAATGTTCATGAGGGTTGATTTTTTTTGTTGTTGTGTATATTAAGAATAGAAAATTCTTTTTTTTGTCAAAAGGTTCAATATAAAACACCTAAAAAGATTCCTTTTGAAAAAAAATGTGAAACTAAAGGAAAAAGACATAAAACTTAATTTATAAATATTTTGGTTTCATATAAAATCTTTCATAAAATAACTATAAAACATGGACATTGAAGTGAAATAGTTTGAAGGAAAAACATAATAAATTTATTTCTTTAATATAAAAGTTCTTTATCACAAGGGAAACACTAGAAAGATAATTCCAATAAAATAATTAAATTTATAAAAATTAAATACCTTGAAAATATAGAAATTCCTGATTTATGTCAAAGGGGATGTATAGACACCATATAGTGGTGGTAGTCCACACGTCCACGATTGATGTTATCATTTCTTAGTGAGTGAAAAAAGTAAGAAATAAAATTATATTTTATATTTAAAAAATGATAAAATTTTCATTAATATCCTAAATATGTCATGTATATGACATATATTTTTTATTTTAACCCTTACTACCTTCCATGTAACGTGTTATTGACAAATGAATCGCATCGCCTTGTGAGATGGTAATCCACCGTACGCACGAGCGATGTTATCACATCCCTTACAGAATAGAAGGTAAACATGTTTATATGATATAACAAATGTATATGTATTATTATTTTATAAATTTAACATATATACATTATATCCATCATCATACACAACCACGGGATGTGGTAATGGAAAAAACAAATGATAACATTTCGTGAAGTGATATTTCACCACAAACACGAATGATGATTTTGTAACCCATTCTATGGAAGTGGGAAATGATTTAGGTTAATAAATTAACATAAAAAATATCATTATATGTAATATACTTATGTTTTTATATAATCATGGTTTAATAATAAATGAAGTTCGTGGAGAAATAAATAAAATAATGCTCATTGATGAACATTATCTCTTCTCCATGTATCCTCCTTTTTTTTGCACCAAAAGACTTAAAATATTTAATTTATTACCAATATAAGGATTATAGTTTGAGTAGATTGAAGTTGGGTGGTAATTTTTTCATGGTTTTGGCTGAGAGATAGGGCTTGGGAGGTGTGTACAAGTTAGAGGAGTGAGTTCCATTTTATAGCTGAAGAGGAGTGACATTTTTGTAAATACCCAAGTATTCATTATTGGGATGTCTCTATCACCTAATGTTCATCCAAAATTTAATTATTTTGTATGGGAGGGTTTATTTTTTTTACAAAAACCTCCAACACATAAAAATAAACACATTTTTTATCATTTTTTCTTAGTCGTTAAGTTTACTCAATTTTACCGTTTTAGTGTTTAACACGGTAACTTGTATCTTTTTATTTTCCCAGGAAATTTACCCATTAATACTATAATTAAAATGTGTTTTATTAAATAATTTATACCTATTTATTATAAATAGGAAATATAGTTCATTAAATAAACTTCATATGTGTGTATAAAATTTATTTTAATACAAATGCATGTATAGTGCGGAACCTTGTTTTAAAGTTAATTACAATAGTTAATTTAAACTATTCTCACATATAATTATGGAAAAAATTAATTTGAAACTATTTATTAATATAAATTATTATTATTCAAAATATGGAATCAATTTGGTCAAGTTAAACTCCCCAAAGTTCTAGGATTTAATTTGAAATTAATCATGCATAAGTGACGATACATCAGGTTTCTAAGAAGAGTATTTTTTTGAGGAGAAGATTATTCTATATGAAATTTTAGAATAATAATAATAATTATATAAAAATAAATTAAAATTTAATGATATATTATATATTAATTTAATTTAAAACATTCCCCATCTGAGATTATTTTAATTAATTAAAATGGAGAAACATTATGCATTTTAAAATGTTTTTTTGAAAAACCCATTTTTAAACCTAAAAACAACTTATACTAAAAACCTGAATATAGTTGATTAAAAGTAATTAATTTTATTAAATATAAATTAATAATAATTATATTTGTTTAAAACAAATTCAAAATATATTGGGACTTTTAATCTACTTTATTTATTGAAATGAAGAGGCCTTTTACAAAAATGGGTATTTTTCACTATTCACTAAAAAATCAATATTTTTTGAAAAGTCCCAAAATTTCTACCAATTTTTTTTTGTTATGTGGATTGAAAAAATTAATTTCATTTTATCAAATAAATATTCCAATTATTATAAAAATTTATTAAAATATTTTTTTTTCATGAAAAGCAATAAAAATCATTTTTGAAGAAAACACATTTTTAAAGAATAAAACCACTTTATTAAAAACTGACTGTTTATTTAATAAATATTTATCAATAATTTATATTGAGTATGAAATTTATATATATATATCATAAATTTTTTAATACTATCCATATTTCTCAATTAAACAGCTAGGTTATAACTATAATATATATGTTGGATCGTTTAAGTTCGATGCTGCATGTTGAATATGCTATCAAACATAAAAATATCAAGGTTTCATACCCCATAATCTATTTGAGATATTAAATTTACATAAAAAGAAATATATCACAAAGTCTATGGGAGTTACATTATCATCTAAGCACGTTGTTTAATGTCTTTTATGCTATAAAACATAACATTATTCTTTTAAAATCTCATGGTGTTGCACTAAATTATTTAAATTGTAATATAAGTGAATAATTATAAATTAAAACCAATTTAAAATATTATTTATCTTTTTAAATTATTTAAATTAAAAAACAATTTTCATTAAAAATCAGAATTTTCACTATTCATCAAAAAATGAAACTTTTCAGAAAAATCCAAAAAATTCACCTTAAGATAATTTTCAAAAAATGATTTAAAAAATATAGCTAACTTTTTAAAATAAAATTTTTAATACTGTGAAAAATTAATTTTATATTATGGGTGAAAATCATGACTAAACTATTTTATAGAAAATAATACAATTTTTAGAAAAAATTTCTTCTTATTTCAAATGATTTTTATTTTTATTTTTAATAAATAGACAAACAGTGAACATGTGTAGACCATATATCTTCATTATTTAGTTACTCCTATTCATATCTTCTAACTTAACTTCTTGGTTATACTATCAAGTTTTAAATAATAATCTTTTAATAGTTTATTATGTTTCATTTAAACCCAGTGTTGTGTGAATTGCATGCTATGAATGAGATTGAATTTATTTAAAAATAAATATATCATAAAGTATTTGGTGTTATATTCTCTTTTAATATTATTTTTGAATGTCATATACACTATCAAATATAATGCTCCAATTTTAAAATCTTAGAGCATTAAATTTACTCCACTTTTAATAAAATTTTCTTTCAATTTCAACTAGAACATGTAAATCAACTGTTTTAAAATTTGAAAATTCATTTCTTCAAAACTAAATCATATTTTTTTTATTAAAACTTAATTTTAAAATATGTAAAGAGAAATATGAATGTTTATCTAAAATAACACATAACTATGTAGGATAACATATGTGGAAAGTAAAGATATAGGTATTGAAGAAAAGCATAAATAATTATAGAGAGTGATGGTGATCATTTATCACAATAAAGTGAATGATCAATGGAAAGATAAGGACTTAAAAACCAGTGATTATTTTAAAGGTCATTTGATTTATCACATATGAATATAATAGAATAATTTTTTTATTTCAAGATACATTCCATAAAGTTTAGGTATTCTATTACTATATAAGAATATAAATAAATATAGTTACTTGATATGTTTCTATTTCATAAGCACAATTTCATCCTTTGGTTATTCTTATATGAATTTCAACTTCATCTTTTACTCAAACAAATGAATATCCAAAATAAATATTTATGACCGAACTACTAAAATTATCATTTAATATATCATAAAATCCATAAAAGAGTGATATGTATTTTTGAATATTTATAAATATTTTCCAAAAACGATATGGTTAGAACATGTTATCCAATATAATACATTAATATATAATCCTCAATACCAACAACAATAGTTTAACTTTAATATTTATCAATCAAACCATTTAAGTAAAAATAATGATATATTGATAAGAAAATCACATAGGCCAGTGGTAGGCACAACACCAATATCAGCATATGGTTATGGGTTGAAGCCCCACAACCTTGATAGATGCAAAAGGTTATCACCCAGTACGAGTGGTTTCCATTTTCTAAAACTATATTAATATAATTTCAATAATTATCTCTAAGTGTATTCCCCATAATTAACTCAACTTCAATATAAGATAAACACTAAAGTTTACCAATACCTTTTAACTTATTCCCACAAAATGTAAGGGAATTATTCCTTAAATAACATTTTCAAAAAAACATATACTAAACCAATGGGTTGTATTTCTATAATTTTTTCCAAAAAAATTCTTAATATTAGAAGATTCTCATCGAATAAAACCTAAAAAAGGGTTGTTTAAGACATTGAAATTATTAACAATATTAAAATAATAAACCCATGAGGGTATACATAAATCCTAAGATAACGAGGAAATATATTATTACAAAATTAACACAATCCTTAGATATTTGTTGATACTTATAACCAAAACACCATTGGTAGAACTAATTCTAAAAAATAATTCTGGAATCCCAATAAATTATTCAATCATTTATTTCAATATAGATAATTCCTTATTATATGAGTTAATATTTAAAAAGGAATTAAATAATATTATTCCCAGGTTCCCTACATTTAAGATAATGAACTATAAAAAAATCCCTATGATGAAATTTAATTTTTAAATTGCACTATCAATTTTTTCCTATAAAATTCATTTCTTTATTCATTTTTTCCACATATTAAACGTTTTCCCATTCCTTTGAATCACTTTTATTGGTGTATCTTTCCAAATTTCTTACATTAAATAAATTTATCCTTATTTTCTCCATGGTCTTCATCACTTGTGCTCTTTGGAAACTCCATCAATCATTCTTTGGTGAGTTTAATAGTTGGATAAAGTATAGATTGTTAATAATATTTCAGGTAAGATGATTAGGAATAATCATTTTATCTTTCAATCCAATCATCATCACATTTGGTTTATCATACTCACCACATTGTCCATTATATTTAATGTCAACATGATTCCTTCTGGTTCCATCAATTGACTAAAATAAAAAATCATTGTGTGAGAAACAATAATCATAATGGAAAACTAAATAATCATAAAGAATCATTTATAGGGCATATAAATCATGACATATTATTTCCAATCTAAGACATCTTAGGTTTAACCTAAGTTATTAATTGTTATCATCTATTCAAATCCTACATAATGGTTTGTATAGAAAATGTGAATTATCCAAATCATATCTCCTGGGAGTGTCAAACTAGGTGTATAGAAATGACCATTGTCATGTATTAGTTAACACTCGAGTCAAGCCTAATTCACCTTTTTTAGAGTAATTACCCCTATGTTCATCTGTTATAAAAACCCCATCCACTTGTAGTATCCATACATGTATTTATTTCTTAGAAAAACAACATAATTACTACATTATATAACCTTAAGATATTTTTCTATATTTATCCTCAACATATATCATATTTTTATGTTCCCTAATATATGATTTAATAATTCTTGTTTCCAATGTTTCTATGAAACTTCCTCTAATACCAACTATAATGACCTCGACCCTAGTAGATAGGAGCTGGTGTCCACATTAGTTTATTGGTATAACATACAAGGAATCACATCCCAAGGGATAGAATAGTTTATGTGTCTTTATAAGATAGATATATACATGATTTCTATATTATAATTGAATACAAAAATTACAACATAATTTTACTAATGAGAATATCAAATTTTCCTCTATAATATCCTTGTATATCATTCATAGTACATTTACTAGATTCATTAGATCGGAAACCAAAACAAGGGTGATCTCAAATGCTTAGTAAGGTTTATGTACACCAGAAGATATCATGAACCAATAAGCATAATAAAAATATAAAGGTAAATAACTAAAAGCACATTCCATTTGAAGAATTTTACTATCATAATTAGATAAGGCATAATCAATATAGAAGGATAAATATTTGAAAAAACATTCCATTTAATCAATAACATGACTATCGTGATTATATAAAGAACAATAAATATGAAAAGTAAAATATCTGAACACACATTCCATTTTATCAATTACTTTACTATCATGATAAGATAAGGAATAGTCTCTATGGACTTGTAAATATTAGAAAACACATTCCATTTAATAAATTATCTGAGAATAAAATTCTTCTATAGATAATATCATTTGAAAAATCTCATGGATAATAATAAGAGAATTCTTAATTATGGAAATTATTAATTATTAGATTTAATTATCTTAGGCATTATGATACCTATACACTCAAGGCCTTTCAAAAGATATTTTAAAACAAATTCGTATATATCACCAGAAACTGATTTAACTAAGGCTATCCAACTGATTCATCTCATGACACTATCAATGCATAAAAGGGATATATATAACTAGGCCCCACCCATATCATCATGTCCAAAACATTTCTTAAATATAAAATAATCTATTAAACTCATAAACAATATGTCTTATCAATAAGTTTCAATATCATGTATGGAATAAAAATTAACAATAATTTCACTACTTAATCATATATATTTCAATGTAAAATACCATATGAATAAATGAAATTTAGTTTAAGTAATATCTATATCTATGATAATAAATATGTATATTTAGGGGACATATAATGTCTATTGATAACATTAAAGTAAATATTTCTATTGAATTTTAATGATGACAAAAAATAATCAAGATAAAGAATGTGATAACATTCCCTAGTCAAATTGATCATAAAATATCCATTTAAATAATAATTATGGTATTAATAAAACATTTACCTAGTGGATCATAAGTACATTAAATAATTTATATTATTATTGAAATGAAATATCATACAATATTTATTAAAAAATTTGTTAAGGAAAATAATTTACTCACTTTGAAAAAAAATTTAAAAGTAAAAGTTCACAAAATATTTTTGCTAGAATTTTCTTTGAATAAAACATTTAAAAATATAAAGTAATATAAAAAATATTTGGTGTTAATTGTGATAGGAAATTCTATACTTCCCATACACATTAATATAAATATTCTTTTAGAATTTTTAGTAAAATACAAATAGGCCTTGTTTGAGAAATAACATAAATATTACTTCCATAAAATTTGGTAAAAAGTCATAAATGGGTAAAAATTTCTTTAATAAATCATTTGGAAAATTTTAAAAACATTTTTAAAAGAATTTTTGGAAAACACAGTTTGGGAAGGAAATGGGTTTTCAACCAAAGAGAGAAATAAAATCAGAGTTTATTAAAAAAACTTTATCTACAATTTTAAGTACCAAATAGTGTAATATGGTATTATTACATGAAAAATTCATGAAAAAATAGAACAAAATAAAATTATATGGGTTTTCGAGATAATTATCAAAAAATTTACTTTAATTAAAATTCATGCGTAAATAATCCCGATTAAAATGAGATTGTGAAATAAACCTATACAATGATCATAACATTGAAGTGAGAATTAATTAATGGATCAATTATTTGTATGAAATGGAAATACACAAAAAAAATTAAAATAAAACATATTATATTCAAAAGTATTTACACATATAATCTAATAATGTTAAAGATAATTAAAGAAGTAATATAACCCAATTAAAGGAAATGGGGTTATGAAATTCATTACCACTTGTAATTTTTAATTTAAATAAACTTAGATAAAACAATTAAAATTAAGACTTAAAATACCATGAATTATTATTTATTCATGATTTAAATGAAAAATTGGAATTATATACACTATATAAAAGAAATTCTGTGCATACAATTATGACATGCCTTAATGAATGGAAATTTAGATGAATTCTCTTACCTCAAGATTTATTTTGGTTAAACAAGATCTAATATCATTAATAACGGTTTTAATAATTTTATTAATTTATTACAGAACCATATTCATATTTATAATATCATACATTATCCCTTTATAACATATTATAATCAATTTGTTAATAATATTGCATTATTTTCCCTATTTCTGGTGTTAATTGCCTTGTTTTCTCATGCATTTTGTATCATGAAAGTTCTAGTTCATGCACGTATTATATAGTTCCATAATTTAAATAATGATATTAATTTTATAGATATAATTTTTATTCATTAGATTAATTTTTATAATCATTATTAAAATTTGAACATCAAGATTGGATCACATCGCATCGTAGAGACGATAGGTCATACGTACACCCACATGATGTTTCCATTTTCTTAATGGGTAAAAGGGTAAAGAATTGGGTGAAATATTAATTTTACATAATAAATAAAACTTCATATATATGAAATATATTAACTAAATTTTTCCGTAATACATTCTATATAAATCATAAGTGAAAATTGAATCTCATCACTTTGCGAGGGGGTAGCCCACCTTACACACGATCGACATTGTCGTATTTTAAATGAAATGGAAAGAAAGAATTTATATGTGAAATAAAAAAATAAATAGGTATAATAAGATCATAAATTTAATATATATGTTTAGAAACCATTATTATATCCATCCTTGAAAGGTGCTGATAGAAAAAAAAATTACATTTGTTCACGAGGCAGTAGTCCACTATATAAATGATTGATGGTTTCATTTCACATTTGAAAGAAGAGGAGATGGATAGATGTCATTAAAATCACATAGTAACATATAATTAAATGGATTATTTTGAGGTTATTATATAATCATGGTTTAATAATATTTTCAGGAGGTATAATAAAAAACAAAATAAAAACACCATTTTAAGAACACTACCTTTTCTTTAAACAAATTATTTTATTTTGAACCAAAATCATTATAAAGTTGTATTTATGATAAAACCAAGGTATCTAAGATGTTGTTAGGGAAGCAAGAAAGTTATTTGGGTATTTATTGTCTGAAAAAAATTTCATTGGAAGTGTAAATTGTGGGAAATAGGAGGTGTCTTTTATAAGTGGGGGAGAGGACACACATTTAATTTTGAAAATGAATCGATGAAAACAATATTTTTATCATTAAAAAATCACAAAAAATGGGTCATTATAAAAAAAAGAATATATAAGGTCACAATATGTCCATAAAATTGGTTATGTACGATTTCTAATTCATTTAAATACTTATCATCTTAGCTCAACCCCCGATAAACCCATTTTTACATTAACCACTGTAATTAGTTTTTTTTATAAATTTCATTATCCATTATAGAGGAAAAAGTTGACATTATTAGATAATTTAAATTATTATTATTAAAAATATAAAATCCATTTTTACATATTCAATTCCCTAACTGTTATAATCCAATTTTAAATTATACCTGTAGACGCGATGAAGAAGCGAGTTTCTAAGGAGACAATTCTCATATGTATAAAAGGTTTTAATATCAACATTTTATATAAAATTCATTCCATTGACCAAAAATAGTTAAATTTTAATATATGTGAACTAATTTTAATTAAAAACAAATTTAAAATATAATTTAAATGTGAAAATTATTAAAAAGGAACTTTTCAATAAAAATAAGTATTATTAACTATTTATCAACAAATGAATATTTTCAAAAAATACCAAAACTTCACACTAAGATAATTTTGATATTATTATTTAAAATATGAATTTATTTTTTTAAAATTAATTTCCTAAAATATTTAAAAATAAATTTTAAATTGTGTTCACAAAGTTTGACTAAACCACCTTTTAGAAAAATTAAAGCTATTCAAAAAACCCTTATTTTTCATTCAAATGATTTTTTATTTATTTTTAATCAATATATAACAAATGAACATTTCTAAACAATATATTTTCCTAAATTAGTTAATCATGTTAATACTTTACAAATTAATGTCTAGTTTATAATCGTTATATTTTAAATAATAAAATTATAATAGAGTATTTTGTTTCATTTAAAACCAGTGTTTTATGCATTGCCAGCGATCAAAGAGATTGAATTTATTTAAAAATAAATATATCATTAAGTCATATGGTGTTTAATTTTATTATAATATTTGTGTTTTGTGTTATATACACTATCAAAAATGATGTTCCTATTTTAAAATCTCAAGGTGTTACAATTGTTGATGAAGATTTTCTCCTCTGTGGATATGATGAAGTTTTACTCCCATTTCTTGAACTTTATCCCTTTAAAATAATTTTTTTATTTTTCTTTTAAATTTTACATTCCCATAAACATTATACTTTTTCCCAATTTTTATTTAGAAAAAACCCTTATAAACCACAGGGTTTTTAAATATCTGATACAAAACACGTATAAAATAATCAAATTGATCATAAAAATATGGATTTGAAAATTTGTACAAGATATTTTTAAAAACAGTAAAAAAATATTTTCGAAAACAATTATGATTTTAAAAGGGAATATTAATTCAATAATATAAAAGGAAAAAATTAAAAGAACACCATTTCTAACTCCCATTAATAATATTAAAACATTCTAAAGAAATGGGTTTTTTGATGTCATTAACAAATTGAAGTTATCTACTAATATATTATAACATGAAATATTTTTTTTTAAAGTAGTCCCTAAAAATGTGATATAATATATTAATTTTCTTTGTGAGTTCTTGCTGAAAATTATTTCTAGGTATTCTTATAGTGCTTAAACAATCAATGTTAGTTGGAACATGGTGAAATGTTATACTAAATCTAAGATATTTTTCTTTATCTGTATAATTTGTGTTTAAAAATTCACTATAGAAATATATTATTCTTTATCTATAGAAATATATATCAAATTATTATTTTTAATACTTTGTAAAATTAAGGAATGTCTAAGAAGTTTAAAAGTTCCACTTGTACTTTTCTTATCTAGTTTACATCCCCCAAAAGTATCGATAAAAAACCCTAAAAGATTATAGGTGGTTTCATTAGGATAAAATTAACCATTATTTTTAGGAAATTTTAAAATATTAAAAATCAATTTAAGATCATTTAAATGAGATTCTTTAGGATTGACTTAAAAATAATTGAAAAGAAAAATACCAAACAAAAATTCTTTCTAAGTCATAATAAGGTAAAGAAGACTCTTAATCACACTTTAATAAATCATATTATCAAATAGTTTACTGGATTAATCCAATTTCATATTAAATGACATAATCATAGGTGTGTTAATTTCCTAATATTTATGCATGATTTTTTTTAATGAAACCTTAGTGTTTTATATTTTTCTTAAAAAAACATCCATCTATATTTTGAGGTATATAAAAATTAATAAAGAATTTTAAATCACCCATAAAACACAGTTCAATCTACATTATCATAATATTTGAGAATTCATAACCAATAATCTCATTTTTTATCCAAATATTATGTCATCAATATATATATAATTAAAATATCATTTGAAACATTTTCTTCTAGAAATAAGGTAAAATCCTCATTTCCCATTTTAATATAATTTGATAAATGAAAATATGAAAATTTTTTACACCAATATAGGGAGGTTGTTTTAATAAATATAATTCCTTGGTTAAAATGAAAATGAAAATGGGAAATTCTGGGTTTTTAAAACCTTGTGTCTTTTCAACAAAAACCTTTTCATAAATAAAACTATTCAAAAAATAACATTTAACATCCATTTGAAAAAGTTTTTTATTTATATGATTAGTGAATTCCAAAAATATTCTAATAGATTCTATCCAATAAATGTAATAGAAGGTTTTATCATAATAATATACTTCTTCTTGATTACAACCTTTGGTTATGAGTCCAGATTTTTTACGTGTGATGTTACCTTATTTATCTAATCTATTTATAAAAAAATATTTTCTATTAATAATGGGATGATTGTTATATACTTCAACAAGATTCCAAACATTATTTTTATGCAACTGGATTATTAATTAATGCATAAAAAATACAATTTTAATCATTAATAACATCATCAAGGTTTTGAGGTTATATAAAAGAAATAAAAGAGTAAAGATCAACTTCATTTAAGACAAAACTTTTAGTATGAGTACCAGCTTATAGATTGTTGGTAAATTTTTCCATGGGATGGTATTTAGATTTTTAAAAGCTCTAGTTAGTGGATTGGGAGGATATTCATGTTTTATAGGCTCTTTAGGAAAAGATGAATCATTTAATATAAATTTTTTAAGGTTACCCATAACATCTTTGAATTGGGATAAATTCCTTGGATTATATTTTTCAAATTTGATATGAGAGTATTCTTTGATGATTTTGGTAAATTTATCTAAGACTCAGTAGGATTTACATAAGTTATAATACCCATAAATGATACGTTCAGTATACTCTAGATCAAATTTTACTGGGTTTTCATTAGTCTTAAGAATATAACATTAACATATAACCACTTTTATAAAACTAATTTAATAATTTTATTTTTTCAAAGTATATAAGGGGTATTTTTAGGATGGGTCTTATGAGATCCCAATTTATGATATAAAAAGAAGTATTTACCACCATAATCCAAATTTTTTGAGGGTGTTTTAAATTACTCAATGGGTATCTTGGGATATGAGGAATTGTTTATTTTAATATTTTGAAAACCTGTTTTAATTGAGGTGTTCTTGTTCTTGAAATATATGATTATAACCATATAAATTACATTTTAATCAAATTATTTGTTACCAAAATCCAATATGATTACTATAAATGTAAATTATTTTATCTCAATTTTCATTTTTTTCATCTTGGTAAATCTTATAATGTCTTTACAAGCCTTATTTTTGTGCTCCAAGTGAATATTGAATAATCATCAAGAATACCATTGAAATCTGATTTGTTTAGGATAATTTTATCTTGATTTGGTATAAAAAGATAAAGGTGAAAAAGATCATGTGATTTATAGGTTGAAATTTATTATTTAGGTTTAACATATATTTCATATTACTAACCAAATTAGAAGGTTTCATAAATAAATTATACTAAAAATTTAATTTTGGAAAATCTAAAACTTGATGATGTTATTTGAGATTAATGTGCATACTTGTGATACAATTACCAAGGAGTCGATACAAAATAAAAGACTCACTATCTTGAACTCTCAAACATTTAAAAATTTTATAAGAAAGATAGTTAAAATTAATAATAATAACATTTTGAAAATGAAAAGTGGTAAAAAATACTTTTCCTTCAAATTAAAATATCCGAAAGACTCATTTTTGAAGGATATTTTAAATCCATTGTAAAAAAATTGGACATTTCTTATAAAATTATCATTTAAAACATAAAAAATATAAAATCTTTTATAATATACTAATTGAGAAAACTGATTAAACTTATAATGATGATTTTACTTCATGGTTTATAATCTAAAGTTAAATACAATCCATCGAGTTTCTCATGGTGATTAAATTTAAAGGATTCAATAAAAATGTTTTCATATCATCCAATATCATGATACAATGTTTCTTTTTGGGGTTTACTCTTTAGACACATTTCTTTCAATATTTTGAAATCATTTTTTTTTCTGAGAATTTGGGTCCACAATGATATCTAATAATGATTATGGTACCCAAATTTTTTTGGATACATTTTTTGAGTTGTGATGTGGGATGGAATAATGATACATTTTGGTATAATAAATTTATAATATTTTCAATTATATTCATAAATTATGTGTTTATTTTTTTGAAAATAATAACAAAAAATGTTTAAAGAAACCCATTTTAAAGAAGTTATCTATTTGGATGAACTAACATTATTTGATAAAACAATTCCAAAATAATTACTCTTAATCCATTATAATCCCATTATTTTATTTCATTTTGTTTCTCTTTTATTTAATTTTTTTGATAGATTCTTTGAGATAATTAATATTCAATTATAACTCATTCACATTTTAGTTTTCATTCAAATTTTTCAATAATTTATATATATATAAATATATTGTATTGTTATTCAATTATTTTATTTAATAACCTGATTGTACTTATTTTTATGATCTCTTTTCATTTAAGTCAGTCATAAAAAACAATATTTATGTGGATCATGATCGTATTTTAGATCTTCATAGATCATGTGATTTAAATAAGTGGAGGAAAAATATGAATTTGAAGAGGAAGAAAAAGATTTAGGATTTACTTTTTTACTGACCAAAACTTCATCCACGAAACACTTGATAGCTTCATAACTTGATTCTATTAAAGACAAAGAGTCATAAATTTCACTCAAGGTTTATATCCCAAAGGCTTTTTTTGTTTTATTTTTATTCCCCCATTTTGTTTCTTATGATCAAAGGGAATTCTAGCCTTATGTGTCTCTTCATTTTTCATTCAATATAAGTTACTTATTTTTCACTTTGATCATTATCATTTTTGACATATTGGTATGATTTACTTCTTTTGATGAATTTATTCATCTTATTGGCTAGATGAGCACATTTATCACCATTGTATGAGTCATCAATTATTGGTGGAAAAAAATCATCTTTTCTCCTTGAATTATTTGGATTTTTTATCCGACTTTAAATTCATTATGATGTTATATGTAATGAGAGACATGATGATATCCTCGACTGGTATGTTCTTTATATCTTATGTTTTTTGGATTATTGTTAATTTTAATGCTCAAGTATCTGGTATTACCCAAATTATTTGCTTCAAAACTATTTCTTTAATAAGAGTATCACTAGAATAATTTATTCCATATAATAATTCAACAAGGCATGAAGAAATGTCAGTAATAAATTCATTAGGATTCATTATAAATCTTTAAACATATTTCATATTTATATCAAGTATAGTATCTTTGTCTTTATTTATTCCTTCATGATTAACATATAAGACTTTCTAGATTTCATGAGCATCTATTCATGTAGATATACTATTAAAATCGTTTTGGTATAAACCCCAATATTGGTCATTCATAGATTTACCATATAATTTAAAAGTATGGATATCATCAGGTGAACATTTTTCTTCTTTTTTACTAGTAAGAATATAACCATGCTTGAAAATTTTCTATACAGGATAAACAAAAAATCTGAAAAATGGTGACATACATGTCATCCCATAAATATTATTGGATCTATCCCAAAAATGGTGAATGACCAATATATTTCTCTTTAAAAGCACCATTAGTATAAGAATAATATGTGATTTTAAAAAATTTCTTTAAGTAATGATAAAAGATTTTGAAAAATAATTATGCTTCAAATAATTGAGAGAAATACCAAAGAAATAAATAAAAAATTCAGTTCATAATCCCTTTGATACAAAAAATATTTCATAGTTGGATAAAAGGGAAAAGGTTAAGGGAGTTAAATTCTTTTTAAATTTTTTTTTGAAACAATGATATAGAATAAAAGTGATTATCATGATAAAAATCAATTTATGTATAAAAATTCATAGTAAAGTGATCATAGTATAAATTAAAACAATAACTACAATGGAATATAATTTGAGAAAATAAAAAGGAACACATTGAAAAATCTGTTCGACAACAGCTCAATAATGTGTCCCTACGTACTCTCCCCTAAAGAATGCTTTATAGGGTTATATTTCTCCCTTAAATTTAATGATAATAATTAAACTAGAGATGTATGAAATCCTATGGGTTTAATATAAACATTGAAACCAAAGTATAAAGAAAACCCAAGGTTTTAATTGAAACCAAGAATATATAAAGCCTCACTATAAATGTGGCTAGCACCTAATAAGATGATGAATAAGGGAGAAACTTGTTTTTTAAAAATAGATGACATATAAATCAACTATATTTATAAGATATGAAGAATATAAATTATTAATAGAGAGGGGGGGAGAGAAGATAGAATAATATTCGTATGAAATACAATCAAGGGAGAAAAAGATCAATGAAAAAATGAGAATTAAAAAAGTTTAAAGAAGTTGAATCTTGGGGTCCTTTTACTACATTCAATTTTAATTTTACATGAAAATTTATTAAAATTGTTCCTGAGGTATTTATCAGGGATCTCTTAAGAGAAATTATTAGTTTTTTATGATCCAAGACTCCCTTCATATATATTTACAGCATTCATAGGTGTTCAAGGAGTCCTGTGTCAAGTAAATACATTAAATAGTAAATTAAAATCTTTTAGACCAGTATTTAATACCCTTATGAATGTCCTAGATCGAATCCACTGACTAGGAAAGTGATCCCACCATCTAGAAAGTGAGACTATTGCATCTTTCTATAATTTTGTTGACACCACTATTTGTCTGGTGAGCTCCACTGGCTAGCTTGTGGGCCTGATAGAGTTGTAACTACTCATATTTGTTTTATTAGCTAACCGGTGGTCTTCTATTGGATGGATAGTACTTTTAGAATCTGAGGACCATGGAATGAATCCCCCATGTTGCTTTTTATTCCCTTTCTCATTCCTTTAACTTCAGTTGAATATTTTCATGAACTATAATGTAAATACACTAAAAATAAAGTCTGTAAATACCTTAAGTGATTATGATCATAAAAAAAAGTTAGTGGTTCAACATATGAGTTCCTTTATAGTTTACTTTGAGTGAAATATTGGATAATATTCATTAATTATTGTGTAAGGAATGTAATTTTACAAGTAAAATTGATCCAAAATGGGAAAAATATGAATTTTGTTTCTAAAATCATTAAACCCAAGTATTTTATTTTCGGTTAATGAATCAATATGTATTTGGTGAGTGGAAATAAAATTATGATGATTATAAAATTATCATGTATTCAATTAATGTAACTGGATATCACACTTTAAAAATTATCCTTACCAATAAATTATTACCATTATTGAATTGAAATTTATTCCTAAAGACATGTTTCATTTATGATAAGTATGAAATATTATTCACAACACGTTGAAGAATATTTTAGAATAAGAAGAAATATTATAACCATGAAAAATATCATTTTAATATATGATTTGTGGAGTAAATACATTTGATTGGGTTGGAATTTTATTTGATAATTTTCTTAAAAAATGGTCAGTCATATACCAATATAGGACCACCTTAACCACATGTGGGACCTAGATAGTCATCCAAATGGGTGAAAGTCAACCTAGATATCCCATAGTAGTAGGTGATGAACTATATTACCCACATGGAACACCTGTATAGGCATCATGGTGTGATCATAAGTGAAAACACATGGAGGTTCTAGATCCACCACATAAGGGAATGGTGTGATGACATATATGTGGCTGTGTATTTAGTTTTGTTTTGGGAGTGGACCCCATGTTAATTGCATTTTTTAGCTAATGAAGAAAAGTTTCATATATAATGGATGACCATAAAGAACCAGTCCGATGTGGGGTAGTTTGAATGCTAGATGTTTTTTCTATCATTTAATGTTTCACAAAGAACAAGGGTTATTTGATCCAGTCCATCTAAACCGTTCAATTGATCCAGTGTTTCTATTATTGAACACAATGGTTACCTTTACATATGCTGGTCACAGTAATTTAAAGTGTGTGTGGACTGAATTACCTTTTTGTATTGTTTTTTAAGACCCTTACATGGATGAGGGAATAAGGTGGGTGACCATTAAACATCTTCAGTTATTACTATTATGTGAGGACTGTTCAAAGGAAAAGATAGATCATTTTTTATGTTGTGTGATGGAATCAAACATTTTAAGGATTCCAAAATGCCAAGATATTTATGAATTAAAAACATTAACTGACATGGAATATGAATCGGGATTCCAATATGAATAAGAAATGATAGAGTGGTGGTGGAGCATGCCTATAAAAGTAGAAGTAATGTAGAAGATAGAGGTTATTTTTTTTGAATACCCTTAAGGATCTCTTTCTCCAAAGTGAAATAGATAACTATAATACTTTTTTGTGAATAGGAAACACATTCTTGATATAGTGGTGTAGAGAATAGGGTTTCACATACACTACTTTTGATATTCATATATATTATTATGTAATATAGGTTAAGATACCAAGTGAATCACACATCCTCTGGTAAAAAAAAAAAGAACCCATGAAGGAGTTAAAGTTTTTAAAAAAAGAGATATCTTACACCACTAGGTTTCATGAAATCCATGTGTAACATGAAGATAAAAAGAAATGATTCCAAAAATTTATATTGTTTAGTGAAATTCTTGGTTGTTTATAAGGTAGAACCTGCATGACATAGATTCATATATAAGACCTATGACTTCCATGTACATTCTAGTTTTTGAAAGAAAGATTATTATTTGTTATAAAAATAGTTCATTCATAAATTAAATTAGAAAAAAATATACAATGAACCTTGAAAAAATAAATTAATATATTTTATATAAAATAATAAAAATATTATATGCACTAGGGTTTTGGATGATAATTTCATGTAATTCTTGCATTATTTGACATTGATCTAATCTTGGGAAAACAAGAAAATATAATATTGAGAATTTATTAAGGTAATACCTTAAAAATTTAAAGATTATTCCTTTATAAAATAATACATGAAGAAATTGGGTGCATCTCTTGTACACTTCTAATTGAGCTAGGGATTTTAGTAAATATAATGATGAATTACCTAAGCATTTTTTCATTAGAGAAACTGATCATAGATAATTGATCAGAAATTATTGATTTGTAATAGAAGACTTGATTAGTGGATATTGAAGGTACATGAAGTTTTACACAAGTAAAGAATATCTGATATGCTTTTGGAGGTAGATCACTCTAAAAATGAAATAGGGCTTTCTAACAAACTATCAACACAAAGAGGAAGAAGGAACTTGTGAATGGGGGGAATAACCAATTATGAAAGTGGATCAAGGATGGGTGGTATAACTAGTTAAGAAGAAGATAATACAATAGGTGGGTTCTAATTGACTATCGAAGAAGAGTTGTATTATTAGAGGGTATAACCAAGATCAACTTGATGATCAAATATTAGGGGGTTAATAATAGGTTTTTTCCCGAAACATTGTAATTGATAACAATATTATAGTATATAATCCTTGTTGGGGGGTCTAACCAACATGGTAAGGTGTAGTTCTTAGTACTAAACCTTGTAAATTTGATGTTTTATGATCCCTCTCATTATTTCTATATATGAGGTGAGATTGTGAGATATAATTTATTTTATTGAGAAGCATAAAAAGTTAAAGAGTTTGAATTAAAAAGAAAATAATTAATAAAAATTAAACCACTGATTCAACACCCTCTTATAGGTCAATCCATTCTAGGGATCTATAATTGTAATCAAATATTTGTTTCCTCTAAAGATCCATGCAAGCTATTATGAAGTGAATAATTCATGAAATGAGTGAGATTTCTCAGATGGGGAAAATTAAGTTACTCATAAGGACACTAATCTGGAGATTACTTCCAAGTTTGAGATGAATATAAAGAAAAAAATTACAAGGCTTTCCAAGAATAATATTATAGTAAAGGAAAATACACCACTAACTGAAGGTAATTAATGTGTAATATGTTATAATAAATCTCTTGATTATGATTCTTACGATGATGTATGTTTAATATATTATGATGATAAACCAATTAGTGAAATTAATTATAAATTCAAATAATGTATGAATAATATTCCCAAAAAATTGATCAAATGTATTTTTGAAACTATCAATTATCTTCAAAATGAATAGTAACTACTTCAAGAAGAATCTAATGCTATGGAATTTGAATTGGATAAAAAGGATGGCATATCCAAGACTCCAAAAAATATTATGAAAGAAAACAATAAATAAATTTCTCTTTCAAACTAAACATATGATAAATATATTAAATAATTTAAATGAAATGTTTGTGGGAAATATTTATTTTAAAGTGTTTTTATAGAATAATTCCATGAACTTGATAGATTTCACAAAGAATATATTGAGTTCATGGATTCTCAACTAAATGTTAAATAAAAATAGGTAAAGGATCTTGAAAATTATTTATAAGAGTCATGAAAAACACATAAATAACAATTCAAATATTTTAAGTAGGATTTGGATGATATGATAAGATCAATTAAAGATGAGAATAAGTACCTAAACATGAAGTACTTAGAGATAGATGTGATATTAATGAATTGGGAATGAAAACATGCTATAACTTCCCAAACTATAAGAAGAAGAGATGTTACCATTCAAGTTTCTATTATGGATCAAAACTCTTTGAAGGGAATGATATTATTCTCTAACTAAATGGAAACAACCACAAAGATGAAGGTATCCCCAAAAATAGAAACTATCTTATGTATTATTGTTGTTTCAATTACTGGTACGTATTTAAATCCAAACTCTGCGAATGTATGGATAGTGGAAAATACTGACAAATACTGCAAAAAAATGGTGTAAGATAAAATATGTATGAAGTGATATTCCCCAATAAGATTAAAAAAATTTGGTGGTTCCAATCAAAAATAGAATGTTTTACAATTTCTGAAATATAGATAAACTATACAATAAAATAAGAGAAGGAGATTCATAGGATATTATTGGTATTTCTAGAAGTTTGTTAAAAAGACATTATAATGTTTAAAGAACATTTAAACTCATGAAAATAATATATGTATGACATTTAGGGAGATAAAATTTGAAAAAAATAAAATGCATACTACTAATAAAATAAATCCATAGAAAATAAATCTTTATATAAAGAATATATTTGAATAATATTAAGATTTCTATGAGTATAAAAATGTAATTGGTGACTATTATGATGATTTATGTCATGAAACAATTATTCACAAATCATTTAATAATTTATAGAGAAGACCACAAAAAAATGTAAGGAAATAAAGAAGATGAAATGATAGTATTGAGATGTGAATATAATAATAGCATTGTTAAAAAACGTTTCACTAAGAAGAATAAATATTTTCATAAATTAAAGGGAGATATAAATATTTCAATAAAATCCTATCACCATAGAAAAAATATGGCTCTATTTGAAGATATAAAAAAAATAAAAAAACTATATTCATAATACATATCAACGTTGAAGATCTAGGTTTTGTGGTTTTTTTTATAATTTTGTGAAAGGTATGGGTATAAATCATACAATTACTTGTATAAAATTTCATTTCCAAAAAAATCATGAATAAAAGGGGGTTTTATAATGAGTATTTTTTTTGAAAAAAATTATGTTGTGATCATAAATCCATATTAGATGCCAATTTAGAATATAAAATCATTCTTAGAAGATGTTTGTTAAAGATGTAAGAAAGAGGGTCACATAGATGATAAATGAATTAAATGATTACAAAATATTATTCCCTATATTTTGAATGGGAAATGGATTCAATTGAAAAAAATTGTTCATTTATTTGAAGATATATAGAAGACATATAATTATAGGATATAATTTCTATTTGATTAAAAAAATCAATTAAAATTCACTACGTAATTAGATGAAGATAAAAAAATAATAAATCCAAAGAAAATAATGTTGATTCATAAGTTGTGGTGGAAAAAATATTCTAAAAATAATTCAAGGGAAGAAACATAATAATATAATATGTGAGCCTAAAAATAGATGTAAGAGTCCAAATAAATATTCTGATGTTGAGATTAGGATAAAAGAATGGACTTGGTAGAGAGGCATCACTCATCCTGAATATTAATCCCAAAAAACAAGAAGGTCACTTATTATTCTCTTATATATATATATATTATTTTTTTGATAACATATATAAAATTAAATGAGATGGATTAATCCTTTAATGGGGAGAATTGATGAGTTATATCTGTTAAATATTCACTACACAACGAATATGGAACTTAGGAAAAATCTATAAAATTGGAAGATGTGGTAGGAAAATCACCCCTTTATCCCTACACTAATTTAATTATTAATAATTATCCAAGGGAGTTGATATTGATATAAAATAGGGGAGATATATAATTTTCACCAAAACTTTATTATGTGTTTGTTTATGTGTGTGCACAATTTATCATTTTATTGATAAATCTAATTACTTACGATCTCTAAAATAAGAATTGACAATATCGAAGCATGATTTCATAGGAATGGTAGTTTATGGAAATCATAATTTTTTTTATTTCTATCTAGTTTTCAACATTAGGTATTCAAAAATAGACTTATATTTGTTTAAATATACACAGTTTTCTAGAGAAAAACATTTCATATTATCCCTCTCTTAGAAGTGTTCAAGAAACAACAATATAATGGAGGAGACCCTGTTTTGGAAAAATTAAGGAGATGAGAATACCTCAATATTTCCTTTTCATTTTATTGTCAATATGGGGTAGAATTTAAACCAAATATTGACTTTTATGATGTGGAAAGATGTTGAAAAAATTAAAAATGGGGGTGGGGGTGGGGTGGGGTATTGAACCCATGCATTTCATTTTTTTCAATGATTATATTTATGTTTGATGAGGGGAATTGAGATGATGATGCTTAAAAATTTTTTTATGGATTAATTTAATGTAATTGGATTTCATGCTTGATAAATTATCTATGCTAATCAATTCTGATGATTGTTAAATTTTATGATGGGGAGAGATATTGAAAACAAATATAAAGGGGGAGATTATTGAACCCATGCATTTCATTTTTTTTTTCAATGAGTCAATATGTGTTTGTTGAGTAGAACTGAGATGATGATTCTTAGAGATTTCTTATGGATTAATTTAATGAAATTGAATGTGACGCTTGACCAATTATCATTTTAATGAAATATTATGATTCTTTAACTAGTCTTTAATTCCAAAGACACGTTTCAGTTATTCTAAGGGTGAAATATTTTTACTATAAGTTGAAGATGATTTCAAAAAAAATGAAGGAATATAATGAACATGAAAATTATTATTTTTCATAATGTTTTGTTAGTTAAATATAGTTTATTGTGTTGGAATTTGATTATAGATTATACTAAAACATGGACTAGACACAGGCCAAACAAGGACCACCTTAACCACATATGGGACCAAGGAGGTTAACCATGTCGGTGGAAGCCCACTCGTCCAACCTATAGGGGCAGGTGAGAAGAATATAACCCAAAATGATCTCCTTCATGGGAATGTGGGTGTATGAATAGTTGAGCATGCATAGAGGTGATAGATCTACCACAAAAGGGTATTGTGTGTTGAAATGTTCATATGTGTGTGTGTAGTGTAGTTCTAAAAGCTGACCCTGGGTAACTGACATCCACTGAGTCAATGGGGAAAATTTTCATATATAATAAAGGCCAACCAAGTGCTAGTACAATGTGGGATATAAGGTGAACTACATTTTAGAACCATAATTATGATGTTATGTAAATAAAAATCACCTTCCAATCTAATTTGTTAGATCCATTTTATTAGTCCACAAATGTCATCTTCAACCTCTTGAGGAAACCCTTATGGACATTGCAAACTCTTACGTGAATTGTATGGGGACCATGTTACCTTTATGTGAATCTTGTGAAGAACCTAAAGTAACTGAGACCATAGAGTGAGTGATCCTTATGAAGAACATATTATTAAACTTACATGTGGATTTCATAAATAAGGGATACACTATTTTTCTAGTGTCAGGTGATGGAAACCCATATCTGAAGGATTAAAAAATGATTATGCTTTCAAGAATTAAAACATTATTCTACATGAAATAAAAATTATGATTCTAAGTAAATGATTTAAGAAAAAAGAGGTGGAGTAACTCACCTATAAAATGAGAAGAATTGAGGTTGATAGAGGTGATTCTTTTCAAATATCCTTTAGGATCTGATTCTCTAGAGTGAAACAGAGAATCATGAATCTTTTTTTTGTAAAGAAGAAAATTTTTCTTCACATAGTCATGTGATGAAGAAGATCATGCGTACACTAATTGTGATATTCAAATACATTATTACATATTTGAGGTTAATATACTCAATGGATCACACTAACTTTTGAGAATAAGAAAAACCAGTGAAGAACATAATCTTTCATGAAATTGAGATCTCATACCCCACTATTTTTCACGAAACTCATTGGATAGGATTAAGAAGATATGTACCACTTCATCATATTAATAGATATTAATGAAGCTACCCATTGTACATGATGAAGAACATGTGATACATACATGCGTGTAAGAGAATTGTGATATCTATAACCATTCGGTTTTGTAGGAGGAGGACAATGGTTTGTGCAAAAAATACAATGCATGCATAAAATAATTTGGATAAAAATAAATGGCACACCAAATTAATGGAATTCATAAAGTTCACATAGAATAAAAATAATATTATGTATACTAGGGTTTTGAATGATAATTTGATGAAATTCATGAATAAAGTTTTATTGAGGTATTCTTGAGAAAACAACCAAAATAGAATATTGAGAATTAAATAAGGGAATAAAATGAGTAGTGAAAGATTATTATTTCTTAAAATTAATGTTTAAGAAATTATGTGCTTGTCTTTTACACATCCGAGTGAGGTCTAGACTTCATCAGACAAAAACAATATTTTCTTGAGCATTGTTTCACTAAGGTAACTGATCATACATAGGTGATCATAAATTATTAATTAAGAAAAACCAACTTGATCAGTGGATATTAAAGGTAATTGAAGGTATACACAAGTGAATAAAATCCATTATTCTTATAGAGGAAGTACAATCTAAAAATTAAAGATGAATTTATACTATAGTATCAACATATAGAATACGAAGGTTCTTGTGACTATGGGGTATAACATGTTTCTAAAGAGGCTTGTGGTTGGGGGTATAACTAGTTGAGAAGAATAGAATATTATTGGGGGGGATAAATAACCAAGGCTGAACAAATGGATTGCTGGGGAGGTATAACAATGGTCAACGGAAGGATCGAATACTGGGGTGTATAGTTGGTTATATCCTTAACCATTATAATTAATAAAAAGAATATAGTATAGAATCCATGTTTTAGGATCAAACCAATATGGCATGGATTCTATCTTAGTATCAAACATTGTAAATGTCACGTGTCTTTCCCTTTCTATCATTATTTTTGTATATGAGGTGCTAATATGAGTGATCACTTAGTGGATCAAGAAGCTTAACAAGTTCAAGGGGTTGAATTCAAAATAAATTAATTCATAAAAAGTATACCACTAATTAATCCCCTCTCTTAGTGGTCAATTTGGACTTGGACTCAATAGAAATACCTCATCCACACAATGTTTTCCATAAACTTCAGGGATATTTTTCACTTTACTCCATGATTTAAACTTTTACCTCATTTTAACCTTCACTGGGGTAACTCACTTTTAACCTTGGTAACTTTTTTATTTTTAAGTAATGAAATTAACCTTACTACCTCACTTCATCATAATGATTATAAATATTAAATTTATTTTATACAATTAAATTTGTAAATGTGATTCAAAATAACTTTAAAATAAAATTCAAATTTCAAGGAATAATTTTTTTTGGAAAATTATATTTTAAAAAATTTAGTGAACTTAGTCTTATTTATAAAAAATTACTAATAATTGAATTAATTTTAATTCAATTTTAATATATGTAATAAATACATTTCATTAAATTTCATATCATAAATATGATAATTTTAACTTAAAATAAAATATAATATATGATAATAACAATCCATTTTTACATAAAACACATTTATTTAATCCTTCATAATTATACTTTATTCCATTTAGTTTCTTAATTATTTATTAGAGATTATATATTTTACATATAATATATATAAAAAAATTATCTAAAAAAAATATAATTTGAAAAAAATAATTTGTCTATTTTTTTTATTTTAAAAATATTTATTTTTGTTTCAAATAAATTAAATTTAATGATATATATATATATATATCATTATACTATAATTGACTTATATTAACTACATACTATAAATTCTGAATAGGTAATATTTTTACTCTTATTATACCCAATGACAATAAAACTTTTATAATGGTTAAATAATAGAAAAATTACTTCCATTACATTCTATAAATTAATTCCATTCTAACCATCCTAATCAAACTTCTCATTTATTTAATTTTATCTAAGAATTTTATAAAATTACTTCTATATTCATGATGTTTTATCTCTTGTTTGGTATATTTTTTTAACATTAACACTATAGGGTGAATATGATCAAAGGGATTTTAAAATTATAAAAATGTTATTACTTGGTATTTATTATTTGATATTATTTTATGAATTTTTAGGGATGTCATCATTATTAATGTGTAACACTTGGTATAATGTATTTTATTAATGATCTATTATGAGTTAATAAAGTTTAATAAATTTTATTAATATATTGTTTGATTTATTTCCACCCAAGTTCTTATTAGAAAAAAAGTAACATATAGAAAGTAAATGTATAATTAATTCTAGTATTTTATTTAATTACCTTGATTAAAAATGTTTCCATAATAATCTTAAATTTCATCTCATGAATGAATAGTTGGTGAAGATGCCTTTAAAACAGGCATATATCCTGATATAATTTTCATTAATAACCAACCTATAAAATCTAAAGTAAGACTTGGAAACTCACCATTTATATCTTAATATGAATATGTCGAAATTTTCATTAGTTTCAATCATTTTCCCACAAATTGATCTTTTGATGGTAATAAGACTTGTACATGTAAAAGAGTTTTTTGAGGTGTACTTTTCTAATCTTGTGATGTTTTACTGAAATGGCCCAATAGGTTCTTTATCCATTTTTAGTTGAAGAAATTCTCTCACCTTTTTATGTTGAGATTATTGAAAAATTATTACTATAAAACATCTCTTAATATTACTTTCATTTTAGGGGATCAAATTCATCATTTTGTTTTATGGTATATATAGTTTCTTCCATTGATTTAATTTCCATTCCTTAAGATGAATGTCTAGGATAAGTTTTTCCTAATTTAGGAATGAAAATAAAATATTTAATGTCATGATGATCATTTTTTAAAAATGTATTAATTAGAAGATACAAAAAATTATATTAGTCTTTATCATATTAAGAGTTGTTCATCCAGCTTCAAACCATTTACAAAAACCATAGTGACCAGTGTAAGTAATAAAAAATAATATATTAAGAAATTTGGAGAAAATTTTAACACACTAATATTTTAAAATGGGAACACCATGTTTTATAGTTTATATATCAAGAAACACAATTATTATAAGAGAATGTAATTGTCTAAGTATTTAATATATTTTTATTTTAAAATAAATTCAAACTCTTTAATAGCTTCCAAAACATGAAACCTTGAATCAAAATGACACCTATTATAATATACCATTATAACCTAGCAATTAATTTTGTGGGAATTAATAAATCTAAATAAATAATTTAAATTTTATGGTCTAAAAATTTATAAAATAAATTCAATGGTTATCTATTTATTAGAAATAAAATAAGAACCACCTGAAAGAAAACATATTATTTTCTAGAAAGCTATAATTTTATAAAAGGCATCTTAGTCAAAACATACACACATAATTTTATATTAATATTTACCAATTTTATAATGTTTATTTTATAAAATATATATAATTTTTGAAATAATAATATCAATATTAACTTAGTGTGAAACTTTAGGATTTTTTTAGAAAATATTAATTTTTCATTAAATAGTGAAAAATACCAAATTGTATAAAATTATCATTTATGATTCATAAATTAGGTCTCATTATTATTTTAATTGGTTTTAAAAATAAATAAATATTATTTATTTATATTAAGTCAAATTAATTACACTTAAATCATCTTTATACTAGATTTTAGTATAAGTTTATTTTTAGGCTTTAATTTTTTTTTCTAAAACTGTTTTAAAGTGTATAATGTTGATACTTTTTAAATAATTAAAGTTACTCTAAATTTAGAATTAATTATATATATATATATATAAATTAAAATTCATATAATTGTTATTACGTATCATATAATTAATTTGAGATCATTTTTTCCTTAAAAATGCATTTCTTTAAAACCCGTCTCTTTGATAAGACTACCAGTTTAATATAAAATTAAATTCTAATACTTTTCAAGTTGAATTTTGAAGAATGAATTCCATATTTTCAATCAAAATAAGTGATATTATCGAATAATTTTATCTTAATATATTACGATAATAAATAGTGAAAATAATAATTTTTACCAAAGTTAAGGTAAGAATAGGTTTACCAGGGGTTAAAAAAATATAAGAGTTTAAAATTTTAAAAACCTATATAATTCCAATTGTATTGTAATATTTTGACTTTATATATTCTAATATTATTTTTTTTCATTTTTCAGCATTTTGGAATGAGAAAAACATGAGTGGAATTATTTCTTTTCAAAAAAATTATGTTTATAATCTCCCTCTCTTATAAAAGGACACCCCCTATCCTCTAGATTACAATAAAATGATAACACAATGTATTATCCAATACCTGAAAAAATAAACTCTATAATTCCCTCATTTTATATATGAATCCTTGGTTTTGTCAAAAATCTAACCTAGGATATCATTTGGGGAAAACCAAAAGAAGTTGTTAAAAGAAGAGGTATCGTCCTTAACTAAGCATTTTATTTTGTTTCTTCAAGTCCACCTCTAAATATTATTAAACCATTATTATATAATAACCTTAGTTTCTCATATATACTTATATGTTTCTATGTTAGGGTAATTATTTCAAGAACTAGCCTAGGTTAGACCCTAAACCAGACACCCAAGTTGGTCCACGATAAGGCCCGAAGGGCATTCCAAATCCCTACGGGATGCCAACTAGTATTGGGCACCCCAATAAAGTAGTTGGGAACGATTTCTCCAAGAAAAGATAAATAGGTAAAATAAAAATAAACTGAACAAACTATATGTGAAAATGAAAATAAACTATGTAGCAAAACATACCTCAAGTGACCTTATAGGCCACTATGGAACATAAAAAAATACACTCACTCCAAGAGTGATCCAAACTAGAGGAAACTAGAACAAAAAAATAGAGAGTGGGCCCGAGCACTAAGATTCTTAGTAGGAATTCCTAGGATAATTAATAACACCCTAGTTACTTACCTTTAAAAAGAAACCCAATCATACTAGTTTGAAAATACAACCACATAATAATAATATTTACAAATCTTAAAAATTTAGGCAATCCATTTCCCAGAAAAACCTTTCCCTTTTTATCACATTTCCAAAATAGTTTCCAAGCATGCATAGTCATTTTAAAATGAAATATAAATAGTTTAAAATTGAAAACATGTATTTTTTTTTGACAAAGGGGGAAACAAGATTGAAGTAACTAAAATGTAAATCATTTCACAAACACCATGTTATAATAGATAACTATAGTAAATCCATATAGGTAACTAGAAAAAATGGGACCCTAAGAACCTCACACCTTAGTGAAATGTGGTATAAAAACCACTAGCAACTACATTCACATACACGAGCCATTAATAGGGGACATACACATAATCCTAGTGGTCTTCGATCATTATCCACGTTTAATTAAGGTTTTAGCCTGAATCCTGCTAGTCTAAACCAGGATGAACCACTTCCAAATCATCTAGCGTACTTGTCCTAGTCCACCCAGCTTGATTGAACAAGATTCCCATGTGCTCTATTTTAAGTGGAGGTGAGTTTTCATTAAACTAACATACACTAATACATCATTCTCTTTATTCAAAACCAAACTCACCCTCTTACCACCAATATCCCTCCTTGAGTACATCCCCCCTTTTTTGTCACAAAAAATTCACAAGTCTCTTTACTAGGCACCCATCACAATTCATACATTCAAGAACATCATTTTCTAAAACAAGGGGAATGACTCAAGAGGTGTTTTACTTTTACACAAATCATTCTTAAAGTGCCAAACATCTTTAATTATATAAAAGGAATATATTTCATTTTAGAACACATAATCACCAAAAACTTTTATTTTCCAAAATCATTTAAAAGCACAATTGAACAACCAATGTACTACACATTTTAAAACTAGATTGAACCGATTCTTACAATTATGAAATTATTTCAATAAAGTCAAACCACCATTTTACCATGATTTCAAAACAAAATCCATCTTTGGAAATCACATTGATGGTTTTTGGAAATCCAATCATGTCATCAAACTTTTATAACTAAATCAGCCAAAAGGACAAACACCTTTATAAATAATCATTAATAATTCAAAACCACTTAGGAAATTACTTTTCCAGAAAAGTTACTAAAGGATAAATGGGAATTAGAAATACATTTCATTTTCAAAAACAAATATATAACCATTTCTAACAACCACAACCATATTTCATTGCATGTGTACATTTCATAAATATAAAACATGTGTTAAAACAAGAAACCAATCATGGGATTTAAATTAAAGGCATAGGTATTGGGGACCTACCTTGGAACATACATCTTTTGATGATGGAAGCCCAAAGCTACTTCACCTTACACGCATATACATTTTTACATATATATAACCTTTTATCCAAAGTAAATATTCCCCATACCATGAGGGAATATGTATAAGGAAGATATATATATATATATATATATATATATATATATATATATATACACGCACACACATGCCTACCCATGTATACACATGCATGACTTCACTACGGATGACCCGAACCCACACCATGATGACCAAAACATACTATAACCATAAAAAGGAATATAATAAATATCAAAGGAAAAAAAATTAAACAGGGAAACAAGAGAAACCCCACCTCAAGGTGCAACCAAACTGAACCTTCATCTCTTGTCACTTTTGAACTAGAAGCTGCTACTCGCATGCACAAAGTCATGCATGTGTATACATGGGTAGGCATGTATATATATATACACACACATTACAACCCATGTATACACATGAATGACTTCACTACGGATGACCCAAACCCACACTGTGATGACCAAAACATACTATAATGATAAAAAGGGATATAATAAATACCAAAGAAAAAAATAAATTGAAAATGGAAATAAGAGAAACCCCACCTCAAGGTGCAACCAAACCGAACCTTCATCTCTTGTGACTTTATAAATAGAAGTTGATACTCACACACACATACCTATATATATATATACACACACCCTTGACCTGATGCACATATTCCCCATTCCATGAGGGAACATATACATAGCGGATATATATATATATATATATATATATATATATATCTGTGTGTGTGTTCATACCATTTTAGATACATTCACTCCTTATTAACGTTGACCAAAACTCACTGCAATAATTATATGAGACTCAAAAACACATTAAATACCATACATTAACTGAGCGAAACTGAGAAGCAGTTATAAAACCTCACCTGGATATGAGATGACATCCCAAAACCACATGACATAATCCAACGCACTACGAAAAAAACTAGGGACCATAAAACCATTTAATAACTTATTTTAGATGATGTGAAACAAACCACAAGTTTAGAAACTTACCCCAAAATGATGATGGGGACCAAATCAAAGCGAACCATTTCACCTTTGGCAGTGGATTCCCGGAAACACATGAAAATGTCTCAAGATACTCGCTCTGTGAAATATAAACAAAAGAAGCATAAAAAATAGTTCAAAATAAAACCCTAGGTTTCAACCGATTCTTGTAGGGTGAGGAATATGCTAAACATCACCAAAGTTAGGAAGTAAAAAGAGGGGAGAAGGCCTTATAATGGTGGATCTAAGGAGAAATTTATAGAAATCCAAATTAAATCAATATACAGGGAGGTCTAGCAGAGGGGGTCGCATGCCACATGGAGGTCTGAACGGGGGGGGGGGGGGTCACATGCCGTAAGTGGTCCGACCAAGAGGGGATCTAATTCCATTGGTATATCCATCTGAGGGAGGGGCGTGCACCACTGGGAGGTGTGGTTGAGCTAGGTGCGACGTTGCAAGGAAAGTGGGAGAGGGTTTCAAGTTACATGAGGTTCTAGGGGGGTGATGATAGTGGATACCCTTTTGTGGTATAAAAGATAATAATATCTAGGTTAAAAAAGGATAATGATAAAATAATAATAATAATAATAATAAAATTAATAATAATAATAAACTTAATAATCATATTAATAATAATAATATTCATAATAATAATAATAATAATGTTTTTTGTAATTTTTTTATAATTTTAATTTTATTAATTTATTTTATTCTTCACTTTAACTTTATTTTATTTTAAAACACAAGAAGAATGCATGGTTACTTGGGTGAAGCCACACGGTTCCCGAGTTGTGCTCTGCCTGCGCACCAGATGCTGCCAAACCCAAAACACCCATTTCTAAAAAAAATACAAAAATTCAATCCAAGACTCAAATCACTCAAATAAAAAATAAAATAAGACCAATGATGAATAAAATAATTAAAATAAAAGAGAAGTGTTAGGTCAGGGTGTGACAATTCTCCCCACCATGACACTTTATTCCCCTATAAAATCACAAAAGACTTGGTTAATCAAAAAAACAGACCAAAACGTAAAAATTATGAAAACAATACCCTATTAATTTATGTACTAAAATTTGAGAACTCACTCGATGAACAATGGAATAGTCAACGAGATCCAAATACTCAAACCACTAATCGAGATGACCGATATTGAGGAACCCACATCTCCAAACAAAACCAAAACATGGAACACCCCAAACCCTAACTTAGAAATTACCAAATCTCAGTGGAACTTCCACAAAAATTCATCAAGACACCCATTACCCAACTAAATAATTACCATGTTTAGAGTTGGGTGGAATAGGAACAAAGGATTTACCCATGAAAAGATCTTTGAAGACCTAGTTTATCATATGTTAGTTTCATGATGTTCTCCCTACAAGATTAGGATTCAGGCCAACTTTGACCCTTTAGAATTGAAACGACTCAAAAAACCAAACCAAAATTTTATCACCTACAAGATTAGTGATAGGTCTCCATACCATTTTAAGAACATTCTAACACATATGGGTTAGACCTACCATCACGAACCCACCACCACTGACCAAATTCCAACAAAAGAAGTGGGATTCAATGGAAGGAACCCAAAATGAACATGAATTTCTGACTCATCACTTCCTCAAGACATGATCATCTCCAACGGGTGACACCTAAAACCCAATACCATTAAAAGGAAGAATAATAACTCTAGAGTTTATATCCCAAGACACAACCACGAAATCTTTAGAAAAGAGGCCACCATGTCCTTTAAAGAAAAAGAGCCTAAAAAATAACCATGGGAAAGGAAAATCCAAACGATATCCTCTTCGATGTCAGAGAAAATAGGTTGGATTCACATTCACCCCCCACAGCTAGAGACTACCGGACTTTGTAAAAAGATTCATTCTAGGACCTATGGCTGGGTTCCTGATGTGTTGAAGCATCTACTACACCATAGTCAAGAAATGAAAACCTCCAACAGAGGCTTCATCCTTCGACATCACATCTTACATGACTATTTCTGCAACCAAAACCTCAAAAATACATCAAATTATCATAGAAAAGGTGGATTAGAGTGAAAAACTGACAATATTAGAAGTAATGACTGTGTGGGCCTTAGATCAGGAAATAGAAAGTGATGAGGGAGACTCTCTAGGAACAGGTTCCTCCAGTTCACACTCCTCACTGAATGGGTAACCTTTCACAAGAACCTTAAGAAACTAAAACTCCTTCTTTCATAGTCCACCCATTATGACTCAACTTGTAAAAAGGGAATGTACCCTTCACAGATTCAAACAGAGGTTTTTATTTAACTATAATAGCTAAGGATCACACGACATATATAATTTCAGAATACCTAAAGACACACCAAAATTTCGCATGTTACACCGCAACCACTATAAAACCTCAACCACCATAGGAAAAAAATAGTATACAAAGAGGTCTCTACCCCAAAACTCTTTTTGGAGTTTGGGTAAAACCATCAACCAAAAAATATTCTTCAGAATCCATTGGACATTTATGGGTGGCATAATCTAAATGAGAAATAGAAAGTCAACTTGATGTGTACCACAAAACAAGCCACCACAACCCATCATAAATCAAATCTTAACTTTAACACCATTTCATCCTATAAATACTAATTAAAAAACTAAGCACCACACAATAAAACCAAAACTTCCCTTATGAAATAACCACTTTCATTTCAAACTCAAACCATTTTCCACATTAAAAATAATTTGAACACTGGAATTCACTTCAATATTCACTTTCATTTCATGTCATTTTTGGAAAAAAATCATTCCAACGCCCCCAACTTTCAAAAAATACTTTTAGAAAACCAATGAGCCTCAGAAATAAAGCACCCACCATTGGTATTCTATGAAGCCTCACATGTATGTACATTCTTGTTCCAAACAGGATCCCATCCACACATACCAACTCTACATCCACCATCCATATATGCGAGTGTCCATAAAGATACCAAAGGTCAAAAAGATCATTTCTAAATTCTCATTTCTAAGAAACATCCATTTCTGATTTATTTTTTGGAAAATATTTAAAATATACCAAAAAAATTCCCAAAATAACAACCATTTTCAAAACAACTCATTTCAATTTCAAACAAAAAAAGATTTTAATTTTAGAAATCCTATTTTAATAGACCAATCAATAATTTTTCAACCTGAGAAAAAAACCCAAAACCCAACTAAAACTCACATCAAGAACACTCCAAAGTAACCAATTCACTCAATGAATCATGATTCCAAATCTCAAATGAATAACTGCTACACATGTCTAGGTCACATAGTTTGGAAGACCCTGAACCAACCAAGTGATCATATTGGAATTCATTAGTGGTAATTTCATGGTCTACACCTGGCTTTCCAGGCCATGCACAACAACCATGCACCCTGAAAAAGTGACCAAAACATTTCAAAACTAGAAGAAACACCCAAATAAGACCAAGGACCTCAAAAAAACTAAAGGGAACGCATGGAATTTGAGGAAAGACCATCCCATAACACCTTATAAATTTTAGTGTCATTATAAATAGGTGGTGATCCAGAACCTACCTGAAAATGAGAAATTTTATTATGAAATGACTAACTCCAAAATATCAGACATCCCCAAAGGACATGGGCTATACCTCCTCCAATATAACTTTTTTCATGAACTAGTTCGGGTCAGACCCTAAACCGGCCACCCTAGCCAATCCAGGATAAGGCCTGAAGGGCGTTCTTGATACCCATGGGCTGACAACTAGTGACATGCATCAAAATAAAGTAGTTGGTAATGATTTATCTTAGAAAATATATTTAGGTAAAATAAAAATAAATGTAACAAAATATAAATTGAAATAAAGAAAAAATTAGTAGTGAAACATAACTCAAGTGACCTCATGGGTCATCATATAACATAAAAAAATACACTCACTCCAAGAGCGATCCAAAATAGAGGGAAAAAAAACTGAAAAATAGATAATAGTCTTGAGAACCAAGATTCTAGGTAGGAATTACAAGGATAAACTACAACTCCCTATGACCTTACCTTTAAAAGGAAACTCAATCGTGCTAGTATGAAAATAAAACCACATAAGAATAATATTTTCACTCATAAAAATTTAGGCGATCCATTTCCAAGAAAAACCATTCCCTTTTTATTAAATTTCCAAAATAGTTTACATTCATGCATAATATTTTCAAAATGAAAGAAAATTAGTTTAAAATTTAAATAATTAATTTGTTTCATAAAGGAGAAAACAAGCTTGATGTAACTAAAATAGAAATCATTTCCCAAACACCATGTCATAAGTGAGAACCATGGTCAATATCTATAGGTAACTAGCACAAATGGGACCTTAGTAACAACATAACTTAGTGAAATTTCATATAGAAACCACAACCAACTGTGTTATCATGCATGAGCCACTGGTAGGGGACATCACAATAACCCTAGTGGTCTCCAATCCTAATCCATGTTTAGTTAGAGTTGTATCATCAATCCTGCTAGAAGAAACTGGGAAAAACTACTTCTGAATCATCTAGTGTACTAGTCCTAGTCTGCTAACCTAGATTCCCTAGGATTTCCTTGTGCTCCATTTCAAATGGTGGTGAGTTTTTATTAAACTAATATACATGAATACATCATTCTCTTTATTCAAAACCACACTCAACCTCTCACCGCTTGTCTCCCTCCTTGATTACATCATCCCTTTTTTCCATCACACAAAAATTCAAAAGTCTCTTTACTGGGAACATATCCTAATTCATACATTCAATAGCATCATTTTCTAAAATAAGGGGCATTCCTAAAGAGGGGTTTTCATTTTACACAAATCATTCTTAAAGTGCCAAAAAAGATTAATTATCTATGAGGAAAACTTTTCATTTTAGAACACACAATCACCCAAAAAATTTAAGTTCCAAAATCATTTAAAAGATCAATTGAACAACCAATGTACTGCACTTTTAAAAACAAGATTGATCCCATACTTACAACGATGCATTTCTTTCAAGAAAGTCAAACCACCATTTGTCCACAAGTTCACAACAAAACCCATAATTGGAAAACACATTGGAGATTTTTGGAAAACCAAACATGTCATTACACTATTATAACTAAACTAGCCGAAATTCGAAACACATTTGGAAATATTCATTAGCAATTCAGAACCACATAGAAAATCACTTTTCAAGAAAATCCAATAAATACCAAATGAGTGTTAAAAATACATTTATTTTCAAAAACAAAGGCATAAAATTTTCTAGCAACCACATCCATATTTCATAGAATGTGTATATTTCATAAATATAAAACATGTTTTTAAAACATGAAATAATTCATGGGATTAAAATTAAGGACATAGGAATATGTGAACTACCTCAAAACACACATCATTTGACAATGGCAGCCCGAAACTTCTTCACTTTACACACAAATAGATTTTCAAACATATATATACTCTTTGACACAAAGTAAATATTCCCCACACTATGAGGGAATATGTATGAGGAGGACATGCTTATATACCTACCTACCCAGGTATACACAAGCATGAATTCACTACCGACAACCATAACCCACACTATGATGACCAAAACATACTATAACTATAAAAGGTATCTAATAAACACCAAAGGATCCAAATAAAACTAAATTAAATAGGGAAATAAGAGGAACCCCACCTCAAGGTACAACGAAAATGAACCTTCAGCTCTTGTCACTTTCTAACTAGAAGCTGCTACTGACACAAACATACCTACACACACACATATATATTCATAACTTTTTACATGCGTTAATGGCTTGTAAAAGTTGATCAAAACACACTGAAACAATTATCAAGGAATCAAAAACACATTGAAGGCCCTAAATTAACTAACCAAAACTAATAAATAGATATAAAGACTGACCTAGAGAGGCGGTGACATCACGAAACCACTCAACATAATCCGACACACTATAAAATAATATAGGGACCTTAAAACAATTTAAGACCCTAATTTATATGGTGAATAACAAACCACAAGTTTAGAAACTTACCCCAAAATGATGATGGTGGACCGAATCGATGTGAGCTACTTTTCCTTCAGCAGTGGTTGTCGGGACAAACATGACCATGACTCAAAAGACTCATTATGCACCAAAGAAACAAAATAAACATAAAAAATTGGCAAAACCAAAACCCTAGGGTTTTACCGATTCATTTAGGGTGATAGATAAGACAAAAAAATTCAAATTAAGGAAGGAGAAGAGGGGGGAAGGCCTCACCATGGAGGATCGAAGGATAAATCAGTATAAATTCATACAAAATCAATGAGTAGGGAGGTCTGGGTGAGTGGGTCACAGGCTGTAGGGAGGTCCAGCCGAGGGGGGGGGGACTGGGAGATTCAGCTGAGGGAGGGGTATGCACCACTGAGAGGTGAGAGGGAGCAGGGTGTGACACTGTAAGGAGAGGGGGGGGGGGAGTGTTGCGTGCTATAAGAGGCTCCGGGGGATGGTGAAGGAGACCGTTTTGGGGTCTAAAAAAATAAAATCTGACCTAAAAAAGGATAATGATATAACAATAATAATAAACTTAATAAAAATAATAATATTAATAGTAATAATAATAATAATACATATTTTAATCGTATATTATTTTATTTTTATTATTTTGTTTTGTTTTTCATTTAAAAAATATATTATTTTAAAACACAGGCAGACCACATAGTTACTTGGGTGAAGTCGCATAGTTTTCGAACCATGCTATACCCGCACACCTAATGCATCCAAGCCGAAAACGCTCATTTCCAAATAAAAACTCAAAAAATAAAACTTGGACTCAACCCATTCAAACAAAAAATAAAATAAGAACAAGGATGAATAAAATAATTAAAATAAAAGAGCAGCGTCAGGTCAGGGTGTGACAAATTACCTATAACCATATCCTTCTCCCTCAAATGGGAAATGAAACCATTGATTGTGTGTGTAGTAGACTACCACCCACGAACTGACGAATTTTTTCTCCATCAACACTTATCATGAATGGATATAATGATGTATATAATGATTATATATTATATTTATGATATAATTATACTTAGTTAATTATAATATCACATGTAAATTTTTTAATTTTCACTCGGAAGAGAATAAAATAACATGGCTTGTGTGCACGGTGGACTACCACCTCGTGAAGCGATATGATTCGTTTTCACTTACAAATTACATAGAAGGTTATAATGATTAATTTTATATTTATATATGATATTCACAATGTAACACCACAAGCTTCCATGGTACGTTTTGGTTTGAATAATGCAATAGCTTGTTTTGTACGCAACATGGAGTTTTAACACACCACGACCAATCAAAGAAGCCGTTATGAATAGTAATACCCACTTTTTGGAATTTTTCGGAAAACCTTCAGTTTTTGATGAATAGTAAAAACACTGAATTATTATTTAAAACTGACTTTTTATTTAAATTATCAGTTATTTTATTTTTATTTATTTTTGGTCAAAATAGATACATAACACCCATATATGTTAAATGTAATTTTTCAGAGTCATTTTATAATAATGTTAGATATATAAAATTTTATTGAACTTTTTACCGTATTTGACCCACCTTTTAGGAGCATTTGAAAATTTGCATAATATTTAATTTTACCACTTCTATGAGTTAAATTTCAAAAATCCAAGAGACACGGTTAATATTAGTAAGTAAAATGTGGTTCAATAAGATGAAAATAATTTTTAGTGAATAATAACTTTTGACTTTTATTTACCATGGTTAAAAGTAAATAGGGTAATTAAGGGTAAAAATGATTTCATAATTACCCTAACACATGTCCTAATTTATTTGGATAAGTGTAATTCGACCAAAAAACAACCTTAGGGATAAAATATGACCCCCTTTGGTCCACTGGGATTAGATTAAGATATTTATTATTATTTTATTTAAAGAAGAGTTAAAAGAGTTAAATTCAAAGTTTAAAAACTAAACCATTTTTAACATAGGGTTATAAATAAGATAAATTCGACTATAAATGTTCATTAAAAATATAAAAATATTTCATACATAATAGTATTTTATTTATAATTTTTAGACATTAAATAATCTAATTTATTTGTGACACAATGATGATGCAGTAATTACCCTATTAATGAAAGATTAAAATAATTGATATTATAAATATCCAAATAAATGTAATTTGAGACTTTTGATGAATTGAAATAATTTTTTAGGTTAATATGAAATTTTAGGGTTGGTTAAATAATTTTTTTTCGATGTAATCATGCTGTTATGATTTTCACAAAAACCAAATACTATATTATTAATTGATATAATAATCCTAAAAATATAATGTTTCCAAAGGACTTAGATAAGGATTTATATATTAATAATTAACCACTTGATGTTCGGTTGGTTTTTTATAGTATTTTCATTAACCATATAATATAAAAATTAAAAGAGACCTGATAAATTCCAAACCATTTAACTAAGAGTTAAATCTAAAAGATAAAGATAATATGACCAACTAAACTTATCTAAATACTATTGTTTGAGAGTTTTTTGACCCATCCCCAAGTCAGTCTCAAAATAATTCATTTTGGAGTTATTAGATACTGAAAATTATTTTATTATAAAATAATATTTCAAGCTTTTCCTATAGTGACCCTCACCACTCTTGTAAAAGGGCACTTTCCTTTCTCTTAATTTCACACCACCAAAGCCATTGGGGTTGGCCAAACCTACCCATATATCGTCCCAACCTTCCTACCTTAATCCTAGAGGCCTTCCTTTGGTATTAAATCCAACCTAAAGATCCATTTTGATCAAATCAAAAGGATGAAACCGAAGAAGAGGTAAATATTTCATCACCTGTTCCAAGTACTTTTCTTCTTCCACTACCTATTTATTTGTTGTTTCCATTATAAAATAATAAATCCAGTATCTTATAAATACATATATGTTATTATAAAAATGGTACAACCATATTCATTATTCTATTAATCATATGAATGACAAATTCACCATACGTGCGTACGTACGACTTACCATCTTCACGTCATGGTGTAGTTTGTTATTCAAACACTTCATTATTTGGATGGGTATAATAATGAGTATAAATAATTTAAATAATAAATATAACATGTTAATGATTATTTATATATGATATAATATCCATTTACATACTAATTCACCATTAATATAATGATATTGTCGCTCATGCGTACGTACGGATTACCATCTCCACAAACGCGATGAGATTCATTCCCCATCGTAATCATTCAAGAATAAATTTCATTTTTTGATTAAAAATAATATTTAAGAACATAATATCATTCTGGATATGAATCAAATTCATCCTATCTATAAAAAACATGGATTATATATCCAAGAATATAAAGGAAAACGAATCAGTTAACACCTGAAATGATGATACTACTGAAATATTATTGACAAAGAAATAATAAAGGATCATATATGATATCATATTTATGTATATAATTATTGTATTATTTAATAAATTTTTTTCAACTATTATATGGGAGGTTTACATACCATTGACCAAGGAAAATTATAAGGTAATGGTTAATTTCTCAATCTCTTTATTATCTGAGGTTGTTTTTATGTGAGTATCTACTGTGATCTCTTTATCACCCACATCAGTGTTTTCTTAAACATTTAATTCAAAAAAAATTTAATATTTACTATACTATGATCTAAAGTCATTTATACCATTATTTAACCATATATGTTTTTAATGGAATATTTCTGTCATTTTCCAAACAAGGTACTTTATGACCTTTTCGACAAAATTATGGGAAGAATGTCTTTTTTTAACATATACAGTAGGTGTAGCTATTTTCTGGATTTATATCATCGTAGAATCTTCCCCTACAATATTATAATAATATTTTTAAAATAAATGTTTTCTTTTATAATTATATGACTTTTAAATGATTTCAAAATAGAAAGAGATATTTCTCTAAAAAAGTTTTTATTTCACCTATGTCAATATCCATTGATGGATTTTAAGCTTGTTTGAAGTTGATTTATTACGATACAAAACTTCTATACTGTATTGAAGGTTTTGTGATATGTTGGACTGTGGAAGTTTTATTTTTTACCCCATTCATGGTTTATTGATAAAGTATTGACATTTCATATTTTATTTTTAATACGAATGTTTATGTTATGTTTAAACGTTTTCATATGAGGAATGAATTGGGCTTATTAAGTGACAGGTGGAGCCCTCTATAGATTCTTTATGCATCAGTAGGTCTCATTAGACAAACTAGTGTCTTGGAACAAGGCCTTGAAAAAATCTTATTTGTAGTCTTGGCCCAAGGCCTTGAATATATTGTTATGAAGTCTGGTATTATGCATTCCATCATTTTGAAAGTGGATATTGATATTGCATGTGATAATTAGAAAAGTAGAATATCCATGTGAATAAGTAAATGGAATTATTTGATTTTATCTTTGCCATATTATTCTGAAGTTTATGTTTAAAAGGCTTTTGTTTTATTATTATACATTGCCTTAATTGTTTATGCTTATTTATGAAAGTTTCCTCTATATTGTTATCCTTAATGAAAATCTAAACTCACCCCTTTCTATATTTTATTTATCCCAGGATGTGAAGAAGTATTTTATCGTTGACCTTTAGGGATAGGAAAAGGATATAAGTGTGTTCAAAAGGGGACAAAATATTTTTGATGTTTTTATTTCATGATGTAATGTAAAACTTATGATTGTATCTAGTACTTCCAATGATACTAAACATATCGGTATTTTGGGACATGATTCCTTATATCATGACTATGTTAAGTAATAATGCATCGAATCTAGGTAACTAGGGTTGGGGCATTATAGTTGGTATCATAGGAAGTTTAGTACAGACCTAGGAAACTAAATTTAGAAAAATATAATTAGAGAACACTACCCTAAGATAGACTTTAAGGATTAGTATATAAAAACTTTCTAGAATTTTGGTACTGTAAAGATTTTGTGAGTTTTCCAAGAAATACATCTTTGTCTATATATGAGCTGGTAGAGGTGGCTCTGGCGTAGATGTACCTAGGGGTAAAACCTGAAAACACCGCTTTGAGCTAGACTCGAATGGGAACTGGTGCACGACAAAGGGCCTTGCTGCACTCTTTGTTACGACACTCCCAAGAGATATGCTTAGGATAATTATCATTTTCTTTATAAACCATTATGAAGTGTTTATGAGTATATTATTTTTCAAAGAAAACATTTTTATGATTATGGATTATATCCATAAACTGTTAAATTTATGTTAAGTGTTTTACATGTTTGTAATTATGTATTACGATTCATAAACTATTCTAGTGTATCCCATTTTTTATAAATGGAACCTAGTGGAAGGAATCGAAACCATATCAATATACGTAATCCATGTAAGTATTTCCCTCCAAATCAAGATAAATATTGTGGATCTAGTGATGCAACTAGTGGTGATTATCTTATCACCATACTGAAAAAACTCACCCAGGTTATGAATAATAACCTTACCTATATGGAGCACCATGATCCACAATGTCGAAGATCAATGTTAGACTGCCTCATAAGGAAACAACCACCAACATTATTTGGGAATAAAAATCCATTAATATATGAGAAATGGATATGTTCCTTTGAGAAAATATTTCATGCATTGGGGAGTAGCGAAAAGGAAAAAGTTGTCATGGAAGCTTATCGCCTCACGGGAGATATATATCAATGGTGGTCATTAATACAAAACTAAAATTAAGATAAATAAGTATCAAACATGGAATGGAGGGAGTTTAAAGATATTTTATTAGAAAAATACTTTCCTCATGACCATCAAGCGGATATGGAAAGAGAACTTCTGAGTCTAAGGAAAATGTAGGATGAGAATGTCACAAAATATGAGGCTAAATTTACAAGGTTAGAAAGGGATGCAACAGATTATATATGTAACCCAAGCAGTAAGATTGATCGATTCTTTGATGGGTTAAAACCATTTCTCTATTGAGCATTAGTCTCACAATCCATCTCATCGTATGAAGATATTGTATCAAGCACTATCAAGATAGAAAAATAATTCTCTAAGTCTTATGAAATTAAAGAAAAGAAAGAGAAAAATAGATATACTAAATACTATGGAAATGAAAATAAGGGGAAGAAGGGAAAAGATGAATATCCATCCTGTGGTAAATGTGGGAATAAACAACCCGGTACTTGCATGAACGGAATGAGGGTATTTTGAAAGTGTGGTGAAAAAGGCCACTAAGCTCGTGATTGTGAGGGGAAGAAAGAGGATGTCAATTTTGAATGCTACAATTGTAGAGAAAAGGGGAATTGTGAAAATTAAAGTCCTAATCTCCAAGGGAAAATACCTCAGAAAAGGCTAAGGGAGCAAGTCTAAGCTTATGCAATCACTACTGCTGAGGATGAAGCTCTGAAAGACGTAGTGGCATGTAATTTAATGGTTTCCTCATGTTTAGCCAATGATTTATTTGATTATGGATCATCAAATTGCTTCATATCTTCCCATTTTTCTAAGATAATTATATATTTTTAATTTGAATTAACAAGGGAGTTGCCAGTCAAAACACCTAAGGGAAGTATCATCATACAAACGGTTTGTGAATCAGTTCCCATTATGGAATATAAATGTTCTTTATCTGCTGATCTCATCATCATACCCATGATTGAATTTGACATAATCCTTGTAATGTATTGGATTTAAGATCATGATGTAAAAATTTATTGTAAGAAGAAGGAGGTTACAATTTTTGAGAGTACCTTATCTTTAGAGCAGAAACATCACCATCTGATTCTTATCTATATCCACCCCTAGTAGCTCTACTAAATTCAATTATTGGGTATGAAGAGAATTAAATAACTATGGGTGAGGAAAATAATTTTCAAATAGGGGAAATTCCTATTGTGAAAGAGTATGATGATGTGTTCCAGAGGATTTACCTGGACATCCTTCAGAATGAGAAATTGAGTTTTTCATTGATTTAATTCTTGGTTCAAGGCCCATATCAAAGAACCCTTATAGAATGGAAACTGTGGAATTAGTGGAACTAAATAAACAACTATAGGAATTGAGTAGTAAAATATTTATTCACCCTAGTGTTTCTCTATGGGGATCCCCTGTTCTTTTGGTTAAGAAGAAAGATAGATCTATGAGGTTGTGCATTGACTATAGGGAGATCAATGCTATAACAATAAAGAATAAGTATCCCCTACCTCATATTGATGATTTATTCGACCAAATTCATGGAGATCAATATTTTTCAAATATTTACCTTCGATCTAGATATCATTAGTTTTGTGTGAAGAAGGAAGACATTCTGAGAACAACTTTTTGAACCAGGTATGAGCATTACAAGTTTATAGTTATGCCTTTTGTATTGACTAATTCATCATCTATCTTCATGGATCTAATTAATAGAGTTTTAAAGGAATATATTGATGTCTTTTCAGTGTTATTTATTGATGATATCTTGGTTTAATAAAAAATCTACGAACATAACAAAAATCACTTTCACACTATTTTGAAAACCCTAAGAAGAAATGAATTATACGGAAAGTTTAGGAAGTGTGAATTCTGTCATCAAGAGATTTTTTTTCTTGGCCATATTATCTCTAAGGATGGAATCTATGTTGATCCTTAAAATACCAAGGTAATCTAATAATGTCATGAACCGAAGAGTATAACTAAGGTACACAATTTTATTGGTTTAGCAGGTTATTATCGACGTTTCGTCCAAATTTTTTCCCAGTTGGCTAACCCATTAACCAAGATCATACGTAAAGGGGTTATATTTGTTTGGACAAAAGTGTTTCAATAATGTTTTGAATAACTAAAGAGAATATTAGTTAATTCTACTATCTTGACTCTTCTATTGGGGAATGATGGGTTTCTTATTTATAGTGATGCTTTAAAGGAAGGACTTGGTTGTGTCCTTATACAGAATGATAGAGTTATTGCCTACGCATAATGATAGATAAAAATTCATGAACAAAATTATCCCACTCAGGATCTTGAGTAAAAAGCTGTAATCTTTCCTATGAAAATATGGAGACACAATATCTATGGTGAAAAATGTATATTTATACTGATCACAAGAGTTTGAAGTATATTTTCTCACAAGAAGTAATCAACATTGGGAAAAGGCGATGGCTTGAACTACTCAAAGATTATTATTTCACTATACACTACCACTCAGGGAAGGAAAATAAGTTTGAAAATGATTTGATCAGAAAGGATCATGGAGTTTTGAACAAGATGAGAGTTTAAAAGGATCATATATACATGGATCTAGTAAATATGGATATGGGAATAACCATGGAAGGTGAAACATCAATGTCTTTTCAAATGGGTTCCAAACTATCTTTACTAGAAAGGATAAAGAGTTCATAGACTGATGGTAAAGAGTTTCAAAAGAATATTAAAGCTATGAATGATGGGATATTGAGTGAATTTATATATGAAGATGGAATTTTGAAATTTGGGAAGAGTCTATGTGTTCCTGAAATACCTGATCTAAAATGGGAATTGTTGGATGATGCTCATAGATCCAATTTCTCTATACACCCTAGGAGAACCAATATGTATAGATATTTGAAGAAATTTTTTTGGTGGGACAACATGAAGAGGGATATTTTAAATTTTGTGTCAAGATGTATGGTTTTTTCGACAAGTTAAAGCTGGAAGGCAACATCCTTGAGGAGTCATGCAACCTCTTCCCATACCTGAGTGGAAATGAGATAATATTACAAAGGAATTTGTCATGGGGCTACCAGAGACTCCTAGAAGAAATGATGAAATATGGGTCATTGTTGATCGTCTTACCAATTATGCACATTTTATTGATATAAGAGAAGATTTACCACTTGAATGTCTAGAAAGACTATATATTAATAAAGTTTTAAGACTTTATAAAGTACCCCTATCGGTTGTTTCTGATCGTGATCCCTATTTTACATCAATATTCTGGAAAAGTCTTTAGAAAGACTTGGATACTGAACTTTTTTTGAGCACTTCCTACCACCATAAAAATGATAGGCAATAAGAACGGACTATTCCAACCTTAGAAGACGTGTTGAGATCTTTCTCACTTGACTTTCAAGGTATGCGGGACTAGTAATTACCTTCGGTAAAATTTTCCTATAAAAATAGCTTCCATTAAAGTATTTAGATGGCACCATATGCCGCATTATACAGAAAGAGATTTCACACAACAACGTTTTGGGATGATGTTGGTGAAAGAAAACTCATAGGCCCAGAACTTATTGAGGAAACAATGAAAAAAAGTAAAGATTATCCAAGACCACATCAAATCAGCCCAAAGTAGAAAAAAAAGCTATGCCGACAATTGAAGTAAGGATTTGGAATTTCAAGTAGGAGACCATGTTTTCTTGATGGTATCTCCATAGAAGGGTGTTATACATTTCAGTAAGAAGGGAAAATTCAGTCCCAGGTACATCAGACCTTTCGAAATTCCATAACGAATTGGACACGTAGCTTATCGTTTGGAAACGCCTCCAAGTCTCTATAAAGTTTATAATGTGTTCTACATATCACTATTGGTAAAATACATTCCTGAACCAATGAATGTACTCACCTATGAGAAAATTAAACTAGAACCTGATCTATCTTATTGTGAGGAGCCTGTCAAAATTCTTGATACCAGAGAACAAGTGCTGAAAAATCAGATGACTTGTCTGGTAAAAGTTCTATGGATAAACCATAAGATGGAAGATGCAACGTGGGAACATGAGGAACTTATGAAGAAAAACCTCTTGAATCTTTTTATGAAATAATATTCTAGAAATTTCGAGGATAAAATTATTTTAAGGAGGGGAGAATGTAACACCCCAAGCTTCCACGATACGTTTTCCTTTGAATAATGCAGTAGCTTGCGTTGTACGCAACTTGGAGTTTTAACCCACCACGACCAATACAAGTAGCCATTATGAATAGTAATACCCAATTTTTTAATTTTTATAAATTTTATTTTTCAAAATGTATTTCATTTTTGGATTCAGAATATCAAAATTATTTTAGGGTGAATTTTTGGAAGTTTTCTAAAAACATTCAATTTTTAATGAATAGTGAAAAACACTACATTATTGTTTAAAACTGAAATTTTATTTAAATAATTATTTATTTAATTTTAATTTATTTTAGTTTAAAATAGATACATAATACCTATATACTTTGAATGTAATTCATTGGAGTCATTTAATAATAAGTTTAGATATATAAAATTTTATTGAACTGTTTACCGTCTTTTACCCACCTTCTTGGAGCATTTAAAAATTTTCATAAAACATATTTTTTCTGCTTATGTGAGTTGAATTTCAAAAATATGAGAGACACAGTTAATATCAGTATGTAAAATGTGGTTAAATAAGATGAAAATAATTTTTGGTGAATATTAACTTTTGACTTTTATTTACCACGGTTAAAAGTAAATAGGGTAATTAAGGGTAAAAATGATATCATAATTACCCTAACACATTTCCTAATTCTATTTTATAATTTTAATTCGACCATAAAACAAACTTATAAATAAAATATGAGCCCCTTTGGTCCACTTAGATTATATTAAGATATTTGTTGTTATTTTATTTAAAGTAGAGTTAAAAGAGTTAAATTCAATGTTTAATAACTAAACCATTTTTAATATATGGTTATACATAAGATAAATTGGACAATAAATATTAATTATAAATATAAAAATCTCTTTTATATAATGGTATTTTATTTATAATTTTTAGACATTCAATAATTTAATTTATTTATGACACAATCATGATGTAGTAATTACCTTATTAATGAAAGATTAAAATAATTGAAATTATAAATATCAAAATAAATGTAATTTGAGACTTTTGATGAATTAAACTAATTTTATAGGTTAATATGACATTTTAGGGTTTACCAAATAATTTTTTTGAAGTAATCATGCTGTTATGATTTTCACAAAAACCAAATACTAAATAGTGTCCAAAATTGACATAATTGAGTTCTTAAAATACATACTATATTATTAATTGATATAATATTACTAAAAATACAAGGTTTATCCAAAGAACTTAGAAAAAGTTATATATATTAATAATGAACCACTTGTGGTTCTCTTGTATTATTATAGTATATTTATTAACCATATAATATAAAAATAAAGAGAGATATGGTAAATGTCAAACTATTTAACTAAGAGTTAAATATAAAAGATATGGTTAATATGATGAAATAAACCTATATAAAACCTATTGGATGAGAGGTTTTTGACCCATCCCCACATTATACTTGAAATATTTTTCTGGATCCATTATAAACCAAAAATTATTTTATTATAAAATAATATTTCAAGCTTTCCTAAATTGACACTCACCTCTCTTATAAATGCACACTTCCCCCTATCTTAATTTCACACCTCCAAAGCCATTTTAATCTGCCATATCCTACCCAAATATCCTACCAAATTTCCTCCCTTAATCTTAGAGTCCTTCATTTGGTTAGAAATCCATCTTAAGGAGCCCTTTTGATCAAGTCAAAAAAAAGAACCTGAAGAAGAGGTAAATATTTCATCACCTCTTTCAAGTTATTTTTTTCTTCCACTAGCTCTTTCTTTGTTTTTTCCATTATAAAATAATAAATCCAATATATAATATATACTATGATGTTATTATAATTTTTTTAACCATATTCATTATTCTATCCATCATATGAATGACAAAGTCACCATACATGCATACGTACGGCTTACCATCTCCACGCCGTGGTGTAGTTTGTTATTCAAACACTTAATTATATGGATGGATATAATAATGAGTATAAATGATGTAAATAATAAATATAAAATGTTAATTATTATGTATATATGATATACCATCCAATTAAATACAAATTTACCATCAATATAATGATATTGTCTCTCGTGCATTCGTACAGATTACCGTCTCCATGAACGCGATGAGATTCATTTTCCATAGTAATCATTCTAGAATAATTTTCATTTTATGATTAAATATATTGTTTAAGAACATAATATAATTCTGGATATGAATAAAATTCATTTTATCCATAATAAACATGTCGTACGTAACAAAGAATATAAAGAAAAACGAATCAGTTAACAACCGAAATGATGATACCGTCGAAATATTATTAACAAATCAATATTAGAAGATCATATATAATATCATATTTATGTATATAATTATTTTATATTTCAATAAAAATGTTTTAACTATTATACATGATGTTAATATACCATCGACCAAGGAAAAGTACAAGGTAAGGGTTAATTTCACAATCTCTTTATTATCCGAGGTTGTTTTTACATAAGTATCTATTAGGACCTATTTATAATACACTTCTATGTTTTCTTTAAAATGTAATTCAAAACATTTTTACTATTTACTATACTATTTGTTAATTTAATTTATACCCTTATTTGAACATATATGTTTTGAAAGGAATATTTCCATCTTTTTCTAAACAATGTACTTTATGACCTTTTCGACAAAATTAAGGTAAGAATGTATTTTTTAACTTATATGATGGGTGTGGCTATTTTCCACTGTTATATCATCATAGAATATTCTCATAAAATCTTATAATAATATTTCAAAAATAAATGTTTTCTTTTATAATTATATTACTTTTAAATTATTTCAAAATAGAAAGAGATATTTCTCTAAAAAAGTTTTGATTCCATCTATGTCAACATCCTTTGATGGATTTTCAGATTGTTTGAAGTTGATTTTTATGATACAAAAATTATATATTGTATTGAAGGTTTTGTGATATGTTTGAATGTACATGTGTTATTTTTACACCATTCATGGTTTATGGATAAAGTATTGACATTTTGTATGCTAGTTTTAATATGAATGTTTATGTTATGTTTAAAAATTTTTATATGAGGAATGCATTGGAATTAGTAAATGATTGGGGGATATTACTATAGATTCTTGATACATCATTAAGTCTTATAAGACAAACTAGTGTCTTGGCACAAGGCCTTGACTATGTGGTTATGAAGTCTGGCACTATGCGTTCCATCATTATGAAAATTTCTATTGATATTGAATGTGATTATTCGACTAGTAGAATATCCATGGGAATAAGTAAATAGAATTATTTTATTTTATTTTTTCCAAATTATGCTTAAGTTTAAGTTTATAAGGATTTTGTTTTAGTCTTATGAAATGACTTAAATGTTTATGATTATTTATGAATGTTTTTGCTATATTTTTATCCTTACTGAGCATCTGAGCTCACCCCTTTCTATGTTTTATTTTTCACAGGATATGAAGAACTATTTTATGGTTGAACTATAGGGATAGGATAAGGATTTATGTTTTTGAAAAAGGGGACAAAATGTTTTTGATGTTATTATTTCATGATGTAATGTAAAACTTATGAATGTATCTAGTACTTCCAAGGATACTAAACAGACCAGTCATTCTAGACACGATTCCTTGTATCATGGCAATGTTATGTAATAATGCACCGACTCTCAGTAACTAGGATTGGGGAATTAAACACGGAATATTTATCTTTCTATAAAATAAATATAATATATAATTTCTTACATTTTAATCTATTTAATCAATGATAATGTCACTCGTGTGTATGGTGGACCACCGCCTCATGAATTGATGTGATTCGTTTTTGACTAACACAATTGCAGAAGGTAATAAAAGAAACATTTAAAGAATATATGTGATATATATGAAATTATATTGACTATTAAAAACTAATATAAAATCCATTCCTTACCCTTTGAAGTGTCAAGGAAATGATAACATCACTTGTGCGAATGTATGACCTACTGTCTCTACAAAGCGATGTGATTCACTCTCCATGTTCAAAATTAAATAATGATTATAGAGATATATCTAACGAAAAATTATATGTATAAAATTAATATAATTTTGTTGATGATGGAACACAATCCTATGTACGTGGTCCAGAACATTCAGAACAAAATATGCATGTGAAAATTGGGCTATTAACAACACAAAAAATTGTGATAATAAAAGAGTTTTGATGAACAATTGATAAGATGATAAAAAAGATCATATATGATATTATAAATAATAATATGATTTTTTATAATCTAATAACATGTTTTAAAACACTATATCATATTTTAAATAGTTACAAACTAAAGGGAAGTGCAAGGTAAGGGGTTTCTCACTCAATTTCCATAAATTGAGTTATATATCTACTTCATCAATTATATTTTTCAAATATTATATATGAAATGACTTTTTATTGATTTATGTTCTATTTCCACTATATTTTTGTGGATATAAATTTTTTACACATAATCACACCATTGATTAAATCCCACTTTAATGATATGAACATTGTAATGGGTTTATCTTAAATTTACTTCTTTGAGTCACATGATATTTTATAAACCTAATTTATTTTTAATGGTTTATAAACTACCTCTTTACGCAATATATCATTAATCCTTACAAAATCATGAAATGTTATTTTATAATTCATATACTTCTTTATTTGGAATTTATGACTAAAATGTTACCAAAAAAATAATGGTTTATGTTTTTATCTCATTATAATCTGGATTTCTTATGATTGAATTTCTTGTAAAGGAAATTATTTGACCATTGTATAATAAAACCCATCCATTTTTTCTCATTTGGTTATTCATGATTTTTAACTAATATTTCCATTTAAATCTCTTGATTAATTAAAATGATTGTGAAAATGTTTTTAAAAAAGTCTTACTTCATTTATCTCTTTTTTCGAAAAATATTTTCCTTCCAAATACATTCCTTTTAAAAAAATTTAAAAAATATTTTACTGTGATTATTTAAAGTCAATTTTACAGTAAATTTACATTTTAAAAAATTTATTATAATGAATATTCTTTTTATTTTTTGAACAAGGTAACCATTGACTTTTCTTAAAAAATTGTTAAAGGAATCTTTGTTTTTTTAATGTTTTAAGAATGAAAATAACTCTTCCTTAATAATAAACATTCAATGTTTTAAAGAGTCTTATTTGTGATTTAAAGGTTATTATCTAAAAAATATTTCTTTAATGTTTGATAAGGTTTTATATTTTAAATATTTGTTTTCAAAATGGGAAGTATATTTTCCCCAAGAAGTGTTTAAAGTGGTATTTTAAAATCATTTTCCATCGATGATGATATCCTTTGATATCAATCATTGTGAACAGGATATGTTCTTAAAGAATGATTTATTATTTTTAAAAGTATTTTCACCAATTAAAACAACCTTTCATGTTGTGGATTGCTTCTAAATTACGTTTATATGCCTCTCATATACACAACTAGATTATTCTACCTTCCTTTGATGGGGTAATACATGTCTTATGAAAAATTATAAAATTCCATCTTTATAACATTTTCTTTGGGTATGACATGAAGAAAGATATTTAATCCCATTTTAAGGGTATTTCTTATGTTATTCCTTATGATTGATTTCATTTATGTTTCAAACATAGATCTTGAATATTTATTTTTGGTTCCCCAGATATCAATCTAACGAATTATGTATTATTTTAGTCTCATGATATATCATGTATGGGATTAAAGAGTGAAACTAATCCATTATGGGACTCTTTCCACCATGATATATTGTTTTTGAAGTTGGCCTTGACTTATTATTATATCATGTTTTATGTTTCCACAATAATTATTATGACTACATGATCTTCTAATAACATGTTTTTTTCATTATAATTCTTTGTGATCACTCATATTGCTTTTCTTTTATAATATCATGTTATACATTCGACTCACATGTTATGCATCCTTAACTTTTTTACCTTACCAGGTTTTTTAGAAAAACCCATTTTTAATATATTCCCTAGGCTGTCCCTTGTTTATTTATGAGCTCTAATGGATTTTAAGATCCCAATATCAAAAATAAAATTAGTATTCTATATATATATATAAATATATATATTAAGAACCTATTCTCCTAAAGACAGTATGAATTTATGATACTTGTATTGTAATTATTGTTATTTATGTTTAATAATCATATAATATTATATATAGAAGGAAATGATCACTATAGTTGGTATCAAAGTAAATTTTTAGTAACACTTTATAATTAGTATGATAAAAATTTAGTGAGATCACTATTAATATGTCTGAGGACATGTTAAAGGATAATTCTATATAGAGGAAAATGTCCTGTAATTTTTTTAAAGATTAGAGAGAGCGATTTATATGAAATTTCATCCATGTATAGATACTAAAAGTGGATATGGTTCTGACACAAATTTACCTAGGGGTAATAACTTTGAAAAATGGGCATTGGTCTTGAAATAAGGGTTACCTGTTGCATGACAGTGGTCATTAATGCAAACCTAGTTTGGTACTCCCCAAGGATATGTTTTGGAAATTACCAAAAAAAATTCAAAACATCATGATGGATTTTAATAGCTGATGATCATGGATTAATTAAGTTAAAACTAAGGTTTCTTATATTGAAATAAAGGTTTCAGAATTTATAAATATTATAAATAAAATTTCATGCCTTTTTTTTCTCAATATGAATATTGTTTCTCACACTATGCTCTATGGTTTTAGTCAATGTTAGGAACTAAAGGAAACTGGGTTAACATTTAATGTGATAGTCAATGTGATGATTAGAAACTAAATGGGATGAATATTGGAGTAATGGAAATTGGGATTATTTATAATCAGTTATTAAAATATATGATTTTCAACTTTATCCTTAACCAATACTTGGAATCTCTAAAGAAGGGAAGTATAGATTTCACTAAGAATTTGTGTGGTGAAGAACATTGGGGAATAGAGATTAAATTTCCAACATATTAAGAATTTTTGAAGAAGAACTCAAGGGAATGTCTCAAATGAATTAGAAATTGTTTTATATGTGGAGAAGATGGGAATAATGTAAGTAAATTTTGAGGAAAAATGAAATATTTAATAAACAAAATAGATGTTAAAAATGGTTTCCCTAAGGAATAATAAATGGTTTAATGTTTTAAATTTGGAAATAATAGGCATTCTGAAAATATATGTCATAGGTGGGACCCTCATAAAGATGATGAAAAAGGTGTTATGAGTAACAATTTTTCTTTTAATGATGAAGTGACGACAAATGACATATAAAATTAAGGAGGTATTATGAAATTAGAGGATTCAACATAGTTAATGGTTTAATAACAATGTGGAATGATTGAAATGTGTATCTACTATAATTTAAGAATTATGTGAATCAGGATATATATATATATATATATAAGTATTATTCTATAGATGTTTTTCATTAAAAATTTTCAAAAATATGATGAATGTTATTAATGAAAAAGCAAGTTTATTTATTGGTACATTAATAATATATAGAAAAAATTATAATTAAGGAAAATATAAGCTTGTATATGTGTTTTAGGTTTAGGAAATTAGTGGATTTTGTGAAAAAGAGTGAGTTGTTTAGAAAAGAATAGTGGTTAAAAAAATTGATTGATGACAAATGTTATTTTTTAAGATGATACTTATATTATCAATAATATTAAAGGATCATGGAGAATTATGAATATGATAATAACATAAGTATCTCCAAATTTTTATAAAAAAGACAAATCATGTGTTAGGGGACAACGTATTACATCTGGCAGGGCCACAGGTCTTGAACACACATCTGATGAGAAATAAGTGTGCAACACCTACCACTGAGGTATGTGACTTATGGGTTAGTATAATTTTTTTACATAAATTATTTTAAAAATAAATATTAAGCTGAGAAAATATTTTTAAGGTGATTAATCATATATCAGGAGACATTTTATTGGGTATAAGTATAAATAATGAAAATGTTTAACATAAAGGATTTTTTGGGATGAATGATATTATGTTTTTAAAAATGTAAGATAGAGGGTTTTAAGGATAGATAATTATGAAATGGACTAATTTGAACCTTAGGAGTTACTATTGATGTATTAGATATTAATGTATGGGAAAAATAATGATAATCATTTTTTTGGTAAATATTGATGGATTAAATTGTTTTTCTTTTGTGGAATATATAATCCATACAAATTTTATTTTAGTTCTTTATGCATGAAAAATTCATCTTGAATACTCATAATATAGAGTATAAGATTATATTGTGGTGGAAATTAGTTAAAGGATGAAATTATTTTTTTCAATTAAGTATATTTACTTTGTTGTTAGTCTATACAGTAAAATAATCACTTAACACTAGTAAAATGATTTCAAAACAAAAACTTTATCCTATTACCTTCATGTTAGATTAATCAAAAATATTTTATCTCATCACATATTTATGGTTTTTAGGTCCTTAAAATTACCTTTATCATTCACTTCCATTTGTTCAATGATATACACCACTCCCTCAAATTATTTACACTTTTCTTCAATGTCCATATCTTCACTTTCCAACAATGTTCTTGTAACATCCCAACCTGACTTACCATCAAACTGGTAGCTAGACCAGTGGGTCACATGGCCTCAAGCGCATCTCCCCATATTCCATAGGCTATAGAATAGTATCAAGGGTTTTGGGAGGTGATAGTGGGGAGACAATCCCTCTTATAAGAGTTGCACAATAGTATTATCAGATAACAGACAATAGGAAACCGTGGAAGAATTATATAAAAGCTACTAAAGAAGTTGAAGATAAATATTATAATAACTGAATTAGAGTGAGAAATTATAGTTTATATAATTCATGGATAATTTATGATACATAAGATAAATAATTGAAATAAAAAATTATTTTCAATATAGTATAAAAATAAAGACAAGACTGCAAAACCCCACAGGTGATCTCCATGATCATATCGAGCTCTATCTCGGTCCTTTGTTACTAAATACCAAGTATAAGAAATACAGAAAAAACATATATACTGCAAATATAAGCCCTACTAAAGTACCAAGGGTGCCCAAGTAGGGTGTGCGATGAAATCTCTGTAGGCCGACACCTAGGACGTCAATCCCAATCCAGATAGTGGAATGTAAATTAAATAGTGTACATGTATATAAATTTTAAAAAATAATTTAATAAATAAATAACACCCATCCATGATTCTAGGGGACACCTGATGGTGATAACTTCATCTTATATTTGGATTAATTCTGAGAAAGTCACTATATATATATATATTTTTATAAATCATTAATGGCATGGGGTAAGAATGCCTCCCACCTATAAATAGAACATAACTGGAATGGAGTAAGAATGCCTCCCATCCATAAATGTTTATATTTTACTGTAATGGTGTAATAATTATTCCCATTTATAATCTTTTATAAAGATATCATGGGGTAATAATTCATCCCATCAATAATCATCTATAATAACAACATGGGTAAGAATTGTTCCCATCCAAAATCATTTATAAAACTAGCATGGGGTAAGAATTCCTCCCATCCATAATCATTTATATAGCTAGCATGGGTTAATAATGCTTCCCATCTATAATCATTTATAATACAAGCATGAGGTAAGAATTATTCCTATCCATAATCAAGTATATAGCTCGCATGGGGTAAGAATGCCTTCCATCCATAATCATTTATAATACTGTCATAAGGTAATAATATCTCCCATCCATAATAAATTATAATACTGGCATGGGATAAGAATGCCTCCCATCTATAATATATATAATATTCATTTCCACAATCATAATATAATGCATAAGGTAGTACCTCTTATGAATTTCAAATAGCCATACCATATTCACAATTTACTAGACAATGCATTTTATTTAAAAACCAACACAAAAGGCATTTCCTTTTATTAGTCGAGCTAGACATTGTTCAATTTTATTTAATATATTTAAGATAAGTCAGCCAATTATTTTTGGATAAAAAATTTATTCAAGGAATTCCATTTGATATGATCCATCCTACTCAAGGTCATTCTTACTCAATTTTCCTAAACATCGAAAATTGGTTTACATGATGAAAGTACCATGAAAGGTGACATGGTCATTTCATTTAAAGGATACCACTATCTCATTTAAACCATTCTAATCAAATTTATTCACATTAACTAATTAAAGAATAAACTAAGACATGTAAATTCCCCTTATAAACCCAATAATCATGTTTAAGGAAAGGGTTATGGCCATAACTCAATTACCCACATGGTAATTCCAAGTCAAATTAGACCAAACAATCATGGCATGCCTTGGGTTCACTGAAATACAAAAAAGATAAGGTCCACTTCAATTAGGAAGGAAAGACATTCAGTTTATAAAATAGGATGAAGTACTAGACATTATTTATTATCGATCATGGTTCCATAGCATAAACAACCTCAATTCATTAAGGAAGACAATCATAAGAGTCCATCACATCTAAACATTTAATTAACTTTATCAATGAAACTATCTTAGAATAACTACCATACTTGGAAAGAATTGAATAAGAGTGAACGGAATGTGAAATTAAATAATAAATGATTTCTTAAATTAAAAGGAAAAGGAAATGAATCCTACTTCAAAGATGAACCAATTTAATACTTAACACTTGACAGATTTGGAAATGAGTACTCAAAAACACCCCACACTCGCACACAGATACATTTATTTAAATAAATAAATAAATATAAATAAATAAATAAATATATATATATATATCCTTAACCCAATGCACATATTACCCACACCAAGAGGTAATATGTACATGTAGGATTATATATATATATATATACATATATACACATACCAATGTATATTAGTACGGACCTTCAAAATTGATGAAAACTCTCTAAAAAAAGAAAGGTATCATAAATCATCAAAGGAACCAAAATAATAAGGCTGAAACCAAAAAACATATTTAAAACATTCAGTAGAAGGCATTAGAAACCCAAAACCGAAAGGCACAATTGAATTCACTACCGATAAATTAATAGGAAGTAAAAAATACTCAAATACCCTAAAAAAAGAGGTGAAAAACAATGAAAGGAAGGAAAATCTTACCTCAAAAAATTGGAACAAAACCAAAGCACACTGAACCTCCTCACAATAAGTAAAAGTTTTAGGAACACCCATGAACATAACCTATGAGACCATTAACATTCCCTAATACCAGATAAGAAATCAAAAAGCTAGTTAGCCCTAACCCTAGGGTTTAGATGAACCTAACCGAGCAACATATAGGCCAAATATTGGATGGAAAAGGATATGAGGAGGGAGGAGGAGCCAAACCTTGAAAATTTATGTGTGCAATATTATAGAAACCTAGAGGATCAACATGTTGAAGAGGAGATGAGAAGGAGAGGTGTGTTGTGACTCGTGGGGAAAAGGGAAGTCTGATTGCGCGAGTGATTGGGAAGGAGAAGTGAGGATTTGTGTGTTTTTTATTTTCATTTAATATAAATTAAAATAATTTAATTTTAAAATTGGGTCTTGGTACATGGTTTAGAAAATAGTACGCCAACTATTCACCCTCTTCTGGGTACCTAGAGGACCCTACACAGAATGGTCGTATGGTATGGAAATTGTGCACCAACTGTGCGGTGAACAATTCTAAGCTATTTCCTACAAACGCATACCATGTGGGCTATAAACACAGTTTTGAAAACCATGCATATCCCATGTGCACTACCACTACCCACCTGAAATGAGATGAATGGTTTCTAGGAGTAGGCTACATGGTTTTAGACAAACCATGCGCCCTCTATAGCCTTTCAAAAATTGGTGTTTTGGGTCCAATTCTCTTAAATCTCCTTGAGCCACCAAGGAAACATAACATGACTTCACCCTTATCTAATTACAATGATTTGATACATTATAATTGTTGGAATTTAATTTTGAAGCTCGGCTTTAAAAATGACCTGTTCAGTAATTAAAAAAGATAAAAAACCTTTGGATTTTTTCCTATTTCAAAACACAGAATGTTATAACCTTCTCACCTTATAAATTCTCATCCCTAAGAATCCTTCAAAAAAGATGAAAACATCACATGACCTATAAGGGTTGTGAAACTTTATTCAGATGTTCATGTTTCATTTCCAAATGCCTAACACACCTTGAAGAATTTCATAATCATATGACACTTAATCCATCAAAACTCAAGACAACATTCATTCTCCAATTGAAACATAGAAAGGTCTCTTACCTGAGACCATTTACCCAGAGACATGACCCCATCGTCATCTCATTAAAAAACTGTCCAAAGGTACTTCCCACCATTGTATTTAATGTTAATCAGCCAATTTGGAGTCACAAAATTTCCCACCATTGTAATTACCTTTAATATCCTGATCAAAGAATTTTAATGATGCTGATAGCATAATTTAGAACATTCTAAAATTCTGATCCCCCATCGACCTGAAAGACCAAGTCAATTCAAAAATTCCTGAAAATCCTCAAATGACACAACCAAAACTCATCTCCACCAAAGGATATGCCAGAAATGATTTTCAACTGACTGTTTACATAGATCAAAAGGAAAACAGGTTGAACCACTCTGACCGACCATTCAAGAGGATGCTTAACTTAGATGGAAAACATTTTACAACTAGAACTTTGATACCTCCTCCCAAGGTATCTCGTATTCTCCACGAAAAATTCCACCAAAGTACAACCCGACATTTGGTGACATTTCTAACCAAACCACGAAGGAAACCACACATCTAGAATGGAACACCAAAAGAGAACCACCCAAACAAAACCAACAACTTTAAAGAGTTAGCATGACATAAGACTAAGACTCTCTTATTAGATCTTGGATGAAATCAAGATATGGGACTTGTTTGCATATTAGAAGAATCCACTAAGATGATTTGAATGGCTTCTAGTCAATCATACCCAATTACTAGAATGAGGAACAATCAAATCATAATTTGAGAACTTTAAGAAAGAAACTCAACTTCACCGGCTGATGAACTATCATTTTTAACTAATAACAAAGTCTTTTCCCCCACAAGGAATTTCATGATTATTCAATATTACCCACCTAAGTCTATCCAAGACCTGTGGTGCTTCTCAAGGTTTTCAGATACTACAAACCAGATCAAATTCATTCTGGCGAGAAAGCACTAACACGATTTAAACTAACAAACCTCAAAAGCATTTAAGAAATAGAGACCATTTCCCATTGGTCCTCATTGGTTGTTTTAATTCTATACAGAATAACACATTTTGTAGATTCAAAATGATACTCCCCACCTTAGGAGTGTCTTGATTGAAATAGGAATGAAAATTAACCACTCATATGAATTCTAGGTCAAAAAATTGAAACAAATATATAACACTCTTTTGAGCCATGATCCCAAAATCAAAACATAGGAGTAAGGCCTAAAGAAACATGAACACCCATCCGAACATGGGTGTCATTGGAAAATTAATGTATTAATTGGGATGAAGACACCTGGATGATACCAAACATAAAAAAGACCACAATATAAGCATGGAACCAAATCTCTATGGGTTATTACAACCCTAGGATGGCCCGTTATGAAGAAAAATCATTGACCCAAGAATTTGGTCATGCCAGGAAAAATCCACATGCTCATGATAATAACATTTAAGCCATTTCTAAAGAAACAATACCTATATAAAACACCTATTATTATATTACAAGGAAACTAAAGAGAATGTCAAAACTACCCATACAAGAGGGTTTTAAAAATAGGACACCCCTACAGGTTCTATTTACAAGACATTTTCATTTATTCACATTTAATATTTAATAATCTAATGATTTAATCCAAACATCATGTACCATTTTTCAAAAAAAATACACAAGGTACTTGATTTTTTACCAACACCCCAAGGAAAAAACATGCAAGTTTCACAAAAATTCCTTTTTTAAAAATTTATACAATTACATACATCAAATTTTAATTATAAAACTAGAAAAAATAATTCTATTAACAATTAAGATGACCTATGAGGGTCCCACTGAGCCATCCTGAGTTCTCTAGAAAGCAACCCAATTGTAGTTTCTCATATATAAATGTTTTTAAATACACAAATGGGTCATCTCATAAAAACATTCCCCAATTAAACTACTTGGGTCCAATTTCAATTTAAATGAAATCCAATACATTTAAGATTAAAACTAGAAAAATCATAAATTCACAACCATTTCAAACAAAATATGTTCATCGCATTTAATACCGGTTTCCATTTCCTACTTCATGAAGCTCCCATGCACTCCATAAATTTAAAACTGTCTCCCATTTATCAGAAAAACTTACATATCAAAATTTAACATGCTAAAAAATAGCGGTCTAATCATATGGGCGGACACCTACCAACCTCTAAAATTCCTATACACTTTAAATTTTGTAATTTGGGTACCTTTAGTAAAATCCAATTTACCTTTTTATTTAAACTTTAATAACCTTTACAATTTATCAATAACCTTAACATGGTTTTATATCATGATCAACATGGTTTGAATATATAGGTTACCTTTTCCTATTTATAAGTCTCCCATATACCTTGAAATTGATAATTGGTCCCCATTCATTCACAACCCATATATAGATAAATAAAATAATTCCATCATAAGAAATTAACAAAGATAGCATGCTATTTAGAAAATAAGCATGAAATATAATCACCCTAGGATGTTAAATATATCACTGAAACATGCTATATAAATAGGAATACTAAAAAATATTAGGCATGATATACATTAAAGGATCACAATTCAAATCAACAGGAAAACTAAAATGCAACTACATGGCATGGAAATATGCATGGAATGTGAATTTTCTATAAGCCCATATGATGCATGAAATACATATTCCTTTCAATATTAGGCCAAGGGTAAAATTACATAAAGTCCATGAATAATAAGTAGTATAATGTACAATATCCAATCAAGGTGAAATTATTTCAAAAGTAACAACGAACAACAATGAACAACAATACGAACCCTGGTCACTTTGTCATTTCCCATAAGTGGGGTGTTCAGTGCCAAGCACTGTGATAAACCAAGTGCCAACACATTCCTAATCTTCTTTCTAATAACCAAAAACAGAAATACAAAGGAAGTGAAATAACCTATGATACCACTTTGTAACATCCTAGTTCGACTTACCACCGAACCGATAGCCTGACTGGTGGGTCACATGGCCTCAAGCGCATCTCCTCGTACACCAAAGGCTTCCGAATAGTAGAAAAGGGTCTTATGAGGAGATATTGGGGAGACTATACACTCTTATTAGAGTCTCACAATTATATTATTATATAAAAGTAAAATGGAAACGATATAAGAAGTATATAAAAAGATTCCGAAGTAGCGGAAGACAAATATTATAATAACTGATTTAGAGTGGACAATGCTAGTTTATACAATTCATGGATGATTGATGATACATAAGCTAAATAAGTAATAAGATAAAATGATTTTCAATACAATAGGAAAATAAAGAAAAGATACGAAAACCCCATGGGTGATCTCCATGAGCATCTTGAGCTTTTCTCGGTCCTTTGCTTCTAACACTTAGGTATAATAAATATAAAAAATAACCTTGATCCTAAAAATATAAGGTCTACTTTGATACCAAGGGTACCCAAGCAGGGTGTGAGATAAAATCTCTGTAGGCCGACACCCACAGTGTCAAACCTAATCAATACAGTGTAATATAAATTAAATAGTGTACAAGTATATAGATTTAATAATATAATTGAATAAATAAATAAACTACCCTCTAGGTTCCTAAGGGACACCTAATGTCAATAACTACTTTGGATCATAGCTAGATTAAGTATGAGAAAGTCACTATATATAAATATATGTATTTATATAAATCATAAATGGAATGGGGTAATAATGTATCCCACCCATAAATAGAGGATAACTATCAACGAGTAAGAATTCCTCCAATCCATAGATGTTTATATTGTATCGGCATGGGGTAAGAATTCTTCCCACCTATAATTATTTATATTGATTCCATGGGTTAAGAATACCTCCCATCCATAATCATCTATAACACTGGCAGGAGGTAATAATGCCTCCCATCCATAATCATCTATATAGATGACATGGGGTAAGAATTCCTCCCATACATAATTGATTATATAGATGGAATGGGGTAGTAATTCCTCCCATCCATAATCATTTATAATATTGGCATTGGGTAAGAATGCCTCCCATACATAATCAATTATAATATAATCATGAGGTAAGAATTACTCACATCTATATAGTTTATAATACTCCTTTACAAAATTATAATATAATGAAAAAGTCAGTACCTCTTATACATTTCAAATAGCCATACCATATTCATAATCTATCACACAAGGAAGTTCCTTTAACAACCAACACATAATGCACAACCTCTTATGTGTCAAGCTATAAATTTTCCAATTTCATTTAATCCATTTAATAAAAGCCAAACTTTTCATTATGGATAAACCATTTATTTAAGGCATTCCATTTGTTATGATCCATCCTACTCAAGTTCATTCTTACTCAATTGTACTAAACATGGAAAATTGGTTTACATGATACAAGTGACAAGGAAGGTGACATGGTCATTTCATTAAAAGGATACCACTATCACCTTTATAAAATTTTAATCAATTTCATTCCCATTAACCTATTAAATAATCAAATAATACATAGAATAACCAAATATAAACACAAGGGTAACATTTAAGGAAAGGGTTATGCCCACAAATTAATTCACCACTTGGTAATTCCAAGTCTAATAAGACCAAAAACCCATGGGGTGTCTTAGGTTTATTGAAATACACACAAGACAAGGTAAATTTCATTTCAGAAGGAAATCCATTTAGTTTATAAAATAGGCTGAAGTCTTAGACATTCCACTTTATCGATAATGGTTTCAAATCATAAACAAACTCAATTCAGTAAGGCATACAATCATAAGAGTCTACCACATTTAAACATTTCATTAACTTTATCAAGGAAAAAACATTAGAAGAAATACCATACATGGAAAAGAATTTAAGAAGAGCAAAAATAGTATGGAATTAAATAGAAAATGCTTTATGAAATTAACACATCAAGGAAATTAATTCTACCTCAAAGAGGAAGCAATTTAATACTCAGCGCATGACAGATTTGGTGGTGACCACTAAAAACTTCCCACACTCACATGCACATGAATTTATATAATATATATATCAATAACCTAATTTATGTATTCCCCATTCTATGATGGAATATTTACATGGAGGATTATATATATATATATAAATAAATATATAAATACCTTTGTATGTGAGTGTGGACCTTCAATTTTGATCAAAACTGCCTAAAACAATATTTAAGAATCCCAAATTCTCAAAGAATCCAAAATAATATGGTCAAAACCAAAAAGTAGGTTTATAACTCACCTCATAAAGAAAGGGATACTTGAACACAAACAAAAAAATCCAACACACTACCGATCAATTAATAGGATGTCAAAAACACTCAAATAACCAAATAAAAGATGTTAAAAACAATGAAGCTAAAGAAAAAACTTTCCCCAAAACATTAGTAGTGAACCAAAGCACCCAGAACCGCCTCTACTTCCGTAGTAGTTTCTGGAAAATGCATGTACACACCCCGGGAGAACTTTCAAAAACCCTAATAATAGAGAATAAACCAAAAATCTAGTTATCCCTAACTCTAGGGTTTGAAAAAACCTCATAGTGAGATAGATAAGATGAAAAATTGACTAGAAAAGGAGTGGAGGGAGGAGGAGCCATACCTTGAAGATTCTTGTGACCAATTTGAAGGAATAATGGTGAATAGATGTGCAGAAGATGAGCTAAGAGGGAGGGGTGCATCATGACTTGTTGGGAAGGGGGGAGACCTATTGGGCGAGTGAGAGGGGTGGAGAAGTGTGGGTGCTTGTTTATTTCTTTATTTTCATTTAATTTAATTTAAAATGATTCAATTTTAAAATAGGGTCTTGGATCATAGTTTGGGCCGAACAGTTTAGCAAAATGTGTGCTAAATGTGCACCCTCTTCTAGGAACCTGGAGAATCATGATTGGGCTGCCCACACAATTTGGAAACAATGCTCCACCTGTGCAGTGAATAGTGCTTAGCTACTACCTCCAAATGCTCACCGTGCCGGTAAGGCATACAGTTTGGAAAACTATACGCCCCCTAAATACTTTCAAAACTTGGTGTTTTTGTGTTTGGTGCTCCAAAAAATCCTCGAGATACCTGGGAAAATTAAAAGGCCTTCACCTAAATCCAAAAACATCACTTGTAAGTTTTATAAGTCTCAGAATTGTATTCTGAATGTCAGTTTTAAAAATGAAAAGTTCAGTAGTTGAAGAAGTTCAAAAAACTCTGGATTTTTTCTAGTTCAAAATGTAGATATTTATAGTAATTATATGTTGAAACCTAATTATGTGATGACTTTATAAAATAAAATTTCATATTTTTAAGATAATTTTATTAATTCCTTTTAATATGTGGGGTTTTCCAAAAAGAAATTTTAAAATGTTAGAACCTTGATTTCTAAGATCAATATTAAATTTTGAGGGAAAAATTTATTTAAGGGGTGGAATTTAACACCATGATATTTCAAAATAGGAACATAATTTTAAATAGAATAAGAGAATGTAATAACCAAAGAATTTATTATATATTTCTTTTTAAATAAATGCATCTCCTTCGATAACTTATGGAACACACAACCTTGAATCTAAGTGAATCCTAATACAATATACCATTATAACCAAGTTGTTAATTTGTTGAGTATGACTAATACTAGATAAATTATTAAAATCATAAATTTTAAACATGTATAAAAAGAATTAAATGGGTATCTATTTATTATAAATTAAATAATAACCATTTGAATGAAAAAGAAATGTTTTCATAAAAAATGTATTTATGTAAAAGGTGGTTTATTCACACTTTATTCTCATAATTTAAAATTATATTTGAACACTTTAAGAAATTTTATTTTATAAAAAATGGAATTATTTTCAAATCATCCTATCTATATTACCTTAGGGTGAAATTTTGAGATTTTTCACAAAATATTAATTTTTTAGTGAATAATGAAAATAAAGATTTTTATTAAATCGTCATTTATTATTAATAAATTAACTACCATTATTTTTAAATTTTATTTAAAATTTTAAAAAACATTTATTTATTTATATTAAATCAAATTAATTTAATCTAAATCATCTGTAAAGTATATTTTAGTAAAGGATTATTTTTAGGCTTGAAAACACTTTTTTTAAAATATGTTTTAGTGTATAATGTTTTTCCTTTTTAGATAATTAATATAATAACTAATGAGGAATAATTTAAAATAAATATTTATTTTATATTAAAATAATTATTAATTTAAATTCATCTAATTATAATTATTTATCTTATAGTTAGTTTGAGATCATCATTTCCTTAAAAAAATATTTGAGGAAATATTATTTTATCAACACGTATATGGGTTTAATTTCAAATTAAATTCTGCTAATTATGTGATTTTAATTTGGAAAAAGTGATTCCATATTTGGAATCATCATAATTTATATTATCTAATTTTTTTTAACTTAATTTTTGGCCATAATGAATAATGAAAAAAAGTAGAAACTATTTATCGCGAGTAAGGTAAAAATAGGTTTACCATGAGATAAACTAAACATAAAAGGGTAAAATTTTACCCAAAACATGTATAATTAATATTATTTGGTAATATTTCTACCATATATCCTCTATTTTATAAATTTTTATATTTTTTAGCCTTGTGGCATGAAACAAACATGGGTGGTATTCTTTCTTTTCAAAAACTCTTATTGTGTCCTCCCCCCACTTATAAAGGCCACCCTACTCCTCTCCTTTGAAAATTTTAAAAACACACTATTTTTGATAATATCTACCCAAATAAGTTTTATATTTACCTATCATAATACTTGAATACTTTTTTTGGGTAATAAATACATCCTAAGAAGGCTTTGGTATGAACCAAAAGAGTTTGTCTGAAAAAGAGGTAACGTCCCAAACCAAGCATTTCATTTTGTTTCTTCCTCCACCTCCTTCAAATATTTTAAAAAAATTATGATATAATAATAATTATATTATATATATTTATTTTGTGTTATGTTAATGTAATTACCTATATCCATCGCCTCCTCCTTTAAATGGGAAATAGAACCGTTGGTTGTGTGTACGACAGACTACCGCCCCACGAACTGACATAATTCATTTTCCATCACCGATTCTAAAAAAATAGATATAATTATGTATATAATGATTATATATTTTATTTTATATATAATTATATTTTTATAATTATAAAATTACATATACCTTTTTACTTTACCTTCAGAAAAAATACAATAACGTCACTTGTTTATAGGGAGGACTACCGTCTCGCGAAGCGATGTGATTCATTTTTCACTTACACATTATATGAAAGGTAATAAGGATTAATTTTACATTTATATATTATATTAATGAAATATTAATTATTCTGGAAAATAAATATATCATATAGTTTCTTACCTTACTATCAATTGGATAAATGATAATATCGTTTGCGTGTACGTCAGACTACCATCTCGCAAAGTGATGTGATTAATTTTTAACTAAGGATTTATGTCGAATGTAATTAAGGGTAAAGTTAAAGAATATATATGATATATAAGATATTATATTGATTATATAAAATTAATATATAGTCCACTTCCTTACTATTTCACCTATTATGAAAATGATAACATCTGTTGTACGTACGTACAGTCTACCGTTTCCGTGAAGCGATGAGATGAATTATCCATGTTTGAAAATTAATAATGATTATAAAGATGTATATAATTAAAAAATTATATTTATAATATTAATATAATTATGGAGATGATATAACTATATCCTATATTTGAGATTCATAACTTTCATGAGAAAACAAGGAAATTAACACCCAAAATAATAGTGATAATGAAAAATTATTAACAAATGGGTGGTAAAATTTTATAAAATTGAGAGTATATGATATTATAAATAATATTATTATTCTTGTATAAGTTAATAACATTTTTAAAACCACTATATATTATGTTAAAGTGTTCTCAACTAATGAGAAGTGCAAGGTAAAGGGTTTCTTAACTCTGTTTTAAATCATTATGTTTTATGTTTAATTAATTGATTATATTGTTCCAAGATTATGTGTGAAATTTATTTTTATTGATTTATTTTATATTTAAGATATATTTTTGTGGATATAATTTTTTTTACACATAACCACCCCATTTATTAATTCTCAACTCTATGATACAAACCTTATAGGGCTTCATCTAAAACATCCTTATCATAGAAACATGTTCTTTCATGAAATTAATTTATTTTGAATGGTGTATATAATAATTATTTACATACAATATCATGATTTATTATAAAATTATTAAATTTTACGTTAAAATTAATCTAGTTAATTTACACATGTTATCATTCAAGTGTTACTAATGGAATAGTGGTTTATGTTTCAATATCATTTTAATCAGGATTGCTTATCCATGAATTCCCATTTAAGTAATTTATTTGATTATTGAATAATAAAACCCCAAAATTATATTATTCTCTAGTAATTAATAATTTTTTTCAATTAATAATACCATTTAACTCTATTTGTTTCATAAAATTATTGAGAAAATGGTTTTAAGAAAATATGACTTCATTTGTCTCTTTGATCAAAAATCATTTTTTTATAAATCCATGTTTTCTATTTTTTTTTCAAAAATGTTCTACTATGACTGTTTAAATTAAGTTTTAACCTAAATTGGATTTTTAATTTTTAAAAAAATGAATATTCCAATTTTTTTCCCAAATAATGTAATTTTTTTATTTTCTTACAAAAATGCGAGTTTAGCTTTCACTTTTAATGTATTAAACATGAATAGAACTATTGTACTATCATAAACACTGAATGTTTTAAATATTACACTTTAATTATAAAATCTTATTTTCAAAAAAAATCCCTTCAATGTTTAATGATGTTTTATATTTTCAATAATTATTTTCACATTTGAAATTATATTTTTCTCAAGAAATTTTCAATGTTATATTTCAAAATCATTTTCTATCTTAGATGCTTGAATGTCCTGAAGGCCTTATTTTTTATTTTATTATTTATAATCCCACTTTTATGGGTTGACGGGTAACCCATAAATGACCCGTATTCCCATGGAACAAGGCCCGTCTAACCTGCAATACATGACCCGAAGGTCCAGAGGCATACCATGCCCAATACATAACCCGTAGGACCAACCCACTTGAACTACCCATCCCTAGCTTTTGAGACATTGATCAACTAGCTCCCTGACCGCGTTGTCGCGACACATCAAATTGATTATATTTTTAAGGTTGATTTATAGTCTAGGGTAAACCCTAGGTCATCTCTCAAGGAGCATTGGTAGGTTTAGAGTGTGTATTTTTAATAAAAATGCACTACTGGAAAGATGATCTTTCCCAACACTTCTATACGTACGGTTTGTAAAAACCGTTGGTATAGCTACCATTTCCCAACGGTTCACCAAAACCGTTGGGAAAGGGTCCTCTTTCCCTCCTCTTTCCCAACGATTCACCAAAACCGTTGGGAAAGTGGAGGAAAAATTTCAACCTTCAGCCAACATACATTCAACCCACCCAAACCTATCCCAAAGGTTTTGAAAACCGTTGAGAAAGGGCTATCCCAATGGTTTTCAAAACCGTTGGGATAGGTTCTTTAATTTTTTTCCAGATCTACTAACCGAGAACATTATATAAATCAAAATTTTAAATAATTATGATAATACATATATATATTTATGAAATTATATTTACAAAGTGATGTTAGCTTAGTGGTTAAGTCGTTCGATTATAAACGAGGGGTCCTGAGATCAAACCCCAGTGGTGATTTTATTTTTGGAATTTATATTCCAACGGTTCCATTACCGTTGGTATAGATTTCATATTACCTATACCAACGGTTTCCAAAACCGTTGGTATAGGTCTATACAAATGGTTTTCGGAGAACCGTTGGTATAGACCTATCCCAACAGCTTACTTGGCTAAGGTTCTCCAAACCGTTGGTATAGACTATACCAACGGTTTGGAGGCCTATACCAACGGTTCCAAACCGTTGGTAAAGGTTAGTTTTCCAGTAGTGATGACTAAGAGAGGCGGTGGTTTTGAAAACAGTTTAAAACAATAACATAGTTGAAATAGCTTAAAGGATAAGTTCCCAAGTGGATTTTGAGAAATATGAGATAAAAGTGTCGATGTGATTTCACTACACACATATCAAGTTCATTGTTCATAGAGATTCATCTTGGTTTTAGAGTAATTCTTTGGTTGGAGTTAATTGGAATCCCGATTAATTCCTAAGCTTTTATTTCAATACTTTAAGGACCAAACCTTGACATAACAATTGTATTGTCAAGGTCCAGTACTTATGCATAGAATAATATCTTCCAAAGCATATTGAAATCTCAATAAGGTGGGTATGAAAAGGATTCTTGTGACGTCCAATCGGAACAACACAAGTCACGCACTCAAAACCTCACACCGATCGGTTAGAAATTAAGAGCATAACACTCGCATGTATCAAATAAAGCATTCAAATCTTAAATAAAATAAGATACATGGAATGAAATGTTTAAACACCCAAATTACTCCAAACCAGTTGCTATTTTATGCATCAGAACTCCCTTGACATGTGTGTAGCTCCCTCACAACGAACACCCAACTTTTAGCTCGACATCTGGAGGAGGAGGAAGCTCGGGTTGAACTCCTTCTTCATTGTTGATCCCCCTATTAGGATAGGGGCCTCCAGAACCTCCAAGTTGATTAGGGGACTCCTATGGGACTCTAAATTGGAATCACTTCACTCCTTGTCCGAACTTACAAATGAGGAGCCCAAGGTTCCCTTTTATAGGAAATGTGGGAGGTGGTTTTGGGCACACAGATTTCATCAATCCACTTGCACGATGCGTTTCGGCCTTCATACAGTCTTATCTCACATTGGAAAAAATAGAAACGTTTTATCTCTACCTCTTGAATGTCTCCACCGAAAGTTTGGCACCTTTTGGAAATCTACTGCTCAAGATATTGATAAAATACATAACACCGCATTTGACTTGGTCCAAATTCGGTGGCTTGGACAGATCAGTTCGGATGGGCCCCATAAAAGCCGAATCAGGATTGGGTCCCTTAATATGAAATGTAGCCTATTAAAATTTGGACAGGCCCACAAAATATCAGCCTCTTTTGATGCACGGATTTTGTGTAATATTCAAAACAGTGGACAAATGTCCATGTATCCATGCAATTTTGGCCCAGTTTTATTTCACTTCATCAAGGGCCCTCCAAATCACCTCCACCTACATTGTAATTTTAAAAACAAGTATCATTGACCTATTTAATAGTGATAAACACAAAATTATTTAATCAAACATGAATCACAATTTGATAATATTTTTATAATTTTTAATACAAAATATGTTTAGCACAGCGGTGTAAGGGTGAAAATGAAACAGTGAATCGTGGTACGATCACACCCCCACACCTAAACATTTCCACTCATAGGCAAGGTTACATATCCAAATACAATGATGCATATATATATATATATATATATATTTACAAAATCCTGAAGATTTATCATTTGAGGGAATTTTATTTATCAATGCACGAATCATACCAAGGAGTTCTTCCTAGTGAAAATAGAAAAAGCTGTCTCATAAATCATATCATAGCGAAATTCAAAAAGATTCATGATACCCAATTGAGAAAAGAATTCAGAAGTAAACCATGACACTAACTCTCCATGTGTGTGTATGGAAACCATTCCATGCTATTCTTTCCACTTTCTATCCAATAAATATATGTTATTTTAACATTTTTCAGCTTAAATGATTTGTCACCGAACCTATCCTACATCCTTTGCAATCATATTTCAAGACCCACTCATTTAAGTATTCCCAGAAGTCAAACCATAAGCTCCTGACCTAGATATCCCCATATGTTGCACATTTCATCACTCCCCTCATTTTTTTGAAGTTGCATTGGAACAAATCTCACACTCATCTTTCAACCGTTGTTTGATCTCCTCACAACACTAATTGAAATAGTTATAACAAGATCAAAGGTTGAGAAGGAGTGGTTTTTTTGACCTGACCAAGGCACAACAATTTTTTTGAGGGCATACAACAGTCGGACATTAGGTACACACACATAGGTCAATCTGGTACAGTAATGAAACAGATCGGATAAGGAACAAATGTATGGAAATATCATTTAAAGCTGAAAAATATTAACCCAACATATATTTACCTTATATTAAGTAAGAAATAATCACACTTTGTGGTTTGGTGAAATTTTGTTTGGAGATATTAGTGACATTGTTTTCCCAAAAACTACTCACACAATGGGAATCAATCATCTCAAAGGTTTCACATAGATACGACCATTTATATCATTGACATAAAACCAATTCACTAAAAATCACTCCATGATGGTAAACTCATACAAAAATTCTTTTTAGCCTTCGTTATGGTATTTTTACTTTCCCCACTCTATGGTCGCCACATCATGGAATTTCGAAATTGTTGGGGAAAAATGAAAATACCATAAAGAAGGCAAAAAAGAGAAAAAAGGAGAAAACGATGAAAATTCCTAACTAACCCAGGAATGTATCCACCCCCCCCCCCACACCTAGAGTATGTAGTGTCCTCACTATAGTAAGAGAGAATGTGGGAAGGAAGGATAAAACCTGGTTGATGTCATTTATAGTTTGCTTCTTGAACTTGGAGTTCCTCCATTGGGGACTCCGGAATGGATTCATGGAAGTGCTTCAACCGCTGTCCATTGACAGTGATGGTTTGCTTGGTGTCTTCATTTCGAACCTAGACAACACCAAACAGAGAGACATTAGTAACAATGTAAGGTCCAAACCAACGGGAACGATGCTTACCAGGGTGCAACTTCAGCCTTGCATTGTAGAGGAGGACCTTCTGCCCGATGTGGAACTGACGATGAAGGATAAGACGGTCATGAGCAACCTTGGTTCTCTCCTTATAAATTCAGGAGTTCTCATATGAATCTTTTCTCATTTCCTCCAACTCCTGAATCTACAAATTCCTATGAATACCTTCACCAGAAAGATTAGAATTTCATTGTTTAATAGCCCAGTAGGCCCAGTGCTCTACCTTAACAGGGAGGTGACAAATCTTCCCAAAAACTAGCCGATATGGTGACATGCCAATTGGAGTTTTGAATGTAGTACGGTAAGCCCATAATGAATCATTGAGTCTAAGACTCCAGTCTTTTCTGTTTTGCTGAACCGTTTTCTCAAGAATCTGTTTTACCTCTCTATTTGATACTTCGGCTTGACCATTTGTTTGTGGGTGATAAGCAGTAGACACGCGATGCCCAACCCCATACCTGGGCAAAAGAGATTGCATTGTGCGGTTGTAGAAATGAGAACCCTGATCACTGATGATAAACCTAGGTAATCCAAACCTACAGAATATTTGGGTTCTCAAAAATTCCACAACTGTCTTGGAATCATCTATCCTCGTGGCTCATGCCTCTACCCACTTTGAAACATAATCCACTGCCAGAAGAATGTAAAGGTTCCCAAATGAATTGAGGAATGGTCCCATAAAGTCAATGCCCCAAACATCAAAAATGTCATGGAAGAGTAAGGGTTGTTGGGGCATCTCATTTCTTTTAGAGACATCCCTATTCTTTGACAGCGAGGACAAGATTTACAGAATTCATGGGCATCCCTAAATAATGTGGGCCAAAAGAGACTAGAATCTAAGACTTTGCGAGCAGTCCGTTGGGGACCAAAGTGGACCCCACTAGCAAGTGTGTGGAAGAACCTAAGGACAGACTGAAACTCACTATCGGGAACACAACGCCTAATAACTTGATCACTACATGTGCGCCAGAGGTAGGGGTCATCCCAAATGTACCAACGAGACTCATGTTTTAGACGGTCGGCCTGGTTTTTGGTGAAATCAGCAGGAATGCAAGACGCTACTAAATAATTTACAATTTCAGCATACCAAGGAATAGCATCTTGCACTCGGTACAATTGCTCATCAGGAAACAATTCATTTATGGGAATACAGGGGGATGAGTCAATGTCCAAGGATGGGAGAATCCTACTGATATGGTCAGCAACCACATTCTCTTCTCCTTTTTTATCCCTAATTTCTAGATCAAATTCTTGAATGAGGAGCATCCAGCGAATAAGACGTGGTTTGGATTCCGGTTTCTTAAGGAGATACCGGAGGGCTGCATGGTCTGAGAACACAATGACTTTGGACCCTAAAAGGTATGACCTGAATTTATCCAAGGCGAACACAATGGAAATAAATTCTTTTTCAGTGGTGGTGTAGTTTTCTTGGGCAGGGTCCAAAGTACGTGAGGCATAGGCTATGACATGTGGAGCTCGGTCTACCCTTTGTGATAAGACTGCCCCAACTGCATAGTTAGAGGCGTCACACATGAGCTCAAATGGTAAATCCCACCGAGGTGGTTGGATTACCGGGGGTGATGTGAGACTCCATTTTAACGTTTTGAAAGCTTCCTCACATTTTTTATCAAAATAAAATTCTTTTTCTTTTTGGAGTAATCGGGAGAGGGGGAGTGCATTTTTACTAAAGTCACGAATGAAACAACGATAAAATCCAGCATGACCAAGGAAAGACTGCACATCCCGAACATTTTTAGGGAATGGTAGGGAGGAAATGATATCTACTTTTGATTTGTCCACTTGGATACCTTCCCCAGAAATGACATGTCCCAAGACATTGCCTTGTCGCACAATGAAATGACATTTCTCATAATTTAATACGAGATTCTTTTCAATACAGCGACGTAGGACAGAAGCAATACTACTCAAACATTCATCAAAAGAGGATACATAAATAGTAAAATCGTCTATAAAAACCTCCATGCAATTCTCCAGGTAATCCGAAAAAATACTTACCATACATCGTTGGAAAGTACCTGGAGCATTGCACAGACCAAATGACATCCTTCTATAAGCAAATGTACCAAATGGTCAAGTAAAGGTTGTCTTTTCTTGATCCTCAGGGGAAATATGGATCTAAAAGTATCCAGAATACCCATCAAGGAAACAGTAATGGGACTTCCCTGCTAGCCTCTCTAGCATCTGGTCAATGAATGGAAATGGGAAATGGTCCTTCCTAGTGTGTTGGTTTAGTCGGCGGTAGTCTATACAGACACGCCAACTATTCTGCACACGAGTTGGAACCAATTCATTTTTTTCATTTTTAACTACATTAAGGCTAGTTTTTTTAGGAACTACTTGAACGGGACTAACCCATTGGCTGTCAGAGATAGGGTAAATGATTCCAGCAGCCAAAAATTTTGTTACTTCTTTTTTAACAACATCAAGTAGGTTTGGGTTCAGTCGACGTTGTGACTGCCTCACTGGTTTAGCCTCATCATTTATTAAAATATGATGTGTACAAATTGATGGGATAATGCCAGGAATGTCAACAAGTGTCCATCCCAAATCTTTTTTATACTCCCTCAAAAGATCAATCAGTCGCAATTCATGTGTAGGAGGGAGTGAACTAGCAATGATGATAGGAAACTTGTTTCCATTCTCAAGATATAAGTATTTTAAATCTTGAGGCAGTTGTTTCAGTTCCAATTCTGGGGGATTTTGGATTGACGGAAGTGTGTGTGAAAGTGAGAAGTCACTGATCTCATCTAACTGCTCAATGGTAACATCCTTAGATGAGGAATGAGCTTTTACAAGCTTAGCAGTATCATCGATGGTCATGTGATCCTCTGTGTTCAAGAAATCATCAATTAACAAACATACATGACATTTCTCTAGACCGCTACAACAATCAATGCATGATTCATTATCTAACATTTCAGTCAATGAAGAAAACTCAGAAAGGGGATCAGGTGAATTAAAATAAGTTGCTTCAGGGGAAGGGAGAACATCAATTGAATTTACAGAGAGAGAGGAGTGTTCTTCTGAGGGGTGCTTCATGGCATCAAGGATATTGAAGTGGACAATATTACCACCAAACTCCATAGATAATGTACCATTATGGACATTAATTATGGTTTTGGCGGTTTTCAAGAAAGGTCTCCCCAATATAATTGGGGCATGTCCATTCATCCTATCATCTTCCATTTTAAGCACGTAAAAATCAGCAGGAAAAACTAAATTTTGCACCCTCACAAGAACATCCTATAGCACACCAGAGGGGTGTGCTGTACTCTGGTTTGCTAGCTGAACGACAATACCAGTGGGCTTCAGTTCACCGACCTGCAAAGAAGAGTATATGGAGTGAGGCATAACATTAATAGAATCACCCAAATTAAGCATAGCATTGGAGAAAGAATACTCCCATATGGTGCACGGAATCGAGAATGTTCCAGGATCGTTGCACTTGGTAGGAAGTGATGGTTGTATCAATGCTGAGACGTTCCTCCTTAGGATCACCTTCTCATCACCTCTAAGTCGCCTTCTATGGGTACACATCTCCTTCAGAAACTTGTCATATCTCGGAATTTTCTTGACGGCATCAATCAATGGAATGTTAACCTGCACTTTTTTGAAAGTCTCCAAGATTTATTTATCAAGTTCAGTTTCATTTTTTTCCTTGGTTGAGTGGCTCTTTGGGGAAATGGAAGAGGAATGGTTGGGATAGGTGGCTCATCAACAACCACAGTCTTTCCTTTGGAAGGGATTCTCTCAGGAAAAAGTTTTTCTTCTCTTGGACCATTTTCAACAGTTGGGATGGTGGTTTCCTTTGGATGGGAGGACTCTAATGGAGGGGTCATTTGGCTTTTGAGTTGTGTCCCACTCCTAAGGGTGATGACACTAACATTTCCTTTATCCCTAGGGTTTACTACTGGTTGAGATGGTAGTTTACCCGACCCATGCCTTTGGATTTCCCCCACCGAGTTGGCAAGTTGGCCTAGTTGGGTCTTTAGGTCTTGTATGGCTGCTTGGGTGGTTTGTTGGAATTTGATATTATTGGCAGCCATTTGCTTCATCATATATTCTAGGCTAGGATCAGTTTTTGGAGGGGGTGGTTGGAATGGCCTTTGGGGTGTTTGAGGATTTCTGGGTGGTGGTGGATGACTACTCTGACCTTGTTGGTTCCATTGCTATTGAGGTTGGTTTGAATACCCCCCTTGCCTATAGGCTTGGTTTTCCTTCCAACCTTGGTTGGATGGATAGTATGGTTCTTGCCTAAAGGGTTGGTTAAAGGGGCATCCTGGAAATATTGCCTCACAACTTTTAGAAGTTTCTCTCAATTGGGGGCATTGGTCAGAATAGTGGGTGTCAGAAGAGCATATTCCACAATGGATGGGAGGAGGAGATTGGAATTTCCCTTGGGAAAGAGCAAGTTGTAGTAGAAGGGTACTCACCTCTTCAAACTTTGTGTCCAGCTTCTTCTTGAATTCAATACTTTGCACCTCATGGACACCTCGAATGGGAACACTAGACCATGTACCGAATTGTTGAGTGTTCTGTGCCATGTTCTCAATGAGGGTTCTTGCAGCGATTGGGGTTTTATCCACTAATGCACCACCTACAGCAGCATCAATCATATTTCGATCAATAGGAATCAAACCTTCATAAAAATATTGAATTAAAAGTTGATCACTTATTTGGTGGTGTGGGAAACTTGAACATATCCTTTTAAATATTTCCCAATATTCATGAAGTGTTTCCCCTTGAGATTGTCTTATACCACATATTTCTTTCCTTATAGTTGCAGTTCGAGAGGCTGGGAAGTATTTTTCAAGAAAAAGGCGCTTCATGTCTGCCCAACCTCTTATTGGTGAATTAACATAGTACAACCAATCTTTCGCAGTGTCTTCTAATGAAAATGGGAATGCCATAAGCTTCAATTGTTCTTAATCCAAATTAGCAGGTTTTAATGTTGAACACACAGTATGAAATTCTTTTAAATGCTTATGTGGATCTTCTCCAGGCAGTCCATGAAATCTTGGTAATAAATGAATTAAACCAGATTTTAGTTCAAAATTGGGTGCCTCGCCTTGTAATTGAATGTAAGTGGGTTGGATATCAACATCAGGTGAGGTTAGTTATTTTAGTGTTCTATTATTTTCAGCCATGTTATACAAGTTATGTTCAATTTTAACTTTGGTTTCAGAAGAAGAAGAAGGATCAAGAAGAATTTTAAGATTTGATGTCTCCTCCTTCAAAGTGTGGTCTTGTGTGTCTCGGTTTCGTTGATGTAGGATCCTCTCCGGTTCGGGTTCTAAAGTTTGTAGGTCTCTCAGAGTAGAACGCATCATACAAGGAACCTACACAATAAATAAATTAGAACACAAAAACAAATGCAAATGTAGAAGATAAAACAAACAAATATTCACAAAAAATTAGAAAACTTTTATCAAAAACACGCACAAAAAACCAAAGCGCTCCCTGGAAATGGAGCCAAAATTTGACCGCGTTGTCATGACACATCAAATTGATTATATTTTTAAGGTTGATTTATAGTCTAGGGTAAACCCTAGGTCATCTCTCAAGGAGAGTTGGTAGGTTTAGAGTGTGTATTTTTAATAAAAATGACTAAGAGAGGGGGTGGTTTTGAAAACAGTTTAAAATAATGACTTAGTTGAAATAGGTTAAAGGATGAGTGCCCAAGTGGATTTTGAGAAATATGAGATAAAAGTGTCGATGTGATTTCACTACACACATATCAAGTTCATTGTTCATAGAGATTCATCTTGGTTTTAGAGTAATTCTTTGGTTGGAGTTAGTTGGAATCTCGATTAATTCCTAAGCTTTTATTTCAATGCTTTAAGGACCAAACCTTGACGTAAAAATCGTATTGTCAAGGTCCAGTACTTATGTATAGAATAAGAGCTTCCAAAGAATATTTAAATCTCAATAAGGTGGGTATGAAAAGTATTCTTGTGATGTCCAATCGGAACAACACAAGTCACGCACTCAAAACCTCACACCGATCGGTTAGAAATTAAGAGCATAACACTCGCATGTATCAAATCAAGCATTCAAATCTGAAATAAAATAAGATACATGGAATGAAATGTTTAAACACCCAAATTACTCCAAACTAGTAGATATTTTATGAATCAGAACTCCCTTGACATGTGTGTAGATCCCTCACAACAAACACCCAACTTTTAGCTCGACATCGGGAGGAGGAGGAAGCTCGGGTTGAACTCCTTCTTCATTGTTGATCCCCCTATGAGGATAGGGGCCTCTAGAACCTCCAATTTGATTATGGTACTCCTATGGGACTCTAAATTGGCAGCAATTCACTCCTTGGCCGAACTTACAAATGAGGAGCCCAAGGTGCCCTTTTATAGGAAATGTGGGAGGTGGTTTTGGGCACATAGATTTCATCAATCCATTTGCACGACGCGTTTCGGCCTTCAGATAGTCTTATCTCGGTTTGTAGAAAATATAAAAGTTGTATAACTACCTCTTTAATGTCTCCACCGAAATATTGGAACCGTTTGGACAACTACAACTCAATATATTGATAAAATACAGAACACCGCATTTGACTTGGTCCAAATTCGGTGGCTTGGACAGATCAGTTCGGATGGGCCCCATAAAAGCCGAATCAGGATTGGGTTCCTTCATATGAAATTTATACTATTGAATTTTGGACAGGCCCACAAAAGTGAAGCCCATTTGGATGCACGGATTTTGTGTACTATTCAAAAAAGTGGACATATGTCCATGGATCCATGCAATTTTGGCCCAGTTTTCTTTCACTTCATCAAGGGCCCTACAAATCACCTCCACCTACATTGTAATTTTAAAAACAAGTATCATTTCCCTATTTAATAGTGATAAACACATAATTATTGAATCAAACATGAAGCAAAATTTGATAATATTTTTATAATTTTTAATACAAAATATGTTTAGCACAGCGGTGTAAGGGTGAAAATGAAACAGTGAATCGTGGTACGATCACTCCTCACCTTGCATTATTAATTGGATAGCATTAACTCGTATAAAGTTACATGGTGCCTGGTCCCGATGGCAGCTGACATACCCTCTCATTCTTCAAATCCAGTTAGCTCTGCTTCTGGTGGCTGCTACTCTTGTTGCTATGATCCTATTATGGGGAATGTTCTGTGCAAACTGGGCTAATCCATGGTATACGTGGGCCGAAGGCCCTGTGGCCCAAAGGCCTTTGATGACCCGAAGGCCCTTGAGACCTATAGGCCCAAAACGGTGACCCGAAGGCCCACATCAGGTGAATAGTTCCAGATGCTACAGTAACTGCTACAATACTGCCCACAGTAACTGCTACAGTACACAAAAATTCGCCACCACCCAGTTTTGAACCTGGATCTCTTAGATGCCAAGATGGATCCATTACCACTCAGGTACGAGCTCGTTGGCCTCTATCTTAGATGACTTTATTTGATGTTACTCAAATTGAAAAAGTTATTTTCCTCATGAATGTTTTTAATATTTTTAAAAGTATTTTCATCAGTTAAAATATACTTTTAGGTTATGGATTTCTTCTAAATTATGTATATATGTGTCTCACATACATACCTAGTTTATTCTCTATTCATTTGATTGGGTAATACATGAATTAAAATAACTTATAAAATGCATTCATTATGATATTTAATTTGAATATGACATGAATAATTATTATGAAACCTATTTTATTTTAATGGGAAATTCTTTTGTTATGAATTATGATTGATTTTATTTCTATGGAATACATAGATCTTAAAAATGTTATTATGGGTGCATACAGTTAGCATTCCACTGAATTGGGTAATGTTTTAGTCTCATGAGACTTTAAGTATGTGATTACGGAGTGAACCTAATCGATTATGAGAATCTATCTACCATGTAATGTTGTCTTGTTAGTTATCCTTGGCATATGAATCTGTCATGTTCTATATTCCTACCGCATATCCTATGATTTCATGATCTTATGATACCGTGTTCTTTATGTTACTCTTCCATGTGATTAATCATATGCATTCTATTTTATGATATCATTTCATACCTTTGAATCACATGTTATGATTCCTTATCATATTTTTTCCCTTAATGGGATTTTTAGGTCACCCCTTTTTTTACATATTCCTTAGGTTATAACATGTATATTTAGTATCTCAAATGAATTTTGGGTGATCAATATAGAAAATAAAATAAGGTTTCCATGTTTTATCATGTAATGTAATGTTAATTGAATAAAACATTCATGTCACCATATTAATAACTTTTATCTTCCATTATCATGGTCCTTCTGATATAGAGATGAATTAGTTTCTATTGAGGTTCATGGGGTATTAACAAGCATACAAAAACTCATCACTTGGTTGTTTCCACTTGTGGGTGTTTGATGATTATGTTATTGTAACATCCCAAGTATGTAATGAATAATAGATATTTTTTTATCTATGTCTATTAATGAATTAGATAGTGTTTTAGAGGCTTAAAATGAGAATAAATCCAATCTTAAGCATGGATTACACTAATATTTTTAAAAGATTATTTTACTGCCTTTTGATGGAAAACCATTTTTAAATCAAAATTTTCACAATTTTATAAGATCTATTTATCGAAATAAACTTATTATTTATTATTGGGACATTGGAATTTACTTTGGGAGTTTTTTTGGTATTTTTCCGATAAAGTTCATTTTTTTAATGAATAGTGAAAAATGTTGTATTTTAATTCAAAACCTCTTTTTAATATAATTTATTTATATGATTAGAGTTTATTTTGAATTAGTTTTAAAGTTAAATTAGAATATATTTTTACCATTTAATCCAATAGTGGTCGTTGGAATTAATTTCACTTTGAAATTGGACTTAAACTAGTGTCAATCGTTTGATACTTATTGTTTCATAAAAACACGCTATTTGCTATGACAGTGGGAATTAATTATTAAATTAATTAATGTAACATATATGTTTTGAATTTTTTAAAATAGACATAATTTTTGAATTTGGAATATCAAACATAGCTTAGGGTGATGTTTTGGTATTTTTCTGAAAAATTTCAATTTTGATGAATAGTTAAACCACTAAGTGGTACTAAAAAACTGTTTTTTCGTTTAAATGAAATTTTACCACCTCTGTGTTTTGAATTTAAAAAATACAAAATACATTGTTGTAAATAAGAAGTAAAATGTGGTTCAATGGGATTAAAATAATTTTTTGGTGAATAGTAACATTTAAGTTTATTAATTGCGATTAGAGGTAATTAGTGTAGTTTAAGGTAAAAATAATGTTTTAATAATATGAAATGACCTATACACATCTAATAACCTTATTTGATGTGTCATGGCCGACCAAGACAACCCATGGGTCGATTTTTGGGACCCCATGGAGCCACTTGGGTAAGATAAAGACATTAATGCCTTTTATTTAATGTTAAAGTAAAAATGTCACAAACATGAGTTGTTTTACTAAAACAATTTTTAAATATGGTTATACAAGTCATATTTTTGACTATAAATATTAATTAGAAATATAAAAAGATTTCCTACATCATGATATTTTTTCATAATTTTTAGCCACTAAATAAATAAAATTATTTATGACACCATGATGATGCAGTGATTACCTCATTATTTAACGATTTAAATAAAATGAAAATATAATGTAAAATATAAGACCTACACTTGTAAAAAACCTATTGGATGTGTGGATTTATAAATCTTATCACCTTATCCTCGAAATTTATAATTGTGAGACCTTTTTTATCCGAAAATCATTTTATAACAAAGTATCTTTTCTTAACATTCCAAGAGTGCCCCTCCTCTCCTCTTATAAAAGGCCCCCACCTGTACCACCTTACCCACACTTCCAAAGCCTTTGGCTTGGAAAAAACCTGCCTATTTTGTCTCTCCACATCCCTCTCTTACTAATTGAATCCTAACTTGGGGAAGAATTCTTCCCAAGGAAGCCTTTGAGCTCAAATCAAAAAGTGTTATCCGATTTAAAGGTAATGTCTTCTCTTATGTTCTTATGTTTTATTTTGCTTCTCCAACCCCCTAAACTCTTTTTATTAATTTATTTTGTAACAAAACCAGTTTCTTTACATATAATAGGATGTTTTTATAATAATTATTCGAGCTACACTTACACACACCTACATCTAATGGTTAAAGAACATACTGTTTCCGTGGATGACGAATTTCTACCTCACGAAACGATGATTGTTCAATATTATTTTAACAACTTCAAAGGCGGCCATTAAGATGACACCATATTTATATGTGATATCTAATATATTTTTTTTTACTTAAGCTTCTGTCTTTTTCATTTATGGCATAAATTTATGGTTTCCATTATGGGTAAACGCGATATCTTCATTTTAGGAAGTGCGGACTACCGCCCCCTCAAAGTGATTTGATTCGTTACTGCCATATGTGGGACGTATAAAGGATGTAATTAATGATTTTATATATTATATTATACTGGAATTATAATATACCTTTATATCATTATGATTCCATTCCATAAAATACGAAATAGAAATGAAAGTAGCGTTCATGCGTACGTACGTCTTACCGTCTCTATGAACGATGCATTTCATTTCTTACCTCTAAACATTATTTAATATTATAAATGGATGTATATAATATATATATATGATATATATGATATCTACATCATGAGTATAACTATGGATATAATGGATACATGAACAACGTGTAATTATAAAGAGTTTATTTTTTATTCTAGTACCAATGATCGTTAAAATGAACGTTATTAACTTAAATAATTACATAGTGTTAATGACATGATAATAACTGATATAAAAGAAATAATTAATTTGAAAAAAGTTCCTAAGAAAGTATAAATTAACTCAAGTTTATTATTCAGGAGGTTAAAGAATGATCGAGTCATGTCGGACCCGAGGTATGGGAATTCGTCTCAATCTCCTTTCATTGAGGCATATTTTGTTTTATAGACAACCTTATTTTATACGTTGTATAAACCCATTTGAATTTTATGTTTATCCAAAAGGAATCTTTTTTATACGAAGCGTTTAACTAAACGACAAAAGGGAATGTTTTTGTCATACGTATGCAGCGACAACGACTTCTCTGCCGCCGTGACCATTATTTGAGTTTCGGCTTCCTCTACAAGCCATATATTTTTTTTAAAAGAAAAATAAATAACCTATTTTACTTTTCTTTTATTTTGGTATTGAAAATGGCTTTCATAATGTTTTTATTATATCAATGTGTTTTATTGATATCTTGTGATTAAAATGTGGAAATGCTATGTTTTCTTTATGTATGTTTTATGTGATACAATTATGTTATGGTTCTTGGGAATTACTATGAAGATTGGTGGGTCTATGATAAACTAAGGGTGGGTGAGACCGATATAGCTCTCCAATTCATTTGGTAACACGAAGGAGTTAAACGTTAAGGTTTTTTCGAAGAGATTTATGGAATATACTGTGATGGGTATTCCAAACGTAACCAAGAGGGTTACTCCCTACGTAAGAATGTTATGAATGCCTCAAGTTACCTTTATGTCTTATGATTTCTATGATTTATTCATGATTTGATGAGGTGTGTTAAAGTGATTATGTTTAATGAGTAGAGTATGATTTCATTGATTCTTTTGTATACATGTACTCATGTTTTTTTTCCATATTTTTATATCCCTTACTGATCTTTTTATGCTCATCCCAAGTTTTTGAAATATTTTTCACAGGTCAAGGGAAGGGTACATGATATGATGATAGTGTCAAGGAAGTGTCAAGAAAGAATCCTTGTTTTATTTTAAATATGTTTCCGTTGATGGGAAAAATGAATACTATCTTTTATGTAACCACTTTGTTTAATTATGGAATGTAATGAAAGTTTTATGATCTAATTCTCTAAAACTCTAAACCTGAAAAGATCCTCAATGTGTAATCTTGTAATAACTCAAGATTAAGTAAGTCTTAAGGTTGGGTCCTTATAATTGGTATGATAGGTCGGTTTAGATAACTTTAGGAGTTATAATTTTATTATATGATTATCCAAAAATATTTTTTTATGGTCAAATTGAAATGATATAGCATTTGAATATTACCATGTTGCTTTATCTAAGACATGTGTGTTTAGAATGGTTTTCCACAGAGGAAACAGGGAATCAGTGCTAGGAAGGCATACAGAAGGAAATAACCTTCTGAATCAGCATCCTGAGATGGTCGGAATTGGAACTGAACAGTTTGTTGCAGTAATGGCGCAGTTGACTCAAGCGATAAATGGTGGTGGTATCCATGCACAAGATCAACCAGATCAACCGCAGAGGAACATGTCAGTGGTGGAACATTTCATGAGGCAACATCCCCCATCATTCAGAGGATCATCTGACCCTGTTCTAACCGAAGGGTGGATTAAAGCACTGGAGAAGATTCTTGATTTCATGGGGTGTTCAGAAAATCAAAAGGTTAGTCTTGCTATTTACCATTTGGAGAGTAAAGCAGATCAGTGGTGGTTGATGGTTAAAAATATCAGGGATGCTGATGAGATTGATTCTCTTGACTGGGATAAATTCAATGGTATGTTTCTTGATAAGTATTTTCCTAAGGTTGTTTGTCTTAGGATGGAAAAAAAAATTCTTGGAATTAAGGCAAGAGGAAGACTCAGTGGGTGCCTATGAAGAGAGGTTCACTAAATTGGAAAGGTATGCTCCAAATTTTATCTGAGACCTTGATAGTAAAATCAATCGTTTTTACTCAGGATTAAAGCCAAAATATCGAATGGCATTGGATTCTCGTGAATTCAAAAGTTATGAAAATCTTGTTCGATGTGCTGAGAAGGTGGAAATGGAGTTTTCCGATGATCAAGTGTTCTATAACAACCAGCAGAAGAAGATACCGAGGTGGAATGAGAAAAAAAATAATTCTTCAAAAAGGTATGACGGTAAGAAAACTAAGTTTCCAGTTTGTGATAAATGTGGTCAAAGGCATGATGGGTAATGTCTTCTGAATTCTGGAAAGTGCTACCGATGTGGGAAGATGGGACATAAGGCTCGTGATTGCACTGAAAAATATCAATGTGATGGTAAGTCCAAATTTGATTTACAGTTAGTGAAATGTTTTAAGTGCAGTGAGATGGGTCACTATGAAAACGAGTGTTCGACAAAGAGATTGAGTGATGGGAAGCAGTTAGACTACAAGCAGAAAGGGGTGGTGATATCTTTTGCAACTACTTCAGTAGATGTCGGGCCATCAAATGAAGTTGTATCAGGTACTTTATTTATTTTTTCAGATTATGCCAGTGTGTTGTTTGATTCAGGGTCTACACATTCTTTCATCTCTGAAACCTTTTCTAGTAAAATGGGAATACCATCTCAAGAAATGACTCCTGATCTTGTGGTAAAAACACCTGGGGGAAATGTTGAGGCAAAAAGAATTTATAAGAATTTTTCTATCCTTATCCGTGGAAAGAACCTACTTGCGAACCTTATTGTTTTACCTCTAGTAGAGTTTGATGTTATCCTGGGTATGGATTGGCTCTCTATTTACCACGCTAAGATCTACTTTAGAGCTAAAGAAGTTTCTTTTCAGAAAGACATTCAGTTTTTGTACAAGAATGAACCCTTACTATTGATAACTTATCAGGAGGACGAGAAACTTGTAAAAGATGGAAATGAATGTTACCTTGCACACATCGTTGAAAACAAAGGAACTGTTCAGATTAATGATGTTTCAGTGGTAAATGAGTATCCTGATGTTTTTCCTGATGAGTTGCCTGGAATAATACCGGATCGGGAAGTTGAGTTTACTGTTGACTTAGTTCCTGATGCTAATCCAATTTCAAAACCCCCTTATCGAATGGCTCAAATTGAACTTTTAGAGTTGAAGGAGAAATTGCAAGATTTATTAGAGAAAGGTTTCATTTGACCTAGCACATCACCATGGGGTGCTCCTATTTTATTAGTTAAAAAGAAATATGGTTCAATGAGGCTTTGCATTGATTATAGATCCTTGAATAACATCACTGTTAAGAACAAATATCCTTTGCCTCATATCGATGATTTGTTTGATCATCACCAGGGAGCTCAGTATTTTTCAAAGATTGAACTGAGATTGGGGTACCATCAGTTGAAGGTAAAGGAAGCATATATTCTGAAGACCGCGTTTCGAACAAGATATGGCCATTATGAATTTTTAGTAATTCCTTTTGGGCTAACTAATGCACCTACTGTATTCATGGACTTAATGAATAAAATTTTCCATGAGTTCTTGGATAAGGTTGTGGTTGTTTTCATTGATGATATTTTGGTGTTTTCTAAAAGTAAAGAGGAGCATGAAAGACATTTAAGGGTTATTTTGAAAACCTTAAAATAAAAGAAATTGTATGGGAAATTCAGCAAGTGTGAGTTTTGGTTGCAACAAATTTCTTTCCTTGGTCACGTTGTTTCTAAAGATGGTATAACTATTGATCCTACAAAAACAAAGGTTGCTGAAGAATGGCCAAGACCCACAAATATGACTGAGATTCGTATCTTCCTTGGTTTGGCAGGCTATTACTGAAGGTTTGTTAGAAATTTTTCACAGTTATCTAGTCCAATGACTAAGCTAACTCGGAAGGGTGTTAAGTTTATATGGACAAAAGAATGTGATGATTGTTTTCAGAAGTTTAAAATAAGATTGGTGAATGATCCAGTTTTGACACTTCCTTCCAGGAATGGTGAGTTTGTTATCTACAATGATGCTTCATTGAAAGGACTTGGTTGTGTCCTAATGCAGAATGATCAGGTAATTGCTTATGCTTTACGACAGTTGAAAACTCGTGAGGTAAATTACCCTACACATGATTTGGAATTAGCTACTGTTGTTTTTGCTTTAAAAATTTGGAGGCATCATTTGTATGGAGTAAAGTGTGAAATATATACTGATCACAAAAGTTTAAAGTATATATTCACTCAGAAAGAATTGAACATGAGACAGTGGAGATGGCTAGAATTAATCAAGGATTATGATTTTACAATTCATTACCATCCGGGAAAAGAAAATAAAGTGGCTGATGCTTTGTGTCAAAAAAGTAATGCTTCATTAGCAATGTTGTAGAGACCCGAAGCTTAACGTACATGGACATTACATTACTTTTGCATAATAATTAGTATATAACAAAAACACACACACAAGGACCGTAATAGTTTAGTGTCTTTGGAAACTTGGAATATAATCTTCTAATAGTGGTGAAAGATCTTCAATATCTCCCATAAAGATCTTCCTTTTTTTTACCTAAAAGCTTTATTTATATCCTGGGGAAAAGAAAACATAAAAGGGTGAGCTCAAATGCTCAGTAAGGGTAAACAAAATAAATATCAATCACATCATATACATAAGAACATAACTTTTGGAAATCTTAACCTGCAAAAGAAATCATAATTTCATAACATGGGATAAATCATAGCAGTGAAATGTAATCACAATAATCATAACTTAAAACATGAAACTTTGTGGCATACACACATAATAATAGAGAATCATTTCTTATTAGTCAAGGCTCATTTCCAAGACTATCTTAGTGGACAAAGTCCATTTCTGAACCGAGTTCATTCCCCATTTCATTATTGCTTCACTGAACCGGTTTAACCTGCCGTTCCAGCCATGTCTATCTCATGAGATATAAAATCTTTACCCAATTAATTGGAGGGAGATATAGGTCCCACCCATCTCATAATTATACCATTCTTATGTGTGACACAAAATCATAAATCATACATCATTGCATAACCCATGTAATAAAAATGGGATTCTTAAACATCGTGACATCATAAAACAATTCATATAAGATAAATGAATTCATAAAAATAATTCCATCACAACATAATCAAATAAATGTAATAATAGGGATAGAAATAGAACCCTATATTATCTTAGATGGAAAATAATTTTGGTAAAACAGTTGAACTCTATTTTTGAGAAAAATATCCTTTCTACTTCAAAAACACTTTTCCTTTCTTAACATGTCATACAATTCTAAACTAAAAGAAGTTGATTAAAAATAAACTTGTAAACTTGTAAGGGACGCTTCTTGGAAATAATGTTTTAAAAATCCATTCATTCCGTATAAGTTAAAAGAAAACATTCTTCTCGTACTTTTGACGGAAAAGTCAAAAAGTACCTTGTACGAAAAACGACAAAAGATTCCTTTCATATCTTTTACAAAAAACTCACTGAAGGGTAAAATTGGATATAAACTATTGTATAAGGATATAAATATTACATATTGAGGAAACATGGATGTGTATGATAAAATACACCCCAGTAAATTCCAAAGTATAAACAATCTCGGATAAAAATGAGATTGCGAGATTTTCCCTTACCTTAGGTCCGATTTGCTTCGTAAGTGTCCAAACCTTATGTATAATGATTTACATAATGTCATTGACTTATTCTAGAATCATACTCATTGTTATGATATCATATATGGTTCACTTATGATTTTATATTACCTTTTCTTTTGTAAATTCCATGTTAAAGAGCGTTTTGGGTAAAATAGTTTTATTTGTCGTCCGTGTTTTGACTTGTAATTATTCATATGATTACTTATATCATGATTAATTAATTCCAGAATATAAAACATTATTTATATATAATATATATTCAGAATATACATATATATAATAGATCAGTAAATGGAAAGAAATACACCGTTCATGGAGACGGTCGGCCGTACGTACGCATGAACGCTGTTTTCGTTTCCTTATTGAGTTGAATGGAATTAAGTAGATGACTTATATATATATATATACATAAATCCAGTATCATTATTATGTCATATATTTCATGATTACTTATTATATATACTTTATAATCATTCATGAATGGTTAACGTGGAGAATGAATCTCATCGCGTCGTGGAGACGGTAGTCCGTACATACGCACGAGCGATGATATCGTTCTCATGATCATGGAATTGTATTGGAGTGTATGTATACTATTTCAGAATAAATATCACTTTAAAATAATCATATATAGTTATTATTTACACCATTATACCCATCCAAGTAAGGTGGTGGTGGAAAATAGATTACACCACGGCGTGGAGACGGTATTCCTTACGTACGCACGCGCGGTGATTTCATTTTCTGTAGGATGGATAGATGCTGAAATAGGGTTGTTTAATACTTCTAAAAACATATCATTATATGAGTGATACTGATGTTATTACTTCATAATGAAACAACCTAAGAAGAAGAAGTGGAAGAAGAAATAAAGTGGAAAGAATCGGTAACTGACATTACCTCTTCTTTGAAGCGCCACTTTGAGTCCTCTTCTTAGGGCACTAAAATTGGTCTTTGAAGATAACCAGAACCTCTAGAATGTTTCTATGGAAGTGGAGACGAGAATTTGGCAGGGTTTCGCCGAGCTTGAAGGCTCAAATTGGTGTGAGGAAGAGGGGGAGGAGGTTCCCTTTTATAAGGGACGAGAGGGGCTCCTTTGGAAAACTAAAAATATTATTTATATTATAAAGTCATATTCGGTTTTAAATAGCTCAAAATTGATTTCATTCGAAGATAAGGTGGTGATGGGTTGAAATAATCTCATCCAATATAATTTAGACAAGTTTAGGTTCATATTTTAACCTTATCATTTATATTTAACTTTAAGTTAGATAATTTTACTTTTACCGTGTCTTTTTGTGTTCTTACACTATAAGGTTAATAAACATACTATAACAAGACAAACGAACCCCAATTTGTTTATTATTAATATATATAACCTTATATAAGTCATTTGGACGAACCTTATATTTTTAGGAATAATATAACAATTAATAATATAATATTTGTTTTATAAACTATTTTATGTCAATTTTGACACTATTTAGTAATTGATTTTTTTGAAACTAATAACAGAATTATTAGTTCTAAAAAAGTTAATTAAATAAATAGTAACATTTCATATTAACATATAAAATTATTTTAATTCATATAAATTCTCCAATTACATTTATTTGGGTATTTATAACATCAATTATGTCAATATTTCATTAATAGGATAATTACTGCATCATCATTGTATCATAAATAAATTAAATTATTTTAAGTCTAAAAATTACAAATAAAATACCATTATGTTGGAAATCGTTTTATATTTCTAATGAATATTTATATTCGAATTTATATTATGTATAACCCTATATTAAAAATGATTTACTTATTCAACTTTGATTTTAACTATTTTAACCCTTCTTTACATAATTTAATAATAAATGTCCTAATCTAATTCAAGTGGGCCTAAATGGTCATATTTTTTTCCTAAGGTTGTTTGCGGTCGAATTAAACTTATCCAATAGAATTAGGACATGTGTTAGGGTAATAGTAATATCATTTTTACCCTTAATTACCCCATTTACTTTTAACCGTGGTAAAAAAAGTAGAAAGTTACAATTCACCAAAAATTATTTTCATCTCATTGAACCACATTTTACTTACTGACATCAACCGTGTCTCTCGGATTTTTTAAATTCCACTCACAGAAGCGGTAAAATTAAGTTTTATGAAAAATTCAGTTTTTTAACTTCCACTTAGTGGTTTCACTATTAATCAAAAAATGAAAGTTTCCAGAAAAGTACCAAAGATTAGGCCTCAGATATATTTGATATTATGAACTCAAAAATGATGTATATTTTACCAAATTCAAAACATATCAGTTTCATTAATTAATTTAAAAATTAATTCCCGTCCTCAAAACAAATAGCGTGTTCTTAAGAGATAATAACTATCAAAATATTGACACTTGTTTATGTCTGATTAAATGTGAAATTACATCCAATGACTAACATTGTATTAAATTGTAAAAATATATTCTAAATATACTTTAAAACCACTCAAATTAATAATTTATCACTATTAATTATTTCTATTAAAAAAGTTGTTTTTAATTAAAATTTAGTAATTTTCACTATTCATCAGAATATGAAAGTTACCCGAAAAGTACCAAAATTTCACCATAGGCTAAAGTTGATACTCTGAATCCAAAAATGAAGTCCATTTTGAGAGATAAAATTTCTAAAATTTTAAAAGGTGTTTATTACTCTTCATAACGGCTAGTTTTAATAATATTTTAATAGTATATCGTTGTTTAGTGAAACTTGGTATTGCGTACTACACACGCTATCGAGGAAGGTCGTGATTGCGTGTAATGCAAGGCAAGTCAAGGATACGTGTTGTGAAAGATCCTTTTGGTGTAGAGTACAACACAATACATTAATGAAATTAAAAATAATATTTTTCATAAAATCTCGGGGTGTTACATTCTACCCCCCTTAAAATGAATTTCGCCCTCGAAATTCGTCGGGGTTATAAATGGTTTACCATTCGAATGTTTCTTTAATAGAAACCCACATCTTAAAAAGGAATACCAAAACCAATCTTTAAAAACAAAAGTATTAAACGTAATGGTTACCCAAATAAACTAATCACTGGGTTTCCACATAAGTGAAAATATGGATATAGAAGAGAAATCTAACCATCATGTTCTGATGGAGAGTGGTAGAGAACATGGCTATGGTAAATCCAGCAATCAAAAAGCCCTAAATTTGTGACGATCTAAGGTACCATCTGATTCATCAGATATAAGAGCACTGGGACAACATTTTTGGTTTTCAAGATCATTTCCCTAAAGTTGATGAAATTGGAATTAGAAGAAATACTTTCATGATTTTGGTGTAGTTTCACCATTGGTCGTTCTTTGTAAAATTTCCACTTCATGTCTTAAAGAAATGAAGTTGAATTTGTCATTCGTGATGTGTTAGCAGATCATGTGATAGAATGATGGGTCATTCCATCTGACTCAAACAAAAGGTTAGAAAAGTTATCAAAAAATACATAAGTCCATATATAGTGAGATTAATCATATATGGTTCCTAAAATGGACTTATACTTCATATATCATACTAATTAATATAATAAAACTAGTTTCTACTAAACAAGGACTTCCTGTAGGCCAGTGGTAGGCGATAAAGGCCAGTCGCACGTCGATTGTGGGTTCAATTCCCACAGCCTTGTCCAACGCGATGGGCTGTCACCCGACCTGCAGGTTGTACTTTTTCTAAAGCTATATTACTATACCATCATATCAATAATATCGAAAAAGTTTCTATCCTTAAACAATACTAACTTATGTCCAACATAATCCATCCCAATCTTTATGCTTATCCAAAATAATGCTGTCTAATCTCATATTATAGTGAAAACGATTACCAAAGAGTTCATACAACTAGCATGTTAATACCATTGTTGATCCCCATATATCATGAGATATGTCATGTTGGTCACATTCCAAACATTCAAAGGCCTTAATCATGTATTCTCTTGAAAACAAATGAATACCCATTGAACCTTATTGAAAACATGAATGCTGTTAAAAGTTAACTCTTTCCACATACCAAAATCCTCGAAATTCTATATACTCAAACCATTATATCACTTAGTCCTTATATCAATCATGATCTCATGAATACTATCAAACATTTCATTTTCTCGTTTTCCCTTCATTATGCGCATATCATCTTTTTTTTTTCAAAAATATCTCAATCACTTTCCATGGTTACCCGTACCATAAAATTATTGAAAACCAAAATAGAATAATACAAAAATATTCTAATACACAATAAAAGTACCCCAACAACATTATTCTTGAATACCAATACATAAACACTTCAATACATCCTCTTCAATTATTGTTCTGGAATAAGTCCTTCCTTTATTTAGAAGTAACTTTTTAGGTCAGGGCATTGAGTTGGGTAATGCCCATGTTCTCCACAAATAATACATTGAACTCCATAAAAGTTTGTCACTCTATGACCCTTTTCTCCACACAGATAACATCGGTCCCTCCATTTGAGTTATTCCTCAAGGTTCTTCTTCCCTTCTTTAGAAATCTCAATCTTCCTTTCTTTATTCTCCTCAACATGCGAACATGCATAATGGTCTATCTTCCTCTTCTTTGATGAATTATGCATACCACTAAATTTCACCTTGTTAATCATATATCGCTATGACTAATTTGGCATAATCAAAATATCTTTCTCTCTAGGCATTACACAATTTTGTTGCTCATAGTCACCAATTTTTCCATTGGATTCAATGTTAACTGAATTCCTTCTGGTTCCCTCCATTGACTAAAACACAAAAAGAATTCCGTGAGAGGCAAAAATCATGCTAGAGAAAACAACATAGTAAAGGGGGAGTACCCTCAATATCTAACATATTAGGTTAAATTCTATGATCGTTACCATAGTTCTATGACTATATACTATATGTATACTTATCCTTAGGGACATCCCTAGACATACCTTAGAAATATCTCTAGGGATCTCTCTAACGTTTTCACATCCTAGTTTCCAAAGGTTGACTAAACCTTTCCTCTGATACCAACTGTAGAGACCCGAAGCTTAACGTACATGGAAATTACATTACTTTTTCAGAATACTTAGTAAATAACAAAAACACACACACAAGGACCATAATAGTTTAGTGTCTTTGGAAACTCAGAATATAATCTTCTAATCGTGGTGAAAGATCTTCAACATCTCCCTTAAAGATATTCCTTTTTTAACCTAAAACCATTTTTTATATCCTGGGGAAAAGAAAACATAAAAGGGTGATCTCAAATGCTCAGTAAGGGTAAACAAAAGAAATATCAATCACATCATATACATATGAACATAACTTTTGGAAATCTTAACCTGCAAAAGAAATCATAATTTCATAACATGGGATAAATTATAGCAGTGAAATGTAATCCCAATAATCATAACTTAAAACATGAAACTTTGTGGCATACACACATAATCATAGAGAATCATTTCTTATTAGTCAAGACTCATTTCCAAGTCTATCTTAGTGGACAAAGTCCATTTCTGAACTGAGTTCATTCTTCGTTTCAGTCCTGCTTCACTGAACCGGTTTAACCTGATGTTCCAGCCATGTCTATCTCATGAGATATAAAATCTTTACCCAATTCATTGGAGGGAGATATAGGTCCCACCCATCTCATAATGATACCATTCTTATGTGTGCCACAAAATCATAAATCATACATCATTGCATAACCCATGTAATAAAAATGGGATTCTTAAACATCGTGACATCATAAAATAATTCATATAAGATAAATGAATTCATAAAAATAATTCCATCACAACATAATCAAATAAATGTAATAATAGGGATAGAAAAAGAACCCTATATTATATTAGATGGAAAATAATTTTGATAAAACAGATGAACTCCATTCTTGAGGAAAATATCCTTTCTACTTCAAAAACGCTTTTCCTTTCTTAACATGTCATACAATTCTAAACTAAAAGAAGTTGATTAAAAATAAAATTGAAAACTTGTAAGGGAAGCTTCTTGGAAATAATGTTTTAAAACTCTATTCATGCCGTATAAGTTAAAATAAACCATTCTTCTCGTACTTTTGACGGAAAAGTCAAAAAGTACCTCGTACGAAAAACGACAGAAGATTCCTTTCATATCATTTAATAAAAACTCACCAATGGGTAAAATTGGATATAAAATATTTTTTAAGGATATAAATATTACATATTGAGGAAACATGGATGTGGATGATAGAATACACCCCAGTAAATTCCAAAGTAGAAACAATCTCGGATAAAAATGAGATTGCGAGATTTTCCCTTAGCTTAGGTCCGATTTTCTTCGTAAGTGTCCAAACCTCCTGTATAATGATTTAAATAATGTCATTTACTTATTCCAGAATCATACTCATTGTTATGATATCATATATGGTTCACTTATGACTTTATATTACCTGTTATTTTGTAAATTCCATGTTAAAGAGCGTTTTGGGTAAAATTGTTTCATTTGTCGTCCGTGTTTTGAATTGTAATTATTCGTATGATTAATTAGATCATGATTACTTAATTCCACAATATAAAACATGTTTTTTATATAATATATATTCAGAATATACATATATATAATAGATCATAAAATGGAAAGAAATACACCGTTCATGGAGACGGTAGGCCGTACGTACGCATGAACGCTGTTTTCGTTTCCTTATTGAGTTGAATGGAATTAAGTAGATGACATATGTATATATATATACACATAAATCTAGTATCATTATTATGTCATATATTTCATGATTACTTATTATATAGACTTTATAATCATTCATGAATGGGTAACGTGGAGAATGAATCTCATCGCGTCGTGGAGACGGTAGTCCGTATGTACGCACGAGCGATGATATCATTCTCATGATCGTGGAATTGTATTGGAGTGTATGTATACTATTTCATAATCAATACCACTTTAAAATAATCATATATAGTTATTATTTACACCATTATACCCATCCAAGTAAGGTGGTGGTGGAAAATAGGTTACACCACAGCGTAGAGACGGTATTCCGTACGTACGCACGCACAGTGATTTCATTTTCCGTAGGATGGATAGATGGTGAAATAGGGTTGTTTCATACATATAATAAAATATCATTATATTAGTGACACTTATTTTATTAATTCATAATGAAACAACCTAAGAAGAAGAAGTGGAAGAAGAAATAAAGTTGAATGAATCGGTAACAGACATTACCTCTTCTTTGAAGCGCCTCATTTAGTCTTCTTAGGGCACTAAAATTGGTCTTTGAAGAAGACCAGGAGCTCTAGAATGTTTCTAGGGAAGTGGAGAAGAGAATTTGTCAGGGTTTGGCCGATCTTGAAGGCTCAAATTGGTGTGAGGAATAGGGGGAGGAGGTGCCCTTTTATAAGGGCGGAGAGGGGCTCCTTTGGAAAACTAAAAATATTATTTTATTCTAAAGTCATATTCGGTTTTAAATAGCTCCAAATTGATTTATTTCGAAGCTAAGGTGGGGATGGGTCGAAATACTCTCATCCAATATAATTTAGACAAGTTTTGGTTCCTATTTTAACCTTATCATTTATATTTAACTTTAAGTTAGATAATTTTACTTTTACCGTGTCATATTGTGTTCTTACACTATAAGGTTAATAAACATACTATAACAAGCCAAAAGAACCCCAAGTTGTTTATTATTAATATATATAACCTTATATAATTCATTTGGACAGACCTTAGATTTTTCGGAATAAAATAACAATTAATAGTATAATATTTGTTTTAAAAACTATTTTATGTCAATTTTGTCACTATTTAGTAATTGATTTTTTGTGAAAACCATAACAGAATGATTAGTTCGAAAAAGATAATTAAATCAATAATAACATGTCATATTAACATATAAAATTATTTTAATTCATAAAAAGTCTCAAATTACATTTATTTGGGTTTTTATAACATCAATTATGTCAATATTTCATTAATATGATAATTACTGCATCATCATTGTATCATAAATATATTAAATTATTTTAAGTCTAAAAATTACAAATAAACTACCATTATGTTGGAAATATTTTTATCTTTATAATGAATATTTATAGTCGAATTTATCTTATGTATAACCCTATATTAAAAATTATTTACTTATTAAACTTTGATTTTAACTATTTTAACCCTTCTTTACATAAATTAATAATAAATGTCATAATCTAATTCAAGTGGGCCTAAATGGTCATATTTTATTCCTAAGGTTGTTTTTGGTAGAATTACACTTATCCAATAGAATTAGGGCATGTGTTAGGGTAATAATAATATCATTTTTACCCTTAATTACCCTATTTACTTTTAACCGTGGTAAAAAAAGTAGAAAGTTACTATTCACCAAAAATTATTTTCATCTCATTGAACCACATTTTACTTACTGACATAAACCGTGTCTCTTGGATTTTCGAAAATCCACTCACAGAAGCGGTAAAATTAAGTTATATGAAAAATTTAGTTTTTTAACTAACACTTAGTGGTTTCACTATTCATCAAAAAATGAATGTTTCCTAAAAAATACCAAAAATTAGGCCTAAGCTATATTTGATATTATGAACTAAAAATTTATGTCTATTTTACCAAATTAAAAAGATATCCATTGCATTAATTAATTTAAAAATTAATTCCCGTCGTTAAAACAAATAGCGTGTTCTTAAGAGATAATAACTATCAAAAGATTGGCACCTGTTTATGTCTGGTTTAAATGTTAAATTACATCCAATGACCAAGATTGTATTAAATTGTAAAAGTATATTGTAAATATACTTTAAAACCACTTAAATTAATAATTTATCACTATTAATTATTTCGATTAAAAAAGTTGTTTTTAATTAAAATTTAGTAATTTTCACTATTCATCAGAATATGAAAGTTACCCGAAAAGTACCAAAATTTCACTGTAGGCTAAATTTGATACTCCGAATCCGAAAATGAAGTCCATTTTGAGAGATAAAATTTCTAAAATTTTAAAAGGTGGTTATTACTATTAATAACGGCTAGTTTTAATAATATTTTAATAGCATATCGTTGTTTAGTGAAACTCGGTATTGCGTACTACACACGCTATCAAGGAAGCTCGCGATTGCATGTAATGCAAGGCAAGTCAAGGATGCGTGTTGTGCAAGATCCTTTTTGTGTAGCGTACGACACAAGACATTAATGAAATTAAAAAGAATATTTTTCATAAAATCTCAGGGTGTTACAAATGTTGCCTTTGGAACATGATCCTTTGGTTAAGGATTTGATGAAATTTGGCATAAAAGTTTTTGGTCCAGGATGTTCTTCTGTTTTGTTTCAGGTATCAATGAAATCTTCTCTATCAGATAGAATCAAGCAAGCACAGAAGCAAGACAGTGAGTTGCAGAAAAAGGTAGAGCTGGTTCAGAAGGGTAAGTTTCATAAATTCATCATTTATAATGATTGTGTTTGGAGATTTGGGAAGAGATTGTGTGTGCCTTGTGATTCATAGTTGAAGAGAGATTTGTTATGTGAAGCTCATAGTTCTCCGTTTTCAGTTCATCCGGTCAAAACTTAGATGTACAGAGATCTGTGGGAGTATTACTGGTGGGATGGAATGAAAAGAGATATTGTTGATTTTACAGTGAAGTGTTTGACTTGTCAACAGGTTAAAGAAGAGAGACAGTTACCATAAGGGATGCTTCAGCCTTTACCAGTACCAGAGTGGAAATGGTAAAATATATCCACGGACTTCGTTGTGGGATTGCAGAAGACACCTCGAGGTAATAATGCAATCTGGGTTATTGTTGATCGCTTGACTAAATCTGCTCATTTCCTTGCTATAAGAGATAAGTTTTCCATAGATCAAATTTCTCGTTTGTATCTTAAAGAGATAGTCAGGTAACATGGAGTTCCTCTCTCCATTGTATCTGATCGTGATCCCAGGTTCACTTCTAAATTTTGGAAAGGCCTTCAGAAGTCGTTGGGTACTGAATTAAATTTTAGTACAGCTTTTCATCCTCAATCAGATAGGCAGTCAGAACGAACAATCCAGACTTTGGAGGATATACTATGTGCTTGTTCGATGAATTATCAGGGAAGTTGGTACCAACATCTTTCTTTGGTTGAGTTTTCATATAATAACAGTTTTCATTCCAGTATACAGATGGCACCATTTGGGGAGTTATATGGGAAGCGGTGTCGAACTCCAGCTTTCTGGGATGAAGTGGGTGAAAGGAAGCTGATGGGACCAGAATTGGTAGAAGAGTTGGCAGAAAAAGTTCAGCTGATATAGAAACACATGAGAACAGGTCAGAGCAGGCAGAAGAGTTATGCAGATAACTGGAGGAAGGATCTATCTTTTGAGGTAGGTGATCATGTTTTTCTCAAAGTCTCACCATGGAAAAGTGTGATGCGATTTGGTAAGAAAGGAAAGATGAGTCCAAGGTTCATTGGACCGTATGAAATTCTGGAGAGAGTTGGATCAGTTGCTTACTGAGTGGCTTTACCTCTGAGTTTATATTAGGTACACAATGTTTTTCATGTTGCGATGTTGAGAAAGTATATGCCAGATCCATCTCATGTTTTGAGTCCAAAGGTAGTTCAGCTGGAAGAGAACCTATCTTATGAGGAACAACCGATAAAGATTCTTGACCATAGGGAGAAAGTGTTATGGAATAAGGTGATTAATCAATTAAAGGTTTTTTGGAAAAACCACATGATTGAAGAGGCAACACAGGAATCTGAAAATGAAATGAGGGCTAAATACCCCCACTTATTCAATAAGTAAATAAATTGTGGGGAAGCAATTTTCTAAAGGGGTGAAGGATTTAACATCCTAAGTAAGTAATGAATAATAGATATTTTATTATCTATTTCTATTAATGAATTATATAGTGTTTTAGAGGCTTAAAATGAGAATAAATCCAATATTAATCATGGAATACACTAATATTTTTAAAAGATTGTTTTACTTCCTTTTGATGGAAAACCATTTTTAAATCAAACTTTTGAAAATTTTTTAAGCTCTATTTTTATAAATAAACTTTTTATTTATGATTGGGACATTGAAATTTACTTTGGGAAAATTTTTGGTATTTTTCCGATAAAGTTCATTTTTTTAATGAATAGTGAAAAATGTTGTATTTTAATTCAAAACCTCTTTTAATTTAATTTATTTATATGATTATATTATCTTTTTAATTGGTTTTAAAGTTCAATTGGAATATATTTTTACCATTTAATCCACTAGTGGTCGTTTGAATTAATTTCACTTTGAAATTTGGCTTAAACGAGTGTCAATCTTTTGATACTTATTGTTTCATAAAAACACGCTATTTGCTCTGACAACGAGAATTAATTATTAAATTAATTAATGTAACTTATATGTTTTTAATTTTGTAAAATAGACATAATTTTTTAATTCAGAATATCAAATATAGCTTAGGGTGATGTTTTGGTATTTTTCTGAAAAACTTCAATTTTTGATGAATAGTGAAACCACTAAGTGGTACTTAAAAACTGATTTTTCGTTTAAATGAAATTTTACCACCTCTGTGTTTTGAATTTCAAAAATCCAACATACATGGTTGTCATTAAGATGTAAAATTTGGTTCAATGGGATTAAAATAATTTTTTGGTGAATAGTAACTTTTAAGTTTATTAATCGCGATTAGAGGTAATTAGTGTAGTTTAAGGTAAAAATAATGTTTTAATAAAATGAAATGACCTATACACATGCCCTACCCTTATTGGATGTGTCATGGCCGACCAAGAAAACCCATGGGTCTATTTTTGGGACCCCATGGTGCCACTTGGGTAAGATAAAGACATTAATGCATTTTATTTAATGTTAAAGTAAAAATGTCACAAACATGAGTTGTTTTACTAAAACAATTTTTAAATGGGGTTATACAAGTAATTTTTGACTATAAATATTCATTAGAAAGATAAAAATATTTCCTATATCAGGATATTTGTTTTATAATTTTTAGACACTAAATAAATTAAATTATTTATGACACCATGATGATGCAGCGATTACCTCATTATTTAATGATTTAAATAAAATGAAAATAAAATGTAAAATATAAGCCCTACACTTGTAAAAAACCTATTATATGTGTGTATTTCGAAACCTTATCACCTTACCATCGAAATTTATAATTTTGGGACATTTTGTATCCGAAAATCATTTTATAACAAAGTATCTTTTCTTAACTTTCCAAGAGTGCCCCTCCTCTCCTCTTATAAAAGGCCCCCACCTCTACCACCTTACCCACACTTCCAAAGCCTTTGGCTCGGCCAAAGCCTGACCATCTTGCCTCTCCACATCCCTATCTTACTACTAAAAGCATCAATTTGGGAATAATTCTTTCCAAGGAAGCCTTTGAGCTCAAATCAAAAAGTGTTACCCGATTTAAAGGTAGTGTCTTCTGTTGTGTTCTTATGTTTTATTTTTTTTCTCCAACCCCCTAAACTCTTTTTATTCATTTCTTTTGTAACAACAACAGTATCTTCCATATACTAGGATGTTTTTATAAGAAGTATTTGAGCTACACTTACACACACCTACATCTAATGGTTAAAGAACATACTGTTTTTGTGGATGAAGAATTTCTGCCTCACGAAACGATGATTGTTCAATATTCTTTTAACACCTTCAAAGGTGGCCATTAAGATGAAACTATATTTATATATGATATATAATATGTTTATGTTTTACTTAATTATCTGTATTTTTAATTTATGGCGTACCTTTATGGTTTCCATTATGGGTAAACGCGATAACTTCATTTTAGGAAGTGCGGACTACCGCCCCCTCAAAGTGATTTGATTCGTTAATGCCATATGTGGGACGTATAAAGGATGTAATTAATTATTTTATATATTATATTATACTTTAATTATAATATACCTTAATATAATTATGATTCCATTCCATAAAATATGAAATACAAATGAAAGTAGCATTCATGCGTACGTACAGCTTACCGTCTCCATGAACGGTGCATTTCATTTCTTACCTCTAAACGTTATGTAATATTATAAATCCATGTATATACTGGATATATATGATATATATGATATATACATCATGAGTATAACTCTGGATATAATGGATACATGAACAACTTGTAATTATAAAGAGTTTATTTTTTTATTCAAGTACCAATGATCGTTAAAATGGCCGTTATTAACTTAAATAATTACATAGTGTTCATGACATGGTAATAAGTGATATAAAAGGAATAATGAACTTGAAAAAAGTTATTAATAAAGAAGAAATTAACTGAAGTTTATTATTAAAGAGGATAAAGAACGATCGAGTCAAGTCGGACCCGAGGTATGGGACTTCGTCTCAATTTCCTTTCATTGAGGCATATTTTGTTTTATACACAACCTTCTTTTATACAGTGTATAAACTCCTTTGAATTTTACGTTTATCCAAAAATAATATTTCTTTATACGAAGTGTTTTACTAAACGACAAAATGGAATGTTTTTGTCGTACGTATGCGGTGACAACGACTTCTCCGCCGCCGTGACCATTATTTGAGTTTCAGCTTCCTCTACAAGCCATACATTTTTTTAAAAGAAAAATAAATACCCTGTTTTACTTTTCTTTTATTTTGGTATTGAAAATTTTTTTCATAATGTTTTTATTATATTAATGTGTTGTATTGATATCTTGTGATTGAAATGTGGAGATGTTATGTTTCCTTTATGTATATTTTATGTGATACGATTATGTTATGGTTCTTGGGAATTATTATGAAGACGGGTGGTTCCGTGATAAACTAAAGGAGGGTGAGCCCGATATAGCTCTCCAATTCATTGGGTTACTTGAAGGAGTTAAACGTTAAGGCTTCTCTAAAGATATTTAGGGAATATACTGTGATGGGTATTCCAAACGTAACCACGAGGGTTACTCCCTATGTAAGAATGTTATGAATACCTCAAGTTACCTTTATGTCTTATGATTTCTATGATTTATTCATGATTTGATGAGGTATGTTAAAGTGCTTATGTTTAATTAGTAGAGTATCATTTCATTGATTCTTGTGTATACATGTACTCATGTTTCCTTTCCATATTTTTATATTCCTTACTGAGCTTTTTATTCTCATCCCAAGTTTTTGAAATGTTTTTCACAGGTCAAGGGTATGATGATAGTGTCAAGAAAGAATCCATGTTTTATTTTAAATATGTTTTCGTTGATGGAAAAAATGAATACTATCTTTTATGTAACCACTTTGTTTAAATGTGGAATGTAATGCAAGTTTTATGTGATAATTATCTAAAACTCTAAACCTGAAAAGATCCTCAATGTGTAATCTTGTAATAAATCAAGATTAAGTATGGTTTAATGATGGGGCCTTATAATTATGCTTTCACAGTTCTATTTTCACTATAAATTTCTATTGATCCTATCACACGAACATACACATTATATTACTCATTGGGTATTGGACTGTGTTGGTGGTGTCCTACCAAGTTTTACTCACACCATGTGTAAGAGGTCATGACAATTTTGTACCCAAGAAACCATCACTTATTACAAATATAGGTTGGGATGAGGTTTCAGTTTATCATACAGATGGATAACTCATTATGAGTCTAGAATATTGGGATGATATATAGTTTGGAGTGGGTGTAGAGCCTTTTGTACTTCTTTCATTTTTAATTTGTATATGCGATCATCCAGATGAGCGGTCAATGTTGTGTAATCTAGTTTGGGTCTATTGTTTCTGCATACATTCATACAGTTGGTGTGTTATAGGTTTCTATTTAATTTGATTTCACACTTTTTATATGTTGGTTTATTTATTTTTATTATTCACTCTGATCAAGGGTATAGTCTCCCAATGGTTTCACTCGATACCCATACTGTTAGTCAGAAGCCTGTGGTGTAAGAGGAGGCATGTATGAGTCCATATATATATATATATTATTAATTATGTTATTACCAAAGTATTTTATGGTACTAGTTTTATATTTTATTATAAATATAATTTCCTTTTTTCTATTGAATTATAACATGTTGTACTGTTATGATGAAATAATAGTATATTCATTGGGCTATATTTTTTGTGAGAAAATTTTTATTTACTATATTTGATTCTAAATTGCTAAAATTTATGCTTAATTAATAATATATGATGTTTTTAAGGGTTTTTATATTAATTTCATTTCTTTGAGATATGTTTCATATTATTAAAAAACTTCACATTATTTGGTGTATATACTTACCGATTGATATATTTTATTATAAATTACTTTTTATTCATGGAATTTAAAATTATATTATATTTTTCCCCACTCATTTTATATTTGAATCATACATTAACAAATCTATAAGAATTTTTTTTAAATCAATATGTTTTCATTGATTCATACTCTTTCTTCCCTAACAATATTATTATATGTTTATGATATTCAAGCCAATGGATATTTTATATTGAATTTTTTATTTTTTTGGGAAGCCTCCTCTTCTCCTTTATTAAAAAATATTGAGCACAATATTCTAGACAAGAAAATACCTAATACATTCATAGATTAATTCCATTCATTTATGATCTTCCGGTCTTCCTCAAATACCATCCTAAGAAGGATTAATATTTAATGCAAAGGAGATCTCTCAGAGAAGATGTAATCACTTTTATGAACTATTTTTATGTTTATTTCTACTTATAATCCCTATAAATCAATTTTAATAATACTAACATAATTAATTCAATGTTATAAATATTATTATTTTTTATTATTTTTGTGGGATAGTAAATTTCCTCATCCTTCAAATCTTATGCATAATGAAAACACCACTCATGCCTACGTATGACCTACCACCTCCGTAGAGCAGTGTAATTAATTTTTCATAACCACTTTACTTAGATGGTTATAAATATGGAAATGATTAATATATACGATATTAATTACATAATTATGATTCTGGAAATATAATATCTCATTTATATTCATACCCTTCCATACAAGAAACAGAGTATAGTTTCAACAATGCATACATGTGGAGCACCTTGATGAAGCGACATGATTCATTTTTCATGTCCAAATTTAATGGATGATTATAAATATTCAAATAAAAATTATATATGATAACTAAATCATGGATAAAATTATAGAGATGATGGAATGAATGATCAAGATCAAGGACTATAACTTTCAAATCAAAACAAAAATTAAAAACAAAGTTAACACCTGAAATGATGATGGTAATAAAACATTGTTAATCGACAAGTGATAAGATGGTATAATTAAGTTATTTATGTTATTATAAGTATGAATATAATTCTTTTATATAAGTATAATATTTTAAATTTTTTTATAAAGGATTTTAAAATAACTTATGATGATTATTAGACCGAGGGTGAGGGTTTATTTCACATTCTCATCTCCATTCGAGATTATTTATACTTATGTTTTTATTGGAGGAATTATATGTTATTTTTATCTTAAGAACTATATATTTTCCTCTATTTTTTTTATTTTTATAATTCAAATTTTTCCCTTTCATTTCCTCTCATTAATTACTCAAATGTCCAAAAATAATATTTTTAAGAAAAACTTACTTTTTTTTCAATTAATTTGGGAAATATTTTCTTCCATGTATATATTTTAATTAATTTTTTTAAATAATATTTTCACTATTATCCAATGATTTATTAAATTCATTTTTACCCATGTTTATATATAAACAATTTTTTAAACAGGAATCTTCTTGTAATTTTCTTAATGAGGTACTTTTTACCAAAGGTATAAACAAGAATATTTTAAATTAGTGATTTCAAAATGAAATGTGTATATTACTAATGAAATGTTCCAATAAAATTTTAAATTTATTTTATTTTATACCAATATACTATGATGAATTCAATGTTTATTAGGTATTTAATATAATGAAACCATCCACTATATTACATTGGATGGATTATTATCATGTTTATATAGTAATTGAATAGGGAATATACTAACTTTTTTATGCTAGTTTTTCTATATAAATATGTATGTTGATTAGGTACTTAATTATTATTCAATTATTTAATATGATGAGTGAATTAAATTTGGTAAGTGATGGGAGAGGCCCATTAGTTCTTCTCAATGCATCAATATGTCTAATAAGATATAATAGTTTGGGCATTTAGTGTAAGACTTACCTATTAATGTATGATGTATTGGAATAAGGCTTTGATTCAAAGATTATGATGTTTATTTTTTCAATCAATATTATACTAGTTATTGTTATCCATGTTATTATTTATGGTTTCATGTAATCAAATAATATATTATTCTTTTATTTTATTAATCACATGGAATATTTTATTATTGTTTATCTATTCCATATAATTCAAGAATTATTTTTTCTATGATATATTCTTTTTTATGGTTTCCATTACAGAGAATATTGGCTCATATTTTATTATTTTTTCATTTACCTCGATTTCTAATAAGATATTCATGAACAATTTCAAGGATATACCAGAAGAACTGATAATTTTATCATAAAAAAATTAATTTGTGTTTCATTTTTTCTAATTTAATGTTAGAATAATGTATGTATATAGTCTATAAGGACTAATAAACTATTCAACCATTCGAGATGTAATACCTTTTATTTTTTACCAATTTAGTAAAATAACTAGTAGCTCTGGGTTAATAGAGTTGAGGTGTGACATCCCACATGCGGAGTTGAATCAGTTCCTTGACTAGAAAAAGGTTGATACATTTTTTAATAACAATTATAGAAATGAGTTTTTAAATTATTTTTATATAATTATAATTCCATATCCTCTTCATAAATTTGTTCCTGACAAAAATAGAATATTTTAACTTGTCCCTCTCAATTATTTCATGGAAACTATGTTTTAATAATTTTAGTATATCTTCATGTAAATAACCTTTTTCCTATTCATGTTATTTCATATCACATCAGGATAAAGATCAAAAAAACTTCAAACCACTTATTCCAATATTTCCTTTTCAAATTATATATACTTAATCAATGTGACATAATATTTTGATCTTTTTTTCAATCAAAATACAAGGAATAATTATAATATTCTCAGAATATTCTTATTCACACCCACAATACTGACATTATTTTAATAAAAAATAGAGCTCACACAACATTGGGTGAAAAATTATAATGTTATGTTTTATACTTATGACACATATATATGATTCCATGACCTTATGATATTATTACATTATAACATTTTTCCATACTTATTAAAATTCTCTTTATGATATCATGTTATGACTCATGACCTTTATGTATTTTCTCACTATCATTATTTATTATGACTTCTACCTTAATATAATTTCTAGCCCAATATTTTCCTTTAAATTTTTCCCAAGGTTATCATTTGATGTTTTAGAAGATTTAGGTGTGTAAGAAGGACTATGTGATGTTTTAAACAAAGTTGATGTAATTTATGATTAAGATGATTAATTAGGTGTCTAATAAACAAAAGACACTAGACCACCTGATACTTGGTCTATATATTTTATAAAACAATGTTACAATTCATGAAATAACATTAGATTAAGTATTATTTATCTATAGTTGCTATAAGATCTAAAATCTAGTTATTTTGGGAATTATTACTTGAAAAAATTATTGAAAACTGAAGGGATAAATCTACATATAGGAAAATATCCTAACATCTTGGAAAAGTTTTATGTTTGTGGTTTTATTAAAAATGTATTTCCAATATGGATATAGAAAGTTGATTTAGGCAATGTATTAGATTCACTATGGGATAATAATCTTAAAATGGTGGACTGGGTTTTAACTTGATTTTCACTAAGTGCATGATAATGAGGCATAACAACACACCTAGTTTGACACTCCTTGGGGATATGATATATATAATTCATATAATATTTATTAAAAAAATATCAAGAATTTGAAAATAATGTTAGGTTATAAAAATTATCAAGAAATTGATAATGGATAATCTTAATTGAAGACATTAAATTAAAAGATATGGTATATAATTAATTAATGGATTATTCATTTTACATTCCTAGCTACCTTTTTTTGAATGACCATTAAATTTATTTTATTTTAAAAACGGTTCAAATAGGAGGAACCGTGTGAAGGAAATTTGCATTGGTAAATATGATGATTTCACTAATGAGATTCCATGAAAGATTTCAGTTGGAGTCAAGTACTTCATAGTGGTACTGGACTAAATATCTCATGTTATGAATAATATCATTAATAACATAGAAGGACATCTGAGAGATTAAGATTTAGTAAAGTCCTTTATGTGTCATAAACCAAAAACTTTTAGTTTATCTACTTATCTAATAATTTATTAACATTGGATTAACTCTATAGAAAAAATATTCTATGTCCTTCAATGCTCTGAGTAAGAAAATTTTATAATGATTATTTATCACCATAAGGGAGAATCCAGTCAATGGTGGCCACCGATCAATAAAAAAAATCCCTAGAACCATATATAATCTATAGAGTGGGTGGAATATAATTTTAAATTTATTAATAAATACTTTTCTCACAATCTCTGTCATAAAATAGAGAATAAATTCATTACACTTAAGAAATAATAATATGATTCAAACATGTATTATTCAGAAAAAATCACAATCCTTGTATGATATGCCCCTAGATTTTTCATTAACACGAAATGTATGAAAAACCTTTTGTTTAGTAGGATAAGGACGAGTATATATAGATAATTAAAAATTCATTACTTTAATAGCCATGAGTAACTTTTCCAATGTTCTATAAAAGCTAAGATGTAAATTTTTTATTCCTAATAGTATTCTAGGACTAGAGATATAAAGTAAAGAATGGAATTCAATTATTATGTTTTTCTAGATAAATCTCATTGAAGAAATAATACCCATCTACTGACAAGAAAAAAGTGTGGGAATAAGTGTCTTGGTAACCTTTTAAAAGGGGACTCATAAATATTTCATGTTTATAAAGGAGGGGCATCAAGAAAACAATATAAAAGTGAGATGAAGACACCTACTAATAGCATGGTATAAAAGGAGGTACTAATAAATCATCAACCAATGAACCAATGTTTCATCTATTATTAATATGAACATTATTAAAACAATTATAGTAATACAAGTGTTAATGATGACAACCAGGGACAACAAACTCTAAGACTAAGAGAGTAATGGAGGGATTATACTATTACTACTGCTAAGGTAGATCATGGAAACAATGTGGTGATGGGTATTCTAGTTATTCATTCAGAAATAGTGGACATACTATTTGTTTTTTTATGAATTATTTCATATTTTTAATGTTTAGTAGAACTATTCAAACACAACCACCAATCATATAGTTTCAATCATTATTAAAGATGATAAATTGTGTAATTGTTTCATCTCAACTATATAAATCCTACATAGTAAATATTTGTGGGATGGGCCTTTATGAAAAAATTTTCCAACTCCTTATGATATAATTTGATTCAATATTGGGAATGAATTGGATACCTTAATATAATACCACATAAAATACTAGGAGAAGGAAATCCCAATCCATATCCCAAATAGTCATCTAATTCTATAAAAGTGTCAGGAAGAGGTTGAATATCCTCTAGACTCTTCACCATATGCATGGATATTATTTCATAGTAAAAAATAATTTCTATATTAAATTATTTAAAACATTTAGAGTAAAAATATTGAACACATGCCCATTGTAAGGGAATATATGGACATATTCCATGAAGAGTTTACAAGTCTTTATTCTTATCAAAATGTTGAGTTCCCAATTGAACTTAAATCGGGATCTCTACTAATACCTAACTCTATATATAGAATGATACCTATTGAAATGGATGAATTGAATAAAGGAAAACAAGAATAACTATATAATTATATCATTCTCAAAAGTGTTTCACCATGGTTTGATATGGTTCTCTTGGTTAAGAATGAGGATGGCTTGATGTAAATCCTCACCAATTATCATGAGAACAAAGAAATCCATGGTAAATAAAAATTATCTCCTTCCATATATTGATGAATTATTTGATTACCTATGTTAGGAACAATGGTTATGTATAGTAGAACTTAGGCCATGATATCACTAGTTAAAGGTAAGGAAATATTATATCTCCAAGTCTTCCTTTCATACAGCTATGGAAACTATGAATTTATAATCATGGCATTTAGACTCATGCCTACTCCAGTGTTTTACATGTACTTATTTAATATAATCAATCTATATTTACTTAAAAAATTTGTTGTAGTCTTTAAAAATGATATACTTATATATTTCGAATGTAAGGTTGATGGTTATTAGTATTTAAGTACTATGATAAAGACATTAAATAAAGAGAATTTATGTGTATAATATAGTAAATTTGAGTTTTGTATGAAGCAAGTAACATTTTTGGGACATATTATCACAAGTTAGGGGATGAATTTGGATCCTTCAAAGAAGAATGTGATTGAGGAATGGCATAATATAATATTAGTTACAATGCTCCATAGTTTCTTATGTTTAACTAGGTAATATTTTCAATCTATGGGAAACATCACCTGATTTTCAAACCATTTATCCAAAATAACTCAGAAAGGAGTGAAGTATGTATTGATATATTAATGTGAAGATAGATTCTTTGTTTTTAAGAATACATTAAAAACTACACCAATACCCACACTACTCTAACATGGGGAATGATTTTTGATTTACAATAAAGCTTCAAAAGTGGGTTTGGGATATGTAATCATGCAGGATGATAAACTAATATACTATGCCTTATGATAGTTGAAGGTTCATCAGTATAATTACTCAAAGAATAACTTGTATTTAACTAGAGTAAACATTATATTGTATATTTAGTGGAATTATCTCTTTATAGATAAGTGATATATATATATATATATCCAAAACATAAGATCTTAAAATATATATTAACAAAAAATTATCTCAATATACACCAATGATGAAGGTTATCACTGATCAAGGATTATGATTGTTCAAAGAACTGCCATCCTAGGTAGGTGAATAAAGTGAAAGATGCTCTAAATATGAATGATCATATATCCTTATCTATGATTAGGATTGAGAAAGATTTAATTTTATTATACATGAAATGGATGGACATGACATTCATTTTGGATGGCGAGCCAATGTACCTTTCACAAATTATTGCTCAACAATCAATTCTAGAGAGAATTAATAAATATAAATGTAATTATGTGGACGTATAAAATATGTTGGATAATATAAGAAGTGGAAAATCAATGGAGTCCAACATTTATGATGAAGGAGTTGTATGATTTTGGAAAAAATTATATGTTCTAATAGAGATATAGAAAAAAAAGATACTAAATTATGATCATAGTTCAACATTATCCATCTACCTAGGGAGTATAAAGATGTATATAGATATCTAAGGAAAATTTTGGTGGGTCAATATAAATAATAATATTTCATAAAATATATTAATGTTTCCAGTGTATCAGCATGTGAAGGTTTAGAAGAAAAAATCTAAATAGATAATGTAACCATTGTCCATACCCACCTAGAAATGGGAGAACATCACTATAATTTTTTTAATGGATATTATACTGATCTATAAATTAAATAATACCTTATCAGTTGTGATGGACTATCTTAAAAATATTTCTAAATTCATTTAATTTTAAGAATAATTATCCCTTGATAACACGAAGTGGTATACATCAGAAAACTAGTATAGTTTTGTGGAATACCCCTATCAATTATATCTTATCAAGATATGAGGTTCACCTAAATTTTTAGGAAAAATTTTCAACATATATTAAATATAGAGTTGAGCTTCAGTATGGAATATCATCTAGGTACTGATGGCCAATCTGAATTAACTCTATAGACACTTGGGGATATATTGGGATCTTTCTATATAAACTTCAAGAGAGGTTGAGAGTAACATATTCATTTGGTTGAGTTCTCTTAAAAAACAGATTCCACTCATGAATCCAAATGTTCCCAAACAAATACCTCTATGGTAATAGATATATAATAAAATAATAATTGGATAAATTTGGTTAATTTTTAGGGCTTAATTTGGTCAAACAAATCGAACAAAAGGTTAAAAACATTCAATAACACGTCAGGGTGGCTCAGAATCAATAGAAGAGTCATAATATTAATTATAAGTGACACCTAGATTTTATGTTTGGTGAAAATTTGTTCCTTTTCACATATATATGGAACATATTTATGAGTTTAGGAAGAATGGGAAGCTAATTCTTAGATACATTGTCCCTTTGAGATTCATGATCACACCAGAGTAGTGGAATATCAGTTAGTTCTCCCAAAAAAATATTCCTAAAGAACATTATATGTTCCATGTGTCTCTATTGAGGAACTATATAGTATATCCCTCACATATGCTGAGTTCATCAAAGGTACAATTGGATAATGATCTCTTATAAGAAGAGAATTTGGGGAAGATCTTGGACTATAGTGATAATGTTAGATGCAAAAAGATAAATCATCTTTTCAAAGTAATTTGAAAAAACTATATGCGTGAATAGGTGATAGGGGATCCCATAGAGACAATGAAACATAAATACCCCAAAAAAAATTAACCCTAGTGTTTGGAAAAAAAATTATAGCGAGTTCTTATAAGGTGGGAAGAATGTAATGACCCATAAATTATACATAGAAATTTTCCTTCTAATATATATGTGTGTAATATTAGGTTATATAGTTAATAAATACTAACATCACCTTATTATTAATTTGAATCATAATATTTTTATAATCTTACTTTTTGTATAAAAATATAACTTATGGTATAAAAATAATATCTATATGTTTATATATATATGTTTCATGCTTTAAAATTTATTTTCAAGAAAACAATTTATTGCATTTTCAGTACTTATATATCAAACTGATTTTTATCACTCATATAAATTGAATATAATGAAATTAAATTTAGTGTCGGATTGATTATGTGAGAAATGATATTGGTATTAATTTTTTTTTATTTTTCTAAAATAGTTTATCTTTAATGTAAAATGGGGAAAATAATGATTTTAATAAAACTGTAATTTTTATGACATTATCCTAAGATAATCATGAAATAGAAAATTTTAACATGTATTTAAATAAAAAATTATACATTTTAAAATATCAGGTTGAGATTATAAAATACATTCTTAACATTTTTTAATATAAATATTAATTATTTTTAATACAGAAACTTCTTTAGCCTCTTATTAAAATAAAAATTATTTATGGTAGAATCTATTTTTTGTTATTTCTAAAATACACAAAACATTTTATTTTGTTTTATAATAAACTTGTTTTTTTCATGAAAAAATAAAAATTGATAATATTATCACACTAATAAATTTTAATTTCAAAATGATATAAAAAATGGTTCTTATGCATCCTGTGCACTAATAGTAAATTAATTTCTCTACAACTTAGAAATTTTATTTTATAAATTTCTTTTTCTTATTTGAAATTGGTATAATATTTGGTTTTGATTGATTTATATTTTGAATATATCTATATATATCTGGATTTATCCCCACAGTTGGTAAGGTGTTTGGGTATCTTGGGACCCCAGGATTAATATATTAAAAAAATTTAATATAATTTAATGAAAACATGTGCATCTTTTTAGTGTTGTTTGTTTTACCATTGTTTGAGACCTTGGATAGGAAATAAAAGATAGTTTTTGATTACAAAACAAGGGGTTTAACCTTGGGGAGACCTAAGGTGGATAACATCATAAGTTATGAGGGAGGTACTCATTGACAAGTGTGTTAGATTAAATTAAATAATTTATGAATTTATTTTAGTTTAAATGACCTTAATACCTCTCTATAAAATACCTATTATATAAAATAAACTGTGTTAGGTACATAAATCTGAAAGGGTTATAGAGGAAGAGAATCATACTTCATTGTAATATTGGGATTGAACAATGAATGATGATCCGATGGTGGTGGATCAAGAGATAAGTAGAAAATGTAGTGGATCTGCATCATTGAAAGTCATGTTCTTCACCAATGATCAATCCAAAACCGAGGTACGTCTCTTTATTTGTGGATTTTAACCTTTTAATTTGATAATAATGTATTTTTTATATATTTATAATGATTTTTGATTTCCAACCCTTCGTTTGAGTCGTTATATAATCTTATTTGTTTAAATAAATCATTATTTTTTATGTCATGTAATCACCCATTATATTATACATACTAATGGTTGATTAGGATCACATCATATAATGATTATTATCCCATTTTATTGTGCTTTCTCCCACCATTTTGTTTGTGTTGTTAACCATTTTCCATTGGGTTTTAGTTTGACATTTTCGGGGCGTGTTCGACTATGATTGACCCCGTAGATTTTTGTGGGGTTAGGAATGAAAAATGGATCAATGGTGAGAAGATAGATCAAAATAGATATGTATTTTTGGGTGATGTATTCAAGTTTTATAACCTCGTATTGTGGTGGGTGCATGAAATATTCTTATACGGGTGATAAAATTATTCTTTCTATCCATCAGAGGCTGATAATCGACAGTCGAAGAAGTTTTAATTTGATTTCGGGTAGTGAAATGATAAGATTCACTATGGTAAAAATGTATATGGGGTCCACATGAATAAATTGTGTTTCGTTTTTGTGTGAAAAACATGACAAAACTACATGTATTGTGATGAACACATATTGTGTAGTACCATGGCTATGATGACTAGGGTTTCAAGTGGAGAACAATATCACACGTAGTGTGACCCTATGTTTGTAACTCGCCTTGAACATCATGGTCACATGGGAAAAGACATATTTAGACACATGGGAACAAAAAAAGTAAATTTTAATATTTGTATACTAGGATATAGCTTGGATACATAGACAAGGTTATGTACATGGGAACATGCAGATGTACACAGGCATGATTGGAAGATAATAGGTAGGACCTGGTTGGCTAAGACATGCTGCGTACAACTAGGACACACCATGTAGAGTGAAATTTATTTCTAATACATGTCCAAGGGAGAATACAAAAAAGTATCAAAGGATGTCCACACTCTATGTGGACCCACATATACATTATATAATTCCATTAGAATATTATTCCTCTTGGATATCATTCTTTGGGACTCAGATTTTTTCATATAAGTAGCTTATCCAAAGTGTTTTTCCATACAGAATGTGATGGTTGCCTTTATTGTTGTATATTATATACAATGTGGTCTTTTCTATTCATGATGCTTCTTCAGGGGATTCTTGATAATGGTAGTGATTAGGGTAGGATCATCAGAGTGATTCTAAGGATTATACTCCCATATCGCACCAAGGTGGGGGTTCCCCATACTATTTACATAGGTAGAGTCAATACTCCCACATAGTAAGGGGTTTGTACTCTATCAATAGTATGGTACTCCCAGTATTCTATCTCTAGCAGGGATCAGGTCCTCCATAAGAGTAGCCTCTCTCTAGGATGTGGAGAATATTAGTGAGAGTTGGTCCCCTACTCATAGATTATTGGGAGTTTTCACATGATTTTGAGCATCAGTGATGGAATTTTAAATATATAGGGAGACACATTAACTTCAGATGGGTTGGGATATAGAGATACCCTTTATCTCTCTACTGGGATTCCTTATGAGTATATATATATATATATTGGGTTTTGTTTCAACTTTTTATTGTTATATATGACTTCTATCATATCATTATGCTTCTCCCCTTTTAGGTTTCAAGGTGTCCTAATAGTTATTTATATACTCTCCCCTACATGGTATATTCATAAATATGTCCTTTCATGGGTGTGTTCGATGATTACATTAGTGAAACATAGTTATTCTTGGGTGTATGGAATGTGTATGATGTTCGAACTTGGAGATAAGGATATGGGATCTTTTATTTTTCCTATGTTCTAGTTTTTGTTAGTTTGGGACTTTATTTTTGATTGGGTGTGTATTTTTACCTTTTCCTCAATCATTTATACTATAGTACTATGATATATTCCTTATAGGCTATTGTATGCATAGTTTTACTCAAGATATTACTGTATTTTATTTATATTTCTCTATACTTTTTTAAGGTTATGGTTGTGTGTGTGCATATAGGTACATTATAAAACTTCCTCCCATTTTATTTATTCCTTCTTGGAACTTTTTTCCAACCCATAGACTGTTGAAGGTGGGTCTGGGGTTATCGTATTGGACCTTCAATTGAACAGGTGATCCCATTGGGTTTGGTTGTGGCAGAGTTGTGTTAGAAAATTTCAATCCATGGGTTGGTGTTCGGAGTTTTCCCCTTTATGATGATTTTTTAAAAGTTAGGATAATTGTTTTTAGTGTCTCTAGTGTGGAGTTTAGTCCAAGGAACCCGATTTTGGTTTGGTGACTGACATATCCATTCTCTTGGACACTAAATACCTACTTATCGACTTAGAATAATAAGACATTGGTTGCATGGACTATTTGAACATGCATCATATTGTATTAACTCCCTTGAGTTCCCTTTTGGATTTATCTCCTCATATGTATATTATAATATAACTATGGTACATCTTCATTACATTCAATGTTCCCCCACAAAGTCATCCATATAGGTTACTGATACCAGATCGTGATAATGATCCATTGAGTAATGATGCCTCATTTTAGGGGTTATCTCATGAGGCATTTCATCTAGGTTGGTATGGAGGAGTATCACCACCTATCAAGTAGTATATAGTACTGAAAATTCAGTTTTATTATTTTTGAAATCATAGTTCACTATATGAGTTCCAACGTCAGAGATTGCATAGGTTCTATAGCAAAAAGACCAAGAGACAGTGGAGGATTGGCTAGAGAAATCATATGAGCATTTATGCCAGTTCAAACCCTAACCAATTTTATGGTTTCACTATTATCTATTTTTTATATGGAGAAGCATGGAATTGGTGGAGTCTAGTGACACAAACCCCAAATGAGACAATGTTTTCATATTCAGACTTTGAGTAGCTATTTCACAAGGAGTATTACCCCTCATTCTTATGATTTATAAAGATTTCAAAGATTCTATGGTTGTAGTTGGGTGACATGACAATTTTAGAGTATGTTGTGAGGTTCACCAATCAGACATGTTACTCTCTAGATATTTGGAAAGGTTATTTTTTTCTAGTAATGGAATTTTGAGCAAGGCCTTCAGAGATACATATGTGTCGACATAGTCTCCTTGTGCCTTCTAACCAATGCTAGAGTTATAGAGTAGGATTTGGTGTCTGGGAAATTACTATGATAGGAATACAAGATTTTTGGATCTATTGTATGGTATCTTGTGTGTAACATCTTGATATTTGATAAAAGAAAACTATTTTCAATAGCGCATTCGACACCCAACACAAAACTTAAAAGACACACAAAATAAGAAAATATTATAACATAGGCGTTTAATTAGAGGGTATGGATAGAATTAATTAATTTATGATATATATATGTGTGTATATATATATCCTAATAAATATAAACTACTGATAAATTCTTATTAAATAATCATTCAATTTTCAGTAATTTTATTTTATTCTTCAAAAATAGGTTTTCGTCAATAATGATTTGTATTAATTTTTATAAGAAATATTATTATTAATTTTCATAAATTTATAAAATAAAAATTGAGAAATTAATATCATTTTTTAAATAATAATACCAATATTAACTTCCTGTTATATTTTGGGATTTTTTGAAAAAACTAATTTTTCAGGGAACTAGGAAAAGCAAATAATTTTTTTAAAAAGTCATTTATTTTCCTTAAATTAGGTAATATAAAAGTCCCCTTATATTTTAAATAATATTTCAATTATCATAATTAATATTTATTTTTATTTAATATAATTAATTAATTTTTTATCAAATTTATTTTGTATTTTGTTATAATATTTATTTTTGGTTTAAAAATGAGATCTTTCTGAGAACTGTTTTATAGTGCACAATGTTTCTCCATTTTAATTAATTAAAAAAACACCTCAGGAGGAATAATTTTATATAAATTTATATATTATATATAAATTAATTTTAATTAGTATTCATAAATATTTTTAATAATCAGATTCAATATAAAAATATCTTTCTCCTGAAAAATACACTTCTTGAAAACAAATTTTTTCATCACAATTGTGAGTTATTTTTTAATTAAGTTTTTCCACTTCTATAAAATGAATTTGATAAAATGGATTCAATATTTTGAATCATATATTTTTTTATTATATAATAATTTCAAATTATTTTTTGACCCTAATGAATAGTGAAATTAGTAAAATTAATTACCATAGTTAAGGTAAAAACAGATTTACACGGGGGTTAAACTAAAAAGAAATTAGATAAAATGACCTAAAGAATTTATTCAAATATCCTAACTAGACATATTTTTAACTTTTCATATCTATTTATTAATAATATTCCATTTTTTCCTTTTTGAATGTGAAAAACATGGGCACACCATTTTCTTTTCAAGAATTTTAAATGTGCCACTCACCTCCCTTATAAAAAGTCACCCCTATCCTCTCTTATCCAAACTGTCAAAGCCCTTTGAATTAGAAAATACCTACCCAAATACATTCCATACTTTCTAAGGCACAACCTAGATCCCCTATTTTTATCAAAAATAAATCCTATGAATAGTTTTGGTGCTAACCTAAGGAGGTTATTTGAAGAAGCGGTATCGTGCTTAACCGAGCTTCTTTATTTTATATCTTCTTCCACCACATTAAAATATTATTCAATTATTATTATATAATAATTAAAATATATACCATATAGTTTTATTTTATTATTTTAATTTAATAACCTAATTATATATCCTTTTCTATCAAGCAGGATATGAAATCATTATTTTTGTGTACGGTGTACCATCACATCATGAACTGATGTAATTTTTTTTCCATAATCGACTATCAAATCATTTTATAATGATGTCTTTAATGTATATATACATATATATATATATATTAATTATAGAATATTTATACTTATGAAGTAGTTATCTCATATATAAATTCTTACATTCCTCTCTGTGATTGATATGATGATGTCACATGTGTGTACAATATGCTTCTGCCTTACGAAGAAATGTGATTTGTTTTTCACTAACACTTTTCATTGAAGAAAATAATGAAAAATTCAATGAATATATATAATATAAATGAAATAATTATGATATTAAAGTAATATTTATCATTCCTAAAATATAATATATCATACTATTTCTTATACTGATAAATGCTAATGTCGTTCATGGGTACGTGTGGATTACCCCCACTACGAAGAGACATGACTCTTTTTTCATCACTAAATCAAATGGGTGATATATATAGTTGTATTTAAAGAAATAATTTTTTATTTATTCTATTTTTATATTTATTTATAGATAAAACAATAAATTCCTTCTTTCTATAATGATAATTGAATAATAGAAATGTTACTCATGTATATGTGTGGCCTACCATCTCCATGATCATAACATACTTCATTTCTCTTAACCAACTTTTATGATTTAATTTTAATAGTTTAATCGAGGTATAAATATGATAAATATTTCATGAATGTTATTCCAGAGACATATAAATAATGACTTCTTCTACCAATAGTTTCTTACCATTTTCATTTTTGACACATAATAAAAATTTCATCAAAACACCTGATGTAAATTTAATTGATTATGTAATTGTATATAGAATCATAATAAGTGAAATGAAAGGGATAATAAAATTTAATTTTTTTATTATTAATGTAAATAATTAACATATATTTATTATTTAGAAATATAAATAATGTACGTGACAAGTCAGACTCAAGGTAGAAGACTCATCTTAATTTCCTTTCATTGAGGAAAATTTTGATGATATGAACATATATTATTATATGAGTTGTATATATATCCATATTTATAATTTATCTGTTGTATTTATATTTAATGTATTTTTAATTCTATTTTTTCATATAGATTGTGATTCAAACATTTCCAAATTGGTAAGGGCATTTTCTTAAAAAAAGTACTCTTAAAAGTTTCCTCCCAAAATCCATTTTATGTCATTGTACATATTTTTAAAATGATTTTTTATATGGACATGAGTGTTTTAAAAAGGGTTTTTTTCATTATTTAATTTTTTTTCAAAAAAAAATCATTTTTTGAAATGTTTGGATTTCTTTACAAATGTAATATTCTATTTTAATTATACTTAGACAACAAATTTTCCATCCACCATAACGCATATTTGAAGTTCATATTCAATTAAAAGTTTTTATGTTTTCTTAAATGAAAAACAGTCCATCCATTTTTTTTGTTTATTTTGGTTTTGAGTTTTTTTTTTCAATTAAATGATTTTTTTGTATTGAAAATGGGGTTTTAAAGTAAAAGGGTATTCATATATCTGAAAGTGTTTTGCATATGGGTTTAAAAGTATTTTTTAAGGGGTTTTAAAATGAAAATGTGAAAGTGAGAAATGTATTATTCTTGATATGTTTCTTGAGAATTATATGAAAATTTAATGATCAAAATATGACTTGTATGATGGGTTAATCCCATTATAGCTTATGAGTGAGCCCAATATAGCTTATATGAAGGGTTTTTCCCCATTATTTCTCATGAAAAAACAAGTGATCCCGATATAGATTATATGATGGGTTGAGCCCCATTATCACACATGGGTTACCCTGATATATCTTAAATGATTTCTAATCCCTATTATTTCTATTAATTAATTTGGTAAGGACTATATTGGAAGTCGATCTTATGGTTATTCCAATTAAAAGGGGTTTGAGAGGGTTTTATAAATATGATGGTCTAAGTCACCAAAAGGGGTTTTAATTTTCTTACTATGAGTGTTAAAGGATTTTATTGAGAAAAAAGTGTGTGTTTCTTCATTTGAAAATTTTTTATTTCATTTTCTGAAATTAATTTGAAGATAAAGGTAAAAATTACATGGGTTTTCAATTTTTTCATTTTACTAACGTTTTTATTTATTTGTATTTTACTTAATGATATTTTTATGCTCATCCCATATTTTTAAATTATTTTTATAATGGTTTAATAGTGGGAAAAGTAATGGAATAAGTAATGTTGAAATCTATGATGATTTTTCAGGAAAATATTATAGTTTTTTATCTTAAAAGTTTTATATTCTGGGAAAATGGATAATGATCATATGTTTCCACTTTAAATTATATTATTTTTTATATATGAGTTATGACCTAATTCTCTAAAAATATAAACATGAAAATTTATTTGAATAAAAATAAAATGAATTCATGACTAAAACTCAATATTATGTAATGTTTAAGGTCATGTCCTTATAGGTGGTATCAATTGTTTGTTTAGATAACTTTAGAGTTTAATATAAAGATAATAAAATCACCTTGAATGATTTTACCATTTGGTTAATTAAAAATAATATATAATTTTAAGATTACCATGTTTCTTCATCTAAATTATGTTTGTTCAAAATGGTTTTTTGTATAGGAAATAGGGAAGTTATAGTTGGAAGTAACTGAGAAGAAAATATCCTTCTAAATTAGCATCATAAGATGGTTTGAATAGGAACTGAGATGTTTGTTTCTGTGATGGATGAGTTGAAATGAGATATAAATGGTTGTGATATCCATTATAGATAGTATCCATATATTCTATAAAGGAACATGATGATAGTAGAGCATTTTATAAGTCAACATCACCTATTGTTCAGTTGATCATCTAACCCATTAGTAGCTGAATAATGTATCAATGAATCGCAAACGATATTTGAAGTTATGTGTTGTTTTAACCATTAAAAGTTAAACCTTACCATTTACCACTTTAAAGGTGAAGCTGATCAATGGTGGTCTTTGATTAAGAATTAAAAGTAGAGAGAAAAGAGTTATTCTATGGAATGAGAAAAATTTATGATTCTCTTCCTTGAGAAATATTTAACAATGTTGTTCGACTTATGATAGAGAGTCAATTCTTGTAATTGAATAAAATGGATAAATATTCCCCTAGCCATGTATAAAGAAAAATTCACTATATTTCCTAAGTATGTGTTTGATTTCATTTGGGATACTGGTAGTAAAATTAATCATTTTTACATAGTCCAGAAACCATTTTTATGAAGACCTTTTTCCACACAATAAAGTAAATGTTATGATTTTTTTCATTATTATATGAATGTTGAGTCAGAGTTTTCCGACACTTATGCACCATGAGATAAAAAGAGTAATAAATGGTCAAGGTGGATGAAAATATAGAATAAAATAACTAAGAAGTCTAGACGTAATCCCAAAACATGATCCAAGTGTGGTAAAAGGCATTTTGGTGAATGTTTTTCAGGATCTAGAAATTTATACTAGTGTGATATGTTTGGTCATAGGGTTCGTGACTATAAATAAAAGAGTTTTCAAAAATAAAAGAATGAGATAATAAATATCCAGTTAATGGTGAGTTGATATAGATGAGATGAGTTCAGAAATTATGATAATATGTTTCCAAATTTTCTTAATCAAGGTGTAAATCATCATGATTAGAAACATAAAGCTGTGACAAAATCATTTGTTATTACTAAAACTGATCTTGGAACGTATGGTAAAGTTTTCACAGCTGTAAGGAGCTTGGTATTTTTAAAAGTTTAATCATAAGTTCAAAGTTTTAGACACCACTTTTTATGTTTTAATTTATGATATCTTAATGTTATTAATGAAATTTTGGGGGAAATTTTGTTGGGTTTATGTATATGTAATGATTTGGATTAATGTGAAGTATGCCTTTACATTTTTTTGGAAATGAGTTTCAAAGAGTTACTTAACTCTAGCCCTTATATGATACTTAACGAATAATGTTATTATTAAGGATATTTCTAATATTTCTAGAAATCTTATAAGGTTAAAAGTTTATGAAAAATGAGCACTCAAAGGTCAAGAAACAAACCCTCACATCTAACAAGGATGTAAGTTTTATACCCATAAATGAAAGGAGACAATGGTAAAACGCCTACCACTAGCCTATTTGATTTCTTGGTTAGTATGAAATCATTTTCTAAATTAAATATTTTGGAATATAATGATAATTTTTACTTCAAGAACATATGTTTATCTTATAGATTACTATGTACATAAATGTGATTTCATGATTAGGTGACTAATTTTGGTTTATAAGTGGATAATCATAATTTTGGTAAAAATATTACCTTATGCTAACCATTTTAGCTATGGTTAATTCTTATAATTATAAGGAATACCTGGATATCATTTTTGGGATTATTTGTTCCATTATAAGTTTATTTTAGTGCTTCGGGTATGAAAATTTCATCTTGGATACTCATCGTTGGACAAAATAAGAGTGTTGTATAAATTTATTAATTACAAAAATTATATTAGACATGTAACTAAGTTTCCTTATTCTCTTAGTCAATATGGAAAATGAATTCCAAACCTCTATGAAAAGTATCTTCAAAAATAAAATATCATCCTATTACAAAAATTTATGATGAATCAAATGGTCTTTTAAGTCATCAAAGATTTTTGGATTTTGGTCCTCAACATTCTATTGATCATTCAATTTATTGTGATCAATGATCTATACCACTCTCCATAGTTTTTTTGGAAATTATTATTTTATTCCATGTCAAAATATTCAATTCCTACATATTTTATTATACATAAAAACCTATTTATGTGATATTCCATATGACCTTCAGAATTACTTTTCACTTTTATCAAGAAGATGTTTTACTGACCCTTTTTACAATGTGGGTTTCCGTAAAAGTAATTTTTAAATGTCAAAAATTTGACTAAAAATATAATGTTAAAATTGAGAGGAAAACATTTATTAAAATGGGGTAGTATGTATGACCCAAAGATTTTAGAAAACAAAACTATGTTCGATGGCGTATTTATCATGCAACACCGAGATTAAAAGTAATGTGAAATATATAAATGTTTTAACTAAGCTATTAAATTGGTGGGTATTAATAATATTAAATACTTTATGAATATATATATATATATATATATATATATATATATATATAGGTTTCTTACTTAGTATAAATTGTTGACAAATTATTAGTAAATAATCAATCAATTTTTAGTAATGTAATTATATTCATCAAAAATAGGTTTTCTTCAAAAAGTGAATATTATTTCTATTTGTGGATAAATATTATAGTTATTTTTTTTGATATTATGTATATTTCTATAAAAAAAATTATATCATTTTAGGAATCAAAATATAAAAATATAATTAGGGGGATTTTTTTTTTGTTTTTTAAAAAATATTGATTTCTTAGTAAATAGCGAAAAATTATGATTTTGGTAAAAAATTCATTTACATTGAATAAATTGAGAAATATAAAAGAAATATTATGTTATTAATTTTATTTAAGTTAACATAAGTATTAGTTATTTATATTGTGTTCAATTAATTACTTATCAATCAATTTAATATTGGATTTTAGTTTAAAATTGTTTTTGGGTTCGAAATGTGATTTTTCTGAAAGCTTTTTTAAAGTGTATAATGTATCTCCTTTTTAATTAACTGAGAAACCCCTAATGAATAATTATTTTTAGGAAATTTATTGATTATATATCAATAGAAAATAATTCAGATTCATACAATTTTTTTATTAATCATAGATTAAATATAAAATAATATTTTTCTTGAAAAATACACTTCTTGAAAACCCGAATATTCATAGCTTGGTGGATTTTGTTTTAATTTAATGATTTTACAATTCCATTCTTTGAATTATTAAAATTAATTAAATATTTGGAATCAAAATATTATATTTTACCTAATAAATTCAACTTAATTTTTCACCATAATGAATAGTGATTGTAGTAAAATTACTTATAGCGGTTATGTTAAAAAAAGATTTATTAGGGGTCCAACTAAAAAGATAATGGTCAAAATGACCTAAAAAGTTTCCTAGAAATTTTTCTTGGAATATTTCGACCTTATAATCTCTATTTATTAATTATTGTTAATTCTAGATCGTTATGTCATGTACAAAACCTGGGCACACCTTTTTTTTCAAAACTTATATGTGTGACACCAACCTCACATATAAAAGGCCACTCTGACACCTCTTGTGTTGAAACATCAAAATCTGTTTTGATCATCATTACCTGCACAAATAAATAAATTAATTCCATACCCCTGTCCTATATCCATTATTTTTATTACAAATACATCTTATGAATCACATAGGGGATTACCATTATGAGTTATTCTGAAGAAGAGGTTTTGTGCATAACCGAGCATCTTTATTTTATTTATTCTTCCACCTACTTCACACATTCTTTAGTTACAATTTTATAATAAAAAAGATTTATAAATTATATTTATAATTTATTCTATTAATTATATAACCTAAATCTATGTCCTATTCTTTCAAATGGGATATATAATCATCATTTACGTGTACAACAGACTACTGCCTCATTAAACTATGTCATTCATTTTCCATAATTACTTCTAAAATATTTTTATAATTATGGATTTAAAGTATATATTTATGTGATATTTTTAAAAAATTTATACTTACAGAGTCATTATGTCACATAGAGCTTCTTACTTGTCATTATGTGGGGGCTACGATAATGTTGCTCGCGTGCACGATAAATTACTGCCTCACGAAGAAGTGTGACTCTTTTTTCACTAATGCATTACATAAAAGGTAATAAGGATAAATTTATGGAATATATGTGACATAAATGAATAAGATATTATATTAAATAAATATTTACCATTATGATTTGATAATGTCACAAACCAGATCTGGTCGCCATGCAAATCGACACCCGACCCTGCCCGCGGCAAGGCCCGAGGGGCGTTCCCAATCCCTGCGGGCTGGCACAAGTGCCCAAGTATCAAATGAATGTTTGAGGATGATTTAACTAATAAATGTAAGATAATTAAATAAACATAAACTAAACAAAAGAGATAAATAAAATAATATGAACTGAAAAAACTGGAAGTAAAAAAGGAATAAACTAAGTAACGAGACATACCTCAAGCGACCTTATGGGTAACCACAAAACATAAACCACACTCGTTGAAAGAGAAATCCAAAACTAGAACCTAAAACTAAAAAGATAAAGTAGGAATGAGCACCGATATGCTCATTAGTAATTCCAGAGTATAATAACACCCTATTCTATTACCTTTAAAAAGATACCCATAATAAGCTAATTTGAAAATAAGACATAATAAAATAATGTTTTTCCTTCATTTAAAATTCATGTAACGAAATTGCATTTTCATGATAAAAATTTCTCTTCCACTTCATTTTAAAAATATGTTCCAAGTATGCATTAACACTTTAAAATCAAAAGAGACCAATTTAGATTAAAAAAATGATGTTTTCATAAAAGAGGGAACAAGTATGAAACAACTGAATTGAAAATCCTATCATAAGCACCTTGAGAAATACCTAATCATATAGTGGTAGTTGGGGACCTAGGATCCTCATACCTCAGTGAAACATGGTATAAAAACCACAAAGATCTATGTTCTCTTGCACGAGCCACTAGTAGGTAACACACCAATAACCTAGTGGTGTCTGATCAATCATCAATATGTTTAGTTATTGTTGTAAGCATCAATACCATTAAAAGAAACTGGACGAACCACTTCTGTATCATCCAACATACTAGTATTAGTATGCCCACCTAAATACCCAGGTTTCCCAAGTGTTCTATTTCAAGTGGCTGTGAGTTTTTATCAAGAAAACATATATGAACATCTCATATTCTTTACTAAAAAACACATCCAACCTCTCACCACCAGTCTACCTCCTTGATAGCATCCCCCTTTATATGTCACACAATAAAGAACAACCCTATTTACAAGGAACATATAACAAATCACCCATTTAACATACATATCCTATTTCTAACAATGGTCCATAACTCAAGAGGGGTTCTTCACATTTTCAAATCATGTTCAAGGTGCCAAACATTCCTCATTACTTCAAAAAGATTAAATTTTCTTTAGAATCCCTGTTCACCAAACAATTTCATGTTCTAAAGCCATTTACAATTACAATTAACAATAAAGTCTTCACACATTTTAAAACTACTTGAAACCATACTTAAATCGAAGCAACCCATTTAGGAAAGGTAAATCACTATTTAACCTTAAATTCACCTAAAATCCCATAAACTTTTCTTAACATACCAAATTGTGGAATTTAACCCTTTTAAAATCACACAAGAAACCATGTTCATTTAAATCAACATTCACAACTAATATACACGCCAAAATTTTTAGAAATACATACTCACACCTAAAACCATTTTAGAAACTACTATTAAGAATTTAAAATGTTATTCATTCTAAAATAAGTTTGGAATCATATTTTAATGGACAATACATATGTCAACACTTAAAGTGAATTAAAAAAAAAGGAAATTACAATATCAAGCATCACCATCACTTATCATAGAATGTATATATTGTTTGAATATAAAAAATAATTTTTAAAGCACTCAATAAATTAATTAGTTCAATTTAAATGTATAGGCATTGGGGACCTACCTTAGCGTGGAACCAAACTGAACATCCAGCCCTTGGCAGTTTCTAACGAAGAGTTGATGACCCCCCACTAATATGCAATTTCACATACATATAAGGATACCTATCACCTATACACACACCCACAAGGCCATGAAAAGGTGCAGGGGGATCCTTACCTATATTCTTATGTGTACATACTAGTCACCACTCACCTACATATGCATTTATATATATGTACATGGGTAAACCTACCCCCATACATGTATATTCACGGCCATGGATGTCTATAAATGTAACCGGGGAATCCATATATATATATATATATATATATACTTACCTATGAACACATAGGTGAGTCTTGTTTTACCCAAAAACTCAAAACCACAAACTAGGGACCACGACCTACACATATAATTTAATAAATCAATAAAACAATTTATGAAAGACTTCAAAATTATCACCATAAAAATTTACACCAAAAACACTCCTTAAACCCAAACACACACTAAAACTTATCCCAAACATTTTATTCATAACTAACACAATTTAATAAAAAATTTACACAACTTAATAAAGGCTACCACACAGTACATCAATACTTTACACTTAAAATAAAAAACCTTTCATGTGGAAAAAAATGTTTCAGAACCCATTGCTTGTTAAATCCCATAAAAACCACTTTTGAACCCCTAAAACATACTTTAAGGCTCTCAAAAAACCAACACGTCAAAAATAATTTATCTTCCTTTTGAAAAACCCACTTTAATCACTCTCACAATGTAAACACTTTTAAAACACATTTTTTACAGCTTACATAATCAGTTAAACTCATTAAAAAATTACCACAACAAGATGCATATAAAAATACTTGGATATTTCATTTTGAAAATCTAATTCATCATATATCCATGAAAAATTATATAAAAATAGAATTTTCACTATGTAATTAAAGTGTAGAACATGTTAAAAATAATTAAATAGAAAAATTAAAATGTCTAAAAATATCAGGGTATAGAATCACCAACCTCGAACTAAGAGGATTCTTGAAAATGGCACGAAACCCTATCAACACATCGAACACACTATAAGAAAGAAATATTGAGAATATGACATCAAAATTGGAGCATAAGAGACAAGAATAAACCCTAAAATTGACATCCTACACAATGAAAAACTGAAAACCCCAAATAACATAAACCAAACTCTAGGAAAGAAGACGAGGGGATCACCAGTGGGAGATGAAGGGAGAAGGCAGCACTGGATGGCTGGCTGTAAGGGATGATGTAGGTGATTGGTTGGGTCATGAAATAGGGATACCACTGATTGGGGGGGGGGTGCGTGAGCAAGGGGTCACCGGTCGAGGTGTGCGCAGGAGTAGGGGGTTTCCGGTTGGTGGTGTGCGTCGAGAAAGATGGATAGAGTAGGGGTGAAAAAGGTCCACACAAGGTAGGAGATGTAGGAGTGGGGAGGCATGTGATACATAGATAGGGGGGGGGGAGATTGGTGCGTCAAAGAGAAAAAAAAGAAGAAACCCTAATAAAAATTAAACCTACCTAATAAAAGTAATAATAATAATTATAAAAAATAATAAAAATATTATTAGTTTAATAAAAACTAAATTTTAACGCTAAAAATGATATGATTAATCATATTAATAACAACACTAACATTATTAATACTAAAAATAATAATAATACTCTCGATAATAATAGTAATAATATTATTATTATAACAATTCATTAAATTTTTATTTCATTTTTTTCTTCATTTTATTTTATTCATCTATTCCTTCAATTTAATTCATTTATTTTTTTATTTAATCTTAAATCTTGGCAACCACGTAGTTACCGTGTCCAGCTCAAGAAACTATGTGTGGACCGTAGGGTGACTTTTTCCCATTCTATAGGTGACCGCATGGGTACTCAACATAACCGCACGACTTCTGCTAACCATGTAGTTTTTGAGCACCGACCTAAAACATAAAATTTTTCTAAACATTAGGAATTTAAACTAAGGATTGAACCTGAACCTCAACTAGGATATATGATGCGAAGAAAATTAATAAAAATAAATAAATAAAAATGGTTAGGTTTGAAAATTCTCCCCATTATAAAGATTTATGCCCCTAAAAAGTCAACCCAAGATTGTTTAGAGGACAGAATTGTTACACCCTCTTAGCTCAAAGAGGTTTCTGAAAAACAACCAATGAGATAGAAGTAAGGACACTATCAAGAAAACAAATGACTTACAAAATAAACTCAGGAGACACAAAATGAACTCCTTGCCAAGTGAATTCCTCCCCCAAATTTCATGACCCCTCAAGATTATAATTTAAATATAGAAACTCTCACAATGAACCATTCAATAACCCAAGGCAAAACACCTTATAAATTCACGAAGTAGCTCATGTATTATACTAAAAACAAATAATGAACTCCATGGGGCTACCACGAATTTACTTTACAAATTTTTAGGGTGCACATAAACCATAACGTTTTCTCGAGAGAGGGGCTTGGGGTTGGATGGCTCCAGATGAGACTAAAAACTGTTCAGCCAACACTGGGGACAAAATTGGATTGTTGACACGAGGAGGCCCAAGCAGACTCCCCACCATAATAGGCAACTAACACCCAAGGCGAAACTAGAATACCCACATTGGGTGGCAAGAATAGACTCCCAACCACAATAAAGATAATAAAATTGATTTACTTTTGGGGGATTTACACGAAATCCATAGTGGGTCACAACGTAGAAGAGAGTTCCCTGCACTTATTTCCACCAAACAAGACCATTCAAAATGTAAAAACTACAAAAAATGCTTAAAATGCCTCTATGTCTAACACTAAAGACATAAATTAGATCATGATCTCCTTACACCCCTGGGGATCCTGACTCTACACCATCTTCACTCTGGGACCTAAGACTGGAGCTCTTTTGATTGAATCATGTCCTGTCTTGTAGTTAGGTGTTAAAAACCCATGAATAGAAATTTCCCTACCGGTGCCATAAGAAACCCTACTGTGACTTAGACAACACCAACTGACACAGAAAATCCTGAAATTTGCTTACCATTACATGGAACATTCACAAAGATAGGAATTAGAATAGGTCGACACATCACCCATTTATACATTGAATGAGAAACATCTAGAGGAAAGACATATAAAAGATACCTTCCTCCAAAATAGGGGAGTTATGAATTTCTTGGAGCAGAACACACTTTTTTCAAAGCAGAGGTACTTGAAAGGTTGCACAATCGTCAAACATGCAGTCGAGTGAGAACACAACACTGTAAAGCATCACTAAACATGAAAATTTATATCATTAAAGACATTACAAGGAGGGGAACCTTGAACCAAGTCCCAAATAGTATGTGATTACTGAAAGAAACCATAACATCCTCATACAACCAAACATTTCACTATGGTGGCCTAACATGAACCTTTTCCTAAAAAAATAATCAAAAGATACAAAGGACCCATTAAAATAGAATTAAACATAGAAAAATCTAGACTGATTCCACCTATTCTCACTATAATTCCTTTAACTGCTTCCCTACTAGACCTTCATATGCACCAGTGTCAGACATCACTTCGATGACTCTAGAAACTCAAAAATTATGATTTCTTTCAACTCCTTCCTCATTCACTCTTCCACTGTGAGAAGATATTATTAATCTGAAAAATAATAGATATAACTTGACCATAAAACCCAAGAAGAGAGTTTGCACTTTAATCAATTAGAGGACATGCCAACGAGGATTCACTTGTGGATACACTTCAATAATGCATGAATTATTTTTGGGGGCAGACACTAGTCGGCGAGGAAAAAAGCCAAAGGACCCAATCAAATAGGTCCTTTGGAAAAAACATTCCACAAACCAAAACCAACCATGAGGGGATCCACTATAAAGGATTCCTAAAACACTTCTCAAAATATACCACAAACCATTATTTCAAACCAACTTATCTAAGATACACAAACTGAAAACAATATTCACACATAGGGGTTTTCAGCTCAATACATTCCACAACAACTTTTCTAGGAATAGAGGAAGACATATGATAATATAAGGGGAAACTAGTGTCAATGGGTGACCTAAGAATATTGTTGGTGACCAAACAATAGTCACACCAACATCACAGAGAGTGTTCTAGGACTATGTACCTGGCTCCATATGGATTTCCAGGCCCTATGATCTTGCTAAGACTAATGGTCTAACCCAATTTTCATTTACTAAAAAAAACCATAAGGACTAAAAGTCTCAAATAAAACCCAACTTCCCGTAGTAACTTGAGTACGATAATGAGGTGTGATGGATAGGCACCACAATCATGACCAGAAATTCAAGTCCTGAAAATCCTAAGTTATGTTTACTCATACTCTTTCCTAACAAACAAGACTCAAAAGATTATGACCTCTTCTAATACCATTTTTTCACAAACCATATCTGGTCGCCATCCAAACCAGTGCCAACATAGTCTGTGGCAAGGGATGAGGGGTGTTACCAATCCCCATGAGCTAGAACAAGTTCTCGAGTATCAAATAAACATTTGGGAAAAATTTAACTAATAAATGAAAGACAAGTAAATAAACAAAAACTGAATAAAACAATAAAATAAAATAATATGAACTAAACAAACTGGTAGTGGAAAAAGGAATAAACTATGTAAAGAGACATACCTCAAGTGACCTCATGGGTCACCAAAGAACATAAACCACACTCACTGCAAGGTCAATCCAAAACTGCCCCCTAAAATTGAAATGATAAAGTAGGTGAGAGCACCGAGTTGCTTAGTAGGATTACCAGAGTACAACAATACCCTATGCCCTTATCTTTAAAAAGAAACCCAAAACGTGCTAGTTTGAAAATAAGACATAATAAAAGATTTTTTTCATTATTTTTAAATTCAAATAATAAGGTTTCATTTTCAAGAAAAACATTTCTCTTATATAACTTTATAAAAATAAGTTCTAGTATGCATTAACTTTTCAAAATGAAAGGAGACCAATTTAGATTAAAAAATACTGTTTTTACAAAAAAGGGAACAATCATGAAATAACTAAATTGAAAATAATATCACAACACCATGGAAAATACCTAAGAATCTATAGTTATTTGGGGACCTAGGATCCTGATAGCTTTGTGGAACATGGTATAACAACCAAAAAGAGCTACATTATCATGAATGGGCCACTAGTAGGGAACACACCCATAACATAGTGGTATCCAATCAATCAAAATTATGTTTTGTTAGTGTTTTAAGTGTTAATCATTCTAGAAGAAACTGGGATGAACATATTCTATATCATTTAGTGTATCAGTCCTAGTCTGCCCACCTAGATACCCAGGTTTCCCATGTGCTCCATTTCAAGTGGTGGTGACTTTTTATCAAGAAAACATATATGAATTTATCAGTTTCCTTACTGAAAAACACATCCAACCTCTCACCATTGATCTCCCACCTTGGGCACATCCCCCTTTATAAATCACAAAACAAAGAATAAGCCTTTTCACTAGGAACATATCACAAATCACACATTTAACATACACATTATGTTTCTAAAACAATGGGTATTGCCTCAATAGGGGTTTTTTCACATTTATAATTCATTTTCAAGGTGACAAATGGGCCTCATTACTTCAAAAAAAAACATCACTTTAGGAAACACACTCACCCAACAATTTCAGGTTCCAAATCCATTTGAAATATCAATTAACAACAAAGGATTCATACATTTTAAAAAAATATGAAACCATGGTTAAATCCAATAATCCCATTTAAGAATGGTAAATCAGTATTTAACGTTGAATTCACATCAAATACCATACACTTTTCCTAAATTTCCAAATCATGGAATTTCCCCCTTTTAAAATGAGGTAGGAATCCATATTCATTTAAATAAAATTTCACAACTAATATACACACCAATTTTTTTTTGAAATACCCACCACACACCCAAAACCATTTTAGAAAGTAATTTTAACCATTTAAAATGTTAATCATTATAAAATAAGATTGGGATCATATTTTAATGAAAAATACACATGTGAAAACATTAAGAGAATATGAAAAATAAAGTAAATTCTAAAATCAAACATCACCAGAACATTGCATAGCATGTATATATTATTTAATATAAAAAATAACTTTTAAAGAACTCAAGAAATTAGGTAATTTCATTTGAAGGTATAGGCATAGGGGACCTACCTTAGGGTGAAACCAAACCGAACATCTAAACCATGTCACTTTCTAACTAAGAGCTGATACTCCCCCACTAAGAATATTCTCTTTTACATACATATAAGGACACCTATCCCCTATGCACACACCTGCTTGACCTTGAACATGTGCCAGGGGATCCTTACTTATATGATTATGTGCATATAATTGCCGTCACTCACCTACGTATTAATTTTCATATATACATGGGAACACCTAACCCCATATATGTATATTCACTACCTTGTATGACTATACATGTAACGGGGGAACCCACACACACATATATATACTTAACTATGCATGTGTAGGTGAGTCACCTTTGACCTGGAAACTCAAAACTACAAATTAGAGACCATACACTAAACATATAATTTAATAAATCAATAAAAAAATTTATGAAAGACGTCAAAATTATCCCCATAAAAATTTACACAAAAAACACTCTTTAAACCCAAACACACACCAAAACGTATCCCAAACATGTTCTGAATAACTTAAAAAATTTATTAAACTATTTTTACAATTTATTAAAGCCTACCAAATAGCACAACAAGACTTTACACAAAAAATACACACCATTTAACATAGAAAAGAAAATTTTTTGAAACCTATTTCTTGTTAAATCCTTTCAAGAACACTTTCACACCCCAAATAAATACTTCAAGGATCTCAAAAAAAAACCAACATGTCAAGAATAATTTATCTTCTTTTTGAAAAACACAATTTAATGATGCTCACAATGTAAAAACTTATAAACCACATTTTTCACACCTTACCCAATTATTTAAACACATCCAAAAATTTCCACAATAAGACGCATATAGAAATTCCTGGACATTTACTTTAGAAATTCTAATTCATCATATATGCATGCCAAATTATATCCAAAATAGAACTCACACTATTAAATTATAGTGTAGAACATGCTAAAATTAATTAAACAACCAAATTAAATGATCTAAAAATATTAGGATATGGAACTACCTACCTCAAACCAAGAGGCTTCCATAAAATGGTGTGAAAACCTATTTGTACCATGACCACAATGCAAGAAATAAATTTCAAGATTATGACATAAAAATTGGAACCTAAATACAAGAACAAACACTAAAACAAACATCCTACTTGTTGAAAAACCAAAAACCCAAAATAACATGAATCAAACTCTAGGAAAGAGGAAGAGGGGATTACTCGGGGGAGCCTAAGGGAGTTGGAAATTATGGTTGGCCAGCCGGAAGAGAGGAAGTCAGTGAGTGGTTGGGTCACGACATTGGGATGCCATTGGTCGAGGGGTGCATGTGAGTTGGGGGTTGCTGGTCGAGATGTGCATGCGAGCAGGGGGTCTTTGTTTGATGTGTGTGTGCGAGGAGGGGGTTGCCGGTAGGTTGTGTGCGTCGAGAAAAATGACAGAGTATGAGGGTACAAATGGGACACATGAGGTTGGAGATGCAGGATGGGGGAAGAATGCGACGCATAGGTAAGGTGGGGAAGATATGACCATATAGAAGAGAAAAAAAGAATAATAAACCCTAATAAAAATTAAACACCCTAATTAAAGTAAAAATAACAATTATAAAAATAAAAATTATAAAAATAACAACAATATTATTAGTTTCGTAAAAACATAAATTTTAACACTAAAAATGATATGATTAATCATAATAATAATAATAATACTCTAAATAATAATTATATTATTAGTATAACAATTCTTTAAATTTTCATTTCATTTTTTTCTTCATTTTATTTTATTCAAGTATTCATTCGATTTAATTCATTTAACTTTTTATTTAATATTAAATCTATGAAACTGCGTGATTACCCCACATGGCTCAATATAACATGTATTTACCATGTAGTGGCTTCTACTAATTCCAAAATCAACTGCATGGGTACTCGGGCTGACTTCCCATATTCATCTAACTGTGTGGTGTTAGAGCACCAACCTAAAACTTGAAAATTTTCCAAACATCAGGAATTTAAAATGGGGCTCCAACCTAAACCTCGACCAGGATACCCGTTTACATGAAAAATAATAAAATAAAATACATAAAAAGGGTCATTTTTTACAGATGATGTAATATTTTCTTTCTAATAGTGATTAATGATAACATCGTTCATGTGTACGTGTGGACTACTACCCCCGTGAAGCTATGTGACTCTTTTTACATCAATAAATAACATGTATGATATACGTAAATATATTTAAAGAAATAATATAGTATTTATGATATTATTATCATTATGGAGATATACTATAACAATTACCTTTTTTCTATAATGACCATTTAAAAATGGAAACATTACTCATGTGTATGCAAAACCTTCTATCTCTATGATCTCAAAATAATTCATTTTTCATAACCATATCTCATGATTGTTTTTAAAATTATTATCGATGTATAATTATGATAAATATTTCCTGATTATTAGTATGTATATGTTGAAATAATGTCTTATTTAACCAATATTTAGCCTACTAAAATAATTTTTGACACATTATTGAAACATCATCGAAACACCCAATGTAAACTTAATTGATTATCTAATTGTATATTATATGGTAATATGTGAAGTAAAAGGGATAATTAAATTTAAAAAAAATCACAAATAATTAAATAATTAACTTATCTTTATTATTTAGTAAGATAATGAACACACATGATAATTTTGTCTCATGGTAGGGGACTGCGTCTCGATTTCCTTTTGTTGAGGAATATTTTGATGATATTCACAAATCTTCTTTAATGAGATGTATATACATACCATTTGATTTGTTATATCTAGAATTTATATATTATCATGGTATTGAATGTTTTTTAATGTTATTTTATCATGGATATTATGATTCAAAAGTTTCCAATGTGGTAAGTGAATTTTCATAAAAAATCCTATTAAAGTTTTCCGACCAAAATCTCTTTTTATTCCTTTTCCATGTTATTATAAAATTATCATATTATATGGGAAAAAGTGTTTTATAAAGGAATGTTTTTTCATTATTCCAAATTTTATAAAAAATATTTATTTTTATGAAATATTTTATGTAATTTAATAAAGGAAAATAAACTATTCTATTTTAACGTATACAATGACAATGAATTTTCCCGCATCCCTAACTATTATTTAATATATTTATAAATTTGAATTCATTCATGTTTTATTAAAAAAATTACCCCTTTATTTTTGGTATTTTGGAATTGAAAATGGGGTTTCAAAAGAAATGGACATTTTGTTACTGAAAATGGGTTTTAAAAGTAAAGGTTCCTTTAATATCTCAAAGTGTTTTGCATAAAGGTTCAAAAGTATTTTTTAAAGGGTTTTAAAATGAAAAGGTGAGAGAATAATTTTTTTACTCATGATATAGTAATTGATCATTACATGGAAAAGGATGTGTTTTATATATCTTATATGAATGGTTTATCCCATTATAACTCATGGGTGAGCACAATATAGCTTATAGTAAGGGTTGATCCCCAATATAGCTGATGAAAAACAAGTTAGCATGATATAACTTATATGTTGGGTTGATTTCAATTATAGCTCATAGGTGAGATCGATATAGTTTATATGAAAGGTGGGAATAATTATATATTTTTAATTCATTGGTTAATTTTTATAATGGATGTCGAATATATGGTTATTCCAATTAAAATGGTTCATGAATTTGATTCTCTATGTTTCCAAAAATGGTTTTTATTTTTTTTGTATGTGTTTAAAGAAATTTTTAGTGAAAAAAGTAAGTATGTTTTTCATGTGAAAATGTTTTATTTTATATTCTCAAATAAATTTTAAGATAAAGGTAAAAATTACATGGGTATCATGGTTTTAACTGGACTATTAGTTTTATTTATTTTTATATCTCTTATTGAGAATTTTTATCTCATAAAATATTTATTAAATCATTTTTATAGGGTTTTAGGATGGTATAGGGAAATAAAGAAGTCAAGTTTAATGTTTTGAAGATTTTTCTTAATAATAAATCACGTTTTATCTTGAATGTTTTATATTATCTCAAAAAAAGGATAATGAAAGTAAGTTCCGATTTTGTGTTATATAGTTTTTTTATGTATGAGTTATGACATAATTAACTAAAAATATATATCTAAAAAGTTCTTCAATGTGATGGAAAGTGAATTATTGTCTAAAAATCAAGATTATGTTATGTTTAAGGTTGGGTAATTATATTGTGTATAAGTCATATACATCATCTAGAATGTGTGTGACATCAAGGAATTGGTTTATGAGGAATTACCATTCTCATAATTAGATGCATAGATATGAGACTTAGTGATTGTATAGAGAATCTAGCCAGCTAGTTGAGAGATGATGTTATTCTTGTGATGGGAGGGGTCACATGTAATGTTATTTCCCATGCCATCATGCTAAGTGGGATAGGTAGATGGTCTATTGACTACCATGGAAGAAAAAACACCATGATTATGGATCTCCCAAGTGTGGTCAAGGTAGCCCCTAGAGAGGTGGTGGAGAGGATATGGTAAAGATCAAGAGGAAGAAGCTTCTAGAGGAGATTGATATTATGATTTACTACCACATCCACCACTATTTTTCCCACATTAGGTTTAGAGAGTTAGCAGTCAAGTCATAGATAGGTGTAGGGTATCAAGGGATATCACACATACAAGAATGAGATGATTCAAGGTGCGATATTTTTATTTTCTAATCTTTACACAGTATATGTAGATATTGGATCATGTCATTCCATAATAACTTTATCTCTTGTGAAAGTGATGAAGGTTCTAGTTGAGACTTTATCCTAGCAGTTACAACTAGAGGTTATTATAAGGATTTTTTTATATCCCATATCTTCAAGTAATGTGACATGATGCTTAGAGGAGAGAGTTTATCATGTGATATTTTGGTCATTATGATGAAACCATATGAAAAAAATCATGGGAATGGATATGTTTTCCATGATAAAAGATTTTATTGATTATAATCATAGGGGAGTTAAATTATTTTGGGTAGTTGGGATGGTATTATCCTTTTCAGTGAAGAGAGATATGATGGATGAGTGAGCGAGTCATATAGGTAGGAAGCTGAAAACCATTACCCATCTGTTTCAATATTTAGACCTTTGTATAGAGGGATATTTTCTCATCTGAATTCCTTTATAATTGTATGACTATATAGATGTGTTTCTGGAGAAAGTTCTAAGACTACATCTGTGGGGGGATATTGACTATTTCACAGACTTTCACTTAGGGATAACATCAATATCTTTTTTTGGAATATTAGATTCCCCCTACTAAGAATTGATAGTTTAGGGTGTAGTTATAGGACCTTAAATATTATATTTTCCTCAGACCCAGTGTGTCCCCCTGGGAAGATATATTTTTGTTTATGAAAAAGGAACATAGGATATTGAGTCTGTATTTATTATCATCCAATGAACCCGATATCAATATGGAACAAGTACCCCTTTCTGAGGTTTGAAAAACTCTTCAACTAGTCTAGAAGAACAATTTTCTTCTTCAAGATTTTTCTAAGGTCTTACTACCACAAATTGAGGGTTCACATGGAAGATATTTTGAAGATGACATTATGGCTCCACTATGAAAACTATGAGTTCATGGTGAAGCATTTAGATGTGATTAATTCCACTACTATTTTTATATCTCTTATATATAAAATAATCCAACCTTACTTGAAACCCTGTGTGGTTTTCTTCACATATGACTTACTCATTTACTATGTGTTAGAGGAGGAGCTCAGAGAGCATCTAAAAATGGTCCTAGATTAACTCAAGGAGAAACCAATTTATGGAAAACTTTCTGAGATACATTTTTGGTTATGTGAGGTTGAATTTTTAAGGAATTTAATTTACAAACATTTTTTAGCTGTTGAACTGTAGAATATTGATGTGGTGCTTGATTGGGATCCACTAAAGAGAATGTCATAGTGTGGAGGTTTCTTGGATTTTTGGGGCACTTCACGAGTTTTGTGGCATAATTTTCATGGATTAAATCCCCTTTAACATTCTGGATGTATTTTAGGAAGCTATTTATCTATATATAGTAGTGTTATAGGGCCTTTAAGGAGCTAAGGCTGAGGTTTATTATTGCTCCTATGTTGAGACTACCAAATAAGGGCTTGAATACAAAGTGATGGGTGATTCCTTGGGAGAAAGGATCAGTTTCATGTTGATGTGGAGGTAGACAATGATCACAAATGGGTTGAGTAATTTGAGGCCTCATGAGATTATATAAGGGACTCACCACCTATATTTGGTAGAGTTAGTCTTCTCCATGAAGATGTAGAGGAACTATATTTGGGGTGATAATTTTATTGTATACTCAAACCCCCAGATCTTCAAGTATATATTCACTTAGATATATCTGAACTTAATACATAGGTTCTAGTTAGATATTTTTCAAGGAAATGACTTTGAGATATTCTATACTCCTGTGAAGGGAAAAATGGTGTAAAATTTCCCTAGCAAGAATTCCCATGCCCAAAAAGTGGAGTGGATTCAGCATAGTTGGAATCTTTGAATATAACCTTAATGGAGGTGATGGTTGTCGATTTTCTTTAATTTATTGTTGTTACTCCTCTACTTATTCAATGGGTAAGGTAGGCATAGTTGTAAGATATTGATTGTTAGGTTCTATGTGACTAGATATCAATAGGAGACGCACCAGATGAGCCTTTTGAAAGAGGGGAGCACATCATCTTTTTATAGAAAAAATGGTGGTTCTAGTCATGTTGAATGAGTAGGTGATGTAGGAGTTTCATACTTCCCCCTTGGTTTTATGTTCTAATGTGTAAATGATTTAGAATTGTAACACGTTGACCCCAAAAGACCAGAGCTGGTGCCTTACTTTATTACATTTTCATGATTACATAAAATCAAATCCTAAAATATCAATAAGTTGTGCAGTTTCAAAAAACTAAACACATAAATGAAACCCATTTTATAGTGAGAAAATAAAATAAAACATAATACATACAAAATATAATAAACTACATCCTTGAAAAATCATCCAATGATCTCTTCTTCATAACCTAGGGAAATGAACCAAAATAAGGGTGATCTCAAATTATTAGTAAGGGTTATGTGTATTGGAAGCAATAATGAATCTATGATAATAATAAATATGGAAAAGTAAATAATTGATAACACATTCCATTTAATCAATAAACGAATAATGAAATGCCTCTATATATTTTTTTCATTGTGGAAATCTCAAAGATAATAATAACTAAATTCTAAATGTATGAAATGTGTAAATATTGGGTGTCATGTTTCCCTGGTTTATAGAAATATTATCATCAAGAACTTTCATAATATGGTTTAAAATATACTTTTTACAAACCCATTTAGTTTTCTAACCTTATCTCAACTATCAAAACATTTCACAAGATAGTTTGAAAAATAGTGGTTACAAATTCATAGGGGTTTTCAATCATTATTTTATCTATTAAGAGTAAAGATGATTCGAGGGGCTTGAATTAAATTGTACCAAAACAAAATATTGAATATCCAAAAATTCTGCATATATTGACTAATTGATTTAATATGCCTTATTAAATATTCATATAGTATAATGAATACATATTTGTCAATATTTCCCCAATTAGTCAAATAACAATCAAAGTAAACACCATATGTGAAAATTGTATATGATTTAGGAAATGATAATATCAAACAAAAAAATTATATTGATATTAAAGATAAATATAATCTAAAATAAAAAAATTATCATAAGGAATTGGTTTTTTCAAGTGAATGTTAACAATAAAAAAAGGTGAGATATCAAAGATAACTTTTAATACTTAGTTATTCTCAAGTCAAAACCACATGGATGATATAATTCATAGTGAAACATAAAATACCATTTATTATGATTTAATCATGATATTAAATAATTATGGGGTAGTATATACATTTTATGAAAATAAATTGGTTTATAATAACATATAAGTCTCAATGATATTTAAATTGAGATAAAATCCCTTACCTTGATTCTACTTGTCACCTGTGTCTTTATATTCTTGAATAATAGAATTGTGTAAATTATTTAAAAAATTTAGAACATTTTTCAAGTTTATTGTTAATTTTATATAACTTATTTCCATTTTTTATAAAATTACCTAATCAATTAAGTTTACATCAGATGTTTTCACTATATTCGACTTATGTGTCAAAAGTGAAAAAGGTTGGTTGACTATGGTTCAGGATGTCATTATATAACCTATATGGAATAATATTAATTACATATTTATCATATATATATATATCAAGTAAGATGGTTATGGAAAATTAACTAATATTACGATCATGGAAGTAGTAGGTTTCATGTTTGCATAAGTAAAATTTAAAAATTTCAATGATCATTATAGTAAGAAGAAAAGTAAAATTTAGGTCTCTATAATTATAATTATATCTAAAATACCATATTATTAAATCTTATATACTTTTATATAAAATTATTGTGATGAAAAATGAATCACATCACTTCGAGGAGGCGGTAGTCTACACGTCCATGAATGATGTTGTCACATTTTCAGTGTTTGAAAGGGTAATAAAAAAACTGATATATTATATTACTGGAAATGTAATTATTTCATGAATGTATTAATTATTTCATGTATATAATTTATATTCAGTAAATATTTAATTATATTAATCCATAATATTTAGTCATAGGTAATGGAATACACCATTCCTGGAGATTCTAGGCCGTACAAACACATAAAATATGTTTCCATTTTCTTGTTGCATTGGAAGCAAGAAATGTAAATTACATATATGTATATTATAATTACAATATAATTTTGTGTCATATATATCACATATTTTTATCAAACCCGTCCTTAATACATACCATGTAATGTGTGAATGAATCATATCTCTTTTAGGTGGCAGTAGTCCACGCATCCACAAATAATGTTATCGTATTCAAAAAATAGAAAACAAGAAGTTATGTGTTATACAAAAATTAAATAAGTATATAGGAATTATAAATATAATATATATCATATAAAAATATTAATTCCATCATTATTGTAAATCTTGAGAGGTGGTAATGGAAGAACGTACGACATTAGTTCGCGAGGCGGTAGTCCACCGTACAAAGAAAAGATGATTTTGTATTCCATTTGATAGAAGTGTTTGTGGGTGTAGGTCATAAACTTAACATAAAAACAACTCAATATATTTATTATACTAATATTATTATTTAATCATGATATAAAAATAATTTAATGTTTGGTGAAAGAAATGAAACAAAAGTGCTCATTGAAGAACGTTACCTCTTATGCGGGTAACTCCTTTTGGTTTGTACAAAACATTTCCTTGGATTTCATTCTAAAAATATTCAGGATTATAATATTAGGAGATAGATGTTTTTAATATATTTGGATAGGGTTTTTATGATCCAAAAGGCTTGATATATGTGAATAAGAGAGGGGAGTTAATGCCTTTTTATAGTGGAGGGGGAGTAGCATTCTTGTAAATATAAAACGATAAACACTATTGAGAGGTGTTCCTTAAATAATGTGCCTTAAAAATATACAAAAAAATTATTAAAGTGAATATTTTGTCAATAGAAACCTCTAAAAAACAAAAATAAGTTCATTTTTATAAATTTGGTCCTTAACTTATAAGTTTCTCCACTTTTACCATTTTGGTTTTTATTAAGGTAACTTGTTTTCTAACATAAAATTTTTATCCATTAAGACAAAAATAAAATTATAAATTACACATAATTTTTACCCACTAATTATAAATAAGAAATATAATTTATAAAATAAAAAAATAGGTGTCTTAGAAATTAATTTTAACATAAGCACAAGTAACGTGAAAAAACACTACTTAAACCATTACCACACTAACAAAGTTTTTTAATATTTAACAGTCAATATAGTCTTTTTAATAGAAAAATTGGCCTATGAATAAACCGTATTTTATATTTAATAACATTTAATAAACACATTATAGATTATAATATTTTTAATAATTTTAAATAAATTAATAAAATATCATTTATTATAAAATAACATTAATGTCAATTATGACAATATTAAACTAATTTGAATATAAAAATATGAAAAGATTTATGGAATTATAATATATTAATTTAAAATATATATAATATTATATATTAATATAAAAAATTACGGGATCTCAATAATTCACTCAATTTTTCTTCACTGTTAATAATTTATTTTCATTTATCTTAGTTACTTATCTACTATAGAATTATTGCATTGTCATTTCTAAAGAATTAAAAGTTATTATGTCATAAATATAAATTAAAGATAAATTATTATGATAAAAATAACTCATTTATATTAAAAATCATATGTATAACGTAAAATATGACGTTTTTCCAAATCTTAAGGCTTTATACATGTTAAGGGCATGGAAGGTTTATTTTTTTACTTTTTTCTTACTTAAATTATTATATACGTCAATCTCATGGAATAATTTACCAATAAATCATAAAATTAATTAAAATAGGTTATATGGTATAAATATTTCCATAAAATGGATTTTTAACATGTTTATAGGCCATTTTCCTCTTTGGATTAAAGTTTAGCCACTGAGTAAACTCATTTTTATCTTAATCGTTGTAATTAATTTTAATTGATTTCATTAATATTTGTGGCCAAAAACTAAGTTGACCATATTATAAATTATAAATTTCAATTATTAAAAATATTAAATATATTTTTCCAAATTCTAATCACATAAGTGGAAGAAACTACTTAAAAATTAATCTTGTAGATGGGATGAGACAATATGTTTTTCATATTAAAAAGCTCAAACTATCACTAAGTTTTAATATCTAAATTCAATATAAAAATAATTAAAATTAACTAAATTTTATTAAGAGATGTAAAATTGATATAGTAATACTTTAAAACCAATTAAAAATATAATTTTACATTGTACATTATTTATATGACTTGTCAGTTTCAATGAAAATTTATTATTTTTTATATTCATAAAAACATCAAACTTATCAGAAAAATACAAAAAATTAACCCTTAGATAATTTGATGTTAATATTTCAAAAAATAATGTTTATTTCTTGAACTAATTTTTTTAAAAGTTTCAAAATTTATATTAAAGGTAAGTACATGATTAAAAGGCAGCAAAACCACCTTTAGAAAAAATCATCTTTTTATGCATAAAATTTTATTTGTTCTTGTCATATGCCTATCAGATATATTGGATGAATTCAAAAAATATTTGACTGAATATATAATATATATATTTAATCAATATCTTTCACTATTAGAAATTAATTTAATCTTTTCTAAAATAAATATATTGTAAATTTTTAGGGTGTTACATTCTCCCAACCTTAAATAAATTGCGACATCACAACTCAAAATTGATCTCAGTAATTGAGTGGTTGATATTTGAAAATACTTTTGTATAAAAATAAAAATCATAAATAGGGTTATTAACATATATACTGAATAATATATAAAGGTAAATGTGAAGTTCACTACAAAACAATGCTTTCTAATTGGAGAATATTATTGGAAAATAAAAATTTGGACTTAGAGGAAAAGGGTAAATAATTATAGGGAGTGATTAACACCATGTATCAAAGTCAAGTGAATTATAAATGGAATGTTGAGGGCCTCCAATCCATAAATCTATGAGGATTTAGAATACCATTGGTTCAATAAAAATTATGCTATTAAGACCAAAAATTATTTCACGATCATTTTCCTATAGTTGAGGAATTATTTTACTCTATAAGAATTTAAGGGAATATAATTAATTGATACATTTCTATTTTATAAAAACTATATTATCCATTGTATGCACCTTGAAATATTTTTACTTTATATATTATCACAGTTTACATCATTTGTTTAAATAATAAATTAATCTCTAAAACTTGTTCTAATGATCAAATTAATCTATTTCGTAAAAGGTTAACCCTATCTCCATTAAAAAAATATCAAGATCCAAATCTTTAGAACGTCTCTGGATTTGAAAAATTAGCTTACCAGTAATCCAAAATACATGAAGTAGATCTAAATCTTGACTTACCAAACAAGTGAATAACTTTATCATGTATTCTTTTAAAACATGGTAATAACTTGAATTACCATTGAAACTTATATAAAACATGAATTATCTGTTATTACTGAAGTAAAACATATATTATTGGATATATTCTGTCAATACAAATATATTTTGAACTCCATCATTAATAGAATAAACAATTTTTTCAATAATTCATTAATCAGTTCTAAGGTGGCTGGTAATATCCAATTCACTTTATCCATATCAATATTATCCTTATCTAACCATCATTATATCAACATTATTAACATAATAATGGTTTTATTTCCCTTAATCATGTATCTTCAAATAAGTTAAAATTTTCAAAGAAGAGTTTTTCTTGTTCATCGGTAGCATTAAACTTGTGATCTCAAATCCTTAATGAAATATCATTGTAGTATAATCCTTATATATATATATATTTAATTATTATTATAACCAGTAAATCATTGATAAAATAATAAAATAACATAAATCTTGAATTTAAATACAATCACATTACTGATCCCTCTTCGACTGTGGTAATAATATAAGCTTAACCATGATCTGTTAGCTTCTTTTGAGGTGTATTCACCTAACACTTGGGGCATTAATTTTTATAGTTCCCCATATCCTTACAGTTTTAACAATGAATAATATACTTTTTTATTATTCCATTTTCATTATTTACCATGGTTACCCTTTTCTCTACACTTATGACAAACTCCTATTACCTTCAAACAAGTACCAAGGTGTTTTTATCCATAGTTATCAAATGTGGGAAAATCATTTTTCCCCTTATTAATTTTATCCATATTTTACCAACCATACCCTTATTATTCTTCTTCTATACAAATCTATAATACATAGAAAATTCCTTCTCTATCCCGTTAGCACATGACACTATGTCCTTATATTATGAGAATTCTTGGGATAATATTTCCAATAGAAATATTTACGTAATACCATAAAAGATATGATCCTTCTTACTCTTTGGATCATGTGAATTGGTGAGGTTACCATTTCAATTACTATGATCCATTTATAAATGACTATGTATACTATATTAAGTTATATCATTATGAAAAATAATTTATAATATCAAAACTAGTGAAATAAACATCATAAATTGAAACAATTATGCATATTGGGCCTCATAATCTTAATCATGGTATATTTGGAATGTCATTATGTATTAATACAAAAATTATATCATAGAGTTATGTTCCTTAATCCATTTTTACCTAAATACAGTTCTTAAGGTTTTGACTGAACATCATTTGACACCAACTATAACACCCTGACCCTAGATGCCTAGATCCAGTTCCTTACATTATTACATTATCATGATTACAAGGAATCAAATATTGAAGGATCAATCAGTTTAGAATTTTTGAAAAAATAGATACATAATTGAAACCCATTTTATAATATTAGAATAAAATAAAACATACAACATAACAACATATAATAAAATTCATCCTTGAAAACTCATTCAAATATATCTTCTTTGTAACATGGGGAAAGGAATTAAAATAAGGGTGATCTAAAATGATAATTAATGTTTAAGTAAAGTGGTAGAAATAATGAATAAATTATCATAATCAATATTAAAAGGTATATAGTTGAGAACAAATCCAATTTAATAAATAAAAATATAATTAAATTCATAAATATATTTTTTTATAGTTAAAATATCATAGATAATAATAAGTTAATTATAATTTTAGGAAATGCATAAATATTTGATGCTATTTTTCCTTGGTACAAGAAACTATTACCATAAATATCTTTCAAAATATGGTTTTAAAATAATGGATATAAATTTATTCGGTTTTATTAACCTTATCTCTACCATCAATACCTTTCACAAGATATTTTAAAACATACTAGCTAAAGATGCATAGGGTTTTTCGAACATGATTTCATCTAATGAGACTATAGATGCATCAAGGGGATTTAATTAATTGATCCCCAACCTATGTATTTCATTTAGAAATTCTTCCCCATATATTTAGTAATTTATTTAATTGCCTTATCAAATATCTATATTGAGTAAATAATACAGATTTATCAAACATTTATGCAATTATCAAATGACCATCAAATTAAACACCATATGTAAAAATGATATAAATTTTAGGAAATTATAATATCCACAACTCAAGAATATTTATATAATGATAAATAAAATTTATAATAAAAAATTATCATAATGAAGTGGTTGTTTTAATATAATGTTAAAACTCACAAAAGAAAGCAAGATTGCAAAGATAACTTTTACCACATGGTAATTTTCATGGAAAACCCCATTGATAAAAAAATTTAATATAAAACTCAAAATACCATGAATTATTAGTGAATTATGATATTAAGTAAAAAACAGGGGGAATATTTACACCACATTACAGTGAACTGGTGCATAATTTCAAATAAGTCTTAATGAAATATATATTGAGATAAAATCTCATACCATGAGTCCGACTTGTCACTTATGTCTTTATCTTCATGAATAATAGAGTTATGTTAATTATTTACATGTTTTAGAAACTTTTTAAAATTTTATTATTAATTTTATTTCACTTATTACTATGTTTAATTCAATTACATAATCAATTATTTTTATGTTGGATGTTTTAACAATATTCTGATTCTGTGTCAAAAATAACTAAGGTTGGTTGACTATAGTGAAGAAGGAAATTATATAAAATTTATAGAATAATAATAATGAAATAATTACCATATTATTTTATCAATTATAATTTTACAACCAATCATGAATTATTTTTATAAAAAATGAACCAATGTTATGATCATGGAGATGGTAGGTTGTACGTATGCATGAGTAACATTTCCATTTTCAATGACCATTGTGGAAAAATGGAAAGTAAAATTTACCTTTAAAAAATTATAATTATATCTTAAATAAAATATTATTTATCATATATTATTTTATATAAAATTCTTGGGTTTCAAAATGAAACGCATCGCTTCAAGGAGGTGGTAGCCTATACATCCTTGAATGACGTTATGACATTTTCAGTGTGCGAAAGGGTAATAAATAAAATGATATATTATATTAATAGAAATTTTCTTATTTCATGAATATAATAATTATGTCATGTAAATAAAGTATATTCATTATATATATATATATTTATTTATATTAATCCATAATATTTAGTGATTGGAAATGTAATACACCATTCATGGAGATGGTAGACCGTACGTACACATGAACACTGTTTCTATTTTATTATCATATTTAATGAAATAAAATTAATTGATATATATTTCTATTATAATTCAGTTATAATTTTTTTTCATACCTATAACATATTTTTATTAAACTCATCCTTAATACATTCAATTTCAAGCCTGAACAAATCATATCACTTTAAGTAGGCGATAATACACATGTCTACAAATGATGTTATCGTATTCCCACAAAATGGAAACCCTAAAGGTATGTGTTATATAAAAATTAAAAAATAATTTAGGAATTTTATATATTTTATATATCACATTAAAACATTAGGTACATCATTATTCCCTAACGTGATAGGTTGTAATAGAAGAATTAATGTCATCGGTTTTTGAGGTGGAAGTCCTTAATACAAATGAATGATGATTATGTATCCCATTTAATAAAATTATGTGTGGGTATAGGTCATAAAATTAACATAAAAAATATCATTACATTGATTATATCCCTGTTATTATATAAGCATGATATAAAAATAATTGAAGGGTTGGAGAAATAAATAAAAAAAAGTGCTCATTGAATGCAGCTAAGTCAATCCTAAGTGATATTTCGGTTCCCATGTAGGAACACCTTTGATGGAATATGGATGCCTACCACATAATTTTATGTGACCCCTAGGTGGATACCACTCTAGGTTCAGATAGAATTCTTTTGTGGACATTTTCCTTGTATCGAAGTCTCACTGGTAATGGGGAGTATGGACCACCTTAGTGAGTTCCTTGGACCCTTGGTTGATGAATATGAGGTTATCTCAGACCTGTATTTAGGATCATATGTGATGTTCTAAAAAGAGATAATGATTCTAGTGGGATAGATCTGGAATTATGGTTTTACTCGTGCTATGGCGTAACCTTTTAATTGATCACGGTGTGGTTTAACAAAAGCGAGTCCCCAAGAGATAGGTATGGGCTTTGGTGAATGAGTTCATTGTGGATATTTGGTGCCTTGGAAGAAGGTTTTGTGTTTCTATTACAATATATCGACCTCTTACACTGGGTGTTTCTGAGATAAGTTATCTAGTGATGGATTCACTTATTATCCTTCTTGTTCCTCATGTATAGTTCGATTGAACCATTTTGAACACTTTTCCAGTTTATGGTGTGTGTGGTGTAGAATTTCGCCATGTATTTTGAGGGAAGTTTTCATGACTTGTTTTGATGAAGCAAATCATCTTTCAATTGTTCTTTTCTATGGGGATATTTATATAACCTTAGTTGCATTCAAGTTCACCCAATTAAGAGAAAATAATGCTGGTAGCATCACTATAATGTTCAGGGGTGTGTTTTGTATAGTTTTTCCGAAGTTAGAGGTATCATAGTAACGATGTCATGCAATATTTTCTTTAAATTCTCTTGAAAGTTTCACATTACTACCAATCAAGGAAATCTTAAGTGTTGAAGAGATTAGGATGTTTTACATCCATGTGTTTACATAAATGTTTGGGGTTATGAATTCCACTGCTTCATATATAGATGATCATTTTACTTCTAGTTTTTTAAAGGGCTATAGAGGGATTTGGGTACATAGGTGCTTCTGAGAGCATCTTACCACCCCAGATAGATAAAATGTCAGAGAACATGATTCAGGTATTGGAGGACATGCTTCGAGCATGAATCCTAGATTTTAAGGGTTCCAGGGAGACACACATACCCTCTTTTGATTTCTTCTACAAGAATAGTTTCTAGGATACTATTCCTATGGCTTCATATGAGGCTTTGTAAGGTAGGCCATGCCAATCACCACTGTGTTGGATATAGGCAGGAGAGGCGGCTATGCTGGGACCTCATCTTGTTCATGAGAGCACTGAACATGTTTATTTGATTCATATGAGAATGACTAATATGCAGTCTCATTTGAAATATTTTTTCAATCGTTGCATACAGTATCTAGAGTACGACGTCAAGGATTGTGTTTTCATACCTATTGCACTGAGGTTGGGATATAAGAGGATCAAGAGACAAGGTAAACTTTCCCCGAGATACATCAGTACATTCAAAATTCAAGAGAGAGTCGAGCCAGTTTCCTATCGATTGTAGTTACCTCATAGGTACAGAACTATGCATGACGTCTTCCATATTTCTCAGTTTCTATGTAACATTTCAAACCCATATCACACCATTCATCTCGAGGAAGTGGAGTTGTTGGAAGACACATCCATTGAGGAGAATCCCATTAGTATTATGGATTATAACATGAAGGTTGTCTATGGTAGGTCTGTTCCTTTGGTATGGGTTCTATGGTAGAAAAACTGAGTGCAAGACGAGACCTGGAAGAGGGAGGCTAATATTCAATCAAAATGTTTGGATTTATTCTTTGATTTTCCATCACCACCCATGAAAGGGTAATTTAGTGATGAATTTCTTTAAGGGGGGATGTTTGTAAGAGCCCAACTATTCCTTTGAGATTCAGATCCTTCCATTTTAGTTTATAATTGAGAAAAGGGGGGAGAATAGGTCAAGGGACAGCTGCATACCTATTACATGACATGACTAGGGACTACACGATGTGTAATTTTATGTACACACCATGTATAGAGGGACACATTCCATGTAATCCTAGTACACAGTCATGTAATGGTATAGACATGAGTTGTAAAAACATGAATTCTAGTCAAAAGTACACGTCGTGTACATTTTTTTAATTATTATGTCATGTAGTAGCATTATTTTTTCAGATAGACAGAAATGGTCCCCCTTCGTTGAGTAGCGCACCTAGGAAAATCCGGACAGGATTTTACCTGATGTTTCATTGTCTGATCTCTTTTTCGAACACCATCAGATGCGTTGGATTCCACTCGACAAGATCTCGATTTCCCTTGATCCTTTCTTCCTGATTTCTTCTCTTGATCATGTTATTTAAGGTTGATTTTTTATTCCTATTTTGTAGATCTACTATGTTCTAGGTCAAATTAGAGCTCGATGCTGGATGAGGAGAGTTTTACAAATATGAGGTAAGCGGTCTTATGCCTTTTGTTAATTTTCACAATGTTAATATATTCCGAAGTGTTGTTATCATACTTTTAGGGTGTATCTTGATTGAATAATTTTAAGATTATTGTTTCTTATTGGTGTTTAGGTAATTGAATATGTTTTTTAAATAATGAATTAAGTTATTTAACTTGATTAAGGGCCACCCCATGGGTGTGTTTCCCTTGAATTATTGTTTATAGCCTTTTGGATTAGGTTGTATATGAGGAATTCCATGTTTCCCTTATTGGGTTTTCAAGTATGAATTACATTTATAATGGAGTTGAAATTGTGACAAATTGTGATTGAATTGATTAAGGGATTGGGATTAGTGATTTCTCCTTTTCCCCAATAATTCCTATGCCTATTTAAGCATATTTGGAATGTTTTTCTCCAACTGTAAACCTACCCACATGAGTTTATTATGTTAAAGCCATCTGATTGTTTAATTCACATGTGTTTCTTTTGAGATGGAATGTGTAATTGAATCAAATGATAAAAAATAGGCAATTATAAATGGGTGAGCCATAGTCTCAGTTAAAATACAAGGTTAGGATCATGCGACTAATAACACCTTATATACCTTGGGTGAAACGTTCTGTCAATTAAAAGACAACAGAGAAGCTCTATAGGTTAGTTATGTGAAGGCTTTGAGCAAGACACGGGTAGGGTGTTTAGGATCATTATGTCTTGTTTTAAATGTCGAGCGAACCTAACATCTATTGAGGGATACCCAGGACAAGATCTATTGGAAAATGACTGAAAAATTATTATGTCACGAGTTGAAAGTTACTTTTATACAGAGGGTAATCGGGTATAGGTCAGACCTTGAGACTTTTATATAGTCTAATGGAATTGAATAATGAAAGAGAATGACTAATGACACATATGCCAATCCAAAGCATATGTTTGGTGGTCTTCACCTACACTTGATTATAATATCTTTTGAGGCATCTGTTGTGATTACTTTTGAGTACCCACTATTTATTTCATTTATTATTTTACACTTCTTATTATATATATCCACTGATATATTAGCATAGACCATGGGCGGTTTCCTACTGGGATTTAGTCTCTCACCCTATTTGGGTCCTTCTTTTGGTTATAAATAGATTATATTTCTGCAGGTGTTGATTAGGGCAAGCACTTTGACAGAGATACTTTATGTGCTCCTCAAGAGTAGGAGGGCACGAGACCGAGCTTAGGCTTGTGATGCTTTTTAGTCCATTTTTTTTCTTTTTTTCATTGAGACATATATTTTGTATTTCTATAGTGAACTTTTTTGGCTGTTTTTCTTAAAATATATAACATGATGCATCACCTTTTGTATGGAATAATTCTTGGTTATTTATCTTTCAGTCATCCCTAGTTTATTTCAGTTTTATGCTATTTACTACTTACATTATTGTGTATTATTTATTTAACAATGTCACAATATTCCAATGAGGGCATAGTTTCCCCCCCAATCACACCTTAGGCTCTCACTGCTAGTCAGTAGCCTCTAGCAATTGAAAAAATGTGATTGAGGCCATGTGGCCAACTCGGTATGGGGTACCAGTTGAGTGGAATTCAGATCCAGGATGTTATAGGAACATACCTTCCAACATTATTCAATTTGGATCAAGAAAATAATTAGTTGAAGAGTGAATTTTTCATTGAAACATAACATAAATGCAGAACATTGAGTCATATTTCCTCTCCATAAAAAATAACCTCATTTGGAGGCATATAAAAATATTTATGCCCCATTTAGTGAGTCGGGGTCAATTCTATCATCCAAAATACTTTTCTATATAGATTAATTTATTTGGGCCCAAATAATTTATAATCAAAACATTTACCTATTGAAAAAGTTTTATTCCATTAGAATAAGAATCCTAAAAAAAATACTAAATTTGGATCCATATTGATTTTTTTTCTTCTCAAAACATTGAAGTGATTGAAAATAGTTAGAATACCACAGTTGAGGAATTTTAAATTTTAATATATAAACAATCCTAAAATCAAGAAATAATGAAATTAATCTCAATTTCATAAATTTTTAGGGTTTAAATAATTTATATACACATGAAAATTAGTGGAAATATTTTCTCTACCAATTCTTCCACACATAGTACATGGAATCCTGGACAAGTGAGCATAAAAATCAAATGAAGACAAATTCAAAACATATACCCATGAGGTTCAACAATTTATCACCATGAAACAAAAAATATCATGCCTCATCAAAGAAAAATATCTCAAGTTCACCAATCATTTAATTAAATCCATTTACTCTTATTTTATCCCTCATGCACATAAAACACTTTCCTCACATTAATTTTCATCCAACACACAAATATAGAGTTTCAAAAAGGCTATTCTCATCTAAAATGATGCAAGAGTTACCCTTATCTTGATAAATATTTACATATCCACCTAATGTGAACCCATAACATGTAATTATCATGCATAATTTTTAGGCATATTCTATTAAATTGGGTTGGTTGGTTTGTACTTTAAAAAAAATTCAAAGTCTAAATATGAAGGGTTTGGCTATTTTGGAAGAGAAATGCATGATTCTCATTTTCACTAAAGAATGGTATCCTCCTTACTCCCCTTAGATGGAAATAATCTCTTGGAATATTTTAATCCCAAACCATCAATCTTTCTATTAAGAAAATCACATTTACCTTCTATTTTTTTGTGAACGGTCTAGATGTGCACATCTTTATTTATTTTTGAGATCTAGAAAGGCACAGACCTTTTAACTTTAAAGTTTCAGAAAGGAATTTTTTTTGTAAAATGTTTTCTAGAATAAAAAATTTATCATCATAGTTTTAATTTCCACAAAAATCAACACCAAATTATGTAGAACAACACAATCATCTTCCCCCACACTTAAGTTCAACTAGATCAAGCATTTCTATTTCTAGAGATGGATAGAAAGGGAAAATTGGATTGTAATATTACTAAACTAATAGGATATACATAGATACTCTAGGATCAAAAAAATAAAAAATTTAGGCAATTAAAAATTAAAAAGTATTTACCTAAAAATAGAGATTTAAAATTCAAATAAATGCCTCAGTGATTTAAATCACAAGTACCTCAACCCCAATTTTTTATAGAAATCAATCACGTTCTATTTATAATATCACTGGATTGGTTCATTGAAGAAATGAGTTGAATGTGAATAATATGTCAATATGACTTCAAAATCCTCATAGTAAGGGGATTTCGATGATTAAGATATTCAACTGTGGAATGTGATTCCCAAAACATAGGTATTTTTATGAAATTTCCAAAGTTTTAACATGAAAAAAAGTCATTTTTAAAATTCAATTATGTTTAGTATCAAGGTATCAATTGGTTCAATCATTTACTTGGGTTTTAATCATAAAAATTAAAATCATTTAAGATTAAAAGTTTTAATAACACCCAAAAGTGAATAAATATTGAATTGAAACACACTGAAAATTGAAAGAAAAATGTAAAAAAAGTAAAATATTGAAAAATTGAAATAAAAGCACACAAAATACTAATATATCAAGTAAGTTCCTCCACCCATACTTATTTTTTGAAATTTACTCATTAAAAATATATTTATATGGGATAATTAATTTCTACTATTTAAAATATTTGAGAATGGAAGAAACAACCTAGCTTCAACTGTCATTATCTTCATTAAGGTAAATATCCTGCCATGGAGGATATTAATAATTCTCTATAAATATATTAAACCTATTTCAATTGATTGTGAATGGTGTACCTTTTTATTTTTCATTTATTTATATTTCATGAAAAGGAAATACACTAGTAATAATGAATGGACCATACCATTTAAAATGAAATTTACCTTGGAATAGCTTCAATATGGAATTAAATAGCCAAACTTTATCTTCTTAATTGATGTTTTTATTGAGAATCATCCCATAATGATATTCTTTGTTACATTCCTTATACAACGTGTATCTCTATTATGTATTATTCCACATCTCCACCAGCTCCTATAAACATGATTTTTTTGTTCGATCATAAAATAGATTCTTGTTACATGTTTTAACATCCAGAAAAGATTTGTCTTCTAACTAAACCGGTAGGTGAAAATACTTTACATAGAATAATATATATGGTGAAATACTAATTGGGGTTTTTCATATACTCTAATTAGCCTATAGTGAATCATCTATTCTAAAACTCCAATCCTATATATTTGTGTTCAAAAATTTTTCCAGAATGTTTTTTTTTTATTTTTTACAACTCAACTATTTCTTTTATTTGAGTGTGATATGATGTAGAGGACCTATTATGAACTCAAAATTTCTTCAAAATATATTCCAATGTCTTATTAAAAAATGGGCACCATGATCAGGGAGAAAAAAAATTTGCAGTCCAAATAGAGAAAAGAGATTTACTTTTAGAAACTTGTACATAGTTTTGGAATCATAAATTCTCATGTGAGTAGCCTCTACCCACATTGAAACATAATCAACATAAATAAAAATGTAAAGATATCCAAAATTATTAGTAAATGTCCCCATGAAATCCATACCCCACACATCGATTGTATCATAAAACCAAATAGGTTTTTGTGGCATATCATTACTTTAAAAATGTTACATTGAAATTGGAAATTTTTACTGGTTCTACCAAATTCAAAAGAACATTTAAAAATGAAAGGAAAATACAAATTATAATCATTATATTTTCATGTAGTTACTTTTTACCAATGTTTCCTCTACATATCAAAGTGTGAAAAATGTAGGATAGATTGAAATTAAAAATTTGGAATTCATCACCCAATCATTTGATCACTACCGACATTCCACAGGTAAGAATTATCCCTAATAAATTCTTTGAATCATTCACATGTCTTCCAATTCATTCATTTTAAACCTAGTAGGGAACATCATCAGCATCTAATTAATTCACAATATTATAAAAACCATGATTTTTCACTCTTATATACACTTAAATCATTATATGTAAAGGTTTTTTTTAAATTGGAAGACATATCTAAAGTTTTCCATTAAAAATATATTCTATCCTCTTAAAATGATCATTAATAAGCTTATTACCTCATTTAGTATCCTTTTTTTTCAAAATTAAACTCATATAAAACAATTTCCATCTAAAAAGTCTAGGTATTGCATCATGTTTCTTCATCAAAAATATGATAACAGAATGGTCTGTGAAAACAATCACTTTGGATCCCAGTATATAATTCCTAAATTGGTCTAAATTAAAGAAAACAACTAGAAATTCATTATCAATTATTGTGTAATTTTATTGGGATTAGACTATAGTTATAGTGACATAAGTAATCACATGATACTTCTTTTCTATCGTTTGACTCAAAACTGCACCAAGAGAAAAGTTATATACATCAGTTAGGATTTTAAAAGAAAATTCTCATCTGGTTAGTTAGAAAATTTTAGGGGTCATCTATTTTTGTTTCATATACCTAAAGGACTATTTATAACTATAATAAAAAAATGTGGTTTCTATTTGGAGAAATATTGAAAATTGAAGTGAAACCATACAAAAATACATTATGAATATCCTGTAAAGACTAGTATCACTAAGGAAGAATCTCATATCTCTCACTATTTTTGGGTATGGAAATGAATAAATGGTATTAAATTTGGATTTATCAACTTGAATTCCATATAGAGACACAAAATGACCAAGAACTATCCCCTTATCTACCATGAAATGACATTTTTATAATTCTGGAAAAGATTCATATCAATGGAAGTTTCAAGAACATGATCCAAACTTTTCAAACAATATTCAAATGATGAGACACAAATAATGAATCCATCTTTAAATACATCCATACAAGTTTCTATGAATTTATAGAAAATTAAAATCATACACCTTTTAAAATTTCAAGGATCATTACAGAAACCTAAGGGAATTATCCTATAAGAGAAGGTTCTAAAGGGGCACATGAAAGTAGTTTTATCTTGATCATCCAGTGCAATATGATTTTGGAAATAACCAGAGAATCCATCTAGAAAATAATAGTGGGTTTTACCAACTATCCATTCAAGCACTTGATCATGAAATGGATATGATAAGTGATATTTTCTTGTAAAAAGATTTATTTTCCTATATTCAATGCATATTATCTATTTATTTGAAAGCCTAATAAGGAAAATCTCCACAAATTCATTCCTTGAGATTTTAAAGAAACATTTTTTATAAAATACGTGGATAATAAACACCCATTTACTACCATAGATGGGAAAAATAATTCAAGTAGCCAACAATGGGGTAAGTTATTTCTTAACAACATCTAAAAGTGTTGTGTTCAATCTCCTGTGAAATTATCTTCATTGTTTTTAATTTTCCTCCAAAAAAAAACTATGCATATGCATTAGGGGACTAATTCCAGTTAAATTAAATAGAGTCCATACTATTTCATTCATGTGTGCTTTATGGACATTTTATAGTTGGTACTCTTGGTCCCTTGAAAAATATTTTGAAATTATGACATGGAATTATTCACTCTCACATAATAAATCATATTTGAGGTACACCAAAAGTATTTTCAACTCTAATTTAGGTGGGGTATTTTCATTGATGAATGTATACTACTCACAAGTTTTATTATTCAGTGAAATGACATATTTTAATTTTCATTTACCATGTTTATAAATTTCTATTATCACAAGATTTTTTCTATTTAAAAAATTTTCATAATATCCATGGAAACTACTATTATATTCAAGGGCCTCCAAGAAATTCATCTTCATACATTATAAAATCAACATACCTTTATACAGATGTTTCAAAATTCCCAAACTCATTAAAAAATTCCTTTTCACTCTCTTATTAATATGATTCATCAAAATAAATTTCATCTTTAAAAATAGTAGTCAGTAGTTCATCACAGAAAAAATTAGAAACACATCTTAGTGGAAAACAAATCAATCATGTTTACATGAGGAGATTAATGATCCTCAAATGGGTGTTTCATAGACTAAAAATATAGTAGTGAGAAATATCTCATCTAATTTCAAGTGAAAGGGTTCATTTTTTAAAATTGATGATTGCCTTTTCAATTTTCATAAATAGTCTCCCTAGAATGAGAGGTTCACTGGTACTAAATCTATCATCTTCTATATCCAAGGCATAGAAATCCATAGGAAAAATCATGTCTCTTAGCTGAAAGAGAACATCCTTTATAACTCCAGTAGTCTTAGTAGTACTTTTTTGGAAAGTTGATTAATAATTCCAAAGGGTTTAAGTTCTCTAACATGGATAGATGAGTAAAGTGAATGGAACATTACATTGATGAAGCTCCTAAATCAAGCATAACATCATTGAATTCACATTTCCTTATAATTTCAAGATTGGTAAATGTTCCTAGGAATTTATATTTGACAAGAAAATAATTTTTAATTATGTATGATATATTCATCCTTAAGTTGAATTTTTAACCTCCATTTAATTTATTCTTATGGGTAAACATCTCTTTCAAAAACATAGAATACCTTGGATTTTGTTTCACAGCATTGGGAAAAGGTATGTTGACTTGAACTTTCATAAAAGTATCTAAAACCTCCTTATCCAAATCTTTTTAGAACATTAATTCACTACTGGTTCACTCTTGGGATATGTTTGGGGTGGTTTGAATGATTTTTGACAATTTTATTCATTGCATTAAGAAGCATAAGGACTAAATATCATTTCCAATCCTTCTTCTTTATTTTAAAAAATTATTATCTTGACTATTTTATTTCTTTCAATGAAAATTCATAATTTCCAGCATTTTTTAGTGGTGGTATTCCCTTTAACATAGTCAAAAATAGGTTTTTGTTTCTTAGTTCAATGGTTATTCAATATTGTGACACAGCTAAGTTCAATATCACTCACATTTTCCTTCCATTTATCTCTAAGATTCACTTAGGGATTTGATGGTAAACCCCCAATCATTTTATTTCTCATACTACTAAGATTAATGGTAAGTTAAACCACTTGATTCATCAAGGTATTCAATATGTTCTGTTATTGTTTTGAGGTTTATTATTATTGTATCATTTATTATTCAAAGTTACTCTCTTACATTTTAAAGGTATTAACAAGATGAAAGTTTCTTCTATAAGTATCACATTATTTCTCAATGAAATATCTTGGTTGAGAATTAATTTATTGACCTTACAATAAAATTGTAGGTTGTTCAGGCTATAAAAATATTTCATTGGAGTGGTTATTCCTACCCTCACTGAAATTTTGGTTGGATTGAAATGGTTATTGTTTGTTTTATTAAAATGGATTTTATGAAAAAAAATAGTACAATAATTCAAAAAATTATTCTGTATTTGGGGTCATTGTTCAATAAAATGATCATTAGAATAAAAAATTCTATAATGGAATTGAATATTAAATTTTACATTAGTACTATATAGGGTTGGTGGGTTTTTGGAAAACATCTCAACCTCACCATATAGCAGTCCCTGAAATTTTCCCATAAGGAGGTTTCAATTTGAGTAACAAAACTATATCATTTTTTCCAAGAAGAAATTTTTTAGGGAGTTGGTTAAAATTTCCATTATAGAAAATAAATATAAAATAAATTTCAAGATAAATTAGGAACAATATATAAAATTTAATTATAATTAAAGCGGTTTCATATTAGAATTTCTTAAACCTCTCAGAAACTCCCCTCTTCCTCATTTAAAATGATTTCCGAATTGAATTTCTCAATTCCCATATAAAGCCCTTTGGATAGACACCATATTTTTCAATTATATCATATCTATACAAAAATATGAATGTTTTACCTCCTATATTAGTGATTATATTACTTAAAGTCCTCCATGAAATCAAATATAATCATGATAACTATCCCCAATGATAAGATATCACTGAAGAAATTAAAACAGAGAATTCAATTATTTTACGTCATTAATTGAACACCCAACCAAAAAATTCATTGAAAATGTATTGATTAAATAAAAATCAACATTAATTTTAAAATATATGTTCATGAGAAATTAAAAAGAGATTAAAAATATAAGGCCCCAGCCTTAAACCTTACTTAATATTGAGTTATTATAAGATTACACATTGAGGATCTTTTCAGGTTTAGAGTTTTAGAGAATAAGATCATAAAACTTGGATTACATTCCACATTTAAACAATGTGGTTACATAAAAGATAGTATTCATTTTTCCTATCAATGGAAACATATTTAAAATAAAACATGGATTCTTTCTTGACACTTCCTTGACACTATCATCACATCATGTACCTTTCCCTTGACCTGTGAAAATCATTTCAAAAACATGGGAAGAGCATAAAAAGCTCAGTAAGGGTTATAAAAATATGTAAAGGAAACATGAGTTCATATATACATAAGAATGAAATCATACTTTACCCATAAAACATAGGAACTTTAACATACCTCATCAAATCATGAATAAATCATAGAAATCATAATACATAAAGGTAACTTGAGGCATTCATAACATTGTTACGTATGGAGTAACCCTCTTGGTTACGTTTGGAATACCCATCCCAGTATATTCCATAAATATCTTTAGAGAAACCTTAATGTTTAACTTATTCGCTTTACCCAATGCATTAGAGAGATATATCGGGCTCACCCGCCCTTAGTTAATCAGGGAGCCACCCGTCTTCATAACAATGCCCAAGAACCATAACATAATCGTATCACATAAAACATGCATAAAGGAAACATAACATTTCCACATTTCAATCACAATATATCAATACAACACATTGATATAATAAAAACATTATGAAAAACATTTTCAATACCAAAATAAAATAAAAGTAAAACATGGTATTTATTTTTCATTTAAAAAAAGGTATGGCTTTTAGAGGAAGCTGAAACTCAAATAATGGTCACGACGGTGGAGAAGTCGTTGTCGCCACATACGTATGAAAAAACATTCCCTTTTGTCATTTAGTAAAACACTTCGTATACAAAGATTCTTTTTAGATAAACTTAAAGGTCAAAGGGGTTTATACTCTGTATAAAAGAAGGTTGTGTATAAAACAAAGTATGCCTCAATGAAAGGAGATTGAGACGAAGTCCCATACCTCGTATCCGACTTGACTTGATCGTTCTTTAATCTATTGAATAATAAACTTGAGTTAATTTATACTTTATTAAAACCCTTTTTCAGGTTCATTATTCCTTTTATATAATTTATTACCATGTCATAAACACTATGTTATTATTTAAGTTTATAACGGTCGTTTTAACGATCATTGGTACTCGGGTAAAAAATGAACTTCTTATATTTACAAGTTGTTCACGTAGTCAAATATCCATTACCTCAAGAATGATATTCATGATGTAGATTCCATAAATATCATATATATCCAGTATATACATGAATTTATAATATTACATAATAATTTTGAGGTAAGAAATGAAATGCACCGTTCATGGAGACGGTAAGCCATACGTACGCATGAACGCTACGTTCATTTCTATGTCATATTAATGGAATTAAAACTAAATGAGAGATATGTAATTTTAATTACAGAATTATATTCATAATTTAAATGTAACATAAATTATATATATCCATTATATATATGTACTTATAATATTGCATTACATTTGGGGATAAGAAATGAAATGCACCGTTCATGGAGACGGTAAGCTGTACGTACGCATGAACGCTACTTTCATTTCTATCTCATACTTTAATGGAATTAAAACATAATAATACATAATAGTATTATAATTATACTATGGTATCATATATAATATCATTAAATCTTTCCTTTATACGTACCACATATGGTATTAACAAATCAAATCACTTTGAGGGGGCGGTAGTCCGCACTTCCTAGAATGAAGATATCGCGTATACCCATAATGGAAGACATAAAGGAATGCCATAAATGAAAAATACAGAATCTCAAAGAAAAAATAAACATATTATATATCATATATAAATATAGTGACATCTTAATGGCCACATTTGAAGGTTTTAAAAGAATATTGAACAATCATCGTTTCGTGAGGCAGAAATTCACCATCCACAGAAAAGACACTACCTTTAAATCTGGTAACTCTTTTTGATTTGAGCTCCAGAGCTTCCTTGGGAAGACTTCTGCCCAAAGTGAGGATTCTAGGAGTAAGAGAGGGATTTTGAGAGACAAAATGATCAGGGGTTGGCTGAGCCAAAGGCTTGAGAGGTGTGGGTAAGGAGGTAGAGCTGGGGGCCATTTATAAGAGGAGATGAGGGGTACTCTTGGAAAGTTACAAAATGTTACTTTATTTTCAAATGAGTTTCAGATTTTAAAGGCCAAACATTGATGTATTTCGAGGATAAGGTGATAAGGGTTCAAAATATACTCATCCTATAGGTCTTTGACAAGTGTAGGTCTTAGATTTTACATTATATTTTTATTTTATTTAAATATTTAAATAATGAGGTAATCACTGCATCATCATGATGTCATAAATAATTTAATTTATTTAATGTCTAAAAATTATGAAAAAATACTATGATGTAGGAAATCTGTTTAGATTTCAAAAGAATATTTATAGTACAAAATATCATTTATGTATAAAAAATTAAAAATGTTTTACTCAGGTGATACATTCTTTGTTATATTTATCTTTCTTTAACAATAAAAAGATAAAAAGTCACTTTCACACAAAATTGATTCCATGGGGTCCCCAAGTTTGGAAAAAGGCATCCCCTGGTCTGCCATGAGACAACCAGCAGAATTAGGACACATGTTGGTGTCATTTTTTATTATTATGATATTATTTTATTATCCTTAACTACCCGATTACTCATTAATCAAGATAATTAAAGATAATTACCGTCGTTACTATTCATAATGTCCAAATACAATAGAGTCTTGATTACATAATTTTGACCTTATAATTCCAAATCTGTAATCCATTTTACCATATTCCAAACATAGAAATTGCAATAATTTATTTAAAAATAATTCCCGTTGTCAAAACAAATAGCGGGTTTTTTTTGAAACAATATCTATGAAAAGTTTGGCATTAGTTTATGCCCAATTCCAAAGTGAAATTAATCCTAATGACCACAATTGGATTAAATGGTAAAAATATATTCTATTTACACTTTAAAACCGATTAAAAAGATAATCTAACCATATAATTAAATTAGATGAAAAAGCAGTTTTGATGTAAAATGCAGTATTTTTCACTATTCATAAAAAATGAACATTGTCAGAAAAATACCAAAAATTTATCCAATGTAAATTTCAATGTCCCAATAATAAAGAATATGTTTATTTTGACAAATAGGGCTTATAAAATTGTCAAAATGTTTATTTAAATTTTTTTTTCCATCAATAGGTAGTAAAACAAACTTTTAAAAATTTTAGTGTATTCCATGCTTAAGTTTGGATTTATTCTAATTTTAAGCCTCTTAAACACTATCTAATTCATAAATATACATAGATAAATATATATATTATTAATTAGTTACTTGGGATGTTACATCCTTCCCCCCTTTAGAAAATTGTGTCCCCAAAATTTATTTACATATCGAATAAGTGAGGGTATTTATCCCTCATAGCATTTTCAGATTCCCATGTTGCCACTTCAATCATGTGGTTTTTCCACAAAACCTTTACTTGATGAATCACCTTATTCCGAAACACTTTCTCCCTATGATCAAGAATCTGAACTGGTTGTTCGTCATAAGATAGATTCTCTTCCAACTAAACTACCTATGGACTCAAAACATGAGATGGATCTGGCATATACTTTCTCAACATTGAAACATGAAAAACATTATGTACCTGAGATAAACTCGAAGGTAAAGCCACTCGGTATGCAACTGATCCAACTTTCTCCAGAATTTCATATGGTCTAATGAACCTTGGACTCATCTTTCCTTTCTTACCAAATCACATCACACTTTTCCATGGCGAAACTTTGAGAAAGACATGATCACCTACCTCGAAAGATAGATCCTTCCTCCGGTTATCCGCATAACTCTTCCACCTGCTCTGAGCTGTTCTAATGTGTTTATGAATCAACTGAAATTTTTCTGCCATCTCTTCTACCAATTCTGGTCCCATCAACTTCCTTTCACCCACTTCATCCCAGAGAGCTGGAGTTCGACACCGCTTCCCATATAATTCCTCAAATAGTGCCATCTGTATACTGGAATGAAAACTGTTATTATAAGAAAACTCAACCAATGAAATATGTTGGTTCCAAATTCCCTAATAATCCATCGAACAAGCACGTAGCATATCTTCCAATGTCTGAATTGTTCATTCTGATTTCCCATCTGAGTGAGGGTGAAAAGCGGTACTAAAATTTAATTCAGTACCCAACGACTTCTGAAGGCCTTTCCGAAAGTTAGAAGTGAACCTGGGATCACGGTCAGATACAATAGAGAGAGGAATTCCATGTAACCTAACTATCTCTTTAAGATACAAATGGGAAAGTTGATCTAGGGAAAAAGTATCTCGTATATCAAGGAAATGAGAAGATTTAGTCAAGCGATCAACAATAACCCAAATTTCATTATTACCTCGAGATGTCTTCAGTAATCCCACAACAAAGTCCATGGATATATTCTCCCATTTCCACTATAGAACTGGTGAAGGCTGAAGCATCCCTTTTAGTAACTGTCGCTCTGCTTTAACCTATTGAAAAGTCAAAAACATCAGAGTAAAATCAACAATATCTCTTTTCATTCCATCCCACCAGTAATACTCCCACAGATCTTTGTACACTTTAGTACATCCAGGATGAACAGAAAACGGAGAACTATGAGCTTCACATAACAACTCTATATTCAACTGTGAATCACAAGGCACACACAATCTCTTCCCAAATCTCAAAACAAAATCATTATCAATGTTGAATTCAGGCAACTTACCTTTCTGAACCATCTCTACCATTTTCTGCAACTCACTGTCTTTCTTCTGTGCCTACTTGATTCTGTCTGATACAGAAGATTTCATTGATACCTAAAACAAAACATAAGGACATCCTACACCAACAACTTCTATGAAAAAGTTCATCAAATCCTTAACCAAAGGATCATGTTCCAAACGCAACATTGTTAATGAAGAATTAAATTTTCAACTCAAAGCATCATTCACTTTATTTTCTTTTCCCGGATGGTAATGAATTGTACAATCATAATCCTTGATTAATTCCATCCATCTCCTCTATCTCATGTTCAATTATTTCTGAGTGAATATATACTTTACACTTTTGTGATCGGTATATATTTCACACTTTACTCCATACAAATGATGCCTCCAAAATTTTAAAGCGAAAACAACAACAACTAATTTCAAATCATGTGTAGGATAATTTACCTCATGAGTTTTCAACTAACGTGAAGCATAAGCAATTAACTGATCATTCTTCATAAGGACACAACCAAGTCTCTTCAACGAAGCATCACTGTAGATAAAAAACTCACCATTCCTGGAAGGAAGTGCCAAAACAGGATCATTCACCAATCTTCTTTTCAACTCCTGAAAACAATCATCACATTCTTTTTTCCAGATAAACTTAACACCTTTCCCAGTTAGCTTAGTCATTGGACTATATAACCGTGAAATTTTTTCAAAAAACCTTCGGTAGTAGCCTTCCAAACCAAGAAATCTACGAATCTGAATTACATTTGTGGGTATTGGCCATTTTTTCAACAACCATTGTTTTTGCAAGATCAATAGTTAACCCATATTTAGAAACAATATGACCAAGGAAAGAAATTTATTGCAACCAAAACTCACACTTTCAGAATTTCCCATACAATTTATTTTCATTCAAGGTTTTCAAAATAACCCTTAAATTTCTTTCATGCTCTTCTTTACATTTAGAAAACACCAAAATATCATCAATAAACACAACCACCATTTATCACCTGATTCAACTGAGCCAACAGTGTAGTAAACTGCTCAATTCTGATTCTGACCAGCTCTAGTTGCTGATTTAAAAGGTCATTTTCCTCTGTATGCCTTCCCAGAAAAGCTGTTCGGTTTCCTCTATGAAAAAACCATTCTTAACACCTAAATATCTTAGGCGAAGCAACATGGTAATCTTTAAATGCTATATCATTTCAATCATACCATAAATTAATTTATCATTTAACAATTTTCTAACTCCTAATGTTGTCTAAATGGACCTCTGATACCAACTATAACGACCCAGCCTTAAACCTTATGTAATCTTCTGTTATTACGAGATTAAACATTGAGGATCTTTTCAGGTTTAGAGTTTTAGAGAATTTGATCATAAAACTTGCATTACATTCCACATTTAAACAAATGGTTACATAAAATATAGTATTCATTTTTCCCATCAATGGAAACATATTTAAAATAAAACATGGATTCTTTCTTGACACTTCCTTGACACTATTATCACATCATGTACCTTTCCCTTGACCTGTGAAAATCATTTCAAAAACTTGGGATGAGCATAAAAAGCTCAGTAAGGGTTATAAAAATATGGAAAGGAAACATGAGTTCATATATAGATAAGAATGAAATCATACTTTACCCATAAAACATAGGCACTTTAACATACCTCATCAAATCATGAATAAATCATAGAAATCATAAGACATAAAGGTAACTTGAGGCATTCATAACATTTTTATGTAGGGATTAACCCTCTTGGTTATGTTTGGAATACCCATCATAATATATTCCCTAAATTTCTTCGGAGAAACCTTAACGTTTAACTCCTTCGCGTTACCCAATTCATTGGAGAGCTATATCGGGCTCACCCGCCCCTAGTTTATCATGGAACCATCCATCTTCATAACAATTCCCAAGAACCATAACATAATCGTATCACATAAAACATGCATAAAGGAAACATAACATTTCCACATTTCAATCACAAGATATCAATACAACACATTGATATAATAAAAAAATTATGAAAACTATTTTCAATACCAAAATAAAAGAAAAGTAAAACATGATATTTATTTTTCATTTCAAAAAAAAATGTATGGCTTTTTGAGGAAGCCGAAACTCAAATAATGGTCACGACGGCGGAGAAGTCGTTGTCGCTGCATACGTACGACAAAAACATTTCCTTTTGTCATTTAGTAAAACGCTTCATATAAAAATATTCCTTTTGGATAAACATAATGGTCAAAGGGGGTTATACACCATATAAAAGAAGGTTTTGTATAAAGCAAAATATGCCTCAATGAAATGAGATTGAGATGAAGTCCCATACCTCGTATCCAACTTGACTTGATCATTCTTTAATCTCCTGAATAATAAAATAGAGGTAATTTCTACTTGATTAAGAACCTTTTTCAAGTTAATTATTCCTTTTATATAATTTATTACCATTTCATGAAAACTATGTTATTATTTAAGTTTATAATGGTCGTTTTAACGATCATTGGTACTCAAGTCAAAAATGAACTTCTTATATTTACAAGTTGTTCACGTAGTCAAATATACATTATCTCAAGAATGATATTCCTGATGTAGATGCCATAAATGTCATATATATCTAGTATATACACGAATTTATAATATTACATAATCATTTATAGGTAAGAAATGAAATGCACCATTCATGGAGACGGTAAGCAGTATGTACGCATAAATGCTACTTTCATTTCTATGTCATATTAATAGAATTAAAACTAAATGAGAGATATGAAATTTTAATTCAAGAATTATATTCATCATTTAGATGTAACATAAATCATATATATCCATTATATATATGTACTTATAATAGTACATTACATTTGGGGATAAGAAATGAAATGCATCGTTCATGTAGACGGTAAGTCGTACGTACGCATGAACGCTACTTTCATTTCTATCTCATAATTTAATGGAATTAAAACATAATGATACATAATAGTATTATAATTACAGTATGTTAACATATATAATATCATTAAATCTATCCTTTATACGTACCACATATGGTATTAACGAATCAAATCACTTTGAGGGGGCGGTAGTCCGCACTTCCTAAAAGGAAGATATCCCGTATACCCATAATGGAAGCCATAATGTTATGCCATAAATGAAAAATACAGAAACTTAAAAAAAACATAAAAATATTATATATCATATATAAATATAGTGACATCTTAATGGCCACATTTGAAGGTGTTTGAAGAATATTGAACAATCATCGTTTCGTGAGGCAGAAATTCGTCATCCACAGAAACAGTATATTCTTTAACCATTAGATGTAGGTGTGTGTAAGTGTAGCTCTAATGATTCTTATAAAAACATCCTAGTATATTGAAGATACTGGAGTTGTTACAAAAGAAATGAATAAAAAGAGTTTAGTGGGTTGGAGAAGCAAAATAAAACATAAGAACACAAGAGAAGACACTACCTTTAAATCAGGTAACTCTTTTTGATTTGAGCTCAAAGGCTTGATTGGGAATACTTATTCCCAATGTGAGGCATCTAGGAGTAAGAGAGGGATGTGGAGATAAACAATGAGCAGAGGTTGTCCGAGCCAAAGGCTTGAGAGGTGTGGGTAAGGAGGTAGAGGTGGGGGCCTTTTATAAGAGGAGAGGAGGGGCACTCTTGGAAAGTTACCAAATGTTACTTTATTCTCAAATGCGTTTCGGATTTTAAAGGTCCCAAATTGATTTATTTCTAGGATACGGTGATAAGGGTTCGAAATATACTCATCCAATAGGTCTTTTACAAGTGTAGGTCTTATATTTTACATTATATTTTTATTTTATTTAAATCTTTAAATAATGAGGTAATTGTTGCATCATCACGATGTCATAAATAATTTAATTTATTTAATGTCTAAAAATTATGGAAAAAATACTATGATGTAGGAAATCTGTTTATCTTTCCAAATAATATTTATAGTTCAAAATATCATTTATGTAGACAAAATTAAAAATGTTTTACTCAGGTGATACATTCTTTGTTATATTTAACTTTCTTTAACAATAAAAAGATAAAAAGTCACTTTCACACAAAAGTGATTCCATGGGGTCCCCAAGTTTTGAAAAAGGCATCCTGTGGTCAGACATGAGATAACTAGTAGTATTATGACACATGTTGGTGTCATTTTTTATTATTATGATATTATTTTATTATCCTTGACTACCCGATTACTCATTAATCAAGATAATTAAAGATAATTACCGTCGTTACTATTCATAATGCCCAAATACAAAAGAGTCTTGATTAAATAATTTGGACCTTATTATTCCAAATATGTAATCAATTTTACCAAATTCAAAACACATAAATTTCAATAATTTATTTAAAAATAATTCCCATTGTCAAAACAAATAGCGGGTTTTTTTTGAAACAATATCTATGAAAAGTTTGGCATTAGTTTATGCCCAATTACAAAGTGAAATTAATCCTAATGACCACCATTGGATTAAATGGTAAAAATATATTCTATTTACACTTTAAAACCAATTAAAAAGATAATCTTACCATATAATAAAATTAGATGAAAAAGCAGTTTGATGTAAAATGTAGTATTTTTCACTATTCATAAAAAATGAACATTGTCAGAAAAATACCAAAAATTTATCCAATGTAAATTTCAATTTACCAATAATAAATAATATGTTTATTTTGAAAAATAGGGATTATAAAATTGTCAAAAGTTTTATTTAAAAATGGTTTGCCATCAAAAGGTAGTAAAACAAACTTTTAAAAGTATTAGTGTATTCCATGCTTAAGATTCGATTTATTCTCATTTTAAGCCTCTAAAACAATATCTAATTCATAAATTGACATAGATAAAAATATATATTATTAATTACTTACTTGGGATGTTACAAAAAATGAATATTGCAACACAAAAGAGAGTGTCAGTTGGTTATTGTTATCCACAACCACTTGGTGCTAAGCCTATCATCACATGGGAAACCCCCATACATTCCACTCCAAGGTGAATGAAAAAATATTAATCATGCACTCTATCTCAGCCTTCCTCTTGGTCTATCAGTCCAAACAAACACTTGAAAAGTTTTGCAGATATTAATATAAATATGAGTAGGTGTGGGAAATTTTTTGTTTAGTTTATATCCATCCAAATTTGGCTCACTTTTCCAATCATTCTCCTCTAAATATCTACTAAATGTATTCTAGAATGTTTTTCTAAATTTGATTGTTTCTATTTCATAAATATTTCATGTATTTTAGATATGTATAGTAAATGTTACATCTAATCTATTAAAGTGAAATTTTTATTTTAAAAGAGTCCCTTGAAATTTCTCAAATTTTCCTCATTCAATGAATTACATAATGAGATAATTTTTACTTGAAACATAACATGAATGAATGTTTTTTATACCTCTTTCCTTTTTAAATATCCTGATTTGGAGACCTATAGTGAGATTTATACATCATTTAATGAGGTGGGGTCAATTTTATTGGCCATTTTGTTTTCCAATTTTATTTATTTATTCAGGCCTCAATAATTTTGACTCAACACTTCGAATAGTTGTAAAATTTAAAGCCCCGTGAATATAGGAATCATAAGATAATAATCACTCAATTTCGATCAATATAGATGTATTTATGCTCAAAATATACATGTGATTGGAAATAATTAAAATTAAAAAATTGATTAGTTTATAATTTTAAAAACAAAACATCTTTAAAATCCAAAAGCAATGAAATTCATCTTAAATTGGAAAATTTGTGAGGTTTAAATCATTAAAATACACGTAAAAATAGTTTATATATTATCTCTACCAGATATTTGATATTCCAAAACTCAAACATGATAATGATTCTAAAAGGGGACTATGTGTAAAAATTATAGATTATCTTTATTTATAAACCTCATAACTATATTCCACATAGATTTTCAGTGACATAATTTATCCATAACCTTAAACATTAGGTCCATAAATAATTTTTGCCATAACTTCTATATAAACAATGTTTTTCCCTAATGTGTTTTTGAATAACATGGAACATCCCTTTTATCTTATCGACTAGTTATGATCCTAATAGATTCTAGTTTTTAAATTTATCCTAGAATTTTAGAGTTCTAAATGTATTCTTATAGAGGGATTAATATGGATTTATATGAATAATTTATTTTAATATATCATTTGAAGTGATTTTTTATTTTTTAGTTGGGTTAAAAAATCATTTATATTTAAAAGGAATTTTGGTTTTCAGCATTCCCAGATTTAGGGTGGTTCACCACTTGATCATATAAAAAATATTTCTGTTTTATTTTGAAGAATCAATGGTTTGATTATCCAAGAGGGAGGTTTATGATGTAGTTCACTAGTTTTATATTCATTTAAGTTACAAGACACATTGTTTTATTAATGTTTTTTTGGTGTTGTGAATAATAGGTCATTTTGATTTTCTTTCTATTCCTATTTTTCTGAGTTTGTGAGTTTTTGTTTTTTTTTATTTTTTAGTTGGAGAATTTTATAGCTTCTAATTAAAAAAAATTAATTTTTATTTAAATTAATAAAAAATGGATTATAAGGAGTGTATGATATTATTTTATGAGAACTCTCATAGAGAAATATGTTGATCACAACCACCTTTTCATGTCCTCAAATATGTATTTTTGCAGTTTCTCTGTAGTTTGAATGGTGATGTTTTATTATCAATCTATTTCATGATAATATATTATAACAAATTTCAACTCTGTGATCAGTATATTTTTTAGAACTATCTAAAAATTTCATGTGGACTTTTGATCTCTATTATATGAAATTGATAGTGGTGTTTCATGAAGTCTAACCACTTATCTGATATATATCATGTTATATTAATAACGTGATTAGTCTTCTTGAATGGTAATTAATTTATCATTCCTTATAATACAATCCATTATACCCTATATGGAATTGTATCCTTTGGATATTTTTGAAAGAACTATAAAACATTTTGTGGTGTTGTTCTCTAATTTCCATATTGGTATGGGTAATAGTTTCATAATACCTTTGGACATTTATCATTATATATCAACATTTAAGAATACCATCTAATTTGATATATATTCAAAAATATAATTATTCATATTATCTCATAATTAGTTGTTACATCATGGCCCAACTCACTCAATAGTAATTGGAATGTAGCACTATATGACATCAGAAGCGACTCTTTTATATGGAAGATGCATCCAACTAGCTGTGAGGTTCAGTAGTATTTCCATAGATAAAATATGAATTCATATAAATGTATAAAAAAATTAATGCAAAATGGATACTATTAAACATCATAGTAATAAAAAGGTATAGGATGCATCTCAACTAAATTCCCAATAATAAAAACTAACACAACACATGGTATAATAGTATTAAGTATTTATAAGTCAAATTAAATAGGTAGACACCAACATGATCTTCCATGGGAAGATCATATACAATCTGTACCAAAATAAACAAATATGAAATAAAAAAACAATAGACCCAAGTATCATGTTGGTCTCAACTCTTTACCCTGGGTAAGATATCCAGCTAAATAACCAACCTCAATCCTCTTCCCTATATATTACTACTAACATGTGGTATATTCAGGTACCAAACTACCATGGCCTCTTAATAAGGGTTTCAATATAACTCTTAAGATCTCTACCAATGGTTTCCTAATTATAACAGGTATAAATAGTGTATGTGTAAAGTTATATAAACAGAAAAAATAAATAAATAACTATAAATATAATACCTTTCATGGACGCATGTCTTATCCAAGATAACCAAGGGTGACCTTAGATACTCTAGCCAATGTGAGGGTGTTTTCGAACATTTCAAAATAATATTTAATTGGAATTGTTTCTCAATGCATTTCCCATATAATATCATCTAAAAAACATGTATCCACCATATTAAGAGGCAACCCATCCAACTTAAAACATCACACACCCTACTCTACACCACAATTACTGAGGAGGCATCATGTCCAACTTACCATATCACAACCACCTTAGGAGGAATAAAATTCAAAGTAAAATATCATTACTATCTAAATAGGAATCATGTATGACCTATTATATCACAACATGTCACCCAAAACATAATCTATATTTGGTTAGAAAAACTACAAACCAGAACTACATTTCCATCCATGTCTCACTGATCTAGGGTTACCATGAACACAAAATTACATATACACATATGGAATTTTTTGGTTTGAAACCCATCTTTCCCCTTATGAACATTTAAGGTTGGAATGATCACCCAATCTATATCAAAATCTTACTATGGTTAGCATGGTTACTAATCCATAGAATTTTCCATCCCATATTATCTTTCATCACCACGGTTAGCATGCTCACTGATGTTGTTACACATATCCTTAAAATTTATTATATCAATAATATGTATTAATTTAACATTAATATAACTATATACACACGTATGTAGTGAAAAATTCAATTAAATATTTTATGAAGGTCCCAAGGGTTGGAAAATTGACCAACACTGAAGTAAATTATAATCTTGGAAGTTTTCTCTATCACTCAACCCATTCCCACTTAAATGTTATTAAATGTTAAAAAATAATAATCAGAACACCCTCACAGGTTCCCTTAGTACATATCTAAACACTATAATAAAATCCTATCACATAATTAGGCTAGTATCTTTCATACATATTCAGATGAAAATTAAAATGTATCAAACTGTGAGACCAATAAAATTTAGTTACAAAAAGGGATTGAATAATATCTATCTCACTCTAAAAGTTACTCTAGCTCAGTACTCCCATGGCCAAATTCTAAATTAATACATTTCAAGTAATACCCATATAATTATAAAACTCTTTTGAGGAGTAACCCTCACCTCAAGTACTAGTTAACTATCCAAGATCTCTAGGGTTACACAGAGGTTCCATATATGTCAAACCTTAGGTTAATCGCCGAATATTAATTATGTATCACACCCAAATAATCCTAAGAGAACCTATAAAAAGATTAATATGTTTCAATTCACCAAGGAAATATCCATTATGTGTCCACACATCACTTATCTCATATTTTAGGACATACCAATGACCATCAGTCATTGAGGTATCCCAACCTATTGACTTAAGGGTCTATCATGGCCTTAGATAGATCTAGAATTTTTATAGATATTAAAGAGAACAAGTTAATTTTAATTTATGTTCAACAACATGTGAATGGTTTGACCACATATCGCATGTCATATAAAAATGGAAAAACATTGGGGATATGTTCATGGGACACCAAAATCAAATTGAATCCATTTACATTGTAAAATTTTTACCACTATCATTGATCAACATCAACCAGTATCCATACATCAATAAAACACCCTAACACCACAAAACCATCACTATTTTTAATTACAAAAAAATCAAAATTAATTTTAGAATGAATTAAATTAAATCACTTAATTTATAACTCAAAAAATAGTAAAATAGTATAATAATATCATCCAATGAAGTGGTTCCCACACCTGACATATCTTTATAACCATTACCTATCAAATCTTTGTGAATAAATATATACTCAATAGATCATTCCAATACATGAATAATGAAATAAGAAATTAAAGGATTCTAGTTTATTACCTCAAAAAACCACCAAAAACCTACTATGTCGATATCCTTAGGATCTCTTCTAGATAAAAAAACAAAATCCCTATCATTTACTACCTTATTCCTCTATACTCTAATTAAATTAGTCTAAAAACACTAATTTGAAACTATAGAAAACAGAAGAAGGGAGATATTATGAGAGGAATAAAAAAAGATATCAAACAAATCACCTTCTAATGAAACAAATATACCCTCGATTACAAAGGATTAAATGGGATGAGGGGAAAATTTTCTCAAACTCCCCTTGATCAAACATCACAAAAATAAAGAACACCGAAGGGTGGTACAATTCAAAATACTAAAAGATAAACCTTTTTAGAATATTTAAAAACCAATATTGGGAGCACCTTGGTACATAATTAACATGTACCAACCACAATAAGTTCCTAGGTAATGTGTAGGTCCCCATGGGACCACTACTGAGAAACTGATGCCACCCAACTTGGTACCCAGTGGCCCTCTATAACTATTGTTCTGCAAAAAATGACCTCATGAACCACCAAAACTCAAATGGGGCCCTGTCTAAATAAGATGACACCTAAAAACTCTATTTATTCATCTAAAAACGTTACCAAATTCCAATTCTCAATAATTAAATATAAATTCAAACCATATCTAGTTCTAATTTTCTTAAAACCCAGTTCATTCCCAACTCCACCAACTCAAAAAAATAAGGACTTTATAACATCCCAACCATTACACTTATCATCCACAAAAAGTCATAGTGTTTTATTATGTGAACTATTATAGTTAAAAAAAACCTTGATGTATAGTTTAATACCATGTAATACACTACTCAATACTATGATATTCTCTCACATTTACCCCTTATAACACCATTCATTTCCCAAATGAAATTATTTAATTAACATATAAACATTCTCACTTGATAGTTCACAAAACATGTTATATAATACCTTGATGTACCTACCATTCCAAAAAAAATCATCGACCCATGCATCAAGACACTGATTAATTCCACAAACTCCATGATGATGCCCCATTTTAAGGGAATTAGTTAATTACCAATTCACTGATGTCATACACACCCAATTGACATCACTGATTTATAGTAGACCATCATTCACTCGGTTTCACACCCAATTGTCTCCCAACCATTCTCAAATGAATTAATAGTCTTTCACACTAGACTAAATCCATAAAACAAGGCCCCATATCAATGTATATGATGGTGTGTATTCCCTAAAAACTGACATTTAATAGACACAATCACCCTACCAATCCATCTACTAAAAGCACATTCATTTATTCTACTAGGGTATAAAAAAATCCACAACCCTAGTCAATTATTTATTATTTCAGCATAGTATATCTATATCATATAACATTACCAATATCTAGGAATTTTTTACAGTCTTTTTAGATCCTTGTCACATGCATTCAACCATCAACATAAAAGCAGAACCACATATGTGTTGGGTTTATTAGGATCTACATAATTGACATCCACTAATTTCACACCTATAATAATGGTTGAAACAAAAATGTATAACTAGTCTTATCCATGAAATATAATTTACCTTATTATTTATCAATGATAATGGTTCATAATGATACCCATAGCTATAAAAATTCTGATACTCAAGAGACCCACTTGAATACACCTAGGAACTATTATGGGATCTAATGATTCTATAATTCCCCATGAAACCGCTTCCATACTCTAATGAAAACATTTTTCAGTAACACCTAGTCTTGAGGGATATATCTCAAGGTCTATTAATTTTTTTTTCTGTCACATGAATCCCATATTCTAACATGATTCCAACCCCACCTAATCCATATAGATATCTATAACCACTTCAGTTCCCAACTCACTACAGGGAATGCACTTTACTTCTTTCTTATTCACCATACAAAGCCACATGTTCGATCACTATCTTATTGAACTTAATGGTTTTCATACTAAATTTAATTGTATATAAAATATTATTGATTTTATTTCATAGAATATAATCATCTAGAAACATCTATAACCACATATACACTCTTTAATTTAATCATCACCTTACAGAGACCTTGCTTCATTGTCCAATTATACCATGATGCAATAGTTCACACTAGTCATGAAAAACATCCAAATCATCTAGAAGCATCCATTTACCTAACCAAAACCCAACATAATGACAATGGTAATCACCCTTATCTATTTACAGATTGAAAAATTTATCCCACACATTTATACTATTTTCCCATACTTGGTCACAAACTAATCATGATTACTCACTAAATTCCACTATAACCCCATGACCTAGACCCATATAATTTGGGAACAAAGGATTCATAAACCCAAAATCAACATGTGAACACCATGTAAGGTATTATCCCTAAATTTTTTAAAGGGACTAATCATGAACATCCAAAAATTGAATTACCCATTCATTATGAAGGCATCCCATGAAACCACTATACATATTCATTTATCATTCCAACATCATCCCTAGGAGATTCATGCCCTTAATTAACCAATATAACTTTTTAGTATATCTCTAAAAATAAAATCCTTGGAACATCCAAAAAATAATTCAAGGATTATTGTTATAGAGTCTCAGAATTCACATATATTAATATTTAATCATTTTTGTGGAAGACATAATACATTACAACAACAAATGCCTAAAGATAATATGAGTTTAGTGCCTTTGGAAACATGGAAATATAAACATTGGTACATAAGTAACCTACATTATCTCCCACTAGGTTCTCCATGATGAGAAACCTTATTAGAAACTTCCCAAATAATACATATCATCATAACCTAGGGAAAGAAAACAAAAAAATGGGTGAACTCAAATGATCAGTAAGGGTAAAAAAGGGAGATATGTATGCATAAACATGATAATAAGGGTACAAGATCTTGAAAATTACATTAAAATATCACACCATACACATCAAAGATCATAAAAATAAACCATTTAATAAATATTAATATTTAATAATAAATAAATCATAAGTTAATTACATGTATAAGTCATGAAAGTGTAACATATGAATAAGACATAGAATTGTGGCAGAAACATAAACATATAAAATCATTTACTATTGGTCAAGTTTCATTTCAAAAAACTATAAAAGAAATTCATGGGGACTAAATCTAATGGGTGGGACACACCACCATCCCCAGTCATAATCCTTTCCTTAAAAGGGATCTGGTTTCCCCATCTTCCCATAGTGGATTGTGTTTCCCCATATTCCCATAGTGGATTAATCTTGTTGACTTTTCCCCCATATGTATCTCTTAGCATATAAATATACACCCAATGTATTAAAGGGAGATATAGGTCCCAAACGTATCGTAATTAAACCATACATACTTGTTCCACAAGATCATAAATAGTCAAATTATAACCCATGAAATAAAATGGGTGTCATATTCATGTAATAATATCTACAACTATAAAAAAAGAGACATGTTTCATTATTAATTTATCAAATAATAGCATGTGAAAATAATAATGTTTCATAATCATATAACACATAAAAGATAAATAGGTTTTTTAAATATATAACCCATGAAAATAATTGGGTTTCATAAGTAGATAACCCCTAAATAATAAATGGGTTCATAAAAATAATGCGATCAAAACATAAACTATTCAGAGAAAGTATACGAATGGAAAAATTTGATTATTTCCCTACAATTGAATGAGTAAAAATAATTGATGTCATCTTATATGGAAAATAATTTGGAAATATCCTTTAAAAACCTTTCTTTATATAAATATTCTTTCTTATATGAATTTTTTTTTTAAAACATACCACAGTTTTTAAAAAACTTTTCTTTAAAAATAGATTTGAAGACTTATAAATAAAGATATGAAAAACATAATATATATTTTTTAAATTATTTTTTCCTTTAAAATGATCTTAAAAGATCATTTTATAAACATTTGTGAAAACTTGGTTTTTTGAATTGATTCTTAACTGAAAAGAGAAACAAGGTTATGTTTTTTTAACATCATTTTCTTAATTATATTAACTACCAAAGAGTGAGAAAGAGATACTAATAAATAAAGAAATAATGAATATAAATAGGATAGTATAATTCATTATTTTTATTCAGATATGGATTATAATATTTTATCAATGTAAAGAAAATCATAAAAATCCGGATAAATGTTAAGATTGTTTCAATAAACTCTTACCAATTGGTAAATTTGAATCATACCCCCATGTATAAAAATGAAATTAAATGAAGCTTAAAATATCATTGAAATAATGATATTAAAGATATAACATGTCAATGTATAGTATATACACCCCATAAAAGAATATAAGTGCATAATAAAACATGTGTGTCAAAGAAGGGAAATTGGGAACAACTACCTTAATGATTTGATAACATTTAAACCGTAAAATCACATGAAATGGAGACCATCACATGGATTTTTAAATATAAATAAATATTATTATAAAAAAATATATAATAAAATCATGGGAAGTATATATACCACACAAAATAAATGAGTGGTGAATATGGCATAAGTTGAACTAAAATAAAGCTGGGATGAGAAATACCTTACCAGATATCACAACTCTCTTAATGATGATGAAAAACTCCTATAAAATAAATATAAGTTTATCATATATAATAAAGGAATATATTTATATATCTAATACCATATATGACTTTATATTACCTGCTTATTAACAATTTAATGTTAATGTTACATTTCTGCTTATATCCACTTTGTTTTCATACATTTCTTGACTTATTATTCGTGATAATATTAGTTTGATCACAATTTAATTATTCCTAGAGTGTAAAAAATGATTTAAATTTAATATATATTAAGTATATAAATATTTATAATAATCTATAAATGTTATTAATATAAAATGAAATATAATGTCTATGTATATGGTAGGTCGTACGTATCCATAAACATTGTTTCCATTTTATTATTGTTTTGAAAGAGAGAAAGTAAATTAAATATATATATATATATATGTAATATAATTAAAATATAATTATTATTTCATATATATAATATAATTTTACTAAAAAAAATACTTAATAAATTCTATGTAAAGTGTGAATGAATAACATCACATTGGGGAGGCGGTAGTTCACACATCCACAAACGAAGTTCTCATATTTTAATTAAATGAAAGTCAGGAAGTTATGTTTTATAAAATTATTAAAGAAGCATTAGTAAATCATAAATATCATATATATATATATAATATAAAAATACAATTTCCATCATAATTTACACCTCTAAGTGGTGGTAAAATAAAAACAAACAATATCATTTCATGAGGCTGTAGTCTTCCAAACACATGAACAATAAGATAGTTACCCATTAGATTGAAGTGTGTGTAAGTGTAGGTTGAAAAAATAAAATAAAAATATATTAGTGTTCTTAGGATACTTGTTTCATTATATATTCATGGAATTATAATAGTTTAGGGGGTATAGAAAGAAAATAAAATAAAAGATCTTGTGGCAGGATATTTCCTCTTCATTGGGTATCTTCTCTTGGTTTTCACCAAATAGAATACTTGGTTGGATTTATTAACAAAGGGTGTATTCTAGGAAAACTTTGTATATTTTAAAGTATATTTATGTAAAATTTTACTGATCTAAAGGGCTTGATAGGTGTGAATAAGTTGGAGGGATGAATTCCCTTTTATAATGGATGATGAGTGACATTATTGTAAATTTAAATAGGTTAGCACAATTTAGAGGTCTATATTACATAATGTGCCTCAAATAATTGTAAAAATTATATAAAATAGGGTAATTGGTCAAATGTTTTCCAAATAATGGATTTTAGATAAGTTTATAGGTCATTTTGGTTCTTATATTTACGATTTCTTCTTTTGTTAAGATAAATTTCCTCTTAATCACTGTAATCAATTTTAATCACTTTCAAAATTATTTTTGGTAAAAAACAAAGTTAAACTTATTTTAAATTATAAAATATGATTATAAAAAATATTTAATCCATTTTTAGAAATTGAAGTTAATCAAGTGGTATAAATTAATTTAAATTTAATCATGTAGATGTGTCATGACAGTAGGTTTTTTAACCGAATATGTTTAAAAGTTTGAAATATTTTTATATCCAATTTCAATGTGAAATTTGGTTCCAATGAAGGAATGGTTTAACTGATGTAAAATTTAATTAATTAAGTTTAAAACTAATTCAAAATATAATTTAACCATATAAATTATTTAGATGAAAAAGTTGCATTGAATTAAAATTAAGTATTTTTCACTATTTGTCCCAAAATGATGTTTTTTATAAGAATCCCAAAAGATCACCCTAAGATAATTTTGAAATTATGATTTAAAAAACTAAATTTCTTCTATAAAATTAAATTTCTAAAAGTTTCAAAAATTAACCTTTTTATTTTTCATCGAAGGACATAAAAGGCAGTTCATTTGAGAAACTAGTATTTTCAAGCATATTAAAACATTACTAGAAATTAAACGTTTTTTTATAAATATATTTTATTTATATAAAAAAATTATAATATTATCTAAAAATTAGTTATTACTATTCATATTACTACGTTTAACAAATAGGTTATAACTATCTTGTTTAAATAATTTTAATAATAATATGTTGTTTCATAGAAACTCAATGTTGCGTATAATGTAAGAAAAGTTAGTGTTGTGTGTAGTGTAAGATTTTTTGAATATAAAAAAATATTAATTTGTTGTATCATGAAATGAGATGCATCATAGAAAATTATTTTATTAGAAAAAAATATTCCTAAATGAATTATAGTGTTACAGTCTACCACTTTAAAAGGAATTTCACCCTCGAAATTCATCATTATTATACAAATAAAAGTGGATAAGTATACCTCATCATATCCTCAAGTTACCACATAGATTCTTATAATTAGTGGTTTCTCCAAAAATATTTAACCAAGTGAGTGGTCTTGTTTCCTAGAACATTGTCTATACAATCCATAATTTCAAATGGTTATTCATCTTATGAAAGATCCTACTCCAGCGATATGACCTCTGAGTTTAGTACGTATGAAGGTTTAGGTATGTAGTTACATTGGAGAGATACATGGAACACATCATAGGATTGAGGTAGATTTGGAATAAGTTCCATGTGATAGGCTACAACCTTGATATGATCAAGAATTTCAAAGGGACCAATATACCTAGGGATTAGTTTCCCTTACTTTCTGAATCTCATAACCTTATTCCAGGGAGAGATTCATAGAAACACATTCTAACTAACTTAAAATTCTAGATCATGTAAATGATTTTCAGTATACCATTTCTCCCAACTTTTATCTTCCTTTATATTCTTCTGCGTGGTTCTAAACTCATCTTCCATTTATTCAGTTATCTCAGGACCCAATAGTTTTCTTTCCTAAAATCTGTCCCATTACACTGGAGATTGAAATTTATTAAAATAGAGTAATTAATAAGGATCCATATGAATTATTAAGTGTAAGATATTTATGTAATAATACTCAAATATAGGAAGGTTTTGATCTCAACATCCTTTAACATCAAAATAACAAGCTCTCAACAAATCCTCTAGGATTTGAATTATTCTTTCAGATTGACCAGCCATCTTAGGATGATAATAAGTGTTGAAAGTCAATTCTATATCAAGTAATTGTTAAAGAGTTTTATATAACAATGAGATGAAACATGAATCCTGATCAGATAAAATAGAATGTGCTACTCCATGCAACCTTAACTCTTCCTTAATGTATATCCTATAAAGGTGATCTGAAGAGAATTATTCACTAATATAAGTGATTTGTGATGACTTAGTTAAGTGATCAACTAGAAACCATATATCATTAAACATTTTTATGGTTTTTGGGATTCAAATAACAAAATCCATAGTTATTCACTCCCATTTTTATTGTAGTGTGGATAATGGTTGAAAACCCCCATTATACTTTTGTCTTTCAGCCTAATATTTATAGCATACCAAGCACTAAGATAAAAACTCTATGATACCCCTATTCATGAAATCTCACCAGATGTATCCATTAAAATCTTTATACATCTTCATACTTCCAGGATTTATACAGAATGAAGAACTATGATATTCCTATAACAACCCGTTTCTCAAATTTGGTATGAAGGGAATGCATAAAATATTCTTGAACATTATCATTCCATCCTAATCAAGGTTAAACTCAAGACAATTTCTAAACTTCATTTTCATATCTACATATACTTTTTTTAAAACTTTAATCATTACTTGGATATAGGGTTTAACACTCAATTGATCAAGATAACATTTTCCACTTCCTTCAATATTTATAGATTAATCCCTTGAAAATTAATAAGTATTGGATATTTTGTGATCGCCATCATGGATAAGATACCCTGATTTTTTAGAATCAATGAACCAACTACCTTATTTGATTTCCCACGGTGGTAATGTATTGAGAAGTCATAATCTATTATTAGCTCTAACCATAATCTATGGTGTATGTTCAAATCCTCTTGTGTGAATATATATTTAAAAAATTTATGATTGGTATATATATCAAAATATTCTCCATAATTTTAATACCTCCATATCTTTAATGAATTTTTTTTCTGCTAACTCCAAATCATGATTTGGGTAATTTTTCTCATGAATCTTCAACTATTGCGAGGAATAGTATATAGAAAAGTTAATCTACATAAAAACACACCCAAATACCTTATTCGATTCATCACTAAATATTAAAAACCATTCTCCACTATAGGGTAATGTAAGAATATGTTAGTTGCCTAACCTTATCTCCAGTTCCTTGACAATTTACCTACATTCATCTATTTGAAAGAACTTGGAACCCGTTAATATTAACATGGTCCGATGATCTGACATTCATGAGAAATTATCCAAAAAATTTCAATAATATCAAGATAAACCAGGAAAATGATGTATTTTAATCACCATGGTTTCTCTAGGATGACATTCAATAGCCTCCATCTAAGACAGATTTATTGTTATACAATCTATTCAGATTGTGTGACCAAAAAATGAAACCTTTTACAGCCAAAATTCACACATTGTAAATTTTTCATATAGCTGCTCCTTCATTTACGTATTTAGTACAATTATTATGTGGTATTATTTATCTTCCATTATATTTTAATAAATAATAATATCTTTTATAAATACTAACACAAAATGATTGAGGTAATCTATAAAAACTCAATTCATCAAGTCCATGAAGATTGAAGGGGAATTAGTATGACCAAAATGAATGAATATATAGTCATATAGTCCATACCTTGTATGGACTATCATCTTGCGTATATACTCTTTCTTGTCCCCCAATTGATGATACCCATAATGAAGTTAAAACATTGAAATGTTTTGAGCTCCTCAAATTTGATGAAACAAGTCATCAATATGGGGAAGAGGATACTTATTCATGATTACGACATTATTTAACTTATGATAATAAATGTAGAGTCACATTGATCCATATTTGTTTTTTGAAAAACTGAAAAGGTGTACTCCAAGGTGACACACATGGTCGAATGAATCCCTTATTAAGTTTCTCTTGGAGTTTATTCTCCATTTACTAAAACTCAATTGGGGATATTCTACTAGGAGTCTTTGAAATTGGTGTGAAAATAAGTATGACTTCTATCAAAAACCCAACTTTTAAATTTTGTTGCAAGGCTAGGAAACTGTACGAGGAACACATACAAAAATTATCAAACCATATGAATATCATCAATGCTAATTTTCTCCCCAACCATTTGAGATAAACAAGCCTTCTGAATGGGAATTAAGAACCATACACTGGATGTAATCTCCATAGGATGTTCATAAATACAGTCACATTTTTATATGATCATTGGTTTGTTTCAAATATAAAACATAAATTCCCTTAAATAAAAATTGATTTGGGATTTATATAGATAAATCCAATCCATTTCTATATGACATCAAATCTAACTAAATGAATAATGAAATGATTTTTCAAAATCAAATTCCCAGAAACATCAACTAGAGAGGAATAATGAAATTGAGATAAAATCATCATAACATTAAGGTATTTCACTATTAATTCCACATATAATCATTTGAGAGGAATCTTCATAACCTTTTAAAATTATTTAGATATGAAAATTTTGGTAGATTTATAATTAAATAAGACAATAATATTTCTAGCGTGGATGATAAGTGCACCTTTTACTATATCGTTATGACAACCCTCATCAGAAATGGTGATCGAATGAGATTCCACCCTGTGAATTAGTTTAAGATGTTGCTAACATCAATCATAATCACCAACCATTCGTTATGGGAACTGATTAATATAATGACCATCCTCCTTAAACATGAAGCACTAAAGTGTGGGAGGTCCATTCTGTGATGCTTTCCCTCTATCTTCATAATAAAGGAGATTCATACCACCAATTTTTCATTCATTTTCCTGATGGCTTACCCTTACAACTTAGAAACTTTATTAGAACCCATACGAAAATTCCATCAATGCTTATTTCTACACATAGAGAATAAATTAATGTGCATCTTCTTTTCTCCATTGTTTTTAGATTTTCATTTGAACTGTATATTCATTTTCTTATTAAAACCATGATATTAATTTATAACTCCAACATCTATTTCAGCATGGGTTACACAATGATAAATCTCTTCATAGATACTAATTTATCTTATGACCAACACCCTTCTAAGACTTGGATTTAATCCATTATAGAACCTATCAAGTTTACATTCGGGTTGGATGATAATACTAGAAGGCTGCCACACTGGTCTTGTGAAGTTAACCTAGTCAGTACTGAAGGATTCATTATCCGTTTTATTTAACTCAAGTAAATAATTTTCCATGTTCACATGAAGAACATGAGGAAATTACTTATTGAAGAATATGTTGAACTCATCCCAATCCATGGATTCAATTTCTTATTTATTCATAGTATTCTTGATTAGAGTCCACCACTAGTATTATGATCATTATAACTGACAAAAAACTAGAATGAATTCTTCATGAATTGAACATTGAAGGATGGAAAATATACTTTCATTGGTACTAATCCATTTTTCATCCAAAATTGGATTATAAGATCTAATTGAAGAAGGTGTGAATTGCCTCATGAAAGACTCAATAGAATGTTGTTCCCTTATTTGGTCATTTAGAAGTTTGGCATGATTTATAGATTAAGAAATCCAAGTGACCGTAACAATAAGGTTTATCATTAAATCTCCCATATCATTCATTTGATCAAGAGTAAAATCGTTTGATTTTCTATCACAATCACCATTAATGCAGTTTATTTGGGTTTCATCGATTGAATAAAACCAAAAAACATAGAGTAAGAAATAATTATCGTAGTGAGTAACCAAATAATCATGAATAATCACTTATAGGATGTCTAAACTATGAAACATTCTTTAATATATGAAAACTTAGGTTTATCCTAGGTTACTCATATTTAAACACTTCATTATCATTTATGAAGAGTTTATGAGTTCCCAAATCATATCCCCTGGGCAAGTTAAATGAGATGTGCATCAAGGCCCATTGTCATGGATTAGTTTCAGATTAATTCTAACTTAATGCAATGTTTTAGGGTTTTCCCCTATGTACATATTATATCGATCCACATCTACTTATAGTATCTTGACAAAGATGTATTTTTATGGAAACAATCTCTTTATCCATTATGAAAATTATAGAAAATTTTACTATAACTTTACTCACCCGTAGAATTATCCACATAAATTTCCTTTGGTTTCTCAATAAGGTATTCTCATACTAGTTTCTAGAGGTTAACAATTTTTTTTCTCTAATATCAACTATGGTGACCTGATATTAACATATATTAATCATTAATCATTTTTACAGAATACATAATACAATACTCAAATAGATGGACAAATAAATTATTTGTTTACTACCTTTGGAAATATAAAAACTGGCATATAAGTGAGATACATTATCTCCAACTGGATATTACATTACTATAACCATTCTTAGAAACATCATACATAATATATATTTATAACCTAGGGAAAGGAAACATAAAAATGGGTGAGCTCAGATACTCAGTAAGGGTAAATAAGGGAGATATGTTATCATAAACATGAGCATAATGGTAAGATAATGTGATCATAACATTAGAAGATTATACCCTACATATCAAAGATAATAAACATGAATCATGGAATAATGATTAAAATTTCATAATACATGAATCATAATGGAATATGAAGCATAGTCCATGAAATAATAACATTGGAATACGACAAAATATTGTGGACGAAACATAAACAGGTAAAATAATTACCTATAAGTGAAGGAACATTGTCAAAAATTATCATGTAACATAATTGGGACTACACCTACTAAGAGAGACACACCACCATCCCCAATTTCATTCCTTTCATTATAATGGATAAGGATTCACCATATTCTCATATTAGATAATGTTTCCCCATGTTCCAATAGAGGATCAAGCATGTCGACTTTTTTCCCATCGTTATCTCATGAGATATTAATATTTACCCAATTAATTGGATGGATATATAGTAACCACCCATCTCATAATGAAATATTACATACATGTTCCTCAAGATCATAAAAAATCATATCATGACTTATGAAATGAAATGGGTGTCATAAACATCTAATCATATTATAACCAATGGAAAAAGAGACAAGTTAAATAATTATTTCATAAAAGAATAACCCTTTAAAAGAAGCGAGTTTCATAATAATATAACCTATAAAAGATAAAATGGTTTCATAAACATATAACCCATTAAAATAAGTGGGTTTCATAAGCATAAAACCTATGAAAAAGAAACTAGTTCATAAACATCATACTATCAAAACATAAACCATTCAGAGAAATAATATTAATAGAACCTTTGGATAATTTCCCTAGAGAGAAATTAGTAACAACAAAAGATGTCATTTTAGAGTGAAAATAAATTTTAAATATAATATAGAAACACATCTTGAAGAAAATATAATTTCTTCTTTGAATTTTTTTTCAGACATAAAAATTTTTATTTGAAAATAGATTTGAAAAAATATAAAGGAATATTTCAAAACCATAAAAAAATTTAAAATATTTTATCATTTTATATTATATTAAAATATTATTTAAAAAAAGTGATTTTTTTTTAAAACTATGGTTTTTTAAATAAAATGTATTTCTAATCAAAAAGTGAAATGAGGTCAGGTTTTATTAAATATTTTTTTTATTATATTAAGTAACAAAGAGTGAAAAAATGGTACTAATACATGAATAAATCATGAATATCCATATGATAAGATAATTCATGAGTTTTTTGGAGATGTAGATGATAATATTTCATCAATTAAAGCAAAATTATAAATAACCCCAATAAATAAAGAGATTGTCTCAATAAACTCTTACGACTTAGTAACATTGAATCATACTCCCCGTTTAAGAAAATAAAATTAAATGAAGCTTAAAATATCATGAAAATAATTATATTAATTATATAACATGTCAAATGGTAGAATATACTCCTCATAATAGAATATATGTGCATAACAAAACATGTGACTCAAAGAAGAAAAATTGAGAGAAAACTACCTAGCTGATTTGGTAACATTCGAACTGTAAAACCACATGAAATACAGATAATAAAATTGATATTAAAATACACATAAATATATTTATAATTATAATATAATAAATTCATTCCTATTATATACACCACACAAAATAAATGAGTGTTGAATAAGTCTCACAGAAATAAAACTGAGATGTAAATTCCCTTACCATATGTATTGACTCTCTTAATACTCAGTAAAACCACTTTTATAATAAATATATGTCTGTTATAAATATAACATAGACCATATTCTTATATATAATACCATATATGAATTTATATTACTCACTTATTAATAATTATATTTTAATATTATGTTTCGGGTAATATTACCTTTTTTTCATACATGTTTTGACTTATTATTCTTGATGATCATACAAAGAAAATTATTTACTTATTTATAGAATGTAAAAATGAGATAAATATCATATATATTCCTTATGTAAAATTTTATAATAAAAAATAAAAGGTAGAAACAAAAAATTAAATACATCGTTCATGGAGAGGGTAAGTCATACGTATGTATGAACTTTGTTTCCATTATATTATCATTTTTCAAGAAAGAATGTAAATTAAATACATATATAAATATATATATATATAATTCAAGTAGAATTATTATTTCATATATATATAATATTTTTACTAGAACCACCCTTAACACATTACATGTAAAGTTTAATAAATCACGTTGCTTTGAGGAGGCGGTAGTCCACACGTCCACAAAAAATGTTTTCATATTTACAAAAAAAATTGAAAGAATGAATGTATTTTTATATATTAATTAAGGAATCTTAAATAAATCATAAATATAAAATAAAAATAGATATTACATAATTACTACTACTAATGAGATGTGGTAATAGAAAAATGAACAACATCGTTTCACGAGGCGGTAGTCCACCGTACACACGAATGGTAAGTACATTACAAATTAGATGGAAGTGTGTGTAAGTGTAGATAATAACCTTTGAATAAAAAAATATAATAATATTCATGATACTGAAGGTTTTATATAATAATTTTATAATAATATTAATGGTATTATAGACTCTAAAAGCTTTTATAATCACAATTTTTCTGACCATGAATCTAATTTTTCCTGGGTGAATCATTTTAATAAACCCTGGATTAAGCCTTTGAGGCTTAACCTTATTTGGAGCATTGTGCATAATAGATTACCTACTGAAACTAGTCTTCAAATCTGTGGCATTTCTCTTTGTTCTAAGTGTCGTTTGTGTAACCAACATAGGGAGGTTACTAATCATCTTTTTCTATCTTGTGCGACGGCCTCTGCTCTCTGTAATTACACCTCTGATCTTTTTAATTGTAGAAGACACATTGATGACTCAATTTCTTTATTCCTAATTAATTGCACTAGACAGGATGCTTCCATGCAGGTCAAAAATCCGTTTCTTTTAGCAGTGGCGGAGCTCCTGTTTGTTCTCTGGTATGTTAGAAATGATATCTTTCACAATAATCATTCTCTCAATCTTAATGCAGGAAAGTCCCGAATTATTATTGCGATTCATGAAGCGGCTTCAATTCAAAAGGACTGTTGCAACAACTCTGTTGGCGATTTTATGATCCTCTGACAGCTCCATGTTCCTGGCATTTTCCCAAACCCTAAACGATCCTTTCAAGTGTTCTGGAAATCACCAATGCCAGGATGGATCAAGGTGAATGTTGATGGTGCTTCCAAAGGCAACCCTGGCCCTGCCAGTTGTGGTGCTATCTTCAGAGACTCAGCTGGTCAATGTCAGGGATGCTTCTTTGTTGGTTGTGGTCACTCCTCATCCCTGGAGGCAGAAATGCTCGGCGTCATTCATGCTGTCGACTTTTCTCTTCAGAAAGGCTGGAGAAAGTTGTGGATTGAAAGTGATTAAACCACTATTATTCATGCAATCAGGAATGGCAACATTCATCTAGCCTGGTCTCTCACTGCTCGTTGGATGAACTGCCTTAATTTTCTCCATGGGTTTGACTATATAGCTACTCATGCCTACCACGAAGCAAATGCCGTTGCTGATGCTCTAGCCAACAAAGGGGTACATCAAGGCATGACTTGGATGGATGCTGTCCCTTCTGACATTTTATATCTTTTTGATAGAGACTGTAAAAAAATCCCATCCTTTCGCATTTTGTAATTTTTTTCTGCCTTTCAATAAATTATGCATTGGTCTTTGACCAAAGCATTACCTTTAAAAAAATGTTAACTCTTCTTTGGGTAACTCCTCTTCGTTTTCACAAAAGGGATTCCTTATTTGGATTTATTCCAAAAGGGTGTCTTATAAGAATAATGGAGGGGAGTTTTGAGGAGATTTATTTTTCTAGAATTTGGTTGATCCTATGGTCTTTAGAGGCGTGAATAAGTGGGATGGATAAACACCTTTTTTACAGTGGAGGACGAGTGACTTTCTTAAAAATATAAAGAGGTAAACACTATTGAGTGGTCTCCCTTAAACCATGCTCCTACAATAGTTTTCTAAATTTGAAAAAAGTGGTGAATTGGTGAAATTATGTCTAGATACTGAATTTTGGACAATTTTTAGGTAATTTTGGGCCTTATGATTAAGGTTTAATCCTTTTTTAAGTTAGTTTTTCTCTTAATTACTATAATTATTTTTAATCACATTTACTAATATTTTTTTCTAAAAAACATAGTTGACATGACTAGAAATTATAAATTATTATGATTCAATTTATCAATTCCATTTTTCAAAATTCCAAACACATTAGTGGAATAAATTAATTTAAATTTAATCATGCAAATGTGTTAAAATAATTGGGTTTTTAAGCAAAAATGTTTAAAAGATTGAAATGTTTTTATATCCAATTAAAATATGAAATTGGTTAAAATAAACTAAATTATATTAATTGATGTAAATTGATCTAATTAATATTTAAATCCAATTAAATATATAATTTCTACCTACAAATTATTTAGATGAAAAATATATTTTTAATTAAAATTCAGTATTTTCACTATTCATAAAAAATGGTGTTTTTCTAAAAATCCAAAAAATTCACCCTAAGATAATTTTGAAATTATAATTTCAAAAATGATTTTTTTACCAAATTAAATTTCTAAAAATGTATAAAATTAGTTTTATTATTTTTCTCAGGAGGATATAAAATACGGTTCATTTGAAAAACTAGTGTTTTTAAATATATAAAGACTTTACAAAAAATTAAATATTTTATTATCAATATGTTTTTATTTATATAAAAAAATATAAATAATTTTCAAAAATTAGTTATTACTATTCATATTACTGTTTTTGATGACTAGGTTATAACTATCACATTTAAATAATTATAATAATTAAATGTTGTTTCGTAGAAACTCATTGTTGTAGGTAACACAAGCCGAGTAGGTGTTTTATGTAAGGCAAGATTAACAAGTTATAGTTCATAATGACAGATTATCATGGTTTAGTATGTAATTCAACACATCAAAGGAAATTAATTTATATTAAAAAAAGGTGTATAAAAACTCAAGGTTTTACAACTATACCTAAACGATCTCAAATCTTACATTCCTAAAGATATGTTTAGGTAATATGAATACATATAAGTCATGGAATAATAAAACACTCACACTATTATTTCAAAGTAAGGGATACTTATAAAATCTACTCAAAGCGGATCATCACTCCTATTTTTATTAAAGCATCACATTTTTGAGAAGGCATAAATCATACTTCCACCTTTATAATCAACTCATCTCAAAACTCTATGGGACACATCTAAGAAATTTTTGGTTTTCTCCTATAATTAATTAACAAACTAATCCTCCCTTGTATTTCGAACCTGTCCCCTACTAGAACCACCCATTATTTCACATTATAAATAATTTATTAATCCCCATGCCTAGCTAGATATATAATCATATCCCTCATTAGTATTTTCTTTATGAAACAAATAACATACATATATTTTCCCATATTTAATGGAAATAATAATCATGGGATAATCGTTCTCTTGGGTTACCCTTGTACATCACAACACAATTTATGAAATTATTTGAAAGCTCCATGAAAAAAAACTATGGAACATGGGTCACAAATACCTTAAGTCACATATCAATGATTCTAGGCTCTCTCCCCTATTCTATAGGTCCCATCCAACATAGGCATAACTTGGAGTGAAAATATGTAATTGTTATCAAATACCAATAGAAAAATCACATGATAAAACAATGACTCTAGGGTACTAATCCACACATAAAACCACATACCATGTCATGAACCAACTCGGGTCAACGTTGAACCTGTCACCCGAGCTGATCTGTAATAAGGCCTGAACGACATTCTTGATCCCCACGGGCCGACAACTAGTGTTGGGAATCAAGATTAAACATATGGTAATGGGTTTTACCATGAACAAAAGATAAAAAAATAAATAAAAATCAAACTGAACTATTAAAATAACTGGTCACATAGGAAAAACATATAAATTTTTACACATACATCCATATAACCTCATGGGTCACCCAAAACATCGAAAAATATCACTCTAAGAGCAATGTGAAACTAGGAGTACCTGAAACTTGAAATATTGAGTAGGCATGATTAATGAGATGCTCTTTAGTAATTCCATAATAAACCACACTCTATTCCCCACCTCTAAAATCAAATTCTTTCTTTCTAGTTTGAAAATAGAATATATAAAAATTATGTTTTCAACTCTTCTATCAAAACAGGTTATAAGCTTTTACTTTTAAGAAACCCCTTTTTTCGTTTCATTTTTACAAATCAATGTCCAAAATATATAAGTCATTGCCATGAATTTATTTAATATCCAACGAGTACCAAAACATGTATTTTAATATAAAAAGAGAAGTAAAAGTGTCATGAGATTGAATAACCAAAATTTTCACAAAAGGAAGCAGGAACAAACAAGTATGAAACCATGGGAATTTCACAGTCCTCTATAGAGAAGTACCTAGATGTACTAGGTTTGGAACCACCTGCTAGTGTTTGGTGAAGCTCTTAAGTCAATAACCAACTAGTCTCCCTCAACCAAAAAATCCAATGACATAGCCCACATGGCCTCTCAGTAAATCCAGGGGGTACCAACCCATCTAATCGGGGCTGGTAAGAAATATCACTCAATCCTCTACAAGATTCTTAGTAACCCATGATGGTGATATACTATATAAGTGGGAGGCCATCACACACATGACTCATCTTACCTACTTCCACTGCACTTGCCTACCCCCAACATAGACAATACCTATATGATAACCCATATAGGTAAATCCCTAATATGTGTGCCCATCATAAAACAAACAAATCATAAGTGCCAATCAGGCCATCACATCACATTAATTTTTGAACCATTTCACAAATAAATTTAAGTTTCTAATGCATCGTTCACACATTTAAAACCAAATTTCACTTCCAAAATGAAGTAATGTGACAACCAGGTTTTTAATACCATCATTCAAATATACAAAAAAAATATTCCAAACTATTTCAAGAACAATGTGGAACACCACTTTCACAAACACTTTTCCATATAGGATTTTACATTTTCAAATATAATTCCATTTTCAATATTTTTCTAAAAAACATAAATGAAAATTCAAAAAAAACCCAAGATTCCTAATGGGCTTTTGTAACATTTTTAAATCAACCATCCTTTATAAAGTACCAAATGGGAAGAGTTTTTAGGAGCATACTCAGAAATAATTTTCATGTTACCCAATGAACTAACATGCCATTAAGGGATCAAAGAACATTATTTAAGAGTTCCATATTCATTTTAAGGCACACCCATGTACAAAATTTGTGCACTCGTGGATGCGTTAATATCTAATAGAGCATTCAAAACATTTGAGAAACACCCCAAACTATTCAAGGTTCCAAAAAAGCTAATTATTACATAACACATTTAAAAAAATCCTTTAAGATCCAAAAAATTATAATTCAAAAGTTTGGAATCATCTAGTAAACTATTCTAAATCACTTAGAATAGTTAATATTTAACAGAAACATACAACTAGACTTAGAAAATTTATAAAAACAATTGGGAACCAAATCCAAGAGGCACAATAAATTTTTACCAAACCCCTATATATGAATATATGTATATATATATGTTTACCAAATAAATATAAAAGAAAATTTTAAAGTTCTAAGCAATCTGGGAATTAAATATTATATGCGCGTGCATAGGGAACCTACCTCAACAAGGTAGCAGACCACGCCGAAAAACTTCGATGCTTGAAAAACTAGGCCACAACCACTCACAACCATACCACACTCACACACACACATACACACACACACACACACACACACACACACACACACACACACACACAAATATATATATATCCATATTCCAATGCATGTATTACCTGTTCTATGAGGGAATATGTACATCGTGGACATATATATATATGTTACATATATACATACCTTAAGTATATGCTTTTGTGCCCTTTATCATTGACCAAAACTCACTATAACATCGAAATAATCCCAAAATTAATGCAGAAAAGACCAACACACCTCTAATTAATTTACTATGGACTCATATATCACATTAGACCAAAAATTGGAGGGTACAAAACCAAGAAATAAGAATAATACCTCACCTCAGACGAGGAAGGTGAACCGAAACAACCTGAACCACCTCACCTTTAGTGGCGGTTGATCAAGACCATAATAATAGGTCTTGGGGGACCATTTAGACAACCCTAAAGCACAATAAAATCGAAAATCATATTACACATAAAATCCAAGGTTTGTTCAAATCCATACTGGGTGACGGGGAAGCCAAATTGTGGACAAAAACAGAAGAAGAGGGAGAAGAGGGGTTTATCTCATTGACTCGGTGAGAAATCAAACAAAATCCAGACAAAATCGCGTATTGGAGGAGACATTGTGGAGGGGGTCATGCGTTACATGATCTTGGCCACAGGGTTTATCGTGTTGCAAGATGGTGTGCCATGTAGGGGGTTTTGGCCTAGATGGGTGCATCCTTAGAGAGATTTTTCAAGGAGGGATCATGTGACCATGGAGGAGTATAGGGGGAGTTCCATCATGTATCGAAGAAGAAGGGGAGGAAGAGTAGTGTAATGCAGGGATAAGGGGAGAAAAAAATATAGAAAAAGGTTAATATATTAAAAACCAAACTTAATAATAATAATAATAATATCAATAATAAAAATATTCACTATCATTATTATTTTTAAAAATCTTTCATAAATTTTATTTTATTTATATATATTATTTTTATTTTATTTTATTTTAATTTTGAACATGGGTAGCCTACATAGTTTACTACCAGGCACACACATGGTTGAGAAAACCACGCTCCAACCATGGAAAATGTAACTAACCGATGATGGACTCTCACACATGGTTTTAATATAGTTATTATTAACCATTTTCAATAGATTCACTGGACCACACTTTGCTTGAATATTTTAAAATTCAACCAAGACTAGACCAAAAACAAAAGTGAGGATAAAAATAACTAAAATAATTAAAATAATTACTTTTTTGAGGTCGGTGTGTGACATACCAGACTACCCATTAGAGGATCATGGTCCCATCAACATTTATATAAAAAATATCTCTATAAGAAGAGGTATATTAGAAAAATCATAACCATCTAGTTAAGTAAAGTAAAATTCCACCAATAATTTATTTAGGAAAACACAAAATATGTTATTGTAGACACATAAGATAACCAAAACCTTTTTTCTTTTCAATATATAGTATCCTAAACAAATATAAGATGGATCATTTCATGTGAAACTATATTCTTAATATAATTAAAAAACACCCACACCTTTTTCTACCTCAAGATAATATACAAACTAATAAATAAATATTATATAAAGCCTTGTCTTAAAAAATAATAAACTCAAATATAACATTAGAATGATTGAAATAAATATTTATACCCTGGAAACATGGAAATTAACTCCTGAAAATGCTATCCAAGAAGATATATAGTGTCTACCCTAAATTTGACAAATCCTATATCAATCATAAAAATAATAAAATCATAAAAAGGGAATCAAAGATCTAGAAACACTTTGTAACATCCTGGAATAGCTCACTCAACCTTAAATAAACCAAATAATCACATCAACTTAGATTAAAATCCAGGAAAACACAAAATTATTGACTAGTAAAGAGGGTTATTAGTGATACCCTGGGAAGATTATATCCTCAGATTAGAGTAACAAAACATTATAAAAAATAAAATGAAATCACACGTAACATTTATAAATAGGTAAAGGAAGAATAACAGTGGTAATAACATATGCCACCCATATCAAAATAAAAAAATAAATGTTACCATAACCTAGTTCCATGTCCCATCCTAATTATTTCCCCAAAATTTGGCCAACCTATATTTCCTAACCAAAAATCCACAGGCCTTTTTCTTACATATTCCTGCAAAAACTTGATCTTCTTAGAAGATAATGTCGCATGGTTTCTTAATAAAGGTGTGTGTACAAACTAATTTTACAACACCAATGGTTTTTTTAACATAACGTATATAAATAATGTTTTTATAAAGTTATATCCTCATAAAACTTAATTAAAAAATGTAAATATATTACCTATCATGATCATGGATGTTAATCAAGTTATAACACCCTGAGTTATTGTAAACATTTTTCTCTAAATAAATTAATTTTATTTTATGTTGTACGTTGCATGCCAAACTATGTCAAACTTTCATTACATGCAACACCAACTTGTCTTTCATTACACACAACATTAAGTATCTAGGAATCATAATTTTATAGTAATAATTATTTAAATGAGTTAGTTATAACATAGTCATTAAACATACAAATATAAATATAAATAAATATTTTTTAAAATATTTTTTATAAAATTTATATATAAATAAAATATATTAACAATAAAACATGTAATACTAGTAAATTTTTAATATGATTGAAAATACTACATTCTTGAATGAAATTATTTTTTATGTCCTTTTTTTGCAAAATAATAATAAAAAATTTAAATAATTTTAAAAATTAAATTTGAAAAAACAGGAATCATTTTTTTGTTCAAAATTTCAAAATTAACTTAGCGTAAGCTTTATGTATATTTCCAAAAATCATCTTTTTGGTTGAATTGTGAGAAGCATAAAATTTTAATTCAAAACTGATTTTTCATATAATGTATTTATATAGTTAAATAATGTTTTAATGTGGTTTTAAATTGTAATAATATTAATTTTAAATAAATTAATATAATTTAGTTCATTAGAACCAATTTTACATTGAAATTGGAAATCAAACCATTCCAAAATTTTAAGCATTTTTTCTAAAATATTTGTTGTTGTGAGACGTCTATGGGATTAATTTTTAATTAATTTCTAACACTTATATGATTATAATTTAGAAAAATGGATTCCATATTTTGAATCAAAATAATTTTTAAATTATAATACTTCTAACATAGTTTTTGACAAAAATAATTAGTGAAATTGATTAAAATTAATTACAGTGATTAAGAGAAAAAATAGCTTAATAAAGGACTAAACCTTAATCTTAAAGGCCAAAACAGCCTATAAAATTTTCCAAAAGACACTTTTTATTCCTATTTTGAAACTATAATCCATTTTATTAGATTTTAACAATTATTTTATCCACTTTTTAAAGAAAAAACATCTGTGGAATTCCATTTTTATAAATTTACAAGAATACCACTCCTCCTCCACTATAAAAAGGCATTCACCCCTTCCACTTCATCACACCTCTCAACAAACTTTGTATCGAACAATAAATATTAAAATATATCATAAAAAAATCACCCTAAACTAGTAATCCTTTACATGGGAATAAATCTATACCAGAAATCCCTTTGGTGAAAACTAATAAGAGTTACCCAAATAAGAAGTAACATCCTCAGTCCAACTCCTTTGTTTTAATTTCATTATCCACCACCTAAAATAATATTATTCCATGAAATTATGATAAAATAAGTACCCTAAATATATTTATATATTTTTATTATAATTGTTTTACCTAAAATTACATCCACTTCTATCTAATGTGTAACAAACTTATTGTTCTTGTGTACGACACACTACTACCTTACAAGATGATGCTGTTTATTTTTCATTTACCACATCTCATGGTCATTATTTATAATATATATATTTTATATGATATATATATGATATATATGATATTTATGATGTATAATTATTGTTATATTATTATATAAAATATACCTTCATGGTTCCCATTTTGTGTAAATATGTTAATTTCATTTGGGAAGGTGTAGACTACCGTCTCCTCAAAAAAATGTGATTTGTTCACACCTCACAAAGAATGTAATAAGTATGTATTTAGTTAAAAATTTAAATTATATATATGATATAATATTTTTTTCATTAATGATGATACATATACACATATATTTAAATTATAGAATTTCATTCAATATGACTATTAAACAGAAACAACGTTCATGCGTACGTACGGCATAGAGTCTCCATGAACAATGTATTCCATTTAATATTTTTATATTTTATATAATATTATAAATACATATATAGTTAATATATATGAATTTTATATCATGGTTTAAATTTTGAAATAGTGATATAAGTATGAGAGAAAAAAATATAACAAAATAAGACACATGTAAGAAAAACAAAGTCGATATTACCCAAAGTGTAACCTTAACATGGAATTCTTAACAAGAGAGTAATATAAATCCACAATAAAACAATATATGGTATTATATATAAGAATATTTTTCTTTAATTTATGAATAATAAACTTATATTTATTATAGAAGAGGTTTGTATGAGTATGATGAGATTCAAGGAAAAATGTAAAGGGATTTCTCATCTCATTTTTATTTCTATGATATTTTGGTCTTATTCACCACTCATTTATTTTTTTATTCTGTATATACTAACCCTTAATATATTTCATAATTATTATCCTTAAATTTATGTGAATTTACATATCCATTTTATGATCTATCATTTATGGTATTTATGTTTCAATAGTTAGAAAATCGGTAAAGTAGATTTGTCTCAATTTTCCTTCTTTGAGACACACACAATGAATTAAAAAAACCATGTTTTCAAAAATGTTTTCAAAATATTTTCAAAGATGATATTTTAATCTCATTTTCATGGAAAAAGGATTTTATTTTTAAAAGGTTTTGAAGTATTCCTTTATTATTTTTCAAATTATCTTCAATTAAATAGTTTTAAAAACATTTTAAATATTTCATTATAAGTTTTCAAAAAAGTTTTCAATGGAAAAGGATTTAATTTTTTTTTCAAATCCTAATTTATAATTTTTCATGTTTTTTTAAGAAAATGGTTTTAACAAGTTCTTATGGTTTAAAAATAATTTCCTAAAAAAGAGAGGATTGTTTCCCCAAGAAATGTCTTTAAATGATATTTCAAAATAATTCTCCATTTAAGATGATATCCATTGGAGTTACTCATGAATGCCAGAGGAAATGATAAAAATAACTCCTTTCATATTCTTTCATTAATGGTTTATTTTTTCATGTAATGATGTTTATAAAATAAATATATCTTCTATGGGTTATTTTCTTTTGAAACTCGCTTATTTTTAGGTTAATGTTTTGATGAAAAGATCATGAGTCATATATCTTTTCCATAAGTAATGATATGATGAAATATTTATGATAACCATTTTATTTCATGGGTTATGATATGATTTTTATGAAACCCATCTATTTTTATGGGTCATTATATGATGCAATTTTTATAATCTTGTTTCACATGTATGTATTTTTTTATTATGTGATGGGTGGAGACTATATCTCCCTCCAATACATTGGGTAAAGATTTATATATGATGAGATGATTATGGGATTCAAGTTGATGGGATTAATTCACTATGGGAATATAGAGAAACCTCATACAATATGGGCTTATGGGGAAGCTCGATCCACTACGGGAAGATGGGGAAACATGATCGACTATGGGATGTTGGGAAAACCCAATCCACTATGGGAATATGGGTAAACCCGATCCACTATTGGTATATTGGAAAAACTAATACACTATGGGAAGATGGTGAAACCTGATCCACAATGGGAAGATGGGGAAACCTAACCCACTATGGGAAGATGGAGAAAATTGATCCCTTATATGTGTAGGATTGTCATTGGGGATGATGGTGTGTCTTGGATAGTAGGTTTAGTCCCCATGAAGTTCCACAAAAATTTATAGAAGTGAATCTTGAATTATAGTGAATGATATTACATGATTATGTGTATATCAAAATTATATGTCTTATTACTATTTTATTCTTTCATATAATATCCTCTTGATCTCCTTATTATTCAGGTCTTATGAATTACCAATATTTAATTAATGATTTATGTTTATGATCTTTTATATGATGGGTATGATCCTTAAATGTTATGACCACATTATCATACCATTATGATCATGTTTATTCTTACATATATTCCTTGTTTACCCTTACAAAGCATCTAATATCACCCCTTTTTATTTTTCCTTTCCCCAGGGTTATGAAGATATGTATTATGTCTGATGTGTATATGAAGGGTTCTAGTCATGGAAAACCTAGTGGAAGATTATATTGTTCACTTATTTACAAGTGTATATGATTCCATATTTCCAAAGGCTCTAAGATAATATAGTCTTTGAGTGTCTTTTTGTGTAATTTATTATGTATTCCACCAAATTGATGGAATTTTAATATATGAAAAATGAGGTTCTCTATAGTTGTTATTTGAGAAAATTTTTAGTTAAAAATTGAAAACTAGGATGAGATAACCATAGTGAGAACTCTATAGACATGTCTATGGATAAGTATAAGGATAAATAAATGTATAAGAAAATGTACTGGAATTTTGGTAAAGGATGGAGGAAGTGATTTCCTAGAAATACATCCAAGTATAGATACTACAAGTGTATGTGGTTCTGCTATAGATGTACGTAGGAGTGACGACTCTAACATGGTGCACCAGACCTAATTCTAGTGTAACTTGGTACATGAAAACTAGCCATATTGCACACCTGGTATGACACTCCCTAGGGATATTCTTAGGGAATTAACAAAACAATCATGAACCACCATGAAGGATTTAAAAATAAGTTGTTTATGAATAACCTAGGATAAAACTTGGGTGTCATATATTAAATAAGGTTTCAAAATTTATACATCCTATAAATGGGTTTTCACGATTATGTTGTTCCTATATATGAGCCTTCATTTATGATCTATGTGTGGAAATAAGAATGTATTTAAATATATTATGGGGTATAATAAGTGTTTTAAGTGTGGAAGGGAAGGCCATCGGGTAATTGATTATTGAAATGATGGGAATAAGTTGTCAAATGATGAAAATAAAGGAAAAACTACATCGAATACACCTACCACACTTCAATTCATCAAGTGTAAGGAAGACATGAATTATGATAACTAGTGCCCAAATCCAAGGGTTGGTGATAATAATCGACATCTAAAACCTATTAAACTGAGGGAAAAGAGGAAATCTCATTCAATAACTATTTTTTATGAGGGGTGTTATAAAGATGTGGTGAAAGGTGCACTTACAATCCACACAATAACTGTTAATGAAATATTTGATTATAGATCTACCAACCCTTTCATATATAAATAATAATCTATGAGTATTGATATTTCTACTAGAAAATTAGAGGTGGAATTATCATTGAAATACCTTGATGTTATTATGATTTTATCTCAAGTACATGATTCTTCTCCAGTTGGTGTTTGTGGTTATGTACATCCTCCAAATCTTGTAACTCCTACTTTGGTTAAATTTTATGTCATATTAGGAATGGATTGTGCATATCTTCATAAAACCTGCATCAATTTTTGTGGGAGGGAATTTATGTTTGATATTTCAAACCAAATTATTATTTTCTATCAATGTGATGATAAGTATGAACTTCCTATGGATATTTAATCCTGTTTATGGGTCTTAATTTCCTTTAAGAAGGCATGTTTGTCTCAAATATTTAGGGATAAACTTAACATCGATGATATTCCTACTGTTTATTAATTTGTGGATGTGTTCCCAGATAAATTTCCTAGCCTTCCACTAAAACAGTTAAGTTTATTTCTCAATATAACACCTCCATGGTAACACACCAATTTTGAAGACTCCCTATAGAATTGAATCAATTGAGTTGTAGGAATTGAAAAAAAATTACATGAAAACCTTGATAAGGGATTAATTAGTCCAGGTGTGTCACCTTGGGGAGATCCAATTTTGTTTTTGAAAAATAAAGATGGATCAATGTGACCCTGCATTGATTATTGAGAGTCGAATATGATCATGATCAAGAATAAGTATCCTATTCCCCATATTTATGACTTGTTTGATAAACTACACATGGCTCAATAATTTTATGAGATTTAGATATATTCTTGATATCATTAATTATTGGAAAATAAAGAGAATATACCCAAGAGGAAATTATATACAAGGTAAGGAAACTATGAATATATAGTGATTCTTTTTGGTCATATTAATTCCCCTAAAATCATAATGGATTTGATTAATAGAGTCATTAGATATTACCTCAATCAGTTTGTGTTAGTCTTTATAGATGATATTCTTATATATTCAATGATCAAGGAAGGTCATGAATAAAAATTGACAATTAAACTAAAACCATAAGTAAGGATATACTATATTAAAAATTTATAAACTGTGAATTTTGGTTGAAAAAGTTTTCATTTTTGTGGTATATTATCTCAATATACTATATAGTAGTGGAACCATCAATGATGGAGTATATTGAATGTAAGACTATAGAAACCATTGGGACTGAGATCTATAGATTTCTTGGTTTAGCCCAATATTATTAATGGTTTTTGGATAATTTCTCATGACTATGAAATCCTCTGACCAAGTTAACTCAAAACCAAGTTCCTCTAGATAGAATAATGTGAGGATAATTTAAAGGAACTAAAGAGAAGGTTGATTAATGCAGTTGTTCTTACATTAAACTATAGTATAGAAGGGTTTATATTCTATAGTGATGAATCGAAGAAGTGATTGGGATGTGTTATTATGAAAAATAAAATAGTTATCATGTATTCCTCATGACAGTAGAAGATCTACGAGCAATATTTCCCAATCCATGATTTGGAGTTAGCCGCGTTAATTTTTTACATTAAATTTATGGAGGCATTGTCTTTATGAAAAATGTGTGGTATATATACCTATCATAAATGTATAAAATATATATTCACACAAAAAGAGTTGAACATGTTCCAAAGAAGTTGGTTAGAGAGGATAAAAGGTTATGATTTCTCAATACATAATCACCTTGGGAAAGAGAACAAGTTGGCTGATGCTTTGAGCTGAATGAAGCATATCAGATTATCCATGATGAGGATCACAAAAGATCTAATATCTCAGGATTTTCAATGTAACATCCCCAAATGATAAAGGGTTAAATGGATAAATGATATGACTCATGTCAACAAGGTGCACCTTCCTTTTCGGGATCCTAACTGGTTAGAACTCAACAGTTAAGCGTTATTGGCTTGGAGTAGTAATCAGGATGGGTGACCTTCTGGGAAGTTTTCTAGGGTGTGTGTGAGTGAGGACAAAGCACACTGGAAAGGACAAGTGTTGGCCTGTGGGGACTTTCATTAGTCAGATGACCCATTCAGGCATATGGGTGGACCCTGGGGTGGGTCCCACGTGTCTGTGGGGAAACTGGGGGTACCTGGTAGGCCAGGACCCAACGACCATGTTAAGGCGGGGTGTCTGTGCTGTCACCGAGACCCGGTTGTCACATTCAAAGTATGGATATAGGAATATTTAAGGGAAAAAACTTATCTTTTTATATTGAATGTTCATCCCTATATCCTAGTAAAGATCAAAGAGCTGTAGAAGGATGATGTATAGCTACTAAAAGATGATTAATAATGTATTTGAGTTTAACCTTTATCACAAAGGAATGATAAGGTTCTGAAACAAGGTACATGTTTCATCAATAAAAGATTTGAAGAAAGATATGTTATTGGAAGCTCATATCTCTTCATTATCCATTCATATTGGATGTATAAATATGTATAGAGACATGAAGTAATAATTATGGTGGGATGGAATTAAGAGGTCTATCACATAGTTTGTATCTTGGTGCTTGGTATGCCAACAAGTTAAGGATGAAAGAAAAAATTATAAGGGTATGTCGCAAACATAACCTATACTGGAATGGAAATTAAAGAACATTACTATGGATTTTTCATTGGACTCCCGACCCTATAATGGGTTTAATGCTATATGGGTGATAGTCAATCATCTTACTAAGTCAGCACACTTCATCACTATCAAAGAAGACTTATCCCTAGATAAAATTTCCATGATATACATTAAAGAAGTGGTAAGGTTGAATGGAGTACCACATTCTATTATATCTGATTTGGGTATGAGGTTTTCCTCGATCTTTTGATTAACTCTTCAATAAGAACTTCATATAGAATTGAGTTTCAGAACTATTTATCCCCCTAATAAATATGGTCAGTCTAAAAGAACAAATAAAACACTAGATTATATGTTGAGATATTGTTCTTTGGATTTCAAAGGTTGTTGGGATCAACACCTTCCTCTTTTTTTTTCTTACAATAATATATTTCACTCAATAATTAATATGAATCTTTATAAATCCCTCTATGGGATGAAATATAGAGCTCCAATTTTCTAGGATAAATATGGAGAATCAAAGCTTTTGGGACCTGATATAGCTAACAAAATGGACAAGAAGGTTAGAGCCATTCCGAAGCATATCAAGGTGGATCAAAGTTGAAATAAAATTCATGCTGATAACTAATGGTGTGATCTAGAATTTTAAGTTGGTGATAAGGTGTTTCTATGAATCTCTCCCTGAAAGAAGGTTATGAGGTTCAGTAAGAAATGGAATCTAATACTTAAGTATATCAGTCCCTTTGAAATTATTGATCGTATTAGGATGGTAGCATATCACTCAATAGATTCTCTAAATATATATCAATTTCATGATATATTCTATGTATCTATGATAAGGAAGTACATTATTGACCTTTCATAGGTATTTAACTCATAGGTCATACCGCTAGAGAATGATCTTTCATACGAGGAATAACCAGTTGAAATATTAGATTTTAAAGAAAATTTCTATGAAACAAGACCACTCACATAGTCCATTATTAGTGGAGAAATAACAAGTTATAAGAAGATACATGAGACCTTTAGGATACGATGAGGACAAAATATCCTAATTTTTTTGTATCAGTATGATGAATTTTGATGGAAAAATTCATTTTAGGGGGAGTATAATGTAACACCTTGAGGTTTTGTAAAAAAAAATTCAAATAAATTATTTTTCTTTGATTTTGTGCATTCCACACTACATTAAGTCAACCTTTCATTACATATAACACTAAATTGTCCTGTGTTACATGCAACACAATGCTTCTATGAAACATAATTTTATTATTATAATTATTTAAATAAGATAGTTATATCCTTGATATTAAAATTAGTAATATTAATGCTAATAACTATTTTGGAAAATTTTATTTATAATAGTTTTATATTTATAAAACATATTGATAATAAAAAATGTAATATTGGTTAAGTATTTATATGTTTGAAAATACTATTTTCTTGAATGAACATATTTTTATGCCCTTACATGAACAATAATAAAATTAATTTTATAAACTTTTAAGAAATTTAATTTGAAAAAATAAAATTAATTTTTTAATTCATAACAAATAAAATATCCTAGGGTGAAATATATGTATTTTTCTGAAAAACATCATTTTTGGATGAAAAATAAAAAACACCAAATTTTAATTAAAATGTTGTTTTCCATATGCTTTATTTATATAGATAAATTATGTTTAAATATGGTTTTAAATTTTAATGGGATTGATTTAAAATCAATTAATCCATTTTTTTCCATTAGAAAAAATTTCACATAGAAATTGGATATCGAAACATTCCAAACTTTTAAAACCTTTTTCTAAAAAACCTGTTATCACAACACATCTGTTGGATTAATTTTAAATTAGTTTTTTCCACTTATATGATTATTATTTAGAGAAAAAGATTTCATATTTAGAATAATAATAATTAAAAATATCTAATAAGGTAAAACTAGTTCTTTACAGAAAATATTATTGAATGGGATTATAATTAATTACATGGATTAAGAGAAAAATAGCTTAATAAAAGACTAAACCAAAATTTTAAATCCCAAAAAGATTTAAAAACTTGAGAAAAATATTCGATGATAATATTTCGATAATTTATACCCTTTTATAATATTTGGAAGACTATTGGAGCCACTTTTCAAATAAAAAACAAGGGTTTAATTCTTTTTTTTAAAATTTGCAAGAATATCACTCATCCTTTAATATAAAAAGGAACTTACCCCTTGAGCTTCATCACACCTCCCGGGACACTTTTGATCGAAGAATATATAAACAAAATCTCCATAAAATCCCTACACTAGCCCGATAACCCTCACCTTGGGTATAAATCCATCTAAATAATAGATTTGGTGTAAACCAAAAGGAGTTACCCGAATTAGAGGTAATATCCTCCCCCAAGCTCCATTATTTTATTTTAATTTTCCTCCTCCTAAAACATTATTAATCCATAGTTGAATGATAAATTCTGTATCCTAAATATACTTATATATTTTAAATATATTTTTGTTTACCTAGACACACACACACTTCCATATAATGGATAAAGAACTTACCATTATTGTGTACAGTGCACAACCACCTCGCGAGATGATGCTATTTTTTCCTTTTCAAGCTCTCATGGTTGGGAATAATGATGAAAAATATATTTTATATGATATATATGATATTTATTACGTATATATTCTTAATTAATTATTATATAGCACAAAATTATATGGTTTTCATTTTTTTTAAATATGATAATTTCATTTGGGGATGTTTGTACCACCGCCTCTTTAAAGCGATTCGATTCTTTCACACTTTACGTGGAAGATATTAAAAATGTTTTTAGTGAATTTATATGATATCATAATTATAACTTAATTATTATATATATATATATATGTACATATATTTCATTTACTTTGTAACACCCCAAGATTCCACGATACACTTCTCTTTCAATAATGCTATAGCTTGCATTGTATGCTAGTTTGAGATTCTAACACACCGCGACCAATCAAAATAACCGTTATGAATAGTAATACCCACTTTTTGAAATTTTATAAATTTTATATTTCAAAATTGACTTCATTTTTGGATTAGGAATATATAAATTAGACTATGTTGAACTTTTGGTATTTTTCTGAGAACTTCTAATTTTTGATGAATAGTGAAAAATACATAAAAACAACTTTTTTAATCAAAATAATTTATAGTGATAAATTATAAGTTTTAGTGGTTTTAATGTAAAATTATTATATATTTTAACTATTTTATCCAATGGTGGTCATTATAATTAATTTCACTTTGAAATTGGACATAAACAATTGTCAATCTTTTGATATATATTGTTTCTGAAAAACACTCTATTTGTTGTGACAGTGGGAATTAATTATTAAATTAATTAATTAAACTTATATGTTCTTAATTTTTTAAAATATAAATCATTATTGAATTAGTAATATCAAATAAAGCTTAGGTTTAATTTTTGGTATTGTTCTGAATAACTTCAATTTTTGATGAATAGTGAAACCACTAAGTGGTAGTTAAAAAACTAATTTCTTGTTTAAATGAAACTTTACTGCTTCTACAAATTTAATTTACAGAATTTGACATAAATAATTTTCATTAGTAAGTAAAATTTGGTTAAATGAGATGAAAATAATTTTTGGTGAATAGTAACTTTTAATTTTTATTAATCACAATTAAAGGTAATTAGTGAAATTTAAGGTAAACATATTGTTATAATAATATGAAATTACCTTTACACTTGTCCTACCATTATTGGATGACTCATGGCAGACCAAGAAAATCCATGGGTCAACTTGGGGACCCCATGGAGCCACATGGGTAAGAAAATGACATTAATAACTTTTTATTTAAAGTAAAAATATAATTGTCACAAACATGTGTTGTTTTACTAAAAAAATTATTACATGGGGTTATATAAGTTAACATTTAGAATATAAATTTTAATTGGAAAGATAAAAATATTTCCTACATCATGGTTATTTTTTTATAATTTTTAGACATTAAATAAATTAAATATTTTATGACACCAGGATGATGTAGCGATTACCTCATTAATTAACGATTTAAATAAAATGAAAAGATAATGTAAAATCTAAGACTTACACTTGCCAAAAACCTATTGGATGAGTATATTTCGAACCATTATCACCTTATCCTTGAAATATATAATTTTGGGACCTTTAAAATCCGAAACTCATTATATAATAATATAACATTTCATGACTTTCCAAGAGTGCCCCTCCTCTCCTCTTATAAAAGGCCCCCACCTCTACCACCTTATTCACAACTTCAAAGCCATTTTTTCTCGGCCAACCTCTGCCCAAATACTCTATCAACTTACCTCTATTACTCCTAGAATCTTCCCTTTGGGCAAAAGTCTTCCCAAGGATGCCTTTGTCTCAAATCAAAAAGAGTTACCCGATTTTAAAGTAATGTCTTCTCTTATGTTCTTTTGTTTTATTTTGCTTCTCCAACCCCTTAAAATATTTATATTCAATTATTTTGTAATAAAACCAGTATATTAAATATACTAGGATGTTTTTATGAGAAGTATTTGAGTTACACTTACACAATCCTTCATCTAATGGTTAAAGAACAAACTGTTTCAGTGGGTGGCGAATTACTGCCTCATGAAACGATGATTGTTCAGTCTTCTTTTAACACCTTTCATGGTGGACATTAAGATGTAACTATATTTATTTTTGATAATTTTTTTATTATATCAATGTGTTGTATTGATATCTTTTGATTGAAATGTAGAAATGTTGTGTTTCCTTTATGCATGTTTTATGTGATACGATTATGTTATGGTTTATGATATGTTTAAACCTATTCATATGAGGAATGAATTGGACTTAATAAGTGACGGGTGGAGCCCACTATAGCTCCTTGATGCATTGGTAGGTCTCATGAGACAAACTAGTGTCTTGGAATGAGGCCCTGACGAAATCTTATTTGTAGTCTTCGCACGAGGCCTTGGCTACGTGGTTATGATAGTCTGGCATTATGCATTCCATCATTATGAAAGTGGTTATTGATATTGCATATGATTATTCGACTAGTATAATATCAATGTGAATAAGTAAATGGAATTATTTCATTTTATTTTTCCATATTATACTGAAGTTCAAGTTTAAAAGGATTTTGTTTCTGTTATATATTGCCTTAAATGTTTATGTCTATTTATGAAAGTTTCCGCTATATTGTTATCCTTACTGAGCATCTGAGCTCACCCCTTTCAATGTTTTAATTTTTCCAAAATGTGAAGAAGTATTTTATGACTGACATGTAGGGATAGTCTGAAGGGGATATGAGTGTGGACTATAGAGACCATGTTATTGTAGTTTTTCACTTTATGATGTAATTTAACATTTATGAATGTATCTAGTGTTTCCAAGGATACTAAAATAATCGGTCTTTCGAGACTTGATATTTTGTGATCATACCAATGTTACGTAATAATTCACCAACTCTGGGTAACTGGGGTCGGGGCGTTACAGTTGTTATCAGAGGCAGTTTAGTACTAATCTTGGAAGCTAGATCTAGAAAAACTATTATTAGAGAACATAGCCCTAAGATAGACTTTGAGTATTACAATAGAAGAACTTCCTAGAATTTTGGTATTATAGTGATTTTTTGAATTTTTCTAGAAATACATCCTTGTCTGGATACGATCAGGTATAGGCGGCTCTGACACAGATGTACCTAGGGGTAAAACCCGAAAAAACCACTTTGAGCTAGACTCGAACGAGAACTGGTGCACGACAACGGGCCTTACTGCACTCTTGGTTACGACACTCCCAGGGCTTATGCTTAGGATAATTATCATTTTCTTTACAAACTATTATGAAAGGTTTATGAGTATATACTTTCTCAAAGAAAACATTTTTATGATTATGGATTATATCCACAAACTATTCAATTTATGTTAAGTGTTTTACAAGTATGGAATTATGTATTTTGATTCATAAACTGATCTAGTTTATTCCATTGTTTAGAAATGGAGCCTAGTGGAAGGAATGGAAACCGTATCAACTCACGTACTCCATGTAGGTATTTCCCTCCTGCTAAAGATAATTATAGTAGAGCTGGTTAGACAACTGGTGCTAATCAACTTATCACCATACTGGGAAAACTAACTCAGGATATGAATAATAGACTTACTCGTATGGAGAACCCTGATCCGCAATGTGGAGGATCAATGTTAGACAACTTCATGAGTCAACAACCACGAAGATTCAATGGGAGTACAAATCCCTTAGTAGCTGAGCAATGGATAAATTCCTTATAGAAAATATTCCATTCCTTGGGGAGTAGTGAAAGGGAAAAGGTTATCATGGCAGTTTACCGCCTCACTGGAGATGTCGATCAATGGTGGTAATTGATTCAAAACACAAAGAAAGAAGATGAAGTATCAAATATGTAATGGAGGGAGTTTAGAGAGATTTTCTTAGAAAAATACTTTCCTCGTGACCATCGAGTTGATATGGAAAGGCAATTTCTGAGTCTGAGACAAAAGGAGGATGAGAATATCGCAAAGTATGAGGCCAACGTTACATGGTTAGCGAGGTATGCTGCAGATTATATACGTAACCAAAGAAGTAAGATCGACCGTTTCTTTGATGGGTTAAAACCGTTTCTCCATCGAGATTTTGTATCACAATCATTCTCAACGTATGAAGATATAGTCTTGTGTGCAATCAAGACAGAAAAGGAATTCTCTAAATATTATGACCATAATGTAAAACAAGAGAAGAAGAGAACTGTTGAATAAGAGACAGATATAAGGAAAAAGAGAAAGAAGTATTTTCCATAATGCGATAATTGTGAGAAGAATCACCTCAGTACTTGCCTAAAAGGAATGGGAGTTTGTTATAAATGTGGAGAAAAAGGTCACCATGATCGTGATTGTAAGGGAAAGAAAGAGGATATCAATGTTGAATGATGTAATTGTAGGGAAATGGGGCATTATGAAAATGAATGTCCTAAGCGTTAGGGAAACCTACCTCAGAAAATGCCAAGGGATCAAGGCCAATATTATGTTGTTACTACAGTTTAAGTGGAATAATTAATGTATTGGTGCTTTCGGACTCAAGGATTATATTCTGGTTATAATAATAATGCGATATATATATGGATTGTACTGCAGTACTTGTTGTTTTCATTAAGGTTTTAATATGATGAAGGTAATCATATTTTTAGTATGTTACAATAAGAGAATATTTAATTTTTTTGGGGAATCTGATGTTATAATTGATTTTGGAATTTAGAGACATTTTAGAAAAAGTATGGACAGAGGTATTTTCGATAACTATAAAGGTTGGAATGGATTAAGTTGATCCTTGGATAGTATTGTTTAAGGTTAAAACATTTCTAGAGATTATTTTTGGAATATTATTACCCTATAGTTTTACGAAAAGGACAGCCTGCAGGTCGGGGGATAACCCGTTGTGTCAGAAAAAGCTGCAGTAATCGAACCCACAACTATAGTGCGACGAGCCTTTATTACCTACTACTAGCCTACAGGAAGTCCCTGGTTATTACAAAATAGTTTTCCTAATCTAAGTGTTATGTTTTTATATTTAGAACCTTGTACGATTAGGAAAAATATAATATTTTTGAGTTCTATTACCTTTTAGAGTGAAAGATGGGTTTGTGGTAAAAAGTTATTAAAGAATGAAAGTCTACATGACAAATAAGTATATTTCCTTACGTTCTTAGTAAATCTACTAAATAAATTCCTCAACATTATGAATGGTAACTTAAAAGAAAAACGTTGTCGGTTAACTTTTCCAACTGGGGAATCAATGACCATTTAACCAATCACATGTTTGTGATTTTCTTATTATTAACTTTCTCCTAATCCTGTTTTCTATAACTCTCCATCAGACCTTGATGGTTTGTTTCTCCTCCATATCCATGTTTTCAAAGAATCCTAGTATGGGCTATCTCAGGTGACCTTTGTACTTCTCTTTATTTTTTTAAAGTTATATTTTTATCAACCCTATTTCCAATATTGGTTTTCCAGAAGTGTATGTTATATTTTTACCCTTTAATTTTCAAAGAACAATTTAATGTTTTGAGGACGCAATTTTCTAAAGGAGGGGAGAATGTAACACCCAAGCATCCATGATACGTTTCTCTTTCAATAATGCAATAGCTTTCATTGTACACTAGTTTGAGATTCTAACACACCACAACCAATCAAAATAGCTTTTTTGAATAGTAATACCCACTTTTTGAAATTACATAAATTTTAAATTTCAAAATGGACTTCATTTTTGTATTCAGAATATTGAAATTAGCCTATGTTGAATTTTTGGTACTTTTCTGAGAACTTCCAATTTTTGATGAGTAATGAAAAATACTTAAAAAATCTTTTTTAATTAAAATAATTTATAGTGATAAATTATATTATTGAGTGGTTTTAATGTATAATTAGAATATATTTTAACCGTTTTATCCAATGGTTGTCATTATAATTAATTTAACTTTGAAATTAGACATAAACAATTGTCAATCTTTTGATATATATTGTTTCTTAAAAACATGATATTTGTTGTGACAGCGGGAATTATTTATTAAATTAATTAATTCAAATTATATGTTTTGAATTTTGTAAAATAACCATCATTTTTGAATTAGGAATATCAAATATTGCTTAGGGTTAATTTTTTCTATTGTTCTAAAAAATTTCAATTTTTGATGAATAGTGAAACCACTAAGTGGTTGTTAAAAAACTGATTTCTTGTTTAAATGAAACTTTACCGCTTCTAAAAATTGAATTTCAAAAATCCGACATACATGGTTGTCATTAGTAAGTAAAATTTGGTTCAATGAGATGAGAATAATTTTTGGTGAATAGTAACTTTTAAGTTTTATTAATCGCGATTAAAGGTAATTAGTGCAATTTAAGGTAAATATAATGTTATAATAATATGAAATTAACTTTACACTTGTCCTACCCTTATTGGATGAGTCATGTCTGACCATGAAAATCCATGGGTCAACTTGGGGACCCCATGGAGCCACTTGGGTATGAAAATAACATTAATAACTTTTTATTTAAAGTAAAAATAAAATTGTCACAAACTTGTGTTGTTTTACTAAAACAATTGTTAAATGAGATTATATAAGTTAAATTTTTGACTATAAATATTAATTAGAAATTGAAAAATATTTCATACATCTTGGTAATTTTTTTATAATTTTTAGACATTAAATAAATTAAAATTTTTATGACACCATGATGATGCAGCGATTACCTCATTAATTAAAGATTTAAATAAAATGAAAAGATAATGTAAAATATAAGACTTACACTTGTCAAAAACCTATTAGATTAGTATATTTATAACCCTTATCACTTTATCCTTGAAATATATAATTGTGGGACCTTTAAAATCCCAAACTAATTATATAATAATGTAACATTTCATGACTTTCCAAGAGTGCCCCACCTCTCCTCTTATAAAAGGCCCCCACTTCTACCACATTATTCACACCATCAAAGCAATTTTTCTCGAAAAAACCCTGCCCAAATACTCTCTCAACTTCCATATCTTACTCCTAGAAGTCTCACTTTGGGCAGAAGTCTTCCCAAGGAAGCCTTTGGCGCAAATAAAAAAGAGTTACCCGATTTTAAGGTAATGTCTTGTTTTATGTTATTTTGTTTTATTTTGCTTCTCCAACCCCTTAAACTCTTTCTATTACATTATTTTGTGAGAACACCAGTATCTTCAATATACTAGTATTTTTTTATGAGAAGTATTTTATTTACACTTACACACACCTTCGTCTATTGGTTAAAGAACATACTGTTTCTGTGGGTGGCGAATTACTGCCTCACGAAACGATGATTGTTCAATCTTCTTTTAACACCTTTCATGGTGGACAATAAGATGTCACTATATTTATTTATGATATATGTTATGTTTATGTTTTTCTTATACTTCGGTATTTTTCATTTATGGCATGCCTTTACGATTTCCATTATGGGTAAACATGATAATTTCATTTTAGGAAGTACGGACTACCGCCCCCTCAAAGTGATTTGAATCGTTAATGCCATATGTGGGACGTGTAAAGGATTGAGTAAATGATATTATATATGATATTATGCTGGAATTATAATACACCTTTATATAATTATTATTTCATTCCATTAATTACGAAATAGAAATGAATGTAGCGTTCATGCGTACGCACGGCTTACCGTCTCCATGAACGGTGCATTTCATTTCTTACCTCTAAATGTTATGTAATATTATAAATGAATGTATATACTGGATATGTATGATATATATGATATCTAAATCATGAATATAATTATGGATATAATGGATATTTTACCACATGAACAACTTGAAATTATAAGATGTTTATTTTGACTCAAGTACCAAAGATCGACAAAATGACCGTTATTAACTTAAATAATTACATAATGTTCATAACATGATAATAAGTGATATAAAAGGAATAATTAACTTGAAAAAGGTTCTTAATCAAGTATAAATTAACTATAGTTTATTATTTAAGAGTTTAAAGAACGATCGAGTCAAGTCGGACATGAGGTAAGGGACTTCGTCTCAATCTCCTTTCATTGAGGCATATTTTGTTATATACAAAACATTCTTTTATACGGTGTATAAACCCCTTTGACTTTTATGTTTATTAAAAAGGAATGTTTTTTATAAGAACTATTTTACTAAATGACAAAAGGGAATGTTTTTTTGTTGTACGTATGCGGTGACAATGAATTCTCTACCGCCGTGACCATTATTTGAGTTTCGGCTTCCTCTACAAGCCAAAATTTTTTTTAAATGAAAAATAAATACCAAGTTTTAATTTTCTTTTATTTTAGTATTGAAAATAGTGTTGATAATGTTTTTATTATATCAATGTGTTTTATTGATATATTGTGATTGAAATGTGGAAATGTTATGTTTCCTTTATGCATGAATTATGTGATATGATTATGTTATAGTTTATGATATGTTTAAACCTGTTCATATAAGGAATGCATTGGACTTAATAAGTGACGGGTGGGGCCCGATATAGATCCTTGATGCATTTGTAGGTCTCATGATACAAACTAGTGTCTTGGCATGTGGCCTTGACAAAATCTTATTTGTAGTATTGGCACGAGGCCTTGGCTACGTGGTTAGGATAGTCTGGAATTATGTATTCCATCATTATGAAAGTGGTTATTGATATTGCATGTGATTATTCGACTAGTATAATATCCATGTGAATAAGTAAATGGCATTATTTCATTTTATTTTTCCATATTATGACGAAGTTCAAGTTTAAAAGGCTTTTGTTTCAGTTATACAATTCCTTAAATGTTTATGTCTATTTATGAAAGTTTCCACTATATTGTTATCCTTGCCGAGCATCTGAGCTCACCCCTTTCAATGTTTTAATTTTTCCAGGATGTGAAGAATTATTTTATGACTGACCTGCAGGGATAGTCTGAAGGGGATATGAGTGTGGACTATGGAGACCATGTTATTGTAGTTTTTCAATTTATGATGTAATGTAACATTTAAGAATTTATCTAGTGTTTCCAAGTCTACTAAACTAATCAGTATTTTGAGACTTGATCTTTTGTGATCATGACAATGTTACGTAATAATGCACCGACTCTGGGTAACTGGGGTTGGGGCATTACATACTTTCTTTCAATAGGACAATAAAATGGAAAGAATGTTCATGCATGTGTATGACTAACCGTATCCATCAATGGTTTATTCTATTTCATTATTCTATATTTTACAGATTATTAAAAATAAATATTTAATTAATATATACATATATATCATGATTAAATTATGGAAATCATGATATAATTTTGAGGACCAATAATATAACAAATTTCGACATATGAAATGAATCAAAACGGAGATTACCCAAACCATAACCTTTACATGGAATTGTTAACAAGTGGGTAATATAATGTAAAAATAAAACAATATAAGGTATCATATATAATAATACGGTTTTGTACAATATTTTTAATAATCTAATATTTATTATACTAGAGGTTTTTATGAGTACAACAAGACTCAACGAATAAGGTAAAAGTATTTCTGGTCTCACTTGTATTTCTGTGATAATTATGTCTTATTCACCCCTCATTTTTTTGGTTTATATACTTTCCATGAATATATTATATTATTACTATTCTTAAATTTTAATTTATTTACATATCTATTTTAGTATCTCTATTTCACTTTTTATATGTTTCAAATGTTACTAAATCGGTAAAGTATTTTTTTCTCAATTTTCTTTCTTTGATATAGATTCCATGAATTTCCAAAAAACATGGTTTCAAAAATATTTTAAAAAATTATATTAAGTATGATATTTTAATTTCATTCTCAAGGAAAAAGGACTTTAAATTTTTAAGGTTTCTAAATAATAATTTATAATTTTTCAATTTGTTTTCAATGAAATGTTTTTCAAAATGTTTTCAATATTTCTTTATAAGTTTTCAAAAACATTTCAAAGGAAAAGGATTTCAAAATGTTTAAAGTAATTCCTTTATAAAATTTCAAGTTTATTTTCAATAAAATTAATTTGAAAAAGTTTTATGTTTAAAATTTCATTTTCCATAGAAGAAAATTTATTTTCTTCATGAATTTTTTTTAAAAGATATTTCATAATTAATTTTTATCTTAGATGAAATCCATTGGAGTTACTCAAGACTTTATGGGAAAATTATCTAAATAATAACACTGATATTCTTTCTTGGATGGTATATGTTTTGATGGAATGATGTTTATGATACCCATTTCTTTTCCCCAAGTTATATACTGTAGAAACCCCCTTATTTTTACAGGTTATGATTTGATAAAATGATTACATGACTTGTATATTTTATATGGTAAATGATATGATGAAATGTTTATTATACCCATTTCATTTCATGGGGTATGATATGATGTTTATGAATCACATTTATTTTTATAGGTCATGATATAATGAAAGTTTTATTATCCTGGGAAACATGTATACATGATTTTATTATGTGATTGTTGAGACCTATATCTCCCCCCAATGCATTGGGTAAAGATTTTTATATCATGATATAATTGTGGGATTGAAGTCGACAAACACAATTCAATATGGGAATATGGGGAAACACGATCCACTCTGAGAATATGGGGAAGCTCAATTCAGTATGGGAAGATGTGGAATCCCAATCCACTATGGGAAGATTGGGACACCCAATACACTATGGGATGATGGGGAAACCCAAAACACGATGGGATGATGGTGAAGCCTGATCAACTAATGGAATATAGGGAAACTCTATACACTATGGGAAGATGGGGAAGCCTGATCTACTATGGGAAGATGGGGAAACATGATCCCTTATAAGGAAAGGACTGTGACTGGGGACTGTGGTGTGTCTCGTCAAGTAGGTGTAGTCCCCATGATATTCCATGATAAGTTCTAGAAATGTGTATTAACTTATAGGGAATTATATTACATAATTATGTGTATGATACAACTCTATGTCTTATTAATATATTATTCATTCAAGTATTATTCTCTTGACTCCATTATGATTCATTTCTTATAAACTACCAATATTTTTTCAGTGATTTATGTTTATGATCATTGATATGCAGGGTGTGATTATTAAATGTTATGATCACATTCACATACCCTTATGCTCATGTTTATGATTGCATATCTCCCTTTCTTGCCCTTAATGAGCATATTATGTCACTCCTTTTTATGTTTCCTTTATCCTAGGTTATGAAGATTTTTATTATGTATTATGTGTCAAAAAAGGGTACTAGTTAGGGAGAACATAGAGAGATATAATTTATCTCACTTATATATCCATATTTTTGTTTCCTTGTTTCCAAAATAACTGATCTAATATGGTTTTGGGTGTTAATTTGTGTAACGTCTTAAGTATTCTACAAAAGTGATGTAATGTTAATGTTTAAAAAGTGAGGGTCTCTATAAAGTCACCAAGGAGTGACCATACATTCATCTTATAGTATTAGTGTGAATATAAATAAATCATTAAAAAATCAATTGGGCATGATGTCACAAGCCATATCACCTAACATATCATCTTAACAAATGTTACCACCATCTTTGTATGTAATAAATCCATCTACACAATCACACAACTAACTTTGAATCACATGATCTAGAGAGGCATAACATCTATCCTACTATATCAAAACCACATTATGAGGCATCAAATCATACTATATGCATCAAAACCATCTTAGTAAAAATAACAACCAACCCACCATATCACAACCCTTCACCAAAAATATAATCAATATTTATTTAACATGACTTGAAGCCCTTACAAAAAGACTATTTAAGTCCCACTAATTTAAAATTGGCATTAAAAATAAATTTAAAACACACATCAATTTTCCATCGATCATTATTAATAGTTCGAATAAACTTATAACCAAATTTAAACAAAATGTGATAGTTGAAATGACACCCAACTCATCTATTTTGTAAATCTACAATTAGCTTGATCTTCTAACCCATATCATAGTATAAAGATAATTAAAATCATTCGTAACCCATTGTATAAGGTATCTCATATCATCATTCACTACCATAGTTGGAATTCTATCAAAATATGTTAAAGGAATCCTTTACATTTAGAATACTAAGTATAGGCATTCATTTAACATAAAACATTTCTATTCAAACACATAAATAACAAATATGTAAATAATCACACATTTATTGTGGGATCAAATCTTTATAAAACCAACCAATATTGGAATAAAATACACTATATGTTTTTAACTCAATCACTCAATATATTCCTAATTCCATTTCATTCAAGGCCATTTTATGATAATTGAGACATTTATCATGGGATGCCCTAGCCTATATCTAAAAACTATGGTTAAGTAGCATAAATTAATAAGTACAGAATATCCTTAACATAGAAATACTAACATTATAATTTAATATATAGATATACCCACACAAAATAAGGAAACACAAAAGGGATATGATAATGTCCATCTCACACTCATATCCCTAATAGGTCAATCAACTAACAGACAAAATATACATAAATCAAATTAATTTAATGCCTATATATTTAGAATATGCATGTATGGTAGAGACTTCACCTCAATTACCATTAATCTAGTCAATATCTCAAGAATAACTTAAAGGTTCCATATAGGCCCAGCCTTAGGACAATCAGCCACCATGAAAAACATCTAAAACTCAATGTATCCTATGGTGACATAACCAATGTAAACAGAGTTTCAAATCACTAAGATCATATCCCTATTAGGTTTACACACCACTTATATCATAATTCAGATTAATCACATGGCCATTTGAGGTTGATGAATCCCATCCTTAAGTTCCATGGTTCATCATAGCACTAGAAACATTCATCCAATATACAATAATGAAGTATAAGTAATTAAATTTTCATTTAAGGTTAATCACATGTCAGGTGTCTAATAACACATCACAAGTCACGTAATGAATACATAAATCACAAATAGATGTTTAGAGTCCACCTTCCACAATACAAAACCATTTATTCAGTCAATTATTATTTAATATTTCTAACCATGCTCAACCATCCACTAGCATTTAATATAAATCCCTAACATTGAAAACCACCACTCCCATTAATTACAATACCATTATAATTAATTAAAAAAATTAATTAGGAATAATCATGCGGCCACTCACCAGTTGGTGTAACAATAAAAAAATCTCATCTAATAGAATGTGTTCCACAACCAACATATATTTCAACCCACTACCTAAAAAATCCACAACAAAAATTATCAATTCAAAAATCAATTTCATTCCTTAAATTATGAAAAAAATAAAAAACATTTATATAGATTTCCTCAAAGAACCCACCTAAAATTATATACGATCAACAACATTTTAGAATAATGATATCCCCATATTTAAGGATTTAATTCCACTATGATCCAATGGAACTAGTCTTAAAACCATAATACAAATAACCAAAAACAATATAAGGGAGAGAAGATGTGATTGGGAATGAAATTGGGAAATAAAATCACTTTATTAGAAAGTAAATCCATCACCAATTACTAGGGATAAAATGTGTTGAGGAAAAGAAAAGAAGGGGAGATGATCTCGGTCACCCCTACCAGAATTTCCAAAAAAATGGAACCTCAAAGGGAGTATTTAACTTAAAATATAAAAATATGATACTATCATTACTTTTCAAAAACTAACCATTGGAACCACAATGTATTATGTGAATGGGAACCTAACGCAATGAACTGTCCACTCAATGAACCCAACTCGAGAGAAGGACCCCCCTAGGAACTGTACCGAGTATCTAATTCCACCAAACCAGGTACCATGAGGCATTATGTTGTCAATGAAAAACACTATCTAGACAATGAAACCCCCAAAAATCAAACCAATTATCCTCCACTAATACAAGTACATCAAAAAACCATATTTTAAATATCTCAGATTCATTCTAAAATATTCCAATTCTCAATACGAAATGAAAAATTAAAATTGACATGTGTTATGATATATTTTAAAACTAGTTAATTATTAAATCCATCTACTCAATCTATAGAGATAAGTGATATCAAATATATTTATTCATAATTTTTCTTTTATGGTTTATATATAATATTAAGCTATTAAAATCATCAAATAGATTCTTCTTCATATCAAGCTCAGATGATACACATAATTGTGTTAGAAATATAATAATTACATCATTTTCAATGATTAAATCTTTTATTTTTCACTTCCTTATAGTTTTTACATTAATTTTTATACAAATCATCCATTTATGACTCCTTAATTTATATAAGATATATTGTAATGAAATAATTTTGATCATGACATGATGTTTAACCTTCCTTTTTTGATTCCCATGTTTATTATTTTCAAGTCTAAGATTATTGGAACCCTTTGAATCCTCATTATGGATAGGAAGTTGGATCATTTATACACATACAATCATTCACTTAGTTTTTTCTAGGATAGTAATGTATCGAGTAGTAATGGTATTTAATCACATAATACCATATTTATTAGAACATGTGGATCTCCTTCTATGTGAATATATACTTTATAATATTATTATCATTATATATACCATAATTTTCTTCCCAAAGATAATTGATCTAAATATTTAATGAAAATATTAATACTAATAACTCTTGAACAGGGGTCGGGCAATTTTTTTATATTAAAATTTACTCAACAATAGTCAATCAATCAATCATTTTTCTTGAGTAAACAACCAATTAATTTTATTAAACCATAAATATATATCAGAAATCCTTCCCAACTTGAGTGTATCAGGATTACTGATGTTATGCATAAACTTTTATTTTATATCCATGATTCTATATTAATATTTATGTGTCTAGGAAAAATTTACTCCATTATAAGTTATCTTAGTCTATTTTCTTGAAAATCAAGATAACTATCCAAAAACTATTGATATGGACTAGATAATATGAGTAAACTACAAATCTATATAAAAAATGTTAGTCTGATATACACAATAATCACTATAGTCTTTAATGGACACATAGATATCTCTTATCATATGGTATCATACTAAATAATGTGACATTCTCCATATATAATTCAAAATTCCTATAATTTTAAAAAATAACTTTTTATAAAATATTTAATATAATGTAAAATGTTCTTTATGCTCTTCCTTTCTTGTAAAATATATGAGAATATCATACATCATGTCTATAAATTTTAGTGGACTATTATTGAGTTGGTATAGCATCACTATGAACTTGAAGTGAACATATATTCTATGAAAGTTTGACTTAGGAATATGTTCATTTTTCATAACATCCCCGAACCCACACACCAGATCGGGGGATAAAATAATTTTCTTTACATTTATTGATTGATACCAATAAACATGAACCATTATTTTCTATCCAAAATTTATAACAACAAGGGGAACTAATGGATCACATGCATACCCAAGGAAATTTTATTTTTAGATTTTTTGATACTTTGGACAAACTCTTACCCAAATAATAACCATCTATTCAAGTGAGTATTTCTATAATTAAACCCTTATTTTCTTACTTCACATTAAGTCTACATCACCATCCATTTGAAAACCACATATAAATAATTCATTTAACATCATTATTGAAAACCTAAGGAAAATAGACATAAAAAGGGTAAGGACAAATAATCATTAAGGTTGGACATAACCATTAATAATAAAAATTCATCAGTGATAAAAATAAGAGAATAATGATATGATGAAATAATCAAATTGAATGATAATGGAATAGGAATATTCATACCCATCAATAACTGGAAGAACAATCATGAAACTTAGAATAAATATTTTAAAAAGTAAAGAGTTATAAAAATAAATATTCATGATCCATGTGATTTCAATGTTGATTAAAGAATCTTTAAAAACCCATAGTAATCATAAAGAAAGTTTTTTGGTATGTTGGAACATTATCATCAAAGAACCCTTACAGAACACTTAAAAATTTTAAAAACCATATGTATTAATTCTATTATAAATTTTTAATAAAAAATCATTACCCAATGCATTGGAGATCTATAGTGGGGCTTACCCATCACTTCATAATATTTAATAGAGCTCAACCCATAATATATTGAGTTATAATGGGGTTTATCCCATCATATCATGAGCTATAATGGTTTTTAAACACATCATGTAATCTATATCAGGATCACCCATGAGATATAATGGGGCTCAACCCTTCATAAACAATGTAAAATAACCATAAAAAAATAATGTAGATAGATCTTTCATCTTAGCGTAAAACTAATATAAACAACCATTATTATATTCATAACTTGATTAACCTAAGGAAAAGGAATGGGTTATATAAAAAAATCATTAAAAAAATAATACATCTAAAGAAACAATGGGGATGATATCATTACAAAAGAGTGGATCATGAGTAACATCGAGTGTTGTTGATGTTGATGAATGTAAATTTAATTAAAATATTGTTAAAAACATTCTTGAGGAAAATAAACTTTTCATTTTAAAAAGAACTTTAAAAAACTAAAAAATATCATAATATATAGAAAATGGTTTTCTTTTAAAATAAAATTGGAATAATAAAATGTATTAATTAATGAATATAATTGTTATGATGGTGGAAAAATATGTTCATGTTATAAAAATTAATAAAAATAAATTCTTTTCAAACTTTTTTTAATGGGGGTAAAATATGATCCATTTGGAAAGTGTTATGAAATTTCCATTAATTTTTTTTTAAAATAAGGTCAATGGTCAGTAAAAATATATTTTAGAACATTTATTATTAAAAAATAAAATTTTTGAAATCATTTTTTGAAACATGGATATGGAAGAAAAATATTTCCAATCTAAAAAAAGATATAAGATCAGTGTCACTTAAAAAAACATTCTTGATGTTTCATTAATCAATAACGGAGAAAATTAAAATTTAACATGTGAAACACATTCAAAACTAGATTAAAATAATATATTTTTGGTTTAATAAAATAATATAACTTTATTTATTCCAAAATATCCTTCAACATAAACTGTTATGAAATATAGAATATTGTAAAATAAAGCCTTTTACACATTTGTAACTTTTCAATTGTAATCCCCATGAAATAATAACTTCAAATAAAACATTAAATATAAATAAAATAAATATTTTAGTGATATTACATGTAAATTTGTTAGTATATACACCTCATAAAAGAATATATGTATATATCATCACATTTATATCCCAAAGAAGGGAAATTTTAGATGAATAACACTAATAGAGATCATATCGTTATATTGAGATTTAATCAATTGATATATTATGGGTAATAAACTAAAATACACCAAAAAATGTGGGAATATAAAATAAAACAATTTAGAGTTCAATTCACTTGTAATAATTTCATAACAGAGACATTTAAGAAGATTTGCAACCAAATTAAAGGAAATTTAGTTGAGAAACCCTTTATGAGTTCGCAACGTTCAATTAAAATACGTTTGGATAAAATAATTCAATTTAAAACTAATAATATCATGAATTATGAAGGATTAATGATATTAGATAAAAACTGGGAAGTATATATACAACATATATAGTAAATTTGGTGCATAACAATAAAATATTCCATAGGTAAAATAATTTTAGATGAGATCCCTTTTTTATTTTATAATCTCTGGATGAAACCCTAATTAAAGAGAGAAACTCATATGAATTTTTTTTAACACCTTTAATTTTCATGAAAATATTCATAAAATACATTCATTGGTTGTATATATACAACACAAAATATAAATTTGTAGTGAATATGGCATGTGTCTTATAGAAATAAAAGTGAGATGAGAAACCCTTACCATTTTGATAAATTTTGAATCATAATACCCATTAAATAATAAAATAAAAATAATATTTAAATATAACTAAAAAATGTATTTTCTTTATATTACATGTTGATTATTGTATATATACATCACATAAAATAATTGAGTGGTGAATATGGCACATGACTTCCAGGAATAAAAGTGATACTAGAAATCCCTTACTACTTTAGAAATCTCTAGATCAAAACATCATGAAAGTGTGTACCTAATGTGGATTTATAAAACCAAATAATTTCATTAAAAAATAATCATAAAATACAATCATGGGTAGTATATATAACACACAATATTTATAATTTCTAAATAAAGAATATGTATAATAGAAATAAAAGTTGGACGAGAAACCCTTACATTGAGTGCATACATTTTATGTATATCCTTTAAATCTAGTATAATTAGTGTATATAATTGTTTAGTTTTATTAATAACTTTTATAGGTTCAATAAACTAAACCTAAATCATTTATTTTAATGAAATATTTATATATTTAATGTTTCAAGTCTATGTCAGTGTTTTGAGGATGTTTAGTCCATATTTTCAAAACACCTTCGGTATGTTGACCATGGTCAAGGGTCATTATTCTAAAATATCCATAATAATAATAATAATTAAATAATAATAAATATTTCTTTAAATTATAAATTTAAAACTAACCCAGAATAATGGTTATGGAAAAGTAAGTGTGCTATGATCAAGGAGCCGGTAGGTCATACATACGCATGATCAACATTTCCATTTTTCAACGATCATCATGTAAAAAGGGTAAATATTATTTTTTATTCTAAAAATAGATAATAATATCATAAATATAAAATTATTTCCTTTTATAAATTTATATATATCATCCTTGTGAAGTGGTTATGAAAAAAAATCACGTCGCTTTGTGGAGGTGGCAGTCCACACATATGCACGAACAACATTATCATCTGCCAATAAATGGAAATGTAAGAGAATATATAAAATATTATATTTTATGAATGATTAATATTTTATTAATAACATATATATATTTATGTACATTAAATACCTCATCATTATCATTTGTTATAGGCGATCATGGAAAATAAATTACATCTGTTCGCAAGGTGGTAGTCCCTCGTACACATGAATGATGGTTTAGTTTCCCATTTTATGGAATAAGAGATTAATTTTGGTAATGAAATTAACATTATAAAATCTCATTATATAAGAGAAAATAATTTAATTATATCATAATTTTTAGTATTATTTTAAGGTGATTGAGGAGTAAATAAAATAAGACTCTCACTTAATAATGATCCATACTTTTTGGATGACCTCTTTAGGTTTAAATAGAAATCCATCATAAGAGGGTTTTAACGTAAAAAAATTATTATAGGAAATTTATATGGAAGTTATAAATGTATTAGAGTGGATATTAGATAAACTAAAATGTTTTAAAGGTGTGAAGAGGGGTAGAGAGTGGGTGGCCTTTATATGTGGCAGAGAGGACACACTTGTATTTTTTGAAAATAAAAAGTTACACCGACAATTTAAAAAATAATAAAGTATAAAAAATTCACCATTATTGATTTTTAGATGATATAAGATCTAAATATGGTTATAAAAAATAATTATACAAGGTTTTAGATAATTATAACAATTATCTTTTTAGTTTGACCAATGGTAAACCCGTTTTAACATTAACCACAGTAAAATATTATTACCATGCTCACTATTAATTATGACCAAAAACTTAATTGAACATATTATATAACAAATTTTATTATGATCACATGTGTTTAATTCATTTTATCAATTTCAATTTACATATTTGGTATAATTTAATTTAAAAAGAATCTGGTATAAATGATGAAAATGTGGTTTTTAAGAAATGTATTTTTCAAGAATAAAATTTCTCATATTAACTTTTTAAATAGTAATAATAATTATATAAATTTAAATTAATATTCAAGGATAAATAATTTATAAATTTCATTTAAATTATTCTTCTTTATGGGTTATTTTATGTATATAAAATAGGGAAACATTATACACACTAAAATAGTTTTCAATTTTTTTTTGGTTTAAGACTATAAATAAACTTATACTAAAATTTAGTATAAATATTATTAAAATGAAATTAATTTGATTAAATTTAAATAATATTACTTATGTTACTTTATATAAAATTAAAATCACAATTGTACTTTTAATTTAATTAATTTAATAAAAATAAATGACTGTTTTACAAAAATTATTATTTTTGACATTTTATTGAAGTACTAATATTATCTAAAAAAAAAAAAATTCAACCATAATTAATTTTGTTATGATTATTTAACAAATGTAGTTAATTTTACTAAATAAAGTTTCTATATTTTTTTAAATTATTACAATAGTTTTTCAAAAAAATAAATAATTTTTTTGAGGAAAATATATTTTTGATGTATAAAATGACATTACTAAAAATTGAGTATTTATTTATTATATATTTACCAATAAACATATATTTATTAGGAAATATATTTATTTTTAAATATGTATTTAATCCTATTCATACCAATCAATTTAATAGATTGGTTATAAAAGTCATATATTTTACATGTCATTTAAGCTTGATGTTGCGTATTGTATATGGTATTGAACATATTGTTATCATGTTGTGTTACATTATAACATAGTTTAGTAAATTTAATCCTCATTATTTGAGAATTATCTTGATAATTAATGGTTTTAAATTTGAAATTACCATTCATTAATTCCCACATTGTTAAAAGGGTTAATAAAACTCCAACCTAAGAAGAGAGGGAGAGAGAAGCATAAAGGTCATATGGATTAAAACATCACTATGTTTAAAAATACGATATTATTAGAGAGAAGTGAGGATATATAAATTTAATAATTGTCTAATTCACATATAATTATAGAGATTGACATATATTATTATTTACAACAATGTAAATGATCATGGGAATGTAAAAAACTAAAAAACTATAAACCAAAGGGGTATGAAAAAAATCGTGAATTTCATTACAAATGATGAAAATAAGATTTTTATGAGCCATCTACTAGAATTAAGTAACCCCTTTACCATATATAAAAATAAAGTTAAGATAAATACTTAATAGATGATTAAATTTCAACCTTTAATCAATTTCAACCATAATCCCATATTGTTCATTAAATAATGAGTATTAAATATTATTTTTCTGGTTTAAAGCACTAAAATAAAATTCTAATATATCACACAATCTCAATAAGGATACAAAAATATTCCTCCTATCTTTAGATATATTCCAAAACAAAAATGGTATGTACAAGGTAAGATATTTTTGAAAATGAATAAATCTTCATATCATTAATCTCAAAAATTCAATAGTAATACCCAAAGTTCAAACTAAATCATTACATAAATAAATATCTTTAAAATTCCTCAAAATATTCATAAATATGTTTGAAACACAAATATTATAAGATTTTGATCCCATATTCTTCTATTGTTCCTTTAACATTTATCTCCAAATGAAACTAACAACTTTTAATGTGTCATACCAAAATGAAGATGCCTTAATCAAATAATCTATAAGATATACTAATAATTTCCATAAATAAATGAAATCAACACAAATACACAACAAAATAATATATGATTTAGAATAAAATTAAACCTTTATTCCTCAAATAAAATCTCATAATGTTCTATTTACCTTAATCATATATTGATCCCCCAAATAATTAACTTCTTCGTTAGTCACATAGTCACCAAATCTATTTTTAATCCAATAGTTAGCTATATCATACATTCCCAAATCATAATAACTCATATTACCTCAAAATGAATGATTTTATTAACCCTAAAAGATACTAATCCCATTAAACTTATTTAAAATCATTTATGATATTATTCTTCAAATTATACATCACATTAAACCCTATGTTTACATATACCTCACACCTATAAAATGTCTCCCAAAATGTCATTAATCACAAAAAAAATCCATTACATAAAACTATAATTGTTTGTATAAGACTTTGAACTTATATTTATACTTAAACTTGTAAAACCATGATTTAATCCAGAAATCATATAACAACCACACTTTAATACATCATAATCTCCAAATTTATCTAAGAACTTCTTTAATACTAACTATAACTATCATGAACTATCTCTCTTAGATCTGATGCTAAAAAATTATCTTTTCATTTTTGGATTGATACTGATAAATGTGTCCCAATTATTTCAATTAAAGGCTTATGAAAACAAAATTAAATAATAGATCATATAGATACCCAATGAACATTTAGGTTTAGCATTTTTGAGAATTATGAAAAACCATTTCATTAACAATATCCATGTCTTCAAATGAGTATTTATATCAGTAAAGACATTTTTTATTATTTTAATTTAACACATCATCATCAAACATATGAAATCAATCTAGAAATAATTCTTGTAACACCATTTTTGATAACCTAGAAAAAAGGGAAACATAAGAATGGTGGTCTCAAATTCTCATTAATGGAAAACATAACCTCTAACAATTTATTGTCATCCATGATCATAAAAAGAGAATATTATTATGATGATATAATCAATGTTAATGAGAATAAAATAAGAACATTTATTACCATCAATACTTGGATCATTAATAAAAAATGGAATAAATTGTTAACAAATGATGGATTAACAATAATCAATAATCATGAGCCAGATTATTTCAATCTTGATAAAATGAATCATTAAAATCCCATATAAAACATAAATAAAATGTGTTAGTATCTTGGAATATTATCTTTATAGAACCCTTAAAATTGGAATAATAATAAAGTTAAATTATAGTATAATTTTATAGAGAACATAATCATTATCGAGGGATTTATAGTGCTATAATGGAGTTCACCCCTCATATAATGAACTATTTTGGGGCTCAACCCTTCATATCTTGAGCTTTAATGGGGCTCAAAACATCATATACTGAGATATAATGGGGATCAACCCATCATATATATTGTATCGAGATTATCCATGATATATAATGGGGATAAAACCATCATAAACAATGTCCAAGAACTATAACAAAAATAAATTACACATATCTTTCATTTCTATAAAAAATTCATAAAAATATCCATTATTCCTTTCATAACTTTATTTACCCTTGGAAAAGGTATGAATTCCATAAAATTATCTTTGAAACGATCATAATATATTCATATTAAGAATGATGACGGTATCATTAATAAATATCTTTAGTGAAGCATATGTAACATCAAGGGTTATTGATGTTGATGAATGTAAAATCTAGTAAAAGATAATTATTTTTTTTAGTTAAAGAATATTTTCATATTAAAAATCAATTTTTAAAATAAAAAGATTACAAAATATTAAGAAAATAATTTTATTTGAAAATAAATCTGGAATAATATAATATAATATTTAAATAAAATAATGTTTATAATCAAGGTAAAATCTATTCATGTTTTAAAATTTTAAAAAATAAACATTATTTTCAAAAATTCTGTAAAGGGAGTCAAATGTTACCCATTTGGAAAATATTAAAAAAATTATTTTAAAAACTTTTAAAATGAGTCAAAGATATTGAAAAATATATTTAGGAAAGAATTTATGAATATAAAAGAACATTTTTGAAAACAAGGATATAGAAAGGAATTATTCTCGAGGTAAATAACGATATGATATTGATATCACTTGCAATGTTTTTTGTTTTTTATTTAATCAATAAGAGAGTAAATAGAAATTAAACATATGGGAAAAATTTATAACTCTATTAGAATAAAATATATGTGATTTTATAAAATAATATCTCATTATTTCATCTAAAAGTTCCTTCAACATAAACAATCCTGAAAAGAAAAGAGATTGTATCATAATGCATTTTTTCCTTTACATTCTTTCTAATTACATGCCCCATGCAATAATAACAACAATTTAAACAATAAATATCAAAAAAAAATATTAATGATATTACAAGTAAATTGGGGAAGTATATCTTCTTTATAAAAGAATATATGGTCATATCATTAAATGCATGTCCAAAAGAAAGCGAATTATAGAATAATAACCCTTATAAAGATCATGTCATTGAATTGAGAGTTAATAAATATAAATATTATGTGTTACAAATTAAAATACCCTAAAAAACACGTGTGAATATATAATAGGACAATTTAGTGATCAATTATCTCTTAATCATGACATAATGGAGTTAATGAGGACGAGTTGTAACCCAGTAACATGAAATGGTGTTGAGAAACCCTTCACCACTTAGTATCATTCAATCCAAATCCCCATAGATGACATAATTTTTGTTTAAACATTCAATACCTTGATTTAATAAGGATTAAAGTTATGACTTTCAAATGTGGCGAAATATATTCACTTCATAAAATAAATTAGGATTATAATGATAAAATACGCCTTAATGAAAATAAATTGAGACAAAATCCAATATGTATTTGGTAATCTATAAATCAAACCTCAAGAAAGTGAGTAACTCATATATATTTTTAAATACCGATAATTTTCCTAAAAATTATATTAAAATAAATCCATGAAAATTATATATACACTACATAATAAAATGAAATTGCGAATATAGAATATATGTATTATGGAAATAAAAGCAAGATGAGAAACACTTTCCATTTTGATAGATTTTAAATAATAAGAACCATTAGAGAATAAAATATAATTAAATCTAAAATATATTTAAAAATTGATATTGATGATATTAAATGATTAATAAGTTTTTTATACACCATAAAAAATTAATTATTGGGGAATATATAATATGTCTCCTAGAAATAAAAGAAAAACTTAAAATCCCTTACTTCTTTCGTAATCATTAGAACAAATATTATTAAAAGGAAAAACCACATATGGATTTTTAAGTCAATTTTTTTTGGAAATTAATTATAAAATAAATTAATGTTAATATTATACACAATAAAGTATAAATATGTAGCTAATATGAAATATGTCTCAAAAAAAATAAAAGCAAGATGAGGAACCCTTACCTCGAGTCCTGACTCTCCATGTATGTCCTTTAACTTCTATATGATAATATTATATCAATTATATAATTTATTAAAAATATTTTATAGGTTTAGTACATTATAATCAAATCATTTATTATCTTTATTTTTACAATCATATTTAAAAATTTAACTAGTTAATTCACCGATGGGTGTTTTGAGGATGTTCAATCCATATTTTCAAAAAAGATTTTGTATGTTGCATGTGGTCAAGGGGTAATTATTACAAAATATTTGGAATAATTATAATGAAATAAATATATTTTTTATAAATAAATTAATATTTTAAAATTATACATGTATATTTGTTATACAAAACTAACTACGTTATGATAATAGAGACATTAGACTGTACTATGCATGACCCTCATTTCCATTTTTCAACAATCATTATGGAGTGATAGTGAATATTATGCTATCATTCTAAAATTATCATAAAATAAAAAATATAATATTATTTATTAAAATATACACAAACATATTTATGTATCAACCATGTGATTTGGTGATGGAAAATGAATCACATCGCTTGGTGGATGCGGTAGTCCTCGTATACACATGAATGATGTTATCGTCATTTAATGAATGTAAAGGTAATAAAATATATGATATATTATGTTTTTAAAAAAGATAAATATGTAAAAGACATAAAATATAAACATTGAATACATAATAAAGAATATACATGAGAGTTGAGGATGGAAAATGAATTACATCAATTCATGAGGCTATAGTCTGTCGTATAGATAAATGATGGTTGGGTTTCCCATTTTATTGAAGTGGGAAAGGGTTTAAGTTATTACATTAAAATGATAAAAATTCAATATATATGATATATTAATGTTATTATATAATCATGGTTAAATAATATTTTAATGACGAGGAAGAATAAATAAAACAAAATGCTCGGTTAAGAATGATACCTCTTCCACTTTCTGGTAGAGTTTTATAATCAATAAAAGGGTTTTCAGGGATGGGGAGGAAATAACAGAAGGTAATTTTATAGGTATTATCCAAAGAAAATTGATTTTAAGTTGTTAATAGGATAATATAGGGTGTATCCTTTTCTTTGCAGGGGAGAAGACATACATTAAATTTTTGAAAACAAAACATTATAATGATGTTTTATGCATGTGAAAAGACTAAAAATGTACCATTATAGAAAACTAGAAGATATAAATATGAAATATGTCAATAAAATATAATTTATATAGTTTTTAAGGTCATTTAATTTCTTATCATTATAGTTCAACCCCCTCAAATACTTATTTTCACCTTAATCAAGGTAAAATACTTTGACTGTTTTCACAATTCCTTTTGAAAAAAATGAGTTTTCATTTTATATAATATATATTATTCGGATTAAAAATATGGAATATATTTTATCAAATCCAATTCGCTGATGTGGTAAAATTTAACTTAAAATACAACTCATAAACATGATAAATATATTGTTTTAAAGAAATGTATTTTTTAGGAATAAGATAATCTTATATTAAATTTATTACTTTTAATAATCATTATTTTAATTCTAATTAATATATAGATATATATATATATATATATATATATTAGACATTTATTTCAAATAATTCCTCATTATATTATTTTAATTAATTAAAACGACACAACATATTCACTTTAAAGTCATTTTCCGTTTAAAAAATTAATCCTACAAATACAATTATACAATAATATAGTATAAATAAGATTAAAAAATAATTAATTGCGTGAAATTTAAATAATAATAACACTATTACTTATAAAAAAATTCAATTCATAATACGTCTTTTAAATTTTTTAATTTATTGAATAGAAATCATAGTTTTTCAAAAAACAGTTTTTTTCACTATACACTAAAATATAAATATTTTTTGAAAAGACCTAAAATTAAAACCTAAATTAATATTAATATTATTATTTAAAAAAATTTATTCATTTTATCAAATAATTTTTTTTTCAAAATTTCTTGAAATTAGTAATATTATTTTCTCACAAAAAGAAAAAAATGATGAAAAAATATTTGTTTGAATAAAATGGTATTACTAAAAGATGATTTATTATTTACAAAGAATTTATCAATACATTTATACTAAGTAAGAAATTTATATATATGTTTCATAATATATTTTATGTTATTCATACTATGTAATTTAATGTCTCGGTTAAAACGGTTATATATTTGGAAGGTTATTTAGAAATAATGTTACATGCCATATATGTTATCAATCATATTGTTATTCTCTTAAAATATTGGGGTGTTATATTTCTATGATTTATTATACAATAAAAACAGAACATTCTTTTATTATGTGAATTTAATAAAATAAGGATTAATGTGGAGGAGTATATCTAAACATGGGACAAGATTGTCAATTACTTTGAAAACCATATCAAAGATGTCTCAGATACAAATGCCCAAACCCTTTATTGGGGGCTATATCGGGTAAGCAATTCCAATATTTTTACACTCACTATTAACATATTTGTGATATTTTATTACACCTAATGCATTCAGCCTTGAACTTGTATGGTTTCCCACTTTTCTTCAAAAGTTCATTTGGAAATAAAAATTTAATCTTAGTAGTAGTAGAAGTACTAATTTATGTGTATTTGGTCAAACAAGTCATTAGTCTATGGTAAAGAATAATTTTTTATCACGGTCTTGTAAATAGTTTAATAATAAATATAGATATTCATCAAACGATCCTTATATTTAGCGTAGAGTATTGGGGACCACATGAATAATAATTATGGAATATAAAACCCTTTACCAGGTTTTTATGTAGTTGATTCTTTGACTCCACCATTTAAGTGGGGGAATCTTTTAGAGAGACTTTAATATGAGAGAACTCTTGTAATGTGTTATATGGATATCTCAACATCTTGATCATGAGGAATACCTATATATTATTTTTGAAATGCCTTAAAAACCTAACATAACAGAAATGTCTTTAGTGTTATTTCATTCTTTTTTCCCAATTGATTATTAAATATATTGTCACTCATCCTTAAATAAAATCCATACTTGAGAATTAATTAACAACGAAGATTCATAATAACACATGTAATTGTATAGAATTGAAGGATTGTTTATTTTATAGAAAGTTATTTCTCTCACCTTGTAATTCATAATGTCTCTATATGAGGACAATCATTCCATTCCTAATATAGCATAAAATTTTACTAAAGGGATAATAACATGATATATAGAAAGATTATTCACAAATATCTAATGTAATGATATCACCCATTGGTGTTTTTGTCAACATCTCATCCTATTTATCTTAATATATTATTTTTAATATTTATATAGAACATTTATAATATGAAACAATGCATATAACTTGAATAAAATAGGGCATTCACTATTCATGAATAAAGAACATGTGTTTCTATCACTATTTTTTATTCGTGATCCACCTCATCAATGCACATTTTTTTTAACAATGACTTGGCTAAGTATATCTGGAGTGCATTTAGCTAGTTCATAGGCTGTTCTGATTGAGATTAAAATGTCGATCTCTTCCTTCAAAAATGGTTCCAGGCGATGGAAATGCCTACCGTAGAATGGAAGGAAAGAGTGTCCATTTTCATCGCGGGCTATTGAATCCTTTGGTCCTCAAGAAATACTGTACTACATAGTAGTCCAGTGAACACACTAATGGGTATTATTTTCATGTTCTGTAGCCTCATTCTAGATTTCTAAATGTTTTCTAAAGGAATAGAGGCTCCACATTCTGTTTCATCAATTCTTCATCATCATGCATTACCAAGTTTGAGTTCCAATTCCTATGGCGCATGGGTCAGATAGAAGGAACCATTCTCAGGTCTATATATGAAAACTGATGGATCATACTGCATGGGAACTATGCACAGTGGTGTCTATCAGAGATAGTTATGGATCAGTGATGGTGGTCTTCTCTATCTTCTTGGGTACTAGTGACTCTCTCCACGAGGAGACCCTTGCAATGTTATTTGGGATCTTGTTGTGCAATCAGTGGAACATTCTTATTAGAGATATAAAAAACAACTCACTTTATCTTTTTAATGCACTCTTAGGAAATAATTCGGTTCCTTGGTCTGTTGTCTGTGCTATTAGATACCGCAAGAGTCTGATAAATGAGCATAGATCTATCCTTCATACCTGGAGGGAGGGGAATATTGTGGTGGATTTACTTGAATCTACAACATCTCAACATTATCAAATTCTTATTTCTACTAACACTAGATACTTTCCCCCAAGAGGGGAGTCACTTTGTTTGAGCTGATACTCTCAGACTTCACTTTATTAGACCCCAAAAATCTATGTTTGTCGGCTTTCAACTTCTATTTTTTTTCTTATTTTGTCTATAAATAAAATATAAAACATTTTTGGTGGGAGATAATTGACTAGTTTATTCATTTCATCCATAATATTGATTGTATTCTTCATGTATCTTTAATATTTGGTACCCTAAAGTCCTTATTTTCTTTACATGAAGCTTCTCATCAATCCTTTATGCTAGTTTCTAGGACAATTCTTCCCACAATTTATGGTATATGGGTAGATAAATATTCATCCTTCACAAGTTTTATCAATTGAACCACTATATTTAAACTCTATTAATCACTTCTTGTGTTCAATCAAACTGAACCATTGAGATTTACTAATCTCTATATCAAACTTAATAGTACAAACAAATATCTCTCTATTGAAATCTAAGTCTCAAATAACACAATCATTCAAAAGTATTTGTTTTATGCCACTAATGAATTGGTAAACCCTAATTCCAGGTCAATAAAAAAGAATTATGCATTACTTATAGTTATTTTGATATTTTCTCTATAAAACCTAATAGACTCATCCTACATTTTTCTTGAGTTCATGAAATTCAATCTTCTTTAAATGTGGAGAGTGAGAGGAAAATATTTATTAAAAAATATTTTATTAAATTCATGTCATTCCATTTGGTTTATTTTTTAAATGGTATTGGTATTCTTGATCCCTACCCACCACTCATTATTTTCTCCCAACATGTGATAATCTGGAAAGACATATTTCTTTTGCTTAAGAAATTAGAGCATATTAATTATTTTTCTTAAAAATATTTACCCACTAATTTATTATTAATGTATCATTGGACCCACAAAAAAAGGGTGTTTGTTGTCACATAATGGAAACAACCATAATTTTATCCGTATTTGAATGAAATAAAAAGTCTTGATGTCCATGTTTATTGTTTATAACTTTAGTCTTTTATGTGGGTACCACTATCCGATGTTTAACCTTCACTCATATCAAATTAACGAGATTTTTTGTGGTTTTTTTTGAAAAAAAATTAAAATTTCTATGTTACTTTTTTTAAAAAATATATCTAAAATTAAGAAGGGGCCCTAACGAATTTTAGTTAATTCCAAAAGTGTCAGAGGCCATGATACCTTTGAAAAAAAATATTTAAATTATCAATGTTTGTATAATTATAAATATATAGGTTTTTATATAATGATATATATATATCAATATTTTTTTATATTATCTTTTATAAAATTATGTCATTAATATTTGAATGTGAAAATATAATGCTTTTATGAAATAAATTTTGTGACATTTAAATTATCTTTTAATTATTATATTTTTGATTTATTTTATTTTCAATTATGTTCCATGTTTATCGTTACTTACTAATCTAACTAATATAATCATATCAGTTCTAATTTATCTTGTTAGAAACCACTTATATAAGGTTTTATTATACATTTTTTTTGATTAAATAATAATTTTTTTCATTATTACATAAATAAAATTTTATTATTCATTATAAATATTAACTTTTTAAATATAAACATATATATATATATATTTTTATATACTCATTGTATTATTTTCTTTCAGTCTTTCAATTCATTTATTTCAGTGAAAATCCTAAGAAAATGAGTCAATTTAAGTGTAAAAAATGACTATTCATGATTCCCTAATTGAATAAATTTCATATATCTTTATCATATTATTATATTTTGTTATTGTTAAACCTATTTTGAAATGATGTGGTAGAAAGAATTGTGTGACTTGAATGAAGAACATATGAACTATAGATTTTTTATACATCCACCATTTCAATTGGAATGAAATTTCTCTTAGCATGAAATCTTCTTTATTCTATTCAAGACTATTATTATATTATATTACTCCAATTTTTTTTAATTTATAAGTAATTATGTTGTAATTAATTACAATTTAACAGTAAATAGAGTAGCTTGAGTGTAAAGTATACATTTTATCAGGGTTCAATATATAGGCATAGTTTGAATACATAATGTTCCAAATCTATCAATGTTTTATTAAAATAAAAGTTTACTAAAATAATATATTTTTGTTTTAAATAATTAAAATATTATATATAACCCCTTTTAAAATTTTTTAAATTTTCAATTATTTATTATATTTAGGAATTTTTTTATTTTCAACAACTCTTTAGATGTGTAGGCTATGTTTTAAGTTTAATTTATGTTGTTTTTATAGTTCTTATTTTATAATAATTTTATGTTACCTACTTGATATTTAATAATTTCTCCTATGTTTCAAGTAGTTGAATTTTAAATATTATAAAATATAAACTGTAACTAAAATATAAATAACAGGTTATAAAGAGGCTTAACATGTAAAAAAGGTTTACAGTAAACAAAATTTATTAATTTTAATAGACTAGAAAAAAATTCATGAATGAGTATAGACATTGTATGTGTTGAGGTTCCATCCCACATGGTGGTGTTTGAAGGGGATGCCTGAATCAGGATCACTAACCTCTATGCTGGGGTGGAGTATGATTGTTTGGAGGGAGATGATCCTTGGGTGCTGGAACCTCAATCATCAAATGCTTTGTCTACGTCTAAAGGGGTGGATGTGTAAAATAGGTGTCCTCTATTGAACCTAATAATTTTCCCAATATGGTAGTATAAGGACCCTCTATCATAATTTGGGGAAGCATATATCCTATGAAGGATTTGTCATGATAGCTAAAGGCATGAGAAATGACCCTTATACAAGCTCAGAAAATCTGCACCCGGAGGAAACTATGGATATCCTTCCAATACAGATGGATCCCATGACTCCTAATAAACTCTCCAAATCAGTTGAGGATAGAATACTAGATGAAAAATATCTACCTATAGATATGGTTAGGACTCACATGCAACAAGATACAGTCAACATCATCAACGACATGGTTCCTTTACATCAGCATTTACTAGAGGAGGTTCTTGAGTAGGATCCTCCCCTCCCTGAGAAGTAACCTCCACTCCCTAGGGTGAAAGATTGAAGATACTATCATGAACCACATGATAACTTAGTAGCAGTACCTTCCCTATAACATCGATCACTTCTAGGATAGTAACCCACTCCTCCTCAAGATTGGGCATGCATATAAGATCATTTATTACAGTTTGCTATAAAGATATTCAAAATCAATTTCCAAATTGTACATTAAAAAAACTAATGTAAATTTATTGAATTACTAGATTCTGAATCCCTCCCTCTTCCATGTTAAGTAAGATACAATATAGATTTCATTCGATACCATGTCTCATACTCAACCTTATTTAAAAGATGTAGTCACATTGTACACACACCTTTGATATGAATCAATGCTAATCTACCCCAGAGGTTGAGATAAGACTTATTTCTTAGGTTCTGGTCAAAATTATTCCTCACCTTCATCCTCAAAGAAAGAATCTCTTATAACTATCTCAACAAAAATGGATTTCCCTAAAAACAACCAAACCGGTGCATGAATATATATGGCTAGTGCTACTTAATAATATGAAAGTGAATGAGAGGAACTGAAACCATAGAATCAAGAAGTCAAATAGTATATAATTTAGACAATTGGTCCAATAAATCCTAATATGGAATCCATGAAATCTAAAATAACATGTGATATTTTTCAAAAAAGTCCCTTACTAAAAACTAAAAATGGCGATATTGTTAAATTTTTTAGTTAATGAAATATTATATATACTTAACTCTTCAAGTAAAAGACTACCCAATATAAGATCATATGACCAAAATGGTGTGTCAAAGAACTGATGAATTGTGTACTTGACTCCACTATAAAATTAAACATCAAAATTTATAAATAATAATAAAATAAATTTAATAACTCCTACTTGCATCAGAAACCAATGGAGATGAGTGATCATACCAAAGTCCACACATAGAATCTTGTAGCACATCCATAGGATTTTTCTAACTATAAACATCATGGGAGAGGGAGGGGGTGAGATCCCATGCCCACATCTAAATAAGAATTACACATACACATTCATTTTTTCAGTCATAGTTGCATGCCCTGTATAATTCTCTATAAGTGTAAGATAAGCATGTAGATCCCCAACTCTATATCCTAGATTAATCAAAATCCTCTAGTATCCATTGATATATCATGTGAACATGGTTATATAAGTGATCATTCCATAGTTTCCCTCAAATTATCCATAAGATATAGGCACGATCATGACGCATGATAGTTTTCCCATCAGCGTCAATAGGTAAATGTGCAATGTGCATCTCAAGCCAACTCATAGATATCGACCCACTATCTACAACAACATCATTATGAAAAATGTAGAAACTGATAAAAATCTATACTAGCTTGGGATAGTATGCTTGAGTGGTCCTAATAACTCCAACCTCCTAGATACGATGACAAATTATTATTTCCACATCCTCAAATGTGATAGTCATCTCTTTCTTAGGTAGGTGGAATTTGTGTGTCTCTAGTCTCCACCTCTCTTAGATGGTAGCAATTAAGTGATGATCAAAAAATGTGAAATGGGTTACTACAATGTCATAGAATCCACCACGTCACCTATATGGTATAATTGCATCTTGAGGTAGCATGTAATTATTATGGTGTTCTTGAAGCACCATAATCTATTGAATTGGATGACCCACTATTGTAACGTGTGAAACATGTGCATACTTTTAAGTGAGTAGTATAATATCCTCCATCTATATGTTAAAAAATGAAAAAGTATTTAGTGTAAAATATAAATATAACATTATGGTAAGTATAATGTTATGATTGGTAGGATGCAAGACAATACATGTCGATTACTATTATTTTATGATGTTTTTTTCTAAAAGAAAAGGGAATGACTTCATGTTTCTCAAAGAATATTTCTAAATTTTTTTCAGATATTTTTTTTTACCTAGGAAAGGTTGTTTTGTAAGATAAGGTTTTATATATTTGTATATATAATGAATTTTCTTTATTATCTAATAGATTATTAGAAAATTGTGTTCTTTATACTTTATGTGTTATTTCTTACATGATGGTATGTTTCATGATTATTTTCCCAACAGTTTCTTTATGTTTTATCCATGGATAGTTTTATTATGTTTTCATGTCACCTCAAATTTACTCTTTATATTCCTTTTAATGTGAATATAAAAGGATATTTTTATTTGATAGTAAATGTATTAGGAAATTTCAGACAATTGTACAAAATTAAGGATCTTATATTAACACTATATAATTAAAAATATGATAATATCACATTGGATACAATAAATCATTAGGAATAAGTGTGTGAAATAAGCCAAGTAATGTTAGGTAATAATTTTCGGTAATGAACTTCATGTTAACATATGTTTCATCTCAAACATTTCCCTTGTTCTTGAGGCCATTCCATCTCATTCCACATCTTGTAAGACTTAGGTCCCCCTCATTGACTTAACATGTTGATGTCAGGTATCGTTATTGTATTATCTTTTGGAATTGTGAAATATCGAAACTCGCCAATAGTTATCCATAATATAGTATAACAATTAGAAATAGTTTATAATTGTTGTATTAGATGAACATATACTTCCCATGATATGTTTATAGAGGCACATGCTACGATGTAACATGTACATGGAAACCGTAATGTTAATCAGTTTCCACATTAACATTTCCTCACTTCTAGTAATACCATTATTTTTTCATCACTATGACTTTGTATGGGTTCTAATCACTATTGAGCTTAAAATTGAGAGTATTATCAGTAGAAAAGGCACACTCGATAACCAAAAGATTATTTAATGTTCTTTTATATCTCTCATTTATAGTTTCTTTTATACATTGTCCCCTATTAAATCTCCCCAGAGGCTAGTTTTTGTTTATCAATGAAGTACTTCACACAAAAATAAAATATCTCCTAAACTAGGGTAGTTATAGGTAACATTCAAATCCCCTAGAAGGTGCCACTGATTCACTCCTCATTTTTTGAGGTTATGTGTCCGTATCTCTTCCCCCATCAAATTCCAATATATATTTTCTATTAGAATCCATTTCATATAATCATACACTTATTGATTAGACTTGAAGATTTATTTGAAATGATTTTCCAACCTTTTTTCATCTATATCATATTCTAAATAGAAGTCATCATATTTTAGATAAATAGATTTTATCTTTACCTTTAAATAGTAAATAATTACAAATACATTGTATACCAAGCCTTGTGGTTGCCTTCATCATAGGTTCATTATGGAATGATTTTTGCATGTTGCTAGAAAAGTGTATGATGCATTATAGATGAAGAAAATTTAAGGGTATCCATATATCAAGATCCACATTAATTCATTCATTGAATTTAGGATGTTGATCATATTTTAAACAGACACTCTAAATGAGGGGGAAATGGTTGCTGATACATGCCAAAAACCAACACTATGATTCATAGTTTTCCTACTCCATAATGGAAAATGAAAGAGGAATAGGTTAATAGTTTCCATCTGGGGTTGCTAAAATAAATAATACACCATTTTATTATCCATATAGAAAATTTCCACCAATATTTATAAATAATTTCATAAAATGAAATGTAGAAATATAGTAGAGGAATGCTAGAATAATCGATGGAATTGAACAAGATATGGATCAAGCCGGTTATCTTGAGAAAAATGTTCATTCATATTAATATGGAATATAACTTGGTTTTTTTTCTTTCTTTGGCTAGAAATTATGACAAAACCTAATATGAGTCATCCCAATCACCATTGACCTTCAAAATTACCTTCTATTTCACCATCCATACATTTTTATAGGAAATATTATAACCAAAAGATTATTGTATCCTCTATTGAAAAAGGGTTATAGGAACATCTTGGAAGGTCCTAATAATCTCAATGAAATAGATGACATAAATCCAACATCAAATGAAGTATGATCTTGTGTTAGGTTTGGATGAACACAAGTACAAGACACCTTAATCTTAAAAATTATCCAATATCCAAATGAAATGTTTGTAATCTCCCCAAAGAAGAAATTATAATGCTACCAATATTTATCACATCATATGATGTATTTTTTATGAATTCATTTCTAAACTATATATATACAGTTCCTCTCTATATGATATCCTTTTAGCATGTTTTTCAATGAATATTAACTTGTAAAATCCATTCCAACATATAATATTTTTTCTAGCTCACTAAACATATCCACTAAAACTATTAGAAACTCAGTTGTAGGTGTGATAACATTGTATTTAAATTCTGGAAAATATTTCATTGCTTCTAACCAATATGCGGATAGTGGGGGATAATTTATTATGGGTCGAGGATACTGTACAACAACTACATTCCTAGAAACTTCTACCCAATTTATAATGATCCTCCCTCATTTACACTGTTTTCTTACTCTATTCCATCATTAATAAATCCTCATTAGAATTTATATTTACATTCATATGTAGAACATAATCTAGGTTTTCATCTTTTACATCATAGGAAGGAGCCTCAATTTTTTGGGATGGACCATCTTAAACAACTCCTGAAAGTCAACATCTATATTAAATTGAATGTTATTGTTGTAGAGTAGAAACCTAAACATATAAATCAATCATGGAACCATCTAACCACTGTTAAAATAAATTTATTTCTTACAACCACTAATCATCATCAACCAATGGAAAAGATAGATTCTATAGTGTATATGGGAATTAAGAATGTTTATAGTTAATAGACTTGATCTATTAATGAGGTCACAAACATAAGAAACCATGAATTCTGTATCGAATTTCACTTAGGGTTACACAATCATATGTCCTCAACATTATTTTTTTACTATAATTAGGCCATTTCACTATTTAAATAACCTCCATGTAGTATTAAAAAAAGAAAACTTGTCTCTCTATGTTTCAAATGTTTCTTGATCAAAATTCTGATTGTGTAAATAATATTTACAATGAGGCTGACAATATAATCTTTATTATACTAAAATTTTAGAACATATTTTTATATCCTAAAATATGATACTAATGTTTTGTTATATAAAAATTAATTAGAAAATAAGTCGCATAATATTTTGGAAATCGAGGTAAAAAGAAGAGAAAACCCAAAATCATTTTATTTATCAATGATAAAATTAAAATTATGATCATATGAAAGAAAATAGACAATAACAAACCCATTAAACACGCACTAATTACATATAAAAAACAATAAATACCTTTAAATTTTTCAACGGAACATATTTTGGATGATATGAGCCTAAAATTGGAAGTAAAGTAAAGTCTAGATTATTTTCAAGTGGCATCTTAATAAAATATTCCAATGATATGTACTTAAATTTTTAATTTTCAAAATATCCGGTACATCTAATAAAATATCTTAAATGATCTATTAGATTATATTAGAAGGATGAAAGATTCTAAAAATTCAAAATTTAATTATATCTCCTTAGAATATGTCATTACTCTACCACTTTAAAATAAGTTGGATTTAACCTCACTTCTGATGTTAGGATCATATCATCCAAAATCTATTCAGTTAAAAATTTTCAATGTATTTCTTGTTTGTTGTAAATAATTCATATTTTATTTAATTTTTTTGTTCTTATACATTTCACTTTATATGTTCATAATTTTTATTTTATCATTGATAAATAAATTGATTTGGTGTTTTCTCTTTTTTTTTATCTTTGTTTCCCAAAAATTCTGTGAATACTATTGATAGTGAAGGTTGACCATATAATATTTATGATACTACAATTGTAGAACATCTTATTGTATATTAAAATATGATACTAATGTTTCATAGTATAATTTTTAACTTTTATAAAGGTATTTCAAAAGTTTATAAAGAAAATATTAATTATCTAAAGCATATCCCCTGGGATTATTGAACCTAGTGTACAATAAGGCCCATTGTCATGTGCTAGGTTATGCCAAGTCAAGCCTGGTGCACCACTTTGGAGTTGTTATTCCTAGGTAAATCTATTACAAAACTATATCAACATGTAGTATCTAGAGAGGGATTTTATTTCTTAGATAACCACATAATCTTAATGATACCAAAATTTTAGAACCTTTCTTATATTATAAAAGATGACACTAATATTTTATAGTATAATTTTTATCTTTACATATGATATTTTCAACACTTTATAAAGATAATAAGAATCATGTAAAACATATCCATCAACATTAACAAAATAGGTGTGGAATAAGGGATGAATCACCAAAACCAGAGGAGTAATAAACCATATGTGCAGTTAACCTTATTTTTATCCAATTTTTCATCTTTCATCCTAATTTTATTACACATTAATACATAGTTAATCATTAGTTATTCATTGTTTAATCATTAGTTAATCACTGTTTAATTAGTGGTTAATCTTTATTTAATAATTAATTAATCATTAGTTAACTATTAGTTAATCATTATTTTACTAGTTTTTAATCATTATTTAATCATTACTTTACCAATTGTTAATTATTAGTTAATCCTTCTTTGATCATTCCATAAGAATTCTTTAATCATTGGTTAACAATTATTTAATCATTCTTTAATAATTCATTAATCGTTAGTTAATCATTATTTCATCAATCCTTAATCATTCATTACTCATCACTTAATTATTCATTAATCATTACATAATAATTTGGTTAATTATTAGTTAATGATTATTTAATCATTAATTAATCATTATTAAATCATTATTTATTCACCATTTAATCAATAATTAATAATTAAATTAATATTAGTTAATCATTATTTCACCATCAGTTAATTATTAGTTAACCATTAGTTAATCATTAGCTAGCCATTATTTGACCATTCCTTAATAGTTTTTTAATAATTAATTAATTATTATTTAATCAATACTTAATCATTTGGTTAATCATTAGTTATTTATTATTTATTCATTAATTAATCATTAGATATTGATTCTTTAATCAGTCATTAATCAATACTTAATCATTAGATTACCATTAGTAAATAATTAGTTAACTAATAGTCAATAATTAGTTGACCATTAGTTAATCATTAGTTAATTTTAATTTAACCATTACTTAATCATTATTAAATCATTAGTTAATCATTAAATAATCATTCTATAATAATTCTTTATTCAATATTTAATTATTCCTTAATTATTAGTTAACCTTTATTTAATCATAGGTTAACCATTAATCAATCATTAGTTAATCATTGTTTAATAATTCCTTAGTCATTCCTTAATCATTCTTCAATCATTACTTGACCATTATTTAATAATTACTTAATCATTGGTTAATCATTAGTTACTGATTCTTGATTCATTAATTAATCCTTTGTGAATCATTTTTTAACCACTATTTAATCAAACCTTAATCATTATTTAATCATTACTTTATCAATATTTATTCATTAATCAATCATTACTTAACCATTATTTATTCATTATTTAATCATTCCTTAGTCATTAGTTATTCATTATTTAATCATTAGTCAATCGATAGTTAATCATTACGTATTCATTAGTTAATCATTACATAATCATTCATTAATCATTCATTAATCAATCTTTAAGCATTATTTAATCATTATTTAATCATAATTTAATCAAAATTTAATCAATACTTAATAATTAAAAAATAATTAGTTAAAAATTCTATAATCATTAGTTAATCATGACTTAACCTTTAATTAATTATGCCTTAATAATTAGTTAATAATATGATATTAATTAGTTAATTATTACTAGCTAATCATTATATGTAATCATTTTATAATCCTAAGTTATTCATTAGTTAATTGACACTTAATCATTATTAATGATAAATATTATTTATAAACAATATATAACCAAATAAACTACTTAATAAATAAAATATTTGGAACTAACTAAAATTAATTCAATTAGAGAAAGAAATAACATTAAATTAAAAAAGCAAAAAAATAACTCTAAGTGAGGCTTCACAAAAAATTGGGAATTCTTTTAAGCCACTCGAACAACCACACATAAGTAAGGATTATTTTAGATAGATAATGTATGGAATCAAGAGAGGGGATGTGATTTATAAGTGAGGAGGGGTCCCATTTTTAGGTTCTTAAGAGAAATATGATAGGGTTGATGCCTTTCGCATTTATATTAGGTGAAAGGCGACACACCCATAACCACCATTTTCTTTTTTGGAAAAAAGGATCCCAACAGCCTACCACATTTTCCATGTCATCAATTTGGGGAAAAGGTGGTAGAAAGTGTTCCTCCTTTCATTAAACCGGAAAGGTAGAATCCCCACTGCCACCTTTCAAAAACAACATTAAAAAAAATCTATCCTTAATGCATATAAAAAAATACAAAAATGCCTAAAAACTATGTTAAGTATCTCATTCAAGAAATAATTAAATTTCCCATCATATAGGTTATTGATATGATTAATCCAATTTCTAACCATTTACTAAACAATAGAAAGGTGGATATTATAATACTCATATTAATGATCATATAAAAGTAAAATTATGATCATAGAAAGGATAAATCCTAAATCACTTCTAAATCCTAACATATTACTTCCTACGTCTAAATCTTGGTTATTTAGGGTGTATTTTCTAGTAGGTTTTATAACCTAATCACTAAAAATAACTAATCCTTTCTCTAATACCAACTATAATGACCTATAACTTATATAAATAATATTTCATCATTTTTAATCTAAATATTCATAACATTAACCAAAAAATCTTAAGGCATGCTGTTTTGGGTAGATTTTATACCTTGAAATTTTTTTAAAAATAAACTACATATTAATATTTTATTATATCCAAAATATCCTCCTAGAATTATCATACTCATATCACTTCATGGGATATTATAAGGGTATTCATAAAATAAAGGGTGAGCTAAAAACCCCAATAAGGGGAAAAAATAAGATAAACCCAAGGTAGGAAATCATTAGAGTAAATAATCACTATATGGAATCAATAAAGATAAGGATCATAAAACATACAAAAGAAGCATTTCATAAAACACAAGATACAATAATATCATGGTATTCAAAAAGATAAGAATATGGAGTTGAGGTTCAGTTCCGAGACAACATAGCCTAATGTGTGGGCTCACTGCCCATGGTGTCTCATGATGTGTAAGATGTATCATCACTTCTCAAGTGGATCATTTTTGTTCGTTATTTTATTAAAATTGTAAAAAATACATAAATAATAATACATAGAATCTTATGGTTTATCATTCTCAAGAAACAAGATACGTATTTGAACATTTCATTCCCTTGAAAATCTAATGTACATCAAATGAATATATGAAAATTTATCATTTCTCCTTGAAAATCAATATATCACACATTGTAATCTTCATGGTTTCCTAAGGAAATTTTAAATAACATAAATGAGTGATATCAGATGCTCAATAAGTGGTATTTTACAATAGATTCAATAATACATAATCTTTTAATAATTAATATGAAGGGGAATAAATCAATACCTTAAAAAATGGAACAATAATCATTATATAACTGTGGAATTAGTAATAATAAGAAAATATATGGATAGTAATAATTGTTCTCAATGTTATGGGATGCACTATTTGAGACATCTTAAACATATAACTAATTCCCTATATGAAGACATCATACATAAATTGGTATGGTTTACACTAAATACCCATGTTTTTTGTCTAATGATACCTAATAATGCATCTAAGAGATAAATAATTTTTCACCATACCTATCACAAGATATGTCCAAATCAATCATAATATGAGGATAATGAATAAAAAATATATATTATAATGTTTCTTATGGGACCTCATATTCAATCATGGTTAAGTAATCAATTTTTATCCATATATAAATAATGAAAATATTGAATTTCAACATTTTCCTATTGAATGGAATCATATGGCTATCTAGGTGAATATCCAACAATCGACACCGAATGTATAGGATATTAAGAATGTAATTGGTAGATCACTTAATAAAGTAATGACAAAAAGGTAGTATCCAAGGGAAATTTGGATGATGTAGGGTTATCAATTAGAAATAGTAATTTATTTCAATAGACTTTACTAGTTGAAGATGAAACTAATGATATCAAAATTCCCCGCAAACCCCCACTGATGAATTTTGTTCAACACTTACATACTTTAGATAAATTAAATAAAAATTTAATAAAATACAATAAAATTATATATAAATCCTTTTTATTTTTTGAAAAGTTGTTATGAATCATCTTAAAAATCTATGGGAGTATTAAATGATATGTGTAGTTAAAATAATTGGTTATGCATTGAGTAATGATCATGTAAATACCCATCCAATTGTTTTTAGTGTTATTAACCCTAAGGGATTCAGATCTATATATTAAATAAATTATAGTATCTACATAAGTATTTCACTCCTAGGAGCCCATACACTCATTACTTTACCAAAATTTTAGGATGTTTCCCAATATTTAGAGTTATCACTTGTGTTTACATATATTTTTTAGTCTTATTGTAGCTTTTGAAGGTAGTATATTTAGACAGAATATTGATCTCTCATTTATAATATGATATACAATTTATAACATAAATATTAATAGTATCTCATAAGGAAATAATAATTAATTAGAGAGGATAACATAAATAAACGATAAGAAGGGATTAATTCCCCTTATATTAGCATGATAAAATCTTCTGAAAAGGATATAATTAGAGGTAATAAGTAATATCTCATTAAAAATATATCAAATTGATGATAAAACCATATAATTGAAATAATGAAATTATATGAAAAACATTTTTATATTATATTACAAAAATTGATTGCAATAGAAGAGTAAAGAGAAGGATTTTGAAATCTTACCTTGAAATTTAACTTAAAGTTAACATATAAGATATAGAGTGGAGAACCATAAAACTATAAAAAAAATATTTGAGATATTATTATGAGATAAAATGATATGAAAACTATAGTAAATAATTTTTTAGTGGGTAATAATGTGATATTGGTTCGGTATTCAATGTAAATAAGGGGGATAATTTATTAATTTTTTAAAAAGGACTTGTAATTTTTTGTTAATAATGAAAGTAAACCATTTTCCTTACCATGGTTTTATCCCATGGTAGTTAATATATAGGGACCCGTTTTTTATTTTTTCAATTTTTAGGAACCAAAATGATTTCAAAATATATTATTTTGAATGTGGATATAATTCTTATTCATAAATAAATATCTTTAAAATATTAAAATGTACTTTTTTTATAACAACCCCAACTCCAATAACATGGAGATGGTGTTGAAATTATTTCATTTTCATTGATATTGGATATCTCACCATGAATGGTAAATAATTCTATCCATCATAGAAAAATAAATATATACTTGATTCCCATATTACAAAAGAAATATAAAATACATAGCATAAAAACCTTCTCAAATATTTGATTGTATTTGTAATATACCTAATCAAATTTTGGAAAAAAATATAGTTTGAACTCATATTCTTAGTAAGAGTAACATAAAAAACAATATATCATGAATCAATAAGTATTATTCAATATAACAATTATAATAAGTAAAAGAATATGTCATTTAATCAATAATATGATAACTAAATGCATTCATGGATAATATCAATGAAGTAATCTAATTGAAAATACTAACTAAATATCAATGAAGTAAATTCATAATATTAGACTTCATGATTTCAGAATTCATGATATCTATAATATCATACCCTTTTCCCAAGAAAGTTTCATCAATGGATATGTATACACTAGAAAACCAATTAATGATAGCTTACAGATTTGTCTAATTAAACCTATCCATGCAGTGATGGGATATATAATTCTTTGACCCACCTATCACTACATGAAAATTCATTCTACATATATAGAATAATGTATTTAATTCATGAATAATATTCCTTATCAATAAATATCCTTATTAAGTAAAAAATATAGACTTATCAAGGTTTTATCCATTCAATCAAATGAATTTTAAAAAAACACCCCTTGTAGAAACGTTATATACTTTAAGAAATAATAATTTATATAAATAGAGAATAGTTATATATAAGGTACAAGTGATGTTCAATGATCACAATAATTTTAAAATTTTAAGAGAATGTTAATAAATAAAAAAATTAATCATGAAAGTGAATGTCAATACTTTCCCTGGTAAAATCTTACAAAAAATATGTAGAGAAAGAATAAGGATAATATTATTAAAACATATCCTTAGTATAGAATAAATAAAATAAAGTATTTCTATTATTTATGAATATAAATATTATAAATATATCATTAAAAACATTATTGAGTAATATACCCATTATACTTTGAACATCAAAATAAAAAGTTAAAAATTTCTAGAATATTAGAAAAAATATTTATTTCAAAATAACCTTGGAAGTATTTAATGGAATATTAAAATAATTTAGTGTCCATGATGGTGTTAAATTCTAGTCATCCCAATTATATTAAAATAGTGATTCCTTTCACATTTTTGGCAATAAGTCAAGAATTACATAGTCCAAAAAACAATAAGACGTTTTCTATGAAACCATTTTATAAAAATTAAAACATCAGTAAAAATATCATTAATAAATAATTGAATAATTTAAAAATAATTATTTACAATTTCTAAATGAAAATATAGATATATAAGAAAATGATTCATGACCAAGAAGAAAAACAAGGTGGATTTTCCATAAAAACATTATTTTGGTAATTGACTACTTTAAGAAAAGAAAATGAAATGAAACTTATTGGTTTTCAAAAATAACCATTGAGAATAAAATATATTGGGCATAATATTTAAAAGTCAAATATTCTCCCCAATATAGACTTAAACATAAACAATCCTGAATAAAGATGAGTTTGTGAAATAAACCCTTAACTATTTGGTAAAATTTAAATAGTAAGCCTGATGATTGAATAACTTGAAATTAAAAATTCAACTTCATTAAAAAATGATACTCAGGATATAAAATTTAAAATGTTAGTACATAAAAAATATAAAATAAATTATGCTTATAACATTAAAACAGACCTCAATGAAGGGAAATTGAGACATAATACCTTGCCTCAAGTCTGACATAGCACATATGGTATTTATCTTCCTAATTAATAAATTCATGTTAATTATTTACCTACCTAAAAACCTTTTTCAATTATATTTATATATTTTATAATTTACTACCAATTTATATTCATTTACTTACTCAATTAAGTTTACATCAAACTTTCTTATGATATTTGGCTTATGTGTACAAAATGAATTTTGTATGTTGAATTTGGTCCTAGAGGAATTTATTTCATCATATCTAAAATAAAAATAACAATATAGTTATCAATTTTATACATAAATTATACTTTTAATACCATGTAATAAATATGGTTGTGAAAAATTAACAACATTACAATCTTGGAGACGGTAGGTCATCTATACGCATAGGCTACGTTTTCCATTATTCAATGATCATTATAGGAAGAGGTTAAATATTATTTTATATTTAAAAATGTGTCATTATATCGAAACTAACTTATTATTTATTTATAAAAACTTATATATACCATTCATGTGATGTGGTGGTGAAAAATTAATCACATCATTTCATAGAGTTGGTAGTCCACACATGCACATGAATGAAATTATCATTTTTCAAATAATGGAAAGTTAAGAAAATATATGATATAGTAATTTAATATAATAATAAACATTTAATTAATATCTTATATATTTTAAAACCATTATTATAACTATTTGTAAGAGGATATTATGGAAAACTATTTACATTGGTTCCGGAGGAGGTAGTCCACTATACACACGAGCGATGGATTTGTTTCACATTTGATAGAAGAGGAGATGAATGGTTGTTATGATGTTATCGTAATAAAATATCATTATATTATATATATTTATTTGATTATATTGTATTGTTTTAATTATATTTTATGTATTTTGATAAAAAATAAAATAAAAACACTCAGCTATGATCAATACCTCTTATTCAGACAACCGCTTTAGGATTATGCCTAAAAAATTGTAGATTGGATTTTTGATCAAAAAAGGCCTCTAAAATGTGTTTAATAGAGGTAAGAAATAGATTTAGGTAGGTCTTGGATAAACCAAAAGGGTTTTATAGTTTGAAGAGAAGAGGATATGAGTTGTTCTTTTATAAGTGTGGGTAGAGCCACTTTTGAAATTTCATAATGTATAAAATTAAAATAATATAATTTTCATTTTAAAATCAAAAAATTTGTTATAATTAGAGTTTTGGATGATTATAGATTAAAATAGTATCATCTAATTATATTTTTTCATCTTTTGGTTATGTTTTACCCTTATCTTTTATTTTTATCACATGTTAACTATTTTGACAATTACAACAATATTAATGTCTTTTACCCATTAATGGTCAATAATATCCCTATAAAATGAAAAAATCCCGCTAAGGACCATGGTTGATTTTTTTCAACTATTTCCCATTTAATTTGATTAATATAATGTTTTTATGAATTTTAAATCATTCAATAAAATATTATTTATTATACAATATCCTTAACGTCATTTTAACATTATTCAGTTAATTTGACTATAAATATATGATGATAATGGAAGAAATATAATATAACCAATAAAAACAATCTATAACGTGTTATATTTTTCTGATTTTTTTGAATTTCTATAATTCTTTCAAATTATATTAGTTTTATCATTTTTAAAATCCTTTATTTTAATATTTCTATTAATTAAATAAATATTATGCTGGTGTTGTGCAAGCCATTAATATAATTATCTAATTACTAAAATTTAGAAATAAATTAACATGATAAAAATAATTTTTTATTTCGAATGAATATTTATAATTGAACATATCATCTATTTATACTTATGTAAAAAATCAATTATAATAAAATAAAGAGAATGATATTATTTACTATTCGTTAAATAAAATAACATAAAGGTCAAAATTATAGCCAAATGGAAAAAAATCTCATATATTCGAATATTTTATTAGTATGTATGAAATAGGCTCATTAAATGAAATTATGTAAAGTGTTTGGCCGGTTCTATATTCCTTATAATATTATTTTTAACCTTAAATAAATATTTTACCATTATTATGGTGACAATTACTTACTTTGGTTACTATTCATAATGAACAAATATAAATGGGGATTATTTACCAAATTTGAACCTCTTAATATAAAATATATGATCCATTTTCAAGATTCAATTTTTATAATTTATAGTTATTAATTCAAATCAAAAATTAAAAATTCAACAAAAAATATGTTTTTCAAAACAACAATCCTTTTATGTTGAAATTTTTTACAACCAATTAAATAAAAAATTAGTTACAATGAACCTATTTAGATTAATAATAATATAATAGAACAAATTCTACTCTGAAATAATTTTAAAACAATGAAAATATTTGTAAATTCTGGAAACAAATATGTAGTTTTAAACGAAATATCGTATTTTTCACAATTTATTGAAAAATAAAACTTTCTGTAAAAATATAAATATTATACCTTATTATAATATAGTTATATTGATTTAAAAATGATATTATTTTTATAAAATATAATTTATTGATTATTCAGAGATTCATTATAATTTTTTTTCATAAAAAGTAATAATTTTTTTTTGAGGAAAATGTTTTTCTAAAGTGTAAATTAACTTTACTAAGAATTGAGTAAATATTTCATAATCAATTAATTTTTATTTATTTGGAATTTTATATTTGTTTCATAATTTTTTAAATACTTTTTTAACTAATAGGTCAAAAAATTGTTATAATAGTAATATTTAAATAATAATAATTCATTATTTGTTTAAACATAGTGTTGTGTATAGTATATACTATCAAACATATTGTTTATTTAAAATCAAGATGTGCTACATTCCACATCGCCTATTATTATATTATCCCCTTGCAATTTTATAAAGTCTTTAGTAATAAGGGGTTTTATATTTGAAAACTCTTTTGAAAAACCCACATCATTAAAAAGGGATAATAAAACTCTACCTTAAAAGAGGGCAAGGGAAATATGAAGGTTATCAAGAATAATGAAAAACTAAGGTTCTTAATTGGATAACATGATTGGAAAGTGAAAATATATACATTGAATAGAAAACTTACTCCCAATTACAAATAGTTAGAGATAGATAATATGGTCAAGAGAAAGGTTATGACTACAAAACCATAAATCTAGGATTGGTGAGAAGACTGTAAATTCATCAGAAATAACCATAATAGGATTATTTGTTTTAATATAATTTTCTTATAGTTGATGAATTAATTTACCATCTATACTATGAAAATAAGTTAGTATAATTTCTTAAAAAGAATATTTCGTCTATGAATTAATTTCCACTAGAATCTCATCCTCTCTCCAAATTATGAGTATTAAAAACTAATTTTATTTATTCCTAAAACACTAAAATCAACATATAGTAGATCAAATAGTCTAGAAAAGGATAAATATATATTCTTGATAATTTATATTTGAACCAAAACTAAAATGGTTTCCATAGGGTAAGATAATATCAAAAATTTATAATCCTTCTTATGAAGAAATAATACATTTTTCATCAATGTTTCCACAATAAAACCAAAGGTAAACATTATATTATTACACAATTAAATGACACTAAATCCCAATTAAACTAAATAACCTCAAAAATTAAGAACTATTTTATCGTAATGGTGATATCATACCTTTTAACATATATTTCCCAAATTTAATTCCATTCTTCCAAAATAATCCTTCATGCAAAACTAGTTGTTAAACCCAATGCTAACATATAATTTAACCTAAATAATAATCCCAAAAATATCATTAATCACCATGATAAATCACTATATAATACCAAAATATAGTGAAATTCAGTATAATACCATGAATTAAATTTAATTAATAATTAATAAAGGTATTCCTTACCATGACAATAAATATATATGGAAATTTCACCTTGTTAATGAATCTCTTTTTATTCATCAATATTGTCTATATCTAACAGTCCAATAGATCATTATTAACCTAAAATAAAATCATATATGGTCATAAATGGTTATTTAAATCTTAAGAGATTATTCTCACCAAAAACTACTAAAATAATAAAATATTCTCCAAATATCATCATAAGAAACCTTAAAAAGGGGTTTTATACATTTACCTTTTTGAAATATTACACATATAAACCCATGATGATATAATTATATATTATTTTATCCTCATATAAAAACTAATATGATTAAAAAACCTAACACAATATTTATTCCTAAAATAATATGATATACTATTTCCATAATATACAATAAACTTAATCAAGTATGAAATAAATAAAGTTTTCATCAAATCACTAAAAAAGTTGAATATCAAAAAAATATTCCATTTGGATCATAAATTTCAATTATAATGTTAATACTAAACATATTATTTTGGTTATAATTTCCTTTGAACATATGTTTTGAACCCTTGTACTAGGGAATTGGATTGGACAGTTCCCATATTCTCAACACATACTAAATTTAACTATAAATTGTACCTTTGGATGAACATTATATCCATAAATATAAATCTTTATTTTTTTATTGTAAATTCATTGATATGTACCCCTAATTTCCATACATAAAACATTTTATCATTCCATTGAGGCATTCTATGGGATTTATCTTTCCACATTTTGACATGAAATAAAATGAAATTTCTTTTCCATATGGTCTCCACCACTCATGATATTAGTAAAGTCTATCAATATATCATTTAGTGTTTCTAAGTATTGGTCATGGTGCAAGCTATTAATTATATATTAAGATAACTAATTATGCATAATCAAAATACCATTCAACCAAATCGTTACCCAATTTAGTTTCCATTAATCATTGCACAGTCTATCATATTCAGTTTTAAGATGATACCACCTAGTTCCATCCATTAACTAAATGATGAATTGTATAGGGAATAATAATAATAATAGGAAACCAAAAAATTCCCACTTTACCAAAATTTTAGGATGTTATCTCATACTTATACTTAACCTCAATGTTAGTCAAATGGTTATGTTCCCTAATCTATGCTTTCCCTAAATTTTAGTCCCAAAGAATCTACTGAACCTTCTTTGATACCAAATGTAACAACCCCAACACCATAAACCCAAAGATATTGTCTAATTAATTATATTAACATAGATAGAATGCGTCTCACCATATAGGATTGATCAATTTAGTCATCATGGAAAACAAAATACATACATGATTCATATATTACATCAGAAATTTAAAATTTATAGCATAAAAACAGTATTTTATATTTCATATTATTAAAAATATATTTCTTAATTTCCTAGGAAAAAACAAATAATGGGTGATCTCAATTTGTTAGTAAGATTTACTTACATAAAAATATATCATGAATAAATATGGTGTAATCAATATGGAAAGGTAAATTATAGAAAAAAAAAATTCCATTTAAATAATACATTGAGCAAAAAATGTATCCATGTATAATATTAATGAAGTTATATTTTGGATTATTATAACTAGATTCTCAATGAAGGATATTCTTAATATTCGATGTCATGATTTCAAACATGATAATATATATTTTTTCAAATCTCTTTCCATGATAATTTAGTTGATATATTTGTATACACCAAAAAGTCATTTAATGATAGATTATTGATTTTCCTCATTAGACCAATTGATGCATCATGGCTTTATATAATTATGGGACCCACCAATCACTGCATGTTCAGTTAATTCAAATTATATGTAATGATCGATTTAATTTGGGAACAATATTACAAATCAAAATATATCATTATTTAATAAAGAATATAGATTTATCAATGTTTTCCCCAATAAATCATATAACATTCAACGTAAAACAATACATGTAGAAATGCTATATGGTTTAGAAGAAAATAAGATTCATGATACAAATAATATGAAAATTTAAAGAGAATATAATTTCCAATGATCATAAAAAATTTATTTTTTCAAGAAAATGATAATGAATACTAAATTAATAATGGAAGTGAATATAAATACTTTACTTGGTTAAACTTATCATAAAATATCCAGATAAAGATTAGGATGGTATCATTACTACATATACCTAGATGAGTATAATTAAAATTAAGGGTTGTTTTAATTGATGAATAAAAATACCATAAAATGATCATTAAAAACATTATTTAATAAAGTAATTTTTTTGTAAAAATAAATACCTAAAAAAATTTAGTAAAAAAATTCTTGAAGAAAATTAATATTTTATTTATAAAACCTCATTCAAAACAATAGATTATTAGTAAAAAAAATTATTTGAAAAGAACCTTGTAAAATAGTAAATGAAGATTAAAATAATTGAGTTGTCCTAATGGAAGGAAATTATCTTCTTTCCAAATACATTAAAAAAAATTGTATTCATATTTTTGATAAAAATTAAATAGTATATAGTTTATAAGAAGAAAAGATTTTTCCTTTTAAAATTTTATTAAAAAAATATAGTTAAAAATTTATTTCATAAATCAACTTGTAATGTTAAAAAGATTATTTATAATATTTGAATTGAAATATGGATATAGAAGAAAATGATTCCTGATCGAGTATAATAATAAGGTCCATTTTCCTTAAAAACATTATTTCTTTATATTGAGTACTTAAATAAAAGAAAATAAAAGGATAAATTTTGATATTTAAAAATTAATAAAATAAAATAAAATATATTAGTTTTAAGATATAAAGGTCAAATATTTCCCCCAATATGGAATTAAACGTAAAAAATCTTGACTAATGATGAGATTCTGAATGAAACCCTTACCGCTTTGGTTACTTTTGAATAGAAAGATTAATGATTGAATAATATCAAATAAAAATTCAAATATCATAAACAAAAGGATATTCATGATATAATATATAAAATGGTTGTTTGTACACCATATAAAATAAAGTACTTGTATAAAACTAAAACACTCTTTGATGAAGATAAATTGAGATATAATCTTTTACCTTAGGTCGGAATATTCACATATATTATTTATATTTCTGAATAATAAAATTATTTTAATTAATTAATTTCTTAAGAAAAATTTTCATTTTTATCATTCATTTTATTTTATTTATTACCATGTTAAATTCATTTACTTAGTCAATTAATTTTACATCCAACGTTTTGTCGATATTCATCTCACATGGACAGAATGAATTTGTTGGTTGAATATTTTCATATAGATCCTTATTTTATCATATTTATAATAATATTAATGAATTAATTGTAATTTTAATACATCAATTATTATTTTAAAACCAATCAGTAAATATGGTTAAGAAAAAAAACTATGTTATAATCATGGAGATTGTAGGTCATATGTACGCATGAGTAACGTTTTCCTTTATTCAGCGATCATATTGGAAAGAAGGTAGGTATTATTTTCTATTTTCAGAAATATAATTATATCATAAATTACTTATTATTATTTTAAATAAACTTATATATGCTATTCATGTGATGTAGTGGTGAAAAAAATCACATCACTTGGTGGATGTTTTAGTTCTCGCATATGCACGAATGATATTTTCATTTCAATGAATTTGATGGTATGAAAATAAATGATATAATAATTTTATAAAATAATAAATATATAATTATATATATATATATATATATATATTTTAAATACATGATTATAACTAGTTGTGATATGTGGTGATGGAATATGATTTACATCAATTCATGTGGAAGAAGTCCACCGTACATAGGAATGATGGTTTTGTTTTCCATTTGATAAAAGAGGTAATAAATCAAAGTTATCAAATTATAATAAAACAATATCACTATATGATACATATTAATGTTATTATATATGAATGGTTGAATACTATTTAACGGGGTTGTAAGAAGAAATAAAAAATGATAGGTTGAGAATGATATATCTCCTTCAGACAACCACTTTTGGATTATACATTAAATCATCCTTGACTATATTTCTAATAAAACCAAGGACATTAGGATGTTTTAAGGAATATAATAAATGTATGGGGTCATTTATTGGCTAATACAAAAAGATTATGTAAAGTAAAAAAAGAAGTGAGGTGGTTCCCTTTTATACATGAGAAGAGGGGCACTTTAATAATTTCATAAATTATTAAATTAAAATAAAATTGATTTCATATTCTAATGAACAAAAATGAATATAATTAGAATATAGGCTTTGTATGGATCTAAATAAAATCAAAAAATAATTTTTTTTAAAGTTTTGGTAATATTTTTAAACTTATCTTTTCATTTTATCCCATGTTATCCCTTTTTTTAATTTCTAAAATACTAAATGTTTCTACCATTTAACGGTTAATAAATTTAATATAAAATGTAAAACAACCAATAAAATAAAAATGGTTGATATTTTAAACCATATCCCATTCATGTGGCTGAATTTATTATTTTTATGAATTTTGAATCCTTTAATAAAATATTATTTATATAAAATATCAATAATTTTATTTTTTGCACTGTTATGTTAATTTGAATTTATATTTATAATGAAAAGGGGGGAATTTGAATATAATCATTTAAACATCACTAAAATGTTATATTTATATAAAAACTTTGTTTAAAAAAATAATTACTTCATATTATGTTAGTTTTACTCTTTTTAATCATTTATTTCATTTTTCTATTAATTATATAAATGTTTTGTCGGCATTATGAAAGCATTTAAGGTAATTATTTCATCATTAAAAATTATAAATAAATTTAAATGATAGAATAATAATTTATATTTAAAATGGAAATTTGTAACCAAATAAAGAAAATGTTTATCCTTAGTAACAAAATTAAAAAATAATAAAATAAAGAGAATGACATTTTTTACATTTCATTAAATTAAAAAATGTGAAATTAAAATCCAAATACAAATGGAAAAAATTCTCATATATTAAAATACTTGATTATTATATATTAATTATGCTCATACAATGAATCCATGCAATGTGTTAGGGTAATTTTATTGTTCATATCATATTATTATTAACCTTAGTGAGTTGTTTTACCCTTAATGTGGTGTAAATTATTAACTATGGTTACTATTCATAATGTTAAAAAATATACAGGCCCTATTGAACAAATTTTGTTCACCTAATTTCAAATTTTTAATCCATTTTCATGATTCAAATTCAATAATCACCATAAATTAATTTAAAATCAAAATGCAAAAGGTAAAAAAAACAATTTTTAATAAAATTGACTTTTTATGTATAAAAATGTTTTTATACAAAATTGAAACATATAATTAATTAAAATAAACTTAATTAAATTATTAATAATATAAGAGAGTTAATTATACTTTTAAATATTTTTAAAATATATGAATCATTGTAAAATCTTGAAACAAAAATACAATTTTCAATAAGAATTTATATTTCTTTCTATTCACTAAAAAATTAATATTTCTTGAAACATTAAAATATTTCACCATAGTATAATTTGGATATAATGTTTTAAAAAATGATATTATTTTTATCAATTAAAATTTTGAGAATCAAAATAAATATTTATAATTTTTTCACACAAAGAGCAAATAGAATTCATTTTTGATGGAGACTTATTTATGAAACTTTAAATAAATTTTATGGAAATAAATAACTTATTTCTTATGAATTAATCAATTGATTTTTATTTATTATCTAATTTATATATATATTTCATAATTACATTAATATTATTAATAAACTCCAATTCAATAGGTAGGTTATAACAAATATTTTTTAATAATAATTATTTTTTGTTTGTTTAAATTCGATTTCATGTGTTGTATATGCTATTGAACATAGTGTTTTTTAAATATTTAGGTGTTACACTATTTGTATTGGAAGAGTATTTATAGTTTTGGGAAGAATGTTTTAATTACTTAAAAATTCAGTATTATTTGTAAATAAATCATATCTTTAAATAATGCCTTTATATTACTCATTACATTATTTTGAAGTCATTATAATGTTTAAATAATTACCATATATCATAAAATATTTTACTTTTTATTTATAATTTCAAATGCCTCAAAATATTATAAAAAAATAATCATTTTCTAATTTTCATGTGTTGGTTCCAAATTTTAAGTAGTTCTGTAAAATCCTCGACACAACACTCCCTTAAATGATCTAAGGCATACCTCTACATACACCTAAGGCTAAAGAATAGTAGCGGGAATGTAAGGAACAATATGGGTAGACTATACCACCATGTACAGAGTTTCAACAATTCTGGGAATCAATTATAATGTATAAGAAATAGAATAAAAAATATAAATAATTAATCATTCAATAGATGAATAAAAGGTAAACCAATTAACCAAATAATATCAAGACTTGGTAATGACTGGCTAAAAGTAATTAAATGATTTACTGAGAGTTTTATTGATAAAAATTATAAACAATATCAAATAAAGACATCAGAATAACATGGTCTTGAAACCCATATCAGTCCCATCTACAAGTCCAACACATTCGAAAAGCAATAAAAATAAAGTTTTTCCCTTGTCCAAACCTGCCTCCATGAAATTGGCCTAAGTACCAATCAGTGGACTTAATTAGGTGTGAGTAAAACTCAATAGGACAACACCACTATGTATAAACAAATATTTTTTTGAATACTAAGTGAATAAATGAAATTAATAAAACCATGGTATTAATTAATAATATAGTACTATATATGAAATAAATCCATTTAGTACTTTGCTCTAGGTTGACACCCAAGGTATGTCTGAACTAAATCTAGAACCAAGCCAGATATCTCTGATCATGTCATGGAACCATGTCAACCATTCCCATAACCATACTAGGGTATAGAGAATAAATTATCCTAGGATAACAGAGTAGAGACCTATAAGCATTACAATATAACCGGGCCAAGACCTATAATAATTACGACATAACTGTTACAAACCCTATAACCATTACAACAGAAATGAGAAATCATTTTTGGAAATATAACATAATAAGAACAATACCTATAATCATTATATTATAACTCTTCCATGACCTATAATCATTACAACAAAGTTAATCATAGAGAATTCTAGAAATCTAAAAAAGGTAAAGCACCAAGAATATTATCATAATACATAATGGTTAATTAATCTAACTATCCTTAATCTTATCAAATTAAATTTCATTTATCAATTTATCCAAAATCTATTAAATTTACAATTAACTTTTCTTATTATAGGTGATTTCATCATAAGAAGACAAAAATATTTCACACTATTTCAATTCATAATATTAATAAATTACAACAATTCACATTATTAGTCCAAACCACAAATCACAAATGTAGGTTCATTAAAAATTTTCATGGTAGGCTCACCTAATGGGTAGATCTATGACTAATATTAATGAAAATTGACATGAAATGTTCTAATTCAGTGTTTAATGAAAATATTATCATCTAAGAATTAATTATCGAATATGTTGGGTCACGTGCACAATTATTTAGTGCCAATTACTATCATTGAATGTACTTAGGTTATTAAAACAGGACATAAGGATTCATTCTTGACCATCTACCATAAATGCATAAAAGGAGATGAAAAATCATCACATATATAGTAGAACCAGATTCACCCTTCACATCAATGAGATCTAGAAAATCCATCAGCAATAGATTGAGAATAAGAATATTGACCTGAATGCTTACCTTAATTAAATAGGTTTAGAACACCTAGATACATTGGGTTTTTTCTTCTAGATCAAAGGGGATTTTCATAAATAATTTATATAAGGTATGGATTTGATATGGGTATTCGATTCCTAGAACACATTATGTTAGTGGGTTTAAAATTTGGATGGTTGTAGCTAATTCATGACATGCCTCATCCATTCATGTTGTAAAATCCATCATTACCTTATCTCTCCCAAATTAAATCATTCAAGAAAAATATGAATAAGAAACCATTTAAAATTGTAAAATTTCTTCAAGATGCAAGTTTCTACTTCATGGGATCCATTCAGGTGGTAACATAATTTCATGGAATCAGTTTAGCTTGTGAATATATTCACATTGTTCGTTTAGGGGGTGAATTAAATTTGTGGGGTGTGTTTAGGAGGTTAATTAAATTCATGGGGTCTGCTCAGAACCATTTTTCCCATGAATTCAATTCATGTATATCATCCTATAAAAATTAAATAATTTAATTGGGGATTCATGGAGAGAATTTATTCTATATCTAGAACTCAAATCCCCGTCCTGCTACACCCCCAAAACACATAACAAAACTTAAACCTAATATTTAACACTAAGGATTAAATAAAATACAACCACCTCAATGTTTTAAAATGAAACTTTATGAAGGGTGTAACTAAAAAAGGATGGGATCATAAAACCTTTCTAGCATAAAGTAACGCAAACTTGGGATACTATAAGAATCAATATGGGGTATCAGTGAACAAGAATGGATACTATGTATTCATATCAGATTCACATTACCGTGTTTCTTATTCCACACCCATTTTTTCACTACAATCATACTAGTGGTATTCTCTTCCCCCAAAGATTGTTCTCAATAGTCCATGATACATATAAAATGATACCCAAAGGAAGTATCAATATATATCTCAATATCATCAACACCTATCATGTGGTAAGGATCATGACTATATCTACAAATTTGTGTCATCTGAAACACATAATGTATAGTGATATAGCACTATTGGAGGGATAAACTGTATGTTACACAGACAACCCTCTACACTATCTCAAATAGCCCAAAAAACCTAGGCACTAACTTACTTCTGTTTCAGATATAACATTTCTCCATCCTATATTTCTAACAAAGAAAATATTTTTGATATAACTTTATCTAAAGATAAATTCTTCGATGGTTAGCATACAATTTCTACTAGATATGGAAAGTCTCCAACATCTTTCTGATCTAATAAACCTAATTTAATGTCTCGTACCTGTGACTATGTCTAACTAGAACTAACTCACCTACCTCAAACCAAAAAAGAGGTGAATGGAATGTCCTTATATATAAATCCTTGAAAAGAGAAATTTGGATTGATGTTTGGAAGATGTTATTATGAGAGAAATCTATAAGTCACAGGTATTGTTCCTATGAACCTCTGAAATATATAACACAAGATATTTACATTTCCTCTAGAATATAAATAATTTATTTAGATTATTTTTTAGTATATTTCATCAAAATATCTAAAAATAATGAATTTTGATCCTAATTTCTCTTAAATAACCTTATAAAAACAAGATATAAAATGTTTATCTCAATATGAATTGGTAATTTTCAGAACACCATTTAATCAAACTATCTATCACATATAAAGACTATATAGATCATAAATGGTGAAGGTATCCTTAATATGAAAGAAATGAGACACCTTCATCAGTCAATATATTATCACACATATTGTGTCATTCTTGTGAGTTTTTCTATGTAATCCTATCATAAAATCCTATCATTAAATCCATAGTGACTTCATACCACTTCCACTCAAGAATGGGAAGAGGCTACAAAATCCCACAATTCCTCTAATTCTTGGGCTTCACTTAATGATAGGTGAAAAATATCACCATGAAGACCACTATTTTATTCTTCATCCCTATCCACCAGTACTATCTACAACGATCAGAATACAACTTTTTTCAATCAGGCTGTACCTCCTATCTAGATTCATAAAACACCCTTATTATCTCAATGTGAAATCCTATAAGAACCCATACACAAAAATAGAAAATAATAACATCTCCATTACTAAGAAACCATCATCCTGAGGGATCCTGACCATATAAGATGTCCCTAATAAGAAATTACACCAAATTAGATAATTGTAATGTCCTGATCAGGTACAATAGCACTTGTATAATAGATACTAAAGTCATATAAACTCATCTTTGGGACTCATTAACATCTAAAATCATTTCTACATAATGTTCTACCAGCTACCTATCATAACATGACACCCACAGTACCTTTGTTTGTATCTTTTAGGTCACAAAAATTATGATGAAATTTTCATTTCCCAGTGTATAGGACAACTCAAATTTGAATTACAATAGGAACTCATCCCAACACCTCTACTGATGGTTCAAGAACTACTGAGAATATGTGTTCCTGAGGATCTTGTGGTCCATCTACACCACTAACCGCTTAACCAATTAGATAGTGTCTATAATATCTCATGGAATATATTATTACTGTTAACTCTTAATCATGAGTGGGGTAATTCCTCTCATCCAATCATAGAAATCTGGAGCTATAAGAAACCCCTCAGTACTCCTATGTTAAAAATGTTATGATCCTAAATCTAGATATGTCCTAGTACCTTTTATATGACATACCTTATATAGGTAAGGTGAGGATCAGTGTGAAGGTCATCCAACCCTTTAGCTCCTAAAAATATGCCTCCTAAGAATCCGACTAAACAAACATCACCCATTTCATAGTCATCGTAGACATCGGTGATACCAAATGAGACAATTCATGTGAAAAATTCAGATAAATAACTTCTAAACACATACATATTTTAATCTTAAAGATATAATAGGCCGATCCGAATATAAAATTGTCACAACATTCATTGGGTACACTTCCACTCCATCCTATGAGATAACATGTCCCAATAAGTTGATTATATCAATCCAAATACATCATTTAGATATCTTGGAGTAAATTTTAAGTTATATAAGTTTAATTAGAATGATGTTAAGATGTTGGGAATGTTTTTCTATAAAAACCATGACCCTAGTATTCCAGAACCAGTTGTCAATTTATTATGATTTCATTGATATAGGGGGGGGGGGTCAAATTCCAAAGTAGTTATCAATTTAGTAGTTTTGGAGATCCAAATTCATAAATGATACCCATTTAACATTGGGGATAAAATATGGGACATAGTGATAGATAATATTTGATAAATTTGAACACATTAAAATAATTATTATACATATCTTATAGAAAGGAAACAATATGAGGGTTATCTCAAGTATTTGGTAAAGTTTACATATAGAATATTTTATCATGAATCAGAAAGGAATAATGAAAATAGAAAGGTAAATAACTGAACAGACATTAAATTTAACTAATAAATTAAATTTCAATATTATATATGTCATAATTAATATGTAAATGTAAATATCTTAAAACACATTCCATTTAATCAAAAACTTTTTCCAAAAACAAATCCATGGATAATATCAATGAAACAATATCTTGGTTAATAAAAACTCAATTATAGATGATATAAATGATTAATTTTTGTCATCATGACCTTAATCATCATGATATTTATACAATCCAGACCTTTCAAAAGATGGTTTGAAAATACTAATAAAACCCTATTTAATTTGGCTAACTGATTTGTCTAATGAGACCTACTAATGCATCAAGGGGATATATAAATTAAGGTCCCACCTTTCACTATATGTATAAATAATTCCCCGTATATCAATAAAATGATTAAATTCATAAACAAAATTCCTTAACAATAAATAACCACATTGAGTAATGGATATGGATTTATCAATATTTATTCATTTAATCAAATAACTATCAAAGTAAACACCATATGTAAATAATGTATATGGTTTAGAAAATAATAATATCTAAAATACAAAGAATATTAATATCTAAGAGAAAAATAATTTATTACGAAAAATAATCAAAATAGTGTTTTAGTCTCATTATATTGTTAGGAATAAAAAAATTAACCAAGATATGAGAAGTGTCCATCGATTCATCGAGAATATAGGTTTTTGAAATAAATTTGTTTACTTTATAAGAATTAAGGGAATATTGGTGAAATTTTAAAAATAAGTTTTCATAAAAGTGTTTTCTTGTAATTACATTAAAAATGTGTAGAATAAGAAACATTTTATAAGATAGTCATGGTGGTTGAGAAGTCCTTTATCCCTGTATATGTAAAAATAATTCCTTAAAAAAATTCAAAAAATGATCCATTCAAAAAACAGTCGAAATATTCATTTGAAAATATTTTCTATTAGTCAAGGATAACATATAATTTTCTCAATAAATCATATTTTATTTAAATAGGATTTTCTTAAAGTAATATTTGAAAGCATGCACATGGAAGAAAAATTTGGATGATTTAAAGGAAAATAAAATCTGTTTTTATTTTAAAAATTTCTTGGTTTGATTGAAATACTAAAGAGAGTAATATTTGGAAAAATGTGGAAGATTAATAAATATTCAAGTATTAGAAAATTATTTAAACTTATAAATTATAAATGATATGATTATTTCAATGAAAGTACAAGCAATATAGAAATAATATGAGATTGTAAAATAGAATCTTACATATTATGTAACATTTAAATTATAAACCATTGAAAGAATAAAAAACAATTGAAAGATTAAAAAACCTGAATAAATATTTCCTTATGTTAAATTAGTCAATGGTTCAGTATATACAACCAAAAAAAATATAATAAGAGCATATTAACAAATATGGATCAATGTAATTGAAATTGGGATGAAATACCTTTCGATGATCATACCATTAATGCAAAGATTAATCATTGGATTAATTATGTGTAAAAAATTTAAATACACATAAAACTAGTGTAAATAAAATATAAAATAATTATAATACATTACATTCATAATATTATAATTTCAAATAAAATGGAGAAGTAATATAACCCAATGAATATAAATTGAGTTATGTAATACTTTACCACTTGATAAATTTCATATAAAATCCACTTAGATGAAATATTTAAAATTGAAATATAAAATTCCATGAAATATGTATGATTAATTATATTATATGTAAAAGGGGAAGTATATAATATACATAAAATAATTTATTTGCATAACATTACAACATGCCTTAATGGAAAAAAATTGAGACAAAATCACTTACCCCATGCTTCCTTTTATTGAGCGTTCTTTAATACATGGTTTTTTGTGTGTTATTAAATTATAGTAGAACCACATTAATAATTATAATACCATATATAATCCTTTAAAACATTATATTTCGCATTCGTTAACAATCTTTTATTATTACTATTGTTTTGGGTTTTATTTTATTTGTTTTCTCATGCATGTTTTGTCATGAAATTTCACGTTATTTTGTACAATTTATAGTAAAATCATATCTAGAATGATATAAATGTTATAAATTTCATACTTACTAATTATTTACACTTTTAGAACCGTTATTGAATGTTGTAAAAGTAAAATGAATCACATCACTTTGTGGGGACGGTTAGTCAAATAAATGCATGAGTGACGATATCAATCCCTTAATGGGTGAAATGGTATATAATTTTATGATATATTAATTTTAAATGGTTAATATCATGTAATATGTGTCATATTAATTAATTAATTGCATAATTATGACTATCCATGTGAGTGAGTGATGGAAAAAAATTACATCGGTTCATGAGAAGATAGTCCACTGTACATATGAGCAATGGATTTGTTTTCCATTTGATGGAGAAGAAGATGTATAAATATTACTTCAAAAAATAATAGATTATATATATATGGTAGATAATTTTTTCATTATATTTTAATTTTGAACACATATTTTTTGGTTGTAAAAGAAAAATTAAAAATAAATATCTTCATTAAGACAATTACCTTCTCTTTAAGAATCCTCCTTTGGATCACTTCTTAAGGAACATTGGGGGAGGTCTTCTAGGAATAGAAAAACATATAGAATGTGTATAAGTATATTTTAGGGTTATTTTTGTTGGGTTTTTTCAAGGTACATTTCTTGAGAGGAGTGATAAAGTGGGAGGAGGGAAACGTTCCCTGAAATTACTTGGAAATATCCCAAGAGAATAAAAAATGATAAATTAATTCAAAATAAGAATCCTAAAAATGCTCATACATTAGAATTTTTTATACAATAAGGTTGATATATGGCTTTAACATAGTATTTTTTTCATTTCTAAATGGAATGAATACCCTTTATCTTTTTTTAGCCCCTCCAGTAAATGCATTTTAAACACAACCGAGGTAATTAATTTTTACAATTTTAACTATTTATTAAGTCAAAAAATTAATTTTACCTTATTAACTATGATTAATTATGATGATTAAAATTATTGAATTATATTTAATATATTAAAATCACATAATTGGAAAAATATATTTTAAAATAATCACGTGAAATGTCTCAAATAAAATGTTTTTCCAGAAGTTCATTTTCCAAGCATAAGATGATCTTATTTTAACTATATGACATATAATCATCATGAGATGTATTTAAATTTTTGTAGTTAAAAATATTATATATTAATTTAATTTATATTATTCATAATTAAATAATATTTTAATACATTTATATGGATAAATATTATTCATTTTTAATAAAACTATTTTCCTAAAAAATAATTATTTTTACCTCCAAATGTTCATATATTTATTTAAATCAAATTTATATTTAATAAATTTTTAGTTCTATATATTAATAAAAATTATTATAAATAAAATAGAAAAATATGAAATATTATATTCTTGATTATTTAAATAAACTTCATAGGGAAAATTTAATGAATTTGTTATATTCTTATTTTGACCAAGGAAGTTAAAAATAAATATTCATACTATAAAAATATAATTTTTGTTCCATTAACTTTTAATATTTTATTTGGGTAAATTTTTTAATAAAATATAATGTTCTCCTACTATAATTGAGGCATGGATTTGAAATTCTTCCCCACTACAAAAATGTCATCCTTTAAATTTTCATGGATATTACCTTTTAAAAAAATGATGGTGTTTCTTCTTATAGACATCCTCCAATTCCCATATTTCTTCTTGTATTTTATGATTTATTCAAGGAATCATTACCATTAGAGTCATGCTATTCCTAAAAACTTACTCTCTCGTATCATGAATTGGTATAAGCTCTTCAAAGTAAGATTGATCAAGTTCTAATTCTATTTTTTCAAAGGTGAGCACACGCATTGGGTCTAGCATGTACGCCTTTAACATAGATATATGGAACACATTATATACATTTTAAGGGATTGGTAGCATTGATAATTGGTAATCCACATATCCAACCATTTACAAAATTTAAATGGGTATGATATACCTGGGGATCTATTTCTCATTATTACTGAACCTTATGACACCCTTCCCTAGAGATACTTTCAATAAAACACGATCTACCACTTTAAAATCCAAATTATTCCTCTAGTTACCGAAATTAATATTTTTCCTAAATTGATCTACACTAATATTATACTGAATAGTCTTCTTCCGTTATCATTTTCTCCTCAAATGTTTTGGTCCCTATACATTTCATTTCACAAACCACATACCAACAAGTTATAGTACAACATCTCCTTCTATAAAATTCCTTATACGACACCATTTGAGTACCTGAATAGAAACTGTTGTTGTAGGAAAACTCTACAAAAGATAAATGCTAATACCAAATACCTTGAAATTAATGTGATAAAGACCATAACATGTAATTTAATGTTTTAATATTATTTTTAGACTATCTATTAGATTGAGGATGGTAGGTGGTTCTCAAATGAAGGATAGTATCAAGAGACTTCTCATGAATATTCTAAAATTTTGATGTAAATTGGGGATCATGTTCAGAAAAAATTAAATTAAGTGATCCATGAAGTCTTTAAAATTCATTCATATAGATCCTTTTAAGGCACTCAAGAGGTTTATCTTCTATAATAGTGAGGAAATGTGAGTATATTATCATGTAATCAATAATACATATGTTTTCATCATTCCCTCTTTGAGTATTTGGTAGTCCTGTGACATTATCAGTAATAATTTCATCCTTTTTTCAGAAGGCAATAGGAATATGTTTCATGAAACATATTGGATGTTGTATCATAGAATTAACTTGCTAACAGAATGAAAAACTAGACACATAACTTTTAATTTCTTGCTTTATGTTATCGCACAAAAAATGTTCCCTCCTTTCACTAAACATTGTGGTGCTTCTAGAGTGTATAGAGAAATTTGATTAATGTGGGTCATCTAAAAATTCCATATTTCTTTTTGTTCAGATAAAATCTTTGTCCCTTGATTCACCTTGACTATAATAAATCAATATAAGTTCTTATATGTTTTTACGGAACATAAAAATATTTTATCGTATGCTGAAAATTTTTGAGAAACCATCACCCTTTAGAGACTTGAATTAATATCTTCTAATAAATTATTAAGAATATATTATTTAGTTTTTATGTAATCTATATCATAATAGGATTTTTATGTAAAGGCGTCCTCAAACTCTATAACACTTTCTTATTACGTTTTCTTCAGGATGAGAAACTTTCTCTTCATTTCATTCAGTTACTCATGAGGAAAATATTTGTCAATGTGTGTAACTCTAAAAGTTCTCCATTCAATCTATTTTATTTATACTTCCTAATTAGTATTTTCGATTAGTGAATACCATTTATTATTATTTCCCTTGATACAATATACTTCAAATATAACCTTTTCATTTAAAAAAAACACAAATCCAAAAATAACATTTCAAGAGACTTGATCCATTTCTCACTTACCATGTTATTAGTAGTCCCACAAAATGAATGGGGATTCTATCATATTATTTGATCAAGAATAAGAGAATCACACTGTGGAATAAAAATTTTCTCTATTTGGTCAAAGTTTTTTCATAGCCTGATTATGGTACCCTATAAATCCATGATATTCTTAGTTTCAATACCAACTATATTAGCTTGCATATCCAAGAAACCTCTGCACTATCAAGGATTATTGATTTCATTATTTCTTCCATAAACCTTTTAGAACCAACGTAATATATTATATTATCTCAAAATATTATGTGTTTTAAATCATAATTTATAGTTCTAAATGTTATGTAACATTTAACCTATTTTTAATATTTATATATTTTTAATCTCAGAATATTAAATAGGGTTTTATTAGGTACATGTTGTTTTCAAATCCCTCATAATGGTTTTTAGAGAAAATATGAATTACACAAATAATATTCCCCAGGATCATCGAACTAGGCGTGTAGTAACTCCTGTTTTCATGCACCAGGTGATAATTGACATAAATCCTAGAGCACCACATTCAGAGTTACTACCCATTTGTAAAAATGCACTAGAACCATGTATACTTTTATTATCTAAATAGGGATTCATTTCTAGGATTGACCATGTAATATCTTCCTTTATCAAACATTAGGATGTACTTCTATACTTATCCTCAAATTATACCATTGGGTGATGTTACCTAATACATGTTTTCTTTAATCTAATTCCCATGGTTTTTACTAAACATGTTATGATACCAACTTAACAACCCGACCCGAGTAGCATGGACCTGGTGGTAACTTTATTACAATATCATAGATATAAGGGATCAAATCCCAAAGAATTGATTATTTTAGTAGTATTAGAGAAACATATATATATATATAAATGATATCCATTTTACATTGAGGATAAAATATAAAACATAGTAATAGAAAACATTCAACATCCTTGAACTCATTAAAATAATTCTTCTTCATATTCCAGGGAATGGAAACAAAATAAATAAGATCTAAAATAGTTAGTATCAGTTATATATTTCACAACATTTCATTAATCAATAACTACAAATAAATATGGAAAGTTATATAACTAAACATGTATTTCATTTAATAAATAACTTGACTATCACTATTAGATAAGGAAAAATCTGCATGGAAATGTAAATATCTGAAAACACATTCTATTTAGTAAATAACATGAGCACAAAATGAATCAATAGATAATATCAATTCAATAACATTATGATTAATAATAACATAATTCCTAATGAATAAAATGATTAATATTGGACATAATGATCTCAGGAATCAAGATATCTATGTGGTCATGACCTTTCACATGACCATTTAAAATGATGATTAAAAACACATATAATTTTTCCAATTGATTTATCTTATGAGACCTAACAATTTATCAAGGGGATATATAATTATGGGCCCTAATAATAAATTTATTTCCAAATTATTTCTCACATAAAAATGAAAATTTTAATTCATTAAAAATATAAATTATCAAAAAAATATTTGTATTGATAAAATGATAGCGATTTATCATGTTTTCCCTAGTTAATAAAATAACTTTCAAAGTAAACACTGTATGTGAAAATGGAATAAAATTTAGGAAATAATCATATTAATGATAAAAATAATATCTATTTTTAATATAAATATAATGTCTAATAAGAAATTAACAAAAGAAATTTATTATCTCAAGAGAAAGTAAACAATCACAAAATTAATCAACAGATGAGAGGTGACCATCGGTTCATCAAAAATATTGGTTTTTACAATAAAATCTTGTACTTTGGAAGAATAATGTGAATAGAAGTGAAATATTAAAATAATCATTAATAAAGAAGTTTTATTTTTAAGCCAATTGAAAACATGTTGAATAAGATTCATTTCATAAAATAGTTAAGGTGTCATGGAAGTTCGTTATCTCTGTATATATATAAAAACATTCCCTTTAATTATTTTTTAAAAAATTTACCATTTTAAAAATAATTTAAATATTCCTTTCAAAAAAAATTTAAAAAACGATAACTCCAAATTTAATTATTAAATCATTCAAATGAGTAATTTTAATTTTCTAAAATAATTGGGGAGAAATGGACATGAAAGAAAAACATGTTTGTTTTATAATGAAATAAAATATGTTTGCATTTTCAATATTTCTTTTCTTGATTTGATTAAAAAATAGAAGAATTTTTTATTAATGTATATTAAGCTATTAAATATATATATTATAAGAAAATTATTGTATCTTATGAAGGATAAATGATAATATTCATTCACTAAAAGTAAAAGAAATCTCGAAATAAAGTGAGATTGTAAAATAGAGTCTTACCACTTTGGTAAATTTTGAATTTTACATAATTGAAAGAATAAACGTGGATTAAAATATTAACCATCATTAATAAATATTTATTAATGTTAAATAAATTGAAGGGGTAATATATAAACCACATAAAATTGAATATATTCATATTGAAAAATTTGTCTCATTGGAATGGAAATTGAGATAAAATATGAACATACCATTAAAGTAAGGATTAAGAAATTGATTTATTATGTGTATAAAATAAAAATACATAGAAAAAATTATATATAAAATATAAAACAATCAAAATATATTATATATATAATCTTTGAATGCCAAAGATAATGGAGAAGTAATATAACCCAATGAAAAGAAATTGAGTTAAGTAACACTTACCACTTGGTAACATTCATGTCAAATCCCCATTGGATAAAATATTATAAATTGGAACCTAAAAATATCATTAAATATTTAGGATTCATGATATTACATTTAAAAATGCAATTATTCATATCATATAAATGAAATTAGGCCCATTACATTACAATATTCCTCAATGAAAGGAAATTGAGACAATATACCTTACATTACACTTTCATTTGGTTGAATGTGATTTAACATATTATATAATGGCTTTAAGAAAGTTATTAATTTTTTAAAGAACTATATAAATTTTTAGAATATAATATATGATCTGTTTGAAACATTTGAATTCTTTTTTATTGACACTATTTTATTATTACTATTTTTTCAGGTGTTAATTGCCTTGTTTTCATATGCAGGTTCAGTCAATAAAGTTCAAGTTATTATGTATTGGATATAGTTAAATCATATTCATAATTATATAAATGATATAAATTTTATATTTACTCATTAGATACATCATTATAACCATTCTTTAAAGTTGGACATGGAAAATGATTCACATCGCTTCGTGGTGATGGTCGGTCGTATATATGCATGAGTGATGATATCATTCCATTCATGAAACAAAACCTAATAAATTGGATGATATATTAACAATAAAAATTTAAAATCATGTTATATTTATCATATATATATATATATATATTTACATCATTATGACTATCGATATGAATTCGTGATGGAAACAAATTTACAACTGTTCGAGAGGTGGTAGTTTATTATACAAACAAGCGAAGGATTTTTCGACAATTTGATGGAGAAGAAGATGGTTAAATATTATTAAATAAAAAAATAAAATCTAGGTATATTGTAAATAATGGTTTAATTATATTTGATTTTTTAAGTCATATTTAAAGTTTTTAAAAGAAGGAAGAAAAAGAAAGATCATCATTATAATGATTACATTCTCATAGAGAATCCTCCTGTGGATATCTTCTTAAGAACCCTAGGGATGGTATTTTTGGATGAACAAAACCTATATAATGTGGATATGGATTTTTGGGAGTGATATTTTCTGGGGTTTTTAGGCTATATGTCTTGAGAGGTGTAAAGAAGTGAGGGGGAACTTCTTAGAAATTACTTGTAAATTTTCCAAAAGAATAAAAAAATGATAGTAATTCCCAAGAAAAATGATTCCAAATGAACTTATATTAAATTTTCGGATAATATGATGTATAAGTATGTCAATAAAATATTATTTTTACATGTTCAATTTTTAAAATCACCCATATCTTTTTATTTAACCCCTAGTAACCTAATTTTAACCATAATTGGGGTAATTAATTTTTAATGTTTTTACTTTTCATTATAAAATAATAAATTTAAATTATTACTGAATATTAATTTTTCATTTAAAAAAGATTAAATCCATATTAAAAAATTATACTCACAAAATTTAAATTTTTTAATTTAAAATGGACCTAAAAAACATGCCAATAAACATTTTTTAAAAGAATTCATTTTCCAAGAATAAGATGATATTATATTACTATATTACAAGTAATAACAATTATATAGATTTGAATTCATAAATTAAGATATATAATCTCTAAATTTCATTTATATAAATCATCCATAGTGACTATTTTAATTAAATTAAATGGTGTGATATTATTCCTTTTTAAATAAAAAAAATTCATAAAAAATAGAGTTCTTCGCAAAATATTTCTTTTTACCTCTAAATATTATTATCATTATTTATATAAAATTCATCGTTAATAAATATTTAATTATAAATCTTATTAAAAAACATGAAAAATAAAATTGGTAAATGTTACATACTACATATTTTATTATTTATAAAATGTTATCTCTAAGGGAAAATTTCAATAATTTATTTTAGGGTTATTTTGACCATGTTAGTTCAAAATTGATATTTATTCTAATGAATTAGAAAATTTTCCATGAAATATTAAAATGTTCAATGTGTTATATTTTTATTAGAATATAATTTCCACCTATAATAATTAAGGCACACGTATTACATCATCTACTGACTAGGTGTACACCAAGATGACATCAAAAAAAAGTATTAAGAACAGATCCAGGAAAGGATGAATGATATGATTTATCAAAGCTATTAATATTTCTGGTGTATTCATTAGAAAAAATGACATCACCACAAACTAATAAAATCCATAATTTCTTCAAAAATTATTCCATGGTGTATTAGATGGTATCACTTTCAACTAAAGGTACCCTGGCCTCAAGATGATCTTGGTGAAGATCTTGTAAGCTATCAACTGATAGAAAAGATCATCAATACATGAATGGGTATAATGGTTCATGATTATATTATATCTTATTCATTCATAATCCATAAATAATTGAAAGTTATTAGTATCATTCTTGGTGAAAATCACTAGAGAACCCCACAAAGGCATACTAGGACTTATGAAAACATTTTCCTCAAGATCTTGAAACTAAACATTATACTCACGATACTTTGTGGGAGTCAATATATATGGAGGTATACAGTCAGGATCAGAACCCAATACCAAATTTATCATGAAGAAAATATAATTCTTTGGTGGTAATAAATATTTTTCTCCATGAATGAAATCCTGAAAATGGTTCCCAGTGGTAGAAAAAGAACCCAATTGTACTTCACTATCATATAAAAAATGCTTTCTATCTATATTGTGAATTAAATCTACACAAAATTGTTTTTGAATGACTTCCTTGAATATCTCACTCTCCCTAGTGGATGTAGATCCCCCTTGTAGAGATGGAAAGGTAACTCTCCTATGTTAATAATCAGTTTGAACCTGGTATACAATTAGAGAATTCATACGAAGAATAAAATTTAATCCTACCATTTCTATCACAAACAATTACCAAGGAAATTAGTAGTCACCATTTTATAGAAAACATTCCTTATAATATTTAATATCCTCTAACCACACTTTTAATAGTGAGTCTGTAACAGCCCAAGATTTTATGAAAAATATTCTTTTTAATTTCACTAATGTATTGTGTTGTACGCTACACCAAAAGGAGCTTGCACAACACGCATACTTGACTTGCCTTTCATTACATGCAATCGCGACCTTCCTCGATAGCGTGTGTAATACGCAATACCGAGTTTCACTAAACAACGATATGCTATTAAAATATTATTAAAACTAGCCATTATGAATAGTAATAACCAATTTTTGAAATTTTTTAAATCTTATTTTTCAAAATGGACTTCATTTTTGGATTTGGAATATCGAAATTAGCTTAGGGTGAAATTTTGGTAATTTTCGGATAACTTTCATATTTTGATGAATAGTGAAAATTACTAAATTTTAGTTAAAAACAACTTTTTCAATCGAAATAATTAATAGTGATAAATTATTAATTTGAGTGGTTTTAAAGTATATTTAGAATATATTTTTACAATTTAATACAATTTTGGTCATTGGATGTAATCTCACATTTAAACCAGACATAAACAAGTGTCAATATTTTGATAGATATTGTTTCTTAAAAACACGCTATTTGTTTTAACAGCGGGATTTAATTATAAAATTAATTAATGCAACTTCTATGTTATGAATTTGTTAAAATAGACTTCATTTTTTGATTCGTAATATGAAATATAGTTTAGGATGAAATTTTGGCATTGTTCTGAAAAACATCAATTTTTGATGAATAGTGAAACTACTAAGTGGTAGTTAAAAAAACTGAATTTTTCATAAAACATAATTTTACCGCTTCTGTGAATGGAATTTCAAAAATCCAAGAGACACGGTTGATGTCAGTAAGTAAAATGTGGTTCAATGAGATGAAAATAATGTTTGGTGAATAGTAACTTTTTACTTTTATTTACCACGGTTAAAAGTAAATAGGGTAATTAAGGGTAAAAATGATATTATTATTACCCTAACACATGTCCTAATTCTATTGGACAAGTGTAATTTGACCAAAAACAATCTTAGGAATAAAATATGACCACTTAGGCCCACTTGGATTAGATTAGGACATTTATTATTAATTTATTTAAAGAAGGGTTAAAATAGTTAAAATCAAAGTTTAATAAGTAAAACATTTTTAATATGGGGTTATACATAAGATAAATTAGACTATAAATATTTATTAGAAAGATAAAAATATTATCTACATAATGGTAATTTATTTGTAATTTTTAGACATCAAATAAATTAATTTATTCATGTCACAAAGATGATGGAGTAATTACCATAATAGTGAAAAATTAGAATAATTGATATTATAAATGCCTAAATAAGTATAAGTTGAGACTTTTTATGAATTACACTAATTTTATAGATTAATATAACATGTTATTATTTATTTAATTAACGTTTTTCGAACTTATCATTCTGTTATGATTTTCACAAAAATCAATTACTAAATAGTGTCAAAATTGACATAAAATAGTTTTTAAAACAAATATTATATTATTAATTGTTATTTTATTCCTAAAAATATAAGGTTCTGCCAAAGAACTTAGATAAGGATATATATATTAATAATAAACAATTTGGGGTTCTTTTTTCATGTTATAGTAAGTGTATTAACCATATAGTGTAAGAAAACAAAAAGACACGGTAAAAGTTAAATTATTTAACTTAGAGTTAAACCTAATTGATAAGGTTAAAATAATAACCTAAACTTTTCTAAATCCTATTAGTTGATAGGATGTCGACCCATCCCCACTTTATCTTCTAAATAATTCCCTTTGAAACCATTATAAACCGATTTTGACTTTAATATAAAATAATATTTTGAGATATTCCTAAAGTGCCCCTCTCCTCCCTTATAAAAGGGCACCTCCTCCCCCTCCTCCTCACACCAATTTGAGCACTCAAGCTCGTCCAAACCATGAAAAAATCCCTTATACACTTCCCTAGAATAATCCTAGAGGTCCTGGTCTTCTTCAAAGACCAATATTAGTTCCCTAAGTGGAGGATTCAAAGAGGCGTTCCAAAGAAGAGGTAATATCCATTACCGATCTTTTCAATTTCTTTATTCTTCAACTTCTTCTTCTTTAGTTGTTTCATGATAAAGTAATAACATAAGTATTACTTACATACTGATATGTTATTATAAATATGAAACAACCCTAATTCACCTTCTATCCATCCTACGAAAAAATGAAATCACCGCGCGTGCGTACATACGAAATACCGACTCCACGCCGTGGTGTAATCTATTTTCCACCATCACCTTACAAGGATGGGTATAATGGTGTAATGAGTAACTATTTATGATTATTATAAATTAATATTGATACTGAAATAATATATATATACTCCAATACAATTCCATGATCATAGGAACCATATCATCACTCGTGCGTACGTACGGAATACCGTCTCCACGATGTGATGCGACTCGTTCTACATGATCTTCATTTCATAATGATTATATAAATGGATTGAATGAATGAATATGGTATATACTACACTAATACCATTCTGGAAATGAAGTATCTATAACCTAAAGATAAGAATAAGAATTTATTCGACAAAACACGCATAAGAACAAAAAGTTATAAAGACCCGAGTAACAAGTAACAATGAAATATTACTAACAAGAAGCTAAGAATATGACCATATATGATATCATATAAATATGTATGATTCTGGAATAAGTCAATAACATTATTTAAACCATTATACAGGAGCTTCGGACACGTACAAAGCAAATCGGACCTAAGGTAAGGGAAAATATCACAATCTCATTTTTATCCGAGATTGTTTTTACTTTGGCATTTACTGGGGTGTATTTTATCATCCACATCCATGTTCCATCAATATGTAATATTGTTTCCATCCACTTACAATAGTTTAAATCCAATTTTACCCTTCGGTGAGTTTTTAGTAAAGAATATGAAAGGAATCTTTTGTCGTTTTTCGTATGAGGCACTTTTTGACTTTTCCGACAAAAGTACGAAGAATGTTTTTTTAAACTTATACGCCATGAATGGATTTTTAAAACATTATTTCCAAGAATCTTCCTTTACAAGTTTTCAAGTTTATTTTTAATCAACTTCTTTTAGTTTATAATTGTATGACATGTTAAGAAAAGAAAAGTGTTTTTTGAAGTAGAAAGGATATTTTCCTCAAGAATGGAGTTCAAATGTTTTATCAAAATTATTTTCCATCTAAGATAATATAGGGTTCTGTTTTTATCCCTATTATTACATTGATTTGATTATGTTTTGAGGGAATTATTTTTATGAAGTCATTTACCTTATATGATTTGTTTTATGATGTCATGATGTTTCAAGAATCCCATTTTTTTATATGTGTTATGCGATGATGTATGATTTATGATTATGTGGCACACATAAGAAAGGATTCATTATAAGATGGGTGGGACCTATATATCCCTCCAATGCATTGGGTAAAGATTTTATATCTCATGAGATAGACATGGCTGAAATGGTAGGTTATACCGGTTCAGTGAAACAGGACTGAAACGAGGGTTACTCGATTCAGAAAGGGACTTTGTCCACTAAGATAGTCTTGGCAATGAGTCTTGACTAACAAGAAATTATTCTCTATGATTATGTGTGAATTCCACAAAGTTTCATGTTTTAAGTTATGATTATTGTGATTACATTTCACTACTATGATTTATCCCATGTTATGAAATTATGCTCTCTTTTGTAGGTTAAGATTTCCAAAAGTTATGTTCTTATGAATATGATGTGATTGATTTTTCTTTTGTATACCCTTACTGAGAATTTGAGATCACCCTTTTATGTTTTCTTTTCCCCAGGATATAAAGAAAGGTTTTAGGTAAAAAAATGGAAGATCTTTATGGGAGATATTGAAGATCTTTCACCACGATTAGAAGATTACGTTCCGAGTTTCCAAAGACACTAAACTATTACGATCCTTGTGTGTGTGTTTTTGTTATGTACTAAGTATTCCGCAAATGTAATGTATTGTCCATGTACGTCAAGCTTCGGGTCTCTACAGTGTCAATAGTCATAACGTCGTCTATGAAGTCCACAATGAAACCAAAAGTATTTTAAAAAAGTTAAGGTATAAAGTAATATGATGCCACTATATAAAAAAACCCAAGCAAGGGTATATGATACATGAATCATACATATGATGGTTGAAGGTCCTATGACAAACCAGGTTATACAAGATTTTATAGAATGCATCTAGATTTACCCTTTTTCTTATGCCCTAGTCTGACCCTCATGTGTTTTTCCCTTTTCCTAGTGCTTCTACTCCTATAATGGCATACCACATCCTCTACCTTATTTTAAATATATTATGGAACTCTATAAATAGTTCTATTGGGGGTAGATAATTCCCTCCCTAACTCTAGTGCATACCCTAATCCCATGCCACTACTTTTTTTCTATGGTACACTACAAAATATCTAAAGACAACCTATCATTCCTAAAGAAAAACACTCCATAGTGCATTAAAGATATATAGGGTACCGGCGGCCAACCTTTCCATAATAAAATCACTATAACAAAAAACTATTCAGTTATGACTACCCACATCCCTAGATAATCTTCCCAACACTGCCCTGATGGAAACTTTTTTAGTAGTTCTTCCAACTTCTAGAAAAAGTGATCATGTATTACCATACTGAAATTGCATGGCTACCAATATATTTCTATCTAAAATTTCCTTCATTGATAAGTTACAGATTCATCAGGTCTTTTTGGATACTCAGGTGAAGTACATTCACATTTGGCCATATATCAGAGTGAATCCCATCTTGAAAATTTCTCACCCTACCAAATTCATTGGTTACCAAGGATAGAGAAAAATTTTATTGTTCGGTGAAGTATCCTGGTAGTCAATTAGTGAAATGTATCCCTATTTCAATTTCTTGAACTCCTGATACTTTTCATCCCTAAATTTTTCTAAATTGATGTGGACCAGGAAGTTCACCTCAATGTCCTTATAGGATAACTCATATTGCTATTTGGATTACTCAATAATATCCCACCAATGATTGTCTAGTCCATGAAGCATGTATGAACTGAGATTCAACCTTATATTTGAGGGTGTCTCAAGATGATTGAAGATATTATAGGGTAACTCTATCTATAACGCAGTAGCCTAGGGGCCTCCCCTCAATATGAATGTAGGATAATCTTATAGAATAAACCCTATTTTTTCATTAGACGTCAAAGGTATGGTGAAAATGGTCCCCCCCCCCTCCATGGATCTAGAGACCCTAAGGAAGCGACCAGATAACTGACCATCCATTTCATTTCCTAGAGTTATAGGATGTTTTGGTCCAACCATGTTTGGAGTATGCAGACTGAAACTCTCCTAACACTCTACTCGAATAAGACAAGAAGGAATTTTCTATACTTATACCAACATACTCTTTAGAATACAGGATAAAAAAGAAGTCAAACCACAAAAGGTGATAACAGTAGAGAAACATTGAATCATGTTTCCACTAAACCAATTTTAAGAAGTAAATTTTCATTATAAGAAATTTTCTCTAATATCTGTTATCCGGAATATCATGGGGATTAATTTAAAATTTAATCTAGGAAAAATAATGAAAATCAATATATATGTCCCTATCATGAAAAATGAATAGAAATATATATCCCTACATGCCTATCATGATGCACCACACTCATATTGTACCATACCATCCCATGAGTAAAATATCAATAAATAGAAACATCACCCAAGTGAATTTTCCAAGAAAAAGTGTAAGATCATAGTGTTTGATGAGGTATATTCCATTTTAATTTTGGTTAAAATCCATTTTCAATGGTCAATGGAATGACTTCTTAGTGTATGAAAAGTATTAAGGGTTTACTGGGGGTTAGGGGCCCAAAAAAGTTGAAAATGGTGCCTATTTGTGTTTGGAACATGGTTGACGCATAATTTTTCAAACTGTGAGGGTTTCCCAATGGAATCTTATATCCGGGATCCCTCATATATAGAAGGAACCACATGGTTAGGGAATTTTTTGGCCAACCATGGTCCTCTTAAAAGTGGTAAAAATTCCCATTTTCCCTCATGTCCTTTAAAATTTTTCATGGGAATTCTCACCACATTTAATACCTAACAACATTATATGTGAACCAAGATCCCTCACATATTTCAAGGATCCGTATTTATCAATTAATTGGTGTCTGGAGTACTATTTTGTGTGAATCAAATCTTAGGGTAATTATATGAATTAACTTCCTTCTATTTTATATAATAATATTGGGTGGTAGTTTCTCTTCTTTCAATGCTCATATAAACTATTTCTTTGGAGTTCATAAAAATGGGATTTGGGGTTGTTTTAGTTCAAGTAAAGGGTAATTTTTGGATGAGTGGTTGTTTATGAGCCTGATTCTAGTGTTCTATAAGCTTTATCTCATAGAATTAATATTATTCATGTGTATGGGGTTGTTTCATTTTCCTTATTTTCGGAAGATTTGTGTCCTTGATTAAGAAAAGTAACTTCTTCCTTTAATAGAAGTATGAGACCATTCATAAACCGTGTAAATTCTATATATGACTATGAGTATGAACCCATGGTAACCCATGGGGTGATCCCCTCCCTTTAAAATGATGTAATATATTTTTTAATGTTAAATGGGAGATTTTATGAAATTAAGACAACTACAACTGTGTTTCTTATGTGAACATGGAATAAAGGGGTGTTTCATTTTATTTGAAATGTTAAATGGGTAATGTATTATTAAAGGATAAGAGTATTAAATGGTCAATGGGATGTGTTTATATTGTTAAAGGGTTAATATAGTGTCTAATTATTGTGGTGATGGTTAAAGGTGAAATTAACGAGTCATGGAAATGAGTTATTATTTTAATTGAAATGAAGAATGTGAATATTGATCAAGGAAAATGGTGCAAATTTTTTGTTATCGATGATAAAAATGGAAATGATTATGAATGGTGAAAAGAGATTAAAATTAGTTTCTAGGGATGTTAGACTGAGTCACCACATCATTTGTTTAGGCTAGACTGATGCTCTAGGCCCCACTAATGTATTGTATTGATTGGATATTGGAATGATGCTCCCAAATCCAATGATATGGCCATGGTAAATGTTCCAGGACCAAGGATCAATGGAAAATTTTCATGTGTAATTGATAAAATAATGTTTTCTATGATTTAAAGAGATAAAACCACTTGGTATGGTTCATACTTCTGGTATGGGATGAAGCAGGTTTGAGGAGTTTAGGTGTCACTTAAAACCCAAGGTAAATTTTGGTTAAATTAAATATTGTTATATAATGAACTTTTTTTAATTGATTATTTGTTTATTATTGATATATAATTCTACAAACACTATTACAATACTGGATACTAATTTATACATCATTTATAGTGTTGTACTAAGTTGTACTAACACCATACTTAGGCCATCATTGGTACTTGAGAAGATTTCATGGTTTTAGGCGAGGAGTAGAAAAAATGAAAAATGTTAGAGGGATGATTTGGGATACAGGATGGATCATGGATGAGGGGACCAAAATAATGTTGGGACCCATTTTTTGGATTTTCACCATGCAATTATTTTGGTGTTTAATGAGACATGACACTATTATGACATGTCAAATTCAATATTTTAGTTTGTGGACATTTACCCACTTTCTAGGATTCATTACACGATTTATGGTTATTTAATATCTTTTCCATGGTTTTTTTATGTTGATTTATTTTTTTCTTCTCTGGTAAAGAGGGTATAGTCTCCCCACATTCCCTATTATACCCTCGCTATTAGTCAACATCCTCTAGCATATGGGATGGTGTGCATGAGGTCATGTGGCACATCATATCAGGGTACCGGTTTAGTAGAACACTGGTAAGGACATTAAATGAAATGGAATAAAATTATAACTAGCATAAAACAGTAAAAAAATCCCATTCATGGTCACTTGAATTTTCCCACACACATGGGTCAACTACTCTCATATAAAATACCATTAATAATCCTTAAAAAAATTTAGTATCCTTTATACCAATATTGAATTGTATATAAATAAACAAAAAATAAAACTCAGATTCTCTATTACCACTTAAAAATAATCCTAAACTATGAGAATATCTGATTTGGGTCATCCCTTCAAAATCAACTTAACTTAAATTCCACATGCCTAAATGGAATTCCAAATCTCCATGGGATGGAAACTAGTTCTTGCGAATGACATAAACACACATGAGAATAGATTCACCAAATAATTATTGTAAAATATATAGTAGGAATATAATAAAATCCATACATGAACCATCCATATATTGGACATCTATGATGAAAAAAAATAAATAGAAATACATAAACAGAATAAAAGAAACAAAAAATCTAATCCCTCTTCTTCCCTGGTCTCCCACCCCTAAAAATTAAACAGTGAGCCTCCAACTGTCCCATTATTTCTATTTTCATAGAAAATAACTACCCTCCATCCATAGAAAGTGATAAGTTTCTAATTTGAAAAATGAAATAAAATAAGTTAATAACATCATAAACCAGGTGAAACAATGCTCAAAGAGAATCCAATCACTTAAATAGGGAACCTGGAACTAAAATCATAATATATGTTGGGCACATAATCACATAGTAGTCCAACACAACCTTCAATATACATACAGTATGTTTCATAAATAAATACATTACTTATAATTTTAAAATAGACATGAAATTATGTTTTCCATATATATCTCATAGGCAACCAAACATATCGATTATCACTTTTTAGAAAATTTTCCTCTGTTTTAAAACACTAAAAACATGTTTTAAAAATAATACATCAACCTAATCCATTCTAATACCATAAATGCAATTTCATTTGTCAAAAAAATCATTTTTCTTCTAAAATAATATATTCACTTTAAAACTTTTTACCGGTCAGAGCCATATTTAAACCAAAAGATTTATCCTGAGAATCACTTTAAAGCACACACACAAGAATCGACAGTTTCAAAATATTTTTTCCAATTTCTTTAAAAAATCATATTCCAATGGAAATGATATAAAAACATGGATCAAGAATAAAAAATAGGGCACCACAAATATCAAAATAAATATATAAGAAAAAGAAAAAATGGTGCTATAACAATGATTGCAGGGTAAATAATTCAACTGAACATTGGTTGAAACACCCCTCAAACAAAACTCACCATGAAATTTAATTTGTCATGGGAACCACATAAGATCCCAAATGCACTAAGAATCTAACTGTATTAGGGTATAAGAACCCAAAAATAGCTAATATCATGCACTGAAGTCCACTAATTAGTCATCCAATTATTCCATATAATAATCATTATAATGACTAGCCCACACATATCCCTTTTTCCTAGGATGGATGGTGGGAAACTAGTGATTTGGGACACTACTATAGGAAAAATATTTTTATTCCACTTAGTACCTAGTTTCGTGTGTCTTATAATGGAACTAACGTATAGTGAAAACCAGCTGAGTGTAACAAACATGGAGTAACAAAATCTGAACTCACTCCTAACACCAAATGATGGAAAGACCCACACACAAGTTATACCATGGAACAATAATGAACTTTCCCACATAAGGGGAGGGAACATGAATCATATAGTTATAAAAACACTCACAAGGGTTAAACATGAAAGGGACAATCAAGGGGTGTCTCACATTATCCATTTTAAAATCAAAGTTCCAAATGGGACTTTATAAATAAAAAAACTCAGGATAACATGTATTTTCATATTTCATAAGAAACTTTCTAAGAAAACATATGTAAAAAGATAGAAATCACCCATACATTCAAAAAAAATTAAAAACCCCTTAACACAAGGTTCTTTCTATTTGAAATACAAAATAAGTCCATATTCCACTAATTTACATTGAAACCATTATAAATCAATCCATAAGGGCATTTTACCAAGGGGAGAATCCCACACATATTTCAAATAATCATTTGAAATACACCAAAACACCTTTATAATCCATTTTGATGTCAACACATCACTTTAAAAAAATTCCATTTAAAACATATTATTCTCTCTATGAAAACTATAACCAAACAAAAATCTGACAATTTCTCGTTAAAACCATTTCATATTCAAATGGGAATTTCATAAAATCATTATTATAATTAAATATTTCAATTTACGCATAAAAATGGAATTTTTACAATAAACCATTTATAATAGTATATAACACGCAATGAAAAGGGTTTAATATACCAAAAGGCTATCACATAGTCATATTTAAAAAATGGGAATTTAGAAAAGCAAAAGCACGGTTTAAATTCAAAAATGAAGAATCTTCATAGAAACACCTACCTTAAAACTTGTCTTCCTTGATGATAACCACTCAGATCTATCCTTTTTTTCTTACACACATATGCACCTTCACATATATGAATATATAAATATATGTACCCCTTTGACACAATGTACATATTCCCCTCACCATGAGGAAAAATATGCAAAGATGGTGTATATATGTATGCGCTTACCTATATATACACATTCAAGTCACCAAAAAATAGTTTCAAGACAACCTAAACAACAAAGGTGAAATAGAAAATAAAAAAATATGCAATTAAATTTTGGATAAAATAAAAGGGTATAATAAAACCTACCTTAAAAAATAATGGGTAATCTAAGACCAATTGAAATGGTCTTCCTTCCACGGTGGGTGCTGAAACACACAAAAAGAGGACACGAGAGACCCATCGCACACCCTCATAATGGAAGAAACATAAATTCTTAGGTTAACCCTTGTCTTAGGGTTCATCCAAATGGATAGGTTGACTTGGAGAAGAGAAAAATAATATAAACTAATGAAAGAGGGAAGTAAAGACCTTACCTCGAGTGAAAAAATAATAATCTTGTAGAATAATCACATGAGAGAGACTGTGTGGGAGGAAAAGCATACTCAATAGGGGGCTTATATGGGGGTGGTCAAATGAATACTGGTGGAGGGAGGGACAGAATAAATTAAGGGGAGGAATAAAAAATAAAAAAAATTAAGAAATATTGAAAAAAACTAGACATTGAGAGTGGTTTTGGAACATGTTTTACCAAACCATGAACCAACCACACTTTCCCTACTAGACAAGAATTATAATGGTTACCTCCAAGAAGTTTCATGGTTGAACTAACCATGATCAAGAATGTAGGATTAGAATTTTCCCGATTCAAGACCCCATGCATGGTCGGTGTATTGTTACTCCATACATTGTACACACCATGCAAAACACCACTTACCTTAAGAATTATAAAATTTTGACCTGAAACTCTTTGGATCCCGCTGTGGATCAGAATTAATTAATTTATATGAATGTGACATGGAGGGTTTCAAAAACTCCCCACCATACCATTTTTTTCCCCTAGAATGTCTCCGGTCCAATGTATTGGTAAAAAGAGAATGAATATCTTGATAACATTCAAAGAAAATTATTATCCATAAAGAAACCTAAAAAAACACTAATTAAAGGATGTCTCTAAATAAATGGAGACCAAACATTGGTCTCCCCACCAATTAGGAATGAACTAAAATAGTGGAACAATAGAAAACATGTTACACAAAAATAAGAGAAAGTCATTAAAGAACAAAATTTTAGAAATATCTAAAAGGGAATTCAGAATAATCTATTAGTTAAAGTCAACAAAAAATAAATGATTCAAAACCACAAGGATAACTCAAGCATTAAACATCCCAAATAACCACAAAAAAATCACCAATAGTAAATACATCTAAACAAAATTCAGAATAATGAACAAAAAAAATATCATTATGAAAGGAAGGTCCATTAACTAAGGTTCAGAACTAGAATACGAGGGTGTTTAAATATAACTCCATGGAACACCATCCCATAAAAATTATTATGGAAACAAAGATCAGTAACATCCACAAACTTAATGAAAATTAAAAAACATTTCATCTATCCAAGAATGAACCCTAGGTCCAACCCACATCCAAAGATAATAATATCAACCATAATGGGTAGCCACATGAGGGAATCCACAAACATTGAGCAATTAAGAAAGAGAAGATCACCAAATTAAATGCATTCTATAATAGGAAATTAAAGAAAACCCATGAAGACACTTTCATAAGGAATCATCAAGCCCAAAATTCTCTAAACCCATTGAGTGTAGATACCTAAATAGTCATTCAACCATAAGAGACACAACCAAATACTCAAAAAAATCCCGAAATGATGGTCACTCATGCTAAAAACATCAAACGAAAGCCCACACGTGATACTTTAAGAATAAATAATCCTCATTAACCCATTCACTAACCAAAATTTATTTGTCTAAACCACTGGACCAAAAAATATTCAAATTTACACCAAGAGATACTACCTCAGATAAGCTCAAAGGAAAGCTCTCCAAAAAGGAAAATACATCAACCATGGAAATTAGAACTCGTGAAGTGTAAAATAGGGGAATAATGGACCTTAATAAGAACACTCTATATTTAAACTAAGTCTTTAAAGGGGAATAACCCACATCCAAAAATCTGATACATAGACCCTGAGTATATAATGTCCCTTAAATCACACCAAACATTCCCAAAAAACATAAGTGATGAAACCAAATCAAAATATTTAAAAAAACAAGAAAGGTTTTACCTTATATAATTTTAAAAAATAGGGTACCATGAAATTTTTTCCCACTTCCTTTTAAAGAAAAATATTACCCATTATAAAAATTCAAATCCCAATCCCAAACCATACTTGAAATTTTTTTAATAAGTTCTTAAAACTTATTTCAAAATAGAAACCAACTGGTTTTAAAATTAAAAAACCATTCCAAGTCCAAGAGAGAACGCACACCATTCATTTTAAATAGTTTTCATATCACTTACCCCTTTAAAATATACACACTAAGGGTAAAGGTCCAATTTCACAAATAATAGTTTCCATTTAAATAGGATACTTATATTTTAAAACAATATCTACTTGATTATAAAAATCAATCACACATAATTTATTTTTCAAATTTAAACCAAAACCAACTTTTTCAAGATATTTTATAAAACAAATCTCAATTTAAAAACTATCCCTAAGGCTTGTTTTAGAACAAAAATTATTTTTAATGGAAATACTGTTTTTACACACAATAAATTAATTTAATATCACATAAACTAACTAAATTACAATGGAAAAAATCATCAATAAAAAACTCATCCAAATATTCCAATATATCATATAACAAACCATGACCCCAATCTCATTGTGTATACACACTATAAAATCCAAGGGTCAAAAGGTGAAAAAACAATTATGTAGAACTATGCATGACATGGACACATGGATTAATGTTACATTCCAATCATGCATTAGTTCCTAGAGCATGTCCACAATGAAGCAGTTGGTCATCACATGGTTTTTAAATCCCAATAAACTAACCTCACATCTTGACTTGATTTTTTATCACCATCCTAAAACACCACATATGAACCCCAATAAAACAAATTATGTAGATGTGGATAAAAACAAAACTTTCTTATGCATCAAATCAAAATACAAAAAAAAATAATCCAAAAATTAAATCCCAATTACTATGAAATCACGAGGCTTAGTGATGGAAGGATCAAGCTAAACAATCCCTGCACATACCACCCAAGTCCCAATGACCAATTCTAATATTATTTTACTAGGAAACACAAAATGTCAAAGGGAACTCCAAATTCTTAAGATTCTATGGAAAATTATATTGTAGGCTCTAATTACATTTTCTAACAAAGTGATATAGGATGTCCTTTCAATGGATGACCAAAATGTCCCTCCACATGACCAAAGGTAAATCTCGATCCCCATGGGTTAGAAAATAGTTCATGAGAATCTTAGAAAAACTCTCAAAAATTGTTTTCCAAATTATCAAAGTAAAGGTTACTATTGGAATATAATATAAATCTTTCAGGAACTGTCAATATATATAATGTCTATCATGAAAAAAATAAATAGAAAAAAATAAATAGGAAATAATAAACACCCCAACTAAAGTGCTACCATAATATCCCTTCCCTATAAATAAAACTCTGAGTCTCCAACAGTAACCTTATAAACCCTACATAGTATATAACTACCATCCTTTTATATAAAATGATGAAATACTAATTAATAATTGAAATAAAATAAGTTACTAGGATCCTAAGTGAAAAAGCATTCATAGAGCTTCCAAAAAACCAAACTAGAAACCTATTACCAAAATTTTAATATAGGAATCATCACAGAAGAACTCATTTCACCACCACAAACTGTCGAATCAAAATAGTATGTTTCATAAGGAAACTCATCAATTTTTGTATGAAAATAAACATAAAAGTAGTTTTTAACCAATATCTCATAGGAACCAAACATATACATAACAAACTTTTAGAACATTTTTCTTTGTTTTCTGGCACCAAAAGTACATGTTGTGAAAATAAGCTATAGGCCTAAGACATTATAAATCCTTACACCCATTTATATTTCTCAAAAGGACCCATTTATATTATCTGGATTAATATGGACACTTTGAAACATTTAAACAGTTGTATCCATCTTTAAACCAAAACACCCATATTGAAAATTATTATTAATAACCCATACAAGAGTATTTAATTTCAAAATTGGTTTTCTAATGTCTTTAAAACATAATTTTCCAATGAAAATGATCCAACACACATATATGAAGCGTAACAAAGTAGACACTACATATATCAAAATATATGTATTAGAATAAGCTAAAATGGGTCCATAATAATGACTATATGGGAAATGATGCAACTATATACTTGATCAATCACCACTAAAAAAACTCACCATGTTATCAAAGTTGTCATGGGATATACCTAAGGTCTCTAACATGATAATAATTTAACCATATATGTGTAAAACCACCCAAAACTAGATACATGCATTCACTGAAGCCTACTAACTAGTCATCCAATTATCCCACACAAGTATCATGGTGACGACCAACCCCCATATATCCCTTCTACTTATCATGACTGGTGGGAAACTAGAGGCGTGTGAACCAACTTCAGGAACATTGTAGATCTTCAACTTAGTTTCTGGTTTTCAATGACTAAAAGAAGAAATGAGATATATTTTAAAGAATCTAAGGAATAACCAAATCCACCCTCAACCTAACACACAATGATTATAAGTGCCATATACAAGTTTCACTGTAGCACAAAAAAGTACATTCGAACACATGGGTTGAAAACAAGAATAGAATAGTGATAAGGAACCAAGATATGAGATAAATAAGAATGGGGAAATCAAGGAATGTCTAATGTATACCATTTTAAATCAAAGTGAAAAATATTCCATTAACACTAGAATATATATCAGGATTTTATTCCCTTTCAAAATTAAAAAAAACACCTTTCAGAAAACCAAATGGAAAATGATGAAAATAACCCACACTTTTAAAAAATTTCAAAACTGCCCTTAATAAAAGGTAATTTATATTTTAAAACTATTAAAAGGATATAAGCACCAATTTTCCATGAAAAATTGTAAACCAAGACATCATGGCATTTTCACAAGGGGTAAATCACACATATTTTCAAATAACCATTTAAAATTCATTAAAAACCCATTTTTATAACATTTTGAGGTTGAAACCTATCATTGAAACTAAATTACCTTTAAAACATAGTTTCAATCATTATACACTAAAACTAGATAAAACCCCACAATTTCTATAAAAAATGATTTCATTGCCAAACAGGAATTTCATAAGTATCTTAGCATAATTTAATATTTCAAATCACACATGAAAACATTTAATTTATACAATTTTTTTTTTCCATGATCCAATACACAATTAATTTTTTTTTAAATACCACAAAGATATAAAATATAATCATATTTTCCTAATAGGGGGATATATAAAATAAATAGAAGAGTTTTAATTCTAAAATGAAACAAATTAATAGAAACTTATACAGAATAACATGTCACACTTGACAAAGACCACTTCGATTCACACTTTTTTTATCACATGCATATGCACCTTCAGATTTTTATATATACCCCTTAGACCTAATTTACATATTTCCTTGACTATTATGAAATATGTACAAATAAGTTATATATATATGTGTGTGTGTGTGTTTTTGTGTGTGTGTGTGTTTATCTATCTATACACATTCAAGTCACCATAAAATAGCATCAAAACACCCTAAACATCAAGGGAAAACTAAAAATCAAAAAAATAACTATTTAAAACGGGTAAAAAATAAATTACTAGAATAAATCCGACCTCAAATGTTAATGGGTGAGTTGAAATGAACTAAAACACTTTACCTTCAGCGACGGATGCCAAAACATGCAAGAAGATGACCCATGGGACCCATTGTACAACTTATAAATCTAATAAAATACCAAAAATGTAGTCATAACTTGATCTAGGGTTCATAATAATGGAAGATGAAACATGCGAATATAAAAATCCTAAAATAGAATGATAAGGGAGGAAGTGACCTTTCACTGAGGGATTGAATAACAATCTGGAATAAATTTAGTTTAATTATTTCACAAGATAAGGTCACAAGGGAGGAGTGGCATATTAAAGGGGGGTGGGGTGGTGTGGGAGATCTTGTATTTTTGTTTTAAAATGATAAAGGATGTGGAGGAATATAAAATATATCATAGGGAGGAAGGAAAAGAAATAAAGAAAAAGAGATATTTAAAAAATGGACACAACACACAGTTTTGGAACATGGTTTAATAATCTATGCATCAAATATGTTGTACCTACTAAAAATCATTGGGGAACCCACATAGTTATGCATAATGAGTAATAATTTTTAGACAACCATGATAAATCCATGCTAATTGGCACATTCTCAATGACATAAACCATGCATGGTCGGTGCAGGGTTACACCTTACCATGTGAAATTTGTTTGAAACATCACTTACCTTAAATATATTAAAAAATAATCTCAAAACTCAAAGTAACCCCCAATATCCAAAACATAATTAATATAAACCACTATCAAATGATGAGTTTCATAACTCATAACTCCCTCATATGACCAATTTGGTCTATTATATGAACTCAGGTGCACCTCTACATATTCTAGAGGCTTCTAACTTGTAGCGGGGAGGTTAGAAGAATAGGGGGAGACTATATCCCCATGTATAGTGTTGAAATAACTGATATTAATAACTAAGATATGGAAATATATGATAAATTATAAATAATCAAGAATCTAATATCTGAATGAAGGATAAATAAAATAATTAAATACTATCATGAAAATGTAGGGAATGTAAAAAGTGACTAAATTACTTGCTAAAATACTTTTACATAAAAAACTCATATAAAATTGGTCTCATAATTTGTCAAAAAAACACCTACCCCATTTGATCCATATTTTCTTATTTCAAAATTGTTTATAAACATCATCCTTGTGAAATCATTTATTGAAATAAATCATCCAACATAATTCTATTAAACCTAGGGAAAAATAAATATAAGAAGGGTGATCTCAAATGCTCTGTAAGGGTAAACATAAGCATTAACCATTAAATGTCTTCAATGAGTATACTAGTGCATAAGGGTATGATGAAATAATCAAAGTGAATGAGAAAATCATAAAGAACTCATAAAAATCAATATATTAATCATTAAATACAAAAAAAAAGGCAAAGTCCAAAGATAATATAAATAGTAATCATGAGACATGTGATATCGATATCGTTAATGATAAAAATCATAACCTCATAACAATGTATTAAAACACATTTTGGTATTATGGAGCATCATATTCATAAACCCCTTTCAAAACCATTTCAATTGGAATAACTATACAACCAACATCTAACATTATCATTACCCAATGCATTGAAGAGCTATAACGGGCTCAAACTACACTATCGAGGCCACTACATGTTAATTTATAATGGGTTTTCCCAATTCTATTTGGGTGCAAACATCATTTATAATTTACAAGAACTGTATACATAGAGAAATCATATAAGATAATTCAAAAAACCATTATTCCTTTCAAAATATGATTAACTAGTGGAAAGAAAATGGGTTCCACAATAATCTATTTAGGATATAATCAACCCGTGGAAAATAAACAAGTTTAATAACAAAATCTTTGATACATGATTAACCCTTGGAAATAAAATGGGTTAATTAAATATATATATGAAACATTATTTACCCATTTATATGAAGTGGTTTTCAAAGAATTATATTTGAAAAATTATTAACCTCTGGAAAATAAATGGGTTTCAAAACAATCTATTTTAAACATGAGTAACCCTTTGATATGAAATGGGTTAAATAAAAATATCTTTGAACCATGATTTACCCATGAAAAAGAAAGTAGTTAAATAAAAATATCTTTGAAACAATCAGAATTCTTCCAAATATTTAATGAGAATGATATATGTATAGAATATCCCTAGTGTATGAAACGTAATAATAATTTGTGCTGATTTTGATGAATTGAAATACCATTAAATGATCATTAAAACATTCTTGAGGGAAATAATCTTTTATCATTCCAATGTGTCCCATACCATTTTATAACATTTAAACCATTAAACCCATAAATGGAATGAAAATAAATGAAACATTCAACACCATGAAATAAATCAAATTCATTAAATAAATGTCATATGAGTATTATATACACCTGATAACAGAAACTAGGTGGATAACAATACAATGTGCCTCAATGAAATGAACATGAGATGAAATCCCTTACAATTGCGGTAACATTTGAATAAAAAACCCCAAAATCAATAATAATCAAATGAAATATTGAATTAAAATAAATATAAAATAATTATTTATATAATACATCAAAATGGGTAGTAAATACTCAAAAATAATAATTATGTGATGATTATAACATTTATCACACTGATGTCAAAAGTGAGATAAAAATCCCTTATATCAAGTCTGATTTGTCATTATTTTTCTCTATCTTTTTAAATTATATAATTATTTAAATTATATAATATCTTAATAACCTTTTATATGTTTATTATTAATTTTATTTCACTTATAAACAAGTTATATGATATTACTTAATCAATAATGTTTAAGTTGGATATTTTGACCATAATCAATTTGTGTGTCAAAAATGAATTTGGTAACTCATATATGGTCAAAGGGGTCATTAATAATACATCTTCAGAATAATAATCATGAAATAATTATAATATTTATAAATTAATTATTCATTTAAAACCATTCATGAATTATGGTTATGAATAACAAACCAACGTTTCAATCATGGAGATGGTTGGCTATATGTACGCATGAGTAACATTATCATTTTGAATAATCATTATAAAATAAAAAAGTGAAATTTATATTTATATAAATATAATTATTATAGAAATCCTATTTTATTTAATAATATATAATATTTTATATAATTCTTGTTATGTAAGAGAATCGCATCTCATCGAGGAGGTTATAGACCACACTTCCACGAATGACATTATCACTTTTTCAGTTTGTGAAAGAGTAATAAATAAAATGATATATTATATTTACATAAATTTTATTATTTAATTAATATAATATATAATTCATTTATGACACATATTCATAATTAAATCCATCTTTAATACATTTAATAAAATATTCAAATATATCAGGCGATAGTTCACACATCCCCAAATGATGTCATTGTATTTACACCAAATAGAACACATAAAATTATGTGTTATATAATAATTAAGGAATTATAGATGCAAAATAAATATCATATATATCATATAAAAATAATTTTTCTATCATAATTCCCTACCATGAGAGGGGGTAAAAAAATGAACGATATAGTTTTGTGAGGTGGTAGTTCATTGGATATATTAATGGTAAGTTCATTTACCATCAGATGGAGGTTTTTGTAGGTAATGGTTGAAAACATAACATAAAAAATCATATTATATGTAGGATACTAGTTTAATTATATAATCACATAATAATAATAAATGAATGGGTGAAGAAATAAATAAAACATAAATACACATTGAAGAATGCTATATGTTTTTTGTTAACTCCTTTTGGTTTGAACCTAAGGGTTTCTTTGGTTGTTTTTAATCCAAAAATTAGGACTATAGGCTTAGGGGAGAGATTTTCTCAGATTATTTGGGAAGGTTTTAGATGATAAAAAGTGTCTTGAGTGGTGTGAGGGAGGGAAATAGTGAATGTTTGTTTTTATAATGGAGGGGGAGTGGTATTGTTATAAATACAAAAGGGTAATCACTATTGGGAAGTCTCCCTTACCTCATGTTCATCAAAAATTAAAAAATAATGTCTTAAATTTAATTTTTTCTATAAAAATATCTAACATAAAGATATAATTTAATCTTTAAATATTTTTCCTTAGTCTTTATGTTTACTTATATTTTTTATATTGGTTTTTCATTTTGGGAACTAGTTTTCCAACCAAAGTAATTTAACCATTAAGGACTAATTAAGGTGAGATTTATTAGATAATATAGTCCCACTAAATTATAAATATTTTTTCTAATTTATAAAATTATTATACCATGTTTTTTGGAAATTAATTTTATAATAAGTGCATGAAACTTGCAAAAACACTGATTGACCTGGACCTTGTTAATATTATTTTTACTATTTCAAGGTCAATAAGTTAATTATAAAAGATAAATTGGTTTATTAATAGAACATATTATATATTTATTCTAAATAAAAAATTAATTTTAATAAGTTAAATTTTTTATTAATTTTAAATCATTTAATAAAATATCATTCATTCTAAAATAACATTAATGTAAATTTTTACATTATTAACATAATTTTAATTTTTAAAAATCAAAAAATGATCGAATTAAAAAATTTTAAGTTAATTTCTATGTATAATGATATATTAATATTAAAAAATAATTTAACAAAATAATTAATTAAATATAATTTACTTTTAATGTTTTTATCATCATTTTTTATTTAATTATTAACTAAATAGTCTATGAGTTAACATTATTTAAGCGTTTAATGTAATTACATCATCAATAAATAATAAAGATAAATTACCATGATAAAAAAATAATTCAAATTTAAAAATAATATTTATAACCAAAACTATGTACCTTTATCCATACTCTAAAACATTATAAATTCTAAAGGTAAGGAAGGTACCTCTTTTGTCTTTTTCCTTAGTTATCTTATTATGTAGGTCATTTTCATGAACATGTTTCCCAGTAACTAATAAAATTAAAATGAAGAGGGGATATGGTTATAATGTTAACATATAATATAATTTGTACAAGTTTCTAGGTAATTTACCCCTTATGTTTAAGGTTTAGTCCATTATTTTGTTTAATTTTACCTTGATCACCATAATCAATTTTAATTAATTTGAATAATATTTTTGGTCAAATTATGTTGTTATTGTTAGACTACAAATATTATAATTATTAGAATAATTGTTTTGAATTTTTACAAATTCAATTCACAGAAGTGGAATAGTTATGTTTAATGTTAATCCCACAGACATGGGGAGAAAGTGGGGTTTTAAAGTGAAAATTCTTAAAAGTTCCATATGAATTTCTCTCTAAATTTAATATAAAACATTATTACAATTAAGTAAATTGGATTAATAAATATATAATTTACGTATTTTGACCATAGATAAAATTTAAAATATAATTTATCATTAATAATTCTTTAAATGAAAAGTCATTATAAATTAAAATGTAATATTTTTCACTATTCATTGAAATATTAAACTTCTCAAAAACTTAAAAGAAAAATCCTAATATAAATTTTAATATTACTATTTAAAAAATAAACTATATTTTTTCATATTAACATTACTAAAGTGTCAAAAATTATATTCAAAATTGGTGTGCCATTTAATGTAGTAAAACCTCTATATTAAATAACAATAGTACTTGTATATTACTATACATTGTAACTCAATCTTGTGTGTAATGATGGTTATCCAATAATTATAATTCACATGAATTAATTTTTATCATAAAATCTTACGATGTTACATTAACAACACCATGTCTAATCGAATCCAGTTTAAAAAATAAGTGAATGCAATAAAGTGATAAAATAGGTGTATTAATTAATAAAATAATACTATATGTGAAATAAATATACTGAACCTTGAGATATAGATTTATAGACAATGTTAACACTAATATTATTCCCCACCGTTCTACATATTTCTAAGAATGTCATGGAACTGTACCATCGATTTCCATAACCCCCTAGGGTATAACACATAAATATTCATTAGAGAATTGGGAAGATCCCTATAAGAATTACAACATAACCATGATAAGAGATATAAGAATTATAGTATATCTTAGCCAATACCTATATTCACTATAACATAACTATGCATTACCTATAAGAATTACATTATAATAAAGTCATGTCTTATACGAATTCTATCAAAACTAGTCCAGGCCCTAAAAGCAATACATTAGAATAAACCCAAGAAAATAATTTAAAATTCATCACACAGAGAAGCACCAAGCATATCATCCTAATACATAATGGTTAATTCAACCAATTATCATTAATCGTATACAATTATAATTTATTTTTCAATTTATCTAAATTACCCTAACTTTCAAATTAACTAATTTTATCCCATGTGATTCCATATCAAGAAAAAAATTCCATAACATGAAAATTTATAATATCTATAAATTTAAAATATTTACTTTGTTAATCAAAAAGAAAAATCAAAACTATATGTTCATTAACAATTTCAAGGATAGGTTGACCCCACTGGGGGCCATAATCCAAGAATCAATCCTAATGGACCCATAAAGATCCAATAGGAATTCTAATCCGAAGATTATCATCAAGAAATGAATTATTCAATTAGTCAGGTAATTAAAGAAATATTTCCAGGCATGAATCACAATCATTTCACATACATATATAATTTAAATAGACCTTAGGGATTTAATTTATACCACATACCTCAAAAGTAGTGAGGCGATGAAAAAGAATCATGTATACTACAAGAAATGGATTCCCGCTTCCCTTTAATGAGAAGTATAAATTTAATAAATAATGGATCATGAGGAGGAAGAAGAAAATGAAGTATTACATTAAATATTTATGTTTAGAACAAATATATCTAACATAGTCTTTCTTCTAGATTGAAGAGGATTTCTAAATATTGTTGATGAAAGGGCTTCAGTAAAGAAGGGTATGTGATTACTATAACACATGGAACTAGAAGGTTTAAAATAGGGCTAGGCATAGATAATTCATCACATGAATTTTCTAATCATGTTGTAAATTCCTTAAATCCCATATCTTACCCAAATTCAATTATCCACACTAAAAAAACATTAAACACAATTTAAAATTGTGAAATGTCCTGAAAAAATGGTTTTATATATATTAGGGCATATTTAGGCAGTGAAATAAATTCATGGTGTCTATTCTGGTGGTAAATTAAATTTTGGGGGTGAGTTAAATTCAAGGGGTCCAATTAAGATGTGAATTAATTCATGAGGTCTATTCAAGGGGTGAGTAAAATTCATGGGGTGTGTTTAGGGGCTGAATTAAGTTTTGGGGGGTGAATTAAATTTATGGGTTGGGCCAAGAAACATTCAAGCCATGAATGAAATTCTTGGGATCCTACATGAATAATTCATGTTGTGAAATGGGGATTCATGGTGTGAATTCATTCTGAAACCAAAACTCACCCCTTATTCCACCTTCACCCCTACAAAACTTAACCCAACCTAGACCTAGTCTTGACCAGTAAGATTTAAAAAAATAAATCAAAAGTTAAAAAAAAATTAATAAGGGTTTACCTAAGAAAACATTGGATCTTTATATTTTTTTATGAAAAAATTATTCTTATATTTCAAATTTAATTATTATGTAAAAACACTTGTTTATTTTACAATATTTCATTTAGCATGTAATATTGGAAAAAATTTATTATTTTTTTTCAAAGAGTAATGTGTGTAATTACATTGTTATTCATCAATCTATACATATTATTAAATATGAATTATATTTTTACAAAATGATTTTATGGTATTTTTTAATCTTTTTTTATAAAATTAATTACATATTTTTATTTTGTATAATTTATTGAAATATTATGATTGAATAATATAATTTATATTATCAAAAATATTTGTGATGAAATGTATATATACGATAGTAAAATATTGTGTATTACACCCCCAAATGTTTTTCTCTTCAAAATATGGGATGTACATCAATATATGGATAAATTAGGGCAATTATTCTTTATTTCATTCTTTTACACAAATGTTTCTTCTTCGTACTTGATATTCCTTCAATGAAAATTCACCAGTCATGTTTTCCTATTCCATAACACTTTTTTACTATTTTTAAAAATCTAGATAGGCAGTTAATTTTGTTATAGATCAATTTTGTGGTCAATTTCATATGTGTTCTGTACATGTATTGGGTCCATAATTTACTTCCTTGACATTGAGACATAAATGAATCCAATAAATGTAGAGTGGGCTGTTTAAAAGAAAAATTATAATCCATAGTACCAATTCATTCTAAAATTTTAAATGGTTTAATGTTCCATGTACACATCTTACCATTCATACCAAAACATATAACTCCCTGGATTATACTTTTAAAATAACATGACATCTTACATCGAGTTCCAATACCTTCCCCTAACATTCACTATAGCTGCTATATATTCACTAATCTATCTTGATAGGATTGTGTATAGCTCACACAATCTCAATTGTTTCCTCAATGAGTTCTTGAGTAACTAGCCTCCTCTCCCCAACTTCATCCCATTGGGCTAGGGTAATACATCATTTTCCATACAAGGTCTCATATGGTGTTATTTTTATACTTGATTGGAACTTATTATTGAATAGGAATTAAACTAAAGTTAGATATTGGTCCTATATTCCCCAGATGTCAACTGATCGTTATGTCACAAATCCCTATATGGGTTGGATGGTCTTTTTAGACAACCTATTAGTTTTAGGATGATGGGTGGTTCTGAAATGTTTTTTGGTGTCCAAATCCTTCTAATGACACCTCCAAAACTAGGATATTAATTTAGGGTCATGAAAAGATAAAATTGATAATGTTTGATTATAAATTCTATCAAAAGCATTGATATATTGTTCTACATGACGTTTAAGGGGAAGATCATCCATTATTTCTAGGAAATATGAAATCATAGAAAGTTGATCTATTATGACCCATAAAGAATCTTATTTATTATATTTCTTAGAAATACTAGTAAAAAAATGCTTATGTGCTATTTTCCCACTATCAAATAGGTATAGGGAGAGGTTTCATGAAACCCTTTAGATGATGCCACTCAGCCGTTACTTATTAGGATACCAATCATCATGAAACATAGTATATAGTTTTTTACTTCATGTTTTCTAAACAAAAGATATATTTTAGATCCCTATACATTTTAGTACTACCAGAGTGTACATAGTAGATTGATCCATTGGCTTCATCTAGTAATTCTATCTTCACCTCTTGTAAAAATTGTACACATAATATCTTTCCAAAAATCAAAACACTATATTAAATGTTGAATTATTTCAATTTACTTTCTTCGATGTTTTTAATATTATTTTATAAAACATTTTATTCTTATTTTGAGCCATTTATCTTATTCAGTGAATGTGATTGAGACATTATAGGGAATAGAAATTATGTTTTCACTTCCTTGAAAATTTCCATATCCAAATTTAAAAAATCCATGAACACTGGACCCTTCTCCAACCTCTTCATATATAAGACTCCATCACCCATCTTACATAATGCATTTACCACCTTATTTTTTTCCCATGGTGATAGGGTTTTGAGAATTCATAGTCCCAGAGTATTTCTTACATTCTCATTTATCTCTTATTGAAATCTGTTAATGTGAATATATAATTATTATTTTTGTTGGTATATATATATATATCACATATTTCACCATAAATTTAATGCCTATAAATATTTATAGAAAATATTATAGCTTCCAACTCAAGATAATGACTTTGATAATTTTTCTAATCGGTGTTGGATTTTAATAATGGATAATAAATTAGTCTACCATTTTTTATATGGAGAAAACCTAGTCTTTTCATTGATGTATCATTGTATATAATAAGTATTTTTCCATATAGTAAGGTTAATATTAGTTCATTTTTAATCTCTTATTTAGTTCCTCAAATATTTTTTCATATTCCTTAACAAATGTTAATTTTACCAATTTAAGTTTCATCATGGTTAATAGATTTGATAATCGGGAAGTTATTTCAAGAAAATCATTGACAAAAACCATGTAAGCCTTGTAAACAATGTATCTATGTTATATTTATTGTTGTGGGTTAATATTTAACAAAATTTTTCTTTTTGGGTTCAAAAGATATTCCATCCATAGAGAAATTATTGCTAAGAAAATAAACTTATTGAATCTAAGATTATCACTTATTGATTTTACCAAAAGGTCATTATCTCATATATTCTGAGGGATATTCGGTAAATAGTATTTATGATGTTCATAGAATATAGTGTATATTATGTTATCATTAATAAAAACAAGTAAAAAATCATCATGACAATCCTTTAATAATCTATTAATTATATTGATAAATAACGAGGGTGAATATTGTTAACCCAAAAGGTATTATTCTAAACTCATAATTCAAATACATTGTATTAAAAGTTTTTTTTGGTCTATTATCCTTATTTAATTTTAATTTATGATAATTGGAATATATATCAATCTATATGAATGATTTATCTCCTTGAAGATGATCAAACACACTATAAATGTGAGGTAATGGATACTTATTCTTAATTGTAAGGAAATTTATCTCCCTACAATCGATGCACAACATCATAAACATATCCATAATTTTCACAAATATGAAAGGTGCTCCATATGGTAGAAAATAGCATATATGAATCCTTTATCACACATCACTTGATGTTGTTAATTTAATTACACCAATTTCACTAGAACCATTCTATTATGAGGATTAGATATGGGTTTCTCATCAAAGATATGGTTAAAAGGGAATTCAAATTCATGGTTAAGTAGATATCAAGGTAATTCCTAAAATAATATATTAATATAATCCCTTATAATAGATCTATCATATATTAAATTGATATCCTTCCAATTCGTTGATTATGTAGGTTCTGGGTGTAGTGGAAGCATGTGGATTGGTGTACCCAACTTTAATTTTGCATGTTAACAACGATCAATCTAAGATCCATCACAATGTTAAAATGATGTATCTTCAGAATGGAACAAAGAATGAAAAAAAGAGGGAAGTACCAGAACCGTAGAGAGGATCATAATATGTGGGTTATAATTAATTTAATTTAAAGTCAATAATTACCTTGATGCAATTCTTTCTATGTTAGTGTTTCCTATCACAATCAGATGTGATCCATCATTTCATCGTAGAATCCAAGTATAGGATTCCTCTAGCAGTGATCCACACATGCTACATGTATCTCTGGACATCGCCGAAGGGATCTCTAGGTGCTAGCATAGAATATCCTTCACTTGTGATGTCCACCTTCGATTGCCTTGAGAGACACTTCCAAAGTTCTCTCATTGATTTGGTGAAGGAGGATATCTCTCGTAACATGAGAGTGTTCTTGGAGGAAAGGAATTATCTCTTGTCTTGAAATATTTCTCCAGATCCGTTAAGCAAAACCACAAAGAATGGCTAGCTTGATGAGAATAATATAAATGGGATTTATAATAATTAGAACAATAAAATAAAATAATTACTCATAGTTATTTATTTATTCCATTTAATTCTTAGTAATACCCCATGTCTAATAATAGCATTTGACAATTATTATTACTTTACATGCACCCAATGAATTACACCTAATATTATTTAATTAAATAAATAATATTATTTCGCACAAATTCCTAGAAAAACCTCACGTCATGAATATTAATATACATGACATGTATTTTTGTTTTTTAATTTTCCATTATTTCCTCCACCAAATTTATTAGACCTTGAATAATAACTATTTATTACTTAAATAAATATCACTACATTATTCGCTAAAAAATATATTATTTATCCTACAATATATTCTCTCAAATAACTAGTGTTGAAATAATTGTGATCAGGTAGCCTTGAAAAAAATATTAAACCAAAATCAGTAATAATCGTTATTCCACATGTTAAATGAATATTTTAACTTCAATACTAGGATATAATTAGTTTGTGGCCCTCTAAAACTCTTTCATAGTGGAATTTGGGGAAGCTTACCAGAAGTCCATGGTTGGTGTCTAGAAACACGCCAAGGAACCTATAGATAAAGAGGTTAATGACACAATTATGTGTCACATGCTACAAACTCTTACTTTGTAATGTAATCCCTTTTTCACGATTTCTCTAATCAAGCGTTTTGCATGATAGTTCCATCAACCCATGTGTTCGATTATTATTTCTTTGACATTTCAGAATTAAACTTGCCCATTTCTCACCATGGACATGGATTTATTTAGAATATATCAATTCCATCAGATGGAATGAGATATCAATTTACATCATGGAACAGAAGGGAAAAATCCTTTCTCACATTATCTATTAATGGAGTGTTACTCATAACACACCCAACATATCCTACCTTGCTGTGAATAGCGTGTCATCACAGTTTTCATCAATACATCTAAGTGTGTTAGTTTTAATACCCATTAATAATAATCATAATGTCTAAGGAAAAATAAACATGTCTGTATATAGGAACATCCAATGACACTATGAAATGTGGATTTACTACTGGAAGGTCTCGTTCTCATAATATCCTCTTGGATATTACAAAGGGTGCACACGATGAGATGGTTCCTCAATGTTTTATGAGCCCTCGCCCTTAATGTCCTGTATTATTTTTGTCCCTGAAATACCATTATCCATCCATATAGCATATGTTCAAGAATAGTGTAATGGATCTTCCAGTTTCTCATCATAGAAGGGATCCACTATGACCCTTTACTGCAACAACTCTCCTTAGGAAATTATCACATTCATTGTCACATAGAAGAATAATCAATATTTGATAAGGTACTTTTTAATATTCAAATACATGAATAAAATTTTAACGTAATCTATAAAGTAGTTGGTTCTAGGCCACCAACTCCAACAGACTCCCACTAGGACTATAGCCAACTACTAATAACCTTTAACCCACTATCTCTCACATGATATTCATGCTTCTACTGATATATGCCTTTAGTTATGGGGTCCTCCACATTCTCTTCCATGGAATATATACTCACTATAACTCCACCCCTTTGATATAAATCCCTCAAGAGGTTACCCTTTCATAGAATTTTATTAATCCACTGATGTGACCTTGGTTGTTTTGCAAGATCCACTATTGTAGTATTATCACAATAAAATGTGATAGGGTCCTTACTACTAGGTGTGACATCAAGATATTGGGAAATGTTCTGAATCTAGATGGATTCCTTAGATACATCCAAAGCCATTATATATTTGTAATCCATGGTAGAATTGGCAGAAATTGGTTTCTTTGAACTATTAAAGCTCACAAATCATCCATTGATATATAAAACTTATCCTGATAGAGACTTCAGATCATTCTGATCTATTTAAAAACCAGCATCATCATACCCTGTAATAAAAAGCTCCTCATCTCCTCCATGCACCGGGAACATGTCCTTAGGTAATATCATATAATTATGGATAGTTTTAACAACATTCCAATTCTATTCTCCTAGATCTACTAGATATCTTCTTACCTTGCTCAGTGCTTACGCAGCATCAAGCCTGGTACATAACATGGAATACCTGATGAATTATATATCCAAAGCATATGTGATCTTAATCATCCTATCATTCTCCTATTGTGTCTGAGGACACATTATCTTAGAAAGATGTATGCCATGTGACATTGGAACCAATCCTATCTTGGATTGTTCCATACAAAATCTCTATAGTATCTCGTCAATGTATGTACCTTGACTTTTTCCATGCTTCCTCTTGAATCTATCATGAATGATATTAATCCCTATAATGTAGAATGCTTCACCTAATTCCATCAATGATAAAAAAACATGTTCAACTAGTCTTTAACTAACTGTATGATTGGTAATTCATTTCCAATAAGTAATATTTCATTAACACATACTACTAGGATCCGGACTGCATTCCCATTAAACTGTTTATAAACAAATGGCTCCCATTTGTTCTTAATTAAACCAAATTATTTTATGGCTTTATCAAATCGAATGTTCCATGACCTTAATGATTTATTTAATCAATAAATGGATTTCTTCAACTTTAAAACCCGTTTTCATTCACCTGGATTCACAAACACTTTTAGTTGTGTCATATAGATATCTTCTTGAAGTATCTCATTAAGGAATGCTGTTTTGAAATCCATTTTCCAAATATTGTATTCATGGTAAGCTACTATGGTAAGTATGATTATTATAGATATAAATATAGAAACTGGTGATAATTTTTCACTATAGTCAATTCCTTGACATTTTCTGAATCCTTTAGCCACTAGCATTTCATTATAGGTGCTAACATGACCTTCCATGTCCAGCTTTCTCTTTAACACCCATTTTCATTTAACATGCATTAAATCAACTGGCTCATCGACCATAACCCAGACTTGGTTTTGATACATGGAATACATATCCTAATTTATAGCTTCTAGCCATTTTTTCGCTTATAAGCTCTCTACTACTTCTTTGTAGGAGATAGACTCATCATTGTCCAACAATAAGGATTTATTATCCTCGGGGAATGGGTAACCAAATCTACCTGGTTACCTTACCTCTCTTGAACTCCTATGTAGTACATGTATTTGTGGAACCTCTTCCACAGGTACCTATGGAATTTATTCTTATACCAACTCTCATATATCTTGATAATCATCTTCGTCAAAGTCAATATTTCTCCTTCTATTCTTTTTAAGGATGTGATCCCTCTCAATAAATAAAACTTGTATGGAAAAAGTCACTTTTTTTTCTAAAGGGTTATATAGGTAATATCCTTTTGTTTCCTTATTATATCATATAAAGACACAACTTGTGCCCTAGAGTTCTAGTTTGTTTCCTGAGAAGGCCTTAACAAATGCCTCACATCCCCATACACGAGTCTACGACAAAATGAGTTTCTTTCCATTTCATATCTCATAGGGAATTCCATTTACCACCTTAGTTGGTACTTGGTTTAAAGTGTATGATGTTTTTTTAATGGCTATCCCCAAAAGGATAATGGAAGATCTACATGACTCATTATAAGGCCCCAGCCTTAAACCTTACTTAATATTGAATTAAATGAATAATTCACATTGAGGATCTTTTCAGGTTTAGAGTTTTAGAGAATTAGAACATAACTATTACATCTTAAAAGATTACAAAGTAGACACTTCTACTAAGTCTCCATAAAATAAAAACTCTTAAAAAGAAATATTTCTAGATTCCATGTTTTAGATAGTATGAAATTCCCTTGATCCCATCCTTGACCTTATTCCACTTTAAGTCCTGTGAAAAACATTTCGAAAAACTTGGGGTGAGCATAAAAAGCTCAGTAAGGGATAAAAAAATAATAAAAACTGTTAGTTTTTCAAACATCAAGTAAACCATGTATACTATATCAAAGTAATACCTTCACCTTCATGAAGTAGTAAAAAAAATCTTCACTGAATAAAGTATCATTACTTACCTTTTTGTAACCAAAGGATTACCATAAAACCCATATAAAGAACACATAGAATATATAAAGGTAACTTGGGACATAAACATACTTAAGTGGAATAACCATACGGTTGACTTCCACACATATCACTTAATGGAATAGCCATACGGCCAATTTCAATACATACTTAATGGAATAGCCATACGGCCGACTTCCATACCCAATGCATTGGAGGTTATAACGTAACCACCCATCCTGGTATTCACGGCACCACCCGTCATATGGTTTATAACGTAACCACCCGTTAAAATGTCCAAGTACCAGTATAAAATCATAAAACATAAAACCAATATAAAGGAATGATAACATTTCCACATTTCAATCACAATATATCATAAATATATTGACATAATAGAATCCTTTTTCAAAACCATTTTCAATACCAAAATACATAAAAGAGTATATGGTATTTATTTTATTCTAAAAACATTACGGCTTGTTGAGGAAGCCAAAGACCAAATAATACTCGTTGCGGCGGAAAAAGTCATTGTCACCGCATACGTTAAAAAAACATTCCTTTTTGTCATTTAGTAAAATGCTTCGTAGAAAAAGATTCCTTTTGTATAAAAGTAAAAGTCAAAGGGTTTATACACCGTATAAAAGAAAGTTGTGTATAAAACGAAATATTCCTCAATGAAAGGAGATTGAGACGAAGTCCCTTACCTCGGGTCCGACTTGACTCGATCGTTCTTTAACGTCCTGAATAATAAACTTGAGTTAATTTATACTTGATTAAGAACCTTTTTAAAGTTCATTATTCTTTTTATATCACTTATTTCCATGTTATAAACATTATGTAACCATTTAAGTTAATAATGTTTGTTTTGTCAATATTTGGTTCTTAAGTCGAAAGTTGACTTCTTACAATTACATGTTGTTCGTGTGGTCAAACGTTCTTTATATCCAGAATGAAATTCCTGATTTGGATATGATATATATCATATATATCCATCACATACATGTATTTATAATATTACATAATCATTTAGAGGTAAGAAATGAAATGCACCGTTCATGGAGACGGTAAGCCGTACGTACGCATGAACGCTACTTTCATTTCTTTGTCATATTAGTGGAATTAAAACTAAATGAGAGGTATGTATATTTTAATTCCAGAATTATATTAATCATTTAGATATATCATTAATTATATATATACATTATATACATGTAATTTTAATAGTACATTACATTTGGGGATAAGAAATGAAATGCACCGTTCATGGAGACGGTAAGCCGTACGTACGCATGAACGCTACTTTCATTTCTATATCATACTTTAATGGAAAGAAATAATAATGATATAGAGGTATATTATAATTCCAGTATAACATCATATATAATAACTTTAAATCCATCCTTTACACGTCCCACATATGGCATTAACGAATCACATCACTTTTAGGGGGCGGTAGTCCACACTTCCTTAAATGAAGATATCGTGTTTACCCATAATGGAAACCATAAAGGTATGCCAAAAATGAAAAATAAAGAAGCTTAAAGAAAACATAAACATATTATATATCATATATAAAAATAGTGACATCATAATGGCCACCCTTGAAGGTGTTAAATGAGTATTGAACAATCATCGTTTCGGGAGGCAGAATTTCGCCATCCACGGAAACCGTATGTTCTTTAACCATTTGATGTAGTTGTGTGAGAGTGTAGCTCAAATAAATATTATAACAACATCCTAGTATATTCAAGATACTGGTGTTGTTGCAAAATAAGTAAATAAAAAGAGTTTAGAGGGTTGGAGAAGCAAAATAAAACAAATGAACAAGAGAGAATGAATTACCTTTAAAAGTGTAACTCCCTTTTGATTTGAGCCTAAAGGCTTCCTTTGAAAGGATTCTTCCCAAAGGGAATCCTCTAGGATGAGGAGAGGGATGTGGAGAGAGTAATTGGGCAGGGTTTGGCCGAGCCAAAGGCTTGATAAGTGTGTGAAATGGGGTAGAGGTGGGGGCCTTTTATAAGAGGAGAGGAGGGGCACTTTTGGAAAGTAAAGAAATATTACTTTATTTGAAAATGTGTTTCGGTTTTAAAAGGTCCCACATTGATATAATTCGTGGCTAAGGTGATAAGGGTTCGAACTCCACTCATCCAATTGGTTTTGGCCATGTGTAGGTTTTAGATTTTTCATTATCTTTCCATTTTATTTAAATCGTCAAATAATGATGTCATCGCTGCATCATTATTATGTCATATATAATTTAATTTATCTAATGTCTAAAAATTATAAAAAAAATACTATGATGTAGGAAATATTTTTATCTTTCTAATTAATATTTATAATCAAAATTTTGACTTTTATAACCCCACTCAAAAATTATTTTAGTAAAACAATTTATGTTAGTGTCATTTTCACTTTAACATTAAATAAAAATATATTAATGTCATTTTCCAACTAAAGTGGCTCCATGGGGTCCCCAAGTTGGCCCATGGCTTGTCTTGGTCTTCCATGACTCACCCAATAGGTGTAGGAAAAGTGTCATGGTGTTTTCACATTCTTATAATACCATTTTTACCTTAAACTACACTAATTACCTCTAATCGTGATTAATGAAAAAAAGTTACTATTCACCAAAAAATTATTTTAATCTCATTGAACCACATTTTACTTCTTAATGACAACCATGTATGTAGGATTTTCAAAATTAAATACACATTAGTGGTAAACTTTCATTTAACTGAAAAATCAGTTTGCTTGATTACCACTTAGTGGTTTCACTATTCATCAAAAATTGACGTTTTTCAGAAAATTGCCAAAAATTCACCCTAAGCTATATTTGATATTCCGAATTCAAAAATGAAGTCCATTTTAAAAAATTCAAAACATATAAGTCAAATTAATTAATTTAATAATTAATTCCCGCTGTCATGACAAATAGCGTGTTTTTGTGAAACAATAAGTATCAAAAGATTGACACCAGTTTAAGTCCAATTTCAAAGTGAAATTGATTCCAATGACCACCATTGGATTAACTGGTAAAAATATTTTCAAATTTCACTTTAAAAACAATTAAAATAATAATCTAATCATATAAATAATTTAGATTAAAAAGAGGTTTTGAATTAAAATACAACATTTTACACTATTCATAAAAAAAATGAACTTTATCAGAAAGGTACCAAAAATTTACACAAAGTAAATTTTGATGTCCCGATTCTAAAGAAGAGTTATATTTGGTCCAAAATAAAGTATAAGAGTGATCAAAACTATATTTAATGACGGTTCACCATTAAAAGGTGATAAGTGAACCTTTAGTGAAAATTAGAGTATATATGCCCTAAATTTGAACTCTTTCCGTATTTTAAGCCTTTATATTTTATTGGGTAAATGTATAAACATTTAAAAACATATCTAATCATATTTTAGTTATTTCTATCCATTCCCACCAGTACAACGAATACTCGTTAACTAACATTTAAAATAATATTATTTTATTACTAGTGTGCTACGTAAGTTTCAAAGAAGCTCACCGTTGCGTATCGGGTACGCTATCGAACATAGCAACCCATTTAAAATAAAATTAATATTTAATTTGTAAATATTAATAAATATGAAAATTCTTTATTCTTTATTTACCTGGGATGTTACATCCTTCCCCCCTTTTGGGAATTGCGTCCTCACAATTTTATTCACTAATCAAAATAAGTGGGGGTATTTATCCCTCCTAGGATTTTCAGATTCCCACGTTGCCTCTTCAATCACATGGTTTTTCCACAAAATCTTTACCTGATGAATCACCTTATTCCGTAACACTTGCTCCCTGTGGTCAAGAATCTGGACCAGTTGTTCCTCATAAGATAGGTTCTCTTCCAGCTAAACTACCTCTGGATTCAAAACATGAGATGGATCTGGCATATACTTTCTCAATATTGAAACATGAAAAACATTGTGTACCTGAGATAAACTCGGAGGTAAATCCACCCGGTATGCAACTGATCCAACTCTTTCCAGAATTTCGTATGGTCCAATAAACCTTGGACTCAACTTTCCTTTCTTACCAAATCTCATCACACTTTTCCAAGGAGAAACCTTGAGAAAAACATGATCACCTACCTCGAAAGATAGATACTTCCTCCGGTTATCCGCATAACTCTTCTGCCTGCTCTGAGATGTTCTCATGTGCTTCTGAATCAGCTGAACTTTTTTTGCCAACTCTTCTACCAATTCTCGTCCCATCAACTTCCTTTCACCAACTTCATCCCAGAAAGCTTGAGTTCGACACCGCTTCCCATATAATGCCTGAAATGGTGCCATCTGTATACTGGAATGAAAACTGTTATTATAAGAAAACTCAACCAAAGAAAGATGTTGGTCCCAACTTCCCTGATAATCCATAGAATAAGCTCGTAGCATATCCTCCAATGTCTGGATTGTTCGTTCTGACTGCCCATCTGATTGAGGATGAAAAGCTGTACTAAAATTTTAATTCAGTACCCAACGACTTCTGAAGGCCCTTTTCAAAAGTTAGAAGTAAACCTGGGTTCATGATCCAATACAATGGAGAGAGGAACTCCATGTAACCTGACTATCTCTTTAAGATACAGACGGGAAAGTTGATCAAGAGAGAAAGTATCTCGTATAGAAAGGAAAAGAGTAGATTTAGTCAAGCGATCAACAATAACCCAGATTGCATTATTACCTCGAGATATCTTCAGTAATCCAACAACAAAGTCCATGGATATATTCTCCCATTTCCACTCTGGCACTGGTAAAGGCTGAAGCATCCCTTTCAGTAACTGCCGCTCTGCTTTAACCTGTTGACATGTCAAACACTTCATAGTAAAATCAGCAATGTCTCTTTTCATTCCATCCCACTAGTAATTCTCCTGCAGATCACCGTACATCTTAGTACTGCTAGGATGAACTGAAAACGGGGAACTATGAACCTCACATAACAACTCATTCTTCAACTGTGAATCACAAGGCACACATAACCTCTTCCCAAACCTCAAAACACAAACACAAACTTATCCAAGAACTCATGGAAAATTTGATTCATAAGGTCCATGAATACAGCAGGTGAATTGGTTAACCCAAAAGGCATAACTACAAATTCATAATGGCCATATCTAGTATGGAACGCAGTCTTCAGAACGTCTTCTTCTTTTACTTTCAACTGATGGTACCCCGACCTCAAGTCAATCTTCGAAAAATACTGAGCTCCCTGGAGCTGATACCACTTCATTCGATGGCCCAACATCTGCTGAAGTTGTTGCAAAGGATTTTACCACCCCTTTCTGCTTGTAGTCTAGCTACATTCCCCCAGTTGAGTTCTTCATTAGACACTCATTTTCATAATGACCCATTTCATTACACTTAAAACATCTTACCATTGGCTTTTCATTTCCTGCTTGATCATCTTCCTTACAGTTACGAGCAATATGACCAGACTTACCACACCGAAAGCACTTACCAGACTTGGATAAACATTCTCCAGGATGCATTTTACCACACTTCTCACAGGATGAATATTTGGTTTTCTTACCTCCTTGCTTCTTTGATGAATTCTTCCCCTTTTCCTGCCAACTAGACCTCTTATTCTGTTGTTTGTCATAGAACACCTGATCATCGGCAAACTCCATTTCTACCTTCTCCGCACATCGAACAAGTTTTTCATAACTTTTGAATTCACGAGAAGCTAAAGCCCTTCGATACTTTGGCTTTAACCCTGAGTAAAAACGGTTTATTTTACTATCAAGATCTCGTATGAAGTTTGAAGAATACCTTGCCAATCGAGTGAACTTTTCTTCATAAGTAGCCACTGAATCATCCTCCTGCCTCAATTCTAGGAACTGTTTTTCCATCCTAAGACGAACCACCTTAGGAAAATATTTCTCAAGAAACATACCTTTGAATTCGTCCCAGTGAAGATCCTCAATCTCATCACTATCCCTTATATTTTTCACCATCGACCACCACTGATCAGCTTCACCTTCAAAATGGTAAATAGCAAGACTAAACTTTTGATGTTCTGAACACCCCATGACATCAAAAATCTTCTCCAGTGCTTTAATCCACCCTTCAGCTTGCACAGGGTCAGATGATCCTCTGAATGATGGGGGATGTTTCCTCATGAAATGTTCCACTACTGACATGTTCCTCTATGGTTGATCTGGCTGATCTCGTGCATGGATACCACCACCATTTATAGCCTGAGTCAACTGTGCCATCACTGCAACAAACTGTTCAGTTCCGATTCCGACCATCTCAGGTTGCTGATTTGGAAGGTTATCTTCCTCCTGATGTCGTCCTAAAATAGCTGCTTTGTTTCCTCTGCGGAAAACCATTCTGAACACAGAAATATCTTAGGCGAAGGAACATGGTAATCCGTAAATGCTATATCATTTCAATCATATTATAATTTAACACTTTTCTAACTCCTAAAGTTGTCTAAACCGACCTCTGATACCAACTATAAGGCCCCAGCCTTAAACCTTACTTAATATTGAATTAAATGAATAATTCACATTGAGGATCTTTTCTGGTTTAGAGTTTTAGAGAATTAGAACATAACTATTACATCTTAAAAGATTACAAAGTAGACACTTCTACTAAGTCTCCATAAAATAAAAACTCTTAAAAATAAATATGTCTAGATTCCATGTTTTATATAGCATGAAATTCCCTTGATCCCATCCTTGACCTTATTCCACTTTAAGTCCTGTGAAGAACATTTCGAAAAACATGGGGTGAGCATAAAAAGCTCAGTAAGGGATACAAAAATAATGAAAACTGTTAGTTTTTCAAACATCAAGTAAACCATGTATACTATATCAAAGTAATACCTTCACCTTCATGAAGTAGTAAAAAAAATCTTCACTGAATAAAGTATCATTACTTACCTTTTTGTAACCAAAGGATTACCATAAAACCCATATAAAGAACACATAGAATAAATAAAGGTAACTTGGGACATAAACATACTTAAGTGGAATAACCATACGGTTGACTTCCACACATATCACTTAATGGAATAGCCATATGGCCAATTTACATACATACTTAATGGAATAGCCATACAGACGACTTCCATACCCAATGCATTGGAGGTTATAACGTAACCACCTGTCCTGGTATTCACGGCACCACCCGTCATATGGTTTATAACGTAACCACCCGTTAAAATGTCCAAGTACCAGTATAAAATCATAAAACATAAAACCAATATAAAAGAATGATAACATTTCCACATTTCAATCACAATATATCATAAATATATTGACATAATAGAATCCTTTTTCAAAACCATTTTCAATACCAAAATACATAAAAGAGTATATGGTATTTATTTTATTCTAAAAACATTACGGCTTGTTGAGGAAGCCAAAGACCAAATAATACTCGCGGCAGCGGAAAAAGTCATTGTCACCGCATACGTTAAAAAAACATTCCTTTTTGTCGTTTAGTAAAACGCTTCGTAGAAAAAGATTCCTTTTGTATAAAAGTAAAAGTCAAAGGGTTTATACACCGTATAAAAGAAAGTTGTGTATAAAACGAAATATGCCTCAATGAAAGGAGATTGAGACGAAGTCCCTTACCTCGGGTCCGACTTGACTCGATCGTTCTTTAACGTCCGGAATAATAAACTTGAGTTAATTTATACTTGATTAAGAACCTTTTTAAAGTTCATTATTCTTTTTATATCACTTATTTCCATGTTATAAACATTATGTAACCATTTAAGTTAATAACGTTTGTTTTGTCAATATTTGGTTCTTAAGTCGAAAGTTGACTTCTTACAATTACATGTTGTTCGTGTGGTCAAACATTCTTTATATCCAGAATGAAATTCCTGATTTGGATATGATATATATCATATATATCCATCACATACATGTATTTATAATATTACATAATCATTTAGAGGTAAGAAATGAAATGCACCGTTCATGGAGACGGTAAGCCGTACGTACGCATGAACGCTACTTTCATTTCTTTGTCATATTAGTGGAATTAAAACTAAATGAGAGGTATGTATATTTTAATTCCAGAATTATATTCATCATTTAGATATATCATTAATTATATATATACATTATATACATGTAATTTTAATAGTACATTACATTTGGGGATAAGAAATGAAATGCACCGTTCATGGAGACGGTAAGCCGTACGTACGCATGAACGCTACTTTCATTTCTATCTCATACTTTAATGGAAAGAAATAATAATGATATAGAGGTATATTATAAGTCCAGTATAACATCATATATAATAACTTTAAATCCATCCTTTACACGTCCCACATATGGCATTAACGAATCACATCACTTTTAGGGGGCGGTAGTCCGCACTTCCTTAAATGAAGATATCGTGTTTACCCATAATGGAAACCATAAAGGTATTCCAAAAATGAAAAATACAGAAGCTTAAAGAAAACATAAACATATTATATATCATATATAAAAATAGTGACATCATAATGGCCACCCTTGAAGGTGTTAAATGAGTATTGAACAATCATCGTTTCGGGAGGCAGAATTTCACCATCCACGGAAACCGTATGTTCTTTAACCATTTCATGTAGTTGTGTGAGAGTGTAGCTCAAATAAATATTATAAAAACATCCTAGTATATTGAAGATACTGGTGTTGTTGCAAAAGAAGTAAATAAAAAGAGTTTAGAGGGTTGGAGAAGCAAAATAAAACAAATGAACAAGAGAGAATGAATTACCTTTAAAAGTGTAACTCTCTTTTGATTTGAGCCTAAAGGATTCCTTTGAAAGGATTATGCCCAAAGAAAATCCTCTAGGATGAGGAGAGGGATGTGGAGAGAGTAATTTGGCAGGGGTTGGCCGAGCCAAAGGCTTGATAAGTGTGTGAAATGGTGTAGAGGTGGGGGCCTTTTATAAGAGGAGAGGAGGGGCACTTTTGGAAAGTAAAGAAATATTACTTTATTTGAAAATGTTTTTCGGTTTTAAAAGGTCCCACATTGATATAATTCGTGGATAAGGTGATAAGGGTTCGAAATCCACTCATCCAATTGGTTTTGGCCATGTGTAGGTTTTAGATTTTTCATTATCTTTCCATTTTATTTAAATCGTCAAATAATGATGTCATCGCTGCATCATTATTATGTCATATATAATTTAATTTATCTAATGTCTAAAAATTATAAAAAAAATACAATGATGTAGGAAATCTTTTTATATTTCCAATTACTATTTATAATAAAAATTTTGACTTGTATAACCCCACTCAAAAATTATTTTAGTAAAACAATTTATGTTAGTGTCATTTTCACTTTAACATTAAATAAAAATATATTAATGTCATTTTCCAACTAAAGTGGCTCCATGGGGTCCCCAAGTTGGCCCATGGCTTTTCTTGGTCGGCCATGACTCACCCAATAGGTGTAGGAAAAGTGTCATGGTGTTTTCACATTCTTATAATACCATTTTTACCTTAAACTACACTAATTACCTCTAATCGCGATTAATGAAAAAAAGTTACTATTCACCAAAAAATTATTTTAATCTCATTGAACCACATTTTACTTCTTAATGACAACCATTTATGTCAGATTTTCAAAATTCAATGCACATTAGTGGTAAACATTCATTTAACTGAAAAATCAGTTTGCTTGATTACCACTTAGTGGTTTCACTATTCATTAAAAATTGAAGTTTTTCAGAAAATTACCAAAAATTCACCCTAAGCTATATTTGATATTCCGAATTCAAAAATGAAGTCCATTTTAAAAAATTCAAAACATATAAGTCAAATTAAATAATTGAATAATTAATTCCCGCTGTCATGACAAATAGCGTGTTTTTGTGAAATAATAAGTATCAAAAGATTAACACCAGTTTAAGTCCAATTTCAAAGTGAAATTGATTCCAATGACCACCATTGGATTAACTGGTAAAAATATTTTCTAATTTAACTTTAAAACCAATTAAAATAATAATCTAATCATATAAATAATTTAGATTAAAAAGAGGTTTTGAATTAAAATACAACATTTTACACTATTCATAAAAAAATGAACTTTATCAGAAAGGTACCAAAAATTTACACAAAGTAAATTTTGATGTCCCGATTCTAAAGAAGAGTTATATTTGGTCCAAAATAAATTATAAGAGTGATCAAAACTATATTTAATGACGGTTCACCATTAAAAGGTGATAAGTGAACCTTTAGTGAAAATTAGAGTATATATGCCCTAAATTTGAACTCTTTCCGTATTTTAAGCCTTTATCTTTTATTGGGTAAATGTATAAACATTTAAAAACATATCTAATAATATTTTAGTTATTTCTATCCATTCCCGCCAGTACAACGACTACTCGTTAACTAACATTTAAAATAATATTATTTTATTACTAGTGTGCTACGTAAGTTTCAAAGAAACTCACCGTTGCATATCGGGTACGCTATCGAACATAGCAACCCCTTTAAAATAAAATTAATATTTAATTCGTAAATATTAGTAAATATGAAAATTATTTATTCTTTATTTACCTGGGATGTTACACTCATCATCAACCTCACCATGTCCAACAAGGTGCAGTTCCTCCATTCACTAACACCATTCCACTATGGTGTATAAGGAGGAGTGACTTGAGATAGAATCCCAAACTCCTTTAAATGGTTAATGAACTCTTGGTTTAGATATTCTCCACCTTGATCCAATCGAAGCTTCTTTATATTCAAACCAAGATGATTCTCAACTTCATTCTCGAATTGCTTAAAATTTTCAAAGGACTCTGAATTATACCTCATTAAGTAGATATATCCATATCTACTCAAATAATTAGTAAAAGTAATGAAGTAAGAATATCTGCCTCTAAATTCTAATAGAAATGGTCCACAAACATCCATGTGTACCAATCCTAGAAGCTCCATGCCCCTTTCACCCTATCCACCAAAAGACATTTTGGTCATTTTTTCTTGTAAACAAGCATGACATCTATCTTGTGGTTTTAGATTAGTAGAGTCTAAATAACCATCATGGAAATTTATTATCAAGAACTTCTCATTTATATGACTGAGATGGTGATGCCACAACTGGGTGTTGTATGATTCATGAGAGTTTGTTTCCTTATCGATTTCCAAAACATGATATTCATAATTTATTACATACAAACAATTACTTAAATGCACCATACCATAACATATTTTGTTGTTATAAAAGAAACAACCCTTATTTGAAAACATGAAAACAAATGAGTCCATATCCAAACATGATATAGAAATTATGTTCTTGGAAACATTAAGAACATAATAACAGCTATGTAAAACCAAAAGCATCTTAGTTGGCAATGAGAGATGGTAATTTCCAGTGGCCAACGCAGCCAACATCATGCCATTAGTAGCTTGAAGATCTACCTATCCTCTATAAATATTTCTAAATCTACATGGTTTTGGCATTTGATTACTTATGTGATCCCCACATGTTATATAAAATACCCAATGTGTAGAAATAGAAATATTACACTCGATAACAAAAAAACCTTTAGCATCTCCACACTTCTAGGTTCAGTTCCTCTTCCAGTGTCCAATCTTTCCACATGAAAACTATATGAATTCCCATTTCTTACCTTGACTCTGGTTATTCCCCTTATTAGTGGGATGTCTCTCATAAGATTCAGACCATTTATAAATCCTTGGACCCTTTTCCTTGTCCTTCTTCTTCTCATTAACTATAAGGACTATGGGTTTGTCACGTCCCATGTCCTTATCTAACTAAATTATCAAGTTTAGAAGTTATGATAGCCTATTATCACTGCTGCTCATGTTTTAGTTGACAATAAAGCTAGATAAAGTCTTGTTAAGTGATTATTGGATGAGATTTGTACGCAACTCATCTGGGAATTTAATCCCTAAGATGTATAGGTGTTCAATGTAGCCAATATGCTTGACTACATGAGGCCCAACAAGAATAGACTCTCCATGAATAGAAGTGAAAAAAGAGTTGTAGATATCATATCTCTCTTGTCTCTTCTTCTTTTGATATATATCCTTAAGGTGAGACATCATGCTATATGCATCCATGTTTTCATGTTACTTCACGGGCTCATTAGAAATGGCCGATAGCATGAAACATTGGACATATGTGGCATCATAAAAAATTTTCATATAGAGATATATTTCAACATCACTGGACTCATTTCTAGGCATAATTGGAATATTCTCTTCTAGCACATACAATTTCTTTTCGTGGTGAAGGATGAGGCGTTATTGTCTCTGCCAATCTTGAAAATTGGTGCAAGTGAGAAGGTTTTCTTTCTCAAGTATAGTTCACAATGATATGTTTGATGTCATTATTGTTTTCATTTTTAAATATTAAGACAAAATAATATTTAGTACTTTATCATGTTCAAACCGAGACAAATAAATAAATTAATACCTATTAATATCCCACTATTTTATAAAAATATAATATCCCTCACCATTGATTTCAGAATATTCTATTTTTAAATTTTCTGGTAGAAAAGTTCCATATTTCCCTTCACATTACCCCAACTAGCGGTGCTCAAGAAACTTGAAGGGTTTTAAGTAGACATTTCAAATGATGACTGCATTAACTCATAGTTCCACGATCAGTTGAGTGGATTATGAAATCCTAAAATCCTTTTATTTTGGATTTCCTCAACCTTTACCTCTTGGTCACAACAAGTTCTACTATGGTAGTAAATTCTTGATTTGAAACAATTGAAGTCAACCCAGAACCTCAAATTAGAATTCCCCAAATATTGAAATCACCCCAACTAGTGTTGGTTAAGAACTTTTAACTATGGTTCGATTCTAACCAAAATTATGGAAGCCTATACCGACCTAATATTTCCTTGAGGGATTTTATCCTTATACATAAATTTCCATTTTATTATTTTTCTTACATGATTTTTAATATTATGTGGGATATATAAAAGTGATTAACCATGTCTAAGATAATATTTATGCATAAAATGATCTTATTTTAGTTTCATCTTGCATACTTGTTTTATTAATTAATTATGTGATCGTGACAACACAACCACAATAAATAAACCATATAACTGATAGGAATAAAATAAATTACATTATCATGAACTTTTTCTATTAGTTATTTTATCTATTTGTAGATAAACTAACCCGAGACCTATGGTAGAGAACACCTTGAACCTTTTGGGTTCATGTTTACCAATTTCCATCTTTCCACCTTTGTGTCTCCATGGATTGGATTCACCTATAATCCAATCTTGAGCTTCCTCCACTAGATTGGGAGTTCATTACATTACATATTATTTTTTCTCACATGTAAGTGAGGGGTATAATGGGGTTTTATATAAAAGAAATTTTATGAACGTAGGCCCTATATATTAATGAGGATAAGGCTCATAGGCCAAAAAATTTAATTTAAATAAATAAATTAGAAGAAAACATCCACATATAAGTAAAACTAGCATTCCATTCTTTAATATTTCTTATTTAAGATAAATCATGCTTGAAGAAATTAATTATTATCTTTAATTAACCAATCCTTTGATCTTAATCCATTTTTTTTGAATTTCATGGAGAATCTCATCCATCACAATTTTAAACAAATAAATTTATTTAAAATTATCTTTGTGCATAACTCTTACCTTAGAGGCAACCTGGTTAATTCCCATTCATAACTAACTAATGAGTATAAATGAACATTATGTAGATGTTAAATTAAACACAAATATATAAAACACCTATCATGTGTTGTGACCCATCTCTACACCCACACTATGATACAAGTCTCAAGGGTTTGTATAATAAAATAATAAATTCTAATAAATCTGTATTATTTGGATGAGTAAAGGGCATGTAGTTTCAACTACATGGTGTGTATTATCTTTCACCATCCATATGAAGTAAATTCCCACTGATACGACCTGTAGATCTACTTTAGATATCATAAGATTAAATGATGTGTCCAGTGGGCTACACAACATGTAATATCCATGGTACATGGTCTTCAGTCAGGAAAGCTATGTATGGGGTACACGGTCCAACCCTAATCTGAATAGACTACACACCATGTTCAGTGGGCCACACATCGTGTAATCTGGAAACCGTGTTCCACCTATTATTGGTCAACACATGGAGTTATTAAGTCTTATAAAAACTCTAATCACATGTCTTGGTTTGGTATTCTAGTCCCTATGAATTGAACCTTGAATACATGGTGTGTACTATCGAATACACATTGTGTGTTCTGATTTTGTATGACCAAGAACCTTTGGCACCTTTAAATGAGATCCTCTATTTCATTCTAATCAAAACTAAAAGAAAACATCACTTCTATAAGGTGAATGAGAAAAAAATAGGAGGAAAATATATCAAGATTTATATTTACCGAATGATTAAATTTAATTGAAATAACTAAATTATTAAATGTGTAAATCATCAATGAAAAACTAAATAATTATAATCAATGATATAACCCCTCTGATACCACTTGTAGGTTCTGGTCATAGTGGAAGCACATGGATGGGCATACTCAACATAAATTTTTTCCTTTAATAGTGATCATTCTGTGATTCGTCATGATGATAAAACAATAGATATTTGGAATAGAAAAAAGAAAAAAGAAGAGGGATGTCTCGAAACTATATAGAGGATAATCATATATTGGTTATAATTAATTTTATTAAAATACAAGAATTACCTTGATGGAATTATCTCTTGGTTGATGTTTTCAGTCATGATCTGATGTGATCTATCATTGCGTCATAGATGCCAAGTGTTGGATTCCTCTAATAGCATTCCACATGTGCTCCACGTATCTCTGGACATCACTGAAGGGATCTATGGGTGCTAGCATGGAAGAGACTTTTCTTGTGATGTTCGCCTTCGATTGCCTTGAGAGCCAGTTCCAAAGCACTCTCCTTGATCTAGGGTAGGAGGATCTATCTCATAACTTAAGAGAGTTCTTGGAGGAAAGGAATTATCTCTTAACTTAAGAGCTTTCCTGAGATCCATTGAGAACAACAAACAAAAGTGGATAGATTAATGATAATAATATAATTGGGATTTATAATAATTATAATAATAAAATAAAATAATTACTCAGAGTTATTTATTTATTTAATTTAATGTCAATAAGATCCCATGTCTAATAATAGCATTTGACTTTTATTATTACTTTACATGCACCCAGCGAATTACACCAAATATTATTTAATTAAATAAATAATATTATTTCTTAAAAATTCCCCAGAAAACCACAAGACGTGTATATTAATATACTTGGAATGTATTTTTGTTTTTCCATTTTCCTTTATTTCGTCCACCCCATTTATTAGACCGTGAATAATGACTAATTATTTCTTAAATAAATATCACTACATTATTCTATAATAAATATATTATTTCACCCACAATATATTCTCTCGAATAACTAGTGCTAAAATAAATGTGATCAGGCATCCATGAATATTTATTAAACCACAATCAAGAATAATCATTATTCAAATTTTTAAATGAATATTTTAACTGAGATAATTGGATACACCTAGTGTGTGACCCTATAGGCCTAATTCTCAGTGGCATTAGGTGGATCCTACCAAAATTCCAAGTTTATAATCTCATAACATGCCAAGGCACCCATAGAGAAATACGTTAATGCTGTAATGACATGTCACTTTCTACAAACATTTACTGTGTAATGTAATCCATTTGTTAGGATATCTCCAATCAAGAGGGTTGCATGCTAGTGTCATCAACCCATGTTCTTGATTTTTCATTCTCTGACTTCCTAGAATTGAACTTACCCAGTTCTCACCGTGGCCATAAATTTATTAAGGCTATATCAATTTCATAAAAGTTCCTAAGATAAAAACTTTTGTTATAGAATAGAAGAAAAAAATCTTTTCTCATATTATCTATTATTGTATTATTACTTGTGACGCACCCAACATATCCCACCTCATTGTTAATAGTGTGTCATTACAGTTTTCATCAATAAAACTAATTGCACGAGTCGTAATAACCATTAACAATAATCGTAAATTCTAAGAACCAATACAAATATCTGTAAATATGAACATTAAAAGACACTATAAAATCTGTATTTCCAAATTGTGGGTCTCGTTCTCATAATATCCTTCTAGATATTACTAAGGGCATACACCAGGAGAATGTTCCTCAATGTTTTATGAGTCCTCACCCCTAATGGACTGAATTATTTTTTCCCTCAAAAAACATCATCCAACCATAGAACATATATTCAAGAATAGTGTTATGGAACATCTGGGTTGTAAGAACCTATATCTTCTTTTTAGGTATGTTTTTATTTTCTAGTTGTTTTTGAAAAAAAGAGGGGTTTATGGAATTTTCAGGAGTACATATTGTGTACTTATGAGTACACGCCATGTACTCAGTTTCCAGAGGTGTTCGTGTACTGGCCATGTAATAGCCAAGCACATGGCCATGTGTGGTGACCTGGAGACCGCCTAAAGCAGTGGCCAGTTAAGGTAAGTACATACCGTGTACTTTTAATGTACATACCATGTACTTTATTTTTATTTCATTAGATGGAACCGAGTAAAGTCTAATAAATAGAATAATCATCATCTTAATCTATCTTGTATAGGAGCGTTTGTATAGTGCGAATCTTCACTGAGCCCTTGAATCCTCATCCGTACTCCGATTCAAACTCTGTCGGTTGCATTGGAATCACATCGGGGAGTTCTTACTTATTTTTGAACTTCATCTCTTGATTTCTATTATTTCATGAGATATATTCAGTTTAATGTTTTTTTATGATTTCATATTTCTATGGAGTTCTAGGGAGATTCAAGGCCTGAGATTAACAAATATTGATCTCACAATTTCGAGTTAGGTGGTTTGTGCCTTTACGTAGATAGTCTCTGAATTCTATGTGCAAAATTTCCCAATAACCTGGTACAGGGTATTGTGTGTTTATGGATTTTAGCCATGTTATTTCCTACCATGACTTGGTTATTTGGATATAGGTTAATTATTTGTGGAAAGGACTAATGTTACCATGCTATGGATTTTTTTCCCATGTTTTCTTGTTTTGGCCGTTTGGTTTAGCTTGGCCTGCTAGTCTACTGTTTTTCCAACCATGCCAAGTATTGTTAGGGTGGAGTTATTATCATCTAACATGGTGTGATATTCTATAGAATATTTATCCAAGTAGTTCTTGAAGATTACATTGGCTGTTATATATCATTTTTTCATGATTGACTTACACATGGCAATGAGAACATGCTGTAGTAGACCATAGGGAGAATGGACGATGAGGGCTTCTTTGGAGTGTATGTTTACTTTTATATTGCAAGACCATAGGGGGGATAGACTTAAGTACTCCCTAATAGTGTCTGTAGTTCCACATTGCAAGACCACAGGGGGAATTAGACATTGAGTGCTTCTCCAAAGTGTCTATAGTTACCGATACAAGACTACAGGGGGAATTGACGGTGAGTGATTCCTCAAAGAGTCTTTTCTAAACTGAACTACAGGGGTTTGACTGTAAGTACTACCCAAAGGGTTTCTTGTGTTGTTTGGTTTAATCAGAGGGGTTAGGTTATGAGTACTTCTTAGAGGGTAACCTACTTTTATTAGATTCTTATTTTTTATATGGAAATGAACGCAATTGAAATTATAGGATTGTTTTCTTTGAGTACTTCCTTGTTTACTGCTTTATTTTTTCTTATCGCCTACCATATATATTCACTGACTGTTAGGAATATATCTTTGGGTGGTTTCCTACTTGTATTTTTCTCATACCCTGTTTGGGTCCTGATTTTGGGCCCAACCAGATTATTTTATTGCAGGTCTAGATAAGGGCAAGCACCCTTCTACTTTACGTACTTGATTGCTGTAGAGCTGAAGAGTATGGGACCAAGCATCTGCTTGGGATGATGTGGACTTGTTTACTTTTATTTCTTTTATACTTTGGTTTAGTACTGTATTTCAGCATTGTGACTTGTTTGGCTGCTTTCCTAGACATATGTATCATGCATTATATATATATATATATGTGCTCTAGTTTTTTATTACTTTCAATCTACTGTTGGGTACTTATTACATGTTATTTCTGCTTTCTCTATTATTATATATTTACTTCTAATACTTTACTCTACCTATGAGGGCATATTTTCCCAAATATCACACCCAAGGCCCTCACTACTAGTCAGCAGCCTCTGGCATTTGGTAAAATGTGCTTGAGGCCATGTGACAAACTTGGTACAGGGCACCTCTGGGTGGAACCCAAAACCGAGATGTTACAAAGTGGTATCAAAGGAATTATTTACTTCTTGACTTACTTTTTGGAGAATATAGTTCAGGATAATAAAAAATAGGTAGTTGTTTATAAGTGGTGCCCTGAAGTAGCTAACTCGTGTATAGGGAAAAGCTAATTTACAATGATCACTGCAATATTTTTGGTTTTTCAATGTAACAGTTGATTTGATTTCACCGTTGGGTGATTCACATGTTTCATACTGTTATTTTTTATATCATTGAGGTTCTATTTCTATTGAAACCTGATTATATGAGGGTATTCCATCTCATGAAACATTTATGCACTTTCTTGAGATCACATGTCATGCGTTCTTTCCATGCCATTTAGGGTGCATTAAAAATTTCATCTTGTTGTGATAAATGTTGTGATAAATATGAATGTTGTTGTGATATATGCCTTGATAGAATACTATCTATTTTTTAGGGTTTTTTATGCATTGTTCTGTATGAATGAATGCCAAACTTTTGTTATTGACGTGTTATGGGCCCTCATGGATTGTAATTTGGTGAATCATTGCATTTTTATGATTTTATGTGACATGTATAAGATTCCAAGATTTGATTCGTAGGGAGTATGGGCTCTCACGAATCATAATTTGGCACTTTAAGGATTTTTTAGTATTTTTCTAGGTTATGGAGTAGTTAATGAGGCTTAATCTCTAACTGTGTCACTATCTATGTGGTTAGAGACACGGGGTTGGGAAATCATTGGTGGAACACGCTGTGTACCGGATGTACACGCTGTGTTGTAGGGACCATATTTCCAGCATCGTGTGACTAACGACACGGGTGGATGATGGGTAGTTAGTAAACACTGTGTATAGCACAAACATGCTGTGTAGAGTCAACTGTGTAACCAACCATGTGACTAACAACACGATTTGGTGAAGTTCTTTCTAGTACATGCTGTGTATAGAACAAATATGCCATGTAGTATTTTCCTAGGAGAACCGTGTGGGTTGTTCATGTAGAAAAAATCATGCATGGGAACATGATTCAAGTGCATTTTGTGTCTTTGGAGTACATGTCATGTGTATGAGATGTTACATGACCAGTTTTGGAAGAATTATACACCCATGTGAAGGCTTGAGGGAACATGTTGTGTAGTGTTTATACACGACATGTATCCATGTTTTAAAAACACGAATGCCTTCCTTATCTTATTCCCTTATTTCACTTCTATGTTTCAGTCCTTTATAATCTTGATCTGAGGGGTGAGTTTGACCTTGCCGAGTCATCCCACTGAGACGTCCTCTGGTTGTACATCGTCCTCCAGTAGTTCCAGTCTTGGTACTATCCATCATTCTAAACACAGGTGATATTGTACTGTTCCGAGAGGGATTTATGATTTTCATGTAGACCTTCTAAGGAGCATCACATAATACCCCATCTAAGGTAGAATTGATGTGGGTATTTTTACAGTAGCATCCTCCCACCTTCATAGGGGATGGAGGACCTCGGGCTGTATAGTCATGGTTAAAAGCCATGAAATCTATCTTTGATCATATGGATATGTCTCCAGGGAGGAGGGTCAAACTCGCTGTGTATATGCTTCAGGATTCTCGCAAGTGATGGTGGGTTGTGATCTCATAGGTGGGACACTAGTAGGGTATGGCTTGGATTGAGTTCCAGCGTTCCTTCTATAATTACTTCTACCTTGAGACATTGAGGGCCGATCGAGCCAAAGAGTTCATGAGTCTGGAGCAGGGTACTCTTTTAGTTATGGAGTTTTCTTCTAGCTTCATAGAGCTGTAGCATTTCACAAATATTCTAAGAGGTGATGAGTTATTCCTGGCAAGGATGTTTGAGGATGGGCTCAGGCACGACATCTGATCTCAGGTGAACATCTTCAATTTGACTTCCACCACATCTATAGTCAACCAGGCGCTGATCACAAAGTAAAATACAAGGGATTGTGGAGTTTTGAGCTAGGGAGGCTCAACATATGGAGTTTTCATCACTCCTATTGATAGTAGGAAGCACCACTGGGAGCCTAGACATGGATATCATAGTGTGTGAGATACTTCTTCAGGTAGCCAGGTAGTGTGCTACCAGTGTGAGAAGAGTGGGAATATGAGGAAACTTTTCCCAAGAGACCCAATAGAGTGTCGGTCCTGTGGAAAGATTGACTGTATTTAGCGTTTCTATCATTTTTTCTCTCCGACATCTGGTGATAGGAGTTCTTCTATGACTCATCATTTAGGATCCACACCACCAGTTTCTCATCAGTCTGGGAACTGGAGTTTTTCCAGCCATTCAGGCCAAGGTTGAGGTTGTGGTTGTGGTAGATAGTTTCTAGGATTTGAGTGACAACAGGGTGGATCAGATCAAGGTGGGCAGGTAGGGTCAGAGGGATGTGGTTCATGTTAGACTTTGCAGTGGAGCAGACCCGGTAAGAGTTGGATCTCGGCCCCTCTAGAGTCAAGGTACTATCCTAGTTGACTCTATTTTTTCTTCTTCATTTTTTGATACAGGGATTCCAATAGTTTCATATTTGTTGCTATTTTGGGGAGCCTTGGGCTCTTTACCTTTGCTTCTACTAATTTCTTGATGCTAGAGACTCCATTGGGGAAAGGAATGGCTAGTGAATGACCGTGCAAGAAGTGCCCTCTTGAGGTTGGTGGGTGTCACTTCTTATGGGAATTCTATGTCTTTGAAATGACAGGCTATGATTTCATTCTTGGAATGGACTGGTTAGTTCCCTTCCAAGAAGTTGTTGATTTCTATTGCTGTAGGGTGAGTTTCATTTCACCAGAGGGAAAATCCTTTTTACATAAGGGTGAATGTGATGTTCGTGTGAGCAGAGAAGGACCCGAGTATCATGGGTTGGGAGGAGTTACAACCCAGATTGGTAGTTTATATCTGGACAACTGGGGGACTTCAAAAATGGACTTTCCTCCAATGGTGGATTATTTCAAGGATTTCTTTCTAGAGGACTCTTCAGGTTTTCCTTCGGAGCGAGAAGTAGACTTTTCTATTGAACTCATTCCAGGAATGACACTAGTGTCCATTCCTCCTTATAGAATGGCTACAGTGGATTATAGGAGCTCATCAGGTAGTTGGATGAGTTACAGAAAGAGGGTTTCATCCAACATAGTACCTCTCCATGGGATTCTCCTATCCTTTTCTGAAGAAGGTAGGAAATACCCTCAGACTTTGTGTAGATTATCGGATGTTGAACCAGTTGATGGTTAAGAAACGATATACCTTACCGAAGATTGATGATATCTTTGATGATCTTAGAGGATCCCGGATGTTCTCAAAGATTTAATTGAGATACAGTTATCATCAATTGTGCATTAGACCATCAAATATACCTATTATAGACTTTTGAAGTAGGTATGGTCTATACGAGTAGGTGTTTATGCCGTTCGGTCTCACGAACGCACCTACAGTTTTCATGGCACTGATGAACCGAGTGTACCATCCGTACTTTGATTCTTTCATGGTAGTCTTAATAGACAATATCATGATGTACTCTCACACTCGACATGACCATTACACACATCTTTATATTGTTCGGAGTACACTGATGGAGCATAATTTATATACTAAAATCTCAAATTTTCACTTTTGGATGGACCAGATTCACTTCTTGGGTCATGTTTTCTCAGAGACAGGGTCATTAGTAGACCGAGAGAAAGTGAGAGAAATAGTTTTCTATGTGAATCCAAAGAACGTCTTTGAGGTGCATAGTTTTCTAGGGCTATCTGGATAATAAAAGATGTTTCATGGAAGACTTTTCATGCTTAGTAGTGTCACTAAAAGGCCTGACTAAGAGTGGTGTGAAGTACTTGTGGTCAGATTCTTGTGAGTCATCCTTTTAGGAGTTTAAAGGGAATTTTACTTCATCATCAATACTAGATTTTCCATAGCCAATCAAGAGTTATATAGTTTACTTTCATGCATCAGGAATCAGTCTGTGAGTAGTGCTTATGCAAGGGAAAGGAGTTGTTGTGTACGGTTCTTAGTAGTTGAGGACACATGAGAGGAATTACTTGACTCGAGATCTCAAGTTGGTTGTAGTTTTTCATGCATTGAATTTTTGGATAGATTTCCTATTAGGATAACATTTGGTGGTTTTCACTAACCAAAAAATTCTCAAGTATATCTTCACTCAACATGACCTATACTTGATACAACAAAGGTGGGTTGAGTACATTCTGTCTTTTGATATTGAGATTGCATATACGATAGGGAAAGGCAATGAAATGGATGATGTGTTGAGCAGGATAAATCAGATACAGGTATTTCTAGAGGCCAACAGTGAGTGGGAGCTTATGGAACTATTCTTTGAGATGCATTTGGATGTGCATGGAAGATAGGGGAAGACATTTCTTTCATCTGTGACTGTTACCTATACTCTTCTTGAATGAGTACGAATGAGACAACTGTAGGGGTTGGTGTCCTCAGAACCAACTTTTTTGTACTTTGATTAAATTAATGTCTACATATTATATATTGTTCATTGTTCTGCATTACTATAATATAATAATGTTCTGGAATATTTGTTGCATGAATAAGGCCATAACAGATCCCCGCTATGATGAGAACTTTGAAATGCTATAATAATATTATTAAATATTGTTCTGCGGTTGGATGACATACTATGATAGGACACATAGTATACAGACCGTCATGTGTGAGTACTCGTAAGAAGACGATACTCTCTCTCATGGAGTTCGCACTTGGTAATCTCCAAGATGGGAGATTATGAGAACAGACCCGCCAGTAGTAATTTCGCATGTCTTGGTGTCATCAGATATTGCTATCTGCATGCATGTGTAATGGTCCTTAGACTGGAAGATTATCATTAACTCATGTCATGACTCACGCACTTAGATTTATTGATGAAAACTGTCACACAGATAGTTGGTGAGAATTGGGGTATGTTGGGTGCGTCAAGAGTGACATGTTGTTAATGGATAAGTCGAGGAAGGATTTGTCCCTTCCATTTATGGAAGTTGATATCTCAGCCCTTTGATTGAAATAGAATTGTCGCATTAAATTCCATGTCCATGGTGTAAGCGACGAGTTTATTTCAGGTAGTCAAAGAATGAAGAATCAAGCATATAGGTTTATGACACTTCCATGAAACCTACTTGATGAGATATCGAGACAAGGGGATTAAATTACACAATAAGCGTTCGTATGAGGTGATATGTCAATGCGGCGTCAACTTCATTATCTTGGGTGCCTTGACCTATTGCTAGACATTAATCTTGGACTTTAGGCATGCCCGCCTAATGCCAATGAAAAAGAGGCCTATAGGGTCACACACTAAGTGTATCCAAGCATCTCAAATTGAATAAAGATTATTCCTGTATGTGGTTTAATAATTATTCAAGGAATCCTAAGTTGTTTTAAATGATGGAGGAAAAATAAAATAAAACAAGTACACACCGTGTATTATTAAATGTACACGCCGTGTAGTTTTATTTTGTAAAGTAAATGAATAAATGGAAACAAGATATACATGTAATGTAAATTTAATTTACACGCTGTGTAGTTTTCAATGAAAAACAATTACACGCCGTGTATTTATTATTACACGCTGTGTAGTTTTTACAGTCGGGATTTTGAGGATATAATACCGTTTTATTAAATGATATTTATTATAATCAGCGTGAGCGCATGTCAAGGAATAAATTATTCGACATGAGTATTTTCAATAATAGTTAATGAAATAAATGAAACGCGTAACGTGTTTATTTATTGTCATAAATCTACAACCTCAAACTCGATTATAAATATCCTCACAACCCTAATACTTTTCCTACACAAGAGAATCATTGTGCACAACATCTCTGGAGAATTCTTTCATGGTCGAAAGAACCTCTTCCTCCAAGAACGCTTTCAAGACCGAGTGAGATCCTCTTCCATCAGATCAAGATGATCTAAGTCGGACAACGCAAGAAAAGGCTTCACCACGCTAGCACCCGAAAAATCCTTTGGCGACGTCCAGAGATACAAGGTACATGTGTGGATCACCGCAAGAGGGAGTCTACACTTGGCTTCTGCGACGCAACGACAGATCACATTGACAACGTGATCGAGAACATTAACAAAGAAAGAACACCCAAAAGGTATTTCTTTATAATTAATTAAATTATTTATAATCAACCTGTAACGATCCTTGTTTGTGGTTCTGGGAAAAACCATCTTCTTTGTCTTTTTATGTGATTCGATCTGTGGAGACTGACGTTTAGCGTCGTATTGATCCCAGATTGATCATTTCTAATGACAAAAAGCCAAGTGGGCACATCCACCCACGCGCTTCCGCTGTTCCCGAAACCTTCAAATGGTATCAGAGCGAGTTTACAACGTTGATTATATTTATTCAATTTTCATTGATAATTTCCGCATTCATATTTGATTCAATTAGAAATAAATCGTTCTATAAATATGAATTAATGAGATCTATTCTTCCTCCTTCGTTTCTCGATTCATATCACAGAAAAGACCTTTTAATTTTTGATTAAAATAAAAACGTGGAACTCATCCGGAGGAGCCGCTCTTTCTGTCTATACAACATGGGATTACACGACATGTAATTAAAACTACACATCGTGTACTTAGGTTCAATGAACCGGCACTGGTCCGCCAAACCACGCTGTATGAATTGATTATTCCTAAGTTTTAGTCACACCGTGTTGACCAGAATTGAACAGCGCATGGAAACCGGAATACACAGCGTGTATGTTGGAGCAACACGTCGTGTAGTCCATTTCGACCCAGGTGAAACCATGTACAAAGATAAGCTGCGTACTGCGTACACAGGATCACCAGGCCGGTTACCACGTAACAAGGAAGTACACGCCATGTATGATTCATCTACACGCCGTGTACTCTAAAATTTCAAAAGTACAAAAACCACGCCAAAGCCCCGGCGTGTACTTTGGATAAAGGGTGAAAAGAAAAATACACGCTTTGTAATTATAAACTACACGCCGTGTACTTTCCAGAAATGTAATTTCAACAGGTTTCCTCCAATGTAAAAAGACTCATACAAGGAATATGGATGAGAAGAATCTCAAGTAAACTCAGAAAGGAATTTAATATAAAGAATTGATTAATTATAAGATCATAATTAATTGAATTCGAGCGCGTCTTATCTTAAATAAAAGAACGATTAAAATAAATTGAATTCTAATTATGTGTAAATGTTGTTGCATACTATGGATGATCATGATCTAGACCAAAGACCCTTTGTATGTGTAAGGTTTCATTTAATTTTATTTAATTTAAATTTGTTGGCATGCGAGCCTTCTTCCAATAAAATGTAGGGCCTGCGTGCCCATGGTTTCTTTAATGTAAACCCATGTAATGGAGGATCTACCAAGTAATAGGATACAGTTTAAATCCCAAAGCTGAGGAGAAACCGACGCAAGAAGATACAAAGGTGGACAGGTGGGAGCTGCAAAACACGAACCATCAGGTTCAAGGTGTTTTCCCTAGGTCAGGGTTAGCTTATCAAAACCGCTAGATAAGCTAACTAAATAGAAGCTCATGATCATGCCATGTTCTTTTATTTATGTCTGATTGCATGGTTTATTTATTATGTATGTGTTGTCACGATCACATAATTAATTAAAAATCATGGAAAGATGGAATAAAATAAAAACAGGACAATGCGTAAACATTACCAGAACATGGTTAATCACTTAAGAAAGCATCACTTAATATTAACAAGCATTTGATAATGAAAAACTACGCATAAAGAATAAAATCCCTCAAATACCATATTAAGTCAGACCAAGCCTTCCGTTACTTGATTAAGGGAAAGACTCAATAAAACTATGTGTTTGACCAACCCTTGTTGGGACACTTACTTTTATAAAGGAAGCCCTTATGAAAGGTTTCGGGTTGACTTACCCATATTACATCAAGAGAAGTAGCCCTTTCTAGACTAGATGTAATATTTGAGGCAAGAGTTGAGGAAATCCAAGTCAGGATTTCAGGATTGGGGAGTCCACTCAACATATCAAGGAACTATAAGATCACCGTTGGCAAAGACCTGCCTACCTAAATACCTTCAAATAGCTTGACCAACCCTTTTTGGGGTTATTCGAAGGGGAATATGGATCCTTTCCACTAGAATACCAAAGAAACTAGACATTCTGAGTTCAATGGTGAGGGCCATTGAGACCTGATAAAATAGTAGGAGACTTAATTAATTTATTATTTCTCATAAAAATGTAATCAAGAAAGTACTAATAAATCTTCTCTTTTGAATTGTAGAATCTAGATGACAAACTTGTCAACCAATTTTTCTCTACAATCAATTTTGGATAAAGACAACATCCTCACCGGCAATAACTTTCAGGAATGGTTTAGGCTCCTTCGATTTATCCTACGTCATGAACGAAATTTTTACGTGCTGGAGTCCTCACTTCCTGATTCCCAAGCCCCAGGGGCGAGTGATGAAGATATCCTAGTCTATGATCAACATTTGAATGATGCACTCGACGTTCAATGATTGATGTTATCATCAATGTCTAGTGAGCTCATGAAGTCTCATGAAGACATGGATGTCTATAGAATGCTCGAGAATCTCTGTAGTCTATACTAGGAGAGAGCAAGACAGGAAAGGTTTGAGATCTCCAAGGCTCTATTTCAAAGCAAGTTTGGAGAGGGTTCCCCAGCTGGGCCTCATGTAGTTAAGTTCATTGGCTACATTGAGCGCTTAGAGGTTCTAGGGTTTAAACTCCTCGAAGAACTAGGTACCGATCTCATTCTTGCATCACTCCCCCAGAGCTTCTCAAACATTGTTGTGAACTTCAATATGAACAACATTGAGAAGTCTTTATCTGATCTTCTCATCCACATTCGCCAAGTGGACACTGACATAAAGCGTGAAAAGCCTTCTGTCCTCATGGTGAATAAAAGGAAAGTTAAGGCGAAGAGCTTTAAGACCAAAGATTCTTCAAGGCCTTCCAAGAAAAGAAAGATCAAAGGGGAGGCAAAGGAACAATATGCTGTTTGTTTTGAATGTGGCAAGAAGGTCCACTGGAAGAAAAACTACACCCAGCCAAGGAAGCAAGGAGAAGATTTAGGTGCGTTTTCTATCGAATGAAATCTATCTGTTTCAACTAATTGGGTATTAGATACTGTTTGTGGTGCTCACATATGTATCCCAATATAGGAACCAAGTAGATTCAGGAAGATTGATCGAGGGGAGGTAGATCTACGAGTATCCAACGGAGCCAGACTCACTGTTGTAGCTGTTGGAGACTACCACCTCACATTGCCTACTAGGATGGTCTTGGTTTTGAAAGGTTGTTATTATGTGCTTTCTGTTACTAAAAACCTTATTTCAGTGTCCAGATTAGATACGGATGGATTCATATTCATGTTTGGAAATGAATGTTACTAATTTTATAAAGATAGCATTTGTTTTGGTAGGGCACATTTATATAATGACCTTTATGTGTTAGACTACACAAACCAGGTAATGGCAATCGATAACAAAGTTAATTCACATGACTCATACAACACCCAACCTTGGAATCATCGGCTAGGTCATGTCAATTAGAAATTTTTGACAAAATTACATCAAGATGGGTATTTAGATTCTTTCGAACTAAAACCACTTGGTGTATGTCATGCGTGTCTACAAGGAAAAATGACCAAAGCCCCATTTAGTGGGAAAGGAGAAAGAGCTAAAGAGCTTCTAGAATTAGTTCACATAGATGTGTGTGGACCATTTCCAGTTTAATCAAGGGGTGGGTTCTCGTACTTCATAACTTATACTGATGATTTTAGTAGATATGGATATATCTATTTAATGAGGTATAAGTCAGATTCTTTTGATTGGTTCAAAGAATAAAAGAATGAAGTTGAGAACCAGCTTGGTTGGAAGATTAAGAATCTCTGCTCATAAAGAGGAGGATAATATCTTAATTAGGACTTCATTGATTTCTTACGGGAGTTTGGGATTCTATCTCAACTCACTCTTCCTTACACACCACAGTGGAATGGTGTAAGTGAAAGGAGGAACCGCACCCTGTTGGACATTGTGAGATCAATGATGAGTCATGCGAGTCTTCCATTATCCTTTTGGGGATATGCATTACAAATAGAATTGCACATACTAATCCAAGTACCAACTAAATTGATAAATGGTATTCCATACGAGTTATGGAGTGGACGCAAAGCCATGTTATCGAATTTACATGTGTGGGGTAGCGAATCATTTTTTAAGGCCTCTTCAAGTAACAAACTCACGCCCCGAGGCACAAAGTGTATATTTATAGGATATCCCAAGGAAACAAGGGGATATTACCTATACAACCCCTCAGACAAAAAGGTTACAGGGGAAAGACACTCCATATTCCTTGAGAGGGAGCACATCTCCAAAATAGATAGTGGGACAGAGATAAACTTCAAGGAAGTTGAGGCTAAAGATACACATGAGTTGGTACAAGAATAGATTCCACAAAGCCCCATGGAAGAACAATCTGTTCCAGAGACACAAGAACTGCGTAGGAGCACGAGAGAGGTGAGAGAACCAGAATGATATGGTTTTCTTGTCACCGAGGATGGTGACTCATTATTGGTTGACAATAATGAATCTCTTACCTACAAGGAAGAAGTTGAAGGCACAGACGTTTCCAAGTAGAATGAAGCCATGAATTCTGAAATGGATTCCATGTACCAAAACCAAGTCTAGATTTTGGTAGATACTCCAGTTGATGTCAATACTATTTGTAATAAATGGGAATTCAAGAATAAACTGGACATGGAGGGGTAAGTCAGCACCTATAAGGAACGACTGGTTGCAAAAGGTTTTAGACAACGTCAAGGAATTGACTATGATGAAACATTTTCACCAGTTGCGATGCTGAAATCCATCAGAATCCTATTGTCCATTACTGCTTACCATGACTATGAAATTTGGAAAATGGATGTCAAAACAGATTTCCTTAACGGGAACCTCCAGGAAGATGTCTACATGACACAACCTGAAGGTTTTGTGACTCCAAAGGATGACAATAAGGTATGAAAGTTGCAGAAATCCATTTATGGATTAAAGAATGCATCAAGGTCATGGAACATTCATTTTGATGAAACTGTTACAGAATTTGGCATTGTTAAGAATGAATGTGAGGATTGTGTCTAAAAAAGGTTTAGTGTAAGTGAAATCGTTTTCCTAATAGTATATGTTGATGACATATTGCTAATTGGAAACGAAGTACCTATCTTACAGTCAGTTAAGGCATGGTTGCATAAATGCTTCTCTATGAAAGACTTGGGAAAGGCAACATATATTTATGGGATAAAGATCCATCCTGATAGATCCCAGAGAATGTTGGGCCTGAGTCAAAGTACATAAATTGACAAGATACTGAAGAGATTCAGTATAGAACAGTCCAAGAGGGGATTGTTGCCAGTGCCACATGGCATTCATCTTCCCAAGAAAATGTGTCCTCAGACACATGAGGAAAGAAAGAGGATGGAAGGGATCCCTTACACATCCGCGATTGGGTCAGTCATGTATGATATGCTATGTATGAGGCTAGATGTTGCTTACGCATTAAGTTCGGTAGGAAGATATCAAGCTAATCCAGGATACCACCATTGGATGGAAGTCAATAATATCCTTAATTATCTGAGGCGTACTAAGGATATGTTCCTGGTTTATGGAGGAGATGAGTAACTAGTCATCAGAGGACATGTAGATTCTAGTTTCTAGACTGATCAAGATGACATGAAGTCACAGACTGGATACATCTTCAGTTTGAATGGAGGTGCAGTGAGCTGGAAGAGCTCAAAACAAAGTGTGGTGGCAGATTCTACAGCAGAGCCCAAGTATATCGCAGCTTCTAAGGCAGCTAAAGAAGCAGTATGGATGCGAAGCTTCGTCCAAGAGTTGGATGTTGTACCGAGCAGTAAAGATCCTATAACACTCTATTGTGATAATACTGCAGCGGAGGCACCTGCAAAAGAGACAAGGTTACATCAGCAGAAAAAGTACATAATTCGGAAGTATCATCTCATGAGGGGTTTTTCTCAGAGAGGTGAAGTTGTAGTGAGCAGTATTTCCACAGAAGACAACGTGGCAGACCCATTGACTAAAGACTTGACTCAGCAGAAACATGATCATCATCTGAGGTCTAGCGGACTAAAAGTCATAGGCAGTTGGCTCTAGTCCAAGTGGGAGTTTGTAAGGGTTGGTGTCCTCAGAACCAACTGTTTTGTACATTGATTACACGAATGTTCAATTATTATATATTGTTCATTGTTCTTCATGACTATAATATAATAATGTCCTGGAATATTTTTTGCATTAATAAGGTCATAGCAGATCCCCGTTATGATGAGAACCTTGAAATGCTATAACAATATTCTTAAATAATGTTCTGCAGTTGGATGAAATACTATGATAGGACACGTAGTATATAAACCATCATGTGAGAGTACTCGTAAGAAGACATGACTCTCTGTCATGGAGTTCGCACTTGGTAATCTCCAAGATGGGAGATTATGAGAACAAACCCGCCAGTAGTAATTCCGCATTTCTTGGTGTCATCAGATATTTCTATCCGTGAGCGTGTGTAATGGTCCTTAGACTAGAATATTATCATTAACTCATGTCATGACTCTCGCACTTAGATTTACTGATGAAAACCGTCACGCAGACAGTTGGCGGGAAGTAGGGTACGTTGGGTGCGTCACGAGTGACATGTTGTTAATGGATAATTCAAGGAAGGATTTGTCTCTTCCATTTATGAAAGTTGATATCTCTACCCTTTGATTGAAATAGAACTGTCTCATTAAATTCCATGGCCATGTTGTAAACGACGAGTTTATTTCAGGTAGTCAATGAACGACGGATCAAGCATATAGGTTTATGACACTTCCATGAAACCTGCTTGATGAGATATCGAGACAAAGGGATTAAATTACACAGTAATCATTCGTATGAGGTGATACGTCAATGCGGTATCAACTTCTTTCTCTTCGGTGCCTTGACCCGTTGCTAGACAGTAATCTTGGACTTTAGGCAAGCCCTCTTACTGCCAATGAGAAAGAGGCCTAGAGGGTAACACACTAAGTGTATCCAAGTATCTCAAGTTGAATAAAGATTATTCCCGTACATGGTTTAATAATTATTCAAGGAAACCTAAGTTGTTTTAAAAGATGGAGGAAAAATAAAATAAAAAAAGCACACACCGTGTATTATTAAATGTACACGTCGTGTAGTTTTATTTTGGAAATGAAATGAATAAATGAAAATAAGATATACACGCTGTGTAAATTTAATGTACACGCCATGTAGTTTTCAATGAAAAACAAGTACACATCGTGTATTTATTATTACACGCCATGTAGTTTTTCATGTCGGGATTTTGAGGATATAATATCATTTTATTAAATGATATTTATTATAATCAGTGTGAGCGCATGTCAAGGAATTAATTATTCAACATGGGGGTTTTCAATACGGGTTAATGAAATAAATGAAATGTGTAACATGTTTATTTATTGTCATAACTCTACAACCTCAAACTCGATTATAAATATCCTCACAACCCCAACTCTATTCCTACACAAGAGAATCATTTTGGATAAAATCTTTGGAGAATTCTTCCAAGGTCGAAAGAAACTCTTCCTTCTAGAATGATCTCAAGACTGAGAGAGATCCTCTTCCATCGGATCAAGATGATCTAAGGCGGACAATGAAAGCAAAGGCTTCTCCATGCTAGCACCTGGAGAATCCTTTGGCGACGTCTAGAGATACAAGGTACACGTGTGGATCACCGCTAGAGGTAGTCTACACTTGGCTTCTGCAACGCAACGACGGATCACATTGACAACATGATCGACAACATCAACGAAGAAAGAACACCGAAAAGGTATTTCTTTATTATTAATTAAATTAATTATAATCAACCTTTAATGATCCTTGTTTGTGGTTCCGGGACAAACCATCTTCTTTGTCTTTTTCTGTGACTCAATCCATGGAGACTGACGTTTATCGTCATATTGTTCCCGGATTGGTCATTGCTAATGAAAAAAATCCAAGTGGGAACATCCACCCACGTGCTTCCGCTGCACCCGGAACCTTCAACAACTATCAAATTCTAAAGGCCAATACCTACGAGAAAGTGTTTTAGGAGAGGACCCTATTTCTAGATGGACCATAGGTGAGGATGAGATCTGGCGTTTTCAAGGGTACGTATGGGTTTCAATAGACATACATGAAGAGATGATGTGGGACTTTCATTCCTTGGTTCGGGCAATTTATCCTAGTGTCACCAAGATGTATTGTGATCTACACTATTAGTATTGGTTTCTAGGTATGAAGATAGATGTGGTTGGTTTTTTCATGAGGTTTTCCACCTGTCAGCAAGTGAGGTGGAGAATTAGCGACCAACATGGATTTTGCAGTAGTTACCTATTCCCAAGTGGAAGTGGAATGATGTCATGATGGATTTTGTGATAGGTTTATCGAGATCTCATTGAGGGAATGATGTAGTCTGGGTTGTTATTGATAGACTCATGATGGTTTCTATAACACCCCGACCCCAGTTACCCAGAGTCGGTGCATTATTTTAATACATTGGAATGATTACAAGGAATCACGTCTCGAAGGACCGATCGGTTTAGCAGTCGTGGAAAATAGATTACATACATGAATGTTACATTACATACAAAACAACATAAATAATACTTTATGAACTCCATTATTCCCCTGGCTTAACCCTGCATATCAATCACAATACACTTCTTGGAATCCTGGGAAAATAAAACATAGAGGGGTGAGCTCAAACGCTCAGTAAGGGTAATCAATACAGTGGAAACTTTCAAAAATATGCATAAAAATTTAAGGAAATGTATAACTAAAACAAAATCCTTTTAAACCTGAACTTCAGCATAATATGGCAGAAATAAAATGAAATAATTCCATTTACTTATTCACATGGATATTCTATTAATCGAATAATCACATGCAATATCAATAAACAATTTCATAATGATGGAATGCATAATGACAAACTTTAATTTCTATGTCAAGGCCTCATGCCAAGACCTAAAGGATAACTATAACCGGAACCCAACCCAGAGAGCCTCTGTAACCAGACTCTATCCCAGAGAGACTATGTAACCGGACTCCAACACGGAGTGCCTCTAATAACTGGACACCAGCCCGTAGTGCCTCTAATAACTGGACACCAACCCGGAGTGCCTCTAATAACCAGACACCAACCCAGAGGATCTGCTGTAACCATACCCCAACCCGGATGGATTAATTTTACATATTCCCAACCCGGAACATACTAGTCCAACACATTCATCTTAAGAAGAGGATGAAATATAACATAAACATTCGTATTAAAACTAGAATACGAAATGCCAAAGCATTAATCATAAGCCATTAATGGAATAAAAATGACTCATCCATAGTCAAACATATCACAAAACCTTAAATAAAATATGGAATATTTGGGTCATAATAAATCAACTTCAAACAAGTGTAAAATTTATCAAAGGATGTTGACATAGATGAATTCAAAACTATTTGAGAGAAATATCTGTTTTTTTAAATCATTTAAAAGTAACATAATTATAAAAGAAAACATTTACTTTGAAAATATTCTTATAATCCTGTAAGGGAAGCTTCAAAGAATTTATAATGGAAAAAAATAGCTTCACCCACCATATAAGTTAAAAAAAGACATTCTTACCTTAATTCTATAGAAAAGGTTAAAAAGGACCTTGTTTGGAAAATGACGGTAAGATTACTTTATAAAATTATTATAAAATGTCAAACAAGGGTATAAATGACTTTAACCCATATTCTGTAAAATAGTAAGAATGTTTTGAAATACATTTTCAAGAAACATTGATGTGTATGATAAAGAGGTCCCAGTAGATAATTACGTATAAACAACTCGGATAATGAAGAGATTGTGAAATAAACCCTTATCAGTTTGGTAACTTACAAAACATACACCCCATGAAAGAGGTATCATAAAATGAATATATAGATACACATAAATTAAAGTGTATTACAAAAATAATACAATTATGGGAATTACATACACCACACAAAAGTTAATAGTGGCAATATGGTACGAATCTCACGGGAATAAGGAGTGAGATTAAAACCCATTACCTTGCACTTTCCTTTAGTCGGGGGTATGTTTAGCCTAATGATTCAAGACTATAGTATGTTATTAAATTATACCAGAACCATATTAATATTTATGATATCATACATTATTCATTTATGACTTTATACTACCCATTTAATAATAATTTCCATGTTATATTAATATTTCGGGAAATAATCGCTTTCTTTATCGTACGTGTTTTAACTTGTTACTCTTGATTGTATTACTTAGATCATGATTTAAATACATCCAGAATATAAAACATCATTTATTTATCATATATATTAGAATACAAAAATTTATAATAGACGTATATATGAAATGGAAATCACCGTTTATGGAGATGGTAGTCCGTAAGTACTCTTAAACGCTGTTTCTGTTTTCACATAATATAAAATGGAAGTAAGTGAATAAGATATATGTAAGTACATAAATAATTATATATATAAATATATATATCTCCATTATAATTATTATGTCATATATTACATACTTATTACTAATATATATTTTTATAATCGTCGATGAATGGTGAACTTGGAAATGAATCTCATCGCGTTGTGGAGACGGTAATCCGTACGTACGCACGAGCGAAAATATCATTCTTTTGATATTAATATAATATATAATTGGATGGTATATAATATATAAAGAATCCTTATCATGTTATATTTATTATTTACATCAAATAAACATCATTATTATACCCATCCAAATAATAATGTATTGAATAACAACTACACCACGACGTGGAGACGGTAAGTCGTACGTATGCACGTATGGTGACTTGTCATTAAAAGGGTGGATAGAATAATGAATTTTGTTGTAAAATAATTATAATAAAATCATAGTATATAAAATATACTTGATTCATTATTTTATAATGGAAACAATAAATAAAAAGAAAGTTGGATGAATAAAGGAACTTGAAAGAGGGTGGTGAAATCATTACCTCTTATTCGGGTTCTTCCTTTTGATTTGGTCAAAAGGGCTCTATAGGTTGGATTTAGGATCAAAATAAGGCCTCTATGAAGAAGGGAGGATATTTGAGGGGGTATTTGGGTAGGGGTTGGCCAAGCCAAATGGCCTAGAAGGTGTGAATTAGAGAGAAGGGGGGGGGGGGTTCCCTTTTATAAGAGGGGTGATGGGCACCTTAGAAAAAATTTAAAATATTATTTTATAATAAATTCATATTCGGTTTCTAATGGCTCCAAAGTTTATTATTTAAAGTATAAGGTGTGTATAGGTCGAAAAAAACTCAACAAATATGTTTTATACAAGTTTAAGTTACCATTTTAACCTTATCATTTAGATTTAACTCTAAGTTAAATAATTTAACTTTTACCATGTCTTCTTGTATTCTTACACTATATGGTTAATAAACATACTATATACTACCAATAGAACCCCAATTGGTTCATTAATGTCATATATATTATTATATATGTATTTTGGACGAACCTTATATTTTTATGACCATTACATCAATTAATAATATAATATTTTTTTAAAACTATTTTATGTCAGTTTTGACACTATTTGGTATTTGTTTTTTGCTAAACTAATAACAACATGATTACCTAAAAAATACATTTAATCAATACTAACATGTCATATTCACATAAAAAATTCGTGGATATCATAAAAACTTTGAAATTATATTTATTTTAGTATTTATAATACCATTTATTTGATTCTTTCACGAATAAGGTAATTACTACATCATCGTTTTGTAATAAATAAATTGATTTATTTAATGTATAGAAATTATAAATAAAATACCATGATGTATGATATTTGATTATATTTCTAATTAATATTTATAATCTAATTTATCTTATGGAAAACCCCATATTAAAAATGTTATAGTTATTAAACATTGATTTTAACTCTTTTAACTTGTCTTTGAATTAAATAATAATAAATGTCCTAATCTAATCCAAGTGGACCTAAATGAAAATATTTTATTCCTAAGGTTGTTTTTGGTCGAGATAAACTTGTCCAATAGATTTAGGACATATGTGAGGGTAATATTAATATCATTTTTACCCTTAATTACCCTATTTACTTTTAACAGTTGTAAATAAAAGTAAAAAGTTAGTATTCACCAAAAATTATTTTCATCTCATTGAACCACATATTACTCCTTGATATTAACTGTGTCTCTCGGATTTTCAAAATTCAGCTCAAAGAAGCGGTAAAATTAAGTTTTATGTGAATTTTCAAAAGCTCCTAGGATGTGGGTAAAAGACGGTGAAAAGTTCAATGAAATTTTTATATATCTAAAATTATATTAAATAGACTCCAATGAATTACATTGAACTTATATAGGTATTATGTATCTATTTTGATATTAAATATTTTAAATAAAATAAAAAATTATTTAAATAAAAATTCAGTTTTAAACTATAACTCAGTGTTTTTCACTATTCATCAAAAATTAAAAGTTATCAGAAAAGTACCAAAAATTCACCCTAAGATAATTTCAATATTCCGAATCCAAAAATGAAGTCAATTTTGAATGATAAAATTTATAAAATTTTAAAAAGTGTGTATTACAATTCATGACGGCTAGTTTGGTTGGTTGTGGTGTGTGTTAGAACTCAAAGTTGCATACAACACACACTACTGTATTATTCAAAGAGAAGTGTACCATGGAAGCTTGGGGTGTTACATTCCCCCCTCCTTCAATAAATTATGTCCTCACAATTTATGCTCAGTATTGGAAACTTGGGGTTGACATTTCAAAATATCTTAGTTGAAATCCCACATCGAAAAATGGATCAATGAGGCCTCTATTTAAAATAGAGTGGTAAGTATGAAGGTTACTGAAAATAATACATACTGGGGTTACAAGTAGGAAAATATGGATATGAAAGAGAAATTTAACAATCAATCTCTGATGGAGAGTGGTAGAGAACATGCCTATGAAAAGGCCAACAATCATAAAGCCATAAATTTGTAATGATCTAAGGTACCATCAAAGAAACATTTTTGTTATATGTTCCTTTTATTAATTTTGAGGAATTTATTTATGAGATTGGATAAGATCATAAGGATATATACTTACTTTATAATTAGATTTTTATCCATTAATAAATTTCTACCACAAACTCATCTTTCACCCCAGAACATAATACAACTCAAAAATACTCTATTTATCCTAATCGTATAGGGTTCCAAATATAATGAATTTATAATTCATATATCTGACCATTTAAAAAAAGAAACTACATTATACCATCCAGGAACTTTACGTAGTCTAGTGGTAGGCGATAACTCCCAATCGCACTATGGTTGTGGGTTCGATTCCCGCATCTTTTTCCGACGCGACGGGTTGTCACACGGTCTGCGTGTTGTCCTTTTATAAAAATCCAAAAATACCCTTTCAAACTTAATCCATTCCAACCTTTTGACTTATCCAAAATACTACTATCGAAACTCATAGTAAAAATTTTTTAAGGAAGTTAAACACAATGAACATGTTTTTTTCCATGTAATAACATGTGAACACCTTCACCATGTATTATTTTAAAACATGGTAACATCCTGAATTACCATAAAGCCATATTGATTACATTCATGCTCCCTTATTCTTTATTGAATACTGGATATATTCCTTCTATCCAAAAATATTGTAAACTCCAACGATGAAAAATCATTAATCAGTTTCAAGGTAGTCAAGAATGTCCAATATAATTTATCCAAATCAATCTTGTATTATTCCAAAATCACTACCTCGGTATCAGAACCATATTATGGTTTATCTTTCTCTCAGCCAAATATTTTCCAAAAAATGTAACCTGCTATTGAGTCACTTTTCTTGGTTCCACACAATCTCAAGCCCTTAATAAAACAGTACTAAAATACAATCTTTATATACTCAATAATTATTATAACCAGTGCATTATTGACACAACACTCAAATGAAATAATCCTATAATAACAACATAATAACACTAGTAATTATTCCTCATCTGAGGTAGTATCATAACATGATTATTATCCAACAACATCATTTGGGGCATACTCTGATGATTTTTACATTGGTTCGCATTGTGTCCCAAATCCATGCAGATGAATCATTGTACATTTGAAACCTTTTTCTTACACTTGTTGTCACGTACTTGGTTTCCTTTTTCTCCACACTTATAACATACTCCCATTCCCTTCAAGCATTTTCCTAGGTGATTTTTTCCACATTTATCACATTTGGGAAAATCCTTCTTTACCTTATTCCCTTTATCTGTCCTTCTCTCTACCACCCTTTTCTTCTCTGGCTTCCCTTCAAAGCCATAGGACTCTGAGAATTCTTTACTTATCTTATCAACACAAGATACTATTTCTTCATACGATGATAATAAGTGGGAGACTATTTCCCTTATAAATTATGGAGTATGACTATGAAATATATGATTCTTCTTATTCTTTGGATCATGTGTATTGCTGGAGTTCTCATTCCTTCTTATGGGCACCATTTCTAAACAATGGCATACACTAGATTAGTTTATGAATAGCAATACATAATCCCGAACTTGTAAAACACTTAACATAAATTAAACAGTTTATGGATATAATCCACAATCATAAATTTTTTTTCTTTGAGTAAGTATATACTCGTAATCCCCTCATAATGGTTTTTAAAGAAAATGAGAATTATCCTAAGCATATCCCTGGGGAGTGTTGTAACCAAGAGTGCAGCAAGGCCCGTTTTCGTGCACCAGTTCCCATTTGAGTCTAGATCAAAGCGATGTTTTCTGGTTTTACCCCTAGGTACATCTATGCCAGATCCGCCTCTACCTGCTCGTATCCAGACTGGGATGTATTTTCTTAGAAAATTCACAAAATCTCAACATTACCAAAATTCTATGAAGTTTTTCTATACTAATCCTCAAAGTCTATCTTAGGGTAATGTGCTCTAATCAGAGTTTAACTAAATCTAGTTTCTAAGGTTATTGCTAAACATCCTATGATACCAACTGTAACACCCCGACCCCAGTTACCCAGAGTCGGTGCATTATTTTAATACATTGGCATGATTTCAAGGAATCAAGTCCCGAAGGACCAATCAGTTTAGCAGTCTTGGAAAATAGATTACATACATGAATGTTAAATCGTAACACCCCAAGATTTCATAGTGTGTTATTTATTCAAAATAATTCAATAACTTGCACTACACGCAACACCGAGTTCAAGCGCACCATGACTTACCAAACAAGCCGTTCAAAAAAGGTTATGAATAGTATTAACTAAATTTTAAACTTTATATAATCCTTATAATTTTAGAATCCATATTATGAGTTTCTTAGACATAATGCAAGAACAGATTCATTTTCAGTATTGCACTTTTATCAACTTTTAATAGTGAAAACTTTTTAAATACAATATTTTAAACTTTTTGACTAAATGGGGACATCAAAAAAAAAAATTTAAAATGAAACATCCCAAGCTTCCACGGTACGCTTTCCTTTGAATAATACAGTAGTGTGTGTTGTACGCAACTTCGAGTTCTAACACACACCACAACCAATAAAACCAGCCGTTATGAATAGTAATACATACTTTTTGAAATTATATATATTTTATATTTCAAAATGGACTTCATTTTTGGATTCGGAATATCGAATTTAGCCTAAGGTGAAATTTTGGTACATTTCGGATAACTTTCATATTTTGATGAATAGTGAAAATTACTAAGTTTTAATTAAAAACAACTTTTTTAATCAAAATAATTAATAGTGATAAATTATGAATTTGAGTGGTTTTAAAGTATATTTAGAATATATTTTTACCATTTAATATAATGTTGGTCATTGGAAATAATTTTACAATTAAACCGAACATAAACGAGTGTCAATCTTTTGATAGTTATTATCTCTTAAAAACACGCTTTTTGTTTTGACAGCGGGAATTAATTTTAAATTAATTTCTGCCACTTATGTGTTTTGAATTTAGGAAAATGGATTCCATATTTGGAATCAGGATGTTCAAATTGTGTAAATAGGTAACTTTTATTTTTAGACATTTTGAATAATTACTGCGGTAAATATTTTATTTACCATGGTTAAGGGTAAATCCGGTAAATAAGGGTTAAAAAATAATATTATAATAATACTAAATTACCCTAAAACGTGTCTTAACCCTATTGGTTGATACATGGTCGAACATGGGAATCTTTGGGTCTATTTTGGGACTCCATGGATCCACTTGTAAGTGATAATGACACTTTATTTTAATTAAGTTAAAATGAATACAAAAATGGCATAAGCTTACATCTTTTAAAAGAACAATTTTTACATAAGGATATACATGTTGGATTTTCGATTATAAATATTCATTAGAAAGCTAAAAAGATTTAATACATAATGATATTTTATTTATAATTTTTAGACATCAAATAATTTAAATTATTAATGACACAATAATGATGCAATGTTTACCTCATTAATAAATCATTTAAATAAATAAGATTATAATGATTCAAATATTATATAAAACCTGTCCAATTCTTATTGGTTGATGTTATTTAGAATATGAGTCATCTTATCTTCGACCTCAATGATTTTTGGACCATTATAAACCGAATATAATTATATTATAAAGTAATACTTTCACTCTTTCCTAAAGAGCCCCTCCTCTCCCTTATAAAAGGAGATCACTTCTACTCATTCCTCACACCTCTCAAGCCACTTGGCTCGTCTAAAATCTGTCCAACTAGGCTCCCCACATCCCTCTCCTCCTCCTTGAAGCTTCCCCTTAGGCAGAAATCATTTCAAGAAGTCCTTTGGTTCCAACCAAAGTGAGTTACCTAAATTAAAGGTAACATTTTCTCTTAAATTATTTTCAATTATTTTGCTTCTCCAACCCCCCAAACTCTTTTTATTTCCTTTATTTTGTAACAACACCAGTATCCACAATATACTAGGATGTTGTTATAAGAAGGATTCAAAGTACACATTCACACAACTCCATCTAATGGATGATGAACATAATGTTTTTGTGGATGGCAAACTAACGCCTCACGAAACGATGATTGTTCAAATACATCTTACCACCTCTCATGGTGGCCATTAGGATGACACTATAATTAAATATGATATTAATGATATTTATTTTATATATAAGCTTCTGTAATTCCATTTTATTTCATACAATTATTCGTTTCATGTTGTATATACATACGATAATTTCATTTGAGGAAGTGCGGACTACCGCCCCCTTAAAATGATATGACTCGTTCATACCACACATGGAACGTATAAAGGATGGTGTTAATGAACTTAAGTAACATATATAGAATATTATATTTTACTGGAATAGTAATATACCTATGTATCATTTGGATTCGATTCTTTTAAAATAAAAATTAAATGGAAGTAGCATTCGTGCGTACGTACGGACTACCGTCTCCACGAATGCGATGTGATTCATTCTCCATCGTATCCATTCAAGTATAATTATCATTTGATGATTTAAAAATGATGTTTAAGGACTTGATACCATTCTGGATATAAATAATATACATCCCATTAATAACGAATATGGCTCACATAACAAAGAATATAAAGTAAAATGAACTCGTTAACACCTGAAATGACGATAATTCTAAGATATTATTAACAAATCAATGTTAAAAGATCATATATGATATCATATTAAAGTAACTGATTCTTGTATTATTCAATAACAATTATTTCACCATTATACAGGAGGTAAACCTACCATCGACCAAGGAAAAAGTACAAAGTAAGGGATTCTCTTATCTCACTTTCAATTCCGTGAGATTTCCATTGTTCGCTACTAAATTATTGAAAGTGGTGTATTGTGTACTTCCATTTGATATATATTATCATGATTCACTTTATATTCATGTTATTCTGTAAATAATTTGGTGGTTATTAACTATTGGCCATGCGACTCAGTTGATTAACGTGGTAAGGGGTTTCTTGTCTCACTTTTAATTCCGTGAGAATTCCATTGATCACCACTTAATTATTGCATGTGGTGTATGTGTACTACCCATGATTGTATTCATTGTGTAATATAATTTATTTTATGGGTATTTACATCATCATGGTATGATCTTTATTTCATGGGTGTTTGTTTCTTAAGTTACCTAATCAATAAGGGAATTTGAGATTTCAATTTCCACTCATTTGGCTTTACACATATTTCATTGATTATATTACCCCATGATTTTGTGTGGAATCACTATTCATTTGATTATGTCATAATTTCCACTCCCCTACCTGTGGATATACTTTTGATACACATAATCACTCCATTGAAAATTCTCAAGTCATTGATATGAATTTGATAAGAGTAATTTTAACTCTTTCACCATTTGTTGAGTTAAACATCCAATTCGTTGGTGTTGTTTTTACAGGAATATGTGTGAATATACTTTGATTGTTTTACACTGAATATCCAATCATATTTAGTGTATTTATATTTTTCACACATAATTATGTTGTTGATTTATCCTTAACCTAACGATATGGCCTTTATGAGAGATTTCATCTCAACTTACAATCCATTGAGACTTCTTTGTTGATATACACCAAATCACTTTTATGTGGTGTATATAATGTACTTTGACATAGTATATCATGAATTCCCTTTATTCTCATGATATTACAATGTTTTGATTACCTCAATTATTTTCATTCAAGTGTCTCTCTTTTGGTTAGAATCTCTAACTGAAATACCATTTTTAAATGTTTTAAAGACTTATTCATCTAAATCTTTCTCATTAATGTCCATGTTTTAAAAATGGTTTTAAGGATTTATTTATATGGACATTAAAGTTTAGAAATTAAAAATCCTTTTAAAAGGTTTCAAAGTGGTATGGGACACTTTGATTCAAAAATCTATTTTTAAATGGCTTCTTGACAAATAGTGTGACTTTTAAATGTTTTCAAGAAAAGGGGGATATTTCTCTCAAATAGTTTTGATGATTATTTTCATCTATGTCAACATCCTTCATTATTCATGATTGAGGTTAATGTGATACAATACAATCTTCCATATTGTATCAAATGAATTATATTTGACTGTGGATGTTCTATTTTTATACCATTCATGGTTTGTGGTTAAAGTATTGACATTTCGTATGCTAGTTTTAATACGAATGTTTATTTTATGCTTAAACCTATTCATATGAGGAATTCATTGGACTTAATAAGTGACGGGTGGAGCCCGCTATAGCTCCTCGATGCATCGGTAGGTCTCATGGGACAAACTAGTGTCTTGGCACAAGGCCTTGGCAAAATCTTATTTGTAGTCTTGGCACGAGGCCTTGGCTATGTGGTTATGATAGTCTGGCATTATGCATTCCATCATTATGAAAGTGGTTATTGATATTGCATGTGATCATTCGACTAGTAGAATATCCATGTGAGTAAGTAAATGGAATTATTTCATTTTATTTATGCCATACCATGTTGAAAGTTCAAGTTTCAAAGGCTTTTGTTTTAGTTATAAATTGCCTTAAGTGTTTATGATTATTTATGAAAGCTTCTGCTATAATGTTATCCTTACTGAGCATCCGAGATCACCCCTTTCAATGTTTTATTTTTTTTCCCAGGATTATGAAGAAGTAATTTATGAATGACCTGTAGGGATAGTATGAGGGGATATGAAGAAGAAATGTTTTTTTTATGATGTAATGTAAAAATTTATACTAAACTAATCGGTCTTTCGAGACTTGATCTTTTTCATGATAATGCCAATGTTATGTAATAATGCAACGACTCTGGGTAACTAGGGTCGGGGCGTTACAGTTGGTATCAGAGGAAGTTTAGTACAAACCTTGGTAGCTAGATTTAGATAAACTCTGATTAGAGCACTTAGACCTAAGATGAACTTTGAGGATTAGTATAAAAGAACTTCCTAGAATTTTGGTATTGTAGAGATTTTGTGAGTTTTCTGAGAAATACATCCCTGTCTGGATACGAGCAGGTAGAGGCGGCTCTGGCACAGATGTACCTAGGGGTAAAACCCGAAAACACCGCTTTGAGCTAGACTCGAACGGGAACTGGTGCACGACAACGGGCCTTGCTGCACTCTTGGTTACGACACTCCCGGGGGATATGCTTAGGATAATTTACATTTTCTTTACAAACCGATTTAAGTAATATATATATAAGATGAGAGTAAATGACCTTGGTTAATCCTAATATGTTTCAAATTGAGAATATGGTGACATTTTAATCTCTAAATGATTTTACAACTACTATTACTCACACAATGCTTTCTGGTTTTAGTCAATGGCTGGATTCCAGGGAAGTCATAGTGACTTTGAGAATGATGTACAAGGTGGGAACGGTGGTGGAAATGAGCAACAAAATGGAATGTTGATAGGCGTAAAAGATATCGTCTTTATGCCAAATCAGTTTTCCAAAAATATGATCAACAACATATATATTAACCAACTCCCAGACTCAACAAGGAAGAGAAAGGTGATATAAATGATAAGATCTCCAGCAATGGAGACCATGGAGAAAAGAAACCTCAATTTTCATCATGCAGGAATTGTGGAAAGAGACACCCAGGAAAGTGTCTCAATGGGACAACGAAATGTTTTACGTGCGGGAAGGAAGGACATAAAGTGAAGAATTGCTGAAGAAAAATGAAGAGTACTATGGAAGAAGATAAAAATGGTCCCAAGAGTCCATTTACAGTCATTTGCCGTAAATGTAGGGGACCTGGCCATTACCCGAGTGAATGTCTTATTTTATAGGATATTTTCTTTCTCAAAGAAGAAGCTATGCGGAAATAAATGGTTGGAGAAAAATTTAAAAAGTATTAGCACTCCTTGTTGATGGGTTTACTTTGGAATAATTTTCTCTTGTATTTGTAACCCCTCAGTTTGCCATGTGAGAATGATATTTGAGGAATAATTGTCTCTTCTCTTGTGGATATAGGTATAAATAACCATTTGGTTTTATATGATCATTGGGGTTTGAGAAAATGATAAGTTATTATAATTTGGGATGAAAATGAAAAGTATGATATAACATTTGTGGTTAAATTATGTTATTTTGAAAAATTTATCTCATTTTGGTAATATTATAGAATATAGTTTTTGAAAAAGGACAACACGTAGACCGTGTGACAACCCGTCACGTCGGACAAAGCTGTGGGAATCGAACCCACAACCAAAGTGCGATTGGGATTTATCGCCTACCACTGGACTACGTGAAGTCCCTGGTTAGTATGACTATTTTTTTTGTTAAATGATTTTATTGATCAATAATAAGATGATTTGGGTTCTTATGTCTTATCAAATTAATACCCTTGGTATAGGAAAATGATTTGGTGATTAAGTGATAAATGTTATTTTGGAAGATGTTCGTTTTGTTAGGAACACTATATGCCCAAGGAAAATAGAATACAATGAGGTTTCATTTGTAGAGTAATGGTGGATTTTTATCTACTTTTTTATTGTTGATTTATAGTGATTTGGGTTATTTATGGAAATGATTAACCTATAACAGAGAATATGTGATGATGTTAATTACTTTTAAGTATGTGACTTTAAGAGTATTTGATGTCATTTGGAGATACAATGTAACATGGGAGACTACATAATCAAATTATTCTATGTTTTGGGTTTCAATATTAGTTTGGATTATATTAAAGGATTTTAAGGACAATTGGTTATTGAATGGTATCTATTTAACTTTGGGGTATTGTTGGTTTAATTTTAGAAATTAAGATTAGTGCATATTTATCTCAATGAATATCCTTTTGGGGGATCATTAGATCATTCACTAACCATTTTGGTTTTGATTAATCTTCAAAGACAATGTAAATATATGGTTTATCTTGCATGGATCATGTGATTCTATAGAAGTTTATTCTAGCTCTTCCAGTGTGACCAAGTCTTCTTGAATACTCATCGTTTAAAAAAATTGAGTTAGTGGTGGAAATTTATTAAAGAATGAAAATCTACTTAAAATTTAAGTATATCTTAGTCAATATCATAAATGAATTCCTCTTCCTTATGTAATGTAACTTTAAAAAAAATGTTGTCCTAGATGGTACCTTAAATCATCACTAATTTATGGCTTTGGGATTGTTGGCCTTTTCATAGCCATGTTCTCTACCACTTTCCATCAGATAATTGATGGTTAGATTTCTCCTCCATATCCATATTTTTTTACATGGAACCCTAGTATGTGTTATTTTCGGTAATCTTCATACTTTCCACTCTTTTAAATAGAGGCCTCATTAATTCATTTTTCGATGTGGGATTTCAACTAAGATATTTTGAAATGTAAAAAATGTGTGATCCCAATACCCTATATTTTGTTGAACCGATGGTACTTCAAATCATCATAGATTGATGAGTTTAAGGACCTCAATTTTATACTTGTTTGTGATTGATGATCTCAACCACTACCTATAAATATTTACGGTTTTCCTCCAATTATATGTCTCTAATTGCCACCAATGTTCTCCTAATCGAGATCATAATTTGGTGGTGACCCTTTCATTTCTCTTTTCCTCATATTAAGACTAAATTTTAGTAAACCAATTTCTGATGTGGGTTTTCCCACAAATATATTTTCTATTTTCAACCTTTTATTTTCGAAGAACAATTTCAAATTGCGAGGACGCAATTTATTGAAGGAGGGGAGAATGTAACACCCCAAGATTTCATAGTGTGTTATTTCTTCAAAATAATTCAATAACTTGCACTACACGCAACACCGAGTTCAAGCGCACCATGACTTACCAAACAAGCCGTTCAAAAAAGGTTATGAATAGTATTAACTAAATTTTAAACTTTATATAATCCTTATAATTTTAGAATCCATATTATGAGTTTCTTAGACATAATGCAAGAACAGATTCATTTTCAGTATTGCACTTTTATCAACTTTTAATAGTGAAAACTTTTTAAATACAATATTTTAAACTTTTTGACTAAATGGGGACATCAAAAAAATTTTTTAAAATGAAACATCCCAAGCTTCCACGGTACGCTTTCCTTTGAATAATACAGTAGTGTGTGTTGTACGCAACTTCGAGTTCTAACACACACCACAACCAATCAAACCAGCCGTTATGAATAGTAATACCTACTTTTTGAAATTATATATATTTTATATTTCAAAATGGACTTCATTTTTGGATTCGGAATATCGAATTTAGCCTAAGGTGAAATTTTGGTACATTTCGGATAACTTTCATATTTTGATGAATAGTGAAAATTACTAAGTTTTAATTAAAAACAACTTTTTTAATAAAAATAATTAATAGTGATAAATTATGAATTTGAGTGGTTTTAAAGTATATTTAGAATATATTTTTACCATTTAATATAATTTTGGTCATTGGACATAATTTTACAATTAAACCGAACATAAACGAGTGTCAATCTTTTGATAGTTATTATCTCTTAAAAACACGCTTTTTGTTTTGACAGCGGGAATTAATTTTAAATTAATTTCTGCCACTTCTGTGTTTTGAATTTAGGAAAATGGATTCCATATTTGGAATCAGGATGTTCAAATTGTGTAAATAGGTAACTTTTATTTTTAGACATTTTGAATAATTACTGCGGTAAATATTTTATTTACCATGGTTAAGGGTAAATCCGGTAAATAAGGGTTAAAAAATAATATTATAATAATAATAAATTACCCTAAAACGTGTCTTAACCCTATTGGTTGATACATGGTCGACCATGGGAATCTTTGGGTCTATTTTGGGACCCCATGGATCCACTTGTAAGTGATAATGACACTTTATTTTAATTAAGTTAAAATGAATACAAAAATGGCATAAGCTTACATCTTTTAAAAGAACAATTTTTACATAAGGTTATACATGTTGGATTTTCGATTATAAATATTCATTAGAAATCTAAAAAGATTTCCTACATAATTATATTTTATTTATAATTTTTAGACATCAAATAATTTAAATTATTAATGACACAATAATGATGCAATGTTTACCTCATTAATAAATCATTTAAATAAATAAGATTATAATGATTAAAATATTATCTAAAACCTGTTAAATTCTTATTGGTTGATGTTATTTAGAATATGAGTCATCTTATCTTCGACATCAATGATTTTTGGACCATTATAAACCGAATATAATTATATTATAAAGTAATACTTTCACTCTTTCCTAAAGAGCCCCTCCTCTCCCTTATAAAAGGAGACCACTTCTACTCATTCCTCACACCTCTCAAGCCACTTGGCTCGTCCAGACTCTGCCCAACTAAGCTCCCCACATCCCTCTCCTCCTCCTTGAAGCTTCCCCTTAGGCAGAAAGCATTTCAATAAGTCCTTTGGTTCCAACCAAAGTGAGTTACCTAAATTAAAGGTAACATTTTCTCTTAAATTATTTTCATTTATTTTGCTTCTCCAACCCCCCAAAATCTTTTTATTTCCTTTCTTTTGTAACAACACCAGTATCCACAATATACTAGGATGTTTTTATAAGAAGGATTCAAACTACACATTCACACAACTCCATCTAATGGATGATGAACATAATGTTTCTGTGGATGGAAAACTAACGCCTCACGAAACGATGATTGTTCAAATACATCTTACCGCCTCTCATGGTGGACATTAGGATGGCACTGTAATTAAATATGATATTAATGATATATATTATATATATAAGCTTCTGTAATTCCATTTTATTTCATACAATTATTCGTTTCATGTTGTATATACATACGATAATTTCATTTGAGGAAGTGCGGACTACCGCCCCCTTAAAATGATATGACTCGTTCATACCACACATTGAACGTATAAAGGATGGTGTTAATGAACTTAAGTAACATATATAGAATATAATATTTTACTGGAATAGTAATATACCTATGTATCATTTGGATTCTATTCTTTTAAAATAAAAATTAAATGAAAGTAGCATTCGTGCGTACGTACGGACTACCGTCTCCACGAACGCGATGTGATTCATTCTCCATCGTATCCATTCAAGTATAATTATCATTTGATGATTTAAAAATGATTTTTAAGGACTTGATACCATTCTGGATATGAATAATATACATCCCATTAATAACTAATATGGCTCACATAACAAAGAATATAAAGTAAAATGAACCCGTTAACACCTGAAATGACAATAATTCTAAGATATTATTAACAAATCAATGTTAAAAGATCATATATGATATCATATTAAAGTAACTGATTCTTGTATTATTCAATAACAATTATTTCACCATTATACAGGAGGTAAACCTACCATCGACCAAGGAAAAAGTACAAAGTAAGGGATTCTCTTATCTCACTTTCAATTCCGTGAGATTTCCATTGTTCGCTACTAAATTATTGAAAGTGGTGTATTGTGTACTTCCATTTGATATATATTATCATGATTCACTTTATATTCATGTTATTCTGTAAATAATTTGGTGGTTATTAACTTTTGGCCATGCGACTCAGTTGATTAACGTGGTAAGGGGTTTCTTGTCTCACTTTTAATTCCGTGAGAATTCCATTGATCACCACTTAATTATTGCATGTGGTGTATGTGTACTACCCATGATTGTATTCATTATGTAATATACTTTATTTTATGGGTATTTACATCATCATGGTATGATCTTTCTTTCATGGGTGTTTGTTTCTTAAGTTACCTAATCAATAAGGGAATTTGAGATTTCAATTTCCACTCATTTGGCTTTACGCATATTTCATTGATTATATTACCCCAAGATTATGTGTGGAATCACTATTCATTTGATTATGTCATAATTTCCACTCCCCTTCCTGTGGATATACTTTTGATACACATAATCACTCCATTGAAAATTCTCAAGTCATTGATATGAATTTGATAAGAGTAATTTTAACTCTTTCACCATTTGTTGAGTTAAACATCCAATTCGTTGGTGTTGTTTTTACAGGAATATGTGTGAATATACTTTGAATGTTTTACACTGAATATCCAATCATATTTAGTGTATTTATATTTTTCACACATAATTATGTTGTTGATTTATCCTTAACCTAAGGATATGGCCTTTATGAGAGATTTCATCTCAACTTACAATCCATTGAGACTTCTTTGTTGATATACACCAAATCACTTTTATGTGGTGTATATAATGTACTTTGACATAGTATATCATGAATTCCCTTTATTCTCCTGATATTACAATGTTTTGATTAACTCAATTATTTTCATTCAAGTTTCTCTCTTTTGGTTAGAATCTCTAACTGAAATACCATTTTTAAATGTTTTAAAGACTTATTCATCTAAATCTTTCTCATTAATGTCCATGTTTTAAAAATGGTTTTAAGGATTTATTTATATGGACATTAATGTTTAGAAATTAAAAATCCTTTTAAAAGGTTTCAAAGTGGTATGGGACACTTTGATTCAAAAATCTATTTTTAAATGGCTTCTTGACAAATAGTGTGACTTTTAAATGTTTTCAAGAAAAGGGGGATATTTCTCTCAAATAGTTTTGATGATTATTTTCATCTATGTCAACATCCTTCATTATTCATGATTGAGGTTAATGTGATACAATACAATCTTCCATATTGTATCAAATGAATTATATTTGACTGTGGATGTTCTATTTTTATACCATTCATGGTTTGTGGTTAAAGTATTGACATTTCGTATGCTAGTTTTAATACGAATGTTTATTTTATGCTTAAACCTATTCATATGAGGAATGCATTGGACTTAATAAGTGACGGGTGGAGCCCGCTATAGCTCCTCGATGCATCGGTAGGTCTCATGTGACAAACTAGTGTCTTGGCACAAGGCCTTGGCAAAATCTTATTTGTAGTCTTGGCACGAGGCCTTGGCTATGTGGTTATGATAGTCTGGAATTATGCATTCTATCATTATGAAAGTGGTTATTGATATTTCATGTGATCATTAAACTAGTAGAATATCAATGTGAGTAAGTAAATGGCATTATTTCATTTTATTTATGCCATACCATGTTGAAAGTTCAAGTTTCAAAGGCTTTTGTTTTAGTTATAAATTTCCTTAAGTGTTTATGATTATTTATGAAAGCTTCTGCTATAATGTTATCCTTACTGAGCATCCGAGCTCACCCCTTTCAATGTTTTATTTTTTTTCCAGGATTATGAAGAAGTAATTTATGAATGACCTGCAGGGATAGTATGAGGGGATATGAAGACAAAATGTTTTTTTTATGATGTAATGTAAAAATTTATGGATGTATCTAGTTATTCCAAGGCTACTAAACTAATCGGTCTTTCGAGACTTGATCTTTTTCATGATCATGCCAATGTTATGTAATAATGCACCGACTCTGGGTAACTAGGGTCGGGGCGTTACATAAATTACATACAAAACAACATAAATAATACTTTATGAACTCCATTATTCCCTTGGATTAACCCTGCATATCAATCACAATACATTTCTTGGAATCCTGGGAAAATAAAACATAGAAAGGGGTGAGCTCAAATGCTAAGTAAGGGTAATAAATACAGTGGAAACTTTTAAAAATATGCATAAACATTTAAGGCAATGTATAACTAAAACAAAAGCCTTTTAAACTTGAACTTCATCATAATATGGAAGAAATAAAATGAAATAATGCCATTTACTTATTCAAATTGATATTCTACTAGTCGAATAATCACATGGAATATCAATAACCACTTTCATACTAATGGAATGCATAAGGCCGAACTTTAATTTTTGTGTCCAGGCCTTGTACCAAGACCTAAGGGATAACTGTAACCGGAACCCAACCCGGAGAGCCTCTGTAACTGGACTCCATCCTGAAGAGCCTCTATAACTAGACTCTAACCCGGAGTGCGTCTAATAACCGGACACCAACCCAAAGGGTCTGCTGTAACCGGACCCCAACCCAGAGGTATTTCTTTTATCGGTCCCCAACCCGGATCATACTAGTTCAACACATTCATCTTAATAAGATGATGAAATATAACATAAACATTCATATTAAAACTAGCATAAAAAATTCCAAAACATTAATCATAAGCCATTAATGGCATAAAAATGACTCATCCATAGTCAGGCATATCACAAAACCTCAAATACAATATGGAATATTTGTATCATAATAAATCAACTTCAAACAAGTGTAAAAGTTATCAAAGGATGTTGACATAGATGAAATCAAAACTATTTGAGAGAAATATCTCTTTTTTTGAAATCATTTAAAAGTCACATAATTATAAAAGAAAACATTTACATTGAAAATATTCTTATAATCTTTCAAGGTAAGCTTCGAAGATTTTAAAATGGTATAAAATAGTCACACCCGCCGTATAAGTTAAAAAAAGACATTCTTACCTTAATTTTGTCGAAAAAGGTTAAAAAGGACCTTGTTTGAAAAATGATGGAATGACTCCTTTATAAACTTTTTATAAAAAGTCAAACAAGGGAATAAATGAGTTTAACCAATATTCTATAAAATAGTAAGAATGTTTTGAAATACATTTTTAAGAAATATGGATTTGGATGATAAAGACATCCCAGTAGATAATTACGTATAAACAACCTCAGATAATGAAGAGATTGTGAAATAAACTCTTACCAATTTGGTAACTTACGAAACATAAACCACATGAAAAAGGTATGATACAATGAATATGTAGATACACATAAATTAAATTTTACTACACAATGAATACAATTATGGTCAGTACATACACCACACAAATGGTAATAGTGTCCATATGGTACGAATCTCACGGGAATAAGGTGTGAGATTAAAACTCATTACCTTGTACTTTCCTTTAGTCGAGGGTACGTTTATCCTCCTGTATGAAGACTATAGTATGTTATTAAATTATACCATAAACATATTAATATTTATGATATCATACACTATTCATTTATGACTTTATACTACCCATTTAATGATAATTTTTATGCTATATTAATATTTCAGGTAATAATCACTTTATTTATCGTACATGTTTTAACTTGTTACTCTTGATTGTATCACTTAGATCATGATTTAAATACTTGAAGAATATAAAAAATGATTTATTTATCATATATATTGTAATATGAAAATTTATAATAGACGTATATATGAAATGGAAAACACCGTTTATGGAGACGGTAGTCCGTACATACGCATAAACGTTGTTTCTGTTTTCATATAGTTTTGAACGTAAGTAAGTGAATAAGATATATGTAAGTACATAAATACTTATATATATAAATATATATATCTCCAGTAGCATTATTATGTCATATATTACATACTTATTAGTAATATATATTTTTATAATCGTCGATGAATGGTGAACTTGGAAATGAATCTCATCACATAGTGGAGATGAAAATCCAAACGTACGCACGAGAAAAAATATAATTATTTTGATATTAATATAATATATAATTTGATGGTATATAATATATACAGAATACTTATCATGTTATATGTATTATTTACATCAAATAAACATCATTATTATACCCATCCAAATAATAAAGTATTGAATAACAATTACACCATGACGTGGAGACGGTAAGTCGTACGTACGCACGTATGGTGACTTTTCATTCAAAGGGTGGGTAGAATAATGAATTTGGTTGTAAAATAATTATAATAACATCATAGTATATAGAATATACTGGATTTATTAATTTACAATAGAAACAACAAAGAAAAAGGAAGTGGAAGAAGAATGGAACTTGATAGAGGGTGGTGAAATCATTACCTCTTCTTCGGGTTCTTCCTTTTGATTTGATCAAAAGGGCTCCTTAGGTTGGATTTCTGAACAAAATAAGGCCTCTAGGATAAAGGGAGGATATTTGAGACGGTATTTGGGTAGGGTTTGGATGAGTAAAATGGCTTAGAAGGTGTGAATTAGAGAGAAGGGGGGGGGGGGGTTGCCCTTTTATAAGAGGGGTGAGGGGCACCTTAGGAAAAACTTAAAATATTATTTTATAAAAAATTCATATTCGGTTTATAATGGCTCCAAAGTTTATTTTTTAAAGTATAAGGTGGGGATATGTCGAAAACAACTCAACCAATATGTTTTAGACAAGTTTAGGTTACCATTTTAACCTTATCATTTAGATTTAACTCTAAGTTAAATAAATTAACTTTTACCGTGTCTTCTTGTATTCTTGAACTATATGGTTAATAAACTTACTATATACAGACAATCTAACCCCAATTTGTTCATTAATGTCATATATATTATTATATAATTCTTTTGGCCAAACCGTATATTTTTTGGACCATTATATCAATTAATAATATAATATTTGTTTTGAACACTATTTTATGTCAATTTTGACACTATTTGGTTTTTTTTGTTAAAAAAATAACAACATGATTACTTAAAAAAAATAAATTAAATCAATCCTAACATGTCATATTAACCTAGAAAATTCGTGGATATCATAAAAACTTTGAAAATATATTTATTTTTATATTTATAATACCATTTGTTTGATTCTTTCATGAATAAGGTAATTATTGTATCATCATTGTGTCATAAATAAATTTATTTATTTAATGTATAAAAATTATAAATAAAATACCATGATGTAGTAAATATTTTCATATTTCTAATGAATATTTATAATCGAATTTACCTTATGTAAAACCCCATATTAAAAATGTCTTAATTATTAAACTTTGATTTTAACTCTTTTAACTCTTCTTTGAATTAAATAATAATAAATGTCCTAATCTAATCCGAGTGGACCTGAATGAAAATATTTTATTCCTAATATAGTTTCTGGATGAGATAAACTTGTCCAATAGAAATAGGACATGTGTGAGGATAATATTAATATCATTTTTACCCTTAATTACTCTATTTACTTTTAACCGTGGTAAATAAAAGTAAAAAGTTACTATTCACCAAAAATAATTTTCATCTCATTGAACCATGTTTTACTCCTTGATATTAACTGTGTCTCTCGGATTTTCTAAATTCAGCTCACAGAAGCGGTAAAATTAAATTTTATGTGAATTTGCAAAAGCTCCTAGGAGGTGGGTAAAAGACTGTGAAACGTTCAATGACATTTTTATATATCTAAAATTATTATAAACCGAATCTAATGAATTAAATTGAACTTATATAGGTATTATGTATCTATTTTGACATTAAATAATTTAAATAAAATAAATAAAAATTTAAATAAAAATTCAGTTTTAAACTATGACTCAGTGTTTTCACTATTCATCAAAAATTAAAAGTTTTCAGAAAAATTCCAAAAATTTACCTTAAGATAATATTGATAAATTAAATTCAATAATTAATTATATTTTACCAAATTAAAAACATATAAGTTTCATTTATTAATTTAAAATTAATTTTCGTTGTCAAAACAAAAAACGTGTTTTTAAGAAACTAAAAATATCAAAAGATTGACACTTGTTTATGTCCGTTTTAAATGTGAAGTTATGTCCAATGAACAACATTGGATTAAATTGTAAAAATATATTCTAAATATAATTTAAAACCACTCAAATTCATAATTTATCACTATTAATTATTTGGATCAAAAAATTTGTTTTTAATTAAAATTTAGTAATTTTCACTATTCATCAAAATATGAAAGTTTTCAGAAAAGTACCAAAAATTCACCCTAAGATAATTTTGATATTATAAATCCATAAATGATGTCAATTTTGAAAGATAAAATTTATAAAATTTCAAAAAGTGGGTATTACAATTCATAACGGCTAGTTTGATTGGTTGTGGTGTGTGTTAGAACTCGAAGTTGCATACAACAAATGCTACTGTATTATTCAAAGAGAAGTGTACCGTGGAATCTTGGGGTGTTACAGTTTCTAACTTATTTCCAATAAAGGAGACCATCAGTGCTGATAAAATGGGATAGTTGTACATCTGAGAGATTGTATGTTTACATGGAGTTCTACACTCCATTTTTTCAGATAGGGATGTACATTTTATTCCTCAGGTCTGGTAGGGGATACCGAAGGATTTTTGTACACAAGTTTTTTTGAGTACAACTTACCATCCCCAAACAGATGGCCAGTCTGAGCGTACAATTCAGGTGCTGGAGGACATGCTAAGAGCATGCGTTCTCAATTTTGGTGGTTCTTGGGAGAAACACATACCTGTTGTGGAGTTTTCCTAAAATAATAGTTTTCAAGAAACTATTCTGATGGCACTATATGAGGTTTTGTACGGTGGGCCATGCCAATCACTCTTATGTTGTCTAGTGGTAGGAGAGGCAGCTATGTTGGGACCTTGTCTTCTTCAGGAGACCACAGAGCAGATAGAGTTGATTTGGAAGAGGATGGCTACTACACAGTCACAACAGAAGTCTTTTGTTGATCGACGAAGACGACCTCTAGAGTTTGAGGTGAGAGATCATGTTTTTATATGTGTCACACCGAGGTTGGGACACAATAGGATTAGGAAACAAGGTAAGCTTTCACCGAGATACGTCAGGACATTTGAGGTTTTAGAGAGATTTGGTCTGGTTTCCTATCAGTTACAGTTACCTCAAAGGTACCAATCTATGCATGATGTCTTCCACATTTCTCAGTTGCGGCGTTACTTCTAAGAATTGTCTCATGTTTTTCAACCCAAGGAGTTTAAGATAGAGGTGGATGCATTGTTCGAGGATCATCCTATCCAGATTGTTGATCACAGTGAAAAGGTTCTCAATGGTTGGTCTATTCTTCTAGTAAGAGTGCTACGACATCACGGGCGAGTACAAAACAAGACTTGGGAGAGGGAGACCGATGTACGATCAGAGTGGTTGGAGCTATTCTAGGATTCCTCTTCTACAACGACATACTAAGAAAATCGGGGGGGGGGGGGAATTCTTTATGGGGGATGTTTTTAAGAACCTGATTCTTCTTTTCAGGTATGCTTTTCTTTTCTGGGTTTTTTTGAGAAAAAGAGGAGATTCTAGAATTTTCAGGAGTACACGCCGTGTACTTATATGTACACATTGTGTACTCAATTTCCGTGGGTGACCATGTACGGGCCCTATAATGGCCAAGCACATGGCCATGTGTAGATACCTAGTGACGACCTAAAGAAAAGTCCGGTTAAGGAAAGTATAGAACATGTACTTCTAAAGTACATGGAGTGTACTTTATTTTTATTTTATTAAAGGGACCATGTTCATGTCTAATCAATAGAATCATCTTATTATTTTCCCGTCTCATATAAGAGAATCTATATGGTGAAAATCTTTTCTAATACCCTGACTCCTTATCGATTATTTGATTCAACTCTCTCGGTTGTGTTGTAATTGCATCAATGTGTTCTTCCTTCTTCTTGAACTTCATCTCTTGATTTATCCTCTTTTACGAGATATATTTGGTTGAATGTTTTTGATGTTTTTGTATATCTATGTTGTTATAGGGTGATTTAAGTCCTGATATTCATGTATATCGATCTCACAACACTGAGGTAGGTGGTTTGTTCCTTTTTGTAGAATTTATTTGAATTATATGTGCTAAAGTTTTCAATACCGTAGAACGTGGTATTGTGTGATTATAGTTTTCAGCCATGTTATTTCCTATAATGCGTAGTTTTTTTGGATAGAGGTTTATTGTTTGTGAAAAGTGTTAAATTTTCCATGCTATTGATGTTTTTCCCATGATTTATTGTTTTGACCGTTTGGTCTAGCTTTTCCTGCTAGGCTGCTTCTTTTCCTTCCATGCCTAATATTTTTAGGGTGGAGTGATTATCATCAGACATGGTATGATATGATGTATAATGTTTAGCTTAGTAGTTCTTGAGGTTTAAATTGGATGATATATATCATTTTTGTATGATTTACTTACACATGGCCATGAGAACCTGGTGTAGTATAACATTGGGAGAATGGATGCTAAGGGCATCTCCAAAGTGTCTGTTTACTTTTATGTTGTGAGAGCATAGGTGGGATGGACATATGTGCTCCCTCAGAGTGTCTGTAGTTCCATGTTGAGAGACCAAAGGTAGAATTGGACATTGATTGCTTCCCTAGAGTGTCTATAGTTACCAATATTATACTACAGGGGGAATTGATGGTGAGTTCTTCCACAGAGAGTCTTTGCTAAAGCTAAACCAGAGGGTTTATACTCTAAGTACTTCCAAGATAGTTTCTTGTGTTGTTTGGTTAAACCATAGTGGTAGGCTACGATTAATTCCCATAGGGTTACTTTTTTTGATTAGATTTTTAATTGATATATTAAAATTAATACAATTGAAACTATAGTATTGTTTGCTTTGAGTACTTCGTTGTTTACTGCTTCATTTTTTATTATTTCATACCATATATTTTCACTTACTATTAGGCACAGATCTTTGGGTGGTTTCCTACAAGGATTTGTCTCACTCCCAGTTTGAGTCATGCTTTTGTGACCAAACATATTATATTATTGTAGGTCTAGATAAGGGAAAACGCCCTTCTACTTCAGGTACTTGATTTTTGTGGAGTTATAAAGCATAGGACCAAGCTACGTCTTGCGATGTTGTGGAGCTGTTTACTTTTTTTTTCTTTTTTACTTTGGTTTAGTACTATATTTCACCATTGTGACTTGTTTGGCTTATTTTGTAGACAAATGTGTCATGAAATATATATATATATATATATATATATGATCTCAAGTTGTTTATTACTTTCATTCTTCCAATGTGTAATTATTACATGTTATTACTGATTTCGTTTTTGTTATCTATTTACTTTCACTTATTTACTCTTCCAATTAGGCCATAGTTTCCCCACTATCACACCCAAGTCCCTCACTGTTAGTTGGAATCCTCTGGAATTTGTGGAAATACGCTTGAGGCCATGTGATCAACTGGGTATGAGACCCCTCTGGGTGGCACCCGAAACTAGGATGTTACATGGGTTCTCATAATAGCAAGGATACACTATGAACCTTTAGTTAAATAGTTCTTCTTAGGACATGATCACATGCATTGTCATGTAGAACAATAATAAATATGTGATAAGGTACTTATTAATATTCAAATCCATGAATAAAAGTTTATCATAATGTAGAAATTAGTTGGTTCTAGGATACCAACTCTAATATATTCGTCCTCACTAAGAATTTCAGTATGATAATCACTAGAGGTTGTTCTAAACATGACTCAACCAATTATGTCTCTCCTCTAATAACAAGGGTTTTTATTCCATCCTCAAATATTTTAATCTCCTTCTCATGTAAATATATTCTTGTGTTATACATTTAGTGACAATCTATCCCAAGGATTATATCAAAGTTTAACATTGGTTATTACCACCTAGTTTTTATATAAATATCATCTATGGATTTTAATATTTATATTACAATATACACTCATTATTATATAATTTCCACAATATGTGTACAAAAAAAGACCTTCTCTAATTCATCCAGTGTTTCTTTAATGTTCTTAGTGAACATGAATGACATAAAAGAGTGTGTAGATACAAAATAAAATTAAGTATTATATATCATCTAGTTTATGAATAAAGTGCCTACTATAACAACATTTGGGACCTAAAAATATAATTTTTTGATTTAATAATTCTATACATGAACCATTTTACTCTTTTGGGATATATTATCTTGAAGCCTCAGATATTTACCTGAATATTTTCCCATCTCCAATAAATTTAAACATGAGTGATTACTAGATTGTACTTTGTATTTTTTAATACATGGTTATGATGAAATTTATCTCCAAACTAGTTGAAACCTCTCATTCCCATCAAACATGAATTGGGGTTTTTCTTCCCATAGTAATTTCATGGTGGGAATTCCACCATTCCTCTCCTTTCAATCATTAAACTTATTTAGACAAGGTTCATAAATATATTCTCTATTTATTCCTTCCCTTTTAAAATATAAGTCATGGATAATTAATTTTTAGAAATGATGGAACTTTTAATTATCTCATCATATAAATAATGTTTTATAGATAATAATTCCATTTTAAGGATTTCCTTTAACCTATGAAAGAAGAGATCAATCATGCTTTCTGAACTATGTATCTAGTTTAAAACATATCTTTAAAACCATGTAATGTAAGGTTCATATCCAATAAAAACATCATATTCATTCTATATCAAATTTATCAAATTTATTTTCATTTTGGATCATTTATCATGAGTAAAATTCTTTTTAATGAATATTAATTTAAAATACTTACATTTCCTATTCTCTGTCTCCTCCTTCTTCATAATATTTTGAATCATGACAATCATTGGTCAACATCTCCCCTTAGAGGATATATGTCCATGAAAACCTCCACAATATCACTATATCCCAAGGAATGGAATACTTTATCAAAGGAAAATATCCCTTGTTCAGTGCCTTATAAATTTATTGATCAATTTAAGGATGAGGATTCATGCCTTGTGAAGTGGTTGAATATTCTAACACCATTCTATATAGAAACATATTATTGCATATGATAAATGTTAGGGGAAACTGACTATGTAATATTCCATAATATAGTTATGATATACTCAAATATACAACCAAAATCATTATATTTAAATTTAAGGAAATGTATACATTAATTATGGGTGTTGTCATGATTTTTTTTAATTTTATTTATTTTCATTTCTAAATAATGTTATATAATTAAATTATTTTTTAAATAGAACTATTAATTATAAATCACAGTATGTAATGAATAATAATTTACTCTAAATTCATGTCCTGTAATCAGTAAAAATTTCTAAAATATCCAATGGGTTTATTAAATTTTTTGTTCTATTAAATGACATGTTTTTAAATCTTATTCCTAAGGATTCTACTAGACATTACCTAATAACAATAGTAACACCCTAGCTCTATTAACTCATATTTTGTTTTAAGATTATCATAATTGTACATAATACATATATTATAATAAATATGATCCAAAAATTTACTTTTATAATAATTTTAAATACATTATAAAACATTACATTTCCTTAAAAATATAAGATACATCAACTGAATACATGAAAATTTATTATTTCTCCTTATGAATCTGTAATTACATGTAGTAATCTTCATTTATTCCAGGTTAAATGGAATAAATATAAATTTGTGACCTAATATATTTAGAAAAGGGTAGTTTATAGTGAAATATATCATATATAATCATATATTCAAAAATATGATAATAACAAAAAAATTCCATAATAAATATAATGGTGATCATAATATATCCATGGATTATATAACAAAAATAAGTTCAAGGATAAGAATAAATGATCATGTAGTGATTGAATTAATAATGAAAAAAATTAAAAATATACTAGAAATTCCTTACTATAAGACATAATACGTAAATGGTTAAATATTTCACAAAATAATCAATATATTTTATCTCATGAAACCTAACAATGCATTAAAGGGAAATATAATTACGAGACCCACACATCATATAATAAGTTTAAGAAATCTATCATAAGAAGAGGATGGATAAAAATAAATATCATAATGTTCCATAAAGAATATCATAAATAATAATTTATAATTAATAAAAGGGTTTCGGTAAGAAATAACAGAAATATAGAATGTATAACATTTACTAGTTAGTAGAAAAATATATCTATCTTGTTGAATATCCCACAACCAACTTAGAAACAATAATATATTCACAATTTATTGAATAAAAATCTTATAAATCAAATGAAAAATTGGTTATTTTGAAAGTTATATTTTAATTTTTGGGTATATCAATAAGAAATTCTCATTGGGTTTAATAATTTTCAATGGTAAAATACCAAAGAAATGATAAAAAATCTTCCCTCATACCCACACTTCAAAATCTGGTTAAACACTTATATACATTATATAAATTAAATTAAATTTTCATTCAATGATATAAAAATGTATAAAAAATCCTTCATTTTTGTTTATAATGTTTTTATGATTCATCCAATGAATATCCATCATGAGTATCCAACCATATGTCCAGTTAGGTCCATTTTTTTGTGCATTAAGTGAAGATAAAGTAAATATGAAACCAAACCTTATTCGTGTAATTATACATAGTCTCATTTTATCTATATCCTAAACATATTTGTATAATCCAAATTGGAATGTAATTGTGAGTAAATTTCATAATCATTACTTTAAAAAAAGATGAGGAATTTTTAATATATTTATATTTATACATTCTGTTTCCACTAATGTTTGAGGTTTATAACAGATTATGAAGAATGTATAATGAAAAGGAATGGTGATATCTCATTTGGTAATATAAAAGAAAATTTACAAAATTGATGAATAATAATATTTCACATTAAAATGAAAATGAATTATTTAGGATTACACAAAACGATAAAAATGGGTAATAGACAATTACATTGATATAATAAAGGATTTTCTAAACCCTATAATTATAGGGAATAAGTAATATCTCATTATAAATATATAAAATATATAACAAAACAATTTAATTAAAGGTATAGAAGCACATGGAAGATACTTTTAAATTTTATTTTAAAAAATTGATTACATTTGAATTAGTAAATGGAGGATTAAGAACCCTTTCTTTGAAAGGTACCATCGTAAATCTTGATAATCACACCTTAGAATAGTAGAAACTCATTGGAGAGACTCTCAAGAGATAAAATAAAATAATAACCTTTTTAATAATTTTTGTGTGAATATAAATTTTAGGATATCTTGGTTTTTATTTTAATTTTTTTTTATTTTTATAACACAGTTCATGTAATGTAGGTTAATAAAAACAAAGAAGACCATTTTTTGTGATTTGGTTTTAGCCTAAGATATTTGACATATAAGGTGTGTTACATTTATTATCAATGTATAATAACCCAAATCCTTTATAAAATATTATTTTAGATGTTTACAGGATTTTTCTTCATAAAGAATTGTATTAAAAATTATAAAATATACTTTATATTTATGAAGATACTTTTTAGGAGTGGAAAATTAATTCTATTTCTTGAAAAAAAATTGAATAAAAGAAAATTTTCCCAAAAAATTTTATATTTCTCATTACATCATTTTTATGTGATTATGATGTCGTAATACTTAACATACAGTTATATTATATTTTACTTTTTACCCAAAAATTTGACTATCTTAGAAGATTTTCAAAACGTTATTTTTAGATAATTTTTATTTCTTCATTACTAATTTAAATACCTTTTATAAAAAATTCTCTATATATATGAAAATTAATTATTAAATAAAAAATCTTATTTATTTCATAATCATGAATTTATGAACAAAAAATTTAAAAAAGTTCATATTTTTATTTTTAGATGCATATGTGTAATTATATAGTTATTCATCGATCTATATATATTATTAATTATTAACTATATTATCACTATATTATTTTATGTTACTAGTTTAATATTTTATTATAAATGTAATTTTCTTGTCTTCTATTGTATTATGGTGTATTGCACCAATATAGTGAACTATTTTAATATGCGTTGCGATGCAATTTTTGTGATGAATTGATTATTTAATATAATAGAATCTTGAGTATTATAGAGGAATTGACCAATTGATTGGGGGGTGGGATGATGGGGTTATATAATTCTAAACCTGCCCATAACTTCATAATAAATCATTAATATGTATGTGATATGAAAAAGAAACATATATTAAGAATAAACATAAAATAAACCCATTAGAATGAAATGGGTTATATAATGAGGTCAAAAAAATTAGAGAAATAGTTTATAATGTAGGTACCAAAAATATTAATAGAATCTAACAAATTGAATGATAAAAGATGATAATAAATATATAATAAAATTTATAAAACATGAAGTAAAAAAATAAATGTGGAGTTACAATATAAGTAGAATTGAGAAAATGAGATGGAAAATGGAAAAACATCCCATTTATGACTCATCGTGTTTTACTTAAAGAAAAAATAGAAAAAGAAATGTAATTTCATGATTATTCTTCGAAAAATAATTGAAAATAAGAATAAATAACATAAATAAATCGTATATAAATGATAGTAAGGAGAAAAAAGAGAGATAGGGAGTGATATAAAAAATAATCCTAAAAACTAAATTTTGTGGGAAACAACCCATACCTCAAGTATTTGATTGCTTCAAATGAACCTAATATATATATATATATATATATATTATTCAATTAAAAATTATTGAATAATTTTTATTAACATTACAAATATTTATTTCAACTAGTTAATATAATATTTTTATCATTTATTAAATTTATATTGTTCATATCAACCATTTTATGGTTGTTATTTTCATATATCCAAAACTACATCGATATAGTGGTAATGTTAGAAGGATACTATTCAATGATTCTATTAACAAAACAAGTTACATGGAATAGTTTTTATGTAATTATTGATGTATATAAGTTTAATAGTTCATTTTTAAAAAAAAATTCTAAATAACTATGAGCTTCTTCATAAGATTTTTTTCTGTTTAAAATGACAATAATTATTTACTTTTAATATCATTATTATCATGCATTTTTTATCATTCCTATATCATAGAAATGTTTTTTTATTATTAATCTAATATAGAATAATTAAACATTTTTTATAATATATATGAATGAAATAATTGAAAAATAAGACATCATCATTCACTTAGGTGGTATAAAACTACAACGGTTGAATGCTGAATTTTTTCAATACTTGATAATAAGAGAAAAACTTATATATACTTTAGTTTTAAGAAAAAATATAAAATAATGAAACTAATATTTCATGAATACCTTTCATGATTAGTTTTATAATATAAAAGTTAATAGGATAATTTAACTGAAAAAATGATTTTTGGATCCCTTAGCTTGCACCTAGATTTATCTCATTTGGGCTTAAAATACAGTCTTATAAGGAGGTACTTTGGATAGAAAATAAAAATTTTAAAATTTATAATGATTTTTAGAGATATAAGTGGTAATATCATTGATAAATATAATATTTTTGAATGAGAGTAAAAACAAGTGGAGGAGGGGTGTTGGTATAGGGTATGGGGATGGGTATGTTTGAATAAAATATTGATTACTTTATTATTTATTCTCATGATTTTCAATTTTTATAATTATTAATTCATTTAAATATTTATCATTAAATAATATATATTTATTAAAACTTTTGACACTCTAAAAAATAAAATCTAACCTTTTCAATATTTTTTTTTCAAAGTATTGAATTGAAATTCGTTTTTCATTACAATAAAATACAACATTGGATTTGAAAATTGATTTATAGTTTTTAAATTATGTGTATTATTTTACAATTAATTATTTTACTAATTAAATACAATTTCAATATTGAAAATGGTTAAAAAAATATTTATTCTTATTTGAGACATCTTGATGTCATAAAAAGTGTTGTAATTGTAAAAAACTATATTTATTATTAGTAAACTAAAACATAAATTTTTCAAAAATTACTGAAAATTTTTCCAAGATAATTTCAATGAACTTATTCCTAAAATTATTTCTATTTTTTAAAATTAAAATTTTAAATATCACAAAATTTCTATTTATTAAAATCATATAATACATGGAAAAATAATTTTATCTCGAAAATACACTATTTTTTTTATATGACTGATTAATTTTTTGATTATTATTATTACATAATTATTATATTATTGATAATTAAATAAATTATATATTTTTTGTAAAAATATTTTTTGAATTATGTAATTTTAATAGTATAATTTTAATCTAAATTTTATTAGCCTACAAAATAAGTTAAAACATAACATATTAAAATGTAAAATTATTTATGATTTAGGTTTAAAATTCTAAAAAGTAATTAAATATATTTATAGAATTTATATTTTATTATTTTAATCATTATAAATATTAATTTTTTGTATTTTACTACTTTAATAAATTTTATTACTATTTAAATGGTCAGTTACTCTTCTAATAGTCAAATAATTATCCCAATAGATAGGTATTTACTACGATCCTAATTAATAACTATTATTTAATTCATTTATAATTTTATCAATTAATATTTAATTTTAATACATTTCACTAATAAAATTACAATCTTGTTTTTTAATTTTTTTTCTTTTCTTTTTATGGTGTTTTTCCCAAATGTGATATTTTTAGATGGCCAACACCTAATGAATTCTCATTTTTTCCTAATGTGATGTTTTTATAATCTCATTGTACAATTTTTACTTTTATTACATCCATTTATACTTCATATTTAATTTTTTATATTGATGAAATAAAATAGATTTTTTTTTCATTATGTCCTTCATGTGATATTTACTCTATAATATAGTTAAATATGGAACACATATTTTTATAAAATAAAATTTATCATATTTGAAAAGTCTAGGTCAGTACACACTATCCTTATATAAATTATTTTTTCTAAAAGAATAATTTTATGATACCAAAACCCATTTTGTGAATAAAATAGTACTTTTTTCTTTATAGTGATATAAAAATTAAATATGTTGTGAGTATCCATATCTCAAGTGGAATTTTATGGGTTTAGAGAAATAACCCTAAAAAATATTGTTTTTTAAAATATTAAACAAATGAGTTTAAAAAACTCATTCTCACATATTTTAATAAGATTCAGTCCTTAATAAATATTATTATTTTATTTGTTTTCAAACCATGTTAAAAAAAATCTTTATCTATAAACCATGTGTAAGAAACCATTATTTCATTTATTGAAATTGTTTAAAAATAATATTATTTTATATCATAGGATAATAATGAGATGATAAATACACATATTTGACGATATATAAATTCATCAAGATTGAAGGAATTATTTTAAATCATTTCTTTATAGGGGTAATTACTTACACATAATTTAAATGTATACTTAAGGCTTCCCCCATCAATTCATTCAAAACATTCAAACTATGTACATATTTATAATAATTTTTAACATATATTTTATATCATATATCCTAAAAATTAAATTAATTTATTTCTATTACCTTAATATATAATTTGATATCTCTATATATTTTCTTACTCCCCTTAATTAATTCCATCACATTTTATATGCAATGTCTAATAATTCAAAAATAGAATCATTACCACTCCTTCCGTATACCTCCTATAGGTTTCATTGACTCAATATAACTATTTTATCCTCTAATATATTTAGTATGCCTATGTATTATATATTAACCCTTTTATAATATCATTATAACACAAAATTTTTGGTTTACCATGTCAATATCAATTATCATTAATTTACTAATGATATCATGTATATTTTTATTGAACCCATCCATATTATAATTTAAATTTAATTTTAAGGATCTTTATACAAATTATCATAGAATAAATTTTGTAGATAAATCCATCCAAAAAGGAAACCCTAACATCTCTAATTCATTAATGTGCTCAAAAATATTAATCATTTGAGAAAAGACTCAGGCTACTATAGATATTTTTCATTTAAATAATTCTTTCAAATGTTCATAGCTCCCATATATATGTTATTCTTGATAGATAATGTTTAAGTTATCTACTTTTTTGAATGTTTTTATATTCTAAAGTATCTTGTGAATATTAGGATTCATGGACACATTCAGGAGATTGGATACATTTATTTAATCATTTTTATGATTCATGTAAGAATCTAGATCACTTATTGAACATTATCACTAGTTGGATGCTCAATAAGGGTTTACTATGATCAAAAAATATTTTCTTACAACTTATTAAATATTATTATATTTATTTATGAGTCCAACCTCTTTTTCCATTAAGATTATCATTTTCCAAGATTGATCTCGATGTTAATTTCTATGATGATGTTTCAATTTTATTTATAATTAAATATTATATCAAGTAAGTATCATGCTATATAATAATTTTATAAATAAATTAAAGAAATATAATCTTATTAAAATGAATACCCCTTTTATAATGTGTCATATATATTAGTGACATATGATCCATATTTCTTCAGGAATTGACCCAAATAAGATCATACCTTAATTCAAGGATAAATTTGGTAGATAATCTTGTACAACATATCACATATAACTCTTGAATAGTTGATTGGAAAACTCATTGGTAAAATATGTTAAATATATTATAGAAACTATATTACACACTAAACCTAGTATTATAAGGGTCACCATATAATTGTGGACCAAGGCTCATTCTAGATGCAGCAAATTATTCCAATTATAAAAAATTATATTCTTCTTAACATACGCAATATAATTCGTTGTATGACTGGGGGTTTTAAAAGGGTTATCTTTTGATGGAATACAAAATATAGTATTTTTAATTGGTTCTTTAATATTTCACTGTCTTTTCTCTAGAATTTCCAACATATATATAGAATTATAATTATATTTTTATATCATATACCTTCAAATTAATTAATAGGTGATTGTTTATAAGGATAAATTAACACTTAATAAATATAGGTAAAATAATAAGAAATTAAAATATAAGATTTACTATTTGTAAAACTAAAACAATGTATAATAAAAAATAAGAAGCATGTCGGGTACCTTAAACTGATGAATGGTTATTGCCACTATATTCTTTCATACACTTGATGTAAATCTATATGATGATACTAATATACTCCATCCTTCATGGTATGCCCATTATTTCAATCAATCATCAATAAATTGGTATAAAATATCCTTCACTCAACAATATATTAGTATCTCTCATTGTAAAGGAGGAAGATAAAGGGATGTTTCAAAATGGAATAATTGGATATAGTCATAGGTCAACATAGAAACCAATCTCAATGGTTTTATCCATTTTTTATAATCCTCAAGTAATTCCTAAGTCTTCTTACCGAGTTTAATCATATATTATGTAACCAATAAGTAAATGTAATGTAAGTTACAACTATTTATATTCTATGCCAATATAAATACCATAAATTTAATCCTATGAAATGTTTTTTTAATGATATCCAAAGTAGAAGATATCTGAACATAAACCTTTTAATATTTGATTACCTTGATGTATCAGTGTAAAAAATATTGAATCACATGAGAAGATTTATCCTTTATGTCTGACCCATGGAATAATCTATGAAAATATAATGAAGTGGATACAATATATCTATATAATAGGAAATTATTTACCCATAAGGCCGATAATATTCATTTAAATTTTGGCTATTTTTTTGGTAAAACATCTTATATCATCTTATATAATATGGGATAAATATTTCATAAATAATATGAATTTTATAAAACGCTATGATTTTTTTGAATTATTATTATTTAAAATAAATTAAATTTCATTGATAGCTTTTGTTACATAGAACACCAAGATTATCTTTCATTACATGTAACATTTAGTTTTTATAAGACCACAATATAATATTAATATAATTGTTTAGTCCTGACCTTTATTACCTACACATTAAACACAATGATATAAATACCAATAAATAATTTACAAATATAAATTTTAATGGATTAATATAAAGAAATAATATTTATAATAAAATACACAATATTCCGAAAATTCTTTATATTCTTCTAAAATACTACTTTCATAAAGTGTATGTCATATGATAATAATGAAAATTGAATGAAGAAGAGAAGGTGAGGATCCCATACTTGAGTGGGTGACACAAAATGATTGGGAGGATCTTCTTGAGATCATAATGGAACCATTGGAGGACTTTAGAGAGGCGAGGTAAGAGTAAGGACCTGATAAAAAAAATTAGTGAAGATAAATTAGATCTTGGAGGGTTTATAAAGGAAATTATTACGGATTTATTGAGTATTTCTCAAACACTGGTTTTGGAATCTATATAATTAAATAACCAAAAAAACAAACCATACCATGCTTTATCACTTGGATTATAAAAAATGGGAGTTATTTCAATTATTTTATAATTACAAAGGATGTACATAATAGAATAATACACATTTTTCTATTGAGGCGAGTAATACCCTTAATGAAATGATTTTAAATCTTAAAATATATTAATGGTTCTGGAGGATTCAAAAAGTATTTATAAAATTAATAAAATAAACATAAAATAAAATTATCTTAAATGGAAAACATATATTTGGTCATGGATACCTTTTATAGAATTTATTACATCACTTTAGGGATATTATGATGTCATAATACACATAGTATATTTATAAAGTAATTATTTTTTACCTAAAAATTTGACCATCTCTGAAAACTATGATAAATTTTCCATTGGATAATTTCAAAACATTGATTAAAAATATAAAATTAATCTTATATAAATAATTTTATAAATATGTGTTTTATAAATTTTAAAATAAATTTTATATTTATCAAGAAATGATGGGTTTTTTTTGATAATAATAGTTTTTCAACCCTTATATAAATTACATTTTACTTCATAAGATAAATTATATTTGATAAATATTATTTAAATTTTATATTCTATTAAAATATTATTTATTTAAAAAATATATTAATTCATCAAAATATATTCCATAACTGGTTTTTAATATTATCCAAAAATATTATTTGTGTTTTGTTGTAACAATATAAGAATCATTCGTAAAGTAAAAATAATAAGAAAAAATTATTTTCATTATTTTATAAACAATAATATATATAACCATGTTTATAGTGACTTTATACATATCCATTTAATACATAAAACACCATAAGGGTAAGGGGGCCCATGGGGTTTTAGCCGAGTGGTACCTACTGGTTGTACCCCTCGTTCTCCATGGGAACTGAACCAGGCTCAAGTCCCGCCAGACTCGGACACTGTGCATATTATGCACAGGGCGATTGAAATCCATTTTCCTAGTCGGGGAACATGCGGCACATTATGGGAATGGCGGGGCACCCTAGTGGGAGGCGATCATTACCCTTACACATGGTTTTTCCATGGGGTGTTAGCCGAGTGGTACCCGCTGGTTGTACCCTTCGCTCTTTGTGGGAACTGACCCGGGCTCGAGTCCCGCCTGACTCAGACACTATGCATATTATGCACAGGGCGATTCAAAACCATTTTCCTAGTCAGGGAATATGCGACATGCTCTGGGCATGGAGAGGCCCCCTATTGGGAGACGAGCGTTACCCTTACACACGTTTTCTTCCAACGAGCCTATACCCTAGTGGTACAGGCTCCTGCTTGTAATCCAAAAGACCCACAATCAAATCTGGGCAGGGGCGAGTTTCTGGGTATTGTAGCAGGGTACTATAGTAGTACTATAGCAGCGGTGGAACTATAGTAGTAGTGGCACTGTAGCGGTGGAGGGACTGTAGCAGGTACTGTAGCGGCGGATGGACTGTAGCAGCACAGGTACTGTAGCAGGACTGTTCACCGAGGGGTCCTTTGGGCTAAAAAATGGGCTTTCAAGACTTTTATTCAGGCCACCTTGCCTTGGGCCTTTGGGATATGTAATGGGTCTCCCTTTAACTAGTATAAAGAGGTATTTTCTTTAAATAATATTTTGAGGCTTTGGCCCCAACCTTTTTTAAAAAAACCTAAGGGTAAGGGGTAATACTATGAGACTTTCATGGGGTGGTTCATCGAACATAGTTTGGGTCATCATTTCAATGAGCATGAAATTATCCTATAAATATTTTCACTCATGCTTATATTTTTGGATGTCATCTTAGGATTGTTCATGGGAAAATCCTAATGATGTTATTTCTCTCAGAATCTCTAATAAATTGGATTTATTGGGTATAATCATACTGGTTGAGGTCATCACTTCCTTTGTCTGTGTCAATTAGATTTTTCAAAACCCTATATTAATAATAATCAACTTATCATTGTTTAGATGCAATATTATAAATGATAATGATATTTAATGGTATTTAAAATCGAATTGGTTATAATAAAGCAAAATAAGTGCATGTGTTTTCTACACCATATTACTTAATATGTCATTTAATTAAAACAAAAGGGGATTTTTATTTATAATAGTTCAGGTTGTTACATTAGTAACCTATTTTATAAACTTATTAATAACTATTACCATTTATAATCAACATTTATATTATATCTTTATATTTATATTAATTAGTTATTATCTATTTTAAATATTGGTCGTGAGTAATCATGATCATTTTGAACTTGTTTCATTATAACATTGTCATTATTTTTTATAATCCAAACGTTAATCATTATGATATCATTATACGGAATTGAATTAATTTTTAATAATAATTTATAAATATATAGTTTTATTCTATGGGCATTTTATCTACGCACCTTGAATTTGAAATTAGGGACAATCAGGTTTTTGTGAATTTTAGAAAATAAATGGAAGTCTCCTTGATAATGTGTTTAATATTATTGATACCATTATATATCCATAATAAAATATATATTTTATTATTTATAACAAATATTTTCTGTAATTATGTTCTCATAGTCATCAATGATGTTATTTTATATCATTTTTTAAGTAGGTAGTTAGACCAACCCAAACACAAACATGCCATAATTAATGGATGATTATGATTATGAAAGTGTTTTCATTTTTAGATTAAATCATTATTACAAAATCATAATGATTTTATTTATATACTATTAATTTTTTAAATTATATTTTAATATTGATTAATAAATAAGAGTTAAACTAGATGAAAACAAGATATTTACCTTTGTGGTGACGATAGTCCACACAACACATTGTTAACATTTTCATTTCTTGATGAATGAGATGGAAACATGTGGATTATACTTTTAAGTTTCATAATAGTAATTAAAATATATGTTTAATTTTATTTTTTTATATCATCTTTATAACTAGTGAAGAGAGGTGGTGGAGAAAATCATAAATCATCACTTCATGGCGGTGGTAGTCTGTATAATGCATCAATGAAATTTTTCATTTTTTATAATAGAAAAAGAGAATAATGGTTAATAGTTATTCCCTGATAATAATAATATTTAATATCAAAAAATATTTATGTCATTATATAGTAATTGCAAAAATTATATTTTGAAAATTAAGAATGAAAATAAAACAAGTTCAGAAAAAAAAAGTATCCACATTGTGGACTTCAGTTTCCCTTTAGAAGAATCCATGGAAATTAAGGTCTCTAGATAATTTCTTATGACCTGAGGATTAAGTTAATGGAATTTTATTATATTAGAATTAAAATTGTCAACTATTAAATAATAAATCTTTTTTAGGCTGGTATTGATGGGGTAGTGAGAGTCCTTATTTATCAATTGTGAGAATGAAATTTTGGAAATATTTCAATTTAATATAAAGAGATAACATGTTCTATAAGATTTATGAGGCTTTTTCTCTCATAATTAACCAAAAAATATAGCCAAACTTCATAAATATAGCCTCCCCATATACCAAAGGTTTTCAACTATCTATGAGGGTTGAATGGTCATACGATGGGGAACTATAATCTTTGGATCCATGCTACATACATTGGGATGTTAACAATAAAATAGTTGTAATGTAATTATTATAACATATAACCTAAAATTTTCTAAATAAATACATCTATACATAAGCTTATGATACTATAGGAATATTATAGATAATAAAAAACCAAGTAAAACATGTAAAATTCGGATGGATAAAAATAAAACAAATACCAAATGACCAAACTCTTATAAGTTTCTTAAGTACACTTTCAACCTTCAACTCCCATTCCAAGTCCTAGACCTTGATAAGTAACAATAAAAAATAAACAACCATAGTATTAACATGTTGCCAAGAGATCTGCACTGCTACCAAGAAGAATCCCGAATAGGGTGTGAGTAAAACTCAATAGACCCCCACCAACAACATCTAATGAAATCCCATTCATGAGTATAAAACATAACATTGTATAGTATATAAATAAAGAAATAAGTACTGTTGAGGTTAATGAGGTAATATAAATTTATTCATCCTTGGATGAACTATCTTTGATAATAGGAATAGTAATTTAGTCATAGGACCCATGATAATAATTTTAGTCATCCATGAACATGTATCCATGTGAATCAATGGAATGGGTTCAACCATTCCAAAATATTAGAACTAATAGAATCCAATTGTATGATCAATTTAATTCCACTTTCTAAAGGGGATATAACCAAGACCAAGGATACAAACCAAGGTAATCTCAAGATAGGATATATTAGAATCTAAAAAGACATTTCAAGGTATTCTATGTTCTAGGACATAAATCTAAATCATGGAATCTCCTCCTATGAATTCTAATATGTCTATAATTTAATATTTAATAATAAACATCAATCAAGAAATTAAAAAATATAAGACATTTATTAGATACAAGGAGTGATTACCCCTTCAAATTCTCATCGGTAAATCACGCTTCATCAATCGACATCACACTTTGAAATTGGAACAAGAATCCATGTCTTACCTATATAAAAACCCCACTATATCCATAAGGAGTCTCATTATTTTTACATGCACAAAGATAATAAATAAAAAAAGAATGACGTTAACCATATCGAGGTTTTTATTGAAATTAAACCAAAACCTTAGAGGTGTCCCCTATGTTTACCCATATGGTAATATATCATTTGATAAAGAAATTAACCTATTTCATTTAATGAGTACATAACATGGAATAAACTTGGGCTCTAGTATTTACTCATGACTCCCTATGTGCTTAAAGTTTTTTAGAAACCCAAGATATTCCCATGTTCTATCTAAGAGTTCCATTATATAAGTTACATCTCAAACACACCATATATAGTGGTTTCATTACTTGGAAAAAACATAAATTATGGATTAACTAAGTGTCAATCCAAACACAACTTATTAGTTATTTTGGTTTCCTAAAAAGGTATGTTTTTTATGGTAGATAATCCAAACCCACCCTAAGCAATGGTTTGAGTTGAGGTTTTCAACTTACAATGAATTAAGGGAGGAAAATAATACCCTAATTTTGGGTATTTGGTGAAAATTTTAAGGAATTATAAATTTAACCAGTAATACTCAGAATTAACATAGTGTGTCCCAATAAAACATTTTATAAATAATATGTCATTAAGGTAAAGCATATAGAAAACCTCCCTTATTCATATAAAGCTTCAATCATCTAGTATTAGCTACCAATTCAGCTCAAATTGACGGAAAACTATATAAAATAAAAACCCCATGTAAATATAGAATGAAACACTTTAATTAAATGAGGGGACTTGATAGTAAAAGAAACTAATAAAATAATAAACATGATTGGTATACTTACCATGAAATTGTTATTGAATGAAATTATGGCCAATTATTCCAAAAAATTGAGGAAAACCACAAAATGGAAGAGGATGGGGGAGAGGTTAATGTGGGAAGAGTTTCTTGGGGAACAAGAAAGAAAACTAGGGTGAATTCCATTTAATGGAAGTGGAGGGAAATTACATTTTTCCATTTTTAATGAGGTACATGGTTTGGCCACATGATATAACAAACTATGTGAACACACTATCTCAACACAACCCCATATGGCATGGTTAGGGATTACTCTTGATCAAACCAAACACCAAACATGAAAATAACTTTTCACATATTCATATAACTATATGGTTTTTAATCCCCTTGAATGGTTTAAGAAACATGTTTTCCTTAATAAAATTGCCACCTGGTTTTGGTTTAATTGTTAACACTAACCATGCACTAACTAGGGACATTGAGATATTTCCCATGTTACTGATATTTCAAATATTGATGATCTGATAGCCTATCTAGGAATTGAAGGTAACTTATTAGCCTCAGTACACATATTTAAACAACCATTTAAAAAGATATAACTCCTATAATTCAATTCAATATTTTATTATTAAAAATGAACCTTCCTCTAGTTTGAAAATTCAAACATTCCATTAAAACAAAACTTCTACAGAGACACAACATCATTTAATATTCCCACATTAGAACTTATATTCCCATGTAACAGTGGTGTACAACCAAAAACATCACCTGGCCTATTTAGGTTATCAAATTTTAGATCAAATGGCATAGTTATATTTTTTATCACAGATTCTCTTTCAAGGAATATCTAAGAACAAAGAAAGATATTACTGAAGCACATTCTGACACTCATATTTTTATCGAACACTATGATGATGTTCTATAGTTCTCTTCTAACTGAAGACACCCTTTTCATATTATGATTTAAAATACCATCCCATGGTGCTCCCTAAATTAGGTATTATCTTATATAGCTAATTATCAGTGATGATGCCTCTCTCTATCAAACTTTCTTATCTAATCACATTCGTGAATTTTCCTTTGATTGAAAATATTTCTAATAAGTATATGCAATGGGATTGGCACATCATATTCATTCTAAAGAGACATAAAAGAAATAGTAGTCTTACTCCCAAGACTAAAATAAAGAACATGAGTCTGGAATCCTCTGGCTGAACATACCTAAAAGGTTTAGACTTAACTACCAATGTGTTATCACTACCCAATCAGAATTACCATACCCCTCAAGGAACACCGTGAACATCTAATAACTCTACCCAAAAATCATAACCTACCCTTGGTAAAATTCTTTTATTGTAATATTAATCTAAGTACCCCTATAGTAGGTTATGTAAATTTTTAGTTAACCATTTGTAACTTAAGAAACATTCAAGTTACCCTATAATAGATTAATAATGCTTAAAGATTCCATTAATTATCATAATAAATCTTCTATTTACAATTGATATAATTAATAAATTTTTATTTTACCCTTTAATATAATAATAAAAAATCATGTTACCATTTATTAACTTAAGAAATATTAAATATAGCATTCATTAAATGAAAAAATTATAAATTTACCCAATAATAGATTAAAATTCCATCAAATTACACTTTAATAACAAAATAAATTTTTATATTAACTTATAGAAACATAATAATTCTTAAAGTTACCATTTCATACCTTAATATAACATGATATTACCTTTATATAACATAATAAATCTTTAGGTTATCCTTTAGTAAGGAAAAACAATAGTAGTAAGGTGACTGTTCATAAAAATCAAACCATGATTGAGTAGGAACTACCTAAAAATCATTATTGTGATCTAGAGGTAATTGTAATCATTCAAACAAAACCCCCAAAGTACACCACTAACTCATAGTGAAATTTAATGACTGTGTGTTCATCCAACCATTTTGGCATTTTATAGAATTTGAAGAATCAACACTTCACAAATCCATCACATATACCATGTCACATATGCACCATGATTCTGAATTTAACATCCAGACTTGGTCCAAACAAAACCTAAGTCACACACTCAACAACTTCCTTAAAGACTAGATAACAAAAATTACCTAAATCAATGGATTATATAATCCATTAAAAATATTCTTGAATGATCTTATATATCATTATTCCCTCTCAATTGAAGTAAACTCTTTCCATGTCTTGTGCAATGCCCCCCACCGTGGTATTTCCCTACTCATTTTTACTAAAAATTGAAACTTATCCCTTGGAGAACACTCCATTTACCACCAAACAGGGTTTGTAAATGTGGATAACATAGTTATACCAAGAAAAAACATAAAAATATAACTTACAATACATAGGATGCTTTCTCACAATGAGTGATCAACTCATGACTAATTTGTGTTGAACCACAAACCACATGATTTTACTATGATTACTTGAAATTTTAACCAAGATAGGATGTTTCATAGACACATGTGTGGTTGTTTTCTTAGGAAATGATCATGAAATTAATCATCATTGTACACTAAATAAAAAAATCTACTTTATATATATAGTTCTACAGTACTCAATACTTTTCATGGTCATCCCCCATGATTGAATAATAGATATTTATTTATTAACAAGTTAAGGCTATGGAGCTCAAAATGAAATTCATAACACCCATGTCACTCTACTCATATAATGAAATGTGAAGGTATCATTTAAGAGCTCAAGATTCTTTTCCAAATAGTCATGAACATACCCTACTCAAGGAGTTTCATGATCACATCACTAAAACATCATCGAGAATTGAATGATTAGAACCAAACCACACACAACTTTTCTACCAACACTTACACCAATGGACACCACATATGGAAACAAACGCTACCTCATTATTAAACTAATAAATCAGGTAAACCTATTTAAATTAATTCATAATACCAACATCACTACACATTCTAGGTATGAGATAGACTACAAAAAATACAAGTCTAGTGTCATGTTATCCTCCAAAACTATTAACTCAGCTGATGGATTATTTAGTCGTACAACACCAGAATTACATTAACTTAATTAACCAAACAAACAAATATGTCTATGGAACATTGGTCCCATTAAAAATAATAATCCACGATGCTCAAATCCCTAATTAGAATCAAAATACTATAGGACCACTTTCCTAGATGAGGTTTCTTTCCATAAACTATGATTCCTACACAATACTGAAAAACACATGGATATAACTTCTTACAACAAAAACTCAACTTAGGGATCGATATGTTCTTTATATTTCCAAGAGAACTACAAAAATTTGGTTAAAACATCACTTAGAATATGTAATTGACTCCAAAATAGGGTCATTCCTAAATGGTCAATAGGATTACTTTCATATCCTTTTTGGTCCAAAAAAACAAGAATGTTAATCGTGATTCATGGGAAACATCAATGCCCCCATCCAAGGTCTCTCTCAAAATGTTCTAAAACTAATTTATACAATAGGTTTTTTTCTCAAATTCTACTAAAATGTTTAATTTAAACCATCACACCAGTTTACATTCCACCATAATCATTACGCTAGCTGAGATAAATGAAATGTTAATTACTATTTATAGAGGAGATAATTGTATAATTATACTTGGAAGTGTATCTAGTAGGTTCCACAAATCATTATATAAAAACTATATATTAATTTTCATTAAACTATTTATTTATCTACAAGTTCTCGGATTTAATATTAGTTAATGATAAATAAAATCAAAAGATATAGATGAAAATTATCTTTTATATTTAACTATAATTTTAATTAATTGATTCTTTATAATAGTAGGGACATAAAACACAAAATGCTCATTAATCATTTTAAGAGAATTATTTTAGTATGAAACTTTCATACACATATAAGAATCATTATATGAGTGTATGTAGAAACTATAAATAATAATCACATTTGACATTAGTATACCCCAAGGGGTTATGTATTAGCACATGAAAATATAAATTCATCCTACGAGGTCCAAATCATGCCAACCTAGGTTTAATTATACTGATTTCCATTCCAAATTTATAGAGGCAGTGCTCGATAAATTCTAATTGGAATCCCATTTAAGTGAAAACCCTTAATAGTTAATTTTATAATGATTCTAACACACCCTTGGTGAGTTTATATTATAATAATAATATATAAAGACCAACATATGAGGTTAGAATTAAGTATATGAGGATCCAATTATATGGGTTGGCATTGAAAAGTTATAAAGGTACGAGGCTTTATATATATCTATTGAAAAACCATTTAACTAACATACAACACTTATCATTTGAATTTATTAAGAAGAATATTTCTAATTTTATTAGCCATTTCATAGTTTTTTATATTGTTATATAATTATAAGTTAATATTACAAGGCTCAGATCATGTATATAAGGATTTTATTAAGAGGGTATTAATTTCCATGTTATGGAGAAAATTTCACCCCTATGTTAAAGTTGGCCCCCCATTTAACTAAAATTGGTAAGAAATCAATTTTATTTTTTAAAATAAAAAAAATCCATTTACATTTAATGGTTCCAATAATTTTTAATCATTAAACAATTTAATGTCGTTTCTTTTCATTAATTTATTTCAGGCTGGTTAAATAGAATACCATCATCCAGCTATGAACAAAAACATAATTTATATTGATAAAGACACATTATTTATACAAATATATTTTATTTTTATAGTAATAAAGGCCATCACATAAGAAAGAATACATGTATATAATGTATGAAAAAACATAATAATGGTACAAAAAGGAATACTAATAGAAAATGAATCTTATGTTCTTTAAATTATGCATGAACATATGTCCTATATTTCTATAAAAATCCAAGATATAGATCCCATAAATCAGTAACCCAATGAATAAAGAGTATCCACTAAAGGTGAAATAACAATGAACTATAATAATAACAAAGAACATAAAAAACAGTCTCATTACTAGAAACATGATCTCCCCCACATGTTCGGGTTGGACATTCCTAGACATTAGCTAATTAACAAGTTATGACACATTTATAGTCTCTTTTATACCATATGAAAATTTTAAGAAAAAGGAAAAAAGATCTATGATAGCACATTGTGATGTCTTGGGATTACTTCAATCATAAATAACTCAACTTGAGGGCCATATGAACTCAAGTACGTCTCCCCATTCAATAGAGGATGTTGACTAGGAATAAGGGTCTAATTATAGTACTATGGGGAGACTATACCCTATGGATAAATACTAAATAAAATAAATAATAGATGAAATGTATTGATGAAATTTAATAATAATAATTGATAAAAAAAACAGTTCCTAATGAAAACATTGATACTTGAGTGTAAGATACTATATGCATAAGGTAGAAAATTCAAACATCATGTAAAAAATATAAACAGGGATATATGAAGATTAATAAATAAATATAATTAGACAAATTATATAATAATCCCATCTACACCCTCAACCTATAGCTCTTATGCCATTTCCAATCCCTTTATAAGTAAAAGTAAAGAAGCACTGACCATAATCCTAGCATATAACCAAAATATATACTTGGGTACCAAGAGGCACCCTAGAAAGGGTGTGAGTAAAAGTCAACAGGCCACGACCAATAGTGTCTATTACAATCCAATCCCTAAATATAAAAAATAATAGTGTGAAACATAGAAATAAGTAAAGCCGTAATTTAGAGGTGAACTAATACCACCTACTTCACCATGTTAAAGATTGTATCTAATAATAAGAATATTAATGTAGTAATTGGACCCATGGCTATAATTCATGGAATAGAAGGGCCAGTATCTAGATGAATCCATAGATAATGTTTGGTAATTCCCATGTATCAACACCAAGAAAATACATGGAGATGATCAAAGTAATTATATTTTCTAAAATGGATCTAACCAAGCCCAAGTAGAAAGTCCAAGGTAAAATTCGGATTGTCTAGATTTAAATCAAAAGAGATAATACAAGTTATTCCAACTATAAAGAAATTAAGATGAATTTCATGAGTTCATTCAAGAAATTCTAATACTTCTAGAAATTTTTGAAGCATCTTTAGTATCAGGATGAGAAATTCTTGATTTTAATTCATTGATTAGATCTAATATGGCTTTACCCATTTTCATTTTCATTAGTTAATCTTGTGGAATCCATTGATTTTAGACATATAATTAGAAACTATAATCCAATTACTATATGTGGTATTCCTCTCAATAAGCACAACTAGCCCCATTAATTTTACAAGCCTATGTTTGGGATATATAATAAAAAAAAGTTAATCATATATGAGATTTTTTTAAAAGTAAACCAAAAAATTGGAGGTGACTCCCAGTGATTCCCATTAGCTACTATATCATTTGATAAATTAATTAATCTATATCATTTATGTATTACATAAAAAGGAATGAATTTGGTATCTATAATTTACTCATGACACCATAGGTTCTTAAAATTGTTGAGTAACCCAGGACATCCCCATGGTTAATCTAAGAGTTCTATTATTTTAGTGACATGTAAAACACACACTAAGATTTGTATTCATTAATTTGGAGATGAATAAGTTGATACTTTACTAAGTTTCATGAAAAAAACCTGATGATGTGTTTTAGTTTACTAAAAAGGTATGTTTTTCTTGGTTGTTAATCCAAAATCACCCCATGGGGTGGCTCGAGTTGAGTTTTTTCAAGCTCCGATGGTGTAAGGGAAGACTATACAACAAATGTGTTTGGATTTAGGTGATAAATTAAATGAATTATAAATTTTATGGAAAAATATTAGAATTAACAACTTAAATTACAATACAACATTTTATAAATGAAAGTAATTTTGGGAAAATAATATAGACCACATACCTTAAGATATGTAAGCATCACTCCTCTAGTATTAATCATTAATTTAGCTTAGAACAATAAGAACAAGAAATAATAGATCACCTTGAAAATATGACACAACCCACACAAACTATTTCAAATAACTTGATAGAAAAATAAAATAATATATAAATAAATATAATGTATATACTTTCCCAGATTTGTTAATTTCTAGTGAAGACATTCAATTCAGCCAAGAAATAGAGGAAACCCACCCAAAGGAAGAGGAAGAGAGAGAGGAAGCACAAGAGGACCTACTGGGGGAATAAATAAGTAAAAAGGGGTATAAAAAATTAAATATGGAGGGTAACATCACTATTATGAATTTTTAATTAGTAACATGGTTTTCCAACATGTTTTGTTCAATTATGTTCCAACTATGTAGACTCATTATCCGAACACACACCCATCTCGTATGGTTATAGTACATGGTTTGTCAAACCCTATGCCAACAATATGGATCCCTATAAACATATAGAGTTAATTAAAGGATTTTATAATTACATGACATGGTTTAAAAAACATTTCCCTTTAGTAAATAATCATCATGGTTTGGGGTGCATGGTTAGCACAAATCATGTTCTAACTATGCACCTGAGGTTGTTTCTCCCAAAACATTGATTTCATTGCCTAAATCTCATGAGGATTATCTAGGAATCTAAGGAACGTATTAGTACTTAAGATGCATCCATAATAACTCTTTGAGTTACTCCAACTCTCATAATTCCCTTCATATGATCTGTTTTAAAAACATCAGTTCCTTTAGATTGAAAATTCATACTCTCCCTCAAAATTAAACACCCATACGGACATAAGATCTTACAGTTTACATATTAATAAGACTAAAAAATGAAAATAATAGATTTTATTATGATATAAGGTCATTAATAACTAATTAATTATTTTTTAAAAATGTTTTAAACACATTTGAAGTCATTTTCATGTAGAATTTTCACTTTTACCTTTTTTTACTGTGGTATCTAATTTTTTCAAAATAAATTTACATTTAGTGATGAAAAATAAAATGGTCCTTATTATATAATTTGATCTTATTTTAGTTCTATATGAAATCAAATTTATCTTATAATATTTGTATTTGTAATAAAATTTAATTATATCCTTACCACATGTAACACACAAAAACTTATTTTTAGAAACAACGTATTTTTACTACTAATTTTTTTACATATGATAAAATTATAAATGTATTTAATTTTTTTGATATAAAGTGTTTTTAATATGAAATATAAAATTAATTTTTCTTTAAAATAAATTCAAAAAATATGTTTACCAAATATAATATTTAATTATGAGAAAATACCACAAAAAATTCTATATTAGAATGTATTAAAAAATTTATTAAAAGGATAAAAATAGGATTTCTAAATTCATAATAGTTTTTTTAATGTATATTTCATAGCCTTAAATACATAATTTATTATTATATTAAGTTATACATACAACTTGATAATATCATAAAACCTACAATTTTAAGGAAAAGTGTACTTTTAACCATTCACCTAAAAATAAATTATTTTTAAAAATTTAAAAAATTTATTGGACCATAAGAGATTTTCATCCACCCTCTCTAGTTTTAATAATCAAAAATCATTTCAAATCTTATTAATCATGTCTGATTATTTCAATCATTTTTATTTAAGTTTCAATATGTGTAATTATGATTATCTATGATCACATATAAATTTAACTCATTCTGATAACATTTATATTGTAAGATAGTCCAAATAGAAATATTTCCTATGTACGAGAAGCTGAAAATGATAGACAATTAAGTCACTGATGCTGATATAATATTCCTGACTCACCAATGTCGACAGCACAACGGACTCACTGATACCAATAGATTGAATGTCTCTTTGATTGTTCAGATGAGTCATTGAAAGTTCAATTATCTCACCGATAGAAGGACTGGACTACCAAATCATGGTGCTATAGATGCGTGGGGATACCGATGCATGGTGCTACCAATGCAAGGACTTGTTGATGCATTGACATACTGACATAAAGATACATCAATATAATGATACACTGATACAGATATAACGACTCACCTATGGAATGAGTCACCGATTTTTGTTCACCAAAAAAGGAGTCACTGATAGACTATTTAAATTTCCTTTTATTTAATATTATTTATAATGATCAGATTTTGAGTGTTTTAATATGACTGATTAATTTAATGCTTTTTGCATACATCAATAATGAGGATGTCAGAAGTACAAGGCACAACACCTACATCAAACATGCACATTGTCAGGCTGTAAAATATAAAGGAGGAAATCTCTCAAGATGAAAACACACATATACAAAGTTATGTATAGGAAAAGTATTAGATCCACATGAGAAACATAAAAAAAGGAAGAACGCATGAGGAAATCTTCATTTCTACTTTTCGTGAACCAAAGAACTTTTGTCCACCAAATTCCAACATCTCAACAACATTCATTTAATCCTATGTAGAAATATATCTCATCTTCCTAGAAGACCGAACACATTTCTCCACCACACTCTGTTTTAGTGTTTGATTCTAGAAGAGGACTCTAGTATCAACTCTGATATATCAAAGAGTCCAAATCTAAACTACATAACACATATATCCTTTTAAACTCTATCTAATATTTTTTGCTCTACTTTGTGCCTTTTTTTTACATTTTAAAATAGTGTTTGTATCTTCCTATAAAATGAAAATTGTCTCCTCCACTAAATAGAAGGATACTAGATATCCTCACAAAAATATATTTTTACACTTGTTTATCCCACATAGAAATATGGTAGAGGTCCAGTGTGACCTTGTTGTATTTTTTCCCATTTTTTACATTGGTAGGGGTCAGGTGACCTGGAATATTATAAACTGTTGTGTAAACCCCAATCTAGGGTGTGGATAAAAACATTTATTTATATAGACATCATGGTGGTAGGTGATTACTAAGTAGAGAGTACTAAGTCGTGTCTTGGGACTGAACCTCTTTTTTTATATCTACATTTTTTTCGAAATTTAGTTTTCTCTCATTTTACCTATATTTCATAAAACTAAATTTCACTTTAATATTTATTCTTGGATAGTGTTTTTAACTATTTTGGATTATTATATTATTTTCAAAAGTTGTAAAAATATCTAATATTATTACAACAGAGAAATAATCAATCTTCGGAGAAATTAGTTGAACATTCAAACTATTATAAATTCACTACTTTGATTAATATGTCTATTGAGTTTTAAGTTATGGTAATATTTTAAATAATCTTTTTAAAATAAATTTTTATAGTAACTCAATTCAACCCCACCCCTATTAAGTATCATACTCTGAACAACATTTGGTATCAAAAGAAAATTCATTGAAATATTTTTCAAATTTTTTTAACAGTGATTTAGTTTTGTTTTAAAGATCTCAAAGTTTCCTTTACTTCTAAATTTTTAACTATTTAAAAATATTTTATTTAGTATGGATAATAGATTAAAAAGTGATTCTATAAACATACCTCTCTAATTTATTTGAACAGACTATGCACAGTGGAATATTAAGATGAAAATGCATTTAGAAAGTATGGGTTTTGATATTTAAAAAGTTATAGAAGATAAATATCAAATAATAATGACTACTAGGAATATGTGGAGTGATTCCACAATGACTCTGTATAATAACAATTGAAAATATATTAATTCTCTATTTTTTGAAATAGAGATTAATAATTTAATAGAATATGTACTTGTGCAAATACCTATGAAATTTGGGACACTTTAGCTATTTCACATGAAAGAACTTCTAATATTAAATAAATATGACTTAACACTTATACTATTAAGTATGATATTTATAAGATGAACCATAATGAGGCTATTTCTGACATGTCTCTTAGGTTTAATGAAATTATTAACACCATGATCTCTCTAGGAAGAGTTATTAAAGCCTAGGAGAAAATCATGAGAATACATAGATTCTTACAAGATAGATGGAGAGGTACTTTTAAATCAATAAGATAATCATGTGACCTCAACACTTTTCCAGTGAAGGAGATGATAAGAAAGTTAATGATGTATGAGGAAGAACTAAAATTAAAGAAATAAGAGGTTGATGAACCAAGAATATAATCTATTATATTCAAATATACAACTTCCAAACATAATGAAAATGATAAGGTACAAACTCAAAGTGAAATTTCAAGTGATGAAAAATCGTTAATAGATAGTGATGAGGAGATGGATGAGATAGACATAATTTTTAATAAATTCAACAGGAAGAAGAAAATTTTCAAATATAATAGCTACAAATGTAAATATAACAATAAGTGACACTGAAAAAAGGACTGTAAAAGAGGTGATACCTCAAATGAGATAATCTTGTATAAGTTCAAACGAAAGGGAAATTTGAAGGATGACTATCCCAAAATAAATTATAAAAAGAAGTATAAGGACAGAGACAGGAAACACAAGTAGGTAATGAAGGAAACATGGAGTGATTATAAGAACATCTCAAGTGACTCATAATCCTCTCATGATTAAAAGTATAATAAGGAAAATATGTGTTTTATAAAAAACATATCTAAGGTAACATTAATCCCTCCTGAACATAATAGTTACTATTCTAGAGTTGAAAGTGATTATGAAAACATGACCAATGAGTAAATTTTTGAATATTTAAACATGTTAGAGGAAACTTTTAATGAACTAAAAGATAAATAAAAATATTTATATAAACAATAAACTTTTACTTCCACTGTTAAATCTAAAATTTCTGTAGAAAAAGAGAAAAATGCTCAACTGCTTAAGGAAAACAATGAGCATCAATTTACAAATGAGAAATTAAAAAGGATTTATAAAATTTTACCAATGATAAATATATATTAGTTCAAATTATTGGTAAAAAAAATTCACCCAAATACACTAGTGTTGTTGGAAACCATCTTGGTAAAATATTTTTTTTAAAACCAATTTTGTATCTAAAATTGTAAAATACGGTTTTATTCCTAGTTCTAGAAAATTTTCAACAAGCTCCAGCCATGAAACATCTTCTTCTACTTCATTTTTTTCTGGACCAAATAAATTATACTTCACAAATACATTACATGATGCTTATAGTAATCCGATGAAGCAAGTATGGGCTCCAAAATCAATTATTAATAATTTTATATGACCCTAACAAATCTGGGTATGAAAATCTTTGCTTGTGTAATCTGTCTTTTTAAGAATGTTGTTTGAATAGCTCATGTAAAATCTTGTGGTACTTTGATAGTGGATGTTCAAGACACATGATTTTTGATTACTCATGCTTCAAGAACATGATAACTATTTATGGTGGGAATTTCACATTTAGTGACAATGATAAAGTAAAAAACACTGGTCATGTCCATATTGGTAACTCTAACTCAGTTTTAATTTCTAAAGTATTCTTTTTGATGGATTAAAATAAAAAATACAAAGTATCTTTCAGTAATGTGATGATGTTTTGAATGTTAAATTTCAGGATGATGGTTGAAATTTTTTTAATTCTAAAAATGAGTAAGTATTTTCTGATTTTGGAAATGAAAATCATTATGCGATTGATTTAGATTCTTTAATTTCACAAAATGTTTCTTGTTTGATTGATTTTTATAAATAGTCTTGGATTTAACATATAATATTAAGTCACTACAATATACAGTCACATTTAAAGATTACTATAAAAGGCTTAGTTAAGGATCTACCCAAAATTGAGTTTCTAAATGAAATTTTTTTTAATCCTTGTCAATAGGGTAAACAACACAAAATCCCTTTCAAAACAAAGAAAGAAGTTTCAACTTATTGACCTCTGATTTAGTTCACATGGACTTGTTTGGAACATCTATTGTTTCAAGTCAATGTGAGAATCATTATATCTACGTTCTTGTAGATGACTGTTATATATATACTTAAACCTTCTTCTTGGATATCAAAAGTGAACCTTGAACTAATTTTACCATGTATGATAGGATTGTATAAAATCATAGTGGTATTATAATTAAAGCATAAGAAGTGATTAGGGTCATGAGTTTGAGAACCAATAGTCTAAATCATTTTACTTACAAAATGGATATAGTCATAACTTCTCTACTCCTAGGACAATCCAACAAAATGGAGTTGTATAAAGAAGATATAGTACCCTGCAAAAAATTTCTAGATTCATGATTAGTGATTATGACCTACCTATATACTTTTTGAATGAAGCTATCAATACCACATTCTATATAATTAATAAAGTATTTATTAGACCTACCCTTAAAGATAAATCTTTATGAGTTGTCTAATAATAGAAAACCCAAGGTTAACTGCATAAATTATTTTTTCAAAGTTTATATTCTTAACATTAACGATAATCTGGACAAATTTTCCTACACGAGTGATAAATTAATTTTCCTAGGTTATTCAATTTCTATTAAATCTTATAGAGTCTTCCAAAAGAGAACCCAATGTGTGGATGAATCTGTACATGTCATGTTTGATGAGACAGATCCACATTAGCCGAAGACCTCTACAGAAAATCTTGAGGATTATATGTCAAATTTGGACATCAATACTAAATCTTTTGACCATCTTATTAAGGAATCTCTTAAAACTTCTAGTTCTATAAATTCTCTAAACTCTAGTCATGATGATCCTGAACCTGTAAAAGAACCTGATGTGACTAGACCTTCTTTTTCTAGACCTTTTAGAACTCTCATGAACCATCCTTTATATGCTATATTTGGAGATTTAGAAAAATTAACTCTTACTGTATCTTCTCTCAGAAGTCAGGTTGAATATCAAGCTTTCTTGTCACAACATGAACCTAAGAACATCAATTATGCTTTCACTGTTGAATTTTGTCTGATGTTTATACAAGATGAGTTAAATAAGTGTTAAATAAAAAATGTATAGAAACTTATAGATAGACCCAAATACACCATGACTATAGGCAAAAAATGGGTGTTTAAGAATAAAGTAAATTAATCTGGTAATATATTTAGCCCAAGGTTATAATCAAAAAGAAGGGATTGACTATGAGAAATAATTTTCACTAGTAGCAAGAGTTGAGGCCATTAGAATCCTACTTGCCTGTTTATCACATCTAGATTTCAAACATTATCAAATGGATGTTAAGAGTGAATTATTAAATGATTATATAATTGAGGATATTTTTGTTGAACAACCCCCTCGTTTTACAAATCTCCACTTTCAAAATCATGTTTTTATGTTAATTAAATATTTATATGGTTTAAATAAAGCTCTGAGATCTTAGTATGATAAGCTCAACACTTTTATTATTTCTATAGGTTTTACAAAAGGTATTACCGATCACACCCTTTTTATAAAACGAATTTCCCAAGATATTTTAGTAGTAAAAATATATATAGATGATATTATTTTTGGATCCTCTAAAAATTATTTATGTGTTCATTTTCCAAATATGATGAAAAGTGAATTTGAGATGAGTTTGATGGGGGAACTCAGAATCTTTCTTGGATTTCTACTATTTCAAAATAAATAAGTTATTGTTTGGAATCAAAGTAAATATACTAAGGATCTTTTAAAAAGATTTTTCTTTGAGAGAAATTAGAGTAGTGACACTCCAATGAGTAACATTTGTAATTTGGACCTTGATAAATATGGTAAAGATATTAGTCAAACCATTTATAGAGTAATTATTGACAGTTTACTCTACTTAACTACAAGTAGTCCATATATCATATTTAGTGTGGGTATGTGTGCACGTTTTCAAGAAAACCCAAAATAATATCATTTAAATGCAATCGAAATGAATTTTAAGTACATAAAATATACTAACAATTTAGGATTGTTCTATACTAGAGGAAAAGTTTTTGATTTGGTGAGTCATTCAGATGTTGAATTTGGTGGTTGTATGTTAGAGAAGGAGCACCTCTAGAACATGTCACTTTTTGGGCTAGCCCTTAGTTTTGTGGTGTAGTGAGAAACAAAATTATATTTCATTATCTACTGTTGAAGATGAATATGTAGTTTTTAGTAGTTGGTGTGCACACATCTTGTGGATGAAACACACATTACTAGACTATGGATATAAATTAATACATGTCCTTATATATTTTGATAACAAAGATTCTATTAATATTTCTAAGAATAATGTTTCACATTCTAGGAAAAAACACATTGATGTAAGACATCCCTTTTTGAGAGACCATTATCAAAAAGGTGATAAAACATTATATTTCATTGGCACTAAATATCAGCTTTTCAACATTTTAACTAATCCATTAAACACTAAAAGAATGAATTACATCAAACATTAGTTAAAAATTATCAATCAATAAGACCTTATGTTGATATTCCTTTGATAATTTTAAGTGAAGTTTTCAAACTAACATAAGAAAAGTTAAACAGATAGTGTCCTTCCGACACTGATAGTATGAAGATAATAATATCGTGCTAACAATGACACTATATCATGCTGACATAATTGTTATGCCGACACTGATACCTTGTCATTCTTATAATGTTAGTGTTATGAAAAATCTATCGTGCTGACACCTATAACACACTATTTTTTATCCATTTTATGTTTTTACCAAAATAATGTCATTTCATTTAGTTTGTTGAACCCGGTTCATGATTTTTTATCTAATCCCTAAATGATATAAATTCGAGTTAATCCACTCTACTCCTTTTCCCTTACACTCACTCAGTCATTTCTCTCTCTCTACCCTTAACCTTTCACCTCCCCACCTTCAAACCAAACTGTTGGAATGGTGCATGTGAAGCGAGCTCTTGAAGGTGGTTCGTGCGACGAGTCACATGTTGCTAATAAACTTAAATGGGAATCATGAAAATATTCTATACCTTTGAATCCTACTCTGGGGAAACATGTATTGAATTTAGAAAAGGAGTTTATTGTAGAATGAATATTGGAAAGAAAGTATTTGCTACTCAGGGTGTTATATGATCAAGGATGGCTTTAGTGGTTCTCAAATAATGAAAGTATCTATTACCCAATGTTAGTACATGAATTTTATTTAAATACTGCGTTTCTATTATAGAGTAGCGATCATTTCTAGATTAAGTCAATAGTAAAAGCAAAGAGTTTTTCTTTCTCATCAAGGTAGTGGGTAGAGTGTCTTAAGGTGCCTCATGTGAGAGTGTTTGATTACTACTAGGGTATCTATCTACTTCACAGTGATATTTTCATCATTGAGATTTCTCTGAAGGAGAATACTGAAAATGACAAGCACAAGAGACCTATTACTACCGAATTAGATGGGGAGTGCATAATTATGTTCATATTAACTTATCACCCAATCTATCCCAGGAATGGGGACCTTGCTTCATTAAAATATCAACATGTATAGTTGGTGTACCTACTAAAGAAAGCAATTAAGTTAAACCTATGTAGATATATTATGGTTCATATCAGTGAGATGATTAAGCCTTCTTGAAATACCAACTCTTTGTTTTATCCTAGGATGATCTTATCCATGTTGAAAGAGAAGGGGTGTGTTAATGATGCTTATGATATTGTTTCTGAGTGTAGTGGAATATTTCTATGCAAAGAAATTTGTAAAAGGGTGAATTTAATTAGAATCCATGGAAGAAAGAATGGGTTGGGGATGAGGAGAACTTATATGAGAAGTTTAACTCAGTGAAGCACCCTATTTGCTATGGAATATGGTGAATCCCGGCCATGGACCAGATGCTCAAGTTGTTTACTCTTCAGATGAGGAAGAAGAGCCTACCACACCAGTCTGAGATCAATGATCACATATCGATGATAGGAGCGATCCTAACACCATAATAGCACCAAAATGTTTTTCTTTTGGACCTCCAAGTCCACCTATTTATTTACCCTCATATGAACCCACTATGATCACTAATTAACATGAGGAGACAGATGTATCAGGCATTGTAGAGTATGTTAGAATGTATGGTAGCTATAAAGATGAATCAGAAGTAGAAGAAGAAGATAAGGGAGAAGAATAATCTATCAGTGATGAAAGTAACAGTGATAGTGAATGTGGTTTTGTTTCAGGCAGTGAAAGAGGAGATGATGAGAATTCTAATGGAAGTGGCAGTGAAGGTCATTCCACTAGACTTGACGATGCTGATGAAGGCAATGGTGAAAGTATTAAAAGTGATGGTAACCATCATATGGATGTTCAAGGTGGAGATGTAGAGATGGTTAATTCTTTGGTTCAGAATGTAGTTTTATAACTGTCTTTTGTATTTATTAAAGAAAGAAGAGTAGTTGAAACTCAAAGAGAAGTTAAGATCAAGTGATCCATGTACCTCAGATAATTTATGAAAGAAATATATCTCATTTTAAGGGATATGAAAACAGTGAGGAGAGAAAAAATTAAGGGTGATATTCAAAATAGAGTAGCTCAAGTTGAGGAGGAGCCTCAAGCTGGAAGAGTGACAGTTAACACAATCTCTCTTTTGGAACCCTTTGTGTTATCTGAATGGAAAAGGCATCCAAGGTATGTTTTCCTTGACTTAGGTTATTCTAACTCTGATGATGAGGAATGTGTAACATTTCCAAAATGGCCACTGGTTAAAGAGAATTATCTTGTTGAGAAACCTTAAGCAGTGGCATCTACCTCAGTCCCCAATCCTTCTGTTGTTTCAGTTCCTAGTGACTATGTCACTAGATTAGATTTTGAGAAGTTAAAGGATAAAATCTATTTAGCTGTGAGAGTATCAGTTCAATCATAGATGTTAGATGGTATTAAACTAGCTAGAATAAAAATCACTCAGCTAAGTAATGAATTACACTCTCTCAAAACTTCAATTGAATAGATGAAGCGGTCTGTGAAAGGTGATCCTATTCTAGTTTAGATAGATGGAGTGAATGAGGATGATGTAGTTAATGTTTCATAGAATTTTATATCCAAGATTTAACCAAACTTAATCACAATGGCTGATTTTTTTTCAAATACCACCAAGTAGAGAAAATAAATGAGTGGGCTTGTATCTACAATAAATCATCTGATCTCTAAGTATAAAGGCTATCTGGAGATAGTTCTTAAATACCTTAAGGACCACACCTCAACACCTACTATTACTTCGACCTCTGCTCAGAAATCTTCAGCCTTTGATATTGAGGTAGATAGAAATGTTGTTAAGGAAGATCTTTAAGCTCTGTTTGATGCTTCTGGATTGAACAACCTTGCAAAAATTGATAAGAATAGTGACTATGTTCATGATATGATCAGGATTTATTCCAAGAGTGTTGAGACTCCCAATGGTTAGATTATAAATAAGGTGGATTATTATGTCATGAAGATTATTAACAAGAATCACATGATAACCCTTTTTAAATATTTGACAGATAATTTGACATTGGCTCTAGTGAAAAATGATTTTAAGGATCATGTTCAAAAATTGAAGGAATTCATACCTCTTCTTGAAACATTCATGGAGAATAAAGATTACTTGGAGAAATATATGAAATATAGTTTAGTAATAATTGAGGATTTGATCATGATTTTGAAGCCATACATTCAAGGGTAGAGTGAAGAAATTGTGGTTCTTGCTACTACACCTATTGGACATGTCGGATTAGTGCCTCCACCTCAGATAGCAGTTGCTCAGGATTTCAGTTAGATTCGACCAGTTATTATAGAGCAGACTCAACCTTGTGTTTTTTCACAACACAAACCTATCCTTGCACCAACTATTCAATAAGGAGTCATCCTACCTCCTATGAAGATTTATTTAGACTCTACTACCTCTTAGCCTCCACCTTCTCCTGAACCTTCAATTGATCCCTAAAAGAAAGTGAAATCGCCTATTGACCCTAATAAGTAGGGTAGATGATTTTTTTGATAGGGATGATTCCTTGTACTTTTTTTTCTTTCAATGACTATGGTAATACCTTTTACTTCAATGTTTAATGGTATTTAGCGCTCTTACCTTTAATTTATTTGTGTTACATATATTATTCTCGGATACATCTTATTCCATTGATATTTTTTCCTTCTAAATTATTCCTTTGATTCCATTTCATTATTTATTTTATCCTTTGATACCTTTGAACATTTTGATAATCCAAAAAGGGGGAGAATAGTTTGTTATTATCCTTATCTATTTTACCTTTAATACCACTGTTATACAATTTATTTTCATTACCTATGATTTCATATGGGAAGAAAATGCAATAGTCTTTGACACCATTATTTTTATTTCCTTTGACAACATTACTATGTATTTTCCCTCTGAACCTTATCAATATGTTAATAAAATTCATCAGTAATGGGAGATGATAAGTAGAATGATTATATTACACATCAAATGATTTACTTCATAACGCCATGATTTGTGAACATTAAAAAGAGGGTGATTGTTGGATTGTAGGATATTGTTGGCCACCCTCTTTGTTTTTAATAATCACAAATCATGTCAAATATTATTGATCATGTATAATAATTTCAATAATGTTTATTTAAGTTTCAATATGTGTAATTATGATTATCTATGATTACATAAAAGTTTTAACAAATTATGATAATATTTATGTTGTAGAATAGTCCAAACAAAAATATTTCCTAAGTATGAGAAGCTGACACCGATAGAAAATTGAGTCACTGATGCCAACAAAATAAGTCTAACTCGTTGGTGTCGACAGCACAAAGGAATCACCAATACCAAAAAACAGAATGTCTCACTGATAGTTCAAATGATTTGCAGATAGTTTAATTTTCTCACTGATAGTTCAAACTAGTTACTGATAATTGAATTTTCTCACTGATAGTAGGACTGACCTACTGATGCATGGTGCTACCGACACATGGTGCTACTGACGCATGACGCTATTAACACAAGGACTCACTGATGGACAGACAGATCGACGGAAGGAGACATTGATAGAATGAGACACTGATGGACGAGCAGACCAACTGAAGGAGACACTGATAGAATGAGACACCAATAGAATGAGACCCTGATTGAATGAGATACTGATATCGATAGAAGGAATCACCGATGGAATGAGTCACCGAAACTCTGTTCACTAAAAAATAAGTCACTGATAAACTATTTAAATTTTATTTTATTTAATATTATTTCTAACAACCACATTTTGAGTGTTATAATGTGACTGATTAATTTAATTCTTTTTGCAGGCATCTTTAAAGAGGATATCAGAAGTACAATGTACGACACCTACCTCAAACATCCACATTATCAGGATGAATAATATAAAAGAGGAAATATTTCAAGCTAAAAACACACATATAGAAAGATACACTTAGACATAGTAGAATATCCCCGTGAGTAACATATTGAGAGGAAGAACACACAAAGAACTCTTCATTCTTACTTGCTGTAAACCATAGATCTGTTTTCCAGAAAAGTCCCAATATCTCTACAACATTAAACTGAAACTAAGGAGAAGAACATCTCATCTTCCTAGAAGATAGAACACAGTGCTCCATGACACTATGTTTCTGTGTTTACTTCAAGAATAGGACAGCATATTCAACTTTGATACATCAAAGAGTCCAGAGATGAACTTTATAACACACATATCCTTCTAATCCCTATCTAATATTTATTACTCTGTCGTGTTCCTTTTCATTACATTTTGGAGTAGTTTGCGCATCTATCTATAAAACACACATTGTCTTCTGCACTGAACTAAAGGATACTAGATATCCTAACCCAACTATATTTTTACACTTGTTTAACCCACGTAGAACTGTGGTACTGTTCCTGTGTGACTTGGTTGTATTTCTGTTCCCACGTAGAATAGTTGTTGAGGTGAGGTGACCAAGACAATTATCAAGTATTGTGTAAACCCTAATCTAGGGTGTGGATCAAAACCCTTATCTATATAGATTTCTTGGTGGTAGGTGATCACCAAGTAGAGAGGTATAAATCATGGCTTAAGACTGAACCTCTTGTTTTATATTTGTTGTGTTTTCAAATTTAGTTTTCTCTATATTTACCTGATTTTCAAAAAGAAATGAATTTAACTTTGATAATTAGTCTTGGCTACTGTTTATATCTATTTTGGCTTATTAGATTAGTTTCAAAATTTGAATCAATAACTCATATTGTTACAACTGAGAAATAATCATTCTTTTGTGAAATTATTTAACCAGTTAGACTATTATAAATTCACTACATTGATTAACTATCATGTTATGTTTTAAATTGGGGGAATCATTTAAATAAAAATTTTAATTGAAAATTTTATAAGAACTCAATTCACCCCCTCTTGAGTGTCATACTCTGACCAAAAAATGAACCTTAGGATAATATTTATTTTTAGGATTCAAAAAATAATTTAATTTTATAAAATTCAAATGATAAAATTTATAAATATATCCTTTAATTGAAAATCGAAATATAACAAAAAATTACTTGTATTTAAAATTTAAGTTTGAAAACATTATGTTTTATTAATATTATTTCATATAAATTAGAAATTTTAATAGTATTAATATATTATTAAATATATTATAATATTATGTATTATTAAAATAATCAATTAATATTGTTCAATTTAATTTAGATTTTATTTATTCCGTTATTTAAGACAAAATAATTTAATCATATTAATTATTTATCCATAAAATGTAATATTTTTTAATTGACCACTAAAACTTTTTTTAGAAAAGGTTTTAATCATGTTATAATTTCGTAATAAATATCATCTAATATGTAGTGGCACATTTTCGATCCCTGATGTGTGTTGAGTAGCTTATTGAACAAATTATTATTTTTTTATTAAAATTTAACAAAAGAGTGGGGTGTTATATCCACCATAACACTTTTGGTGTATTCATTAAATTTTGGTATAATCACTATATAAAAAATAATCATTCGATAAAAACTATTTAATCCCTTGGGACATTATATAGAAGATAATAACTTTGAATTACATAATCTATAATTATAAAAAAAGTGCATCCTTCAGTAAAACCACTACGGTAAAAAAGGCATTTAGCAGTGGTTTTTTTTCTGTTTCGCGGAGGTTTAAACCGCTCCTAAATCGATTGGCGGCGGTTTTGAAAAACCGCTGCTAAATCATGCGTCGGGAAACTATTCGCGGCGGTTTTCAAAACTGTCGCAGAACGTTTCGCGGCGGTTTTTTAGCGGCAGTTTTTTTATTTTTTTATTTTTTTTATTTGTTTTATTTTTGTTATTTTTTTTAATTTTTTTAATTTTTAATTTTATATATTTATTTATATATTTATTTATATATTTATTTATATATTTATTTATATATTTATTTTGTATTTATTTTATTTATTTATTTTCTGTATTTATTTATTTATTTATTTATTTTTCATATTTCTTTATTTATTTATTTATTTTGCGTATTTATTTATGTATTTATTTATTTATTTATTTTATCTATTTATTTTATTTATTTATTTTATCTAATTATTTTATTTATTTATTTTATTTATATATTTTATTTATTTATTTATTTATTTATTTATTTTTCATATTTATTTATTTTATTTATTTTATTTCGTATTTATTTTATTTATTTAATTTCGTATTAAATATTTTTTTATTTCGTATTTATTATTTATTTATTATATTTCATATTTATTTTATTTATTTATTTTATTTCATATTTATTTTATTTATTTATTTTATTTATTTATTTTATTTCTTATTTTATTTATTTATTTATTTATTTTGTATTATTTTATTTACTTTATTTATCCATTCATGCACATCCCATGCACATGCACATGCATGTCCATGCCATATAAAGAAATTCTGCATTTGGTGAGATTTGAACCCCCAACCTCTTGCATATTTTCCAAAGACTTTACCACTCCAGCAAGCTCGCCATGTGGTTAATAAACAGAATTTAATATACTTATATATATTAATTGAAAAAACAAATAATACATAAATAACAGATATAAACTCGATAATAATAAATAATAAATAATAAATAATAAATAATAAATAATAAATAATAAATAATAAATAATATATAATAAATAATAAATAAGGAATAAGGAATAATAAATAATAAATAATAAATAATAAATAATAAATAATAAATAACAAATAACAAATAATAAATAATAAATAATAAATAATAAATAATAAATAATAAATAATAAATAATAAATAATAAATAATAAATAATAAATAATAAATAATAAATAATAGATATAAATAATAAATAATAAATAATAAATAATAAAAAATAAATAATAAAGGATAAATAATAATTAATCAATAATGAATAATAAATAATAAATAATAAATAATAAATAATAAATAATAAATAACAAATAATAAATAATAAATAATAAATAATAAATAATAAATAATATATAATATATAATATATAATATATAATAGATATAAATAATAAATAATAAATAATAAATAATAAATAATAAATAATAAATAATAAATAATAAATAATGAAGAATAATTATTAAATAATAAAAAATAAATAATACATAATAAATATTAAATAAATAAATATAAATAAAAAAGAAAAAATAATAAATAATAAATAATAAATAAATATAAATAATAAATAATAAATAATAAATAATAAATAATAAATAATAAATAATATATAATAAATAATAAATAATAAATAATAAATAATAAATAATAAATAAAAAATAATCAATAATCAATAATCAATAATGAATACTAAATATTAAATAATAAATAATAAATAATAATTATTAAATATAAAATAAATAAATATAAATAATAAATAATAAATACAAAATAATAAATAATAAATAAATATAAATAATAAATAATAAATAAATATAAATAATAAATAATAAATAAATATAAATAATGAATAATAAATAAATATAAATAATAAATAATAAATAATAAATAATAAATAATAAATAATAAATAATAAATAAATATAAATAATAAATAAATATAAATACTAAATAATATATAATATATAATAAATAATAACTAATAAATAATAACTAATTAATAAATATAAATTATAAATAATAAATAATAAATAATAAATAATAAATAAATATAAATAATAAATAATAAATAATAAATAAATATATATAATAAATAATAAATAAATATAAATAATAAATAATAAATAATAAATAATAAATAATAAATAATAAATAAAGATAAATAATAAATAATAAATAATAAATAATAAATAATAAATAATAAATAATAAATACTAAATAATTAATAATAAATAATAAATAATAAATAATAAATAATAAATACTAAATACTAAATAATAAATAATAAATAATAAATAATAAATAATAAATAATAAATAATAAATAATAAATAATAAATAATAAATAATAAATAATAAATAATAAATAATAAATAATAAATAATAAATAATGAATAATAAATACATAGTAGATATAAATAATAAATAATAAATAATAAATAATAAATAATAGATATAAATAATAAATAATGAATAATAAATAATAAATAATCAATAATCAATAATGAATAATAAATATTAAATAATAAATAATAAATAACAAATAATAAATAATAAATAATAAATATTAAATATTAAATAAATAAATATAAATAATAAATAATAAATAATAAATAATAAATATAAATAATAAATAATAAATAAATATAAATAATAAATAATAAATAATAAATAATAAATAAATCTAAATATAAATAATAAATAAATATAAATAATAAATAATAAATAAATATAAATAATAAATAAATATAAATATAAATAATAAATAATAAATAATAAATAATAAATAATAACTAATAAATAATAAATAATAACTAATAAATAAATATAAATAATATATAATAAATAATAAATAAACATAAATAATTAATAAATATAAATAATAAATAATAAATAATAAATAATAAATAACCAGTTACAAATAATAGATAATAAATAAATTAAAGTATATTATAAATAATAAATAATAAATAATAAAGGAAACACATGAAAAAGTATGAAAAGACGTGATAAGGGATTAAAAATCATGAAAACGCATGAAAAAAGATGAAAAAGCATATGAAGAATGAGGCATTAGAAATAATGAGAACGCATGAAAACTCATGACAACTCTTGAAAACTCCTTAATAATTCAACATAATCATCATAATAACCCACAAAAAACCATTGATAAAGATAAAAAGTCATGGAAACCCAAATAAACAGTAATAAATGGAGCAACCGTTAAAACCCGTCAAAATGGTCATAAAGAGACAAAAACATTGAACTCACATTAACAGAGATAACTTATGATCCGAGAGTCCATTTTAGATCCGCAACCTGTCAAATCAAAGATCCTGAAACGATCTTTGACCTGAAAGGTGAAAGAGTCCGTATGGACAGGCGGATTGGATGTTATGACAATTTAAAAAAAAGCTGACGGGGAACAGGTGCTAGAAACGAGGCATTGGAAAATATAACAAACCTGATACCCACTAAAAAGACTATAACATATGATCTAGGAGTGCATGTGGGTGTCGTGACCAGTCAAACTGAAGCTCATGGAACGAGCTATGATCTGGCAGGTGGAGGAGGTCGAACTGACACGCGGATCGAAAGTTAGGTCCGTTTGAAGACAATCTCGACGGGACATCGGTGACGGAAACGGGGTTTTGGAGGCCTTCGGAGGGGTTTTTGGGGTCGAAAAACATGACATAAGCTATCTTGTGTCAATTTGGTGTGTATCTCTCTTTGCTGGCTTCGATTTGATATGTGGTAGAGCCCAAACGGACACCCGGAGTGAAAGTTATGGCCGTTTGAAGTTGGAGATCTTTTTTCAACTTTCTTATAACTCTAATATCATCCACACCTTAGACCATCTCATGGTTTGGATTATATTTGCCTCTATATCTCTTCATGAGCTTCGATTTGACTGGTTGTGGCGCTTCAACGGACGCTCGGATCAAAAGTTATGGTCGTTTTAGTGATTTCAGGTTTTCTCGTGTTTTTTTATTTTTTCATTTCATTTCGCGGAGGTTTTACCGAAACCGCCGCTATTTCACGGCGGTTTTTTATAAAACTGCCAATAATACTCGAATAAAATTAAAAAAAAAAATTTCCGTTTAGCGGCGGTTTTTTCACGGCGGTTTTAAAAACCGCCGCGAATTAACCATCGCTAAACGGTGGTTTTCTTGTAGTGAAATTTAATTCTACACAATATACAATGGTTTTGTCTTTATCTCCATTAAAAATATATATTTTAATACTTGTGTATACTAGATATATCTTATACACCATACAGTTTCATATAATCCCTTTGATCAAGACATTGAGGGTTCACAATTTCTAGAAAATGTTAATCATTCATAGCCTCTCATAAATTCATGATTCCTTGAGTAATGATTGAATAAGAGAGGTAAAAACATCTTATGTCCTTCATCTAAGAAAATTAGGGCATCAGATGTCAATTTCCTAAATATAAAATAAAATCATACAGAAAATATCTTTTCATGGTCATACACTTCCTAAGACAATATCGATTGAGGTCCCAGATATAAAACCCATCATAAATCTAAAAAATCCCATCATAAAAAATAAAAACCTATAACATGATTAGAATATTTATAAAATAAGCATATATTAAATCATCCACTATATTGTCATAAATAAGGTATAAAATTATTAATTTTCACATATAATATTACTTATTAATCTTAGGTAATGAAAATTTATATAAAATATGCACTTCTTAGTTTACTATAATATATTATATCACATTCCACTTAATCTATATAGTCAGCCCTTATGTAAAGAAATCATTTTACACCTTTTGGGAAAAAAATATTAACATCTTATAGTACCAAAATTATAATAGTATTCTCATGTTTTCAAAACCCAAAAATCTCCATGACAACCATTAATTCAGCATAAATCAAATTCAAACTTAGAGGGGTTAATAGTAATTCACTTCATATAATATATTTAAAAAATAAAGAATAATGATAAAGTTGAGACTATAATTATATAACATCATATATTTTATATATTCTTAAACTCTACAGGTAATATACTAATAAAGTCATACTTAAGCATCATTCATTATTTTTCCCAAATAAGAGAAGACCTTAAAATTACTTATGTTTGTTGTATTTGAATGGATATACTAAACATGTCACTTCATATATAACACTAGTCACATATCTATATGACACATGTAATATATCTATGTATCCATATAATAACACCCTCCCATAAAACTTATTTATTTTGTTGATATCTATGATTAAATAATGATTCAATAATAGTGATATTATGATTCATAATATTTATGTTTATACCATTAAAATTATATTAAAACTTATTTTCTACATAACTTCTCATGTTACAATAATAATCAATTCTATTATCCTAAACAAATAGAATTCATCTAAAATTTATAATATCACCATCTTGGAACATTTTCATAAATTTAAACTTTTAATTGAGATTAATTTTTATGAAATTTAAAAGGGACTATTTATATTAATTTATTAATTTATACATTTATTATAATATTTTTTTAATATGTTAAGAAACTTTTTTATTTAATTATATCTAGATAATAATTTTTTACACTTTTAACTGCTTCAATTAAAATGTACTCTCACCAACGTCTTAGAAATTATATTTTCTTAAAATATACTATAAGATACAAAAATAAATTATATAAATAATATAATACTTATTTTATTTGTATAAATATTTAACAGATAAAATATTAAAAACCATACCACATTTGAAATTGTTTGTATTAATTGTAATATTCTAGAAAATAAAATCTTGATTTATTAAAACATGTCAGTGGTGGTTTCTAATAACTCTTTACCTCATCTTTCGGTAAATTATACAGATGAAGAGATTTTTTCTTAAATAATAAATGTATCCATACTTTTAAAACATGGATATTGATTGTAACATAAAATAGACCATTTATAACAAAACAATAATACCATATATTGATATCAACTATTATTTATAAATAAAATTATCTTATTTAATGAGAGTATAATAAGATGATATTTAAAAATATATATATATATATATATATATATAAATTTATAAGGATTGAAGTAATGATTTTAATGACCTTTCCTATTTTAAAAAAAATGTCCTCTTTATTTGAATGTATACTTCAAGATCCCTTAATTTTTCAATAATTCTAAATTCATGTACATATTTATAATAATTATTTAATATATTGTTGTTCATAGACACCCTTCAAAATAAAAGAGTTTATTTCTATCACATTAATATATATATGTATATATATATATATATTCTTATACCCCTTAGTAGATTTTGGGAAATTATAAATCCAATGATATATCGTTTCATAGTGTAATTTTTTTGTCTTTTATAAAACCACTTATTGGTTTAAATGACACATTTTTTACTATCAAAATATTCTATATATTTATTATTCATTACACTTAAATATATTCCATATTTTAGTGTAATAATAATATCTGAGCCTACACCTCCCATATACTTTTCAACTATCCTCGTTATATTGAGGATATTCGGTAAACTTTTATTAAACTCATTATTATTATTATTATTCGAAATAAATTGTTAGAACCATTTTCAAAATTACTATAAAATTATGTTTATTCCCAAATCAATCATCAAATGATACCACAACCTCTATTAGTTATTGACTTACCAAATCATACTATACAAAGGAGGGTAAATTAAATCTCGATTAATAACTTTTCATTTAAACAATGTATTTGAAATGATATTACTCTCATATTTAATTTGTTATTAATAACATATCTTCATGTTATATATTATCCTAAATGTTTCAATGTTCACATGTTACTTTACAAACATAGACTCCATAGATAGATACATCAATTAAATCCTTCTTATAAATAATAATCTTGATCCACTTTTTTAATACTATTACCAATCGGAAAATAAAGAAGGAGTTTATATACCACAAAACAAAACTTTTTTTCCATTAAAACTATTCTTAAATTTACATATCAGTCCAAGAATTTTCCTTAATTAAATATATCCTTTTCCAAAATAAATCACAATATTATTTTTGATGATGATTCTTTTTTATATTTAATATAACTTTTTATTATATGATAATCATATTTTAAAATCATTTAATAAGGAATTTTATTAAATGTTATCATAATTAAATGATATCCTCTTCTAATGTCACAATAATTTTATTGGTGGTCCAAGATCTATATTTCATCATGAATGATCCTAGTTAAACTTCGAAAATTAATTAAGGATATATCTAATAGACCATCATGTCAAATATATCATATATGACTCTTTTATAGATTAGTGAATTGCTCATTTATTAAATCCTTCATATGGATTTTCCTAAGTATATTCTATTAATAATATAGTCATATGTCATATATAATAACCTTATCTAATTAAGTTCTCTCATATTTCAATTTTCTTATATAAGATAATCATCGATCACCCCTCTTTAGCATGATTTACCTATTTAATATCTAATCATCATATCTCATGTGCAACCAACATGTATAAATTCTTAAAACGAATTATCTTTTTATCTTATTTTTATCTAAATTAATATTTTCAAAACAAATTAGTCTATAAATAATTATATAACTAATAATTTTTATTACAAATCAAAAAATAAAATCTATATATAAAAATCTAAATTCCCTGACATAGATAATATTTCCATTATTTTTAATGTCCAATTAAATGATTTAAACCCCAGTAATTTATCATTTTGAGGTGAATTGCATTGTTTTTTGAATTTAGGGATGTTTTGAGCTTTAACAATAACATTTTAAAAAATTATGCTTTTTTAACAATTTTCAGTTGTCTTATGTATTCTAGGATTGCAGCTAATGTACACATCACGTGGCTTCACTTCACTCGTGGCGTGACACCGGATTATGGTGAAAGAAGTAGAGATGAAAATTAAAGCAGAAATATTACACATTATGTAATAACATTACCCATAACGACTCTTCAAAAATAGATTTTCATGAAAGAAAAGTCAGGACATGGATACAAGTTGTGAATGACCATTACACATCATGTAACTACATTACACAATGTGATTTTTTTGGGATGTTTTTTTAGAGAAAATGAAACCAAGATTCACGAAAAATGTTTAACTAATTATTACACAACATGAAACCCCATTTCACATCGTGATGATAACAACATGAAAAATTAAATATGACACTGTCATTTATGGTGGTATTTTCCTGTTAATAAACCCATTGGCTGCCCATCCAAGGCACTCAAGGTCGAGAGGGAGGAGCACCAAATCTAAGGATTCCCTCCAAATGTCGGAGTGAAGATTTAGAGACTACCTTAATCATAGAAGATTTTGAGATCGTGATAAAGAGTTCAAGTTTTTTGGTTATAGTGTAACAAACAGAGCCTACTCAAGAGATGCATGGCTAAGAAGCTAGTGGTTGCGGACGGCGATGCCCAACAGACACTCTCTTCTGAGATGTGTGCTTATTGTGTAATATCATTGGAGATTTTATTTGAACAATTGGTCATTGAATGAATTTAGTTTATTTATTTGTTAAATTATATTTTCATCAAATTTATATTGATGGTTGTTATGTATATGATTTTAATTTATTGATTGCACTGTTTAAATTTATTTAGTGAGGTATTTCCATTAAACATAGTGTTTTCAATTAGGTTTTATTTCTTGTAGGTATTCAAGTAGTTTAATAACTTCTATAGGTATGGAAAATAATATTGATGTCTTGAAATGATTTATATTCAAAATTGAGTGTTCACCTAATGTTCTTGGGGTTGCATTTAGAAATTCAATTGAGGAATATTTTTATTCATGGTTGAGGGGAATGTTTGATAGGTTTAATCATATCTGGGACCACTGTTTTAATTTTGTTTTTAAAATCAACTAATTTTATTGATCTTAAAATTTCTTTCACTTTAGTTTTTATTAATATTTTGTATTTAAACTTTTAACAAATACCCTTTTTTCCTTTTCTTGCAAAAAGAATCCAAATAAAAGTGACCATTTTTCAAGTCAAATTGCATCTTCCTCAAGAGACAATCCAGGAACTAATATATTGCATTTCTGTAGGGGATAATTTTTTGATGGTGTTTTCATGATAAAAACACTCACACCATTCACTAAAGGCATGATGTATCTCAATTGATTTCATTTAATTGTTTATATTCATATGAAACCAAAATCTTCACAAGAGTAAGTGTGGTGTGAAAAGTTATCAACCCTACCTAATCTTGATAGATCCTATCATCCTAAGTCAATACATTATAATAAACAAGTTTTATGGGTATTTTATAAATTATAAACATAAAATTTTCATATTTATTTTAAGATCCAAAAATTTATAATCTCATTTTACATGGTATTTGATATTCACCCCACCATAACTCAAATATATAATATTTATAAAAATAAAAATTTGTTTATATTCAACATAAAAATTTCAAATATTATATAAAATTAATTCATAATCTAAATATCACGAGTACTTTATTTTATTAAATCATTGGTCACATAAACCAAATTTTTTTCCATGGATAAAATAATTTTTTAAAATAATACATTTAGTATAAACATCGCTATTATCGTATGTGAATATTTAAAAAATCAATAATTAATATTTTATATTAAGCCTTTTGAAAATTTTATAAACTATATTATAAATTTTATTTTAACATTTTATACAAACTTTATATTTTAAATCTAGGTAAAATAACAATATAATATTAATATTAAATATTATTAAATATTATTTATTAAAATTTTCATAATCATTTAGTAATTAATTATAAATATCTAATAAAGAAAACATATCTATAAAAATTTTATAAATTAATTTTTTTAATTCCATTTTCTTTAATATATTAAATTTTATAAATTATATATTCATTTCATATATGATTATATTAATATTTAAAATTGTTAAACTTAATTTTATGTTACAATTCCCAATAAAGTGCAGCAAATGAGAAATAGTCGATTAATCACCAAATTTGACTAAGTCATGTTGTATGTGGGATATGATACTCTGTTTTTGGAGATCGTGGAATAGTGTAAACTTTTAAACTTTACATTGTGATATATTATGTCATTCAATATGATAAAAAAATAACCAATGGATTGTAAATATACCATTAATTATGATATGTTAATTTATATTATTTGATTTAATCATAGTTTAAAATATCATATATTTAAAATTATAATATTGTTGTCAATGATATTGTTATGTGTTAGATTGATCCATGACATACCATAGCTTACGATATTTCATTCCAAACTAAATAAAAAGTTAGTTATTCATTAAGAACTTGAATTTAAAATCAATAAGTAAGGAAAATTTTGATACCCTTATTTTGTTTCTAAGAAGTTGGATAAGATTTATCCATACTAGTAAAAGAAATAGGAGACATAAAAACACCCAAGATCTTCCATATGATGGAAACACAAATATATAAACCATAAATGAAGAACATAACATTCCTTTATTGAAGTTGAGACTCATATTTCACACAATTTTGATAAAGTTAACTAAGTGGTAAAGTTATCCCACATATAATGGTATCTATAGGATGACATGAATAATGTTAATCACTTCAAGGTATGATCTCCTTCTAAACAATATCCTACTAAAACAATACATTAAAGGTTCAAAAATTGATATCTTTTTCTGGTAGATTCAATCATGTATGTTCAATATTCACATTATAATCACTATGGTATAGTACATGTATATAAGTAAGTGAGTACACTTCTCTAATTATATGATCATTTAATATATATTCAATAAAAATAACGTGTGTTATATTTTTTTCAATGTAATGGACATGAATTGTTTAATGTTTAATTTATTTTATTTAAAATCCTCTAATCTTATACGATAATATATAATTGATGTATAAATGATAAAAAAAAGTACATGGTATTTTAAAAAACATGTTATCCAATAAAAAATCATTTCCATGAAACCCATGAATTTTGATTCTATGTTTTGTACTACAAGATGTGTGATTTTGTGATGCAATAAACAAATATAATATTATATTATATGTACAATCCTAAATCATATGATATTTATTCTATTATAAAATACTTTATTGATGAATTGTACGTTAATTTTCAAGAATTTAAAGAATATTTCTTTTAGTTAAACCCAATAATACCCACAATAATACTATTGTTATATGTATATGGGGAAAAAACAATGGCACCCTCAAGTAATTCTCCTCACTACCTTATTTTTGGGAAACATCCACTCTTTCAACTTTATCTCTATCTTTCACCTTAATGTGGGTACTCTATAATATATTTCAACTTATATTAACTTCTCACTCTTTAATTTCCCACATAGAGTACTCTAAGTATGAATTATTTTATCACTTCTTCTCTTTAACTAGGATAAATTTAAATCCAATATATAAGGACTTTTTTTAAGATCTCCACTTGTGAATTATTTCTTATATAGATGCAATACACCTTATTACTTAGTACACCCTCTTTATAGTTTGATATATTTATTTTTCATGTATCGTGATCATTATACTATAATTTATGAAGGACTTAACACCATATATATTCTTATAATTTCCTCTATCACTACCTCAACACTCTTTTTTAATCCATGAAATCCACATATAGAATTCAGATGAACATTCTAGGAAAGATCATCTAGATAATTTAATGATTGGTAAATAAATCATTATGGAATGATAACACATATATGCATATCTCTCAATGGGATATCATATATAAATGAAATTATAACAAACAAACAATGGTCACATGCCAATGGTTATTTTTATGAATTTTTTCTTTATTTATGGGGCTATAATGTGTTTCTAGATATCACTCTTGGTTTTTGACTTATAGTCCTCACAACTGACAATTAAACTAAAAGGGTCACATTAAGTGTATCCCTAAGATCATCAAATTTATTGCAATGCAATTTTATTGAATAAAATTGGTCTCCATTAATAGATCAATGTTTATCCATGAAATATGAAATAAAATTCAATCCGAATTTATTCATTCCAGATAATAAAATTTTATAATTTCTATTTCTCATATATATATATATTCACAATTTGGTTGGGTTAATAAATAAGTGTGTATTTATTCAAGGAAAGATATGACTAAGTTAATGGTCTAAATATATATAATTATTTAATTGAATTAATTATTAAATTAGACTAATTTAAATTTTTCACATATATAATTATTTATTTAAAAATTAATAAATTAAATAAATATTAATTTACTCTATAAATATTTATTTATAAAAAAATATTAGTTATTATCATTAAATGAAATATAAATAAATGTTAATGACATGGTGTTTATTTTTAAAATATGAAAACAAGAGGGACCTATTTATAATTTACTAATTTAAAATTGTAAAAATATTATGTGATTAAACCATTTCAATTAAAAATATCCAAAATAGTTCTCCTATTGATTAAAAAAATGAGATTTGACCACTAATTATTCTATAGACATTGAGAGAGAGAAATGTGAGATTCATTTTTTATACACTTACGGACATTTGAGTGATTGAGATTCTTCACACTAGCACCTAATTGATCAAGACAAAAATCTTGAGCTTTATATGGTACATGTAGATATCACATGAGGTATTTAGTTTCAAATCATAGATCATTGATGATAATCACATTAATTAAGTATCAAATTTAATGTTAATTACTTCAAATAATTATCAATTTTAAAGATTTGATCAAAAATAAACACATAAATCACATTCTTCAAGTCCAGGCTTTTAAACTTCAATTAATTGTTTAATCTAGCAGGTACCACACCTAATTTTTCAATATCGTGATATTTCACTTGTAGTTATAGTGGTCACGTTTAATTATTATTAATATTTATTATTTTATTCATTAAAAAATGTCCTCTTTTTTAACTATATATATGATGATCCTATTTTTCCAAGATCTAATTGGATCACTAAGAGAGGGATGGAGTGAATAAGTGTAAATACCTGGATTTCCCATCTAATTGTTTATTATATATGGGAATATTTCGAGACCGTGAAATCTGACAGCATGTGATTCTGAGGCCTAGAGTGCCTAGAATGATCCATCAATGTTTTGTCCATTAATAAAATAATTAGGTAACAATTATTTTATTAATGAAATCCATAACATCTAAATGGTAACTCATATTGGAAATATGAGAGTACTGTTGATTTCATTGGGGCATGTTTTCCTTAGTCAAAGCCTAATCTCGACCGGTATGGGTTGAGGGTGAACGTTAATAAGTTATTGAACTTTTTTAAGGTATGTTATGTAAACATGCATGAAGTGTTTTCTATATTTTCAACCAGTGCTTGGATTAAAAATCTAAGGGCACCGTTGAATCCACAATGTTAGGATTCGCTTAAGGGAGGCTTCACTTAAACTACTCTAGGTCAGGAGAAAAAGATAGATTTTGGGACTTTTAAAAGAATAATAAAACAACTAAGCAATTTTATTTTCTTTCTATCTTTTCCCAGAATGAAAATGTGGCAATGTGGGACCAGCAATGTGTCAATCCAATAAATGGATTGACCTTTAAATCCTAAGTAACATATCCATTGGGGAATTAGGAGGGTTCCTAATTAATTATCCCCCATTAATTCCCAATGTTTTTACTTACACTCCCCTTCTACTATTTATTTATAGTTTGGGAAGAGGTGTCGACACTACTTCACCAAGAAACAAAGTGCTTAAAAAGTGCTGAGACACCAAACCCTTGGAGGACGAAGCCAGTTTCAGTGAGCAGTGATGAGCAACATTGAAACCCCAAACGGAAGATCAACAATCAAGTGATGTTGTCGAAGGATAGTTACAAAGACGGAGAACATTAACCCACTTCCTCAATCATGGTCATTCTCCATCCTTCTTGAAGTATGGGTTTGTTTTTTTGGTTAATTCAAGTGTTTTTCATGAACCCTTTCATACTCCCTCTGAAACCACTTTGTCACGACCCATCCGTCGGGTTCCATGTCGTGACTAATCCAAGCCCACCTTTTATAGGCCAGGGGCTGAGGTGGTCATGAAATGGGCCCTGAGGGACAAGTTGTGACAAAGTGGTATTACAGGAGTCGGTTCTACCGAAGAACTAGGACTATGATATTTCTTATGGGTGTTTCGGACGCTTTTACGCCGGGGCGCGTGTGCATCTGTCATGCGGGGGGAGGACGCGCGGCTTGTTTCCCCGCATTCCCACTTTCCAAAGGGGGCGACATCCTTTCCTTCTTTAGCGACGTCTGGTCCTTGATCGAAACTTATATGATGGGATTTCGGTTCTTCCTTCCGTGGATTCCTCCTAGGAGCTCATCACCTAGTCCAGGTCTCCCTCATAGATTTAAGATGTATTCGTGAACCTCATTCCTGGTGCCATATTTTCATGGACACCGGTTAATTACGCTACTTCCGTGAAGATGCTCCAAGGGGTCTGGTCAGGACAGCAATCTTCAGTGAGGGGAATGGTCATGATGGGGTGTCGTTGGCACGCCATGACTCTGGGGGATTGGTATGTCTGTCTTCTGTCCCTTATTATAGGGATTCTCGAGGGCGCAGAAGACCGAGGCATCCCCCATCGAACGTGGGGAGTTTTGTGCCATCTGAGGTTTTCCTCAGCTTCTCATGTTTAACATGGGGTATTCCGCGAGTTTAACATATTGCGGAGATGGATTGGAGTGATCGGAACACTGAGAGTGGATCAGATTGAAGGACCCCATAGGGGGGAACACCAATATTGGGGCCAACATGTGGGCGGCTTCCCGGATACTATGGAGTGGAATGGGGTGGCATGATCCCACCAAGATGTGGCGGCCCGGGTGAGGATCAGGATGGGTAATGGAGTGAAGAGGGTCTTGGACCTCATGGAGGCTTCTTACATATCCCCATGGTAGGGAATAAAAGTTTGCGTAGTTCGGTGATATGGTGGGGCACCTGAAGAGGCGACCCGTGAGAATGAACGCATGGATTGGAGCCTGGAGGAGGTAAGACCCCCAGGCTAGGGCATGAGCTTCCTAATGCACATGGGATCGAGGGAGAGGTTAGGATGAGACGTGGGTGTTGGATATGGGGCTTATGCTCTGAGACGACCCATGATGGTGGGTATGGGGATTACGGTTTGAGGCGGCCCATATGGTGGTTGTGAACCGATGTGGAGGGGTCAAAATAACTGAGTGATGGGCTTGAACCTTGTGGAGGCTTCCTACATATCCCCATGGTAGGGAATCAAAGTCCACGTAGTTTGGTGCATACATTTTAATGTCATGCGGGATGGGATACAGTTTAACGTCATGCAGGACAAGGGCATACAGTTTAACATCATGCAGGATGAGGGCATACAGTTTAATGTCATACGGGATGAGGGAATACAGTTTAACATCATGCGAGATAAGGGCATACACTTTAACATAATGTGGGACGAGTAATTTGGGGATTACACTCTGAGGCAGGCCAAAGTGTTGGAAAACCGACGTGAAGAAGTCAAAACGACCGGGTGGTGGGCTTAAACCTCATGGAGGCTTCCTATGTACCACACGCTAGCAAGGATCAATGTCCCCTTAGTTTTTTGGGATGGGGATTATTCTCTAAGCCAGACCATGATGGTGTCATGGTAGATGCTCGCTCTAAGACCACGTGAGTCATGCTCGGTGTGAGAAACAAGAGGCAGCAGGGACCAGACAATCACCTCGTGAAGGGTGCGTCTATGAGCAGCAGAAAGGGGCTTACGCGTTGAGCGTCCCAAAGAGGAAATAGGGGCTTACGCGTGGTTAGCAGCCCTTAGTGCTGGGACTTACTCTAGGATGGAGGCCGGTGGTGCGACAAGGCACAGTGGGAGAGGGACTCCACTGGCCTTGGCAGTGGGGAAGTATAGAGGTGCATGGGTTCAACCTTCCGCAAGAGAGGCTAGGGGCTTACACTCGAAGGAAGCCCTTCCCCCATGGACAAAAGCCACTCCAAAAGGATGATATCATTCCATGTGAGGAAGATTCCATTCCTGTAGAGATGAGAGGCTTAAAGAATGTCCGAGCGGGGGGGGGGGGGGATCTGCGTGTGAGGCACGGGGTCGGACCACAGTTTAACGTCATGTGTTGAGGAAGAGGTTCTTGGAAGTTTAACGTCCTGCAGCTCAGATGAGGTGGGTTCACTCCACAATTCTAGGGATTACATGCCCAACACCCTATACCCCTTGTGGGAGGGAAGGCATCGGCAAGGCTATGGTGAAGGGGGGCCGCAGGGCGAACCACCTAAGGGTCAATGTTTGCATGGCTATGAGAAGAAGCAATAGTCGTTAGCGTGCCTATGCAAAGAAGAATGAGGCAAAGCAACGCAATGGGAAGCACTGCCCAAGGGACCTTGAGGTTACTTATTACGAGCCTGGAAGGCCGTACAGAAAAACAACGCATGCCCGGTATGGAGGACATTGGGCGCCTAAGTGGGGAGGCACCCGGGGGGTGTAAAGGTGAGGGGACCTAGGGTTTGCATGCAAAGAGAATGTCTGCGTGCAAAACACTGGGTTGGCGCGTAATTAGGGCAGAGGGATTGCGTGCGGCTAGGGGGATTGTGCACACCGAACTCGGATTGCGCACGGGAGGCACCGACCGATTCCTATGGTTTGGGCGAAACCTAAAGACGGGATTGCGCACAATTTGGAAGCGATTGCATGCAGTAGGATGAGATTGCGCATGAAGGGAAGGGATTGTGTACAAAGGAAGAACCCGGAGGAGTTCAGAAAATTCACTTAAGCCAGTGTTGTTGCGCGCAAAGGTGAAACCTAAGGCACGGTTTCACGAAAAGGGTTGTTACCTGGAAGTCATATTGCACGTGTGGGAGTTCGGTTTGCGTGCACGGGAGCTAGTACGAATTCCATAACCCCGAAACGGTTGGGGTCACCTTCTATTTATAGGAATTTTCCATCGCAGAATCAGGGTGTCGCACAAAATCTTCAGCGACGGGAGCCATCGGCACGCAAGGCCTCCCCGCGCGGAAGTGGGCGCACAAAATTGCGCAGTGTACCGGTTGTTTTTCGCGAATCCCGGGAGTTCTTCACGCACACATCATTTTTCTGCACGAGTACCCTTTAATTTCACGTACCACTTACGGGCCCTCCGGACCGGGCCTCTAAGTCCGAATATGACTTCGCTTCATCATTTCGAAACCTCCTCTAGAAGTTACGGGCTTTTTTGGCGTCTATAATGGGGAAATAGTGTTAAGTGTTATGAGTGTGGTTTTTGGTTTGGGGAATCCAGTGTCGGTGCGGCGGCTGACGTATCCATACACCAGGACCCTAAATTATTATTCTTTAATCTGTACACAGAAACACTAATTGCATATGTTTTTTGAAGTGTTTTCCTTGGTTTATTTGGAGTCACCTCAACAGGTATAACATAATGACCATGGCGCACATGTTCCTTATCATGATTCTGTTGCATAGACAACCAGCTAGGATTCCTTAGAGAGTACACGATGACGGCCCACTGAGCGATGAGGCCTTGGTGCAAGGCCCTCTTATGGCGTTAGCATCTTAGGGTGGTGTACCAGCTATACCACTACCCATTGGTCAATAGTTACAACCAGCGGTACTGGTAGAGGACACATGTAGACCTAGTGCTTTATAGGTGTTTCGTCATCAGAAACCCCTCAGGTTCTGAGGTGAGCCTGACTGACAGATGGCTGAGGACTAGCTTGAGGAGGTGGCTAGGATTCCATCTAGCCAGGGAACCATTCGATCAAATGGAGGTCCTGGTAGAAAGCCTTATACGTGGCTCAGTTGGACGCTGATACGGTTCAGATTACCCTGATCTTTAAAAGAGGTGACTTTTTCTAAGGACAAGATTGAGAACCTTCCTTATAGAAGGGGGGTCTCTTTCCATAAAGAGTTAAGGGATGAGTGTTCCCTAGAGATTATATAGCTTTTGAGGGATGATATTTCGGTAGCTGAGTATTCATCAAGGCATACCGACAACCCCAGTTACTCGATGAATATTGTACGGTCCGTGCTTCAGGGCTCGAATGTCTGAGCGTGGTGTGTTTAGGGACATCTGAGCCAGCACTATTCTTCTATGAATTCCTACTTATGTTAGGGTTCTAGATAGAACCTTTGTGGTTGAATATTCTTTGGCTGAGCAGATGTAGCCAGTGAATGTTAACAGTAGGAAAGTTATAAACGGACACCAGTCTTAGATACTTGGGCATGTATAATGTTTCGTGAAGAGGAATTGATAGGGACAGATGAATTTGCAGGGCAGCTGACATAGAAGTGGAAATAGGAGAGCAGTATGAGGTAGTATACATTTATACATGTTACAACCACCACCTCAATGTGGTTCCCACCATGCTTATGGAGATGGAGGACAGGGGAAGGGAGTATCTGCATGTGGTCAAGGAGTGTGACCCAAGGGCTCCAGGAATGATTAGAGGTATGGTCAGTGTTTACTAATACCTGTCTTATTAATAGATATCGGAACTAATCATTCCTTCTTTCCAAGAATCTTTTTCGAGACCTATAGTTTCCAGTTATACTATTGAATTAAACCTTACGTTGGGAGAAACATTTGGGAGGAGACTCGATAATCACAGTTATAGAAACAGTGTGATCTGATCCTTAAGGTGAGAGTTTCTGTTGGAACCTCTTGGTGGAAGCATTGAGACCTTACAACATTAGTTTGGGTATGGACTGGACATCCAATGTTCATACTCAGATTGACTGTATTAGGCAAAAAGGTTGTGGTTTATCTATAATGTTGGAATGGGGTTTTCCTTGGTCAGTGAAAAACGAATCCCAGAAAGCACAAGATAAACTCACGCAAAGGAGGGTGTTGCCGATCATTCTTGATTCAGCTAGACTTACCCTCGTGGCAGCAGTAGTTATGAGTTTTCAGTTCCCAACTAGGGTGGTAGAGTGTGGGTAAAACTTTTCAATAGATATTTCCAGGATTACCTCCCTGAAGGGAGAGGGGATTCTGCTTTGGCTAGGTACTACCAAAGAATTGTACTAGACTTTTCTAGGGTAGTGGTGCCCTTTTCATCTTGGACGAAGAAGGGGGATCCTTTCTTATGGAGGGAGAAGTGTCAGTATAGCTTTCAAAAGATAAGGTATAGACTGAAGAGCATAACTATGCTACCAATGACCTGGAATTAGTAGTAGTGGTCTTTGCACTGAAGATGTGGCAGCATATCTTGGTGGGTGAATGGTTTATTATTTAATCTGATCATAAAAGTCTCAAGTATAACTTCCCACATAAGGACCTGAACCTGAGACAACAGTGATGGCTAGAGTTCCTCCAGGACTATGACTTTTAGATATTCTATACTCTTGGGAAGGTGAACATGGTAGTAGATTCATTCGACAGGAGGTCTGGTCTGTAGTTGCTAAGTGAGGTGACATAGCAGCTACTCTTATGTAGATAAACTTCATGGATAGAGATGAAGAAGCTTACCTCCAGTCTATGACTATCACTCCCCCAATTCATCAGCGATTTTGAGAGGCATAGCTTGGGGGCATTGACTATGAGGCTTGACATGCTCAGATATACTAAATATGGTCTCCTGAAGAATTTCTTGAAGGTGGGGAGCACATTGTTCTCTTTAGATGACACACTATGCTACCAGTGACGCTTTGGGACGAGGTGTTTAGGGAGTTACATACATCCCCATTAATGGTATATCTTGGTGTGGCGAAGATGTACTAGAACCTGTGATGTCATTACTGGTGGCCAGGGATGAAGGAATCAAATTCATGGTTTGTATCTCAGTGCCTCAATTGTTAGCAAGTGAAAACTTCATAGAATTAGTAGAAGTCTTATGCCAACAGAAGACAGAGACCCTTGGGGACCGAGGAGGGAGACCATGTCTTCCTATGGGTCTCACCCTAATGAGGATTACAGAGGTTTGGTCAGTGAACCAAGCTATATTAGAGGTTCATCGGACCTTTCTAGATTGTCATTAGAGTGGGTGAGGTGGTGTATCTTCTATCTCTTCCCCCACAGATGAAACAGGTTCATAATGTTTTCCATGTGTCATAGCTGAGGAGATGTGTGCATGACCATCTCACATCATCGACCATGATGATATGGACTTTGATGATGGGGTGACGTTTATAGAGGTTCCAGTAGAGATTTAGGATCGACAAGAGATGCTCCTTTGAGGATGATTGATACCTCTGGTGCACTTTCTCTGGAAACATGAGAACCTACAAGAGATCTCAGGGGAGTAGGAGGCTCAGATTCAAGCTCAATAACCCCATTTTTTTTCTTAGTCTATGTTGCGTATTTTGGGGATAAAAATCCTTGAAGGTGGGGAGAATGTAAAGACCTTGATTTTCCATGTTTTTTTTATATATGGAAATTTTTCAAGACTGTGAAATCTGAAGGCATGTGGTTCCGAGGCCCGGAGTGCTCGGAATGATATGTCGAAGTTTTGTTAAGATTTAATTAGTGCACATAAGTAATTTTCCTGAAAAAGGGGAATAACACATAAACAGTTTCTCGGATCATAAATATAAAGGAACCGTTACGTTCAGGATGGCGGTTTTACCCTATGAGTGACTTAATTTTACTCGGTGTAGACCTCCTATGAGAAAACCCAAAAATGGAATAACTATAAATAAAATAATTAAATAAAGATATTTTATTTTTCAAATTCTTATAACTCAAGAACGGTGACTCAGATTAAATATCTAAGACCACCGCCAAACTCGTGGGGGTATTCTTTTTCTAGGAAGATACTAACATTGGTCGGCACGGTCCAATAGTGGAAGTTAGTTTTTTTTCATAAATAAAATAATTAAGTTACAATTATTTTATTGTTAAAATCAATAACATCTAAAAGATAACTCGAATTGAAAATCTGAGAGTACCTTTGAGTTCTTTGGGGAATTTTCTCCATAGGTAGATCCTAACCTCGACTGGTGCGAGTCGAGGGTGAATGTTAATAATTTATTGTAATTTTTTTAAGTTACGTTTAGTAAATGTGCCGGCGGTGTTTTCTATCTTTTTAACTGTCACTCTGATTAAAAATATAAGGGAATCGTTGAATCCACATCGCCATGATTTTCTTAAGGGAGGATTCACTTTAACCGCAGTTGGTCAGGAGAAAAAGATATATTTTCAGACTTTTAAAAGAATAATAGAATAACATAGATATTTTATTTTCTTTATATCTTTTCCACCAATGGAAAAGAGGAAACATGGGACCAACGACATGTTAAGACAATAAATGGATTGTCCTTTCAATCCTATGTAACAACTCAATTGGGGAATTTTGAATGTTCCCAATTAAGGTGTCCTCGTTAATTCCCAATGTCGTTACTTACCCTCCCCCTCTATTATTTATATGGATCTTGGAGAGAGGTATCGACACTACTTCACCAAGAAACGAATTGCTAACAATGTGCTAAGACGCTAATCCATTGGAAGACAAAGCTACTTCTGGTGATCTGTGATGAGTGACACCGAAACCCCGAACCAAAGATCGACAATCAAGAAATGTCGTTGGAGGCTAGTTGCGAGGATGACGAACACTGAACCACTCCTTCAATCGTGGGTTTTCTCCATTTTTCTTGAGGTAGGGGTTTGTTTTTTTGTTTAATTCAAGTATTTTTATTTAACCCTTTAATCCTCACTCATTATTACATGCTAACGTAGAGGGCGTGGGCCTAAGGAACCCAGCCCAGACCCTCCGCTATCTTGCTACCCTTGAACTGTTGTGGAAGACCGTCGGCCCGACGGCACCAACTGGCTACGATGGAGGTGGCGCACCACCGTGTGCTGCAAGAAGAGGTCGTGGCACTAAGACATGGTGTTCAGTAGAGTGGAAAACACCGTCTGGCCTTGGAAGGGTTGTGGCGCGCCGTCGCATACTGCTTGGGGAGCAAGGGGACGTGACTTGTCATCCACAGCGATCGGAAGAGGAGGCCGGAACATCGGACAACTGTGGAAGTAGAGTATGACACGACCAGTTCACCACCTATGGGAAAGAGTCCATCGTTGAATCCATGGAGGAGGAGGAACCTACCACGTGGGTTCTATAGCGACTGGGCGACACCCATGTGGCACCGTCGTTTCGCAAGCCGAACAGACTCTGGGTTGTTCAGAATACTGTGGGACTCACTCTGCCCCCCATTACTAGCTAGGGCCAACAGCGGGTCGTGCCTCATGCATCCGGGCCTCCTGCCATGTGGGCCACCAGCCCAGTGGGCCCCCTACCCACCAGGCCCCCTGCCCATGCGGGTCGCGCCTCATGCGGTCGGGTTGTCTGCCCAGTGTGTTGCACACCATTGCGGGATGGGTCGCCCCTTACAGGTGGGGCCACACCTTGTGGGACAGGATGCACCACCATGTGGGCCAGGCCAGAGCTCGTCCTATACCGGGTTGGTTCGGGTCGGTCTGATAGGGTCTGACCGAACCCAAGCCCAACCGGACCTAGAAACACGTAAAGTTCCATATCTTGAAAATCAGACATCTGTTTGATGAAACGTCTACAGCTTTGGGACCCTTGGAGTGAGACATTCTTTTTGGTATAATCCACTTGAGTTTTGGAGATAGTTGGAGTATGTATGGGTTGGATCAAACCTGAATCCAACAGGGCCCTCAAAACAAAAAGGCTTGTAACTCACAGACCGGGCGTCCGATTGACGCACCATCTGTCGGGATGAAACCCTTACGACATGTTGGTACTTTGGGTTAGTTATTTGTGAAGCTTAGTGGAGATCGAGCTAAACCAATATATCAAGGGGATGATTCTATAGAACTAGAGCACACCGGGTGCGATGAATCCTATGGCTAGCTGTAACGTGAAGAAAGAACGTCGATCCTATATGGGTCAGCATCTATCAATCCTATGCGGTTCAACTTATATTAGATCATATGTGGGTTAGTGGTTAGAGATCTTTTGTGGGTCAATGCATACTGATCATATGTTGGTTAGTGTGGGTTAGTACCTACCCATCATGTGTGGGTCAGTAGAAGTGCTTCTTAAGAGAATAAAATGATATAACTTACGACTAATCATCTGTACTTCTGTAATTAAGTTATACCTGGTGTGAGATGTGTAATTTACCTATGTGGTACCTATACCTTCGTGTTTTTTCTTCGTGGTGTTACCTATGTGGTACTTCTATCTTCATAGTGTTACCTGTGTGGTACTTATACCTTTGTGGTGTTGCATTTGTGGTACTTCTATCTTCGTGGTGTTACCTGTGTGATACTTCTAACTTCGTGGTGTTACCGATGTGGTAATTCTATCTTCGGGGTGTTACCTGTGTGGTACTTCTTCCTTCTTGGTGTTTTTTTCATAACATTACCTATGGGGTACTTCTATCTTCATGGTGTTACCTGTGTGGTACTTATAAATTTATGGTGTTACCTGTGTGGTACTTATACCTTCGGGGTGTTATCTTCATGGTGTTACCTATGTGGTACTTCTATCTTTTTGGTATAACATGTGTGGTACTTCTACCTTCATGGTGTTGTCTCCACAGTGTTATAAGTGTGGTACTTCTATCTTTTTGGTGTTACCTGTGTTGTACTTATACCATCGTGGTGTTGTCTTCATGGTGTTACATATGTAGTAATTATAGCTTTGTGGTGTTACAGGTGTGGTACTTCTACATTTGTGGTGTTACCTTAATGGTATTCTTCCCTCATGTGTGAGATGAGAATATCTTGATTACTTTGGTATATATATGGGAATATACCTAAGTAGAGTTGATTTCTATCACTTCGTTCTATGAGTTGTGGTCTTGCTTTGTGGTATTTTATTTATCAAAATCTGAGAGACCTAGAGGGGTCTCGGGGTACATACTGAGTATCGTTATACTCACCCCTATAAGGGATATGACCGTACCATATTGTGTCTTATAAAGATGACTGACAACATTGATCGAGGCTGAGGAAACCTGGTCTGGATGGTACTTAGAGGTGGACCATTTGGTGTTATGGGATGTAGGGACTACTGATTGTGAGTTGTACCTACCCTTTAGGTAGGATCCTCAGGGATGATCCAAGAGTTGTTTTTCACTTTTTAGTTGTATTTTTACTTTTAGTTTTACTTGTACTTTTCATTTGGTCATGTCTTTCGACCCCTTTACATTCATCACACTTTTACAACAAAAGTTTTCTTTTTGGTTGATTCTTGTTGTGTTCTTGAACTATATGTTTGTACAAGTTAAAATTCAATGCCTTCATGTTTTATGGATTCACCTTTCAAGTGAAAGTCACCAGCCCCTGGCCTATGGAAGGCGGGCTTGGGGTAGTCATGACATGGGCCTCGAGGGATGAGTTGTAAAAAATAGTGATCATTTTTTTAATTCACTTTTTACCCAATGACATTAAATTTTTAAGGTTCTTTATCCAATCAATTATTTCTTATATAATCTCATTCATATACCATAATAATAAGAGAGGGATTGTGTATGAATCATAATATTTATATAGTTTTTTTTGAAAGGACTACTCCTTCATGTGTTGGTTATTTCTCCAACATGGATTCTCAACTATATTAAAAACATTACAACATATATTCCATTATGATCTCCATGAAATCCAAAATTCACTAGAATATAAATAAATTCATTCAATAATATCTCCAGTAATGAAATACCAATGGTTTTAACTATGTTTTCTCTACACAAATTGATATCAATCCTCCTCTATGAGAATATGGATTATAAATCATGCATGTGAAATCCCTCAATAAATTTAGTATTAGTATTGGTCTTGACTCTTCCACAAGATCTTTTGTGATATATATCTTCGTCATCCTCCACAAATACTTAGCTTTAGAGTATATCACATTATTCTTCAATGGCTATCAAATTTGACTTCTTCTATTTCCTCAATAATAATGTATTGGGCTCATAGAATTATCTCTCACCTGGTATTTAGTGAAATTAATTATATATACTTTTATTTTTCACATTTCTACATATATAAATTTAATCACATAGAATAATAAAACAAGAATATTATTCCCTTATTGAAAATATGTACACTCCATGATCTTCAACATGAATGACCTCCTCTTATTTAAATCAATAAAAATATTATTTATTTTATTTTCTCATTCAAAATCACATGAATTCACATTAATATTTTCTTTTAATCCATCTAAATACATATGAAATTTTCTTATTATGTAGGATATTCATATATCATGTTAAAAATACCCAAAATATCTATATCTTTTAATTCCCTTGAAATTATCTCATGTATGACTCTATGATTTTTATCTACAAGGACCCAATTATTTTATTGTGGAACTTCTTATCATCTTTATTTTTATATTTTATTGAATCTTGATCCAAGATCATGATTTTTAATTATTGAATGATTTTTTTCATTACATCGTTTTATTTATTTCACAAGAATATGAAAAATCTAGAGACTTGATTTTTCACATAGGGGTTGACAAAATATTCACTACGTATGTGACCAACCATTACCCATACAATAATATATGAGGTGAAAAATAAACTATGAGTATTGACAACATGAATCATTCTTGATTAGGGAAGCATATGGACCAACCATGTGAAGGAAATGCCTGAAGCAGTCTAGAACAACATCTTCAACTTTTATATCAACTTCATGAACAACCAATTGACTACATGAGCATCCTTTAGATCAAAAACATAAACAAACATTATATCAAAGTAATGGAATACCAATTGTACATATTAATATATGGTTATTATATTTACCTCTAACTGGACTTTATAAAACTCAAATCATGTGTAGGTAGTAGTTGAAGGATGTTTATGAACAACATCACTTTATGCTTACATAGCATATGTAAGACAATTATGTGAAATATCTTCAGGATTACGCAATTATTTTTTGATTATTATGTATTGTAGCACTTCATTCCAATGTCAACTCACTTTATGGTTACACAACATAAATGAAAACTAAATTGATGGTTATACACCACATGCATGATGTTTAGGAAACACAATTATCCTGTTTGTACATCCATGACTTTGACATTTCTCACTCAATTGATCATCAATTACAGGACCTCTTAAACCACATAAACACAATTTCAAAATATAGTTTTCAATTTTATATCATCCAACAATAATTTAATTTTTTATAAAGACGAGTTCAACAATCATCACATATGTAAATACCTGGGTTTTAACCCGAAGGGCATTGGAATATTATGATGAATATCTCTGGAGCTGGGCGCTGGGTCAGTACGGGAATCTGGTACATGGGGTGCCTCAGTTCATCAATATTAAAAATATTAAATATATTTTGTTTCACACTCCCAGTTTCACATGAGTCATAAATAACTCATGTTTAGAGCCTCGAATCATATTTCATAGACCACTATTGTGTTTGGGATAATGTGTTTACCCTATCCGCAACATTAATTTATCCGCCCCAGGAGTTACAGATGGAGGTGAGTTGATACAGTGTTAAATGGTGAATTAATTAATTAAATGAGGATTTAATTAATTAATTAATCCTAAAACCTAATAATCACCCTCCCAATTTCAATTTTGGTGCACAACAAACCCAGAGGAGAGCCGCTGCACTTCTCCCCTTGGTGATTGAAATGAGCTAGAATCAACACAATGAATTGCTATTGACATCCATTTTAGACAAAGATTATCATTAGATCAAGAACCATAGAAATCCATGCATCATTTTCCATCCAAATTATTTGAGTTTCACCAACGTAGTAGGAATATTTGAGTTTTTTTCCTAATCCCTTTAATTTATCATTGTTACATGGTTATAGATGACTCATTATGATTGGAAACGATCCCTTCTTGGTAGATCTATTGGTTTTGGGGAGGAACACGATGAATCAAGTTGTTTTTCTAGTTTTCCTGACTGGGTTTTCTATCTACAAGACATGTAGTCTAGTGAAACAAGACATGTAGCTCTTCCTGTTCAAGGAAGATGTTATTTAGGAACTACAAGATGTGTATATGATTCACACACTCTGTAGTGCCTTAATCCGTGTGAATAGGGGACATGGCTTGGGATGGACATGTGAAACCACATGGTCATGCACTAACACACAACTAGGTTACTCATACATGAGGTCTGGTACCTGGACATGGGTAAACCTACATGTGTTGGTGGTCCTCTATTTTAACACGTCGTGTATTATGGGATACACAGTGTACGAGAGACCTAGTCAGTCGGTCTATGTAGAAGGTGAACATGGCCAGGGGCCGGGTGATGAGGGACATAGAGTGTTTCTCCTCTACACACCATTTATGAATACATGGGTTAGTGAACCATGTATACCAGATACATGGATAGGTTCTCGGGCTAGCTCATACACCGTGTGTTCCTCGGTTCACACCATGTACTTTTAGTTGATCTTACATGGATCTTCCATTGTCTACATCTTCTTCTATATGGATCAGATTTAGGATTCTCCGTATTATATACTGAGAATTTTTCTATGTTGAACACGATGGTGACCTCCTTTATGGTTTAAATGATATGAGGTGGCACGAATCGAGAAAGATGCTTGTGGTATGATGTTGAACTGATGTCAGAACTCGGTGGATCTTGTAGAGATACGACATGAATATTACTCCTTTGATGGAATAGGTCACGAGTATTTCTTACCACTCTACATAGGTAGATATGGGACTCCCTGCATCATGGGAGTGGGTTCGTTACCTTTTGAAAGATTTCCTCCGGGGGTGTTACTCCCCTGATGGACTAGGGAACAGGTTTCCAGAGACATTAATAATGATGGATAGTGCTCCCCTACCTTATAGGGCATGGTACATCCATACTTGTTGAAAGTTAGAGTTTGTACTACCCTGTGGGACAAAGGAGTAGGTATTCCATCCTAGGATTCAGTACTCCCCTATCGTTCCAGGGTGTAGGACCTCCATACATGTTGTTTTGGTAGAGTCGGTACAATCCTGTCGTGCCAGGGAGTGGGTCCTCTAGTCGAGGGTCAATACTCTCATGTTGTACCAGGGTGTGGGTCCCCCATAGTGAACTAACTAATAGACTTATTACTCCCCTATCATATCATGGTGTGGGTCCTCTAGTCATTGAGTGGTACTCCCCAACTGGGTTAGGGTGTGGGACCTCAATCTAGTAAGTGGTACTCCATTGGAATACTTGGGCACGAGTCCTTCATGAGTAGTATTCCCCTATGGAATCAGGGTGCGGGTCCTCACTTACAGAGTAGTACTCTTCCATATTTGAGCAGCAACGGGGACTGGGTCCTCTATTGGAGTTGAAGCTCCCCCGGCTGTTGAACACAGTAATGAGGAGAGGTCCCATCCTCAAGATGATAACGATGCCTAAATGGGTGTTAATGCTCCCTCAACAGACTGAGTTGAAAGACACTCCTTATAGGAGAAACAAAGGTTTTTAGCATTAGTTAGGGGTAGTACTCACTTGACTATTGGGTAGTGGGGAGGTCTCGATCCCTTTATTCTCTCTTGTTAGATAGAATTCACATGGTGCAAATTTTGGAGCAGTGCTCCCTCAACTGTGTTCAGTGGTTAGGGGAGACCCGCATCACTTGGGTTTCTTTAGCTTGCACTTGGTTCACGGTGACGACGACTGGACCTATGGTGTTAGACACTATATATGGACCTAGTAGTATGTTCTTGATGGAACACGTTATTTTTGCTGTACAATTTGGAATATTAGGCTTGTTCTTGATGGAGCGTATCTCCCAGACGAGTTTAATCTAGTATGACTGAGCTCATGGAGTGTGTTCACCTAGTTTTATGTGTTACCTTTAGAGAATCGAGTAGGAATCATATTGTTAGATTTGAGGCTGGGAACTCATGTGACTTGAGTCTGAGATGAGTATATCAGGGTTATCTTTGGGAGTCCTTGTGGTGTTTTCACATGTCAGGGTTGATGCCCCTTATAGACTAAGATGACTTATTATGGGTAGTCAAAGATAGTTAGAGATGCATCTTCTCTCTCAATTGGGTTTCCCTCTGGATAGCTTGAGCAAGATATTTCCTTTCAGTTTATTCCTTTTTATTTTGAAGTTTGTGGGTAGCCTATTGATTATTTGATAATAACCCATGAATAGTCTTTTCCCATACTTGTTTTGTATCTTTTGCAAACCGCAATCCTTACGATGGAGTCTATGGAGGACCCGAGGTAGGTAGAGCTTGGTGAGATAGACTTACTGAGTTGTTTAATAGAGATGGGTCGAAGAGCTTTCTAGTAGTTTTAGTGAGAGTGATCCCCTCATTCTAAGAAGGTATAACACTTTTACAATTTTACATTGGTGGACATTGTTTTCCCCTTGTGTCATTTTCTGTACTTCTATTGTACTCTGGTTTTGGTATATAATTGTTTTCGTGCATTGGTTGTTTTGTTTTTATTAAATTTCATATTTTTGAGATCTTAGATATGTGTTCATGTATACGTGTACATAAAAAATTCCTCTAATGTTAGTCATATGCCTACTTGGTGCTAGTTGGAATCCACTGGCCTATTTGGTGTGGGCTTGTGGTGTTGCGGCCCAAACCCTGTCGGCTCGGGTCGTGACAACATTATTTTCTACTTTGAAATGAGTTTTTCTATGTTTGAATTCCAAATTATGAACTCAAATAATTAATGGAAATGGATGTATTATCAATCATGGCATATCTTTTCAACTCAATAATACATAATAATACTCGAATAATCACCACCTCATCACCAAATACATATTCCCATATTTAAAAAAGTCATACCTTTCTATGTGGGAACAATATCCCCCACATTATAATTACAATCAATATCAACACACATTTTTACGGATAAGATTTGTGATTATATTTTTATCCCCCTTAATAAAAATCATGTGAAAAAGGATAATATGGGTCTCTTTATATCAATAAGCTAATTTAAGATCCCTTCTTTTTTCTAATCATGTCCCTCTTTGAGTTTTGTTTCAAACACTTTTAGTTGGAATTGTCTTCTTCTAAACCTTATTATTCAAGACTATTATTTATTAATAGATATATATTTTTAGTTAAAATGACCTAAATATCAGGGATGTATGTTTGTTTTAATTAGGTAGGTCCATGTATAAATTTCCCTCTCTCATAAAAATATGCTCTTTGGTTATGGGTAGAGTTGATGGCTTGTCAGTATTTTATGTAGGATTTTTCAATGAGTACTGCCAAGATATATTCATATAGCATCAATAATATATGACATGAATCCATCACTTAGCAGAATCAATTAAATAGTTTCCATACATGATTTTTATGGAATCCATGAATTCATTTCAATTTGTGAAAATGATGATCGGTGTATTTTTAACCCAACACTATGTGTTTTTCAGCGATTGTGGAATTCAAGATATGAACAATGTTAACGACATGGATTTATCCTAGACAATGGTTTTTATTAAAGATTTATGTCTACATATTTTATAATTTTTCCATGAATCCTCTTCTCTAAGACCCTAAGGAAACTCTATGTGATTATTTTGGTAATTCCTCCCCTTTCGTAAATCATGGTCTACTATTTGATCTCATGTGATTTCTTTGTATTTGGTTTTATCCTTTATTATGTTATCCTCCATTATAGATGTGTGATCTCCTAACCACCACTGAATTGATATTTTATCTTTATTCTTCGGTGATCTAGGTTTTCCTTGTTGGTCTCTTTCACCTTATCATTTTATTGGAATTCCATGTTAAGGTTTTATCTTTGATTTCTAGATAAAGTTATGTGGTCTAGAAAAATCCCTATAGCATGTTTCTATTTCTTAATGTCTGTGAAATACCATGAAATTGCATTAACACACCATTCATGCTAACTAAAAAAATAATGGTCATTGATAAACATGTGTTTTGAGGATTACATGGATTCATTTGGATTTATTAATGTTACGACCAATCTTGAAACCAACCATGGGGTGAACCTACTCTAGAATGATAATGAACATGATTGTTTCTTTAAAATATGAATTATAATGACATGAGAACTTGGATAATTTATTATAAAATATTAACCTAGGAAAATGTATTATATAGGGGGATTGTCCTAGTTTCATGTTGTAATTATTATATAAAGGGATTGACCTAGTTTCATACTTTAATGCTTATGTTGAGGGCCTTGCCCAGTTTTATTTTGTAATGTTTATATAGCAGGCATGACCCAATTCCCTATTATAATGATCATATAAAGGGATAGGCCTGGTGTTATGCTAAAATGACTATATATAGGGCTATACCTAATTATGTGACTATACCATGGACTTTTGGTTATGGTTGGAATGGTGATGCTACATACTCATAGATATACTGGCATGTTTCTAAAGAAGGTAAAGGGTTATTTAAAATTTATTTTGATAAATTAATAACATGTTTATCACTATATTTCATGCACTTTCTATTATAATAATTTTTTTAGAAGTGGAGATGTTGACCTACTTTGGTTTACTAACACCCTATTCAAGTAGCCATTGGGTACCTGGAAAGATTACCTGGACGTCAATTTGGACAAGGAAAAAGGATTTTTTTGTTCGTTGTTTTTTGTTGATTGGGTTGGAGCTTAGATATAGAACCAATGTGGGGTTTAGGACCTGGGTATTTTGAGTCTATCTATGTCAAAATTTTGTTTTTTATTTATGACTTTTAGCATTAAATTTATTTACGCTAAAAACTATCATTACATTATTCTCTAATTATTGGATTGTTCAGCTTATAGTATTTCTTGGTTTTTTCTACTATATTTTATACTATTGCCTCTATTTTAGTTACTCTAATTTTATTTCTTCTATTCTCACAAATCTTTACCAAGGGGTATTATCTCCCCACTCGGTTCTTTACACCCTGCTACTAGTCGACAACCTTTGGCATACGGGGAGGCACAATTGTGGTCATGTAACCAACCCGATTTGGTCATGTGGAAGAGTTTTGGGTTAATGAATGTTACAAAGTTGTATTATAGGTTCTTAGGTTTTCTTTTCTATAGTTTTACCAATTGGTAATGGTCATTAAGAAAATGGGAATATCCTAGGACATAATAATGAGATTGGTCATGGGAGTAACTAACCCATGTATAGAGGAACATTCAAGTGCTGAGAGATGGGATTTTTGAACATGTTGTTCACTTGTTATAGTTGATGTTACATGAAAATGTGTGATTCACATATTCTTAATGTTATTATTTGATAAGATTTAAACTCAAGTCATGAAATAACATAAGATCAGTATTCATGAATAATTATAGACATGTGGAGTGAGACATATATATATATATATATATATGATTTTTTCATGAAAGGTACATATTTATTGAATGTAATATATTTTCCCATATGAACTATGAACTGAGATGTATTTTATATTTAATGAAAAAGGTAATAAATTAATGGTCATGTCATGCTAAATCATTTGTTAAGGCATGTATAAAGAGACCATGAGACAAAAGTTATCTATTTTTGTACCCTATTAAGGATGTAATCATTGTTTATTAATTTTAATAAGGATTGTGTTTGTCTTGTAGATAAGATTTACCATTATCATATTTAAATTGAGAATCAGGAGAGCAATAATCGGCTTGATCCTAAAACTGTTGTTCCAGATCTTCTAGTAGCTGCTAAGAATTAGATGGATGACCATCTCTTTGAAATATTCATAAGGGTCATGTGATCCATTGAGAGAGAGATTGTTCACACTACACCTTCAATTTCAAATATGATGAGAGATTGTTATCTATAAAATATACCTTTATTCACTAGGTATGGAGGCCCCTAGTCTGTAATGTTTTGGATCGAGTTAGTCCAGATGATCATCATACACCATGATACACCTGCAGATAGGAAGGTGAATCTTTATGCATACATGCTTCATGGACTGACCAAGTGTTGGTGGGACACCTTGGGGATATTTGGGTAGAATGAAGAGTTACCCTGGATGGAATTAAGGATGAATTTGTTAATCCACTTCTACCTAGAAATGTTTTGGGATAAGAAGGCATGCATGTTATTTCACCTGACAAAAGAGGTAATGTCTGTGATGAACTATTCTAGACATTTCACAAACATTTAGTTATTTACCCCATCCTTAGTTTATGATGAGGTCATTAGGGTGAGTTATTTTTAGGATGGCTTTACAGTGATATATGGTTAGAGGTGAATGAATTTTTCTTGGGTATCTTTACAGACATAATGAATCAAGATCTAATCTTGAAATTAAATTTTTGAGAGACCCTAAGCAGTAGACATGATATTTCAATATGTAAAACTAATATATTTTATTCTATTGGAAGGACGAACCTCTATAATGGTTATCAACAAGGCGATATTGGGAAGAGTCTCCAGGGTAGTGGGAAGCTATCTCAGTAACATGTTCCATTATAGTAAAATAAATGTGGAATTTTTAGACACAAATGAACTCATTTTCCATACCTTTCATTGGAGTGTTGTGCTTGTAGTATATTGGGACACCTTTTGATGTTTTGTAGGGGAACGCAGTAGCATATCTGTGATAAGGGATCAAGAAAGACACATAAATCTATGAGGGACTTAACTACCCCTCACTAGACTTGTAGTTGTAGTTCTATTAGAAATTCAGGATAAGGAAGTGGATTTGGTACCCTAATGTAGCAGAAGTAGTTCTAGGAATAGGGAAAAGTTTAGGGCCATGACAGTTAATCCTAGCATAGAGGGTTTTGTTAGCTACATTTTATGTAGCCTACTCTATATAGGATGGATGCATAACCTTCTACCATAAGATGTAATATTCATGTATCATCTTACCTTTCTTGTATTTTGATTTATATAAGAACGTCACATTTATTTATATATTATATTTTTGAAAAAGGCTTGGGATTGGTTATGGAAGGCTTGGATAGTGTCTTGAAAATTGAAACACCATTAAAAGTGCAGTCAGAGAATATCAAATGTTTCAAGGAAGGTTTTGTAGAATTTGGTGGTCATTTTTTATTTTGGAAAATATTTGTGATGGAAATGATAGGTTTTGATTTGATTTAGGAAATGTATTGGTTAGTTCTATACAAAACTCACGTTTACTATTATCAGAGGAGTGTTACAACTCTATCTCCTGAAAGAGGTAGATATTTTAACAATGGGAAAGGGTATCATTGCATGGGCCATATAGGGATAATTCAGTGATGATTTAATTTTATAAATAATTAGATAATAAGTTATAATCTAGATTATGGTGGCATTTAGTAGGATACTTTTACTCAAGTGGTATACTATTTTATGGATTTTTTTGAAGAGTTCTATGACTTACCACTTGAGTGAGAGATTGAGTTCATGATCGTTTTAGTGACAAGAAAAGAGAGATTTTCAATTCTTCCCTATTGTGTGGAACCAGTGTATATTTAGGAATTAGATGTTCATTTGGAATATCTACAAGATAATGGTCTTGTATGACCTAGTATGCCACCTTAGGGTTATCAAATGATTTTCACTAAGAAGGCTAAAGAGACAGTACACTTTATTGTGGACAATCTATGATTTTACAAAATGACTATTAATAACCAATATCCCCTTATAAACATCAAAAATTACATATATTAGATGATAGGTTCCCAAATTTTATCTACGTTTGACATAATATTAGGGTATCATCAGTTGAGAGTGAGCCCATCAAACATACCTCAGACAACTTTTAGGACTAGGTATGGCCTACATGAGTTCCTAAGATGGCTTTAGGTATGAATAATTGACCAATGGTATTCATGGACTTGATGAATCAGGTTTCCCATCCATTCTAGGATCTGTTATTAGTAGTTTTCCCTGATCACATCATAGTGTACTCCCATCCACCATATTATTATACCAGGAATCATAACATAATATTGAGTACATTATGATAGCACTGACCTTACACCAATAAATATAAATATAGTTTTTTGGGTTGAAACATTCGGTCATTTCAGCTCAATTGATGGATCGTTAATTAAGTTAGAGAAGGTTATATATATGGTATATTGGGTGTGGCCCAAGAATGTATTCAGGACTTAGATTTTTCATATTCAAATAGGGTATTATCTGTTTTTAATCCTAGACTTATCCTGAATTGAAGAACCTATGTTTGGGATGACTAGGAGAGGGATAAAGTCTGTTTTGTAAGGTGACATTGAGAGATCTTTTCAAGAGCTGACAGCTAGTCTAACCTCAGCACTGATCTTCACCATAACTACTTTAGGTAAGGCATATATTGTTTATTATGATGCATATATTGCTATAATCAATTCAGTTAGGATACTAGAGGAATAAATGACATCTTATGGCTCTAGGTAGTGAAGACTACATGAGAGGTATTACCCAACTCATGATTTTTATTTGGATATTATGGTACATGCTATGAAATTATGGAGACATTATCTTTTGAGAGAGAGCCTTATAGAATTCATGAATAACAAGATCTTCATGTACAAATTTTCTTATTGAGACATGAAACTTCGACAAAGGAGGTGGTTTGAGAATCTATAATCTATTGACTTCATGATGTCTTATAAAATGTTCAAGGAAAAAAATAATTTTTGATTCTTTGAGGTGGAAGATGTAGATAGGTGTCGCATGGGAGTATTTCTATGCATTATTCATAATGGAACACTTTTAAAACATGCATCTAGATGGTCAGAAGTCCCATGAATGAGTATCTCTAACTTCAACATGAGTTATACTCATGATTTGGGAAAAAAATCCAGATTTAGAAGTTATATGATTTAAATGTATTATCTCTAAGAGATAAAATGTATGTTGGGGAGCCACCATCATGATGGTATCTTGGAAGTAGTGATGTTATTCTTATCCATGGATGAGTATTGGTGGTTATGGGATTGTGAGATGAGATGATGAGAGAGATTCATGCTTCTCGATGAAAGTTACATCCAGGGATAAAATGTTATATCATGACATCTGTTGAAAATAATTATGTCTAGGAATGAAGAAGAAGGTAATAAAGTTTTTATCAAGACGTTTCACTTATTAAAGGTGAAAGAGGATAAATAGAGGCTTGTCAGGTTATTCTTTCATCTACACATTCTGGAATGTGAATTGATAAATTTCATAATGGATTTTGTGATAGGGATAACTAAGAAACATCACAATATTGATGTAGTTTGGGTGATCGTAGATTGATAAAAAAAGGTATACCACTTTTTTCCATCATGGAGACCTTCACTATTGATGTTCTGGGTGGTCTTTTTCTATGGGAAATAGTTTGAATTCATGCTGTTATATGGATTATCATTTCTAAGAGATATCCTCATATAATTTTCAGTTTCTATAAAGTTATTCAAAATGATCTAGGATCACAGGTTCATCTGATTACATAATATTATCCACAGAATAATGGCCAATATGAATAGATGATACATATTTAGTGGGATATGTTATGAGTTTGTGTGATTGATTTTGATGGATCTTGGGAGAATCATATAGAACCCATAGAGTTTATGTACAATACAATATTCTATATAGCGATCAAGATGGTACCATTTAGGGCATTATATGGTAGGTCTTATCAACCCCTTCTTTTCATGATAGTAGTATGTGATTCAGCAGTTGTTGGACCTAGTCTAGGGAAAGAGACGTTTGAGAAGGTTTAGTTGGTCATGAAAAAGTTGGTGACTATCCAAAGTATGAATAAATATTATTATAACTAGTATAGATGAACTCTGGAGTTTGATGTGGGCCATAATGTTTTTCTTCATGTGTCTCCTAGTTTTGGTAAATTTCATATCATTAAAATGGGAAATTTTGTTCTCATTCTTTTTAATCTATTTGAGATAGTGGGGAGGGTAGGTCCAGTGGCATACTGACTAGCCCTTCTATAGAACAATAATTCCATTCATCACATATTTAATGTAACATAGCTTCAAATATATAACCCTTACTCTTCTCATGTGATAGATGTTGATGACATTGATTTTGGTGCAAATACGTCCTTTTAGGAGCATCTGATATGGATTGGGAACCATAGAGAGAAGTATCTTTGGGGAAAGACTATACTTTTAGTGTGAGTGCAGTGGAAGCATAGGAATGTTCAAGAGGATACTTAGGAGAGGGAATATTATATATGAGCATAATGGATATACTTGTTCACTAAGACCACTTAATGATACTTGGGGAATCTTTGGGATGTAATATTTTATGTTGGGGAGATTGTAAGATCCTATCATTTTCAAGGTACATACCTCCTTTATTTTTTGGTTATACCACTTCTATTTACATTTTTCTTCCTCTGAACCTTGGTGGTTGTGTCTTTTGTTTATGTATTGAGAGATAAGATATTGTAAAATGACAAAAAAATTTAGCAAGTATATTTTTTTGAATAAGATGAGTCAATGTAAAATTTTGTAGGATTCATAAAAATTATGCTCTTTTGGATCAGTTAAGGTTGAAGGCTTTTCATGATTTTTTTCAAGATTCAGTAGTGAGTACTACCTACAGGACATATTCATATGATATATCTAATACATTATATGAATCTATAATTCATAAGAATACATTAAATACTTTTAGTACATGAGTGTTATGAAATCCATGAATTTATTCCCTACCATGAAGTGGTGATCAGTGTATTTTTAACCTGAGCCCACACATTTTTTGGTGCATGAGAAATTCACACCATAAAAGTTATTACCAAAATGAATTCAATGAAACCAGTTATTTTTATTAACATTTCACGCTTAACTCTTTCCAAATTCCCCATACAACATTTTCTCTTAAAACCTAGGCATCTATAGGTGATTTTATGGGAGATTCCTTCCCTTCCGAATTTCTCGTCCTATTATTTGATCTCCTTTGAGTCCATTCACTTTGGTTTTATCCTTTAATAAAATATCCTCTTTTATAATAGTGTGATATACCTTCATCATTCATTGATGTTCCCTATTGATGGTGTTTCTTTTATCTCTAGATATATTTTGGTGGTCTAGGATAATCCCTATAGTTTATTTATATTACTTAATGTGTTTTAAATACCATGTGATCACGCCAAGAACCATGTGCACTAAATAATGAAGTAATGGGTGATGATAATCATGTGTTGGGATTACTCCATGGATTTCATTAAATCCATTAGTTTTAAGACCTGTCTTTTGGAAACCTATGGGGTGATCCTACCCTTGAGAAACAATGAACTATATTTTGGCTTAAAACTATGGATTAACATGAAATGGGACCTCAGGTGAGTTTTTGTGATAGATTCGCCTTTGAAAATGGGTTACTTGTTTAATGAAATGAATGGAAATAATTTGATATGATATGGTTAAGTACACTATACTAATAACATTCTACGATATAATTTTATGAAGGAAGGGGTAAATGATAGATAAATGTAAATTGGATGAATTGACTATTTTTGGTTATGATTTTATATGGTGTTATTCTTGTCATCATGACTTGTATTTTGATTCATGAAGTATTAATTATATAAAAGGATTGACCCAGTTTGATGTTTTAATGCTTATATATAGGGATTGGACCAATTTCATGATGAAATTATTTTATAGATGGATCATCCCAATTTCATTTTGTAATGATTATATAGTGGGATTGTCCCAGTTTCATATTGTAATTCAAATATAGAAGTCATGGACTAGTTTCCTTCTGTAAAGATTATATAGTTTTCTTGGTTTAGTGCTATGTTGAAATTATTATATAGATGAATATTCTTAGTTATGTGATTATTCCATGGAATTGTGGTTATGGTAGGCACAATGATTCTAAATTATTATAGATTTTACGGTATGTTGCTGAATAAAGTTACTAGCCATATCATTTTTGTTTTGTTAAATCAATGACCATATTTAGCACCATGTTGAACACACTTTCTATCTAACCGGTTTTTTTACTTGGTGGTGTCTATCTATAGATTTTTACTCACACACTATTCAGGTTTCCATTGGGTACCTGAGTAGATTTCATGGATATAACGACCCATACATTACATACATTGTTATTACTTCAGAATTGAAGAATACTTATTAGAACATATAACAAAACCAAGAATGGACCGTATAGGTATAGTGTCTTTAGAAACTGGGAAACATAAACAACTGGTTCATAAATCATCTACTTTGCCTCCCATTTATTTCATCATATATAGAGTCCCTTTTGGAATATTCTACCTAATAACCTTCTTCCTGACCTGGGGAAATAAAACATACAAAAGGGTGAGCTCAAATGCTCAGTAGGGGTAAACAAAAGAAATATCAATCACATCATATATATAAGAACATAACTTTTGGAAATCTTAACCTGCAAAAGAAATCATAATATCATAACATGGGATAAATCATAGAAGTAAAATGTAATACCAATAATCATAACATAAAACATGAAACTTTGTGGCATACACACATAATCATAGAGAATCATTTCTTATTAGTCAAGACTCATTGCCAAGACTATCTTAGTGGACAAAGTCCATTTCTGAACCGAGTCACCCTCGTTTCAGTCCTGTTTCACTGAACCGGTATAACCTACCATTCTAGCCATGTCTATCTCATGAGATATAAAATCTTTACCCAATGCATTGGAGAGAGATATAGGTCCCACCCATCTCATAATGATACCATTCTTATGTGTGCCACAAAATCATAAACCATACATCATAGCATAACCCATGTAATAAAAATGGAAATCTTAAACATCGTGACATCATAAAACAATTCATAAAATATAAAGGAATTCAAAAAAATAATTCCATCACAACATCATAAAATTAATTTAATAATAGGGATAAAAAATAGAACCCTTTATTATCTTAGATGGAAAATAATTTTGATAAAACACTTGAACTCCATTCTTGAGGAAAATATCCTTTCAGCTTCAAAAAAACTTTTCCTTTCTTAACATGTCATAAAATTATAACTAAAAGAATTTGATTAAAAATAAACTTGAAAACTTGTAAGGGAAGATTCTTGAAATAATATTTTAAAAATCCATTCATGCCGTATAAGTTAAAAAAACATTCTTCGTACTTTTGTCGGAAAAGTCAAAAAGTACCTCGTATGAAAAATGACAAAAGATTTCTTTCATATCCTTTACTAAGAACACACCAAAGGGTAAAATTGGATTTAAACAATTGTAGGTGGATGGAAATAATCTTACATATTGAGGAAACATGGATGTGGATGATAAAATACACCCTAGTAAATGCCAAAGTATAAACAATCTCGGATAAAAATGAGATTGTGATATTTCCCTTACCTTAGGTACGATATGCTTTGTACGTGTCCGAACCTCCTGTATAATGATTTAAAAAATGTTATTGACTTATTCTAGAATCATACTTATTTTTATGATATCATATATGGTCATATTTTTAGCTTCTGAGTAGTAATATTTCATTGCTACTTGTTATTCGGGTGTTTATAACTTTTTGTTCTTATGCGTGTTTTGTCGAATAAATTCTTATTGTTCTCTTTAGGTTATAGATACCTCATTTCCAAAATGGTATTAGTGTAATATATATCATATTAATTAATTCAATTCATTTATATAATCATTATTAAATGAAGATCATGTATAACAAGTCGCATCACATCGTGGAGACGGTATTCCGTACGTACGCACGAGTGATGATATCGTTCCAATGATCGTGGAATTGTATTAAAGTATATGTATACAATGTAAGAATCAATATAACTTTATAATAGTCATATATAGTCATTATTTACACCATCATACCCATCCAAGTAAGGTGGTGGTGGAAAATAGATTACACCACGTCATGGAGACGGTATTCCGTACGTACGCACGCGCGGTGATTTCATTTTCTGTAGGATGGATAGATGGTCAAATAGGGTTGTTTCATACTTATAATAACATATCAGTATATGAGTTATACTGATGTTATTACTTCATAATGAAACAACTAAATAAGAATAATTTGAAGAAGAAAGAAATTGGAAAGGATCGGTAATGGATATTACCTCTTCTTTGAAGTGCTTCCTTGAGACCTCCTTTTAGGGCACTAAAATTGGTCTTTGAAGAGAACCAGGACCTCTAGGATGTCTCTAGGGAGGTGTAGAGGAGAAAATGGCATGGGTTGGCCGAGCTTGAAGTCTCAAAGTGGTGTGAGTAAGAGGGGGAGGAGGTGCCCTTTTATAAGGGGGGAGAGGGGCTCCTTTGGAAAAACAAAAAATATTATTTTATTGTAAACTCATGTTAGGTTTTTAATAGCTTAAAATTGATATATTTAGAAGATAAGGTGGTTAGGGGTCTAAATAATCTCATCCAATGGAATTTAGACAAGTTTAGGTCATTATATTAACCTTATCTTTTAGTTTTAACTCTTAGTTAATTAGATTAACATTTACCATGTCACTTTGTATTTTTATATTATATAGTTAATAAACTTACCATATACACCCAAGCGACCCCAAGTTGTGTTTTATTAATATATATAACCTTATATAAGTCATTTGGACAAACCTTAGATTTTTAGGAATAAAATAACAATTAATAATATAATATTTGTTTTAAAAACTATTTTATGTCAATTTTGACACTATTCAATAGTTGATTTTTTTGAAACTCATAACAGAATGATTACTTCGACCCAAGTTAATTAAATAAATTCTAACATGTCATATTAACCTCGAAAATTATTTCAATTCATAAAAAGTCTCAAATTATACTTATTTAGGTATTTATAATATCAATTATTCTAATTGTTTACTATTATATTAATTACTGCATCATCATTGTGTCATAAATAAATTAAATTATTTAAAGTCTAAAAATTAAAAATAAAATACCATTATGTAGGAAATCGTTTTAGATTTCTAATGAATATTTATAGTCGAATTTATCTTATTTATAACCCCATATTAAAAATTCTTTACTTATTAAACTTTGATTTTAACTATTTTAACCCTTCTTTAAATAAATTAATAATAAATGTCCTAATCTAATCCAAGTGGGCCTAAATGGTCATATTTTATTCCTAAGTTTGTTTTTGGTCGAATTACACTTGTCCAATATAATTAGGACATGTGTTAGGGTAATAATAATATCATTTTTACCCTTAATAACCTTATTTACTTTTAACCGTGGTAAAAAAAGTAAAAATTTACAATTCACCAAAAAAAATTTCATCTCATTGAACCACATTTTAGTCCTTGATATTAACCGTGTCTCTCGGATTATCGAAATTCCACACACAGAAGCGGTAAAATTAATTTTTATGAAAAATTCACATTTTTAAACTACCACTTAGTGGTTTCACTATTCATCAAAAATTGAATGTTTTCAGAAAAATACCAAAATTTCACCCTAGGATAATCTCAATATTACGAATCCAAATATGAAGTCCATTTTGAAAAATAAAATTTATAAAATTTCAAAAAGTGGTTATTACTATTCATAACGGGTAGTTTTAATAATATTTTAATAGCATATCATTGTTTAGTGAAGCTCAGTATTGCGTACGATGCAAGATATCGAGGAAGGTCGCGATTTCATGTAGAAAAAGATTCATTTGATGATTTATATAACATAAAAGTCTGGTGTGTTACATTCTACCCCACTTAAAATGAATTTCACCCTTGAAATTCGTCACTTTGTAACAAACAGATGAGGATACTTCTCCCTCATCGTATCCTCGAGCTCCCATGTAGCTTTTTCTAATTGGTGGTTCCTCCATAAAACTTTCACCAATCGAGTGGTCTTGTTTCGTAAGACTTTTTCGCTACGATCCAGAATCTCTATCGGTTGTTCTTTATAAGAAAGATCTTTCTCTAGTGGTACAACTTCTGAGTTGAGTACATGTGAAGGATCAGGTATGTACCTTCTCAGGAGAGATACATGGAACACATCGTGAACTTGAGTGAGATTCGGTTGAAGCGCCAATCGATAAGCTACCTTCCCAACACGATCCAATATTTCGAAAGGACCGATATATCTAGGGCTCAACTTCCCCTTCTTTCCAAATCTCATAACCCTCTTCCAGGGAGATATTTGTAAGAACACTTTATCACCCACTACAAACTCTAGGTCTTTTGTTCGGTTGTCGGCATAACTTTTATATCGACTCTGAGCTGCTCTTATGTGTTGTTGAATAGATGTGACATTTTCTTCCATTTCATCAACGAGATCGGGTCCTAATAGCTTTCCTTCCCCAACTTCATCCCAGCAAGTTGGAGTCCTGCATTTCTTTCCATAGAGAGCTTCATAAGGAGCCATCTGAATACTGGAGTGAAAGCTATTATTATAAGAAAATTCCACAAAAGGTAGGTGTTGATCCCAACCACCTTTGAAATCCATAGAGCAAGCTCTCAACATATCTTCTAGAGTTTGAATTGTTCTCTCAGACTGACCGTCTGTCTGAGGATGATAAGTCGTGCTGAAACTCAACTCTGTATCCAGAGCATGGTGAAGACTTTACCAGAACTTTGAGGTAAATCTCGGATCCCGATCAGATATAATAGAAAGTGGTACTCCATGTAATCTTACCACTTCCTTTACATATATCCTGGCAAGCTGATCCAGAGAGAAATACTCTCTAATAGAAATGAAGTGTGCAGACTTTGTACGACGATCAACTATGAACCAGATAGCATTATTGCCTTTGGATGTTTTAGGAAGTCCTGTGACAAAGTCCATAGTGATGTTTTCCCATTTCCATTCGGGTATGGGTAATGGTTGTAACATACCCTTAGACTTCTGTCTCTCAGCTTTAACTTGTTGAAAAACTAATCATCGAGAGACATATTCAGTAACATCTCTTTTCATGCCATCCCACCAGAAGTACTCTTTCAGGTCCCTATACAACTTCGTGCTTCTAGGATGAATAGAGAATGAAGAACTATGAGCCTCATCCAGCAGTTCCTTCTTTAATTCGGGGATGGGAGGAACACAAACCCGATTCTTGAACTTTATTATTCCATCACAATCAAGGTTGAATTCAGGAACATTTCTCACCTTCTTTTGTAACTTGACATCTTATTTCTGTGGCTCTTTAATCTTCACATGTATAGATGGTTGAACATTCATTTGAGAAAGATACGATTTTTCCCATTTCATTATAATTCCAAGATCCATCCTTTGTAAATCCATAAATATTGGATCTTTTGTAATCCTCATCATGGATAAACTAGCATGGTCTTGTCGACTTAATGCATCTGCCACCTTGTTTGCTTTCCCGGGATGGTAATGGATTGAGCAGTCGTAATCCTTAATCAGCTCCAACCATCTTCTTTGGTGCATATTCATCTCCTTTTGTGTGAAAATATACTTTAAACTTTTATGATCAGTATAAATATCACACCTTTCACCATAAAGGTAATGCCTCCAAATATTTAATGCAAAGATTACCGCAGCTAATTCCAAATCATGTGTTGGGTAATTTTGCTCATGGATTTTCAACTGTCGTGAGGCATAAGCTATCACCATATCATTTTGCATAAGAACACACCCCAATCCCTTCTTGGATGCATCACTGTAGATCACAAACCTTTCTCCACTACAAGGCAGTGTGAGCATAGGTGCACTGGATAACCTTCTTTTCAACCCCTTGAAATTCTCTTCACATTCCTCCGTCCAAACAAACTCAACTCCTTTCCAAGTCAACTTGGTGAGTGGATTAGATAATCGTGAAAAATCGTTCACAAAACATCGATAATATCCATCCAAACCATGAAAACTTCGGATCTCAGTTACTGTTGTTGGACTCGACCATCTTTCGATAACCTCTGTTTTGCTGGATCCACAGATATCCCCTCTTTTGAGATTATGTGACCCAAAAATGAAACTTTTTGAAGCCAAAATTCACACTTGGTAAATTTGGCATAAATCTTCTCCTTTCTCAAGGTCTTCAATATAATTCTCAAGTGATCTTCATGTTCTTCCTTGCTCTTTGAATAGACAAGAATATCGTCTATAAAGACTATCACAAACTGATCAAGATAGTCTCTAAAGACTCTATTCATTAGATCCATGAAGATAGCAGGGGAATTAGTAAGACCAAATGGCATCACTATAAATTCATAGTGTCCATACCTTGTACGGAAAGTCGTCTTTGGTATATCCTCACTTTTGACCCTTAATTGATGATACCCTGAACGAAGATCAATCTTGGAAAAGTATTGAGCTCCGTGTAGTTGGTCAAATAGGTCATCAATGCGCAGGAGAGGATATTTGTTCTTGATAGTGATCTTGTTAAGTTCTCGATAATCAATGCAGAGTCTCATTGATCCATATTTCTTCTTAACAAATAGTACAGGTGCTCCCCAAGGAAACGCACTAGGGCGTATGAACCCCTTATAAAGATTATCTTGGAGTTGCTTCTTCAATTTCTGCAACTCAATTGGGGCCATTCTATAAGGTGTATTTGAAATAGGCAAAGAACCCGGTATGAGTTCTGTTGAAAACTCAACTTCACGATTTGGTGGAAGACCCGGTAATTCCTCCGGAAAGACATCATCAAACTCCCGTACAATGGGAATATTCTTAATTATGAGTTTCTCACCAACCATTTGAGATAAATAATCTTAATTTAGTGGAATCAATACCCATAAAATGGAAGAAATTTCCACTAGAAGGTTATGTTCATCCTTGCATCGATAAACAATCATAGATTGATCTGGAATATGAAATGTGACTTCCCTTCTTTGGAAATTGATATGAGCTCCATGTAGAGAAAGCCAATCCATGCCAATAATCACATCAAATTACACTATAGGAAGGATCACAAGATTTGCAGGAAGCACTTTCCCACAAACTTCAATCAGATAAGAATTATAAACTTTTGATGCGACTGTTTTGCCATTAGGGGTTGTCACGGCTAACTCAACATCAAACTGTTGAGGTAATACGGTGATATCCTTAGAAAATTATTCAGAAATAATGGAGTGGGTGGATCCAGAATCAAATAAAACATTTGCTACTTTAGAGTGGATGGTATGTGTACCTTTCACCACATCGTTATCGTACTCCACATCACTGATAGAAATTGCATGTGAATTTCCTTTGTCTTTAGCCTTAAGAGTTTATTGACGTCGACCATCATCATCAACCCTTGGATTAGGGCATTTATTGGCATAATGTCCCATCTCCTTGCACTTGAATCATTGAAGTGAAGTAGGTTCATTCTTTGTATCCCTTCCATTGTTTTCATCATTAGACATCTTCTTCCCATCATCGCGACATTCAAATGCCCGATGACCTTCCTTTCCACATTTGAAACATTTACTTGTCCCTTTAAGAAAACTCCCTCCATGTTTCTTTCCACACTTTGAGCATAAGGGAAAGCTCATCTTCTTTTCAGTGTGCTCTTTAGATTTTCCTTTGAATTCCATTTTCCTCTTCTTATCCAACCCATATGACTGATGGGTTACTCCAATCTCCATCTCAACTTTGAGAGCACATCGAACGGTTTCCTCGTAGCTATTGAAGTCCCTTATGGCTAAGGCCCTTCGAAGACTTGGTTTTAAGCCACTAAAGAATCGATCGATCTTACTCTTAGGTTGGATAATAATACCAGAAGCATACCTTGCAAGTCTTGTAAAATTTTCTTCATAGGTACCAACAGATTCATCATCCTTTTGCTTCAGTTCAAGAAACTCTTTCTCCATCTTTGTTCAGAGAATACGAGTGAAGTACTTATTAAAAAATAAGTTCTTGAACTCATCCCATTCCATGGACTCAATTTCATCCCTTTGCCTTGTATTCTTAATAAGATTCCATCATTGATCAACATCACCTTCCAAACGATACACTACTAAGATGACTTTATCATGATTAGAACATTGAATAACTGAAAATATCTTTTCAGTAGTAATAACCCATTGTTCAGAAACTAATGGATCAGTAGACCCGCTGAATGAAGGTGGACGCTGTCTCATGAAGGATTCAACAGAATGTTGCTCCTTCCTTTGCTCGTTTGGAAGTCCTGCATGATTCATAGCTTGAGAAAGTTGTGTGAGCATGGCTACAATATTTTTCATTCTAGCTCCCATAATGTTTGATTGCTCAGGGGGACAATCATTGCATTTCCCGTTGCATTCTGCATTAACATGGTTCCTTCGGGTTCCAGCCATTGACTAAAATCAAGAAGAATAGTGTGAGCAACACTAATTATAATAGGAAAACCACATAATCAAGAATAAAATTTCACACTTAAGGTCTTATCCTAGGTTATTCATGGCCATTTCTAAAACACTAAGATTGTGTTCTATGCTTAGACTTATCCTTAGGGTTCTTACTAAGGCTTTCACATCCTAGTTTCCAAAGGTTGACTATACCTTTCCTCTGATACCAACTATAACGACCCATACTTTACATAAATTTTTATTACTTCAGAATTGAAGAATACTTATTACAACATATAACAAAACCAAGAAAGGACCGTATAGGTATAGTGTCTTTAGAAACTGGGAAACATAAACAACTGGTTCATAAATCATCTACTTTTCCTCCCATTTATTTCATCATATCTGGAGTCCCTTTTTGGCATATTCTACTTAATAAACTTCTTCCTGACCTGGGGAAATAAAACATACAAAAGGGTGAGTTCATATGATCAGTAGGGGTAAACAAAATAAATATCAATCACATCATATACATAAGAACATAACTTTTGGAAATCTTAACCTGCAAAAGAGATCATAATATCATAACATGGGATAAATCATAGAAGTGAAATGTAATCCCAATAATCATAACTTCAAACATGAAACATTGTGGAATACACACATAATCATAGAGAATCATTTCTTATTAGTCAAGACTCATTGCCAAGACTATCTTAGTGGACAAAGTCCATTTCTGAACCGAGTCACCCTCGTTTCAGTCCTGTTTCACTGAACTGGTATAACCTACCATTCCGGCCATGTCTATCTCATGAGATATAAAATATTTAACCAATGCATTGGAGGGAGATATTGGTCCCACCCATCTCATAATGATACCATTCTTATGTGTGCCACAAAATCATAAACCATACATCATAGCATAACCCATGTAATAAAAATGGGAATCTTAAACATCGTGACATAATAAAACAATTCATATAATATAAAGGAATTCATAAAAATAATTCCATCACAACATAATCAAATCAATGTAATAATAGGGATAAAAAACATAACCCTTTATTATCTTAGAGGGAAAATAATTTTGATAAAACACTTGAACTCCATTCTTGAGGAAAATATCCTCTCAACTTCAAAAACACTTTTCCTTTCTTAACATGTCATAAAATTATAACTAAAAGAAGTTGATTAAAAATAAACTTGAAAACTTGTAAGGGAAGATTCTTGGAAATAATTTTTTAAAAATCCATTCATGTCGTATAAGTTAAAAAAACATTCTTCGTACTTTTGTCAGAAAAGTCAAAAAGTACCTCGTACGAAAAACGACAAAAGATTTCTTTCATATACTTTAATAATTACACAACAAAGGGTAAAATTGGATTAAAAAAATTTTAGGTGGATGGAAATAATATTACATATTGAGGAAACATGGATGTGGATGATAAAATACACCCCAGTAAATGCCAAAGTATAAACAATCTCATATAAAAATGAGATTGTGATATTTCCCTTACCTTAGGTCCGATATGCTTTGTACGTGTCCAAACCTCCTGTATAATGATTTAAATAATGTTATTGACTTATTCTAGAATCATACTTATTTTTATGATATTATATATGGTCATATTATTATCTTCTTAGTAGTAATATTTCATTGCTACTTGTTATTCGGGTGTTTATAACTTTTTGTTCTTATGTGTGTTTTGTCGAATAAATTCTTATTCTTCTCTTTAGGTTATAGATACCTCATTTCCAGAATGGTATTAGTGTAATATATATCATATTAATTCATTCAATTCATTTATATAATCATTATTAAATGAAGATCATGTAGAATGAGTCGCATCACATCGTGGAGATGGTATTTCGTACGTACGCACGAGTGATGATATCGTTCCTATGATCGTGGAATTTTATTGGAGTGTATGTATACAATTTAATAATCAATATCACTATATAATAGTAATATACAGTCATTATTTACACCATTATACCCATCCAAGTAAGGTGGTGGTGGAAAATAGATTACACCACGGCGTGGAGACGGTATTCCGTACGTACGCACGCACGATGATTTCATTTTCCGTAGGATGGATAGATGGTTAAATAGGGTTGGTTCATACTTATAATAACATATCAGTATATGAGTGATACTGATGTTATTACTTCATAATTAAACAACTAAAGAAGAAGAAGTTTAAGAATAAAGAAATTGGAAAGGATCGGTAAAAAATTTACCTCTTCTTTGAAGTTCTTCCTTGAGACCTCCTTTTATGGCACTAAAAGTGGTCTTTGAAGAAGACCAGGACCTCTATGATGTCTCTAAAGAAGTGTAGAGGAGAAAATTGAAGGTTGTGGCCGATATTGAAGGCTCAAAGTGGTGTGAGGAAGAGAGGGAGGAGGTGCCCTTTTATAAGGGAGGACAGGGGCTCCTTTGGAAAAACAAAAAATATTATTTTATTATAAAGTCAAGTTCGGTTTTTAATAGCTCCAAATTGATATATTTAGAAGATAAGGTGGTTAGGGGTATAAATAATCTCATCCAATGGAATTTAGACATGTTTAGGTTATTATATTAACCTTATCTTTTAGTTTTAACTCTTAGATAATTAGATTGACATTTACCATGTCACTTTTTATTTTTATATTATATAGTTAATAAACTTACCATATACATCCAAGAGACCCCCAAGTTGTGTTTTATTAATATATATATAACCTTATCTATGTCATTTGGCCGAACCTTATATTTTTAGGAATAAAATAACAATTAATAATATAATATTTGTTTTAAAAACTATTTTATGTCAATTTTGACACAATTCAATAGTTGATTTTTTTGAAACTCATAACCTAATTATTACTTCGACCCAAGTTAATTAAATCAATACTAACATGTCCTATTAACCTATAAAATTATTTCATTTGATAAAAAGTCTCAAATTATACTTATTTATGTATTTATAATATCAATTATGTTAATTTTTCACTATTATGGGAATTACTGTATCATCATTGTGTCATAAATAAATTAAATTATTTAAAGTATAAAAATTACAAATAAAATAACATTATGTTTGAAATCTTTTTAGCTTTCTAATTAATATTTATAGTCGAATTTATCTTATTTATAACCCCATATTAAAAATGATTTACTTATTAAACTTTGATTTTAACTATTTTAACCCTTCTTTAAATAAATTAATAATAAATGTCCTAATCTAATCCAAGTAGGCCTAAATGGTCATATTTTATTCATATGTTTGTTTTTGGTCGAATTAAACTTGTCCAATAGAATTAGGACATGTGTTAGGGTAATAATAATACCATTTGTACCCTTAATTACCCTATTTACTTTTAACCGTGGAAAAAAAGTAAAAAGTTACTATTCACCAAAAATTATTTTCATCTCGTTGAACCAAATTTTGTCCTTGATATTAACCGTGTCTCTTGGATTTTTGAAATTCCACTCACAGAAGCGGTAAAATTAAGTTTTATGAAAAATTCAGTTTTTTTAACCACTTAGTGGTTTCACTATTCATAAAAAATTGAATGTTTTCAGAAAAATACCAAAATTTCACCCTAGGCTAATTTCGATATTACGAATCCAAAAATGAAGTCCATTTTGAAAAATAAAATTTTTAAAATTTCAAAAAGTGGTTATTACTATTCATAACGGATAGTTTTAATAATATTTTAATATCATATCATTGTTTAGTGAAACTCGGTATTGCGTACGACGCAAGCTATCGAGGAAGGTCGTGATTTCGTGTAGAAAAAGATTCCTTTGATGATTTATATAACATAAAAGTCTCGGGTGTTACAATGGATGTTGGTTTGAACATGGGAAACAAACCTTTTTTTTCTTGTAAGTTGGATTGGAGTTTGGATACGAGACTAACATGGGGTTTTGGACTAGGGTCTTTAGATGTTATCTATGTAAGTGTGGTCTTTTATCTATTTGATTTTTTATTTTACATTTAGTGAAATTACTAAATTTAATTACACTATTCTATTATTATTATATTATTCAATGGAAATTATTACTCGGTTTTTCATCAATATGTTTTATTTCATCCAAAATTTCTCTTACTATGGTATTATTTCAACTATTTTTATAACTCTATACCATGGGGTATAGTCTCCCGACTATGTTCTTTACACCTTTGATACTAGTCAGCATCGTCTCTTGTATGGGGATTCATTCTTGAGGTCACGTAACCAACCCGGTTAGGTCATGTGAGAGAGTTTTGAGCTTGGGGACAACATAACTCATCTATTATAAAAAATAGCTTATTCGGATTTTTTATTTAAAAAAACATACTTTGATCCACTTGAGAGTGGGGGGTTGTTCAATATGATTTTCTTTAGAACACAACCATTATTTAGTCCACTCAAATAATTCATGTGGTAACCTAGTGTAGAATACAAGATAGATATAACCATGATTGTTAATGTTTTCCATGAAAAAAAACTATGTGATGTCATTCTTGGAATCACATTATATGGGAATATCATTCAAATTATTTAAGAACTACATTGAAGTATGCACACATATTGAAAAAAACATCAATAGTTAAATTAAAAATCATAAAAATCCCCCTTTATCACATATAATTATGAATAAAATACTCAACTATTTATAAATATATTTAATATAGTCATAAAAATGGGTTATAAGTTTGATTTACATACCTCATTATTTATGTTTCATGGGGAAATCTTGATTTTCCTGAATTCTTAAATTCATACCACTTATGATACATTAAAATATGATTTTCATTTTTTATCCCCTTAATGGATGCCCTCAATTTATCAACTTAATGGTTTTTGAAACACCATGAAAACAATTTATATCTAGTATATATAGTTCTAAAACCACACCTTAAATTCCCTACTTGTTAGCATAAACATAAAATTATTTCAAAAAATATGGATTGATCATTTTCTTCCTTAGAGAAAACATTCATGATGAGAGTCTACTATCACCCTATAATTGTTTTTTTCGTCCGAACACAGCACTTATTTTCCTGTTAATATCCTCAACCAATTTTTGTCTTCTATTTTTTTATTTTTATCATGTTTATATGTAGTTTCATTCACCAAAAAAGTCAAGGAATCTATTTTCTTTCTGCATGTATCATCCTTATTACTATAACATATTCGGTTGGATAAGTCATCATATAATGCTTTGTGTATTTCCATGACTAACCACACATTTCACATGATTTTTATTTATCCTTAATATATATATATATATATATATATATATATTTAGAGAACTATCATCAAACCCAATTTCTACATGTGTAACAACTTATTTTCTTTTTTCATTTGAATCCAAAACTTCTTTCCCCATTCTATTATCTATATATAATTGATCTATCTCAATTACTAATATTTTTTTCTTCACCTTCTCAATTTGTTTAGAATATTACATATCTTATTAAATAACATAATATTACACAAGTCTTTTCACTTTTTCATCCCTTTCTTAGTATAGGGAGACTATACTAAATTCAATGTTTTGAACACCTTATTATGGTGACTTTCTCATCCAAACCTATCATGAACTTCTTCCAAATACTAAAATTTGTTTTGGGGAAAAATATTTTGGGATGTTTTTGTTGTAACTTGTTTCATATTTAAACTTATCCTTGAATAATCACGAAACCACCCCTTTTTCTTGAATATTTCATGGTAATGAAATGTTAACTAAATAATTAAAGGATTTGTAAGAATTCTTTCCACATCACCAATATTATCCTTTGAAATTAGATTTTCCATTTTAGAAGACAATCTGTCCAAGATTTGTGTCTTTTTTCTAGCTACAAACTGAGTCTCCTTTTTCCTAGTGGGAAATGACCCTCTTAGCTCACTTCTCCCATACTTTTTTTATAAGACTTCCTTTAACCCCCTTCTTAGTCCAACCCATACAAGAATCGTTTTTCTCTCTCGAACTATTTAAAATTGAAAGCATTAATTTAGATGAATTAGTTGCAGATTTTACATTCCTATTGGAATTAATTTTCTCATGGGATTATAAAGAATCAATTTCAACCTCACCAGACATACTTAATTCTTCTCATACACTATGAAATTAATTTTGAAAAAAAAAATTATTTTTCCACTTAATGTTATTTTTCCCTTGCATCCAAATTCTCCTTAAGTTTAATAATAATATTTTCTTATTCAACATCTCGAAACTTGTTTTTTTTCATCATATCCTTATAGGGTACATTATAATTTGTTATCCCTATTTTTCTTTAATATTCTTTCTTGTATCCTACAGTAGATTCATTTTTTTGATATATGTAATTTTCTTAATATAGGATTCCAAATTGTCTTTTGGTTCGCACTCTTCCACAATCCATTTTTTTTTGTATTTTTTAAAAACCAACTTTGGATAAGTGGGAACCATACAGAATGGTCCACCTCAACAGCCACACATACCCATGATAAGAAACACACAAACATGTTTCGAAATTTAATATTCAAATTCAAAAACATCCATCATCAACCTCGATCCATGCACCGGAGTCACATGCCCACCTCGATCCACAAATAAACATGCACCTGCATCACATGGTCACTTCTCCTACTTTATTCCATCATCAAAGTTGGTAAACAACCTTCATTTCCACCACCACCGTCCATCACCACCAGGTCCGACGAATAGAAAAATAAAAAAACTAGTAGATTCCTTCCACCTTTCGACCTCATCGTCGTCGACATTCCCTTCCACTATTTTCATGTTTCCACAAAGAACTCTAATGTTGTCACCATAAAAGCATCATAATAAACATCCCTGACTTAAGAACCAATGCTTACGAACCAGTCTCCCTCCTGAAGCCAAACGAAGATGAACTAGACCTCCCAGAACCTTCTTGAAGACTCGAAAACCAGACCAATTATGTTGGGAGCATAGGACCAGGACGTCAGAGCAGGGTTGAGAGGGTGTAAGCCTCAACAGGGGACCAAAAACCGCAAAATCCCCTTAAAATAAATGAACTAGAAACATGGATTCGAGAGGGAGATATAGAGATAGAGAGAGAGATAAAAAAACAACATCCAAAAATCACCATAAAGAGATGAATCCTAGTAGAAGATATGAAAAGGATAAAGCCAAATAAGAACCTAAATTGAGTCCTCTTCCAGCCCCCTCCAACACCATCCCACGTAGGCCTAGATCCTGAATCAAACCTGACCAAAATGGAGTTGAATGTGAATGGTAGACCTGTAAATGTAGAGGAGAAGCTAGATGTCAGACGTTGGCATCGAATCTAACCGAGGCCGTTTAAAGCACCCACACCCAGAAATAGGATGGGGGTATGATGTGTAGGATTTGGACTAAAAGTGGGAGGGTGAGAAACAAACGATGTCCACACCAGCAAGTTACAACTTTCTTTAACCTCATATGATTTAGAGTCTTCAAATTTATTCATTGAGAAATATTTTTTAATATTTCCAATATAATAAAAATTATAACTTCTTAATAATTAGATAACTTTTCATTTATATTTTACCTTCTTGAATATATTTTATATATGTTGAACAATTTTTTTGAATCCTTCATTATCCTAAACATCTTAATTATTGATATAAAAACCACATCATCTATGAATTTTTCTTTTAACCTAAATTCAAAGGCCATATAATATTTTTAATATTGGATCCATTCACATTTCAAATGAATTTAGAATACTATAAAGTTTATACAAGGACATATAATCCCTTTCTCTTGAAGATGAAACCCTAGAATCAAATCACTCTGGAATGTTTCTCATTAGATTTTTTTTGGGATAGAATCCTCTAGTTTTTCCTCAAATAATCAAATGTTACCAAAAAAATCATTTAACCTATAGAAATAATATTATATATTATCATCATTAGTGAATTTATAAACTTTAAATTAACACTTATATACTTGTATATTGCATTCTTTCACCATGATATTATTTTCATAGATACTTCTTATTTTTCCCATATCTAATTTTCTATTTGAATTTCATTATAGTTTTTAGACCTTTTTGATAGGGGTATTAAGAAGTAATTTTTATACTTTCCATCAAGCTCCATATTTATCTTATCTTCTTGAGAAATAGTAGAATCTTTAAAATTTAGTTGAAAACACACTTTAATTTTATCTATAACTTCTAAGCCAAGTGAAGAGAGGTAAGACATCATCCTATTTCTCAAAATTTATTAGTTTATGACATCAATTGTAGGTAATAACTAATTGTTCATAGAAATTACGTTCTTCATTCTTAGTTACTTATTTATATCTTTAAGGGGGAACCTACTCTGACACCACTTGTTATTCTATCATTTAACTCAATCGATGAGAGGTGGAAGGGTGAATCAGTGATATATTTTCATTATATGATTTATTATCTTTTAGAAAACCACCTAAACATATTTATAATCTCAATAAAATAAATTATTTCCCTTATCCTCTTATTTATAGGACGTAATAATAATATAGAGAGAGGGAGAGAGTAGCACACAATATTTTCAAGGCTCAGTTAAAAGCTTACTCTTTTTCATATTGTTTATACCCCAAAAAGGATTATCCATTATATATAATAAATCATATACAACACAATACCCATTTGGATGTCCCTGACTTTCATATTATATTATAAGATAAAAATTTCTTTGACAATAGTTCCAACAAATAAAGACTTTTGTCTTTCTCTCGGTGTTCTATGCACCATTGGATATTGCTCCTCCTATATGAGTAGATCTATTAGTAGGTATACAAGTGTAGTTCCATGATAACTTCAGTTAGTGTGCTGGTCGTGAGACTCCTTATAATTATTGTATGATATTGGTCATCCTCCTCATTTATGAATACTAGGGTACATTGTAGATGACTTTCTTCTTGAATGGATCCAAACATAAACTCCTTCTATATCCTTGATAGTAATGTATCAGGATCTCAGAATTCTCTCACACTTGTTTTCAAGAGTTCTCAATTATCTATAATATTTTTCATCCCATTCCTAAATATCTTTATATTTATATATATATATATATATCACATGAATATTATTCATAATATTGAAATATAAAAACTCCATTATTTCTTACTGGTTCAAACTTCGCTTCATTAAATTAGTCAACATATTCCTAATTTTATTAACTTTTTAAAATTATTTTTAATTCATACTAAAGTCTATTTTAAACATCATGAACACTCATTTTTTTCTTGCTTTATGTGATATTCGATTTTCATGATCTCAATATCCAAAAAATCCCCTTCATTTAATTCCATTGAAATTTCACGACGTATATCATTAAGGTTTTATACCATGTGGATCTCTTTCTTACAGCATTGAACTTATTCTTAGTTTGATTTTGATTTATTCATGGATGAAAATTCATTATCATGATGTATAATCAATGAAAAATTGTCTTCCTTACATAATATGATTTATTTCACAACCATGAGGAACAACTATATGAAGCAATCTAGATCGACCATATGAAAAACCATCAAATAGACCACATGAACATTTAATCAACCCCATCTTCAATATTTATCTTCAACAAATGAACAACCAATAAATCATGTATGTAAATAGTAGGTGGGTCTTCTAAATATAAAACCATTATTAAGTTAAATTATTATATACACATAAACTGTATGATGTTTGTGCATAGTATCACTTCATTCATAGAAAGAAATTGTATAGTGTTTACCTAGAATCAGTTTATGATTTCAAATTACTTGAATGTTTATTATGCAAAGAATCACTTCATGCATATGTTGAATCACTTAATGGAACAAAATGCATATATATACTCACTTGATGGTTACCCAACATATGTATGATGTTTCAACATCGTAGGGACTTATGAATATACATCAATTCATTTTCCATTCCTCACTCAACTTCATATCCATTCCAGACCATCTCAAAAATATAACTTAAAATTCCAAAATGTATTATACAATATCCCTTTATCCAAAAAAAAATTAATGTTTCATTAAGATTAATGAAATAATCATCACATTAGTTGTCACTTTATATTTATTTTATGCACGTCAAAATTCCATTTTGCATCCTCATATATTTAACGAACTTGGATTAATTATCAGTTATGAAATCTTTTTATGAATCAAGAAGACATAGAAATACTCCAATAATAATCACCTCCATTACCAAAAACATGATGATATATTTAATATAAGTGAAACCAGAACCTTTAGGATGAATATATCTACTCAGTGCCTGAATTAAATTACAATTCTCAAAAAATATATGAATAAAAACTCAAAACATGTTCTTGATGAAAAAAATAACCATTGAATGGGTTCTATACCAATGGATATTCAATAATTAACATATTAGGAAACCCACACACCATTTGTTTAATTCCCTAGGGCCCAATAAGTTCCCATGCAGTGCCCAAAATAGTGCCTCGAGACTTAATCAATGTTTAGGTCCCCCAAGTAACACCCGGGCATCCTTTTATCCCAAACTACATTAGATAATTTCTCACACTTTATTTATTTATTATTTGTGCGTGAATGTGTATTTAAAAAATTAAATTGAAAGAATTGTTTAATTAACTTTATATTATGTAAATTTAAATTTATAGTAGAATTTTTTAAAAAGGAATTATATTTTTTAAAATATTATTAGGTAAATTTTTTGATAAATTATGAGGTAAGGAAAAAGTATTTATCATGTTTTAATTACAAAATGACACATGTGAGATATTTTTTGCCAGTTATTTTAGTCATTTCATGAATGATCATGAGATTTAGACTAACCTTTTTTTACGATTTATATAATAATTTAATTACCATTATTATTGGGTTTTATATATGTAGTAATTATTAACTAAAATAGTTATCATATGTGTGTGATCCCCACTATTTTATTATTTATGGGTTTTTGTGTCAATGATTATTTAATGTAACCGTTTTCCCATAATACCACTCACATTTCTATGAGTATCATTGTCATAGAAAGAGTTCACACAAAGTGGTGATGTAAGTAATCAGCCAAAGGAAGACCAAACGAAGGAGTATCATCTGATATTAGAGGAAGTTACAACTCATGTAAATATGAACTTGAAGAATAATCCCCATAGGATTTTATATATTTTATACCTTCTTGATAAACCATATAGTGGTTTTTAATTTCATGATCACATCATATTTTTCTTCACTACATGGATAAGTTTATTTATGCGACCACATTGTTTAAGAAATTTAATAATAAATTCTAGATAAAAATTGAATAAGTTTAAAGTTATTTTATTATGTATAGTTTATATCTATGTAAGAACTTGAATAAAATATTATACATGAATGGTAAATTTAAACTAGACTAATTTTATTAATATAAACCCCATGAAATATATTATTAAGTCAAAACTTGTCTTCAATTATTTAATTTAGAAAAAAACATATATTGAGTTATTTGTTTGGCCTTAGTCAATGCATATTTCATTTATGAAGGAATTATAAATACAAATTTTGTGTCAACTTAACCAAATTGGCATCAAGGGTAAAGGCCAAGTTATTCTTGGTGTAATTTGGATACAGCTTTTGAGTAAATTTTAATATGTGATTTACGGACTGATAATTCACTCAACATATCAATGTGATCTATGTTAATGTAGTTGGAAATGGTGAGGCCTACCAAAATACCTTTGGGTAAAATCATGAAAAAAGTAAAGTCTACAAGAATGATAATATGGAACCATGTCCAATAAAATATTTATGGGATATAAAATTATATATCCATTAGTGAGAGCCATTAATATTTGATAAAAATATATGGATACATATATGTTTAATAATGGATAATTTATTTTATTAGTAACGTATAAAAATTATTAATATTCACTTTTATTTTATTACAGACAAATTTTTGTAGAACCACATGTCTATTATCATTATGATCAATTTTTAACATATAGGATGCCTTTACTAGAACTAATTTCCTAGAGTGGTAAATTATCTTGCACATAGTACAACACAAAGAGAAGAAGTTTCATATATCATAGCCCCCACTTCCTAATTAGACACATTTAGGGGATAGTAAGGGTGTGATGAAATCCAACAGAAGAAGCATTAATGATACATATGATGCACATCAAATTACTCATTCGTCAATTCATGTTAACCAACAACAAATTCATGTAGATATACATTAATACACCATGTGGTAACATATGTAGGAAAGCCTCTAGGAGAAATTAATTAAATAAGGATATGAGATATTAAATACCTTATAAATGTGTATGTCAAGAGATAGAATCCCTGGTGGTCCTCAAGTAATCAACATGATTAGGAATGTATACTAATTATCATAGTTAAGAATCAAGTTAGATAATTATTATTAAATAATCACATTATTTTACACATAAATAAATGTCTATATGTTTAATAAGTTATTAAAAATTAAAAATACGTAGAATTAGGTTCTACATTATTCAGATATGGTTTGTAAAGTTGTTTAGTATAGTAATAATGATATATATTCAGTTATTATATTAAACAAAAAATAAGTCAGGGTAAAGAGGTCAATAGTTTCTTCAAAGCCAAAATTACCTATGAAATGTCCCCCTATAAAGCTAAAGATTAAGAACTAAATAAATTAAAAATAAGATACATGTATTCTATGTGTTGAAAAAGTCAATTGGAAAATAAACTAAAATAGAGAAGAGAAAAATATGTTAAATATTTTTTATTTTTTATTTTAATCATTACTTCATTTAGTTTAAATATATTGGATATTAGATAAATGTTTTAGTCTCAAGAATTTGTATTCAAATGTTCAAATTAATAAGATACAAGATGGTTTTTAGAAAAGAAGGGGATATTTTCCATGATAATGGAACATGATGCCCTATATTAGTTAGAGATGATTAATATCTCATATTTATCAATGAATTGATAACAATATTTGATAATTATTATTATGTTAATAATATTAATAAAAAAGTATTTTTTTAATGTTTAACCTCAAATTATTTATGTTTATGGAATGATTTTTAAAAATAATGGATAATATAAAAATACAAGAAATAATAAGTCACAAATTTATGATAAATGATTAATACCAAAAAATGACTAATAGTTTACCCCATAGTGGATTTTTTTACATAGTCATATAAACCATAAACATTTCACAAAGATATATCAATAAGGGAATTTGTAATTTTGAGATAAAACACATAGTTATATGTCAATATTCATTACAAATTTAATAGAATAATCCAAATTTATGTAATAATGGAGAATAAATCGTAGATATTCTAGTTTTTTCACAATGTTATATGTATACTATTTTATGTAGAATCTAAGGGTAAATTGTAAAGACTGCTGATTTTAGTAAATAATTTTCCATAATTAAATAACGTGTGAGTACTTTTTCTTTCATGCAAAAGTGAACTAAAATGAAAACCATGTTACCATAATAAAATTATAAGGTATTACAGATATATTATAGCTATAAAATTAGAGTTTATTAATAGAATAAACTATGTTATAAAAACTAAATAAAAATTTATAATATAAAAATTTGATTTTATTCTTAGAGGATACATGTTTCTTAAAATTGTTTTTATGTGTTATATGTGATTATATTATAATTTATTTTTTTCAAATTTTTAATATAATTAATATAAATGAATTGAGTATTTTTAGTAATTTTTTAAGAATTGGTAATGGGATCAATTTTTTTAGGCATAAAATTAATATACATATTTAAATGTTAGTTACCATGTTAAAACATATACATTTTTCAAAGAATCATACTTTTCTAAATATTCCGTATTTTTATAAAAAATTGAAATATTTTAAATTAAGACACCAATATTAGGTTTTAAATAATTAAAAAATTAATTAAAACACATTTTATTAGTATTTAATGTTAAATTAAATTAAGAACACAAAATAAAAAAACAAAATATTTTCTACAAAAAAACTCAACACATTATTGAGTTTAAATTGAATGTAATATTTATCATAATTATAAATTAAATTTGAAATAATGGAGGCCTTTTTTAGATAAATTATATTTAAATGTTTTAATAATTGTAATATTATATTTTTTAGGATGAAACAATAACCACGATTAAGAATTAATCACGATAAATATATGATAAAATGGGTAATACAATGTGGTGCAAATTTTAATACATAAACATGAAAAAAAAGACCTTGTAGAATATATTTTTTATGTTGGAAATCCATACCAACATATATCACAGATGTTTTATCACCTAAATCACCTAACACTCAAGAAATTATACTTTTACCCTTACCCAAACATTTCTTTCCAAAGATTTGTTACTCTTTCCCCACTATACAAGGAACACATTTCCAACCATTTTCAACCACACATATGGTTTAAAATTCCAATGAAAATATAATCATTTACTAATTTTAAGTACTATCTATATTTTTGGAATCCTATATCCTTAGTAGAGTTCTTCAATTCCTTAATTTTCAATTGATACTTCATTAGAAGATCTATATCCTTAACATAATTATTTTGTACCCTTTAACTTACTTTCATTGTCATTATTATCCGCTAACCTAAAAAACAATTATAACCATATGTACATAATAAATTTATTATAAATAATATACTGAAAATTTTTTATATTTACTTTATAACCATTTAGATTCCACTCCCATTCAATCCTAAAAATGAAAATATTGCTCATGTTCATGTGTCGACTACTGCATCCTTGAATGACATGTTTCGTTATTCATCACCACCATTCAAGTATGGTTCTATAAATAGGTTTAGTGAATTGATATATAATTTTTTTCTTTAACTATAATTTTTAAATATAAATTAGGCATTTTAGGTGTAATATTATCAATAAAATATTATTTTAAAACAAACCGTCTAAAATGAACATACCAAGGAAAAAATTGATTTATTTTTATGTGAAAACTATTTTAAATTAATTAATTATAATAAATCATTAAAATTATAATTCATTAAAATAATAAAATATAAATAATTTCATTATATTTTTTTGTAGTGATATTATAACAAAAAATCGCTTCCATAACCACGTGCACACATAGATTGTTGCATGTTCTTATGGGGTCGATTTAACAACCTGTATAAAAATTCTATAATTTCATATCAAGGATGTATTTTGAAGGTTACTATTAGATTTTAATAATGTAATAATTATTTGTTTCTAGATGGGTAATATAAACTATTTAATCATTAATTAAAACATATTAATCATTAATTATGAATTACCAAAAAAGATTTTTATTGATTTCAACTTTATGGATAATAACTAAAATACTTAAAATGAGATTTTAATATTATAAATAATTATAAAAATAAATTAATTCACCTTTTATGGTTTTGGAATGATGATATTTTGGAGAATAATGATTAATAAAACCACTTTTATGAAATTAGTTGAAAATCAACATGATTACTCACACCCAATATTGAAAATATATAATAACTAACTATTATAAATGTATATAATAATTTTAAATGATGTTTATAAGATTTTATTTACTTGAATAAAGTTATTAAATAGGTTATTGTTATAGTTATGTTTATTATACATTTGGATAGAGCATGTTCAGTTAAGTTGAAAAAAAGGTAATAGTTTTTCTTAACTCAAATTATTTTATTTTTTCATAATGATTTATTTTGAATATAGTTTTAATAGATGTATTTATTCTATTAAATGATCATACAATAATTTATCCTTTCTCTAATTAAGGTTAAATTAGAAATTATAATATTTATGTTGATAGAGGTATTTCCCAAAATTATATCATTATTCAGAATAATTCTCATACACCTTAATGATGTTTTATCCTCCTTACGTATACCTTACAATACACCATAATGTTATACTTTTTATGTGGAAAACAATTTATGTGTTTTCTTAGATGACAATACAAATTTCATTTTCCTATTTTAAAAAACCTATTATGTTTCTCTTTTTATTAGTTGGGTTTTTATTTTAAAGTGTTAAAACGTTTTCCTATCCTATCATAGTAAAATATTTTATTTTACACTATAAATTAAAATATATAACCTCTATATCTATCCTAGTAGTTACTATTTAAGATTTTTTAATGAAATATTTTTCCAATGTTTTTACTTCACCTTTTTAAAAAATAATTCTGAATTTTATTCCAAAGTTCTTATTTTTTTAAAATGTTAAAAATGTTTTCTAAAAACTTTTTTTGGGTTTTCTAATAAGATTGTATTTATATTAAATGGATAAAATTCCTTGAAAATTATTTTTAATGAATCATCCAATAAATTTTCTTATGAAATTCTATTTTAGGGTGATTTAATATGGGGTATCAATCAAATTTTTAAGTTCAATTTTGGTGATTCCATTCATAGATGTTGGAGAACCCATTTTTCTTTCCACAGATTCTTTATGATGAATGAATGAATCCTATTTTATTCATGTGATTTTTCATGATGTGTTGGAATTATTAATATATTATGACACAAATTGTCATGGATAATTCATAGTTTTGGTTGTATATATCCTTCCAATACATTGGTTAATGTGTTATAACTTATGAGAATATGCAGTGTGAGCATTCTTGGATATGTTCAAATTCTAAAGGGCGATCATTATTGGATGTGCTCAAAAAATAAAGTGTGGGACCTCTTGGATGTGATAATTATATGATAATACACTATCATTATTTTTTTGTCAAATATCATTGTTATTTTATGTATCTGGAAATGTATAATCTTCTTTCTATATTCCTATGACTATATTCCACAGATCACGTTTTTATCGCATTATTATTTTCTCCTTTGATTTTTTTGTTTTATCTTAAATGTTAATATATCATGATTCATGGGAAACTCAAATGTTTACATGTTATTTTAAATAATAAATTTGTCCCCTTTTCATGTTTTATATTATTGCTATGGTTTAACCCATGAGGACTTGATTATAATTCTTTAATTACTAAAGATTTTATCTCACCACTTTATAATTTCTCAAATCCTTTGGTAATAAAAATAATTATATACTATTATAATTCTAGAAAATATTTTATTTTGGATCATATGTGAATAAATTTTCATAAGTTTTATATAATATGTTATTTCTATAGTTACCCATAAATACACGATGCATTTATTTCTTAATATAGTGAGATTATTTTTAGGATATGTAATTATTATCTTATCAAAATGATGTAAAATAAAGGAATTTTTAGACTGCGTTGTAAAATTTGGTATCATGGAAATGTATTATAATTTTTTAAGGATTAGTTTAGCTATTTTGGAGATTAGTTTAGAGAAATTTTGTGAGAACTCCACAGATAAATTAAATAGATAAATGTAAGTAGATGATAACATCCTGATGTTTTGGTAAAGTGGTTATTGTCTAGGTTTCCAACCAATAAAATCCATTTTTGGATACTATAAGTTGATGTAGTCTCTTACAAATATGTACTTAATGTAAATAACCGTTAAAGGGGGGTATTTCGTATTAATTCAATCATTACCCAATACATGAAAAAGATGCATAACTGGACACCTATTTTGATACTTGTGTGCATTATGATTTGGATGATTTATATTTTATTTATGAACTATTATGATAGGTTTGACTATATAACTAGTTTAGTTAGATACCAACAATGGATAACCCTCACTGAAACCTTTAGATTCACAAGCTAACGTTTTAACACCATTTATTAAATTCCCCTTTTAATTTTATTATTTCTATTTATGTATATTCATTAATTGATGTATACTCACCACCTAATTTTCCTTTATCAATGGTAATGCTATGAAATGAGAAAACCAATTTAATATTGGTTTCTATCACACCGGTATTAATGAACCCGATCCCATTAAAAATCCACAGTTAAGAATTATTGGGAAAGAGTAGTGTTGGGATGGGTGACCTCATAGTAATATACTCCCTATGAATCTAGTTAAACTTATCTTAGTTGAATTTGATGTAATATTAGGTATAGATTGACTCTATCAACATAGAGTACATATCAAATGTCAGGATAAGTACATATCATTTCATTTAATTAAAGGATGATTATGAATTCATTTTAGAAGAAAAATACATAATATGGGTTATGATACCCGGTAAAGAGGGAATCTTAACATAAATAATACTAATGGAAGTCTCCATTGAGGACTTACCTATTATATGGGAATATATAGAAATATTTCCTAATGAGATCAAATGACTTTCCCCAGACTGTGAGGTTGAGTTTTCAATTTAAGTCCCACATGGATCAATGAATATCTCAAAGAGTTCTTATAGGATAACCCATTTTGATTTGTATGAATTAATGAATAAGCTATAAGAAAATCAATAAAAGGGTTTTAAATCCCCTAGTATTATTCCAAGGGGTGATCTAATCTCATTTATCAAAAATAATGATGGATCAATGTGATTTTTCATCGAATATCATAATTTCAATAAAATCATGATTAAGAAAAAGTATATGTTATCCCTTATCAATGATCTATTCGACCAGCTCAGAAAAGGTCAATACTTGTCAAAGATTTACCTTAAATCTGGATATCATTTTTTAAGTATCAAATGTGATATATTTCCTAGATATTGTTCTATATGTGGTATGGAAATAATGAATTTATAATGATTCCCTTTATATTTATGAATTATCATGATATATTTATAGAAGTAATGTATTGAGAATTTAGAGGCTACCTTGATCTATTTGTGGATGTCTTTATATATAAAACTCTTATATATTTAAAGAGAAAGGGAGAGAGAGAATATCATTTAGATATTGTGTTAAATAACTTTACAAAGGATAAATATTATGCTGAATTTAGAAGAAAAGTGAATTATTACTGTAGAAAGTATTGTTTTTTGGTCATGTAATATGAAGAAAGGGAATATCAGTATATCAAACTAAGATGGATGTTTTTGAGTAATATCCCACATCGACCATTCTAATCAACATTTGAAGTTTTCTTAAGTTATCTTGATACTATAGATGATTTGTGATTAATTTTTCATGTCTATGAAATACATTAACAATGTTAACATGAATGGGAGTAAAGATTCTCTGGATAGTAGTGTGCGAAGAATGTTTTTATAAAACAAAAAAAGATTCTTGTCATTGATTATATACATACAATATCCTACAACAGGGAAGGTTTTTTATTATATAGTTATTATTGGAAAAGGGGATCGAGTTTCATCCTCATGTAGAATTATAAAATAATTTCTTTTTCCTTATACAAATTAATGACTCATGAGAAAAATTACTTGATGCATGATGTAGAGCTAGTGCCATTGATCTTTATGATAGTGGTTTTCTATAATTATCTCTATATATAGAAGTGTAATATATATATTAATCATAAGACAGAGATATTTTAATTCACGTAGAATGAGTTAAATATCTACTAATGTATATGGTTGGGATTGATAAATGATTATGATGGGTGATCAATACATTATCACTCATGGTGGGTAAATAATGTGGTTGATTCTCTAATAAGGAAAGACTATCCTACTCTAACAATTTTGAGGATTGAAAAAAATCAAATAAAATTGGATTTTATGAGGATTAATCTTGAATTCATAATGGGTATAGATAAATCCTATGTTTCCTAACTCACCGTTCAACATTCCATTCACAAAAAGATAAAAGATGTTCTAGAAGATAATGTATATCTATATAAAGGGGAATATAATATTCCATATTTCGACATTGAAAAAGATAGAATTATAAGATTTGGAACCTTTATGTGTTTCCCATCAAAACTAGAATTGAAGAAATAACTTTTAGAAGATTCAAATATAACAAAATTCACTATTATTTCAAGAAATAATAATATATATTGAGATATAAAACAAAAAATCTAGTGGGAAAACCTAAAGGGATAAATTGTATAATATATTTCTCAATGCTTGGTATGATAAAACGTTAAGGCTAGAATGACCAAATTCTATGTGGTTGTTTAGCCATTACCCATAAAATTATGGATATGGGAAAATCACCATAGATTTCATTATAGGATTCCCCATGGTATCTAAAAGACATAATACCATTTGTGTTGTACTCAATAACCTTAGAAATTCAACATATTTTACTTTTAGAAAATAAGAATTATCTCTTGACCAACTCATTGGGATTGACATAAGAAAAGTAGTAAAGATACATGAAGTTCCATGCTCCATTGTATTACATCATGATAATAGGTTTACCTTGATGTTCTGGATAATTATTAAAAATTCCTTGGAGACATAGATAAGATTCAAAATTTCTTATCTTACTCAGAAATATGGTTAGTCTAAGAGGACTATTCAAACTCTTGATTATATATTGAGATATACTTCAACGTATTTCCAAGGATAATGGGATCAAGACCTTCCACTCCTAAACTTTTCATATAACAAATGTTTCCATTATTTCATTCATATAGAACCATATAAGGATATAAATGGGAAGAGATGTTGGAATCCAATATACCAGGATAAAGTTAGAGAGAAGAATATGATATGACATGACCTTGTATAAGTAAATATGGAGAAGGTTCAAACCAATATATGAAAAAAATCACAATGTTGATAAAATGTTTATGCATATATTCACAAATTAAATTTACAGTTTGAACATGGAAATAAGATATTCCTATAGATATTTCCTTGGATGATATTCATGAGATTTTGTAATAAAGGGAATATGAGCACTAGGTATATCGGTCCCTTAGATATCCTTGAAAAAATTAGGGTTGAAACTTATTATATTACACCAATTACAAATATTCCCCAATTAAATGATGTGTTCAATTTATCAAATTTTATGAAGTACATACCAGCCACTTTAAATTTATAAACTCACAAGTTCTCAAATTGAAACATGATCTTTGATATGAGTAACAACCAATGGAAATTCTTGATTGAAGAGATAGAGTATTGATAAACAAGACCACCCATATGTTCAACTTTTTATGGAGGAACCATAAGTCCAAATAATCTAAATTGGAACCCATGGATTTAATGAGAGAGAAGTACCCCTACCTTTTCTTATTGCAAGTAATAAAATTTCTGGAATGAAATTATTTTTATAGGGGGTAGAATTCAATGACCCATGATTGTAGTTAATACTTTTTATTGATTAAATACATAGTATATGGTTTACCATGCAACAATAAATTAAAAACAAAAACAATGATAACTTAATAAAACTATTATATATTATCATTCAATTATAGAAATTAAATTAGTGGTTATCAATATAAGTAACAACTTTGTGAAAACTATAAAAGAAGATATAATAAAACAGTTATTTTTAATTATAATATATATGTTTCTTAAAATTGTGTTTATGTATTATGTACACAAATATTAAAACTGATTTCGTCACTATTAGAAATTTAATAGTATAAAATGATATTTCTATTTATAATCATCATTTAAAAATTAGTTAATGGGTCTAATTTTTTTATTAGAATAAAATTGAATTATAAAGGTAAATAATAGTAACTACGATAAAATAGTTATTTTTAAAAGAATAAAACTTTTCAAAATATTATATATATTAAAATCTAATGGATCTATCTTGAATTAATACTCTAATATGTTGTTTAAATATATAAATAAATGAATTAACAGTTATTTAACTATTAATAGTAATAAATAAGATTAATACAACTTAATGATTAAATGGATTTTTTTCTACAAAAAAAGTTTTTTAACACATTATACATTTAAATTTATAAGATAATATTTTCAGGATTAGAAATTGAATTTTAATAATTGGAATTTACATTTAGATTTATCACATTGAAATTTTGAAATATGGGTAGTCTTATATTTTTATTGATAAAATAATCACCATGATTAATAATTAATCATGATTAATAATTGATAAAATGGGTAATCTAAGGTGGATCGAATTTTAATAAATAAATTTGATAATTATACCTTATAGAATACCTTTTTTAGATTTATAATGTTATACTAACATATGTCACCAACATTTCTCCACCGAATTCTCCAAAATCTCAAATTGTTTTGTTCCTACATTTTACCTAACATTATTTTTCAAAGATATGTCCCTCCTTTTCACTAATAAAAAGAGATCACTTCCACCCATTTTAGGCCCCACCTGTAGATTGAAATTTACAAAAAAATATACCCATGTTAGATCTTTTCTATCTATTCCACATATTTGGAGGCCTTAATCATAATAAAAAATGCTTCTATTCCTTTATATCCAAATGATTCATTAAGACAAGGTCAGAATCCTTAACAGAATTAGTATATTCCATTTAATATAGATTCTATATCAATATCATCTACTCTACTCCAAAATAATTTTAAAAATATAAATATCAAGAAATAATTATAAATAATATATCAAATAGTTTATAAATTTATGTTATAACCATTATATATTCCCCTCTCATTTAATAAAAAAATGAAAATGGTGGTCATACATGTGTGTGAACTATCTCCACTATGAAAAACATATGTTTTCAACATCACCTTACCAGGGTAGTTCATGAAATGGATTTAGTAAAAAAAATTATTTATATCATTATTTATATTATATATATATATTAGGAATTATAAAGTAATATTTGTAATAAGTTGTCTTTTTAATACTAACTACCTAAAATGAACGTAACAAGAGATAATATATTTGGTTATAAGTGAAAAATTATTTTTCATTTAACTTACTCTTATAAATATTCCCAATTATGATTCATTGAATTAATAAAATATAAATAATTTCACTATTTCTTTTTATAGTGATATTATAAAAAATAATCTCTTCCATAACCATACTCATGCATAAGTTGTAGCATATTCTTATTAGGTTTGGTTAAACACATTCTTGAAAAATGATGCAAATTTATATTAAGAATTAAATTAAAAAATTTATATTGGATATTAATAAGTATATATTTTTTTGGTTTCTAGATTGGTAATATAAACATTTAACTCATCAACTAACACAAAAATTGTTTATTTATTATGAATTTAGAAAATACACTCGTTACTGACCTCATCACAAATAATATATTAAATAATTATTAAATGAAATTATAAAGTTATAAATAATTATAAAAACTAAATTATACTACCTTTTATTATATTGGAATGATGAAATTGTTGGAGAAAAATAATGAATAACTCTGCTATTAAGAAAATAGTCCATAACTGTCAAGATTAATCACACCTAATATTGAAAATAGATAATAATTAGCTAATATAAACATAGGAGGTAAGTATAATCAAGTTTTATTAAAGTTTATAGATATTATTATTGTTGTGAAATAGATTATTGAGAGAGTTATGTGTATTATATAGGAGGCTAGTGCACATTCATGTGATCATGAATACAATGTAAGGTGTTTTCTTGACTCAACTTATTTAATTGAGTCATAATGATTCATTTTCACTATATCATTATAGGATGAATTTATTCTATTATATGATGATACTATCTAACCTTTTATATTTAGGGAAAACAACAACTATAACTAAAATCATCACCCTACTGAATTTCATCTGAAAATGTATATCATTGTTGTGAATAATTCCCATATGATTTAACGAAAGTTTCCTCTATTTTCCATATTTCCCTTCCCTAAAAATGTTATCCTTTTAATATGGAAACCAAATTATGTGTTACCATAGTTTACCATCATCATATACTTCTCCCCTTTTAAAAAATATGTTATGTTACTATTTTTATGACGCGGGTTTTCAAAAAAGGCCATTCAAAATATTAAAAATGTTTTCTATCCTTCTATAATAATATGTTTTATCACATAATCCAAAATAATTTTTAAAATATTTATACATTTTTCGGTAATTTTTTTTATTAATTAATTTTAATGAAATTTTTTTCCAAAATTTTCACTTCACCTATTAAAAAATGGGTTTTGAATGTCATCCAAAACTTATTATTTTAGGAAAAAGCTAAAAACATTTTATAAAAACTATTTTATAGATTCAATAATATGTTTGTATTTATCTTGAAAATAATAATATACTTTGAAATTATTTTTCCTATATTACCTAATAAATGTTATTATGAAATACGCTTTTAGGGTGATTGAATTTTGGGTATCAATCATTTTCATTATTAGGTTCAATTTTGGTGATACTATAGGGAAATGTTAGTAAAACTATTTTAATTTCCATTGGTTCATTATGATATCATGAAAGAAATCCATTTTATTTCTATGGGGTTTTAGGATATATTGAAATAATTGATATCATATGAAACACATAAATATTGGGATGATTAATGAGTTGTTTTTTATATCACCCTCTAATGCGATGGTTATTTTTTTAGATCTCATTAAATAATGTAGCATAGTACTTATTGGATATTCTCAAAAACTGAAGGGTTATCATTCTTGGATATGATCACAAACTAAAGTGTGATAATTCTTGGATATTCTCACAGTATGATGATTCTTATTTGCTTATAATTGTTGAAAAGATTAACATTATTCTTTTTTTTGAATGGGAATGTTACATTTCTATTTTGTATTCCTATGATTATCCTTTATGGATCAGGTTTATTATCTTATGATTATATATAGTTTATCTAAGTGGTATGTTTTCTCTTACATGTTCTTCTATCATTACTCATGAAAAAAGTCTCATGGATCCATGTTATTTAAGAAAATAACTCTCTCTTCTTCTAATTTTTTATCTAAATATTGTGATTTAACACTTGATGAATTGATGATATGTTTTCTCTTACTAAGTTTTTAAGCTCACCCTTTTCTTATTATTCCAATCCCTTGGTTATAAATATGATTATATATTATGACAATTCTATAATAGTGTCTAGTTTAGATCATGTATGGTGGGTTATTCAAAAGCTTTTTAAAGTAAGCTACTTATATTGTTATCCATAAAAGATATTAAACTTTATATTATTGTTATTGTGATATTATTTTATGAGATATAATGTTTATCTTATGAAAACGATGTAAAATAAATATATTTTTAGCTTTGGTTATTATATAAATTATAAAGGTTCATCATTATTAATGATAAAATCATTACATATGTATATTTATATGTGATGAGAAATAAATAAGACACATTTAAGAAAATAATGGAATATAAAAATTATGTAAGGAGTCAAGTTGGTATAATTATAAAGAAAATTTTATCAAATTTATGTGAAGAATATCATAATCAAGAAATTACTAATTTTCTAAAAGAATGTGGGTGATATTAAAAATATTATAGTGTGATTATTGGAAATAACATGTTATGATGTGAGTCCTAAGTCTCACTAAAAAGGGGGTTAATTAGGGTGATGGATGAATTAAATATATTATCAATAACCTAAACCTAACCAATTGTTGGATCTTCCCCCCCAAATTAAAATTAATTCCTTTTAATAAATCTTCCCCATCAATTCATCCACACTAGAAAAACATAAAATATATATAAAAAAGTAAATTATACAAGAGAACATGTATTTAATTTGGTTAATACATATTAAGATACACCCAAGTAACATACACATGGATCACTATTAGTTTACCAAAATACATAATCATTCACTACTCACTAGATACAATTTTAGGTACGGTCACTCCTCACAAAGTTGAACTACCTATATATTAAATATTTTATAAAATCTCACTACCCAACAATTATCACATTAACTATATCATATCCTAAACACTACATTATCGAATGAGTAATCTATTTATATAATTTCATGTCTCTCAGAAACCTATATAAATAGTTCATATTCCTTTCATAAATAAACTTTAGCTTTGATGTTTTGTTAACATACATGTCACTATCTATTCCATTGTTTACCAAATGAGATCAAATTTTTTGTTAAAATATTTGGAATAAGGATATTATAATAATAACATAAAAACAATATCAATATCTTTAAATAGTAATAGGATATTTCAATATACCACCATAATCCATGATCCTTATCTTATAATCCATATTATTAATGTTTTCTCATATTATAGGATCTATTAACCCTAATCTATATCTATTAATGATGATCCATTTTATTTTATTATCTTTATTCCTTTATAACTTTAAATGTGACTATTTTTTTATTTTATTTATATTATTTTAGATCAATTAATATCACTCATTTCTTCTCTCTTATTTTTCTTCCTTTAGATCATTTATTTTTTCTTTCTTTTTCACTCTTATATTTGTTCCTATAGATCATTTAATATATATACCTTCATCTACCTTTCATTTATTCTTCATTATCTTTTATTGGTAACCCCTTCTGTATTTCTTAATAGAGAAGAGTAAAATAACCATCAAATTTATATTTTTTCAATCGACACTAAAGATCAGTTTTTTGTATTCAAGAATCCATTTGTTCATTCCATGTGTAAAATACATCAATAAATATTAATAAATATCCAATATTTCAAGTTAATAACAAAATAATTAATCCCCATGCTTCAAAATCATTATGATACTAAAATATATAAAAAAATTCATATATAAACCTGATTAAAAAATAATGATTAGTTTAATGGAATAAAAAATTTGAATCACATCATTATTTAAAAATTAAAGAATGAAATACTGAAAATATCTAAAAATTAAATCCTAATAACTATTAATAAAACACTGAATTTATTCATTATGGTGTAATGAATAATGTTGTAGCTTAATGCCTTATTATATATCAATTAAGACCTTTTATTGTGGTTTATTATATAATCCATAACAAAAATACCGAACAAATTGTTTTTCTACCAATCATATTTTACAAAAAAACTATTTTAATATATGATCATTACAATATGATTTATTTTTAAACTCAAATCCTTTATCCTATAGTTCTTTATTGTTATGTTAGTGTCGTGGCATAACAAATAACCTTTCACATACTTACAAGATTCCCATGAATCATGGAACAATTTGGATTTTTACAAAGGGATTATGCTTTATAAAAAATAACTTATTCATTATGGCTTCTAGTTATGGTGTATCGTAGAAGCCACAATGCACATCCACATACCAAGTTAGCAGCCTTTAATCTAATTATTGTGTTATTTAACCATATCACCATGAAATGTGCCTCTAATAAACTATCCTTCAGTATTTATATTTCCAACCTACAGATCATGTATCATGCTATAGTTTTTACCATAATAGAATAATATTAATTAGTTATTCCTGGAAAATCCTATAGAAAAAAATCAAAACATAATATAATAAGTATGTAATGATATTCACTTTTTTTTAATTCATCAAGAAGTTTCTCCAACTCTTCTCAAACTACATTCAAAAATAAAACCATACAAAATAAACAACATTAATCACATGAAATATTTATCCATGAAAAATTATGGAACATTATTCTATATTGAATCTTCATTGCTACAGAATCTAAAATCAATAGGGTTAATTCAATTTAATCTATCTCGGTCTACCATGATTCACCACACACAATTCCATGTGAAAGTTTTCATATAATTCTAAAATATATTTATGAATTCTCATCACATCCTATATCATATAAGGGTCTTTCATTATCACTTAGCATAGTGAGATCTCAATCCGTCTCCATGATATAATCCTCAGTGTTGTGATATACTCTTCTAAATCATGATTCATTTTTTAAAAACAGATCATATTAAATATAATAATAAAATACGTACCATTTTTATTGTAAAATTCCTCCCTATTTTATTTTTTTATCAATATTTACTTGAATCAAACTCTAATGATTCCATAGGATTTATTATGTACTTTAACTTATCTTAAATATCATTATGTATTTATAGTGAACAGTATACATCCCCATTAGAAATATAAATCAAAGTATATCTTCACTAGTGCTTATCAATTTTACACATTATAATGGATTAATTAAACTCTTCTTTTGAAACTAAATAATAAATAAATTACACCTTCAACACATTATAATTCAATAATGATAAGTTTTCCTTATGTTTATGAATTTACCTTGTACCACTTTATCAAAAAACACTATACGTATAGTGAAACTTAGTCCCTATAAAAAATTATTTGAATGGTTTTTTGTCTCTTCTATCTCAAATAATATACCACCATGAAATACTATAATAACCTGATTAATATTTCGATATTGTAAGAAATTGTTTGATACCATATGTTGAGATAAATTTTAGTTGACCATATATAAAATTGACCACACAATAAAACCAAAATTTATCAATGATTTATTTTGAGTGATATAAACACCCTGAAATTAATTAAAACAATCCTCTAATCCAATTTGAGTCAATGGCCAATATAGAAAAAAAAATGATAGTTTTATAATATCAAAGGAGTCCATTTTGTTCACATTAATAATATTATACAACTTTAGTAGACACTTATTTTAAAATCTTCTTGTGATCACAATAAAATTTTCAATATAATATCAAAAATAAATACTAAATAATAATTTGGTTGGTTTATACAAAATACTGAAATAATATCTCTCTTCTCTAGGTAATATTTCTTTTTATAAGTGATGTTAAAAGAATTTGAACCCTCCAAAAAATCCTATGAGTTATTTAAGCTATAACACTATATTTATTATTAATATTCATTATTTGAATATCCTTTCAAAAACTGTAAGTATCCTCACAAAAATATGATATAAATTTTTCAATCAAAAACCAAAAAAATAAAGATTTCCCAATTTGATATTATTGTGGGTTCATCATGTCCAACTTTATATCCTTATTTTTCAATGTTTGAAAAAATTTTACTTGTATATGATACCACTTTAAAATAAACTTTACTGAATAAAACTTGTAGAAAATATAGGTACCACTTAAAAAGTAAGTGTTTTTTTGCAGATTTATTTATCCCCACATATTTTTATATCTATCTTCGTTTCAATTATAAAATTCTAGATTTATTAATTCTTTTATTATGTTTATTATTTATAATGAATTTATCTTTTGTAATTAACTTACCCCATGGATTGTATATTTAGTGAAAATGGTTTGGATGAATTTTTTCATTTGAATATTTCTATTTGTATATCTGGATTTATCCATAGAGTCAGTAGAGTGATTGGGTGTATTTGGACCCCTCAATTAATATAATAATAATAATAGTAATATATCAATTCACATGCATCCATCATTACTAGGTTTTTAATTTTTCAATTGTTTGAGACCCTGTTAGGGAAATCGGAGACCATAGTTGATTATAGGATGTGGTGTTTACCATAGGTGTGAGATAATATTGGTCGGTGTCAAACATTTTGTTGAAGGTGGCCATTAATAGATGAGTTTAATTAAAATAAATAATTTTTTAATTTATTTTCTTTTAAATTGGTTAAAAAAGTTCTCCATTAATAAATTATATAAAATCATCAAGGTTAGAAACATAACCATGGGTTGATTTTTTTAGGAGGTCTAGGTGTTCTTCAATGGAGGATCGGATCGGAAAATTAATGGATGCCTAATTGAGGTGGATCAGAAGTAAATTAATGTAGAAGATCTTCTTTATATATTGTGCATGAATTATTACACAATTATCAATACTAAATAAGGGTAGGGAACATTACATCTGGATTTATAACCTACTTGTTTTTCAAATAATGAATTTAATTATATGTTTATTTTGATATTAAATATTTTTATCTTCACATGATCCATTCCACAATTCAATTTTATTAATTCTATTTTATTTTTTCATTTCACCAGTGATCACCCTTGGATATTCTCATTTATATGATCGTCGGCCCAGAACACTTGGTCAATGTAGGAATTACTTCGTTCTTGTGCATTTATCTATATATTACTCCTGATATTTATCATTAGAATGTGGTTTCATGATTCAATATTGTCATGGTGGGTAAAAGGGTGATCGAACCCCTAGAATTATGGTGGTTGGGAGAACAATGATAATGGTGATGATTTATTAATGGATCCAGATGGATTTTTTTGTGATTCTTCATGGATCTAAGATATAGAGTGGTGAAGGGAAAACAAAGGCACATGTGTTGCATTTAAGGTCATAAAATGATTGTTGAATTCTAATTTTTGACCACCAATGGACGAGAATTAGTGGGATGAGGTGTTACCATTTGATTTTAGGAGGTCAAATGGTGTATTTTTTAGCGGTGAAGGGGGATCTAATCTGTATGAAGAAAATATTTTCTCTGTATGACTCAACTACAAGTTGTGTATTGTGAAGAACACATACCCTTTTCTCCCATGAATGTAGTAGCTATGATTATGGGTAGAAAAAAAATATTACACATTGTGTGGACATTTAACACACATCATGACCCTAGGCTACACATGGCGTGTACTCCAGGAGTAACTGGTCATGGACACGGCCAAGAACATGGGCACTGTCAGAGTACACGAGCATGACAGTGTACATAGACATGAATAGGATACCTAGAAATGACCATGTAAATGAGAATAGGTTGATGTACATGGGCATGGATAGAAGAGAACAGGAAGGTCCTAAATGGTTTATACATGATGTGTACAATTGGTAAATGTTTTGTAGTGTGACATTGTTTGTCATTTCATTACTAGAGTATAAAATGGATTGAAGTTAGGGAAAGGTCATAGGCTTTTTGGACCCCTATACACAATGTTTAATTACCGTGAAATATTTTTCCCCTCGTATATTCTTCTTTTGGACTGTGATTTTGGCTCGTGAGTAGTATATCCTGAGTTTTTTCACATATGGCATGCTGATGTCATTCATTGTGGAATATGAGATATGATGTGAGATTTTTAGAGTGTGATTATTCTTTAGGTGATTTTTGATGATGCTTGAGATTAGGGTTGGATCATCAGAGTGATATGTAGATGGATACTCCAATATCACACCAGGGAACGGGCCCACAATGATCTTTACCTATATAGAGTCAGTAATCACCCACAAAATGGTGTGGGTACTCTATTTATGGAGTGAAATACTATCATCATATAGCTCCGGTGAGGATAATTTCTTCCAAAATAGTTTTATATCCCTTGACAATGTATTGCAGTAGCGAGGTGTGGGTACCTCCAAATAGATTCTTGTGAGCTTTTACATGATGATGGTCATCATAGGTGGAAATTTTGAGCATCATGAATAATCATAGATATATAAATGGGTTGTAAGATAGAGATCCCATTTTTCACTCTATTAGGTATCTTTTTTATTATAAATATATATTTTTGGTTTTGATTTCCTTCTAGTTATGGATTTGGATGAATTATATAATATCTTTCTATTTCCCTCTTTGTACTTTTCTGGGTATCCTACTAGGTATGTATATACTCAAAACTACATGTTCTTTTCCCAAACATTTCATATCTTTAAAAGATTATAATAAGATTAGTGTTTAAATCAGTAGAGTACAGAGATTCTTTGGTGCATTGACTGTTGTAGTGGTTGGACTTTGAGATCTGGAGTTGGTCTCTCTCAGTTTCATCTTTTCTATTTGTTTTCAGGTTGGGACTTCATTTCAAATTGGAAATATAATTTTCCCTTTTTTATTTAGTATAATATATGGTAATCTAATTTATTCCTTAGAGGTTAAATCATGAATGATTTTACTCATTATGTTATAGTATCTTATTTATATTCCTCCATACTTTCACATGTAGATGGTCGTGTGCATGTGTACAGGTTTATTAGGTGAAGGCCCCCAATTTTAGTTATTCCATATATGTAGTTGTCTCTATCCCCTATAATATTGGTGAAGGTATTGGGATTGTATAACTTTGTCTTCCACCAGCCAATAGATCTCTGGTTGGTTGGGTCATGAAAGAGTGGTAATAGAGAAGTTCATTCCATGGGACGGTGTTTCGAGTTTCCACGTTGTGAGGATTGGTTGGGACTTATTAAAATGATGTTGGAGTGTTTTGTGTTCATATTTCAGGCCATAGAATGATGTTTTAGGTTAGAGTCCAGTACATAAATTCGCAAGGATTTTCACTCCCTACTTTTCAACTCATAATATCGATACATTAGTTATAGTGAATAGATGTACATGAATCATATAGGATTGAGTCTATTTACTATCTTTCTTTAGTTAGGTCCTCATATGTATATGATCATAAAACTGTGGTACATCTTGATCACCTTCAGGATGACTCCATGAATATATCTAGCCAAGTTACTAATACAAGATCAAGATGACAGTCTATTCAAAGATGAGGCCTTAGTTTAGGGTCCACCTGATGAGGAGTTTCATCTATGCGGACAAAGAGTATCCCCCCTTCCTATCAAATAGTAGATAGTTATATTAGTTCTGAATGGTGAGGAATATAGGATTATTACACTATTTAAGTTATAGCATCAAATACCACTGAGGTTCTATAGAGATCCAGGTCACCAGGTCTCATAGGATTGGTTTCGGTTTGCGGTTTGAGTTTCCATACTTGTTCAGACCCTAAATGATCAGATTGTTGCATTAGAAACAAGTTTTTTCCATAGAGAAGAAGGGTGTTGGTGGAGTATGATGATGTAGATCCATGATGAGACATTTACTTCATGTTCATACTTTTATAAGTAGTTTCATGATGAGTACTACCCTTCATACATACACTATATATAGATCATGTTATAGTAGGGTTACATGATAGTTGTAGAGTATGTTGTGAGGTTCACTAACCTCAAATGTTAATTTTGTCTGAGAATCATTATTCCCTACATGAAGGTTCAATAAGGTTATTTTCAAAGAGAAACGTGCCAGTGTAGTATCCTAGTTCTATTTGACCTATGTTGGTGGTCTAGAGTGGGCTCTGGTGATAGAGAGCTTCTTAGAAGATGGATGCTGGGTGGTTGGTGCCAGTAGTGGTCATCATATGACTAATTTATTTGTAGTATCTAGTAGATTTCATACATCTAGATCTCAACATAATAGATTTTCTCATTCATGGATATAAAAACATGGATCTATACCTTAGGGATTGCGTAGGGCATCCAACCAGTTATGTGAGGGATGATACAAGTCTTGTGACATGAGGGTTCACATAGAAGATGATTTCATGACTCATCATGATCATAGGGATGGGTATATTGTGGATGGACCACCATGGAAGATGCTTCACTATGATTAGGGATCTCCTTGGTATGGTTAGGGAAGTGTTCAATGAGGCGGTGCAGACAGAAGAGTGGGTGGAGCTCCTGAAGGAGGGGCTTTTGGTTTAGGGTGACACTTTGAGTTTTAAAATAAGATATATACATCCATTTGATTTTGATGAAATCACCTTACTAAAATTCATGGTCATCGAGATCATACGCAAGTTTATCAAAGTTTGTCAAATAAATATATATCAATCATTACGATATTTTGACACATGTATTAAAAATTCTTTAAGTGATATCAGTTGAAAAAAGAATTATATTACCTAGCTAGTATTTTTAAAAAAAAAATCAGTATTGGAACTCATTATCTATGTGGGATATGATGTGTTACTAGATACAACTATGGTTCTATAATTTTAACACACAAACATTAATAAATATACCTTAAGGGCTGTATAATAATTTTATCTAGTATATTATCACATTTAATTTCATTTTTTTCAAAATATAATTTATTACAGTTTTGAAGAATGATTATTATTCAAGTTAAATCATCAATAAATCAATACTAACGTAATTCTTGATTGTTAATTATAATTGTTTTGTTTTTATATCTCATATAAATATTCCATAGTTCATTAATTTAATAAATATGTGAATATTTATTTGTTGGAGAGAGATCATACAAAGTGAATGGTGTAATTCAAAGAAATTATTTAATTGGATTATTTATTACATTCCATTTGTTTAATTACACGTAAATAAATATTTATTTAAGAATTATTGATTAAATAAATATTATTCAACACAAAAAATACTTATTTATTAGTTAAATAATAGTTTTTTCATAATAAATTAAATAATCATTGATGACATGAGTCTTAGTATTAGAATTGAAAAAATGAACTATTTTATTTATATTATTATAATTATAAGACCCAAGATAGACTATAAAAATGGGATGGTTCAGTTATGTTTCGGTGTAATTATAACAACCATGGTTTTAGGAAGATGCCAATTTAAATTTTAATTTTGAGATTAAATAATACATTTTTGTGTTTTGGAAGATTATGAATATTTTTGAGTGTTTTTGACATTTTTACGAGGGTGAATGGTTTGATAATAGTTATTGGAAACCATGAACAATCTCCTAGAAACCATGAAAAAAGTTTTGGGAGTCACTTAGCAGGTTCATGGTTAGAGCATTGTTTGGCCCTACCATGTGAGTGGAGATAGTGGGAGAAGCATTGTTGGAACATGATTTATCTAATAGTGTGAGCCAACCATGTGAAGGTATGTCCTTATGGTAATATCATTGAATGACTGGCATGCATTTTAGAAGACCATTATTCACAAAATATTTGGTTGCCAAAGTGATTTTCAGAAGCACACACATGGTTAGAACATGATTTGATAAACCATGTGGCCTAACCCTGTGATGTGTAGTTGATTATTTTTCAATTAAGTTTAAATTTAGAATAAGGCCCTGTAACCCTAATTTTTTTCTTATTCTATCAGGATCATGAACTCATATCCTTTGATAGGCTCAGTTGGTGATTCCCTTTTATCCAAAAGAAACGTTTGAAAAATGTAAGGGTGTTTGAGATCTGGAATCAATACTATGTCCTCATTTACTATATTTCTCTTTAGATCTTATCATATTCCCTCACCAGAAATGTTAGATCTATTCTATCGTGAATAGATATATGTTTTATGTTTTGGATCATGACAATATCTTGTTTCATCTATTGAAAGGAAGAAAATTAATTAGCACATTTAGATATTTAGTGTTCCATTCCCCAATTTCATTACCTTTCATGAGTTAGGTGGATTTGATCTCATTCTATTCACTTTATTACAAGAATATTTTTTGTTAAATTTCCTTTCCATTTGATTTTTTTGTAAAACTATCTTTTTTTAGAACCCAATTCCTTGGTTTTCAAATTTTTCTCAAAAGTTTTTGATAAAATATTTGAAAAAAAGTGGGTTTTAAAATTAAAATATTATATTGAATAATTTTATTATTTCTGATGCTTTCACTGGGGCGTGCATACATCCTTTGAGGATGCGTTGTGTTGTGTTCCCCGCATTACCACTTTTCAATGGTGGGAAACATCCATCACTTATTCGAGGATGTTTTATCCTTGATATAAATGGGATGATGGGATGTTAGTTCCTCCTTCCATGTATTCCTCCCCAGATCTCGTCAAGTTGTTTGAGTCTCCCTTAAAGATTAATAAATTGTTTATAAAACACTTCCTTGGTTCCATATCTTCCTTAATGCCGATTAATTACACTACTTCTATTAGGAAATTTGAAGGAATAAAGTTAGGGAAACAACCTTTGATCAGAGGAGTAGTCATATTGGACACTAATAGAATGTATAGATGCTGAAACCCAGGTGCATTTGTGTTTTTTCCCTTATGATAGGGCTTTTCAAGGGCTTGGAAGCCTGAGGAATCCCATGTCGAGTCTGGGGAATTTTATGACATAGGCATGTATCTGAGTTTTTCCACAACTTCCCATTTTATCATAGGGTATGCCATGAGTTTAACATCTAGCAAAGACTGATCGAACTGATCGGAACACAGGGATGAAATGGATCAGATGGTTACACCCTCAAGAGGGATCACCTAAGGTGTTTACCAGTTGAGTGGAAGAAAACTCCCAATGAGGACTTATTCGAGGATGATGGGGTCCCTATAAAAGGGACTCTGGGGTTTACTGTTGACTGGGATTGAAATTTAGAGATATTTTCTACATCTCTATCTAGGAGAGCAGGATCAAAACCCATGTAGTTTAAAGGGATGATGAATTGTGGTGTACACAAAGGACAACCACCTAAAGACTTTTTGGGGCTTACACATGGGATGCATCAAATCGCAAGATGGACACACTTGGTTGGATGGTTATGGATTGTGTATGGGGATTATGAATTGTTAGCTTCCTTGGGGGATGGAATAATCTCACCGAGACATTGAAGCTAGGGTATGAATTAGGATGGATATGGACGAAGTGTCTATGGATAGAGTGGGAGTGGGACTGACATGAAGACGAAGGTGATGTTGGGATTGGGCCTTATAGGCTTCCTACGTATCCCTAAGCAGGTAATCAAAGTCCAAGTAGTTAGGTGGGGAGGTAGGGCACTAGAGGATAAGGATAGTGAGAATGGACACATGCATGAGACCTAAAAGATATAGAACCTCTGGGCTAGGGAAATACCTTCTCGAAACATAGAGGATAAAGGGAGAGATCAGGGTGGAACGTTGGTGATGGGATTGGACCTCAGAGAGGCTTCTTACGTATCCTCGTGGCAAGGAATCAAAGTCCATGTAGTTCAACATGAGGCATAAAATAGGGGTGTATGTAGAAGACAATGACCCGAAGATGTGCTCGGGCTTACGCACTGTTAGCATCCCAAGAACTGGTCTGATACCATAAAAGGATGAACCAAGGATGTGGGTCCCAACAAAGGGGACACTGAATTTTACCAATGTTTGGGGTTGAACTGCGGGGAGGCTTTCTAGGTACCCTACTTAAGAGAGATGGACAAAAACCCACTTAGTTTGAATACCTACAATTTAGCATCATACGGGATGAAAGGGGCATACAGTTTAACATCATGTGGGATGAGGATGAACCGATATGAAGATGTTAAATATTGATGGGTGTTGGGATTGAACCTCATGGAGGCTTCCAACATACCATTCCTGGAGAGGGCAATGATCTAATTCCACATATTTTGGGATTAGTTGGATTTGGGGCTTACACATTAAGGTGATCCAGGAAAGATACTATTATCGATTCTTACTCTAAGCCCACATGAATCATGATCAGTGTGAGAAACAAAAGGCAGCAAGGACCTAGTGATCACACTGTGAAAGGTTCTTCCCTAAGGAATAGAGTGGGGCTTATGCATGTTTAGTGTCGCATAGAAAAAATAGTGTCTTACTCATGGTTAAAGGCCTAGTGAGACGGAGATTGGGATTTACTCCAAGATAGACGCTCGGTGGCGAAAAATCCTAGAGGGAGAGGGATGAGGTAACAAAGCTCCCTATGCCCATCTCTTCATTGTCCTTTGTGTACAGAAGAAGAGAGGGGGAGAAAGGATGCTACTTCCCATAAAAAAGTCTAGGGGAGTACACCAACATGGTTTCCCTTCCCTTCAGAGAGATACCATTCCATCAATGATAATATCATTCAATTTGAGGAAGATCTCACTCTTGTTGAGACCAATGGCCGTGGAAAATGTCTGAGGTGGGGCTCTCTATGTATGTTGCATGGGGTGAGGCTGTAGTTTAACGTCATGTGCTGAGGATGATGGCGCTTGGAAATTTAACATCCTACAGCTCATATAATGAGGATTCACTCCTCACCCCTAGACATACATAAATGATACCCACCCACATTTGTGGAAGGGAAGGCATCAGCAATGCCGTCGAGATGTGGTGTTATGGAGTGATCCATTGAGAGGATCATGTAAGAGTGGCTATGTGAATAAGAAATAGTCATTAGCGTGACTATTTTATGAAGTATGAGGCTATGATACACAATATAAAACACAACTAAAGGGACCTTGAAATCACTTTCTACAAACCTAGAGGACCGCATGGGAGAAGTTTTTTTGAAGCTAAAGGATCCATAGGAGGGGACCTTGTGAAGGTCTAGTGCTTCACAAAGTGGAGAGACTCCACTAAGGGGTATTCTTTGTGAAGTGGAGTGGCCTAGCCTAGTAATGGAGTATACATTCATATAATGAGTTCTTTGTGAAGTGATAGTGCTTTCATAGAGTAGGGATTCATAGAGCATGGATGCCTTGCAAAGAACGACATTGTGAAGCAATAAACTTCACGAAGCACAATTATCCAGCCTTATCATGGGGTTCGCATGTGCATGGATGATACTTTGTGAATAATGAGTGCTCTAAGTATATCCAATTTCCCTTAGGGAGATCCTTCCTTTACGATGGCCCAAGGGCTCCATGAAGGTCTTACCTGGTTGAACAAGGGTTGTATTTGAGATAAAGAAAAGGTACTTTTCAATTATTAAATACATTGAAGAGATCATTTTTCTCAATTTTTTTTGCAGATAAGAGGGTGGTTTGTGATTTGAGAGCTGATAAGATTAAAGGTCATGGTATCTATCTTTTGGGTGAGAGGGAAGCCCTATATTTATAGGAGAGAGGCGACTCGAATCTCTAACAACTCGTTTCAAATCCACGAGGAACTTTGAAATAAAAATTGTATTGCATAAAGTTTTTCATAATTGTAGAGTCAACCTTAATACCCTCCTTGGTGCAGAGGCTTCCTTAATTCCATCCATAGCTTTCTTGGAGGCTTCCGTCAATTTCCAGGGGATCACATAGGCACTCAGGTTCCCTCAACTGTGCAAATATCTACGTCAATTGTGTCACAACTATAGAGCCTTGAACCTCTTTTACTCTATTGTGATCAAAGAGGGGACTTTATCTTTGTTCCATCCACAGTGATGAGGGACTCTACGAAGGAGCTTCATGAAGAATCCTATTTGGCATTGGTGTGCTCTTTGAGAATTGTTTTTTCTACACATATTTTGGTGCCAAAAAATCCCCCCCTTCAGATTTAGATCAGAGGAGAAAATGAGGGTCGAAGTATGAAGGTAGATTGCAAAAATATTTAGGCTAATCACAAAACCAGAACATGAAGAAGGGACTCAATGCAGAGAAGTGACATGCGGCTTAGGAACATCGCAAATATCCCCACAGCTAGGTGTGCCATGAAGCTCAAGGGTCATTGCCTATAAATAGGGGAGGATGAACCCTCTTTTTTCCTTACTTATCTCCATGATTTTTCTTTCTTCGGATCTCGATTCATGAATCTATACATGACATATGACTTCTCTTTGTGAATCATGACTTCTCTGATCTATGTCGCTTAGTGAGTCTTCTGACTCTATGATCGTATGCTCTGCGTCTTGTTCTTGTGAGGACTGTGGTAGGGATCTGCAGCCTGTCTCTATGATTGAGCTCTGTGATTGAGCTCCACAATTGAGATTTGAACTCTAGAAAAAAATATTTCTAGAGTTTTAAGATGGAATGGCTTACCAGGAGGCTGTCATGGGGTCCTTGCAGATGTTATAGAGTGGGATGAAACGGAAAATAAACTAGGTATTGGGGAATATGTGTAGAGCTATTCGGGCCACCAGTGCCTGGTGGAGCTATTGTAAGAAAGCCATAAGAACTAACCCCTAAGAAAAAGGTGTCCCCTATATAGCTTTGGTCTGAGGGATGATGTTTTCATTCTTGAAGTGAGAAGAGATGAGCCATCCACCTAGTACAAGAGTATGTCGTGCCAACATCAGGGGTTTAGGGTGGATGACGATCATACTTGGGAGGATTATACACCCATCAATGATGACTGCTTGTATAATCATGTCAACAACATCGATGGGAAGGCGTTGCAGCCAGTGTTATCTCCCACATAGTACCACACCATTCTAAAGGTGGCTTTGGGGAACCTAGAGAAGGGGTGGACCGATGAGTGGGATCTGCACCAGGGAAACAATTTCACATATGACTAGTCAAGGTCCTACTGGGTCTATGCCTCCTATGAGGATTTTGGGGAAGAGATGAGGTGAGTGGGTCTGTATGAGTTGAAATGGGCCTCCCAATTTCACATCTACCATCTGAAGCAGCTAATTCCAGATTTGTTGAGCCAGTGTTTATTGAGAACTAACACCTTTCATATTCACCACGGGGAGGTCGGTATCAGCCTTTGGGACCTATGAAAAATCTTAAGGATTCTGATATTTGGGGAGATGTATGATGAATTCCTCCCCACTGTGAAAACATCGGTGGACCTAGAGTAGATGTTGTCATTGGAAATGTGATTGATGGATTTAGTTCCAAGATAGGATAAGAAGTCGGTGAGGGATTTCCATTTTTTGTTGTGGTTCAAGCGTTTATATTAATTATTCTATTTATGGGATGTTTCTTGTGAGGCCTCCCACTTGTCCAAAGGGGATCCATTGCAGCAAATAGAACTCTTAATGACAACTCTTGGAGGTCATCCATTGGAAGACATGGGGATTCAGTGTCAACACTAAGCATCAATCGGTGGTTAGGTGGGTTATGTTCAATTTGGTGCTCATTTGCGGCTGGATAATATCAGTAAGGGATACAGACATGGGCGTGTGGCAGATCAAATTTATCATGGTGTCCATGTTGGCGATGGGGGAGTAGATCAACCTGAGGATCTTGATGTTGGATAGGATATACAAAGTACTAGGGCATATCAGTGAGGGGAAGAAGACACATAGGGTTTTTAGGTTTCTCTATATTCTGTATGGGTGGATAATAGAACATATGGGTGCCTATGAGTACCTAAAACCCATTTATCTTATAGGGTTAGACTTCTGATAGAATTTTCTAATTGTGGTGGGGAGTTTTCTTAACCAAGATGACCCCAATGCTGGTGCTGAACAAGGTTTGGAATGTGGATGAGTTCAACTTACACCCGTTCTCATTGGCAATAGGTGTGTTCACTAATGACGGATAGGGAATAGAAGATAATTTGTCTAATCTAATAGATTTTTGGGGAAAATTCTTAGTAGAACAGGTTGACTGTGAGCCTCTCTGCAAGCCGTACACCCCACACCACTTCACGAGGAAGATCTGGTGCATGCATAGGCTCACCCCACAGATCCACTTGGGAGTGTTCCATAGGGACCATCCATGTGTGATGAGTCATATGTGGTTCATGTTCACATAGGAGGATGAGAAGATGTGGAATGAGCTGCCTTCACCCACAACTGTCTATGAGATAGTGAAAGAGTATGTCAAGATCTAGGAGGAAGCCTATCCACGAGATATGTTAAAGCAGCAGACTATCAGTGCCAATGACGGGGTACCTCCTCAACCTTGAGGTCGAGGCTGGAAGGTGGTAAGAACATCCCATTGTGGTGGGGCTGCCACAACGGAGAGGCCCGCACTAGCTGAGAGACAGGTGGTGGAAATGGGCCTGACAGTCCCAAAGTATAAAGTTCAGTAAGAGGGGAGGCCACCCAGGGGGTTCCATTGGATTCCCACTAAGGCTCTAGGGAAGAGGCTAAGCCATATAGACATTCTTATGGATGTTTTCTTCCATTGGGATTGGGAAATCTGGGATGTTAATAGACAATTACTCATTCCTTCCCAGATGTGGAAACATCTGAAGCATCTAGGGATGGATTTGTTGGGGATTTGTCTCGTAAGGGCTGTATTAGTGATATCTCAAGAGAAGGGGGAGCAGTACATCATCGAGCTGGAGGACATCATGCACTTTCAGGGTGCTTCTCATCCAATGAAATATTAGGTGAATGTGATACTCAATTTAATGGTCTATTCATATTTATCTTTCACTGACTTGAGGTATTTCTTCCCCATAATAGAAGAATCAAAAGAGTCCTCTTAGAGGGAAGATTCTGGTAGAGGGAGCCCTCTAGAGGAAGGTGAGGTTGCCAACTCAGAATAGGAGCTGGAAGAGTTTGCGGAGGCTCCTGTGTAAAACCTTAAAATATTTTCCTATGATCCTAATTTAGGGTTCTTATCCCTTATCAATTAACATTTTACCTATGAAGGAGGTCCGCATACACAAAACTTACCCACACGCAATAACAGATGCAGCATCATGATATACACCCAAGACAATGGCGATTACCAGGCCTAGTGGGGCTCTGAAACCTAGGGTGGTTCTCTTAGAGTCTTTGGATTTCCCCACCATATATAGAGGGTCACACCTCAACATTCTAGCAGCAACAGATCAGGGGAGAGACCAACTATTTGATCTTTGTGAGTCTTCTTTACAGGATTTTCAATTGTAATCCATTGAATCTGGACAACTAATGTCTGTATTATTATCACATGCACAATTACTGAAATGGCATGTGATGCATTTTTGAGGATGACTAGGGCCCCTAGAACTACCTTTATCAGGGGAAAAAAGGTGGACATGGAAGCATACGCCCTTACTAGCCAAGCCGTAGTGCTCCCAATCACAAGTGGGACCATCAGTGGGACTGAACCAGAAATCACCAAGGTGGAATTTTATGATAGGGATTAGTTGAATGAAATGGGACCAAGACTATTCAATCAAATTATGGATGAGGACCTTGTTGGTAAATCCCAAGAGTTCTTCCCCTCATATGAATCTACCAACCCTGAGGATCAGGATGATACAACTTCTAATGAAGAGGAAAGCAAGGTCGTCTATTGCTGGTTATTGAAGTTGATCAAGAGCTTAATCGGGGAGACCACACAAGCATAGTGTATAGAGAAAATAGGGAGGATTCATTCCCGGTTTCCTGACTTAAGCAAGGGAGGAGTGCATGACCAACATCCCCATATGCTCATCCGATATTTCCTGGTAGAGAAAATATGGAAACATGACTACGACCATGGTGTGGGATGGTAGTGGAGGAATTCCATGAACATGAAGAGACTCCAAGAGGCTAGAAATGAGATCCAATAGTTGAGGGACTGGGAAAATGGGAAATATGATTTCCTTGACGTGAAATCTGGGCTCATATCATGGTAGAAGGCCCACTTAGAAGAGGCCGAAGAATAGATGAGATGATCATCTAAAGGGATGGCTATTATCTGAAATGATGAGGATCGGTCATGAATCGAGGATGATGAATTATTCCCCATTTCCATATAGGTGGAGAAGGATATTAATAGGAAACAGTGGGTCCTAGATTCCACAAGGAGAGTGGTAGAGATGGAATGCTCCATTGAAGAGGTCAACCCATCTATGTGAGGGTCCAATCCTCAGGCACTATAATTTGTGTAAACTCATAAAGGTACATTCATGTTTTTCTTATTTATGTTTATTTCATGTGTTAGTTCTGTTATTTGTTTCAATTTTCTTCATTTATATCACATTCAAGAAATATCCCGCAACCAATCCCGAAGCCCACATGGTTTATGCCAGATGTCAGAAACAAGGGATGATGACATCATTATTCTGTTTAAATATGGGAGTTCCAACCAGGCTTCAAGACTCCAGGGTTTAAACAGCCAATACAGATTTCTGAGAAGAAATATTGAGGCCTGACTAAATGATGTAGTTCACAGAACAGTCAAATTTCAATTTTCCCAACATGATCTAGTGCACAAGAGGGGTAACACCAGGGGAGTTAGAATCAATCCAAACATAATGGAGTATAAAGTGTGAATAATGATACCCAAAATTTGGAACACTGTAGGTATTTCATGACAATGATGGGATAACTATTGACAGTGTTTGAATCAAATTATCCATATTGTGTTATCCTGAGATGGGGATAACAAATGAGGACCAACCGTTGACCATGTTCGAAACATGGGGCCTAAATCGAAATGTCACCCATTAGTCTTTCGGAATGTTAGAGCCAGATAGTAGGCAAGCCATGGGTCAATAATCTGTACTTTTTGGGGGTTCCTTTAGGCATGGAAAATGATGAAGATCCAAATAAAGGGCATGCACAGTGTGGAGGGTGGAGTGATGGGTTATTCAAAAGGAGTGCAACACATTTAAAATTACACCACCGTTATGAAAACAGATTAGGTAAGTGCCTCAGTCTGATTAGGGATTGTACCTACTTCTAGATAGGATCCCTCTAGTGAGGACCTATAATTCCTTGTAGTTTTACATCATACCAATAAGATCAATATACACGTAGTTTAATGTCATGCGGCGAGGATGATACACATAGTTTTAAGGTCATACTGTCTGGACCAAGGATAACAGTTTAAAGCCATGTTACATGGACCATAGGATCCTAGTTTTAGGTCATAGAGACTGGACCATGATCAGGGAAGAGGGTCCAAGAGGGTTAATGACACTAGGATGGGGCAAAGGAGAAATTCCTAGGTGTATCTATGTATCCCATAAGGATGATACTCAATCTAGATATAGTTCTTGAGCACCACATGGTTAGAGACCAATGTTGACGGGGGAAATCCTCTTTGGTGGGGAAGCTGATGCATCCCCTAATTATCATGGGGCATACCGAACATGTTCAGAGTAGAACCATATTTTAAATTCATGCACTGATGACATGGTTACCTAGAAATGAAACACGTGGTGCGGTACATATCCTGACGTGAATGAGGATTATGAGAGTCCACACCACACCATGTGTTCCCGATGTGATTTGTTTTAAACCATAGACCATAGGTGGTCTAACTTGGGGCTGAACCCAAAGGAAAGTGATCAATCATTCCTACATACCCCATGATGATGGAAATCAGGCCATACATAGTTCTTGAGATGCTTTTTAGTTTAACATCATGCAGGATGGAGAGTGAAATGGGATATCCCAAAGGGGGGCATACACGGTGCAACCATTATAGACCCGACGTGAATGAGGACATGGAGTCTACACCACACAATGCTATCCCTAGGGAGATCTTAGTTCAAGGGACCGAAGATGGAGAAATTTGGGTTGGGCCAGAGACAAAAATTTTGGGCACTCCTATGTACCCTTTTATAATGGGACGAAAGCCATGCATACTTCTCAAATGTCAGTTTAACATCATACATGACAAGAGGCATGTGTTGTTCGGCTGCACTAGTACATGACCTACCAAAAATACTAAGCCCACATAAGTCTTAATCATTATGGGAAAGAAATAGTAGTGATGGTATTTTCCTGGTACAGGGAGACACACATTAGGGGAAATTGAATTCTAGGTGAATGACATCCCAAAATTATTGACCTGCCTACTTAACACACATTGATGCACAGAGGTGCAAAACCGAGCATTGGAATTCCACTTGAACATAGGGGAGTGGAAAATGTGAGTTGGGGTTCCTAATATCTGGATGGCGATAATGGTGGCATGATGAGGGAGGGTAACTATTGATTGGGTTCGAAACACAGTATCCATTTCTCATTCTCCGAGCATGGGGATAGACAAATGAGGGTTGACCGCTGACCATTATCGAAACATGAGATTTGTTGAAAAATAACCTCTGAGGTCTTCTGGGGTGTTGGAAAAAGACAGTAGGTGAGCCAACGTGGTTTGAGACTAGGTCGTATAGTGGGACTCTTCATACATAGAAGAGTGTGAGGATCCAAATAAAGGTCTCATGAAGTGTGGGCATGAAACGAGGGAATTTCTATGTGAAGTTCCACAATTTGGTCTCTTTTCCACAATGAATTTGAGTATTCCAATGAGACACATAAGATAGAGGGATTCAAACCCCTTTTAAAGGAATAGGGTCTAGTGGATGAAAATAATTGTTTAAGAGGGGACTTGATTTAATGAAATGTGTGCAGGGTGGTGAAGTATCCAAACCCAATGCGTAGTTCCTATATGAAGATCTTATTTTGTGGTTATAGAACTCGGACTAGGTTGGGAGGAGACAAGGGAGACACATTGTGAGGTTTTTTCAAAACCGAACGTGAATGAGGAACCAAGAGGTACTCACCACACCACACGATTCCAATAGAGTAGGGGACAAGGGGATAGAAAGTAGATAAAATTGGAGATACCTAGGGCTGGACCTGAAGGTGAAATGTTTGGGTGTTCCTCTGTATCCCATGAGGATGGGAATCAAGCCATGCGTAGTTGGAGAGAATGTTGCGTAGTTTAATGTCATGTTACTAGGATGGTTGGATCTTAGTTTTAAGGTCATAGAGCTCGGACCATAAGGGAAAAGTGAAAGGGAGACACATGGTGCAGCTATTTTAAAACCCAATGTAAATGAGGACAGTAGAAGTCTGTATCACACCATGTGCTCCCAGGGGAAATTTTAGGTTGAGGGACCAAAAATTAAAGTTAGTATGGGCCCAAGGAAATGTTCCAGATCATTATTATGTATACCATTGTGATGGGAATCAATCCAAATGTAGTTCTGGAAAATGTCATGGTAGGGTACCAGCGCCCGGGGTAATACTGTCATGCAGGTTTGGCCCATGCACAAAAAAGTGGCATTTGATGGATCTTACTTTTCCTTTAGAGTGGATGTGTGTTTCTTTGTTAAGAAAAAAACCTAGGATAAAGAATTCGGGTTTCACTATAAGAATCATTCCAAATGTATATCTTGAAAATATTGCATGGTGGAAAACTTATACAAAACATGATGTTCCCTCAAGTGAGGACACCACAATGTGGTGCTGTTTTTCTTCAGGCATCCATGAAAATAATTTACTAGTTTAGAGGCATAATATAGGACCATGACACTTATTTAAATGTCACGTAGAAAATACACAACATTTTAAAGTCACATGAGACCAGGTATCATAGTTTAAGGTCATATAGTTGGATGCACATAGAAGAACAAGGTTTTGGATGGAATGCATAAGATGTGATAAAGCATTCCCAATGTGAATGAGGACCAAGTCCACAAAATACCACATACAACTCCATAAGAGAAGCCTCAGAACAAGGGGATAGAACAGATCAAAGGATATAGGGGATGGACCTGAAGAATAAAGGTCTGGGTGTTCCTATATATCCCATGAGGATGGGAATCAAGTCATACTTAGTTCTGAGAGTGTATTTTAACATCATGTGGGACGAGTGATAGGAGATACTATCTCCTAATATGTAACGACCCAAACTTTTTAATAATTTTTGTTTCCTAATTTTTTGTGTTATTTTATTTTATACTCAATAAAACTATTTCATTTGATGAAATGAGTATAATTAAAATGAGACCATTGGGTATCGACTGTTATATGATAGTTGGAAACTAAATGTTGCGATTATTGTTTATAAATACAAGTGATATTAATACAGAAAGTGGATTTCATGGTCTCATCTAGTAGTCTCAGGCTGATCGAAGCCCACATAACGGAACTTCGGAAGGAGGTAGCACCACTGGGTTTTTCTCTGGACCAAACCCAAGCCGAATTTCAATGTGTGAAGATGCAATGAAATCGCCTTTAGAAGAAGTTCAATCTAATAGAAATAAACACTTGGGAAATGTTGGTCGAGCCACCCCCAGATTCTATAACCTTAGAAACCTTAAACATAATTCCTATGCCGGTGTTATAAGGGGCTATGTAATGAGACCTTAGATGCTTTGTGTAATCCTTTGATATAAATAAAATTGTTATTTCTTCTTATGGTGAAGTTGGTAAATATCAAATGTCTGGATAAATACAAGATGTATATTATTGATGAATTTTTGAAAAAAGATATTTTAAAATATTTATGTAAGCAATAAATAATTAATAATCTTTAATGAATTTAAAAAAATGGTCTTCTACAATTGTGTTTAGTATGCAATTTAGAGTCTAATAATATCAACTTAATTTTTGGTGAATAGTAAATTATGAATAATGATTTTATGATTGTGATTAGTAATCATACAAAATGGATTAAGTAACCTCACTTAATAAAGTACTAATATTTTTTAGGCACCTTTATTAAGTAATGTGATTCAATAAAATAGGTAAATAACTATTTTAGAAATTATTGGTTAAGTATTAGTTTTTTTTGGGTGAATAGTTTATTCTTATTTAAAAATTAAATTAAAAATATTAAGTAATTATTTTCATAAAATCATGTTCATCTTTTAATTCAGAGAATTGATATTTGGTTAAGATGAATTTTTGGTATTTTTTTGAAATAGTTGAAATTTTGGTGAATAGTTAAAATACAGTTTTGAGTTTTGGGTGTTTAATGACGTCATTAATGATGTAATAATTATGAAATAATTATGGGAGACTTGTGAATAGTAATATACGTTATGAGGTGTCCAAAGTGGTAAATATTATGGGAAAATACCATGGGCAAGCTCATGGTTTTTCCAATACCACCAATGAGGTGTCCCTTGGTAATTAATGCTTTGTTCCCTCACTTCTCCTATAAATACCAAGCCATTCCCTCATTCATTTCATTTTAAAATCCTCATCAATGAATTTATGGTTTCTTTACCTCCAAAAGTGTCCTCCCAAGGTTCCCTCAAGCCTACCAAGGTCCCGAACTTCAATATTTTGAAGTTACTCTTCAAGGTAAGAGAATCTTTCACCATCCTCTTTTAAGCCATGACTTCCTTTATGTTGTGTCTTCTTGTTTCCATCTCTTTTGTTAATATTATGTTCTTATATGTTCTAATTACTGTTCTTATCATGTCTAATTATTGAGAGACCCTTTCTAATCTCATAAAAGTTTTTTCAGAATTTTTATGTGACGCCGTTAGGCTGCCAGATTTTTCGTAAAAGGAATCGCATCTTCTCTTTTCTTTCATGTTTCTTTTTCATGTGGTATGTCATTAGAATTTCCATAACATGTTCTTATCACAATTTTATTCAGTATTTATACATTATTATAAGTTAATTATGAGTGGTTTACTATTTTACCCTCTCTTTTCAATGTTTTCTAAAACCATGTTATATAGCTGTTATGATGCAAAACTTTCACATCAGAATTTCTACCTCTTTCTCTCCTGAAATTCAATTGTTTTATTTATGTGAATACCCATACCTATTTAGTTTCTTTGGTTGTTAATAAATATATAAATATGGTATATTTTATTCTGTAATTGACATACATATTACCCTCACTCCCCTTCCATGGGTTATAAATGACATAACGATCTTATTTTTAAGAACTCTTAAAACATCATGATCTTGAAAGGAAACCCATTTCTTTTATTCTCCATGGGTTATTTATGAAATGTTTGATCATGATCTAGGTGGATAACATTAAAGTAAAGAAATATTAAGGGTGCACCTTGATAGCGCTCCAATGCATTGGGTAAAGAATTAATCTCTAGAGATGACAAGTTTCACGATACCTTGGTGAATAACCTTGGTAATTTTTATGACAGCTTAGGGATGGACCTTGGTGATATGTTCATGAATGTCTAAATGAAAATTGAAGCCACATATTCAAGTTATGTTTCAATTTATTTTCATTATTATATTCCTATATATCTATTTCTGATTTTTTATGTTTTTATTAAAGTTCTTATTGATATCACAAGTAAATTGATTCCCTTATTTACCCTTTACTGGGATTTCTGCTCACCCTTTCCTTTAATGTATGTCTCCATGATATGATATAAAGTAATTCTTCATAGGATAAACCTATTGTGAAGCCTTAAAAGTGGTTTGGAATAATATTTTATGTTGTTTTCATGTAATATGTTCCTGATTTCCAAGACACTAGACTTTAAAGATCCTCTGTTTGTAAAATGTAATGAGAAGTTATGTAATAAAAAGGAAGGATTCTATAGTTGGTTTCAAAGGATAGTTTAGTTTTTTATGGAAATAAGGATAAGAAAACATTAGGAATAAACCTATAGAAAAGTTTAAATATTGGAAAACTTCATGTTATTTTTGATGAGTATTGAGTATGTGGTTTATCAAACAAACACATCCATGTCTAGATACGAGCAGGTAGAGGCGGCTCTGGCATAGATGTATATATGGGTAAAACCCAAAACACCTCTTTGACCTAGACTCGAACCAGAACTGGTGCATGAAAATAGGCCTTGTTGCACTCTTGGTTACTATAGTACTGGGGGATATGTTTGGTTATTTCTATGTTTTTTATGAATCATCATGAAGGAATTATAGAGAAATGTAATTGTCTAAGCATGAATTTTTAAGACAAAAAATTCTTTATTGTTTAAAGATTAGTAAATGAAATAATTTTCTCATTAAAGATTTATTGTTTTAGAAAATGGCTGGCAGTAGGAGGAACCATGAAAATGTTGACATAATGGACCATGCACCGATGGCCCTCCGATGGAAGCTGGAATGGAAACATTCATGCGAATGATGAATGAAATAAATCAAGTTATGGGAAATAACTTGAATCAATCTGAGAGACTGATCTCACCATGAAGGGAAAAACATCTTTTTGAGTCCTTTATGCATTAACAACCAAAAAAATTTAGTGGATTACTGACCCATTGATTTTTGAACAATGGATCAGCTCTATAGAGAAGCTATTTTCTGTGCTACGTTGTTTAGAGCCAGAGAAGGTCACCCTAGATTTCCATCACATAGAGGGAGAAGCTAATCAGTGGTGGGAACTGGTCAAAAACATGAGTTAAAGAGTGGAAGTTGAATTTATGGAGTGGGAAGAGTTCAGAGGGATCTTTTTCAGTAAGTATTTCCCTCGTTCCGCTAGAACAAGAATGGTGAAAGAGTTTCTCGAGATGAAGCCGAAGGAGAACGAATCTGTTGGAAGCTATGAGATGAACTTCACCCGACATTCATGATATATCCCTATCTTTTTCATGGATCCAAATGGCAAGGTTGATAGATTCTTTGTTGGAATGATACCTCATCTGTGAATGAATATAGCCAACCGATATAATGATAGCTACGAGGAGATCGTATGGAGTGCGATGAAAGTCGAGCTAGAGTTTGGTGAGACACAATGGTTTCATAAATCCAATTAAAAGAAGAGATTGATGGAGCTCAGCTTAGGGAGGAATTTTGACCAAGGAATAGGAGGAAAGCAAGTGAAACTTCCCACATGTAACAAATCTGGGAAGAAGTATTCAGGGAACTTCATGCTCGAGAGTGGGAAATGCTACAAGTGTAGAAGAGATATCCATATTGTGAGGAGTCGTAGTGAGGTGAAACCTCAACTTCCAAACACTAACGACAAGGGGAGGACAGTGTAGGCCCTACCTGATGTCTAGTGCTTTAAGTGTGGACAATGTGGGCACTTTTCCAATCATTGTCTAAATATGAGGGTAGTAGAGGAGAACCACCATCAGCCTCAGCAAAGGCCAAGGGAGTAAGGCCATGCTTTTTCTATCACAACAACTGAAGTTGAATATCTGAATGACGTGGTAGAAGGTACTCTTGTTGTCCTCTCAAATCTATCAAATACTTTTTTTGATTTTGGTTCTACGCATTCCTTTATTTCCTCCAAGTTGCAAAGAATTTAGAATCAACCCCTGATTTTCTAAAAGTAGAGTTATCAGTCAAGACTCCTGGTGGGACTATCCAAGAATCATTAGTGTTTAGAAACTCTTGTATTTACATTAGTGAGCACAATATTATCGCAAATATAGTAGTCATTCCCAGGCTGGAACTCGACATTATACTAGGGATGGACTGGCTCTCAAAGTATAATGCTAAGATCATTTGTAGAAGCAAGGAAATATCAGTAGTCTTTAATGGAAAACCTACTGTTATCTTCCATGTAGAGATATCTCATCCTGATATTTGTCTAAAAGAACCCCTATATCATTTTTATGGATTTTATTGGTGAAGAAGAAGGAGATGAGAGTTTAAGTATAGAAAATGTCCCCATCGTCCAGGAATACATTGACATATTTTCTAAGGAGTTACCCAGACCTCATCCAGAAAGAGAGGTAGAGTTCTCCATAAAACATGTACCTGGACCTCATCCGATATCAAAGACCCCATATAGGATAGAAAATGTAGATAGAGAGGAATTAAAGAAACAACTCCAAGATCTTTTGGAGAAGGGGTTTATCTGACCAAGTTTGTCTCCTTGGGGATCACCGGTTCTCTTTATGATGAAGAAGGATGGATCAATGTGGCTATGCATTGATTATAGATAACTGAATGAGATCATAGTGAAAAAATACCCTCTTTCAAGAATTGATGACTTATTTGACCAACTTCATGGGGCTCAATTCTTCTCTAATATTGATCATCATTCTGGTTATCATCAATTGATGGTGAAGAATGATGATATTCCAAAAAAATATTTCTGATTAAGATATGGGCATTATGAGTTTGTTGTTATGCCCTTAGGACTGACTAATACTCCTTCTATTTTTATGGATTTGATTAATAGTGTCTTTAAAGACTACCTTGATAACTTTTTGGAAGATTTCATTGATAATATTCTGATATATTCTAAAAGTATCGAGGTTCATGAATATCATCTAAGGGTTATTTCAAAAACTCTATGGAAGGAGAGGATTTTTGGGAAGTTCAAAAAATGTGAATTTTGGTTACAACAAGTTGCTTTCGTGGGGCACATTGTAGCCAATGAATGGATTGCAGTTGACCCTGAAAAGATAAAAGTTGTAGAGGAGTGGCCTCAACCTAAAAAAATAACTGAGATTCGTTGTTTCCTTGGACTGGTAGGATATTATAGGAGGTTTTCGAAAAAAAATCATTAATTTATAATCCATTGACCATGTTAACTCAAAAAGGGGTCAAGTTCATCTGGAAAAAGGAGTGTAAGGAAATTTCCAAGAGTTGAAGAAGATATTGGTTACTGAACTCGTGTTAACTCTACCTTCAAGTGGAGAAGGATTTGTTATTTTTAGCTATTAATATCTGAATGGGATTGGGTGCGTACTCATGAAAAATAACAAGGTCATTGCTTATGTATCTCGACAGCTGAATACTCATGAGTAGAATTATCCTACGCATGATCTACAGCTGGCTGTGGTTGTTTTTTCTCCAAAGATATGTAGGGACTATATTTATGGGGAGAAATGTGATATATACACAGACCATCAAAGTTTGAAGTATATTTTCAAACAAAATGAATTAATCATGAGACAAAGAAGATGGTTGGAACTTCTCAAAGACTATGATTATTCAATTCATTATCATCCTGAAATAGAAAACAAAGTTGATGATGCATTAAGCAAGAAAGACCCAGTTGCCCTTTCCTTGATGAGAATTCAAAGAGATCCTTTGATCAATGAACTAGTAAAGTTGGATGTGGGAATTATAAGGTAAGGGAGATCATCAAACCTAATCCAAATGATTTTTCAACCATCATTACTAGAGAAGATCAAGAAATCTCATAAAAGAGATCCTTTGTTACTGAAGAAGTTTGAATCTGTGAAGGATGAGAAGTTTCCTGAGTTCAATATTGACCGAGAAGGTGTACTAAAATTTCATACAAGACTATGTGTTCCATATATTCCGGAAATAAAGAAGGAGCTGATGGATGAAGCTCAGAGATCTACTTTCTCTATACATCCTGGAAGCACATAGATGTATAGGGACCTTCGTGGTCATTTTTGGTGGGATAATATGAAAAGGGAGATTGTTGAATACACTTCAAGGTACCTAGTATGACAGCAAGTGAAGGTAGAGAGACAAATTCCTAAAGGGGTATTGTAACCTCTACCAATACCAACATGGAAGTTGGAAAATATCACTATGGACTTCCTCATTGGTCTCCTAAGAACTTCCAAAAGAAAATAAAGCGATATGGGTTATTGTGGACCGTATCATAAAGACTTCCCATTTTATTTCTATCTGAGAAAATTTCTCTCTTGATCAACTTGGCAGGATTTAGGTGAAGGAAATGGTAAGTTTTCATGGATTTCCACTTTCCATCGTATCTGATCATGATCCATGGTTCACATCAAAATTATGGAAAATTCTTCAACATGTTTTGAGAAATGAATTTAATTTCAGTACGACCTATCAACCCCAAACTGATGTCTAATCTAAAAGGACTATTTAAACACTCTAGGACATGCTGAGAACATGATCAATGGAATTTAAAGATGGATGAGATCAACATATCCCATTAGTTGAGTTCTCATACAACAATATCTTCCACTTGAGCATTCAAATGGAACCCTATGAAGCTCTATATGAGAAGCGATGTAGAACTCCTACTTGTTGGGATGAAGCTGGGGAGAGAAAGCTTCTTGGGTCTGATATTGTGGAAGAGATGACAAAAAAAATTACATGCCATCAAAAAACACATTAAGGATGCTCAGATTTGAAAAAATATATGTGCCTAAAATCATCTAAGGGACTTGGATTTTGATGTTGGTGACAAGGTATTTCTTTGAATATCACCTTGGAAGAGAGTCATGAGGTTTGGGAAGAAAGGGAATCTCAGCCCTAGGTACACTGGCCCCTAGGAAATCCTTAATTGTGTAGGGGCAGTGGCCTATTGTCTTGTACTCCCTCCAAATCTATCACAAGTTCATGATGTCTTCCATGTATCCCTCTTAAGGAATTACATACCCGACTATTCACATGTCCTAAACCCAGAGGTGGTACAGCTAGAACAAGACCTCTCTTATGAGGAGCAGCTGGTGGAGATCTTGGATCGTAGAGATAAGGTTATATGAAAAAAGAATACCCACCTTGTAAAGGTGTTTTGGAAGAACCACAAATATGAATAAGACACGTGTGAACCAGAGGAGTCTATGAGGTAGAAGTACCCAGATATTTTCTCTTCTGAGGGTATGAGTTAAAAATTTCAGGGGTGAAATTTCTTGAGGGGGGAAATGTAAGGACCTGAACTTTTTAATAATTATTGTTTCCTAATTTTGTGTGTTATTTAATTTTATACTCAACAAAACTATTTCATTTTATGAAATGAGTACAATTAAAATGAGACCGTTGGGTTTCGACTGTTATATGACCGTTCGTCAATATGACCATTTGAAACAAAATGTTCCAATTATTATTTATAAATACAAGTGATATTAATACAGAAATAGGATTCGATTTCCTTATCCAGTAGTCTCTGGCTGATTGAAGCCCATCTAACGGGCCTTGGGAAGGAGGTAGCAGCACAGGACTTTGCTCTATACCAAACCCAAGACAAATATCAACGTGTGAAGCTGTAACGGAATCACCTTCAGTAGAAGTTCAAGATAATAGAAATCACCACTCGGGAAATGTTGGTCAACTCGCCCCTAGATTCTATCACCTTACCACACCTTACACTTAGGTTCTATTCTGGTGTTATAAGGGGCTGTGTAATGAGACATTAGCTAATTTTTGTAATCCTTTGATATAAATAATATTTTTATTCCTTTTTATGGTGAAGTTGGTAAATATCAAATGTCCGGATAAATACAGGATGTATATTATTGATGAATTTTAGAAAAAGGATATTTTAAAATATTTATGTAAACCCTAAATAAATAATAATGCGTAATCAATTTCAAAAAATGGTCTTCTACAGTTGTGTTCAGTATAAAATTTAGAGTCTAATAAGATCAAATTATTTTTTGGTGAAGAGTAAATTATGAATAGTGATTTTATGCTTATGATTAGTAATGTGACCAAATGGATTAAGAAACCTCACTTAAGAAAGTATTAATATTTTTTAGGCACCTTGATTAAGTAATGTGATTCAATAAAAAAGGTAAATAACTATTTTGGAAAATATTGGTTAAGTATTATTTTTTTAGGGTGAATAGTGTTTCTTATTTAAAAATTAAATTAAAATTATTTTGAAAATAATTTTCATAAAATGGAGTTCATATTTTAAATCAGAGCATCGATATTTGATTAAGGTGAATTTTTGGGATTTTTCTAAAATAGTTGAATTTTTGGTGAATAGTGAAAATACAGTATTGAGTTTCGGGTGTTTAATGACATCGTTAAGGATGTAATAATTATGAAATAATTCTGGTAAACTTATGAAGATTAAGATAAGGTATGAGGTGTCCAATGTGGCCAATACATGGGAAACTACCATGGGCAAGCCCATGGTTTTTCCAATACCACTGATGAGGTGTACCTTGGCTATTAATGCTTTGTCCCCTCACTTCTCCTATAAATACCAAAATATTACCTCATTTACTTCACTTCCAAATATTTCCCAACGAATATATGGTCTATTTACCTCCCAAGGATTCCTCCCAAGGTTCCCTCATTCCTTACAAGGTTCTGACCTTCACAATTTCAAAGTTACTCTTCAAGGTAAAGGAATCTTTCACCCTCCTCTTTTAAGCCATGACTTCCTTTATGTGGTGTCTTCTAGTTTCCATATCTTTTTGTTGAGGGTGTGTTTTTATATGTTTAATTACTTTCTTTTTCATCCCTAATTGTTGAGATACCCTTTACGCTCTCATCAATTTGTTTTCTAAATTTTTGTGTGACGCAGTTAGGCTGCCGAATGTTTCGTAAAATGGATCATATATTATATTTTCTTTCATGTTTCCTTTTCATGTGGTAAGTAATTAAAATTTCCATACCATGTTCTTAAATCCATGTTATTCTGTATTTATAATGTTTTATAAGTTATTTATGAGTGGGTTACTCTTTTACCCTCTCTTTTCAATGTTTTCTAAAACCATGTTATTTAGCCATTATGCTGTAGAAATATCACCTCAAAATTTCTATCTATTTCTCTCATGAAATTCTATTGTTTTATTTATGTGAATACCCAGAACATTTTCATTTCTTTGTGTGTTCATAAATATATAAATATGATATATTTTATTCTGGAATTTTCATACATATATCCCTCACCCCCTTTCCATGGGTTATAAATGACATAAGAATCTAATTTTTAAGAACTCTTAAAATGTCAGGATATTGAAATGAAACCTATTTCCTTTATTCTCCATGGGTTATTTATGAAATGTTTGATTATTATCTATGTGTATAACATGGATTTAAAGAAATATTAATGGTACAACCTGTTAGTTCTCTAATGCATTGGGTAAAGAATTAATCTCTAGAGATGAAAAGTTTCATGATACCTTGGTGAATAACCTTGGTAATATTTATGAAACCTTGGGGATGGACCTTGGTCATATGTTCATGAATGTCTAAATGAAATTTTTAATCCATATATTAATGTTATGTTATGTTATTTTCATTATGATATTCATATAATTCCATTTCTCATGTCTTTATGTTTTTATTCAAGTTCTTATTGATATCACAAGTAAATTGGTTCCCTTGTTTACCCCTTACTGGGCCTTATGCACACCCTTTCCATTGATGTATGTCTCCAAGATATGATATGCAGTAATTGTACATAGGATGAATCTTTGATTCAGCTTTACAAGTGGTTTAGAAGAATTGTTTATGTTTTTTTTCATGTATTATGTTCCATATTTCTAAGACACTAGACTTTAAAGATCCTCTGTTTGTAAAATGTAATGAAAAGTTATGTAATAAAAAGGTGGGATTCCACCTAATAATGGTAGTATGTGGTGTGTCTATTACTATCCCAACATGAAGCTAGGCATAATCCCACATATTCCACACTATGAAATATTATAAAATTCAGGGCTAAAAGATCAAACATAAGAGGTAATTATAGAGCCTAAGCTGGACCCAAAGGAGAAATGTCTGTGTGTTCCTATACATCCCATAAAGATAGTAATCAATCCATACGTAGTTAAGAAATTACTATGAAGTTTAATGTCATACAACAAGAATTTTGGGAGATATTAGTTTAAGGTCATAGACCTCAGACCAAAGGAAATGAGACTCTTCCAAACGGGCGTAAACCTTAACCAAATCCCTAATCCCACATGAGTTGTGCTCGATGTGGGAAAAAAGGTAGAAGAAGGTCTTTTCAATATGTGGAATACATAAAAATGGGGAATTGTTGTGGATCCTTGAATGACACCTCATCATGGACTCATTCTCATAATGCGCAAATGCACACTAGGGGATAGCCCCAAGAGTGTCGATATTACACTTAGACATGATAGAGTGGAAAAGATGAATCATTAAACCAATGTTTAAGGCTTGATGGAGGTGTCATAATGATGGAGGATGACTGTTGATCATGTTTGAAACAGTTCATCGACATCGTGTGTCTTAAAATGGGAACAAAAAATGAGCATCCACCGCTGACCACATTCGTAGTGTGGGACTTGTGTCAAATTTTCATTCACAATCCTTTGGGATGTTGGATTGAAATAGTTAGCAGGAACTGAGACCTAGCATCAATGTCATTTAGGGGTCCTTTTAGATGTGAAAAATTATGAAAGACTAAATAAAGGGGGACATTAATCATGGAATTGAGAGAAAACATGTCTATGTAGAATTCAACACTCTAGGTCCTGAACCAAAGATATCCTAGGCACGTTGATGAATTTCTAAAGAGTGTCAAGGGGACCAATTTGGGAGAAAAATACTTGAGAAGATGAGTGGAAGATAGGGGATGCATAGATCTCATGAGGGAGGTATGTGGACAGGCTATTGAAAACCTGATGTGAATGAGGACATAAACCCAAACCAAACAACATACCCCCTCCCAAGGGACTCGGGCCTGGGGGATAGATTGATGAGGTTTCTATGAAACAAATATGGAACCGAAGACAAAATTCCTGGGCATTCTTATGTATCCCATGGTGATTAGAATCAAGCCACATGTAGTTATGGAAGATGTCATGCAGTTTAATGTCATATTACAAGGACGAAGATAGTAGGGTGGACTTGATGAATAATGTGTATGGCATGGAGAATAACCAAATGTGAATGAGGGCATAATCCCACATAACACACACCATTCATAATTCCAAGAGATAACTCAGGCCAAGTGGTTGAGGAAAAGGATAGATAAACCTAGGCTAGACCCAAAGACAAAATGTGTGGGTTTTCCTATGTATCCCACGAGGATAGGAATAAATCCAAACATAGTTCTCAAAATGTTTTGATGACGAAGACATGGTATATCTTAGTTTACGGTCATAGATCTTGGACCATAGATGCCCAGTTTAATGTCATGTGCATGGGACAGATAGGTGAAAAGGTTGAATCATCATGCATGACATTTGGGGGACCACAAAATGATGACAACAATTGAGGATAACTACTAACCATGTTCACAATAAAGTATATATATTGTGTGACCTAGAATAGGAAAAAAAAATTGAGCATTAACCACTGACCATATTCACAACATGAGACTTGTATAAAATTTTCATCCAAAATCATCAGGGACACTGGCCCAATACGGTTGGAGATCCCTGTGGCCTAGTATCCATACCATTAGAAGGTCCCTTCGGTTTTCAAAGGTGATTGAAACTAAATTTATGTGATTCATAAAGTATGGTGGTACCCTTATAGGTTTACGTCTTGTGACAATTCTGATGAATTATGGAGTGATATCTTGGGGGGATATGCATGGTGTGGTGAAAATTTCATGATGTGAATGCGGATACGGATTCTATACCACACCACACAATCCTAAATAAAAATTTGTGCCAGAGGTCCAAAATGGTCGAGGGGCCTGAGGCTGGGTGATAAATGGAAAGTACCATCAATCTTGTAGTTTATCGTTATGTGGGATGAGTACTGAGTAGTTTTATAACTTTCAGTTTGGAAAGATCACACAGTTTTACATCAAGCAGTGATGATGGTGGTGATCTTAGTTTAAGGTCATAGAGCTCGAACCATGATTACATCATCCTTCATGTGGGTATTACCTTACTCAAGATCTTAAGCCCACATGAGCAATGCCAAGTGTGGGAAACAAGGAATGGGATCAGGTTCTCCCCAACATATAAGGGAACAAAAATGATGGAAACTAATCGGGTGGGGTCAATCCTAACCAGACCAACATCCCTTCACAATGCATGACATTCGAGGGATATTAGGAAAAAAATGAATCACTGCACCCAATGCTTGGGACATATAGGGGTGGTGATAATGATGGAGAATGGTTGCTGACTTTGTTTTAATCACAGTATCCATATCATGTGACCTAAAATGGGAAAAACAAATGAACATAGACCACTGACCACATTTACAATGCGGTACTTGTGTCAAATTATTGTTTGATTCCCTCCATGATGTTGGTCCAAAACGATAGGTGATTCATGAGGCTGAGTATCCGTACTGTTCAGGGGTACTTTTAGATGTGAATTTTTATGGAGACCCAAATAAAGGGGATACATGAAGCATAAATATGACAGTGATATTTAACATCATGTGGTAAGGATGAAAGAAGTGGATATCTCCAAGTATGGGGATACATGGTGCTATCAGGATAAACCCGACATAAATGGAGGTAAGAAAATCATGCACAACACCATGTTTTTTGAGGAGCATATGGGCCAAGGGGATATAACTAATGGAATACATTTAAGTTTTCAGTTGTGCATTTAGATGAAATGTTTAGGCATTCCTATGTATCCTACAAGGGGAAAGAATCAAGAAAAATGTAGTTTTGAAAGGGCCATGCAGTTTAACGTTGTGCAGTGAGGATGTGGGAGTATAGAATAACGGGATGGGAAAATGGTGAGATCATCATAAAGTCAACATAAATGGGGGCCAAAGAAGTCTACACTACACTGTGTGTGATCCTCCAAGATAACTATACCCAAGGGATAGTCAAATAGAATAATTTTGGGGATAGACTCTAAGACAAAGTTTCTAAGAATTTCTATGTATCCCATGAGGATGGAAATCAAGACATACATAGTTCTTGAGGTGATATGCAGTTTAACGACATGCAGCGTGGATACAGAGAGATCTTAGTTTAAGGTCATAGAGCTCAGGCCATTTTATTGATTATTTTCATGTGGGATGAGTGATGGGTAGTTTTACTTCTTTCAACCTAGAAGGATCATGGAGTTTAATGTCGTGCAGTGAATAAGAAACAATTTAAGGTCAGGTAGGACCATAAAATATCAAGATGTTATAGATCTTAGTTTACGGTCATAGAGCTCAGACCGTAATGGTATATCTACCGCTTGCAGTTTAACGTCATGAAGGATGGGTGTTGAGAAGTTTTATGTCCTTCATCTTGGATGTCTCACATAGTTTAATGTCATGTGGTGAAGACGTAATAGTTTAAGGTCATGTAGGACTGGGGAATATACTTAAGAAAAGTACTTACTTGAGGAATTTGGCATTGGTGGGAGGAGTGATACGCTCACAATCCATGGTAACTAGGGATTATGCACCATTGGGGTAAAAATCGTGAATGATGTAAGTTATTTCCCATTTGGAATCCAATTTGGGTGGTTTCCTAACATGTATCACTGGCGTTCTAAGGGCCAACACTATGTCACCTTATATGAAAGAGCAGTGGTGAACTTTTTGTTTGAAATCATTGGATATCTTGTTCAGATGCCTCTTCAAATTATGTAGGGCACAAAGCATGTTCTCATTGGAACCTCAAATTCATCCAGATGGATCTCATCTACCTTATACAGTGTCTGATGATTTTAAATAGTTGTGCGTAATGAATGAAACTGAATCTCGATGGGTAGGACTGCCTCCATTCAATACACCAAGGAATATGCGGCCACCTGAAAGGAATTGAGAGTCACCATCCAATAAGACCAGAGGATGTTGGGGAGTTTGTATGGAAAACTCTTCTTGTTATAACCAACCATATTATGCAGAATGTTAGAGAGGGTTTTTCTGGACTCCTAGATCTTCTCATTTTATTGCACATGATAGTGGGAGGTATGGTTAGAATGGATGTTTTACTTGGCGTACAACTTCTTTCATTCAGCTTCCTGGAAGTTGGTGTCGTTATCGGTGAGGCTGACATATGGGAAACTAAATTAGTACATGATATTGGAACTCAAGAATTCAACTATATAATGGGCCTTGACCTCCTTGAGTGGAACTGCCTCTGCTCACTTGGAAAATAAATCCATATCAGTCAGGATGAACCAACATTGGTGATCTATCACCGAGGGATATTGTCCAATGATATCAATTCCCCAGACCACGAAGAGCCAAGAGTACATGTTAGTGTAGAGAGGTTCTTATGACCGATACACAATATTAACATCGATTTGGAAAACATTGAACCTCTTGGAAAACATGATACAATCATGGATCATGGAAGGCCAAAAATACCCCAATCTCTGGATCTAGTGAGATAGTTTTGGCCCTATCTGATGAGCCCCATAGGAACCAGCCTGAACCTCTTGTATGACCTGAGAGACCTCACCTACTTGATTGAAACATAGAATAACCCCATCAAACCCATGTCATTTAAGGATCTTCTCAAGACTAGGACCACTTTGGAGGGTGTCCTACAATGTGCGCCATCAGATTCACTCATGCTCATCTTGATCTACCGGTAGATTACCATGTTATAGGTAATCAATAATGGTGTTCATCTAGTCAGGAGTCACATCCCACATCATGTCAGGGGGCCTAGGGGTCGAAACGTGGAGGAATCAGTGGTAAGGTAGCTTACCTGCGTGCTATCATCGTTTTTCGGAGTGACTGGAGCGATGAATCTCTGATGTGCCACGTGGATAATCAAATCATTCTGATCAAACTATGCAGGAGATACAGCCAAGCTGGACAAGGTGTCTTCTCGACTGTTTTGGGACTGAGAGACATGAGTAACTTCTGGCTGAGATTAGAACTAGGCCATCAGCTTAAGGGTATATTCTAACAATGGAATGATCTCTGACTTCTTGACGATATAGTCACTGTTGATTTTTTTGATGGCTAGTTCGGAGTCCCCTTTCAAATGTAAGTGGGGAACTTCAATATCAAGGGCCAGATCGAGGCCAATAATGAGACCCTGGTACTTCACCTCATTATTGGTACAACCTTCTGACAACATGATTGAATATAGTAGAATAGATTATACAGGCGGGATGAAGATGATACCAAGGCCCACTTTGTTGAGTCTGGGATCGTTGAGTTTTCTACCCGTATGGCTTTGTGAAGTGCCGTCAAAATTCATATGCCAACATGGAATGTCTTGATCAACTGAGAGAATTGACTCATCTATAAAATCAAGATCTAAGGAGTGGTCCATAGGAGCTGGATGGGTGGAAAGTAAGTTTTCCAATTCCTATACCATGATAGCGTTCTGGGGGAAAAACCTGATGTCGAACTGTTGGAGGATCACTGACCACCGATCTAGAAGGCCTTCAACATGGGGTAGATCAAAATTTACTTCAGTAGATATACATGGGACACTAGCTTTATATCATGGTTCTATAGGTAGTGTCACAATTTCTAAACTGTGAATACCAATGTGAGGTAGTTCTTCTCAATAGAGGAATATCTTGTCTCTATATCGAGGAGCATGCAACTAAGATAATATAAATCGTTCTCCATTACCTCATTGTTTTTTTGGGTGAGAAGGGTGTCGATATATCATTCCTGAGTGGTCACATAAAGGACTAGTGAATTTATAGAAATGGGTGGCATCGGAACCAGAGGCAATAATGGGTGCTGCTTGATTTCTTCAAAAGTAGTATAACACTCCTCCTCCCACTTATAATTAGAACCTTCATTCATGAGATGGGAAAAGAGACTAAACTTTCCAACCATATTTTAGATGGATCAAGATTTGTAGGCTAAGTGGCCTTGAAATCCTCAGATCTCCCAAATGTTTCTAAGAGAAGATATCTGACTGGTGACCTTTATCTTCTCCAGATCAATCTTGATGCCTCTATATCTAACAACTAATCCTAGAAACATTCCATAGGTGACTCCAAAGGCTCACTTAAATGGGTTCATATTTAGATGTCAATAATAGAAGAATCCGAACATTTTCTCAAGATCTTTGAGATGGTCCTAGAACTAATGAGATTTGACCACCAAATAGTCTATGTATAATTCTATCAATGTCCCAAAGATTGACTTAAATATGTGATGCATGGTTCATTAATTGGTTAAACCGACATTATTTAGACCGAAGGGCATTACCTAGTATCAGAATGTACCTTGTGGAGCCCTAAAGGCTGTAGAATCTTCATCCTCAGGGGCCTTTCAAATTTTATTATACTCTAAATACCCATCCATGAGAGAGAGAGCATGGAACCCCACGGTTGCATCAATCAACAGTTATATCGCTGGAAGGGGAAATTCAACCTTCTGGTAGTGATGGTTGAGATCCTGGATGTCGATGAAGACTCTAATCTGTTAGTTATTCTTTCTGATAGGCACAATATTACCCGACCATCTAGTGTACTCGTACTCCTTGAAAAATTTGGATCTAATGAGCTTATCAACCTCAGCCGGACCATGGCACCATGAGAAGGGTGCATCTTTATGGGAGGTTGTTTTAACCCGAAAAAATTTGTCATAAGGCTAAAGAGATGGATGGTGACCTGATGATCTAGTCCTAAAATATCTTCATAACACTAGTCAAGAACATCATTATGCTACTTCAGGAAGTCCATGTATCTATTTTTTTCTTAGACAGGCATAGAGTCACCGATCACGGTTGGTTTTGAATCCATCTTGTTACCGAGGATCACCTGTACCAATTCATCGATCGTTGTGGAGACCCCCATCTTTGAATGTGGGAGGAGAATCCCTCAAATACACTTCTTCACCCAGGGAGGAGGGATCCTCTGTGGGAGGTGATTCTTCTGAGTTGACAGATCATAATGGTACACTAGATCCATCTAGAGCTGCAGTGGACATCACATCAGGGAGATCATATACTGCTAAGACCATAACGAAGAATGTGGTCGACCATATCCTGTATGTCCTTCAGCCCAAGGGGAAAAGATTGATGATATCTAATAAATAGTGGAATGATGGCTTGATCCAGTTTATCCCAGCCCAGTGAAAGAATCAAGTATTACATATTTTCATTTCAATGGGGTAGACATCCTAAAACATTATGGTAGTAGGGCCTCTGGGTCACCAGAGTCTTATTTATATTGGAATATGAGGTGATCTTCTGATATCCCTTAGACATAGAAATATTCTTCCACCTCATTCCCGACACAAGAAAGCATTGCCCCAAGTCTGAGGTTGTCGCCACAAATCGGTGGATCAGGAAAATGTAGGAATCATCCAGGTCTGTCCACAGGTCAATCACAACCGTAGTGTGTTCAACCTAATTATCCTAAATCTTATTGTCATTTCCCTTATAATAGTCATCATCCAGGTAACAGACATTATAATAGGAAAATGGAGACAAATACCCTTGGAGTATACACACTCGACTCTTAAGAGAGTAATTAAGGGATTGGTGATATGAATAAGGGACCACCACCTGCAGGTGGAGGAATAGCCTACCCATCAACATGTTTTAGGTAGTATCCTGTGAGACAACTATGAACATGGTTCTAGAAACTAGGAAACCAAACCGGGTCTTCAGGCAGATCTTTCCAACTGGTGTCTATTCCATCTTATCATAACCTTGACTCTTCAGGTCATAGGGACTCAGATCATCCTCAGACAACCCAATCATTCGAAGTGTCTGTGATGGGATTAGGTTGATCCCTGACTCTATGTCGAAAAGATAGTGGAAAACTTCAATAATGTTGAAACGTATAGTGATGTATAGTGGGAAGACGTAAACATGTATGGGAGATCCTTCATCTTATCTATAGAAAGAGATAATGGTCTGACATTCATCATGCTCGACTGCCTCAGCATGGACGGATTCTATGGCTTCTACCTCCGTCTTAAATTAGAGGGGACTTCTTAAAGGCTTGACGAGGGCTTCACGTATATCTGCCGGCAGGTGACGAAAATTGAGGATAGAGATCCTCAAAGGAATACTGAATAGATTCTTGAGGATATCAGAATTTTTTTCCAAGTGTTATATTATTCTTACAGGGGGTCATTCTATGGAAGGATGTATGACGGGCCTTTCTGGATGAACCAACAGTTGACTGGTGCTAGTAATGTCCCACTACTCACTATTAAAAACACATGGAGTGACAATCGGATGAGGTCCAGTTGACTGAGGCAGATCTGTAACAGAACGCGACTGATTGTAGCATGATCATGGTGGCTACATCTGATCAAGTAGCACACAAGGTGGTGAAGTCAAACCTGGTGAAACAAGATGAGAAGGCTGTGTAAGTGGAGATCTATGCTGGTCCTATTGTCTAGTTTCTATGGCATGCAAAGCCTAGTTGGTCACACTGATTGAGTAATTACGATGACTCACATAACCACAGCTCCGTCGATGCTGGCGCTAGATAGGGACATTGGTAGGATCTGTCTGGTGCTCCTCATTGTTAGGAATCATGTAGGGGTTTTCCAACTCCACTATATTAACCATTGTGTACCTTTAACTATCAATTAAATAATCCAGCCTCACTAAGGAGATTCTTGGGGCATTTTCCAACTCCGAGGGCATGAAATCATAGAGGGTATGGGATAAAGATGGCATCAGTGGGGGACTTTGTTTTCCCTTGCATCGCCAATGGCTTCCTTTCTGGGAAGAGGAAAATTGAGACGTTGTCTTAGAAGTAGTGGGTACGAGTGGAGTGGAAACTTTTGGAGGATCAAGTGGATTTAGACATGAATGGATAATACCATGGGAATGGGAAACTACCTTGTAGGCCATCCAGTCATCCTATTTTTGAGACTCGTAATTAGGAACCTGCTGCCACTCACATTCGCTGTCACTATTGATCTTAGGTTGTATGAATACACATGCCACCAGGGCCAGAGATGGGACTAACCTGACTATATTGTTATCAACCTGGTCTTGAAGCCAGTTTGTAAACACATATCACTTCTTGAGGGAGTTCCCTAGAATTTGGTGATGGGAGAAGTAATTGGAGTGATCAGTGAGATCTGCCTCTTCGGGCCTCCTGTATTCCAGCAACCATAGAATTCCATGTCCCATGTCACTTCGAAAATAACCGAGCACCTAAGATTCATTAAATGAGTAGGTACGATTACTTCTATTCGGGAAGGGGGATCTAGGATCCTATCCCTAACGAGTGGCTATAGGAGTTTGTTGAGAAGGTGGAACCTAGTTATCTCACCTAGGTGGTGGTTGCGCGTTTTGTGGGGGAGCCTGTTGATTATGAGGTGGGCGCTACTAGGTTGTAGGATGCACCTGAGGTGGTGGGCCTTAGCAAGGCTATGGGGGTGGATCCCTTGGTAATAACTCCGGTTTCGTGGGGGCCTCTATTTGTGTTATTGTGGTAGGCTCAGCCTTAGTGTCTCTTATCACACGAACTACATGAGGTAATAGATGGGACTCCTTGGCCTACTATAGGGCTTCCTCTAGATACTGGTCTTGTCAAAGAAATCCTAAAACCCCCCTTCATAGTTATGGGTGATGAGAGAGGGGACCAATAATTTCATGACATTCCCCCACACACATTGTTAGAAGTTGTTCTTGAGTCAGCGACATATCCAAGGAGTAGGTAAGGCCTTTCCACTGGGCGATAAAGTCCGTGACGCACTCGTCAGGCCTTTTCTTGCACTTGAAGAGTTTTGTAATACTCTTCATCCTTGTGGTGGAGCTGATCTGGTAAAGGAACTGCCTATGAAGATCCTCCCAGCTGGCTACTGACCTAATGGGTAGCTGGTTGTACCAAACAAACATGGGCCCTTCCAATGTTTGTACAAACCATCAAAGTTTGGTGGCCTCCTGCTGCATTGAAGTTCCTAGCATGGGTCCACACCTTGAGATAATGTTTTCCAAATGCTTCAGGGGATCAACCATCCTATTAAATGGGGAAAATATATGGTTTCTGAAACTAGGGGGTGCTGGTATATCATCCACCCATGCTAGATATGGCTTTACATTAGGGGTGATTTCCACCACACTAGTGCAGAAAACGTTTTTTACGTCACCATTTTTTACGTCGGTTATATAAAACCGACGTCATAATATGTAAAACGAGGTTTTTTACGTCGGTTATTTAATAACCGACATAAAAACCTGTGTTTAGTACACCTTTAACGTCGGTTATTTTTATAACCGACGTTATTAATCGCGCGGCTTCGTTTTTTACATCGGTTATACATTAAACGCCGTAAAAAACAGAAGCGGGGGGCGTTTGTTACGTCGGTTATTCAATAACCGACGTAAAAAACACGGTTTTTGAAGGCCTTTTTACGTCGGTTATAAAATAACCGACGTAAAAAAAGAATCCGCAGATGTTTTTGACATCGGTTATGGAATAACCGACATAATAAAACGCGGATTTTGAGCCCTTTATAACGTCGGTTATAAAATAACCGACGTAAAAAAAGAATCGTAGGAAGGTTTTTACGTCGGTTATTGAATAACCAACGTTATAAATGTTTTTAAAAAAATTATAACGTCGGTTATTGAATAACCGACGTGATAACTCATTTAAAAATTTACCCAGACCCGTGGAATGTCATTCGCGAGTTTACCTTCGACAGTCGCGACTCGTCTCTCTCGCACGTAAACCCGAATCGGCTCGTCCATTTCGTGGGTTTAGATTCGTTTTGCGATCATCGTTTCTCATATTTAATCTCCTCGGATCAATCATCTAAACTCGCAGCACTCAGGTAATCCTCCCACTCGTTCGTTTCTTTTTTCACGGAGAGTATATATATATGTGTTGTGATTTTTTTGTTGAAACTAGCTAAGATTCTTCGATTGCGAACCCTTTTATCTCGTTTTGGCACAATAATCTTATTTATCATCCCAGGGGGGTGGGAGGGCTATCAAGAGGGTTGGGGGTGTCCAGGGGGGTGTCCAAGGGGGTAGGGGGTGGGGGTGGTGTCCAGGAGGGGTGGGGGGCTGTCCAGAGGGGTCGGGGGGTGTCCAGGGGGGTTTACAAGGGGGTGGGTGGGTGTGGGGGGCTGTCCAAGGGTGTGGGTGGGTGTTGGGGGGTGTCCAGGGGGGTGTCCAAGGGGGGTAGGGGGGTGGGGGTGGTGTTTAGGAGGGGTGGGGGGCTGTCCAGAGGGTTGGGGGGTGTCCAGGGGGGTGTCCAAGCAGGTCGGGGGTGGGGGGTTGTGTCCAGGAGGGGTGGGGGTGCTTTCTAGAGGGGTTGGGGGCTGTCCAGAGGGGTCGGGGGGTGTCCAGGGTGGTGTCCAAGGGGATGGGTGGGTGTGGGGGGTTGTCCAAGGGGGTGGCGGCCTATCCAGAGGGGTCGGTGGGGTGTCCAGGGGGTGTCCAAGGGGTTGGATGGGTGTGGGGGGCTGTCCAAGTGGGTGGTGGCCTCTCCAGAGGGTATTTGGGGTTGTTTGGGTGGGTGGGGGGCTGTCCAGAGGGTTGGGGGATGTCCAGGGGGGTGTCCAAGGGGGTAGGGGGTGGGGGGTGGTGTCCAGGAGGGGCAGGGGGCTGTCCAGAGGGGTCGGGGGGTGTCCAGGGGGGTTTACAAGGGGGTGGGTGGGTGTGGGGGGCTGTCCAAGGGTGTGGGTGGGTGTTGGGGGGTGTCCAGGGGGGTGTCCAAGGGGGGTAGGGGGTGGGGGTGGTGTTTAGGAGGGGTGGGGGCTGTCCAGAGGGTTGGGGGTGTCCAAGCAGGTCGGGGGTGGGGGGTTGTGTCCAGGAGGGGTGGGGGTGCTTTCTAGAGGGGTCGAGGGCTGTCCAGAGGGGTCGGGGGGTGTCCAGGGTGGTGTCCAAGTTGATGGGTGGGTGTGGGGGGCTGTCCAAGGGGGTGGCGGCCTGTCCAGAGGGGTCGGTGGGGTGTCCAGGGGGGTGTCCAAGGGGTTGGATGGGTGTGGGGGGCTGTCCAAGTGGGTGGCGGCCTCTCCAGAGGGTATTTGGGGTTGTCCAAGAGGGTTTACAAAGGGTTGGGGGATGTCCAGGGGGTGTCCAAGGGGGTAGGGGGTGGGGGGTGGTGTCCAGGAGGGGCGGGGGGGCTGTCCAGAGGGGTCGGGGGGTGTCCAGGGGGGTTTACAAGGGGGTGGGTGGGTGTGGGGGGCTGTCCAAGGGTGTGGGTGGGTGTTGGGGGGTGTCCAGGGGGGTTTCCAAGGGGGTAGGGGGTGGGGGTGGTGTTTAGGAGGGGTGGGGGGGCTGTTCAGAGGGTTGGGGGTGTCTAGGGGGGTGTCCAAGCAGGTCGGGGGTGGGGGGTTGTGTCCAGGAGGGGTGGGGGTGCTTTCTAGAGGGGTCGGGGGCTGTCCAGAGGGGTCGGGGGGTGTCCAGCGTGGTGTCCAAGGGGATGGGTGGGTGTGGGGGGCTGTCCAAGGGGGTGGCGGCCTGTCCAGAGGGGTCAGTGGGGTGTCCAGGGGGGTGTCCAAGGGGTTGGATGGGTGTGGGGGGCTGTCCAAGTGGGTGGCGGCCTTTCCAGAGGGTATTTGGGGTTGTCCGGGTGGGTGGGGGGCTGTCCAGTGGGTTGGGGGATGTCCAGGGGGTGTCCAAGGGGGTAGGGGGTGGGGGTGGTCTCCAGGAGGGGCGGGGGGATGTCCAGAGGGGCCGGGGGGTGTCCAGGGGGGTTTACAAGGGGGTGGGTGGGTGTGGGGGGCTGTCCAAGGGTGTGGGTGGGTGTTGGGGGGTGTCCAGGGGGGTGTCCAAGGGGGTAGGGGGTGGGGGTGGTGTCTAGGGGGGTGTTATATCTTACTATATTTTGTTTAAAAAATAATATTCAAGCATATTTTTTTAAATACACATCGATTTGTTTTATATTTCAAAATTGTTTACATTCAAATTATGATTTTTTTCATATAAACATGTATTTGTCTTATCTAAAAAAAAATATATTTTTTCTATTTGTTATAGGTAATAATGAGTCAAAGTTGGATTACGGCACATCGAATGAGCAATGAATATGAGGAAGGTGTTGATGCCTTTTTGGAATTTGCTAAACGAAATGTTCCAAGTAGTGACATTTTTTTCTGTCCATGCCTGAAATGTCTGAATATGAAGAAGTTGAAAAGTAGAGAGATAAAAGATCATCTGATTTGTCATGGTTTCAATCCGAGTTACAACCCTTGGATTTGGCATGGCGAAACTGGACAGAATGTCACTGATGATAATGAATCGCAAGATGGTAACTCCGATGGAATTGAAGAAATGATTTGCGATATTGTAGAAGAACAAATTGAGATAGAACCGACAGTTGCACGTCTATATGGTGATGTCGAAAAACCATTATATCCTGGTTGTACAGATTTTACGGTTTTGTCGGTAGTGTTAAGATTGATTAACCTGAAGGCGAAACATGGATGGAGTGACAGAAGTTTTACAGATCTGCTACAATTGATGAAAGACATTCTTCCAAAAGATAACGATCTTCCAGATTCACATTATAAGGCCAAAAAAATATTATGCCCGATGGGATTGGGATACAGGAAAATACATGCCTGTCCGAATGACTGCATTATATATAGGAAGGAATATGAATTTCTGAAAGAGTGTCCTAAATGTGGGACATCACGGTATAAGGTGAAAGAAAAATCACAAGCTGATGTAGAGATTACAAATCCCCCTTCAAAGGTATTTTGGTATCTTTCTATAATTCCTCGTTTCAAACGTTTATTTGCTAATTCACATGATGCAAAAAGGTTAAGATGGCATGCTGATGAGAGGGTATGTGATGGAAAAATACGTCATCCAGCTGATTGTCCACAATGGAAGAAAATTGATGCCCAGTACCCTACATTTGGAAATGAAATTAGAAATCTGAGACTAGGCTTGTGCACAGATGGAATGAATCCATACCGAACCCTCAGTAGCACACATAGTTCATGGCCTGTTTTATTGGTAATTTACAACCTCTCTCCTGAAGTTTGTATGAAGCGCAAATATGTCATGTTGAGTATCATGATCTCTGGTCCAAAGCAACCCGGCAATGATATTGATGTATACTTGTCACCGCTGATTGATGATTTGAAACTGTTATGGGCTGATGGTATTAGGGTGTATGATTCTTATAAAATGGAATATTTTCAACTGCATGCAGTGCTTCTATTCACTATAAATGACTTCCCAGCATATGGAAATTTGTCTGGATACAGTGTTAAAGGGCATAAAGCATGTCCAATTTGTGAACAACAGACGTCATATTGTCAATTGCATCATGGGAGGAAAACAGTGTACATGGGTCATCGAAAGTTTTTGCCTATGGATCACCCTTATAGAAGACTAAAAAAGGCATTCAATGGCTCACAAGAATTTGATACTGCTCCAAAACCTTTATCCCTAGATTTGTATTTTGAGAGGGTGAAAAACCTTGATGTGACATTGGGAAAGACACAAAAATCTGGTAATGATAGACATATTTGGAAGAAAAGGTCAATATTTTTTGAGCTACCATATTGGAGGTATCATGAAGTCAAACATAATATTGATGTAATGCACATGGAGAAGAATATCTGTGATTCTTTGATTGGAACATTGCTAGATATTAAAGGAAAGACAAAAGATGGGTTGAATGCAAGGTTAGACCTACTATCAATGGGAATACGTTTGGAGTTAGCTCCCACTCCTAAAGGAAGACGAACATTTCTTCCCCCGGCTTGTCATACATTATCGAAGAGGGAGGAAAGTAGCTTCTGTCAGTGTCTTCATGATATCAAAGTGCCTCAAGGTTATTCTTCAAATGTAAAAAAATTTTGTCTCATTAAAAGACTTGAAGTTGATAAATATGAAATCACATGATTGTCACGTCATGATGCAACAAATTCTACCAGTTGCACTGTGTGGAATATTGCCCATCCATGTCAGAAAGACTATAATGAGGTTGTGTTATTTTTTCAATTCAATTTGTAACAAGGTGATTGATGTGAATGCTTTGAGCATTTTGGAAAAGGATGCAATTTTTATACTTTGTCATTTGGAAATGTATTTTCCTCCAACTTTTTTTGATATGATGGTGCATTTAATGATTCATCTAGTTCGAGAAATAAAGCTTTGTGGACCTGTATATCTTCGTTGGATGTATCCTTTTGAAAGGTATATGAAAATATTAAAGGGATATGTTAAAAATCCATATTGACCTGAAGCCTCCATTATTGAAAAGTATATTTTTGAGGAGGTAGCAGAGTTTTGTACGAGATACTTGGCTACGGCGCAACACATAGGTTTGCCTCCATCTCGCCATGAACGGGTTAATAATGAGGGAAAGGGGATTCGTGGCTTGAAAGTCAAATCACTGCCAGCTGAACATATGAAGAAGTTAGAATCATACATCTTGAATAACATAGCTGATGTTCAACCGTATATCACATTGCATATTAATGAGTTGAAACAATGTCATCCAAAGAAGAAAGAAATGTGGATTTTGAATGAGCACAACAAAACTTTTTTGCCATGGTTTAAAAAGACCTTGCTTGGTAGATCAGATGTATCAGAGACATTAAAATGGATAGTGGGTGGTCCATCTTTAAATGTGATAACATGGTCTGCTTATGACATTAATGGCTATACATTTCATACGAAAGCTCAGGACAACAGAAGTGCAGTTCAAAATAGTGGTGTATTGGTGTTTGCAGAAGCAATGCATTTTTCGAGTGCTAAGGACAGAAACCCAATTTCGGCATCAAGTGCATATTATGGAGTGATTGAAGACATATGGGAGTCTGATTACTTTAAAATTAAAGTTCCTATTTTTAACTGTAAATGGTTTATCGGTAACAACAGTGTCAGACACGATGAATTTGGAATGACACTTTTTAATCTGAATAGATTGGAAGACACAACTGATTCTTTTATAATGGCAACACATGCCAAACAAATTTTCTATGTAGTAGATCAATCAGATATGCAGTGGGCTGTTGTTTTACAAGGGAAAAAACAATATGTTGGTGAGGATGAATTTGATGAAGATGCTGATTTATGTGAGATCCCTACTTCCATGGAAAGATTAGCAGAACATAATGATGAGTATGTTGAAGACATGGTTTGTGCCATAATGAACGATCATGATGAAGGAATTTGGGAAAACAATCCAACTGTACATTCCTAAAATTACAGGTAACACATTTTTATTTCTTGTTTACATTTAGTTTTTTCATATAATGTTAGATATTGTAAATTTTTTACTTATTAAAACATGTAGCAAAGCTGTCTGGTCCACCGGTCGGCCGGTGGTCCAGACAGGAAGGCTCTGTCTGGTCCACCGGCCGGCCGGTGGTGAGCCAGCGGCCGGCCGGTGGCACCAGGCAGTGGGCAAGTCTACTGCCTGGGTCCTCCGGCTGGCCGGTGAGCTCACACCGGCTGACTGGTGGACTCAGTGATTCCACTTTTCAGCTTTCTTGGGCCAACTCCTTGGCAACCTTTTGCCTGTGTTTACCATGTTTATCATTGTTTAACATGCTTACCATATTACCAATGTTTACTATTATGTAATTTAGTACACTTTTCGATTTTCTGATTAAGTAGTATTACAATATTTGAATTTGTATATTTGTGAACTAATGTTTGTTTTTTTGATTTGAAGGAAAATGACAGATCAATCAGTTGATCAGCCACATGATTCTGGAGATGAGCATATTGGTCATACATCTGGGGAGGAACATTCACATGCTCCTATTACGAAAAAGAGTTCAAAGGTTGGTAAGCGTGGGTGCACACGTTTACCAAAATTATCACTTGCTTGTACGAAGGAGGAGAGGATAGTCGTGGAGTTTTATGATGATGATCTTCCTAGAGGTCCAAATGCTAACGATTTTAAGGGTTTTGTAGCAAATCAGGCTAAGAGCAAAGTAAGAATTCTCTATGATGATTGGAGAAGTGTGGATAAGGCGATAATTTCTCAGCTGTGGGAGACCATTTTGGTAAGATCTTTTTCTATTGTTTGACTGTTCTTTAAATGTTTCTAGTATATATAATATTTTTAACCTCTTTTTTATCAGATGACATTTGATATTCCTGACACTGGAGGAGTCGGGAAGAAATGCTTATCGTTGGCTGCTAGGAGATGGAGGGATTTCAAATCAACCCTCTCATCTAATTTCATTTATGGTCATAAGATTCGTGAGAATCCATGTCGTATATATCCTTTTATAGATGAAGACACATGGAGACAATTTTTTGAAAGTAGAAGAAAATAATCATTTTTGGTAAGGGCAATGTAAACTTTTATAAGATTTCTTATATAAATGATCTTATTATTGTTTTGTTAATGATTACTTATTCTTAATTTACAGAAAACAAGGAAAGCTCATCAAGAGATCCAATCTAAAAATGTATACCCTCATAGTTTATCTCGGGGAGGGTATGCATTATTGGAAGAACAAATGATGGCAGAAAAATTTCAACAACTAAGAGCTGAGTCTTCAAGATCTAGAGAGGTGGCCCCTCCATCCCCTCCATCTAGACATGAGAAATGGAAAAGAGCTCGGAAGGGCAAAAAAGGACAATATCTTTCGGAAGAATCGAGACTCGTAGTTGAGAGGATTGTAAGATATCTATTTTATTTATTTAAGTTTACTATTTTCCTCATATATTTCCAATCATTATAGAAATGTTCAATTAATTATTACAGGACTCTCTTGAGGAGCAGAGTTCACAGGGGACATTTACACCATCTGGGAGGGAAGATATTTTATCTGTGGCATTGGGAAAGCCCGAACATCCTGGCCGTGTAAGAGGATATCCGGCAGGTGTATCGGTAAGAAAAGTGTTGCCACGTTCCTCAACTTCTAACGTTGAGGGAGTTTATAAAAAAAAATAGAATCCTTGGAGGCTGAAGTCCATAATATTAATGCGACAATGGAGGACAAGATTAGAGCATCGGTGCAGTTTATGTTTGCAGACTTGCAAAGAAAATTTCAGGGTGCAGCTCCCACTCCACCTCTCCCAGTAGCTCCCACTCCCCCACCTCAGCCTGCGGACCCCATTTTTGATCCTCCTCCTCCGCCACAGCTACCTACTTATTGTGAGTTGTATGTGGATGATCCTCAACATCATATAGTTGCATATGGGATGGTATATTGTATAGGAGATACAGTTCATCATCAACAGTTAGAGGTAGAGAATCAGAGGGTCACTGTACAGGATATTATAGATAGATCAGCTCGGATACCATTACCTACAGATGAGGTGACGACAGTTGGACATAGTATCGGCCATTTTTTACTTTGGCCATCCAGACTTCTTCGACTCATTAACATAGAGGTATGGATGTTATATCTTTTATTTTATATTTTTATTAATGTTTTATCATTTGAAAACTAATATATTTTTCAATTTATTTTTACAGGAATACTTCAAAGGTAAAGAAATACTGTATAGACAACAACAAAGACATATAGCTATGACATCAGATGCAGATACTAGCAGTCTTGAGAAATTGTCAAGATATTCAAATTTGTCGGCGGATCATTATGACTTTACAATGGAAGCTCATGTCTGTGGACGTGAACTAAGTGTGGGGATTATGAAAACTGATATCATGGAGTTTGTCACTGGAGATAAGTTGGGAATCAACGCGGTGCAAATTTTTATCATGTAAGTCTTAACACCTTTTCCTTGCGTTATATTTATTAAAAATGTATACTTATGTCTGCTTTGTATTAGGTATCTGTATAAAATTTGTGAGAGGAATGAGCTGACAGATGTATATGGATTCGTGGACCCACAATTGATTTCCCCTGAAGCATGTGCATTGGATGAGAAACAAAGAATGCTTTATATTGCTGATAGATTTGAAAAGAATGTAATCACACAGTGTTGGATGATGCCTTTTTGTGAGAGGTATGAAACACATCCCTCTCAAAGAGTTAATTATCTTTTAACATAAAAAACCACTAACGTTAAATTTCCTTTTATCAGGGATCATTGGATGTTAGGGGTTTTTTGCCCTAGGGAGAAAACACTTTATTGGATATGCTCTCTCCATGATGATGTGCGAGAAAGTTTTAAGAATATATTGGAAACTTAAGTTTCAATTTCACAATAGTTTTATATATTATAATGAATTTTAAATTTACCCCATTCGTATTATTTTCTAACAGGGCATGGGTCCACTTTCGAAAAAGCACAAAGAAAAGGAATTTCAAGATCAAATATGTACATGCGAAGGTAAATATCCATTTATAATTTGTACATTTTGATTTATTACATAAAAATAATATATTGAATTTAAACTCATTCAAACAGAAATGTCATGAGCAACAAGGCATCATCGAATGCGGATATTACATGTTAAGATTTATGTATGAAATAATAACAACTGGGACAGTTCTGAGTTTTGACCTGGTAAGATTTCCTCTTTCTCATAATATTTCAATTTTATTTATTCATTATACACGTTGACTACTATCCTTTTCTTTTGTATCTTTTTGATGACCCTCAACCCTTTACTGCTGAAGATATCAAACACTTACAAGTGGAGTGGTCAAATTATTTTACAGGTTTGATTTACTTTTAGTTGTTTGTAATGTAAAATGTAATTTTGAATATTGTCAATGTAATTGTGTATTTCGTAGTCGTTTAGGTTGGATTTAGTTTTTTTTTGAAGTTGACAGTGTAAGTTTTGAATGTTATATAAGTGAATGTTTAATTTTTCTCTACTTCTTGTTTTGGTCTACTGTTGATGGTTTTTCTGGTCTGGATTTTGGTATGGGGGGAGAGGTTCCAAGGGGGTGGGTGGGTGTTTGGGGGGTGTCCAAGGGATATGGGAGGGGTGTCCAAGGTGTGTTTGGGGCTGTCCTAGGGGTCGGGGGGGGGGGTGTAAATGAGGGTGGGGGTGTCCAAGGGGTGGGGGGTGTCCAAGGTGTGTTTGGGGCTGTCCAAGGAGTCGGTTGGGTGTAAATGAGGGTGGGGGGGGGGGGGGGCTGTCCAAGGGGTGGGGGTGTCCAAGTGGTGGGGGGGTGTCCAAGGGATATAGGAGGGGTGTCCAAGGGGTGTTTGGGGCTGTCCAAGGGGATGGGGGGGGGGGGTTTCCAAGGGGTAGGGGGGGTTTCCAAGGGGTCAGGGGGGGGTGTCCAGGGGGTGGGGGGGCTGTCCAGGGGGTGGGGGGTGTCCAAGGGGTGGGGGGTGTCCAAGGGATATGGGAGGGGTGTCCAAGGGGTTTTTGGGGCTGGCCTAGTGTTCGGGGGGTGTAAATGAGGGTGGGGGTGCTGTCGAAGGGGTGGGGGATGTCCAAGGGGTGGGGGGGTGTCCAAGGGATATGGGAGTGGTGTCCAAGGTGTCTGGGAGTTCTGTCCAAGGGGCCGGTTGGGTGTAAATGAGGGTGGGGGGGGCTGTCCAAGGGGTGGGGGGTGTCCAAGGGGTGGGGGGTGTCCAAGGGATATGGGAGGGGTGTCCAAGGGGTGTTTGGGGCTGTCCAAGGGCTCGGGGGGGGGTGTCCAGGGGTCGGGGGGGGGGGGGTGTCCAAGGGGTCTGGGAGGGCTGTCAAGGTGTGGGGGGGTGTCCAATGGGTGTTTGAGGCTGTACTAGGGGTCTTGGGGGTGTAAATGAGGGTGGGGGGGCTGTCCAAGGGGTGGGGGGTGTCCAAGGGGTGGGGGTGTCCAAGGGATATGGGAGGGGTGTCCAATGGGTGTTTGAGGCTGTACTAGGGGTCGTGGGGGTGTAAATGAGGGTGGGGGGGCTGTCCAAGGGGTGGGGGGTGTCCAAGGGTTGTGGTGGGGCTCCAATGTGGTGGGGGAGGGCTGGCCAGGTTGTTAGGTAGGTATAGATGAGGGTGGGGTTCAGTTGGGGCTTGGGGGAGGGCTGGCATGGTTATTTTTGTTGTTTGGTTTCTGGTTGCTTTTTGGTGAGAGTAGTGCAATTATTTTTAAAAAAAAATATCGCTTTCACGTCGGTTATTTTATAACCGACGTGGTAAATAAATCGGTAGGGGTTTATCACGTCGGTTTTTTCGAGAACCGACGTGATAAACCGTTCCCGGGCCTTTTATCACGTCGGTTCTTAATATAACCGACGTGCTAAAAGGCCTCGGAATCGATTTACCACGTCGGTTATTGGATAACCGACGTGCTAAAACGTTTCCCAGGCCTTTTTATCATGTTGGTTTCTTAAATAACCGATGTGATAATAGGCCCGGGGAAGGGTTAATCACGTCGGTTATGTCATAACCGACGTGATAAACGATATCCCAGGCGTTTTATCACGTCGGTTTAAAAAATAACCGACGTGATAAACCCCCCCCCCCCCCCGCGCATATTTATCACGTCGGTTATTAATGAACCGACGTGATAAACACCGTGATGTTAGGGATGTTACGTCGGGTTTTAAATAACCGACGTAAAAAACGTTATTTATAACGTCGTCCGTATTAACGTCGCCTAAAAACCGACGTAAATAATGAAAAATAACCGACGTAAAAAATGTTTTCTGCACTAGTGCCATCCCAGTTTCTAAAGCCTTGAGGTGGGAAATGAGTGATGGTATTGGATCATCTGGGCGAGGATTCTTATCTTGGCGAGGTTCCCTAACCACGAGTGCATTGGAATGTTCTTCAACATGATAAGTAGGCCCAACGGATCACGGAGCGGCTGGTGGGATGGGATATGGGACTTCTGCGGGAACAACCTACGGAGAAGCTAGGGGAACCTGAGCTGGGTCCCAAGGAAGTTTATCATTTAATTCAGGTGGATTTGGTGAGTTGTATCATTCCCTCTTTCAATAATCTTCATAATCCACCCTATCTATGTGGGCAGGATGGTCACGATCACCATGAGGCAATTCAATAGGGAAAGTTTTTCCTACCCCTACATCCCTAGTTGAGGATCGCCGTAGCCGGTTCGTCGTTCCACAGAACATTCAATGAGAAGGTCACCGACCATCATTTTCTTCTCTATGAGCTTTTGATGAAACACAAACTTTTTGGGATCATCTTATGTTTTATGTAATGAAACAGATGGGTCATAGGGTTTAACTACTCCAAGATTCTCTTTTCCCTTAGGGGAATTCTCACCAAGGGTTATTGACTCGATAGGTTTGGGAAGACCTATAAATTTCTTTACTAGTGAGTAACCCTTACCAATGGATCCAATAGGTGTAGAACTCCCCCAGGGATTATGTTCTATTCAAGGATCTCTATCTTGTTCTCTCCCATATATAGGTCGACCATATTAACCATGACTGTATATGAAGGAATATCCTCAATATCACCTAGAAAGTTAGGCTAGTGATGGATAGAACTGAAATGAAGGGCCATATAATGCCCCCAACCATGGATCTAAACATGGGGGAATCCTCCTTGACAATTCTACAAAGAACAATAAAGCATTGAATGCATCATTTCTAGATGGGGCGATAGAGACTGGGTGACTCTAAGTGATGGGCCATAGGGAGCGCAACCAAGTCGACCACATGACATTGTTGGAAAATATCTTCAAAGTGTTCTTGGATCTTGGGTTAATACACCTACTGATAACTGAGGAGAAAGTTCTTTACCTATAGGGTTTGGAGAAAGAAAGTGACTTCCTCAGGGGTAAAAAATTCCAGGACCTTGAAGTTCCCAGTTGCAATTTTCCAGAACAACTCTAAGAAATGATCCACTGTAAGGATTTCCCACAAGCTCCTCAACTAACATATGGGATCCGACCCTTGGTTTCCCCATTTATTGACTGGTGGAGGATGAGGGACCAGTAACGACATTAAATCGTATCATTGAATCGTTAGACTGGCCAGTGGAGAATACAGTGAGTGAGCTAACGAACCGCCGCATCTTGAGCTATCTTTCAAAGAATGAATCAACTAAGCGACCACATCCTGGTAAGATGGACTAGCGACCATAGTGTCCCACGCAGGGGCTGCGGCTACTGGCTATGGGTCATTTTATTTATCATCCTTTATTAGTCCCCAGAATAACTCTTTGTGATCATTCGTTGAGGTAGAGAATGATCATGTTGACGATAGAAATGATTACGTGGATAGGCCCCAAAAAGAGGCCAAATCTTCCTCCTATGGGATATATATCCAAAGGGAGGTGAGAATCTAGTAGACCTCACATTCTAGAAGGATGAGTCTTATAAACCTTGTTCATACCCCAACCATTGACATAGAAGATTGTAGTGAGGGTTCCATTATCGAATCACACTCCTCCTTAGAGTCTGAAAAGTAGATGGTTTTAATCACAGTCTGAAACTTCTCAGTGTTCTTCCTTTGGCAGTGGTGACCTTCCCTATTTCCCTGGGATGGGTATTTAAATTAAGGTAGGTTTTCGACATAAGAAGGACCTTCGGAAAAAATGGTTTTGGGAAAGAGAACACTTCATCCTGGGTGATTCGGGGTGTGTGGGGAACCCAAAAAATTTTCAAAAGGAGCACAGGGAGGGCCTCCATGTCCACTGTCTGGTGTGAAGAGAGAATCCTTGCGGGAGGTGTTGGAGTGGGTAGGAACTCTGCTGGAATTGGTGGGAGCATGGGCAGTACCTCCATGTTTGTTTACCCAAACATTGATCGTATATGGAGAATCATTATATCGGTTTAACTAAATAGGGAGAAGACACCTGCGTTGGGTTCCATTGACGTGAGGTAGGACTCCAATTTGATTGCTGGGATGAAGAGGACCTTTGTCAGTTTCGATAAGAAAATTGGGGAGACCCCACATTGGAAGTTGACCATGTGAGGAGGATCTTAAAATTAGCGACCTAAAACAGGAGGAATGACTCTATACTTTAGATCTCATGTGCGAAAGAAACCTCTTTGTTGGATGTCAATACGGTGGGGAGGGACTTCGCTCAGACTGATGCTAGTATGGGTATGATCCCCATTCTGAACTTGTGAGTGGGGATGAATTGTGCTCTCATTGGTGACAGCATGAAGAGGAGCTCTGTATTAGATGTCATAGCCGTGGGTTGGACCACCACGGTAGCTACATACGTCAGTGACCAAGATATTCATCCCAACCAACCTGTGGGGAGGTCGGGGGCTCGAACCGGGTCAGGCAGATGAGTGCCTCTATTACTTATAAACAGGGTGTTGATAGTATGTTTTGGTGGTGTCATGGGACAATGTAGCCATTGATGATGATACCCCTGGTAGTAACCCTCCTCATCTTGCACCCTACATTGGCGTTGGGTTTACCAGATAGGGGCTAGTGGTGCAGGTGTATAACTCATCTACTCCTCAGCCTATGGGGCCAGATGGTGGCACATATGCAGCCGGATGGGAGCTCTCCTTAGTGGCCCCTGGTATGGGATCATAAATGTGTTGTCATAGACTTCCATCACCAAATTTTTGTAAGGGAGTGGTAATGAAAGTGTTCCCAGGAGAGGATCCCAAACAAATTATAGGTTTGAGTGGGGAGCAGTGGCTCCTTGTGCGGCCTTTGGGGGTGATGGAAATGACAAGGCACAAAAGACTCTAGTCCATATCTCGAGTTGGGTTGATCCTTTATTCCTTATACCATCAGACTAGGTTGTTAATCACCCTCCTTTGAACTAGTTCGTATGGTGAAATAGTACATGGGCGCCCAACAACTGAAGATGTGGAGGCCTTCGTGTAAATATGGGGATATGTGGGATTTTTTGCATTGGTGTTTCCCTGGACCCTACGTTAGTGGTTGGGTGGTTATTGGTTTCCTTTCATAGCAACTTAGGTCCTAAAAAGTGGGGAGGTTAAACCATTAGTTATGAAAAGATGAAATCAACATCTAGTTATCTAGCGGCATTCCATCTTCCGTGATTGGTAAGAAGGATCCACACTGACAAAATTGCAGATCGGGATATCTAACTTTCAGCTATCCCAATCTATGGTGACTTTCATTCTAGACCCACTATTTTCTAGGTGGGACTTGGTGCCATATAGCTGGATCTGGTGACACTCTTACCCTATGATGTCATGAACACTACTAGTCTCCACATTTAGGAGAAGAAAATTCATATCGGGTTAACTATTTCTATTTCTGACATTTTTTCAAGGTCATGCATCCGTCCATCAAGGACACTCTGTGTTGTGTTGCCCCGCATTCCCGCATTCCAATTGAGAGGGGCATCCATCGCTTATTCAGGTATATTTTCTCCTTGATCAAAATAGGATGATGGTATTTCAACACCTCATTTTATGGATTCCTCCTCTAACTTATCACCTAGTTTGGGTCTCCCTTAAAGATGAAAATATTGTTTGTGAATATCTTCCCTAGTATCATATATTCATTGAAGCTGATTAATTACACTACTTCTGTTAGGACATTCCAAGGGGTCAAGTCAAGGCAGGAACCTTCAATCGGGGGAGTATTTACGTTGGAAATTTCTGGCATGTCTGGATACTAAAACACTAGTGCATTTGGGTTTCTTCCCCTTATGATAGGGATTTTCAAGTGCATGGAATCCCAAGGAATCCCACGTCGAGTGTGGGGAATTATAATCCATAGGCATGTATCTGCGGTTTTCCTCAGCTTCCAATGTTTAACATATGTTATGTCATGAGTTTAAAGTCTAGAAGAGATGTATTAGACTGATCAGAATACTGGGGGAAGCAGATCAGATGGGTACATCCCCAAGAGGGATCACCTAAGGGGTTTGCCATGTTATTAGATAAAAACGCCCTATGAGGATGGGTCTGAGGATGCTTAGGTCCCCACAAAGGGGACGCCAGGGTTTATCATTGGCTGGGATTGAACCTCAGGGAGGTTTCCTACATACCGTATCTAAGAGAAAGGGATCAAAACCCACGTAGCTTTACGGGGTGATAAATCAGGGTGTACACAAAGGACAACAACCCAGAGACATACCGGGGACTACCCATGGGTAGCATCCCATCACAAGAGGGACACTCTAGGTTGGATGGTTATGGATTGTGTATGGGTCTTTTGCATGGTCATCTGCCCAGATGGATGGAATGATCTCACCAAGACGTGGCAGTCTGTGTAAGAATCAATATAGATATAGATGGAGTGTCGATGGATAGAGTGGGAGTGGGACCAACGTGAATATGATGGTGATGTTGGGTTTGAGCCTCATATGCTTCTTACGTATCCCAGTGGAGGGTAATCAAAGTCCATATAGTTTGGTTGGGTGATGGGTCACCTGAGGAGGCAACCTGTGATAATGGATGAATGGATGGGACCTGGAGGGAGTAAAACCTTCTGGTTGGGGCACGACCTTTTTGAAACACTGAGGCTCAAGGGAGAGACTAGGATGATATGTGGGTGATGGGCTTGGAACTCAGGTAGGATTCCAACCTATCCCTGTAGTTGGGAATCTAAGTCCACATAGTTCAGTCTGGGACATGGGATAGGGGTTTGTGAAGAGGACAGTGACCTGAAGATGTGTTGGGGATTATGCTTGGTTTGCATCTTGAGAAATGGTCTGACACCGCTAAAGGATGATCCAAGGATGTGTGATCCAAAAAAGGGGAAACTAGAGTTTACCAGTGTTTGGATTTGATCCTCAGGGAGGCTTCCTATATACCCTACCTAGGAGACAAGGATAAAAAGCCCACATAGTTTGAATACATACAGTTCAACATCATACAGGATGAAAGGGGAATATATTTTAATATCATGTGAGATGAGGATGAATCGATGTGAAGATGGTCAAGACTAATGGGTGTTGGGCTTGAACCTCATGGAGGCTTCGTACGTACCTTTTCTAGAGAGGGAAAATATCACAGTCCACATAGTTCAGGATTGGGGGATTTGGGGCTTACAGATTAAAGAATCACATGGAATATTCCATTGTCAATTCTTACTCTAAGAACACTTAAGTTATGCTCAGTGTGAAAAAGAAGAGGTAGCAAAGACCTTACAATCACATTGTAAAAGGTGTGTCCATGAAGAATAGAGTGGGGATTATGTGTGTTTAGTAGCCCAAAGAGGAAATAGGGGCATATACTTGGTTAGAAGCCAAGGGATATGTATATAGGGACTTACTCCAGGATGGAGGCCCGATGGTAAAAAAGCCTAGAGGGAGAGGTATGGGGTAACAAAGCTCTTTATGCCCATATATCCTCTAGTATTTGCGCACAGAACAAGAGTTGAGGATAAAAGATGCCACCTCCCATAAGAAATGTTAGGGGCTTACACCAAGATGGTTTCTCTTCCTTACAGACAGATGCCATTCCATTAAAGATGATATCATTCCATGTGAGGAAGATCTCAATCCCATGGAGACTAGTGGGCAAGGAAAATTTCCGATGTGGGGCACCCCATGTATATTTCATAGGGAGAGGTTACATTTTTTCATAATGTGTTGAGAATGATGGTGCCTGGCATTTTAACTTCTTACAGCTCAGATGATGAGCATTCCCTCCTCACCCCTAGAACATAAATAACTGATACCCACCCACACTTTGGGAAGAGAATGAATTATAAATTCCTGGGTGAGGAAGTATTATAGGGTGATCCACTGAGGGGATAACGTTAGCATGGCTATGTGAAGAAACAATAGCCTTTAGCATGCCTATGCGAAGAACCATGAGGCTAATAAACACAATATGGAACACCACCCAAGGGACCTTGAAATCACTTCATACAAACATGGATGGAAACAAGAGAGAAGGGTTTCTGAAACCAAAGGGTCCAATGGAGTTGACCTTGTGATGCTCTGGTGATTCACAAAATAGAGAGACTCCGTGAAGGGGTATGCTTCACTAAGTGGAGTGTCCTAGCCTAATAATGGAGTATGGATGCATATAATGAGTTCTTTGCAAAGAGAAAGTGCTTTATCATGGTATGTATTCATGAAATATGGGTGCCTTGCAAATCATGAAATTGAAAAGAAATGAACTTCACAAAGCATAGTGATCCTGCCTTAGCATGGGGTTCACATGTGCATGGAAGGTACTTAATGAAGCATGAGTGATATGAAAATAAATGAGTTCCATTAGAAAGCACCTTCATTTGTGATGTCACAGGGGCTCCGGGAAGGGAGTCCATGTTGAATAGGTGTTGTATTTGATCTAATTAAAAGGTACTTCTCAATGATCAAATTCCTTGAAGAGCTCATTTTTATCCATGTTTCACAGAGCAGAGGGTGCTTTGTGATTTGAGAGCTGAGAAGATGAATGGTTGGGGTATCCATCCTTTGGGTGCAAGGGAATCATGCTATTTATAGGTGAGAGGTGGATCAAAGCTCTTATAAATCGTTGTGATGCCACATTGTTCTTTGAAATCAGAAGTGGATTGCGTCATGTTTTTTGTAACCGTGGAGTCGACTGTCATTCCCTCCTCGGTGTGGGGGCTTCCTTAATTCCCTCAATGGTGTTCACAAAGGGTTTCTTTAATTTCCAAGGTATTTTAGATGCACTCAAGTTCCCTATATGGTGTGGATATCCCATTCAATTGCATCATAAATGAGGATCCTTTCGGCTCTTTTACTCTACAGAGATAGTAGAGGGGGCATAATCTTTGGGTTGATCTTTGTTCCAAGGGGCTTCGAGAAGGATCTTTGCAAAGCATACCATTTGGCATCGGTGTGCTCATTGAAAATTGTTTCCTATGAACATAATTTGGTTCCAACATTTATTTTATAACTTGGAATAAATTTTTGTGTGTGTTAATGTTCATTTGGGATGGATTAATTGGATAAAGAGCCATATTTAATGTAATAATTAAAAAGTCCATGATATAAACCCATAAAATGGATCACCGAGTGGTGGATTACTGAAATTATAACCCTCCACTCAAGAGAATAAAGAGGTCAATGGTAGACATTAATGTGTCTGTCTGCTGGAATAAGCATGGGTAGGTTATTTTAAGTGGTAAGAAATTGTTTAAAATCATTTTAAAGATTTATATGGATCTTATTTTTGGAATTAAGTAAACTTTTTATCTAATCCTATTATATTTTATTTAAAATTATGATAAAATTTTACTTTCTTAGTGTAATGTGTTGATAAGTCTTTGAGGATTACCTACTAATTTTATACTCACACAATGCTTGGGAACTTTGGTGAATTTTAAATTTCACATTTTTAGATATTGGTAAAGTAAATGTGTCATATTTATCTTGTGGAGAATCATGATTATTTCCTCCTTAGTTGGTGTTCTAATCATGGAGATCACTCTTGTAGTCATTGGAGTGATCCACATTAGAGTTATTGTATTTGGGTATCTTTTGATTTCTTTTATCATACCTATTACTTTATCCCTGTTACTCTGATGTTTCTGTTTATTTGGTATCCTTTTGGTTTTATTACTTATAATAATGAATTATATATATATATTTGATGTTTATATTTTGGGTTATTTGGTTGTTGTATTCAAAAAGGTTAAATCATAACCCAATTTTCTCTTAACCCCTTGGCACTTATTATGGGCCTCTAGGGACTTTGGGAGTTCACCTAATGTTTTCATCATCATCACCTCTTCTGATGACAATAGAAGAGGTGTGTGATTCTACTAATGGATACCATCTTGGTTAGTTTGTCTATATATCAAGAAAGTAGTAATGGGATTGGAATTTTGGAACTTGAAATGTGTATTATGAAAATATGTAGTAAAACTTTTTCTGTTCAAATTAAATTTACCAGGGTGTTTTGGGTACAAAAGTGTTCTAATACACTTATAGGCATGTTTTCAACTCATCATCTTGGGTTTAGTTAATGGGTGTTACATATCAAGAATTCTTAGGGAGATTTCTAACTAGGACTACACTATTTATTTTGTATTTAATGATTTATGTAAAATGGTTTAAATGGATATAATGGATGGATTTTAAAATTAATGTTTGTAATGATTTTTTCTTATAGTTGTTTTGAATTTTCTAAGACTTATATATGTAGTTGGTGATTACTAAGTTGTGTTTTTTATTAGTAATAAAAAATGGAAGTGGGTAGATGTCTTAGAAATAAGAAATAGTAGGGTATGGAAAATAAGGTTGTAGTTGAGCCATAGGTGAACCAATAACGAATCCAAAGAATTATTTTGGATTTTCAAGTTATTGGTGGAGTAAATTGGAATTCCAATCCCCGATAAGTGGATCAATCTATGTAGTTTCATAAATAGAATCCACCCAGCTTTTGGGGTATTCTGATCTTGAAAAAGAGAATGTGTGGATGAATATAAAAAATTTAAAATTGTATTTCCATAGAACACTTAAAGAGATAAAGGTAATGTTAGAATTTTATATTCTAGAGGATATTACACAATAATGGTGGGATTTATCGTTCCAAGATACACTAAAAAAACTTTTTAGGGAGGTCAATGAATAATTTGTTAATAAATAATTATATCCTCAGACATTCTAGATAACCCAAAAAATGGATATCTACTTCCTTAAAAATGATTTCATATCAGCAGTGAGGTATACATTGATGTTTATAAATATATTTCATTTCACTTTAAATATAGCTTCTAGTTCATCCTTGAATGAATAAATCTACAAATAGGGTTTCCAGCTAGAGATTCACTCTAAAATAGTGTTCTTATATATTATGTATTATATAGAGAGAGTTAATAGGTAGACTAGGGTGGTATGTGATCTTGCTAGGAATCATATGGGAGGTGGTATGTTTTCCTCTATGAGTGAAGGTGGGAACTCTAACACTGGGAATACATAGTAGAGGGATATATATTCTAATGGATATGTTGCACTTAAGGATCAAACTATTTAATTGGTAAACTTTTATCCAATACCCAATAACAAGCCTGGCTATTTACAGTGTTGTTATTTCACTCAAATGAAATGAGACTATATAGAGCGACATGAATCCTGTCACAAATTTAATCTGATGGGACATATCAAATTTTATTTTTGTATAAATACAAATTATGGTGTTATATATGTATCTCATATAACTTAGACAACTTATTATTTATAAGTATTAAATCACCCAAGAATATACCATCCTAAAAAATGAGTGATCCAATGTGATTATAGGAACACCCAAACTAATTAAGAAACACAATCTCAATAAGGAATCAAATATAAAGTATGTGTGAGTAAGATATAGTATGGTGTTGAGAATATGATCGTAAAATATAAATCCAGTCATTTGATAGGATGAGGTATTATTCTCATGAATTTTACCCATATTTAATCTTTTTTTATATGGGTGAATCATATTATACTGTTTCTTCTTGTGTTTTTTATTGTATGGGTTTACATGTGGATATGATTTTTTCTTCCTCGAAACATCAAACACCTCTCAGTCAATCAGGGTGTCAAAACATTAAGTGTGGTGCATATTCTGTGACTATCAATGGTATTTAATTGGTTTGGTATTTCTATTCTATTTATATGAATATCTATGACTTCAATTTTGTAATGTATTAGTTGATATCTTTTAATTCCAACATCAACTATTATTCTTAACATGTTAGTTTCATATCTTTTAATGGAATTAACAATCACTTTAATGAATATTTGGATTTAAATGCAATTAGAATTGATCATTTGGTACCACTAGTCGAGATTATCACTTATCAGTTGGTAGCGAATACATTGGAAACTATTGTTGGATTTAGATAGAGGTATTTTACCACCATCATTGAATAATTTCCTTCTATATTTCTTGATAAATTATCTAGGTTTCCACCCAAATTGGAAGTGGAATTTACGATTGATATCCTACTAGGTATCAATCCCATTTAACATTTTTCTTATGGTATTTAACCAACAATATTATGGTAATTTATATTCCAAGGTTAAGAGTTGGAAATAGAAGGGTTAATCTGACCAAGTACCTCTATATGGGAAGCACAAATTATTGTTGTCAAGAAATAATGTGTAACTCTTATCCTTTGGGTATATTATCATAAGATCAACTAGGATATGATATAGAATAATTATAATATTCCATGAATTGATAATCATTTTTACCAATTGAGGATGTTCTAGTGAATAAAAAAAGTTGATATATGATATGGGTAACAAAAAAATTGATTTCAAAGAGTGTAAATTCAAATGATATCCTTCAGAATCCATTAAGGTCACTATAAATACATTTTTATTCCCTTTGGTCTTATGAATTCATTAGAAGATTTTATGGAATTGATGAATCAATTTTCATGAATGTGTCTTGTATCCTTTATTTTGGTTTTATTTAATGATATTCTTGTGTATTCTAGGACTATGTACAATCATGAACAAACCTTGGCTATAATGTTGGTCATTTTTTGAGAACATTTAATTTGTGATATGATTTTATAGTGTGATTTCTAGATACAAGAAGTACATTTCAATGGATATATCATCTATGAAAATGGATTTTCTATAGAACCTAAAATGATATAAGTTATTATCTCTTGGAAAATACAAAAGAATATGTTTAGATACACAGTTTCCTTGGATTAAAAAGATATTAATAATTATTTGATCATGATTTTCCATGACTTGTCTTATTGATTTAAACATTTATAGGGTAAGGTGTTCTCTTACAATAGTGTGACTAGGGCTATAAATATTTCCAAGATCTTATGTTTCACTTTACATTATAAACTATTCTTATGTTTCTAGAGTCGATACAGTGGTATGTGGTCTATTGTGTGCATCTGGATCTTGGTTAGGACATGTTCACATGTATGGAGATCATGTTGTATCCTATATCTCATGAATATTATGGGTGCATAAATCTAACCACCCAACATATTATTTGGGACTAGATTTTATAGCGTATTCCTTTAAAATGTGGTTTTATTACTTTTTGGTGGGAAATTTATGGTGATTATGGATAATAAGAACCTGAATAACATTTTTTCAAAAATGGATTTTAATATAAGGAAATGAAAATATATATAATATCTATAGATGTTTAAATTTTACATGATGTATACAATGATAAAAGGTAATTCAATAGATAATGTATTGAGAATGATGTCAGATAATCAATTGGCTAAAGAGGAATTTGATCAATGAAATTCAGTGATGGTTATAGATAATATGCATATAGACTGTGTAGATGCAGGAGATGTTGTGGTTTTAATTCTTATTTATTTTGTTCCTAATTTGGTCATGTAGGTTAAATATTCTTAGAAAATTGATCCAGAATGTCTAAATATAAGGAAAAACCCCTATAGTGGGGTGACCATTGAGGGATGGATGTTATATGAGATTACTATGGAGCATTCAACTTATCAAGAATACATTATTTCTTTCTACCACCATTCATGATGGGTTATTCATCTTGGAATTAAGAAAATGTATAATGCACTTAGAGAACCATTTAATTGGGATGACATAAAGAGTGGATAGTAAGAGTTTTTATTGAGATAATTAACATGTTAGTATGTTAAAAAGGATCACTAATATAAAACTATTATGTTTCATTATTTACATATTCCAATTTGGAAATGGAAGATAATAGGTATCAATTTTTCCATAGGTATTCCATAAATGGTCAGGAGATATAATTCTATATGGATGATTTTAGAAAATCTGTTGGAGTTGGCTTACTTCATCCTTATTCATGAATCTAATATGGTGCATGACTTTTCTAAACTATGCATTTATAAATTTGTACAGATAAATGTAATTATTGTTTTGATAATTTCTAACTAGGACCCATGGTTTACATCTCAATTTTATATGTCCTCGAAATAATACATTGAAACCTATTTGATCATGAGAATAGATTATCATCCTCAAACGGATGGAATATTGAAATAGATTATCTAAAAATTGGAAGGCGTTATTAGATCTTATGGGAGATATATTGGTGGCTCATGGGAGGACTATACACTATTAGTGGTTTTATTTTATAATAATAGTTATATTTTTTCAAAACATATAGATCCTTTAAAAGACTTGTTTGGTTTTCGTAGTCATTTATAGATTTTTTTGGGTGAAAATAGGAGATACTTCACTTATCATACCATGAACTGTGAATGAGGCAATAGAGAAGATTCATATGATCAAAAAGAGAATGTTTATGACCTAGAGTCATAAGAAGTCATATGCAAATAACTATTGTCAACTACTATCATATGAGGTTGGTGATCATGTTTTCTTTATACTATCTCCATATCAAGGGAATCAACATTTTTTAGGCAAGGAAGGTTATCTCCTTGTTACATTTTACCTTTTGATAAACATTAATGATTTAGTGAAGTGGATTATCAATTATCTTAAACACTGATTTTCAGTTATCTGCCCAATGTGTTTTATATATCTCAATTAAATAATATAAACTTTGTTGTGAAAAAGTATTGAATTTATTTCCAATGAGTCAATATGTATTGGTGAGTTATGATGAAGTGGTGATTCTTGGAGATTTGTTATGTATTCATGAAATGGAATTGGATTTCATGATTTATCAGTCCTCCTTGTAAATTATGATTATTTATGAACTAGTATTCAGTGATTTAAGAACATATTATAATGTGTTTCACATTGTATGAAACGTTAAAAATTTAAATAGCATGAAAATATCTATTTCCATGAATCAATGTTTTCGTATAATAATGTAATGAAGAATGTAGGATATGTAAAATATTTATATTTATGCATGAATATGTTTTTAGAAGATGATATTCATAAGGGAGTGCATTTCATTTGGATTTGAAATATTTTACTTAGTAATTATACAAAGTGTATTAAATAGGAGTTAATAAAAAAATATCCAACCATAGACAACCAGATAGTGTATATCAATCCCACATATTTTGTTGTAAGATCAACCACATAGGATAGCTATACATTCTAGCTATCCATAGCGACAGGAGGAAGTGATGGTATATTGTAACATCTAGAGTTTTTATGGACCTTTTTTTGAATAAATAAAATTATGAATTATTTATTCCAATGCACTAAGTAAAAAATTAAATTCACATGGAATATAATTTTCATCCATAACATGTAACATGAACTTGGTGTACATTACTTATAACATCAACTTGGCATAAATTACACAGAACATAGACTTGGCATGCGTTACGTAAAACAACAATGATTCTACAAAACATAATTTTATTTTTATAATTATTTAAATGAGATAATTATGACTTAGGTAATAGACATAGTAATATTAAAAGGAATAAATTATTTATAGATATTTCTTATAATTTTTTATATAAATAAAACATATTTATAATGAATTATATTCTTTATGGTAAATTCCTTTTATGTTTAAAAATATTTTTTTCTTGAATGAGCTCCTTTTAATGTCCTTTTGTGAAAAATAATATTATTATTTTTAGAAACATTTAAAAATTTAATTTAATAATAAAAACATCATTTTTGAATTTAGTATGTCAGAATTATCTTTGGGATAATTTTTTGTATTTTTCAAAGAAACATAATTTTTGGATGAATATTGAAAAATACAGGATTTTAACTCAAAAATTCATTTTTATCTAATTTATTTTAAAGGAAAAATTATATATTAATTTGTTTTAAAAGTTTAATTATATTATATTTTCATCTATTAATCCAATTTTGGTAATTGGAAAAAATTTCAAATTGAAATTGGATATAAAAGATTAGAAATCTTTTGATCATTTTTACTTAAAACCCACATTGTCGACCCGCCTGCAGGATTAATTTTTAATTAACTTCTTCCACTTCTATGATTGGAATTTGGAAAAATGGATTTTATAATTGAAATCTAAATAATTTATATTTTATAATTTGGTCAACATATTTTTTGACCAAAAAAGTAAGTGACTATATTTAAAATTAAATACATCGATTAAGGTAAATTTAAGATTAACTACAGACTAAACCATATATTTAAGATAAAAATGACTTAGAAACTTGTAAAAAAACCATTTTATGTACATTATTCGTCCATTAAACTTACATTATTGAGTTTTATTTATTTTTATTAATTTGTATAGGTTAGAATGTGCGTACACCTAACTTGTTTTGAAAAATACCATGTGAGTCATTTCCCTTCCCTATAAAAGGCCACCACCACTCCCTCTTCATCACACCACTAAAAAAATGTAGGATAAACCATGATATTCCCAATAAACTTCCTGAAATCCCTTTTATCCTCCTTAAAAACTTCCTTTGGGTAGAAATCTATCCAAAGAAGCCTTTTGGAACAAACCAAAAGGAGTTACCCGATTAAGAGGCAACATCTTCTCTCAAGGTCCTTTATTTTATTCTCCTTCTCCACCCCATCCACTATCATTATTACATTCTAGTATAATAAAAAAATTATCTTAAATATACTAGGATTTTTTTTCTAAGGGTTAAAACTACACTTACACACACCTCCATCTAATGGGTAACGAACATACTGTTTATGTGTACGATGAGCTATCGCCTCACTAAAGGATGATTGTTCATTTTTTCCTTTACCACCTATAATGGTTGATATTATGATGAAAATTATATTTATATATTTTATATATTATATTTATTATTTCTTTCATATTATTTATTCCATTTACAATATATAACCTTTTTTTACTTTCCATTTGCTGTAAATATAATACTTCCATTTGAGGGTGTGTGGGGTACCACCTGTTCAAAGAGATATGAATCATTTATACAGTACATGGAATATAGTAAGTATGGAATTAGTGAATATATATTATATATATTATATCCTAAAGAAATTTAATAATGATATACATATATACATATATTTCATTTTCTTTCTTTCTTTCTATATAATTATAAAAACAGAAACAAGTTTCATGTGTACGTACAACTTACAATCTCCATGAACGGTGAATTACACTTTGTAATTATATATTATATGTTTTATGATAAAAATATAATGAATATAAATTAAATTTATTTCAGGGTTCAAATTCTAGATTCACGATATAAGTATTTAGACAAAAGATATAACAAATTAAGACACATGCGAAGTATGAAGACAATATTATCTGAAGTAAAACCATAGAATGGGATGGTTAAAATGTGGGTAGTATAAGTTTGTGATAGAATATGGTTCATTAAAATATTTATGATAAATTTATATTTATTATATAGGTGGTTTTAATGAGTACGATGAGAGTCAAGACACAGGGTTTGGGGATTTCATCTCACATTTTGTTTCCATGAGATACATGCTATGTTTACTACTCTTTCCTTTTGTATGGTATATGTACTACCCATTATTGTATTCAATGTATCAAATAATTATATTTTTAGGTATTCACATATCCATTTTATGATCTTTCTTTCATGGGGTTTAGGTTTCCAAAGTTACCAAATTGGTAAATAGCTTTGTCTCAATTTTCCTTCTTTGAGACTCATGTTTTTTTATGCAGCTAAATTCTTTTTCAAGGTGTATAAGCATCCGTTTTTCATGTTATATCATGAATTTACTTGTTTTCATGATATTTTATGACTGATCTAATTTTATTATTTTACATGGGGGTATGATCCCAAGTAACCATGTAATAAGAGTTTACCAAAACAATCTCATTGTTTTTTGGGGATTGATTAGGTTTATGATTCCTCCAATGAAATATTATGATACATATCTCAAGTAAACACATTAATTTCCTTCTCCTCTAGTTATTAAATATATCATCATGTATTAGTACCATTTTACCACTCTTTCTTACATAATATAATGTTTTTAAGTAAAATATGATTATCTCTCTCTAGTCATAAATCTATTGTATTCAAAAACCATGTTTTGAAAAATAATTTTAATAGGAATTTGAATCCCATTATAAAGGAAAAAGTATTTTAAAAAACATTATATGGTTTTCAATGGTTCCTTTATAAGTTTTTAAAGCTATATTCAAATAAAAAGGTTTTCTAAAAGGCATCGTGTTTAAAGAAAATTCAATGCAGAGAGAATATTCTCCTCAATAAATATTTTTAAAGGATCTTTTATAATTATTTACCATATAAGTGGTGATTTATTAGTTGAACTAGTCAGTTCAATTTATTGTATTCAAGGACACTACTAACGTGGAATATCTGAGTAAACTCTATGTGTATAAATATATTAGGCCACACTGGGTTCCTTCAGACATTGTTTCCTACAAAGATCCTAGGTTTACATTTAGGTATTTGAGGAGTCTCCTGGAGTTGTTGGGGGTCAGGTCAGATTGATTACAATATATCATACTTAGATAACTATCAGATAGAGTGATCTATTTAGATTTTAGAGGATAATATCTGTATATGTTTCATGGATTTGGGAGGATCTTAGGATATCTATCTAGAACTGGTTGAGTTTTCTTATAAAAATAGTAATTATTTTTCAATTACAATGGGTCCTTTTGAGTCTTTATATGTTCACCCATGCGGGTTAACTCTTTTTTGGTAATATTTGGGAAAATATTATTTTTTTGGATCATGTTTGGTTCAGGATACATAAGCAAAGATTATATATTTAAGTGACAGTTGGTTACAAATCAAATTCAGTAGAAATATTGCATAAATTAGTGACCTATTTCATTGGATTTTTCCATAGGTTACTAGTTTCTATTGAGAGTTTCTCCTTAGATGGGTTACCATCATCTTGGAAAATAGGGAATGTGGGATCGAAGATATGTTAGACCATTTGAGGTCACTTAGTGTCCTAGGAAGGTTTCCTATAAGTTATTTTTTCTAGTTTAGTTGACAAACATCCATGATGTTTTCCAAATACCATAGTTAATTAGATACCATCCAAATACCTCTCATGCATTTATTTAGGATGAGATTAAGTTAGATAGAAATGTTTCTATTGTTTTATTGCTAGTAGAGATCATTAACTCTCAAGTGAAACTTTTTCATGAAAATTCAATTATATTAGTTAGAGTGTTATGGTAGCATGGTATATATTCTCAAGAGACATGGGAAAATGATTCAATGATGAAGGATTAGTGTCCTCACCTATTTATCGGATTAAATTCCTCCACATGAGTTCTATAGGATGAAAATTATTATGGTTGGGATTTTGTAATATTTTTTCACCCACATTCCATTAATTCTTTTATATTTTCTTTTTTTTTTCTATGTAATAGGCTGTATCCTGGGACTTCTGAGGATAGAGAAACTTTACTAAGAAAAATGAACTAAATATCAGGGATGTATTTTTTTTGAATTAGTGGTGTCTTGGAATAAACATGTAATAGCTTAATTTGTATCTTCCCGAGTTTGAAGAACACCTGAGGTGTTTTGTGTTTTCTAGTAAAAACTGATGTTTCTGTAGTATGTAAGAGAAATAAACACTGTGTAATTAGAATACATGATATGTTATCTTTATAGGGATGATGTTGTGAACCTTGTACACAGTGTTAATGGAGTACAATATGTTTACATGTTACAAATCATGTAATATTAAAATTATGTTTTTTAATAAAAAGGTAATGGTTTTTTTGATGTCTGTGATCCCTGAGTATTATATGACTTTTAAATGGTTTACATGCCCAATGAGTGTCCCGAATAGGGATTTTAGAGCACTTTATGGGATAAATATTATTTTATTCTTTAATACCATTCCCTTCTCTCAATCTTTGTCTCTTCTCTAGTCATTTTTGGGAGTCTCCATTCAATTCAGATTACTTCATTCGATGATTGATCACCATTGCGGTTGGATTTTGTTTATCTATATTACTATTACTTTATTCTTATTTATTTACTTTGATCATGGTAGTGTCATTTCATTATTTTATTGTATTTTTTAACCTATGGTGTTGTTTCTTCTTGATTCATTTCCAGATTCATTGTATTCTTTTGTTCTAGGGATCATTTCATTATTGTTTGTGGTGTGATGGGTGTGTGTTCCAGAGGTATGTGTGGTTTCATATTCTTTAGTGTACTTTTTGTAAAATTTACTCAATTCTGAGATGTTTAGATTAGATTATAGAGACTATGTCATTGTAGTTGTGTTCTTCTTATTGGTGGATTGTGTTTCTGACATGTGCGACTTCAGTTTTGAGGTAGGTGGTTTTTTCTATGTTGGTGAAATGAATTTATCCTATTTTTTATAAATTTTTAATTAAATAAAGTGGAATGATATGATGAATTAATTTGTATTTGGGGATGTTTTTTATATAATATGTTTTTCTGCTTATTTTCTTAAACTTAAATTGTTTTTACAAGCATTTTGAAATATTTTTCATAGAATGGTTTGATGAAAATGGATTGATAATATCATTTAAAAAATAGGTAACATGGGAAGTCTTGGGTATGTAAGTGGAATGTGTATTAATAGGAATTTTCCACTGTCTAGGGGTTTTCTCATTGGGATTTCCTCTTCTCAAAAGGCCTATTGTTCTAGGTACATGTTAGATCTATTGGGGGATTCACTTTCTGGGGTGTTACTCTACTCTATAATCTTTATGCATATGTATAGTGTCTTGAGAATACACATTTTTCTATATTAGGTTCAAGTGTCCTTGAAATCCCAGGCTAGTATGATCCTTGGTGTGATGTTACCTGTGATTTTAGTTGATTTGGGATCATTGTTTGGTTCTATTTTTAATGTAATTCCTTGGATTTTATATGATATGTGATACATACTTTGATTTGACATGATATATTTGTCTATATATATGAAATTTTTTCAAACTAGTCTATCTACTTTATTTGAAAAGGTGCAAAGGGGGGAAATTATATTTTTTTTAGGATTTGATATAAAGAACTATTAAACTGTTATCATAACTTATTTTCATAAATGTTCAAAAATATTGGATTATTTTGTAGAGATTTATTATGGAGAACATGGGTAAGATCATATTGTACCTATTTTCTCACACCCTATGCACCCCTTCATTTGTGCATAGACCTGGGTATGAATTTATATGCATGGAGTGGAATGGAATCATAGTGAGGTGGTGAGGTTTTATATAAACTAGGTTTGGGGTAGCTAGTGGTGAGATGGTGGGAGTTTTCCCATGATATCATATGGAGGTAGTAGAGTAGTTGTTTTAGGTTTTTGTGTCCTTTTTTGTTGGACTTATCTCTTGGAGATTGTTTATTACCTTTTTATAGTTGTATCACTTTCATTGTTCTTTACTTATTAAGGAATATATATTCTTTATCTTCAAATATTTATCTCTTCTTGGTATATATAACATGTTTTTTCCCTTCAGGCTGGGAAAAATCATTCCCTCGGGTTGTTTTATGATTCCTCAGTGTTATTCTCCAACCCATGGGGATCTATAATTCCCTTCAGGTATGTGTTGGATCGGGTCAAGTTTTAGAACTGAGATGATATTAGGGTTGGTTCATTACAAGTTTGATGTTTTTTATATTGTAAAACATGAATATATTTTTTACATGGGATCTATAAACTACCATGAAAATAAAATAGGATGACTTTATGTGTTATGGGGTAGAAACATTGAGATGAATATATCATTATACTTGAATTACAATGATTTTAGAAATTATGGATAGATTTTAAAATGGAAGGTTGAGGTGGGAGAGTCACAATTGTACAACTTTGACATAATTATATTAATTTCACATATTAAGGGGGTATTTTTTATGAAAACACGAGAAAAGGGGAAAATTAAATTTCTTTCACTTGGAATTTCTGATGTGGTTTTTAAAGTGTGCAGGATTACATGATTCTTGGGAAAAAATTTATACACATCATCCATTAGTTAATTAATAAATCTTGAGCATGAAATCACATTCATTATAGTTTATAGACAACCTGGGTTCCATATCTATTATTTTTTACAATTTTTTATCCCATATAGACCTAGATAAGAAAAACTAAAGGTTCTTTATAAGTGAAAAATATGGTATCATTCTTCTATTTAAAAATGGGGAACATAATCTTGTATTCCTTTAATGCTGTAATAAGGATGAAAAAACCCCTACATTAACATTTTTATTTTTATATCAATAAGGTATAGATAGTTTGACCACACATATTGACATAAAAAATTTAATGATATATTAATAAAAGGGGTGATTCTTGTTTCAAAGTGTTTTATTTTTTTCACTGAGATAATATGAGTTTGTGAGTTAATATGAAGTGTTAATTCTTGGATAATTTAGTGGATTCCTAAAATTGAATTAGATTTTATTCTTGGGAAATTATAATTATTTTTTTGGAAAATTGATAAACTGGTATTCATTTATTCATTAATATGTGCTAATGTGTTTCACATTGATTACCATGTTAAGAAGTTGTAATACCATGAAAATATTTATTTAGATTAATAGTTTTTTTAGGAAAAAATGAAATGAATAATAAATTCCATAAAAATAATTATATTTATGACTGAATATGTCTTGAGGAGATGATATAGATATGGAATGACATTTAAGTTGTATTGGAAATTTTACTTGAGGAAGTTTTACTATGTAAATTAAATAGGAGATAATAAATAAGTGGTTATCCCTAGCCAACAAGAAATGAAATTTAGTCCTACACATGTGGTGGAAATATCCACCTTTTAGGATGGATATCCATGATATCAAGCCATAGAAGGAAGAGGAAGTGGATTTTTAAATCCCATTGGATCACATATATATATATGATAATGTCACATAGAGAATGTATGGATGTGATCAGGTAGAGCATACATGAGTGGTGCATCCTAGTGAGAGAGTGTGTGTGAGGTGTTCTTGGTGTGGGACCCGGATGATAGCTTGAGACATTATGGAGAAAAAATGGTTAATAAATAGGTTCTTTCCATAAGTCCAGAGTTATATGGGATATGGAAACAATGTTACTATTCCATTTTATCCATTATATCAAAACCATATGATCAACTCAGTTGCGTCATCTTCATCCATGGCTTTAACCTAGAAAGCCCAAAACTATTTCACATGATATCATTATATATCACAATGTATATCCAATTATTTATCTATATATGATTGAGTTCTCTAGAATAAGAAGATGATTTACAATATATGAAATCATCATCTTTCATGGAAGTGGTTATTTGAAGAAGTTGACATTGCCAAATGAAAAAGATGTTGCAGAGTTCATTTTTCACATTCATAATACATGAATGAGTTTGAGAATATAAATAAAATGTTTCAAGTGATAATATCATGCACATTATTCTAATATCATAGAAGAAGTAAGTATCATAAATATACCATGATTTTTTGTGTATGATTATTTGAGAAACACTGATCAATTCTAGTGATTTAAAATATACTTAAAACAACATATTTGATGAAATACTTGGCATGAATTATTTATCAGAGTCTAAGATGGTAAAAATTTGGTGATTTTTTTCTTATAAATACCAAATATTCTAAGGATGAGGGTTTTTGGCTACCACTTTCCAGAGGTTGTCATTTTATAGAAAAATATAACACCGCAAAGTATTTTCCTTTCATAAATAAGAATATCCCATAAACTCTTGACATGATATTCTTGTATAAAATATTTTCATGAAGAAAAAGATTATACAATTTTGAGATTATGTAATACAATATCACTATTTTATTTAATTAATTTGTTTCAATGTATAAAAGCATACTTTAAAAACAATTTATTATGTATATGTTAAGACATCAATAACATTGAGATAGTTTTGTGATCCATTAATTTTTTGTTGCAAATTTGATGCGCTATATGAAGGAATTACAGTGTCTTCAGAAAAAAAACATAAATGTGAAAGAGTATCAAGAGTAGATGATCTTTTTATGGTGTTTCACATTGAATAATTCACATGCATATAAGTAGTATCTATGAGTTCATATAGTGTAACCACACCAAAATCATAAATATAGTACTAGGAAAAAAGATTTAAAATTATATCTTTTGCAGATTGTGTATTCCATGCATGAGATAATATAAATACATGAAGGCTGTGACAAATTATTTCCTATTTATCCTTTTTCATATCTATCTGAGAAATAAAATAACTTATAATGTGATTAGAAACCATCAGTTTTTCATTCATTTACAACAGTGATGTGTAGTGTATTTGATATTATATACTAATTCAGAATATTCTTTTGAGCTGACAATAATAAAATGTCATTTTAAAAATTTAGTGATAGTTTAAGACAAAATATGTTTCTCAAAAACATAAATGAGAAATCAAAAAATAAAATGTTTTGATTATAAAAGTTTAGAGAGTCTATAAATTAATCTAAAGAAGATTTAATTAAGTGGACTTGAAGTGTAATATGTTCAACATGCATACTAAATCAATAGTTAGAATCAGTTGAAAACCTATTCCTATAAGTTTTGAAAATCCATTAAAAACCAACATGATTTCAGTATAAATGACATATGCTTTTCAAGAGATAGCTCAACTGGTATGAGTCAATATAAATAAAAATATTTTGATTCTATTCTAAAATATCCATTAGAAGTATAATTCCCCATCCTTAAACCTTACTTATTCTTGATTTATTTCAAGATTACACCTTTCGGATCTTTTCATATTTAGAGTTTTAGAGAATTAGATCATAAAACTTTCATTACATCCCACATATAAACAAAGTGGTTATAATAAAAGATAGTGTTCATTTTTTCCCCATCAATGGAAACATATTTAAAATAAAACATGGATTCTTTCTTGACACTTCCTTGATACTATCATCATATCATGTACCCTTCCCTTGACCTGTGAAAAACATTTCTAAAACTTGCGATGAGCATAAAAAGCTGAGTAAGGGATATAAAAATATGGAAAGGAAACATGATTACATGTATACATAAGAATCAATGAAATCATACTCTACTCATTAAACATAAGCACTTTAACATACCTCATCAAATCTTGAATAAATCATAGAAATCATAAGACATAAAGGTAACTTGAGGCATTCATAACATTCTTACGTAGGGAGTAACCCTCTTAGTTACGTTTGGAATACCCATCACAGTATATTCCCTAAATATCTTTGGAGAAACCTTAACGTTTAAACCCTTCACGTTACCCAATACATTGGAGAGCTATATCGGGCTCACCCGCCCTTATTTTATCACGGAACCACCCTTCTTCATAATAATTCCCAAGAACCATAACATAATCATATCACATAAAACAACATAAAGGAAACATAAAATTTCCACATTTCAATCACAAGATATCAATACAACACATTGATATAATAAAATCATTATAAAAACCATTTTCAATATCAAAATAAAAGAAAAGTAAAATAGGGTATTTATTTTTCTTTTAAAAAAAATGTATGGCCTGTAGAGGAATCCAAAACTCAAATAATGGTCACGGCGGTGGAGAAGTCATTGTCACCGCATACGTATGACAAAAACATTCCCTTTTGTCATTTAGTAAAATGCTTCGTATAAAAAAGATTACTTTTGGATAAACGTAAAATTAAAAGGGGTTTATACACCGTATAAAAGAAGGTTGTGTATAAAACAAAATATGCCTCAATGAAAGGAGATTGAGACGAACTCCCATACCTCGGGTCCGACTTGACTCGATCGTTCATTAATGTCCTGAATAATAAACCTGAGTTAATTTATACTTGCTTAAGAACCTTTTTCAAGTTAATTATTCCTTTTATATCACTTATTACCATGTCATGAACACTATGTAATTATTTATGTTAATAATGATCGTTCTAACGATCATTGGTACTTGAGCAAAAAATAAACTCTTTATAATTACACATTGTTCATGTATCCATTATATCCAGAGTTATAATCATGATGTAGATATCATATATATCATATATATCCAGTATATACATGAATTTATAATATTACATAATGTTTAGAGGTATGAAATGAAATGCACCGTTCCTGGAGACGGTAAGCCGTACGTACACATGAACGCTACTTTCATTTCTATTTCGTATTTTATGGAATGGAATAATAATGATATAAAGGTATATTATAATTCCATTATGATATTATATATAATATCATTAATTACATCCTTTATACGTCCCACATATGGCATTAACGAATCAAATCACTTTGAGGGGGTGGTAGTCCGCACTTCCTAAAATGAAGATATCGTGTTTACCCATAATGGAAACCATAAAGGTATGTTATAAATGAAAAATAAATAAGCTTAAGTAAAAAATAAACATATTATATATCATATATAAATATAGTGTCATATTAATGGCCACCTTTAAAGGTGTTATATGAGTGTTGAACAATCATCGTTTCGTGAGGCAGAAATTCTCCATCCACAGAAACAGTATGTTCTTTAACCATTAGATGTAGTTGTGTGTAAGTGTAGCTTGAATAATTCATAAAAAAACATCCTAGTATATGTAATATACTGGTTTTTTTACAAAGGAAATGAATAAAAAGAGTTTAGGGGGTTGGAGAAGCAAAATAAAACATAAGAACACAAGAGAAGATACTGCCTTTAAATCGGGTAACTCTTCTTGATTTGAGCACAAAGGATTCCTTGGGAAGCCTTATGCCCAAATTGAGGCTTCTAAGAGTTATATAGGGATGTGGAGAGACAAAATGGGAAGGGTTTGGCTGAGCCAAAGGATTTGGAAGTGTGGTTAAGGTGGTAGAGGTGGGGGCCTCTTATAAGAGGAGAGGAGGGGCACTCTTGGAAAGTTAAGAACATATACTTTTTTATAAAATGATTTTCGGATAAAAAAGGACCCACAATTATAAATTTAGAGGATAAGGTGATAAGTCTTCGAAATATACTCATCCAATAGGGTTTTTACATGTGTAGGTCTTAGATTTTACATTATATTTTCATTTTATTTAAATCGTTAAATAATGTGGTAATCGCTGCATCATCATGGTGTCATAAATAATGTAATTTATTTAATGTCTAAAAATTATAAAAAAATACTAAGATGTATTAAATCTTTGTATATTTCTAATGAATATTTATAGTAAAAAATATGACATGTATAACCCCATTTAAAAATTGTTTTATTAAAACAACTCATGTTTGTGTCATTTTTTACTTTTACTTTAAATAAAAGGCATTAATGTCTTTATCTTACCCAAGTGGCTCCATGGGGTCCCACAAATCGACCCATGGGTTGTCTTGGTCGGCCATGACACATCCAATAAGGGAAGGACATGTGTCTCGGTATTTTCATTTTATTATAATATCATTTTTTTTCTTAAATTGCACTAATTAACTCTAATCGCGATTAAAAACTAAAAAGTTACTATTCAACAAAGAATTATTTTAATCCCATTGAACTACATTTTACTTCTTAATGACAACCATGTATGCCAGATTTTTGAAATTCAAAACACAGATGTGGTAAAATTTCATTTAAACGAAAAATATCAGTTTTTTAAGTACCACTTAGTGGTTTCACTATTCATCAAAATTGAAGTTTTTCAGAAAAATATCAAAACATCACCCTAAGATATAATTGATATTCTGAATTCAAAAATTCTTTCTATTTTACAAAATTCAAATAATATAAGTTACATTATTTAATTTTATAATTAATTCCCGCTGTCACGACAAATAGCGTGTTTTTATGAAACAATAAGTATCAAAAGATTGACACTTGATTAAGTCCAATTTCAAATTGAAATTAATTCCAATGACCACTATTGGATTAAATAGTAAAAATTTATTCTATTTACACTTTAAAACCAATTAAAATGATAATATAATCATATAAAAAAATTAGATTAAAAAGAGGTTTTGAATTAAAATACAACATTTTGAACTATTCATTAAAAAAAGAACATTATCAGAAAAATACCATAAATTTATCCAAAGTAAATTTCAATGTCCCAATCATAAAGAATAAGTTTATTTTGACATATATAGATTATAAAATTGTCAAAAGATAGATTTATAAATGGTTTTCCATCAAAAGGCAGTAAAACAATCTTTTAAAAATATTAGTGTATTTCATGCTTAAGATTGGATTTATTCTAATTTTAAGCCTCTAAAACACTATCTAATTCATTAATAGACATAGATAAAAATATATATTATTCATTACTTACTTGGTATGTTACATCCTTCCCCCTTTTGAAAGTTGCGTCCCCACAATTTATTTACTTATCGAATAAGTGGGGGTATTTAGCCCTCATTGCATTTTCAGATTCCCATGTTGCCTATTCAATCATGTGGTTTTTCAACAAAATCTTTAACTGATGAATCACCTTATTCCGTAACACGTTCTCCCTATGGTCAAGAATATGTACCGGTTGTTCCTCATAAGATAGGTTCTCTTCCATTTGAACTACCTCTGGACTCAAAACATGAGATGGATCTGGCATATACTTTCTCAACATCAAAACATGAAAAACATTGTGTACCTGAGATAAAATTGGAGGTAAAGCCACTCAGTATGGAACTGATCCAACTCTCTCAAGAATTTCATATGGTTCAATGAACCATGGACTCAGCTTTCCTTACTTACCAAATCGCATCACACTTTTCCATGGTGATACTTTGAGAAAAACATGATCAACTACCTCAAAAGGGAGATCCTTCCTCCTGTTGTCCGCATAACTCTTCTGCCTGCATTAAGCTATTCTCATGTGTTTCTGTATCAGCTGAACTTTTTCTACCAACTCTTCTACCACTTTCAGTCCCATCAACTTCCTTTCACCCAGTTCATCCCAGAAAGTTGGATTTCGACACCGCTTCCCATATAATGCCTCAAATGGTTCCATATGTATACTGGAATGAAAACTGTTATTATATGAAAACTCAACGAAAGAAATATGTTGGTCCCAACTTCCATTATAATCCATTGAACAAGCATGTAGCATATCTTACAAAGTCTGAATTGTTCGTTCTGACTGCCCATCTGACTGAGGATGATAAGCTGTATTAAAATTTGATTCATCACCCAACGACTTCTGAAGGCCTTTCCAAAAGTTTGAAGTAAACCTGGGATCACGATCAGATACAATGGAGAGAGGAAATCCATGTAACCTGACTATCTCATTAAGATACAAACGGGAAATTTGATCTTGGGAAAAAGTATCTCTTATAGCAAGGAAATGATCATATTTAGTCGAGCGATCAACAACAACCCAGATTGAATTATTACCTCGAGGTGTCTTCGGCAATCCCACAATGAAGTTCATGGATATATTTTCCCATTTCCATTCTAGTACTGGTAAAGTCTGAAGTATCCCTTTCGGTAACTTCTGCTATACTTTAACCTGTTGACAAGTCAAACACTTCATAGTAAAATCATCAATATCTCTTTTAATTCCATCCCACCAGTAATACTCCCACAGATCTCTGTACATCTTAATACTGCCAGGATGAACTGAAAATGGAGAAATATGAGCTTCACATAACAACTCTCTCTTCAAATGTGAATCACAAGGCACACACAATATCTTCCCAAATATCAAAACACAAACATTATCAATGTTGAATTCAGGCAACTTACCCTTTGGAACCAGCTCTACCTTTTTCTGAAACTCACTGTCTTGCTTCTATGCTTTCTTGATTCTGTCTGATAGAAAAGATTTCACTGATACCTGAAACAAAATAGAATAACATCCTGCACCAACAACTTCTATGACAAATTTCTTCAAATCCTTAACCAAAGGATCATGTTCCAAACTCAACATCGTTAATGAAGCATTACTTTTTCGATTCAAATCATCAGCCACTTTATTTTCTTTCCCCAGATGGTAATGAATTGTACAATCATAATCCTTGATTAATTCCAACCATCTCCTCTATCTCATGTTCAATTCTTCCTAAGTGAATATATACTTTAAAATTTTGTGATCGGTATATATTTCACACTGTACTCCATACAAATGATGCCTCCAAATTTTTAAAGCGAAAAAAACAGCAGCTAATTCCAAGTCATGGGTAGGGTAATTTACCTCATGAGTTTTCAACTAACGTGAAGCATATGCAATTACCTGATCATTCTGCATAAGGACACAGCCAAGACCCTTCAACGAAGCATCACTATATATAACAAACTCATCATTCCAAGAATGAAGTGCCAAAACTGGAGCATTCACCAATCTTCTTTTCAACTCCTTCGGCAGTAACCTGAGTCAACTGAGCCATCACTACAACAAACTGTTTAGTTCTGATTCTGACCATCTCGGGATACTGATTTGAAAGGTCATTTCCCTCTCTATGCCTTCCCAGAAAAGATGTTTTGTTTCCTCTACGAAAAACCATTCTTAATAAAGAAATATCTTAGGAGAAGCAACATGGTAATCTTTAAATGCTATATCATTTCAATCATACCATAAATTAATTTATAATTTAATAATTTTCTAACACCTAAAGTTGTCTAAACCGACATCTGATACCAAGTATAATGCCCCAGACTTAAACATTACATAATCTTGAGTTATTTTAAGATTACACCTTGAGGATCTTTTCAGGTTTAGAGTTTTAGAGAATTAGATCATAAAACATGCATTACATCCCACATTTAAACAAAGTGGTTATAATAAAATATAGAATTCATTTTTTTCTCATCAATGGAAACGTATTTAAAATAAAACATTTATTATTTCTTGACACTTCCTTGACACTATCATCATATCATGTACCCTTCCCTTGACCTATGAAAAACATTTCAAAAACTTGGGATGAGCATAAAAAGCTCAGTAAGGGATATAAAAATATGGAAAGGAAACATGAGTACATGTATACATAATAATAAATGAAATCATACTCTACTCATAAAACAGAAGCACTTTAACATACCTCATCAAATCATGAATAAATCCTAGAAATCATAAGACATAAAGGTAACTTGAGGCATTCATAACATTTTTACATAGGGAGTAACCCTCTTGGTTATGTTTGGAATACCAATCACAGTATATTCCCTAAATATCTTCAGAAAAACCTTATCGTTTAACCCCTTTGCATTACCCAATGAATTAGAGAGATATATCGGGCTCACCCGCCCTTAGTTTATCACAGAACCACCCGTCTTTATAATAATTCCCAAGAACCATAACATTAACATATCACATAAAACATATATAAAGGAAACATAAAATTTCCACATTTCAATCACAAGATATCAATACAACACATTGATATAACAAAAACATTATGAAAACCATTTTCAATACCAAAATAAAAGAAAAGTAAAACAGGGTATTTATTTTTCTTTTAAAAAAAATGTATGGCCTGTAGAGGAAGTCGAAACTCAAATAATGGTCACGGCGGCGGAGAAGTCGTTGTCGCCGCATACGTACGACAAAAACATTTTCTTTTGTCGTTTAGTAAAACGCATCGTATAAAAAATATTTCTTTTAGATAAAATTAAAAGTCAAAGGTTTTTATACACCGTATAACAAAAGGTTGTTTATAAAACAAAATATGCCTCAATGAAAAGAGATTGAGATGAAGTCCCATACCTCGGGTCCGACTTGACTCGATCATTCTTTAATATCCTGAATAATAAACTTGAGTTAATTTATACTTACTTAATAACCTTTTTTAAGTTCATTATTCCTTTTATATCACTTATTACCATGTCATGAACACTATGTAATTATTTAAGTTAGTAACGGTCGTTTTAACGATCATTGGTACTTGAGTAAAAAATAAACTCTTTATAATTACATGTTTTTCATGTATCCATTATATCCAGAGTTATACTCATGATGTAGATATCATATATATCATATATATCCATTATATACATGCATTTATAATATTACATAACGATTAGAGATAAGAAATGAAATGCACCGTTCATGAAGACGGTAAGCCGTACGTACGCATGAACGCTACTTTCATTTCTAATTCATATTTTATGGAATGGAATCATAATGATATAAAGGTATATTATAATTAAATTATGATATCATATATAATATCATTAATTACATACTTTATAAGTCCCACATATGGCATTAACGAATCAAATCACTTTGAGGGGGCGGTAGTCCGCACTTCCTAAAATAAAGATATCTTGTTTACCCATAATGGAAACCATAAAGGTATTTCATAAATGAAAAATATAGAAGCTTAAGTAAAACATAAACATATTATATATCATATATAAATATAGTTACATCTTAATGTCTACCTTTAAAGGTGTTATATGAGTGTTGAACAATCATCGTTTCGTGAGGCAGAAATTCGCCATCCACAGAAACAGTATATTCTTTAACCATTAGGTGTAGGTGTGTGTAAGTGTAGCTCGAATACTTCTTATAAAAACATCCTATTATATGGAATATACTGGTATTGTTACAAAAGAAATGAATAAAAAGAGTTTAGGGGGTTGGAGAAGCAAAATAAAACATAAGAACACAAGAGAAGATACTACATTTAAATCGGGTAACTCTTTTTGATTTAAGCTCAAAGGCTTCCTTGGGAATACTTCTGCCCAATGTGAGGCTTCTAAGAGTTATAGAGGGATTTGGGGAGAGAAAATGGGCAGGGGTTGGCCGAGCCAAAGGCTTTGGAACTGTGGGTAAGGTGGTAGAGGTGGGGGCCTTTTATAAGAGGAGAGGAGGGGCACTCTTGGAAAGTTAAGAAAAGATACTTTTTTATAAAATGATTTTCTGTTAAAAAATGTCCCACAATTATAAATTTCTAGTATAAGGTGATAAGGGTTCTAAATATACTAATCCAATAGGTTTTTTACATGTGTAGGTCTTAGATTTTACATTATAGTTTTATTTTATTTAAATAGTTAAATAATGAGGTAATCGTTGCATCATCATGGTATCATAAATAATGTAATTTATTTAATGTCTAAAAATTATAAAAAAATACTATGATTTAGTAAATATTTTTATCTTTCTAATGAATATTTATCGTAAAAAATATGACTTTTATAACCTCATTTAAATTTTTTTTAAAACAACTCATGTTTGTGTCATTTTTACTTTTACTTTAAATAAAAGGCATTAATGTCCCAATCATAAAGAATAAGTCTATTTTGACAAATATAGCTTATAAAATTGACAAAAGATATATTTATAAATGGTTTTCCATCAAAAGGAAGTAAAACAATCTTTTAAAAATATTAGTGTATTCCATGCTTAAGATTGGATTTATTCTCATTTTAGGCCTCTAAAACACTATCTAATTCATTAATAGACATAGATAAAAATATCTATTATTCATTACTTACTTGGGATGTTACAAGAATAATTCCTACCATAATAATTAATGATCTATAATTATGGGAGTTTTTTAGGAAATTTGGGAGATTTTATTTACTTTTAATATCGTCTCTTTACTAGTGTGGAATCTATGTCCCAAATTCATCTCGAACACAACCAGGATGTAGTTACCCACATTGGGGGAGAAACATGTAAAAATTCTCATGTGTTATTTATTTCTTTCATTTTTTTCATACAGGATAGGTGAGACTTTAAATAATGGGGGATAAATATATTAACCATTTAGAGTGATTATTTTGAAAAAAATGAATCTATAAAAGGAAAACCATTGATTAAAATCCTCCCCCTCCCAATGATATGTCTGAAAATGGGATCCTCAAACTGATCATGACCATGTTATTTAATGGTACCATAATGATATTGAACCAAACACTATGTTTATTCATATTATAATACTGATTGTGGATAGAAAATTGATTATATTGTTTTGGAAAATCATTGGCCTGGTATAGGTTTTATGGAAGCGTGTGTATATTCATGAAGAGACATGGGAACATGATAATGAGATGCTTTAATAGTGTCCCAATGTCATCCAAACAAACACCGATCAACAACATTCTGAATAATGAAATACGATTGGTGGTTATAATATAACACCCCTAGTTTTAATCATGTTATGATTTTATTATATATTTTGAGATTATTTAAATCTTGGGTTGAGTTTCCATAATATTTTTGATAGTTTTGATGTTATTTAGAACTGTTAATTGTTTGAACACAGATAGTTGAAGCGATGAATTATCTCTAGAAAACCATGTAAGATGTACATGGAGTCACTATATAGGTGCATTATGGGAGCACGATTTTCCCAAACAGTGCGAGTTCTAAGGATAAATCTTTCTTGTGGATATTGTTGGAAAAATATGATTGGTGCATGGTTTGACTAACTGTGTGATCCAACCATGTGAGAAGAGGTCCTTGATGCATTGACACCACACAATTGGTGCAAATTTTTTCAAACCATGCATTATAAACTATGTGGATACCTGTGTTATGACTATCAGTATACACATGGATGGCACATGGTTTGATGAACTGTGTGGCCTAACCCTAAAGCATGTTGTCATGTATATAAATTTTAAGTTAATTTTTTTATTAAGGACCTAAAATCCTAATTTATCACATATTATATTGGGATCTCTAAATTTCTTCCTCTCTTAGGATCCCTTGGAAATTCCCTTTGATCCATAAGAAATGTTAGAGAATATAAGGGTTTAAGAGATCTAAAGTCAATGATTAGTCTACATTTCCTCTCTTTCTTTTTAGATCATCTTACCTTCTCTCTGTCAAATCATTATATCAATTCTATCATGAATAGATAAATGTTTTATTTTGTGGATATTGATGATATCTTATGGTATATTTTTAAGGGGATAATATTTAAGGCCGAATATAGAGATTTCATGTGTCGTTACTTGACTTCTTTAATCATTGTGAGGTAGGTGGATTATATCTCAATATAATCATTATTTAATATGATGGTTTGGTTTGTAAATTCCTTTCCATTAGTTTTTTTAGAAAAATATATTGGTGATAGTACCAAAATCCTAGGTTTTCAAATGATGCTCAGAAGGTGTTTGATGTAATTTTTGAATGAACGTGATTTTCAAAAGGATTTTATTTGGTGAATAATTTGATATTTGAAATTTTCATACATTCTATTGTGTGTTCTTATGAATTTTGGGTGTATTAGTTGTGCGAATTACCACTGAAATTATGTGATCTAATCAGGGTGTGATGTTCCCTATTCAAAATCGTCCACTAATCAATGACTTAATGAAAGGATGACTCACCACTCATGGGTATAGGGAGGTATATGATATAAAAAATGTGCGTGTGGGTCAAGTATAAACATGGAGTGGTTCTTCCAAATGGTATGAACTAGTTTAAAATTATATTGTAATGGTTTCCATGGATCTTATTTTTTTCCATGAAATAAATAATATATCTACACTTCTTATATTTTTTATAAAATTGTTTTAATTTTTAATTTACTAGTGGAGAGTGTTGGGAAGTCCTTGGGGATTTTCTAATGAGTTAATACTCACCACCTTATTGGTGAATATTTGTTCATTTGCAGATGTTGTATTTCTAAATATCGATAAAGAAAATGTGTCACATTTATCTAGTGGATCGGCATGATTATTTGCTCCTCAATTGGTGTTCATAGATTAGAGATACCTTTTTATGTCATTAGAGAAATTCCACATTTCTATTATAGAATTTAGATATCTTTTAGTTTTCCGTATCATCCTTGTTAATTTTTCTACGATACTCTAATGTTTTTGTAATATTTGGTCTAATTTGAGTTGTATTTCTTTTACTAATTCATCATAGATATGCATGGACAGGACAAGCCTATGCATGAACAGGAAAGCCTTTCTGAACAGCCATGCGAAGGTGGAGAGCTGATTTCATGATGAAGATGTTGGGGAGGAGCAGTTATAAGTAGTTAGTCTGGGCTGTATGTAATGTTTGAAGCCTATAGGAAATTATTTTCTCTAAGTCTTATTGTCCATGTAATTCTTATGCCTACGAGCCTTGTAAGGGTTCGACCTCACCCCTTGAAAGGTTTATTATCAAATATCAATAAAAAATTAAGGCCTTCGGGCCATTGGAGGAGGGTTGTTAGGTTGTTGTATTTCTATATGGTAAATAATCCCCCAATTTTTTCCTAAGCCCTTGGGATTCCTTTTCAGCCTTTGGTGTCTTTGGGATGTCACCTTTGTTTAGTAGCACCTCCCCCTATACAAATCCAATTTGTGAGGGGGGGGGGGGGGGGGGTTGTTACATCCATAGACCTCATTTGATTCAAGACATGTAATTGAGAGATCTCCCACTCTAGTCCTTACAAACCCTATAGATAATCATATAAATTATTTTATGATTGAAACAGGGATGGTAGAATGATCTCAATTATTCATGATATTAACCAATAGATCGAGACCAAAATATTGAGATTCATATATAAAATTGTGGATATCACCGAATGGATTAAGTTTAAATCATTAAGAAGGTATTATAATGACCTCAAGAAGGAATTGAATCACATGTAAATTATCTTCGTTAATTTTATTAGTTTTAATTTTTAATTGAAATTAAAATGAAAATCTAGTTATTCAAATATGGGAAACCAAATTAATATTAATTTTAAAATATATCATCTACTACACTTTAAATTTATCATTCCAAAATTCTATTATTTATATCATAGATATTTAAAAGAAATTATTTATGCATTTTATTTAATTCATTACAAATATAATTCTCCTTGTTCTATATTTGGTGGTATACCCTAAGCATAAATCTAGTAATGATTCCACAATATTTGAAAAATAAAATTTCATGAATACTTATCTATATAGAAATATATATATATATATATATATATATATATATCAATAAGATCTATGAAATAGATATAAGAAAATGAATTGATATCCATTCATCCATATCTATTTCACTCAGATAAAAAAATTGATTTTATAAAGTTTATAAGACTATGTAAATTTATATTCATTTCACTCAAATATGTGAAATAGAAATTGGGATGCCTATAAATTTGTGTTGGTATTCATTTATTTCAATTACATATGTAAAATAGATATAATAAATAATAGATTTTTTGTTTTATATATATATTATACCTATAAAATAGATATAATAAAATGCATAAACATGCAAATATCTATATCTATTTATCTTGAATATATGATATAGATATATGAAAATTCATAGATCGATGAAGAAAAAAGTATATTTTATTCAGATTGACTAAATGGATGACAAAATTTCTAATCTGATTTCTAGGTCTTCTATTAGATGATAGAAGTTTAGAAAATCATGTTTTAAATCATTCAGAATATGTGAATCTGAAACCAAAACTCATATATTATGGTAAGATCTACAATTGAATAGGAGTTGTGTGAATGTCCAGTCAAGATCTAGCTAGCACAGTTATTAACACACTACCTGGGTCGCACAAAGTAAATCGAGTTGAAACTCAAACATTAATAATTATCAGGAAACCCTTGACAACTCATGTAGTCCCCAAGGAAACCATGTGCCATATGAACCCTCACAAACATCCCCCCTTGTTTATTTTCTAATTAAATTAAATTTAAATATATATATATATATATCATTTTTTTTATTTTTAGGGAATATTAATAGAGTGTAAGAGTACGTGTAAATTTATAAAATTTTATTCATTTAATTTTAATTATAGAATGAGGTGAGGAACATAAAATTTTATATAATGATTTTTTAAATTAATTAAATACACTAGATTATTAAGATATTTATTCCTACCTATATATGTTTGGATTTATTTATTTAATTAATTTTAATAATTTAATTGATTTTTTTTATTAATTATTAAAATATATAATTATAATTTATAAATCACCCCTCTTTAATTTATTATATACAAGATTGTGTGTCCATGGTAATTTTGTGTGTAATATATTTCCTATAGTACACCTCACTTGTATGAATGTTGAACTATAATTGGATGAGTTCCCTAGAGGACCTTATTCATGTGGTGAGGAAAAAAATGGGCAAACAAAGGAGGATAATAAGAGAAAGGAGGATACTACAATTTGAATCAAGAGAGGCTCAAGGAGTTACATCTCCAAGGGACTAATTTGGTTTATCATTTCACAATAAACTAACAATGGGTAAAAATATCACAATCAGTTCATAATTTATTCTTTTCTTTTCATGGTTAATTTTATATGACAACATATATTATAAAATTAACAAGTTTCCGTAGATAAAACTAGATTTTAAAGAATATTTTTTGTATGTTTAATTATTTTATCTCTAATATACGATAGTTAATAATCATGATTAGATAAAACTAGATTTATTATTCCATATTAAAATCCATCAATAACTATAGTTAGTCACTTCCCACCATCTATATTTTAATTTATAATGAAAATATGGATTGGTGTGCCTGTCTATCCATAATATAGGAATCTACATTTTATTGAGGAGTTATAATGAGAGTAATGGGTATTATTAATCAAGATTTAATAGAAATAAGTGGTCATGTCCAACCTGATATAATTTTGAGGAAAATTTTGAAAAAATATATGATAATATGATTTAAGGATGTAGAATCCACTAAACATATCAAGGAGTTTTGGGTAATTATAGTTATAATAACATAATCAAGCCTTAATAACATCAAATAGTATTTAATGGAAATAGTATGAGCTATAAAAAATTAAATAAAAATCCATTACCATTCAGATATCAAATAAACTGGATATTCCAATCCAATAACAAGGGTTATTGGGATTTGAGAAAAATTGGGGGTGACATAAATGATATGTCAATCAATGATGTCTTTAAAATGTAATATATACAAGTTAATGATTTTATATTTTATTTAATTATTGAATATGAGAGTAAACACCACATGTTAATTATCATTATGATTAATTATTGAAAAATAATATGTCTTTAATGAAAGAAATTCCTATAGTGGTGTAGCTTCTTTTTCATAGTTATATAGTGAGGAAAGAAGTATTATACACTAGATCCCACTAAACCAATTGATACACCTTTGGAGGATAATAAGGATAATAAGGAAACCAACTAGAGTCACATTGATTATTTAAAACTCTCTATTCAAGGTATTCCTCCTTTCATTATTTACATATTTTTTATATTTTTTAAGGTGTTCGGGAAGCTAGAATTAGATAGAGGAAATTCAGTGGCTAAAAAAGTATTGTCTGGATTTTCCTAATGTAAAAACACGCTAGATCACACTATGGTCCATGTAGTTTCTCAATTGGGTAGAACATGTGCATCATGGGGAAGGCCACCACGCCCAATGTAGGGTGTGGCTAAGGTGTGGCCAAATGTTGGTCACCCTATCTACCATAGCCACCAAGGCCTCACCAAATTTATGGTGGAGGAAATGGATAGGATAGAATGGCCAAGTCCTTAGTTTCAATGCATATCCACAGGCTATGTTGAGCCTCTTAGTGAGGGGCGACTAAGTCCACTATGGGTATGGTCAAGTCATACAATGTCATGGTTTCATATGGTGTAGGTTTTTAAAATGGACGATTTGGTCTCCTATTTTGAAGAGTAAATTTTTCATGTTTATAGAAATATTTGGGACCTTTATGAGGGAGTTTTTTAATGAGTCTTTCCATAGGTTTCCTCTCCTTTAATCCACTCTTTTTCATTTTTTTCTATGGTTTTAATTCTATCAAAATCTAAAGGGGAGCTTTTGATGAAACTTGTGTACTCTAGGTTCTATAATTCGGGTGTTGGATCCACTTATATTATGTCATGTCCCCCTGTATAGCAGAATTTATGAATGGCAGATATATAATCTCATATATTTGGAATTTTTTCACAATTGGACATAGATCATGGTCAACATGGGATATTATCAGGATTCATAGTGGTATAGTTTAACTTGGGTAGAAAAAAATATCCTCAAAAAATTGTTTCACAAGAGGTAGTTTTTATTTATCATAATAACATGATTATTAATGTTATTGGACTGATTGTAGGCATGTGTGTATGTCACTGTGATAACTAAGTTTGATATTTCATCAGGTGAGATTTTTTTGTGAAGCCCCATGAGACCTACGCTTTGTTATTTCTCCCATTTTGATTGTGATAGTTGTTTATATTTATTTACATGAACTGATATTGACCTTTCCTCATTTATATAAATGTTCTATGTGATGTTACAATGTATTATTGAGTGGGGAGGTTTAGATGTATAAACTATACCATAAGGGGGTGTTTCAATCATTTGGTCAACATTTACATGGGTTATCCTTTCAAGGGGGATGTGTTAGAAATATCTTTTAGACTATACCACTTAGGAATATGTGTCAATAATCTCATTATCATTCCTTCAAATATAGAGATGATGTAGGTAGAGTCGATCTCTAATCACTCAACATAATTTTTTTCTTTTCTCGTACATTTCTGTCTTATATTATTTTTGGTTTACTTTCTTAGAATACAATAATATATCTTATACACTTTTTTATAATGATCATTGGTGAAATCCTAATAGGTTTCATACTCACTCCATACCCAAGATTCTTTTTTCATGTGTATATTTAAAGAGTAGGGATCTGGATAAGGGATTGGACCCTAAAGTGTGTGCATAATATGGATAAACTGGAGAGTATGGGGTGTTTTAATTTGGAATTTGGGATTTGATGTTTTTCTCCCTTTTCATAGTAACTTATATATTGTTCATTGATCCACTTCCTTTGGGGATAATTTTTTGTTTTGATTGTGTGATGACATTCAATTTTGTTATTAATTGGGTTACTACATTATGTGTAAGTTTTTACTCAAATTATTAATCATTTATTATTTATTTTTGTGAATTATATTATATACTCTACTATTTACCTGACAGATAGAGAATAATATATATAAAATGACCCTATTTTCCCTTACCTCTAGTTGGTAATATCTTGCATATAAACAGGCATGCATGAGGTTGTGTGGAACTCTAACAGAACTTATTAATTTGGGTTGGGGTGTTAAAAATGGTATTAGAGCACTAGGGTCACAAACATTTTTACTTTCTTTTCCATGGTTTGGGGAAGTGTATGCAAGAGAAATAATGGATGGGAGATGAATAGGGGAATTGTGTTAGTGATGGGCAATTACTGTATAGTGGAACATCAAGTTTCCTTAAAAATGTGAATTGATACTCATTTTGTTTGATGTTATCTTTTATTTCATTCACCTAGGGTGATTCACATGATGTTGGTATACTGATTTTTTGAATTTTATGTGATTTTATGCATCATGTCTAGGCATGTAGGGTCACATTATATATGTTTTTTTCATTCATTAGATAAATTTTAAATCCTTAAATACGTATTGAAATTTTTGATATGTGTGCTTGGTGAATTATTTATTTCATTCTATTATTTGAGCTTGAGTATTATATTCTTTAGTGTATATATAAATGGTTGTTAATAATATGAATTTAGTGAATACATGGATTGGGAAATGGGTAGTTCTTACGGGTTATGCCTTATTTTTGTGTGTAACCTATTAGGATGAATTTTTGTTTTAAACCCTTATGTGAGAATGTGATTAGTTTTTGGTATTCTTAGTTAGATGTTGGATTTCTATAAAATGTTTCTAAAATATCAAGAAATGCCACATCATAGACATATTTCTCCACCTATTGTGATGGTGGATGTTGCTTAGCATGCTTTTATGGGTTCTCTAGCTCCTCAAGCTATAAAACTAATCTAGAAAGGACACATTAAGATATTCTATATTCAAGGTAGATGATCCCATAGGGGAGGGATGCAGATTTTCAATTATTATCTTAACACATAACTCCTATGTCACTTATCCTTTTAGGGTACTAGAGTCCCCCTGGATACAGAGGACTAGATACAATTCAGATAGGATATCATCAACCTTTTTGTTGTCCTAGAGGATCGACCATTAATTCATATGAACATTATTCTATAAGACGATGATGGATAATTGTGGGGTTTTATGCTTCATGTTGGAATATCTGAGGGGCTGACATATGTGACCTTTAAGGACATCTTCTTTGAGGACATATTCCATCATGGACTGAAGTTGAATCATGGTCTTGAGTTCATGGAACTTCAATAGGGAACAATTAAAATGTCTTCCTATTCAGAATGATTTTCCATGTTGGTTCATCATACTATTATTTTGGTGAGAAACAAGGCTTGGATGTAAATAATATTTTAGACTATCCTCCTTACATATATAAAAATGTCAGTTCAAGAGTTTTGATATAAAGACCTATGATACAGTGCTTCGTAAAGCTCTAAGGATGGAGAAGGAAATTTAGGAAGGCATATTTGTAGAACTTATTCCATCCACTCGTGGAATGATTGGTTATTTATCCAATATATTTATAGAATATTATTATTTAAATACTATAAAGTAGTTAGTGTAAGGTTTCTAAGGAAGTGTTCAATAGTATGAGAAGAGAAGAGGTTATTCAACTCCATATGGGGGAGATGACTTTATTATATGCTATAATAATGGGCAGAATAGAAACTATCCCAACGGTTATCTTATTTCTTTCAAGAAATTTCAGTAGTGTGGAAATAATGGTCATCTACTATTGTTATATGTTAATTATTCATAGATACATGCATAAATCCAAAGCCATGCTGTGGGTGGAGGAAATCACTATTAGACCTAGACCCCATAAGTTTTTGTGAATTAGTTTACTCATAAGACTTTGTGGATTTATAGAGTGGTTGGTGGTAGTTTATATATTTTTTATAAGTCTTCTACTGATGATGAAGAGATACCATTAATAGATCAAATTATATTAATAATCTATTCTATACTTCATTTTACTTTTTTGATATATTAATGTCAGATTCCTTTATATATACCCAAGTTATTACTGGGGTAGACTTCCCAATTGAGTACTATTTTGAGTTGTTACCCATTACTCCCATTGTACCACAGGGAATCAGCTATGTTGATTGTTGTCAGGGTATATATTGAATATCTTGAAGCTAAATCCTTCATCATACAAAGAACTTCCTTGTGGGATTTCTCTATTTTTTTCTCAAAGGAGGTGGATGGTGGTCTTTATCTTTTTGTAGATTATAGAAAGTTAAACCATATCACTATGAAAAATAGGTAATAATTTATTATTATTAGAAAATTCCTCAATCAATTAAAGGGATCCCCATATTTTTCAATGATTTATCTCTGTATTATCTACCATCTGTTTTGAGTGAATGGAGATTACTTAACAAAGACAAAATTTAGGAATTTATAATGGATGCATGGGTATACTATTTTTCATTTTGTATTAAATAATTATCAGGTAGTCTTCATGGATAACATGAATAAGATATTTCACCTACATATAGACTTATTCATCATTTTATTCATTTATGAAATCTAGATACATTCAAAAAAAATTAATTTAATGATCAATATCTTGATATTTTATTGAGTATGCTTCTAGCTCAATAAATTTATGCCATGATATAAAAGATTTATTTTGGATTTGGGAGGTGTGGTTTGTTAGGCATTTTGTTTCTCTATCAAGAATATATATTGATCTATGGAAGGTGGAAGAATTTATTTTTCGGGAATGGTTAAGGATTGTGTTAAATATTCATAGATTATATTTTTGTATGGGTGCTATAAAATGTTCATTCAATAATTTTATCACCTGGTAGATCATATGAAAACAATTACCAAGAAGAGGGTCATGTTAAATAGATTGACCAGTTTGAAGAGGCCTTCTTAGAGTGGAAAATGAGGTTGAGTTTATCTATAATTATAATTCTTACTAAGATTGGAATTTGGTATGAAGTGTTTTATAATTCACCTGGAATCATCTTCGGAGCTATTATGATATAAGTGACAAGGTAGTTTCTTAAAATTTTAGTCATTTATGACCCATGAGTGGAGCCACCCTAACCATGAATTGGAGTTGGAAAACTATGGTTCATGTGTTGAAATATTGGCATCAACATCTCTTTGTTGAGAGTTTTTTTCTATACAGGGAACAAAATTGTATGAGGTATATTTTCTCCCAGTGTGACTTGAATCAGCATTAGAGGAGTTGGGTGGAATATTTTTTGACATTAAACTTTTATGTGTAGTATGCACCTTGGAAATAGACTGTGGTTATAGATTTTCATATAAGAAACATGTATGAAGTCTGAGAGTGGATGTCATAAGTAGTTTGGAAGATTATGGATTTACTATATTCATATCCAACTATTGGTTTCCCTATCCACCATGACCATTGAGGCCTCACCACGACCATGGTGGAGGCTATGGATAGACCCAAATTTACAATTCCATATGGTTCGGGAAGGTCCTAGGACTATGTTGAGTATCTTGAGGAAGAGATACTATGGCATATATGGGTGTGGGAAAGCCTCACCAAGCATTGGTGTCATTTGGTGTGACTTTTCAAATAGTTTATTTCATACCCTATATTTGGGAAATCCATTTTACTTGTTCAAGAAAACATTAAAAAAAATTGATGAGTTTCTTAGTATAACTTGACTCAATTTTACTATCCTTGAAGCCTCTTGTTTTCATTCTATTTGTAGGGTTTCCATTCTAGCCGAATCAGGAGGATTTTTTTTGAATGAACCTTGGGAGTCCTGTCTTCTATAATCAAGGTGTTGGATAATTTCAACATATGTAATGATATTATATAAACGTAAATATATGAAAGGTACATATATATTCTTATAGCTTTGTCATTTGTACTCTATTGTACCTAGACCATGGTTGGTATCAGATCATATTAAATTTTACAGTAGTGCAATTAAACTAAGTCAACGAACCTTTTTATTGATTTTTTTGAATTGATGGCAGGTTTTATTATCATTGTTTATTTCCTATTAGTGTTTGTGTGTGTTTATCCATATGAGACTTATGTTTGATGTTTGATCACATGAGGTTTATGTGTTTGGATTTGCAAGTGAGACATATGCTTGAAGTTTTCTATCATGTGGTTTCGGATATTTTTAAATATTTCTTGACATGATGGGATATTTATCTATCTATCTTGTATCTATGTGATGTATATAAAGTATCTCTATGATATAGTTGAGAGAGAAGGATGATCCATATTGACTATACCTTAAGGGAGATGTGTTAGACATTTTTTTCATTATGTACAATGAATATCCATTCAACGGTGAGGGGTTAAATATGTTTTTTGTAATATCTCATTTAGAGTAATGGGTCAGGATACTCATTGGAATTATTTTTGGCATGCTAGTGAAGTAAGAAAATTTTATCTATAAGGACCCAAAATATACGGTGTGCTTGTGTGATATACTTGTTTTTTTATCCATGTTCTATTTAACCTAAATTGCCTAAAGGCCTTCAATTTTTATTCATTTTTTATAATCCCCATTTCAAGGGTTGAAAGGGAATAATTACATGGCCCATACGCATTGTGACCTTACATAACCCGAAGGTCTTAAAGAAATTCTTCCTTGACAATGACTACTTAAACTAACCCTCCCCAGCATCTGCATCATGATCGACACTCCACATTGTTATGATGGTTAGATATTTGTCCTCTATAGCGATACACATGCCTGGTACCTATGGAAAATCTAGTCCCTCTATTAATTCAAAGTCTAATTAGCTCTACTCTTGTTAATGTGAACACTCTAAATCCATAACTAGGGATTTGTTCCTAGTACACTAGTCTAGTACATCTACATTTCGTGTGTCCTTAAGGCCTTGAGGTGGCCCAAAAGCCTTACTGGACTAAAGGACTTGGGTGTCCCAAAGGCCTTGAAGGAACCAAATACCAAAAGGTGTCTCGATGGACCAAATGGATGAATAGTTCCAATGACTAATGTACCAAATAGTACTAGCTACAATAATATTATGGTAAACTAAAAAAATTTCCCCACCAGTATATCTTATGAATCTATTTTAAGGATCATTGGTGTGATCATATTTGGTTTTATACTCAATCCCTTCCCAGTTATCTCGATGTATATATATATTTTAAGACTAGGGATCCCGTATAGGGAAAGGGCCCTGAGGTGTGTGGTTGACAAGGAAGAGTGGTAGGGTGAAGGGAGATGCAGTTTAGAAATTCATCTTTATTGTTTCAACTACCATTCTTAGTTGATTTTATCTCACACATTTATCCACCACCTACAGGGATCCTAATTGTAGTATGGTTTGTGCGACTTCATTCCATTTTGTGAATAAATGGGTTAATACATTATATATATGGTTCAACTGTGGTGATTAATAATTTATTCTTTATTATTTAGTTTTTATTTTTGTTGCTTAAATTATGTACTCAAATGTCTAACTGATGCATAAGGAATATTCTCCCCATGATGTCAATCGATTCCCCTAACACTAGTCTACAACCTCTTCTGTATAAGGAGGCATGAATGAGGTCATGTGGAATTCTAGACCAAAAACATTGATTCAGGCTAGGGTGTTACAAATTATAGATACGATATTTATTTTACCATGTATGAATCAATGTTTGTTAATCTACAATCATTGTACATGGAAATGGATGGATACACCATGTTGTGAAATCTTACGAAACATTTTAAGGATGAGTTGAGTTAAATGAGAAACGAAATCTTCATTATACTATTAATGTATTTATTAAAAGATAAAATTAATGATTGTCTTTATCTTAATAAAATAATATGGTACATATAATTTTTAGTACAGTTACGATTAATATTGGATAATTTTATATTTTTAGATCTCATTATTTTAACCTTACCTCCTAGTTTTTATATTATTATTTATAATTATAATATTAATAATAATGAAAATATTCTCTGATATATTTTTTTATTGTGGTTCACAATGATGAAAATATAAATACAAAAAAATTATCTTAAATTATTATTGTAAATCAGAAAGAATACAAGTAAAATTGGTAAATAGATGGATTAAAACCAAAAAAACCTATGAAACATCTTCCTAAGAAGACATATATTTAGTGGTAGATCAATAAGTTATAGCAATTATTTTTCTCATATTGAAATAATGTCCATTGGTAAAGGAATTATAATGAACTAAATAAAAAGTAATGGGAATGCTTCTAATTTAAGTAAATTTATCATTGAATCTATATATTTATGTATCTTGAGTATTAGATTCAACATGATTCTCACATGATTTTATTAAAATACTAAAACCAATTATATTTAGAAAATTTTCTAGATTTAGACATGATATTGGATTTAATTATTGAAAATGAAATGATACATTAACTTGAAAAGGTTATCCTCGCATATTTATCAAAGTATTGATTCTTTTATTGGATAATAATAATTATGTGCATACCATTAATTAAACATTATGTCTTCAAATTGAGACATAATCTATTTTATTTTATTTAACAGAACATCAAAATAATGGCTTATAAAAAATCCCAAATCCTTAAATCCTATATTGTAAATCAATGATCAATACTGTATAACTCTTATTTTAACATGTAATGATTATTTTAACTCAATAGTGTAAAATGAAAACACTTGATAGGTTACTTCATGGAGGGTATGTTTACCGTATTGAGTTAAAACCATTGGATATATGTCAAGAATGTTTCTAATGAAAATAGACTAAGTTACATTTTAATAATAAAAGGTGAATAAGCCACATAACATCATGAATTAGGTCACACTGGTATATATGGCCTATTTCATTCCTCATCCTAACTTTTTTTACTTTTGTTTTTATTTTTTTCTTGGACATCTTATCTTTTTTCATAAATTGCATAGTTAAATTTGATTTTTTTGGATTTTTGTTATTTTATGACATGTTTTAGGAGAAATCATGCAGTTATGGTTACATTGGGACCATTTTCATTTAATTTTGTTATTATAAAGTTTTTTTGTCATGGTTAGAACAATGTTGAGTCAAAACCATGATAAATACCACGAAATTTTTTTTTTCCCATTATATGTAAGGGTATTAGGGCATGAATTTTTCATGGTTAGAGGAAACTATGAAACAAGGATGTGGGTTGTGTATATTGTTTTGTAGATCCATTTTACAAGGTTCAACCAATGTTTTATGAACCATGTGACCAAAACATGTATATTAATATGTGATTCATGTGAGGGATTCATGTTTTAACACACAATTTGGTAAACCACTTGGAAAAACCATATAGAATACCCATAAAAATAAAATGTGGAAATTTCCAAACCGCACCTCCCTTTCCACTACATTTTATGGTGGATCAAAGGGATTAAATATGATTTAAGGATATCTATTCAAGGTTATACCTCTTTATGATTCATTTCTTCCACATCTCTTATTCATTCTATCTTTTATTTTCTCCCCTTATTATGTTATCCCTTGGAAGAACCCTAGGGTGAGGGTTTTGTTACATCCAGTATATAATGTAGGAAACCTATAAGTGGGGGAGAATTTTAGATTAAAATTTTAAATAATAATTTATCAATCCTAAAAATTTATGTTCACCAGATTTAATAAATACCAATCAACTAAAACATCAGTGTAAAAATTATGTATACACTTTAAAAATAAATTGTATTAGATATGTTAAGAACTACGAAAATAATTTTTTCAAAAACATATAATAGTTTTAAAAATATTATTTAATAATAAATAATTGAAAAATTAAACACATAGGTAGTTCAAAAATGAATATTGTATAATTTGAAAAAAAAATTACATGGAATATCTGTTTTTTAAGAATATTGAAGTGTGAATTGGAAACCCAACTCACACTTCCCATAAATTCATTAAAAACGAACAATTATTACATGAGGTGAAAAGAATTTGAACCAACAAGAGATTAAATGAGACTGAAACATACCCAATATGAAGTAGGTGTGCACATTAACAAAAGTAGAATAATATGACAACCCCTCAAAAAAATATTTCCATTCTGATGAAGTCCACATATGAAGTAGATATACATCATAGGCGGAAAGTAATTCATAAGGATTTGATGCAATCCATAAAATAAATTCTATATAAATATTATTGTCTTCAAGAACAACAACTATGAAGAACACTTCTTTAGTGCCACAAGAATTGAATAGATCCCTAGGGGAGATCAAAACCAAAAAGGCAGTGATGAACATACGTCGATGGCCTCAATGAGAAAGGATGCACTTCATCATGACTAATTTGAAATCTACTAATTCACCAAAGAATTTGAAACAATACAAATTTAGTAAAAAGAATATCAATATAGGAAGAAAGTCACCACCATGGATAATCAACATCACTGAAAATCATATAAGGAATTGCATAGCATGTACTAAAGCACCACACAGAACAAAGTCTGAGGGAAAACCATCAGAGTAATTTCCATGAAATATCATTAAAATTGAAATTTGGATCTTTCTTAAACTCCTCTAAAACCATGATAAACATTCTCTTTCAGAGGTCAAAATATGTATCAGTAGTCATTTCACCATTTCTGTACTTTCAAACTGTAGTTGTGTCATTCACTTCCATCCAATAATCAAGCTCATTTGAAAAGTACAATTTCAATTCTATTTGGTAAGAATATCTAAAATCGGGATCATTCTCATCATCCTCACTGGAGGAAGTTTCTAAATCAGTTGACTTATATGAGTCATAAGATTCAAAAAACTTTTCATAAGGCATGGGTTGTGGTGGTATAATGTTATTTTCTGTCATATTGGAAGATAGGGATCATGTGACAATTTTTCTCTCATATTTATACCGATCCATTCTTTTACAGGTTTTTGAAGCACTCATAGTAACAAAACCATATGATTTAACCATTAATTTCTTTCCATTTATATCCCTTGATTGGGAGAATTCTTTCTCAAGTTGAAAAGATTTCTCTATTTCTTCTTTAATAGGCTCTTCCAAGTCATATTGAACCTCCTCTTTCTCCTTATGATCACAATTTTTGGTCTCTAAAATAGGAGGATCAGTTCTAAGAGTCAAAACATTAAGTTCCTTAGGGTTTTGTTCAATTATCATAACTCCAACAAATAAGAGAATCTGAGAGGTTAAAGTACCCAAAAGATTAATATTTTCATTATTATCCGTAGTTTTTCATGCTGGAATATTTTTTTAGGCTTCCTTTATTACCCAAACTAATTTGAAAAGGGGAGAGAGTGTGAAACTGTCATTTGATCTCTGTAGTCTCCAATAAGTTTTTTAATTCAAGATCATTTTGTACATTAGTTAGGAACATTCTCAAATACTAAATCATGGATAAAGCCATTAGAACCATTTTGAATCCAGAATCGAGAGCGTATCTCTTGTGATATGTCAATTTTAGTGCATAAACGAGCTACTGATGGTAGGGATAAGTTAATAGTGGAAGATTAAAGTTTAATAGGATTAAAAAATAAAATATCTACAGAAACGAGAGATTTATTCTAGAAAAGATTCAGTGGGAGTCCCAAGAATCAAAACCATAATGGGATAGTAAATGGTTCTGAGTCAATACAGAAATTTGGTGCCAATTTTATGACATTCCTGAAATAGCCACCGATGGACTAGGATCTTCTTGTCCAAAGCCTATAATAATTATTTTAAGAGAAAAATAGGAATTGAACATAAAATGAGTTCATCAAGACAATATGGAAATTCTAAAACCCTATGTTTTCTATGGTTTTGTGAAGAAAAACTTTGGAGGGTCTCTACTTATTGAATTTTCCAACCAACACTAAGTAATGATTTGAAGAAAGTAGTTGTAGCTCTTCATCCGAGAAATCAATCACTGATAGACCTTGATGTCGGTACTTATTTGGTTCAATACACTCCATGGCCTTTGATTCAATTAGGGAAAATCTATCCATGACTACATTTGAGAAAGATTTGGCATTAGGGTTCCCTTTCTGTTCATTCAAACTGATATTATGGTTTTATCTCCATTCGCCTAAGGTCGGATACTCCTACGCAACCCACGATTCCATACTTACATCAAATTGAACACATCACAATTCATGGAATATCACTTAACAAAATTAATACTCAATTAAAGTATATTATAAAACCAGGAATTTAAATCAATGTGTCATGTAGATCATTATATGAGATCAATGGGATCCATGTTATTAAACCTTTTTAAGGTATCATAAATTTTATGACTATTAGATTGTATGTATTCTTATCCCTGTAATCCATTGACTTAACTTGTTGATAGTTATAGTATTCTAACCCACAACACTCTTTCCTCCAAACCCTAGAAGTCGTCGATCATGCAAGATTAGTAAATCCTCTTTTGTGTTATCCCTAAATCCCTCGACCACACTTGATCGATAAAAAAAGAATTACAAAGAAGTAATACATGAATTTTAGAAAATCCTCATTAGACATAGATCATAGTAAAATCAATAAGAAAGAAAAGTTATTACACTGATCGAAATCACTTTGGGAAATAAAAAATTACATGACTTCTGAATAATCATAAAGTTTTAGATTTCATTATTACTCTTTCATTCTTCCTTCTAACACTCAATGTTTCATATCTATTAATATATTATATTTTGACAAACATTAATGGTTGAATTTCTATAATCTCAATGTTAAGTGTAAAAAAATATGTAGAAACATCCCAATAATTTTATGATCTTAGTGTTTTTCTTTATCTATTGATGAGTTAATCAAGATCCATTATAGTACTCTGAATTTGATGGTGGTAATCTATCAGTAATGTTTATAATACTATATTTTTAGACACCTTATTAATATGTCTAATTTATTATTTGCTAAAAAATTATTATAGATGAGAAATAAAATTAAAAAAAAAGTTAAGGTTAAATCTAGTTCATGGGACATGCATTAGGATTTACAAAATAATTAAAGGAACATAATCATTGAATAAATAATATCCCATTATAAAAAGAACAAAAAATGTAAGAAAAATTTAATTGTTTTACTGAATTTTAAAATAAGAATTCTTTTGAAATAAATTTGAGTCTAAAAATTCAATAAGATGAAATAATTCTTCCATTAAAAAATAAGTAACATATATAATTTTAATGAAAATACATTTAATCATTTAGAAAAAAATTACATTCTTAATTTTTTATAAATTTATCCCCCATTGAGATTTTAAAAACAAAACGGATATGAAAATAAAAAAATATAAGAGAAAATATAAAATGGTTATAAATCATTAAAAATAAGTACAACAAGAAATTACAAATTTAATTCTATTAATAATTGTTTGATAATATTTTTTGGTTACATTTTATTCTTCTCTAGGTCATAAAATATTCAAGAAAAAATGCTTAAACTCTGTCAATTTTATAATTTTTTTACAATGATTCAATTAATGACCATGCTTTTCTATCTGACCGGATATTGTATAATGAGTTCATATATAAAACATCATATTCTACACTAGGATTTTTAACACTATCATAAATTTCTTCGTAATAGTAAAAATATTTCTACTCTATCCTTCATTTAACATCACCTTCATCACCATTACTCTATAACAGTGCTTCAATGGCATCTAAAGATCAAAATTTGTTATAAAAAAATAATTTTTATCTTCACAAATAGAATTTTGAGTTTCTTCTTATAATATCTCTTAAAATTACTTTCATTAAAATCCATTTTAGAAATAATAAAGGATAAGAAATATATAAAATATTATGTGACTAAAAAGATTAAGATCTAAGTCCTTATATTTGAATTTAGTATTTCTATCATCCATGAAAATATTTATTTTATTAATTTCCTGAAATTATCCTATGGAAAATTTTGGACAAAAAATATATAATACAAATTATTTTAAGAATTTAAGATATTTTTTTATATAAAAATATTGGTTTCCTTAAAAAAATTTGTTACAATGGTTACTCTCGTTATAAAATTAAATAAGAATATAATAAATAGTTCGTTCTCAGAGTTCAAAACATCCACCCTTTGATAAATAATAAAAGGATGGGAAGAAAAAATTAGGAAAATCCATGGTTGTAAAATTTAAATATCTTTGAATTTGTCTTCTAATAAAAATGAATTATTATTTTATTTTATGGATGAATCAAGGAAATGATTAGCTAGAATTATTGAAAATTCAGATAAATGAAAAGTGAAACTGATGGAATATTTCTATATAGATGAAACATATAAAAATTTGTTAAAGATATACATGATATATGCAGAAAAAATGGCATCCCTATAAATTTAGTGTGTTTCTATTGTTATATTATATATTTATTAATATGTTAATTGAATATCACTTTATTTTGACCATTTACAACTTTTATTTAATGAATTAAAATCAATAAAAATATAAAGGTTTTGTAAAAATATCAATAATATTATTTTTAGTTCTAATGATGTCATGAATTATATCTATTTGTTTAGTATTATCTATATGAAAATGGTATCTTACATCTATTTTTTCACATGTGTGATGTTAAAGGAATTTATAATAATATATGATATTATTATTATCACAATGTGTTGGATTTCAAGGGAAACTCAAACTGAAATCTATTAGTTTGTGTTGCGACCAAAAGACATGAGAATAATAATTTAAGGTTTCTATATATTCAGATTCCATAGTGGAAGGTGCTACATAATTTTGTCTATTTCAAGACCATGATACTAAGGTCTCTCTTATGAATTTAAATATTATGGAATTACTTTTTATCTCTTGTTTTAAACCTCCAATGTCAGTATCTAAGTAACAATTATGAAAAAAATAATTTCTCCGAAGATTAAAATAAACTAATATATGATGAAACTTTTATGTAATGAAAAATATGTTTTACCACTTTTGAATGTGAATCCTTTAGATTATATTGAAACCACATAAATAAACATGATAAAAAATAATGTATAGTTTTATAAATATAAGATATAATAAAATTTTGATCATGATTCAATACATTTAATAATGATCAATTTACCATATTAATCAAGATCAAGTTTGATAAAAGTATCTACCATGGTAATTATACTCAATGAATTTTCAAGAGCAAAATGTTTTGGTAATTTTTTGATATATTTATGTTGAGTTAGAAAATTTCTTTTTTATTTTTAAAAAATTTAAATATCAAATAAAAAATTGAGTTGACCTATTTTTATTATTTCAAACTCATTTTTATAAGTTTATAAGAACTAGTTAATGTATATTTTTGACTTAAACCAAATATAATGTCACTGAAAAATTGGGAAATGATGGTGTCTTTAAAAATAGCATAATAAGGGGTGAATGATAATTTTATTTACCATAATTATTTTCAAGTAAAAATATAGTTATTCTATTATATGAATATCATGATTCCAATTATTTCCATTATGTTTTTTTTTATTTTCAAATACATTTTTTGAAAATTTAGTGTCTTAAAATTCAATAAATCCTTTGACAAAAACTTCCTCTTGAATATTTCCATTTATAAAGTGACTTTTATCGTCAATTTTAAATAAATTAAATTTCATATATGATGTAATGGATATTATAATTCATATTCATTATAATATTCTTAATAGTGAAAATGTTTCAGAATATTATATAGCATACTCTTTACAATAACCCTTAGAAACAAGTCTTTATTTTTTTTCTAGAAATAGATCATTTTTAATAACACTTTTAAAAAAAACACATTTACCCCAATTATTGTTATATATTTATTTCATTCAACTAATGTAAAAACTTGAATCCTTTAAAATTTATTAAAACATACTTGTATAAGCCTTATCGAAATTTCATCATAGAAATCGTCATCAACATTTTAGGATTGAGTTATTATAATAATGTGTGATTCCCACATTGACTTCTCAAGTAACTTCAAGTTTAAACTAGATGACTTACATAACCACTAATTTAATCTCAAATAATATTATTTAAAATTAACTAGTTATTAAGTAATGTGTAATTTTGGTCATCAACTAATAGATATACATATTCCATTAAAGTTAATTTTGGGTATGTATATTTTAATGGTCTATCTACTAGAGGATTTAATATTAGTATTTGTGAATAAAATTATGGAAAATTGATAAGATCATTTTCTAAAACATCATCTAGAGGAGTCACATTAATATATATTTTTAAAATAAAATAAGTAGATTCATTAAACATTATATGAACCATTTTATCCGTAATTGTTTTTCTTTTTTCTAAAAACTATATAGGCATTACTAGTTTTATAATAAAAAATAAATATTCCTTCATCATATTTAAAGTAAAATTTATGTAATTGATCTTTATTATTCTGTATATATAAGTTAAACCAAAATTATCTGGAGGAAGCATTTTTTTGTGTTTCTTAATTCTATAACTCATAAAGAGTTTTATTATGGAAAATTTAAATAATTGTTTTATAATATTGAAGAAACTCACATCCTTAGATGAAAAATGTAACGAAATTGAAAACTTACATTACAAAATTAGAGTGATTTCTTAAATAATTTTGTTTCATCATTCAACAAACACTTTTTTATGTGGTGTTATGGGTGATTAAAAATTATGTGTAGTAATTTTTTAATATAAATTTTTTCAAAATTTGAATTTACAAACTCACCACCATGACCTCTAAGGATGGTAATAAAAGGTAAAATTTCTCATTTTTAATACAATAATGAAAAAATTCAAACTTATTGTGTGATTTTAATTTTTCCTAAGAAATAATAGCCAATGAAATCTCATGTAATCATCGACTAGGATATAAATATATTTTCTTCATCAAACACTTCATGATTTTATAGGAGTAAATAAATCCATGGGTTCTAACTATAAAGCATCAAAAGTTGACACTTCGCTTTTATATTTAAAAATAGATTTTTTCTTACCAAATTGAAAAGGATCACAAACTCTAGTTGAATTTAACTTTTATTATAGTATATCCATATCATCTCCTTCAAAATAATATTTTTATAAACTATAAAAGTTATAATAAACTAATATTATTTTCCACAACCAAGATAAATCATCTATTTCAAATAAACATTGATAATTCAGTTTATATAAGCCTTTCAGGTCAATGGTGTATATATTCTTATGCATATCATCAAAGATAACGAATGTACTTTATAAACTTTGAATAATATATTTATTAATCATAGAGTTTTCAAAATAAACCTCAAATCATAATTGACTAATTCTTATATGTTTTTTATTAAGACCTAAAACATATAAAACAGTTTAAATTAATGTTCTCCTAAGAAAAGATACATCTCCAATTCTGATGATTTCTCTATCTAATTGGTATCTGAATGTTACTCACCCTTCATTAAAGTTTTTAAAATTCTAGAAGCTATAATTATCACATCCTAAGTGTTGAGACCAACCAATATCTATATACATATTTTTCACCTATAGGTATATAGCCAATTTTTTTAAAAATGGTACGACTATATTCTTTATACCGAGAATTTCTAGGTTTTAGTCAAGTTAGAAAATAAAATTTTAAGAATCCACATTTTTTCAACTCTTCTATGTTGAAATGATACTAATTATTTTGAAATAAAATATTTATGAAAACCCAAATATTAAACTCAATTTAAATAATATTATTTATTCTATTGAACATGCCTATGATTGTTATTATAATAGGGTACACATTTAGTTTAAATAAATTTTATTGGGAATGAGATTTATTGGATGTAAACCCTATCCCACTTTAACTTATAAAAATATATAATTTTTATACATTTTTTAAAAAATTGGTTTTTAATAATTAATAGTTGATATAATATTCTTTAGGCTAATCACATCATATTTTAGTTGAACAACCAATTTCTGATTGACAAGGTTATTATAAAAAATTCTCAATTAGCTGAATTCACACTAGAATTAGTTTTTATGTCTAATTAAGTTAATGTTTTTAAAATTTTTGGGTTAATTTTGAAATTATTTTATTTTCTTTAATATGTTTTCTTCATAAAAATCATAGTTATTCATTGAATTATAATTTTCTTTTTCCATGAGAGTTACATATCTAGCCATTTTCGATGATGAAGGTACATATTCATCTACTTTTGATTTATTTACACATTAATTATATAGTGAATTTTATTTTTCATTATCTGATTAAGTTGAACTATCATCCTATTAATTATAACAAAATTTATAATCTAGAGATTTTTTTTGAGATTCAGTGGATACCTAATACATATATCACTTTTCATTCATTAGAATGTTCAAATAGTGTCTAACTATTTTCTAACAATCATTTAAACTTTTTTAAAATGAACTATTAGAGTTTGTGTCAAAATTAATTTAATTCCACTTTCTTATATATTTTAATATATTTTTCCAATTATATTAGATTTTTTATTTTCTATACATATTTTTCAAATTAGGACAAGTTTTCATAATATAACCTCTATTATTACATTTATAGAAAATCAAATATAATGTTTCCTTCTTATCATGTATTTATTTTTTTATTTCTGATTTATATTCAAAAAAATCATACGACATACCAATTTTTTCATTCTTCTTATTATTTGATAATGTTCATTATCACAGTCATATAAAGTATTTTGAATTGAGTGTTTGAAATTATTCTTTGAGATAAGATAACTAGAAGAATTAATAAAATAAGTAAAAGCATCAAAATTTTGATTAATAAAAATATATAAAAACTACACACTATTCATCCCCTTTTCTTCCCCAACATCTCTCATTAATCTACTTTCATGTTTCATTAATGTACAAATTATTTCACTAAGACTTAACTTTGAAAGTGTCTAGTATCATTGATGGATGTCCTCATTGAATCCCACTATTTTAATATAATATAAATCAAATTTTTTATAAGATGGAATTCATATAATTTTTTCTCACCCATTTATTTTAAACCTTTTACAATTGTCATAAGTAATTAATGCATTTGAGTTGTTATTTCACAAGGAAAAAATAAAATTCTTGACAATCTGCTCTCAATATATCTTTTTGAGTTTCCAAACATGGGTTCTTCTGAAATTATTAGTGTATATATTCTTATAAATATTTTAATATATTTCAAAAGATGATATTTGGAAATAAATTTTCTCAGTTTTACAATATAAAAATGTATTCCAAAATTTATGACTTACACAATATTTCAACTTTTCACCTTGATAAAAGTGTAAATTTATTTCTGTAGAATTGTATAAGTTCCAATCATCATAATAATATTATCAACTCCATTTTTTATGATATAATAACTAAAATGATCATTCCATTAATCATAAAAAACACCTTCAAAATTAGGTGGTTTTGTAGGATTTAAATTTTAAATTATTCTTACCAGAAACCTTCCATTAAAGAAATATTTCCTATACCAAAAATGTTAGTATAAAGAAAATGAAATGAAATTATGATAATCTAAATGGGATAAGAAATATTTTCATAAAAAATCATATACATTCTTCAAAAACAATTTTTTTAACATATATTTGAAAAAAACATACAAATCTAATAGAATTGAGCTTCGATACCAAATGTTGGCATCATATATAAATCTGAAAGAATCTCAATTTTATAACTTTATGGGGACTAACTATGATACAAAATGTTTTCCCAAGGATATAATACAATAAAATCTACAAAAATTGGTAAATTCTTGTTCAAAAAATTAAATAATAAATTTTTAGTCGACATGTTTTAAGGTAATTTGATTTAAAAAATACCAATCAATTCAAAAATCGGAGCAACAAAAGTTTATATAGTGGGAATATACACTACATGAGATATAGTATGTATAGTGGAAATAATTTTATCAAAAACATAAATAATTTTGGAAAAATTTAAAATAATGAGTGGATATTGAAAATTTAAACTAAATAGTAACTCAAAAATAAATACAGTAGATGTTTAAAAAAATACATAGAGATTCATTTCATAAATTGAATACTCATTTAAAAGGATATTATAATACCAAAATTTTAAACAAAATCTTTAGGTGGATATTTAGAATGAATCCATTTTATCCACAAAATTAAAGAGGCCATAAGGTATCCTCAATTTTAAACCTATCAGAAGGTATGTATTCATATCCTTAAAATCCACCAAATTAACATATTGGTAGGTATATTGTTCTATCCTAAAACAATATATCTTCTAAGCCCAAAAATTTATTGATCATATAGGATTATAAAATCTTATATTTTATTATCCTCAGAATCCCTCAAGCATACTGGATCGTTAAAACAAAAATGAGAATGGAAAAAACAATATCTGTAAAAAAAAGCTTCACAAGACATATCACTTTTTAAAAAATTATGAATATAAAAATTTATTACACTGATCAAAATCACTCTTATAAATAAGAAATAAAACTACATAAAACATACAAACCCTTTTAGAAGGATTTATTAGTCTTTGATCCATTACTATGATGCTCAATTTCGTGGATCTATTTGTAGATGGTGCACTAAACAAACATAATGGCTGAACTCTATGAATCATGGATTTGGTTTTCAAACGATAGATAGAATATTCACTATCAAATGATGATCTCAATTTTTTCCACTAAGGAGTTAATCCAACACTAGTATAGTGACTTGAATCTGGTGAATGTAATCTATCATGAACGATCAAACTTTGGGATATTATCTAATCTTATTAACCCCATTGATTTTTATTTTTCTATAAATTCATTCTATATAAATAAGAAAATTAATATAGTGTTTAGGGTAAATCAATTTCATGTAAGGTTTATTGTGATTTAAAAAACAAAGAAAGAATTTTAGTCTTTGACTCAAAATTTTTGGTTTTGTGCCCTTTGATTCATTATGTTTAGGGTGTGTGATTAGTCTTCCTTGTTGTGTTCGACTACTATTCAATATTTTGGATCACTCACCTTGGATTTGAGGTAGGTTTCCCATTGTACTCAGCCGTTAAGTATCATATCCATAATTTTATTTTGATTAAACTAGTGTATTGATGTCAAATGGTAGCTTTAGATGTGTTTGAAGTATATTTAAAAGAAAATTAAATTTTTATACTTGATTTTATTTAAAATATAAGGGTTTTCCCTTAATTTTAAACTTTAAAAGTATATTTCATTAAAAAAATAATTTTTTGGCCTAGAACCTCTTTTTTAATGGGGAAAAGGACATAAATTTTATTGGGTAGAGGATACCCATTACATGGAATTTAGGCCCAATGTGTAACGCCCCTAACCCAAATATCATGAAGCTAGTTCCTTACTTTATTAAATTGTCATAAGATACCAAAGATCACATCCAAAAGGACTGAATAGTTTAGTATTCTTTGTAGAGAAGATACATATTTTAAATTCAAATTACATTTTAAATATAAAATACACAAAGTATTTCTTTGAGAAAACCCTTATTATCCTAGAGTAACCCTCCATATCTATTCTAATAGACATCATGGAATCTAGGGTAAAAATAAAACATAAAAAAGATGTTATATCAAACTCTCAATAACGGTAAATAACAACTGAAGATAACTTGAATTAATAATGAATAATAAATATGTAAATAATAAAAGATGATCTAATAATTCCATATAAATAATCACATGAGGTTAAAACATGACCATGTATTTTATAACTTACAAAATAGTCACATAGAATAATAATAATTATGGAATTCATAATGTTGGACATCTTCACTCTCAAGATATATCCTCAAGATAAAACTGTCAAGATCTATCCTCAAGACTGTTCAAGTCTTTTGGGAGAATCTTGTCTGATTTGTGTCAAGATCTATACTAATGAAAATTTTAAACTACATGGAAAATCTGCTAAGTTTTTAGCTCCCACTTATTTAATCTCAATATATTGTTGATTCATTGAGGGTATTTCATTAACTAATCCCCAACCCATGTATTTTATGTCCAAATCATTCTTTATATATCAAATAATCAATTTAAAAGATACTTTTAAATCAAAGTGTCTTATAACACTTTGAAATATTTTAATTATAAGACCCATAAATATAAATAGGTACTAAATTAAACACTGAATACCATGAATAAAAATAGTTTCATGTTATGTTATATCAAATGGTAAGTACACCGGAAAAAATAAATATGTGGTGAATGAGGCAAATCTCTCATAAATAAAAGGGAGATGAGAAAAACCCTTCCCTCATGATTTACCTTATGTGAATGTGCTTATACATCCTGTATAATGGTTTAAATAATTTTAATAATTTATATGATGACCATTTTAATATTTATCATATTATATCATATTATATCATTTTATTACTCATTTATTAAGGTAAATTCATTATTATCCATGTTTCGTGTGTTAACAACTTTATTTCCATATGCATGATTTGTCAAAAATGTCACATTTATTTTACATATGATATAGAAAAAACATATAAATAATTATATTAATGTTATAACTATCATTTTTAATCATAAATTAAATTTTTAAAGACATTCTTGAATGTTGGATATCGAAAATGAACCGCATCGCGGTGTGTAGATAGTAGACTGTACGTATGCATGAGCAACGATATCATTCCTTTAATGGGTGAATGGATAATAAAGTGTATGGTATATTAATTTTTCTAGAAAATATATCATGTAATATTTATTATATATATACATTATTACCATCATTATACACATTCATGTAAAGTGGTGATGAAAAACAGATTACACCATGATGTGGAGACAGTAAGCCATATATATCCACACATGATGAATTTTTAGGATGGATAAATGGTGGAATATGGTTGTCCTATAATCATAATAACATCTCATAATATATATGATATCATATTTATTACTTTATAATGGAAACAACATATCAAGAGGAAGTTGAAGAAGAAAAAAACATGAAAGAGTTGATAAAGACATTTATCTCTTCTTTAGCAAACTTTCTTTAATCTATTCTTAGACATATAGGGTAGGTATTTTTGGAAGAAATAGATCCTTTAGAACATAAGTAAATATGTTTATAAGATAAATTGTTAAGCTTTGGTTTAGATATATGGCTCAAATTTGTGTGAGGAAGTGAGGGAGGAGGTGCCCTTTATAATTTAGGTGAGGGCCACTTTCAAAAATCCTCAAAATATTAAAATATAATAAATCTATAATAGATATAAATACTTCTCAATAGCCTATAAATATGTATTTTATTAAATTTTAGACATCATCTTGTCACCTTTGTGATTATGTAACAATTGTTTTATTATTTTTAAATAATTTAATAAAATATTAATTCACTAAAATATAATTATTATCAAATTTGATACTATTCATTTAATTTGACTTCAAATACGTATAAAAAAGTGCATTACAAATATAATGCATTAAAAAATATATAATTTATCATATAGATCTATAAATAATTTTATAGATTAAATCATCTCAAACATATAAAAATTAATACTTTTAAAATTAATTATTTTATTTTCATGTTAATTAAATAAATACTATATTAGAGTTGTTGAAAAATATAAGGTAATTATATAATTTAATAAAAATAAAAATAAATTTATATAATGAAATAAATTTTATTAATATCATAATAGACATTTTAGTTTGTAAATATCTTGATTTTTTCTTAATATAGAGACATAAAATGTATTAATTATAAAGAGAGGGAAATTTTGTAACTATCTTTGGTCTAAATAATTTATAAGTTATTATCAAAGAAATGTGTCCATTAAACAACTACATTTAAATATTAAGATTATAAGGGTCAAATCCACTTTATGCAATAATTGTTAGACAAGTTTAGGTCATATTCATTCCATTATCTTTTGGTTTTAACCCTTATTTAAACCCTCCAACTCTTATTGTGACAACATGTGTATTCACTCTTTGAAGGTTAATATATTTACTCCAAAATATAAAACAAATTATAAATGTGTCATGTAAGAAATTTTTAACCTTACCTAAAAAATATGGAAGACATTTAGATTTTAATGAATTTTATTTCATTAAAATAAAATATTATTTTTTTATTATATAATTAATGTCAATTTTTACGCTATTCATTACATGACTTTAAAAAATATCAATACACAATATAACATCACAAAAAATTAATACATCCCTAATATGTATAGTTCATATGTAAAATTCATTTATGAAACTAATTATTTCAAATAATTTTTTTTATATTTTTAATAACATTTATTTGATATATCCTTTAATTAAACAATTATTGCATCATCATTATGCAAGTCTTTAATTCAATTAATTATTCCATAAAAATTATTAATAAATTATCCAATTAGAGATAAAAAAAATATATTTCAAATTAATATTTATAGTTGAAGATATCTTCTGAAAAACCACATATTAAAAATGTAATACTTATTAAAAACCTGAGTATGATATACTAGACTTTACTAAAAATAAAAACCTGTAACAGGATTAAAGACATACAAGTGGCTCCAAAAGCTCATAAAATCATCCCCATAATTTTTTTGGATGAAAATAACTCATACAATAAAATTAAGATATGTTTTAGGTTAATTTTATAATATTTATAATATTATTTTAACATTTAATCGCTTGATTTACCCTTAACCGTGGTAATTTAAAAAAATGATAAATTTACTATTCATATTATCCAAAAATAAAATGGTATTATTTAATAAATTTAAAACATCTGATTCAAAATATGGAATCCATCTTTAAAAATTGAAAACACATAATTGGAAAAAAATAATAATTTAATGTTAACCATGTTGATAGAATGAGAAAATGAGTTTTTAAAGAGAAAACATTTAAATGATTGAAATGATTTTATATCCAAATTAGAATTGAAATTGATTGAAATGAACTAAAATAGATTAAATTATATGATTATTATATAATTATAATTTAAAACAAATAATAATTATAATTTAACAATATAAATTATTTAGATGTAAAAAATCAAATTTCAATTAAAATACAATATTTTATCACTATTCGTCAAAACATGAAATTTATTATAAAAATAAAAACAATTCAACCAAAGTATATTTTTATATTAAACATTAAAATAAGATGATTATTTTTTGAAATAAATTTTAGAAGAGGACAAAAAAACTATTTCAAAAAATTGCACCATTAAAGAGAAACTTCATTTTGAAAAATATAGCTTTTATGGATAAAATTAGATTTATTATTACCTTATTCCTAATATATCTCATTGGATGAATGTAAAAAAATTTGCTTAATAATATAATCTATAAATTTATAATTATGTTAATATTATTCATCCCCTCCAATTTAACTGCTAGGTTATAGTGGCTGTGTTAAAATAATGATATTTAATTGTATATCATTGTTCATTTAAGTTTAGTGTTGTGTGAAGAATAAGATATCAGAGAAATTAGATTTATTTAGAAAGAGACGTATCATAATGTATTTTGGGGTTACACAGGGGTCATTAAATCCCATTGTAGTATGGATTGTAGGCCCTGAACCATAGGTTTATTTCATCATGGCCCAAGGCCAATTCATTATGGCATCAAGGCCGGTGTGGAATGGAACCCCAAATTATAGGCCCAAAGTTCCATTTTTGGGTCTAAAGGCCCCTCCATGGAATAGTATTTCTATAGTACTCAGGATACTATAGTACCATAACTTCTATGATACCTACTATAATACATGTTGTCATTATAGTGTCTCAATTGCTCAAGTTCTACCGATTCTATAATACTGCAACAGTGCAGCTACAGTATCCTATTCCAAATATATTTTGAACCACCAACCTTTGATGTAGTATTTTGGGGTGCTTAACACTTATCCAAACACCAATTGATTAATGAAATTCGTGAATATCATTTTTGGATAAATTTTGATATTTCAAATGTTGTTCTGTTTTAAAATGGGGTTTAAAATTTTCTATTGAATTTTAAATGGTTTTTTGGACCTTTGAAAGAGTATTTTAAGATATTTAGAATATTTTAGAAAATTTCAAATTATTGGATACTGGTTTTAAGATTTATTTTTTGGTTTGATTGAAAATAATGATTATGAGGCCTAGTTAGAACTTCATAAATAGAACATTCATGAATAAAACCCACCCATCAGACACACCCTTTCTTTGTTTATTTTAAAATAATGAAATAGTCATCAGTATAGAACATATTTGGTATGGTCATATACTTTATGAATAAAATATTTTTCTATGAGGGTTTCTTCAGGGTGATGCCTTGTTTATGAGTCCAGTTTTGTGTAGATATATATATAAATATAATTGTGTTTATATCCATACAATTGATTGTTTCATTTGGAATTATTTGACCTCTGTTTTATATATATATATATATCAATTTAACCAAGTGTATATAGAGTAAATTCTGATAACACATGTTACACTTGATTAAGATTTAATTTTGGTTAATGAACCTTAGTATAGATACACACTTCTTGGGAAATTTTTCCCTTAGTTTTTTCAATTATGGTATGATCATGCAATAGGGTAAGATTTCATTAGATGGATCATTATTTAGTATGTTCTAGACTTTACACCAAGCTCCCAATTAATCTCAGGATCATTATTGAAACACCTTGAGATTCTATGAGAGAGATTATTTTTAATTTCATTGATCTCTTTTGTTGTAAACTACACCAAGATTAGTTTTAGTTATACGCAACACCAAATTAGCTTGCAGTATATGCAACACTGTTTCTGGCATGTGTCACATAGAATTTCAAGTACTTTTGATAGAATTCATTTCACACAATAATGAACATATAATAATGGTGTTTATATTATTTTATATGTAACACCAAAGGAATATTTCACTAAACATAACACTGACTTGTCTTTCGTTACACGCAAGAGAGACCTTCCTCAATTGCTTGCATTGTATGCAATACCGAGTTTCACTAAACAATTATGTATTATTAAAATATTATTATTTAATGGGATATAAACTAGGCGTTATGAATAACATTAACCAAATTTTGAATTTTCTATAACATTAAAATTCATCTTATGAATTTTCAAGAACATGATATAAGAACAAATTTAAATTTTCAGATAAAAGATATATTTTTCAAAAAATAAAGTTTGGCCGCCTTTTGATGGCACACCCATTTTAAATCTAGTTTTCAACAATTTTTTATGTCATATTTAACAAAATAAACATCTTATTTGGAAGTGGGATATCAAAATTTACTTTGGTTGAATTTTTAGTGTTTTTTCTGATAAAATTCATATTTTAATGAATAGTAAGAAAATACTGCATTTTAATTCAAAACTTCACATTCATCTAATTTATTTATATAGTCAAATTATCTTTTTAATTATATTCATGTGTAATTGGACTATGTTTTTATCATTTAATCCAATTTCTATCATTGGAAGTAATTTCACATTTAAATTTCATATAAACACATTTCAATCTTTTCATAGATTTTACTTCTTAGAAAACTGTTTTCTGGTTTTAACAAGGGGAATTAATTTTAAATTATTTTATTTCAATTCTGTGTTTTGAATTTAGAAAAATGGATTACATATTTATAATCACAATGTCAAAATTATGTAACTAGTTATTTTATTTTTTTCAAAATAGGAATTGTAGCTACGTTAATTTTTTATTTACTACAGTTAAAGATAAATAAGGTAAATTGGTGTACCAAGTAATATGATAAGGATAATAAATTTATCCTAAAACCATAAAAATACCATTTTATGAATAAAATCATACGCATAATGTCTGGTTCGAAACATAGTCATTTAATGTCCACTTGACAATGAAGACGACGTAGATATTAATAAAACCAATGAAAGTGACCAAATGTCAAACTCGCATATCTTATAAGTATAATAATATTAATATAAAGATAAGAAGGTGATATCTTCAAAAATAAATATTCCATGGAAATATATAATAATTAAATACATCATAATAATTTATTAATTATTTTTTGGAAATAAGTAATTACCTTAATGTCTTATTCATTGATGATGTAATAATTAATTAATTGATGAAAAATCAATGAAACAATTTTTATTAAAATAATAATAAGTTTAAAAATGTCCAAACACATGACAGAATATTATATTTTTAGTATATCTCGACCATAATCATCCAGTGTTCAATCTAGAGACCATTTAGAGTCTTATAGAATATATTATGATCTTTATATTATTTAATTTAAAGTAATGTTAAAGTTTTCACATTCATACTTAAATAAGTATAACATTTTTAATGTTTGATTTTGTAGTAGATAAATTATACTACATATATTATCGTGAAATATATTAACTTTATATTTATTATATTATATTATTTTTAATTTTTACTCAATATATAGGTATATAAATAATTATCCAAAATAATTGTATTAATTATTTTATTATTGGAGTTATCAAATAAATGTTATTAAAAATCTTAAAAAAATATTTTTTTATAATTAATATGTCCAATTAATTTTTTTAGATACCAATATCCTCATGGAAATATAATAAAATAGTTGGTTCAAAGTTAAATTGTTATCTATATATTTTTAAAAATTATTAAATTAAAGAGTTTTAAAATTCCCTCTATTGATTATTCATCAAAATAGTGTTTTATTAAATTATTTAAAATTATAATTTTTTTATAAAATATATATTAATTATAATACGGTCTAAATTATATATTTATGATCAAACTGACATAAAATAAGTGAATATTTTAACCTTTTAATATTTAAATATATGTTACCCTATATGAAATGAAATAGAATAACCAAGTATTAAATTGAAAAGATACGGTTTTAAGGGACATATAAACTTGTCTTAAATTTATTTTTTTAAGAAATTATAATTTTATATCATCTCATATTCTAAATTAGTATGTTTTTGAGGTTTTTTAGCTGGGTTTTATTTTATTGAAAATTAATATTTTTGGGGATTCCAAAATTTCCCATCGCCTCAATTATAAAAGTGAACCTTCTCCCTCATTTATCCAAAACTCATTAATCATTAGAGTTAGTCCATACCCTTACAATTTCTCTTATAAACTTATATAGTTACATTTTATATGTTATTTTCTTCTCAAAAGATGAACTCTTGATCCATTAAGAGGATATCTAAAGAGTTCACGTCAAAGAAGAGGTAATATCCTCTACTGATACTTTAATATTTCATTCTAATAATACTTCTACATCATGTGTTTTTTTAAAATATAATAATAACTCCAGTATAAATTATATACATACATGTTATTATAATTATGAATAAACCAAATTCAACATTCTATCCATCCTAATAAAGATAGATTCACCATGCATGCATGTGTATGGCTTACCGTTTCCACGTCATGGTGTAACCTGTTATTCACCACCAAATTCATTGGATAGGTATAAAAATGTATTTAATAACTATATATGATTATTATAAAATGTTATTGATTATGAAATATTTTACACCATTAAAATCATTACCATTCAATAATTTTGGGAATGATATCATCGGTCGTGCGTATGTATGACCTACTGGATCCATGATGAAATGTGATTTGTTCTACCTGATAACCACTCAAGCATGATTATATAAATTTAAAGAATGAATAAATATGGTATTTATTATGTTATTATCATTTATAATGATATAAATATAACCTAATAAGAGGAATCATAACTTATTCGACAAAACATGCATGTGACCATAATGAAGTTAATACTTGAATAACATGTAATAATGAATTGTTACAAAAAAATGAAGAATAATATGTCAATATATGATGAAAATTATTCTAGAATAAGTTAATAAAATTATATAAATCACTATACAAGAGGTTCAGACACATAACAATCTTATCAGTTCTAAGGTAAAGGAAAATTCAACAATCTTATTATTTTCTGAGACTGTTTCTACGTATGTATTTACTAGGGTATATTTATCATATAAATCTATGTTTCCTAAATATATAATATTTTTCATATCTATATACTATTTTTAATTTAAATTTTACCCATTGGTGAATTTTTATTAAATGGTACGAAATGAATATATTTTTCATTTTTCATACGAGGTACTTTTTGACTTTACCGACAAGAGTACAAGAAGAATGTTTTTTTAACTTATACAGAATGAATGAATTTTTTACTTATTAATATTTCCTTATGTACACGAAGAATCCTTCACATGATTATAAGTTTATTTTATGCTAAATTATTTTCTTTTATAATTTCATTTCATTTTGAGAAAAGAAAATATTTTTGAAGAAGAATGGATATTTTCCTCAGGAATTAATTTCAAGTGTTTTATCAAAATTATTTTCCATCTAAGATGATGCTCTAAAATAGGGTTATCTTTTTATCCCTATTATTAATTATATTTTATTTTGTTAATGATGGAATGATATTATATGTGGATTATGTTATGATGGAATAATGATTAAGAAAACCATTTTATTTATTTGTTTATGCTGTGATAAATGATTTAAGTTTCTGTGGCGCATGTAAGAATGATTTAATTATGAGATTTGTGGGACCTATATCTCCCTAAAATTCATTGGATAAAGATTTATATCTAATGAGATAAATATTTATGGAACATAAAGTAAATCTGGTTCAGCAATATAGGGTCGGAACAACATGTAAATCGGGTTTAGTAATACATGGCTGGAATGAAAAGTAAACTCGGTTCAGTAAAGCAATTTACCCACAATGATGGTTTTAGCATCAATGCCTTGGATACAATGAGAATAAAATTATGATATTTTTTTCATAACACCTTGTTTTATATCAATGCTATTTCATCATGGTTAATGTTCCTTTATGATTTATGCCTAACGAAAATCCAAGATTTATTTCATGACTCATGATTTTGATATTTAAAATTTATTTTCATGTTTTTATATTATAATGTTAATGGTTTGTTTTATGTTGTAAATGTTTCCCTTACTAAGCATTTGAGATCACATTTTTTTTCTTTTCCCCGGGATATATATAAAGGTTTTAGGTAAGAAAAAGATGGGGAAAATTATTATCGGAGATACTGATGATCTTTCACCAATTTTGAAGATTATGTTCCAAGTTTCCAAATACACTAAATTAATATGGTGTTTGGGAGGATGATTGAGTCATGTATTTTTTATTCTGAAAAAAGAAATGTAATGTCCATGTACATCATGCTTGGGTCTCTACAGTTTGTATCAGAGTAAAGGTTTAGTCAACCTTTGGAAATAAGGATATGAAAAATTTAATGAGATCCTAAGATATATTTATAAGGCATGTCAAGGGATGTCCCTAAGGTTAATAATAACTATAGGTTACAATCCTAGAATTATTATAACAATCATGAATGAACTTGCATTAAACCTATTATTTTAGAGATTAAATGTACTCCCCTTTGATTATGTTTTTTTCTTAATATGGTTTTTCCTCTCACACTATTCTTTTTGGGTTTTAGACAAAGGATGGAACACGATAGAACCATGTAAATTGATCAATAAACTAGGAAAATAATGATATTCCTCCGGAACAACCAAATTTTATGGGATATGGAATGAAAAATCTAATTTCTATACTTACACATGATATGTATCATTTTGGACTTCCAAATGATCAGAGAAGACAACAACATTCTATTAATTATTTTATAAAGAAACGTTAACCTTCTTTCAATGGGTATTCTAATCAACTTGTTATTGAACAATGTATTAGTACCATTAAAAATATATTTTACATCCTTCTCTATTCAAGACATGAAAAAATCATTTTTTTTTATTTATCTTTTAGAAGGTGAAGCAGACCGGTGGTAGATAGTAATTAAGAATACAAGGCAACAAGATGAAATTTAATCCATGGAATGTGATAGGTTCAAGAACATGTTTTTCAATAAGTACTTCACTCATATTATTCAAACAAAGAAGGAAAATGAGTTCCTTGTTCTTAAGAAAAAGGATGATGAATCTATTCATACATATAAGGTGAATTCTACAAGACTTGTATGGTATGTTTCTGTCTTTATCATCCAACTTTAAAGTAAAGTTGATGGATTCTTTAGCGGATTAAAACCTATTTATATAAGGTCATTATATATAAAAAAGTTAGTAGATATTAATATATTGAGCGCTGTGTTATCAAGGTAGAACTGGAATTTGGTGTTACATATCCATCTCATGGTTTTGATTTGAAATTAAAGATGGAGTTCAATGGAATACCTCAAAACAATGGTGAAAAGAAGATAAATGTTTCGTTACGATAAAACTATGTAATTAATCATGGTAGATATTTTCTTAAAAGGACTAGAAAATGTTTCAAGAGTGGAAAAAATTTCATCAAGTAGTTTAGTGCTGAAGTAAGGGGAAAATGGTTTCTAATGACGTGAATAGAGAAAATACTACAGAGAACACACCACTAACACTTCAATGCTACAAGGTCAAAAAATGGGAAATTAGGCAAAACAATTCCCTAATATAAGGTTTAATAATGATTGAACTCAAAAAACTCTTAAGGTAAAATATAAAGGGAAGTCACATGCCATCACTATTGGTGATGTTGAGTATGACAACAAAGTGGTGGAATTATTATGTGTTTATGTAATGGGATTCCAAAATAGTTTTGTAGATTCTATTTTTTAATATTATGGAATACTGAAATATCTATGTATTCGTCCATTGTGGTTTCCAAAATTATATGGTACCGGTAACACTAAAAAGTGATTGAAATATTTTTGGAAAACACATAATATGCACATAATTAAGGGATAATGAGATAATGATATCTTTGATATTATTATTGACCTCATGACTGATAGAAAGAAACAATGATATCATAGTTTGAGTATATGTAATTTTTAGAATTTTTGGTGAATATAAATAGTTAAATTTGATAGAATACATGTTTTCACTATGTTTATATGGTAATTCATGTTATTGTCATGTTTCAAGAGAATACATGATTAAGGTATTAACATATTTGGAATGTGACAACCAAGAACTTCCAAATGAGATATGGGAGACAAATGTTATGTTGATTTAGTTCACCTATTTCTAAATATTTATATTTTTTGTTTTGGGAAGGATTATAATGTTATCAATTTTTTAATAGTATAAGTTATATTTTATTAGATTAATGTATTATCTCACTGTAGGTGGAATTATACACATTTGATAAACTATTCTATGAATTTTGTTGAGATAGTTAGAATGACCTATAATTATATTTCATGATCTCCTATCACTTAAAGAATAAAAAATTAAAATTAATTTCTTTAAATAAGTGTTTAAGTTGAAATTGTTGAGGGAATTAAAAATAGTGAGATTATACTAAAATCAGGTATGTATTTCTCCTAATTCCAAAATTCATCAACATTAGGAATGGAATCTTGAAACTAAAAATGTTATAATAGTACATTCTTATCTGATGAATCAGATGGTCCTTTAAATCATCACACATTTATGGATTTTTGGTAGTTAACATTCTCTAAACCTTATTCTCTATCACTATCCATTAAAACTTTATGGTTAGATTAATCTTATATATCTATGTTTTCACTTCCCACATATGTTCTACTATGTGAAAACCCATTGATGAGTTAATTTGGGTAACCATTATGTTTATAACTTTCCTTTTAAAATGACTTTTAGTATCATTTTTTACGATGTGGGTTTCCATGAAAGAAACTTTCAAGTAGAAAACCATTTATAACCCTGAAGAATTTTGAGGGAGAAATTCATTTTAAGGGGGTAGAATGTAACACCCCGAGATTTTATGAGAAATTTTTTTTAGTTTCTTTTATTTCTTGTGTTTTAAGCTACACAAAGATTATCTTGCATTATATGAAACATCGTATTAGCTTTTATTATATGAAACATTATTCTTGGCTTGTGTTACACTAAATTTCCTATTTTTTGATAGAATTAATTTCATGCAACATTGAGTATAGAAGAACTATGATTGGATTAGGTTATACTCAACACCAAAGGAATCTTGCACTAAATGTAACACAAACATGGCTTGAATTTCATGCAAGAGCGACCTTCCAGAATGACATGTGTTGTATACAATACCGAGTTTCACTAAACAATGATATATTATTAAAATATTATTATTTAATGTGATACAAACAAGACATTATGAATAGTATCAACCATATTTTTAATTTTATATAAAATTAAAAATTATATTATGTATTTTCTAGAACATGATATAAGAACAAATTAAATTATTTATATAAAAAAATATTTATCAGAAAATGCAGTTTTCCACCTTTTGATGGAACACCTATTTAAAATATTGTTTTCTACACTTTTATATATTATATTTGAAACAACAATGATATTATTTGAATTTAGGTCATCAAAATTTACTTTGGTTTAATACTTGGTATTTTTATTATAAAATTATTATTTTAATGAATAGTAAAAATACTGCATTTTAATTCAAAACGGCTTATTCGTCTAATTTATTTATATAGTTAGATTATATTTTTAATTGATTTTAAAGTATAATTATACTATGTTTTTATCATTTAATCCAATTTTTCTCATTGGAAGTAATTTGACATTTAAATTGGACATATACATAGGTCAATCTTTTAATAGTTTTTACTTCTTAAAAACCCGCTCTCGGGTTTTGAAAATAAGAATTAATTTAAAATTATTTTCTACAAACTAGGTGTTTTGAATTTATAAAAATGGATTCCATATTTGGAATCAGAAGTTTCAAATTATGTAAATTGATCCCTTTTTTCATAATAAGAATCGTTACTACGAATTTTTTTAATACAGTTAAAGGTAAATCGAGGAAATGTGTGTAACAAATAATGCAATAAGTAAAATAAAATTATCCTAAAGCATTCCAAAATTCTATTGGAAGAATTAAATTATAACCATGACATATTTGATTCTAAAAATAGTCATTTAATTTCCACTTGACATTGAAAATGACATAGAAATTAATAAAACCAATGAAAGTGACAAAATGTCAAACTCACATTTCTTATAAGTATAATAGTTTTAATATAGGGATAACCAAGTGATATCTTAAAAAATAATTTTTAAATGGAAATATTATTAAATTATATACATCATAGTAATTTATTTTTATTTTTAAGAATTAAATAATTACATTAATGTCTTATTATTTGATGATGTAAAAAATAATTAATTAATGAGAAATGAATGATTTTTTTATTAAAATCCTAAAAACCATAAAATTTTCCAAACACATGAAGAAATATTATTGGTTGATTATTTATCAACCATAATCATCAAAATGTCAAGATAGTGACCATTTATATTCTTACAAAATATATTGGGATCTTTATATTATTTTATTTAAAGTAGTGTTAATGTATTCAAATTCATACTTTAATATGTATAATACGTATAATATTTTATTTTATAGAAGATAAATTTGACTAAATATATTCTCATCAAATATATTACATTTTCTTAATTATAGTATTTTATTTTTAATTTTTTCTCAATAAATAAATATATTAAATAATTTCCCAAAATCATTGTAGTAATTATTTAATTAATGGATATATCAAATAACTATTGTTAAAAATATTAAAATAAATATACTTTGAGATAATTAATATTTGAAATATGTTTTCTATACACCCTTTACCTCATAAAAATATAATAAAATAGTTGGTTTGAAGTTAAATTATTATATTTATATTTTTAAAAATTAGTAAATTGAATAATGTCAAAATTGGCACTATTGATTGATTATCAAAGTAGTGTTTTATTAAATTATTAAAAAATGATAAATAATTTAAAAAAAATATATAATAATTAATATATGGTCAAAAATGTTCGAAATCATTTTTTATGATCTAATTAACATTAAATTAGAAAATATTTTATCATTTTAGTTTTGAAATATTTGTTACCGTAATTAAAATTAAATAGAATGACTATGTTTTAAATTGAGAAGATAAGGTTTTAATAGATCTATAAACATGCCTAAAATTTATTGGTTTATGAGATTAAAACCCAATCTCATCTCATCTTCGAAATTGGCATATTTTAGAGGTTTTTGAGTGGGGTTTGACTTTTTTATAAATTAATATTATTGATGTTCCTGCATAACTCATTAATCCTTCCAGTTCATCCATCCCCTTCCCATTTCTCTTTTAAACATCCCAAGTTACATTCTAGAGGTGCTTGTCTTCTCAAAAGATTAACTCTAGTTCTATTAATAGGAGATATAAAGAGAGCATGTCAAATTAGAGGAAATCTCTTCTTTTGATTCTTTCATATTTATTTCTACTTATACTTTTACTTCATCAGTTGTTTCATTATAAAATAATAACTTCAGTAGAACTTATATAATGAGATTTTATTATAATAATGAAACAACCATATTCAACTTTCTATCCATCCTAAGAAAAATGAAATCACCACGCGTGTGTACATATGGCTTACCCTCTCCACGCCGTGGTGTAATATGTTTTTCACCACCTCCTTAATTGAATGGGTATAAAAAATTGATGTGATAACTATATATTATTATTAGAAAATGATATTGATTTTTAAATATATTACAACATAAAAGTAAATGCCATTCAATAATTATGGGAATGATATCGTCGCTCGTGCATACGTACAACATACCGTCTCCATGATGCGATGTGATTCGTTATACATGATAACCAATCAAGAATGATTATATAAATATACATAATGAATAAATATTTTATTTATTATGTTAATATCATTTTAAAATGATATAACTGTTACCTAAGAATGAGAACCATAACTTATTTCACAAAACATGCATATTATCATAAAATAGTTAAAACCTGAATAACGAGTAATAATGAATTGTTACAAACAAACAAAGAATAATATGACTATATATGATAACCCTGATATTGGAATAAGTTAATAACATTATCTAAATAATTATATATGAGGTTTGGACACATAGGAATCCCATCAAATATAAAGTAAGGGATAATTCTTCAATCTCATTATTTTCTGAGATTGTTTATACGTAAGTATTTACTAGGGTATATTTATCATCTACATACATGTTTCCTAAATATATAATATTATTAATATCCTTATAATTTAGTTTAAAGTCAATTTTACCCGTTGTTTAATTTTCATTAAATGGTATGGAAGGAATATTTCTTTCAATTTCCATATGTGGTACTTTTTTACTTTTCTAGTAAGAGTACGAGAAGAATGTTTTTTACATATTTGTATTGAATATATTTTTTACATATTCATATTTCCTTATGTCCACAAATATTACTTTACACAATTTAACATTTATTTTCTATTAAATTATTTTATTTTAAAACGGACCAACATTTTGAGAAAAGAAAATGCTTTTGAAGAAGAAATGATAGTTTCCTATAGAATTATGTTCAAATGTTTTATCAAAATTATTTTCCATCTAATATGACGCTATTAAATAGGGTTATGTTTCTATACTTATTATTACTATGATTTGACTGCGTTAATTATGGAATTATTTTTTATATGAATTATGTTATGATGAAATGATGTCTAAGAAACCCTTTTTATTTCTTGGGTAATGCTATGATGGATGATTTATGTTGTTATGGGACATGTAATAATGAATTCATTATCAGATGGTTAAGAACTGTATCTCCCTCCAATGTATTGGGTAAATATTTATATCTCATGAGATAAACAAAGCTAGAATGTAAAGTAAATGTGGTTTAGTAATACAGGGCTGGATCAATAATTAATTCCGGTTTAGTAATGCATGGATAGAATGGAAAATAAAACTAGTTTAGTAAAGGAATTTGTCCACTATAATGGTCTTAGCTTCAATTCTTTATCTACTATGTAAATCCTATTATGAGATTATTTGTTTTCAAAAATTCGATGTTTTATGTCAATGATATTTTTTCATGGTAAATATTAATTTATGATTTATGACTTACAAACTACTAAGATTTATTTCATGACTCAAGATTTGGATTTTTAAACTTTATGTTCATGTTTTTACATTCTTATGTTAATTATTTGTTTACTTTTTTCATTTTTTACCCTTACTGAGCATTTTATCTCACCCTTTTTTTGTTTTCTTTTCCCCAGGATATAAAGAAAGGTTTTAAGTAAGAAAAAAGGGGAAGATATTTATGGGATATATTTAATATCATTCACTATGTTATACGATTATGTTATGTGTTTCTAAAGTCACTAAAATAATAGGGTCTTTGGGTGTCTATTTGTGTCATTTATTAAGTATTTAGAAAAAAATGAACTGTACATGTACATCAAGCTTTGGTCTCTATAATTATTTTTTGATTATATTATTTTGGTTACATTTCCGTACATATTTACTAATAAACTATATATTTATTCCCCATATACATTTTCTCATTGTTTCCATTATTATTATTGTGATTATTTATTTTCATTTTTAAACTTCTTATATTTTAAAATAAATATTTATGACATAGAAATTATAAGTAGAATGAATTGAAACTCTAGTACCTTTTTAAATGACCACTATTTAAAAAATATTTATGAAAACAATAATTTCCATGTTTATGTGTTTAGTGACCATATATTTATAATTTTTAAAACATCATTTTTAAATAAAAACTTCTTTATAGAAAGAATGGAAATGGTAAATTATTTATTTTAAAACGGAATAGGAAAAACCTATGTATATAAATTATATTTCAAACTCAAAATAAAAATATGTTTTAATTAAAGTTAATACATGAGTTTTTCTTTATCTTACAACACTTACTATGTTTCATTCTCATAACTTGCTATAAATTTAATTTTATGTTTTAGGTCCACTTTATAATCATTTATAGAGATTTATTAATTATTTGGTTCGATGGTGACTTCAGAAATCACATGAATATCATCACGAGTGGTCTTATTTTTATATTATTTTTATTTAAACAAATATATCCCCTCCGATAATTGTTTGTGTTTTAGTTTTACATACTAATATGAGTTGTATTTTAATTATTCTTCGTTATTTATTTGATTAAATATATTTAAAATTAATAAATATTTTATTTGGTTTGGATATATAATAAGTGGAATGGTAAGGATAGAATTTCTAGAATATTTTTCTACTTATTAGATCATATTTATTAGGTTAAATTGTTCCCATGTTTTCATATCCCATTCCTTAGTTATTTCCACCAACTAAAGGGGTTCAAGTATTACCCTTTGGTATGTCATGATTCAGCCTAGGTTATACATTCGTAGGTGAGTCGGGTTGGTTTGTGAAAAAAATATATCACATATTATTTTGTTAAGAGATTATATTTTTTATAACAAGCTTTTTATTTAGTTAAGTGTAGGTAGATTTGATATATGGATATAAGTACATAAGAGGTATGCGCAAGAGGTTTCTAGCATGCTCTTTCGATTTTGGAGTCTTTTGTTTCCCTAGGATGTTAGGTTTGATTATTGGGATTTGTTTTTTTATCTCTTGTGTTTTTGTAATTTGGTCAATGGTGTTTTTATTAAATTAAATAATAAAATCTTTTCTATTATTTTTGGGGGGATGAGAATGGGTATGAATTGGTTGTATATAGAGACCAAGGATTTTCATACATAGATATTGCATCTTTTTTATAAATATTAATTATATTACAAAAAACAAAAGCTATTGGATCTCAAATTTATAGTTACTTTGGAAACATTAAAACATAAATGACTAGTTTCTAAGTGAGCTAAGTTATCTCAAAATATGTTCTCCATAACTAGCAACCTTATTAGGCATATCATACAATTTACCTTTCTTCAAATCCTGGTGAAATGAATCAAAAGAAAGGGTGAGCATAGATTATTAGTGTGGGTAAACATGGGAGATACAAATATAACATAAGAATATAGGTTTTATAACTTGAAAATAACATATTTGAATCCTACGCTTCATATAATAGATTTTAACTACAGATCATGGAATAAATCATGGCAGTTCATAAGACATGGATCATAATGGAGTCAAAGAACATGAGCCATGAGAGCATAACACTCACAAAATATGTTTAATTTTGGTATACACGTATGCATATAAAATAATTACCATATTAGTCCAGGTTCATTTCCATGCCTTTCATAGTTGAATGGGTTCACTCCCCAAACCATCAAGGTAGTAAAATTTCACTCCAAAGACTGTCATAGTCAACAATGTCCCTTAATGAACGGATTTTACTCCCCATTTTAGTCATGTATATCTCATGAGATATCAATATTTATCTAATGTGTTGGAGGGATATATAATTCCTACCCATCACATATTTATAATTTTTCAAATATGTGCCACAAGATCATAAAAAATCATTATATCAGAATATATGAAATGAAATGGGTTTCATTAGAACCACATCATAGCATGGACCATGGAAAAGAAATGGGATTGAAATACATTTCCTCATAACATAACCCATGAGAAAATGGGTTTTATTAATATCTCATTATAATAATCAAAACCCATCCGTATAACGAACCAATTTGGTATCATTGTATCATATCCCTAATAAATATTAAGTATAATAAAATGCGGTAATATTAGATGAAAAAAAATTGGAAAGAAAAATCACTTAGAAAATTTTTTAGGAAAATAAAATTTCATTGAATATATAATTTTTAAAATTGTAAAATCATAAAAAATATTGAAGAAATATTTTTATTCTAATATAAACTAAAAAACATATAAAGGAAGATTTGGCAATCATTTAAAACATTTTGTCATGATAACATCCTTTCACATTAAAAACTCTTTTTAAAACCTAAATCCATTTCAAAATCATTTTACATGAAAATTACATTGAAAACTTATAAAGGATGCATTAAAAATAATTTTAAAAATATCTTGAGGAAAAAATAATTTCCACTTTGAATTTTTTTTAACATAAAAAATTTTCAAAATACATTTCTGTAAAAAAACATTTGGGAACATATAAAGAGATCTTTATACAACATTCAAAAAGAATTCATGAGGAAAACATTCCTTCCACTTTGAAAACACTTTTTGACCATATATTTTATTAAAAATCTTTCTCTTTTAAAATAAAAATCAAAATATATTATGTAATCTTTAAAACATTTAGTGGTCTTGAAAGTAGAAAATGTTTTCAATGTTAACAAAAAATATTTCTTTCCCATTTTCAGTAAACTCCAAACAAGCCTTGTTTTTTAAATGATATGAATATTTCTTTTAAAAAATTTCTAACAGAAAAAAATTGGGTAAAAATGACTTTATAAAATCCCATAATAATATTGAAACATTTTTGAAATCATTTTTAGAAAACATATTTATATAAAAAAAGAGGTATTCGACCTAAGAGAGAAAAAATGTTGGTTTTCTTAGAAATCATTATTTTGTATTCCTAAATACATTAATGTAGAAAAATAAAAAAAATAGTATTATAATGATATAAACTAAGTATGAAAAATTCTTTAGTCTCATGAGAGACCAATCATAAGGATTCATCATTGGAATCATAAACATAAATAATCATGATAAACAATGAAATTGCGTGATCATACCTTGACCACATTGGTAACACTGAATTATAAGCCCTATGATGAAATAAAATTAAACAAAACATAAAATATAATTATAATAAATTAATTAATTTTACTACATGTTAAAGGGTCTTCATAAACATGATACACAAAAATTTGGGTGCATAACATAACGTATGTCCCAATAAAGAAAAATTGATAAAAAAATCTCTTGCTGCATTGGTAAAATTGAAATCCTAAACCCCACGAAAGAGAGATCCTAAAATATAATTTTAAATATTCATACATTTAAGGATAATGATCATAAAAGATATTAATTGTAATTATATACACTAGATTAAAGAAACATGTGGAGAATATGTAATTTTTCTCATAGAAACTAAAAGTGAAACCAAAAACCCTTACCTTATATCTCAACCTCCTTCATACATGTTCAAAACTATTGTATAATAAATATAATTTTTTTCAAAAAAAATTATGACAAATTAATTATACATATAATACCATATATTATTTACATATTATCTTACATTACCAGTTGATTAATAATTCATTAATAAAATCATGTTATGTTTAAAAATTGCTTTCTTTTTCATTTATGTTTTGATTTTTAATTTTATGTCATAATAATTTGGTCATTGTTCCGTCATATCTAAAATTTGAACCATGATATACACATAATATATATTTAGTAAATATGTATTTGTATTAATATATAAATGTTAGATATAGAAAATGAAATACTCTATTCATTGAGATGGTAGGTTGTACATACTCATGAATAATGTTTCCATTTTTTCAATGAATGGGAAAAATATAGGTAAATAATAATTAAAATTTTATAGAGTAATTAAAATTACATATTTATCATATTTATTCATTAAATTTACCATTAGTTCCGTCCATGTAAAGATTTTGTGGAAAAAAGTCACATCACTTCATATTGTGGTAGTATGTCATACACACGAATGACCATATAATATCCTCCATGGACTATAAATTAAGAAGGTATATGTGATATATTGATTAAAAAAGTATAATTATATTGAAAATATGATATATTTTAATTTAATATTTTCTTATTACCATCCATGTGAAACAAAAATGAAAAACACATCACATCGGTTCGCGAGGCGGTAGTCCACCATGTACATGAGCGGCGTTATTATTTACACATGGGATGGGAGGTAATAATAATGATGTTTTATTATAATTATAGAGTTTTAATAATATCTTAAATATTATATAAAAACATTAAATACCTCATTATATGTTTTGGTGATAGGTGGTGATGGAAATGGATAACTTTGGTTTGTGAGGTGGAAGTCTTCCCTACACATGAATGATGATTTCGTGTCACATTTGATGGAAGTAGAGAATGATAAATGTTATGAAATTATTATAATAAAAACTCTGTATATATTAGATTATATATTTATTATTTTATAATATTTTTAATATATTTTAGGGATTTAGAAGAAGTAAAAAAACACATAGTTAAAAACAATACATCTTCTTTGGATGATCTCTTTATGTTTAACCTGGTGCCTTCCTAGATTGTCTTTATGATATCACTAGGGCCTCCAGGATATGGGGTGGTGATTAAAGATAAAATTTGGGTAGGTATTTTAAAAACCAAAGGTTTTTTTAAAAGTGAAAAGGATAGAAGATGAAAGGGGTGACCTTTTATAAGTGAGTTCAGTGGCACATTTGTAAATTTTTATAAAAAAAAGGTGTACCCATATTTTTCACATTCCAAAAGGCACCAATATGGAAAATTCTCAAATTTTAATGGTGATAAAATAAAAATTTCCACAAAATTGGGGTTTTACAAATCTAAATATTTTTTAATGCTTATCATTTTAGTTTACCCCCCCCCCCCCCCGGGTAAACCTGTTGTAACCATAACTGTGATAATTATTATTTACTGTGTTTACTATTAATTATGGTAAAAAAATAAGTTTAACTTTTTAAATAAAATATAATTTTTTGACCCCAAATATGGAATCAATTTTTCCAGATTCCATTCAAAAATCTATAAAAATTAATTAAATATTAATCTCACAAATGTGATGAAATGGTGCATTTCCAAAGATTTCTTTTCAAAAGGTTTAAATGTTTTTTTATAAAAAATCAACATGGAATTGATTCCAATGACCTAAATTAGATTAATAGATATATAAATAAACTAATATTACATTTAAAACAATATTTACATAAAACATATCCTTTAAATTATTTGAATGAAAGTTTTATTTTTTAATAAAAACAATTAATTTCACTATTTATTAAAAATTTATTCTTTTTAGATAATTATAAAAAATTCACCCTAATATAATTAAAACATAATTATTTAAAATATTAATTTAATTTTTTCAATTAAATTTTCTATAATTAATAAAATTAAAATTTAAGATATGTACACAAAATGCGAGATAATTTCTTTTTAGGAAAATATAGTATTAAGTGTAAAATTCGATTTATCCTTATCTCTTGCCAAGAAAACAAATAAGATGAATGTTAAAAATTTGACCGAATATATAAAATATAGATTTCATCAAAATTACTCATAAAAATTTATTTTACTAGTATATTGAGGTAAACTACGATTCTGTACTAAAAAATACTTTTTTAGGAAAAGATTTTTTTATTTTAAAAAGGTTCTTATTTTTATTACTAATTAATTGGTATCAAATAATTAATTTTATATACATGTGTAAACAAAATATATTGATAATTTTTAAAATTCTATTTGTACCCAACATTCGGATTTCTAAGTGATGGCTATCATATTAAAAAATTCTATTTTAATAGTATGTCAGGTTTCGCTGAAACATGGTGTCTCATGTAGTGCTAGCTATCAACGAAATTTAATTTATTTGAAAAAATTAAGAAGATCTTAGGGTTTTACATGTTACCCAAAGATCTCAAAGGGCGTGTAAACCAATGTGGAGTTTGATTACATGGTTCACACTGAATGCCGAAGGTAATTGTGTGGTCAACACATAGTACACCAAGCCATGTAACTAGAATGCACACAAACACTATTAATCTATTTATATTTAATGTCGTACTTCTTATGATTATGAATTTTTTTTTATGTAATGTTCTTAACTGTTAAGAAAAAACAAGTCAAATTTTAAAAGTTTTCTTTTTAATGTAGTTTGGTTTTACACATGAAAATATTAAATTATTTCACTAAATTAATTTAAATATAATCTTAGTTTCTGTATTTCTAATGAAATGGTTTTGATGAAAAGTTTTTTCTAAATTAATTTTGATTGATATCTCCCATTTTATTTTCTTAGGTGTTATTTTAAAGGTTGTTTAAAATGTGTTTTATAGGGAAGGATTTTTTTAATAATAATGTTTGGGTTTCAGAAATATATTTTCTTCGTTCCTTGGATGAGATGACTACGAGAAAAATTGTCATTTTTGACTGCCTATTTGCGAGAGGTCAGGGGCTGGTTGTAAATTATAGTTATTTGTGAGGAGGGGGGGGGGGGGGTGGGTAGGACACGTCTCCAAAGGTTTGGCGCCAAATGCGTGCTGAACCGCAGGTAGGGGTATTTGCCACTGGTTCCCATTCCCGTTACAAAATACATGGCGACGGTTTTTAGTATTTGCGATGGGATACCTGTCCTATCACAAATAGTATGTCGGCAGGTACCCATTTGCAATGGGCCCCATCGCAAATAATCTAACCTATATATACCCCCATCTATTTTCCACTCATTATACATCATTCTCATCTTATCTCTCTATCTCTTTTGAAAAATTTTCATCTAAATTTTTTCATAGTTTAAACTTTTCTATCATAGCATAATTCGTGACTTTTAAACTCTAATAGCATCAGTTTCATGGTACTTAACTATTTTTTATTGTTTAGTTAATTTATTTTATTTTAAATTATTTATATTTTTTTATTTAGGCGCAATTAAATTAAATTAGAATTAGATATTTGTTTTTTCAGTACTTATTTTAATGAAAAATTATGTCTAAGTGTTAATTATAAATAATTAATAATAATTAGTAATAAATTGTAATAATTAGTAATAAATTATAATAATTAGTAATAAATTGAAATAATTAGTAATAAATTGAAATAATTAATAATTAATTGAAATAATTCATATTAAATTGAAATAATTAGTAATAAATTGAAATAATTAGTAATAAAATGATATAATTAGTAATAAATTGATATAATTAGTAATAAATTGAAATAATTAGTAATAAATTGAAATAATTTTTAATAAATTGAAATAATTAGTAATAAATTGAAATAATTAGAAATAAATTGAAAAAATATTAATAATTCAGATTAATTAGTAATAATTAGGATTGATTAGTAATAATTTGGATTAATTAGTACTAATTAAGATTAATTAGGAATAATTAGGAATAATTAGTAATAATTTGTAATAATTAGAAATAAATTTTAATAATTGTTAACAAATTGTAATAATTAGTAGGAAATTGTAATAATTGGTAATAATTGGTTTTAATTAGTAATAATTTTTAATAATGTTTAATAAATTGTAATAAATAGCAATAATTTGTAATAAATTGTAATAATTTTTAATAATTGGTAATAACTTGTAATAAATTGAAATAATTAGTAATAAATTGCAATAAATAGTAAGAATTAGTAATAATTTGTAATAATTAGTAATAATTTGTAATAATTATTAAATATTTGTAATAATTTTTAATAATTTGTAATAATTTGTAATAATTCTAAATAATTATATGTAATTAGTAATAATTAGTAATAATTATTAATAATTACAATTAATAAGAAATAATTAGTAATAAATTGTTATAATTACTAAAAATTGATATAATTAGTAATAAATTAGAATATATAGTAATAAATTGTAATAATTTGTAATAAATTCTAATAATTAGTAATAAATTGTTAAAATTAGTAATAAATTGTAATAATTAGTAATAGTTAGTAATAATTAGTAATAATTAGTAATAATTTGTAATAATTTGTAATAATATGAAATATTTTGTAATAATTTTCAATAATTATAATTAATTAGGATTAATTAGTAATAATTATCAATAATTAGTAATAATTTGTAAATAAATACTATAATGAGTAATAATTAGTAATAATGGGTAATAAATTGTAAGAAATTGTAAAAATTATTAATAAAATGTAATAATTAGTAATAATTAATAATTCAAAATAATTCGAAATAATTAGTTAAAATTAGTAATAAATTGTAATAAATTGTAATAATTAGTAATAATTAGTAATAATTAGTAATAATTAGTAATAATTAGTAATAATTAGTAATAATTAGTAATAATTATTAATAATTATTAATAATTATTAATAATTAGAAATAATTAAAAATAATTTTAAAAAAATTAGTAAAAATTTATAATAATTTTTAATAATTAGAAACAATTAGTACTAATTATAAATATTTAGTAATAATTAGTAATAATTATCAATAATTAGGATTAATTATTAATAATTTTTAATAATTAGGATTAATTGGTAATAATTATCAATAATTAGTAACAAATTGTAATAATTAGATTTTTCTTAATAATTAGTAATAATTTGTAATAATGTGTAAGAAATTGTTAGAAATTGTAATAAGTAGTAATAATTAGTAATAATTAGGATTAATTAGTAATAATTAGTAACAATTAGTAATAATTTGTAAAAATTGGGATTAATTCATAAGAATTAGGATTAATTAGTAATAATTAGGATTTATTAGTAATAATTAGGATTAATTTATATAAATTGGGAATAATTAGTAATAATCAGGATTAATTTGTAATAATTAGGATAAATTAGGATTTATTAGTAACAATTAGTGATAATTAGTAATAATTAGTAATAATTAGTAACAATTAGTAATAATTAGTAATAATTAGTAACAATTAGTAATAATTAGTAACAATTAGGATTAATTAGTAACTATTAGTAAGAATTAGTAATAATTAGTAACTATTAGGATTAATTAGTTATAATTAGGATTAATTAGTAATAATTAGGATTAATTTCTAATAAATTAGAATAAATTCAAGTACAGTGATAAACTGACACAATTTCCAATGGACTGGCGACATCAGTAGGAGTAGGAGAAGATAAAGTACATGTGATGTCTGACTCATAGTTTAAGGATGATGTTCCTTCCACCAACTCCTCTAGCTCCTCTAGATGACCCTCCTCCTTAGTAATCTATTTTAATTTTTAAATGACACATTTGAATAATTTTTTTGTATTATAAACTATTAAAAGTTATAAATAGTGTGTTTTTATATTGTCTCGAATATTAGAGTTTTTATTATTTATTTCATTTTTTATTATATTTATTATTTTATTAATTAATATATTTTTATATTTTTGTAAATATTGAAGATTTCATTATATTAGTAATATTAATTTTATTATTTAATTAATATTAATAATAAAAATATAATTTTATTTTATTATTTTCTAATTAATTTTATTTTATGAATATTAATATTGATATAATTATTATTATTAATATTATTTTATAAAAAAATTTATTTTACTAATATTAATATTTTGATTTCATTTATAACAATATTATATTATTATTAATATTATATTATTTAATTTATTCTTTTTATTTTTTCAACTATTTTTGATGGGTCCATCATAAATACTAATCAAGACGTTCCAAAAAAGGGTTTATTTTTTATTTACCATAGTATTTATGATGGTCGTCACAAATTCTAATTGCAACGGTCCATCGCAAATACTAATTGTGATGGACCATTGCAAAAAGTTTTTAAAATAATTGGGAAAACCATTTGCAGTGGGTGGATAGCCTATCACAAAAGAGTTTTAAGAAAACATCGAACCTATTTGAAACACCCTTTTCTAAAATGGGCCATTTGTGATGGGATCCCACTGTAAAAAGCCTTTTTCCAGTAGTGGATGAAATAATAGTCATATTTGGAAGCTTATGGTATTATAAGTGTTTATTTAAAATTATTTTAATATTTCTATGAATGAAATTATTTGACATGAGGAATTTATTTGTTGGGGTTTTTTTGATATTCTTGTTTTTAGTTTTATGGAGTTTTTAATGTTTGAGTGTTGTTTCGATTATGTTTTATGTTTTTATTATTTTAGAGTACTCACCCACAAAGATTCGATGGATTCATATGGGGAAATTGTTGGTGATCCTTTACTAGTGGACTATTCAGTTTCTCAACCATGATATGTCTTTATAGAGTTTTAGAAGTTATGCCCTCCACAGTTTTATGGTCAACAAAATCCTTGAGAAGCATAATAATATATGCATATCATAGAGAGGATCTTTAAATTTTTTGATTTTCCTAAGTCTTTTCTGATCAATTTTTTTATCTTTATGTTTGAATTCCCATGTTGGAAGTAGTGAATGTTTATTGTTTCGATTAATCTATGAGAAGATTTCTCCTATGAAGTTTACAAGGAATCCTTCATCCAGTAATATTTCTCTATGGCTATGAAAGTATCTACAAAAATAGAGTTGTAAAGATTTCAATAGGTAAAATGATCGATAATGGAGTGTTTTCATCATTTCATTGATCTATTTTTCAATCATTCAGATTTGGAAGTGGAATATTTTATAAAGGATCGTTATTATGAAATAGTCCTTATTCCTAATATTTTTGTTTAGGGTGTTAATATTTGGTCTATCCTCTTATATAAAAGTGGCGAGTCATGTAGTTTGGGTTGAGGTAGTCCTTGAACGAGTTTTTAAGGTGAACATTACTTCATATATTCTCAGCAGTAGAGAAGGTTTCTCCCATAAAAAAGGGAAGTGGTATGAGTATAATTAATAAAGTAGTGGTATCAAGTGGCCTTTTTATATTACATCTGTTCTTTTGAGATTTGGTTTCTAGTGAGACATCAGCATGAAAAATTCATTTATAGGAAGCCCTTGTGTAAGAAATCTTAGAATAATTGTACTGGTTGTTTCCATTTTATTTATCTATAATGGTTTTGTAAATTAGTTTTTTAAGAAGTATTGGAGCTAGATCTACCCCCTTTGAAGGACTAACAAGATCAACATATTGAAACTGATTTTGATTAGGTGTTTGTTCAAGGTACTCATTTTTATCTATGTCTCTTTTTCCCATCTATGGGGTATGTGATGGCCCATGTACGTAAATACTTAAACATTTTTTGGAGTGTGGTTCTTATGGAAATTCATAATCATTTGCGATTTTATTGGGATGTATTCAAATCAAAGGAGTTTTCTTATGATTTCTCGTCACATATTTGTCTTTGGTTGATTATCCAAGGAGAATGAGTATTCTAGAAGAGTTTTATTATGATGTGGAGACCATCGTCTGATTTATTTGATTCAATTTTTTTAATCATATAAATTTTTTAAAGAAAATATACACTATTACAAAACATGCCTATAACAATGCTGTAATTTTTAGCGCTATAATAAAACACTGATAATTGGCATATTTATTAGTGTTAAAGGAAGCACTAATAAATTCAACCTTTTATCAGCGCTTTTTTAGTGCTGATAAAGGAAAACTTTGTCAGTAATTTATTTTTAGCACAAATAAAGGGTATCCTTTATCAATGCTTTTTAGTGCTAAAAAAGGGTGCACTTTATGTTTAGTACTAATAGATATTTCATTCATCAACACATTTTTAGCGCAGATAAAATAAAATAATTAAATATTAAAAATTAAAAAATATGTTTATTAAAAAAGTACTACATTTTTTTAATTATATAATTATGATAAAAATGAATTGATTGATTATACATTATTAAATATTACACATTTTATTAATTATATAATTATGATAATTACTGTTATTAAATTTTATATATTAAATATGTAGATATATATTAATGTATAAATATACGATTTATATATTACAAAATATTTATGATCTTTACATTAAAATGTCATATATTTATTGATTAATGGTATATAATTAAAAATTAATATGGTATAAAAATATTGACTAATTGCATAGTCCTCGACATATAATTGAATGTTGTTTCATTTTTCAGTTTAACATAGATCATATGTGTATTATTTTGATTTAATATATATGTAATTAATGAATTTTTATATATAATATGCACACACACACAGAACATATCAAATTTTTCAATATTGTTAAAGTGCACTGATATTCTTAATTTATTAAATTTCACTCATTTTGTACATATATGCATGCACTCAAAAATATATATACATTAATAATACGTAAAATATATATTTTTTAAAAAATATATATATATATATATTTATAAATAAATATATTTATAAATGTACATGCACTATATTTATACAACTATATATTTATAATTATAATTAAATAAATATTTCTTAAATAATTTATATAATTATAATTAAATAATTATATATATTTAAATAATTATTTAATTTATAATAAATTTACATAAATAATGAATATATTTACTATATTTATATTTATATGTATTTATTATATATATATATATATATGTATAAATATAAAAATATATATAATGATATAAATAATATTTTTTAAAAAAAATTCTAAAATTATAAATAAGTAATTTTAAAATTATAGTAAATATATTTTAAAAGGAATATATTTTATATATTTATATTTTTATACATTTCATAAGTATTTATAAATATTTCAATAAAATTGTTTATAATTATATTTATAAATCCTTTAATAATATTTCAGTAATAAGCACTGATAAAACAATCATTATCAGTGATTTTTCCACGCTAATAAATATGAGGATTTATTAGCGCTAAAAAAAGAACTAATAATATGAACATTTATCAGTGCTATAAGTTCAGTGCTAATATAAGTGTCCTGATCTATTTTAAAACCCCTAATAAATTGTGAACCCATCATGATATAGAAGCATTCCATGGAAGCCACCAACTATTGGTGCTCCTCCTTGATGAATCGAAGGTTAACTCACACCACTCGACTACCTCTGAACATCTCCTCTAACATCAAAAGAGGGTCTTAGATTTTCTACAACCTTATTAGGTAGGCTTTCCTATTTTCTTTTTGTATTTATGGTTTTGTTTTTTATTCCTTCTTCTATGATTTTTTATGATATGTTGTTTATGATCTTTTGTTTACAATTTTTTTTGTAATCTATTGATTAGGCAATGATTTTTGGTCCTTTGTTTGTATTGACTAATGATGTATGATCCATTGTTTATATATGACACAAAACCTAGGATTTATTCATTTTTTTTATTTTATGTTTTATATCTCTTTACTAAATTATTTTTTAACATATGTATAAATATTTTTAGAAATATTCATGTATGATATTGTTTATTGACTACTTATTTGAGGAACATTGTTGGTTACCTAATGATTATATATATAATGACACCATTCATGGACACCTTAGTATACATGCAGCTTCAGATGATATTTCTTAGCAACCATGTTAGTGGAGTGATGTATGTTCCTCAATTGGTTATATATATCATATGATATATTTACTCTTATAATTCACTATGGACCTTAGTTTTTTTATGAAGAAGATTCAAAGGGGACATCCCTAGTTAAAAACATGAGGTTTTATCACATCAATCCTTCACTTTTTGAATCATTATAGTGCCATTAGTTCATGTTATGCTTGAATATAATATTTTCACCCATTTGATATTTCTAATAGAGTATATGTGAGTGAGTTTTTATACTGTTGTGACATGTAGGTGTGTCTATATATCTATTTCATCATTTATTTCCATAGTTGTTTGTCTAATAGGTATGCTTATATCAGGTAAATATGATTTTGGGTCTACATGTCCATTGACCCCAAGGATCATGCAAGAATTTTTTTTAACCTATGGTACTAATTGTTTCGATTAGGGGGACCACCTTCTATTTATGATTTTTACACCCAAAGTTTAAACCATCCTTTAGTGACATTGAGGAGTGTTAGAGTTCATGAGTTTATTTGACCTAGTTTTGTTTAGGTAATTTCGGCTTGGGTCATTACACTATCCATATTTTATTTTACAACTATAAATTTAATTAATAATATCATTTATTATCTACCTTTATCTCCATCTATTTTTTAAAATTCCAAAATCCCTTATTATTGAATTTGGAATATCTATTTGCTTAGATATTTTAGTACAAATGACCTATATTTCCCTTTTTATAATTGTATATAACTTTCACTTTTGATAATGAATATCTTATGTGTATTTATTTATATATTTTATAAACATAATATTTTATGAACCCAATACGATGGATATGAATCAAAAATGGATTCACATTAGTCATTTGACAAAAAAATAAGAATATGGATTTAAAGAGTATATCATGTTTGAAATAGAGCATGTAGACGACCCTTCTAAAAACCTATGTCCATGTTTACATTTTTTTTATTCAAGACAAATTAGTCTGGATGAGTTGTAATAAGATTTTATTTGTCATGAAATAGATAAAATATATAAATGTTGGACTAAACATGGGGAAAAACTAAATGTGGACATCGATTGGGATGATTCTAAGGTTTATGAATCATTTGATGAAAATACATTTGTAAAAGATGATGGGGATCACCTAGAACAAATGAAAATGACAATTTAAGATAAATTTTATGATTTTACAAAGTTGTTTGAGGAGTTAAATAGATATTACAGGAAACCATTATATACTAGTTGTACTAAATACACAAAATTTTCAGCTATATTGAAGTTATATAATTTTAAATCTTCCAATGGATGGAGAAAATATAGCTTTACAGAATTACCTAGTCTTATAAAAGATATGATACCATAATAAAATTAACTACCATGAAGAACATATGATTCCAAACAAATTTTATGTTCAATGGGAATGATATCTAAAAAATACATGCTTGTACAAATGATTTCATATTGTTTCACAAGGATTATAAATCACTCATCAAATGACCTAATCTTGGAGAATATTGATTCAATAAAAATGAATCAAGTCCTTACAAATATGTGTGGTACTTTCCAATCATTTCATAGTTTATAAAACTATATAAATTTCAGGAAACCACAAGACAATTAACATGGAATGAAAATAAAAGAATTAATAATGGGAACCTACTTCATCTATCAGATTCTCCTCAATAAAAAAATTGATTAAGAGTTTCCTGAATTTTGATATGATCCCAAAAACTTTCATCTTACAATTTCTACATATTTAATAAATAAATTTTGTGAACATATTAGTACTCACAATACAAGGCCCGTCATGTTGGTAAATTATAACTTGCCTCTATGGTTATGAGTTAATCACAAATACATTATTATTTATCTACTTATATCTAGACCAAAGAAACAAGATAATGATATTGCTGTCTATTTATATTTTGGTTGAAGATCTGAAATTGATGTGGTATACATGTGTTACAATGTATGATGCTCATAGAAGTGAATAATTCACAAGGAGGGCAATGTTTTATGGAATAATAAATGACTTCCCCACTTAAGGAAATTTATGAGCCTATAACATTAAATGCTTTTTGGGGTGTCAGATTTATTAAAAATGAATATACTTAGTTTTTTTGAAACATTCCTCAAAGAATGTGTTATTAGGAAATCCCTTTTTTTACTTCAATGACATAAATACCTATCCTAGATGACAGTATTCGAGGGGAATATTGAACAAGGTACAACGATATCTCCAGCAACGGGCAATAAACTTGACATTTTTTTTCAGTAAACCATTTTTTAAAAACCGTACAAAATCAAGTTGGAAGAAGAGATCAATTTTATTTGAATTACTATATTGGAATTCTTTGTATATCAAAGATTTTCATTATGTCATGCATGTAGAAAAAAAATATTTGATAGTGTTATTGGAACGTTACTAAATGTTCCAAAAAAATGAAATATTTAATCAAGGCTATGTTGGACATTATTTAAATGGGGATGAGGGAAGAGTTGGGACTGGTGAAGGGTAAAATGGGGAATTTTCTTGCTCAAGCTATTTATACTCTATCCAAACAAGAAAAATTGCAATATTTTCTTTTCTTTATGTGTGTAAAAGTTTCACATGGGTATTCATTAAATATCACGAATGTCATGTCAATGAATAATATGAAGTTATAAGAACTAAAAGAACATGACTACCATGTTTTGATGAAATATTTAATACATGATTCATTTAATTAAATTATGCCTCAAAATGTATGACATAAATTAACAAGATACTACTTCTTTTTAAAATCCATATACAGTAAGGTTTTATACCTGACGAAGGTTACCATTATTTTTGAGAAGATTACAATCATATTATGTTAATTAAATATATTATTTCCACCATCTTTCTTTGATATAATGGTCCACCTAATGGTTCACTTGGTCGGAGAGGTTCAAATATGTTGTCTTGTCCATTATAGAAGGATGTACCCCATTGAACACTATATAAACATTTTGAAAGGGTATGTCAAGAATCAAAGTCAGTCAGATGGTTGTATTATAGGATGATATATTGTTGAATAAGCTATTGAATTATGTACCAATTACCTATCAGATGTTGAAAGTATCACTCTCCCCAAGTCTTTTCATAATGAATACCTTATGGGTGAAGGGATTTTCAGAAGATATGTTGTCACAATTACCTTGACAGAGTGGGATGAAGCACATATTTACAATTTACATAATAGAGAAGATACTTATCCATATATTTAGGCCCACAAAGATATTATTAAAGATTTCAATCCATCGGGGGATAAAATATGGATATCAAATACACATAGTAAATAATTTATAGGATGGTTCTGATATAAAATTTATAAGGGGTTATCTAGAAATCTGAATTCTATTGTTGAACAACTTCAATGGCTATCCAGAGGACTGAATGAAAATGTTATATCTTACACTGGGTTTGTAATCAATGGTTATATATTCTATTGAAAAGTATATGTTGAATTTAGTACAATGATAAATAATGGTGTTACGCTTGTAGATTAAGCGATGCACGCATCTAGTTATAAGTATATAAATACAATTTATAAAAATATGTCGTATTTTTACATTATCAAACTAATATATGATTTGGATTATACTACATTTGAAGTGTTGATTTTCCTTTGAAAATGGGTTTACAATATCAATGGAGTGAATTTTGATGAAATGTGATTTGTGAAGGTTAATTTAATGGTATAAGGGGAAAAGACCATCCATTTATAATGGAATCAAATGTAGTGTAATTATTTTATGTATTGGATCTAACTGACAATAATTGGTCGATTTTCTTACAGGAAACTCCAACAAATGTTGAGTCAAATGAAAATTTAATCAAGGATGACCCTTTCATTTGTACATCACAATTAATTCATGTCAGTCCCAATGTAGAAAATGTATTTTATCTTAGAGGGGAACACAATGATGGGATTCAGATTCTCTAAAGAGGAAAAAAATCCTTGAAACCTTTAAAAAAGTATATAGAGTTCTATGATAAGGTTAAATAATTTTTTAATATATTATGTTTTTCCTCATTATATTATATGTTATTTAATTCATTAACCTAATCTAATTTAAATGTTTGACTACTAATGAAGACAATCTCTACTGCACATGATGATGATACCAACCCCTTAGTAGAACAAACTATAATGAAGGAAACCCATTGGATATATGAAAAGGTTATGTTACGATATACTTTCTCTATATTACCTAAATGTTATATAATGTAATGTTGATTTAATATTCATTATTACTTAAAAAGTTCATTTATTTTAATGGATTTTAGTCCATGTGTCATGCCTTTTCAATAATAGAAACAGCGTTGTCTTTGCTCAATCACATATGTAATCTTGATGTTTTCAATGTAAAATCATTATCTATATAATTAATTTATTGTTCAATATTTATGTTTAAATTTTTTCTTTTTAATATTACTCACATAATAATTGTTTTCTTATACTTGTGAATTCTTTTATTCGAGTTGGGGTGCTCTGCCGAACTAGGATTCCCCTTCTCCATTAAAACCTTTTCACCCCTACAATGGTGCAATTATCATTTTCATTCAAGTTACCTCTAGAGCCTTTGCTTGAAGAGAAATGACACTACCAATTCTAAATTATAGAGTTAATATTGATGTTTTCACAATAAAATAATTTCCCATTGAATTAATATATTTTTTCATATTTATTTTTAATTTATTTATTTTTAATATTACTCACATAATGATTGTTTTCTTATATAGGGGGATTGTTTTGTTCGAGTTGGGTGCTCTTTCCAACTTTCACGCTCATTCTCTTTTAAAACATTTTCACCCCTATAATTATACATTTATCACTTTCATTCATGTTACCTCCACTACCATTGCATAAATAGAAATGATGTTGTCTTTACTCAATCACAAAGGTAATCTTGATGTTTTTATAGTAAAATCATTGTCCATATAATTAATGAATTGTTTCGTATGCATGATTTATTTATTTATTTTTAGTATTAATCACATAATAATTGTTTTATTATATTGGAGTACTCTTTTGTTCGTGTTTGGGTGCTCTATACAACCTTCATGTTCATTCTCCATTAAAACATTCTCACCCCTATAGTTGTGCATTTATAACTTTCTTTCAAATTACCTTCACTATAAGGGCCCAGACTTAAACATTACATAATGTTTATTTTTGATCAAGAATTTACTTTCATTCACATTGAGGATCATTTTAGGTTTAAATTTTTAAAGAATTAGGCCATAACTATTACATTACATCAAAAATATTACAAATTATACACTTCTAATCTATCCAATTTTTTCACAATAATAAAACGACTTAAAAAATAAGAATTCTTTTCTTAATAAAAATATTCCGGAATTATTCCTTTCTATTACCCTTTATTATACCCTGTGAAAAACATTTCAAAAACTTGTTATGAGCATAAAAATCTCATTGAGGGTTATAATATAAGAAAATAAAACATTAGTCCATGAATACATACAAATAAATGAAATCATACTTTTCACTCATAAAAATAAGTTCTTTAATATACCTCATGAAATCATAATATTTATGAATAAATCATAGATGTCATAAATCATAAATGTAACATATGGCATCTATAACATACTTACATTGTATCTTTCATAGCTATATAGAGAGTAACCTTCATGGTTACGTTTGAAACACCCATCATAGTATATTCCCTAAATCTCTTAAGAGAAACAGCAATGTTTACCACTGTCATTTTAGCCAATTCAATGGAGAGATATCATGGGCTCAACCACCCTCATTTTATCATGGAACCACCCGTATATGTAAATAATCTCCAATAACCATAACATAATCATAACACATTAAATAAGCATTAAATAGAGATAACATTTCCACATTGCAATCACAAGATATGAGTTCAAGATATTGACATAATCTATCCATTTTCAAATCCATTTTATATACCAAAATACCCTAAAAATGAATATGGTATTTATTTTTCTTTTTAAAATAGTTATGTTTTTTAGGGGAATCCAAATAACAAATAACGCTCAGAGTGGCGGAATGGTTTTTGTCACTGTATACGTTAAAAAGAAACATTACTTTTGATGTTTAGTAAAATGATTCGTAGAAAAATATTACTTTTGAAAACTATTGAATGATATTAAAATTCAAATGGGTTAATTATATACCTTATAAAATAAATTCATGTACAAATCAAAATATGCCTCAATGAAAGGAGATTGAGATGAAGTCCCTTACCTTGAGTCTGACTTGTCTCGTTCGTTCATTATATTCATGAATAATAGACCTATGTTAATTTATACTTTCATTAGAACCTTTTTAAATTTTATTTTTAATTTTATAATACTTATTATCATGTTATAAAAATTACATAATTATTTAAGTTCATATCAGTCATTTTTTCGATATTCGGAACTTGAGTAAATAATGAACTTATTTTGAAGTAAATTTTCCATATATTAAAAAGTAAATCATATTAAAAATGATATGAATTATTTAAATATCATATATATCCATTATATATTTATTTATAATATTCCATAACATTTGGAGATAAGAAATGAATTATACTATTCCTGGAGATAGTAGTTCGTACGTACGCATGAACAATTCTTTAATTTTTTTGTCGTATTAATGGAATGAATACTAGATGATATGTAGGTATGTTATAATTAAATTACAATATATATATTATATATGTTACATAAGTTCATTAATTCCATCATCTATACATTCCATGTATGACATGAATGATTCATACCACTTTTAAGGGACGGTAGTCTGCACTTCCTCAAATGAAATTATCATATTTACACTTTATAGAAAGCATAAAGGTCTGATGTAAATAAAAATACAGAAGAATATATACAATATAAACATAATATATATCATATATAAATAAATAGACATCATAAATGGAACCATGATAGGTGGTAGGATAAAATTGAACAATCATCATTTAACGAGGCAGTAGTTCATCGTACAAAGAAACAGTATGTTCATATCCATTAGATGGAGGTGTGTGTAAGTGTAGTTAGCATATTTTTCATAAAACATTCTAGTATATTTATTATAATAGTTTTTTTTATGTAATCAAATAATAATAATATAATAGGGAGTGAATAAGAAAAATAAAGAAAAGGAACTTTTGAGAAGACGCTACCTCTAAAATGGTTTACTTCTTTTGATTTAAGACAAAAGGATTTCTTGAATTTCCTTCTGAACATTTTAAGGATTATAGGATGAAGTTAGGGGTGTTTTGAGATTATTTGACTATAATTCAGATGGTACAAGGGGATTTATTGGTGTGAGTAATTGGGTAGAGGTGGTGGCCTTTTTTAAGAGGGAGGAGGGACACATTAGAAAAGTTTTGAAATATTTTTTTATTATAAAATAATTTTAAAATTCTAATAGTTTAAAACTGATATATTTCGATGATAAGATGCTAATGGGTCTAAATAAACTAAAACAATATATTTAGACAAGTTTATTTCATAAAATTAACCTTATGTTTTATCTTTAACCCTTAGTAAAAACATCAACTCTTACCATGTCTTCTTGTATTTTCTCAATATATGGTTATTATAAAATGAAAATAGAAATAAAAGTGGATAATTAATGATATTTTTAATATTATATAAGTCAATTGGCTGAATAATATATTTTTAGGACGATTATATCATTTAATAAAATTTTATTTTCTTTAAAAACTCATTTATGTAAATTTTGACACATTTTAGTAATTAATTTTTTTAAATAATAATAACATGATTACTTTGAACCAAAATCAATAAATAAAAAAAATGTCATAATTATCCTGAAATTTTTTTAATGCCATCACAATGTTCAAATTACATTTTTTTAATATTTATAATATCATTTACTTGAATATTTCATTAATAAGGTAATCACTACATCATCATTATGTTATAAATAAATTTATTTATTTAGTTTCTAAAAATTATAAATAAAATTCCATTATGTATTAAATATTTGTGCTTTTAAAATGAATATTTATAGTCAAATATTTCACATACATAATCCAAATGAAAATTGTTTTAGTTAGGAGATACATGTTTATGTTATACTCTGGTTTCTTTAAATAAAAAATTATTAGAGGTCACTATCACACCCAAGTGGATCCATGGGGTTCTAAAATAGGGCCAAGAATACACATGGTCAGACATATCTCATCCAATAGTATTAGGGCACGTTTAAGGGAGTCTTTGTATTATTATAATATTATTTTTACCTATTTAAACAATTTGTACCTTCTGATTAAAAATATGTAATCTATTTTTCCAAATTAAAAACATATAATTGGAAATAAATAATTTAAAATCAATTAATGTTATCAAAACTAGAGAGCAGGTTTTCAAGAAGTAATAACTATCAAAATATTGACATGTGTTTGCATCCAATTTCATTGTGAAATCACATACAATGACCAAAATTTGATTAAATGACAAAAACATAATCTTTTTAAACTTTAAAACCTACTAAAATTAAAATCTAACTATATATATAAAGGACTTGTTAAGGAATTTTTGAATTAAAATGCAATATTTTTTACTATTCATTAAAATATGAATTTAGTCAAAAAATACGAAAATTTCATCCAAATATAATTTTGATGTTACTCTTGTAAAGAATAAGTTTATTTTTTAAAATATAACATATAAAAGTGGTAAAAAACAAGATTTAAAATGGGTTAAAAATCAAAAGATTGTAAAATGAGATTTTAAAAATATAAAAGTATTTTATGCTTAAAATTGGATTCATTCAAATTTTAAGCATAAAATATTTATTGGATAAATGTGAAAATAATTAAAAAACATGTATAATCATATTTTAGTGAGTTATATTCATTCCCTCTAATACAATTGATAGGTGTTAACTACCATTTAAAATAATAATAATAATATTTTATTTTTTGGTATAACTCTTTGTTGTGTGCAACATAAGATTTCAGAGAAACCCATTGTTGTGTGTTAGGTAGTATATCATACATAGTGTCCCCTTAAAATGAAAATTAATATTAAATTCAAAAAAAAATTAATAGATAAGAAAATGTATTATTCTATAAATACTTGAGATGTTATATCATTCCCCCCTTTTGGAAATTAAATCCTCACAGTTTTATTCACTTATCAAATAAGTGGAGGTATTTATCACTCATAGCATTTTAAGATTCCCATGTTGCCTCTCCAACTATATGGGTTTTCCACAAAACCTTTACCTGATGAATTAATTTTTTTCACAACAATTGCTCTCTATGGTCAAGAATTTGTACCATTTGTTTCTCATAAGAAATATTTTCTTCCAACTAAACTACCTTTGAACTCAAAAACCTGATATGGATCTGACATATTCTTTATCAACATTGAAACATGAAAAGCCTTGTGTACCTAGGATAAAAATCGAGGTAAAACCACCCTGTAGGTAACTGATCCAACTTTCTATAGGATTTCATTGGGTCCAATGAACCTTAGACAAAACTTTTTTTCTTACCAAAATACATCACACTTTTCCACAGAGAATCATTGAGAAAGACATGATCACATACCTAAAAAAAGATCCTTCCTCAGGTTATCTACAAAATGTTTCTACCTACTATGAGTTTTCCTCATGTGCTTTTGAATCAATTGAACCATTCCTACCATCTCTTATACCAATTTTGTTCCCATAAACTTCCTTTCACCTACTTCATCCTAAAAAAATGGAGTTTGAAACTACTATCCATATAATTATTCATATGGTGAAATCTATACACTGGAATGAAAATTTTTATTATAAAAAAACTCAACCAAAGAATGATGTTGATACTGACATCCCTAGTAATCCATTGAACAAGCATGTATCATATCCTTCAAGGTCTGAATTCTTTGTTCTATCTACCCATTTGATTGAGGATAAAAAGCCTAATAAAATTTAATTAAGTTCCCAATGACTTCTGAAGTCCCTTCCAAAATATATAAGTGAACCTAGGATTATGATCAGATACAATGGAGAGAGGAAATCCATGTCACCTAAATATCTCATTAATATACATTTTAGAAAGTTTATCTAGAGAAAACATATCTATAATAGAAATAAAATGATCATATTTAGTCAATTGATCAATAATAACCTATATTACATTATTACCTCAATAAGTATTTGGTAATCCTACTATGAAATCCAAGGAAACATTTTCCTATTTCCACTCTGTAACTAGAAAAGGTTGAAGAAACCCTTTTGTAAACATCCATTCTGTATTAACCTTTTTATAAGTAAAACAATTCACAATAAAGTCAGAAATATCACTATTCATTCCATCCCACTGGTAATAGTCCCAAAAATATCTATACATCTTAGTAATTCTAGGATAAACTAAAAATAGAGAACTATGAGTTTCACACAAAAACTCTCTCTTTAACTATGAATCACAAAGCACACATAATCTATTTCTAAGACTCAAACACTCTCTTTATAAATGTTAAATTTAGGTAATATATCATTATGAACCAATTATTTCTTTTTCTGCAACTCACTGTCTTCTTTTATCACTTTCTTAATTCTATCTGATAGAGATGATTTCACTTCCACCTAAAACAAAACAATGGAATTCCATGCACTAATAACTTCCAATACAAAATTCATCAAATCAGAAACCAAAGGATCTCATTCTAAACATGTCATGGTTAATTTAGTATTACTCTTTCGACTCAAAGTCATCCAAATTATTTGACTTTCATATATGGTAATGAATCGTGCAATAAAAATCCTGGATTAATTATTTCCATCTACTTTTTCTCATGATTAATTATTTCTGAGTGAATATACACTTCAAACATTTGTGATCAGTATATATTTCACACTTTACATAATAAAAATGGTGTCGCCAAATTTTTAATAAAGAAACAACAACAACTAACTACAAATCATGTGTAGGGTAATTTAACTTACAAGGTTTCAATTGACCTAAAGCATAAGAAATTACCTAATCTTTCAACATTAGGAAACAACCATGTCCCTTTAATGATGCATCACTGTAGATAAAAAAAGTCACTATTCCTGGATGGCAGAGAAAAAACTAGAGCATTTTCCAATATTCTTTTCAATTTCTAAAAGAAATCATCACATTCTTTTGTCTAGATGATCTTATCTCCCTTACATGTTAGATTAGTAATTGGGATAGATAACTGAGAAATGTTTTCAACAAACCATCAATAAGAACCTGCTAATCCATAAAAACTATGAATCTCTGTGATATTGGTAGGTCTTTTACACTCCTCAACAACTTTTGTTTTAGAAGGGTCAACAATTATTCCATCTTTAGGAACAATATGGCAAAGGAATTAAATTTTTTGCAACCAAAATTCACTCTTACTAAACATTCCATATAGTTTATTTTCTTTTAAGGTCTGAAAAATATTCCTTAAGGGACTTTCTTGTTCCTCCTGAATTTTAGAATACACCAAAATGTAATCTATGAAAACAACCACTAAAACGATCCAAAAACTAATGAAAGACTCAATTCATAATATTTATAAATTCAAAAGGTGAATTAGATAACCCAAAGGGAATAACTAAAAACTCATAATGCCCATATATATTTTGAAAATCTGTCTTTGGGATGTTATCTTCATTCACCTTTAAGTGATGCTACCCGAAACGCAAATCAATATTTGAAAAATACAAAGATCCCGTGAGCTGATCAAAAAAATCATCGATATGAGGAAAAAATAAGGGTTCTTAATAGTGATGTTATTAAAGGCTCTGTAATCAATACCTAGTCTCATAAAACCATTTTTCATTTTCAAAAATAAAACTCGAGCACCCATGGTGAAGTTCTAGGTCGAATTAAACCGTTATCAAGTAATTTTTGCAACTATTTTTTTCAATTACACCAGTTATACTTGAACCATTCGAAGTGGGGGTTTATAAATAGGCTTTTAATTATGAACAAAATCATTAGTAAGTTTAACCTCCTGATTGGGAACAATACCAGGAAATTCATCATGAAAAACATCTGTGAATTCATTCACTACTAGAATGTCACTAATAAAAACTATTTATTTCTTTTCAATAACATGATCTAGATAACTTTCATGGCCATATTTAATCAATATTTCATCTTCTTGGTATTTCATCGAAGTAAAAAATCATTGAATAAAACTTTCTTAGCTTGAAATATATTTTAGCATGGTAAACTGAAATCCAATCCACACCCAAAATGATATCTAATTACACTATGGAAAGTTCAACAAGATTTTCCAGAAACACTATCCTACTAATGATAATATGAAGGTTCCTAAAAATATTGGTTTATCTAATACTTCCATGTAATGTTTTTACCAAAAGATATATATAAAATTCAGGAGGTTTTATTTTCAATTTACTTACAAAGCTCTTAGAAATGAAGGAATGTGATGATCCAGAGTCAAATTGAGTATTGGAATATTTTGAAAAAATCTATAATATACCTATAACCACAATATTTGGATGTCCCACATCAACCATAGTAGTAGAACATGGTTTTTTCGTGCCCTTATGCTTTCGATATTGTTGTATTCTATCTTGGGTAATCATCTTTGGACACACATTGTCATAATTTCCTAACTCATTACAACTAAACCATCTTACCACTAGTTTTTCTTTGACTGCCTGATCATCTTCCAATAATTACGAACAATATGACTAGTCTTAGCAAATCGTAAGAACTTCCTAGAATTAGAGAGGAATTCTCCATGATGCTTTTTACCACACTTCTCAAAAGTAGGAAATATATTTTTCTTACCTCCAGAATTCTGTGATAAATTATTTCCCATTGCCTGCCATCAAGATTGCTTCTTTTTCTTTCTATCATAGAACACATGATCATAAAAAAACTCCATTTCTACCTTCTCACATCATTGGAAAATTTCCTCATATCTTTTGAACTCACGAGAAGCTAACACCCTTCGATATTTTGGCTTCAATCCTGAGTAAAACTGAATTATCTTACCATGACTATCCCAGATAAAATTTGGGATGTACCTAGACAAATGTATGAAATTTTATTCATATGCATCCATAGAATATTCCTCATTTTGTCTCAATTCAAAGAATTCATTTCCATCCTAATTTGAACAACCTTAAGAAAATATTTCTCAAGGAATATATATTTAAAGTCATCTCATTCCATGGTGTCAATCTCTTCACTTCCTCTAATATTATTAATCATTTTCCACCACTGATTGTCATCACTTTCAAAATAATAAATAGAAATACTAACCTTTTGATTTACTAAACACCCCATTACATAAAAAATCATTTCAAATGCATTAATCCACCCTCATAGGGTCCGATGATCCTTTGAATGATGGGGGTCACTACCTCATGAAATGCTCTATGATCGACATATTTTTCTATGGTTAGTCCGGTAGATCTCATGAATGAATACCAAAACTAGTTATCACCTGATTCAAATGAGATATCACTGAAACAAACTATTTAGTTTCGATTTTGACCATCTCAGGATGTTGATTTGGAATGTTATTTCCTTATGAATTCCTTCCCACCACATGTTCCCTATTTCCCCTGCCGAAATCAATTTTGAATAAAAATATCTTAGATGAATCAAGGTGATAATTTTAAAATGCTATATAATTTCAATTTGACTATAAAGTGAAAATATTTTATGGATATTCTATTGACAATATTCTAACTCCTAATGTTATCCAAACTGATCTATGATACTAACTATAAGGACCTAACTTTAAACATTAATTAATCTTGATTTTTGATCAAGAATTTACATTATTTCACATTGAGGATCTTTTCAGGTTTAGAGTTTTAGTGAATTAAGCCATAACTATTCCATTAAATCTCAAATATTACAAATCAGACACTTCTAATGTATCCAATTTTTTTACAACAATAAAATTCCTTAAAAAACAAGAATTATTTTCTTGATAAAAATATTATTGAATTATTCCTTTATCCCACCCTTCCTTATACCCTATGAAATGTTTTTCAAAAACTTGGGAGGAGAATAAAAATCTCATTAATGGTTATAAAATAAGGAAAGAAAAAGTTAGTCCCTGAATACATACAAATTAATAAAATCATACTTTTCACTCACAAAAAATAAGCTCTTTAATATACCTCAAAAAATCATAATATTTATGAATAACTCATAGAAGTCATAAATTGTAAAGTTAACTTGTGGCATCCATAATAGAATTACATTTCAGATTTCATAGATATATAGGGAGTAACCTTCATGGTTACGTTTGGAATACCCATCATAGTATATTACCTAAATCTCATAAGAGAAACATTAAAATTTATCTCCATCATGTTACCCAATACATTAGAGAGATATCATGGACTCACCCACCCTAGATTTATCATAGAACCAACCTTGTATGTAAACAATCCCCAAGAACCATAACATAATAATAACACATAAAACAAGAATAAAGAGAATATAACATTTTCACATTGCAATCACAAGATATCAGTTCAAGATATTGACATAATAAATCCATTCTAAAATCCATTTTAAATACCAAAATACCCTAAAAAGGTATATGGTATTTAGTTTTATTTTTAAAAACATTACGCCATGTAAAAGAATCCATATTTGAAATAATTCTCTCGTTGGTGGAAAGGTCATTGTCTCCACATACGTTAAAAAGAAACATTTATTTTTTCATTTAGTAAAATTCTTCATATAAAATGATTACTTTTGAAAACCATTGATTGATATTAAAATTAAAATTTGTGGATTATATTCCATATAAAATAAATTCATATATAAATCAAAATATTCCTCACTGAAAGAAGGTTGAGACGAAGTCCCTTACCTTCAGTCTGACTTGTCTCGTTCGTTCTTTACATTCCTAAGTAATAATATTTGGTTAATTTATACATAATTAATAATAGTTTCAAAGTTTATTATTCATTTTATATTACTTATTATCATGTTATAAAAATTTCATAATTATTTTTGTTTATATCTTTCATTTTTTTTATATTCGGTACTTGAGTTAAAAATGAACTTTTTTTGATGTAAATTGTCCATGTAGTCAAAATTGTATCATCTAAATAATGATATTAATGGTTTAAATGTCATATATATCCTGTATAAATGTATTTATAATTTTCCATAATATTTTGAGATAATGAATGAAATTCATTGTTCTTGGAGATGGTAGGTTGTACTTACGCATGAACACTACTTTCATTTCTTAGTAATATTACAGAAATGAAAAATAAACAATACATGGGTATGTTATAATTCCAGTAATATATATATTTTATATATGTTACATATTTTCATTAATTCTATCATTTAAACATTATATTAATGGCATGAATGAGTCATATCACTTTGAGGGGATGATAGTTTGTATTTCCTCAAATGAAATTATCGTATTTACACATTATGGAAAGAATAAAATTCTGATGTAAATAAAAATATAGATTCTTAGAGGAAATAAAAATATAATATATATCTTATATAAATAAATTTACATCATAATGTCTACCATGAGAGTTTGTAGTATAAAATTGAACAATAATCGTTTCGTGAGGCAGTAGTTCGTTGTACACAAAAACAGTATGTTTGTCTCCATTAGATGGAAGAGTGTGTAAGTGTAGATCGAATAATTCTCATAAAAAATAATTGAACATTTAGTATATTAGTTTTGTTATGTAATAAATGAATAATCAGAACATCTGGAGTGAAGAAGGAAGACAAAGTAAATGAACTTTAGGGAAGACTCTACCCCTAAAATGGGTAACTCTTTTTGATTCGAGCCAAAAAGATTTCTTAAATTGCCTTATTCCCAAGTTGAGGATTTTATGAGTAAGGTACGGATTTTGGGAGAATAATTTAGTATAATTTGGATGATCCAAGTGGATTTAGAGATGATAGTAAATCGGTAGAGTTGGTGGCCTTTTATAAGAGAGAGGAGGGGAACTTTAAGAAAAACATGAAATATTATTTTATTATAAAATAATTTTCGAAATATAATTGTTCCAAAGTGATATATTTAGATTATAATATAATAATGGGTAAAACCCCTCTCAAAAAATAGGTTTTAGACAATTTTAGGTCAAAAATTGACCGTATCTTTTAGCTTTAACCCTTAATTAAAAACATTAACTCTTACCATGTGTTCTTGTATTTTATCCATATATGGTTATTACGGAACTATAAAATGAAAATAGAACCAAAATTGGATCATTAATGACACTTGTAACATTATATAATTAATTGTTCTGAATAATATATTTTTAGGACTATTATATCATTTAATAAAATAGTATTTGTTTTAAAAACTCATTTATGTCAATTTTGACATCATTTACTAATTGATTTTTTTAAATCATAAAAACTTGATTCCTTAAAAAAAGGAATTAAATAAAATATAATATGTTATAATCACCCATAAAATTATTTTATGACATCAAAATATTCAAATTAAATTTATTTTAATATTTATAGTATCATTTATTTGAATATTTCATTAATAAGGTAATCACTACATCATCATTGTGTCATAAATAAATTTATTTATTTCATGTCTAAAAATTATAAATAAAATACCATTATTTAGGAAATATTTTTAAATTTATAATTACTATTTATAGTCTAAGAGATAACATATATAAACCAAATTAAAATTGTTTTTGTTAGTAGATTCATTTTTCTGTTATACTCCCCTTTATTTAATTTAAAAATTATAAGAGGTCACTATCACACCCAACTAGATTCATGTGGTCCTAAAATAGACCCAAGGATTCCCATGGTCTGAGGTATCTCATAAAATAGTATTAGGATAGGTTTTATAGTAGTTTAATGTTTTTATAACATTATTTTTTACCCTTATTTACCAGATTTACCCCTTTACCATGGTAAATAAAAATAATTACTCAAGTTACTATTCATAATGTCCAAAAATAAAGGGTACCTATTTACAAAATTTTTATATTTTAATTCATAATATGGAATCCATTTTTCCAAATTCAAAACAAATAATTGGTAAAAATTAATTTAAAATTAATTCCCATTGTCAAAACAAGAATGCAATTTTTAAAAAGCAATAACTATCAAATAATTAACACGTGTTTGTGTCCAATTTCAATGTGAAATCACTTCCAATGTCAAAAATTGGATTTAATGATAAAAAAATAATCTAATTAAACTTTAAAACGAATTGAAATTTTAATCTAACAATATTATTAAATGAGAAAAAGGTAGTTTTGAATTAAAATGGTGTATTTTTCACTATTCATTAAAATATTAATTTTATCAGAAAAATACCAAAAATTTCATCCAAAGTAAATTTTTATATCCCAATTCTAAATATGAAGTTTATTTTGTCAAATAGATCTTATTAAAGTCATAAATATTATATTTAAAAAGGATTTTTCATCAAAAGGCGGTAAAACGAGCTTTTAAAAATATTAAAGTATTTTATGATTAATATTAGATTCATTCTAATTATAAGCCATTAATTTTTTTAAAAGGTTTGGGAAGCAGCCTAAATTTATTATTTAAAGAAAATACATCTTTTAATAGATATTAATATGTATTATTCTATAAATACCTGGGATGTTACGTTCACTGCCTTCTCTAAAAGAGCAACAACACTGCCGCTGCTCAATTACAGAGGTAATCATGACGTTTCCACATCAAAATAATTTTATATAGAATTAATTTATTGTTTAATATATATATATATAATTTATTTATTTTTATTATTACTCACAAAATAATTCTTTTCTTATGCATGTCATTTATTTTGTTTGAGTTTGGGTTTATTATCCATCTTTCATCCCTTTCTATACCAAAACTTCCACATTCTTCTTCCCTCACAAAATCTTTCACTTCTATAGTGTTGACATTTATCAAATACTTTAAAGTTTCCCAAAATACTCAATCACAGAGGTAATTTTTATATTTTTTAATTAAAATCATTATCCATAGAATTAATGTATTATTTCATATTTATGGTTAATTTATTTCTTTTAAATATTACTCAGAGTAATTATATTCTTATACAAGTGGATTAAATTTTTTGAGTTGAGGTAATTTTTCAAAAACAAATCATGTAATGTTGTAATTTGAAGAAATACTGTTAATGGAAATCATTATAACTTTGAAAATTATGTTTTTTTTAATGTATTTAATAATTTTTATTTATGTAATTATATAAACCAAGGTTTGAAATGTCTATAATATAGTGTTTTTATAGAATTTTTTCTATGAATTTCATTTTATTAAAATTATGTATGAGGACATGTTTTTGTTGATATCTATTGTGTTTCTGGTACTGTATTTTTCTGTTACAACACACTTTATTGGTGTTGTAACATCAGAATGTAGTATGAACCTTTAATAGTGCTTTTAAAAGTGTTGATAAATAAGACATTTATAAGTTCTTTGAAAGTACTGATAAAAAACACATTTATCAGTGATTATAAAAGAGCTTATAAAATCGCTTTATCAACACTTTTATAAGTTCATATAAACATCCGATTTATCAGTACTTTTTTAGCACTAATAAAATTATTGAGCTTTTAACGTCACTCACATTGTCAACGCTTTTCTAGTGCCAATAAAGCTCATTTATAGCACTATTAAAGGACATTTTTGTAATTGTGATAGTTACTAATTATTGAATATAGGGTTACTTAGGATATGAATCTAGTTTGGGGATAGTTGTGGATCATTTTGGTTTTTATCATACGATTTGTCTGAGTGGGGTCATTATAGAAACCCTGAATTTAAATACATAGATATTACATCTTTTAGGTAAATATACCTTAAATTAAACATAAACACGCCTAAAGATCAAAATTTTATAGTGCCTTTGGATACTTGGAAACATAGAAAAATGGTTTATAATAGTTTTACATCATCTTCCACTTAGTTCCTTATAAATAACACCCTTCATGGACATATCACACATAATAACTATCATCATTATCTGTGGAAAATAATCATGTGAATGGTTTATCTTAGATTCTCAGCAATGGTCAAAAAGGGAAATATATAAACATAACATGGGAATTATGGTATGATAAAATGAAAATAACATAAAAATACCTTATAATTCATAATGAATATCAAAATTCAGAGTCATGGTAAAAATATTTTCTATTAATAAGACATGAATCACAAATAAATCAATGAACATGATCCATGGGAGAATGAAATTTACAAAATAAATAGAATTTTTCAATACATATAAGAATATAAAATATTTTCCTTATTATCCAAGGATCAGTTCCAAAACAATCATATTATAATGGGTTTTCCCCTAAAACCATTGTAGTATTTAAGGTTTATGCCCAAGATTATCATAGTGTAAAAATGAAATCAATGAAATGGGTTAAATATACATTTGAATCATATATATCTCATGATATGTCAATATTTTCACAATTCATTAGGGGGAGATATTTGTCCCACCTACCTTTGGTTATAACATAACCACCATCTTGGGTTATAGCATAACCATCGTCCCAAGTTATAATTCAACAACAATCACATAATGATAACCATACATAAGTATTCCAAAAGACCATAAAACATTCATGTTATATTATTAAAACCCATGAAAGGAAATAGGATTTATAACACATTTATCATTACAAAACTCATGTAATGAAATGGGTTTCATAAAATATTTCATCATATGAAAACTCGTGGAATAGAAATGGATTTCATAACAATATTTCCATCATAAAAATAATTCATCTAGAGAATGATTAATATTGATATCCTTGAATCATATCCTTAAAAAATAATTAGTAAAATCAAATAATTTAATCATAGATGGAAAATGATTTTGAAATATCACATGGAACATTTTTGAAGAAAATAGTACATTCACATTTAAAAACACTTTTTAAAAAATGAAAAAAAATTGAATTTAATATTCTCTGATAATAACATTAGAAACATATAAAGGAATCTATAATAACAATTTAAAATATTTCTTAAGTAAAAAAACATTTATAATTTAAAAATTCTTTCCAAAACATAAAATATTTTCAAAATACCTTTTTAAAATAACAAAGGAATTTTTAAAAAGAATATTTAAGAACCATTTAAAATCAATTTTGAGGAAAATAAAATTATCACATTGATTTTTAAAAAAATATAACATCTTTAAAATAATTTTATTTGAAAATAAACTAGGAATATTATAATGTAATTTTTAAAATAATTAGTGTTCAGGGTGGTGGAAAATACATTTAATGTCATACACTTAAAAACAAGTATTACTTTCATGTTTTCTATAAAATCCAAAGTGCATTGTTTGGGAAATGACATAAACATTCCTTTAAAAAAACATGAAAAATTAATACATGGATAAATATGTATTTAAAATATCATTTATATAATTTAAAATAAAATTGAATTTTTTTATAAAACATGTTTTTGGGAGAATAAAAAAGTTTTTCGACAGAAGAGATAAATAAAGATGATATTTATTAAAAATAGTATTTTGAACTCTTGAGTAAATAAAGTGAGGAAAATGAATCTAAAACAAGTATTCTCATGAATAAAATAGGATAAGAGAATACATTGGTTTCTTGAAATATATTTCATAAGATTTGAACTTTGAAACAATAAATATAAACAATGCTAATAAATGATGTGATTGTTTCATAAAACCCTTCACACTTTGGTAACATTGAATCAAAAGATAAATAATGAAATATAATTCCATAAAATATATAATATCATGAGAATAAATAAATTAATGATAATAATTTTCAAATGTGTTGTATATACATCTCATAAATGAATACATGGGTACAATCCAACATATGTCTCAAAGAAGGAAAATTGAGACAAAAATCCCATATTCCATTGGTAACTTTGAAAACAAAAACACAATGAAAGGGTGATACAAAAATTTATAATAAAATACTATAAATTTCAAGATTATAATATTGAATTAAATTCATTGGAATTATATACAACACATAAAACACATGGGGAAAATGGAATGCGTCTCACAGAAAATAAAAGCGAGATGGAAATCCATTACCTTAAGTATCAACTTCCTTTGTAAAAATTAGAACATCATATCTAATAAATATATGTTTGTTATAAATATATTATATTACCATATTTATATATATTAAACCATGTATTATTTAATTATAACATTTTATTTCTCTTTTATTAAAAATTTCTTCTTAAAATCATATTATGGGGAATAACTAGAATATTTTTCATGTATGATTTAAAATTTTAAATTGGGTAATATTAAATAGGACCTGGTTCCATAATCTATATAATATTAAAAAAATAGAAATATATCATATATATTTACTATATATTTATTTATATTAATCCATAAAATTTAGATATAGAAAATGAAATACATCATTTGTAGAGATGATTGGTCGTATGTATGCCTGAACATCATTTCTATTTTCTAGAAGGTTTGAAATAAAAAAACATAAATAATATAATACCATTAAATAATAATTTTTATTTCATATATGTTACACATATTCATTAATTTTACACTAATTACCTTCTATTAAAAGTGTTAGTAAAAAACGAATCACATCGCTTTATGAGGCAGTAGTCCGCCATACACACAAACGATGATTATTATACCCCCCATGAAATGAAAAGTAAGAAGGTATATATGTAATAATAATTAAATATGTATAATGATGTTACAAATATAATATATATTCATTTAATATATCATTATTACCATCTAACTAAAATTTAAATGAAAAACACATCGCATTGGTCTGTGAGGCGTCCTTTATACACACGAGCAACGCTCTAATGTTCCAATGGGTATGATGGTAAAAAGGTATATATGTTATTAAAATTCACTAGATATAATCATATGACAAATAGAATATATAAATATTAAATCCCTCATTATATCTAGTTTTTATAGGTGGTAATGAAAAATCAATAACATTGGTTCGTGATGTGGTAGTCCAATGTGCACAAGAGTGATTATTTTTTATCCCATTTGATTGAAGAGGAGAAAAATTTAGGTTATAAAATTATCATAATAACATATATGTATATTTAATAAACTGAGGTTGTTATATAATTATATTTTAACAATAGTTAAAGAATTTTGAGAAGGATATAAAATTAAATTCCTGGTAAGGTATGTAACCTTTTCTTCAGGCAACTAATTTTTGTTTCTACCAAATGGATTCATACGTTGGATTTCTAACCAATATAAGGTCTACAAGATGATATTATAGAATAAGTCATGTTATTTTGTCATATATTTTACTAACCAATTAGTTTTGTATGTGTGAAGAGTAGATTAGATGGGGTGGCCTTTTATAAGTGAGGTGAGTGGCACACTTCTAATTTTTTAAAAGAAAAACGTTTGATGATATTTTTCAAATTATTAAAGGATAAATAATAGGTAATTATAAAACATAAGACATTATATGGTATAAAAATATTTATCTAATGGGTTCTGGGAATGTTTTTCTTTATTTTTAACAGATATATTATTTTTTTAATCTTCTAGTAAACCCATTTTTACCTTTACCATAATAAATATTTTTTTACTATTTTTACAATTAACTTTTAAAAAAAAGTCATGTTGGAATTATTATATAATATAAATTTTATTTATTCCAAATACAGAGTCTCTTTTTTCAAATTTCATTCACATAAGATGAAAATTTTATTTTAAAATTAATTCTATAGGCACGACGGCAAATACGTTTTCAAAAGAGAAAATTTTGAAGTGTTAAAAACGTTTTTATCTCAAAAGTTAAAATGAAATTTATATAAATTACCCAAATTCAATTTATATATATATATATATAATTTAACTATTTTTTTCTTTTAAAACCACCTTAAAATTAAATTTATCGTGTAAATAAGAAGAACAAAACATCATATTTTTTAATAAAAACTAGTATTTTCAACTTTTCATTAAAAATTTATATTTTTTGGAAATAACCAAAAAATAAATCAAAGATAATTATTACATTATTATTTAAAAAATTATTTTTTTCAAATAGATTTTCTAAATGTTTCAAAAACTAATATTAAAATAAGTGTGTAAAATTCGAAAAATGTTTCTTTTTAGAAAAATACAGTTTTAAGGGTAAATTTTTATTTATTCTTATCTATTGTCTAGAAAACACATAAGCTGAATTTTAAAAATTTGACTGAATATATAATATATAATTTTCATTTAAATAATTCACCAAAAGTGTTTTTTTGATTTTATTGAGGTAAAATGTGTTTGTGTGCATAAAAATAGTTTTTTTGAAAATAATTTCATTTGTTTTCAAACGAATATAATTTTCATTTATAATTAACAGATTACTAAAGATTTCATCATATATACATGTGTAAACAATATATTTTCATAATTTAGTTAGTCCAATTCAAAACCACTATTCGAATGTCTAGGTGATAAGTATTATATTGAAAAATTGTAATTTAATATTATTTCACATTTCATTTAAATGGTATATTTCTTGTAATATAAGATATATTTAGTGTTTCATATAATGAAATATAATCTCATTGATATTTTTAAAACAATATAACCAAACGGTTGCATGTAAATAAAAATATTTAAAAGATTAAATTTATTGAAAAAATAATATTTCACAAAATCTAATGGTGTTACATTCTACCCCCTTAAATAAATTACATCCCCATAATTTGAACTAGTTCTCAGTAAAAAATTGTTTAAAAATAGAAAATATATTTTTGGGAAACCCACATCATTAAAATGGTTAATAAAACAACTTATTGAAAAGAGAGAAAGGGATGTGTGAATGTCATCTGGGATAACACACACTATATTTCCAAATAGGATAACGTATGTGCGAAGTGTTGATTTAGACATGGATTAAAAGTGTAATGTCCAAATAATTGTGGAGACTGACATAGATCATTTATTAGAAGAATGTGAATGATCATGTGAATATAAAAAACCATAAAATCATATAGTAAAGAGTTCTGAAAAAGGTTATGGATATCACAATAAATTTTGGTAATATGATATTTTTCTTCTAGATTCTTTTCTAAAAGTTGGTGAATTATAATGAGAATATATAATTTCTAGATTTCATTCCAGTTAAAAGTCACAATCTCACCCTTATGATGTGATTTGATGAATTTCAACATCATCTCTTACTTTAAGAAAACAAGATGAGTTTTTTTGTGCTTAAAGGACTAGTGGATCATAAGATCAATGAAATAATGAATTATCATTCCTTCCTCATATTGTTATTATAAATAATATAATTTTTAGCATAGTTAATCTAATAACATAAAATTTTCAACTTAATCTATATCGTGTATAGTTATCCATAAGGCTATCCATTCTTATCCAAAATTGAAATCCGAAAAAATAGAAATAATGTTAATAAATTTCCAAAATCAACTTAACATTAATCCACAAAACAACATGAAGTGGTTATTAATTTCACTTTCAAAATATTTGAATAAAGTAATCAAATATTTTCTTGAAATATGGTAACAACTAGAATTACCATAAATAAATTAATGAAAACATACTTACATCCTTCATTATTTGAATAAAACTATGGATTGTTCAATATATTATATAAACCCAACAATGTTGTAAACTATATATATGAGAACATAAAAAATGTTTCCACAAATCATTCATCATTTACAAGTTATATTCATCATGACTTTATCTCAACATCATTATCTCAACATTAGGGACATATTATGGGTCATCTCCCCTTTATATTGTTTTTTCTATAAAATTTTACATTTACCTTAAACAACTTTTCTATGTAATCTTCATCATTCATCATATTCATTCAAATTCATAATGAAAACATATAATTAAAAATCCTTATATATTTTATAATTCTTTAATTCCAATACATAAACACTTTAATTCTTCTACTACATTATCAAAACATTAATGAGGATTCATCATCTTATTCCTTAATAACTTCTTTCTTTCATATGACATTTTTAGATTCATAATCCTAAAAAAAATCTTTACCCGTACCACCTTTCTGATCCTAATCGTTACATTTCCCCCTATGAGATCAATTTTTATAATGACCACACTTTTCAGAATTAAAACATTCATCCATTGATAATAACTTTTAGAGACAAATATTCCCATCAATTGCATCAACTAAAATTTTTTTGTTCCTAAAAAATTTCTTTCTATATTCCCATATTATAAACACACAAAAAATCTTCTTATAACTCTGATACATTACCTAGAGTGATTTTCTCACATTATCAACATATATGATACTGAATCTTCTTTCCTCTATTGTCTCCACCACCAGAAAACTTAATGACCTCTCTATTTTTCTTCATTGGTGAGATCAAGAATTAGTTAAGGTTAATGTTATTTATCATATATCTTGATAATTAATTATTGATTATCACAATATCCTTAAAACGAGTTATTATACCATCTAGTTTCTCATCAAAACCTTATCTATCACATTTAATGTTAATCTAGTTTATTATAAAGTTTTCCATTAACTAAAATAGAAATCATATTTTGAGTAACTATATTCATAGTGGTAAATCATATAATCCTAAAAAATCACTTATATGATGTCTAATTCATGAAACCTTATTTTCAATCTGTGAAATCATAGGCTTAACCTAGGTAATTAATATCAATTATTTTTATACTTTATAATGGTTTATAAATAGTTTGTGAATTTACAAAGAATATCCATTAGAAATTTCAAACATTGTGTATAGAATTTCATATTGTCATGAACCAAGTTAGAATAAATTCTAGATCAATACACCCTTTTCAAAGTTATAAATCCAAGGTACCTCTCTTCTTGGGCCAAATCCACTTCTAGTATCCAGACAAGGATATAATTACCTTGAAATCCCTCACTCTATCCATTACCAAAATTTATAGAAATTTTTATACACTTTGACTCATCCTTAGGTTTCTCCTTAGACATATCCCTAGATGCATTCTTAAATATTTCTCAAAGGATGTCTCAGAATTTTTCTCATCCTAGTTTTCAAATTAAAAAAAACATTCTACAAATACCATATATTGAAACACAATATTTTTATTCATAGATATTACATATTTTAGATAAATATAAATTACATTACACTAGCATAGAACTATGAATCATAAGGTTACAATGTATTTGGATATGTAGAAACATAAACAATGGGTTCATAAGAGTTATACATCATCTCCAACTTAGTTCTTCAAAACTCGCATGATTCTTAGACATAAAACAAGCAATACCTATCATAATACAATCAAAAAAGAAACATTCTAAAGGGTTAGTCCATATTATCAATAAGGGTAAACAAGAGAAAAAAGTAAACATAATGTGATAATAACATATGAAAACCATACTTTTTATATCAAAGGTCAACATCTTGAGTCTTGGAATAATGATTGGTAGATTGTAAGAAATGAATCAAAAGGAAATTAAAGAACATGATCCATAAGATAATATAATTTAAATAATACCAAAATTTTTGGCAAAACCATAAGTAAAGAAAATAATTTATATTGTAGTAAAGGATCATTTAAAAAACTATCATAATGGAATGGGTTTACTCACCAAACCATCATAGTAGTCAAGGTTCACTCCTAGGACTATCATAGGGTAAAAAAGTCCCTTACTGAACTAGGATCACTCGCCATTCTTGTCATGTATATCTCATTAGATATCAAGCTTTACCCAATACATTAATATGAGGTATAGGTCTCACACTTCTTTTCTTATAAGATAAACATCATCCTTAGTTATAATGTAACCACAAACCTTTTTTATAATTTAACCAGTATGAAATAATCATAATTAGACATAACTATTCTACAACATCATAAAACATTAATCATATAAGAACACATGAAAGAAATTGGCTTCAAAACAAACTTATCATATCAAAATCCACAAAAAGAAATTTGTTTCATAAAACATTTCATTATTACATAACCCATGGAAATGAAATGAGTTTTATAAGTATCCCTTTATCATAAACATAATACATCTAAAAAATAATAATAATGGTATCCTTGGATCATATCCTTAGTAAATAATAAGTAACATCAAAGGATGTCATGTTAGTTGGAAAATGATTTTGAAAGATCACTTGGAACATTTTTTAGGAATTTATCCTTTCCAAATTTAAAGAAACATCTTAAAACATAAAACATTTTCAAAACCTTTTGCTTTCAAAATAATCTTGGAAACATATAATGAAATATATAATAATCATGTAAAAAATTCATTGATTAATAAAACCTTTTCACTTTGAAAAAAAGTTGGTAAAAATTAAAATATTTTCAAAATCCGTTTATTTGAAATCAACCTTGGAATAATTTAAAGGAAACTTTAAGAATAATTTAAAATTTTTAATTAGAAAATATGATTTTTACATCGAATTTTTCTTACATCATAAAAGATTTTCAAAATCATTTTATTTCAAAATAATCATGGAATATTATAATTTAATATTTATAACAGTGTTGATAATCCTTAAAATGATTCAATGAGTACAAAGGAAACATCAAAATATACACCCAAGATCTCCGCAATGTATTAACATCCAGCAATTTTGTGAGCGAGTTACATGGACAAGATTGGAGAGCGAGGTATGCGGCCAAGCTTCACGAGAGTGCTATGCGGACGAGCTTTGCGAGAGAGCTACGTGGACGAGCTTTGTGAAATAGATATGCGTCCAAACTACTTGAAAAAAATATTTGGGATGCCTCTATGCGGAGATCCTATGCGGTGGAGCTATGCGGCATACCTGCACGACCAAAGTTTCTTTGGCTAGGCACATCTGTGCCTATAAATAAGACCCTTGGTCTCCCCATTTTCAAACTGAAAAAAATTAAAAGATTCTCTTAAGCTCCCATTGCATTGCTCTTTCACCTAGATCTCTCAAATTATCTCAGGTAGTTCTCTAAACTACAAAAGAAGGGATAATTAAAGGGGATAGGCATGTTTTGATGTTCTTCACATTTCTCTCTAGTCTTCATCCGTACCTACACGCTATACCTGCGCAGTACACCTGTGCATCATACCTGTGAAATAGGGCAACACGGGGTACCTACGCGACACACCATTGCAAGGTACCTATGCACCCAGTTCAAATTCCCTTCATTAAAGACTTTAATGTTAGGGTATCTCTTTCCTTGGTTCCCTTATTCAAAAGGGGCTATGTTGAAGCCTCCCCCAAAACATCCTGACTTCTCAGACCTTTGGATAAGGCACATTAGCGTGTCTCTAATTTGGGATTGTATTTCTGTAGTCAGAGGTTTCAGCCATTTGTTTCACAATGGGGTTAAGATTCATGGGATGTTTGTGGGTTTGTATATCTGCAGTCACATGGACTTTTCTCCCAGAAACAATGTTTAGAAGTTCCCAGTTTGGAAGACGGTGGGCTTCCAGCCTTTCCCTTTTCAAAGAGGTGACCTGGGACCTCAGGTCTCCGATAGGGAAGGTACACTTTGCACTATCCATTCCTCACAAGTATAGGAGATGTCTCCCTCCCCTACCAGAACAAATTTCAGGGAAACCATCCTAGTATAAGCCCCTCACTGTCACCCCTTCTTCCATACATTGGACCCTTTTTCAATGTAAATATAATAGAGGGAAGTCTCGTCACCTCACCCTCTTCCACGGTCGACGCGCCCTCTTCCATTAGCATGGAAGGAAAATTTGGAAGTGTGAATGTAATTGTTTAATCTTTCACATCATCTTGTTTCTCACACCAAGAATGACTCACGTGGGCTTAGAGATATGTGATGGTTTCAACATATGCACAAACACTCATTGGAATGATCTACGAGAACTCTGATTCCTGTTCAACCTAGGATATGTTGGAATCCCTTTCAGGGCCCGAGCTCACTGGATATCCACCTCAAGAATCCAATATTAATTCCTCCAATTTGGGCACCATCTTTAGGAAATAATCCCCAAATTCAATCCTCAAATCATCAAGGCATCCTTTTTCAGGAATAATCCCAAACTCATCTATCTCAGAGGACTATACTCTCCTATGAGACACATCAAACTATGTGGTCTTTGATTCCCATCTATATGGGATACGTAGGAAGCCTCCATGAGGTATAAACCCAACACTTAAAATCAACCCTTTTCTCTTTGGGCCATATTCCCAATAGAGTCTAATCCTACATGGAAACCTATATCCTTTCCAAAGTTCTTTGGGCTGCTTCAGCATAATTACCACACTAATTTTCACCTAAGAACCTTCATCTTAGAGATCTGTATCACATGATCTTAAAAGGTATGATGTTTCCTATTAAGTGGCATCGAACTACGAGGGTTATGATTCCTTTCACAAGGATACATAGGTAGCTCATTTTATGATTACAATCCCTAGATTAAAAAAATCTTTAATCTCCCTGGATGACAATAAAATCTAGAGTGCCCCACCGAGTGTCTTAAAACTAGTATCATCATAATGATGATTAAAAAAATCTCTAATCAGTATATTAGAGGATAACATTGATGGAAAAACTCTAATATATACAGATATTTTCATTGACGAAGAACCATGAATTCATGCTGATGTTTCTAAACATTACACATGTTAAATAAGTGATCTAAAATTCCAAGGGATACTTATGATATAATTGGTAAATTAATAAGGATTCATGAAAATACTTTAATCTTACAAAGAGAGTCCCGAAGTAGACAATAATTCCCCCCAAAAGGGTGTGATGAGACCGAACACCCATTCTCTCGACCAATTCACGTTCTTAAGTATAGTAATGTTAAAAAATTAACGAAGGCCTTCATTTGGAAATCAGGTCCTCTTTGGATAAAGATCCATTGGATATTTCCAGTTCCATGAATAAATCCAATGGAAACTGCCTAGAAACAGTGATTCATAAATATAGAACGCACGTTTCAAGGAACTACGAAACAAACAGTAATTGTGCATGATGGTGGATAATAATGTTCATTCCATACACTTTTTAAAAATATTCCTTTCATATTTTTTGTGAAATCCAAATGCGAATTGTTTTTAAAATTACATAAATATTCATTTCAAAAAAAAATATTCAAACAAGGGTAAAAATATTTTTAATAAATCATTTGGATAATGTAAAAAAAATTAAAACCTATTTATAAAAAATTCTATTGGAACATAAATAATATATCCACCAAAGAGAGAACTAAAGAAATTTTTTATTAAAAACATTTGTTCAATATTGTGTACCTAAATCGATAAAAACAGAGAGAAATAGTATATTTCATTAAAATAACTATAGTATAATAAAAAATGAGTTTATTAAGATATAATACATAATATTTCATCATTGGAAGCATAAACATAAATAACCCTAATAAATTATTAGATCGCATCACAAAACACTTACCACATTAGTAACATTGAATTGCCTTTTCAATAGAGGAATTACATTAAACCAAACATAAAATATCACTATTTTAAATAAATTCAAGATATTACATGTAAATAGTTTTTATATACACCTCATAAATGATGATATGTGTATAACATAGAATATATCTCAAAATAGGAAAAGTGAGACAAAAATACCTTACCACATTGGTAACTCTGAAACAATAGACCCCCTAAAAGAGAGATACTAAAATGGATATGTAAATCGCATAATTTTTCAGATAATAACCATAAAATAAATTCATGCGTAGTTTATACACCACATAAAAGTATCAATTGATGAATATGGTATCTTTCTCACAGAAAATAAAAACGATATCAAAATCCCTTACCATAAGTCTTAATTAACTTTGTAAACATTCAAACATTAATAATAATAAGTATATTTTTATTAAAATATATTAAAAAACCATAATTATATATTTCAATAAATATATTATTTACTTATAACCTTTTATTACCATTTTAATAACAATTAATTTTTAAAATAATGCTTTGTGTAAGAAATACCTTATTTTTCATGTAAGTTTTGATTTTTTGTTTTTGTTCCAATTACATTGACTATAGTTCCTTAATATAAATAATTTTATAAATGATATTAATATAATATATTTTTATTATATAATTATTTATAGTAATCCATAAATTTTATATATAGAAAATAAAATATGTCGTTTATGGAGATGGTAGGTTGTACGTAGGCTTGAACATGATTTATTTTTTCTCAATGTATTGAAATAAATAATGGTATTTAATATATTAAAATGAATTTTTTATGTCATTTATATAACATATATTCATTATCTATTCCCTAAATACCTTCCCAAAAAATGTATGTGAAAAATGAATCACATCACTTCATGAGGATAAAGTTTGTCGTACACACAGACAATGTTATAGTAACCCGTATAAAATGGAAAGTAAGAAGTTATATGTGGTTCATGATTAAAGAAGTATAATTATGATATAAATATAATTTATATTCATTTAATACTTCCTTATTAATATACAAGTTATATAAAAATTAAAAACACATCACATCGGTTCACAAGGTGGTAGTCTGTCGTACACACGAGCGATGTTATTGTTTTCCAATGGGTTGGGAAGTAAGAAGTATTATGTGACATTATAATTATAGAGGTATAATAATATCAAAAATATAATATGTAAACATTGAATCTATCATTATATCTATCCATGAGAAGTGTTAATGGAAAATGAATAACACCGATTTGCAAGGCTTTAGTCCTCTGTACACATGAATAATGACTTTGTATCCAATTTTATGGAATATGATAAGGATTTAAGTTATGAAATTAACATAATAATATATAAATATATGTAATATAATTTTTATATTATATCAAAAAACGTTAATAATAATTTTAGGAGGTGTATGAAGAAATATAATAAAATGCTCAGTTATGGACTTTACATTTTTTCTGACAAATTCTTTTAATTTTCACCAAGAGTATTCTTCGGATTGATTTATCAAAAAAATAAATATTATAGGAAGACATGTTGGAATTAAAAAAAGTTATTTTTCAATTTCATTCCCTGATGAATTAGTTTTATATGTGTGATTTGGAGAGGATAGAGGGTGGCCTTTTATAAGTGAGGTGAGGGGCATACATGTGATTTTTTTGAAAAAAAATGGTGTGCCCACATTTTTCACATGACACTAGGCCCGAAAATGGTTAATTATATAAACATAGAGTTAATATTGTTGAAATATTTTACCTATATTTTGTTCATTTTCTAGGTCATTTTTAACCCATTATCATTTTAGCTTAACCCTTCAGAAAACACATTTTTACCTTAATTATGGTAACTTTTTTAATTTTTTTAATACTTTTTATGGTAAGAAATTAATTTTAAATTATTAAATAATATAATTTATACTGATTAAAAATATAGAACCCATTTTTCTAAAATAAATTTACCAATTTTTTAAAATATAATTTAAAATTAATCCTCCCGACATGACAAAAATGCAATTTTCACAAGAGAAATGTTTTAAAAAGTTTATAAAGTTTTTATATCAAAAACAAATAAGAAATTTATTCCAATGACATAAATCCAATTAATATATATATATATTGACTAATTTTATTATTTAAACCATCTTAAAATTAAATTTATCTTTTAATTTATTTGATTGAAAATGTAGTTTTTTTAATAAAAATTTGTATTTTTCACTATTCACTAAAAAATTCATATTTTCAGAAAATTATCAAAATATCACTCCAAGATAATTTTACATTCTTATTTTAAATATTATATTAAACTATTCAACTCAATTTTATAATTTTTTTGAAGATTAATTTTAATATAAATGCGCAAAATGAAACAAAATTACTTTTCAAAAATTATTTTTTAAGGTAAATGTGAATTTATTATAATATTTTTACCAAGGAAAATAAGATAAATTTTTAGCATTTGGTGAAATATATAATTTTTAATTTTTATTAAAATAATTCACCTAAATTTATTATTTTAAATTTCTTAAAGTAACTTGAATTTTTGTGCATAAAAATAGTTTGTCATAAAAAAGATTTCCCTTTTTTGAATGGTTTTTATCTTCATTATATTTAGTTTTTCGCCAATAATTAATTATATGTACATGTGTAAACAATATATTTATTAATTTATTTAATTTTATTAATACAAATCATTCAAATAGAAATGGGATAATTATCATATGAAAAATAATATTTCAATAATATGTCCTATTTTGTTTAAACTTGATGTTGCGTGTAATGCATGTTACACTCAGTATTACATGTGACAATTTCTAAAATCATTATTTAATGTAACATAAGATTAAATCTATATTTCATGTACATAAAATAAGGATTAAATTTATTTAAAAAAGTATTTTTTTTTTCTCAATAATCTTTGGATTTTATCATCATGGTGTTCCTTGGTTTTGAGAATTGGGTCTTATTTGAGAGGATAAATCGTGTCCCTTACACTAATAAACTAAATATAGTTATGAATTCTGAAGGAAGAAATAATTTTGGTGGGGAGAACATTAAACCCTATAATTTTCCTCTATTTATTTATTTTTTTCCCTTAACCTTGAGTTTCAATGGTTTTAGTGATAAATTATCTATTTTGTACATTTTCTCTTTTTATTTCATCGTTATTGTGAACAGTTTAAGAGAAAATATGTCGTTACCCTCAAGAAGGTCCCCCTTACAGTATATTTTGTTCTTTCATAGTTTAGTACACATGTGTAGATTATGGTTGATTCCAACCCAAAAAAAGGAAATCTTATGAACACCTGGTAAGTAAGGTTACTGGAACACCAATTTTGAATGATTAATAGAAACCATGGGCATGAATATGAGTTGTGATTTTAGTTTATAGGATCCATTTAGAAAAATTGGCACAAAATTTTTTAACCATTTATCCAAATATTTTAGTTTCCTAGGTAGCCTAAGGATTGGTGCATAGTTGGTGAGCTATTTTGTTGAATGTGTATCCAAACCGTGCACCATACTTGGAAAATTAAAATTTTAAATTTACAAAACTACATCTCCCTTAATTAAACCCCAAAATACTCTTCACCTATTATATCCCACTCAAAAATCATTCATTATGTTCTCCTACTCTATTTACACTCCCTTAGAAGGTGTACCTAGTGAATTTATTTGTGATTTTAGGATGGTTCTTTAAGGTTAGTCTCATTCCTCATTTATTTTTCCCTGATCACTTCTTCCTTATTCTTATTTTCCTGAATGGCCAAAAGGACTTAATTTTTATTGATTTTTGATAACCCCCCTTTCAAGGGATGAGGGTAACCCTTAAAAGGTGCATAAGCTCAGAGATTACATGGCCCGTAGGCTTTTAGGAGATTACATGACCAGGAGGTCTTAGGGAATTCAGCCAGACTATCTATAACGAACTTCACCTCCCCAGAATCTGCATCTTGATAGTAGATCTCCACCTTTTCATGACCGTCTGGCTAGGCTTCCCGTGCAAGCATAGGTTGGTACCGATGGCATAGCCATACCCTCTCATTCTCACAATCCATTTGGCTCTACTCTAATGAGTGCACCTGCTCTGAATCCTCTTATAGGGATGCTCATTTTTTTGTAGTGTGTTTAGGGCTTGCATTCATGTGGCCCGAAGGCCTTGGGGTGGCCCTAAGGCCTTATGGTGGCCCCAAGTCCTTGAAAATCAACTAGCCCGAAGGCCTTGGTTGGCCTGAAAGCGTTGCAGGACCCGAGGACCAAACTAGTGGCCCGAAGGCCCATATGGATGAATAGTTCTTGCAGCTACAGTACCAAACAGTTCATGCTACAGTGCCTAGTATTTAATGTTTTTTACCACTCACCTTCAATTTTAGGTATGTAACCTCTTGTAGTTAGAATTTTAATTATAGAACCATAGTTACTTTTAGGTTTAAACCTATATTTAGATATTATACGACAATTTTAGAAATGGTTGATAGTTATTATAATGAATAATAAATATTTATTTTGTTACTATTAAATGTAAAGGGTTGTCTTTTGATTTAAATCATTAGAAATGTTTTTATTTAACCATGCACAAAAAGTTCTTGATGAAATTATTTAATGTCATTTATGAATATATTTTTAAATTTAAAATGGTTTTTTTCCAATTGGTTTCAAAATTTTACATTATGTTTTAAATTTTGTTATTGATACTCCATAATATTAGTTTTAAATGTTTATAATATTTCCAAAAATTTCAAAGTATTAGATACCAGTTTAAGGATTGATTTTGTGGTTTTATTATAATGAATTATTTTGAGGCTCGGTTTGCACATTGTAATGATATTTTTTTTGCTGAAAACTCATCAATAGGATTTTCCCCTTCCTTTTTTATTTTAAAAAAATAAATAGACCTCAATATATATGTTAGTTTTTATATCACTATATTTTTTGAATAGGGGAAAATTCTATAAGGGGTGCTCGAGGTTGATTCATGGTTTATAAATATAGTTTTTTTTAATTATATATATATCTCTGTGTGTGTTAATATATATATGTATTTATAAATATAAATATATATATATATATATATATCACTAATTGTGTAATGTCTTGTATTTTTTCAGGTATTATTTTTTAAAATATTATATGGAATTATTATGAGACAAGGCCCAGAGATGACACATCATTCTGAGGCCCGTTGAGCCCGGAACGGTGGTTTGAAACCTTTTTTTTAAGTGAGTCGACACATGTGCGCGGTTGTAGCAGTTTCCAAATGGATGCCCGGATTGAAAATCTAAGGGAACCGTTGCGTTCGAGATGACAACTTTACCTAAGAACGGGTCAAACCTCGACTGGCGTGGGTCGAGGGAAAAAGTTAATTTTTAGATGTTTTTAATAAAATAAATTTTCAAAGTTATTTTATTTTATTTTTTGGAAACATTCTCTACAGCACAGTGACAGGGAAGCTGTTTCAATATTGAATTTCATGTCATAATGACTCAGGAACAACAATGCTGACCCATTAATGCTGCAATGTAATGGAATGCCAAGAATGTTCCCATTTTTATTGGGATGTCATCTGTTGGAAAGGATTGGGAGAAAACTCTGTAGAATCCGTGGAGCCTTGGAGAAAACTCTCGGCGATGAACAATGATGAATCGAGGTTATGAATCGATGTGCCAATGAAGTTGAAGGATCTCGACAATGATGGAAGCGTGACCCTTTCGTCAATGATCGACCCTTTCTTAAAATTTAGGGGTTGTTATTTCCTTCCTCTTTTCCCATTTTTTAATTTAAACAATGAACGCAGATCAACCACAAACAAGTTGATCCACGAATTTGTACATTCTTAAAGGAGGGTTTTATTGGGATGATTATGGGGAATTAGTCCATGTTGATTATTATTATTTATTTATACTCTATTCAATCCTACTAACGGGAGCAGATAAAAACTATGACGAATGATAGTGGAGGTTCGTTCCTCAATTTTTTTATTGGATTATTTCTTTTCCCGCTTTTTTTCTCATGCATTCTTCGCGTTCTTCGCGAGGCGATGAAAAATAGATCGTTGTGCACCCATCTTGAAATAAAACGGTCCCAAACTAGAGATCCAACATTGCAACGACCCTATGGAGGTGCGATGTCCATGAAGGATGACGAATCATCTCGGATTGGAAGAGGCTGTTCATCGATCGTTCTTCACATAGGAGGATGAAAACTTGTTTTCAAGCTGATCGGATGTCTAAAAACACAGAAAGCAGCTTTGTGGCATTGGGGAAACCAAAACCGGGAGTTCCATGATGATCAGATGACCTTATCGATGAACGGGGCACCACCGGAGGCATAATGGCGGAGGTTCACATTTCTAGAAATTTCCAGAATACATGGTGTGTATCTCTAAAGAACATGTCATGTGGACTGGCTCAGTGGAGGCCAGGGTTTCGGGCATCATACGGGGTCACATGGCATGTGACCCTAGTCGCATAGCATGTTACACATTCCCCAAGGCTCGACGTGTACTTTGGAAAGTACACGGACACGGGGTGTAGTACACCGCCGTGTACTACACCACACGGCCAGGTGAGGCCAGTAGTGCAGGACAACCCGTGCACCCACTACACGGGCTGGCGTACTTGGGTTAAGGCCATGTATGGGAACACAACTAGTGTACCTGAAGCTGACCCCATTTACTTAGACACGGTGTGTAATCCCTTCCATGTGCCGTGTACTTACTTTCCTTATAAGACCGACCTTACGACACAGGCCATTGTACACAGGAAATACCCAGGGTCAAAAGACAGGGCGTGTGACTTTTCTACACACCGTATACTTTTTGGAAAACTTCTTGGTCATCTTGCCCATCGCATCTTGGACATGATTCGTTTGGGTTTGTGCCCATTATTCTCATTCCCTTGAAGGTCAGGCATCGTTTCCTTTTTATAGGAGTATGATCCCTTTAGCTGGACTTTCTGTGATAGAGTCAGGCATCCCTCCGAGTGACCTAGAGCGAGACCCTCTATCCATTCTTGACCCTAGGTAGAGTCAGGTATCGATGTGACCAACCCTGCCGGCCATTGATCCTCTACCAAGATGGTGATTCCGGATGAGTCGCGGTATCCTCCATGGCCCTGGGAGTGATCCTCATCTTTGTATTGTGATATTTCCCCACTCAAGAGTGTGTCTCTCGTAATGAGTGTATCTATCTATCGTGATCTTCCCACTCCAGAGTGTGTCTCCCATAGTGAGTTTATCTTCCTATCGTGGAATTTACTGATGAAAAGTACTTCTTGGAAGGACGTCATTAGAGATACCAGACTCATGGAGTGTGTTCTCTTGGAACGAGTGCTTTGTGGAATCTTATAACAGAATCCCTAGACAGGGTATGGGATTGTGTGACTTGCCTCTAGACCGCGGGTCTGGGTTTCGTGTATATCTAGATTGTGTTTCACTCGATATATGTTCTGTGGACATATACTATGTATAGATGAATGTACTTTTACTTTGTGTATTTCTTTGTGATTTTCGAGGTCCTCTACTATGTATTGTTATACTCACCCCTACACGGGCTTTTCCAACACGTGTTGTCTTATGTGAAGACGAGCAACCTTTTGACTGAGTCCAGGGCGGACCAGGATATGATTGATATTTATGAGTTCCTCACTGGCCGGGGTGTTCCTACGACTAAAAGTAGTAGTCCAAGTACATCTTTGTGTTCATATGTTTGACTTTGCAGTTTTCAAACTCTTGTTTTGGTGGGCTTATATTTTGGCCCAGTTTACATTCAACACTATACCTTCTGTTGTACTTTGGTGGTTGGGTTTAGTTGTATGCATGAATTTTCCTCCTTAGAGGATTTTTACATTTCTGTATTGTGGGATTGGAGATGTGTGCATGTGTACAAGTACTTAAGAAATGCCTCCCATGTTAGTAATATTCCTACTCAGTGCTAGTCACCAGCCCCTTGCCTATTGGAGGTGGGCTTGGGAAGTCGCAGTGCGGGCCCCACTGGGATGGGTCGTGACCGAGTCGTATCAGATGATGGTCGGTTCTACCTCAAGACCAAGATTTTGTGAGATTGGTTTGGGGAAACAGTGTTGAGTGTTTCGAGTTCGGCTTTCAGTCCAGGGACACCAGTGTAGGTGCGGGTGGTTGATGTATCCATACACCAGGAATTTGATAAACTATTTTTTTACTCAGTACATGAAAGCACTGATTACGGGGAAATAAGATAAAGGTACATGCATCATATAGGAATGGTTTGTGTTTTTCCATGCCATTTGAGTCATCTGTCTAGATATACTCATGGTACATCTTGTTTCCTTACAGGATTCCTCCGCAATACATACCCGCTAGGATTCATTAGCGTGATCCCGATGATTACCCCCTCACTGGTGAGGCTTCGATACAGCGACCAGTTCCCTAGGGGTTTCCACCAGGTGGTGAACCAGCTATGCCACCACCAGCGGAATAGCCCATGGTACGATCAGTACCAACCGGTGGGGAGCTTAGGCTGAGCATGCTCCATGAGTTTTAGAGACAGATACCCCCTCAAGTTTTGAGGCGAGCCCGACCCTCAGGCAGATGAGGACTGGCTTGATGCGGTGACTAGAGTTTTCTGTTTTGTGAGGATACCAGTAGACCAGATGGTGATCCTAGGAGTGATCCTTCTTCAGGGTTCGACAAGATGATGGTGGAGTCTAAACACATAGACTCACAGAGAGGAGACTCTTTCATGGATGGAGTTTGGGCGACTCTTTAGGGAGGAGTTCTCTCCAGTTACACTTAGACCGGTACGCATCCAGGAGCTTCTTCAGCTCTAGTAGGGAAGTATGACGGTGGATGACTATTCATCTAGGTTCACCAACCTTGCTAGGTACTGGATGGATATAGTCAGAGATCATTACTTCAGAGCTCGGACCTTTCAAAGAGTTCGACGACGAGACATCCGAGCTAGTGTCATGCCTCTATGAATTTTGACTTATGCTAGAGAGCTCAAGTGAGCCTTGGTGATCGAGGGCTTCTAGGTGGAGCAGAGACAACCTACAACAGTCAGTAGCAGGTAGGCAGGTCCGGAGACCTCGGTAGCAGGGAGCCAACATCGGACACAAGGATTAGGATGTGAGAGACGTCGGAGGAGGACCCAAGATAGGGGATCAATAGTCTAGGACTCTCACGATGGATCCAGTCATCCCAAAGAGAAGCGGTGCTACACATGCGATATTAGGGGACATCTCGCTAGATATTTTCTAACCCATCAAGCTGCTGACAGGGAGGTAGTGGATGGACCACCAAGGTAGAGACAATGAATGGATCAGGCAGACCCACCAGGCAGCGGATGTGAAAGAGGAGTTGGGAGAGCTGTAGGTGGTGGTAGAAGCTTTGACTTACTTCCACCACCACCCCCAGGAGGTCCACACCAGGCTCAGGGAGCTGGGGGATAGGGGAGAGGATAGCTGCATGCGGTTGAGGCGTACAACCTTGAGGCTCCAGGAATGATCCGATGTAAGATATTTGTCTTCTATACCTTAACTTCTATACCTATAGATATAGGTGTCAGTCATTCCTTCATCATCACATGTATTGTGTGGAAATTTGAGATTCTGGTCAAACCATTGACTTGATCCTTATGCCTGGAGACACCTATGGAAGGAGAATCGACGATCACACACCATTGAAGATTGTGTGATCTTACACATGGAGGAGAGAGTTTCGGTTGGAACCTCTTGGTGGTAGCGACGAGGACTTATGATTTCATTCTCAGTATGGATTTATTATCTTTGGCCCATGCCCATATTGAATGTTTTATGAAAAGAGTGTGCTGTGTCTGTAGTGATGGGTTGAGTTTTTCCTTTGTAGGAGAAAAGAAGACCTAGGTAGCACAGAACGGGCTCATGCATAGGAGGGTGCAGTCGGTCACTCATGAGTTAGCTAGCCTTTCCCTTAGAGCAGTAGATGTGATGAGTTCCCAGTTCCCATCAGTAGTGGCGGAGTACGAGGATGTCTTTCCTGAAGATGTTCCAAGACTACCTCCCCACTGGTAAATCGATATCTGTATTGACTTACACCTAGGGACGCCAGAGGGTCAGCACTCATGGGTCCTGAGCTTGTGTGAGCCACCAACGAGAAGTTGCAGATCATCTTGTCACGACCCGCCCTCGGGGCCCGTGCTGTGACTACCCCAAGGCTGCCTTCCATAGGCCTGGGGCTGGCGACAAGAACCTAAGACGTAAATCCCATTAACTGGGAAGGCATTGCCTTTATAAATCATAAACACATCGAACCAGAGTATAAGAGGAAGTAATACACTATGTACAAAAAGAAGTGCTGAAAAGTAAATGGGCCAGAATACAAACCCAACTGAAAATTATATCTACAACTGAACAAAAGTACAATAGAATAAACAAACAGCTGGAAAACTAGAAGCAGCTCTTGGGTCGTCCACCTCGGATCCTACCTAAAGGGTAGGTACAGATATCGCAGCTCCTGGATTGTCCACCACGAATGCTACCTGAAGGGTAAGTATAGATATACTCCTCAACGCTCTTGCCCGTCAACCTCCTCTGAGTACCGTCTTGTTGTGAAGTCCACCTCTGGATACTGTCTCATCGTGAGGTACACCTCCGAATAATGACTCATCATGAGGTCCACCTCTAAGTACCGTCCAGTCCTCAAACACTCGGCCTCCATCTGCACTATCCGTCATCTGCATCCAACACGACGAGGTACGGGAAAAGCCCACATAGGGGTGAGTATAACGATACTCAGTAGGGACCCCAAGACCCTCAAGGACTCACTAAATCCAACAAGGATAACCACAAAGAAGGATTCAACAGGTAATCCTTACTTAGGTATAAGCCCATACTTATACCTAAGTTATCAAGTAAACCATATCAATCAAGAGATATCACAGAGATTTGAAATAAACAGATAACCACTACTTAGGTATATGCCCATACATATACCTAAGTTATCAAGTAACCCATCTCAATCATGAGATAATCACAAAGGTCAATGACTCATCTCAAACCAGGATTTTCATTAAAGATACCAAAACCACAATTGCTGGAGAACTCCCCCTCTGTTGAATATAGTAGCCATGTCACAACTCAGAGGCTCTAATAACTAACCTTAGACTGCTGAGGTACTCCTCATGTCGAGTATCACTGGTTCGCACCCAAACACAGTAGTACTCCCCGCCAGGGGTCTTCCACCCAAACACAGTTGCGGTTTCCCTAATAGCCTACAGAGGTACTCCTCCTGCCGAGTACCGAGGGTCTGATGCCAACTACCAGGTGCTCCCTCTGTCGTAGGTCTTCCGCCAAATACCAGGTGCTCATTCCACTGGGCTAGTCGACTCACTCCAAGTCGAATCGGTTAAATAGTCGTCAAGTCCACAGCTACTAGGTCTCCGCACTCCGCACGCTCATCTCCAAGGAGGATCCGCTCCACAAGCTATTGGTAGATACTCCATGTATCATAAATTCTCACAAGGAAGTATCACAAGGGATCGCCTCGTCACAGGGGTCTCAACGCAAAAGACGGCGTGTCGATCGGACGCCCGATCTGTGAGTTAATAGCCTTTTCGTCCAGGGGGCCCGGTTGGTTTCATGTACGAACCAACCCAGCCGTCACTCAATTGTACCTCAAACTCTCATAGGTTATACTCATAGGGACAGTTTCTCAACGTGATTACCAACTTCGCTGACTGTTCTTCAAACAAACATTCGTTCTGAAAGTTATCGTGTTTTCTGTTCCAGGGGTCTGGTTGGATTTCGGGTACAATCCAACCCGTCCATACTCCAACTGTGTCCAAACCTCAGGTGCAGTATACCAAAAGATCCGTCTCACCAAAAGTAATCCATCAAAGTTGACGGCACGTCAATCGAACGTCCAGAACTCAAGTTATAAATGTTTCCACTTCGAAATCCCGGTTGGTTTCGGGTTCGAACCAACCCGTCCATACCCAAACATTACATGAAGCATGGGTGTAATATACTGAAACGGCCGCCTTGATCCAAGTATCCCTACGCAAATGATGTTGTATCGATCAGAGGTCTGTAGCCCAAGATATGGGCATTTGAACGAACCTGGTCTGAAATTAGGGGGTTTGGACCCAGTCCGACCCAGCCCGATACCCCCTGGGTCGGCCCGGGTGGTGAGGCCTGGCCTGGTGCTGGCGGCCCGGCCCGGATCTGGTAGCTCGGCCCGGCTGTTTGAGGCTCGGCTAGCGTGGCCGAGCGGACATAGAGTGGGGGGGGGGGGGGGGCTCGGCCTCTCGCCGTTAATTGCCACCGGTGACACCTGCTGGCGCCGCCCTGCCTTCGTCCCGGGATCCTGCGTGGCCGCAGGATCTATCTCTGCGCCGCCGCGGGGTCTTCTTTGGCGGTGCTCTGGGGCACCACCGCCTTCGGTCATTGGCGCCACCGCGCTGGCGACCTGCACCGCCTTGAGGTTCCGCGGGCTTCCGGAGATTCTCCGGTTGTCCGATTCAACTTTCATCTATGCCGATGGTCATCTCGGGTCCCATACTTTACTACAAAGGCCTCAAATCACTGTTGCAGTCCCTTTTCATCATCGTCATCAATCCGTGCACCAACAACAATCTACGGTGGGTTGTCAGGCCGTGTTTATTCAGCCCGCTCCCCCCCGTTAGGTTTTATCAATTGGTAAAAATCAACACATGGTTTAAACAACTAACAAGGCACAGTTTTATTCAATTAAAGTAGAACCTAATTCCCAATAATACTCCCATAATTAAATATTCCCATCCTGCAAATAAAAACATTCGCGGATCAACTTGATAATGATTTGATCCGCGTTCTTTGTTTAGAAGGGAACAATCACGAGAATATTATCATTCTAAAATCAAACCCCTACCTCATGTAGTTCATAGTTTGTTGATGATATCGCGAAAGGGAGTGGGTGTCAGTTCATTGACGTCTGAAGGTGATTTCGTCGTTTGTGAATTCCCCGCGGCGGTGTCTCCTCCCTTGATGGAAATCTGGGGAGTGTTCTTCATCGAGAAGGATGGTCGTTCTACGAAAAAGTAGATGAACCATCCTTTGTCGAAGGAAGAAATGAACGGAGATCCATTCTTCGTTCTAAGATGAATAAATTCAACAGAGGAGGAAACCACTTCTTCTTCTCAAGATTTCTCTCCCAATCCTCACACAATATGGCATCTCCATTAAAATAAGGCCTTGACTTATTTTAATTTACCTTGACATGCATTTCAAAATTCATAAACCAAAACCCTTAATTAATTAAAATTAAGTTTGTTCAATTAATAAGAGTAGGTTGGTAACATTAATGGTGTGAGGGAGGGAGAGGAAAGGATTCTCAAATAAAGATGAGTTAACAAAATTAAAGAGGGAGTTAGGGAGTTAAGAGGGAGGTGAGGAGTTATGGGAAAAGTGAAGGGGTGGGAATCATGTGGGCCCCACCATACCAATATCCTCACATGGGTAGTTAGGGTCTTGTGGGTCCCACCCTAACTACACCATTTTGGATATAACCACTAAGAGAAAGAATTAATTAAAAATTGTTCCACATTTTTTATTCAATTCTTTATTAATCCAATTTTTTTAAGAATTCCTCCCGAGCAAACTCATCTTCTGTAAAGGTCCTCATAAGTAATTACCGGTGCTGCGGTTTCATCGATTCCCTTGGATTTCAATTCCGAGCAATGGTTCAAAAGATAGAAAACCCCGCTAGTTCATTCACTGAATGTACCCAAGCTAAACTTTGGAAATTGATTCTGGGCACACCGGGCATCAGAATCAGGTGCCGTCTGAAACCGTACACTCAAAAAATCCAACGATATTAAGAAAAAAATTACCATGAAATTTACGGGTCTTTACCTTACTCCCACATCAGGTATTTACATCCTCTTAAAGCTACAACATAAAACTAGGGAAACTAAAGGAGGTACTAAGTATGCATATGAGCCTTCTGCTTCCATGCGCTCTCCTAGGGGTTCCTGTGATTCCAGTAAAATCACACAAGAGGAATCGACCGTCCCCATATGACCCACTCATGTCGATCCTCAACATCTACTGGAACCTCTGTGAATGTCGCCCCGTCATCGATGTCCATCTCCCTTTGGTCGATAATGTGTGAAGGGTCATGTACGTATCTCCTCAGTTGAGATACGTGGATGAAATCGTGCACCCGGTGCAACTTAGGTGGAAGGGTCAAGCAGTAAACCACCTCGCCTACTCTAATGAGGACCTAGAAAGGTCAGTTGAACATTGGAGATAACTTGCCACTTCGGACACATCTCTGTAGACCTCGTCGAGGTGAGACCCGTAGGAAAGACGTGGTTTCCATCCTCAAACTTTAGTGGTATCCTTATCTTATCATCTCCTGCTCGGTGCAGTCTTCATCTGTTCCTGGATGATCTGCAGCTTCTTCGTCGTAGCCTGAACCATCTATAGTTCTACACGTGTAGACTCCATCACCATCCACAAAGGATATCTGAAACGTGGCCAGCTGCTATCTCACCACATCTAACAGCGGAATATCAGTCCTCCAACTGAGCGCTTTTGCAAAAATTCTCCCCTTCCCAGAAGTATAGACTATCTCGAAGTCATAGTCCTGGAGGAACTGAAAACTGAAAACTCTTTCTGTCACGAGTGTAAGACTAGTCGACTCAAGAGTGATCGGTCGCACCCTCCTAAGCATGAGTTTATCCTTGTGCTTCCCAGGTTTCCCTTTTCGCGGACCAAGGAAAAATCTCATCCAAATGTTTTAGATAAACCACAACCTTTATAACTAATACCATCAATTTGTATGAATTGTGGTTGCCAAGTCCATACTCAAACTAAGGTCATAAGGCCTCAACGCTGCCACCAAGAGGTTCCAACTGAAACTCTCTCCTCTAGGGTTATATCACACTTTCGGCGTAAGTTTGATTATCGAGTCTCCTCCCAGAGGTATCTCTAGACGTGAGGATCAAGTCAACGAATTAACTGGAAACTCTAGGTCTGGGACAAGATTCGTGGAAGAAAGGAATGATTGGTACCTATGTCTATTGATATGGCAGCTCATATTAGACACAGACCATACCTCAAATCATTCATAGAGACCCTAGGTCACCCTACTTGATCGCATGCAGCTACTCTCTTCCCCTGCCCTCCTGCTCCCTGAGCCTGGCGGGAACTACAAAGGCAGGTGGTTGCAACATGTCAAAATGTTCACCACCCCATGTTGTTCTCCTAGATCTTCTTCCACATTTGTTTCCCTGAAGATTCATTTGTCCTTTTAACTTCCTCTTCTTGAAACATTTTACATGCCCAAGTTTCTATGAATAACACTCATTTACTACTTTTCCCACTGCTAACCTTCACTGGATGCATCCACTCAACCAATGAATTATCAACCACAAAGGTTCTCTCTAGAACCCTAGCATAAGTAGGAATGCATAGAGAAATTATTGATGAATCGTATGTCCATTAGACACACCTCACTCAGAAGTCTGAGCCCTGAAGCACTGATCACATCGTATTCATTGACTAACATGAATGGTTTGGTATTTCGCAATGAATTCTCAGTTACCGACATGTCATCCTGCCGAAGCTTTATAAGCTCTAGAAAACTCTGCACCACCTCCTCAAGCTAGTCCTCAGCCACCTGTGAGTCGGGCTCGACTCAGGACTTGAGGGATATCTGGTGCTAAAACATAAGTAAGGAACTAAGCATACATGTATCCTCTACCGGTACCGCCGGTAGTGTCTGCTGACCAACAGGTAGTGATATAGCTTGAACACTACCTATTATTACTATCTCAGGCATCGGTCTACGTACCGAAGCCCTATCACTACACGAACCAACCTCATGGTCTCTCACTCGAAAACACAAGTAGCTAAGTCCACCATTCACTCTATTAGTGTCTAAACTAGGTGTAGAACTCTAGAAATCACCACCATCCAGTCCTCTGCTGCCTGGAAATCTGTCTCGCCTCGTAACCTTGGAGGCCTCTGCTGCTAGAACTCGTGCATCACGCTCTGTTAGCGTGCACCATCCACTAGTACGGCTGGTGGAATCTTCTGCCTAATGGGTGGTGGTGCTGCTGGTACACCACCCGAAGGTGCCAACATAGAAAGGGGGCCCTGCACCAGAGTCTCGTCGCTTGGTGGGCCGTCATCGAGTACTCTCTGGGAACTCCAACTAACTGTCTACGTTGAGACATCCTGAAAAGATGTGACACGGTAAACGATTTATACCTGGTGATCTGACCTATTTGAGCTGACTTGAAAACTTTTTTAAATACATGTGCAATCAGTGTTTTCGTGCACTTAGTTGGAAATCAGTAGTTAGGGTCCTGGTGTATGGATACATTGGCCACCGCACCAAAAATGGACTCCCTGAACTGAAGACCACACTCGGTACCCTTAAAACTATTTCTTCATAGAAAGGAATGATCAGAGTCATGAGTTCTATGGTAGAACTGACTCCTTTGATACCAATTTTTCACAACCCGCCCTCGGGGCCCGTGCCGTGACTACCCCAAGCCCGCCTTCCATAGGCCAGGGGCTTGCGACTAGCACCTCAGGTGTAAATCCCGTTAACTGGGAAGGCATTGCCTTTATAAATCATAAACACATCTAACCAGAGTACAAGAAGAATTAATACACTAAGTACAAAAAGAAGTGCTGAAAATTAAATGGTCCAGAATACAAACCCAACAGAAAATTATAGCTACAACTGAACGAAAGTACAACAGAATAAACAAACAACTGTAAAAATAGAAGCATCTCCTGGGTCTTCCACCTCGGATCCTACCTGAATGGTAGGTACAGATAGCGCATCTCCTAGATCGTCCACCAAAAATCCTAACTAAAGGGTAGGTACAAATAGCCTCCTCAACACTATCACCCGTCAACCTCCTCCGAGTACGGTGTCGTCATGAAGTCCACCTCCAGCTACTATCTCATCGTGAGGTCCACCTCCGGATACTAACTCCCCGTGAAGTCCACCTTCGGGTACCATCCAGTCCTCGAACACTCAGCCTCCGTCTGCGCTATCTGTCGTCTGCATCCAACACGATGAGGTGAGGGCATATCCCATGTAGGGGTGAGTATAACGATACTTAGTTGGGACCTCAAGACCCTCAAGGTCTCACTAAAGCCAACAAGGATAACCACAAAGAAGGATCTAACAGATAACCCTTACATGGGTATAATCCCATACTTATACCTAATTTATCAAATAAGCCATCTCAATCAAGAGATATCACACGGATCTGAAACCAAAGGATAACCACTACTTAGGTATATGCACATACATATACCTAACTTATCAAGTAACCCATCTCAATCATGAAGAAATCACAAAGGTCAATGACTCAGCTCAAACCAGGATTTTCATTAAAGATACCGAAACCAAAAATGATGGATAAATCCCCCTCTGTCGAGTACAGTAGCCCTTTCATGACTCTGAGGCACTACTAACTAACCTTAGACTGCTGAGGTACTCCTCCTGTCGAGTACCGCAGGTCCGCACACAAACATAGTAGTGCTCCCCACCAGGGGTATGCCGCCCAAACATAGTAGTGGTATCCCTAATAGCCTACAAAGGTACTCCTCCTACCAAGTACCGCGGGTCTGCTGACAACTACTAGGCGCTCCATCCACCGTGGGTTTGCCACCAAATATCAGGCACTCTGTCCACTGGGCTAGTCGACTCACTCCAAGTCGAATCGGTCAAGCAGTCGTCAAGTCCACAGCTACTAGGACTCTGAACTCCGCACGCTCGTCTCCGGGAGGATCCGCTACATGAGCTATTGGTTGATACTCAAAGTATCACAAAGTCCCACAACGAAGTATCACAAGGGACCTCCTCGTCACAGGGGTCTCAACGCAACAGACAGCGCGTCGATAGGACGACCGATCTGTAAGTTATTAGCCTTTTCGTCTCGGGGGCCCGATTGGTTTTATGTACAAACAAACCTGAAAATAACTCACCTATACCCCGAAATCTCATAGAGTATACTCATAGGTACTATTTCTCAATGTGATTATTAACGCCACTGGCAGTTCGTCAAACGGATGTCCGGTCTGAAAGTTATCGGCTTTTCCGTTCCAGGGGCCCGGTTGGATTTCAGGTACAATCTAACCCGACCATACTCCAATTGCGTCCAAACCTCAGGTGAATTATACCAAAAGATCTGTCTCACCAAAAGTAACCCAACAAAGTCCACCTCACGTGAATCGGACGTCCGAAACTCAAGTTATAACTATTTCCGCTCCGAGAGCCCGGTTGGTTTTGGGTTCGAACCAAACCGGACATACACAAACATTACATAAAACATAAGTGTAATATACAAAAATGACCATCTCGATCCAAGGATACCTACTCAACTGACGGTGTATCGATCGGAGGTTCGTAGCCCAAGATATGGGCGTTTGAACGAACCTGGTCTGAAAATAGGGGGTTTGGGCCCGGTCCGACCCGGCCCGATACCCCCTGGGTCGGCCCGAATCGGGTCAACCTGACCCGGGTCCGGGTCCGGCTGGCGCGCCCCGGCACGGCGTTGGTGGCTCGGCCCGGCATTGGCGGCCCAGCCCGTCTGGTTGAGGATCGGTCAGTGTGGTCGAGCGGACGCGGAGCGGGGGGGGGGGCTTGGCCCCTCACCGCTTATTGCCACCAGCATCCCTAGCTGACACCACCCCGCCGTCTTCTCAGTATCCCGCACGGCCATGAGATCCATCGCTTCACTGCCATGGCACAGTCGCGACATGTCTTCTCTGGCGGCTAAACGGCTCCGACCACCGCCTCTGGTCGTCGGCGCCGCCAGGCCCGCGACCCGTGCTCCCTTCAGGTTCCACGGGTCACCGGAGTTCCTCCAGTGGTATGATTCAACTTTCGTCTGTGCCGACGGTCATCTCTGGTCTCGTACTTTACTACGAAGGCCTCAAATCACTGTTGTGGTCCCGTTTCATCATCACCATCAATCCACGCACCAACAACAATCTGTGGAGGGTTGTTGGGAGGTGTTTGTTCGGCCCGCGCCCCCCGCGTTAGATGTTATCAATTGGAAAAAATACACACATGATTTCAACAACTAACAAGGCAAAATTTTATTCAATTAAAATTGAACCTAATTCCCAATAATACTCCCATAATTAAATATTCCCATCCCACAAATAAAAACATTCGCGGATCAACTTGATAATGAGTTGATCTGCGTTCTCTGTTTAGAAGGGAACAATCACGAGAATATTGACATTCTAAAATCAAACCCCTATCTCGTGTCGTTCATCGTTTGTTGACGATATCGCGAAAGGGATCGAGCGTCGGTTCGTTGATGTCGGAAGGTGACGTCTTCATTTGCGAATTCCCCGCGGCGGTGTCTCCTCCCTTGATGGAAATCCAGGGAGTGTTCTTCGTCGAGTAGGATGGTCGTTCTTCGACAAAGTATATGAACCATCCTTCGTTAGAGGAAGAAAATAATGGAGATTTGTTCTTCATTCTAAGATGAAGAACTTCAATAAAGAAGAAAACCACTTCTTCTTCTCAAGAGTTCTCTCCCAATCCTCACACAATATGGCATCTCCATTAAAATAAGGCCTTATCTTATTTTAATTTACCTTGACATGCATTTCAAAATTCATAAACAAAAACCCTTAATTAATTAAAAGTAAGGTTGTTTAATTAATAAGAGTAGGTTGTCAACATTAATGGTGTGATGGAGGGAGAGGATATTCTTCTCAAATAAATATGGGTTAACAAAATTAAAGAGGGAGTAAGGGAGTTAAGAGGGAGGTGAGGAGTTATTGGAAAAGTGAAGGGGTGGGGCTCGTGTGGGCCCCACATTACCAATATCCTCACATGGGTAGTTAGGGGCTTGTGGGTCCCACCCTAACTACCCCATGTTGGATATAAACACTAGGATAAAGAATTTTTTAAAAATTATTCTACATTTTTTATTCAATTCTTTATTAATCCACTTTTTTTTAACAACTCCTCCCGAGAAAACGTATCTTCGGTAAAGGTCCTCTTAAGAAATTACCGGCGCTGCGGTATCATCAGTGCCCTCATATTTCAATTTCGATCACCGATTAAAAAGATAGAAAAACCCACTCATTTGTTCACTGAACGTACCCGAGCTAAACTTCGGAAATTGATTCCGGGCACACCGGGCCTCGGAATCAGGTGCCGTCTGAAATCGCGCACTCAAAAAATTCCAAAGAAATTAAGAAAAAAATTTCCTTGAAATTTCAAAGTCTTTACACATCTGGTAGCAGATGAAGACTGCACAGAGCTGACATAAGTCTTATACAAACAAATGATGGAGACCTTTGGTGTTTGACGAGGGAGACCAAGTCTTTTTTCAGCTCTCACCTCGATGAGGGTTACATAGATTTTGCTGGGGAAACAATCTCTCTCCAATGTTTATCAGACCTTTTCAAATACAATGCAGAGTCGATGAGGTGGAATACTTTTTAGCTATACCACCACCGTTTCATCGGGTACATGATGAATTCCACATGTCGCAGCTGAGGAGGTACGTGCATGACCCATCACACGTCATCGATTGGGGAGAGCTGGACATCGAGGATGGAGTGACCTTTGCTGAGTACCCAGTGGAGATCGAGGATCAGCAGGAGAGGATCCTTCGTGGGCAATCAATTCCCTTGCTGCACGTTTGGTGGAAGTACATGAATCCTTAGGAGATCTCATGGGAGTGGGAGGCTCAGATCTGTGCCCAGTACCCCTATCTTTTTGAGTTGTCTTGTTTTGGATTTTCGGGGATGTAAAGCCCCAAGGTGGGGAGAATTTAATGTCTTGGGTTTTTCTGTGTATTATTTTTTAAAAAAATTATATGGAATTATTACAAGACTAGGTGTAGAGACGACACATAATTCCAAGGCTCGATGAGCCTAGAACGGTGGTTTGAAACTTTGTATGTTATGTGAATCAGCACATGTGCGCGGTTGTGGCAGTTTTCAAAAGGATTCCTGGATTAAAAATATGAGGGCAACATTGCATCCAGGATGAAGACTTTACCTATGAACGGGTCTATCTTCAACTGGCGTGGGTTGATGGAAAAATTTAATTTTCAGATGTTTTTAGTAAAATTATAATAAGATAAATTCACAATGTTATTTTATTTTATTTTGTGGAAACATCCGTTGCACCCTAGTGATAGGGAAAAAGTTTCAATATTAAATTTCATGTCATAATGACTCAGAAATAGTAATGTTGACCCATTAATTCCGTAGCGTAATGGAATTCCAAGCATGTTTCCTTTTTTATTGGGATGTCGCTCATTGTCATGGAATGGGAGAAAACTCTGGAGATTCCGTGGAGCCTTGGAGAAAACTCACAGTGATGAACGATGAAAAATTGAGGCTGTGAATCGTTACACCAATGAAGTAGAAGGATCTCTACGATGATGGTAGCACGACCCTTTCATCAACAATCGATCCTTTCTTAAAATATAGTGGTTGTTATTTCATTCCTCTTTCCCCATTTTGGAATTTAAACGACGAACGCGGATCAACCACGAACAAGTTGATCTGTGGATTCGTGTGTTCTTAAGGGAGAGTTTTATTGGGATGATTATGGGGAATCAGTCCATGTTGATTATTATTGTGGATTTCTACTCTGTTTAAGCCTACTAACGGGAGTAGATCAACGCTGTGACAAACAAAGGTGGAGGCTAGTTCCTCAATTTGTTTTATTAGATTATTTTCTTTCCCCCTTTTATTCTCATGCGTTCTTCGCATTCTTCATGGGGAGATGAAAAACAGATCGTTGCACACCCATCTTGCAACGCAATAGTCACAAACTGGATATCTGACATTGCAACGACCCTACAGAGGTGTGATGACCATGACGTACGACGAATCGGCTCGTATCGGAAGAGGCATTTCTTTGAGTGTTCTTTACGTGGGAGGATCAAAACATGTTTTTGGAGCAGGTCAAAGGTCCAAAAACACAGAAAGCAGCTTTGTGGAATTGGGGTGACCAAAACCTATAGTTCCATGGCGATCATATAACCAGATCTAAGAACAGGGCACCACCAGAGGCACGACGGTGGAGGTTCACCTTTCTGAAAATTTCCAGAATACACAACGTGTATCTTTGAAGAACACATCGTGTGGACCGGATCAATGATGACTAAGGTTTTGGGTGTTATATGGGTATCACACGATGTGTGACCCTGGTCGCATGACATGTTGCACCTTCCCCAAGGCTCGGCATGTAATTTGGAAATTACATGGACACGGGGTGTAGTACACGATCGTGTACCACACCACACGGCCAGGTGAGGCCAGTAGGATGGGGAACCCTGGGTACCGACTACACAGGCTGGCATACTTGGGATGAGGTTGTGTACAGGAACACTACCATCATACATAGAGCCGACCCCAGTTACTCAGACATGGCGTGTAATCCCTAGCACACGTCGTGTACTGACTTTCTCTGCACGACCGACCTTACGACATGGGCCATTGTACACGGGCAGTACCTGGGGTCAAAAAACAAGGCGTGTGACTTTTCTACACACAGTGTACTTTTTGGAAAACGACTTGGTCATCTTGTCCACTGAATCTTGGACATGTTTTCTTTGAATTTGTACCCCTTATTCACATTCCCTTGAAGGTCAGGAATCATTTCTTTTTTATAGGAGTATGATCCCTTCTGCAAGACTTTCTATGATAGAGTCAGGCATCCCTCTGAGAGGCCCAGAGCGAGATCCTTTATCCATTTATGACCCTAGGTAGATTCTGGAATCGACATGACCAACTCTATTAGGTGTTGATCCTCTACCTAGCTGGTGAATCCAGATGATTCATAGTATCCACCACGGCCCTGGCAGTGATCCTTATATGTGTATCATGACCTTTCCCCACTCAGGAGTGTGTCTCCCATAATGAGTGCATCTTTCTATTTTGATATTCCCACTCAGGATTGTGTCTCCCATGGTGAGTGTATCTACCTCTCGTGGCATTTCCCAACAAAGATTACTTCTCAGACAGACGTCGTCAGAGCTACCAAAATTGTGGAGTGTGTTCTCCTGGAATGAGTGCTTCGAGCAATCTTCAAATGGAATCCCTAGATGGGGTATGAAATTACGTGACTTTCCTCTAGACCATAGGTCTAGGTTTTGTGCATATCTGGACTGTGTTTCACTTGAAATATGTAATGTGGACATATACTGTGTATAGATGACTATACTTTAACTTTGTGTATTTCTTTGTGATTTTTAGGGTCCTCTACTGAGTATTGTTATACTCACCTCTGCATAGGCTTTGCCCGCATGTGTCATGTCTTGTGCAGACGAGAAAAATTTTAATAGAGTCCAGGGTGGACCATGATAGGATCGAGATTTCTGAGTTCCTCACCGTCCAGGGTGTTCCTATGGCTATGAGAAATAGTCCCAGTGCCTCTTTGTGTTCGTAGGATGGACTTTGCAGTTTTCAGACTTTTGTTTTGGTGGGATTGTGTTTTTTCCCAATTTATATTCATCACTTTACCTTCCATTGGACTCTAGTGATTGGGTTTAGTTGTATGCATGCATTGTGTTCCATAGAGGTTTTTTTTTTACATTTCATCATTTTGGGCTTGGAGATTTTTGCATGTGTACATGTACTTAGGCAATGCCTCCTATGTTAGTAACATGCCTACTCGGTACTAGTCACCAGCCCTAGGCCTATTGGAGGTGGGCTTGGGGAGTCGTGGCACGAGCCCCACTGGGACAGGTCGTGACAAATTGTTTCCTTTATAGTTGGATCACTAACCTTTTATAAATTTATCAAGGGAATCTTGTGTATCTAACTAACTTTTAAGAACAAATGTTGCACTAGAATTTGATTAGGCTCTATCTAATTTCCCTTAGTATAGATATGACATTCTATTGGAATTTTCCCCATGGTTAGGATAGTAAGGTAATGACTAAAAATTAGGGTGGTTAGATTTCATTGGACACATTGATATGATGGATCATGATTTTTTATATTATAGTTATTCATATTCACTCCCATGTACTCCCATGATCATTGATATTTGGTTATATTATATTGGTTACATTTACCTATTTTAATACTACTAGACTATATGATGCTTCTCAAATTCCCTTATCTCATTATTATTATTATTATTATAATCATCATCATCATAGTCATCATTATTATTACCTTTGACGTAATTCTGATCCATTCACATAAAAAATGTCCCACTTAGCTGTTTTTTGAAAAATGAATTGAAACTCTCCAATTACGTTTTTATATGAACACATTATACAATATTATTTCCAAAACACCACATTATAGGTTTAATATTTTAAATACTATCTCCTCACATTGTTTATAAACATATTTTTTATTTTGAATTTTTTTTAAAATATGGGAATCAATGCATTATTTACTTCGAAACTAAATGAGAAAAACCTATGTTTATAAAATATATTACAAACTTGAAAGAAGTTGATTTTTATTTAAAGTTAATACATGTGGTGTGGTTTCAATTTTTACCCCTATTGAGTTTCATACTCATGCCAATATATAAATTTTAGTTTCATGCTTCATGTCAAGATTTTGGTTGCTCAGGGAGCATTTATTGTTATGGTGTTGAATGGTGACTCATAGAGTCACCCCAAAGATTTGTTTAATTAGTTTTCTTTTTATATTAGACTTGCATCATCCAATAAATCACCCCCCAAAGATGCATTTATTTTGGTTTTATGTACTACATTGTTTTTCATGTTAATTATTAAGTATACTTTTTTTTATTCGCCATATTTGTAATTTTTTTTGTTTAATTTGGCATCTAAATCCAATGTATAAATGAGTATTTTTCAAATTACTGGATGGTTTTTATTTTTTTATTAGATCATGTTTATTGGGTAAAATCCATCCCATGAGTTTATATTTGATGACCTAGTGCTTTTCCACACCCAGAGGGGATCGATAAAACCTCCTAGGTCTGTCTTGGCTCGCATGGGTGCCTAGTTCAGGGGAAAACCAAGTTGGTTCATGACATTTCATTAATAATACTAGGGTAGATTATTATTTTTCATTGGATTTCTGATAATGTTTGTTTATATGTATATGTATAATTCAGGAGGAATATATAAAATTCCTTTTATATTTTTAATTAATATAAAAGTGAAAAAAGTATTAACTTGTTATGAAGATATATATAATTCATTTAAATTGATGAAAACAATATCTTAACTAAGAAATGATCTACTATCATAAAGAATATAGAATCATATACGAGCTATTTTAATGAAATCGATTAAAATTTATAAGAAATATTCTATAATCCTTTTTTGAATACATATTTAAAACAACAGTGCACATACAAAACCAAGTGTTCTAACCATATAATTAAATGGGATCTTATATGAGATATAGTATGGAAGAATCCTATCCAATCACATATTCATGCATTTGGATGAAAAGTGTTTGTTAAGGTTAATCCTAGAAACAAAATTTCATCAACAAGAATAAATTTCATCTTTGTAAATTAACCTATAGTAATAATGGTATATTATATGTCTAATCCCTTATATATAGAAGATAATAATGAGGAGTCTAAATATATTTCTAGAAATGAATCACATATCCAAAAGTGATAGTGAAAGAAATATAGAATTAGATAAATTCAAGTCCCGTGATATTCACGAGGAACCTGATTTAGCAAGGAAATATAATCAGAAAGAACTCATGGATAGAAATTTTATAAAGATAAAAATATTATATTGGTTAATTTAGGAAGCTAGTGAACCTGAGTGATATGGTTTTATTATCCTAAAGAAAAATAACATGATAATCATTGACAATGAAAAAAATTTATTTTATGAGAAGGATCTAAATAAAAATATATAATGATTATAAATATTTGTAAATAGATATTAGAATAGGATTACTCAAAGTAAATTTATTGTATATAGTTGTATGACATAACCAAATGGATTTATGAAATCAATTAAATCTAAAAATTATTACTTATATAAATATATATTTATAGATTGGAATATTCATTGAGATTATAGGTTTCAAAATTTAATAAGTCTATAAAAGACGTTGGTTGCATTAGAAATGAATGTAAGAATTGTGTCTACAAAATTTTAATGGGAGTCCCATCGTTTTCCTAGAAATATATGGAAAACTATTACTATTCATTCAAACTAAAAAGAATTGGATAGATAAATGCCTCTCCGATAATTATTTAAATAAGTAACCATCATTATATGAATTGTGATCAATAGAGATATATAGTAGAGATATCTATGAACTAGTCAAATAATATATAGTGATAATTTATTAAAAAACAATATTTCATAATTTTATAGTGGATTATTTTATTGGTCACATTGAATTAATATTTCAATAATATATGTGTTTATCTCAAGAAGAGAAATATATAACGAATGGGATTGTTTACCCTTTAGTGATAATATATTTTATATAGTTTGAGATATGGATGATGCTTGTTTATCTAAATCAAATTCCTAGACAACTATATTAGGTGATAGTTAAAAAATATCTTATGAGTACAACATATATTTTTTAGAGTATAGATAAGTTTTTGAACTATTAATCGGGGAATATAAATATACTAGACTCTACATAGATAAATTAAATCTAATATTGATGTTGTTGATATAGATTATGAGACGGTAAAAATAACATGTGTTTTACAATTCTATATAATCAATGTATATCTGTAGATTCAGATGTGCATAGAAAAGTAGTTTGAGTATTCAATGTTTTCTTAGAGATTAGTATATTAACTGATAGTGTATTTAATATCACACTAATATGTGATAATATTATAGGATATATTTTTTTCAAATATACCAGAATACACCAATACACAAAGAATATACATCATTAAGATTATATATTGATGAGATTATCCAAGATAACTGGTGTTATAGTCAATGGATTAGCCATATATGGAATTGTGGTAAAACTATTAACTTAATCCATAACTCAATAGAACCAAAAAATCATGTAACATCTTACTAGCGTGATTATTGGTAACATGATCTACTGTAAGTAGGAGACTTTTCGGTATTATTCCCTAAAAACAACTTAATTGATATACCTTAGATTACCAAGCCACATATATTTATTTGGGTATATAAATGTTACATTCTTGTAAAATAATTTTTACTATTTTGTATGCCTTCGGTGATAGTAGTAATATAATATATCCACATGGTATTTTTCCCTTAATCAATTATTAAACCCCTCCCATGTGTCTACTCCATCTACTTCTCCCATGGTGGACCCTGTAGAGACCCAAAGCTTGACGTACATGGAAATTACATTACTTTAGCCGAATACTTAATACATAACAAAAACAGACACACAAGGACCGTAATAGTTTAGTGTCTTTGGAAACTTGGAACGTAATCTTCTAATCGTGGTGAAAGATCTTCAACATCTCCCATAAAGATCTTCCCCTTTTTTTCGTACCTAAAACCGTTCTTTATATCCTGGGGAAAAGAAAACATAAAAAGGATGAGTTCAAATGCTCAGTAAGGGTAAGCATGGATAAAATAAAACTTACCATATACATTTGAACTTAAAAACATGAACATAATGTTTAAACATCAAAATCTTGAGAAATGACATAAAACATAGAAGTACGTAAGGAATAAATCATAAAGAAACATTAAGAATGATAAAATAGCATGGGAATAAAACATGTAATTTTGGAAACCATTAATCACATGATATGATTTACATAGTAGCCAAGGCATTGTTTCCAAGACCATCTTAGTGGACAAAGTCCCTTTCTGAATCGAGTTCACTCCTTGTTCCAGTCCTGTATTACTGAACCGGTTTAACTTTCTGTTCCAGCCATGTCTTTCTCATGAGATATAAATCTTTACCCAATGCATTGGAGGGAGATATAGGTCCCACCCATCTCATAATGAAATAATTCTTACTTGTGCCACAAAATAAACATACATCATTCATAATAACCCAACGAATAAAATGGGTTTCATAAACATCATCCCATCATCACATAATCCATATAAAAGAAATGAATATCATTTCATAATAAGAAAATTGAATCCATTTAATTCATAGATACATTATACTTGAAACATACACATAATAAATAATGTCATCTTAGTTGAAAAATGGTTTTGATAAAACACTTGAAATGTATTCTTGAGGAAAATATCCTTTCATCTTCAAAATCATTTTGTTTTCACAAAATGTCATGAAATTTTAAAAGAAAAGGATTTTGTTGAAAATAGTCATGAAATCATTTGTAGTAAGCTTCATGAAAACAAGGCTTTATAAAACGGTAAAAATCCGTTCACGCCGTATAAGTTAAAAATAACATTCTCCTCATACATTTGTCAGAAAAGTTAAAAAAAAGTACCTCGTAACGTAAATAAGAGAAATATTCCATACATACCATGTAGTAAATGTTAAAAATGGGTAAAAAGGACTTTATAAATACATGAAAACACTTTTATAAAACATGTACACGATATAAATAGGCCCAGTAAATACTTAAGAATAAGAAATCTTGGATAAAAATGAGATTTGAAAAATTATCCCTTACCTTAGATCTGATTTGCTTCGTAAGTGTCCGAACCTCCTGTATAATGATTTAAATAATGTTATTGACTTATTAAATAATCATATTCATTGTTATGATATCATATATGGTTCACTTATGACTTTATATTACCCATTCTTTTGTAAATTCCATGTTAAAGAGTGTTTTGGTTAAAATCGTTTCATTTGTGTTTTGACTTGTAATTATTCATATGATTACTTAGATCATGATTAATTAATTCCAGAATATAAAACATTATTTATATATAATATATATTCAGAATATACATATATATATAATAGATCGATAAATGGAAAGAAATACACCGTTCATGGAGACGGTAGGCCGTACGTACGCATGAACGTTGTTTTCTTTTCCTTATTGAGTTGAATGAAATTAAATAGATGACATAGATATATATATACATAAATCCAGTAGCATTATTATTCCATGTATTTCATTATTATTAATTATATATACTTTATAATCACTCTTGAAGGGTTAATCATGGAAAATGAATCTCATCGCGTTCGTGGAGACGGTAGTCCGTACGAACACACGAGCGATGATATCATTCCCGTGATCATGGAATTGTATTGGAGTGTATGTATACTATTTCAGAATCAATATCACTTTACAATAATCATATATAGTCATTATTTACACCATTATAACCATCCAAGTAAAGTGATGGTGGAAAATAGATTACACCACGGCGTGGAGACGGTATTCCGTACGTACGCACGCGCGGTGATTTTGTTTTCCGTAGGATGGATAGATTGTGAAATAGGGTTCTTTCATACTTATAATAACATATTAGTATATTAGTGATACTGATGTTGTTACTTCATAATGATACAACTAAATAAGAAGAATTAGAAGATGAAATAAAGTTGAATGAATCGGTAACGAACATTACCTATTCTTTGAAGCGCCTCTTTGAGACCTCCTCTTAGGGCACTAAAATTGGTCTTTGAAGAAGACAAGGACCTCTAGGATGTTTCTAGGGAAGTGGAGAAGAGAATTGGTCCGGGTTTGGCCGAGCTTGAAGGCTCAAAGTGGTGTGTGGAAGAGAGGGACGAGGTGCCCTTTTATAAGGGAGGAGAGGGGCACCTTTGGAATTCTTAAAAATATTAATTTATAATAAATGTAACCCCACTTAAAAACCTCCAAAAATGACTCATATTCGAATATTATATGAGATAGGGTTGTAATATCATCAACCAATTAAATTTAGACATGTTTTGATCTTATTTTAAACCTTATCATTTTGATTTATCCTTATTTTATCTATTTAAGTTTATTTGCGGTAATAAAATTATAAATTTTAAATTATAACAAATAATTACTTATTTGTTGTGAATTTTCCATAATTGGTTAATTAATAACATTATAGACCATATAAATTTAAATTTATAATTTTTATATATTTTTTTTATTTTTAAAAAATTTTATAATATGTTATTTTTATAAAATAACAATAGTGTCAATTTTGAAACTATTCATTTATTTGAATTTAAATAAAATATATACAGAAGATATGTTCGAACTAAAAGCTTTAATAGATTCATAAAAGGTTATATGTATCTATAAAATTAGTTTATCACATTAAGTAGTTCATATAATATTTATTCTGTTATTTGTAAAACAATTTATTTGGTTTATCTCTTAATAAAATAATTACTACAACTTTTTTTTATAATTATTTTATTATACATATTTGTTGCATAAAATTTAAAAATAAAATCATATTATGAAGATAAATCTATTACCTTTCACAATAATACTTTTACTCGAATTTATCATTTCAAAATCACAATATTTAAATTGTTATATTTATTAAATTATGAAGGTGACAACTTTGGCATCATTTAAAATAAAATAATGTAAGTGTCATAATCACTTTTATAAGGCTCCAAACAGTTATATATTTTGTCATTGGATGATTAATGGTGTAGATATAAACTACCAATAAGTTTTGGTCAGGTTTTTGGGCCTTTTAATGGGTATTATTATTTCAATAAAAACTATATTACTTATTTTTCACTTAATAAATAATTTCTGTATCATTAATGTATCACCATTAATGACAATTATTTAATCCCTAAAAATTATAAATAAATTGTCATGATGTGAATAGTTTTATTAGATTTCTGGAGACTATTCATGTTCAAAGTTTTATGATGTTTATCAATAAATTTAAATTATTATACTTATAAGATTTAAGAGAGTGACATGTTGTCACTTTCTTTGGTTTTAATAACAATTAAATTATTTTCATGGTCAAAAGTCCATAAAATGAATCTAATCCGTCCCTTAGGTTATATGGGTCTACTGTTATCCATCCAATAGAATTTTGGCATGTGTTAGGGTCATTTTATAATATTATATTTACCCTTAATTACCCGATTTACCTTTAACTATGGTAAATAAAATTTATCGTAGTTACTATTCATAATTGCCAAAAATAATAATTAGCTTATTAACATAATTTGGACCCACTGATTCCAAATATGGAATCCATTTTTCCAAATTCAATACACAAAAGTTGCAGAAATTAAATTAAAAATAATCCCGTTGTCGAAAGAAAACGGGTTTTTCTTTAAAACATTGCAAAAGATTGAATTGATTTAACCTTCGAATTTAATTTAATATCAATGCTAATGAAATACATTATATTAAATGGTAAAAATATATTCTATTTATACTTTAAAACCATTCAATATTATAATTTAACCATATAAATTATTGTGATGAAAAAGGTTGTTTTTAATTAAAATATAGCGTGTTTTTACTATTTATCAAAATATGAAAGTTAAGAGAATAATATGAAAATTTATCCAAAGTAAATTATTATTTCATGATTCCAAAGGAGAATTTTAATTTTTTAAATTGAACTTATAAACATGTCAAAAACTAGATTTAACGTGGGTGCCCCATCAAAAGGCGGCAAGACACCATTTTTTGAAAAATACTTAATTTACCCGAAAATTTTATTTTGTTCTTATACCATGTTCTAGAAAATGTGTAAGATGAATAATAATGTTATAATATTCAAAATTTTGTTAATACTATTCATAACGGCTAGTTCATAATAATATTATAATAATATATCGTTGTTTAGTAAAACCCGGTATTGCGTACAACACACGCTATCGAGGAAGGTCGCGATTGCGTGTAATGCAAGCCAAGTCAGGGTTGCGTGTTGTGCAAGAATACTTTGTTGTTTCGTATAACAGAATCCAACCATATTTCATTTATACATTGAATATATATATATATATAATCAATGTTTATTAGAATAACTATTATCAAAATTTTGTGTAACACGATCCAAGAATAGTGTTGCGTATACTGCAAGCTAATACGGTGTTGCGTATAGCGCAAGGTAATCTTGGTGTAGCATACAACACAATACATTAATGAAATTAAAAGAATATTTTTCATAAAATCTCGGGGTGTTACATTCTACCCCCCTTAAAATGAATTTCATCCTCAAAATTCGTCGGGGTTATAAATGGTTTACTACTCGAAAGTTTGTTTAATAGAAACTCACATCGTAAAAAGGAATACCAAAACATGGATTTAAAAACTAAAGTATTAAATGTAACGGTTACCCAAATTAACTCATCACTGGGTTTCCACGTAGGAGAACATAGGTGAAAATATAGATATGGAAGAAAAATTTAACCATCAAGTTCTGATGGAAAGTGGTAGAGAACATGGCTATGAAAAAGCCAACAATCACAAAGCTATAGATTTGTGATGATCTAAGGTACCATCTGATTCATCGGATATAAGGGAACAAGGACAACATTTTTGGTTTTCAAGATCATTTCCCTAAAGTTGATGAATTAAAAGAAATAATTACATGATTTTGGTACAATCTTACTGTTGTTCGTGAATTGAACAATTTCCACTTCATCCCTTAAAGAAATAAAGTTGAATTTGTTATTTGTGATGTGTTAGCAGATCATGTGATAGAATGATGGGTCATTCCATCTCTTTCAAAAAAAACGTTATCAAAAGTTATAAGTCCATCTTACGGTTAGATTAATCGTATATGGTTCTAAAAATGAACTTATACTTCACATATCATACCGCTTAATAAATTAAACTAGTTTCCACTAACCAGGGACTTCCTATAGGCCAGTGGTAGGCAATAAAGGCCAGTCGCACTTCGGTTGTGGGTTCGATTCCCACAGCCTTGTCCGACGCGATGGGTTGTCTCCCGTCCTGTAGGTTTTCCTTTTTCTAAAACTATATTACTATAACATCTCATCAATAATATCGAAAAAACTTCTATCCTTAAACAATACTAACTTATGTCCAACATAATCCATTCCAATCTTTAGGCTTATCCATAATACTGCAGTCCACTCTCATAATATAGTGAAAACAATTACCAGAGATTTAATACCATCGTTGATCCCCATATATCATAAGATATGTCTTGTTGGTCACATTCCAAACATTCGAAGGCCTTAATCATGTATTCTATTGAAAAATGAATACCCATTGAACCTTAGTGAAACATGAATGCAGTTAAAAGTTAACACTTTCCACATACCAAAATCCTCAAAATTTTATATACTCAAACCATGATATCACTTAGTCCTTATATCAATCATGAGCTCATGAATACAATCAGACATTTCATTTTTTCCTTCTCCCTTCATTATGCGCATATCCTCTTTTTTCTAAAAATATCTCAATCACTTTCCATGGTTACTGGTACCATAAAATTATTGAAAACCACAATAGACCAATACATAAATATTCCAATATTCCATGATACTATATACAACATTATTTTGGAATCCCATTACATAAACACTTAATAATTCCACCACATCATTGTCATATTCAACATCGCTAATGGTGATCGCATGTGACATCCCTTTGTCCTTTGCCATAAGTGGTTGCTCATGTCGATCATCACTAACCCTTGGATTAGTGCATTTATTAGCATAATGCCCCATTTCCTTGCACTTGAAGCATTGAAGTGTAGTAGGTTCATTCTATGTATCCCTTCCTTTTTTTGCATCATTAGACATCTTCTTCCCATCATTGCGGCATTCAAATGCCCGATGACCTTCCTTTCCACATTTGAAACATTTACTTGTCCCTTTAAGAAAATCTCCACCATGCTTCTTTCCACACTTTGAGAATAAGGAAACATTCATATTCTTTTCACCATTATTCTGAGATTTCTCCTCGAACTCCATCTTTCGTTTCTTGTCAAAACTATGAGGTGGATAAGTAACACCAACTTCCATTTCTACCTTGATAGAACAACGCACAATTTCTCCATACCTACTGAAGTCTCTTATAGCTAATGCCCTTCAAAGATTTGGTATTAATCCACTGATGAATCGATCAACTTTACTTTCAGGTTGGATGATAAATCCAAATTCATACCTTTCAAGCCTTGTAAAATTCGCTTCGTATATACCAACAGATTCATCATCCTTTTGCTTTAGTTCAAGAAACTCCTTCTCCATATTTGTGCGAAGAATACGAGGGATGTACTTATTTAAAAATAAGTTCTTGAACTCGTCCCATTCTATGGACTCAATTTCATCTATTGGACTCGTATTCTTGATAATATTCCACCATTGATCGGCATCACCTTCCAAACGATACACTTCTAAGATGACTTTATCATGTTCAGAACATTGAAGAACTGAAAATAACTTTTCAGTAGTACTGATCCATTTTTCAGCAACAATTGGATCAGAAGACCCACTAAAAGAAGGTGGACGTTGCCTCATGAAGGACTCAATAGAATATTTGTTCCCTTCTCTGCTCATTTGGAAGTCCAAAATGATTCATAGCTTGTGTAAGTATAGAAATAAGATTTTTCACTCCATCTCCCATAACATTTGATTGTTCAGGAGGACAATCATTGCATTGTCCATTACATTGATCAATACAGTTCCTTCGGGTTCCAACCATCGTCTAAAACCCAAAAAGAATAGTGTGAGAGGCAAAAATCACGCTAGGGAAAACAATATAATAAAGGGGGGGTACTTTCAATATCTAACATCTTGGTTTACCGTAATTATAGTACTATAACCTATACTTATACTTAACCTTAGGGACATCCCTAGACATACCTTAGAAATATCTATAGGGATCTCACTAAAGTTCTCGCATCCTAGTTTCCAAAGGTTGACTAAACCTTTCCTCTGATACCAACTGTAGAGACCCAAAGCTTGACGTACATGGATATTACCTTACTTTAGTGGAATACTTAATACATAAAAAAAACAGACACACAAGGACCGTAATAGTTTAGTGTCTTTGGAAACTTGGAACGTAATCTTCTAATCGTGGTGAAAGATCTTCAACATCTCCCATAAAGATCTTCCCCGTTTTTTTCTTACCTAAAACCTTTCTTTATATCCTGAGCAAAAAAAACATAAAAAGGGTGAGCTCAAATTCTCAGTAAGGGTAACCATGGATAAAATAAAACTTACCATATACATTTGAACTTAAAAAGATGAACATAATGTTTAAACATCAAAAGCTTGAGAAATGACATAAAACATGGAAGTACGTAAGGCATAGATCATAAAGAAACATTAAGAATGATAAAATAGCATGGGAATAAAACAAGTAATTGTGGAAACCATTAAGCACATGATATGATTTCTATAGTAGCCAAGGCATTGCTGCCAAGACCATCTTAGTGGACAAAGTACCTTTCTGAATCGAGTTCACTCCTCGTTCCAGTCCTATATTACTGAACTGGTTTAACTTTCTGTTCCATCCATGTCTATCTCATGAGATATAAATCTTTACCCAATTAATTGGAGTGAGATATAGGTCCCACCCATCTCATAATGAAATCATTCTTACTTGTGCCACAAAATAAACATACATCATTCATAATAACCCAATGAATAAAATGGGTTTCATAAACATCATCTCATAATCACATAATCCATATAAAAGAAATGGATATCATTTCATAATAAGAAAAATGAAACCATGTAAATCATAGATACATTATACTTGAAACATACACATAATAAATAATTTCATCTTAGTTGAAAAATGGTTTTGATAAAACACTTGAAATGTATTCGTGAGGAAAATATCCTTTCATCTTCAAAATCATTTTGTTTTCACAAAATGTCATGCAATTTTAAAAGAAAATGATTTTGTTGAAAATAGTCATGAAATATTTTGGAGGAAGCATCATGAAAACAAGGCTTCATAAAACCGTAAAAATCCATTCACGCCGAATAAGTTAAAAATAACATTCTCCTCATACTTTTGTCGGAAAAGTCAAAAAAGTACCTTGTAACGTAAATAAGAGAAAAATTCCATACATACCATGTAGTAAAAGTCAAAAATTGGTAAAAGGGACTTTATAAATACATGAAACCACTTTTATAAAACATGTACATGATATAAATATCCCCAGTAAATACTTACGAATAAGAAATCTCGGATAAAAATGAGATTTGCAAAATTATCCCTTACCTTAGGTTCGATTTGCTTCGTAAGTGTCTGAACCTCTTGTATAATGATTTAAATAATTTTATTTACTTATTACATAATCATATTAATTGTTATGATATCATATATGGTTCACTTATCACTTTATATTACCCATTCTTTTGTAAATTCCATGTTAAAGAGTGTTTTGGTTAAAATCGTTTCATTTGTGTTTTGACTTGTAATTATTCATATGATTACTTAGATCATGATTAATTAATTCCATAATATAAAACATTATTTATATATAATATATATTTAGAATATACATATATATAATAGATCGATAAATGGAAAGAAATACACCGTTCATGGAGACGGTAGGCCGTACGTACGCATGAATGTTATTTTCATTTCTTTATTGAGTTGAATGAAATTAAATAGATGACATACATATATATATATACATAAATCCAGTAGCATTATTATTCCATATATTTCATTATTATTCATTATATATACTTTATAATCACTCTTGAATGGTTAATCATGGAAAATGAATCTCATCGTGTTCGTGGAGACGGTAGTCCGTACGTACGTACGAGCGATGATATCATTCCCGTGATCATGGAATTGTATTGGAGTGTATGTATACTATTTCAGAATAAATATAACTTTACAATAATCATATATAGTCATTATTTACACCATTATAATCATCCAAGTAAGGTGATGGTGGTAAATAGATTACACCACGGCGTGGAGACGGTATTCCGTACGTACTCACGCGCGGTGATTTCGTTTTCCATAGGATGGATAGATGGTGAAATAGGGTTATTTCATACTTATAATAATATATCAGTATATTATTGATACTTATGTTATTAATTCATAATGAAACAACTTAAGAAAAAGAAGTAGAAGAAGAAATAAAGTTGAAAGAATCGGTAACGAACATTACCTCTTCTTTGAAGTGCCTCTTTGAGACCTCCTCTTAGGGCACTAAAATTGGTCTTTGAAGAAGACCATGACCTCTAGGATGTTTATAGGGAAGTGGAGAAGAGAATTTTTCAGGGTTTGGCCGAGATTTAAGGCTCAAAGTGGTGTTTGGAAGAGAGGGACTAGGTGCCCTTTTATAAGGGAGGAGAGGGGCACCTTTGGAATTCTTTAAAATATTAATTTATAATAAATCTAACCCCACTTAAAAACCTCCAAAAATGACTAATATAAGAAGATTAGATGATATAGGGTTGTAATATTATCAACCAATCAAATTTAGACATGTTTTTATCTTATTTTAAACCTTATCATTTTGATTTATCCTTATTTAATCTATTTAAGTTTTTTTGTGCTAATAAAATTATAAATTTTAAATTATAACAAATAATTAATTATTTGTCTTGAATTTTCCATAATTTGTTAATTTATAACATTATATAGCATATAAATTTATATTTATAATTTTTAAATATTTTTTGGATTTTTAAACAATTTTATAATATGTTATTTTTATAAAATAACAATAGTGTCAATTTTGACACTATTCATTTATTTGAATTTAAATAAACTATATACATAAGATATGTTCAAAATAAAAGCTTTAATAGATTCATAAAAGGTCATATGTGTCTATAAAATTAGTTTATCACATTAAATAGTTCATATAATATTTATTCTATTATTTTTAAAACCATTTATTTGGTTTATCTCTTAATAAAATAATTACTACAACATTTTTGTATAATTATTTTAATATACTTATTGGTTTCATTAAAATTAAAACTAAAATCATATGATGCCGATAAATCTATTATCTTTCACAATAATACTTTTACTCGAATTTATCATCTCAAAATCAAAATATTTAAATTGTTATATTTATTAAATTATGAAGGTGACAACTTTGGCATCATTTTAAATAAAATAATATAAGTGTCATGATCACTTTTATAAGGCTCCAAACGGTTATATATTTGGTCATTGGATGATTAAGGTGTATATATAAACTACCAATAAGTTTTGGTCTGGTTTGTGGTCCTTTTAATGGGTATTATTATTTAAATAAAAACTATATTACTTATTTTTCACTTAATAAATAATTTCTATGTCATTAATGTATCACCATTAATGACAATTATATAATCCCTCAAAATTCTAAATAAATTATCATGATGTGAATAATATTATTATATTTCTGGAGACTATTCATGTTCGAAGTTTTATGATTTTTATCACTAAATTAAAATTATTATACTTATAAGATTTAAGATAGTGACATGTTGTCACTTTCTTTGGTTTTAATAATAATTAAATTATTATCATGGTCAAAAGTCCATAAAATGAAGATAATCTGAACATTAGGTTATATGGGTCTACTTTTAGCCATCCAATAGAATATTGGCATGTGTTGGAGTAATTTTATAATATTATATTTACCCTTAATTGCCCGATTTACCTTTAACTATGGTAAATAAAATTTACCGTAGTTACTATTCATAATTCAAAAAATAAAAAGTAGCTTATTAACATAATTTGGATCCACTGATTCCAAATATGGAATCCATTTTTCCAAATTCAATACACAAAAGTTGCAGAAATTAAATGAAAATTAATCTCGTTGTCGAAAGAAAGCGGATTTTTCTTTAAAACATTGCAAAAGATTGAATTGATTTAACCTACGAATTTAATGTAAACTCAATTCTAATGACATAAATTATATTAAATGGTAAAAATATATTCTATATATACTTTAAAACCATTCAATATTATAATTTATCAGTATAAATTATTGTGATGAAAAAAGTTGTTTTTAATTAAAATATAGGTGTTTTTACTATTCATCAAAATATGAAAGTTACCAGAATAATATGAAAAATTTATCCAAAGTAAATTTTTATTGCTTGATTCCAAAGAAGAATTTTATTTTGTCAAATTGAACTTATAAACATGTCAAAAACTAGATTTAAAGTGGGTGTGCCATCAAAAGGCGTCCAGACAGCATTTTTTGAAAAATACTTATTTTACCCGAAAAATTTATTTTGTTCTTATACCATGTTCTAGAAAATGTGTAAGATGAATAATAATGTTATAAAATTCAAAATTTATTTAATACTATTCATAACGGCTAGTTCATAATAATATTATAATAATATATCGTTGTTTAGTAAAACCCAGTATTGCGTACAACACACGCAATCGAGGAACGTCACGATTGCGTGTAATGCAAGCCAAGTCAGGGTTGCGTGTTGTGCAAGAATAATTCATTGTTTCATATAACAGAATCCAACCATATTTCATTTATACATTGAATATATATATATATATACTCAATGTTGCGTAGAATAAGTATTATCAAAATTTTGTGTAACAGGATCCAAGAATAGTGTTGCGTATACTGCAAGCTAATACGGTGTTGCGTATAGCGCAAGGTAATCTTGGTGTAGCATACAACACAAGACATTAATGAAATTAAAAGAATATTTTTCATAAAATCTCGGGGTGTTACAGACCCCCTTCTTATTTTTCTATTTTATCTACCAATGGGTGAGATAAATAGATTATGGTGAGTCTATGAGTCCTCTTTCACCCTTTATTCATTTATTTACATGATCAGTGTTTTCTACCCTTTTTTTAATATTCCCTATTTACAAGGAACTTTTTTCTCACTCATTTTATCTCATTTTTATTGGAACAAGATGTTGATATTGGGTGAGTAGTTTCCTCTAATAATGAGGTAGATGGTATCTAAATTTAACACATATTTTCATCATATTTTCTTCAAATGGTGAGTTATGTGTTATAAAAAGTAAATTTATGGTGTTAAAGGGGTTATTATAGTTAAAAACACGACCTAATTTTGGCTTGATCACATTAAATAAACAATTATTTTTTAACTAGTTGAAAATGGAATTGTCAATTATGTTGATTTTTGGGGAATTTATTATCAAAATAAATCATATTACATGTGGAATTGAAAGCTGAATAATCACTTGGAAAATAAAGGTTCATCTAAGGGGTTCCCTAGACTATAATATGACCCTTTAGGTTGACCTAAGGAATTGGTAAGGGTTGATTAGTAAAATGATTAATTATGAATGAAATGTTTTTTTGTGAAATATAAGGGTGATAATGATTTATAATGACGTGATAAATTGGTAACTGGTGGTATATCAAATGGGTGATGTCTATTATAATTTGAATTTTGAATTCTGAGTTGTAGTAAATAATAAGTGGATTATTTTATGATAAATGTGGAATAAAAATAATGGGGTAAATAAAAACTGAAAAATAATTGGAAGGATAAAATAAAACGGTAAATTTTAATAGAATTTATCAATTGTTTTTGTCTTGTGATTGAAATCAAATTGAAAACTCCCTAATAGGAGGTGTGAAACACCCATAAAGGGTGGTTGTGAAAAATCCAACCATAGAGGTTATAAAAAATCAAAAAGGGGGTGCGTGAAATCACCCATAAGGGTTGGTTTTGAAAACTCCTAGAACTATGGTTGTGAGAGCTCAGTAAGGGGAGGGGTGAAAGCACCCATAATCGATGGTCATGAAAATTGTAATTGTGGAAGATATGAAAAATCCATTAGATAAGGTTTTGATAAAATTAAATGTGAAAGTACTCTGAAGTCATTATGATACCTTCTTGGAGAACCTTATTTCGTGGGATTATGTTTCTTACATGGAAAAGACCTGAATGTGTGGCTGTGATATTATTGTTAGAATGATCACCTTGAAATTTTATGAGACATATGAAACTACTAGAAGAGATTATGGTTAATCTAGGTGAAAACATTCATGATCAATAATGGTACATTAATTCTTAGTTATCTATATGGAACCCGAGTATTAGCGGTTATTTACTATTTTTGAAATCATATTTTAAAATTTTAAAGAAACATTATAACACTTCTGCATGCACGTTTATTTTAGACTGGTTATATATTAGGATGAAATTAGTAGGGGATTATTGAGTTATACTCACATCACACTAGGAATGACATGGAACATGGGTACTTGAGAAAATATCACTATTTTTTAATAATTTACATGTTTATGGATAGGGTTGGTTTTATGATGTCTTCTTATTACAATTGGATAGAGTATGAATGATGTTATTGATTACGACTCAGGAAAAGTTGGGTTTGAGTTATATATTCATTTTTATTTTGTTCTTATGTTATCCTATGTATATGATCTTCCCATGGGGTATCAAATATGAAAATTGAGTCATATTAAATTTTATAGAATTTTTTATATTGTAGTTGTTTTTTTCACTTAGCTCAGCTTATCTGTGATGTTATTCAACATATTTTATGTGTTTATATATTATTTATATGGGTTTTTATACTATAAAAATAGGGTATAAAATTTCTATTATACCACATTACACGAACAACACTAGTAATCAACCATTACCGTATCGGGTGGGACCCTTGTGGTGATGTGGAAACCACCGGTCCAACCACTGTTTAGTGGTGTGGGGAGGCATGAAATCACAAAGTTATTTCAGAGTAATTTTATTTTGTACTACTAGTTGGGAAAGGTAGATAATAAGATATTATTTTCAAGGCTAGGTATTGATTTCTATCCTTAGAGTGATCAAACCATAGCTAAAGGAAATCAAATGTTTCCATTGATGAGACTTATTATTATTGGAATTAATTATTATAGTTGTATTTGATTTTCACCTTGAGTGAAACACATTATTTATGGGAATATTTATATTTGTATAGTCTGGAAACTGGGAGAATTAATTTATGTATCATTTATATAATGATTTTATATACATGAATTGCTTTATTATAGGCATATATCATTTTATTTTTATCCATATAACATCTATTATTTTACAATACTTTGATTTATTATCTAATTAATATCTGATTTTAATTAATAATTTCATTTTAGTGAAAATTGGGTTAGTTATTTAAAGTATTAATGGTATTTTATACAGTGATGTCCCATATAATATTTTGGTGTCATCTTATGATTTTGGTGTCATCTTACATGGCTGATTCCTATTATCATCTCTTTATATAGGGGTAGACATAAATTGAATGTAATTAGTTATTTTTGATAAATTAGGTTCCACTAAGAAACTAATAAGGTGTTTTCCCTTATTAATTATATATGTAATCATATTTAACTAATACATGTAATGAGATACAAGGTAAATAAATGGGAAGTAAAAGGAAAGGTAAAAAATTCAAACCCATGAATGATGATAAATTTTGTAATGTGAACCATGTGAAATGAAAAAATCTTAAGAATGTTATAACACAAAATGATGAAACTTAAATGGATGTGGTGATGTAGAGACCTTGTGTTTATTTATTAAACCTATGTATGGGTTTTGGGGATATTGATAGTACTTTATTTATAAGATTATTGTGTCATGATGTGATCCAACAAAAGATAATTTAGAATTTTTTAACTTCTATTCAGTTATGATGTTAGAAAATATCTAATTAGACTATGTTCTTGTGTGGTATTTATGTCTAGAGATGTGACATTGACCATATGAGGATTAATAGTTTTACAGAGAGTATAATTTATGAGAATCTCTTAACGGGGGTGTGTATGGTAACAAAGAGTTATGAGTATCATGTCCCTTGTCAATCTATGGCCATTTTATCCATTGCATAATAAGATTTTTAAATCCATACTAGTTTGTGTTTCTGGTTACTGAAGTCATTATGTGTGGGTAAAAATTCATTAGATATGGGTTATTAGGCATGCTAGAATCCTAGTGATTATAAATTGGGGATGATAATATTTTTTATGGGTTATGAAATACATGAGATAGCATGTTTAAGCATCATAGGTGAATGCAGTGACCCTTAAATGTGATTTATATTTAGTGATTCGGTTTCTCTTGATGTGTGACGGTAATCTATGACTTTGTTTATCCTAGTTTTTTAGTACCTTAGAGTTATAAATAATGGGTAAAATCTATCAGTCAAGGTTAAAGAATGATATTTTCCTTGGTTTATGTGGATTAGACATGAATAAATTCCTTGGGGATGTTGGTACATGAATCCATGACCCGATTCATGTGATCAGATCAAGCATAGAGTACCCTACGTATGTGGACACCCATAAAAGTGTTGATGAAGGGAATGAGATTTTCTAATGATTGGTAATGTCACAACCTGACCTGACTTGATCGATGAATTGGTCAAATGACACCATGGGTCTCTTGTAAAAACTAGGCTTCCTTCTTAGAACATCAAAGACTATTATCTACTGGAGTCACTTATCAGACAAAGGACTTTCCTCATAGGCCAAAACATATTCTTCTGGTGTGATTTGTACTCACTCAAACACAGCCTAGGAATCTTCTAAAATGTTCACCCATCCTGACACTACTCTAGGCCAATCATGATTAACTATGGAGTTCTAATTATGTATGATTCTAATGAAAAAGTATTATATTGTTGACATGGGTAGTAACATTTACCATTTTGTGTCTCACTTTTATAGGGATGTTACACAACCATCCCCCCTTAAAGAAAAAAAGAACTCATTGTGGACGCAACACTACAAACCTAGGCACTGCCTCTGCACTTTTGTATGGGTATTATCTCTGATTCCATTTTCCATAACCCAAACAACCTCTTACCATAAACCTAGTTAAATACCATCATGGGAAACTTTTAATACCTTGGTTTTCTTCATAGCACCCTACAAAATATTACCCATTGGGTTTCCTTATCATACTAATGACAATCCCCATCGTCCAAAATGTGTTTTTGGGGTATACTTTTTTCTCAATCGTACACATCATTTCTGAATAAATTTTGTTATTTGTTTCAAAAAATATTTTCTATTGGAAAATAAACTATTAATAAAATAATGTTTTTGTTATTTATTATCCGAGCTAGTCTATTGTAATGAGTCTTTATAATAAACCTAAAAGTTTCTAAATGTTTGAATACAAACATAAAGGGGGATAAATTTTTTTTTTGTTAATGGGTTCTGAACTTTGGTTTTTTGAATGAGAATAACTAGACACAAAATAAGTGATAAAGTTGATGTTTTTTATCAGACACTTAATTGGATTCATACCCATCAGCATGAAGATCCATTAGAATTGTCTTTGTTTAGAATTTCAGAACTTTTTTATTTCTAGATTTTTTACTTTTCTTTAGTTAGAAAAATGAATGAATTTATTGGGAATTAAATTTATAATTTTTCAAAAGAGGTTGAATAATGAAATTTATTTTAGGAGTTAGAAAGTTCTTAAACATTTTATCCTTAATTCAGATGATACTTTTCTAGTCATGGAGTTATTTTAAATCATAAAACATCGCAATAATAAAGGATTTTTAATAAATAGAGGAATGATAAAGTGTGTACTAGTTCTATAAACCTGGACATGGAAGATCAATCAGATCATGAAGAGGCATAGATTCGTAAAATGAATGCCTCACACCAATAACACATCAGATACAGAACACTATAGTGATCATAGTTGCTGATTTCATTTCATCAAGGAATATCAATTATGAAGAAGATGTGAATATTATAAAAGAGTTCAGGAGAAGAAATAAAGGCAACATTTAAGGATTTAATTGGAAGAGATGTGACACCGATAAGTCATTTTCTTAGTAAGAGCATCATAATGAGTTGAAAATTAGATATATAATATTGAGATGAAGATGGATGCATCATAATTAGCTGAATATAGATATACCAGAATGATAAGTGGTAGAAAATAACATCTTGGTGAGTTGAATAAGTTTCAATGCAATAAAGTTGATCAAGATAATCATACTAAATATTTGAAATATAATCATATTGAGGATGAGCTAGATAATAAGATGGAATCTAAGCAAGATGATTATAATAATTTTGAGAAATATTATCATACTAAAGATGAAAATATAATCACTTTGAAGATAATTTATTTTGTTTGATAAGACTTATTTATGATAAATTGTGAAGAGGTATGAAGAAGTGAAATTTTATGTTTAATTTTGAGTGATTTTCAATGTTTTTGAATTTGGAGTAAGCTATTTTTTTAGTATTCTAAATTTTATTTTCAGAATCACCTATAAATATAGGCATATTTCATTCATGATTTTCAACTTTTTTAGGAGTTTAGAAAAGGTGAAGTTATATATATTTCATTATGAAATTTTCTTTCCTAATTGAGATATCATAATAAGGTCATACTACTAAAAGTTTTTTTTACAAGTCTAAGAAACATCATCTTGAGTAAATTGTATTGATTCAATCAAACTAAGATCCTCAGACTGAAGGCCATCAGTCTCAGTGTCATTGGAACTAGGATCTTTTTAGAGAAAATTGAAAAATGTAAATATTATTTTGTTTGGGATCAATTGTTGTGAAAGAAACATTTGAAAATGAAATTAGTAAATATAATCATTCTTATAGAGATATAAATGAAATATAATGGATGTTTGTGCAAGTTTTATTCCCTTATTCAAAATATGGAATTTGCATATACCCATTGGAGTTTCTATATAAAGGATTTATGTTCTTTCACCAAGGACAAACCTTGTATATATTGTCTTATTTACTTTCATTCCAACTTTTGCATGCATAAGTATTTAGTAAAATATGATAATGAAATTTTTCATAACATTTTGTGGAGGATATGTTTCTAAATTCTATGAAACTCATAAAAAGTGAACAAATTATTCAATCCCCCCCCTTTTAGTTGTTTTTATCCTTCTTAACTTTATCATCCAAGGGGTTCACCCATCCTAACACTATTCTAGGCCATGCATGATTAACTATGGAGTTCTAATCACCTAGTCTTCCAAAAATAAAGATTCACCTTATTGACATGGGTAGTAACATATAAAATTTATATCCTACTTTTCTAGGGGTGTAACAGATAATTTAAAGAAGAATTATTCCTAGTCTTTTGGGTGTTGGTGTTGGGTCACAAAGGGGAAGATCATCCTTGTGCATATAATTTTTGAACTTGAGTGAAATTCAATGAATGTTGATAGTATGGGTTGCCACTTTTTTTTCAAGAATTTTTTCTATTAGAGGAAAATCATGTGTTGAATATTTTCCATGGTAATATTCTGGATGTTTGAAATGACACACTAAAGGTGATTTTTCTTGATAGAACTATCATTTCGTAAGAGAATAACTAGTGGTCATGGTACATGATCTTAGTATCAATGAGATAAAGATAATAGGACCATGACTGAAGATATATGTTCAGTTTTAGGGGATATTGAATCCCTATGTGTTGATGGTAACATAGAAACATTTACTCCATATGTAAAGATCATTTGGTTTGTAATCTATTAATTTAAACAATGTGGTGGTGTTTGTATTGTAATGATCCTATGTTACAATTGATCACCATAGAGTCATGGATCCATAGATGGTTTTGATTGGTAATACCCTCTTGGAGTTTGATGAACAAGAAAAGTATTATAATTACTTTTTTAATGCTAAATAATGATATTTATGGGAATTATAAAATATCTTGTGTTAATGGGCTATGGAGATGGGAAGATCATTATGTGATGACATAGTCAAACCTTATTTCCCATTCAAATGGAAGTGTTTTAGTGAATAGTTGTCTATTTAGAGGTGTGACACACATGTTTTGATATCAGAACATTTTTAAGTTATTCTCTTAGAGTAGTTATAGTATATATATATATTGGCGAGTACACCATTGAAAATGAGGGGTGTGACCGATTTTACAAATGAAAACATCAAGAGATGATGATGATTCTCTTGTGAGTTAGGAAGGGGTTGTTTTAGTGATTCGTTTGACATGGGAATCTGGGAATAATTTAAAAATTCAGTCATTGTGTTTGGCGAAGGATATAAAAATGATTTATGGAGACTATATTTAGTTTTTTTGGGGGGATAGTGAGCACACTTCTATAGTGGGGAATGTCATATAAGTCACGGTGTATGACCCTCATGTGGAAGGGCTATGAGTGTAATAAGGAAAATTGTTGTCTTACTATATCACTGTGCAGGTGGATCTTATAGTACCAATTTTTCCAATGAATTAATTTTGTGATCCTATAACAGGTTGGGTTATTGGGGTGTCAATACACACATTGGTCCTGATGGAAGTGTTGATTGATTAGCGATTCAATCATTGAAACCACTCTTGGTATTTGGAATAAAAACTATCATGGGTATTATATGATCACAAAATTTTATTTGGGTTTTTATTAATCATGAATATTTAATTAATGGTGTGTTTGTAGTGAAATCCATGTTTTTTGTGACAGGTTTTATGGATAAGTTTCAATCATTTTCCTTTTATAAAATTTAATCTTGTAACTTAGAAACCACAAAAAGTAGTTGGTTATGGATGATGGAAATGTTTTTTTGGATTGGCATGGTTTTTTGAGAAGAGCAATGAAATTTTATAGACCTGTAAGTAGAGGGTTTAAATATATTAACTAGTTTCCTCAGATATGGTTGGTTTTGTATTAAAAATATATATAGATTTAATTTAGGTGAGGTGACTAATTTTTTATATTAGGAAGTAACTCTATAGTAGTAGAGTTTATGGGACTTTGGTAGTCTATAGTGTCATATTCATGTAATATTTATGATGGGAATGCCTCATTTTAAGGTGTGTTTTCAGTTGAGGATGATCTTTCAAGAGATTTTGAATTGGTATGAACATAACTAGTAGGAAGCTTGTTTTTATTCAGAAGTAAGGGATGAAAGATGTTCAAGTTTCCATGTTTTTATCTGGTGAGGAGGTTATAAGACCCCACCTCTCTAGAGTAGTGGGGTAATTTAAATTTTCATTTGACCTTGGTTTTCCCCCACCCCCCAGTAGTGTGTTTCAGGTGTAGGTGGGGTATTGGGAGTGAATAGGGGTCTTTGGAAATGGATTCAGGACTCTAGCATGGGTTTGCAAGACCAATGGCTGGATTATGGTCACTGAAGTTTCCCTTCATGGGAATCGGTCTCACGAACTAGTTTGCGAGGCCAGTACAAGCTTATCAGTGTGCCACCATCTCCTATGTGGTATTTTTTAGTGATCAGGTGGCCTTTTAGGTCATTTTTATGTAGTTTTAGACTTGTAATTTCACATAAGGACCACCACTTATTGAATTCAATCAATATTTCCCCCACAATCATCTACTAGACCCCCTCCCAGTCTACTTCTCCCTCTTCTTCCCTGGTGATGGATCTCCCTTATTTCATGCCTATTTTTCCACTAACTAGTGAGATCAAGATCTTAATGTGAGTTTATAAGTAATCTTGTTCTTTTTATTTATTTACATTAGTGACTAGTGTTTCCTCCCCAATTTAGTCTAACATTACCTATTTCTATGAAATTTTTATTCTCTCACATTTTCAACCATTTTAGGCAAAACTTAAAGTTGATATTGTACAAGTAGACTCTTTTAAGAATGAAATATGTGGTACCTAAATTTAACCCATAGTCTTGACATATTTTATTCAAGTGATGTGTTGGTAAATCATACCATATTTTTCAGGTATTGAACAAATTTTAAATTAAAGGTATTAATTTTTTTTCATTAATTTAACTCCACTTGTCATGATTGAACCTTAGGAAAATGGTGATTCCTAGTGGAACCCCTTGGTATTAAAATTGAACATTGAATTTGGACACTCTAATGTTAATCGATGTGTTATAAAAAGTAAATGTATAATATAAAAAAGTTGATTATAGTTAAACCCTTAACATTGTTTAGGATTTATAGTATTAAATGGAATATTTTATTTTAGATGTATAAAAAAATAAATTGTAAATTATTTAAGTGATTTTGAAATGGAATTTCAAAATCATACATATTATAAATGGAATTGAAATATTAATAATCCCTTCTGAATTTAAGGGTGACCCCAATTTGGAATGCGGCCCTTGAGTTGGGCCTAATGAATTGGTAAATATTCAATAGTAAAATGATTAATTATAACTGAAATGTATTTTCATTATATGGAAGAGGAATTGTCACTGTTAATGACATGATAAATTGGTATGTTGTGATTTATTAAATAGGTGTTGTTGGGTATAATGTGAATTGTGAATTTTGAATAGAAATGAATTGTAAGTGAATTGGTCAATTTTAAATTTTGAGAAAAACAAATGGGGTAAAATGAAAATGATAATTAGTTGGTAAGGGAACATGAAATGGGAAATTTGAATGACATTCATTATTTTTATTTCTTTTGGATTAAGCTCGTATGGAAAAATCTGTATGGGGAGGTGTGAAAACACCCATACTGGATGATCGTTAAAAATCCTATCATGGACTTGTGAAAACTCTCCAAAGGGAGGTTTGTAAATTCCCATAAGGGGTGATCATGAAAAGAACTTGCATGGAGGTTTTTAAAAATTCCAAATGAGATATGTAAAAAAACCCATTAGGAGTGGTCATGAGAACTCCCATTGAGGTGGCTGTGAAAATTCCCCTCGAAAAAGTTGAATGAAATTTACATGGAAAACACCTATGGAGTATTCATGATAACTATTTTGGAAACAAACTTATTGGTGGTTATGTTACTTTCTCTAAAAACACCTAATGGGTAGTTGTGATGTCATAATTGGAATGAACATCATGATGTACATAGAAACACCCAACACTAGATGAAGTAGGTATGGTAGATCGATGAAATAAACCTAAAGAAGGGTGATTGTATATCTGATGTTTTGTGTCATTATAAAGCCCAAGCCTTAGTGGTTATTTAAAAAAAAAAATTAATTCATTTAAGAATTTTTAAAATGATAATGGTTATATTTATGGATTCCATTGATGGTGGCCTACAGAGTTTCACTCAACCCCATCTTAGAAAATTATTTCACTTGGATAATTGTTGGAATCAGAAAATGCATCCATGTAATTCACTGAATGATTCCATATATGATCCAAAATCATCGCTCATTCTGCAAGCTTTATTTGACTGGTCGTGGTTCCCAAATGGAGTTACAGATAAGAAGTTATGGCTATTCGAAATCGGGCTGCTGGAAATGGCCATCTAGGACGGTTTTGGGGAAAAGTATGGATTTGCGCGTAAAAAGGGAATCTTGCATGAAAAAATGGAATTTTGTGTGTAAAAAGGGAATCTTGCATGTAAAAAATAAATATTTCAAGAAAAATATAATATCACATGCAAGAATAGAATATTGCGTGCAATAAAGTAACTTTGCATGCAACCCCGTGCGCAAAACTATTATACACCAAATGCAATGTCAAACACCACCTGGGCGTGCAGAAATTTATGCGCGCCACCTTGCGCAGAAAACCACTTGCGTGCATGGAATTTTATGTGCACTACCTCACAATGTTTCCACCTATAAATAAAAGTGTACCCCCTTCTTTTCGAGAGGCCCCCAGATGTCGGTTTCTGCTCTAATGCGTGTAAGTCCGCATTTTCCACACCTACACATAAAACCCATTATCTTAAATGAAAACATCTATTTTGTGCATAAAGTGTCCAACATTCCTAATTTTGAATGAAAATCATTATTTTTGCGCACAACAGTACCACGATGCCCAATTTTTCACGCACTAGTGTTTCACATATCCAATTGCGCGCACACATCCCCTATTGCATGCAATTCCTTCCCTATTGTGCACACAACCACCTATTGCACTCACATATCCCATATCGCGTGCAAACCTCCTTTATTGCAAGAACATCACCCTATTGCACGTACAGATCCCATATTGTGCACACACCTTCCACCCATGGAATACCATGATTTGAGATAATCCTCCACACACCATGAAACACCTGAGTCGACATATTCCTCTAGTTCTGTTTCACATGTCGTGATTTGAGATTCTCATCATCAATTCCATGATTACCTTGAGTCAATCCATTCCTCAACCAACTCATCTAGACCCCATCACCTGAATCCTATGCCAGGTTGAACCAAATTGGGTTTTCCTTACGAAATTCCCAATACCAGCCATTTCTAGGCACCTTATGCCTAACAGTCCTATCTACATGACTATAAACTATAGTTCACCCTATGTTCCAAACATAGGATGCCTCTTCCTCTAAATGAGAGATGCATTATTCTTCAAGCATAATATTCCAATAGTTCTATCTACATGACATTAAACTATAGCATTCCCTATCATTCAATAATAAGACGACTCTTTATCTAAACAAGATATGCCTTATGAACCTATCATAAGATGCCAATAGTCCTCTCTAAATGACTATAAACTATAGTACACCCTATATATCAAATATAGGATTCCTCTTGTTCCATAAAAGATATTACTTATGCACCAATAATAAGATTACAATAGTCCTATATGACTTTAAACTATAGTACACCTTATGTTACAAACATTGGAAGCCTCTTTCTTCAAACAAGAGATGCCTTATGCTCCAAGCATAAGATGCCAAAATTCTTCTCTACATGACTATACATTGTAGCATTCCCTATCATTCAATAATATGATGCCTCTTATTCCAGATAAGATATGCCTTATGTGACAAGTAAAAGATACCTCATGCCATGATTACAGTGGTTTAACTTCAAGATCATTTGAATCATTTCAAATATTCCATCACACCACCTCACGCTTTGCGGGTCCTTCAATCGGATCTTCATCCTATTCCATGTCTGAAGGGACCCCCTAATGGCCTAGTTCCATGCTGCCTCAGCTCACCTACAGTTCTGGGCCAACACACCAAAATACTTTGGATGACACTTTGAGCTGGGTCCTGTGTTTCGAACACAGTCAACAGTCGACCCTCATTTATTTGTCCCCACTTCAGGCTAACATGATATGGATGTTGTGTTTTGAACATGGTCAATAGTTATCCTTTATCTTCACGCTACCCTCACCACATTCTGAATGTTGGTCATGTGATTCAAACTTTTCATCTCCCTTTTTTCGAACTGATTCCAACTTTCTTGGTGTTATCCCTCTTGTGCATCAGCGCATAGGTGTTAGAAACAATTATATGCCCCAACCCACCAAAGAGTTGGGATGCCCTCATGGCCAGACATGAGGAAGCCATTATGGGCCTCTTCCATGGGTAATCCCCATTCATCTTTGTCGCTTCTTAGTGACACCCAGGCATGCTAACGACTATTGCTTCTTTACACAGCCACGCTAACGTAGACCCTAATGGGATAACCTCTCAACACCCCCCAGACACGACATTATCAATGCCTTTCTTCTCTCAAGGGTTGGTGTGTATCAGTTGTGTATTTCCTAAGGGTGCAGAGAAAACCCATCTTGTCTGAGCTATAGGACGTTAAACAGCCAAGAACCTTCATCCTCATCACATGATGTTAAACTGTGGCATCTCCCTATGCCTTGCATGCGGGGTGACCCATATCGGATATTATCTATGCCCACTAGTCTCCATGGGAGGGAGATCATTCCTCACATGGAATGACATTCTCTTTATCAGAGCAGCGTCCATCCACGGGGAAAGGGAAACCACCCTGGGGTAAGCCCCTAGCTTTCCTTGCAAGAGGAAACACCCCTGCTCCTCCTCTCTTCTAGGGTTCCAAATCCTTCTCCCGTTGGGATTTATCCCCATCTGGCCTTCCACCATGGAGTATGTCCTTATATCCATCTCCTCAGGCTGCTAACCAAGCATAAGGCCATGTTTCCTCTTTTGGCTACTAACCATGAATAAGCCCTACTCCACTTCCCACAGATGCACCTTTCACGACGTGATCGTCAGGTCTCAGCTACCTCTTGTTTCTCACACCGAGAATGACTCATGTGGGCTTAGAGTAAGCATCGACAATGACATCCTCTATAGACTGCCTATATTTTAAGTTCCGCAATCCCTTCTGAACTATAAGGACTTTGATCCTTGCTAAGGCAAGGTACGTAGGAAGACTTCATGAGGTTCAAGCCCAACTCCCATTTCCAAACTACAAGGACATTAAACCTTACTAAGGAAAGGTATATAGGAAACATCCCTGAGGGTCAAGACCAACACCCATTGGTCCCTACTATCTTCATGTCGGCTCACAAAAACCCATTCTGAACTACGCGGTCTTTGATCCTTTACAAGGCAGGGTACGTAGGACGCCTCCATGAGGTTCAAGACAATTTCAATTTACCAACCCACAACCTAAACTACGTGGAATTTGATCCTTGATAAGGCAAGGTACATAGTAAGCCTCCATGAGGTTAAGCCCAAGACCCATTGGTCCTCTCTCCCTTCACATCAGTTCACTAACACGTTGAGCTACCTCAGATCATAAGCCCCAATTGCCCCCATTTTCAAACTATGAATACTTTGATCCTTTGTAAGGTAGGGTACATAGGAAGCCACCCTATGGTTCAATCCCAACAACCATTGGTCATGACGACCTTCACGTCGGTGCCCCAATGTCCCCATCTTGAACTATGTGGACTTTGGTCCTTGCCAAGGTAGGGTACGAAAGAATCCTCCTCGAGGTTCAAGCCCAACAACCCACCAAACCCGACCACCTTGCATTGGTTCACCACTATCCAGCACGATGTTAAACAGTATTCTCCCCTAGGAAGTGTTAACTCGTCGCTTCCTAATCAGCAGTAATCCGTTCTGTCCCCTAAATAGTAGTTGGCCATTGTACCCTATTCAGCGATAAGCCGTTGAAATCCCATTTTATAGGACCCACATCTTTGATCCGTCCTAGTGGCGTTAGACCAACCCGGGCTGCTAACCACGCATAAGCCCCATACACATCATCGGGTTCTTATCCTAGGTGGACACCCCAGTTCAATCCTATTGCATGGTGTTTCCCTAAAACCTAGTTGTTTCGGGAAGGTCATGCTCTAACCCAAAGGTTCCACTTCCTCTAGTTCCCATCCACATGTCCATTCTCACGGGCCACCTCCTTAGGTGTCCTATCACCCTACTGGTCTACGCAGACTTTTATTACCTTCCACAGGATACGTAGGAAGCCTCTTTGAGGCTCAATCCCAACATCACCATTGTCCTCATGGAAGTTGCATCTCATTCCCCATCTGCTTCACTTAACCATCCATCACCAAACTTGATTCTTACCCGGGTCACCACATCTTGGTGAGATCACATCAACTCACCCCCTACATCAGTGTACCCTCAAGGGGTTACACTCATCTGATTCACTCTAGTTAGTGTTCCTATTAGTCCGATCTGTCTCCACTAGATGTTAAACTTACTGCATACCCTGTGTTAAACATGGGAAACTAAGGAAAACCTCAGAGACATTCCTAGGGAATACGATTCCTCGCATTTGACATGGGGTGCCTTGGGCTTCTTCACCCTCGAGAAGCCCTATAATAAGGGACCAAAGACAGATGCGCCAGTGTTCCAGCGTCCAGACACACCAGTGATGCCCAACATGACTACTCCCCTGACCGAAGGTTGCTACCCCAACTTAACCCCTTGGAATTTCTTGACAGAAGCAGCATAATTAACCAGAATCCATGAATATATGGCATTAGTAAGAGTTTCATGAACAACATATTACATCTATGAGGGAGACCCAAACTAGGTAGCGAGCTCTGAGGAGGAATCCACCAAAGGAGAGACCAACATCCCATCATCCCGTTTCAATCAAGGCGCATACATTCTTGAATAAGCGACGGATGCCACCCACGATTGGAAATCGGGAATGCGGGGAAAACAATATCACGCCTTTAGTACTCAAGGAGACAGACATGCGCACCCCATCGAAAGCATTGGAAATAGTAATCAAGCATATATCACTATTTTTCCAAAGTATACAAGTTTAGGTAAAGGGTCTAATACATGATGATTATTTGGCATGGTAGGATAAATTATAGAAAATGGTATTGGGATGAACTAAGGGCCAGTTGGGTTTGATTTATAGTTTTAGTTTTATTTTTTTATTTTTTATCCTATATATATGATTTTCCCAAGGGGGTCTAATGTGACAAGTATGTAATGCTCTATTTTATATATTTTTTATACTGAAGTTATTTTATTCACCTTCTTCATAATATTTGTGTGTTATTCAACTTGGTTTATGTGTTTTTATATTATTAAATAGTTTTTCAACTTTGACGAGAGGTTATAGTATACCCATTGTATAACCTTATACACTTACAATGATTTGGTATCCTTTCACGTATGCAGAGGTACACCATATGAGAAATAGAAATCATTGGTCCAAGAACCATGTGGTGTAATGGGGTAGGAGGACATTACGTGAATCATATATTTTGATGCATAATGAAAAAATGACATATATACACTAGGAAAAGTTTCTTATGTTAGGATTTTCATTAGCCGTATGACATTAATTGAATGATTAATAATGTATTAGTCCTTTTTATGAGTTGGAAGAATAAGTCTTTGGACCCTTGATTAATATGATAGTGAAAAACTAAAATACATGGCATGGTGATAATTTGGATGTTCATCTAAGTTAGTTAAAGAAATATTCATCTTAAATTAAGGGATGATGAATCATGAATTCATCCCTCACAAAGATATATAAATTAATTAAGTGTTAGAGGTCTTCATTGGTTAAAATTTTATCTTTAATTGTGTAGGATGTTACATGTGGTTATATATCACTCTTATTCTATGTGATTAACTCACATACACTAAGAAAGAGACCAATAATGTCGTATATTATGTATATCCATAATTTCATCAATTTTTTTAATTAAATTTGTTGGAGTAGAATCAATCTCAGTTTAAATATCAATATTTATTAATGTTTTGTCAATAAAAATTAAATCCAAAGTGATTCTTGGTCAGGAATTAAGGATTGTATATTTTATTTCTTATATAAATAGTAACATTATTTTATGTTAATAAACAAGGTTTTATTTAAATACTAGAGAGAGAACATATAGATTTAATGGTGTAAATAATGGTAATTATTTAATTATATTAATTATTACATGGGATTTATTAAATGTCACTTAAATAAATATTTATTTAAGAATTGATAATGAAATAAAAATTAATTTAAATGGGAATTATTTATTTATAATTTAAAGGATTTTATTATTATTTAATGATAAATGAAATAATCACTATTGACTTGAGATTCAGATTAAAAATAGTAAATATATGAGGGACATTATTGTACTTTTCTAATTCAAGAACCCAAGGAAAATTATGACATTGACATTGGTAAATTAGGTCTTGCTACCACATACCTCATTTGATTCAAGAAATGAAATTATAAGCTCTATCTAATTAATCATATCATGAATTAAAGATAATCGGGGAAATTATTCAATGATTGAAAAAGTGATATTGGAGTGATTTCAATTCTTGATGCCAATACTCGATGGATTATGAACGATATCCTGATATTTATGAATTATGTGTAGATATTTCAAGATTGATTTAATTTATAATCTTTGAGTAATTATGATAGTGAAATCAAACATGAATCAAAACACTTGAAAACTATATAATGTAATTATTTGATTTTTATTATCTAATCAAAAATTGATGTGAATATCTTATTATTTATATCAAGGAATCTATATTTAGAAATTATTTTAAATTTAGTTCCCATAAAACCCTTCATCCATTATAATTTAATCTTGTAAAATATTATTCAATAAGAACCAGATATTTCAATATACCTCCATGAACCATGAACCTTGTTTTAAAAACTAGATTCAACAAGTATGTTATCCTTCTTGAATCTCTTCACTATTTTCAGAATATGAAAATTATGTTTCCTTATCTTATATTTTCTTTAATACATCATATATTTTAATGATTATCCCTTCTTCACCCTTCCATTTATTCCTCTTGATCTTTTAATGTTTCTCCTTTATACTTTTTATCTATTTTTATTATGATCCTTACACATGTCTCTATTATTATCTCTTCTCTTTATTCTTATGGATAATTCAGTGATGCACTTTTATTCCTTATTATCAATATTCCTATGGATATTTAAATATCAATAAATTATAAAAATTATATCCAAATGGAATAAATGAAATTATAAATATTCATTTTTTCGTTCAATGTTTTAGAACTATTTGAGTTATCCAAATCCACTTTATTCATTTCATGTAATCCACATGTCAAAAATTGATTCAAACAATGTGAGTTTTTCAATTTAACTTCTTAAAAATATATACCCATATTCCTAAATATTGTACATATTGAAAACTATAAAATATATATTTATCTTCCTGATTATGGAATAATAAGCAGTGTTATGACATAACATATATGAGTTCTATATCTCTGAAAAAATTACTATATAGAAGATCAAATATATTCAAAAATTAATCCTTAACCACTCTTATTAAATCTCTATAATTATTCATCATAGGATTTTGAATTAGTTATTAGAAATATACCATATTCTAAATTAAATTGTGACCCATTATTATGGTATAGTTCTTAAGAGATGAAAAATAGTTCTAACAAATAATTTCTCTATTAATAATATATTCCTAGAATCTTGGGGTAATATATGGTCACTATAACATTATTTATTTTCAAAACAATCCTCTTTCTATATCTTTTCATTTTGGAATGCACATCAAGGCATATTGAATATGTTGTACATCCTTTATATCCATATCAGATTTCAGGAAAAATATTTATTTTTTGGTGTGATTATACTTCAATGATGATATCTTATTCCTAAATATGCATTCCAATTATGGTGTGATGAATAATTCCATTTTAAAACACTATATCATTTTCTCCACCATAAATGTAATTAAAACACTATCATATCTCATCACAACAAACTATTCCTCTCATTGGTAAAAATTCTCTCTTTAGATTTAAAACTTTTGAAATGTGTATAAAAATGAGGTATTTACCTTCAAAACTAGTATTTTTCAGTTCTAAGCGGAAAACCATCTAGATAAAAAAACTTGTGTAATAAAATAATTGAATTATGTTTTTTATTTTTTCCACAAAATCACTTCTAAAATTCACTAATCATTTACAAAACTTATAAAACATCTTCCAAAGACTATCTTGTATTGAATAAAACATTAATCAATTGTTTTCATTATCAAATCCATAATATGAAATTATATTATTTAATTCATCTCTAGACCACAAAGTCACTCTATGTGACTACAACTCAATATTTCTCTATCTTACATGAATCTCCATAACTAATTCAACATGTCAAATTCATGTAATTGAAATATATCTTTTCTAAATTATCTAATTAGACTTTTGAATTACAATTTATTTCATCATAACCTAGTACAAACAATGTTTTATCCTTATACATGACCCTAGCTTCAATGTTGTAGCATTATCCTTTAAATATCACATCATATTATATTAGAAAATATTTGTATTAATACAAAATATTTTATACAAAATCTTAGTTCTAATATAGATTGATAATTATTGTAAAAAATTATTCATTAATCCTTATATGAATATAAATTTCATTCATATACATCCACACATAACTAAGTGTACCAAAAATATAAATTAACATGATCTCATAAGAGTTATAGTATGGAAAAAATTCTATAAGGATAATCGTAACATCAAACAACAAACAGAGGTAAAAACTAAATCTTTTTATATTGTCCTAAAGTAGTAAAATATAACATATCTTTCTAATCATATATATATATATATATGTTAATAGTCTAGAGATGTCCCAAATTTTTAAAATGGGGGAATTACAAAAAATAAGATTGTGTGATAATGGTCAACACAAAAAATGTTATATATTAAAAACCACAAGAGATGGTAATGGGATGAGATCAACAAGAATTCATAGAAGAACGTGTTTTAGGTTCACAAATACTGCATAGGTCAATAAATAATGTTAGATAACTAGAAGGATATGGTTTTATGAACATCAATAAATTATTCATGTTATTTTCTAAGAATGAAGCATTAAAATATTTTAATACCCATTTTAATGAAATCATAAGTGAAATTAATTACATTGTAAATGAATTTTATCCTTGTACCAATAACATTTTAGTGATTATAGAATATTTTTCGTGAGTAATATATACAAAAAACCCATTATTATAGTTTATGATGTCTTGGTTTGAAAAATTATTTTTCGTGAAGGGAATAAAAAATTATCCTTGGTTTTATGGATCATGACCTTTAGAGATATATTCAATAGGTATCCTATACTATGTCAAACTATATACATTAATAAGGTATTGAAAATTACATAATAGAACAATATAATAGAGTGTTGTTTCTTTAGTTCAATGGTATAAATCATATTATTCACGTGTCGCCATACACAAAAATAGAAAAATATAATGAATATAATATTTTATGGCATATCTATTGGTTTTATCATATATTCCATGACATGAAATCCAAGAGAGTAATAATGGCCAGTATTTTAAACCGTATATAAGAATAAAACGGGTATTCTATCAGAATATAAAGATGATGGGGAATTAGTATTCAGGTGATATACCTATCTTAAAATTTAAGTAGGTCAACTTGATATGATTTTTTTATTTCCCTTAATAAATAGGGGCTCAAAGTATATTATATTTTCCAATTCAATAAATACATGGTATATTATAGATTATTATGTTCTTAAATAAGTTTTTTGAATGTGCATCTCTATCATAGAACTTGGTATAGTACATGGAATTGTAGATCATATCATAGTGCTAGGTGATAACACTATGGGTGTGGTTATTCTCAAAGAGTATAGAACACACACAAAAATAATGCATATACATTAAAAATATTATCTATAGAAGTGATTTACATCGATGTATAAAGTCTCAATTAGAAATTTATCAAGATATGAAGTTGGGGTGGACCCATGTACTAATGTAAAAACTAATAACAATCCTAAATATCATGTTAGAGTTAACCAACATTATAATTAGCAGTTAACACTAGTACATGTGGGTGATTAATGGGGTTGGTGCATATAACCATGTTTCTTTATATAATTTCTATTACAATACCATATGAGTTCATTTGATAAATTAAAGTATTATTTTGATTATATATTGTTTACTATTTTATGTACCTTATGTAATCACATCCTTTTAAAATTATCTAAAATTATTAGTTAGAGTACTTCCAACTATAATGAGATTCTGGTTAAAAAATGATAATATACTTAATCTTATATCCCATGGAATAGACATGTCCATATGATAAGACAAGGATGAAGTGTGACTATTGGTTTTTTGGTGACCATATGCATTAGGACATATTATAATTAAGTCCTCAATGGGTGATCTCTAAGAGGAGGAGATCATGAGGGAAGTCCAAATAGTTATAATTCTATATACTGTATATTAATGGGAAATATTATATATAATAATTATAATGGTCCCAAAACTTTATATCAATTTATATGTATATCATGAATCAGATACTTAGATGCATGATGAAAAAATGATGTATAATCTCATAGTTAAGTAGCATGCACGAAGTTTTCCATAAATGTTATGATGTTAATTGAATGATTAAAAAAATACCTAATGGAATAATATATCACAAGATATTTTATTGAAATAAAATTTGTTAACGTAAATCCATGTATATGGTGATCACAGGTAAGTTCATCATAGTAAATCAAATAAATATCAACTAATTATTTAAGGGATAATGATACATTTTTACACTCTACATTATGAGGTAGTAGTTGGAAAAGGGAGTATAATACAGAGTTAAAATTTATAGGAAGTTTTTTTATTTAAATTAATTTTCTGTTTTTCAATATAGGTTTTTATTTAATAAATTATTCCCCTCTTGGTCTATTTGTAACATTGATCTCAAATTATAGAATCAATTAAATTTAATTTTTTATAATAATAGTGATGTAAACATATAAATAAATGTGTATTCAATTCATATTAATAATAATTTAATCCTAAGTTATTATTGATCAATAATAAGTGATACAGATGTGTATTTTTCAAATATATTCATAACTTTTCTAAGTGAATGAATAAGTAAATATTTATTAGGAGAGATTTTGGACCAATTTATTTTACAAATTCCATATAATTAGCTAATTTTTTACTTATTGCATGGTATTTATTTAATTATATAAATAAAATAATTATTTATTTATGAGGTGATAAATTAAATAAATATTAATCAACAGAAGGATTATTTTTATCAATTAAATAATATTTAGTATTATTTAATGATAAATTAAATAAATATTAATGACCGGGTTTATTTTTTAAAAATTAAAATTAGAGGGGATTTTTTTCAATTTCCAAATTCTAAAAACTAGATATATTATTTCATTATGGTGTGACAATTTGGATTGACCGTCATAAATATCTCTTATAATTTATAGGGAAATATATATAACTCCAAAATCATTTTTAGATCAAGATAGCTACAAATGGGAGATTTATACATTATCAATATAGATATAATGTAGTGATCTTTATTCTTCACACAATCACCTGATGAACAAAGAATGACACTTTGATAATAGTGATGCTTGTGTATATTGATGTAAATGTTCACTAAAATTAATCCATAGTGTGTTGGTAAAAAATATGTTATGTTTTGTGTGGGTGTAAACCATGATATGGTGGAAGTCACTAACCTGTTGTTTTATAAATGACTTTTAACACCCCATCTCAATTCACTCAAATAGTAATTAATTTATGAGATGGAATATAACCTCATAAATTCATACATATATTCAGATATTTATTGACTAATGGAAGGGCCTAAAATTTACTTAGAGTGATTATTCCATTCAATATAAATATCAAGTGTTATACCTGAATATAATAAATAGTAGATAAATAATTTACATATAACAACATGCCCAAAACCTATAGATCTGAAACTGTGATACAAGAGGGAATCATGAATTCTATAATATAAAATTAAGAAATCTATATGATGCATCAAATATAAAAAAGGTACCAGTAACAATATGCACATCTGATATCATGATAAATAAATAAGAGGTGCCTTAAATTAATATAGATGTAAAAATATTAATTAAATTAATAAAATATTATCTAGCCCAACTAATAAGAAGATATATTTTTGAAACATCTACCTCTATAAAAATTCTCATGAAAATCCATGCATCTAGCTTCAAGATGAGGTCTATAACTATAGAAAAAAATGATGTTCAAACCAATTACATCCAAATTTTTTTATAAGCATATGTTGGGGTTGAGTCCAATGGACATCCATGATTCTTGTACTTAATTTTAAAAACTAAGAAAAATTTAACAAGAATATATGTATTGAAGTTTATGGTGAGTGTAACTAAACACAACTAAAAACTGTAACAGATGCATGCTCACAAATATTTATACCTATGTGACATCATGGATAAAAGATATATGCATCATAGAGACTCAATTGGTACTACCAAAATTAGGAAAGGTCATCCCTAACTGCGATTTATGAATTAGACAACCATATATCCAAATGATGTTTACTACATAATTACTCTCATCTCAGTTAGAAAATCCAAAAGATATCACAATAATATCAGTAAATACTCACTCATCATAGTCCAACCCAACCCATCAATCTTATCATTTCCCATCAATAACTAAAAACTAAAATATCATTGAAATTGATGATCATATTAAAAATAAAAACAATTTTTAATCAATGAGAGTCCAACCATTGATGTTAAATATCAAAAAATAAAAAAAAAGGAACTCTATGTAGGAATTAAACATTAAATGTCAACTCATCCATAATGTCATAAAAAATGAGTAAATAATAATAGGTTGTAACTATATCAAGTAAGAATCTTGTCTCTCATACCCTACCACATCTCATATCAATAGTCACAACTTGTGTTATCCACTAAACATACCAAAGTGATAATTTTTCTTAATCACAAATATTAAAATTCATCACTTGGTTTGGCTCCATTTGCACGATGGAGAAGCTCTATGACTGAATGTTGATACCAATTATTTTATATCACATCATTATTAAGAAAAGTATATTCCGTGTAAATGTCCTTATTGTAGGGGTCCATTGGATAATGCAGTACTTCTTAGCATGGTACGAAGTTATCCATATCTCTTGAACACCCTCCATAATCTCTCTTAGAGTATCATATTGAATTTTTTCATATCAAACACCCATGAGGAAGTGCATAAATAGATATATTATAAATGGATACTATGTGAAATAAATATACATTTGTTTCTTCTAAAAATGGGGATGACCTTTTTTGTTTAAGGTTCAAACGTTCCAATCGTTTTCTAATGGGTTTATTTGTAGAATCAGAAACATCCAATGATTCTATATCTATTTGGTCCTATATTTCAAAGGTAATTTCTCATTAGTTGTAGGACGATGAGGCTTAAGAATTTGCATTGGTCAAGAGGATGGGAGGTCAGGCTCATCACACCTTTTTTGGGGGGAATTATTGCCTACTTTGGGACTCTCTTATAGATTTAAGTTATTTTCATGAATCCTTTTTAATTCACCAAGCATAAAAAATGAGTTTTCCTTTAGATTTAGCTATCATTGATTGATATGTATGGAATTTAGAGAATCTTATATATGTATTTGAGGTTCTTCATTGATAGAGAATCATCCATGTTTATTAGATATCCTTAGTAAATGGTATCCTTCAATACATTATATAGATATATATTGGTCACTATGATGACCATACTAGATTTAAAAAACACTCAGTGGGGCACTTGAAGTTTATTTTCCTTCAGAAAGACAACGATTTTTCTATATTTGGGATCGTACCCGCAGATGGGCTACTAACGTATCCTCATTAAAAAGGAATCATAACCCACATAGTTTGATTAGAACGATATAGTTTAACATGATATGGGATGGAAAATAATTAATTAATGATGGGCTTGAACCTTATAAAGGCTTCCTATGTACTCTACTTTTGAGGTAGAGATCAAAGTCCACATAGTTCAGGTGGCGAAATATGGGTTTTATGCATGGTTAATCAGCCAGAAAGAAATATCGTGATTACTTTCACACTCTAAGCTCACGTGAGTCATGCTCGGTGTAAGAGACAAGAGGTATCAGTAAAATTGATGATGGTTCCATAAAAAGATGAAGTTATCAGAAATGATGTGGGGCTTACATATTTATGACTTCCCAGGTAAATGAAGACCATGACTTATGATAGAAGCCCAAGATGTAAGGTCCATAAAGGTATTTTTAATTTATGGAGATTTGGAATTTTAACCCGGGACTTAATCCTAAAATGGATGACTAAATTAAGAGGGACTTATGATTGGGTTTTATTCATAAGAAGGAAGCCCAAATAAAAAATAATTAAGATTAATGAGGCTTACTCTTGAGGAGGGTGCATAATAGTTTAAGAGGATTTGTAACTTGGGGCTTACTCTTGAGAAGGAGGCCTAGGTTAAGAGAGAATATGACTAGGTATTACTGCTGAGAAGGAGGCCCGGGTTAAAAGAGACTATGACTGGAGCTTACTCCTGAGAAGGAGGCCCAGTGTTTAAGGAAACTATGACTAGGGCTTACTCCTGAGAAGGAGGCCCAGGTTAAGGGAACTTGTGACTGGGGCTTACTCCTGAGAAAGAGGCCCACATTACGAATAACTTATGACTGGGTCTTACTCCTAAGAAGGAGGCCCAAGTTAGTTTTGGTTTGGGCTTACTTCTATGGAGGATGCCCATTTGAGGGTTGTTGGGGCTTACTCTTAACAAGGATGTCCATTTGAGATTTAACCTGGAAAAGAAGTCAGGTGATGAGGTTTGAGGAGTGTCTTGAGTAGCGTATCGACTCAAGGTACTATAGGAATCCATAGAGAGTCCAAACTCGTAACATGATAAAAGAACCAAGAGGATTTAGTCAATTCAAGGAACTTCATTGAGTGTGATGGAGTGTCTCATATCATGGTATTCTAAGGATGGAAGTATGGTCGCATAAAGGGCCCAATGGAAAATGTCCTCGACTGGATCCGAAAAGCTTGTGGCGTGAATCTCCATTTTTCATGGGGGTCAGTGATGAAAGGGAAGGGACTGGCCTGAAGGCCCAGTATCGTAGCCCGGAACTGATCCCAAGTAGGGGGTGCGGGGGAGCAGCCCCTGCGGTATGGACCAGTGGGGTCGTGCAGGTGCTCCGCCATGGTTCCTCGTGTAGGTGTTCCGTGCAGCTCCTCTGGAGGGATCACACAGGTGCTCCACCATGGTGCCTCGCATATGTTTTCACCATATCTCCCCCATGTAGGTACTCCGTGCAGGTGAGGCACGTTGGTGCACAGCGCATGTGCAGCGTGCAGGTGCACCGCACAGGTACACCGCGCAGCTCCATATGTTCTAGACCCTGATGGGACTTTGAACCATGTTTCCCCATTTAATTCTATCTTCTCTCATGTTTTAGAGAGATACCTTAGAACAATTGGTGGATCTTGGAAAATGATCTATGCAATGGGATCTTTGGGACATCTTCCAACTTTTTCCATCGTTGAAATGGGGAGCCCAAGGGCTCTATTTATAGGCAAAGAGGGGACATGGCCGAAGGAAAGTGGTCAACGCGGGTCCTTCACGTAGGTCCTCCATGCAGGTCCTTTACTTAGGGGTGTAGAAATTGTTCTTCTGCACAGGTCCTCTACGTAGGTGCTCTGTGAAGGTCCCTCACGACGCCCTCTTTGTGAAAAAATTTTCCGTCTTCCAAATAACATAACTTTTGATCCGTATGTCTGTTTAGGCTCCGTGACCTGTCAAATAGAATATCATGAAGAGATATACATTTCTTTAAATGTTAAATATACCAACCCTTCTCATATGAAACTCAAAAATAGAAATTAATGTGTCAACACCTTTTCTTCATTGATCTTGGAAATCCACTGCCTACTTTTGGATGGGGAATTTTTCCACATATCTGTTGGTATGGAGTTGTACTTTGGAATGTATAAATCCATCTTGAATATTCTTTCTTCATGGTAAAAACATTTTTACCCATACATGATAGTTTTCTTCGATGTGAGAATTATATCTCCACTCTACGGAAAAGTGCATGAAACACATTTCATGGTGTCAACATAAGTCCCCCCTTAGAAATTTATTCATTCAGAATGAAAAGAATATAATTCTAAGGTAAAAGTAGGGAACATTAACGCATTCCAAAATCATTTTTTTAGATTTGGATTTACATAAAGTTTTTAAGGATGATCAAATTTTTACCTAAGCCATGGGGCCTAGTGAAAATAGTTTGACTATTTATAGGGTTTTATAAACAACCCTACAAAATTCGTGTCTTTTTATTTTATATTGATCAATATTACCTAAACCATAAAAAATTTACATTTAGTGAGCTAGGACTCAACTTTTGTTCAGAGTTCCCTTTGTGGGTTCTCAATCAAGTGAGTACCACATTATTTGTTGTTGTCTATTTAGATTCATGCACGTTGGACTATAAAGGGATAATATTTAGGGTTGAAATAGATTTGACCATAAATTTTGAAATTGGTACTATGCAGTTTTAAGTCATGAAGTGAGGACATTGGGTACTGTGCAGTTTTAAGTCATGCAGTGAGGACATTGGGTATTGTGAAATTTTAAGTCATGCAGTGAGGACATTGGGTACTGTGAAATTTTAAGTCATGCACTAAGGACATTGGGTGGCATTAATTTAATGTCTTTAGCTCAAACCAAAAGTACGAAACTCTCAAAATTTCTTGATAATTTGTATGGAAATATACTATCATATTCAGATACGAAAGGGAAAATTGTAAAAAATGATTTTAGATTTTCTGAAAATGGGGAATGGAATGGAAAAGAGGCTAGAAACATTATAGGATGTATTTTCTAAGAATGAAGTTACCATTACTTGAAAACCCCATTTTAGGGGCTACATTATGCAGGGCCAACTAGGGAATATGCTTCATAGCCAAATAGTGGCATCTTTTGACTGAAAGGCCTGTTATGTAGGTTACTAATGAAAGGCCGCCTATGGGCATGTGCTGCATAGTTAGCAAAAAGAGCTCTTAGAAGTTTGATGTTCTATTGCTAAAAGTCAAAGAATGTTTATGGAGATTCAGATTTTCCAAATCATAGAGTTGTGATTATAGAGAAAGGTAACTAAATATAAAAAGGGTATTTCCAATCAAGACATCTAAAGAATCACAGGATTAAGACTTTTACAATTGTCTGACCCAAATGTAAAAGATATGGGGTATGTAGTTTTAGGTTATACAACTAGGAAGAGAAATGAAAACAATATATAACATGTGTTCAAGTGATTTCAAGATTATTTCATAGTGTATCGAGCACATGATGAGGGAAAAATATAAACCTTGGTCTTGAAGACTTTCAGATTGTGAGAATGATAATGGGACAAGTCTGCATGAATGACTATTTTAAAATACAGATTCTTGTATATTGTCAACAAATATTAAAGGGGACAAAGATACTATAACCAAGAACTAAGTTACCATTATCCAACAGACCCGTTATGGGGGCTGTATTATGCAGGGCCAACTAGGGAATATCCTTCATAGTCAAATAGTGGCATCTTTTGACTGAAAGGCCTGTTATTTAGGCAACTTATGCAAGGCCGCCTAATGGAACGTGAATCATAGTTAGGAAAAAGATCTCCAGATATTAGAAACCCTGTCACTAGAAACTTAAAGGAAGATTATGAAAATCAGAAAATATTCAAGATTAAGAGTGTGAAACATGGAAGGGGGTTATGCCCAATGTATATGAGAAATATTTGAATCGATATTCACCCTAAATTTGATTTCCTTTACATAGATCTGACTCATATGTAAAATTAAGACTTTCTTTGTTTCCTTTTAATGAATATGGTAATGTGAAGTTTTAATTCATGCGGTGAGGACATTATACTATGCAGTTTTGAGTCATGTAGTGAGGACATTATACTATGTAGTTTTGAGTCATGTAGTGAGGACATTAATAACCCCATAAGAAATTGAAAACAACTTATTTATATAAATAATCCATTTACCCAATTCCTAATATCACGTGAGCTATGCTCGGTGTGAGAAACAAGGAGCAGTAAGAGTTTATTTTATAATATAAAGGCGATCCAAGTGAGAAATATGGTTTCTAAATTTCCATGCAGTTTAATGTCATGTGGTAAGCATGAGAATGAACCAACATGAAAGAAAAGACACATTTTAACTGGATTAAGGGATAAAACCTAAATTTTATTACGTGTCTTGCTAGATAAATATTCAATTCATGCATAATTCTTAAAAAATTTCCTATTTAGATTTGATTCTCATACAAGAAATAAAAGGGGTTTGTTGTTTTTTTTATCGTGGTCGGGCCCAAAATTGAAGATTTAGGCGTCTCTACGTACCTCATTGGAAAATTAGAATCAAGCCATATATAGTTCTTTAAAAAATCATTCCCCATGCTAATAAAATTTGGCATGAAAAATGGTGGATTTTAACACATTATAAGAGAATGGTAAATATTAAGACATAAAATGGTATATGGACCAAATCATATATCTTAATGAAACACTACGTATATATCCAATTCATATACAGGAGGAGAAAATAAAATAAGAAATTTTTGTGATTGTGGCTAGGCCCCGAATTGAAGATTCAAGCATCTCTATGTATCTCATTGGAAAATGAGAATCAATCCATATGTAGTTCTTGAAACATAGTCTTTATGCAGATCTAACTCTGACATAGGAAAGAGAGGGACTCATGTAGTACTAAATAGTAATGATGATGTCAATGGTGCTTGCTTATGGAATCTTTTAACATTTTATAGAGAAAACGTTAGTTGGTGTCAAGCAGTTTAATGTCATGCGATAAGTACAAAAATGATATTCACTTTAATGTCATGCAGCATGGATGCTTATGGTTATTATGCAGTTTAATGTCTTGCAACTAGGATATGGGGTTGTGCAGTTTTATATCTTGAAGCAAGAATGTGGTACTGTACAGTTTAAAGTCTTGCAGTGAGGACTATAAAAAGGATAATATTTAAGGTCAAATAGCTTTGACCAAATGGATGATATTGACTCAATTCTTGATAATTTGTTTGGAAACATATTACTATATTCATGTATGGAGGTGGAAATTGTAAACTGTGACTTGAGAAATTTGAATCTGAGGAATGACATGGGAAAAGAGCTAAAAGGAATTAGAGGAAGTATTTTCTAAGAATGAAGTTACCAATACTTTACTAACCCGTTATGGGGGTTAAATTATGCAGATCCAACTAGGGAATAAGATACATTGTCAAATAGTAGCATCTTTTGGATGACAGGTCCATTATGTAGACAACTTATGCAAGGCCACCTAAGGGTGCATGCTGCATAGTCGGGGAAAATAACTCTCAGAAATTTGACTTTCTATTACTAAAAGTCGAAGAATGATTTATGGGGATTCAAACTTTATAAAGCACAGAGTTTGATTTATGGAGAAAGGTACTTGAACATGGAGAGGATATTTCCAATCGGAATTGTCAAAGAATTGTAGGATTGTGACTTCTACGAAGGTCTGAACCAAACGTAGGAAAAATGTATCTGTGGTTTTAAATCATATGGTTAAAACCGTAGATAGAAATAGTATGCAACATAATATTTTCAGATCATGTAAAAGAGTATGGAACAAATATGTTAAGGATGGCAGTTTTTTTGTTTTTTCAGATCCCTACATATCATTGTTATGACCAATAGGGGAAAAAGAGGCTTCTCCTAAGAATGAAGTTACCACTACTTGACAAACCTATTATGGAGGTTGAATTATGTAGGTCCAATTGTGGAATAAGATGCATAGTCAAATAGTGGCATCTCTTGGCTGATAGGTCTGTTATGTAGACAACTTATGCAAGGCCACCTAAGGGCACGTGCTGTATAGTTAGGAAAAAGAACTCTTCGGTATCAGAAATTTTGTGACCAGAAGTAAAGAAAAGGATTATAGAGGCCATGAATATTATTTTTATAATGTTGTGGATGGGTCCTGAATTTAGATTATGGATTTCACTATGTATCTCATTAGGATGAGAATCAAGCCACACGTAGTTCTTCAAATACAGTTTAATATCTTGCTGGATGATAGCATAGAAGATATTAGTTTAGGGTCATAGATATTGGACCATAGTGAGGGAGACACATTGTGTGTTTGTTATAAACCTGATGTGAATAAAGACCAGGGTTTTCATACCACATTCATCTGCTTGCATGGGGACTTACCAGCCAAGGGACTGAAAGTAGAGTTTGGGGTTAGTCCCAAAGACTTGAGGATGGACTCAAGGGATGCTCAAACATTCTTACGTATCCCATAGGGATGAAAATAAAGACATATGTAGTTCTTAAAATACCCTTTGTAAAGATTTGGTTTATACATGTGAAGGATAAAAGGGGACTTTAGTGCAATGATAGTTGGACCCAAGATTAAAGGTTCGGGTATTTCCATGTACGCATGTAGACTTTGGAATATGACATGATTAGAGATCAATGTCAATAATGATTCCCTCTCAGGTGAGGGTGTAAGAGACTGTTGTAGTTTATTGTCATATAGAACAAAAGTGCAGATAGTTTAAGGTCATATACATGTTCGGGTGCTGCACAATTTAGTGTCATGTAGCTTGGACGTATTGCTATGTAGTTTAATGTATTGCAGCGTAGAAAATGGGGGAATGTTTAGTTTAACATCATATAGCAAGGACGATGGTGAACCAATATGAAGATATTGGTTTTCGGGGAGGCGGGGGGGGGGGGGCGTTCATGAATCAACATCGTATGAGATGGAGGTGAACCAATGTAAAGATATTGGTTTTGGGCTTGAACCTCAAGAGGTTGCCTATGTATCCAGCCTAGAAGGCAAGGATCAAATTCCTCGCAGTTAGATTTAGAATGAATTGGTGATTGAGTTGTACTTGATGAAAACAACCTAAAAATGGTATTGGGACTTACGTGTGCTTAGCGGCCTAGAGAGGGTGTTGTAGTTGACACTTACGTGATTCATGCTCGATGTGAGAAACAAGAGGTAGAAACAACCCTAAATATGCACATCTTAACATCATGTAGGATGTATTAAGGGACTTATTCACAGTTTAAAAGTCATATAGGATGAACATGTACAATTTAACGTCATATAGGATGTATAAGGGACTGTTTAAATTTTATTGTCATGCATAATGATAGAGGGGACATATTTTAACAACATGTTGGATGATATAGGTGGCTATGTAGTTTAATGTCCTGCAACAAGGAAAATAGGGACCGTGCTATTTAAAGTCTTGTAGTGAAGACTATAGCGACCATGCAGTTTAAAGTATTGCAGTGAGGACTATAGGGAATATGCAGTCTAAAGTCTTGTAGTGAGGACTATAAGGACCATGCATTTTAAAGCCTTGTAGTGAGGACTATATGGACCGTGTAGTTTAAAGTATTAGAGTGAGTACTATAGGGACCATGCAGTTTAAAGTCTTGTAGTGATTACTATAGGGACCGTGCAGTTTAAAGTCTTGTAGTGAGGAATATAGGGACCATGCAGTCTAAAGTCTTGCAGTGAATACTATAGTGTGTATTTGTGTTACACAAAAATAATTATTTGAGAATCTTCCATTGGTTGGAATTTTAATGAGTTCTCCATCCATGAGATAAAATAATAAGCTTTATTGGAGTAGACCTTATGTATTGAGTAAAGTCCTTCCCACATTGGCTCAATATTTGGAGGCTTCATTCCTGGTATCATTGGAGTTATGAGGACCAATACCAATTTTCCTTGAATTAATGAATGAAGAAGACATTTTTTATTGAATGATCATGCTATTCGATTCAGATAGACTTCCAAGTGGTGCAGGGTGCACAATCTTTTTTCGTATAATTGTTCCAATTCATAAAATCGCTTCTAATATTGTTCATCTATGGATAACTAATCACAAATTTCTACTCTAAGAGAAGGTAATTGAACCTCAATGGGCAAGACTAATTTTGTTCTATATACCAATGAATATGGAGTTGACTATGTAGTTGTGCGGGTGGTGGTCCGATAAGCCCATAAAGCATGAAAAAGTTTATCGGGCCATGATTTATTATCTTTATGCACCATCTTTTACAGTATTTTTGAAATAGTATTATTGAAAGCCTCTATTTGTCCATTGGCCACTGCATGATACCGAGATGAATGGTTGGATATGATGTTATTTTCTTGATAGAACTTTCTCACCTCGTATGAATAGAAGTTGGTGCCATTGTCTATCAATATGGTATGAGGGACACCGAATCTGGTAATGATGTTAGACTTGACGAAGCTAACAATGCCTTCAGAACTAACTTCTTTTATAGGTATTTCCTCTGCCAATTTGGAAAAGAAGTCTATAGTAGTAAGAATATACTTAAACAGCTTAGATGTAAAAGGAGGATAAGGTCCTACTACATCCATTCCCCATGTGGAAAATGGCAATGAGTATTTATCTGTATGAATCAACTCTAGGGGTTGATGAATGAAGTTGGCACATACTTGGAAAAAATGAAACTTCTTAGTGAAATCAACACAATCTTGCATCATTGAAGGCCATAAGTATCCAAGCCTTCGAATTTGACAAGAAAGTCTATGTCCATACTGGTTGGCACCACAAACTCCTGCATGAACTTCATTCATGACAACCATTGTCTCTTCACCATCAATACATCTAAAGATAATTCCATCAAAATTTCACCTGTAGATATTTTTTGGTGACCTGGGCTATCATAAAGAGTAAAAGTGACCACTCGTTGTTGGAATTGTTTTTCCCGGCTCTATTAGGTGGGAGTGTTCTATTTTGAAGGCATTTCATGATAGTTGTCATCCATCCTGTAGTATGACCATATGGTTCAGAAAAGGGACTGATTTCATTGATTTCCTCTATTCTGATTTGAACAAAAGGTAAAACTACACGATGGTGGGAAATGCTGATGATTGTTTCACCCTGGTTTGGATCTTCCAGGGCTATGGCTACATTAGACAGTGCATCATCTTGGGAATTTTGTGACTGCAGGACATAAGAAAATGTTGGTTCCAAAAGAAATTCTTCCATTAACTCTCTAACTTAATTACACAAAGGGATTAACTATTCCTTTCTGATGGCATAATCTCCATTGATTAGTTTGATTACCAAATCTGAATCACCTTTTACTTTCATGTGATTCACCTAGGCCTGAAGCACCAATTCGAAGCCTACGATGAGAGCTTGATATTCTGCTTCATTGTTTATACCGCCTTCCAACAATAAAAAGGAATAGGGTAGAACTGCCTTTTCTGGGGAATTAAACTCGATTCCTAACCCAACATTGTTGAATTTAGGATCTACCATTTTTTTCCATGTTGGACTTCTAGAGCCACCATCAAAGTACATTTCCCATGTTTGAGGATTATCTTGAATAGGGAAGAATTCCCCATCAGTAAGTTCAATATTTAATGATGTATCTTCTATAGATGGGTGTTCAGCAAGGAAATCGGCTAGATCTTGGACCTTTATTGCCTTTTGAGACATGTACTAGATATCAAACTACTGCAAAATAACTTCCCACCTTGCCAGACGTCCTGTAAGCATTGTATGACTAAGGATAAATTTGAGCGGGTTATTACGAGATACCAATTGGACCTCATAATGTTTCAAGTAGTGTATCAATTTCTGAAATGCAAAGATTATTGATAGGTAGCACTTTTGAATACTTGAATATCAAGTTTCTGCCTCAAACATAGTCTGACTGAGATAGTAAAGGCTATTTTCAATCTTAGCATCATTACTTTGGGCGAGGAAGACACCTAGTGATCGCTCTAAAGCTGTCACATAGAGAATAAGTGGTCTTTCTCAAATAGGTGGAATTAATAGAGGTGTACTCAAGATATATTTCTTTAGGGTATCGAATGATTCTTGACATTCTTCAGTCCACTGGTAGGTGACTCCCATCTTAATTAATCTTGTGAAGGGTAAACACTTTCCTGCCAAATTTGTTGTGTCAATAAGGTTTTTCTTATGACTTTTCCATTCCTTCTTGTTTTGAAAATCACAAACACCTTATCTTTAAGAAAATTTCTTTCTTAAGGAAATTTTCTTTTATAAGGAAAATTGCTTTCTTAAGGAAAATCGCTTTTATAAGAAAAATTAACCTTATCACTTTTTCATCCATATTTTTATTAAGTATGAGATTCAGATTCATTTTCTCAGAATCATTGAAACTTTGATATAAAGCATTCTGTTTTAGGGTTCGGATTCTGGATAAGAACTATAAGGATGTTTTATTCCGAATTCCGGATATGAACCCTGACTAAGTTCTATTCCAGATTCAGGATACGAATTCTGAAGAAGAATTCTCATTACGAATTCCAATGAAGAATTCCCATTATGAACTCTAATGAAGAATTCTCATTACAAATTCTCATTACGAATTATGATGAATAATTCCCATTACGAATTCTGATGAAGAATTCTCATTACGAATTCTGATGAAAAATTCTCATTACGAATTCTAATGAAGAAATATCATTCCGAATTCCCATTACGAATTCTGATGAAGAATTCTCATTACGATTTCTGATGACGAATTCCTATTCCGAATTCTAATTACGAATTCACCTATTAAACAAAATTTGAGTATCTTTGTTTTATACACTCTGAATTAATTTAGACTCCGAAAAATATCTTTGTTTGACTCCGAACTTTTATATTGCTTACACTTCTAAAATTTTTCTACTCTTTACTATTGTGCTTTACACTCCGAACCTTCACTCCGAAGTTTTCATTCCGAACTTTTATGTTACAGTTTAAAACGATGTCGTACATTCTGTTACACTTGTTTTGTTATGAAACGATGTCGTCTGTTTTGTTATAAACTAACCGTTGTCTAAGTGACACGTGTACGGGTCCCTCCGATTTTTAAGGAAAATATGACCGTTGGAGAAGGAGCGGACCTTACCTATAAATAGGAGCTCATTTGAAAGAGCTCGGAACTGATGACAGATAAACAACTTGGTTTTGTGCATACATGCTGTTGAAGTGAATTCTAGAGAGAGAGGCTCTTATTAACTCTCAAAGCTTTGTGAGACTCCGAATGTTGGTGATTACATTCGAGGGCTTCCAGGGATAGGAAGAAAGAGGTGCCGACTACCTTAAAGTTTGAGGGCTTCCTTGCTGAGGAAGACAGAGGTGTCGACTACCTTAAAGTTCGAGGGCTTTCTTGCTGAGGAAGACAGAGGTTGACAACTACCTTGAAGTTGAGGGCTTGCAGGGATAGCAAGACAGAGACTCCGATCTTCGTATCGAGGGCTTACCCTGGTGTGGGTAAGACAGACTTACTTGAAAGTATAAATCAAGGGACATTTATCCAAGGTTGTTGGATACCCTTCTCTTTGGGTTAAAAGACTTATATCTTGTTACTAGTAGTTTTACTACTTGTTTTTATTCCGCTGCATTTTGTATCATAAGGAAAGTATAACTTTCTTATACTTTCTTATTTTTACTCTGATTCATTTAGATTCTATACGCTTTAAGGTAGAATCTCATATTGTAATTGTTTGTTAAGTTTCAATCTCCAGAATCATATTTCCGGAACCTACTTTTGGAATCTCTTTCCTAGTTTACTTTCGGTGTTAGAGGTGTTGTGAATTTACTTAGTTTAACTTTGTTAAACTTAGCCTTTCTTTTGCTTAAGGAAAACATAGTTATTCTTAACTAACTTTAAAGGTTCCAAAGGAATTTTTAAAGTATACAATTCACCCCCCCCCCTTGTATATTGAGCATCTCATACTATATTTCGATCCTACAATTGGTATCAGAGGTTGGAAACCTCTTACTCTATACCAATCTTACAATTGGTATCAGAGCAGGTCTCTGAAATACTTGTACTCACATACAAGTTTTTCTTGCTCACTTTATCATTCCGAATTTGTCCATTCCGGACTTTCTCATTCCTAACTTTGTGATTATGATTCTTTGCTACTAACAAGTTTGTGTGCAAAGTTATTTCTAGTATGGCAGGAATTAATGTTGGATCTATTGACAATCTAAATCCGAAAAGACCACCTATATTTGATGGTAATGACTATGAATACTGGAGAGATCGTATGAAGACTTTTGTTATCAATACTGGAGTAGACAACTTTGTCATGCTTACTGGTGATTATAAAATTACTGACAAGGAAGTCAGAACCTTTACTAACCAGGAAAAGCAGGAATATCAACTCAACTATAAGGTACATAACACTTTACTATGTTCAATGACTAGAAATATATATAGCAAAATTTCTTCTTGTGATGCAGCTAACTGTATATGGAAGAAGTTAGAGGTTACACACTTTGGGACTTCTAAAGTGATTGAGACTAGAAGAGCTATGCTTAGAGCTGAATATCATGGCTTCAATTTTCCTTATGGAGAACCTATCTGTAAAGTTCAACAAAGATTTATGACCATTGTCAACATTCTACAATCTATGGGAGAGAAAGGCTTAGATGATGAAGCTCTTGTGGACAAGATAATTGACATTATGCCCAATGAGTGGGAATCCAAGAGAACAGCTATAGATGAAAATAGGAAGGTCACTCAAATTACTCTTGATGAATTATTTGGAACTATTCTACAAAATGAAACTAGAATGAAGAGAGATGCTGACAACATCAAGAAGAAGAATGGAAATGGTACTGTTGCTTTTACTACAACTTCAAATCAGATGAAAGCTAAGACTCCTGAGAGAGTTACTAGATCCAAGTCTAAGAAAGTCATTTTCCAATCCGAATCTAGTGAGAGTGAAGTTTCAGAAAATGAATTAGCCAATCTTGCTCGAAGGATGAACAAGATAGCTGGACAGAGAAACTTTCAATCTAAGTATAAGAAAAAGGACAGGAAAGATAAGAAAGATGGAGAAGTTACTTGTTATGAATGTAAAAGAGCTGGACATATTAGACCAGATTGCCCTATGCTCAAAAAGAAAGAAAGGAAAGAAAGACATTCAGAAAGGAACAGAAAGAAGTATTATAAAGCTAAAGCTAAGAAAGTTCTGAAAGCTAATGACACCTGGAGTGCCAGTGGTGGTGACTCTTCAGATGAATCTTCTGATTATGAATCTTTAGGATAGAAGAATCTTGGTCTTATAGCCAGATTACCTATTGATAATCATTGTCTTATGGCTAAGGTACGAAATGCTGAATCATTGACCAATGTTTCTTTAAATTCTAATGATAGTAAGTATTATAACTCTTCTAATGAAGAATCATCTTCTGATGAAGAAAATACTTTACCTACTTATGAAAAAGTCTCTAGGTTTGCTGAACTTCTTGAGAATGAGAATTCCAAACGCAATAAAAAACTTGATAAGGAAAACTCTAGGAATTCTATTCTTACAAAAGAGATATAAGATCTTTCTAAATATCTTGATAAGAAAAATGTTGATTTTGAAAGTATTTCAAAAAACTTTGAGGAAGCAAGTTCTGAGAAGAACAAACTTTCTAAAGAATTAGAAAAAGTAATTTCTAATAAAAATATTTTCGAGCCTAACTCTAGTTCTAAAACTAATGATTTCGAGGATAAAAACTTGGTTGTAAAACTCAAGTCCGAAATTTTTTCCTTAAAGAAGTGTTTATCAAACTTTACCCATGGTAAGGAAAATTTTGATAAGAAGTATTCCCAAATACGTCCTTTAAAAAATAAATCCGGATTTGGTTATACCCATGCAAAACCTATTTTCAGTAACAATTATTTTGTTCCTCAAAGTGCATCATTCTGTACCAAGTGTCAATGTGGTGGTCACTGGGAAAATAATTGTTCCTTAAACAAAACCCAATCTCTAGAATTTCACAAAGCTTACTTTTCTAAGAAAATGTGGATACCTAAAATTTTATTGTCTGAAAATCTCGGATCCAAACAAGTTTGGATTTCGAAAGTCTAATTTTCTTCTTGATTTCAGGATAATAAAGAAAGTACCAGCAACAATACATGGTACATGGATAGAGGATGTTCCCGGCACATGACTGGTAACAAAAGCTTTTTTGAAAAGATTATCAAAAAGAAAGGAGGAAAGGTAACTTTCGGAGACAATGCTAAGGGAGAGATTTTTGGTATTTGTAATATTGTGTTTTTAGGTAAAACCTTGATTTCAAATGTTCTTTTTGTTAAGGGGCTTAAGAACAACCTCATTAGCATAAGTCAGTTATGTGATGAAGGTTACCTTGTGAATTTTAGGAATGATAAGTGTTTAGTTCACAATTCCAAGGAAGAATTTATTCTCTCAGCCAATAGGCAAGAGAATGTTTACACTTTAAACATAGAAGACCTAAGAAGTCAAGATTTACCTTGCCTAAGTGCAATGGAAGATCATTCGTGGTTATGGCATAGAAGATTAGGACACTGTAATATGAGAAACCTATGTAAACTTTCTAAGAAGAAACTAGTTAAGGATCTACCGGAGCTTAGATTTGATTCTTCTGAAGTTTGTGATCCTTGTCAATATGGCAAGCAACATAAATCTAGTTTTAAATCAATCGGTGAAGTCTCAACAACTGATGCATTACAGTTAGTGCACATGGATCTTTTTGGTCCAACACAAACTGGAAGTATTGGAGTCAAATACTATGTGTTTGTTCTAGTTGATGACTACACTATATTTACCTGGGTCTATTTTCTAGCAAAGAAATCTGAAGATTTTTCTTATTTCAAAAGTTTTAGAGCTCAAGTTAAAAATGAGAAAAACCTTCCATTGAAAACTATTCATAGTGATCATGGAAGAGAATTTCAAAATTCTGATTTTGAAACTTTTTGTAGTAAGAAAGGTATTACTCACAATTTTTCAGCACCTAGAACTCCTCAAAAGAATGGTGTAGTTGAAAGAAGAAATAGAATTATTCAAGAGATAACTAGAACCATGTTGAGTGAATATTCTATTGCTAGAAATTTCTGGGCTGAAGCTGTAAGTACTGCTTGTTATACTATAAATTGAGTTTTGATTAGACCTTTTCTTAATAAAACTCCTTATGAGTTATGGAATGGTAGAAAACCAAGACTTTCCTACTTCAAGGTATTTGGTTGCAAAGTATTCATTTTGAATACTAAAGATAACTTACATAAATTCGCACCAAAGTATGATGAAGGAATTTTCTTAGGTTATTCCACAACCTCTAAGGATTATAGAGTTTTCAATAAAAATACCTGCACTATTGAAGAAACAGTTCATGTGAAATTTGATGAATCAGATCCTTTTGTTTTTAAACCATCTCAACATACATCTTCAGATGTGTTTTCAAAAACTGATTTTCAACCTTTGATAGAAGAACCTTCTGATAAGGAAATTGTTCTAGAAGATACTTCTGAAACATTTACCCCAGAAGACTTTCTACCCTATGTTGATGAACAGGTTTTATAAAACACAAATCAGGTGTTTCTAAAGAATCATCCTAGTGATAGTATCATTGGTGATGTAAATCAACCTGTAAGGACTAGAAGTTCCTTAAGAAATGAAGTAGAACATCCAGCATTTCTTTCCCAATTAGAACCTAAATGCACAGATGAAGCTTTAGGTGATGATGATTGGATTAAAGCAATGCAAGATGAACTAAATGAATTCGAAAGGAATAAAGTCTGGACCTTGGTTGAAAGACCTAAGGAAACGTCTGTTATTGGAGTAAAATGGGTTTTCAGAAATAAATGTGATGAAAATGGAGTCATTGTTAGAAATAAAGCTAGACTTGTTGCTAAAGGCTATAATCAACAAGAAGGAATAGACTATGAAGAAACCTATGCTCCAGTAGCTAGACTTGAATCTATCTGTATTCTACTTGCCTTTGCAGCATTATTTAATTTCAAACTTTTCCAAATGGATGTGAAATGTGCTTTTCTTAACGGTTATGTTCAAGAGGAAGTTTTTGTTGAACAACCTCCTGGCTTTGAAGATACAAAACATCCGGATCATGTTTTTAGACTTACCAAAGCTTTGTATGGCCTTAAACATGCTCCACGAGCATGGTATGATAGACTCACTGGATTTTTGCTTCAAAACAACTATGTTAAGGGAAATGCAGATCCAACCCTTTTTATAAAGAAAGATAATAAAAATGTTTTGATTGTTCAAATTTATGTTGATGACATTATATTTGGTTCAACTCAGCAATCTTTGGCTGACTCTTTTGCAAGTCTAATGAAATCTGAGTTTGAAATGAGTATGATGGGTGAGTTAACATTTTTCCTTGGTTTCCAAATTTCTCAAAAACCAGAAGGAACCTACATATCTCAACCTAAGTATATTAAAGATCTTCTGAAAAAGTATGGTTATGACAACACTAAGAGTATAAGTACTCCCATTGGTACCTCAAACTCTTTAGATCTTGACGAAGCTGGGAAACCAGTAGATCAAACATCTTTTAGAGGTATGATAGGAAGTCTACTTTACTTAACAGCTAGTCAACCAGACTTAATGTTTTCAGTATGCTTATGTGCAAGATATCAATCCAATCCTACGGAATCTCACTTAAAGGCAGTAAAAAGAATTTTTCGCTACCTTAAGGGAACCATGGATCTAGGATTATTTTATACTTCTGGAAATGATTTTGTTCTAAAAAGCTTTTCTGATGCTGACTTTGGTGGATGTAGAATGGATAGAAAAAGTACATCCAGAACTTGTCATTTCTTAGGAGATTCTTTAGTTTCTTGGTCATTCAAGAAGCAACATTCTGTAGCACTCTCCACTGCTGAAGCTGAATATGTAGTAGCTGGAAGTTGTTGTGCACAAGTGTTGTGGATGCAACACACACTCACAGACTATGGCTTGAGTTTTACTAAAACTCAAATTTTGTGTGATAACACAAGTGCCATTTCCCTAAGTAAAAACCCTGCACATCACTCTCGTGCAAAACACATTGATATTAGGCATCACTTTCTTAGGGATCACACACTTAAAGGAGATATTATTCTTCAGTTTATCAGAACGCAAGATCAACTTACTGATATTTTCACAAAATCTTTGCCTTCTGATAGATTTGAATATATTAAACAGAAGTTAGGAATGATAACCGTAAGGTAATCTTTCTTAATTAACTTTCTGTTGAAAAAAAATCTCTCCTTACAGTAATAAACTCCTTTTAATAGGGGGAGTACATTTGATTGTTTATTTAACAATGTTTTTCAAAATTTGTTTTCAAACTTTTCGGAACAATGATTTCCAGAATGGAACTTCCGGAACAAATTTTTTTTTGATTGGACAGTTTCGTATAGAATACTTCTGGAATGGAAGTGTTCTTATTGAAAATTTCCGGAATGAAAATTTACGTACTGGCAGTTTCATAACCAGGTTTTTGTATCAATGTTTTTACTCATAATGTATTTTTTGTAATGTATTTTTCGTACTAAGTTCTTCGTACTGTTTTTTCTTCTTAAGTTTGTTCTTCGTACTGAGTTTTCCGTAATGAGTTTTCCGTACAAAGTTTATTTTTCATAGTAAAATTTTTGAGAAATCAACCATTACGAATAATTCCCTAAGCCAATCCGAAAGGTATGATTTTTTTTCCTCATGTTTTCGTAGTCATATTTTACTTGCTGGAATTTTCTTGTATTATGATTTCGGATTATAGTTTTCTTAACTCGTTGATTTAATAAAAACCTCAAAAATATCGGATTCATGCTCTCAACCGTCAGATCTGATCTCAGCTCATTCTAGCCGTTAGATCAATCGAGGAAGGTGAACCGTCATCTCGTTGCCTATATAAAGGGGACCCAAATACTCATCCCACATCGATCTCAAAGCTCTCGCATCCCGAATCTCTGTCTCTCTGATTTAAGGCCATTCCGAACTTCAGTCTTCTCCGTTCCGAACTTCCTAGAAGATTTCAGATCCGAATGTCTGCGGAGTTAGCATCTCATGAAATTTCATCTACTAAGCCTATTTCTCAGTGGTTAGTTTACCAAGAAAGGTTAGTTAATCCGATTTTCTTCAACAACTATGATTCCCTTATCTCAAAGAACATCAAGTTGAATGGCTGGGATGATGTTGCGGTATCAAAAACCGGGAATCAAGATGAATTATATTCAGACTTACTTGTCGAGTTTTATGAGTCAGTTTCTTTCTTCAAGGAAGATAATAGGGAGAAGTTCTCTTTTAAGTCTTATGGCAAGACTTACAAGCTTTCTCACACCAAGGCCACAAGCTTGGTAGGATTGTCTTATGAAGGAGAAGCAGAATTTATTTCGCATGTTTTACCGGACTCTAAGGGTATCTTCAATAAGGAAAAGGCCTTAGAAACTCTCGGACTGGCTGATGACAAGGCTCCGAAAATTGCAAGTCTATCTACAATCTTCCGGATTCTGGAGTTATGGGTGCAAGGACTTATCATACCGAGGAAAGGTGATAAGGATAGCTTGAAGAAGAATGAGATCTATATCATAGATTTCCTGATAAATCTAAGTAAGTTTAACTTAATGAAGCATATTCTTCTTAATATTGAAAATTTGAAGAAGGGGAATCTGAGAGCTCAGATTATTATGTATCCAGCAATCCTCTCCAAGTTGATTGTTTGGTGCCTTGAGTCTTTCAAGGAGGCTTGCAAATCTAAGCCAAGAGTTTTCAAGATCACGCTGGTCAGCGATGACACTCTTAAAAAGAATGAATGTAGCTTTTGACAAGAAGTCTAGAAAGTTTATTGATCTACCTGCTCAAGAAGAAGTGGCTCCGAAAGTTGCTGATCTGGAATCATCTAAGCTAGTAAGGAAGAGAAAGTTGAAAGAACTGGAAGTACAAGCAGAAAATCCTATGTCTAAGGAAGTCCACTCCGCACCACCAAAGCCAAAGAAGAAGAAAGCCTATCCTGATGAGGTTGTTACAAAGTGGAGAACTGATAAAGGGAAAAGGAAAGAAGGGGATCCGCAGTTCGGATTGGACCCTGCGGAGGCTAAGGCCTTGAAGGAGAAAACTGTTGATGAGCTTGAAAGACAAGCAAAGCAAAAGAAGCTCAAGAAGAAGATGTCCGAGGCTGAGGTAGATCAGGCCTTGTTAAAATTCAATGAAATGGTTTCAGCAACTATTCCAATTCAGAGATCTTTCTCCCTGGAATCTCTACCTGAGACTCCAGGAAGGAATGTCGCTGCTCCGGAAGAGGCTGTTGCTAAGAATTCTGAGGAAGTTGAGCAAGTGGAACAAATAGAAGAGGGTGCTGAAGGAAGTGGTGAAACCGTAGATGTGCTGAAACAAGTAGATGATTACAAGGGAACACCTTCGGAACACTTATCGCTCCTAACATCAGAAGCTGAATCCTCGAAACTAGTTACTCCAGCAATGGAAGAAGAGAAAGGAGAAGAAGAAGTTGCCTATCATGGAGAAGAAGAACAAATTTTACATGATATTGCTCAGATGAAAAACACAGAGGTTGGTGTTCAGAAGTTGCTGATGAGGACGATTTTGTTGTTCAAGTTTCTGATAGTGAGAAGAAAACTCCGAAACAGGATTCTATTTAGAGAAAAGATAAGGGGAAGCAAATTCTTGCTGATACTCCGAGTTCAGAAGTAAGGAAGAGAAAGGAAGTTGGTAGCTCTTCAAAGAGAAAGCTTCAACTTGTTGAGGAAGAAAAATCTCCAAGCAAGATTTCAGATTCGGAGTCATCCTCGTTGGGGCATGATTTTGTTGTTCAGTCCTTAAAGAAGTTGGTGGGAACCATTCCGACCTTCTCTAGTATTGACTCAAGATGCCAGATGCTCCAACATGCGTTGAATCAGAAAACCGACTCCATATCTATGGTTATGGATAAGTGCGTTGAGATTGAGGCTCAGTTCAAAACCTTCCTTGTTGGTTACGAAGCTCATAAAAGATCTTGCAAGAGGATGACAAGCTGGTCGAAGAAGACTGTGGAAGAAATGAGGTTGCTTGATGAGTTTCAAGAAAATGTTAAAGATGCCTTTGAGACCGAGGACAAGAAGATAAACGAGCTGACTTCCTCCTTTGAAGAAAAGCTGACTGAAGAAAAGAACTTCCGGATTCAAGAAGTCAGGGATCTGAATGGGAAACTGAATTCTGTTTCTCAGAACTGGAAATTTGAAAGGGATCATCGGATCGATTTTGAAGAAAGGATGAAGGCTCAAGAAGAAAATATCCATGCTCAGGAAGAAAAGCTGAAAGCCCAGGAAGAAATGATTGAAGCTCAATCCGCAAGAATAGTGGTCTTAGATAAGCAAGCTGAAGAAGATCATAAAGACCTAAAGAAGATCAATACTATTCTTAAGGGGCTCATGTCGAAGGAGAAAGATCCGAAATAACCAAATCCGATATTTTTGTTGTATTCTTTTTGTTACTGACATTCCAAATCAAATGAAAATTGTGTATCTCATTTCCATTGTTATCATTACTAATCTTTCAGGTACTTTGTTATTTTTTTTCCATTCCCTCCAATTCTTTTTGAAAATCACAAAGGGGGAGAAGGAAAAGATCCTTAAGAAAAAGAGGAACTCTAATAAGAGTTTACCAAAGGGGGAGAAAGAAAAAATACCCAAGGAAAAAGAAATCTAATAAGAGTTTGTTTAAGGGGGAGTTTTTCTTAAAGAAGACCTTCTTATGAAATATCACTCTGGAAATATGAATATGATCCTTAGAGTTTCAAATCCTAAGGGGGAGTTAGTCGTATTCATCTATATCCTTAAAACAAGGGAGATAATCATTAATATGTTTCTTTCTTCTTAGATTTTTTTTGTAAGGATGTTTGTGCTTTCCAAAAAGGGGGAGATTGTTGAGTCAATAAGGTTTTCCTTATGACTTTTCCATTCCTTCTTGTTTTCAAAATCACAAACACCTTATCTTTAAGAAAATTGCTTTCTTAAGGAAATTTGCTTTTATAAGGAAAATTGCTTTCTTAAGGAAAATCTCTTTTATAAGAAAAATTAACCTTATCACTTTTTCATCCATATTTTTCTTAAGTATGAGATTCGGATTCATTTTCTCGGAATCATTGAAACTTTGATATAAAGCATTCTGTTTTAGGGTTCAGATTCTGGATAAGAACTATAAGGAAGTTTCATTCTGAATTCCGGATATGAACTCTGACTAAGTTCTATTCCAGATTCAGGATACGAATTCTGAAGAAGAATTCTCATTACGAATTCCAATGAAGAATTCCCATTACGAACTCTAATGAAGAATTCTCATTACAAATTCTCATTACGAATTCTGATGAAGAATTCCCATTACGAATTCTGATGAAGAATTCTCATTACGAATTCTGATGACAAATTCTCATTACGAATTCTAATGAAGAAATCTCATTCTGAATTCCCATTACGAATTCTGATGAAGAATTCTCATTACGATTTCTGATGATGAATTCCTATTCCGAATTCTAATTCCGAATTCACCTATTAAACAGAATTTGAGTATCTTTGTTTTATACACTCTGAATTAATTTAGACTCTGAAAAATATCTTTGTTTGACTCCGAACTTTTATATTGCTTACACTTCTAAAATTTTTCTACTCTTTACTATTGTGCTTTACACTCCGAACCTTCACTCTGAAGTTTTCATTCCGAACTTTTATGTTACAGTTTAAAATGATGTCGTACATTCTGTTACACTTGTTTTGTTATGAAACGACGTCGTCTGTTTTGTTATAAACTAACCGTTGTCTAAGTGAAACGTGTACAGGTCCCTCCGATCTTTAAGGAAAATACGACCGTTGGAGAAGGATCTGACCTTACCTATAAATAGGATCTCATTTGAAAGATCTCGGAACTGATGACAGATAAACAACTTGGTTTTGTGCATACATGCTGTTGAAGTGAATTCTAGAGAGAGAGTCTCTTATTAACTCTCAATGCTTTGTGCGACTCCGAATGTTGGTGATTACATTCGAGGGCTTCCGGGGATAGGAAGACAGAGGTGCCGACTAACTTAAAGTTCGAGGGCTTCCTTGCTGAGGAAGACAGAGGTGCCGACTACCTTAAAGTTTGAGGGCTTTCTTGCTGAGGAAGACAGAGGTTTCCAACTACCTTGAAGTTGAGGGCTTGCGGGGATAGCAAGACAGAGACTCCGATCTTCGTATCTAGGGCTTACCCTGGTGTGGGTAAGACAGACTTACTTGAAAGTATAAATCAAGGGACCTTTATCCAAGGTTGTTGGATACCCTTCTCTTTGGGTTAAAAGACTTATATCTTGTTACTAGTAGTTTTACTACTTGTTTTTATTCCGCTGCATTTTGTATCATAAGGAAAGTATAACTTTCTTATACTTTCTTATTTTCACTCTGATTCATTTAGATTCTATACGCTTTAAGGTAGAATCTCATATTGTAATTGTTTGTTAAGTTTCAATCTCCGGAATCATATTTCCGGAACCTACTTTCGGAATCTCTTTCCTAGTTTACTTTCTGTGTTTGAGGTGTTGTGAATTTACTTAGTTTAACTTTGTTAAACTTAGCCTTTCTTTTGCTTAAGGAAAACATAGTTATTCTTAACTAACATTAAAGGTTCCAAAGGAATTTTTAAAGTATACAATTCACCCCCCCTCTTGTATATTGAGCATCTCATACTATATTTCGATCCAACAAAATTGGCAATAAAACGCCGAATATATGCCAAGTTTCCTTGAAGTCCTCTTAATTATTTTAAATTTCTAGGAGGTGACATACCAAGGATTGATTTTTTTCTTCTCAAGATCAACTTTGATACCATGATGGCATACAACAAATCCAATAAATTTTCTTGAGGTTACCCCGAAAGCACATTTCAAGGGGTTAATATTCAAATTGTGTTGTCAAAGTTTATTTAATATGATTTACAGATCGGCCAAGTGATCATAACGTTGTCTGGATTTTACCACCAAATCATCCACATAACATTCATCAAATTTCCCCTAAAAGGGTTTGAAGATATGGTTCATGACACATTGATACGTTGCACCTACATTCCGTAGGCCAAAGGGCATTACCCGATAGCAAAACACACCTTGAGGGGATATGTAGGCTGTAGATTCTTCATCTTCTGGAGCCATTCGGATTTGATTAATCCCATAATATCCATCCATGAAGGAAAGTTCTTCATGGCTAGTTGTTGCATCAATTAAGAGTTCTGTGATTGGAACTGGAAAATCATCCTTGGTATAATGCCGATTAAGATCTCTAAAATCAATGAAAACGCTAATTTGTCCATTATTATTCTTCATAGGGATAATATTAGCCCGCCATTTGGGATATTTAACTTCTCTGATGAAGTTAGCCTTGATAAGCTTATCAACTTCAGCTTCAATTTTGTAGGCATATGTTGGGTGTGTTCTTCTTGCGGCTTTCTTGAATCCTCGATGTTTTTCTGGAAAACCCAAATGATGACTGGAAACATCAAGATCAAGACCCGGCATTTTTGTATAATTCCATGAAAATTCATCTTTATTTTTCTTTATAAATTAAGTGTACATTTATTTCTCTTCAAAAGTCATGGCTGCACTAATTAAAGTGGGACGTGGATCTTCTTTTGTACCCATATTTATTTTTCTGAGTTCATTCACAGTGGTAGAGATACATTCTTCAAATGCGGGAGGAGAATCCCTGAGATCTTCCTCTTCTTCTTCAATATCTGTTATTTCTTCTATTTCTACTTGCATAGTATATGACAAATCAGAATTTCCATGGTCAGGGGAGAAGTTAAAATTTGAACATCTTGGAGAATAGGCTTCCATTTGTGATCCTATTTAAGATGAAGGGTCTTCTTGGGGTGATAGAGAAGAGATGATGGATTGAGAATCAACATCATTGTTTTTATCTGGCATTGCTATAACTTCTTCTGACCTGGTCAGTGAAGTATAGAATTACTAGATTTCAGCGGATGAAATGAAGACATCTCCATCTAAGATTTCATCATTGCTTGGTGAATCAACAATATCTCCCATGTTGTCTATCTTGATTTCTGTAATTGAAATTACGGAAGTTTCCGTAAGAGTGTTTGGATTAAGGTCTATGCTATCATTTGAGTGATAGACAACACATAATATGAACCCACGTGTATGAATGGGTTTACTGGAATCTTTTCCAAACCATATGAAGCATTGATTTTGGTAACCATCTTTGCCGTGGATTTTTCCTTTCCCTCCATGTGATAAAATTCTACCTCAATGTATTGCGATTCAAATGTTTTGAATGGTGAATTTTCACCCTAAAATTTCCCAATTTTACCATTGAAACAATATTTGAGACATTGATTGTACGAAGAAGGTACGTCCGCATGTTGATGTAGCCAAGGTCCTCCAAGACAAATGTTGAAGGCTATGTCCTGAGGAACAACCATGAAATCTGAATTAGACATAAGGTCTCCAAACTGAATTTTAAGTGCAATATCGCCCAGAGGTTCTTATTCATTCTTATCATATCCCGACAACATCAATGTAGAAGAAGATAAATCAGATTTGGTGAGGCCTAATTCAAGAAGTGTATGAATAGGAATGAGATTGACTCCTGATCCATTATTAATAAAATCTCATCGGATGTCTATATCATTGAATTTTCTAGATAATTACAAAGGTCTAATATGTCCATGTACAATATCATCTTTATCTTCATCTGTAAAAGATATCACCGCATTGCATTCTGCAGGATCATTCTCTATATGGTAGACCTCAGCAACAACAATTTCAGTTTCGAATTCTTGCAGACTTGACAAAGCCTCAATAAGTTCTTCCTAAAGTTATTTTGATAAATTCAAGGCATCCAAGATTGATGACTTGGCCGGTACTTGGGACAAATTTTTCAAGACATCATAATTTTGGTCCAAAGTTCTGTGTTTCTCATCAAGAAAATTTGGTTTTTCATGTGCCTTGGAAGATGATGATTTGGTAGTATATACATCCCGTATCGGGGTAGGAGTTGGAAATACTCCTGGCTTTAGTAGATTAGACTGATTGGATCTATCTATTTTCTGAGAGGAATAAGGGGTGACCTCTAACCAGTCTTTCGAAATAACTTTGTCAGGACCGAATCTACCATGCCTGGAAGAACATTCTTGTTCCCATTGAGCCCACTGAAGGGATTTTCCATGAATTTATACTGCATACACAGTTCTAGTAGGGGTAGGATTGAAATAGTAGCTTCTGTTATATCCACATCTTCCCTTATATCCTAGACCTCTGTCTCATCCTCTAATTCCTCTGTTAGATACAGGGAACATAGGCTCATCATAATCAAAATTTTCATTGGAATAAGGATCTGTTAAATGAATCATGTTAACAAAACCAAAGATCAATTATTCATCTAATGAAGATTATTTATGATTAACTAGTTCAAGTTGTGCCATTTTGTGGATCGGTGCTCGTGGTTTTGAAGTAGATGGCGTAAAATATTCTAGAGTCAAAGACAACTTAGGCTTTAAGACGAGCTCATCTTCTTCTGATTGCTCTTATTTCTTCAAATTATGCCTCTTCTTTGAGGATTTTTCTTCTGATGAAGGGGGTTTTGCTGTGGCATTCATAGTAGAAGAAACAATTGGTTGATTCAATTGTGTTCGTAAAATGGAATGAGTTTGGTTGATCGTTTTTCTGAACATACAATCATCATACTTTTGTGCATTTTTACTTTTGACTTCCTGCCAGTCTCCCAATTCCTATGGATCAATAACAGTAACACTTGATAACTAGGCTGAAGAGGCTTTCAATTTTACTTTTCCAGAGTCCACCATCTTTTACAGGAGGTCTTTGAATACAAAACACTCTTGAATGGGATTCCCCAACATCTGATGAAATGGGAAATAGTTGAGGAGGTCTTAATCTCCTTCCTTGTTCTGCATTTTGGGCCTTGGTAAGAGAACCATATTGTTTTCCAGAGTTGAGATGATGTAACCAAAAACATGTTCATTCTTGAAAGAATAAACTTTTTTCTTAAAATCTTCAAACTATTTCTGCCTTTGATCTCTTTGATCATCTTGACGAGGCAACCATTGTTGTTGACGCTCAGGAGGTGGAGCCCTTCGATATGATGAAGGTTTTGAAGTGGAGGCAGGTATAGGTGCTTTTTTAAGCATAACTATAACAGTCTATGCTTTCCCTATTATCCTTCCTAAAATTGATGGATTTACACGAGTTTTAGCCTTAGTCTTTGTAAGAAAATATTCTATCTGCTGAGCGATTGAGGTAAGGTATCAAAAACCTTCTATGCATTTCACAGGTATCAACGGTGTGTATAATTCATCATGCAGATTTCCCAGAAATATTGGAAACAATTCATCTTGAGTGATTTTTAAACTTAATGAATACGTTAATCCCTTCCAGAGAGCAATGAAATCTGAAACTCTTAAATTTTCCCTTTGCTTACAATTATTAAGATAAAAAACTGTCGTCTTTGGAAATGTTGAGAAAAATTGAAGAAGGAATTTTTGACGGAGGTCCTCCCACCCAGTAATTGACCGGAGATTGAAAACTTGCATACCTGACAAAAGAAGGTCCCTGTAATGACTATACAAAACATTTGAGATTAACTTCTTCTTGTTGTTTATGAGTTTCCATCATAGGGTCAAAATGAGAAACAAAATGTGTTAAGTGTTGTTCTGGATCTCCCGAACCATTAAAATTTGGAAATGTGGTAGTCGCAGAATTTGTTGGGGGAGGGATTGAATCCACCCATTCAGGGTAATCGATCTTCTCCGGTTTAACTGGTGTACGCTTTCCTTCCATAGCATCCAACCGAGATGTTATTGACTCAATGGTAGTAATTAATTTTTGAGAAATATCTGGTTGATCTTGGACCTGTGCAGGTGCAAGAACTGGAGTTTGGACGGGTGTGGCGATTGGTACTATCATTGATGGTAGTATTGCTAGTTGTTGTCATGTACAACCCATAGTATTAGACCTGTGAGGGTGTACCTGTAAATGGGGATATTCTTTATCCATCCCAGTAGCAGCAACAAATTCCCTTGAGTGATTAACACCAGTATGATTAGGAGGAAGACTACCTTGAAGTAGTTCTGCATTTAACCTCCTTAACTCCTTCATTTCTTATTCTTGTTCTACAATCCTTTCCTCTAATGAGAGTGATTGTCCTTCTCCAAAGGTAGGGTGGAATGTTACCTGACTTTTTTCCTTTCCCCTTATTGGACCCCTTTCGGAGAGGGGGGAGTTGGTTATTTGAAGGAATACCTAAATTCTCGGTAATCCTTTGATTTCGGGTACGCACACCTTCTTCATTAGACTCTGTGTATACAGCCTCTTGAACAAGAACTTCTTCATCTGATTCCCTTAAGTGAGGCTCATGTTCTGGGGGATCAGTGACAACGAAATTGATGACATTTATCGATGCATAACGCATTGAAGCCCTTCTGTAAGTGCTTCTGCGATACTATCTTCTTCCATGTCTTTTATGAGACATTTCCTTTTGTTTGGTTGATCCCTCAGGAACTTCTTGATGAACCGTAATTTTGAGGGAGTCTCCTAATAATTCGTCTCTACGTTCCTCTTGTGGCTTCTTCCCTAATCAAGAGAAGACTGAATTTTTCTAAGGGAAAGATTGAATATTTGAAAAAGTCCCTAGTCCGGTGGACTTGGGCTGTTCTTGTTTTTCCTTCTCAACTCCTCTAATTCGGTCTATTGATCTCGAGGGTTAGATTAAAAGAGTCCCCATCCTAGCAAGATGAGGTGTCTCTTGAGCTGCTACATCTGAAACATTCTTAAAATCTCTCCTGATTTTGCGAATTTTAGTCCAGAAATTGGCCAGATGCATCATCTGACATCCACTCAAATCACCTGGCTCAGATGACCGTTGGATTATTTCTAACACCTCTGTCACCTGATTATGCACATGCTCTAAATGAGAAGCCAGTTAAATATTTTTATTTTCTTGATGCAAGAGTAATTCGACAACTTATTCTTTATATGCCTGACTTTGGGAAGAACTAGTCGAGGTTTTTTCTTGAGGAAGCATTTGATTACACACAAAACCAGTTAGATGTGGCTAGCCATGGGTAATAACATTCCATGAGACCACTTTTGGCAGGATTTGTTGGCTGGAGAGCATAGTGAAATTCAATACTTCATGAACACCACATCCCCTGATATGAATACTATATGAGGAATTGGTAAATAACTGGCGCAACCTTTTTAATGTGCCAAGGCATGAACATTGAAGGGTTATTTATTGCTTTTCAACCTTTGGATGTCGGGAAACTGAGAGAGATTCCAAGTCAATTTGCTGTTTCAACCCTTATATTATCTTGACATGATTTTGATTTTCATCATAATATAATATTTTCTCTTTTAAGTGACAAAGATTTTTCCATATATTGAGATGAATATCGTGAATTCCATCATCTGTCAATGTTTCTGGAATATCATACTAAGAGTCAGCCAAAGGCCAAAACATGTCTAGTATTTCACCTTTTGCCAATTTTTTCTCATATTCATCACTTCCTCTTTATCATTTGATGAATATTCTTCTACTTGATTGGACCGAAGATGGTGCTTCTTTGTTGCTTCATTAGATTTATCAAGATTGGTAGAGAATTTATTTTTCATATTAGAAGATAAATGACTCAGGGGTGGTTCAGAGAATGACCTACACCCCAAGCTATCTTCTGGTTGAGAAAGTATTTCACCTGCTAACGGTAAGACATTATACATGAATGGCATAGAATTTTCAAGTGACTCAAGATAAGAGGGTTTTCTCATTACTGCATTGTCCATTGAATAATTTTCTAGGAAATGCGAATTACTACTACGGAGAAGACTTTCGCAGATAAATCCATCATCATGGAGAGGATCACCATGATGGGTTACATCAAAAGATGAAACCTCCTGCTCCTTGGACTTCTGGCCACGTAGAGGGTTATCGTGGATCTTATCTGAAGATGATACTTGGAGATTGACCGAATTGTCATGAAGCAAGACTTCATGAGGAATTTTATGATGAAGACCTTGGTAATTATTGTTGTTACTTCCAGAATTTGGAAATGAGAGAGTAGAATCTTGAGCAGTAACGGATAATTGTCTAAGGGATTCAAGAACTCCAGCATTGAGAAAAGCCTTATTGCAGATTGGATATTGATTTTTCAACTGTGCTGGATGGTTCTTTTTCTTGGATTCCTTCTTACTCACTTTGGAAACCACTTGTTGATGAAAGTGGTTATTATGGGTAGGTGTATTTGCCTTCTTAGGAGAAATGGTCAGGTTATGCTGATTATCTCTATTTAAATCGGGTGTATGTACCCGACTTGATTGTTTGTATGACACGAGGGAGTATGCCCCACGACCCTCCTAGACTGGAACATAGGTGTGTATCTAATATTAAGTGACATGTCGATGAGTTACTCCACTGATAAGGATAGATTTATGTTTCTTTCCCTGTGATGTTGCTCAAGCTTTTATAATACTCTGAGAGGTATCCAGAATATGGGCAGTGATTTACTTCTTCTCTTTCACCATTATCAGAATGTGCTTGGAAACTTTAGCTTACGGAACAGGAATATACATCCATTCTGTGTCTGGAGTAGGTGTATGTTCCTGCTCCCGTCCTCATTTTCCTATCAACGAGTATTGATAGTACTTATGTATAGGGGTGGAGAGTTGAGTTTTCTCCAAATTTGTCGTCAGAACTTTTTGATTGACTTCTCTGGGTGCTACCAAACGAGATTGTTGGTAGACCTGATGAACATTGGCAGCTGTATGTGCCTGCTGATTATTCATCGTCATGTATGGTTGATAGATTTCCTTCAATAGGAGAAAATGATACTACTAACAGAATTGGGGATTGTAAACAGGCGTATGTTCCTGGTTATAGGTGGTCACCACATTTGGTTGGAAAGCTTATTTGGATGTAGTCTGACGATCCTGATAGCTGTCCGATGAATTATAAATAGGTGTATGTGTCTTCCTATAGTACTCCGTCGGAATTTCCTAGCAATATTGGGGGGTTGCTGCCAGATGATTCTGTTGTACAGCGGGATTAGAACGGATGGGTGTGTGTGCCCGCTCATTGCTTTCCATCAAGTTAGGTTTATTGACTTCTCCAGAGGGGGGAGAGTTAAGAAACTGCTCTCTGTTGTCCAAATTTCACCTCTGATGATTCATCTTCCATGCTCGGGTCTGAGAAACATACGTCGAATGCCTAGAGGTGATACACTCATCATGTTGAGGGTGCACTACTGCACGAGTCTGGCGGCGATTATTGATGGGAGTCCTTAGGAAGGACTTTTTTATTCTTGAATTGAGGCCTTGAGTGACCTCTTTATTCATCTCCCTTTAATATGGGAGCGACTAGTTGTTGCGTTCTGTGGATAACGACTCGAAACGGTTGGAGACAGTGGTTAGCACCGCCTGCTTCTTGATCACTGGTCGTCGCTGTCTAGACAACCAGGGTGAGTTGTTAACTTGGAGGGATTGTCAAGCGGCCTATAGTGTTGGGATAGTACCATGTTGACAGTATTCCTTCACCAATGCATTTGAGACCAAACATTGAAGATGCTGAGTAGGTGATGTCATCCTCAGAGTGGATGAGGATCCAGTAGGAGTAGCGGTTAAGGAATTCACAGGTGTGAACTTTAAATAAGTCATTCTGTGTTGCATAGATATCATGGAAAAGAGTGCTATTTGATATAGCAGACATAATCAAGATAAGTCTAGCTAGACTACATTTTTTGGATGAAATCTTATGTTATTAACTGCTTTGTTAGCCCTCATATTGATTTTAATAGGGGCCTAACAAATAAGTAAAACATCATTTTAACTTGGTTAAGGATTCACGTCGGGTTCATGTCAGGTTCAAAATTTCCAATCAATTTCTAATGGGTTTATTTGTAGAACCAGAAACATACAATGATTCTATATCCATTTGGACCTACCTTCCAAAGGTAGGTGCTCATTAGTTGTGGGCTGATGAGGCTTAAGAATTTCCATTGATCAATAGGATGGGAGGTCAGGCTCATTACACCTTTTGGGGGGGAATTATTGCCTACTCTGGGACTCTCTTTTAGATTTATATTATGTTCATGAATCCTTATTAATTCACAAAGCGTAAAAACTGATTTTTTTCTTTAGATTTAGAAATCAATGACTAATATGTATGGAATTTAGAGAATATTTTATATGTATTTGAGGTTCTTCATTGATAGAGAATCATCCTTTTGTATTAGAGATCCTTAGTCAATGGTATCCTTAAATACATTATATAGAAATATCTTGGTCATTATGATGACTATACAGGTTTTAAAGCCACTCAGTGAGCCACTTGAAGTTTATTTTCCTTCAGAAAGACAGGGATTATTCCAGAGTTGGGATCGTACCCGCAGATGGGATACCTACGTATCCTCATTAAAAATGAAACAAAACCCACGTAGTTCAATTTGACGGATATAGTTTAATGTCATATGGGATAGAAAATAATTAAGGAATGATGGGCTTGAACCTTATAAAGGCATCCTATGTACTCTAATTTTGAGGCAGAGATCAAATTCCACATAGTTCGAGTGGTGAAATATGGGGTTTATGCATGGTTAATGGACCAAAAAGAAATTCCGTGATTACTTTCACACTCTAATCTCATGTGAGTCATGATCGGTGTGAGAAACAAGAGGTATCAGTAAAATTGAGTATGGTTCCATAAAAAGATGTAGTTATCAGAAATGATGTGGGGATTACATATGTATAACTGCCCAGGTAAATGAAGAGCATGATTTATGAAAGAATCCCAAGAAGTAAGGTCCATAAATTTATTTGTACTTTATGGAGATTAGGAATTTAATCCCAGGACGTACTTTTGAAAAGGGAGAATAAATTAATAAGTACTTATGATTGGGTTTTATTCCTAATAATGAATCCTAAATAAAAAAGGAATTAAGATTAATGGGGCTTACTCCTAAAGATGATGCCCAATGGTTTAAGAGGATTTGTAACTTGGGGATTACTCTTGAGAAGGAGTCCTAAGTTAAGAGAGACTATGACTGGGGCTTACTCTTGAGAAGGAGGCCCAGGTTAAAAGGGAGTATGACTGGAGATTACTCCTGAGAAAGAGGCCCAATGTTTAAGGAAACTATGAGTGGGGCTTACTCCTAAGGAGGCCCAGGTTAAGGGAACTTGTGACTGGGGATTACTCCTGAGAAGGAGGCCCAAATTAAGAGGAACTTATGACTGGGGATTACTCATGAGAAGGAGGCCCAGGTTAGGTTTGGTAGGGGCTTGCTCATATGGAGGATTCCCATTTTCGGTTTATTGGGGATTACTCTTAAGGAGGATGTCCATTTGAGATTTAACCTGGAAAAGAAGTCAGGTGATTATGTTTGGGGAGTGTCTTGAGGTGTGTATCGAATCAAGGTACTCGAGGAATCCATAAAGAGAGTCCAAACTCGTAACATGAGAAAATAACCAAGAGGAGTAAGTTGACTCAAGGAACTTCGTTGAGTGTGATGGAGTGTATCAGATCATGGTATTCCAATGATGGAAGTATGGTCTCATAAAGGGCACAATGGAAAATGTCCTCGACCAGATCTGAAAAGTTTGCTATGCGACTCTCTATTTTTCATGGTGGTCAGTGATAAAAGGGAAGGGACAGGCCTGAAGGCCTGGGAATATAGCCCGACACTGATACCAAGTAGGGGGTGTGGGGCACAGCCCCTGCGGTACAAACTTGTGGGGTCGCGCAGGTGCTCTGCCAAGGTGCCTCGCATAGGTGTTCTGTTTAGCTCCCCCAGACCAGTGGGGTTACACAGGTGCTCCGCCAAGGTGCCTCATGTAAGTTTTCCGCGTAGCACCCCCGCATTGGTACACTGCCTAGGTGCAGCGTGTAGGTGCACCACGAAGGTAAACCACGCAGCTCCATATGTTCTAGACCCTGATGGGACTTTGAACCATGTTTCCCCATTTAACTCTATCTTCTCTCATGTTTTAGAGAGCTACCTGAGAACAATTGGGGGATCTTTGAAAATTTGGTACGCAATGGGAGCTTTGGGACGTCTTCTAACTTTTTACATTGTTTAAATGGGGATCCCAAGGGCTCTATTTATAGGCAAGAAGGGGACCTGGCAAAAGGAAAGTGGTCCACACAGGTCCTTCGCGTTGGTCCTTCACGCAGGTCCTTTGTGTAGGGGTATAGAAATTGTTCTTCCGCGTAGGTCCTCCGTGTAGGTGTTCTGTGTAGGTCCCTCACGTATCCCTCTTTGTGAAAATTTTATCCGTATTCCAAATTCCATAACTTATGATATGTAAGTCTTTTTAGGCTCCGTGACCTATCAAATTGATTCTCTTGAAGAGATATACACTTCTTGAAATGGTAAATATACCATGAATTCTTAGATGAAACTCGGAAATATAAAATAATATGTCAACACTTTTTCATCATTGATCTTGGAAATCCACTTCCTACTTCTAGATGGGGAATCATTCAACATATCTGTTGGTATGGAGTTGTACTTTGGCTTGTAGAAATCCATCTTGAATCTTCTTTCTTCATGGTAAATACATCTTTACCCATACATGACAGTTGTCTTCTATGTGAGAATCATAGCTCCACTCTACGGAAAAGTGAATGAAACACATTTCATGGTGTCAACAATGTTGAATATATATGAAAATTTATTCTTGCTTGTTATCCAAATCTCAAACCTAGAGATTATTTTAGATCACTTTTTTACCGATTTAAATTCCCATTGAATTTTGAAATTTTAAATTTGGTGGATTGGAAAAAATTTAAAATAATATTGAAAATGTATATATGAGAGTTGGAATTCTTAAAAGCGATATTTCTAGACAATTTTCAAGGTTTTATATGTTTCTCAAATGTTTGTATGAGTTTCGAATTTATCGGTCTTTAAAAACTCCATTTCATTAAAAGCAGCCTTGGGCACACGGTTGGTGCAAGATTGGTACTAACCATATGGATAAACTATGTTTCCTTTATTATATGGGGACACAATTTTTTTAACTATTTAAGGAGGTCTTAGGAAACCATGTGGGTTTGAAGGGGGTGTCACATGGTTTCAAAAACAATGCACCCAAGCCTGCTTGGTCTTGAAAAATGTCTTCAATAAATTGAAAAGGTGGCAACACATATTGCATAGAGTTTGTCATACCCAGGACCTATAAACGTGAGGGGAGGTACCACATGGATAGTAGGCCTACATTGGCTATGAATAGTTTTTCTTACTACCTTTCCAGCTATGTGAGGCCAAGTCACATTGGACAATAGGTCTGCATGGATGGCACACAGTTAATAAAACTATGCAACCTAACTATAAATTTCATTAAAGGGGTCAAATTAAGATTTCCCCTACTCATTATTTATTTCCACCCCCTTTTGTTTTCCTCTCAATACACAGTATATGTCATTTCTAAATCTTCATCTTCATCTCATATAGGAATATATTGAGCTTTGTTTGTACATGAAATCAAGTGTTGTCGGTCACGGTTGATCAACCATAGTTATTCTATGATTCCTCTTCTCTCTTTGTTGGTTTCTCATGTAATATTGAATTTTAGTTCAATGACTTCTCATATTCATTATTTTTAGGGTGTTTGAATAATATTTCATTTTCTCTCAAACTAGCTCAAATAAAATATTGATAATGGATTATTAAATCATTTGAAGAATAGGTATGTGGTGTAATTTATTTCTCGTAAAGTATTTCTTGTTTATAAAAGTACGATGTTTTGATACAGGTTGAATTTTCTTGGAATTTATCCTAATTTATGAAACACTTTAAATTAAATTCCTATATCTAACACATGATGACCTATAGACCCCCATGACATGTTTGGAGGTTGTAACCTCAACTTGGGTCACCCATTTAGATATTACCCATAATTTTCTTTGTCATATATTGGTTGTAATTAACTAAAACACCACTTCAGTATGTTTTGTTTGAATCCTAATAAAATGGAATTATTAAATGATAGAAAACCTATTATTTTAATTATAACTTAGAATATATTATCACATGTCCTTTTATCACTATTAAATGAGGTGAATAATGAGATGGTTTTATTTTATAAATGGATGGATACTAGTTTTCCTATTATTAGTGGATGCTAAAATTTAATTAAATGAATTATTAAATGGATGAATACCTCTACCTAGACTCATTTCCATTTATTATTTAATAGTTTTGGAATGTATTTTTTCAATGGAAAATTATTATTTATAAAATTAATGTTAATTTTTGATTTTGTAACTTTTTATTGTTAAAGGAGTGGTCATACATGATATATCCTCGGATTCCTGAGGTAATTCCTAGAGCTCTTAGAGGACGCCACCATGATTAATTATTTTGGACATTGGGTGAGATATCACACTAGTTTTCTGTCAATGTATTATCTATATGTGAATTCCTTGGTGTTGTATCAACGATTAACTTACATATAAATATTATTAGAATACCTTGGACTATATCCTTAGATTCAACTTAATTTCCCTAGACACGTTATGATAAATATTACATCATTGGTCTCCAAATAATTCTTAGATCTTTATTACTTGGGACATGACTCCCTAGACTCGGTTAGGAACTTTTATGATGGAATTCAAGGGATTTATCCTATAGATTACATGCAATCCCCTATATCCAAACTACACGATTGTTTACTATGATTTGGATTGACCCTATAAGGTCTGAGATCCCTGGGACACATCTTGGGTCATTCTTTATTATTATCAATATCATGGTGTTTTCTATTTAAATTATAATACCTCTAAAAAATCTACTGAATATTTGGATTCTGGGGTTGTAAACCTCATGTCCTCTCCAATGCATGTATATATTTTCCTATATATATATGTATAAAAATATATAAATGATGGAACATGTACATATAAATTTTGTTTTATGATAAAGTAGGTAAAGTATTCCAAGTATTCTTTGAGGAACCTGATCATGATATGTATTTTTATTTATTACACTACTTTACTTTTGATATACCTACACAATAAATTATTTTATATCCATGGAATAGATGGATTTTGAAAACATTGGTGGTGACCTACTAATTTTACCTCACACCGTATTAAAGGCACAATTTGGTACCTAGATAGACCTAATGGTTTTAGGATTAGGCTCTAGTTTTGAAATTATTTTTTTGTTCATTTGTATTTTTATTCTTGGATATGAGAGAATAGGTGCGCAAGACTAAGTTGGTTCCCATAAATCACACAAATATAACCTTTTTTATTTTTTTTAATTTGTATTCCTTCATTTTATCACTTATTGTATTTCTATTACATTTTATATTGTAGCACCACATGGACATAAATGATTGTATTATTTTTCATTGACCGGTTTATTAGAGTTTTTTTATGTTATATTTTTTTGATCCACTGATTTATTATTTATTATTCTTCTAATTCATTTTGATACAAATAAAGAGTTTATAGTCTCCCTATCAGACCTCCATTAGATCTTTAATCCTATTTAGTAGCTTCATATGTATGGGGAGGCACACTTGATGCAATGTGGTCGCTGGTCTAGTTGATGACTAAAGAGTGTGCCAGGTCGGGACATTATAAAATAGTATCACAACTTATTTTAATTTTTATTGATATTTGGGGCCAGTGGCTGTGAGACTAGGAATGTTTCTGCACTCAGTAAATATATCAGTCTAGGAGTGATCAACCCATGCATGGGTAAAAGACCAAGTGTCTAGGGATGGGCTTGTTGTTCATGTTTTCCATTATTACAACTGATTATTATTTAACCTTGAGTGACTGATGTACATTCGGTTTCCTGCTAATTTATTGGACTTACATTATATTACCATTGACTTGGTATGATAAGGAATTATTATTACATACATCATTATAGTCATATATAGATTCATATTCCATTAATATTTTAAGAATGTAGACTTTATTTATTGACATCAAAATACATGTTGGATGTTCCTTGTGAAATTATATTTCATGTTGTATGATTATTTAGAATTTCTATCTATATACCATGTTTAGGTGATTTTTCACCATGATTATCTATATAACATGAAGTGTGATTTAGTAAAACTCTTTCATATAAATCATTCTTGTGTGATTATATGTTTTTTTTTATTTTTATGCCACACATGAGTGATAGACTACCTGGTATATATTTATCTTTTACTAGTATGTGATATCATTATTTATTATATTATATTTAAAAATTGGGTTATTAATGTGTCTACATTAACCTAAATTAGTTTTTTTCTATATTTCTTGAAGTAGTCACCTTAAGAAACCTATCACTACATTATTAAGCCAATGGCCATTGGTCTCATGGGTGAAATAATTCATGGTTGTGATTAAATTTGTTCCAATAATAGTTTATAAGGTTTTTTGGATATTATGAATTGGAAAGGGTAACCCATATAATCAGACCACCATAAAAGAATTTGTTATATTCTGAAATCAATGATAAAAACCTGGCTGCATATACATGAATTCCAATTGTAACTTATAAAGGAAAGTACCATTATATTTTGGTGATGATAACACATCTAGATATTCCATGGTATATAAAAATATTTATAAAGGGTATTGAAACTATGATACATAAAAAATGAGCAGTATGATCAAATCCTTAAATGTATTATATACCCATGTAAGTCATCTAGGGCTTGTTGTTTTTGAAATAAACCCACTAAAGCCATGATAAGTATTTAATGAATCAAATTCTATTGGGTTTCATTTACATGGTCTAGGATGGAATAATGGGACTCTCATAGGTCTCCTTCATCTTTTAATATTCTTTGGTACTTATACCTATAGGGGTATACTCATATTATAATGGGAAGGTTGTTTAAAGAGTCATCAGCCACATATATGGTGTTATTTATAAGTGTATGGTGGCATCATAGTTATCCAATCCCCAATAAAAAATAAATCATGTTCATATACTTTTGAGTTATATTTATAGGAGGTGTTAGTTAATTAAAATTTCAATTAAAACCTAAAGGGTTTTTGCCTATATATCTTATAAACTAGTATTTTCGTTAACCAAGATAAATATGAGAGCTTATAACTAAATGTTTAAATAGTTAAAAGTAAATTATGAGATAAATTAACTAAACGTGACAATATTTCATCTATATAAATAAATTTAAATGGAATTCTGCTATAACCTTCATGGGTTTCCTTTTGGGTATAACTAAATAAAGTACTAAGTATAGTTTTTCTTCGTAAATATTACATGGTATTTCTTAAATTGATCCTCTTTAATGTTTATAAATAATGTGAATAGATGAAGATGGATTAAATGAAACCACAATATTTTTTTAGTCTTCAACCCTTGTTTTGAGGTTAATTATAATGTTATCTTGATAGTTTCCTTGGTAGAGAAATGTGGGCATTAACTTTAGGCTTCATATTCAATCGATTGGACAGAAATGATAGGTGCTAGGTACTTGTGATATTTTTCTGGTGAATCTAGTTTAAAATTTGAAACTTTATATTTTAATAAGGGGAAATCCCGAGGTAGGTAGCACCCTCATAATTAAAAACCTTACTAAATTTTTACAGAGTAAAAGATGATATGTTTTGTTTTTCCCATGTAGGAAACTTAGTGATGAACCAAAATCATCAAGTTGATGGATGGTTGTTTGGTATATTTATCCTTGTTAAGAACATCATCATGGTGTAATTCCTAGATTTAATAGATTAGACATGCCTAGATCATGGTCATACTTTTTGTAGGTCATGTTAACCTTATTCCTTTTATAGATCACATCCCAAGAGGTTGTTATATAGATTTAGAGTCATATTGGATGACAAAAATATGGGATAATATTATTCATGGGTTATTGGATATTGGGATGCATAGGGTTAATTGGCCTATAGGTTTTATCAAATAATGTGTTGTTGTGATGACGAATTCTTGAGGTATTATGAATTGACACATATGGTACCCATCATGCCATAAAGTGGTGTAGAAAACCATATGATATCAATGGAATATGTAAAATCCTAGATCTATTATAATATTTTCATGGGTTATCTATGAAGTATAATGACATGGGTGATACATTAATTGAGATATCTCGGTGCTGAGGGGTGACGATGCAATTGGATCAGGTGTTGTAACACTACCTACCTGTTTAACATCTGATTTCATACCTAATACGGATGATGTGTGTGAGAAAAACATAGGATGTAATGCATCATACATATAGAGTGATATTATCTAGTGTTATTTTTGGAAGATTTTTTATCTCACATTTGATTTGTTTCTTTATTAAAGCATGTTGGCCACATACAGAACTTGCATTTTGTAGTTTATGGAGTTTTTTGTGGGAGAATATTTCATTTTTAGTAATTTAGTGATAAGAAAATCCTTATATGGGGAGAATATAATTGGTCATGTGTGGTGTTTCCTTTTTGGTAGAGGTAACACAACCATACATATCCATTTTAACATGGTCATAACTACTTCTAAAACCCTATGAGGATAGTAATTTGGACCTTCTAGTCATTTAGATAATTTTTAATAAAAAACTTAGTTATGGGTTGGGATTGAGTTTGGATGCTAGATTTGGACTTATGATGCATGATAGACCCAGGAATGTAATGCTTCTAAGTCATTTTAGTACTTTTAGGGTATCATGGTAAGAAAATGGTTGGGTGCATATGCAAATTTGTAAGACATTATTAGTCTGGTTGGACTTCATTGGTTATGCTTGAACGATCACATGATTCCTCAGGTGGTAAAGGTTTTGTGGTTGGGTAATGACAACCCATTGGTAGGTATAGCTGAACTCTTTCAAAAGAAGTAGAACAATGTTGGTTTGGTTTTTCTTCTTATGTGAGGATTTATATAGTTGGTTGGAAACCAAATCAGTAACATTGTCATCGATATGATAGGAGTGCCTTACATTTTATTATAAATCATTGATAAGATCTTATTGTACTCCTAAATTAGTGATGATCATTCCCCTTATCCTAACATCTTCTATAGTACTCTAAGAGGTTGTCATTTATACACCGAGCTAAAGAGAGAATTATACTCCTCGAAAGATCTATAAGTAGATTCCTTGGGATTTACACTATTGAATATTGGTTGCTAATAGATGCATGATTTTTCCAAAGTGATATTGGGATTCCTATATAAGAAGTTATATGAAAGAATTATTGATGCCAACTGACTCCATGACTTGATACCCATGCAGGATACTACTATTAGGCTTGGACAATGTTGTTGATATGTTGACATTTTGGCTATGAAATGATGTCTCACTTGTAAAATCATGTGAATGGAATACTTTGGATGATCTCCCTAGACACTAGTAGTTTATTTTGAGGTTATGTGAGACTTAAGGTTTGGAACCGTTGGGATGGTGAGTGGGTGATTATTCAAAGGTTTTTTATTATTTATGCCTCTTTGTTGTGTTGAGGAAGGATAAGAGAAATGATCAGTTCATTAAGAGACATCACCAAAAGTTAGTTTGTGGACTTTAGTGAATACACTAGAAGTGGTTTCAAGGCTATAAGGTGAAACATCATGTATTGGGTATTAATGTGATAGAAGTATAAGATGATTGTTTTTTATAATAAACTATTAGATGATGTTTGAATAGAGTTCTCTCAACAATAAGAATGTGGTCATTTTGGAATCGCATCAAGCACATCATGGGTTGAGATGAGTGCTATGTAATTTTCATCTGGGCCTTTAAATTAAATCTAGAGAGAAAAATTTCTATTAGGTCAAATATATTTCCCAATTTATATTGTAATAAAGATCAACAGTAGTTTAGCAACCCATAATAAAAAAATTTCATATTGAAAATAATGCCAAGAGAATCGTTATAATTCTAATAGCTGCTTAAATATACCAATTCTGATGATGGAAGTACCATTGATTAGAATTTCACATTTAGTCTAGAATATATTGTTGGGGTTCCATAGACTATCTGATGAAAGATATGATAAAATAATTTTTTCTAAGGTTTTATGGACTCAGTTAGTTGTAGTATCAAGGTTTTGGTTTTGGAATGAGAGAATAGGATTGATGTTTAACGATATAATTACAATATATTAGAATTAATTCTTGTAGGTGTGTTGGAACTTTCATGAAACTAGTAGGTTGGTTGATGTATTATTTATTCCCAAATTTTTCTTCCGGACAAAAAGATCTATGTTGGGGAGATTGTAAGGTCCCATGATTTGGAACAGTTGAAATTTCCAGTGGAGTTGGAAAATTTTGATTTTGAAAATAGTGCAAATTTTAATATATGATTTGAAGTGTAAATCCAAGATTTGGAATTATTAAAATATATATATTTTCAAAAAAATTATGTCATAAGAGTTGTCTTAAAAGTATGTGTGATTTTTTGGAATTGTTGGGCTTCAAAGACTCTATTTTGGGATAATTAATATTAGAATCGTAGTTAGTATTAGCCAGGAGGATCCGTTGTGCAACAATTATTACACTGGTACATGATTTTATGAACAATGAAAGGAGGTCCAAGGAAACAATATAGGCATAAAGGTGGTTTCACATGGTTTGAAAAACTATACACCTAGTCTGGGATGATAATGTGGAATGTCTACAATAAATTGTAGAGTTGTCGACAAGGATTGCACATGATTTGCCTAACTATAAAACTAGGTAGGAAAGGGGAGGTTCCACATGAATAATATCCCCATATGGGATATTCATAGTTTTTATAACAATGCATCAATTCATGCAAGGCCAAGTCCATTTGGATAGTAGGTGTGCATGGTTTGTGTTTGGTTAACTGAACCATGTGGTCTAAAAATGTGCCTCATTAAAGGATTAAAATTATGATTTTCCACAAAAACATTATTTATTTCCTTCCCCTATTATTTTTCTATCCTCACATATAATCCAAAATTTATAAAGCTTTATCTTTCTCTATTATATGTATGGGGATATCTTTTTCATTTGAATTCAGAATCAATCATCATCAATCATGTTTAATCACCCTCAATCGGTTTATGAATCATCTTCCATTTGTTCTAAGTTTCTTATACTATGTTGAATGAAATTTCAATTCAATTTCATATTTCTTATATTCTGGTTTATTTTCTAATATAATATTTTCTCTTGAGATGGCTCAAATGAAATATTGATAATGGATGAGTGATTGAAGTACATTTCATTCATTGATCTTAATTTATAAAACACCTTAAATTAAATTCCCATAAATGAAACTTGTGTTATCTAGACCCTCATTACATGGGTGGAGGTTGAAAACTCAACATGGACCACACCTTTGTGTGTGCCCTATTATTTTATTTGTTATCTATTGGATGTAAATAGCCAAAATTCAAGTTAAGTATGATTGGTTTGACTCTTAAAAAAATAAATGGTTAAATGATATGAAACCTATTATTTTAATTATAACATGGAATGTCTTCTCACATGTTATTTTATCACTTTTGATAAAAATGACTAATGACCTGGTTTTATTTTATAAATCCATGGATACTCTCTATATTGTCATTAGTGCAATCTGAAATTTAATTAAATGAATATTGTAAATTGTTTAATACCACTTCCTAACCCCATTTTCATTTATAAGTTAAATGTTTTCACATGGATATTTTCCATGGACTGTTATTATTTTTTAAATGAAAGGTGAGTTATGATTTTGGACACTTTTATTGTTATATTATGGATTAGACTAAACCTAGACATGGATTCCTGGGGGGATTCCTTAAGAACACAAAGGATTCCACCCCGATTCATTTTTCTAACCACTAAGTGAGATACCACACTAGGGCTATTTCAATGTTTTATCAATATGTGAATTCCTCAGTGTAATACCAATGATTCACTTTCATATCAAGATAATTATAATTCCTTTTATTATCTCTTTGGATTCAGGTTGATGCTCTTAAACATGTTATTCTAAGGATTAACTCATTGGGATTCAAGTCATCCTTAGATAGATATCTACTGGGACATAACTCCTAGGACTCAGATAGAAAATTTGAAAATGGATTTCTGAGAATCTATCTTTTATATTACACTCATTAACATATACCTAGACTGCATGAGTTATTAATATGAGGTTCTTTAACCCTTTAAGGTCATGTAATGTCACGAACTAGCCCGAGTCGACCCTGAACTGGCCACCTAGGCCAGCCCGTGAAAAGTCCCGAGAGGCATTCTTGATCCTCCCAGGATGGTGAAAAGCACTGAGTGCATCAATAGAGTACAAAATGGAACGATTTATCCCATATATGAATAATAAAACAAACAGCGGAAAGAAATGGACATCCCAAAATACATTTACATAAAAATTGAACTGAATATTATTTATACAAGAAACTAAATGCATAACTAAACCAACAACTCAACTGAAAAAATATGATAACCAACTAACTCCATGTGACCCATATTTTCACACTCCAACACAATGATCACACATCACCCAAGGTGATCAAACTCAACCTGAAACCTACACAAGGGCTAAAAACCGAAGAAGACTATAAATGTGAGTATTAAAACTCAGTTGGTTATCCCAATATTCTATTACCAATTCACAAACATTAAAACAAAAGAAAAAAAATTCAAATTTTAAATACAATATATAATGGTATGTTTTCCAAATGAGGTCCCATGCTATAAAAAATTACTAAAAAGAAACATACATATTTTATAAACAAGAATATTAGTAAAAATTTTCAAAGAGGTGAAACATCAAAATGAAAATATTTTTCAAGAAGGATTCATTAAAGAATGTACACTTTTAAATAAATCACACACACTACTGAATTTACCAACCAATCATATTGTATGCCGACAGTGAGTATAAAATATCCAATGAGCTCAAGTTATAGGAACACCCCTAAGCACCTTTTAGTTGTGAGCCCTAGGTACCTCGTATCTCAGGGAAAGTAACCATACTAAATATCTGTTCTCGTGCACACGATTCACTAGTAGGTAGAATACCAATAACCTAGAGTTCCCTAATAGCATCGTCATCATATTTTAGTTAGTATTTTCATCATCAAACTTACTACATGAAACATGGGCCAAACCCTAGAGGATCACAAGCATACTTGTACACGTCCGACCACCTAAATACCCTGGTTTTTCTTTTTTCTGATCAAACAAGTTACACATATTTAAAATACCATTTTATATTGAATATTACATTTAAAAAGTATACAAACATTAAAACGGCCACACACATGTTTCACATTTCAATCACTAATCAATAAACCACCTAAATTATCATAAATCAATTTCAAGAAGTATAATGCACCTTGCACATAAAATCCATTCCAAAATGATATTTTAAGGCCAAAACCCATAAATAACATATCGAACAAGATTTGGAAGCCACAAAAACAACTAATAAATCAATTTCATGAACCATGAAATTTCCCCAGAAGATAGAACATGAAATACACATGGAAACCATTTTTATAAGAAAACAAATGCCAAATGGACCTTTAAGACTTTATCAAAACTAAAACTTGAAAAAGGTATCAATTTCAATTTTATCAAGAAAGAGTATACACACTATTTATAGAATAAAAACACATTCATAAATACCTTAAAACACTCAGGTTACATATTTAAAACACAACCATTTACAGAAGGATGTGAAATGGGCTATTTTCCTACAACTTGCGACAAAATGTGTTGTAAACCAAAACAAATTTGTTTGTAAAACCAAACCCAAATTGGAAATAAATAGAAGGACCCAAAATACCATTTTTCATTCTTCAAATTCATTTATAAATCCAAACAAATAATTTTTAAATCAATCTTAACACATAAAATTCAACCGGTCTATTTACCGAACACATGACATTCCCTTTTAAACAAAAAAAAATTATTTTAAGCACTTGACAAGGAATAAAACACCAATTTCATGCAATATTTTATACAAGATACTATATCATATTCATGATACTGTAAACTAGGTTCTAAAACTAACAAAATAGTTTCTAAAGATAGTGGAACATTAAAACAAACACTTGGTGTGCACTTTTATGACAAAACAACACTACCTTTCACAAATCAAGGATTAAAAAACAATTTTCCACACTATGAAAACTATAAAAAGGATAAAAAATATTAATAAACATATATTTTAGATGAAAAAAATAATAAAATGATGAAACTAAAATGATAAATGCATGTGCAAGGGATATCCTACCTCAAATCCTTGGCGTAATGGAAATGCATACCCAATATTGCCATCTGAGGTTTTAGAAACCCTAAACTAATGAAGACCAGACCCAAATGAAAAAAATCCCAATAGAAAATCATTGGATAACAAAACCCTAGATCTAAAATTAATATGGGACAATAGAAAACCAAGAAATAATGAAATTAGGAGGAAGAGGGAGGAGAAAGGAGAAGGAATCTCACCTTTCCACCTAGAAATCTCATTGTATTCTATTATATATACACACATAGAGAAAAGGGAATGTCTTAGAAATTCTTGGAGAGTATCCTAATGTCTTTAAGAACCCAAGAAATATAATTTTTTGGAAGAAGACTACTAATTGAATAATTTTTGGATGAAACAATTTACCTTTTCAATTCTGGACGTTTTGAGGAAACCTGAGAAATTTCGCCCTACTATGTGATGAAAATGACCTCAAAAAAGGTAAAAATGGTAATGGGGGTGAGGATAGTTATGTATTATTAGAATGAGAGGTTTAATCACTGAAAAATATTAAAATAAGAAAAGGTTATAAAATAAACAAATTATTTTTTTAAACCTGGAAATGGACCCATGGCCTGGACCAATGCCTAAATAAGTAACCCAAATTCACCATACTTGTGAATTTATAATATGTACAAAAGGATATGGTAGTTTTAATATGTCACTGGAGGAAAATTCAGAAGTGTAATGAATAAAATATTTTGAAAAATTAAGGAGTTATAAAAGAAAAAAATTTGGTTTTTAAATTTGGAAATGGGCTCACGGTTGGCCCAAATCATGAAATAACCACCCTTTCTCCCAAAACTCTTAAACAAGTAATGGGGAAAAAATAAGGGTGATTGGACATATATGGTTGTTAATAAATAAAAATTAATATCACACAACACCCAAGAAAAGTATTGTTATTTTCAATGAATCGGATCAAAACCATGACATGAAAATAAAAAAAATCAGGTGTGACAATTCTCCCCACCATTAAAGATTTCCTCCCTCAGAAAGACAAAATGATTCTCATCTGACAGAAAAACACCTAAGGATTACTTATCAACATAAAAAAACACCAACTCTAAGGAAATTTCATTCACTGACAATGTAACTTAATACTCTTTCCCAAATAAAATACCAACTCATAACCACTTTCAGAGGATCAATGGAAAGATCAACCCACCACCTCCACAACCAAGCCACGAACTAGATTTCTAGGCCTTCTCCAAATAAACCCAACGATCTCCCAAACCACAGTTCAATCAAAAAATCCAATGACTTGGGATGGAGGCTAGAATGGGCTCCCCGCAATTAAATTACAACTACCATATGATAAAATCTAAAGGAAAGATCTTCAGGACCCACAATGAATCTCCCCACCATTAGAGAACAACTAGAAATGAACAAAAAAAAGAATTCAAAATGAACTAGAATTGGGAAAAACCTTTACAAGACCACCAAAAATCTCCCAAAACAACCTATAAACCCCTGTTAATTAGGTTACAAAATGAACATCTAAACCACCCACTCCCAAACAGAGGGGAAAAGAACTGGGCCAACACATTCGACACGAATCCAAACTCCCACCACTCAAGGAGGGGAGGGAATGGGAACCAATAATTAGGCCACTGAAACCACAAAAAAGGAACTACCCAATAATATCCACATATGAATAGGTAATACCAAGACCACACCTGATTTCCACAAGCGATACACACAGGGACATTGATTGAAAACCCTCATCCATGAAGGCATAACCATAGACACTATGTGAGGGGTAAGTCCACCATGCTTTTTGCGACAAAGGGAAATTCAAAGCAATGAGAAAAAAAGATATATACATATAAACAAACATACCATAATGGTGGAGGTAGGATCCCGGTCAAGCTCCCCACACCTCTAGATATTTCTTGACTACGTGAAAAGCTTCACTCCGAGGCCTATGGCTGAAGCCCTGATTCTTTAAGCAACTACTGCACCACAATCAGATGCTAAGGATCACACCACTAAAAAAACTCACTTTCTCAAAAAAACACCTTAATATAAATTGGAAATCATAGATACATATCAAAATTATGTCTCACTCTGAATGAGGAGTATAATAGAAATGAAATACAGTGAAACACATCAACATCACCGAACATAACTGCTATGTACAAAATAATTATCACAACCTGGAAGCACTTTAAATTGATCCTAAAAATCACTCTATTCCAACAAATGGGTTGAGTCATCATCATAAGAAGTGGATTTAACATTTTAAATGAATCCTTAGGTTGATCAACAGGAAATATTTCCAACAGATAACTATCTATGGCCACATAGAAACATCCAACACATCTTTTGAAAACCAATGAATATTACTAAAAAAATGAGCCACCAAAAATATATCATCTCATGATACAAAAAGAGTATGGATTCTAGATCACAATTAATATTACTGAATAAACAACCCTTCTAAGACATAGAAAAAACTATCCACATAACCATTGGTTTATAAACAAAGGCTATAATATTTTAGCTCTAAACACTTTTAAAAAACAAACTAATTTGGTGGGTTTCCACATTCACCTATGGTGTTCCATCAAGTCTCACCCACATTCACATTTCCATGCCACCCAAGAACACAACCACCATCCAATATAGGCCATCTTTCCAAATATCATTTAAACCATTCATTTGAGAACCCATGAAAAACCCAAAGGCTAAAACAAAACAACATCCTTCCAAAAAATCATATACCTTCCAAAGGAACACTAACCACCAAGTCAAAAACCCTTTTCAAATTTCACAAAACAAACCACACTTCATCAAGAAAAATTTTCTGAAAAATGTTCCCTTATTCATTTATAATAACTTTTAAAACAACCCAGATAATCCAAATATCCACTTCCCATTTTCAAAAATTCATCTAGGTATCTTTTCATAATCTGATGGCCATTGAGACAAATACACTTTCTTGGAAAACACCAACTTCTCAAAACCAATTTCCAAAAATAATTTATCAAATTCAAACATTTTTCAACATCCCAAAACACCCCATTTAAAACAAATATTCATAATTAACTTAAAATGATTCACACATTCAAAACATTTTATTCCAACAAACCACAAGTTTTGATTATGGATAATATAATCCCATTAAATAATTTCAACTTCCTCCTAATTGTTTTCCCAAAAACAAACCCTTCCAAAATCATTGTTATATTAAATTTTTTAAAAACCCTTTTTCCACTTTTCAAAATCCAATACTTCATTTAAAACCCATTTCCACAATTATCACACAAGGATGTTCAAAAGAAAAATTCAAAAATCATGAAAGGTCCAAGAGACCCAAAAAATGGAACTAGTGTCGGTGGGTGACTTGACCATATGGTTAGTAGCCATATGTCAAACACAACAACAACATAAAGAGACTTATTAGTACCATTACTTAGCTCTATATGTCCTTCCAGGACCTCCGAGCTCACAGAGTCCATTATTCAGACTCCCCTTTTCATATCCCAACACCAATAGTCAACAAGAACAAAGGACACTAAAAACCCCGACTTCATGTGGAATCCTGAAGATCAGAACGAGCAAGAGTTCATGACGCTCTTCGCACACATTCTCCTAAAGTCCCTAAAATAATACTCTATCTACCTTGACATACCCCAAAGAATAAGGGATCTCTAAAATAAAGGTAGTCTAAGAGACAGCCTCTTTTGATACAATTTTGTCATGAACCAACCTGAGTTGACCCTGAACCGGTCACCTAGGCCATCCGCAATAAGTCCCCAGAGGAATTCCCGATCATCTTGTGATAGTGAAAAGCACCAAGGGAATCAATATATTATACAAGGGAATGATTTCACACATATATAAATAATCAAACCAATAGTATAAATAAATGTACAACCCAAGATACATTTACATAAAAATTGAACTGAACATTATTTGTACAAGAAATTTAATGCATAACTAAACCAACAACTGAACTTACCAATCTTGATAAACAAATATCTCTATGTGACCCCTATGGTCACTCTCCAATATAAGGATCACATGTCACCCAAGGCAATCAAACTCAAGCTGAAACCTGCACAAGGGATAAAAACAGAAGAAGACTATAGGCGTGAGTATTAAAACACAGTAGGTTAGCCAAATATTCTATTCCCAATGCATATCTTTTAAAATAAAAGAAACTTCAATTTCAAGTTTTAAATACAAGATATAAATTTATGTTTTACAAATGAGTTCTCATGATATAAAAAATTTACCAGACAAAAACTTACATGTTTTATAAACAAGAATTCTAGTATCAAATTCCAAAGAGGTGCAACATAAAAATGAAAATAGTTTCCAAGAGGTATTCTTTAAAGAATGTAAACATTTATGTAAATCACACACACTACTGAATTTATGGACAAAACTCATTCTATTCTGACAATGATCACAAGTTATAGGAACTCCCTTAGGCACTAGTTAGTTGTGAGCCACAGATACTTCATTTCTCAGTGAAAGTTACCATAATAAATATCTATTCTTGTGCACATAATCCACTAGTAGGAAGCATACCCACAACCCAGTGGTCCTAAAAAAAATCATAGTTTAGTTAGTGTTTTCTTCGGCAAACATGCTATGTGAAATAGAGGTCATACCCCACGGGATCACTAGCATACTAGTACACGTCCGCCCACCTAGATACCCGGGTTTTCCCTTTTTGTGCTCAAACAAGTTTCACATCTATAAAATACCATTTTATCATGAATATTAAATTTACAAATCATACACACATAAAAAATACAACACACATGTCTCATATTTCAATCACTGAGCAATAAAACACCTAAACTTTCATAAAAAAATTTCATGAAGTATAACAAGGCCTTGCACATAAAATCCTTTCCAAAATGATCTTTTAAGGAAAAAAACCCATAAATAAAATATCAAAACAGATTTGGAACCCATAAAATAAATTAATAAATCAAGTTCATGAACCCTAAAATTGCCCCAAAATATAGAACATGAAATACACATGGAAACCACTTTTTGAAGAAAAACAAATGTCAAAAGGTCCATTAAGCCTTTCTCAAAACTAACATTTGAAAAACATATGAATTTAAATTTTATTAAAGAGGTATATAAACACCATTTAAAGAAATAAAAAGCTTTCATAAATCCCTTAAAACACTCAGATTACATATTAAAACACAAACATTTTCATAAGGATGTGAAACGGGCCATTTTCCGGCAACTCAGGCCAAAACATTGTGTAAACCAAAACCCATTTGTTAGTAAAACCAAATACAAATTGGAAAGACATAGAAGGACCAAAAATACCATTTTTTATAATTTTAATGAATTTATAAATCCAAAAAATAATTTTTAAATCAAACTTAACACATAAAATCAAACCAGGCAATTTACCAAACACATGGCATGCCCTTTTAAACAAAACTATATATTTTAAGCACTTGAAAAAGAATAAAAACACCAATTGCATGAAATATTTTATACAAGCTGTCATATCATATTCAAAATACTAGAAAACAGGTTATAAACCGCACAAAATAGTTGTGAAAGTTAGTGTAACATTTAAACAAACATTTGGTGTGAACTTTTATGACAAAACAACACTACCTTTCACAAAACAAGTATTAAACAACCATTTTTTACAGTAAGAGAACTATAAAATGGATGAATAATAATAATAAACATATATATAAGATGAAAAAAAAATTATGAAACATAAATGACAAAGGCATGTGTAAGGGATATCCTACCTCAAATCCTTGGCGTAATGGAAACGCACACCCAATATCACCATCTGAGTGTTTACTAACCCTAAACCTATGAATACCAGCCCCAAAAGAACAAAACCCCAATAAAAAATCATGGTATAATATAACCCTATGTTTTACATGACTAAGGGAGTATATAAAAACTAAGAAATAATGAAAGGAGGAGGAAGAGGGAGGAGAAAGAAGAAGGGATCTCACCTTGCCACCTAGAAAACTCTTCATATTCTATTAGATCTACACCCATAGAGAAAATTTATTGTCTTGGAACTTTTTGGCGAGGATCCTATGGTCTGGATGAGCCAAGGAAAGAATATTTGTGGGAAAATTGTATGAATTGAATGATTTGTGGATGAAACAATTTACCTTATCAATTCTAGATGTTTTGAGAAAACCTTAGAACTTTCACCCTACTATGAGATGAAAATGAGATCCAAAGAGGTAAAATATTAATGGGGGTGATTATAGGTATGTAGTATTATAATGGGAGGTATAATCACCAAAAAATATTAAAAAATAAAAAATATATAAAAGAAACAAATTATTTTTTTAAAACTGGAAATGGGCCCATGGCTTAGCCCAATGCTAAATAAGTTACCCAAATTCACCATGCTTATGAATTTATAAGTGGTCCAAAAGGATATTTTAGTTTTAATATATCAGTCTATAACAAGTGATAAGTTGAATGAATGAAAAATGATGAAAAATTAAGGAGTTATAAAAGAAACAAATGTGGTTTTTAAATTTGGAAATGGGATCACGGTTGGCCCAAATCATGAAATAACCACCCTTTCACCAAAAAAACTTAAAAATCAATGAGGAACCAAAATTAGGGTGATTAGACGTTTATGTTATTTCAAAAATAAAAATTAATCTCACCCAACACCCAAGAAAAGGATTTTTATTTTCCATAAATTGGATCAAAACCATGACATGAAAAGAAAAAAAACTGGGTGTGGCATATAAACCTTGTTCACTCCTTGGGTACTTATTTGTTTTTATCTTTATCATGATGTTAGTTATTTAAAGTATGAGACCCCTAATATATCTGATCACTTTGTTGATGTTTGGGTTACAAGCCTTAGTTCCTCACTAGTGCATCTATATCGTCACATATGTATCTTTTTACATGTATGAAAATATATATACAATAGAACATTTATAGAGACATATTGTTTTAATCATTTTTATGTATAGTTATACAAGTATAATTTTAATAACCTGATACTTACATGTTTTTATTATTTATTGCACTAATTTAACTTTGATATACCCAAAAATTTCCTTATTTTATATCCACAAACTTGATTTCATTATATGTCATTGGTCGTGGCCTATTGATTTTATCTCACACACTCTTTGGGATATCATTTGGTACATAGAAATACCATATAGTTGTTGGATTGGGTTCTCGATTCATCTTACTTCTTGTTGTTTATTTGTATTTCAATTCCTAGACATAAGAGCGTATGAGTATATGAATGAGTGTGTGCTCAGGATGCTCACATAGATAGCCTTTGGTATTTTATTCTTTTTATCCAAATTAAATGTACCATTTTTTATTTATACTAATTTTTATATTATAGAATCACTTGGACATGCTTGATTGTACGATTTAGCATTGTCTAATATATTAGTTTTTTATTCTATTATATATTTGATATATTACACTTATTTGTTATTTATTATTCTCATGTTGTATTTTGATACCAATAAAGATCGTATAGTCTCCCCACCAAACCTCTATTATTCCCTCTCTACTAGTTAGTATCCTATAGTTTATAGGGAAGTGTTCTTGAGTGTATGTGGTGATAGGTCTATTTACTGATTATAGAGTGAGTATGGTCAGGACAATATAATTATCTTATATTTTACCTCCCTTATGGGTTGTATCCCAATCAAGAAATTCTCAAAGAATTATAATTTCCTTAAATGATATATTACCAATTTCATAGTCTCATAAAGGCATAAGACAACATTTCTCAGGAAGAACCCATTCTCCTCTTATAACATCAACAATTCAATTCACCTCCACTATAATCAAACTAGAGTGTCATATACCTTAAGAGCCCCATTTCATATACCAAAGGCTTCCATCCAATGATGAGCTTTAATATATATATATATATATATATATATATATATCCCATAGAGATACTATACCATTTAGTTATAGATAAATATAATCAAAGAAGAAGTAATAACATCCAATCATCACAATATAATAATAGTAATAATTTGACATCACATCTAAATGTTATCCAACATTAAATATAAACACATTTTATAACAACATATACTATTGTACATATTATACATGTCATACTATGTATGAAACACCCTACATGGGTAGATAATATACAATTAATCCCAAAATAAAAAAACACAAGGTAACATCCATATCATGTATCAACTCCCAGACTAGACCTATCTTTAACACCCATTAAGAATAAATGGCTCATCTATTCAAAGATACATTCCATTTACCTTATCTATTTCATGAACCATAATGTCATCTCGGGTACCAAGGTTCCAAATCAGATTGTGATTATAACTCAATGGTCCACTACTAATAGAATCCCAAATAAATTGACTAAATATTGGTGCATTCTCATTATGAAAATATTGCAAAATAAAAAGATATAAACAAACTTCATGTCACCTCCAGAAGTTATATATCCAAACCATGTGTGACTATACCTACTTCATATAATATAGAAATGGGACAACATACCCTCAGTATAAATATAAATGTCAGGGATAAATATTGTATCACTCCTCATGTACCTATAATGGTGTAAATTTTATCACATTCATATACTTTCAAAGAATATTATAACACCATCACATCCGATCTTGAAGAACAGTCCACCACATAATTGATATTAGAGTAAAATTAAATCAAATTACAGTGATTAGGGAATCACCGGTTTCATGTTGATGATACATTATCATTCCCATACATGGGTGGTGTATATACCACCATTTCATAGTTTTAGTGAATGAGAAACCAATAAAACAACTCATCTAGGTGGATGATATACCATCATCTCAAGTATCGATGTTGATAATTCACCACTAAGATGACATCTTTAGGTGGTTAATGCACCATAAAAACTATCCTCCGGTAGAGTGATTTACCATCTATATCACATCTCTCATGCATGATAAAGCACCAGTATCAAGTATTAGGTGTATATTAGATCATTAGAATATTTCCATAAGTAGAAAAGGTTCCATCAAGATAAGTTATATTAGTGGAATATTATTTACTCGTATCAAATCCTAGGTTGTTAATATATCATTAATGCCAACCTCACATGGTGAATGCTGAATTTCCTCCTTAAGTAGCCCATATATATGATATAACACCAGTTTATTAAGGGTATATGGTGCTACACCAAGTTACAATATGGTTGTGATTAACGTACCCCCAGCCAGTAACTCAATTTAATGAAAGATCCACATGAAACTAATTCATTTGAATAATCTATCAAAATTTTTATAGATTATGTGATTAATATATATCACATTATATTAAATGAATTTTAATTATACAACATAAGATTAAAAATATATTACAAGTCCATGATAAATCACATTTTAAATAATTTAAGTGAATGATATATCATGTAATTAAAGTAAGGGTTTATGCTATCAAGTCCATTTACTATTACAAAGCTCTAATCCCAGGCCAACTAAAATCTATAATATCTCAGACACAATAAAAATACCATATAGGAACACATTTCTAAAATACAAGAGGATCCTAGGGTTTTATATAAATAATAGGAAATCATATGAATTCCAAAGTCATGGTTTGATAATGATTTCCATAAGGGAATTGTTTATTAGCCACCAGTTGGGTTGATGCACACCACACATGATCCACTCATGGACTAATGGGTTTTAATCATGATGTAAAGTTTCATGTAAAATCAATTTAATTTAATTTATTTCATATTCAATATAGACACAATTATATAATATAATTAGATATTTAAAATCCAAGTAAAAACTATTAAGAAAAAATTGACCACTAAACAGGGACTTGTTGGGTCCTTCTCATCAAGTACTAACCTCTATGTTATGCCCAAATGGACCAAATTGGTAAATTTATAAAATGTACTTTAATTAGTTAAAATTGTTTATTCATAGTGAAATATTGATGAAATTAAAAAATATACGTAAGAGGAGTCATATCCTTACCACAACTGACCTCCTGCAATAAATTGGACTCAGATTCATGCTCAGATGAATATTATCCACTAATAAAGAAGAATAACTAAGAAGTCAAAATTGGGAAGGTATTGAATATTCACTGAAATTAGGTTGAATTATATGATATGATTTCATAAATCATACCCTATGATATTAATTTGATGTATATCATAGTTTCTGATGGGAATTTATTATAAAAGTTTCATGATATGATATAAGAACCTATATCATATACTATGATCATATTTTGGTACACACCACATGTGATGCAAGTATTTAGATAATTATTCCAAAATATTTTTTTCTTTTATTATTCCATTTTTAATGGATTAAAATATTTTTAATAGTTAATTGAACATGTTAAATTCATTCATCAATAGGGTATAAATTAAGGGTGGCATTTGATGAACCTAAAACTCCCAATGAATTTTTCATTAATTGAGGACCATTAGGGAGGCATATAAATGGGATGTGACCACACATAATTTTTGTGTGGCCAAGAGTGATATGGTGATTTTAATATTTATTTTCATAAAATTATTTCTATATCTCCATTAAACCTTGAAATTTTAGTCACCACTTCTCTATGAATGTGCTAGCACCCCTTCGATGATTGATAATCCTCCAGTTTCAAATTGGGATTCATCTATCGGTGTAATCCCTCAGATGAAGTAGTATTTTGTTCTATTACATTAGTGATCTACATGAAACATTCTACATCAATAAAAAAAATGATTGAGGTGACTATTATAGAAGTCCAGATACATTGTTTTTTATTTAAATATGAATGTTTGATTCTTCAAGACAAATCAAGAATATATATGGGTTGTTTCTGCTAATTGTGATCATAGGATGATCGAACAAAACCCATTAATGGTATCATATCATAGATTTTTAAGGGATAAATTTGTTTACATGATTGTTATTTTGAATGAATTTATATCATTATTCCTTTTGTAATTGTATCAAGTAATATAATAGGATAAAATCATTTTATTTTCAATAGACATAATGTACACATAAAATATATCATAAAGTATGATATATGGGAAAATATGGATTTACAAAATTTCATATCATATTTTATAGGATATAATAAATTTTACATCATTTCTAGGCTTCTAAACAATGAGTATTGTAGTACAAATATGATATAGTCTCTATCATAAAATATAATACAGGTTTTTATATTCTTCCTATCAAAGCTATGATTTAAGTAATATTTTATATTTTAATTCCATATCATTAAAAGATGACTTTTATACTAAAATGACCTAACTTGTTTTAGTCGTATTTTATGACTCATAATATTTTTAGTAATGATAAAATACAACACCCCTAATTTTTGTACAAAATATTTCGATTATATTTGTTATAAATTACAAATTATTTACAAATTATAAATTTTATCCCTAATAAATTTATTTTACGATGTAATAATTAAATATGAAAAGTTTATATTTTTTTCTCATGTTTTTGATTATAAATTAATTTTTTATTTATTTATAATTTTTTTTTAAATATTCAGGTTTTGTTAATTTTTTTAAAAAATATGAATATTTTATTCTTATATTAATATGATAAATTGCTTCTATGAATTATATCCTCGCATATTTTTGTTAAGTGTGTCTCCATAAGATCTATCTTTCAATGTACCTTTATATCGATTTATTTTTAGAGCTTTAAGCTTGGGAATAGATATTGAATATGGTGTGTACATATTAGGTGTTAGATATATTATTAATTTAATTCACATTTGAGTAAATTATCATTGGGTAGACTGAATTTGGATTGGACTTCCCACAATCCTAATGTCTTATGCCATATTCTAGAAATGTGGGGGTTGGTTATTTGTAGCACTAGGATTACTCGTGTGGAGAATGTAAATTTTAAATAACAATATGACTTAAAATTAAATTTCAATGCACCATAATCATGTTATGAATTAAAATATGTATGAATCTAATTTACTAGTAATTTATGTGAATTAAACAAACTTATAAGTATTTTAAAGAATTAAAAATTATTATTTTGTGAACAAATTAATTTGGTGGATGGAATAATGATTCCAAAACCAAATACTTGGAATAATTCATAAAGAATTTTAAAAAACATGAGAAAGTAAAGATTAAATAAGATGTAGTAGTTTTTAATTTAATATGAATTTGAATTTTATTAAATTAGTGTTACATTTAAAATTAAATCCCCTAAAATACTAAATTTGATATTCCTTCCAAATCAACACTTATGGATACCTCGATCACCAGACTAGGTTAGACATAAAAAATATGTGCTAGCATAGATTATATTTTTTAATGTAATAAAGTGATAGATGACATTGTAAAATATTTGGGTAGTTAATTCCAATCTAGGTTACCCAGGGATGGTCCTTTTATACCATTTTCTAGTTTTTTTTTCTTGGGGTAACACTTACATGGGAAAACCGTGGGAAGGATACAAAAGGAATTAGTCTGGGTTTATCAATAGAGATAGATTGGGTAAATTTTTTCCTTATTAACTATATAAGAATAATAACTATTATAATTATGATAATTCCATACCATGATATCCATTACATATTTATATACTCAAACTAATATAAGTCATTATGAAATATGGATCTTTGTTCACTAAATAGAAGTGATGTTTTGGGGTTATCATTCTTAGTTGGGGAATATTTATTAAATGTAAGCGATGAAGAGATTTAGAACAACATATTCACACCCTAATATGTATTTATTATAGATTATGGAATAATTCATAATAATCATGTTGAGAAAACTAATAGGTAGGGCTGATAAAACCATTATATATTTTTATATAGGTTTGTGTTTTTTCACAAGGAGATACATTGTTAATGTATTAGTGTCAATGTTATAGAGATTATTTTCCCCACCTTTAATTCATGTGTATTATTTATTAGGTGTGTGTCGTATATTTTTTGTAACAGTCACATATATAGAGATATAAGTGAATTAATAGATATTAAAGTAGGCTTTCATGGTACAAATAGAGCAAGAGTTTCTATATTATAAATAATCACTTATGATTTGACATTACCAAGTTGATTAATATTTGTAGAGGAGAACTATAATTATGTCCCATTGAAAAATAAAGACTTGATTTTTGTATCTTTTTGGGACAAGAATGGATATTTTTCCTTATTAAGAACAACATTTGATCTATATATAAGAATGAAATTTTTTATGGAATTTGGAAGCTAATAAATTGTCTATAAATTTTAAATATGGATGATATTATTTATAACATTTTACATATTAAATCTAGGATTTATTTTAATCCCCTAAATTTTCCATTCTCACATTGGTAATATAAATGAGAAATGCATTCAAAGACTCAATAAATATGTATTTTGGAACTTTTTAGATTGAGAATATTTTGATAATTTTTTATCTTTCTTGTCATGAAATTTTACCAAATCAATTTTAAATAGAAAATGTTAATTTTTTTGTATAATATTGGATCTCATACATAGTGACATATGAAGAACAATAAGAAAACAAGAGAGTGGTGGTTTTATTTACTTTTTTACCTTTAATAAAGACTTTATTTGGTATAGTTATCTGTTTCTAATGAAACATAAATATGAAACAATTTCAAAGTTAAATGAGATTAGAACAAAATACAAAATAAACATGGAAAATTTATTATGATTCTATAATCAAATCATCATAGTGAATAATAAAAAGAATAACCATAACTTTTTAGATATTTTTAACCAATAATAAGCCTATGTGGCATTATTATTATATTTTTTGGTTATTCTCTAGAGACTGCTACACTCCTACACAACTATATTCCATATAAAGTGATCATATACACACCATGTGAGATATGGTATAAGAAAAAAAAACTTTTATGTCGATTTAGGGATATGAAGAACACATATAATGATTGACTTTAGATAAAAATATACCCAATAATGAAAAATGATTAATTATTAGTTATCCTAAGGAAAAAAGTGGATATTATTTCTACAAACCTAGTGAACCTAATGTATTTATGGTCTGACATGTTTATTTCATTGAGAAGGAACATATATTTTGAGGTATCTGTGAGAGGAATTTTGAACATGGAGAATTTCAAAACCAATAAACAAAATTGTTTCAAGAGGTATAGGTTAAATAGTTTCCACAAATAGTTAAGCATGATAAACTAACTAAAGTTATCAAAGATCCTAAAATATCTGGTAGAACATTTCAACAGCCCATGAGATATGGATTTACCATAGTGAAGTATAAAGAGGTTAAGATTATAGGATATGAACCAATTACCTTCTAGGAAGTTATCAATATATATGATTTCAATAAATTGTTAAAATTAATGGAATATGAACTGGAATCCATATGAACAAACCATGTTTGGAAAATTGTTGGTACACCTAAATTTGTGAAATTTAAGTGATACAAGTGGGTTTCCCATAAGAAAAATAAAATTTATATTAGATTATATTCCTATAAATCATGTTTGGTTTCCAAAGGTTACAATATAATTAATATTATTGACTATAAATAAAAATTTTCAATAGTTGTGATGATAAATTCCATTAAAATATTACTTTACAAATAAGAATATTTTTTTATGATATATATCAAATGGATGTCAACATAACTTTACCTAATCAGAATCTATTTGATGTTTTGTATATGACACAACTCAATGGTTTTAAGGTTTCCAATTATTCTTCTAGGGTATGCCATCTGTAATCACCCATTTATGGATTGAATCAAGAATATTGGAGTAGGAATGTCTAATTTGTTAATATAATCAATGATTTTAGTTTCATAAAAATCATGAATTATTCTTGTGTATATAAAATGATTAGTGGAATTATAATAGTATTTCGTATAATATATATACATGAAAAAGTACTTATTTCAAATGACATCATGAGACTTCAGTATGTGAATATATGATTACATTAGTGATTCTCAATGAAAGGAATGACTAAAGCTACCTTCCAATTTGGTATGAAGATCTATAGAGGTAGATCTAAGAGGTTTCTTAAACTGATTCAAAATAAATGTATTGGTAATTTTCTAAACTAATTTATCATGGTGAAATAAAAGTGGGGATCATTTCTAGTATTTCATGCCACACTTCATGGGAGGATTTAGGATCACTCTAAATAGTTTGAAATGATATATAAGATTATTTATGGATACAATGTAATATCTATCATGTATTCCATATTGTGGACTCATTCTAATGCCTCCTAGGATTTGAGGATTATCGATAGATACCAATATTATCCTAGAGAGAGGCACTATATTGCTTTGAATAAAATTATTACCTATATAAGAAGGATAAAAATATGTTTGTTTTCATTGGAAGAGAGAATGAGTTATATATAAATGGCTATAAATTCATGTTCCTAATGTAATAGAGATGATATGAAATCAGATTATGGTTTTTTATTTTTCCTAAAAAGTGGATCTATTAGTTAAGAGAGTCCCAAGAAATACAATGTAACAAACTCGACAATAGGGGTAGAGTAAATCATAGAATCATATGTTGTGAGGAAAGATATTTTAATAAATAATTTCATTACTAGACATGGTGTAGTTCCTAGCATCAAAGGAAAAAATAAATTTGTATATGATCATAATAGAGCTATTTCAAGGGATAAAGAACCCTAGTCTCAATATAGGACAAAGAAAATATTTCAAAAATAATACTCCTTATGGGAGATCATTAAAAGGGTAATGTTTAGATCTATAAGGTGGAAATATATAATAATATAGCAATTTTATTTATGAAACCATTATTACACATATAACTTGAATGTTACGTAGAATATATGGGTGTTAAGAAGGAGAATGATTAGTTTAAATGATTATAAATATATCATTATTTTATTATAACAGAAATGAAAATTTATCATTCATTCATGTGTGCTACAATTTAATTTATATTAATGGTTTAATGATGATATCCATTCAATGTATGACATTTAGTTTTCCCTATTCTATGATTATCATGGAGTAAAATGGGTTGTGAATATATATTATGTAATTACAAAATATATATGTATACTAATTAGAAAGTTTTTTATATAATATTTGAATAATATATTCAATAGGTTATAAGTATATACTTCTTACTTAGACTAACTCACAAAAGTATATTTCATGGAATGTGAAATAGTTATCGATATAATTATTTGTTTTTTCATCAATACTTCTTACCTGAGATTAGTGATACACCTGACATTTGAACCTTCATAATTTGATACCTTACACACACCAGTAAAAGGGGAATTATACAATTATGATGTGGTTGGGTTTGTTAATGATCAATTCATTGGTTAGAGAAAAAATAAGATGGTGTTTTATCACTTGTATAATGAGTAGAAATATCTAGAACATTATATAACTAGATCGGGGAAATGTGTGGAAATGATTATTTGAGTAACATATGATGTGTATATCCACTTATATGAGAAAATTTTAATATAATCATACATTCAGTGAATGACTTGTGATGTATTCATTGACTTGGAAAGTCTATTTTAGAGAATCCAGAAAAGACATGTGGTGCTATACTAGGTATACATTGTTTCATGTATAGTATCCAACAAATATCATGGAAAATGGACTATATAAGTTTATATATAAATTATATGAAATATATTTTGGTTTAAATGTTCATATAGATATATCAGTATGTTTGATGAAGATCACATCAGTCCCCTTTTTAGATTGACTATCTCTGATGTTTTTCAAGTGGATAGTCCTTTCTGACACCAATGAAATTATAATTTATATGTTTATTCAATTATAATAGTTCTCATAAGTTAAAGTAGTTTGGACCTTAGATAAAAAGTAATTTTTTTACAATGTTTTTTCTTCCAAAATGAAGACAGTTTAATGAAACCATATCCAAAAGGTGTTGTGGGTGGATTCACAAAGTGTTGTCATGTTTTTCAATCAAGACCTTTTGGATTTAATTGAAAGTTGGTAATTATTATATATAAACTTAAATTAGGAAAAATAATGGGATAATTTTTCTTAAATCATACCCAACTATATTCAAGAAATGAATATCATTGTCTATGATGAATATATATCATAAAATCATTTTTAGATATGGTGTTAGCCTATATCAAATTAGAAAATTTTATTTTGATAAAAATTTCATGTGATTCATTAATTAGATTGATTTTAATTTGTAGTTTCCATACAATATTAATCCCTAATGAATGAATCAAAATATTCTCAAAAATCCAGTAAACAAGTTCAATACATTCATCAAAGAAGAATAAATCAAGGTTAGAACATGATGATACCTAAGACTCCCAACAAGTTTTTCATTCATGGAGGACCAATGAAGAGACCTATGAAATTGATAGGATCCCTCATGTTGGTGTGTGATCATGAGTTTAGTTGTGATTTTTATTATATGTTTTGTTTAAAGAACCATATAGCTCTATCCAAGCTCAAAACAACATTCATCAATTCTTTTTGAAGAAACTAGCACCCCATTACTGTTTGAAACTCCTCAAATCGTGAATTTGAATACATAAAACCAGTATAATACATCATAGGTTAGAGGATATTATTCAAATACATTGGTGGTATACATTAGTCATTATACTTTGATATGAAAAGTATAGAGTCTACCATTTCAACACTCCAGGTACATTGTTCTTCGTTTAAATATGTATGTCTAATTATTGAAGATAAATCTAGAAAATATGTGTCTTTTTATACAATATATAGTCGTAGGATGATCCCAAAAAATTCACAAGAAGGGACACCATCTATTTTGTATGAAATTATAACAATTTTTTTATAAGAATAAAATAGTACTTAATTTAATGTTTGAAGACCCTCCATGTGCCCAGTTGGAACAAAATGTCCATGCACTATGCATTTTTATAGGGGCACCAACCACCAAATGTCCCTTATAAAATTAGTCCCCCACCTAGGGCCCCACAAAGTAACTGAAATTTGATAACTTGGTGCTTTATGGTGCCTATTTGATAATGAAAAACACCTAGGCTAGGTCCAAATTCATAAAATCATCTCCTAATCCCCCACCAACACCTCTATCACCCAAAATCAACTCAAATACACTATTGTTTGTGAAATATAAACTGTAATAATTCCTGATATGAAAAAAATTTGTTACAACCTCCCTCCATGTAATAGATAATCCTATATCTACACCATTGTGCATCACTGATCCTTATAGTGGGAAATCATCATCCACTGGACCCGTATATCAAACTCCCACTCCCACGCCTCTTATAGAATATGATCATGTTTCCAATGTACTCATACCAATGGAACTAATTTCATGTGTAGATTGTTCGTTCTCTAATCCACTGTCTGAATTATTCACCCCTTATATGGTGATTCTGACTTTAACCCAATCTCATTATCCTTGATCACATGAGATGGATCAGGATGGTATCTTATAATCTAAGACATATTGAATACATTAATCATGTAACTGTATCTCTAAGGAATAACTAACTTCAATTCCACTATATTGATCAAAATTACAGTTTCAAACTACCCCACAGACCTAACCACCACCATCACCTACCAATGAATATTCATTTTTCCTAATATAAGAAACACTCACAAAAATACCAAATGAACCAACATAAACTCAAGAGGATAATATAGTCAATTGTAATGTGATATCTTCTAGCTCTGAGAGATCAAAAAATGCTACATGATTGATAATATTTACTTTAATTTCTATTTAATGAGACATATCTTCACGGTCACTAACTCCCTGGTATCTATCCAACCCAATTGAAGTCATCATGGTCTTCTATATAAGGTCTCAAAACACACCATTTGAATCGATGCATCATAAATATTATTGATAAAAAACTATATGAGTTATAAATATTTATCCCAAGAACATTCTAAATAAAGGATATATACCCATATCATATCCTCTAACACCATGATGGTATGCTCAAAAATACCATCAGTCTAAAAATGGTATATAATTCTCATATATACCTATGTATCAAGATCTATTTACATCCCATGAAAGAATAATTATATAAGAAAGAAATTACAACTAGAATGTATTCTCTTATGGATCCTACATATATGCATAATATCTTAGATAAATATCCATCCCAAATCATTGGTAGAATAGTTCTCCTAGATCATTAATAAATTTTTTATCGTGTTAAAATGATCCAATATAACCCATATCACATCACTACCATGAGATATCTTTGGAAATACAATCACAAATTACATCATAACATCATCCCACATCCACTTGTTAATGGACGATGACTGATGAATATTGGTGGGTGATTGGTTCCTAGCCATCACTTAGAGATTTGAAAAGCATCAGGAAAAAACCAAAATTTTTATTTCTTTATCCCAATTCAATAACACTACATCTAAATTTAATGATACATCCTGGTAAAACCCAAGTGACTATCTCACCTCAAGGAATTTGAATACCATATCAAATAACTACTCATACTTATAGGAACTTCCACATAGGTGCACACAAAAAGAGCCTCATTGTATCCAGCATATAATCATGTGGTGGTTCCCCACCATATACATTTTCCTTCATCACTGTGAATTAGAAGTTATATATATGACCCAATTTCACCCTATAAAATAGTGATTATTTCAATGAAAATGTGTTTAATGTCACTCTTCCATGAAACTATTGAACATCAAGGTTTATATTAGAGAAGATAATCATTATCTACTAATTTATACTAGCTATCAGAACTGCAAACTCCTTAGTCTTCTTGGTAAATTAGAAATAGTGATACCATTTTTAATGTCATATTTTAACTCAAAATAAATATATTGTAGGTATCTAACTCATATTCCCAGTCCAATATTTATGTCATTCTATGGAATGATATACCTAAATCTCTTGTAGTCAGTGTACACTACAAATTTCTAATAAAACAGATAGTAAATATATCACAAATACACATTAACTACTGATTTTATACCATTATCATGTGATGGGTAGTTTCACTCATACATCCATGGCTTCCTGAACCCATAATTTACTACTCTCCCATTCTGCATCATAACTTCCCCAAACATTAATTTTGAAGAATCTTAATAAAATATATACTCTACCAAACATAGTTATTTTTAATGGTGTTGAATATGTTAATATCCCTTTTAGATGCTAAAATAACCTCTCATAATCAATAGACCATAGGAGCTCCATCCCATTACAGTTCTAGTCCATCATCAATGCTTCTAAATATGATAATTCATGAATAAATATCCAGTAGTAAGATACATAAACCAGAAAAAATGAATCTCAAAAACATTCTTGGGATAATCTTATGAAATCATATCCTTGACCATTTATAGGTCCATTGATACACATAACTATTATATAACATTCCTCGAGAAGAAAACCTCAATAAACTAGAGATAAAATTTTTAAGTATCGACTTACAGATGAAGCTCCCATAATGTACTCAAAAAATCTCCAAATGGTGAGTGAAAACCTCCCTCAACTAGAAGTTCGCCAAAATATATATAATGAACACAACCAAAAAGAATCTAATTAAGGATGGAAAACCATATTTATCATTGATAAAAATTGCACAAGCACATTAATCATCCATAAATGGATATAATTATACTCATATAGGGCATTCCAATTTTTAAATTTATTATAAGAAATATCATAATGCCTCACTCTCAACAAGTGGCAGCCATTCCTCATATGAATCTTAGTGAACTACCTTTCTCCTATTATAAATTTGAATAGGTCATCAATTTGCGGAAGGGGATGCTAGTTTTTAACCATTAGCTTGGTCATACTTTGATAATCTATATAGTACTGTAGTGATCTATTGTCATTTTTATATAGCAATACATGAACACCCAAATGGGATGTAATTGGGAGAATAAATCCCTTAAACTATAAATCCAGAATATAAGCCTTCATATCTCATATATCTATTAGATAAATCTAATAAAGTAGAATGAATATGGGATCCATTTTTGGATAAAATTGATCATGATATTGATCTCACACTCAAATGGAAACCTAATAAATATCCATGAATCATTTCATGGAATAGGTAAATTATAGTAGGAATTACTACCTCACACATATCCTCATATATTAATGAATAACTATCCAATCATTCTATAATGACCCCCAATGGTTGATTGAAAAATATTTAAAATTTTCCCTATAAATCATACTAATAATCATATATATAACATTTAACCTCTATATATGTTAAAGATACCCATTAGTGATAATAGAAAATGTGAGCTTGATAATTAGTTGTCGAATCTATCCAAGGGATCAAATCAAAACTATGAATATCTAAAATGAACAATTCGTAATGAATTTGATTCCTACTAATAATGATGGAAGAAAAAGGATGCATCAAGAGGCCCTATAATATGACTCATATGGGAAAATCAATAGAAAAAATCCATTTAGAAATTTCATTTGAAATCACATATCACTGAAGAAATTTAGGAATATAATGTTGTGCATGAGCACGTATCAAATAAAGTAGAAAATAGGGTTTATTACATAATAATAATATAAGGACCCAAATATATTACATAAATAATACTTAATTTATTCAAGAAAAAACTTCCTTTTACATTGAATATATTTTCATGTTTAGAGATTTAGAGAATTGGGACTGAACACATTCATGACATTACACATTGTTATTGAGTTGATACCATAAAAACAGTTTCCATTTTTTTTCAAAATTTAAAACATTAAAACATAAAACATGATTCCTTTACAATTCTTAAAAATTTAACATGTATTCCTTCTCTGTATTACATATCCATTAACCTATTAAAATCATTTAAAAGATTTTGATGAGCACAAAAAGCTCAGTAAGGGATATAAAAAAACACATTAGTCCAAGAATACTTGTAACATATGAAATCATTTTCAAAAGACATACTTTTCAGCTATATATACATACTTACTTTGTAAAACATGTGATTTCCACAATACATAAGAATATAATTAGAACCATAAAGGTATATTGGGGCATTACTTACATAATTTTGTAACCCTCTGTACTAGCTTGTAATTTTCAACCCTCATGACTACATTAGTATTTATATAACCATCGTAGTTACAATTGGAGTAAAAATACGACCGAACTCCAACTTACTCTTACAAAATGAATTTGAGGGAGATATAGGTACCAACATTCATCATAAACAATTCCCAAAAACAAGAAAATAATCATACAACATGAATAGTATCATAAAAACATTTCTTTTGAACTTCGTAAAACATCATTTTAAAATAAGATTTTAAAAAGAAAGCCATTTATAAATATCATATAATTGAATTAAAACTTAATATAGTGGATAGAATATGTATATAAATTTTAATTATACATTATTAAACATAATTTAATAAAAATATATCACACAATAAATTTTAATACCACGTAAATAACGAAGTAGAAGGTTAACCCAAAGAATGGAAATCCGGTTAAGAATTCCATTACCTCGGGTTTGTATTACTTAAAAATTGTTTAAACTTCCTGTATAATGGTTAAAAGTGTGTTATTATTATTTTACAGAAACATTTTCATGTTTATAACATCTTATATGATCATTTCATATCATCATTTCTCCCTTTAATTGTTTGTATTTTGCTCCTTGCACTGTGTTTGGGTGAGTTCTCTATAGGATTTCCATGATTAGTTCATGATGGATGTTCTTGTCGATTGGAAGTGAAACTCTAAAATTTGAATGGAGTAGTATTTACATATTTCTAGTACCATAAATTATACCATTTTTTATATTTAATTCTTACATGAGGATGATTCCTAAGTTAATACATTAATGATGTTCGTTTAGATCATTTTAGTGGTTCTTTGATAAAAACGACCTCATTTTGTTTCATAAATTAAAACCATGTGTAAAAAATAATTCCAGAACCATGGATGATACATAATACATATATTATAACCTTTTTCAACCATAAAAATGGTTTCATGAATAGTCTTGAAGTATTTAAAGAAAAATGAAATCATATCGTTCACGATGTTGGTAGTTAGACACATCATGGACATTGTTCTCAAATCCTTGAATAAGTGGGAGAGGATAAAAAAAGATGATGAATTTTCCATGAACATGAGAACATCCAGAATATAAAATATTCTGGAGATTTAATGCCTCCTAGTTAAGAGTAGGTGAGTAGATAATAAGAAAAGAAAGAAATATTGAAATAAAGGAAAACTTGAGAAATTTCTCTCGAAAATTCGACAGTCTAACGACGTATCTTAAAATTTAATAAAAATATTCTGATGAGTGAAAGGGGATATCTCATCACTCTTAAATAATATGTAATTTATGGGGGTATATGTAATGAAATATCCCAACATAATCCAATGGTAAAAGAAGATAATAACATAAAATGAAAGAAAAGAAACAAAATAAAAGAGGATATTTACCTCTTGATCTCTTCTCCTTGAGATCCTTCTTAAGGGCTATGGTGTTGGGATTCTGGTGAGACCAGAAGCTATAAGACATGGGAAAATTTCTTGGGAGGAGTATTGGGCAGAACTTAGGCCCGGATCATGGCTTGAGAGATGTGGGAGGAAGAGGGGAGTGAGGGTGGTATTTATATTGGAGGAGATGGGTTATTTTTCATTATTTTAATCATTATTATAATATTTTTTCCAATGATTATGAATAGTATTAGTTAATGTGACCATAAATAGTAATAATTTAATGTGAGTTCTAACCTTGTGGACATACATCACTTATGATGTCATAAATTGTGTATTTTACAGATAATTTCATTATACTGTATTTTACCGTATTTCACTATTCATCGAAAATTCAAGAATTTCAGAAAAATCCCAAAAATTTACCCTAAATATTTTTTGATGTGTAAAATTAAAAAATGAAGCCGATTTTTTGAAAATTATTTTCTAAATATTATTCATTTAATTGTTAAATAAAATAAGACTTAATTAAAAAATTAACAAATCTAATTCTATAACAACTTCTATATCACGATTAAAAATTAACCAAGATGTTATAATATTAAAGCCTTAGGAAAATAAAATAATAATAAAATTTACTATTAGTTAGGGTCATATTACTACTCATAAGGTTATGCTACTATTCAAAAAAATGATTTGGTTTCATCAGACTCCAAATAACATACTGAACACAATTGTGGATCACCATTTTTCGTATTCAAAACATATAAGTGGAAAAATTATGTTTAATGGATAGTTATAAATATCTACTTAAAATAAAGTTCCATATATTTCTATCTATTTTTAAAAAACCTAGGGTGTCACCAATAATACCTAATACTATACATGGGTCCCCTCCCTATATGATAGGATTCTTCTTGATGGCATGAAGTCATCCCATACCGTGACTCTGATCTCCCATCACCACACTTCCCTAAGAGACCCCGATATTTTGGTCTTGTATCCCCTATTTAATATGTTCACTTATATGATCTCAATGGTTAAAGTATAACCAAATTACTAACTAATTTTATTACATTTACCTTACCCTATAACTTTATTACTGATAATATTCATTCTTACTAGACAACCATGGTGAAATGCCAAAAAAAATAATTATAGGTTCCCAAACTCCCCACAGGAGGAACACTTTCCTTTATAATCCAGTCACAATATTATTGAAACTTTCCTTGGTATCTATATTGAAAACACTAGGTTAATTTTATTCCTCTCGGTGAAAATAATGAACCCCTACCATGTCTATTTTTCCTATCACTACCCTAGTAATACTACTCAAATTTGAACTTATTATTGATTGAAAACCCTCTCTTATCCCTAGATGAAAAATCTAAATTCCCAAATGATCTTATTTATATCTAGTTTCTCTCAATAATCTTTTCCTAGTTCTCAAACCTAATAAAATATATTATCTTGAATATGTTCACATGGGATCAAATAGAGTTATTTTATTCATCCTAAAAATTCCTAATCCAGGAAGCCCATCACCCAATGACATATGTGGAAATCATAATAGATTGGTAAAGAGAGATATAGAGTCTATCACTGATATTCTACTCTATAATAGATACATAAAATCCCATGATCATTCTTCCTGTATAATATTTTTTTAAAGTGTTTGAATAATATGGATTTAAATTTATTTTTTTCATCCCTACATACCAATTTACATACACTAGAAAATCCCTATGGTTCATTGATGGTACCCAATGTATATAATAATACAAATTAAATGAACTTCTATACAGTATCTCATAATGACCAAATTTCCTTAGTATAGACTCTTTACTGAACATTATGTCATGTGATACACCCTCACCAATAAATAGTGTTGGATCTTACAACATAAACTGGGAGGTAACGTCTTACAAAGTCAACCCATCCCCTAGTGCCCCATTCCATATAGGCTGAAATTACTAAGGGATTATATCTCCATGACATTTATTAATTGAATAATTGGAAAAATAGGTGTCCACAAAACTATATCTGATGAGGCATGTTTTTTCCTACCCTTTTTGTGCTTGAGAAGATGTTATCACAATGTAATATTTCTATAATTAAAAGTGAATGACTCATGATTCATTTATATTACTTGTATAATATCATAGTTTTGGGTAAGTAACAATGATCCCATTCTTCTCTACCATATATGAAAAACCTATAGAACAAGGGAATTATAAAATATTTTTTCCCTAGCCTAATGTACCCACTCTCTATTCATGTATAATATCAAAGGTTTTATATGAAAATCATAGAATATCACAATTATAATCTGAAATAATGGGTATTAAAATTACATTCCCATTAAGAATCATTATTGTAAAACTCTATATTAGCTTTTATTTTTAGTTTATGTGACACAACCATATATATTAAAAAGAACATCAGTCACAATGAAGAATATGAATGTTATGTGAGCCCAAATTTCTATGAATGGGGCATTAATATGCACCTCATATAGTCCCAGGTAATGTATAAGAAAACTATTAATCATACATCAATATCAAAATCAATCAAATCAGTAATTAACCTAATGATAAAATTACAAAACTAAGAATAATAGTCCCATACGTAGAAACATGGAATTACCTTATACTTGGGTTATATACTACATAGAATAATATTTATAATAATATTTAAAAATATTTTATCTCTGGTATACCATATCAATAATAGTAATAAAAAATAAAAATAATGATTTAATACCACTTTTTAGAATCCCTAATTGTGTTCATCTCTTTTGGGCTGAGCCATAATGCCATGTACCTCAGGCGCACCACTCAATATTCTAGAGGATATTGTCTTGAAATGAGGATATATAATATATATATATATATATTTATAACTTTAAATATAGTGGAATTAATAAAATCATCCAGTCATCATTATACAATAGAAATAAAAATCATACATTAAAGATAAATTTAAACCAATAATAAATATCATCACATGTTATTTAAAAATGGACTACTATATTTGACATATAAGTATTACACTATATATAGGATTCTAATTGGTTAGATAATATATACCTAAATCCAAAATTAACATAATTAAATTGGGTAATCCATAACTGGTCATAATATTTAGTCTGAACTTATCTTCTAACACCCACCAAGACCCACTGATTTATCGATTCAAATATACAAGGCCTTTTTCATTACTAGTGTCATGAAACATGAATCCTATTTTGGTAAAAAGGTTTCCAATAAGGGATTGATTATTAATTATTAGGGTAGCATTATTTATGTCTATCCCAAATTTAGAAAATATAATTACATGATCAATATAAAAATATAGTAAAATGTAAAATCATAAATAAAAAACTTGATACCATTTAGAGTGGACCTTAAAAACAACATGTGACCATACCTACTTCACCCAGTATCTGAATGGGATTATATAGTCAAGTTCTAGACACACACATTGAGGATGAAAAATATATCAGTCCACTTATAATAGTTGGGGTGAATAATATACCACTATTATATATTCTATGTGAATGGAATAGTTCCACGACCTCTCTTAAGGATGAACATGGTGAGTGTTATGGGATGTACTGAATGTTATTGGTAGGGGAAACAATCCAAAAATAGATCAATAAATATTCAAAAATCAACCATTCAATTTTTAATAAATAACTAGCGTACATATATGATTGAGTAATCCATAGTTTACTCTTCATAGTAAACTTGATTATGATAATATTATTATAAAACCTAAAATTTAAACCAATGAGAAACTAAAACTTCCTCATTATCATTTTTCATTACAAGGGGACCCTTGATCTTTTATGTGGTGCTAGAACCTCCATCATAATGGTAAATAATGACCAATATAACAACATCAACTGTAATAACCCATATAAGGTGTATAATTTATTATATTTTCATGTATAAAAGGTGTATATTCCAAAATTATTGATTAGTTTAGTAGTCTTGGAGAAACAGATGCAAACATTATATCCATTTTCCATTGGGAAAAAATATAAAAATAACTAAAGTAAACATTTCACATCCTTGAAACTCATTCAATGATTTCTTATTCATAACTTTGGGAAATGTAAAAAAATAAGAGTGGTATAAAATATTTGTTAAGAGTTACATACAATAGAATATATCATGATTAAATAATTAATAATCACCCTGGAAAGGTAAATTATAGAAAACACATTCAATTTAATAAATAACTAGGAAATAAATTCATACATGGATAATTTCAACGAAATAATGTCATGGATAATAATAATTGAAGTATAAATTAAGGAAATCCATACCATTGGATTTCATGATCACAGAAATTAGGATATCTCTACCATCAATACCTTGAACTATGATAGTTTAAAACAATGTGTAAAGACCTAATTAATTTGGGAAAAAAATTGTCTCATGAGACATATCAATGATTTGAGGGGAAATATAATTCTGAGCCACACCCATAAATATTTTTTGAATGTATTCCTCATATATAAATTGATAAACATAATTTATGAACAATGTTTCTTATCAAAAAATAACTATATTGACTAAATAATAAGAATTTTTAAATTCTTTCCCGAGTCAATTACATTAATTTCAATGTAAAACATTGTATGTACAATGGTATATAATTTAGGAAATAATAATATCCACGATTGAAATAAAATGGATATTTAAAAAAATGTAATTCCCAATGATCACAAGAAAGTTAATTATTTAGAAGAAATTTAGTATCCAAAAAATTAGTCAAGAGTTGAGAGATACCATTAAAAAGGTAGATAATTTTGTAAAATGATGTATTTTAAATAATAGAATAAAATTAAAAGAAAAATATTTCATTAATATTTTCCTTTTGAAAGTCATTTAAATAAAATAGAATAAGATAAATGGTGTAAAGTTGTTGTGGAAGTGGAAAATTTTGTTAACATCTTAAAAGGTAAAATAATATTTCATTTGAATTTTTTAAAGTAAAAAATTGACCCTTTTGGGAAATAATTAGAAATATTAATTTGAAAATATATAAAAATTTATGTATAACTTAAAATATAATTTTAAAATCTTTTTTTTAAATAAAATTAATTTTTTGAAAATAATTTTGAAAAATATGTACATGGAAGAAAAATATACTTGATCAATAAGAAAAAATATGATTATCTTTTCAATTAAAAATTCCTCTTAAAAGAGTTAATTGAATTGAATAACTAATAATCATTTATCAATATATATTCATATTAAACACCTCAAAGGGGTAGTATAAACACTACATAGTGTAAATAGGCGTATAATACCAAATATATCTCGTTGGTGTGGAAATTGAGATGAAATACTTTTCTATTAGTTTCCATTTAGTTGATAGGGATTTATCCTCCTGTATAATATTTTTAATTATAATTACATTTGAAAAAAATATACATATCATTAATATCAAATATGATATATTTATAATATTTTATCAACCATTTTTTAACAATATTTTATTATTGTAATTTTTTTCAGGTGTTAACTAATTAGTTTTTTATGAATGTTTTGTTTTAGTGGTTGTCACCCTTGTACATTTATTATGGTTCCATCAACATAATAATGTTTTTTTTGATAAAAATTGAATATAGATTTAATATATATATATATATATATTCATCCATAAAATATAGATATAGAAAAATGAATTACACCATTCATGGAGATGATAGGTCATACATAATCGTTAGTGTTGTTTCCACATTTTAACAGATGGAATAAAATAAATTTGATTAATATTTAAACTTCAAGAAAAACATTATTATATCATATATACCATATATAGTCATTAAATTTATCATTATTACAATCCACATAAAGTGTAAACTTAAAACAGATCACATTGCTTCATGGAGGTTCTAGTGCCCAAATATACACTAGAAAAATTATTGTTTTACAATGGATTTGAATGTAAGAAGGAATATACAATATTATATCCAAGAATAATTCATATTTCAAAAATATCATATAAAATTTTTAATTCCATTTTTTTAACCATTTAATTAAATTAGTGATGAAAAATGTATTACACCACTGTGTGGACATTGTAAGTTATACGTACGCATGAGCAATGTTTTCACATTTCATATGATGGAAAAGTGATATAATATGGTTGTACCATAATAATTACCACATAATATTATACTTATAATAACAAAATAATTATTTTATGATAGATAAAACATAGAAAAATGATCTTGAATAATTTTTTTTGAAAGAGTTGATAAATATGATTACTTATTTTATGAAAGAGATCCTATAAATATTCTCTTCAGGGACATAGTGTTAGTCAGTTACAGGGACAATTTACTCTATAACATAAATAGAAATTTTTATTTCAGAATGGGGCATGTTTCGGTCAATATATATAGCACTATGTGGTTTAAATAAAAGAAAGGATATGTGTCCTATTATAAATGTGGGATGGGTATTATTGGAATTTCATAAAGTATTAAATTAATATAAATTATTTCCCAATACAAAATCGATCAAAATTGATATAATTAGAATCTAATATGAGTATAATTCTAAATACTCAGATCTAATAAAATTTTAACATGAATTTATCACATGTTTACCTCTATCATTTTGTTTTTACCCTTCTTTAACCATTTTGACAATTACTGTAATATTAAATTTTTCTTCATTTTGATGGTTAATAATGTTACTATAGAATAAAAAGTGACTCATAAATGGACCATGGTTGATTTTTAAAACCATATTCCATTAATTTCGATGAATATAATATTTTTATTAATTTTAAATCATTTTAAAGATATTATTTACTACAACATATCAATAATGATAATTTTGGAACAATTTATTTAATTTCACTTTTAAAACTAAAATACAATAATTTAATTCAAACAGAGTACATACAAAACTCTATAATATGTCATATTTGTCTAAAAACCCCTTCAATAAAAAATATCATTAAATAATATTATTTTTAACAATTTTAAAAAACACTTTATTGATTTTTTAATGCTTATACAAACACTGAGTCAATTTGGTCTAATCATTTAATAAAATTATTTCTCAAATAATTTTTTATAAAAAAACATACCAAGATAAAAATAAATTCAATTGAAATCAATATTTGTAACTGAACACAACCACTATTTATCCCTATTTAAAAAAAATATAATAATATAAAGAGAATGATATTTCTTATTGTTCCTTATATAAAATAATATAAAGGTTTGGAATTATGTCCAAATTGAAAGAAAAGGAAATATATTCTACTTTTAGATGATTATATAAAATATATAATCATATAATTTTGAATGTATATTCAGTATAAGATATATCAAGTTCCAATTCTACTTCTTTGAAGGTGACTACATGATTTGGGTCTTGCGTTAACTTTCTTTACAAAGAGATATAGAATAAAACTTGTACTTTGGAGAGGATTGGTGGATTTTCTGATCGATAATTCAAAAATAAAATTATTTCAATAATTTCAATAGTTCTGATATACCTAGTTCTTATTTTTCCCTTCTAACTGAGCCTTATAACCCCCTTTCATTATGAAAATATAAATAAAAAATTATTACCCACTTGAAATTTTAAATCATTTATTTAGTTATTGGCATAACTCATTTGTACTATTTTGATCCACTTTAATATGAGTAATAATATCCTTTAATGTTATCATTATCTCCTCAAGAAAATATAACCTTGAATGTTTTCTATCTCTATATTCTTCTTAATAACATGTAGTATGAAATCACTTACCATATAATGCTTTATACGACACCATCTGAATAGTTAAATGGAATATATTATTACAGGAAAACTATAATAATGGAAAATAATAAACCCACATACGTTTAAATTGAATTGATAATTTCATCAACATGTATTTTAACGTTTGAATAGTCCTTTCAGACTATCCATAATTTTAAGGGTGATAGGTAGTGATCAAATGAAGCTCAGAATCTAGGGACTTCTAAAAAATATTTCTAGAATTACAATTTAAATCACAGATCATGATCAGATAAAATTGAAAGAGGTTAACTATGAATTATTACAAATTAATTAAGATAAATCCATGTGATCCATTCAAGAGGTAAATATTCACTTACAGTGAGTAATTGTACATATTTGTTAAGGTGATAAAAAATAACCCATATTACATAATTCTTTGTGGGAGTATTTATTAATCCACTACACATTTCCGTATTAATTTCATCCAATTTACACATATGAATAGGTATAGGTTTTATAAATCTTCTAGAAAATTTTCTCTAAGACTTTACTTGTTGAAAAATAATGCACTGGGATATATAATTAGTGATTTATTACATAATATTATCCTTCTAAAAATGTTCCTTCAAATCTCAATACATATTGGTTCCACTAGGGTGTATAGATATATTTTATCTATGATTATCATCAAATAATTCCATTTATATTTTAGTTATAGATGGTTCACATAGTATCTTTCTAAATTTCAAAATTCCATATTAATTTACAAATTATTCCAATTTTGTATCAATTTCAAAATTAATTTTCTTTTAAAAATTATCATCCTAAAATTGATAGAATTTTTTATTTTACATTAAATATGGGTTGGAATTAATTTGAAAAACTATTGATGTTTCCACTTCATAAATAATTTCTCGATCTATATTTACTAAATCCAGAGACATAGGATCATTCTTAGTCTTCATATTGGTCATGACTCCATGATCTTTCATCCTAAATACATCCACTATCTTATTTTACATCCCTTGTTGGATGTGTAATGATATATCATAATACTTGATTTTCTCGATCCAACACCTTTACCACATATTGATCTCATTCGTTTATATGATGTGTTATAGGCTTAGATAGTCTGTTTATATCTCAAATAATTCACAATATTGGTAATGTTTCCATATCATCAAAGAAAATATTATGAATAACAATACTTGATCATGGTTTGTATAATTTTTTCATGAGTCTTTAAATACCTTCATGCACTTGAAATAACTTTATCAATCTTCATTGGGACATGAACAAGTCCCTTATTTGATGCTTCATTATATTTTAAAAATACATCATTTACTTATGGTAGAGTCAAAATTCAAGAATATATTAATATCAACTTCAATTATATAATACATTCCTCAAATTCTGTAGTATATATTAACATAAACCCTTTACAAGTATGTTTAGTTAATGGGTGTCCCAATCGGGTGAAATTTTCAACAAATCACTGATAGTTACCATACAAACAAACGAAACAATGTAATTAAGTTTTGTTTGTTTGTATAGTCCATTATTTATTAACTATTGGATTTTTTTGGATCAAATGATATTCCATTGTTGGAGAATGTATGGACAAGAAGTGAATATTTCTGAATCCAGAATTCATAAGTTCTAAATTTCTTAAATAACTCATTTATTTTAAGAGTACAAATAATGATTTAAAATAGATTTTTATGATCCCCATATATTTTAGAGTAACTAGAAAATATCGCCAATAAATACCAAAAGATATATAATGATATTCCATTAATATTATGTTCATTAGGTTAATAAAAACAAAGGGTGCATTATTCAATCCATATGGAATAACTGTAAACTCTTAATGTTTTTACATTATAAGAAATGTTGTCTTAGAAATATCATATTTTATTACATGAAATTGATGATATCTAGAATAAATGAAATTATTTGAAAAATATTGAGATCATTGAAGTAGATTGAAGAAGTCATCAATGCAAGGAAGATGAAACCTATTATTTATCATAATTGCATTGATTTACCTATAATCAATGATCAACCTTGTAAATCCAACACACTTCTAAAATAATGGAATAGGGGCTCCCCAAAGTGAAACATGGTAGTATATAAATCCCTTTTCACACAACTGTTATAGTTTTCTGTCAACTCAAACAATTCAATAATGGCCATTATATAGTGATACATTGAAGTAGGTCTTGTGTCATGTATTGGATTAATGAAAAAATCAAATTCATGTTCTATTGGATGTCCAAATAATTCCTCATGAAATATATTATTTTATTCTTATACAATATGTACATCCTCAATTATAATGTCACCTTTTTCATCCATATATTTTTTTATAATATTACTCCCCAAAAATATCATTCAGAAGAGCTACTGGAGTTGGATCTAGACATGACTCAAATGATAAATTCCCCTCACTAAATATAAGGTATTCAACAACTTCATCACAAATCATAAGTTACTTTTCTTTGAAATAATTTTTTTTTATATTTTGAATCCCAATCCATACCATGGATTATGTATAAATTAACCATTGGTATAATAATAATGTCTTCAAATCAGAAACATTTATGTGTTTTAATGGGAACTGATTGACATATCCTTTTATCAATGGGATTTCTACTAGGAGTTTTGACTAATAACTCTATAAATAGATTGTTAGAGAATCATATAGTCTTCATTGAAAAATAGGTTAGATATAAAAGAGTTTAAGGATCCAAAATCAAGTAAAGCATTAGAAAAATTGACGTTATGATTAATTTACCTACCATTACATCATTGGAAACATCAACTACTGTGGAAGGGATCACATAATCTTTGTCTTCTCCTTGCATCCACTTTTATGGTACATTCCCCAAACAAGTAGTGTATTATTGTAAAAAGTACCCCATTTATCTTCAGAAAAATAACTAGAAGTCATTGAGTGTTTTCTTCCCCGTAAATTGATTAGCCAGATGACCCATGTCTCAACAGTTTTAAAAAACTCTCATTCTCTTCATACATTTTTAGGGTTTATTCTTCCAAAAAAAATTATAGGAATTTAGTTTTAATGTTATTATCCTTTGAGTATTTACCTTTTTATGGTTCTCATCCAACCACTTATTCTCGTTATTTTAGCTGAGGATATAGGTTCTATAAAATTCCTTCTCCATTTTGATGGAAGAAAATAATATTTAGTCATGTGATGAAAGTGCTTTAGAGTCTAGTTCCCTTCATATGTTTGGATTAAGGAATTTAAATAAATGGTCGATATTTATCCCAAGATTACATAAATAATTCATAGAATAACTCGATTGTCTTGTAAGGTTAGCCTCATAATTTGTTATTCTTTCTTCATAATTTTTTATGATGAGGAACCTTCTCTTCATTTTAGTTTGTTTTTCATTAGGAAAATACTTATTGAATTATATTAATTTAAAAACTCTCCATTATTTATTTTATATTTCTTATTCCTCGTTAGTAATCTAGATCATTAACCACCATTGATCAAAATCACTTATAATACACTACACCACAAAAAAATACTTTTCCTTTTCATTGAATCCAAATGTGAGAAATATATTTTCAAGATAATTGATCCATTATGTAGCTACCACTATATTTGTAGTTACACTAAAATATGGAGTCTTATATCACATGAAAAGATCTATTATATGTGTATCATTTTGTGAAATATAATGTTGATCCATATATAAAAATTTATTAGACATAACATTGGCCACCTTACCTAATATGGTTATGGTCTATTTAGCTCCAACACCAACTGTATTATCATGATCAATGGGAAAATCCCTACATTGACAATAGTTATTGATTCTATTTCTTCTATAAGGTTTCATCACTAAATAATTATTCACAATGATTAGATCAGAATCACTATGATTATTGATCCCTGAAATAAAAATACCTCTTAAAAGGTATAGAATACTATAAGGGATTATCATAATTCTCATATAATCTATGTTCATTTAAAATATATTTTCCATGTTTTGTACTAAACATTTTTTGATTCCAACTTTTTCTATCCCAACTCTAGTAACCTAGTGTCAATGTCTACTTTATTACATTATCATATTTACAAGGTTTCTAGTCATAAAGGATTGATCAATTTAGTATCCATGGAGAACTAAATATATACACGATACCCATTTTACATTAGGAATAAAATATAAAAATAAAAAAGTAAAACATTATACATCTTAGAAACGCATTAAAATAATTTTACATCATAACCAAGGTAAAGGAATCGAAATAAGGGTAGGCTAAAATTCTCACTAAGGGTTATATAAAATACAATCGATCTAGAGTAAATAACTCATAATTAACCTAGAATGGTAAATAACAAAAACAAATGAAACTTAATCCATAACTAACCAAAAATGAGTTCACCAATAATTTCAATACAGTAATATTGTAAATAAAAACAACTGAATTATCAATGATGGAAATTCACACTATTTGATTTCATGATCTCAAACATTGTGATATATCTACCATTAAGAACTTGTGATAACATAATTCAAAATTATGGGTAAATTCCCATTCAATTTTTCCAACTGATATTTCTCATTATACATGTTGATTCAGAGAGGGGATATATAAATTTTGGCCTTACCCGTCACTTAATTTCCAATGCATTCCACATATATCAAATGATTGATTTAATTCATTAATAATGTACATTATCAATATATATATATATATATTGAGTAAACTATGCATATTTACCAAGGTTTTCCCTGATGAATTAAATAAATTTCAATGTAAACAATTTTATGTAAAATGGTATATAATTTAGGAAATAATAATATCCATGATACAAATAATAGCGGTAATTAAAAAAAATATAATGTTAAACTATCACATGAAATTAGAAGTTTTAGGATAAAGTTAATACCCTCAAAACTAGTCAATATATAAGACATAACTATTATAAAAGTATATTTTGTAGTAAAATCAATTCTTTCAAATAATAGAAGAAAATTAAGTGAATAGCTTTTTCATAAAGAGTTTAAATTTCAAAATCATTATAATATTGTAGAATATTCTAATGGGACTAATATAGTTATGGTGGTGGTAAATTATTTTAATAGTGTATAAGTTAAAAACATAGTATATCATGAACCAACACAAGTCAACTAAACAAGTTACCCAATAAGGTCTTCCACATGCAGAAACATGTATCATAATAAATATAGAAAAGGAAAAAAAATATGGAAAAATGTTGGTGTAAGAGAACATATCCATGAGACATACAAGGCCAATCCAAATATTCAACAATAGATGGAAAAAAATATGATGCGTCTAAACAAGTCCCTATGTGACCATCTGTCACCACCAAAAAATACTTATATAAAGATGACAAAAATTAAAAAATCCATCATGCAACATAATGCCTTTCCCTTCACCTGCATCTTGTAAAAAACATATTTACAACTTCTAAATCGTAAAAGTATAGTGTGAGCATAAATCTAAGTAGGATCCCACCAAAGAACCTATAAATGATCTAATATTTTTAATTCATTTGTTATAGCGTTAAAAAATCCAGTTTACAAAGCATTTCTATATGGTAAACCATTTTATAAAACATTTTTTTGGTTTTCAAAAAATAATATCATACTCAGAAAATCTAGGAAAATGTCCAGTAAGAAAGAAAATAAGTAAAAAACCATGGATACACCATATGATAAGAATGTGAGAAAATAACCATGTAATATACCATCATGTGAGATACAAATTATAAATGAAAAAGTACATCATTAAGGTTCCAACCTATGAGTATACATGCTAGACATGAAATAAAGTCCCTAATCCAGGCCTGAGGTGGATCCAACCAATATAACCTCTTGTGGAATTACACACACAAAATTGGTAAGAAAAAAATAACAATTCAAGAATAGACTGATTTTTTAGAGACACCCACATCAATATTAGAGGAAGCCTAATTTCCTTTGACAATAACTGTTTGAAATATGCAAATCAACCCTAGAAATAAATGGCATGAGGTAAAATTGTAAAGAATCGGTCAATATCATATCCTAGTTATTAGGGATTTGATATATGTAGAAAACACTAATGCTAAAACGATTTCATAAAATATAAATAAGGGGAGGGATATCACATATTCCCAATGGAAGAAAACCTACCACACGGGTGATCAACCACACCAAGAAAAGGTATCTGAAGGAAGAAGAAACCCAAAATCATCCAAAAATCACCATAGGATTTGAGAAAGAAGACACTACATTTAATCATGATGATTTCATGCATGAATAAAAAATAAAACCATTGGGAATGATTAATTTATGTCATATATGATGGGTGTATTCTGTAAATGCATCCCATTGAACATATGCCAAAAAAGGTATTACCTCTGGTTAAAAAAGATCCAAGTGATGAATTTATAGTGTAATTTAATCATTTACATTGTCAATTAATTATTTTTATAAACCATTTTTTATGTACTATGTCAGATGTCAAACTTATTACATAATGAAGACATTTTGGGTGAAAATATCTCTGGTAGGAAGTGCCCACTAGTATCCCCCCTACGGAACTGGACATAAGGCTTCTAATTCAACCCAAACAAAAATTTCACTATTTAATTCCTTTTAAACATTTATACCCTGACTCCATTAATTAAAATAAGCATACAAATTTTAAATTTAGGTCATTTTCCATGAAAAATTAAATCCATTCCAAAAATCCTCGAAACTCTCCCAAATAAAAAGGGTGAAAAACATTGGTTAAGAAGCACCTAAAAGCATTTGATGTAGTATTATAGTCTCCCCACCATAAACACTTTATAACCCTATAAAATTTTCAAGTTAGTTTACTAAAAAATAGGTGAATACCACTACTATCTCATCAGAAATTTTTTCTCACACATCTCATTGTTATCCTATTTGCAATACCATAACACATATACCAATAAAATTTTATTACCACACAATAACTTCTCTTTGTGATCTCTTATTTTTACTAGTTTCTCAAACACAGTTGTTTCAGGATTAAAATCAACATAATATCATTTAATAACCTATTAAGGATTGGGTTTATACCTCCTCATCTGAAAAACATGAAAAATTTCATGGATATAAATTAAACAAGGCAGAATGTCCTACTAATACACCACATTTCCAAGATAATCTATAATTTCAAAGGGTCCAATGAACCTCTGTTCCAACATTCCATATCCTCACAACCAATTATGTCCAAAGAAAAATTGAACTCTAAAGAAATTTATCACCAAACTCAAACCCTAGTGACTGACAATGATGGTATGTATAATATTTCTTGTGACTCTATTTTGAGACCAATCTCTTCAGAAATAATTTCACCTTTCATGTCATATTCTAAACAAGACATATCCCAACCAAGGATATCTCTCCCAAATCTACCCAATATAAGGGATATGTTCACGGATATACATAAAATTCCTCAAAATGTTTCCTCTCGATCAAGGACTGATAACAATTTATATACGAAAACTCAACCAGAGAAAAAAAATCCAAAGAACAGCTAAAACCAAATACACAATCCTGGAGGATGTCATCATGAACCTATATTTCCCTATCTATTTTCTCATCCATTGGTGGATGATAATCCATGATCAATTTCATCTGGTAACTTATTACTTCCTTCAATTCATTCTATAACTAGGGATGTGAACCTAGGGTCCCTATCAAAACAATCAGAAACAAAACTGCACCTTTCAGATGCATAAGAACCTGATTTATTCCACTTTCATCATCTCCTTGGTATGGTGGAAATGTGATTATTTCCTGAGTCTATGTATGGTAAACCATATATAATCCTTCCCACTTGGATTATAAGGTAAACCAATGAAAATTTATACGTAAATTTCATCTCACTTCCATACCAGACTATGTTTGGGCTAAAAAACCAGCAGGTCTCTAGTTCTCCACCTTAATTGTTTTACATAAAAGATGCCATGATAACAAAATTTTGGTCAACTGTATCATACCTAATCTCCAATAACAACATATAAATTCATGATTCATCTTGGTAGTCCAAGAGTGAAATGACTAAAAAGAATATTTTCTACTATCCATTAACTCCAACATCAGGTAAAATTAAAAAACCAACCAATTATGAAAATAGCAAGAAGCACTATGATATCAAAATCACAAACCCAAGGTCTTCTAACAAATTATTTATTCACCCTAGCACAGAAATACATTGTTAGGTACTTGATCGAGCAAAACCAACTCATCAAATGATGATTTTTCCTTTTTAGTGGTAAGGAAACCTATGTAATGACTTATTCCAATCCCAAGATCATATCATTAAACAAACTCTCGAAGAACACTACTATATGTATTCCTTCATAAACTATGTTGGTAATTTCCTACTTATAAAATGGATGACTACATTCCCTTTCCCAAGAGTATAAGAAATATCAAAATCGAAAGTAAGAAGGTACTCATCCCACCATCTCAATTAGAAGTTCATATCCCTCTTAGGGAAAAAAATTCAGGAATTTAGGTTCAGAATATACCATAAATATATTCCAAAAGTGGTAGTGATTCAACATTTTGAGTGCATTCATAACCGCTTCAAACTCATGATCATTGGTTGGGTATTTCTTCTCATGAGGTAAAAATATGAAAGAGTCATGGACAACTAATTACTACCCCAACATCAATACACACCACAAAATCATACTATAAGCATCATAGAAAACATCCTAACCTAAAAATAGTTCCTAAAGAATCATAACTAGAGGTTAATTAAAACCATTCTTTAGTTCCTCAAAGGATATATGAAAATTTTCATTACACTCAAAATTTACACCCATATGAGATAAAGTTATCATTACAGATGCAATAAAGGAGAAAAACTGAAAAAATATCCTTTAATAACCACCTAACACCAAGAAACACTAGATCTTAAACACATTTATAGAATGCTTCTAAAACATAACCAACTATATATTTTTAGGTTCCACTATGACTCCCCTATCAAATATAGCATTCCCCAAAAATTGTTCTTCATATATCTTTAATTCATACTTGGAAATATTACCAAACAAATATTGTTCCCTAAATGTTCTAAGAATCATATTCAAATGGTCTATGTTCTCCACCTCTAACATAGAGTACACTAAAATATCTTCCATTAATTCAAAAAAAGAGTCCATGCATAGATGAAATATATGGTTCATTATATCCTTAAATACTCCTGGAGCATTAGTGAGAGAGAATGGAAAAAACAAAAAAAATCAAAATGCCCATAAAATCATCTAAACACTGTCATAGGTTTAACCTATAATTAGAATCATTATTGGTGGTAGCATGGATAAATGTCAATCATTGAAATATAAAGATCTCCTCTATGCAGATAAAAAAGATCATTAGTCTGGGGATGGTATATTTGTTCTTGACGAACACTTGATTTAACATTCAATAATCCATATAATGTCAAAATATCTAGTTTTTCCTCTTATAAAATAGGGCATGAGAATCCCATGCTGAAATTCTAGGATGAATAAATCCCTTATCCTTGAGGAAAGGAAGATTGACCTTAAGTTCCACCAACTAATATGGTGTCATATGATAAGGTGGCATAGAAATGGTCATCATACCTGGTAGCAATTTAATGGTAAACACAACCTATCTCTATGTAGGTAAACCAAAAAAATAATATGAAAAGTCCTAAGGTTACACACACACAACTGTGTGAAGTAGACTTATAAAAAATATCAACGGAATCCTAAAATAGCTCTAAAAACTAACATGATTCCACCCCAGTATCAGGAACAAAATACCTTGTACTCCTAGGATTATAATCCCACTCACCCTAGAAGACATAAGTGAATTCCTTTGTAGAAAAAACTAAACTTAGAGATGATAAAAGTCAATATGGGCTTTATATATATATTCATTCAATCCAATACAAAAATCATGTATAAGATATCAATATAAACCATGAAGAAGTCTCACTCTACTTCAATATCGGTTATCATCACTCGATATATGGTACACTTAAAACCTTATTCAAATAACATTATTAAAGTTGTGAAAATATACAACAAGAATAGAATAATATCTTAATGAAATCACATCATTTACACTATCTTTTATGATATAAAATTATTAGTATCACCAATACAAAATGAAGCTAGAACCATAGAAGATGAAATAAAAATTTCACCTTTAACAGTAGTCAATCATGCTACAGATTCCTATTATGCATACTCTAGCACATAAGGACATCCAATTTCAACTCCTACCCAGGATTTCATATCCATTTGAACATCCCCTTATACTAAGAATAAGAACCACCACCATCGTAAGCATCAGCTTGAAACTATTCTCCCTTAGTGAGAGTGGATCCAACCTTACTTTCTTGGGATAACCTTTCACAAAAAGACATCATATGACCAGATTGTACACAATAATGATAATTTGTGGAAACCACTATACAGATAGGTTTTGTATGACCAATAAATCGATATATATGAAATATAACTAGATACTGTCTTGAAAAACTCCCTGAAAATAGTCTTAAGAAAAGTGGCTACCCATGTCCTTCCTTTTCTAGAAAGAAGATAATATCTGGATAACAATAACACCAATCAGAGCCCTGTCCAAAACTTCATTCCAAGATTTATCTACCTCTTACAAAGAAAACATATAAACTACATGTAAAAAGGTTATAAGGCACATGAGAATTGGAATTGACCAAATATTATCCATCAATCCCAACTCAAACGTCCATGCCTTCAGGTAATCATTAGTGACTAGATCTGGTGCAAAATGCACCAAATCAGCACTATGGATGGAATAATGTACAATGGTCCACTCCCCATTCTCCAAGGTCAGTAACACCTAGGTCTTTAACAGACATAAATTCTCTGGATAAAACTATTGGTCAATGATTTCTTTGAAACAATCTATATATATATCTGCATGTAACATATCTTATAAAATAGAGTCCCAACATTTCATTCCCAATACCTCAAGAATATATGTGGAAAAAACAACCTTAGAGTCATCAGAAGTCTTCAAAAATTTATGGTTCCTCTCAATCTGCTCAACACAATCCTCGTATTCCTGGGTTCCTTTGTCACTATAGAGGATAGGTTTATATTTCTTTGTAAATTATAAGCCATTATCCATCAACAATATCTATTTTCTGACTCTAGGTTGGCCAAAATACTGAAATTTTAGGATTATAGATTCTATAAAAGGTAGTTTTACCATAGGATTGACTTGTGGGACCTATCACACAACTTCCTCACTTTGAGATCTATTTTAGGGGAAGTTACCTAAAAAACACAAGACCAAAAATCCATCAGTCATGAGGATATTCTCAAATCATTAGACAAAATTTTGGTATCTATATCAATAGTTTAAAAGAAAATAATTTAGATCAGTTTTTTATTCTATAATTAATATAAATGAACATGTCTATTAATATAAACCCAATATATAGTTCATTAAAATAACCCCCAACCATTGATCTCAATCTTGCAAAAAAATACAAGACCAACCCTGGTAAGCTAGATTTATTCATAGATGTACACCAAATAGTTCCCTTTTCCACACATAATATTTAAATTATAATGTTCCTAACTCTAGTCTACCAAGACGTGAAACCAAACCTTGGTAGTGTCACAACACTTCAGGCTGGGTAATGGCTTTGATAATAATTTTTAATGAACCATCCTGGGTCAACTAGACAAGAAACCAAAGAGTGTATCCCACATTTTGAAGTATAACAAAGTAGATGAAACATGTCTCATAATTAATCTAAACATAGAAACCAAATACGGTAAAACATGGAAGCAACAAAACATATCCTTGAGACATACATGGTCAACTAAAATAAACCAAAGAATAATGATAAAACATGAAATGTCTAAACAGGTCCCTGTGTGACTATCTATCCCCACTAAACCATCCCACTATGAAGATGATGATAACACGAGAAACTTGAATGATACATAATTCCATTTCGTTTACCTATGTCCTAAAAACTTCAATTTCTAAAAGGAAAAATTTGAGTGTGAATCCAAAGACTAGTAGGATACCACTAAAAAATATATATAAGTTCTAATATAATTAATGAGTCAAATATATATTTAAAACAAATACAGCTTGAAAATAATTTACTAAATGTAAAACCATTTTATAAAACATTATTTATGACTTCATAAAATCATACCATACTCACCAAATCAAAGAATATATCAATTATGAATGAAAATGGGTAAAAAACAATGGACACACTATGAGATAAACATGTATAAATACAATCTTGAAATATACCATCATGTGATATACCAATAATAAATTAAAAATCACGCCATTTGGGATCTAACCTATGGGTATACATAATATACATGAAACAAAATCACTAATTCATGTCTAAGGTGGATACAACAAATATAACCTCTAGTAGAATTACACACACTAAACTAACATAAAATAACTCATGGAATTACACACACAATGAGTTATAAGTATATTCTTGATGTACACAAGGTTACCCAATATGATAAGATTGTCAAAATCCACTTCAAACCCATGCTCACATTTTATAATTCATTTTAACATAAAAGGATTTAAACTTCTGAGATTTATACCCATTTCAAAACCAAAACCTCTATTAAAATCATTTAATCAAACACTTTGTGTGGATGATGCCATGTTTAATGAAAAAACATTTCAAAACATGAATCTCATTAAACAAATCCATTCAAATTTCAAATCATGAATTTTCATTACATAAACCAATGTAATACACAAGAACACATGTTAATTAATGAATTATATCCTTGTATAGAGACACAAATATCAGTAATGAAAGACACCTAATCCCCTCTAACAACAGTGATTGGAAAGAATTATATTAGAATCAGATAGCTAGGGAATGAGGAAAAACTGAAAAGGATTGATCGATATCACATCATAGTTATTAGACCTTTGAAAAATGAATTACATTCCACTAATAAATTGACATCAAAAAATACACACAGGGGAGGGAGATCTCACATACTTGAAGGAATAAAACCCACCACAATGGTGATAAACTACACTAATTAAAGTAATTTGGTGGATGAAGAACCCCAAATGACCCTAAGGTTTGAGAGGGAATCGTGAAATATGAATTAGGAAGAGTTTAAGAGGTTAGAAAAAATAAAACTTATATTAATGAGTATTTTACATCATAAATCATGGATTTAATGCATAAATTAATTTCATTGCACATGTACTGAAAAAGGCATCACCTTGGGTTAAAAACACATAGAGAAACATATTTAGTGGGTAAGATAATATTTTATAAAGTTATTTAGTTTTTTATATAATACCTTATCACAACTTATATATTATGATAAACCTATTCCATAATCAAAAATTTACAATTTAAATATCACCTATAGGTATTACCAACCAACAACCCCTAGAGAATATCCCAAAAGGCTTTCAATTCAATCTAAACCCAAAGTGCACCCTCTAAAGACTTTAACAAATTCATATCCATATTACATTAATTAAAATAAATATAAATCCATAATATAAGCCCATCTCCCCCTCAAAAAATACTCCATAACCCTAAAATTCTTGATACACATGCAAACAAAAAGGGGATCAAAACAAGAGTCAAGAAGTACCTGAAAGATGGTGGCATAACATTACACATTCCTTTTGAATTTTTGTAACTAAAGTTGAAAATGAACCCTCTTGGGAAAAAAGTATAAATACTACATTAATAATATGTAAAAAATAAAGTATAACATTAAATATTCTTCATTAATCACTTTTTTAAATAAAAAATGTTTCCATAAATATTTTTTGAGAAATATGGATATGGAAGAAGAATACACCGAAACAAGAAGATAAATAATATCTAAGTACCATTTAAACATCCATATTGAAAGTGTATTTTTAATTGAGTAATTAATCATCATGAATAAATATTTATTCATATTAAATAACTAAAATTGGTAGTATATACACCGTATAAATTAAATAAGTGTATAATACAAAATATGTCTCAATGAAGTGGAAATTGAGGAGAAATCTATTACATCACATTTTTATTTAGTTAAATGTTATTTAGACTCTTGTATAATATATATATATATTTATTATAATTAAATAAAAAAACATAAAAATATATATAATATAATATATTCCCCACTTATAACATTTTATCACATGTTTATTAATAATATTTTATTATCATTATTTCGAGTGTTAACTGCTTCATTTTTCATATATGTTTTGATACATAGTTATATTACTTATAATTTTATTATAATTAAAACATCTACATAATTTTAATAACATTATAAATATCATACATATTCAATATATGGATATATAGAGTCGTTTAAGAAATATTGAGATAGAAAAATGAATTAGACTATTTATAGAGAGGTTAGGTCATATATATAGGCTTGAATTTTTTTTCAATTTAGGAAGGATGGAATGAAAGAAAAATGAAAATGAATAATATTTATAGAATCACTATAATATCATATAGATCATATATATTAATTAAATCCATACTTATTACTATCCATGTAATGTTTAAGTGATAAATAGTTTACATCATTTCATGGAGGTGGTAGTTCACATGTATGCATGAGCCACATTATCGTTTTCCAATAGATTGGAAGGTACAAAGGTATATATGATATTATAGTTAAATAATCCTGGATATTTCATAAATATCACATATACTCATTATTTCTATCTTTATAATCATCCAAGTAATGTAGCGATAAAAAATGATGTACACTGCTACGTGGATATGGTAACTCGTACGTACGCAAGAGCAATGTTTTTTCTTTACATAATATGGAAAAGAGATGAAAAATGGTTTTACAATAATAAATATATATATATTATTATATTTTAGTAATTATTTTATGATGGTTACAACATGTTAACAATAATAATAAGAAGAAACAAATTTGAAAGGGTTAGTAAGGACGATTACATTTTTCTATGAAATAGCTCCTTTATATATTCTCTTAAGAGACTTAGGGTATGTATTTTGGAATGTAAAAAACCTATATAAATTATCTAAGTATCTTTAGAAGATAAATTTTTATGGTTTTTTAGATATATATATTATAATTCTTTAAATAAGAGAACATAGATGCTTCCTTTTACATTTGAGGGGAGAGTAATTCTAGGAATTTCATAAAGAATTAAATTAATATTAATTATTTTCAAAGGAAAATAGGAAAATTTGAAAAAAAATAAAATATACTATAATTAAAAGTCAAGATAATCTCATGAATTAAAATTATGACTTTTTTGGAAAACATTTTTACCCTATTCTTTTATATGTTATCCCTTCTTTAACCCTTTTGACAATTACCTTAATATTAAAGTTATTTACCTTTTAAGGGTAAATAATGATACTATAAAATGAAAAACCATAAAAAAATGCACCATTGTAGAGACTCGGGTTTTTGGCCCTGTCAGACTTTGGAATATTTCTAAGAATAATTACAGAGCTAGGCGCGAAGATGGCGTGCGATTCCGAGGCCCGGTGTGCCCAGAAATAATTTTATAAAAATATTAAGTATTTTTATACTATGCACGTGGCGGGGTGTTATATCTCCTAAAAGGTAGCTTAGAACGGGAATCTGAGGGCATGGTTGCGTCCGGAACGTGCCGTTTACCCTAGGCGGGGTGTAAACATTGCGGGCGCGGGCCTGCGGTGAGAAACGCCACCAGGGGCGTTTCTGTAAATAAGTAGCAAGTTAGTGGGCGAGCGTCGGCTCGAATAACTTCTGAACGGAGTCTCAGATGGAAAATCTGAGACTGCCGTTGCGTTCAGAACGATGCGTTTACCCTAGGGGTGACCTTACTTTTGTTCTCATCGGGCGTCCAGTCCGAGGCGGGTTTGGTGCCGGCGGGCCGCTGATATAAATATCAGCGCCCCCCCCCCCCCCCCTTATCGTTCTTCGCCGTTTTTCGCCGCCACTCTGCCGAATCGAGCAAACGGAGCGCCCACGAGATCAGAATTCGACGGCGGACGTTCCAGGAGCGCGCAGCGGAAGCTCTTGAACGCGGATCTGAGGCAGAACGTCGGCGTTTCGCCCGCGAGGTAGGAGGTTTTGAGTTTTAACCCTCGGTCCCATTTTTGCTGCGGTTTTCTGCAAATTGAAGCCGTAGCAGTGTAGATCGGGTCCCGAGGGTCACGTAGACGCCTCCGGATCGCAAAACGGACCACCGGGGTGCCCCCGGATGTCCGCGGAAGGTCCGCCGGCGCGGCACCAGCGCGGCGGCGGAGGGCCGCCGGCCAGTCGGGGCCGGTCCGGCCACTTTTCGCATACGGGGGTCTTTAAACCCCCGTATCTTGCACTTCGGGAGTCGGATTCACGCGCCGTTTGCGGCGACGCGACCCTGACGACGAAGAGAACCCTCCGGTGTGGGTTTAAGGGTTTAAAGGTTCGGGATCGTGGTCCGGGAGCGAGAAACGTCGTATGAAATAATATTATTGTATTATTTTACGACTTCGGGCCGTTGTAACTTCTACTCGGAGTGTCTGATTGACGTGCCATCAGTGGAGTTGAGACCCTGATGGTACGACGGACTTTTTGAGATGGTTTCCGGGTGTTGGGACTGCGAAGGGGGTGTGGGCCCCACGGGGCCGGGTTTTGGCGTTTGCGGGGAAACACAGCTTTTGCACCAGGAGTCCGATTTTGGCGGATGAATAGTCGATCCTATGTGTTTTTCCGAGGGGATCGCAATGGTGCGATCCGTTCGATGAGTTTCAGAATCCAGGCGTGGGCCCCACCCGAGCTGGCCTTCGGTGAATAGTACCTTTTTCACAGGGTGTCCGTTTTGGACGAGCGAGTAGTCGATTCCGCTAGTTTTTCCGAGGGGATCGTCGTGGTGTGATCCGCTCGATGGTTTTTGGGATCCTTGTGTGGGCCCCGCACGAGCTAGCTACGGTGAATAGTGCCTTTTTCACCGGTGCTCTGTTTCGGGCGAGTAATCAGCCTATCCTGCGTGTTTTTCCGCGTGGAACGCGATGGTGGCCTCGGTTTTGGCCTAGGAGGTGCACAGTGTGGTGTTGTCGAGGGTCGCTCGGGTTAGCGACGTTTGGACCAGCAGTGGTTGAGGGTTCTCCCTTGGTTCGTTCCTACGATGGTTCATGTGGTATCACAACCTTCATATGGGTTTGTGATCCTCTCGATGGGATGTTTAAACTGTTAGAGTTGTGGTATCCCTCCAGTGGGCCCGGAGTGGATCCTCTAGCATCTTTACCCTAGATCGGGTTCTTGGTATCGCTGTGACCGCTTATTTACGGGCGGCGATCCCCTATCTAGCAGGTTAACCCCGTAGGGTTTGTGGCATCATCGGAAATATGATCCCCTATGCGGTGGGCCGTGCTCAGTAGGGTTGTGGCATCGTCGGGTATACGATCCCCTACTCAACATGTGGTTTATAGTAGGGTTACGGTATCGTTGGTTATGCGATCCCCTACTCACCGCGTGGTTTCAGTAGGGTTGCTGCATCGTCGGTTCGATCCCCTACATCGCGAGTTGTACCAGATAGGGTTCCGGTATCGTCGTGACCATCTTTATATGGACGATGATCCTCTATCTGAGTGTGGAGATTCTGTCGAGCGCCAGATCGGGTTGTGGTATCCCCCAGCGGATCCTGGGTGTGATCCCCTATCTGTGAGCACTACGTATGCCAGATCGGGTCGTGTTATCCCCCAGCGGACCCTGGGAGTGATCCACTATCTGTGAGATACGTATACCAGAGTGGGTCTTGGTATCCCCCTAGCGGACCCTAGCGGCGATCCCCTCTCCGAGGAGTTTGGTGGTTATGTTGTTACAGTGAGGTTTCCTCAGTGATGTTGTCCGACGAGCGTGGTCTCTCGGGTGAGCTTCTGAGATGTTTGTTTGGGATCCGATAGAGTGTATCTCTCGGATGAGTGTCTTCTGGTATGACAATGTTTGTGGTGTACTCTCCTGGTTGCGGACAGTTGCTGGTGATGAGGTCGGTACCTCTTGTGGCTTTGTGGCATGAGCTGAGTATATCTGGATTGTTCAAGGTGTATGTATGGGCATACACCTGAGCTGAGCTGAGATGACTTATTGTGTTTAGCCGAGGATGGTCACGAGATGGAGTTTCTCTCTCGTCTGGGTTCCCTCCGGTTGGGTTGAGCGGACTGTTGCCTTTCAGTTTCTCCCTTGGGTTTTGGGGTTTTGGGGCGCCTACTGAGTATGTTTATACTCACCCCTACACGGGCTTTTCCCGCACATGTTTGTGTCTTGTGCAGACCACAGGGCTTTTGACGGAGTCTCAGGAGGACCCGGAGCAGGCGGAGATTAGTGAGCGAGTTGACCGGGGTGCTTACCGGAGCTGTGCCGAGGGAGCTTTCTGGCGGGTGTTGTGGCAGCGTTCCCCTTCTTCAGAGCAGGTCGGATACGCTTTTCTAGTTTCTTTTGGTGGGCCCTGTTTTGCCCTTGTACTTTTGCTGTTGCTCTCTGGTTATGGGATAGATTGTATGCATGCATATACTTTTCAGTTTCTATATCTCTGCACTGTTGCATGGAGGTGTTTGTGGGTGCGTGTGTACAGGTACCTTAGGCTAATGCCTCCCATGTGCGTGATAGCCTACTCGGCGCTAGTCGCCAGCCCCTGGCCTATTGGAGGCGGGCTTGGGGAGTCGCGGCTCGAGCCCCGTTGGGTCGGGTCGTGACAACCATAGTCAATTTTGAAATCCATATAAAATTAAATTTTTAAAATTAAATGTCATGCTGAATTTTAAATTATTTAATAAAATAATATTTTGTAAAAATATCATTAATGTCAATTTTATAACTATTTCATTTATTTGATTTTTAAAGACACATGAAAACAGTATAATTTGAATTAAATACCGATTAAAATATCTATAATTTTAGGAATATATCAAAAATAATTTATTATAATAAATAACTCAAACAACATAATATGTTAGATTTTTCAAAACCATTTTATTTAATTTTTAACCTTACGCAAGAACTCTGTCATTATTGGATAATATTTTAAAAGAAATTATTTATTCACTAAAATTTAAAAATAAGTTAAAATTATGGAAAAATTAATTATATTTCAGATGAATATATATAATTTGACATATCCTCTTTTTATCACCATATAAAAAATTTAAATATAATAAAAGAAATAGAATTACATTTTTTTACTTTTCTTTATATAAAATAATATAACGACTCAAAATCATGGAGAAATTTAAATTTATCCACATATTCTAATTTCAGATGATATAGGATGATATATACTTAACTAATAAAATTAATTCAAGTGTTTTTGTCATTATTTAGTCCTTATCAATTTATTTTTAACCTTAACTGTGTGATTTACCCTTTACTATGGTAAACAAATTACTAAAGTTACTATTCATAATACCCAAAAATAAAAGGGAGAAATTTTAAAAAAACATCCTAATAAAAAATATGGAATAAAATTAATAATATTCAATTCATATAAGTGTTATAAATTAATTTTAATGTAAATTCCAAAAATTCAACGAAAAACAATTTTTAGAAAAATGTGTTTTAAACCAAAAAAACTACTTAGACTAAATTTTGTTAAATTATTATTAAAATGAATATAATTTGATAATAATAAATTATATAATAAAAAAATTAAATTAAATTCATATTTAATGAATAATTATTCATTTTAGTGAAAATAAAATGGCAGCTTTACAAAAAATAGGTATTTTCAATATTCACTAAAAAAACAATCTTTTTTAAAAAATACTATGAATAGGATTTTATGTAACATTATATAATGATCTAAAAATTTAGTTAATTTAATAAAATAAATTTCTTATAAGTTGAAAAAATTAATTAAATTATTTTATCACATAAAGCAATAAAAATCATTTTTGAAGTAAATATATTTTTAAAGAAAAAATAACATTACAAAAAATTGAGTGTTTATTTTATACAAATTTATCAACATATTTGTATTTAATATGACCATAATATATATTACATAATGTTTTTATTCCTATTCATGGTCTCTAATTTAACAACTCTGTTATAATGGTCATATTTAAATAATAATATTCTTTGGTTCAATCTACTCGGTGTTGCGTGTTGTATATGATATAAATCATATTGTTATTTTAAAATATCAAAATATTGTAATAAATGAATAATATGTATATTTAGTATCCTTTTAACAGAAATAGGGCTCCATACATAAGTGATATGATCTCATATATATTCATTCATGACGTGCTTCATTTAATGAGGAGTGTCAGGTAGCATGAGTGCATTGGGTGAAAATCAAGCATTTCTTCCCATTGGATTTTCATTCATTTAACCACTTCAATGAATGTATGTGAATCATTACCTACTCTATATCATAGATTATAACTAACAAAACGCTTAGGTTGGAATAGAAATATGTATAGAGGCATTATTATAATTGTATGCCTCCATCGTACACTATGATGAAATCATATTTTAAGATGAAATATTAACATCAGTATAATTATATCATCAATTACAAACCTGGGATATCAATAAATATGAAATCCTTTAGTTTTATGTATTTCCAGTAGTCACCAACCTATAAAAACTCCCTTATGGGCTTAATGAAAATCTCCAAAACACTTTTTGAATCCATCCAAATCTGTTTTGGAAACAATTTATCACTCTATTCATTTTGGAACAAACACATCATCTAAAAATTAATCTATATCCAATGGATTACATTTTGACCTTGAGGGGCGTATTATTGTTGAAAAAATATCAAATATACATTATAGTGATGCATAATCCTCTAGTAAAGCATTAATGTTTCTCAAGATGGTATGGGTTTTCATGTGAATTCTATCAAATATACTCATAACTCATATGAACATATCCACCACAAGATGTATCATATAAATTATATGTATACCTATATAATCTCATTACCCATAACATTAAGTGACCACTAAACATGGAAAAATTTCATGTAGTATAGGTTATCTCATCTTTTATTTATTCTTTAAAAAAAGATATCTTGGGTGATGAATAAATCACATGTTATTCATCATATTGTTATGAATATCACATGCCCCTTATCTAAATAGTTGATCACAAATCATGTGAATCAACTAATCATGTCCATGAATTTCTATAGTTTAATTCAATCAAGGATTAGATATATTTTCTCATCTTATGACTAGAAAAATATCACCTTGTCCTTTCTCCAATTAATGACATGATTAGAAATGCATCGAACAACCATCATATTAGTAAAGTCATAATGAAATGCATGAGAAAGGTATTGAAGTATAGAGGTTCTCATTCTAGTTATACCACTAACCTCATGTTATAAGTATTTATTATAATTATAAAACCCTATGTATATCGATCAAAATATAAAATTACATGGGATATTCTTAGAAATTGAGCCTAAATAATAATTCTCCAATTATTATCACATGCTTCCACTACTCATGATAATGATAACATATCATCAAATCCCAAAATTAATTCATGATGATAATCTATTTGGGAAAACTAAATGTTATTTTATAAGGGGATATTATCATCCCACCATTCATGTAAAGTAAAATTTTACACAAATTAATAAATAATAAATGAATGTTGACTTTATTATAAATACAGGATAAATTATTTGACTATAATATCAATCTATTATGTATTTTATACGAAGACACTCTTCAAGAACATCATTATTTTTTTGTGATAATGTTTTCATCAATATATCTTCTATACTATCATATATATCCACACAATAGATTCTAAAATTACCCCTATAAATAATCACCCATATGAGATTGTGTTTCTGAATGACATGTTTAACCTTTATTTGGAATGGGTTTATTTTTCCTAAGATATAGCTCCATTATTTTCATATAAAATATTGATTAATCCCTAAATTATAATAATCACCTCTATTTTAGATAAGAAAATTATGATATAAATAATTTCCTTCACAACAACTTTTATAATGATGTTCTTTGATGTGGTGTTCAATCCCCATATCGTGGGTTTCTTAGACCCCATCTAATTGATAGCATCATTATTTAATAAAAAAAATGTACTAGATTGATATTTAAAATAATATTGGTTAGATTATATACTTACATACATGAAACCCATTATATAGATCTTATCATTTCCTCCAATTATAAAGATCGTATCCTTAATCCTTCTCTAAAACATTAGAATGTTATTTATATCTAACTTGTGACTCTCACGAGATTTGCATTGGTATCTAGAAGTTACGATAAGATAATTGTATATATTAGTTTAATAACACAAAATTTTATATATGATATAACCTATGATGGATTCATAATGAATTCAATCCATCTATTATAAATCCATATAAGGATCTTAAATCATCATAATATTTGTTCCATGTAACAATAGTAAAGAAACTAGTTTGGATTTCTTTATGATAAAAATATTTATCTTTTTAACAAAATATTTATATTTACTAATTTCAAGGAAACTATTATATATATCTATATAGATCATCATACCTTGTATGAAGGATTATTCATGTATTTCTTTCATTAATATTATTTTACCTAGCCACATATTCATAGATGAATTTTTCATGATATCATTTATAATAAGTAATATTTCATCCACACATAATATCAAAAACACCACTAAACACCCCCCAATTATTTTTTAAAAATGAGAGTAATACACATTTTATATGAAATCATACTATTGGATTTCATTATCATGCTAGATATTCCAAATCTATGAAGCTTTCATAAATCCATAAATGAAATGTTGTAGCTTTTGTACATTATCATACTCATTTGGAACATAAAAACCAATAGGTTGTATCATATAAATTTTTCTGATTAAATTACATTTAGTATATTAGTTTTAACATTAATATGATATATCTCATAATAAAAATAATATATTACTGAAATAATTATCTAAATGGTATTATTCATCATAATAGGTGTAAAGGTTTCTTTATTGTTAATACACAGAATCTTCTTATATCATTTTTCCATCAATAATTATTTATAGGTATACACTCTACTATAAAAGTTGGTTTTATTCAAAACAAGTTATACCATATGTTTCTCACCCCTTTAGGTTCATCTATCATGTTACCAACATGGTTAGTAAACTTGGTGTCCAATTTTAAATACAATGATTTTAACCATCTCTCAAAGTCAAAACTCTAAATGGACTCTTTGTAGATGGTAGGTTCATCTAATATAATCATTACATCACAATCATTAGAAAAAATAAACCCATATATCAAGTTCTATAAATGAATTATACCAGACCTTAGATTTTCATGTGTGACATGAGTTGGTTCTTCTTCCCCAACAATTTATAGGGCTAGCTCAACCTCTACCTCAAGAACACATTTGTTTTGTTGGTCTTAAAATTATCCAAGTTTGTCATTATTCACAATCAATAAATGATTTATAGGTTCCTTAACATTAAAAAAACTATGTTGTGATACAGAAACATTGTGTTTAGTAAGATTATAGAAATAATATCCCATGGTTTCCTTATGATGACCAAAAATAATATTTTTTAAAATTTTGAGTGAATATTTTCAGAATTAAAAAAAATAAAAAATCATCACATCGCTAAATCTTTATAAAATAAATAATGGGATGTTTCCCAATTCATATCTGTAATGATTTTTTATGAATACTTTATTTGGAATTAATTTTAATAGAAATGAAAAAAACTTTAAAGAATAAACCCAAAATAAAATATAAAGGTCACACTAACTCATTATTAATCAACCCATTATAAATAATTTTTGACTCCCCCTCTTAGACACACTATTACATTTTGGTGTTCCAAAAAGAGTGTGTTATGGAAAATTCCACAATCCCTTAGATGATCAATGAATTTCTAGCTCAAGTGTTCACAACCCCAATCTGATTGGAGGATATTAATACTCTTTACCAGAAATAAATATCCACACTAACTAAATTCATCAGTAATATTAATTAAGTACCTAAAACAAACACTTACTTGTACTATAATTAATACATATACATCACTATGTATAAAATCCAACAATTCACTAGATCTTTCACCTATTCCAATAAAAGTTGATTCTTTCATCACTCCAAATAAATAAGATTAAAAATTATAGAATGATTAAAAACAAATTGTTCCAATAATTCATCTTTATTTATTATTTTAATGAATTTCTCATTTATATGGACAAGGAAATAATGTCAAAGATTGGTGGTATTATAATCAACCCATAAATTATTATTTTTAATCTTATAAATATTATTATCTGTATCAGGTATATATAAAGCTGTTATCATATTCTTGATTCCATAAAACATATCATTCTTATATATATAATAACTCTTATGATTAATTATGACTAATAATCCTTTATTTTCCAAATATGATATTGAAATTAGATTTATATTTTTTCAGGGGAAAAATAATATTTCTTCAAATCTATCATATATTCACATGGTAATGACAAATCATAATTTCCATCCTTTATTGTTGAAACTCATTCTCGATTACCAACATGATGATATACTTCACCCTATTTAATTTTCCATCTATCTATGAGTCTATGGTTGTCAGCAAAAATGAATTTTGTACATCCAAAATTCAATACCCATGAGTAAAAGTTAGTGAATTTAACCTCTATAACATTAAAATTTAGATTCATTGAGTGCATCACTTTGATCACACTTTTGAACCTTTGATAGTAATATTGAATTATTTAATATGTCATGTCTTTAAGTGATCTCAATAAGATTATTATGAAATGAGCCATTTCCTATAAAAGAGACATATCTATGAGGGAATTTCATGTATTATATATTTTCATCAAGGATTTTTAATGAAATTACTCCCATTAAAAATGGTGAATCTCTACATTATACCTATTTAACACACTGGAATTCATATTTCATCATGACTTATACATGTTTCAGTATGTAAATAATACCTGAATATATTTTCTAGATATATTTTTTTCAATCATATCAAATATGACTCTTGGATATCTAATGTAATGACCCAAGACCCAGTAGTCATGTGCTGATTTTTTACTTTAATACATTGGCACTATGAATAATATATCAAATCACAAAAGACTTAATAGTTTTGTAGCATTAGAAAACCAGATATAGACATAAGTTTTTCATTATAAAATTAATTAAAATATTACATATCAACTCCATTTTAAACAACCATAAACATATAAATTTTCCATTCAAGTCATTCATAATATATATCTTCACATCTTAGGGGAAAAACCTAAGAAAGGGGTGAGATCATATGATCATAAAGGGTAAGAAATACATTAAAAGCTATAATAAATAAATATAAAAAAATAAGGAATTGTGAAACTCAAAAACACATTCCATTAAAACATAATCTTGATCATGATATCGTAAAAATTAGAGCTCATGAAATAATTCCATAAATAAAAGCATGAGAAAGAAAAATGACCATGGATTTTATATTAGTTAAATAATCTCATCGAATATTAATTACTAGTATCATAATGAGGTAATGCATAATTATAGACTTTTGAAACATACCATAGTGGAATCGGTAAATAAATATGAAAATTAATTATTAAGTCCTCAACCAATTCCATATTTTAAAATGGATATGGTTTTTGCCAAGTCTATATATGTTTTGTCTCCTAAGACCTATTGATGCATCAATGGGATATTGAGGACCCCACCTATAACTTAATAAATCCAACAAATACATAATATTAATGGCTTGAATTATAAACAACATATAAAAAATAAATTTAAATATCTTTCTATAATCAGTAATAATAATCCCTGACCATTCTGAGTAATATGTTGAGTGATATCAATATAGCACATTCCCAATCAAACTGATCATAAACCATTTAATAAAATATGTTAGATGATATCATAAAATATAATTCCCAATTAAGAATAAGATTAAATAGAGGGTTATTAACTAGATGAAAAATACTCTCACAAAGTCATCGAGGAATTTTTGGGAGAAATACTCTTTTTACTTTGGAAATAATATTTCTTTTGGAAAATAATTTTTATTTATCCTAAAATTAGATTATCAACATGTATATCCAAGAAAATAGAATTTATGGATGATGAAATTTTGTTTTAGGAAAAAATTATGTCATATTGAAGTGAAAATAAGTAAAAATATTTTTTAAGAAACTTTAGAAATAGGACACTACTGTGCGGTTTAAGAGAAAATGTAAGAGTCATTAAGGCGGAAAAAGGATTAATTATTTAAATAAAACAAAAAATAAACTAAGATTTTTTTTCATGATAAAAATAGTGATTTTAGAAAGATATTGGTGGATTAAAATAAATTATAGAGTGTACTTGAAAAAGGGTATGAAATTGGTAAGTACCCTTGTAACATCCCAGGTAAATAAAGAATAATACATTTTCATATTTATTAATATTTTCAAATTAAATATTAATTTTACTTTAAAGGTATTTCTATGTTCGATAGCGTACCTGATACGCAACAAGGGTTTCTTTGAAATCTTACGTTGCACACTAGTAATATAATAATATTATTTTAAATGGTAGTTAACACGTAGTCGTTTTATTGGAGGGAATAAATAGAAATAACTAAAATATAACTATATATGTTTGTTAAATGTTTTTACATTTATCCAATAAAATATAAAGTCTTAAAATAAGAAAAGAATTCAATTTTAAGCAGAAATACTCTAATATTCACTAAAAGGTCGACTTATCACCTTTTGAGGGAGAACCCTCATTAAATATAGTTTTGGCCACTCTTATACATTCTATTGGACCAAATAAAATTTTTCTTTAGAATCGGGACATCATAATTTACTTTTTGAAGATTTTTGGTATTTTTCCAATAAAGTTCATTTTTTTAATGAATTGTGAAAAATGTTGTATTTTAATTCAAAACCACTTTTTAATCTAATTTGGTTATAGAATTAGATTATATATTTTATTGATTTTAAGGTTCAATTATAATATATTTTTACCATTTAATCCAATGGTGGTTTTTGGAATTAATTTCACTTTGAAATTGGACTTAAATTAGTGTCAATCTTTTTGATATATATTGTTTCATAAAAACACGCTATTTGTTTTGATAACGGAAATTAATTATTAAATTTATTAATTCAAATTATATGTTTTTAATTTTTGTAAAATAGAAATCATTTTTGAATTCGAAATATCAAGTATATCTTAGGGTGAATTTTGATATTTTTCTGAAAAACTTCAATATTTGATGAATAGTGAAACTACTAAGTGGTAGTTAAAAAACTGATATTTCGTTTTAATGAAACTTTACAACTTTTGTGAATTGAATTTAAAAAATCCAATATACATGGTTATAATTAAGATTTAAAATGTGGTTCAATGGGATTAAAATAATTTTTTGGTGAATAGTAATTCTTAAGTTTTATTAATCACGATTAAAGGTAATTAGTGTAATTTAAGGTAAAAATAATGTTATAATACTATTAAATTACCTTGACACATGTCCTAACCTTATTGGATGTGTCATGGACGACCAAAATAATCCATGGGTCAACTTGGGGACACCATGGAGCCAATTGGGTAAGAAAATGACATTAATAACTTATTATTTAAAGTTAAAATAAAAATGTCACAAACATGTATTGTTTTTATAAAACAATTTTTAAATGGAGGTATACAAGTCATATTTTTGACTATATATATTAATTAGAAAGATAAAAAGATTTCCTACATCATGATATATTCTTTATAATTTTTAGACATTAAATAAATTAAATTATTTATGTCACCATGATGATGCAGCGATTACCTCTTTATTTAACGATTTAAATAAAATAAAAAGATAATGTAAAATATAAGACCTACACTTGTCAAAAACCTATTGGATTGGTGGATTTAGAACTCTTATCACCTTATCCTCTAAATATATAGTTGTGGGACCTTTAAAAACCGAAACTCGTTATATAATAAAGTAACATTTTATAACTTTCCAAGAGTGCCCCTCCTCTCCTCTTATAAAAGGCCCCCACCTATACCACCTTACCTAGACATCTCAAGCCATTGGATCGGCCAAGATCTACTCATTTTATCTCTCCACATCCCTCTCCTCATCCTAGAAGCCTTACCTTAGGCATTAAGCTCTTCAAGAAACCCTTTTGGTTCAAACCAAAGGGAGTTACCTGATTTAAAGGAGATTAAAGAGCGATCGAGTCAAGTCGGACATGAGGTAAGAGACTTCGTCTCAGTCTCCATTAATTGAGGCATATTTTGTTTTTTACACAACCATTTTTTATACGGTGTATAAACCCCTTTGACTTTTAATTTTATACAAAAGGAATATTTTTCTACGAAGCCTTTTAGTAAACGACAAAAGGGAATGTTTCTTTTAACATACACAGTGACAATGACCTTTTCCGCCGCCGTGAGTATTATTTGGTATTTGGATTCCTCAACAAGCCATAATTTTTTTAAAATTAAATAAATTCCATATACTCTTTTTGTATTTGGGTATTGAAAATGTTTTTTATAATGGATTTGTTTTGTCGATATATTTAAGTAATATATTGTGATCGAAATGTGGAAATGTTTTCTTTCCATTATATTTGTTTTATGTATTATGATTTTATAATGGTAATTAGACATTTGACGGGTGGTTACATGATAAACCATATGACGGGTGGTGTCGGGAATACCAGGATGGGTGGTTACGTTATTACCTCCAATGGATTGGGTATGGAAGTCGGCCGTATGGCTATTCCATTAAGTGATATGTGCGGCAGTTGACCGTATGGTCATTCCATTTAAGTATGTTTATGTCCCAAGTTACCTGTATATGTTATGTGTTATTTATATGGGTTTTATGGTAATCTTTATGTTACAAAAGGGTAAGTAATGATCTTTTATCCAGTGAAGTGTATTTACTACTTCATAAAGGTGAAAAGTATTACATTGATAAAGTATTCATGGTTTACTTGTTGTTTTGAAAAACTAACAGTTTTCCTTCTTTGTGTATCCCTTACTGAGCTTTTTATGCTCATCCTAAGTTTTTTTTGAAATGATTTTCATAGGAAATAATGTGGAATAGGGTCAATGATGGGATCAAGGAAAAGTCATGATGTCTTAAACATGTAACTATAGATGACTCTTTTTTAAGAGTTCATGTTTTGTAAAAAAATTGAAACTTTGTAGAAGTGTATACTATGTAATCATTTGAGATGTAATAGTTATGATCTAATTCTCAAAAACTCTAAACCTTAAAATATCCTCAATGTGAATTCTTTATTTAATTCAATATTAAGTAATGTTTAAGTTCGGGGCCTTATAGTTGGTATCATAGGTTGGTTTAGACAACTTTAGGAGTTAGAAAATTGTTTAAAAAATGTCCCTAAATTAATTTATGGTAATATTGAAATGATATAGCATTTAAAGATTACCATGTTGCTTCGCCTAAGATATTTTTGTGTTCAGAATGGTTTTCCGCAGAGGAAATAAGGAAGCTATGTTGGGACGACATTAGGAGGAAGACAACCTTCAAAATCAGCAACCTGAGATGGTCAGAATCAGAATTGAACAGTTTGTTACAGTGATGGCATAGTTGACTCAGGATATAAATGGTAGCGGTATCCATGCATGAGATCAGCCAGATGAACCACAGACGGACATGTCAGTGGTGGAACATTTCATGAGGCAACATCCCTCATCATTCAGAGGATCATCTGACCTTGTGCTAGATAAAGGGTGGATTAAATCACTGGAGAATATTTTTGTTGTCATGGGGTGTTCAGAACATCAAAAGGTTAGTCTTGATATTTACCGTTTTGAAGGTGAAGCTGATCAGTGGTGGTCGATGGTGAAAAATATCAGGGATTGTGATGAGATTGATGATCTTCACTGGGACGAATTCAAAGGTATGTTTCTTGATAAATATTTTCCTAAGGTGGTCCATCCTAGGATGGAAAAACAATTCCTAGAATTGAGGCAGGAGGATGAATCAATGGCTGCTTATGAAGCAAAGTTCACTCGACTAGCAAGGTATGCTCCAAATTTCATACGAAATCTTAATAGTAAAATAAACCATTTTTAGTCAAGGTTAAATCCAAAGTATCTAAAGGCTTTAGCTTCTCATGAGTTCAAAAGTTATGAAAAAATTGTTCGATGTGTGGAGAAGGTGGAAATGGAGTTTGTCGATGATCTGGTTTTATTTGACAAACAACATAATAAGTGGTCCATTTGGCAGTCAAAGGGAAACAATTAATCAAATAAGCCAGGAGGTAAGAAAACCAAATATCCATCCTTTGAGAAGTGTGGTAAAATTCATCCTAGAGAATGTTTATCCAAGTCTGGAAAGTGCTTTTTGTGTGGTAAGTCTGGTCATATTGCTCGTAACTGTAAGGAAGATGATCAAACAGGCAATGAAAAGTCATCGGTAAGATGTTTTAAGTGTAATTAAATGGTTCATTATAAAAATGAGTGTCTAATGAAAAACTCAACTAAAGGAAAGCAGCCAGACTACAAGCAGAAAGGGGTGGTGAAATCCTTTGAAACTACTTTAGCAGATGTTGGGCCATCGAATGAAGTAGTATCAGGTACACTATTTGTTTGTTCATATTATGCCAATGTGTTGTTTGATTCAGGGTCTACACATTCATTCATTTCTAAGAAGTTTTCTAGTAAATTGGAAATTCCATCTCAAGATATGAAATCTGAACTTATGGTAAAAACACCTAGAGGGAACGTTGAGACAAATAAAAATAATAAGAACCTTCCTATCCTTGTGTGCGGAAATAATCTACCTGTAAACCTTATTGTTTTGCCTCTAGTAGAGTTTGATGTTATTTTGGGCATGGATTGGATTTTTGTTTATCATGCTAAGATTGACTATAGAGCTAAGATGGTTTTTTTTTTCATAAACATTTTTAGTTTGTGTACAAGAATGAACCCTTGCTTTTGATAACATATCAGGAAGTTGAAAAACTAGTAAAAGATAGAAATGAATGTTAGGTTTCACATATTGTTGAAAATAAAGGAATTGTTTAAATTAATGATGTGCCAGTAGTAAATGAGTATCTTGATGTTTTTCTTGACGAGTTTCTTGGTATGATTCATGATCAGGAAGTTGAATTTACTATTGACTTAGTTCCTGATTCTATGCCAATTTCAAAACCCCCTTATCGAATGGCTCAAGTTGAACTTTTAGAGTTAATGAATCAATTGCAGGAGTTATTAGATAAAGGTTTCATTTGACCTAGCACATCACCATGGGGTGTTCATGTATTTTTTGTTAAAAAGAAATATGGTTCATTGAGACTTTTCATTGATTATAGATCCTTGAAAAATATCACTGTTAAGAACAAGTATCCTTTACCTCATATCGATGATTTGTTTGATCAGCTCCAGGGAGCTCAGTATTTTTCGAAGATTGACTTGAGGTCGGGGTACCATTAGTTGAAAGTAAAAGAAGCATATGTTCTAAAGACTGTGTTCCATACTAGATATGGCCATTATTAATTTGTAGTTATGCCTTTCGGGTTAACCAATGCACCTACTGTATTCATAGACCTTATGAATAGAATTTTCCATGAGTTCTTGGATAAGTTTGTGGTTATTTTCATTGATGATATTTTGGTGTTTTCTAAAAGTAAAGAGGAGCATGAAAGTAATTTAATGGTTATATTGAGAACCATAGAATAAAAGAAACTATATGGAAAATTCAGCAAGTGTGAGTTTTGATTACAAGAAATATCTTTCCTTGGTCACATTGTTTCAAAAAATGGCATAACTGTTGATCCTGCTAAAACAAAAGTTGTTGAAGAATGGCCAAGACCCACAAATGTAACCGAGATCTATAGTTTTCTTGGTTTGGAAGGTTACTACCGAAGGTTTGTTGAAAACTTTTCACTGTTATCTAGTCCAATGACTAAGCTAACTCGGAAGGGTGTTCAGTTTATCTAGACAAAAGAATGTGATGATTGTTTTCAGGTGTTGAAAAGAAGATTAGTGAATGCTCCAGTTTTGGCACTTCCTTCAAGGAATAGTGAGTTTGTTATCTACAGTGATGCTTCATTGAAGGGACTCGGTTGATTATTTATGTAGAATGATGAGGTAATTTCTTATGATTCGTGTTAGTTGAAAAATCATGAGGTAAATTACCCTACACATGATTTGGAATTAGCTACTGTTGTTTTTTCTCTAAAAATTTGTAGGAATCATTTTTATGGAGTAAGGTGTGAAATATATATTGATCACAAAAGTTTAAAGTATATATTTACTCAGAAATAATTGAACATGAGACAGAGGAGATTGCTAGAATTAATCAAGGATTATGATTGTACAATTCATTACCATTTGGGAAAAGAAAATAAAGTGGTTGATGCATTGTGTCGAAAAAGTAATGCTTTATTAACCATGCTATGTTTGGAACTAGATCCTTCAGTTTTTGATTTGATGAACTTTGGCATAGAAGTTGTTGGTGCAGGAAGTTATTCTATTTTGTTTCAGGTGTTAGTGAGATCATCTCTATCATACAGAATTAAGAAAGCGCAGAAGAAAGACAGTGGGTTGCAAAAAAAGGTAGAGTTGGTTCAGAAGGGTATGTTGCCTAAATTTAGCATTGATAATGATTGTGTTTTGAGGTTTGGGAAGAGATTATGTGTGCCTTGTGATTCACAGTTGAAGAATGAGTTGTTATGTGAGGCTCATAGTTACCCGTTTTCAATTCATCCTGGCAGTACTATGATGAACAGAGATCTACGGGAGTATTACTGGTGGGATTGAATGAAAAGAGATATTTCAGATTTTACTATGAAGTGTTTGACTTTTTAACAGGTTAAATCAGAGCGGAAGTTACCGAAAGGGATGGTTCAGTCTTTACCGGTGCCAGAGTGGAAATAGGAAAATATATCCATGGACTTTGTTGTGGGATTACCAAAGACATCTCAAGTAAATAATGCAATATGGGTTATAGTTGATCGATTGACTAAATCTACTCATTTAATTCCTATTCGAGATACTTTTTCTCTAGATCACCTTGCTCGGTTGTATGTTAAAGAGATATTCAGGTTGCATGGAGTTCCCCTCTCCATTATATCTGATTGTGATCCCAGGTTCACTTCTATCTTTTGGAAAGGCCTTCCGATGTCATTGGGTACTGAATTAAATTTTAGTACATCTTTTCATCCTCAATCAGATGGGAAGACAGAACAAACAATTCAGACATTGGAGGACATGCTACGTGCTTTCTTGATGGATTATCAGGGAAGTTGGGACCAATATCTTTCTTTGGTTGAGTTTTTATATAATAACAATTTTCATTCCAGTATACAGATGGCTCCGTTTGAATCATTATATGGAAAGCGGTGTCGAACTCCCACTTTTTGGGATGAAGTGGGTGAAAGGAAGTTGATGGGACCAGAATTGGTAGAAGAGATGGCAGAAAAAGTTTAGTTGATTCAAAAACATATCAGAACAGCTCAGAGCAGGCATAAAAGTTATGCAGATAACCGGAGGAAGGATCAATATTTTGAGGTAGGTGATCATGTCTTTCTCAAAGTTTCACCATGGAAAAGTGTGATGCGTTTTGGTAAGAAAGGAAAGCTGAGTCCAAGGTTCATTGGATGATATGAAATTCTAGAGAGAGTTGAATCAGTTGCTTACTAAGTGGCATTACCTCCGAGTGTATCTCAGGTACAAAAATGTTTTTCATGTTTCGATGTTGAGAAAGTATATGCTAGATCCATCTCATGTTTTGATCCCAGAGGTAGTTCAGTTGGAAGAGAATCTCTCTTATGAAGAACAACCAGTCCAGTTTCTTGACCGTAGAGAGAAAGTGTTGTGGAATAAGGTAATTCAACTGGTAAAGGTTTTGTGGGAAAACCATATGGTTGAAGAGGAAACATGGGAATCTGAAAATGCTATGAGGGATAAATACCCCATTTTATTTTGATAAGTGAATAAAATTGCGAGGACACAATTTCCAAAAGGGGGGAAGGATGTAACATCTCAGGTAAATAAATAATAATACATTTTCATATTTATTAATATTTTAGAATTAAATATTAATTTTACTTTAAAGGGGTTGCCATGTTTGATATCATACCCGATACGCAACAAAGGGTTTCATTGAAATCTTACGTTGCACACAAGTAATATAATAATATTATTTTAAATGGTGGTTAACACGTAGCTGTTGTATTGGCAGGAATGAATATAAATAACTAAAATATGACTATATATGTTTGTTAAATGTTTCTACATTTATCCAATAAAAGATAAATGCTTAAAATAACAAAAAAATCAATTTTAAGCATAAATACTCTAATATTCACTAAAAGGTCGACTTATCGCCTTTTAATGGTGAACACTATTTAAATATAGTTTTGGTCACTCTTATACATTCTATTATACCAAATAAAATTATTCTTTAGAATCAAGACATCAATATTTACTTTGTGTAAATTTTTGGTATTTTTCTAATAAAGTTCAATTTTTAATGAATAGTGAAAAATGTTGTATTTTAATTCAAACATATTTTTAATATAATTTGTTTATATGATTAGATTATATTTTGAATTGGTTTTAAACTTAAATTAGAATATATTTTTACCATTTAATCCAATGGTGGCCTTTGAAATTAATTTTACTTTGAAATTGGACTTAAACTAGTGTCAATCTTTTGATATATATTGCTTCATAAAAACGTGCTATTTCTTTTGACAACGGGAATTAATTATTAAATTAATTAATTCAACTTATATGTTTTCAATTTTTTAAAACAGACATAATTTTTAAATTCGGAATATCAAATATAGCTTAGGGTAAATTTTGGGTAATTTTCTGAAAAATGTCAATTTTTGATGAATAGTGAAACCACTAAGTGGTAGTTAAAAACCTGATTTTCCATTTTAATGAAACAATACCACTTTTGTGAATTTAATTTCAAAAATCAGACATACATGGTTGTCATTAGGAAGTAAAATTTGGTTCAATGGGATTAAAATAATTTTTTGGTGACTAGTAACTCTTAAGTTTTATTAATCGCGATTAAATGTAATTAGTGTAATTTAAGGTAAAAATAATGTTATAATAATATGAAATTACCTTGAAACATGTACTAACCTTATTGTATGTGTCATGGACGAACAAAACAATCCATGAGTCATCTTGGGGACCCCATGGAGCCACTTGGGTAATAAAATGACATTAATAACATTTTATTTAAGGTTAAAATAAAAATGTCACAAACATGTATTGTTTTGTTGAAACAATTTTTACATGGGGTTATACAAGTAATATTTTTGACTATAAATATTCAATATAAATATAAAAATATATCCTACATCATGATATTTTTTTATAATTTTTATACATTAAATAAATTAAATTATTTCTGACACCATGACGATGCAGCGATTACCTCTTTATTTAACGATTTAAATAAAATGAAAAGATAATGTAAAATATAAGACCTACACTTGTCAAAAACCTATTGGATTGGTGGATTTAGAACTCTTATCACCTTATCCTCGAAATATATAATTGTGGGACATTTAAAAACCGAAAGTCATTATATAATAAAGTAACATTTTATAACTTTCCAAGAGTGACCCTCCTCTCCTCTTATAAAAGGCCCCCACCTATACCACCTTATCCACACATATCAAGCCATTGGATCGGCTAGGATATGCTCCTTTTATCTATCCACATCCCTCTCCTCATCCTAGAAGCCTTACCTTAGGCAGGAAGCTCTTCAAGAAACCTTTTTGGTTCAAACCAAAAGGAGTTACACTATATAAAGGAGATTAAAGAGCGATCGAATCAAGTCAGACACGAGGTAAGGGACTTCGTCTCAATCTCCTTTCATTAAGGAATATTTTGTTTTATACAAAACCTTCTTTTATATGGTGTATAAACCCCTTTGACTTCTAATTTTATACGAAAGGAATCTTTTTCTATGAAGCCTTTTACTAAACGAAAAAAAGGAATGTTTCTTTTAACGTACGCAGTGACAACGACCTTTTCCGCCGCCGCGAGTATTATTTGGTCTTTGACTTCCTCAAAAAGACGTAATGTTTTTCAAATAAAATAAATACCATATAATCTTTTATGTATTTTGTTATTGAAAATGGTTTATATAATGGATTTTTATGTCTAAATATTTAAGTGATATATTGTGATCGAAATGTAGAAATGTTTTTTCTTTCCATTATATTTGTTTTTTGTATTATGATTTTATAATGGTACTTGGAGATTTGACGGGTGGTTACGTGATAAACCATATGACGGGTGGTGCTGTGAATACCAGGATGGGTGGTTACATTATAACCTCCAATGCATTGGGTATGGAAGATGGCCGTATGGCTATTCCATTAAGTGATATGTGTGGAAGTCTACCGTATGGTCATTCCATTTAAGTATGTTTATATCCCAAGTTACCATTATATGTTTTGAGTTCTTTATATGGGTTTTATGGTAATATTTTTGTTACAAAAGGGTATGTAATGATCTTTTATCCAGTGAAGAGTATTTACTACTTCATAAAGGTTAAAAGTATTACTTTGATAAAGTATTCATGGTTTAATTGTTGTTTTGAAAAACTAACAGTTTTCCTTCTTTGTGTATCCCTTACTGAGCTTTTTATGCACCTCCCATGTTTTTCTTTGAAATGATTTTCATAGGAAATAATGTGGAATAGGGTCAAATATGGGATAATGGAAAATTCATGTTGTCTTAAACATAGAACTAGACATGACTCTTTTTTAAGAGTTCATGTTTTGTAAAAAAAGAAACATTGTAGAAGTTTCAACTGTGTAATGGTTTGAGATGTAATAGTTATGATATAATTCTATAAAACTCTAAACCTGAAAATATCCTCAATGTGAATTATTCATTTAATTCAATATTAAGTAATGTTTAAGGTCGGGGCCTCATAACCCTTTAATCACGCTTTCTTTATCAAGAGGAATTGAAAAGGAAACCTTATAAAACATGTATTATCCCATAAAATAAAGATAAAATGATTTGGAAACATGATTTTGAAACATATATGAACAATCTAGAATACTTTTATAATATTAATGAATAATTACATTGGGTTAAATAGATATAAAGTGTAACCCGAATGAAATATGGAGGTTCTGAAAGTAACCCTTACCTTATGTATGAAAGTGTTCTGCACTTATACTTAACATCATATATAATAAAATTATATTAATTAATAATTTAATTCAGAACCTATTCAAAAATTATTTTATTTATTACAATTTTATTAAGTTAATTTATTTCCTTTTTGATGAGTCATGATATTCAATTTTTATGTTTGAATGTGTTTGTTTCCTTGGTTTTCATGATTCGTTCACTTGTATACATGTAAGAAAGATTATGTGAAATTGAAATAGTTATCTAAAATTCAAATTATATGTTATTAATGAAATTTAAAGGGATTTAATTATCTTATATATCATTTTATTTCTTGATATTAAGATGATTCATTGGATAAATGGTTAATGGTAACTATTTAGATTATTTTGGCATTCTTTCGATCATCATGAAATAGTTTTTTATTATGTATTAATATTATGTATATAAACTGGTTATATAAAATTAAATAAGTTTTATTACATATATTAAATTACCTTTTAAACATAAAAATATTTTTATGACCATACATGAATATGTAATTGAAAAAGAAAAACACATCGTCCATGAATGCGGTAAATCATCAATTCACGGATGATGTTTTCTTTTTTGAATAAAAGGGGAAGATAAGAGAATTGATGGTTGATATAACACTAAAATAAATAAACATATTGGAGTTAACATGTCACTTTAGATAGGTGAATTTAGGTAAGTATATGAAAATAATAGAAATCAAAATAAAATTAAAAAATGAAAGGGGATTTACCTCTTGAATTCATATTAAGAACCATCTTAAAGAACATTGAAATGGGATTTTTGAGAGAATAGAGAGGCCATATAATTTTGGGGGGTGAGATAAATGGGTAGAATATAATCATGTTGGGGTGGTGAGTGGTGGTATTTATATTACATGATCAAGGTGTTTTTTGATTATTTTATTCATTATTTAATTATTTTGGCTCAATTCTATGAATAGTTTGAAACTTGTCACTAAATATATTAAATTACTAAAGGATAGTTTGAGATTATGGGATTATATTATCCATACATCATCTATGACCCTATAACTCATGTATTTGATACATACTCTAAATTTCTCTATTTCACTATACATAAATAATTCAACAATTTTAAAAAAATATCAAAAATTCACACTAACCATTTTTCAACATGTAAAATTTAAAACTAACTCTATTTTATTAAAATAATTTTATAAATATTTTAAATTTAGTTCGTAAATAAAATCATCATTTACTTGAAAATACTGATTTTAAAAATATAGTAGATTTTATGACAAATAAAAATTAATTATGGGCTGATAAAATTATAATATAATTATAAGACAACAAACTAATAATTGATGAATCTATTTTATGAAAATAAATTTTATTTCAATTAAAATAGGTCAAATAAAAATTTATGTTTCACAAAAATACAAGCACTTAATTTATCTTTTTAAAACATTTATTTATGTATTCAATGATTTAAATATACCATATTTTCATTTATAAGACTCATAAATTTTATTTATACTTTTATAGGTGAATTTTCTATTATATTGGTCATATTACTATTACTATTGATCATAGTACTATTAAAATGATCTTATTTAATAGTATATTATGGTTGTAAACATAGTTTTGCGTGAATAATTAACTATAAAAGATATTAAATTTAATATATAGATACCAAAAAATCATGGGTTGTTACATTCTCCACTCCTTCAAAAAAAATCCCTAAAATGTTCATAATTTCACATCATAAAAAGATATGGGTAGTTCTTCATTATATGATCATATGGTTCCCATGTCACCTTTTCAAGTTTATGATTTTTCCAAACTACCTATACTAGTAAATTCATTCGATTTCTCAAAACCTATTATTCAGTGTCAATAATATGAATAATCACTTCATAGTATGATAAATTAGGTTCCAATTCTATCCCTTTAGAAGTGAGTACATGTGTTGGGATTGGCATGTACTTCCTTAACAAAGAGATATGAAACACATTTTTTTACTTTATAATGTCTATGTATAATTTCCATATGATAATCCATAACTCTAATTCTCTATAAGATTTCAAATGGCCCTATGTACCAAGGTCCTAGTTTCAATTTATTTCTAAATTTTATAACACCCTTCCATGGTGATACCTTTTAGAAGACATTATCTCCAATAGGAAAATACAAATATTTTAATTGGTTATCTATATAGGTTTTTTTCTACTTTGATCTACTTTGATATGGGTTTGGATAGTCGTTACCTATTCTATTGTTTTCTATACAATCTTTGGGCCTATAAACAACCTTCCACTAACTTCATCCTAATAAGTTGGTGTATGACATCTCTTTCAATACAATGAATCATATAGATCCATTTGAATTCTATAATAGAGACTATTATTATATAAAAACTCTATCAAATATTAATACTAATCCCATATAACTTGAATGTAAATTGATCATGATCTCATTATGACTTAAAATGTTTGAATGTTCCTTTTAGACTGACCGTCGGTCTGATGGTGAAAAGAAATGCTCAAAATAAGCTATGTATCCAAATATTTATAACGAATTTTCTATAATTTAAATTTAAATCATGAATCACGATAAAAAAATTTGAAAAAGATGCCCCATAAAGTCTATGAACTTTATTAATATAGAAGTTTAGAATTCACTCCAATGAAAAATCCTCCCTTATTGAGATTAAATATAGAAATTTAGTATTTTGATTAACAATTAATCATATTTTATTAGTCTTTCTCATAGTTTTGGGTAATCAGATGAAAAAATAGTAGTTTCAACAAATTTACATGTACTAATATGCATATTATGCATTAATCTTCTAGGATGATTTACTTTAGCCTTCAAATATTGACAAACTAAACATCTTGATATATAATCAGTAATTTTTCACTTTATATTGTCCCACAAAAAATATTTCTTTAAATATATTTACATCTTTGTTCTATTGGGGTTTATATATAAATCCATTCTGTGGGAATCATCCAATAAATCCATTTTAATCTAGAATATATAGTAAACACAAAGTCTCTTTCAGAATTTTATAATTTCATCCTCATACATGAAGTTTTCCAACATCCCATCATTCATAATATTAATTATACTTTTAAACTTCTCATCTTCAGATAGATAACTTTTATTCCTTTCCAATAAAGATGGTTGGGAGACCAATTGAAAAAGTTAAATATGTTTCACCTTCCTTGATAATTCCCATCTCTATCTTTATTAGATCCATGTATAGATGATCCTTGTCAATCCTCATTTTGTTTATATTTCCATGATCCTTCCTTCTCAATGCATCTTCTACCTTATTCACCTCTCATGGGTGGTAGTGTATTGGAAGGCCACAATCTTTAAGTATCTCAATTCATCTCCTTTGACACTTATTGAGTTATTTATGTGGGAAAATACATTTTAAGCTGTTGTGATCCGTATATATCTTGCATATTTAACAATAGAGATAATTTATTTATATCTTCAGAGAAAATATTATAGTTTATAACTCAACATCACTAGTTGGATAATTATTTTCATGAGTTTTTGACTACCTTAATGAATTCGTAATAACTATATCATTCTGTATAAATACACAATAATGTCTTTTATTTAATGTATTATTATAAATCACAATCCACAATTTCTTGATGGTAGATTCAAGATAGGATAATTCACTAATATCCTCTTTAATTCTTAAAATAATTATTCACATTCATTTTTTCATATAATCTAATTACCTTTATGAGTAATCTTGGTTAATGGGTAATCTAATCAGGGAAAATTCTAAATGAAATACTGATAATGGCCTAATAACCCAATGAAACAATGTACCTTGGTTTTGTTTCTTATTGTGGGCCATTCCTGAACAGCCTTTATCTTCATAGGATCAAATGAGATTCTATAATTACAGACAATATGTATATGAAACGAAACTGATTGAATCTCGAATCCATACTTTCTAAACTTCCCATATAAATATTTTGTTCTCAGAGTCTCTATAACAATCGGCATGTTGTTATCATGGTCCTCATATATTATTGAATATGTCAATATATCATCAATAAATACCACAAAAAAATCATCAAGATATTATTTTAACACTTTATTAATTAGATTAATAAAAATAGAGGGTGAATTAGTCAGTTTAAATGAAATTATTATAAACTCATAGTGTTCATAACTAGATCAAAATGATTTCTTTAGAATATCTTCATTCCTCACACATAGTTGATGATATACAGATTGATGGTAAATCATGAAAAAATATTACGATCCATGAAGTTTATATTACAAGTCATAAATGTGAGGCCAATAATAATTGTTCTTTATTGTAATAACATTGATTTCTATATAGTAAATACATAAAATAATGGATCTATCATTCTTCTTAACAAAGATAATAGGGGATCCCCATAGAGAAACCCTAGGGTGAATAAATCCCTTATTATTCAATTACTCTAATTGTATCTTCCACTCTACTAATTCCACAGTAGCCATTCTATAAGGATTATTTGATATAGGTCTTTCACTAGGAATTAAATTAATAGAGAAATAAACTTCACACTATAGAGGATGTTTAGGTAAATCATATAGATTTACATCAATATATTATTGCAAAATAGGCACATCTTAAATTTGAAGATTTCTTTCATCATCCATAGATGATGTTTTCTCTTCCACCCTGAGAATTTAATTTATAAGAGCTACTAGAGATGGAACCAGATATGACTTAGATGATGAAGTGTCTTCTCTAAAGTACATAAATTTTATACCTTCATCACGAATCGTAATTTCCTTCTATTTGAAAAATAATTTTGTATTATATTCTAAAATACAACACATATGAGGGATTATATCAAAATAAACCATATGTACAATCATGAAATCGGTATTTTGGTCACATTATGTGTCATAATAGAAAATTATTGAAAAATAATTATTACAATAAGGCTTCCAACATTATTCTTTACTAATAACTCCCTTTTTAAGGTGAATTAAAAATATAGAATTTTCAATGAAAACTGGGATGATATAAAGGAATGAAATGATGTAGAATCAAAGAAAACATTACCCAAATATGAGGAGATGACTAAAATACCCTCCAAAACTTCATTAAGAAATACAACACCAAATGTTGTGATCGAATAATATTTTACTTGATCTCATAATATTTTCTGAAGTTTCCTTGACTCTTTATAGAATCATTTTCAATGTGTTCCATATCCATATAATTGTAGAAATTAACATTGGTAGCTTGTTTGATTCCCCTATAATCATGAGAATTGTGGTCTTTCTCAACACACTTTTTGAAAATCCATTTTCCTTTTAATTCGGTAGTAGGGAATTTCCTTCTATAAGTATTGAACATTAGAAAATTCCCTTTTTTATTCTTCCATTCATCAAAAATTTTCTCTACTACCCTATTATTATATTGTTTTTCTAAAAAATTAATAATACCCGTAGAATTAATTGTTGGTCTTGATAGTATATGACAATATATCTTCACCTGATGAGAATGTTTGGGAGACTACTTCCATTTGGAGGATTTGTTTTATTCCATCAAATAATCGATCAATATTTCTCTATAGATTGTGTACATTGTCCAAAATATTTCTTAATATCCATTTAATATAGATTTTTACTTGGAATAATTTTCATCCTATTTATCTATTCAATTCATGAATTTTTCTTCCATATCTACTCACTGTTCTTGAAGAAAATATTTTTCTAAGAATTTTTTAAAAAATATTTCAAGTCTATACTTGCAATTTCTCCCTCATATTTTTTTTGAATCAATGACCACCATTGAACATAATCACTTAAGAGATAATAAACTACAATGAAAACTTTCTCTCTTTCATTACTTCTCAAAGTGGTAAATATCTTTTCTAAGGAACTTGTCCATTAATCATATACAAATGGGTTTTTTAGTTGCATTGAATGATATAGGTTGATGTCTCATGAAGTGTTCTAACATTGTTCCACCATTTTGTGGATTAGGATGCTTCATAAATTTAAGGTTATTATTCATAACCTCAGTTACTTTTCTCAGTATAATTATATATTGCTCATATCCAGTTGCAGCTCTTGCTCTAACATCATTATCTTGTATAAGAGGGTAATCCCTATATAGAATACATGCATTCATACTATTTTCATTCCTTATAGTCATATCCATTTCTAAATAATGGAAAAAATAAATTACATTATTAATCATAATACATAATTTCGAAAAATAAAAACACTTAACATAAATTGTAAATTTATTTATAACTAATATCATAATCATAAACATGGTTTCCTTGGGGTGATGTTTTCTTTTAAATCCTTCGTCAAGGTTTTTAAATAAAATTTTAATTATCTAAAGTATATCTCCATGAGAGTTCCATAACATGTGAGTAGTAAGGCCTATTTTTGAATACTGGGTAACGCTAAATTTGGACTGACACACCTTGTTGTATTTTTTACCCCAGGGTACATTTCTTCCAGAACTATGTCCACATATAGTATCTATATAGGGACATATTTCTAGGAACACCCATATAATATATACCTTACCAAAATTCTTGGATGATCTTATTTTCTTATTCTCAAAGTATATCATAGGGTTATTTCCTCTAATCATTATTTTATATATCTATTTTCCATGGATTTTACTAGAATTATTCTGATGCCAACTATAAATTCCCCGACCCTAGTATCCCAAATCTAGCACCTTACTTTAATACATTGGAACTATGAACAAGAGATTTCATCCCAAAGGACCAAATTGTTTAGTATATTTAGACAACCATATAGAAACATAATTTTTCCATTAAAAATATAAATTAAATAAAACATATAATATCTATTGGAAACAACCATAAACTTATATATTATCCCTTTAAGTCATCCATAATATTCAAATTTTCATATAGGGGAAAAATAATAATATATGATAGGGATGAAATCGTTTGTGTAGTAAGGTTAGGAAATACATTTGAAATTATCCTAAATAAACCAAAAAAATAAGATATGGTGAATACTAAAACCCATGAAATTAAAACATAATCTTGAGAATAATATTGAATGAATTAAATATGATTAAATAATTCCATAAATAAACATAAGAGAAATAAACCTAACCATGGATGCTATACAAGTTGAATAATTACGTGGAATATCAATTACTAATATCATAATATGGGATTTCATAATATCGTATATCTGAAACATACTATTGAGGGCTCCTCCAAGACATCTGAAAATAAATTATTCTGTCCTAGGTGAAATCCATATCTAAAATGGGATAGGCCTCAGTCAAGTTTGTGTCTGTTCTGTCCCATGAGACATACTGATGCATCAAGGGGGTATAGTAATTCCCACACATCATTTACTATATCCAATTAATTCATCATATGAATGAGTGAAATATACACAACATATACAAATGAAATATAAATAACATTCCCTAATCAGTAATCATAATCACTAAACATTTTAAGTAATATAGTGAATGGTATCAAGATTGCACATCTACAATCAAAATGATCATAAACCATTTTATAAAATATGGTAGGTGATATCATAAAATATAAATCCCAATTAAGAATAATATTCAATAATGGGAGTTGAAATATATGGAAATAATCTGATAAAATCATCGTGTAATATTTGAGGGAAATACCATTTTTATATTGGAAAGAAGAGTTTTTCTGGAAAATCAATATTATTCTCTATAAAATCTTATTATAAACATGTATAACTTATAAATTTTAGGGTAAGGAAAATGAAATTATTTTTGAGGAAAAAATTATGTCCAACTAAAGTGAAAAAAAGTAAAAATATTTTTTAAGAATCTATAGAAATGTGCCACTTATGTGCGATTTAAGAGAAAACATAAGAGCCTTTAAAGAAGAAAAGTCTTAATTGTTTAGAAAAACTCGAAATTAACTAATATAATTTTTTATGATAAAAAATAGTGATTTTAAAAAAAATTGTTATAAAATATATTATAGAGGGTACTTGAATATGGGTAAGAAATTGGCAAGTAACATTTAACCCGGATTTCATTATTGAGAGGAATTGAAAAGGGGACCTTAAAAAACATTTATTCTACCATAAAAGAAAGATGAACTGATCTAGATACATGATTTTGGAACATATTCACATAATTTATAATAAATATATAGAAATAATGAATAATTACACTAGGGTAAAGAGAGAGAAAGTGTAACTTGAACAAAAATTCAGGTTTGGGAAGAAACCCTTACCTTATGTCGGAAAGCGTTCTCCACTGGTACATAACATCTTCGATAATGAAATTATATTCATTTATAATTTAATTTAGAATATATTAAACTTTTATTTTTTTTATTATAATTTTATTAAGTTAATTTTTTACCTTTTTAATGTGTTATGAGATTCAATTTCATCATTCGAAAATGTTCACTTTCTTGGTTTTTACGATTGGATCACTTGTATACATTTATGAATGATCATTTGAAATGGGTATAGTTTTCCAAAATTGGAATTATATTTTATTAAGGAACTTATAAGATATTGAATTATCATATATATAATTTTTTTCTATATATAATAATGATTCATTTGATAAACTGTTAATGGTAACCATTTAGTTTATTTTGCCTTTTTTTATCATCAGGAACTAGTTTTATCTTATGTATTAATATAATGTATATATACTGGCTAAAAAACATTAAATAAGTTTCATTATATATATTAAAATCTTTATTAACAATACAAATGGTTTTATGACTAGCCTTGTATGTGGAATTGAAAAACAAAAACTCGTCGTCCATGAAGACATTAAATCATTACTTTACAAAAGATGTTTTCATTTTTAGAATAAAAATGGGATGAGAAGAGAATTGATGGTTGATATACCATTAACATAATAAAATTATAATATATTAAATATATTAGAGTTATCATGAAAATATTTATATGGGTGAGGGAAGGATAATAAGTGAAATGAAATTTTGAGAAAATTAAAAGAACGAAAGGGGATTTACCTCTTGAATTATTCTACTTGAAATCCTACTTAAGGAAAAATTAAATGGTATTTTTGTGAGACCAAAAAGAAAAAAATGTAGTGGATTGGTTTTTAAGAATAAATGGGAAGAACATAAGCTAACTTCATGTTTTTGGAGGTTTGAGGAGAAGGGGTGGTGAGGGGTGGTTTTTATAGTGGAGGAGAGGAGTGTTTTTGATTATTTTATTCATTAGTTTATTATTTTTGGATCAAGAATATGAATAGTTTGAACATTATCATGTAATATATTAAAATATTTAATGATAGTTCAATATTATGATCTTCCATCATTCATACATCATCTATGACTCAATAATTTGTATATTTTTTAATACCATAAATTATTGTATTTCTCTATTCTCTAAAAAATAAACTATTTTAAAAATATAATAAAAATTCACCCTAACCATTTTCTGATGTGTATAATTTAGAAATAGACACCATTTTATAGAAATAATTTTCTAAATATTTGAAATTTAATTTTTAAATAAAATCATCATTTACACAAAAAATCCTGATTTTAATACTATAACCTATTTTATGACACTATCAAAAATCAACTAAGTTATCATAAAATTATATTATAATAATAATACAAAAATAAAATTTTATAAATTTATTTAATGAAAATATTTTTTTTAATTATTTCAATTATAAAATTGAAAATAAATATTTATGTTTCACAAAAATATAGACACTTAATTTATCATTTTAAAACTTTTAATTACTTATTCCATGATATAAATATATCATATTTTCATTTATAAGATATATAAATTTATTTTATAAATTAATAGGAAATGTTACTATTATATTGGTCATATTAATATTCTTAAAGATCACATTGCTATTCAAATGATCTTATTTAATATTATATTATAGTTTTAAACTCGGTGTTGTGTAAATCATAAACCATCGAAGATATTAAATTTAAAATAGGGATGAAATAAAATCCTAGGGGTGTTAAAACTAAGAGGATAAATTCATTATCTAAATCCATTATATGGATTCCCTTAATTGTATTCCTCTAGTATCATAACTTTTAGGGTTTCCCAGCTAGTATAACCCAAAGAAATCACTAAAAATAATGCACACAACTTTTAGGGCCACCTTATCACATTTTATCCCTACATAAAATTATATATGGGAACCTAAATGTTAAGGTCACCCATAATAAATGATTAAGGTATTTCCAGGTGCGTATTTTTAAGGAATACGACACATAGTATTTTAAGTGTTTTTATAAATGTCTCACTAGGTTAATATATATATCAGGTATACTAATCCCATCACATCTCATGAAATCTTTATTATCTCATGTTTTATTGTTTTTAATATACATGGTTCTAATGATTTAGTTTTGGTATCCTATTCCATCTATGGAAATAATATTTTCACACCACATTAATTAGTATCTCTTTAAACCACCTAATTTTTTTCTACTTACCCAAAAAAAATTCAACTATTTTTATAAATACCTTAATACATCTTATATATAAGGTATATAAAATTTCATGTAAATGTATAATGTTATATAAGATTTAAAATATCTATATGAGTGAGCCTAGAGTGATATATAGCCAATAAATCACCTCTATAGAATAACAAATAATCCTCTAAGATAGTGGGTTTTCTAAGACCAAAGTCTTTATTAAGGGAGACTTTACCCCGGAGAGAATTCAATTCATGATATATAAAACCCTTGATATGCACAAAATATATTCAATGACTATTTGCAAGATTATAACACTAAACACAGATTGATGTCAAGGTAGATAGAAACTAAATCTTATGGAGTCACACAAAAAATTTAATGCACAGTTTTATCTCATAGAAGTAATTGTATCATATAAATAGCATAATACAAATTATTTATATTATATCAAAAAATTAAAAATGAATAATATAAACTAATATATAATTAAATAAATACTTTATTTACACATTCAAACAATGATAAACCAATATTAAATGTATATATTTTATTTAGGAATGAAAAATTCTAATTTATCATGCTTGATACTTATAATTTATAAAAAAATTATAAAAATTTACTAAAAATATTAATAATATATTTTCATTATTTTTGTAAACATGTCATTTTTTATAACTGGTAGTTAGCCATAAAATAAAATTGATACTAAATAGAGATATTTCTACATATATATCATATTATATGATATATATTAATCATGTGCTATGATTCATATTATAGAATATGATTTTATATAACATATTGTCTGGATCATATTTCATTATATCTTCCATGTCATATTTACATTGTGACCCTAAATGTCACACAAACCATTGATTGATCCATATTTTATGATATCATGTACCTTATGAAACAAATCAGTTAAAATCCTGTGATTTCCTATAATATGTTAACTTTTTTATTTCCATGTACATTCCTCTTTTTAGTTCAAGGTTAATCCTCTTTGAGTTCATTTCAATTTGGTTAGAACCTAGTAATCAATCCTTCATAATCGTTAGTTTATTATCTTATAGGTTTTAAAATGGAATAAAAATTGGGAGATGACTTCTATCTACATAAAGTAATTTACGTCATGATTTTTCATTTCAGAATGTTAATGGCTCTAGGAAGATGCCCATGAAATTCATTCAGGGTTTTAATGGTTCTTAGAAGCCACCATAAATTATCATATCATGATGTAAGATGTCCTTCATGACATGAAGAAATTTTAATGGGGTTTAAATCTGATTTGATAGGTTTTTCAATGTACGTGGAAAACTAAGGATTCATTATGTGAATCCAAAATCCATGTCATGAATGGGACACGTCTAGCAGTTTATTTCACCTCTCATTCCCTTAATTTCTCATTTTGATCCCCCTTTATTCTCACTCAATCTCTATACCATTCCTTATTCAATTTTTACTGTTCTATAAGATATGAAATCGTTTTTTATTGGATCTTGGTGTTCCATACCAAGATATTGATGCAAAGACTCTAGGATCTTCTTCACTACCTTGATATGTCAATTTTACCTTGTTGAGAACCCTTGTTTAGGACTCCCAATCCTATATCCAAATCTGATTTCTTATGTATAAATATTTTATTGTTTTTTGGTGATGTTTTGGATGGAGGAACCCAACTCTACCTTGTCCATTAAGTAATTTCTTTATCTTCTATATTATTGATAAATTTGTACTATGTATTCTCTTTATGGATTTTTTTAGTTTTTCTTGTTTTTTCATAACATGAAACCATTTCAGTACAATATATTCATGAACTAAAATAAATGGAAACACCCTGTTTTAGTTAAATTCATATTCTTGGAACTTCCATAGATCATGTTGAGTTAGTTATCATTGAGACCAATGTTGTAGCCTCCCAAGAGGTGTTCCTAACTTTGAACCAATGATGAATTATTATTACTAATGTGGGATTGGGTTTACCTTGGAATTGTAATAGCATATTAATTTGCTAACTTGGCTCAATGGAGTAAAAAAATTTATATTTAAAAATGGGATGTTTAATCATTGTTTCATGTGATGAAATGCTTGATAAACTCGGTTCTTGGTCATATTATTTGTTTTCTTTCTATTCCTTTTTTCTTTTTATAACTCTCATTAGGCTGAAATTATTATAGGGATTTTTCATTTTTATGTCAAAATATATATAGGTATTATACCAGGGTATGTTTTAATACTTATAGGTCTTGAACGTGGTTATACAGAAATGATTATATGACATGTACTCGGGTATGTTTTCATGATCACAGAGAATATTCCCTGTTATACTTAAATTCATATTGTCCTTGAGACCATTTATATTGAAATTATTATCAGAATTATTGTTTGATATACTAAAATTCTTTGAGGGCTTGATCTTGGGTGTGACACTCTATTTTGGTATGTTTTCAATGCTTTAAGGGTTATGCCTTAGATGAGAAAACTCCCCTCATGGGAGGTAAGTGATTCTAAGTATGGGGTTTCATGGAGGGGGGACCCAATTGATTGTTATGGTTATAGTTATGGTAATAGTGGAATATTATCATTATGTGATCTGAGACACTCTGGTATTGATCTAAATCATGTTTTTCTAACATAACTGTCACCTTTGAGCTTAAGGGTTGTTAGGTTTATTTGATACCCAACATTAATTAATAATTAATATTTTGTCTGATATTAAATTTCAAGTAAAAAATATATTGTATGTATATTATTATAAATTTTGGGTGTTTGCCTACTTATTTTTACTCACACGTTGTTGAGGTGATGTTTGGAACCCTGTAATATTTAATAGATGTAGGTATAGATATGGGAAATTTTCCCCAGGTTAACTTATTGCCTACCAAATTGGTTGGATCTTAGAGATGAGATCGATATGGGGTTTGGAACTAGTTTTTTGGATTCATATTTATAGAGTCTATTTATCCTTTTACTTATATTACTTTCATCAGGTAATTTAGTTTCATTTTTCACTTAATTACATGGTATCTATTATTATTTGGGATGTTCATTTATCTTCTTTATACACTATGGTTTTCATGTTTGATTATTTATATTATTTAAAATAAATTTTCTACTATGTTTCTGAGGTAATAGTCTCCCAAATATATTCATTAAACCCTTGTTAATAATCGACATCATGTAGAATAGAATGAGGTGGGCCTAAAATCCAGCAAAGACTTCACTCAGTCCTCTGAGGGAGTTTTGGGTTGGTGAAATTACAATGTGATATCGGGGATGTTATTTTTCTATTTCATTGATATTTAGGGATTTTTTATAGGATTGTAAGATGTTTTAGGGCTTGTTAATGAGCTCGTGAATGGGAGTAGCAAACCCATGTGTTGGGGAAACCCGCGTACCTATGGATATTATTATTGTTCATATTTATCTCATATTTAAATTTTGATGTTACATTAACTTTCATGATTTATTTCCTATGTGATGAAACTGTTTATTGAGATTTTACTCATGGGTTGGTATGTCATGAGATGAGTATGCATGCATCATGGTAGGAATGTAGGGATATATATTGACAATCATTATTAATATTACGGAAATGTTTTTTACATGTGATATATCTATCTACCCGAGTTGTGAAATTTGATTTCTTATTCAATTCAATAAAAAAGAATAAATGAGAATTTTTTTGATATTCCAATTCAATTATTAATCCTTGTATATTGATATAATGGTTCTCTGTTATTGTTTCCACTATTTGCAGTTGACTGTATTGTGTATCTTATTTTCGATGGTGTGTTTTTCCCTTGTAGATAAAATGAATCCACAACATCTTATATTTTATTTTTAGGAGTGTGGTAGCCAACACACTCATAATGTAGTTAAGCTTGAACTTTTGTTGGCTCCATAGAACAATATTCATTATAACCTTTAAAATATTTTCATATAGGTCATGTGATCCATTAAGAGAGGGATAAGTCTCGCCATACCTTCAATGTATAACCATATGAGAGAGTTTCAACTATAGAATATTCTTATGTTTACTAAGAAGGGAGGCCCCCAATATGATGAGTTCTAGATTGAGTGATTGTAATCACCTTGAGATTCCCACAAATAGGAGAGTGAAACTTTCTTCCTATATTTTACAGTTACCATCAGTTCACTGGTTGGACAACATAGAGTTGTTGGGATGTAAGAGAACCTAACAAGGAAGGATAAAAGTGGAAGTTTCTTGATACCCTTCTATCCAGATATATTGAGGGATGAGAGGGCATGAGATTTCATGCACATAACATAGGGGATCAGGTCCTTGATGGACTTTGTTGGGAACTAAGCCAACCATTGGAATTTTTCCCCATCTCTTACGGCTGATGAGACTACCAAGGTGAAGCATTTATGGAATGGTATTTTCAATGAGATTTATACAAAGATGATTATATTTCACCTAAAAAATTCATGGGTGTGATTAATTAAGTACTCATCATATAAGGGGATATAGGGTAATATGATGGTGGTGGGAAGAAAATATTAGTAGGGTTGTCAAGGATATATTCCTCATACTGGAAGAAGTTATATTATAATAGTTATTTATAATGTAATGGTGGGAATATAAGATAAGGTAGTGGAAAACCACTATAGGATCACAGATCAATGAACTAAATAAAGTATATCAGGGCTGGTCATAAGAAATTTTAGTTCCCATGACCTATTATATAGTGCCACACTTGAAGAAGGATGGGTCATATATATATTTTTTCTAGGTGAATGTGATATGAGAGTAGTGGAAAGGGATCTGTATTGATGTTGTATTCTGAGAAGCACTCAACCACCCCTTAATGAACTAGTAGTTGTACTTCCACCATATTCATAGGCCAAGTTAGGTAAATTGGTTCCCTGATGTTGGAACTGTAGTGCCATTCGGAGGGATAATTATAGGGAATTTATACCAAATATCATATTAGAAGTACCATTCAGATACATGAAATATATTTTCCACTGATTGGTTTGTATGTGACACCTTTTATCATCAGATGTACTATTATCATGTAATCTACCCTTTCATGTGAATTTTTTAATATAGTATCATCACATTCTTTTACATATTCTCAATTTTCTAGTGGTTTGGGATTGATTGTGGAGATATTAAATGGCCTTATGTTTCTTCAACTCATTTTCTCAATAAAATATAACTAATATAAAAAGATAATACTTATATAAATGGGGGGAATAATTGAAATATGGAAAATATAAATATAATATAAATATATAAATATATAAAAATACAAAATACAAAGAAAAGGAAGAAAAGAAACAAATAAGTTAGTATAATAAAACCATTGTTCTTGGGGTTTCATTGTGGAATTATCATTGTTACTCAAAATATTCATCAATGAGATATTCAATGTAGAGATCAAGACCTGTCACTCCACACCCTCTTGTTTGAAATGTATTACCCTAAACCGAGACCTATTCATGTAGGAGTAAACACTTAAAAATCAATACCCAATCCAAACTCAACTGTTTGAATGAATTAGATATCTATGAGAAGGAAAATTATTAAATGAGGAGGTAGAAGACAATAGTAGAGAAAGTGGGGAGACCACTCACCATAATAATTTAACCACTACTGAATCCTTATAATAAATCATGATAAATCAATAAAGCACAATAAACTCAAATACCACCACTTCCCCCCTCGAACAACAATGAGGGTTATCTCTCCACAAACATGGAGTTAGAAAGAAGCACGGTGGGAGAAACACATAAAATAAATGAAAATGAAAGAAAATAAGAAATGAACAGAACATAATGAAAGTTACACTAATATATAATATAAAAATTAAGAAAAAGTAATGATACAAAACTCCACCTTACCCCCTTGAAATGGCAATCCTTGTAAAAAGAGAGGAGGTGCAAATTTATTGAGAAAATGGGTTGAAGAAATTTCGCTCAATTCTGTCCTCCGGAAGTAATTGACTATTAGACCCATTTAATGACAGAATTTGTAAATTTTCCCTTCTTGAAACTTTTTTAAATAATCCTTACTTGTTTCTCCAAAAATTTCCAGCCCGATTGTTCCACGCATATAGGATTTATGACTGGTTTAGTTTAGATACTTTAATCTGTCCAGGTGACACTTCATCTTCCACAAATCCAACTTCCCATGAAATTATGGCCTTTAAACCAGCCAATTCAGATGTGGAATACTTAATGAAATATGTTCATTAATTTTTTTTGAATCACCTTGATTAATTTCAGCTCCAATGGACCGGTAAACTTCGAGATACATGATCATATTTAAAACAATCCAAATCTACGCACAGTTTATGGGGTCTATATTGTGTGCTGATTTTGGGCCTTCAAATAATTGATTAATTTGGGCCTCCAGAATGATGAAACTCAAGACATGATGTAAGAAAACCTACAAAAAATGAATTACAAAATTTAGTTCAGTTTAGAAAATGTTATGGCCAAAATACATAATACAAATAAAATAGTTAAATCCCAAAATTATTCCATTTTTGCATTTGAGCTCAAAATTCCACTAAAACATAAAAATGTGACAATTTCCCATAAAATAACACTATGGTGAGATTTAGAACATTGAAATTGAGTATTTAATATGTGAAAATCCATGAATCATCACTCCCCAAGACTTAACTATTGCACTCTTGGGAAATCATCATATATTCAAATCAAAATTGACACAACAATTAAAAATGCGAAAAAATCAATGATCTCTTCCAAAATGAAATTCAATCATGTATCTTCTATTAAAAAAATATTCCCTTAAATTTCCAATCCTCGAATTTAAATTTATTCAACCTCAAAAATCCATCCATGGCCCAATCACAACCTACCTCACCATGAATTTGTGTCACTCTTCACTCAAGAGAAATTGTATCTGGAGTTATGGTCATACTTGTAAAGTGCATGTATCACCATAGGCTTGTGACAATTATCATTTCTCCATAGCACGAAACATGAAAATGAATTTAATCATGAATAATTTTTCAAGGTGAATTCAGTGGATTAGGGTTGGTGGGAATATGATTATAAAATTAAGGCAACAAAGAGGAGGTTAGACTCTTAAGCTTAATGCATGAATATTCAAGGGAAAACATAGAAATTACTCACTCAATCCCCTTGAAAATGTGAAACACAACACCAAACACCATTTTTTATATGACATGGGACATGATTCAAGAATTTATTCTAAATAATGATTGCATCCAAGTTCTCCTTTTTTTCATTTTTTCCCTTTTTTGTAAAGCTCTAGAAAGGCACAAATTTATTTTCATTTTTTCCTTTTTTCATGAAGAATGAGTTGAAAATTGAATACAATGAAATAATGACCATCATGCCCTTGAATTTAGTTAGTTACATGAGTCATAAAAGTAAGTACAATGATAAATTCAAGATCATCTCCATTTTTTTCTATTTTTTCTTTTTTTGAAGGAGAACCAGATGAAACAAATAAAGCACAGTAAAAGGATTACCCATGCCTAATTTTACCTTTATCATCCACGACCCAAAATGTTTACACACACCTCAAATCACTCACAATGGAAACACATCCCAAATAACGCACATGAAAGGCCCTTCCCATACACTCAAACTTGAAATATCCACACAAAAATACTAAGAGTGCAGGTGGGTAAGGAAAAATCCTCTTGTAAGGTGGCGTAGACCTATAAGGAAATTCATGGAATCTAAGGTCTAACGATGGATATGTGTAAAGTTAGGCCTCACGATAAAATGTGGCTAGCCAAAGAAATTCCTCAATCATATCAAAAAAACATTCCATGAAATCCAAAGCTTCTAAAGAGAAAAAACAAAAGTTCTGGTTCTCACACAAAATACAAGCATCTCTCAAGAAAGTGCGGGTATTAGAAAGAATATTTCAAAGTGGTTCAAAATACCTCACAGGAAAAGAAAAATGTATTGAATCAGTGTTTCATGGGAATGGATTTAAAAAATCGGTCAAACTAATAAAAATTCTTGAAAATCCAATTAAAGGAATAAGTTTTCACATCAACAGTCCTTTAAAATCCATTTCATCAAAAATCATTTCAACTAGCTCAAAATCAATTGACATGTGAAAAATTATCAGAATATTCATTAAAGATCAAGGTTACTAAAAATATGAATATAAAAAATAAAAAGAAACCACAAAAAAAATAAGTAGGTTGAAACTCTCCCCAAACCTAGATTTCAATACCCCCATTGCAGCTCAACAAAAAAATGATAAGGGTAGAAAACTAAAAGTGAAGGAAAGATACAACCTGACATTATTTTTTAGTGGCAGTTTTGAGTTAAGATCCTAGATACTACCACTTGACCTAAAAGGTATGAAATAAAGAAAATATGATAAAAATAAATAAAAATAAATAGGAATGGAAAATAAAGAGGATAATTCTTGGTTTAACCCCCCCCCCCCCCCCCCCTAAGAAGGATCTAGGTTTTTACTGCTTCTAGTCCAGAAGTTGTAGAAGTTTAACCCAAATCCGATGGTGGGTAGGGTTTCCTGCTCAGAAACCACCAGAACATCTTTCTTCTAATTATCCTAAACTTATACAGGTCTTGTAGGAACCCACAAATAGAGTACATCAGCTCCTCCCTCTTATCCATGTGTTACAGGTTAGAATATGAGGGGAGGATAAAGAATAAGTCCTCAACTTCAGCAACGACTTCTTTGGCCATGTTGACTTCAACATCTAGGGCTTGATCATGTGATGTTGTTTTAAAACATTGATAAGGGAATTCAGAAAAAAAAATTCACATGGATATGATTAAAACATGAAGAATCAATATAAAAACCTTCCCCTTCGTGTAGGTTATCTTGAAATATGATATCTTCAGGCAAGGCCACTAGGAATTCTTTTTCAGCAGTGAATTCATTATCTTCCTCCAAAGAAAGATAATTATAGAGAGGTACTGATTCTTATTTAAAAAATATGGGAGGATAACTTAACTTTTGTTCTTCAACAAAATCATACCAATGTTCATCCAAATCATGTTGACCTCCCACTGTTGTATCAGCTGGCATGACATCTTCAGGAACCTCTTCAAGAAATGGCCAAGGGGAGACAATTGGATCTTTAAGTTGAGTCTTCAAGTCTTACATGGGTTCTCAAACATCAAATGTAGGTGGAACAACATTTACCTTTTCTTCTTCAGCATATTTCTTTTGTTTTTTTCATTAAAGCCATAGAGCTTTAACTTCTTCAACATCAGTCGCCAGTGATGCTACCATCTTGCTTGCTTGTTCAAGGATTTTGAAATTATTTTGAATCATCACAACATCTTGTTCCATCTACAGCATAAAATAATATTCATTTCTGGACAATTAAGTACTAGTCCAAGCATATGAAAAATCACGGATGTAATCCATATCGACAAAAAAAATTATTGATAATCAACGAGGCTCTTTTTTTTGTTTTTTTAAATTTTTAATTTTTTTGGTTTTTATGAAAAATAGTGTGCGTAATCATTTCGTGTAACAGCCCAATATTTTATGATAAGTACTGTTTTTAATTTATTTGATGTCATGTGTTTTTTCTACAACAATATTGTCTTGTGCTATACACAACACCATATTAACTTGCAGTATACGCAACACTATTCTTAGATTGTGTTACACACAATTTCAAGTTCGTTTGATAATAGTCATTCTACGCAACATTGAGTGTGTGTATATATATATATATATATATATTCAATGTATAAATGAAAATGTTTGTATTCTGTTATAACGAAACAACAAAGGAGTCTTGCACAACACGCAACCCTGACTTGGCTTACATTACACGCAATTGCAACCGTTCTCGATAGCGTGTGTTGTACGCAATACTGGGTTTCACTAAACAATGATAAATTGTTATTATATTATTATGGACTAGCTGTTATGAATAGTATTAACTAAAATTTCAATTTTATAACATTATTATTCATCTTACACATTTTCTAGAACATGGTATAAGAACAAAATAAATATTTTGGGTAAAATAAGTATTTTTCAAAAAAAGCAGGTTTGTCGCCTTTTGATGGAACACCCACATTAAATATAGTTTTTGGCATTTTTATAAGTTCAATTTTACATAATAAAATTATTCTCTTGAATAAGGATATAAAATTTTACCTTGCATAAATTTTTCATATTATTCTGATAACTTTCATATTTTAATGAATAGTAAAAACATGCTATATTTTAATTAAAAACAACTTTTTTCATCGTAATAACTTATGTGGTTAAATTATAATATTGAATTGTTTTAATGTATAAATAGAATATATTTTTACCATTTAATATAATTTATGTCATTAGAATTGATTTTACATTGAATTCGTATGTTAAATCAATTCAATCGTTTGCAATGTTTTAAACAAAAACCTGTTTTCATTCGACAACGGGATTACTTTTAATTTAATTTCTACAACTTAATTTGTATTGAATTTAAAAAAATGGATTCCATATTTGGAATCAGTGGGTCCAAATTATGTTAATAGGCTACTTTTTATTTTTTGGGAATTATGAATAGTAACTACGGTAAATTTTATTTACCATAATTAAAGGTAAATCAGGTAATTAAGGGTAAATATAATATTATAAGATTACCCTAACACATGCCAAAATTATATTTAATGGATAAAAGTATACCCATATCACCTAAGTGTCGTATTAGATTCATTTTATGGACTTTTGACCATGAAAATAATTTACTTATTATTAAAACCAAAGAAAGTGACAACATGTCACTCTATTAAATCTTATACGTATAATAATTTTAATTTAGTGATAAACATCATAAAACATTGAAAATGAATAGTCTACATAAATCTAATAAAATTTTCTACATCATGATAATTTATTTAGAATTTTTAGGGATTAAATAATTGTCATTAATGGTGATACATTAATGATGGAGAAATTATTTATTAAGTGAAAAATCAGTAATATAGTTTTTATTGAAATACTAATACCCAATAAAAGCCCCAAAACCTGAAACAAACTTATTTTTAGTGTATATAGACACCATAAGCTTCCAAGTAACTAATATATAACCGTTTGGAGTCTTATAAAAGTGATTATGACACTTATATTATTTTATTTTTAATGATGCCAAAGTTGTCACCTTCATAATTTAATAAATATAAAAATTTAAATATTGTGATTTTAAGATTCTAAATTCATGTAAAAGTATTATTTTGAAATTTAATAGATTTATATTAATTATAATATTTTATTTTTAATTTTTATGCAACAAATATGTATATTAAATAATTGTACAAAAATGTTGTAATAATTATTAAATTAAGAGATAAACCAAATAAATGGTTTTAAAAATAATAAAATAAATATTATATGAACTATTTAATGTGCTCCATTAATTTTCTAGATACATATTACCTTTTATGAATCTATTAAAGATTTTATTTCAAACATATCTTCTGTATATATTTTATTTAAATTTATATAAATGAATAGTGTCAAAATTGACACTATTGTTATTTTATAAAAATAACATATTATAAAAAAAATTAAAAATCACAAAAATATATACAAATTATAAATTTATATTTATATGGTCTAAAATGTTATAAATTATCCAATTATGGACAATTTACAAAAAATAAGTAATTCTTTGTTATAATTTAAAATTTAGAATCTTATTACCACAAATAAAATTAAATTGATTAAGTAAGGATAAATCAAGTTGATAATGTTTAAAATAATTTCATAACATGTATAAATTTTATTCTTTGATGATATTACAACCCTATATCATCTAATATTCTAATATGAGTCATTTTTGGTGGTTTTTAAGTGGGGTTAGATTTATTATAAATTAATATTTTTAAGATTTCCAAAGGTGCCCCTCTCCTCCCTTATAAAAGGGAACCTTCCGCTCTATCATCTTTACACAACATTGATCCTTCAAGCTCGTCCAAACCCTGCCAAATTCTTTTCTCCACTTCCCTAGAAACATCATAGAGGTCCTGGTCTTCTTCAAAGACCAATTTTAGTACCCTAAAAAGAGGTCTCAAAGAGGCGCTTCAAAGAAGAGCTAATGTCTGATACCGATTCTTTCAACTTTATTTCTTCTTCCACTTCTTCTTCTTTAGTTGTTTAATTATTAAGTAATAACATCATTATCACTCATATACTGATATTTTATTATAAGTATGAAACAACCCTATTTTACCATCTATCCATCCTATGGAAAACGAAATCACCGCGCGTGCGTACGTACGGAATACCGTCTCCACGCCGTGGTGTAATCTATTTTCCCACCAACACCTTACTTGGATGGGTATAATGGTGAAAATAAATAACTATATATGATTATTTTAAAGTTGTATTTATTATTAAATAGTATACATACACTCCAATAAAATTCCACGATCATGGAAACGATATCATCGCTCGTGCGTACGTATGGACTACCGTCTCCACGACGCGATGAGATTCATTCTCCATGTTAACCATTTAAGAATTATTATAAAGTATATATAAGAAATAATAATGAAATACATGACAATATAAAGCTACTAGATTTATATATATATATATATATATATGTCATCTACTTGATTCCATTCAACTCAATAAGGAAACAAAAATAGCATTCATGCGTACGTATGACCTACCATCTCCATGAACGGTGAATTTCTTTCCATTTATCGATCTATTATATATATGTATATTCTGAATATATATTATATATAAATCATGTTTTATATTATCTAATTATGTAATCATGATCTAATTAATCATATGAATAATTACAAGTCAAACCATGGACGACAAATGAAACGATTTTACCCAAAACTCTCTTTAACATGGAATTTACAAAAGAACGGGTAATATAAAGTCATAAGTGAACCATATATGATATCATAACAATGAATATTATTCTTTAATAAGTCAATGACATTATTTAAAAATTTTTTCATGTATGTTTAAAGTCCTCTTTACTCATTTTTGACTTTTACTACATGGTATGTATGGAATCTTTCTTTTACAAGGTACTTTTTGACTTTTTTGGCAAAAGTACGAGAAGAATGTTTTTTTAACTTATACGGAACGAACGGATTTTTACAGTTTTATAAAGACTTATTTTCATGAAGATTCCTACAACATATTTCATGACTATTTTCAACAAAATATTTTTCTTTTAAAATTGCATGATGTTTTGTGAAAAGAATTTGATTTTGAAGAAGAAAGGATATTTTCCTCAAGATATCATTTCAAATGTTTTATCAAAACCATTTTCCATATAAGATGACATTATTTCATACGTGGATGTTTCAAGTATAATGTTTCTATGATTTACATGGTTTCAATTTTATTATGATGAAATATTAATTTCTTTTATATGGATTATGTTATGATGGGATAATGTTTATGAAACCGATTTTATTTGTTGGGTTATTATGAATGATGTATGTTTATTTTGTGGCACAAGTAAGAATGATTTCATTATGAGATGGGTGGGACCTATATCTCCCTCAAATTAATTGGGTAAAGATTTATATCTCATGAGATAGACATGGATGGAATGGTAAGTTAATCCAGTTCAGTGTTACAGGACTGAAACAAGGAGTGAACTCGATTCAGAAAGGGACTTTGTCCACTAAGATGGTCTTGGCAGCAATGACTTGGCTACCACGGAAATCATATCATGTTCTTAATGTTTTTACACAATTACAAGTTTTATTTCCAAGATATTTTATCATGATTGATGTTCCATTATGATCCATGCCTTACATGCTACCATGTTTTATGTCATTGCCCAATATTTTGATGTTTAAACATTATGTTCATGTTTTTATGTTCAAATGTATATGGTTTTTTTTATTTTATCTATGCTTACCCTTACTGAGCATTTGAGCTCACCGTTTATATGTTTTATTTTCCCCAGGATATAGAGAAAGGTTTTAGGTAAGAAAACTAAAGGGGAAGATCTTATAGGAGATGTTGAAGATATTTCACCACGATTAGAAGATTATTTTCCAAGTTTCCAAAGACACTAAACTATTACGGTCCTTTGGTGTCTGTTTTTGTTATGTATTAAGTATTCTGCAAAAGTAATGTAATTTATATGTACTTCAAGCTTCAGGTCTCTACAGTTGGTATCAAAGGAAAGGTTTAGTCAACCTTTGGAAACTAGGATGGAAAAACATTAGTGAGATCCCTAAATATATTTCAAAGTTATGTTTAGGGATGTCCCTAAGGATAAGTATACGTATAGGATATAGTCTTAGAACTACGGTAATGATCTTAGAATTTATCCTAAGATGTTAGATATTGAGGGCACTCCCCCTTTACTATGTTTTTTTCCCTAGCATGATTTTTTCCTCTCACACTATTCTTTTTGGGTTTTAGAAAATGGCTGGAAACAGGAAGATTCATGATAATGGAGGATATGATGGACAATGGAATGATATTCTTCATGAGAAACCAAATGAAACAAGATTTGGAAGTCCAAACATCGTTATTATGCCTAATTCGAAATCTCATAATATGATCAATAATATCAACTTTGGTAAGTTTCCCGACTCAGATAATAAGAGAAAGATGGAGTTTCATGATGATCATAGAGGAAATAAAGTTCAATTTCCCTCATGTAAATCATGTGGGAAGAGGTATCGGGGGGATTGTTTCAAAAGAACTGGAAGATGCTTTGGGTGTGGAAAAGAAAGAAACAAAGCCAGTAAGTGCAAAGGAAAACGTTCAGTTAACAACATGGACAAGGATATTGGTATTGCTACGACATCAACAAAGATCAGATGTTCTAAATGTGGAATGTATGGGCATTATGCAAACCAATGCCCTAAGATAAAATCTCATGAAGAGAATAAGCATGGTCATACGGGTAGTATTTATGTGGATTATGATGAGGAGACTACAAATGATATATGAGATGAAAGAAGTGTTGAAGCTCAGTCAATTGTTTAAGAAGGTAGTGGAATGATTGTATGTTTATCAAGAGTTATGTTGTATAGTTAATGGTACTATGGAATAAAGAATCATCTAAGGATTTTTAAACTATTGTTTTTCCTAAAGTATTTGAAAGTATATGTTGAATGGTATCAATAACCATAAAAGTTTATTCAGATATTTTTGGAAAGTAGATGATATGCGCATAATGAAGGGATAAGAGGATAATGAGATGTTTGATTGTATTCATGAGATCATGGCTGATAAAAGGACAATGTGATATCATGAATTGAGTATATAGATTTTATTTGGGATTTTTGTATCTGGAAAGAGTTAACTTTTGACAGAATTCATGTTTTCGCTAAAGTTCTATGTTAATTCATGTTTCAAGAAAATACATGATTAAGGTATTCACATGATTGGAATGTGATCAACAAGATATATCAGGGAAAAATGAAGGAATTCATATTCTCGGCAAATGAAATTTCTAGTAATTGTTTTCTTTATACTATAAGCTTGGACAGAAGTATTTTGGATAGCCCTAAAGATTTGAAATGAATTATGATGGATATAATTTATTATTGTTTAAGGTTATAACTTTTTTTGATATTATTGATGGGATGTTATAGTAATGTAGTTTTAGAAAAAGGACAACCTGCAGGATGGGCGACAACCCATCGCGTCAGACAAGGCTGTGGGAATCAAACCCACACCCGAAGTGCGACTGGCCTTTATCACCTACCACTAGCCTACAGGAAGTCCCTGGTTAGTAGAAACTAGTTTTATTTTATTAATCGGTATGACATATGAAGTATAAGTTCATTTTTGGAATCGTATATGATTAACCTCACCATAGATGGACTTATGTATATTTGATAACTTTTTCTAACCTTTTGTTTGAAACAGATGGAGTGACCCGTCATTCTACCACATGATCTGTTAACACTTCACAAATAACAAATTCAACTCCATTTATTTAAGAGATGAAGTGGAAATTGTTCAAAGCACGAACAACAGTGAGATTGTACAAAAATCAAGCAAGTATTTCATCTAATTCAAATTCTTCAACTTTAGAGAAATGATATTGAAAACCAAAAATGTTGTCCTAGTGCCCTTATATATGATGAATCATATGGTACCTTAGATCATCACAAATATATGGCTTTGTGACTGTTGGATTTTTCATAGCCATGTTCTCTACCACTCTCCATCAGAGCATAATGGTTAGATTTTCTTCCATATCCATATTTTCACCTATGTTCTCTTATGTGGAAACCCAGTGATTAGTTAATTTGGGTAACCGTTACGTTTCATACTTTAGTTTTTAAAGTTATTTTTTGGTATTTCATTTTACGATGTGGGTTTCAATTAAAGAAACTTTCAAGTTGAAAACCATGTATAACCCCGACGAATTTCGAGGGTGAAATTCATTTTAAGGGGGGTAGAATGTAACAACCCAATATTTAATGATAAATATTCTTTTTAATTTATTTGATTTCATGTGTTGTATTCTACAACAAGATTATCTTTTGCTATATGCAACACCGTATTAACTTGAAGTATATGCATTACTATTCTTAGATAGTGTTACACACAATTTCAAGTTCGTTTGATACTAGTCATTCTACGCAACATTGAGTGTATATATATATATATATTCAATGTATAAATGAAAATTGTTTGGATTCTGTTATAAGGAAACAAAAATGGAGTCTTGCACAACACGCAACCCTGACTTGGTTTGCATTACACGCAATCACAACCTTTCTCGATAGCGTGTGTTGTATGCAATACCGGGTTTCACTAAACATTGATATATTATTATTATATTATTATGAAATAGACTTTATGAATAGTATTAAATAAATTTTTAATTTTATAACATTATTATTCATATTACACATTTTCTAGAACATGGTATAAAAACAAAATAAATTTTTCGGTTAAAATAAGTATTTTTCAAAAAATACAGTTTTGCCGCCTTTTGATGGCGTACCCACTTTAAATCTAGTAATTGACATGTTTATAAGTTCAATTTTACAAAATGAAATTATTCTATGGAATAAGGATATAAAATTTCAATTTGGATAAATTTTTCATATTATTCTGATAACTTTCATATTTTAATGAATAGTAAAAACACGCTATATTTTAATTAAAAACAACTTTTTTCATCATAATAACTTATGTGGTAAAATTATAATATTTAATGGTTTTAAAGTATAAATAGAATATATTTTTAGCATTTAATATAATTTATGTCATTATAATTGATTTTACATTGAATTCGTAGGTTAAATCAATTCAATCATTCACAATGTTTTAAACAAAAACTCGTTTTCATTCGACAACGGGATTAATTTTAATTTAATTTCTGAATCTTCTGTGTATTGAATTTGAAAAAATGGATTACATATTTATAATCAGTGGGTCCAAATTATTTTAATAGGCTACTTTTTATTTTTGCGAATTATGAATAGTAACCACGGTAAATTTTATTTACCATAGTTAAAGGTAAATCGGGTAATTAAGGGTAAATATAATATTATAAAATTACCCTAACACATGAAAAAATTATATTGGATGGCTAAAAGTAGACCCATATCACCTAAGGGTCAGATTAGATTCATTTTATAGACTTTTGACTATGAAAATAATTTAATTATTATTAAAACCAAATAAAGTGACAACATGACACTCTCTTAAATCTTATAAGTATAATAATTTTAATTTAGTGATAAACATCATTAAACTTAAAAAACTAATAGTCTCAAGAAGGATAATAAAATTATCTATATCATGATAGTTTATTTAAAATTTTTAGGGATTAAATAATTGTCATTAATGGTGATACATTAATGATGCAGAAATTATTTATTAAGTGAAAAATCAGTAATATAGTTTTTATTGAAATAATAATACCCATTAAAAGGCCCACAAAACTGACCAAAAATTATTGGTAGGGTATATCTATACCATAATCATCCAATGACCTAATATATAGCCGTTTTTATCCTTATAAAAGTGATTATGACACTTATATTATTTTATTTTAAATGATTCCAAAGTTGTCACCTTCATAATTTAATAAATATAACAATATAAATATTGTTATTTTAAGATGATAAATTCAATTAAAAGTATTATTGTGAAATTTAATAGATTTATATTCATCATAGGATTTTATTTTTAATTTTTATGCACCAAATAAGTATATTAAATAATTATACAAAAATGTTGTAGTAATTATTTTATTAAGTGATGAACCAAATAAATGGTTTTAAAAATAATAAAATAAATATTATATGAACTATTTAATGTTCTCCACTAATTTTCTAGATACATATGACATTTTATGAATCTATTAAAGCTTTTAGTTCGAACATATCTTCTGTATATATTTTATTTAAATTCATATAACTGAATAGTGTCAAAATTGACACTATTGTTATTTTATAAAAATAACATATTATAAAAAAAATTTAAAAATCACAAAAATATATACAAATTATAAATTTAAATTTATATGGTCTAAAATGTTATTAATTATCAAATTATGGAAAATTTACAACAAATAAGTAATTTTTTTATAATTTAAAATTTAGAGTGTTATTACCACAAATAAAATTAAATTTATTAAGTAAGGATAAATCAAGTTGATAATGTTTAAAATAATTTCCTAACATGTCTAAATTTTATTTTTTGATAATATTACAACCCTATATCATATAATATTTTAATATGAGTCATTTTTGGAGGTTTTTAAGTGGGTTAAGATTTATTATAAATTAATATTTTTAAGATTTCCAAAGGTGCCCCTCTCCTCCCTTATAAAAGGGAACCTTCCCCCCTCTCATCTGTACACAACTTTGAGCCTTAAAGCTCGGCCAAAACATGAAAAATTATCTTCTAAATATCCCTAGAAACATTCTAGAGGTCTTGGTCTTCTTCAAAGACCAATTTTAGTACCCTAAAAGGAGGTCTCAAAGAGGCGCTTCAAAGAAGAGGTATTGTCCGTTACCGATTCTTTCAACTTTATTTCTTCTTCAACTTCTTCTTCTTTAGTTGTGTCATTTTGAAGTAATAACATCAGTATCAATAATATACTGATATGTTATTATAAGTATGAAACAACCCTATTTCGTCATCTATCCATCCTACAGAAAATGAAATCACCACGCGTGCGTACTTACGGAATACCGTCTCCACGCCGTGGTGTAATCTATTTTCCCACCACAACCTTACTTGGATGGGTATAATGGTGAAAATAAATAACTATATATGATTATTGTAAAGTTTCTTTGATTATTAAATAGTATACATACACTCCAATACAATTCCAGGATCATGGAAATGATATCATCGCTCGTGTGTACGTACAGACTACCGTCTCCACGACGCGATGAGATTCATTCTCCATGTTAACCATTTAAGAATTATTATAAAGTATATATAAGAAATAATAATGAAATATATGACATTATAAATCTACTTGATTTATGTATATATATATATTTATGTCATATACTTAATTCCATTCAACTCAATAAGGAAATGAAAACAGCGTTCATGCGTACGTACGGCCTACCGTCTCCATGAACGGTGTATTTATTTACATTTATCAATCTATTATATATATGTATATTATGAATATATATTATATATAAATCATGTTTTATATTCTGTAATTATGTAATCATGATCTAAATAATCATATGAATAATTAGAATTCAAAACATGGACGACAAATGAAACGATTTTACCCAAAACGCTCTTTAACATGGAATTTACAAAAGAACGGGTAATATAAAGTCATAAGTGAACCATATATGATATCATAACAATGAATATGATTCAGTAATAATTCAATGACATTATTTAAATCATTATACAGGAGTTTCGGATACATACGAAGCATATCGGACATAAGGTAAGGGATAACTATTCCAATCTCATTCTCATCCGAGATTGTTATTCGTACGTATTTACAGGGGTTATATTTATCTTCCATGTCCCTATTTTCTAAAAATGGTTTCATGTATGTTTAAAGTCCTCTCTACCCATTTTTAACATTTACTACATGGTATGTATGGAATATTTCCTTTACGAGGTACTTTTTGACTTTTCTGGAAAAAGTACAAGAAGAATGTTTTTTAACTTATACGGCATGAACGGATTTTTACGGTTTTATAAAGCCTTATTTTCAGGAAGTTTCCTACAAAATATTTCATGACTATTTTCAAAAAAATATCTTTCTTTTAAAATTTCATGATTTTTTATGAAAAGAAATTGATTTTGAAGAAGAAAGGATATTTTCCTCAAGATTTCATTTCAAATGTTTTATCAAAACCATTTTCCATATAAGATGACATTATTTCGTATGTGGATGTTTCAAGTATAATGTCTCTATGATTTACATGGTTTCACTTTTCTTATGATGAAATATTCATTTGTTTTATATGGATTATGTTATGATGGGATAATATTTATGAAACCTATTTTATTTGTTGGGTTATTATGAATGATGTATGTTTATTTTGTGGCACAAGTAAGAATGATTTCATTATGAGATGGGTGGGACCTATATCTCTCTCTAATTCATTGGGTAAAGAATTATATCTCATGAGATAGACATGGCTAGAATGGTGAGTTAATCCGATTCAGTGTTACAGGACTGAAACGAGGAGTGAACTCAATTCAGAAAGGGACATTGTCCACTAAGATGGTCTTGGCAGCGATGCCTTGGCTACCATGGAAATCATATCATGTGCTTAATGTTTTTCCATAATTAAATGTTTTTTTCAAGCTATTTTATCATGTTTGATGTTCCATTATGATTCATGCCTTACATACTGCCATGTTTTATGTCATTGCCCAAGATTTTGATGTTTAAATATTATGGTCATGTTTTTATGTTCAAATGTATATGGTTTGTTTTATTTTTTCCATGCTTACCCTTACTGAGCATTTGAGATCACCCTTTATATGTTTTATTTTACCCCAGATATAGAGAATGGTTTTAGGTAAGAAAACGAAAGGGGAAGATATTATGGGAGATGTTGAAGATATTTCAACACAATTAGCGGATTATTTTCCAAGTTTCCAAAGACACTAAACTATTATGGTCCTTTGGTGTCTGTTTTTGTTATGTATTAAGTATTCTGCAAAAGTAATGTAATGTATATGTACGTCAAGCTTCGGGTCTCTACATTTCGCTTCCCCAGAAACGATACCAAATTGATGATACTGGTTTATCGTGAACTAGAATTCAATTAAATTCTTATTTACCTAATAATGTACCATAGTTGAACACCCCAAGTTCGATCACAAGGAGGCTACTAACACGCACTATCTTTCTATTGTCACTATTTAAAATCTAACTAATATGAAAATATAATACTTATGTAAATGGGGGAGGGAAATAATTGAAATGTGTAAAATATAAATATAATATAAAAAATAAATATATAAAAATACAAAATATAAAGTAAAGGAAGAAAATACACAAAGAAGTTAGTATGAGAAAACCATTGTTCTTGGGATTCATTGTGGAATTATCATTTTTATTCAAAATATTAATCATTGAGATATTCAATGTGGAGATAAAGAACTATTAATCCACACCCTCTCATTTGAAATATATTACCCTACACCAAGACCTCTCCATGTAGGAGTAAACTTTTAAAAATAAATACCCAATCCAAACTCCACCGTTTGAATGAATTAGATATCGATGAGAAGGAAAATTATTAAACGAGGAAGAAGAAGACAATAGTCGTGAATGTGTGGGTGACCGCTCACCAAAATAATTTAACAACTATAGAATCCTTATAATAAGTCATGATAAATCAATAATCCACAATAAACTCAAATACCACCACTTCCCCCCTCGAACAACAATGAGGGGTAGGTCTCTACAAACATGGAGTTAGAAAGAAGCACGGTGGGAGAAACACATAAAATAAAATAAAAATGAAAGAAAATAAGAATTGAAAAGAAGAAGAAGAAAGTTACACTAATATGTAATATAAAAATTAAGAAAAATTACTGATACAAAACTCTACCTTATCCCCCTTTAAATGGATATCCTTGTAAAAAGAGAGGAGGTACAAATTTATAGAGAAAATGGGTTGAAGAAATATCACTCAATTCTGTCATCTAGAAGTAATCGTCTGTTAACCCCATTAAATTACCTAATTGGGTAATGACCCCTTATTGAAACATGTTACATTACTCCTTACGCGTGCCTACACAAAAGTTCTGCATGATTGGTTCGGTTTTGTAGGTGTTATGACAGTTTTTGTTCGAATACTTTAATCTCTCCATGCGACTCTTCCTCTTCCACAGCTCCAACTTCCCATGCCATTATGTCCTTGACACTAGCCGATTCAGACGTAGAATCCTTAATTAAAGATGTTAAGTAATTTGTTTTATAGCTCCTTTATTAATTTAATCTCCAATTTACCGGTATACTTTGAGATAGATGCTCATATTTAAAACAATCCAAATCGGGGCACAGTTTACGAGGTCCGGATTGTGAGATGATTTTGGGCTTCCAAATGATTGATTGATCTGGGCCTCCAGAATGATGAAATTTATCCCATGATGTAAGGAAACCTAAAAAAGAAATTACACAATTTAGTTCAGTTTAGAAAATGTTATTGCCAAAATACATAATACAAATAAAATAGTTAAATCCAAAAATTAATCCATTTTTGCATTTGAGATCAAAATTCCACTAAAACATAAAAATGTGAGAATTTCTCATAAAATAAAACTATGGTGGGATTTAGAACACTGAAATACAGTATACAATATGTGAAAATCCATGCTTCATCACTCCCCCACACTTAACTGTTTCACTCCTGGGCAATCATCATATATTCAAATCAAAATTCACACAACAATTAAAAATGAGAAAACATCAATGATCTCTTCCAAAATAAAATTCCATCATGTATCTTATATGAAAAACAATTCCCTTTAATTTCCAAAACTATAATTTAAATTTATTCAACATCAAAAATCTATCCATGGCCTAATCACAACCTACCTCACCATGAATTTTTGTCACTCTTCACTCAAGATAAATTGTATCTGGAGTCATGCTCATACTTGGAAAGTGAATGTATCACTATAGGCTTGTGAAAATTCTCATCTCTCCACAGCACGGAACATGAAAATTATATTAATCATGAGGACTTATTCAAGGTGAATTCTATGTCTTAGGGTTGGTGGGAAAATGATTACAAAATTAAGTCTAGAAAGAGGAGGTTAGACTCTTAAGCATAATGCATGAATATTCAAGTGAAAACATAGAAATTACTCACTCAATACCCTTGAAAATGTGAAACAAAACACCAAAACCCCTTTTTTATATGACATGGGACATGATTCAAGAAATAATTCCACAGAATGATTGGATCTATTTTCTCACTTTATTTCATTTTTCCCTTTTTCTCTAAAGCTCCAGAAAAGGAACAGGTTCATTTTCTTTCTTTTTTTTTATCACGGATAATGAGATGAAAATTGAATAAAATGAAAGAATGAACATCATGACCTTAAATTTAGATAGGTACATGAGTCATAAAAGGAAGTAAAATGATAAATTCAACCTCATAACCATTTGTTTTCAATTTTTTCATTTTTTGAAGGAGAACCAGATGAAACAAATAAAGAATAATGATAGGATTACCCATGCCCAATTTTATATTTATCATCCACTGCCCAAAATTTTGAAACACACCTCAAATCACCCACAAAGGAAACACATACCAAATAACGCACACGAAAGGCCCTTCTTACACACTCAAACATGAAATATCCACGCAAAAATACTAAGAGTGCATGCAGGTAAGGAAAAATCGGCTTGTAATGTGGATTAAACCTATAAGGTAATTCATGGAATCTAAGGTCTAACTAAAGATAGATTTAAAGGTAAGTCTCAAGATAAAATGTGGATGCCCAAAAAAATGCCTCAAACATATCAAAAAAACATTCCATTAAATCCAAAGCTTTGAAAGAGAAAAGTCACAAGTTCTGCTTCTCACACAAAATCCAAGCTTCTCTCAAGAAAGTGTGGTTATTAGAAAGAATATTTCAAAGTGGTTCATAATACCTCACATGACAAGAAAAATGTATTGAGTTAGTGTTTCTTGAGAATGGATTTCAAAAATCAGTCAAACTCATAAAAATGCTTGAAAATCTAATTCAAGGAAAAAAATTCACATCAACAATCCTTTAAAATCAATTTCTTCAAAAATCATTTCAACCATCTCAAAATCAATTGATTTGGGAAAAATGATCATAATATCCATTAAATCTCAAGGTTACCAAAAATATGAAAAAGAAAAATAAAACGAAAGCACAGAAAACAACTAAGTATGTTGATACTCCCCCACAACCTAGATTTCAATACCCCCCACTACTGCTCAACAAAAAAATGATAAGGGCCAAAAAATAAAAGGGAAGAAAGATACAACTAGACATTATTTTTTAGTTTCATTTTTGAGTTAAGATCCTAGCTACTCCCACTTGACCTAAAAGGAATGAAATAAAAAAATATGAGACAAATAAATAAAAAGAAATTGGAATGGAAAAGAAATAGGATAATTCTTGGTTTAACCTCCCAAGAGGGTGCTAGGTTTTTACTACCCCTATTCTAGCAGTTGTAGTAGTTTACCCCCAATCCGATGGTGGGTAGGGGTTCTTACTCAAGAAACACCAGAACATATTTCTTACAATGATCCTAAACTTATACATGGTCTTGTATGAACCCACATATATATTATATCATCTCCTCCCCCTTTTCCATGTGGTGCAGGTTAGAATATGAGGAGAGGATAAAGAATAAGTCCTCATCTTCAGCCACAATATATTTGGCCACTTTGACATCAACATCTAGGGCTTGATTATGTGATTCTATTTCAAAAAATTCAGAAGGTAATTCATAAAAAAATTCCACTTGGATATGATTAGAACATAAAGAATCAATATAAAAATATTCCCCTTTGTGTAGGTTATCTTGAAATATGATCTTTTCAGGCAAGGCCACTGGGAATTCTTTTTCATCCATGACTTCATTATCTTCTTCCAATGAAAGAGAAATATAGAGAGGTACTGATTATTATTTGAAAAATATGGGAGGATAACTTAACTTTTTTTCATCAACAAAATCATACCAATGTTCATCCAAATCATGTTGACCTCCCACAGTTGTATCAGCTGGCATGACATCTTCATGAACCTCTTCAAGAAATGGCCATGGAGAGACGATTGGATCTCCAAGTAGAGTATTCAAGTCTTCCTTGGGTTCATCAACATCAAATGTAGTTGGAACAACATTTACCTTTTCTTCTTCAGCATGTTTCTTTTTTTGTTGTTGTTCCAGCCATAGAGCTTTATCTTCTTCAACTTCAGCTGCCAGCGATGCTGCCATCCTGCTTGCTTGTTCAAGAATTTTGAAATTATTTTGAATCATCACGGCATCATGTTCCATCTACAACATAAAAGAATGTTCCTTTATATACTATTTAGTACTAGTACAAGCATATTAAAAATCACTAAATTAATCCATATCGACCAAAAAAATATTGATAATCAATGAGGTTCTTTTTTCTGGTTTTTTGAAATTTTTAATTTTTTTGGTTTTTATGAAAAATATTGTGCGTAAGAATTTCACCTCCCTGGAAACGGTGCCAAATTGATGATAGTGGTTTTTAGTAAACCACAATTTAATTGAATTATTATTTACCTAATAATGTACTATAGTGGCACACCCTAGGGTCGATTGCATGGAGGTCTCTAACATGCACTATCTTTCTATTGTCACTATTTAAAATCTAAGTAATATAAAAATATAATAATTATGTAAATGGGGGGGAATAATTTAAATGTGGAAAATATAAATATAATATAAATATATAAAAATATAAAAATACAAAATACAATGAAAATGAATAAAATACACAAAAGAAGTTAGTATAAGAAAACCCTGGTTCTTGGTGTTTCACTGTGGAATTATCATTGTTATTCAAAATATTCATCAATGACATATTCAATGTGGAGATCAAGACATTTCACTCCACAACCTCTCATTTGAATTGTATTACCCTACACTAAGACCTCTGCATGTAGTAGTAAACTCTTCAAAATCAATATCCAATCCAAACTCCACTGTTTGAATGAATTAGATATAGATGAGAAAGAAAATTATTAAATGAGGAGGAAGAATACAATAGTAGAGAAAGAGGGGAAACCACTCACCATAATAATTTAACCACTAACGAATCCTTATAATAAATCATGATAAATAAATAAATCACAATAAACTCAAATACCACCACTTCCCCCCTCAAACAACAGTGAGGGTTAGCTCTCCAAAAATATGGATTTAGAAAAAAGAACGGTGGGAGAAACACATAAAATAAAAGAAAATGAAAGAAAAGAAGAAATGAATAGAAGAGGAAGAAAGTTATACTAATATATAATATAAAAATTAAAAAAAATTACTGATACAAAACTCCACCTTAGCCCCCTTGAAATGGCTATATTTGTAAAAAGAGAGGAGGTACAAATTTATAGATAAAATGGGTTGAAGAAATCTCTCTCAATTCATTCCTCTGTAAGTAATCGACTGTTAAACCCATTAAATAACCGAATTGGTGAATGGTAATTTCTTCAAACTTGTTTCATTACTACTTACTCATGCTCCCACATAATTTCAACCCGATTGGCCCACATATGTATGTGTTATAACTGTTTTAGTTCAGATACATTAATCTATCTAGGTTACTCTTTGTCTTCCAGAACTCCAACTTACCATGCCATTATTTCTTTTACATCTTCCAATTCAGACGTATCCTCATTAATTAATGATGTTCATTAATTTGTTTTAAATCTCCTTGATTAATTTCAGCTCCAATAGACCGGTATACTTTGAGAAACAATCTCAGATTTAAAACAATCCAAATCTGCGCACAGTTTACATAGTCCAGATTGTGAGCTGAATTTGGGCCTCCAAATGATTGATTGACTTGGGCCTCCAGAATGATGAAATCTGTCCCATGATGTAAGGAAACATAAAAAAAAGTAATTACACAATTTTTTTTAGTTTAGAAAATTTTATGCCCAAAATACATAATACAAATAATATAGTTAAATCCCAAAATTAAGCCATTTTTGAATTTGAGATAAAATTTCCACTAAAACAATAAAATGTGACAATTGGCCATAAAATAACACTATGGTCAGATTTAGAACATTGAGATACAGTATATAATATGTGAAAATCCATGCTTCATCACAGGACCAATTGTATGTGGACTGAATTGTCTCATGTCCTATTTGGTGAGCCTTACTATGAATGATGGGGGGCTATAATGGGTAAATATTCCTTTAGTATTGTACCTTTCTTATGAATTCTCCCATAAAAATTTTTCTAGCATACCACTCAAGTGTGAGATCTAGTTCATTGATGAATTAGTGTTGGGAGCTAATCCTATTTTTATCCCACCATATAGGATGGTTCCAACATTTCTTTGTGAGTTGTTAGTGCAGTTTTAATATCTATTGGTAAAGGGATTCATATGGAATAGTACCTCATAATAGGGATTAGTTGTACTTTTTTCAAAGAAGGATTATGGTATATTGCACCTGTGTGTGGATTATTAGTGACTAAACTAGATTATGGTCAAGAATTGGTATCACCTTTCATACATTAATGATATCTTCAATCACTTGAGTGGTTCCTATATATTATCTAATATAAAATTTATGTCATGGTATGATCAGTTGGGGGTGATACTATTAGACATGCCCCAAACTACTGTTAGGATAATATATGACATGTATGAGTTTGTGGTTATATTATTCAGTCTAATGAATGCACTGGTGATATTACTAGTCCAAATGAAATAGATCTTCAACATATTCTAAGTTATATTTTTGGTGGTATTCATCGACAACATCTTGGGGTACTCCTAGTCTGCAGACGATCATTCCCAAATTATTGATATCTTCTAGAGTATATAGAGAGAGCATCAACCTTATGCCTAGACATCCAAAGGAAATTTTGGGATTTATTGGGTACATATAATGGTTCTTGTTTTCTCATAGGTTGGATTTTCGGTGGACCTAAATAATATTCCAATTGTGGCATCTTTGAAGATTCACAATAATTCCCTTATGATTTAAATATTTCTTGGTATAGCAGGCTATTAATGGGGTTTTATCTTAAACTTCTCCTGGCTGGTAGTGTTAATGTTTCATCTAACCATTAAAGAGGTGAAGTTTTATTTTTCAAATACATGTGAGAGTGAATTCTATGATCTAAAGTATAGACTGGCCTTAGCACCGATCCTCACCTTACCTATGTCAAGTAAGGAATATACACTACACTATGAGGAATCCAATGTCAGACATGGAGATGTTTTAATTATAGAGGATTGATTGGTTACATATGGTTCATGGAAGTTGGGATTTAATTAGAGGAATTATCCTAATCACTATTTTTAGTTTTTTGTGGTGGTACACACCCTGATATACATGATGAAATATCTATTGGGTGAGATTATTTTTATCTACATGGACCACAACAGCCTCTTGTGCATCCTCTCTCAATGAGACTTGTACCTTCATATGAAAGGGTGGGTTGAGTATCTATAGTCCATAAAATTTGAAATTATATACTCTTTAAGAATATGAAACATCATTGTTAATGAATTGAGCTAGAAGATGCATACATAGGTAGTATAGAAGTCTGATAACGAGTAAATTTTAATGGGAGTCTTTAAAATTATGCATTTTAATGTTCAATATTATTGGAGGTGAGAGAATATAACATCAATATCTATTATTCCAATGCACCCAAACCATATCAATAGATAGAAGATACTTTATCAAAATGTCCTTGCTATAGGGGAATAATATATGGTATGGATCCACCATCATGATTGTATCTTGGTAGAGAAGATGTTATTTTTTTCCCTGATCATTTATAAGTTCCTTTGGGATAACATGATGAGATGATGAGGGAGTTTCATATGTCCAGAAGGGTGGTACATCAAGGTATAAAAATGTTTTATCACGATCATTATATGTAGAAGAGGTGGTTAGGGATGTAAACCCGAATGTGGGTTTCTTAGTGAGATATTTTTCTATTCAATTGGAAAAGGACAATCATCATACACCTTATTAGTTATTATAGCCTCTCCCCAATATAAAATAGAAGTGTAATAATGTCACTATAGATTTTGTGATAGGATTACCCAGAACACCATTCAAGAATGATATAGTATGGGTGATCATCGATAGATTGATGAAGGTGTCCCAATTATTTATTATCAAGGAAAACTTCATTATGGATTATATGGGTAGTATTTACACGTGAGATATAGTTTTATTCCATGTTTTCTTGAGGCGTATCATTTCTAATTTACATTCTTATTTCAGGTAAAATTTCTAATAAGGACATCATATGGGAATTTTATCTCATGTTTTCTAAATTACCACCCATAATCCTCTAAATAACAGCTAGTTTGAATAGAGAATTAAGAATTTGGAGGATATGTTAGGATCTTATGTTTTAGATTTTAGTGGTTATTGGGAGTAACTTATGAAACTAGAGGATAATTTTCATAATAAAAGTTTCCAAGAATTAGTCCAAATGGATCCTTTCATGTCAATATATGAAATTTTGTTTCTTTCACCTATTTGTTGGTTATAGTTAGGTGAGACAGTTCTCATTAGTCCAAGACTCATGTAGTTGATGTTTGACCAAGTTCAGTTGACTAGGGAGCAGCTGATAACTGCACATAGCTAGGAAAAATCATATATTTACCACTAAAGATGACCTCTAGAATTTTTTCTTAGTCATTGAATTTCTTTAAGTGAGACCTAGGATGTGTAAATGTCTTATTAGAAAGAAGGATAATCTAGTTCCTTGGTTTTTTGGGTCATTTGAGGTAGTGGAAAGGTTCAGTCAAGTGGAATACTATTTTTACATTCTGTAGTGTCACATAGAAATGCATGATTGGTTTTACATTTTCTAGATTTGGAGATATTATCATAGCCCTTGTCACATAATAATCATTGATGAGAAAATTTCAAATGTTTATGTATCCTTTGAGGATAATCTGATTTGAATTATGGATTATAATGAGAATAATATCCAATAGAAGACTATTACTCTAGTGTGAGTATATTTTTATCATGGGAATACACAATAGGAAAACTAGGAGGGTATGTTTGATATGAAAATATAGTGGCCATGATTTTTTATGATACCTCTTAGTGACACTTAAAGCATAGTTCGAGGACATGATATTATACGGAGGGGAGGTTGTAACATATCATCTATTTTTATTTCTAGGTATATTCCCTCTTATGATATTATTTAAGAGTCTTTCAGTTTGGTTAATTTTGTTTAGGCCTTGATTGTGGAGCCCTTATTACTATTTTGTTATCTTTTTGGATGTGTACAGAGGGAAATGATGGGGCCGATGAAGTCAGTCTAGAGGAACTAAATCAAACCGGGAATTTTAGTTTCATGTCATGAACATTACAAGGTAAAACCCATGAAATTAATTCATATTGTGAATGGTTCTAGGAATACACATGTAATTTTCATATCATAACATGAGATGTCCTTCTTTATTTTAATAGGTTTGGGGGGATTAAAGATGGGGTAATGGGTTTTTTAGTGTATGTGAAAAATCAAGGGTTATGGACTTGAATCCCAAATTCACATTATGAATGGGAAATTTATAATCGTTTATTTCAACTCTCATTTGATGTATTTCTCATATAACTCTCCCTCCCTTATATATGAATTTATTTCCTTCCCTTGTGATTTTTTTGGATTTCTCTTTGATCCAAATGAAATTTCAATTGGATCATGATGATATGGACCTGGAGATTGAATGTAAGCCTCTCGTATCTTCTTCTCCATATCGATACATAAGTTTTACCTTGGGGATAAACCTAGTTCAAGACTTAAAACATAGATATATATTTTATTTCTTATTTAGATAGATCTTCTTGGTTTTTATTGAAGGTATTGAAGGAGAAGATCAATTATTCCTTGGTCATTGAAAAATTTATTTCTCATCACTGCTTTTGAGGAAGGTGGTCTCAATCATTTACCTACAACTTTTTTTGTTTTTTAGTATGTGTAACACATGATTCCATTTCATTACAATGTGTGTGTGTCCTAAACTACATGGTAACCCACTTATTTTTATAAATTCATATTCCTAGTCCTTTTATGGAAGTTGTTGGTTTTTTGGCATCAAGACCAGACTATTGGTCACCTGAGAGGTGTGCCTACCTTTGAAATTATGATAAGTTGGTTTTGTTAATGTCTAAATTGGCTTAAGTTGGAATTATAATAACATGGTAATTTGGTAAAATGGATCAATTTAATAATATTTTTTGTATTTAGAATTGGGATATTTAATCATTATGGCATATGATGTCATGTTTGATATGCATTTTTCTTTTTCAGGTAATTTTTTCTCTTGGAAATAATATTATCTTTTTATAATTCTAATTATGTTGAAATTATTATATATCTTATTCTCAGTTATGATGCAATTCTTATAGGGTTACTGATCGGGTATAATGTAATTCTTATATGTCTTGTTCCATGTTATGATAAAATTATTATTGGTTTTTTACCTACGTATGAAGTAATTATTATATGGTTTATTCTTAGTTATACTATATTGATTATAAGGATTATTTTCAATAATAATTATATACTTATAGGTCTTGTTCCTAGTTATACTAAAATGTATATAGGGCTTGTTCCTAGTTGTGACACTCATTTAAGAGGGTTAGTAATTATTTTTGGCCTATACCATGGTTGAGAAAACCTCCCTCATGGGAGGTACTTGACTCTTTGTTTAGGGAATCCTAGATGTGGTTCCAATGTTATTATTATGGTTATGGTTATGGTAGGCATGTTATCCCGATATTATTATTGACACCCTAACATAGAGATGAAGAAAGTTTCACTAACCCTATCATCACCCTAGAGCATGAGGGTTGGTATGATTATTTCATACACAATATTACTTTATGAATTAAGGTTCTTTTGATTTAATTTTTGCAACACAAATTATGCAGGCTGGATATTATTAGACATCATTGATGTTGGATTATTTATTTTTACTCACATCCATTTCAAGAACCATTAGTTGCCTGGGATGATTTCATGGATATATGTCTTGACAAGGGAATGGGGTCCTAGATTGATTATTTATTTTTGGATTGGTTGGATCTTGGATATATGATAGACATGGGGTTTGGGATTCGGGATTTTGGACTCATATTTATCAATTTTATTTAGACTTTTACTTCTATAACTTTCATCATTTTTTTCGTTATGTTCATACTATGATTACATGATATCTGTAATTATTTGGAATGTTCAGTTTGACCATTTATTCTTGTTGGTTTTCATGTTTTATTATTTATATTACTCGTGGTATTTTTTATATTATATTTTGTATGGTATTGTCGCCCGAATATGTTCATTACACCCTTGCTACAATTTGGATGCCCCTGGTACATGAGGAGCTACCCTTGAGGTATAGTAGTGACTTAGCTTAGTCATATGTGGGACAATTGAGTTGGAGATGTTACATTCCCTATATATTATTACATACCATATATACATTTCATGTGTGATAGAAAAGAAAAACCAAAAGCACATATTATACGATGTAGCTAGAAAATAAATAAAATATAGGTTTATTTGAAAAACTATAAAAATACACATTTATTCATTGAATAATATTACTTCCATACCATTGACTGGTTTTAGAGGAATATCTTATGATAATTGGATGTAAAAATAAAAGTAAAATTTCCCCAATATGTCTTCATGAATCAAATTTTAAATGATTATCAAATAATTTCCATAAATGTATCATTGAGTAATCTATATTTTACACAATATTGTAATCTTTTTTATGATCATAGAAGAATAAAACATATTATCATTACCTTTGAGGGATTACACTAGCTAAGGATAACTTTTTGTAACTTATTGACCCTTTATCACAAAACAGGTGTTGGCACATACACCATAGTGGTAAATTAAAATAATAATACACAGATTCATTATCCTTTTAATAGTACAACAGTTCTTAATAGAAGGTATTTGATCCCATATATAAGCATGCATAATTCTTTTTATTTAATGAAGATCATCAGTCAATATGAGAGTATCTGGTGACACTCCAGCATTTCATCCCATTTGGTTTCCATTTATTGAACCATTTCAGTGAATGTATATGAACTCATAAAAATTTCTTCTCATGGATTATAAAAAAAACCATATGAATGGATGACCAAATACAGGTAAAAAATATCATGAATTCATTCCCCATACACACTCTGTGATGAAATCATATTGATGTCTAGGATATATGAATCAGTTTTCTTAAATCACATATTATTGAATGGATGTTTATTAATGAAAAATAAAATAGTATGGGAGAAATATAAAATCATGGAACACCCAACAAACATAATGAAAGAGTTATGGTGTTGATGCTCATAAACCTAGATTTCAAATTCAAAGCATCATGAACATATCTTTGTAGATGGAGTGAGATCTAGATGTTAATTAGTATTACATTCCAAACTTTCTAGAAGAAGGAATGATCATCAGGCTGATCTATGCAATCCATGCACACTCCTTTCATTCCATTATCAGTAACAAAGCATGCCACTCTAGGTGCATCCAAGAAGTTGCACAGTCTAGGAACAGAAGAATTTGTTCTTCTTCTTTATGGTTTCTGGGAATTCTTGCCAAAGATTTTGGACAACCAAGATGATATTTTCACCAAAAGAGGTCCCTTATGAGACTCTAACTGATCCATAAATTCTAGATGCAGAATAATATTAGATACTCCTTGAAATGCATAGAAAAAATAATTAACAAAGATTGAAAAATAGGACACTTAATTCCTATGGAAAAACCATAGAAACAGACCACTCCAAGGAAGCTGAAAAATGAAAAACTAACCAAACAGGCTTCACAGAGTTATTTCAACCTCATAAATGTAAAAAACCTTTCAAATCAGCATCAACCAGAGATGAGAAGAAATCATAAGAATCAATAAATTAGAATTAAAACACCACAAATATCATTTTAAAACCAAATTAATATGAAAAGTAGGAGACATCTTACACAAGACTAAAAATGGGAGAATTATCACAATCCATTTTATGAAATGGAAGAATATCATTAGAAACATGATCATACCAAGAAAAATCAACTCCATTGACACCTTTATTTGCAATACTGTAAGCAACCGAATTGAATTTCCCATAAATTTGAGTGATAATATGATTCAAGGAAAAGAGAGTATCTAAACATTTAATACAATGATTAGTTAGCTTCCATGACAAGTGAGAAAGACCCGTCCTAATGGTGGAGACAACAATTGTAGAATCACTCTCAATCCATAAATTATCCCATCCATGATTCACAACTTGTTCCACCGCAACGATTATGCCAAACATTTCAGCCTCAAGTGAATAAGAAAGGCCATAGGAACCACGAAACATCTAAGAAAATCCCCTTTATGTTTTCTAAAGACATCACCATAACCAGAGAGCCCCGAATTACCTCTAAAATCTCCATTAGAATTAACTTCTAACCATACAAAAAGTGGTTCCTTCCATAAAAAATCAAATGTTCCATACATAAAACTGAACCTCAAATCATGTATTATGATCAACGTATACCTTTAAATGTGTTATCACTTTATTTTGTGATTTATTAATAGAATAGTACATCACCCAGTTGATATTAGAGGTGGTTGAATCATCACCCGATGAATATGAAATCACTAGTCTTAAGTAGATGGAAGAATACTATTTTCATGCATGGGTGGATTATATACCACTATTTCACATATCGGTTTGATGATTAGCCACTAAAGAAACTCATTTATATGGATCATATGTGGATGATGCATCATTGGGATGGAATAAATATGTGGTCAATGGAAAACTAGTAGTATGTTATAGGTGGATAATGAACAACTTTTATCACATAAATAGTGTATTATAAACCATTAGTATGAATCTCAAGTGGATTATGTACCACTAAAATAGGTCTCTAAGTGGATGATGTACCACTAGGATAGATCACATGAGTGGAGGATGGTCCACTGGTATAAAATTTTAGGATGTCGATATACCACTAATTCTAACATCAGTTGGGGAAAGATGCATCACATCCTCGAGTGGCCTAGACATATGATATACCACCACCCTTACATGGGTGGATGATTTAAAACCAAGTTGCAATATATTCATGATCGATATACCACTGACTAGAAACTGATGTAAATGAACCATTTATAGCCAACTCATTCATTTGAATGATGTATCACACTTTGAATAGCTCTAGTGATCAATATATATCAAATTAAAATATATAAAAGATAATGATACATTAAAAATTCAAAAAAATAGAAATGAATTGTAAATCATAATGTAAATAATTCAAGTGAATAAAACATCACATAACTCAAGAAAGAGGAAAATAACAATAATCTATAAACCCTCCCAATGCTATAATTCTATTATAGGAAAATTTAATACTAACTCAAATAGAATAAAAATACCTCCTAGAACTATACAAGTGAACTACACTAGGCTCTTTTGGCCAGTTCTCAATAATAGGCACCCATCCTAAGTCCAGTTTCATGTTTCCATAATGGGTCACAAAAAAGGAATTAGTCTTTGGTGACTAATGGTGTCAACACACACCTCACATGATAAAATCACAACATAATGGGTTCAAATCATTAAATATAGATTCAAGGAAAATTAATTTAATTTAATTTACCAATTATGATATAAATAAACATTTCCCTCATTTCATATGATGGGAAAAAAATCATGTCAGATGTTTTAAAGAAGAAAGAGACCATATAATGGGGACTTATAGGGTCATGACCATCATAGAAAACATGATGATTCATCAAAAAATATCTAAAATCGTGAAAACTATAAAAATATTTATAATTAGGACTAATTTTTAATGCATGGTGAAAGAATATTAAATCCCAAGAATAGAGGGAAGTTGAGAAATATCCTTACTGATACCAATATCTAATTAAAAACAAAAATTCAATCTGAGACCAACTGAAGGCGAGCCACTAATTAATTAATAATACAAAATAAGAGGCAAGGTGGAAAGGGACTTCATCATGCTAGAGGGAATGTGAAAATATTATAAATTTATAATAATTCACCAATTAATTAGTTAATTAAAATTATTTAAAAAAACTAGAAGTAACCAGTGTGTGAACGCTGGTTAGGCATCGAGTACCTAGTGGATATGGGGTACCATTCCCAAGGGCACCAAAAACCTAGTGATAAACCCATCCTAAGGTATATACTATGTACCCCATACCATATGACTGAGTCCTCAATCATGTATTATTTAAAATATACAATGACTATGCAATATCTATCTTAATAAAATCACCCTTTGACCCCCTTCAATACCTACATCACTCAAAATAAATGAAAATACATGAGGTCTAGTGGCATTTAAACCAAAATTAAACCTCATACAAACACAGGATTTTACACCTCTTACCACTGACATGTAGTAGGTATCCACTCATCTCTTAATCCCATTCCTTTATCCATACCATGGATCATTAAAACCTTATAACTATTTTTGATGAATGTAGCATTATATATTAATTAAAAAATTAAGGGGATTATTTTCTACCTCATACAGTCAGATCCAAATAAGAGGGACTTTTATAAGAAATATAGGAATTAAATTACTCATTAAGTACATCAAAAATAAATCTCAAATGTCACCCAAACCTAGATTGTAATGACTTTCACCATTAAGAGTTAGTATTTCCCTTTTTTTGGTAATTTTATTTTATTTTTACTATATTTATGAGATAGAGATGGGATTGATAAATTTGGAAGAAGTTGGATGTTAGAGGGGGTGAGACCATGGTTTTGAGATATAACTGACTACCCATTAGACTTGTGTTGTTACATCATGATATTTCTATATGAATTTCTCATTTAAATAAAAAATGGGTTCAATAACTTCTTTCACGTGAGACCCCATATGAAAACAAAATCACAATACATTTTATGAAGATAATATTACAAGAATAAAATTTAAAAGTTATAATATAGTTGTTTAATTGGTGGGTATAAATAAAGGTCAAAACTCTTTGAAATTAATGTTGAAATAAAAAAAATAATGGTTAATTTTAATTCCAATTCCTTGGTAAATTCAATTACTATATTTAGTAACTAACAAGAACATTTTCAGATTAAAAATGTATATTCCTAAAAAAATCATTTTAGGTTAAATGTATTTATATTTTAATAAACTATATATATATAATATTATATTTTCATGATAATAACAGTTTTTTTATATTAATAATACATTAAAACTAATTTAATTTTTAATTTTTAGGAAAAAATAATATGAATAGTAAATATTTAAAAAGGCATTTTATTATTAAAAATAGTTTTCCATTATATTTTATATTCCCATTTAAAAGTTAAATTCTAAAAATGTATATTTAAAATTTTAAAAATTATAATATTTTCATAATTCAACCTATCGATAATTTATTATGATATTTTTTTTGGATATTTTTTTAAAAAAATTCTCTTAGGCGAATAGTGAAAAATATAGTTTTTATTAATACGATAGAGTTTTTGAATTTATTATTATCTAGTCATGAGTTAAAACTATTAAGAAAATTTTTTAATACCCATTATTGTTTTTAAGGAGTAAAAATATTCCTCTAGTAATACTATGTCGAGTTTAAAAAAATCCATTATAAAAATTTTAAAAATTATGTATCCTTTTATTCCAATAAAAATAGGTTTTTATGTTTTTCTTTTTATTATGCTTCCACATAGTAGAATTACTATTTTATCCTAATTATAAAGGGGAATAAATATTTTTTTAAAATAATAAAAAAATATTTCATATTAATCAATTGGATTTATAATTTTATTGTAATTTTAATTATTTATCATAAAAAAACACTTTTTCTTAAAATTGCATTTACACGTTATGTCCACTAACGATAAAAATATTTTCTATCTACCTTAAAATTTTCATTAGAAATTTTTTATTCCTATTTTTCTATTCATTATTCCAAAATTATATAATAATTCCCATATTATATAACCATTAAAATTAAATTACTTAGATAAAAATGAACAACTATAGTGAAAACCAGAAATGGTAAAAGTTAAAAATCTAAGCGAAAAGATTGTAAAAGATGATAATTTTTTTTGAAATGGTATGGTTTATTATATATATATAACGTATACCTTCTATCACTATAATATTTTCCATTATTTATTCCACTTGAAATTTGAATATTGACTTTATTTTTTATATTATTATAAAAATATCATTCATCTCCCTTATAAAGGGATCCATCATCACTCTACTTATCCTCATATCCCATGCCTCTTATATTCAACCAAAATCTTCTCAAATAACTCTCCCAAACTTCTAACCATTTCTTATAGGATATTTTCTTCTCAAAACACTACCTCTCAAATCCTTAATCCAATTTTCCAAGGACCTCTTCCAAGGAGTAAGATAAAATTCTCAATTACTCATGTTTCATTTTTTTCCAATATTTATTCTTCTACCTCATCAGAATCTAATAAAAATATTTAAAAATAATTACATTCATAGAATAATTATAGTAAAATTATGTTGTATTTATTATACAATAAACTTTTTACCTCATCCCAGCTATTCGAAAAATGAAAACATTACTTGTATTACATGTGGATTACCACCTCCATAAGTGGAAAAATATTTTTTCATAACTGCATTACATGGATGGTTAAAATGGGATATTTAATAAGTGAATGTGATATTTAAATAATTATTAAGATTGTTGAAATAAAATGGAATTTCTACCTTCTTCTAATTCTCTGGAATATGATAACGGAAGACGTGCGTATATACAGACTACCATCCCCATGAAACAATGTATTTAATTTTTTATCTAGACATTTATTCATTATCCAAATCACCTAAGATAAGATTAACCACCTTCAAAACATATTAATTATATAATTATACTTCTATGAAAATTATATTATTTCAAATTAATCACTTTTATAACCATACTCACCCATAAAATATAACATGTTTTTATTTTTTCACAGTTCAACCACTTACAAGAAAAATGTAATAAATTTATATCATATATGAATATGGAAAGTTTACTAACAATATTATTAAACAAAAACGATATGTTAATTTTTGTTTTATGCTTATTTAATGGTTATATTAATATTTAATTTATTATTAATACACCACACTTTGTTCATTAAAAATTATCGAAACAAGCATGATGCTAATTTCATCTCCATAAACAAAAACTAAAAAACCAAATGATGGAAATTGGAATATTATAAAACATTATGAAAATTTTATTAGGTTAAAATAAAGAGTTTATAAATTATAAATTTTTATTATGAAACATGTGTGAAAGAATTGAAATGGAAACATCTGATGTTGAAAATGAACAAAAAATAACTAATTAATGTATGATGTATGTTTATAACTAAATGAAAAAAAGGTATATAGATTATAATAATTATATAATTTTAGTTATTAATAAGGTTATTTTTATTATACAAGAGGTCAAATCCCTTTTTAGAGAGAGGATAATTAAGGAAAGGTTTTTTCATGATTCAATTTCTTTTCTATGAGTTATTATTATTATTATTATTGAACCTCAATTTTCTAAGTTGAATTATTTTTTTCTATGATTTTATAAAATTGTATTCCCAATTTCATTTCGAATTTATACAATTATTTATAATTAACTCCATTCTGAAGGATTTTTACTTCAATGATTGTGATATTTGTAATGGGTTTTTTATAACTTGATATCCTCTATTTGAGTTACAAATATAATTATTGAAATTAATTCTTATAAATTAAACAATGTTTTCCTATTAATGTATAAAAAAGTTTTACCACTTTCATTTTTGTGGGTTATAATTATTTTTCATGAACATGTCTCAGATGGATTGTTACTTCAAATATTGTGATATTCATAATGGTTTTTTGTAACTCAATTTACATTTTTTAAGTTATAATGATTATTATTTAACACCATTCATATAAATTGATTTATATTATAAAATTATTTTATAAAATTATATTCTCAATATAATTTATTTGTTTGATAATTATTTCTCATTAAGGACTTTATGAAGGAATTTTAATTTTATTATTATGAAATTCATAGTGGTTTATCATAAGTATATTTATTTTATTTGAGTTAAAATGATTTTTCTTGAACCCCATTCTTATAATTTTATTTGATTTATCCCATTTTTATATAATATTCTATTCCCACATTAATTTTTATGAATTATAATTTTTTCATGTGAAATCATTTTTGAATTATTATTACTTCCAAGATAGTGAGATTTATAAGGGTATTTCATAACTCAATTTCCATTATTTAAGTTGTAATTATTATTATTGAATGGTACTCTTAAAAGTTTAAAACTTTTATCCTATGATTGTATAAAATATTATTACTACTTTAATTTATGTGTTTTATAATTATTTCTCATAAAATCCTTTACAAAGGATTTTTACATCAATGATTATGAAATTCATATGGTTTTGCATAACACAATTTTCTTTTTTTAGTTATAATGATTATTCATTAACCCCATTATTCTGAGCTGAATTATTTTATCCATTTTATATATAAAATCTCATTCCCACTTTAATTTATAGGGTTTCAAATTATATATCAAAAACACCTTACTTAATGATAGTTACATCAATGATTCTGATATTCCTAAGGGGTTTTAACAAATCAATTTAATTTCTTTAAGTCATAATTATAATTTCGGACCACCATCCTTCTAGTCAAATTATTTTATCTAATAATTGTATGAAATAGTATTCATAATTTAATATATATGGTTTATAATTTCTCTCTTGAATTCTTTTCTAAACTATTTCTTCAAATATTATGAAATTCATAAGGGGTTTTCATAACTCAATTTCCTTTCAATGACTTATAATGATTATTATTGAACCATATTATTCTAATTTAAATTATTTATCCTAATATATGATATAATTTTATTTCTATGTTCATTTATAGGGTTTGTAATTATTTCTCTCGAACTCCATTCTTAAGGATTATTACTTCAAATATTTTTATATTCAAAAAGGATATGATATAAATTTTAATTCCATGAGGTAAGTTTTCCATTATGCACTTATTTTATTATACATAGTTGATATATTACCTCTTTGATATAGTATATCATGACTCCCTTTATATTCATGGTATTTTATGCTCCATTTAAATATATCACTTTCCAAATCATTTCTTTAAAAAATTTACCAAATTTATAAGGGTTTTCATTTGAATTATCCTTAATTAAAAAATGTCTTCCTCTTATAGATTTAATATTATTTTATATAGTGTAATTCCTAACCCATTTTTTTATGATAGCTATAAAATTTTCTTTAATGGTATTGAAAATAATTTTATAGAAACCATCTTTTATATCCTTTAGATTTCTTTGTTACTAAACTCATAAGAGTTTGTCTTGTCTCACATTTCTTTATTTGAGACATATGTCATATTCAACACTTGTATTTTTTTTAAAGTGTATATACTACTCTATGTATGTTTTATAATAATTTTACTAAAATTAAATGTATTTAAAATCTATCAAATGTTCTATATTTCATTGGATATCGATTTAAAACATTCCAATGTTGAAAGGGTTTTTATCTTACTTTTTATTAATTGATTTATGGTCATTCTTCTTGAAATTTATTCTTATAAGTTGGGTATATAATAATTTATGATTAAATTATATTGTTTATTCACTTAATTATTTTTTGTATTTTCATTTAATATTAATTAACTCTTTTTTGAAGGATCAATTTTTGTTGATATCCTTACACCATGAAAGTACTCCTGACTACTACCTTGTTATCATTCCTTAAATAAGGATCATTCATATTTCTTTTTGAATACTACTATTATTGCATATTCACCTAGTTATCAACATTATTCCATTGAATGGATAAATATTTATATTTTATATATTGAATATTTCTATTTGGATAAATATTGGCTGCTTATCCATTATAACATCTGAGGTTCCTTAGGTAAAATTAAGATATGTGTTGTTTAGACATGCACCTCATTTCTTTAGATGTCTTGTGATCATATTATACCAATTATTTACTAGATAAAGTATTAAGATAGTATATGTTTATTAATTATAATACTGATTTTTATTGATTATTAAGGTATGATTATTATGAATTTTATTTTTAATCATTTATTTCATATATTTAATGAATTAGACTAATTATGTGATGAGTCGGGCGTTCTAAAGCCCATTGAGGCATTAGTTGGTCCCATGAGACCAAATAACCATGAAATTTGGTGTATGTATTCCCATTTATTTATGATATATTAGCTTAAGGACATGATGATATGTTTATAATTTATGGGAATGATTCCTTGAGAGTAAAATTTATGATACCGGACCTCGTATATTCCTTCACTATGAAATCAGTTATTTTTATCCATGTGATTTATTCTATTTCAGTTTATTAATATATTTTAGGCCCATGTGATACATAAAATGGGATTATTTGATTATCATTTATTCTTAAAATATTATTCATTCTTGGTTTATTCTATGATAGTTTTCTTTGTCTTTTTTTCTATTACAAATAATCTTATCTCACCCTTTAATTTTTTATCCCAAAGGAACCTCGAAGTGAACATTGAATGATTTTATGAATATAATTGAACAAATAATAATTTTCTCATTAGAATTTTATTTTTTATTTATTCGTTTCAAATGTAATCTAAGAATTACGTTTTCATATAGTATCTTAGTACTACAAAACTATGTGATCCAATGTAATGTGATCCTTTGTATCTTTTACCAATGCAAGAAAGTGACAAAAAAATATGGGTTACTGTGTTTCAGGCACTACAACTGGTATCAAATATTTTTTAGTAAAATAATTATAAACAATATTTATAAATATATATTAGAGAATATTACCATATTACAGACTTTAGGAATAATCGTAAGTATAAGATAACATCATAAACTTTTGGTAAATTATAGCATGTATGAATTCATTAAAATGACATCCATGTCTAGTTATTGTAAGTGAATTTTGGCTCTATTATAGATTCACCAAGGGGTGTTAACCCTAAAAAGTATTCTTTCTTATGAACTATACCTTCACCTAGTACATTAAAAAGTGGATTAACTTCACACCTATTTTGACACTCCTAAGAGATATGATTTGATCAATTCACATGAACATTAGAAACCATTATAATAGATTTGAATATATTTTGAGTAGAGAACTCAATAGGTAATTTATAGGGATAAAAAATAGGGAAACATGAGGATTTATATTTTATAATATGAACAAAATTTATAAATAAATTATAATAATATTATAGTTTCCTTTTTTATAAAATTGCCAATTTTCTCATAATTCAACCTTCCTTTTGTTATATCATGGTAGGATGAAGGAAGAACCAAGATAAAAATAGATGGGATGGGAAATTCCAAGCTTTTATCAAAGATATCCCAAATAAGATATGAGGTTGAGTAGAGAATCATTTAATTATTAAAAATCCAATATCATTAATTAAAATTACCAATTTAATCACATCTAAAATTCCAAATAGACTAAAGAATAGAAGGATGAAGTATTATAGAATTTCGGGTGATAAAGATGATGAAGGAAAGAAAATTAAATTTCCTATATGTCATGAATGTGGGAAGAAGAAATAAGGGATATTTATTAAAGGCACTAAAAGTTTTTTTATGTGTGGTAAAAGAGGATATATATCTACTAACGATAGAATTAAAATTAATAGTTTGATTAACACAATTAAGGGATATAAAATTCATCCAAAGGTACCTATAATAGTTTAATGTATTAAATGTGGGGGACCTAGGAATTATCTAAGTGAAAGACATATTCACAGGTCAAACAAGGGTGATAAGCATAAAAACCTCCTAGACTATGTGAAAATGTAAAAGACTACACTATAATAACATCAAAAGAGGACCATGATAATTAAGGAACACTTATCCTCCACTATGAAGTTGTGAGTTTAATGATGATGTTTTATACAACGAACTATTGTATATCAGGGTATTTTTATAAGGGAATAAAATCACCACCCTAGTGATTTTTTATTGAATTAAAACAGAAAAAATATTTCTTTTATAATTATTTTATCATAAATTGAGGTTTATGGGATTTTTCCTTGCATAAAATCATATTATTATTCCTTTAGATGAATTTAATGTGATTTTTTAAATCGATTCATTCTCTCTACATGGATAAAATGATAATTTTCAAAATAATGAAATCGCATTTCATATCAATCTATGATAATCTATCAATTTGAGGATGATTATGAACCCCCTTTAGAGGAAAATTCTATATTATTGTTCATGATACCAAATAATGAGGAACTACTCGATCAAATAATTAAAAAATAAATATTAAAGATATACATATTATGATATAATTTATGTGTTTCATATTCTAACCAATGTTCACATTTATGATATCTCAGTTGAATTATATCATGATTCATTTATAACTTTTAGATACCCTTATCGGTTTTTATTAACGGGTGATAATAGAAATTGATAAAGTGTAATTTTTTTAATGGGGGAATATAAATTCTCTATATTTAAATATGTAACTATAGATTTAATAAATATTATTATTAATATCCTATTTCACATGTAACACCAAAGTAAAACGAAATCAGTATACATTTTATGAAGATATTATAATAAGTACTAAATGTGACCATTATAATATAATCGTTGAATTTACAGGTATAAAAATATTTAACCAAACTTTTAAAGAAATTTATAAAGAAAAATAAATGGTATTTTTATACTAATTACATGATAATTCAATTATTATAACTGATAACTAATACAACCATTTTATGATTAAAAATGTATTTTCTAAAAAATATATTTTCTCGTACTATGTATTTTTATTTTACGAAAATAAATATGTTATGGTTTAATGATGATAATATATATTTTACATATGAATAATATATTAGAACTAATATCATTATTAAATGATATGAAATAATAATAAGAATAGTTAATGTATAAAAAAATTCTGATTTCAAATGGTTATTCATAATATTGTATATTCCCATTTTATTGTTAAATTCAGAAATTATATATTTTTAAATTTAAAAAAAACTTCATTTTTGGATTCATCATATTTATATTAACTTAAGATGAATTTTTTATTTTTTTTGAAAAGATTGATTTTTATGTAAATATTGAAAAATACTATTGTTATTATTATCATAGAAATTTTATCTTTATCATGATCTAAACATGATAATAAAACTTTAGAAAATCATTCATAACCTTGATTTTTTAATGAGTAAAATTATTCATTTAAAAATAAAATGTTTTATTTAAAAAATCATGTTTAACAATTTTAAACTTAGGTAATCTTTTCATCTAATGAATATTATTTTTCATCATTTTCTTTTAATTATCTTTTCACAACATATAATTATTTTTTTGTCTTGAATTTAAAGTTATAAAAATATCGTGTTTTATTAATAAAAAAACTAATTTCAAATAAATCAACAACATTGAAACATTTATCATAATCAAAAAAATTTAGCATAAAAATACACTTTTTCTAAAAATGGTTTTTATACATTATGTGAACTAACATTAAAAATAATCTGTATCTCCCTTATAATTTTTATTTAGGGAAATGGATTTTATATTTTTAATCATTAAATAATAATTATTTAACAAGAATCATTTAATTTTCAGAAATTAAAAGTAAATTGTTTTGGTAAAAATTGGTTAAAACATTAAAAACAAAAAATAGTAAAAGTGAGAAATCTTAGAGTAAAAGATTTAAAAAAATTGATAAAAAAGTATAAAAAAATCTTTTTTATGATTTTTATATCTAAAACCATACCCTAATAAATTATCACCCACTATTTTATCTTCTTGACCATTTAATGGTAACTTTACCTTTTATATTTTACAAAAATGTTAGTCCTCTCCCTTATAAAAGCATCCATCGCCATCCCACTTATAATCACACCACATGAATATCGAATGCAATGAAATTATTTCCAAATAACTCCCCAAAACTCATATATATTACTTATTGGTTCTTTTATTATCAAAATACCACCTTTAAAATCCTTAATCCTATATGAAAATGAGATTTTTCAAGGAGTAAGCTAAAATTATCAAATACTACTTTTTTATTTATTTTCCTTTTTTTCTTCTATAACTCATAAGAATGTAATCTAACCATATTTAAATAATTATATTAGAATCATAATTATACAAAAATGTTTTTATTTTTATGGTATAATCATTTTCTACCTTCTGCCAAACAATTCAAAAAAATATCATCTGTGCTACATACGAACTACCACCTCCAAAAATGTTGTGATCAATTTTTCATACCTACCTTTCATGGATGATTCATAGGTAGTAATTAATGAATAAATATTATATTTATGATTTTAATAATATTCTAATAATATAAACCAATTCATACCTTATTTTTGTCATATTGAAAATAATAAATTACCCGTGTGTAAATGTAGACTACCGCATCGATGAAACAATGAATTTCCTTTTTCATCTTGTTTTTTAGTTTTTATCAAAATTTCTTAATAAGTAATTATTTACCAAAAAATATATATATAATCAGTATACTTAGGTTATAAGTATATTATTCCAAATGCTTCACTTAATTAACCACAATCACCAATAATTTATAGAATTATCTTCTTCAAGTTGATTTAATCATCAGTGTAATCAACGTTATAAATTCTAATCAGAGATGAATATAGAAATATTTATATAGGTATTATTATAAATTAATGATAAAATATTATTTCTTTTATGGTTCTATTGATTTATATTAATATTTAACTTATTATTAATGTACCACTAGTTTTTTCAATAAAACTTATCAAAAATATTGTGCCACTTATTTAATCTCTATAAATCATAACCAAAACCATCAAGGAATGAAATTGGAACTTTATAATTAATTATGAATCATTATTTTATTACCTTAAATAATTATGGAATGATTACATTATCTTAAAATAATAATCTTTTACATCTCCATTATGAAACATGTGTGAAAAAACTAAAATCAAAACATCTGATATAAAAAATTAGTCATAACTGACTAATAGATGTATAATAAAGGATTATAATCATAGCTTAAAAAGGGTTATAGATAAAAATATGGTTATAAATTTAGTTATTAATATGATTAATTTTATTATATAAGAGATTAAAATTATTTAATGGAAGTTAATTATTATGGTAAGGGTTTTTCATGAATTAATTTTCTTTATTTGAGTTATGTTGATTATTCATGAAACCCAATATTCTACATTAAATTATTTTAACCAGAAATTTTATAAAATTTTGTTACCAATTTCATTTGATTTACTATTATTTGTCATGAAATCCTTTTAGATGGATTGTTACGTCAAAATAGAGATATTTAAATGGGTTTTTTATAACCCAATTTCATTTATTTGAGTTATAATTATTATTCTTCAAACCTATTATTCTGATATGAATTATTTTACAATATTAATTTATAAAATTATATTCATAATTTCATTTATATGTTTTACAATTATTTCTTATGAAATATATTGAAATTATTTCCCATTTTAGATATTGTCATATTCATAAGGATTTTCCATAACTGAGTTTCCCTTCATTGATTATAATGATTATACTTGAACCCCGTTATTTTATGTAGAATTATTTTTTAAATTATTGTATAAAATTTTATTATAACATCACTTTTTTATTATAATTCTTTGTCAAAAAATTAATTTTGATGTATTTTTACATCATAGATTATAAAATTCATATAGATTTTAATAACTCAATATCCTTTATTTGAGTTACAATGATTATTATTTAACCCCATTATTTAATGTCGAGTTAAATTTTTCTATGATTATATAAAATTATATTCACATATTCATTTATATGGTATAAAATTATTTCTATTGAAATCTATAATGATGGATTTTTTACTTCGGATACTTTTATATTCATAAGGATTTTTAATAACTCTATTTCATTTTTGTATGTCATAATAATTATTATTAAATCTCTTTTTATATTTTTAATTCTTTTATCCTATGATTTTATAAAATTTCATTCAGAAAATTATTAATTTTCTTTACATTTATTTATCTTTAAATACTATAAATAATTGTCACTTTAATTATTGTGAAATTTTTATGGGGTTTTCATAACTCAATTTCTATTCTTTGAGTCATACATATTATGCTAGAACCCCATTCTTATATGTTGAATTATTTTATCCTATGATTTGATAAAATTTTATTCTCACCTTATTTAGAAATTTTTATAATTATTTATCATGAACAATTTTCTAAATGATTTTTTCTTAAAAGATTATGATATTCATAAGGGTTTTTCATAACTCATTTTTTATGTTGGTCTTATAATGATTATTCCTAAATTTTATTATTCAATGGTAAGTTATTTTATCCTATTATTGAATAAAATATAATTCCCACAATCATTTTTTTAGTTTATAATTCATTCACATAAACTATTTTCTAAAGGATTGTTACTTCTTGTATTGTGATATTCATAACAGTTTTTCATAACTCAATTTCCTTTCATTTAGTTATAAAGTTTATTCTTGATCCCCATTCTCCTAAGATGGATTATTTTATCATATGATTACATAAAATTATATTCCAGCTTTAATTTATATTATTTTGAAATTATTTCTTATGAACTAATTTCTAAAAGATTATTACTTCAATGATTGTATTGTTTGAATATTTATTGGTCTCAATTTCAAATCCATGTGATAAGTTTTCTATTATGCATCTAATTTATTAAATTGTTAATATACGACCAATTTTATATATTACACCATTATTAACATTATATTCATGTTATTCAAAGTTATATTTAAAGATATCTATTTAAAGATCATTTGATTTTAAAAGGTTACCAAATTTATAAGAGTTTTCATCTAAATTCACCTTTATGAAGTAAAATTTTGATAATATGTTACTAATATTCATTTATATGGTGTAATTACAACCAAATAATATTTTATCATAGTTTGGAATGTTTCTTTAATGTTATTTAAAATAGTTTTTAAGAATACCTTTTTATATATCAATGAATCATTTGTTAACAAATTCATAAGGGTTTTTCTCACCTTACGTTTCATTATTTGGAACATGTGTCATATTCACCACTAATATTATTTTTTATACTATATATACGTTATGATAGATTATTTTATAAATTTTTTTACGAAATTAAATGGATATATAATCCATATCAAGTTCAATATTTCATGGGATTTTGATTTAAATGATTCCATTATGGAAAGGGTTTTGATTACTCAATTTTCATTCATTGAGTTTTGATCATCATTATTGATCATTATTCTTATAAGTTTGTTATATTATACCTTATGATTGAATTATATTATACTTACAATTCCTTTTGTGTTTTTTTATTTCACCCTAAAAAACAATTTTTAGAGGATTATTTCCTTCTGATATTCATTCTTCCTAAATGTACTCCACAGTACCACCTTGTTATCATTACTTGAAAATGGTAATTTCCATTTCATTTTCAGTGTTACTATTATTTTATTTTCACCTAGTAATCCACATTACTCCATTAAGGGGTAAATATTAAAAATATGTATATCTATTATTTTAATATTAATAACTATTGGCTACTTAGCCCTGATTATGTATGAGTTTTCTTAAGGAGAATTTAGTTATATGTTGTTTAATTGTACACTTTTTCACTCTGGATGGACTATGATCATGTATTTCTAATTATTTAAATGTGAAAGTATTGATATCTCATATGTTTTTAAATTTTAATGTTTCTAGATATTAATTACTAAGTTAATTTTATTATGAAATATATTTTTATTGCTTTCTTTTATATCATGAATGTATTCGACTTATTATAGGATGGTCAAAGACCATAGTTTCCCATTGATTCATTAGTAGATCTATTAAGATAAAAAATCATGGGTATTTGGTGTATATATATCTAATTATTTACATTTTCTTTACATGAGGGCTTCAAGTTATTCATATTATGCATAGGAATGAGGCCATGATGGTAAGATTTGTGATTTATGGAATTATTAATTCCTTTACAATGAATTCGGTTGTTATTATAAATGTTATTATATATATTTTTATTTATGGATATAGTTCTATTATATGTGATAAGTTACATAGAATTATTTTATTAGCATTTATTCTTTCAATATTATTTATTCTTTATTTAATCTATGATATCTTACTCTCTATAGTTTCAATTAATGAGCATTATATTTATCCCTTTTATTTTGTTTCCTATACATAGGTTACACAGATGTAAACATTGAATGATTTTTATGATATAATATAAGAAATAAGAAATTTTTAATTTTAATTTTTAGTTTTATTTCATGTATTCCAATGTGATGTTAGAATTATGTATGTATTTAGTCTCCTAATACTAACAATCTATTCAATATTGTGTGATTGAATCCATTATATATTATATTAATTTAATAAAGTTAAAATTGGCTCTTGTATAATGGGATTATGGTGCTACATGTGTTTAGCACCTACTAGTTCATTGTAAGATATAGTGTTTCTATAAACTCTATCAGGTACTTAGAGGCCTACACAAGTTACCTTATAGAAAATAGAAAAACGTTTATTATGGGGGTAAAATCATCATTTAATTTCAATAATTAACCTATAATATTCTTATTAATCTGAATTTTACCTCATTCCATCCATGATTGTTTAAAGTGTGTTCTCATTCAATAATTGTCCAAATTTTCTCTGAGTTTCCATGATAACTTATCTTTGGCTATGTGACAGTGAGACCCCCCTATAATATTATTTCATATCATATTTCATCATGTTAGGGTTATTAGTCTCTTATTTTCCTAATCTATGTCTTGTGAATATCATTAATTTCATTAGATTATTTTATTTTTAACTATTTTAGGTGTATATACAAGGTAAAACTATGCTATTAATTTGATTCCACTTTTGATAGTCTCTCATCCTTGTTAGAAATAGTTAAATCCTTATTAATCATTTATCTTATGATACCACATTTATTATAGTGATGGAATACCATATTTTTTTATAACTAGAAGGATATTTTTATACTAATTTCAATAGGTGTCTCTTGAATCATCTTATACACTTGGAGGGGTTATTTAAGAATCATATGAGACCAAGAAAAATTAATTAAAATGAGTTTTTTTTATGAATAATGTTTTTACAAAAAATCCTAATAGTTGTTAAAATATATGGTTAATTTTAGTCATTATAATAATATGTTTATGATTATACTTTGATACCCATATTATATTTTTAAATTTGATTTTTTCTTATATTCCATTTATTTTATTCATTTAAGTGGTTTATAAAATATAGATATATTTTTTGTTTTTTGTTTTTCAGTATAGTATAAATTGATTTTATGACATGTACTAAGTACCTTACTTTTTAAATGTCATTAACATTAATATAGGTTATTTTGTGTGTATCTTTTCTTGATTGTAATTAACAATGTATGATTTATGGGCATTTTAGAAAGCAGATGTTGTTGTTAAATAAATGGTTCTCAGTTACACTTACTTTTGATGAATAGAATGATGTAATGGGATAATATTGAAATTCACTAACTTAGTATATCCATTACATATTTCCCATTAGAATGGGATATAATAATTCATGTACTTTGAATAAATATTCCACTTTTCCCTAGGATTATTATTGCACATAATATTATTATATCTAATTATCTTACACCCTAAAATTATGATTGAAGTAGGTAAATAGGTATGGGACCCCCTGTATTAGTGATTAATTTTTATTACATATATTTAAGAATTTCATATAAGAATATTGAATAATTATTATTCTTATTCCTTAGGATTTGTATTGTTTTTACATATAATCCATATGTGATGGGCAAGTTAGGATAGGGTGGTGATCACATACAAAGGGTATTATGCTTACACTTTACACATGATTCAATTTTAACATGTATATACCCTTTTATATGTGATTTATGGAAATGAAAAATCCTAGGGTTTGGGAGATGGTAGAACATAGAGTAATAATTTCATGTAGTATATTTTGAGATTTAGGATGGACAAATGGGTAATTTGTGTGCGAGTTTTCCTTGGATATCAACTTAAGATTTTCCACCCATGGGACATTCCATTTTTGTTCTTATAGTGCATTTTAATCATTTAATATTATTTTTTTACTAGTTTTACTTATTTCATGGTTTCTATATATTTTTTATGTTATGGATATATGAATTTTTATATACATATATTGGTTTTTATTTTTTCTAGTTCGGACATCCCAATGATTAGGGACATTATTAATGATTATTTATGTTTTTGTATTATAATTCCAACATAATTAAAGTTCTTACTAAAATTTTATTGTTAATATTATATTATTATTATATTTTAAAATATGTAATTCCATATCCCACATTAGTTTTTTATCCATTAGTGTTAATGTTACAAACTGAACTAGATAACCCACCAAAGCATTACATGAATCAGTTATGACATGGCTTGAAGGGAACTCCTGATCCCCATGGGATAGCGGATAGCACCAAGGAATCCAAAAAAACAACAGGAATCTTTTTTTCACATGAATAAGTCATCAAGACAGAGTAGTGGATATGAATCAATCACAGTTGGTTTGAAAACACTTCTCAAGATAATATTGACAAAAATTTGACAAATATAAGTCATTGGAGTGATACAGAAACCAAATTCATCACATTAAACCATAAAGTAAGAAACTCAAGAATCTCCATGAAACAAGAGAATCACAAGATCTATCATCCACTGCCCAACTCCCAAGGTCCTATTAGGTAATAACATTCACCACCTCTATATGGTTATTTCCCTTTCTGGGGACCTAGAATAAGAAAATATAAAAATTCTTGAAGTCAATGGTTGGATGTGGAAAAGATCCCATTATGAAAAAACTAATTATTCTATAAGAAATATATATCAAATAAACCTAATATTAATAATTTTAGATAAAATATGGCATGTAAATCATTTCACCATTCATATCAAACCATGATTTTCAACACATTTCAATCACTGATATAAAAAGAATTCAAAGTAAATTTCCATCAAATTAGGTAGTTTTAAGAATCAATTCATAACTAGATATGAATAATAATACCTATAAACTAATGTATAAATAATAATTTCAATCAAATAATGCATGAATAAAAATTTCAATCAAATTGTATCATGTGTCAGAATTTTCAATCACTACATAGTGGTAAACAAATCATGGAGTCAGTTAGGTTAAGTCACAAGGTTCTAAAAAACATGGTTAAATATGGATCCAAGTTTGGACACACTCCCTAGATCATAGGAATTGGTGTAATATGTGATAATAATAATTATTAAACTCACTACCCTCAAGATAATTTACATTACATTGCCATCATTAAGTCATTTCAAGATAGTGGTTTATATATCTTGAATATCCATCTACCTAACTACCTATGTTCCCATTTTCTTCAAGATAATAAATCATAATTGGGCATATAATTCATTTCAATCATTCTAAAATCATATCAGTAAATAATTTCAACCAATCATTTTATTCATCACCATGTTTATGTTTCAAAACATTCCATTTTCATTTTAAAAATAAACATAAAATAGATTTCATCAAAAACCCATTCCTTTCAAATAAGTTACTTTTATTTAAAGTCACAAAAAATTTAATTCCTTTCCATTATAAAAACAATCACAAAAATGATTCCTTAAATCATTAATTTTAATTCATGATATTTTTCCATAAATCACACTTTATCTCAAAATCTATTTCCAGTTAAATTTCATCGCACACACACCATAACACTAAAATCAATCATCAAAGGATTTTAAATAAATCTTTGGAAATCATTTGTAAATAAAATTAGAAATATAAAAGCATAAAGGGATTCAAATAATGGAACATTTATTTATTAAATATAGAGACCTATAATTTTCATACATAAATTATATATCTTATTATAAAAATATTCATTACATGTCATTACAATCCACAGAATAACCATAAAGGTTTTGTTTCCGTGGAAACTCAGATAGATTAAAAATGGTTCATAAAAAATATAAATTATATCACACTAAATTATTTATTTCTAGTACCATTATTTGATATAACATAATTAAAACCATTATTTATATTGTGGGTAAATGTAGAAATAAAAAATGTTGAGATTATATGATTATTAAGTATAAACAAAGTAGATATCAATGATCATTTAAATATAACATGACCATAATATTAATAGAAAAATGAGTTTAACATTTAAAAACCACACCAAAAAATTAATAGATCATAATCCTGAGTCACATAATAAATATTAGTAGTTCATAATAAATGAATCATAGATGAATCAAATAACAAGATTCATAATATAATAACATAATCCTAAGATCATGTTATACAATAGTGTTGTATCATAATCATATAATTATTATCATACGACTACCTACCAAGACATTAATCATGTGTTAGGATTTCTCTAACCTCTTATCTACCTTCCTTGGTCATGGGATAACCTCTTGTATACCCTTTTTTAGGCAAGATATAACTATTCATTTATGCCATAAGATAATAAAACATTCATCATATCATTATATAATTACCCATGATTAATAAATGGATTTAATTAAAATATAACCCTCGTCATCTAAAACCATCTAGAGAAAGAGTAAGTATGTTATCAATTGATCATATCCCTAATAAATCAAATGTAACATGAAAGGATGTTATCATACATAAAAATTACGTTAAAATATTATTGGAATATTTCTTGAGTAAAATACCCATTTTACTTTGAAATAACCTTTTAAAAATCTAAAAATTTAAAAAATATTATGGAAAAATATTTCTCTTAAAAGAAAAATGAAAAAATTTAATGGTGTCTTCAAATAATTGACTTGTTCTGATGGTAAGACATTTTTTCATGTCATGTACATTAAAACAAATATTACTTTCACATTTTGGTAAAAATTCGAAAGTATCTAATTCCTAAAATGAAAATAATATTACTTTAAAGAATATTTATAGAATTTAAACATGGGTAAAAATTAGATAAATAATTATATGACAATATTAAAAACATTATTTAAATAATTTTTAATGAAAACATTGCCATGGAATAAAAGAAATCCCTACAGAATAGTAAAAAAAGTAGGTTTTTCTAAAAAACTTATTTCAGTGTTTTGAGTACTTAAAAAGAGGAAAACGAAATTAAACCATCTAATATCTATAAATAGAAAGAGAATAATAAAATAATAGTGTTTTATCAGATAATTATTATATATTTTCCCTCAATGGAATTTCAAGAATAAACATTCTCGATTAAAATGAGGTGGAAATATAAATCCCTTACCTCAAGTCTGCCTTTCTTCATAAGTGATCTAACCTTTTGTAAAATAAATTTCAATTTTTATATGTATTTACCAAGAATTATTATACACTTATAATATTTTATATTATACACTTATAATATTTCAATATCCATTTAATATTAATTATTCACTAAAATCATTATTATGGCCGTTAACTGTATTATTTTTCATGAAATTATAGATTTAGTGGTTCTAGTTCATGTACATTGATCATTATTCTATCATATATATTTTTTTAATCATAATATTAATATCATATATATTAAATATTTAAAAATATATAATTATCTATAAAATTGAGAGATAGAAAAACGATTTACAACATCATGGAGACTGTCGGCCTTATATACGCATGAACGCTGGTTTCATCTTCTAGAAAAAATATGGCTAGAATGGTAAATGAAGTTCTTCAATTACGGAACCATAATTATATCATAAATAAAATATATAAACATTAAATCCATCATATTAATAAACCATTAAATATGGTTATTTAAAATTAATTATAACTCTATTTGGAGACAGTAGTTCATACAAACACACGAGAAATACATTCACTTCAAATTTGATAGAATAGACGGTGTATAATAATGGTTACTTAATATTAATAAATTTTTAATTTTTTATTTCTTAAATTATGAGTAATATCATAGATTTATAAGAGATATTAAAATAAATAAAATTTAAGGTAATAAGTTAAGAATTATACCTCTTTGTTGAGAACCCACTTATGTATTACAAATTAAACCTTAAAAAGATAAAATTATGAAAATAACATAAGCTTTATGATGTTGGGAGGGAATGTATGATGTTATTATGGTAATTTTATTATAGTCTGGAGTGCTCATAATTTATGAATAATATAGTATATGAGGTTCCATTTTATAATTGAGGGGAGGGGCAGACTTGGAATTACATAAAGTACTAAATTAATAAAAATTAATTTTCTGGTTCAAGTGGATAGAGATTGATAGATTTGAAATTTATTATGGGAATAATTTTAAATAATTTTATCTAATAATATTTAGTAAATTTAATTTTTTTTTACCCTAATCTTATTTTTTTAACACCTCATTAACCCCTTTCCAATTAATGTGATAACAAGGTTTTTTACTCTTTAGGATTTAATAATTTTATAATAAAAGTAAAATTCAACAATATGATGAAAGTGGTAGATATTCTAGACCACATAACATTCAATTGGATAATTATAATGTATTTATTTATTTTAATTCATTTAATAATATATTATTTAACAAAATATGTCTTTAATGTCCTTTTGAAGACTACTCACATAGTTTCACTTTAAAGACAACAAGATTAAAAGAAATTTGAATATAATTTTTTTTAAATCGCAAATTTATAATATTTATTTAAAAAATTTGGGAAACATAATAATTCAAGAAAATTAGGTTATTTTTAATAATTTTAAAATTATTTACATGATTTTTAAGTTACTTAAATAACTACTTTGTCGGCATGGAGTAAGAATTTAAGGTAATTATTCTATCACTATTTATTTAAAATAAATTTCCATGAAAAAATAATTCATTCATATTTATAATTCCCATTTATAACTGAATATAAAATCCATTTATCCTATAGATATGGTATTAAATTTATAGAAACAAAATGAATGAAATTTTGGATTTATTTTTTACATAAAATAATATAATGGTCATAATCAAAGAAAAATGCAACAAATTTGACATATTTTTTAAAAACAATATTCTCATGGAATAACCCAACTTATAAAATAAGATAAAGTTAAGTTTATTGGATATTAATCATACTTATCTCATAGTTTTAACCATATTTTACCACCTTTACCCTTATAAAGGTGGAAAATGTTTCAAATAGTTACTTTTCATAATGACTAAGAAAAAAAGAAAATTATTTAAGAAATATGAACGTCATAATTCCAAATATAGAATCCATTAATCAAAATTAATTTTATATAAGTTTTAGAAAATAAGATTATTATAAATTTGTAAAACATAAGGGAAACAATTTTTAGGGAAATGGGTTTTAACCCTAAAAATGAAATTTTAGAAAAATTACGTATTATATTGATTCTTATATAAGTAATTTTTTATATATAATAAAGGAGACCAATATTAGTAATGACCAAATTAAAAACATAGTTTAACTTTTAAATTATTTGATTTAATGAAAATAAATGATAGTTTTACAAAAAAACATTATTTTCCACGGTTTAGTGAAAAATTATTGTTTTCATAAAAATCCAAAAAACATTACTTATGATAATTTGTATGATAATTTACAAAATTATTTCCTTTTCATAAAATATAATCTTTAAATTTGGTGGAAATTATTTATATTATTTTTTCACATAAATAATTAAAAAAAATTGGAGAAAAATTATTTCTAAGCCTAAAATAACATTACTAAAAACTATGTGATTATTTACCAAGAATAATTCAATAAATATTTATTATATAGGAACATTATGAATATTTTTTCTATTTTTTACTGAAAATAATACATAAAAATTCAATTTCTAGGTTATGATGACCAAATTTAAATAATAATATTTATGTAATATATTGTAATGTTCAGAGATCTAGTAATTTCATGTTAAACAAGCTATCGAGCTTATTATTATTTTAAAATAAATTTTGGAGTGTTATATCTCCCCCCCCCCAATAAATTTCACTCATAAAATTTTACCTTTTTTCTCAAAGGATAAATATTTGAAAATACCTTTTTTGAAAATGCCCATCATACATAGAGATAATAAAACTTCGTTTCAAAAAGGAATTTGAGATATATAAGGGTTTCCAAAAATAAAACATATTCAAGTTCTCAGATAAAGATAAAATTGCTGAGAAGTTAAAATATATACATGTAGGTGAAAAATATCATCAAATGACTAATATAGAGTGATAATAAAATGGTAAATATAATGTTAATGACTACAAAACCATAAATCTATGAGGAGTGTACATACCCTCGATTTGAAAGAAAATATTATAAAAGAATAAATTTTTTATTTTAATATAATTTTACTAAGGTGGATATATTCTTCTATTATAAATAAAAAACACCTGAAAATATAATTACATTATTTCTTTTAGTTTCATAATCACAATTTTATCCTTTGGTTCTGTTTAAATCAATTTCCACAACATTTATTACACAAGGAAAGGAATATTCAAGATGAATTTTTAATGTCTGAAGCACTAAAATTAAATTTAAACATATAAAATGATCCATAAAAAATGATAAGTCATTCCTCGTGACTCTATTTACTTACAAAAACTCTTATCATAGGTTTCCAAATATGGATAAATCATCATATGATGAAATAATACATCAATATCTAAAACCTATACAATAACACAAAAGTTCAATATAGACCATTAGATAAGAAATTAACATTAATTATCATCTAAAATAAGTCTTAGAAAATTCAAAACCAAAAAATAAAAAATATTGTTCATATTTTTTTGATATCTATAATAACATTTATGCCCAGAAAACATAAATTAGATCATAATGTCACATACAAAACATTTGACTGCCATGATCATATATTCTTTTCAAACATTCTAATAATTTCCCAAAACAACTGAAATAACCATAAATACTCTATAAAAATAAAAAATATTTCTAAATTAACTCTACACAAACAATAAAATATATTTAATAATTCTAAAAATGAAATAAACTTCCTCAAACATGAACAAAATCACCTTATAATAAAATCACTAACTAATTTCAAGGTCACCAATTTTATATCATTTACTTTATCAATGTAAATCATCTCTTTATCTCAAACAAACATTGTTATCTCAACATATTACATATATTAAGGGTTATATGTCCCCAAATCTTTATTTTTTATAAAATATTACTTTACAACTAAATCTCTTTTCTAGGTTGTCATTACCATTCAATATATGCTCACAATTCCTTGATGAAAAACTATATTTGAACAATCCTTAGGTGATTCAGGATTCTTATAACCAAAATATCATTTATAAAATACAAATACAATATAATTCATGAATCCAAATAATAAAATACTTCAAAATTCTACTTTAATGATTTTCATAACATAAGCCCTTCCTTGGTCTAGCAGTTTGCAATTGGAATAGTGAATTCATTCAGATAATTCCCAAGTTTCCCATATATAAGACATGTAATTAATTATAAATTAATTACTCGTAGTAGTTTATTTCCATAAAGAAACCATATTACCCTTCCTTGAGGTATTATATTGGGTGATTTTTCTACCATTCTTGACATAAAAGAAATTAAACATTCTTTCCATTATGATCATTTCTACCAGAACATCCATACTTGTTCATTTTCCTATTATTTTATGTGTTTGGAAACTATCATATTTTTATGTTGTTAATCATGTATCAAAATAGATTATTAGGAATAATCACAATTTTTTTCCTTCTAGTTCTCAACTCATTCAGTTTCCCAGGGGAATAATCATTTCATAGTCTGTCAAATTATTTGACAACTTGATTCATGTGGGTTCCATACATTGAATAGAACCAAAATGAATACTGTGAGATATAATTAACCATTATTTTGATATATATATATATATATTATCTTAATCTATTCATATTCAATATATTTAAAAAATATATGGTTGAGGATATTAAAAGTTTAGTGTCATTGATGACTATTTATAACATCTTATAATTTCATGAAATATCTTCAACATCTCCCAAATGGATATTCTCATTTAGTAAACTTCATAGAAATATTGTATTTAAAACATTATTCATAACATGGGGGTATTAAACATAAGAAAAAGTGATATCATATTCTCAGTTAGCGTAAATAAGGAAGATATCAGTCGATGATCGTATGGAATACTAAGATAAACCTAAGGGTATGAGATTAAAAATATAACTAAAAATGTTTATAGCCAATATATCATAGATTATAATCTGGTTTGATGGTATAAAAAAAATTTATTTAAAAATATATTAACTATAAGAGTGAGAAACCATCATAGATCAATCATGAACCATAATTTTATTCCATATAAACGTGGAACCATCATAAGTATAGAAACCAATTAATATGTCAAGATTATCATTAAAATCTATAAAATTATAACGGATTATTAATAAACACATGTTTCCCATTTCATAATAGATCATGAATCTTAACAAGTTTCCCATAGTAGACCAATAACATCAATATATTTCCCATTTTGAATCAATAACATCAACATGTTTCCTATCATTATCTCATTAGGTGTAAAACTCTGCCCAATTAATTGGAGGGATATGTTGGTCCCACCCAAAACATAATCTGTATATTTTTAGCACACAAAAATCATAAAAAATTCATCATGTAATAACCCAAGAAAATGGAAATTGGTTTCATAATCATTTCATCATTACATAACCAGTCGAAAAGAATTGGGTTTCACAAATGTTTCATCAATTCATCATACCAAAACCATGGAAAATGATTGATTTTCATAAAAAATCATTATAATCGTAAAAATATATTAATTATAATGAAAATAATAAACATAAAATAATTAATAAGGATGGTTATGTGGTAACATATACCCTATTAAATATTATCAATAATAATGTTTTTTCGTTGATGAATAAAAATTATATAAAAGATCATTAAGACATTCTTGATGAAAATATCATTTCAATTTGAAATCATTTAATTAAAATATAAAATCTTCACTAATATTAAGGAAAATATTTTATTTGAAAAAATATTAAAAATGGTAAAGTAATATTTGAATAATTGAGTGTTCATGATTGCAAAAAATTCTGTTTAAGTTGTACACATTAAAAAAAATATTTGATTCACATTTCTGATAAAAAGTCAAAAATAATCACTATAAAACCAATAAGTATATTAACCATAACCATTTCATAAAAAATAAACATGGGTAAAAATTTCATTAAGTTATCATAATAAAATAGAAAAACATACTTTAAAACATTTTTATAAAATTAGGTCAAGGTTGAAAAACAAATTCCAACTAAAGAGAGAAATAATTTCTCTTTCTCTGTAAAAATATTATTCTAGAAAATTGAATAAATAAAGTGATGAAATTGAAATTAAAAAATTTAATTTAAATAAATAAAACTATAATAAAGAAAATTAATGTATTTCTTGATATTTTGATTATAATATTTCATTATTGTAATCATAATCATAAACAATCCTGATAAACAAAGATATTGTAACATAAAACCTTTACTACTTTAGTATATTTAGAGACATAATTCCCATGAAATAAATAAAATTTTATAGATTTTTAAATCAAATATTTATAATTTTATAGATCATAAAATTTATCCATTTTCATTATATACACCACACAAAAGAAACATGTGGTGTATATGGCATGATTCCCATAGAAATAAAAATGAGAGGAAAATATCTTACCATATATATTAACTAACTTCATACACATAAAATGTTCATATAATATAAATATAATTTAATGATGAATATATTAAAGAAAAAACCCTATTTATCATACCATATATTATTTATTTATGACCATTTATTACCGATGGATTAAAAATTCTTTATTAAAATCACATTTCAGGTAATAACTGCTTCATTTTTCATGTATGTTTTAGTTTGGAAATTTTGGCCCTTTTACTTTCATCATGGTTCCATCATACCCATAATTTTAATAATTATATAAATATAATATATTTTATTTATATATTTATTTATTTAAATCCAACAATGTTATAGATAAAAAATGAATTACACCATTTTTGGAGATGGCAGGTTGTACATACCCATGAACGTTGTTTCCATTTTCTCAACAACATTAATGAAAGAAAGGTAAATAATATATTAAATTTAAATAATTATTTTTATTTCATATATGTCACATATTAACAATAAAACTATCCTTAATACATTTCATGTAAATTATAAGTGAAGAACGAATCACGTCACTTCACGAGGTGGTAGTTCCTCATAGACACGAGTGATGTCATCATATACCCATGGAATCAAAATTAAAAAACATTTATGTGATATTATAAATATATAAGTGAAATATTTTCATAAATATCATATAAATATTTTAAATAAATCATTATATCCAACCATGATATGTGGAAATGAAAAACAATTTTTATCGGTTCATGAGGTGGTAGCCCGTCATACACACGATTGATGGATTTGTTTCCAACATGATGAAGAGAATATAGATGTTTGTAATTTAATTTACATAATAATATATCAGTATGTGTTAGATACTTATAATATTATATAATCATGGTTTATGAATATTTTAAGGAGTTAGAAGAAGAATAAAATGAATATTCCTGGCCAAGGACTATAACTCCTCTTCGGAGAACCCCTTTAAGATTAAAACTAAGGACTTATAATGAGGGTTTTATAATCAAAATAAGAACTCTAGGATGTGTAAAGGGAGTAAGGAATAGATTTGGGTAGTTATACTCTAATGAAATTAGTTTTATAATTGTTAATAGGAGAGTAGAATGGTTGGCCTTTTATAAATGGGGGAGAGGACACACTTGGAATATTTTAAAAGAAAAAGGTTTACTCACATTTTAAAATTTTTAAAAGACTCCAAAATGGATCATGATCGATACTTATAGGTAATATGTTCTAAATATATCTATATATGGTTATTTTCATGTTTATATGTCACTTTAAACATTATAACTTTAGTTTGATACCCACTGTAAACTCATTGTAATCTTAATCGCGATAATTAATTTTTGTTATTATTACTAATCATTTTGACCTGAAAGTAGGTATACCTTATTATATAATCAAAAATATACTGATTAAAAAAATGGAATACAATTTTCAAAATTCCATTAACATAAGTGGAAATGTTTAATTTAAAATTAAACCCATAGACATGATGAAAAAGTGGTTTTCCAAAGAGATTTTGTTTAAGTATATAATTCTTTAATATCAAAATTGAAAATTAATTTTATTAAAATTAACTAAATTGGTTTAATAATAAAATAATTAAACTATTTTTTCTTTTCAAACATATTTATACAATATGTAACTTTTTAAATTCTTTAAATTAAAATAATTTCTTTAATAAATATCAGTATTTTCACTACTCACTGAAAGATTAATATTTTCATAAAATTCTAATTAATTATCCCTACTTTAATTTTGAAAAAATAATTCCTAAAATTAATTTTATTTTTTAAACAAATTTTCCAAAAGTTTGGAAAAAATTTTTATTATTTTTTCATAAAAATAAATAAAAATTATTTTTTGAGAAAAATATATTTTCGCTACATATAAAGGCTTTACTAAAAATTATGTACTTATTTATAAATTTATTTTGTCATAAAAATCATTTATTATTATTATTTTAATTATTTTTATACCTATTTGTACTACAAAAATTGTGTGGCTAGGTTATAACATTCAAGTTTAATTAATAATATTTATAGTATATCATGATTTGTTAAAACTATATATTGCATGTAACCTAATCTTTCGAAGAAATTAAATTTATTCAAAAATAATTCATAAAATATAATGGTGACACATTATACCTCCATTAAAATGAATTTACTCCTTAAATTTGTTCACTAAAAAATAAATAACTGAGGATACTTTCGCCTCATAATATCCTCTAGTTCCCACGTTGCTTTGTCAAATTGGTGGTTTTGCTAAATAAAACTTTTTCCATGTGTGTAGTCTTGTTCCATATAACATTATAACTAAGATATATAATCTCCACAATTTTATCATAATAGGAAATATAATTTTCCATTATTACAACCTATAATTTTATTATACGTGAAGTATCAGGTATGTGCTTCTTCCAGAGTGATACATGGGACACATCTTAGACTTAAGAGAGGTATGGTGGAAGCCTCAATCAATAAGTTACCATACCTATATGATAAATAATTTAAAATAGATAAATATACCTAGGGATTAGTTTTCTACTCATTAAAGATATCATTACCTTTTTCATTGGATAAATTCTTTGAAACACCATGTCACTAAATTCAAATTATAGATTACACTAGAAATTTTCAGCATAACTTTTATTATAAATTGTGCTGAACTTATTTGTTTTTTAATGACCTTAAAATTGTATAGAATTTCATAATATAGATCAGTTACAAGTAGATTTATTTCTATAAATTCAACCTAGTATGTTGGAGTTCTTCACTTCATTTCATATAGGGCTTCATAATGATCTTTTTAAATGCTCGAGTGAAAGATATTATCGTATGAAAACTCATCTATAGTAATATGTCGACCAAAAAAACTTTTTAAATCCATATAACAAGATATAAAAATATGATATAGGGTATAAATTATTCTCTCATCCTAACCATTTTCCATAGGATGATACATTTTTCAAAAAATTAACTCTGAATCAAGACCTTACGGAAGAATTCGTCAGAACATTATGGTAAACCTAGGATCCTAATTCGGTATAATAGAATGTTATAATCTATGAAAACTTAGCACTTACTTAATATATATTATATTTATCTAATCAATTGATAAATATTATCTAATATTGATTAATTATTCTAACTTTGTATGCCGATCAACTATAACCCATAGAGTATTATGCCCTTTAGATGTTTTGGGGAGTCTGAAAAAAAAATTCATGGTGATATTTTTTATATTTACATTCCAGTATACACAATTATTGTAATATCCACTTAGACTTTTCTTGCTCAACCATAAATTAATCACATGACAATCACCAATATTTAAACCCTCTTATATCTCTCTTCCTTACATCCCACCAACAATAAACATTGAAAGATCTATATATATTTGTACCTACATAATGAACAAATAATGAAGAAATATGAGCCACTTATAATATATCCTTCAAATATGGTATTAATGGAATATATTGAGGGTTCTTGAACCTTAAAATTCCATCCAAATCATGGTTGAACTTGGGAACATTTCTCACCTTATTTTGCTACTATAAATCATCCTTTTGAAACTCTTTTATCCTCAAAAAGATAAATGGGTGAACACTAATTTAGGAAATAAGGATTTGACCCCTTATTTTAATATTTGAAGATCATTAATTTGAAAATTTTGAAATATTTGATCTTTTTTAATCCTCGTCATGGATAAGAAAAACTTGATCCTTTTGACACAAAGAATATTCCACCATATTCAGTTTCCCAGGGATGTAGTTTATGTATAAGACATAATCATTAATTATCTCCAACCATCCTCTATGGAACATATTCAAATATTTATATGTTAATATACACTTTAACCTATTTTCATCAATATATATCAAGATTTTCTTGGTAAAGATAATTCCTATATATAATTAATGTAAAAAATGTTGAATCTTACCCCAAATCTTGAGTTGGGTAATTTTTCTCATGAACCTTCAATTTTAATGATGAAAAATCTATCACCATATCATTATTTATAATAATTTATCCCAATATAGTTGTTTATGAGTCATTATAGATTACATATACTTGTCTAATATAGGGTAATGTAAGTATAGGTGTGCAAACAAATCTTCTCTTTAGTTCCATGGAATTTTTCCCACAGTCATATGTCCAGAGGAACTAGGATTACACGTCTCAATCGTGATGGTTGGTCTGGTCCAACATTTAATATCCTCCTTCTTTGTCTAATCCACCAAATACCATTTCTTGAGATTATATGACCTAGAATGGAATCCTTTTATAGATAACATTCACAGATTTTAAATTTTTGCAATAACTTATCCTTCCCTTGGGTATTCAGTTCAATTATTAATTGATCTTTAAGTTCTTACTTTCCCTATAAATAGAAAATAAGATACTATATAAATACTTCCAAAAACTTTTCAAAATAATATCTATGGACTCAATTCATTAAATCCATGAAAATAGTGTGGGAATTAGTAAGACTAATGGTTCAACTGTATACTCATTGTGTCCATACCTTGTACGGAATGCTGTCTTTGGTATATTCTCAATATGAACCCTCATTTTATGATAATTGAAATGAAGTTCAATTTTTGGAATGTATTTATCTCCACATAGTTTATTAAAAATTTGTTTAATATGGGGAATATGACACTTACTCTTGATCATGATTCTGTTCAGCTTATAATAATCAATATAGAGTCACATAAATCCAACTTTCTTATTAATAAAAATAACCAATTCACCCAATGGTGAAACACAAGGCCGAAAGAATCCATTTTCAATGTTCACTAAGAGTTTAATCTTCAATTCTAATAACTGATTAGGTTCATTCTGTCTGGATTCTTTGAAATAGGTTTGGTTCCAGGTATGAGTTATTTTTAGAAATCAACATCATTTTTTCGTGGAAGAATATCAATTACTTATGGAGAGTCATCAATAAAATCCAAAATAATAAGAATATCATTTATATTGAGTTTCTACCTAACTATATGTGATATATACCCATTTTAAATGTGAATCAAGCCCCATATAATTGATTTGATATCCATCAAAAGTTTATATTCTTAATCACATTGATAGATGACTATAGGTTAGTTTGGAATATCAAAACTAGACCCCCTTCCCCAGTAATGGATGTGGTATTAATATATATAAATCAAATCAACACCAAAGATAACATTAAATATGACTATAGAAAGAGTGGAAAGACTTAACAAATCACATTCCCAAAAACATCAACTAGAGAAGAATTATATACTTGAAATGTGATCATCATACCATTAGTGTGTTATAATAATAATTAAATATCTAATAATCGATGTGGTACTGCGATACCATTTTAAAATGATTTAAATATAAATAGTTGGTAAATATAGAGAAAAATAATAAATTACCAGTTCTAGAGTGGATGGTATGTTTTCATTTCACCGGTTTTTTGTTGTACCCATCATCTTAAATAATATTTCTTGAGATGTCTATAGTGACCCGACTTTCTCTTACATAACTATTACGTCATTTTAAAGATAAAAAAAATAATAGTGTTACAAAACCAGGATCCAAAGGTCTTGTGCCTTGGGAAAATTAGGTCCATATAAAACATTTACATAATAAAACATGAAAATTTATTTATGTTCTTATTATCGAGCTTCTTATTCTCCATTGTAGTCTTATTATTATAAGAAATCACCTGAGGATATATATCAAAAGAAAAATGAGATAAAATCCTAATAAAAGGATGAATAAGAAACATGAAACATAAAAGATAATAATAGTAATTATCATAACATAATAAATGTATCATCATAAAAATCATGAGTGGAAAGATTATATAAAGTCATGGATTGTATCATTTCATAAAAATCAAACATCATTTCTTAATGGTAAAAATACCACACATAGTTGTGAACAAAGATAGAAGCATGTTCATGAGTATTTCTATTTTTTCTCATGAGATACATTACATTAATTAATGAATTGGGGAATTATATAATTATGGATTCACCCTTCAAATCATAATATTTACATGTGATATATAATTCCAAGAACCCTCATCACATCATAAAATTTACATTATCATGCATGCCATACAGAACATAAAACAATCTTGGACATTAAATAATATATGTAAAGGATTGGATTTAATTTCATAAAGAATACATTCATGAATAAACGTTGTATTTATCAAAAAAATAGGGAATAAAATACTTGGTATAAGAATAATCAATCTTGAGTGAAGAATAAATAATCTCATGGGAATTAAAATTTGTATTTTTAGAAAGAATAGTTTTTTTTTGAAAAAAATCTATTCATTTGGGATAAAACCAAATTGAAAAAATTTATATCACAAAAATAAAAAGGTGAGAAAAATGAAATTATATTTAAGGAATATTAAAGAAATATCTATAATGATAAAGGAGTAAGAGGGAAAAAAACTAAAGAAAGAGAGTCGGGTTTTTGAATCCACTTACATTATGTCTCAATTATATATACACTTTATTATTTTGGATAATAAAATTAAATTCATTAATTAAAAAATAAAAAATATTTTATACCTGAATTTTATTTATTATAAATTTATTATGTTTATTTATATGATTTTTTATTATTTATAGAGTTTAATTTGATCATTTGAGACTGTTTTTTTTGTTTTCATGCTAGGTTTGCTTGTATGTGTATATGGGAATTCACATAAAATTGGAATAGTTTTATAGAGTTGAAATTATATATTTTTAATAAAATTAAAAAATATTAAATGATCTTATATATTATTTTGTTATATGTTATTTGGATGAATCAATAGATAAAACATTAATGATAATCATTTAAATTAATTTGGCGGTTTCTCGGTCATTTCAAACTACTTTTGTTTTATTATTTAATATTGTAAATATATATTAGTTCTATAAATTTAAAAAGTTTATAATATAAATTTTCAAATTTTTTTAAACTATTATGATGGTTTGTTTACCAGCCTTGAAGGTGTTAGTGAAAAATTAAAATTCATCATCCATAGTGGCGGTAAATCGACACACCACAGATGAAAATTCCATTTTTAGAATAAAAGAAAATAGAAGAGATTTAAAAATGAATTATTCTATTAGCATAACAAAATTATAGTATATTAAGGATACTAGATTTATCATTCAACTTAGATAAGTAGAGGTGAGGATATAATAAGAAAATAAAATAACTTTAAAAAAATAAAAGAAAATAAATATGATTTTACCTTCTAAATCCATCTCTTTGAGAACATCTTTTGGGGGATTGTTTTTTTTGTTGATACGAAAGGATTATTGATGTAGGGTATGGTCATGGTAAGATAATTAAGTATAATTTAGAAAATTATCAAATCCTAATATGTGTGAGTAGAATAGGTGGTGTAGGATTATATTCATTAGTTTATTATTTTGGCTCAAAAATGTGAATATAATGAGAATTATAAATAAATATATTTAAATAGGAATGGGGAGTAAGATATTATGGTTCATACATCAACTATGACTCAAGTAATATTTTATTTAACATATAATGTATGTATATCATAAATTATTTTATTTTACCCTTCACTAAAAAAATCAATTGTATTATAAAAATATCAAAAATTGACCCTGACAATTTTTCAACATGTGGAATTTAAATATTAACTCCATTTTATGAAAATAATTTTATAAATAGGATAAATTTATTTTTAAATTAAAATCATCATTAACTTGAAAAAATATAGTTTTTAAAACTATAATTGATTTTATAACACTTTGAAAATTTAATTGATTGATCATAAACATATCTTATAATCAGAAGACAAAAAATGGTAATTTTTTAATATATTTTATTAGAATAATTTTTTAAAATTAATTTAATTATAAAATTATATATGAATATTTATGATTTATAAAAAAACCAACACATAATTAATAAATTTTAAAATATTTAATTACTTGTTCAATATTATAATTATATCATATTATAATTTCTTGGATAGTTAAATTTTATTTAAAATATCATAGATGATGTTATTATTCCCTTGGCCTAATTAATATTATTAATGGTCACATAACTATTCAAAAGGTCAAGTTACTATTCCATTGGTATATGTTTCTTAATTTCTAAAAATGCCTTGAATTACATTTATTCTTCATTTATATGTTTTATATCATGTTATCTATGTCATTTTATGTGATTTATACTATTTTAATGAATTATAAGAAGGATATTTCCATTGATATAATTAAGGGTTGTTACATTCTTCCCCCCTTATGAAATTTTTCCATTGAATTTTTATTTTACAAACTATGGTAAATATAAGTGAGGGTTCTTATCCTTTATCAATTCTTCTTATTTCCATGTTTCCTCTTCAAACTTATGGTTCTCCCATAGTACTGTGACCATGTTAGAATTATTTTTTTATAGAACATCATCTCTATAGTCCAAGATCTTTATTGGTGGATCATAGAAAGATAGATAATTTTCCAATTGTACCACCTATGGATTCAATATGTATGTGGGATCTGGTATGTACTTTTTCAAAAGGGATACATTAAATACATATTGCACTTGAGACATGGTATGTGGAATTTCCAGTCAATAGGCCAAATATATTAATCGATCAAGAATCCCAATGGTGGTTGTGTACCTCAGACTCGGCTTTCATTTATTCTCAATTCTCATGACCCTATTACATAGGGATATATGGAGGAATACCATGTATCTAGCATTAAACTCTAGTTTACATCAATAATTTTCTGTATAGCTATTTTATCGATTTTGGGGTACCTTGATGTGCTGTTGAATGGTATTCACATTTTCCACCATTTCTTTAGACATTTTAGGTAATAACTGTTTATGTTCATTGACTTAATCATAGCACACCAGTGGTCTGTATATTTTTCTCTAAATGGATTCATATGGATCCACTTGGATGCTAGATTGGAAATTGGTGTTCTAAGATAACTAAAAAAAGTTGAAAATGTTAGTCACATCCTCCATTGAAGTCTATAGAACATTCCCTCAACATGTCTTCTAGTTTTTGAATAGTCTACTCCGATAGGCCATCAGTTTGAGTAAGATAAGACATAATTAAGATCATCTCGGTGTTTAGAGCTTGTTAAATAATTTTCCAAAACATGGAGGTGAATCATTGATCTCGATCAGATACAATCGATAAAGGGACTCTATGTATCCTTACCACTTCTATGATGAATATTCAAGAAATTTTATCCCATGCTTAAAGTCCTATAGAATATTGGTAAAGTGATTTGTCTTTGTAATACAATCCACCTCAACACATATAGCATTGTTTCCTTGGGATGTCTTCGGATGTCTGGTGACAAAGTACATGGTGAAGTTTTCCCATTTCCATATTGGTGTGGGTAATCTTTTTATCATCCCTTGAGACTTTTTTCCCTCATCATTCACTTTCTGTAATACAAGGTACTTTGATGTATATCCAGTGATACCCTTCATCTTATTGTCCCACAAATAGTTATCTCGGAGATCTCGATACATCTTTGTGCTCCCTATATGAGTAGAGAAGTTTGGGATATATACACCACTCATAAGATATTTCTTTATCTCTAGATTTCATATAACACCTAATCCTATAAAAAATCTTACAACTCATTCGTCATCATTTTTTTACTCATAGGATTTTCCCTTTCTCATGGATTCAACCTTCTTAATAATTTCCACATCATTTCACTGAGTGCCCTATATTTTCTCCATGAGGGATGGTTTGTCAATAATTTGGGAAAGGATTGGCATTGTTAATTTTTTAATGATTAAAATTTACATCCATTTAAAATATAAGAAGTTTGGATCCTTCTCAATTCTCATAATTGAAAATGTTGAAGGAAGCTTTATACTTAGAGCATCTTCCACCATATTCGCTCTTACAGGATGGTAGTGGATTGAGAAGTCATAATTCTTAATGATCTCTAACTATATTAGATGGAACATATTAATCTCATTCTCAGGGAATATATATTTTAGGCTCTTATGGTTAGTATATATCTCACACATCTCCCCATAGAGTTAATACTTCAAGATTTTCAATGAAAAGAACACAACAACCAACTCTAGATCATTAGTGGGATGGTTTTTCTCATGAAGATTCAAATTTATTGAGTTGTAGGCTGTACCATTATCATTTTTATTCAGTATAAGAACTAATATCATATTTTAAGAATAATTTTATACCACAAATTGTTCTCTACTTTTCAGAAGTGTGATTATTAGCATGGTGATATGCCTCTGTTAACTATTCAAGGAAATCTTCACATTCACTACTCTAGAAAAAAATTCTCCATTTTGAGTCATCTAGGATAGTGGGTTTGAAAATCAGGATAATTTCATCAAAAAGTCAATGTTAATATCTAGATAGACCAATGAAACTATGGATCTACATTATAGATAATGGTCTGAGCCACGCTTCAATTCCCTTTGTCATAAAATGGCCTAAAAATATTCCTTTTCTGGTGATAAAATACCCGATGAATGATAATTCCTCCACCATAAACCCATATTTACTATACGTGGCATAACCATTATCACTTCTCAAATTCTTTGTCAAAGTATTAAAATGATCCTCAGGTTCTTCCTTGTTCTTGGAGTATATCAGAATATTATTGATAAAGACTATAATAAACTTATCGAGGTAATATCTAAAGAATTTATTCATTATGTATGTGAATATTGTTGATGAATTACTGAGTTCAAATATAATCACTATGAAATCATAGTTTTCATACCTCATTCAAAAGGTAATCAAGGGAATATCATCTTTTCAACCCATTAATTGGTGATAGCCTGACCGAAGGTCTAATTTAGAGAAATACTTGGACCCTCACAGTTGATCGAACAAGTCATCTATTTGTTAGAGGGGATACTTTTTCATTATCATGATTTTTTTATCTCATAATAATCAATGCAGAGGAACATTGACCTATCCTTACTTCTAGTGAAGAGGACTGGTGCACCCCATGGTGAAACACTCAATCATATGAAAACCTTTTCTAGGTTCTCTTTTAGATGCTTCTTTATCTTTTCATACTCAATGGTGGCTAATCTATATAGTGTCTTTTATATAGGTAGAGATTCAGTAATAATATTAACAGAGAACTCCCCCTCTCAGTCAGGAGGAAGACTATAAAATTCTTCAAGGAACACATCAGTGTAATCTATCACAATGAGCATGTCTTCAAAAATGATTCTATTATTTTTCCTAATCATTTATGTTAGATAATATTTCTCACAATGTAATAATATTCACACATTATATGATATATATAAATAGGATTCATCATCCTCGTTACACTTGAACATAAGTAGAGGATAATTTGTTATGTGAATAGTGATATGCCTTTCCTAATAGTTGATGCAATATTAGTATAGAGATAGCCAATTCATGCCTAAAATAGCATCAAAATCATCTAAAAGATGTAAGTCAAAAAATTTAGGGATGTTTAGTCCACAAAAATTAACTAGGGAGGAGTTATATACTTTGGATGTGATAATTGAACCATTTTTTTGTTGTCATAGATAATCCAACCTCCATATTTTGATGTTGTTTTTGAATAGTTCTACTAAACATGAATGATATAAAAGAATGTGTAGAACCAGAATAAAATATAATTACTCTACTTTTAAAAGAATAACTAGCATACCATTAACCAAAATGTTTTCAGGAACCACCTCAGTTGTAGTTATGGTATAATATTTCCCTTTCTCCTTTGACATTGGTGAATAGTGACATTAATTACCCTCAAGAACTCGAGGTTTAGTGTAATAACTTACATAGTTCCATTTCTCCCTATAGTTGAACCATTGAACCATGGGTGGTACTTTTTATTACTTTATCATATCATTTATATTATTTATGTATCTTAAACATTCATGAGCTTGGTAGCCTTCTCTTCCATTCTTATATAATTTCCCCACCCAGTTATAGTTGTTCCCATGTTACTTCTTCCCATATTTTATTACATGTGGTTGGTTGAGTTTTTTACCACCATTTTCATTAGATCTTATAGCATTAATCCCCATCTTTTGTTTCCTATCACCATAGTCATGGGTCCATTCAAAAAAATCCATTTCCACTTTGAGATCAAATATAAAAACATTTTCATAACTTCAAAAGTCTCAAATATATAGTGCCTTTTGAAGATGTGGTTTAAAACCACTAAAGAATCTATATATTTTTCTATCATTATTGATAACAAAACATGAGGCATTCCTTGAAAGCCTTGTGAAATATTATTCTTATGTCTTAAAAGATTCACCTTCCTTTTCCTATGGTTCTAATAATTTTATCTCCATACTTTTCTAAATAGTTTGATGAAAATACTTTTTATGAAATGTTCTCTCAATATATTCCCACTTTATCTATTCAATTTATACCTTCATCTTGGTGTTCTTAATCAATTACCTCCATTGATCAGTCTCTCTATATAAATGGTAAATGGCTATAGTCACCTTCTCTGTCTTATAATAGTGAAGCACAAAAAAATATTATCTATTGAGTTTACCCACTATTCTATGTCTAGTGGATCAGAAGATCCACTAAATATCAATGGTTATTTCTACAGAAAAGACTCAATAGATAGTTTCTCCCTCTTTAGTGAAGGAGGATGTTCCACATTGTTCAGGTTATTATTTATAGCTTGAGATAGCTGGGAAAGAATTTCATTGAAATTTTAAACTCCACCTCCTAAGGAATTATGGATTAAATTAAGGAAATCATTGTATTTTACCTCACATGGTTGGTTGGCCTAGTTTACCCCAGTTCCCACCATTTTCTAGAATAATAAAGGTTTTGAAAAACAAAAGTAAAAAAGTCATGAATAAATTATTTTTTGAAACTAAATCTTAAGTAATATCTTATGGGATCCCTATATTTGTAATTTTTCTAAAATAAAGAATCATGGGTACTTACTTATAATTCGTCTCACAATATGGGTTTTTACTAATGTTCTCTAATCCTCATTCCAAAATTTACTAAACTTGGATTTGATACAAACTATAGAGACCCTTTATTTTCTTATATGACTACTAAGGATAAACAATATAATCGTGTTACCATACTAGTAACCAATGGTTTAGTATCTTTTGTAAATTAGGTCTATACATAACATTTACATAATAAAACATGACCATTAATTTAATTCCACATTCTCTAAATTCTTAGTGTCCCTTGTCTTCTCTTTAGTAAAAGTACTCACATAAGGATATACATCAAAAGAAGGGGTGAGATAAAAGATCAATAAGAGGATAAATAAGATACATGAAACATGGGTGATCATAATCATCATTATCATCAGATAATAAAAGGATCATCATTATAGCCATGATTGGATATAGTAGACAAATGAATGGAATGTGGTGTTACATAAAAATGAAACATCATGTCTTATTAGTCAAATACCACACATAGTTGTGAACAAATCTAGCATCATATTAACTCATATTTAACTTTTTTTCATGAGATATATCACATTATCCAATTAAATGTAGTGCTATATAATTTTTGGTGCACCCGTCACAACATAACATTTACATGTGCTATATAATTATGGGCACGCCTACCACATCATAACATTTACATTATCATGAATTCCACGTAGAACATATATTAATCTTAGAAATTAAATTACTCATGGGAAATAATGGGTTTCATTTCACAAGTCCTAAATTCATGGATAAACTTTAGGGATTATAAATAAAAGGGGGAATAACATACTCGGTATAGGAATCATCAATCATGAGTGAAGAAGAAACAATCTCAAGAGAAGAAAAAGATGTATTTTTGGGAAAATATTTGAATTTGTTATAAAACCATAACGAAAACATGTATATTATATAAAAGAAAATTGAAGAAAAAAATAAATGATATTTAAGACATAAAAAAGGAACAACTATATGGAAAATGGAGTGATGAATGAAATACCCAAAGAAAGATAGTTGGGTTTCAGAATTAACTTACCTTATATTAGAATGATTTCGTAATTTTTATAAACTAGATAATCAAATTAATTTAATTAATAAAAATCTATATAACCTTCTTAAATTATTTGGATTCATTATTGTTTTATTAAGATTGTTTATCTACTTTTTGATGAGTTATAGAGTTTAATTTTTGTTGAGTCAATAAGGTTTCCTCAGGATTTTTCCATTAATTCGTGTTTTGAAAATCACAAACACCTTATCTTAAGGAAAATTTCATTTACTCTATGTTTTACATGATAAAGAAACTTTTCCTTCCCCAAGGAAAATTTATCCTTACCATGTTTTTCATTGTTCATATTATATCTAAGTATAAAATTCAGATTTGTATCTAAATACTTGGAATCCTATAAATAGTTAGGTATGGATAATTCTGTTTTCAAGATCCGAATTTAGGTCATGAACTCTCTGAATTCAGACTTCTAATTATTCCGAATTCTAACTTTGAACTCTCTAAGTTCAGACTCTGAATTCTTATTAATTCAGACTCCAAAAATTCTATGTTCAGAATCTGAATTCTTATGAATTTAGACCCCAAATTTCCTTGAAATTCAGTCTTTCTAATTCTATGAAATTCATGTTTTCAATTCATCAAGAAAATAGAATCCGAATATTTATGTATTATTGACACCAAATAGTTTTTAGTAAGAATCAGAAATTTTATTTTATTACATTCTAAAGAATGAATTTGGTTAATTGACCATATTTTTGCTTACTCATGTTTTGGTTATAAAATGATGTCATGCATTCAGTTACTAACCAACCATTGTTTGAGTGACACATGTACAGGTACCTCTGAAATTCAAGGATAAAGATGACCATTGGAGGAGGGAGATGACCCTTGAAGATGTGCCTATAAATAGAGGCTCATTTGAAGGATCTCACCAGAAGTTGATCAATCTAGAGATTACATGCTGCTGAAGTGATTCCTAGATAGAGAGACTTTCATGTTTTGTTTTTACTGAACATTTTTTTCAGAATAGCTTCATGCGACTCTGAATGTTGCTGAGTACATTCGAGGGCTTCCGAGGATAGAAAGATAGAGGTTCAGACTACGTTGAAGTTTGAGGGCTTGCGGGGATAGCAAGACAGATTCCGATATTCATATCAAGGGCTTACCCTGGTGTGGGTAAGATAGACTTTCTTGAAAGTATAAATCAAGGGACCTTTATCCAAGATTTTTGGATACCCTTCTCTTTGGGTTAGAAGATTTACTACTTGTTACTTGTTTTGTTTCAAGTTTTCCACTACATTTTGGTTGTTGAGGAAAGTATAAAAGTTTTTATACTTTCTTGTACTTGTACTCTGATTATTGAGATTCTATACTCTTTAAGGTAGAATATTTATCTTTGTAAACTTTACTTAAGTTTCATTTCCAGAACCATATTTCCAAAATCAAGCAATATTGTAGAACTAAGAGGTTTTTTGAATTTACCTTGTTTAACTTTGTTAAACATTACCATCTTTAAAAGTTCCAAAGGAATTTTTTAAAGTATAAAATTCTCCCTCCGTCTTTTATATTGAGCATCTACATCATTATACTGATACTACAATCAATATCATTTCAATCCTACAATTGGTATCAAATGAATTCTTGTAAATACTTATATTCACATATAAGTTTTCTTGCTCAAGTTTTTCATTATTCTATAATTTCATTTATTAGAATACTTTTATCCTTGATACACACTTTTATTAGTAACAAGTTTGTGTGGAATGATATTCATTAATATGGCAGGATTGAATGTTGGTTCCATAGACAATTTAAATCCTACTATACCACCTATTTTTGATGGGAATAATTAAAAATATTGGAGAGATCGTATGAATAATTTTTTTATTAATACTAGAGTGGACAACTTTTTTATGCTTACTGGTGACTACAAGAATCCAAATAACGAAGTTAGTACTTTCAGAAACCAAGAAAATCTTTAATATCAACTAAACTATAAGGTACACAATAATTTTTTTTGTTCCATGACCAGAAATATATATTGCCAGATTTCTTCTTGTGAAGCCGCAAATTGTATTTGGAAGAAGCTTAAAATTACAAATTTTGGTACATCCAAATTTATTGAAACTAGAAAAGCTATGCATAGATCCAAGTACCATGGTTTTTTCTTTAATTATGGAGAACCTATACATAAGGTACAACAGAGATTTATGACTATCGTCAATAGCTTACAATCTATGGGTGAGAAAGGGTTAGATGATGAGGCACTTGTAGAAAAAATTATATGCATCATGCCTAATGAATGAGAATCTAAGAGAACAGCTACATATAAGAATAGGAAAGTTTCACATATCACTATTGATGAACTTTTTGGAACTCTTCTTCAACATGAGACTAGAATGAAGAGAGATACTGATAATGTTAAGAAGAATAATATAAATGGCAGTGTTTGATTTTATAACTACTTCAAATCATATGAAATCCAATACTCCCGAGATAGTTACTAAATCTAAATCTATGAAGGTCACTATTTTATCTGAATCTAGTAAAAGGGGGAATTCTGAGAATGAACTAGCTAGTCATGCTCGATGGATGAACCAGATATTTGTGAATAAAAACATTCAGTACAGATACAAGAAGAAAGAGATAAAGCATAAGAAAGTCTCTGAAGTCACTTGTTATGAATGTAAAAGAGCTGGACATATAAGACCTGATTGTCCTATGCTTAAGAGAAAAGATAGAAAGGAAAATAATTATGAGGGGAATATAAAGAAGTACTACAAAGATAAATATAAGAAAGTTTTGAAAGCTAATGACACCTAGAGTGCAAGTGGTGGAGACTCTTTTGATGAAATCTCAGATTATGAATAATTTGGACAGAAGAATCTTGGTTTGCTAGTCAGACTACCAATTGAAAATCATTGTTTAATGGAAAAGGTACATAATGTTGAATCCAGAACCAATGTATCCTTGAATGATAATTATAGTTATATAAAATAATATGAATCCTCGGATGAAGAATCTACATCTAAAAAAGAAAATACTTTACCTACCTATGAAGAAGTCTCTATGTTTTCTATGATTCTTGAGAATCAAAATTCTAAATTCATGAAAAAGCTTGATAAGGAAAATTCTAGGATTTATATTCTTACTAAGGAAATATAATATCTTTCTAAAGATCTTGAAATGAAAACCCTTTATTTTGAAAGTATTTAAAAAAACCTCGAGGAAGTTAATTCTGAGAAGGATAAACTTTCTAAGGACCTAGAAAATGTAATTTCTAAGAAAAGTGTTTTCAAGCCTAGCTCTAGTGCAAAAACTGATGTTTTTTAGGATAAGAACTTAGTTATTAAATTAAATTCATAAATACTTTCACTTAGGAAGTGTTTTTCAAACTTTAACTTAGGTAAGGAAAATTTTGATAATATGTATTCCCAAATTTGACCACTAAGGAATAATTTTGGTTTTTGTTATACAAGTTCAAAACTGATTTTTAGTTACATTTATTTTATTCCTCAAAGTTCAACTTTCTACTCTATGTGTTAGTGTGGTGAAAATTGGGAAGAAAAGTGTTCCTTAAAAAACTCAATCTTTCGGTTTTCATAAAACATTTGTTTTTTCAAAGAGCATGTGGATACCTAAAATTTTGTTTTTTGAAGTTTCTGGATCTAAGAAAGTATGGGTTCTAAAAGTCTAACACTCTTATTTTTAGGAAAGTAATGATAGTACCAACAACAATACATTTTACATGGATAGTGTATATTCCCGGCATATGACTGGTAACAATAACTTCTTTCAACATATTATCAATATGATAGGAGGAAAGGTGACTTTCAGAGATAATGCTAAGGGAGAAATTTTGTGTGTATGTAACATTGTTCTTCTTGGAAAAACTTTTATTTAAAATGTTTTATTTGTTAAAGGTCTTAAACAAAACCTCATTATCATAAGTCAATTATCTGATAAAGGTTACCTTGTAAATTTTAGGAATGAAAAGTGCTTAGTACACAATTCCAAGGAAGAGTTTATTCTTTCTGGCCATAGGCAAGAGAATGTATACACATTAAACTTATAATACCTTAGGATCCAAGACCTATCTTGCCTTAGTGCAATGGAATATCATTCTTAGTTGTGGCATAGAATGTTAGGACACTATAACCTTAAGAACCTATTTAAACTATCTAAGAAAAGACAATTTAAGGATCTACTGGAGCTTAGATTTGATTCTTCAAAAGTTTGTGATCCTTATCAATATGTAAAGAATCATAAATCAAATTTTAAATCAATCAGTGAAGCCTCAACCACTGATGCATTATAGTTAGTGCATATGGATCATTTTGGTTCAACACCAACTGGAAGAATTGGTGGAAAATATTATGTATTTGTCTTAGTTGATGATTACACTAGATTTACATGGGTCTATTTTCTAGCAAAGAAATCTAAAGCTTTTAATTATTTAAAATTTTTTAGAGCCCATGTTAAAAATGAGAAAAACATTCCTCTGATAACTATTCATAGTGATTGTGGAGGAGAATTTAAAAATTATGATTTTGAAACTTTTTTGTAGTAGAAAAGGCATTACTCATAACTTCTTAATACCCAGAACACCTCGAAAAAACGGTTTTGTTGAAAGAAGAAACATAATTCTTCAAGAGATAACAAGAACCATGTTGAGTGAGTATTCGGTAGACAACCATTTTTGGGCTGAAGCTGTAAGTACTACTTGTTATACTATAAATAGTGTTTTAATTGGACCTTTTCTTAATAAAACTCTTCATCATTTATGGAATGGTATAAAACCTAGACTTTCCTACTTCAAGGTTTTTGGTTAAAAGGATTACATCATGAATACTAAAGATAATCTACACAAATTCACACCAAAATATGATGAAGGGATTTTCTTAGGTTAATCCACAAATTTTAAGGCTTATAGAGTTTTCAATAAAAATACTTTTACTATTGAAGAAATAGTACATGCCAAATTTAATGAAACTGATCCTTTGGTTTTTAAACAACCTTATCCTATATCTTCAGATGTGTTTTAAAAAACTGATTATCAACCATTGATAGAAGATCCTTTTATTAACGAAATTTTCTAAGAATATATTTCTAAAATATTTACCCCAGAATACTTCCAATCCTATATTGATGACAAGTTTTACAAAACCCAAATCAGTTTTTTCTAAAGAATCATCCCAGTGATAGTTTCATTGGTAATGTAAATCAACCTGTAAGTACTAGAAGTTCTTTAAGAAATGAAGTAGAACATCTGGCATTCCTTTCCCAATTAGAACCAAAAAGCACTAATGAATCTTTAGGTGATGATGATTGGTTAAAATATATGCAAGATGAGCTAAATGAATTTGAAAGGAATAAATTCTGGACCTTGGTTGAAAGAACTAGAGAAACTTCTTTTATTGTAGTAAAATGGGTCTTCATAAAAAAGTGTGATGAAAATGAAGTCATTATAAGAAATAAATCGTTATTGGTTTCTAAAGGCTTTAATCAACAAGAAGGAATAGACTATGAAGAAACCTATTCTCCAGTATCTAGACTTGAATCTATTCAAATTCTACTTTCCCATATAGCATTCTTCAATTTCAAAATTTTTAAAATGGATGTTAAGTGTGCCTTCTTTAATGGTTTTGTTCATGAGGATGTTTTTGTGGAAAAACCTTCTAGTTTTGAAGGTACAAAATATCCCGAACATGTTTAAAAACTTACCAAAGATCTGTATGGACTTAAACAAGCCCCTAAAGCTTGGTATGATATAATTAAATGATTTTCATTAAAAATAATTATGGTAAGGGAAATGTTGATCCAACACTTTTATTGTTAAAGATAAGAAAAATGTTTTGATTTTTCAAATTTATGTTGATGGCATTATATTTGGTTCAACTCAGCAGTCTTTAACTGATTCCTTTGTGGATCTAATGAAACCTGAGTTTGAAATGAGTATGATGGGTGAGTTAACATTTTTCCTTGGTTTTCAAATTTCTCAAAAACTAGAAACAATCTATATATCCCAACATAAGTATATTAAATATATTCTTAAAAATTATGGATATGAAAACACTAAGAGTATAAGTACTCCCATTGGTACCTCAAATTCACTAGTTCTTGATGTAGCTAAGAAACCAGTAGATAAAACATCTTTTAGAGGTATGATAGTAAGTATAATTTACTTTCTAGGTAGTTATACATACATAATGTTTTCAGTATGAATATGTACAACATATCAATCCAATCCTAAGGAATCTCATTTCATGGAAGTTAAAAAAATTCCTACTTAAAGGGAACCATGGATCTATGACACTTTTATACTTATAGAAATTATTTCTTTTTAAAATGTTTTTTGGATGTTGAATTTGGTGGATATAGAATGGATAAGAAAATTACATCTGAAACATGTCATTTCTTAAGATATTCATTAGTTTCTTAGTCATTCAAAAAGATACACTCAGTAGCACCTTCCATTACAGAAGCTGAATATATAGCAGTTAAAAGTTGTTGTGCTCTGGTATTGTGGATGCAACACACACTCACAGACTTTGGTATTAGTTTTACCAAAATACAAATTATGTGTGATAATACTAGTTCCATTTCTTTAAGAAAAAACCATGAACATCACTCTTGTGCAAAACAGATAGATATTGGGCATCACTTTCTTAGGGATCACACAGATAAAAAAGATATCATTCATCAATTTATTGGAACACAAGATCAACTTGCTGATATTTTCACAAAATCTTTACCATCTGATATAGTTGAATATATTAAAAAGAAGTTAGGAATGATAATTATAAGGTAATCATTCTTATTAACTTCCTGATGAAACAGATTTCTTTATAGTAACAAATTTCTTGTCATAGTGGGAGTACATTTTTCTGAATATTTTCTAAATTTTTTCTAATGAAGAATTTCAAAATTTTTGTAATGAAGATTTTCTAATTTTTTTTAATGAAGATTTTCTAAATTTTCATAATTAATATTTTCTAAATTTTTCATAATGATGAATTTCTAAATTTTCGTAATGAATATTTTCTAAATTTTCTTGAAGAATATTTTCTAAATTTTTTTAATGAAGGATTTCTAAATTTTTTGTAATTTCAAAACTTTTCATAGTCAAAGTTTTTATAATCAATTTTTTTGGAATCTAGGGTTCTTTAAGAAGAATTATCCTCAATATGAATAAGCTTCCTAGAAATCTTAGAGGTATGTTTCCTTCCTTAAATTTTAATAATCATCTTTTCCTAGTTGGTATTTTTATCTATTATTAATTTTCATATTCACGTTTTCTTAATTTCGAATGTTTTTTAATAAAAAAACTCAAAATATTAGATTCTATAAAAATTTCTATTCGGTTATCATCTCAACCATCAGATCTGATCAAGAGTTTTTTTAACCATTGGATCGAATACGGAAGTCAAACTGTTTTTTCACTTGCCAATATAAAGGACCCCTGATGGTTTTCCCACATCAAAACTCAAACTTGTGCGTGATGAATCCTTGCCCTCCTACATAAGCTCATTCCAAACTTCTCAGATCTTTCTCAACTCTGAATGTATGTTGAAGTATCTTTCCAGAAAGACATGTCAACTATCAAGCCAATTTCGGAAAGGAATATTTACAGGGAAATGTTAGTACATCCAAATTTCATTGCTACGTATGATTCTATCATCTCAAAGAACATCAAGCTCAATGGATGGTAGATTTTTTGCGTATCAAAACTAGGAACTCAGGATTTGGTATATCTAGAATTGTTAATATAATTCTATGAGTTAGTAACCTTATTCTAGGAAGAGGGTAGAGACAAGTTTTCATTTAAGTGGTATGGGAAGACTAATTCACTTTCATATACCAAGGATGAAAGTTTGATAGGAATCCCATGTGAAGGAAAAATTGAGTTTTTTTCTCATAAGCTTCCAAATATTCAAGGATTATTTGTTAAGGTGAAGGTTATGGCTTGCCTTTGACTTTCAGATGTAAAGACTCTGAAAATTGTTCACTTATCTAAAAATTATAAGATTCTTGAACTGTGTGTTTGAGGGTTTATCATTTTGAGAAAATGGGACAAGGATGCTTTAAAGAAAAGTGATGTGTATATCCTAGATTTCTTGGTGAATCCGTAGAAGATCAATCTGTTTAAGCATATTTTGATTACAATTGAGAATATAAAGAATGGAAATCTGAAGGCTCAGATCATCATGTATCCAGCCATTCTCTCAAAGATGATTTTTTAATGTTTAAAATCTTTAAAGATACCTTAAAAATCAATGTCAAGGAATCATAAGGCTATGTTGTTGAGTGATGACACTCTCATTAGAATGAAAGTTGGTTTTTCTAGAATGTCCAAAGAATTCTATGACTTGCCAGAAGAAGAGGTTGAAGCCATATAGAAGGAATAAGAGGTGTTTGAACCTTCTAAAAGGGGTAGAAGGAACAGAAAGTTGAAGGAAGTAGAAGACAAAGAAAAATCCCCAGAGGCTAAGGAAACCCAATCCGCACCACCAAAGCCTAAGAAGCAAAAAATCATATCTAGATGATCTAGTAGAAAAATGTAGGGAAGACAAAAATAAAAATAAAGTAGGGGAGCCTATCTTTGGTTTGGATCCTGCTGAAGAAAAATCTTTGAAAGAGAAGATTGTTGATGATCTTGAAATTAAAGTAAAAGAAAAGAAAAAAATAAGAAGATGACTAAAGAAAAGATTATGTAATATCTTTTGAAGGCTGCTGAGAAAGCCTTCGAAAATATTCCAATACCACAATACTTCTTAGTATAAGCTTTAATAGAGACACTGTAAAAAAACATGTGACTATAGAAAAAGTCCAACAGAATGAAGTCCATGAAAAATTAGTAGAAAATAGAATAAGAGGAAGAAGTCAGTGCTGATACTGAAGATCTGATAAAAAAATAGAGGATTTTAATGAGAAGGAAATCCCCTTAGAAAAATTATCATTCCGAACCTCTGAAGCTAAATCATCAAAACCTTTTACTCTTGAGAAGGATGATGAGAAAGGAGAAGGCAAAGTTGAAAAACCATCGGAAGAAGAAAGCATCAATAGAGATTTCATTCATCTGGAGGATGCTGAGGTAGGAGAAAAAAAAAGAATATATAGATGAAGATAAAAACATTAAGATGAATGAGAGTGACCACGAATACCCTAACCAAGTTGAATCCATTCAGAAAGTTGATAATGGAAAACAAGTGGTTGTTGATACACCGATTAAAGCCATTGTGAAGAAGAATGAAGTCGGTGGATCATCAAAGCAGAATGCATTTGAAATAGAGAAAGATTCCTCACCAAGTAAAGTCGCAGATTCAGAATCATCCTCCCTTGGAAATGATTTCGTAGTTTAGTCTTTGAAGAAGCTTATTGGAACTACTCCAATATTTCCAATCATTGATTTGAGATTCTAAATGCTTGAACACACCTTGAATCAGAAATCGGATTTAGTATCAATGGTGATGGATAATTCTATCAAGATTGAGGCAGATTCCAAAACGTTTTTCAAAAATTATGAATCCCTCAAAAGATCTTATAATAAAATGACTAGTTGGTCAAGGAAAACTCTAAAATACATGAGAATTATTGATAAGTTTCAAGAATGTGTCAAGGTTACATTCGACAACGATGATGTGAATATCAAAGATCTCACAAATAGTTTTGAGGAAAAGCTAAATCTGAAATAGAATTCTCGGATTCAACAAGTGTAAGATTTTAATGGGAAGTTGTATTCAGTTTCTCAATGCATAAAAAGTGAAAGGGATCTTAGGATTGAGATAGAACAGAAGCTTGCTATGTAGGAAGAAGCCCTAAAGGCTCAGGAAAAAGTTTATAAAGATCAGGAAGAAAGAATTGAAGCCTTAGAAAAGAAGATAGAAGACCAAGATCAGCTTCTCAAACAAGCAGAGGAAGATCACAAAAAACTAAAGAAGCTAAAAACTATTGTGAAGAAGTTAATGCTGAATGAAAAGGAAGGATAATATTGATCAATTATGATCTTTTTTTGTATTCCTTCCTTGTAAAAATTTTTCCAATCCTAATTAAATTTTTGGTTTCCCTTTATATTTTTTGTTTTCTACTACAAATATTCTAGGTACCATACTTTCTTTTCCATTCCCTTTAATGCTTTTTTAAAATCACAAAGGGGGAGAAAGAAAAGAAGAATACTAAGTAAAGAAGAAATTTCCCTAAGTTAATGGTAGTTCATCTAAGGGGGAGTTATTATCCAAGAAGATTTTCATATACAATAAAATTCTATGTAGTAATCCAGAAATTTTGAATACGATCCATATTGTATCCAAAACCTAAGGGAGAGTTTGTCATATTAAACCTTTATCATGTGTTAAGGGAGATAAGTTTTACTTTTAGAGACCAGAAAAATATATTTTCTAAGTCCTTATATTCTTTTTCGTAATATGTTTATGCTTTCCAAAAAGGGGGAGATTGTTGAGTCAATAATGTTTCCTTGTGACTTTTCCATTCCTTCTCCTTTTGAAAATCACAAACACCTTATCTTAAGGAAAATTTCATTTACTCTATGTTTTACTTGATAAAGAAAATTTTCCTTCCCCAAGGAAAATTTATCCTTACCATGTTTTTCATTGTTCATATTATTTCTAAGTATAAAATTAAGATTTGTATTTAAAATCTTGAAATCATATAAATACTTATATATAGAGAATTCTATTTTCAGGATCCAAATTCAGGTTCCGAACTCTCTGAATTCAGACTCTGAATTCTTCCAAATTTAGACTCTGAATTCTTATGAATTCAGATTCCAAATTTCCTTGAAATTCAGACTCTAGAATTCTATGAAATTCAGGTTCTGAATTATTTAAGATAACAGAATCTGAATATGCATGTATTATAGACACAAAATTGTTTTTGGTTAGACTATGAACTTTTATTTCCTTATATTCTCAAAAATTAATTTAGTTAAGTAACCATATTTTTTTTACTCATGTTTTAGTTATAAAATGATGTCGTGAATTCAGTTAATAACCAACTGTTGTTTGAGTGAAACATGTATAGGTCCCTCCGAAATGAAGGAAAAATATGACCGTTGGAGGAGGGATTCGACCATTGAATATGTGCCTATAAATAGGAGCTCATTTGAAGGATCTCACCAGAAGATGATTAATATAGAGATTACATGCTGCTAAAGTGATTTCTAGAGAGAGAGGCTTTAATTATTTGTGCATACTGAACATCTTGTTTAGAATTAATTTGTGCGATTCTTAATGTTGCTGAGTATATTGGAGGGCTTCCAGGGATAGGAAGATAGAGGTGCTGACTACCTTGAAGTTCAAGGGCTTGTAGGGATAGCAAGACAGATTTTGATATTCATATCAAGGGCTTACCATGGTGTCGTTGAGACAAACTTTCTTTAAAGTACAAATCAAGGGACCTTTATCCAAGGTTGTTGGATATCGTTCTCTTTGGGTTAAAATATTTACTACTTATTACTTGTTTTGTTTCAAGTTTTCCGCTACATTTGGGTTGTTGAGGAAAGTATAAATGTTTTTATACTTTCTTGTACTTGTACTATGATTATTGAGATTCTATAAGCTTTAAGGTATAATCTTTATCATTGTAAAATTTAATTAAGATTCATTTCCAGAACCATATTTCTATAATTAAGCAAGTTTGTAGAACTAAGAGATTTTGTGAATTTACCTTGTTTAACTTTGTTAAACATTACCATATTTAAAAGTTACAAAGAAATTTTTTAATGTATACAATTCAACCCCCCCCCCCCCTCTTGTATATTGATCATCTATATCACTATACTAATACTACAATAATTATCATTTCGATCCTACAATTTCATCATTTGGGAGTGTTCATTTTCTTGGTTTTCATGATCAGTTTTCTTGTATATGTGTAAGGAAGTTCATGTACAATTTGAATAGTTATATAGAATTGAAATTATATGTTATTAATTAACATAAAGAAGATTAAAGTGTCTTATATATCATTTGGTTATATGTTATGAGGATAAATTATCATATAAAACATTAATGATAATCATTTAGATTAATTTGGAAGTTTTTTATCATCATGAACAAGTTTCATATTATTATTTAATATTATGTATATATATTTGTTCCAAAATATAAAAAGGATATTACATAAAATTTACAATATATTTCACCCATTATAAGTTTTTTGAACATCCTTGAAGGATTTAATGAAAAAAAAAATTCATCATCCATGGTGTTGGTAAATCGACACAGCATGGATGATAATTTCATTCCAATAATAAAAGGAAAAAGTAAGAGATATAAAGATGAATTATTCCAATAATATTACAAAATTATAGTATATAAAATATAATATATTTATCATGCAACTTGGATATGTGTAGGTGTTGATACAATAAAAAATAAAATAACATGAGAAGAAATTAACAGAAAAGAAAGAGGATTTTACCACTCGAATCCTTCTTATTGAGAACCTCCGTAGGGTGATTGATTTTGATCTTTTTTTGATAAAAAAGGCTTAAGGATGTGTGTGATGGTATTGAGAATATTATTTAGTATAATTTGGAAAAGTATAAATTTTTAGAAGATATGAGGATAAAAGGTGTTGAGGGGTGGTATTTATAGGGGAGGAAAGAGGTATTTTTTCATTATTTTATTCATTAGTTTATTATTTTGGATTAAGACTATGAATAGTTTTATAATTATCACCAAATATATTTAAATAATGAATGGGAGTTTGATATTATGGTTATTACATTATTGATGAATCAAGTAATAGTGTATTTAACTTATAATGTATATATACCGAAAATAACCGTATTTCACTATTCACAACAAATCCAAGTATTTTAGAAAAATTTCAAAAACTCACCCTAACTATTTATTGATGTGTATTATTAAAAAAATAACACCATTTTCTTAAAATAATTTTATAAATATTATATATTTAATTTCAAATTAAAATGATCATTTACTTGGAAAATACTGATTTTAAAATTATAACTGATTTTATAAAACATTGAAAAATTAATTGAGGCCTCATAAAATTATCTTATAACCATAAGAACAAAATGTTAATTAAAAATATATATTTTGATAAAAAAATATTTTAAAAAATATTTTAATTATTAAATTATAAATAACCATTTATGTTTTATAAAAATACCAACACTTAATTAATAATTTGTAAAATATTTATTTACTTATACCATGATATAATTATATAATATTATCATTTATAAATTTCCTAAATTTTATTTTTACATTAATGGATTAGGTTATTATTCTATTGGCATAATTATTATTCTTAATGGTTATGTTACTATTCCAAGGGTCAAGTAACTATTCCATTGGTATAGCTTTCTTAATTTCTAGAAATAACTCTTATTTCATTAATTATTCATTTATAATTTTTTTTATTGTGTTCTCTATTTGATTTTATTTGAAGTATAATATATGAAATAATTATAAGAATAGGATTTCCATTAATAAAATTGTGGATTGTTACAATTTCCCTTTTTCCCTCAACTTAATTGGTTACTGATGCTGATCATCATCATTGGAATTTGAATTTGAGAACCGTTTATCATATTACCATACTCCCTGCATTTGAATCATTGGAGCATGGTTGGTAAATTAGTGGGTGTCTTATTCACTTCCACTGTGTTAATGGGTCCATTCACTATGTTTAGAAATTCATGGTCTATATAACATTCCCTTCAACATTTAAATCACCTCCCGGTTCCATTCATGTTGTTCTTATAATTTGTATTTCAATATTTTTGGTTTATTGATGGATGTAATTTCATTCCTCCATGTCATCAATTTTAGATTTTAGGATACCTTATCTTCTTTTTCTTATTAAAACCATGGTAATGGTGGGAATCTATAATTTCAATTTCCACCATAAGTTCACATCAAACAATTTCATCATAGTTACTAAATAATATTATAGAGAACTCCTTTTGGATACTTATTTTTAGGCCACCAAATTTTCTATCAACCATAATTTTAGGTTTGATGATAATACCAAAAGTCTTCCTTGATAGTCTTGTAAACTATTACTTATATGTACCAACATATTCATTATTATTCTAGTTAATCTCAAGGAAGTTCTTCCCTATATATCTATGAATAATAAAATTAAATTACTTATTAGAAAATTATCACTTAAACTCATCCCACTCTATAGAGTAAATGTTTTATTATTCCCGCATGTTCTTGATAAGAGTCTACAAATGATCTACTTCACATTCCAAATGATAAATTTCTAAAATGAATTTTTCATAATTAAAACACTGGTGAATGAAAAATATATTTTTCATGGTATTGATATACTTCTCATAAAATAGTGTATCTGTAGAACCACTAAAATAATGTGGGATTTTCCTCATGAATGAAACAAAAAATTGATATTTCATCTGCTCATTTGGAAGCTCAGCATGATTCATATCTTGATAAATTTGTTTGAGAATATAAACATGGTTTCTTATTCAATATCCTATAACATTAATTTTCTCATGAGGAAAATAATTTCATTTTCCATTGCATTCATAATTAACATGGTTTATTTAGGTTATATTAATTGACTAAAACCAAAATCCATATTGTAAGAAATAATAATCATAGTGAGAAACCACATAATCAAGAAAAATTAATTATATAATTTCTAATTCATGGAAATTAAATTTCAATGCAATACACCATAGTCTTAAAAGAGGACATTCATAGTCATAATCTATTCAATTCCTTTAGAATGGGTCGTAGATAATTTGTGAATATCTGAATAAAATATCCTAGTATTATCAAACCAGGTGTGTAGAAAGGCCTGTTTTTGTCCACCAGATGATGATAAAGACCATATCAATGCACCCTTTTGGAGTTATAACCCCATGATAAAACCATTCTAGAGATAAATCCATTTATAGTATCCAAATAGGGATGTAATGTTTTGTAAACTACTTGCTCTATCCATCACCTAAGTTCTGAGAAATTTTTCAATAATTTCACTTATCCTTTGATTAATCCATAGATAAATCCCTAGGGATATAACTAATGTTTTTCACTATCGTTTTTAATTTATTAGAAAAAAATTTCTATGTAATGATCTATTATTTTTGTACATATATATTATATCTTAAAATATGAACATTCAACACATTTCACATATACATGCCCGAGGACTATAGAGGTTTAAGGTCTTTGGAGACTAGTAACACAATATTTTTATTTCATGAAAGATATTCAAAATATCCCAAAAATATCTTACCATTATGTTCTATTCACATATATACCCTACTTAAACCTTTATACATAACCTAGGGGAAAGGAAACATAAGAAATGTCAAGGTCAGATGCTCTGTAAAGGTAAACATGGAAGATATTAGTTGACGATCATATGAAAGCATAAGATAACCATAAGATTATGAGATTATAAATATGAATAACCAAGTTCATACCTAGTATATTATTGATTTTAATCTTTTTTAATATAATAGAAAAAAATCATTTGAAAATTCAAGAACCATAAGAGTGATAGACCATCATAAATCCATCATGAACCAAAATTTCATGTCATATAAATATGGTACCATTATAAGTATCCAAACCATTTTATATGTCAAGTTTAACATATGAGACGAAAAAATAGAAATGTATTAACCAAAAATATATATTTATAACTTCATTATGGATTATTTATCATTGTGTATTTCTTATAGTGGATCACGCACATCTGTCTGTTTCCCATAGTGGATCAAAAAATCATCTTGTTTTCTATCATTATCTAATGAGATATAAAACATTCCTAATGAATTAGATGAAGATATAGGTATCTCCCACCACATAATCCATACATTTTTATTCCAAAAAGTAAAAAACATTCATCATGTCAAAACCCATGAAAAATGAAATGGGTTTCATAAACATTTCATTATATCCTAACTTGTGGAAATGAAACGTGTTTTATAAACATTTAATAAATTCAATATATCACAACCCATAGAAAATGAACATGTTTTATAAAAATTATTTCATCATAATACTAAAAAACCTTGTAAATGAATAATAAATATGGTATCATTGGATCATATCCCCCATAAAAAGTAAGCAACCCAAAGGTTTTTTCATTTCTCAATTGATATTTCATAAAAATATCATTCAAACATTCTTAAAGACAATACATTTTTCATATGAAATCATTTACATAAAATATAAAAATTTCCAAAATATTAAGGATAAAATTTTCTTTGAATATAATTTTTAATACTTTTAATGGAATATTCAAATAATTGAGTGATCATGATGGTAGAAAATTTTGTTAATGTCGTACATGTTAAAAGCAATGATTCCTTTTACATTTTCAATAAAAAATAAAAACTACCTAATTCAAAATATGACAAGATTATTCCTATTAAATAATTTTGTAGAAATTCATACAAGGATAAAAATTTCATTAATTGGTTATAGAATAAGATAAAAAATTCTTTTAAAACATTTTAAGAAAAAATGGTTGTGGAAGTAAAAGGGTTTTTGATCAATGAGAGAAATAAATTTTTATATTTCTTAAATATATAATTTTTGAATATTGAGAATAGAAAGAGATGAAATTGAAAAGAAAACATTTAATTTCAATACATATATATATTATAAGAAAATTCTGGAGTTTCTTTGTCATTGGATTATAATATCTCATCATTGGAAGCGTACTCATAAATAATTCTGATAAACAATGTGATTTTAACATAAAACTTTTACCAATTTGGTATAATTTAAATCATAATACCAAAGAATAAAATAGAATTATATGGACACATATCCCAAAAGTATAATTTTAATTATTATAAAATACATTAATTAGAATTATATACACCTAACAAAAGAAATAGTTGGTGTATAAGGAATGTGTCCCATAGAAATAAAAGTGAGACAATAATCTATTACCTAATATATCAACTTCTTTAATATACATTAAAATATACTATATAATAAATATAAGTATATTAAAAATATATTATATAACCAACCTAATATTTATCATACAATATGTGAGTTACATATGACCTTTTATTACCTTTTTAATAGTAATTTCTTCTTAAAATCTCTTTTCAAGTAATAATTGCTTTGTCTTTCATGTATGTTTTGGATTGGTATTTTTGGTCCTTATACTATTATCAAAGATAAAACATATAAAAGATTTTAAAAATGATATAAATATAATATTATATTATTATATATTCATTTATACAAATCTGTTAAGGATAGATATTGTAAATGAATTACATTATTTTTGGAGACAATAGGTCGTACGTATGCATGACCATTGTTACCATTTTATTAATGGATAAAAAATAAGATACATAAATATAATATTACCTTTGTTGAATCATTTTTATGTCATATATATCACATATTTAAATTAACCTACCATTATTTAAATCCATGAAAATCATAAGTGGAGAACAAATCACATCACTTTACGAGTCGGCAGTCTGCTATACATGCAAGCAGGGTTATCGTATTCCCACAGAATGGAAAGAAATAATGCGTACAAGGTATTATAATTATATAAGTATTTTTATGTCATAAATTACACACACAAACACACACACACACATACATATATAAATGTCAATTCTATCATTATATCCATCTATGAGTGGTGGGGATGGAAAACGAATTACATAGGTTCGCGAGGTGGTGGTATGTCATATACATGATCCATGGGTTTTTTCTCACTTGATGGATGAGGAGATAAATATAGGTCATTAAATTAACAAAATAAAATATAATTTTCTGTTATATACTTATTTTATTATATAATAATTGTTGAATAATATTTTATGTAATTAGAGGAAGAAATAAAATGAAAATGCAGGGTTGAGGACTATTCCTCTTCTTCCGAGAACCCCATTAGGTTTACACCTAAAACCATATTAGAAGGTATTTCAAATAAAAACAAGTAATAAATAATTTTTTATGAAATTAATTTATGTATTTGGGATTTTTTGTCCTAAAAAATAGTTTTGTAAGTGTAAAAATGATTGGAGAGGGGTGGAAATGTAGAAGTTGAGGGGAGGATACACTTGGAATTTTTGAAAGAAAAGGTGTACCAACATTATATGCATGAAAAAAGGATAAAAATAGACAATTATCTAACCTTATTTGAGATAAGATCTAAATATGTTCATGAAATGAAATTTGGATGAGTTTATAGGTCATTTTACCCCTTATATTTTTTGATTAGCCCCCAATAAACCTGTTTTGACATTAACCTTAGAAATTAATTTTAATTGTTTTTACTATTAATTCTAACAAAAAAATGTTAAAATTATTATAAAATATTAAATTTTATGGTTATAAAATAATGAATCCATTTTTCCTAGTTATATTCATATAAGTGGAATATTTGAATTTAAAATTAAACCCGTAGATGTGATAAAAATAGAAATTTTCCAAAGATAAAACATTCATTACTATAGAATGTTATAGTATCAAAATTAAAAATGAATTTTACTCTAATTACCTAAATTATTTTTAAAGTTACATAATTAAACTAAGGTTATTTTTTAAAAAAAACTAAGAAATTTGTATCTTTGTAAATAAATTAAAATAAATGACAGCTTTTAATAAAAAACTTTATTCATCACTATTCACTGAAAAATTAACCTTTTGAGAAAATTATAATCAATTAACCCTAAAATTATTTTGAAATGTTGATTATAAAAATAAATTTAATTTTTCCTTATAAATTCTCCAACATTTCAAAAAATTAATTTTATTATTTAATCACCAAAAAGAAATAAAAAATATTTTTTTACAAAAATGTATTTTCAAAGTATATAAAAGCTCTAATAAAAATTAAGTGAATATTTATAAACACAAAATAATTATCAAAATACTTTATTATTAATTTTAAATTTTTTTTATTCATATTAATACCTCAAAATTTAATTTCTAGATTATAATGGCCAAGATTAAATAATATTATTAACTGTATATCATGGTTTTTTAAACCCACTGTTGTCTATCTCAAGCTATCAAAGAATTTAAATTTATTAAAAAAATACAATAATCTATGGGAGTTACTTGAAAAAAAAATCATAGTGAGAAACAACATAATCGTGAAACATATTTCATTGGATATCTATATATTGACAAATTATTTTCAATCTATGGTACCTTAGGTTTAATCCAGGTTATCCATGATAATTATCTATTCAAATCCATCATAATTATTCATACAGATAATTTCAATTATCCTAAACATATATTTTAGTAGTTTCGGACTAGGTGAGTAGTATGGGCACATTCACCGGGCACCTGAATGATGGTAGAAATATACTCGAATAAATATTTTAACGATTATTACCCCTAGAAGAACCTATTTTAAGACCAAATTTAATTATAGTATCTAGTTAGATATGTGTTACTTGGAAAACCACAGTCTTTTATTTACCATAACATATGATGTACTCCTCTACATAGATTTATCCCTAGTGTTTTCACTAAAGTTCTCTAATCTCAATCTCCAAAGATTAATTAAACCCTACTCTAAAAAATACTATAGAGACCCACACTTATCATATATAAATATTGTATATATTATTTTAATATTTATTATCTATTATTATGATCCACACTAGATGTAACGAACTGCTTTTTTAGAGAGGATAAAATGTGAAGGTTTTTGAACTTTTTCTTTTATCAGTGGGTCGGTTTTAAAACCGAGCTTGAGAGTGAGTTATTGAGTTCTGGAGCAATTTTAAGTGGTGATATCTGACTGCACATAGTAGGTTTAACCGTGCGGGTCAGCTGTGCGGGATACCTCAGGTATCCGGTAGCAGGCGTGCGGGCTGCGCACGGTTTTTCAGACGGTGCGGGTCAAACCGTGCGGTCGGGTGCGTTTAAATTTTGATTAAAATTAAAATAAAAGAAAATAAATTAAATTAAATTAAAACCTATATAACTCTCCCTCACCCTCACTCTACAAGACCCCCACGCGACGTACCCCTCCCTTCTCTCCCGCGAGTCGCGAACGACACCCCTCCTACAACCTCCTCTTCGATGCCATTTCTTCCTGGTTTTCCTCTTGGATTTTCTTCGAATCTCCATGCAAAGCACTTCTCTCCCTTCTCCTCCCTATTTCCGGCTTCATTTTGACCTAATCAGCACCTGGTGAGGTGCGGCTAAATCCTAGGGCTTAGAGGTGATCTGGTTTTTCTGTTTCTTCTTGTTTTAGGTCGGTGCGAAGGTTCTCTTGGGGTCCCTTGAGGTGCGTTCCGGCAACCGCCGCCGAAGGAGAAGTGGTTCGGGTGGTTTCGGTTCGTCGCCAATGTTTCGAGGTAAGGTTTTATACCCTTTGTTAGTTTTTAATCCTCCAAATTAGGGTCTTCATGTGTTATTGACTCCCTGGTATTTAATTGGTAGTGTGTTGGGTGGTTTCACTTCATTTCGCGTTGTCGCTAAAACCCGAGGTAAGGATTTAATGTCGTTGGTTTTGCCTTGCCAGAGCTTAGGTGACTCACCTGCATAGGAATAGGTACGTATTTATATGTATGTGGTTTCCCTCGGCATGCGTATATTTGTGCATGGCAGCGAATATACACGTACGGGGCTAGCTGTCCCCATTGCATATATAAAAAATGCATGTGCAGGTGAGCGGAGATAGGCTTATGTGTATAAGCATATGTGTAAGGATCCTCTTGCACACACTCATGTCCAGGCGGAGCGTGTTCATAGAGTCTAGGTGTCCTTACACGTATGTGAAATCACATATGCCTCGTGGGGGAGCAGTAGTGGCAGCTTTAGTTAGAAAGCACCAAGAGCCGGAGTAGACAGATGGATCCACCTTGAGGTAGGGTCCCTCTCCTTGCCCTTTAAATTTAAGTAAATTAATAGTGAGTTTAATATTGCACTTCCTAAGCATTTTAGTTATGCAAGTTTAGTTCTGATTAAATGCTTTTGTGAAAATCTTGTGAATTGCAGGAATAAGATAAAAGAGGTTTCTTAGTCACTAAACTAACTATTTAATAATAAAACCCCACTTTCAAGGTGTGCTTCCTTCAATCTAAAAATTTAGAAATAGAATTTCATGATTTCCTTCCATATTGTTTGTCTTCTTAACTTTGTTAAGTGTTGAATGAGTTTTAAAGTAAATGATAAATATCACTAAATGAATTGTTTGATAAATTAATGGCATGTTTTATAATAAAACTCCTCCAATGGAGGTGAGCTGCCTTCAAAATAAAATTGTAGTAGTAGATTTATTTTTTTTGTGATTTCTTGCTTAAATGTCTTATGACTCTTTATGATTGACATTATACTTGATAAATGACATGTTTGTACTTTTACCTTACTGGTTACCTCAAATGACGTTGCTTCTTCAAAAATAATAAATGAGCCATGACACCTCTTAAGTTCATGGCTTAACATGTAATTAGAACTTTTAGGGCAGGGTGATTACCCTCTTCCCTTTACTTCAGCGCCTATGTTATACCACATCTTGTGCTGCTTTTCGCAACCTTTCGGTGATGCCTCATTACTTATTATTTAAATTCTTGGGTGGTTCACTCATGCCCATTGTGGCCTTCGTTTAGGGTGAAGCTCGTCCTGGGTGCTCGCTTTGCCTCTTCGCCACCCCCTTGGGTGTGCCCCTCTTAAACACCTCCTCCCCTTTTTCCATGTTCTTTAAGTTATAAATGTAACGCGATATTTTTAATTGAATGCCTTTCTTGAACAAGTTTGTTCGCTTGTACCATTTAATTTCATTAATAACCCATCATTGAGGCATGTTGATGCCATACACTTTTGTTACCTTTTATTTCTCATGCAAGTTCCAGAATTCTGATTAAAGATAATTAATTATGAGATCTAATTAGGAAAATTTGATAACAAATTTGGATAATTAAATGTAAAGAATTAATTATGAAATGTTAATTGTGTCGACTGATTAATTAATTGTTAAATGGTACCAAATAAATGAGATTATGGGTCCTCGACATGGCGTTCTAGACCGATTTAAAAATTGGGTTTGGACATGGAGTTCCTTCCCAATGTTTATCCATGCTTGTGATATAGGGTGTTAGACATGACGATCTACACCGAATAATTATCTAGGTGTTAGACATGGCAATCTACACCAAATGTGATTCGGGGTGTTAGACATGGCGATCTACATCGAATAATTATCTAGGTGTTATACATGGTGATCTACACCAAATGTAATTCGAGGTGTTAGGCATGGCGATCTACACCAAATGAGAATTGGGGTTCTTGACATGGCATTCAACACCAGACAAATGATAATAATGATTTATGAAAAGAATGAGAGATGTGGGTAAAACCCGAGTGAATTGTGATCAAATAAAGAAAGGTAATAATGAATGGATTTCCAATCTGAGTTGAAATGATAAGTGAATAAATAGAGTAAGTGAGAAAAATGATAAAAAGTGTTTTTATGCTTGAACCAAATTTACCTGTGTTGTTTAAAATAGGTTCTTATTCTAGCTATGGGCCGAGGAAGGTATTATCGTCTGCTGTCCTTTTTGGAACATGGACGGGAGTTTTTTGTTTGTATTGTATCACTTTTTTTGGAAATACCAGCACATTGTTTAATTATATTTCATTTTCTAGAGTGGGGTAGACCACAGTGGTTCCGGCCTCATGGTATATATATCTCACACCCTACTCGGGCCTCCATTTCACTGGGGTACCCGAGTAGATTCTATTTGGTTGCAGGACCCTGTCGTTGTTGTTTATTGTACTCAGAGTTAGGAGAAAAGGACCAAGTTGGGGCTCGGGATTCTCATGGAGATTTCCCTCGGGGCTTGAGACTTTTGTTTATTTACTTCTGCATTGATGTGTAAGTATTTTGTGTGGTTTAATGCTTCCATTGTATCGTTAGCATGTCATGCATGTATCTTTTATATAAACTGATGTTCGCCAATTTTATTCAAACCTTATAAATGAAAAATGTTTTCTGCTTCTTTCTTATTATTTACACTACTTCTGTTGTTTCTATATTTTTGGTCCCTTTTCTTCACTTTAATAAGAGGGTATAGTCTCCCCCTTGACTTACCTTATACCCTCGCCGCTAGTCGGCAGCCTCGGACGTAAGGGGAGACGTGCTTGAGGCCATGTCGCGGGCTAGCTCGGGTGACCGGTTTAGGGTCGACCCTGGTTGGTTCGTGACAAAATGGTATCAGGGGAGGTTTCTTTTCCTTTTTCTTACTATTATGGGATGGTAGATAGGAGACTAGGAATGTGTCGGTGCTTGGGTAATAGTCATTTCTGGGACTGATCACCCCACATATGGTAAATGACCAAGTGGCCAGGGTTGGGAATTGATGTTCATGTTGTTTTCTGTTACAGTTGATGCGATTTCACCTTGGGTGAATGTTGTAAGTTCCACTACATATTTGTTTATGAAAAGGTTTTGAAAATTTTCCTTGGTCTGATATGGCAAGGAAATTGCATTGCATGCATCATATTGGGCACTTAGAGATTCACATGCCATGCATATATATCGTGCCATGTAGTTCCATTAGTAGGATGCCTGCTAATTTTGATTGTGTACCTTGAAAATATGTCTTGTTTTCTATCTTTGTTGTGTTTCATGCTCTGTGTTATAGTGTGTTTTAGTGATTTCATCTTGTTGCTGTGTGTTAGCTGTTTATAGTGGCTTGTTATCTTGTTGGTAAACGCTAGGTTGCTTTGGCTGAAATTGTTGGTTGCAATTACGACGGAGCCAGTTTTCCATTATAAGGTGTATGGGCGCCTTATAATTGGGAAAAGGGGTAAATCTTGTTTTCGAACTTTTTAAAAGATGTATGCTAAAGTTTAAATGTTAAATGAAAATTTATCTGATAAATGGGAACCAAATGCCAGCGGTAATGTGTATGGGTGCCTTATCGATTGGTAGGTGGCCACCCATGTGATTGAACCTTGTTTAACCACTGCATTTGGAAAATGGTTATAAATGTAAAACTTTTGAGTTTTGATTGAAAGTTTGGTGTACTTTTAAACATGCTCAACTTGACTGAGTGGGTCAGTTGGGGCATGTTTTATTGAAATGAATTGTGATGAGGTTTCTTTTTGAAGAACCTAGTTTGAATGAATGGGACCTTATGAGGTAACCTCTTTTTTAAAAGGAATTTAGATGCTAAATTTCTTGTTTATAATTGGATAACATTAAATGTTAAATGTTGAGGAGGAAGTTTGTTACAACTTGCCTGTTTTGACCATGGGGTGTTGTTTGAAAACCAAGTACTTTGTTGTGAAATAGTACTTGTGGGTTTGTTAAAATCTTCTATCAAATGATTAAAGGTTGAAATGAATTAATTAAATAGATAAAATGGAAAGGTTTTTTGAGCCTATTAATCCCTATTTTGCGTGACCAATAGATAGGGTAGATGCATGTGCTTCGTAAGGGACTAGCCTGTGGTAGGTAGTACCCTTAGAGCTTGAGCTGCCCTGTTTTCAGTTTGAGCTTGTGATGTGGTGATCGTAGTTCGAGGAACATCACCGTTCATTTTAGTGTTTTAGAAATAGCGTGCTGGTAAGCAGCTAGTCCTTCTTGTGATGACATGGACACTCTTAAGGTGGGTAGTGTCACATCAGTTTCGGTTTACATGTAGGTGGTTTCTTGGCAACACGACTTTGATAAGGTTGGCAGTGTGTGAAACTCTTTAGAAACTCCGTTAGTGCAGGAAGAGTTTCAATGGTTAAGCTTCGACGAATACGAATGCCTCAGGTGGTATAGGCATCAGAGTTTAGTCTGAATGATCTTCTCTGTGACCTTGGTTTAATCTTAGTGTACTCTTCTAGATGAGATGATCATGTCCCCCATCTTGATGTCATCTTGGATACACTAAGATCGTGTCGGTTATATGCTGTGCTAAAGTTTAAAAGTTGTGGTTCTGTTTCATAATCTTTCTCTTGTTGTGTGTGGGATGCATGGTTTTTTGGAGTTACGCTCAGTGATGAGGCACGATAGTTTTATAATAGTCTTGTTATGGATTGACTTGAGAATATCATCGGAGGTCATGTAAGGACTTCGATGTACGTGTGGTTGATAACAGATCCGTTTTAAAAGCACGTCATCGGTTTAAGGGCGAGTGTGTTTTTTGGGTCAGCTATGTATTTTTGAGGAAATCTTGCGTGACCAATTTTATTTGGTCTATCATGATTCGACCGTTTTCCTTGGTTGAGGTCCCTATAATGGCACTGGATGTAATATCTACTTTGATGTTTCAGTTGTAACGTGAGTGTTGGCTCGAGTTGTAAAGGATTAAGTGTAGTCTTCTTAGAAAATGCTTAAATGTGCATTGAGAATTGGAAACGCAATACGACCGGTTGAATGAAACTTCATAACCCTTGTAAGTCGGGTGATGTTTTCGTTGTTTTCCAAAGGCTTCTTGAAGACGAGAAGTTTTTAAGGTGGGTAGTTTGTAACGAACCGTTTTTTTAGAGCGGATAAAATGAAAAGGTTTTTGAACATTTTCTTTTATTAGTGGTTCGGTTTTAAAACCGAGCTTCGGAACGAGGTCCCGAATTCTAGAGCCATTTTAAGCAGTGATATAGGACTGTGCGCGGTAGGTTTAACCATACGAGTCAGCCATGCAGGATACCCCGAGTATCTGGTAGCAGGCGTGCGGGCTGTACACAGTTTTTCAGATGGTGTGGTTCAAACTGTGCGGTCAGGTGAATTTAATATTTTGTTTAATATTAAAATAAAATAAAATAAAATTAAAACCTATCTAACTCTCCCTCACCCTCACTCGGCAGAACCCCCATGCGATGCACCCCTCCCTTATCTCCCGCGAGCCATACGCGAAACCCCTCCTATGGCCTCCTCTTCGACGTCGTTTCTTCCCGACTTTCCTCTCGGCTTCTCTCCAAATTATCATGGTAATCACTTCTCTCCCTTCTCCTCCCTGTTTCCAACTTCATTTCAACCTAATCGTTGCCCGGTGAGGTGCGGTCGAACCCTAGGTCTTAGAGGTGATCTGGTTTTTCAGTGTCTTCTTGTTTTTGGTCAGTGCGAAGGTTCTCTTGGGGTCCCTTGAGGTGCGTTCCGGAAACTTCCACCAAAGACTAAGAGATTCGGGTGGTTTCGGTTCATCACCAACATTTCGAGGTAAGGTTTTATACCCATTTTTAGTTTCGCATCCTCCAAATTAGGGTCGTCATGTGTTATTGACTCCCTGGTATTTAATTGGTAGGGCGTTGGGTGGTTTCACATCATTTCGCATTGTCGCTAACACCCAAGGTAAGGATTTAATGTCGTTGGTTGGTCTTGCCTCACTTAAATTGGTTTATCTTTGTGTCTTGAGGTTGGATGTGGTTTTTTTATAGTGTGTTGGACCTTTGGAGTTGGATTCTCCTTGACAGAGCTTAGGTGACTCACCTGCGTAGGAATAGGTAAGTATTTATATGTATGTGGGTTCCCTCAGCGTGCGTATATTTGTGCATGGCAGCGAATATACATGTACGGGGCTAGTTTTCCTCATTTCATATATAAAAAATGCATGCGCAGGTGAGATGAGACATGATTATGTGTATAAGCATATGTGTAAGGATCCTCTTGCATATGCTCATTGTCATGTGGAGCATGTAAATAGAGGCTAGGTGTCCTTAAACGTATGTGAAATCACATATGCCTCATGGGAAATCTGCAGCGGCAGCTTTAGTTAGAAAGTGCCAAGATCCGGAGTGGACGGATGGATCCACCTTGAGGTAGGGTCCCTCTCCTTGCCCTTTAAATTTATGTAAAGTAATAATGAGTTTAATATTTCACTTCCATATCATTTTAATTATGCAAGTTTTGTTCCTATTAAATTATTTTTTGAAAATTGTGTGAATTGCAGGAATAAGATAAAATTGGTTGCTTGGTCACTAAACTAACGATTTAATAATAAAACACCTCTTTCGAGATGCGCTTCCTTTAATCTAAAAATGTATCAATAGTGTTTCATGATTTCCTTCCTTATTGTTTGGATTCTTAACATTGTTAAGTATTGAATGAGTTTTAAAGTAAATGCTAAATATCACTAAATGAATTGTTTGATAAATTAATGACATGTTTTCTAATAAAACTCCTCAAATGGAGGTGATATGCCTTCAAAATAAAAGTGTAGTTGTAGATTTATTTTCTTGTGATTTCTTGCTTAAATGTCTTATGACTCTTTATGCTTGACATTATACTTGATAAATGACATGTTTGTACTTGTACCATACTGGTTACCTCAAATGAAGTTTCTTCTTGAAAAATAATAAATGATCCATGAAACCTCCTAAGTTCATGGATTAACATGTAATTAGAACTATTAGGGTAGTGTGTTTACCCTCTTCCCTTTACTTCAGCACTTATGTTCTGCCACGTCTTGTGCCATTTGTCGCAACCTTCTAGCGATGCCTCATTACTTTTTATTGAAATTCTTGGGTGGTTTTCTCATGCCCATTGTGGCCTTCGTTTAGGGTGAATCCCATCCTGGGTGCTCGCTTTTCCTCTTGGCCACCCCCTTGGGTGTGCCCCGCCTAAACGCCCCCTCCCCTTCTTCCATGTTCTTTAAGTTATAAATGTAACACGATAGTTTGAATTGAATGCCTTTCTTGAACAAGTTTGTTGGATTGTACCATTTAATGTCATTAATAACCCATCGTTTAGGCATGTTGATTCCATACACTTTTCTTACCTTCTATTTCTCATGTAAGTTCCATAATTCTGATAAAAGATAATTAATTATGAGATCTAATTAGGAAAATTTGAGAAGAAATTTGGATAATTAAATGTGAAGAATTAAAAATGAAATGGGAATTGTGTCAAATAATTAATTAATTGATAAATGGTAATAAATAAATGAGATTATGGGTCCCAGACATGGCGTTCAAGACCGATTTAAATGTTGGGTTTGGACATGGCATTCCTTCCCAATGGTTATCCAAGATTGTGATATAGGGTGTTAGACATAGCGATCTACACCGAATAATTATCTAGGTGTTAGACCTGGCGATCTACACCAAATGTGATTCGGGGTGTTAGACATGGAGATCTACACCGAATAATTATATAGGTGTTAGACATGGCGATCTACACCAAATGTGATTCGAGGTGTTAGACATGGCAATCTACACCAAATGAGAATTGGGGTTCTTGACATGGCGTTCAATACCAAACGAATGATAATAAAGATTTATGAAAAGAATGAGAGATGTGGGTAAAACCCGAGTGAATTGTGATCAAATAAAGAAAGGTAAGAATGAATGGATTTCCAATCTGAGTTGAAATGATAAGTGAATAAATAGAGTAAGTGAGAAAAATGATAAAAAAAATTATGCTTGAACCAAATTTACTTGTGTTGTTTTAAACAGGTTCTTATTCCGGCTATGGTCTGAGGCAGGTATTGTCGTCTGGTGTCCTTTTTGGAACCTAGACGGGAATTTGTTGTTTGTATTGTATCGCTTTTTTTTTGGAAATACCAGCACATTGTTTAATTATATTTCATTGTCTAGAGTTGGCTATACCCCAGTGGTTCCATCCTACTGAGATATATATCTCACACCCTACTTGGGCCTCCATTGCACTGGGGTACCCGAGTAGATTCTATTTGGTTGCAAGACCTTGTCATTGATGTTTCTTGTACTCGGTGTTAGGAGAAAGTACCGAGTTGGGGCTCGGGATGCTCATGAAGATCACCCTCAGGGCTTGAGACTTTTGTTTATTTACTTCTTCATTGATGTGTAAGTATGTCGCGTGGTTTAATGCTTCCATTGTATCATTAGCATGTCATGCATGTATCTCCTATATAAACTGACGTTCGCCAATTTTAATCAAACCTTATAAATGAAAAATGTTTTCCGCTACTTTCTTATTATTTACACTACTTCTTTTGTTGCTGTATTTTCGGTCCCTTTTCTTCACTTTAATAAGAAGGTATAATATCCCCCCTGACATACCTTACACCCTCGCCGCTAGTCAGCAGCCTCCGGTGTAAGGGGAGACGTGGTTGAGGCCATGTCGCGGGATGGCTTGGGTGACCAGTTTAGGGTCGACCCGGGTTGGTTCGTGACACTAGAACCTTAGAGGTTTAGGTTATTTGGGAAATTGGATTTGTAAACAACTCGTGTATAAAATAATCTACATCATCTGTAACACCCAAATATTTAGACAAATGAAGATCATGATTGATATCATGTATGACACACAACACCAAGATTATAAAAAAGTATAATACCCTAAGAATTTATGATATATATATATATTAAATCACTTTCAAAGGATTTGATATATGGAATGAAAGGTTTAAATGGAAACATGATACTCTATTAAAATATTATTTTTTAAACATTCCCTTTATAACATAGCCATTAATATTATGGGTATGAATTAAAAAAACTAAATTATAGAAATTATATTATTTAAACATGTATAAAATAAATTCAATTCTTATATATTGATTATAAATAAAAGAAAAACCATTTTAAAGAGAAATAAATTTCTCTGAAAAACATATTTTTTTAAAAAGGTAGATTATTTTCACATTGCGCACATAATTTAAAATTATTTTTAAAACATTAATAAAATTTATTTTAAAAAATATATATAAATTTTCAAATATACAAGTCAAAATTATATTTTGGGGAATTTTTTATCATTTTCATAAAATTAAATTGTTTTGATGAATACTAAAAAATACATATTTTTATTGAAAATTTCATTTTTGTTAAAATTATTTTCAAATTTAAATTCTATGTAAAAAAATTAAATTAAATCTGAAAAAAAAAATATATTAATATTTAACTAATTTATGTCATTAAAATCCATTTTATTTTTAATTTTGGTATTAAAAGAGTGTATGCTTATGATAATTTTCACTTTAGAAAACCGCTTTTTCATCGTGTTAGTAATTTAATTTTAATTTGAATTCTACCACTTATATTAATTTAATTTTGAATAATGAGCTAAATATTAGTAATAATAATAATTTATATTATATTAAGGTAATCATAATTTATTACAATAATTAATACAAAAAATAATAAAAAATAATTACCACAGTTAAGGTAAAATTGGGTTTATTATGGGTTAAACATAGAAGAAAAGGGTTACAAATTACCTAAAACATGTATAACCCCAATTTTATGGCCATATATAGACCATATAACATATATTGTTCTACAATGACCCATTTATTAGTTATTTTTAATGATAAATATATGGAAATCACTTTATCTTTTCAAAGCCTTCATTTTTGTCTCCTCTACCACTTATAAAAATTCACCCCCTCGCCTCCCCTCTTTACACTTACAAAACATTTTGGTTTGGCCAAGAAATTCAAAAATGCATTCATAAATTACATATCAACATATTATAGACATTTTTTTAACATTAAGACATGATATGTAGGCTTTAGGTATAAACCTTAATAGGCTCTCTAAAGAAGAAGTAAAATTCTTAAACGTGCATTTTCTTCCTCTTCCACCTCCTTAAAAGCTTATTCAAATATGAAAATATCATAAAAAATATATATAATATATACTAATATTTTATATTGTTAATTTCAAAAAAAATATTCATCCCCACTTCCATCAAAGGGGAAACAAAACTATGTATCATGTGTTTGGAAGACTACCACCTCAAGAACCGCTGTAATAGGTTTTACATCACCACCTTTTAATACTAGATATAATAATCGATTTAAAAAAATATTTTATATTTATGACTCTATTGTGCCTATTTAATGATGATATATTATTCATATTTTTCATTCCATGGGGGATACAATAACATTGCTAGTGTGTACAGTAGATTACCACATCATGAAGCGATGTGATTTCTTTTGTTTACTCTTTATATGGACAGTGTTATGGTTAAAATTAATGAATATATGTGATATTTATGACCTTACCATACTTATGTAATTGTGATATCATATATATATTTTTAACTTCTAATCTGTTAAAAACAATAACATCATTTAGGTGTACATGTTCACTTTCGCCTCCACATGGGGATATAAAATGTTTTAATTTTATTTTTACATGGATGGTCATAAAGATGTATTTTATTAATATAATTCTATATACGAAATATTAATAATCTCTATATTTAAATTAATATTTATTTCAATTTCAATCTATCCTTTTGAAAAAAATGGTAACATCGTTCATCTGTATATACGGTCTACCATCTCAATGAATGGTGTAATCCATTTTTTATATCTACCATTAATAGATTACTCTAAATAAGTATAAAATGAATATATATATATATATATATAATGGATAAATTTCCAAATATTATGATACCATGATCAAATTAAAAGCACTAAAATTACTGAAATAAAACATAAATTAAAAATGCAAAAAATATCCCCTGAAACTGTGATTTTAACAATGCATTGTAAATAAATTGGTGATAAAAGATTGTAAGTAAATAATATATTCTATTACATATATAATTTTGGTTATATAATAGATTTATGATAAATATATATTTATTATAAATTAGGTTCAAACACATAAATTCGATGTAAAATGTGAGATAAGGGTTTCTCGTCTCACTTTTACTTCGGTGATATATACACCATATTCAACATTTATTCATCTATGTGGTGTATGTATTTATCATTTAGATATTTTATATCATTAAAATTATTTTCTTTATTTTATTTAAACTTAAATTCTATGTTATTGTTTTTATAGGGCTTATGATTCCAAATTTACCTAAGTGGTAAGTGTTTATTCCATATTCTCACTATTTTGGAGGATTTTTTTGTTTATATATCCCATAGGAGAATTATTTTGTATTTAAAAAATAAAACCAATATATTTCTTTATTATATAGTTATTAATTAACTTTTCAATTAATATTTCCATTTTTCCACTATTGGGTACTCAAAAATGATTAAGATTTTTTTAAGAAAATCTTACTTTATCTCTCTCTTCGACCAAAAATCCTTTTACATCAAAATCCATATTTTATAAAAAGGTTTTAAAAAATATTTTAAACCTTTACCCAAATATTTATTAAAAAAATTTATAAATTTTTTTACTTTTTTAAAAAAATATGAGAGGAATCTTCATGTATTTTTCTAAACAATTCCTTTTTATATTTTATTGAAAATGTGAATGGAATATTTTTTAACATGTACATCACAAAAACTAATTTCTACCCCAATAACTACATAATGTTTTAAATATTAATTTATAATATTTAAAAGGTTTTTTCCTAAAAAAATATTTTTTAATTATTTTCTAATCTTTTTTTCAAAAAAAATCCAAGAGGAAAATTATTTTCAAAAAAATGTTTTTAGAGACCATTTTATGGTATTTTTATTCATCAAATATGTACAAATTGTTTTTTGTAGTTGTAATACACTAGGAATATGTTTTATTTATATCGTTCATATTATTTATTGGGATGGTTTATGATAATCTTGACTATGTATATACAGTTTTATTACCATTCACTATATTTCCCTAGATGGTTTGTGTTTATACTTATTTGACTAGGGTAAGTATTAAATTTTTTTATGTTTGTTTTTCGATATGTATATTTATATTTATTATTTTTCACTGATTTCATTTGAGTAAAGTATTAAAATTAGTATGTTACTGTTGAGGGATGATTATATATATCCCCTCAATGCATCGACAGGTCTCGCGAGATAAATCAATGTTCCAAATTATACAGGTTTCTACTGAGAGACTTAAACTGTCTTGTAGAATGTCTTCACAATATGTTTTAGATGTCTAGAATTATCAATTCACTCATTATAAGATTGGTTATTTATTTCTATGTGATTATTGTACTAGTTACAATATCTATAGATATGTTTTTTGATTACCTAATTATTTAAATGGATTTATTTGATCGTCATTTATTTATACCATGTTATGCTCAGTTTTTTTATTAAATGGGATTTGTTTTGGTTTTTTTACCTTCCATATTTATTATGATTATTTATTCATGATAGATTATGTTGTATGGTTAACCTTACTAAGTATATGATCTCACCCCTTTCTTATGACTTATTTTCCTCATGATACTAGGAAGTGTTTTTTGATTGATATGAAAGGATACACTATAAGTAATAATGGTGTTCTCAAAGAGAAAACTGTGTATTTTATATTTTCAATTATAATGTGAATTTAATTTATGTATCTAATTTACCGATACTACTAAACTATCTAGTATATTGGTATATAATTCCTTGTATTTATTCCAATGAAATAAAGTAACCACCGGCTCCAGGCTACTGAGGTCTGGGTTTTTACAGTTAGTGTTAGAGGAATTTTAGTAGAAAATTGGAGAACTGGATTTAGGAAAAAATATAATAGGGAATTTAACCCTCTGATTTACTTTGAGGATAAGTATAATTATATGATAATATCCTAATATCTTGTTTATGGAGAGATTATTTGGAATTATTAACAACCCATTCCATTCTGGATACTATAAGTAGGTGTGGGTTTATCATAGATATACCTATGGGTAATAACACAAAAACAAGTGTGTTGGGATTGAATTCATATTTACCTATTAAATAATAGTGGGCCTTATTGTATACCTTTTTTGAAACTCTTAGGGGATTTTATTAGGATAATTTACATTTTCCATTCAATCCATTGTGATGGATTTGAAAATATTTTTATGATTCTAAAACCTTCCTAATGTGACTGTGTTTATGTTTATGAAATTATTCATTCATAAACTTTTCAATTTATGTGAATTATTTCTGAACTATAAGGATCATAAATTTTTTCATAGTTTTATGTTCTAATATAGTGTATTCCATTGTATTGAAATGGAATCTAGTAGAATGAATGATAACCACATCAATATGTGTACCCTATGTATGGATTGTCATCCTACGAAAGATAATGAAACTAGAGCTCGATCTGTAGCTGTAAATAATAAATTATAACCATATTGGGGAAGCTATCTCTTGGAAATAACATTTTCCTTATGGATCAGTTGTTGATCTACCAAACTAAGTAACAATTTTAGACGTATTTATGTTTCAACAATCTCAATGATTACCTGAGACTATAAATTCATTTGTAGATAAGAAATGGATAAGTTTCTTATGGAAGACAGTTCTTGATTTGTGATGTAATGAAAGCGAGAATGTTGTTATAGAATTTTCTCATCTCTCAGGTGATTCAAATCAATAATGGTCTTTTATTAAAATTACAAATGTTTATAAATAAATGGAATATATCAAATTAATATATTGTAAGTTAATCTTCTTGTAAAAATATGTTCATCATGATAAATGAGAAGATACAGAAATAAATCCCTATGTTTAAGACAAAATGAAGATAAACATTTATCTAAGTATGAATTCAACTTTACAAGGTTAGAAATTCATGCTACAGAATGCATAAAAAATATAAAGAGTAGTATTTAATTTTTATTTGATAGGTTAAAGAAAATAATTTGAACAGAATTAGTCTCCTAAACATTCCAATCATATGAGGACATAGTATAATGATAAATAAAGATAGAGAAAGAATTATCCAAGTCATATGGATTCAAAGGAAACTAAGAGAATAAGAGTCTTAAAGAGAAAATTTTGAATAATTGGGATAAGGGAAAGAATTATTTTTCTACTTAAGATAATTGTGGAAAGATACACCATGCTACTTTCTTAAAGGGAATTTGAGTTTTCTGTGAGTGTAGAGAGAAAGACCACCATGATCATGATTAAAAGGGTAATAAAGATGTTTACAAAGATCAATGATTCAAATTTATGTTTATGGGGAACTTTAAAATGAATGTACCAAGTGTCAGGGGAATATACCCTAGTAGAATCTAAGGGACCAATGTCAATCTTTTGTTATTGATATAGCCAAAGTGAATGATTAAAGTTATTGCATTCTGATTCAACAAATAAAAGGTATAATTATTTTATTAGTGATATTGTCATTATAATAATCATAAAATGTGTAAGGATTTTATTATAGTACCTTTTATTTATGGATTTGAAAGTATATGATGAACAATGCTGATAACCAAGAAATGTGACTCTGTGGGAAGTTGTAATTTTTGGAAAACAAATGAACGAGAGAAGATAAAAATCAATATTTATCTTATGTTGAGATAGTAATTAGAAATATATTTTTAAGGGATAGTGTGGGTAACCATGATATTTATTTGTGATTTATGTTATCTTTGTTTGAGATTATTGTATTTTTGGATTTATAGAATTTATTTGACAATATGAGATTTAATTTGGGGAAGTATGCATTTTTTATTGATGTTTTATGGTGAAAAAGTTATTCACAGTTTTTTAATGTGACAATAATATACACTTTATATTATATAGGGAATATAATATTTATTTAGTGACCATCCTTATAAATTTTTGGACTTTGAATTTAGACAAAGTAATTTTTTATGTGAATGAAGGTTAAATTTGTATGATATAGATTAATTCGAACTTTGGGTGTTACAATTGAGGTTTAAATATTAACATGTTATATTGGGTAACTTATTCTACCCATTTTAGATTTACTGAAGATATGAGTAATGACTTTTAATTCCTTTATGAATATTGGGATCTATTAAAATGTTAATTTTAGTGCTTTATGCAAAAAAAATCATATTGGATATTCATTGGTTGGAGTAATAGATGAAGTGGTAATTGATTGAGGAATATATAAAGAATGAAATTTTGTGTGTATTTTCTGGTGTTATATATCCTAATGGTAAAAAAATCCCTCAACATTAGGAAATTGATCTTTAGAAAAAAAGTATTATCATATTATTTTCATTTATGTTGAATAAATGGTCTTTTAATTCCTTACATATTTATGATTTTTTTGTTGGATATCTTTTTCATAACTATGTTCTATATCACTCTCTATTAATCATTGGGTTTTAGTATTCCCTTCCAAGTCTTCATCTTTATTTACGTTCAATATTCATAGACTAGGAAACCTATTAATGTTTTATTCTAGATGAACATCATACTTTCCTTTCTCTCTTATCTAGTGGAAGTTTTATTAACCCCTTTTATGATGTGGGTTTCTAACAAAGGTAATTTAAAATTTCAAAAACTTGATTACTAGGATCAAGATTAAATTATGATGACGAAATATATTTAAGGGGTTATAATGTAAAACCAATAGATTTTAAAATAGGAAAATCATGGTTGATATGTTGTACCAAACTAAACAACAAGACTATAGTAAAATATACCACCTTGATACTTTATCATTTATTTCTTTAAATCCATTATATTGTATATATTTCGATGCACTCCACACTCAATTTAAATGAAATGAGATACCCTATTAAAATGTTATTATTTAAACATTATAATTGTAACCTAGTTTCTAAGATGGAGGGTATATATATTAATAAATAAATTATTAATACTCTATTTTTTAAAAATTTGTAAAATAAATTCAATTTTTATAAATAGATTAGAAATAAAATAACAACCATTTGATCAAGAAATAATTGTTTTTGAACAAATGTATTTTTCTAAAAGGAGAGTAATTCATTCTTTGTCCACATAATTAAAAATTAATGTTTTAAAATAGTAGAAAATTTATTTGAAAATAAACTTTATTTTTTAAATATACATGTGAAAATTATCTTTGGGTTAATTTTTGATAATTTTTTGAAATGATTAATTTTTGGATGAATAAAAAAATAGATATTTTTATTGAAAACTGCCTTTTAGTTTGAATTAGTTACAAAGAAAATTTATATTATAAATTAGTTTTAATTTTATTTTAGTTCAATTAAATTAAAATTTAAATAAATTAGAAAATTTGAATAAATTTCATGTTGAATTTTTATATTAAAACATTCCATATATATGATAATTTTACCTTTGGATGCTTATGGTTTAATTTTAAATCGAATACTGAAACTTCTGTGAATTGAATATTGCGAAATGAGTTCAATATTTTTAGTTAAAATAATTTATATTATCTAAGAAGTTCAACTTAATTTTTTACCATAATGAATTGTAAAAATCCTAAAAGTTAATTATCGCAGTTAAGGTATAAATGGGTTTACCAATGGGTTAATCTAAGAGTATAATGGTTAAAATCACCTAAAACTTGATCAATACTAATTTTATGGATTTATTTTTACCTTATAACCTTTAAAGATCTATATTTATCCATCTTAGAGGCTTTTGTAAGGATAAAAGTATGGGAATCACTTTATCATTTCAAAAAATTTATGTGCGTCCTCTCCCCCAATTAAAAAATACCACCCCATATCCTCCTCTCTTCAAATATTCAAAATAATTTGGTTCCTCAAATAACTAACCAAATATATTAACTACTTCCATACCCATATTCTAGTGGATTTATTTTTATTATGAATCTATCTTAAGAAGTATTTTGGTATAAACCTAGAGAGGCTCTCATAAGAAGAGGTAAACATATTAGACGCTAGATTTTATTTTATTTCTTATTAAAACCCATATAGATCTTTTTTAACTACGATAATATAATAACACTATTATATCTTATATACTTATATGTTATTATATCAATGTAATAACCTAGATCCTTCTCCACTTCCATCAAATGGTAAATGAAACTGTCGATCATGTGTTTGGAAGACTACCACCTCATGAACCGATGTAATAAATTTTCCATCACCACCATTAATGGATAGATATAATGATGGATTCAAAAAATTTATATGATATTTATGAAATTATTTTACTTCTCTAAATATTGTATCATATATATTTTCTTACATTCTATTCCGTGAGGGATATGATAATATAACTCGCGTGCACTATAAACTACCTCCTTGTGAAGCCATCTGATTCATTTATCACTTAACCTATACAGGAAAGGTACTAAGAATAAAATTAATTAATATATTTTATATTTATAAATTAAATATATTTTTGGAAATATAATATCACATATAACTTCTTACCTTCCGATCCATTAAATAATTTATGTCGCTCATGCATACGTGTGGACTAACACATCCACGTAGCAATTGAAATGTTTTTAATTTTATTTTTACATTTATTATAAAAAGGATGTATTTGATTAATATAAATAGTATATAAGGAAAAATAATAATTTTTTAAATATCAATTAAAATTTATTTTCCTTTTTTCTGTCTTCAATAAAAATAAAAACAACATTCATGCGTACTTATGGCCTACCGTCTCCATGAATGGTAGTCATTTTTATATATATAACATTATTTATTAATATAAATACATATATAATGAATATATATTTTATTTGTATCATGATTAAAATTCTTGAGATTATATAGCCATGATAAAAAAAATGGAAAAAAATTATTGATCTAAAACATACATGATAAAAGAAGCAATTGCCACACAAAAAAATAGTGATCTTAAGAAATAATTGATAATAAAAGGGTGGTAAAAGACTATAAGTAAATAATAAATTTTATGATATATATGATTATGGTTATTTATTAAATGTATAATAAACCCATTTTTATTATAAAATTGGTTCTAACACATATGAAGAAAGATAAACCTGAGGTAATGGTTTCTCATCCCACTTTTACTTTTCTAAGACATACACCATATTCACCAATTATTCCATTTTGGGTTGTATATAATATTAATTTTGATATTTTATAACATGAGTATATTTTTTATTGTATTTATGGTTTCATTTGATGTTATTTCTTTTGTGGGAATTATGATTCTAATTTTTCCAAAGTTATAAGAGTTTATTTCATAATCTCATCATTTTTCAAAATTATTATTTTTAAGATCATTTAGGGGGATTATTATATATTTATATAATAAAACCAATCCATTTATTTATCCTATAGTTCTTCATGGATATTTTTAGTAATAATACCATTTTCCATTATTTTTACTTAAAATTATGGAAAAAATGTTTTTAATAAAATCTGACTTTATTTCCCTCTTCAATAAAAAATCCTTTCTGATAAAAATCCATTTTTTCAAAAAATTGTTTCCAATAATTTTTTTAAAAAAATTAAAAATTATTTGTTAAAAAATTTTAATCCATGTTTCCATTTTTACTAAAAAAATTGAAATTAATCTTCATTTAATTTCCCAAAAAATGCATATTCGTCTTTTAAAAAAATGTGAAAAAAATCACTTTTTTATTATATATGGGATGAATATAATTTTTTGGTATCATGACCACTCAATGTTTTAATGCATATTTTATAATTTTTCAAACAATCATTTTCAAATAAAAGTATTTTCAAATTATTTTTTAGGACATTTTGTTTCAAAGACATTTTCAAAGAGGAAATGTTATTTTCCTCAAAAAAAATAATGACATTTTTATGGTATTTATATTCATCAAATATGTCAACCCTTTATTGTATTTATGATCCAATGTGGATATATTTTATCTATATCATCCATATTATTTATTTTTATGTTTCATGATTAGTTTGGTGGAGGATGTACAATTTTATTACAATTCTCCATATTCCTCTGGCTGGTTCATGTTTATGTTCAATTTATTGGGGTATGTATTAATATTTCATATGTTAATTTTTTTTATTTTAATTTTATGTTGTTTCTTGGAGTGGATACTCAAGAGGGGGTTGAATTGAGTTCCAATTAAAATTTATATTAAAATTATTTCTATTAAAATCCCAATTTATAAAACAAGTTAAACTGTAGTGAATTTGTATTATAGTAAAGGGTCAGTTAGGTTCTCAAGATATTGATTAGTTCTTAGTTAATTTAATCCGAAGATCATTTTACTTTTGAAGCTAACCTAATTCTTTACAGTACATACAAACATTTTCTATTCTAACTATCAAAGTAACTTTAAAATAGATTTTGTATTTCAAAGTAATTAGCAGTAGAACATAAAATATATAGTATATTTAAAATTAATATAAGAATGCACAGCAGATATAAAAAAGTGGTTCAGTCTCAAGATGAGACCTAATCCACTCAACTTGGTGATCACCTACCACCAATCAGTTTATATAAATAAACTCTGATCCACAACCTGGACCGGGGTTAACAATAATTCATAGACTATCCAAGCCACGCAGGGACCTCTACCATAGTTTTCGTGGGAAAACAAATAATGATCAGGCCACACGGGGACTACTTCCACAGTTTCTATGGGTAAACAGGAGTAAAAGGTTTGGTGTGAGGACTTTGAAATCCTCCAGTTCGATACAGGAGTTAGTGTGTGTTTAAAATATACATAGTACACACACTTCTCGAAAGTAAACAAAAGAATCACTTAGAGTAAGTAGAAAAGTGTTTAGAATGCTCTAGTGATTAGTAGTGCATCTCTTGACTCCTTTTATTCAGCAGAAATGCTTCTGAGTCCTTCTCTTGTTTTTTTGTTGAAAAACAGAGTGTCGTGGGTCAGCTTGTGTTCTAACCGAGTGAAGGTATTATCTTGATTCCAATGTACTTCGTGTGTTCTTCAGTAGTTTTGGATTGCATGCATGAGAGTTATTTTAATATTGTGCAATGTGTTCTTCATAGTTGTGCTCAGGATTGTCTTTCCGGTACAGAGCACTCATGTTTGTAGCTTTTCTGTATTGTCTCTCATGTGTCTTACTCTTGGGCACACTTCCCTTTATCTTCGAATGCATTAGATTGAGCCAACATGTTCCATTTATTCCGTGCCTCGTACCTCGTATTATGTATACAAATAAACATTAATTATCTCAGTACATTAAAGTCGTCAAATATGACCGTTAAAAAGCTAAATAGTAAAACAACAAAAGAGTTTAAGAAACGGTGTCACAGTATTTATGAAAATGGTGTATCCTTCACGGTATCTCCTTCACAGTATCTTATTCACGATATTCCCTTCATGGTGTCTCACATACAGCATGTCCTTCACGGTATGTCCTTCACGGTGTCTCGCTCACGGTGTCTGAGTCATGGTGTCTGGTTTACGGTTTCTGGAAGACTGTGTCTGGCTAACTGTGTCTGTTCTTAGTGTCTTGCTTCATGGTGTCAGGCTTACTATGTCACGGTGTCTTGTGGTCATGGTGACACATTGTCACTGTGTCTGAGACTTAGTCTTCAGGGTGTCTATGTCTTGATTACAGTTTCTTGTACTTAGACAAAAAACTGTATTCAGACTTAAACTTTAAAATGCATAAAATGAATTGAACTTAACCATTATAAAGAATAAGATAACTTGTAACATAAATACACATAATTGATAAGATATGTGAGATTTATGACCATGAATTATATTTGTAATTATTATTGAAATTTGTAAATAGTAATGAGATTTGTGATCATTAAAACATGATTAATACATGAGGAGTCCAACAATATCCCCCTTTTTGATGATCACAAATCATGTATAGGAAAAGTATAAATGAAATGCAACTATAGAGAAGATAACATATAGAAAAACATATTATAAAATAACACATATCTCTTTCTCCCCCTTTTGGGATTATCAAAAAGTAGAAATAATAGAGGGAAGACAGTGCATTTGTCATTAAAAAATGGGCCTAATACAACATACAGTAAAAATATAAAAATCAAATACATCCCCACCAAAAAGAGTAGGCACCGGTCGGCTTCATGGGTGGGCATTCTCTTTTCCTTTATCAGCAGCAGAGGAGGAATCCATAGAGGAAGTTTATGATGTGGAAGAAGGCATAGAGGTGGTAGACAAAGAATGTAAAGGTAGAGCTTAGAATACATAGGGAGTGTTGGCACCAAAATATGGCTCGAAAGAAAGGAGAAAAAAAGAAGGCTGCGCGCAGCCTCGCGAAGCAACGACGCATAGAACCAACGCGAAGTGGCCCCGAACATCGCGGTCCCGCGAAGCCCCAGAGGAGGTAATGCTCCGCGAAGGTGTTTGACGTTCGTGAGCCCATCGCGAAACTCCAGAGGCGGTAATTCTTCGCGAAGCCGTTTGACGTTCGCGAGCCCGCCGCAAAGCTCTAGAGGCGGTAAGGCTCCGCGAAGGCGTTTGACGTTCGTGAGCCCGCCACGAAGCTCCAGAGGTGGTAATGCTATGTGAAGGCGTTTGACATTCGCGAGCCCGTCGTGAAGATATAGAGGCGGTCACTCTCCGCGGAAGGCATTGACGTTCGCGAGCGCGCCGCGAAGCACCGGAGGCGGCGCGCGAATTCTGCTTCGCGGCGCCCCTTCCCTATAAATACTGGACTCCCCCTGAGTCTCGAAGACGGACAATCCGTCCTTTTGGCTTCTCCTCTCTCGAAATCGCAAAGCACTCTTTGCCCCAGAAATCATGAGCTCCGCGAGGTACTTCTACTTCGTGAGGCGCCTTTGCTTTGTTTTGTTTTGAGCCCCTCTTCCGAGAGGGATGCCCTTCGCGAAGCTCAAGGGCATTCGCGAAGTAAGGGGATTCCCACGGGAACCCGGGCAGTCGTGGAGCAATTATGCTTCGCGAAACACCCAAACCCTGTTAGTGATTCTTATGCCAAGGCAGGAGCGCTACACATCGCGAAGCACGCTGCTTCATGGGACCCTGCTTCGCGAGGCACCTCTTCTTCGCTAGGCAGTGCTCTGCGAACATTGTTCCACTTCGCGAAGCACCTTCCACTCACACCTATGCCCCATGCTAAGGCCAAGGAACTCCACTTCGCGAAGCACACTCCTTTTCTTAGCAATTCCTCTTCCCGTGCGACCCTCCAGGCTTGCACGATGTGATTTCAAAGTCCCATGGACAATACCACTTGTAGAGTTGCTTTTCCTAATGCTTCTTCGCATAGGCACGCTAAAGGCTATTGCTTATTCACATAGCCACGCTAACGTGGACCCCTTGATGGTTCGTTCCACAACCCCCCTTGACCATGGCCTTGCTGGTACCTTCCCTTCCCCAAGGACCAGAGGGTACCGGTTATGTAAGTCCTAGGGGTGCGGAGTGAACCCCCTTCGTCCGAGCTGCAGGACGTTAAACTGCCAAGCACTACGTCCTCAACACATGACGTTAAACTGTGACCCAACCCTGGGCCTCCATCCTGGAGTAAGTCCCGGCACCATGGGCCGCCTAACACGTAAGCCCCTCTTCGCTTCTCACGGATGCATCCTTCATGACATGATCGTCATGTCCTTGTAACCTCTTGTTTCTCACACCAAGCATGACTCACGTGGGCTTAGAGTGAGCACCGACCCTGACCCCCATTCCATAGTGAACTACGAGGACTTTGATCCATGTCAAGGCATGGTACGTAGGAAGCCTCCATGAGGTTCAAGCCACATTTCTTGGTCGTTCATTCACGTCGAGTTTCGCCTTCGTCCAGCATGACGTTAAACTGCATGCCCCATCCAGCATGACGTTAAACTGCACACTTCATCCAGCATGACGTTATACTCTATGCTGCTTTTCCCACATGACATTAAACTGCACACCCATCTGAACTACGTGGTCTTTGATCCATGTCAAGGCATGGTACGTAGGAAGCCTCCCTAAGCTTCAAGCCCACCCATTATTTATTCATGTCGGGTCACACCTGCATCCAGCATGACGTTAAACTGCATTCCGGTCCGACGGCAAGCCGTTGTGACTTATCAGGGAACTACGAGGACTTTGATCCATGTCAAGGCATGGTACGTAGGAAACCTTCCCAAGGTTCAAGCCCACTACTAGTGGACCCACGGGTCTACTTTCATGTCGGTTCACCGATGAAACCCCTCTGAACTACGTGGTCTTTGATCCATGTCAAGGTATGGTACGTAGGAAGCCTACCTGAGGTTCAAGACCACCCGTCATTTATTCACGTCGGGTCACACCTGCGTCCAGCATGATGTTAAACTGCATTCCGGCTCGACGGCAAGCCATTGTGACTCACCAACCAGTGAACTACGAGGACTTTGATCCATGTCAAGGCATGGTACATAGGAAGCCTCCATGAGGTTCAAGCCACAAGCCACATTACTCGGTCATTCATTCACGTCGAGTTTTTTCCCCCGTCCATCATGACGTTAAACTACACACCCCCGTCCAGCATGACGTTAAAATGTATTCCCCCCCCCCCTCTTTGTCCTTCATGACATTAAATTGTGCACCCATTCCATAGTGAACTACGAGGACTTTGATCCATGCCAAGGCATGGTACGTAGGAAACCTTCCCGAGGTTCAAGCCCACCACAAGTGGACCAAGGTCCACATTCACTTTGGTTCGCTGACAAAGCCCCATTTGAACTACAAGGTCTTTGATCCATGTCAAGTCGTGGTACGTAGGAAGCCTCCCCGAGGTTCAAGCCCAACAATCATTGGCCCAAACCGTCTCCTTGTCGGTGTGCCAAGCCACCTTTTCCATCCCGAACTACGAGGACCTTGATCCATGCCAAGGCATGGTATGTAGGAAACCTTCCAGAGGTTCAAGCCCATCTCCCATCGGACCAAGGTCCCTCATTTACGTCGGTTCGCCGACACCCATCTCTCATCGGACCAAGGTCCACCTTCACGTCGGTTTACTGATGATGCCCATTGGACCAAGGTCCACCCTCATGCCAGTTTACCGGCACCATCCTGAACTACGCGGACTTTGATTCCCTGCCACGGGGATACGTAGGAAGCCTCTTCAAGGCTCAAGCCCAACTCCACCGTCGCCCCTGCAATGGTCCTGTTTCACTACCCTCCACTCCATTCACCCACCATCCACCCCGATCCTCGCCCGGACCATCATATCCCGGTGAGACCATGTTGGTATGCTCTTCACAGCCACCCATGGGCTGGCCCCGATATCGGCATCCCTTCAAGGGAAATCCCTCAATCCGATCTATTCTAGCTAATGCTCTGATCGGGCTGATCCGTCTCTGCTGGACGTTAAACTCGCGGCGTACCCTGTGTTAAACACGGGAAGCTAAGGAAAACCTCATATATGTGTCCATGAAATATAATTCCCCATGCTCGATGTGGGATGCCTCGGGCTTCCACGCCCTCGAGAAGCCCTGTGATCAGGGATAATAGACAGACACGCCAGGTTCCCCAGTATCCAGACATGCTACTGATGCCTCAACGTGACTACTCCCCCGACTGAAGGTTGCTTCCCTGACTGGACCCTTTGGAATGTCCTGACAGAAGCAGTGTAATTAACCGGCGTCCATGGAAATATGGCACTGGGAAGAGTTTCATGAACTACGTATTAAATCTATGAGGGAGACCTGGACTAGGTGACGAGTTTTGAGGAGGAATCTACAGAAGGAAGAACTGACATCTCATCATCCCATTTCAATCAAGGAGTAGACGTCCCTGAATAAGGAGTGAATGCCGCCCACCTTGGGAAATCGGGAACGTGGGGCAACAAGCACGGTGCGTCGTCCTCCGTGGACCGGTGCGCGCGCGCGCCCCGGCGAAAGCGTCGGAAACAGAAATGGTGAACCCGACGTGAATTTATTCTCCTCAATATGGAGATTAGTAGCGTTCGAGACACCAGTAGATTGACGTGTCACCGGATCCAGATATCTGGTGCCTGGTCCCGCCAAGCAAATAGCGGGCCTGTCGTGAAACTCCCCGGAAGTCGGGGCGGTAGAACGTGGGGCACTCCGTTCCGCAACGTGTTGGTATGGATCCTTCTTACAGACATGGATAATGGAAGGGCGCTGGGGCACTGGTTGTCAATCTTTTTCCCTTTCAGTGTTGATGAGTTGATCCCTTCGTTTCTCATAAACCAAGTTGCTGTAACAGAGACGCGATCACCGCCCGCTAGCCTACGCAGGGGCCAGAGCAACATCGCCACAGCCACACCACCTGGCGCTGCTACTGCTACGATGGCTGCCACAACACGGAATACGGGGCGCCCACTTCCCCTTTCCCCATCAGAGGTCATCCAGCGAAGGGTGATCAACAACCTCGTGCGCAGGTACGAGGAGGAAGGGGTCATCCCAACTAGGGATATGGCCTGCCTGGACCTGGAGGCATCCAGGACTCACCGTCAACACTGCCCTAATAGGCCGCGCAGGGAGCCCCTGCTCCCCACCCCAACGTTCAACCGTTTCGGGAGCCTATCCCCGGAACGCCTTGACGACTCCTCGCCTTACGCCGAAGAGGCGAGCGCCGTCCGGCTCAGCCCGCTCAGGGTCCCGACCCAAGGGCTCCAGGCGAGAGCTCCTACCCTTCCGCGTTAGCGCTGCCGTCCGACTCTACAGGAAGAGCAGGCAGGCCATGCCCCTGCACCACCTGCACCAGCCCGCCTGACCCGACGTCAGCGCCGGGCCCGGGCTGAGGACACTCGCCCAGGCATGTCGACGTCGACAGCTACAGTGGCCCGAGCCACCACCGACGTGCATCATGAATCCCCCACATACACTGAGCAGGGGCACCCCTTCACCCAACCAGGATCGAGACCCCAACCGCCCCACGGGAAGGCTGGGTTGACTCTCCAGGTTGTAGGCCCAAGTGATGATCGCCGCGAACTGACCCGCGGTGATGTCACCCCGTACGGAGGTCCTCCCCGTACCACCACTCCACAGAGCGTGGGCCTTCCCCTCTCAGAAGTTTTTCATGGAGGTATTCCTCGTGCTACCCCCATCCCGAAGGAAGACCTGCCCCGTGGCAGTGATGCCCGGCGCGGAAACCATTCCCGCGCCCACTCTACAGGGTATGGATCCCATCCTCCTGCCCCCGACCGCCGATCTGAAGGAACCGTCCATCCGGTCCTTCTTTAACGTGGGGGCATTCCCTACGTCCTCTCTGCAACCGGCGAAGGTCCTCCTCTCCCTGGAAACTCGAGGAGTGAATGTGAGCCTCGCTCCGCCCGCATCAACCATGGAGGTCCTCCCCATGCTCCTGCCAATTCCAACAGAGGCTCCGCCTACATGGGTGTTGTTCATGGAGGTCCTCTCTATGTACCCTTCGACATTTTTCCTGGTGATCCTCGCACCCCAGCTGTCTTGAGTGGGGCCCCCCTCTGCCACGGCGCCAGCGCCGCCCCGAGAATCCATGATAGGGATCAACCCTGTACCGAAGAGCCACCCCGGGGCAGGATAGCGGGTCTTCACCGCCACAAGAAGAATCCTGGGAAAGCCCAGGTGGAGATCAAACCTGCCCACTTCTCCGACTCTAAGGCAGAATGCGACTCAGCCATGTAACCTTCTCCTCGCTCCTCCGTATCAAGGACTGGGGTAGGAACCAGACGCGTTAGCCTCATTCTCCTGGAACATGAGGTCCACCGAATCCCCATATCTCTCCGCAGGTACATCCAGGAGGAAGAGATCCTGGGAATTCCGCAGGTCTCGACCACGCAGTCACCGCCATCGTCACCGGGAGTGCCCTCTACCTCTACCCGAGATCACGAAGAGCTATTTTGGGGGCCAACGGCGGTAGATCGACGACATGGCCAGTCGCCGGTAGCTGCGATTCCTATGCCGGAAGCTGTGGCTATCATCCCGTCATACCGTGACATCGTGGCCAGGTCACCTTGCTCTTCGGAGGATGGCCCGGAATTCGGCGGCCAGTCAGCTCGTTCGCTGTATTCTCCGCTACCGAGTCTACTATCCCAGAGGTCTGCCTCGGTACCGCTACTAGTCCCTCAGCCGCCCCGGGTTGATGAGTGGGGCAATACAGGGCCAGACCCTGAGTCCGAGCCCAGGAGCTTCTGGAGTATTCTTGCAGCAGATTACTTCCCGGAGAAGTTATGGCCGACGGCAGCGCTGAACTTTCGCGTACCAGAGTCCCTTACCTCTGAAGAATTGGGGTGTTTCTGTCGAACCCTATGGGCGACACACTTCCTCCTCCGTTCTGAACGGGTGGTGTACCCCAGAAGTTGAGAGCACTTCGAAGAAATCGGTGAGCAGTGCCGCCTGATCGATGAGGCCGCACTTCTTGTGCCCCAGCACCCTGAGTCGCCAGGCCGCCAGAGCGCCCTTCAGCGGAAAAGCGTCCAGAGTTTCAAAGCACTCCGCAGAATCGTCAGGGAAGCTACCCCCCATGTGCAAGTCCGTGGTTGGGGACACTATGCCGCTCTCCTCTTCGACCCTATCCGACGGCAGCCCGATTCATTATGTGACATCGAGGACATGCCCTCGGGAGGGGTCTCGGTCCACATGGCCGACATTGTGGACAAGGAAGATGAGCTTGAACTCCTTGATGGGGACTTCCCTCCCCCCCCCCCCCCCCCCCGAGGGCGTACCGCCCCTGCTGGACCCATCAGGGAGGGTTACCCGTCAGCAGAGGAACCTGCTAGGCCTCCCCGTACCCACTGAGTCGCTGGTACTCGGTCGAAATACCGACAAGGGTAAGGAGCACATCGGAACTGTCAATCACTCCGACCCATCCGCCTCTATGCAGAAAACGAACGAAGATCCCGAGAAGGTTACGTTACGCCAGCAGCTTGTCGAGTAGAAGAGGATGGTTGACGAACTCTTGGCTGAGCGCGCCGCAGATCGGTGACCCGACTACGGTAATCCCAGGTCGGGGCAGCAGGGGCAGGAACAATTCCCCCCCGGTGAGATGCCTCCGGGCAACCCTGATCATGCTACTGCCGCAGACAAGGCATAAGCTGGGACGTATGTCAAGAGGGCGTGATACGTTTCGCCAACCCCCCTGAGCGACGGGGAAATCTGAAGAACCCATCTCGGGTTCCCCCAATCGCCCCGCAGGTCATTCCGCCAGCTGATCCTCAAATGGCCAAAGCCATCTACTGTGTTGAATAACCTGGAAATGCACTTGTGGTTAGGGATCCCCGTCAAGACAGGGACCCCCACCCGAATGATCTTATTGCGGCACTCACAGCCTGCCTCGAAGCGTTGGAAACGCGGCAGGTGGCGGTCCCACCGAACGGAAAGCCGTATCCCGCGTGGGTGGATGATATGCCCGCACCTCCGGGTTTTGGGAACCCCACTTTATAACCCTTCAACGGGACAGGGGACCCGCCACAGCACTTGGCACATTTTTCTTCCAGGTGTGGCCCCATGCTGGGGACCCCAGCTCAGCATGAAGCCGCCAAGCTCCGATGCTTTGTACAGACATTGGAAGGTCCAGCATTTGTCTGGTACAGCCAGCTCCCTATCGGATCGGTGACCGGTTGGGAGGATCTCCGCTGGCAGTTCCTGTACCAGTTCAGCTCCACCATGCGGAAGATCAGCATTGCAGACCTCTTCAAGTGCAAGCAAAGGCCTGATGAGCGGGTTGTAGATTTCATCGCCCGGTGGAAGGGACTTACGTATTCCCTCGATGTGCCACTGACTCAGGAGCAATTACTGACGATGTGTGTGGGGAATTTCAAAACAGAGCTGGTACCCTCCCTGATTACCCAGAACTACTCTGTAGGGTTCAGAGATTTCTCAGATAAGGCTCAGCGCCTTGAGGAAGCCCTGCAACAGGCTAGTCAGGCGCGTTTGTTGCCCCCCATGATCCCGGCTAGGAGGACCGCCAGGGCTGAACCCACTGCAGTGGTCCAAATAGAAGCCCCGAGGTAGCTGGAGTTACTGTTGGTGGAACCACCCCCGCAACCCCGCAGAGTTCCTCCACCTCAAGCACAGGCTCCTGCCCAGCAGCGACCGCCTCAGAACCGACAGGTTCCCCCGCGCAATGCGCCATCGCCACCTAGGTGAGACAATCAGGTGCCGCCTCCTCGGCAGGCCCCTCCGGCCCCTCATCGGGGCCAGGCCTTTAGGGACCCCTATCCGGAAAGGAGGCACCAGATTTATTCATTCAATGAAAATCAGGTCCTTGGCTACTTCCGAAGCGCTCTAGAGCAAGGGATTGTGCGTCTGCCCGAGTGCAGAAGGCCGGCAGAGGCGAATCTCACCGATCACCCCAACTACTGCCCTTATCATCGGATTCTATGGCACACCCTCAAGCAATGCTATGTATTTAAAGACTACCGTCAAGACCAGGTCAATAACAACATAGTCAAGTTGGGTCTGGCACCAGCACAAGTGGCGGGTGTCTTTGCAGGATCCGAGATCGGCAGCGACAGCGAAGGCGAGTGGCAGCAGGTCCTCAGCCACGGATCCCAGAAATACAACGACTGAATGGCTCAAAAAACCATCGTCTGTGCCCATGGTATCATCTGGGTGCACCTGAAGCAATTGGAACCTTCTAAAGAAGTATTCGGTGCCTCCGCATCATCTTCACAGTCAACCTCTTCCCAAAAGGGAAAGCAGTGGCGATGCAAGAAGAAGCAACGCGCACCGCCGGTACCGTCTTCATCCCGCACTCTCGGTGACTTTATGCCCCCTAAAATGGGGATTCCTCCCAGAATCCGCCCAGCGGTGGATGAATCCTTGAGCGATAGCCAGGGGTACGCTTCGGTTAACACTGTGGAGCTGGTAAAGCCTTATATGACTCCCGACGAGGGGGAACGCCAGGCGAACCTCCCCAATGTTCCCAGTTGACGTCAACGTCAGTGGAATCGCAACCGCGCCGGTCATCGGGGTATGTCAGTGGGCACTTTTGGCCAAGCCGGGCATGCTACTGAGACTACACAGTAGGCTCAGCGCAGAGCTTAGCACGCGCAACCCCATCTAATGCCCTCGGCTCTACCTCCACCGTCGTTCGTGCTACTAGATCAGGGAGAGTTGCCTCGTTCGTATCACAGTCAGTCTTTCCCAGCTACAGGCCAGCCTCCGCTGTCCAATCCTAGTCCGGAGACTTCTATCCATGCTTCAACTAGTAGGCAGCAGGATGTACCCAGTACTAGTCGATCGCTGGTTCAACCGGCAGTACCCGCTATGCCTCAAAATGCCGAACAACCTCTTGTAAGGAGAGGCTCTCATTTGGCATGAAAGTATGATGTCCTGAAGCACCTGGTCGGCATTCCGGCGAGGCTTTCTATTCTTGAGGCCCTTTGCCTATCATCTGAAATGCGAGAGGCACTTGCCGAGGCCCTAAGGAGTCCCCTCCAGTTTGAGACGGAGGTAGCAGCTGTAGAAGCCTTCCATACCGAGATGATTGAAAACGCCGAGTGTCAAGCGGTTATCTCGTTATCCGGTGAAGATGAGGACCCTCCTATACAGGGGCACATTCGCCCGCTGTATATCACTGGCCACTTCAATGGCATGGAAGTCCCCTGCTGCCTCGTTGACACGGGTTCTGGAATCAATCTAATTCTGACTCAGACGTCGCGAAATTTGGGTCTGTCTGAAGGTGATTTAACTCCCTCTGACCTCAGAATCCAGGGGTACGACAGGACCGAGCAAACCCCAGTTGGTAAGATCCGCCTGAAGACTCATTTTGGTGGCTTAATTGCCAGCATCGAGTTCATGGTCGTCTCTCAGGACACTGCCTGCAACACATTGATGGGTAGGCCATGGCTCCATCTTCATGCAGCGGTTCCTTCGTCGTATCACTAGTGCCTCAAATACTCCCTCAACGGTCAAGTAGGTGTGCTCCAAGGAGATGTGTCCCCTTTCGCTTCTTGCAAGGCCCGCTATCTGGATGCAGGTTATTACAAAAGTAAGGATAAACAAATCCTAGTAAGTGAGGATGAACCCGCCCCGGTCACAAGTGATCCCTGGGCAAGCATGGATGACGCCTACATCCTCCCGATCCACCGGTTGGAGTCCACGACCCCCGACATGGGTCAGTGTTTTATTGTTTTTGGTATGCAAGGAAGGCATGTTCTCGTGTCCAAGCGACGGCGGAAAATCACCTCGTACTCCTACATCAACCAGGCTCAGTTCATCCCAGAACCTCCTACCCCTATACGGTACCGAAATGTCAAGCTTATGACGATGGCGGTACGCCATACGTGTCTCTTCCGCCGGGTTGGAATCCACCGACTCAGGCCAACACATCACCACTACTTTGATATTATCAAACGTGGCCCCTTAGGCCGAAGGCCAGATGGGATAGGATCGAATGCCTTCATTGATATGGTCTTAATGAACTCAATGGAAAGTGAGTTTCCTGATGTGATGACCACTGCTGCCCAAGCCTTCACCAGCTGCCCCTCGAGTTTCGATAGCCCAGCAGTATCTTCAGTCGCGGGAAGTTCCCCCGCGGGTGGGGAGGAAGACCTGGTGGATGCTCCCCCTGCCTTTGAAGAAGGCGTCTCTACCACGGTGGATGAACTGGTACAGGTGAACCTTGGTAGCGAGGCAGATCCGAGACCCACATTGATCAGTGCAGCCATGTCCCCCGAGGAGCAGCAACAGTACGTAGACTTCCTCAAACAGCACCATGATGTGTTTTCCTGGAGTTACAACGAGATGCGAGGACTAGATACCCAGGTAGTCGTTTACCGTCTGGGCCTCCCGGTGAAACACCGTGGGTTTAAGCAGCCTCCCAGGAAGATTCACCCTTCTCATGGTGCTATGGTTGAGGCCGAAGTTGACAAGATCATCAAATCCAACTTCATTAAGGAAGTCCATTACCCCAAGTGGCTTGCCAACATTGTGCCAGTCAAGAAGAATAATGGGCAGATCAGAGTCTGCATCGACTTTCGCGATCTTAATCGCCACTGCCCAAAGGATGACTTCCCACTCCCGGTGACGGAGTTATTGATTGACGCCACAGCCGGGTTCAAAGCCCTCTCTTTCATGGATGGATACTCCAGGTACAACCAGATCCGAATGGCCCCCGAAGACGAGGAGTCCACTGCCTTCAGGGCTCCCCAAGGTACCTTTTTCTACCAGGTTATGCCTTTCGGTTTGAAAAATGCAGGTGCCACTTATCATAGGGCCATGCATCGCATATTCAAACCGATCCTCAGGACATTGGTGGAATGCTACGTGGATGACCTCGTAGTCAAATCTTGTCAGCGCCTGGACCATCTCAAAAACCTCTAGAAAGTGTTTGGTTTCCTCCGTTCCCGTCACCTGAAGATGAACCCGTTGAAGTGTGCCTTCGGGGTCACCTCTGGGATGTTTCTGGGTTTTGTTGTCAGATACCGAGGTATCGAGATCGACCCGGAGAAGATCAAGGTCATCAGCCAAATGCCTCCCCCGAGCAACATTCGAGAGCTTCGAGGCCTTTAAGGCCACTTAGCCTATATACGCCGATTCATCGCAAATCTGTCGGCAAGTGTAAGCCCTTTTCCCGGCTCATGAAGAAGGGAACCGCCTATGAATGGGATGAGAAGTGTCAGACCACCTTCAAAGAAATCAAGCAGTATCTGCTCCAACCTCCGGTCTTGATGTCACCCGTCTCCGGAAAGCCGCTGGTCCTTTATGTGACCGCCCTGGAGAGATCCCTCGGTGCGCTGCTCACCCAGAAGAATAACGAGGGTACTGAGAACAGTCTCTACTATCTCAGCTGCATGCTTCTTGATACAGAGGTCAGATACTCCCCCATCGAAAAGAGATGCCTTGCACTCGTATTCGCCGTGCAGAAGTTGCGACATTACCTGCAGCACCATGAGGTGCAGTTGGTCTCCTGGGTAGACCCACTGAAGTACATCCTGAACTGCCCCATGCTGACTGGCCGATTTGCACGGTGGGCAGTGATTCTCCAGCAGTTTGATATCAGGTCCGTGAATCAGAAGGCCATTAAGGGACAGGCGTTGGAAGACTTTTTAGCTGCCCATCCACCCTCCGTGTATCAATCCCTGGACCTAGATTTTTCTGATGAGACGATCCTCTCAGTCAATCATGTTGTCCCGTGTTGGAAAATGCATTTCGACGGCGCCTCCCAGAGCCCCACCGGTAGGAGGCTCAACGATACCAAGATGAACAGAGTGGGCCTGGGTATTGTCTTCATTACCCCAGCGCAGGCCGTCCTGCCATACTCGTTCCTATTTTCAGAAGGTTGTAAGAACAACGAGGCAGAGTACCAGGCTCTCATTACCGGCCTCGAGTTGGCCCTTGAGATCCATGTGCCCCATCTACATGTAAAGGGAGATTCCGAGCTGGTAATAAAACAGGTTAATGGTGACTACGTCGTCAGGAAGCCGGAGCTTGCACCATTGCTGGAGTACACCCTCCGCCTAATGGCCGTTCTCTTCTCGACCAGAGGTTACTCTTGTCCCACGGTCACAGAACATCCAAGAAGACGCCTTGGCTGGCTTGGCCGCATCACTCGCAGAACCCGAGCAAGATGATTTGATCATACGTGTGGCACACCGGAGAGTCATTGCTCCCGTCACCCAAGAGGACAATAATGGCCTGCGGGTAGGTTATCTCACCGTCAGACCCTCTACGTCAGGGGTCCCAGGTTCATCAGACATAGTGGTTGAAGCCACTCTTGACTGGAGGGAACCTTTTGTCGAGTATCTCCAAAATGGTCGCCTCCCGGACGACCGGTCCGAGCATGAGCGAATCTGATGTCGCGCGCTACAATTTACCCTTCAGAGCGGCCCCAGTCTTGAACAGATCCTTTATAAGAGGAGTTTCGATGGTGTCCTCCTCCATTGCATCCAAGGAGTATAGATACCTCAAGTTATGCAAGAGGTTCATGCCGGTTCTAGTGGCGCCCATCAAGCTGGGCCGAAGCTGTCCCATCAAATCCGAAGGTTGGGGTACTTCTGGTCCTCTATGATCCACGATTGTATTGGATATGCCAAGAGATGCCATGCGTGCCAAGTTCACGCCAACTTCCTGCATCGGCCGCTGGAGCCCCTCCACCCCACCAAGTACTCTTAGCCATTTGCAATATGGGGACTTGATGTAGTGGGACCGTATCCACTGGCAACATCCCGCCAGTGTAGGTTCATCCTGACTGCTATAGATTTCTTCTCCAAGTGGGCAGAGGCAGTTCTTCTCAAAGAGGTCAAGGCCCGTTCCATCGTTGACTTTGTGAGCTCCAACATTATCCACCGGTTTGGGGTCCCTCACGCCGTCCTCACCGATAACGGCACCAACTTCTGAGCGGCTGAACTGAAGAAATTGTACGCCAAGTACAATATCCGGTCGAACCATACCTCCCGCTACCACGGACAGGAAAATGGATAGATCGAGGCATTTAACAAAACCCTCTTTAACATTTTGCAGAAGATGGTTGGTCAGAACAAGAAAAGTTGGCCAGAAAAGCTCCCCAACGCCCTCTGGGCTTACCGGACGGCGACTCACAACTCTACCCAGGTGACCCCATATTTCCTGGTGTATGGAGCTGAGGTCGTCCTACCCATTGAGATCCAGCTTCCATCATTACGCACTGCAGTTTATGATCACCAGACATCAGATGAGGTAGCCGAGATCTGTCTAGCTGAATTGGAAGCACTGGACGAGAACCGGCTTCATGCCCTGCACAATCTGGAAAGGCATCAGGATAAGATAGCGAGGGCCTTCAACAAGAAGGTTCATCTCCTCTCTTTTCTACAGGGCGACCTGGTACTGGCCCTTCGAGCGCCAATGATTCCCGGTAGGAAACCGCCCAAATTAGAACCCAAATGGGAAGGGCCTTATATCATCCATAAGGTTTACCCCAATGGAGCATACTCCTTGGTGACCACGGATGGAGAGCGTATGACCCCTCCAACCAATGCCAAGTTCCTTAAGAGATACTTTGCCTAGGGCAAAAGGGTCCTGCATGACCCTAAACTGCAAGGTGGTCCTGCACGACCATAAACTGCATCTTCGTCCTACAAGACGATAAACTGTGAAAGGGTCCTGCATGACCTTAAACTGCACATTATGGTCCCGCACGACCTTAAACTGCGTCTGTGTCCTATAAGACGATAAACTGTGAAACGGTCCCGCATGACCTTAAACTGCACATTATGGTCCAACATGACCCTAAACTGTAAAGTCCTGCACGACCTTAAACTGCATTTTTGTCCTGCAAGACAATAAACTACAAAATAGTCCGAGCTCTACGACTTTAAACTAAGATCTCCCTCGTCCTCATTGCAAGACGTTAAACTGCAAGTCATTCAGGCCTTCCTGACCGAGGCTCAGCCTCAGGCCCCTTGGCCTCCTTGGGCCCATGGCCCCCCGTCCTCATTGCAAGATGTTAAACTGTAATCCGGTCAGGTCTTCTTGACCGAGGCTCAGCCTCAGGCCCCTTGGCCTCCTCGGGCCCCTGGCCCCTCGTCTTCACCGCGAGACGTTAAACAGCAAGCTGGTTTTCCCCGACTTACCCTCTTGTGGGATTATACGGTATGGTATGGGATTATTTCCTCATTCACGTTGGATTACTCACCGTACTGTACATATCCCCAAATGAGATGCTCCTCGTCCCGCATGACGTTAAACTGCACTTCAAGAACTACGTGTGGCTTGATTCCCATTTCAATGGGATACGCAGGAACAATAAGATGCCTCGTCTTGAGACCATCCCCAAGCTTTTCTCTTCCACCATTCCCCCTGGTAATAGTTTCCTCGGAGGCTCCTTTTGTAGCAGGGAGTAGGCTTTCTTAGCCACGCTCATACAACCCCGCTCACACAAGGATTTTAAGGGTCACACCATGTGCCCACTCCCGTTGTTCTATCCTCCCACGTCCTCACCATATGATGTTAAACTACATGGCCTTCAAGAACTACGTATGGATTGATTCTCATCCTTATGAGATACGTAGGAACGCCCAGGCATTTCGTCCGTTGGACCAGCCCAAAAGACAAAATCTCCCCCTCAGGTCAAGATATGGTAGGGTGCATACTTTTTCCCCAACTCACATCGAGCAATCCTCGACTCGGCTGCACATCCCCCCTGGAGATGTTTGCCTCTTTCGTGGATGGATACAGTTATGCTTCACCCACACCTTGATTGGGATTCCATCATCTTTCACACCCATAGGGACTCCCAAGAACGACCTGGATACAACGTCCAAGGGCTCTCCTACCGTTATGGGCCAACGCCCCCGAGGGTTTTCAAGCAACAAGCCGATACAAGTCCCGCGTTATGAATTTGGTCAGCAGTCGACGCTCATTTGTTGCTCCCATATCAGGTTACCATAGGAACGCTGTGTTTCGAACATGGTCAACAGTGTCCTGGATCTTCAGGTCCACCCCGAGATGTCCCAGACATCAAGTGTACTGATTCGTCCTGCCCCATCCCGAGGTGACAAACTTCCCCTCGGGCGGTGCTAGCGATCGGGCCCACGGCCCTGATTCCCCATAGGGGTGTACGGTGTGGTATAGGACTATTTCCTCATTCACGTCGGGATCATGTACCACGTCGTACGCTCTCCCTTACAAGGCCCAGCCTCAGGCCCCTTGGCCTCCTTGGGCCCATGGCCCCCCGTCCTCATGTAAGACGCTAAACTGCAGACCTGTCAGGCCTTCCTGACTGATGCCTGACCATAGGCCCCTTGGCCTTCTCAGGCTCCTCCGCCCAATCTTTCACCCGGGGTGTACGGTGTGGTGTAGGACTACGTCTCCATTCATGCCGGGATCATGTACCACGCCGTACGCCCTCCCTTATGAGGCCCAGCCTTTGGCCCCTTGGCCTCCACGGGTCCCCGACCCCCGTCCTCATTACGAGACATTAAACTACAAGCAGGTCAGGCCTTCCTGACCAGTGCCTAACCATCAGGCCCCTTGGACTTTCCGGGCCACGGCCCATGTCCTCTCTTATAGGATTGTATGGTGTGGTGTAGGACTACGTCCTCATTCACGTCGGCTTCTTCGCCATAATGTACACCTCCCTTGTTTAGGGGTATATTACTCCCCTTCTCGTCCCGTATAACGTTAAACTACATTTGGAGAACTACGTGTGGCTTGATTCCCATCCTCATGGGATACGTAGGACCACCTGAATGTCTAGGATTCGGGTCCAGCCCCATCTCTTGGGAATCTTCATCCCATCTTGGCCCCTTGTCCTATCCTTCCTTCGTGAGGGGATTATATGTTGTGGTGTGGGACTATGTCCTCATGCACGATGATCTCGTAATGACTACGCCATGTAACTCTCCCTCCTGAGCTGTTTCGTCAATCCCTTTTCGGCAGTTCACCGATGTGCCTAAGAGTACTCTGGTTTATTACCTGGAATGCAAAGATTTACTCGGACACATCCGCACCCGCTTTCCAGGCATTGTGTATCCCTGCATCAGGGATTTCATCATCTTTCACACCCGGAGGGACCCCCAAGAACGGCCTGGATACTACGCCCAAGGGCTCTCCTACCGTTACGGGCCAAAGCCCCTAAGGGTTTTGGACAAGAAATCGATAAAATCCTGCATTGTGAATATGGTCAGTGGTCGATGCTCGTTTGTTGTTCCCACCTTAGGCTAATGCGATATGGATGCTGTGTCTCCACCATGGTTAACTGTTTTCCTCTCTCACCACGCCAAACCATTAGGCCCAAAATGTTGGGCGCACAATTCACACCCTTCATCACTTCACCGTTTCCAAGTGGAGTCTCGGAACTTTTGGAACTCTTCCTCCGTACACGTTTGCGCGTTGGGGGAACAAGCTGTGTCGAAGGTGTCCTTCGGGGCTCTCTACCAACTCCTGTTTGACTCGCCCCAGTATTTTGATGAGGATACCCACCTTGTTTCCCACACCGAGTTTTACTCACGTGGGCTTAGGAATCTGGTTGACATCTATGCTTACTCGGGAAGTAGTCACCATTCATGGTCCGAGCTCTAAGACCATAAACTAAGATTCTCATATGGAACTACGTTCAGCTTGATTCCTATCTCAATAGGATATGTAGGAATGCCCAGACCCCTTGTCTTTCAGTCCAGCTTGAATTCAGAAAATTCACCTCTCTGGTCCTGCCTTCAGGACCCCAATTACGGGACTGCGTGGCATAGTGCGGGATTATGTTTTCATTCACGTTGGGTTTGCAATGGCTGCACCACACACACCCCCATTCTGAGGTTTAGCTCTCATATTCCTTGTCCAGCATGACATTAAAAGTCACCCTTCAGAACTACATATGGCTTGATGCTCATCCTTATGAGATACGTAGGAGCGCCCGGGAAATTCCCCGCGAGCCCAGCCTAACCTTCGTGTTCGGTCCCTCGACTCGAGAATTTCCCCAAAGAATGCATGGTAAATAGGGCTTAGGTCCTCGTTCATGTCAGGTTTTGTAACCACCTTTCCATGTATCCCCTGTTCCCCTTACCCATCCATGGTCCGAATTCTATGACCCTAAACTAAGATCTCCCTATGGGAAAGGAATCTTCTCCCCCTATCTAATACGTCTCATTGTCGTATTTAGATGTGTTTCGACAAAGAGCCTGAAGTGTGGGATTTTCGTAGGGACATTCCCCTCATCCCATGACCAAGCTTCGTGAGCTCGCTATTTGGATCCTCATCCTCTTCCACGTCCAAAAGGACCCTCGGACGACATGGATACTAGGCTTAAGGGCTCTCCATGAATGCTGGACCTAAGGGCCCTCCAATCGTTTCGGGCCAACGTCCCTACGGATATTTGACAGCATTTGTGACATGGTCCCATGTTTCGAACATGGTCAACGGTCAACCCTCATTTGTTTGTCCCCATTCTAGGCTAACACGACAGGATGTTGTGTTGAGAACATGGTCAGCAGTTATCCTCCATCATCACACTGCCATCATCGTGATCTGAATCTCGAGCACCATGATTCACACATTTCCACTTCCTCATGTTCAAGTGGAATTTCATCATACTCGGCTCTTTCTCTTCGCGCATCCAGGTGTGCTAAATGATCATGTTAGTGTCATTGGGTCAGTATTCACCGAGCATCCCTTTGCCCTAACCTGCCCCTTTCTGTGTCGGGAAATTCCCACCATTACTTCTTGTTTCCCACACCGAGCATGACTCACGTGGGCTTAGTAGTCTTGGAAGGATGTGTACCAACACAGCCAGGCTCCTCATCATCCCGCAAGACGTTAAACTGCGCTTTTAGAACTACGTATGGCTTGATTCTCATCCTCATGGGGTACGTAGGAACACCCGACCACTCTGCTTCGGGCCCATCCCGATCCTCACTCTTGGTCCCTCGACCTGAAGAGTTTCCTCCGGGGGTATTTGGTATGATTTGGACTCCAAGTCCTCATCCATGTCGGTTTCATATCTACCGCACCACACAGTCCCTGGGATCTTCCCTTTTATTCCACGTCCTATCGTATGAAGTTAAACTACAGGGGTCCATGTGTCCTCAATTCATGACACTAAACTGCGGTTCTACCCTAAGCAAGTTCAGGATGCCCCAAGATCCCATTGGGAGGTGACAGATCCCCTCGCCAGAGAGGCCCTGTCTGGAAGAAAGAATGATCCATGATCAAACCAATGCGCCCATATGGTGTACTCCCACCACGGTGGTGTAACTACCTATGTGTTGGATTCTGTTCGGACAAACTGTCACTCCATATTCCACGCTTTACGTGCCCCTTATTCAGACCCTCGTCCTCTTTCATGTCTCACGGGACCCCCTAACGGCCTGGTCTCATGTCGCATCAGCTCACCTACCATCCTGGGCCAACGTTCTGGGAGACGGGTCATGTCTGGAAGGACCCCCTAACAGTATAGATGTCGACCTATGGTCCGCCCACTGTCCTGGGACAACGTCCCGAAGGATTGATCGACAACATTTGTGACATGGTCCCATGTTTCGAACATGGTCAACGGTCGACCCTCAACTGTTGTCCCCATTACAAGCTAACGCAGTAAGGATACCACTTCTCCTTCAAGGTTAAAGTTTGTCCCTTATTGTCACTCTATCCCCACAGTGTTCCGAATCCTGGGTATCGTGATTCATGCTTCCCATTTTCATCTGTTTGGACTGATTTCAGCGCCCCTAGCATTGCCCTGTTTGTGTGTAAGAGCACGCTGAAGAAACGGTAATTCGGCTACCCTGGAAGTTCCTTCTTCGATCAAACCAACTATCTCCTGTTTCTCACATCGGGCTCGACCCACGTGGGCTTGGGGAATTGTCGCCGAAGGTCCCGCAAACATTGTAGGGATGTAACAAGGCGATTCAAACAGAGGAAATCGTGCGCGCTATGGAATTCAAAACAAAGAAAGAAAGAAATTGAAGCACGAAAGTACCAATAAAAGGTTTTTGGGGTTTGTTACAATACCCGGGGGTTGACTCCCCCCATGGACGGGTTGACCCCATCAAATGAGCGTTGCAGCTCCACCACCCGTTGGCATGTGGGATCCAAAGCTTGCTGCCGCTGACTCAGCTCCCGCTCCTCCTCAGCAGCAGCGGGGCGTAATTCATCAGCCTTGGCCCTGGCCCTCACTACCTCAGCCTGAACGGCAGCCATCTTTATAGAGGTTTGCCCCATATGCTCTTCTGCCTCTGCCAGCTGGGCCTTCAGCCTCCTGGAGCTTCTTAATGCTAGTAGCCTTCCTCCGCTGCCAGACCACGCTGAGCCCACGATCATGATCCCGGATCTTCTCATCCATAAGATCTCGGATGAGTGTGTGAGGGTGTTGGGAATCCACTCCCCCAGCACACAGTTCACGCAACCGCGAGTGGAGTCTATCCATTTCAGCCAGCCATTGTGCTTGGGGAGTGTCCTTGATAAAGCGCGTGATCAGCTTCCACGACCGGCGATGGACTATGATGCTGTCTTCCTCGTCGGAGGTTGTTTCGTCCCAGTCTGCACAATTGACAGGCTCGTATGCAGGATACGCCTGCAGAAATTCCTCAGCGGGATCTGCATCTCGCGTTGAATTCGGTGCGACATCTGGTGCCGGAATAGGCGCGACAGGTGTAGGGTCGGCCGACCGATCCTCTTCATCACAGTCCACCACGATGACCTCAGGCACAACCCTACTGCTGGTCCCGCCAGTGATGATGCGCGTCGTAGCCGGAGAATATGGGGGGACTATCGTCACCATCACCGGCATGCCCCTAGAAGGGACGCCACCAGACATCTTAACCAGTCTTGCTGCAGCGACCCACGCCAGTCGGAGAACTGTACGACAGAGAGGGACATAAATGTTAGTTGGCAGACATAGACTACATATGACGACAAGGGAACCGGTGAAGGGGACATACGGAGATCGACCTCCTGGCGCTGCTCTTGAACCGGTACTGACAGGACCCTGAGGCGAGGCCCTCCGTATACTGTTTGAAGGTCTGGAGATTTAGGAGGAGCCACCTCAGGTTCTCTGGTCCCACCAGACGCGGAAATGGACGCAGCCGTAGGCGCGAGTTCTGAAGGTCCCGCATCATCACCCGCCAAGGGGCGAGAACGAGGCCTGCGAACAAGTTCCTCCTGCATGGCTCAAAAATTGGTGAGAAGTCCATAGGGACCCAAGAAAAGATCGTAAGGAAAGAAATACTGAATGCTACCTCGAGAGCCTCCACGAAATCGTCGGAATCTGAGCCCTGATCTCCGACTTCGCCCTCCTCCAACGGGCTTCCTCCTCCATCCTCATCCTCCCGAGAGGAGTCCTCTGATTCTTCCGGCAGGGGAAAGTGCTCCCTTAGATCGGCAGCCAATATCTGTGGGGGGAATGTTTGATTCAACTGTACCCTCACTCGGTCTGTCATTGGGCGAGGGACACCGCTGGAGTGGACGTAATCCTCCAGATCGTCCAAATATTGTTCTGCCTCCGCCGGAGATTCCATGAATCCCGCCCAAACTGGGTCTATGCCCGGTAATTCCATCCCGAGGCGGTTCAGGTGGGCCCATATCTCAGGTGGGATGAGGAATTGCTGGTTGACATCCCAAATGTCCCAGGCTTCCAGGAAGACAGCATCCTCTACCACGTCAATATGACGCAGGCGCTTCCCCGGAGCCTGAGTGGATATCCTACGAAATCCCCTCGGTGGCCACCCCTCCAGATGGCCCTGCTCTTCCGGAATCACCGGATCCACCGCTGCTGCCATACCCTCGGCCGGTGCGGGTCTCGTAGCCATGGAATCCCCGCTACTGCGAGCAGCCCTAGCTGCCCTCCGACCCCGACCTCGAGATCGAGGAGGCCCACCGTCACCGACCCGAATAGTTGGTTGCTTCAACATCTCCCCTGGGTAAGCAGCCTCCCAACTGATGGCATACTCCCTCACCAATCCAAAAGCGGTGGTGGATGGAGGCAATGAAATCCGCATCTTTCCATCTTCCCGTGTGAACATGAGCCACATCTGCCTCATCACACACGGGTGCTCCTCGTGATGCACCTCCCAGTAGACCTTCGGGTTCAGCCGCTGGAGGCACCGGAACTGCCTCGCGAACCGATGCGGGGTGTACGGTTTGCAGATTGGCTCACGATCTATCCGTGCCACCAAAACTCCACCTCGAAAGGCCAGGAGGTAAGCCCGATGTTCTTCCGTTCCCCGCCCGTCATCCGTAAGTATCCCTGTCGGCAATGGGAAGGGGTGAAAATTAAACTCATCCTCCCTCCACACCCGATTCAGCACCATCGGCATAGCTAGTTTGAACGGGAAGCTCCCGACCGCATTCATAATGGAGGGGCGAAAGTTTGATCCCGGCGGCGAAATGGGGTTTGTATACTCGTAAATCCCCCTGATATGCACTGCGATCCACCCATACAGGAGGTGGAAGGGCCCGCATATCCTTGGCGGCTTCTTGACCTCGCTAATGTGCCGCAACATTCTGTACAGTTTGGTGAGCATTGGAATCCCCAGATTGATCCGCTTCCCCATGGCCAACATCGACGCCATGATAAACGAGTTGGGCCACACCCCCATGCTTATATCCCTCACCGGTAGGATCCAACCACAGATGAGAGCCGCGATGAATGCCTCCAGTCTGACTATTGGCTGTTGTTCAGTGCTGACACTGAAACCCCAAGTCTTCCATTGGCTGTCCTCCAAGACCCGCCAATACGAGTGCCCCTTGCCCCGTTGGGCCGCCCTTGGACAAGTTCGAGGCCTCAGAGGGAACTCTCGATTCTCTGGGAAATTCAGGAAGCATTTGAAACATCTCCTAAAGTGGACATCCCTCACTGCCTCCTTGTCCTCTCCAAGGACAAGTGCCATCAGCGCTGACGCCAGTCGCGGCATTTGCTCCGTATCCTCCCACGCACTGATGATGAGGAGGAACTCGTCATACATGGCCCCCATGATCGGGACCCCAGAAATATGGTGGACATCCCATCGGCCGATACCCACCTCCTCATGATGCAGGTGAAAGGTATTGGTCCTAGATGACCATCTGCTCAGCAGTTCTGGCATCAGTTGCTTTGGTTGGTAAATGTGGAATTGGGAGGCTCATGCTGCCTCATACAACCCCACTCTCCTCAGCTCGGCCCCGAACTCCGCGCATGAGGCACCTACCCAGTAGGCCCAGGCCCAGTCATCAGTAAAATTGCCGCTCTGGCGCAGGTCCCACTCATCGGACCATCCCTTCTTTGGATCTTGCAAAGCCGCCTTCAACATGGTATGGTAGAGATGAGGGGACGCCTCCGGTTGCAGTGGCCTCCCATCAATATCATTCACATGGTTGTAGAGACAGTCAGCAGTGATGGGTGTGAAGTCCTCCCGCGCATGACCATCAGCCGCCCTGAACCATTGGTGTTGGCATGGTGTGCTCCTAAACCAGCAAGCTGGTTCATCCCTACTCGCCTCAGGGATGAAGATGCCGTCCCTCAGCCTGAAGCCGTACAATGGTAGTTTCTTGCACTGTGGATAATCCTTCTGACCTTCCGATAACAGATCTGTCAAAGAAGTGTGTTCCGAGTGGCTTCGGACCATCTCCCCCAGGCCTGGACAGTTGGCCATCTCATCCCGACGAGGAGCATCTGCAAGCACCCCGAACACAGCCTCTTGACGAGCCATTTCGATTCCGGCTCTCAGAAAAGAATTTTTTCAGCTGGATCGCGAAGCTCGGCCACGAAGCTGAATCGCGAAGATGGATCACGAAGATCGGTCGCGAGACCATGCTGCAAAGTCTGGCCAAGGCCAACAAGAAGTTCGCTTGGCGCGGACGCGGAGTCGGAGACCCGCGGTTCGCCGCGAAGCTCAATTCGTAGAGGGCTGTCGCGGAGTATGCAGAGCTTCGTGAAGTCGAGATCACAAAAGGAAAAGGAAGTCACGTGAAGACAAAAGAGGTTGACCCCCCTATTTATAAGCGGCGACCCCGGAGCATCGCGGCGCGCCTCCCCCACGCGGAGCATTGCGGCGCGTCCAGATCCGTGGCCCCGGTCAGCATCGCGGGCCCCCTTCGCGGAGCGGTATCGCGAACCACCGACAATTTTGGAGATTTTCCCTCAGACTTCGACCCTTCTCTCTCCGCAGCTCCAAGTCTGAGTGGGGGCATTTTTTTTCACCAAAATATGGCCCGAAAGAAAGAAGAAAAAAAGAAGGCTGGCGCGCAGCCTCGCAAAGCACCAACGCGCAGAACCAACGCGAAGCGGCCCCGAACATCGCGGACCCGCAAATCCCCAGAGGCGATAATGCTCCGCGAAGGCGTTTGATGTTCACAAGCCCGCCGCGAAGCTCCAGAGGCGGTAATGCTCCGCGAAGGCGTTTGACGTTCGCGAGCCCGTCGCGAAGCTCCAGAGGCAGTAAGGCTCCGCGAAGGCGTTTCACGTTCGCGAGCCCTCCGCGAAACTCCAGAGGCGGTAATGCTCCGCGAATGCGTTTGAAGTTCGCGAGCCCGCTGCGAAGATCCAGAGGCGGTCACTCTCCACGGAAGGTGTTGACATTCGCGAGCGCGCCGCGAAGCACCGAAGGCGGCGCGCGAGTTATGGTTCGCGGCGCCCCTTCCCTATAAATACTAGACTCCCCCTGAGTCCCGAAGACGGACAATCCGACCTTTCGTCTTCTCCTCTCTCGAATCGCGAAGCACTCTTTGCCCCATGAATCATGAGCTCTACGAGGTACTTCTACTTCGTGAGGCGCCTTTGCTTTGTCTCGTTTTGAGCCCCTCTTCCGAGAGGGATGCCCTTCGCGAAGCTCAAGGGAATTCGCGAAGGAAGGGGATTCCCACAGGAACCCGGGCAGCCGCGGAGCACTTATGCTTCGCGAAACACCCAAACCCTGTTAGTGATTCCTATTCCAAGGCAGGAGCGCTACACATCGCGAAGCATGCTGCTTCACGGGACCCTGCTTCGTGAGGCACCTCTTCTTCGCGAGGCAGTGCTCCGCGAACACTGTTCCACTTCACGAAGCACCTTCCACTCACACCTATCCCCCATGCTAAGGCCAAGTCACTCCACTTCGTGAAGAACACTCCTTTTCTTAGCAATTCCTCTTCCCGTGCGACCCTCCAGGCTTGCACGATGTGATTTCAAAGTCCCATGGACAATACCACTTGTAGCATTGCTTCGCCTAATGCTTCTTCGCATAGGCACGCTAATGGATATTGCTTCTTCGCATAGCCATGCTAATGTGGACCCCTTGATGGTTTGTTCCACAACCCCCCTTGACCATGGCCTTGCTGGTACCTTCCCTTACCCAAGGACCAGAGGGTACCGGTTATGTAAGTCCTAGGGGTGCGGAGTGAACCCCATTCGTCTGAGCTGCAGGATGTTAAACTGCCAAGCACTACATCCTCAACACATGACGTTAAACTGTGACCCAACCCTGGGCCTCCATCATGGAGTAAGTCCCGGCACCATGGGCCGCCTAATGCGTAATCCCCTCTTCGCTTCTCACGGACGCATCCTTCGCGACGTGATCGTCAGGTCCTTGCAACCTCTTGTTTCTCACACCGAGCATGACTCACGTGGGCTTAGAGTGAGCACCGACCCTAACCCCCATTCCACAGTGAACTACGAGGACTTTGATCAATGTCAAGGCATGGTACGTAGGAAGCCTCCATGAGGTTCAAGCCACATTGCTCAGTCATTCATTCACGTCGAGTTTCTCCTTCGTCCAGCATGATGTTAAACTGCATGCCCCGTCCAGCATGACGTTAAACTGCACACTTCGTCCAGCGTGATGTTAAACTCTATGCCCCTTGTCCCGCATGACATTAAACTACACACCCATCTGAACTACGTGGTCTTTGATCCATGTCAAGGCATGGTACGTAGGAAGCCTCCCTGAGGTTCAAGCCCACCCGTCATTTATTCACGTCGGGTCACACCTGCGTCCAGCATGATGTTAAACTGTATTCCGGTCCGACGGCAAGCCGTTGTGACTCATCAGCGAACTACGAGGACTTTGATCCATGTCAAGGCATGGTACGTAGGAAACCTTCCCAAGGTTCAAGCCCACCACTAGTGGACCCACGGGTCTACTTTCACGTCGGTTCACCGATGAAACCCCTCTGAACTACGTGGTCTTTGATCCATGTCAAGGCATGGTACGTAGGAAGCCTCCCTGAGGTTCCAGCCCACCCATCATTTATTCATGTCGGGTCACACCTACGTCCAGCATGACGTTAAACTGCATTCCGGCCTGATGGCAAGCCATTGTGACTCACCAACCAGTGAACTACGAGGACTTTGATCCATGTCAAAGCATGGTACGTAGGAAGCCTCTATGAGGTTCAAGCCACAAGCCACATTACTCGGTCATTCATTCACGTCGAGTTTCGCCCCCCGTCCAGCATGACGTTAAACTACACACCCCCGTCCAGCATGACGTTAAAATGTATTCCCCCCCTTTGTCCTGCATGACATTAAACTGCACACCCATTCCATAGTGAACTACGAGGACTTTGATCCATGCCAAGGCATGGTACGTAGGAAACCTTCCCGAGGTTCAAGCCCACCACAAGTGGACTAAGGTCCACATTCACGTCGGTTCGCCAACAAATCCCCATTTGAACTACGAGGTCTTTGATCCATGTCAAGGCGTGGTACGTAGGAAGCCTCCCTAAGGTTCAAGCCCAACAATCATTGGCCCAAACCGTCTCCTTGTCGGTGTGCCAAGCCACCTTTTCCATCCCTAACTACGAGGACATTGATCCATGCCAAGGCATGGTACGTAGGAAACCTTCCAGAGGTTCAAGCCCATCTCCCATCGGACCAAGGTCCCTCATTTACGTCGGTTCGCCGACACCCATCTCTCATCGGACCAAGGTCCACCTTCACTTCGGTTCACTGATGATGCCCATCGGACCAAGGTCCACCCTCATGCTGGTTTACCGGCACCATCTCGAACTACGCGGACTTTGATTCCCTGCCACGGGGATACTTAGGAAGCCTCTTCAAGGCTCAAGCCCAACTCCACTATCGCCCCTACAATGGTCCCGTTTCACTCCCCTCCACTCCATTCACCCACCATCCACCCTGATCCTCTCCCGGACTATCATATCCCGGTGAGACCATGTCGGTACACTCTTCACAGCCGCCCATGGGCTGGCCCCGATATCGGCATCCCTTTAAGGGAAATCCCTCAATCCAATCTATTCTAGCTAATGCTCTGATCGGGCTGATCCGTCTCCGCTGGACGTTAAACTCGCGGCGTACCCTGTGTTAAACACGGGAAGCTGAGGAAAACCTCATATATGTGTCCATAACATATAATTACTCGCGCTCGATGTGGGATGCCTCGGGATTCCACGCCCTTGAAAAGCCCTGTGATCAGGGATAATAGACAGACACGCCAGGTTCCCCAGCATCCAGACACGCTACTGATGCCTCAACGTGACTACTCCCCCGACTGAAGGTTGCTGCCCTGACTGGACCCTTTGGAATGTCCTGATAGAAGCAGTGTAATTAACCGGCATCCATGGAAACATGGCACTGGTAAGAGTCTCACAAACTACGTATGAAATCTATGAGGGAGACCAGGACTAGGTGATGAGTTCTGAGGAGGAATCTACAGAAGGAAGAACCGACATCCCATCATCCTGTTTCGATCAAGGAGCAAACGTCCCTGAATAAGGAGCGAATTCTGCCCGCCTTTGGAAAGCGGGAACGTGGGGCAACAAGCGCGGCACGTTGTCCTCCGCGGACAGGTGTGCGCGCGTGCCCCGGTGAAAGCGTCGAAAACAGGGAGCTAAAGTGGCAGTTGTAGAAGATCTAGTCTGTGGCTGATCAAGAATCACTGGCCTGATCTAATTAATAGCTTGGCTAACTGAAATGGCAGTTGAGGCTAAAGCAGGCAGTCCAGGTCTGAGAGGGGAAGCATCTGGAGAAACTATTGTGGTACTCTAGACATGAAGGTAAGGATTCAAAAGATTGATTAAGTCTGTAATAATTTCTCCTCCATACTGCATTGCCTTTTCAAAATCACCTTTATTTTCCATGAACTTGTCCGACAATCTTGTAAACTCAGTGAGTTTCTGAACTTGAGCTTTGAAAGACTGAGTCACAGGAGGTATTCTCAGATTCTCTACAAGATATTTAAAGTGATTGGACATGTCATTTTTGGAGAAAATCCGGTTGAGATAGAAATATATTTTCTTAGTGATCTCCTGCTGGGCATCATTGGAAATCATGGAATTAATTTGAACCAAGTCAAGTGCTCTATAACTGTTCTTAAAAACATCAGGTAAAGAAGCCATATCAAAGCCACTTAAGGCATTTTTAATCTCTTCCTTGACTATGGATCTGAGCATGGTACTGTCCAAGGAAGCAGTGGAGGTCTGACCAAAGGCATTAGAAGCCCTAATAGCAGTGGTCAAAGATTTAAGCTGATTCAAAACCTTCTAAACACAACCATTGTATTCATCTGTATGTTTTTTTAGGTTTTCCACAATCTCTCTCATGTGATCTAACATTTTTGTGTGAATTTTTCCAATATTTTCATCAAAAGATAACAGGTAGGGATGAATTTGGAACACAATATCTCGAGAAATGTTAGAAACAGTTGTTTCAGGAGAAGCAGCAATAGGTGCCAGCTCTGATCTAGAAAGCAGCTATTTCTGAAGGTTTTCAACCATACCTTTCAGGGATGCAACATCAGCACTAAGAAACTTTTTTTCATCTCTGTCTTCCTGAATTTCATGAATCATCTTAGGTTGAATGTGCAGAATAATGTTTTACAATAGCAGTGATGCATCATCCTGGCTTAGTTGTGTCACAAGACAAGGTTGGGAGGACATAATTTTCTCAACTCCAGCTAAGATAGAATCTCCTAACACTTTCATATCATCCTTTCTGATAGAATATTGTTGATCAGGTAAAGGTGCAAGAGCATGAAGTGGTACATGGGTAGGTTCAGGGTCTGGTTGAGGTTCAGGTTCAGGTTCAAATTCAGATTCAGATTCAGATTTAGTTTGAGGTTGAGGTTTAGGGTGAGTGACTGACTTCAATTGAAACAAAGAAGAGAGATCAATTCCAGTTGCAGTCACTTGTTGAGATTCACTCACATCATAGAAGCTAGGGAATTCATACCAAGTGTATATAGAGTATGACTCAGTTGGTTGAGATGCTTCAACAGACCCACCTTCACTAGTCTCAGCTTCATTAGACTCAAGATTTTGAGGTTCCTTCGACTCAAAATATGCTTCCATTTCTGGACATTGAGGCTCGGGTATTTGGTCTATATCCACAGGATCAACTCTAATTTCCTCAGCCGTTTCTTGCCTAGCCAATTGAAAGGCTATTTCCATCCTCTCTTCAGCAGAGGGTATTATTTCAGGAGGAGATTGTTCCTATGGATGGTCTTCCAAAAAAGCTTCTTAGATAATATGAAGTTCTATTTGATTTGCTTCTTGGATAGTAGGAAGTTATCTTAGATTTTCGTCTTCCATTGCAAGGAGTTTTTATTCTACAGCCTCTGTCATGGATTACTGCTCAGATTCTGGGACAGTTAAGTCTCTTGTAGCCTCAGGTTGGGTTTCTAAATTAACAACATTGCTTGGAGTTGGAGGTTCTTTGTCAAGAACAGGATCACCAGTCCTTTCTTTTTCAACAATAGCTTCTTCTCTATGTGGCATTTCAGTAGGATTAACGGTAGGGACATCAGTCCTTTCTTTCTCAACAGGAGATGTTTCCTTATGAGGTACTTCAACTACCTCTTCCTCTTCTTCTTCATCTTCTGAATACACAACCACTTCATCTGGTTCCAAACTAGGATCAGTAATATCCTTTGGCCTTGAGGGATAATCAACAGGATTGAACTTCTAATAAATATTTTCATTATATTCAACCCACTCCTTCTTCCAGAGATTCCAGTTGATCTTCATCCTTTTGATGGTAGGTTTGGATAGCCATAAATCAAAATCCATAAGAACTTCTTCATTTGGTCCAACTACTCCTTTGGCAACTATCATGGTTGAGATCATCCTTGAGTAAAATAGAGAAGTAGACTTGGAAGTGACCTTAATCAATTCACACATATGGTTAATGATATATTTTCACGGATTGATTTTATGTCCATTCTTTATCAGATGCATCATAAAAACATCCTGATACTTCAAGACAGAAAATTCACCCTTCCTCGGGCTAATCAAATTCTGAACAAACTTAAACAACAGTTTTGTCTCCCCATCCATTTCAGCAGCTATGGACCCTCTCTTGGTGCCATTTTTAGTTATAGTTTCCAATGAATTTTCTAGGTCAAAGATATCAGTTGTAGGTTGGGGGTATCTCTGATAATCATCACAAATCCCTTCATGAAAAATCCTAAGGCAAGCAGCCCATAACCTCAAATAGAAAGAGCATTTTTTCCATTGACCCAACATGTCACTACCTAACTTTCACCAGCATCAAAATAAAATTTTACATACTGATAAAACTGAGATACCAACCTTGGGTAAATAGGTCTTTCCTTCCTAGAGAACCATTCGAGCCATCCTTGTTCTCTTAACACCTTTAAAACCAAAAAATTTCTAGACAACAACCACTCATGGAATATTTCTTTTTTAGGTACTACAGTATGGTTTACTAGGTTTGGATTTCGGGGTCCTTCAGGTGAAATCTTCAGTTCTATTTTCTTTTTCTTCGAGCTATGCTTCTCATGGGTAGATGAAGATGGACACTTCATCCTTGGAATACACTAAAGTTTTGGGTGAGAGAGAAGGAGATAAGGGTTGCAAGGTTGAGAGGGTTCAAAAAGTGTGAGTAGGAGAGAGTTCAGGTGAAGAATCGAGTGAAACCCTTGTGTTTATCATTTCGGAATGTCAAATGTCATAAAAACAAAAATAAAGGAAAGGAAATAGTGGTGAAATAAAAATTACCACAATACGGGTAAAGATAAAAGCATAAATATGTTTCCTGGTGAGATCGTGAATATTCATTATGGTGCGATGGTGGATGGTCGTCACGGTGAGATAGTTAGTTGTCATCACGGTGAGATAGTGATTAAATTGTTCAGTCACGGTGAGAGAGTGAGTGATCGTCATGATGAGACAGTGAGTAGCAGACCATGAACACAAAGTGTTAACTATGAGACCGTAAGCATGAGACAGTAAATGAGAAAGCGTGAACATGAAACAGTAAAGTGAAATATAGTAAAATATTAAACAGTAAGACCAATAACATATCTATTTGTGATTTATCATGCCAAGATCATGTATGATGTAATCTAATCTCTCAGAATTTAATGTTTTAGTGAATATATCAGCAAGTTCATATTAAGTACCAATGAATTACAAAGTGATATCGCCTTTTTGATAATGATCCCTCAAAAAGTGATGTGTTACATTAATGTGTTTTGTCCTAGAATGTGAAACAATATTTTTTGAAATGTTAATAGCACTTGTGTTGTCACAATTTATTGGTATATATCTGAATTGATATCCAAAGTCTAGTAATGTGTGTTTCATCCACAAGATTTGTGCACAACAACTTCCAGCAGGTATGTATTCAACATCTGTAGTAGATTATGCAATAGAATTTTGTTTCTTACTACACCATTATACTAGTGACTTGCCTAAAAAGTGACATGTTCCAGAGGTGCTCTTTCTATCTAACTTACACCCAAATAATTCAGCATCAGAATAACTAGCTAGTTCAAATGATTGTCCTTTTGGATAGAATAGTCCTAGATTGGGTGTATGCTTTAGGTATTTGAAAATTCTCATTACAGCATTTAAATGTGATTCTTTAGGGTTTTATTGAAAAAGAGAAAACATACACACACTAAACATAATAGCAGGATGGCAAGCATTTAAGTTGAGTAGACTTCCAATCATTCCTCTATAAGTGGTTTGATCAACAGATTTTTTGTCTTCATCAAGATCCAACTTACAGGTGGTACTCATGGGAGTGTAACTACTTTTAATGCTATCCAATCCAAAACTTTTTAAAATATCTCTAGTATATTTACATTGAGTCAAAACAATTCCATCATTATTTTGAAATATTTGAAATCCAAGAAAGATTTTCAGTTCACCCATTAAACTCATTTCAAATTTTTATTTCATTATTTTAGAAGAATCAGTACATAATGATGTTTTCGAAAATCCAAAAATAAAATCATCTACATAAATTTGAACTACTAAAATATCATTATAAATTCATTTTATAAAGAGGGTAATATCAGCTATTCCTTTTTTAAAAACTTTGGAAATAAGAAAAGTACTTAATCTGTCATACCAAGCTCTCAGAGATTTCTTTACACCATATAAATCTTTTGAAAGTTTAAAAATATGATCCGTAAACTGAGGTTTTATAAATCTAGGTGGTTGTTCAACAAAAACATCCTCAGTTATATACCCAATTAAGAATGCACTCTTGACATCCATTCGATACAGTTTGAAATTCAGATGTGCAACATAAGCATGTAGAATTCTAATAGCTTCAAGTCTTGCTACTGGAGAAAAAGTATCCTCATAGTCAATTCCTTCTTCTTGACTATAGCCTTGTGCAACTAGTCTATCCTTATTTCTAACAATATTTACAGCTTCATCTACCTTATTTCTAAACACCCGTTTAGTGCCTATGGTGAAAGTTTCCTTAGGTATTTCCACTAATTCCCAGACTTTGTTTCTTTCAAATTGATTAAGTTCTTCTTGCATATCCATTACCCAAAATTCATCGTTGATTGCATCATCAATGTTTTTTAGGTTCAATCTGTGACAAAAAAGCTTGATTTTCATCCTAATTTCTAAGAGAATCTCTAGTCTGTGTCCCTCTATCAAGATTACCAACAAAAAAATCTAAAGGATGATTCATTAGGATCCTAGTTGATCTAGTAAATATAGGACTAGAAATTTCAGGTTCTTCTCTAGGTTCGGGTTCATTAAAAGCAGATTCTAAAATATTTCTAGAACTTCATGCATTTACAACAGGTTCATTTATTTTATCATTAAGGTTCAGAATAGACAATTCTTCTTCATGATTTTCAAGATAAGGTTTAGGTTCATGTGGATCAGTTTCATCAAATTTGATGTGAACAGATTCTTCCACACACTTGGTTATCATATTAAACACTCTATAGGCTTTTCTAGTTATAGAATATCCTAAAAATATTTCTTCATCACATTTAGAGTAAAAATTGTCAAGATTATCCTTGGTATTAATAATAAAGACTTTGCAATCAAATACTCTGAAGTAACTAACCTTAGGTTTCCTATTGTTCCATAACTCATAAGGGGTCTTCATTAGAACAGGTCTAATCAAGACTCTATTTATGATATAACAAGCTGTATTCATAGCTTTAACCCAAAAGAAAATAGGCAGGTCATACTCATTAAGCATTGTTCTTGAAATTTCATAAAGGGTTCTATTTCTTCTGTCTACTACATCATTCTGTTGAGGTGTTCTAGGGGCAGAAATGTTGTGACTACAGCCGTTGTGTGAGTAGTAAGACTCAAAATCATGATTTTCAAACTCACGTCCATGATCAATTCTTTGGGTCTTAATATTAAGTCCACTAAGGTTCTCTACAGACTTGGAGTATTTAATAAAGTAAGAATAGGCATTAATTTTGTGAGCTAAGAAGTATACCCAAGCATATCTAGAAAAGTCATCTACTAAGACATAGAGATAGTGCTTTCCATTTAAACTAGAAACCCTAGAAAGTCCAAACAAGTCCATGTGAACCAACTTGAGAGGTTGAGAAGTTGAAGATTCATTCTTTGATTTAAAAGAAACTTTATGTTGTTATCCCTTTTGACAGGGATTACAAACTTTGTCTGATGGGAATTCAAGTTTGGGTAGGTCTCTTACTAGGTTATTCCTAGTAAATTTTCTAAGTGAATGAGTGTTTCAGTGTCCTAATCTTCTATTCCACATCCAAGATTCTTTATGAAAAGCATTTAAATAAGAAACATTTTGTTTAGCTAAAGAGTTCTAATCAACAGTATAAACATTTTCATTTCTCAAGGAAGAAAATACTAAAACATTTTTATAATTAAAAACATTACAAGAATAATTTTCAAATTTAACATTAAATCCATCATCAAATAACTGAGAAATAATCAACAGGTTATATTTCAATCCATTGAAAAATAAAACTTTAGAAATTAAAACTGAGTTAGTGTTACCAATTTGGCCTAAGCCAATGATCTTCCTGTTAGAATTATCACCAAAGGTGACATAGCCTCCATCAACCTTTTTTAATCTTTTAAAGCATGAGTAATCTCCAGTCATATGCCTTGAACATCCATTGTCCAATTACCATACCTTATTGTGAGAACTCTTCAAGAAAATTCCCTACAAAACAGTTTTAGATAGAAAATGATTTTGGTACCTAGATTTTCTTGGGTCCAGACAGGTTATCAATCAAAGCTTTAGGTACCCAGATTTGTCTTATGGGTCTCAAATAGTTTACATAATTGATAGATTTTGAAATATAAACATTATTTGATCTATAACCATATGAATAACTAGTTGAAGCATACAAGTTTATAGAACTAGAACTAGCAGAATTTTTCCCAGATTTAGGAATAAATCTATTTTTGGTAAACTATCTCTATCCAGGTTGGTTTCCCAAACCAGTAGTATACTTTGGTGCCAATTGTTTGCCTAGAATTTGAGTAAAATTGTTCTTCGCATTTGTGAACTTTTCTAAGTCCTTTCTCAGTTTCTCATTAGATATTTTCAGTTCAAGATTTTCTTTTAACAGTTGAGCATTCTTTTCCTTTTCAATCTCAATGTTAGATTTAACAGTGCTAGATAAAGCATGCTATTTCTTTAAGGTTTTGTACTTGTCCTTAAGTTCATTACAGGTATCTTCTAGCATATTAAAATATTCAAATAATTCTTCACTACACAAGTTTTTAGATTCAGAATCAAAATCAAAATCAACTCTAGAATATTATGAATTTAAAGCAGGAGGGTCCAGTGTTAACTCAGATGCGTTTTTCATAAAACACATGTTAGATTTATGAGAATCTTCATCCTTAGCAGAATCAGAATCACTTGAAGTGTCTTATGAAGAACTCAGAGTTGCTTTCATAGCTTTCTTATACTTTTTGTCCTTATAGTCATGTTTCTTCTTGAACATCAATTTTGGATAGTTAGCTTTAATGTGACCTTTTCTCTTGCATTCATAGTAGATAACTTCATCACTCTTATCATCTTTCTTACAATCCTTTTTCCAATGACCTTTGTTGTCATATTTACCTTTTTAGTTTGATTTTATGAATAATTTCTTCTTCCTGTAGAATTTCGTAAATTTTCTGTATATTTGAGCCATCTCAGCATCACTATCAGAATCTGAACTTTCACTTATTGATCTTTCACTAGGTATGTGAATTTTCTCCTTGTCCTTGCTCTTTGAGGAAGTAGACTTAAATTCAACTGAATTCTTTTTAGGTTCATCATCTTCTTCCTTATTCACCTTGAGTTCTTCCTCATATATCATAAGATTACCAATTATCTATTTGAGAGGAAGAGCACCAATGTCACATGACGCTCTTATTGAAATAGATGTGCCTCTCCATCGGTCTGGCAGATATCTCAATATTGTCTTAATTTGTTCCTTTGCAGGAAGAGCTTTTCTAAGGGAGCTCGTAGTGTTGAAAATCTCATTGAACCTGAGATACATATCAGAAATAGGTTCATCAGTCTTCATTTTAAAATTATCATATTTAATAGTATAAGTGTTCAATATCATTTATTTAACATTGTTTGTTCCTTTATGAGAAACACCCAAAGTATCCCATATTTCATAATCAGTTTTGCAAGCCAATATTCTATTAAAATATTCATATCCTAGAGCATAATACAGGGAATTCATAGCTTTCCAATTATAATTTTAAGTTGTTTTAGTAGGTTCATCCCAAGTAGTTCTTTCAGTTTCTGGATTCTTATATTGATTCTCTATAGCAGTCCAGATGTCAAAACCCATACTCTCTAAGTGAATTTTCATCTTAAGTTTCCACTGGGAATAGTTTGTACCATTGAAGAAAGGTGTCATGTTGGTAGCAGCACCTTCTAGTCTATTATCCATAGGTAGACTTTAGAAAATATATTTAAATATATAAAATTTAAAACTAATAGAAATTTAGTATCTTTAAGATACAACTAAAATTACAGTTGAAAAACAGAATGTTTTGAAATCCTTTAATAAAAACCTTCCTTTGATACCAAATGTTGGTCAGAGTGGATACTCAAGAAGGGGTAAACTGAGTTCCAATTAAGATTTCCGTTAAAATTATTTCTATTAAAATACCTAATTTATAAAACAAGTTAAACTGTAGTGAATTTTTATTACAGTAAAGGTTCAGTTAGGTTCTCAAGAGATTGATTAGTTCTCAGTAAATTTAATATGAATATCAATAAACTTTTGAAGCTAACCTAATGCTTTGTAGTACATAAAAACACATTCTAGTCTAACTATCAAAGTAACTTTAAAATAGATTTGTATTTAAAATTAATTAGCGGTGGAACATAAAATATAGAGTATATTTTAAACTTAATCTAAGAATGCACAGAAGATGTAAAATAAGTGGTTCAGTCTCAAGCTGAGACCTAATCCACTCCACTTGGTGATCACCTGCCACCAACCAGTTTATATAAATAAACTCTGATCCACACCCTGTATCGGGGTTAACAATAGTTCATAGACTGTCCATGCCACGCAGGGACCTCTACCACAGTTGTCGTGGGAAAACAAATAATGATCAGGCCATGCAGGGACCTCTTGCACAGTTTCCGTGGGAAACAGGAGTAAAAGGTTTGGTGTGAGAACTTTGAAATCCTCCAGTTCAGCACAGGAGTCTGTGTGTGTGTAAAATATACAAATTACACACACTACTCTAAAGTAAACATAATAATCACTTATAGTAAGTTTAAAAAAGTTTTGAATTCTCTAGTGATTAGCAGTGCAGCTCTGGACTCCTTTGATTTAGCAAAAATGCTTCTGAGTCCTTCTCTGGTTTTTCAGTTGAAAAACAGAGTGTCGTGGGTCAAATTGTGTTCTTCCCAAGTTAATATATTCTCTTAATTCCAATGTACTTCATGTGTTATTTAGTATTGTTGGATTTCATGCATGAGAGTTCTTTTAGAATCATGCAATGTGTTCTTTATAGTTGTGCTCAGGATTGTCTTTCCGGTACAAATCACTCACGTTTGTTGCTTTTCTGAATTGTCTCTCATGTGTCTTACTCTTGGGCACACTTCTTTTTATCTTCGAATTCATGAGGTTGAGCCGACAGGTTCCATGTATTTCATTCCTCGTACCTTGTACTATGTCTACAAATAAACATTAATTATTTTAGTGAATTAAAGTCGTCAAATATGACCGTTAAAAAGTTAAATAGTAAAACAACAAAAGTGTTTAAGAAACGATGTCACAATAGTTATGCAAACAGTTTCTCCTTCACGATATCTCCTTCAGGGTATCTTATTCACGGTATGTCCTTCACGGTGTCTCGCTCATGGAATGTCCTTCACGATGTGTCCTTCACAATGTCTCGCTCACAGTGTCTGAGTCACGGTGTCTGGATTATGGTTTTTGGATGACTGTGTTTGGCTAACTGTGTCTGTTCTTAGTGTCTTGATTCACGGTGTTAGGCTTACTATGTCACGGTGTCTTCTGGTCATGGTGTCTCATTGTCACTGTGTCTGAGACTTAGGCTTCACGGTGTTTGTGTCTTGCTTAAAGTGTCTTGTACTTAGACAAACAACTGTATTCAGACTTAAACAGTAAAATGCATAAAATGAATTGAACTCAACCATTATAAAGAATAAGATAACTTGAAAAATAAATACACACAATTGATAAGATATATGAGATTTGTGATCATGAATAATATTTTTAATTATTTTTGAGATTTGTAAACAATAATGAGGTTTGTGATCATTAAAACAAGATTAATACATGAGGAGTCCAATATATGTTGATGATGATTCACAAATTTAATATTATGAATTATTTGTCTTAATAAGTGATGGGGGCTAGTTATATATATCCCATCAATGTATTGGCATGCATCATGAGACAAATAAATTGTCTAAATAAGATATGTTTTATCCACATATTTAAACTATTCTGTTAAAGGTCATAATAGTATGTTTCATATTTATGAAATTATCCATTCCATAATTATGAGATCAGTTATTTATTTACACATGATTATTTTATTATTTAGAATATCCATGGATTTTTCTCAAGATTATGTGATAATTTATATGGAATTATTTGATCATCATTTTTTTCTACCATCTTATGATCAGTTTATTGATTAAATAGGTTTTTTTGTTTATTTACCTTTTCATTTGGATAATTATTATTTATTCATGATAGATTAGATTATATTATTACCCTTACAGAGTATCTCAGCTCACCCATTTCCTATGGTTTATTTTCCCCATGATATTTGTAAGTATTTTTTGATTAATATGTGGGGAAACAATATGAGTAAAAATGGTGTTCTCAAAAAAGAATAATTTTTGAATTTTATGTTTTCAATTCTAATATGATTTTCATGTATGTATCTAGTTTACCATGACTAGTAAACATTCCAGTCCTTTGGGATGAAATTACATGTATCTTATTTAAAATTAGTAATGTAACCATGACCTCATGACTACTAGGTTCAGGGTATTTACATCATCTCACACTAATTTGCTCATGTATAGTACCCCTCTTAAGCATAATATACTAAAAATCATTCTTCATATCTTAGGAAATAGGATACATGATAAAGGGTGAGCTTGGATACTTAATAACGGTAAAAAAAGGAGATATCAATGATCATTTAAGAATAACATGAATATAAAGGAATGAGAACATGAGATTAAAATTTTAAAACCATTTGAAATAGTTCATAGATCATAATTATGATTTATAGAAAAAAAATATTGGTAGTTCACAAGAAATGAATCATAATGAAAACAAATAAAATTTTCCTTGAACGCATACCATTAGCATACGAACATTTTATAAAAGAGTGGTAAAATAGTGGCATATCATAATCATAGAAATATTATATAAAGTCTACCCACCAATGAATTTTATGCGTATTAATATTGTTCTAACCACCTATATACCTATTTTGGGCATTGGTTGACCTCCCATGTACCCACATTCAAGAGAAGGATAACCACCCATGTACCTTCTGGAGGGCTTATGATAACCTCATGTGTATCCTCTTTTAGGATTGTGACAACCTTTTGTCTACCCTTTGAGCTCATAAAACATTAATCATTAACCAATGCATTGGTGGGTGATATAATTTCAAGTTATCACATCAAATAATCATATTTCATTAATATATATTCCATATGATCATAAAATATTCATCGTACCATCCTATAATAACACGTGGAAAATAAACCAGTTTTATAAACATCTCATAATCATAATCATAAACTATCTAGAGAAAGAAAAGGTATGGTATCATTGTATAATATATATAATAAAGCATCAATAAAATTAATTGATGTTATCATAGTTGAGTTTTTAAAAAATAATACTCTAATATTTCTTGAAGAAAATACCATTTTTATATTTATGTCACTTATTTAAAATATCAAAATTTCTATAATATTATGGAAAAAATTTCTTTCAAAATAACCGTGGAAAATTATAAATTAATATTCAAATCATTGGGTGATCATGATGGTGGGAAATTTTTTTTCCAAGCCTTGTACGTTAAAACAATGATTCCTTTCACATTTTCAATAAAAAATTAAAGTGAATAATTTAGAAAATGACAAGAAGATTACATTGAAACATTTTCTATATGATGTTAAAATTGGGTAAAAATTAATTTAAATAACCATAATAGAATATTAAAAATATTATTGAATAATTTTTAATAAAAAAAATTCAAGGAAAGAAAATATTCAATACTGAATGGTAAATCAATTAGGTTTTTCTTATAAAAAATATTTTGGTCTATTGATTACAAAAATATTGTAAAATGAAAGAAAAATAAGTATTCTTCATTAATTAACTATGTAGAATAAAATGAAAAAGTATTATCAGATAAGGATCATAAATTTCCCTAACTATAAATTCAACCATAAAAAATCCCAATTATAATGGGAGTGAAACATAAATCTATTAACTCATGTATGATGTACATTTAACGAACTCTAAATTTATTTATAATAATTTTTAACATATTATACCTCTATAAAATACATTGATACATACTTATAATATCATATATTATCCACTTATAACATTTCAACACCCAATTAATAATAATTCTTCATTAAAATCATTCTTCTCGGTGTTAACTATTTCATTTTTCATAAATGTTTTGGTTTAGTAGTTCGGGTCCATGTACATTAATCATGGTAATATAATCTTAAAAATGTTATTATTGATATAAACATCATATATATTTATTATATACTTATTTATAATCAACCATTATTTTTGGAGATAGAAAATGATTCACACCGTTTGTGGAAATGGTAGGTTGTAAATACACATGAAGGATATTTTATTTTAATAAAAATAATAAATAAAGTAAAGTAAATAATATTTTATCATTAAAGAACCATAATTATATAATAAATATAGTATATAAATATTAAATCCATTATCACTACCTTACCAACTAGGGCCCATCTGGTAGGGGGTATGCTGAGAATAACACCCCAGACCCACCTCTAATAGGTCAGGGGATGGTGAATGGAACTGAGTAGGCATATTACACACATGAGAGGCTTTGAGTAAATAAAATATATAGATTTGTGAATCTCTATAAGCATATTTATATGGAAAGATAAAAAATTGATATTATAAATTCATACGTAATATCTATCACACGTCATAGTACAACAAGTAATATAGAAAAAGAGTAAAATGGATAAATATAATCCCACAAAAAATAAAAAATATCTCAACCTATTGAAAACAAGGAAGAAGGTACCTAATATAAACTCCTAAATCCATATAAGTTTGGTCTATAAAAACTATTCTCCACCTGCTCAAAGTCCAAATAAGACTCCAATAAAAGGGTTATCATCTACATACGACATGACATGTGTGGGAAGATTCCATATAGGGGTGAGTATATAAAGACCCAGTAGGACACTCTAAAACAAACAAACCCAAATAATCATGATTGAGTAGTCATATCTTCACCATGAAGGTATGCCAATCAGAATATGAAACAACAACTATAATAACCCAGATATTATCAATAGGAAACCCAAACAAAGAGATAAATGGGATCTATATCTCTATATCCATCTAAGATTGATGAGTGATTATATAGCCGCAAAAGTTATATCTTATATGCCAACAACCTTGCATAACCTCACATGAATCTGAATGGAGGGCCTTCTCCACACTACTAAACTCCATAGATTAGGGATAACTATCACTTATCCAAGCATCATGTGTAACCTCTTGAGAATTAGGGTGTAGAGAACTGACCTCTCTATTATTATCTAAAGTTGAGGGAGAGCTAACTGTAGTAAAAGACTTACTCCTCATTTAATCTTAAAGACATGAGAGTTCCAATATGTAGAGTTCATTCACCATATAAAAAGTTGAGGTGTTTTGTAACTACCTGTTTAAATGATATGGGGGACCCGCCACTTAGGTATATACCTGGGAACACTGACCCTAGGAATAACACTATAAATATAGACAACCCACACCATCTATAATGTGGGGAAGTACTCACTCTACCTGTGTAAAGTGTATGGGGTCCTGCTCCCTAGTGAAATAAGGGAGTATCAATCCTAGAGTCTTTCTAATGATCAAACCCAATCACTCCCACTGGATAATCATTTATAGGAGAAGTTTCCCACAAGAATAACCTCAAATTGTATCTCTGATGCAATAATGAAGGCCACCAACACTCTGTATACAAGAAACTACTCATCGTAGACTACTTGAAGGGCTAAATTCAAGTCTCAAATAAGAATATATGAAAAGTATATAATTATTTAAGAATTATATGACATGTATATATGGTATACTTGATGTGTCATGGAAACCTCGAGTATTCTTATATACAATGTTTTATGCCTGTGTACTTTGGATTGTGCCCTACTACTCTAAACATGCTTGTGTACTTCAGTCATGCCCATGTTATCTGCATATTTCTGAGTAATTTCCAAAGTACATAGGGTGTAATCCACATAACATGGTGTGTTTGGGCCTATACTGACACTTGATATATGTCATCTACCTAAAATTGTGTACCATTATAAATAAATTAGTTTTTATACACCACACATGGTGTATGGCTCCACATGGCCACCTGGGCATATACTCCATATACATGTCATGCATGTCATCTAAGTGTCACATAGTGTGTTAGAGTCCCACATGGAATGTGATATTTAACCCAACACAAAACTATATCCACTTCATATAAGGGACTACACAAAAAATATTCTATTGAACTTCACCTCATGTACATCATAATTTCTCATAAATTTCATAATATTCACCCATCATCACCCACACACCACTTCCACCTTTGGGTCTAATGATAATCATGTTTTAAATCATAGATCTAGGTTGACCACCCTCTATAACTATCCCAAAGTCAGATTCCAGCCATTCATCACTAGAAAAACAATCCTAATCACTATTTGAGGTGCCACATGGCCCAACTCCCAAAAGAAAAATTGCTCATGCAAACATCACACCACTATTATCACAAGTGGCAGGATTTGGGCCACTTGTTTCTCAGAATCACCAATAGTTTCTCCTCTATAGAGATCCTATCAATCTAACTCGCTAGTCTACCATTACCCAATATGTTATTGGATCTCTATCATAACTACAACAAATATTTCATGTCTCCCAAAACCACAGTCAATATCATAGTCATGACCCATTATTCTTAATAATTAGTACATAATTATTGGTTATCTTGGGTATCATTGAATCATCTTCCAATCGATTGTTGATGAAAAATGCTAGGAAATGGGGGATAAAGACACATCAAAAAATATATGATTTGATTGATTTCCATGATCATTTGGCTATCATTGATGGAATCTAATGAATGAGTATCATCAAAGAATCAAGAATCAAGAGGAAATAAAATTGAAATTCCAATATTTGGATCTAGGAAGAGAAAATAGACCATATGGAATACTAATGAAGAAATATCCATGAATTAATTTTGGAGGAATTAATTTTTGTTCATCATAAACCAAAAACTAGGATAAATTCACAAAAAATTACCCTACATTGGGTTTGGATTGATCATAGATGAAGAATGTTTCTGCGTTAATGTTATTGGTGATATCCAAGAGCTCTTTCATTAATGAAGATCCTCTGTAAAGACCAGTAAATTCCAAGGAAATTTTTTTTCTTAATTTTCTTTGGAATTTTAAAAGAATGCAGTTTCTAATGGCGCCTGATTCCGAGACCCGATGTGCCCGGAATCAATTTCCGAAGTTTGGCTCGGGTACGTTCAGTGAACGGACGAGCATATTTTTCTAACTTTTGAACCGGTGCCCGGAATCGAATTCTGAGGGCACCGATGAAATTGCAGCGCCGGTATTCGCTTAGAAACGCCTCTTCCGGAGTTGCGTTTGCTCGGGTGTGGTTTTTAAATTTTCGGGCTTAAGGTTAAGAAATAAAATAATTTTTTTCGACAAATTTATTTTATTTCACTTAATCCACTTGGAGGCCACTTGAAGCCACTTAAAAGCGGCTTAAACTGAGTTGAACCAGATAGGGTACTATCCAATAATATCCTACCCTCTTGGTAGGATATTTGTGAGGTGGGGCCTGCACGAGCCCCACCGTTTCTTTCTGCTAAATAACGCACCCGCGAAAACCCGTCATTATGAAAGTCAACTGACGTATTTTATTAAATTCTTAACAGACCATTTAATTGGGTGGTTTATTTCGTAAATTAAATGAGCTGTTTCTTTCGTTGAATTAATTATACGAATTAATGGTTCGTTTCTTATCTTTTGAAATTCAAATGTTTAGTTGTGTAAATAAAATAAGGCTTAAGCTTATTTTATTTTGGGTTGGTCTCCTTTGCCACCTTGAGAGATTTTGAGAAGCTCTCTCCATCTTCTTCAACCTTGACGAAGAACACGAAGAACACTTAAGCTCCGAAGAAGAACGCCACTTCTCTTCTTCGTAGCCGGTGTGTTTCTGAAGATCAACGACGCCGCTTCTTCGATCTTCTTCCCGTGTCAACGAAAGGAGACGTCGTTTCCTCCTCGGACTATCTCCATCAGCTTACGAAACTTCTCCAGCGACGTACCTCTTCGGACGCACCTCGACGTCAATGGAAACGACATTCGATTTCCGCGACGCCCGACCTCCGCGACGCTAGTCTTCCACGGCTTGATCGGCGTGCTCCGCACTTGAATCCGAGGTAGGGGATTGTTGATATTTTATTTATTTATTTTCCATTCTTGATTCTAGAATGTCGAACTTCGAGGATAAAGGATTAAATATTATTGTCTAACGAGAGGGGGGCCCGGACCGCACCAACACGGCCGAACTCCCCTCCTATGTTCATAATTGTTTCCTTGCAGATGGAACGGGATGGCGTGGTGTCGTCGCACCACGTGGGAATCGCACGACAATTATTGTGCGGCGCCGTCGCGCCGCGCCATGGAAAGAAATCCAAGAACGCGACGCCGTCGCGTCGCGTCGAAGAAAGTCAAAGGCGCTGTGGCCGGAGCGGGGCCGCGGCGGAGGGAAGCGATGTCGTCGCATTGCGTCGGACGGCATAGGTCGCGGCCGGTTCCGGGCCACGGCGGAGCAAGATGACCGGCGGCCGGCACCGGGCCGCCGGTGTCGGCGAAGGAAGGACCGACCATCGCCGGTCCTTGCTGGCGAAACCGGCCGGCCAGTGCGGGCCGGCCGGACAGTGGTGACCGGGGGAATTAATTTCCCCCGGTCGGGTCTCAAAAGCGGCCCCAATTAAGGGGCCGCGGTTCTCAAAGGGGGGCTTTGCCCCCCGCGCGTGGCACCCGAACGGCGCCCAGGCCGCGCCGCCGGCCTGGCTGGGTTTTCCCAGCCGGGCCGGGTCGTCGGGCCGGGTCGCCGCCCGGGGCGGGTCGACCAGGTTCGGCCGACCCAGGGGGGGTCGGGCCGGGCCCAGACCCCCCAGTTTCGGACCACTTTCGGTCAAATGCCCATATCTTGGGCTATGGTCCTCCAAACGACTTGCCGTCAGCGGCAACGCGATCCTTGGATCGAGACGGTCGTTTCGGTATACTATACTCAAGGTGCACCTTCCTTTTCGGGAGCCTACGTGGTTAAAACTCCATAGTTAAGCGTGCTTGGCCTAGAGTAGTGATCCGGATGGGTGACCTCCTGGGAAGTTTCCCAGGGTGGGTGTGAGACGGAAAGGCCAATAACTCATAGACCGGGCGTCCGATTGATGCGCCGTCTGTCTCGTTGCGTTCCTGTTGACGATACAAAACTTTTGGAATCCTTCTCCCAAGTTTTGGATACAGTTGGTAGTGGCCGGGTTGGATCGCACCCGAAATCTAACCGGGCCCTTGGAACGGAAAAGCTGATATCTTTCAGACTGGACGTCCGTTTGATGAACCATCAGCGGCGTTGGTGATCACGTTGAGAAACGGTCCCTATGAGCATACCCTATGGGAGTTCAGGGTACAGTTGAGATACGGCTGGGTTGGTTCTCTTATGAAACCAACCGGGCCCCTGGGACGAAAAGGCTAACAACTCACAGACCGGGCGTCTGATTGACACGCCTTCTGTTGCGTTGAGACCCCTATGACGAGTCGGTCCTTTGTGATACTTCTTAGTGGGACTTTGAGATAATTGGAGTATCGAATTGTAGCTCGTGGAGCGGACCCTCCCAGAGAAGAGCGTACGGAGTACAGAGACCGTGTAGCCGGCCGAGACCTGAAGACTGCTTGTCCGATTCGATTCGGAGTGACTTACGTAGCCCAGTGGGGAGCACTAATTTGTGAGGTGGCAGACCCATAGCGGAGGAGCACTACTATGTGAGGTGGAAGACTCGCAGTACTCGACAGGAGGAGTACCTCTGTAGGCTATGAGGGGGGAGCACTACTGTGTTGGGTGGCAGACCCCGGCGGGAAGCACTACTGTGTGAGTTGGCAGGCCCGCGGTACTCGACAGGAGGAGTACCTCAGCAGTCTTAGGTTAGTGAGCAGTACCTCAGAGTCGTGATAGGACCACTGTACACTCTAGAGACGGAGCTCTTCAGCAGTTACGGTTTCGATAATGAAAATCCTGGTTTGAGCTGAGACTTTTGACCTTGTGTTTACCTCATGATTGAGATGGGTCACTTGATAACTTAGGTATATGTATGGGCATATACCTGGGTAGTGGTTATCCTTTGATTTCACAATCCTTGTGTTTCCTCATGATTGAGATGGGTTACTTGATAACTTAGGTATATGTATGGGCATATATCTAAGTAGAGGTTATCTGTTGAGATCTTCATGTGGTTATCCTTGTTGGTTTAGTGAGACCTTGAGGGTCTTGGGGTCCCTAATGAGTATCATTATACTCACCCCTGCACGGGCTATGCCCGCACCTCATTGTGTTGGTTGCAGACGATGGGCAGTGCTGACGGAGGCCGAGTGTTCAAGGACTGGTCGGTACCCGGAGGTGGACTACACGACCAGTCAGTACCCAGAGGTGGACTACACGACGAGATGACACACAGAGGAGGTTGACGGACGAGAGCGTGGAGGAGGCTATCTGTACCTACCCTTCAGGTAGGATCTGTGGTGGACGACCAGGAGTTGCGCTATCTGTACCTACCCTTCAGGTAGGATCTGAGGAGGACGACCCAGGAGCTGCTTCCTTCTTCCAGCTGTTTGTCTTTTTGCTATTGTACCTTGTTCAGTTGTAGTTGTACTTCTTTTTGGGTTTGTATTCTGGCCCATTTACTTTTCAGCATTTCTTTTGTACTTAGTGTTTTGTTTCCTCTTGTACTATGTGGTGCTTTTTTTCTTTTATAAAGGCAATGTCTTCCCAATTATCGTAATTTACGCCTTTGGTGCTAGTCGCCAACCCCTGGCCTATGGAAGGCGGGCTTGGGGTAGTCACGGCATGGGCCCCGAGGACAGGTCGTGACAAATTGGTATCAGAGGTGGTCGGTTCTACCGCAGACTCTGATCTTTCTTTCTGTGAAGCAATAGTGTTAAGGGTACCGAGTGTGGTTTTCAGTTCAGGGAGTCCAGTGTTGGTGCGGGCGGCCGACGTATCCATACACCATGACCCTAACAACTGATTTCCGACTTTGTGCATGAAAACACTGATTGCGTGTGTGTTTTCAAAGGTTTTCCCTTAAAACAGCTCGAACCAGGTCAGGTCACCAGGTATAATCATTTGACCGTGTCACGTTGTTTCTTTCAGGATGCCTTTTCTCGGACGACCAGCTAGATCCCAGAGGGACGTGCGTACTGACAGCTTGCCGAGCGACGAGGCTTCGGTACAGGGCCCTCTTGCAGTTGAGGCACCAATGGAGGCACCAGCGGTACTACCATACATTGGGCTACCGATGCCACCAGCCCTAGCAGTAGGCGATGCACGCTACTTGAGTGCGCTGCAGGAGTTCCAACACCAGAGGCCACCCAGGTTCTGGGGAGAGATGGACCCACTGGCGGCTGAGGGTTGTCTAGAGGCTGTGGTGAGAGTCTTCAGGCTAGTGGGGACGCCGACAGACTTCATGGTGATCTTTGCTTCCAGCCTTCTTCAGGCAGCAGCAGGCAGGTGGTGGAGCCACTTGTTCCAGTTTTGCGATGGGATGACCTTCACATGGGAAGAATTCAAGACCTTCTTCAGGGTGGAGTTTGTGCCAGTAGCTCTACACCCCGAGCGTGTTCAGGAGCTTCTGCCTTTGCCGCATGTTTTTCGATCAGTAGCCGAGTCTTCTGTGGGCAGTAGACAGATGGTGCAGAGATCCAGGAGGACCAGACCAGCAGTTGGGCGATCTCGAGTTTTAGGATCAGTGGTGCGGGGCACCCAGGGTGGGGTCAGAGGTAGGCGTGCCAGAAACGGAGAGTGTTTCTCCTACGGCAGGAAGGGTCACTTGGCACGTGACTATACGACCCCCCGCACGGTTGATTAGCGGGTGTTGGAGGAGCTACTGAGACAGAAGCAGCGGCGGGTGCTTGAGCAACAGTCGAGCAGTGGACAAGGCAGTAGAGCTCCGGGAGCAGGTGGACAGGAGCGGAACTAGTGGATACGTCCTTTTTACTTCTAGTTCCATGTTGCTTTTGTATTCGTGTCTTTGTATTATGCGCTGCAATAATAAAAAGACACTTATCTTGTGATGTTTTCTTTCCTATCCTTTTTGTTTGGTTGATACAGAGTGGTCCTGGTTAAACTGTTGACTTGACCCTCACTTTCGATATTTCTACTAGAGGAGACCCAGTGACCTCACACTGATGCCAACAGTGTGACTCGACCCTTGGAGGCGAGAGTGATAGTTGGATCTCTTGGTAGTTACGTCGAGGCCTTACGACGTCATCCATGGCATGAATGCATCATTCATGTTGGGATTTACTATATTAGGCAACGAATGTGGTTCATCCAGGGTATGAGACCAAGTTTCTCTTTTCGGAAAATGAGAAATTTTAGCATCTCTTGTGAGACTAAAGGAGGTGCAGTTCATCCAGGAGCGGATGAAGACTGCACAGTGCAGTAAGAAATAGGAAACCGGTGCTAGTCTTAGAGACTCGGGCGTGTTAAATGTTTCAAAAAGAGGAATCTTTAAATAGATATGAGTCTGCGAAGCGGCAGACGTGGAGGCAGATCTAGGAGAGCAGCATGAGGTGGTGTGCATCCTAACATGGTACAACCACCCGCCTTAGTTATTCCCGCCAGGCTCAGGGAGCTGGAGGGCGGAGGAAGAGTGCGGCTTCATGCGTTCAAGGAGTGTGACCCAATGGCTCTAGAAATAATTCAAGGGACAGTCTGTGCCCACTACTAGCTGTTGTAGTAACAGACGTCGATATGAATCATTCCTCGCTTTCACAAATATTGTTCCAGACCTAGAGTTTCCGGTAAGCCGTGGACTTGACCCTCACGTCTGGAGATACCTTGGGAGGAGACTCGATAATCACACTTACGCCGACGGTGTGGTCAGACCCTCGAGGCGAGAGTTCTGGTTAGAATCTCTTGGTGGAAGCGTCGAGGCCTTATGACGTTAGTTTGAGTATGGAATGGGCAATAACTGTTCATACTCAAATTGACGGTTTTAGGCATACGTCGGGATGGGTTTTCCTTGGTCGGCGGAAAAGGAAACCCCAGGCAGCGTAGGGTAACTCCTGCACTAGAGGGTGCGACCGATCACTCTTGAGTCGGTCAACCTTACCCTCGTGGCAGCATCCTTTTTAGTTTCAGTTCTAACAGAAATGGAGACATCTAGAGTTTGAGGATGACGACCACATCTTCTTACGGGTCTCACCTCGACGAGGTTTACGGAGATGTGGCCTGGGAGGCAAGTTATCTCCAAGGTTCAACGGACCTTTCTAGGTCCTCAGCTGGGTAGGTGAGGTGGTTTACCGCTTGGCCCATCCACTTCAATTGCACTAGGTGCATGACGTTTTCCGCGTATCCCAACTGAGGAGATACGTGCTCGACCCCTTCGCATATCATCGACCATGAGGAGATGGACGGTGGGGATGAGTGTCTTCTATGGAGGTTCCTGTGATCGAGGATCGACAGGAGCGGATCCTAGGAGGACGGTCGATTCCTCTTGTGCACTTTCTTTGGAAGTGCGGGAACCTCCAGGTGAGCACATGGGAGTGGACGACTCAGATGCGTGCTCAGTACCGCTTGGTTTCCCTAAGTTTGTGGTGAAGCTTTAGGGGACGTAAAGCCCTGTGGTGGGAGTAATGTAAAGACCCGTAAATTCCAAGGAAATTTTTTTTCTTAATTTTCTTTGGAATTTTACAAGAACGCAGTTTCTGACGGCGCCTGATTCCGAGACCCGGTGTGCCCGGAATCAATTTCCGAAGTTTGGCTTGGGTACGTTCAGTGAACGGACGAGCGGGTTTTTCTAACTTTTGAACCGGTGCCCGAAATCGAATTCTGAGGGCACCGATGAAATCGCAGCGCCGGTATTCGCTTAGAAACGCCTCTTCTGGAGTTGTGTTTGCTCGGGTGTGGTTTTTAAATTTTCGGGCTTAAGGTTAAGAAATAAAATAATTTTTTTCGAAAACTTTATTTTATTTCACTTAAGCCACTTGGAGGCCACTTCAAGCCACTTAAAAGCGGCTTAAACTGAGTTGAACCGGATAGGGTACTATCCAGGAATATCCTACCCTCTTGGTAGGATATTTTTGAGGTGGGGCCCGCATGAGCCCCGCCGTTTCTTTCCGCTAAGTAATGCACCCGCGAAAACCCGTCATTATGAAAGTCAACTGACGCGTTTTCTTAAATTCTTAACAGACCATTTAATTGGGCGGTTTATTTCGTAAATTAAATGAGCTGTTTCTTTCGTTGAATTAATTCTACGAATTAATGATTCGTTTCTTATCTTTTGAAATTCAAATGTTTAGTTGTGTAAATAAAATAAGGCTTAAGCTTATTTTATTTTGGGTTGGTCTCATTTTCCACCTTGAGAGATTTTGAGAAGCTCTCTCCATCTTCTTCAACCTTGACGAATAACACGAAGAACACTTAAGCTCCGACGAAGAACGCCGCTTCTCTTCTTCATAGTCGGTGTGTTTCCGAAGATCGACGACGCCGCTTCTTCGATCTTCTTCCCGTGTCAATGAAAGGAGACGCCGTTTCCTCCTCGGACTATCTCCGTCAGCTTACGAAGCTTCTCCAGCGACGTACCTCTTCGGACGCACCTCGACGTCAACGGAAACGACATTCGATTTCCACGATGCCCGACCTCCGCGACGCTAGTCTTCCGCGGCTTGATTGGCGTGCTCCGCACTTGAATCCGAGGTAGGGGATTGTTGATATTTTATTTATTTATTTTCCATTCTTGATTCTAAAATGTCAAACTTCGAGGATAAAGGATTAAATGTTATTGTCTAACGAGAGGGGGGGCCGGACCGCACCAACACGGCCGAACCCCCCTCCTATGTTCATAATTGTTTCCTTGCGGATGGAACGGGATGGTGTGGTGCCGACGCACCACGTGGGAATCGCACGACAATTATTGCGCGGCGCCGTCGCGTCGCGCCGTGGAAAGAAATCCAAGAACGCGACGCCGTCGCGTCGCGTCGAAGAAAGTCAAAGGCGTCGCGGCCGGAGCGGGGCCGCGGCGGAGGGAAGCGATGTCGTCGCATCGCGCCGGACGGCATAGGCCGCAGCCGGTTCCGGGCCGCGGCGGAGCAAGATGACGGGCGGCCGGCACCGGGCCGCCGGTGTTGGCGAAGGAAGGACCGGTCGTCGCCGGTCCTTGCTGGCGAAACTGGCCGAACAGTGCGGGCCGGCCGGACAGTGGTGACCGGGGGAATTAATTTCCCCCGGCCGGGTCTCAAAAGCGGCCCCAATTAAGGGGCCGCGATTCTCAAAGGGGGACTTTGCCCCCCGCGCGCGGCACCCGAACGGCACCCAGGTCGCGCCGCCGTGCCGGTCCGTGCCGCCACGCCGGACCGCGCCGCCGTGCCGGTATGCGCCGCCACGCCGGACCGCGCCGCCGCGCCGGACCGCGCTGCCGCGCCGCCGGCCTGGCCGGGTTTTCCGAGCCGGGCCGGGTCGTCGGGCCGGGTCGCCGCCCGGGGCTGGTCGACCCGGTTCGGCCCACCCGGGGGGGGGGGGGGGGGGTCGGGCCTGGTCGGCCTGGGCCCAGACCCCCCAGTTTCGGACCACTTTCGGTCAAATGCTCGTATCTTGGCCTACGGGCCTCCAAACGACTTGCCCTCAGTGGCAACGCGATCCTTGGATCGAGACGGTCGTTTCGGTATACTATACTCAAGGTGCACCTTCCTTTTTGGGAGCCTACGTGGTTAAAACTCCATAGTTAGGCGTGCTTGGCCTCAAGTAGTGATCAGGATGGGTGACCTCCTGGGAAGTTTCCCAGGGTGGGTGTGAAACGGAAAGACCAATAACTCACAGACCGGGCGTCCGATTGACGCGCCGTCTGTCTCGTTGCGTTCCTGTTGACGATACGGAACTTTTGGAATCCTTCGCTTGAGTTTTGGATACAGTTGGTAGTGGTCGGGTTGGATCGCACCCGAAATCTAATCGGGCCCCTGGAACGGAAAAGCTGATATCTTTCAGACTGGACGTTCGTTTGATGAACCATCAGCGGCGTTGGTGATCACGTTGAGAAACGGTCCCTATGATCATACCCTATGGGAGTTCGGGGTATAGTTGAGATACGGCCGGGTTGGTTCTCTTACGAAACGAACCGGGCCCCTGGGACGAAAAGGCTAATAACTCACAGACCGGGCGTCCGATTGACGCGCCGTCTGTTGCGTTGAGACCCCTATGATGAGGCGGTACTTTGTGATACTTCTTCGTGGGAATTTGAGATACTTGGAGTATCGACTTGTAGCTCGTGGAGCAGACCCTCCCAGAGACAAGCGTACGGAGTACGGAGACCGTGTAGCCGGCTGAGACCTGAAGACTGCTTGTCCGATTCGATTCGGAGTGACTTACGTAGCCCAGTGGGGAGCACTAATTTGTGAGGTGGCAGACCCATAGCGGAGGAGCACTACTATGTGAGATGGCAGACCCGCGGTACTCGACAGGAGGAGTACCTCTGTAGGCTATGAGGGGGGAGCACTACTGTGTTGGGTGGCAGACCCCGGCGGGAAGCACTACTGTGTGAGGTGGCAGACCCGCGGTACTCGACAGGAGGAGTACCTCAGCAGTCTTAGGTTAGTGAGCAGTACCTCGGAGTCGTGACAAGACCACTGTACACTCTAGAGACGGAGCTCTTCAGCAGTTACGGTTTTGATAATGAAAATCCTGGTTTGAGCTGAGACTTTTGACCTTGTGTTTACCTCATGATTGAGATGGGTCACTTGATAACTTAGGTATATGTATGGGCATTTACCTGGGTAGTGGTTATCCGTTGATTTCACAATCCTTGTGTTTCCTCATGATTGATATGGGTTACTTGATAACTTAGGTATATCTATGGGCATATATCTAAGTAGAGGTTATCTATTGAGATATTCTTGTGGTTATCCTTGTTGGTTTAGTGAGACCTTGAGGGTCTCGGGGTCCCTACTGAGTATCGTTATACTCACCCCTGCACGGGTTATGCCCGCACCTCATTGTGTTGGTTGCAGATGACGGGTAGTGCTGACGGAGGATGAGTGATCAAGGACTGGTCGGTACCCGGAGGTGGACTACACGACCAGTCGGTACCCAGAGGTGGACTACACGACGAGTCCGTACCCAGAGGTGGAATACACGACGAGTCAGTACCTGGAGGTGGATTACACGACGAGACGACACACAGAAGAGGTTGACGGACGAGAGCGTGGAGGAGGCTATCTGTACCTACCCTTCAGGTAGGATCCGTGGTGGACGACCAGGAGTTGCGCTATCTGTACCTACCCTTCAGGTAGGATCCGAGGAGGACGACCCAGGAGCTGCTTCCTTCTTCCAGCTGTTTGTCTTTTTGTTGTTGTACCTTTTTCAGTTGTAGTTGTACTTCTTTTTGGGTTTGTATTCTAGCCCATTTACTTTTCAGCATTTCTTTTGTACTTAGTGTTTTGTTTCCACTTGTACTCTGTGGTACTTGTTTTCTTTTATAAAGGCAATGCCTTCCCAATTTTCGGAATTTACGCCTTTGGTGCTAGTCGCCAGCCCCTGTCCTATGGAAGGCGGGCTTGGGGTAGTCACGGCACGGGCCCCGAGGACGGGTCGTGACGTCCTCACAGTACCCAATCCTTGATCCCATGATCATATACCAGTGTACAATTCTCCTAGGATCTCTATCCTCTCATTACCTCTAGTTGTATATGGTTTACACTAGAAAGTAATCTATAACAAAGGTTAAGAAGAGTAGGTTTAGGTAATATATTTATTTATTTTTGTATTATTTATTTGTACACTAAAGGTTGTTATTAAACCAAAAAAACCCAACCCGCACCAATGCTATGCCATGATTAGTGTAAAACAAGCATTCCAGATTTTTTTGGTGATACCATTTTTCACATTCGAAAAACCATTTGAGATATTTTTTCCATTATTTTTGTAAAAAAAACAACTGCATGGTCCTGAAATAATATATTTAATATTTTTCATATATCTGAATTGAAGATTTTTGGGGCCCATAATCATGAGCTGACTTAGTACCTAGCATCAAAAATACTCTTTAAAATATTCCAAAGTCTCTCAATGTAAAAATAGATTCATTAGATTCTCCCCTCTTTAAATTATTTTCATCCTGAAATTTTAGCACCTAATAACAAATGAGGATAATGATCTCTCATATGTGTCTCTCACTCCCATCACCTCTCTTAGATGACTTTTTCTGCTAACAAACATTGACCCAATGAAGAGAAACACTTTCATGAAGAGTCTCCTCCTACCAATTAAAAAACTCTATTGGGATCCTCAAAAAGGTAACTATGTGCTCATTGTCCAACTTACCCCATTCAAAATCATGCAATGAGTCAGGAACAAATATCCTCATCTATGGCATGTGGAATACATTTTGTTTCCAATAAAACTATGGTTATAGGGATAAGTGGTACACCACCTCACTGTCCATACATTTTAATTGGAAAGTGGCCTATGAATCTCAATGATAGCGTACCACCCAAGACAAATCTCCATAACCATCAATGAGGTGTGACACTCTAGAACATGTGATCTCCTTATTTGATATCCAGGGGACTCTTTCATCAATCCAAACAGTACCCAAATTTCTTTGGGAAGTCCTCACCCTCCCCTGGATGATATAAACCTTTTACAACCATTTATCGTACCAGCTATGGGCCCACAAACATTGTTTCCCACTAGATTTGAAAAGTGAAATAGTGACCTAGAGGATCTCCCTTACAAGTCCGCGATTTGCGTTACACTTATAGTGGAGTGTTAACTTCCATTTTATTATAACTATAAAAATGGTAGATGATCCTACAATATATGTTCAAAACTATCATTCAAACCCAAAGCATGTTCTCCCGAAACAAAATAGTCTTCTTTGACTATCCATCACTATGGGGTAGAAGCACCATGATCAACTGCAAGTTTGTCATGGAGACCTCCCACACCCTCTCTATAATCTTGATATGAAGTGGGTATCACAATATAAAACAATAATCATGGAAAATAAATGAATATGAAATATCTCCGACATCTATAGATGTCCAAAACTATCCACTAAACTCTTTTCTTGGATGTTTATGAAGTTGAACAAATTTTTGAATCTATCTATGATCACTAAAATAGAATAGTGAACTATTTCAAATCATGGAATACCCATTAATAAGACCAAAAAGATACCATCCCTTTTCCACTTCCATATGGGAGCCTCAACCTCAACTGACTGATAAGTGAGGTATTGAGAGACAAACTCAAAAACACACTTCAATATCCTTCGCTACCAAACCTGATGCCAATGGATACCTATACATAATCACCAATATTGGATATAAAATTAATGGAAATCATGAAACCTCCTTATCACTTCCACTCAGACCATTACAGGTGGCATCCTTTATCCGCAAATAAGGATGACATGCTCCCCACCTTCAGATTATCCATTAGAAACATGTTAAAATATATATATTCGTGTAATATCTCAAAATTTATATCCCTAAGTTGTACCTCCCTAACACATTAAAGAGTAAGATGAGTGAAAACCATAAAATTGAGTTACAATAAACCAGCATCACCCTTAAGGGTCAATTGTAAAGTAGTAAAATGATCTACCACCCACCTCCACAACAGGGGATGGAAAACATTATTGTGAGTATCTGCTACAACAACCTCGCCCTTAAGTGGATCTCAATATAGAACTACCTCATCTATATTATTGACACTATCATATAAACATTTAAGAATATAGATACCATGATGTGTACCACCTATATAAAGGACTAATTCTTTTATAGATTCCCATAAAAATTATAATCTCGAAACATGTCCTAAACTAGCCTCATGTGTCTTGAGGGTTCCGCCTATGACAATAAATACACAAGGATTTCATAAATAAGAACTAGCGTGAACTAATATAAGAATACTTGAAGGAAAGTTTTCATAAGTCCCATAAAAATTCTTGTAATTCCCATCACATTCAATTGTATCACCATAGACTCAAGGAAACTATAGTGGATTTAGAAGGCCAACATTGGTATAATATCATCTCAAACCTAAAGGTAGTGATAACTCATCCTAAGGTCAAAATATGATTACCAATCTGATCTAAAAAAAATATTTGATGAATTCATAGATTCTCATGGGTGGATACTCTTTCCTAACAGTCACCTTGTCTAGTTAAATTTATTCCACTCCTAACCTAAATCTCTCATCCACATTTTTTGAGAACAATATTGGGTTTCCAAGGGAATCACACTAGGTATAACATACCACCTTCCATGAAATTCTATAACTACACTATCATATCTTTCATATATATGGGGTTATTTGATAAGATATTTCATTTAATGGGTCATCCCTGGGTAAATTTCAATAATGAAAATAAACACTTTATGGGGAGGTAATCTTATCACATCATCAGGAAAGATGTCACAATGATTCTCTAACATCACAATAAGTTTAATTCTCATGGTATACATTTACCCTAAGGTAATACTAAAAAATAATCACAAATTGGTTGTATCCACTTACACATAGGATTCACCTAATCTTCTTAGGATCCCTTCTCGCTAATGCAAGAAAATATCATCCCACAGACTTAGGCACATTGTTACCCACACTTCTAGCATTAATGATGGTTATTAACTATAGGAAATTGTCCCATAAGTATAAATACATCATAGGAAATCATTTCTTACTATGAATATATTCGAATATAGTCTCTCTCTCCTCCTAATGTCAAGAAACTCTATCGGTATAAGTGTGTGATCACCGAAACATCTCTACAAGACCCACAAAAAAGTAGGTTAGAGAAAATGGGGCTATGCTATAATAATTAAGCCTCAAATAAGGAATGAATTCAAGAAAAAGGCATGAAAAAATGTGTTAAAACTACATCTAAGGGTATTGATGACAGTGAACATACCTCAAAACACACACAAAGACTCTAGGTCACAAGGCCTTACTTCCTAATACTATCATTCCCTTTACCCGCCTATTTTCCACAACCAGAACTCACTTTGACACTATAGAACACTAAAACTAAATTAAACTTATAATTAAAAGTAATTCATTCACCACACATCATCACTATCAACTTTGGTTGGAACTGAATCACCCATTTGTTTTTAAATAACATTATAAGAATACATTTTAGAGGGGGATGTGTCCCTCTTCCTTGCATGATTGAAGCAATATAAAACATCACCAACATAGGGCTCTTCTAATGACCTACAAAAAAAAGGGAATTTCTATCTATAAAAACCATAATTTCTCCTTGATGGGTCCCATATAAGGTGGAAATCCCAAGACATCACCTCTAGTGAAGCCTTGGTTACCTACAAGGTTGTCGAAAATTACTCCTCGATAAAGAGATGTTATACTCTACCCCAAGATAGGGTTTCCTAATTCAAGATTTATGGGTAAAGACCAAACTAGTTCTTTTATTATCAATGAAATATATTTTTCATGAACGCGTCATTTTATTAGTTGGAGTCTTCATAAGATAAAAAAAATCGAACCACTGCCTCAATCCAATTCTCCACTACTTGAGGGTCTAGCTCTCCATAAAACATATTGAGTCTCTATCACTGAAATATTTAAAACACCATAATCATACATGAACCATCAACTCATCTTGGTGTGGAAATATAACACTCAACATAGAAATGTTCATCCACATAGAAAGCTGGGGGTTGGTCTGTGTGCTGCTCAATAGGTGGTAGAACTTCTCAGTGTGTTCCTGTGGGAAACAACCTAGGAATGTGTTCTTAAACAGAGGCATCATCACTAAAATTTTCATCCTTAAAAAACTATTTTAAAATCCTATATATATATCATCATATAGTAATATTTTAAATTTTCCTAACATGCAACAATCAAAGAGAATATTTAGAGAGTTGACTCAAGAAGTACTTCGAACCCACAAAAAATATAATGTGATGCATGTACCAATATTTATACTATAGACATAGAAAACATTTCCTATTTCAAAAAGTAGTTTATTATAGTCCTGGTAAATATATACATTATCCATTTCACTAAAACCAAGTTTTCTAGAATGGATGAAAAATCAATAAAATTTAACATTGTTTTCCAGGTTCCCAAACGAAAACCATAAAACTAGACAATCTTTAAACTTTATCCCTAATATGACCTACTATGATACCACTCTATCATGACCCAACCCATTGGTCCCTTACTGGTTTTTGGTAATCCTAGAATGGCTTCCCAAGACCACCAATAATAGGAAAAGGGTTGGTGAGTAACACTGAGTTGGAATATAATGCATGTGAGATTCTTTATCCTAATCTAAAGTGGAAAGATAAGAAAAAGATACTATAAATGAATGAATAAAATAAATCCTACATTAGATTAAAAAATTAGTATAGAAAATGAAAAAATGGACAAATAAAAGACCACTAAAACAATAAAATATCTTTACCTACAAAAAACAAATAGGTAAGATACCAGAAAGTATCTCCTCGATCCATTTGAGTTTGGTCGAGCACCACAAAGCTCCACCTACTCCTCTCTCACCTAGGAATCCAAACAAATGTGAATATTATATATATTATATGACATTTTCTTTTATATCCCATGCATTGAAGAGTGTATCCATTCCCAATATGACACCTTGAAATAATAAAACACCAAGAATCCAGATTGAGTAGTCATCTCATCATTATGAAGGAATTTCAAATAGAATATGAGACAATAACCAAAATATCCCTGATATGCTCAAAAATAATTATAAATGAACAGAGAGAGTGGATATCTATCTCCATATCCAACTAAGAATAATGGGTGAGCATGTATCTCCCAAAGGTACATATTTGATTCTGTCGATCATATCCAACATCTACAAAATTTGAATGGATGGCCTTATCCCTACTAATTTTCTCCATGGACAAGCTAGAAGTATCTAAAAGATAATCATATTTTGTAACATCCCAATCATCAAGTTGGAGTGACCACACCTTACAATTTTTTTCTACAAATGGTTTAGAACTAACTCCATTAGAGGGCATGATCTCCACAAGAGCTTCAAGACACGGGAGTACCACTCCACGGATAGAAAACATCCACCCTTTTTAATTTAGTGGATTTATATCTCTACTTGTATAAATTATTTGGGGGACTCACACCTAGATAGATATAGGAGAGTACCAACCCTAAGAATAACACTCTATATATAAAGTATTCATCTCCTCGATAATGTGGTGGATTATTGAATCTACATATGGAAAGAGTATAGGGGACCTAGACCCTGGTACGATATGGTAGAACCAAACCTGACATATTTATGATGATCAAACCTAATCACTGACACAACCTAATAATCATTGAGATAAGTGACCTAATAGAATCGCCTTGAATCACATATTTATTTACACAATAAAGTCCACCATCACATCGTATGTAAATAACTACTCCTGATAGTCTACCCATGGGCCTAAATCCAAGTCACAAAGAAAGAAATATGCTAGGTAGAAGACTCTAGATGAAGTACATGATGTGTACATGGGGTATAAATGATGAATCATGGTTTACCTGGTATGTATGTGTATAATAGTGTATTCTAGTGTACTATGGATTGTGCTCATGTACTCTAGTCATTCACATGTACTCTGGTCATTCCCATATTTTCTACCTATCTCTGAGTACTGTTAAAAATATATGGGGGTGTAATATATATGACATGGAATGATAAGGTTTATACCGACAATTTCCATGTATCATATTCCCAAGACCATGGGCTTTTTAATGTACACATTGTTTTCCCCACACACACGACATGTGGGGCCATAGGGCCTCCTGGTCATGTACTCCATGTACACGCTGAGCTCGCTAGATAGGTTTCACATGGAATATGGGAGACCCACATGGTGAGTGATATTTAAATCAATGTGAAACCCTAGATTCCACACAATTGAGATTAAATAGAGTGTGTTCCTATAAACTATAAGCAGTGTAAATCAAAATTTCTAACAAAATTATAGACTATTCATGCATCTTTACCAGAACACCATCATCTCCTTTGGGACCATCAATAATCACCCTATAAATCTAGGATCTATTTTAAAAACCCTCAAAAACTAGATATAAGTCAAATTATTGGCGTTATTTTAATGAAAATTGATTCTTGTATCTATATAAGGCACCAAATGGTCCAAATCCTGGAAACCCAACAACCTATTCCAAAATCAAACCATTGTTTTTGTCATTTATTGGATTCTGGGCACCCTTTGTTTAAAATATAAAATCATTTAAACTATAGATATATCCTCCTAATCTAGCTTGAAAATACACCATTACATAATCTTTCATAAGATATCCATCATTCTTTTCATGCCTCTTTCAAATTTTCTAGATCCTAAAGAAAAACAAACATGCTTGTGACCCATCGTGCCAAATAACAAGCACACAATGATTGTTTAGCTTGCGTATCATTGAATCACTGGCCAACAAATTTCAAATGATGAACTCAAAGAATGGAGGGAGAAAAAAACATAACACAAAGTAATCATTGATCAATGGTTTTGTTCATTCAGAAATATTTTATGGAATCTAATGAATGGGGATTATCAATGTAGCTATAATCATTAGAAAATAAATATTAAATTCCAAAATATAGAAACAAAAAAAATAACTATTGGGAAAACTAATGAGGAATGATTAACGAATTAATATGGGATGAATTAATTCACATTATTCAAAAAACATATATATAAATAAAACTGCAAAACAAACACCCTAACTTAGGTTTAGATCAATCACTGATGAAGAACATTTCCACATCAATGTCGTTGGTGAGATCTAAGATCTCCATCATTAACAACAATCCACACAGTAACTAAACCATGATCTCATTATCATCGACCAATATACTCTCATCTTGATCTCTCCATTCTTCCATTCCCTATATGGTTTATGTGACAACCCCTATGAATTTTTTCATAATATTTATTAAATATAAGAGGATTTTTTTAGGTTATGTAATAAATAAATAAATAATTTATTTATTTATTTATTTATTTATCCACCCACAGATACTCTTAAAAAATTCAACATGCACAAATTTTTTGAAATGCCTTGGGTAAACCCCACATTCTTGATTTTAAGGTTGTCTCATTTTCCACATTTGAGACATCATTCAGGATTAAATCCATTATTTCCAAAAAAATGAACACATGATAAAATATATTAACGATTTTTAATATTTCTTCACTAAGTATCTCTGGGACCTTAAATCCTATGCTGACTCACCACATGGATTGAATAATATTACCTAAAATATTCAAAAGTCCTAAAAGAAAAAAAAATATTTATATCCATCATAAAAATAATCCATCAATTATGGTGATGGAAAATAAATTATATAGTTATGTGTAGGTTGTAGTTTGAACATGCACATGAGTTATACTATCTCTTTCCCTTTAATTTATTATAGAGTGGAAAATGGTGGATCCATAATTGAACATAATTATTTTTATAATACTTAATTTTATAATTTATGATGAATATAATATATTTGGAGGACGTAGAAGAAGAAAAAAACTTATATTGCTTAGTTAAGAGTTACACCTCTTCATTGAAAAACCACCTTTGACATATATCTTAATCATTGATAAGATGTTATTATTTAAATAATAGAAGCTATAGGATGTTGGGAAAGAATATAGAATAATATTAGAGTTGGTATTGTGAAAGATAGTGTGTTTAGACGTTGTGAATAATGGATGTGAAGAGCTGGCCATTTATAAGTGAGTGGAGGGGCACCCTTAGAGTTATATAAAGAATTAAATTAATACAAATTAATTATCAGTTTCTAGTTTCTCCAGGATGATATATTTTAAAACTTTGATGTGGATAAGTCTAAATCATCTCATAAAATAATATTTAGTGAAGTTTATTATATATTTTAACACTTATCTCTTAATTTTAATCCCTCTTTAACCCGTTAAAAATTTGCTGTTATATCAATGTATTTTACTTTTTAGGGGTAAATAATGTTACTAAAAAAGAATAAGTGATAAATAACTGAGAAATGGTTGATTTGATATAACATTACCATTAACTTGGATGAAAATAAGAATTTTATTAATATAAATTCATTTAATAAAATAATATTTAACATAAGATACCATTAAATTCATTTCCAAGAATATTCATGTAGTGTGACTTCAAAGAAAACAATATTGAGATGAAATTTGAATATAAACATTGGAAACATCACTAATATGTTATATTCAAAAAAAAATATTCATAGAACACAATAATTCAACCAAATTATATTACTTTTTATATTTTTAAAATTATATATTTTATTTTTCTATTATATAATCACGTACCATGTTGTCATTGAGTAATCATTTAAGGGAATTTTCCCATCACTAAAAGTTAAAAATTAATTACCATGATAAAAATAATTCATTAATATTTCAAATAACAATTTTTTTTAAAATATAACCTCTTTTTATCCCTATGATAAAATAAGAGAGTTATTAAAACATTGGGAATGAGATTTATATTTATTCTTTAATCAAAATAATATAAAGGTCATAATTATATAAAATAGAACCAAATTGTTATATTATCAAAAATATTGATGATAATGTAAAAAATAAACTCATATTGTAGGTTATAGTAAATTTTATTATAGATTTATAGGCCTTATATCATAGTTTTAACCATGTTTTACCAGTTTTACCCTTACCAACATGAAATATATTTACCAAGATTACTATTCCAAATGTCCAAAAAATAAAAGAAATAGATTTACTAAATTTAAACATCTTGATTCAAAATATGTAATCCATTATTAATGATTCAATTTCTATAATTTTATAAAATAGTTTTTAATATAAATTCATAAAACGCAGTGAAAACAATTTCTTGAGAAAAGTGTTCTTAAGCCAAAAAATAACTTATACTAAAATCAAGTATAATATTTTTTATTATATAATTAATTAGATTATATATATTTAAATAAATATTATTTTACTTTATGATCAATTTTAAACATATTTTTTCTTTTAAATTGATTTATTTAATGAAAATAAATGATCCTTTTATGAAAATCGATATTTTCCACTATTCATAGAAAAATTAATCCTTTTTGAAAAATATAAAAAATGTTCCTTAAGATATTTTTATTATGAGGATTTGAAAAATTATGTCATTTTTTTTAAATTATATTTTCCATAAGTAATATCAATTAATTATAATATGTTTTTCATAAAAATTCATTAAAAACATTTTTGAATAAAAAGATTTTTGAAGTATAAAATGACTACTAAAAATTGAGTGATTGTTTCATAAAACAAATTTAATAATTTTTTATTAAGAAAATTATGAATATATTCCATATTTTAGTAACTCATATTCATTCAAACCAATTCAATATCAAGGTTATGAAATCCATATTTAAATAATAATATCTTTGCAGCATATCACAATTTTCTTAATGCATAATGTTACATGTTAAACAAGATATCAACATTATTATTATTTTCAAATAAAATATTAGGTTTTAATATCCCCCCATAAATAAATTATATGTTAAAAAATTTATCTCAATCATCAAAGGATATATTTTTGCAAATACCTTTTTTTGAAAACCCATATAGTACAAAGGGATAATAAAATTTCCTTTAAAAAGAAAAAGTGATAGAAATAACGGTTACTAGAACTAACACATAATTGGGTTCCCAAATAATAAGAAAATTGGTCGGAAGTTAAAATATATACATGGAGGATAAAACTACCATTTAAGGACTAATATATAGTGATATAGAATATGTTCATATGAATGTTAATAACAACAAAATGTTAAATCAATGGTGTTGAAAAGAAAATATATTTAATGGAAATAAAGGTAAAAAAATTAATTCATGGTTCTTTTAATAATGTTTATGTATTGATTTACTATAATGATTGAGAAAATTATAAAATATTCTTATAGTATTTATTTCCATTTAAAAATCACAATTTTATCCCTTTATTTGTTCTTTGATCAATTTCCACTTCATCTCGTACTCCATGAAATGAATATTAAAGATGAATTTTTCATTCATAAGGCACTAAAATTAACTTTTAATCAATCATAATACCCATAAAATAACATATATTAATACCCCCAATATCTATATATTTACTAAAATGGATGGATGAGGTTACCAAATATGGATAAATCATAATATGATGAAACAATACATTAATCTCTGAAACCCATAAAATAACACTCAAATTTAAACATAAACAATTACATAAGTATGTAACCTTAATAATACTCTCAAATATGTCAGAAAAATTCAAAACCCCAAAATAATAAATATTCAATCACATGTTTTTTAAGATCTACTTTAACATTTATCACCTCACAACATGAGTCAACTCCTAATGTGACATACAAAACAGGTGAATTCCAGGATCATATATTATTTTAAAATGTTCTAATAATTTCCAAAAATAACTTTAATAACTATAAATACTATATAAAAACATAAATTCTATCAAAATTCACTCTACAAAAACTATCCAAACATTCACAAACCAATTTCAAGGTCACCAATACTATCCCATCTACTTTATCAATTTATATCATCAAATTATATCAACTAAACATTATTATCTCAACATCAATCACATATTAAGGGTTATATATCCTCCAATCATGATTTTTTCCGAAAATATCACCTTACCATTAAATTACTTTTCTAGTATTTCAAAACCATTCATTAAATGATTGAAAATAATTAATGAATAACTATTATAGAACAAATGGAAATCTATTTCATGATTCTAATAATTACAATATAATTTATAAGAAACTTGTAAAATATAATTATTGAATTATAATACATAAATTCTTCAATAATTTAACTTTAATGATTTTCATAGCATATTCCCTTTCTTGGTATATGAGTTATCCCTTAGAATAGGTGATTTAATATGATAAATCCAAAGTCTCTCATATATAAGACCTATAATTATGTGGTACCTCGCTACTCTATCCAATTTATTTCCACACAAAAACAATCTTCTCCTTTTGTTGAGATATTATCCTCGGTGTTTCTTCCCACATTATTTTTTCAAAAAGTAAATTTAAATTTCTTTCCTCTATAATAATTTCCACATGAACATACATTAAAATATATTTTTTTATTATCGGAATTATTTATAAATTCACATGTGCTTATGTTATTAATTATATATCAAGATAGCTAATTCATAATAATCACAAGGTTTCTCCTTCCAGTTCCCATCACATTCTGCTGCTTGAGGGGAAAATCATTGCATTTTTCATCGCATTCATTTCAAATAGATTCCTCCTGGTTCCATCCATTGAATAAAACCAAAAAACATATTTTTGTATTTAATAAAAATAGTGATATCCTATATAATTATGAAAAAAAATTCATAGGATATCCAAATCAGGATTCCTTCTTTTTAATCTATGACACCTTAGGTTTATGCTCGGTCATCCATGATCATAATCTATTCTTATCCTTCATAATTATTCTTGAGTAAAATTTAGATTAACCTAATAATATCACCTGGGATTTTTCAAAAAGGGTTTCCATTGAGGGTACATTCACTATGCACTAAAATAATGGCTAATATAATCTTGACCAACTCTATTCGGAGTTATTACTCTTATATTCATTTATGACAAAACAATTTCAAATTGTATTATCTAGACACAAATTATTTCTATAAAACCTATAGTAATTTATTTATGATAACTTAGGATGTTCTCCAAAATATAAACATATCCCTAGTGTTTTCAAAAAATCTATCTAATCCTAATACCCAAATATTAACTAAACCCTACACTGATTCCAATTATAGAGACCCAATCTTTTCATACATAAATACAACATCTTATTAGAGGAATATTCACTATATATAATTATGATCTATACCAAAACAATGGAGGTTTAGTGTCTTTGTAATCTTGGATACATAAAAAACTGATCTATAAAAAAATATTCATCATCTCTCACTATGTTCTTAAAATATAGTACCATTCCTAGGAATAATATACTTACAACCTTTCTTAATATCATATGAAAAAAGAAAAAATAATAAAGGGTGAGCTTCAATGCTCAATAAGTATAAATAATGGATAAATCAATAATTATTTAACCATTACATTTGAATAATGGTATATGAACATGTGATTAAGATTTTAAAACCATACCGAACAATATATATATCTCAGTCATGAGTCCTGGAATAAATCTTGTCAGTTTATAAGACATGAATCATGAATGAATCAAAGAAAATGATCCATGAGAGAATAAATTTTGTATAAGATCATGTCCTAAAAGAGTGGAATAAATTATGACATATCATAATCATATAAATCTTATGTCAAGGACACCCACTATGAAATTTATAAAATGTTAAGTTTAGGATAACCACCTATGTACCTAATTCTAACTTGGGATAACCTCCCATGTACCCTCTTTGTGGTATGGGATTACCTAATCCCATGTACCCTCTTTTAGGTTTGTAATGACCTCTATTATCCCCTTTGATCTCATAAAACCTTAATATTTACCAAATGTATTATAGGGATATATAATTCAAGTCATACTCAACACATAACCACAATATATTAATATGTATTCCACAAGATCTCAAAACATTAATCATATCATCATAGAATAAATCATGGGATATAAATGGGTTTTGTAGATATCGTATCAGAAAAATCCCAAACCATCCAGATAAATAAAAATTATGGATTCATTTTATCATATCCCTATTAAAGTATATGAAACATCAAATAATATTATCATTGATGAAGTATTCCTTTAAAATATTATCAAAATATTTCTTTTGGAAAATACCCTTTTCATTATAAGATCACTTATTTAGAATATAAAAAAATCAAAATATTATCCAAAAATTTTATTGAAAATAAACTAGGATAAATTTAATGAAATCATTAATTAACTGAGTTATTATTATGGATAGAAAATATATTATTATTATGAATTCTAAAAATTATTTCTTTTCCATTTTTGGTAAAAATTTCAAAATAACTCATTATAAAAATGATAAAAACATTTATTTGAAACCTTATTATTCAAATAAAACACTACTAAATTGATTCTAAAAAATAATATGATAATATTAAAAAACTTCATTGAAATAATTTCAAATAAAACATAGACTTTGAAGAAATAAATACCAAGTAAATAGTAAAACAACGTTGGTTTTTCTTAAAAATAGTAATTCAATCTCCTGGGTAATTAAATAGTGGAAAATGAAAGAAAACATGTAATATATATAAATAAAAATAGTATAAGAATGATAAATTATTTTACTTTATAATTATTATATAATTTCCCTCAATGGATATTAAATCATAAATAATCCTGATTAAGATGATATTGAAACAAAAAAATCTATTACCTCAAGTCTGGATTACTTCATAAGTTCTATTAACTCATGTATAATAAATTTTAATTTATTATTAATATATAAAAAACAATTAAAATATTATAATATCATATATTATCCACTAATAACACTTCAACACCAATTTATTAATAATTCTTCATTAAAACCATCATTGTGGGTGTTAATTTCTCCATTTTTCATTAATGTTTCGGTTCAATAAGTATGGTCCTTGTGCTTTGATCATTGTTCCACCATATAAAAATTGTTGATACTGATGTAAAAATCATATATATTAATTATATATATATTTATTTATTTATAATCATCCATAAATTTTATATAAATAAAAAATATTTACATCATTCATAGATATTTTATTCCTTACGTACGCATGACCGGAAATTTCATTTTCATATAAAAAGAAGTAAATAATGATAATTTATATTTTAACATTAAAAAAATAATTTCATCATAAAAATAATATATAAACATTAAATACATCATAATAATCAATCAATAATAATGGTGATGGAAGGTAATGTATATCACTATGTGGAGGTGGTAGTTGACACATACACATGAGCGATAATTTCACTTCCCATTAGATGGAATAGATGGTGGATAATGATGTTCACCAAATATTAATAATATTCTAGTATTTTTATATTACTAAATAGATTAATTTATTATAAATACCAATCATTTAGAGGAGTTATAAGAACAACTAAAATTGAAAGTCCTCGATTAATAGTTATAACTCTTTGTTGAGAAATATCCTTCGGCTTACACTGTATGCCTTGAAATGATGATATTTTGGAAATTAAAAAAATAACTAAAATATGAATAAATAATATATGTTTATATTAATGTATTTTTTTTAATATAGATTACTAAAACATTTTAAATAATTGAGGAGTGTAATTTCCCTATAATAAGTGAGGGGAGGGGTGCCTTGGAATTACTTAAAGTATCCAGTTAGTATAAATTAATTTTCTAGTTAAAGTGGATCCAAATTGAAATATTAAAAATAAATAGTGATATTAAGTCTAAATACCCTATTAAAATAATATTTATATATTTTTACGTTATGTTTTAACCCTTTTCTCCTAGTTTTAAACCCCTATGAATCCTTTTGAAAATTATTTGTATATGAAATTTTTTAGTCTTTAGGGGTCAAGCATGTTACTATAAAAGGTAAAGTTACACTTAAGTGGGAAATGGATGGTATTATTAAACATATACCTTTATATTTGGTGAAAATTTTATTTTTTAGGAATTTTAATTCATTTAATAATATATTATTTAACATAAGATGCTATTAAATTCATTTTCAGAACTATTTATATAGTTTCACTTTAAAGAAAACACAATTCAAATGGAATTTGAATGTAAACTTGTAAAACATTTATAATATGTAATATTAATTATAAAAAATTCAAAACATAATAATTCATCAAAAATTATATTAATTTTTTATTTTTAAAATTATTTAATAGATCTTTCGATTAACTGAAGAAGTACAATGTCAACATTGAGTAAGAATTTAGGGTGATTATTCCATCCCTCAAAATTAAAAATAAATTAACATGATAAAAAAAATTCATTCTTATTTAAAATAAACATTTATAACTAAATATATTCACCTTTTATCCATATGATAAAATATTATAGTTATTCAAATAAAGAGAGTGACATTTTTGATTTATTCTTTACATTAAATAATATAATGGTCAAAATCAAAGAAAAATGGAACCATGTTTCTATATTTTCAATAAATTGAAGATTATTTATGATAGAAATTCATAAAACTGGGCAGAACTAAGATTATTTAAGCCTTATAGTCCTTATCCCATATTATTTATCTTATTTTACCCATTTTACCCTTACTGAGGTGAAAAATATTTACCACGGTTTCTATTAATAATGAAAAAAATAAAAAAAAACCTAGTTAAAAAATTCGAGCCTCATTATTTATAATAAGGAATTAATTTCTAAAGATTAAATTTCTATAATATTCAAGAATAATTTATATTATAAATTCATAAAATGAAATGAAAAATAATTTTTAGATAATTGTGATTTTTTAAGGATCAAAAAAAATTATACCAAAATCAGGAATAATAGTGATTAATTTATAATTAATTAGATTATATATAATTAAATTAGGTTTATATTAATTTAATATAACATTTAAAATATATTTTTACTTTTAAATTACATTATTTAATGAAAAGAAATGATAGTTTTACAAAAAATGGTATTTTTCATTATTCACTAAAATTTTGTTTTTTTCAAAACATCTCAAAATTTGACCTTAAGATAATTTTTTCATGTTGATTTCAAAAACAATATATTTTTTATGAATTAAAATTTTCAAAAGTGGAAAATTTTATTTATAATATTTTCTTTTATAATATATTGAAAACTATTTTTGGATAATGTTTTTATGAATAAAATGAATTTATAATAAATTTAGTGATTATTCCTACAAATTATTCAATTAATTTATATTGAGTAGGAGAATTGTACATATATTTTTTATTTCAGTTACTCAAATTTATATTGTTCAATTTAACTTCTAAATTGTGAAGGTAACATTTAAATAATAATATTTATATAATATATCATAATTTGATTGAAGCTCTATGTTACATGTTAGGAAAGATATTGATCTTATTTTTAATTTAAAGAAATATATATTTTGGGTGTCATATGATAACACCTACAATAATAATTGAATAAAAAATCACCCAATGTGGGATCCACTAATGGATATTTGATAACTAGAACAATCATAGGATAATCCTAGAAACATGACTCTCTAATAAGAATATCTAATTCATTATCTATATAAAAACGATAGAGACAGAAAACACATACCTCGATGATTCCCATAAAAATCACAATAACCAATGAAGATATAAGTAACAAACCAAATTATATTATAGATCTATAATTAATCCAATTATATCAAGTCACCAACCATATATCTAGCATCAACATACTCAAGTTATGATTCAGGTCAAGAGAAGAAGAGTGGATCTAGAAAAACAAAGAATAAAGATATCAAATAGGAACATTCCTTTGAAAATATAGTTCCAATAATCAAATATCTATTAAAATAAATCACCAAGAGGCAACGAATCCCCAAAATCCCTATGAATAGTCCACATGGATGATATCATTTTCCAATGGAGGGAGAATTAGGTCAAACAGTTATGTAAAGGGTCATAAAAATAAAATTCATAACATTAAATTCGTATCACATAGTTTGGCAACAGGGTTTTGGTAATCACATGAAAATTGTGTGCCCTATTATAGGCTAATGGAAGTTTTTCATGGTTTGGATTCCTGGTTTAGAAAATTATGTTCCAACTATACATATCCCCACTTATATAAGTTGTACGGTTTGGGAGTTAAGTTGTACAATTAGGCTGCATAGTTATAACTAAATATCTTTCTAACCATGTTCCCTCCATTGGAACTCAAATAAAAGGTTCATGGATTCCTATGGTAAGAAACATGGTTTTCTTTAACTATGTTACAACTACACACAGGCCCTGAAACTATAAAAATCTCAATATATCACTGAAAAAACTAAGATAATATCCAAACAAAAGGTTATAAAGATAAATGAATGTGAGTACCAAAAAGTGAGTATTGATGTGTGACAATTATTCATATCACAAAAGCTTTCTTCCACCTAAAAATTCTATCAATATGGCTCAAAATCAAAGAGTTTAGAACAATACACTCTCACCAAGACCTTATGCTCCCATGTTTCAGGGGAAACAAAACCATGCATCTATATCACTTGAACCATGGGTATGGAATTTCCATGAAAACATTTATCTGAGAATTAAAATTTTGAACCAGCTTCTTGGTAACAAACATTTCTTATTCTACATCAAGTTCCTTCCAACTCAAGACATGAGATGGATATGAAAGATAATTTTGAGATAAGATACATGAAACATTCTTTGGATAGATTTCATTAGTGGTAGAAATTCCAAATAGTGTTCCATGTTTTCAATTCTATCATAAGTCTCAAATGGTCCCACATACCTTTGGGACAACTTCCCCTATATTCCAATATTTTGATAACATAACTATGGTGAGATTCTCAAAAACACCAGTTCACTAGCTGAGAAGTCTAAAGGGTGTCATCGAAAATCAACACAATACTTATATTGGATCTATGCCATTAACACTCATTTAAAAGTCAATTGATTCTTAATTGTCATCTCTTGGACCAAAATATGTCCATACAGGGAAGCTTCACCAATATCCAACCAAAATATTAGAGATTTACATGATCATCTATAAAAGGCCTCAAAGGGTTCCATCTTTATATAATATTTCCAACTATTATTATTGTAAAACTCAACTAGTCCTGAGTGAAAATCCCAACATATTCCAAAATTAAGAACACAAGATTGAAGCATGTCCTTAGGATATTTATAGCTCATTCCATCGGGCCATAAATTTTTGGATGGAATGTTGTGGTCAAATTTAACTAGGGTTTCATTGACCCATGGAGTCCCCTCTGAAAATGATAAATGAAATAAAGATCCTTATAGAAAAAAAATTATGGACATAATTTCATACAATATGGAAATATACTACACATAAAATATTACCATGTTCTCAATATTGGTCATATGATGAATTGGAATATAGTGATACAATTTATCCAATCATTCAATCACTACCCAAACTGAATTATTTTCTAGAGAGGTATTTGGAAGACCAATAATAAATCCCAACGATATGTCATCCCACTTCCAATCTAGAAAAGGAAGAGGATAAAGCATGATAGAAGGATTATAATGTTTGGCCTTGGACATATGATAAGTATAACAATGAGAAAAAAATTAATATTGTTTTTTTTCATACCCGGCCACTATTAGAAAATCCTTATATTATAAAATATATTTTTTTGTTAGGGTGAATCACCCACTAAGAAAGATGACTATCCCACTCATTGATTTTCTCATAGGTAGAGGAACAACATAGAAGTTCCTAAAACAAATGATATCATCAAAATATAGAGACCACTAACTGATAATATACTCACCATATAAAGAGTAATTAATTCCTTATAACATAACATCAAACTTCTAATCCTAGAGAATCATCTCAGTAAGAGAGAATTTCAAATGATCACTCATCAAAAAAATTGGTCTCATCCTCTCAAACACTCAAATGAATAAAAAAAAGTGAGCCATTATATTCAATTCCTTAGAATATTCTTTCTTCACTTGGGATGGAATTTTATTGATCAACGAATTAGTAATGACATTTCCATTATCAACGGTATAAGAGATTTCGATTTCAAAATATTGAAGGTACACTACTCATTTCATCTACTAAAGGTTTAGATATACTTTCTAGAACATATGACTCCTGATTTTATGATCCAAGAAGATATTAAACCCTTCCCTAAAATTGTATGTTCACTGAATCATAAGAGAATGCATCATAACTATGATCTCGAGATCATGTGTTGGATAGTTCTTCTCATGTTTCCAAATCTGGTGAGGGCCACAAGACACCACATGATCACCCTATATAAGAATACAACCCAACCCAAAACCTTATGCTTTATATAAGAATATGTATCCCTAAAAAGCCTCTACAATAGTCAACACCGGGGTAGAATCCAAATGGAAATTCACTTATTAAAAAAATCTTGACATTTGTAATCCCATATAAACATTACTCCCTTGAAAGTTTTAAAATTCAATAAGGAATCCAAATTTGAAAAATAATTTAAAAACCAGTAGTAATACCTTACTAAGATTGAGAAGAACATGTCATTAAATAAATTATATATTTTATACCAGTTCATAACTAATTTCACCTTCTCATGACCAATTTTAATACCATTTTCAGAAAACATCTTTCCTAAGAACATTATTTCCTATATCTAAAAATTTCATTTAGAAATAATAACATAATGTCGATGATTTCTAAAGTTGTCTAGAACTTTTCTCAAACAAAACACATAATCTCTTATAGTTTTTGAGTAAATTAAGAATTTATCCATGAATACCACTAAAAAATACTCAAGGTACCAATGGGAAATATATTTTATCAGTGGCATAAATACTACATTAGAATTTTTTAAAACAAAATTCATAAAAAGGTATTCATAATGTCTATATGTAATTTTGAAATTTTTCTTAGGGATATCAGACTCCTTGATCCTAAGATAGTGGTAACTAGGCTGAAGATAAATATTTTAGAACCACTTCACCCCTGTCAGGTAGTTGAAAAAATCATCACTTTTGTGTAATATATACTTATTCATGATCATAAACTGAGTTAGTTTTTGTTAATCAACACATACGTACATGGTTCTATCATCCTTCTTGGAAAAAAATACTTGGAATTTCCCAAAGTGATTCTATAGTTTGAATAAATCCATTGGAAATAATTTCACCCAACTGAGTCATGAAATCCATCATTTTAACTGGTTCCATATGGTAATAGGGAATAGAAAAACAATGGGTACCTAGTACCGGGTTTATAAGGAAATTTACCTCCCTCATTAAGGAAACCACAAATATTAGTGGGAAACATGTCAAGAAACTCAAGGGATACTAGAGCAAGATCACCTCTTGAATATTCCTACTTTGGTTTAAAGAAAAACATCAGTATCATCCAACCCAACTCTATAATAAGATATTTTTCATGAAAAATTCTTGATTTCATTTCATCCTAAAATACGTGGAAAACTCTATAGAGGGTATCAAAATATACCCATAAAAATAATAGTTGATATGATTGATATGATATATCAACCAATCAATCCCAATAATTAAATACATAGGTTTAATATCTATAACTAAAAATATTCATTAAATATCTATTTCTAATAAAAATAATGTATAACAAGATCATCAGAGACCCAAGTATCTCATTATCCCAAGGGCATAGTAATATTCATTACATACAGTATGAGAACCATTGAAATATTAAATATTTACAAAATATGGGTTGATATGAAGTAATGAGAAGCATCAATATCAAATAATGTTGTCACTAAATAATAAGAAATATTAATTATACCTCTCACTATCATAACTCTTGTATTAGCTCCCACTAGAAACTCAACCACTGCATGAAGGAGCTTTTTTCCAGATGCCTTTGGCTAGAATCCCTTTGTTAATGAATTATATGAGTGTTCCTGAAATCCTATACATATGACTAAGAATTTACCACTATGTAAAGTGATAAAATTTTATAATAAAATATGAAAATGACCTAATCATCCAGAACTTTAGATCTTGGAGGAATCTGAGAAAGAAAAATTTGAATTCCCAACATTTCCACACTATTAAATACGTACTAGTCCTTTTACATATATTACAAAAGATTGTGAAGATGTTTGATAAAGTGATGAACCATTATTTTTTCCTCCATGATACTCATCCCACTTTATCTTTCCTTTAAATGGATCACTCAATATACCACTAAGAGTATGAGGCACTCCCACCAAACCTGAATTGTCATCCAATTCATTTTATGGAACTAAATATTTATCCAAAACATTATAATGTGGTGTTAAATTTAGAAATAGAATATAATATCAAATATCTTATCAAAGACCCATCTTAAACCTCTGATATTTTAAATTCTCATTCGATACTACCTCAGGTGTAAAATTCATAATCTCAGAAAAATGGTTGGCAAACTAGTTCACCATCTGATCACCATGGTAAGGGTTAAGGAACATTATTAATATATCCAATATTTTTGATTCTGGATATAATTTCCCCAATAAAATATCTCTAAAATCAATCCACTCAAACCCTATATTATTTCCTTTCTCAATAATTGAATCCTTCCACCTTCTACTAGGCCCTTCATGTTTGAAAACAATGCATTTCACCTTAACAGAATCTGGTGTCTCTAAAAAAAACATACTTTACCATAATTTTTTATGAAATAATCTTAAACTAAGTATTATTGGTATGGTATAATGATATTGGATTAATAAAAATAAACTCTTTTGTGTGATTTATGTTATCATCTCTCTGATGTACCACCTAGGTTTCCAGAACAAGAACTGTTGCAACTACCTAGTTGAGAGCTTGGACTACATGCACAAAAACCACTATAAGTTTTTAATCAACAAGAGGGTACTATTGTTATGGTTCACCATCATATCCATCTTGAGTATTTTTAATACTTATTTTTGGGGAAATAGCACTACACATTGTCAATAAATAATAAGATAAAAATATTTTTGGAAATACAACATCATCAAATATATTAATCAAGATTAATTTGGAAAACAAAAATCACATATAAAAGATCTAGAAACAGTATAAACTTAGATAAAAAAAAGATAATCAAAGACACTTTTCCACTATATGACATGGTAATGTAAGGCTCATCATGATGATAGCTGGTTAAACACTCACTCATAACCTACCCCTTAAGTCCAAAAAAATCTTATTGTCTGACTACCTAAACATGCCAAAATGCATATCGGCCTCAAGAAAAGACATTTTTTACTCTCTTGTAGATTTATCATAAACATAATATTAGGTTCACTATGTTAGATACCCTAACAGGGGGTGAATTAGGGTATGAAAGATTAAAACAACTTCCCCTATTGATCTTGTTTTGTTGTTAGAGAACAATATCTTCTCTCTTCTTCTCATTGTAGAGTATGAACAAATATTAAAGCAAGTACAACACATGAAAATTTTATATACATCACCCTAATTGGGCTTCATCCAAGGAGTATACACCGACGATGTTCCAATGTACCAAACCCTCTTAAAGAACACTTTTTTTTAAAATTTTGGACTGGACTCATTGTCCCTTCTGGTTTACGACCAATCATAATTTGAAAGCTCACTGATATCTCAACTAAAGAGAGCTTGATACTTATTTAGAAGATCCAGTCATAGTTTAAAGACTTGTAGGTACTTTCATTATCTCTAATGAATGCACCCTCTACTATATGTAGATGAACTATTGATGTACAATTTTCATCCACTGATGAATACCTCTTTATCGTAGGTGTACTAAGAAACTTACAACTTTTACGCAGCCCTAGGGTGACTTGTGGCCCCCTTTAACTAGTGCACAACCTCGACCATTGTTGTTGAAAATCCATCTTTTGTGCCAATTTTATACTTGCATGGCAATTTATACTGGTGTCCCACTACTTACGTGCCAATGCTTGTGTTTCAGTTCTTGCACGCTACTACTTACGTACCACTACTTGTGTGCCACTACTTGCGCTCCACTGACTGTGAAACTCACCACTTGTGCACCACTCAGAACTTTTATGCCACTTCCACTTGCATGACCATAGCTCGTATTTTCTCATAGTTTTGAGCTACATCAAAATGAATAGGGTTGTCTTCAATTTATATGAATTTTGGAGACAATGTCTGTGAGGTGCACAACTCACCTTGTGGGCCATTTCGTGACTTGTGTACCACTCTGTAACTTGTGCGCCACTTCATGACTTGCACATCATTAATGACTTGTGCACCCCTTATTTACTTGTGAACTACTTTATTTCCTTTGTAATATTCTGGTGGGATGAAATTGAAATATGAATTTCATGCCACCTCTTCACTTGCGTAACAATTATTAACTTGCGCGCCACTTCATGACTTGAGCACCGTTTCTTCACTTGTGCGCCACTTCATGACTTGTGGGCCACTATCTTTCCTTTGTCATGTTTTGATGTGATGATCTTGATATAGGACTTGTACGCCCTTCTTCACTTGTGTGACACTTAATGACCTGAGTTCCACTTCTTCACTTGTGCGCCACTTCATGACATGCATGCTACTTTATTTCTTTTGTCATAATTTGATGTGATGACCATGAAATATGGCATGCGAACCCTTATTTACTTGTGATCCATTTAATTAACTTCTCACCACTTTCATTCCTTTTTCATATTTTGATTTTATGATTTTGAAACATGCCTGGTGCCCAATATTCCATTCACCTACTTTTTCAACAAACACAATCACCTCAAAAAATTTCAATGATACCTTGAGGGTTTTTTCCCCAAAAATATCCTCTTTTGGGTTTGTTGAAAACACATTCATAATTAGATGCCTCATTAATGATTCTTCCATTAGTAAAGACCCTTCAACTCTTGTGATTCTAATAGAAATCAAAGATTAACTCAACATATACTCTAAGCCCACGTATGTAATGATCAGTGTGAGAAACAAGAGTATAATGAAAATTTCATCAATGAATCAATTCATTCCGAAAACCAATTATTGATACCATTCCAGCCCTTCTCTTTTGATTCAGCATGAACCTCAGATGTTGTGATATCTAATCTTTGATCGATCACTTCAAGCATCGTCAAATTTAAAAATCCAACTCACCCTATCTTGTTGATACCCCTATCTCTATGATCCATCTATCAGCTTCTCCCCATGTATTTGACTAAGAAATCTTCTCCCATAAAATCCACACTTTCTCCCACTTGAATAGTCACATTTTCTCCCCCTTTTCCAATAAACCCAAAGGTCACTCCTTTTTAGTCTACAATTCGGTGAAAACACATAGAAAAAAATTGGGAAAAAACATAGCATACCTCAATGATAGGGGGTTCCACAACCACACTCTTTCAAGTTCGGGGAGTCGACTAAACTCCCAGAGCCATTCGATTACTCTTGAACACCTTCTTGGGTAAGGTCTTCATCAGAATATTAGCAACCAATATCTTTATAGGCACATATTCTAACTTCATTATCCATTGGTCCACCTTCTCCTTAATAAAATGATATTTTATTTCTATTTACTTGTTCGTCGGATGAGGTATGGGATTTTTGATAATATTTTTAGCATCTGAGTGGTCACACTGAATTCTAATAAATGGCTGCACAGTCAGACCCATGTCATCAAGCTGCTACTTCATGCATAATAACTATATCCATGCTTCTGTGACTACAATATAAACATCTTCTATGGTTCTAAAAGAAATGAAATTTTGTTTCTTTCTCAACCAAGAAATACCCAATCCTCCAAGATAAAAATCACCTCCTGACGTTGATTTCTAGTCATATGTTCAACCTTTCCAATCTGCATATGTATATCCCAAAATCTATGGTTGAGATTTATCACTATAAATTATTACAAAATAAATCATTCCCTTGATATACCAAAGTATTCTTTTCAATGAAATCATGTATTTTTCCTTGGGTTTACTTTGATATATTGCAACTTGGCATGTGCAGAATACAATTTCAAGCCTTGTCGCGGTCAAGTAAAGTAAAATTCCAATAATTTTCCTATATTCTATGATATTAAATGCCTTACCTTCATCATTATTCGATAGTTTCATTAGGGTAGAAACCAGAGTCTTAATTTATTTGGAATTTTCCATCCCAAATCTCCTCAAAACTTTATTGTAACATTTAGATTGTGAGATAAATGTTCCATTCTATCCTTGTGCTACCTGTAAAACAAGGAAAAACATCAGCTCACCGATTATAGACATTTCGAACTCATCTTTCAAGAATTTGGAAAACTATCTACACTGTACTTCATCTAATCCTCCAAAGATTATATCATCAAAATATAACAGAACCATCATCCTTTGATTATTATCATTGTTCACATATAAATTGTAATCAACTCTACAATGCTAGAAACTGAGCCTCTTCAAATATTTATCTATCCATGAAAACCAAGCTCTTGGTGCTTGATTCAACCAATAAAAATCCTTCTTTAGTAAAAGAAAATTCTCCTATTCATGAATCATAAAACCGTTTGGATTCTCCATATACACTTCTTATTATAGAAACCCATTCAAAAATGATGACTTGACATTCATCTCGGACACCATGAACTTCTGTTTCACCATAATAGCCGTGTATAATCTGATTGTTTCCAGCCTTTACATAGGTGAAAATGACTCATCAACATCAATAACCACTATTTGAGAGTATCCTTTGCCCATGAGATGTGATTTGTTTAAGATCACAACACCATATTCATTCATTTTGTTATGAAGGACCCATTTGTTCCTGATGATATTCTTATCTCTTGGCCTCAAAACAATATCCCAAGTGCGATTCTTCTCAATATGGTCCATCTCTTCATTCATTGCCTAACCCAGTTTTCATCTTCAACTTCATCAATAAAACATTTAGGTTCAACTTGAGATAAGAGAGATTTCTGTTGTAGTGACTTCATTCTTCTTGTCAAAACCGGCATTGTCTGATCACTAATGATATTCTGCCTACTAATTTCAGCTCGACTCTTTGGCTTCATTGTAGATATAGACTTGACTTTTTCTTCTTCATCATATGTATCTTCTTCTAAGTCAGCATATACTAATTTAATCCCCCTGTGCTACTTTCCTCTTCATCACTTTCATCAATAAATGATTCACTGTACAATTGAGTATTCTCTTTATTTTCCATAACAGTGACATCATTGCTCTAAACTACTCTTCCAAGCCTCTAATTAAAGCCTTTGTATTATTTTATTTTTCATGAGTAGCCAAGGAATAACCTCTCATATCCACGTGACTCAAATTTCCTATGTTTTTCTTTGATGAGAATGAAGCACTTACTTCCAAATATTCAAAAGTATTTAACTGTTGGATTCTCTCCATACCACATATCATAAAGATTATTTCTTTCCTTCAGACACAAAAGAGCCCTGTTAGATATATAGACCTATGTCAACACTACATACTTCCAAAATTTCTCTAGTAGGTATTTTTTTAAAATCATTGTTCTATCCATGTTGTTTATGATTCTATTTATCCTTTCAACCACTGCATTCTGTTGGGTATTTCATACTAAAGAAACATGATTCCTTATCTCGTATTTCTTGAAATAGTCTTCCACCAGACTTTTTGTGAATTTTGTTCCATTGTCAGTACAAAACTTTAAAATTTTCGGCCTGATCATCCGTTTAGATTCCCTCTAATACTATTTTAGGAAACCGAACACATCGAACTTATGGTGAATGATGAATAACCATTCCATTATTCTATAATTGTCAATGAACAACATGTAACATATCTTTCTATCAATGGATCTTTATGAGATAGGTCCACACACCTCAACATACACAAATTTGATCACTCTTGTTGACTTCTTTTTTTTACTTTATATATCTTTCTGATGATCTTTACCTATTAACAAGAATTGCATGTGTGTGTAAAATAACATGATAACTTGGGTAGATCTCTAGCTACATCATGATTTACCAGATCATCTATGGAAGTTTGGAATAGATGACCAATTCATTTATGCCATAACTTGTTTTCCACCTCCATGGATAAAAAACACACATCTTCATCACCACTTACAAGGTAATTACTTCCCTTTTTCCTTTTTCCCTATAGAATCACTACACTATCTCTTCCTTTGATGATACACATCTTCTTAGTAAACCTTATAGAATTACCTAATCCACACAGTTGATTGATGCTGAGAAAATCGTGATTAAAACCTTCTACTACTAAGACATCAGAATGCCTTATTTCTTTTTCTCAAAACCTGGCCTTTTCTGAGCTAATATTATTTAGGCCTTCATTATTTCTAAACTTGAAAAAACCTTCATTTTCATATTTTATTCATGTAACAAGATCCTTATTACATGTCATGTGAGATGTGAAACCATTTTCATGAATCCATAAACCAGAACGGTCTGATGATTTAAGGAAAATTTCTAAAACCATTTCCTTTTCAGCTCTCTTCTTCTTCATCCATATATTTTAATTTATGCTTGGAATGGATTTGAAACCATGAGCTTCATCAATGTATGATAGAACAGCTTCATTTTACAAAGATGATAATTGATTTTGTGTTTTCATATCATTTTTTGATTCTTTGATTTGCTATTTACATCCGCTCAGGATCTGTTTTGGCACATTCCTCTACTCAATTTATATATTCTATCTAGCCATGTGCCCAAATACTCCACACCAAAAACAATTTCCCTTAAAATATGTTCTATAATATTGTTCTCTATTTGACTACCATTGTTTCTCTTATGCCCTTAATTATATATTGGCTATAGAACATGCCTTTTTTGAATTTCCCATATTTCCACAGTAATAACATCTAATGTAGGGTGACTTCTTGTGTATCACTTCTACACTTCTAATTTCCCATTGGGTTCTCTAAATCTTCTAATTTTTCTTCGTACCCAAATCAATCTTAAATTTCCAAGCAGGTACTTACTTTCTGACTTCATCTTTCACAATTTTCTATTTTTGGTCAAGACCCACATCAGTATTAACATCTGAACACAATTGTTTCTTCTTTTTTTCTTATCTACTATGCTGCACTTTCATCTTTTCAGTCTTATGAATGATTTTATTTTCTAGTATTGAACTAAGAGTCAAGATTTGTTCTTGATCATTTACTTTTCTTTATACACAGAAAACGCCTTCTTTAAGTTAATCTATATGATTGATTTGATATTTTATTGTGTTATTCAAGCCATCGATCTCCCTTTTAAGTTCTTTAACCTTGATTTTATGTTCATCAAACTTTTCTAAGCTCTCTATCCTAGGGGACATATGTTTCTCAATTTCCATTTCTATAGAATACTTCTCTTCTTCCGGTTGTTTCATAGAGAATTTTCCATCATGTGCCACTTTGTTGTATTTCTTCATATTTTCTATCTAAACATTTATCTCCTCAATAGTTGATTCTAATTTAGCTTCCATATCAACTCTTCCTTAAAATTATTCTTCTTCTTCATCAGTGTCAGTTTCTTCCTTTTTCTAATAACTACTGACAAGTGACACCATAGCATTTTCTCCATGGTATTTTCAGTTCTCTATCCCTTCAACCTTCTCAACCTCAAACTCATCTAAACTGTCACATTCTTTATGTAAGAATACTCTTTTTCACAAAAAAATTTCTCTTGAACCTTTTCATTCCTTTCGCATATGCTGAAAACTTCTTTTTGGGAATTTCATTTTCATTATCATCATATTATTTGAACATATTGGGTCACCTTTACACAATATTTATAATCTTTCCACATCAAAAACATGCTAGTGAAAGTTTTCCTTTGAAAATTACTTTTCTGACATTACCTCGTATGTCTCTTAATCTTCCTAAGAATATTCAATAGTGAGATTCTTTATGGCCTTGAATTCCACCTATTTAGATTTCCCCTTTTCCACATCATCATCGTCACTATTTCTCATTTCATATGAAATAAAGGTGTTTTGCATGTTATCTAATGTCAGCTCATTCTGGTCTTTATCTTCTAAAAATTAATCTTTCATATTGAACTGAGGTGGAAGTTTTCTCTAGATATGCTACACAATTTTTATGTCTTTAATTATTTCTCCAAGACCTCACATGTATTCCAAAATGTTATTTACCCTGTCAAATAATGAATCAACATACTCATTCGGGTTCATTCTGAGATCTTTATACATGTTCCACAAAACTTACAATTTTGCATCTGTATCCTTTGTATATCCATCATATATATTCAATAGATTTCTCCACATATAATGTGATGTTTTGCATGAAATCACCTTCATATATATATCATTGGATAGGGATCCCCCTAAGGAATTGATTCCCTTATAATTAGCATCCAGTTCCCCTCTTTCAGCCTCTGTTAATTCACCACTATTGATGTCAGCTATGATACCATGAATCACTGTGGTAAACCCATCCATTCCCAATGATCGTAAGTAGTGTTGCCTCAGATTATTCTATAACATAAAGTTTTTTCTATCAGAGATCGGAATACATTTATGATTATTGACATTCATTGGGAGAGAAACACAAATTTCAACCTCTATATGATACCAATTCTTAGGTCCACTAGGTTAGATACCCTAAGAGGGGTGAATCAGTGTGTGATAGATTAAAAGAACTACCCCTATTAATCTTGTTTTCTTTTTAGAAAAAACTCTCTTCTCTCTTTTTCACATTGCAAACTGTGAACAAATATTAAACCAAGCACATGACACAATAATTTTACATGGTTCACCCTCACTAGGCTATGTCCAAGGAGCACACACCAATGATGTACCGATGTAAAAAATATACTAAAAGTTCACTATTGTTTACAATTATTGGAGTGGACTCACTATCCCTCCTTCTTTACAACCAATCAAAATTTTAATACTCCCTACTCTCTCAACTGAAGGGAGCTCAATGCTTCTTCAGATGATCCACTAATAGTTCAAAGACTTGTAGGTCCATTCATTATCTCTAATGAATGCATACTCCACTGTATGTAGATGCCCTGTTGATTTCTAGTTTTCATCCACTGATGAATATCCTTTTACTGTAGGTGTACTAGGCAACTTCCAACATTCACACAACCCTAGGGTGACCTGTGTGAACCTTTAACTGGTGTGTTTTCTCTGCCTTTGTTACATAAAAAAAACTTGCATGCCAATTTTATACTTGCATGCCACATTATACTTGCATTCCACTGCTTGCGTTCCACTTCTTGCGCACTAGTGATTGCACACCGCAGCTTGTGCGCCACTACTTGCACACCACAACTTGTGTGCCACTACTAGTGCGCCACTGATTATGAAACTCACCACTTGTGCATTACTTATAACATATGAACCACTTCCACTTGTGTGATCAGAGCTCATATTTTCTCTATGTGTTGAGCTATATAAAAATTAAGAGGGTATCCATCAATTTATATACATTTTGGAGACCCTGCGCGTGAGGTTCACAACTCACCTTGTACGCGATTTTATGGCTTGTATGCCACTCCATAACTTGTGCGCCACTTCCTGAATTGCACACCCATTAATGACTTGTGCACCCCATGTTCACGTCCACACCGCTTTCTTTTCTTTTTCATATTTTGTTGGAATGAAATTTAAATATGACTTGTGTTCCACTTCTTCACTTATGTTCCAATTCTTAACTTGTGCACTACTTAATGACTTGCGCTCCACTTATTCCCTTATGCACCACTTCAGGACATGGGCACTAGTTTCTTCCCTCTATCATATTTTTATGTGATGATCTTGAAATATGACTTGAACAACCTTCTTCAGTTGCGCAGTAATTAATGACTTGTGCACCAGTTCTTCACTTGTGCACCACTTCATGACTTACATGCCACTTTATTTCTTTTTTCATATTTTGATGTGATGATCTTGAAATATAACTTTCACACCCTTCTTCACTTGCGTTCCACATAATGACTCGCGCTTCACTTTCTTTCCTTTATCATATTTTGAGGTTCTGATTTTGAAACATTCCTAGTTCACAATATTATAATCACCTGCTTTGTCAACAAATATAATCACCTCAAAAATGCTTCAATGATACCTTAAGGGATTTTTTCCAACACAAACCTAGATAACCAACACAAGCGGTACCTAAATAAATTATGAATTATCTCAAATTTAATTCCCTATGATTCCTATATATTTAATGATATATTTCTTTTAAAAAATAATTTCTTTGATGTCTTGTGATACATGAAACCTTAAGTCAAAATGAACTGTAATATAGTATATCATTATAACATAGCCATTACATTGTGGGTGGGGGTTTAAATATTACTAACTAAATTATTAAACATTTATGGATTAAATATGTATAAAATAAATACATTGGTTATCAATCAATTAGAAAATAAAATAAAAAAAATCAAAATAAGGGATACATTTTCTCTGGAAAAATGTTTTTATGCGCGTAATGTGTTTTTTCATTAATAAATTAAGTTGATCATTATTTTTGAATAATTTTTATAAAATTTATATATTATAGAATTAGTAAAATTATTTAACATTCACCTAATATGTTTTTAGGCATAAGATAAAAATAAATATCTAATTTTGTATTAAATATGATTTTTTCTAAAAACTGTTATCATTACATTTTTCAAACTTATTTTAAAACGAATTTCTATGAACTATAGAAATTGAATCTTAAAATATAGATTCAATATTGGTAATCATGGCGATTAAATTTTGTAAATAGTTCCCTATTAATTTTTTTCAATATGAATAGTAACCATAGTTACTTTTTTCACCACGATAAGGGTAAAATGAGTAAAATATGGATAAAACATTAGGATAAGGCTTTAAATTTTATATAAAACATTACTTTATCTGATTTTAGGATTCTATTTATTCCATTTCCATCATATTATATAATATATGTCCACTTGATGCCATTTTTCATTAAATTTGAAATTTGTATTAATTTAAGAAAACAATAAATACAAAATGACACTCTCTTGTGTTTAATATCTCTGAAATACTTATATAATTATAAAAGGGTAATAACTTTAGTTATAAATATTTTTTTGCAACATTAATTATTTTTTATTATAATAATTTTTTTAGAATTTTTATTCATTGAATAATTGCATTAAATGCTTATGAAACACTGACACAATATTTATAAAATTAATATAAAAATAGAATAATTTATTTCAAAAATATTAAAAGTAATATAATTTAAGTGATTTATTATGTTTTAAAAAATATTAGATACATATGATATGTTATAGATATTTTAAAATATTAGATTCGAATTCCATCTTTTTCTTGGTGTCTTTAAAGTCAAATTAAATGAAAAGTTCTAAAATTAACAATAATGATATTTTATAATAATGAATATTTATTAAATGATTTAAATTTGATAAAAATATTTTATTTCTCCGAGTGAATTTAATATGGTTGAAAATATCATCCATGGGACATTTATGATTCATTTTTCCATTTATGGTAATATTCATAACCCTTTAATATTGAAATAGTTGTTACCACAGTTAAGGTCAAAATGATTAATGAAGGGGTTAAACTCACTTGTGATGGTCTTGATAGAAGAGGTATCATGATGTATGAGATCATGATGTCCAATAATTAAGCATTCTATTTATTGTAATTTTTTTATTATCCATGATATTTTCATAGAAATATTATCTATAGATGAATTTCTTTCTCAGTTTATTGATTAAATGGCATGGTTTTTCAGTTAGTTACATTTCTATATTGATTACGCATTATTTAATCCTGATATTAAAATTACATAAATGGAATTTATTTCTAGTTATTTACCTTTTTATATTGAATATTATATATTTAAATATGATATATTCTAATGTATGTAACCCTTAACTAGAAGCTGAGATTTCCATTATTTTTTTCCTTTCCCCAGGTTATGAAGATAAATCCTTTAAATGAGTTTCAAGGATATGGAGATGTTGAATTTATTATGTTATGTTTTATTTTTCCTATGTAAAATTTATATCATGTATGTATCTAGTGCACTAAAACTACTAAATTGGTTTTTCATTTGAAATTTTACCCTTTTTATCTATACTAATGTAACAAAATAGACATCAACTCTAGGATACTGGAGTTGGGGTCATTATAGTTGGTATCAAGGAAAGTTTAGTAGAATCTTTGGGAACTATATTATGAATAACATAGATTAGGGAACAAAATCCTATGATATAATTTGATTATAAGTATATAATAACATCTCAATGTTTTCTTAAGGAAACTATTATGTTTTTTCAAATAAATACATCTCTATATAGATACTCCAATTTTATATGGTTCTAAAACAGATGCTCCTAGGGGTAATAACTTTGAAAATAACATGTTGGGATTGACATGATCATAACCTAGTGCATAAAAATTAACCATACTGTTCACCTAGTTTTACACTCTTAGTATATATGTTTAGGGTAATTCACATTTTCTTTACAAACCATTAAAAAGGATTTGAAAATATAGATATCCAAAAATAAACCAAGTTTATTATTCTATAATTAACAATTTATAAATTTTTTATATTCTTGTTAAGTGTTACACCATATTTAGAATTAAAAATTTGATATAAAAGTCATAGTTTTATGAGTTAAAACATTATATTCTATTTTTATGAAATAGTGCTTATTAGGATGAAGGGTATCATTACACATAGAAAATTTATAGATTTCCTAATTGTGAAATCCAATAGAGCTGATTTTAGAACTAAGTATATAATGGGTATATTAGCAAGTCTTAATTAGGTTATGAAAAATAAACATTCTCATAATGAAAAAAATATCACATGGTGTGATTATTATATATTGGATTGATTAATGTTACATAATCCCTCATATTTTTGTGGGACTACTAATCTAATGGTAGATGAGTAATAGATTAAGTCTCTTGACAAGATATTTATGGACTTTGGTGGTGATGGAAAGGAAAATGATACACTTTAAGTGTATTTTCTCAAGGGTTATGTTGGTCGATGGTGGTTGTTGATCAAAAATACTGGGGAGGAATAGTTAATACAATTACATTCAAACACACACACTACACACACATGCTATAAAGGCATGCCATATCCCCCCCCATGGTTATATCCCACCCATAAAGCCTTATTTGTTTTAGTATATATCCTATAGGCCCAATGGAAATTAAACCCATGACAAACCAAACCTGTAAGTTCTTTATTTCTATACCCATTATGCCTTCCAAGATAATGTTACTCAACTTAAATAAATTTTAAGAAGAATGTGTTGTTGAGACTCGGGTTACCTTTATAAGGTTATTCAGGCATTATTTGGATTACCTATCCAACATGGAGTTTAATATTCACTATATTTTTTATGTGCCTATTCCAAGTACTTGGAGGTAAATGGACTCTAAAAAGTTTTTAACATGTGATTAAATAGTTTTATTTTCCAAAAAAATGGGTATTTAATTCTATATATCATATATGTTATTGGTAAATCAATTAAATAATAGTTTTAATTAGCACCCTAAAAAAGGGAATTCATCAAAGAATAAAAATATAATTAATCAATTTATGTTTTATGAGAACTATAGAAATAATTTTATTGGGAAATTCTTGATGGGATTTAGAGTTGGTTATATGTGTGGAGAAATGGATCATTAGGCTATGGAATGTAAAGTAAAGAAATAAAATGATTTTATTCATTGCTCCAACAATAGGTAGATGGGGCACTATGAAAACAAATTCCCCATGAAACATGGGAATCTACCACAAAATAAGAAAAGGGGAGAATTACAAGATTATGAAATCACTATATATGAGGTTGAATTATCTAATGATGTATTGGCATGTACATTAATCATAGATTCAAATTTAGATAATTCTTTATTTTATTAAATATTATTTCACTCTTTTATATCTTCTTTGTTCTCCAAGAAAATTTGATATTTCTCTTGCACATTAAGAAGGGAGTTTCTAGTAAAAACTCTTACTATAAATATCTCTACAAAAAAGAAGTGTTCATAAGTCCCAATTATGACACATAATCATGATTTATTTTCTGATCTTATTATCATACCTACGGTTAACATCTATATAATACCAGTTAGGGACTATCATTCGAAATTCTATGAAAAAAAATAATTGTAAGTATAAGGAAATTACGATTATATATAAAGATATATAATTGATTATATTTAATGTAGAGACATCATCATCTAAGACATGTCTAGATCCACCTATATTCGTTCTACTAAATGCATTTCTTAGGGAATAAAGGAAGAAATAATCTTGGGATTGAGAATGAAATAATAAAATTCGGGATGTACCTATCGTGTTGGAATACATTGATGTATTCCCAAAGGAATTACCTAGACGTCCATCAAAGCATGAAGTTTAATTTTCCATTGATTTAATCCCTGATATGATAGTAATATCATAGAACCCCTATGAAATGAACACTATGGAATTCATAGAGTTGAAGAAATAGCTAGGTGAGTTGTGTGATAAGTGATTTATTCACCCTAGATTCTCAACATTGGGAGCTCATGTTCTCTTCCTCAAGATGAAAGATGCATCCATGAAGCTATATATTAATTATTGGGGAATCAATGGTATTATGATAATGAACAAGTTTCATCTTCCTCTCATGGATGACTTATTTGATCAACTTAACGGAGGCTAATATTTTTTTTAAAAATATTGAACTTCATTATGGGTATCATCAATTGCGTGTAAAGAAGGAAGACATTCCGATGACAACATTTTAGATGATGTATGGACATTATGAGTTTATATGAATAAAATTTCAATTGAATAATGCACATTCTGTTTTTATGGATCTAATGAGCTGTGAATTCGAGGAATATCTTGATGATTTTTTGTGGTATTAAATGATGATATCATGGTGTACTCTAAAATTGTTGAGGACCATGAGAATCACTTGTGGATTATTCTGGAGACTCTTAGAATAAATGTTTTATATGGTAAATTTAGTAATTGTTATTTATAACTTTAATAAGTTCCTTTTCTTGTCCATGTTTTCTCTAAGTATGGAAGCTCAATTTATCCTATGAAGATAAATAAATTCATATAATGGCCAACACCAATGAACATAACTGAGGCATGTAGATTCTTTGGTTTTGAAAGTTACTATCGATAATTTTTTCATACTTTTTCCTGATTGGATAACCTGTTAATAATGATTACATATAAATGGGTTAAGTTTTTTGGAGAAAGGAATGTAAAGAATATTTTGATGAACTAAAGAGGATATTATTCAATGCATTGATTTTGAATCTACCACCTATAAATGAAATACTATTGATACGTAGTGATTCATCGAAGAAGTTAATTATTTATTTCCTAATAAAAAATTGTTAAGTTATTTTATATAGATCAAGGGAATTGAATACTCATGTGATCAGAACTATAGAACCCATGATCTTGAGTTAACACATATAATATTTTCTTCAAATATATGGAGGCATTATCTCTATAGTGAAATATATAATATATATCCAAATCATAAAATCATAAAATTCATTTTTTCATAGAAATATATTAATATGAGATGAAGGTGGTGGTTTGAGATACTCAAGGATTATTATTTCTCGATACACTACCACCCTAGGTAAGAAAATATGGTAGCAGATGCATTGATTAGGAATGATCATAGACTTAGAGAGATCAAATATTGTTGGATATATTAAATAATAATATGGTAATTATTACAAAAGAAGAGAAATCGCTCCTTTTTCAAATGATCATGAAACCATATTTATTATAAAAGATAAAATGTTATTAATCTAATGATGATAACTTTCATAATAAAATTAATGTTGTAAATTTTTGGAAATTAGAAAACTTTTTTTTGGGAAGATAGTGTTCTGAACTTTGGAAGGATATTATGTGTTAAATCTAAATATTATCTAAAAGTTGAATTGATGGATGAAGTTCATAGCTCTAATTTCTCAACACACCCTGGTAGCACCAAGATGTGTATGTATGTTATGGAACATTTTTTATGGGATAACATGAAGCAAGAACTTTTAGAATGTGTATCAATATGTTTTGTTTTTAAATACTTAAAGTATGGGAGATATAATCCTATATGATTCATAAAAACTCATCCTTTTACTATTTTTTAATGGGATGATATTAGTATGGATATTTTAGTGGGGCTACCAATTACTCATAGAAAGAATGTTACATTAAGGTTTATTGGTACCCTTCTAACCAAATCTGTACATTTCTTATCCATAAGAGAATATTTACCTCTTGATTTCCTTGAAAGGATCTACATTATTGACATTTTAAGACCTCATGGAACTCCTATATTGATCATGTTTGGTCATGATTCCCATTTTAAATCAAAATTCTAAAATATTATTCAGATTGCTCTTGATATAGAGACTCATTTGAGAACTACCTAACATCCTCAAACTTATGGATAGTCTAAAAGGACTATTTAAATAATGGAAGACATGTTGAGGTTATTATCACTTGACTTCCATGGTATGTGGGATTATTATTTACCTTTGGTAGATTTTTTCTATAACAATAGTTTCTAATCCTGTATTAAAATGGCATCGAATGAGCCATTATATAGAAAGAGATGGTGTACTCAAACGTTTTGGGATGATGTTGGTGAAAAGAAACATGTAGTCCAAAAACTTTTTGAAGAGAAGATAGCCAAGATAAAGAAAGTTCAATCTTGTATAAAAGAATCTCAAAGTAAGAAAGAGATTTAATCTAATAATCAGATAAATTATTCAGAATTCCTTGTGGGAGATCTTATTTTCTTGAGGGTGTCTCTAGAATAGTTTTATAAAATATTTTAAGAAAGGAAAACTAAGCCCTATATACATTGTAAAATTTAAAATCCATGACATAATTTTATCTATATCATTCTGTTTTATTTCCACAAAGTATCTCAAAAGTACATGATGTGTTCTATATATCATTATTTAGAAAGTACATGTCGGACCACTACATTTTTTCACCAACAATAAAATAGAATTGGAACCTGATCTATATTACTATAAGAAAACCATCTAGATTCTTGATACTATAGATTATGTATTAAGTAATCCAACAAATCAACTAGTAAAACTACTTTACAGAAATAAAAAAAAATTGGGAATAAATGTGGAATCTAGGGGATAATAGGGAAAAGAAATAACCTAATCAATTTAGACGGTAATATCCATGAAATTTTGAGAATGAAAATTTTTTTATGTGGGAAGAATGTAACACCTCAAGACTTAATGATTGAATTAATTTAAATAAATCCAATATATTTGAAAACTTATGATGCATGCAACACCAGGTTTAAAAAAGTAATTTATTTAAATATTATATAAAAATGACCATTATAACCAATCCATTAATTTTTTGAATATGAATAGTAATAACTAAATTATGAAAATTTTCTTCATCTATAGATTAGAAATAAAATAAGAATCATTCAAAAGTAAAATAAATTCCTTTGAAAAAAATATATTATTTGGAATGAAAACTGTTTCTTTACTTCTTGAGAACATATGATAAAAAGGAATTCTTGAAACTCTAGAAACTTTATTTTATAAAATTAAATACATTTTTAAATTAGTCATATAAAAATTATCATATGGTTAATTTTTAGTATTTCACTAAAAAGTTTAAATTTTTTATGATTTGGGAAAATACTTATTTTTATTGAAAACTATATTTTCATTTAAATTATTTACAAAGTTCAATTAAATTTTAAATTCGTTTTAAATTAAAATTAGCTTAATTATGTAAAAATAAATACACTTTTTTTCAATAGAATCAATTTCATGTTGAATTCTAATATTAATACCTACTTAAGAGATTTTTCTCTTTAGAAACTCGCTTCTTTGTTGCATTTACACATATAATTTTAAGTTGGATTCTTCCACTTATATGAATTTAATTTTAAAAAAATATGTTACATATTTTAAATAATTATACTTTATATTATCTAATATGCTCAACTTAATTTTTTTACAATTAAAAATATTAAAATAGATAAAAACTAATTATCGTGGTTAAGGTAAAAACAAATTTATAGAGGGGTTAAACTAATAAGATAAGTGTTAAATTACCTAAAAACATACCAAAAACCTATTTTATAGAAATATTTAGACCTTATCACCTGTATGGTTTGATAATGAACTATTTTTTTCCTTTTGAAAAGATAAAAACAAAGGTGCAGTTTATTTTTTTCAAAAATTCCATGTGTGTCCTCTCCCCCACTTATAAAAGGCCACCCACTCTCCTCCCCTATTCACACTTCTAAAGCCGTTATATTTGGTTAATATAAGACAAAATAACTTCCTTAATCTCATGAAAACATTTTATTTTTTCTGGTTTGACCATAATTCCATCATTGGAAGTATCTTGTTGAAAACCTAAAGAAGTCGTCCAAAAAAAGGTAACATTTTTAACTATTCTTTTTATTTTATTTATTATTCCACCACCTTAAAATTTTATTAAATATTTTTAATATTATCACACTATTATATCCTATATAATTATATTATATTTTTTTAATGTCATAACCTATATCCATATCATCTTCAACCAAATGGAAAATGAAATCATCAATCATGTGTATGAAGGAGTACTGCTTCACGAATCAATATAACTCATTTTCCATCAACACCTCTCATGGTTGGAAATAATGATGACTTTAATGTATATATATAATATTAATTATAAAACTATGCTTCTGGAATTATAATATCACATAAATCTTCTTAGTTTCCATTCTTTTTAAAATATGATAACATTGTGTGTGTCTATAGTGGATTATCGCCTCACAAAGCGATGTAATTTGTTTTCCATTTATTCTTTCCATAGAAGGTAATAAGTATAAATTTAATAAATATATTAGATATATATGACATGAAAAAAATTCATTGAAATTAATGTATCATAAACTTCCATAACCTTTAACCCATTAGAGGAATGATATCGTCATTCATGCGTATGTATGACCTAGTGTCTCTACTAAGCGATAAGATTCATTTTCCTTGAAAAACATTTAAGAATGGTTATAATAATATTTATATAGAGTAAATATGTTATATATAACATTATTATTGTAACACCCGAGACTTTTATAAGAAATATTTTGTTTTTATTTTACATAAATCATCAAAGGAATCTTTCACAACACACAACACTAGCTTGGCTTGCTTTACACGCAATCGCAACCTTCCTTGATAGCTTGCGTCGTACGAATTACCGAGTTTCACTAAACAACGATATGCTATTAAAATATTTTTAAAACTAGCCGTTATAAATAGTAATAACCACTTTTTGAAATTTTGTAAATTTTATTTTTCAAAACGAACTTCATTTTTGGATTCGGAATATCGAAATTAGCCTCAGGTGAAATTTTGGTATTTTTCTGAAAATTTTCAATTTTTGATGAATAGTGAAAACACTGGGTTACTATTTAAAAACCAACATTTTATTTAAATAATTATTTATTTTATTTAAATTTATTTTAGGTCAAAATTTATACATAATACCTATATAAGTTCAATTCAATTCATTGAAGTCATTTTATAATAATTTTAGATATATAAAAATTTTATTGAACTTTTCACCGTCTTTTACCCACCTCCTAGGAGAATTTCCAAATTCACATAAAACTTAATTTTGCCACTTCTGTGAATGGAATTTCAAAAATCTGAGAGACATGGTTGATGTTAGTAAGTAAAATGTGGTTCAATAAGATGAAAATAATTTTTGGTGAATAGTAACGTTTTACTTTTTTTACCACTGTTAAAAGTAAATAGGGTAATTAAGGGTACAAATGATATTATTATTACCCTAAAACGTGTCCTAATTCTATTGGATAAGTTTAATTCGACCAAAAACAACCTTAGGAATAAAATATGATTATTTAGTCCCACTTGGATTAGATTAGGACATTTATTATTAATTTATTTAAAGAAGCGATAAAATAGTTAAAATCAAAGTTTAATAAGTAAATAATTTTTAATATATAGTTATACATAAGATAAATTCTACTATAAATATTTATTAGAAACATACATAGATTACCTACATAATGGTATTTTTTTGTAATTTTTATACAATAAATAATTTAAATTATTTATGACCAATAATGATGCAGTAATTATCTTATTAATGAAATATTGACATAATTGATGTTATAAATACCAAAATAAATTTAATTTGAGACTTTTTATGAATTACAATAATTTTATATGTTAATATGACATGTTATTATTGATTTAATTAACTTTTTTCGAACTAATATTTCTATTATGATTTTCACAAAAATCAATTACGAAATAGTGTCAAATCTGACATAAAATAGTTTTTAAAACAAATATTATATTATTAATTGTTATTTTATTCATAAAAATCTAAGGTTCATCCAAATGACTTAGATAAGTTTATATATATTAATAATAAACAACTTGGGGTTCTTTTGGCTTGTTATAGTAAGTTTATTAACCTTATAATGTAAGAAAACAAGAAGACATAGTAAAAGTAAAATTATTTAACTTAAAGTTAAATCTACATGATAAGGTTAAAATAGAAACCTAAACTTGTCTAAATTCAATTGGATGATAGGTTTTCGAACCATAACTACCTTATCTTAGAAATAAATCAATTTGGAGCTATTTAAAACCGAATATGACTTTATAATTAAATAATATTTTTAGTTTTTCCAAGGGTGCCCCTCTCCTCCTTTATAAAAGGGCACATCCTCCCTCTCTTCCTCACACCACTTTGAGCCTTCAATCTCGGCCAAAACCTGACAATTTCTCCTCTACTATTCCCTAGAAATATCCTAGAGGTCCTGGTCTTCTTCAAAGACCAATTTTAGTTCCCTAAAAGGAGGTCTCAAAGAGGCGCTTCAAAGAAGAGGTAATGTCCGTTACCGATTCTTTCAACTTTATTTCTTCTTCCACTTCTTCTTCTTTAGTTGTTTCATTATGAAGTAATAAAATCAGTATCACTAATATACTGATATGTTATTATAATTATGAAACAACCCTATTTCACCATCTATCCATCCTACGGAAAATGAAATCACTGCGCGTGCGTACGTACGGAATGCCGTCTCCACACCGTGGTGTAATCTATTTCCCATCACCACCTTACTTGGATGGGTATAATGGTGCAAATAAATAACTATATATGAAAATTTTAAAGTGTTATTGATTCTGAAATAGTATACATACACTCCAATAAAATTCCACGATCATGGGAACGATAACATCGCTCGTGTGTACGTACAGAATATCGTCTCCACGATGTGATGTGATTCATTCTACATGATCTTCATTGCATAATGATTATATAAATGAATTGAATAAATAAATATTATATATAGTACACTAATACCATTATTTAAATGAGGTATCTACAACCTAAAGATAAGAATAAAAATTTATTTGACAAAACACGCATAAGAACAAAAATCAATAAACACCCGAATAACAAGTAGCAATGAAATATTACTAATAAGAAGCTAAGAATATGACCATATATGATATCATAACAATGAGTATGATTATAGAATAAGTAAATGACATTATTTAAATCATTATACAGGAGGTTTGGACACTTATGAAGCAAATCGGACCTAAGGTAAGGGAAAATATCACAATCTCATTTTTTTCCGAGATTGTTTATACTTTGGTATTTACTGGGGTGTATTTTATCATCCAAATCCATGTGTCCTCAATATGTAATATTATTTATATCCTCATACAATTATTTAAATCCAATTTTACCCTTCGGTGAGTTTTTAGTAAATGATATGAATGGAATCTTTTGTCGTTTTTCGTACGAGGTACTTTTTGACTTTTCCGGCCAAAGTACGAGAAGAATGTTTTTTTAACTTATACAGCATGAATGGATTTTTAAAACATTATTTCCAAGAATATTCCTTTACAAGTTTTCAAGTTTATTTTTAATAAACTTCTTTTAGTTTAAAACTGTATGACATGTTAAGAAAGGAAAAATGTTTTTAAAGTGGAAAGGATATTTTCCTCAAGAATGGAGTTCAAGTGTTTTATCAAAATTATTTTCTATATATAATAATATAAGGTTATGTTTCTATCCCAATTACTACATTGATTTTATTATATTGTGATGGAATTATTTTTATGAATTCTTTTATCCTATACTAATTGTTTTATGATGTTACGATGTTTAATAATCCCATTTTTATTACATGGGTTATGCCATGATGTGTGATTTATGATTTTGTGGCACAAATAAGAATGGTATCATTATGAGAAGGGTGGGACCTATATCTCCCTCCAATGCATTGGGTAAAGATTTTATATCTCATGAGATAGACATGGCTGGAATGGCAGGTTAAACCGGTTCAGTGAAACAGGACTGAAATGAGGAATGAACTCTGTTCAGAAATGGACTTTGTCCACTAAGATAGTCTTGGCAATGAGTCTTGACTAATAAGAAATGATTCTCTATGATTATGTGTGTATTCCACAAAGCTTCATGTTTTAAGTTATCATTATTGTGATTACATTTCACTACCATGATTTATCCCATGTTTTGAAATTATGATCTCTTTTGCAGGGTAAGATTTCCAAAATGTTATGTTCTTATGAATATGATGTGATTGATATTTCTTTTGTTTACACTTACTGAGCATTTGAGCTCACCCTTTTGTATTTTTTCTTTCCCCAGGTCAGGAATATATTTATTAAGTAATATATGCCAAAAGGGACTATAGATATGATGAAATAAATGGGAGACAGTGTAGATGTTTTATGAACCAGTTGTTTATGTTTCCCAGTTTATAAATACATTATACCTATACAGTCCTTTCATGGTTTTGTTATATGTTGTAATAAGTATGCTTCAATTTTGAAGTATTAACCATATATGTAAAGTATGGGTCGTTATAGTTGGTATTAGAGGAAAGGTATAGTCAACCTTTAGAAACTAGGATGTGAAAGCCTTAGTAAGAAACCTAAGGATATGTCTAATCATAGAACACGATCTTAGTGTTTTAAAAATGGCCATGAAAAAACTATTATAAGACCTTAAGTGTGAAATTTTATTCTTGATTATGTGTTTTTCCTATTATAATTAGTGTTGATCATACTATTCTTCTTGGTTTTAGTCAATGGATGGAACCCGAAGGAACCGTGTTAATGCATAATGCGACGGGCAATGCAATGATTGTCCCCCTGAGCAACCAAACGTTATGGGAGATGGAATGAAAAATCTTGTAGCCATGCTCACACAACTTTCTCAAGCTATGAATCATGCAGGGCTTCCAAACGAGCAAAGGAAGGAGAAACATTCTGTTGAATCCTTCATGAGACAGCTTCCACCTTCATTCAGTGGGTCTACTGATCCATTAGTTTTTGAACAATGGATTAGTACTACTGAAAATATTTTTTCAGTTCTTTAATATTCTGAACATGATAAATTCATCTTAGCAGTGTATCGTTTGGAAGGAGATTCTGATCAATGGTGGAATCTTATCAAGAATATGTGGCAAAGAGATTAAATTGAGTCCATGGAATGGGACGAGTTCAAGAACTTATTTTTCAATAAGTACTCCCCTCGTATTCTTCGAACAAAGATTGAGAAGGAGTTTCTTGAACTAAAGCAAAAGGATGAAGAATCTGTTGGTACCTACGAAGCAAATTTTACAAGACTTGCAAGGTACGCTTCTGGGATTATTATCCAACCCGAGAGTAAGATCGATCGATTATTTTGTTGCTTAAAACCATGTCTTTGAAGGGCGTTAGCCATAAGGGACTTTAATAGCTACGAGTAAATCATTCGATGTGCTCTAAAAGTTGAGATGGAGATTGGAGTAACCCATCATTCATATGGGTTTGATAAGAAGAGGAAAATGGAATTCAAAAAAAAAATCTAAAGAGCACACTGAATAGAAGATGAGTTTTCAATTATTCTCAATTTTTGGAAAGAAACATGGAGGGAGTTTTCTTAAAGGTACAAGTAAATGTTTCAAATGTGGAAGGGAAGGTCATCGGGCATTTGAATGCTGCAATAATGGGAAGAAGATGTCTAGTGATGCGATGTAACACCCGAAAATTTTATGAGAAATATTTTGTTTTTATGTTATATAAATTATCAAAGTAATCTTTCACTACACACAACACTTTCCTGTATTGCTTTACACGCAATCGCGACCTTCCTCGATAGCTTGCATCGTACGCAATACCGAGATTCACTAAACAATGATATGCTATTAAAATATTATTAAAACTAGCCGTTATGAATAGTAATAACAACTTTTTGAAATTTTGTAAATTTTATTTTTCAAAATGGACTTCATTTTTGGATTCGAAATACGAAATTAGCCTAGAGTGAAATTTTGGTATTTTTCTGAAAACTTTCAATTTTTGATGAATAGTAAAAACACTGGGTTACTATTTAAAAACCGAATTTTTATTTAATTAATTATTTTATTTAAATTTATCTTAGGTCAAAATTGATACATAACACCTATATAAGTTCAATTTAATTCATTTGAGTCATTTTATAAAAATTTTAGATATACAAAAATTTTATAGAACTTTTCACCGTCTTTTACCCACCTCCTAGGAGAATTTGAAAATTTACATAAAACTTAATTTTACCGCTTCTGTGAGTGGAATTTCGAAAATCCAAGAGATACAGTTAATATCAAGGACTAAAATTTGGTTCAATGAGATAAAAATAATTTTTGGTGAATAGTAACTTTTTAATTTTTTTTACAACAGTTAAAAGTAAATAAGGTAATTAAGGGTAAAAATGATATTATTATTACCCTAACACATGTCCTAATTCTGTTGGATAAGTGTAATTCGACCAAAAACAACCTTAGGAATAAAATATGACCATTTAGGCCCACTTGGATTAGATTAGGACATTTATTATTAATTTATTAAAAGAAGGGTTAAAATAGTTAAAATCAAAGTTTAATAAGTGAATAATTTTTAATATGGGGTTATACATAAGATAAATTAGACTATAAATATTCATTATAAGGATACAATTATTTCCTACATAATGATATTTTATTTTTAATTTTTAGACAATAAATAATTTAATTTATAAATGATACAATGATGATGCACAAATTAGCTTATACTTCAGAATTTACTGGGGAATATTTATCATCCACATCCATGTTTCCTCAATATGTAATATTATTTATATCCTCCTACAATTGTTTAAATCCAATGTTACCCTTCGGTGAGTTTTTAGTAAACGAAATGAAAGGAATCTTTTGTTTTTTGCATACGAGGTACTTTTTGGCTTTTCCGACATAAGTACGAGAAGAATGTTTTTTTTAACTTGTATGGCCTGAATGGAATTTTAAAACATTATTTCCAAGAAGCTTCCTTTACAAGTTTTCAAGTTTATTTTTAATCAACTTCTTTTAGTTTAAAATTATATGACATGCTAAGACATGAAAATGTTTTTGAAGTAGAAGGGATATTTTTCTCAAGAATAGAGTTCAAGCATTTTATCAAAATTATTTTCCATCTAAGATAATATAGGATTATGTTTCTATCCCTATTTTTACATTGATTTGATTATTTTATGATGGAATTATTTTTATTATGTCCTTTTATATGGATTATGTTATGATGGCATGATGTTTAAGATTCCCATTTTTATTACATGGGTCATGCTATGATGTATGATTTATGATTTTGTGGCACACATAAGAATGGTATAATTATGAGATGGGTGGGATCTATATCTACCTCCAATTCATTAGGTAAAGATTTTATATCTCATGAGATAGACATGGCTGGAACGACAGGTTAAACCGGTTTAGTGAAACAGGACTAAAACGAGGAATGAACTCGATTCAGAAATGGACTTTGTCCACAAAGATATTCTTGTAAATGAGTCTTGACTAATAATAAATTATTATCTATGATTATGTGTGTATGAAAAAAATATTCATGTTTTAAGTTATGATTATTGTGATTACATTTCACAACCATGATTTATCCCATGTTATGAAATTATGATCACTTTTTCAGGGTAAGATTTCCAAAATGTTATGTTCTTATGAATATGATGTGATTGATATTTCTTTTGTTTACCCTCACTGAGCATTTGAGCTCACCCTTTTGTATGTTTTCTTTACCCAGGTCAGGAAGAAGGTTATTAAGTAAGATATACCCAAAGGGACTATAGATATGATGAAATAAATGGGATACAATGTAGATGCTTTATGAACTAGTTGTTTATGTTTCCCAGTTTCTAAAGACACTATACCTATACGATCCTTCAATGGTTTTGTTATATGTTGTAATAAGTGTGCTTCAATTTTGAAGTATTAACAATGTATGTAAAGTATGGGTCGCTATAGTTGGTATCAGAGGAAAGGTATAGTCAACCTTTGGAAACTAGGATGTGAAAGCCTTAGTAAGAACCCTAAGGATAAGTCTAAGCATAGAACACAATCTTAGTGTTTTAGAAATGGCCATGAAAAATATATGATAAGACCTTAAGTGTAAAATTTTATTCTTGATTATGTGTTTTTCCTATTATAATTAGTGTTTCTAACACTATTCTTCTTGGTTTTAGTCAATGGTTGGAACCCAAAGGAACCGTGTTAATGCGGAATGCGACGAGCAATGCAATGATTGTCCCCTTGAGCAACCAAACGTTATGGGAGTTGGAATGAAAAATCTTGTAGCCATGCTCACACAACATTCTCAAGCTATGAATCATGCAGGACTTCCAGACGAGAAAAGGAAAGAGCAACATTCTATTGAATCCTTCATGAGACAACATCCACCTTCATTCAACGGGTCTACTGATCCATTAGTTACGGAACAATGGATAAGTACTACTGAAAAGATATTTTCAGTTCTTTAATGTTATTACCATGATAAAGTCATCTTAGCAGTGTACCATTTGGAAGGTGATTCTGATCAATGGTGGAATCTTATCAAGAATACGAGGCCAAGAGATGAAATTGAGTCCATGGAATGGGAAGAGTTCAAGAACTTATTTTTCAATAAGTACTTCCCTTGTTTTCTCTGAAAAAAGATGGACTAGGAGTTTCTTGAACAAAAGCAAAAGGATGATGAATCTATTGGTACCTTCGAAGAAAATTTTACAAGACTTGAAAGGTACGCTTCTGGTTTTATTATCCAACCTGAGAGTAAGATTGATCGATTCTTTAGTGACTTAAAACCTAGTCATCGAAGGGCGTTAGCCATAAGGGACTTCAATAGCTACGAGGAAATCATTTGATGTGCTCTCAAAGTTGAGATGGAGATTGGAGTAACCCATCAGTCATATGAGTTTGATAAGAAGAGGAAAATGGAATTCAAAGGAAAATATAAAGAGCACATTGAAAAGAAGATGTGTTTTCCCTTATGCTCAAAGTGTATAAAGAAACATGGAGGGAGTTGTCTTAAAGGGACAAGTAAATGTTTCAAATGTGGAAAGTAAGGTCATCGGGCACTTGAATGCCGCAATGATGGGAAGAAGATGTCTAGTGATGCGAACAAAGAAAAGGCTACACAGAGTTCACCTCCTACACTTCAATGTTACAAGTTCAAGGAAATAGGGCATTATTCCAATCAATTCCCTAATCCAAGGGTTGTTGATGATGATCGATGTCAACAAACTCTTAAGTCTAAAGACAAAGGAAAGTCACATGGAATTTCTATCAGCGATGTGGAGTACGACAACGAAGTGGTGAAAGGTACACTTACCATCCACTCTAAAGTAGTAAATGTTTTATTTGATTCTGGATCCACCCACTCCTTTATTTCTGAAGAATTTTCTAAGGGTATCATCATATTACCTCAACAATTAGATGTTGAGTTAGCTGTGACAAACCCTAATGGCACAACAGTCGCATCAAAAGTTTATAATTCTTCTCTGATTGGAGTTTGTGGGAAATTGCTTACTGAAAATCTTGTGATCCTCCCTATAGTGGAATTGTATGTGATTCTTGGCATGGATTGGCTTTCTCTATATGGAGCTCATATCAATTTCCAAAAAAGGGAAGTCACATTTCATATTCCAGATCAATCTTTGATCGTCTATCGATGCAAGGATGAACATAACCTTCAAGTGGAAATTTCTTCCATCTTATGGGTCTTGATTACACTAAATGAAGGTTATTTATCTCAAATGGTTGGTTAAAAACTCACGATTAATAATATGCCCATTTTACAGGAGTTTGATGATGTCTTTCTAGAGGAATTTCCGGGTCTTCCACCAAATCGTGAAGTTGAGTTTTCAATAGAACTCGTACTGGGTGCTTTACCTATTTCAAAGACACCTTATAGAATGTCCCCAATTGAGTTGCAGGAATTGAAGAAGAAACTCCAAGAGAATCTTGATAAGGGGTTCATACGACCTAGTGCATCACCTTGGGGAGCACCAGTTCTGTTTGTTAAGAAGAAATATGGATCAAAGAGACTCTGTATTGATTATCGAGAACATAACAAGATCACTATCAAGAAAAAAATATCCTCTCCCGTGCATTGATGACTTATTTGACCAACTACACGGAGCTTAATACTTTTCCAAGATTGATCTTCATTCAGGGTATCATCAATTATGGGTCAAAAGGGAGGATATACCAACGACGGATTTCCGTACAAGGTATGGACACTATGAATTTATAGTGATTCCATTTGGTCTTACTAATTCCCTTTCTATCTTCATGGATCTGATGAATAGAGTCTTTAGAGACTATCTTGATCAGTTTGTGGTAGTCTTTCTAGACGATATTCTTATATATTCAAAGAGCAAGGAAGAACATGAAGATCACTTGAGAATTATATTGAAGACCCTAGGAAAGGAGAATCTTTATGCCAAATTTACCATGTGTGAATTTTGGCTTCAAAAAGTTTCATTTTTGGGTCACATAATCTCAAAAGAGGGGATATATGTGGATCCAGCAAAAACAGAGGTTATCGAAAGATGGTCGAGACCAACAACAGTAACTGAGATCCGAAGTTTTCTTGGTTTGGCTGGATATTATCGATGTTTTGTGAAAGATTTTTCATGATTATCTAATCCACTCACCAGGTTGACTTGGAAAGTAGTTAAGTTTGTTTGGATGGAGGAATGTGAAGAGAATTTCAAGGAGTTGAAAAGAAGGTTATCCAGTGCACCTGTGCTCACACTACCTTGTAGTGGAGAAAGTTTTGTGATCTACAGTGATGCATCCAAGAAGGGATTGAGGTGTGTTCTTATGAAAAATGATATGGTGATAGCTTATGCCTCACGACAGTTGAAAATCCATGAGCAAAATTACGTAACTCATGATTTGGAGTTAGCTACGGTAATCTTTGCATTAATGATTTGGAGGCATTATCTTTATAGAGAAAGGTCTGACATTTATACTAATCATAAAAGTTTAAAGTATATTTTCACACAGAAGGAGTTGAATATGCGCCAAAGAAGATGGTTGGAGCTGATTAAGGATTATGAATGCTCAATTCATTACCACCCTGGGAAAGCAAACAAGGTGGAAGATGCATTAAGTCGACAAGACCATGCTAGCTTATCCATGATGAGGATCACAAAAGATCCAATATTTATGGATTTACAAAGGATGGATCTTGTAATTATGATGAAAGGGGAAAAATAGTATCTTTCTCAAATGAATGTTCAACCATCTATACATGTGAAGATTGAGGAGGCACAGAAAGAAGATGTTGAGTTACAAAAGAAGGTGAGAAATGTTCCTGAATTTAACCTTGATTGTGATGGGATAATAAAATTCAGGAATCGGGTTTGTGTTCTTCCCATCCCCGAATTAAAGAAGGAGCTGCTGGATGAGGCTCATAGTTCTTCATTCTCTATTCATCATGGAAGCATGAAGATGTATAGGGACCTGAAAGAGTACTTCTGGTGGGATGGCATGAAAATAGATGTTGCTGAATATGTCTCTCGATGCTTGTTTTGTCAGCAAGTTAATGCTGAGAGACAGAAGTCTAAGGGGATGTTACAACCATTACCCATACCCGAATGGAAATGGGAAAACATCACTATGGACTTTGTAACTGGACTTCCTAAAACATCCAAAGGAAATAATACTATCTGGGTCATAGTTGATCGTCTTACAAACACGGCACACTTCATCGCTATTAGAGAGGATTTCTCTCTAGATCAGCTTGCCAGGATATATGTAAAGGAAGTGGTAAGATTTCATGGAGTACCACTTTCTATTATATCTGATCGGGATCCGAGGTATAACTCAAAGTTCTGGCGAAGTCTTCAGTATACTCTGGATACAAAGTTGAGTTTCAACACTGCTTATCATCCTCAGACAGACAGTCAGTCTGAGAGGACAATTCAAACTCTAGAAGATATGTTAAGAGCCTGCTCTATGGATTTCGATGGTGGTTGGGATCAACACCTACCTTTGGTGGAATTTTCTTATAATAATATCTTTCACTCCAGTATTCAGATGGCTCCTTATGAATCTCTCTATGGAAAGAAATTCAGGACTCCAACTTTCTGGGATGAAGTTGGGGAAAGAAAGCTATTTGGACCAGATCTTGTTGATGAGATGGGAGAAAAGGTCTGATCTATTCAACAACACATAAGAGAAGCTCAAAGTCGACAAAAAAGTTATGCCGACAACCAAAAAAAATACATAGAGTTTGAAGTGGGTGATAAAGTTTTCTTACGAATATCTCCTAGGAAGAGAGTAATGAGGTTTGGAAAGAAGGGAAAGCTGAGACCTAGGTATATCGGTCCTTTCGAAATACTGGATCATGTTGGGAAGGTAGCTTACCGATTGACGCTTCCACTGAATCTCTCTCAAGTTCACGATGTGTTCCATATATCTTTACTGAGAAAGTACATACCTGATCCTTCACATGTACTCAGCTCAAAAGTTGTACCACTAGAACAAGATCTTTCTTATGAAGAACAACCGATAGAGATTCTCGATTGTAGCGAAAAGGTCCTACGGAACATGACCACTCGCTTGGTGAAATTTTTATGGAGGAACCACCAATTAGAAGAAGCTAAGTGGGAGCTTGAGTATATGATGAGGGAGATGTATCCTCATCTGTTTGTTACAAGGTGATGAATTTCGAGGGCGAAATTCATTTCAAGAGGGGTAGAATGTAACACCCGAGACTTTTATGAGAAATATTTTGTTTTTATGTTATATAAATAATCAAAGTAATCTTTCACTACAAACAACACTTTCTTGGATTGATTTAGATGCAATCTCGACCTTCCTCGATAGCTTGCATCGTACGCAATACCAAGTTTCACTAAACAACGATATGCTATTAAAATATTATTAAAACTAGCCGTTATGAATAGTAATAACCACTTATTGAAATTTTGTAAATTTTATTTTTCAAAATGGACTTCATTTTTGGATTTGGAATATCGAAATTAGCCTAGGGTGAAATTTTGGTATTTTTCTGAAAACTTTTAATTTGGGGTGAATAGTGAAAACACTGGGTTACTATTTAAAAACCGAATTTTTATTTAATTAATTATTTATTTTATTTAAATTTATCTTAGGTCAAAATTGATAAATAAAAACTATATAAGTTTAATGTAATTCATTTGAGTCATTTTATAATAATTTTAGATATATAAAAATTTTATTGAAATTTTCACCGTCTTTTACCCACCTCCTAGGAGAATTTGCAAATTTACATAAAACTTAATTTTACCGCTTATGTGAGTGGAATTTTGAAAATCAGAGAGACACGGTTAATATCAAGGACTAAAATGTGGTTCAATGAGATAAAAATAATTTTTGGTGAATACTAACTTTTTACTTTTTTTACCACGATTAAAAGTAAAGAGGGTAATTAAGGGTAAAAATGATATTATTATTACCCTAACACATGTCAAAATTCTATTGGATAAGTGTAATTAGACCAAAACAAACCTTAGGAATAAAATATGACCATTTATGCCCACTTGGATTAGATTAGGACATTTATTATTAATTTATTTAAAGAAGGGTTAAAATAGTTAAAATCAAAGTTTAATAAGTAAATAATTTTTAATATAGGGTTATACATAATATAAATTCGACTATAAATATTCATTATAAAGATAAAAATATTTAATATATAATGGTGTTTTATTTGTAATTTTTAGACAATAAATAATTTAATTTATTTATGACACAATGATGATGCAGTAATTATCTTATTAATGAAATATTGACATAATTGATGTTAGAAATACCCAAATAAATCTAATTTGAGGCTTTTTATGAATTAAAATAATTTTATATGTTAATATGACATGGTATTATTTATTTAATTAACTTTTTTCGAACTGATAATTCTGTTATGATTTTCACAAAAATCAATTACTAAATAGTGTCAAAATTGACATAAAATAGTTGTTAAAACAAATCTCATATTATTAATTGTTATTTGATTCCTTAAAATCTAAGTTTTGACCAAATGACTTAGATAAGGTTATATATATTAATAATAAACAACTTTGGGTTCGTTTGGCTTGTTATAGTAAGTTTATTAACCTTATACTCTAAGAACACAAAAAGACACGGTAAAAGTAAAATTATCTAACTTAAAGTTAAATCTAAATGATAAGGTTAAAATAGTAAACTAAACTTGTCCAAATTATATTGGATGAGTGTATTTAGACCCATCCCCACCTTATCTAAAAAATAAATCAATTTGGAGCTATTAAAAAACGAATATGACTTTATAATAAAATAATATTTTTAGTTTTTCCAAAGGTACCCCTCTCCTCCCTTATAAAAGGGCACCTCCTCCCTATCTTCCTCACACCACTTTGAGCCTTAAATCTCGGAAAACCCCTGAAAAATTATCTTCTCCACTTCCCTAGAAACATCCTAGAGGTATTTGTCTTCTTCAAAGACCAATTTTAGTGCCATAAAAGGATGTCTCAAAGAGGCGCTTCAAAGAAGAGGTAATGTCCATTACCGATTCTTTCAACTTTATTTCTTCTTCCACTTCTTCTTCTTTAGTTGTTTAATTATTAAGTAATAAAATAAGTATCACTCATACACTGATATGTTATTATAAGTATGAAACATTACTATTTCACCATCTATCCATCCTACAGAAAACGAAATCACCGCGCGTGCGTACGTACGGAATACCGTCTCCACGTCGTGGTTTAATCTATTTTCCATAACCACCTTACTTGGATGGGTATAATGGTGAAAATAAATAACTATATATGATTATTTTAAAGTATTATTGATCATGAAATTGTATACATGCACTCCAATACAATTCCACAATCATGGGAACGATATCATCGCCTGTGCATACGTACGGAATACCGTCTCCAAGATGTGATGTGACTCATTCTACATGATCTTCATTGAATAATGATTATATAAATGAATTGAATGAATAAACATGATATATATTACACTAATACCATTCTGGAAATGATGTTTCTATAACCTAAAAAGAGGAATAAGAATTTATTCGACAAAACACACATACGAACACAAAGAAATAAACACCCGAATAACAAGTAGCAATGAAATATTACTAATAAGAAGCTAAGAATATGACCATATATGATATCAAAAAAATAAGTATGATTCTGGAATAAGTAAATAACATTATTTAAATCATTATACAGGAGTTTAGGACACTTACGAAGCACATCAGACCTAAGTTAAGGGACAATCTCACAAATCTCAATTTTTATCCGAGATTGTTTATACTTCAGAATTTATTGGGGAATATTTATCATCCACATCCATGTTTCCTCAATATGTAATATTATTTATATCCTCCTACAATTTTTTAAATCCAATTTTACCCTTCGGTGAGTTTTTAGTAAAAGATATGAAAGGAATCTTTTGTCGTTTTTCATACGAGGTACTTTTTAACTTTTCCGACATAAGTACGAGAAGAATGTTTTTTTAACTTATATGGCATGAATGGAATTTTAAAAAATTATTTCCAAGAAGATTCCTTTACAAGTTTTCAAGTTTATTTTTAATCAACTTCTTTTATTTCAAAATTATATGAAATGCTAAGAAATGAAATTTTTTTTGAAGTAAAAGGGATATTTTCCTCAAGAATAGAGTTCAAGCGTTTTATCAAAATTATTTTCCATATAAGATAATATAGGGTTATGTTTCTATCCCTATTTTTACATTTATTTGATTATTTTATGATGGAATTATTTTTATGATGTCCTTTCCTATGGATTATGTTATGATGGCATGATTTTTAAGATTCCCATTTTTATTACATGGGGCATGCTATGATGTATATTTATGATTTTGTGGCACACATAAGAATGGTATAATTATGAGATGGGTGGGACCTATATCTCCCTCCAACACATTAGGTAAAGATTTTATATCTCATTAGATAGACATGGCTAGAACGGCAGGTTAAACCGGTTTAGTGAAACAAGACTAAAACGAGGAATGAACTCGGTTCAGAAACGGACTTTGTCCACTAAGATATTCTTGGAAATGAGTATTGAATAATAATAAATGATTATCTATGATTATGTATGTATGAAAAAAAGATCCATGTTTTAAGTTATGATTATTGTGATTACATTTCACTACCATTATTTATCCCATGTTATGAAATTATGATCACTTTTTTAGGGTAAGATTTCCAAAATGTTATGTTCTTATGAATATGATGTGATTGATATTTATTTTGTTTACCCTTACTGAGCATTTGAGCTCACCCTTTTGTATGTTTTCTTTCCCCAGGTCAGGAAGAAGGTTATTAAGTAATATATGCCAAAAGGGACTATAGATATGATGAAATAAATGGGAGACTGTGTAGATTATTTATGAACTAGTTGTTTATGTTTCAAAGTTTCTAAAGACACTATAACTATACGGTCCTTCAATGGTTTTGTTATATTTTGTAATAAGTGTGCTTCAATTTTTAATTATTAACAATGTATGTAAAGTATGGGTCGCTATAGTTGGTATCAGAGGAAAGGTATAGTCAGCCTTTGGAAACTTGGATGTGAAAGCCTTAGTAAGAACCCTAAGGATAAGTCTAAGCATAGAACACAATCTTAGTGTTTTAGAAATGGCCATGAAAAACCTATGATAAGACCTTAAGTGTGAAATTTTATTCTTGATTATGTGTTTTTCCTATTATAATTAGTGTTTCTCACACTATTCTTCTTGGTTTTAGTCAATGGCCGGAACCTGAAGGAACCGTGTTAATGCGGAATGCTACGGGCAATGCAATGATTGTCCCCCTGAGCAACCAAAACTTATGGGATTTGGAATGAAAAATCTTGTAGCCATGCTCACACAACATTCTCCAGCTATGAATCATGCAGGACTTCCAGATGATAAAAGGAAGGAGCAACATTCTATTTAATCCTTCATGAGACAACGTCCACCTTCATTCAGCGGGTCTACTGATCCATTAGTTACTGAACAATGTATAAGTACTACTGAAAAGATATTTTCAGTTCTTCAATGTTATGACCATGATAAAGTCATCTTAGCAGTGTACCGTTTGGAAGGTGATTCTGATCAATGGTGGAATCTTATCAAGAATACGAGGCCAAGAGATGAAATTGAGTCCATGGAATGGGACGAGTTCAAGAACTTATTTTTCAATAAGTACTTCCCTCATTTTCTCCGAACAAAGATGGAGTAGGAGTTTCTTGAACAAAAGCAAAAGGATGATGAATCTGTTGGTACCTTCGAAGAAAATTTTACAAGACTTGAAAGGTATGCTTCTGGTTTTATTATCCAACCTGAGAGTAAGATTGATCGATTCTTTAGTGGCTTAAAACCTAGTCTTCGAAGGGCGTTAGCCATAAGGGACTTCAATAGCTACGAGGAAACAGTTTGATGTGCTCTCAAATTTGAGATGGAGATTGGAGTAACCCATCAGTCATATGAGTTTGATAAGAAGAGGAAAATGGAATTCAAAGGAAAATATAAAGAGCACACTGAAAAGAAGATGAGTTTTCCCTTATGCTCAAAGTGTGTAAAGAAACATGGAGGGAGTTTTCTTAAAGGGACAAGTAAATGTTTCAAATGTGGAAAGGAAGGTCATCGGGCACTTGAATGCCACAATGATGGGAAGAAGATGTCTAGTGATGCGAATAAAGAAAAGGCTCCACAGAGTTCACCTCCTACACTTCAATGTTACAAGTTCAAGGAAATGGGGCATTATTCCAATCAATTCCCTAATCCAAGGGTTGTTGATGATGATCGACGTCAACAAAATCTTAAGTCTAAAGACAAAGGAAAGGAACATGCAATTTCTATCAGCGATGTGGAGTATGATAACGAAGTGGTGAAAGGTACAGTTACCATCCACTCTAAAGTAGTAAATGTTTTATTTGATTCTGGATCCACCCGCTCCTTTATTTCTGAAGACTTTTCTAAGGGTATCACTGTATTACCTCAACAATTAGATGTTGAGTTAGCTATGACAAACCCTAATGGCACAACAGTCGCATCAAAAGTTTAGAATTCTTCTCCGATTGAAGTTTGTGGGAAAGTTATTACTGAAAATCTTGTGATCCTCCCTATAGTGGAATTGGATGTGATTCTTGGCATTGATTGGATTTCTCTATATGGAGCTCATATCAATTTCCAAAGAAGGGAAGTCACATTTCATATTCCAGATCAATCTTTGATCGTCTATCGATGCAAGGATGAACATAACCTTCCAGTGGAAATTTCTTCCATCTTATGGGTATTGATTACACTAAATTAAGGTTATTTATCTCAAATGGTTGGTGAGAAACACATGATTAAGAATATTCCCATTGTATGGGAGTTTTATGATGTCTTTCCAGAGGACTTTTTGGGTCTTCCACCAAATCGTGAAGTTGAGTTTTCAATAGAACTCGTACTGGGTGCTTTACCTATTTCAAAGACACCTTATAGAATGTCCCCATATGAGTTGTAGGAATTGAAGAAGCAAATCCAAGAGAATCTTGATAAGGGGTTCATACGACCTAGTGCGTCACCTTGGGGAGCACCAGTTTTGTTTGTTAAGAAGAAAGATGGATCAATGAGACTCTACATTGATTATCGAGAACATAACAAGATCACTATCAAGAACAAATATCCTCTACCGTGCATTGATGACTTATTTGACCAACTACGCGGAGCTCAATACTTTTCCAAGATTGATCTTCGTTCAGGGTATCATCAATTAAGGGTCAAAAGGGATGATATACCAAAGACAGCTTTCCGTACAAGGTATGGACACTATGAATTTATAGTGATGCCATTTGGTCTTACTAATGCCCTTTCTATATTCATGGATATGATGAATAGAGTCTTTAGAGACTATCTTGATCAGTTTGTGGTAGTCTTTCTAGAAGATATTCTTATATATTCAAAGAGAAAGGAAGAACATGAAGATCACTTGATAATTATATTGAAGACCCTGAGAAAGGATAATCTTTATGCCAAATTTACCAAGTGTGAATTTTGGCTTCAAAAGATTCATTTTTGGGTCACATAATCTCAAAAGAGGGGATATATGTGGATCCAGCAAAAACAGAGGTTATCGAAAGATGGTCGAGACCAACAACAGTAACTGAGATCCGAAGTTTTCTTGGTTTGGTTGTATATTATCGAGATTTTGTGAAATATTTTTCACGATTATCTAATCCACTCACCAGGTTGACTCGGAAAGGAGTTAAGTTTGTTTGGACGGAGGAATGTGAAGAGAATTTCAAGGAGTTGAAAAGAAGGATATCCAGTGCACCTGTTCTCACACTGCCTTGTAGTGGAGAAAGGTTTGTGATCTACAGTGATGCATCCAAGAAGGGATTGGGGTGTGTTCTTATGAAAAATGATATGGTGATAGCTTATGCCTCACGATAGTTTAAAATCAATGAGCAAAATTACCCAACACGTGATTTGGAGTTAGCTGCGGTAATCTTTGCATTAAAGATTTGGAGGCATTATCTTTATCAAGAAAGGTGTGACATTTATACTGATCATAAAAGTTTAAATTATATTTTCACACAAAAGGAGATGAATATGCGCCAAAGAATATGGTTGGAGATGATTAAGGATTACAACTGCTCGATTAATTACCACCCTGGGAAAGAAAACAAGGTGGCAGATGCATTAAGTCGACAAGACCATGCCGGTTTATCCATGATAAGGATCACAAAAGATCCAATATTTATGGATTTACAAAGGTTGGATCTTGGAATTATGATGAAAGGGGAAAAATCGTATCTTTCTCAAATAAATGTTCAACCATCTATACATGTGAATATTGAGGAGGCACAGAAAGAAGATGTCGAGTTACAAAAGAAGGTGAGAAATGTTCCTGAATTCAACCTTGATTGTAATGGGATAATAAAATTTAGGAATCGGGTTTTTGTTCTTCCCATCACCGAATTAAAGAAAGAGCTGCTGGATGAGGCTCATAGTTCCTCATTCTCTATTCATCCTAGAAGCATGAAGATGTATAGGGATCTGAAAGAGTACTTATGGTGGGATGGCATGAAAAGAGATGTTGCTGAATATGTCTCTTGATGCTTTTTTTGTCAGCAAGTTAAAGCTGAGAGACAGAAGTCTAAGGGGATGTTACAACCATTACCCATACCCGAATGGAAATGGGAAAACATCACTATGGACTTTGTCACTGGACTTCCTAAAACATCCAAAGGAAATAATGCTATCTGGGTCATAGTTGATCGTCTTAAAAAGTTGGCACACTTTATCGCTATTAGAGAGGATTTCTCTCTAGATCAGCTTGCCAGAATATATGTAAAGGAAGTGGCAAGATTTCATGGAGTACCACTTTCTATTATATCTGATCGGGATCCAAGGTTTACCTCAAAGTTCTGGAGAAATCTTTAGCATACTTTGGATACAGAGTTGAGTTTCAACACTGCTTATCATCCTCATACAAACGGTCAGTCTGAGAGGACAATTCAATCTCTAGATGATATGTTGAGAGCCTGCTCTATGGATTTCAAAGGTGGTTGGGATCAACACCTACCTTTGGTGGAATTTTCTTATAATAATATCATTAACTCAAATATTCATATGGCTCCTTATGAAGCTCTCTATGGAAAGAAATGTAGGACTCCAACTTTCTAGGATGAAGTTGGGGAAAGAAAGCTATTAGGACCTGATCTTGTTGATAAGATGGGAGAAAAGGTCTGATCTATTCAACAACACATAAGAGCAGCTTAGAGTTGACAAAAAAGTTATGCCGACAACCAAAGAAAAGACATAGAGTTAGAAGTGGGTGATAAAGTGTTCTTACGAATATCTCCTAGGAAGAGAGTGATGAGATTTGGAAAGAAGGGAAAGCTGAGCCCTAGGTATATCGGTCCTTTCGAAATACTGGATCGTGTTGGGAAGGTAGCTTACCGATTGACGCTTCCACCGAATCTATCTCAAGTTCACGATGTGTTCCACGTATCTCTACTAAGAAAGTACATACCTGATTCTTCACATGTACTCAGCTCAGAAGTTGTACCCTTAGAACAAGATCTTTCTTATGAAGAACAGCCAATAGAGATTCTCGATCGTAGCGAAAAGGTCCTACGGAACAAGACCACTCGCTTGGTGAAATTTTTATGGAGGAACCACCAATTAGAAGAAGCTACATGGGATCTTGAGGATATGATGAGGGAGAGGTATCCTCATCTGTTTGTTACAAGGTGATGAATTTCGAGGGCGAAATTCATTTTAAGGGGGGTAGAATGTAACACCCGAGACTTTTATGAGAAATATTTTGTTTTTATGTTATATAAATCATAAATGGAATCTTTCACTACACAAAACACTTTCTTGGATTTCTTTAGATGCAATCTCTACCTTCCTCGATAGCTTGCGTCATACGCAATACCGAGTTTCACTAAACAACGATATGCTATTAAAATATTATTAAAACTAGCCGTTATGAATAGTAATAACCACTTATTGAAATTTTGTAAATTTTATTTTTCAAAATGGACTTCGTTTTTGGATTCGGAATATTGAAATTATCCTAGGGTGAAATTTTGGTATTTTTCTGAAAATATTCAATTTGGGATGAATAGTGAAAACACTGGGTTACTATTTAAAAACCGAATTTTTATTTAATTAATTATTTATTTTATTTAAATTTATCTTAGGTCAAAATTTATAAATAAAACCTATATAAGTTTAATGTAATTCATTTGAGTCATTTTATAATAATTTTAGATATATAAAAATTTTATTGAACTTTTCACCGTCTTTTACCCACCTCCTAGGAGAATTTGCAAATTTATATAAAACATAATTTTACCACTTCTGTGAGTGGAATTTTGAAAATCCAAGAGACATTTTTAATATCAAGGAGTAAAATTTGGTTCAATGAGATAAAAATAATATTTGGTGAATACTAACTTTTTACTTTTTTTACCACAGTAAAAAGTAAAGAGGGTAATTAAGGGTAAAAATGATATTATTATTACCCTAACACATGTCCAAATTCTATTGGATAAGTTTAATTCGACCAAAAAAAACCTTAGGAATAAAATATGACCATTTATGCCCACTTGGATTAGATTAGGACATTTATTATTAATTTATTTAAAGAAGGGTTAAAATAGTTAAAATCAAAGTTTAATAAGTAAATAATTTTTAATATAGGGTTATACATAAGATAAATTCGACTATAAATATTCATTATAAATATAGAAAGTTTTCATAGATAATAGTGTTTTATTTTTAATTTTTAGACAATAAATAATTTAATTTATTTATGACACAATGATCATGCAGTAATTATGTTATTAATGAAATATTGACATAATTGATGTTAGAAATACCTAAATAAATGTAATTTGATACTTTTTATGAATTACAATAATTTTCTATGTTAATATGACATGTTATTATTGATTTAATTAACTTTTTTAGAACTAATAATTCTGTTATGATTTTAAAAAAAATCAATTACTAAATAGTGTCAAAATTGACATAAAATAGTTTTTAAAACAAATATTATATTATTAATTGTTATTTTATTCCTAAAAATCTAAGCTTCAGCCAAATGACTTAGATAAGGATATATATATTAATAATAAATAACTTGGGGTTCTTTTGTCTCGTTATAGTAAGCTTATTAACCTTATAGTGTAAGAACAAAAAAAAGACACGGTAAAAGTAAAATTATCTAACTTAAAGTTAATCTAAATGATAAGGTTAAAATAATAAACTAAACTTGTCCAAATTATATTGTATGAGAGTATTTAGACCCATACCTACCTTATCTTCGAAATAAATCAATTTGGAGCTATTAAAAACCGAATCTGACTTTATAATAAAATAATATTTTTATTTTTTCCAAAGGTACCCCTCTCCTCCCTTATAAAAGGGAACCTCCTCCCTCTCGTCCTCACACCACATTGAGCCTTAAAGATCGTCAAACCCCTGACAAATTCTCTTCTCCACTTCCATAGAAACATCCTAGAGGTCCTGGTATTCCTCAAAGACCAATTTTAGTGCCCTAAAAGGATGTCTCAAAGAGGCGCTTCAAAGAAGAGGTAATGTCCGTTACCGATTCTTTCAACTTTATTTCTTCTTCCACTTATTCTTATTTAGTTGTTTCATTATGAAGTAATAACATCAGTATCACTCATATAATGATATGTTATTATATGTATGAAACAACCCTACTTCACCATCTATCCATCCTACAGAAAACGAAATCACCGCGTATGCGTACGTACGGAATACCGTCTCCACACCGTGGTGTAATCTATTTTCCATCACCACCTTACTTGGATGGGTATAATGGTGGAAATAAATAACTATATATGATTATTTTAAGGTTTTATAGATTATGAAATAGTATAAATACACTCTAATACAATTCCACAATCATGGGAATGATATCATCGCTCGTGCGTACGTACTGAATACCGTCTCCACGATGTGATGCGACTCGTTCTACATGATCTTCATTTCATAATGATTATATAAATGAATTGAATGAATAAACATGATATATATTACACTAATACCATTCTGTAAATGAGCTGTATATAACCTAAAAATAGGAATAAGAATTTATTCGACAAAACACACATACGCACATAAAGCAATAAACACCTGAATAACAAGTAGCAATGAAATATTACTATTAAGAAGCTAAGAATATGACCATATATGATATCATAAAAATAATTATGATTTTGGAATAAGTCAATAACATTATTTAAATCATTATACAGGAGGTTCATACACTTACGAAGCAAATCCAACCTAAGGTAAGAGACAATCTCGCAAATCTCAATTTTTATCCGAGATTGTTTATACTTCAGAATTTACTGGGGAATATTTATCATCCACATCCATGTTTCCTCAATATAAAATATTATGTATATCCTAATACAATTTTTTAAATCCAATTTAATCCTTTGGTGAGTTTATAGTAAAAGATATGAAAGGAATCTTTTGTTGTTTTTCGTACGAGGTACTTTTTGACTTTTCCGACATAAGTACGAGAAGAATGTTTTTTTAACTTATACGGCCTGAATGGAATTTTAAAACATTATTTCCAAGAATCTTACTTTACAAGTTTTCAAGTTTATTTTTAATCAACTTATTTTAGTTCAAAATTATATGACATGCTAAGAAAGAAAAATGTTTTGAAGTAGAAAAGATATTTTCCTCAAGAATGGAGTTCAAGCGTTTTATCAAAATTATTTTCCATATAAGATAATATAGGGTTATGTTTCTATCCCTATTTTTACATTTATTTGATTATGTTATGATGGAATTATTTTTATGATGTCCTTTTATATGGATTATGTTATGATGGCATGATGTTTAAGATTCCCATTTTTATTACATGGGTTATGCTATGATGTATGATTTATGATTTTGTGGCACACATAATAATGGTATAATTATGATATGGGTGGGACCTATATCTCCATCCAATGAATTGGGTAAAGATTTTATATCTCATGAAATAGACATGGCTGGAACGGCAGGTTAAACCGGTTCAGTGAAACAGGACTGAAACGAGGAATGAACTCGGTTCAGAAATGGACTTTATCCACTAAGATAGTCTTGGAAATGAGTATTGACTAATAAGAAATGATTCTCTATGATTATGTGTGTATGCCAAAAATCTTCATGTTTTACTTTATCATTATTGTGATTACATTTCACTACCATGATTTATCCCATGTTATGAAATTATGATCTCTTTTGCAGGGTAAGATTTCCAAAATGTTATGTTCTTATGAATATGATGTGATTGATATTTATTTTGTTTACCCTGAATGATCATTTGAGCTCACCCTTTTGTATGTTTTCTTTCCCTGGGTCAGGAATAATGTTATTAAGTATGATATGCCAAAAGGGACTATAGATATGATGAAATAAATGGGAGACAATGTAGATGCTTTATGAACTAGTTGTTTATGTTTCCCAGTTTCTAAAGACACTATACCTATATGGTCCTTATATGGTTTTCTTATATGTTGTAATAAGTGTGCTTCAATTTTTAAGTATTAACAATGTATGTAAAGTATGGGTCGCTATATGCGAACAATGAAAAGGCTACACAGAGTGCACCTCCTACACTTCAATGTTACAAGTGAAAGGTAATGGGTAATTATGCCAATAAATGCCCTAATCCAAGGGTTGTTGATGATGATCGACGTCGAAAAACTCTTAAGGCTAAAGACAAAGGAAAGTCACATGCAATTTCTATCAGCGATGTGGAGTATGATAACAAAGTGGTGAAAGGTACACTTACCATCCAATCTAAAGTAGAAAATGTTTTATTTGATTCTGGATCCACCCACTCTTTTATTTCTGAAGAATTTTCTAAGGGTATCACCATAGTACCTCAATAATTAGATGTTGAGTTAGCTATGAAAACCCCTAATGGAAATACAGTCGCATCAAAAGTTTATAATTCTTCTCCGATTTAAGTTTGTGGGAAAGTGCTTCCTACAAATCTTGTGATCCTTCCTATAGTGGAATTTTATGTGATTATTGGCATGGATTGGCTTTCTTTATACGAAGCTCATATCAATTTCCAAAGAAGGGAAGTCACATTTCATATTCCAGATCAATATTTGATTATCTATCGATGCAAGGATGAACATAAACTTCCAATGGAAATTTCTTCCATCTTATGGGTCTGGATTCCACTAAATGAAGGTTATTTATCTCAAATGGTTGGTGAGAAACTCATGATTAAGAATATTCCCATTGTACGAGAGTTTGATGATGTCTTTCTGGAGGAATTTCCGGGTCTTCCACCAAATCGTGAAGTTGAGTTTTCAATTGAACTCGTACCAGGTGCTTTACCTATTTCAAAGAAAACTTATAGAATGACCCCAATTGAGTTGTAGGAATTTAAGAAGCAACTCCAAGAGAATATTGATAAGGGGTTCATGCTCCCCAGTGCGTCACCTTGGGGAGAACCTGTTCTGTTTGTTAAGAAGAAAGATGGATCAATGATACTCTGCATTGATCATCGAGAACTTAACAAGATCACTATCAAGAACAAATATCCTCTCCCGCTCATTGATGACTTATTTGACCAACTACGTAGAGCTCAATACTTTTCCAAGATTAATCTTCGTTTAGGGTATCATCAATTAAGGGTCAAAAGAGAGGATATACTAAATATGGCTTTACGTACAAGGTATGGACACTATGAATTTATAGTGATGTAATTTGGTCTTACTAATGCCCCTGTTATCTTCATGGATCTAAGGAAGAGAGTCTTTATAGACTATCTTGATCAGTTTGTGGTAGTCTTTATAGACGATATTCTTGTCTATTCAAAGAACAAGGAAGAACATGAAGATCACTTGAGAATTGTATTGAAGATGCTGAGAAAGTAGAAGTTTTATGCCAAACTTACCCTGTGTGAATTTTGGCTTCAAAAAGATGCATTTTTGGGTCACATAATCTCAAAATAGGGGATATCTGTGGATCCAGCAAAAATAGAGGTTATCGAAAGATGTTCGAGACCAACAACAGTAACCGAGATCCGAAGTTTTCTTGATTTGGCTAGATATTATTGACGTTTTGTGAAAGATTTTTCACAATTATCTAATCCACTCACCAGGTTGACTTGGAAAGGAGTTAAGTTTGTTTGGACGGAGGAATATGAAGAGAATTTCAAGGAGTTGAAAAGAAGGTTATCCAGTGCACCTTTGCTCACACTACCTTGTAGTGGAGAAAGGTTTTTGATCTAAAGTGATGCATCCAAGAAGGGATTGGGGTGTATTTTTATGCAAAATGATATGGTGATAGTTTATTCCTCACAACAGTTGAAAATCCATGAGAAAAATTACCCAACTCATGATTTGGAGTTTGCTGCGGTAATATTTTCATTAAAGATTTGGAGGCATTATCTTTATGGTGAAAGGTGTGACATTTATACTGATCATAAAAGTTTAAAGTATATTTTCACACAAAATGATCTGAATATATGCCAAAGAAGATGGTTGGAGCTGATTAAGTATTTCGACTGATCAATTCATTACCACCCTGGGAAAGAAAACAAGGTGGCAGATGCATTAAGTCGACAAGACCATGCCTGTTTATCTATGATGAGGATCACAAAAGATCCAATATTTATGGATTTACAAAGGATAGATCTTGGAATTATAATGAAAGGGGAAAAATCGTATCTTTCTCAAATAAATGTTCAACCATCTATACATGTGAATATTAAACAGGCACAGAAAGAAGAAGTAGAGTTACAAAAGAAGGTGAGAAATGTTCTTGAATTAAACCTTAATTGTGATGGGATAATAAAGTTCATGAATCGGGTTTGTGTTCCTCCCATCCCCGAATTAAAGAAGGAGCTGCTGGATGAGGCTCATAGTTCTTCATTCTCTATTCATCTTGGAAAAACGAATATGTATAGGGACCTGGAAGAGTACTTCCGGTGGGATGGCATGAAAAGAGATGTTGCTGAATATTTCTCTCGATGCTTGGTTTGTCAGCAAGTTAAAGCAGAGAGACAGAAGTCTAAGGGGATGTTACAACCATTACTCATACCTGAATGGAAATGGGAAAACATCACTATGGACTTTGTCGCAGGACTTCCTAAAACATCCAAAGGCAATAATGCTATCTGGGTCATAGTTGATCGTCTTACAAAGTCTGCACACTTCATTACTATTAGAGAGGATTTATCTCCGTATCAGCTTGCCAGGATATATGTAAAGGAAGTGGTAAGATTGCATGGAGTACCACTTTCTATTATATCTAATCGGGATTCGAGGTTTACCTCAAAGTTCTGGCGAAGTCTTCAGCATACTCTGGATACAGAGTTGAGTTTCAGCACTGCTTATCATCCTCAGACAGATGTTCAGTCTGAGAGGAAAATTCAAACTCTAGAATATATGTTGATAGCTTTCTCTATGGATTTCAAAGGTGGTTGGGATCAAAACCTACCTTTGGTGGAATTTTCTTATAATAATAGCTTTCACTCCAGTATTCACACGGCTCCTTATGAAGCTCTCTATGGAAAGAAATGCAGGACTCCAACTTTCTAGGATAAAGTTGGGGAATGAAAGCTATTAGGACCTGATCTTGTTGATGAGATGGAAGAAAAGGTCCGGTCTATTCAACAACACATAAGAGAAGCTCAGAGTCGACAAAAAAGTTATGTCGACAACCGAAGAAAAGACTAAGAGTTTGAAGTGGGTGATAAAGTGTTCTTACGAATATCTCCTTGGAAGAGAGTATTGAGATTTAGAAAGAAGGGAAAGCTGAGCCCTAGGTATATTGGTCCTTTCGAAATACTGGATCGTTTTGGGAAGGTAGATTACCGATTGGTGCTTCCACCGAATCTCTCTCAAGTTCACGATGTGTTCCATGTATCTCTCCTAAGAAATTACATACCTAATCCTTCACATATACTTAGCTCAGAAGTTGTACCGCTAGAACAAGATCTTTCTGATGAAGAATAACCGATAGAGATTCTCGATCGTAGTGAAAAAGTCCTATGGAACAAGACCACTCACTTGGTGAAAGTTTTATGGAGGAACCACCAATTAGAATAAGCTACATGGGAGCTTGAGGATATGACGAGGGAGAGGTATCCGCATCTATTTGTTACAAGTGACGAATTTCGAGGGCGAAATTCATTTTAAGGGGGGTAGAATGTAACACCCGAGATTTTTATAAGAAATATTTAGTTTTTATTTTATATAAATCATCAAAGTAATCTTTCACTACACACAACACTAGATTTTCTTGCTTTACATGCAATCGCGACCTTCCTTGATAGCCTGCGTGGTACGCAATTCCGAGTTTCACTAAACAACGATATGCTATTAAAATATTATTAAAACTATCCATTATGAATAGTAATAACCACTTTTTGAAATTTTGTAAATTTTATTTTTCAAAATGGACTTCATTTTTGGATTCGGAATATCGAAATTAGCCTAGGGTGAAATTTTGGTATTTTTCTGAAAACATTCAATTTTTGATGAATGGTGAAAACACTGGGTTACTATTTAAAAACTGACTTTTTATTTAAATAATTATTTATTTTATTTAAATTTATTTTAGGTCAAAATTTATACATAATACATATATAAGTTCAATTCAATTCATTGGAGCCATTTTATAATAATTTTTAGATATATAAAAATTTTATTGAACTTTTCACCGTCTTTTACCCACCTCCTAGGAGAATTTCCAAATTCACATGAAACTTAATTTTACCACTTATGTGAATGTAATTTCAAAATTATGAGAGACATGGTTGATATTAGTAAGTAAAATGTGGTTCAATAAGAAGAAAATAATTTTTTGTGATTAGTAACTTTTTACTTTTTTTACCACGGTTAAAAGTAAATAGGGTAATTATAGGTAAAAATGATATTATTATTACCCTAACACGTGTCATAATTCTATTGTATAAGTTTAATTCGACCAAAAAAAGCATTAGGAATAAAATATGACCATTTAGGCCCACTTGGATTAGATTAGGACATTTATTATTAATTTATTTAAAGAAGAGATAAAATAGTTAAAATCAAAGTATAATAAGTAAATAATTTTTAATATAGGGTTATACATAAGATAAATTAGACTATAAATATTCATTAGAAATATAAAAAGATTTCCTACATAATTATATTTTATTTTTAATTTTTATACACTAAATAATTTAATTTATTTATGACACAATGATGAGGCGGTAATTATCTTATTAATGAAATATTGACATAATTGATGTTATAAATACCCAAATAATTGTAATTTGAGACTTTTTATGAATTAAAATAATTTTATATGTTAATATGACATGTTATTATTGATTTAATTAACTTTTTTCGAACTAATATTTCTTTTTTAATTTTCACAAAAATCAATTACCAAATAGTGTCAAAATTGATATAAAAGAGTTTTTAAAACAAATATTATATTATTAATTGTTATGTTATTCATAAAAATATATGGTTCATCCAAATGACTTAGATAAGGTTATATATATTAATAATAAACAACTTGGGGTTCTTTTGGCTTGTTATAGTATGTTTATTAACCTTATAGTGTAAGAAAACAAGAAGACATGATAAAAGTAAAATTAATTAACTTAAAGTTAAATCTAAATGATAAGGTTAAAATAGAAACCTAAACTTGTCTAAATTCAATTGGATGATAGGTTTTCGAACCATAACTACCTTATCTTAGAAATAAATCAATTTGGAGCTATTTAAAACCGAATATGACTTTATAATTAAATAATATTTTTAGTTTTTCCAAGGGTGCCCCTCTCCTCCCTTATAAAAGGGCACATCCTCCCTCTCTTCCTCACACCACTTTGAGCCTTCAATCTCAGCCAAAACCTGACAATTTCTCCTCTACTATTCCCTAGAAATATCCTAGAGGTCCTGGTCTTCTTCAAAGACCAATTTTAGTTCCCTAAAAGGAGGTCTCAAAGAGGCGCTTCAAAGAAGAGGTAATGTCCGTTACCGATCCTTTTAACATTATTTCTTCTTCCACTTCTTCTTCTTTAGTTGTTTCATTATGAAGTAATAAAATCAGTATCACTAATATACTGATATGTTATTATAATTATGAAACAACCCTATTTCACCATCTATCCATCCTACGGAAAATGAAATCACTGCGCGTGCGTACGTACGGAATGTCGTCTCCACACCGTAGTGTAATCTATTTCCCATCACCACCTTACATGGATGGGTATAATGGTGAAAATAAATAACTATATATGATTATTTTAAAGTGGTATTGATTCTTAAATAGTATACATACACTCCAATACAATTCCACAATCATGGGAACGATATCATCGCTCGTGCGTACGTACGGAATACAGTCTCCACGATGTGATGTGAATCGTTCCACAAGATCTTCAATGCATAATGATTATATAAATGAATTGAATAAATAAATATGATATATAGTACACTAATACCATTATGGAAATGAGGGATCTATAACCTAAAGATAAGAATAAGAATTTATTCGACAAAACACACATAATAACAAAAAGTAATAAACACTCGAATAACAAGTAGCAATGAAATATTGCTAATAAGAAGCTAAGAATATGACCATATATGATATCATAACAATTATTATGATTCTGGAATAATTTAATGACATTATTTAAATCATTATATAGGAGTTTCGGACACTTATGAAGTAAATCGGACCTAATGTAAGGGAAAATATCACAATCTCATTTTTATCTGAGACTATTTATAGTTTTGTAATTACTGGGGTGTATTATATCATCCACATCCATGTGTCCTCAATATGTAATATTATTTATATCCTCATACAATTTTTTAAATACAATTTTACCCTTTGGTGAGTTTTTAGTAAAAGATATGAAAGGAATCTTTTGTCGTTTTTCGTACGAGGTACTTTTTGACATTTTTGGCCAAAGTACGAGAAGAATGTTTTTTTTAACTTATATGACATGAATGGATTTTTAAAACATTATTTCCAAGAATCTTCCTTTACAAGTTTTCAAGTTTATTTTTAATAAACTTCTTTTAGTATAAAATTGTATGACACGTTAAGAAAGTAAAAATGTTTTTAAAGTAGAAAGGATATTTTCTTCAAGAATGGAGTTCAAGTGTTTTATCAAAATTATTTTCCATCTAAGATAATATAGGGTTCTGTTTCTATCCCTATTATTACATTGATTTGATTATGTTGTGATGGAATTATTTTTATGAATTCCTTTATCCTATATGAATTTTTTTATGATGTCACGATGTTTAAGAATCCCATTTTTATTACATGGGTTATGCAATGATGTGTGATTTATGATTTTGTGGCACACATAAGAATGGTATCATTATGAAAAGGGTGGGACCTATATCTCCCTCCAATGCATTGGGTAAAGATTTTATATCTCATGAGACAGACATGGCTGGAACGACAGGTTAAACCGGTTCAGTGAAACAGGACTGAAACGAGGAATGAACTCGGTTTATAAATGAACTTTGTCCACTAAGATAGTCTTGGGAATGAGTCTTGACTAATAAGAAATGATTCTCTATGATTATGTGTGTCTGCCACAAAGCTTTATGTATTAAGTTATGATTATTTTGATTTTATTTCACTATCATTATTTATCCCATGTTATGAAATTATGATCTCTTTTGAAGGGTAAGATTTCCAAAATGTTATGTTCTTATGAATATGATGTGATTGATAATTCTTTTGTTTACCCTTACTGAGCATTTGAGCTCACCCTTTTGTATGTTTTATTTCCCCAGGTTAGGAAGAAGTTTATTAAGTAATATATTCCAAAATGGACTATATATATGATGAAATAAATGGGAGACAGTGTAGATGCTTTATGAACCAGTTGTTTATGTTTCCCAGTTTCTAAAGACACTATACCTATACGGTCCTTTCATGGTTTTGTTATATGTTGTAATAAGTATGCTTCAATTTTGAAGTATTAACCATGTATGTAAAGTATGGGTCGTTATAATTATCATTTTGGGTATGATTTATTTTTATCCTATGTTCATGAACCAGAACATTCATGGAAAAACATGCACGAGAAAACAAGGCAATCAACAACAAAAATAGCGAAACTAAAAAAATACACTAAAAATGGGTGGTAAAATTTTATAATAGGATCATATATAATATTAAAAATATTATTTTTGTTCTATTATAAATTAATAAAATTCATAAAACAATTCTATAGTAGGTTAAATCATTTTAAACTAAAGGAAAGTGTGAGTTAAGGGATTTCATCTCAATTTCTATTTCATTGGGAAATATTTTTTAATATGTGAAAATTCACATTTAGGAGGTGTATATACTACCCATTATATTTATTTAAAATTAATTAAAATTTATTAATTATTATTAATGTTTTTTCAAGTTCATTCTTCAATGTGTACAATTTAAAATCTACCAAAGAGGTAAAAATTATTTTGAAATCCCAAATTCTATTTTTACTATTTACTTTCTCTTGAAAAAAAATAACTTTTCTCTGGAAAATATTAATTATAAATTAAATCTATATTAAATATATATAAATATATATATATATATATATTATTTTAGGATGGATATTGTTATTTCCTAAAACTTATTCCTATTTTACATATGGTATTTTCTTTCAAAGTTATTTTTCAACTATGAAAATACTGATAAATATGCATCCTTTACTTAATATAAATATTTTATTATAAGGTATATTGATTCATGTATTAAATTAACTAATATATATATTCAAAATAAATTTTACTTGTATTTATTTGTGGTTAATGGTTATATATATCCCCTCAATGCATAGATAGGTCTCATGCAACAAATCAATTGGCCAAAATAGAGGAGTTGTTACACGTTGTTTTAAACTATCCTGTGAAAGTACATGATAATAAAGGTATCATGATGCATGAGATCAATACATCCAATAATTAATCATTTACTTATATTAAAAATAATTTATAATCATTATCCATGAGATTATCATGGTGATATTATCTCTAGATTAATTTCATTCCAAAATTATTGATTAAACAGAAAGGGTGGTTATTTAGTTACTTTACCATATTGATTAAGCCTTGTATAATCATGACAATAATACTTTTTAAATCAAATGTGTATTTAGTTATTTACCTCTATATATTTAATATTTTTTGTTTAATAATTATTGATTCCATTCTATTTAACCCTTACTGAACATTTTATATCACCCTTATTTTGTTTTCTTTCCATGCGTTATGGAGATGAATCCTTTGAATGGGTTTCTATGATATTGAAATTTTTATTTTATTATGTTTTATTTTATTTTACATATGTAAAATGGGTATAATTTATGTATCTGGTTCTCCAAAGTTACTAAACTAATCAGTACTTTTCGATTCGAACCTTCGTATCTATGAAAATGTTATAAAATTGACACCAGATTCAGGCTGCTAGAATCGGGGTCAGTATAGATTATGATGATGATGATTTGAAGATGATTATATAAAACACATTTCTTTCCAACATTTTAATTAAGTTATTTAGAAACTTTTATGAAACTCAATTCTTTTCCATGGGGTATGTTGTGATGCTATGGTAAAATGTTTATGAAACACATTTTCTTTCCATGGGTTATGAAATGAAGAATATTTTATGATTGTGTGGAATACATATGCATGATTTTAATTATGTGATAGGTGGGATTATAATTATATATCTCACCAATGAATTGTTAGAATTGATATCACATGAGATAAATAGAAATAGAATGGTGAGCGAACCTAGTTCAGTAAGGGACTTTTCCCACTATGATGGTCTTAGGAGTGAATCTTAACTACAATGAAAGTTTGAGGATCCAAATACACTATGAGAGACTTAGAAATAATCCTTTACTATTATGGAAATTATATTCTATTCTTATGTGTATACCATGAATTCATCACTTTTTATAATGTTATACTCACATGGAATATGTTCTTTTATGCTTTTATGATTCATGTCTTTTTAACTACCATGAATTTTTACATAACTCAATATTATGATCAATGATATGTAGGGTATGGTTTTCAAATGTTATCCTCATGTTCTAATACCCTTATACTCATGTTATGTTTAAGTTATTAATGATATCTCAATTTTTTACCCTTACAAATCATCTAATATCATGCTTAATTATATTTCCATTCCCCATGTTATGAAGAATGATATTTTTTATGATATTTCTAAAGAGGGTGGTAGTTATAATGAACTTAGTGGGAGATGATGTGGTTCCTTCATGAACCAGTTGTTTATGTACCCAATTTTCCAAAGGTGCTAGACCTATAAGTTTCTAGCTTGGATCATGATGTTATGTAATTAATATTCTTCTAATAATATGTAATATATATGTATGAAATGTATGGTTCACTATATTCACAACCCCCATAGTATAAAGAGAAGCATATAAGCATAAAAAACAAGATCTAATTATTTCTCCATAAGAATAAATCATCAATACAAAGTAACATATATTATTCAAAATAATGCAAATATTCCAAATAATTTTAAAGATAGAAGTATTGTCATGAACCAACCCAGGTCGACCCTGAATCGGTCACCTGAGCTAGTCCGCAACATGGTCTAAAGGGTGTTCCCAATCCCCATGGGCTCGCAACCTGTATCGGTCATCAAAGATTAATTTTTGGTAATGATTCATCCCAAAATATAAATAAATAACTAAGAATAAACATAATAGTAAAACTGAACTCGAGTAGTGGAAAAATAAATAAAGAAACGGAACACCTCAACGTACCTCCACGTGACCTTCCAGGTCTCCTCCCAACCAAAGGCCAACATTGCTTCAATAATGAGAAACTCATCCAAGAAAAAAAGATAAAATGAAATGTTAAGGATAAGTGTGAGCATTAAAAATTCTCAGTAGGGTTTCTAAGATAAACCATAGAATCCAACCTCTCCTTCCCAAAACAAACCATAAAATCATGTTTGAAATACAATTATAAAAGTAATTTTTCTAAACATTAATAAAACAAAATCATTTACCCATTTTAAAAACCCAACACACACCCATTCCATTTCTGAAACAAACTACAATTTTAAAACAAAAAAACTGACAAGGAAAACAAGGTAGTGCTAAAAGAAAAAAGGTAACAGTATAACCTATAAAAACAAGTATAGCTAAAAGTAAATAAGAAAAGAAAAATAAAACCATGGGCGATCCTAAATATCCCTAGAAGACCCATGGACGTACTCAGTTTTAAAACCAACTGTCGGCATATAGTGAAGCTTCTTAGTCTATAACCAACTGGATGCCCAAAACTGACCATTCCAATGGAAAATTACATCTAGCCTAACAAACAATCCAGGGGGTACCTACCCATCTAATCAAGTTTGGTCAGAAATCTCCACTAAATCATCCTAAAGACACCCATTAACCCATGGTGGTTATAATAATACTGTGTAAGTAGGAAGTCCCTTGCACGCATGACTCGTCTCACCGCACTTTCCTTCCCCAAACATGGATGCGTCCTGTACGTTCACCCATAAAGGGTTACCCTAGACAAGAGCTCCCCCAAAATAAAAATTCAATAATTTTACATTAACAAAGTGCCAACTGAGCCATCGTTCCATTTAACATTTAAACAATTTCATAAAATTTTGAACGTTTCCAATCAGGCATACGCTTTTTTGAAAACACAATCCCCTTTAAACGTTAGTACAAGCATTACCCTTAGATTAAAAGTTCTAAATGGTCCTTTACATAACATCATTTCGAAACAGTTTTTTCATTCTAAAAATATTTTAAATCTCCTACCAGATACATACAACTTTTGAAACCACATCCTTTAATAAAATCTTATTCAACAATCACATTTTAAGTTCAAAGTTCCAAACGGTCCCTTATCCTAGCCAGACACACACCAAATAACAATCCAAAGCCAGATGGGCCATATCCTTGAAAAAAAACATATATATATATATATATATATATATATATATATATATATATATATTTATATTCATTTAAGGGGAACGCACCAAAGGAAAAACCACATTTAGGAAAAAACTAATTATTTGAAAAACCAAGGATTTAAATAATCCCCATTTCAAAGGTGCCATTATCATTTGTGAGCTCGTCCATGTGAGTACCTCATGCACCCATGGATGTGCCAACATCTAATGGCACAATAAAATCCAAAAATAACATTTGAGAACCCAAATTTACATTGAAACACCTTAAAACCATGATTCATATTTCAAACATCATTCACTAAATCATTTACTAATTTAAGAAATCCTTTTCAAAAGAAAAAAATAAAGTATTATATCAGGATTCTATCAACTTCACGCACAAATTCCATTTAAATATCTGATGCATTCCAAACATTTCAAAAAATACTTTTGAACCTTTAAAAATACAACTTGAACCACTTCCACAACAAAAAGAACTACTTGCACACTTTATAAAAACTAACACATAACTCAAAATAGGTTTTCGCCCAAACACACTTCATTCCATAAAAACATACTATCAAAAATAAAATAAATATAAGTTTTATCTTCTTAAAAACTAAGTTAGCACCAAAAAATTTAATCAAATAAGTTTCTAAGTTAATTGGACATGAGAAATAATTTACCAAGTCATAATTTCTACAAAACTACTCAATACGAATCAGATAATTCATCCATAAACTATTTTCAACAATTTTAACTATCCCAAAAACACTTTAATAAATTAGATATAATATCAATGATGGTGAAAACAACATATAAATATTAATTCAAACCATGAATGTGTCTATGGGTTATGCGGGAAAGAAAATAGTTATAAAATCCTACCTCAAACCAAGCGCGGACGCGACGAAACTCAGATGGAAGGTATAATAATCTATTATAGACTAACTGTGCACACTAAACAGTAATAAAAACACACTACACACTACCCGCAATAGTATTAGGATTTATCTAAATTAAATAAAAACACCAAAATGAAATGAAGGGAAAATAAATAAATAAATGATTAAAAGAATAAATAAATATAAGAATACATAGAAAAATGGATTATTAAAATAATAAATAAATAATAAATAATAATTAATTAATTACTTAAAAGAATAAATAAATAAATTATTAAAAGAATAAATAAATTAATAAATGATTAAAAGAATAAATAAATGATTAAAATAATATATTTGAGGAGGATACTTCTTTCCGAAGTAGGGGAGGAATCGCAAAGGAGGCGTGGCGAGGCTGGCAGGGTATGAAGCAAGGAGGGCATGGGGTTTTCTGGGCTGCTGGGGAGGAGAAAGAATGAGGGGTTTGGAGCACGACCTGGTCGGAGGTGTAGCGGGGAGAGGTGGTTGGCCGGAGATGCGGGTGAGGCCGGCTGGGGGGGTTGGGTGCGCTGGTGGCTAGAGCAAGATGGTGGCGACTGAGGGAGGGGCGGGGGTAGACAGAGACAGGGGCTGGAGCATGGATTCTAGTTGAAGGTGCTGGGGAGCGGAGGGCAGGAGATGGATGGGGGGCCTGGAGGCGGGGGTCCCGAAGCCAGAAGGGAAAGGTGGTGAGGACCTGCAGGGATGGCTGGAGGCGCAAGGAAAGGTGGAGGTCGATGGAGGTATCACAGAGGGCCACTGGATGACCGCAAGGCCGGAGTTGGGGAAGGCCATTTGGAACGCGGTGGTGTGGCGTGCGCAGGGGGAGGGGAAGCAAGGGGGTTCTGGGTGAAGCGCCACCCGTAGGGGGAGGAGGGAAGCCAGGGTGCGGGTGTGGTCCTGCAAGGGGGTGAGGTGGTGGCTGGGGAGGGACTCGCATATGGGAAGGGGGAAAACAAATGGTGGTCATTGTGCCTAGGGTTTATGTTTTTTTTCTTCATTTTAGTTATAATAATAATATTAATAATAATAATACAAATAATATTAATAATATAAATATTAAAAATTATATTTACAATAACATAAACAATAATAATCATAATAAACTAATGATAATAATAATACAATAATATTAGAAATATTAATATATAGAATAGTGATAATAAAAATAATTATAAAAACACAATAATAATAGAAATAAAAATATATTGAATAATAATAATAATAATAATGACAATAATAATAATAATAATGAGAAATTGCACAACACTGGGGCCGGTTGCGCAACTACTTCCAACCACTCAGTGAGTGCGCACTGATTCGAAACCAAGTAAAAAAATTTAGATGATGAAGATTTTAATATGGGACCCATCTCAGACCATGGCACGAGAACCCGGGGAAAAATTTAATAAGATAAAAATAAATAAAAAATTCTGTGTGTGAAAATTCTCTCAACCACAGACACTTTCTTCCCCCAGAAATTCAACAGGAAGAATAATATAAAAAACAAGAATCCATGCCTGGTTGAAACTGAAAGAAACCACAACATAAAGGAATGGTGGGACATTAGAGGGTTCTCCTCACCACAAGAACTTTGTTGATGTGGAAAATTTACACCCAAACATACCACCCCATGAAGGGGGTGATGTGAGAACTCTAAACTGATCCAAACCAACTTTTATAGCATGAGCGAACAACACATCAGATGAAACTTGAAACTCTCGACCCAAACCAAAACTCTAAATATTGGAGAAAAACCTCCTAGAAAAACATAACCCAAACAATGAATCTGAGCATAACCTGAAACATAGATTCTTCCACAGACACATACATCTCTAAATGAACATAGACAAGCCTAGATTAACCCACACAAGGTCCAAACACACTTTTAAGAAAAACACACAATTCAAAAAACCATAATAAGGAAAATGAAATGGTTTGGATTAAAATAGAACAAATCCATCATAACTTCACAACGAAACAATGAACTAACAAAAATATCAAAACTTTAACCAGTAGAAAAAACTAGAATAAAAAGACCTTAAATGCTCCACAACTAAAACAGAACACAAAACCTGAATTTAGGCTTCACACCCCGGGCAACTCCTGACTGCGCGCAAGCTTCACTTCAAGACCTGCAACTGGGGATCTGATGGCTGAATCATCTCCTATCTCACAGTCATGAACATCAATCCCTTGGTCACAGTATATTATTCAGGCAACACTTCCTACAAAACCTGTCTAGATGACTTAGACATCCACAATGATGGCATGTCTTTGGAGGGATGTGTCATGATGGCTTCACGTGCCCAAACCGGCCACACTGGTGGCACACCAGTGAACGGTCTGACGAAATGGGAGCTAAAACCACTACAGAGGACTCTTTAAGAACATGTTCCTCTAAAACACCAGAATCTCCAGATTGTGAACTTTCACGAGAAACTGGATACGCTAGTTTTCTAACCATCTACACTTTGGAGACCAACTCAGCTAAGAACACCCCATCCACTGGATTCTCGAAGCGATGGTCTTTAGAAATGAGGACCCACTCCATAATCTATAGATGAAGACCCATGATAAATAAATAATTCTTTGTCAAATCTTTCGATGATACCTCTGGAGAAAAAGACATTAGTTTCTTTAAATGGTCAGCATATGTATTCACCGTCCGTTGGCCTTATTTAATATACAAGAGATCTTCCTTTTTCTCCTTCTTCACCTCTTCTAGTATAAACCTTCGGACAAAGATGGATTTAAAGACATCCCATGTCATCCAAAATTGTAGTGATGGCGGGGTGAAAAACTCCCATTTTTTTATGGTTGGACCTTTAAACAGGCCCAAAACAGTACACACTCTAATAGCTTCGGGAGTTCCCAATACCCTGAAGATGCGTTCGACCTCTTCAAGCCACTATGTTTCCTCTAACGAACCCTGGTCACAATGAAGGATAGGAAATGTATGAGAAGGACCAAAAACTAGGCTTCACTTATAAAAAACCATGGGGACCTTTCTGGGTGTCATTTTCTAGACAATATATAAAACACAAATCTATAACCAATATTAAGCCGAAGCAACATCATTGTAAGCACCATCATAAAAAATGACCAGTTCAAAAACCAAAAAAATACAAACACAACCCAAAATTCCCTTTTCAAAATCCCCATTTTTATTTTAAAACTCAAAACCTTCTTCCTTCAAGGCCACTTTCCAAATAGAAAACCCACATTTCAAACCAAATTCAATTCCCTAAAAATATCATTTCCCCATTTTAAAATCACTTTAGGAAAACAAGGTCAAGCCTTTAATTCCAAGTGCACACCCATTCAATCTTATGAACTGTTGCACATGTCTTCATCATCTTTCATCTATATGCACCAACACACACTTCTCATTCAGTCCCTCATATGTGCGAATGTTCTTAAAGAGTACCTGAGGTTTCACCCAAACCATATCTCTACCCGTTCCAAGAAAACACCGTATTTTTTTGACAAAGAGAATTTAGTTTTAAAAATCCACTTCAAAAATTTAAAGATATTTAAAAGAAATCATTCTAATTTCAAACATATGTTTTAATTTTCAAAAGTGTGTTCACATCAATCATAACCAAGGAGACATCTAACTTGCATTAAACTACTAGAGTGAGAGACTAGTGGTCATGCTTCACTTGGCGACATGGTGGTGGGCCATGCCCTAAGTAAGCGTCAATAACTAGGAGGAATATAACCCATGTACTCGAACTCCACATGGTTCACTACTCCATGTGAAATCAGGATGTAAAAATGACTTACCTCTGTTGTCATCCCTCAATCCAAAACAAACCATAACAAAACAAGGACTAGATTCCATGACTACCCCTGGCGACTCGAGGTTCCGAACGGGCGAAGGATTATGATTTCCTTCTCATACCTACCTCTCAAGTATCAAAAGTCTTAATCTCAATCTACCAGAAACCCCAAATAACAAGGTCCTCCTCTAATACTATTTTGTCACGAACCAACATGGGTCGACCCTAAACCGATCACCTGAGTCGGTTCGCAACATGGCCCGAAGGGAATTCCCGATCCCCATAGGCTGGAAACCAGTGTCGGGCATCAAAGTTTAGTTGTTGGGAATGATTTGGCACAAAAGATAAATAAATAACCAATAATAAACAGAATAATCAAACTGAACTCAAGGAGTGGAAAAAAGAAATAACTAAATGGAATAGCTCAACGTACCTCCATGTGACCTTCCAAGTCTCCTCCTAACCAAAGGCATACCTTGCTCCAATGATGAGAAAATCATCCAAGAAAACCAGAGAAGAAGAAACATGAAACTAATATGATAAAGATAAGCGTGATTATTAAACATTCTCAGTATGGTTACCACGATAAACCATAGAATCCAATGTCTCCTTTCCAGAAACAACCCACCACTACTGGAATTTGGGCGATTTTCAATGAGCTATTTTCGACAGGATCCTATCGCAAATAAGCTTTAGCGACGGGGTCTCGTTGTAAATAGCTCATTGTAGAAAATGGCGTCGCAAATAACTATCTGATTATATAAATTATATATAAATAAACTTATTGTTATGGGCTCGCAAATTGTATTGGTGACGGTACCAAGGGCCCATTGCAAATATGATTTAAAAATACATTTTTAAACTATTTGCGATAGGATCCCATCACAAAATATCCCATCACAAATAATAACCAAAATAAAAAAAATGTATTTATTTAAATTATAATTAATGAAAAAATAATATTAATATTATTAAAATAATTGAAATAATAAAAATATAAAAATTCTCAATATTCACAAAAAAATATTAAAAATTCATAAAATAATAATATTATTATTATTTGTAAAATAAACAAACATAAAAAAATATAACAATAAAAAAAATATTTAATAAAATTATGATTAATGAAAAAATAATATTAATATTATTAAAATAATAGAAAATATTAAAATTCTCAATATTCACAAAATAATATAAAAAAACTCAGAAAATATTATTATTATTATTGGTAAAATAAAAAACATTAAAAAATATAATAATAATAATAAATAAATAAATATTAAAAATAAAAAAAAATTAAATTATGCAATATTTGCACCAATATAGAAGATAGAAACTGAAAATAGTTCATATTACAACAAATCTTGAATTCAAATGTTTTTTACATAATAAAAATCACTAAGGGGGTTGTCTTCTAGAGGAGTTGGAGGACTTGTGGGAGATGGTGGAGGAAACTCCACCACAAAACTACGAGTCAGAAGACGAATGTACTCTATCTATTCGTGATGTTGTTGCTACTACTGCTGCTACCATTGATGCATCTCCTCCTCATGTTGCTGATGCTTCTTCTGGTTCCACCGACACATCTTTCATGTTGCTTCTGCAAACTCTCTATAAGCTCAGCCTGAGTTCACAACTGCTCCTAATACTATGAGGCAGAAGATGATGGATCTTCACGAGCTCCTCTCAGGCTGGATTCCTGCATTATAGTAGTACCATAATAAGTACCAAGAGTCACATGAGAGCCGATACCAACTACTCGGCTCTTATCAAAGTCATAATGAGTCACCTACATCCATGACGGCTCATCGAAATAGTAGGCACAGGTCTGATCAGTCGCCTCTTCCTGACTCCTAGCATGTGTTTGAGAGGTCTGAGCCTCATATGACTCCTTCAATTCTAATTTGAAATTAAAATTGTTAAAATATTATAAATAGCTAATTTTCAAACTAAAAAATTAATACTAACCACAATCTGACAGTGACGTTTACCTCTAATCTCTTCAGTGGTTGGATCATTATACATCCTCCGATAAATGCCAAACTCTGTAATATTGGGATGGTCGACTACCTATAAAAATATAAAATAAACTATCTATATTTAAAGTTATATAAAATATTTAAAAAAATACTTACCAGATGCTCTATATACGTACTGAATATATGACTACTAGCTCGATTTGTCACCTCCTATCTCCCCTGGTTTTGCTGACCCACCGAAGACCTCCTCTGAAATACACCACTCAACTAGTGTAAACATATTCCATCCCAAATGTGAGATGAAATATACTCTGGTCAGTGGGCTCTACATGACTCATCAAAATCTATCACTCCTACTTTCTTAATGGTTGTCCTACTCAAATTGTGAAAAAACTGACGAAAACGGTCACACATAGATGCCTCCCATGCCACGTGGATAGTGTCATGCATGCAATCATAGATGGGATACCACAAAACCTATAAATAATTTATAATGTCAAGTTATTAATAAAATAAATTTCAAAATAAATATTCTTTATTTACGTACCAGCCAATGATTGAACATGTTAAGGTGCGCATCAACGGAAATCTGTTCCCATGTGATTCATTGTTGAGAAAAATAATTGCACAAGATAGTGATCCCCTGTCCAATAGTTACATGAGTAAAACTATGAAAAATTAATAAATAATCACACAATTAGTATATATATAAATAAATTAATGAATGATAACTAAAATATAATTGTTATTATACCTCTGTGTGTGTGTATCAAATCCAAGACGTGGATGTCGCTTGGGGATAGGTTCAAGAATCATCAGTCAAGCAAGACCGAACCCCCTCCCCATACCCCCTGGACCACTAGTAGGTTCAGGGTCAGATGATCCCAAATCCTCCTCATCCAAAGGTAGCTAAGCTTTCTGTAACTCACAAAATAGATCAGGGTCCATCAAAAACAAAAAATGATTGTTGTTAGAAGATAGTTGAAAATAACATTTATATATAGATATATATTAGTTATGATTATAACCAGCATTTAACTGTGTTAATATTCACCTTCATCATCATCTTAATATCTGGCGATGTCAATGTCTTCATATTCCTCCTCGGCATAATCAATATCTATATAAGTTTCAGTTTCATCATATCTTGTCATTTTAAATTCATTTGTAACATCATTAACATCTTCCTCATCATCGACCTTTAATCGTGGGGTGTCATCATCAATATTCACGTCTATTTGTGAAAAAGATGGATTTTGAGTAGTCTCTTGAAAAATTTTAATTCCTTTCACTTCAACATAACCACATTCAATTTGAGTAAGCTAATTTTCTCGAGATTATATTTTTATTATGCTCCACCAATCACTCAGGTCTCTTGAAGTTGAAAAGTACATTGCGTAATAAATTTTATGTGCATGTTGATCTAGTAAAAATGGTTCATTTACTGCAAGAAGAATTTTATATTTAATATTGATGATTTTATGAGTCATATGAACACACAAGCCTCTATCAAAATCCAACCATAGACATTTAAACATCATTATGTGATTCTTTCCTAGGTTACACAGCTCAATAATTTCATCTAGAATGCCATAAAATTCAACTTCAGTTTCTCTATGATGAGATACTCTCAAACAAACTCGAATGTTCATTGTGTTTTCCCCATGTTCACGTGTATGAAATCGAAAACCATTCACTGCATATGCATTATAAGATTTAACCTTTTTGGATGGTGGGTTACTCAATATATACAATCTATCATCAATTTTATCAGCTTGCTGAGACACCAAAAAATTTGTAAAACAATTATCAATATAATAAATAGTAAACTGAATTGATATTAAACCACTAATAATTTATGTTACCAATTTTTGAAAACATTGAGAAAAAAATTTTGCGTTCTTCAATAGCAGCTGCGGTAATTTGTGGAAGTTGTTTCTTGATATGATTATCATATAACCTATAAATAAAATATTTTTAAATATTGTACCATATGTTATAGAATAAGTGATAGAAGCACTCACAGTAAAAATGATTTCATTTCTTCACAGTTGAGAAAAACATATGTATGAGCTCTATGATGTTCATCATCTAAAATCCATCATTCTTGAACTCCACCGATTCCAAGATTTGGCAGATTAAAAACTGATAATTGATTTTCCATTTCATCATTTTCATTTCTCTCGTTCTGATCCATACTATTGTGTTTTGAGAGATATTCAGATTGAGAATAGTGAGAGAGGAAAAAAGAAATTTCCTCTTGAAAATAATATTTAGTAACTAAGCCTTCAACTGATACTTTGTTGTATAATTTTTTCTTCAATTTATGCATGCATCTCTCAAATGGGTATATCCATCAAAAATATAATGGACCTCCACATTTAGCTTGATGTGGAAAATTTAATATCATATATTCCATTGAGTTAAATAAATCTGGTTGAAATTTTTTTCTAGTTTACATATAATTACAACAACATCTTCTTCCAGTTTTATTAGCATAACTTAGTCTGTTGTCCCTGCCCTAATGTCTCGAAAAAAATATTATATGTCTGTTATCGAATCCCAAATCATAAAATTCAACAAACCTATGAATCCAATCGGCATAAGTCTTTCCATTATAACATGACAATCATTACTTTTTAATCTGGTAATATGACCATTCTTAACACATCTACCCAAATGGGAAGCACAGCCATCAAGAAGTCTCAAATATGCAATCCACTGAAAAATAATAAGCGACTCCCTTTGGACAGTGTATAAGCTTCTTTTGGCTTCATTAACCTCTGTGATCTGACATTTTCAAATAGTTCATGTTCTAGTCGCCTGAAAATTTGGGAAATATCTAATCGTTCTTTTACAGTATCTTTGGTCTTACCTAGTGTATCCAAAACTATATGAAATAAATTATCAAAATAGATCTTCTGAATATGCATGACATCCAACATGTGTTGAACCAACAAATCCGACCAATATTAAAGATCCCAAAATAATCATTGTTTTATCCAATTATGTTCTTTTCCAAATCCATGAATTTTATGTTGGTTTACTGTTGGCCCACATGTGATTGGAGGTAATGGAAATACAACTAATTTTAACTCTATACCTGAGATCATTTTTGTAGGTTCATCCCTTTCAATTGTGCCTTTTCTAAAATGAGATTTTTTCCTTCGAAAAGGATGATTGGTTGGAAGAAATCTGTGATGACAGTCAAAATATCAAGGTTTTTTCCATTGGCGAGCATAAAGTCTTTGTTGTCTTTCATACAGCAAGGACATGATTTCAGACCATGTGTACTCCAGCCAGATAACATTCCATATGCCGGAAAGTAACTAATTGTCCACATCAATGTAGCTTTTAATATAAAAATTTGTTTCATAGAAACATCATATGTACTAACACCATTACTCTACAATGAATTTAACTCATCGATCAATGGTTTCAAATAAACATCAATATTCTTTTTTGAATGTCCTGGGATTAATAAGGTCAAAAATATATAGTGATCCTTCATCAACATCCTTGGAGGTAAATTGTATAAAGTTATAGAAACAGTCCCACATGAATACTGACTACAATAAGAACCAAACGGATAGAACCCATCAGTAGAAAGACCCAATCACACGTTTTGGGATTCTAAAGGAAAATACATATGAAGACAGTCAAAATGATTCCATGAATCACCATCAGATAGATGATTCAAGCTTTTATCGATTGAAATATTGGTTTTGTGCCATGAAATCATTGATTTCATGTGCTGAGACATAAATAAACGTTGCAACCAGGGTATAAGGGGAAAATATCTCAATTATTTTATAGGAATCAATCTAGACTTCCCTGGTTGAGATTATTAATACATCGAGTGTCCACATGTGGGACAACTATCCAATGACTCATTTTCACCAGAATATAAGATGTACTCATTTAAAAATGCATTAATCTTTTGATAACTAAGCCCCAGATTACGAACCAACCTCTTGTTCTCATAGTAATTTGCACACACACATTTCCTTCAGGTAACAGTGTTTTAACCAATGAAAATATCTAATCAAAACAGTTGTTTGGCATTGCATTATCTGATTTAACAGCCATAAATTCTTCAACTACTTCTAATTTTCTTATCTTGCAACTAGGATATAATGCATCCTCAACAGACCTCAATAACTCATAAAATTTATATGGTGCCAACTCAGAAGTTAAATCGATATCATCTTGAGTTTCAGTTTGTTGAACAGATGGACCTACAACATAATGTACTAAATTTTGAAACTATGATGGATTTAGAATCAAGTTATTAGTATCTTATATGAAACTTCATTTACTATGTTGATACCAAAAAACATAATCTGGTTGAAAAAAAACTGCAAGAGATTCCCCCCAACATTGTCAAATGTGTCAAACGTTCTCAGAGCAAATTTTTTTCAAAGAAACTTAATTTTGCCTTCTCAAAACATATTCAAGTTTTGATGATGGAAATGATAAGAAAGATTCAACACCCTCAATATATACAAGATTTAAACTAGAACTGTTTGGATTTCTACGTTGTTTTATCCAAGCGCGGTCATCTAATAATGACTGATGTCAATTTCCTTATTCTATATTTTTCTACAAAATATAAAATTATCACTGTTTTTAAATAATTTGAAATTATAAAAACACTATCTGAACAAAAATAAATAAATAATTACAAATACTTTTTAATAATTACCATTAATTTTGGGAGACACAATTTCCAGTGGATTGACAACTACTCTTTTGTCTGACAGCTCATTTATATACAAATTTCTCTTACTGAAATCACAATGAAGAATCTACTCGGAGGTACGCATATTCATTCTCATGCATGCGAGAATGTATTTGCATACCTCCAAGAAGATTCCTCATTGTGATTTCAATGTGAGAAAGATGCAATTAAAAACATTGTTAGGCAAAAGATCCCCCTTTTCGTCAATGAATCGTCTTCTAGAAACTATCATCGCCTGAAAACCTTATAAAAAATGTGGTCCTACAAAGGCATATTCAAACTCTTGCATACAAAATTGGATATGCATACATAGAATAATACTTTTCATAGTGTTTTGAGTCGGTGAAAGTTGAGAGAATAAGAGACATCGAGAAAAAGGAGTGTCGTCAATCCACTGGAAATTGTGCCAATTTATTAAAAGTTGTTATTATTTATAACAATTGGTATTATTCTTAATTATTCCTACTTATTAATAATTATTACTAATCTTTACTAATTATTCCGAATTATTACAAATTATTACAAATTATTCTTAATTATTCCTAATTATTCCTAATTATTCCTATTAATTCTTATTTCTTCCTATTTCTTCCTATTTCTTCCTATATATTCTTAATTATTCCTATTTATTCCTATTTATTCCTAATTATTCCCAATTACTGCTATTTATTCCTATTTGTTGCTATTTATTCCTATTTATTACTAATTATTCCTAATTATTCCAAATTTTTTCTAATTTTTTCTAATTATTCGTATTTATTCCTATTTATTACTATTTATTTCTATTTATTCGTATTTATTTCTAATTATTACTAATTATTGTTAATTATTGCTAATTAATGCTAATTATTGTTATTATTGCTAATTATTGCTAATTATTGCTAATTATTGCTATATTTCCTAATTATTCTTAATTATTCGTAATTATTCCTAATTATTCCTATCTATTGTTAATTATTCCTATTTATTGCTAATTATACCTATTTATTGCTATTTATTGCTAATTATTCCAATTTATTGCTAATTATTTCTAATTATTGCTATTTATTGCTAATTATTGCTAATTATTGCTATTTATTGCTAATTATTACTATTTATTGCTAATTATTACTATTTAGTTCTAATTATTACTATTTATTGCTATTTATTGCTATTTATTCCTATTTATTCCTATTTATTACTAATTATTCCTATTTATTACTAATTATTCCAAATTATTCCTATTTATTACTATTTATTTCTAACTATTCCTATTTATTTCTAATTAATGCTATTTATTTTAAATTATAGTAGTTTGCTTCTAATTATTGCTATTTATTTCTAATTATTGCTATTTATTCCTAATTATCGCTAACTATTCCTATTTATTGCTAATTATTCCAATTTATTGCTAATTATTTCTAATTATTCCTAATTATTGCTAATTATTGCTAATTATTGCTAATTATTGCTAATTATTCATATTTATAGTGAATTATTTCTATTTATTGCGAATTATTACTATTTATTCCCATTTATTAAAAATTATTCCAGCATATTATTAATTATTGTTATTTATTAAGAATTATTCATATTTATTACTAATTATTGCTAATTATTACAAATTATTTCTAATTATTACTAATTATTGTTATTTATTACTAATTATTGCTATTTATTACTAATTTTTCCAAATTATTCCTAATTATTCTAAATTATTACAATTTATTACTAATTATTTATATTTATTTCTATTTGTTGCTAATTATTTCTATTTATTAATAATTATTTCTATTTACTACTATTTATTCCTATTTATTACTATTTATTTATATTTACTGCTATTTATTACTATTTAATGATAATTATTGCTAATTATTTCTATTTATTGCTAATTATTCCTATTTATTCCTATTTATTGCTAATTATTGCTATTTATTACTAATTATTTATATTTATTACTAATTATTTCTAATTATTCCTAATTATTGCTAATTATTACTAATTATTGCTATTTATTACTAATTATTGAATTTTATTGCTACTTATTACTATTTATTGCTAATTATTTCTAATTATTGCTAATTATTGCCAATTATTTCTATTTATTGCTAATTGTTGCTATTTATTGCTAATTATTGTTATTTATTGCTATTTATTGCTATTTAATTCTAATTATTGCTATTTATTCTTAATTATTTCTATTTATTACTAATTATTCCTATTTATTAATAATTATTCTTATTTATTACTAATATTCCTATTTATTACTAATTATTCCTAATTATTGATATTTATTCCAAATTATTGCTATTTATTACTAATTATTGCTATTTATTCATAGTTATTGCTATTTATTCCTAAGTATTGCTATTTATTCCTAATTATTTCTATTTATTCCTAATTATTGTTATTTATTCATATTTATTGTTATTTATTCCTATTTATTCCTAAGTATTTCTATTTATTACTAATTATTTCTATTTATTACTAATTATTCCTATTTATTGCTAATCATTCTCATTTATAGCTAATTATTACTATTTATTTCTAATTATTTTTATTTATTGCTAATTATTCTTATTTATTGCTAATTATTCATATTTATCTAATTATTCCTATTTATTACTAATTATTACTATTTATTACTAATTATTATTTTTTATTACTATTTATTATTATTTATTACTATTTATTACGAATTATTAAAAATTAGTACTAATAATTTCAATTTATTATTACAAATATATACAGATAACAAAACAATTTAAATCTAATTTAATTACAAATAATCAAGAATAATTAAAATTAACATCAAAAAATTGAAATAAATTCAAAATTAAAGAAAATATAAATACCTTTAAACTTGATCTCCTGTTGATGTAGATGGCTTCACAACATTTTTGTGAAAAAAACAAACTCACCCAAAATTTCTCTCTGAAAATTGAGTTTAGAGAGAGAGGGGGTAACAAATGAGAGGTGGATTTCAAAATTGGATGGGGGTATATATAGGTTAGATTAGATGCGACGGGACTATTTGCGATGGGCTTCCTATCACAAAAAGCGCCGCCCGCATTAATTGCAGTCGGAGGTAAAAAGAGTATTTGCGACGACACTCATCACAAATGGTACCTGCCGACACACTATTTGGGACGTGAGAACATCTCCTCGCAAAAACCTATATACTGTCGCGGGGTATTTTCGACGGGACCCGTTGCAAATACTCACTGACTGACACATTATTTACGAAGAGGGAATACCCCCCGTTGCAAATAACCTTCTCGCGGTTTTTTGCGCAAACCACGCGACACCTTTTGTGATGGGACACCAAATCTCATCGCAAATAACCAAATATTTGCGATGGGTAGAATCCCTCATCGCAAATAACCTCGGGGATGAACTATTTGCAACGGGAATTAATCCTATCGCAAATAGCCCATCGCAAAAAGCTAGTTGTCCCGTAGCGCACTAACACAAGTATGAAATAAAATTATAAAAGTAGGTCTTCCATACATTAACAAAACAATATCATTTACCCATTTTAAAAACCCAATGCACACCCATTCCATTTCTGAAAAAAATTACAATTTTGCAGTCAAAATCCAAACAAGTAAAACAAGGCAGTGTTAAAAGAAACAAGTGACAGTATAAGCTATAAAAACAAGTATAGTTTAAAGTAAAGAATAAAAGAAAAGGCAAACCGTGGGTGATCCTAAACATCCCTAAAAGACTCCTAGACGTACTCGGTTTCGGAACCACCTGATATCATATGTTTAAGCTCCTAAGTCTATAACCAACTGATCTCCCTAAACTAACCAATCCATTGGCAAAGACCACCTGACCTAACAACAAATCCTGGGGGTACCACCCCATTTAATCGGGGTTGGTTAGAAATCACCACTTGATCATCTAAAAGATGCCCAAGAACTCATGGTGGTTATAATAATACTGTGTAAGTAGGAAGGCCCTCACACGCATGACTCATCTCACCGCACTTACCTTCCCAAAACACAGATGTTTATTGTGCGTTCACCTATAAAGGGTTACCCTAGACAGGAGCGCCCCCAAAATACAAATTCAATCATTTCACATTAACAAAGTTCCAACCATGCCATCACACAATTTAACATTTATACAATTTCATAAAATGTTCAAAGTTTCCAATTAGGCATACACTTTTTCCAAAACACAATCTCTTTTAAAAGTTAGTACAAACATTACCCTTGGGTAAAAAGTGCCAAATGGGCCTTCACATATCATCATGTCAAAACCATTTTTATTTTCCTAAAAACATTTTAATGCTCTGACCAGATACATACAAATTTCCAAACCACGTCCCTTAATAAAATATTTTTCAATTATCACCTTTTAAGTTTAAAGTGCCAAACGAGCCCTTATCCTTGCCAAACACACACAAAATAACATTCCAAAGCTCGATGAGCCATATCCTTGAAAAACATATATATATATATATATATATATACACACACACAAAGTCATTTAAGGGGAACACACCAAAGTCCAAACCTCATATAGGAATATAGAAATTATTTAGGAAACCAAGGATTTAAAGAAACACCATTTCAATAGTGCCATTATCATTTGTGATCTCATCCATGTGTGCACCTCGTGTACCCATGGATGTGCCAACATCCAATGGTATAATAAAATCCAAAAATAACATTTTAACACCAAACCCAAATGCACATTCAGACACCTTAAACCCATGATTTGTTTTTCAAACATCATTCACTAAATCATTTACTAATTTAAGAAATCATTTTCAAAAGAACAGAACAAAGGCTTACATCAGGATTCTATCAACTTCACAAAAAATTTCTATTTAAACATCTGATTCATTTCTAATCATTTCAAAAACTATGTCCGCACCTTTGAAAACATGACTCGTACCACTTCCACAACCAAAAGAACTACTTGTACACTTTATAAAAACTAACACATTGCTCAAAATAGGTCTTCTCCCAAACACACTTCATTCCATACAAACATACTATCAAAAATAAAATGTACACAAGTTTTATCTTCTTAAAAAATACTTTTGCACCAACTAATTTAATTAAAGAACTTGATAAGTTAATTAGACAAGAGAAATAATTTTTCGAGTCATGATTTCCACAATACTACTCAAAACAAATCTGATAATTCATCCAGAAACTATTTTCAACAATTTTATCAAACCTAGAAATAATTTAATAAATTAACTATAATATATATGATGGTGAAAAAAACATATAAATATTAATTAAAACCATTAAAGTGTCTATAGGTTATGCAGGAAAGGAAATAGTCAGAAACGCCTACCTTAAACCAAGCACAGATGCGAAAAAAACTCTGATGGAAGGTATAACAGTCCCTCGCGGACAAACTGCGCATGTTGAACAGCGATAAAAACACACTACAAAAAACCTGCAACGGTATTATAATTTATCTAAATTAAATAAAAACACCAAAGATGAAATGAAGGGAAAATAAATAAATAAATGATTAAAATAATAAATAAATAAATAAGAGAATAAATAAATGATTAAAAGAATAAATAAATAAATAAATAAATAAAATAATAAATAAATAAATTATTAAAGGAATAAATAAATGAATGAATGAATAAAAGAATAAATAAAAAATAAAGGATTAAAATAATTAATTAATTAATTAATTAATGATTAAAAGAATATACCGAAGGAATTCACTGCTGACCAGAGTGGTATAGGAAGCGCGAAGGAGGCATGACAAGTCTAGTGGGGTTTGAAGCAAGGAGGGTAGGGGTTTTTCTAAGCTGCTGGAGAAGGGAAACAACGAGGGGGTCAGATCATGGACTGGTCAGAGGTGCGGCGGGGTGAGGCGGTTGGCTGGAGATGTGGGAGAGGCTGGCTGGGGGGGGTCTGGTGCACTGCTGGCTGGCGCAAGATGGAGGTGAATTGAGGGAGGGGTGAGGGAGGATGGAGGCGGGGGCTGGAGCGTGGCTGCTAGGTGAAGGCGGTAGGGGGTGGAGGGCAGGAGGCTGCTGGGAGGGCCTGGAGGGGGGGTCCCAGAGCAGAAGGGACGAGGCAATGAGGACCTGTAGGGATGAATGGAGGTGCAAAGACAGGTGGAGGTCGATGGAGGCAGCACAGGGGGTTGCTGGACAAGGGCGAGGTCGGAGATGGGGATGGTCGGTTGGAACATGGTAGGGCGGCATGCGCAAGACGAGGAGAAGCAAGGGTGTGATGGGTGAAGCACCATGCGCAGGGCGTGAGCAGGGAAACCGAGGCACAGGCGTGGTCCTGCATGGGGGTGGGGTGGCAGTTGGGGAGGGACTAACACAAGGGAAGGGGAAAACAACGGGGGGCTTCTGCACCTAGGGTTTATGTTTGTTTTTTTCATTTTAGTTTTAATTATAATATTAATACCAATAATAATAATAATATAAATATTTACAATTGCATTTACAATAACATAAAAAATTATAATAATAATAATAAACTAATGATAATAATAATACAATAATAATAGAAATAGTAATACATAGAATAGTGATAATAAAAATAAAAATAATAACAAAATAATAATAGAAATAATAATATATAAAAAAATCATAATAAAAAACATAATAATGAAAAAAAAAATAATAATAATAATATAGAGCAATTTCACGACACTAGGGTCGGTTGCACGGCTACCGCCAACCATGCGGTGAACGTGCATGGGTCTGAAACCAAGTAAAAAATATTAAATGGCGAAGGTTTTAATCTAGGACCCATCCTGGACCTTAGTGCGAGAACCCAAGGTAACGAATTAATAAAATAAAAATAAATTAAAAAGTTTGGATGTGAGAAGTACCATAAATAATTGGATATAAGTCATGAAAATAGCACATAAATCAAAGTCATCACTTCAAAACATAAAAGGAAATATCCCTGAGTCTTTATATCACAAGTGGATCACATGCTCCCTCGGTCACTTCCAGCTCCCAAGTTCTTGCTAATCAATTTCTTCCAATGCCTCCAAATGGTTAATTTACATTCCCCATACATTTAATAATAAAATATACAAAACTATTGAAGGAAAATGTATAGTTTGGGAAACAAATTCTAATATAATCTCATAAATTATTATATAAGTAATCCATATCAAATAAATAAAATATGCTCAATTTTAAATAAAACATGGCATGGAAATATTTTAAAAATTAATATAAAACATTATTTTCAAAACATTCCAATGTATAATATAAAGTTTTTTTCAAAGTAAATTTCCATAAAATTCGGTATTTATATGTAGCATGGTAAAAAAATGGAAAAATAAATATTTTTATAAAAAAATGTGGATAATAATTTCAATAAACCACTAGAATGTATATCCATTTATAATCTTAAAACATTAATAATAACAACTGGGGCTCTTTATTTTTTGTCGTAAAGTTCTTCATGATATTTGTAAAATATTGCCCATGGTGTGTACACACACCCTAGATCTCTATCATAGGGCGAATAAGGGATAAACTTGAAGAATAAACTCCCTAAATGAAATATAGTTTAATTAAAAATTTCATCATCAAGATATTTCAGGATAGTAGTTTACCTACAATGTATATACTTCCACAAAACTACCCAATCACCCATGTGATTCAAGATTATCAATCATACATGGGGATATCATTTATTTCAATCAAAATAAAATAATTCCATCTAATCATTTTTTTCATCCCCAAGATTTAGTTCCAAAACATTCTATTTTAATTTCAAACCCAATAAAAAAATAATTTCACCAAAAAATAATATAGTTAAAATAAATTCCTTTAATTTAAAATTAGAAAACATTTCATTCCTTTACATAAAAATATTTATCATCAATATCATGCTTCAAACATTCATTTCAATTCAAGATCTTTTTCTAGAAATCAAACATTGTCTTAATATCCATATTTAACGGTATTTCATCACACACACACATCATGAAACTTCATATAAATCATCAATGAGTCTCAAAATTGATCATTATAATTAATTAGGAAATCTAATTCAAATGATACAATAACCAAGGGTTTCAAATGATAGTAAATTTCATAACAAAACCACTAACCTGAATCACAAGATTGAAAATCACCTAATACAAGTTCAACCAATGAAGAGTTGATGGATAACATGATCAAGGGAGAATAAAACCCCACAAATATCAAATAAAAATATCTAATTCATAATATCTAGAATAATAAGGGAGAGAGATAAAAACACACATTAATGATTCCTAGATAACATATAATGACCAATGATGATTTGTGTAAAAATCCATATTCCATGATGGATCAATAAGAAATAAAATTAGATAAATTCACAAACCGTAGATCTAGAATAAAACTCCCCATTATATGATTCTGATTAAGTTAAGAAAGTAAGATCATGAAAAAAAATAATGACAAGAAACGAGTGCATACCTTTAAAAATCTAGATCCAACAATCAAATGTCCATCTAAATCATTCATTAAGAGGAAAAAACCCCCAAATTCTTCAAGAGGAGTCTTTTTATTCTAGATTCTTTTCTAAAAAATAAATAATGAGGTTTAATGGGTAAGTATTAGGTCACAATAGGAAAATTTGGAACAACTAATTCCCCTTGCATGGTTTAAACACATGGTTTTCCAAAATATTCACCAACCATGTGCCCCCTTCTGGGCTATAGAAAGTATTTCATGGTTTGTAAAACCATGTGCCAAATATTTTTAGACGCATTATATCAAGTTATATATGTTGGATGTTAGAATTCACTATTATTACTAACAATGTGCCTCACTAGGCCCCCTCTATTGGAAGTAAAACATAAGGTGCATGGTTTTATAGGCTAACTTGCACATTTTTCACTAACCATGTTCCAACCATGTACAAGACCAAAAAAAACTCAAAAAACACCAAATATCACTAAAAACCCGAGAAAATATCAAAACAAAAGGTGATAAAAACACAGGTATGTGAGTACCTAAAAGAGACTGTTTAGAAGTTATAGTTTACAATAACCTCTAGTGATCAGGAGTTACATATGAGGTATTGGGATGACCCAATATAATACAATTTAGGTATTTAGGTCACATTTGATACACATGGATTTAGAGAGCACATTGTTCTCTTTGGTATTGGATCTAACAGTATCTAGACAGAAATAAAATTAAGAGTTAAGAAGTAATATATAAATTTACATGAAAATAATTATTATGGAAGAATATTGAGTTATAAATGGGGGTTTGGGATCTATTTTTATTCTTCTTTTATTCAAACCTATCATTCCTAGTCCCATTCATCATAATTAGGCATTTATAGGTAGTCACAATTAGGGTATCATTCCATATTTCAAGTGTGTTTGTGTTTGATGAATTATTATTTTTGGAATAAATCAATGGATCATACTAACTAAAATATCTACAATAAATAAATTATGTCTTCATATACATTAATTTTTAATTACTTGGATAAAATGAATCAATAATCAATTCATAAAATGTAGAAAATTTTATCTATTTTAGTTGAAAGTAATAATTTCTATTTTATGTCTAAAGCATGATTTAAAATTTTTATATGATATCTTGGTGTATGTAAAACTATTTTTAATGTTTCATGAAAGGTGTTTTAAAATGTGGGTTGTATTGATGAATGGAATTAAGGGAGAGATAGAAGGAATGAATTTAGACTTGACCATGTCAATATTGTTTAAATTCCAATGTTTTCTATTCTTAGGAGTAGATTATAATGTAACAGTCCACTTTATTATAGAGTATTTATATTAAAAGAACATATCATACTATGAAGGATGGAGCAGATGACCTTGTACAACTATCCTAACTTGTGATTAATCCTCATGTTTTTGTTGGGATTTCATAGCTGCTTTATGATTCTATTCAAGGATATCTATGAATGGGGCATGTAGTAGCTAAATTCTTGATGAATTTCTAATTCCATCATCTTCTAGATTTTCATTATAATGTATCTATTTAATAGGATGATAAGTTGTTTTTGAACCTATATCATATATTTTTGAACATTTATATTCCATTTAATATAGGGTATGTTTTTCCACCATAATGATAAAAGAGGTAGCAAACTAGTGGTGGTATGTTATACTCAAGGCCTAGAAAAACTATAGGATTAATTAAAAGAAATGTTAGTAAATATTCTTTGATCACATTTACCCAAAAATATTGTATCAAGTAAAGGATGAGGAGTTCATTAGATCTTAATTTAGTATCAATTTATATTATAGAATACACAACTAAATTTAAAGATGTATTTGTCTTCAATATATACATAAGGAGAGATAAGGAATCCAAATCATGGGATTTTTAGATGTGTTAAAACAAGTTGATGTAGACTCAAGTGGAGATTTTAAATCTTTATACCTTCTCAAAATTAATGAAAAGGAATTCTTGGATAATATAAGAACTAAGGTAGTCATAAGTGTCGGTATTTCCTTTCATTTTAATAATATAAGAAACAGTTCTTTTAGGGGTTAAAATTGGTAGTTGTAAGAAATGATATGAGTTGGTTATTTATAGGGAATCTGGGAAAGTTTTATTCCTTCATATCCTAGCACAGTAAGACCTCCCATATAGTATCATTATTATCGGTGTTTAGGATATATTATGTTAAATGATACCTTAAAGGTGTATCAGTGCTAGTCATGAGGTTAGTAAATCCATGTATAGAGATTCTGCTAAAGAAGTGTATTATAAAGTTTTAGGAAACACCCTCATCCAACCCGAGTATCATAGTCTCAGTTATGAAATCTACTATAATTATTCTACCCATGTATGTGAGATCGAGTCAAAGATGAATGTACTGTATTTCGGTTCATCAAATTTTTGTAATGTTATATTACTTCCACCCACCATGATTTGGTGATCCTACTCATTATAGAAACACTCCACCTGAATTTCCTTTTTGTTTAGAAATGTATAAAAAACAGTTATGATCTCAAAGTATATTTAAAACAAACATTATCATGATCTATCCCCAAAAACCCAAATTTAACCATCTACTGAAATAATGGAATCCTATACCATTCCTCTAGTTTGTTGAAAAAAGAATGTGTGGTTAGCTATAAACTCTCCACTATAATACATTTTATACTTTATAATCCTTGTTAATCATCCACCTATAAATATTAACTTACACTGATTTTCAATTCATTACTTGCACAGAACATCATTTCATTAAATTCTAATCAGGCTTTTGTAGTGTGAAATGAAAAAAATCACACAATTCACTAAAATCTGTATTACACAATCCATTATATTCACATTTCTCTATCCATGATATACATCATATCATTGGAATCATTTTCTCTATCCCAGTCATTTTTTCACCTTCAACTGAAAAATCTATCCTTTAAGAAGCCCTCTCGCATCGACCACCAAAACACTAAAAAAATTCAAAAATACATCCTTAATTCTCAAAAAACCATAGTCATCCCAAATATATCATTATATATCACTCAACAATAAAAACATACTACCAAGGACTAATCTCATCTAATATTTCACTCCTTTATAAGAATAGAATAACAAAAATACACCATAAGCAATCTAAACCTCACAACCATAAATCTTCATACCATGATATTTGATTCTTTATCAAAATTTCCATCTATCAGTTTTTAAAAATCAAGAATATATCTAAAACATTAATAGAAATGTGCTAATATAAAAAATGTATAATACATGTGTTATTCCTAATCAAAGATATAAATACAAGATCCCATGGATAGACACCACTGTTCGCTTATTAGATAACAACAGATAAATAATTTTACTCAAATTAAACTCACATAAGTTTTATAAAAATAACCTTAGTAATCAATGTGTTTTTTTAATGATAACAATTCTTAAATTCTTAGTCATATCGATCTTTTCTTTTTTTTTAACCCATTTTCCAAACCAAGTATGAAATATAATTTTAAAATCCTTTTCTATAACAATATTATTATAAAAAATATCAATATTACCAATAAGTTAATTAATTTATAAAAAATCCCACACCCACATACCCCAAGCGACCACATGATTATTTATTCAAAACATGGTTTTTTACAAAACAAATAACATGCATAAACTATTTCCCAAAGGAAGTTGAACAATTATAATCAATCAGTCATATCAAACAAACAAACCCTCTAATCTATAGTAATATAATCACCCATTATAATTTATTTCAGAAATTTCTAAATAGATTATCAGTTTATTTTAATTAATAATTAACCTCTTAAATTCATTATGCTAAATATAATTTCTTTTATGTACGTGTACCATTCCCCAATGAGACACTATCATGATGCATGAATAATGAAACTAGATATCAATCGATCTTTATTCCATATACCGAGTCCTTCCCACCTTGTGATCCCAATAAAAACCTCACTTATCCTAGAGTGGGTGATTATAATAATATAAATCCCTTGGTAACATTGGTTTCGACAAAATCCATAGTTTCTAGGAATGCTTATAACCTTCCTACCAATTTATAACATCATATCTTCACCTTTTAACAAATTCTATACCAATGAAAAATATGTTCTAATTCCACTTGTATGGAAATGGATTAGTTCACTCAAACAGTACAAGATTTGAATGAGATTTTATAACATTAATAATGCCACCACATATACCAGAGTTTTTCGACTAGTGGCGAGGGTCTAAAAAATTTATGGTGAGACTATTCTATTTACTATAAAGAAAAAAATATCGAGCTTAAATTTTCCTAAAATTTTTCATAACCCATCTCTTTATTGGATATAAAAAAATTGTCGACATAAAACTAAGATCTTAGATGATATCCCCAAGTTTACAATAAAAAATTAATAATTATTCATCAAGTATTAAATATAATAGAGAAATAATTGAAATATAGATAAATGGAAACAAAATAAATAACAGGAGGACCCTTGGGTCAATATAGATATAGTGAAATAATTTAAATGAATATAATGGCATCTATCCCAATTCAAAATGGCACATCTTACCAAATCCCCATCCTCAATAAAACATATCAACCCATGATACGTCACTATATCCAAGATAATACATATCCTTAAAATGAAACATGAAGTTCAACCCACGAATATTAAATCATATGTCATGTATATAGGTATGATGAAACTTGTAAGGTCCTATATAATTCTCTTACTCACATCATCATGGTGTTAAAAAGTGATTAAGTGGTTGTGCATTAATGTCTATGGTGAGTAAAACTCACCACCCCCCCCCCCAAACATAACCCATTATTGCTTATAAAAATCTTTAACATTTTCCATCACGATTGGAGAACATGTGCACCAAAAATACTAAACTTATAATACTCAAAATTGGATAGATATTACCTAACTATATTCAATGAGTTTTATTTGGTCATGACCTAATGATTTATATTGCACATCAACTCTTTTAGAAGCAGGCATAATCCCAAAGAGGCCTTATCAATATCTATAGTGAACCACATATTAGAATCCCAATTATTTAATTAATCATCTTACTTCCCATCAAAAACAAAATTCAACAATATCATGAGAAATAATAATCATATAAATAATAGAAATAATGGGAAATCAAATAGACCCCAAACATCAATATCAAATGTCAAATAAAAATATAACCCATTAAGATCCCAAAATCTCAAATATTGAGTGATCCACAATCTGATTATATAATAAATGGGTAAAATAAATAATAGGTCCCAAATTCCAAAAATAAAAAATGCAGCTCATGTCCTTCCCCATATCATCTCACTGATTTTAATCGAAGAGACCCATCATAATACCCATAGATTACCCATGGATCTTTCAAATATATCTCAAGTCATAATAGGGGTTGGATCCCACTAAATAATATAATATATCTACAGCTACACATTGATCCCTAAAATATTATATCACATCATAATATAGAGACTTTTGTTCTATGTCCATGATCATACCATAGGTGAATCCCAGGAGAATGAAATTTATCTTACCATAGTACATAGTTTTACACATCTCCAAAGAAATTCTACCAACCTATATAGAGACTTTTTTATCATTACTCTATACACATATTCTCTAGTGGAAGAACAAAAATATAAAAAGAATATATCTCCACTCAGATGAAAATAATAAATGAGCTTATAAGAAAAATAATCCAGGCTCATTAATTAAAAACTCAAACCTTTAGGTTATCCTAGATGTCACATCCCATGGGGTTATATTCCAATAAATAATATTGTTGTTAATGTATTACTAACTCACAATATATATTTCTATTTGATCGATATCATAAAAGAATTATCTAATACCCCTCAGGAGGAATCCACTATCCTATCATCAATAATATAAAGGACGTATGAACAAATATATTACTCCCAAACCTTAATAAATTCTGAATATGATCATAACATTTGGACTACATCCCATTATTTAATCCTTATTTGTCAATAAAAAAATTATATTGACCATTTCCCACCTCATCCAATGATTTCCAATCATGAGGCACGTCTATAAGTAATTAAGAGAATCAATTACTCATCAAGAATGTAAAACACTAATCAAAAGGTTCACTCCAAAATAGATAATAAAATGTTAGTGATAACACTATAAAAGTATCTTTAAGTCCCATTAATCACTTTAAGAAGTAGAGGTAACTCAAGGTTGTAATACACAATATTATCCTAAATGTAATATCTGGATCCCAAGATTATACCTCAAAATGAAAACTAATCATTATTTACCCAACTCATCACCCAAGGTAAGGTCCCACATAGGGCTCATATGTTATCATAAATCATCATAAAATATTAGTTAAAATATATATTACAACTATAAATATTGAATCTCACACCAGTACATAATGTAGGTCATATTCCTCATGATATTAAGTTGTCACATCTTAACCTCCCTAGGCCATTAACCTAGTCATATTAATCCATGGGCATACTAGAATACCAAAGTTTCCTCCAAAAAATACCAAAGTCTATTACCTACTAGGGTCACTTATATAACTAATGAATTTCACCAAAATCCAAAATCGGATCTTTTAGTGTGAATTTTTTTCAATCATACAATCCCTTGGAAACATCCCAAGGTGTCACTAATGATGATACTACTCCATGGCATGCATGATTAATTTTGGATTTTTAATCTTATAGGATCCTAAAAATAAAGGTACACCTTTTTTACATTCTACTAATGTTTATTCTTTTAAGACTAACATTTCCATGGGCTACATGCTATAACCCTTTAAAGAACAACTTCTTCCTTATTGACTAACATATTCAATGTTTATATGTTTTTAACTTGGTATTTGAGTGGTTTAAATCCAAAAAATATATCATTTTAATGGTAATGTTTTCATATTTTAATTTGAATATAATTTTGGGTTCAATAGGAAAAATATTTTAATTATTGAATTTTGAATTTTTTATATATATTTGGAATTCATAGAATAAAACATCAGTTAAATATTTGGTGTTTTACTGATTATTTTAGGTGTTTGGATGGAAGATAAATGAATTAATATGATTCTAAAAGGAAATCTAGAATTATAAAATGTTTAAATGAAAAAATTAGAAAAGGATATGGGTGTTGGTGTTATTATTGCCCTGCATTTTTGTCCTTATGCAGAGCCCAAAATTTGAAAAATTGGATTAAAATTATGAGTGTATGTGACTTTTAGTTTCTAGTAGGTTAGATTTTCCCTATGTAGGTGTCATTTGGATCTACGTATGAGTTATCTGAGATGTGTATGTGTTTATTATCATGTGTATGTGTGATTTTATGAGTTTATATGTGAATTTCATTAATTTATGGGCCAGGACTGGTTGCATAATGGCCAATGATAATTCTGTGACAATGTTAAGGAAACTAGTGAGTTACGTAAATGTGGCATCCACATCCTATGGGATATGTAAAGGTCATACTTATTCGAAAAAAGAAATTTAACAGTAATAGAAATATTTCATGGGATATATTAATGTAATTAAAACCTTTGGAAAGAAACACACTCTAATATAAAGCTTCAGCATACTACTTCAACACTCATGAAACTAATAGATAGATTCCACATGGGAATGAATATATAAAATATTTTGATTAAATATTAAAGGAATGAATCCATGGATTTCATGGATGATAAGATCATGAAAAATATTTAATGCTACTAGATGAATTAATATTTTAAAAATATAATATAGAGAAGATCATGGTGATCTAAACAGATATTGAGAGGAAATAAATTGTCCTTCTACAAAGGAATCATGAGGTCAAATAGAAATACAGTGAGTTATACTAGGTATTTATGGGCTCATTATTTTTTTATGTTGTTTTTACTACTTTAATTTATTTCCTACTCTCATTAAATTATATAATTATTTGTCTTTCTCTTTTCACTTTTGTAACCCTTCACATGGAGGGGTAAATTCTAAGTAATTGGGGGATAGAATTCTATACTCTTTTATAAATCCTAAGTCTTTTACAAGAATTAATAAATCATATCTAGTTTTTTAACTCATTTCGATACTCAGAAGTAGTTTTTTTATCATGTGTGAATGTTTTTTTTAGTTATGTTTTTAAATTGTTAATTGTTTGATGATCTATAATATCCTGCTACTTTATTACATTTTGTACAAAATGTAATAAATTAGAGCTAAGTGATAAATTTCATGGATATTGTGAGTGTATAAGGAACTGGTAGTGTGAAATCATGGTTATTTAGAAAGAATAAGACCTGATTAGTAATTAGATAAGTCAACTCGGAGGGTTCTCTTCAACCCTTACACACATAGAAAGAAGTTTAGAAAAGAAAAAGCATTTAGTTATGAATATTCTCACCATAAACATTCAACTAATGGTGAGAGGGGAAGATATCATGAATCCCTTTACTTAATAGTCATCCATAAGAAGTTTTTAATAATATTAATACAACGATAGCATTACAATAGGGTATCCAAACCTGGCCTATTCACCTTTATCATCTTATTGTTTTTAATCTCTTCATTAAATAATTTCTTTTATTATCCTAATTAAATAATTTCAAAATAGAAGACTTTTTTCTAACTAATGTGAAAATATATTTAGATCACTCTCCTCTAGAGAATACCCTTATGTTACTATTAATACTATGTTTAACTTTGGAATAATTTCCTTTTTCACACACTTTGAAAAAATGATGAAAAAATACATAGTTTCATCTATAGGTTGAAAGTTTCATATAAACCATAATTTTTATGACTAATTCCTTTAATATTATCATTTACACATGATATCCTAAAATATAAATATCCTTCATAACTATTCTTGGGAATCTAAAATCACTCACTCAATTTGAAAGAAAAAAATCATAAAAGTCTCAAGAGAAACTCGAAGTGTCCAATTTGGGATTGATATCATGGAAATAAATACTTAACAACCCCTTATAGAGGTTTTTGCAATATAGTTTATTTCAAGAATAACAAGATTATATTACCTTCTTTATAGAATAATTGTTAACATAAAACTAGTAAAATAAAATTTCTATAAATGTTTCTTGGTCTTGTAGGTGAAGACCCTAATAAACATACCAAGGTTTTCTCACAAGTATACTCAATAATAAGACCCTGAGGAGTGGTTAAGACGAATGAAATATAGATGTAATTATCATTATTATATAAAGAATAATAAATATAATTTTTTATATACTATAACTATGAGTTATCCATGACTAGGATGATCTTGAAAGATGATTCATGTAAATTTTCCCTACCTCTCAAAGCATAGCCAATAGTAAATATTTGTATACCATAATACAAAATAAAAGAGAGACTCACTATGAGTACTATTTGAGATTTAAGAATCTTTGTATTAGTTTCCTATATTAATATGAAGAAGAAAATCAATTTTTTTCTTATTATACTAAGGCCTTATAAACAATGACATAACCATTCTATATGCATTATCTTTATTTATAAAAAAAATAACCTAATTGAGAGGATTTCTCTGAACTCACATGAATTTTGCATAATAGATATGGGTACAAGATCCATACATTGGTTAAGAACATCTAATTAATCTCCATTATTAGAATCTGTAAATAAATAGATCATAATCCTAATAGAATAGATGGCTCTAAAATAAGCCATTAAAAAAACTTTCATGCGTTATGCAGTTAATATTTATCCCCACTTCATTTTACTAATTAGTGATATGAGGTATATGGAATTGAAAAAATTTCAATAGTTTACCTACGAAGGAAATTTCAAAAAAAAAAGAAATATAGAGTAGCAATCCATAGGTCTAGTGTGTATTTAGAAATCAAAAATATAAAACCATTCCCCTATTTCAATCATAAAACCAATAATACCACCTCCACCCACCCTTCTAAAAACCATACAAGAAACCCTATATCCAATGAACAAACTAATATTATATGCCTCTATTCTAAAAAACGAGACCCTATGAAAATATATACACCAATGAAAATCCACCAGTATAGTAGTAACAACAACCTAATGTTGGAAGAGAAGGATTAAAATAAAGGATTTGAGGATATAGATAAGCAGTTTAATAGAATATTTGTCCAAAGACTAAATAATGATTCAACTCAACATAATACATAAATAGAAGGAGAATATTATTATGATAATAACAACAATTATCATGTAGATACACCATAAGGCCGCCATGGAATTTGAGAAAAGGCCATCCTAACCAAAATAAAACTATGTTGTAAATTCTTGGTAGATTATTAATATCCAAAAACAAAAAGTAGAGAAGAAAGAGGTAGATGATAATTTTAATCCAAGTATATAGAAACATGAAAAATCATTTTTAAAGGAAAAAAAGAGATAATAATGAAAAACCACTCCCATTACCATCAGAAGTGATACAATTAAAGAAGATTCAAAAGAGTTCACTTTAAAATGAAATTTTTGAAGACATATAGAATGTGGAGATTAATATGCCTATTCAAGAAACTATTAAATAGATCCTAAAATATTATAACTTCTTTAAGTAATTTTTAACTAATATTATAATGATTTGGGGAAACAAAATTATTAGTTTTGGAAGAAGTGTCTCAGCCTTGATTAAACCTTAACTTCTGACCATATGTTATGATTTTGGGACATACTATTTTACTTTCACTATTAGAACAATTAATTATTAAGATAACTTTTATAATTTAGGTATTATCATAAATTCAATGCCTCACCTAGTTTTCACTTCTTTTCATATGAGACGGTTATATCCCACTAGAATGGTGGTTAAACAGTTAAATAGATATATATTATTTTATAATGGAGTCTTATAACATGTGTTGGTTGGAGTCCAAGATCTCATTTTCCCAATATATATTTGTGTTATTAATATAGAGGAAAACAGAATCCCAATATACTCACTTGTCATTTTAGGGATACCCTTATTAAAAATGGATAATAAAATTATCAATTTACATGAACGAAACCACACAATGGAGTTTATAGATATTACTATCAACTTTTTCATTTTTAATCTATGAGGAACCCTTTATATGGACATTAAATTTTAGGAATTTACCATATTTAATATACTGAAACCATGGAATTTCCAAGCATGTTACATGGATTTTTAACCTTAAGAAAGAATTTTTTTTATTAATAATTCTGTGGAATATAAAGTTGTCCAACATTTTGGAAATTTTACTTTTATATTAGAAGAATATGTACCATTTGATTTTTAAAATGAATTTTATTTTTTATTTCATAGTGTAGAAGTTAATATATCACCCTTTTGTAGGATGTTCAGTATTTATAATTAAGAAACCCAAATTTAATTTCATCTATCGAACAACCCCTAGTTTTTCATTAAATCTTCTATCTTTTGATTTAAAATATGTATATTTAATGGAAATAGAAATATTACTAATAATAATATCTAATAATATGTATATAATCCCAAGATAATCACTAATATAATTTTTAAAGAAAATATTCTAATTAATGGGATGGACTTTAGTTGATATTCTAGTCATTAATCCAAAAAATTTCACACATATAATTCTTCTTAAAGTATATTCCAAAACTATTAGATGTCCCCAAAGGAGAATAAATCTAACCTTGATGATGGTAGTGGTAATGGATATAGATAAACATTTAGAATTAGAGATCATATATCCCATTTCAGACTCACAATGGATTAACCTCATCCTTATAGTTCCAACGAAAACTAGCCTAATCATTGTGAGAAATAAAAAATGAATAAATCTCTATGAGAAATAAAAATAGATAAAGAGATTTTATTGACTATTGGAATTTAAACTAGTATACTTGGAGTGATCATTACCCTATTCATTTTATTATCTCAATGTTTGATATATTATTATTTAGGACTTTCTATTATTTATTGGATGGATTTTTCAGGATATTTTCAGGTTCTCATTCCTCTAAAGGATGATGAAAATAAAACTTTTACATGTCCATTTAGTCCATTTTCTATGTTGAAAATTCAATATTAATTATACAATACTCTAGGTACATTTTAGTGGCGTATTTTAAGTATATTTACATATGACATTGAAGACTTATTAGATCTATTTTTATATGATTTCAATATTTTAGAGATTTGTTTGATCATTTATTGAAAAAAATTAAAAATGTTTTTAAAAATTGTATTAAAAAATGTTATTAATATTTGAAAAGTTTAATTTTATAGTTAGAATTGGAATAATACTCGATTGTATCATTTCATAAAATTCATTAAGGATATTAAGTTAATAATTGAAGTGACAAATTCTTTAACTTACAAAAAATATGTGAGACATGTTATATATTTTCTAATACATGTAGGAATTTATAGGAGGTTCAATAAAGAAATAAGTAAGATCTCTCTCCATATTTGTATATTAATTTTATAATATTCCAAATATGATTTTAATTATTATTGCGGAATAGATTTTGATGTTTTAAAGAGGATATTAATAGTACCACTAGTAATGTAGCCAAAAATTTATTAACATCCACTGGAGATACTTGGTATGATTCCAACCTAGTAGTTAGAGCAGTCCTTAAAAAATTTAAGGATGACCCAAACTCATTTCAAATAACTCGAAAATAATAGATTTCCCCTCTCTTAAATACACAACGAATAAGATGTAGTTTTAAGAAATTGTTTTTTCTTTAGATAAATTCAAAACTTACTTGATTGGAACTAAATTCAAATTTTTTAACATGTATCACATAGGTATTTAATGAAGAATGATGAAGTAAATCATAGGATATTCATATGTAATATACCATTATAATGGTTTAACCTATAGATCAAATAAAAAATGGGTCTATGAATCAAGTGGTTGATCACATCATTAGGCTTCCTAGTAGCGATAAAGGAAAAATGAAAACTCAACAACAAGTGAACAAAAAAACCAAGGAGGGAATCTTAACTTGGTTGAAGGATAATTTTACTGGTATGTAGAAATGGATATCTATTTTGAATCCTCTCAATTCGCATCTCACATAAACCCCCCTCCAATTTCAATGACTAAAATTTGTATCCATATTTTATATTTTGGAATATACGTATCATTGGAAATTTTTAATGATAAAATGATAAGAAGGTGATTTCCTTCAAGTGATATTAAATACATTTTTTATTTTTCTCACACATTATCTTGTGGTGTCCATTTTGGAACTCAAGGGAAAATAATAAATTTTTTGGAGACTATATTTTTTTATTCCTTATTAAAATATGAACATGAATTTTTTTTAGAAATGTAAGAAATATCAATTCATTCAAAGTATTTCAAAGAGACAATAAATTACTCAAAGAATATTTTTTTGAAAATTTTAATATACGACGAATTGATTTTTTTGGGGCCATTTATCAAATCTTTTAGAAATTATTACATATTGATTATTATAGAATACATTTTCAAATGGGTGGAAGTAAAGGCTACTAAAATTTATGATATTAATGTTGTGTGTGCTTTTGTTAGAGATATTTTCATTTATAGGTTTGGAGTTCCATGATCCATATGCAGTGATTAAGGGACCCAATTTTCAATATGTTTATTGTATATTTGATGAAGAAATATAAAATGTATCACAAGAAACCCAAACCCTACTATCCACTAATAAACAGGAAATATTGAGTGTCAAACAACCATATCAATGGTATTTTAAATAAAACTATCAAACCAAACCAAAAAGATTAGAACCGATTTTTTTAATACTCCATATGATATTATTAAATATGATATAAAACTCCCATTAGAATGAGTCCATATCATCTAATTTAGGGGAAGAGTTATCACTTACCTTAAATCCTTATAGGTTGTACATGATTTCAATCTAGACATAGAGGGTTATAGAAAAGTGTGGAGATTTTAGATATAATAAATAAAATAAATAAAAATGGGGGATTTTGAAAATTAGTGATTTTACAAAGAAAAGATAAGGGTTGAACATAATGATATGATTCAATAAAATAACTTTCACCTAGGAGACCATGTGTTGTTATATAAATCAGGACCCAAGAATGTTGGGAATGCTATGTTTTGGATAGGGAGGTCCCTTTACATTTATGCATGTATATACTTCTGGGGTTTTATATATTATTAAGAAAGAATAAAATGGACCATTAAATATTATTTGTAGATTGAAATGATTATATTTAAATATTCCCTAATATCTAATAGATGATATCACACTCTCCTAACATGTTTATCCATGAAACCCATTTGGTTTAAAAGTTCTTTAACATTCAATTTTTGTTGTTATTAAATTTACAATACAATTATATATAAAATATTCATGAATTCATTGGTGAAACTACATCATTTAATTTTATGGTAGGAAACCTTTTTAATTTAGTATTTTAAGTTTTGTTTTAAATATTGTTTCTTTCTCAAACATTTTTGTTTGTTTCATTTTACATTTTTTTAGTGTGGTCTTGAAACATGTTTATATTCATTTGAATATACATATGAATTTTTAATTTATACCAATGTTGAGAAACTTTTTCAAATCATTTACACAACATAGATTAACATTGAAATGAACTTTTTTTCAAATTTTGAGTGAGGGAAATCCATATAGGGACCACTAAATTATGAATCTCATTCCATGATATTCCCTCCAAAATTTTAATAATCTACCAAAAAATATTTGGAAAAAATTTTGAATTCTTCTTCATATACCCTATTTCTTAAAAGAACCAAGATATGATTAAATAACCAAAACTCATTGGGTAAACTATTCAAAACCTCATGGTATTCAAGGAATTTATGTTAAAATTTTTGAGGTATTAATTAATTTAAAAATACATTTTTCAATGATCATTAATTTATATAATACCATTACATTTAACCTTTTTATCCCTTAGTATCCATGTATTACCTTGTTAGGTAGTCACATTCTAATCTAAAATTTATATCTACCTTCCTATAGAATTTAATGCATGATATAGGTTTAAGAAAAGTGTCAGGGAGGGATAAAGTGAGATGGAAAAAAGCTATATTGAATGATATTCTTGAGATGAATAAATGAAGTGATGAAACTATAGTGCTAATATTTTATTGTAAACTCGTACTAGGAATGATGGGAAGATGGCCTAGATATCATTAAAGGTTGTTAATAGAAGTATACAACTATTTTATTTAAAAATTATCTCTCTTTACCTTTAAAAATTCCATTATACCAAGTAATCAATATCTAAATTCAAGATTAAACAATGATAAAATGTAGGAAATTGTGAGGAAATGTATCATTTATGTTGATGTTCTGTAATGTTGGGATACCCAAAAATATATATATAGTAGTTAGGTGGATAAGTGGAGTAGTATTGGAGATAAAATCTACTGTGAAATCATTTATGTGTGTATTTTATAGTAGGATATTATTGAAAACAATATTTTATGTTGTCGAATGAAGTTCATATAAATCATCAAATCAAATGGAGACACTTCATATTATAGGTAATGATAAATATCCTAACTAAAATAATAAATATAAAAGTCCATCTCTGGCTTAAATATAAGGAAAAAATTTAAACCTTCTAAAAAAATATAGGGAGGGATTTTTTCTACTGCTAAAATGCTAAAATATGAAATCTAAATTTTTAGAACCCATAAAAGTGAAGAAAAAATATGGAAATGAGGAAGGCATAAATTCATTGTTTAAGGGAACTAAAAATCACTCATTATTATTTAACATTTCCCCGAACCTCTTAAATCAACCTCAAATGTTTTTATAATAAGTATCACCGACCTTAAACCTCAAAACAACCTTCTAAAAGACCACATTTTATATAAAAATACATGAATAATTTCGTCCATATGAAAAAATTCTTCATGCATATGGTGAAAAAAGTCATGGACTTAAACTAAGAAAAACTTTTCTTGAAAGTAATACTTTAGTGATTAGTGAAATAGTTCAAGGAGGGTAGGTATAAGTGTGTGTGATAGAATGAAAGAAGTGGGAATTAATTGAATGTACATAGTGAGGAAAATGGAATCAAGAACCTTTAAAATGAATGATAATATTGGGTAATATAGTGTTAAAAAAGAATATAATTTGCTGGTATTTGATTTTTTTTTGGGTAATATTCTTGGAATTTTATTTTTCTAGAATTCCAAGGGTTATGTATTCAAGAATTGAAAAGGTGATTATTTATATATTTTCACTTTATTTTTAAATGATTTAAATCCAACTAATTTATCTTTTAAGTATAATTGATGTTTATTTTGATTATATAATCATTTTTGGGTTTAATGGTGAAAATGATTTAATTATTTACTTTTAATTATTTTGATAATATTTGGAATTATAAGAATAAAACATATATTTAATATTTAGAGTTTATTGATAATTTTGGGAGGTTTGGAGGAATATTAAAGATTATCTTTGGTTATATAGGGAAATATGGAATTATTAAAAGTTTGAAGGTTGTAATTAGTGAAAAATCTGGGGAATTGTTATTATTAGTTCCCTATTTATATGTCATTTTATAATGCTTAAAGGCTAAAAAATTGGCAAAAAACAGGAGAATAACTATCTTTTGGATCTTTTTATGTGTGATTTAATATGTGTAGGTGTGATTTATCTCTATTTATGAGTGATATTCTCTACAGAGGTTTCATTTCGCTCTAAAAATGTGTGATATTTTGAGAATATGTATTAATTATCCTATATGGTTCTATTTTAATGATCATATGTGTGAGTTACACCTATGTAAGTGTGAGGTATTCTTATATAAAGGTGCTTATGCATTCTAGGTCTTCATAATGTTAACTTGGGATATATACAATGATAGTAACCACATATTAAAAGTTATGTAAAGGCCAGTTGCAATCAATAGGAGCTACGTAATGGTACAACCATTATTTTTAGTGATGCATCATAGTAATCTCGACCTCAGAAAATAAATACACACAAATATGAATCTTCATTTTGATACATCATCACTCATGCTACAAATAGAGGGCTTACACATGTACCTAAATATTAAAAATATTTTGATTAAATTATTTATAAAGGAATCCATGGATATTTATAATTATGGGATCATGATGAATATTTAAAGGTGCAAGAATGAAGGAAACATTATAAAATATAAAATTGATAAGATCTCAGAGGTTGGACCAGATGATAAGATGAAGGAAACCATATATCTAAAAATAAAACATTGGGATAAAGATAAAGAGAGTGATTTATGTTGGGGAATCTCAGGCTCATTGGTTGCTACTATTTTTTTCAATTTTAATTTATTTTATACACAATTTTAATTTTTTGATGCTTAATATTTCTCATGTCACGTTTTATAACATTTCCATTGTGGGGGTAATATTTGATTGATCATGGAAAATAAAGTTATTACATTTTGTAATTCTTGATAATGAAACTTAAATGAAAAAATAATATCTATTTTGTTAAAAAAATTCAACACTCTATTTCTAGGTTTATTACCAAGGGTAATTTTATTTAGATTTAATTCTATTTATTTATTATTTATTTTGTAGATGATCTATAAGCTCCCTTTACTTAATTCTACGATAAATATATGATTGAATAGGATATAGATGAGTGGATAAGTTCTTTGTGATTTTCATCATGTGTGTAAGTGGTAGAGGGAATTGTTTTTTGTTTAGGTTGAATAAGAACTAATTGGGAATTTACTAAGTTAGATGGTAGGCTTCACAAAAACACTTAAACACATAAAAATGATGGTATATGAAGCGGATAATTAGGTTAGGTGTATTCCAACCATCACTATTCAACTAGGGGTGATAGGTTTAGAAATTTTTAATCCTCTGTTTTACCAGTCATCCAAATGAAGAGAGTAAAAATTGTAAGACTATGAAAGAATTACAATAGGATTACCATCCTTGACCTGATCACATTTTTCATCTCACTACTTCCAATATTTTTCTTTATTTTTTTTTATTTTCAGGTTAAAAAATTTTCAAAACAACCCCCTTTTATTGACTAATCTAACAATATATTTAGTATAATCCTCTCTCGATACTACCCTAGGTTTTCCACCACTACTTCATTTAACTAATGAATAATTTATTTTTCTACACACCATCGTAGGAACACATCTTTGACCCCATGCCTCAAACCCATGTATTGAAAAAAGGTTTTTTGAGATAATAAAATTTTCCATAGGACAAAAAATTTATTTCAATGTGATTTTTCATCACTCAGACACACTATAGTAAACTTCCCAGTAGGTCACCCATCCTAACACTACTCTATGTCAAACACACTTAACTATAGAATTCTAATCAGGTAGGCTCTTTAAAAGAAAGTTTCTCCTTGTTTATATGGTTAGTAAAATTTAGAATATTCTGACTTATTTTTCAGAGGTGTTACACTCTCCACCCCTTTAAATCACCAATTCCTCATTGCAGATCCCACACCTCAAACACATGTAGTTTCAATGCACTGTCATCTGAATATTTAAAAGGACCAATAAAGATCTATGTGATCATTGAGAGGGGTAGGGGTGAATTTTTCATCTTTTATTTTTATATTTTATTAATTATGAAACAACATTTTCCTATGATTAATGATATTTGACTTCACCAAAAACAATCACACAACCACATCCACAAGAACATAGGTATTTAAAAGTTTCACTACTTAATAATTGTATCTAGTCCTTAGAATGGTTTGGTAATAATCCAATATAATAATAACCTCTAAAAAGAAATAATTTTCATGTGGTTACATAAAGCATAGATGATCCTTATACATGTGTTTCGCTTTAGTAAATTAATTGTGCATGCTCTCCCCGCATAGGTAAATGATATAAGAAACATTTTTTCAATAAATATAAGAACCATACTAATATTATTTAATAATTTTTCATTATTATTCTGGTATTTATTCATGATTTCTCTTCAATAAAGTCTCTCTTGTTCCTCAATTTATTTCCCAGTAGTGGGAAAGAACTTCCATTTATATGATAACCTTATAAACCCTAGAACATAAAAATTTTATCCTTATTATTTTATGTTCTCTTTGTATTCTATTTTAGGTTTTTTAAATTAATTCTCATATGCACATATGCATATTTTGTTTTATCTTTATATATTTCACTAGTCTTCACACAATCTAGAATAGGTGCTCAATATATTATACAAGTTATTATTCATGAGCATGGTATGCCTAACATCCTTATTTTTTTGTGTACTTATGAGCTTCATGAAACTTAAATAATAAAAAGAGTGTGATTCTTCCCATCACATTAAAATATATACTTCATGAAAAGTAGTTCTTCGTGAAACTATAATGCTTATGGAACCCATTCAGTATTTCTTCACATGATGCAATGGGAGTATTTTACTCATGAAATGGCACACATATTCAACTTCACATTAGAAAAAAAGAAATTATAATGATTTATTTTAACTGTAAAATGAAATAATTTCTTGAACTTTAGTAGCTTTCTACTATCTTAGTGCTTGAATATTTATATAATAGATTCACTTCTATTGCACCAACTCAAGTCCACATTTCATTACCTTTCAGTACTCATTAAAATTAATTCACTAAATATTTCATGTAATGAATGATATTAAATCCCAAATATGTTATATTATAAAATCCTTATTATGCTAAGAAAAGTGGTGTCCTAGCATAAGTGGATACTTCTACCTTTCTAGGTTCATACCCATTTACATGAAATAGAAATTGCATTCCACATATCAAACTCCCTCATGCTTCGAAGTTCATGGATATTGCATTATAATATATTATTTCATCTCATTCAAAGATAAATTTTTTAAAGCATCACATACTTGAAATATATAGATTATATCAAAGGCTACCCATTATTTTCATCTTGAGAAATTATCCATTCAATATCATCTTGTGTCATGCAGTCATTCAGCATGCAGTACTCCAGCTTACAGAAAACCTACAAGCATTGATAGGTTAAATACAATGACTCAAAATGAATGAATAGATAAGATCCATTTTATTGGGTGGCATACATTATATTTGTATCTTTATAAATGGATGAGTAGTTCTTATTTTGCTCTCACCCCATATCATATATGGCTTTAGCTGCAATCCTCTTAATAAGTAAATTTATTCCCACTTCTTGCTCAAACTGGCACTAGGGTTTTGAACTCGCAGCACTTCACATACACCCTACATGGGATACACCTCACCTAAAAGGTCCTCATGGGAACCCTCTTATGTTCCATGCACATGAATTTTTGGTTTCTTTGTGTCCACCCTCCTATGATTCCTCCATGAACTCATTGTGTGCACTATGCCACCTTATGCAACCATGGTCTATACAAGTTGATTTTTTCCCATGTGGCTGACCTTAGGGTCCCCATATGTGGTTTAAATGGTCCTTGGTTGTCTTATGTTTGGCTATATTTTTTATAAACTCCCATAAAAAGAGTTATAAAAAGCATAAACATAAATTCCAAACCAACTTACTCCTCAATTATCCTCATCAAATATAATTCATGAACAGTATTATTTTTAATATTATTATATTTTCTCCTCTTAATTTAAATTTAGAATATAAATTTTAAAGATATTTTCAGCATAAAATTGTCTTAACTATTCACATTGTCTTCATTGTTTTGATAAACAGGATACCCACTAGCACATGTTCTTTAAACAAAAAAAATAGTTCATTAATCATCATACTGAATTTTTTGAATAATTTTTATAATGTAACTTTATAACCATATGTAGAAGGTTAATATAGTTAATTGATTTATTTACTTAACAAGTTCAAGTAAATAACATTTTTAAACAAAATAAATCTCCTCGAGAAAACCTTTTTACAACCATCATCTTCAAAACATATCCAAAATTATTTGTCAAAACTGTATCCCTCTTTGGGTTTTATTATCATACAAGGAACATAAATCACTAAAATGTATAAAATCATGCAATAGATTATTTATCCATCAATTTTATTCTAACATGAGTTAACTTGGTATAAAAAACAATCATTGAATAAAAATAACCTGTTTCCAATAAGCATTGACTTAATTAAATTATTTCAAACACCTCTTAAGAAACCGTTATTCTTCCACTTGGAACTTTCATTGTGAAAAAAAAATATTCCTACAGGAAGTAATTTCCATTCATCTAATTCAATAAACCATTAAAATAATTAACACATGTTTAAATCATCGCTTAACACTTTTAAGAACTCCCCCTAAATATACATTTTACCTAAAAAGGTAAAACACATACCAATGGTCGGATTTATGTTAACACATTTTTCTACCACTTGAAACACTAATGAAATAAAATATGGAGAGGGGATGGAATCACCTAACTTATCCCTAAATATAGTGAAGTTGAATACCCATTATCAACCTCAACTTATGAAACCTTTCCTTTAATAATGGTTTTTTTGAAAAAATAAACTACTTTATCCATTTTAGGAATAAAATCCATCTTATGTTCATTATTCCCTATATTCTCTTTAATGATGTCATATTTGAAATCAATGTTCTTGGAATGAGAATTGTGCACTATATTTTTAGTGATATTTATAGATTTTGATTATCAAAAATCGGTATAAGTAGAAACTTCATATCAATAATCATATATTATAATAGATTATTCATCTATATAAGTTGTGATATGTCTTGAGTGGAAGAAACATACTCATATTATATTTTACTGAGATTAAATAAAATTTATTTCTTGTAATTCTAGTTAGCACATATTTATTCCATGAAAAACACTCTACCATATATGGATTTTATATCATCTACACTATTTCACTAATCTTAAAATGTGTAACAAAAAATATTAATAATTCTTGTATTTTCACATTTCAACCCAAAAGTAGTTTTTCCATTAATATATTTGAGAATTATTTCTTCTATCCATGAGATTAGATTCCATTGGATCACATTGATACTAATCACCGAGAGTAATAATAAGCATTATTTTTTGAATTAAAGATTTTAGATATAATAAAATTCTAACCAAAATTATAAAATATTTAGGATAAACCTTATTTATGTATCTATCTTTTGACAACATAATTCCCACTAAAATAGGTGTGGAAACTAGAATTGAATTTTCTATGCCAAAATTATTCATAAGTTCCTCAACATACTTCTCTTGAGATAATGAAATGTAATTCTTATTTTGAGATATATATATATATATATAATCCAATAAAGTATTTAACTTATCCTAGCATATAAATGTCACAAATATTTTTCATCTCCTTAGAAAACTTCTCACAAGTTTCTTCATCATTTCATCTGAATATGATAGTGTAAATAAAGATAATCATAATGATAGAGACCAATTTATTTTCTTATATATATAGGTTACTATTAACTCTTCCCTTCTTGAAGTTAAAATTTATTAAGAAGGTGTCGAATTTATAATACCAATATCTTGGAGCATGATTCAACCCATAAAAATACTTCTTTAACCTTATCACATATCTATCATTTCCTCTCAACAATAATTCACATAGTATTTCAATATAAACTTCTTCATGTAGTTCTCTATTAAGAAAAGATAACTTGACATCCATTTGGAAAAATTTATATCTTTATTTTACAATGATAGAAAGAAATAATATGATAGTTTCTAATCATTCCACTAAATAAAAGGTTATATCAAAGTCAATTCCTTAAATTTGTGTGTAACATTCAAAAACAATTTGCCCTTATTTTTTCAGACATCACATTTTTTGAAATGTTTCAGAACACCCATTTTAAACCAATCACAATCTTATTTTTTGGGTATATATTCCCAGGTATCATTGTTTTCAATCTAATATTTCTCTTCATTCATAGCATCAATCTACACCTGATTCTCTAAATCTTAATTAATAACTTTTTTATTAGTATGTGATTATAATAAATTATATAACACTAACTTTTATGTTCTTCTTTTTTGAACCAATTTTAAATGATCTCTATTAATTTTTTGAACTTCCACTTACTTTCTCATCCCAGTGTGAGATGAACGTAATTGTTCCTCATCACCTGATATTTCTAATTCAGAATCATCGTTTCATGAAGCATCAATATTTTTACCATTTTTATGAACATTGTCACATTGTTAAACATTAACCACTTCATTTTCCCTTTCCTCCGCACTAATGTGGTCTATGAAAGTTTATTATCAGATTATTATTGAACTTTGATTTATATATATATAGTAAGTAATATATCATATTTCTTTTTTTAATGCATTTAACCTCTAGCATTATGAGGGTAGCCAAAATTTTCATTCAATTCCTCTCTAATCAAACCTATCCAGATTATCACTTGTATCTTATATAATTCAATGATCTCTAAACACTATTATTTTTTCAAACTAAGGATTAATTTTAATACATATCATAAGAGGTCATATTAGAGTTCATCCTATAAAAACATCAATTATAAACATAAAATACTACTCTAATATCTTTCCTAAAAAATATATAGAAGTATCATGTTCAATCAACATTGTTCATTCTATCTTCACCCAAACTTCTATTTCTTATTTCAGAAACACCAATATGTTTTAGTGTGTATATTTCAATAATATCATGATGAATTCTATGGCTTTCATGATAATATATAAATTATCCATTTTTATATTCACCACCATTATCATTAAAAATATTCTTCATAGGGTATCCAAATATATTTTCTATACTTATTTCAAAACTCTTAATCATTTTGAGACCCTCTAATTTGTGTTTTAAAAACATAATACATGTAATGAGAGTAAATTCATCAATAAAAACTAAATTATTTATCACCATTTTATAATTATTTCTCAAAGTACTAAAATATTATAATGAATCATCTCCAAGGGGTGAGTTTAATATATCTCAACTTTCTAATAAACATGGTAAGTAATATTCCCTTTCTTGAAAATATAGAAACACCAATATATTCTTCTTGTCATGTTAGAAATTTTACAAATACATTATCTTTTTTTTATTTTACTCATATACCATTAACACATATTCCACATCCAGTTATTCCATTATTGATTTTCATATCTCACACTTAGATAGTATGATCTCTATGCCTCGCTAACTTTAAAAAAGTTTCCCTTCATTTTTTGGCCTCTCATAACAACATTCCAAACTTATTCCCACATCACAAAAAACTCATATTTTCAAATTAAATCTTTTTTACCATCATCAAAAAGTTATGAAGCATTCAAAAAATGTGTTTTATCCCATCAACAAAAAATACTCTTTTTATTTTAACTATTTTCCCCAATGATAGAAGATCTAATGCCTTTGATTCTTAGTGACTAATAATTGAAAAATTCATTGTGCCTTTTTATACTATTTCTCATTATTCTAAAAAATCATTCTTTTTTCTTGTGTTAAGAACACCCACTATCCAATATCCAAGTTTGTTATCATTTTGTAGCTTTAATAATATTTAAAAAAACAAATATTTTTATTAGAATTTTATTTATTATCATATATATTTTGAGATTTTTTGTAAAAAATTTATTGTGCCTCAATCATTATAATAAATTATTTTCCAATATTTATAGGTTGATCACATGATAAACAAGTAGATCCCAATGATTGGTATCTATTACTAGTCTTTAGGTTAGCTTTCATTGGTTGTCTTCTTTGAGTGGGTTCAATCTGATTCAATATTTTTCTCAAGTTTCTCTTTGATTTACAATATCATTGATGATTAAACCAACACATTTTTTTTATTCCCAAACTCTCCATGATTATAGAATTTTCTATTGAAAGTTTATTTTCCTTTATAAAATTTATACTGAATGGATTTTTGCACCTACTTATAATCAACTTTCTAACCTTACACATTGAATATTTATTATATAAAAAAGTTTTAGTTTCCACCTAAGATGTCCTTCTTCATATTATATTTCTTCTCAAACTCAAAATAATCCCCAATAGTATCATATTTTTGTTCATAGTTTGAAATCATTGAAACTTATGTTTTCCATCTCTTTTTTTGGATACATATTTGGTCCTCATAGATTTCAATTTATTCTAGACTTCTTTATCCTTATTAGGTTATCTTTTTTTAGAACATTCAATAGATTAAATAACTATGTTCCAAAAGTTTGTAATTCCTTGCTCAGTTATAAAATTTTTTTTGATAAATATATAAATTTTACTCTGTCATATTAATCTTTTCTTATAGATTTATATTGAGGTCCTTATTTTCATCAACCAGCTACTTTATATTACCAATCACTTTTAGAAACTTTTATTTTTCTTCAAAGAAATTATTTATTGTTTGTAGAAATTTTTTCAGTCTTAAACATCATATTTTCCATCTCATGTCTTACAATATATTCAAGAAATTCATTAAATTCTATTTAAGCATAAAAATCATATGAGTATATTTTTATTCATCTTTAAAGTTACTTCTTTCATCATTGGTGAACATTTCCTTATTTAAATTTTTCAACAATAATTTTTTGGTAGCATCACTATTAAAGTTTTTAGCTTCATCATCATTGTTATAATCTTCCTCATACATCGATAACAATTTTATCTTTTTATATTTATACATATTATTATATTTTCCTATAGAATATGACTTGGATTTATCTACCTTATTTTTGAATAATATTCTTGAATTTATGTAATCTTAATCATTTTCTTCGTCTTCTTTTTATTGAGGAAAATTTAATATAAGATTTCTAATAGCTCTATAAATGAATCACTACAGAGGTAAATTCCATTAAAATTTAATGTGCCCCTTTTTACATTTTTATAAAATAATGACATAATTTCATCGAATATACTACTAACATTAACTTTAATATTATGTTCTCTGGATATTTCTTGAAACCATTCTTTGACTTTAATTTATTGGTAGATTTCAAATAATTTTCTTGATAATACTTTTCTTTGTTCTTCCCCTCCTTTTCTCTTCTCATCTCATAAGTGGTGAGAGTGAAAATTGATCATCCAAAGATAGAGTCTCAGGAGCTCTATATTCTTTGGATGAATCTATGGAAACAAATTTATTGAGAGGAATTTTTAGGATCATTTTATCAATGTTTGAATATTCATACTTCTCACCAATACATGTCAAGAATATTATAATTTCATTAACCCTTATAAAGAACTCACAAACATATTCATTATCACCCATATTAAGATCTTCATACATCAATATCCAGATTTCTGACTTTGCTTTATTAGATTTTTTGTTTCATTCATAGATGTTATTTCATTTATCCAATATTATTTTATATATTGAAATTTATTTAACTCTATGAAACTCACTTTCATAGAGTGAAGAAAGTATAGTAGTTTTGTCTCTCCCATCATTCTCTAAATTTTTCTTTTCATCAACTGTCAATGGAACACCTTCATCATAAAGAGGGAAACCATATGTGACAACTTCATATAGGAAACCAAATTTCTTATACATAGATATTATATATTAATAAATGAATAGTAATTACTAAAAGATAAAACTTTCTGATAGAATCATTTAGGCCAGGTGACTTTGAAAACATGTACACATAATGAATTTTCCAAAAGTGTGATATGTCATATCCCATTAATTTCTTCATAACTATCACTATTATATATATCATACATAATAACTTTCATCCTAACCTGGGGAATTAAAACATAATATAGGGTGATCTTAGATTCTCAATAAGATAAATAAAGGGTGATATCAACGTATCAGGCACGTAAGGGTACGAAAACTTGTGAATTACATTGTAAAATCATTCCACACATATTATAGATCATAAAAATTATTCATTAAATAAATATTGGTAGTTAATAAGACATGAATCATAATGGAATCAAATAACATAGTCCATGATAATATAATATTTTCATAAGACATAGATTTGTTTCATATACATAAACATAGAAAATTCTTTACTTAGTACTCATGATTAATTACCAAGAATATTATAATGGATTGGGTTCACACCTCAAACCATAAGATTAGTCAAGGTTCAACCCCAATATTATCAGAGTGTATTGGGTTTACATCCCAAACCATCATTGTGGTAATGGTTCACTTCCTTGACTATCATAGTGGGTAATTTACCTTACAAAAATGAGTTTAATTTTCATTAATATTTTTTATCTCATGATATCTAAATATTTACCAAATTCATTTGAGGTGGATATAGGTCACATCCATCACATAATTAAAATCTTACAAGTGTGTGCCACAAGATCTTAGCATATTAATCATATAAAAACTCATGAAAATAAATGGTTCTCTCAAACATTTCATCATAGAATAACCTATTCAAAAGAAACATGTTTCATAATAATTTCATCATATAATCAATGCATATACTATGTAAAATGAATCAGGTTTCAAACGAATTTTATTATGGTATAAACTATTGAAGAGAAAAAGTTTTCATAAATATCTTTTTGTCATAATAATAAACCATTCAGAGAAATAATAACAATATCTTCCTTGGAAAATATCCCTAGTAAAGAATAAGTAACATAAAAGGATGTCATCATATATGGAAAATTATTTTGAAAGGTCACTTCTGATATTTCTTGAGAAAAATAACCTTTTTAATTCATAAATAACAATTTTATCTAAAAAATCATAAAACATTTTAAAAAAATTATTTTAAAAAATTATTTAAATCATATAAATTATTCTTAAAAACATTTTTTTTTCTTGATTTAGGGAAATTTATTTCATTAAATACATGATAATACAAATATTCCTTTCACACTTTTAGAAAAAGGAAAATGGGAATTGATTGAAAAATGATATTAGGATTCATTTCAGAAAAATTTTAAAAATTAAAATAGTGGTATGAATTTCTATAAAAAATTTTGAGAGTAGTAAAAATATTATTTGAAAATTTTCTTATAAAACATATATATAGAAGAATAAAAAGGTATTTTTACTTAATTGAGAAATAAAGCTGATTTAAAAAAACATTATTTTAAACCATTGAGTACATAAAGAGATCAAAATTAAAGGAACACATTTATTTTCATAACCTAACCATAGGAAAATAAAATCCATGATTTTATTGAGAGATATTTCATAATTTTTTATAATAAAAAACATAATCATAAACAATACCAAAAAAAATAAGATTTTAACGTAAAAATTTTACCACTTTGGTATCTTATGAACTGTAAGCCCCATGAAAGAATAACATTAAATTAAACATAGGATATCATGATAATAAATAAATTCATTATATTACATGTCAAATAGTTTTTATATACTCTTAATAAAATAATATTGGTGAATAACATTACTTTTTTTCCAAATAATGTGATTTGAGACAAAAATCCCTTACTTAAGTCCCAACGAAGGTGATTTGAGACAATAATCCCTTACTTAAAGTCTCAACTTCAATAATACACATTTGAAACTCATTTATACTAAATATATTTTTATTATAAATATATTATGGAACCATAATAATATATATCATACCAAATATGATTTACTTAACACATCTTATTACCCAATTATTGAAAATTCCTTCTTAAAATCATATTTCGAGTAATAATTGATTTGTTTTCCATATATGTTTCCATTTGGTATTTTTGGTCATTTTACCTTGATAATGGTTATATAATATAAATAATTATAAAAATTACATAAATATCATATATATTTAGTATATATTTATTAATATAAATCCATAAAATTTTGAGATATGAAATGAAATACCCCATTAATAGAGATGATTTACCAAATGCACACATGAATGTTGCTTCCATTTTCTCGACAGATAGAATGAAAGGATCAAAATAATATATTTTATTTAATTATTATTGTTTTCATATATATCACATATATTCATTTAATTTATCCCCATTACCTTCTATGTAAAGAGTATGTAAAAAATGAAGCACATCACTTCGTGAAGCGGTAGTCTGTCATATACACATGTGGCATTATCTTATTCACAAGGAATTGAAATTAAGAATATAGGTGTTTTTTATAACTATGGAAGTATAATAAAATAATAAATATCATATATAAAAATTATATAAATAAATATATTCATTTTTTGATAGGTGGTGATGGAAAATGAATAACATCAATTCGGGGGGTAGTAGTCTGTCGTTCACATAGTCGAAGATTTTGTTTCCATTTTGATGGAAGAGGATATGGTTATATTTTATACAATCAAAATAATAAAATATTATTATATTTTATATATTATATTTATATTATTTAAATTATTGATACATAAATGAAGTTGTTAAGATAGAAAGTAAAAAAGAGAGGGTTTGTTGAACACAATTACCTTCTATTTGAAAAATCCCCTTTGTATCTCTTGTTAATGACCCTAGGGTTGATCTTTTGGGAATAAAAGCAGATATATAACATGTATATGTATGATTTAAAGGGACGTTTTTAGGTTTTGGTTGAGAAATGTGGCTTATAATGTGCGTATAAGTGGGGGGAAGTGGTGGCCTTTTATATTCAGGAGGAGTGGTATTTTTGTAAATAGCCAAACTTATTCAATAATGGAATGTCACTCTCACCTCAATTTCATAAAAAAATATAATTAAATTATTTTTTTCATTATATTATCTATCCAAAACATAAAAAAACAAAAAAAAACATGTTTTAATCAAGGTGTTTCTTAACTACTATGTTTACATATTTTTCCCATTTTATTTTTCACTATGGTAACTACTATTTTAAACAAGGTAGTTAATCATTTAAGATAAAAAATAAATGATAAAAATTAGTTAATTTATACACAATAGTTCTAAAAATTAAATCCAATTTAAAAAAATTATATTTTTAAAAAAATTAAATTTAACACAAACACATATAACGTGAAAAACATTGTTTTACGCTTTACCATGGTGATGAAGTATTCACTATTTAGGGGAAAATATAATTATTATAAAATGGTAATTTGTAAATGAATTTAATATGTTTCATCTTATTAATAATATACAAATAACATGGAAAAGTATATGATTTTTATGAATTTTAAATCATTTGATAAAATGTTATTTATTAAAAAAGAACATTAATGTCTATTTTGATATTATTTAGTTAAACTGACTTTAAAAACATCAAGAAAAAGGTGTAATTCAAATATATCATTTTAAAATTTTTATATCATTTTATATTTATCTAAAATATTCATGAAATATAATAATTAACCTAATTTATATAACTTTTAATATTTTTAGTATCATTTATTTTATGTTTCTATTAATTAAATAATTAATGTGTTGGCATTGATTAAGAATTTAAAGTAACTATATAATTAAAATAATAATAATAATAAATTATCCTTTTTAAATTAATTTAATTATGACCATAATTACCATCAATATTAATTCACATCATTATTTTTTCCCAATGTGAATAAAAAACTGAAATTATAAAGGAAGAGGGAGACATTTTTATTTCATTACATTAATTAATATATTAGTCACTTTTATAGAACTTTATCCTAAATAAAAACAAAAAATATATAATATGGTGTTATGGGTTCAAATATTACCAACCAATAGGAATTGGACATGCTTTTAAGTCATTTTTACCCTTATCTTTTTTAGTTTGTCCCCCTGAAAAACTAGTTTTAACCTTACCTGTGGTAATGAATATTTACTACTTTTATTATTCATTTTGAACAAGAATTATTTTTAATTTATTATATAATATTAATTATTATCATTAAAAATATTTAGAAATTTTTTTAAAATTACATTCACATAAGTGGAAAATTTTTATTTAAAATTACATTCACGAAGATGATAAAAATATGTTTTCCAAAGAGAAAATTTTCAAAATATTATAATGTTTTTATGTCAAAATTCATTATGAAATTTATTAAAATGAAATATATTCAATTAATAAATATATAATTTAACTATTATTACTTTAAAAAACTTTTAATCAACATGGTCATTTTTAAATAATTTAAACAAAAAGGTTGTGTTTTAATTAAAATTAGTGTTTCTCACTATTTATTCAAATATTAATATTTATAGAAAATTCTAAAAAATAACCCTAAAATAATTTTGATATGATAGTTCCAAAATTAAGTTATTTTTTCAAATAAATTTTATAAATGTTTCAAAAATTATCTTTATTATTTGTTCACAAAAAAAGTAAAAATCATTTTTTGGAAAATATTATTTTCAAATCATATGAAGACTTCAAAAAAATTATGTACTTATTTATAGATATATTTTATTTCTCTAAAAAGTTTATAAATAATTTCCAAAATTTAGGTTTTCCAATTAATAATTCTAAATTTAATGGTTTTTTTATAACAATAAAGTTTAAATAATAATATTAATAGTAAATCGTGATTCATTAAAACATAGTGGTGTGTGTAACTTAAGTTATAAAAGAAATTAAATTTATTTGAAAGAAAATCTTTAAAACTATGGGTGTTAAATTATACCCCCTTAAAATTAATTTAACTATTGAAATCCATCACTCCAATACAAAAAATGATGCTACTTCTTCTCCATCATGTCTTTATGTTCCCACATGGCTTCCTTAATTTTATTGTTTCTCTAGTAAACATTTTCCAGGTGAGTGATCTTATTTTATTGCACTTTCTCTATATGATTCCAAATCCCCACCAGTTGTTCCTCATATGAAATATCACGATTCAGTGGTAAAAACTCTAATTTCATTATATGTTATGTATTATATATTTAATTCTTTAGGAGAGATACATGAAACACATCCTAAATTTGAGAGAGATTCAATGGAAACTCAAGACGATAAGCTACTTTCCTAATATGATCATTGATTTCAAAGGGAAAAAATATCTAGGGATCAACATTACATTATATCAAGATCATAATTTCAACCTATGGTTGTTCTTAGATCAGTTTTCACTTCATCCATGAATGAATATTCATGATCAATTTTTCAAGCCTAAAGAACTTAAATCATCATAAGATCCATAAGTCATTCTTTCATCCTCTAAATATTTACCAAATCTAAAATGGTTTTCATAAGTTATCCAATAATATCCAAAGTTCAAGATAATCCATTAAATGAATAATTAACCTTAAATATCCTCCATGTCTAACAAAAATTTAAATCAATATGTTTATAAATAAGGTCACTAAATTTCTAAAACAATATTATCTTTAATAATCCAAAAAATATGAAGTATCTCTTAATGTCACATACCAAATATATGAATAAAATTTTTATATATTCTTCTTAAACATGGTAATATCATGAATTACCATAAACCATAATGAAAACATACATTCTTTCAGAAATATAATATTTCCTCATTCATTAAATACATCACATATTATTGAATATATTTCATAAATCCAAAAAAAAATTAAACCCCATCAATGATGATGTAAAACACTTTAACATCAAATCATTAATTTGTTATGAGGTCATCAATACAATATAACTTACTTTAACCATAGGAATATTCACTTTATCTAAATTAAACAACATTTTCTCAACATAAAGAATATATTAAGGGTTATATTCCCTTAATCATATGTTTTACCTAAAATACCACCTTAATATTTAATAAAACTTATATTTCATTAGTTCCATTTAATATATTCTTTCAAATCATTAATGAAAAAATTTCAAAGAATATTCCTTATATATTTCATGATTTATATAATATAATTATTCAATTCTAATAAATAAATACTTCAATAATACCACTTCATTATTTAACCATTAACAACACTTCAATATCTTATTACTTATTACCTTATTACTTTCACAATCCATTTATATTCTCTATATCATTAATAGGAAAAATTTTACTCAAATAAATTTTCTAATCCTCATCATGATCTATCCCCTTCAGACATTAATTTTTATAATTCACATACTTTACTTATTTAAAACATTCAACCTTTAGTGATGCCTTATAGAATCCATTATTCTCGCCCATTGTTAAAAATAAACAATTCATTTTCCTTAGAAATTACACATTATGTTCCTTTATTCCCCACACATAAAAAAACTTATCACTCCTTTGAGACTTTCCCCTGACTGATTCTTCCCACATTATAAACAAATAGGAAAATGAATCTTTTTTCCTCTATATCCTCTACCACCTAATCTCTCAGAATACTTTATCCTTCCCTTATTTTCTGAGTCAGAGAGTTGGTTATGATGATTATTTTTAATCAAATATCATGATAACTAATTAGGAATAATCACAATACCCTTCAATCCAGTCGTTATCCCATTTGGTTTCTCATCAACACGTTTTCTATCACATTCAAAATTAACTCAGTTCCTTATGGTTACAACAATTTACTAAAACCATAATCATTATATGAGAGGCAATATTCATAGTGATAAGCTACAAGATTGTGAAAAAGATTAAAGGGTTTATAAATCATGACACTTTCTCTTCAATCTATGACACCTTAAGATTAAACTAGGTCATTATTATTGATTATCTATTAAAAAATTCAACTATGTTTCATAAATAAAATGTGAATTAACTTAATCATATACCCTAGGATTTTCAAACCAACTGCATAGTAAGGCATGTTTTTAAATACCAAGTAATGCTCAAGTCAAGACTGACATGCCTTTTTTAGAGTTATTAACCCTAGGTATATTTTTTCCAGATCCATTTCCACTTGTGGTATATAGATAGGGATATATTATAAGGAAAAAAACATAACCTATTACTTACCAAACTCTAGGATGGTATCCTTTACTTAAACTCACCCAATGGGTTATTTGCTAAATCTTTCTCATCCTAGTTTCCCAAAGTTTAACTAAACCATTCTTTATTACCAACTATAAAGAATCAAATTTATCATATATAAATATTACATCTTATGATATAAATATTCATTACATAACATAAAGGCACACACTAGAATCATTTAGTTCCAGTTTCTTCAAATTATTGTACACATAAACAACTTGTCTATAAATGAGTTATGTCATCTCCCACTAATTGATTCATAACTAGAACCCTTCTTAGACATATCATACATAATACCTTTCATAATAATATTGTGAAAGGAAGTATAATAAACGGTTAGTTCATATGTTCATTATGGGAAAAAAGTGAGATGAAAACATATAATGAGAATAAGGGAATGAGAACACCATACAATGTAAATCATAGATCATAAACATGAGCCACGGAATAAGTCATGGAAGTTATTAAGATATGAATCAAAATGGAATCACATAACATGATCCAAGAGAACATAACATTAGAATGAGACAGAGAATTATGGTATACACATATGAATATAAAATTATTAACTTAGCAGTCAAGACTTGTTGAAAAGACTATCATGGTGGATTGGGTTCACTCCCTAAACCTTCATAGTATTTTGGGTTCACTCCCAATACTATCATAGTGTATTGGGTTTACTCTAAAAAAATCATGGTAGTTGTGGTTGGCTGTCATGACTATCATAGTTGAAAAATTCCATTACTGAATTGGGTTCTCCCCTTTTTCGAGGCTTGTTTATCTCATGAGATCTAAATATTTACCCAATACATCTGAGGGAGATATCTGTCACACCAGTCACAAAAGGAAAATAATACATACCTGCACCAAAATATAATAAAATATTCATCATATCGGAAACCATGAAAAGAAATAGTTTTTATAAAATTTTCATCATAGGATAGCCTATGGAAAAGAAAATAGGTTTCATAATCTTTCCGTAATTTCATCACATCATAACCCATGCAAAAATAAGTGGGTTTAAAATTAATTTTATCATGATATAACCTATGTAAGAGAAACAGACTTCAAAAATATCTTTTCATCATAAAAATAAACCATTCAGAGAAAGAATAAGAATTGTATCATTGGTTTATTTCCTTATTAAAGAATAATTAATATTAAAGCATGTAATATTAGATAGAAAATGTTTTCAAAATCACACTAGGAACATTTCTTGAGTAAAATTAAATTTTCACTTTGAAAATAACTTTATTTAAAAATAAATTTTCATAAAATGTTTCAATATAATTTTCACTAAAATAAGCTTTAAAAATTATAGAAGAATCGTTAAAACATATTTTTTCATGATGGAAATAAATTCTCTTCATGTCATACACTTTAAAATAAATATTTATTTCAAATGTTTGGTAAAATCCAAATGGGGAATTTTTTTAAAAAGAAATTAATATTACTTTTAAAACATTTCAAAAAATTTAAATAAGTTTAAAAATTATTTTAAAAATCATTTGAGAGTAGTAAAAACATTATTTAACTCATTTTTTATTAAACATTGAAATGGAAGAAAAATGATTTTTGAATGAACATAGATATAAAGTCAATTTTTCTTAAAAACATTATTTTAAACTCTTGATTGCATAAAGAGTAGAAAATGAATGTAACACATAGATTTTTATCATATAAATAAAGGATAATAAAATTAATTGGTTTCTTGTGATATAGGTTATAAGATTTTATAATTGGAAACATAATCGTAAATAATCATGATATACATTAAGATTGTAACATAAACCTTTTCCTACTTGGGTATCTCTTGAATCGTAAGCCCCATGAAATAAAAAAATTAATTGAAACATAAAATATAATTAGAATAAATAAATTCATGATATTACATGTCAAAGGGGACATATATAATCCGTATAAAATAACATATGTGGAAAACATATCTTATGTCCCTAAAAAGGCAATTTGAGACAAAAAAATCTTACCTTAAGTCCCGACTTCCTTTGTACATATTTCAAACTCATATATAATAAATATAGGTTTTTAATAAATATTTTAATGAGTAATTATTATATATATAATACCACATATGATTTACTTATGACATTTTATTACATATTTTTTAATAATTCCTTTTTAAAATCATATTTAGTCTAATAACTTTATTTTTCATGTATGTTTTTTTTATTTTGTATTAACAATAATATTGATTTGATCATGTTTCCTTAATATCCAAAATTTTAAAAATTATATAATTACCATTAATATTCATTATATATGTATTTATATTAATCCAAAAAAATTAGACATAGAAAACGAAATACACCTTTTATGGTGATGGTGGATCATACGTACGCATAAACCTTATATCCATTTTATCAATGGATAGAATAAAATAAAGATAAATAATATATCACACTTAAATAATAATTATTATGTCATATATATAACATATATTCATTAAATTTATACACATTACCTTCCATGTAATGCTTAATTGATGAAAAAATCACATTGCTTCACGAGGTGGTAGTCCACCATGCACACACACAACATTATCGTATTACTATAGAATAGAAAGTAAGAAGGTATGTGTGATTTTATAATTCTATAACTATAATAATATCATAAATATCATATAAACACTTTATATCCATCACTATATTCATTCATAATAGGTTTTGTTGGAAAATGAATAACATCGGTTTGTGAGGCGGTATATTTCTGTACACACAATCAACCGTTTTATTTCCCATTTGATGGAAGTGGATAGGGATATATATTATTACATAAGCATAAAAACTTATAATCATTTGGTATATAATTTTTCTACTTTATTTTAATATTTAATACATGAATTATTATGGAAATAGATTAAGTAAAAAAAGAGTTTAGTGATGATAATTACCTTAACTTAGAACAACCTCTTTTAGATTTATTAGTAAGGACCCTAGGGATGGAATTTTTTGGATAACCGTTAGCTCTATAACATGGATATGGACATTTTTTTATGGTTTTTTAGTTTTTGATTGAAAAATGGATTATGATATGTGTATAAGTGAGGGGAAGGGTGACCTTTTATAATTGAGGAAGAGTGACATTTTTGTAAATACCCAAACTTATTCAATAACGGGATATCTCCCTCACCCCATGTGCCTAAAAAATTGATAATAAATATATTTTAGAAAATATTTATTCAATGCACACCTCCAACACATAAAAAACATTTTTTAAACATTTTGTTCCTCAATTCTTAGTTTTTTTACATTTACCATTTCAGTTTTCACTACTATAACTAGTCTTTTTATCGAGGTACTTTAACATTTATCACTAGAAATAAATAATAATAATTAGAAAAAATTTACCAATTAGTTATAAAATGAAATAAAATTTTAAATATTAAAATCCTATATGTGTGGAATATTAATTTTAAAACAAACACATGTAACGTGCAAAACTCTTTTTTAACCTTTACCAAGGTAACAAAGTGTTTACTATTTAAGGGTCAATATAATTATTATAAAAGAACTATTCATCAATGAATAGAATTTTTTGATATTTTTAAACATATACCAATAAATTTTTATAGTATAATATTTTTATTAATTTAAAATCATTTAATAAACTGTTATTTATTAAAAAACATCAATGTCAATTTTGATACTATTTATTTTATTTTTCTTTAAAAAACATCAAGACAAATGTGTAATTAAAATATATAATTTTCACAAATATCTATCATTTTATATTTATATAAAAAATTAATGAAACAAAATAATTCATCCAATTTAAATTTCTTTTAATATTTTTTGTATCATTTATTTAATTTTTTTATTTATTAAATAAATATTGTATTCACGTTTTATAAGCATTTAAAGTAATTATATAATTACTAAAAATTAAATAAAAAAATACCCACATGAAATTGATTTAATTATTATCAAAATTACCATAAATATTTTTTCACTTATTTCTTTTTCCCCTATGTGAACACATAATTGAAACCTAAAATCAAGAGGTTGAGATTTTTTATTTTTATTCACTTAAATTGTTATTTTGGTCACTTTCATGGAAAAGTGTCCCACAAGCACATAAAAATATATTTTAATGTTATAAGGGTGGAAATATGTCTATAAAAATAATAATTGGATGAGTTTATATGTTATTTTAACCCTTGTCTTTTTAGTTTACCCCCTGGTCAACCTGTTTTAACATTAACCATGGTAGTTATTTTTTACTATTTTTGTTATTAATTTTGAAGAAAAATTAATTGGAAATTGTTATATAATATTTATTATGATAAATAAGAATATGAAATCTATTTTTCCAAATTACATTTACATAAGATGGAAAAATTAATTTAAAATTAAACCTATAGTCGTGGTGAAAAAACAGTTTTCCAAAGGGAAACTTTTCGAAAGATTATAGTGTTTTTATGTAAAAATTAAAAATGAAATTTAATAAAATGAATTATATTGTATTAATAAGTATATAATTACAATAATAGTACTTTTAAAATAATTTCTAAAAATATGGTACTTTTAAAATGCTTTAAACAAGAAATGTAATTTTTAATAAAAAATGGTATTTTTCAATATTTGCTTAAAAAATAAACTTTTTAGAAAATTATTAGAAATTTATCATATGATAATTTTGACATGATGGTTCCAAAAATGATTTTATTTTTCCAAAAAATATCTAAAATTTTCTAAATTTAATTTTATTGTTTTTTTACAAAAAAAAATAATCATTTGTTCTAGAAAAATGTATTTTTAAAGCATATAAAGACAAAACTAAAAATTAAGTACTTATTTATAAATATATTTTAATTATATAATAAATTTATAAATAATTTTTTTAAATAATATTATTATCCATACTTCCAAATTTAATGGTTAGGTTATAATGATCATATTTAAATAATAATATTAATAGTATATTGTGATTTTCTAAAACATGGTATTGTATGTAATGAAAGCTATTGAAGTAATTAAATTTATATGAAAAAAACATATTAAAAAAGATTGGTGTGTTACCCATCAAAAACATCATACCAATGGACATAAGATATGTCAAGATTCAATATATCTAGATATGATTGTTCCTTCCATCGATGATAGGAATCTCCTTACTATTCATAACGTTCTAAACATCCACAGATTTTTATCTTTTCAAAAAACATCTATAAAGAGTGAACAAAGGGATCCTTTTCCCTAATATAAAATGAAAAGTCCAATCAAGATCTTTATTATAACTAAGATGGGTAGGGGTTATTGATTGAACTTTTCTTTTTATTTTTCTTCCTTATGAAACAACTTTCACATTAAGTTAAAGTGATTTAAATTTTCTAAAAACAAGTACACAACCAAAAAAACTAGAATACTAATTTTTACAAGTTTTACTACTCAATAATTGTAAATACACCTTAGAATGGTTTCTAAAAAATAAAATACCACAAAAACCACTAGAAAAGTATAATTTGTGTGTGGTTATAGTAAGTGTGGAGTATCCTTACACTTGAATTTCAATTTAATCAATTATAATTGCATGTTCTCTTCACACATATAAATAATGTAACAAATATTTTCAAAATAAATGTAAGAACCTTCATTAATAAGATTCAATATTTTTTCACTCTGCTTATTGTATTTTTTCACACATTCTCCCCAAGTAATTCTTTCTGGTTCTTGAATTTATTCCCTAAAAATAGGTAAGAAATTCTTTCTGTATGATGTCTTCATAAACCATAGCACATAAATTTTTTATCCTTATTATATTATGGGATATTTATATTATGTTTTAGGTTCTATCAATGCATTCATGTATGCATGTAAGTGTGCACTATCATATCCATGCTTCTTTCAATATCATTTTTAGAAAATAAAATATGTGCTAGATATATTGTGTAAATTATTCTTTATGAAAAGTGTAAGATTAATCTCATCCTTCTTACATTAAACTTTTTTATTAATGATACACAATTCATATCGATAAATTAAATCTATTCTTTATATTAGGAAAAAAACCATTCCAAATAGTCCTTTTAAAAACTATTTACCTCATGTAACTTGTTCATTATTTCTATTCATAACACAATGGGAGTATATTACTCATGAATTGTCTCGTAGAATAAACTTTTATTTGGGAAATAATGTTTCATTAAGCTCTTTTTTCTCTAGAAACTGATATCACTTCTCAGAATTTAGAAGCTTTCAACAAGCTCAATTATATGGAATTTATATGATTGATCTACTTCCTTTACACTACCTCATATCCACATTTCATACTAATTCAAAACTATTTTAATTTCCTCAACAAAATATGTTTTGTAAATGATGATATTAAATCCTGATGATCTCGGATTTTCAAGACCTTGTGGCTCCATGAACATTAACATATTTACCTAAGTGGTTTCTCCTACCTTGGAGAGTTCAGACCCACATGAATGCAACACAAATCATATACTGCATCTAGAATTCCATCATGCTTCCAAACACATGAATATTTCACTGTAATATATTTTTTAATCTCATCAAATGCCTCATTTTAAAATATTCTATTGAATTAAAGATGTATATTTCATGCAATAATTCTAGTCATTTCATCCCAAAAAATCATTCATATGATCGTGACTTGTATCCTAGAGTCATTTTTCATGCATTAATCTAATGTATAGAAACCCTTAAAGTGTTAAAGGTTGAAGACGATGGCCCATGACGACTATAAAAGCAACAATTCATATGACTAGGAAGCATATGATATATCCATATTTTTAAATGGTTAAAAAATACTAATTTCCTTATTGTCCCACATTAGAGATATCTTCAGTTACACTCTTAGTAATTATTTCCATTCCAGCTATAGTGACCCTAAACCCAGAATCCAGGATTTAGTGTCTTCTTTATTACATTGTCATAAGATACTAGGAATCGCATCCTGAAGGACCAGATAGATTAGTAGTCTTTTTAAACTAAATACAGACTTTTGTAATAAATTATAATTGAATACAAAAATTAAAAAAATCAAGAATAACATTATTATGTCCATGATATCCTTGCATATCAAACATATTACTTCTCATGGAATCCTAGGGAAAGAAAACAAAATAAGGGTGATCTCAAATGCTCAATAAGGGTTAATTACAGTGGAAGCTATTATGAATAAATAAGAATAATCAATATAATATTATAAATAACGGGACACACATTACATTTAGATAACTTTAATATCATGATAAGACAATTCATAATCAATATGGAAAGGTAAATAACTAAGAACACATTCCATTTAATTCATAAGCTTAGAATGAAATGCATCTATAGATAATGTCATTTTGAAAATCTCCTTGATGATAATAATTGAAATCTTAATAAAGGAAATTAATTATTATTGGACTTAATTTATCCCATATACATGATACCATTACTATCAAGGCCTTTCACAAGATGTTTTAGAATATACTATTGTCAAGACCTTTCATAAGACAGTTTAAAACATACTGGTTACAAATGCATAGGGTTTGTCCAACTAATTTGGTCTCATGAGACTGAAAATGTGTCAAATATCTTACATTAACTAGTTCCCAACCCATTTCTTAACAGTACAATGCATTATTCATATATCTAAAAATAGAATAAATTCATAAAACATGTACCTTCTCAAATATTAGTATTTAGTAATGGATACATATTTACCAATATTTCCCCAATTAATAAAATAACTTTCAAAGTAAACATCATATGGTTTTGGAAATATTCATATACATTAAAAAAGAATATAATTTTTAAGATAAATTTAATTTCCAATGAAGTTTTTTACAATAAAGTTATTTTTAAAATAAAACTTTAATAATCACTCAAGAAAGTAAGATTGCATAATAACTTTTACCACTTGATAATTTTCATATAAAATCCTATTAGATGATATAATTAAAATTAAAAGTTAAAATACCATAAAGATTTAAGTATTCATGATATTTCATGACAATTTTTAAGTATATACACCATATAATATTTAATTAGTTCATAATAACAAATAAGTTTCAATGGAATGTATATTTACATGAAATCACTTACCCCATATATGTATTTGGGTGAACTTGATTTAACCTCTTATATGGTGGTTTTAAAAATTTCATTAAATTATATAATATTAATATTTATAATATCATATATGATCCTTTTATAACATTTTCTCACCCATTCATTAATAATAATTCATTATTTTCATATTTTCATGTATTAATTGCATTATTTTCTTATGCCTCTTTTGTAATTAAATATATAGTTCTTGCACATATTATAGAGTCCCATAATATCCATACTAATAATAATCATGAAGTAGTTATCATATTTCTTATTTAATTATACTTATATTTCATCCATTCTATGTGGTGGTGAAAAGAGAGTCACATTGCTTCGTTAATGTGGTAGTCCACACTTACACAAATGATGTTATCACCTTTATGTCAGTGAAGATGAAAGAAGGAAAATGATATATATATATATATATATTATTTTCAAATTGATAAATTTTTTATTAGTTTTATAATTATATAATTTATATCACATATAATATCACTTTCCATGTAAAGCATTAGTGAACGACCAATCACATCGCTTCACAAGGAGGTAATCCATTTTACTTAAGAGTAATGTTATCGTATATCCTAAGGAATTTAAGTTGAAATGATATATATGATATAGTGACTCAATAGGTATAAGTATGTTATAAATATCATATATAAAAATTATATCCATCATCATACCCAAACAAGAGAGGTGATAATTGAAAAATGAATGACACCAATTCGCGGTGTGATAGTTCACCGTACACACAAACAATGATTTAGTAACCCATTTAATGAAAGTGTGTGTGGTTTTAGGTCATAAAACTAACATAAAAAATATAATTATATATAATATATTGAGGTTATTATATCATCATGTTTTGAAAATAATTTTAGGAGGTGGAGAAGTAAATAAAATGAAGATGCTCGTTGAAAAAAATAACCTCTTCTTCAGGTATCATCCTTATGTTTTTACTAAATCCATCAAATGTTTTCTTTATTCCCAAAATAATGATTATATGAATTGGGGGTGGATGTTTTTGTTTTATTTGTGTATTTATTTTTTAAACCAAATGGATTTGAATGTGTGGGGATGTGAGGGGATTGAGTTCCCTTTTGAAGTTGAGGTGGAGTGGCATTCCAATAAATACTCAAAAGTATTCTCTATTAGGAGGTCAATATTACCTAAAGTGGATAAAAATTGATAAATAAATGTTTTTAGTGATTATAAATTTTATCCAAACTTACAACATACAATTTAACACATGTTTTAAACATCGGTTTCCTTAACTTCTATGTTTTATTATTTTTACCATTCTATTTTTTCAAAATAAAAACCAATATTTTTAACCTTGGTAATTGATACATTGAACCTAAAATAAAATAATATTTATTAGACAATTTAGACCCAAGGATTATAAACCTAATATCTAATTTAATTAACATATATCTAATGTGTTGGGTAAATAAATGTAATGTGCAAAAACACTACTTTAACCCTAACTGTGCTGATAATGTTTTAACTATTTAGGGTTCAATATGTTCATTATAAAAGATAAATTGGTTCATTAATGAATCATATTTGATATTTATTAATATTTAAAAAAAATTACTAATACAGGTTTTTAGTAATTTTAAATTATTTAATAAAATATCATTTATTATTAAATAACATTAATGTAAATTTTGGCATTATTTATTTAATATGAAATTAAATATACCAAGAAAATAATAGAATTCAAATATAATATGTAAAAACATATGAAAAATGATATTTTTAACTGAAATAATAATGGAACATAATAATTCCTTCAATTTAAATTACTTTTAATATTTTTAGTTTTATTTTATTTATTTAATTAATAACTAAATAATTATTATGTTGGTATTCTGTAAGCATTTTAAGTAAATAATTCATATATAAAAATTTAAAATAAATTATTATGATGAAAAAAATCATTTACATTTCAAAACAATTTGTATAATTGAACCAATATTTTTTTCCCTCTCCCAAAGCATTATTGATATTAAAAGCAAGAAAGTTTTCTTTAATGTCTTTTTCTTTACTTAACCTCTTATATGGGTCATATTTAAAGTCAATTACCTAGAAATTTCCATATTTTAGAGAAACTAATTGAAAAAGATAAAAAAAACTCATCGAATACAATTTAGATAATATTTTAGGTCATCTTGACACTTATCATTCAAGTTTAACCCCATAGTAAATACATTTTTACCTTAACCGTGGTAATTAATCTTTATGGTATTCGCTATTAAATTTTGTCAAAAATTAATTTGACCTTATTTGTTAATATAAATTATTATTATTAAAAATATGGACTCTATTTATTCAAACTCAATCTACAGAAGTGGAAAAAATAATTAAAAAAATCATGTAGATGCGATGAGAAAGCAGATTTTAAGTGAAAATATGGAAAATTTTCTGATGTTTTTATATCTAAATTAAATATGAAAATGATTCTGATGAGATAAATTGTATCAATTGATATAAAATTTAACTAATTTTACTTTAAAACTAATTCAAAATATATTTTAAAATTATATATTATTTAAACAAAAATGCAGTTTTCAATTAAAATTCTCTTTTTCACTATTCATACAAATAAAATATTTTAGAAAAATAAAAAAAATCAACCTAAGATATTTTTGATACTTTGATATCAAAAATTAATATTATTCTTTCAAATAAATTTTATAAATTTGTTAAAAATTTATTTAAAATTAAGTATTATAAGCATGACTAAATAGTCTTATAAGAAAATACATATTTTCTAAAAACATTTTATATTTTAAATGATTATTATTTTTTATAATAAATATATAACCAATAAATTTGTGTAAAATATATATTTTTATAAGTTATTTTATCATATTAATACCCAAAATTTCAATGGCTAGTCAATAACTATCATATTATATAATAATACTAATAATATATTGTTGTTCGATAAAACTCGATCTTCTGTGTAATGTAAGTTATCAAAGAAACATGTTGTTGAATGTAATAAAATATAAAATCAATTTTTCATGAATTTCATGATATATAATATATTTAAATTATTTTAAATTTTAAATATATCCTAACGTCTCTGGATGTAATATTCCGCTCTATGCTTGGTGTTGTGTTTCATACATGCTTTCGAATATGATGTTCATATTTTAAATTTTCAGGGTGTTACATTTTCCTCATATTTAAATAATTTATTCCTTTTAATTTAAACATGATCTTGTTAACTTGGGGTTCAATATTTTAAAATAATATTATTTAAATCCTGCATCGTAAGAGGGTTTTGTAAAACATCATCTTAATAAGTGAAAATGGAAAGTACCAAGTTCATATAAAATAACACATATATAGGTTTTTATGTAGGATAAAATTGATAGAAAGTGAAGATATATACATCAATAAAATATTTAATAATTATAGTGAGTTATTAAGGTCATTGATCACAAGAAAGTGAATGATCAACTATAATTTTAGGGCCTAAAAACCATAAATGCATAATGATTTGAATGATTATCTGATTCATCATATGTGAATGTAATAGGGTAACATTTTTTATTTCAAGATAATTTTACTAATGTTGAGGAATTATTTTGATATTTAATAATATAAGTAAATTTATTTACTTTATACATTTATATTTTATAAACACAATTTCATTCTTTATTTATACATCAATCAATTTCTGATTTCTCCCTTTACTCCAATAAATGATTACCATAAAATAAGTTTTTTATGAATGAAGCACTAAAAGTTAATTTTAAGGTATCTTAACATTTATAAAATAATATTTTACATTTTCCTTTAACTGTTTTCCAAAAATAATTTGGTTAGAAAAAGTTATCCAATATAATAAATTTATCTTTAAACCTCAAAAATAACACTACTCGTTCATCATTAATATTTATTATTATTATTTCTATGAAGTTTAATAAATTTTATTTGAAAAATATTAAAATTTCATTAATTATTTGATTAACCCTAAAGGTTATAAATAGATTTAAACTTACTTCCATAAAATGTAAATGAATTATTCCTCAAACAAATATTCCATTACAACAAATACTTTCAATAAATTTCTTACACAATATTTTTATACCTAATAGACTCTCATCACATAAAACCTAATAAGAGGAGTTTAATAATTTGAAATTATGATCAAAATTAATCTCATAAGACCTTAATGGTATTCATAACTATTAATCTAATAAATATACATGTGCTTCTAAAAGTTAACATGACCCTTAGATGTTTCATGATTCTTATAACCAAAATAAGATTATTAAAAATAATTATACTATTTTATTATTCTATCCATATAAACAAATACTTCGTCTTCCTTATTTAACCATATGTCCTTCCTTGGTCAAGGTATTATCTATAATGTCATTTATAGGATTTCTAAATCATGAAACATTGTCTTTAATCTAATACACCTTCAATTTAAAAAAGTTCATTCATTTTCATCATCTATTCAAGTCTTTCATAAAGAGTTTTTAAGAAAATGTGAATTATCCTAAGCATATCCACCTGGGAGTTTCAAACATGGTGCACATTTAGGACTATTATTATGTACAAAGTAATGATCAAATCATTCTCAATGCACCCTTTTCAGATTAATTACCCCTAGGTACATCTATACCAGAAACACATCCACTTGTAGTATCCACACAGGGATGGATTTCCAAGGAAACCCACATAATCTCTGTCTTTCCAAAACATTAGAATGTTCTTAAATAATTATCCTAAAATTTTATCATAGGGTTATATTCACTAACCTATGTTTTCCTAAATATTATTCCCAATGTAATATTAAACATACTTTGATACCAATTATAGTAAATCCAACCCCAGAAGCCCAAAGTTGGTGCCTGCTTTATTACATTGGCATTAGATATAAGGGATCTCATCCTGAAGGACCAAATAGTTGAATAGTATTGGAACACTAGATACATACTTGAGCCTTGAATTACATCGTCATACAAAAAGTTAAAACATAATTTCTTTCAAAAATAACATTTCTCCCTCTATAATATCCTTTCATATGAAATATAGTACTCTTCAAGGAATCCTGGGGAAAGGAACCAAAATATGGGTGAGCTCAAATTCTTTTTAAGGGTTAAGTACAACAGAAGTTATCATGAATTAATAAGAATAATCAATATGTAAATTCAAATAACTGAACACACATAACATTTAAATAACTTTAATATCGATGTAATATAAGGAAGAATCAATATGTTAAAGTGAATAACTAATAACACATGCCATTTAGTCAATAAGCTGGGAATAAAATGAATCAACAGATAAAATCATGGTGAAAATCTCTTAGAAAATAATAACTAAAATTTTAATGAATAAAATAAATAATTATTAGAAGTCATTTTAACTATACACATGATTCCATTATCTTCAACACTGTTCATAAGATGGTTTAGACTATGCAATTGGCATGTCCTTTCATATGAAAGTTCAACACATACCTGTTACAAATGCAATGGTTTTGTCCAACTAATTTTCTCTCATGGGACTACTGATTCAACAAGGGGATTACATTAACTAGTCCCAAACCCATGTCATATCAGTCCAAATCATTCCTTATATATTGAATAATCAATCAAATTCGTTAAAAATGTTCCTTATCAAATACTTGTATTGAGTAATGGATACTAATTTTGATATATCCCATCTAGGATCAATGTATCACTAAGAGGGGTTGGGTTGAATTAGTGATATATTTTTCGTTTATGTTTCCTTTATTTTGAAACAACATTCTCCTCATGTTAAATAGTTATTAACTTTTATGAAAATAAAAAACACACACATCTACATGAATATAATTATTTAAATGTTTCACTACTCAACAAGAGTAGCTACATCCTTGGAATGGTTTGGAAACAATCCAATACCATACAATCCACTAGATAACATTCTTTTTTGTGGATACAACAAGTATGATATTCCATTACACTTGTATAGTTCTATATTTAGTACAATATTGAATGTGATTCGTGGAGCACGGAATGGTGTAATACAATTTTATGTAATAAGTTATGAAAACTTCAACAGTTGATTAAAAAAAATACTATTTTTCCTTTTCAAATTTCAAAAATAAGTTCTTCAAAAAAAATCATCACTTCTACACCCATTATAAGGTAATAAATTCTTTGAACATCATAATGAAACTCAGTTATATTACTTAGTCTGATTCTCCTGTATTATCGTTTAGTCCAGAAATATAACTATACCAAAAAATCGTTGAAACAATTCAAAACTCCTTTTGTCTTGGTCTTAAAATCCTAGTCTAATTTTTTGTTCAGATCCATAAACCACTTAATATAATCTTACCTCTTATTATTCAATATGGTAATCTTTTATAAGAAATATGGATCTAGAAACTCCTTCTCTATAAAATCATTTAGCGCTCTTCCTTCTCTCATCACCATTGGGCAGTACATGCATCATAATGTACAGTTTACTCCTCCTATTTATAGTTGTGTCAAAAGTGGATTATACGTGAATCTGAAAAGGTTTTACCACTATTTTTTTTGAAAACTTGAATTACCTTACATATCATATATATTTTACTTCTTCATCACTTCTTAACTCTTCTTGATTATTATCTAACCTTATTGAAACTTCTCACAACATCATCTCACTTTATACCTTCTAACCATTATTTAGTCTAATTATTATTTCTATTATTATTTTTTAATTATGATTAAGACATATTTAAAATAATATATTCTTCATTGCATTGAATTGCTTTGAACCAATTTATTTTCTTAAAAAAATTAAATAATTCTTCCATAAACATATTTTAAACTTATAAATATATCATCACTACTCAACATCTCTTCAACATCAGCTTCAAACATCGATACCCCTTTCAAAACACCACCTTCAATACCCCCTTAAAAAACTATTTTGAAAAACTCTTTAATCATATATACTTATAATATGCTCCTCATACCGATGATCCTACTTCTGATTATGTCCATCTTCCATTTATATTTTTTGTTGTTAGCCTGTGCCTGATTAATCAGTCTCTATGTCACTCTAATGAATCAGTGTAACTTCCAGTATAATGACTCGTGACCCAATTGAAAACATATCAGAGTTCTTATTTAGTTCTTAACCCAATGGATATAGAACAAAAACAATTCAAGATGATGAAAATAGTTGACTAAATTGTTGATCATTCTCTCGTTTCATTCACAAATTAGTCCCAATAGTTTTCATATTCATTGTTCCAAATATCACTTAATTAAAAAATTTTGCATCTGATTTTATTTTTCAACCCCCACAATGTCTAATGATTGGTGTCACAGCATGTCCAATCAATTGGTGTTAGAAGAAACTTTTTTACAATTATTATTATGGCTCACACAAACTTCTAGTATTCACCAACTTATTTGTTTGGTGATTTATATCTTTTATTTTCTTGGTGTGACCAAAACCCAGAATCATCATCTTCTCATATTCCAAACAGAACATCATATACTTAAAACAATTGTGTGTCAGGTGATCTCACACTGATGAACTAAGACTATAATGGTTTGTCTTCACAAACTTTTTCTTCCAAAAACTAAAACTTTTATCAGGACATTCTAATTACATTGAAAAATTTTAAGATCATTTTTAGCATCATCTGGGATATAATGGAATATATTATGACTTCACATACTTTAAGAAACTTTTTTCTTTCTAACCAATATTTAATACGATTGGTTGCACTTATTCTCCCCCTTTTCCTTCATAAGGCTTGCATCATAGGATTTCAGATAATCTATGATATTTGAGAACTTACCAAATAGAGAAGAATTATCATATTTCAATTGGAGCCATTCAAACATTTATTCCCTTTCTCATTATGATAAAACCATCATTCTATATCCTATATTATTCTAATGAACCTTTTCCTCCATAAAAATTCTTTCGAATTTAATGGAATTTATTAATATTTTTTCATCTAGTAATAATATTATGATTATGATTCTGATCATAAAAACATTTGTAATGTGAAGTGATTTCATTTCCTTTGACAACAAAATACAAAACTTTTAGTATAAAAGCTTTTTTATTCTTCCAAAAACAAACTTATAACCAGCTTAGTCCCAAAATATTTATCAATATTTCCCGAGTTGATCAAATAAATTTCAAATTAAACATCATATATAAAAATGGTATACAGTTTTAAGAAATAATAATATCCATTACACAAGAATATGGATATTTAAAAGAAATATAACATCCAAAGAAAATGATAATAATAAAGTGATTGTTTTAAAATAAAGTTAACAATCACAAAATAAAGTAAGATAGCACAATAACTTTTACCACATAGTAATTTTCAAGTCAAATATATTAGGATGTGATCATTCAAATCGAATTAGAGCATAAAATTAAGTCTCAATTGGTGAATAATAACAAATAAATCTCAATGGAATGTAAATTGAGACAAAATACTTTACCTCACAAGTCTTTTTGGGTGAACATGCCTTAACACCCTTTATAGTTGTTTTAAAAATTTTATTAACTTATACCAAAACAATATTAATATTTTTAATATCATATATAATCATTTTATAACATCTTATCACCCATTCATTAATAATAATTCATTATTTTTATTATTTTGAGTTTTAATTTGTTTGTTTTATTATGTGTTTTTTTCATTAAATATCTGGTTCTTTCTTATTTTATAGAGTTTCATCATCTCCAAAATAATAAATCATCTTATTATTTCCTTATTTATAATTATATATCATCCATTTGGTGTGGTGATGAAAATAGAGTTAATATTACCTAAAGTAGATCCAAAATTTGATAATTAAATGTGGAAAGGATGACATAGTCTATCCACACATCCACCACACATTGAAACACATGTATTAAACATTTGTTCCTTAGCATCTAAAATTTCTTATTTTTACAATTTCGGTTCTTCATTAGGGTAAAAAGTATTCTTGACCTGGGTAATTTATATGTTAATCCAAAAATAAAATAACCCTTATCAGATAATTTAGACCCACTTAATATAAATATATTGTATACCTTAAAAAATATAATTCCAATGTGAGTTTAAAATTAATTTTAATACAAGCACATGCAACGTGAAAAAACATTACTTTAACCCTAATAATGCTAACAAATGTTTTACTATTTAGTGGTCAATATGTTCATTATAAAAGATCATTTGGTCCATTAATAGACTATATTTGATATTTATTAACATTTAATAATTACTTGGAATAATATAAGATTTTTTTTAAATTTTAAATAATTCTATAAAATATCATTTATTATAAAATAACATTATTGTTAATTTTTACATTATTTAATTAATTTGAATTTAATAATATGGAGAAAATGATGGAATTTAAATATATTAAGATCAATCCTATGAAACATTTTTTATTCATCTAAAAAAATAATTGAGCATAAAAATTAATTCAATTTACTTCAATTTTATTATTCTTATTATTATTTAATTCATTTAATTTTTAATTAAATATTTTTTTACTTTTGCATTTATTAAGAATTTAATGTAACAAATTAATTTATAAAAATAAAAGAAAAATTATTATGATGAAAAAATTTCATTAATATTTCAAAATAATATATATATATATATATATAAAAACGAACCAATGTTTTCCCTATCTCAATGCATTATAGATATTAAATGGAAGAAAGGTATATTTTTGTTTTATTCATTAATTAACTTATTATATGGGTTATATTAACTGTAATGTCCTAAGTAATTTCCATATTTTAGATACATTGATGGAAATAGTCAAAGTAAACTCATTCAATAATATTCAGATAATATTTTAGGTCATTTTAACTCTTCTTATCCAATTTTAACTCCATGGTAAATTCATTTTTAAGTTAACTGTGGTAATAAATTTTTATTCCATTCAATATTCATTTTGGTAAAAAATTAACTTTACCTTATTATAAATTTTAAATTATTCTAATTCCAGATTTGGAATCCATTTTTACAAATTCAACTCATAGGTGTGAAAAATTAATTAATTTAAAATTAACCCCACAAATGTGATGAGAATGCGGGTTTTTAATGTTAAATGTGCCAATGTTTACAACGTTTTTATATCTAAATTCAATATAAAAATGATTTAAATGACCCAAATTTGATTAATTAATATAATAGTTAACTAATTTAACTTTAAAAAAATTTAAAATAATGTTTAACAATATCAATTATTTAAACAAAATGGTGGTTTTATATTAAAATTCAGTACTTTTCACTATTCATTAAATAAGAAATATTTTAGAAAGATACCAAAAAACAACCCTAAGATAATTTTGGTATTCTGAATTAAAAAAAAGGATGATTAGTTTTTCAAATAAATTTTATAAAATTATTGAAAAAATTAGTTTTAAATTATATTTTTCAATTGTGATTAAAATGAATTTTTGATAAATTCATTCTAAAAAAATATTTTAAATGATAATTATTATTATTTACAATCAATAGATAATCAATAAATGTGTGTCAATTCGTTATTTAGTTAATACTATTCATACCCTCCATTACAACAACTTCTTAATAACTATAATATTAAATAATAAGATTAGTAATATATTGTTGTTTGGTAAATTGTGATCTTACATGTAATAGAAGTTATTGTAGAAACTTAATGTTGCATATAACTCAAGCTAAAACCTGTGTTTCTTGAAATACAACATATAAAATAGATTTAATTTATTTTTAAAAGTAAATATATCGTAAATCATTGGGATGTTATATTCCCTTCTATGGTTGGTGTTGTGTGTCATACAAACTATCGAATATGATGTACACTTTTTAAAATTTGGGGGTGTTACATTCTCCCCAAATTAAATAAATTGTATCCTCTAAATTTAGACATGATTTCAGTAATTAAGGGTTTGATATTTAAAAATAACTTTATTGAAATACCACATCATTTTAAGGGTTGGTAAAACATCTTCTTAATAAGAGAGAATGAGAAGTACTAAGTTCATATGGAATTACACATATCTTGGTTTCTATATAAGAGAACATCGATGGAAATTGAATTTATAGACATTTAAGAAAATCATAAATAATTATAGTTAGTGATTGAGTTCATTGATCACATGAAATTTAATGATCAATGGAAAGTTAAAGGCTTCATAACCATAAATTTTTTATGATTAGAAATTCCATCTGATTCATCAGATATAGAAATAATAGGGTATCATTTTTTATTTCAAAATCATTTTCTTAATGTTGAGAAATTATTTTATTGTATAAGAATATAAGTAAATATATTTACTTGATACGTTTTTATTTCATAAACACAATTTTATCCTTTTCTTGTGATTCGGTCAATTTACAATTTATCCCTTTACTACAATAAAAGAATACCTAATGTGATTTTGTATACATGAAGCACTAAAATAAACTTTTAATGGATCATATGTTCCATAAAACAAGTCTTTAAATCTGTATTTTACTATTTTCAAAAACTGATAAGGTTATAAAAAGTTATATAATATAATAAAATTATCCCTAATCCTCAAAATAAACACTATTGGTTCATCATTAATATTTGTTATTTTTTCCCTCAAATTCTAATAAATCTTATTTGAATAATATTACAATGTCACTAAATATCAAATTAACCCTCAAGGTTTTCAACACCTATAAACTCATGTCTATAAAATGTAATGACATTAATCCATAAATAAATTTTCCACTAAAACATATAGATGCAATAAATTTCTCACAAAATGTCCTTAATCTTGGTATAATCCCATCACATAAAACCTAAAAAGAGGTATTTAATACTTTGTACTTTTGATTTAATATAATCTCATAAACCTGTGATGGTATTCATAACTCTTAATCTAATGAAGAAACAATCTCTTCTAAAATTTAACACATTCCATAGGTGTTTTTTGATTTTTATAACCAAAATACAATCTATAAAAATACTTATACTATTTAATTCTTCAATCCCAATATACAAATACTTTATCTGTTTTATTTCAACATAGGTCCTTACATGGTCTAGGTTTTAACAAAAATGTAATTTATAGGATGTCCAAATCATAATAACTTATCTTCAATCTAAGAAACTTTTAGTTTCACTATGGCCATTCATTTTTATTATTTTCTCATGTCCATAAAAAAGGTTCATAATGAAAATCATAATTATACTAATAATATTCCTCAAGAGTGTCAAACCAGGTGTATAGTAAGGCCCATTATTGTGTATTGAGTAACACTCAATTCAAGAGATATTCTTCCTTTTCATAGTAATTACTCCTTGGTACACTTGTTCAAGACTCACATCTACTTGTAGTATCTTGATAGGGATGAATTTCTAGGAAAAACTATTTAATATCTATATTACCAAAAATTTTGGATGTTCTTCTATAATTATCCTTAAATTATATCATAGTGTTATGTTTCCAAATCTATTTTTTCTTAAATATAGTTCCCAAGGTAATACAAAACTTTCTCTGATACCAACTGTAGTGACCCCGACATGAGATGCCTAGATTGGAAGCTTTCTTTATTATATGAGCATAAGATATAAGGAATTTCATCCCAAAAGATAGAATAGTTTAATTTTCTTGGTAAACTAGAAACATACATGATTATTTAATTATAATTGACTACAAAACTAATAAAATTATTTTTTCTATAATCACATTATTCCATTTATCATATCCTATCTTATCAAACATTGTATAATTCCTGCAATCCTAGGGATAGGAAATAATATAAGGGTGAGCTAAAATGATCAATAAATATTGAGTACAGTTGATGCTATCAAAAATCAATAACAATAATAAATATATAAGGTAAATAACTGAAAACACATACTATTTAAATAACATGACTGTTATGGTTAGTTAAGGATGAATAAATATGGAAAAACAAATAACTGATACCACACTCTATTTAATCAATTAGCTAAGAATGAAATGCATCTATATACAATATCATAGTTAAAATATCCTAGATAAAAATAAAATTAATGATGGAAATTCTTAATTATTGGACATCATGTCTCCCAGGAACATTATACCTTTATCTTCAATACCTTTCACAAGATAGTTTATAAAATACTATTTTCAATACATTTCAGGATATATTTAATGAATAATTGTTTGAAACACATTGGGTTTTTTAATTGATTTTGTCTCACAAGACTATAGATGCATTGAGGGGTTACATTAACCAGTCCCCAGACCATGTCATACAATTTAAAGTCATTACTTATATATAAAATAAATAATTTAATTCATAAATAATATACCATATTAAATATCTATATTGAGTAAAGGATAAAAATTTATCAATATTTCCCCAGTTTATCAAATAACATTAAAATTAAACACCATATGTAAAAACGGTATATGATTTAGGTAATAATCATATCCATTTCACAATAATATGGATAATAAAGATAATTTTAATGTACAATGAAAACATATTATAATAAAGTGATTATTTAATGAAAAAGTTAACAATCACATAAGAAAGTGAGATTTCACAATAACTTTTACCACATAGTAATTTTCATGTAAAACACCTTAGATGAGATAATTCAAAATGGAACACAAAATACCATGAAGAATTATGTATTCATGAAATTACTTATCAAAATGGTAGTATATATACCACATAAAATTGAATTTGTGCATAATAAAAAATAAGTCTCAATAGAATGTAAATTGAGACAAAATTTATTACCTCACTTGTCTTTTTGGGTGAACATGATTTAAACTCATTTATAGTGGATTTAAACATGTTATTAAGTTATAACATATAAATATTGATATTTATAATATCAAATATGATCCTTTCATATTATCTTATCACTCATTCGTTAATAATTATTCATTATTTTCATTATTTCGAGTGTTAATTACCTTGTTTTTTTATGAATGTTATTCATTAAATATCAGGTCATTAGACATATTATAGAATCTTATCATCTATAGAATAATAATACTCATAAAATAATTATCTTATTACTTATTTAATTACTCTTATATATCATCCATTTAGTGTTGTGATGAAAATGGAGTCACGTCACTTTGGGAATATGGTAGTCCACATGTACACAAACGATGTTATCACCTTAAATGACGGAAATGGAGAGAAAATTGATATTTATATATATATATATTACCTTTATATAATTATAAATAAGTCATTAATATCATAATTATTTCATATATATCACATAAAATCATTAACTTTATCTTTATCACCTTCCATGTTAAGCGTTAGTGAAGGATGAATCGCATTGCTTTGTGTGTCGGTATCATATCTCCTACAGAGTTGAATGTGAAAGGATATATAATATATAGTTATTAATAGGTATTATTATGTAATAAATATAATATATATAATTTATATCCATTATAATACACAACCTTGAGATGTGTTAATAGAAAAATGTACGACATCTCTTCGTGAGGCTATAGTCTTCTGTACACACAAATGATGATTTAGTAACCCATTTTATTGAAGTTTTTGGATTTATAAGTTGTACCCATAAAATAACAACATATAATTTTATGTAATATATTAATTTTAAAATATAACATTTTTTTGAAAATAATCTAAGGATTCAGAGAAGGAAATAAATTCAAGACGCTCATTGAAGAACATTCCCTCTTCTTCGGGTATCCTCCTTAGGTTTTCACTAAATCCATAAAAATATGGATTTCATCACAAAATAAGGATTATAGGATAAGGGGATTGAATTTGGGAAGTTCTTTGGGTAGTTATTTGGTGAACCAAATGTATTTAATGGTGTGACTAAGTGATGGAAGTGAGTGCCCTTTTATAGTTGAGGAGGAGTACCATTCTTGTAAATACTCAAAAGTATTCATTATTGGGAGGTAAATATTACCTAAAGTGGATCTAAAATTTATAATTAATTTTGGGGATGGATTATATGGTTGATAAAAACCAATAATACATAATTAAACACATGTTTTAAGAAATTTTTTCTTTATCTTCTATGTTTTCTTATTTTTACCATTTGGGTTTTTCACTACGATAACTAGTATTTTTAACCTAGTAATTTATACATTAATCCTAAAATAAAATGATAATTATTATATAATTTATAACCAATTATTGTAAATATAATACATAATTTAAAAAATATAAATCCAATGTGTGTTTTATACTAATTTTACAGCAAACACATGTAATGTGCAAATATAATACTTTAACTCTAATCGCGCTAATGAATTTTTTACTATTTACGGGTCAATATGTTAATTATAAAAATTTAATTGTTAAATTAATGGAAGATATTTGATATTCATTAATATTTAAAAGTTACTTGGAAGAATACAAATATCATTTGTTATAAAATAACCTTAATATCAATTTTGACATTGTTTATTTAATTTGAATTAAAAAATATCAAGACAATGATGGAATAAACAATATTAATTTCACAACTTTTAAAAATGATAAATTAATATAAAAAATAATTTAACATAATAATTTATTCAATTTACTTCACCTTTATTATCTTTAGTATTTTATATTTTATCTAATAGATAACTAAATAATTATTGTGTTGTGATTTCTTTAGCATTTAATGTAACTAATTCATGTCTAAAAATTAAATATAAATTATTATAACAAAAAATAATCATTTAAAATTTAAAATAATATGTATAAACAAACTATTATTAATTTTTCCCAATCCCATATCATTTTAGATGTTAAAATAAATAAATATATCTTTTTTATTTTTTAATTACTTAACTTATTATAGGGGTGACATTCACATTTAAGTGAATATTAATTGATATATTTCAATGAACTTGATGACCCAAGTTAAAATTAACTCATTAAATTAAATTTATATAATATTTTAGGTCATTTTCACTCTTATCATTCTAGTTTAAACCCATGGTAAATCCATTTTTACCATAACTGTGTAAAATTACTTTTACAACATTCATTATTTGTTTTGGACAAAACTTAAGTAAAACTTATTAAAAAATATAAAATATTCTACATAAAAATATGGAATAAATTTTTCAAAATTAAATCCATATAAATTTAATATTTTAATTTAAAAATAATCCCACATACACTACTATAAAGTATATTTTTTAAGTAAAATTGTGCAAAATTTTAAAATGTTTTTATTACTAAATTCAATATCAAAATGATTTGAATAAACTAAATTAAATTAATTTTTATAAACTAAATTAAATTAATTTGTATAAAATTTAACTAATTTCACTTTAAAACTAATTAAAAATATATTTTATCATTATAAATTATTTAAACAAAAAGGCAGTTTTGAATTAAAATTTAGTATTTTTCAATATTCATCAAAAAATGAAATATTTCCAAATAATCTCAAAAAATATTCCTAAGATAATTTTATATTATGATTCAAAAAATGAATATTATTTTTTCAAATATATTTTCTAAAAGTGGTAAAAATTAATTGCAAATTATTTACACAAAACGTGAATAAACCACCTTTTAGGAAAATGCATATTTTTTAAATGTTTTTGTTTTTCTTTTAAATGATTCTTATTATCATTTATAATCAATAGTTGATGAATATTTTTTTAAACTGTATATTTTAATAAGTTATTTATTGATATCAATACTATTAAATCTAATGGATAGTCAATAACTATCATAATAAATAATAATAATAATTATTATTGTTATTATAATATAGTTGTTTGGTAAAACATGGTTTTATGAGTAATGCATTTTATCGAAGAAACATGTTGTTGTGTGTAAGTAAAGAAAAAAAATTGATGTTCATTTTGTTGAAAGATATTAAATATATCTAATTAATTTAAAATAGTAAATATATCATAATGTCTTGGGGTGTTATATTCCCTTCTATTCTTAATGTTGTGTATCCTACACGCTATTAAATATTATGTTTATATTTTAACATTTCAGGGTTTTACACTAGCTACATTTTCAATTAAACTCTAGATTTCAGCACTTAGAACACTTGAAACATGATCTTCATGGTCCACACATCACGTATAAACTCCACCCAAGCAACATCATGCACACTATATGTATGCCTCAGTAAGAACTATGCATCTACCCTCTTGAAATTCTTATATTCTCTCTATGTGGGTGTTATGCTCCCTCTTGACACCTTGTTCTTTCCATTTAGACTACCTCCCATGTGGTTGACCCTGGGGTCCCATATATGTGGTTTAGGTGGACCCCAGTTAGATTATGGTGTAAACTCTCATAATAAGTGTTAGCCAAATCTTCAACATATGTTCCAAACCAACATATTCATCAATTCTCATTATCAATTATACTTCATGTAAAATATTATTTATCTTGGTATTTAAATTTATCCTCTTATTTTAATTTTTTAATATAAATTCAAAATATAAAATGACTAAAAAAAATTTACACATATAATTACATGATATTTGACATAAATATCCATTAATAAAAAATAAGGATAAAAAATGCCTTGTGTCTTTGGAAGACTAGGTATGTAAGACATCCACTTAAAAGAAAAGAGTCTTTATTTTAATCTCCATAATGGGATCCTAAATCCCTTTGATCTCCTAAAACTAAATGGGATAACCTTGGGAATATATAGACAAAATAGGTCATCTAAAAGTCCCAGTAAGGGAATAAAGATGTTAATGAAACAAAATGCGCTGGTCTAGGGTATAACAAGACATCATAAAAGAGATGTTTCATCAATAATCACATGGGAGAATAGCATAAATAACATGGTACCATAAGGTAATGTAAACATATGAAATTTGGTAGAAACACATAACACGACACAAGAATAAGTCAAGGATAACTGCCAAGACAACATCACATGGTGGACAGAGTCCCATGGTGGATTAGGTTTACTCCCAAATCCCATACATAACATATCAGAATATAAAATATATACCCAATGCATTATATAACTATATAGGTTCACTCACCATAACATTTTCATGATTATGTGTTCCACAAATGGAAATCAATCATAAGGAATAATCATAAGAATCACCCATTGAAAGAAATTGGTTGCATAATATTGCCTCATATCATTATAAAAGGAAACATCATAATGAATGCATTTGAGAAATTAATATAAGGCTTGTATTAATCCATAAAATTAAGGGATAATAAGATAGGTATATATTTGAGAAACACACACACACACACACACATATATATATATATATATATAATGTATACGTATTCCATAACATTAAAGAGAGAGAGATAACAAGAGATAACGAGAGATAAGTCATAACCTAGAGAAAAGGGTGGTTCAGAGTGATCCCTTACACCCATAAGTAAAACATTTCCAAATATCAAAATATATCTTCCATTTAAAACAATTTTTGAAAATACATAGAAAAAAGGGAATGGGTTTTTATTGTATTTAAGAAATCGTTTAAGTTTATAGTGGAATCCAAACATCAAGTAATGCTTATAGTGTAGGGAAAATATATTGATTTCTTATACAATAAAATAGAATATTCATTTTTTTTCTTTTGAAAAAAAAATCATAAGCTTCCATATATAATATGTTAAAATTTTCCTTTTCAAAACATTTTATAAAAGGTCAAAATCAACATAAAATGTCCTTTATAATCCATTTATGTTTATATAAATACATTAATAAATAATATAAATAATATTGACTATGAATATAAATATTTATAAAATAAATCATTAAAAATATTAAAAATGGTTTTTTTAAGTAATGTCTCTTATATAAAATCTTCAAAGGATTCCGTTTTTTAAATAATGTAAAGTAGATCAAATATGGTCATGAATGACCTTTAGCATCCGTTGAATCATAAATAAAAATTTTCATGAAACATTTAGATAGACATATACATAGAAGAAAAAGAGATATAATTGAAACTTTAAAATATATTTTTTTAAAATAAATTCCATTATAATATTATTTTTAACCATATTTACCTGATATATTATTACTATTGTGATAATTATTTACTATAGTTACTTTTTATAATGAATAAAAAAGAGTTCTATTTTCAAAATTTGGACCTCTATATTCTAAATATATAATCAATTTTTCAAGATTCAATTTTTAGAAGTGGAATAATTTAATTTAAATTAGACACATGAGATGCGATGAAAAATGATTTTTCAGAGAAATGCTTAAGTCAAAAAATAACTTATACCAAAATCTAGTATAAGTATGATTTAAATATATTTAATTCAATTAAATATAACTAATGATAAAATATATTTCTTTTATATCAAAATCAAAGAAAAATGGTAATTTTAAATTACTTGATTTATTAAAAATGGTAGTTTTACAAAAAGCAGTATTTTTCACTATTCACTAAAAAATCATTCTTTTTAGAAAAATCCAAAAATTTCACACTATAATAATTTTGATATGATGATTCAAAAAATGATATAATTCTTATAAATTACTATTTCTAAAATATCAAGAAATTAATTATAATATTCACTAATGAAAAACAAATATAATAACTTTTGAAGAAAACATATATTTTAAAAATAAAATGTCTTTACAAAAAATAGAGTGATTATTCAATAAGTGATAAATGTTGATAAAGACCATTATATATATTATATAAATAATTTAATCATATTTGTTCCCACCAATATAATGGAAAGTTTATAATGGTCATATTTAAATGATAATATTTTATTATTTATTTAGGCTTGGTTTTTTGTATCCTATACACTATCGAAAATACCTTTCTTTCTAAAAAAATAAGTGTGTTACATTAACCCCCCTTAAGAAATTTCAAACTTGAAATTTAGAATTACATACTTTGTTTAAAATGGGTGAGGGCACTTTTTCTTTAAGTATTCCTCCCATTCCACTCTTGGTATTTATTGTTCTTCCAAAGTACTTTGACTAGGTGAGTTTTCTTATTATATGTAACATTATATCTATGGTCCTAGATATTCACTAGATGCTCCTAATAAGAGATATCATTTTCCAACTATACCACCTCTAAATTTAGTACATTTGATGGATCATTTATGTACTTCCTCAAAATGGATAAATGGAATATGTTGTTTACTTGGGAAATGTTTGGTTGGAGGACTGGTTAATAAGTTATAGCTCTGATGCAATCGAGAATCTAAAAGGGGACAATGTACTTAGGTCATAGCTTTCCGTTATTCTCAAATATAATGAATCACTTCCAGGTATATATGTATAGAAACACTTTATCCCTAACATCAAACACCAAGCCTCATTAAAGAAAATCAGTACTGGTCTTTTTTTGACTCTGAGAATCCCAGATGTGTTGTTGAATGGTCTTGACCATTTCTACCATTTCAAGTCTCAACAACTTCTGTTCTCCAACTTCATCCCAACACATATGTGTTATAAATCTCTTCTTATATTGGGATTCATAAGAAACCATTTATATTATTTATTGAAAGATATTATTTTATGATAACTTGACTAGAGGAATATATTTATCCTATCCACCTTTAAATTCCATCGAGCATACTCTTGAAATTTCTTCCAATGTCTGGATTTTATACTTATATTGGCTATCATTTTGGGGGTTATTAGTCATTGTAAGGTTTAAATCATTTTTTATATTATGTTGGGGACTCTCCCATAATTTAGAGTTAATTCTAGGTTCTTTGGTTATATATAATTCATAGTGGTTTTGTATGAAGCCTCACCACCTCTCAAATGTATATTCTTGCAAGTTTATCAGGTGAGAATCCTCTAGAATTGAAATTAATTAAACAGACTTTGTAAGATGATCCACCACAACCTATATGAAATTATTTCTTCTTGATTTATTTAAAAGACCAGTGAAAATATCCATATTGATGTTTTCCCATTTCCTTATATGTATGGTTAATGGTTGCATAATCCCTTATATTTTTTCCTTTCAACCTTTAATTTCTGACATATGTGACACTTTGATGTATATTTCATGATATTATTCTTCATATTTTCCTATAAAAAGTTCTCTAATAGATCTCAATGCATCTTCTTGGTCCTTGGGTGGATGGAGAAGGTTGAGTTATGTGCCTTATTAAATAACTCTTTCTTTGTCTTGAGATTTTATGGTTCACATAGTCATGTTCCAATTATTATAACTCCTTCATCAATTTTTAACTCCAAGGATTTCCTTTTTATTATAGATTATACCTTCTTTTGGATTTCAACATCATCTCTTTGATCGTCTTTTATATTCTCTAAAATAGAGTATTGAATAATCATTTGAGATATAAATAATGATAATCCTTCATTTATGATTCCCATTTCCATCCTTTTCAAGTCTACGAATGTTGAATACTTCTTAACTTTCATTATGGATAAAGTTTTCATATCCTTTCCACTCAAAGAATATTCCACTATGTTTTATCTTCTTGGATGGAAATAGATTGAGCAATCATAGTCCCTAGTAAAATAGAACCATATCTATTGGAGCATATTAAGTTCTTTCTATTTGAATATTTATTTGAGGATCTTATGATCCATATATATTTCAAAATTCTCTAAATAGAGATAATGTTACCAAATTATCAATGAAAATATCTCTACAATCAACTCCATATCATGTGTTGGATAGTTATACTCATGAAATTTCAACTTCCTTGAGGCTTGGTATTTCCCTTTTTTATTTTTTTGTAAACACACCAAAACCTTCTTTGAAGCACCACTATATACCATGAAAAGGTCCCCTCTTAAGGGTAGTGTGTGGATAGGTGTACTGATAAGCCTCTTTTTCAACTCCTTAAATCTCTCTTTTGATTCACTACTATAAAAAAGTGTTTGTTTGGACCAATAGGGGCCTATATACCCTAAGAGGGGGGGTGAATCAGGGTATGGATATTCTTTTTCAAATTTCTTCCTACCCCACTGGATCTTGACCTATTTATTACAAGGGTCACTTTTTTTCCTCTTGTGTGTAAACTATGATCACTTCATTACTTATTTATCTAATGATGATGCTTTGAATTCAATGTAGGGAAGGAAACAGGCAGACACAAATATTTTTACTTGGTTCACTCTCACTGGGCTACGTCCAAGGAGCATATGCCGACAAGTTGTTGGTCGTACCAAATTCCACTATTCTTCACTAGATGTGGATACAATGTTCGGGCTAGATCACTTCTATGCCCAGGCTCACTGCCTTTACAAAGTTTAGGGTCAGATCACTGCTCTCCCAAGGATCACTCCCTGTATCTCTCTCTCTGGATCACTGCCACTGGAGAGGATCACCTTCTTCCTATTACTAAGCTCACTACTCTAGAAGGGAATCCACTCACAGTTTATAGACCTATAGGTCTCTTCATTTGCATGAAATAATGCATCTTCAACTGTTGATAGATGATCTGTTGAAGTCAAACTTTCATCCACTGATGAATACCACTTTGCCTCTGACCACTGGGCAACTACCTTTGGAAAGTACCTTCGCAAAGCACCCTACTTCGCAAGGCATCCAATTTCGAGAATCTTAAACAAGCCTTCACAAAGCTCCTGCCTTTTTGCTAAGCACTCTCGTGAAGCACTCCCGCGAAGCTCAAGCCGTGGCAGAGCAACTTCCCTCACGAAGATCACTGAGCCGACGTGGAGCTCACAACTTTCACGGAGCTACAATAGCTGCCACGAAGCTCATCTTTTGCGAAGCACACTGGATCCGCAAACCACCTTCTCAATAGGAGAGAAAAATATTTTCTCTAAAAATTCTCTCTACTTCTCTCGATGGGGTCGGCCTCTATTTATAGGCGATTCCACCGACCCTTGAACTTTCCACGCGAAGTCAACACCACATCATCTCAAATCGAGAAGCTCTGAAGTTTCCGCCGGAATTCTGTCCAAATCTTGAAGCACCTCGGCAATTTTCGGATCGCGAAGCTCTTCGTAATCACAGAGCATCACCGTCAACATTCCTTCGCGCCTTCGCCGCGAATCTCCCTCGCGAAGCCATTCATCGTCATGATTCCCTTCAACTCTGTCGTTCGCGAAGCTTTGATGTAATCGTGAAGCATCACAGCCTCCATTTTTCGGAACTTCACAAAATCCAATCCATGCATTCCATCTTCGCGAAACTCATGCCTTTTCCATATAAAAATATGATCTTCATGGAATCCTATTTTCGCGATGTTCACCAAACTTCCAAATTTTGGACCCCAAAAATTTGGCAAACCCTGGGAAACGGCGCCACCTTGTACTGCTCTTTTGTACCGCCTCCAGATCGTCCTTTCCTTTGTCATCGTTCTTTGTCAACATGGATTTTCAACAACTTCTTGGGAACTCTACAATTCTCCATGGAAAACTACTTTGTCAACAAACACAATCAACCCAAAAAAACTGCAATGTTACCTTGAGGGATTTTTGCCCAACAGTGTTACCCCATTTTGATTCATCTTGGTTAATGAGTTTTATAATCACCTGATGTTTCTCACAAATCATCATTAATTTTTATCTAGATTAATGAAACTCGGGATCTATATTACATATGTTGGTCTAAGACACTCCTAAATTGCCTTTATCTTAGAAGGGTCAACATATTTTCATTTATTGGTTATTAAATTCCCCAATAATGATATTTCAATTATATATAACTCACATTGAATATAATTTTCATATAGATTCTATTTTTACAAAGTCTTTATAACAATTTTAAAATAATTCTCAAGATCATCCTTTCATTTAGACTATATCATAATATCACCTAAAAATTATACCAAAAAAATTTCAAGGTAATTTATAAACACTCTATGAATTAAGACCATAAATATTTCTAGAGAATTAGGGAGTCTAAAAGGATCCACTCCGAACTCATAGTTTTCATACCCTATTTGAAATGAAATTTTGGGAATATATTTCTTATTCGCCCATAATTGGTGATTTCCTAACCAAAGATTCACCTTAGAGAAATATTACTCCCCATATAGTTGATCAAAAATAATTTCTATCCATGGTAGGGGTTACTTATTATTTATTTTTTATTTCTTAAGTTCATGATAACCAATATAAAGGTTCATTGACCCATCCTTATTTTCAGTTAAGAGGACTGGAACACTACACGATGAAACACTTAGGAATATAAAACCATTTTCCAGATTCTGTTATAACTATTTTTTAAAATATTCAAACTCAATAGTGGATATTCTAAAAGGAGTCTCGAATATGTGTAGACATCCAAGTATATGTTTGATTGATAACTGAACCTCTAAGTCATGATGAAGACTAGACAACTTTTTAAGAATACATCAGTATAATATCTCACAAAGGGAATGTCATCAAAAATGATTATCTCCTTTATATCAATAATTTGGGATGGTATTATTTCTCAAAAGCAATAATATCCATTATTTAGAAGAATATTCCATAAGATATTAATCATATCCCATACACTGGTACAGAATTGGAGGATGAATTGGTATGTGAAGAGTGATCTCTCTCTCTTGAAAGTTGATGTTGTATTTATATAACTACTACCAATCCATGCCCAATATATCATAAAAAACAACTAAATGGTGTAATATGGGAATTTATGGATGATTCAATCCATAAAATATGACTAATTAGAATTTATATACTTAGGATACAACAGTTCATCTATTTTCTATTCTCACATATAGCTCAACCCACATTTTTTGATGTGGTGTTTCAATAGTTATTCTAAACTTTCAAGATATAAAAGAATGCATAGAACTAGAATCAAAATTTATATTATTTATTCATGAATTAATAACTATAGTACCTATCACCACAAAATTTTTTGGGATCCACCATATCAGTAGTGATAGCAAATTCTCCTCTTTTTCCTCTAATCCTTGAAGGTTGTTGTTGTTGATTGTCTCTGATTATCCTTTGATTAGGGAATCATCTTGAATAGTGCCCATAATCTTTATAGTTGAAATATTATACCACAAGATGAGTTTTTATTTGAACCTTATTTTCCTCAACCAAATTAGTGGCCTTCATCATATCCTTTTATCATTAATTATCCTTAAGCCGCTATTTTCCACAATTGAAGGATCTTTCAGATCCCTTGAGATTGTTGCTAGGGTGATTCTTCCCACATTTTTTTTGACATTTGTGTTGTTGGGTTTTCATTCCTCCATGAGATTTATCTATTGATCCTCCTAAATAAAACTCATTTTTACACTATTTATATCCAGTCCCATGAGACTGCTGAGACTCAGTGATCTCTACCTCATTGATGAGGGAACAACAAACAATATCTTTATAAATTTCAAAGTCTCAAGTAAAAAAATATTTTTGTAGACCCTGTATTAACACACTAAATAAATGGTCCAACTTACATTTGGTGTTGATGAAAAAACTAGAGGCATAATGTGAAAGACTTATGATGTTTCCTGAATTCAACCTGAAAGACTCATCTTTCATTTTCTTCAGTATTAAGAACTCCCTCTCCATTTTAATATGTACATTTTAAGGAAAATACTCAATGAAAAATATTTTCCAGAATTATTCTCATTCTTGGGAATCAATTTCCTCTTTGGTCTTCATGTTCTTAATTAGTGTCCACCACGGATCACCTTCCCCTTCATGTGATAAATGGCCTTCTCAATATTTTACTTTTTATAATCATTGTAGGATTGAGAATATCACCTTAATGGAATTAATATATTGTTTTTCGATGAGGGGATTATAATATCTACTAAATTTTAGAGGCCTTTTTGTATAAAAGACATGATTTCAATAATGACCCTAACATGAGTTTCTTGAAGATGGTGTATACTTTTTCACATTGGTTCTAGATAAAAGTGATCACATTCAAAGGGACCAAATAGTTTAGTAAAATTGGTAAACTAAATACATACTTGAATCTCATATTAAATTTGAAAACATGAAATATAATATTTTGAAAGTAAATAATTTTGCATCCTTTAACTCATTAAAATATTATTTCTTAATATCCTAGGAAAATGAAACAAAATAATTGTGCAATCAATTCCTAAGTAAAAGTTACATAAAATGGAAGATATCATGAATAAACAAATCATAGTCAATAAATAATGTTCAATATGGAAAGGTAAATATATTATCACACATACTATTAAATTAATAACTTTACAGTCATGATTTGATAAGGCATAATGAATATTGAAAGGTAAATAAGTGAACTCATATGCCACTAATTCAATAACCTGAGCACAAAGTGCATACATGGATAATACCAATTAATAAATCTCATATATAATAGTAACTGAATTATAAATGAAGGAAATGATTATCATTATATGTCATTATCTCAGACATCATTATATTTATGCTCTCTAGGCATTTCAAAAAATTATTTTAAACTATGGGTAAAAACCAATTAATTTATAGCTTATTGGTTCTTATTAGGAGTCTGTCGATGTATATGTGGTAAATATAATTACATTTCCCACTCATAGATGCATTTCCAATGCATTACTCATATATTGAATGATCAATTCAATTTATAAACAATATTTCATATCAATAAATGTCTGTATTTAATAAAGAATACAGAATATCAATATTTCCTCATTCAATCAATTAACATTAAAAGTTAAACATCATATGTAGGAATAATATATGGTTTAATTAATAATTATGTTAATGATGAATAATATGGGTATTTAGGTGAAATTTAATGTCCAGTGATCATATGAAAGTGAATATTTCCTGGAAAAGATAACGATTACAAAAATAAATCAAGAAAGAGAATGATAATAATTTTCCTAGAAAAATTGATCATAACCCATCTAGATAAATAATAATGTAGGTATCATTAAAACATATCCCTAGTGAATTATTTGTAAAATAATGGGTTTTTTCATTGATGAATATAAATACTATAAAAATATATTTAAAAACATACTTGAGGAAAATACCCTTTCACTTTGAAAATAAATTTAAAAACAAGAAATCCCAAAAATATTAGGAAAAAAATTTCATTTAAAAGAACCCTCTAAAATTGTGAATGAATATTCAAATAAATTAGTGGTCATGACACTAGAAATATTCCATTTCGGATGTGTACATTAAAAAAGATTCATTTAACATTTATATAATAAAATTAAAAAGAAACTTGTTTGTAAAATTAAAGGATGAGTAATTTTAAAAAAATTAATAATCCAATTATGGGTAAAAATTATTGTTAATAATTATAGTAACTAATTTTCAAAAACATTTTTATAAAATAGGTATTTGGAATAAAAATGGTTTTCACCCAAAGAAAAAAATAAAGTTGGATTTCAAAAAAACATTTTATCAATAATTTTAAGTACCAAAGATATGGAAATAGTAATGTTACATGAAAAATCATTAACAACCATATGATAAGAAGATTAAATGAATTTATTAGATAATTATAAATTAATTTCCTTCAATAAAAATTCAAGCATTAACAATATTGATTAAAATGAGATTATGAAATAAACCCTTATTGCTTTGGTAACATTTGAATTATAAGCCCTGTAAAAAGAATAACATAAAATTAAAAATTAAATACCATTAATATAAATATATTCATGATTTAAAATATCAAAGAGTAAGTAGATACACCTCATATAATGGTATGAGTGTATAATATAACATATGTACATAAAAGCTATGTTTGAGATGAGAAACCCTTACATTAATCATAACATTGATGTGATAATTAATAAATGAATATATTAGGTGTTATAAAATGTAAATAAATATAAAAAAGTGAAAATAAGATAATATTAATTCATGGTATATATAATATTTTAATATCAATGTCAGATGAAGAAGTAATATTACCCAATGAAAAGAAGTTGAGTTATGAAATTCTTTTTCACTTGGTAATTTTCAAGTCAAATACCCTTGGATGAAATCATAAAAATTAAAACATAAAATATAATTAATTATGAATGAATAATTATATTACATTTAAAAAATATATTTTATACACCATATAAATGAAATTATTTGTATAACATTGCAATATTCTTCAAGGACTGGAAATTGCGACAAAATCACTTACTTTATGCTTCTTTTTGGTTGAATGTGCTTTAACCTAATATATAATGGTTTTAAGAATGTTTTTAATTTATAAAAGAACCATATTCTTATTTATAACATCATATATTATCCTTTTATAACATTTTACCACTAGTTCATTAAAAAAAATTATTATTATTGTTTTAGGTGTTAATTTCCTTATTTTCTCATGTGTGTTTTGTCATGAAAGCTCCATTTATTGTGTACAAGATATGGTTACATAATATAAATATTTATATTAATGTTATAAATATAATATATACTTATATGATGCATTTTTAAACCCATCCCTGAAATTTGGACATGGAAAATGAGACACATAGCTTCGTTGAGATAGTAGGTCGTGCATATGTATGAGCAATAATATCATTCACTTGATGGGTGAAAGGGTAAAGAATATGATGGTATATTAATTCTTTATAATTTATATAATATCATATTTATAATATATATTCTTTATTTATAAAATAATTAATATCCATGTGGTTCAGTGATGGAAAAAAATTACATTCGTTCCTAAGGTGGTAGTCTTCCATACACATGAGCGACAAATTTTTTTCCTATTTATTGGAGGATGAGATTCATAAATATTATGAAATAACCATAATAATATCTTATTATATTTTATATACTTATGTTATTATATTTTATGTGTTAATAAATAATTTAACATGGAAAATAATAATTAAAAATAGAGATCTTAGTGAATACAATTACCTTCACTTAAAATGACCTCCTTTGGATATCATATTAAAGACCCTAGGGTTGGTATTTTTGGAGTATCATCACCTCAAGAATTTGTATATGGGTTTTTAGGAGATATTTTTACAATTTTGTTTATCCAAATGGATTAAGAAGTGTGAATAAATGAGGGGAGGGAGTACCCTTTTATAATTGTGGAGGACACGCATGGAATTTTTAAAATAAAAAATCATACCAATGTTTTCTACATGAAAATGGCTCATGAATAGGTAATTATAGAATATTATATGTTATAAGTTATAAATATGTCCATCCAATAGGATATGGACAATTTTTTATGTTATTTTATCCCTTATCTTCCTCGTTTAACCCCCAGTAAGCCCATTTTTACCATAACTGTGGTAAACTATTGTTATAGTTTTCACAATTCATTATGAGGAAATATTAATATTACATTATTATATAATATAATTTTTTCTGATTCAAAATATTTAATCAATTTTTTGAATTTTAATTCATAGAATTTTTAGAATTTATTTTAAAATATAACCCACCCTTGTGTTAAAAAAAGTGTTTTAGGGGATGTATTTTTCAAGCGTAAGATAATCTTATATTAAAAATATGACTAGTAATAAAAATGAAATGGTTTTAAATTGATATATATATATATATATTATTTAAATTTAATTTAAATCATTCATAACTAAATATTATTTTAATTAATTTAAATGATGGAACTTTATAAATTTAAAAACTTTTTTTAGAAAATTTCATTTGTAAGTCTAGAAAATTTACTTATATCAAAATTGGTTATAAATATGATTCAAATGTAATTAATAATTTTAAATCTATATTAATAATAATTTTTTTACTTTGAAATAAAATTCAGATAATTATGGTACTTTTAAAATACTTAATTGTTTGAAAAAAAATGACAGTTTTACAAAAAACGTTATTTTTCACTATTCATTGAAAAAACAATCTTTTCAGAAAAATCTCAAAATTTCACCCTAATATAATTTTTATATATTGATTTCAAAAATATTATTCTTTTTATAAAATAAAATTTATAAAATTTTTATCAATTGATTATAATTACAAACATAAAATGAAAAATAAATTCATTTTTAAAGATTATGTATTTTGAAACATCATTTGACTTTACTAAAATTTAAGAGAATATTTACTAAGAATTTATCAATAATTTTTTTTATTAGAAACATTATTTATATATATATATATATTAATTTGGTTGATCCTATTCATACTCACCAATTCAATGGATATGTTATAATGGTCATATTTAATAGTATCTCAAGGTTTGTTTGGTATTGGTAATGTGTGTTGTATATACTATCAAACATAATGTTCTTCTTTTCAAGTATCTAGGGTTCATTTATTGATATATATAAAAAATATTAAATTAAATTAAATATAATTTAAAATCTGAATTCGTTACATTCTCATCCCTTTTAATAAATTATGTCTTCATAATTTGAACTTGCACATGGAAATCAAGGGTTTGAAATTTGAAAATTTCATTATTGAAAAAAAAACATCATAAAAAGGGTTAAAAAACTTCTTCTTGATAAGAGAAAAATAAAAGTATAAATTTCATCTAAAATAAAACATAACTTTGTTTCCAAGTAAGAGAACATTGGTTGTAAGTGAAGACAATTACATGGAAGAAAAGCATAAATAATTATGGAGAGTGATAGAGATCATTGGTCGCAAGAAATTGAATGATCATGAGGAATTTAACAACCAAAAAACCATAAATCTATGATGAGTGAAAGAACCGTTTGACTCGTCAAATATGAAGTTAATATGATGACATTTTTTTCATGGTCATTTTCCTAAATTCATAGAATTCTTTTATTGTCTAAGAATATAATGAAATATACTTAATTGATATATTTCTATTTCTATTGGGTCCTGAAATTTATATAAATAATATCACTGTATGTCAATTTATTTAGTGAAAGAGAAAAAACATTCCTGAAGAAGGTTGAAGAAAATTTTCAATGGAAGGATGACTGTAAATCATGAATTATTCCACAAAATACCGCTTTGCATGGAAATTCACCACTTTGTGAACCACCTGTGAATAGAAATGGTTCATGGAAAAGGGTTCATCTGGCAGAACCCACAAAAAAACAAATTCATTTTATGGGAAGGGATGGTGGTTTCCTCCCCCAAAAATGACCCATCCCTAGGGACTAAATCATTCGCTGGGTGATGTGGTACCATCATCTCACACAAATGAAACACAATCATTTGTAGGGCTAGGCAGTGAATATTGCATCTACAAAGGACCACCTACTAAAAAAATTCTTTCATGGCCTCCCATAAAAGACACTCTACATCCCACCATAGATGACCGATGGTGACAGTATCTAGACACTATGACCCTCTATAAATAAGACCCTCATGGGGGACCCAACAGAGGGGGAAGTGGATAGTTAATGGAGAGAAGGTTGATCCGAGTAAAGTTAAATCACTATAAAATATAGATCCCCTTTGATGATTCCCAACAGGTGTAATTTACCATGTAGCATTAAGGAAGAAATAATTAAACATATGGAAGAACATGAACCAAAAAACCCTCTGCAGACACAATCCCACAATATGTAAAACTGGTGGGCCCTTTTTGGATGAACAACCCACAAAGAAAAATGATATGTGGGAAAAACCCTACACAGTATAGTAAAACACTATGTGGATGAAACTCATACCCACATACCAATGTTGAACATGGGCGAAACCTAGTCCCACGCATCAACACGTTATGTGGTCTGACCCAGGGTCCACATAGCCCAATGCTATCTGGATAGTCCCGTCACTTTTGTAGCGACATGCTATGTAAAGGTACCCCATCTTATTTAAGAACCCTCTACACATAATGGGGCATAATAGGGTGTCTAAGAATCTATCTCTCATTACTAACTTCTGTCACAAAGGGGTCCATATTGGCCTCTCCAAAAACCAGCCTACTAGCATGAGGCCAAGTCAACTTTTGAAGCCAATATACAAGTGTGATAAAATAATTGGGCACACCAACATGTCCTTATGAGTTTACATACCCATGGTAAGCATAGTCAAGTGTGTAATCCCCTTATTAAGGAGAAAACTTACAAATTTTCTAATTTTACATTCCCATGGTAACCCGAGTTCTGACCATGGGGTGCTCATGTGAACCTCCATATTCCAGGGATCGGGGAGAATCATTAAATTTCCCTTTGATGAGGGAATGTATTGAACATTATTCCACTTTTCCCTAGAACTAATTATAGGGCACTCCCCCCAAGGTAATCCCATATCCTTTCTTGTGAGAGGTGGCACTCTTCCTCCTCTTTTCCTTAGCTTCAGATATAACTGGATGGATCAACTGAGGTGAATATCCTAGTTACCAAAATTAAATAGGACACTAGCACACTCAATGTACCCTCCCAATCCCATTGGGATTTATATCCATCCATCAGTTGGTGGGGAAGGTTATGTGATCATTATATCTTCTCCTTCCTCTTATTTCTCACACAAATAATGACTCACATGGGATTAGAGATTTGTGGCAATCATCACATTCACATGATCAAAAATCACAAATTGTACTTCTATATATATTTCATCCCCAACCATAAGTCAAATGGACAGTTTTACATGCGTAATCCCTGATTAAAAATAGGAATTATTTATAGTTGTAAGCCCCAACAATAATTAAATTGGTAATTATTTCTTGCATAATCCCAGATCACAAATGGGCCTTCTCTTCAGATGTAAGCCCCAACCATAAATCAATTGGGAACATCCCATGAATAATCCCCACATAAAATATGATCAATATTAATCCACTTACATTGGGCTTCCCATATGGTTTAATCCCCCTATATCAATCCAAGTGGGAATCTACCACATGTAAACCCCAACCATTCCTCTTTTAATGGGATCCATTTAATGTATACATCCTAGTGATACTGAACTATGTGGGTTTTGATTCCCAACCAAATTGGATACGTAGGTAGCCTCTTTGAACTCTACATCTAGCTCCCAAATTCACCCTAATGTTCTCTGAGTCATATTCCTGGTAGGTTCATATTAGCCCTGGGAAAATTCTTCTCTTATAGGTACCTCAGGACACCTTGGCATAATTATCACACCATCCTTGATCAAGAAACCTTTTACCCATATGTCCTTGTTGCATGATGTTAAACATCATGGTTGGGTCCTCATCACATGACCTTAAAAGGTGATATGTACAGTTAATTGACACCAAAATATGTGGGTTTTGATTCCTCTCACAAGGATACAAAATAATCCCACCATATTTGTTCAATCCCAACATCGAAACAAATTCTGTCCCCCCTAGATGATGATAAACTCTAGATTTCCTCATCACATGGATTAAAAGTAGTGTCATCTCATTAAAAAGGATTCCTGATTTATTCATAAAAGGGTAACATTGGTGGAGGAACTTAGATACATATGGATACCTACATTTATGGGGAACCTCAGATACATACAGATGATTCCAAGCCCATGTGTAATTGTGATGGATAATTACCATAGGTTAATCCATAATATACACACTTGGGAATGAACCAAGGATTAATGAACCTAACTTAAATCTATAATAGAGTCCCAAAATAGGAAATAGTTCCCACAAAAAGGGTGTGATAAGCCTAAATTCCAATCCTCTTGACCAATGTTAGTTCTTAAGTGTCACTGGGTAAGTTACCTAGTGAGCACCTTCCATTGGAAATTAGTTCCATGAATCATGGATATAGGGCCATCGAGGGTTTCCAGATCCATGAACAGAAGCTGTTGGAGACCATTCCAAAATAATGGATCCAACGTGAATGATTGTAAATCACTTAACCCACTACAACCAATTTTTTGAACATGATGTGATTTCAAGGGAAATAAAAAATGGTGAACCTGATGTGAAATAACTCCAATAACAAAATGACTCAGTTTTAATTTATCAATAAATTTTTTTCACATATTAATTCATTGGAAACAAAAATTGTGAAACTGACATGAATCTTTAACCAAGGTGGTGGTGTCACCCCACATCGGGCCCCTTTTGTATTAAATGTTAAATATGTCCATGTAGGACTATCAAATATACATGTGATCATGACTTGATACATTGATGAGGTTTTTTTTCTACATCTATCAAAAATATAACAGGTACTCTTCTAAGATTCCTTCAATCCAATGAAATATTAACATTTTTTTCAGACACAAACATTTGCAACTATATAGGTGGTTGGGTCCTCAATAAAGAAAAGGACTCCAAAACCCATCCAACATCACCAATGATGGGTTTTAGATGCACTAATCAGGGAGAACCACCAAAAAAACACTCTTCCCACCCTGGAGGCAATAATGCAGGACCTCTATCGTATGAATCCCCACAATCCATCCATCTAGTGATGGTTGGCGGCTTAGAGGATGGAGACTCCACTATCCATCTCTAATCATTTCAGGAGCATGTACCCAAAATGCGATAATGGGTGTATCCCTTACCTTAGAAAGGCTGATGAATTCATCTCCAAAAAATTCATCCCTACAGGACAGGGGTCCCACCCAAGTTCCCCTACTATAAAAAATCACTACCAATTCTAGGTATCTAGATATACTCATTATGTGGAAGATATCACCTCAAGGGATCCTACTGATGTCCAACAGACCCCGATCCATCAAGTGGTCCACCAGGGGTGATGATTAGATAATCAAGAACATGTCATTTCCTTTATTCTTCCTAAAGAAACCTACTATATAAATACAATGGTACAATACAAGTAGACATATATTCCATCCACCTCTTATGAATCTTACAATGTAAATATGGTGGAAAATTATGAACAAGTGGAAATTCCCACTTATGCTCATTGAACCCACGGTAAAAGTATGGTGGAAAATTACAGGTAGCTATAAATATATTCTAATGAACACAATTCTCATCATCCAAATAGGACTTTAAATGAGAAAATTGAAATACCTAATCATGAATATGAATCCCACCAGTCAAATATGATGGCAACCAAATATGTGAAGTGTCAAATTACTATGGATTCATACTAAGAACCTCATTAAAATATAGCGAAAAGGATTAAATGAAAATTAAATCTCACAAATATAAATCCCATCAGTCAAATATGATGAATACTAGAGAAAATAGCTAGAGTATCCTAGCTGAAAATCATGTGGAATCCCATATCTCTTCCCCCACACGGGAAAACTATCAGTACTCACTAACAGAAATTAGAGGACTAGAGATCGTGCATATTCTTGCTCTGACATCAGAATGAGAATATCTTCCCATTCCATCCAAATATTTCTCTCAACACATCCAAGAAATTATGGAGTATAAGATATAAATTCTTCACCATATCCTCCAAACATGTCAAGATATAATCATGTCAGCATAAATAGTAAGAAGTCGGGCCAACATATTCACCTCCCCAAGTGGGGTGACTCATCCTCAAAATAAGTTGTTCACTCTAGAGTAGACAAGCATCTTTGTATCCACATATCAGGTTCATTGGGAATATTCTACAATAAATGGATAACTAGATCTGGCACAAATACCCATTCCAATTGGGGAATACTGCTCCACCATGGTGGCTGACCTAGGGCAGACATATATCCCCACTGAAACTCAATATTCCCACTGACATATCCTGGTGGAATTGTAGAGTCCACTCTAAAAATATCCCTCATATGATGGCTAACATCCATAGAAAGTGTCCATGGTTTCCCATAAGAGAGCACCCAAAAATAAATCGTGCAAAAGGAAACTAAAAAATGAAGAGCACATTCATGGACATTCTTAACTGGAAGCTCGAGTTATTGATTCTATAAATTTCTATAAATGGTATCTTGGGATCCTAACAATCCATTAATAAATTATGAAAGTGGTAGTATAATATTCAAAGGACCTCCTCATAATATTTTTACCAGTATCTTTGAAGTTCCTCCCCAAAGAACTTATCATGAAGTCTTACTTAATGGGAAATAAATGACCGATCATGAGAATTTATCTCAAGATGAGCCTAACATTATCCCTTCATGTGGATAGAAGAAATAATTTCAATAATTTCATCATATTTCTACAATATTCCTTATGGTCCCCCTGGATATACACTACAAATATTCTCCCTACAGTCAGACATAAAGTTATGATGGTAGTCCTTGCCATGATAGCATCAAATGTGAAGGTCCTTCCCATAGTAATATCTTATATCATCAAGAAGTTCCTCATCTTTATATCATCCATAATTAATGTCCTCATCAGGGTATCTATTGAAAAAATTATCCCAGTATTCAAACATCAAGCTATGATGGTAGTCCTCACAATGATAACATCAACAGTGAGGGTCCACCCCACAATAACATCTCATGTCATCAAGAAAGTCCTCCTCTTACCAATTCAAATACAAGATATCCCTCATATTTTTAGGCACTTGGTATGATGGGGATAGATGAATTATAGACCCTGTCAATGACAAGATACATCCTTTGTCATCCAGGATATGGCTCGGGAAACACTCTTCTGAGCCACCCTAGAGGGTTCCTATACCAGTGAGACCACTATCAGCCCCACTGCTTGCAATAAAATCATCAAGAAGCTTCCCAGTTGGGTTGATAAAGTTGAGGAGTCTCTCATCGAATAAAAATAGGATATGTTGATTCTGAGAATACAATTGTCTAGGGATGATGTACCCATTATGTTTTGGCCCTCATCCACTTCCCAGTTTAACATACCAAGGGAATTTTTATAAGTGTGTGTGCATAAAATTCACCTAAATATATGGAAAAACCTCCACTACATAAAAGTAAAATTCTAACCATATTATGGGTATGAAGACCATGTCAAAATAGTGGGAGAGATTATCATCAAATCAACCTAGAATACCTTTTGTCTGTGTAGTGACCACAATCAAAGAGGTGAAAGAATGATTTTGAACTGACCTATCTCAATGCGCTGCATAAGTTGTGTTGTCTAATCACCGATTAAATATCTGTTGTTCTTATCTGAGATTGGGTGAAATATAGATATTTACATTTCACCCCATTACCTATCCAATGTAACCCAATAGAAATGGAATCCTACCATGACATTATCCTAAAGAATCTATCAAACAAATCCCTTGCTCAGGAATGGAAGAACACCGAACAATATCCATCCTTGAGTAAGTTTAAAAATAATCACGTCCTAATAGAGAAATCCATAAAAAATATCTTGATCTAGGAAACTGAGAACATTCAGATGAATTCCCTCTTATGGGAGGCCAATAATCATGCACTATAAATGTCTTCTAAATCAAAAAACTCACGTGAATAACTGGCATCATATCCACCTGACACGCAAACTAGTATGCATTAAATCAAGTGAGTAGTGATAGTAGTAACCATTTAAAAAATACAGGATCATACCCATACCATAGTTCTGGGGTAAATTTTAACACAAAATTTCCCCATAAGAGCATCAAATCCAAGTCAATGCACAATAGTAAGATAACATGAGAAGCCCCATCCTGCAGTGATGGGGGCATTTTTACCTCAACCACCCACCCAACAGACATCATTATTTTCTATCATTATAAGGATGGTGGGTAGAGGAGTCTCTTTGTTTATCCCATATCATGATCCAGTACACTTAGATAGGAGGCATATTACCAGACTTTATAAACTTTCCCTCTAAGTTACCCTTTGTTAAGAAGCCTGAAGAGGGTCTCATAAAAGTAGTGAGAGTTCTCACAAATGGCATAAACAATCCTCGTATTATCTAGAAGTTAGTACACCATCAAAAATTCATTAGGAATTGATGAAAATCATGGACATTAATCATTTGTACCATAGAAAAATGATGCAAATGAAAAAGATCAAGGATAGGATGGTTCCTCCAAAAATTTAATCAACATAAAAATGAGGGTGTGCTCACACGGAACTAGAGGGTTGTCATAAATTTTGGTGTTCCCCTAATCAATCCTCCACCACCTCCTCAATTAATCCCTCACAAATAAAAAAACAAAAACATGGTGAAATATGACCCACCGTCCCTTCCCAGTGGGAAGGATCCCCTAATGCTCTAAGAAAGACTCAGTTAGTATGAGGAAGAAATGAAAGAGATGAGACGAATCAACACTAAGTTGTTTCAGGGTATCCTTACCATTGACTACGGTCCCTGAGCAAATTCTCAATGTGAATTTGAAGAATCTATAACTTATCCATAAGGTTTCATCCCAGAAAATAGATTAAGGCCATGATATCTATCAAATACAGCAGTAGGACCATCGGCATACCTAAATATGTTCCTATATGGATATCAAAATTTCACTCTATTATGGAAAAACTGGAAAATGTTCAGGAAAATACACAAACGATTCCCCCTGTTGGATATCCATCGAAAGTATTTGCAGAAACGACACCTAAAATCACACCCCCACTATTCCTTTCCAAGATCAGGTTCAATAGGACATGCATTAAGTACTTATCAATACCATTGTGTCTTTAGCAGACTGATTGGAAGGCATGAAAGATCGACATGAACCAATATAGACAGAATAGAATCCTTACCCTAAATGGGTAAGTAACACCCCACCACCACAAAATTTGGGCAGCCCTATGTTCCCAATATTCGACAGCTCAAGGGACTCAAAACTATATCATATTCACTATGACTCATTATAATCCCATGATGGGGACCCCAGATCAAGAAGAAGTAGTGAAACTCAGATGATTCGTGAGAAATCTAAAAGGTTCAACTTTTTTATAGTATACATGTTTTTTGGATCAATTGTTAGCATGATGGGAAGATCTCCATTGACATTTCATTTTATAATTCAAATCATCCCTCCCAAATACAATAGTTAGTAACCTCTAAGATTACAAATATAATGATAATGAGTGACCCGCAGACTTCATTACCTGGTGGAAAGGGATAACCTACTCATTGAACTAACCACTCCCTCAAGATGAGATTCTTATTATGTGCATCGATAATCTCTGTGATGAGTTATGAGAACCACTCATCCAGAAGAATTATACAAGTGGGTTTCCGAGCATCTCTTCCATTTCCTAAATAATGGATGAATCCATATAGAAAAATGAGCTCAAGTCTCGGGTAACTCCACATGTACCTATCAAAAGCGTAGGAAAAGTTGAAGCAACCTCCATAACACTTAAGCCACCACCTACAACTAGTCCATATCCAAGGCCTCAATAGAATCATTCAATACCCCTAGACATTAGTAGAAACCCCCACCTTGGCAAGATGTGCAAAGGGAACCTAGATAGAATCAATTCAAGGAACATTGGAATAATTTTTTTGTTTCTAGATGATCAAGTCTATGGATATTTCATAGCTACTATGGTCTCAGACTTACTCCATATTCCAAAACCAAAAGGGCCGATGAGGTGGGTCTTGAAAAACAATCGAATTATTTCCCCTTTCACAAGAAATTGGGACATACCATTTAAGAATTTTTCATCTTCAAAGACCACCTATGAATAATGATAGATTCCAGGAAAGTAAAACTAGGACCACTGCCAGCAAAACTGGCTTATGATTCCACCACTTCCCCCAATGAAGAAGGTTAGTATAAAGAATTTGTTCAAAAAAGGTCACAGAATTTTGATAGTTGGATAACATGGAAAATAGTTAACTAAGCTCATGGAATACTCTAGGAACTATTGAAAAAACCAACCATGCCTCCAACAACTTATAATACAACAAAACTAATGTCATATTAGCCCAAACCTCCAAAGGTCATCCATTTAAAAAGAACCATGGCCTGAAAAATAGAGAGAAAGCTTTAGAGGATGAACCTACACCAACACCAAAGCTATACGTGACCCTCAAAGATTTTATTCTATAAAATATAAAGCAATGGCCACTACCCCACCAAACGGAAACACCAAAGGCAATTACCCAAGGAGATTCATCATTGTAGGAAGAAATGATTTTATTCTATCAATGTCATTCACTTAATGAATCCCTTCTCCGATGATGAATTTTGCTACTAGATTGAGTTCCCCACACCAAATCAGGGAACTAGAGGAAGAGGTCATAGGATCTAAGTATATCGGAAAAAATGCAATCACGGTAGGATCCAAACCTCTATTCATTCCCCAACTCGCACCATCAATATTATAGAAACTCACAAAAGAACCCACACGTGGGCCTAATATGAATAGGAAAATCCCCCACACTAGTAAGAATTCACTCTGACTGGATCAATTTGGAATACCAATCAAGAAATTAGGACATATCAGATCTCCCTCGACAAGTGGGTAGTCTTTCTCAGCCCAACCCACCAAGAATAAGAGAACCTCCAACTCCTTTCCCATGGACTAATCCATCTTCATCAAATTCCCAATCCCTTTAAGAGCCTATGAAAAATCAGAGACCTGTTAGGAAGAACCAACCTCTATAGTAGAAGTATAACACCCTAAAACCATTATCCTTAATACCATCCAAGTTATCTATATTGGATGCCCTAATTTTTTCAAAATACCTTAGGTAAGTACTCATAAAATCTTTTCTAATCCCCCGGTTGTTTTAAGATGAAGTGGTCACTAAAGAGGTATATCGAATAGAGACCTATCTTGTGGAATGTCATGTGGTTATCCCATTTACAAGGAAAGATGAATATTCCATTATAAGAGTGAAAATAAAACCCATGTACATGTTTGGTAGGATAAATTGTGTTGATTGTTAGATATTTTTCATTGACAATGGCTCTGGAGTTAACCAGTTTCTAGTACGAGCACTTCATTGGATGCGTTGTGATGAGAATAGCCTAACACATTCCTCCATAAAATTTCAAGGAAATGAAAAAATACATAATAATATATTGGGTTAAATAAATCTCTAGACGCAATTTGGAGACCTCATAGATGACTCATAATTCCTAGTGGTTCAGAAGAACACGGTCTTCAATGTCTTATTAGGAAGGCCCTGGTTGCAGCAACACGTATAAATCCCCTCCTCATACTATCAATGCATAAACAAATGCACCAATGGAAAAATAGGGAAATTGTATTTTGATAATGCCTCGTTTTAATCCTACGAGTCACATTATATCAACACTAGATCCTATCAAAGGAAAGGTAAGAAATCCCTAGTTGATGGTGTTTAATGGGTCATCGCCCCGAATGGTCTAGAAATGATTTTTTTTACCCCTTAGGATTGTTTAGTGAAGAATATGTTATACCTATCAATTAAGTATAGTAAGTGAGCCCAAGGATAGGAACACGCACATAAATATTCATGATTTTAGTTATAACTACTAAGTCTAGAAATGTTGCAAGATCTGATGATTCCCCATAAAATTGTGAAATATTGGATGAAAATGCCTTTAATATACCCCTATACCTTCAGGAAACTCCTTCCCCACTCAAAAAAGTTTAAAGGGATATATCATCAGCTAGATATGGAGAAAAAACTCTTCCATACCTCACACCATCCCCTCTAGAGTTTCAAGAAGATCCCCTACTGGTAGTCAGATCAAAGGAAGTAGCCCTATCTTTTAAATTAGAAAATATTGAATCTTCTCTCTACTATAGATAACTAATCCTTAGAGTTGTATCCCCATTAGAGGAAGAAGAATATGAGTAGGAGGAGGAAGAAGAGGAATAGAAATAAGGTCTTAAAGAAACCCCTCAAGTATTTGAGGAGGGAATTTCCAACACCATTAATGAACACAGACAAATCAATCTCGGTACCGAGGAAGATCATCAATCCAACTGGATCAGTGTGGCCATTTCTTATGAATAAAAACAGTTATATACCTATTTTATAAGGAATCATTGAGATTTATTCACCTATAACTACACAAAAATTAAATTCCTTAATCCCAGGGTAGCCACTCAACACTTGTGCCTTTTGGAAGACCACTGGGCTACAAACAAGCAGCCAAAATGACGCACTCAACACATGCTACTAAAATAGAGGAATAATTCAATAAGATGATTATTTAAAACATCATTTAGGTGGTATAATATCCTATCTAGCTGGCTAATATAATCCAAATTAATAAAAATAATATGAAAATCATAGTTTACATCGATTTTAGGGACCTCAACTGGTATTGACAAAAAGATGATTTCCCAGTCCCTATCAGAAAACTTTTGATTGATGAAAAATTTGGATTCCAAGCTATATATTTTATGGATGGATCTTTAAGATACAAACCAATCCAAATTTCACAAAAATATTAAGAAACTACCGCCTTCATGTCCCCCATAGAGTATTTTTCTATAGTATAATGCCCTTTAGTCTAATGAATGTTGGTGAAACGTATTAGCAGGCCATTCATCGTATCTTTACGCCTTTCTGGATAAAGTTCATTAAATGATATTTTGATGACCTAGTGGTTAAATCTTGACAACAATCAGACCACCTTTCAGATATTGAAATTGTCTTCCAAAAATGATAACAACATGGTCTGAAAATGAATCCCATGAAATGATATTTTGGATTTACCTAAGGGAAATCTCTATAATTCTATATATGCAATCATGTAATAGAAGTCAACCTCAGGAATAAAAAATATATACTTGGAATGTCACCTCATCAAAACCTTGTCTAGGTAAGAGGACTTCAAGGACACATTGCCTATATTTAGTGCTTCATATCCAACCTTGCAAGAATTTGTTTTCACTTAACCAGGTTGATGAAAAGTGGGTTACAAATAAGTGGACTAATGAATATGAGAAATCATTCAACAATCTCAAGAAATATCTCTTAATTCCACTTATTCTAATGCCTCCCGTAGAAATAAGACCACTCAATTTATTTATGACCACCTTGGAGCGATCCCTAGGTTCCTTTATCGCACAAAAGAATGACGTCGACAACGAAAATAGCCTTCAATATCTCAGCCGCACCGTGATCGATGCTGAGACTCGGTACTCAGATATTGAGAAAAATTATTCTTCACTAATATTTTCTACCCAAAAATTGAGACGCTACCAGTAGAATCATGAGGTACATCTAATCTCTTGTAGCAACCCACTCAAATATATTTTTATTCATCTAATGATGAGTGGGAATCTATCACGGTGGGAAATCACCTTATGCCAATTTTACATATGGTCCATTACTTATAAATATTTTAAAGGAAAGGGATTAATTTATTTCATAAAAGAGAACCCCTCATCAAAAATTAATTCAATGAATACCAAACTTCCTAATGAAGAGGTTGTCTCTATTCAAGAGGACCCCTAGACATGGGGTATTCACATCGAGGGTATATCTAGAATCCTGAGAGGAAAATGGATGGAATAACCCAAGATCAATAATGTGGGGTGGGGAGTCATGGTCATATCCCCAAAAAAGTTTGTCCTACCTTATTTCTTCCCACTGTTGGATGGGTGTAAAAACAATGAAGTTGAATGTTAAGTTATCATTTCAAGGTTAGAACTAGAGCTTCGTGTACAAATAAATCACCTGAAGATAAATCTGATTAGGAACTTCTCATCAAGAAATTCAATAGTGATTATTATGTAAAAAAAAGAGATAATCCCCTGGTAAAACCATTTCTAGGAACTAATTGAAGAATTAACCTTATAACCGACATTGAATCATGTCACCAATCCCAAAATGTATAGGTCGATGTATTAGAAAATTTAGTCATAACCCTAGCTGATCCAGAGTAGGATGGAAAAATCACAGCATTGCACACCATCATATGATTTCATTATACATTCAAACCAATGTAGAAGATATTGAAGAGATTAGATTGATCCCTGAAATTTACAATCCTACTATGAGTTGGATGACACCAATTTCATAATAACTTCAAAAATGAGAATTCTAATTGAACTGAGCTAGGAGAGAGAAAATATAAAGATGGGAAATTAATTTTTATCTCTATAGTTGAAATAACCATTAAAAATAACTCTATAAGAAGGGCCTTAATGGGGTTATTCTTAGGTGCCTTGTTGGAGAAGAGACTACCATCATCATGAAGGAAGTGATTGCTATAGCTTTTGGATCTCACCAGTCAGGGCTCATGATTTCCCACCAGATCTAAAGGTTTGGATACTACTAGCCCACTCTAATGTAAGATTTTAGTAACTTCACCTAAAAGTTCCATTCCTACCAAGTCCATTATAATTTCATTCATTTACCTCTAGAGTCACATCACACAGCTAAGTAATCTTTTCCATTTTCCATATGGGGAATAGACACCATGGGACTATATCCTCCCACTATGGCCCAATAATTTAAGTATATTCTCACAGTAACCGATTTCCTTTCCAAATGGGTAGAAGCTATACCCCATGATGATGTTGGGGAAAGAAACATTATAAACTTTGTGAAAGAAAACATAATCACCAGATTTGGTGTCCATCATGCCATACTAATGGAAAATGACACCAATTTCTATTCTGTTGAGTTGGATAAGTTGTATCAAGAGTGTGGCATAAATATCAATCATTCATCCTACTACCATGTAGTGGCCAATGGATATATATAAGACTTGAAAAATACCATATGCAATATAATATAAAATATCATATATAAAGTCAAAAATTCATGATCAGAGAAGATCCCCCATGCCTTGTGGGATTACAATACCATGACCTACACTGCCATACAGGTGACCTTATACTCATTAGTATACAGGATAGAGGTAGTCCTACCCATATAATTTCTATTTCTCTCTCTCCACATAGCTATTTAAGATCGATTATTCATATATGAGAAATACCAAAAAACGGATGGATGAATTGGAGTGATTGGATGAGAAAAGATTGAATACCATGTGTCAATTGGAAGTCCACCAAAACATGATTGCATAAGACATTAAAAAAATGTCTACTTCTAATATTTCCTTAAAGGAGAAATGGTATCAGTCCTTAGGAATTAAATGATACCTAGAAATAATCCTCTGAAGTTGGAGCCAAAATGTGTGGGACTTTTCTCCACACACAAGGTATATTAAAATAGTGCCTTTTCCTTGATTTAAATGGATGGAAATCTTACCACATCCCTCACCAATGCAAGGTTCCTAAATAATTATTTCATATAGTATAAAGGAACTTATGACTTGATCACATGAAATTAAAATACTGGGTGGATTTCCTAGTTGAATGACACTAAACTATATAAAATCTATGTCTTAACCACATGAAGTTAAACTATTGGGTGTATGTCCTAGTTCTATGACACTAAACTACATAACATATTCATGGGTCAAAGCTGTGTGGATAATCCCAATTAATAAATATGTATGGATTGATTCTTATCCACATAGGATACATAGTGATGCCCAAATTTTATATCTTGGTCAAGCCACCTCAAAGAAAAAAGTTAAAAAAATAACCCTACCCTAAAAATGGGTCAAACATGCGTAGGGAATGTCATAGAACTATGTCCATCTTGATTCTCATTATAATGAGATACTTAGTGATTTTTGGGCCTCATACTCGGGTCCAACCCTGAAATATAATAATAATCCATCCCCTTTATAAAAATAAAATTGATGTAGTGGACTTCTAAGTAAGGCCCCATCTATAAGACCATTTCAAAAACATATCCCCCTTCCTATGCATGAACTTGATCTGTGAAAGGATGATTTGTTAGAACTATGTGTGTCTTGTTTTCTTCCCTCACAAGATATGTATTGATTCCCAGATCCCATATATTTGGCCAAGTAACCAATAAAATCTAAAAAAACTTTTATTTTTTTATGCCACTCTTATGTGGTGGGATAAACCTTTATCACCCCTTATTTCTAACATCAAGAATAGATCATGTGGTCTTTGTAGTTATGACAGGGGATATCCTTCATGATCAATGCATATCAATCCATTGTGGGGTTATTATGGTCCTGGTAGCAACACCTAAAAAGGAACACAAGGTATTCTCCCTTCACAAAGGGAAAAATGTCATTATCATATGATGATAAACTACATGGTACTCTAATAACTTTTTATGTAATTATTAAAACTTCTATGAGATATATAGTAATGACTAGGCCTTGAATCCTAGCCCAACCACTAAAAAAACAGAAAAATAACCATATTCTGTATATAAATAAAAAATTATGTAGAAGAATTAATGTTTGGATTCCATATCCGAGATATGTCAAGGAATCAAAATTCCCCCTCTTATGTATGAATATGATCTATATGGGGAAATTTATACTTCATGGCTAATCTTGGTCTCAATGTTTCTTTAATTAATGGAAAGATCCCTTTTTTCAATCAAACTCTATGCCTTGGGTAATTTTTGATCTTCACAATACACCTTTAGCTATCGAAAATAGAGGGCTAGTGTCTTGAGAACACCATTGATTGACTATGCACAATATGCCCTAGTTGAATTTTCATAAGCCACCCACAAAAAATAGTCTTTATACCAATGAAAAATTCATCTTTAGGAGATTATTTTTCTACTTCTGTATTCCCTAATGGCTTCCAAGCCCCATATCATTTTTTCAGATCCATGAATCCCTAGAATCATGGTTTACACCTTCTTTCCCCTTCATATTATGGTCATGTTACAACATCCTAGCCTAATTATCTTCCACTTATTCTTGGTTTCCATGAAACCTTTGTCCTAACCACACAAAGATAAACAGAATGACATATTTTTCCTAACCACGCAATGATAAACTGCATGGAATCTTCATTTTAACAACATGATGATAAACTACATAGCATATTCTTCTTAACTACTTGAAAATAAAATGTATTGAATCTTTATCCTTACTACATTAAAATAAACTACATGACATATTATCCCTATCCTCCTGATGATAAACTACAATGTATCTCTATCCTAATCGCATGATGATAAACTACATGGAATCTTCATCATTTCCATATGACACCAAATTGTATAGATGATTATCCCAATTGCATGAAATTAAACTATATTATAAATTTTTTAGATGTATGATGTTAAACTACGCAGAATTGTAATGATATCACCTAATAGAACATGACCCTTGGCATTGTTATTCCATCTTTTCATGGTTATGGAACTTCATGTGGCTTGATTTCAATAATTCTCTGATTCTACAACCTAGTCTAGCCACCACTAATTTAAAGAATTCCCCTCCCTATGTATGGGGTAGACCCGCATAGGGATCCCTAATTAAGAACTATTCATGTATTGATATCTACCACTGTGGGATATTTAGTGGGACCCACATATCCAATCTTGGGTCCCACTACAACCAATGTTAAAGATACCCCTTCTCTATGCATGGGTTAGACCTATGTAAGGAATCTATTCATACTTGTGTATGTAAAATTCTTCCACAAATTTCTAGAAAATCTTGAAATAAAATGCTCTTTTTATATTCAAGTTCTCTCCTTTTGTAAACCAAACTCTGTGTCTATAAAGGTATGAATCTTTGTAAACTTCTAGACCATCAAAATGGAGTTCCAATGTTGTAGGGACACAAATTTTTTACTATGAAAAATATGCCTCAGTTTTCTCTCCATAAGTCACCCAAAAAAATCTTATCAACCAAAGGAAAACTTTTCTTCAGTGGATGATTTTCTTACCTCTATACACCTCATTGGCTTCCACGCCCCATATAAATCCTTAGATCTGAAAACCTCAAATTATAGCTTATAACCTCCTTCATTAATACCTAAAAATTATGGATCCTTCTTGAATGAATTATCATGAAAGGGGGAAATCATTTATCCCTCAATCAAATTCCATGTGACCCAATACTATAACCCCAAATGTTTTTACCGTAAGATATTAAACTACACAGACTATGTCCTAGTCACACAACATTAAACTACACCATGCTTCATCACTCCCTTCCACAAGTCAAATTCATGTAAGATTGGATTCTATTTTAGGGATAATGCTGACATAGATACCACTTTTATTTTTAGAAATTATACCTTTGATAGGACACCCACTATGGTCTTACCAAAAAAATAAAATTAAAAATCCAATTTTCCATATATTCTCTGGACATAGAAAATGGAAGTTCAATGTCCTAGGGAAACCATTGTTTGACTATGAACAATATTATCATGTTGGATCTACATAATATTCCCACAAAAAAAAGGAGGTGTGTCAACCAATTTAAAATTATTCTTCAGGAGAGAATTTTCCTACCTCTTAATGCCCCAATGGATTTCATTCCCTATATCATGTATCTCACCCTTAAATCATAAATCGGGGTCAAGAAAAAATACCTCATGCATGTATGAAGAATTCTAGGACATTCTTGGCTAATAATTCGTATCAAGGACCTTTCTTCATAACTCATAGTCAAAGTCATTCGACCTAAAACATCAGTGATGTTAGTCTGGTTTTCAAGACACTAAAATACCCATGAAAAGAGGAAAGAAACTCACCAAGTAGAAAACTCAAAAAGAAATTCCTAGAAAAAGTTTGATTATGATATCACTAAACCTATTATCCACATGTTTTATGAAAAATATGGATCAATAAGAGTTAAAGACGATGCAAAACATGTGAATTCACAAACCCTCAAAGGGAGGCCTAAGAAAAAGTCAAGTTATGCCGGCTAAGCCTACACCATAGTGGACTTATGCAAAAAAATAGGGATATAATAGAAATGGAACAATGTTTTTAGGGTTATTAATGTAATCCTAGAAATATTTATATTATTCTTGTTTATTACCTTGAATCAAAAAAAAATATATCATTTTCTGATATTCCATTTCAAATCGGGACAACTTCTACATCGGAGTAGCCTTGTCTTCATCTCGATCAGAACCCATTCTGATGGGGGGAATTTTTTTTCACACAAAAAAAGATCATGGTAGGTACAGGTATTAGGAAAATGAGAAAAAACCATAAATAATATTTAAGAAAATTTTCAAAGGGTGACTGTGAAGAAAGAATTCTTCAACAGAACGCCGCTCTACAAGGTGTTCTACCACTCTGTGGAGCACCCAAAAATGGAAATGGTTCAAAGAAAAATTCAGAGATGGAGACACCCAAAAATGAAACAAATTCGTTTTACTGGAGGGGGTGGTGGTTTACACACATACAAAATACCCATTCCCATGGACTAATTTGTTCTTGGGGTGAGGTGGTACTATCAACTCCTGCAAAATAAACAAAGTCATTTGTGGGGACAGGTGGGGACTCCCACATCCACAGTGGACCCCTGCTGACTATGTCCTTACTGGGATCCAATAAAAGATTCTTACCATCCAAAAATGGACAAACAATGATTCCAGTATCAATTACCTCAGGTCCTATATAATCAAGACCCTGAGGGGGACCCAACAGAGGGAGGCGAGGATGGTGAATAGAGATAAGGCTGAGTCAAGGAAAGTCAAAACACCACAAAATCTGGATCCCCTTCAATGATTCCCAATAGGTATAATTCATCACATAGTAGTAAAGAGGAAATAATTAAACATATATAAAACCGTGAACCTTAAAACCCTCTACATATGGGATCCATCAAGACATAAAATGGATGGCCCCTTTTTGGATGAACATTATGTGTAAAAAATTATATGTGGGAGAAAACCTACCCCATGTAGTGAAATTTCACAAGAATAGAACTCATCCCCACATACTAATATGGTATGTGGATGGAACATAGTCTCATGTAGCAGTACACTACATATTATAACCCATGTTCTGCATATCCCAATGCTACGTTGATGGTCCCTTTAACCTGGTAGAGACATTCTATACAGAGGTAACCTAATCCCATGTAATAACCTATTACACTAAATGGGGAATCCTAGGGTGCCCCAACCTCTAGATCTCATTACTCCCTTCTATCATAATGATTGGATCAATATTGGCCAATTTACAAACCAATATAATAGCATAAGGCCAAGGTCACTTCTGAAGCAACCAAAAAATATTGATAAAATCATTGATAACACAAGTATTTCCTTCTAATTTTACATACCCATGGTAAGTGGATTCATGTCTGTTTTCCCCACAGCAAGGCGGAACCTTGGAATGTTCCTAATATTACATTACCTTGGTAACCCAAGTTCTGACCTTAGGGTGATCATGTGATCCTCCCTATTCCATGGATCAAGGGGAATCAGTGTCCTTTACCTTAAACAAGGGTCGATATAGAACATTCTTTCCCTTTCCCCCAAAATTGATTTCATGGCACTCCCCCTAAGGTAATCCCCTATCATTTCTTACGAGAGGTGGAACTCTTTCTCCTCTTCGCCTTTGACCAAGATGTATCCAGATGAATCACATGAAGTGACTATCTTGGTTACCAAAATAATATATGATATGGGAACACTCAAAGTCCCCTCCCTCTTCCTTTAGGCTCTATCTCCATCCATCAACAGTTGAGGAGGGTTGTGAAATCATCATATCTACTACTTCCTCTTGTTTCTCACATCGATTATGGCTCATCTAGGCTTAGAGATTAGTAGCGATCATGACATCCAAATGATCCCAAATCGTAAATGGTAATTATCTATAGATGTAGGCCTCAATCATAAGTCAAATGAGATATTTTCCATCCATAAAACCCAAATCACAAAATGGCCTTCTCAATATATGAAATCCCTAACTATAAGTCAAATGGGTAATTTTCCATGTGTATTCCTCAATCAGAAATGAGAATTCTATATATATTTAATCCCCAACCATAAGTCAAATGGGTAGTTTTCCATGTGTAATCATCGATCGTAAATGGGCCTTCTCTATAGATATAAGCCCCAATCAGAAGTCAAATGGGTAGTTTTCCATGCGTAAGCCCAGGTTGAAAATGGTCATTCCCTATATATATAATCCCTAACCATAAATAAAATGGTAATATCTTATAAATAAGCCCCACATAAAATCTAATCAAGATTAATCTTATTGCAGTGGGCCTCCCACATGGTGTAATCTCCCAACTTCAATCCAAGTTGAAAGATCCCACGCAGAATCCATATAATTCCTCCAATAATGGGATTCCTTTAAAGTATAAGTCCCAGTGATACCAAACTATGTGGGATTTGATTACCAACCAATTGGGATACGTATATATCCTACTTGAGGTCTAAACCGAGCTCCCAAATACACTCTAATGTTCTTTAGGTCTTATTCCTAATAGGTTCATATTCTCTCAGAAAACTACATCTCTTTCGGGTACCATGGGTGGCCTCAGCATAAGTCCCAAAACATCCTTGACCAAACAACCTTTCACAAGGATGTTTTTGTCGCATGACATTAAAATATAAGTTTGGTTCCCCATCACACAACCATAAAATGTGATGTGTCTAGTTAAGTGACACAAAAGTATATAGGTTTTGATTCCTCTAACAAAGATATATAGGAAGATTATCTTATGGGTTCGATCCTAAAATCGAAACAAATTTTCCCCTCCAAGATAGATATAAACTCCAGAGCGCCTCATCATGTGGCATAAACCCAGCTTCATCTCAATAAAAAACTAAAGGATTAATGATTTATCCATTAAAGGTTAACATTGGTGGAGAACCTCATATACATATAGATCTCTCTATTGATGGAGAACCTCAGATACATACAGATGATTCCAAGACCATGCGCAATTGTGATGGATCATTACTGTAGGGTAATTCTTAATATAACCACTTGGTAATGAAAAAAGGATTCATGAAGATGATGTAAATCAAATAGAGAGTCTCATGATAGTAAATAGTTTCCACCTCCCCAAATGGTGTGATGAGCCTCACTTCCCATCCTATCGACCAATGTGAGTTCTTAAGTTTCACTTTCCAAGTTACCTATTGAGCGTCTTCCATTGGAAAGTAGGTCGCTAAATCATGGTTTTATGGATCCATGAAAAGAACCCATTGGAGACCATTTAGAAACATTGGATCCAATGTGAATGATCTTACATAACTCAACCCCTACAATCAACCATTGGAACATGACACAATTCTGAGGGAAAATTTTTATATGAATAGTTTCATCTATTGGTAGTGCTTCAATCAACTTCAAAATGATCTCTTATTATAATAAATAAATATCTAAAATTAATTTTTATGCCTAATGTTCTAAAATTTACTTTTAATGGATCATAAGATTAATAAATGAGTGACAATCCTTTCTGTATATTTCTAAATATTTACCAAAATAAAAATGGTTAGTACATGTTAATATAATACATTACTCTATAAACCTCAATAGTAACACCCAAAGTTAAACTTAATAATTATCCATCAAATTTTTTATGTAAAAAAATCACATAAACTGGTAAAAAATATAGGACAATGGTAGTAATTCAACCATTATTGATATTCAAATGTTGGTTAAATCCTTGTTCCCTTTCCAGATGTGATGGGTTGTCACCTGGCATGTGGATTATACTTTTCCAAAACTAGATTAATATAATCCTTATTACATACCCAAATTATGATGGCTTGTAGTTAACTCAACATCAAAGATAAGGTAAACCATTAATGTTACCAATACAATTATTCTTACTACCACAAAATGTCAAGGCATTTTTCTTTAAATAAAATTTTCACATACTAAAACAATGGGTTGTATTGCCATAAATTCTCAAAAAAATATACTCAATATTGATAAACCCCCATAACATAAAACTTAAAAAAGGGGTGTTTAAGATATTGAACATATGATCAACCTTAAACTCATAAACCAAGGATGTTATCCATACTTTTAGATTAAATCATAGATGAAAACATATATTCTTAAAAAAACTAACATAATACTTATATGTTTCATGATTCTTATATCGAATATTTTTTTGATAAAAATAATTATACAATTTAATTATTGAATCCAAATACATAAGTGCTTCCACACATTTATTTAAATATTGGCCCTTCCTTGTGCTAGGATTTAACCTTTAAAATACCAAATGGACTCCGATAATGCATAGGTTCCCTACATTCAAGATAAATAATTGTAAATTGATTCCCAATTATGAAATTTATTTATCTCCACTAAACTCTTCACTTTTACTCAATAATTTTTCACTTTATACACTAATTTTCCACACATGAAACATTTTTTTACTCCTTTGAAACATTCTCTTAGGTGTCTCTTTCTACATTTTTGACATGAATGAAATTTATCCCTTTTTCCACCATGTTCTCTACTACTCAGGCTCCTAAAAAACTCTATCCTTGTAATCTTTGGAGAGTCTGAGAGCTTTTTAAAGTATATATTGTTAATCATATATCAGGATAATTGATTCGAAATTATCATTATATATTTCAATCAACTCATCAACCCATTTGGTTGCTCATAATCACCAAATTTTCCAACATATTCAGTGTTAACATGATTCATTCATGTTCCATCCGTTGAATAAAATGAAAAATCATAGTGTGAGAAATAATAATCATAATGGTAAAACAATATAATAATTATAGTATTTCTAAATCATGAAACATTATTTTCAATCTAGGAAACCTTATGTTTAGACCAAGTTATTCATTGTCTTTATCTATTTCAATATATCATAATGGAATGTAAATAAAATATGAATTATCTAAATAATATCCCCTAGAAGTTTCAAACTAGGTGCGTAGTAAGGCTGGTTGTAATTCACAGTTGATAATTGATTCAAATCCCAATGCACCGTTTTTGAGTTATTACCCCTAGGTATAACTATTCCAGAACCACATCCTCTTGTAGTATCAAGATTTGGATTTATTGGTATAGAAAAACACAAAATATCTTCTTTACCAAAACATTAGGACATTATTCTATACATATCATCAAAGACTACCATAGGTTTATTTCCCCTAATCTATGTTTTCATAAATATAGTTTCCAAGGATTGTAATAAACTCTCTCTAATAACAACTCTAAATACCCCAACCCCAGTAACCCAGAGCAGGTGTCTACATTATTGCATTGGTTCTAGTTATAATAGAGTACATCATAAAGGACAGAATAGTTCAATATTCTTAGTAAACTAGATATATACTTAAATCTCACATTAAATTTGAAAATATAAAATAAAATAATTTAAAAGTAAAAAAATATGCATCCTTGATCTCATTTAGGGATTCATTCTTTATATCTTGGAGAAAGGAAAAAAACAAGGTTGAGATCATTTTCTTAGTAAGGTTTATGTAAAAAAACTCTATCATGAATAAATAAATCATAATCAGTAATTCATAATCAATTTTGAAAGTTAAATATCTAATCATAAATTCTATTAAATCAATAACTTTACTATCATGATTAGTTAAGGCATACTAAATATGGAAAAGTAAAAAACTGAACACACATTCAATGAAATCAATAACATGAGCACAAAGTGAATCCATAGATAATATCAATAAAATAATCTCATGGATAATAATAATTGAATTATTAATTAAGTAAATTCTTAATATTGGATGTCATAATCTTAAACATCATGATATCTATATCATCAAGACCTTTCTCTAGAAGGTTTGAAACTGTGGGTAAAAAATCATTTAATTATAGCTTATTGATTATCCTCATAAGACTACTGATAAATCAAAGGGATATTTAATTTTGGGACCCACCCATTATTTCATGTCCAACAAATTCCTTATATATCAAATAATCGATTTAATTCATGAACATTATGCCTTATAAATAAATTTGGTATTGAATAAATAATATTGAATTTCAATATATCCCCAGACAATAAAATAACTTTAAAAGTAAAAAATATTTATTTATAAATATTATATGGTTTAAAAATTAAACATATATATGATAAATAATATATATATATTTAGGGTAAATGTAATGTATAATGATCACAAGAATGATAATGTTTCAAGTTAAAGTTAACAATAAAAAATTTTAATCATATAATGTAATGTCAATACATTAATTGGTCAAACTAATCGTAAACCATCTATAGAAAGAATAAGGATGTTATAATTACAAAAAATCTCTAGGAGAGTATATTCCAAATAAATGGTTATTAGCATTGATGAATTGAAATACCATATAAATATATTTCATAAATATATGGTGGAAAATAACCTTTTCACTTTAAAAATTAGTTTTTAAAACCATAAATATATATAATATTAGGGAAATAATTTTATTTCAAAATAACCTTGTAAATTTGTAAATAAATTTTAAAATAAATGGGTGTTCATTATGGTAGAATGTTTTCATTCATGTTTCCTATGTTAAAAATAAGGATGTATTTCACATTTATATAAGAAAAGTCAAAAGTACCTTATTTGGAAAATGACAAGAATATTCCTTTTAATATTATTTAAAATCCAATTATATGTAAAAATTAAACAATAATGGTAAAACATTTGTAGACAAAAATCTATTTGTAAGAAAATGGATCTTTAACTAAAGATAGAAATGATGTTGAATTTTACTAAAACTATTTCTCAATTATTTTAAGTTCTAAAGAGGGAAAAGTTATACTATCACGTGAAGAATTCATTAATAACCATATGAGAATAAAATGAAAATATGTTTATTATACAGAGATGAAATAATTTTCTTCAAAGGAAATTCAAACATAAACAATCCTAATTAAAATAAGATTCTGAAATAAACATTACTGCTTTGCAAACTTTTGAATTATACTCCCTATTAAAGGAATAACATAAAATAAAACATAAAATATCATAAATGAAATTATATTAAACATTTAACATATCAAATCAATATTAGATACACCTAATAAAATTATATAGGTTTATAATATAACATATACCTCAAAGAAGATAATTTGAGATGAGTAACCCTTACAATGATCATAATAGTGAAGTAGTAATTATTAAATAAATCTATTATGTGTATCAAATGTAAATTCACATACATAAGTGGAAATAATATAATAAAAATTAATTACACACATAATTTTATAATATTAAAGGAAAATTAATATGTAATATAACCCAATGAAAAGTAATTAAGTTATGAAATTTTTTACCACATGGTGATTTTCATGTCAAATCCCCTTGGATGAAGAAATTAAAAATAAAACATAAAATAGAACTAAGTAATAATTGATCATGATATTATGTGTAAATGGGTAGTATATACACCATATAAAATAAATTAGGTTCATAACATTACAATATTCCTTAATGAAACGAAATTGGGATAAAATACCATACCTCAGGTTTCATTTTAGTTGAACATGATTTAACCTACCATATAATTTTTTAATAGTATTATTAATTTGTAATAGAACTATATTCATGTTTATAATATCAAATATTATCCCCTTATAACATCTTACCACTCATTCATTTATAATATTTTATTATTACTATTGCTTTTTGTATTAATTGTCGTGTTTTCTCATGCATGTTTTTTCATGAATGTCTTTATTATTATTAATATGATATTATTAAATCATATATATAAGTATATTAATGTTATAAATATAATATTTACTTATTTTATATATTTTTAAAACTATCCCTGAAATTTGGGCATGAAAAATGAGTCGCATCCCTTCGTGGAGACATTAGTGTGTACATACGAACGAGAAAAGATATCATTCGCTTAATGGGTGAAAGGATAAGGAATTTTATGGTATATTAATTATAAAAAATTAATATCATGTCATATAAATTAAATATATTCTTTATTTATAACATTATGACAATCCATGTGAGTTAGTGATGGAAAAAATTACATCATTTTGTGAGTCGATAGTCCACCAAACATATGAGCGATGCATTTGTTTCCCATTTATTGGAGGAGGATATGGATAAATATTATTACATAAACATAATGAAATATTATTATATCTGATGTAATAGATTTATTATATTTTATTTGTAAATATATATTTTATTTTTACAAAAAGAAGAATTAAAAAAGAAAGAATTTAGTGTAGACAATTACCTTCTCTTAGAAGAACCTCTATTGGATCTCATATTAAGGACACTAGGGTTGGTATTTTTTGAATACCATCACCAATGAAATTTGTGTAAGGATTCATTAGAAATAATTTTTTTGTATTTTTTGATAAAAATTTATGGAGAACTAGGAATTAGTGAAGGGGTGAAATTCCCTTTTATAATTAAAGAGGAGGACACGTATGGAATTTTTGAAAAGAATAAATCATACCCATGTTTCTCAGATCCCACAAGGCAAAAAAAATTCTAATTATACAACCTAATATGTGATAAGGTATAAATATGTTCATAATATTATATTTAGACAAGTTTTCAGGGTATTGGACCCTTATCTTCTTAGATTAACCCCAAGTAATCCCATTTTCACCTTAAACGGGGTAAAATATTTTTACTATTTTCACTAATCATTATGAAAAAAAAAATTAGTTCACCTTATTATATAAAATAAATTATTATGATTCCAAATATGGAATCCATTTTTCAAATTAAATTCACATAATTTATAGAATTTAATTAAAAATAAAACCTACAAACTTGTAAAAAAAATGGTTTTTATAGAATCCATTTTTCAGGCATAAGATGATCATAAATTAACTATATGAATATTATTAATCATGAGATGGATTTAAATTAATATAGTTAATTATATATTATAAAAAAATATTTAAATAATTCATCATTAAAAATAATTTTATTTAATTAAAATGGAGGAACATTATTCATTTAAAATAGTTTTTAGAAAATTGAGCTATTAGGCTAAAAAAACTTATTTCAAAATTGTGTATAAAGATAATTAAATTTTAATTAATTATTTTAAATTTAAATAATTAATAATTTTTTACTTTTAAATCAAATTCTAATCATAATGGTATTTTTAAATTACTAATTTGTTTGAAAATAAATGATAGTTTTACAAAAAGCATTTTTTTCACTATTCACTGAAAAATCACTCTTTTCCAAATAACCCTAAAATTTCACCGTAAGATAATTTTGGTAGGATAATTTGACAAATATATATTATTTTTATAAAAAAATTATAAATTTGGTATAAATTTACTATAATTACAAACATAAAATAAAAAATAAATCAATTTATGAAGATTAAGTATTTTCAAATAAAAAATGAATTTACTAAAAATTTGAGTTAATATTTAATAAGAATTTATCAATAAATTTTTATTTATTATTACATATATCAAAATATTTTAATATTTAGTTAATACAATTAATATCCACCAATTCAGTGGCTAGGTTATAATGGTCATATTTAAGTAGTATCTCATTGTTCATTTAGGTTTGGTGTTCTGTATCATATACGCTATAGAATATAATGTTCTTGTTCTAAATTCTAGGGGTTGAGTGTACCCAAATCTACCAAAGAGATTAAATTTATTTAAAATAAATATACATTAAAATATTTGGGGTTTTATAATTGATACATTCTCTTTATTAGGATGAGGGTGTTCCACGTGATTCAAGTTATTATTCATAACATGATCTAGTTGAGCTAGTACTTCCATGAAGTCGTTATCTCCTACTACCAATAATTTTGGAATGTCATTGGTGAAATTACCAAATATCAAATCATTTTGGTTTCTGGAACAGTTTCTCTTATATCCTTCCATTAACTAAAAAAAGATAATAAACTAACTAATAAACACACAAAATGGAAACTTATAAACAAAAAAGGTATATAATATAAGTGATAAGTATATAATAACTTAAGAATATCTATGAGTAAATCTAGGTTGTCCATGGTAATTTTTTCAAATATGTTTTCTAACCATACAATTTTTCAAAGTCATTCAAAATGGTTCTTAAAGAGTTTATGAATTTCCAATGAATATTCCCTAGGAGTGTGAAACCAAGTGTACATCATGGAAAGTTTGTATTGCACTAAGTTATGATTTATTCAATTACCAATATAACCTTTTCATGTTTATTAACCCTAGGTACAACTCTTCTAGAGCCAGGTCCACTCATAGTATCTTGAATGTGTTTTAATTTCATGGAAGCCACTTACTCTATACTTCACTAAAATTCTATGATATTTTCTTATACTTAGAATTATCCTGTAATGACACGAATTCGAGGCCCCTCCACTGGTACCCCGTACCCGGTTCGCCACATGACCTCAAGCGCATTTCCCCAAATGCCAGAGGCTGCCGACTAACAGTGAGGGCCTTGGTGAGTCGGTGGGAAAACTATGCCCTCATTCGGTAAGTATACAGCGGAACAACAATCAGACACAATAGCAGAAACACTAAACAACATACAAAAACTGAACTGAAGAGCGAAAGTAATGAATATATATATATAGCAACGATGACAAGGATGTAGCAAGTATAAGTGTCTAAGAAAACAGCAAACACAACAACGTGCTGGAATACAACTGAAAAACAAAGTGAAAGGAAAACAAAATAAACTCCTCAGCATCGCGAGCCATGGATCAGTCCCATGCTCTTCAACTCCAGTGCAATCAAGAACCTGAAGTAGAAGGGCGTTTGCCCTTATCTATACCTGTAACAACATAGTCTGTTTGGGCCCAAAAGCATGGCCCAAACAGGGTGTGAGATACAATCCTAGTAGGCAATCACCCAAATATTTGTGCCTAACACTCAATGAATACATGGAAAGTAATAAAACAAGAAGCAGTAAATAGGAAAACACAAATAGCTACAATCCAGAATTCTAATGAATAAAGTACACAAGCAAATATTCAGCAACAAAAAAGAAAACAAGTAACCCTCTAGGTAGCTCTCACAGCCTAACCCCTATAGTTCAACCTATAAATACTAGCAACCCTCTAGGAGGAACACACAGTCTCACCCCTCTAGTTCAGCAATGAAATTAATAGACTCTCTGGGGAAGCACTCACCGTCAATTCCCCCTATTGTCTCATATCATGCTAAAGGCTCTTTTGGGAAGCACTCAATGTCTATTCCCCTTGTGTCCCGCGTCGAGGAACTACAAACTCTTTGAGGAAGCACTCAACGTCAATTCCCCCTGTGGTCTCACATCGTAATTAAAAGACACTCTGAAGAATCCCTTCTGTCAATTCTCCCTTTGGTCTACTACTCTAGGTTCTCATAGTCCTGAGTGAAACTAAACATGCTCAGTGTGCATGCATCGTACAAGTAAACCTCAAGAAACTACTTGGCTATCAACTAAGGATCAGCAGCAATACAAGGCAACAGTCCACAATCCTATAACTAGGCATGGAAACTGGAAAAATGCCTAATAAGAAAAACAAGCATGACAAAGCAACCAGAGCACAAAATATATTAATCTACTCACAAGAATAAACCTCTACTAAAGCAATCAAGCAAAGCAGGAAAAAATAAGGGCAAAAACAGGAAACCCTAATTCCCCTTTCAACGGAATTCATGGAATTTGCACAAAATATCCATCAACTTTCTATAGAAAGGCAAAAACCACCTACCTCAATCCTAGGAGATCGATATACGTGAACGACGATGATGGATTCCCCTTAAAACGATGTAGATCTGAGAAAACGCACAAAACGCTCAACCTACGATATCTTGAAAACCAGGAGGAATCAAGAAACAAGAATCATGCAGAAGGGAGATCTCACTACTGCGATTCCAACACAATTAACCACGCTCGAATCGGAGAACAGACGAATAGTCGGGAGCTTGTCGATGATCTGGCCATACGGTCACTCTCGGGCAGACGGAATCTGGAGAAGAAGATGAAATCGGGGGTTAGTCGCGACCCCGGTCCGTTTAATGAAAAAGAAATAAAATACACGGCATGTACTTCTTGATTAAACGGCGTGTACTTCAGTTTTCTGTACTCCGCTTTAACCGTCCACCACCTCACCCTTACACACCATGTGTGTGGACCGGACACGGTCAGCACATGGCTTCGAACCGGAAAAGAGTACATGATGTGTACTCAAAAAGTACACGTCGTGTACTTCAAAAATTTCCAGAAAGTTAATTTTTCTTAAAAACTCCCAAAAAAGTAAAACCATACCTGAAATGAAGATCCGGGTTCTTACAAACTTCCCCCCTTAAAGAAATTCTTCCCCGAATTTCCCTAACGAGGCGGAGAAGAAGAAACCCCGAACAGATCCGGCCACTGTGATCATACATCGGCCTCCTTTTCCCAAGTCTCGTCCTGTACTTGCCCGTGCTGCCATAGCACCCGTACCGGAGGAATATACCAGCCACGGAGAACCTTCGTACTACGATCGACAATCCGGATGGATTCTCCTCGAATGACGCATCCACTTCAAGCTCAACTTCCTCAGGTTAAAATACATGATACGGGTCTGAAAAGTAGCATTGGAGCTGAGAGATGTGGAAGATGTCATGCATGTCCATGTACCTCTGAGGTAGATGCAGCCAATAGGCAACCGGCCCAACACTCTCAAAGACCTCAAACGACCCGACGTACCACGGTGAAATCTTACCATGTCTCTGAATCCTCTTGTGTCCCAACCTCGGTGTGACATGCAGGAAAACCTGATCCCCGACCTCGAACTCCAGAGGTCATCTCTGTTGATCAGCATAAGTCTTCTGTCGAGACTGTGATATAGTCATCCTCTTCTAAATCAACTCTATCTGCTCTGAGGTCTCCTGAACAAGGCGAGGTCCCAGCAAAGCTGCCTCTCCTGCCTCCAGCCAGCATAAGGGTGATCGGTATGGCCTACCGTACAGAGCCTCGTAAGGTTCCATCTGAATGGTCGACTGGAAACTGTTGTTGTAGGTGAACTCCACCAGAGGGATATGCTTCTCCCAAGAACCGCCAAATTCCAAGATACAAGCTATAAGAATATCCTCTAGCACCTGGATTGTGCGCTCGGACTGGCCATCAGTCTGGGGATGGTATGCTGTACTCAAAAGTACCTGTGTACCCAAGGCCTTCTGAAGTCCCTTCCATAACCGAGAAGCAAAGTGCACATACCTGTCTGAAATGATGGAGTGTGGGACTCCATGCAGATGAACGATCTCCAAGATATAAAGTCGTCCCAGATCATCCACACCGAAGGTATCCTTTATCGACAAGAAGTGAGCAACCTTTTTAAGCCTATCGACGACAACCCAAACAACATCATTCCCTCGAGGCGACCTCAGAAACCCAGTCACGAAATCCATCGCGATGTCATTCCACTTCCACTCCAGAATGGGTAACTGCTGCAGAAGCCCCGCTGGTCACTGATGCTCTACTTTCACCTACTGACAAGTAGAACATCTCATGACGAATCCCTCAATATCCTTCTTCATACCTAGCCACCAGTATTGGAGATGAAGATCCCGATACATCTTGGTGACGCCAGGATGAACTGCCCAAATAGAGGAATGAAAATCCCACATCATCTCCTCACATATGTCTGCTGGCACGCATACGCGTCCCTGGAAATGCAAGATCTCATCCTCGCCCACTATCCATCCAGGAAGAGGGTCCCCTCCTAACACACTCTCCCATAGGAATAATCCTTCTGAGTCTGATAGTTGCCTCATCCGTACTCGATCAAGTAGTGTAGAGTCAATAGCTACAGAAGATAGGAAGGTATGTACTTGTCTGTCGTGCACCTCCAGATGTATCTCGGAGAACAGAGCCATAATTTTTTACTCACTGTTGGCCTCCTGAACTGCCTGAACCTGAGTTCTCCTGCTCAGCGCATCTGCCACTACGTTGCCCTTCCCTGGCGTATAGGAAAGCTCGAAATCAAAAGATTGAAGATACTCGACCCACATGCGCTGCCTCAGATTCAGATCACGTTGCGTGAAGATATACTTGAGACTCTTGTGGTCAGTGAAGACCAAAAAGTTCTCTCCCAGCAGATAGTGTCTCCAACAGCGTAAGGCATGAACAACTGCTTCCAACTCCAGATCGTGTGTAGGGTAGTTCCTCTCATGTGGCCTCAACCGCCAAGACCTGTACACAACTACTCCATCCCCCTGCATAAGCACATCCCCCATCCCGATACCTGAAGCATCATAGTAAACAGTGTATCTCTTGCCTGGCTCTGGAAAGACTAGTATTGGTGCTAACGTCAACCTCCCTTTCATCCCCTGAAAGGCTTACTCACAAGAATATAACCATAATAACTTCACTCCATTTTTGGTCAGACCTTTCAAAGGTGCTGCTAGACGAGAAAAGTCCTAAATGAAGCATATGTAGTATCAATCCAACCCTAGGAAGCTTTGTACCTCAAATACATTCTTCGGCTTCTTTTAGGAAACTACAGCTCTCACTTTCTCTGGGTCCACAGATACTCCTGCCTCTGAGATGACATGACCCAAGAAGTGAATCTGATCCATCCAGAAGTGGAACTTCAAGAGTTTAGCATAAAACTGATGCTCACTCAGTGTACTCAGAACGATCTCAAGATGTGTGGAATGGTCGTGTCGAGTGTGAGAGTACACCAAGATATCTTCAATGAAGACCACGACAAATGAGTCCAAGTAAGGATGGAACACTCGGTTCATCAGTGCCATGAAAACTGCAGGTGTGTTCATGAGACCAAACGACATGAATGTATACTCGTATAGACCATACCTTCTCATGAAGGCTGTCAGAGGTATATTTGATGGTCTAATGCACAATTGATGGTAACCAGACCTCAAGTCAATCTTCGAGAATACCCGGGCTCCTCGAAGCTGATCGAAAAGGTCATCAATCCTCGGTAAAGGATATCGGTTCTTGACCACCAACTAGTTCAGCTTCCGATAATCCACAAAAAGACGAAGGGTATTGTCTGCCTTCTTCGCAAACAGAACATGAAAACACCAAAGAGAATTACTGGGTTGGATGAAAACCTTTTCCTGCAACTCCACCAACTACTTCTTGAACTCCTGTAACTCAGGTGTAGCCATCCTATAGGGAGGAATGGACACCGGTGCTGCTCCCGGCACATGCTCAATAGAAAAGTCTACCTCATCCTCCATAGGAAAACCTGATAATTCCTCTGGAAAGACATCCCTAAAACAATCCACCACTGGAGGAAAGTCCAATTGTGGAGTACCCCAATCATCCAGATAAAGACTAGAAATATGGGATGTCACCCCTCCTAGCCCAAGATGCTCGAGTCCTGCCCGACTCGCCCAAACATCCCATTTGCCTTTATAAAGAAAAGACTCACCCTTTGGTGAGACGAAACTCACTCTATGGTGATAATAGTCGACGACTGCCTGAAAGGGAATCAACCAGTATATGCCGAGGATGACATCATAGCCTGTCATCTCTAGGACATAGAGATCCCATAAGAAGCGATACCCTGCAACCTCAAGAGGAAACTCTCTACACTGGTGTACACTGGATGTCCTTGTCCCCAAGGGTGTGTCTAGTGTCAACAAGTCAGAAGAAGAAAAAATACAGAGTCCAAGGATCTCCACAACAGCAACAGAGATAAAGCTATGCGTAGTACCAGTATCGAAAAGGACTGAAGATAAAACTGAGGCTACTAAAATCATACCTCGAATAGTAGAAGGGTCGGGATCCTACTCCTAATAAGTCTGCTCCACGGTGACGTATTGGCCTGCACTGCGGCCCTGCATCCCTGGCTGACCACTCTGAGATGAACCCCTTTGCTGGTGCTGAGTAACTGGTGGTTGACCGCCACGACCTCGACCTACACCTCGACCCGAACTACCGGAAGAACTCCAGTTCCCCGACTGGTGAGAAACTGGCGGTGCTGCTCCTAAACGAGGAGTCATGGAAGAACCCCGGTCACCAACTACTAGTGAGAAAACCTGACAGAAACGCTGAAGGTGACCCTTTGTACCGAAATATCGGAACTCCACGGGGTCCCTCTGGCACTGCGGCCTCATGTTCCCTGAACGGCCACACTGGTAGCATATCACCTGGCTGCCTAATGATGCATCTTGCTTCCTTGGATCACCGTGTGTAGGATCCCTACGACGCTTCTTGCTGTCATCTAGAGGCAAACTGGCTATGGAAGCAGAACCTCCCTGGCTCGCAGCTCCAGAGTCTCTCAGATTACACTCTGTAATCAGTGCCTAGTTGACGATGGAAGTAATGGAAGTCAGCTGGAAGATGTTCACCTGCGAGTGGATCTCCCGCCTGAGACCATCCTCAAACTTCCTTGCTAATAACACCCCACTCCCATCCTGGAGGGGTGTGAAGCGCTGCAGATCGGTGAAATGAGTGGAATACTCCATGACAGAAAGAGTACCCTGCTCTAAGCTCATGAACTCTCGGGCTCAGTCAGCCCTCATGGTCTCTGGGTAGAAGTAGTCGTAGAACACGCGCTGGAACTCCTCCCAAGCCATAGCCTGCTGCTGACCCGCCTGTGGGATCATGTCCCGCCACCTCTTGGAAGAGTCTTGGATCATGTATGTGGTGATCTTGACCTACCTCTCTGGAGGCATTTCCAGATTCTCGAAGATGGTCAGCATGGCTTCCAGCTATGACTCTACAGCCTGAGGTCCTCCTTCCCCCGAGAACGTGGGAGGATGCTGCTGCTGAAAAACCTGCGTCAAGTCTGCCATAGACGTGGAAGGAGGCGGTGCTCCATGGAAGTTCTGCATCATCATCATCATGAAACCTTCCCTGAACTACGCATTCGCACCTGCAACTGGAATGACAGTCGGTGCCAAGGCTGGCTCGACTGGAGGATTGGCAGGAAGTCCCTGATCAGTCACATCTGGTGTCTGATCACTACCTGACGATAGACGTACGACCGGAGGACGTCTCAGAGGCATAGCTCTGAAAGATAAAAAGCACACCTTAGATCAGTAAAACAATGACATAGAAAACAAGAGTACAAAATGGGAATAGGGGAAGAAAAACACACAAGATTGCAAAACACGACTACACGGCGTGTATAAAAACTACACGGCATGTCTTATTAAACCACTGACATGGGCGTGTACTCCTGCCCTACAAGTCATGTAACACCACAACTACACGGCATGTTGACCCCAACACACGGCGTGTACTTGAAACCACTCCCCTGCCCAATTCTCTTTACACAGCTAACCCACACGGTCCGACTCAACCTGAGACTACATGGCATGTTTGAAACAAACACGGCGTGTACTAGACAAGGCTTCGGTGGCCCGTGTTGTTAAGCACACGACCATCTACACAGATGAACCTTACACAGCGTGCTCCGAACAAACCTGGCATGAATAGGCGAAGGTGACACCGTCCTGTGTTGTTCGTGACATGGCCGGGTACCTGGACAAGACTACACGGCGTGTTCCAAACAAACCCAGCGTGTGGAAAAGAAGGTAAAGTTGGCCCGTGTTGTTAGTGACATGGTCGGGTACACGGCTTCGAACTTACACGGCGTGTACCTACCGTACACGGCATGTTCCTGATGTTACTTTCACGACACCGTGTTCTGCTCACACGGTTAGTTACATGTCCTGAAAACTACACGGCGTGTATAGAAAAAGTACATGCTAGGTATTCTGGGTTTTTCTGGGCAGTAGCTCAAAAACTGCACAGAATTCCAAAAACACTAAAAACAATTGAAAGAGGTGCCAAATTCCGATCCATGAGGGCCCATACTCCCCACGAATCATAGCCTGGAATCTCCCACAGTCATATACAAGAGAAAACAGGATCATGATCCACTAAGATTCGATTAATGAGGAAACATAACACCTTAAGAACAAAAATTTGGCATTCATTTTAAGAATGGAACAAAACAAACAGTTTTCTAACATGAAAGTAGAGAATCTATCAAGAATTTATCACAACAGCATGCATAATCTACACATATTCTATCACAACAGCATGCATTCTCTAATTCACCCTAGATGGCATTGCAAGAATGCATGACATGTGATTTATACAAGTTCCTATATGATGCATGAGATGTAATACCCGCGTCTCATCGGGTTGCGATAGAAATAGAACCGAAGTATCAAAACAATAATAGCACAAGTCAAGTGAATCACTCTAGGTGAAATCAGATCAACCATAAAATCTCAAAACCAGCAAAACTGCAATTAATGAGGTACTATGGATTTTCCCTGTACACGGGTTAGCTACTCCTGAGCACAGCTTAATTCCAAGTACCGAATCCATCCTATCCCTGGATAAAGTCTCCAAATAGTAAAGCAAGAGAAAAGAACTCCTCTGATACCACTTGTAACGACCCGAATTCGGGGCCCCTCCACTGGTGCCCTGTACCCGGTTCGCCAGATGACCTCAAGCGCGTTTCCCCAAACGCCAGAGCTTGCCGACTAGCAGCGAGGGCCTTGGTGAGTTAGTGGGAAAACTATTCCCTCATTCGGTAAGTATATAGTGGAACAACAATCAGACACAATAGCAGAAACACTAAACAACATACAACAACTGAACTGAATAGCAAAAGCAATGAATATATATATATATAGAAATGATGACAAGGATGCAACAGGTATAAGTGTCTATGAAAAAAGAAAACACAACAATGTGCTGGAATACAACTGAAAAAAAAGTGCAAGGAAAACAAAATAAACTCCTCAGCATCGCGAGCCATAGCTTGGTCTCATGCTCTCTAACTCCAGCGCAATCAAGAACCTAAAGTAGAAGGTCGCTTGCCCTTATCTATAACTGCAACAACATAGTATGTTTGGGCCCAAAAGCATGGCCCAAACAGGGTGTGAGATACAATCCCAGTAGGTAATCACCCAAATATTTGTGCCTAACAGTCAATGAATACATGGAAAGTAATAAAACAAGAAGCAGTAAATAGGAAAACACAAACAGCTACAATCCACAATTATAACGAATAAAGTACACAAGCAAACAGTCAGCAACAAAAAAGAAAATAGGTAACTCTCTGGGTATCTCTCATAGCCTAACCCCTATGGTTCAACCTATAAGTACTAGCAACCCTCTAGAAGGCACAGATAGTCTCACCCCTCTGGTTCAGCTATGAAATTAATAGACTCTCTGGGGAAGCACTCACCGTCAATTCCCCTTATAGTCTCATATCGTGCTAAAGGCTCTCTGGGGAAGCACTCAACGTATATTCCCCCTGTGGCCCACATCGAGGAACTACAGACTCTCTGAGGAAGCACTCAACGTCAATTCCCCGTGTGGTCTCTCATCGTAATTAAAAGACACTCTGGAGAAGCCCTTCCGTCAATTCACCCTTTGGTCTACTACTATAGGTTCTCACTGTCCTTAGTGAAACTAAACATGCTCAGCGCGCATGCATCGTCCAAGTAAACCTCAAGAACTACTTGGCTATCAACTAAGGCTCAACATCAATACAAGGCAACAGTCCACAATCCTAAAACTAGGCATGGCAACTGGAAAAATGCCTAATAAGAAATACAAGCATGACAAAGAAACTTGAACACAAAATAAATTACTCTACTCATAAGAATAAACCTCTACTAAATAAATCAAGCAAAGTCGGAAAAAATCAGGGCAAAAATAGGAAACCCCCAATTCCCTATTCAAAGGAATTGGTGGAATTTGCATAAAATATCCATTAACTTTCTACAGAAAGGCACAAACCACCTACCTCGATCCTAGGAGATCGATATACGTGAATGACGACAAAGGATTCCCCTTAGAACGATGTAGATCTGAGAAAATGAAAAAAACTCTCAATCTAAGATAACTTGAAAACCATGAGGAATCAAGAAACAGAACTCAAGAAGAAGGGAGAGCTCACCGCTGCCATTCCAATGCAATCGACCGCGCTTGAATCAGAGAATGGACGAAGTGGCAGGAGCTCATCGAAGATCTGGTCGTACGGTCGCTCTCGGGCGGACGGAATCTGGAGAAGAAGATGAAATCGGGGGTTAGGTGCGACCCCAGTCCATTTAATGAAAAAAAAAGAAAATACACGGCGTGTACTTCTTGATTACACGGTGTGTACTTCTTGAGTACATGGCGTGTACTTCAATTTTCCGTACTCCGCTTTAACCGGCCTCCACCTCACCCTTACACATTGTGTGTGTGGCCCGGACATGGCCAGCACATGGCTTCGAGCCGGAAAAGATTACACAGCGTGTACTCAGAAAGTATATGGCGTGTACTTCAAAAATTTCTAGAAAGTTTATTTTTCTTAAAAACTCCCGAAAAAGGAAAACCATACCTGAAACGAAAATCTGAGTTCTTACATATCCCTATGCTTATCATTACAATATTATACTCCTACTTGAATGAATATCTAGGCTATCCTAAGATACCAACTATTGGGACCCAAACCTTTTTACTCAAATATTTACATGATTTTTTACATAAATTTCCATTAATACAAAATAAGGATCAAAAAGTACTAGTATCTTTGGAAGACTAGGTACGTAAAACATTAAGAGGGAGTTTTTATTTTAATATCTATAATACACTCCTAAATACCATTGAGCTCCTAGAACTTCTTGAGATAACCTGAGGAATACGTAGAAAAAAGTGGTGATCTAAAAATCCGAGTAAGGAAATAATCATGATAAGGAAACATAATGTGTGATTCAAAGGTATAACATGATATCATAATCATGGTAAATCTCATTAGACCGTAACATAAATAACATGGTATTACAAGATAATAGAAAAAAAGGAATGTGGAATCAATACAAAATATAAAATAAGCATAAGTCAAGGATAACTTTTAAGAAAACATCACATAGTGGATAGAGTCTCATAGTTGATTATGTTTACTCCCTAATCTCATACATAATGTCTCATGAGACAAAAGATTTTCCCAATGAATTAGAGTGCTACTAGGAATACCCATCATAAAATTATCATGATTATGTGTGGAATAAAATGAAATCAGTCATTAATCGTAATCATAAGAATTACCCATAAAATTAAATGGGACTCTTAATCCTGCATCATATCATAATAAAGATAAATTTCATAATGAAGGCATTTGATAAATGAACATACAACATGTATTACCCAATAAAACAAAGTGATGATAAGATAGGTATATCTTTGATAAACATATATATTTAATTTATAATAATTACATAACTTTACAAATATATAGGTATAGCTATAGAGAGATATTTCATAGTCTAAAAAGGGTGGTTAAGATATATCCATTAAACCCTTAAGAAAAACATCTCTTGATATCAAAATATCAATTCCAGTTAGAAACCTTTTTAAAATACTTAGAAAAAAGGGAATAGGGTGTTATTTTATTAAATAAAACATAGAATATTATAAAACAATCCAAACATAATGTAATATTTATGATGGAGGGAATAGACATTAATGTCGTATATGTTAAAATAGAACATTCTTTTTTGTATTTTGTAAACAATTTAAAAAATTTAGGTATAAAATATATAACAATATTATTTTTTAAAAACATTTAAATAAATATAAAATAGACATAAAATTACATATATAAGTCATATATTTCCATATAAATAAACAAATAAATGATTTTAATAATATGGACAGGGAAGAGAATGATTTAGAAAATAAATCATTCAAACATTTACAATGTGGTCTTCTATGTAATGTTTCCCTTACATTAAAACCTTAAAAAGATTCTTTTTTAAAACAATGTAAATAAATGTAAATATGGTCAAAAATAACCTTTAGTATTGACTAAAGAATAAATAAAAAATTTCATGAAATATTAAGATGATCATAAACTTGGAAGAAAATGATTTGTAAGGGAAATTTTAAATAATTATTTTTTAAAATAAAGTCCATTATCATTTTATTTTTAACCATAATAATAGTGACCCATAGTGGCCATACATTTTCTTACCTAATTATTTTATAATTCTTGAGATATAAAACATAAAATAGTTACAATCCAGTGTCCAAAGGTTTAGTGTGTTCAGGAAATTAGGACCATACAATCCAGTGTCCAAGGTTGTGCCTATACTAATTGGTCTTGGTGGTACACATTTTATACATCTATAATTTCAATAAATATATTTTTTTTATAATAAATAAAAAATTATTTTATATTGATAATTTATGTATGTATATATTCTTAATGAGATATTTAAATCCCAATTATATTAGGCTTGTGGCTCTACCTGAACAAAACAATTGAGCTAACCTAGTGTTAGGTTGTAGGTAAGATGCAGCACTACTTGAGCATACTTATCCTGACCTAAATAGTTCTACCAAGTTTGAAATTTTCAATTTCAAGACACTAGGGTAGTTGTGAGAAACAAAAAAATAACTAATGATCAAAGAATATATTAAAATAATAATATCTAAGCTAAAATTCACAAAAATTAAAATATCTAAGCTATTATACCCTATAAGAAGAGAGAATGTATAAAAAGTGGGAAATAAATAGAAAAAATAAAACCTTTTAATGAAAGGGTATTTTTAACCAAATGAAATATCCCTAGATCCTCAATGAGATATCCAAAAGAAACCAAGATATTTCCCAAGGTTATCTAGGGTTTGAGGTAATATAATGAAATTAAACCTTGAGAATAAGTCGATGCATATTTATAATGTAAATCTAGGTGAAACTTCCCTAAAATATTAAAGACACTTCCATTAAATATTGGTGGCTAGTTAAATGAGATTTTAAATCCTAAATATTCAAAATAATATATCCCCTATATTCTCATGGAAATTTAGAACATTTTAAAAATTGTGTTGAATGTCTCCATGACATGGTGGCTTAAAAATCATCTATTACAGACATAAGAGTGACTCAGCCCTTAAATAACTATTTTCTAACACTTATACACATCACTTAAGTTTAATAAAAAAACTATAAAATCATAATACCATCCTAATAAAAATAAAACAACCCACAAAAACAAAAAACCACCTCAAATATGGTGGGTCATTTTATTAATTGATTTGGGTTGGGTCAAGTGGTTAGGTTACTATTTTTTTAGTTGGGGTGATACAGATTACCCTTCCTAAGTATAAATTTTTTTTATACTCTTAATTTAAAACTTTTTTATAATGTTTAATTACGTAAAATGAATTTTTTTACATGAAATATATTCTACTATTTTATGATTAATGTTTCAAATGAGATTGTTAAAAAAATTATTACCTCTTATAGTATAATATTTGAAATATTTACTATAATTTTAAAAAATAGTTGTATGGATTAAAAATTTTATGTGTTTTCTTGAATTATTTTAACTTTTTACAACACAAAATTACCCACCCTTTAAAACCTCCTTAACCTGTTATATATTGTTTTTTGAATAATTATCTAATGGGTTATTGAGTGTGGTTTGAAATTTTTTTCACCCACCTAAGATGGATCAAGTGATATTTTTATTTAAACTAAACCAAACCACCCATTTTCACACCCCTTCCCTCACCATTTTTTCATACATTTTTAATGTTTCCACAGTGTAGAATTTTCTAGAAAATAATTATAATACACAATGGAATCCAAAAAACTATTTAATCACTCATTGTTTCATATAGGGATTCAACCAAGAACCACCATGGACAATGAATATCAAAAAACCCACCTCAATAATGAAAACTACCACTATGGTATAAATTTCCCTCAAAAATCATTTCAAACATCATATTTGTTAACCCATAAAAAATAAAAATGAAACCTTCATTCCCATAGATAGAAAACAACACCCAAAAATACAATCCCTCTGAAAATGTTTATTTTGACCCATATAAATAAATATATCAACTTTTATCCCCCATAATTCTTTTAAAATTAACTTAAATAAAGCTAACACTCCCAAAAAGATTATAGGTAAAGGGGTATATTGACATCTATATTATATACCTCAAAAATTATTTTAACCCTTGAGAATAAAATAAAACCCTAAAATAAAATCACGTATCTTTGAAAACCAAAACACCTTAGGAGATAACTCTGAAATAGGAATCTCACCATCCTTGAATCATGGTGTCAACATAAGGAAGAAACAACATAGATCATATGAGTAAAAAAACAATCATCTCAACATCATAACAAAATTGGGTTCAAAATAACTCAATATACTTATCATTCATATATGAATCAAACTCCCACATACTCGTCTTCAAGCCACCATTCCCCTATAAGACCTAAGCTAAAGGAAATATGTTCCATAACACTCAATATTCTGAAAATTAAAAATATAAATAGGTTACTCTATGAATATTTTATACATCGTGATATATAACTATCCCCAATAAATAACATGAGATTAGCCATGAGGAAATAGATGAAGATATGACATAAGGAAAACATCATTGATATGATCTATATATAGAGTAAGTTTCACATGGTATTCCACCTCTCTAATACAATCCAACGCATTGAATATTATAATAAACTAAGGATAAATCTTACTTCTTCAATCAAACATCTACTACCCATGATGATGAGAAACTTTTAAGAACATTTGATTTCCAACCTCAAACACCATAATTATCCTCCTCCAATAATCATAAACCTTTTGAATTTATTGGGTAACATGTATATTATAATGAATCACCTATACTTTCTCTATCATTCCATGAAGCAAATCCAATCCATGAAACATTGACTCCTAAACCCTACTCCAATACAATGGATTTATTCAAGGCATCCCATGCAATACTTTTTATAGAGTCATTACAAATAATGTTTTATATCTCTTATTATTATTAGACTCAACCATTGGAAAATATTTCACTCATGAATGTCCAAAATCAAAAATATATACTTGTTATATGTCTTCTAGTGTCAAGATCATCAACTCAGTATGGTCGTCCTGAAAATGAAATGTAGTTATAATGTACAATGGAGATCCAAAACCATATTATAGACTCATATAGATACACATGATAAAGTGGGTATCTCTATTATAGATGATATCCCTTGTAGCCCTTTAAATCCACATGGCCTATTTCTTATACTACCTTTCCAAAATTTCAACCATACTCAACACCTTCATCGTTAATAAATGACCTGACTTTTTCAAATGATCCATAATCATCCATATAGTATCACATCCCCTAGGATCATGAGGTAAATATATAATAATATTCATCAGTAATTTCTCCCAATTATATATATGAATATATAGTGGTTATAGAAACCCATTAGGAACTCAATTGTTTACTTTTTCCATCTGAAATACCAAAAATTTAGACCCAAACTCCAACTTTAAAATATTTATACCCAACAACCAAAACTAATATTTCAAGGAATTATACATCTTTTATACAATAATATGTATCTATAAAGGTGAGATATAAAAAATCATAGAGAATAACCTCACACACCACTTATGGATATAAGAACTTCCCAAAACATAGTACTCTTGTTGATCATCATCCACCCATCCCTCGAGAGCATCTCTAAAGATGACATGTTCATGAAAGACCTACATCTCTTTGTTACCCAAATGAGACTCCTCCACCTACTACATCAAAGACGGATATATTATTATTTGATAAAGGAAACCTCTACCACCAACTTTCTCAATATCAGTATAAAAATAATGGAGCTCCTCCATCATCCGCTATGCATATTTATACTCACGAACAACATTATCATGAGACTTCCTAATTACAAAGAAAGATAATACATTATCATTACCCAAATTATAGTAGATATTTCATTCATAATTTTATAATAAATCTACCCACTTATACTCGTGAATAATCAAATCAGGGTGAGATAAAATATATGATAGGGTTTTTTAATCAATAAATACCATAATGTGCTCCCTGATGAGGTAATTTTTCCATTTATTTAAAGAAAACACCACCACCAACAACTAAATATCATGGGTGGAATAATATTCTCATGGGGATGTAACTACTAAAACCCATTTGAGATAACTTATTTTTTGATATCAAAATTTAAATAGGCTTATATTAGAAGAATTGAAAATGACCTCAAACATTACTCCCTCTTCTAGAAATTAAAGAACATAAGAACTAGTTAACTTCTCCTTCATATATTTAAACACTACCTAAAATTGATATTTCAATGCAATGGTCTATACCTTCTTGGTTAAAATGTCAAAGGGGATACAATCAAAGAGAAATAATACAAAAAAATCCAATAATAACCTTCAGGTCCAGGGAAATTATGAACCTATATAACAATATTGGGATCCAACATAGAGATAACTAATTTTATCTATAAATAGTCAATTGTCACCCAATGTTGAGATATAAAATTATTGAGAAATACATATCACCCTACAAAAAAATCCTACTTATATTTCTTCCCATAAAGCTAATGTCTTTGAAGGACTTTTAGAAATTTCCTAAAGTCCAAAAAATGTTCCTACTCTAACCTTGAATATATGACAATGTTTTAGATGAACACAATCAAAAACTAATCCAAGAACTCATGAAATACGATGTTTATCAATCCCATAAAAAATAAGGGTATTCATGTCACTGAATGGAATAAATATGAACCCAAATCACCCATAGTGACATATGAATGAAATCATTGGAATATATTTTCAATTCACCATAATATAATGATATAATGACAACAAATAAATCTTCAAGAACTAATTGGATTCATTTAACTAACCTAAAAAATAAACTTTCCTTGGAAGGGTATACTAGGTTTCCAATATTGTATGATTCAGTCAACATTAATTGATAAAAAACCACTAGCTACCATCTAATTTCTTGGATAAAAACATTGAATCACCCCAGGGATACACACTAGGCTGGATGAAACCCTTCTACAATAGATAATTGATCTGGATCTGAAACTTCTACATCTCAAACAACCACATATGATAAAAATAAATTAAAAGTAGATACATCAAGTTGCAACTCTATCCCAAAATCTATGTCTTATCAAGGAGACAAAGATATAGAATATTAAACAAATAACATCAAGGAAGACATCAAAAACTCTTAAAAACATTGATGGATAGACATTTTAAGATAAAGGCTCCATAAACCTATAATATATAAAATGATCCCAATCACTAACAAACACTACAAGATCACCTTCAACATTGAATAAAACATCCATATTTTAGAAGAAATAAATAATATCTAAAACTAAATACAACTTATCCATGAAAATAATGAAATTTTATAGTTATATCAACTATTAAAAGAAATTCCATAATGAATAATGTTTCCCCATTATCTATTCAAACCCTTGACACGACTCATGATAATTAGACTAATATCCAACTAGGATAGTCAAGACAAGGGGTACTATAATTCTCTCTTCCTTGAGTGTCAAAGATCATATCAAGGTAAGAGAAACAAAGGAGTGCAATGATCCTAAATTAAATAAACCATAGTCCAATGATACAGATAAATATATGATACCTTGAATAATCACTAGCCCTCCAGAGACTAAAATATATATGGCATGAAATTATCCATGTCTTTTTTCACTACCAAGTATCCCCTAATGATAGTCACCTCAAAAAATAAATATAAGACTATATCCTTGTGGATAGTAGATATAAAAGGTATATAATATACTTACTATATATCACCTTTAATTTAAAAAATCTTGGGGACCTTTCTATTACTGGTACGGACTTGGTGAAAAATATTTCAAAATGTCCATAGGAAATTGACCACCAACCCCACACTAAGCTTAAAATGTGGATAGTCATTGTAACTTCCAATGATTATATACTTTATAAGAAAAAATGAAATAATATAAATCCATGTATAAGACTAAGATATTTAATCTATGAATTAGTTATAAGAAGAAAACAAAGATTTAATCCCCACTGGTCAAAACCTCTACTTCTGAGAAAAATTAGAACCAATATATATTGCTTTACTCTTTATGAATACCTATTGGCTACCAACTTAAGATGAAGTAGCCTGTGAATTAATCTTCTCTATCACTTTTCCCCTCCACAAAACCTCAATATACATCAACAATGTAGATGAGGGGACACGGTGGGGATATCAAAATGAAAAAGATCCTCAAAATTTCTTACCCTAGACTCTTCATTGGGTATAATAATAGGATTATGTCCAATAATATTAATAAACTACACTTTATGCTCTCAAAAATTCAATCCCTCTCTTGAAAGGGATGAGGCTCCTACTGCCTAACTGCCTTCAATATAAAATAAAATAACTTGACATGAAAATTCTTCTAAAAATATTACCATGATATTTAAGACCCATTACACTCACCAAGGAATAATATCCACCACTAGTGAGAAAAATCCTTAATAGTCTAATAGACAACAAAATCTAATTCTCCTTTTATGCACAAATCAAACAAAAATAAATCATAAACTACTTCATCAAACCATATAACTTCTAATAAAATATTATCCCTTTATACTTAAGGATGTTTAAAATTTAAAGATCAGGTTTCAACTTTTTCCAAGAATCATCCTCATTAGGGTCAACCCTTTTATGCTCAACTAGGGTAACCCACTACATCTCTTTATAGAGGTATTCCCCAAATCTCAAAGTACATATGATGAAAATGGTTATATCATATTTAACAATATATGATATTTCAAATTATGAGAACATTATTCTACCTTTGAAAAATCATAAATTAAGATTGGGCCATATCATAAGGCATGGTTATGTCATTACCCATGCAAGTTATAGAGTATAACCAGTTTTAATCGTAAGGAAAGGAGTGGTTACATGATATTTGTATTTATATATTGGGTGGTTGAATGATAAATGTTATAATTTTAGATCTCTTTCAAAAAATATAGTATTTAATGAAATGTTACATTTTTTTAAACACTCAGGAAGATTATTTATACAAAGGTTTCATAAGTTAAATGAGGCATTTACTCATAATTTATATCCCATGACTAAATCAAAGCCTAAATGAGGAGTTTCTTACAGGAATTTATAAATGGGTTCTACCATGAGATAGTATGAAAAAAATATCCCAAGACATAGACAAGACTCCCATACCCTGTAGCTTTCATCTCCCACCTCTTTTGTGTCATGAAGTCTTAACACACCATAAAGGGTGGAGTATCTTGCTCAAACATCAAGAAATTTATGTTCAACCCTAGGACATACTACAGAGAGAATAATATTTTGATTATTCTATGGTTACCTCCATCAAACATATAAGGATATAATAGTATCTTTGGTGAAATTTATACTATTTTATATTTTCTTTATTTCTAGTTTTCCATGTATTTATTTATCTTTCATAAATAACTTTTGTAGCCTCTAATAAGTGTTATTAGATATCTAAAAAATCTATAAGTGGTATCTGAGAAAACTATGTGTTTAGATACAAGAAATCATGTGTGAAATGAATTTTTTTATATCATATTTGATATCATATTGTTGTCATGAAATACAATCCATGGTTTTGTTCAGACCAGTTGAGTCGCTACTTATGATATTGGACATTATAAGTAGTGGCTCGATGAATATCCTTTAGATATTTTCTAATCCTAGCATATGATATCATGTTACCATAATCAACATTAGAGTTATGATATGATTAAAAAATATTGATACATATAGATTATAGGTTATCTCTTCAAATTTTAAAATATGATATATGATAGTACAAGTGATGACGGGGCTATCGATCATAAAATATGACTAATAGTGTGAAACTCTACCCTATCAATCATAGTTAGAAATATGGCTTGGATCATTAAATATATTTTTTATCAAATCCTATGATAGGGGTTGGTTCATAAAATATGATTGGTGTTAAAAAACCGAATATAAATTGTATTTTATGATTTATAAATTGTTCATAAATAATTATAATAAGTATTTTAGGGGAATTTATTAATTTATAAAGTGTTTATAAATTAATTAATTATAAAATGTTTATAATTAATTAAAAAATGTTTATGAAACATTTATTTTTAAATATTCCTCAAAATTAAATGTTAATATTAAAAACAACTTTTACCAAAATTATGTGGCATGCATTATGAATTATAAATAAAGAATTTTTTTTAAAATAATTTGGATGATTTATAAATTGTTTATAAATTAAAAAATAAGATCCAAATATAACGTGTTTATATTTTAATAATATATTGTTGAAAATTTATTACTTTGAATTGTTAAAATTAATGGCCTTATTTGGGAAATTATTTTAATAATATAAAAAGAGTTTAAATGGTTTATTTGATAATAGATTAAATAATTAATAGTATGTAATATTTAAATTATATAAAAAGTTTAAAAAATATAAATTGAAATATAAAATGTTTATATTTAATGTAATATCATATATTTAAAGTGAAATGTCATATATTGAATACTATAAAAAAGTTTATATTATAAAATGAATATAAAGTGTTTATATTCAAGATTATAGATTTTCTATAATGAGTGCATAAAATTCTAAAGTATTTAGAACTAGTTTTAATTTATGAATTGATCATAAATTATTATCTCATGTTTAAATATGTGAGATTTTAATTTATATAAAAGATAATTTAGGTTTATTATTATTAGATATAAATTTTTTATATCATAAATAAGTTTATAATTTAGTTTAGAGCTATTTGAACTATATTTGGAGTTTAAAATAAATCCATCTAAATAGCCACATGTTAGGTATGGTAAATGGATTTAGTTTACATATACCATAACTTTTATTTTCAATTAACATTATTAGCTTAGATATATTTTTCAATATAGTTTATAAAAATTAGTTATTAGAGTTATGATGGATTTAATCCTTTATTGATTAAAATGTCTAGTAGTGAAGGGAATTTTGGTTATAACTCTCCCTGGATTTGAGGTGTATTCCAGGTTTCAAAAATGCATATAGGTTATCTCTAGCTATAGTTTTACTCATGAAGGAATTTTCAATTTCATATAATTATAATCCTTTGCATGGAGAGTTTTTGTACCTTTCAAGTGAGATATTTTTGTGTCTGTGTGTGTGTAAATATGGTTGGCTACTATTTTTGGGTGAGTAACATAAATTTTTAGGTTTTGTAAGTAGTTACACATCAATATGGTTTGAATATATTGATTTGGTGGAATTAATAGGATTTGGAACTAAATTGTGAGTATCAATCATACATTACGGGAATAACATGAGTTAAGATTATTAGATTTAACCCCTATAATATAATAAATGTTCGATTCCTTCCAAACTGGAAGGAAAAGTTTACTGGATAATATCAAGTGTTGAGAATACATAATCTAGGAATTTGATGTCTTGTTTTTGGGACTATGAGCATAGTATAAATGGGTAAAAGTTAAAACTAAAGTGGAAACACATTAGTTAGATATTCAAATAAATTATTCTAGTAGCCAATTATGGTCATTTAAACCTAGTGAAATCAAGAAGGAGGAGTAATGATTATATAAGATAAAATTTTATAAGATACATAAAGGGTTTATGAAACTCTATGGTATATCCTTGATAGGTATTAGTGTTATAGAAATCAATTCATTTATTTTAAAGACTGTATGATACTGAATGTATACCTTACAAGTTATTAAAATGTATAGGGGTTCAAAATAAAAGGAAGTCTTAATAGAGAATTTAGTTTTCATTAAAAGTGTCAAGGGGATGATTTTTTATATCATGACTCAGAACATGAATAATTGATATCACCTTCCACCACTAGTCCTTTAAGTTATACCAAAAAAATTGGTTGATAATCTTTATTATTATAACCATTTTATCCTGAATTCATTATCCTTTAGACATAGATTTTCAATGAGTGAATCTGCCACTTTTTTTATATTTTTCAACATATCCTCTAAACCTATAGAGTTGTGAATCATTGTACAAGACAAGTGTTAAATTTAACAATCTAAAAGTTATCCAGGTCACTCACTTACATCTATAGATGTTAGAAGTTTTCTTCTCTATCAAATCCTACGATCTCAAACACACTATCACAAAACCGTCTGTGAATACGAAATAAATTATAAGAGTGATAGGATTAACAGATGAAAAATAAATTGAAACTGCTTTATTTATATGAACTCATGATACCACAATATGAACATGTAATTTATTCAAAGGGAAATTGTTATTTTTTAAGATAATGTTGAACAACCTTTTAGAGTTAAACACTAACTCCATTAAAAATTATTTAATCTCTTATCGCCATATTTTGAGGTAATTTTCAACATGGGGATCCATTTGGTATAAATGATATTTTTCATTTTATGCCAAAATATTCAAGGTATCCTAGAAATAGTCAACCAATTCAACATTGTTAGATTAGAAAAAATTATCCTGAAAGCATAACAGTGGTTTCATATTCACAAGATTTTCTTCTTTTTCATCTAATGTCTTGGTACCACTTGTGAAATGGCATGCACTCACTTTTTTAGTAATAGATTTAGCATGATTTCACTAGTGACTTTCTTATGATGATTAGTGCATATTTCACTTAATATCAAGCTATCTATTATTTGAACTTCTTTTTTTCAACATAAGACTTTTAGATTTGGAATTGAAAGAAAAAAATGGTTGTTCAACGCCACTTATTGTGTCAGATATAATTTTCACACCTCTTTCCCAGGACTGACACCAATTAATTATTTTATTAAAGGCCTGATTCAAATTTAAAATTGTAATATTTTTGACTCTTATGTTTGAATTAATCTACTTTCATCTCAACCACACATGTATTGTGAAACACATCCATAGCTTCCAACCCATACATATATTTTTTTAGCTCCTATAAACCTCAAGATTGTATACCCCCTTAAGCATATACCACTTAAAATGGATATTATAAAAATTCATAACATGGGGGAGGGATATATCTATAATTAATAAGAAGAGGAATTTATTGGGTCATCGTAGAACAACCCTTGACTTTCAACTCTCTTTTTAGCCATCATCATGATGCTTCTTCATAAGGTACCACTTGTTTCTTTTTTTATATATTCATTGAAATTCATATATATTGGATTATAATTCTTAATAAATGTAATTAAATAACTTTTATTCATCTATTTTTTCTATCTTTATGTGTAATTCTAACTTTTGTGTCTAGATGATTAAGAATTATTTTCATATATTCTTAATATTCTTTTCTTATGTGTCCCCCTTAGACTTGGTATTATTCTCATTTTTCTGCCTTTAATGGAGGTCTCTTTATCTATCATTAAAATATATCCTTATTGTATGGCATGATAAATAACCAAGGTATTCTTGATAACCTTCCCTTTTAGTATTTATACCAGTCGCCTCTACCTTTTTTCTTCCATAGGGAATCTTTTTTTAGGTACATATACTTTTTACTCACAACTGGAGAAAATTTCACCATTTTCTTCCATATTTTATGTCATTATTTCTATGATGGTTTATGTTAGTGTAACATAGTAGGTTTTGGTTTCAACCTTTTTTGTGCTCTATGTTTTTCCTTCAGATAAGTGAACCAGTTTTCTATCTCAACATGGTTTTTCTTTTAGGATGGTATCTCTAATTATATTCCATGGTATTTCATGACCTCATTATAGCCTCATTTTCCTTACATGTGTTCTTCTAGCTACACTGTATTTATATATGAATAATAATATAACATAAAAATAATTTTCCATGAAATTGATACCCTATATTTTAATAATTATATTGATATATAGATATAGAAAATTTTCTTCCACTATTTCACTTTTGGGATTCAAAACATACACTCATCATATTCCCCCATCTTTCATAGTTGTATAAATTTGTATCTACTTTCTTCTGAGATACTTTATTTCCAAATTTAAAAAGAATATTTTTCATACATTCATATTTCTAATTATTTCATTTATAAAATCTACATGATAATGCTTCCATGAAGTGAATCATCGACTTCTCTTTTCCCTTTGAGGAACAGATCTTTTTCTCAAGTTCCTTAGTCTTATCCTCTTTCTTCTTTAGTTAATAATTCATATAAAAAAAACTTGAGGTGGATTCAGTTCTATATTTTCTTATATATTTAAGTTTTGTCTTAGTATAGATAAAAATTATTTTCAATTTCTTTTCTATGACCATCCATTTTTATATTTCTTATGAAACTTATTACAACATGTCACTTTATCCCTTTATCTTTTCTCCCAAATTCATTACATCAAAACAAAAGTCTAATTCCAAACATTGTGAATTTTTTCCATTTATAGATCCTAAATTAATGCATGTTAAACTTGATCAATTATTTCCTATTGATCCACTATTTCAGATAGGGATTGGATCTTATTTCAATTACTAAAAGAATATTCATCAGACTAAATATTTGATATTTTTTACATCTCTTACTCATTATCTCTAACTTACATGGGGGAATATAATTTTTTTTATTTTATGGAATTTTTCATATCATAGTTAAAACTATAATCATCCATAAGTTTGTAATTGTTTATCTAAATTTGAGATTCCATCTTCATAGGAGTCTTATTATTTGTCTTCTTTTTCTTGACTTTATTCATAAGACATTATTTAGTAACTTTTTTCGCTAGTTTATTATTTTTATATGTTTTGTAACCTTCTCTTGGAGTATAAATCACAGCCTATGTTTCCATTATATCTTTTTTGTAAATAGATTCTATGGTATTTCATATATCATAGGTTTTAGAACATTGTAGAGACTTCATATAAATCTCAATGATAATGATATTTTCAATATCATTCTTGTCTCTTCATTTCAAATTCTTTTGATGTTCTTAGTCTGATCTTCATATTAAAGAATGTACTCCATATCCCCCTAGCAACATTTTTATACAAATATAATGATTTATATATTCTAACCACAAAATTAAGTTCCTTTGAAAAATATAAACTTTATAACATAATTTAAATTCAAAAAAATACAAACTCTTCTTTTGATTTTGAATATCAAGACATAACCATTCAACTTTGATAAAACCTATTTAATATGGGGACACATTGAGAGGGGGTTAATCATAGTGATGGGAAAATAAAAAATTTCACTTTAATATATTAAACTCTCTTAGGGTTATTGTTCTCAAATTAGTAGGAACTTTTTTCAGCTTTTCACTTAATTATACTTTCTCATAACATCAATAGACAATGATAGATAAACAAGAAATTAAAGCATTCATAGAACAAAGTGATTTTAAATAGTTCACAAAAATGTTCTAGTCTAATGAGAATATGGCAATGGTGTGTGATTCCTACCAAAATACACAATGTTTCACAAGTTTTTTCTAATAAAATTATTTCATTCATGGTTACTTTGTGACATGATCAATGTCTTCATTGGATTTTGGGTTTATAAACTCCTCACCCAAGGTTAAATCCCTCTTCTTCACTCCCACACACTACATTAGTGAATATTATTCAATATTCTATATACTTATAGGTCTATTCAATAGATAATGGATGTAGAATCATTTCTCTATATTGTATGAGACTCTACTTACATCGTGGATCTAGATTTAATTCTATGTTATTATTATTCCTATTGTGATCTATTTCTTCAATGTCATATAAAATCAACCCCACAATATGAGAGTGGATTTTGCGTCTTCTACACTATTATAAAACCATCATAAATTATTTGTATGAGGAAAATTAAATACTAAAATTTTTTTATTTCACTCTATCCTCATTCACACTAAATATATCAAAGGATACTCTCTCTTATTCTTTCATGATATTTCTACTTGAACCAAAATATAAAAGTAAATTTAATCCTCTTTCGCTCTACTCTTTTTCTTATGAATCACTCATGAATCCAATATGTACTCTCTTATCTCCAAAATACTCACTGTAGATCTTCATGTGAAAATACCTACCCAAATATTCCTTATATAAAGAAACCTTGTGGAACATAATGCACTTTTTACTCCACCTATAGACTATGTACCTCATTTCACAGATTTTCTACTTCACCTTATAAACCTCTATTTTATGTTTCCTTTCTCCTCTATGTACAAACAAAATGGAAAATGTACTCTGCTATGAACATTGTCCTGGAAAACATACCTCACAGAAATTCCTACTTCATGAGATGACTTCAAAAATGCCTTTAACACATACCTGGCTATGCAGAACTAACCTCATGGAATCAAACTCATAGACTCCCCATTCCTGAACCTAACCACATTGATACATTAAATCCATACAGGCATCCTACCTCATGGAACATTTTTCCCTTCATCAATCTATGTATCTTCTCTTTTCTCTAATCGATGTTAATTGAATGGGTTAGCCTATTATTTATCAGCAAATACCTCTGAATATTTATCTAATCCTTTAAATTGGAATTCAACCCTTGAAAAATACCCTTCACAAAACCAAAAAAAACATTATTCTATATGATTTCTCAATCCCTCAATTGACTATGTACTTGACCTTATAGTTGATAAAAATACTCTATTCTAACACCATTTACATCCCATATATACCACATAACTAACTTTTTGGTCACTCAAAAAATGAAAATTTTTCACCACATACTTCCACTTAGTGAGCCACAAGCCTGACCATAAGGTACAATAAAATATTCTAAAATGTCTCATATAGACCACATGATTCCTTATAAGGAAATTTGGTTGAGTATGTGGGTTGCATATGTGACCACACAGATAGTGTACATGACTATATGGATCTCATTTATTCACCTTGAAAACTTCATGGAACATCACCACATTCTATGGTTTTTAAGCTAAAAAATTTGGAAGAAGATGGAAAAAATCACCATTTATAATCACGATAATTATCAGATCCCATCAAGTTCTTCCAAGGACTTTATTTATATTAAATACTTTGAGAGTAATTCATAATCTAGACCAAATATTCTAAATCATTAGTATAACGAAATGTTCAAATTGATTCATATGTTTTACACCTACCATATTTGAAAATAAAAATTACTTATTATTGAATGATATGTATAAAAAATAGTTACACTATGAATGATCCTTATGCCACAAACCAGGTCATTGATATATGGAAATATCAAACTTCATTACATTTTCTAGATCAGCACTGACTCAGTACCAATTCATCATATCTTCAATGAGAATCCTCACATCACTAGGTTCATAATTCCCATACCAGCTTCAGTATGATTGTTAAAAAATCCAACACAAAACCTCTTGGTAGTAACAATACATATATAAAAATATGTTACATATCATCCATGTCTTTTCTATATTCTATATTATCTCAGAAAATATATTATGTATCATATTCCTGTAGAAAACGTTATTACGAATTCTCAAAAATATGTTATATATAAATAACATTGCCAAATTATCCTAATTTTAGGCAAACAATTATGCTACATATTCAGTTAACACTCACAATTATCTCACATATTAATACCTTTTAAAATATTATACCTCACCTCAAAAATTATATTATATATCTTATAAAAATATGTTATATATTAGTTGATCTTATAAATTTATTTCATGTATCAATCCCTTTTACATGTTCTTCTGATTCAAATAAGATAATTATCTATCCTTAAGAAATTTATAAAGTGATTCTTCCATTACATGGTATATAGGAAAATATATCCCAATCCACAACCAAAACTCCCTTAAACCATAGTTATCATATCCCAACTCATTTTCTCCATGAGGTGATAACTTGCTGTAGAGGGTGAAATATCCCAATTTAATATTGATTGATTAAGGAATAACCCAAGTATACACTACAATAGGGGAGAATAATTTGATTATTCCATAGCTATGTTCATTATGCACATTAAAAGTCTATAGAAATGGGTTCAATGAAAGGTAAATTGGTTTACAGTTTCTTCATTTCTTATTTTTCATGGTCATATTTATTTATCATGGAGATCTTGGTTTTGTTTTCTTAATTGATTCCATAGTTTCTTATAATTTTTATTATATATCTACAAAACTGATTACCTGTCACACATCAATCAAATAAGAACTCCTCTCACCAATTATATATTAAATAGGAATTAGAAACACCATTATCATGGGATAAAAATTAATTTAATATAATTTAGTTTCATTTTAACATCTCAAAGTCACCCAAATTCAAACACAAGTTGTAACATCCCATACCGACTGCCTATGGAAAATATAAGTCAGACTAGTCACCACATGGCCTCAAGCGTGCCTCCCCATACACCACAAGCAGCCAACTAACAGTGAGGGTATACTGATGGAATAGTGGGGAGACTATACCCTATAGATCAGAGTCTCACAATGGTATAATAATATTAAAAGAACAAATAATAGTGGAATAAATAATAATGAAAGGATAATAGTATAGGAATAAAATAATATATAAATAAAAATAAAATTTCTAGTTCCAATTCCATATAATGATGCATGTAACGTGAGGTGTTACTAAAAGTTAAAATTAATAAAAAATAAAAACCCAATGTTCACCTCTTTGAGAATCCTGAGAAATATCCCAATCCTATTCTCCCTAGCTCCCATGTACATAACACAACACAAGCAATGAATCCAATTACCTATGAGAAAGAAGATCTTCTTGGGTGACTAATGGTTCCTGAGCAGGGTGTGAGATAATAATCTTAGTAGGTGGGCACCAATGGTGTCTACCAACATCAATTAATTTATATAAAATATAAAGAAATGAGAAGGTAAAAGATGAAAAATAAACAAGTAGTGTTGAATAAATAATAAACCACCCACCCAGGTTCCTAAGAGAACATAGAGGCTATACCTACTTCTTCACCCTTCCAGGTATCTATGATTGTGGTTAGATCTTCTTGCATTAGGATGGATCACACAAAATGGTGTAAGATTATTCTATAGAGTATGAATCACTCAGAAAATACCATAAACATACAAAATCTGTCATCAAGCAAACCAAAATCTCACTTGCAGGCATAAGTAAAATCTTGACCTCATGCATCATATGACTATGAATCTTTCCATAAATAATATAATATGAAAATATAATCTACCATTGGGAATTAAGTGTCAATGCACCTATCCCATAGGTAGTACAAAAACATGCACCAAGCCCTCATGCATCACTAGAATCTCACCCTCGGGCATCGTGTGACTGTGCATCTAGCCCTTAGGCATCTGACATAAACATATAATTTACCCTATGGCATTTAGTATAAATTCACCTATCCCTCAAGAGGTATAAAAATGTGCACCAATCCATCAGTAATTAACACTAAAAAAATTCCATTGAAATCCCATATAATCATATACTCTGCCCTCAGGTATCAAGTACTTGTGTTCCTTTCCCTCAGGTAGTACGGAAGAACATGCACCAAGCACTTGAGTGTCCATATTAAACAAGAGTCATATTCAAAAAAACAAAACATTTAAAACAGTATCAAACCCTTAGGTATCAATCACATCGATATGAGATAAACTCAAAATCTAATCATTAAAAATGAAAAGGTTGGTATCAAACATATCGGAATAATTATCATTAGAAACAATAATCAATTAGTCATATAGTCATTTATCTTACAAAAGCCCTTTAATTAATAAGGTTTCTAAATTATCATCATAATTTTATCAACCCCATTTAAATTTTAATTTAACCCTAAGGTTATTAATATATCAATTAAAAAAATTAGACTACATGTTTCTTCCACAGAAAATCACACAATTTTTTTATTATGCCAATTCAAAATTCTAAAACAGCAATCAATCAAATTATCTAATTTATTATAGGGCTCAAAATTCAAACATACTAGGTTACAATTAGATCCAATTATGGTTCACCTATATGGTGGTCGTAGGTATCATTCTTCTTACTTATGGACCCAAATGGATTCAATAGAAGTTTTCAAAATAAGATATTATTATTTAACAAGGATAATACAATTTATCCAGTCTTTCCCATGACATGCCTGTGTGACCGCACATATTGCATATACTTTAAATAATTGTATCAGAGAAAAAGGGATTTAATTTAGACCACCCACATCAAGGCCTTTCAAGGAATGCAACAATCATGGAGCATGTTGTTGAATATATTCAAGTAATTCCATTAAATTTTTTTAAATAAACCATTCTTATTTAATCATAACCAAAGGTATGGTCATACCACCCTAATAAGTCTGATTTAAATTAATTCATATATAACATTTAAGTAAGGAAATCCATCATTTCAACCCATTCCATTCAATTAATGCCATTTAATTAAACTAGTCAAGGCAATTCCTTTATCAAGGTTCAAGTGGTACTGAGAAGGTACAATGGGATAATAGGGAAAATTCTTACATTGTTATTCTCTTTTTATAAATCATTCCAAGTCATTCAATTTAGAATATGATCCAAGCACACAGACCGTGCCTTGGTTCTTTAAATGTTTTAAAAGGGAAACTCCATTTTTCTAATTCCATTAGGGGCCATATCCTAAACATAAAATATATCAATAGTATCATCTTAGAATAAATAAACATCAATGAAATAAGCTAAGATATTCTAAAATTATAATCACTACATTTTATCTTAAAAGAAAGTTCACATCTGTTGGAGGGGTTTTATTATAAAAATAAGACTTTGTTTATCAAAAAATCATTTATCATATTTATAAATATCATTCACTAATCATGGTTAAATTTATTAAATGAAAACATAATTCAATATTTTTAAATAATCACATAAATAATTTCTAAATTTAAAGGGTCTAGGATAGTAATCCAACCATGAGAGAAGAACCAAGTTGAACACTCGGTGCTTGACATTTTCAACGATAATGATTTCTCCACACTTGCACACACATACATTTCTGTATATATACCTTTTAATTCAATGTACATATTCCCATATCCATGTGGGGATTTTTAAAAGGAAGATATATATATATATACATACCAAAAAATATGAGTTCAAGCCTTAAAAAATCCTCCAAATTCTCTCAAAGTAGCAACAACAAGATAAAACCATCGCACAAAGGCCAACACACTTATGAAAAAATAATAGAGACTTAGAAACTATAAATTACCCAAAAATAAATAGTGAAAAAATGAAGTAAAAATAAAAAATTTACCCTAAATTGATAAAGGTTAACCAAGTTGAACCAATTTTCTTCACATTCATCAGTGGATGTTGGAACACAAACAAGGTCATCCTAAGAGACCTATTGTTTTCCATAATACCAGAGAAGAAACCAAAAAACAGATTAAACCATAACTTAGTGTCTAGAATATTTTAAATAGGGTGAAAAGAGAGTAAAAACTAAAAACAAAGGATGGATATGAGAGTAGAAGGTCTTACCTCGAAGGATCGAGCAATATTCGTGAAGGATCGAGGTGAAATCGTCGATTAAGGAGGGATCCAGAGGATAGGGGTCACATCCTAAGGGGGTTAATCCAAGGGGGTTTCACAATTGAGGAGAAAGATAGGGGGTGTCACACTGAAGGAGGAGGGGGATACCCCTTGGGTCTCTTAAAAAACTAACCTAATTATAATTATATTAATAATCATCATTATAAACATAATAATAACATTATTATTATTATAATTATTATTAAAAAATTATTTTATTTTTATTCCCCATGTATTTAATTAAATTAAAATTTAAAAAAATTAATTTATTTAAAAAAATAGATCATAGTGTTCCAACTCTTGAAATTAAGATCTTAATCTCAGTTTGTAAAATGGTACATCCTATAAACAGAAAATTCAATTTTCTTTGGTTTTCCATTCGGTTAAAAAATATGAGTCATTATAACAAGTGAAATCAAGTGTTATGTATGTACCACACATAGTTATAAACCCTAAAATAATTATGATCTCACTTAGTATGTTCAGTAATCCTTTATGATCTATTTTAAAATCCCAAGTAATCCTAACCTCTTGAGTCCTAGTAATCCCCAATTTCTAATTTATTTTTTAAATTTAATTGATATTTTTTCCCTACAAATTCATGCATTTAACATCAGTTCCTAACTTTAAACCCCATCCCAACTCTTATCCAAATCTCTTATACCACTCTATCATAACCCACCCCCATTATAACCCCTCTTAGGAATATATTGATGAAAATTAAGACACCTAACACCCAACCTCTTATATACCATGGGTTGAAGACTGGCTTCGAGGGTATAAAATGAAAATATAGAAGGAATCACCCTAATAAATCTCAAGAATAATAATAAAGAACCATGAATATGATGCTAAATAGATATATTTTTTCATATGACATGAAAATTAAAAACCTAATACTGGAATCAAAAGTTTAGCTTCATTGGAAAATAGTTACATAATATGTCATCAACCTGTACTTATACCATATAATTATTTAAATTTTTTATTCTATTTACCTTATAATTTATTAATGAAATCTTTTGGAAACTATGGTCATCTATAAAAATAGCAAAACATAAGAAATAAGTGAGATAAAATGATTATTTAGTGGTAAAACAATATCAATAAGACATATAGAATTTGTCAGTATATCATAAGGAAGAGATAACATGATCATAAAAGTTATGGAATTATTAATGTAATAAGATCATGAAACCATAAGCACTAATAACAAAGTTATATATCATAACATATAACTCATAAAATAATGATCCTGAAAGTATAACATATTGAGGGATATATAACCTAAATCTTGGAATTTTTTAATTGAAAATATATATACAGTATTATATGATTTATTTATGTCTTATGGAATGATATAAATATTTCACAAAACTACCTTTTCTAATCATAATGTTTGATTAGATAATATCATATATTTGTGAATCATATAGTGTGTTCTATATTGAAACTCTTTGATTGGTATGGCAGCATTACATTAAGATGTTAATATCTAAGTCATTATTTCAAGTGGGATATCATAAAAAATAACATTATATATAATGAAACACATGGAAGATGCATTCATGTGACAAATTCTTGAATAACTAAATTCCATTACTCATACATTATAGCAACTGGGTAAATTAATGTGAACTCGGGGATAATCCTCAAGGACTTTATAATAGAGTCACTTTAATGGTATGGTTATTGGATTTAGTTTATGTTTTCCATACTAATTATCCCTCTCCATGAAACTCTCTTTATTATCTCATCTTTAACCTCAAGAGATACTATAATTTCTTGGATGGAAGAAGAATCAGACCTGAATGTTGAGTGATTTAGGTCTTCTTATATAGGTACAAAATCATTTCATTATCCATATATAGCACAACCCTTCATTTTATCATTCAATAAGTGTTATCAACTATAGGTTCAAATTATAACTGTCAAGGGAATTATGGACTGACTATTTTCTATAATAATATAGAGTATATTATTAGAAACTATATAATTGAAAAAATAATTTTTCAACATTTTAATAATAAATTAATTTAATTTGTCTTTAAAATGTTTATAAATCATAAAAAGTTTTTGAGATATTTATTAATTTATTAATATGGTTCTAAATTAATTAATTATATGTTTTTAAAATTAATTAATTATATTTTTTATGAAATATTTAATAAAAAATATGTAATACTGATATTTAAATACATTTTCAAATTATATTGAATGATTTATCATTTACATATAAATTATTTATATTATAAGAGTGATTTATGAAGTTTTATAAATTAAGAAATAAAAATATATATAAAAAATATTTTATATTTTTAAATTATGAATTGTTAATAATTATTTATATTAAATTATTCAAATTTAAAGTGTCTTATATGATAAATCATTTAAATCATGTCAAAATAAGTTCTGACAATTAAAATTATCTAAGGTGTAAGTAATGATAAAAATATGATATATAGATTATGGAAATAGTTTTCATAATAAATATTGGTGTATAAAATATTTATATTTCATATAATTTAAAATATTTAATGAAAATTTCATATAATGGATAATATGAAAGTGTTTATATTAAAAATAAATTTAAAATTTTTATATTTATTTAGTTAATGAATATCTATAATTCATGGATAAATTATTGAATGTTTATAATTATCTTTTATTTATGAATTATTCATAAATATTTTATCTCATGTTTAAATATATTAATTCTTAATTTATTTTGTATATTAAATGTTTTATTAATGTATATAATTATTATATTATTAAAGGATGTAATCTTGGGTTAAATTGTAAAACATATTCTATATATTTCAATACATGCATCTAAGAAGGTACATGCTAGGTATGATATTTGATTTAGTTTACTACTACCATGAATTCTATTTGTATGGGGATATGATCTTGAATTATGTAGTTAATTATAGTTTTTACATAATATGTGGTAGGATATTAATGGTATTTATGCCCCTCTTGACTAAATTATCCTTGGGTAGAGGGATATTAGGTCTGACTACTCACTGGCCAGGAGGCTTATGCCTTATCTATAAAAGTGGGGGTTGACTATCAGTTTATCCATGATTACTCTGGTCAATATTATTGATTATATTTTATTCCAATAATTTACATGAAAGGGTTTCATTTAACTTATTCATGTGATTCATTTGGATTTGTTTTAATATTTTTGTCTTTTAATTTTGGTTATTAACACATGTCATCAGTTGTGCAACATGTTGCGCATTAATATGGTTTTGAAAATATTGATTTAGTGGAAGGAATAAAATTCAAAAATAAATAACTATAAACATTAATACATGCAAACTCAATACATGGGATAACATAGTGAGATTAAATATCATTTAAAAATACTAATTGTTAGATTCATTTTAATGTAAATAATTTTCTAGACCTTGCTCAAAAAACTATGTAGGTCATGTTAAAGGTACGTACTTCTTGATTATCTTGTGTAAGGAAAGTATGTAATAGGTTTCCCTAATAGGATTATGTTATTTTTCCTAGAATTTTCTATATTCCATATATGATATGATTGGCATAATTTCCTACCTAAATAACTAGGTGGTGAGAGAAATTACAAATAGGGCCCATTTCTTGATGAAATATGAATCCAATCCCACCAATGGATATGATGTATATTAAAAATATCATCATTTTAGTGGGATATCATTTAATAAAAATACTATTAAATGAATTAAAAAAATGATACTTATCTAATAAAAACTTTTATTTTATATAAACCACCACATCATCATCGAACATAACTTTGAATGTATAATCATATTATAAAACAATTATTGGACTTCTAAAATTCTTAAAAATTATTATGAAATGAAAAATCCATGTGTTATAGAAATCCCTTCTTGAGTAAACAATTGTTGAATTGTTTAAAAAAATTGAATCTATATACTTATAAGAATTATAGATTAATTAACTAAATATTTCCCTAAGTATTATTAAGGTTATAGAATTAATTATGTTGTTAGTGTGGGAAATATTGCAATAATGTGAATGAGTTCAGTGGAATATTTATCCTCTTTCTCAAATTGTTGAGCATAGATGCACTAAGTCATGTTATTTATAGGTTTTGTTGTTTTATTGATAGTACAAGTGGGTTAAACCTTATAATTTAAGAAAAAAATAGTTAGAAATTCCAACAACTTTTCTTTACAATAGCCACATAAGATCATTTAATCCTAAAGTTAATATCATTTAGAGAGTGGTAATAATCCCATATGATGGAATTACCTAAAATACCCTAAGTATTTTAAGAAACTACATTTAATATCCATGTTAGGTATCAGTGTTATATAAATAAATTCTTTAATTTTAAAGGGTATAATATATCAATTTAATTTTTTAAAAATTTTAAAAATATAAATGAAATTAAAAACAATGAAATAATTTATATGGATTTTTGTTTTCATTCATGTGATAAAGTAAATGGTTTTCAAATCATAGTAAAATGTAAAATGAATATATCAATATCATATAGATATTAGTAAAGGATGTGAATTTATGCATCTTTTCTCACATATGATAATAAAAGTTTTTTATTAACAAGTGAATTTATGAAAAAAATGAGATAAAGGATTTTGTACAGATGGTTTATGATTCATTATATTATATAACATGTTTTGAGAAAAATATTGGGATAAAATGTTTTATTTAGGATAAATAATAATACAGAATTTTTTTAAAATATGGGGGATTAGATCCTACCACAATCATTGGAATATTTTAGAAAATAATGTATTCTTTTTAGAATATTTCTACAAACACACAAAATACCAAATATTAAATAAAAATTAAATTTATTTTATTATTTATTTTCAAAAAAGAAATAATTTTTTTTAAATAAAAAATCTTATATATCCTAGCATAATATTTAAAAAATAATATATTATATAAGAATATAATGGGATTATTTTAGACATAGATATATTTAGGGTTAATATATAGATCCTCACTTTACATACATTAACATTACATAACATTTACGAAACACATAAAACATTATACAAATAGACACCCAAAGACCATACTAGTCTAGTGCCTTTGTAAACATAGAAACAAAAACATTAATACATAAGTGAGATAGATTATCTCTTTCTAGGTTATTATTAACTAGAACCCTTATTAGAAACATCAAACATAATAAATATCTTCATAACCTAGGGAAGGAAAAATAAAAAGAGGTGAGCTGATATGCTTAGAAAGGGTAAAAAAGATAGATATGTAAGCATAACCATGATAATAAGGGTATGAGATCATGATCATGAAAATATAATATCATACCCTTAATATCAAAGATTATATACATGAATCAAGGAATAAATCTTGGAAGTTCATAAGACATGAATCATAAGGAAATAAATAATATAAGCCATGAAATCATAATAAAGCAATAAAACATGGAATTTTGGAAGACATAAGAATATATAATATTATTTCCATTGTATCCAAGGAATAACTGCCAAGACCAACTTGGTAGTATAGGTTCACTCCCCATACCATCTTGGTAGTCACGGTTTACTCCCATGGCCTACTTAGTAGTATGATTTCACTCCTCATACCATCATGGTAGTAATGTTTCACTCCCATGTACAACTTAGTAGTAATATTTCATTCTAAAGATCATCTTAGTTTATATCATGATATATAAATCTTTATCCAATGCATTGGAGGGAGATATAGGTCTTATCCATCTCAAAATGGAATAATATATACTTATTCTAAAGGATCATAAAAAATCATATCTTAACCCATAAAATGAAATGGATAATATAAAAAATGTAATCATATCATAACCTATGGAAGTAGAAATTTTTCATAACCATTTTATCATAAACATAACCCGTAAAAATAAGTAGGTTTCAAAATCAAAAAAACTCATGAAATAGAAATGAGTTTAATAAACATCATGTCATCAAAACATAATCCATTCAGATAAAGAATATGAATGTAAACATTGAATAATTTTCCCAAAAAGGAACAAGTAACACCAAATGATGTTATCTTATATGGTAAATAATTTTTAAATATCTTTTTAAAACATTTCTTGAAGAATATATCCTTTATGCATTGAAAATTCTTTTTAAAACATAAAACATTTTTGAAAACATTTTTATTTTAAATAGATTTGAAAACATACAAATGAATCACTGAAAACCATAAAACGTTTTAAAAATATTTTTTTACATGATAATGGGATTTAAATATATTTTTAAAATATTTTCTAAAAACATGGTTTTTGAGTACAATAGATTTTTGACTAAAGAGAGAGATGATAAGATTTTAATTAAAAACATTATCTTAAGTACAAACGAGTATAAAAATGGTAATAATACATGAGTATATCTTGAATACCCATAGGAGAAGAAAATTCATGAATTATATTAGGATATGTGTCATAATAATTCATTAAAGAATCATAATCATTAACAATCTCGAAAAGCGATGAGACTGTTTTAATAAACTCTTCACATTTAGTTACATGATATCATACTCTCCATGTAAGAAGATTAAATTACATGAAGATTAATACATCATGAAAAAAAATTATATTCATGACATAACATGTGAAATGTAACTATATACACCTTTATAGAAGAATTTTGGTGCATAAAAAAACTTGAGTCTCAAAGAAGGAAAATTTAGACAAAACTATTTTACCGATTTGGTAACTTTTGAAACATAAACCCCATGAAAGAATAATCGTAAAATGTATATTAAAATACCATTAAATTTAATTATAATAATAGTTAAATACATCCATGGTCATTATACATAACACACAAAAGGAATGGTTTGTGAATAAAGCATTTATCTCAAAAAAATAAAAAGTTACATGAAATCCACTTACCTTGTGTCTTGACTATCTTCGTACTCATTCAAACAACCTGTATAATAATTATAAATTTACTATAAATATTTTAAAAAATCATATTATTATATCTAATACCATATATGGTTTTATAATGACCTTATATTACCCTCAATTTAACCATCCAATGTTAATGCTTTACCTTAGATAATATCCTCTTTGTTCTTCACATGTGTCTTAATTTGTTATATCTTTGGTCCTTATACATATATCATGATTATAGAATGTAAAAAATGATATAAATGTAATTTATATTCATTATATGTGCATTATAATAATATATAGAATATATAATTATGAAATGGAATACATCGTTCAGGGAGATGGTAAGTTGTACGTACGCATGAACCCTATTTTTGTTTTTATTGTAGTTTTGAAAGAAAGAAAGAAAATGAACTATATGTTAATATATATATATAATATAATTATAGTAGAATTATTATGTTATATATATCATATAATTTCACTAAACTAATCATTATTACATTTCAGGTAATGTGTGAATGAATCGCATCACTTTGAAGGGGTTGTAGTCAACACTTCCTCAAACGCAATTATCATATTTTACAAAAAATGGAAAGTAAAAAAAAGATATGTGTCGTAAAAGGAATAAATAATCTTAATGACATAATAAATATAATATATAATATATATAAACATATTTTAGATCATAATTTTCACCACGAGAGGTGGTAAAGGAAAAAATGAACAATCATCGTTTACTGAGGCGGTAGTTCATCGTACATGTAAACAGTATGTTTATTACCCTTTAGATGGAGGTGTGTGTGAATTTAGGTTGAAAACATTGAATTAAAACATCCTATTATATTTAATTTACTGATTTTGTAATACAATAATTTAATAAATAGATAATATGGGGTGGATAAAGAAAATAAAATAAATGATCTTGAGAGAAGGCATTACCTCATAATCAGGTAACTCCTTTTGGTTTGTGATAAAAAGCTTCCTTAGAAGACTTTGTTACCCAATTGAGGCTTTAAGGAGTATGTTAGGGTTTTTTGGAAGTTTATTATATAGATATTATTTGAACCTAATTGTTTTGATATGTGTGAAGATGATGGAGAGGTGGTGGCATTTTATAGGGAAGAGAAAGGACTCACTTGGTATTTTTGAAAACAAGTTAGGGTTACCACCATTTTTACCTAATAAAATCCATAAAAAATCAACCAAAATCAAAAATTTAAGTTTAATTGATGAATAATATATGTAAAATGGGTTATGTGAATGTTTTTAAGTATTTTTGGGTCATAAGTTTATGGTTTAGTCCTTAGTTAAGATTAATTTTACCTTAATTGATTAATTAATTTTAATTACATTCACTGATATTTTTGGTCAAAAACTAAGTTTACCTAATTATAAATTGTAAATTATGATTATTAAAAATATTGAATCCAATTTTCCAAATTATAATCTCATAAGTGGTATAAATTAATTTAAAATAAATCCCGTAGTCGGGTCGACAATGCGGGTTTGTAAAGTAAACATGATCAAAAGTTTGGTTAGTTTTAATATCCAATTTCAATATAGAAATGGTTCAAATAACCCAAATTGTATTAATTTATAAAAATATAATGTAAATTAAATTTTAAACTAAATTAAAATTAAATTTATCCTTATAAATAAATTCAATGAAAAAAAATTGAATTAAAATTCGGTATTTTTCACTATTCATCCAAAAAGGAAGTTTCTTTAAAAAATCCCAAAACTTCACCCTAATATAATTTAGACATTATAAATTTAAAAAATAGGTTTATTTTGTCAAATTAAATTCAAAAATGTGTCTAAAATTAATTTTATTATTTTCCACTAAAGGACATTAAAAGTAATTCATTCAAGAAAATGATATTTTTTAACAAAAAAAGACTTGACCTAAACTAATATAATTTATTATCAATATATTTTATTTATATAAAAATAATTATAAAAAATATTTAAAAATTAGTTATTAATATTCATATTACTAATTTTAACATCTAGTTTATAGTTATCTAGTTTAAATAATTATAACAATGAAATGATGTTTCATAGAAACATCTGTGTTGCATTTAATATACGCCAAGAAGTTGTTCTGTGTAACGTATGCCAAGTTTGTTCCATCTGAGAGGAGTGTTTGAATTATTTAATAGAAATAAATAAATGAAAGAATAATTTATTTGATAAAATAGATCCATAAAATATTTGGGTGTTACATTCTAACCCACTTAAATTGAATTTCACCCTCAAAATTTTTCACTCAGGTAAAACAATTAAGGATACTCTTGCTTTGTTATATCCTCAATATCCCATGTATCTTCTTTTAACAGGTGATTTATCCACAAAACATTGACCATGTGAGTGGTCTTGCTTCATTGAAATTTTTATTTTTAGTGTAGAATTTAAATTTTTTATTCTTTATAAGACGGATCTTATTCTAGCAGTATGACCTCTGAGTTCAGTATATGTGAAAGTTCAGGAATGTACTTCCTCAAGAGAGATACATAGAACACATAATGGACTTGAGAGATATTTAGAGGAATTTCCAAGTGATAGGATACCATCCAAATATGATCAAGAATCTCAAAGGGACCGATATACCTAGAGCTTAGTTTCCCTTTCTTCTCAAATATCATAACCTTCTTCCATGGTGAGATTTGTAGAAACACCATTTCACAAACTTAAAATTCCAAATCATGTCAATGGTTATCAGTATAAAAATTTTTATTTTATTGAGCTTCCATGATATTTTGTTTAATGGTTCTAAACTTCTCTACCATTTCTTCAGCAATCTCAGGTCCCAATGGATTTTTTTCTTCAACTTCCTCCCAACACGTTGGATCTCTACATTTCTTCCCATAAAGGGCTTCATAAGGTGCTATTTTAATGCTTGAGTGAAATCTATATTCATAAGAAAACTTAACTAGGGGAATTTTTTTATCCTAAACACCTTTGAAATATAGAGAAAAAGATCTTGACATATCCTATAGGGTTTGAATTGTTCTTTCAAATGGACTCTCTATCTGAGGATGATAAGAAGTGTTGAATATCATTTTTGTATCAATTCACTAGTGAAAAAAACGTATAACACGTTGGCGTTTTTCACGTTAATTCTATATAACTGATGTTCAAAGATGTAAAAATGGATTTATCACTTCGGTTATTTTATAACCGACGTGATAAATTGATAGGAATCCATTTTTTACGGCAGTTATAAAATAACCGATGTAAAAAATACCAAGATTAAATTTATCACGCCGGTTATTTTATAACCTCTATGAAAATCCAATATAGGGGCTTTATCATGTTAGTTATAAAATAACCGATGTGATAAAGGAAATCTCAGAAATTTATCACGTTGGTTATCAAAAGAACCGATGTGATAATGCACCATTTATCACATCAGTTATAAAATAACTGATGTGATAAATTATTTTCTACGTCGGTTATTAAATAATAGACATTATAAACATAAAAAAATAGTTTATCACACTAGTTATAAAATAACATATGTGATTAACCTTTTAAATTATTTCTCATGCCCTGTATTCATTCATTCAGTTTTCTTCGATCTGGCAACCTGTGACTCGTCTCTCCCACGCGAAAAACCTAGAAAGGATTCTTCAAATTCGTGACCTCCAGCCTCATTTTTTCAACATCATTCATTGTCTTTATTGTCACTAGATCTATCAGGTCGACTCACAACACTCAAGTAAGCTTCACATGGCTCGGTTTTAGTTTTTATTTGTTGCGATGCCCTAAACTAATTTTTTGAGATGTTATTTTTCTATCTTTGTTCTTGCTATCATGGTAATTTTCATAGTGTTCATTTATACCATGCTAAATTATTTCTGGTAAAAGAAACCATGGAAGTGTAATCATGAAACTATATGCTTTTTGTGTGTTCCATCATGTGTGTGTCGCGTACTTGGGGTGTCAAATGGGGTGGGGGCTGTCTAGAGGGGTGGGGGTGTCTAGGGGGTTGGGGTGTCCAGGGGTGTCAAAGGGGGTGGGGGTGGTGTCCAAGGGGGTGCAGGGGTTTTCCAAGGGGGTTGGGGTGTCCAAGGGGGTGGGGGTAGTGTCCGGGGTGGTGAGGGGAATGTCCAAGGGGGTAAGGGTGTCCAGGGGTGGGGGTGGTGTCCCGGGGGGGTGTGGGTTGTCCAAGGGGGTAAGGGTGTCCAGGGGTGGGAGCTGTCTATAGGGGTGGGGGTTTTCTAGGGGTGGGGGGGGATATCCATAGGGGTGGGGGTGTCTAGGGGTGTCAAAGGGGGTGTGGTGGTGTCTAGGGGGTTTGTGGGCTATGCAAGGGGTTAGGGTGTCCAAGGGGGCGGGGTGGTGTCCAGGGGGTTGAGGGGGCTGTCTAAGGGGGTAGGGGTGTCCAGAGGGGTGGGGTGGTGTTCATGCGGGGTTATTGGGCTATCCAAGGGGGTAGGGGTGTCCAGGGGAGTGGGGGTGTCCAGGGTGGGGGTTGTTTAGAGGGGTGGGGGCTGTCTAGGGGGTGGGGGTGGTGTTCAGGGGGGTGAGTGGGCTCTCCAAGGGGTAGGGGGAGTCCAGGGTGTGGGGGTTGTCTAAAGGGGTGGGGGTTGTCCAGGGGGTGGGGTCTGTCCAGAGGGGTGGGGGTGTCCAAGGGTGTCAAAGGTGGTGGGGGTGGTGTCTAGGGGTGGTGTGGGGGCTGTCCAAAAAGGTTGGGGTGTCTAAGGGGGTGGGAGGGGGTGTCCATGGGGGTGAGGGGGCTGTCCAAGGGGGTATGGATGTCCAGAGGGTGGGGTTGGTGTCTAGGGGAGTGAGTGGGTTGTCCAAGGGGGTAAGGGTGTCCAGGGGGTGGGGGTGTCTAGGGGGTGGGGGCTGTCCAGAGGGGTGGGGGCTGTCCAGGGGTGGGGGTTGTCTAGAGTGGTGGGGGTGTCTGGGGAGTGTCAAAGGGGGTGCGGGTGGTGTCCAGGGGGTGCGGGTGCTTTCCAATGGGGGTGAGGGTGTCCAGGTGTGGCTATCTAGAGGGGTGGGGGATATTCAGGGGGTGGGGGGTTGTCCAGAGTGGTGGGGGTGTCTAGGGGGTGTCAAAGGGGGTGGGGGTGGTGTTCAGGGGGTGTGGGGGCGGTCCAAGAGGGTTAGGGTGTACAAGGGGTTGGGGTGGTGTTCAGGGGTGAGAGAGCTGTCAAAGGGGTTAGGGGTGTCTAGGGGGTGGGGGTGGTGTCCAGGGGGGTAATTGGGCTATCCAAGGGGATAGGGGGGATGTCCAGAGGGTGGGGGGATATCCTGAGGGGTGGAGGTTCTGTTTAGGGGGTGGGGGATGTCCAAGGGGTGGTGGTGTCCAGGGGGTGTCCAAGGGGGTGGGGTGGTGTCCAATGGGGTAGGGGGTTGGACAACCCCTCGCCCCCAGAACACCACTCCCCCACCCCCTGGACACCACCCTTCCCCATAGACAGCCCCCCCACCCCTAGACAGGCCCCCAACCCTATGGACACCCCCACCCCCTGGACACCCTGGACAGCCCCTACCCCCGTGGACAGCCCCCCACCCCCCAGACATCCCCCAACCCCCTTGGACACCCTCTTGTTATATATATATATATATATATATATATATATATATATATATATATATATATATATCCCATAGGTTTCATTGAAACCATTGGAATATTTTAACTTCAGGTAGTCTATACCAATGGTTCTTGTAGAATCGTTGGTATAGGTCTATTGCAACGACCATTATGCCAACAGTGTATGAAACCGTTGGGTACCCCAATGGTTTTAGGGGTTATCTCAATGGTTTCAAATTATTGGGATCTATGTAATTTTTAGTAGTGAATGTATACATATTTTAATATTTATACTTTATATTTCTTTTTTGCAAAAGGGTGAATTTGGTATCCAGTTGCACCATGATATATTCTTTGTGTGCCTAAAGAATAAAGGATCCAAGATGAATTTAAAATTGTTATATCTAACTATATTTTCTTTTTAAAATGAATTTCATGTATATTTTTTTTCAAATACGCATATATATTTTTTATATTTCAAAATTATTTTTACATTGAAATTATGATAGTTTTCATATAAATATATATTTTTCTTATCTTAACAAGATGTATAATTTGATATTTTTTATAGATTAATAATGATTCGAAGTTTTATTACGATACATCGAATGAGTAATGAATATGAGGATGGTGTTGATGCCTTTTTTGGAATTTTCTAAACGAAATGTTCCAAGAAGTGACATTATTTTTTGTCCATGCCTGAAATTTTTGAATATGAAGAACTTGAAAAGTAGAGAGATCAAAGATCATCTAATTTTTCATGGTTTTAATCCATGTTACAACCCTTGGATTTGGCATGGTGAAACTGGACAGAATGGCAGATCTACTGATGATGATGATTCACAAGATGGTAAATCTGATGGAATTGAAGAAATGATTCGTGATATTGCAGCAGAAGAAATTGAGATAGAAATGATAGTTGCGCGTCTATATGGTGATGCTGAAAAACCATTGTATCCTAGTTTTACAGATTTTACAGTTTTTTTCGGTGATGTTAAGATTGATTAACCTAAAGTCGAAACATGGATGGAGTGACAGAAGTTTTACAGAGCTGCTACAATTGATGAAAGACATTCTTCCAAAAGATAACGATCTTCCAGATTCACATTATAAGGACAAAAAAATATTATGCCTGATGATATTGAGATACAAGAAAATAAATGTGTTTCTGAATGACTGTATGATATATAGGAAGGAATACTATTTTTTATCTGAGTGTCCAAAATGTGGGACATCACAGTATAAGTTGAAATAAAAATCACAATCTGATGTAGAGATTACAATGATCCCTTCCAAGGTATTTTGGTGTCTTCTAATAATTCATCATTTGAATCATTTATTTTCTAATTCACATGATGAAAAAAGGTTAAGATGTCATGCTAATGAGTGGATATGTGATTGAAAAATACGTCATCCAAAAGATTTTCCACAATGGAAGAAAATTGATGAGCAGTATCATACATTTACAAATAAAATTAGAAATCTCAGACTGGGGTTGTGCATAGATGGAATGAATCCATACCGAACCCTCAGTAGCACACATAGTCCATGGCCTGTTTTATTAGTAATTTACAACCTCCCTCCTGAAGTTTTTATGAAGCACAAATATGTCATGTTGAGTATAATGATCTCTGGTCTGAAGCAACCATAAATGATATTGATGTTTTCCTATCACCATTGATTGATGATTTGAAAATTTTATGGGATGATGGTATTAGGGTGTATGATTCTTATAAAATGGAATATCTTCAGCTGAATGAAGTGTTTATGTTCACTATAAATGACTTCCCAACATATGTAAATTTCTTTGGATACATTGTTAAGGGGTATAAAGCATTTCCAATTTGTGAACAACAGACTTCATATTGTCAATTGCATCATGGGAGGAAAATAGTGTACATGGGTCATCGAAAGTTTTTTCCTATGGATCACTCTTATAGAAGACTAAAAAAGGCATTAAATGGATCAAAAGAATTTGATATTACACCAAAATCTTTATCCCATGTTGTTTATTTTGAGATGGTGGAAAAACTTGATGTGACATTGGGAAAGACACCGAAATCTGGTAATGATAGATATATTTGGAAGAAAATTTCAATATTTTTTAAGCTACCATATTGGAGATATCATGAAGTTAAATATAATATTGATTTCATGCATGTGGAGAAGAATATATATAATATTTTTATTTTAACATTGTTATGTATGAAAGGAAAGAAAAAAATATGGATTAAATTCAATATTAGACTTACTATCAATGGGAATACGTTTGGAGTTAGCTCCCACTCTAAATAGAAGACAAAAATTTCTTACCCTGGCTTGTCATAAATTATCCAAGAGGGAGAAAATTATCTTTTTTTAGTTTCTACATGATATCAAAGTGCCTCAAGGTTATTCTTTAAATGTAAAAAATTTTGTCTCATTGAAGGATTTGAAGTTGATAGGTATGAAATCTCATGATTTTCACATCGTGATGAAATAAATTCTACCAGTTGTATTGCGTGGAATATTGCCCATCCATTTCAGAAAGATGATAATGAAGTTGTGTTATTTTTTTAATTCAATTTGTAATAAGTTGATTAATGTGAATGCTTTGAACATTTTGGAAAAGGATGCAATTTATATACTTTTTCAATTGGAAATGTATTTTCCTCCATCCTTTTTTGATATAATGGTGCATTTAATGATTCATTTGGTTCGAGAAATAAATCTTTATGGACCTGTATATCTTCGTTGGATATATCCTTTTGAAAGGTATATGAAATATTGAAGGGGTATGTTAAGAATCCATATCGACCTAAAGCCTCCATTGTTGAAAAGTATATTTTTGAGGAGGTTGCGGAGTTTTGTACGAGCTACTTGGCTATGGAGGAGCACATAGGTGTGCCTCCATCTCACCATGAATGAGTTAATAATGAGGGAAAGGTGATTCGTGGATTGAAAGTCAAATCATTTTCAGCTGAACAGATGAATAAATTATAATTATACATCTTGAATAACATAGATGATGTTCAACTGTATATCACATTGCATATTAATGAGTTAAAACAATGTCATCTAAAGAAGAAAGAAATGTGGATTTTGAATGAGCACAAAAAAAATTCTCATGGATTAAAAAGACTTTTCTTGGTCGATCAGATGTATCAGAGAAATTATGATGGATAGTGGATGGTCCATTTTTAAATGTGATAACATGGTCTGGTTATGACATTAATGGCTATAAATTTTATACGAAATCTCAAGAAAATAGAAGTGCAGTTCAGAATAGTTGTGTATTGGTGTTTGTAGAAGCAATGCATTTTTTGAGTTATAAAGACAAAAACCCAATTTCTACATCATGTGCATATTATGGAGTTATTGAAGAAATATTGGAGGTTGGTTATTTTAAAATTAAATTTTATATTTTTTACTCTAAATGGTTTATCAATAACAATTTTTTTAGACACAATGATTTTGGAATGATAGTTTTTAATCTGAATAGATTGGAAGACATAACTGATTCTTTTATAATAGAAACACATGAAAAAATAGATTTTCTATATAGTTGATCAATTAGATATACAGTGTTTTGTTGTTTTACAAGGAAAAAGAAATATGTTGGTGAGGATTAACTTGATGAAGATGCTAATTTATGTGAGATACCTACTTCTATGGAAATATTAGTAGAACATAATGATGAGCATGTTCAAGACATGGTTTTCTTTATAAGGGATGATCATGAAGAAGGAATTTGGGAAAACAATCCATTTGTGTATTCCTAATATTACAGGTAATATATGTTTATTTCTTGTTTACATTTATTATTTTCATAAAATGTTATATTTTTTAATTTTTTTCTTTATTAAAACAAATAAGTAGAATTTTTTGTTTATTTTAATTTTGTTTAGTGTAGTTTACCATATTTACCATAGTTTACTATAGTTTAACTTTATGTAATTTATATATTTATTGATTTTATTGAATGAAAATTACACTACCATATTTACCACATTTACCATTTTTACCATTGTTTAACATGCTTACCATATTAACCATGTTTACTATTACGTAACTTAGTTCAATTTTACATTTTCTATTTATATTAGTATTGTAATATTTGAATTTGTATATTTGTGAACTAATGTTTGTTTTTTTTATTTGAAGGATAATGACAGATCAAACAGTTGATCAACCACATGATTCTGGAGATGATCATAATGATCATACCTCTGGGGAGGAACATTCACATGATTCTCTTGATGTTCCCCAATCTTCCTCATGTTCTCCTATAATAATAAAGAGTTCAAGAGTTGGTAAACATGGGTGAACACATTTACCATAATTATCACTTTCTCGTATGAAGGATCATGGGATACTCATTGAGTTTGATGAGAATGATATTCCTAGAGGTCCAAATGCAAAATATTTTAAGATTTTTGTATCAAATTAGGGTAAGAGAAAATTAATCATTTTTTGTGATGATTGGAGAAGTGTGGACAAAGAGATAATATCTCAGTTGTGGGAGATGATTTTGGTAAGTTATTTTACTATTGTGTGCCTATTTATTAAATGTTTCTTGTATAATATGTTTTACCTCTTCTTTATCAGATGACATTTGATATTCCTAAAAATAGAGAAGTCATGAAGAAATGATTTTCAATGGCTGATAGGAGTTGGATGGATTTCAAATCAACTCTCACATATGATTTCATTTTTGGTCATAAGAGTCATGACAATCCATGGAATATATATCCTTTCATAGATGAAGAAACATGGAGAGAGTTTGTTGAAAGTAGAAGAAAAGATTCATTTTTGGTAAAGGCAATGTAAAATTTTATAATCTTTCTTATATAAATGATCTTACTAATGTTTTATTAATGATTTCTTATTCTAAATTTACATAAAACAAGGAAATATCATAAGGAGATCCAATATAAAAATGTATACCCTTATAGTTTATCTTGGGGAGGGTATACATTATTGGAAGAACAAATGATGGTGGAAAAATTACAAAAACTAAGAGCTGAGTCTTCATGCTCTAGAGAGGTTTCCCCTCTATCCCCTCCATCTAGATATGAAAAATGGAAGAGAGATCGGATGGGAAAAAAGGGGAAATATATTTCAAACAATTTGAGAATCGTAGCTGAGAGGATTATAAGATATTTATTTTATTTATTTAAGTTAACTATATTCTTCATATAATTTGAATCATTACAGAAATGTTTAATAAATTAAAACAGGATTCTCTTGAGGATAAGAGCTCACAGGGGGTATTTACAGCTACTAGGAGGCAAGATATTTTATTTGCAGCATTGGGAAAGCCCGAACATCCTGGTTGTGTATGAGGATATTTGATGGGTGTATCAGTAAGAAAAGTGATCCACTTTTATATACTTCTTCCGTTGAGTGTGTTTATAAAAAAAATAGAATCCTTGGAGGCTTAATTTCATAATATTAATGCGACGATAGAGGAAAATATTAGATTGTCGGTAATTTCTATGTTTTTAGACATGAAAAGACAATTTTAGACTGCAACTCCCACTCCTCCACCTCCCTTTTTAGACCCCATTATCTATCCTCCACCTCCTCCAGTATCTCCCACTCCCCCACCTTAGCCTACGGAACCCATTTATTATCCTACTCCTTAACTGTATCTTCCTACTTATTGAGAGTTGTATATTGATGATCCTCAACATCATATAGTTTCATATGGGATGGTATATTGTGTAGGAGAGACAATTCATCATCAATAGTTAGAGGTAGAGAATCATTGGGTCACTGTACAAGATATTATAGATAGATCAGCTCGAGTACCATTACCTACAGATGAGGTGATGATAGTAGGACATAGTATCTTCTATTTTTTAATTTGGCCATCCAGACTTCTGCGATTCATTACCATAGAGGTATATATGTTATATCATCTATTTTATTTTTTTATTGAATCTATTTTAACATTTGAAGATTAATATATTTTTATATTTACTTTTACAGGAATACTTAAAAGGTAATGAAATACTATATATAAAAAAACAAAGACAAATGGCTATGACATCAGATACAGATTCTAGTAGTCTTGAAAGATTTTCACAATATTAAAATTTGTTGGGGGATCATTATGTGTTTCTAATGGAAGATCGTGTTTTTGAAAGTTTAATAACTGTGGGGACTATGAAAGATGATATCATGGAGCTTGTTACTGGAGATAAGTTGGGCATCAACATGGTGAATTTTTTTTCCATGTAAGTCTTAACACATTTTCCTTGCGTTATATTTATTAAAAATGTATTCTTATGTCTATTTTGTATTAGGTATCTTTATAACATGTGTGAGAAGAATGAGAGGATAGATGTATATGGATTCATGGAACCACATTTGATTTCCCTTGAAGCACATGCATTGGATGAGGAACAAAGAATTCTTTATGTTGCTGAAAGATTTAAACATAATATAATCACACAGTGTTGGATGATGCCTTTTTGTGAGAGGTATAAAACATATCTCTCGCAAAGATTTCATTATATTTTAACATAAAAAACCACTAAAATTAAATTATCTTTTATCAGTGATCATTGGATGTTAGGTGTTTTTTACCCAAGGGAGAAAACACTTGAATATGCTCTTTCCATGGAGATGTGTGGGAAAGTTTTAAGAATATGTTGGAAAAGTAAGTTTCAATTTCTTAATAGTTGGATATATTATAACGAATTATAAATTTATTTTATTCATATTATTTTTTAATATGGGATGGGTATAATTTTAAAAAAACACAAAGAAAAGAAGTGCCAAGATCAAATATGTAGAAGTAAAGGTAAATATCCATTTATAATTTGTACTTTTTGATTTATTACATAAAAATAATATTTTGAATTTACACTCATTCAAACAAAATTTTCATAAACAATAAGTCTTCGTCGAATGCAGATATTATATGTTAAGATTTATGTATGAAATAAATACATCTGGAACACTTGTGAACTTTGACATGGTAAGATTTCCTTTTAAACTTTTACATTGTAAGATTTCCCTTTAAAATTTCTATAATATTTCATTTGATTTATTCATTATACATGTTAACTACTATCCTTTTAATTTGTAGCTATTTGATGACCCTAAAACCTATAGTTCTCAAGAGCTCAAACACTTACAAGTGGAATGGTCAAATTATTTTACAAGATTTATTGGATTTTAGTTTGTTTGTAGTGTAAAATGTAATTTTGAATATTCTCATTATAATTGTGAATTTGGTAGTCATTAGGGTTGGATTTAGGGGTTTTGTGGACATTGTATGTTATGAATGTTATATATGTGAGTGTTTAATTTTGTGCTACTTCTTGTTTTGGTCTAGTTCTGATGGTTTTTTTTTTGTATGGATTCTAGTATCGGGGGGTCTAGGGTGTGGGGGTGTCTAGTGGGGTGGGGGTTTCGAGGGGTGTGGGATGGTTGTCCAGTTTAGTGGGGGGGTCCAGGAGGGTGGGAGGGTTGTCCAGGGGGTGTCCCGAGGTGTGGGGGTTCCCAATGGGGTTAGGGGACTCTCCCGGGGTGTGGGAGGGCTGTCCAGGGGGTGGGGATGTCCAGGGTGTCCATGAGGGTGGGGGTAGTTTAGGGGGTGTCCAAGGGTGTGTGGGGGTTTCTAGGGATGTGGGAGGGCTGTCCAGGGGTGTGGGGAGGGCTGCCCAGTGGGGTGGGGGCTTTCCAGGTGTGTGTGTGTGGGGGGGGGGGTGTCCAGTGGGGTGGGGGTGTCAAGGGTGTCCATGAGGGTGGGGGAAATCCCGGGGATGTCTAGGGGTGTGGGGGTTTTATAGGGGTATGGGAGGGGTGTCTAGGGGTGGGGGTGTCCAGGGTGTCCATGGGTGTGGGGGTGTCCAGGAGGGTGGTAGGGCTGTCCAGGGGGGTGGGGGATGTCCAGGAGGGTGGGGTGTCCATGTTTTTTGGAAGGCTATTTAGTGGGGGGGATTTCAGGGGTGTGGGGGGTTGTCTAGGGGGTGGAGAGGGCTATCCAGCGGGTGTCTAGGGGGGGTGTCCAGGAGGGTGGGAGGGCTATCCAGGGGTGTGTGTGGGGGGGAGGGGGGTTCAAGGGGTGTGGGAGGGCTATCTATGGGTGTGTGGAGGGTTTTCCAGTGGGGTGGGGGCTTTCCAGGGGTGTGGGAGTGTTGTCTAGTGGGGTGGGGGTGTCCAGGGTGTCCACGAGAGTGGGGAGGCAGTCCAAGGGGTGTCCAGGGGTGTGGGGGGTGTCCAGGGATTCCACGGGGGTGGGGGTGTTGATGAGAGTGGGAGTTCTGTCCCGGAGGGTGGGGGCTATCTAGGAGGGTGGGGGTGTCTAGGGTTGTGGGAAGGCTGTTTAGTGGGGTGGGGGTTTCAGGGGTGTGGGAGGGCTTTCCAGGGGTAGGGGTGGGCTGGCTAGTGGGTTGGGGGTGTCCCGGAGGGTGGGAGGGTAGTACAGGGGGTGTCTAGGGGTGTGGGGGTTTCTAGGGGTGTGGGTGGGCTTTCCAGGGCTGTGGGGAGGGTTGTCCAGTGGGGTGGGGGAATTCCAGGGGTGTGGGAGGGTTGTCCAGTTGGGCGGGGGGTGTCCAGGGTGTCCATGAAGGTGGGGGGAAGGCTAGGGGTGTCCAGGGGTGTGTGTGGATGGGGGTCTAGGGGTGTGGGAGGGGTATCCATGGGTGTGGGGGGGTGTCCAGGGTGTCCTTGGGGTGGGGTGTCTAGGAGGGTGGGAGGGTTGTCCAGGGAGGTAGGGGCTGTCTAGGACGGTGGAGGGTGTCCAGAATTGTGGGAAGGCTGTTTAGTGGGGTGAGGGTGTAACGCCCTGACCCCAGTTACCCAGAGTCGGTGCATTATTACGTAACATTGGCATGATCACAAAAGATCAAGTCTCGAAAGGCCGATTAGTTTAGTAGCCTTGGAAACACTAGATACATTCATAAATGTTACATTAAATCATAAAGTGAAAAAATACAATAACATAGTCTCCATAGTCCACACTCATATCCCCTTCCGAATATCCCTTCATGTCATTCATAAAATAATTTTTCACATCTTGGAAAAATTATAACATTGAAAGGGGTGAGCTCAGATGCACAGTAAGGATAACAATATAGCAGAAACTTTCATAAATCAACATAAACATTTAAGGTAATGTATAACTGAAACAAAAGCCTTTTAAACTTGAACTTCAGCATAATATGGAAAAATAAAATGAAATAATGTCATTTACTTATTCACATGGATATTCTACTAGTAGAATAATCACATGCAATATCAATAACCACTTTCATAATGATGGAATGCATAATGTCAGACTATCATAACCACATATCCAAGTCCTTGTGCCAAAACTACAAATAAGATTTTTTCAAGGCCTCGTTCCAAGATACTAGTTTGTCTCAAGAGACCTACCGATGCATCGAGGATCTATAATGGGCTCTACCCGTCACTTATTAAGTCCAATTCATTCCTCATATGAACAGGTTTAAACATATCATAAACCATAACATAATTGTATCACATAAAACATGCATAAAAGAAACATAACATTTCCACATTTCAATCACAAGATATCAATACAACACATTGATATAAAAAAAATTATCAAAATCAATTTCAATACCAAAATAAAAGAAAAGTAAAACTTGGTATTTATTTTTCATTTTAAAAAAAAGTTATGGCTTGTAGAGGAAGCCAAAACTCAAATAATGGTCATGGCGGCGGAGAAGTCGTTGTCGCCGCCTACGTAAGACAAAACATTCCTTTTGTCGTTTAGTAAAAATGATTTGTATAAAAAGATTCCTTTTGAATAAAAGTAAAATTAAAAGGGGTTTATACACCGTATAAAAGAAATTTGTGTATAAAACAAAATATGCCTCAATGAAAGGAGATTGAGACGAAGTCCCTTACCTCGTGTCCGAATTGAATCGACCATTATTTAACCTCCTGAATAATAAACTAGAGTTAATTTCTAATTGCTTAAGAACATTTTTCAAGTTCATTATTACTTTTATATCACTTATTACCATGTTATGAACATTGTGTAATTATTTAAGCTAATAACGGTCGTTTTGTCGATCTTTGGTACTTGAGTCAAAAATAAACTTCTCATAATTACAAGTTGTTCATGTGGTAAAATATCCATTTTATCCAGAATTATATTCATGATGTAGATATCATATATATCATATATATCCAGTATATATATGTATTTATAATATTACCTAATATTTAGAGGTAAGAAATGAAATGCACAGTTCATGGAGACGGTAAGCCGTACGTACGCATGAACGCTACTTTCATTTCTATTTAATATTTAATGGAATTAAAACATAATTATATAAAGTTGTTTTATAATTCCAGTATAATATCATATATAATATCATTTACTCCATCCTTTACACGTCACACATATGGCATTAGCGATTCAAATCACTTTGAGGGGGCGGTAGTCAGCACTTCCTAAAATGAAATTATCACGTTTACCCATAATGGAAATCATAAAGGTATGCCATGAATGAAAAATACATAAGCATAAGGAAAACATAAAAATAATATATATAATATATAAATATAGTTACATCTTAATAACATTCCTCCTTGAGAGTGTTCTGATCACTTTTATTGTAAAATCCAGCATATTGTTCTTAGGTTTAGTGATCGGGTGTGGTTTTATTAAAAATGAGGATTATCCTTCTAGAACATTTATATTATGAGTTTTTTATATATTGTTGAAGATTTTCTTAATCTCATCACTAGCTTTATCAAAGAAATATCCTCTAGAAGACTGATTAACTAATGTTTTATGGTATGGTGTAAAACTATTGTAGAAGTTGTCGTTGAGAAATTTTGGTGTTTACGGATGATTAGGGAACTGACTAAGTATCCCTTTTATTGTTTACCAATCTTCATATAATAATTCAATTTCATATTGTAGTAAACCTATGATTTTATTCTTAATTTCAAAAATAATTCTCCTTGGGTAAAATTTTATAATAAAAATCATTATAAATTTGGTCCCATGAATAAAAATTTTATTTATCAATTTATTAGAACCAAGTTTTGGTATTTACTTTCAGTAAAAATGGGAAGACACTTAGCTTAATTTTTTTCTCACTCAATACTCTGCATGGAAATTATGGAACTATTTTATAGAAGTCCCTAATAAAGTATAGTGAGTCTTCATTGAGTAATAAATGGTTTAATGATAGTATGGATAATTGATATTACTTAATCTTATAGTTTCTAGATCTAGGATTCTGACTAATTCATGATGGATTGTTTGAGAATGTAAGTAATTGAAATTACATAAGACTTGTTATATCCATTAACTCATTTCCATGTGGTGGAGAGTTAAATTTCACAACTTCGTTGAAGTTTGGGTTTTGTTTATTGTTCAAATATTCCTCGTGATTTTTCATTATAGATTTATTCTTTATTTTCAAAGAACTCAAATGTTTTTTATTTGATTGATAAATTCCTCTAGATTTTTAGATGATGATCTAGTTTGAATTAACTCCCTTTTCAAAGTTGTTCTCTTTTGGTGTTGATTTTTGGTTACTTGGTCACACTTTCCCTTCCTCAATAATGGTGGAAACATTTGACCACTAGGCCTAGGTCGTCACTAGTATCAAGAAAAAATAATTATTTATAAACCCTAATTTAGAATAGTTTAGTGGGGATTATGGGTTGATCTATAGGGAAGGAATTATTTGAATGTGTATTGAGTAAAACCAAGTAAAAGAGAAAAAAATAAAAATTATAACAAGAAAAAAAAGGGTGCAATGGTGAGTTCAATTATGGTGATGAAGATGATGGGATAGAGGTTTGAAGAAAAAGAAATAACATAAGTGTGAGTGAAAAGGGTGGAGATCATATTTTGGTAAATATAAGTATTTCAGAATAGTAGGGGAATTATATTGGTTGGTTTGTCTATTCAAATTTTAAATATTTTTTTCTTTTTTCTTTCTTCATTCATGGAAAATTGTGACTACATCTAGAAAAATGGGCTTGGGTAATTATTTTTAATAGAAAACTATAAAATAAATGGATTCTCCAGTTTCTCAAGTATAGAGTCTACTAATACACTTAGTGAAGAAAAAATATTACTTAACCTTTCATGGAATATTCACTTCTTATAAGTACCTACAGTTGGAAAATAAATAGAGACTGGAATAACCAAAATGGATCTTAATGAAATTTGGAAATTAAAGGAAATAAAATACTTGAGTGGTGGGAAAGGGGTAGTTTCCTTACCCCACCTAACAATTAAAATAAGTATATATACTCATCATCTCAATTTAATTCCTTATTTTGAGTTATCCAACCATTATAAAAAGTATTTAATGAATAAAAATTGATTAACAAACAAGTTAATATAAGAAAAAAAAGAACTTCCCCAAAAAGGGATTTAAAAACTAATTCTAAAACTATAGGATCAATAGGACCTATGAATCTCCTCCTTGGTCTCCCCCTTGATAAGATTATCTCCCCTTCTATTAATGGTAGTGTGGCTTACTCAATAATTCTCTCTGTCTCTTCATAAATATATCCCCTTTCGAACTTCTCTACTTTCTCCCTAAAAAACATGCTTCCTAACAGTAATGAACCTACTATGTACCACAACTTCTGTTAAGGAATTGTGTGCCTGTTAGAACTTCTTGGGTGGCTTCTATGTGTAAATTTATAAATTAATAATTCCCTCTAAATAATGCATTGTACCTCTTCATGAATTAATGAACTTATTATTTTGATTCACGTAGATGATCCGTCTACATAACTGTTTGGTCGACGTAGCTGAATAGCCTATGTAGAAGAATGGTACCACATAGCAATTTGATCTATGTATTCAATTATCCATGTATTTTATTCCCTTTACATATCATATTTCCTTCACATAGATTATTACTTTAAGATAACAGAGTTCTCACATAGCTAAATGGAACAACATAGCCATTTTTTTACTTGGACAATTAGACTACATAGGCATTTCACTCATGTAGGATATTGGATCTCACGTATCTATTTCAACCACATACCCAACTAGATAACATATTTTATTGTCTAACATAATTTTTTATATGAAATAACCAATTTAACCCTTTTATACAGTTCCCAACCCATCCTATTACTACATTTTAACCATTAAATTCCAGAGGCACTGCAAGATCAATCATGATGTCTTATTGAATGGATTTTATTATATCAGTACTATAAAATGAAGCCTCCTTGATTGTTTATTTTAATAGAAACCACCAACATTTAAAAAATAGTTCTCAATGGTCATGGTAGGAGTAGCATCAACCTTTACCTAGAGATGTGGATCTAGATTCTTCAACAGTGGCATCGCTCGAGTTTCAGCATGCTTGAGTTCATACTTTGGTAGTTCTCAGTTCATGTTCCTATTAAAATGGTAATTCCATCATCAAAAAGGTTAAAATTGATTCACCCTCTTTAGTGTCAATGTTTCCTTCATGGTAGGCCACAAAAACATGTATCTCTAAATCCAAACTGGTGGAGGCTGGTGGTGTTATCAACCTTCAATTGAAAACTTAGCTGAGAGAAACTCATCTTTAATATGATGTTGGGCCAGTGATGATGTTTGGTGGATACAAATGATCAGCATTGAACAAGGAATACAGATGTTCTTCTCTTTTCTTATATTTCTTGTAATAGAATTTCTAACTTATGTCATTTTTTTCTAAAAAAGTTAATTACATCACATAAATAGTTAAGGATATATTTTTACTATGTTAGCTAAAAACTATGAACAATTGAGAACCTAAAAACAACTAAAAATCATTAAAATACTCAATTAATAACGCATTCCACTATATTTATTCAAGATATAAAAATATTCTCTTATAATCTAAACTTAACATAAAAAAGTTAATTCAACAAAACCAATGTGAAAAAGTGTGATAAAAAAATTATACATCAGCATACTACATGGATTTTCATACAATATATAATTTGTATACTATAGGTGAATAGTTCATATTCGAGATTCTCACAACCTGAGGTTGATGGGATACCTCACATGAGAACCTTATACCTCGATACCTTTCTACGAATGTCTTGATGCTCAGCTAATCTAGTGGTGGATGAGTAATTTTCTTATCATGTCGTTGATTGGAGCTTTACTAAGATAGTATTTGTCTTATAATATAATAAGTTTTAAATCTGGGCATTTAATTGAGATAAACTAAGGAAATTTATTAATATGGTTTGATATTGAATATTATATATTTATCTAATTAGGTGAGGGTAAATGTATGTGATTGTCCATAAAGATGAATTTCATGTAATGTGTTCATGGACCTAGTTGATCTATACTCAAAGAATTGAGAATGTATGAGGGGATATCTATGGGTTACATACTAAGAGTCACATGTTCACTCGATGTATTAAACATAGAGAACATATGAAAACTCATTCTTATATATGATACTAATAGTGGATACTAGCATTGAGATACATGAATTTATTAGAGATCATGTTAGAACCGTTTATAGATTAAGTATAATTGATAATTTTCTAGAAGTCGTATCTTTCTTTATTTAAAGATTTGTTGAATCATATTTATTTTCAATGTTACAAAGGATTTTGGGATCACACTTTTGGTTAAACAAATGGGGATTGAGTTTGACTCACACAACGTATCTAAAAGTTTTTATAGATTTATTAAAAATCGTGTTTTTTATAGAGTTACAAAAAGGTATTTCATATGATGTAATAAAAAATTAAAGTTAATCACAAATTTTCAAAAAAAATAGAATTAATTCAAAAGTTTTTTGGATATGACTTCATAAGTTATCATATATGACAACATATATGATTAAATGGAATGAAAATTATTTTAGGATTTAGTGCAGGTAGGAGATTGAAAGGAATATGGCTTAAATCTTTATCATATCGTAAAGTGTGATATTGTGTATCATATAGTATAACATACACATGTAAAATAGAATATATTTAATCATATTTGTATTCCATATTTTATAATCTAGTGATATCATATTCTTCTTGTTTGAGCATATAATATTGTATGAAATGGTATATTCATAGTTTCATGAATCAAATGTTTCGATTCATTTAGCACTTTCATAAATCATTTTTTATATGAATTTTTAGGAGTTAATGTTCAAATATCTTACATATAACATATTATTTATTAATCCATTTTATAATATAAAATTTATGGGAAATTTTATTATTTAAGGTTATATGAAATGTAACTAAAGGTATTTATTATACATTTTGGAAATGTGTGAGTAGATCCATGGGCTCAGGATGTGTCCGCATAAAATATATAAAGGTGGAAAGTATATGACTTCTTTGTGTGATTATATAATATTCTCTATAAAAACTCACCCAACAAAAATCCATTTATTTTATCCTTCATTACTTTTAAGATATTAGCATATTATGAAGGATAGAAAGGTCCAATAAAAAATAATTCGGATGATTCATTGAAACCCATGGATATACCTTAATGGGAAGTCCATTTCATTATTCTACAATGATTTTCATCAAAAACTAAATAAATTGAATGAAAATATAATTCTATTGTGTAAGGTACAAGATACTTTATTTCCATTTTTATTCAATTTCAGTTTTAAAGTCATGGTGTTCTTGGGATTTATGGTTTCTATATGTTTTTTCTACATTGATTAATTTTTAATCACACCTTAGAACCTCTAAATTATGAATCATCCTCATGGAAAATTTAATCATCCACTGATATGGATAATAATCTAGTTGTGGTGTTTATAATGATGAGGTAAAATAAAAATAATGGGAAAATATAAGAGTTTTAGTGAACACACACACATAAATGAAGAGGGGATAACTTACACTAGCAAGAAATTTAGATGGGGTTGAAGAAATGGATATCAATAGAATTGAGTTATTATATGAATATAATTTAAAACTAAATATTTTATATGAATATAGGAGAATAAAATAAAATTTTCATTAATATTAAGAGTTATTAGAATAAAAATATTACAAGAGAAGAAATATGAATAAGAAGACATAAAATATAGAAGGAAGATATGTTTTTCTAGTAGAAACTAGAGTACGGAAACTCTTTCCAGTTCTTTAGAAAAAAAAATCATTTCAATAAGTTTCTCCTTGATTATTGAAGTTTTTAATCCTTTTAAGGAGAGTGGGACATGTATTTATAGATATGGGGGTGGGTTGCTTCCCTATAAATCTATCAGCTAATTTAACTTCACCATTTTACTAATAAAATAGAGTTATCATGAAAATAGTTATTCTAAAATTTTGTAGATATTTATTTTTAAATTCAACCCACCAAATTTCCATACATTTTATTTTTTTATCCAAACATATAGAAGCTTTATAGAACCATGTGTTGTTGTCTAGGACTATTCTATTTTCATCGAAAACATCAATGTTAATGAGTTTTAGGGTAATAAAATGGAACTATATTGAATTAAAACCCTCTAAAAATGTTTTACGTAACAAATTGAATTGCATACCATATAATTATATATTTTTCTAGCATGTTTTTAAGTAAATAAGTCAAAAATGTTGGGATTTCATTCAAACCAATTTAGAATCCTAGGCTTGATTTGTGTGCTAATGTTAGGACACTTGCATAATGATTTGTGCCTATAATTTTAAATCTTTTTCCCTAAAATTTATTTTAACTTCGGTTGGAGTCTCATTAAATGTGTAATTCTAGATTAATACTATAAAATAATAAATTTTTATTGATATAGTTCACCTAAATGATTCTTTGGGATTTTCTTATGTGATATAGATGGATAAATTAGACAATAATCTAGTTTAATTATTTATTCAAATTCAAATTCAGAATCCTTAAAAATAATAAACGCATAATTTTTATATTTTTTTGAAATTTATAATAAAAATATCAAAATTCATTTCAAAAGTGATGATAATACATAATTTTCTATAATTTTAAAACATAAAAATTACTTTATAAATGTGATATTTTTATTGAAAAATAAATTGTGGAATTTATTTAAAAATTGAAAATAAATTTATAACATAAACTCCCCCACACTTAAGCTATTTCATTTCCTTAGGCACAAAAAACCCAAACATGCAACAAAAATCATTTTCACTTACCAATAAATATTTAAAGATATATCTAATCAAGGCGGTTCTAAACTATTTCACTCATCAATAAAGGATTATAAAACATATTGTAATGATAATCATGTATCAAAAAAATAATTTTTCATTCCCAAAATTAGAATAAAAAATCATGGTCGAAGAAAACTTATTCATCCCAGAATGTTGAAAATTATTTTACAGGGTCCACTCATTCACCAAACAAGAGTGAAAATATAAGATATTGTATAATATATCCTCTTTAATTCCCATTATAAAATTAAAAAAAATTAGGAGGTATTTTCAGGGGTTTTCTCTGGCTATAGGATAGTGGGAAAATAATAAAATAGGGGATAAAGTCGGTAGAAAAATAATCATGGGAAAATAATTCATGATTCATGGAATATAAAATGTAAGGGTATGAAAACACATATTTACATGGGAAAAAATGTTAAGGATGATATACTAAAAGAAATTTAAAGGTAATGGGATGAAATTTGGAAATATAGATAAACCAAAAAATTCTCATAATAACTCAAGAATCAGTAAGATACCAGTATTCTTTTTTTATTTTTTTATTTTTTAGTTTTTTCTTTTTTTCCATTTTTATTTTTTTTATTTTTTTATTTTTTCATTTTCTTATTTTTTATTTTTTTATTTTATTTATTTTTTCTATCTTTATCTTTTTTTTCTGATAAAATCTATAATTTTTTCACTTTTTCCATTTTAAACTCTTTTTTCATAGTTTTTCTTTTTTTGAACACATTTTAAACAAAATACACAAAAATATGTTTATAAAAGTTCATTCCAAAAATTCACTAAATAAAAATCTATCATACACACTTGAAGAGATTTTTTCACTCAATCATATTAATACTAGTGAAAAATCCATAAAAATACACCCTAAATGAAATCCATTCCCCATATATGTAAAGAAACTTTCAAATATAGGATAAATATAAGGGTAATGGGAGTCTATTTGGAAATAATGACTCTCATGAGATTTAAAAACTTCCTCTATCATAATCATTCACCCTAGATTAGAAAATTAATCTTGAATTTAAATAAATATGAGACTCATAAATAGTGTTGAAAAACACACATTATGAATAGATTGTTATATATAGCCTCAGTATGAAGGATTACTTTATACCCCATAGGTAAGGGAAAAATCATTTTCTATTCAAAAAATTTATATTAAAAAATCATTTTCCATGATAAAAAAATATTTTATCCAATATTTTGGTTAAAATACATAACTTTGTAGTTGAAAAAAAGTTTCTTGACTCTCCCAAAATGGTTGGAAAATTAAAAAAATCTATATTGATTAATTATGAATTATATTTATTTTGAAAAAAAAAACTCATTCATAGAAGATAAAAAATTAAACGGGGATGAATAAACTAGAAGAAAACTAAAAATGATGAGAAGGAATGAGATAAACTTATAAGGAGATAATAGAGAGAAAATATGTGAAAGGAAGGAAGAAAAGGATTTTGGGTGAATGTGATACTTCCCGATTTTAATTAGGTGAGTTTCTTTCTCCATATAGTTGTGGGTCCTTACTATTATATATGAATTTAGAGGAAGATGATATAGTTTACAATTAATTTTCCCTCTCATAATAAATCATTAGTGGATATCCATTAATTATGAATGTCCTTTTTTTGAAGGATCTCAAACTTTCACTACACCAAAAGTGTCCATATTAGTAGTGACCAAAGTAACTTTTTATGAGAATTAAGCTTACTTGTGTGGAATAAAAATCAATATTTTAAGAGAATTTCATCTTTAAAATTATGTAATACCTTTCACATGATTTTTTTGTCATGGAATACTTTATATTTTTCTTATAGAGGTTGAAATTTTCATATGAACCAAGTCAAACTTCCTCCAACACATTTAATTGTAGTAACCTCTCCTCGCCTACTTTTTTAAAATCAAAATTTCATGTTGTTATATCCCAAAATGATTTATGTTGAAGTTAAATAGGTAAATATCATGATTTTATAAAAAATAACCTAAATAGAGACATCTAAATGGGTGTTTTGATGGCTATTAGATAAGCACAAAGTCCCCCCCACCCAAATTTTTTGGACTAATATTTTCATTTAATCTTAATGATAATTTCAAGAACTATTTTTTACTTCCCTATTTGAAATTATAGCTTGTAAAATTATTTGGTGTGATAAATAGTTTATATTTTATATATTAGACCATGATTTTTCAAGGGTGAATCCATGGTTTCATTATAAGAATGGATTCTTAAATCACTCAAAAATTCATGTGGGGTTCTAAACCTAAAAAAGATATTGGTTTTGAGGAACTAACTCATTGTATGAGCATCATATTTTCTGTGGTTTTCATATACACCCACAGACACACATGGTTAACAATAATAAATATATATGTGAATACATAATATTATATAAAGGGACCCATGAAATAATTATCCGAAATATCAAATATTTCACAAAATATTAATAATTCTTAGAGAATCTCATTTATTTTGAAGATTATACCAAATTTTGTACATGTGGGACAAGATTGAAAGAACTTTAATGAATCCTTGAGAGTGTGGCCTAGAGTAAACAAAATTCTAGAACCTATTCTAATTTTTTTTGTGGTCAAAATATTTCACCTCTATGAAATTAGTGATAAAATCCCTATATAATGAAATGTTCCTCTTCATTAACACATCTCCTAGTGTCATGCTAAATTTTTCAAAATTTTGTTATCTTCTCCAAAATAATATTTTTATTAACTTTTAAAATTTTCTTTTTATTATTTTTTAAAATTTTGGGAAAAACATTAGTGAACAAATAATTAACAATAGGGGTGTATCATGGAAATTTGCGAGTGATAGAGGACATGTTTCTCCATGTAATTTTAAGATCAAAGATATAATATTATAAAGAATTATCAATTATAATCAAGTTATCAGAAATAGAATTTTATTTTCTAATACTATCGCTATTTTCAAGGTTAAATTATTTAAGCATTAGAATCCATCTTATTATCCTTGATTTGGAATCACTTTATTTAAGAACTTTGAGGTTGATTAGTCTATGAAGATGATGATTTGGGATATAAATTTCTTTATAGAAAAATCCACCAATAAGATTTATTTTTTAATGAAAATGTAATGGTATTTATTTATATCCAATATTTTTGAGGCATAATATATGAAAAATAAAATATTTTCTTTTTTACCAAGTAATGAACAATAGATTTATAAAATTCCTCACACATCATCTCAAATAGAAATAACCAGTTAATGGATTAGATAATTATGGAAGATTTGAGTTAATTTTTATTTCAATGAAGGTGATCTTGTATGAATTTTTAAAAATTAATATAATTTCATTTTGAAGTAATCAAGTGATAGTGAGTGAAATCCAGATGAAATTACGAAGTAATAAATAATAGAAATATTTATTCCTAAAAATGGATCAGATGCTTCATACCAAGTTTAGTTCAAGAAGTGATAGGATTACCTAAATTTTTGTAGGATCAACTTAAATACCCTTATGATAGATTATGTATCCTAATAATCCCATTAGTAAGCATGAAGTGAAATATTTCAAAGCTTAATACATGGTTATAAATGAAACATTTTTTTAGGGAGAAATAGTTAGTAAAAAAATTGAATTAGCCACTATAAATTGATGTGTAATACATGAAAAACTCCATGAAATTATCATTGAATTCAAAAAATATGATTATAATTTTCCTTTATAATGTCATAAGATAATTTCAAAGGCTAAAATTAATTCATCTATATGTGTATGTTTTAATTTGAAAAGTAAAATTTATGTTCTCTTGTCCTTATGGTGAAATTTGGATTTAGAAAAAAATAGTGAAACCATCCAGAAAATATTAATGTTTTAAAGCTAATTTTTCTAAAATTTTGTCCCCAAAGGGAAGTGAATAATTTTCATTTCTTATTTCAAAATTAAACTTTTTATAATAAATCCATACATACACTTTTTTCACACAAATTATTACTATTTCACCATTTCAATTTGTGTCAATGGTTATTACACCTTTTTAGGCACCACTCAAATTAGATTAACCCACACTCTATCTTAAATAGGGTAGGTAAAACCATATTTAATAATCCTTGTAATTTATTCTTTTATAACTTCAAGTATGATGGTATTTAGTCTTCTTTGAGGCTACAAAATGGGTTTGGATAATTCCTCTATATATATATGATTCATATAGAGGGCATGATGGATTTCAGGTATATCATTTAGGGTATATCCTAAAGAATATTTTATTTTATATAAGAAATATATGAGTTTAGAATCTTCATTTTTAGTGAGTGAAGCAGATATAATGAGAGGGTTTAATTTATTAGAAAATTGTAAGGCATACTCAAGGTTTTTGGTAGAAGTTTTAGTTCATAAGAATAATTTATTTATGTGTTAGTCATATTGAAATTTTAAAATGGTCATTCGAGTTATTTTTAGCACATTTTTATAAATATTTTTCAACATATAGTGATAAGTATTAGAGGTGAAATGGTAATCTAGATAGTGTTTAGGATCACTTAACTTAATGGAGGTTTGAGAAGAAAGTTCAATTTCATCTTTATTATTAATCACCTTATTAATTAGGGAACAAATCTCAAAAACACCATTCTCACTAATGCAATACAAGAATGATGGTTAATTATTTACTTCACTCTCAATAGGAGTTTTTTATAGATGGATATAGAAAGCAAAGTGATTCTATAAAGGGTAAATCTTGTATTAGAAAATATTTTACTTGACTAGTTGGTCAGTAAATTTTATAGATTAAATTTGTGTATGGATATGTATTTTGGTTCTATATATCATGAGAAATGGTATTCCTAGAATAAATATAGATATAAATCAATAAATCTCACCTTCTATGTCAATGACATAAACATATGATGGGAATATTATCTCATTGACTCAAATAGTAACATCTTAAAAGATTCCTTTAAGATAAGCAGTGATCTGATTATCTAGTTGGATAGCTACACATATAGGTTGAAAGGGACATAAACTAATAATAGAGATTATAGAAATTGGTATGAAATTGATTTTAGCTCTTATATTATTTATTGTATCATCAAAGTTTGGATTTTTATTTGGCATGTGACCGTAAAGGTCCGAGGATCATTACAATTCATTTTAATGGATTTTTTGAGAGAAAAAATTATATTGTTTTGAGTTTCCTTGTATTTGTGAATAATTCTTTAAATAAAATTTAATACTTGGGAAATTTTTAAGTGAATCTAAGGGATATATTTTATCTTTAACCATTTTAAAAATTTATATCATTTTAAAACCATTTTCAAATAGTTTTATAGGATTGGAGATGGATTGTACAAAATTGATTGGGTAGGTTGTGAAAATAGAAAGTGGTGGTGGATTTTTTAAAATTTTATCTTTTTTTCATGTTCAGTGGGTGTATTTGGTTTATAGATTTTGGTCGGAGTGGTTTACTCAAGAGGGGGGGTGAATTGAGTACCAATTAAAATTTCTGTATTTAAAAAACAGTGTCTTAAAGACCCCCAAATAAAATAATAAATTAAACTGTAGTGAATTTATATTAAAGTAGAGGTTCTGTCAGATTCTCAAGGGATTGATTAATTCCCAGTTAATCAACACAGTAGTGTGTGATTATCTTTTGAAACTAACTTACTAATCTACACTTAACATAAACACTTGCTAATTTAATTATCAAAGTAACTTTAAAAACAGTATTGGTTTTAAAGTGATTAGTAGCGGAGTAAAACTTTGAAAGAGATGGCACAACAATGTAACCAAGAGGTTCAGTCTCAAGCCAAGACTTATTCCTCTCAAAAGTTTATATAAAAATGATCCACACCCTGGATCGGGGTTCAACAGTTTACAACTGTCCAGGTCCAAGACCTCTACCACTGTTCTTCGTGGGAAACAGTACAACAGCAACCAGCTGTCCAGGTCACACACGACCTCTACCACTGTTATTCGTGGGAAAGAAAGAATGAAAGAGTTTGGTAAGGATTTACAAATCCTTCAGTTTGAGTACAGGAGACAGTGTATGTGTTAGATACAGCAGATAACACACACTGCTCGAAAAGAGTAATAATAAATCACAGAACAAGAGATGTAGAGTTTAGAAGTGATTCTGGTGATTTCAGTGTAGCTCTGGACTTCTTTGGATTCGATCAGAAGTGAGTTTGAGTCCTCTTCTCGTTTCTGTTTGAGAAACAGAGTGTCGTATGCTCCAGGTTCGTAGGTAGTGAGATGTAGTCGATGAAGCTCTTTGATATTCTTTTGAATGCACAGAACTCTTCTCGAGTATGCTTGATTGTATATGTGATTCTGTCTTGCTTGGTTCTTCTTGTATGCACAGAGATTTTTCTTGAGTATGTCATATGTCTTCCTTGTCTCTGTGTGTGTTGTCTCCCTTTTTCTCTTCAGCACAGTCTTCTTGTATTTATGTCACGTGCAACAGGAGACAGAAAAGATTTCCTTTCTGCAGGTACGAGGTACGGGTTCCTGACATCCGACAACCTTTATCAGATATTTGACAAATCATTAAAATGTACATGATATGACCGTTGGATAGATTAAATATAGGAAATAAAGAAATTCAAACAGTGCGTCGAGTGATCGGTAGGTGATCAGCATCGGTAGCTTGGACATCGGTAGCTTGAACATCGGTAGCTTGAACATCGGTAGGTACATGCATCGGTAGCTCCATGCGTTGGTATCGGTAGCTGTGAGTCTATCAGTAGCTCCGTCCATCGGTGACTCTTATTCCATCGGTAGCTATTTATACTTACACCGGTAGCTCTATATTTGTATCGGTAGCTGTCTGTAAGTCAGTAGCTTACATTCATAAGCACATCGGTAGCTCTGTGTTAAGTCTATCGGTAGCTCTGTGTTAAGTCTATCGGTAGCTCTGTGTTAAGTCTATCGGTAGCTGTCTGTCGGTAGACTAAGTCTATCGGTAGACTGGTTACCGGTAGCTCATTATCAGTATCTATAGGCAGATTACTTATCTTTTTTATGAAGAACACAACTGATTGGTTTAAAAGCAATTTATAACTTGTATGAACATGGATAAATGAGGATTAACATATTTCAAAGACTATTTTAAAAATTATTATTGGTTTGATCATAGATTTGAAAGAATTAAAGTATAGATCAATGATACTTAACAATATCATATAGAATGAAAACATAATTGGAATTTTCAACACATATGAATACATGATTGAGATTATCAAAACAGGTGAGGTCAACAGTCTCCCCCTTTTTGATAATCACAATTTTTGATATGGGCATTTAACATAGTGAAAATATAATGGTAAAGAGTATAATATTGAATTCAATTTTCTTATTGAAAATAGCATCAGAGATAATAGAAATAGTATGATATAGACATAAGTTATCAGAGGTAACAATCATAAGGTACTAAATAGACATAAAGTATCAGAGGGAAAAATGAAAAGAAGGGTAAAGTGTCTCCCCTTATTCCTTATGTTTCTCCATTGAAAATATTTTTCATTCTCTTTGTTCTCCCCCTTATTCTCTCATTTTGTTCTCCCCCTTTGTGATAATCAAAAAGTGGGAAAGCATATATATAGGAGACAAATAAAACATGATAAGTAAAAGGAGTTCTGTATTAGAGTAGTCAAAAAGTACAAAAACAGAATACAAAGGAATTCCTATCAAAAATCCTAGCCACTGGATCATTCCACCTCTTCCACGTGAGATTTTCCTTTGGGATCAGAAGAAGGTTCGGGTGGTGAGGATGTAGGTGAAGATTTTGGAATCCCAGAAAAGATCAAAGGAGGCTGGGCCACTGACACAGAGTCAGGCCTGTAGGTTGAAGATCTTTGGGTGATCATCGGTGTGAGGCTGCGAATAGCTTGAGCAGGAGTCAGCTGGACTGTGGAAGCAGCTGAGGCAGAAGCAGGCAAAGCAGGAGGTATGATGACTGGTCTGGCATCAACATGCAAGAAGGGCAGCAGCAGATTTCTAAAATCCATAATAATTCCTCCTCCTCTTTCCATAGCAGAGATGAAATCATCTTTGTTCTCCATGAATTTCTCTAAGGCAGGAGTCAGTTCTCTTAGCTTGCTCACTTGTTCTCTGAAATCTTGAGTGACTGGAGGTAGCTTCATGTTTTCCAACATCATCTTGAAGTGGTGTTCGAGTTGATGCTTGGTGAAAATTTTGGTGAAGTAGTAGTCCACTTTGCTCTTTATGGCTTCTTGAGAGGCAGAGGCTTCTCTCATATAATCTTGAACAATCTTCATTATTTCTCTGGCAGAATCTCTTGTAGAAAGCACCACTCGGCTCAACTCTGATGAGTCCACAGAGCCACTGGTTGAAATAGAACCAATCTCCTCCTTCAACATTGCTCGAACTTGATTCAGGTCAACTGATAGTTTGGATGTGAGAGGGCCAAGAGAGAAGGAAACAGTTTCTTTAAAACTCTTAGACAAACCACTGATTAGGCTTTGAACTTGAGAGTCTTGTAATTGAACATGATCCTTCACTGAGGTTTTGAAACTTTCAAACACCGAGAAAAACTGGCTTACTACACTCTTCACATAAGCTAGGTCCTTTTCATCTTGAGACTTGGAGCTCATATAGGAATCCAAAGCAGCAACTGATGTCTTGAGAGCTTCCAGATCTGATTCGATTCTTGAAGACTGAGTCTGGCACTCTTTCACTTCTTCCATAAGCTCAGACATAAAAGAAGATAAATTACAAGCCAGAGATAGCTCGAAAGATCTCTCTAACATTTTCATTTCTTCATAAAAGCTTTGCTTCATCTCAGCAACTGATACACTGAATGATTCTTTTAGCTCATTCTTCATGGATTCAAGATCATATTTAGAGACAAAATCATTTGAGACAACTGCAGCAGATTCTCTTGCTGAGGCCAAACTAACTACAGAATCAGTCATTATTGAATTAATTGAGGAAGCAAGAGAGGTTTCCATTAACTTCACTTCTTCAACAAAACTGGTTTTGAGGTCCTCTTTCAGCTTATTCAAATCATGAAATCTGACCACATCATCTGGCAACATCTCAGAAGCAAGATCATAATTGGTCTTCGGTCTATTCACAGACATCTCATTATCTGAATCTGGATAATCCAATCCACAGACTATAAACCCTGGGTCTTCTACCCAGTCTCCAAGCTCAACAGCTACTGTAACATTTCCAAGAACAGATTGATGCTCCCCCTCAATGGGTGCATTCTCATGTATCACAACAGCATTTGGTGCTGGATTCTCTTCATCAGAATCTTCTACTACAAGTTCCACAGGTGCAGCATCTTGAAGATTTTCTGATACAGGTACAGCTTCTTCTGTAACTCTTTCTACTTCATCAGCAGGCATAGCTGAGTTCCCAATCAAAGGGCTCATACTTAAACTACCAGAAGCAGACAATTCAGATACATTTTCCTTTTCCTCTTCTTCTTGGTGAGGTACAGACTGGTCTTCCTCATGAGTAGATACAATTTCCTCTACCTTTCCTTTCCTAGAATAGACCAATTCTACAACAGGACTTGGGGGCAAGTCTGGATCTCCTCCAACATCCATAGGAGTTTCTTCTTCTTCTTCTTCTGTTTCATCACTATAAACAGGTTCCTCTTCATCAGGTCTCAGACTCGGATCTCTCTCATCCTTTGGTCTTGAGGAATGATCCACAGGATTAAACCTATCATAAATCTTCTAATCATCACTGACCCATTCACCCTTCCATGGGTTCCAGTTAATTTTCATGTACTTGCAAACAGTTGAGGTGATGCAGAAATTGTTCTTGACTACAACTGTCTCATCCTGAGACTCAGCTATTCCTTTCACTTTTATCATCACTGAAATCAGCTTGGCAAAGAACAAAGCATTAGTCTTTGACTTTGGTCTAATCATGTCTTCCATTTGAAGCATTAGCAATCTGCATAGATTGATCTTCACACCATGTCTTAGAAAATGAAGAAGATAGATATCTTGATATCTCAGATTTGCAAAATCTCCTCGCCTTGGTATCAACACATGTTGAACAAACTTGAAAAGTAGTCGATTTTCTCCATCCATTTCAGCAGCAACCACTTGCCTTTGATTTCCATTACCAGTCAGCTCTTTTAAGGCGGTTTCATAATCAAAGATGTCACTTCTAGGTGGCATTGCTCTTGATACATACCCAGAGACACCTTCATGTGGTACTTTCAAACTCTCAGCCCACTCTACTGAAGAAAAAGACATCTCTTTTCCATTTACAAAAGAGATTACTCGATTCTCATTCTCAGACTTCTCAAAGGTTACAAACTCATAGAACTGTTTTACCAACTTCGGGTAGTATGGGCCATTTTTATTCGAGAAACAATCCACCCATTTCTGGTCCTCCAGAATCTCAAGTACTAACGATTTGCTAGGCAGTAGCCATTCCACGCACAGTTCCTTCTCGATCACTATGTCTCTATTCTGCAAGTGAGGATTCACTGGTCGCCTTCCCGATCTAGTTCTGACTTCACTAACACTGGTTTTATGCTGAGTCTTCTGCTTCTTAGCGTTTGGTTCTTCTCTTTCATCTCTGACGATAGGAAGCTTGGTTTTTGCCATCACGGGTTTAGGGTTCTTGGTCGATTTGGGAGCTAAGGTTCGAAGGTGAGGGATTTTGAGCTCGGTGAGGTAAGAAGTGGCTTAGACTTAGTTTTATCATTTAGGAATTCCAAATAAACGACTAAAATAGAGTAATAAAAATAATATAAAACGATTCGTATTCTTGGCGGCAGACAGATGTTTTAAAAACATTGCATCGGTGTGAGTTAATCATCGGTGAGGAAAACAAATCGGTGAGAATTGTACATCGGTAAGAATTTTCACATCGGTGAGAATTTTCACATCGGTGAGAATTTTCACATCGGTGAGAAGTTTCACATCGGTGAGAATTTTCACATCGGTGAGAATTTTCACATCGGTGAGAAGTTTCACATCGGTGAGAAGTTTCACATCGGTGAGAAGTTTCACATCGGTGAGAAGTTTCACATCGGTGAGAAGTTTCACATCGGTGAGGATTTTCACATCAGTGAGGATCTTCACACCGGTTGTAATTAAACATTCCCAATTCGTGTCTTATGTAACTTAGCCTATCCGAACTTAGAGGTTTAGTGAAAATATCAGCCAATTGATGTTCAGTGCCAATAAATTCAAGAGAAATATCACCTTTTTGATAGTGATCTCTTAGGAAATGGTGTCTTACATCTAATTGTTTGGTTCTATAGTGAGATACAGGATTCTTAGAGATTTTTATTGCACTGGTGTTATCACAGTTGATTGAAACATGTTTAAAAACATATCCATAGTCCAAAAGAGTGTGTTTCATCCACAGAATTTGTGCACAGCAACTACCAGCAGCTATATATTCTGCTTCGGCAGTAGATAATGCAACTGAGTTCTGTTTCTTACTACACCAAGAAACTAAGGATTTTCCAAGAAAATGACATGTTCCTGATGTTCTTTTTCTATCTAACTTACAACCAGCAAAGTCAGCATCTGAATAACTCATTAACTCAAAGGATTGTCCTTTTGGGTAAAACAAACCTAATTTAACCGTGTGTTTGAGATATTTAAAAATTCTTTTAACAGCAAGCAAATTAGATTCTTTTTGATTAGTTTGAAATCTGGCACACATACACACACTAAACATAATATCAGGTCGACTAGCAGTAAGATAGAGTAAACTACCAATCATATCTCTGTAATTTGTTTGATCAACCGGTTTCCCAGTTTCATCTGCATCCAATTTACAGGTAGTACTCATAGGAGTTTCACTTCCCTTGATACTATCCAGACCAAAACGTTTTAAAAGATCCTTTGTATATTTACTTTGATTCAAAATAATACCATTTTCATTTTGAAATACTTGAAATCCAAGAAATTACTTAAGCTCTCCCATTAAGCTCATTTCAAATTCATTTTGCATACTTTTTGAAAAATAAGTACATAAAGAGTGTTTAGAAGATCCAAAAATAATATCATCAACATATATTTGTACAACTAAAACATCTTTAGAAATTCTTTTAATGAAAAGAGTTGGATCAGAAATCCCTTTAGTAAAACCTTTTGAAATAAGGAAATTGCTAAGTCTATCATACCAAGCTCTTGGAGCTTGTTTCAAACCATACAAAGCTTTAGAAAGTTTAAAAACTTGATTTGGAAAATGGGGGTTAGTAAATCCAGGTGGTTGTTCTACAAAAACATCTTCAATTATAAAACCATTTAGAAATGCACTTTTCACATCCATTTGATATAACTTGAAATCCAGATGTGCAGCATATGCAAGTAAGATCCTAATGGCTTCTAGTCTAGCTACAGGTGCAAAAGTTTCCTCATATTCTATACCTTCTTCTTGACTATATCCTTGTGCAACTAGTCTAGCTTTGTTTCTAACTATATTCCCGGATTCATCTACTTTATTTCTAAAAACCCATTTTGTGCCTATTGTCAAAGTGTCCTTGGGTCTGTCAACTAATTCCCAGACTTTGTTTCTTTCAAACTGATTTAATTCTTCCTGCATAGCTATTACCCAGAATTCATCATTGATAGCATCGTTGATATTTTTGGGTTCTAGCTGTGAAAGAAAAGCTTGATGTTCAACCTGGTTTCTTAGAGAAGCTCTAGTTTGTGTTCCTCTATCTAGATTTCCTACAACAGCATCTAAAGGATGATTCTTTAGAATCCTCGTTGATCTGGTAAAGGTTGGACTAGAAATTTCAGGTTCATCTATAGATTGAGGTTCAACAGAAGCAGGTTCTGGAGAAAGTCCAGAACTGGATACTTTTATAACAGGTTCTTTAGATTTATCATTAAGGTCCAGAATAGACAAATCTTCTTCAAGATTCTCAAGAGAGGTTTTAGGCTCATGTGGATCAGTTTCATCAAACTTGATGTGAACAGATTCTTCCACACATTTGGTTTTCTTATTGAATACTCTATAGGCTTTACTAGAGATAGAATAACCCAGAAAAATTCCTTCATCACTTTTGGAAGCAAACTTATCCAGATTATCTTTAGTATTCAGAATAAATACTTTGTAACCAAAAACTTTAAAGTAATTAACCTTAGGCTTTCTATTGTTCCACAATTCATAAGGGGTTTTCTTAAGAACAGGTCTGATTAAGACTCTATTAATGACATAACAAGCTGTATTTACAGCTTCAGCCCAAAAATAAATAGGTAGGTCATATTCATTGAGCATGGTTCTAGCAATTTCTTGCAGGGTTCTGTTTCTTCTTTCTACTACACCATTCTGTTGGGGTGTTCTAGGAGCAGAAAAGTTATGAGTATAGCCATTGTGTGAGCAATAAGATTCAAAATCTTGATTTTCAAACTCACGACCATGATCACTCCTCAAAGTTTTAATCTTAAGTCCACCAAGGTTCTCTACAGACTTGGAGTATTTGACAAAGTAGGAACAAGCTTCACTTTTGTGAGCTAGAAAATATACCCAAGTATATCTAGAAAAGTCATCTACAAGAACATAAACATAGTGCTTCCCATTTAAACTAGAAACTCTTGATGGTCCAAACAAGTCCATGTGAACCAATTCAAGTGGTTGAGAAGTCGAAACTTCTTTCTTTGATTTAAAAGAAACTTTGTGTTGTTTTCCCTTTTGACAGGGGTTACACACTCTATCATTTGGGAATTCTAATTTAGGTAGGTCTCTAACTAGGTTTTTCCTAGAAAGTTTTCTAAGTGAGTGAATGTTGCAATGTCCTAATCTTCTGTGCCATATCCAAGATTCTTTATGAAAAGCATTCAAACAAGTAATATTCTTCTTAGCTAAAGAATTTAGATTAACAGCATAAACATTCTCATTTCTTAAGGTAGAAAATACCAAAACATTCTTAGAATTAAAAACTTTGCAAGAATCATTTTCAAATTTAACATGAAAACCATCATCACATAACTGAGAAATACTTAATAAATTGTATTTAATACCATCAACAAATAAAACTTTAGAGATCAAAATTGAATCAGTGTTACCAATCTGGCCTAGGCCGATGATTTTTCCTTTAGAGTTGTCACCAAAGGTGACAAAGCCTCCATCAACTTTTATTAAGCTCTTGAAACAAGAGAAGTCTCCTGACATATGTCTTGAACATCCACTGTCCAAATACCAGGTCTCTTTACAGGAGCTCTTCAAGCAAGTTCCCTACAAAACAGATTCAGATGGGAGATGATTTTGGTACCCAGATTTTCTTGGGTCCAGACAGGTTAGCCAATAACACTTTAGGTACCCATATTTGTCTAATGGGTCTCATATAATTTGTAGAATTGACATGCTTTGAAAGATAAACTTTATTAGATCCATAGCTATGTATATAACTGGTTGAAGCATATGAAGTTCCAGAATTACCTTCATTCTGTCCAGATTTAGAAATGAATCTAGTTTTGGCAATTTTCCTTTGTACAGGTTGGTATCCTATACCAGTAGTATATTTAGGTGCTACTTGCTTTCCTAGCATCTTTGTTAGAGTATTCTTTCCATTTGTGAACTTCTCTAAGTCTTTTCTGAGTTATTCATTAGATAGTTTCAGTTCAGTGTTCTCCTTTAACAGTTGAGCATTTTTCTCTTTTTCAATAGTGAGTTCAGTTTTAACTGTAGTGGTGAGAGCATGCTGTTTCTTTAATGACTTGTATTTATCCTTAAGTTCATTACATGTCTCTTCCAGCATATCACAGTATTCAAACAGTTCAGATTTAGACATGTTATCACCTTCAGAATCATCTCCAGAATAATATGAATTTGAAGCAGGAGTTTCAGCAGTTACCTAAGAAGTGTTTGTCATAAAGCACATGTTGGCTCGATTCCTTTCAGAGTCTGAAGATTCAGCTTCACTTGTGCTGTCTTCTGAAGCACTCCAAGTAGCCTTCATGGCTTTCTTAAACTTATTGTCCTTATATTCATATTTCTTTTTATACTTCAGCTTTGGACAGTCGGCTTTAATGTGTCCTTTTCTCTTGCACTCATAGCAGACAACATCATCTGATTTGTCATTCTTCTTCCAATCCTTTTTCCATTTACCTTGGTGATCATACTTACCCTTATAATTTGTTTTTCTGAAGAACTTCTTTTTCCTATAAAATTTCTTAAATCTTCTAGCAATGTGAGCCATCTCAGCATCACTGTCAGAATCACTTCCACTGTCTTCACAACTTGAACTTTCAACTACAGCTTGAAGTTTTTCTTTGTCATTATTCTTTGAAGTTGAGGATTTGAAAGCGACAGAATTTCTTGCAGGTTCATTTTCTTCCTCTTTGTTCACTTTAAGCTCTTCTTCATACATCATCAGCTTGCCAATTAGTTCCTTGACAGGCAGTGTTCCAATGTCACAGGATTCTCTAATGGAGACAGAGGTTCCTCTCCATCTTTCAGGTAGACATCTCAAAATTCTCATGATTTGCTCCTTTGCTGGAACATCCTTTCCCAGAGAAGTCATTGTGTTGACAATTTCATTGAACCTGAGATACATGTCAGAAATGGGTTCGTCATGCTTCATTTTAAAATTATCATACTTGATAGTATAAGTATTCAATCTCATTTCTTTAACATTAGTTGTTCCTTCATGAGAAACAGCTAAGGTATCCCAAATTTCATAAGCAGTTTTACAAGCAGAAATTCTATTAAATTCTCCATCTCCTAGAGCACAGTACAAGGCATTCATAGCTTTACAATTGTTATTGTAAGCAGTCTTTGTAGGTTCATCCCAAATAGATCTAGCAGTAGTGGGAATTTTGTATTCTGATTCAATAGCAGTCCAAATATCAAAACCTATGCTTTCTAGATGAATTTTCATTTTCAGTTTCCACTGAGCATAATTAGTTCCATTGAAGAAAGGTGGACGGTTAGTAGAAGCACCCTCAAGTCTATTGTCCATGATGAGAAAATTTTAAAGAGATAAAAATTTAGATATAACAGAAATTTTAAGATCTTTAAAATACAACTAAAATCACAGTTCAAAAGCAGAGTACTTTTAGAAAGTATTTTCAACCTCTGATACCAAGTGTTGGTCGGAGTGGTTTACTCAAGAGGGGGGGTGAATTGAGTACCAATTAAAATTTCTGTATTTAAAAAACAGTGTCTTAAAGACCCCCAAATAAAATAATAAATTAAACTGTAGTGGATTTATATTAAAGTAGAGGTTCTGTCAGATTCTCAAGGGATTGATTAATTCCCAGTTAATCAACACAGGAGTGTGTGATTATCTTTTGAAACTAACTTACTAATCTACACTTAACATAAACACTTGCTAATTTAATTATCAAAGTAACTTTAAAAACAGTATTGGTTTTAAAGTGATTAGCAGCGGAGTAAAACTTTGAAAGAGATGGCACAACAATGTAACCAAGAGGTTCAGTCTCAATCCGAGACTTAGTCCTCTCAAAAGTTTATATAAAAATGATCCACACCCTGGATCGGGGTTCAACAGTTTACAACTGTCCAGGTCCAAGACCTCTACCACTGTTCTTCGTGGGAAACAGTACAACAGCAACCAGCTGTCCAGGTCACACACGACCTCTACCACTGTTATTCGTGGGAAAGAAAGAATGAAAGAGTTTGGTAAGGATTTACAAATCCTTCAGTTTGAGTACAGTAGATAGTGTATGTGTTAGATACAGCAGATAACACACACTGCTCGAAAAGAGTAATAATAAATCACAGAACAAGAGATGTAGAGTTTAGAAGTGATTCTGGTGATTTCAGTGTAGCTCTGGACTTCTTTGGATTCGATCAGAAGTGAGTTTGAGTCCTCTTCTCGTTTCTGTTTGAGAAACAGAGTGTCGTACGCTCCAGGTTCGTAGGTAGTGAGATGTAGTCGATGAAGCTCTTTGATATTCTTTTGAATGCACAGAACTCTTCTCGAGTATGCTTGATTGTATATGTGATTCTGTCTTGCTTGGTTCTTCTTGTATGCACAGAGCTTTTTCTTGAGTATGTCGTATGTCTTCCTTGTCTCTGTGTGTGTTGTCTCCCTTTTTCTCTTCAGCACAGTCTTCTTGTATTTATGTCACGTGCAACAGGAGACAGAAAAGATTTCCTTTCTGCAGGTACGAGGTACGGGTTCCTGACATCCGACAACCTTTATCAGATATTTGACAAATCATTAAAATGTACATGATATGACCGTTGGATAGATTAAATATAGGAAATAAAGAAATTCAAACAGTGCGTCGAGTGATCGGTAGGTGATCAGCATCGGTAGCTTGGACATCGGTAGCTTGAACATCGGTAGCTTGAACATCGGTAGGTACATGCATCAGTAGCTCCATGCGTTGGTATCGGTAGCTGTGAGTCTATCAGTAGCTTCGTCCATCGGTGACTCTTATTCCATCGGTATCTATTTATACTTACACCGGTAGCTCTATATTTGTATCGGTAGCTGTCTGTAAGTCAGTAGCTTACATTTATAAGCACATCGGTAGCTCTGTGTTAAGTCTATCGGTAGCTCTGTGTTAAGTCTATCGGTAGCTCTGTGTTAAGTCTATCGGTAGCTGTCTGTCGGTAGACTAAGTCTATCGGTAGACTGGTTACCGGTAGCTCATTATCAGTAGCTATAGGCAGATTACTTATCTGTTTTATGCAGAACACATCCGATTGGGTTAGAAGCAATTTATAACTTGTATGAACATGGATAAATGAGGATTAACATATTTCAAAGACTATTTTAAAAATTATTATTGGTTTGATCATAGATTTGAAAGAATTAAAGTATAGATCAATGATACTTCACAATATCATATATAATGAAAACATAATTGGAATTTTCAACACATATGAATACATGATTGAGATTATCAAAACAGGTGAGGTCAACAATAGAGTTAAACATGATGCATAGAGACATTATTTATTTGTCTAAGTGAAATTTAACTTATATTACACTTAAGGTTTGGTAATAGAAAGAAGTTGGTAGAAAATGTATTTCTTTTTTTACATAAATTTGATATAAGATGGCCTATTTTATTTACAATATTTTTTAAGATTGATTGAGTGAAGAATAAATTTTCTTATATAGCACTATCCCATGGTTTATTATAATATAGTTCGTGTTAAATATTTGTATTTTTTTAACTATTTTTCTTAGGAAAATTCTTTAAATTTTTTTGGAATTATTAAGACTCACTAGAATGATGGAAATCAAGAGGAGGAGGAGGAAGAAGAAGATTGATCATTTTATGTTAAGAAACAAATGGGTAGAGTTTTTGGAGGTTACTCCCACCTTTAACATAATAAAATTGATTTGGAATTTTGGGAGGGATATAAGGGGGTTAGTGGACTAAATAAATAAACACCAATCCTAGATGTCACTTTTGTCCTGGATTCTAGGTATTTCAGGAGGGATAATAATGGGGTTGGTTAGAATCTCTAGAAATCAGACTAGAAGGATGAGGTTTTGTGTTTCATTGAGTAAATACTATATGGATCTCTATTTTTATAGAAGAATATGATGGATCATCCAACAATTGTGTATAGGTATTAGTTTTATGAGTATATGATGAAAAAAACTTTGAGGCTATAGGATAGAGCATACCACTTAAAACTCTTTGAATTAGAGTTGAGGATCCTACCTATCAAGCCCATTAAAATTATTTAAAAGATGAATAAAACTAAATTTTATTTCTAAATGAGACTCTAGGTTTAGATATTTAATACCACAAGGATGGTAATTCATATCAATTTATCAAGTAATTTATGGTTTTTTCGATAGTATTATCCATATTTAGATCAAGGGGATGGGAAACTAATGGGTCAAGTATATTTTTATTATCCCTGATGGCCCTCTAAAGTTGATTAAGGGTTCACTAAATTTCAATATCAAACAATTAAAAGGAATTATTTTATAGGCTATTGTAAATTCACACATAGTTTTGAATTTTCTTTAGAAAAGATGAGGGTGATGGCTTTTTTTAATGTATTGTGATATTTTTAGTTATTTTAGTTTCTTATCAGTTTTTTTCAATAGAAAATTAAAAAATAAAGAATTATTTATAGATCCATCCTCATAAAAGTAATTATTTAAAGAATAGAAAATTATCAACCATTTCAATTAAAGGTCATGTGATATTTTATAATATTTATATCATCACTCAGGAGAAATCCTCAATGATTGTACTAATTTTTTTGGAATTAATTTTTTTTCTCCTTAAAAATGAGAGGGTTGATTGTTTGTAGTTATTAAGGGACATGATTTGTTAATGTATATTCATTTAACTATTTTATTTATATTTTGTTTGGTTCAAATTTATGCATTTGATCTTATGATATAAATTATATTTTCAAAATAATGGATTACATTAACACCCACTTTATAAGATGATTTTGATCGAAAATATTATATGTTTAGAATTAAATCCAAGACTTAACTAAAATTCTAGTCTTAATCAATTATTATTTATTCAAGGTACAATAATTCATAATCCTTTGTCTATTTCAAGTTCTAATAAAAAAATTAATTCACATGTTTACCTAGATAGGTCACTGAATGTTGACATATCTACTAAAACATGCACAATGATAAATTAAATGTTATAAAAAAATCTCAATCACTTAACATCCCCAAATTATTGCTTAGATTAATATAATATATAATAAACTATTAAGATGAATAATAATTGGGTTATTTTTTTTAAAATTACTACGTAAAATAAAAATAAATATAATGGGACAACATAATAGTATCACCAAACAGACAAATACAATTGTAATGGGAAGAACTAACACTTGAAAGAGATTTATATGAGGTTGAGGAAAGAGATACCGGTTTAATTGAAGCTATTTTATGGAGATAAATTAAAAATACATAATTTTTATGAAGAGAGTTGAATAAAATTAATCTTTAATTACTATTATATAATTATTGTAACAATAACATTACAGGATAAAAAGGACAACAAAGACTACAGAAGAGATAGAAGGAAGAGAGGTTTCTCTAGTAAAAACTAGAGTATAATTGATCCTCTAAGCCCTTGATAAAGTATTATTCATGTCAATATATCTTCCTTGAGTGTTTAAGTTCAAATCACTTAAAAGTATAGTATGGTGATGCATTCATATACATAGGGGTGGGCTGATTTACCTCCAAATATTTCATTGAATTTTTCATGACCATTTATCCAATAAAAAAGAATTATCTTGAAAATAGTTATTCTAAAAATTTATAGGTGTAGATTTTTAATATCCACCCAGAAAATTTCATGTCCATTATCAATTTCTAGAAAAATATGTGTTTTTTTTCAAGACCATGTATTATTGTCTCAGACTATTCTATTTTATTCTAAGGCCTCAATATAAAGGTTTTTTAGGCTAAGAAATTCCATCCTTATCAAATAAAAATATTTTATAAATTTTTTTCATATATTATTGAATTAATTACCATAAAATTTCATCTCATTTAGACATATGGATATGAATATAAGTCAAAAATGGTTGGATATCATTCAAATCTATTCACAATCCTAGTTTTAACTTTTATTCTTATGTCTGGCCTCCAATAATGATTTGGGAGTTGATATTTCTACCCATTCTATCCTAGATTGTATTCGGACATTAGGTAGAGTATCATAAAAATTTTAATTCAATATTTAGTCTATAAAATAAAACATTTATTTTATTTGGTTCACTTAAAGGATTCATTGGTACTTTCTTATATGATCCAAATAGCCAACTAAATGGTGAAATTGGCTAATAATTCAATTGAATGATTTTTATGAATTGAAATCGGGAATCGTAAAAAAAGAATCACAAAATTTATGTTAGTATTATGAAATTTATAGTTAAAATACAAACCTTTATTTACAAAGTAATGATAATAAATATTTTCTCACAAATACTATGTAGTTTTAAAACAATAACATTACTATATAAATGTGTAAATTTTTTTGAAAAATCAATAGAGGAGTTATTCAAAAATTGGGAATAAATTTATAAAGTTGTTGAATTTGTTCATTTATATTATTTTTACCTTATTAAATTCATGTTATGTTTAAATTTTTTTATTTTTTACATAAAAGGAAGACTAACATATGGATACACCATATTGGATTCTCAGAAATAATAAATAATCATTTATTGGTATTCTGGGGTGAAATCATCTCTAATTGGTTTTATTTTATATACTTGATTATTTTCACTATCCCATAGGGATTGGAAATTCTCTTTAGGTCTTGTGTAGGTAAGACTTGGATGATGTGGTAGGTTTACCTTGGTTGGTTTATTTCAATAAATGATTAACAATTGAGAACAGTGATTATCAAGGAATTATAAATAGGCGTAACTTATGAAATGCTTATGAAACATTTTATTCAATAATAAAATGTCTGAGAAATGTTTTGAATTCAAGAAGTTCAATTATATGTATATATAAATAGACTCAGGGTTTTGATAATTTTATATATTTGAGAATATGATTCAATCATTGAAACCCCTCAATGATGAATATTTATCTCCCCTGTTTCATGCTCTCTCTCTCTCTCTCTAACAAAGGTTTTAACATGCTATGAAGAAGAAAAGATCATTCTCAAGTGTTGAGAAATTTATATGGATAGTGGATTACCCTTGAATGAGGGATATTTTTTCCACTAAGGGGTCTCTATAAATACTATGTAAAAGAGATTATATGAGTCAATTCATCAAAGAAAATGTGGGTTCTTTATTTATACATATTTAATCCAAATCTAATGGATGGATATTCTAGAAAAATTAGTTTTGGTTGAATTTTTTTAATACATTTTTATAATATTTTCCTCCCTTAAAACACTTTATATATTACTGGAGTGATCAAAGTTTTAATCCTTGAGTAATGATGATAATGGCATTGAGTGCGAATCAAATCATACAATAATCACTTGAAATATATATTTTTTATTTTTTATTTTTGATCAAAATTAACATGTGGATATCATTATTCATATTCAGGCATCCAAACTTGAATTAATTTTTTAGTCTGACACCCACAATAACAATCATTATAGCATTTTTATAGTATCTTCACAATTGTGATATGTTATCAAATATCCTAGAAATATATCCAACTTTTCCTAATTCATGAGAAATTATAATTCAATCCATATGATTCCACTACTTCAAGTGCAATAAATATAGCCTCTCGTGATAAGATCACACAACTTCAATTCCATATTATTCCATCCACAATTTATTTCCTTTATCATAGATTATCTCTATTATTTATTGATAATAAATCCACCTATAGCCCCTGTAAAAATGGCCTAATGGTTATGTTCATTCATGTGATTTTTTAAAAATGGAGTTCAAACATACTGGTTATATATTACCATCATAATTTTATATTTTTTTATTTAATTTCTTAAATAGACTTGGGTAAAGTGGTAATGTGAGGTTTTACCTAGTTCAAATACACAGCCAAGGAAGATACCTGAAGCTCTTTAAATGGCCTTTTGAGGGGGGGATACATTGTGAAGTTTAAGTAATATATGTGAGGATGGATTTTCTATTAAAAATATACCACCATGACTAATAAATGGTGTGAAACAAGAATTAATATCATACTAGTTTTAAAAAAAATCCTTTTATAAGAGTAAAATTAAGAATTTATATACTATTTTCAATGTAATATTCCACCCACCATATTTATTAATATCTTTTAAAGTTAAAATATTTTAACACGGAATATAATTAATTTTAAATTATTAATAAACACTCACATAAATGGAGATATTATTTGAGACCCTGCTTCTCTAAGAATAAAAATATTATTATTTCTTTGAGAGGTGATATCCTATAAACCTTGCAAATCATATAGAGTATTATTTAAGATAGTATAGTAGTGATACCATTAAAGGAATGAGTGTAGAAACATTTGAATTCAATATAATATAGTATATGATATCCCAAAAAACAATTCCATAAATGATCCTCTACTTCATTCCTAAGGAGTTTATTTATTAGATATTTCCTACATTACTATCTTAGATTCCTAGTGTTTTATATCGATTTCTTCAGTAAGAGGTGAACTTTATTATTTTATATTCTTATTTTATTTTAGTTTGTCATGTAGTAATTTTACCTTTTTTAGTTTTTCAATTATGTTTTTGGACACACATTATGTAACATCAAGTTCTCATTTATGTTAAGTGGTAATATCATGGTTTAGTTTTTGGTACTCCTGGATACTTCATGGAATACTTGAAATATTATTTTTATGTTATTGATATTCTCATAATAATAGTCATGTTTAATATTCTATATTATATCATTTTAAAATAATTTATTTTTTTATATCTCTTTGTGGATTTCTATTTGAGAATGTGGATCCTAGATGAATGGAATCTTATTCAGAAGATTTTCCTTTAATCCACTACTAAATATCTTGAATACTTTATCCAAAACTAGATAATATTATAGTCGTAGAATTTTTAAAATTATAAGAAAATTATATCATGATCCCATTTAAATATCTAATAGTTTTCTCTTGGTTTTTTATCAATCACATTTCTTATCAAGGTTATGGTTCAATTCACCTGATTTTTAAATTTAGTACTTCTAGCTTCCCATGAGATTTTTGGGCCCTCCTCTCACACTCAATCAGTTTAGGCTTTTTATCATAATATAATATAGATTTAATTGTTTGATGATACTTTATAAGACAAATATAATAGGTTTTCTTCATAATAATATATCTGATATTCTATAAAATCCTTCTCTATGCGTATACCTTTAACCATGGAGTCAAAAATTTTGTTGTACTAACTTCACTAAATTACTTCTATGGATGGAATCCTTCCTTAATCCATCATTTTATATATTTAACTATATCTAATTATTATATTTATTTTCATCATATGTTGTGTCCAATTATATATATAAATTATCTTCTTAAATCCTATAATTTAAATTACTCTCATTCTGAAAGATTTTCAACACCCAATGAACTTTTCTAGTTCTAAGGAAATATACAATATATGGAGTTTTAAAATATCTATATTTGATATCCCCAAAACATTTTCAAGACTATAAATTCCTTCAACCATATTTCCTTGATCTTTTTAACTTTATCATGAAGACCAAAAACATGAACTTTCAGCTGGATCTCCTTGGCTAGGATCATATCTCAATATAAATTATTATAATCCTTAATAAGTTCTTTGGATTCCTTAAGAATTTAAATAAAATTGTTAAAAACTCTCCTAAATATCTAACCATACATAATTTTATATATTATATTATAAAAAACTATGTATTTTTTTCTAGAAATGTTTTGAATACTTTAAAAATATTTTTAAACTGGTATCTTCATCCAGATTAGAATATATTCTTTATTGATAAATTCCTTTATTAACCATCTTATTCTCAATTTTTTATTCTTCTTGTTTGTCCCAAATTTTTGAAATGGTTTTGTATTTTCCATTAGAAACTTCTTTTTTTAACATCTTGTTTATTAAAGACTTCTTGTTTCTTTAATTTTCTATACATTGAGTCTTTTAATTACCTTTTTTACACATATAAAGTAATTGATATTACTTTTTTATTTATTATTCTTATCTGGAGATAATTTTATTACATTTTTGGGTCTTTTATACTTCCTACTTGAGGAACATATGGTTTTTAATCATTCAACCTTATTAGATGAATATTATTTCTACTAAATATTCTTCTTTTCTAGAATTTATTCTCTTTTCTAGATTCTAGCATTAATTTCATAGATAAATGGAAATCTACTATATAATTATTATCAATGAAAATTTTAAAAAACCATGATATGTTATTTTCTTCTATTTCACCATCAAGATTCAAAATAATATTTTAGTTAAGCTGAAACGACACTATAATTTCATTTAATATTTTATATATTAATGTTATAGTGTTAAAATTAATTCTTCTATCACATTAATCTTTCCTAGGTAAACCTTTTAAATTTTAATTTCATTAAATTACTAATATAAGAACTATCTATCTTAATAGTAAAATGTTTTCCTAATAAAAGATCAGTAACCATAATTACTTTAAGGATTATTATCAATTATCATTTATAAACATGATAATTCTTCTTTATCCCATTGATACATATTCCCCAATATATACTGATACTTCCATTATGAATTTTTATTATCCTTAATATATATCATCATGTCAATTATGATGCATCTATTTCTAAAATAAATTTATCTTCACTCCTCTTTTATTACTCAAATAAAATAAATGTTTTATTTTCTAGACTCAATATTGAATTAAAGTTTTTATGATACTCTACCTAATGTCTGAAGAAAATATAGGATAGAATGGGTAGAAATATCAACTCCCAAATCATTATTGGAGGCCAGACATAAGAATAAAAGTTAAAACTAGGATTTTTATAAGTTCAGAATCTTTATTTGTCTAATTTTAATGTATCTTACTATACACTTTTCTCTAGATTTTAATTGTGATATTTTCTGGATATTTTTATGCTCTTACATAAATTAATATAATAAGAAACAGATATATCTACTTAAAATATACAATATCATCAGGTAAAGTTTCTATATTTTCTATAATATATAGTTAAATATTCTCTTTATTTACCTAGATCTTTAATCCTAACAATTTTATTTTAAATTATATTCATGTTATATATTTTTTTTTAAATATTATACTTTATTTTTTAAAACACATCATTCATCTACAGTAAGTATTTGATATGTTCTTTTGTATTCTTATTGAATACTATCACATCATTAATATAGACTACCATAAACTATGTTAATCTACAGAATTCGTTTTTTATTCTCATCTAAAATATACCTATTGAATTATTGAATCTAAATGGAATGAATGGCCATTTAAGAACCCCTATTGGTTCTTTGAACACAGTAAGATCTATTACTACTTCTTTGATCTTAATCTTCCAAAATCCTAACTTAAGATAAAACTTAGAATATATCATTAGAATATCATTCCTAATCCTTATTCATAATTCATGTTAATTGGGAAGATTATAGTCATTATCCATTATATAATTGTTGAGGTCAATGTAACTAATCACCATTTTGTATTTCCCATACTTTTTCTTCATGTGATTCATGACATTGAATATTATACCCCTATAAGGACATTCACAATTAATAATAAATCTAAGATTGATCAACCCTATTATTATTTTCTTAGACTCCTTGATAATTCTATTTGGATAGGAAATTATCTTACTTCTGATTACCAAATTAGGATCCTTATGGATAATTTTAGCTTCTATAATTTCCTTCTTCCATAATTTTTTAGGGTTTTCTAACCAACTTTAGAGTATTTTTAGAAGATAATTGAAATAATTTTTTTTGAAAATCAATTGGGAAGAAAATACTACTTACCCTAGGGATAATCTAGAAGAATATAGACCTATGAATACATATCCAGAATGGATAACATAGTATTATATGATCCTTAAAATAGTCTATGAAACGGATCATATATTATCCATAAATGAATGATATTTGGAAATTAAATGTTATATGTTATCATTCATTTTATTATCATGGACCATGTATAGTGTACTCAATTTCATAGGATAACCCCTAAGGGGTAATAAAGGGAGATTTTGGGATATATTATTAATACATTTTAAATTGAGGATGGTTATATAGCATTATGTCACTTTCCCAATCATGTTTATACCAGTAGTAGTATATTTCCTCAAATATGAGTTTATTGAAAATTCACTGATTGATAATGATTGAGAATTCATAGAAAACCCTAGAAAATCCCAAAATAATATCTAGATCTATAACATGTTATAATTTGAATAATATCATTATGAGTTTTGATATTTGTATTATCTTCCTAGTCCAGGACATCAAGCATAAGAATTAGATTCATTTACCCATAATTTTTTTCATAGTTAGCCTAAAGTATTTAAATAAGGATTGAAGACTCATATTTCTCAAAGTAAATAATTATAGGTTACTTTAGGAGTTTTATTAGAAACCATAAATTAGATAATAATACTCTATTATATGAAAGTTTAGGATATTATATATAATAGAAATATTCCATATATGATTTCAAATTATTTCTCAAATCTTGAGGGTGTTAGTAAGAGATATGAGTCGATTCCAACCATGAAAAAGTGTACAAAAAATCATAAATAATCATCTAAATTTTATTTATGGAAAGTTAAGTTTTAATTAAATAAATCACATAAGAAATTATAGAATTAATTTGGTAAAATAATATTATCAAGTAGATTTTCAAGTAAGAAGCCAAAAAATTATAAGATATATCTTTGACCAAATATAATATAAAGGATGTGAGAGAAAATTTTAAGATAATGTATGGGAAGTATTCAAGATATTCTAAATGGTAATATCTATCTAGTTTCCATTACCATTGGTTCTGTGGTAAAATGGTTTATAGATATCACACCTTTTCTATTTTGGATAGAAGAAGAGGTGGTCTCAAAGAAATACTGATAGAAGATGCCTTAAATATATTTTTTGAACCTATATATTGAGAAGATATAGACTTAGACGATGATTTATTATATTATTTATATTTAGATTACTCTGAGGAGGACTCTAAATCGGGTGATGATGAGAAGAATTCCAATACAATTTGTAGTTGGTTTCAAATAATAATGATATGAGACAGTGCTATCTAAATGGATCAAAGGCCTTTAAATTTTTTTTATTATTATGTTTAATCCCATTTTTAACTAGGTTGAGATGGAACCCTTACATGGCCTATAGACCCAATGGAACAAGGCCCAAATATGTCCTAAAGACCCCAAGAGAACTGACACTATAAGACAGAACATTACAATATATATTTATATATATATATATATATATATCTGTGTGTGTGTGTGTGATCAAAATCCCAACCAAGAAAGGTTGTACAACTATCATTGCCTCATGCATGCATGGTGCCTGATCTTGATAATAAATTACATACCCTCTCATTCATCCCACTTCGGTAGACCTGCAAAGTTGGGTGCTATTGCTGGACCCCCATCTGAATCTACACCTATCAAGGAACAAATTTTTTATTCATCCATCCATTGATCCTCCACTGTCGCTAAGACCTCTGTACCACTACTCCTCTTCCCATTGGTGCCTCTTTTGTCACGCATCAAAACACCCACCACACACCACCTACTGATTCTCACAGCTCTCTTTTCCCAACTACCATCCTCTACTGATTCTCATGATGCCCTCTACTAAAGTCTGTGTCAACCTATCATCGACAACCATGCTTGCTGCATCATCAGTTACCTATTCCTTTATTTACTATTCGCCTCATTTCTGATAGCCACACCTATCACACCTTCAATCTTCTACTCCTCTTCTGACAGACAACCATCAGTTGATCCCCCTAACGCAGCCCTTTATCAAAATGCTCGACCCCTATCCCACTAACTGAAGCAACCCACGTTCACATACCACATCCCACCACTAATTAAAACACAAAAGTATGAGGCTTCCAAGGATATAACTCTAGTTGATGTATGATTATGGGGTTGCCTTAACCACTATTCTAGAACCCAAACTTCATTCAAGAAAATACTATTACACTAGAAGAATTTAGAGGGCTAATAAGGTTAGAGAATATGAAAGATGATCTAACAAATTCTTTAGAAATTTAAATCCCTTTATAAGGAAGAGATTGTTAATAATTAAATATACCTAAAAATTATTGATCTAAGGTATACCAAAATTATTAAGTTCTATATCATGAAATGACCAAAATATTCAAGGGTGAAGATATAGGTGAAGTCTATAATATAGACAGAGTATTATTTATAATGTCTTTTATAAAACAAAAAAAGGTTAGTAATATTATACAAAATAATTCCAAGTATATAGATTTTAGAGTAATCTAAATCTATGTTGGTCCTCTTATAAGAAAGGTAAAATATATTCCAATCCTAATTGTTGTAGTGGATTAAAGTTTGTCCAATTTCTATAATTCATTATTAGAAGAAGAAAAATAAAATTATCATAGATATGCATCATGGGTAAAGATAATCCCAAATTTTCATATAGTGATTATGGAAAGAAATATTAGCATAATTTTAAAGGTAAAGATCAATATAAAGAACTATAAGAAGATGTTAGGATTTCCACCTGATAAAATATGTTTTAGAATAATTTATCATCTTTTTATAAAGTCTATAATATTGGGATACTGGATCTAAGGAAATTTCTAAAAAGAAGTTTGTATATTTTTCAGGGTGAAGGAACATTAATTAGAGATATTAATTTATAATTGGTAAACTCTAAAAGGATAACATGACTTGGAGAGTGTGTTTTACTATATCAAAAGTATGAAATATAGTAGAATAATCTATCCTTATAAGCAATCATACTAGTCATAAATAGACTTGTAGTCTATGATATAGGATAATAAGATGATCTAAAGATATAATATTCAGATTCTGGAATATTATATTTAAATATAGAAGATATCATATTAAAAATACTGGAGAACGTTTCATAGAATCTAAATATCTTAGTAAGAAAAGATAAATGTGTGTTAGTAAAATCACCTAGAATATCAGTTTCTAGAATATTCATTGGGAAAAGGGCCATCTAAATACATATCTATGAGAATGAATAATCTCATATAATATATATGGGTTATTTTTTATCAATATAAATATTTTAGAATGGGTTTCATCAGTAAATATTAGAATTGGTAGTATAATATATAATTCCCTAGTAGATATAGAATGTATATTCTCTTACAAAAGAATCTAGTTTTTAGAAGTAACCTAGGAATACATAGATTTAAAAACTATAATAGGGAAAAATGAAACATTTTTTATTCAATAAGTGGTGAAGAATTTTAATATTAAACTAAATTGGTATATTTATAAAGGCATTTCTTTACTTTATTCCTCAATTTTAATAAGGCTTCTTGATTAGAAATAAATTCCCTATATGATATCAAAAAATTATAATATTTTCAAAATGAATTATCCTTCAAAATTAATTGATTCTAACTACTTTTTGAAAAACTATAATTATTCTCAAAAATAATGTATTTATTGTCCAAGTGGAAGAATATCCATATGAGAATGGATAATAACACAGAAGTATTATCCATTGAAAATAATTGATTAGATTAAATTTTTTTTGGATAAATGAGGAAGATAAGTTATCCAATATAAGAGATTATTTATTAGAAAATTGGTTTTAAATCCCTTTGAAATTATGGGAAAAGTAAATTTAAGAGGCTATAATTACCCTTGAGGAATCAAGTATAGTGATTACAATTATGATAATTTTCTCTACATATGGAAGGATTAAGGAGTTTGAGAAATATATTTCAAATTTGATAAATATTGGATTAATATTCTAGAATGAAAATTCTCACTATAGTATGGCATTCATGTTAAGGAATTATTCTAACAAATAGCATAGTATATCTAAAATGGTGATTGATTATCGTGATTTTAACACTTCGAAAAAAGGCCATAGCTATAATCATACTAATCTGGAGGCTCTTAGAAATAATATTAGGAATGAAAGACCAATAGTATATTCTATGTTTGATCTTAAGTATGCATATTAGTAGATTAAGATCAAATAATAAGTAATACCATAGAATGTATTCACAGAAATAGTAGGTTTATTTGAGTGGATAATCATTCCATTTGGACTCAAGAATTCCATAGGTATATTATAAAAGATAATGGAAAAATTATTTAGTATATTATCATATTTTTTGGTAGTTTATATTAATGATGTTACGGTATTATATAATAATTTAAAATAGAATATTAAACACACATAGTAGGTGTTTGATGAATTAAAAAAAAGAATGGATGGACCTTTTATAAAGAAATATAGTTTAGATTTAACCTATGATAGAATTATTAGTATTTAAATTCTAAGGAACTAGAGATAATATTAAACTATACATCGAAAAAAAAGATTGAAACTTTCCCAAATGATCTTTCCAGATCATAATATTAAGTTTTAAAAGGGAATACATCAATGATACAACAAATATTTCTACTCTAATATTGAAAAAAGTGTCTCATAAGATACCCTTAAATTGGAAAGAGTGATACTCTAAAGTGATAATAATTACAAATTATAATGATCATAACCATCTAGAATTTGGGTATACATATAATAGTGAAAATCAAGTTATCTTATATACAAATTCATTAGAATCAAAATTGGGATATAACATAAATATAATAAAAAAATCATGATGAAATTATCATTAGATACTTGAGTGAATGTTTTGATGTGAAAAATTATAATTATCTAAACCATGAATGAGAAACATTTTTATTCTTCAAAGTAACCAAGGGTAATGATCTTTACATGGTACAAATTTTTACTATAATGATTGATAATTATTTTATCAATAATTTCATAAATATAAAATTGGAATAATTTACCCATGAATGATTAGAGTGATGGAGGAATGAACTTTCATACTATAAATTTAATATATAAGTTAATAATGGAAAATATAATATCATTCAATTTTCACTAATATTCTATTTTGATTCAAACATGTATAATGGTAGAAAAAAACAGAGCAAGGCACTGTCTAATTTGATTAATAATCATTTTTTGCAAGAATTACTAGTTGTCAATTTAATAAATCATAGAAGTTAGAAAATATAAGGAAATATAAAAAATAATATCATTTTAAAGAATATTTCTTCATCCAATAAAGGTGAATGATCAAAAATAATAGGTTCTTTTAGAAATAAGGATACAAACCCATGAAGTGAAATAAAAATATCTCTAGAAAGTAATTCTCAAGATAAAGGTCATATTGAATGTTTTTTATCTAGTCAAAATTCTTATTAAAATACTCAATATATAAAAAATACAGTAATTAATAAGGATAAAAATAACCAAATAAAAAAAGGGTTTTTTAAAGGAAAAGAGAAAACATTTTCTAAAATTTGGTCTAACCAAGTAGAATAATAAATTCTATAGTTAAAGGTTTGGAAAATATTTGACCAAGAAACTATGGATAATAATCTAGATGAATATTATAATCTAGTGAAGGAAATATAGAAATAATTATATAGAATTCCAAATATTTATAGGAATAAAACCACATCTATTTAAAATATGATCATGAAAATTAAGGATGATAGAATGTTAAAGAGAGTTTTGAACTATGTTCTAGACATGCTTTATTAATTCTAAGAAAATATATAGTATTATAAGAAGTCATATAAATATATGATAGGTATGATAATTATTAATGAAATATGGATAAATTTTCATGTTTCATGTCACATTGATAAAGTTAAAAAGATCAAGGTAACATTAATAGAAAAATTTCTAGTACTGAGTAGGTTTTAGAGAATGTCAATAATAGAGATTTTGAAATTGAAAATACTATATATGGACTTAAAACATGAAGAGTTCACTAAGTTCCAAGAATATTTTACAATGGGATTGTAAGATCCTGACTTTTTTTAGAGATATCTCGAGCCTATTTTCAAGTATTCTTTTACCTTTTTGAGTATATTTTTTTGGGTTTTATATTGGGTATGTTAGGGTGAAAATTAGTGTCTTTTAAAAGGAAGAGGTGAATTGCACAGTTGGTGTATGGTTTTCCCAAACCATGCACCCAACCCAATAAACCATGTAAACTTAAACAGAGGGGATTCACATGTCTAGTACATGGATTTCCAAATAATTTTCCCTCTTAAAATTAACTATGCAACACCCCTAAGTGAGGCCCATGGTTATGTCACATGGTTAGGGGAAACTGTGTGCCTCATATAAGAAACCATATGCACAGGATTTTAAACCATTAAAAATTATATTAAAATTTTCAAAACCCCTAGATTTAACCCTAAATCGACCCTATCTTAGACCTAAATGATTTCTATCATTTTTTGGAGGCTCTCGAATGGATTCCCAGGGCTCCGGACCTCCGTTCTTTATGATTCAAGGATTAGATTGAAGATCTTTGCCTTTTATGGTAAGAGATTATCATCATGTATGGTTTTCATACCCTCTCTCATATTCTCTAATATTTTTATGGGATTTTTTCCTCTATTGGTGATGGATTTAAATCTACATTTTGATATATCTAAAATGTTTAATCTTGGATCTAGGTTTCAGATCTAGTTATTGTTCTTTGTCATGTTCTTGATCGTTCTTCTTCAATTGGGGATTTTCTTTGGTGAGTGTTTATTAACAATATTGAGGTAGGTGGTCTAAATTGAAATTCCCATAGTCTTTATTCCGATTATTTCTATACATTGTTATATTTAAATTAGAATGTTTGGAAATTCAATCATAAATTGAATAAATTAATTTATTAATTAATTTATAGAAACATGTAATTGGGTTAATTAATTGGTGAATTAATTAATGGAATGTTGTGATTATGAAATTGGTGGAATTGGGTTAATTGATTAGTAAATTAACTAATGGAATGTTGTGATTGTGAAATTGGTGGAATTGGATTAATTAATTGGTGAATTAATTAATGGAATGTTTGATTGCATAATTGATGAGAATTTGGGACTGTGTAATTGGTAAGTTAATGTGATTATGAATTAATTGAAAATGGGGTTGTGAGATTATTGTATTAATCTAAATGAGTTAATTGGTTACATGATTAAATAATGATAAATGCTTTAATGGTGATTTTTCAAATTATTCCATGTAAATTAAAGCATTGAATTGTGTTTTTTTAATAAATTGAAATGTTTATGTCTAATGAAAATGTTGAAATTAAGGTTGATAATGATTAACCTTGATTTTTATAAAATTTTTATATGTGTGATATTGTGATACATGTGATTCAGTGATATATGTGTGTGTTACATGGACTGCTTCTTCAAAATCACATATCGATAACGATTTTAGGACAAGTATTTCTACTTTAAAATACCACGTGTATGATTGATTTATAAATGATTTATGGGAAACATACTACTACTTCAAAATCAAACTTGTGTGAATGATTTATAAACTTGTGTGGGACACAAACTGCTACTTCAAAAGTCTATAATGGCAATAAGTGTGGGACACAGACTACTGCATCAAAATCCCAGTTGTGTGTTTGATTGATAAGTGAGTTATTGTGAAGGTAATGCTACTTTAAATATCTATGGGGTCTTAGGTATGGTGATCTAGACCCAACATGTTGGCATTCGACCATGGTTCCAATTGGTTGTAATATGAATTAATTTGAAATGATAATTGATAACATTGGTATTGTGATAACTGATATCCCATGGGGATAGTTCAGAATCTGGCATTGGAAAAAGAATGTATTGAGAGATTGGGTGTCCTCAGGAACCCAAAGGTCTATGTGGTAAAATAAAGAGTGGTTGTACAAATGTGAACTGTTTACTTTATTATTTATATTTTATTTTTTATATAATTTCATACACTGTTATTGACTAGATATTATTTTCCATGTCATTGGTGGTGGAATTCTGAGTTGTACTCAAACTCTAATTGGGCTTCTTGATCAGTACCCAACTATATTTCATGGTTTCGGGATAGGATAAGGGAAAGAGCCCTCTATTAGATGACTGGTATGGGTTGGATCATGGATGAGAAAACTGGACGTGATTCGGGATCCTCTTGAGAGTTTTTAGTGTCTCTATTTATTTTTGAATTTTTATATTGAAACATTACACATACTTGGCATAGAATATCCACTGTTTAGTTTTGGATATTGTATTTTATATTTTTATTATCATGTGATATTGGTTTGGTTTGGTTATTGGTTATATCATTTGGTTATTCTTATTTATTTTCATTATTGTGATATTTTTATAAAGAGGGTATAATATTAAAGGGATAGATATTAGACTCTCAATACTATTCAATAGCCTCTTGCATATGGGGAGCCACACTTGAGGTCACCTAAACCACCTAATCAGGGTACCGGTGTGTGGCACCCTAGTCGGTATGTTACAAATTTGTATCAAAGTGGTTTTTATTTCTTTTTATTTTGTCTTAATATTTGGAAAAGTTAGACATGAGAATAGAATGATTCATGCCTTGGTTAAGAGCTCATGCATGGGATTAGTTAACCCATGTGCGAAGGAAAAAAAACAAGTTTCCATGGTGGGGTTGTTGTTATTGCTATGTGTTGTTATAGTTGGATGTTATTTCAAATCGAGGGATGCAATTTTTGTGTGATGTGATAAATTTTTTTGAGATTTTTTGAGATTTGACTCATGGACTAGTATGGAATTAGAGTTCAGTATGCATACATCATTCTAGGAACTTGGTATTTTTTTGTGACATGCATCATTTTAGACATGCATGGGAAAATGGGTTTTGAGTAAGTTATTGAAAATTTGAAATGTTTTCCCTTTCTTTTGTAATTGAAATGAAAAAGGTTCCTAATATGAATTCAAATATTTAAAAAGATTAAAAGTATAAATAAATGGTTGTCTAATGAGAAACTTGAATAATGAAATGTTTTCCCCTTTTCAATCATGACCTATGCGTAGGATAGTTAAAGGGAGTGATAGTGCCATATTTTTACCCAGTGGAGGGGTTAGGGAAATAAATTTTTAGGGATTATCTGAATCTGCATAAGTGAAATAATATTAATTTATGTGTCTTGAGACATGTGTTTGGAATTATAGATATATTCCTCTACATAAATTATTATTGATATGAGAAACAAAGGTTATGGATAAAAATAATCCAAAAATAGTGGAACCTAAGGCACCGATAGTGCTGGGTGAGGAATTATGAGAGAATTTCGATGAGAATTTTTCTTGGTTTATGTAGATTATGGATAGATACCCAGGGAGGGTTGTAAAGATAATGTCAGATTTTACATTGTAGTTTCAATTGAAACACCCTATGACATTTATAGGAGAGGGTGGACCTGAGGTAGTTAAGTTATTGATTAAGTCTATCCCAACTATACTTGACCACTTAGAGGATCCTATTGAAAAGAGAGTCAAATTATTTTTTTACATATTATGTGGTCAATAGAATCATTGGTGGGATATATAGACATGGGATGAAAAGTTAGAGAATATGGAGTGGAAAGGATTTTAGGAGAAATTTATTGAGAAATTTTACCCTGAGACACTCAGGCATGAGAGAGAGGATGAATTTATGAGGTTGAATTAGGGGAGTATGTCTTTGATGGACTATGTTGGATTCTTCACCAACTTGCAACAATTTTTTATAGCATTGGTGGGGATGAGGATACTATGGAAAATAGTTTTAGGATGGGATTAAATGTTAAATTAAGTCCCATGTGAATATCTTCCAGATGATGAATTTTTTAGAAGCGGTGAATCAGGCTCTCATTTATGAGGGGAACCTAAAGGAGGATTCCATTTGAGGATAGAAGGTTTATACTAGACAGTTAATAGGTATGACTTATGAGAGTAGTAAGCATCATTATGAGAATATTTACTAGTTTAGTTGCAAGCAGAGTCTCCAGGGGGAAGGGTTAGTTACACAGGACCATACTTGGGTGACCTATCACTAGTGTGGTAGGTCGGGTCATGTTTATAGACATTGTCCCCAAAAACCAATAAAATGTCGAGCCTATGGTAGGATGATACATCTACATAATTTCTAAAATAACTCAGGTATATGTGTAGTGATAGAGAATCTAGAAAAACCCAAAATATGGAAATGGATACTTCTACACCGTACCAGTCTCGATGTTATAGTTATACTTATCATGTCAGTAGAGGTAGTAGATGTGAAGCTTCTAGAAAAGAGAACCAATGTAAATAGAGTGGTGAAACATAGGGGACTCAGATAGAATCAAAGTGTATAGGGGTAGGGAAGATACATCTAGTTCATCCTACACTTGTGGATAGTGAAACTGGACCATCGATAGTGAGAGGTACTATTCTTATAGATTCTACACTCGATAGTGCCTTATTTGATACTGGTGCCTCTCATTATTTTATATCTTTACAAATTTTGAATGGTTGGACCCTAAAGATAGAGTTCATGAGTTGGGTTATGATGATATATACACCTTTAGGAGTATGGTCAAGAGACATCTGATTATGCAAGGGGTGTTCTCTTGAGGTTGGGGAGTATAATTTTAGTTGGTAACTTTACACCCTTAACATGTGAGGCTTTGACCAAATTATGGGTATGGATGATCTAGTGGCATAGCGAGACCAAATTAATTTTTATTATAGTAGAGTGACCTTTATGTCTCCTAAGGGTGACAATTATGTCGATTGTAGGGAGTGGGATATCAAGGTGGGTTGTGAAGGGCTAGTTCATCATCAATTGGGGGCTCACTGCCTAGGTTTCTAGTCTATTTCCAAACAATGGGGGTTTGAATCTTGATATCATTCCACCCATAGTGGACCAGTTTCAGAATTTTTTTATTGAAGACTTATAAAGGTTTCCACCAGAGAGAGATGTAGAATTTATGATTGAGCTCATGTTGGGGGTTGATTCAGTTTCTATTCAACCGTATAAAATGGAACCAACAATGCTTCAAGATCTCAAGATTCAACTGTAAGTGTTAAGGTATAAATGTTTTATCCATAAAATTATGTCACCTTGGTGTTATCTAGTTTTTTTAATAAGGCTAATATGACTTTGTGCTTATGTTTTGATTACCAAAATTTGAACCAAATGACTATGAAGAACCAGTATCCTCTTTTACATATCAATGATCTATTTGACCAATTAAGGGGATCTTGTTTCTTCTCAATGATTGACTTGAGATCATGGAATCATCAGTTTAGAGTTTGAACTTCTAATATACCAAGTACTACTTTCAGAATAAGGTATGGAATTTATGGGTTTATTGTGATTCTATTAGGGCTGATGAACACACTAGCAAGGTTTATGGCCCTGATGAATATAATATTCCACTCATACCTGGATCTATTTTTTGTAGTGTTTTTGGATGAAATCTTGGTTTATTCCAAGACTCATGATGATCATTCATAACATCTTGGCGTTGTCCTAAGTACAAAGAGAGATGATTGGTCATACGCCAATTTATCTAACTGCCAAATTTGAATTAATCAGGTGAACTTATTGGGTCTCATCATCTTAGAGTAAGGTGTGTTAGTGGACCCAAAGAAGGTTTAATAAGTTGTATCTTGGTAGAATTCAAAGAGAATTTTTGATTTCTATAGTTTTCTTGGACTATCATGATATTACTGGAGGTTCAACCTTGATTTTTTCCATTTGGAAGCACCACTTTTGAGATTGACCAAGAAGGGGATAATGTTTAAATAGTCCAGAGTATGTGAGAATTATTTCTTGGAGTTAAATAATTACATGAATATAGAACCAATATTGATCCTAACTAATTTTGGTGAGGATTATATGGTGTTTTTTGATGCTTTTGGGATCGGTCTTAGAGCAGTATTGATGCAGAAAGATCGATTTGTGGTATATGGGTCTTGGTAGTTGAGGCCACATAAATGGAATTACCCTACGCATGACCTCAATTTGGATGAAGTGGTTTATTCCTTAAAGTGTTAGTGATATTATCTTTTGGGAGATAAGATTATTGTGTATACTAAACACAATCTATTAGAGTATATCTTTTCACAACAGTTTTTGAATCTCTAATAGTGGAGATGGGAAGATTATATGCATTAATTCGATATTGAGCTAGCATATATGATTGGGAATGGAAATGATATTGCTAACACTTTGAGCAGGAAAACATAGACTCGTGTATTTCATGAGTTAGTGTTGAGTGAAAATGATTAATTTTCTAGCTATGAAGCATGTTGATGTTCATGAGATCTAGGATCATATGACTCTTATATCTGTTTCAGTAGATTCCACACTCTTAAGATGGATCAAGGATAGGAAGTATTAGGATCCAAAAAAAATTCCCTTGAGGGAAATTATTAAAGTTGGGGAGTCACGTTCAGATTATCACATATATGAAAACAAGGTTATATATGTTAGGAAATGGTTTATTGTGCCTATGAGTATATGAGAGGAGCTGAAGTGTGAGTTTCATGCCTCAATGTGGGTGGTGCATCCATGTGTAACCAAAATGTACCATGACCTATGATGATAGTTTTGAGGGTAGGGCATGAAAAATTAAATAGCATGGTTCATGACACAATGCTACACCTATTAATAAGAAAAAAGATAAGCATCTATGACCTGGTGGTTTACTAAAACTATTTTCTATTTCAAAATGGAGGTGGGATGACGTTACTATGGACTTTTTGGTGGGTCTTCTGAGGACACCTTAGAAGAATGACACTATTTGGGTGATTTTGGACTATTTTAAAAAGGTACCACATTTTCCACCAATATAGAAAAATTTATCAATGGATCAGTTGGGAGACTTATATGTACGGGAGATAGTCTGTCTACATGGAGTTCCATGGAGTATTATTTTAGAACATGACTCACATTTTACATCATGATTTTGGCCGGTCTTTCAAAAGTAACTTGGTACACTAGTTTTAATGAGTATGGATTTCCACCCATAGACAGATGGGAATTCGGAGCATACTATATAGGTTCTTAAGGATCTACTATGAGCCTGTGTCCTAGACTTCAGTGGGTCTTGGGAGAAGAACATAGATTTGTAATAGTTATCCTATAAGAGAAATTATTAAGAAACTATTCATATGGCTCCATATGAGGCTCTTTGTTTTAGGCCATGAAGATCACCTCTATGATGGATAGAGGCAGGTGAGTCAGATTTTTTGGGACTTAGTCTCGTGTAGGAGACATCGAAGTAGGTTCAGCTGATTTGGAAGTGTATGGCTACGACTCATAGTATATATAAGTTATATTCTTATAGACATCAACGAACCTTAGATTTTTCATAGGATGATCGTGTATTACTTTGGGTTTCACCTATATTGGGTCACTATAGGATACAAATGCAGGGTAAGTTGGTGCCTCAGTTTTTTGGACTATTTGAGGTTGTGGAGAGAATTTGACCAGTGGTGTACCGATTAGATCTTCCATAAAGATATAGTTTTATTCATGATTTTTTTCATGTGTCACAGCTTCGGTGGTATCACCCCAACCCTTATTATGTGATAAATGTAAATAATGTTGATCTTGAAACTAATTTGTCCTTTGGGAATCATTCGATACCTGTGTTGGATTGTAGTGAAAAGGTGTTACGAGGAAAGGATGTGCAAATAATTAATGTGCTATTGTGGCATGGTAATGTACAAGAGAAAACTTGGGAGAGATAAGTGGATATTTGTTCTCAATAGACCGATATTTTTACCTCAAAATCTTAGATATTCTTGGGAGTACAGCTCAAGGATTTTCTATTATAAGGTGGTGAGATTATAAGATCCTGAACTTTTCTGGAGATGTCTTGAGCTTGTTCTTAGGTATTATTTTACATTATTTTTAGTATATTTTGTTGGGTTTTATCTTGGGTGAATTGGGGTAAAATTGGTGAGTTTTGGAAGGAAGAGGGGAAATGAATGATTGAACGGTTGGTGCATGGTTTTCCCAAACTGTGTGCCCAGCCTAGCAAACCGTGTAAACCCAAATAGAAGGGATTCACACAACTAACACATGGTTTTTCATACTGTTTTCCCTATTAGGAGTAACCATGAGACACCCTTAGGTGATTCATGGGGTTAGGGTTCTTGGTTAGAGTAATGTGTGCACCTAGTATAGAAAATTATGCATGCGGGATTTTAAACCCCCAAAAATTATATTAAAATTACCCAAACCCCCAAAATTCAACCTAAATTGACCCTAACTCAAACCTAAATGATATATCTCATTTTTTGAAGCTCTAATATGGGTTACTAGGGCTCCTAATCTCCTTTATTTATGATTTTAATCCTAGATTGAAGATCTTCACCCCTTCCAGTAAGAGATTCTCATCCTGTATAATTTCCTTACTCTCTTTCTCTCTCTCTCTTATTTCTCTCATCGTTTAAAGGGATTATTTATTTTGTTGGTGATTGATCAAGATTTAGGATTTTATAGATCTAATGCATTTGATATTGGATATAGTTTTTAGATGTATATCTCATTCTTCATCATGATCTTGATCATTTGGCTTCAATTGGGGATTTCTGTTGGTGAGAATTTGTCAACAATCTTGAGGTAGGTGGTCTAAATTGAAAATCTTATATTCTTGATTCCAATTGAGTGTATATATTGTAAAATTTCAATTTAAATGTTTAGAAATATAATCTTTAATTGAATAAATTAATTGAATAATTAATTTATAAAAACATTGAATTGGGTTAATTAATTAGTGAATTAATTAATTGAATGCTGTGATTATAAAATTGGTGGAATCGAGTTAATTAATTGGTGAATTAATTAATGGAATGTTTTGATTATGATATTTGTGTAATTTTATTAATTAATAGTTCAATTAATTAATAGAATGTGTGATTATGGAATTGATGAGGATTTGGGATTGTGTAATTGGTCAATTAATGTGATTACAAATTAATTGACAATTGGGTTGTGATATTGTTGGATTAACCTAAATTGGTTAATGGGTTACATGATTAAATAATGATAAATTGTTTAATAGTGATTTTTCATATTATTCTATGTGAATTAAAGTGTTGAACCATGTTTTTTTTAAATTGAAATGGTACACTTTAATTAGAATGTTGAAAACAAGTTTGATGATGCTTAACCTTGATTTTTATGAAATTTTGATATGTGTGATATTTTGAAACATGTGATTATATAATATACATGTGTGAGATGTGGACTACTACTTTAAAATCACATAGTTAAAATTAGTGTGGCACACAGACTACATCTTCAAAATCCCACTTGTGTGATTGATTTATAAATGAGTTATGAGATACAGACTACTGCATCAAAATCCCACTTGTTTGATTGATTTGTAAACATGTATGGGACACAAACTACTAATTTAAAAGAATATAGTGATAATGGTTGTTTGACACGTATTGATGCTTTAAAATCCCACTTGTGTGTTTGATTGATAAATGATTATGGCACACAAACTACTACTTCAAATACCCATGGGTCTCTAGGCATGGTGATCTTGGCCCAAGATGTTGGCATTAGACCATGGCTGAAAATTGATGTAATATGAATTGATTTGAAATTATAATTTATAACCATAGTATTGTGATAAGTGTTATCCCTTGGTGATACTTCAAACTCTGTCATAGACCAAATCAGGTATTGAGAGATCAGGTGTCCTTGAGAATTCAGAGATCTATGAGGTTAAATAAAGAGTAGTTGAATAAATCTGAAATTTTTACTCTTTTCTATTATTTTATTAATTATACAACTGCATACACTGTTATTGATTGGATTTTGTTTTAGACATCATTGGTGATGGCCTACTAAGTTTTACTCACACCCTACTTGGGTTGTCTGATAGATACCCAAATATATTTCATGGTTACAGGATAGGTTAATGTAAAGGACCCTCTATTAGATGGTTTATATGGGATGGAACATGGATTAGGGAACCAAATTTGATTTGGGTCCCTCTTGGGAGTTTTCAGTTTCTTTATTTATTTTTGGTTTTTTCATATTCACACTTGACATGTAGTTGGCATGTCATATCTACTATTTTCTTTTGGATATTTTATTTTTTATTTTGATCATAATGTGATACTAGTTTGGTTTGGTTATTGGTTATATAATTTGGTTATTCATATTTATTTCCATGGTTTTTCTACTTTGATATATATTTTATAGTCTCCCCATTATTTATATTAAACCCTCGTTGCAATTTGAAAGTCTCTAGAATACAGGGAGGTGCACCTGAGGACATGTAACACACCAGCTCAGGGCACCGGTGTGTGGCACCCAGAACAGGATGTTACAGATAATGGTTCAATTTAATATATTTAATAAGATAAATTCCACTTATAATTTAATGCCACAAGTGGTAAAAAATGGTTCTGAAAAACACATATAAAATTTTTTTATGGTGGTTTAGACACATTGAACCTATCATATTAGAAAATAGATTGGTGATTCTATGGAGATTGTACCAAGGATAGTGGACTAAATAACCTTACTAAAAAAAATCTTAGTTCAATGATGAATAATTTATAGAGTTTAGTTTGAACAAGAACTATTATAAATGAATCTATATAGCATGAAGTATATATATGATTAAATACAAATTGATGAGAAAAGATTTCATATCCTTTGCAGTAGAAAATTTGTTAGTCACTATCAATTAAAGATATATGAAAATGGAATAGATGACACATCTAGAAAACTTCATAGTAAATTCATACATGATCTTTGAAGATATTATAGTCTGAAAAGGACTAAAAAGATATATATTTAATTTTAAAGAGAAGATCCATCATATTATTACATAATTTATGGTGATGAAGGTGTTAGAGAAAGAGTTCTAGTTTGGTGGGATGATTGATGATTTTTATTAATTGTAGGGATTCTTGGATCTAAACTAGAAAAGTTTCATACCCTTTATAGGTGATCAAATCCAATCTATCATGTCCAATATTTTTTTCTTTTTATGTTCAGTGTTTGGTAGAAAAATTTTAGTTGTGTGATATATAAGTTTCTTTTTTAATTTTGTATTTTTCTGAAAATTTTATCTTTTTCAAATGTGTGTGTTAAAATATCCCACTTTATGTAGAGTCCTATAGTGAAAGAATTAGTCAACTTATTAGGTGAGTTTTTTCAGGAGGCCTGTATAAGGGAACCACCAACTAATTATTCAAGGAGGTGAATTTAGATTATAAATTAATATAGTTTTAGATATTCTTAATCTCTATTATATCTATATTTTTCATATTATTTTTTTAAATATATTTCTAAGATTGATCCTATAAATAAATGATAGGTAGTCTATTTATCCTTGTTTGGATATAATTTCCCAGATTTACTTGAAAGTGGTCTTGAAATATTCTTGGATTCTTTAACTTTAAGTCCCATATAACTCATTATAAAATTATATATTAGTAATAGGATACCATGTTAGAAAAAAAGTTCAAGATATTTGGAAAACCCTTAAAGGGGAAGATTCATGAGAAACTAACAATCAACCCAGAGCCAATTTATTAGATATACATCCACAAATATATACAAAAAGAGAAGGTATATCAATATGATATGCCATATAAGATTTTTCATGGCCTTTAACAAGAAAACATCAAGAATATCAAGAAAATATTTAGATTAATCCTTAAATTATTTAGAAGTATTATAATTATATTGATGATATTATCACTTATGAGAAATGGTAACATAAACAAATAGAATTTTTCCTTAAATACTTAAATTAAAATACCAATAAATAGGAAGACATAAAATCTAGAATTAATGATTAAAATAAAAGAAAATAATAAATTCCTCTTACCTATGCAGGAAACAGAATAAAACCATGTGAATCTAATCCAGTATAGAAATTGGTCACTAAGAAACCAAAACCATTGGAATAATAGAGAGGATCATTCAAGTAATTATTTTAGAAGATCAATTGGGAATAAAATTTCACTTAGCCAAGCTATATTTAGGAAGAATATAAACCAAGGAAGATATATTTATAAGGGGATCCATAGAATGGTATGGTCCTTAAATTAGACTATGAAAAGGATCCTAAAGCATCTAAAAGTGAATGGGATCTAGACATTTAATATTATATCATATGATTTAGTTTATAGTGGTGAACCACAGATAGTGTAACACCTTGAGATTTTGTGAATTTTTTTTCTAAATAAATTTAATCTTTTTGATATTTTGTGTTACACACAACACTGAGTTTAGCTTGTGTTAAATGAAACACAAAGTTTATGCATCATTATATACAGTGCATATTTTAGTTTTTTTATATGTAACAATATGTTTATTTTTTTTACATGCAATACAGAGTGTATATTTCATTACATGAAACACAGAGTTTAAATAAAATGTGACATACAATTAAATTATTATCTTTTAATGTGATAGTTATCACCTAGATATTGGAATGGAGGATATGAATAGTATTATCTAAATTAGAATAATGTATGGTTTACACATGTATATATAATTAATTATTTGGTGACCAAATAATTATAAATTAAAATAAAAACTATTTGAAAATAAAGGAAGTCTTTTTTAGAAAAACTATTTTTATGCTCACAAACATGTTTTACCTCAATAAATTAAAAAAATGACTTTTAGTGAGTTATTTTAATTAAATTTATATATATTATATAATCAAACAAATTTATAACATTCATATTATATTTTTTCTGGACAAGATATAAAAATAATTCCAATTTTAAGCTTAAAACTATATTTCTATAAAAAATGGTTTTGTTGTAGTTTATGTACTTATTTTAAAATTATTTTTTGCAACTATTATTTTAAAAAATTAACTTAATTTTTTAAATCATCATGTAAAAATTATCTTCGATTAATTTTTTTAGAAGTTACTGAAAGGATCAATTTTTTAGTGAATTGTGAAAATACTGGTTTTGATTAAAAAACTGTCTTTTCATTCAATGCATTTAAAAGGTAAATTTTATTTTAATATGGTTTTAAAAGTAAAATTATTTCAATTATATTTATTTTAATACAATTTATGTTATTTTAATAAATTTAATATTGAATTTTTATAAAAATACATTTTAATATTTTCAAACATATCACTTTGGAAAATCGATTTTTCATCATGTCTATGGGGTTAATTTTAAATTTTATTTTTTCACTTATGCTAATGAAATTTAAAAATTGGATTAAATATTTTGAATTAGAATAATTTATATTATCTAATAATTTTAAATTAATTTTTTACCATAATGAATAGTAAAAGAAGTAAAAAGTATTCATCGCGGTTAAGGTATAAATGGTTTTGTCAAAGGGTTAAACTAAAAATATAAGGGTTAAAAATGACACCAAACTTATCCAAAACCCATTTTATAGACACATTTAAACATTATAACCTATAAGGTTAAATAATTACCCTTTTTATCCTTTTTAAATGCGATAAATGTGGTAAAAGTTTATTTTTAAAAATTAAAAGTGTGCCAATCACCTCACTTCTAAAAGGACACCCCTTCTCCTCTCTTCTTTACACAACCAAAACCTAATGGTTCGGACAATAGCTACCCAAATAACTTCTTTAATTACCTAATATAATATTATAATTCTTATTTTGGTCCTAAATCCTACCAAATAATCCTTTTATGCAAAAAAATATATATTTGTCTGAATAAGTAGTAATATCCCTAACCGATCATTTTATTTTATTTCTTCCTCCATCTCCTTAAGTTAATATTAAATAATTATTATATTATAAACTCAGTAAATTACATATAATTATATGTTATTATATTAATTTTATAACCTACATCCTTCTCATATTCCATCAAATGGGATATGAAATCATTGCTCGTGTGTACGGCAGACTACCACCTCACAAACTGATGTTATTCATTTTCCATCACTACCTATCACGGTTGAATATAATGATGGATTTAATATTTATATATAATATTTATGATATAATTATATATCTATAATTATAATACCTCATATACCATATTACCTTTCTACTTTTTGTAAAATAATATTGTCTCTTATGTGTACAGCAGACTACCGCCTCATGAACTGATGTGATATGTTTTTAACTTATGTTTTACTTGGATGTAAATAAGTATAAATTAAATTAATATATATTATATTTTTAAAATAATTATACTTATATAATTATGATTCAACATAAACCTTCTTACTTTACATTATGTTGGTAATACGATAATGTCGTTCGTGCATACGATAGACTACCACCTCGAGAATTGATGATATTTTTTTCTCACTAATGATTTTATTAAAAGGTAATAAGGGTAAATATAATGAATATATGTGATATATATTACATAAAAATTATTCAATAATTCTAATATATTATTTACTATTATTTATTTTAATCCATCGAGAAAATGGAATCATCATTCATGCATACGTATGTCCCATCGTCCCCATGAATGGTGTATTTTATCTTCTATCTATAAATTTTATAGACTACTCTAAATAAATATATACTAAAAATATATATGATATTTATATATTTTTTAAAATTATATATAGGATTTAACCATGATCATATTAATATAATTGAAAATAAAAAATCAAAACATACATGAAAAAACAATGCAGTTTTTACCCAAAACATGCTTTTAACAAAGAATTCTTAATAAAAAGGTAATAAAATGTCATAATTAAATCATATATGGTATGATAAATATAATTATGGTTCCTTAATATATTTGTAATAATAATATATTTATTATATTTTAGGTTCAAACATGTACAAAAGAAGTCGATACTTGAGGTAAGGGATTTTCGTCTCACTATTATTTTTTATGAGACACATGCCATATTCATCACATGTTTCTTTTATGTGTTGTATATAATAACCATAAATTTATTTTATTATTATTATCCTAAAAATTATGGTTATTTAAATATCTATTTTAGGATCACTCCTTTATGTGGTTTACAGTTTCAAATTTACCAATATAGTAAGGTATTTTCATCTCACTTTGTGTATCTGTGAGATACATGTCATAAGCACAACTTATTCCTTTTGTTAGTGTATATACTTCTCATAAATGTATTTTAAAATTATAATAATTAAAATTAAGGGTATTTAAATATATATTTTATGATCTAATTTTCTTGGGGTTTATGATTCAAAAGATACCATAGTGGTAAGGGGTTTTTCCTTAATTTATATTCTTTGAGATATATGTTATGTTATGCACCTATATTATTTTATGAGGTGTATATAAAATCCCTTTTGCATGTATTATCATGAATTTATTTATTATCATGATATTTTAAGTTTTAATTAATGTTATTTTTTCATGTGACTTCTGATTCACTATTACCAAAGTGTTAAGGGTTTTATGATACAATTTCACTGTTTATCAGGATTGTTTATGTTTATACTTCCATTGATAAAATATTTTTGATCCATATCTCAATAATTTCATGTATTTTATTATACTTAATTTATTCCATGAGAATACATTTTTTCATTAATTTTATTCTCTTTATGTACTCAAGATTTCAAAATAATGTTTTTAAGAAAAATCCATTCTATTTCTCTCTTCTGTCAAAAAATATTTTCCCTTCAAAACCATGTTCTTTAAAAATTTATTAAAAATGATTTTTAAAGTTCTCTAAATGATTTATTAAATACATTTTTAAGTATTTTTCAATTTTTTTAAAAAATTGAAATAAATATTCATTTCATTTTCCAAAAAAAATATTGTTTTTCTTTTACCAAAAATGTGAAGGAATATTTGTTTTAATTTTTACAACATGAAGGATAATATTATCCATCTTTAACAACTCATTATTTTAAATAATAATTTATAAGTTTCAAATTTTATTTTCAAATAAATTTATTCTCAAATTTTTTTTTTGAAATTTTAGTTTTAAATTTGTTATTTTTAAGTAAAATTGTTATGAAAATGTTTTATGTTTTAAAAAGTGTTTTCCAAAGTGGAAAGGAAATTTTCCTCAAGAAATTCCCCAAGTGATATTTCAAGAAAATTTTCTATCTTATATGACATCCTTTTATGTTACTTATTATTTTCTATGGATATGATCCAAGGATATCATTCTTATTTTTATCTTAATGGTTTATATTTATGATGAAAAGATGTTTGTGAAACCCATTTATTTTCCACATGTTATACCATAATTAAATGATTATTAAACTTTATTTTTTCCCATAGGTTATGTTTTTATAAAATGATGAAATGATTATGAATCCTATTTCTTTTCCAAAAAAAATATGATGCAATTTTTATGAAACCCATTCCTTTTCATGGGTTCAAATGTGATGAATGTTTTATGATATTGTGGCACATGTATGTATGATTTTCATTATGTGATGTGTGGGAACTATATATTTTTATAATTAATTAGGTGAAAAATGATATCTCATGAGATAAATAGGGATGGAATGGGGAGTGAACCCAATACATTAGGGTACTTTTCCACTATTATAGTCTTGGCAGAGAACCTTAACTACTATGATGGTTTAGGGAGTGAACTCATTCTACTGTGATATTTTTTACAATGAACCTTGAATAATAAGGAAATGGATTTATATTCTTATGGGTATTCCACAATTCCATGTCTTATGTCAATTTTATGTTATTATGGATCATGTTCGTTTATTTCCTTATGATTCATGTCTTATGAGCAGCTAATATTTATTCCATGACTCATCATTTTGATCTTTGATATATGGGGTATGATTTTCACATATTATGATCACATTATCAAACTATTATACTCACGTTATGTTTATACAGTTACATTGTTTACCTTTTCTAAGAATCTGAGCTCACCCTTTATTTTGTTTCTTTTTTCCAATTATGATGATAAGTATTATTTGTGATATATTTAAGAAGGTTTGTAGTTATGAGTAAAAAGTATGAGATGATGCAAAGATCTTATGAACCATTTGTTTATGTTTCCATGTTTCCAAAGGCACTATACCTTTACAATCCTCATCTTTGTGATTGTGTAATGTAATGTATATTCATATTGAATATTTAATTTCTATATATGTAAAGCATTAGTCAATATAGATAGTGTAATCAATTCCATAGGATAAATATTAAAGGGTAATGTAGATAAATTTTGGGATATGATGTTAAGACACTCAGATGTGATAATAGATATCCAATAGTTTATTGTTGTGATTCTTTAGTTTTAATGATCACAAACACTATTTAAAGTTTCTAATAATTTTATTTTAAGTGATTGGAGTTTAGAAACTTGATGAAATCATGTTATAATATTGAAAGAACTTTGAAGGATCCTTGGAGAAGTCATGATATTTTCATTAAACTCATGGAATAAAGTCCCTAGATCTTTAAAATGAAAGTAAGGAAGTTAGGAGGCCATATAGGTCTTTGGATACCAGTATTATACACCAACTAGCTAGTTTATAACCATCAAACTACCAATTGTGAAGGAATTAGCCTCCACTAACCAGCCTATAACACATTGAGATTTTGTGAAATATTTTTTTCGAATTAATTTAAACTATTTGATATTTTTCATTTCACGCAACATTGAATATATCTTGTGTTATATAAAGGCACCAAGTTATTATTTTATTTTATGCAACACAATGTTGAGATTTCACTAAATAAATAAATTATATTAGCTTACTGTATATGCAACACTATATTTGGCTTTTGTTACACACAATGTTGAGTTCCTTCGAAAGCTTATGCTACATGAAAGACATATTTTTTCCAAACTATAATGTACTATTGATATCATTATTAAAATAATATTCTAGTTACCACCTATCCGTTTGAATGGAAGTTACAAATAAGATTAAATAAATTTTGAAAATTTGATTTACATATTTATTTAAAATGGACCCTTTGGTTTTTAGTTAGTTAGAAAGGAAATTAAGAACTATTTGAAAATAAAGAAATTAATTTTATAAGAAAAATATTTTTCTATGTGAAAACATGATTTTATATTAATAAATTAAAAACCCACTTTTAATTAAGGTTTTTAATAAAACATATATATTATATTTTTAATCAAATTTTTTACACTCATCTAATATATTTTATACATATAAGATAAGAATAAATCCAATTTTATGAATAAAAAGATGTATTTTTCTAAAAGATAATTTTACCTACATTTAATTGTGCATCGATTTTAAATATATTTTTTGAAAATTTTAAAATCTTTATTTTAAAAAATAAACTTCATTTTTCAAATAAAAATATCAAAATTTTCTTTTAGTGAATTTTTTGTATTTTTTTTAGAAGTTTAACTTTTTTAATAAATGGTAAAAATATTAAATTTTAATTGAAAAATTATTTTTATCTAATTTATTTGTATATTTAAATTATATTTTAAATTTTTTATAAAGTATATTTAGATAAATTTTTCATAAATTAATCAAATTTAGGACATTGGAATCAAAACCCTTTATTTCATCCCATTTTTAAGATTATTTTTAAATTAATTTCTTCCACTTTTGGAATTAAATTTTTAAAAAATAAATTACATATTTTGAATCATCATAATTTATAATTTATAATTTATAATAATTTCAACTTTTTTTTGACCAAAAATATTAGTGAAAGTAATTAAAATTAATTACAATGATTAATGTAAAAATTATTTTACTTATTGGTTAAATATTAACTTAAGGGGAGAAATACCCTAGAAACATGTCCAAAATCCATTTTATGACCATATTTTGACCATATCTTCCCTTTTCTAGAAAATTTAAAATTATTTGAGTCACTTTATGTAAGGAATACCTCTCAATAGTGTTTAAATTTTTATATTTTCAAGAATTTCACTCCTCCACCACTATAAAAGTGCACTCATCCCCATAAATTATTCATAACTATCAATCCCTTTGGGGCAAACCAGAAGAAGTTTCCTGAAAAAGAGATAACGTTCTTCAACGTGCATTTATATTTTATTTATTTCTACACCCATTAAGTTATTCTTATTCCATGATAATATAATAAAATAATTATAATAAATATACTGAGATTTTTTTATTCTAAGGGTTTGACCTACACCTACACACACTTCCATCAAATGGCTAATGAACTTACCATTCATGTGTATGGTGGACTATCACCTTGTGAAACGATGTCATTAGTTTTTCCTTTACCACCTATCATGGTTGAGAATTATGATGTAAATATATTTTTTTTATTATATAAATGATATTTATGATGTCTTTATGCTTCTATAATTCTTATATAACACATACCTTTATGATTTCTATTTTTTGTTAATACGGTAACTTCATTTTTGGACGTATGGACTATCGCATCCTCAAAGTAATGTGATTCATTCACAATTTACATGGAATGTATTAAGGATGATATTAGTAAAATTATATGATATATATTATGTAATAATTATACTATAATAATATATATATATATATATATATACATATATTTCATTTATCTTCTTTCTTTAAATATGATAAGAGAACAGAAACAGTGTTCATGCGTACGTATGGCCTATCGTATCCATGAATAGAGTATTCCATTTTATATTTCTATATTTTATATAATATTATAAATATTTATATAATAAATATATATGATATTAATATCATGTTTTATATTCTATAGATAATTAAATCATGATATAAGTAAGATGATCATGAATAAAAAGTCAAAATATAAACGAAAAACAAAATGGATATTACCCAAAATGTAACCTTAACATGGAATTGTTAATAAATGGGTAATATAAAGTCATAATAAAATCATATATGGTATGAGATATAATAATATTTTACTTTTTTATATGTATAATAAACTTATATCTATTATACATGGTGTTTTAATGTGTACAAAGATATTCAAGACTTAAGCTAAGGGATTTCTCATCCCACTTTTATTTATGTAAAATATATGCTATATTCACAACTTTTTCTTATTGTGTGGAATATATACTACCATATGAAATGTTATATATTGAATTTAATTTAGGTCATGATATGCAAATTTAAATTTATTTTATTCCTTCACGTATCTCATGATTCAAAAGTTACTCAAGTAGTAAGAGGATTACTAGTCTCACTTTTATTTCTGCAAGACTTATTCTATATTCACCACTCATTAAATTTTTGTGGTCTATATAATTCCCATGAATGTATTATATGATTATTATCCTTGAATATATGGGTATTTACATATCCATTTTATGAACTTTCTTTCATGGGGTTTATTTTTCAAAAGTTACTAAATCGATAAAGTAATTTTGTCTCAATTTTCCTTCTTTGAGAGACATGTCGTGTTATACAACTATATTCTTCTATGAGGTGTATATACTATCCTTTGAATTTTTATATCATGAATATTATTATTTTCATGATATATTAATCTTCATTTAAATTTATTATTTCATGAGGATTTTTATTCATGGTTATCAAAATGGTAATATTTTATTTATACAATCTCATCGTTTATAGGGATTGTTTATGATTATGCTTCCGTTGATGAAATATTATGATCCATATCTCAAGAATTGTCATTATTTTTATTATCCTATGGTATTTCATGATATATTCATTTATTGGTACCATTTTATCACTCTTTTTTATTTAATATAATTAAGAAAGTGTTTTTAATAAAATATATCCTTATTTCTCTCTTTGGACGAAAATATGTTTTATTAAAAAACCATACATTCTCAAAATGTTTTAAAAGAGTTTTTAAGTAATATTTTAATCTAATTTTCAATTAAAATTATTTTAAGAAAAATTATGTTTTAAAAATTGTTTAAAATGGTTTTTTAAATCTTCTTTATAAGTTTTCAAGGTTATTTTCAAAGAAAAGAGGTTTAAAAAATGTTTTATGATTTAAAATGTTTTTTTCATAGATGAAATTATATTTTCTTCATGGAATGTTTTAAATGATTTTAAAATATTATTTTATATGTTTTCAAAGTGGTTTTAAAAGAAAATTATTTTAAAGATGTTTTATGCCTTAAATAGTGATTTTCAATGAAATGTTATTTTATTTAAGAAATGCTCCAAGTTATCTTTCGAAATATTTCCCTAGATAAGATTAAATATTTTGATATATTTTATGATTTAATAGTGATATGATATAAGTAAACCATTCTCATTGTTTCTATAAATGGTTTAATATTTTTATATCAAGTTTTTTATGAAACATGTTTTTCTTCAATGAGTTATAACATGATGAAACACATATGAAAATCTCTTCCTTTATGAGTCATTCTATGATGAAGTGATTATAAAACCTATATATTTTCCATAGGTTTGGGTATGATGAAATTTTTATGATACCCATTTCATTTAATGGGTTATGATATGATAAATAGTTATGATATTGAGGCACATGTATTTATGATTTCATTATGTGACAGGTGGGACCTATATGTCCCTCCAATGAATTGGGTAAATATTTATATCTCATTAGATAATGATAGAAAATAAATCAATAGGATTGACCCAAAATGGGAAATAGGTGTATCCTTATACATAATGGGAAACAAGTGTGTCTGGATACAAAATGGGAAACAGGTGTGTCCTGATCCACAATGGGAAACAGGTGTGTCCTTGCCACTATATTGATGGTCTTGGTAGTTAACCTTAAAAAATTAAATGTTTTTCTATATTTATGATGGTTCCACACTTATATGACATGATAATATGGTTCATGATTAATTTATGATGATTTATCACCCTTATGATTCATGTATTATAAAATTCCAATCTTTATGCCATGACTCATATATTTGATCTTTGATATATAGGGTATAATATTAAAATTTTATTCTCATTTTATCATACCCTTATGTTGTTGTTATGATTACATATCTCTTTTATTTACCATTACTGGGAAATTAAACACACCCTTTCTTATATTTCCTTTCCCTAAGTTATGAAGAAATGTTTTAAGTAGGAGTACTAAAGGGGAAGATATTTATGGGAGAATTTGGAGATCTTTCCCCAATTTATAATATATTGTGTTCTAAGTTTCCAAAGACACTAAAATATTACTATCCTCAAGCATGTATTTTTATAATGTGATGAATATTCCTTTAAAATGATGTAATTTCCATATATATTAATATGAGGTAGCTATATAGCTAGTGTAATTTTATAGAATAATTACACTATCTAGGTATCCACCGTGCGATACTGGAAGAGAACCAGCTACATGGTTGAATAAGGTAGTGTGTAGGGACTTCCAAGTGGTCAACCAGCTAACCGGTATAGGCTATCGGGTATACGGTGGTATCAATATAGTAGTTCTGAGCTAGTATTTAATTATGGTCAAAATGTATTAATTTTGGTCTTCTTTAATTTCATTACCACTGGTGAATTACAAAATGTTCCGGAATCCTTTTATGGCTATAAATAGACCTCTTGATATCCTTGTAAACTAATCTTCTTAATAATTCTCTGGCACCAATGTGCTATGATATCTAAATTACTCTAAAGTACTATGATTTTATAATTAGACTCTCATACTTTCAAGAGTGTGATGTTATTGTAAAAATATTCTCACTCCACCATCTCTCTCATTCCCTCCTAGTGATTCTTATTATTCTTTGAGATAATCAAGACCATGCTAAAATTTGATTGATTTTATAAATCCTCTATACTTCCACTTTCTTTTATTATCGATTCTCACTACCATTAAAGTGAGGGACATAGATTTTCTTTTCATAACCACTAAACGGCAAGGTTTTATTTCTCTTTGATGTTTCAAGTTATACCCATTAAAAAATAGATTTGATTATAATTCTAACTTTTTGTTGAAACATAAAAAAATGAGTTTTTATATCTTGGATACAATTAAAGTCAAGGGAAGAATTAATTAAATAATAAATCCATTAAGGTGGGAGATATATTGGATATTATTGAGCTATTACTAAATTTACTTTCTAAATTGTGTGTCTTATTTACATTTCATGTTTTTATTTTTTTTATTTCTTTCATTTATTTAATTAATTGATTTTTAATCTATCAATGCACATAATAGTTTAATTTATGAATCACTCTTTCTTTTATTCTTCCTATTTTGTGAACATATATAGTCATATAATTGTTCTTTAATTTTGTTTTATCTATTACAATTGATCTATTTATAGTATTGAAAAGGTTTTAATTGTCATCTATCTTTCAAAAATAAATTTTTAGTCTTTTTTATTAAATTTTTCATTTGTTTTTTGAAGGTAAATTAACCCCTTATTCACATTTTAGCCTACTATGACCTATATTTTGTATCAAAGGCCTCTTGAATTAAATTAAATAGTTTTTTATTTACTAATTTTTTTTCAAATCATTATAATTTTAAATTTTTTTCAAAAACTTTAACTATTTTTTCAATAATAATTATTTTTCTAAATTGATTTTCACATCCATGGTTCTCCCTAAAATACTCTACTGGTCATGATCTCTTTTTTGATAGTAATAATTATGGTTATTAGAAAACTGACATTTATACTTTTCATAGATCTTTATATTATCCTATATATAAGATATTTTATCAAGGTTATATTCCTACCACTAAAAACGAAGAAAAATAAACTCTTTATAATATTCATGATTTTGAATTATATGGTAAAGAAATGAATGTATTTCATTATTTTTTATACCAAAAATGAATTTAATAAAATTTTAACATGCACAATGGCTAAAGAAATATGGGAACTCTATGAAGTTACTCCTAAAGTAACAGAGTCAAGGATACTAGATTGGATATGTTTAGAGAGAATATGAGATTTTTTTGTTCATCTTACTGAACCAATAACTTAAATGTTTACTTGATTAACTAACATTTATAACAGTAAAAAGTCTCGTGGTGATACTTAGTCTATATAGACATTATTTAAGAAAACCCTTTGGTTTTTACCAAGAAATTGGGAACCTAAATTCACCACAATCTCAGAAATTAAATACATATAGAATATAGAGATTAAGTAACTAATCAAATCTATCATGAAAAATGAGATAAATTTGAAAAGACAAGCCAAAAAAGAGGCAAAAAAGGTCAAGGAAACTAAAAATAAAATTTCATTCAAGGAAATCAATAATGGGTCATCCAAAATAAAAGTATTTATTTCCCATATTACCAAAAGGATGAAAAAATATGTGAAAAATAAAATATCTTCACATCGCTTCAAAAAATAAAATCAATAAATTAAATTTACTTACTTTAGTTTAAAAAAATATGGGTCACATCAAACCAGATTGTCCCTTGAACAAAAATTCAAAAGCTAAGAATCAAAGTAATATGGCTCTAAAAACAGTAACTTGGAGTACTATTAAGGGAACACTTTCAACATAAAAATAAAGTGATGAAAATACTAAGTGACTTATGGTCGATATCAAGGTATGTAACAAATTAAATACTACTTGTTCTAGTTTATACTCTTATACTTATTTAAACTCTTCTCTAAGTTATAAAAATATTATTAATGCTAGAGATAACCTTAAAAATTGTTTTTTAAAATTGTTTCAAATTTTAAAGATATTAAAAATAATTTTAATATATTTATTTTTAAAAAAGATCAAATTATAAAAGAAAAAGTTGATTTGGTTTTAAAACTAAAAGAAAAACCTAATATTGAGAATTTAGAATCTAAAATTAAACATCTTAAAAATAATATTTCTCATTTTACCCAAGGGGAGGAAACCTTGAATATGATTTCTGAATCTCATCATGTTGTAAAAATTAATTCAGGTAATGGATTTTTAAAACAATCTAGTTTTCCCAAGAAAATTAATAAGACTACATTTGTAAAAGGAACTTCTCAAAATAAATTTTTTAATTATTGTAATAAAATTGGGAAAAATTATGAGTTAAATTTTAAAAATGATAGATATGGTAAGCCAAAAAAAATTCATCTTCAATATCATGTTTCTAATAAAAAACTTTTTCTAAATAAGTTTTAATTCCAACCTCTTTATTGGCTAACTTAATTGGACCCAAGATATGAGTGCTAAAAGAATTATTATCTAAGTCTCTTATAGGAGATGGGTCTCATGATTAAAACATGAGAAGATACTTTGTATATGGATATTGTGTGTTTGAGGAATGTTTTTGGTGATCTTTATAAATATAATCATCATGAAATATTTGACAGAGGATATGTCACATTTGGATATGATGAAAATTGAAAAATTACTAGTATTTTTCTATTAATTTTCACCAAATATATTTTAATTAAATATACTTTATTTTTTTAATGGGTTGAAGTATAATTTACATTATTAAATTATGTGACAGGTGTTTTAAAATTATTTTTGAAAATTATTTTTGTAAAGTTTTTAATTATAAAGGAAAGAATTTATTTACCATATCTTGTTTTCAGAATATTTATATTATAGATTTAAAATATATTATAAGTAAAAATATAGTTTTTAGGTGTATAATATAATAAATATTGTCTTTGTAATTGGTTCCTATATCATTATAACATTCACTATCTTATTAAGCTCAATTATAACCTATTAGTTTTAGTTACCAAAGTTGCATTTCAAAGATAACTTAGTTTGTGAACCTTGTTAACTTGGAAAGTAACACAAATATTATTTCAAATATAAAATGTTTCTTTCTTATTCTAAATCCATGGAACTATCTCACCCTAACCTATTGGTTCTAACTCAAGTTTCTAGTATCAAAGTTAAATCTTACACCTTTTTAATTATCGATGACTATACCGGATTTACATGGGTTTTAATATTAGTATGTAAAACTTGACTTTTAATGTCTTTATCAACCTTTCAAGGAAGGTTTCAAATGAAAAATTATATAAAATATTTTACATTAGAAGTGACCATGGTGGATAATTTGATAACAAAAATTTTTATGAGTTTTGTGCTTCTCTAGGTTAGCATCACTCCTCTTGTCCAATAGAAACCCAAAAAATGGAGTTATAAAAAGATGAAATATGGACATCCAATAAATTAATAGGACTCTATTGAATGATTTTAACATTCCTTAATTATTTTGGGTTTATTTAGTTAATACTACTTGATTTATCCCTAACTATATCTTCATAAGACCCATATTAGGAAAACACCCTTAAAACTTTGTTAAGGTAAAATTCCTAAAGTTGTATTATTTAATATTTTTAGTTGGGAATTATTTATCCTTAATAGAAAAGATAACATTGGAAAATTTTACCCTAAATATTTTGAAGTTATATTTCTTGGTACTCAAACTCAATTACTGCCTATTGAGTCTTCAATAAGAGGATAAATACCTTGGAAGAGTAAATTCACATCAAATTTGTTAAGAATATTACTATATCAAATACTCAAATTGATAATGATGTGGACTGAGTTAGTTTTCCCTTACCTAATCATCAATATTATAAAGTTATTGAAGATTCTAAATAACACCCTTCAACTTCTTTACCCAAGACATGGGTTGAATCCAAATAACATTCCCTTTAGAATTTTTTTACTAAATTATAATCTATAACTCACACTATAAGTTTGGTCTTAAATAAGGTTGAAAATCATAATTTTCTATCTCACATTGAACCCCATTCCATTTATGAATTTATTAATGATGAGAATTAGATAATTTCCATGTAATAAGAGTTTAAGTAATTTCCAAGGATCAATGTATTAACTCGTATGGAACAACCCAATAATCATTCTATTATTAGCACCAAGAGGGTTTTTCAAAAGAAACTTGATGATCAAGGAAATATCATTTGTAATAAGGATCAAATTGTTTCTAAAGGATATAATCAAGAAGAATTTACTGATTATAGTGAAACTTTTTCACCTATTTCATGGATAAAATATATTATAAATTTTCTGGAATTCTATACTCATTTTAATTTTAAAATTTTTCAAATGAATGTCAAAAGTTCTTTTCTAAATGGTTTTATTTATGAAAAAATTATTTATGGATCAACTTCCCTTTTTTTGAAAATCATAAATTTCTAGATCATGTCTTCATATTAACCAAATATTTTTATAGTTTTATATAATCCCATTAGAAATATTATGAGAGGTTGACTAAATTAATTTTATAAAATGATTTTAAAATAATAAAATATTATTCCATTTTTTCTGAAAACTTTTTCAAATGATTAATTAATTATTGAAATTTATTTTGATGATGTTATTTTTGTATTAAATAAAGAATCTATTTATAATTAATTTTTTTATTTAAAAATTAAATATTTTGAAATGATTTTTATGGGAGAACTCAAATTATTTCTTAGATTTTAAATTTAACATTATGATGGAACTTTTTAAAACCATATTAAATACACAAACAAACTTCAAAATAATTTTGCCATGAATCATGCTAAGGAAATTTGAATACCCATGATTATAACTTGAAAGATAATATTGGGTAAATTTGGAAAGTTAGTTCTTGAAAAAAATTATATAAGTTTGATTAGAATTCTACATTACCTTACTGAAACTTAACCAGAAATAATGTTTAGTGTATATATTTGTGCTCATTTTAAATCAAATCCTATGTAATCTCATTTAAATTCTTTTAAAATAATTTTTTTATATTTAAAAGGAACTAAAAATAATAGATTATTTTATCCTAAGGAAATTTATTTTATACTTACCTATTTTTATAATATTGATTTTAGAGGATACCAACTATATAGGAAAAGTAGTAGATGGATATTCCACCTATTAGGAAAATACCTTGTCTTGTGGAGTAATAAAAATCAAAACATTATTTCTCCTTCTACAACCAAAGTGGAATATATATCCACTAGGAGTTATTATGCTAAGATCATATATAAAACATAATCTCTTAGAATTTAGGCTAACATATGATAACATCCACATCATGCGTGACAATTATGTGATTAATATCTTTAAAAATATTATCCAATACTCTCACACTAATCACATTGATCTAAGACATCATTTCATTCAAGATAACTTTAAAAAAGGTTATAACATTATTAACTTTGTCTGAAATAACCTTCAACATACTAATATCTTCACTAAACCAATTCTTCTTTATATTTGACTTTATTAAAGGTTATTTGGGTATGATTATCATATGATACTTATCTCTTAACCATGTAATTATTGATAAATTTTAAATTTTTGAATTTAAAATTTGTTTTGAAAATAAAATATTTTCTTTCTTTTTTAAAAAAAATATTTTCAAAATTTTATAATTTTAAGAAAGTTAAGTGATTATAATACTTTAATTAAAACATTATAATATGGATACAAATTAGTAGATATGGTTCTGGAACAGAGGCACTTAGAGGGTTTTAACATGAAAAGGGATATTTGGATTAATAATTTGATCTTCACCAAGGACACAAGTAGTGGGACTTTACTGCACACCGAGTCTGAAACTCCCAGATGATTTTCTATTGTTTATTAACACAATTTTTTCTACAACTTAATAATTTAATGATTTTTCTTTTAAAAATATTTTTTTCTTTATATAGTTTTTTTATTAGATCCTAATATATATAAATGAAATATTTGAGTGGGATCTAATTTTTTTAATACTAAAATGATCCTAAAATATGCACTCCTTTTATAAATTATTTTTCAAAAAAAATTCATACTATTGAGACTCTTAAAAACTTTTTCAAAGTTTAATTTCTCCCTTGATCTATATTTTTAAATGATTTTTTTTATATCTTGAGCTTTACTGGAAATATCTCTTTCTAAATTCTAACTTTTCAAAAAAAATCAAAACATTGTATTTTTCTATCTTGAAATATCATTAATAATAATAAATGTAGCTTTAAATATATTTTATTTTATTTACTCTAACACTATATAAGACTCCATTTTGATAATCTCAAAGGGGGATAAGTTTTTTCTCAAGTGGGGTAAGTCTTGATATTCTAGGATGTTTCCCATTTCATATCTCATGTGGTATCTTTGTGAATGCATTAGATGGAACACAATTTAGTAGATATATAGAAGTCTCTAAAGACTAACCCCAAAATGAAATTTGAAGGTCACATTAACTCATCATTTATCGAACCATGTCTAACATGGTGTGATTACTATATTCAAACACACTATTCCATTTTGATGATCAAGGAGGAGTTATTTGTGAAACAAATTCCACAATGTCTCATATGGTCAATGAATTTTTGGATTAAATATTCCCCACCCCGGTCTGATCATAGAATCTTAATACCTTTCTAAAGTTGATTTTGAAATTCATTTTGAAACTCTCTAAACATTTCAAAAGCTTTATATTTTTGTTTCATTAGAAACACATAAACATAACTACTAAAGTCATAAATGAAATTAATAGAGTACCTAAAACCATCAAATTCTTGAGTACTCATTGGTCTATATAAATCTCTATATATGAGATGAAATAGTTCATTAACCCCTTCACCATTTCTAATAAAAGTTCTTTTAGTCATATTTACTGATAAAAAAGATTCACAATTTTTAAATGATTCATAATCAAATGATTACAAGAATCTATCTCTAGGGAGTTTATGAATGTGTTTCTCATTTATATGTCTAATGAGACAATACCAAAGGTAGGTTGGATTAGGTTGTCTTATTTTGAATGTTGTAAATAGAATTATTCATATCTAGAATGTATAAACCATTTATTATATTCCCAATTCAATAAAACATTTCATTATTATATATAGAAAAACTTTTATTATTAAAATATAAATTCCTTTTTGTCTAAACAAGATACAAAAATAAAATTCTCTTTTATAGTGGGAATATAATAATAGTTCCCAACTCTAAGACTAATACACAAGGTAAAATTAGATCCTAAGTATTAAATTCTCATGCTTCAATTATTTCTCCATTTCTGACATGAAGATAAACTTAACACTTTTTCAGTTACCTTTTATCTCTAACTCTTTGTTTTTCAACACAAATGCGTGATGCACACCCTCTATCTAATACCCATGAGTCAAAGGTGGCGAAAATAATCATTACAGCATTCATATTTGGATGCTCATAATGTTTCTACTTGAGAAAACTTATCTACTCTTGATACCAGTCTATAATTATTTTATAGGTTATACCTATAATTCATCTCAATATGATTATTATATAGTATATCATATTATACAATAAAGATATTTCATTAGGTGAATATCATGTTTCATATTTTTCATTAAAAATTTAATGAAAGTGATACCACTAAAATGTTTACCTCATTCATCATATATGTTTAGTGAGACAATATTTATAGTTCATCATGACTCACACCAGGTATCAGGTAAATAATCCATGACTATTTATGTAGGTAATCAACCCAATCATAATAGTTTTAATTCTTGGAAAATTGACTGGGTAACTCTTTACCCAATTTATAATATGAAAAAACCCAACTCTTTTCCACTAGTATGTTTTATAAGGATTTTCTGGCTAGGTAAAACCCAAATAAATCACTAAGAATAAGATAAAAATGGATAATCTAGGGGTACTCATCTTTCACATGACATACCAAACGATATTCTAGTGTCACCTATCACTTTTTTCCTTACAAAAGATAATCTATTGGCACATAACTTTGGAATGACCTATCTGGTTAGATGATTGAAATCTTTGAAAGCAATGATTTTAAAGGAATCTTATACTTAGTATTTGAGGGGGTTTTATTTTAAGATTCTCACTAATTTAATATACATCATATGCAGATTAAATGTGTAACTATTTCATTTTATGAAATATTTATATTCTTATATTTTATTCCTTTTATATGTGCATGATTTTAATGATTTAGTTTTGTAATACATATTTCATCCATTAAATTAATTTTTTCACACCACATTAATGTGTAGCACTTTAACCAACCCATAATGTAATGACTCATGATTTCACTATGAATTTACCTTAAATAAAAAATGTGTTTAATAGTTTGTACCCCATGTAACAACAAAATAAAATAATATCAGGATATTTTTTGACCATTAAAACATGGTCATTGAATTCGCAGGTATTAATAAAGGTAACCAAATAAAAAAATATAATATATATATATATATATAAATACAATTTACTTAATTCATTACAGTGTTTAAGAATCTATCATCTTATGCATTATACATTTCATTAAATAAAACTAAATATATTATTATTAAATTATTATTTTATTAAAATATAATATTTATTAATTAGTTATATCTTGATTATTATTTATAAAAATTACAAATAATAACAAATAATATTTTTAAAATCTATTTTCCTACAAAAATAATTTCTCACTATATTTTATGATTTTATTTAAAATTTTAAATATAAAATTCTAGAAACTGAATTTTAAAAAATAAATTTAAGTTTTTAATTTATAATTTAAATATTACCATAGGGTGAAATTATAATATTTTTTAAAAAATAATATTTTAGGTGAATAATGGAGAATATTGTTTTAAGAAATAATATGAATTTTATGAAATTATTAGTATATAAGTATGAATTTAAAATTCATGAAACCTATTTTTAAGACCAATTATATATTTTATAACTGAATTTGTAATTTCTTAAAAAAAATTAAAAACCCATGTTTAACATTTTATAGCATACGTTATTTTTTTCTAAAAAAATATAGATTATTCATTTAGTATTTTAATATTAATTTTTATCACTATTATAAAATTAATACAATAAAACAGATTTCAAATTTTTAATCAGTAGGTCTAAATTATATAACAAGTTTAATTTTATTTTTTTCATAAAGGATAAGCTATCTTAGGTAAAAACTAGTTACTATGGTAAAAGGTAAAATAGTAAAAGTGAAAATATGATGGTAATGAGTTGAAAACAAGTTTAAAACATGTGTGTAAATGGGTTGTTAAGGCCTATATTGACCATATCTCTTCCCCTATCTATTATTTCTCTATATTTTATCTATATTATATGAGAGTGTTTTCCCATTATAAAAAGTTTTTGGTATTTACAAAATGTCATACCTTTTCACTTATAAATAGGGAACTCATATCCTCACATATCATACACCAAAACCCACTTACTTTGGACTAAAATCTACCCAACACTCTCATTCAAATTCATATTAATCATAAATAGATTCTTAAATTTTAAAAAACCACTCCTTAAAAGATTAAACCACTCTGAAAGGGATATAATCAAAAAAATAAGGATGGTTGGTGCAAGTGTAAAATGAATCAAGATTGAGGTAAGGTTTTTTGTCTCAAATTATTCCCTTTATAACATGTTATATATTATAAACCAAATTACATATATATAGTTTATATAATTCCTATTTTGGATATTATATCATTTATTTATTTTTATTCATGGTAATTGAAGTTCATTTTAAATCTCTCTCTTTCAGGAGTATTTGATTTAAATGCATTTAATGTTTTAAGGGTTCTTGTTAAATCAATTATCATTCATTGATTAATTATTTTTCTTATTGAAATAATTTAATAAAATTTTGTTATATTATACCATATTAATGAATTATTTGGTATTTTATATTTAATTATGGGGATTTATGTTTTCTAAACTTTAATCACTCTTCAAAGTTTCTTACTTCATTAACTGTGTTTCTAGTAAGGGATTTTTGGTACTCAAACATTTTTATCTGAGTTATAAGGTTTCTTCTTCATATTATTTCTTATAATCTCTCTATGAACTTTTATTTTTCAATTTATATGATATTAAAATTTTATCTCAATAGGTAAAATGAGTTTTTATAAAAATATATTTCCATAAATGAATTATTTTTTCATAAAATTATAATATGTTTTATTTTATTCTTATCCTCCTTAAATGGTGATTTTTGTTTCATATCCATGTTTAACCTTCCATAAAATATTCTACTATCATATTTTCAAACCCTATTATATATTAACTCATATGAATATTATATTTCCCTTTAAAAAAAATTTAAAAAAAAATATTACTCTTTTTACGATGTGTGTTTTCAAAAAAGGTACTTTTAGAATATCTAGAGGTTTTTACATTCTGTGATCAAATGTTTTTTCTTCCAAACCACAATTTGATTAGATACCCTTATATATTTTTAATTGATCCTTTTTTATATAATATTTTTAATGTAAAATTTTACAAAAGGTTTCACTTCCACCTTTTAAAAATTTCTTCTAAAAATGACTCACAACTTCACCACCTTATAAATGGTTAAAAAAATGTTTTATAAAAAACTATTTTTAATGATTTGTTTCCATTTTCTTATTTAAAATACAAATATATTTCTTAAATGGGGTTATATTTGATGAATCACCCTCTAAATACCTTTATAAAATAATTCATTTAGGTGATTGAGTTTTTGGTATTAATCTAACCAATTCTTGAAGTAGTTTTATGTGATACTATTTAGAAATATTATGAAACCCATTTCCTTTCCCTGAGTTGTTTTTTAATATGATGAATGATTTATATCTTATGGAACACATATTTAAATATTATAATGGTTGAGGTCATATATATCCTTATAATGCATTGGTTAATGTTTAACATATCATGACCTTAAGAAGGTACACGGGTTGTAGCACCTGCTTAAATAGTTACACTAGTTGTTTATCAATCCTAAAGAGTTATACATGTTATTTCCCAAACCTAAAGTGGTACACAGGTTATATACCAAGACTAAATAGTTACATGAGTTGTAGACCAATCCTAAAGATGTTACATAGGTTATTTTACAAACCCATTATAATAAAGGAATCAGGTTCTGTTGCCAACTCCACTAAGTGATTTTATTTTCATATGCTTATGTTTATGCCATTTTCCATGATATTTCCAATTACTTTCATGTTTCTATGATTCAATATTTTTTTATATTATTCAAAGCTAGGATATTATTGGTATGAATATTTTATTACCTTACCATGTTTTTATTCTTCTATTATCTTTATATTAGATACTTCTCTCTTTATCCATGATATCTAACATTCTTATAATCTAAACCTTATAATTCCTTAAAATATTTTCCTTAATAAGAGTTTTATATCACACATTTCTTATGTTTCCTTTTCTATACATCATTATCATAATAAAAGTATGAAATATCTAAAAAAAATATTTTGTGGTGAATTTATGGAAGATTTCTAAGACTTATTATTGGTTATTAAATTTAATATATAGTGAGAAAAATGTGTACTTTATACAAATAAAGTGGGTTTTTTTGTAATTTATTTCTCTTCATTATTTAAAAATCTAAACCTAAAATGTCTTGAGTATGTATTATAATTAAATATTTTCTTTAATTCATGCAATTAAATTTTAATTTTTTTGGGTTATTATAGCAGGTATCATATAAGGGTTTATATAACATTATTTATTAGGATGATATCATTTAAGGATAAATTGGAAGATATAAATTTCATCAAAGGTTGTTAAGTTAAGGTTAATAATAATTAAAAAGATATAGATAACTCTTTAGGTTGGTTAAGGTAATATTTTTAGGATTAGAATAATAGAATTTTATTAAATACCCTAGGGATAAGAATAAGTATAGGATAACGTCCTAAAATTTTGATGAATTATAGATTTTGAGATTCTCCTTAAATTGAGATCCCTATTTAGATATTAAAATTGATTGTGTTGTATATAAAAAATTTAACTAAAGTCAATATCTATAAAATGGGAGTATTGGGTGTTGAATCAATCAATTCCTAGTGTATGTAAAAATGCATAATTTTACTCTCTGTTTAACACTGCTAAGGGATATGATTTGGTTAATCACATTCTCCTTACAATCCATTATGAATAATTTAATGTGTTAAGGGGTTAAGATAAGTAAAAAAAAGTGAACCAAGATTTAAGAAAGTTATATTTAACTAGAAGTATAAAAGGATGAAAATAATGTTTTATTAGAGAAGACATTTTAGGATTGATCATTCATATTCATATGATCGTGTACCTTAGTTTTATTAGATATTATCATAATCATATTTTTTTTAGTTTTTGTTGTGAGAGGATCAAAAAACTGAAGTTGAGAAATTTATGTATCTATAAACCGCTATGTCTTATAATTAAATAAGTGAGTATACTTTATTGGTTTAGAATTTTAGTATATTATTTTTATGATGGAAAATAAGGTGATTTTCCTTGTCTTACCTAAGGTAGTGATGTGGATATATTAATAGAAATTTAATCTTAATACTCTTATATATTTTCATTAGTGATTTATATTAAATAATTATATTTCAGTATTTTATAAAAGTGATGATACGAATTTGAGACATATAATAATTTTTCTAAAATAATGTTTTTTGAAGAAAATATTAAATTGTATTAATAACCTTGAAAATTGATTTTATGAAAAGGTTATATTTTTGGGATAACTATTGGATAAAACATTATTGAGGGATGGATAACTCTTGTGTTTAACATAAGCTTAATTTTGAGATAATAAAGGGCTGATTGATATTGAAAAAGTAAGATAGACATTATTGGTAACCTTGGGATTGATAATTGATTCATGATATTTTTGGTAAATCTCATCTCATTTTTAGGATTGTGATATATATTTGTTGGTGTCTGATTTTATACTCTTTTATGGTTAAATATAGTGTTAATTTTTATAAGTATATATAGTTTTTTTTTTGGTTTAATGTCTTGTAGATTCAAATGGTTTAGGTAAAAGTGTGTTATGTAGAATATATGATTAAGGTATATACATATTTGGGTATATGATTTTACAAATGGATATTATTGTTTACATATAGATAAGTAACTATATATTTCCTAAGAGAGTAAAGTAGATATCATAAGAGTTATTATACCTTGAATGATTAATATTTTAAGAATAGACTCACCTAATTTGTTCAATGAATAATAATTAAAATTCGGATTATGCAATTTATTTAAGTGGGGAAGATGTAATGACCCAATATTTCACTATAAATTTTCCTTAAATAAACAATGTGTTTGGTAGCTTATACCGCATGCAACACTAAACTAAAATGAAACCATAATATGTTTAGATAGTTAAAAAATTTAAATTAAATTAGTAGGTATAAATATAATTAACTCATTTACAAATATATATTAATATATATTAAGGTTATTTATACAAATTGACTTAATTCATTTTTGTATTTAAGAATCTATACATTTATGTGTCATACGTTTTATTAAATAAATCTAAGTATACTATTGTTAAATTATTATTTTAATACAATATAATATTAATTGATTAATTCTATCTTTATTATTTTTTATAGAAATTTATAATAACAACAACTAGTATTTTGAAATATTATTTTCTGACAAAAATATTATCTCATTGTATTTTTGATTTTATTTAAAGGTTAAAATAGAAAATTATAGAAATTTAATTTGAAAAAATAGAAATCATTTTTGAATTTATAATTTTAGTATTATCTTAGGATTAAATTTTGGGATTTTTCTAAAACATTTTATTTTTTGGTTAATAGTATGAAATGCCATTTTTACTAATAACATAATTTTTATGACATTATTAATATATAAGTATGAATTTAAAATTCATTAAAACGTTTTATAACACCAGAAATATATCTTATAAGTAAATTTATAATTTTAAAAATGTTCTTTTAATTTAAAAACCCATATTTTATATTATATAATTTAAGTTATATTTTAAAAAAAAAATCAATACATCATACAATTTGTATTTTAAAAATAATTTTTATCACTTTTATAAAATTAATATAATAAAATGGATTTAAAATTTTTAATATGTAGGTAAAAATTATATAATAAAGGCCATTCTATTTTTTTACATAAAGGATAAGTTACCTTAGGTGAAAACTAATTTCCATGGTAAAATTTGAAATGGTAAAAGTGAAAAATCTAATGGTAATGAGTTGAAAAAACATTTAAAATATATGTGTAAATGGGTATTTATGGACTTTATCAACCTTATATAATCTCATGTCCATTATTTCTCAATTTTTAATCAAATTTCATAGATATTTTCTTCCCATTACGGAATTTTTTGGTCATTTACAAAAATACCATCCATTTTCAATTATAAATAGAACGCTCCTACCCTCACTTACCTACACACAAAAACCCAATTACTTTATCCCAAAAACTAACCAACTATATCATTAAAATTACTATACACCGTCAATAGATTATTTTATTCTCAAAGTACCATCCCTAAAAGGATTAACCCCCTTTTCAAAGTAGATTATCTGAGAAGTGAGGATGTTTGGTGCAAGTATAGAATGAATCATGATCAAGGTTGGGGTTTTTATATCAAATTACTCTATTTGATACATGTTATATATTATAAAAATAATTCCTTTTATGTGTTTCATATACTTTATTTTTGAGATATTATATCATTAACTACCTTTTATTCAGGGTTATATAAGTATAATATCTCTATTTTAGGAGGATTTCATTTAAATACTCCCCAAGTTGTAAGGGTTTTTGTTAACTCAATTATCATTCATTGAGTCATGGTTTTTCTTATTTAACATATTGAATATAATTTAGGTATATAATACCATATGAATGAAATATGTGTTATTCTATCTTAAATTATAAAGATTTATATTTTTAGCACTTTAACCCCTCTTCAAAACATTCTTACTCGGTGAACTATGTTACACATAATGGGTTTCTGGTAACTCATCCATCTTTATTTGAGTTATAAGATTTCATATTAAACTTAATTCTTATAAGTTCTTAATTTTCTTCCATTCCCAATTTATATTATATTATCTCTTTTATCTTAATGGGAAAAATAATTTTTGATAAAAATATATTTCCATCAGTGAATTCCTTCTTCATAAAATTATAATATGTTTTAAATTATTCTCATCCACCTTAAGTGGTTATTTCTCTTCCATATCCATCTTTAACATTCCCAAAAAAGTTCTACTATCTTATTCTAAAACCCTATTCAATATTAACTCAGGTGAATATAATATTTCCCTTTACTATTATTCAAAATAAATTTTCATTAATTTTTTATAATGTGGTTTTTCAACAAGGTACTTTCAAAATATCAAAACATTTTTACCTTACATGATCATATTTTTTTCCATTAAAAAAATCCATTGGATACCTTTATGTCTTTTTCAAGGATCCATTTTTAGAGAATAATGTTAAAGTGAAATTTTACAAAAAAACATCACTTACCTCTTTTAAAAAGGTCTCATGAAAATGATCAGTACCTTCATCTCCTTGTGAAAGGTTAATAGATATTTTATAAATGGATCTTTTTATAATTTTATTCCATTTTTCTCTTTAAAATAAAAAATATATTTCTTCAATGGGGTTATGATTTATGAATCATCCTCTAAATTTTTTTATGAAATAATTACCTTGGGTGATTTTGTTTTTGGTATCAACCGAACCAATTCTTTTTATCGTTTTATGTGACAGTATTTAGAAATGATAAAAAACCTTTTTTATTATTTATTTTTATATTATGAATAATTTATATCTTATAGAAAAAATATTTAAGGATGATGATGGGTGAGGTCAATATCACCTTCCAATGCATTAATTAATGTTTAATATCTCATTAGATCAAGAAGTAGCATAGGTTGTATCCTAATATTAAATAGGTGCACATATTATTTCCCAATACTAAATAGGTTCATGGGTTGTTTCCCAAGACTAATGTGGTAAACGTGTCATAGCCCAAACCTAAAGAGGTATATGTTTTGTAGACCAGGCCTAAAGAGGGTGCAAGGGTTATTAACCAAATCTCTCTATGATATGGAAATTTGAATATGATTTTTTCTCTACTAAATGATTTTATTTTCATATGCTTAATATTATTCTTTTATTCTAGGATATTCCAATTTTTTAATGTTTCTATGATTAAATATTAGTATTATATGATTCAAATATATAATATAGTTTTTATTTCTCTTTGATGACCTTACAATGGTCTTATTCTCTTGTAATCTTTTATCAGATATTTATATCCTTATCCATGTTGTCTTGCATGCTTGTGATCTAACCCATATGATTCATTGAAATATTTCCCTTACTAAGTATTTTATATAACCCAATTATTATGTTTCCAATTCCTTTGGTTATGAAAATAAAAAAGTACGAAATATCTAGATGAGTCTCTTATGTGATGAATTTGTGGAATATGTTTTAGACTGGTTATGGGTTATGTAATTTATTATATAGTGATAAGAATGTATGATTGATAAAAATAAAATGGGTTTTCTAGTTATAGTTTTTTCTTAATTATTTAAATATCTAAACCTAAATGGTCTTGGGAATTTATTTTAATAAAATATTTTATTTAATTCATGTAATTAGATAGTCATCTATGCGGTTTTCTATAAAAAAGTTTGACTTACTCATTTAAAAAATGGATCCAAATATATTCATACATATATAAATTCACCTCATGTATAAGGTAAAAAAAATATTATTAAATTAATAGAGTTATATAATATTGAAATACTCTACATGAGTAATCACCAAGTGATAGATAACCAACCTCTCACCTTTCTAGAGAAAGGCATAGGTCTCCAAGATAGTGAGTAGTCTGACCCCTATTCCCACTCCTCAGAGATACTTTACTCAAAATAGAATCCAATTCATAATATTTCTAACACATAATATTCACAAACTATATTCAATAATTATTCACAATATCAAAACTCTAAAACAAATAGAGGTCAAGGTAGATGAAAAATTAAATATTATAGAGTCTCACATAGCATGAAATGAAAGGATCTATTTCACAGAATTAATTTATCATATAAATATAACATACACATTATTAATATTCTATAAAAAATTATAAACATGAATAATATAGAGGAATAAAAAAAAATGACACTTTATTTAATACAAAAAACAAACAAGAACTTTTCTTATTCCTAAAACTAATAATTTATAAACAATTTATATTCTCTATTGGAGAGTTTTTTGCCATTATTTTTGGTATTTTTAATCAATCAAGTGCTTGTAAGTGTTGGTGGAAAAGTTTTGATGATAACATTAGGTGGTTGGAATTTGGTGTTCATATTGTATCTGGTTTTCCAGGCTGAGTTTGTAGTTTGATCTTGAGGTGGAATTTGGCATGAGAGATATTTTTTAGGCCTTGATGATTATGTTGATCTGTTTAGAAGAGGGTTTAAGAACCAAATATATTATTTCTTCATATTTATTCCTCTTGAGTTGTAGTTCTGGTTGAATCATTGATATACAAGGGAACTTGCATCTCAATTTGAGAAAGTCACTTTGATAATGTTGTGCTGCCACTGCCCTTTATAGAGGTTGTCTCTGACAGTTTGATGATAGTACATCTTGAACACATATTATAAAATCTAAAATTTTGGTAGTTTTTCTTGAAATATCATATTGTAATCCCCTCAATCCTCTGGTGGTGTAATTCATTTACACCTCATATTTGTATTGTATCTCTTCCTTTTAATAAATGTTTTAGGGAATGAATTAGGACAGCAATTCATGTTACCTATTCTCTAAAATTTATAAACAATTTATAAATTATCTATTTTAATTTATTATTGATTTTACTTAATAGATAAATACTTTATTTTTTATGATAAACAAATATAAACCTTTTATATTTAAATTTAGGATTATAAAAAAACTTTTGATTAACACTAACACTTATCATTTATAAATAATTTAAAGACTATAATAATTTTTATATAAATAAATATTTTATTTTTTTTATTACAAAAATAAGTTCATTTTGTAGGTATACCACCCAAGAAACCATCTATAACTAGGATAGAAGACAAGATCAAGGTAAATATAGCCATGAGTGGAAGAGGAGGTGCAGACTGTACGGGTTGGTGTAATCTCAAGGAGTGTGGGGTAGTGTTAGGGAAAATCCATGGTGAAGGAAATCACTACAGACCTCTGGAACAGGGTGGTACTAAATTATTTTGTTAAAAACCCTTATCACATTTAGTTTAATCAACAAGCTCCATCTCTAAGATCAATTTGATGTGGCACATGTTTGTTAAGGAATTTTTCATCATCGCTTGTATTGTATGTCATACTTAAACCATGCACTTTATATATATGTAATGATTGACATAATTTCACTCCATCTAAAAGACAATAATCTATTAAATTTTCACATTATTTAATATCAAACCTACACCGACATTACCCTATATTCAGGTAGAATAAAATGACTCTAGGTTTTCCAAATATAGATACACAAGAAATGTTATCTAATATTTCTTGTAACATTTTTTTCATTTTGGTCTTGTTAATAACTAAATATAACATCAATGATCGAGTAATAAGTTTAATGTTTTATGATATTAAATCATTTTCTAAGTAACTTTGTGAAAAAACTTGGTAAAGTTTAGATCTACCGTTAGTTCAAGAAGATTTATTATCACTTCATCAGATCTATCATTAGTTCAATAGATCTAATGATAAAAACATCTACCAGTGTACTGCATATACCACTGAAGAGATCTACCATTAACACATCTACTAGTGAACTATATATATTACTAAATATATCTACCATCAGCACATTTACCATTATCACATCTACCGCTAGATTGTTCCACCACCAGCTTATGTTACTATTCACTGATGATTCCACCATAACTCATCTACTGCCAAAAATCATCTACTACTAGAGAGGATATATTTCCAGAATAAATCTACTGCTAGAGAGTATCTAATTCCAGAGAAAACCTACCATTTAGAGATCTATCACTAGACTTCTACCATTGTTGTTCAAACTCTTATTCAAATTTAATATTCCAATAGCTAGTTTATATAATTTAATATAGCACAGCTGCATGTGGAATTAGGAATTATTATTTTGAAACTAATTTATATGTGCATTGAAGATAGAGTTATAACTTCTTAATTTTGTTCTTAGTACAAGGATACAAGCCTAAACAGATAATTAGATCTACAGGTGTATAAATTATACATAACTCCCTCATGCGCATGGGGTGTGGAATCTATGTGTGATCACATAGAGCATATATAAATTAAAAAAGAGTGACATGTTCATCGATATTATATCCTTCATATTTTGAATCAACTCTAAAGATTGATAGATTGAAAACATAATAATTTTTAGAACTTTATGGCACTCTGTTTTCCTTCACATTTTGAGAAACCTATTCAACGTCCTTTCTAAAGATAAATTTGAGGACCACTGAACATATTAAGCTATTCGGATTGAGCAGAATCACTTTTTCCTATCTCTACTCATTTTCTTTTTCAGTTTATTCTTTACTTTTGAGAAGTGTGTTGTTGTACTCTATTTATTTGTATATATTTTCTCTTGTGTTTAAAATGTAATGTACTTAAAAAATTATCTCAACCACTTTTATTGTATTCCCATGAATAATTATGGAAGAGTTAATGTGTGACTTGGTATCTTTTTTCATCCCACATAAAACTATGGAAGAGTATTTGTTCGTAGAAAAAATGTGTTCTATTGTTTATAAAAATCTAATATAGGTTGTGGATCAAGTTTATTGTTTAATAAATTGCTTGGTAGTGGGTTATTTCCAACTGGATGGGCTTAAGTCTCAGTTTGATATGGAACCCCTTATTTTAATTCTACTGTGTGTTTTATTAGTTTTTTTTTCTATATTTCAAAGTTTAAAACTGTATCTATTTTAAAATCCATAAACAAAAAATTACTTTAAAACTTCGTCTTAATTTTTATTTATATAAATTGTTCTTTTAAGTAACTTAATTTCAAAAGTTAAAGTATTTAAAATATATTTTAAATGATCCTTAATCCCTCTTCTGAGAAATTATTTGAAATATCAAATTTATATATTTCTACTATTTTGACTAACTGGGTGTTTTATTAATTTGGGATATTTTAGTTTTAAATTTTTTTTAAATAGAAATTTTAATTGGGAACTCAATTCACCCCCCCCCCCCCTCTTGAGTTACTCACTTCATCCAACAAACTCTAATTCATAATAATTGATCAAACTTCTAAATATGCATTTTGTGTAACCCTCTAGACCTTTATCTTGATAGTAGTGAGTGATACCCACATACCAAGATTGGTATCTAAAAATACATTATGTCCCATAAGAATATAAGTTTTTTTCATAGAAACAACGACAATATCCTATGAACATTTACTATGTAATATAATCTCTTTATCATGTGATGTCTCATAAATAAGGATGAAAACTTTGTGTCATCATCCTTACTTGATATATTGTTTTGTAACCATATTATATAGACTTAACTTATACTACCATATCCATAGATTTAATAAAGGTTCTAATATACCAATCAATCGGGTTCAAGATATATCTTCTTTTTAGAAGGGATAAATCATGTTTTGATCATTCAAACAATGTCATACCACCAATGATGTGATCAATGCAAGCTACCTCACTAAAATATAAATATCATGGTTTTTTCTTATATTAAAGCATTTGATCAAATGGTATACATTCATAATGATCTCGAGACTATAGAACAATACATGTGATTATAAATAGGAATAATCAATGACACTCAAAACATGTGGTGTCCTTATCAGTGGATCATTTACCATAATCTTCTATACTCAAGATAACTAAATGTGAAGTTCATAAGAATATGTATCAGTAGGTAAATCTCTATATTATCCATGAGTACTGATACCATTCTTCCTTCTAGGGCCAATTTTTAAATAATGGAATATATTGGATTATCTCATGAAATTATAAATTTTAAATCATAATGTATAATTTTAAATATGGTGTAACACTAAACATAATTTAAAAACTTTATGTATTATTAATATCAAAACCATAAACATGGTTTCTTTGGGGATATCTTTATTTTCAAATCCTTCATAATGGTTTGTAAAGAAAATGTGAATTATCCTCAGTATATCCACCAATAGTGTCAAACCAAGTGTGTGGTAAGGCCCATTGCCATCCACCGAGTGACGATCGGGTCAAGACCAATGCCCCCTTTTTGTAGTTATTCCCCCAATATAGATCAATTCTAAAACCACGTCCACTTGTAGTATCTAGACAGAGGTGTATTTCTAGGAAAAACCACATAATATCCTCCTTACCAAAACATTAAGATATTATTTGATACTTATACTTAAAATATATAATAGGGTTATGTTCCCAAATCTATTTTTTCCTTAATCTAGTTCCAAAAGTATATATTAAACTTCCTTTGATACCAACTCTAACAACCCTGACTCTAGTATCCTGGAGCTGGTGTCTATTTTATTACATTATCATAGATACAAAGAGTAAAATCACAAAGGACTAGTCCGTTTAGAAGTTTTGGAGAACCAGATACATACATGATACCTATTTTATATTGGGAAAAGTAAATAAAACATAACAAAAGAAAAATATCACCATCCTTGAAACTCATTAAAAAGATTCATCTTCATAACCTGTGGAAAGGGGAAAAAATAAGGGTGATCTCAAATGATCGGTAAGGGTTACATACAATAGAATATATCATGAGTAAATAAATAAAATTTAATATGGAATGGTAAATAATTGAAAGCACATTTCATTTAATAAATAACTTGTACATGAAATAAGGCATAATCAAAATGTAAAAGTAACTAACTGAACACCCATTTCATTTAATCAATAAACTGGGAATGAAATGAATCTAAAGATGATATCACTACAAAAATCTCATGGATAATAATAATAAGTGAATAACTAATGAAGGAAATTCTTAATTATTAGACTTCATGATCTTAGGAATCATGATACCTCTATTATCAAGACCTTTTACAAGACAGTTTAAAACTATAGGTAAAAACCCATCTGATTTGGCTAATTTATTTGTCTCATGAGACCTTTAAATACATCAAGTGGATATATATAACTAGGATCCAACTATAGCTGCATGTCCAAATCATTTCTCATATATTGAATAATTTATTTATTTCATGAATCAATATACCTTATCATTAAATATTTGTATTGAGTAAAGGATGCAGATTTATCAATATTTCCCTAGTTAATCAAATAAATTTCAAAGAAAAAAAAGTATTTAAAATGGTATATGGTTCAGGAAATAATCATATACATCATAAAATAATGTGTATATTTAAAATAAATGTAATTTCCAATGAAAATTTATCACAAGAAAGTGATTGTTTCAATAGAAAGTAAAAAAACACTTAAGAAAGTGAGATTGTACAATAATTTTCAGTTATTTGGTAACTTTCAAATTTTAACTCCCTAAAGAATAAAATTGAAACAAAACATTAATCATCGTGAATAAATAGGTATTATTATTAAATACATAAAATTGGAATTATATACACCACATAAAAGTGATTAGGTGTATATTAAAAAATATGTCTCAATGAAATGGAAATTGAGAAAAAATCCCTTAGCTCACATTTTTATTTAGTTAAAAGTGCCTTAACCTATTATATAATGGTTTTAAGTATATTATTAATTTATAACATAACCATAATCATATTTAAAATATCATATTTTATCCTTCTATAAAATTTTACCACCCCTTTGTCAATAATATTTCATTATTTTCATTATTTCAGGAGTTAATTGTCTTGTTTTCTAATGTGTGTTTTGTCATGAAAGTTTTGATTATGGTACATAGGATATAAATACATCAACTCCAAAATTATAATAGTGTTATAAATATCATATTTATTCATTAGAAACATTATTATAATATTTCTTGAAAGTTGGTCATGGAAAATGAATCACACCGCTTCGTGGAGATGTTAGTTTGTACGTACACACGAGTGACAATATCTGTAAGATCTAATCTTTTTTAGGTATGTCCCTCTTTGAGTTTTTTGTTGGAACTTTATAGTCGAGTATTTTTTAGAGAAAGAGAGTATTTTTGGGGGAAATGACCTAAATTTCAGGGATGTATGTTTATTTTAATTAATAGAGTCCTGGTATAAACCTGTTAAATGGGCTTATGAGGGTTTTCCATGGTTTGGAAGGATTTGGAGGTGGTTCATGTCATTTTGTATAAATTGGTATGAAAACCTTCTATAAAGAATTTACATGTCATGTACATGTTACACGGTGTGTAACTACCACGAGACACATATCGTGAACTGGTTCATGACGTGAATATGTTACACATCATGAACCTAATTCACATCATGTAAATGTAGATCAGGATAAATATTAACCTGAGGAAATATTTTTTTTCAGAGTAACTCAAAAATGATGAAATACATGAAGTTAAAGGATTACATGTCATGTATTCCTCAGACCCATCAATTTTAAGTGGTAAGAGTGTTTGATATTTTTTATTCCATCATGTGAAGTATTCTCCTATTGAATGTAGGAAGAACTCCAGGCGATTTTGGAGCCCTTAAAACCTTTTTATATGTTTTAATCACATATTTGATCCCTAGTGAGTGTTTTTTCTTATGTTTACCTTATTTCCTCTCATTTATTGTTCTTTAGGGTGCAATCTTTTGACCATAGGTTTGTTTTAGGGTTTTGATCTTTACTTGGGTTGAACTAAGTTTTTCTTATGATATCCATCACCTTTATTTCCATTCATGTTACATGTTATTGGTGTTGCTTGATCATCAGATTAAAGATAGGGGTCAAAAACCTAACCCTATGGTCTATTTTATTTCTAATTATATTCAATATTGTGATTGTGCCAATATATCATGTGTTTTAATCAATTAAATTATGAATTGGATTATTCCATAGACTTTATTGGGTTCAATTGTTAATGACCTAGATTTTTTCTACCTGTTGGGTGAGTGGACCCTTGATTATTAAGGAATTTTCTAATGGATTAGAGTGTGTTTAGTATGAAATGAGATTCAGATGATTTCTTGATATAGATTAACTGTTGAAATATATTTTTTACTAAAATTATCAGCGTGTTAATGGTTTAAGACCAAATTGATAAATAGAATTTGTAATTGAAAGATTAGTGTTAATTTTCATAATTAACCATTGAGGCTTATGATATGATATTGTGATATCTTTATTGTTATGATATGTGTTGTGATTCATGTTATAATTCTTATATTGAGTTATCTCTACCTAGTCCCATGCTATAATTATTATATTGAGTGGGTTATTCCTAGTCCCGTGTTGTAATGCTTATATTGAGTGGGATTGGCCTAGTCCCATTGCCTTAATGATTATATTGAGCAGGCTCTTCCCAGTCTCATGTTTCAATGCTTATATTGAGTGGGATCTACTCAGTCCCATGCTGAAATTCTTATATAGTGGGCTCAGCCTGGATTTGTGTTATTTTTTAATGGATATATGGTTATGGTTGATATGGTTGTGTTATATGCTCAGAGACATACCAACATGGTTCCAAAGAAGGTTATTTAGATACATGGTTATGGTTGGCATGGTTTTTCTACATTATCATAGATATTATAGCATGGTGACAAAGTAGGTTGATTTATGTATTGTATTAATTTATTAATTAATACACATGTTTATCACTTTATTTCATACAAATATTATTAGACTGGTTTTTTTAGATATGGTGGTTTCAACCAACTGAGTTTTACTCACACCCTATTTAGGGATTCATTTGGTACCTAAGAAGATTACATGAATGTGGGATTGGAAAAGGGTAAGGACTTTATTGTTGACTATTTGTTTGATAGATAGGTTGGAGCTTGGAGATAAGACTGACATGTGGTTTAGGACTGGGGAATTTTGAGTTTTTATTTTGAGTCTGTTAGTCTTTTATTTGTATTACTTATAGCATAACATTTAGTTTATTTTCAACCTATCATTACATTGTTCATTTATTATTATTTTTTATTATTTCAGTTGGAATTTTTTTATTGGTTTTTATATTTTGTTATATTGCTTATGCTATTTTCATTGCTCTGATATTATTTACTTCCACTATGTTATTTTTTTATACTAGGGGTATAGTCTCCCCACTATATTCACATCACCCTCATTGATATTTGTAAATCTCTAGAATATGATGAGACACACTTGATGTCATGTAACCAACCCAGTTCGACCAAATGAGAGAGTGTCAGATCAGGGGACATTACAAAGTGGTATCAAAGCAACAAGTTTTTCTTTTCTATTACTTTACTATTTGAGGAAATGTTGAAAGGAATCTAAGATGTGTCAGGACTTGGTAATGATCTTGTACATGGGAGTGTCTATCTCATGTATGGTGGAAAATCTGAGTTCTCAGGAATGGAATTATTTATCTTTATGTTTTCTTTTTACAGTTGATGTTATTTCATCCTAATTGATTCACATGTTGTATGATGTTATTTTTTATTGAGATTTTTACTTTTTTCATGTTATGACATGAGATAATTATGCATACATCATGATAGGCACATATGGATATATATTGACATTCATTTTTTATGATAGTGACATATCTATTACATGTTCTATATACTTTTCTATACAAACTATGAAATGATATACCTATTATATTTGATAAATGGAATGAAATGAACTAATATTTTATGCTAAAATACTTGTAATCCTTGATTAGAGATACAAGAAGTAGTGTTTCTCTAATTTTGTCACATATTAAAGTTGACCCTGTTGTTATAGCCAGTGTTCTAAGGAGTGTTTTCTCTTGTATAGAAAATGCTTTATCATCTTTGAGTTGAGTATCAAGAGAGTGTAAATCAACATGCTCCTAACGCAGCTAAGTCCAAACTTCTTATATCTCATGAGGATCATATGGATGTTCAGCTTCATGATAGATTCCTAAGGGTCATGTGATCTATGTAAAGGGAGACTATTCATACCATGTATTCGATATATAAGTTGGTGAGATATTTCCAGCTGCATCATTTGCCTATATTCACTAGGGATGGAGGCCCCTAGGAAACTGATTTCTGGATTGAGTTATTCCATATGATCCTTAAGCATCTTGAGACACCCATAGATAGGAGGGTGAATCTTTTTTTCATATATACTTTATAGAGCATCCAAAAGTTGGTGGGATATTCTAGATTAGGATGAGAATCAAGAGCAGATATCTTAGAAGAACTTCAAGATGAAGTTTTAGAGCCACTTTTATCCTAATACATTGAGGGATGAGAAGTCTTGTGAGTTCAGGCACCTGATGTAGGAGGGCATATTGGTGTTGGACTATGTCGGACATTTCACTAACCTACAGTGCTTTGCTCCATATTTAGTAGCTGGTGTGATCTCTAGGGAAATATGTTTTTAGGATGGGATTCACTATGAGATGAGGTCGTAGGTGAATTTATTTCACTTGATTAGCTTTTCATATGTGATAAATTAGTAACTCGTCATGGAAGGAAATCTGAGAGAGGACTCAAGCATTAGCTAAGATATTTTAGTATAGAAAACTATGATCTCTTCTTCTAGTGGAAAGAAGCATCATTATGATAGATTTTTTCAAGACAACAGTAGGAAGAGAAGTCAGGGAAGTGGGTAGCTATCTCAGGATTGTGTTCCTTTGTAGTGCTTTCAATGTGGCAAGTTGGGTCACAAGTGGACTTTGTGTTCATACCCTGCTTTAGAGTTTCATGCTTGCAGCAGGATAGGACACCTGTAGAGATTTTTTAGGGGCATTCATTAGCAAAGCAATGGAAGAGGATCAAGAAAGGTACTTGAGTCTAGGAAGGACTCAGCTACTCCTCAACAGATAGGTATCTAGAGTTCCATTGGATGTTTAGGGTGAGATAGGGGAATTGGATCCCTAATGTAGGAATGGTGGAATCAAGTAGAGGGAAAATTATAGGGGAGATATACTAGAGCCCGGGGAAGAGGGGATATTCAGCTGCATATTGTGCAGTCTACTACGACTAGTGTGGATGTGGGGCCATCTACTATTAGAGGTACAATTCTTGTATTGTATACCTTTACTTGTTTTTTTTATATAGGATCATCACATTCCTTTTTATATTCTTTTTTTAATGGTTTTGGATTTAATATAAAAATTTTGGATGGTTTTTTGACCATATACATGCTATTGGTAGTGCGATAAGAGAATATCAAACATAATAAGGTGTGTTCTCAAGAGATTTGTGGTTACCATTTATTTTAGGAACCATTTGTGTTGGAAATAAAAAGTTTTATTTGATTCTTAATATAAATTGACTAGTTCTATACCAGACTCGTATCGAATTTTATAAGAGGAGAGTTAAATTTCTTTCTCTAGAAGGAGGTATTTATTCTCACCAGGGTGAGTGGGATCTTTAGGCTAGTCATACTGGGAAAATTTAGTGTAGATTGGATTCTATCATGGACCATATATCTAGTATTTATCTCTATGATTGTGGGGTACAGCTAGATTCTTTCCATTTAGTGGTATATCATTTTTAGGATGCTTTCCTAATGAGTTCTATAGCTCACCATCTAAGCAAGAGATCGATTTCACAATCAATTTGGTGCCGGGAGTAGAACCAGTTTCTATTATTCTATATAGAATGGAATTGGTAGATCTTAAAGAGTTGAAATTTTAGTTGGAATATCTATAATCTAAAAGTTTCATATGACCTAGTATGCCTCCATGGGTTATCTAGTTATTTTTTCTAATAAGTATGATGGGACTTTGTGCTTATATGTGGATTATTGAAGGTTAAACCAAATGATGGTTAAGAACTGGTGTCCCCTTCCAAGCATTGATGATCTATTTGATCAGTTGAGTGGGGATAAAATCTTCTCCAATATCGATTTGAGATTAGGATACCATCAATTTGGGTTGAGACCACTAAACATATGTTAGACTGCTTTTAGGAGCAAGTTTGGCTTGTATGATTTTATAGTGATGTCATTTGGTTTGATGAACACATTGGTGATATTCTTGGCCTTAATGAATCAGATCTTTCATCCTTTTTTAGATTAGTTTTTTGTGGTTTTCATCAATGAAATATTATTTTACTCTCATTCAGTAGAAGATTATTCAAAACATCTTGACATCATCATGAATAGATTGAGTGATCATTAACTTTACACCAAGCTATCTAAATGCAATTTCTGGATTGATAAATTTCACTTATTAGGTCATTTCATCTTAGAGGAAGGAGTTTCAGTAGACCTAGAGAAATTTTAAGTCATGGTATCTTGTTAGAATCCCAATAATTTCTCCTATATTCAAAGTTTTATTGGTCTAGCATGTTATTATCGATGCTTTATCCAGTAATTATCTCACCTAGCAGCACCGATGTCAGGTCTAACCAAGAAAGGTGTGAAGTTTGTTTGGTCGAATGCTTATGAGAGAGATTTTCATGAGATAAAAGTTAAGCTTACCACACCACCTATAGTTTCTTTACCTGTTCCAATTAAAGTATATACTATGTATTGTGATGCATCTAGAGTTGGATTCAGAGAAATTATGATGTAAGAGGATTGAGTGGTTGCTTATGGATTAAGACAGATGAGACCGCATGAGAGGAATTATTGTACTCATGATCTGGAGTTACATGTGGTGGTATATTCCCTAAAGTGTGGGTCACATTATCTTATGCTTGATAGGTTTGCAATGTACACAGACCACAAGAGCCTCAGGTACATATTTTTTCAGTGGGACCTAAACCTTCATCAAAGAAGTTGGGTCCAATATCTTTAGTATTTTGAATTTGATTTGGATTATACACCAAGAAAGGGCAACATAATTTTTTATTCTTTAAACTAAAAGATATAGACAGAGGTAGTACAAGAGTATTGCGATGAGTGGTGGATGATGCAACTCTTTGCAGACATGCATCTATATGTTCAAGTGTCTCAGGGATGAGTGGATCTGACTTTTACATATGTTATAATTGTGCTTTTGGACCAGATCAAGATAGAGAATTTATTTGATTTGGAGGACTTAGTTATGAGAGACAGCTTATATGGTGGGAAGACACCATCAAGATTTTCTATTGGTAGTGACAATTCTCTTATTTTCAATGGCTGAGTGTGGGTTCCTACGGGTTTATATGAGAAGATTATGAGAGAGTTTCATGCTTCTAGATGGGCAGTACATCCTGGTTTGACAAATATGTATCATGATCTCTATAGATAGTACTGGTGGTCAAGAATAAAGAAGGATGTATTAGTATTTGTGGTGAGATGTTACACCTATCAACAGGTGAAATTCGAGCATCATAGGTCAGCTAAGCTATTGTAGCCTCTTCTCATTCCTAAATGAAAATGAGATGATGTCACTATGAATTTTGTGATGGTATTACCTCTTAAAACTTGTAAGAATGATATAGTATGGGTGATCATGGATCAAATAAAAAATTTATCTCACTTATTTCCTATTAAGGAGACCTTCATAGTTGATGATCTATGTAGTCTCTATATGTGCGAGGTATTTCAGTTGCACGATGTTTCAAGGAGTATCATTTCTAAGAGAGATTCTAATTTCACATCACGGTTCTTTTAGGTACTTTAGAAGGCTCTGGGATCATGGGATATTATGAGTACGGCCTATCATCCTTAAGCTGATGGCTAATATGAGAGGACTATTTAGGATCTAGATGATATGTTACAATTCTATGTGTTGTATTTTTGTGGTTTATGAGAGCATCATATGAAACTCATGGAGTTTTCAAATAATAACACCTTTTAGGAATCAATCTAGATGGTACCTTTTGATTATTTCATGGAATGCCATATCTTTCGCCTCTTTGTTGGTTGAAGGTAGGTGAGTTAGTGATTTTTGGACCTAGTATCATATAGGATATGTCTAAGAAGGCTTAGTTTATTAGTAGGTAGTTGTTGAGTGCATAGAGTAGGAATAAATAATACTCTAACCATCATATAAAACCTATGTATTTCGGGTTTGATCATCATGTTTTTCTTCAGGTGACACCTAGGTTGGGGAAATTTTGTATCGTGAAATATGGAAAGCTAGTTCCCAGTTTTATTCGGCCATTTGAGACAGTGGATAGGGTTAGTCCAATGGTTTACTGATTATACCTTACATAGTGTTATAGTGTCATGAACGATGTGTTTCATGTGTCATAACCTCAGAGATATTATCCCGACCCTTCTTGTGTGGTAGACATCGAGGACGTCAATATTTTTGTGGATTCATCCTTTGAGAGAAATCTGATAGGGATTGTGGACCATCATGATAAGTATATCTAGGGTGGTATTATACATGTGGTTCAAGTGTAGTGGTATCATAGGCATATTCGGGGTGAGACTTGGGAGAGGGAGTTTGATATGGGAGCACAGTGGCCAGACTTGTTTGTCGAGACCCCACAGTGGTGCTTGTAGAAGCTCAAGGACAAGTTTTTATGTGGTGGGGAGGTTGTAAGATCCCATATTTTTCTTGGAATTTCCTTCTTTTAGTTTTTCATTGGAAATTTATGGTCAATTATTATTTGAAATAGAGAGGATTTGTTGGGTAAAATGACATAAAGTTAAAGGATTGATGTTTATTTGAATTAACAGAGTCTGGGTATAAATGTGTTATATGGGATTATGAGGGCCTTCCATGGTTTGGAAGACTTTGGAGGTGGTTAATGTCCTTTTATAGAAACTGGGTTAAAACTATCACTAAGGAATTTACACACTGTATACATGTTACACAATGTGTACATGTTACACAATGTGTACATGTTACACAACGTATACATGTTACACAATTTGTAACTACTACCTGACACATGTCGTTAAATGGTTAATGACGTGTATAGGTTACATGTCGTGAACCTGATTCGTGTCATGTAAATATTGATTGAGATAAATATTATCCCAAGGGGATGGGTTTTTTCATAACTCAAAAATGAGAAAATACACAATGTGAAAGGATTACATGCCATGTATTCCTTAGACCTAGCAATTTTAAGTGGGCAACGTATTTGATATTTTTTATTACATTGAGTGAAACCTTCTCCTCTTGGCCCTAGGGTAAACCCCATGTGATTTTGTAGCCCTTCTAACCTTTCTAGACATTCTAATCACAAATCTGATCCTTATTGAGTGTTTCTACTTAGGTTTCCCTTCTCTCCCATTATTCCTTGTTCTTTGAGGAGCAATATTTTGACTGTGGGTTTGTTTTGGGGTTTTAATCTTGACCTGGGTTGATCTAGGTTCTTCTTGTGATATCCATCACCTTAATTTAAGTTGGGGTTACCCATTGTTGGTGTTTCTTAATTTTCATATTAAATTTAAGGGGTATAAAACCTAACCCTATTGTCTATTTAATTTCTAAGTATGTGCAATATTACGATTGTGCCAACATATCATTCACTTTAATCAATTAAATGATGAATGGGATAATTCCTTGGACTTTATTGGGTTAAATTTTTAATGACATGGATTATGGATACCCATTGGATGAGTGGAACCTTGATTATTAATGAATTGGATAATGTATTAGAGTGTGTTTAGTATGACATGAGATTCAAGTGATTTCTTGATATATATTCACCTTTAAAATGGATTTGTTTACTAAAATAGTTGGCATGTCAATGGTTTAAGACCAAATTGGTAAATGAAATATGTAATTGAAATATTAAGGGTAATTTTCATAATTAACCATTGAGACTTATGATGTGATATTGTGATATCTTTGTTTCTATGATATGTATTTTGACTCATGATGTAATACTTATATTGAGAAAGCTCTACCTAATGCCATGTTGTAATGAATATATTGAGAGGGATTTTACCAGAACCATGTTTTAATACTTATATTGAGTGGGCCTAGACTAGTACTATTTCTATAATGATTATATTGAGCGAGTTCTTCCTATTCCCATGTTGTAGTGCTTATATTGAGTGGGTTTTTCCAAGTCTCATTCCGAAATGTTTATATAGCAGGATTAGCCTAGATATGTGTGATTTTTTCATAAATATATGGTTATGGTTGGCATGGTTGTGTTACATGCTCAGAGATATATCAGTATAGTGAGGAAGTGGGTTATTTAGATATATGGTTATGGTTGGAATGGTTGTGATACATGCTCAGAGATATTTTGGTATGGTGCCGAAGTAGGTTTATTTATGTATTGTATTAATTGATTAATTAAGACACTTGTTTATCAGTTTATTGCATGAAATTATTACCATACTGGGTTTTTTTAGACATGTTGGTGGTGACTAATTGAGTTTTAGTCACGCTCTATTTAGGCCACCATTTGGTACCCAAGTAGATTACATGGATGTGGGATTGAACAAGGGCAATATACCTTGTTTTTGATTGTTTACTTGCTGTATGGGATAGATTTTGGAGATGGAGCCAACATGGGGTTCAAGAATGGAAAATTTTGAGTCTTTATTTTAGTTTTTTATTATTTTATTTGTATTTCTTATAGAATTAAATTTAATTACTTTTTATCCTATCATTGCATTTTTCATTTATTATTCATTTGGATTATTTTAGTTGGCATTTATTGATTGGTTTTTCTGTTGTGTTGTGTTTTTTCCTCTATTTTCATTACTCTGATATTATTTACTTTAATTGTATTGTTTCTTTATATGAGGGGTTATAGTCTCCCTGATATATTCACCTCACCCCTACTGTTATTCAGTAGCCTCTAGCATACCGGGAGGTGTGCTTGAGGTCATGTAACCAACCTAGTTCAGCCATGTGACAGAGTGCCATATCGGGGGACATTACAATATCATTCCCTTAATGGGTGAAAGGGTAAGGAAGTATATGATATATTAATTTTAAAGAATTTATATCATGTTGTATATATCATTTATTTTCATTAAATTTATCCTTATTATCTTCCATGTAAATCATAAGTGAAAAATGAATCACATCGCTTTGTGGGGCGATAGTCTGTCGTACACACGAGCGACATTATCATATTTCAAACGGAATGGAAAGTAAGAATTTATATGTGAAATTATAATTCCAGAATTATAACTATATAATTAATATTATATATATTAAACCCATCATTATATTTGACCATGATAGGTGTTGATGGAAAATGAGTTACATCAGTTCACGAGGCGGTAGTCCATCATACACATGATCGATGATTTCATTTCCCATTTGATGAAAGAGGAGATGGATATAGGTTATTACATTAACATAATATCATATCAGTATATTTTATATACTAGTATTATTATACTAGCATGATTTAATAGTATTTTTAGGAGGTTTGAGAAGAAATAAAATAAAAAGGATCGTTTAAGAACGTTACCTCTTCTTCGGATGACCTCTTTAGGTTTGCACCAAAATCCTTTCTAGGATGGATTTATAATCAAAAAAAGGTATCTAGGGTGTTGGTAGGGGATTAAGGAAGTGATATGATCTATGATTTTCTGATTCAAATGGATTTGGAAGTGTGAAAAGGGTGTGATAGTGGGTGGTCTTTTATAAGTGGGGGAGAGGACACACATTATATATTTAAAAATAATCAATTACACCCACATTTTTATCATGTAACAAGACTCCAAAATGGGTCATTATAGACCCTTTGAGGTGAAAAATTCAAAATATGGTCATAAAATGGGTTTTGGACATGTTTTTAGGCCATTTTAATTCTTAACTTTTTAGTTTAACCTCTCAGTAAATCAGTTTTTACCTTAACTACGGTAATTAATTTTTACTGCTTTTACTATTCATAATGGTAAAAAATTAATTTGAACTTATTATATAATATAAATTATGATGATTAAAAATATAGAATCTATTTTTCCAAATTCAATTCATGAAAGTGGAAGAATATAATTTAAAATCATACCCACAAACGCGATAAAAAAATGGGTTTCCAAAGAGAAAATTCCCAGAAGTATAGAAGGTTTTAATATCAAAATTCAATATGAAATTGATTCCACTAACCTAAATTTTATTTATTATAATATAATTGAACTAATTTTACTTTAAAAAATTAAAATATATTTTAACTTTGTAAATAATTTAAATGAAATGATGGTTTTCAATAAAAATCAGTATTTTTTACTATTCATTGAAAAATGAAACATTTCATAAAAATCCAAAAAAATAACCCTAAGATAATTTTTTATAATGATTTAAAAAATGGATTTCATTTTATCAAATAAATTTTCTAGAATATTCCAAAATTAATTTTATCATAAGTTTTCAAGAAGCGACAAAACCCTTTTCTTTGAAAAAAACATTGTTTTTCAGAAGAAAAAAAATATATTTTACTTTAAAATAAGTCTTATTTTTATTTATAATCAATAAATATAAAATGAACATGTGTAAAATATATATTTTTCATAATTTATTTAATCCTATTAAAACCTATTAATTTAACATCTAGGTTATAATAGTCATGTTTAAATAATATTTTAAGAGAGTATCAGGTTTCATTTAAACCCGGTATTGTGTGCATCACAAGCTATAAAAGAGATTGAATTTATTTAAAAGTAAATCAATCATAAAGTATTGATGTGTTTCATTCTTTCCTCATAAAAAAATTCATCCTAAAAATTTCATGGATATTACCTTCTAAATATATGGGGGTAGTTCTTCTTTATAACATCCTTTGGTTACCATGTTTATTCCTCCATTTTGTGATTTCTTCAAATTACCTTTACCAGTCGAGTAATCTAATTACTCAATACTTCCTCTCTAGTATAAAGAATTTGGATAGTTTATTCATAATAATATATATCAAATTTCAATTCTATTTCATTATAGGTGATCACATGTGTTGGTTTTAGTATGTACTTATTTAATAATGATATATGGAACACATCATGTACTTTTGAGAGACTTGGTGGAATTTTCAAATAGTAAACAACTCCAATAATTTCAAGGATTTCAAAGGGTCTGATATACCTAGGGCTTATTTTCCCTTTCTTACTGAACCTTATGATACCCTTACATAAATATGCTCTCAAGAAAACATGATCTCCCACTTGGAATTCTAAATCTTTCCTTCGATTATCAAAATAACTATTTTGCCTACTTTGAGTTTCTTTAATATGAGCCTGAATAGTCTTTACCTTTGTTATTGAATATTCAAAAATTTATGGTTCTATATGTTTCCTTTCACCAACTTCATCCCAATAATTTTTAGTATGACTTATCTTTCCATTTAATTCTTCATACAGTGCCATTTGAATACTTGAATAGAAACTATTGTTATAGAAAAACTCTAACAAAGGTAAATACTGACCCAACATGCCTTTAAAGTCAAGTGAGCATGACCTCAAAATTTTCTCCATTATTTGAATATTCCTTATAAATTTTCCATCAGTTTTAGGATGTTATTTAGTACTCAAATTAATCTCATTATCAATAGACTTTAGAAGACTCTTCTATAATTTCAATGTAAAATGGGGATCATGATCAGACACGGTCAAGAGAGGTACACCATGAAGTCTTAAAATTGTATTAATATAGAGACTTATGAGGTGATCAAGAGATAAATCTTCTCTTATGGAGGGGAAATGCGGAAATTTGTTTAGGTGGTCAATAATAACCCATATTTCATCATTATTTATAGAATTATTTGGTTGTCCTATGAAAAAATCCATATTAATGTCATCCCATTTCAACATATAAATATGAGGCAGTTTCATGAATCCAGTGGGATAGTTTATCTCATCCTTGACCTATTGAAAAACTAATCATCTTGGTATATAGTCTCAATTTCTTGATTTATTTTATCCCATCAAAAATTCTCCCTAAAACATCTTGGTGCTACCATGGTGTATAGAGAAATTCAAGCTATGAGTGTCATGAAATAATTCTATTTTTATCTCAAGTACAGATGGAACACATAATATTTTTCCAAATTTCAGAACACCATCTTCACAATTGAAGTCTACTAATTTCCCATCATTAAAAGATTTGATTTTATTTTGAAAGTTCTCATCATAAAATTGATAAATTTTTAAATTTTCTAATAAATATGGTTTCATAATCATTTGAAAAATGAGTGATGTGTCTTCTTATTTAATAATTCCCATATTTATATTTAATATATCCATGAATATAGGATCCCTCTCAATCCTCATTTGGGTCATAACCTTATGATATTTCCTACTCAATTCATATTCTACCTTATTTAATTTTCCTAGGTGGTAGTGTATTAAGAAATCATAATCCTTGAGTAGCTCGAGCCATTACCTTTGTCTCATATTGATCTCTTTTTGTGAAAAGATTTATTTTAAGATTTTATGATATATGTATATGTCCTATCTTTCACCATGGATATAATGTCTTTATATCTTCAAAGAAAATATTATAGTTGTCAAATCAATGTCATGGGTTGGATAGTTATGTTCATGAGTCTTCAATTGCCTTGATTCACATGTAATAAGTTTATCATTTTTCATTAGGTTGCAATCAAGTCATTTCTTCAATGAATCACTATATATCACAAACCCATTATTTCTAGATGGTAGATTCGAAATCAAATCATCTATCAATATCCTATTAATTTCATCAAAACATTCTTCAAATTTATTTTTCCAAATAAACTTAACCCATTTTATTTGTAATCTTGGTTAATAGGTTAGCCAATCGGGCAAAATTCTGAATGAATATCTAATAGTAATATACCAAACCAATGAAACTACATACCTCTGTTATGTTCCTTGGTATAGGTCATTCTCTAAGTACCTTTTTCTTTGTAGGATCAACTAATATTCTATCGTTTGAGACAATATGTCCAAGAAAAGAAACTTCTTTAAGCTATAAATCACACTTACTAAATTTCTCATATAAAACCTTCCTTTTAAGAGTCTCAAGAATGATAAAAAAGTTATTCTCATGATCCTAATAGCTTTTATAATACACCAAGATATCATCAATGAATAGAAAAACCAAATAATCAAAATATTCCTTGAATACTCTATTCATTAGATCCATAAAAACAAAGGCTTAATTAGTCAATCCAAATGGCATTACTATAAACTCATAATGTCCATACCCCATTCAAAAATTTATCTTTAGAATTTATTCCCTCTTTTCTAGCAATTGGTGATACCCAAAATAAAGGTAAATCTTTGAAAAATATTTTGATATGTGAATTTGATCGAATAAGTCACTAATGTGAGGTAATGGATACTTTTTATTTATCTTAATAGAATTGATTTCCCAATAATCAATGCACAGCCTCCTGGATCCATATTTTATTTTAATAAAGAGAATAATTGATCTACATGGTGAAACACTAGGTAAAATAAATAAATTATCACATAACTACTCTAGTTGTTTATCCGGCTAGACTAATTCTATAGTGCTCATTCTATAGGGATACTTTGATATTATTCTTATGTCAGAGATTAAATCAATGGGAAACTCAAATTTATGCTCTGGTGGACATCTAGGTAATTCCTTAGGAAATACATCAATGCATTCTTGTATGATAGGTGCATCCTCAATTTTATTATTACCTTATCTATACCTAGATTGTGTCTAGTATTATTCCCCAATAATCTCATTCAGTAGAGCTACTGGGGTAGATTTATACATATCTTGGATGATTATATCTCTTCTGTAAAGATAATTAATTCTATATCTTCATCATAAATCATAATTTCCTTTTTATTGCAATAAATTTTTTCAAAAAATTTTGAAAGCTAGTCTATAATAAGGATTATAACAAATCCAACTATAGGTATGATAATAAGGTCAGAAAATAAATCATTTTTATGTGTTATGATGGGGACTACTTAACACATCCTTATTTTATTGAGACTTACACTGGGAGTTTTGACTAACAACTCCATTATTAAAGTGCTTGAGAAATATCTAATTTTCTTAGAAAACATGGAATATATAAAAGAGTGTGAGGATCCAAAATCAAATAAATAATTAGCTAAATTTTAAGCAATGATTAAAGAAACTACCACAACATCATTAGGTACTTCCACCTCATCTATAGTGATAGTATAATCTTAGCCTTCCCCCCTTGGACTCTTTTTTGGAAGATTATATTGATGCTTGGGGAATTTGTTTACATAGTGCCCCATCTCCCTATAGTTGAAACACTAAATATAAGTGTTTTATTTCTTCCATTTTCATTTTTTAGCTAGATAACCCTTATATCCACACTTATAATAAACTCCCAAGCCCTTAAATCATTTACCAAGATTATTCTTTCCACAATTCTCATGAGTTCAAAATTTATTCATTCTCTTATTCTTCTTATTTTATGCATTCACTTTTTCTTAGTGATAATTTGGCCTATTATTATCTTGATTTCCATTGAACATGTAGGATCTAGAGAATTCCTTCTCTATTTTGATGGCACATAAAACTATTTCATCATATGATAAAAATGTTTGAGAGACCAGAACCCTTTAGATGCTTGGATTAATCACTTTAAATAAGTGGTTAATATTTCATTTTGTGTTGTTTATGTAATTTATATCATACCTGGATAATATAATAACACAGAATTTTCATACATGAATATTACATCCTTTTTTCGAAACATTTCATACATTACACAAACACACGCCCAAAGACTATATTAGTTTAGTGCCTTTGGAAACTTGGAACACAATATTCTTATTTGATAAAATATATTCAACATATCCCATAAAGATCTTCCCATTTAGTACTCCTACTTAAAACTTTTCTTTATAACCTAAAGAAAGGAAACATAAGAAAGGGTGAACTCAGATGCTTAGTAAGGGTAAATATAGAAGATACGTAAGCATAATATGAGCATAAGGGTATGATAATATGAACATAACATTTAAATATCATACCCTGTATATCAAAGATCATATACATGAGTCATGGAATAATGATTGGTAGTTTATAATACATGAATCATAAGGTAATCAAAGAACATATTGATATAATCCATGAAATTGTGGCATAAATATAAACCTATAATATCATTCCATATAAGTCAAGAAGCATTACTAAAACTTATCAGGGCACTTCATGGGGACTAAACCTACTGGGTAGGACATACCACCATCCCCAGCCATAGTCCTTTCCTTGTAAGGGATCGGGTTTCCCTATCTTCCTATAGTAGATCAGGTTTCTCCATCTTCCAATAGTGGATTATATTTCTCCATCTTCCCATAGTGGACCAAGATCATTGACTTGATTCCCATAATTATCTCATGTAACATAAATATTTACCCAATTAATTGGAGGTAGATATAGGTCCCACCCATCACAGAATTAAAATCATACATATGTGTGCCACACGAACAAAAATAAATCATTATATCAGAACCCATGGAATGAAATGGGTTTCATAAATATCATTTCATCATAAACATAAACCATTCTTATAAAGAATAAGAATGGTAGCATTGAATCATATCCCCATTAAAACATAATTAATATAAAATAATGTTATCTTAAATAGAAAATAATTTTGATAGATCACTTGAAAACAATTCTTAAGGAAAATATCCTTTTTTCTTTGAAAATTTTTTCTTTTCTTAAAATGACATGCAATTTTAAAAGTGAACATTTTCTTTGAAAATAATCCTTGAACCTTGTAAATTAAACTTCAAATAATTAAGTTGTCATTAAGATGGAAAATTATGTTCATTACGTATAAGTCAAAAATAACATTCCTTTATTACTTTTTCCAGAAAATCTAAAAAAGTACCTTATTTGGAAAAGACAAAAAGATTTCCTTCAAACTATGTAGTAATAAGTAAAAATAGGTAAAAATGACTTTAAACATCCATAAGAAAATAGTAAAAAAATTGAAAAAAAATTATAAAACATGGACATGGAAGATAAATATTTCCCAATTTAGGCTTAAAATGAAAAAATCTCAAATATTGATGATATTGTGAAATAAATACTCATTTCTTTATAATCAGTAGAATCGTATTCCCCGTGAAATAAAGAAAATTATATGGATATGAAAATACCATAATCTTATAGACAAGACACATAAAATAAATTCATGGGTAGTGTATACACCATGTAGAAGAAACAAGTAGTGTATAAGGCATGTGTCCCAAAAAAATAAAAGTGAGACATAAATCCCTTATTACTTGCATAATTTTAGATTCATGAATTCCATAAAAGAATAACATCAATTTGAGATTTTAATATCATTAAATAAATAAAATTAATGATATAACATGTCATAGGTTATTACATAAACCACACAAAATAAGTGAGTGGTTAATATGGGATTTATCTCACGGAAATAAAAAGTGAGATGAAATTATTTTACCTTAAGTATTTATTTCCTTCACATGTGTACGTACGCATGAATGTTGTTTCCAATTTCTTATCGGGTTAAAAGAAATTAAATTGTATGATATATTATCATTATAGAATATTTTTATGTCATATAAAACATATATATTTATAAAAAGTGATCATTATTACCATCCATAAAATATAGGTGAATAAAGAATCACATCACGAATTGGATATGGTAAGCCATACGTACGCACGAGCGACATTATCATTTTCCCAAAATATTAGATAGTAAAAAGGTAGATATTATATTATAATTACCTAAGCATAATTATATCATAAATATCATATATATCATATAAAAATAGATTTTACATCATAATTAAAAACTATAAGAGGTGGTAAAGGAAAAATAAACAACATCATTTCGTGAGGTGATAGTTTACCGTACACAAGAATGGAAAGTTTGTTACCCATTAGATGGAAGTGTGTTTGAGTGTAGGTATAAACCTTAATATAAAAAAATCCTAGTATATTTATTATACTAAGTTTATTATATAAACATGAAATAAAAATAATTGAATGAGTTCAAGGAAGAAATAAAATAAAAATGTCTATTGATGAACATTACCTCTTCTTTGGGTGTCTCCTTTTGATTTGCATAAAACTACTCCTTTGGTTAGATTTATGACCAAAGTAAGAATTATATAATTAAGGGGGAAAATTTGGGAGGATACTTGGTCAGATTTTTTCTGAGACAAAGGGCTTTATAAGTGTGAATAAATGAGAAGGGTAAGTTCCCTTTTATAAGAGAGGGGAGTGAACTCTTGGAATCTCCTAAAATATTAAATTAATATAAATTAATTTTTAATTATAAATGGATTCAAAGTGATTTATGTTGAAGATAAGATGAGTATAGATAAAAATAATATCAAAAAATAATTTTTATACATTTTTATGTCATATTAATACCCTTATCTTTTGGATTTAACCCTTAATTAATCCCTTTAACTCTTACTATGACAACGTGTGTTTTTACTACTTATGGGTTAGTATAGTTACTATAAGATGCCAAAAAATCCATAAATGATTCATTTATGAAATTTTAGTACTTATAATAACTAGTTATATGAATATTATATTTTTATAAATTTTATATCTTTTAATAAAATATTATTTATTTTAAAATATCAATAATGTCAATTTTGACACTATTCATTACTTGACTTTTTAAAAATATCATAAGAATTTGATATCTTAGAACCAACTTATTTACCTTATCCCTAACATATAAAAGTCATCTATAAAATGTTTGTATGATATAAATTATATCAAATTATATTTATTTTAATTTTTTTAATATCATTTATTTGATTCCATTAATTAAACAATTCTTGTATCATCATTATGTCACAATTTAAGGTAACTATATTATCACTAAAAATTATAAATAAATTACCATGATGTAGAAAAAAAAATTAGATTTTAAATTACTATATATATATGAATTTATCTTTTTTATAAACCTATATTAAAAATGATATAGTTATTCCAAATATGAGCATGGCATCTTTAACTTTTTTTTAAATAAAATATAATAAATGTATTACTCTCATCCAAGTGAACTAAAAAGGTAATAATATCATCCAAATTATTATTTTTGTCAAAACCCACTCATCCAATAAAATTAGGACAAGTGTTAGGGTAATTTTATAATATTTACAATATTAATTTTTACCCAAATTACCCAATTTACCCTTAACCGTGGTAAATAAAAAAATTACTAAAGTTACAATTAATAATATAAAAAAAATAATTCAATCCTATTAGAATATAAATATCACACTTATTACAAATTTTTATCCCATTTTTATAAATTCAATTCATAGAAGCGGCAAAATTAAGTTTAACATTAATCCCACAGACGTGGTGAGAAAGCGGGTTTTAAAAGTAAAAACATTCAAAAGTTCATAATGTTTTTATATCCAATTTAAATTTTAAATTGATTCTAATGAAATAAATTAGTTTTAATGATAAAAAATTAATCTAATTATACTTTAAAACCAATCAAATATATATTTTAACACTATAAATTATTTCGACAAAAAAGTTGTTTTTAATTAAAAAATGCAATATTTTTTTACTATTAATCAAAAACCAAATCTTATCAGAAAAATAATAAAAAGTTTATTTTTTCATATAAAAATTCTAAAAGTATCAAAAATTATATTTAAAATGGTTTTTTCTTTAAAAGTTTGTAAAATTACCCTTTTGCAAAATATAGGGTTTTATGTGTAAAATAGGGTTTGTTCTTATCTTATGCTTATAAAATCTATTGGATGAATATCAAAACTATTTGATTGAATATATAAAATATATATTTAATTAATATAATTAAATTATTATAATTAATTTAATTTATTAAGACAAAATTATTTTGGGAGAATAAAAATAAAAAACTTTCCTTTATATTTCATTGGTATATATTTTCATTTCTAATTAATTGGTAGTCAATGACTTCATCTTATAAAACATATATTTTCACAATTTAGTTAATAATATTTATAATTACTCATTTACTAGCTAGGTTATATCTCATAATAATATTTTAATAATATACTATTATTCGGTAAAACTCGGTCTTGTGTATAATATAAGCTATTGGAAGAACTCGATATTGTGTGTAATACAAGCCAAGAATAGTGTTGTTTATACGACAAGATAATATAAGTGTTGCATATAGTACAATCTTGACTTGGTGTTTCATATAATGAAATCCAAACAAAATCTATATTTAGTATTGTGTGAAATGAAAAATATTGAAAATATTAAATTAATTTGAACAAAAATATTTCACAAAATCTTAGGGAGTTACATTATACCCCCATTAAAATGAATTTCACTCTCGAAATTTTTCTAAGTTATCAAAGTTTTAATACTTAAAAGTTCCTTTCATAGAAATCCACATCATAAAAATGAATTATAAAACTTCCTTTTAAAAATGGAAAGTTAAAAATCTTAGTGGTTACCCAGAGTAACTCATAACTGGGTTTCCACATAGGATAACATAGGTGGAAAGTGAAAATATGGACATGGAAGAGAAATATAAATATCAAGTTATGATGGAGACTGATAGAGAACATGGTTAGAAGAAAGTTAACAATCACAAAGGTATAAATCTATGATGATCTAAGGGACATTTGATTCATCAAAAAATAAGATACTAAGATAACATTTTTGGTTTCAAAATAATTTCTCTAGAGTTGAATAATTTTCATGATAATATATACTTATTTGATTTCAATACAATCTTACCCTTTGTTATGCCTTGATCATTTTACACTTCATCATTTTTTCAAGGAATGAAGGTGAATCTTTCATTCCTAAAGTACTAACTGATCATGATATTTATAAATAGAATGGTAGGTTATTTTATCTATCTTTATCACAACAAAAATGTTACCACAAGTTATCCAATATTCATAAATCCTCATATGGTGAAATATTACTTTAATCCCATAGACTTCATCTGATGTTTAACTTAATACATTTCATAAATGGTTAACCTCATAACTCTTCTAGAATATAAAAATATAATACATTATAAAAAAGGTCAAAAAATCAGTTTAACATTGATCCCCCATATATAATAAAGTATCTCTTGGTTTTAATATTCCAAACATGTGAATACCCTCATTGTATATTCTTTTGAAACATGGTAACAAAAAAAATTACCATAAATTCTTTTCAAAAAGATGAATGCTTCCTTATTCCAAAGATTTCTTGATATATTCCTTAAATCCAAGAATTTTTAAACTTAATCCATGATGACATAGACTAATTTTTCAAAAAATTCTTAATTGGTTCCAAGGTAATTTATACTATCCAATTTACTTTATCCAAATCAATCATCTCTTTATCCAAGATAAACACGGTTTTATAAACATCTTGATAACATTAAGGGTTACCTTCCCTTAATCAAAATATCATTTTTATAATCCCTTATCACCATTCAACATATTCTTTTCAATTGTTGATGAAAAACTTATACTATAAATACTTATAAATTTCATGATTTGTATAACATAATTTTTTAATTCAAAAATATATACACTTCAATCATCTAACTTTATTCTTAAACCATTAATTAGGATTCATCATATTATTACTTAATAAATATTTACTAAAATATGAAATATGAATCATTTATTTTGGTTCCTCAACTTCAATTTAATCATGATTTTTACATTTAATGTAAACAATATTGGAATGACATCCCATACCTTTCACATGTCATCTATTTATCTTCAGTAGTTTAGCTAATACTCATGGACCTTATTGATTATATTCATGATATTTCCACTTAGAAAATATATTTTCATCATACCCATACATCTGAAACATTTAATGTTAACTCAGTTCTTTATGGTTCCCGCTATTGACTAAAATCCAAAAACATTGAGTAAGAAACAATTATCATAGTGAGGAACCACATAATAATGAAAAATCACATATATGATGTCTAAATTATGACACATTACTTAATCTATGACACTTTATGTTTATCCTATATTATTCATATCCAACTTCCATTTAAATCATTCATGATGGATTGTAAAGAGTTTGTGTATTTTCCAAAGTATGTCCCCCTAGAGTGTCCAACTAGGAGTGTTGCAAGTCCCGTTGTCATGTACTAGGTTATGTTGGAGTCAAACCTGACAAAAAAATTTAGAGTTATTACCCAAAGGTACATATGTTATAGAGCCACATCCACTTGTAGTATCCAAACAAGGATGTAATTCTAGTAAACCACTCACTCTATCCTTTACCAAAATTCCTGGACATTTTTCTAAAAAAAACTCATCCTTACTTATTATTAGATACATCCCTATAAAAATACTTATAAATAACCCTAGAGATCACACTAAATTTTTCTCATCTGAGTTTACAAAGTTTGAATAAACCTTTTCTCTGATACCAACTATAACGGGCCAGACTTTTCATACATGGATATTACATCCTTTTTTAGGAACATTTCATACATTACATAAACACATGCCCAAAGACCATATTAGTTTAGTTCTTTTTGAAACATGGAACACGTTCTTTTAATTTGGTGAAATATCTTCAATATATCCTATAAATATATTTCACTTTAGTAATCCTACTTAAAACCTTTCTTTATAACCTGATGAAAGGAAACATAAGAAAGCGTGAGCTCAGATGCTCAGTAAGGGTAAACATGGAAGATATGTAAACATAATATGAGAATAAAGATATGAAAATATGAGAATAAAATTTTAATATCATGTCTTTTATATCAAAGATCATATAAATGAGTCATGGAATAATTATTGGCAGTTCATAAGACATGAATCATAAGGTAATCAAAGGACATATTGATATAAGCCATGAAATTGTGGCATACACATAAACTTGTAATGTCATTTTCTATAAGTAAAGAATCATTGCTAGAACTTATTATGGAACTTAATAGGGACTACACCTACTGGGAGGTAAACACCATTATCCCCAATCATGGTCCTTTCCTTATAAGAGATCGGGTTTTCCCATCTTCCCATAGTGGATTGAGTTTCCCCATCTTCCCATAGTGGATTAGGTTTCCCCATATTCTCATAGTGGATCAAGCTCATCGACTTTATTCACATCATTATCTCATGAGACATAAATCTTTACTCAATTAATTCTATGGATATATATGTCTCAACCATCATATAATAAAAACTATAAATATTTTTTCCACAAGAACATAAATCATTCATCATATTATAACCCATGGAATGAAATGGGTTTCATAAATATCATTCCATCGTAAACATAAACCATTATTAGAAAGAACAAGAATGATAGCATTGAATCATATACCCATTAAAACATAAGTAACATATAATAATGTTATCTTAGATGTAAAATATTTTTTATATATCACTTGAAAACAATTCTTGAGAAAAATATCCTATTTTCTTTGAAAATGTTATCTTTTGTTAAAATGACATGCAATTTTAAAAGAAAAAAAAATTCTTTGAAAATAACCATTGAATATTGTAAAGTAAACTTCAAATCATTAAGGATTCATGATAGTGAAAATTTTCATTCATACCGCATAAGTTAAAATGAACATTCCTTTCGTACTTTTGCCGAAAAATCCACAAAGTACCTTATTTGGAAAATGACAAAAATATTCATTTCAAACTGTGTAGTAAAAAGTCAAAAAGGGTAAAAATGAATTTAAACAACCATATGAGAATATAAAAAATATTTTTGAAAACATTTTTATAAAACATGGACATAGAAGATAAGTATTCCCCAACATAGACTTAAAACAAAACAATCCCAAATATTGATGATATTGTGATATAAATACTCATTTCTTTATAATCAGTAAAATCATATTCCCTATGAAATAAATAAAATTATATAGATATTATAATATCATAATATTATAGATAAGACTCATAAAATAAATTTATGTGTAGTATACACACCACAAATAAGAAATAAGTAGTGTATAAGGAATTTTTCCCATAGAAATAAACGTGAGATATAAATCCCTTACTACTTGTGTAGCTTTAGATCCATGAATACCATAAAATAATAGCATTAATTAGAGACTTTAATGTAATTAAATAAATTATAGTAATGATAACATTTAATATTTTAGTATATACATCACACAAAATAAGAGAGTGGTGGATATGGCATGTATCTCATAGAAATAAAAAGTGAGACGAAATTCTCTTACCTTAAGTCTTCATTTCCTTCACACATGTTAAAAATTACTGTATAATAAATATAATTTTATTATACATAATAAAATAAACATATTTATATAATTATTACCTTATACTATTTACTTATGACTTTATATTACCTGTTTATTAATAATTCCCATGTTAAAGTAATGTTTCAGGTATAATCACTTTGTTTATCGTACATGTTTTGACTTGTCGTTATTTATCCTATTACATAAATCATGGTATAATTTTTTAAATAATGTAAAAAATGACTTATATATTATATATATTAATTATATAAACATTTATATTAATCTATAAAAGATAGATATATGAAATGGAATACACCGTTCATGGTGATGGTAGGTCGTACGTACGCATGAGCACTGTTTCCATTTTCTTGTCAGGTTAAAAGAAAAGAAATTATATGATATATTATAATTTTAGAGTCATTTTTATTTTATATACAACATATATATTCATAATAATTCATTATTATTACCATCCATAAAATATAGTTGAATAACGAATCACATCGTGGCGTGGAGATGGTAAGGCATACGTACGCATGAACAACATTATCATTTTCCCTAAATATTATATGGTAAAAAGGTAGACATTATATTATCATTATAGAAGTATAATTATATCATAAATATCATATATATCATATAAAAATTTATTTTCCATCATAATTACCAACAATAAGATGTGGTAAAGAAAAAAACATCTTTTCATGAGGTGATAGTTCACCGTACACAATAATAGTAAGTTCGTTACCCATTAGATGGAAGTGTGTGTAAGTGTAGGTCTAATGATTAATATAAAAACATGAAATTATATTGAATATATTATGATATTATATAAACATTAAATAAAAATAATTCAAGGATTTCAAGGAAGAAATAAAATAAAATCGTTCGTTGATGAACGTTACCTCTTCTTTGAGTATCTCCTTTTTATTTGCACAAAATGACTCCTTAGGTTGCATTTTTGAACAAAGTAACACTTCTGGAATTAATTAAAAAATTTGGAGGATACTTGGGTATATTTTTTCCAAGAAAAAGGGCTTTATAGGTGTGAATGAAAGAGAAGGATAGGTGCCCTTTTATAAGAGATGGTAGGGGTACTCTTGGAATCTCCTAAAATATTAAATTAATATAACTTAATTTTTAATTAAAATGGATTCAAAGTAATATTTGTCAAAGATAATATGAGGATAGATCGAAATACTATAATAAAATAATTTTTATACATTTTTATTTCATATTATTACCCTTATCTTTTGTCTTCAACCCTTAATTAATCTCTTTAACTCTTACCGTGACAACATGTGTTTTTACTACTTATGGGTTAATATAGTTACTATAAAATGTAAAAAAAAAAGCATAAATGAGTCATTTATGTAATTTTAGTATTTATACAAATTATTTGACCTGATATTATATTTTTATAAATTTTATATAATTTAATAAAATATTATTTATTTTAAAATATCAATAATGTCAATTTTGACACTATTCATTACTTGATTTTTTAAAAATATTATAACAACATGATATCTTTGAACCAAATCATTTAAATTATATATAACATGTAAAATTAATACATAAAATTCATGTATGATATTTATTATATAAAATTATATTTATTTTAATTTTTTAATATCATTTATTTGATTCTTCTATTAATTAAACAATTCATGCATCATCATTGTTTCACAATTTAAGGTTATTATATTATCAATAAAATTTATAAATAAATTACCATAATGTATAAAAACATTTTATATTTCAAATTAATATTTATCTTAAAAATTTTCTTCTATATAACCCTATATTAAAAATGATATAGTTATTGAAAATATGAGTATGACATCTTTAACTTTTCTTTAAATAAAATATAATAAATATCTTACTCTCATCCAAGTGGATTAAAAATTTATAATTTTAGACCAAGGATAATTTTGGTCAAGAATCACTCATACAATAAAAATTAGGACAATTTTTAGAGTAATTTTATAATATTTATAATATCAATTTTTATTATAATTGCTCGATTTACCCTTAACCATGGTAAATAAAAAAATTGCTAAAGTTACTATTTATAATTTCTAAAAATTAATTTAATCATAATATAATAATTATTAAAACCATGTATGTTCATTTTTCTAAATTCAATTCATAAAAGAGGCAAAATTAATTTTAACGCTAATCCTGTAGACATGGCGAGAAAGTGGGTTTTTAAAGTAAAAATATTCAAAAGTTCACACCACTTTTATATCTAATTTTACTGTGAAATTGATTCTAATGACCTAAATTATATTAAACAATAAAAATTTAATCTAATTATACTTTAAAACCAATCAAATTTATAATTTAACACTATAAATTATTTCGATGAAAAGGTTGTTTTCAATTAAAAATTGCAATATTTTTTTTACTATTCACTAAAAAATGAATCTTATCAGAAAATTACGAAAAATTCAACCAAAGTAAATTTTTATACTCCTATTTAAAATAATAATTTTATTCTATCATATAAAAATTCTAAAAGTGTCAAAATTAATATTTAAAAAGGGTTCACAATTTAAAGGTGGTAAAATTACCCTTTTGAAAAATATAGGGTTTTATGCATAAAATTGGATTTTTTCTTTTCTTATTCCTATAAAAAATATTGGATGAATATAAAAAATATTTTATTGAATATATAACATAAATATTTCATCAATATCATTAATTAACTGTAATTAATTTAATTTATTAAGACAAAACAATTTTGGGAGCATAAAAATAAAAATCTTTCCTTTATATTCCATTGGTATGTATTTTTATTTCTAATTAATTGGTAACTAATAAATTCATATTATAAACCATATAGTTTTATAATTTATTTAATACTATTCATAACTTTTAATTTAACTACTGGGTTATATGTCATAATAATATTTTAATAATATACTATTGTTTGGTAAAACTCGGTCTTGCGTGTAACACAAGCTATTAAAAGAACTTTACATTATATTTAACACAAGAAAAATATAGTTTCACATATACCGTACGATAATATAAGTGTTTCATGTAACATAATATCGACTTGTTGTTGCATATAATGCAATTAAAACAAAATCTATATTCAATATTGTGTGGAATGAAAAATATCGAAAAGATTAAATTAATTTGAAAAAAATTCACAAAATCTCAGGGTGTTACATTATACCCATCCTAAAATGATTTTTCCCTTGAAATTCATTTGTGTTATCAAAGAGTTAATAGTTTAAAGTTTCTTTCATAGAAACCCACATCATAAAAATTAATTCAAAAAATTCCCTTTAAAAAGGGAAATTTAAAAGCTTAACGGTTACCCAGAGTAACTCATAACTGGGTTTCCAAGTAGAAGAACATGGGTGGAAAGTGAAAACATGAACATGGAAGAGAAATATAACTATCAATTTATTATGGAGATAGGTAGAGAACATAGTTAGGAGAATGTTAACATTCACAAATCTATAAATTTGTGATGATCTAAGGGTCCATTTGATTAATCAAAAAAGAAGGTACTAGGATAAAAAAATTGTTTCAAGATCCTTTCCCTAGAGTTAAATAATTTTCATGAGAAGATATACTTATTTGATATCAACATAATCTTACCCTTTTTTTATCCTTGATCAATTTCCACTTTATCATTATTTCCAAGAAATTAAGGTGAATTTTTCATTCCTAAAGAACTAACATATCATGAGATCTATAAATAGAATGATTGGTCATTTCATCTATCTTTATCACAACAAAAAGGTTATCACAAGTTATTCAATATGCATAAATCTTTATATGGTGTGATATTACTCTAATCTCACAGACTTCATATGATGTTTAACTTAATCCCTTCCATAAATGGTTAACCTCGTAACTCTTACAGAATATTAAAATACAAAACATAATAAAAAAGGTCACAAAATCATCTTAACATTGATCCCCCATATATAATAAAGTATCTCTTCATTGTCACGTTACAAACATGTGAATACCCTCATTGCATATTCTTTTAAAATATGGTAAAAACCAAAATTATCATAAATCCTTTTCAAAAACATACATGATTCCTTATTCCAAATATCACTTGATATATTACTTAAATCTAAGAAGTTTTAAACTTAATAGATGGTGAGATATACTAATTTTTCAACAAATACTTAATTGTTTCTAATGTTATTGATATTATCCAATTTAATTTATTCAAATCAATCATCTCTTTATCCAATCTAAACATATTATTATAAACATCTTGATCATATTAAGGGTTACCTTCCCTTAATCAAAATATCACTTTTTTAATTCTTCATTTCCATTCAACTTATCCTTTTCAATACTTAAAGAAAAAATTATACTAAAAATACTTATTTATTTCATGATTTTTATAACATAATTCTTGAATTCCAAAACATATACACTTCAATCATACAACTTTATTCGTAAACCATTAATTAGGCTTCATCATATTATTACTTAATAACTCTTTCCTAAAATATTAAATATAAATCATTTCATATGTTTCCTTAACCTCAATCTAACCATGATTATTACATTTAATGTAAATAATACTAGAATAACATCACATACCTTTCACATGTCTTTTGTGGTCTATTTATCTTTAGCAGTATAACCAATACACGTGGACCTTTTAGATTTACTTCCTAAGATTTTAACTTAGAAAATCTATTTTCATCATGCCCATACATCTAAAACATTCAATGTTAACTTGGTTCCTTCTGGTTCCCTCCATTGGTTACAATCAGAAAACATTTAGTAAGAAACAATTATCATAGTGGGGAACCACATAATCATGAAAAACCACTTGTAGGATGTATAAATTATGACACCTTATATAATATATGACACCTTAGGTTTATCCTAGTTTATTCATATCCAACTTCCATTTAAATTCTTCATGATGGTTCATAAAGAATATGTGAATTTTCAAAGTATATCCCTCAAAAGTGTCATATTAGGACCAACACAAATTTTCAGAGTTGTTACCCTTAGGTACATATATGCTAGATCCACATCCACTTGTAGTATTTAGATAGAGATTTAATGCTAGGAAACCACTCACTTTATCCTTTACCAAAATTCCAAGGCATTTTCATAAACATTAACTCATCCTTATTCTTATCCTTTGAGAAATACCTAGAAATATCCTTAGAAATACCCCTAGGGATCCCACTAAAGTTTTCTAATCTGAGTTTCCAAAGTTTGACTAAACCTTTTCTCTGATACCAGCTATAAAGACCCAGACTTTTCATACATGGATATTACATCCTTTTTGAAAAACATTTCACGCATTACACAAACACACACCCAAATACCATATTAGTTTCATGCCTTTGGAAACTTGGAACACATTCTTTTAATTTGGGTAAATATATTCAAAATCTCCCATAAATATATTCCCCTTTTGTGCTCCTACTTAAAAACTTTCTTTATAACCTAAGGAAATAAAACATAAGAAAGGGTGAGCTAAGATTCTATGTAAGGGTAAACATAGAATATATATAAGCATAATATGAGCATAAGGGTATGATAACATGATAATACCATTTTAATATAATACATTATATATCAAAGATCATATACATGAGTCATGGCATAATGATTGGTATTTCATAAGACATGAATCATAAGGGAATCCAAGAACATATTGACATAAGACATGAAATTTTGGCATACACATAAACTTGTAATATCATTCCCTATAAGTCAAGAACAAGTTATATAACTTATTAGGGAACTTCAGGGGAACTACAGCTACTAGGTGGGACACATGACCATCCCCAGTCATATTCATTTCCTTGTAATGGATCAGGTTTCTCCATCTTCCCATTGTGGATCAGGTTTCCCCATATTCCCATAGTGGATCAGGTTTCCCCATCATCCTATAACGGATCAAGTCCATCGACTTGATTCCCATCATTATCTCATGTGACATAAATATTTACCCAATGCATTGGAGGGAGATATATTTTTCACCCATAATATAATGAAAATCATACATATGTGTTCCATAATAACATAAATCATTCATCATGTCATAACCCATGGAATGAAATGGGTTTCATAAATATCATTCTATCATAAACATAAACCATTATTAGAAAGAACAAGAATGGTAGAATTGAATAATATTCCTATTAAAACATAAGTAACATAAAATAATTTTATCTTAGATGTAAAATAATTTTTATAGGTCACTTGAAAACAATTCTTTCAGAAAATATCCTTTTTTACTTTGAAAATGTTTTATTTTATCAAAATGACGTGTAATTTTAAAAGAAAAATTTTTCTTTGAAAATAACCCTTGAATATTTTAAAGTAAATTTAAAATAATTAAGTAATAATGATAGTGTAAAATTCCATTCATGATACATAAGTTAAAAATAACATTCATTTTATACTTTTTCTGGAAAATCCACAAAGTACCTTGTTTGGAAAATGACAAAAAGATTCCTTTCAAACCGTGTAGTAAAAAGTTAAAAATGGGTAAAAATGACTTTAAAAATCCATAGGATAATGGTAAAAAATTGAAAACATTTTTACAAAACATTTAAATGGAAGATAAATATTCCCCAACATAGACTTAAAACGAAACAATCCCAAATATTAATGAGATTGTGAAATAAATACTCATTTTCTTATCATCGATAGAATCATATTCCCTATAAAATAAAGAAAATTATATGGATATGAAAATACCATAATATTATGGATAAGACTCATAAAATATATTAATGGGAAGTATATACACCATGTAGAAGAGACAAGTAGTGTATAAGGAATGTGCCCCACCGAAATAAAAGTGAGACATAAATCTCTTACTACTTGTGTAACTTTAGATTTGTGAATCCCATAAAATAATAAAATAAATTAGATCTTTTAATATAATTAAATAAATTAAATAAATTATATAACATTTCATATGTCATTACATACACCACACAAAAGAAGTAAGTGGTGAATATGGCATGTATCTCATAGAAATAAAAGGTGAGATGAAATTCCCATACCTTAAGTATTGATTTTATTCACACATGTTAAAAAATACAATATAATAAATAAAAGTTTATTATATATCAATAAAAGAATCATATTCATATATTTATTACCTTATATGATTTACTTATGACTTTTTATTACCTGTTTATTAACAATTCTTGTATTAAAGTAATGTTTTGGGTAATAATCGCTTTCTTTATTGTATGTGTTTTGACTTTTCATTCTTGATCCTATTACTTAAATCATAATTTAAATTGTTATAAAATGTAAAACATGAATTATATATCATATATATTCATCATATAAACATTTATATTAATCTATAAAATATAGGTTTATTAAATGGAATACACCTTTCATAGAGATGGTAGGTCATACGTACGCATGAACGTTGTTTCCATTTTATTTCCAGGTTAAAAAATTATATGATATATTATCATTATAGAATCAATTTTATTTCATATATAGTATATATATTCACAAAAAATCATCATTATTACCATCCATTAAATATAGGTGAATAATAAATCACATCATGTCGTAGAGATGGTAAGGCATACATACTCACAAGTGACGTTATCATTTTCCTAAAATATTAAATGGTAAAAAGGTAGACATGATATTATCATTAAATAAGTATAATTATATCATAAATATAATATATATCATATAAAATATATTTTACATCATAATGACTAACCATAATAGGTGGTAAAGGAAAAAACGAACAACATCATTTTGTGAGATGATAGTCTGTCATACACAAGAATGGTAAGTTCATTACCCATTAGATGGAAATGTGTATGAGTGTAGGTATAAACCTTAATATAAAAACATAAAAGTTTATTTAGGATACTTAGGTTTTTATATAAATATGAAATAAAAATAATTGAAGGATTTCAAGGAATAAATAAAATAAAAAAATCATTGATAAACGTTATCCCTTCTTTGGGTATCTCTTTATTATTTTCACAAAAGGACTCATTTGGTTGGATTTATGACAAAATTAAGTCTTATAGGATTAATTTATAAAAATTTAGGAGACTTGGGTAGATTTTTTCTAAGAAAAATGGATTTATAAGTGTGAATAAAAGAGAAGGAGAGGTTCCCTTTTATAAGAGAGGGGAGGTGCACTCTTGGAATCTCTTAAAATATTAAATTAATATAAATTAACTTTTAATTATAAATGGATAAAAAGTGAGTTATGTAGAATATAAGATGAGTATATATCTAAATCCTATCAACCAATAATTTTTATATATTTTTAGGTCATATTATTACCCTTATTTTTTGGCATTAACCATTAATTAGTCTCTTTAACTCTTATTGTGACAACATGTGTTTTTACTACTTATGGGTTAATATAGTTACTATAAAATGTCAAAATAACCATAAATTAGTCATTTATGAAATTTTAGGACTTATACCAATTATTTGGATGAATATTAAATTTTTATAAATTTTATATCATTTAATAAAATATTATTTATTTTAAAATATCAATAATGTCAATTTTGACAATATTCATTACTTGACTTTTTAAAAATATCATATAAACGTGATATCTTAGAAAAAAACTAATTTAACATATCTCTAACATGTAAAATTCATCCATAAAATTTTTATATAGAATTAATTATATCAATTTATATTTATTTTAATTTTTTTAATATCATTTATTTGATTCTTCTATTAATTAAACAATTCTTGCATCATCATTGTGTCACAATTTAAGGTAATTATATTATCACTAAAAATTATAAATAAATTACCATAATGTATAAAATTATTTTAAATTTAAATTAATATTTATTTTCTAATTTATCTTATGTATAACCCTATATTAAAAATGATATATTTATTGAAAATATGAGTATGACATCTTTAACTTTCTTTAAAAAAAATAATAAATTTCTTACTCTCATCCAAGTGGATTGAAAAGATTATAATTTATACCCAAGGATGATTTTGGTCAAAACTCACTCATATAATAAAATTAGTACAAGTTTTAGGGAAATGTTATAATATTTATAATATTAATTTTACCATAATTACCTAATTTACCCTTAGCTGTGGTAAATAAAAAAATTACTAAAGTTATTATTCATAATATTCAAAAATTAAGTTTATAATATTAGACTATAAATATCTTAATTGTTACAATGTTTTATTTCAGTTTTTTTAAATTCAATTCACAGAAGCGGCAAAATTAAGTTTAATGTTAATCCTGTAGATGTGGTGAGAAAGCAGGCTTTTAAAGTAAAAACATTCAAAATTTCACAAAGTTTTTATATCCAATTTCAATGTGAAATTGATTCCAATAACCTAACTTGGATTAACTTATAAAAAATTAATCTAATAATACTTTAAAACCAATCAAATATATAATATAACACCAAAAATTATTTCAATGAAAAAGTTATTTTCAATTAAAAATTGAAATTTTTTTACTGTTAATCAAAAAATGAATCTTATCAAAAAATAAAATAAAAATCAACCAAAGTAAATTTTGATACTCCAATTTAAAATAAGAAGTTTATTTTTTCATATAAAAATTCTAAAAGTTTCAAAAATTAGATTTAAAATGGGTTCTCCATTAAAAGGTGGTAAAATTACCCTTTTGAAAAATATAAGGTTTTATGCGTAAATTTGGGTTTGTTATTATCTTATGCCTATAAAATCTATTGGATGAATATCAAAAATATTTTATTAAATATATAATATATATATTTCATTAATATCATTCACTAATTGTAATTAATTTAATTTATTAAGACAAAACGATTTTGGGAGCATAAAAATAAAAAACTTTCCTTTATATTCTATTGGTGTATATTTTCATTTCTAATTAATTAGTAACTAATGACTTCATCTTATAAACCATATATTTTCATAAGTTAGTTAATATTATTCATAATTTCTAATTTAATTCTAGGTTATATCCCATAATAATATAATGTTATTCAGAAAAACTCGATCTTGTGTATAACACAAGCTATTGAAAGAACTCGACATTGTGTGTAACACAAGAAAAGAATAGCTTTGCATATACTACAATCTAATATAAGTGTTGTGTGTAGAATAGTATAAACTTGGTGTTATTTATAACACAATATAAACAAAATCTATATTCAGTATTGTGTGAAATGTAAAATATCAAAAAGATTAAATTAATTCAAAAAGTATATTTCAAAAAATATCAGGGTGTACATTATGCCCCCATTAAAATGAATTTCACCCAAAAAATCCATCTCGGTTATCAAAGATTTAACACTTGAAAGTTACTTTCATAGAAACCCATATTGTAAAAATGAAATCTAAAACTTCCTTTTAAAAATTGAAAGTTTAAAGATTAATGGTTACCCAGAGTAACTCATAACTAGGTTTCCACATAAGAGAGAATAGGTAGAAAGTGAAAATATAGACATGGAAGATAAGTATAACTATAAAGTTATGATGTATACTGATAGATAACAAGTTTAAGAGAAAGTTAACAATCACAAATTTTTAAATCTACTATGATCTAAGGGGCCATTTGATTCATCAGAAAAGAAGGTACTAGGATATCATTTTTGATTTCATGAACCTTTCCTTAGAGTTGAATAATTTTCATGAGAATATATAATTACTTTATTTCAACACAATCTTACCCTTTTTTGTGCCTTGATCAATTTCCACTTCATCATTTTTCTCAAGAAATGAAGGTGAATTTTTCATTCCTGAATAACTAATAGATCATGAGATCTATAAATAGAATGATAGGTCATTCCATCTATATTTATTGCAAAAAAAAGGTTATCACGCGTTATCCAATATGAAAAAAATCCTCATATGGTGATATGTTACTTTAATCTCATAGACTTCATCTGATGTTTAACTTAATCCCTTCTATAAATGGTTAACCTCGTAACTCTTCTAGAATATAAAAATCCAAAAAATTGGAAAAAAGGTCACAAAATCAGGTTAACACTGATCCCCCATATATCATAAAGTAGCTCTTGGTTTTTATATTCCAAACATGTGAATTCTCTAATTGTATATTCTTTTGAAACATTTTAATAACCAAAATTACCATAAATCCTTTTCAAAAACATGTAAACTTCATTATTCCAAAGATCGCTTGATATATTCCTTAAATACAATAAGTTTTAAACTTTATCCATGATGACATAGACTACTTTTTTAACAAATCCTTAATTTTTTTCTAAGGTAATTGATAATATCCAATTTACTTTATCCAAATCAATCATCTCTTTATCCAAGTTAAACACAATTTTCTAAAAATATTGATCACATTAATGGATACCTTCACTTAATCAAAATATCACTTTTTAATTCTTCATCACCATTCAACATATACTTTTCAATCCTTGATAAAAAAACTTATACCGAAAATGCTTATATATTTCATGATTCATATGACATAATTCTTAAATTCAAAAAATATACACTTCAATCATCCCAATTTATTATTAAATAATTACTTAGGATTCATCATCTTATTCCTTAATAACTATTTCCTAAAATATGAAATATGAATCATGTATTATGATTACTCAATCTCAATATAGTCATGCTTCTTACATTTAATGTAAAAAATACTAGAATAACATCTCATACCCTTCACATGTCGTTTGTGGTCTCTTTATCTTCAGTAGTATAACTAGTACTCATGGACCTTCCTGATTCTCTTCATGATATTTATACTTAGAAAATCGATTTTTATCATTCCCATGAATCTAAAACATTCAATGTTGACCCAATTCCTTATGGTTCCTACCATTGACTAAAATCAGAAAACATTGAGTAAGAAAATTTTATCATAGTGAGGAACCACATAATCATGAAAACCCACTTATAGGATGTCTAAATTATGACACCTTACTTAATATATTATTGCTTAGGATTATCATAGGTTATTAATAGGAAAATTCCATTTGAATCCTTTATGATGGTTTATAAAGAGTTTGTGAATTTCCAAAGTATATCCCTCGGGAGTGTCAAACCAAGTGTGTAGTAAGACCCATTTTCGTGTACCAAGTTACCCTTAATTTAGGCCTGACATGCATTTTTAGAGTTGTTAACCATAGGTATATATATGCTAGACCCACATCCATTTTCAGTATCCAGATACGGATGTAATGCTAGGAAACCACTCACTCTATCCTTTACCAAAATTCTAGGACATTTTCCTAAACATTAACTCATCCTTATACTTATCGTTAGAGATGTCCCTAGAAATATCCTTATAAATATCCCTAAAGATCTCACTAAAGTTTTCTCATTTGAGTTTCCAAAGGTTGACAAAAAAATTTCTCTAATAACAACTATAACGACCCAGATTTTTCATACATGGATATTACATCATTTTGGGGGAACATTTCATACATTACACAAACACATTCCCAAAGACCATATTATTTTAGTGACTTTGGAAACTTGGAACGCATTCTTCTAATTTAGAGAAATGTCTTCAACATCTCCCGTAAACATCTTCCCCTTTAGTACAACTACTTAAAACCTTTCTTTATATCTTGAGGAAATGAAACATAAGAAAGGGTGATCGTAGATGCTCAATAAGGGTAAACATGTAAGATACATAAGAATAATATGAGAATAAGGGTATGATAACATGATAATAACATTTGAATATCATGCCCTTTATATCAAAGATCATATACATGAGTCATGGAATAATTATTGATAGTTTATACGACATGAATCATAGGTAATCAAAGAACATATTCACATAAGACATAAAATTTTGGCCAACACATAAACTTGTAATATAATTACCTATAAGTAAAGAATAATTTCTATAACTTATCAGGGCACTTCATGGGGACTACACCTATTAGGCGGGACACACCACCATCCCCAATCAGAGTCCTTTTCTAGTAAGGGATCAGGTTTCCACATCTTCCTATAGTGTATCGGGTTTCCCAATATTCCCATAGTGGATTGGGTTTCCCCATCTTCCCATAGTGGATCAAGCCCATAAAATAGATTACCTTAATTATATAAGAGACATAAATCTTTACCCAATGAATTGGAGGGAGATATAGGTCCCACCTGTCACATAATGAAAATCATACATATGTGTTCCATAAGAACATAAATCATTCATCGTATCAGAACCCATAGAATGAAATGAGTTTCATAAATATCATTCCATCATAAACATAAACCATTATTAGAAAGGAAAAGTATGGTAGAATTGAATCATATCCCTATTAAAAAATAATTAACATAAAATAATGTTATATTATATGGAAAATAATTTTGATAGATCACTTGAAAATAACTCTTGAGTAAAATATACTTTTTACTTTAAAAATGTTTTCTTTACTTAAAATGGCATGCAATTTTAAAATAAAACATTTTATTTGAAAATAACCCTTTAATATTTTAAAGGAAACTTCAAATCATTAAGGATTCATGATAGCAGAAAATTATATTCATGATACATAATTTTTTTTAGAGAAATGATACATAAGTTAAAATGAACATTCCTTTCATACTTTTGATAGAAAATCCACAAAGTACCACGTTTGGAAAATAATAAAAATATTCTTTTCAAACCATGTAGTAAAAAGTAAAAATGGGTAAAAATGAATTTAAACATACATAGGAGAATATTAAAAACATTTTTGAAATAATTTTTAGAAAACATGGACATGGAAGATAAATATTCCCCAGTGTATAATTAAAATGAAACAATCCCGAATATTGATGAGATTGTGAAATAAATACACATTTCTTTATAATCAGTAGAATCATATTCCCCATGAAATAAATAAATTTTTTGGATATTAAAATACCATGATATTATAGATAAGTCTCATAAAATACATTCATGGGAAATATATACACCACTTAGAAGAAACAAGTAGTGTATAAGTCATGTATCCCACATAAATAAAAGCGAGACATAAATCTATTACTACTTGCATAAATTTAGATTCATGAATCCCATAAAATAATAACATAAATTAGAGATTTTGATATCATTAAATAAAGTAAATTAATGATATAAAATGTAATAGGTCATTAGATACACCACACAAAAGAAGAAAGTGGTGAATATGGAATGTATCTCATGGAAATTAAAAGTAAGATGAAATTCCCTTACCTTAAGTCTTGATTTACTTCACACACGTGAAAAACTCCTATATAATAAATATAAGTTTATTATACATAAAATAAAGAACCATATTCATATATTTATTACCATATATGATTTACTTACGACTTTTTATTACCTGTTTATTAACTATTCCCATATTAAAGTAATGTTTTGGGAAAAAACTACTTTGATTATCATACGTGTTATGACTTTTTATTCTTGATCCTCTTACTTAAATCAAGATTTAATTTTTTTTCAGAATATAAAACATGACTTATATACCATATATATTTAGTATATAAACATTTATATAAATCTATAAAATATAGATATATGAAATGGAATACACCATTCATAAAGATGGTAGGTCGTACGTACATATGAACATTGTTTCCAATTTTTTGTCGAGTTAAAAGAAAGGAAATTATATTATATATTATCATTCCAAAATCATTTTTATGTCATATAAAACATATATATTCAGAAAAATTCATCATTATTACCATCTATGGAATATAGGTGAATAAAAAATCGCATCACATTGTGGAGATAGTAAGCCATATGTACGCACGAGCGATGTTATCATTTTCCCAAAATATTAGATGGTAAAAAGGTAAACATGATATTATCATTTTATAAGTATAATTATATCATAAATATTATATATATCATATAAAAATATATTTTCCATCATAATTTATGGTTTTGGGCACAGTGGAAGCATGAGGAGGTGGGTGATATATTAGAATATTCAATAAATAATCATTGCATGAAGTTATGAGTGAGGATATTGAATGTAAAATTTATAATTAATTTATTAAATATTTGAAGAAATAAATACCTGGTCTTAGGAAATTTTTTCATTGGTAAATATTGATTTTTCTAAAAGACTCTTTCAGATTACCTTCGTTGCGATTTGAGGATCCAAGGACAGAATCCCTCTAGTAGTGATCCACACATGCTCCTATGATCTCTAAACAACACCAATCAATCTTCAAGTGATAAAATGGAAAGTTAAATATCTTGCATTGTTCGTTCTTGATCGCTCGTTCTTTAGACTTCAAGAAATCTCTCTTAAACTTCTCATTCTTGAGAGGGAGAGAGGAGGAGTTGAGGGATAATTTTTTGTACGTAAAAATTCTCTATTCTCAATTTTGGATACTCTACACAATAAGAATATCCATCTATTTATGGAGTTGGTATTAAAGTTAAAATATTATTTAATTTCATATCAACCATTAAATAACATTTATTACCTTTAATAAACCACATTCCACATAATAATAATTATTTTATTACTATTTTATGGTGCACACCAACTTGCGCAATAAAAAATATTATTTAACAGTATTATTAATTAATATTTTTCATCAGACTCGGCCTTCATTCATTTGAACTCCTCCAGAATTTATTGAATAACTGAATAAATATTTTATTCATAATCCAGCGAATAAATATTTATTAAAATATTCAATAAATAAAATAAATATTTTAGTCACATATCAGAGAATAAATATTAATTGAATTTATACAATCAATATAACTTGAATAAAATTATTACTCAAAATTGAGAATAATATGTATTCCATTAATTAAACTCAGATATAATTTAATCTAGGTCAATGAAAACACTTATTGTGTGACCCTCTAGGATTCTTTCTCATTAGCATTAGGCAGCTTTCCTAAAGTACAACATTAATGTATAGCAACGGGTCAAGGTACCTAAGAGAAAGAACTTAATGTCATAACATTGATAACTACATAAGAATTATCACCGTGTAATATAATCCCTTTGTCACAATATCTCGTCAAATAGATTTCACATCCATGTCACCAACCTATATGCTTGATATGTCTTTCTTTTACTATCTGAAATAAACACATCATTACATTATGGCCATGTAATTTAATATGAAATTTTTATTATAATAAATGGACTAAGATATCAGCTTCTATAAAGATGTAAGATATAAATCCTTCCTCAACTTATTCATTAATGACATGACAATCATGATTCACCCAACGTATCTAAATTTTCCATGAACTGTTATCATCATGGTTTATGAAATACATCTAAGTATGTGAGTTGTAACATGAATTAATAATAATATTAAAGTCTAAGGACTGTAACACATTCTTGTAGATAGGAATATTCAATGACACCAAAACATGTGGAATTCATACTAGTGGGTCTGTTCTCATAATCTCTCATCTTGAAGATTACCAAGTGCGAACTTCATGAGAAGAAGTTTCATCTGCTATGAGTACTCACACCTGACAGTATATATACTATGTTTCTAATCATAATATGTTATCCAACCACAAAACATTATTTGAGAATACTGTTTTAGTACATTAAGGTTCTCATCATAGAGGGGAACTACTATGATCTTATCAATCTGATGTATACTCTAGGACATTATTACATTATATTCATGCAGAACAACAAACAATATGTAATAAGAAGTTTTATTAATATTCAATACATCAAATATTTATTTAATGAAAGTAAAAAAAATGATCCTATGATACCAAATCCAACAATAATTACCAACCATAAAATGTGGTAAAGGAAAAATGAACAACATCTTTTCGTGAGATGATAGTTCTTCGTACACAAGAACTGTAAGTTCGTTACCCATTAAGATGGAATTGTGTGTGAGTGTAGGTTGAAACCTTAATATAACAACATACCAATACATTTAAGATACTTAGTTTTTTATATAAACATGAAATAAAAAAATTAAGGAGTTTAAGGAAGAAATAAAATAAAAACATTCGTTGATGAACGTTACCTCTTCTTTGGGTATCTCCTTTTGATTTGCACAAAAGGACTCCTTTAGTTGGATTTATGACCAAAGTAAGGATTATAGGATTAATGTAATAAATTTTTTAGGAGAATTTGGCATGGTTTAGACAAGAAAAATGGCTTTAAATGTGTGAATAAATGAGAAGGTGAGGTTCCCTTTTATAAGAGAGGGTATGGGAACTCTTGGAATCTCTTAAAATATTAAATTAATATAAATTACTTTTTAATTAAAAATGGATCCAAATTGAGTTGTGTAGAATATAATATTATTATAGATCTAAACACTATAAAAAATAATTTTTATACATGTTATATTATTACCCTTATCTTTTGACTTTAACCCTTAATTAATCGCTTTAACTCTTACTGTGAGAACATGTGTTTTTACCAATTATGGGTTAATATAGTTACTATAAAATTCAAAAAGAACCATAAATGATTGATTTATGATATTTTAGGACTTATATCAATTATTTTTTTAAATATAATATTTTTATAAATTTTATATCATTTAATAAAATATCATTTATTTTAAAATATCAATAATTCCAATTTTGACACTAATCATTACTTGACTTTTTAAAAATATCATAACAACATGATATATTAAAAAAAACTCATTTAAATTATCCCTAAAATGTCAAATTCATCCATAAAATTCATTTATGTCATTAATTATGTCAAATTATATTTATTTTAATTTTTTAAATATCATTTATTTGATTCTTCTATTAATTAAACAATTCATGCATCATCATTGTGTCACAATTTAAGGTAATTATATTATCACTAAAAATTATAAATAAATTACCATAATGTAGAAAAAAATTAGATTTAAAATTACTCCTTATTGTATAATTTATCTTCTGTATAACCCTATATTAAAAATGATATATTTATTGAAAATATGAGTATGACATATTTACCTATTCTTTAAATAAAATATAATAAATGTCTTACTCTCATCCAAGTGGCTTATGCCCGAATGGCCTGGAGGCCTTCATTTTTATTGATTTTTGATAACCCCCCTTTCAAGGGATGAGGGGGAACTCTTACAAGGCCCATAGTCTCAGAGATTACAAGGCCCATAGGCTTAGGAGATTACATGACCCAAAGGTCTTAGGGAATTCAACCAGACTATCTACAAGGAACTGCCCCTCCCCAGCATCTGCATCATGATAGTAGCTCTCCACCTTCGTATGGTCATCTGGCTAGGCTTCCCGTGCAAGCATAGGCTGGTCCCGATGGCATAGCCATTCCCTATCATTCTGAAAAATCCATTTGGCTCTACTCTGGTGAGTGCACCTACTCTGAATCCTCTTCTGGGGATGCTTCTTTTTTGTAGTGTGTCTGGGGAAACTGGATGTGGCCCAAAGGCCTTGAGGTGGCCTGAAGGCCTTAAAGGTGGCCTGAAATCCCTACTAACTCGAAGGCCTGGGTGGCCCAAAATCCTTAAGGACTCCAAGCCCAAACTGGTGGCCCAAGGTGAATAGTTCTAGCTGCTACAGTATCGAACAGTAACTGCTACAGTTCTCGCACAATGTACAGTCTACTACAGTACTGCTAATTACCTGATTTACCCTTAACCGTGGTAAATAAAAAAATTACTAAAGTTACTATACATAATATCCAAAAATTAATTTGATCCTATTAGACTATAAATATAATACTAATTACAACCTTTTATATCCATTTTTCAAAATTCAATTCACAGAAGTGGAAAAATTAATTTTAATGCTAATCTCATGGACGTGGTGAGAAAGCATGCCTTTAAAGTAAAAACATTCAAAAAGTTCACAAAGTTTTTGTATCTAATTTCAATATGAAATTGATTCCAATGGCCTAAATTGGATTAAATGATAAAAAATTAATCTAATTATACTTTAAAACTAATCAAATATATAGTTTAACACTATAAATTATTTCAATGAAAAGGCTATTTTCAATTAAAAATTGCAATAATTTTTTTACTATTCATAAAAAAATGAATCTTATCGAAAAAATACAAAAAAATCAACCAAAATAAATTTTGATACTCTTATTTTAAAGAAAAATTTTATTTTTTCCTACAAAAATTCTAAGTGTCAAAAATTAGATTTAAAATGGGTTCACTATTAAAAGGCGGTAAAATTACCCTTTTGAAAAACATAGAGTTTTATGCATAAAATTGGGTTTGTTCTTATATTAATCTTATAAAATCTATTGGATGAATATAAAAAAATTATTGAATATATAATGTATATATTTAATGAATATCATTCACTAATTGTAATTAATTTAATTTATTAAGACAAAATGATTTTGGGAACATAAAAATAAAAAACTTTCCTTTATATTATATTGGTATATATTTTCATTTCTAATTAATTAGTAACTAATGAAATCATCTTATAAATTATATATTTTCATAATTTAGTTAATACAATTCATAACTTCTAATTTAATAGCTAGGTTATATCTCATAATAATATTTTAATAATATACTTTTGTTTAGTAAAACTCAGTCTTATGTGTAATGCAATCTATTGAAAGAACTTGAAATTATGTGTAACAAAAGTCAAGCATATTGTTGCATATATGGTAAGATAGTCTAAGTGTTGTGTGTAGTAAAATATTAACTTAGTATTATGTATAATGAAATCCAAAAAATCTATATTCAGTATTGTATGAAATGAAAAATATTAAAAAATTAAATTAATTTCAAAAAAATATTTCATAGAATCTCAGGGTGTTACAGATAACCTTATAAAATTAGCCTCATACTTAGCAAAACTTTATTCTTCCTTTTTCTATAAGCTAGGGAACTTTCTATTCATTTAATTTTGTTTCTCATGAGGAAAATATTTATAGAATAATATCTTCTTAAAATATTTCCATTCCATGAGTTCAATTTCCTCTTCCTTCCTAATATTTTGGATCAACGACCACCATTGGTCAAAATCACATTTTATAGAATACACTACAAGTGTAACCTTTTTCTTTTCATTGCATCCTAAGGCCATAAATATCTTCTCAAGAGACTTAATCCATCACTTGTCTACCATTGGATTAGTATTCCCATAAAATGATTAGGGATTTTATCGCATGAAGCGATCCGACATAGAATAATCACATTGTGGAACAAGTTGTTCCATTTGAGAAAGGTTGTTTTTATAACCTAATTAAGTTTACCTAATATAGCCATGATCTACTTAGTTCCAATACTAATTTTATTAGCTTACTCATCAGGGAAATCTCTACATTGGTCATGAGTATTAATACTCTTCTTCCTTCTAGGTGTCATTTCTAAATAATGGTGTATACTAGATTATCTCATAAAATTATGAATTTTAAATCATAATTTATAATCTTAAATATGGTGTAACATTCAACATAAATAAAAAATATTCATTATTAATCTTAGAATCATAAACTTGGTTTCTTTGGGGATATCTTTATTTTCAAAACCTTCATAATGGTTTGCAAAGAAAATATGAATTATCTAAAGCATATCCCTTGGAAGTGTCAACCCTAGTGCATAGTAAGGACCATTTTCATGCACCAGGTGATGATTGGGTCAATATTAATTCTCCATTTTCATATTTATTACCCTAAGGTACATCTGTTTCATAACCATGTCTACTTATAGTATCCAGATAGGAATATATTTCTAGAAAAAACCACATAATCTCTTCCTTACCAAAACTTTAAGATATTATTCTATACTTATTCTCAAATTATATCATAGGGTTATGTTATCTAATCTATGTTTTCCTTAATTTAGTTCTCAAGATCTCTACTAAACTTCCTCTGATGCCAACTATAATGAACCTGACATCAGTATCCTATAGACAGTGTCTATTTCATTACATCACTATAGATATAAAGGGTCAAATAAAAAAAGATCGATTAGTTTAGTAGATTTTGAGAACCAGATACATACATGATACCCATTTTAAATTGTAAAAATAAAAAAACATAACAAAATTAAAAGCTCTTCATCCTTGAAACTCATTCAAAGGATTCATCTTCATAACCTGGAGAAATGAAACAAAATAAGGGTGAGCTCAAATGATCAGTAAGGGTTACATACAGTAGAATATATCATGATTAAATAAAGAATATTCAATATGGAAAGGTAAATAACTGAAAACGTGTATCATTTAATCAGTAACTTGGGAATGAAATAAATCATAATTAATATGGCAAGGTATCTAACTGAACACCCATGTCATTTAATCAATAAAATGAGAATGAAATGTATCCATAGATAAAATCACAATGAAAATATCATGGATAATAATAATAACTTCATTATTAATGAATTATATGCTTAATTATTATACATCATGATATCATGCATCATGATACCTCTCTTGTCAAGACCTTTCACAAGATAGTTTAAAACTATGGGTAAAAACCCATTGTATATGACCAACTGATTTATCTCATGAGACCTATAGAAGCATAAAACAGATCTATATAACCATACCCCACCCATAACTACATGTAAAAATTATTCATCATATATCAAATAATTTTTTAATTCAAGAATCAATATGCCTTATCATCAAATACATGTATTGAGTAAAGGATACAGATTTATCAATATTTCTCCAATGAGTAAAATAACTTTAAAAGTAAAAACCATATATAAAAATGGTATATGATTCAGGAAATAATCATATATATTATACAAGAATATGTATATTTAAGATAAATTTAACTTCCAATTAAAAAATATCACAATAAAATGATTGTTTCAAGAGAAAGTAAACAATCACTTAAGAAAGTGAGATTATACAATAATTTTTACCTCTTTGGTAACTTTTAAATTTTTAACCCCTAAATAATAAACATGAATAAAACATTAATCATGATGAATAAATATTTATTAATGTTAAATACATAAAAGGGGTGGTATATGCACCACATAAAAGTGAATAAGTGCATATTAACAAATATGTCTCAATTGAATGGAAATTGAGACGATCCCTTACCTCACGCTTTCCTTTTATTGAACATGATTTAACCTCAAGTATAATGGTTTTAATCATGTTATTAATTTATATCATAACCATAATCATATTTATAATATCATATATGATCCTATTATAACATTTTACCACTTGATTGTTAATAATATTTCATTATTTTTATTATTCCAAGTGTTAATTGCCTTGTTTTCTCATGCGTGTTTTGTTATGAAATTTTTGGTTCTTATACATATGATATAAATAAATTATATATAGAATAATAATAATTTTTTAAAAATAATATTTACTTATTATATACATTATTATATCCATTCTTAAAATTTGGTCATAGAAAATGAATTGCATCGCTTCATGGAGAAGGTAGGTCGTATGTATGCACAAGCGACAATATCATTCCTTTAACAGGTGAAAGGGTAATGAAGTGTATGATATATTAATTTTACATAATTTATATCATTTCACATATATCACATATATTCATTAAATTTATCATTATTACCTTCCATGTAAAGCATAAGTGAAAAACGAATCACATTTCTTTGCGATGCGGAAGTCCACCGTACACACGAGCGACGTTATCATATATTAAACGAAATAGAAAGTAAGAAGGTATAAGTAATATTATAATTAAATAATTATAATTATATCATAAATATTATATATATATATACACATTAAACCCATCATTATATCTATTTATGAGAGGTATTTATGGAAAATGAGTTACATCAGTTCGTGAGGTGGAATTCTACCGTACACACGATCAACGATTTCGTTTCCCATTTGATAAAAGAGGATATTCATATAGATTATAAAATTAACATAATAAAATATAAATATATGGTAGAATATTTTTTTATTATAATATCATTATTGAATAATATTTTAAGTATGTGCAAGAATAAATAAAATATAAATGATCATTTAATAATGTTACCTCTTATTCGGACGACCTCTTTAGGTTTGCACCCAAAGCATTCTTAGGATTGATTTATGATAAAACAAAGGAATATATGAAATTTTTAGTGAATTAAGGAATTTATTTTGTTATGTATTATCCAAATCAAATGTATTTGTAAAGTTTAATGGGGGAGGAGAGGGGTGACCTTTTATAAGTGGGGGAGGGACACACATGGAATTTGTTAAAAGAATTAGTTACACCAAAATTTTTACCATGCCACAAGCTTCCAAAATGAGTTATAATAGACCCTTAGAGGTTATAAGGTCAAAATATTTCCATAAAATGGGTTTTGAACAAGTTTTTAGATCATTATAATCCCTATCTTTTTAGTTTAACCCTTCTGTAAATCATTTTTTTCCTTAACCGCGATAATTAATTTTTACTGATTTTACTATTCATAATGGTCAAAATTTAAGTTGGAATTATTAGATAATATAAATTATTCTTATTCAAAATATGGAATCCATTTTTCCAAATTCAATTCACATAATTAGTGGAATAAAATTTAAAATTATACCTGTAGACGCGACCAAAAAGCGGGTTTCCAAAGAGAAAATTCTCATTAGTATATAAGGCTTTAATATAAAAATGAAATATAAAATTGATTCCACTAACTTAAATTGTATTTATTATAATATAATTGAAATAATTTTACTTTAAAACAAATTTAAAATATAATTTAACTTTTTAAATAATTTAAATGAAAAGAAAGTTTTCAATAAAAATTAGTATTTTCACTATTCATTAAAAAGTGAAACTTTTGAGAAAAATCCAAAACATATCACCCTAATAAAATTTTGATCTGGTGATTTAAAAAATTAAGTCAATATTATAAAATAAATTTTATATAAGTTTCAAAAATTAATTTTATCATAAGTACAGAAGAAGCAATGAAACCATTTTCTTTGAAAAAAATACAGTTTTTCAGAAAACATTTCTTTTACTTTCAAATGATTATTATTTTTAATTAAAATTAATATATAAATAATGAATGTGTGTAAAATATATATTTTTCATAATTTATTTAGTTGTATTAATACTCATCAATTTAATGGTTAGGTTATAATGTTCATTTTCAAATAATATTTTAATAGAGTATCACATTTCGTTTAAACATAGTGTTGTGTGTATCACAAACTATCAAAGAGATTTAATTTATTTAAAAGGAAATAAATCATAAAGTTGAAGGGTATTATAGTGGGAGGAGCGGGAGGATTAGGAGTGGGAGGAGGAGTAGAAGTAGCATCAACATTAGTAGTAGTATTAGCAACAGCAGTAGTAACAACATCAGCATCAATAGAAGTAGTCATAGCAGTAGCAATAGTAGTAGCAGTAGTAGTAGTAGCAGTAGGAGTAGAAGTAGCAGCAGCAGCAGTAGTAGTAGTAGTAGTAGTAGTAGTAACAGTAGTAATAGTATGGTTTTTGTACACAAAAAAATAACTTTAGATAATTATCCGAATCCATAGATATAAAATCCCCCCCTCAAAAATCAAGAGATAAAAAGAGAATATCTTATGTTTGATTGATTAATAATGAAGAAAAGATTTAGGTGTTATATATGCACTAAAAAATTCATTTCAATGAATTAAATTTAAATTCATGTATCTTTCCATGAGATTTTATCAATTATAATATGTTATTAATGGATTAAATAGAATTCATTATGAATGGAATAAATGTCTTGTATTCATTTAAGGAGTTCAATGAACTATTCTAATGAGAATAAATATATGTCAATACATTGAATATGGTTGACATGTTTTATTAAATGAAACGCATCAATGGTGGATATATAAAGGGATGAGATCCCTCCTATTGTTAATTACTAATTATAATAAATCATCATGATTCTCAATTATTCCTCTTACATCATTTTTCACGATAGTGAAGGCGCTAACACCCCTTCGGTATATTGGGGCCATCTCGTTACGAACAAGGATCCGATATTTTGTGTACCACCCTTTGAGGCAAGAAGATTTTGTATTGTTCTCTAGTGGTTTTTATAAACTATATTGGATGAAAACCAAGATATAGCAGAGGCATCTTCAGTGTGAGGTGTGCATGTTTTATAATAGTTATTCATTTATAGTTTTTCTCAATTCCACCTTTTCTTGCATGGAGATCTTGGTTGTTTTGGTTTTTAAACTGCTTATTACATTGTGAATAAATGTTATTCATCAACTTATGAAGTGTGGATATCCACCCAGGGGATCCATTATTAATGCAAAGAGTTTCATAGGCCAAGTGTTGGGGCGATGGAGTGCTTTGATGGGTTCATATGGATGTCACATTAGACGTGTCCATAGGAGATAATGTGATTCCCACCCAAAAGTGGTATTAAAGTGTCATCCATGATTTAGATTTGTGAAAGCATACATTAAGTGAAGAAATGTAGAAAAGAGAGTATTATTTTGTTCTTTCTAAATATAATTGGTAAACTAGACTAAATTAAATATGAAAAAATTCATATTTGTTTTTAGGGTTTTTGTTACATAAATAAAGTGTGTATTTATTAAGAAAATTTAATTATGAATTATATTAGATTATTTATAAATTGTTTATAAATAAAGGAAAATATATTTTAAAATATTTATAAAATTTATAAAAGTGTTTTATAAATTAATTAACTATAAAATGTCTATGTTTAATTGGTAAAAAAATTCAAATATATATGGTTTATAAAATGTTTATAATTCATAGTAAAGGGTATTTTGAGAATATTTTAAATTATAAAGAGTTTAAATTAATTGATTATAAATAGTTTATAATTAATTATATAAATTTTTATAAAATGGTTATTAATAAAATATCCCAAATATTAAATGTTGATATTCAAAATAATTTTTACCTAATTATATGGAATGTCATTTGATCTAGAAATGAAATGTTTATTTATAAATTATATGGGTAATTTATAAAGAATTTATAAATTGTAGATTAAGGACAAAATATAAATTTTTTATATTTACAATGGTCTGGGAGAGGGAATAAATACATGAAAATCATACACTACCAACAGGGGAGTAATCGGCAAGACTCGAACCCGAGACCTTTTCAAGCCCCCACATGGGTTGCTACCACTGAGTTGCACCCTGACGTCATAAATTTTTTATATTTAAATTATAAAATGTTCATAATTATTAATTTTTAATTGTTCAAATAAAAAAGGGCCTTATTTTGAGAAATTATTTAAACTACATAAAAATTAGTTTTGATGAGTCATTTAATCTTAGTTTAAATGATATTTAAATATATAATATTTGGATTATATAGAATGTTTACATAATAGTAATTGGATTAAAAAATTATAATTAACATAATATCAAATATTTAAAGGGTAATTCCATATATCAAAGACTATGAAAAGTTTATAATGAATCAGAATATAAAAAAATTATATTCATTATTATGAAATGTTTATAAAATTTATAAAAGGGGTTTTATAAATTAATTAACTATAAAAGATTTATGGTTAATACATTAAACGTTTTTTAAACATTTATTATAAATATTCCTTTAATATTAAAGAGTTAATATTATGAATATCCTTTTTAAATTAATATGGTTTATAAAAGGTTTATAAATCACAATTAAAAGGTATTAAATTATATGGCATCTTTTGTAATATTTAAATAAATTGTTTGTTTAAAATTATTAATGATCTATAAAATAGTTTATAAATCACACATATAATGATAAAATATAAAATTTATTATGCTTGTATTTTAAATTATGAATTGTTCATAATTAATTAATTTGAAATTGTTCAAATTAAAAGGAAGTCCTTATTTAAAAATATTATTTAGACCACGTCAAAGAAAATGATGATTAATATGATTAAAGGTTTAACAAATATAATGCATCTGATATATAATTTATTTAAATGGGTTTATATAATATAAAATGAATAATAAATTAATTAATGAAATTTCATATATAGTGAAATTCCATGTAATGTAAAATATGAAAGAGTTCATATTAGAACTCGGTATAAAAGTGTTTATATCTAAAATTATGGGATAACCATAATGTTTATCTTAATTATAAATTTGTTATAATAAGATTTTAATTTATGAAATGTCTATGAATTGTTCTCATGTTTGAATTTATGAAATGTTTTTTTATTTAAGTTATTTATTACCTTATTCGTGTATATAAAATTTTTTATGTTATGAATATTGTTTATGAAAATTTTATATGATAAAATTCCTATAGTAGATAGAGTTATGCTTTACATGCTAGGTATGAATCCATAAGATTTAGTTTTCATCTACCTTGACCATGATTTTTTTTAGAGTTATTACCTTGAATTTAGTTGTTGAGTATGGTTTGTACATATTAAGTGTTAAATTATAATGAATTGAATTTTCTCTTGAGTAATGTCTTATCAGGGAGAGGAATGTGGTCTTGGACTACTTACCAGACTAGAGCTTATGCCTTATCTCAGAAAGGTGAATGTGGTTTATTATATGTTGCATTGGGCTTACACGTGTGAAGGTTATCAATATCACATAATTATATACCTTTATATGAATAATCCATATACCTTATGCATATTATGTATTCAAATATGTATGAATAAACATGGATTCTGATTTTGGGTGTGCAACACAAATTTTTGGGTTGTGTAAAAGTTACAAATTAATGTGGTGTTGTCACGAACTGAATCTGGTCGCCATTAAAAATAGCACCCGACCCAGCCCATGGAAAGGCCCGAAGGGAATTACCTATCCCCATAGGCTGGAACAAGTGTCCTGGTATCATGTATTATGGTTTGGGAACAATTTACCTAAGTTTAGGATCATATAACAACCAAAAACAATCAATAAAACAAATCGGAAAATTTATGACAAACATGCCTTAAATAAAATCCATAACTGAACACATAGGTTTAAACAAGACACAAGAGGTACAAATATACATAAAATTAGTAGAAAAATATCCCAAGGGACTCCACATGACAAGGGGTTATCACCCACAAGTCGTCTCCACAACACCGCACCAAGGGAAGAAACTAGCAACCCGAACCGCCATCACCCAAGGCCTTTCCATTACCTAAGTCAAACATGATCAAGTCTACTTACACCCAAGGGTTTTAATTAGGGTGTGATCCTAATTAAAATAGGATACCACCTAAAGGATTCCATATAGTAAGCAATACAAGATGAAAAGTATACAAGTTTTTGATAAACAAGAAATGGTGGCAATAAATTCTAAAGAATAAAACCTTTAAAGGTAAACAATTTTTAAAGGAAAATTTAAAAGATTGAAAAAAATTAATTAAAACATGTAATATATTTCATTTTTTTCATCCAAAAACACCCTAATTCAATGATAAATACAAAATATCCAACGAGCACTAATCTTGGTAACACCCCTAGGCACTAGTTATTTTTAAACCCCATGTACCTCGTATCTCGGTGTAAATTAACCATAGTAATATATGTACCCATGAAAGAGCAACTAGTAGGGAACATACCCATAACCTTGTGGTCCCAAATAATCATAAATATAGTTTTGTTAGTGTTGTCAATGTCCAACTTGCTAAGTGAAACGGGGATAAAACCGCTTTGGATCACTAGCATACTAGTACACGTCCACCCACCTAGATACCCAGGTTTCTCCCTTGTGATCAAACAATTTACACATTTTGAAAAAATAATTTTTCACATAAAAACCCTATTTCTGGTCATACACACTCAAAACAGTAGCTACACATGGTTTTCACCATTTACACAACTCAATAAACAATGAAATGTTTTCATAAAACAGCTTCAAGGTATACCACCAAAATTTTCACATGAAATCGATTTAAAATACCTATTTGAAAACAAATTGCACACAAATATTACCCCAAAATAAAAAATTTATCACTAAAACATTTTAATAAAACCGTTAAATGAGTTATAAAATAGCCTCAATTGGTATAACATTGAATGGACATGTAAAACACCCATTTTCACACAAAAATGGCACTTAAAATTCAATTGCTTAACAAATTCCACCAAAACCAATTTTTGCAGAAAGAAAAATGAATTAGGATTATTCTAAAAATATAAATCAAGAAATTATAACTCATATAGTAGTGCTTGCACATGGAACCACCTTCCACAAGTGTCAAAACCCTCAAATCCTTGTGTGAAAGTTCAATCACACCACCGCCGCACCACAAGGAAGTTAAATATAACCTAAAACCACAATATTAGACCAAGAAACCCAAGATAAAACCCTAGGTTCGAATCCATATTTGATGTACATTAGTAATTTCAATAAAAATGGAAGAAATCCTAAGGAAATGGGAGAAACCCTAAGAAAATGGGAGGAACATGAGAGGAAACTCACCTAATTGAGAAACTTTGAAAAATCTCACCAAATACACCATTATATGAATCTCAAAATAGAAAAAAAAAAAATTAAGGTTCTAATAAGGATTAGGATGTCATGTAGAAACTGAAATGGTGGAAAAATAATGAAAAATGAAAGAGTTATGAAGGAAACAAATTACCTCTTCAAATTTGGATGATTTGAGAAATCTTGAGAAATTTTTTCCTAATCTGTGATGAAGATGAGATCCAAAGAGGGATAAGTGAACATGGGGGTGTGCCAATGTTCATTGTTCTTAGGTGAGAGTTTAAATTACCAAAAAAGAGTAAAAAATGAATAAGATATTAAAGAATAAAAAAATTAAAATAGGAAATGGGCTTACGGGTTAGACCAATGCCTAAATAAATCACCCAAATCCAAAATTATAATCAGTTAATAAGGGGTAAAAATGGATATTGTGGTTTTAATAGTTCATTGGAGGCCAATTGGGAAGTTTAATGGGTAAAAAATTTTGAAAAACAAAGGATTTGTTAAAGAAAAAAAATTTGTTTTTAAACCTGGAAATGGGCTCACGATTTGGCCCAAATCTTGAAAACTTGCCTTTCCTCCAAAAATGTATGGTAAACCCCCACAACAAAGAAATAATGGAATTTAAATGAAAAATACCTTTAAAATAAGTCATGTATGTGAAAATTATCCCCACCATGAAAGACTTTTTGCCCCAGAAATTCAACCCGAAGCTTGATCAGAAAACAGGAATGGGTACTCTTCCTCAACTCATGACTTCCACTCCCATGTCTCATGTGTATCATTACCATGATGCCAATGAATTTTAACCGATGTAATTGACTTTCCTAGAAGCACATTCTATTGGGAATCAACTATTTGCACCAGCCACTCAAAAATAGACAAATCAGGCTATATCTCCAATTCTTCCCAATTCAGCACATGGGACGGATCCAGGTTGTACTTTTTCAACTAGGAGACGTGGAAGACGTAATGAATGGAAGTCAACTAAGAAGGTAAGGCCACCCTATATTCCACCCTACCAATACGCTAAGTGATCTCAAAAGGACCAACATATTATGGCATTAGCTTCCCTTGCTTTCCCAATCGATAATGGCCCAGATGAGGGGCCACTTTCAAGAATACCATGTCACCCACAGAAAACTCTAGGTCTCAATGCCTTTGGTCAGTATAAGATTTATGAAGACTATGATCTGTCAACAAGTGCTTCTTGATCAACTTTACCTTCTCATATGTATCCTGCACAAGACTCGTCCCCAACAGTAAAGTCTCACCTACCTCAGCCCAACATAGGGGGGACCAACAAGGCTGACCATAGAGAACCTCAAAAGGAGCCATTAAAATAGAGGATTGGTAACTATTATTATAGTAAAATTCAAGAAATCCCAAATGGATATCCCAAAAACCTCCAAGTTCTAAAACGCATGCATAGAGAATGTCCTCCAAGATCTGATTCGCCCACTCTGTCTGACCATCTATTTAAGGATGGTAAGTCATTCTCTTCTTAATCTGTGACCCCAAGGCCTTATTAATTCCTTTCCAAAACTGAGAAGTGAAAAGGGGGTCTCTATCTAAGAAAAATTATGAAGAAAAACCATGAATCCTTACCACCTCTTGGATATACAAACGGCTCAACTCATCCACTTTAGTAGTATCATTGATCAAAATGAAGTGGGTTGATTTGTTCAGATGATCAATCACCACCCAAATGGAATTATTACCCCAAGATGTATGCGGTAATCCAAAAATGAAGTCCATGGCAACCTTGCCCCACTTACAGGTAGTAATGGGTAATGGGTGGAGCAAAATAGAGGGTCTTTAGTGCTCCGCTTTCACCTGCTGACATGTGTAGCATATCAACACAAATTCAGATATGTCCCATCTCATACCTGGCCACCAGAACTATCATATCACATCATAATACATCTTGGTGGCACCTAGATAGACATACCACTAAGACTGGTGGATATCCTACATCACCACCTTCCGTAGAGACGACGGTACTACTGAATGGCCCTTGAAGCTCAAGATTCCCTCAGGAGACGATTACTAATCAGAAGACGTCTCCCCACCTTAAATAAATATCCTCAATCGCTGAAAAATCTCATCAATTGGTTGTTCTTGCTGAATCAACTTCAAGAGAGAAGGATTCAACTGAATTATTTCCAAGAACACACCTCTACCGTGCTCCTTGGTCTCCACATGCATCTAAGTAAAGAGCCTCATCAGAGTCCACTCATCATTGAACTTCCTCAAGGATTACACTGGTACTTTTTTACTCAAAGAATCTGCCACCACATTACCCTTTCCCAGGGTATATACAATATCAAATTCAAATCCCTACAAGTACTCTATTCAGTGGTGCTGTCATAGATTAAGATCCTTCTGTGTGAAGATATAGGCCAAGATTTTTTTATCAGAGTAGACCACAAACTTCTCCCTAAATAGGTAGTGATGCCAATTCTTCAAGTCATGCATCACAACTACTAACTCCAAGTCATGGGTCGGATAATTCTTTTCATGTGGTCAGAGTTGGCGAGAACCATACACCACCACATGATCACCCTGCATAAGCACACAACCAAGACCCATACCTGAAGCATCGAAATACACCACATAGCCCTTTACAGATTCTAGAAAGATCAATATGGGGTCAGTATTCAACCGCCACTCTATCTCCTCAAAGGATACCTAAAATTTTTGGGTCCATACAAACTTCACCCCCTTTCAGGTGAGCATGGTCATGGGTGAAGCAAGCAGAGAGAAATCTCGAACAAACCGCCTGTAGTAACCAACCAGGCTGAGGAAACTCTTGATCTTGAACACACTCTTTGGATTCTCCCATTACATAATTTCACTAATCTTGTTAGGGTCCACTGAAACCCCATACTCTGAGATAACATGCCCTAAAAACTTTATCTCCCTGATCCAGAAAGTGCACTTGGATAGCTTTTCATAAAGGCAGTGATCTCATAAAGTGCCCAACATGATTCACAAATGATGCTTATGCTCCTCCTCAGATCCAGAGTAAACCAAGATTTCATCCATGAATACCATGAAAAAAGAGTTGAGATGCTAGTGGAACACCCTATTCATGAGTTCTATAAAGACCGCTAGAGAATTGGTCAATCCAAAGGGCATGACCAAGTACTCAATGTGGTTGTACCTACTTCAAAAGGTCTTCTTCGGGATATCTTCCTCTTTCACCCTGAGTTGTTGGTAACCTGAATGCAAGTCTATTTTATAAAACCACTTTTCCCCCTTTAACTAATCAAACAATTTATCTATTTGGGGAAAAGGATATTTTTTCTTTACAGTTACCTTATTCAGCTTCTGGTAATCAATACACAACCAGAGGGATCTGACAGCCTTCTTCGCAAACCGAATTGGATCAGGCAAAGTATAGATGCTCGGACAAATGAATCCTTTGGATTCTAAATCATACAGCTATATCTTTAATTCCCTCATCTCGGTGGGGTTCATATGATATGAGGGAATAGATATTGGTTGTGTTCCCAGCACCAAATCAATCGAGAACTCCACATCCCGCTCTAGAGGTAAGCCTAAAAAATCATCTGGGAATACCTCTGAAAACTCATCCACTACATAAGGTAGTCCGCCTTCAGGAGAACAACCATCATACTCTAGCATGAGTGAATATAACTAGAATACAAGATTCCCAAACTCTAGGAGTGGAGGTCCTACGTGACCCGACCGAGGATCCCAATCCCCAAGGAAAACCTGACAAATCCCATCTGGTGCTATGAAACAGACCCGTTGACTATAGAAATTGATGTGTGATTGAAAGTGTACCAGCCAATACATGCCAAGTATCACATCAAATAGATCCATATCTAAGACCAGTAGGTCCCACTCCATCTCAACCCCTGACACAGAAAGTGCACACGATGGGAACCTGAGACCCTGCTCCTTCTTCTTTCCCAATGGAATCACCAACTCCATTGTAAAAGAAAAAATCTCAATTGGAAAATTAAGTGTGTTCATAAAATGGGCAGAGATAAATGAAATAGAGGAACCAGTATAAAAAAGAGTAGTATCTATAGAAGATGCAGTCAAAACGGTACCTCGAACTATCGATGGTCCCGCCTCTGATCCTACTAGTGCCTAATCCACCGCATGAAGATGTCTGGTATCTTCCTAAGAATTAATTCTAGTCTGTGGTTTTTCCCTGAACTAGATCAACCCAGAAGATGATTTGGACCTACCACCATGGCCATCAAACCGAGATCCTCCTATCCTCGATGGCTTTGACTGAGATGGCACTCCCCTGGAAGCCACTGATCTTGCCCCACTTTAGAGTGGACATGCCATCCTGCAAAATCATTTCAAGTGTCCCATAGCACCACACTGATAAAAAGGCTTTAGAGGAAAAGTGAATACTGGTTGGATATGCCCTGCCCTCCCACACTGGTGGCACATGACAAACCTCTCATCAGAAGCCGTTGAAGAAAACTGCCTGGAAGGTTGGCCTGAGTTGCCACCCCCTTCTTTCCCTACTTCTCCCGCTTTCTTTTCTTCTCAAAAGATATTCCAATACCCAGACTTGATATCATCCCAGAAAAATAAGATCTCCCCTTGTGGTCTATCTCCACCATACACGCTCGGTCAACCACTTATGCATAGGTTTTCAGCTTTAATAAGAAGACTTGGGAATAGATCTCTGGTCGCAGACCCCTCTCTAACTTCTGGGCCTTCATCTGCTCATTAAAGACCATTTTTGGAGCATACCAGAACAACTTATCAAAACGGTTTCCATACTCCATCACAGAAAGATACCCCTGAATAATCTTCAAAAACTCTCGAGATCGAGCATATGCCAAAACTTCAGGGCATTACTGGTCTTTGAAGATAACCTTGAAGTCCTTCCAGCTCATCTGTTCATGTTTCCCAGCTTGAAGCACTTATTCCCACCACCTTCAACTGGGACCCTCTAATAGGAAAGAGGCACATTTCACCCTGAACTCCTCAAGTGTGTCTAGGAACTCAAACATGATCTCGATATATTTAAGACACTCCTTCACTTCTTGGGGTTTTTGTGCTACCTCAGAAAGTAGGAGGATTGTTTTTCAGAAACTCCTGGGCTTTTTCCTTCCTAGGATCAGTATCATTTTCCCTAATCGGATCTCGAATAGGATCCATTATATGTCCCAGAGCTTGTACAACCTGAACCACAGCCTCTACTGGCCTCTGATCAAGCGGTGAGAGAGAACTCTCTCTGGCTTCCTCCTGTGGGTACATGGGAGCTTTCTAGGGAGGCATGTTGCTACAAAAGACAACAGTCACAAGAAAAAAAATAATTACAATAATTATAAAAATTTCATTAAAAAATAAAATATAAATAATCTAAACACATTGAAACAATAAAATAAACAACTACTCCACTCCCCACCCGATGTCCACGTGCAGTCTGCAGCCCACACGTCTCACCTAGAAGTGAAGCCAAACAAACAATTCCAATGTCCCATGGTGACTCGAGGTCTATCATAAGAGGTGTGGTACAAGCACCCTACTCATGACCATAACTCCTATCCCCAACATTCCTAGATCCTGTCTATCCCGACACATCCCAAAACAATAATATAACCCAAAAACATTAACCTTCCTTTGATATCATTTTGTCACGAACTGAATCTGGTTTCCATTAAAAAAGGCACTTGACCCTGACCATGTCAAGTCCCTAAGGGTGTTACCTATCCCCACGGTCTAGAACAAGTTCTTGGGTATCATGTATTATGGTTTGGGAATAATTTACCCAAGTTTAGAATCATTTAACAACCAAAAACAATCAATAAACCAAATCTGAAAATTTATGCCAAACATGCCTTAAATAAAATCTAGAACTGAACATATATATTTAAACAAAACACAAGAGGTAAAAAGATACATAAAATTATCATCAAAACATCCCAAATGACTCCACACGATAAGGGTTTATCACCCATAAGTTGTCTCCATAACACCGCACCAAGGGAAGAAACTAGCAACCCGAACCGCCATCACCCAAGGCATTGCCTTTACCTGCGTCAAACATGATAAAGTATACTTACACCCAAGGGTATTAAGTAGGGTGTGATCCTAATACCAATAGGATACAACCAAAATTATTCCATATAGTAAGTAATACAAGATGAAAATCAAGTTTTTGATAAACAAGAAATGGTGGTAATAAATTCAAAAGAATGAAACCCTTAAAGGTAAAAAATTTTCAAAGGAAATTTTCAAAGAGTGAAATTTTTTAATTAAAACATGTAATATACTTCATTTTTTCATCCAAAATCACCCTAAGTCAATGATAAATACAAAATATCCAACGAACAGTAATCTTGGGAACACCCCTAGGCACTAGTTAGTTTCGGGCCTCATGCACCTCGTATCTCAGTGTAAAGTAACCATTGTAATATCTATTCCCTTGAACGAGCCACTAGTAGGAACATATCCATAACCTAGTGGTCCCAAATCATTATAAATTTAGTTTTGTTAGTATTTTTAATGTCCAAATTGCTAAGTGAAATAGGGATAAAACCACTCCAGATCACTAGCGTACTAGTACACGTCCACCCACCTAGATACTCAGGTTTCCCCCTTCTGATCAAACAATTTCCACATGTTTAAAAAATCCATTTTAACATAAAAACCCCATTTATTTTCATACACACTCAAAATATTATCTACACATGCTTTGCACTATTTACACAACTCAATAAACAATGAAATGTTTTCATAAAACAACTTCAAGGTATACCACCAAACTTTTCACATGAAATATATTTAAAATCACTCTTTGAAAACCAATTTCACACCAATATTACCCAAAAATTGAATTTTAATCACTAAAAAATTTTAATAAAACCATTACATGAGTTATAAAACAGTTCCAATTGATATAACATTGAATGGACATGTAAAACACCCATTTTCACACAAAATTGGCACTTAAAATTCAATTGCTTAACAAATTCCACCAAAACCAATTTTTGCAGCAATAAAAATGGATGATTATTGTGATAAAAATATAAATCAAGAAATGATAACTCATCTAGTAGTGCTTACACATGGAACCACCTACCACAAGTGTCAAAACTCTCAAATCATTGTGCGAAAGTTCAATCGCACCACCGCCACACCACAAGGAAGTTAAATCCAACCTAAAACCAAAATATTAGACCAAGAAACCCAAGATAAAATCATAGGTTCTAATACCTACTTTATGTACATTAGTAACTTCAATAAAAATGGAAGAAACCCTAAGGAAATGGAAGAAACCCTAAGCAAATGGGAGAAACATGAGAGGAAACTCACCTAATTGAGAAACTTTGAAAAGTCTCCCCAAATACACCATTAACTGAATCTCCAAACAGAAAAAAAAATGAAATTTGGGTTCTGATAAGGCTTATTAGGTCATGTATTAACTAAAATTGGGAGGAAATAGTGAAAAATGTAGGATTTATGAAGTAAACAAATTCCCTCTTCAAATTTGGATGATTTGAGAAAGCTTGAGAAGTTTTACCCTAATCCATAGTGAAGATGAGCTCCAAAGAGGGGTAAGAGAACATGGGGGTGCACCTAGGTTTAGTGGTCTTGGGTGAGAGGTGAAATCACTAAAAAATAGTAAAAAAAGAATAAGATATTAAAGAATAAAAAAATTTAAAACATGAAATGGGCTTATGGGTTGGCCCAATGCCTAAATAAATCATCCAAATCCAAAATGATAATCAGTTCATGAGGGGTATAAATTGCTATGGTGGTTTTAATAGTTCAAGGGAAGCCAAGTGGGAAGTTTAATTGGTGAAAAATGTTTAAAATGAAGGATTTATTAAAGAAAAAATATTTTTTAAAATCTATAAATGGGCTCAAGATTTGGCCCAAATCTTGAAAACTCACCCTTTCCTCCAAAAATTCATGGGAAACCCCCAAAAACAAGAAATAATTTAAATTAAATGAAAAATACCTTTAAAATAATTCATGGATGTGATAGGTGTGAACACATTAATTTTGTGGTTGGAATAAGGATTTTAAAACTAAATCGATAGAAGAATGCATGCACAAAAGGGGAATAAAACATAAGAATATAAGCATTACATAATATGTTATAATTATGAATTTAATATTTATATGATATATATTAAATTGATGATACTTTGAAAAGTATACCCCTCTAAATACTAAGTGTTATATTCTTTTCAAAGATATTTTTTTCATGAACTTGATCATATGATATGGTAGGTTCTACCATATCATGGTGCCCTTGGATTATCACATATAAGGAAATAAAGTAATAAGTGGCATTGTATTATCCTTGGGTAGGTTATTCCATAATATGGTTCCCCTGGGTTGTCTTTTATTATCTTATTTTTGATGTTTTCTTTGTGTGAAACTTAGTTGGGAATACATTGGGAAGGATACAAGAGTAATGATATTGATTTTATCCATGTGATGGATTTTGATTAAAATTTTATCTTCCCAACAATCCAAGAATAAAAATTGTTATAATTGGGATGATTCTCTACCTAAATAAATAAGCGGTGAGAGGAATTCACTAGCATACAAATTACTTTAAAAAATATAGTTCTTATCTCACTAAAATAATATGATGTATAGGGTCATAATTATTAGTGGGAGAACATTCATTAAAATTACATGATGAAAATATATGATACATGATACTCATCCAATAAAAAATTCTATTGTAGATTAATAGCATCATCATTATCAAACTTTGAAATTAATCCTTGAAAGGAAAATATTAAAGTAAGAAACTCTTAAGACTAGTAACTTAAGAGAGGATCTTAATCAAGACAAATATTTTATGTGTTAGAATAGTTCATTCTTGAATAACCATATATTGAAATTTTTTAAGAAGTGAGATTATATACATATGAAGCATAGAAATACTCACTTGGGGTTTCAAAGTCATTTAATAAAAAATGACTTAAGAAATTTTAGTCACTTCTCATATACATAATATGATTGAGTATGCCAATGACATGTTATGACTGGAGGCTTTCTTAAGTCTTGTTCTGGTTAAAGAATTCTTCTCACTGTCATTAATGGAAATGTTCTAAAAATATGAACGAGTTCTAGAAAACATTACCCAATATCCTCAAAATTTTGAGAATAAATTAACTAGGCTTGTGGTGTTTAAGTTTTGTCACTACACTAACAATACATGGAGGTAAAATTTCAAACTAGAAGAAATTTTTTTTAAAGCCCAACCATGTTTCTTTGAGAAGCTAGATAAGGTTATTTGAAACCTGAGGGTATGTCCATGTTAGTTATAATTATTATAGAAAGTGATTCTTTGATTTTAAAATGGTATGTAATACTAAATGTATATTTTAAAAATGTGGTAAATATACGAGGGTTCGAAATCAAGGGAAGAATTGATAAAGCATGCAGTTTTCATTCAAGTGATGAAGAAAACAATTGTTACATCAGATATTTAAATGTAAAAGATTTTATCAATCTTGGTTGAATAAAATAAAATGATATGTATCTTCATCTCACATATCTTATATGATAAGATGTGTTATTTGTTAACAAAGAGTTGTTATGAACAACTTGAGATGATTAATTGTATACACTGAGTTTATAGTTCATTGAATTCTATAACATATTTTGAGAAGAATCTTAGGATAAAAAAGTATCTTGGAAAAAGTGTTTATCTGGTTTATTAAAATATAAGGAATATGTTCCTACTAACCATTAGTGACATATTTTAATAAAGTATTATTTTAGGCGGAAATGCTCTAAACACATAAAATAGCATATGTGATATGAAAACAATAATTTATTTGTTAAATATTCCTACTAAATAGAAATAAGTTTTATTTCCTAAATACAAATCAATTTGTATCTTTTCATGATATTCTGAAAGTAATATAGTGTTTAAGAGGTTAGTGAGAGTGTGTTTAAACTTAAATAATTTCAGAGTTAATAAATAAAAGATTATACAAGTTTTAGTTTAAGTGATTATTCAATTTATATCCTAGAAGGTTGTGATATGTGACAATAAAAAAATGTAAATATTTACATATACTTGATATGATAAAGTGAATATCACCATTAGCTAAAGGATTATACTATACTAGTTTGAGATTAAGTGATTCTTCACTTAATATCCTAAAGAGTTAGGATATGTGATGGTAAAGAAAAATGTAAATAATTACATTAATTTGTTGTGAGGAAGTGAATATCACTTAAAGGATTATTCCAATTATATTGAATGTTACTATCTTAAAAGAACATAGGATATGGTGGTTATTAACAATGTAGATGATTACATTGATTTCAAAGAAAATTTTGATGGGATAAGCTCCAAAGAATTATGATTATGGACTTATAAATATTTCTAAGTAGATAATGAAAGTTGACATCATGATATATAAATGTTATGGAGTTAATGATTTTGAATATATATATATATATTCAAAATGGTTGAACATTAGGAATATGATTCCTAAGTCTCACTAAATAAAAATTGATTTTTATATAAATGGAAAAAGGGGTTGAAGGTGACATAAATTACATATAGATGTAGTGTATTTTCAAAACTATTATCACAATAGAAGCATGAAGGTTATATATAATCTCTTAGTATAAGATACTTGATAGATTGATGTAATAATTTTATAATAAAGTCAATCTCGATTTATCATTCATTCATGTGTATTTTAATTTAATTTACATGAATGATCAAATGATAATATCCCCTAAAAGTATAAAACCTTGAGATGTCCTTAATTAATGATCATCATTAATTATTATGGGTTGTGATAATATGGTAATGTTATCTTGAATAGATTCTTATACTCATTACAAAGGGTTGTATATGAGATTACCAAGAATAGATTCATGAAGAAATAAGTATAAACATATTAATTGGACTGAATATCTAAATTATATATCATAGAATTCCATACTATCATTGATATACTTAGGGCTATATACTTATTATTAGTTCTTCTTACCTAAAGTTGGTGAGATAATAGCATGAGAACCTCCATAATTTTATACCCTACTTATACAAGTCAAAATATGAACTTAGATAACAAGGGGGTGGTTGGGTATGTTGTTGATCATGTAATCAATTGGGGTGCAACCAAGATTATATTTTACCACTTGTATTGTAACACCCCAAGATTTTAAGGTATGTATATTTTTTAATTTAATCTCTTTGATAGCTTATGTTGCCCGCAACATCGAGCTTAAACGAACCACGATGTATTATTAATATTATTAGTTAAAATGAAATTATCTCATAGATGTTAAATTGGTGGTTATGAATAGGATTAACTAAATTATGAAAATATATTATTGATTTAATTGGTTACCAATTAATTAGAAATAAATATAAAAACCAATTTAATATAAAGTAAATGTTTTTATAAAAACTATTTAAATGCACACAAGTGTGTTTTATACCAATAAAATAAACAAATCACACTTTTTTATTATATTAATGAAATATGTATATATATATAATTAAATATAATATTTAACATTCATCCTATTTGTTTTCTAGACATGATATAAGAACAAATCCAATTTTACTCATAAAAGATGTATTTTTATAAAAAGATAGTTTTATATCCTTTTGATGGTGCACTTGTTTAAAATATAGTTTTTGACACTTTTATAAATTATATTTGATAAAATAAAATTCTTATTTTAAAATTTAATATAAAAATTTACTTTGGTATAATTTTTGGTATTTTTCTGACAAGTTTCATATTTTGATGAATGGTGATAAAATATTGCAAACATCTTTTTCCTGTAAATAATTTATAGTGTTAAATTATATTTTTAATTAGTTTTAAAGAATAATTAGATAAATTTTTTATAAATTAATCCAATTTAGGTCATTAGAATCAATTTCACATTGAATTTGGATATAAAAACATTTCAATATTTTAAACATTTTCGCTTTAAAAACTCATTTTCTCATTCCGTCAATAGGATAATTTTAAATTAATTTTAGCCAATTATGTGTTTTGAATTGTGAAAAATGGATTCAATATTTGGAATCATAAGTTACAAATTTATTAAAAAGGTTCCTTTTATTTTTGGACAATATGAACAATAACTTTAGTATTTTTTTAAAAAAACAAGGTTAAGGGAAAATTGGGTAATTAAGGGTAAAAATACTATTATAAGTTTTATAAAATTACCCTAAAACATGTAATAATTTTATTTTATGATTTAGTATTGAAAAAAATAATTCTTGGGCCAATTTTATGTCCTCTTGGAGCCACTTGGATGACTTTATTTTTTTTTAGTATTTTATTCTAAGGAAAGTCCAATATGCCATACTCATTTTATTAATAAGTATTATAATTTTTATACGTGGTTATTCAAAAGATATATTTGACTATAAATAGTAATTTGAAATATAAAATTATTATATTCATCATGGAAATTTATTTTAAATTTTTAGGAAATAAATAATTACCTTAAAGGAATACACAATGATGATGCAGTAATTGTTTAATTAATATAGTCAAGAAATGAATAGTGTCAAAATTATCATTAATAATATTTTAAAATAAATAATATTTTATTAAATGATATGAAATTCATTAAAAATATAAAATTTATACAAATAATTTGTATAAGATTTAAATTTTCATCCATGACTCATTTATAGTTTTTTTCATTTTATAGTAATTATATTAACCCCTAAAGAGTGAAAATCCAAGTTTCCGCGATAAGAGTTAAAGGGTTTAACTAAGGGTCAAAGCCAAAAGATAAGGGTAATAATGTGACATAAACTTGTCTAAAATTTGTTGGTTGAGATTATTTATACCCATACTCATATTATATTTGAAATAAATAACTTTGAAACAATTTTTAATTGAAAATTAATTTATATTAATTTAATATTTTAAGAGTTTCCAAAAGTACCTCTCACCTCAATTATAAAAGGGAACCTCCTCCCTCACTTCCTCACACCACTTTGAACCTTCTAGATAGACCAGAAACTACCCATATCTCCTACCAACTTCCATTACTTCATACTAGAATCCTTATTTTAGGAATAAATCCAACCAAATAAGTCTTTTTGTGCAAATCAAAATGAGATGCCCAAAGAGGAGGTAATGTTCATCTACGAACGTTTTTTTTATTTCTTCCTTAAGCGCCTTAAATTTTTTTTATTTCATTTTTATATAATAACCTCAATATCCTAAATATACTGAGATGTTTTTATATTAATGTTTCTACCTACACTCATGGACACTTCCATCAAATGGGATACACAATCATCATTTATGTGTGTAACGTCCCCGACCTGGAAACCACTAAATCGGTACCCCAATTCAGGTCACCACATGACCTAAAGCATAACTCCCCGTATGCTATAGGTTTCCAACTAGAATTGAGGGTCTAATAGGATACATGGGGAGACTATACCCTCTTTACCAGAGTAAGCCACAACAGAAAAAAAAAATTAAATAGCAGAAACAATAGGAAACAATCAATAACATGCATAAATAACCCACTCTCAAACTAGGTACAAACCATATCCAATAGTAAACATGTGATTCCATGCTATAGTGCCAAGTAGACAAAACCCAAAAGAAAGACAAACACTAGAATCCCCAAAACGGTCCTAACTCCAAGTCCCAGACCTCATATGTGCACATACCAAACCCAAATCACTTCCCAAGCATGGGTCCCTTGCCCTTTTCTTGAACTTCAACCATGAAATTTTCTTGGGTACCCAATGGTGGCCTGAGTAGGTTGTGAGTATAACTCAGTAGGGCACCACCAACGATGACTAAAAAATATCTAGTAAAAGTAGATAGTGAATTCAAGTGATAGATAGTGGTAAGTAAAGGTAAACAGTTCAACAAACCATTCTAGAATATGTTCCTTTAAAATTATACTACCATTGAATCGAGGTTCACTACTTAGGCATCCCATGGTTTAATCTGCCTTTTTCATGTGTTCAATGGATTAGGTGTGTTCAATACTCTTAGGTATATGGGAAAAATCAAGTCCTATCTCACTAGGAATCACATTATAATAACCTCATAATCATCACCTTGAAGCCTCAGTCTAGGTTGAATTAAACCGTTAGGGGAATAGAACTTTGTCCCCTTCCATAACCCATGCATTTGGGGGTGGAGTTGGAACCTCAGTCCAACTCGACTCGTGGGCATAGAACCTCAAGTCTACACCTCACTCTACCAAGCCATGTGCACATTCTTATTTATCATTCACCACAACTAACCACAAAGCATAACCAATACCATTAAAAATATTCAAACAATAACATCAAGGTAATTAATATAATTCCAAAATCCATTAACACATTTAACATTCATATCACATACCATTTAACTCAATTCCCTTTCCTCGATACCTGTCTCACTAAGTATGATCAAATGTAAACATACTACCTTATCATAATCATAATAACCTCATTTACATGCCACCCAAACAATCCCTTATCCCTTAACCATATTATACATAACTACCCACAATTCCATTCTAGCTCATTATGTAACCAATTAACACATTCGCTAGATCTCTACCTTATTATGGATCAAATTTCACACCTTACAATATTGTTATCTCAATCGGGAGGGTCGGTTCACCCCATGGGTGGCCCTAATTTGGTCAAGTCATCCTCCATGCATCCCATGGGGATCATGAGGGGTTAAATTGGTTTATTTGACACCCACTATGTTAATCCTTTCAAAGGAAACCAAGAACACAACAAGGTTAAATCAAGAATATGACCCTACATGCACAAATATATAATAAAACCAAGGGATATAACTTGTAGACCACCTACCTTGAATCTGTTCATGAACGCACTTCTAATAGAGGCCTTAGATCCCAATTTAACCACCCTTTTAAGCCTCAACCTAAATATCATCAGAAAAGAAAGGTTTTAGAACTTCGTATGGAGAGAAGGAAGAGATGCAAACCCTAAACCAAAAAGAGAATCAATAGTGCGATTAGCCTTACTCAGATCTTCAATATACATCCAACGACACTACAAATGGCCCTAAGATGATGTAGATTGATCCATAGAATATCTTGAAGATTTTGGGGCGTCACTAGGATTCAAGGGAGAAGAAATGAGGAAAATCCTGAGTTGGTGTATAAATCCTGTAATGGAATTTTTGCAATTTTCTCAAAAATACTCAACTACACGGTTTACCCGCACAGTTTACTAAATCATGCGCAAACCATGTGGATTATACTATCTGAAAACAGCCCCCCCCCCCCCGCATGGTTACCTAGGATTTCTGCACGGTTTGTACTAACCATGTGCAAACCATGCAGCATGCCCAAAAACCCCCTTTTTCTTCCACTTTTGTGCCTCAAACCCTCAAAACACCCCCAAGCCTCCACATGATCTTTTGGAAACACTTATTTAACCAAAAATAATGAACTTAAATTGAAACCTAAACAAAAACATACCTTAAGAGAGATTCAGGATCTTACAACCTCCCCGCCTTATGACGTCTCATCCCCAAGTCGCTCTTCCTGAGCATCATTGAGTTCCCAAAAAAATAGATCAGGCTACTGGACTGGAATATCTAATTTTCTCTCCCAAGTTTCTTCTTGAACATTCCCATGCTGCCATAGAAATTGAACCAAAGGTACAGTCTTGCCTCGCAAGACCTTCTCACTACAATCCACAACATGAACCAGATTCTCCTCAAAGGATGCATCTGCTTCAAGCTCGACATCCTCAACGTTTAACACATGAGACGGATCAGGTTGATACTATTAGATCTCTGAAACATGGAAAACATAATGCATCACACTATAACACTGTAGAAGAGCCAATTGGTAATCCACAGGTCTGATCCTCTCCATAATCTCAAATGGACCCACATACCTAGGTGTCAACTTGCCCTAATTATGAATTCAACGGTGACCCAGCTTTGGACACACCTAATGAAACACACTATCACCCACCAAAAACTCAATAGGTCTACAATGTCGATATGTCCATGACTTCTATCTACTCCGAGTTGTTTCCATATGCTTCTGAATCAATAAAACCTTTTTTGACATCTCCTATACCAGACTCGATCCTAACAGCTCAGACTCCCCAGTATCTAACCAACATAGCGTAGATCTACACAGTCTCTTATAGAGTGCCTCAAATGGATCCATCTAAATTGTATCATGAAAACTATTGTTGTAGGAAAACTCAATAAGTGACAATTTTCTTTCCCATAAACCGCTGAAGTCTAGAACACATGCTCTCAACATGTCTTCCAGAAGTGCGAGGTGAAATGTGGATCATGATCTGAAAATATGGTTCTCAGAACACCATGCAACCATACTATTTATTGAACATACAATTCTCCCAACTAGTCAACTGTATATATTTCTTGGATCGGTAAGAAATGAGCCACTTTGGTCAGTCGATCTACCACCACCCAAATTGCATCATTCTTCGAAGGTGTCCTCGGAAGACCCACTACGAATTCCATCGTTACATCATTCCACTTCTACTCTGGAATAGGAAATGATTTCAACAACCCACCTAGATGTTTATGTTCAGCCTTTACCTGTTGACAAGTAAGGCATCATGCCACAAAAATCGTAATTTCTTTCTTCATTCCCGACCACCAAAACTGCCTATGAAGATCACAGTACATCTTAGTCAAGTCAGGATGCACTACAACTTTGACGTGTGAAAGGGATGCATCAACTCCTCCCATACATCTTCTGGCACCACAACATGACCATGAACATAGGCAACTTCATCAGCACCAAAAGACCAACCAGAAGACAACTCCCTGCCTTTAATACTTTCCTTACTTGCCAAACACTCTAAATCCACCAACTAACTCTCTTTAACTCGACTCAAAAGTGAGGATTCAACTGCTATAGTTGCAAGTTTCATCTACTCATGCCCATATTATACCCCAAAATGCATCTCTGTAAACAAGGAAATAATCTTCCATTCCAAACTGGATTCCTGAACCACCTAATTATGAGTCTTCCGGCTCAGAGTATCAATGAAACTATTCTCTTTCCCTAGTGTGTACACTAACTAAAAATCAAAAGACTGTAGGTACTCGACCCACCATCGTTGTCTAAGATTAAAATCCCACTGAGAGAATATATACCTGAGACTTTTATGGTCAGTGAACACCGTGAAATTTTCTCCCAACAAGTAATCCCTCGAACACTTTAAGGTATAAACCACAATAGTTAGCTCCAAGTCATGAGTAGGATAATTCCTTTCATGTGGACTCAACTATCTCAACCCATAAGCTACAACCTGATCATCTTGCATCAACACTACCCCAAGTCCAACACTAGATGCATCACAGAATAAGGTGTACCTCTTACCTGGTCTGGGTAAGACCAAAATTGGTGTAGTATTCTACTACTTATTTAGCTTCTGAAAAGCATTCTCATAAGCCTCTGACCAATAAAACTTAACCCCCTTCTTGGTTAGGTGTGTGAGTAGTGCTTCCAAATGAGAGAAATCTCTAATAAACCTTTGGTAATAACCGACCAAACCTAGAAAACTCTGAACATCAGAGACATTCTTAGGCTGCTCTCAAGATACCACAACCTACACCTATTCTAGATCCACCAACACACCTGACTCATAAATGATGTGTCCCAAAAAGTACACCTCATCAATACAAAACTAACATTTTGATAGCTTGGCGTAAATCCTATGCTATCTTAGTGTACCCAAGACGATGTCAAGGTGTTTGGCATGATCGTCATGAGTTATAGAGTACACAAAGGTGTCATCAACAAACAAAACTATGAACTGATCCAGATACGGGTGAAATATCTGGTTCATCAAGGACATGAACATATTCGGTGCATTGGTCAATCCAAATGACATCACCAAAAATTCATACAACTCGTACCTGCTTCAAAAAGTTTTCTGGGGTATGTCAAAAGGTCTCACCCTCAACTAATGGTATCCCAATCTCAAATCAATCTTTTAAAACACTAAGGCACCTCTGAGATGATCAAACATGTCATTGATTCTAGGAAGAGAGTATCGGTTCTTAACTATCATCTAGTTTGTTTTCCTATAATTGACACATAACCTCGGTGATCCATCACCCTTATTATCAAATAGTATATAAGATCCCCAAGGTGACATACTAGGATAGATAAACCTATTATGATCTAATTCCTCTAGCTAAACCTTCAGTTCATGGAGCTCTGTTGGCACCATTCGATTTGGTGGAATGGAAACTGGCTCTGACCCTAGCAATAATTCAATTGTGAACTCAACATCTCTCTTAGGTGGTAACCCTGAGAAGTCATCTGGAAACACATCTTGAAACTATTCCACAAAAAAAGGGAAGATTGGCTGCACTTTCTCCCCATCATCAAACATAAGGCATACCACTTGGGCTGTGAGTTCTCCCAACTGTTGGCATAGTGGCCCTGCATGGCTCGCTTGATTATTCTACTCACCACGAAGGACATAAGTGCTTCCATCGAGGGATGTGAATGTTACTCGACATTGGTAACAGTCGATATGGGCTTGATATAACACCAACCAATTCATCCCTAAGATTAGGTCAAAACATGACATCTCTATGACAAACAAATCCCATAGAAAATGATATCCACCAACCTCCATAGAAAAACCCTTACACTGCCTGATTTCCTCAACCTGTACCCCTAGCAGAGTATCAAGTGACATTACTCCACAAGCTCTCTCTATAGTTAAGACCAACATGACTATGAACTGAGCAGAAATAAAAGAATGCATAGCACCTGTATCAAATAAAGCACTAGTGAGCATGGAAGCTATAATAATCGTATATCAAACAATAGATAGTCCCACCTCGCCACCTTCAAGTGTGGTCTAAACTGCATGGAGATGACCTTCCCCTTTACCCTGGGATCTGACTAGAGTACCTTGCACTACATTACCCTGTTGGTAAGGATGATCTCGCTCTAGAGTTCCACGTCCACCTTCTCTACCAGTACGAGCCGTGGAGCTCTAACTGCCTGCTTGATATAGGGTAACTGACCATCTTCCTACACTCGGTATCTGCCTCTGACCACCATCATTCCCTAATTATTTCGGGTTCTTACATGACCTATGTATGTGGCCTAGCCTGCCACATGCTCAATACTCAGTCGGTGGGTAGGGACACTGGTGACACTTGTACCCCAACTTGCCACACTAATAACAGAATACTTCACCACCCTGAGAAGCTGACCCCCTCTTCTGACTACTTTGTGCACTTCCACCCTGCTGAAAAATTCCAAAACGGCACTTCCTACTATCGGAAGTCGCACCACTTGCTTACCCAGCTAGCGCCACAAGTTCACTACCTAAAGCTCCCTTTAGGTTCTCCTATAATATTAGGGCTTGATCCACCACTTCATCAAATCTTTTTAGATGGAATATATTCACCGGAGACATGATCTCATGTCTCAACCTGTCCTGGAAGCGTTTTTCCACGACTGCCTCATCTCCTGTCAACATCGGAAAGAAGCATCTCAAATTTTTGAAATGACTAGAATAGTCCATTACTGACATTTTCCCCTAAGTAAAACTCATAAAATCTACAGCCTTATCCTGCATCAAGGTTTCTGGGTAGAAGTGCTCAAGAAAATTCTCCTGAAAATCTTTCCACATCATTCCTTCAGCCTACTCCATTTGAACTATGATGACCCACCAATGATTTGCTTGAACTCTCATCATATAGGCTGCTATATTGAATCACTTCTTAAGAGGAGTTTTTAGATGGTGTCCTGCCCTCTCTGGTAAAGGTCGGAGGGTGTTGTAGTTGAAACTCCTTGGTCAGCTCAAACATACTCAGTGCAGCCCACCCTGGGTCCCATTCCATCATTTTCATAAAGCAAGAAAAGTTCTCACTGAACTAATCTTCCCTATCTTCCTAGATCACCAAATTCTCCTACTCCACTATTGGAGGATCGTTCTCAACGACGTCCTCTTATCACCCAATCGTCACACGTATTCAAGGTGAAATTTGTTCTATAATGACAAACATGAGATTTAGAACACAACCATAACACTATTATGAAGAGGAAAAAAGATATGGGTAGGCTCATCACTTTCCATAACCAAACTAGATCACATACACTACCCAAACGAGTGCACTCACAACCGAATCACTACCCTTCACCATCTCTCCTAAGGCCATGGATAACACGGGTATCTAATTCACACGGTTAAAATACTTAACTTTTACACCAATTCAGAACATTTTTCACATCCCAATTTACTCTTGAAACATGTTAATCCACTTTTACTTCTTTATCAAGAACTATTTTCTAATTTCTACTTACCATTTTCACTTTCCTTTTTACCCATTCGTACCATCCCATTAGGAATAGTTTCATTACTTTTAAGAAAAAAATGCATCCTAACCTTTATATCACGCACACCCATCTCGTGTGTTTTTATACCATGATGCATGTCACTTACCTATATAGGTGCCTAGAATGATGCATGAATGCATATCCTAGTACCCTTCTAGCCATGAAAGGAATATCACAAAACCATCAAATCACACAACAAGTGCATCACCTGATGGTGAAATATCATCAAATAAAACAACACATAACAAGAACAAGAATACCCCTAGGGTGACTTGGGTTTTCCCTCATACATGGGTTACCTACTCCCAAGATCGAGCTCATTACCAAGGCCTAACACTTTTTTAACCTTCTGTATACCATCCCCAAATAGTAAGAAATAGAAAAGAACTCCTTTGATACCACTTTATAACATCTCTGACCTAGAAGCCACTAAACTGGTACCCCAAGTCTGGTCACCACATGACCTCAAGCATGCCTCCCCATATTCCATAGGTTGCTGACTAGCAGTGGGGTTCTAATAAGATATGTAGGGAGACTATACCCTCTTTACCAGAGTAATCCACAGCAGGAAACAATTTAAATAGCGGAAATAATAGGAAAAAATAAATAAAATGCATAAATAACCCACTCCTAAACTAGGTACAAACCATATCCAATAGTAAACATGTCATTCCATGTTATAGTTCCAATTAGAAAAAACTCAAAAAAGAAATAAAAATAGTGGAATTCCTAAAATGGTCTTGGCTCTAAGTCCCGGACCTCATACGTGCACATACCAAACCTGAATCACTTCCCAAGCATAGGGCCCTTTCCCTTTTCTTGACTTTCAACCATGAAATATGATTGGGTACCCAACGGCGGGCCAAGAATTGTGTGAGTATAAATCAATAGGGAACCACCAATGGTGTCTATGAAATATCCAGTAAAAGTAGATAGTGCATGAAAGTGATAAATAATACCAAGTAAAGGTAAACAGTTCAATAAGCCATTCTAGACTATGTTCCTTTAAAATTATACTACCATTGAATTCAGGTTCACTATTTAGGCATTCCATGGTTTAATCTACCTTTTCCATGTGTTCAATGGATTAGGCATGTTCAATACTCTCAATCATATGGGAACAAAATCAAGTCTTATCTCACTAGGCATCACATTATAATAACCTCATAATCCTCACCTCAAAGCCTCAGTCCAGGTAAAATGCAACCGTTAGGGTAATAGAACTCCATCCCCTTCCCTAAACCATACATTTGGGGGTGGATTTAGAACCTTGGTCTAACTCGACTCGTGGGCGTAGAACCTCAAGTCAATACCCCACTCTACCAAGCCATGTGTACATGCTTATTTATCATTCACCACAACTAACCAAAAAGCATAACCAATACCATTAATAATATTAAACCAATAACATCAGGGGAATTAATATCATGCCACAATCCATTAACACATTTAACATTCATATCACATACCATTTAACTCAATTCCCTTTTCCCTATACCTGTCTCACTAAGTATGATCAAATGTAAACATACTACCTTATCATAATCACATTAACCCCATTTACATGCCACCCAAACAATCCCTTATCCCTTAACCATATTATACATAACTAACCACAATTACATTTTATCTCATTATGTAACCAATTAACACATTTTCTTGGGATCTACCTCATTATGGGTCAATTTCACACCTTACAATACTATTATCCCAATTAAGAGGGTCGGTGCACCCCATGGGTGGACCTAATTTGGTCAAGTCATCCTCCATGCATCCTCTGGGGATCGTGATGGGTTTAATTGGTTTATTTGACACCCACTATGTTAATACTTTCAAAGGAAACCAAGAACACAACAAGGGAAAATCAAGAACATAACCCTACATGCACAAATCTGCAATAAAAACAAGGGATATAACTTGTAGACCACATACTTTGAATTCGTTGGTGAATAAACTCCTAATAGAGGCCTTAGATCCTGATTCAACCACCCATTGAAGCCTCAGCCTAAATCTCATCGAAAAAGAAAGGTCTTAGAGCTTCAGATGGAGAGAAGGAAGAGATGAAAACCCTAAACCATAAAGAGAAGAAAGAGTGGGATTAGCCTTACCTGAATCTTCAATACACAACCAAAGGCACTCCAAATGTCCCTAATATGAGGGATATTGATCCATGGAATCTCTTGAAGCTTTTGGGGCGTCACTAGGGTTCAAGAGAGAAGAAAGGAGGAAAATCCTGAGTTGGTATAAGAAATTTTGTAATGGTATTTTTGTAATTTTCTCAAAAATACTCATTCGTATGGTTTACCCACACAATTTTCCAAACTTTTCAGATTCTACAGTCTGAAAATAGCCCCCCTCACATGGTTACCTGGGATTTCTACACGGTTTTCACTAACTGTGCGCAAACCGTGTAGCATGCCCAAAAACCCCCTTTTTCTTCCTCTTTCATTCCCTAAACCCCCAAAACACCCCCGAGACTCCACATGAACTTTTGGAAACACCTATTTAACCAAAAATAAGGAACTTAAACCAAACCATAAAAAACATACCTTAAGAGAGATCTGGGATCTTACAATGTGTATGGTGGACTACCGCCTCGCTAACCGATGTCATTTTCTCTTCCATTTCCACCTTTAATGCTTAGAAATAATGACATAATTTTTATTTTTATATGATATATATGATATATTTATGATTCTTTAATTATTATACAATTCATACCTTCATGTTTTCTATTTTGTTTAAATATGATAACTTCGTTTGCGGACATGTGGAATACCGTCTACTCAAAAAGATGTGATTCGTTCACACTTTACATGGAATGTATTAAGGATGAGTTTAGTGAAATTATATGATATATATGACATAATAATTATACTTGAATTATATTAATTACTTTCTTTCTTTCAATATGATAAGAAAATGGAAACATCATTCATGCATACATATGACCCACCATCTCCATGAATAGTGTATTTCATTTTCTATTTTTATATTTTATAGATTATTATAAATATATATATATACTGAATATATATGATATTTATCTCATGTTTATTATTCTTTAGATTATGAAATCATGATATAAGTAAGAGGATAAAAAATATAACAAATCAAAACACATGCGAAAAATAAAGTGGTTATTACCCAAAACATAACTTTAACATAGAATTGTTAATAAATAGGTAATATAAAGTCATAATTAAATAATATATAATATTATATAAATGAATATGGTTCTATGATAGATGTATAATAAACCTATATCTATTATAAATTATTTTTTAATGAGTATGATGAGAGTCAAGACATATGGTAAGGGATTTTTGTCTCACTTTTACTTCTATGGGACACATGCCTTATACACTACTTGTTTCTTTTGTGTGGTGTATATACTAACCATGAATGTCTTTTATGAGTATTATTCTGAAGATTATGTATATTAACATCTATATTATTTTATTTCTTTTATGTTTCACATGATACTACTGATTATAAAGTGGTAAAGGTTTCATTCACAATCTCATCATTAATCGAGATTGCTTCTATTTAAGTATCCACTGAGAAATATTTCTCTTCCATGTCAATGTTTTATAAAAATGTTTTCAAAAGGTTTTTACTATTATTATATGAATTTTTAAAAGTCTTTATTTTACCCTTTTTTACTCTTTATAAAATGGTTTGAAATGAATATTTTTTTCATTTTCCAAATAAGGTAATTTATGACTTTTCTGGAAAAAAAATATGAAAGAAATGTTTTTTAACTTATATGGCATGAGAAATTTTTCTTTTCGTCATGATGCCTTAATGTTTTAAAGATTACTTTACAATTTTAAAAGTTTATTTTCAAATAAAATTTTTTCTTTTATAATTGTGTGGCTTTTTAAATAAATGGTTTCAAATTAAAAAGGGTATTTCTTTCAAAAAAAATATCAATGATTTTATTAGAGTATTTTCAACTATATCAACATCCTATGTTGAATCTTATTCTTAATTGAGTTTGGTATCTTATGATATCATTTACCATATTTTATTGAATGGTTTATGATTTAGTTTGACTGTGGATGTGTTATTTTGATACCATTCATAATTTATGGTTAAAGTATTCACATTTAGTATGATAGTTTTTAATATGAATGTTTATGTTGGTTATGTTTCACCCCTTTCATAAGAGGAATTCATTGGACTTAGTAAGTGTTAGGTGGGGCCCGCTATATCCCCTCGATGCATCAGTAGGCCTCATGAGACAAACTAGTTTAGGTATCGTCCAAGGCCTTACCCATTTATATTTGGTGTCTTAGACGAAGACTTGATGGTATGTTTATGATGTCTGATATTATGAATTACCTCTTTATGAGATTAGTTATTGATAATCCATGTGATTATTCGACTGGTAGAATATCTATGATTAATTATATTTCTCATGTGATTATTTATATAACCTTATTTGATCGTCTTTTATTCCTTCCATATTATGAACAAGATTGTGTTTTAATGGCATGTGTTGTTAGTTATTCACCTTGACTTATTGTTTATGTTTATTTATGATAGATTTTGTTATATGATTATCCTTACTAAGCATCCGATCTCACCCCTTTCTTATGTTTTATTTTCCCTAGGATTCCAAGATGTATATTATGACTGATATGCAGGGGTAATCTAGGATAATAGGGATGTTTCTAATAGAGTTTCTATATTGTATTCAATTTCATGTTGTAATGTAAGACATATGTTTGTATCTAGCTTTCCAAATCCACTAAACTATTTGGTCCATTGGGATATGATTGTTTGTACCTAGTATTAATGTAATATAGTAAGGCACTAGCTCTGGGCTGCTTTGGTTGGGATCATTACAGTTGGTATAAGAGAAAGTTTAGTAGAAACATTGGGTACTAGATTTAGGAAAACATAGATTAGAGAGTAAAACCCTATGACAAAATTTGGAAATATATCCAAATAAAATTTTCTTATGATTTAGAGATTAGTTGCACTAAAATTTTCAATTTAGGTTATGTGATTCACTAGTTCTGAGATTATACATTTTGTTTCATAATATTATGATCTAATCTAGTGTATTCAATTTTTTTAGAAATGGCGCCTAATAAAAGGAATGGAAACCGTATCAACACAGATAATCTATGTAAGTATTTTCCACCTATACAAGATAGTGATGTTAGAGTTGGAGATGCAATTGATATTGAATAAATTATAACTATACCAGGACAACTGACTTTGTTATGAATAGTAACCTTACCTGTATGGAGTGGCCTGATTCACAACATGGCGGAACAATATTAAACCGCTTCATGAGACAACAACCTCCATCATTCAATGAGACTACAAATCCATTTTTATCTGATTAATGGATAATTTCCTTATAAAAGATATTTCTCTCTTTGGGAAGTATGGAAAGGGAGAAGGTTCTTATGGTAGTTTATCATATTTTTAGAGATGCAGATCAATGGTGGTCATTGATTCAAAACACTAAGGAGGATAAGGAAATAACAAACATATAATGGAAGGATTTTAAGTAACTTTTATTATAAAAATATTTTCCTCACAAACAGTGAATGGATATGGAGAGGTGATTTCTATGTCTGAGGCAAAACAAGGATGAGAATGTTACTAAATATAAAATACAACTTTAAAAGGTTAACAAGGAATTCTATGGACTACATACGTAAAACAAAGAGTAATGTTGGTTGTTTCTTTGATGGGTTAAAGTCATTATTCCGAAAGGCATTGGTCTCCCAAACTTTCTCATCATACGAAGATATAGTCTCATGTGTTATCAAGATAGGGGAATAATTCACTAAGTCTTATGACTTTAAGGGAAATCAAGAGAATAAGAGAATGGTGGAGCAAGATATGGATAAAGGGAAAAGGTTAAATAATTATTTTCTCACATGTGATAATTGTAGGAGAAAACACCCTAGTACTTTTCTGAATGGAATGGGATTTTGTTACAAGTGTGGAGAGAAAGGTCACCAGGCTCGTGATTGTAAGGGAAATAAAGAAGCTGTAAATATGCAATGTTTCAACTGTAAGGAGATGGGGTACTGTGCAAATAAATGTCTCAAGCATCGAGGAAATATAGCTTAGAAAAAACAAAGTGATCAAGGTCAAGATTATGTTGTTACTATATTCAAAGTGGAATAATTAATGTATTTGTGATTTTTATAGATTCAATAATTATGTTATGATATTTGGGTTATAAGAATCATGAGATATATAAGGATTGTATTGCAGTACTTCTTCTTTAAGGATTTGGAAGAATTCATGTTATCATTAAGGTTTCAAAGGTGATAATGGTATTCATATATTTGGTATGTGATAAAAATATATGCATTGTGTTGTTTGGGGAAAATTTGATGTTAAGTTGATTTTGGAAATTTAATTACCTTTCTTATAAATTTTTGGACTGTGAATTTAGACAGTTGTATTTTGGATGAGTCAAGGTTAGAATGGATTAAGTTGAACATTGGATATTATTGTTTGAGGTTAAAGTATTATTTATTAGATACTTTGTGCTAAAATTTTTGGTTTTAGTAAATATTTAGAGGATAAAGTAAATACCTTTGTACCTTATGATTCATCAAAAGTTATTTAGGTATAAAAAAATCATCTTGAATGTCCATCTCCAGGTGTATGAAATGAAGTAAAAATAGATCAAAGCACAACCAAAGGATGAGATTATGCTTATGATATAGAATAAATCAAGTAAGTGATTATATGTATAGTAAAATAATCCCTCAACTCTAGGAAATGAATTTGGAATGAAAAAATCTATTTGTTTAATTTTCTTATAGATAAATCAATGTCCTCTTTAACTCATCACAAATTTATGGTTTTGTGATGGTTAACATTCTAATGAACATGTTCTATATCACTCTTTATTGGAACTTGATAGTTATATTTATATTTCATGTACATGTTTTCCATTTACACTAATGATTTCCTATTCGAAATCCTAATTTTGTGGTGACCTTTGTATTTCACTTTTCTTCTTATTAAGAGAATGTTTTATTAACCCTATTTCTGATGTGGATTTTCCACAGAGGAATTTTCAAGTACCAAATTTTTATTTTTGAAGTTCAATTTCAAATTGTGAGGATTTAATTTATTGAATAATGGGAGAATTTAACACCCCAAGATTTTATGGTATGTATCTTTTTAAATTTAATCACTTCGATGGATTACGTTGCACGCAACACCGAGCTTAAACGAACCGCAATATACTATTAATATTATTATTTAAAATGAAATTATCTCTTAGACATTAAATTTTCAGTTATGAATAGGATTAAATTACTTATTAAAATATATTATTGAATTCATTAGTTACCAATTAATTGGAAATAAATATAAAAACCAGTTTAATATAAAGGGATTCTTTTTATAAAAACTATTCAAATGCGTACAAGTGTGTTTTATACCAATAAAATAAATAAATCACACTTTTTGGATTATATTAATGAAATATATATATATATATATATATTAAATAAAATATTTAACATTCATTCTATGTGTTTTATAGACATTATATAAGAACAAATCCAATTTTACTCATAAAATATTTATTTTCATAAAAAGACAGGTTTATCGCCTTTTAATAGCACACTTGTTTTAAATATAGATTTTGAAATTTTAATAAATTATATTTGAAAAAAAACTTATTTTTTAAAATAAGAATATAAAAATTTACTTTGATTTTTTTTATTTTTCTGATAAGTTTCATGTTTTGATGAATAGTGATAAAACATTGTAAATAACTTTATCGTCTAAATAATTTATAGTGTAAAATTATATTTTTAATTGGTTTTAAAGTATAATTAGATCAATTTTTTATCAATTAATCCAATTTATGTCATTTGAATTAATTTCACATTGAATTTGGATATAAAAACATTTCAATCTTTTGAATGTTTTTACTTTAAAAATTTGTTTCCTCGTTTCGTCAATGGGATTAATTTTAAATTAATTTTAGTCAATTATGTGTTTTGAATTCTGAAAAATGGATTTCATATTTGTAATCATAAGGTACAAATTTATTAAATTGGACCCTTTTATTTTTGGATAATATGAATAGTAACTTTAGTATTTTTTTTCCACAGTTAAGGGTAAATCGGGTAATTGAGGGTAAAAAAATATTATAAGTATTATAAAATTATCCTAACACTTATCTTGGTTTTATTGGATGAGTTAGTGTCATATAAAGTAATCCTTGGGATGATTTTATGGCCTCTTTGAGCCACTTGTAGGACTTTATGTTTTTTAGTATTATATTCTAAGGAAAGTCCAATATGTCATACTCATGTTTTTAATAAGTATTAAATTTTTTATATATGGTTATTCAAAAAATATCTTCAACTATAAATATTCATTTGAAATATAAAATTATAATATTCATCACGGAAATTTATTTTTAATTTTTAGGAAATAAATAATTACCTTAAAGGTTTACACAATGATGATGCAGTAATTGTTTAATTAATAGAAATATCAAATAAATGATATTAAAAATATTAAAATAAATATAATTTGAGATAATTATTATCATACTATAGTTTTATTGATTATATATACATATTATGGATGTATTAAAGGTTTTATTTCAATGTTATCTTGTGTATTGATATTTTTCTAAAAAGTCAAGAAATGAATAGTGTTAAAATTGATATTAATGATATTTTAAAATAAATAATATTTTATTAAATGATATAAAATTTATAAAAATATAAAATTCATCAAAATTATTGGGATAAGATTTAAAGTTTCATCTATTACTCATTTATTATTCGGTTTTCATTTTAAAGTAACTATATTAACCCTTAAAGAGTAAAAATCTAAGTTGTCATGGTAAGAGTTAAAGGGTTTAACTAAGGGTTAAATCCAAAAAGATAAGGGTAATAATATGACCTAAACTTGTCTAAAAATTATTTATTGAGATTATTTAGACCCATATTCATCTTATATTAGAAATAAATCACTTTGGATTCATTTGGAATTTAATTTTAATTTATATTAATGTGATATTTGTAGAGTTTCCAAAAGTGCTTCTTGCCTAAATTATAAAATGATACCTCCTCCCTCACTTTCTCACACCAATTTTAGCATTATATATTGACCAGAACCTACCCATTTATCCTTAAAACTTCCCTACCTTCATCTTAGAATCCTTACTTTGGTCATAAAACCAACCAAATAAGCCATTTTGTACAAATTAAAAGAAGATACCCAAAGAAGAGGTAACATTCATCAATGAACGTTTTTTGTTTTATTTATTACTTAATCCCCTTCAATTATTTTTATTTAATTTTTATATAATAACCTCAGTATTATCAATATACTAAGATGTTTTTATATTATATGTTTGACCTACACTCACACACACTTCCATCAAATGAGATACGCAATCATCGTTTGTGTGTACGGTGGATCATCGCCTTGCGAACTGATGTCATTATTTATTCCATTTATACATTTCATGGTTGGTAATAATGATGGAATTTATATTTTTATATAATATATATTATATCTATGATTTATTTATTCTTTTATAATTATCATATAACACATACCTTCATGCTTCCCATTTTGTGTAAATACGATAACTTCGTTTGTGAACATGTGGACTACCGCCTCCTCAAAATGATGTGATTAATTCACACTTTACATGGAATGTATTAATAATGAGTTTAGTGGACTTATATTATATATATTACATAATAATTCTACTAGAATTATATTAATTACTTTCTTTCTTTCAATACAATAAGAAAATGGAAATAGTGTTCATGTGTACGTACGACTTACCGTCTCCATGAATGGTGTATTTAATTTTCTATTTATATATTTTATATATAATTATAAATAAATATATACTGAATATATATGATATTTATTTCATATTTATTATTCTTTATATTATGAAAACACAAGTGAAAAACAAAGCGGTTATTACCCGAAACGTAACTTTAACATGAAATTATTAATAAATGGGTGATTAAAAGTCATAATTAAATCATATATGGTATTATAGAAATGAATATAGTTCTATGATGGATATATAATATACCTATATCTATTATACAGTAGGTTTTAACAAGTATTATAATATCCAATACATAAGATAAGATATTTTTGTCTCACTTTTATTTCTGTGGGACACATGCCTTATACACTACTTGTTTCTTTTGTGTGGTGTATATATTGCCCATGAATGTATTTTATGAGTATTATTATAAAGATTATGGTATATTCACAGTCATATAATTTTTTTTATTTCATTGTTCATATGATTTCACCAATTATAAAGTGGTAAGATTTTAATTCAAAATCTCATCATTAATTGAGATTAAATCTATTTAAGTCTCTACTGAGGAATATTTATCTTCCATGTCAATGTTTTATAAAAATATTTTCAAAAGGTTTTTACTATTATCATATGACTATTTAAAGTCTTTATCTTACCCTTGTTTTACTTTTTATAAAATGGTTTTAAAGGAATCTTTTTGTCATTTTCCAAATGAGGTAATTTATGAATTTTCTGACAAAAATACGAAAGGAATGTTTTTTTAACTTATATGTCATGAGTGGATTTTCCCTCCGTCATTTCACCTTAATGTTTTAAAGATTACTTTCCAATTTTATAAGGTTTTTTTAAAATAAAATGTTTTCTTTTATAATTGTTCTGCTTTTTAAATAAATGGTTTCAAAGTAAAAATGGTATTTCTCTCAAAAAAATCAATGGTTTTATTAGAGTATTTTCATCTATGTAGACATCCTCTATTGAATATTATGCTTAATTGAGGTTGATCTCTTATGAAATCATTTACCATATTCCATTAAATGGTTTATAATTCGGTTTTATTGTGGATGTTCTATTTTGATACCATTGATAGTTTATGGTTAAAGTATTAACATTTCATATATTAGGTTTAATACAAATATTTATAATGGTTATGTTTCACCCATTTCATAAGAGGAATTCATTGGAATTATTAATTACTGGGTGGGTACCACTATATCCCCTCTATTCATTGGTAGGTCTCATGTGACAAACAAGTTTGGGTATTGGCCAAGGCCTTACTCATTTATGTTTGGTGTCCTAGATGAAGCCTTGATGATATGTTTATGATGTCTGACATTATGCATTACCTCATTACGAGATTAGTTATTGATAATCCATGTGTTTATTCGACTAGTAGAATATCCATGGTTAAGTATATTTCTCATGTGATTATTTATATGGAGTTATTTGATCATCTTTCATTCCTACCATATTATGCTCAAGATTATGTGTTAACGACATGTGTTGTTATTTATTCAAATTAACTTGTTATTTATATTTATTTATGATAGCTTCTGTTGTATGCTTATCCTTACTGATCATCTGAGCTCACCCATTTTGTATATTTTATTTTTCCCTGGGATTCCATGCATATTATGACTGATATATAGGAGTAATCTAGTAGAATAGGGATGTTTACAATGGAGTTTCTATGTTTTATTCCATTTCATGTTGTAATGTAAAATTTATGTTTGTATTTGGTTTTCCAAATATACTAAACTATTCAATCTTTCGAGATGTTATCACTTATACCTAGTACCAATGTAATATTATAAGGCATCGACTCTAGGTTACTGGGGTTGGGGTCTTTACATGTATGGCAAGAAAAGACATTTAACCCTTAATTGAATTAGATTGAGGAAATGCATGGTCATGCTCAGTTGGAACATTTTTTGTGTGTTTAGCTACTTGGATAGGAGACATGTGTTGTGTTTATCTATAAGATTAATTACATGTGATGTATTCATCAAATTAACTAGCCCATTTTGGAGAGTCAAGAAAAATGAGTTGGCCTATACTATATTGACATGTCTTATGTCTAGTGGCCAGTCAATGTCATGGAAAAAATGATTATACAAGTATACATATGGTGTATATGATACATCTAGTGGTGGAAATGTTCATATAGAGATATGAGTATGTTTCATGGAGATCACACCATAACCCTTTATATCTTGAGTAACATTGATGTTTTAGTAGAGTCCTCTCTTTGCTTACATCTCCGAAATATGGATTTCATATTTGTTGTCAATGCTACTAAGGACTGTGGAGTCACACAGTTAGGCCTCTGGATAAGGATTAGGTTTTTTTACAAAGTGTTTATTACAAAATAAAGATATTAAGATAAAATTATATCCAAAAAGGAGTTTTGGGTGGATTCACAAAGAGTTGTGAAGTTTTTCATAAAGTCTTAATGATATTTTAGTGCAAGCGAGATATTTTTGGATGTGCACTAAAATATTCATGTCAATAGATTAAATTTGGGTGCATGTATCTTTCCATGCAGTTTCATCAATTATAATCCATTATTAATGGATTAAATGAATTACATTATAAATGGAATAAATTTATTTCATTCATTGAATTAATTTAATGAATTATTCTAACAAGAATAAATGAATGTCGATACGTTGAATATGGACAACATGTTTCATTAAATAAAACACATCAAATATGACTATATAAAGAGATAAGAACCCTCTTGTTATCAATTGTTGATTTCAAGAAAACGTCCCAATTATCTCTTCTTCTCATTACAACATTTGTCATAACAGTGAAGGCACTAACGCCCCTTCGGTGTATTGTACTCTCATTACGAATGAGGATTCGCAAGTCGGTGTACCACCCTCAGTGGAAGAAGACTTTTGTCTAATGATCAAGTGATATTTATCAACCATATCATATGAAGACCATGACATATTAGAGGTATATTCAAAATGAGGTGCAAATGTTTTACAGCAGTTCTTCATTTTCAATTTTGCTCAGTTTCACTTATTCTTATTGTAGGTTCCAGTCGTAGTGGAAGCACATGGATGAGTGTACCCAACATTAATTTTAGCATTAACAACGATCAATCTGAGATCCATCGTGATGATAAAATGTCAGATCTTTAGAATAGAATAAATAACGAAAAGAAAAGAGTTAAGTCTTGAAACCATATAGAGAATCATCATATGTTGGTTATAATTAATTTAATTAAAAGACAAGAATTACCTTGATGGAATTCTATCTCCATTGATGCTTCTAGTCACAATCCAATGTGATCTATCGTTGCATCGCAGAATCCAAGTGTAGGCTTCCTCTAGTGATGATTCACACGTGCTCCACGTATCTCTGGACATCGTCATAGGGATCTTCAGGTGCTAGCATAGAAGAGCATTCTCTTGCGATGTCCACCTTCAATTTCCTTGAGAGCCGCTTCCAAAGTGTTCTCCTTGATCTGGTGGAGGAGGATCTCTCTCGTAACTTGAGAGTGTTCTTGGAGGAAATGAATTATCTCTTGGCTTGAAATCTTTCTCTATATCTTTTGTGAACACCCACACATAATGGTTAGGCCTTATGAGAATAATGTAATTGGGATTTATAATACTTAGAATAATGAAAGAATAAAATAATTACCCAAAGGAATTTATTCATTTCATTTAATTCTTAGTAAGACCCCATGTCTAATAATAATATTTGACTATTATTATTACATTACATGTGCCCAGTGAATTACACCTAATAATATTTAATTAAATAAATAATATTATATCACAAATCCCCAGAAAAACTACACGGCGTGTATATTAATATACACAACGTGTACTTTTGTTTTTTTTTCATTTTCTTTATTTCCTACACCACATTTATTAGACCTTGAAAAATGACTATTTATTTCTTAAATAAATATCACTACATTATTAGCTAATAAATATATTATTTCACCCATAATATATTCTATTGAATAACTAGTGTTTAAATAAATTCGATCAGGCGTCCTTGAATAATTATTAAACCACAATTGGGAATAATATTTATTCAACTTGTTAAATGAATATTTAACTGAGATACTTGGATATACTTAGTGTGTGACCCTCTAGGACTCTTTCTTAGTGGAATTAGGTGGAGCCTACCTAAAGTCCAAGGTTAGTATCTAGCAACATGCCAAGTAACCCATAGAGAAAGAAGTCAACGTCGCAATGATGTGTCACCTCATATGAATGCTTGTTGTGTAATGTAATCCCTTTGTCTCGATATCTCCAATCAAATGGGTTGCATGCTAGTACCATCAACCCATGTTCTAGATTATTCTTTCTTTGACTTCCCAAAATTGAACTTTCCCATTACACACCATGGATATGGATTTATTTGGGGTGCATCAATTCCATCAAAGGGCCTAATATATCAACTTCTGTTATGAAATAGAAGGGAAAAATCCTTTCTCTTGTTATCTATTAATGCGATATTACTCGTGACACACCCAACATATCCTACCTCGCTGCGAATAGTGTGTCGTCACAGTTTTCATCAATACATCTAAGTGTGTGAGTTGTAATACCCACTAATAATAATCTTAAAGTCTAAGAAAAAATATACACATCCACGGATAGGAATATTTAATGACATTAGGAAATGTGGATTTCCTACTGGCAGGTATCGTTCTCATAATATCCTCCTGGATATTACCAAGGGTGCACACCATGAGAAGGTGCCTCAAAGTTTTATGAGTCATCACCCCTAATGAACTATATTATTTGTGTACCTAAAATAACATCATCCTTCCATAGAACATATATTCAAGAATAGTGTTATGGAACTTCCGGGTTTTCATCATAGCAGGGATATACTATGACCCTTTAGTGCCACAGCTATCCGTAGGACATTATCACATGCATTGTCATGCAAAAGAACAATCAATATGTGATAAGATATTTATTAATATTAAAATCCATGAATACAAGTTTATTATAAAGTAAAAAATTAGTTGGTTCTAGGCCACCAACTCCAACAGACTCCCACTTGGACTAGAGCCAACTGCTAACAACCTTTAACCCACTAGATCTCACATGATATTTATAATTTTTCTGAGAAAGGACTTTAGTCATGGGGTCTGTAAAATTCTCTTCTATGGATATTATGCTCACTTCAACTTCACCCCTTTGATAGAAATCCCTCAAGAGGTGATACTTCCGGAGAATGTTCTTTATCCGTTGATGTGACCTTGGTTCTTTTGCAAGAGCCACTGATGCAGTATTATCATAATATAATGTGACAAGATCTTTAATGTTAGGCACCATATCAAGATCCTGGACAAATTTCTGAATCTAGATGGCTTCCTTGGCTACATTATAAGATGTTATATATCTGGACTCCGCTATAGAATCGGCGACAATTGGCTTCTTTGAACTCTTCCATCTCACAGATCCTCCATTGAGATAGAAAACATATACTGATTGCGACTTTAGATCGTTCTGATCTGTCTAAAAACTAGCATCAACATACCCTCTAATAACAAGCTCCTCGTCTCATCCATACACTAGGAACATATCCTTATTTCTTCTTAGATACTTAAGGATAGTCTTAACATCATTCCAATGTTGTTCTCCTTGATCTGCTTGATATCTGTCTACCATGATCAGTGCATAGGCAACATTAAGCCTGATATATAACATATACTACATTATGGATCCTATAGCCAAAGTGTATGGGATCTTATTCATCTTATATTTCTCCTGTTGTTTTCGAGGACACATTCTCTTAGAAAGATGTAATCCATGTGACACTAGAACCGATCCCCTCTTGGATTGTTCTATACTAAATATTTTTAGTATATGGTCAATGTATATACCCTGACTTAGTCTAATAAGCCTCTTGGATCTATCACAAATGATCTTGATCCCTAGAATGGGGGCTGCTTCACCTAATCCCTTCATGGATAAACACTTGTTCAACCAATCCTTGATTGACTGTAAGACTGGTATATTATTTCCAATAAGTAATATGTCATCAAAATATACTACTAAGATAATGATTGTATTCCCATTAAACCATTTATAAACACATAGATCACATTCATTCTTAATGAAACCAAATTCCTTTATGGATTCATCTAATCGAATGTTCCATGACCTAGATTCTTACTTTAATCCATAAATGGATTTATGCAACTTACAAACCCGTTTGGCTTCACCTTGTGTCACAAACCCTTCTAGTTGTGTCATATAGACACCTTCCTGAAGGTTCTCATTAAGGAATTTTGTTTTGACATCCATTTTCAAAATCTCATAGTCATGGTAAGCTGCTATGGCAAGTATGATTCTTGTATATTTAAACATCGAAAGTATAAATCCTTTAGCCAATAGCCTTGATTTATAGTTGTTGACTTGACCTTCCATGTCCATCTTTCTCTTGAATAACCATTTGCATCCAACATGATTTACATCAACTAGCTCATCGACCAGAACCCAGACTTGATTCTGATACATGGAATCCATCTTAGAATTCATAGCTTCTAGCCATCTTGCATCTTCTGAGATCTCTAATTCTTCCTTTCAGGAGATAGGTTCATCATTGTTCAACAATAATGATTCACTATTCTTGCTGACTGGGAAACCAAATCTTTCTGGTTCCCTTACCTCTCTTGAGCTCCTACGCAGTGCTTGTGTGTCTGGAACCTCTTCTATGGGGACCTGTGGATTTTTTCTTGTACAGAATCTTGTGTATCTTGAGCATAAACTTTGTCAAAGTTAATATTTCTCCTACTATCCTTTTTGAGGATGTGATCCCTCTCAATAAAGACGTCTTTTCTGGTGAAAGTCACTTTCTTGTATGAAGGGTTATATAGGTAATATCCTTTCATTTCCTTGGGATATCCTATAAAGATACACCTTGTGCCCCAGGGTGATAGTTTGTTGCCTAAGAAGGCCTTAACAAATGCCTCACATCCCCATACACGTGTTTACGACAAAATGAGTTTCTTTCCATTCCATAACTCAGAGGGAATTCCATTTTTCGCCTTAGTTGGTTCTCGGTTTAATGTGCATACTACAGTTTGTAATTCATATCCCCAAAAGTATAATGGAAGATCTGTATGACTCATCATCGACCTCACCATGTCCAAATGCGGTTCCTAATTTTACTAACACCATTCCATTATAGTGTATAAGGAGTAGTGAGTTGAGATATAATCCCAGACTCTCGTAAAAGGTCAATGAACTATTGGTTTAGATATTCTCTACCTCGATCTGATCGAATCTTCTTTATCTTATTACCAAGATGATTCTCTACTTTATTCTTTCATTCCTTAAATTTCTCCAATGAATCTAACTTATAAATCATTAAGTATATATATCCATATTTACTCAAATCATCAGTAAAAGTAATGAAGTAAGAATATCCACCTCTATCTTCTATTGGAAATGGTCTACACGCATCCGTGTGTACCAATCCTAGAAGCTCTGTGGCCCTTTCACCATACCCATCGAAAGGAGGCTTGGTCATTTTCCCTTGTAAACAAGTGTGATATCTATCAAGTGGTTTTAACTTAGTAGAGTCTAAATTACTATCTTGGAAGAGCTTTTTCAAGCGCTTCTCGTTTACATGACTGATATAGTGATGTCATAACTGGTTGTTGTATGAGTCATGTGAGTTTGTTTCATTATCGATTGCCAACACTTTATTTTCATAATTTAATACATAAAAACCATTATTTAAATATGTCATACCATAACATAAGTTATTCTTATAAAACAAACAACCCTTATTTCCAAACTTGAAAATAAATCCATCCATATCCAAACATGGTACATAAATTATATTCTTGGTAACACTAGGTACATAATAACAGTTATGTAAAACCAAAAGCATTCCAGTTGGTAATGAGAGATGGTAATCGCTAATGGCCAACGCAGCCAGCCTCGCGCCATTAGCGGCTTAAAGATCCACCTATCCTCTTGAAAACTTTCTAAATCTACTTGGTTTATGAATTTGAATATAGATGTGAGCCCCACATGCTGTATCTAATACCCAATGTGTAGAAATGGAAATATTACACTCGATAACAAACACACCTTTAGCATTCCCATGCTTCTGGGTGCAGTTTCTCTTCTAGCGGTCTGGCTTTCCACATACAAAGCATAATTCCTCTCACTCCTTGCCCTACCTCTGGATCTTCCCCTTCTTGGAGGTACAGTGCTCAGGGGATTCATACCATTTATAAATCCTTTTCCCCTTTGCCTTGTCCTTCCTCTTCTTATTCACCAAAAGGATTGTGGGTTTTTCATACCCCATTTCTTTATATACCTGGAGAATCAAGGTCAGAAGTTTTGATAGAATCTTATCATTGTTTCTCATGTTGTAGTTGACAATAAAGCTAGAGAAGGTCTTGGGTAGCGATGATAAGATGAGATCTGTACGCAACTCATTTGGGAACTAAATCCCTAAGATGTTCAGGCATTCAATGTAGCCAATAAGCTTGACTACATAAGGCCCAGTTGGCATAGACTCTCCAAGATTAGTTGTGAACAAATCATTGGAGATCTCATATATCTCTTATCTCTCCTTCTCTTGATTTATATCTTTAAGGTGAGACATCATGCTATACATGTCCATGTTTTCATGTTGCTTAAAAAGCTCATTAGACATGGTCAATAGCATGAAACATTAGATATCTATGGAATCATCCAAATGTTTCATATAGAAAGATATTTCCTCATCACTGGCCTCATTTCCAGGAGAAACTAGAACAGGCACCTCCAGAACATACAATTTCCTCTCGTGGCAAAGGATAGCGCGTAAACGCCTCTGCCTCTCCTAGAAATTAGTGCTGGTGAGAATATTTTACTTCTCGAGTATGGTTTACAATGATATGTTTGAATTAAATTTTTCTTACCATTTCTAAAAATTAAGATAATCCAATATTTAGTACTTTATCATGATAAAACCGAGACAAATAAATAAATTAATACTTATTAGTCTCCCACTATTTTATAGAAATCCAATAGCTCTCACCATTGACTTCAGAATATTCTATTGCCTGAATATTATAGTGGCAAGGATCCATATTTACCTTTGCATTACCAAAACTAGGGTTGTTCAAGAAACTTTAAGGGTTTTAGATAGGCATTCCAAATGCCAACTTCATTAACTCATAGTTCCTTTGATCCGCTGAGTGGACTCCCCAATCCTGAAATCATTTTATTTTGGATTTCCTTAACCTTTTCCTCTTTGTCACACTATGTCCTACTATGGCAGTCAACCCTTGATGTGAATTAAGTCAAGTCAACCCAAAACCTCAAATTATAATTCCCCGATAATTAAAATCACCCCAACTAGGGTTGGTCAGTCACTTTGAACTATGCTTCGATTCTAACCAAGATAATAGAAGGTTATACTAACTTAATATTTCCTTGAGGAATTTTATCCTTATACATAAATTTTCATTTATTATCTTTCTTATATGCTTGTTAGTATTAAGTGGGGTATATTTAAGTGATTAATCATGTCTAAGATAATATTTACGCATAAGTCGGTCTTATTTTAGTTCCATCTTGTATTCTTATTTAATTCATTAATTATGTGACCGAGAAAACACACACACAATAAATAAACCATGCAACTTAAAAAAATAAAATAAATGTCATGATCATGAGCTTTTTTATATTGTTTAGTTTATCTATCGGTTGATAAACTAACCCAAACCTAGGGGAGAAAACACCTTGAACCCTTTAGGTTCGTGTTTATAGCTTTCCACCTGTCCACCTTTGTATCTCCTTAGATTGGTTTCACCTCAGCTCCTAACTTGAACTGCCTCCTCTAGCTTGGGATCTCTATCCATTACATATGATTTTATCTCACACGCAGGTGAGGGGTAAAATGAGGTTTTACATAAAAGAAATATTGGGCATGCATGCTCCACATATTAATGAGGATAAGGCTCGCAGGCCAACAATTTTAATTTAAATAAATAAATTAAAAAAAACATCTACATACAAAGGTCCTGGTTTATCTCATGATCATTCATACATGCAACGATATTTATGCATAAATAAAACTAGCATTCAATTCTTTAATAATTCTTGTTTAAGATAAATCATGCTCAAATAAATTAATTATTATCTTTAATTAATCAATCCTTTTATCTTAAACCCTTTTCTGAATTTCCTTGAGATTTGCATCCATCATAATTTTAAATAAATAAATTCATTTAAAATTATATTTGTATGTAACTTGTACCTTAGAGGCAACCTGGTTAATTCCCATTCATAACTACCCAATGAGTAGAAATGAACATTACACAGATGTTAAATTAAACACACATATAAAAAAAACCTATCACATGTTGTTACACAGCTTTACGCCTATATCATGGTAAAGGTCTCAAGGGTTTGTATAATATAATAATAAATTTTAATAAATCTGTGTAATTTGGATGAGTACACAGCATGTAGTTCCTACTACACGATGTGTACTATCATTCACCATCCATATGAAGCACACGCCTGGGGATATGATGTGTAGATGTACTTCAGAAATCTTTAGAGTACACGGAGTTCCCAGTGGGCCGCACACCATGTAGTATCCTCGTTACACGGTCTTCAATCAGGCAACCCGTGTATAGGGTACACGGCCCAACCCTAACCCAAAGGGACTACACACCGTATCCAGTGGACTACACAGCGTGTAAACTGGAAACTATGTGCCACCTGTTCTTGGTCAATACATGGAGTCATAAATACTCAAATAAACTTTGACACATGGCTTGGTTTGGAAGACTAGTCCTAATGCATTGAACCTTGACTACATGATGTGCGAGGCAGAATACATGTCGTGTGTGTCCAACTACACAGCGTGTGAATCCAACTGACACACCATGTGTTCTGGTGTTGTACAACTAGGAACCTTTGGAACCTATGGATGAGATCCTCTATTTTATTTTAATCAAAATTAAAATAAAAAGATTGTTTTTGTAAGGTGAATGAGAAACAAAAGAGGAGAAACAAATCTTGAGATTCAGATTTACATAATGATTAACTTGAATTGAAAAAACTAAATTATTAAATGCATAAATCATCAATGAAAAACTAAATAATTATAATCAACAATATGCCTGCTCTGATACCACTTGTAGGTTTCAGGCGCAGCAGAAGCGCATGGATGAGTGTACCCAACTTTAATTTTACCGTTAACAATGATCAATCTGAGATCTGTCATGATGATAAAACGTCGGATCTTCGGAACAGAACGAAGAGTGAAAATAAAAGAGGGAATTATTGAAACCATAGAGAGGATCATCATATGTTGGTTATCATTAATTTAATTAAAAGACAAAAATTACCTTGATGGAATTCTCTCTCTGTTGATGCTTCCAGTCAAGATCCAATGTGATATGTTGTTGCGTCGCAAAATCCAAGTGTAGGCTTCCTATAGCAGTGATCCACATGTGATCCATGTATATCTGGATGTCGCTTAAGGGATCTCTGGGTGCTAACGTGGAAGAGCCTTCGCTTGTGATGTCTGTCTTTGATCGCTTTGAGAGCCGCTTCCAAAGCACTCTCCTTGATCCGGTGGAGGATGATTTCTCTAGTAACTTGAGAGCGTTCTTGGAGAAAGGAATTCTCTATTGGCTTGAGAGCTTTCTCCAGATCCATTGTACACACCCACAAATAATGGTTAGGCCTTATGAGAATAATTTAATTGCAATTTATAATACTTATAATAATAAAAGAATGAAATAATTACCAAAAGGCATTTATTCATTTCATTTAATTCTTAGTAAGACCCCATGTCTAATAATAAAATTTGACTATTATTATTACATACATGCGCCCAAAAAATGACACCTAATATTATTTAATTAAATAAATAATATTATCTCACAAATCCCCAAAAAAACTACACGGCGTGTACTTTTGTTTTTTTCTATTTTCTTTATTTCCTCCACCACATTTGTTAGACCTTGAATAATGACTATTTATTAAATAAATATCATTATATTATTCACTTATAAATATATTATTTCTCCTACAATATATTCTCTCGAATAACTAGTTTCAAAATAAACATGATCAGACATCCTTAAATAATTATTAAACCAAAATTGGGAATAATATTTATTCAACTTGTTAAATGAATATTTAACTAATATAATTGGATAAATTTAGTATGTGACTTTATAGGTCTCTTAGTGGCATTATGCAGAGACTACCTAAAGTTCAAGGTTAGCATCTAGAAAAATGTCAAGGCACCCATAGAGAAAGAAGTTAACGTTGTAATGATGTGTTAAATCATACAAATGCTTACCATATAATGTAATCTATTTGTCTTGATATCTCTAATCAAATGGGTTGCATGCTAGTGACATCAACTCATGTGCTTGATTATTATTTATTTGACTTCTCAAAATTGAACTTTCCAATTCCTCACCATGTCCATGGATTTATTTAGGCTATATAAATTCTATCAAAGGGCCTAAGATATCAACTTCCATTATGGAACAGAAGGGAAAAATCCTTTCTCGCATTATCTATTAATACAGTATTACTTGTGACACACCCAACATATCCTACCTCACTGTGAACAGTGTGTCATCACCGTTTTCATCAATACATCTAAGTGTGTGAGTTGTAATACTCACTAATAAAAATCTTAAAGTTTAAGGACCAATACACACATCTATAGATAGGAACATTCAATGACACTATACAATGTGGATTTTCTACTGGTGGGTCTCGTTCTCATAATATCCTCCTAGATATTACCAAGGTTTAACACCATGAGAAGGTGCTTCAAAGTTTTATGAGTCCTCACCCCTAATGGCTTGTATTATTTGTGTCCCTAAAATAACATCATCTGACCATAGAACATATATTCAAGAATAGTGTTATGGCACTTTTGGGTTCTCATCATAGCAGTGATCTTCTATAACCCTTTAGTGCAACAACTATCCTTAGAAAATTGTCACATGTAGTGTCACACAGAAGAACAATCAATATGTGATAAGGTATTTATTAATAATCAAATCCATGAATACAAGTTTATCATAAAGTACAAAGTAGTTGGTTTTAGGACACCAACTCCAACACTTGAATAGAGATCTTGAGTGTTTTGGTTTCTATAATTTTTGTTATTATGAATAAATGTTATTCATCCCCTTAGAAAACCAACATTAGGTTCCTCCATGCTAACACTCAAAAATATCAAGAACATTATTTAGAGATTTGTGGAACATGTGTGGATACAACCAGATTAATCCATCTCAAGAAGATTCTAGGGTTTCTTTCATCAAGTTTTGTGGATATTATCAATTGAAACCAATGAAAAATCAATATCAGGCACTAACTCACTGCTTTTGTTACACCCAAAACCTTCAGAAGGGAAAAAGATATATTTATTGTCAAATAAAAGATCTAGCGCATCATCAAAGAAGAGAGGGAGATGAAGGAGTCAGAGAAATGGATCTTAGTTTGCGAGATGATTTATGGTATGCATAATTTGAAGGGATTCTAACCATTTATTTAAACATGTATCATAACCAACATGGAAGATCAAATCAAATCAAACATCACAATTACCTAGTTTTCCTTTCTGTATTTGGTGTACGATGAAAGATTCATGATTGTGTGCTTTGTATCACTATTGAGGTGTGATTGATGTTGGTTATGCAATATCTTACACCAAATATCTATTAAATATGTTCACATAAAAATGTACCACTATTTATTTTTGATAGATGTTGGCCATGTATTATCATATATCAAAGATGTAGTAAATATCTATGGTCCTCAAAAAAAGTTTGTTAATATATTTTGGTATTGTACTGAGGAATATTTTGGGTTAGTTATGATTATAAGCAGTTGTGGTGTCAGAGTGGTAAATCTCATAATCCTATATCCAAAAGATCCAGACATAAAACCAAAAAAGGGAGATTTCCTGAGTTAGTGTAGCAGCAATGTAGCAGGGTAATCCATCAACGGTGAGATTGTAGCAATAGTGACACTGTAGTGGTGACGGGTACTGTAGCAAGAATTATATCGATGATTGTATTGTAGTAGCTTGGGTATTGTAACAATACTATTCACTAGAAGGGCCTTTGAGTTAGAAAATGAGCTTTTAAGCCTAGAAATAGGGCTTCAAGGCTCAGGGTCTTCAGGCCATGAAATTTGTAAAGGGTTGGTGTGTAATATCCCGAACCCGGATTCCACCTGAAATGGTACCCCAAGCCCGGTTGGTCACAAGACCTCAAACACATCTCCCTAAACACCAGAGGCTATTGACTAGAAATGAGGGCCTAAGTGAGTCAGTAGGGAGACTATGCCCTCATTACTAGAGTATCATAGTGGAAGTCAAATATATACAATAGTATAAGTGAAATAAATAGCAGACAACTGAAAGTAAGACAAGACAGGTATATATATCAATAACCAAAAGTGTCTCATATACAAAATGATGTTGATGGTACAAGTTTATAGAAAGCATCCAGAATAGTACATTAAAATACAATATAATACAAGTGTCCCAAAAGAACAAAACACCAAAAAGGTATCCCAGAATCACAAGCCTCATCTTGGTCTTATGATTCTCTGCTCTAAAGCCACAATCAACAACTTGTACTAGGGAACTTGCCCCTATCATAACATGCAATCATATAATATTTTTGGATCCCCAAGGAGGCCCAAATAGGGTGTGAGATAAACATCTTAGTAGGCAACCACCTAGGTCTATACAGTTTTAAAAGCAATTCTACAAAAATACTAGCAAGTGTAAACAACTAGTAAGTAAGTGTGTATGTCCATGGCATAAGTCTATTGTATCAAGTATGAGTGAAAAACCCTAAAGGATACCTGCAAAAGAGAGTCATCTCCTAACAAGGCAGCTACAACCAAGTAAACATGCAAGTCACATGGACACACTGTACATCAAAAGCAACCCACAACCACGCTGTATAAAGAAATCAAGTATCCCACGGCCACGCCATATAGTGAAAGTAACATCCCACGGCCATGCCGTATAATGAAGTAGTAGACCTCATGAGACGAATCCAAGGTGTCAGCAGACCAAGGCATCTAAGTAATAAATATCTATACCACGAAGGGTTGGATCTAAGGAGCATGTCCAAGGCATCCCATCGAGTCCCATGGGCATCTCTGGTGGAAACTCGGTTAAGCACCAGTTGGGGTCCTAGGAGCATGGTAATAACAAGTCCTACGTGAGCCCAAGCAAGCTGGATCCTACGGGGTAGCAAGGCCCGAGGCATCCCATGAAATCATGACCCAAGGGGTAGAGTCAACCTAAGGAATCCACTACCACATTCCAGATCCATGTAGAGCAGTCCAAGGAATCTATCAAACCATTCATTCAAGCATTCAAACATTCCAATTAAACATTCATTCCATGTGATTATACCCACTCACATCCACCTGTACAAGCCATGAGTATACCCACTCATGCAAACCTTTTATCAAAACAAGCATATGGGACTACCCTCCTATATAAACCATTTAACATGCCATTAGTCATTTACATATAGGTATACCCACCCATATAACACATTCCATTTAAGCCAAGCTATCAAAATAAGTATGGCATCACAAGATATCAATATGCAAGGAGGCAGTACATCTTCTAAACAAGCTACTCAAGATGTAAAGGCATATAAGGGATTCCTCTAACTAGGAAATCAAAATCACACACCCCTTGGGTGGTTTAAACATGCATAAACAAGGTATTTCCTTAAGGAGCACCCCTTGGGTGACCTCAAAACGAGCAACAGGTGTCAATGCACCTAAACAGAACCCATGGTCAACCTCACTACGTCCAATTATAGATACTCGCTCAAAAATGAGACCTCACCAGAAAGTTAAATGAAAGTCATATCGGTTGAACACCCAAGAAGCACCCAAAAAAACTGAAAGAAAGTATGAACCACCTACCTTGCCTCGATAGTAGACAGTTTTTCTGGTATCAAGTCTTGATTCATCCCGGTTTGGAAGAAAACTGAAGAACAGATGAAGAATATAATATTATGGCATATGAGCCTAAATCCATATAGCGCAGTTGTTGTTCTGAAGAATCAAGAACGACTAAAAAGGAATGTAGGCCTTACCGTTGCTGATCTGTAGAGATTATCAGCGATCAAAACAGAAGTCGGACGAAGGATTTGGCTCAAAGCCTATCCTAGGCGCCAAAAGGGGAGCTCCAAAGTGAGATTCTATGTGTGGATGGGGAAAACCATTTGGGTTTAAAAAGAAATTTATTTTTAATTTAATTTAATTTTTTTAAAACACACAGCAAGAGTCGCACGGTTTACCCGCACAGTTTCTCAAACCGTGCGGAAACCATGCACACCTCTTTGTCTAAGAGGGGCACTTTGCACGGTTACCCTAAATGGTTTGACTAACCATGAGGTAACCATGTGGAACCACTATGTCCAAAACCTATAGTTTATAAAAACTCTCACATGGTTTATCCTAATTGTATGCAGGCTATGCGCAAAATGTGCACCAGACCATCTCTAGCCCAAAACTTGGTTCTGGCCTCTGAACAAGCCCCAAACACCTCTAAAAAACCTGCGATCAAGTTAAGAATTCACATAAGGCCATAACAAGGTATTTAAACTGAAAATAAAAGGATTCTTACCTTGTACAAAAACTCAGGTTTTTACAATCTCCCCCCCCCCCTATAGCAATTCTTCCCCGAATTACTCTCTAAAGGGTGGTCAAGATTCGTCTGAGAACAACTCTGACCACTGAGCATGTACATTGGCCTCCTTCTTCCAAGTATCATCCTGTAAACAGCTATGCTGCCATTAGGGGTGTCCAAACTTGACCCGACCCGACGGGTTTGACCCGACCCGACCGGGTTGGGTCGGGTTGGGTCGGGTTACAAAAAAAAACCCTCGGGTCGGGTTCACATCGGGTCAATTTTATATGGGTCGGGTCAGGTCTCGGGTTGGGGTCATTTAGACCCGACCCGACCCGTGACCCGATGGGTGCCCAACCAAAAAAAAATCATGATCTCACACTTAGCCACGGCGCGGGGAGGGCCGGCCTCGCTCGCCCCCGACCCGACAATTCTTTCCTCTCCCTCGCGCTCTCGCCCTCCTCTCCCCCCGACCGAAGAAACCCTACCCTCGTACTCCTCTTCCCTCGCGAGTCGTGATCGACGAGTCTTTACTCTCCTCCCTCGCACTCTCACCCTCCTCCTCTCTCTCCCGCGTCGGCCCCTACTCGAGTTGCGATCAGACGAAATGAAACCCCCCCTACTGTCTTCCCTCGTGAGTTATTGTCGAACGAAACCCCCTACTATCCCTTCCTTCCCTCGCCAGTTGCAGTCAGACAAAACCATATCCTCCCTCTCCTCCTTCCTCCTTCCTCCTTCCCTGAGTTCCCCAACCTTGGCTTGCGGCGCCTCCTCCTCCTGTATAACATACTAACAACAGTAAGCAATTTCTGTAACCCCTATTACTATTAGTGGTGGCAGGGCTTTGAATTTAATTTGGTTTTTGATTTTTTAGTATTTATCTTTATTTTAAAGGTGGATTAAAATAGGATTGAGATTGAAAAATTTGTATTTTGGGTGTGCTTTGTGGTGCCTCCTCCTACTGCCTATTGTTGCGTATTTATGCGGTCTGGATTGGTTCACTTAGTTCACTAATTGGTAAGAAATTTTTATTCGAAAACCCTTATTAGTGCTTTGAGTTTGGTTGGTGATTATTTAGAATTTATCTTCCTTTTACACAATTGATGAGTGTGTTATCACCTATTGTTTATACTTATGAGAATTCATTTGATTATATGAATTTTGATTCATGTTTCCTAGTTTTGGATGAGTCAATTTATTAAATTTAAGAGGGTGTGTGTGTTAGAGGTCAAATTTTATTTTATTATTTTGTTATAATGCCTTAGGGTAGTGTTCATATCACATTAAAACATTTTCTTTATGTTAACTACATCTTTTTATCCAAAACATGAGGAACCTAGGTTACCAAGTGTAAATTTTAGGAATGTTTCCTGAGTGTAATAACTTGGATAGACACCCATACCATAGTAGAATGTTATAACTAGCTAGTGGGTCTGTCTGTCACCACTAATGAGGATTTTTTAAAGTAATTTGGGTGATGAGTTGTGTCACCGTTAACTTATTGATAGAAGGTTCAATGTATGAACTCCAAGAGAAAAATGTTTCATTAGCTCCTTGTGTGTTTCTACATGGATTATACATTATGTTGTGATCATTGATTATTTTTGTCTTATGAGTTGTCACGTTTTTTTATGTGCTTATATTGGATCTTTTTGAGTAAGAATCATGGTGGTGAGACTTGCCTTTTATGATTATTGTCAATTTTGTAGGACTTTATGGATTTTCATTTCATTAATTATTCCCTTTGAAAGCAGCTAGCGATCATGGAAGGTGATAAAATAAGTGGTTCTAATCCTCTAGTTGGCGCAAGAACCCAAAGTCAGATGGGGTCTACTCCAACTACACATTCAATAGAAATAGGAGGGGGGAGTAATAACATACCAGTTGAAGAAAGTGAGGGTAATGGGTCTCCTTAAAAGGTAACAATTCCTAAAGCTCCTACTGGTTCTAGAATTTCTCAAGCTTGGGATCATTTTCATAAGAAAAATGGTAGAGATGTTTGTAATTATTGTGGAAAAGATTATTCTTGCACATCTGGCCAACATGGAACTAGTAATCTAAATATACATTTGATAAGATGCAACAAAAATCCACACAAAAATCTTGACAAAAGTCAAACCACTCTTGGTCTTAGGAAGAAGTGTGAAGATGAGGATGATGGGACGGTTAAAATTTCAGTAGCTCATTTTAACCAAGAAGAGTGCAGAATATCTCTTGTTAAAATGATAATCATTGATGAGTTGTCATTTAAGTATGTTGAGAATCAAGGTTTTAGAGAATTTATTGAAGTTGTTCAACCTCAATTTCAAGTTCCATCTAGGAAAACAGTTTCTAGGGATTTCTTGAAGTTATATTTGGCTGAGAAAGAAAAATTGAAGTCTATGTTTGATATGTTCTCGTATGTCTTACCACCGATACATGGACTTCAATTCAGAATTTGAATTATATGTGTGTGATTGCACATTTTATTGATGATAATTGGATATTGAATAAAAAAATCATTCGGTTTTGTATTGTTGCGGATCATAAAGGAGAAACAATTGGCCGAGTATTAGAACAAACATTGAAACAATGGGGGATTGAAAGGATTAACATTGTTACAGTGGATAATGATACTTTTAATAATACAGCGATCAGTTATTTGGTGAGGAGGGTTAATTATTGGAATGGGTCTATCCTTAATGGAGAGTATATTCATGTTAGATGTTGTGCACATATTTTAAACCTTATTGTTAGTGATGGGTTAAAGGAAATATCGACATCAATTGCTAGAATCAGAGCCTCCTGCAAATTTGTGAGAAGTTCACCTTCAAGATTGGCTCTTTTCAAAAGCATAACTGAGGAGTTAAAAATTCCTAGTAAACAGGCCATAATTCTTGATGTGCCTACTAGGTGGAATTCTTGTTACTTTATGTTGGATGTTGCAGAGAAGTATGAAAAAGTATTTATTCGCCTTGAGGAGGATGCAAGTTTTAGGAGTGCTCTTGTCTGTGAAGGTGGGGCTCCTACAACATATGATTGGGAGCGTGCTCATGTATTTGTCAAGTTCCTAAATTTTTTTTATGATAGCACTGTTGAGTTTTCTGGTTCTTTGCATGTGACATGTCACACATTATTTCATACACTTTGTGACATATATAGAAAAATCAAGAAATAGATGAAGAGTCATGATATTACTGTGAGTGAAATGGCTATTACAATGAAGATTAAGTTGGACAAGTATTGGGGTATTAGTTCAAATTTTAATTCTCTCTTGCTTGTGGCAGTTGTTCTTGATCCCCGATATAAATTGTAATATGTTCGGGATAGTTTTGAAATGATGTTTGATGATGAAGAAGACAAAAATCAGTTGATCAGTAAATTAACAGAGGTTCTGAATAATCTCTATGAGTTTTACAAATGTAGATATCCCATTGTAGTTGTTGGTGATAAATGTGAGTCCAGTTCTCATCAAGAGTCACATATTCATGATGCTAGTACCGATAGTGATGATGATGAGAAATGGAAAGATGCATATAGATTAAATAAAAGGAAAAGGAAGATGACACAACAAAGGAATGAACTAGAGAGATATCTTGAGATTGATGATTGTGAGGATGATTTTGAAGGATTTGATATTTTGGGTTGGTGGAAAGGAAAGGCAAGCAAATATCATGTTCTCTCATGCATTTCTAGAGATATTCTAGCAATTCCTTTAACTACAGTATCTTCAGAGTCAGCTTTTAGTACAGGAGGACGAGTCCTTGATCCATTTTGTAGTTGTTTGAATCCCAACACTATTGAAGCATTAATTTGCTCAAAAAATTGGTTTAGAAAGTCTAAACCAATTGACATTCGAAAGCAACTAGAAGAAGTGGAATCAATTGAATCAGGTACTAGCATTAAAAATATTATGATTTTTTTATCATTTTTCATTTTTCAATTATAAACGTTTTTTTGAAAAAGTAAAAGACTGACTTGTTCTTTTTTTGTGTTTTTTTAAGATATGCCACCATCCATCACAATTCATGATCAGAGTTTCACTATCTAAAGTAGAAGAAGTAAGGATGATAGAGCACTCTTAATTAAGGTATAAATTTATGATTATTTTACAAATTCTTTTCATAATACTGTCATCACATATGAGTTTTTTTAGATCTTGTTGTCTGATATAGGCTAGGTTTGTGATTCTTTTTTAAATATGGTTGATGACTCGGTGAAGGATCAACTACCTACCCACTGCCTTATTTGATATTGAAATGTCTATAGATGAGTGTTTCATATTTCATCCATTTTCATTCATTTCTGATTTTAGAATAAGCATGTTCCTGCCTGCTACCTGCAATGTTTTCATTTCATTCCCTCCATGCATACACTCGGAGGGGCTTGGTCTGGGGGGCTGGACAGGGGTCTGGGGGGGAGGGGATGGGCTGGGCTGGGTTTGGGGGGATGGACAGGGGAGGGGCTGGACAGGGGTCTAGGGGGGGAGGGGCTGCTGGGTCTGGTGGTGGGGCTGGACACTGGACAGGGGAGGGGATGGACAAGGGAGGGGCTGGGTCTGGGGGAGGGAGGGGCTGGGTCTGGAGGGCTGGACAGGCGAGGGGCTGGACATGGGTCTGGGGGAGGGGCTGCTGGGTCTGGTGGGGCTGGACACTGGACAGGGGAGGGGATGGACAGGGGAGGGGCTGGGTCTGGGGGAGGGAGGGGCTGGGCAGGGGTCTGGGGGGGAGGGGCTGGGTCTGGTGGGGCTGGACACTGGACATGGGAGGGGATGGAGGACAGGGGAGGGGCTGGGTCTGGGGGAGGGAGGGGCCCAGATGGGTCTGGGAGGGCTGTACAGGGGAGGGGATGGACATGGGTCTGGGGGGAGGGGATGGGTTGGGTTGGGTTTGGGGGGGATGGACAGGGGAGGGGCTGGACAAGGGTCTGGGGGGGAGGGGCTGCTGGGTCTGGTGGTGGGGCTGGACACTGGACAGGGGAGGGGATGGACAAGGGAGGGGCTGGGTCTGGGGGAGGGAGGGGCTGGGTCTGAAGGGCTGGAGAGGGGAGGGGATGGACAGGGGTCTGGGGGGGAGGGGATGCTGGGTCTGGTGGGGCTGGACACTGGACAGGGGAGGGGATAGATAGGGGAGGGGCTGGGTCTGGGGGAGGGAGGGGCTGGGTCTGGGGGGGCTGGACAGGGGAGGGGTTGGGCAGGGGTCTAGGGGGGAGGGGTTGGGTCTGTTGGGGCTGGACACTGGACATGGGAGGGGCTGGAGGATAGGGGAGGGTCTGGGTCTGGGGGAGGGAGGGGCCCGGATGGGTCTGGGAGGGCTGGACAAGGGAGGGGCTGGACAGGGGTCTGGGGGGGAGGGGTTGGGTCTGGGGGGGCTGGACAGGGGGGTCTGGGGGTGCAATTGTGTTCGAGTGATTTTCATCACTGTTCATCTGGTGACCATGTGTGAGAGCTAGAACAAGAAGTTCCCTGTAAATAATAAGCCAGGGGAGAGAGAGCAATCACTATTTTGCATCAGGTGATAATGTGTTTAAAAAAAGAGCAATCGTGTTTTATTTTTCAATCAACTTGGACTTTTATTCATCACTTATTGAAAATTGTTTATGGAACTTATTACTTGTAATAAATAGTTACACGATTCTTCAGGTGTCGGTGCCTGTGGTCATTGGATGAGTATGGGGGAGAAAGATGCATTATTTTGGGTACAGAGCCAATGCCCTACTAATGTGTGTCGTCAACATCCTCACACTCATATGTGTCATCAAAATCATCGAGCTCAGGTGTTCCATGGCTTTTGGGCACAACCACTTCTAGACCACCCATGAGAAGCTACAGTTATATCTTTGTACCAAGACATTGGTATGGTTGTTTTCCAAGCTGTTTTTCCCACCTATCAGTTTTCCAAACAGTTTTTTTGTAAGTAAAGGTTTGAGGTTTTTAAGTGTATGTCAAACAAGAAATTATTTGATAATGCAGAAATGAATTTATTTATATATTTAGCTCAGCATGAATGCTGATATATAGTTTCATTATAGTTTTCTGTCCATAGTGTTACAAATTCAAATGCACAATTATTTTCAGTTTGATTATTGAATGTGGTTTCTGGACAGGGGTCTGGGGGGGAGGGGTTGGGTCTGGGGGGCTGGCCGCACAACACATGGGGGGCTGGGGGGAGAGGCTAGACAGGGGTCTGGGGGGGGGCTGGGTCTGGGGGGCTGGACAGGGGTCTGGGGGGGGGGGGGGTTGGGTACTCTGGGGGGCTGGCTGCACAGGGGGGAGGGGGGGCGGGGTCTGAGAGGCTGGCTGCCTGCACGGGTGTCAATCAGGGGGGAGAGGGGCTGGGTCTGGGGGGCTGGTTACACAGGGGGTGGGGGCTGGGTGAACAGGGGGTGGGGGATGGGGGCTGGTTTCCCAGGGGGTGGGGGTTGGGTTTGGGGGGCTAGCCGCACAGGGGGGGAGGGGGATGGGTCTGGGGGGTTGGTTGGGTCTGGACAGGGGTCTAGGGGGAGTGGCTGGGTCAGCTCTGGGGGGTTGGTTGCACAGGGCGGTGCTGGGGGCTGGACCGGGGTCTGGTGGGGGGGGGCTGGGTCGGGGGGGTTGGGTGCATGGGGGAGGGGGATGTGGGGCTGGGTCTGGGGGGCTGGCTGCACAGGGGGGGCTGGCTGGGTCTGGTGGGGGGCTGGCTGCACAGGGGGGTGGGGCGGGTCTAGCTGCACAAGGGGGGGGTCTAGCTACACACAGGGGGGAGGGAGGGGTCGGGTCTGGGTAGTGCAGGGGTCGGGTATGGGGGGAGGGAGGGGCTGTGTCTGGCTCGGGCTGGCTCGGGCTGGCTCGGGTTGGGTCGGGTTGGGTTGGGTTCACCCAAGTAACCCGACCCAAACTGACCCGACCCGCAGAGGGTTGGGTCGGGTCGGGTCGTTCGACTATGAGTCGGGTAACCCGACCCCAGTGGTTTGGGTTGGGTCGGGTCACCTACCCACGAAGTATGAGACCCGACCCGACCCGACCCGACCTGCCGGTGTTGGGTCAGGCCCTAGAACACCCCTGACCCGACCCGACCCGACCCATGGACACCCCTAGCTGCCATAACACCTGTACTAGAGGAACTGACCAGCCTCAAAGAACCTTCATGCTCCTATCAACGATATGAATCGGATACTCCTCAAAGGAGGCATAAACCTAAAGATCAACCTCCTCGGGCTGAAAAACGTGAGATGGGTCTGAGTGATAGCGGCACAACTAAGATACATGGAAGACGTCGTGCATGGCTCGGTACCTCCGAGGTAACTACAACCGATAGGCAACCAACCCGACTCTCTCTAGAATCTCAAACGACTCAACATATCTCGGTGAATGTTTACCCTGTCTCCTGATCCACCTGTATCCCAAACTCGGTGAAACATGCAAGAAAACCTGATCCTCGACCTCAAACTCTAGAGGTTGTCTGCGGTGATCGGCGTATGATTTCTGATGAGACTGTGCAGTAGCCATCTGCTTCTGAATCAATTGGACCTGCTCAAAATTCTCCTGCATGAGATGTGGTCCCAGTAAAGTTGCCTCTCCTACCTCTAACCAGCATAGGGGAGAACGACATAGCCTACCATATAAATCCTTGTAAGGTTCCATCTATATCGTTTCCTAATAACTGTTATTGTATGCAAACTCAACCAAGGGAATGTGTCTATCCCAAGATCCCCGAAAATATAAGACGCATGCTCGGAGCATGTCCTATAGCACCTATATCGTACGCTCTGACTAGCCATTAGTCTGAGGGTGGTATGTTATGCTCATAAGCACCTACCCGGCACCCTCTAAAAAATCTTCTGAAAACAAGATGTAAAGCGGGTGTCCCTATCTGAAATGATAGTGCACGGGACCCCATGAAGTCGCACCACCTCTTGGATGTACAACTTTCCAAGATCATCAACACTGAAGGTCTCCTTGATCATACAGAAATGTGCAACCTTCGTAAGCCTGTCAACGACAACCCACACAACATCGTTACCTCAAGGAGACCTCAGAAAACTAGTCACAAAATCCATCGTGACATCATCCCATTTCCACTTCGAGATAGTTAACTGTTGTAAAAGCCCCGATGATCATTGATGTTCCGCCTTCACCTGCTGACAGGTGGAACACCTAGTAACAAAACCAGCTACCTATCTCTTCATTCTTAGCCACTAGTACTGAAGTCTCAAGTCACGGTACATCTTGGTAACCCTGGGATGAACTGCCCATGCTGAAGCATGAAACTCCCACATCAACTCCTTTTACATATCCATTGGAACCCAGACACGTCCATGGATAGGCAAGATCTCATCATCGCCTGCTTTCCAACCAGGAGGAGGGTCCTCACCTGCCACACCTTCCTGTAGAACTAGGCCTTCTGAATCTGATAACTACCTCATCCTAACTTTGTCCAGTAGGGTATATTTAATAGCTAAGGATGAAAGAAAAGTCTCCCTATGTCTTTCGTGCACCTCCATATGCATCTTAGAGAACAAATCCATAAGTTGTTACTCGCTACTGGCCTACTGTACTTCCTGTATCTCATTCCTCCTACTCAGTGCATCAGCTACTACATTGCCATTATCAGGCATGTAGGTAAGCTCAAAGTCAAAATACTGTAGGTACTCCACCCACCTTCGATGCCTCAAATTCAGATCATGCTACATAAAGATATACTTGAGGATTTTGTGGTTTGTGTACACCACAAAACGCTCGCCCAGTAAATAGTGCCTCCAACAGTGCAACGCATGAACAACTGTAGCTAACTTGAGATCATGTATAGGGTAATTTTTCTCATGAGGCCCCAACTGTCGAGACACGTATGCCACTACTCAACCTCCCTGCATCAGCACTACCCCCAACCCAATACCTGAAGTATCATAGTACACCGTGTAGCTCTTGCCCTGCTCTGGCAGTATCAGGACTAGTGCTGATGTCAGCCTCCCTTACAACTCCTGAAATGTTGTCTCACAAGATTCAGACCACACAAACTTCACACTCTTCTTAGTCAAGCTCATCAGCGGCACTGCTAAACTTGAGAAGTCCTATATAAAATGTCTATAGTATCCAGCTAGCCCCAAGAAACTCCGTATATCAAAAACATTTTGGGATGTTCCCAGGAAACTACAACTCTCACCTTCTTTGGGTCTATTAACACCCCCGTCTCCAAGATAATGTGACCCAAGAAGTGAATTTGATCCATCTAAAAGTGGCACTTTGCAAGCTTAGAATATAACTAATGCTCTCTCAGTGTATTCAAAATGATCTCAAGATGGTTGGCATGGTCATGTCGATTGTGAGAATACACCAAGATATCTTCTACAAAAACCACCACAAAAGAATACAAGTAAGGATGGAACAATCAGTTCATTAGCGCCATGAAAACTGCTGGTGCATTCGTGAGACTAAACGGAATAACCAGATACTCGTATGACCCATACCTGTTATGAAAGGTTGTAGGAGGTATGTTTTCAGGTCGAACACGCACCTGGTGATATCTTAACCTCGATTAGATCTTCAAGAACACTCAAGTTCCTCGAAACTAATCAAATGGGTAATCTATCTGTGGCAAGGGATGTCAGTTTTTAACCGTCAGATGGTTCAGTTTTCGATAATCCAGGCATAGCCTAAGAGTTCTGTTCGCCTTTTTCAAAAAAAGGACCAGTGAACCCTACTGAGAAGTACTGGGTATAATAAACCCCTTTGCCTCCAAATCCTCTAGCTGCCTCTTAAGCTCCTGCAACTCTGTCGTAGGCATCTTATAAGGAGGAATGGATATCGGCGTAACTCCTGGAACTAGCTCGATGGAGAAATACACCTCTCTCTTAGGAGGTAAACCAGAAAATTCATCGAGAAAGAAATCCCTAAAGCGCTCAACCACTAGAGGAAAGTCCGCCTGACTCGCTCCCTGATCATCCAGAAACAAACTAGCAATCTGGGCTATCATCCTGCCCAACCCACGATGCTCAAGTCCAACTCTGCTCGCATGGACATCCCATTTACCCTTGTGAATAAACATTTCACCCTCTGGTGATATGAAAGTCACCCTTCGAAGATAGCAATCAACACACGCTCAATAATCAATTAGCCAGTCCATTCTGAGAATGTCATAAAACCTTGTCATCTCGAGGACATAAAGATCCCAGATGCAGTGACGCCCTTCAACCTCAAGGTGACACTCCACACACTAGCGTACATCACCTATTCTAATTTCTAGCGGTGTGTTTAGCATCAAAACACCCTCAGAAATCAAAACAACAAGCCCAAGGCCTTTCACCACTCATGCAGAGATAAAGCTATGAGAGGTACCTATATTGAAAAGAGAAGATGCAATAGTAGAAGCTACTAAAATCTCACCTCTCACTATAGATGTTTCGAGATCCTAATCATGTTGGGTTTGTTGCATCGCATAAGTTTGGCCTGTACCACAGCCCTGTGACCCTGTCTGGCTACCTTGAGCTGATCCGCCTTGCTGTCTCTGAGAACCCGATGTCTGGCTACCACAAACACAACCACCACTACCCTGGACTGACCGGCCTGCACTACCCCAACTCCTAGCCTGGCGTGGACCTGAAGACCCTACTCCTGAACCTGATGTCGGATCTAACCCCCTACCACTCGCAACTGGAGGGAGGGTCCTACAAAACCACTGCATGTTCCCCAACTTACTACAAGCTTGAAACTTGAATGGGTTGCGGTCGCACTGATTTTTCATGTGGCCTCGCCTACCACACTGATGAAAAAACACCAAACTTCCTGCACCCACAGCCTAACTAGCACTCACATCATGGGAAGCCTCAAAAAGGTGTTTCCTACATGAAGACGTAGATCCACTGGGGCGAGAAACAACACTCCCCTGTTTTATACCCCCAGCTTCCCTTAGGTTACGCTCTATAATCAGCACCTGATTCACAACCTCAGTGATAGAAGACAACCTGAACACATTGACCTGAGATCTAATAGCATGTCTGAGACCTTCCTCGAAGCACCATGCCCTCGACAGCTTATCAATAAGATACATTGGCACAAAATGATGCAGCTCTGTAAAGCATTCCAAGTATTCCATAATTTTCATCACGCCCTTCTCCAGACGCATGAACTCACCCACCCGCTCTGCTTGCAGAGTTGTGGGGTAAAAGTAGTCATAGAAGCGGGTTTAGAACTCATTCCAACCCATATCACGCAACCCATCAGCCTAGTTCAAAACATCGCACCATCGCTTTGCCGCTCCATGTAGCATATACATTGTGAACTTTACCCTCAGATCTGAAGGCATCTCCAGATGCTCAAAAATCGCTAATGTGGTCTCTAGTCATAGCTCTACAGCCTATTGTCCGTCATCCCCTGAAAATGTAGAAGGATGTTGCTGTTGGAACACCCGTGTCAGCTCAGCCATAATCAAAACTGGCTACGGTGCTCCCTAGAAAGTTTGCATATAGCGAAATAAACCCTTGCGGAATTGTGTCTCAGCACCTGTGTCCGGAACAGCCACAGGTGCTGCAACTGGCACTATAGGAGGATAAAGCGATAACCCATGACCCATCATCTCTGAAGTATGGTCATCACCTCCATCGCGGCGTACCACTGGAGGTTGTCATGGTGGCATGTCTCTACAATTCCAAACACACACCTCGGGAAAGAACAACATCAAGGCACATAACTCAAAAGTATAGGAAAGGTCAAAACCCTCTTAGAAACCAAGTCAAACCCATAGTCTGCTCCTAAATCCAAGACTGTATAAAGAACAGTCATCGAACCACCAGAAACTATGCCTCTCTCCCACTCAAAAGTTGGGTCTAGGTCAAGTCTCTATTCACCATTTCAAGTTCCATTTCCATTTCACAATTAGGTAATTAAGGAAAAAAAATTCAAGGGTTTACCAATTTCTGAATCCATGAGGTCCCATAACACCTCATGAACCCAAAACTTGGCTCTCATCCAAACCATACATATAACAAGTTCATTTAAGCATTTACATTCCATCAGTGCATCATTTCCCAATTAATAAGGGCTCATACTCCTTATAGATTGAAAGATGACGTCACACCTTTATCAACTGCACCCACTAACACAATATAGACACAACTATCACATCAACTATCACAATAGCATGCAATATTTAATGCATCCTAGATGTCATGGCATAATGCATGGCATGTGATTCTAACAAGTGTCTATATGATGCATGAGATGGCACACCCTCATCTCATCGGGTTGCAATTGAAATAGAACCCAAAATTGCATCAATAGTAATAGTAGAAATCAAGTGCATCACCCAACAGTGAAATCAAATCAACTATAATAATCAAAATCCAGAAAATCAGAACCCAATTCGAGGCAGTTTGGCTTTTCCCTTTATGTGGGGTAGCTACTCTCGGGCACAATTTATTACCAAATTCCATTTACTTCCTATCCATATCTAATGTCGCCAAATAGTCAGTCAAACCAGAAAAGAAAAATGTTATGATACTACTTTGTAACATCCCGAAACCTGAATGCCACCCGAAACGGTGCCCCGAGCCCGGTTGGTCACAAAGCCTCAAGTGCATCTCTCCAAACATCAGAGGTTGTTGACTAACAATGAGGGTCTAGGTGAGTCAGTGGGGAGAGTATGCCCTCATTACCAGAGTATCACAGCAGAAGTCAAATATATACAATAGTGGAAGTGAAATAAACAACAGAAAACTGAAAGTAAGACAAGATGAGTATACATGTCAATAACCAAAAGTGTCTCATATACAAAATGATACTGATGGTACAAGTGTCTAGAAAGTAGTCAGAATAGTACATGGAAATACAATACAATACAAGTATCCCAAAAGAACAAAACACCAAAAAGGTATCCCAACATCGCAAGCCTTAGCTTGGTCATATGCTCCCCTGCTCCAAAGCCACAATCAACAACCTGTAATAGGGTGTTTCCCCCTATCATCACCTGCAATCATATAATTTGTTTGGGTCCCCAAGGAGGCCCAAACAGGGTGTGAGATAAACATCTCAGTAGGCAACCACCCAGGTCTATACAGTTCTAACAACAATTCTGCAAAAGTGCTAGCAAGTGTAAACAATCAGTATGTATGTATGCCCATAACATAAGTCAATTGTATCAAGTAAGACTGAACAACCCTCAAGGATACCTGCAAAAGAGAGTCAGCTCCTAACAAGACACCTACAACCAAGTAAACACACAAGTCACACGGCTACACCGTACATCCATCTGTATCAAGCAACCCATAGCCACGCTGTATAAAGAAATCAAGTATCCCACGACCACGTCGTATAGTGAAAGTAGCATCCCACGACCATGCCGTATAATGAAGTAGCAGACCTCATGGGTCAGATCCAAGGTGTCAGCAGACCAAGACATCCAAGTAATAAATATATAGACCACAGAGGGCCGGATCCAAGGAGCATGTCCAAGGAATCCCATCGAGTCTCATGGGCATCTCTGGTGGAAACTCGGTTAGACACTGGTTGGGGTCCTAGGAGCATAGCAATAGCAAGTCCTACGCGAGCCCAAACAAGTCGGATCCTACGGGGTAGCAAGGCCCGAGGCATCCCAAGGAATCAAGATCCAAGGGGAAGAGTCAACCTAAGGCGTCCATTACCGCGTTCTAGATCCATGGAGAGCAATCCAAGGCATCTATCAAATCATTCATTCAAGCATTCAAACATTCTAATTAAACATTCACTCCATGTGAGTATACCCACTCACATCCATCTGCACAGGCCATGAGTATACCCACTCATGCAAACCTTTTATCAAAATAAGCATATGGGCCTACCCTCCCATATAAACCATTTAACACGCCATTAGTCATTTACATGTAGGTATACCCACTCATATAACACATTCCATTTAAGCCAAACTGTCAAAATAGGTATGGCGTCACAAGATATCAATATGCAAGGAGGTAGTACATCTCCTAAACAAGTTACTCAAGCTGTAAAGGCATCTAAGGGCTTCCTCTAACTAGGCAAGTACAAGCACACACCCATTGGGTGGTTTAAACAGGCATAAACAAGGTATTTCTTTAAGGCGCACCTCTCAGGTGACCTCAAAACAAGCAACGGGTGCCAACACGCCTAAACGGAACCCATGGTCAACCTTACTAGGTCCATCTACAGCTACTAAAAGCTACTCGCTCAAAAACGAGACCTTGTCGGAAAGTCTGACGAAAGACATATCGGTCGAACGCTTGAGAAACACCCAGAAAAGCCGAAAGAAAGTATAGACCACCTACCATGCCTCGGTAATAGATAGTTCGTCCAGTATCAAGTCTTGATTCGTCCCGGTTTGGAAGAAAACTGAAGAACGAGCGAAGAATGGAATATTAGGGCATATGAGCCTAAATCCAAATAGTGCAGTCGTTGTTCCAGAGAATCAAGAACGACTAAAAAGAAATGTAGGCCTTACTATTGCGGATCTATAGAGATGATCGACGATCAAAACGGAAGTCAGACAGAGGATTTGGCTCAAAGCCTATCCTGAGCGCCAAAATGGGAGCTCCAAAGTGAGCTTTTGTGCGTGGAGGGGAAAAGCTCGTTTGGGTTTAAAAAGAAATTTATTTTTAATTTATTTTTGAAAACACACATCAAAAGGCGCACGGTTTTCCCGCACGGTTTCCCAAACTGTGTAGAAACCGTGCGCACCTCTCTACCTAAGAGGGGTGCTTTACACGGTTACCTCGCGCGGTTTGACTAACCGTGCGGTAACCGTGCAGAATCGCTCTGTCCAAAACCTGCAGTTTCTCAAACCTCTCGCACGGTTTAGCCTAACCGTGCACAGGCTATGCGCAAGGCGTGCGCCATACCATTTCTAACCCAAAACTTGGTTTCAGCCTTCGAACAAACCCCATACATCTTCAAAACACCCGTGATCAAGTTAAGCATTCACATAAGGCCATAACAAGGTATTTAAACCGGAAAGAAAAGGATCTGTACCTCGTACGAAAACTCGGGTTCTTACATGGTGGATGAGTTATCACTTAGGGGGTTATGACCTATCCTCCCATCTCATGGACGTTATATTGTACCTCTAACAAATTAGACACACATATATATGTTATAAACAATTGGGGAAAGGAAACTATAAATCTATAAATAAACACATAAACACAAGCATATAGGAAGTCGGGAATAATTCCTCTAAGACCTCCCGACACCCTTCACATTCCTTTTCCACGAGACGAGGCTCAAAGGGTGCATATATATATATAGAGAGAGATAGATTTATATTTATATGATTTTGAATAAGGAACATCAGGCGATTTGAGATATTTCAGTCACGATACCAACATACCAGACACAGACGTTTTGCGTCAGCTCCATCTTCAGCTCTAGCAATGCACGCTGGATCTTTTGGGGTTGGTTATGGTCTGAAATACCAGGTTTCTCCAAAATCCCTCATCGCCATGTTTCTTCAGCCTTGAAGTCGCCGCTAACTTTTTTGACCGTTCCTCATTCCCTCTCATTTTTGCCCAGGCTCGATGCGTAGCAGATGTTAAGGCAGAAACGGACAGCACCAGTTTCCTCGCAGGCACCCTCAGCGTCAAAGAAGAAAACGAGGTGCTCTCCGGTCTCGATTTGCTTGTTAATTGAAAGAGTTATGTATTGATCCGAATTCTCATGCGTTGGGCTGTTCTCAGGTTCACCTCTTGAGGCTTTCATCGGGTGGAACCGAACTGATATGCGAGGGTTTGTTTTCGCATCCAAACGAGATCTGGGACCTGTCTTCTTGCCCCTTCGACCAACGGATATTTTCCACCGTCTTCTCATCAGGTAACTGACTGCTCGATCCCACTCTGCCCCTGTCCGAATAAGGGGAAGAGGCAAGAGGAATGAAAACCTTCGGACCTTGCTTTAATAATTCAGTGCATTTTATATTAATCGTCGCTAAACAGCACTATGCCTGTTCACGGGGGCGTTCTTAAAATGACCGGGTTCATTGTTTTGAGTAGTCTTGTCATGGCATCTGCAAGCGGTAGCTTCAGTCAGTTTTTGCTACGATGCATTTTTAAACTCTGGAGCCTTTCATCCACGATAACAATGGTTTAACTTATTTGTCAACTCCAGGGAAGACCAGTAAGAGGTTGTTTATTATTGCGATTTTAATTAAATTTTCCGTGTAGTTTATTAGGTTGTTATGCTTTGTAGCGACATTTGGTACGATAACCGTGACTGTAAAATAACATCGCAGCTGTATGACCATTCGTTGTAGAACAGCACCATGTCTGTACAAAGGGGTGTACTTTGAATGATTGGGCGCACTGTTTTGTTTAGTTTTATCGTGGCATTTTGAGGGGTAGTTGCTGCCAGTTTTTTCTATGAAGCATTTTCATGCTTCGGAGTATTTTCATTGACTATAGCAATGGTTTAACTGACTTGATACCACCAGGGAAGAACAGTAAGGGCTTGTTGGATATCGTGGTTTTAAAATTTGCAGTGTAATTTAATAGGTTGTAATGCTTTGTAGCAACATTTGGTATGATAACTGTGTTTTCAAATAACATTACGACAACTGTTCATTGCTGAACAACACCGTGCCTGCACAAAGGAGTGTTCTTTGAATGATTTGGTGCATTATTTTGATTAGTCTTGTTATGGCATTTTGAGGCATAGTTTATGTCAGTTTTTTCTATGGAGTATTTTCAAACTCTGGATACTTTTCATTCATGATAGACACGGTTTAACCGATTTGATTACTCCGGGGAAGATAGTTATTGACGGCACATGGCGCACAATGACAACCAAGGCCCCAAGTGCAAAAGCGCACTGTGCAGCGCACGACGCATGACAATACCGATTGACGGCGCTCAAAAAACATATAAGCATAACAACAATACCAAACAATAACATATATAACTCAAAATACATAAATATAAAATATAATGTCAATAGTCCATACTCTGTGCATAAAAAATAAATAAATTCAACAATATAACTCATAAAGTACTCATGCAAACAAAGTTTAAAAAGCGGGACATCCAATGACTACGGATCCATTCATTATCACTCTTAGAATCATCCGGGAAGACTTCATCATCGTGATCATCAGAATAAAAAATAAAGATAAAAAAACATATACAACAACCAATCATAAATCTTAAAAAAAAAAAACACGATCAAAGATTTATGGTTGGTAGTTAACATTTGATTGGGTTTTTTTTTTGAGATCAGCAAAAAAGTTTAGGAGATTAGCAAAAAAAATTAGGATAAAAGGGAAAATTGGCAGGTTAGGGTCGTTGGAATTGCTTGGTTGATTCTCAGTTTGTGTTCCATGCCGTCTGGAAGGAGGTTGTGGCTCGATGGAGTTTCTTGGTCGATACGTTGGGTGTAGGTTTTATTAAAAAAAGGGGTTAAAGTTGGTTGGGTTTGGAAGGAGGTTGTGGCTCGATGGAGTTTCTTGGTCGATAGGTTGGGTGTAGGTTTTATTAAAAAAAGGGGTTAAAGTTGGTTGGGTTTGGTGGGCTAAGAAGCCTTCCAGTTGGACAAAAAAATGCTTCCAGTTGGGTCCCACACTGTCTGGAAGGAGGTTGCGGCTTGCTGAAGTTTCTTGGTCGATAGGTTGGGTAAATGATTTATTAAAAAAAGGGTTAATGTTGGTCGGGTTTGGCGGGTTAAGAAGCCTTCCAGTTAGGCAAAAAAAAAAAAAAATTTCTAGATGGCGCTGTGGCGTGTGCAATGCAACACTATGCCATGGCGCTTGCCACGTTGGGCAATCTTAGCTGGGCTAATGCACATCTAGGGTGTGACATGATGGAGGTTGGAGCTAGCCATGCCGCATGCAAGAGCACGCCATTAATTATTAACATTGAGTGCTTGTTTGATACCACAATTTTGAACATATTTGTAGTGTGATTTAATAGGTTTTCATATGTTGCTGTGTTCCACATGATAACTATGACTACAAAAAATAACATTACAACTATTAAGTGATCGCAACCACCCTCTCTGGAAAGTAAATTGCAGTGTAAAACTATTATAAAATATCCCAAATATTCTTAATAAATGATTTTAAAAAGAACAAAGAGTATGAATAAAATGTCAAAAAAAAAAAACTTCTAGATGGCGTTGTGGCGTGTGCAATGCGACACTGCGCCATGGCGCATGCCACGTTTGGCAATCTTAGCTGGGCTACTGCACATCAAGGGTGTGGCACGATTGAGGTTGCATTAGCACGCCATTAATTACTAACATTGTTAGGAGTGTGTTGGGGCTGATTTGCTGTGGGGGCAGGTTGGGGCTGTCAAGGGGTGTGGGGGTGTAGAGTTGTATGTGTACAACTGCCAAAGGGCAATGGTGTCTTTTCCTTTATTAGTCAGTTTTGGCCAGCTGTAACAGTTGGGAAGTTGGAGACTGGGTTGTTAGTATTTTTTTTGGGTATTAAATAAGGGAATGGTTAGGGGAGAGAGGTACGATTCATTCTTGGTTTTCCAGCTGGTTGTTGTGAAAGGGGGCCGATCTTGGGAGGTCAGCCAGCTGCTACGAGGAGTGGTCTTCTCCGGCAACACCTTCTTCTTCTACTTCTATCTTCTTCCTTCTACTTCTATCTTCTTCGTTCTACTTCTATCTTCTTCTTTCTACTTCTCTCTCTTGTATTTCTATGTTCAATTTTGTAATTCGGTTAGTTACTTTTATAGATTTCAGTTCGTTTTCCTTGTTTTATTGCTGCGCTAACATTGTTAGGTTCGAGTCCTAACAATTTGGTGCTTTCATTGAGAGGCAAAGGCTGAAAACGTGAACCTGCTGATCGCCTTGGTTCGAACTCAAGTTTGCGAGTTGTTGGTTTAAAAAAAAAAACGACAACACTGGAGAACAATTGCTGTTGGTCGAACGAAGAGGGAAGGAATACGCAGCCAGTGGACTACTTTGGAAGCCGTTTGTGAGTAGCCGATCAAGGAGAGAGACAACAGTGAGACCTTTGTTCGTTGTTGGACAACACTAGCTCAGCTGCAACGCGATCGCAGCTGGAAAAAGCAAGCGCTGGAGGACATCGGAGCAGGTATAACTCCGCTGCAGGTACGACATAGTGAAATTGCCGAGTGTTGTTCTCTCTTTCTATTAAATTTTCTTCTGCGCGATCGGCTGGGATCGCATTTGTTATTGGTGACTCGTTTTCCTGCTGGCGATACGATCGTGGAGGGACCGATCAAAGGTCGACGATCGCAGTGAGTGGAAGAGATGTTACCGGAGTTTCAGACGTTGAGGGAAGAGTTCGATAATATAAATGCTGAGTACATGAGGCAGCTGCACGAGGTACGGGATAATCTGCAGAAGTGTATGAATGTGCTGCAGAGCTCGAGATGGAGCAATGATTCAACAGTTTTTCCAAGACAAAAAGAAGGTAAGGAACAAAATGATTCTAGTGTTGTACGGTCTGAAGAAGAAATTCCAGGTTCTGTTTAGCATTGGGGAGCAGGGAAGGGTTGTGGTGGAGGAACAATATGTCCCTGGACCGCAATCCATCCACTTGACAGAGAAGTGTTAATTCAGAATGTGTCACCAACTACACTTGATTGCCGCGGGTTGGAGAACTTTGTCACGCCTTTTGCTCTCGATGGCCAGGCCATACGAACATTGTGGATGGAGTTTGAGCCTCGGAATAAGTCATCACTAGAGTTCAGACCATGTGTTGAAGATTCAAAGGGCATGCAGAATTTGTTTGAGCAACCATTGGATGCTAAAATGCAGGTGATAGGCTTTGGCATGGACACTGTATCAACCAGATTACTAAGGAAGAGTGGATTGCTGACAGGTTCGGTCTGTAACACGTGGAAATGATGTTTTGTGAGTTTGGTTCTTGAGCAATTCGCGAGTCAGATTACAACAACTCCCACATGTTTTCATGGGGGAGCGGTTGTGCGTTTATGGGGGCACCAGTTTGGTCTGGAGAAGTTAAGCAACATTGAGTTTAAGGAGCAGGTTAGCTCCAGTTATTTTTGTCCGGAAGTGGTAATGTTAGAAGAAGTTCCAAGTAATATCAAAGTTGTATCAAGTGCTCACAAGCAGTCCAACGGTTTGAAACCTACAGCAAAAGGACAAATGTTGTGGCCTCGACCTCTGCCATGGGCTCGTCCTTCGCAGGGTCCTCCAAATGCGCTGCCTGTTAGCAGAGATAGTGTTACTAGGTCTGCGTTTCAGACAAATGTCTAAGCAGTGGTTAATTTGTGGAATGTAGAAGCGAAGGCTGCTGTAGTTAAAGCATTTCTTGGTTGAAACTGCAGCTGTTTCAATCGGATCCTGGAAGCAATATATTTGGCAAGCGGTTAGAGCGATGTTTACTAACATCGTCACTCCTGTTGTGCCCAACTGTGTTTCTGGTTTGAAGCCCCAAGTGGCTGAAGTTGTCATTGTTTTAAAGTACATTCCTGGCGGATCAAGTATGAAGATGTTGAGGAAAAGTGCTCAATGTTGGGCATTGCCACCAAATCAACAGGTCAAAGTGCCACTATTAACTCTAAATATATAAGGGTGCAACGGAGGTGTGTGGCACCATAAATCATACAAAAGAGGAGAAAAATTGAGAAACACAGATTTTTAATGTGGTTCGGCAAGTTTGCCTACATCCACGGGAGAAACGGGGGCCAATCTTTATTCTCTCCGGATCACAACCTTCGGAGGATCACAACACACCTCTTACAAATCATGGAATTACATTCCATTTTATAGATGAACAAAAACAACCAAACATTCCTCCGGTGGTTGGGGTAACTCATCTACCCTTGAGAAACACATCACGCCGCCTGCTGCTCGTCCACGAAGGCTGTTGTGTCGTCTGGTTTGGCTGCCAACCAAGGAAGCTGCGCACCAGTTGTTGCCGACAAAATTTTCTTCCACAAACAACTTTCTAATTGGGAGTGACCCCCACAAATCTCCCTCTTATGACCAATTTGGGGTAGAGCCAGACCTGCAGTTTCCTTGCAGGCGTTGAAAACTTCATCAGCAAATCGAACACGCTTCTTTATGCCAGATGACGTGACACTTTCACTATCTTCAATCGATCTCGAGCTGATTATGATCCCCATCAAATGATATAACTTTTGAGACTTTTTCAGTTAGCATCGCTGCATCTCCACGTGAGACTTCCAACACTCCACCTGCTATGAAAATCTTGTATCCTCTCGCATCGAGCCTACTTAATGATAACAAGTTCCGTCTCATCCTCAAAACGAATTTCACGTCAGCCAGTTTACGTACTTCTCCATCGGGTGTCTTCAATTTCACTGTCCCGACTCCTCGAACATCGCATGTTGACCCATCACCAAGTCCCACCGAATCTCGCACCTGCTGAAAAGTATAAAACGCACCTTTCCTCGTACATATGTGTACTGAGCTCCCCGAATCCAAAACCCATCCGTCTTCCTTTGGATTTTGAGCCAGCTTGTTCTTCTTTTTTAGAAATCGACATTCCCGCTTCATGTGTCCATATTTTTTGCAGTAATGACACTGCACTTCTCCTCGTTCAACTCTCCCATCTGAGTGAGAGCTTCTCGTTGTCAACCAAATTTCATCATCTGCCGATAATTTTGTGATGTTTGCAACCTTCTCTTCGTCTTTCTCTTTTCCAACAACATACCGTTTGCGCTCTCCACAATCACTTTTATAGTGACCTTTTTTCTCACACAAAAAACACGCGATTTTGCTAGGATCACGTCCCCTCAATTTTGGTTGTCATTTTTTACCTCCTGACTTTCGATGTCGGCTTCTCCCACATTGATCATCTCGCATCACCATGATTTGCTCACCTGAATGCGTCGTGGGCCTTCGAAATGCTTCCGAATCTTGAAGTGACGCGATCACCTCGTCCAACTTCAATGTTTTCTTCCCCATGAGCAATGCAGTCACAAGTCCATCAAATAAACTTGGTAGAGATGATAAAAGCAAAAGTGCTCTGTCTTCCTCTCCAACCTTCACACCGAGCTCCAATAATTGTGTCAAGATCTTGTTGAATTCGTTGGTGTGATCCAACAAATTTGTTCACTTGTCCATCCGCAACTGATACAATTTCTCCTTTAAGAATAAATTGTCGGTGAACGACTTCACCATATATCGCTGCTCCAACTTCTTCCAGACCTCCTTCGGTGATGTCTCGTTCAACACTGAGTACTTTACGTCGTTCGCAAGACACAAGTCGAATTGTGCTAACGACCCGCATCTCAAGTTCTTCCCAATTATCGTCACTAGTTCTTTCGGGCTTTTCTCCGATCAACAGTCTGATCATGCTCTGCTGCACAAGAATATCTTTCACCGTGCTTTGCCAAAAGCTGAAATTGTTCCGACCATCGAACTTCTCAATATCAAATTTTGGTAGCGCCTCGTCACTAGCCATCGTCGTTGTCGCACCCCTTGGATGACACTTGATGGAGTATGAATTATGAAAATCTAACCGTACGGATGCGTTTGGAACGATTGAAATAGTGGGAATCGACTTCTGGATTGCCGAAAACGGAGTTCGATTGGCCGAAATATCGCCAAAACAAATTCAACGGTCCAAATCGCCTACTAACGTGGCGATGACGTGGCTCGTCGGAGCACCTGTCGGAATCTCGCCGGAAAATTTGCCGGAGGCGTGAACAGTACTGTAATGACCTGCCAATTCCCATTGGCTTGAGAGCTCAACGAGTCATTACTAGGCCTTAAGCGACATCCTCAAGGCGCCAAAGACTGACAATAAATGCCGAAGGGTTTCAAGTACAAGTGGGGGGCGATTTACCCTTTAAGAAATAAACCCATAAACCAACCAAGCATAACCAAACATTCACTATATGATGCATGAACAAATGAAAGACCAACAAACAACTTCATTTATATCAAACCACATCAAAGTACACAACTGCGGAAGACCAAACCAATTATCAAAGTACACAGCGGATGAACAACTCAAGACTCTCAAAAGTCACTACAACTCCATGCTCCACAAGCTCCAAGCTCCAAGCTCCACAATATCTCCCAAGCATCACCACAAGCCACTAGCAATAAGATGCTTTACCTTTACCTATGTCCCGGAATACGACATCTGCAAAAGCACCAACGTGCCAAAGCAGGGGTGAGTATAAAACTCAGTAGGTTTTCCCCAATGACTTCTCTACTCACGCCACTAGGATAGATTAGTTAGCAACATTTATATAAAAACAGTTTATATAAAACATTTTCTCAAAAAACAGTTTATAACTAAATATAAACAAGTTTCCAAAACCATTCATAACCCAAGGCATTCCAAAAGCAATTGAAACTAATTTTCCAGCAAGTTATTTTTCCAGAAAATAACCAAACAAGCTTTAGAACCATTTCACAAACATTCCTTTTTGGCATACCCAACCATTTCCCAACCCATGCTACCAACCATGCATGCTTCGTTATGACAGTTCCATACTCATGAGCGGTGTCTCGTCGATCTACCAAGTCGTCACAAGGTAATTGTTTCCCATGTGCCATTACACCTTTGGCACCGAGCACAAGGTCATATTTCAACCAAGCCTCATACATATAGTTATCGTTGTGCCATTAAACGTTTGACACCGAGCACAAGGTCATATTTCAACCAAGTCTCGTACATGCAACATGAACACACACCACATATTTCCAACGGTCATGCCAAAACACCCTTTCAATAAAAACACCTTTTTATTGAAAACCATTTCCATCAAAACCATTTCAATCTCAAACCATTTCAATTCCACCATTTCAATAAAACACCCTTTTATTGAAAACCAAATCCATCAAAGTCATTTCAATCTCAAACCATTTCAATAAAACGCCCTTTTTATTGAAAACCCATTTTTCATCAAACCATTTACAATTTCAGCAAATCATAATTTAAAATCAACATTTTAAATTCAAGAAGCCAAATCACTTTGCACAACAATTCACCAAGATTTCACAATTTCATCAAAACCATAAATCATCACTAAAGAAGATTTATTCCATGCTTTTCACAATCAAAACCATTCAAATAAACCAATTTGAAACTAAGCCAATCAATTCTAATAAGAGGAGTGGAGAGTGAAGCCTCCTACCTCAAAGGTTTTGACGAAAACCCCAACGAATGAAGAACGCACAAGAAAACCGGGTCGATTCTCCAAGAATTCTCCCTAGATTTCTTCTCCTAACACAACCAAGACCAAATCTCATCATATTTGGCATCCACACACTTAGATCTACCAATAACGTGCGTAGATTTAAGAAATCGAGAGAAGATGAGAAGTAGATCTAAGTAAATCTAAGAAACCGATCAAGAACGATCACATACCTCAAGAATCCGGCTTCGATTCGCCAAGAGAAGCCTTCGGATCGCCTCCGGAACGATGGGAGAACCTTCCTTGACCTTAGGAGAACCAAAATCCCGAGTTAGGGCCGCTTAGGAGCTTAAACAAGGCATTTAGAGGCAAAAACGTGTGAGATCCACAATTTAAGGATCTCATTTAAGTGCCCGCACGATTAGTTCGCACGGTTTGACAAACCGTGTGCTAACCGTGCATTAGCTACTGCCTCGACCGCCCTACTGCACACGGTTTGGCTGCACGGTTAGACAAACCGTGCGCCGACCGTGCAGGGGTTACTGCCTCCAAGACCTACTGCGCACGGTTTGGCCGCACGGTTCAGACAAACCGTGCGCCGCCCGTGCAACTTCCCCTTTGCCTCAAAACATCATTCCAAGTTCTCCCGACTTTCCCATTCAACACCCTTAACTTTAAAACCATGAAAAGCATCAAGCAAGAGTTACATACCAGAAACCGGGGGTACTACATTCTCCCCACCATTGGTCTTTCCGTTCTCGGAAAGTAGAAAACCTTTAGCCAACTGAAAGAGTTTCGGCCACTGCTCTTTCATTTCATTTTCATGTTCCCAAGTTTCTTCCTGAATCTGACCATGCTGACATAAAACCCGCAGTAGACCGATGCTTTTTCCACGCAAGACTTTCTCTTGCCTATCCACAATCTGTATCGGGATATGTATCAACGAAGCATCCGGCTTTAGATCAACGTGATCCCATCTGATCACATAGTCAGGATCAAGCTGATACTTTTTCAACTGAGATACATGGAACACATTATGCACCAAACTGAACCGTGGTGGTAATGCTAACCGATATGCCACCTCTTCAACCCGTTCCAGTATCTCAAAAGGGCCAATGTATCTAGGAGATAACTTGCCCTACTTCCCGAAACGACGATGTCCAAGCCTTGTAGAGATCCTCAAGAAGACATGATCACCCACAACGAACGACAACGGTCTTCGACGATGATCTGCATAAGATTTCTGACGACTCTGAGCCGTCTCCATCCTCTTTCTAATCAACTGGATCTTCTCTGTTGTCTCTTGGACAAGGCTTGACCCGACTAGTGAAGTTTCACCCGTTTCCACCCAGCATAGTGGAGAACGACAAGGACGCCCATACAATGCTTCAAACGGAGCCATTCTTATCGTGGCTTGATAGCTGTTATGGTATGAGAACTCCACTAAGGGTATATGCTCCTCCCATGAGCCACCAAAATCCATTACACAAGCCCGCAACATGTCTTCCAACGTTTGTATCGTCCGCTCGGATTGCCCATCCGTCTGGGGATGATACGCCGTGCTCATAGTCAACTGAGTTTCGAGGGCTTGCTGTAATGATTTCCAGAAACGAGATGTGAACCTCGGATCTCTATCTGAGACTATAGACACTGGTACACCATGCCTCTTTACCACTTCTCGGATATAGATTTTTGAAAGATCTTCCACCGTATGAGTTTCACGAATATGGATGAAATGGGCCGACTTGGTTAGACGATCCACTATCACCCAAATGACATCGTGTTTCCGGACCGTTCTTGGAAGACCTGTAACAAAATCCATTGTTATCTGATCCCATTTCCACACTGGGATAGGTAAAGATTGTAACATACCAGTTGGTTTCTGATGCTTTGCTTTAACCTGTTGACAAGTTAAGCACCATGAGACGAACTCGGCCACCTTCTTTTCATGCTGCTCCACCAAAACTGCGCCTTCAACGCCTTATACATCTTCTGTGTACCTGGGTGTACAACCCATCTTGAATGGTGATAAGCATGAAGGAGTTGTTCCTGACAAACCATAGGTACAACCATCCGATCTCTGAAACACAAAACTGAACCCCCATCAAGTTTCCAGCCATCAATGATCTCCCCACCATCGAGTTTTGAACTACAACCAGACATTCTGCATCAGATATTTGTGCTTCTTTGATCATCTTTACTAAATCAGGAACAAGTGTAGCTGAAAAGAAAACAACAACATCACCTCGGTCTTCACATTCCACATGCATGTCGGCTAAGATCGACATCAACTGCCATTCGTCTGAAGCTTCTTTCGCCAATTGAGCATATGACTTTCTACTCAATGCATCCGTCACCGAATTCCCTTTTCCGGGTGTGTGCATCAAGTCAAAGTCAAACATTTGGAGATACTCCATCCATCTCCTTTGCCTGAGATTCAAATCTTGTTGTGAGAAAATGTGTTTCAAGCTTTTGTAATCCGTAAACACAGTAAATTTCTCTCCAAAGAGATAATGTCTCCATGTTTTCAAAGCATGGACGACTGTGTCCAACTCCAAATCACGTGTTGGGTAATTTTTCTCATGCACTCTCAACTGCCTTGAACCATAAGCAACCACATGATCTCTTTGCATGAGAACACAACCCAACCCTGATCCTGAAGCATCACAATACACCACATACCCCTGTCCTGATTCTGGCAAGATCAAGATAGGTGCCGATGTAAGTCGAACTTTTAGTTCCTGAAAGGATTTCTGACATTCTTCTGTCCATTGGAAGAGAACATTCTTCTTAGTCAGAGCTGTCATTGGTGAAGCTAGTTGTGAGAAATCACGCACAAAGCGTCGGTAGTAACCAGCTAGACCAAGAAAACTGTGTATCTCGAACACATTCTTCGGTGGTTGCCAAGAGATAACGGCTTCTATCCTTTCAGGATCAATAGAAACGCCTTTCTCATAAATGACATGGCCAAGGAAACGTACTTCCTGTATCCAAAAATCACACTTTGATAATTTGGCATACAAACAATGATCTCTTAAGATTTGTAACACTGTTTCCAAGTGCACCTCATGATCATCCCTTGTCTTTGAATAAACCAAAATATCGTCCACAAACACCACAACAAAAGAATCCAGATATCGCTGAAATATCCGATTCATCAAAGCCATGAAGACCGTTGGTGCATTCGTTAGACTGAAAGGCATGACTACATATTCGTAGTGGCCATTTCTGCTTCTGAAAGCTGTCTTTGGAATATCCGCCTTCCGAACTCGCAATTAGTGATATCCTGATCGCAAGTCAATCTTGGAGAACTACTGAGCTCCCCTTAATTGATCGAACAGATCATCAATGCGTGGAAGTGGATATCTATTCTTTATCGTAACTTGGTTAAGCTTACAATAATCAACACACAGCCGAAGAGTTCTATCTGCCTTCTTCACAAACAACACCGGTGCTGCCCATGGAGAAGTACTTGGTCGAATGAAACCCTTGCTTTCCAGCTCCTCTAACTGCACTTTCAATTCCCGTAACTCTGTTGGTGCCATCTTATAAGACAAAAGGGAAACGGGACTGGTCCTCGGAAGGAGATCAATCGTAAACTCCACTTCCCTTAGAGGTGGTAACCCTGAGAAGTTATTGGGAAAGACATCTGGAAATTGATCCACAACAGCTGGAAAACTATTTTCCTCAAATCTCTTCCATTGATGCCAAAGTCAACGCTGCCAGTTGGTAAGAGATCGTTCCCACCATTGGTGCCAACAAGCTCTTTGCACCTTTCTTTACCATCCTCTCTTCTCTGAAGAGATGGTCGATGCCGTCCTCAGTCGTGAAACTAACCGTTCTCTTATAACAGTCGATCTGGGCCTTAAACATTGTCAACCAATCCATACCCAGGATTACATCATAGACATCCATGTCCAACATCGAGAAGTCCCATTTTTACTGAGCTCCATCAACAGTTATAGCACATGCTCTACACACAAAGGCTTGACATTCTCTTTCACCAAGAGGAGTTTTCAATTTCAAAACAGAAGACATCATTTCCAGTTTTAAACATATCAAGTCAACAGCACGAGAAACAATGATGGAATGTGATGCACCAGTATCAAACAACACTTGCACAAAGATAGAATTCAAAAGAATCATACCTCTTATTGTAGATGGTCCAGCCTGATTATCGACAATCATTTGCTCAACTCCATACAATTGCTTCGTCGCTGCACTGTTCTCCTTGTTGCCTTGCTGAGATTGTCCTGGTTGAGGAGTCATGGTATTTCGAGAATCACTATGGCTAGCTCTGTTATGCTGACGAGACTGATTCTGTTGTCCTCGTCCTGTCGAAGCATACGATGCTTGCGACGCCTGAGAAGTGTCACGTGCACCTGACCTCGGAGCATTCCTACAATAGCGCTGTAGATGTCCCATCTGCTTGCAATTGTGACATGCTCTAGGTTGCGCCGTACACTCTCGCTTTATGTGGTGAATCGAACCACATTGAAAGCAACCTGCTTTGCTCTGGGGTCGTCGAGGAAGATTCACTGATCCCTCCGTCTGATTCTGATTTGCACTCGCACCGTGGAAATAGGTATCCCTTTTCCTCTTGTTCCCAGCGGTTGAGTTCCCACCGTTTCTCGTAGGTATCATCATTCCTCCTATCGATCCCGATATATCACGTTCAGCAACAATTGCTCTGTTCACCATCTCTGTATAATCTGTAATACAAAGCACCGCAATCTTCGATCGAATCTCTTGCCTTAGCCCCGATTCGAAGATGCGTGCCTTCAACGACGCACTTGCCGCAATTTCTGGTGCAAAACGGACTAAATTCATGAATTTAGCCGCATACTCTGTGACAGAGAGACTCTCTTGTTTCAGGCTGAAGAAGTCCGTCGTTTTCTGGATCTTGAACGTGTGAGGATAGAATTGTTTGTTGAACAATTCTTCAAAATCCTCCCATGTAAGGCCTTCATCCAATTTAGCCTGCATCGCTAAATCCCACCACTGACGTGCAAGATCTTCGAGCATATACGTCGCCAACTTTACTTTCAGCTCTACTGGTATGCCGATGAAATCGAAGATACGATTCCTCCTACTTAGCCACACCTCCGCCTTTTCGGGTTCAGTTTCACCCCGAAAGTTCGGTGGATTCTGCTTCATGAACTGGCTGGTATGATCCACATGCCTTGGTTCATTCCCCCGGTTCCCCGTATCCACAACTTGAAAAGCTTGGACAATACTCTGAACCAGCTCTTGGTTCACACGTGGTTTAGGTGCAACCACATTCTCCGCAGCTTTTTCGGGTTGGTTCCGACGACGCCTACCGGTTGCCATTTTCTAAACCAACGACAACCTCTGTCAATCTTCACTCTCTAGCAACTGATGGCTTAGCATTTCAAATTCTATCACATCATCTATCACAACATTGTTTTCAAGACGACATTTTTCCCATGTTCAAACATTTTTGAAAACATACCTCATGCCTTTTGAAAATCAACCCATTTTCAAAACACCAAATACCTTGTTTTCAAAATCTTTTACTTGAAAACAATTTCTGCATTTTTCAAAAATTCACACCTTCCGAAATCATAAATCATTCTTCACAATGAGATATGCAATCCTAGTGGGAAGTCATTCCTCTATAATGCATGTCATGCTCATCTCATTGGTTAAACCCATGACAATGAGATTTCCAACATTTTAGAAGTGTATCCAAAACACTTATGTACCCAACATCCTGGAAACTTGAAGTTCAGCATAAACATGTTAGCTACGTCCTTTTATGCTATACATTTCAAGTTTCGACAATCCTACTTCTGTCTAAGATTTCCCAAGGAATAGACAAGAATGAATTTCAACTCCAAGACCAAGAACATCGATGACTACTTGTTAGGTAAGGACCGAACAAGCTGATACCATTTGTAATGACCCGCCAATTTTCATTGGCTTGAGAGCTCAACGAGTCATTACTAGGTCTTAAGCGACATCCCCAAGGCGCCAAAGGCTGACAATAAATGCCGGAAAGTTTCAAGTACAAGTGGGGGACGATTTACCCTTTAAGAAATAAACCCATAAACCAACCAAGTATAACCAAACATTCACTATATGATGCATGAACAAATGAAAGACCAACAAACAACTTCATTTATATCAAACCACATCAAAGTACACAACAACGGAAGACCAAACCAAGTATCAAAGTACACAGCGGATGAACAACTCAAGACTCTCAAAAGACACTACAACTCCATGCTCCACAAGCTCCAAGCTCCACAACATCTCCCAAGCATCACCACAAGCCACTAGCAATAAGATGCTTTACCTTTACCTGTGTCCCGGAATACGACATCTGCAATAGCACCAACGTGCCAAAGCAGGGGTGAGTATAAAACTCAGTAGGTTTTCCCCAATGACTTTCCTACTCACGCCACTAGGATAGTAGAGTTAGCAACATTTATATAAATAGTTTATATAAAACATTTTCTCAAAAGCAGTTTATAACTAAATATAAACAAGTTTTCATAACCATTCATAACCCATGACATTCCAAAAGCAATTGAAACCAATTTTCCCACAAGTTATTTTTCTAGAAAATAACCAAACAAGCTTTAGAACCATTTCACAAACATTCCTTTTTGGCATACCCAACCATTTCCCAACCCATGCTACCAACCATGCATGCTTTGTTATGACAGTTCCATACTCATGAGCAGTCTCTCGTCGATTTACCAAGTCGTCACAAGGTAATTGTTTCCCATGTGCCATTACACCTTTGGCACCGAACACAATGTCATATTTCAACCAAGCCTCGTACATATAGTTACCGTTGTGCCATTAAACGTTTGGCACCGAGCACAAGGTCATATTTCAACCAAGCCTCGTACATGCAACATGAACACACACCACATATTCCCAATGGTCATGCCAAAACACCCTTTCAATAAAAACACCTTTTTATTGAAAACCATTTCCATCAAAACCATTTCAATCTCAAACCATTTCAATTCCACCATTTCAATAAAACTCCCTTTTATTGAAAACCAAATGCATCAAAGTCATTTCAAACTCAAACCATTTCAATAAAACGCCCTTTTTATTGAAAACCCATTTTTCATCAAATCATTTACAATTTCAGCAAATCATAATTTAAAATCAACATTTTAAATTCAAGAAGTCAAATCACTTTGCACAACAATTCACCAAGATTTCACAATTTCATCAAAACCATAAATTATCACTAAAGAAGATTTATTCCATGCTTTTCACAATCAAAACCATTCAAATAAACCAATTTGAAACTAAGCCAATCAATTCTAACAAGAGGAGTGGAGAGTGAAGCCTCCTACCTTAAAGGTTTTGACGAAAACCCCGACGAACTAAGAACGTACAAGAAAACCGGGTCGATTCTCCAAGAATTCTCCTTAGATCTCTTCTCCTAACACAACAAAGACCAAATCTCATCATATTTGGCATCCACACACTTAGATCTACCTATAACGTGCGTAGATCTAAGAAACCGAGAGAAGAGGAGAAGTAGATCTAAGTAGATCTAAGAAACCGATCAAGAACGATCACATACCTCAAGAATCCGGCTTCGATTCGCCAAGAGAAGCCTTCGGATCGCCTCCGGAACGATGGGAGAACCTTTCTTGATCTTAGGAGAACCAAAATCCCGAGTTAGGGCCGCTTAGGAGCTTAAACGAGGCATTTAGAGGCAAAAACGCGTGAAATCCACAATTTAAGGATCTCATTTAAGTGCCTGCACGGTTAGTTTGCACGGTTTGACAAACCGTGTGCTAACCGTGCGTTAGCTACTGCCTCGACCGCCCTTCTCGCATGGTTTGGCCGCACGGTTAGACAAACCGTGCGCCGACCGTGCGGGAGCTATTGCCTCCAAGACCTACTGCGCACGGTTTGGCCGCACGATTTAGACAAACAGTGCGCTGCCCGTGCAACTTCCCCTTTGCCTCAAAACATCATTCCAAGTTCTCCTAACTCTCCCATTCAACACCCTTAACTTTAAAACCATGAAAAGCATCAAGCGAGGGTTACATACCAGAAACCGGGGTACTACAAGTACCACCTTCTCCGGCACGGGGTTACTGTTCGCTTGCGGTTTGACCGGCTCTATAGGGCTCGTTTCAACTCCGTTTTCAACGCTGCTTGCGTCGTTGGAATCGACTCGTCTTCCTCTTCACAGATTTGGGCTCAGAGAAAAATTCCAACCACTTTCAATTTTCCGATCACCGGAAAACTCGTCGTCGCCTCGCCGTTTCGAACTCCCACCTTCCGGCTCCCTCTGATACCACTTGTAAGGGCACAGTGGAGCTACGTGGTACCACAAATCACACAAAAGAGGAGAAAAACGGAGAAGCATAGATTTTTAACGTGGTTTGGCAGGTTTGCCTACATCCACGGGAGAAACGGGGGCCAATCTTTATTCTCTCCGGATCACAACCTTCAGAGGATCACAACACACCTCTTACAAATTATGGGATTACATCCCTTTTTATAGATGAACGAAAACAACCAAACATTCCTCCGGTGGTTGGGGTAGCTCATCTACCCTTGAGAAACACGTCCCGTCGCCTGCTGCTCGTCCACGAAGGCTGCTGTGTCGTCTGGTTTGGCTGCCAACCAAGGAAGCTGCGCACGAGTTGTTGCCGACAGAATTTTCTTCCACAAACAACTCCCTAATTGGGAGTGGCCCCCACAAAATACATGAGTGTTGGTGGTAATTGGCTCTTTGGAACAAGTTTCTTCAGCACACAAGCCTGTCCTGGAGCAGGAACTTCTTCGTCCTGAACTCCAAATTCTGAATGCAAACAGTTCAGCACTGCTCGCAGCAGTCATTTCAGGCTTGGTCGGGCAACTTTTTCCACATGCTGCAGAACTCCTCAGGTTCCTCAAATGGTGTCTCAAGCGGTGCGCTTTACTAATTTTAAGGATTCAGCTGAGCTCTGTCAAGAGGAATTTGTTTATGTTCATGGGTGTTGGAAAAGCAAAGAACCTTGTCGGCATTGTCATAAACAATGCATGCATTGTCCTGAAAGCAACAAGGTATGGATTTGGTATGCAGCTTCCTAGTTTATTTGTTCCAAGCGGTGATTTTTCAAGAGGAGATGGAGCTGGCGGCAAAAGCATTTATGGAGGGCAGTTTTCAGATGAGAGAACTTTGAACCCGAACTTGATGAGCCTGGTTTCCTCTCTATGGCAATTCATGGCCCATATACACACAGGACTCGGTTTTGTATCACCTATCAGCATCAATCTCACCACACTAGGAGCCTGGTTTCTGTTGCAATGGCAGAAGCTAAAAAAAGGGAAGATTTTAGTGGCCAACAACTTACTATTGAAGCTGTTTTTTGTGTTTGGATAGATGCTAATGTTGTTGAGCCTCTAGAGGAGGAGCCACACTCTAAAGAAGTGGGAAGTGAGATAAGCTGGAGTTTGTCGGGATTGATGCTGGTGTTGGAACAAGAGTTCGCCTACTGTTCTGGTGCTCAAGAAGCCGAAAAGCATTTGTAGCCCTTCTACTCGTAGGTGCTGGAACAAAAGTTCGCCTACTGTTCTGGTGCTCAAGAAGCCGAAAATCATTTGCAGCCCTTCTACTCATAGGTGCTGGATCAGGTGTGCTGCCGACTTCAAAGGGGGCTTAAAGTTCTAGTGTTGAAGAGGCTGAGCTGTGTTTTGACGGTCCACCTTAGGGATAAGGTGGTTTTTCAAGCGGGGGGTAATGTTAGCAGTGTGTGGGGGCTGATTTGATGTGGGGGCAGGTTGGGGCTGTCAAGGGGTGTGGGGGCGTGGAGCTGTTGTGTACAAACTGCCAAAGCGCAATGATGTCTTTTCCTTTATTAGTCAGTTTTGGCCAGCTGTAGCAGTTGGGAAGTTGGAGGTTGGGTTGTTAGTATTTGTTTTGGGTATTAAATAAGGGAGTGGTTAGGGGAGAGGGGCACGATTCATTCTTGGTTTTCCAACTGGTTGCTATGAAAGTGGGCCAATTTTGAGAGGTCAGCTAGCTGCTATGAGGAGTAGCACCTTCTTCTACTTATATCTTCTTCCTTCTACTTCTCTCTCTTGTATTTCTGTGTTCAGTTCTGTAATTCTGTTAGTTCTACAGATTTCACTTCGTTTTCCTTGTTTTACTACTGCGCTAACATTGTTAGGTTCGAGTCTTAACAAACATCATGTGCGTGTTTGATATCACAATTTTAATCATATTTGTAGTGTGATTTAATAGGTTGTGATATGTTGCTGTGTTTCTGATGAAGATTAACCAAGGACAACCTTTTTATGTTAAACCAGAGATGAAAAACAGAAAAGAAATTCAAGCATGGAGGAGGAGAAGAGGGGATAAAGCTGAAGAAAAACTCAAGAGTCCCCCAGGGAGCTCTTGCTCAAGCTCAGCTGGCCGCTGCTTCTGAACAAAATTTATTTCCTCTCTTTCAGCTTTCTCCAGCCTCTGTTATTTATAAGCAGCCCCTTCTAACAAACCGTGGGCCCCAAGCATAATCCCCAAGGATCCCAGCATATTTCCTCCCCAGGATATCAGCATATTCCCCTTGGGCCCCACATAATATCCTCCCTAACTACTTCCCAACAGTTTCCAGCTAACCCAACAAACCCCCTAGAGAAATACACTACTGCCCTTGGCCATTCCCTACGTACAGCCATACCCCTCTGCATTCCTATCACTGCCACCTTCTTGAAAAACCACCCTGTCCTCAAGGTGGTGGAGGTGTTCCCAAGGGTGACGGACCCAACATGCCAAGCAATTTCTCAGATCAGCCTTGCTTTATGGAATCGCGGATGGTGATAAAGTGCATTGTTCATAAAGTGAAGCCAAAAACAATCTTCCATACGCTCCTCCCGGCTTGCTTGGCATCTAGTGTTGTTAGTTTTTCTTCATGCTGCAGCATAGTGGTCGGATGGAGCAATCCCCTAGTTAACAGGCAAACATAGTGGTGGGGGTTGGTGTCCAGCTCAAATGCCCCATGCTGAACATTAGTAACTTTGGCAAGGGGAGAAACAATAGGGGGATATGCCACAAGAATCACAGCTGGATATGATATAAATTTTGCAGATGCCTCTTCTGCCTGGTTTGGCGCCAAATCACTAGCACATCTGGATAGAGGAACTGCAGGGAGATATACGAGGTGAAAGGCCGAGGGGCTTGCATCTATTCCCAAGCGGTGTCCATGCTTCCCGAAATTCATTTCCAGGAGAGAATAAATTGCTGGTGAGCTTCATCCAGTAGCATGTGCAACAACAGTAGGCAGGAGAGAAATGATCTTGTTTGTGCTGGACTGTCCCATTTTTGTAGGTTCCACAGCATCTCGGGATCCTGGGTGAATACTAGCAGTGTCCAGAATGGAAGCAAAAGATCGAATGTTGAGTACCTGCTGCTCACGTTCTGTGTTTCGAAATAGCATCGTATGGTGTCCCTCCTGCCATAACGGTAGATATCGCCCCTCAAATAGAGGTGGGGCAATCTGTTGGGCTGCTGGACACTGATTGAATGACGGGATGTTCGACCAGCCGATTGTTTCGGTGCGGAGTATCAGGTTCGGCAGGCTTCAACAAATGCGATGCTGGAAAACTCATCACAGTCGATGGGTGCACCTCGTCCTCCTGAGGCGTCATCTTCGCTGGGTACAGTATAAGCCGGAACGGAGCTGCCTTGGGCCAATCCGAGGAACAAAACATTGGCTGACCTGGGTATTCATCTTGCACCATTTGAGCCTTAACAACGAATCTAGCTGGAGGTGTTTCGGATGCCTCCGTGTCCTCCGCTGGGTGCGACAGTCGCTGCAACGGCTACTTCTCCACTTGGCGCATCAGGTCGGAGATGTAGTTGTGGAATTCGGCGAATTTGTGCACCTGCTCTTGGCGCGCGCGTTCAACCTGTTCAAGGTGTGCCTGTTGTTGTGCTGTTAGAGCTTCCATGGCCGAGGTCAGAGTTGAAAGCATGGAATCACATTTGAGTTCGAGTGTTCCGAGGCGGTGTTGGGCCTCCATCGACAGTGTGGTGCAAGAGGAGAGGTGGAGATGACAGGGTGTTTTGGGCCTACCAGTCGGGCGTAGCGCTGCTGCAAGGAGATGCGGCAGCAAGGGGAGACAGACGCACTGGTTGCAAAGATTTGGCTGGTTGCAGAAATTTGGTATGTTGGCACCGCAGCAGATACCAGTAGCAGCATGTCACGTGTCCAAGGGAGTAGAAGCTGCGTTGGTCGTGGGAGACTACCGGGCGAGCGCGGTCGACGGAGGAAGGCCCAACAAAGAGCGCAAGTCGCCACTGGTCAGGATTGGGCAGTGCGTGTCTTGTCTGTGCGCACCGCTGTGAAACTGGAAGACAATGGATGCGTGGCTGTGAAATTGGACGCGGCAGAGGAAGAAACAGCGGAGTGCTCCGACAGCAGGGAGCAATGGCAGGTCGGACCAATTGATGAAGATTAACCTAGGACAGCTTTCTTATATTAAACTAGAGATGAAAAACAGAGAAGAAATACAAGCATGGAGGAGGAGAAGCGGAGATAGAGGAGAAGAAAAACTCAAGAGTCCCCCAGGGAGCTCTTGCCCAAGCCCAGCTGGCCGCTACTTCTGAACAGAATTTTTTTCCTCCCTTTCAGCTTTCTTCAGCCTCTGTTATTTATAAGCAGCCCCTTCTAACAAACCGTGGCCCCCGAGCATTATTCCCAAGGATCCCAGCATATTCTCTCCTCAGGATACCAGCATATCCCCCTTAGGCCCCACAGAATATCCTTCCTCTAACTACTTCCTAACAACTTCCAGCTAACCCATTAAACCCCCTAGAGAAATACACTACTGCCCTGGCCATTCCCTACATACAGCCATACCCCCCCGCATTCCTATCAGTTTCACATGATAACTGTGACTACAAAAATAACATTACAACTATAAAGTGATTGCAGCCACCTTTTCTGGAAAGTAAATTGCAGTGTAAAACTATTATAAAACATCCTAAATATTCTTAATAAATGATTTTAAAAAGAATAAAGAGTATGAATAAAATGTCAAAAAAAAAAAACATTCTATGCCCATTCTCACCTTCCAACTCCCTCCCCCCCACACCCCCACGTTCACTTTACTAATATTTTTTGAAAATTTAAAAATACTCTTCATAATAAATGCATACCAAACAATGTATCATTACTTTTCTTGCAATCTAAACTTAACATTACATTGGATACCAAGTATTGTTATTTTTAGCAATAATTTATTTCTTAGTATTCACTTTTCATGAATTGTACCAAATAGTTGATGATTTATTGTGGATTTTCTCTCATGTTGTAGCTGAACATCCATCAATTATCTTTGGACATTTCTTTCAATTTCTTTTTGTTTGGGATATTGTTTAGATAGGCAGTGGCTTAAAACTAATTACTGGGTTGCTAATGGACGACTGTTACTCAAGGTGAATCATATGGAGCAGCAGTGTGGCTGATCCCTGAGTTATATGGCCAATTAAATTCTCCTCAATTGGAACGGATTGCTTCTCTTGATGCACATAGTTGTAAGATCAAATGGTGGGTAGCTGGTGAATTTTAAAATATTTACCGTGACATATTGGAATTGTCATTTCTTCTAGTTCTTTTCTAGTAGTTGGATGCAATTTTTGTACCTAATTATTTTGTGCATTTTTTCTTTGATAAACTGTTTGTTTTCTTCATTTTTATTCTATTAAAATATATTTTTTATTTTGGTTTTGGAAGTTGCTGTGTTTTGATCCATGCGTTTTTTTTAAGAAAAGAAATGCTTTGTAGATTTTTGAGCCATTAATTTGCTTTTAATCTCTCATTATGTTTAATTAAATAACAATGTTATTCTTTTTGGATCAATTCATGTTAATTTTCTTGTTGTTTCAGTTGATATCGATTCTCTGTTTTCTGTCTTTTCATGTATATTTTCCAACAGTGTCTTTTGGTGGCCATCCGGAAGGCATGATAAATTGATCAGCATTGATGATGAAAATATCTTCTTGTGGAGCTTAGATTCTTCAAGGAAAACTGCTCAGGTGCGATCGATTTGGTTGTAGCAGCCTACCCCTGCCAAAGATTACAGGAGCCTTGATATTTTTCTTTTATTAAATTTTCAGGTTGATAATAATGTAGGGTCAGTTTTCTTGCTTTTGAAAACAGTAAAAAAAAAAAAAAAATCTGTTGGCTGCCGTGTTTTTTTTTTTTTTTTGTTTTCGAATACTGTTTCCATTTTCTGTTTTAAAAACAAAAAAACAAGAACGATGTGGACTTTTTTTTTCTTCCTGTTTTTAGTTCTCAAAGTATGTTACAAGGATGCATGCACCAGGGATGTTAAGTCGGTCTGGATCCAACTGGTCAAGGTTGGGGTGTTCAAGACACCGACCTGGTCCAGTGACCTGGGTTTTTGGGTTGGCCCATTCAACCTGAGTCTTTAAAAAATATTTTTTTTTTACTTTTATAATTAATATATCCAACAATATCATAAAAATTTAAAAAATATTAAACGGTTCAGATTGAGCTTGATTTGGGTTAGGTCGTTCGACCCTAAATCTTGGTCGAGTCAACCCCAAAAATGCTAGTTTGACCCACTTGGTGTGCTTAAGCCAACCAGCTATTTTTTACTCTACTAGAATCAATGTCTCCATGTCTCCATTTCCAATGTACTACCCCACATTTCGATTAAATATATAATGAAATGAATTTTTAAAATGCAAACAAATATCTTGTTCTGCAAAATAGTTTTCAAAAATTGTTTTATAAAACAGTTTTTAAGAACAGAATACCAAAATTGTAATCAAACACACCCATATTCATTCAGTAACTTTATGATTAACTTAGTCTGTTTTTGTTGAGTGCCCTTATGTTAGGTAGAAAAATATTGAGAGGGAGAAACAAGGAGAAAGACAGTATATATTGATGAATTTTCTGTCTATATCTAGCAGAATTAAAGGAATCACAGTAGGGAGGGAGAGGAGTAGAGGAAAGAGAAGGAAGGAAAGTGAGAGAATGAGGAAACCCGTGGAAGACCACTCCTCCGAGCCCCCTGCTGGACGTCCCAACGCACCAGCCCCTCACAGCAGTTTGTTGTGCAATAATCCCAAAATGAATCGTATCCCCTTACTCACACTTGCCCTCTCTATTTAAAGGCCCACCCAAACAATTAACAACCCCCTCTAACAAACTAACAACCTCTAAAGATTGAAAAGACATTTCTGCCCCTTGGCAGTTATACAAATAGCCCCTATATTCCTAACATTACCACCCCTTTAAAAACCACCTTGTCCCCAAGGTGGACTTCCCGGAAAAGCCATTGTAGTGCTGGAATGGTAGCATCTGGAAGCGGTTTTGGCGGTGGCCTCAGCCTAATTGCATCTTCAACTTCAAGCATTCTTATAACTTCAGGTCCAAGTGGCCCTTCCTTCAAAATGCCATGTACAAACTGTTTGTCTTCAAAAAGCACACACGGGAGGACGTGCTCCAGGTCTTCTAAGACACCCCCTACTGCTAGATCCTTAAAATAAAAAGGTGTCTGTTTAACAGTCAGAATAATGTTGCAGTATTCCACGGTTCCACAAATCCTCTTCGTTCCACATCCATTTGCTAAATTGGCTTATTGCTGAAAATAAACCAACGCCGCCAAAATTACTTAACTCCTCCAAACTTGTCCTCGCTTCTGTCCAAATGGGGGGAAAATGCCATCTCACAAAATCTTCTAAAATGCAACCAAAATTTGCAGCCATGAAAACCCGGCAATTCTCTGCCAAAATGGTAAGCACAGGATTGCAGCAGTGTAAAATGGCACCTATTATTAGAATCTTCCCCAGTTTAGGTTCCACCGGAAGGATTGACATTAGCGGCCCAAGACTAGTGAGATTTGTATTCGCATTTAAAATACCATTCGCCTTCAGAAAATCAACCACATAATGGATTACCAAAGGCATAGGAGGATGAAACGCACCTCACCAGAATTCTCTAATTTTTCCCTGCTTAAAACCTTCTATTTGCAAGCAAACCGAAGACAATTCCCCCTTGGTAGCTTACTTTATCCCACTGTTGGAAGCATGCGTTCAGGACACGCAACAATGAAGAGATTAATTTTTTACTAACCATGCCAAACATAAAAAACTTGAAATTTATAACTGCTGCAGCAACCCCATCTTTCCTATAGCCCTTTGTATGCAAACCACCCATTGCAAATGGATACTTTTCATCCAACAACCTACCGTTCACAAGCTTCTCCATGTTGCAGCCAGACGAATCAAATGAAAAATATCCTTGTCGCCAGCTCCATCTGTCTTTGGCTGGTTTGTTACTCTTAGATAGAGCATTAGAAGCACCACTAGGAGCTGTGTCTTTAGCTGTAGCAGTCTTCATGCCCTCAAATTCAGGAGTATGTGAAAAATGTCGTAGCTCCTTCCGGTGCGGCGGTTCATGTCCCTCTATGTCCCCTTTACGAACAACGATATCCACAGTGGCTACCAGTCGCTTGTAACTTCCCATTACACCTGAGTGAGTTGTTTGTTTGCCCTTGCGGTCTCTCTCCAACTACAAAACAAATTTTGAGCTGCTCACTCAGCCTGTTTGTAGCCCCGATCTCTGGCACCCTCCTCAACTCAGCCGCTGGAAGTAGCTCAATGCACTTTGACCAATTAAAATTCAGACCAGAATTTTTCCCTTCAGTCTGAATTGGTGTGGAACCAATCTGCCTGTCCACGCTATTCCTTTCCAGATTAATCTGGAAACCCCTCAAACACCCCACAGGTTCTTCCTCCCCTGACATGTTAGGGCTCCCTGTCGGATTCAACAAGGTATCCCGCCACCAATACCTCCCCTACCTGAAGCTTCAACAGTGGCTCAGGAATAAAATGCTCAAACACACTTCTTCTAGACATGCCCTTTTCCAAAACTTCTTCAATAAATTCAACAAGTTTCGAGCAAAGATCAAACCTGTTCACACATAGTCGTTGTTCATTCAAACTGATCGTCTCCCAGGAGATCCTGCCCTATTCATCCTTTCTAGAATTCAGATCGAGAAGCTTCATTGCAGGTTGCTCTGGAACTGAAACATGATTAGTTTGTCGGTGCGTCTTGTAGAAGACATGTAGGAGGCGAATTTCCCTTACCTCAATGTGAGGTGGGGACATTCTTTTATAGATGAGTAAAAAGGAATATATGGTGGAGTATTCCGATGTGGAACTCGGAAATACCCAATATAATAACACTAGGTTTAACACTTCCCCTCAAGCTGGACATGCCCAGCTTGGACCAAGAGTCCCGCAAAAGAAAGATGACAGCGAATAAGACCAAACACTCCCCCTCAAACTGAGTTGCTGATGCTGTTGATACCCAGTTTGGTACTGAAAGAGTCCAGACGAGCTTCCGAGAGGCCTTTGGTGAAGATGTCGACAAGTTGATCCGCCGTCGGAATGTGGTCGAAACTGATATGGTTCTGCTCAAGATGGTGGCGAAGAAAGTGACAGTCCACCTCGATATGCTTTGTTCGTTCATGGAAGACGGGATTCGAAGCAATTTTCGTGGCCGCCTGGTTGTCACACTAGATATGAGCAGATGTCTGCGGTGGGAAGCCAAGCTCATGAAGGAGATGGCGAAGTCAGAGGATCTCAGTAGTGACCGTGACCGTGACAATGACACGGTATTCAGTCTCCGCACTAGATCTGAAGACGACGGTTTGCTTCTTGCTGCGCCAAGAGATGAGGTTACCTGCCAAGAAAACGACATACCCCGAAGTAGATTTGCGGGTAGCAAGACAACCAGCATAGTCAAGCCTCAACATTCAGATGAGCGTGATGTGAGTACTGAAGACCACGGGTAGCCAAGCTCATGAAGGAGATGATGGAGTTAGAGGATCTCAGTAGTGACCGCGGCCGTGACCATGACACGGTATTCAGTCTCCGCACTAGATTTGGAGACGACAGTTTGCTTCTTGCTGCGCCAAGAGATGGGGTTACCTGCCAAGAAAACGACATACCCCGAAGTAGATTTGCGGGTAGCAAGACAACCAGCATAGTCAGACCTCAACATTCAGATGAGCGTGATGTGAGTACTGAAGACCACGGGTAGGGTCTTTCTTGATGTATTTGGCAATGCAAAGGACAACATCCCATTGAGATTTGGTCGGATGCTCCATGAACTGACTCACTTTGCCAACAGCGCAAACAATGTCTGGTCGTGCCATGGTAAGGTAATTGAGTTTGCCCACCAGACAACGGTAGCTCTCTGGGTGAAGAAAGAGTGTCGTGTTGTCATAGAGAGAACGTTCCCCAGGCTCAAGAGGAGTGTCCACGACAGTTGCCTGACTCAAACCCACATCCTGCAAGATAATCATGACATATTTCCGTTGGCAGAGAGAGATGGTGTCCGTAGAACGGGAGACCTCGATGCCAAGAAAGTATGTGAGAGGACCGAGATCTTTGGTGTGGAAGTGGTGGTGAAGATGCCCCTTGAGTTGAGCGATTCCAGTAGAGTCGCTCCCGGTGATGATGATATCATCAACACATACCACCAGCAGGATGCAGGCGTTGGACGTCGTTCGGTAGAAGACGGTGTGGTCCTTCATACTGCGAGAGAGTCCAAAGGCGGTGACGACGGTGCTGAAGCAACTAAACTAAGCACAAGGAAACTGCTTGAGACCATAAAGAGAGCGATGAAGTCGGCAGACATGAGAGTCGACTCTGGAGGCACGAAATCCTGGGGGATGCCGCAGATATATCTCTTATTCAAGAAAGCCATGGAGAAAAGCATTCTTGACATCCAGTTGATGAAACGACTAGTGATGATGAACGGTCAGAGAGATGAATAATCGAACGAATACCATCTTTGCAACTGAAGAGAAGGTATCAAAATAGTTGATACCATATGTCTGAGCAAAGCCCTTCGCCACAAGTCGGGCTTTGAGGTGATGGAGAGTGCCATCAGCATTCAGAAGGACCGTATAAATCCATTTGCCGCCGACTGCATGTTTGCTTTCCGGAAGGGGGACCAGATCCCAAGTATGCTTGTCGTCCAGAGCCTGCAATTCATCCCGCATCGCTTGCCGTCACCGCGGGTGAGATTTGACATCGCCAACTGTGCGGGGAATAAATATCGTCTTCAGAGCTGACAGAGCTCTGTATGAAGATGTAAATAAGTAGTTTGGCAAGAACGAGTACCTTTTCGGAGTGCAATGGGCAAGTCGTTTGGTGCCGGTGTAGGAGCATCGGACGAAGCTGGGATGATGGTTTCCTCGACCTGGACGAGGGGCACAGTCGATGGGCGACAGGAGTGTAGACCGTACCAAAACGGTGATTAGCAGGGGGAAGAACCGAAGGTGTGGCCAAGGTTCGGTCATTGGAAAGGCGGGGCCGAGATGTGCCGAGGCGAGCGGGACTAGGGCCGGGATGTGAACCCGGAGAGCCGTGGGAGGGCGGAGTCGAAAAAATACGACGGGATGCGGGACTGGGCGCGAAACCAGGAGTCCGCGAGCAGGCGGGTCTGGGAGAGCGCCGCGGGAGACAAGCCGGGAAGCGTTGCAGGAGCGGGGTCGGGACTCTGTCGGGAAGCTTGTTGGAGGGCGGGATCGGGAGGTGGGGGCCGGTCGCGGAGCCGGGAGGCCGTTGGTGGGTGGGGGCCGATCGCGAAGTCGGGAGGGGCCGTTGGTAGGTGGGGGGGGGGATCGCCAAGCCGGGAGGTGCCGCTGGGGCGGGCGACGCTGTAGGAGGGCGCGAGCTGGTGGGGACTGGGAAGTTGCGGGAGGGCGGGCAGTGGCCGGTCACGAAGCCGGGAGGAGTGGCGTCGAGCGGGAGCCGCGACGAGAGGAGGCGGAGCGGAGGGTTCCGCCTGGAGAGGGGAGCCGCAACGGAGGCGGGGAACCGGGATCCGCGACGGTCATGGAGGGGGAGCCGGGAATCCTCGCTGGATGCGGGGAGGTGGGGGGGAGATGCCGCAACAGAGGTGTTGGGTTCCGCCTTGTTGTTTATCAGTCGCAACTTGTCTCCAAAAAAAAAACTTCAACAAATGTTTCAAACTCCTGCATCTTGCATTCTACTTAACGTTTTACCCCTTTCAAAAGAAAACATTAACAAATGCAGCTGTAGTAGTTTGCATAGAAACAAAAAGCCAGAGGAGAGAGAACTTTCCTCCAAAACCGCTGTAAGCGCGTCTCTAGCAGCTAGTGCGTTTCACAGTACGTGCGTCCCGGTTTCGTAGGTTTCCTCCCAATGTTCGCCGTCCTCATCCGGGTACCCCCTCCCAATGTTTGTACACGACGTTTTGCTAGCTTCGATCTTCCTCCCTCACGCGCAAGGGAGTTACGTCTTCTTCACTGTATTTGTCTAGCGCTGTCTATCAGCACAGCTCGCGCTCTATTCCCCGCTCTATTCCCCAGCGTGTTTCCTTTGCGCTGTCGTCTCTCCAGAGAACACGATTTTCTAGCTGTGATCGGCTCACTTTGCGATCGTCACTCCCACACGAGTTTCCCAGCGACGAATGCCCTGCTGTGTTCGGTTCTGCTCCAGCAGCGTACGCGGCTCCAGAAAAATGTTCGACCAGCTCCAACGCCGCCTCTCCTACAGCAAACGTGATTCCCAGCGTCAGCTTCCCATTGTTCTTTCCAGCCTTTGTGTCTCAACCGGATTCCACGATCGCACTTGTCTTTCAGCTCCCCACAACTACTGTTCAACGATAGGTGAGCTCCGAGTCGTCCGGGCCTTGCGCAATGGACTGACGTTTACCACTCTCCGATCGTCTTGATCCAAGTCGTCCAGGCCTTGTGCAGGACACTGCGATCCTTGCCCCTCCAAGCGCGCGTCTCCCCAGCGGAGTCGCCAATTGTTAGGTAAAAAAATATTGAGAGGGAGAAACAAGGAGAAAAATAGTATATATTGATGAATTCTCTGTCTATATCCAGCAGAATTAAAGGAATTACAGTAGGGAGGGAGAGAAGTATAGGAGTAGAGGAAAGAGAAGGAAGGAAAGTGAGAGAATGAGGAAACCCGTGGAAGACCACTCCTCCGAGCCCCCTGGACGTCCCAACGCACCAACCCCTCACAGCAGCCTGCTGTGCAATATTCCCAAAATGAATTGTATCCCCTTACTCGCACTTGCCCCCTCTATTTAAAGGCCCACCCAAACAACTAACAACCCCCCTCTAACAAACTAACAACCCCTAACGATAGAAAATACATCTCTACCCCTTGGCAGTTGTACAGAAAGCCCCTATATTCCTAACACCTTATTTCACTAAATAGAGTTGGTTGGGGTTTTATTTAACAAGCAAATTGCACCATGGGCTGCATGCTGCGTAATTCATAACATTTCACCAATTGCTTTGAGTTTGTCTGACAGCACTTATTGAAAACTGTTTGTAACACTTATCACTTATGTTACACAGTTTGAAAAAATAAGTGGTGTTTGTTCTGTTTCTGAAAAAACGCTTATATTTAAATTTTAGAAGAATACCACTTGAACAACTTATCATAATTTGTTAGTGCTATAAACGGGTTTCAGTAAGTGTTTTCCCCCCAGGAAAACAGCTACTTGGGTGCTGATTATTATTCAGGTCTTGCTTTAAAATCCAGGTGCAATCTCGTGAGTCAGCTGGTATGCTACATTACTTATCTGGTGGAGCATGGGATCCACATGATAGAAATTCTGTTGCAACAACATGTGAATCATCAGTCCAGTTATGGGATCTGCGGACGATGAAGTATGGTAAAAAAACTATATAAGTTTCTTCCCATATATCTCTATTTTCAAAATATTCTCATTGTTTTTTTTTTCAGTGAGGTTTGGTTTTTTTCTTTTTCTTCCCTCCCCCTCCATTACCAGATGATAATGGATGTTTTTTGTGGGCTCATATTCCAGGCATTGTTGCTTTCAAATTTAACTTTTTGGAAGAGATTAAGAGTTCATTTCTTTCAGCTTAAAAAACAAATGATTTTAAAGTAATTTTAAGAATTGATTTTGAATTATAGAAAAATCAGAAGTTATTTTTTGGTTGATTTATTATATGAAGGCGTTTTTTTAAACAAACTATCAGAATAGTATTTGAAAAAAGCTAAAATGTGTTTTTTTAAGTTTCACTTTTTGTAAAATGTGAAATAAATAAATTATAATTTTAAAGAAGTGAATTTTCTTGCAAAAATGTGTTTTTGGCTCTAAAGAATCTTAAAATGGGCTCTGAAATTTCCCCTGTTGATGATTTTCATTGATATTCAAGATTGATGACACAGATAAGCTTGTACATGCAGGAAGATGAGTTCAATCGAGAATGCCCATGTACGCAACGTGGACTATGATGGCAAACAGCAGCATATACTGGTAGATGAATTTGAGTTAATTTTGGCTTGTACATCTGCACTAATCTTGGGCCACGTTTGGTGTTTTAGAATACATTTTCCCATTTTCATTTTCAAAAATTGTATTAAAAAACGTGTTGGAAAATATTTTGAATGGCAGGGGAAAACAAGAAAGTATGTGATTTGCATGTTCTTACTTTTTAATTTTCCTGAAAACATGAAAACATTTTTTTTTTCAAGTACCTCTCAGTTTCATGTTCTCAAAAATGTTTCCCATTTATATAAATTTAATGCATTTTCTTATACATTTTTGGAAAATACCAGCATACTATTACATTTTTGGAAAATGATAACGTAAAATGTTTTTCAAAACAAAACTCAGCCCAAGTATATGTTGTTCCTGGCTAGATTTGGGTTTTCGTTTAATGGGTTGTTACTGGAGGAGATTTTGATTTTTTTTTTAATGTGGGCAGGTTTTATCTGCTTTTATCTTTCTGCCTATTTTTATAGTATATACGTTCTCCACATTCACTCTTAACCTCATAAACAACGCCGTACCTGTTTTCATTTTTTTTTTCATGTGCCCTGGTCTTATTATTTAAATCATTATTCTGCAAAAGAACAGGTAACTGCAGAGGATGAACCTGGGATACATATATGGGACCTTAGGATGCCAAGGTTTCCTATTAAGGAGTTCCCAGGGCATTCACACTGGTACATGCTCTACAGATTCTGCCTAATCAATGGCAGGAATTTTCTTATTTGATATTATTTACTGTATTGCTGCAGTCATGAATCTGATAAAATTGATAATGATTCAGGACATGGGCTGTTAAGTGTAACCCTGCATATGATGGGCTGATTCTGGTCCCTCTCTCTCTCTCTCCCTCCCCCCCACCCCCTCTCATTTTGTTGGACTTTTGATGAGGTTATTCCCTGCTAAAAAAACCCGTCTCCATTCCAGATTTGAAACCCAAATCTGAGAATCATATATTTTCTTGCTCATGTTAACCAGAATGTTTTCAAAACACAATTTTGATTTTTGGCTGGATCTTTTTTATGACTGGTTTCGGATATGCAGAGTGGTGGGACGGACTCTGCCGTCAATTTGTGGGTGGCCGGTCCATTAAACCCAGATGACCCTGCAGCCGAAAGGTGAGTTTGCCCGTCTTAATTTATCCCAGAACTGTTAGTGTCAAGATTTCTTCATTTTACTTGGCATTTGGTGTTTGTTTCAGCGCTGTTGAATCTCCGACCCGTCGGATGGATCCGCTACTACATTCTTTCAGCGACTATGAAGACAGCATCTACGGTAGCTGTTGCGAGTCCTGACCGGTTTGTGTTGGATCTAAGTTTAACAGGTTTTAATGGGCCAGGTCTTGCTTGGAGCTATCGGGAGCCGTGGATTTTTGCTTCCTTGTCCTATGATGGCAGGGTGAGGTTCATTCTTTTTCCTTTTCTTTAGACACTTAAAAGTTCATTTACTGATTGTCATGTTTTCTGTTTTTAATGTATTTATTATTATTTTTATTTATAATTTATTTTAAAAAAGGATCTGGACCTGGATCAGGCTTGGTTGGGCCGACCTTTTCAGATCACCAGGCCCCGGGCCTGGTCTGGCAGCATGGGTCCCGTCCATTTTACAGCCGTATTTGAAATACTGAAGTGTGTGTTTTGTATTGGATAGGTGGTGGTGGAATCAGTGAAGCCTTACCTTCCCAAGAAATGAGGGGTGCCTGCTGCGAGGTGGGAGCGTTAAAACTGTGTTTTTAACGTTTGGTGCCTTTGATTTTTTTTTTAACCGATCTCGTGTTGGGTTTTTTTAAATCTAATAGTCATTATGATTATTTTTTTAAAAAAAATAATTTGATTTCAGATTTAATTTAATTTGATACCAGTTTTAAAAATTATTTATTGGATATCGTCTGAGCCGATGACACGTACGTGTGTTCAAGCTCATTAAAAATCATTTGTTTGTATACCGGACATTTTGTTGGAGAATCTCCCATAATGCAGTCCAAGGGAAATAGTTTACTTGAGGTATCCATGTCTAAGGCCTCTCAATGGGAATGACATATCTGTGGTCTTTAATCCTTTGTAATATATTGCATGTTTTCAATTAATGCCTATTAAATCAGATTTTGGAATGTTCAATAGTTGTTTCAATCAGATACTTGAATTGTTTAAATATTTTCTACCATATGGAAATGTATTTCCAATGAACTATTCTAAGAAGATAGAGCATAATTTGGGTCTCACCTATCACAATATTCACATGGGTTGAGATGAGTGTATTTTTTATATTATGGTGATTATGTTTCTTTAGTTATCTTTTCAACATTTGATTTGGATGATTGAGATACAAAGTAAAGCAACACAATCAAAACATGCTCTTCAAGTTAGACAACTGAGACATTTTTGAAATATGCCCATGTTACAATGCTTATTTCTATTTAGAAACACAACACCATTGATGAAATGACATCAATTCAATATTTCTATTAATGTCGGGTTAATTAAACTATTTTTGTGATGGTGATTCTTGAAAATGATTTGATCGGCTTGTCCTTCATTTTCTTGAACTTTTGAACATTCATTTAAGCCTTGCAATATATATTTTCATCCCTTCGGTGCTTATGGTAGTTTTACTGTAACATCTCAAGATTTTAAGAAAGAAACACTGTTTGATAGCGTACATGATACATTATATTGAGTTTAAATGAACTAAATATTATTATTAATGTTATCGTTCAAGTCTAGGTGTTAGAATGATGAGAATGAACAATATTAATTGATTTATGAAAATATGATTTATGTATGTATATATAACTAATTGTTGAGGGATTAATTAATTATAAATAAATGTAAAACCCTTTTTAAAATAAAATTAATGTTTTTATGAAAAACTAGTTAAATATGCACAAGTTTGTTTTATATTAATAAGTTAATAAATCATTCTTGTTGGATTACAATAATGAAATATATTTAATTTAATATTTAAAATTCATCTTATGTATTTTCTAAACATGATATAATAACAAATACAATTTTAAGAATAAAAGAAGTATTTATTTAAAAAGGCAATTTTGTTGATTTTTGATATCAAATCTATTTTAAATCTAGTTTTTGTAGATTTTATAAATTATATTTGACAAAATATTTTTTTTTGGAAGCGAGACATCAAATTTTATTTTGGTTAAATTTTTGGTATTTTTCTGATAATATTCATTTTTTAATGAATAATGAAAAAATGATGTATTTTAATTCAAAACTGTTTTTTCATTTAATTTATTTATATTGTTAGATTATCTTTTTTAATTGGTTTTAAAGTATAATTAAATAATGTTTTTATCAGTTAATCAAATGCAGGTAATTGGAATCAATTTCACATTGAAATTGGATATAAAAACTTTGTGAACTTTTGAATGTTTTTATTTTAAAAATATGTTTTCTCGATCTTTTAACGGAATTAATTTTAAACTTAATTTTGTCTCACGTGAATTGAATTTTGAAAAATGGACAAACACGGTTGTAATTAGTATGAAATTTGTGGTTTAATAGGGACAACTTAATTTTTGGTAAATAATAACTATTATTTTATAACCACGGTTAAGGGTAAATTGAGTAATTGACGCTAAACAGTATATTATAAATAATATAAAATTACCCTAACATTTGTCATAATTTTATTGAATGAGCGTGTTTCGACCAAGAGCATCCTTGGACCGATTTTAGACCACTTGAAGCCACTTGGATGACCTTAATTCATTTATAACATTATATTCAAAGACAAATTTTGCCACACCCTTATTTTTATAAAGTAAAGTATTTTAATATGGGGTTATGCATAAGATCTCTTCGACTATAAATATTCTTTAGAAAACTAAAATGATTACATACATCATGGTAATTTATTTATAATTTTTAGAAAATAAATAATTAAATTAAATGGTGACACAATAATGATGCAGTAATTGCTTCATTAATGGAAGAATAAAAAAAATGATATTAAAAATGTTAAAATAAATATATTTTGATATAATTGATACCATCCATGAATTTTTTAGATGATTTTAAGATGTTAGGGATGAGTTAATGGAGTTTGTTTGAAGATATCAAGTTATGATATTTTTAAAAAGTCAAATATTGAGTGGTGTCAAAATTGACACTAATGATATTTTAAAATATAAAATATTTTAATAAATGATTTAGAATTTATAAAAATCTAAGATTCGGCCAACTTGTTGGGATAAGTTTTAGCATGTCATAAATGTCTCATTTATGGGTCGTTTTACATGTTATAGTAATTATATTAACCCTCAAAGTGAAAATTTCATGATATCACAGTAAGAATTAATAAGGGTTAACACAAAAAGATAAGGATTAAAAAATAGTCAAAACTTATCTAATTTTAATTGGATGGAGGAGATTCAACCCAACATCGTCATATATTCGAAATAAATCAGTTTGGGATCATTTGGATTCAAAAATTAATTTATATTAATTTAATAATTTGAAGAATTCCAAGAGTGCCCCTCCCCTCTCCTATAAAAGAACACTCATTCACCTCAAAAACCTATTTGGTTTGGCCAAGCTTTTCCCAAATATCTTCCTAGAATCCCTCCCCACATTTTTGATCCCTTAGTTGTGGCAGAACACCCTTCTTAGAGGTGTTAATGTGTTAATCAAAGGTGATCGTCTGAATGAGAGGTATCGTTTTTAATTAAGTGTTTCTATTTTATTTCTTCTTCCACTTCCTTCAAATCTCATTCCACAATAATAAAATAACAACTCAAGTATCCTCAGTATACTGAGATGTTATTATGTTAATATCATCACCTAAATCCATCTCTACTTCCATCAAATGGAAAATAATTAATCGTTCGTGTGTACATGTGAACTATCACCTCCACGAACCGATATAATTCGTTTTCCATCACTGTCTCTCAAGACTGATTATAATGATGAAATTAATGTCTATATATGATATTCTTGACATATTTATCATTATAAGAGAATAATATATCAATTATATTCTTACCTTTCCATGCACATGAAAATGATAACGTTGCTCATGCGTACGTGTGAATAATCACCTCCACGAAGTGATGTGATTCATTTTTCATCACCACACCACATGAATGATATATATAAGTATATTCAAATCATTAATATTATATTAATGATATTATGATCATTCTAGAAAGATAAATAATACTTACTTTCTTTCCATAATAATCGTTGAAAAATGAAAGTGTTACTCATGTGTACGTACGTCCTACCGTCTCCATGATTATAACGTTGTTCATTTTTCATAACCATACTTAATAGATTGATTTAAAAGTATAATTTATGTATAAAGTGATTATTATGTCATGAATATTATTCTGGAGATGATGGACTAGTGTCCTCTTTGACCGTGTTCGACTTACCAAAGTCATTTTGGACTAATATACCAAATATCGTCAAAACATCTGACGTGAACTTAAATAATTAAGTAATTGTTATAACATGATATTAAGTGATATAAAAGGAATAATAAACTCTAAAAAGTTTCTCAATAAAGAAAATACCTAACCTAAGTTTATTATTTAGGAAGATAAAGAATGTACGTGACGAGTCAGACTCAAGGTAAGAGAATCTTTTACTAAAACATCGTTTTAAGTGTTTTAATGATTTATTCTTCTTAATCTTTCTCATTCATGTCCATATTTTCAAAATGGTTTTTTGGATTTATTTATATGGATATTAATTTTTTAAAATGTTAAATTTTGAATTTCTTTAAGAAGTTTCAAAGTGGTATGAGACACTTTGATTAAAAAATCACTTTTATAAATATTTTTAATTGGTTTTGAAAATGGACTGGTTATTTCAATAACATGAAATGTTTTATTATGAGTGTAAATGAAATTTTAAGAGTGACATGTTGAAAATTGCATGATTTCATGTGTTGTGATTATATAATGATACTTGGACATTTGACGGGTGGTTACTTGATAAACCATAGACGGGTGATTACATTATAACCTCCAATAGATTGAGCATGGAAGTCGGCCATATGACCATTTCATTTGTAAGAGTGGAATGTATGGAAGTTAGCCGTATGACTATTTCATTTGTAAGAGTGGCATTTATGGAAGTTGACCATATGGTTATTCCATTTTAGTATAATTATGTCCCAAGTTACATACTTATATATTATATGTTTTCTTATGAGTTTTCATGGAAATCGTTTGATTTTCAAAAGGTACGATAATGATCATTTTGAAATGGTGATATGTTTTTAGAGTAAAAAGGTATGTTTTATTTTAAGGAAAATTTTATGGGTTTTCACTGGACTAATGGTTTCTTTTCTTTTAATTTCCTTACTAAGATTTTTGTGCTCATCCCATGTTTTAAAATGTTCTTCACAGGTCTTAAGATTGGTAAGGGATAAGAAGATGTCATGATGAAAGTATTGAAGATGTGTCTCAAAAAGAAGTCATGTTTTTTAAAAGGGTTTCCTTTTGTGGAAAAAATGGATACTAAGTATAAGTGTCCACATGTAATGTATGAGTCTACTTTGTAAGAGTTTGTCCTAATTCTCTAAAACTCTAAACTAAAAAGATACTCAAATGTGAATTCTAGTTCAAAAACACTAGAATAAGTTATATTTAAAGTCAGGTCCTTACATTTACAATAGTTAATATTCTTGTTGGACTGTATTCATTACTCCACAAAACTTATTAATAATTCTAGGTCATATCAAAAAGAATATTTATGTTTACTTAAATTTGTTGAATGATAAGAATTTTTTTAGTGATGACACAACTACATTTGACATATTTTCATAATAAAAAACTATGTTGAGAGCAACAATATTGTGGATAATTAGTAGATTTACAACATACTATATATTATCTGGATGAAACACAGTTCTTGATGAACATACTCTGTTTGAGTTGTATTTATTGTCAATAGAGGTGACAACATGCATGATGTCAATATGAGATGAAGCAGGATAACTTGGAAGGAAAGTGAAGTTCCCAACCATATTAATTGGTTACATGGTTCACATGGTAAAGAAAAAGATTTCCTAAGTCTACATGCTTATATGTGTTGAACCGTGAACAATAGATATGGATTGGAGATGCACAACTTGGAGGAATTGTGAGCTATTTTCATATTTATATGACAATGGAAGTACTATTATAAAATTTTCCTAGAGATTCATTCATGGATGGTAATGATGTTTTGAGTATTGGAGTTGCTTCCATTGGATTATTAAAGAGTCATTCACTTGATGGAAAAGCTGGATTGAAGATGCTACTGCTTGGTATTTCACACGTATTTCTAGTTCAAGTAGATATGATGAGATGAATAGTTCTATCCTTGTGAAAATATGCTTAGATGAAGGTATGTGAAGGTCAAAGCTAAGATGCAGAAGTGTTCATACAGTCGATTCACTGATCATAGCTTCACTTGATCAGTTGAATTTGATCACACGGTCGATTCAGGGTGTTCATGCAGCTAGTGACGATTTCTCATGCAATCATTTTACTCACAGTCGATCCACTGACCACATGCATTTTATGGATATTTGAAAGGCACGATCGATCCAAGACATAATGAATTGTTGATGGAGTCTCGAGGAATAAGATGAATAGGAAGACCATAAGCCTTTGATATGAAGTAATGAAGGATCCATTGATGGCGTGTGGTGCTTTTTGATCCTTGATATTAGTATGAAGATACCTTGGATGATGTTTTGAATTGTTTAAGAAGGGATGAAGTCATTTTGAAGAAGCTTAGAAGTCATATGCAAAAAGTCTGCAACTTGGAGCTGAAACTGGAAAAATGAAAAAGGCATGATCGTAAGTCTTTGCTTTCCGAATGTATGACTTTGAGTTCCAGTACTGAATGTAAGTCTTTGAGCCTAAAAGTAAAGATTCATTTTAAAGATTTCAGTGATTGTAAGGCTTTGATCAGAGGTAGAAAAATGAAAAAGACATGATTGTAAAGCTTCATTGTAAAGCTTTGAGCTAAGCATAAGTCTTTGATTGTATATCTTCATCATCATAAGGCTTCAACACTTAGCTATTTTTTTGAGGAATCTATTGAGTGAAAAACCAAGATTCTAGAATTCATAGTCTGCAGAAATAAAAGGCTAATTTACTCAAACATTGCAAGTGTGATGTTCTTTATGAATCAAACATCATTATCAAACACAAGATCGTGATCCTTACTAATATTAAAGGGGATGGACTAGACGAATAAGAAGAAGATGATGAGTCTTGATCTATGTTGCAGAAGAGGGTTTCCATGCTACAGACACATGATGAAGAAGAGGATCTCATGCACATGTGAAATGTGCATATGCAGATTTTTTTGGAAGATTTAAATAAAGGAGAAGATCATGATAATTCATATATCGTGTGAAAAAAGGGAGATATTCTGAGTCTATAGGATGATTTAAAATAGAATATTTGTGAATTTAAAAACCTATATTTCATGAGATTTGATTGCTAAGAATTATGGAAACTGATTTCTGAGTCTTCAGGAAGACTAAATAAAGAGAATTGAAGGATGAGATTTGAGGGAGTTTAAATACGAGAAAGATCTAATGCTTCCTTAACTATTCTATCTATCTCTCTCTCTCTCTCTATATATATATATATATATATATATATTCTGGTTGAATAAAATGGTGAGATCACTCCACTATAACTATTGCACATTTTGGAAGTCAAAATAAATAAACAAAAAGTAGAACCGATACAATAACCCGCTGCATATCTTGTGTATTGAAGAGAAGAAGGAAGGAATCCCAGTGATAGTCCTTACACACCGAATAATGGAGAGCCAATATACAACTATAACTTTTTGTAGAAGTCTGAATAAGGAAGAGTTTGTACGTGTTACTGCTAATTATATTCAAAGCTGAAGTTTTGAGAAGGCCAACCTACAACATTATGTTGTAGAAGTCTGAAGAAAATTGAGGCATCCATTTGATGACTGCGAGTAAGGTAAATGATCATTCATATAGTGTAATAGGGACTCATTCCAACACTGGTGATCTTACTTCAAGGAAGTAAAATCCCATTCTCTTGTATGAAGGGACAACCCTCACTTGCTTTGTACCTGATCGGTTCTAGGATAACAGGTTCAAGGTCATACCCTTACTTGAGATTTCTTTGATAATAAGAAGTTGTGTGCGTGGGATAATAACCATGTGTCATCAGGGATGTAGTCATACCTAGGGAGGAAAACCTTGTTAAAAAACCTTAGTGTTCTCTTGTGTTGCTTTTATATTCTATATATGCATACCAACCAAAGTGAAATTGGATTAAAAGTCACTCAACACTGATTCACCTCCCTCTCAGTATGGGGAGATTCAAAAGAGTGTTGGTATGGTGTAGCCTGATCTATTTGGATGAAGTTGGGATGAATTCTAGCAATCCAGACTATACACCATACCACAACTCTCATGGTTCAACATTCACAAACTATATACCAGACCATAACTCTCATGGTTTGACCTTTATGGTGAGATCACTGGGGTTGCAGGGGGTAACGCACCCCTGCTCCGGGGGCTCGGGGGCCGAAGTGTCTCACTCCAAGTTTTGGGAACTGTAGAAACTCAGACCAAACTGTAGTAGAGTTGACCGATGACACCGATAGGGCACTGTATAAATGCGGTCTTATTGTAGCATCATGTGATGTGACACTGTAAAATTACAGACTTAAAAGATAGTGATTGTAGCATCTCAGAATTTGGAGACAATAATATTGTAGTTTTGAAGAATTCCAACCAGCGGTCACTGTAGAATAATGGACTCACTATGTGATTGGTGAAACAATAACATCATCTTCTTTATGAGATCATTTGAGCTAGAGTTTCTATGTGTCTGAACTTTGAAATTGTCCTGTATTTCTACTCTCGATTATAGTGATAATTATGACTCTATGTGGATGTAAAGATAATTTTCCAAACCAAATAAATCTATGTGTTTATGTTCATCTTCTTCATGTTATTTTATTCCATCTTTTCATAATCTACAAACTATTCTATCGCTGCGGCTCCTAGTGTTTTCCGTAAAAAAGTGATCATAAAAACTGGTATCAGAGCCAGATCACACCTTTATTGGATTCTCTTTTTTAAAGTTTGTTTAAGAATTTTATATCTATTTTCAAAGGCTATATAAAGTATAGATTTTAAGAATCCCATGAATATCCTATCAAATCAACAATGAAATATTTTTATACCAAGACACTAAAGAACATGAAGAAAACAGATGCAAAGAAGTTAAGAAATGCCTTATCTAAGAAAGGAGAGAACAATGACTCTATACTAATTGAAGGTAATAAAATTATAGTTCATAATAAGACTCTAATTGATAATATGTCACTTAAAGGAAATTGTTATGAGAAACCATCCCTTTTAAATAAAGAATAAGAAAAACCAGTTTCCCCATGTAGCAAACCCGACAAAGAAAAATCATGCATGGAAGGTGAGGATCTGGTGGCCGAATCCACCACTAAGGAATTTGACAATAGTTTGTTCTCATGTATTTTATCATCTCTACATGAAGAAGGGGCACTAAAACTTTCTTTTCAAAATTTTCCCACTGAATAACCATGTATCTATTGGGATGATCACAATTCTGAGGATTCATAAGATGAATCAATTTTTGCTATAAAAGACATCTTGTATAATTTCCCCAAGAAATTGTCTCATATATTTACGGTATTATTAAAAGTATCTAAGAAGCGATCACCCACCATGAGTATGATTATAAAAAATAGAGAAATAATTGAAAGAAAGGGTACACACATGTGTTAAGTTCTCTAAATAAGTAGGAGTCACAGGTGTAATGAATTTGGATCGCAAAGAAAGATGCACCGATTTTAAAAATGAGCAGCTCACTAAAATTAAAGAGAGGGAAGGTTCCAATAAAGGGCTTGATGAGAAGACCTGTGCATTGAAAGAAGTAATTTCTATCAAATATTCTAAACTAGAGATTAAAACCAACATTATTACAGAGCTTGACTATCTGCTGTAAGAAAATAGAAAAATTCATGGAGATCAAGTTGAAGAGATAAGAAAGGCTTGTCAAGGAAAACTAAAATTATTAGATAATTAGAGAAGCATCCTCAATATGAAATTCTTGGGGCTTGTTAGGAAATTGAGTAATTTGGAATTAGTTCAAACAATGTCTTCTCAACAAGAGAAAAATGAAGTTGTTGCCTTACAAACTATCAAGGAGGAATCTTATAACGAAAGATATCCCTCTAGTGGTAAGAAAATCCTGAGATCATATAATGACAAAACTAAAACAACCTCAAAAGGAAAGGTAACATCTATCTTAAATGTCAATGGTTGTGTTTGTTGGGATCATGAAGTTTTCTTAAAGTCACCAGAAGTTCACTCACCAAAAGTTCAGTCATGATAGTTTGCTTCAGTCTTGTCAGAGCAACAAAAATAAAAACCTTCAGCATACATGTCAACTTACCAGAAGTTTACTAACTTTTGATGGTTGTGCATACTAGTCTTTGGGCATGGTGAATAGTGTACCAGTTGGTAAGGTTGAGTTGGTGGAAGCCTTAGTTTAATAGAGAAGTCAATGGATGGTTGGCCAAAAATGTTGGACGATAGTGCAACTTGTTTGAACAACAATGAATCTCTATAAAAGGAGGTGGGACCAACTCCCGAGGTTAACTATACTGAACTATAAAAAGTGTTACCTTGGATTATGACTTATAGCATTTGTAATTCTTATAATTTTGATAATATAAAAATTTAGAAGTGTTCTCCCATGGACATAGGAAAAATTCCAAAACACATAAATATTGTGTGGTCATTTACTTTTCTTGTTGTTCTTTTTTACTTTGAGTTTTAGTGTGTTAATGACATATGTTTATGAAGTGGTAATTAGGGTGAAATGAGATTCCTAATTCTGGTGCTTCAAGATGGGGAGGGAAGGATCAATAGTTGGTTTTCCACTGCGTTATACCACTTGTTAAGAAGAGGCACTTAGAAAAAAAACTGATACAAACATGGGAGGATTGAATCTTGAATTCCCCAAAAATGTGTATCTTTAGGCCCAAGTTTTGTTTTGGTTGTATTTGTTGTCAATTGATCAGTATGCTAAAGAAAGAAAGGATGCTGAGAAAGATGATGAATGGGAATTCAGATAGAAAAGGATTGAATAATGTTTTCAATAACATTTAGAATATTTTTATGAGTCAATATGATTCATTAGATTTGGATATTGATAAAAATTCAGAAACTGTTGGAAATTGAATACCCATCATAATCAGAAAGATGTTTTGTGGGTGATCAGCTTTGCTGAGAAAGAAGAAAGGAATTCTGAATCACTCTGTTTTCAGTAAAAATCGTATTGGTTTCAAAAAATTAGACCCACTGTTTTGAGAAGAATCAGACTCATGTTTTCAAAATAATAGGACTCATGTTTTGTAAAGAATCAGATTCACTATGAAAGTCCATCATAATGAGAAGAAGCTTTTTTGAAAGGAGTGTTTATGATCAAACTCACCTTGGGTCTGACTGAAAGTGAAAACATATTGCTGGAAGTAAATGGACATCAGATTCACTCTGAATACGATGAGAACGAAGTGTTTATTTTGTTGGAGAATCAGAGTCTCTGTGACTACGATGTTTTAAATGTGATGATGCTTTGCTGTTTTGGAATTTCCATAAACCATAATTTGAATTGAGAACTTGTGATGCAAGATTGATGGAAGAAAGAGGGAGTGAAATAGATGCTACCGATTGAAAAAATATTGTACCTAGATTTATCATATCTGGGATGATTGACATCAGGATGATTGTACCTAGAAAATACTACCTAGAAATGATTTTATCCAGAAAGGATCGTACTCTAGTTTCTTTTCAAATGTCTTCATCAAGTGGGTCAAGAGTTGATTTACTTTGCATATCCTTTGAAGTGGTGTTTTAACTGGGTCAAGAGAAGAGGATAATAATATTCCTTGTATTTGAACTGGGTCAAGATCATAGATGAAGGAGATTAATGAATGATTTTTCATGGGGAAGATTAAATTTCAAATATAAGATTTCGATTCAAATCAGTTCTAGCAATTGGGTTGAGAAAATTGGACTCAGATGATCAGAAACCTGTATTTCTAACAATTATAATCATATTGACAATTGAAATGGGAGTTTGGATAAGAGGAGATAAAGTTTAAAGAAGTTCTGAGAAGAATCGAGAAGCGTTGATGAAGTCATAATTTCTCTAATATCTCAAGAGAAATTCAGATTTGAGTGAATTTAGGTGAGTGGAAATTTTTTTGGGATTCCCACCTAAACCTGTTTTGGGTCACCTATAAAAGGCAGAAAGTACATGGTACTTTCCTGACGATTAAGTACTATTCACCACAGTAGAGATAGAAGCTCCAAGTTTTTAGTGAGAGAAAGAAGTATTCGTACCGATCTTTTGGTGAAGAGGTTTTGATGAAGAAGTGAAAGAAGAGAGAAGATTGAAACATTGCATTCCGATAATCATCATACTTAGGATTTATCACACTTAGCTGGTCATCGTATTTGTCTTGTCAATCGTATCCAATTAATCATCATATCGAGTTGGCTAATCGGATCAGGATTTTCACACTGGTTATTTTCATACTGAGGATTTTCAGATTGAGGAAGAAGAGTTTATGATTTTTCTTGATCGTTCTCAGACAACACTGCATCCTTTTTTATTGAGCAATTGGATTGAGAATAATCATACTAAGTTTGTCATACTCAGGAATTGAAGTGGTGCCGATTCATTTCTATTGTATTCCTAAAGAAAATCGAACTGGGAGAATCATACTCAGAGGAATCGAATAGGAAAAATCGGACCCAGGAAAATCAGACTGAGTTTTCTGCAACAAAGTCCATGAGGTTCTTACCTTTCTTCTAGTTAAGAAATTGAAGAATTGTATTTCAATTGAATACATTTGTTGAATTGAAAATAAGCACATGTAACATGAGTTATTTCACTAAGGTTGTTTTTCCCTATTTGTGATAAGAGGGTGCACACATACTTGGGGATTGTTTTCAAAGTGATTTATGAGTGTAAGGGTATATCCTACTCATTATAATCCAAGTATTGTTTTTTATTGGATTGTATGGTATTGGATTGTCTCCAAACCATGGTAAGTACGTAGCTATTCTTATTAAATAGTGAACCTTGTAAATCTTTGTGTTCCTATGGATGTGTATTTGAATTGATTTCAGTAGGGAATTGAATCTCCAATAGGAGGAAAAGTTTGTTTCAATTGAAATATAAAAGAAAAAGGTATCACTGATTCACCCCTCCCCCTCACAGTGATACAACCACTCTGACTGGACACTTACAATTGGTATCATAGGGTAGGTTCCCTTCGATATTCTTTGCTGATGGAGAATTTGAACTGTGTGAATAGTAAAGTTATTCTAATCTTTTATGTAAAGAATTATCATATCTAGAAGGATAAAATTCTGCCTTATATCATGTCTATCAGTTATGATATTCTTGAAGTTGCAACAATTGGGTTTCCACCCATTGATGATAAATCTCCACTTACACCTGTTGATAAGAAGCATCTTGAGAATGATGGAAGGGTGAAGAATGCTATATTATCATCACTTTTTGAAAGTGAATTCTTGAGAGTAAAAGTAGTTTCCACTTCCAAAGGAATCTGGGATAAACAAAATAACATTTATGAAGGCAATACAAAAGTGAATAAGGAAAAGTTTCAAATATGGAGATTGAAGTATGAAGACCTCAATATGGATGAGCATGAATATATTAGTGACTTCTTTACCAGGGTGAATGGAATTGTGTGTACTATCATATTTCTTAGTGAAAAGTTAGAAGATTCTACTATTTTTGAAAAGATCTTGAGAATTATTCATGACAAGTTTGATGCAAAAGTTTCTTCATTGGAAGATAGAGATCCAGAAACATTGTCTCTAGATGATTTGCATAGTATTCTCATTACTTATGAAATGAGAAGAGAGAATTATATGAAATAAAAAACTAAAGTTGATAGAGAAATTTATTTCAAGTCTTCCAAGAAAGAAAATAAGATTCTTGAAGAAGAAGAAGAAGATGGGGATTCTGATTCTAAAAGTGAGGTATGCAAAAATCTTAATGATATTTTATCCTTGTTTTCTAAACATGGGAAAAGAGGTATGGGAAGGTATAAAGGTAAACTTACTTTAAATTTTTTTGGATGTGGAGCCATTGGGAATTTTGTTTCCAATTTTCCTCAAAGAGTTAATGAAGAAGAAAGTTCATAAGAAGAAAGAAGGCCAAGAAGATCTTGGAAGAAAAAGGGTGATAAAGAAAAATTCTATTTTAGGAGGGAAGATAAGAAGTTCTCAAAATCCAAAAGGAGAAGCTTTTTTTATAAGGAATATTATATCAAGTATGTTACAAATTATGGTAAAGAAAACATGTTTATTACAATAGTTAATGAGGAAAGTTCTTTTAACAGTGAAAGTAGTTGTTCTGAAGAAGAAGAAGAAAGTGAAGTTGAATCTGAAAAATATATTGATCATGATGGGTAAAATAATTTTATTGAAAAAATGAATGATGGAGAATTATAAATCAATAGTTCTGATAAATAATTAAGTCAACTTCAAATACATTTGAAATAAGAGTTGAAATAATGCTTGAGAAAGATCAGAAGACTTGAAAAAAAAAAGAAGGAGTTGGAAGATGAATGTTCCTCAACAATTCAATAAAGATTTTCAAAAGAGAAGAACAAGATTCTAGTAAAGATTGTAGATTTAAATAAATATCGTGAATAAGAAAATAATTTCAATGAGTATCTAGAAGTAAAGTTGAAATCCAAAGAAGAAGAGTTGGAACTTGTCCAACAAAATCTTTCTGAAGTTGAATTTAGAAATACAAGTTTCCAAAAATCTATCACTGATGTTGGTGAAAGTTATCAAAATTAGAAACCTAATAAGGTTCCAAAAAATTTACATTCAAAGGGTGATAAGAAATATGGAATTGATTCTGAAAAGAAGAAAGATGTGAAATTCATACATGTGGCCAAAACCAACAAGGCTGAAATTTAGAAGTTACAAAATACCCTCAATCTGAAAATTCTTTAAAACAATCTAAATATAGAAAATTTTCCAACACTTCTGGTTATGATAAATTATAAAAGAAAAGGAAGAATATTATTTTTAATATAAAGGTTGATGACTTAGAAAATAAAGAGAAGAAGGTGGCAGAGAAATGTATTCACAATTCCGGAGAATATGGAGGTTTTAGAGGTAAATAATCCTTCTATGGATATTACTGGTATTGTGGTGGATTCGAAGATACTGAAAATATGTGTTGGTTCAACCAACAACATTTCTATTATCCCATAGGTTATGAATGGAAAAGGTTAATGGAGAGTCAATCTCCTCAAAGAAATAAGTTCAAGAAGGTTGTTTGGAAGAAACATGAGGGGAATTGAGTAAAGATTGAAAATAGGTTCCAACCATTGGAAACTATTTGTAAAAGATGTGATCAACATAGAAACCTTGAAAAATGATGTATTGTTTTGTTTTCGGCATAAAAAAATGTTTTAAACAAATCTTAGAAGCTGGATGTTTTGGAAGTTAAGAAAGAGTGCTTAGTTTTCTGGTCAGCACATATTGACCTGGCTAAGAAATTGGAGGAAGCACAAAAGTAAGTGAAGGAAGAGAGGAAGAAACAAACTTTTGATGAAATTAAAAATGTTGATAAAAAGGTATCAATAGATTGTAGATATGATAAAGTGAGGAATGATATCAAAATATGTTTAAATATCTTTCCTAAAGAAAAGACAAGCATGGAAAAAATGCTACAAAATGATTGTAATAAAGATGTTTATGAAGATGAAGAAAAGTCGACATTCTCATCAGAAGATTCAACAGATAAGGAAAAATTTGGTACAAAACCTGAGAAGGATAAATAGAAGGAATAATGCATGTCCAATGAAAAATCCAAGAAAAAGAAGAAGAATCCAAGAATGAGAGAAGATTCTCAGTCCAATTGTTGTTTCTAAGGAACAATCGAGGTTCCTACTTATTTACAAAATATTTGTGTACTTGTGATAAATTTTAGGGAATTAAAGGAGTGAAAATAGGGAAGATGGAATTTATGAGACCATTACTATTCTTATAAAGTAATGAGGTTGTGAAGAATATGAGGTTTTTAAAAGTTGTGTTTTTATACACATAAACTGTCTGATGTGGTTGTTGAGATGTGTGTAGGTTACTTTTATCTTAAACAAATTCATTTAAGAATTTCCCCAATCATGAGAATGCTATAATGAACATGAAAAGGTAGTACATGAAAGATTTATTATGGAAAACATTTATTACCTTGATTACACACTCTTGTTTTCTAAACTGGTTTCACCCACGCAGACTTAGAGTTTTTTAGTTAAAGGTTCTTTGTTAAGATGCTCATGTAATACCTAGGTTGAAGAAAGGTTCCAACCCCTGAAAATGTAGATAATTTTTCAATAAGGGAGAAACTTATCAGGATGGCCCCTTTGAATTTTATTGTCAATAAGGGGGAGAGATAAGATAAATGGGGAAAGATAAAAGAAATAGGGGGAGCAATAAAGGAATGGAGAGAATAAAAATTAAGAAAAGTTTTAAGTGGTTGAAGTGATTGAAGTGTAAGAGTTGGTGTCCTAGAACCAACTGTTTGTAATTTGATTATATGAATATTTAATTTATAAAATATTAAATATCTTATTACATATTGTTCATTGTTCTGCATGACTATAGTGTAATAATTTCCTAGAGTATTTGTCACATTGATAAGGTTATATCAGTTCCCCGCTATGATGAGAACCTTGAAGTGCTATGAAAACATTCTTAATATAGTTCTATGGTTGGATGACATACTATGATGGGACACATAGTATACAGAACGTTAGGTGCGAGTACTCCTAAGTAGATGAGACTTCTTTTCATGAAATTTACACTTGGTAATCTCCAAGATGGGATATTATCATAATAGATCCACCAGTAGGAATTCTGCATATTTTGGTGTCATAGAATATTCCTATTTGTGAGCATGTGTAATGGTTCTTAGACTTTAATATTATCATTAATATGTTTCATGACTCACACACTTTTATTTACTGATGAAAACTGTCACACCATATGCTGGCGGGAAGTAGGGTACATTGGGTGTGTCACGAATGACAAGTTATTAATGGATAAGTTAAGGAAGGATTTGTCCCTTCCATTCATGGAAGTTGATATCTTGTCCCTTTTATTGAAATAGAACCGTATCCCTAAATTCCATGGCCATGGTGTAATGACGAGTTTATTTTAGGTAGTCAATGAATGACGTATCAAACATATAGGTTGATGACACTATCATGAAACTTGATTGATTTTATATTGTGAAAAAGGGATTATATTACACAATGATCATTCATATGTGTATTTCATCTTTGTGACTTTAAGTTCTTTCTCTTGGGTGCTTTGACCCACTACTAGATAGTAATCTTGGACTTTAGGCAGGCCCGCCTAATACCAATGAAAAAGAATCATAGAGGGTCACACACTAAGTGTTTCTGGTGGTCTCAATTTAATTCTATTTGAATTTAATTAATGGAATAAATATTAATCTCAAGACCAAGGAATAATTTTATTCAAGTTAAAATGGTCGCATAAATTAAATAAATATTTATTCACCAGATTGTGAATAAAATATATTTATTTATTTTATTGAACTTAATAAATATTTATTTACTAGTTTGTAAATAAAAATATTTATTTAAGAGAATAAAATATTTTATTCAGGTGTTCAATAAATAGAAGAGGAGTTCGAACGAACCAAGATATTGTCCATTGATAAATTAATTATTTACAAGTTGGTAAATAATGTTTATCCAATTGGAACAAGAAATAATAATAATACTGTTATCATTATGTGGCATGATATTTCATTTATGGTTCCATTTTACACAAGTTATCCCACCAAAAATAATGGTTCTGTTATTGTTATTATGTGGTATGGATTTTCTCTAATAGTTATAAATTGAATTTAATTATTGTTTTGCAATTAAATATTGTAACTGAAACCCCATGTTGATTAATAGGCCAGTACGTCTATTGTGCCATACCCTGGTGAATTGAGAATTATTGAGCCAAACATTTTCTCTCTCGAATCCTCTATTCTCTCTCTCTTAAGAATGAGAGAAATTCTTTAAGACCAAATAATGAGTGATCAAGAACGATCAACACAAGACATTCACTTCACCATGCTATCACCCGAAGAATGAGTGACATTGTTTGAAGACCATTGGAGAATGTGTTGATCACTACTAGAGGGATTCTAATTTGGATCCTCACGAACGCAATGAAGGCAATCCAGAAGGGTCATTTTGGATGATCAATGATCATCAATGAAGAAAGTACAAAATACCCAAGTATTTAATTTCTTCAAAAATTAATAAATTAATTATAAACATAATTATTAAGATAATCTTTCTCGAATCTAGTGATTTTCTTCTCTTTTTCCAAATCTTTGATTTTAATATGTGAATACTGACATTCATCATCATATTGACCCCGGATTGGTCATCGATTACGGAGAAATCAAAGTTGGGCCCTCTCAACCGCCAAACTTCCACTATGTTTGGATCCTTCAAGTGGTATCAGAGCGGGCTCATCATCATTTATAATTATTTAATATTTATTGATGATTTAAAATTTAATAATTTAGCTTTTCAATTAAAGGTTAACCATTCTTGAAATTTGAATTTTAAAATATGTTCTTCCTCTTTTGTTTCTTGAAGATCTAACAAAATTTTTTTTTGGGGTTAAAATTAAATCAAGGATCTCATCAGGAGGTGTCGATGATTCTATCCATACAACACAAGAGTACACACCATTTAGTTGGATCTACACACTGTGTAGTTGTGTTCAACGCATCAAGAGTAATCCACTAAATTACTCAACTAATGTTCATTAATGACACGTGGTTACACTGCATGTTGATTGGGACAGACTAGCACGCGATCAGACAGATTACACGCCGTGTGGCCCACTAAAAATGGTGTGTAGTCCCTTTTGGTTTAGAGCGAAACCGTGTATCCCATAAAAGGCTCAACAGATCAGTGACTGTGTAACATAGATACAACAGGGCATGTAACCCACTGGACATGCTGTGTACTCTGAGATTTTCGAAGTACACCTCACACGCCGAGTCCCTAGGTGCGTATTTCAGATATATGGTGAAGGTAGTACATGCTGTGTAGTCGGAACTACATGCTGTTTACTTTACCAAATTATGAAGAATTAAAACTTTAATGTTTTCATAATGTTCGATCTTCATATCATGTATAAATCATATTACAGGTTGTTACTCTATGCATTGAAGTATAACACGTGGCTAAAAAAATCATGTGATTCGTGTAATCATCTATGAAGTACACATTGTGATAGTAGGCATCAAATTGTGTTTTCCATATTTCACAAGAGTAAAATAGTATACGAATATAATGCATGTCGGGTAGAGTCATATGGGTATTCACCATGTTACCTCCAAGGAAATGGATAAGAATCTCAAGGAAATGCAGAAAATGATTAAGATAAAAGGATTGATTAATTAAAAATAATAATTAATCAATTCAAGCATGATTTATCTTAATAATAATGATTAAATAATTGAATTCTAGTTTTATTAAATGTGTAATTCGCTGCATTCATGTGGATGATCATGAGCTAGATGAGACCTTTGTATGTGATTGGTTTTATTTTCTTTTATTTTAAATTAAATTGTTGGCCTATGTGTCATTTCTCCTCATTAATATGTAGGGAATGCAAGCCCATGGTTTCTTTTATGTAAACCCCCTTTTACCCCTCACCTGCATGTGAGTTAAAAAGTATATATAATGGATGGAGATCCCAAACTTCTAGAGGCTGTTCAACCAATCCAAGGAGATACAAATGAGGAAGGTTGGAAAGCTGTAGACACGAACTATAAATGGTTCAAGGTGTTTCTCCCCTAGGTCAGTGGTTAGTTTATCAACTGTTAGATAAACTAACCATGAGAAGATCTCATGTTCATGCCCTTTAATTTATTTAATTTCTGTCAGTTTCATGGTTTTTCATTATGGATGTATTGTTGCGACTACATAATTAATGAATTAACAAGCATGCAAGATGGAACTAAAATAAACCAGGCTTATGCGTGAATATTATCAAGACATGGTTAATCACTTAAGTAAGTTCCACTTAATATTAACAATCATGTGATAAAGATAATAAAGCAATTTATGCATAAGAGATAAAAATCCCTTAGAAAAATATTAAGTCAGACTAAGACTTTTGTTACTTGATTAAGGGAATGACTCAATAAAACTATGTGTTTGACCAACCCCTGTAGGGACACTTACTTTTATACATGAAGCTCTCATGAAAGTTTTGGGTTGACTCAACCATTTTACATTAAGAGGAGTAGACCTTACTAAACTTGGTGTAAATTTGGAGGCAAATGTTGAGGAAATACAAGTTAGTATTTCAAGATTAGGGAGTCCACTCAATGGATCAAAGAGCTTCAAGCCCACGGTTTGCAAAGACCTGCCTACCTAAATACCTTCAAATAGCTTGAACAACCCTTATTGGGGTTATATAAATGGAAATATGGATCTTTTACACTAGAATATCCTAGAAACTTGACATTCTAAGTTCAATAATGGGGGAAATTGGGAATTGATAAAATAGTGGGAGACTTAATAAAATCAATTTATTATTTCTCATAAAATGTAATCAAGAAAGTACTACTTATCTGCTCTTTTAATTGTAGAATAAAAATAAAAACTCATCAAACACACTATCCCTATGATAAATACTAGATAAAGTTAACATCATCACTGGAAGTAACTTCTAGGAATAGTTTAGACACCTTCGGGTCATTCTACTCCATGAACGAAAATCTTATGTTTTGGTGTCCTCATTACCTGATCCACCTGCCCAAGAGGCGAGTGATGAAGATTTTCTGGTCTATGAGAAACATATGAATGACATGGTTGACATTCAATGTTTGATGTTATCATTAATGTCCAGTGAACTCATGAAGTCTCACAAAAACATGTATGCATATAGCATGATTGATAACCTCTACGGTCTTTCCTAGGAGAGAGAAATACAAGAACAATTTGAGATCTCCAAGGCACTATTTCAGAGTAATCTTGGAGAGGGTGCCCCATATGGGCCACACGTAGTCAAGATCATTGGTCACATTGAGTGCCTCAAGGTTCTAGGGTTTAAACTCCTTGAAGAACTGGGTACCAATATCATTCTCGCATCACTCCCTCATAGATTCTCCAGTTTTGTTGTGAATTTCAATATGAACAACATTGAGAAGTCTCTACCAGATCTTCTTATCCTCCTTCACCAAGTGGACAAAGAGATGAAGCACAGTAATACTTATATCCTTATGATTAAAAAAAGGAAAGGGAATCCAAAGAGATTTAAGACCAAAGCTTCTTCACATCCTTCCAAGAAAAGGAAGATCAAAGGAGAGGAAAGAGAACATGAAGCTATGTGTTTTGTATATGAAAATTGATAACGAAGTTACTTGACATGACTCATACTACACCCAACTTTGGCATCACCAGCTAGGTCATGTAAATGAGAAACTCTTGAAAAAATTACATCAAGATGGATATTTATATTCTTTTGAACTAAAACCACTTGGTGTATGTCATGCATGTTTACAAGGTAAAATGAAAAAAATACCCATTTAGTGGGAAAGGTGAAAGAGATAAAGTGCTTCTTGAATTAGTTCATACCGATGTGTGTGGACCATTTACAGTTGAATAAAGGGGCATGTACTCATACTTCATAGCTTTTGTTGATGATTTTAATAGATATGGATATATTTAATTAATGAGGTATAAGTCATATTCGTTTGATAAGTTCAAAGAATACAAGAATGAAGTTGAGAACCATCTTGGTAAGAAGATTAAGAAACTCCACTCAGAACGAGGTGGATAATATATTAATCAATACTTTATTAATTACTTATAGAAGTTTGTGATTCTATCCCAACTTACTCCTCCTTATATTCCCTAGTGGAATGGTGTAAGAAAAAGGAGGAAACACACCTTTTTGGACATGGTGAGATCAATGATGAGTCATGAAAGTCTTCCATTATCCTTTTGGGGATATACCTTACAAATATAAACACACATACTAAACCAAGTACCAAATAAATCAATAAATGGTATTCCATATGAGTTTTGGAGTGGAATAAAATCCATGTTATAGAATTTACATGTGTGAGGAAGCGAAGAGTTTGTTAAGTCCTCTTTAGGTAAAAAACTTGCACCCTAAGACACAAATTGTACCTTTATAGGATACCTCAAGGAAACAAGGGGATATTACATGTACACCCCCTTTGAAAAAAAGGTTATAGTGGCAAGACATGCCATATTCCTTGAGAGGGAGCACATCTCCAAAATAGATAGTGGGAGATAGATAGACTTCGATGAAGTGGAGGCTCAAGGTATACAAGAGTTGGTATAGAAGAAGATTCCACAAAGCCCTATGGAAGAAGAATTTGTTCCAGAGAAATAAGAACTGCCTAGAAGTACAAGAGAGGTTAGAGAACTAGAACAATATAGTTTTATAGTTACTGAGGATGATGACCCATTATTAATTGATAATTATAATCCTATAACCTACAAGGAAGCAGTAAGTGGCATATATTTTTCTAAGTGGTAAGAAGCCATGAATTCTGAAATAGATTCCATGTACCAAAAACAAGTATGGATTTTGGTAGATCCTCCAGTGGATGTAAATCCTATTGGTTGAAAATGGGTATTCAAGAAGAAATTGGACATGTAAGGACAAATCAGTACCTATAAGGTATGACTAGTTGCAAAAGGGTTTAAACAACATTAAGGCATTGACTACGAGAAACATTTTCACCAGTTGCAATGCTGAAATCCATCATAATTCTACTGGCCATTATCGCTTACCATGATTATGAGATTTGGAAAATGGATTTAAAATGACCTTCCTTAATGGGAACCTTCGGGAATATGTATATATGACACAAACTAAAGGGTTTGTGACTCCAAAAGATGCTAATAAGATATTCAAGTTTCAAAAGTCCATTTATGTATTAAAGCAAGCATATAGGTCATGGAACATTCGCTTTGATGAATCCATAATGGAATATGTTTTTATAAAGAAAGAATGTGATCCTTATGTCTATAAATGGTTTAGTGGGAGTGTAGTCATTTTTCTAATAGTATATGTTGATGACATATTACTTATTGGAAATGAGATACCAGTCTTACAATATGTTAAGGAATGGTTTAACAAATGATTATCCATAAAGGACTTGGGTGAGGCAATATATATTCTTGGGTTCAAGATCCATTTTAATATATCTAAGAGAATGTTGGGCCTAAGTCAAAGTACAAACATTGACAAGATACTGAAGAGATTCAGTATGAAACAATCCAATATGGGATTATTTCCAGGGTCACATGGCATTCATCTTTTCAAGAAAACGTGTCCTCAGACACATGAGGAAATAAAGAGAATGAAAAGAACTCTGTACACATCAGTGATTGGGTTAGTCATGTATGTCATTCTATGTACTAGGATAGATGTTGTCTACACATTAAGTGTGGTAGGCAGATAACAAGTTGAACCAAGTGACTGCTATTAGATGAAAGTCAAGACTATACTCAATTATCTGAGGCATACTAAGGATATTTTATTGGTTTATAGAGGATACGAGGAACTTTTTCATTAGATTATATGCATATTCTAGTTTCCATACTAATCAGGATGGCATGAAGTCTCAAACTAGATACATCTTTACTTTGAATAGAGGTTCTGTGAGCTGGAAGAGCTCAAAGAAGGGTGTAGTCGTAGATTCTATAGCAAAGTCTGAGTATATCATTGATTCTGAGGTAGTTGAAGAATTAGTTTGGATGTGGAGCTTTGTCTAAGATATGAATGCGGTACCTAGCAGTAAATATCCCATCACACTCTATTGTGATAATACTGCAGCAGTGGCTCTCACAAAAGAGCCAAGGACACATCAGTGGATGAAGAACATACTTTAAAAGCATCATCTCTTGGGGGATTTTTCTCAGATATTTGAAGTTTCAGTGAGAATTATTTCCATGTAAAACAACATGGTAGACCCCTTGACTAAATCCTTGACTCAGTAGAAACATGATAATCATGTGAGGTTTAGCGGACTGAAAGTCATAGATAGTTTCCTTTAGTCTAAGTGGGATTTTGTAAGAGTTGGTGTCCTAGAACCAACTATTTTTACTTTGATTACATTAACATTTAATTTATTAAATATTAAAAATATTATTACATATTGTTCATTGTTTTTCATGACTATAGTGTAATAATGTCTTAAAGTATTTGTCACATTGATAAGGTCATTACAGTTCCCCACTATGATAAAAACCTTGAAGTTCTATGACAATATTCTTAATATAGTTCTGTGGTTTGATGACATACTATGGTGGGACACATAGTATACAGACCTTCAGGTGTGATTAATCATAAGTATATGAGACTTCTTCTCATGAAGTTCTCACTTGGTAATCTCCAAGATGAGATATTATCAAACAGACCCACCAGTAGGAATTCCACATGTTTTGGTGTCATCGGATATTCTTATCTGCGAGCATCTATAATGGTATTTAGACTTTAATATTATCATTAATACATGTCACAAATCACATACTTTGATTTATTGATGAAAACTATCATGCCATATGTTGGCGGGAAGTAGGGTATGTTGGGTGTGTCACAAATGACATGTTATTAATGGATAAGTTAAGGAAGGATTTGTCCCTTCCATTTATAGAAGTTGATATCTCGACCCTTTGATTGAAATAGAACTGTCACCCTAAATTCCATGGCCATGGTGTAACAAAAAGTTTATTTCAGGTAGTTAAAGAATAACGTATCAAGCATATAGGTTGATGACACTATCATGAAACCTTCTTGATAATATATTGTGACAAAGGGATTATATTACATAGTGAATGTTCTTATGTGGATGTCATAGTTGAGACTTTAAGTTTTTTCTCATGGGTGCCTTGACCCATTACTAGATAGTAATCTTAGACTTTAGGCAAGCCTGCCTAATGCCAATGAGAAATAATCCTATAGGGTCACACACTAAGTGTTTCTGGTGGTCTCGATTAAATTCTATTTGGATTTAATTAATGGAATAAATATTATTCTCAAGAATAAGCAATAATTTTATCCAAGTTAAAATGATCGCATAAATTAAATAAATATTTATCCACCATATTGTGAATAAAATATATATATTTACTTTATTGAACATTTAATAAATATTTATTTAATAGTTTACAAGTAAAAATATTTATTTAAGATAATTAAATATTTAATTTGAGTGTTCAATAAATGGAAGAGGAGTTTGAACAAACCAAGATCGTGTCTGTAGATAAATTAATTATTTACAAGTCGGTAAATAATATTTATCCAGTTGGTGCAAGAAATAATAATAATACTGTTATCATTATGTGGCATAGGATTTCATTTATGGTTCCATTTTGTGCAAGATAGTGCACCACAAATAATGGTGCTGTTATTGTTATTATGTGGCATGGGTTTTTTTCTAATATTTATAAATTTCATTTAATTTCCATTTCACAATTAAATATTATAACAGAAACCCCATGTCGATTAATAGGCAGGTACGTCTATTGTGCCATACCCCAGTGAATTGAGAATTTTTGAGCCAATCATTTTCTCTATCAACTCCTATCATCTCTCTCTCAAGAAAAAGAGAAATTCTTCAAGACTGAAGAATGAGGAATCAAGAATGATCAATGTAAGACATTCTCTTCACCATGCTAGCACCTAGATAATGAGTTGAATTGTTCAAAGATCATTAGAGAATGTGTGTATCACCACTAGAGGGATTCTACTTTGGATCCTCATGAGTGAAAAGAAGGAAATACAAAAGGGTTATTTTGGATGATCAACAATCATCAATGAAGAATGTACCAAAGACCTAGGTATTTCATTTATTTAGAAATTAATAAATTAATTATAAACATGTTGTGAAATATCCTCTTTCTCAGATCTAGCACTTTTATTCTCTTTATCTAAATCTTTGATTTTAATATGTGGATACTAGCATTAATCGTGATATTGATCCTAAATTGGTCATCAATTACGGTAAAAGAAAATTTGGGCCCTCCCGACCTCCATGATTCTGATGCATCCAAATCCTTTAAGTGGTATCAGAGTAGGCTCATCATCATTTATAATTATTTAAATTTCATTGATGATTTATCCTTTAATAATTTAATTTTCCAATTCAAGGTTAATCTTTCTTGTAATCCGAATTTTGAAATCTATTTTTCCTCTTTCGTTTCTCGAAGATCTAATAGAATTTTTTTTTTGGATTAAAATTAAATTAACGATCTCATCATGAGGCACCAAAAATTCTGTCAAGATAACACAGGAGTACACACCATGTATTCAGATCTACACACTGTGTAGTTATGTTAAATGCATAAGGAGTAATCTTCCAAATTACTCAACTTGTGTGCATTAATGACATGCAGTTACACCACGTGTTGACTGAGACAGACTGACGTGCGTTCAGCCAGATTACATGCCGTGTGCCCCACTAGACATGACGTGTAGTCCCTTTTGGGTCAAAGTGAAACTGTGTATCCCATACATGATTCAGTAGATTAGTGACCGTGTAACCCAGAGACAACACGGTGTGTGGCCCACTGGACATGCTGTGTACTCTGATATTTCCAAAGTACGCCTCACATGCTGAGTCTCTAGGCATGTAATTTGAATAGACGGTGAAGGTAGTACATGCTGTGTAGTCGGAACTACATGTCGTGTACTTTATCAAATTATGCATAATTAAAACTTTAATATTTTCATAATTTTCGATCTTTATATCATGTATAAATTGTATTAAAATTTGTTAATTTATGCATTGAAGCATAACACGTGGCCGAAAAAATCATGTGACTCGTATAATTATCCGTGAAGTACACATTGTGATAGTAGTAATTAAATCGTTTATTCCATATGTCACGAGAGTAAAACAGTATACAAATATAACACATGTTGGGTAGAGTCAGACGAGTATTCACCATGTTACCTCCAAGGTAATGGATGAGAATATCAAGGAAATTTAGAAAATTATTAAGATAAAAGGATTGATTAATTAAAGATAATAATTAATCGATTTGAGTATGAATTATCTTAATAAGAATGATTAAATAATTGAATACTAGTTTTATTAAATGCATAATTCTTTGCATGTATGTGGATGATCACGATCTAGACCAGACCTTTGTATGTGATAGGTTTCCTTCTAATTTATTTTAAATTAAATTGTTGGCCTGCATTCCATCTCTCCACATTAATATGTAGGCCCTATTTACCCATGGTTTATTTTGTGTAAACCCCCTTTTTACCCCTCACCTGTATGTGAGTTAAAAATCATATGTAATTAATGGAGCTCCCAAACTTGTGGAGGCAGTTCAATTAAAGAGCTGAGTCAAAATCAATCCAAGGAGATACAAAGGTGGAAAGGTGGAAAGGTGTAGACACGAACCATAAATGGTTAAAGGTTTTTCTCCCCTAGGTTAGTGGTTATTTTATCAACCGCTAGATAAACTAACCATCAGAAGAGATCATGATCATGCCCTTTAATTTATTTTATTTTTGTCAATTTCATGGTTTTTCATTATGGATGTATTATCACGACTACATAATTAATGGATTAATAAGCATGAAATATGGAACTAAAATAAACCAATATTATGCATAAATATTATCAATACATGGTTAATCACTTAAGTAAGTTTCAATTAATATTAACAAGATTATGATAAAGATAATAAGGAATTTTACACATAAGAGATAAAAATCCCTCAATAAAATATTAAGTCATATTAAGCCTTCTTTTACTTGATTAAGAGCAAGAATTAATAAAACTACGTGTTTGACCAACCTTTTTTGGGACACTTAATTTTATATAGGAAGATCTTATGAAAGTTTCAGGTTGAATTAACCATTTTACATCAAGAGGAGCAATCCTTGCTAGACTTGATGTAAATTTGGAGGCAAGTTTTGAGGAAAACCAAGTTAGAATTTTAGGATTGGGGAGTCCACTCAATGGATCAAGGAGCTAAAAGCCTGTAGTTGGAAAAGTCCTTCCTACCTAAATACCTTAAAATAGATTGACCAACCCTTTTTGGGGTTATGCGAAAAGTAATATGGATCCTTACTACTAGAATGTCCTAGTGACTAGACATTTTGAGTTCAATGGTGAGGGCCATTGGGACTTGATAAAATAGTGGGAGACTTAATAAAATTAATTTATTATTTCTCATAAAATGTAATAAATAAATTATTACTTATATACTCTTTTAATTATAGAATAAAAATGAAAAGCTTGTCAACCACACTATCCCTATGATCAATACTGGATAAAGACAAAATCCTCACTGGTAGAAACATATAGGAATGGTTTAGACACCTTCGGGTCATTATATTCCATGAACGAAAATATTACATGTTAGAGTCCTCATTACCTGATCCACCTACCCAAGAGGTGAGTGATGAAGAGTTCCTGGTTTATGAGAAACATATAAATGATGCATTCGATGTTCAGTGTTTGATGTTAGCATCAATTTCTAGTGAACTCATGAATTCTCATGAAAACATGGATTCCTATAGCATGATTGAGCACCTCCATTGTCTTTACCAGGAGAGAGAAATATAGGAATAATTTGAGATCTCCAAGGCACTCTTTCAAAGTAATCTTGGAGAGGGTTCCCCATCTAGTCCTCACGTAGTCAATCTCATTGGCTACATTGAGTGCCTGAAAGTTCTAGGGTTTAAACTCCCCAAATAACTGGGTACCAATCTCATTCTCACATCACTCCCTCAGAGCTTCTTGTGTTTTGTTATTAATTTCAATATAAACAACATTGAAAATTCTTTACCAGATCTTCTTATCCCCCTTTACCAAGAAGAAAAAGACACGAAGCGCAATAAAAATTCTGTAATCATGGAGAACAAAAGGAAAGGGAAGATAAAGAGCTTTAAGCCCACAACTTCTTCACACCCTTCCAAGAAAATGAAGATCAAAGGAGAGGCAAGAGAACAAGAAGCTGTGAGTTTCACATATGACAATCGATAACAAAGTTACTTGACATGAATCATACCACACCCAACTTTGGAATCACCAACTAGGTCATGTAAATGAGAAACTCTTGAAAAAATTACATCAAGATAGATATTTAGATTCTTTTGAACTAAAACCACTTGGTGTATGTCATGCATGTTTACAAGGTAAAATGAAAAAATACCTATTTGGTGAGAAAGTTGAAAGTGCTAAAGAGATTCTTGAATTAGTTCATACTAATGTGTGTGGAACATTTTCAGTTGAAGAAAGGGGTGGGTACTCATACTTCATATCTTTTACTGATGATTTTAGTAGATATAGATATATTTACTTAATTAGGTATAAGTTGAATTCTTTTGATAATTTCAAAGAATACATGAATGAAGTTGAGAACCATCTTGGTAAGAATATTAAGAAACTCCACTCAGACTGAGGTGGATAGTATATTAATCAATACTTCATTTATTACTTAAAAGAGTTTGTGATCCTATCCCTACTCACTCCTCCTTACACGCCCCAATGGAATGGTGTAAACAAAAGGAGGAACCACACCTTATTGGACATAATGAGATCAATAATAATCCATGAAAGTATTTCATTATCCTTTTAGGGATATGTGTTATAAACAAAAACACATATACTAAACCATGTACCAAATAAATCAATAAATGGTATTCCATAAAATTTTTGGAGTGAAAGAAATGCCATGTTATCGAATTTACATGTGTGGGGAAGTGAAATGTTTGTTAAGGCCTCTTTAGGTAATAAAATTGAACTCCAAGGCACAAAGTGTACCTTTATAGGATACCCCAAGGAAACAAGGGGATATTACCTATATAACCCCTTATACAAAAAGGTTATAGTGGTAAAAAATTCCATATTCCTTAAGAGGGATAACATATCCAAAAGAGATAGTGGGAGAGAGATAGACTTCAATGAAGTAAAGGATCAAGGCACACACGACTTGGTATAAAAGTAGGTTCCTCAAAGCCCTGTGGAAGACGAATCTATTCTAGAGACACAAGAACTATGTAGGAGTACAAGAGAGGTTATAGAACTGGAATGGTATGGTTTTCTAGTTACTAAGTATGGTGAATCATTATTAGTTGACAATAATGATCCTTTAACCTAAAAGGAAGCAATAAGTGGCACAGATGTTTCCAAGTGGCAAGAAGCCATGAATTCTAAAATGAATTCCATGTACCAAAACAAAGTATGGATTTTGGTAGATCCTCCTATGGATGTAAAGCCTGTTGGTTTCAAATGGGTGTTTAAGAAGAAACTAGACATGAAATGACAATTCAGTACCTATAAGACATGACTGGTTACAAAAGGGTTTAAACATCATTAAGGAATTGACTATGATGAAACCTTTTCACCAGTTTCAATGCTGAAATCCATCTGAATTATATTGGCCATTGTTTCTTACCATGACTATGAGATTTGGGAAATGGATTTCAAAATAGCCTTCCTTAACGAGAACCTTCAGGAAGATGTCTATATGACACAACCTAAAGGGTTTGTGACTCCAAAGGATTCCAATAAGATATGCAAGTTGCAAAAATCTATTTATAGATTAAAGCAAGTATCCAAGTCATAGAATATTCATTTTTATGAATCCATAACGAAATTTGGTTTTATAAATAATGAATGTGAGTCTTGTATCTATAAACAATTTAGTGGGAGTGCAGTAATTTTCCTAATAGTATATATTGATGAAATATTACTTATTGAAAATGAGATACCTATCTTACAGTCTATTAAGAAATGGTTGAACAAATGCTTCTCCATGAAGGACTTGGGTAAGGTAGAATATATTCTTGGGATCAAGATCCATCATGATAGATCCAAGAGAATGTTGGGCCTAAGTCAAATTACAAAAAATTATAAGATACTAAAGAGATTCATTATGGAAAAATCCAAGCGGGGATTGTTTCCAACATCACATGGCATTCATATTTCTAAGAAAATGTGTCCTCAAATGCATGAGGAAAGAAAGGGAATGGTAAGGACTCCATACGCATCGGAGATTGTATCAGTCATGTATGCCATGCTATGTACTAGGATAGATGTCACCTACACATTAAGTGTGGTAGGCAGATATCAAGATGACCTAGGTGACTGCCATTGGATGATAGTCAAGACTATACTTAATTATATGAGGCGTACTAATTATATTTTACTAGTTTATGGAGGATATAAGGAACTAGTCATCAGAGGATATATAGATTCTAGTTTCCATACCAATAAATATGACATGAAATTGCAAATGAGATACATTTTCACTTTGAATGGAGGTGCTGTGAGCTGGAAGAGCTCAAAGTAGGGTGTAGTCATAGATTCTACAGTAGAGTCTGAGTATATCACAACTTCTAAGGCAGCTAAATAAGCAGTTTGGATGTTGAGATTAATACAAGAGATGAATGTTTTATCTATTAGTAAAGATCCCATAACACTCTATTGTGATAATACTGTAGTGGTGGATCTCGCAAAAGAGACAAGTACACATCAACGGACGAAGAACATAATTCATAAGTATCATCTCTTGAGGGATTTTTCTTAGAGAGGTGAAGTTGTAGTGAGCAGTATTTACATGGAAGACAATTTGGTGAACCCCTTGACTAAATCCTTGACTCAGTAGAAACATGATCATCATATGAGGTCAAGAAGACCGAAAGTCGTATAAAGTTGGCTCTAGTCCAAGTGGGATTTTGTAAGAGTTGGTGTCCTAGAACCAACTATTTTTAATTTGATTACATGAATATTTAATTCATTAAATATTAATCATCTTATTACATATTATTCATTGTTCTGCATGACTATAGTGTAATAATATCCTAGATTATTTTTCACATTGATAAGGTCATAGCAGTTCCCCAATATGATGAGAACCTTGAAGTTCTATAACAATATTCTTAATATAGTTCTATGGTTGGATGACATACTATTATGAGAAACATAATATACAGACCATCAGGTGAGAGTACTCATAAGCAGATGAGGCTTCTTCTCATGAAGTTCTCACTTGGTAATCTCTAAGATGAGAGATTATCATAACATACCCGCAAGTAGGAATTCCACATGTTTTGGTGACATCAGATATTCCTATCTACGAGTGTGTGTAATTTTACTTAGATGTTAATATTATCATTAATAAATTTCATGACTCACACACTTTGATTTACTAACGAAAACCGTCACGCCATATATTGGCGGGAAGTAGGATACATTAGGTGTGTCACGAATGACATGTTATTAATGGATAAGTTGAGAAAGGATTTGTCCCTTACATTTATGGAAGTTGATATCTTGACCCTTTTATTGAAATAGAACCATCACCCTAAATTCAATGTTCATGGTGTAATGATGAGTTTATTTCAGGTAGTCAAAGAATGACATATCAAGCACATAGGTTGATGACACTATCATGAAACCTTCTTGATGAGATATTATGACAAAGGTATTATATTACACAGTGAGTGTTCTTATGTAGATATCATCATTGTGACTTTAAGTTCTTTCTCTTGGGTGCCTTGACCCATTTCTAGATATTAATATTATAATTTAGGCAAGCCCACCTAATTCCAATGAGAAAGAATCCTAGAGGGTCACACAATAAGTGTTTCTGGTGGTCTTGATTAAATTATATTTGAATTTAATTAATGGAATAAATATTATTCTCAAGACCGAAGAATAATTTTATTCAAGTTAAAATGATCGCATAAATTAAATAAATATTTATTCACCAGATTGTGAATAAAATATCTTTATTTATTTTATTGAAAATTTAATAAATATTTATTTACTAGTTTGTAAATAAAAATATTTATTTAAGAGAATAAAATATTTTATTCAGTTTTTCAATAAATGGAAGAGGAGTTAGAATGGACCATGAGTGTGTCTGTTGATAAATTAATTATTTACAAGTTGATAAATAATGTTTATCTAGTTGGCACAAGAAATAATAATAATATTATTATCATTATGTGGCACGATATTTTATTTATGGTTCCATTTTGCGCAAGTTAGCACACCAAAAATAATGGTGCTATTATTGTTATTATGTGGCATGAGTTTTCTCTAATAGTTATAAATTGCATTTAATTGTTGTTTCAAAATTAAATATTGTAATTGAAACCCCTATTGATTAATAGGCAGGTACTTCTATTGTGCCATAACCTAGTAAATTGATAATTGTTGAGCCAAACATTTTCTCTCTCAACTCCTCTCATCTCTCTCTCTCATGAACGATAGAAATTCTTCAATACTGAAGAATGAGCGATCAAGAATGATCGACGCAAGAAATAATTTCACCATGCTAGCACCCAGAGAATGAGTGACATTGTTCAAAGACCATTGAAGCACATGTAAATCACCACTAGAGGGATTCTACTTTGGATCCTTGTGAGTGTAATGAAGGAAATCTGGAAGGGTCATTCTGAACGATCAGTGATCATCAACAAAGAAAGTACCAAATACCTAGGTATTTAATTTCTTCAAAAATTAATAAATTAATTATAAACATGATGTGGAAGATATTATTTCTTAGATCCAGTTATTTTCTTATATTTTTATAAATATTTTATTTTAATCAAATAATACTGACATCCATTATCGTATTGATCCTATATTGTTCATTGATTATGTTAAAAGCAAAGTTGGGCCCTCCCAACCACCATGATTCCACTGTGTCTGGTTCCTTCATGGAGTGAGTATTAAAAACAAATATGAAGGAGGAGATCATTAGGCCCAAGTTATGTTTTGGTTGTATTTGTTGTCAATCGATCAGTATGCTGAAGAAAGAAAGGATGCTGAGAAAGATGATGAATGAGAATTCAGATTGAAAGGGATTGAATAATGTTTTCAATCGGATTCAGAATATTTGAATGATTCAACATGATTCATCATATTGGGAAATTGATAAAAAGTCAAAAAATATTGAAAATTTAATTCCCTATCATAATTAGAAAGAAGTTTTGTGGGTGATCAGTTTTTCTGGGAAATAATAAAGGAATTCTTAATCACTCTATTTTCAGAAAAAAATCGCATTGGTTTCAAAAAATCAAACCCATTGTTTTGAGAAGAATAAAACTCATGTTTTCTAAAGAATCTAACTCACTATAAATGTCCATATTAATGATAAGAAGTTGTTTTGAAAGGAGTTTTTCTGATCAGACTCACCTCAGGTCCTACTGAAAGTGAAAACATCTTGCTGGAAGTAAATAGACATCAAATTTACTTTGAATACAATTAAAAAGAAGTGTTTATTTTTCTGGATAATCATAGTATCCATTACTATGAAGTTTTAAATGTGACAATGCTTTTATATTTTGGAAGTCTCATAAATCATAAGTTGAATTGAGAACTTGTGATGCAAGCTTGATGAAAGAAAGTGGGAGTGAAAGAGATTCAGCTGATTAGAAAAAGATCATACCCAAATTTATTGTATTCGGGTGGCATAAAGAAGTGATTCTAATTGTTTTTTTGAAATAATCATATCTGGTTTGATTAAGAAGAGGTGGTGCCGATTGAAAAGGTGGTTCTGATTGAAGAGGTAGTGCTGATTGATGAGGTGGTGCCGATTTACTGCAGCATTCTGTATTCCATTGAATGATATAAAAACTTTTCATACCCAGAATGATCATATCCAAGATGATCAACATTAGGATTATTGTACCTAGAAAATATCATACCTAGAAATGATCGTATCCAAAAAAATCATACTCTGGTTTGTTTTCAAATGTCTTCATCAAGTGGTTTAAGAGTTGATTTACTTTGTCTATCCTTTGAAGTGGTGTTTCAACTGGTTCAAGAGAAGAGAAGAAGAAAATGCCTTGTATTATAAGTGGGTTAAGAGTAGAGATAAAGGATATTGATGAATTATTTGTTGAGGTGTAGCTTAATATTCAAATATAATATTTTGATTCAAATTGGTCCTAACAACTAGGTTGAGAAAATAGGACTCAGATGATCGGAACCATGTATTGATAACAATTATAATCATACTAAAAATTGAAATGGGAGTTTGGATAAGAGGATATGAAGTTTGAAGAATTTTCAATAAGAATCGATAATTGTTGATGAAGTCATAATTTCTCCCATATTTCAGGAGAAATTCATATTTTAGTGAATTTAGGTGAGCGATAAAGTTTTTGGGATTCCTACCTAAGCCTGTTTTGGGTCACCTATAAAAGGAAGAAAGTACACGGTACTTTACCGATGATGAAGTAATGTTCACAACAGTAGAGAGATAATATATGAGTTTTTATTGAGAGAAATAAGTCTTTGTACTAATCTTTTATTGAAGAGGTTTTGATGAATAAGTGAAAGAAGAGACAAGATTGAAACATTTCATTTAGCTGATCATCATACTATGGATTTATTGTACTCAGCTAGTTATCATATTCATATTTTCAATCATATCCAAATGATCATCGTATTGGGTTGGGTAATCGAATTAGGATTTTTATAGTGGTTATTTCAGTACTGAGGATTTCTAGACTGAGGAAGAAGGGTTTATGATTTGTCTTGATCATACTTAGACAGTGCTGCATCATTTTGTATTGAGAAATTGGATTGAGAAGAATCATACTGATTTTATCGTACTCAGGAATTGAAGTGGTTATGATTCATTTCTATTGTATTCTAAAAGAAAATCAGACTAAGAGAATCGTACTTGGAGAAATCATACTGGGAAAATCAGACCTAAGAAAATCAGACTGAATTTTGTGCAACAAATTCCAGGAGGTTCTTAACTTTATTCTGGGTAAGGAATAGAATAATTGTATTTTAATTGAATACATTTGTTGAATTGAAAAGAATCATAGGTAACATGAGTTGTTACACAAAGGTTGTTTTTTTCACTATTTGTGCTAAGAGGGTGCACACACACTTGGGGATTTTTTTTCAAAGTGATTCATAAGTGTAAGGGTATATCCTACTCATTGTAATCCAAGGATTTTTTTTTCTAGTGGATGGTATGGTATTAGATTGTCTCCAAACCGTACCAAGTACATAGCTATTCTTATTGAATAATGAACCTTGTAAATCTTTGTGTTCCTATGGATGTGTGTTTGAATTGATTTCAACATGGAATTAAAACTTTAATAGGAGGTGAAGGTTGTTTCAATTGAAACATAAAAGAAAAAGGTATCACTGATTCACCCCCTCCCCCTCTCATCAATACAATCAACCTGACTGGGCACTTATAATACTAATAGTGGATATGAATTTTTAGAGAATTCAAGGTTCAATCATCCCATGTTTGTATCAGTTTTTTTTTCTAGGTGCCGCTTCCCAACAAGTGGTATTAAAGGGTACTTGGTTGAATACACTAGACAAATCATGTAACTTTATCACTTTCCTTAGAGTCATATTGATTTTAGTTGGTCATACTGTCATAGATAGATATGAAAATGGAAGGAGTAAAGGTTCAGATTAGTCAATTCAATGAAAATGATATTGGTTTCTAGAATATGTAGTCATCCATAAGGATCTCAAACTTTTTTTGGGTGAGAAACCCAACAAGTTGGAGAAAGGAGAATGAAAAAAGTTGAAAAAAATCACTTGATTTAGTGAGTATGATGTTGGCATGAAATGTGTCCTTCAACATCTGGTAGATGAAGACCGCAACTACACTTATGTTGACCTTGAAAAAGATGTATGAAAAACTAAAAACATTAAACAAAGTGTTCTTGATGAGTCATTAACATGACTAGAATCTAGCTCAAATTAGTGAATATGACTTTCACAAATGATGTTTGGGAAATCCTACCACTTTCATCTTTTCTGGAATCACCAGATGACATGGTCACGACTATAAGTAATTCCTATGGAAATACCGATATAGTGTATGTGGATGTTTGAAATTTGATCCTCAATGAGGAGATTTGGAGAAGAGAGGTTTAAGTACCTTCCATTAGTGCATTGAATACTAACAGTAGGGGGTGTTCACCTCATTTGAATAATTGTCAAGAACCAAAAGAAAATTCTAGGGAGAAAAGTTTACTAGTCTAGGACCCACCCACTAACATTGCAGTAAGAAAGGAAATCTCTATAGGAATTATAGAAGTCATAAATAAGACACCCTAAGAACGAATACCAAAAGTTTATAATCTATTAATGCAATGAATGATGGAAGCGATCTACTGCTCACTATTCAAAATCTAGTGGATTCATGAGTGGCTAACTCTGGTGCATCCTTCAACTCAATAGTTGATGATAAAGCTTTAGAAATGATCAAAATGGGAGATATAAATCTCTAGATGCAAACTGTGAGTATTCTTCAACTTAAGGGAGTGAGAAATATACCAAGTATCCAGATGAATCTCATTTTAGTGGGTCATTTAGATGATGAAGGGTTAAATACTAATTTTAAAAATGTAGTTTGGAATGTGACCTAAGGATCCATGGTTGTGACATAAGGATTTAATAACCAAAATCTCTATCTAACCAGAAGTTCATATAGGAGTGCAATGACCATAATTCTATCCTTTGAAAATCTAGAGGTCTGGTGTTGTAGACTTGGTCACCTTAATGAGAAGAACATGAAGTTTCTAGTAGGGAATGACATTATGAATCTCAATCATACAACTATTAGATGCTTTGAGAGTGGCGTGCTTAGAAATAAAAATAGAGTTTCATTCAACTTGAAAGGTAGGAAGCCCAGAGCTCAGAAGTTGAATCTAGTTCACACAGATGTCTAAGGACCTGCTTCAGTTCAATCTCATGGTGGATCACACTACTTTTTCACTTTCATTTACAATGCCACAAGAAAGGCATGAGTTTATTTTCTTAAAAATTAATATAGTGTGTTTGATGCATTTGTATAGTATAAAACCATGGTACCTCTCATGAAATTCGATTTCTTCTTCATGTAAAATCTTATCTTCCCCTTTAAAACTTTATTTTTATTAGGATTCAATTCTATTACTTTATCTATTCCCACTGTCCATATTTTCAGACATACTTTAGGAATACTCTTTTCCCTTTTGGGTTTTCCACATGGATTTTCAGATTCTCTCTTCACCATCTTAGTCATTTAATTTCTCCCTTGAGCTATTACATTCAATTATATCTTGTTCCTTTCAACTCTCACATTCTCGGATTTCTTGTAAGTGTCAATGATGTGTAATTGTTTCCACAAAATAAACAACTTCTACATTTTAGTGAAAATTTTATATTTAAATTATTGGGGTTGTTGTAAAATTCATATTTCCCCTCTATTTCTCACCCAAGGAAAACTTACTATCCTTATTTACAACATTCTTTGGAATGTTATTTTCAAAATCTTTCTCATGATTCTTTTCAAAGGTAGTATTGTCTCATTTTTTTTTCTTATGTGATCTTATATTCTCATTTGTTCAAGGTTCATGATTGGATGATTTATATTTTCATTCCTTTTCACTATGAACACTACCATTAATACCACATATATTTCTAATAATTTCAAATATTTTTGAGTTTAAAAGTTTTGTTTTACCAATCCACAGATGTTACAACATCTGATAATTTCTCCCCTTGAAATGGGATTATTTTGTCTTCCTATAATTGATAAATTTTACCAAAAATCTAGTTCCAAGTTCCCAAATATATTACACCAGAAAAAAATATCCAATAAACCTCAGTTTCCTTCTTTGAAATTCATGGTGTCCATATTTTTGAGAATCGGTAGCTTTCTATTTTTTTGGAATTTACATCAGCTGGTTGGGTTTCTTTTGGGGAACCTTCTCTCATAAAAACTCTTCTATCCATACTTGACATGATGGTAGGTTTATCATCACTTTTATTCATATATATTTTGTACAGATTTTGAATTTAAATATGGACATCTTAAGAAAACAGATTTAGCACTGTTGGGAAGAGGCGCCTGAAAAAATATGATACAAGAACCAGTTGATTGAACCTTGAGTTCACTAGAAATTTTTATCCATAAATAGTACAATTCTTCTAAAAACTAACAACCAATCCTTCCATCCCTGTCTTGAAGCAACAAAATTAAGAATCTCATTGCATCCTAATCACCACTTCATATATATATATACCATCCATATACTAAAACTTAAAGTAATGGAAGAAAAACATGAAAAGTAAATGGACACAAAAGGTTTATGTGGTTCATAATTTTATTCTACATTCATGGGAAATCACTAAAAAATATTTTCATTATCAAAATTACAATAATTAAAAAAATTTATCTCATAAGCTAGTGTTACAATTTTTTGTAGTTTATTAAATTCAACCTTAGTAGTTGGCCTCAAATTTTATATGGATTAATTTCTAATCAAATAGGTTTCACCACCATTTGAAATTTGTGGTTAGCCATATGTTGAATTCTCTGCTCAATTGAGGCTTCCACCAACTCAACCTTCTTAGGCGGTATGCTGTTCACCATGCCCAAAAAACAGTTTTCATAACCATTAGAAGTTAGTGAACTTCTGGTAAGCTGACCCATATGTTGAAGGTTTTTGCTGCCTTTATTCTAACAAGATCAAATAGAACTATTAGAGTCTAAAGTTATGGTGAGTGAAATTACAGTGACTTGAATAAAACTTCATGATACCAACAATATCCCACTTGAAGATTGCTTCAAGGAACCTCTTCAGAATCCACCAACACTTTGGGAAAACCAACTCCATCTTCTTAATTTATTTTAGTGTTCTCCATCCTCCTATCATTCAACTAAGTCCCACTGAGGCATAATGATGCTCTCAAATATCTTGGATGAAGACCTTCATGAACATATCAGAAATATTTTTATTCCCTATGATATCCTATAGATCTAACACCTTATCCTCTTGAAGATTCTAAATGAAATGGAATTTTAGTTCAATGTGTTTCATTCTCTCATGAAATGCTGGGTTCATAGCAAGGTGGATAACACTTTGATTGTCATAGAATTACGTTCCTACTTCTGATTCTTTACCAAATCCCTTCTTTAAGAACTTTATCTAGACAAACTCATTTCCGGATTTTGTAGATGCCACATACTCTTATTCTATTGTAGATAAATTCACCATTGGCTATATTAGTGACATCTAGATGATCTTCATTTTGCTAAATGTAAACACAAAACCTATTGTTATTTTTCAAGTGTTAGAATCACAAAAAAAAAATCCACATCAACAAAACCTTACAGAGGATCATCTTCCCTGAAGCATAAAACTATATCTACCGATCCTTTTAAGTATTGGATGGTCCATTTCACAGCTTCCCAATGCTCCTTCCTAGGGTTAGACATAAACTGACTCACTAATCCCACTACAAAGGTAATATCTGTCCATGTACATATCATTTAATACATTGAAATTCCAATGGTTGAAGCATACAAAACTTTATCCATGTACCTAACCTCATCTTTTTTTGAAGTTACTCATGCCTTGGATAACTTGAATTATCCGACGAGGGAAGTTATGATATATTTACATCTAGTCATCCCAAGTTTCTTGATGATCTTTCAAATTTACTCTTTTTAGGACAACAATAGAGGACCAGATTTCTGATCCCTCTCTATCCTCACCCCCAAAATTTTCCTGGATTGGCCAAGATCTTTCATTTAAAATCTTCCAAAAAACTTATTGTTTAACTCATGAATATGTTGAATCTCCAGGTATTCTAGTAATATATCATTCATATAGAGTAAGAGTAGAATGTAAGTCCCATAATTCAATAACTTTCAACATTAATAATGATTAGAGTTGCTTCTTGTGAATCCTTCTTCATCCATGAAATCATCTAACTTCCAATTCCACTATCGAGGTGCCTGTTTCAATCCATAGAGACTTCACTTAAATTTTAAAACAATACCCTCCTTATGATGGTCTTGAAACCCATTAGGATGATTCATGTAGATCTCCTCAATAATGAATTCTATTTTCCATGTATTTATTTTGAATATTATATAGATTATTTTCAGAGTTAGGCACTGAGATGACATGATATTTCGAGGCTCGGTGTGCCCTAAATTGATTTTAAAAATATATTAAATATATTTAATATCATACATGTGTAATTTTCCTAAAAAAGTAAAATAAATCTTAAAAGGAGTCTCAAATTAGAAATATGAGGCCACCATTAAGTTTAGAGCATGATTTTTACCCTAGGTATAACATAGCCTTGGAGAATATCAGACATTTGAGTTGAGTGTTGTCATAGTAAAATTAATAAAATAAATAAAATAATTATTTATTTTATTAAGTGACACATCAAACTAATTGTTTTTCTATAAATATATAGTTATGAGGAAATATCAGGCTTAGCTACAAAACCCTAGATATGTTGGAGAGAGATTTGAAGGATCGTTCTCAGATGAACAACCACCAGATCATGGATTGTTGATTAGTCTGTAGTGGAATTAGAGGATCTCACCAATGAAAATGAAATAGATTCATTCTTCATCAGTGATCGATCCACCTTGAGGTAGGACACTTGTATTATGTGGATTTATCCACATTTTCTTATCCTACGATGAATGTGAATCAATCGACCAATAGATTGTTTTATGGTTTGATTGTAATGTGGGTGTTGGATTATTTTGTGGGGATTATTTAGAGAAATTGATTATTTTTATTATCGATCTTCATTCACTGTTTTAACAATAATGGATCAAGGCCAACCTGAACATGACCAAGGTTTGTTCCACTTTTTCATGTTTCTTGGTTTTCTACCACTGTTCTTCATTCATTCATCATAAAAATTCATTTTGGTTAGTGGTTCATCAAATAATGGATAAAAAATCGTTGCACACCCATTTCATAGTGTAGTGATTTTTTTATTATAGATCTAGGTTCAGATTGACGACAGGATCGAGCTGCAACGATGGTGATGCCAGATCGAGACCTGAACAGAAACATGCGTGTGTGGGTTTTGGATCATACAATGACGACAAATATACGTGATGATTTTCAAGCAATCAGGATGACCAGAATTTGAATCTCCAGTGACGATCATGCTCGGTTGACTCAGATCTGCAATCCACGAGTAGGATTTGAGACATAACTAGAGGTGAAGATGGAATGGTCACACGTGGAGTATGAACCTACTATTATGTTTCTGGCATTACATGTCGTGTGGGACACTCCTGTGTGGCACTAGGGTTCCGTAGAGAAGATAAATATCACACGACATGTGACAACTATCACACATCATATGGCCCTTACCTGGAGGCTTGATGTGTACCTTAGAGAGTACATGGACACTACTAGGATTAAATAGGCTCGTACACACTATGTACTCAAGCACAAACATAGCCAACCAGACATAGGCATAGTCAGGAGTACATGAGCTCAGACATGCTGTGTACTCAAACATAGACACGGGCATGATCCGTGACACATAGGTAGGACCCGATGTTGAAGGGACACACCATGTACTACCAGTAAACTCCATGTAATCCTTCAAATATGTCTTGGATCCCTTTTACTCTTCAGTTTAGAAAAGTTTTGTTAGGGTACGTTCCCTTGATCCTTTCTCCGAGGGTTTAGTATGGAGTTGCATCCTATGCATAGGATGTTGATCCCCTTTGAGGAACTTCTATCTTGGATAGATTTGTGGGAATCCCTACACAAGTCTTGGAGTGAGATCCTCTATCCTTATCATTGTTCTTGGTGGGGTTCTTGGTATCATCATGACCAACACTTCATGGGTGTTGATCCCTTAATTAGTGGGTTAATCCAAATTGGGTTGTTGGTATACCCCATGGAATTAGGTGTGATCCCCATATGTGTATCATTATCTTTAGACTTCCAGTGTATACTTCCTTTGGAGAGTCCTGATGAGTATGACACATTGGATGTACATCATCAGTGATATCTGACTCATGGAGCATGTTCTCCCAGATGAGTGCTATGTGTAACCTTCGAGTAGGAATCCTAGGCTGGATTTACAGTTGTGACTTTGCCTTGAGTCCATGTGTATTTGTTGAATATATCTGGATATTCTTGTTATGTGTGTTGTTGAAATATACCTATTATGATCTGACTATTATTATTGATGTTATATGTTTAGTTATTTTGGGGTGTCCTACTATGCATTTTTATACTCACCCCTATATGAGGTTTTCCCACATGTGTCATGTCTTATGAAGATGACTAACCATTTTAAGGAGGCCTAGAGGGACTAAGACTAGGTGTATCTTAGTGAGTTAGGAAAACTAAGGTGTGCTCCCATGGTTTCATTGAAAACTACCCTCACCCACTTTATAGGTTGGAATTTTTTTTAGTTTCTTTATGGTGGAACTATATTTATCCCTTTTTACCTTCTAATACTTGTTGTACTCTAATGGTGAGAAGTTATATGTTTTCATGCATGGTTATAAGTTTTTTTTTAAATTTCAGCATTGTATGGGATTTAAGGTGTGTGTGTTTGTATAAGTACATTAGGATAATGCCTTCCATGTGTGTGATATGACTACTCAAAACTGGTCGGCAGTACCTTTCCTATTCGAGGCGGGCTTGGTGTAGTCATGTTACAATCCCCATTAGGATGAGCTATGACACACTCTACCAAATATCCATGAAGAAAGATAGTATTCACATCTATATGATCCAAGTGTAAACCATTAGATGAAATAATGATCAAAACTATCTGGATTGTAGTATGTTTTACTATCAGTGATTTTTTTTTCAAGAAATTGATTCATTCCTTCTATTGGAATACTTTCACCCCCAACCATTCCTTGTATCTTCTGCTTCTGTCATCTTATTCTTTCAAATGTTAGACCCATTTTTTCTTTAGTGCTTGTTTTCCTTTGGATAGTTCTATTTTCTCCCAACTTTTGTTGAAATTTAAAGAATTCATATATCCTCCATGGATGACTCCCACTACTTCGAGTCATTGAGAGTTGCTAACTCTTCTAGGCATTCAGGTTCCCCAACATCCATTAGAAGTAGGAAGTTCATGTTGAACTAGTACCACTAGACTGATCTTCTAACTCTATAAGATCTTCTCAGATAAGTTTATGCATTTCCTAGAACTTCAGCTTCCTATGCTTGAACTTCTAGTGATCCTTCAAAAAATATCTCATGGTCACCTAGGGTTTCAGAGAGGAGAGGAAAAATAAGAGAGATCTAAGGGGGATCCCAAACTTATAACCTAGGTGGAAAAGTCCCATTCATGGAATGAAAGTAAAATTCATGATATGAATTCCATGGGTTATGAATCTGATGGAATTTATGTTTCCTCATCCCTAAAACCTAAAAAACCATTTATTTCATGAATCATATATTTACACCACAAATTCCTTCTAAGAAGAACCACCAAATTCCACCTCTAAACTCTACAATATATGAAACATAATTCGAGCCAAGTATCAAAATTCATGCTATGAATACTAAGTTCACACCATGAATTACTCCTACAACTATATTTTTAGATTTTGACCACCTGCTCCTCCATCTGCTACACCCATACTCACAAAGGAAATACCCAAGAAAAATTGGTCCCTTAAATATTTTCATAGATATATCTATCTCATGGTATCAATGAGGTGATTCAATAGTTCTAGTAAACTTACAAGATATATAGGAATGCGTAGAACCCAAATCAAATAAAACATTCACCATTATTAAGTGAATAGTAATTGAATCTTGTACTATATTTTCTATCTCTACCACAATAGTGGTGATGGAGTAAGATTTCCATTTATCCCTTAGATTAGGTGGTTGTTGATATTGATTACCCTTGAATACCCTTGGTTTGATGCATTTGATTGTATAGTTCCCATGTTCCTTGAAGTTGAAGCATTGAACTATATGGGGTTCATTGGGCGATGCCTTTCTTTCATCCATCGTATTGATCAGTTTCTTCATGTCTCTTCAATATTCATGAGATTGATGCCATTTTCTTAGACACTCAAATCATTTCCTCATTCCTTAGAATCAATTACCATGATTTTTATTTCAATGTTTTTGATATGTGTGTGATTGTATATTCTTTCCTCCTTTATCATTTGATTATCCATATCGAAACTCTGCTCTTTGTTTCTTATCTCTATGTCTATTAAACCATTATCCAAACTCCATCTCTACATTGGGAGAACATCGAACTACTTCTTCATAACTCCCAAAGTCTTTAATATATATATCCTTTTAGAGATGGTTTTAACCCACTAAAGAATATATATATTTTACTATCATTATTGATAATAAAACCCATGGTATACCTTGAATTCCTTGAGAAATTCTCCTCATAAGTTGCAATAGATTTAGTCTCCTTCTACTCGAGCTATAGAAATTCTCTCTCCATTTTGGTGTGAAAATATTAAGGGAAATACTTATTAAAAAATATCTTTTTAAAGTACCCTCACTCTATTTCTTCTACTTCATACTTGGGATTTGTATTCTTGACCAATATCCTCTATTCTATCAGATTCTATTTATAAATGATAGATGAAAAAAGTTAATTTCTACTTTTCAGAATAATGAATCATGAAAAATATCTTTTCCCTAGAGTTAACCCACTATTTTGTAACAAGTGTATTGAAGGATCCACTAAATTTTAGTGGTCATTGGTTTATAAAGGACTCTGTGGCTAATTTCTCATTCTAGGGTAAAGGTAGACATTCCATATTGTTCAGGTTACTGTTCATAACCTGAGAAGAGTAGTTAAGTACCACTGAGGTTTTTAAATCCATATCCCATTGCATTAGGAATATTTTTTGGAAAATCATTACATTATCTGTCACATGGGTTGTTTTCCTGGTTTTACCTTGTTCCCACCATTTTTTAGAAAATTTTAAAACAAAATACAAGTTAATAAAGCATAGATAAATAAATTATTTACACGTGTAATTAATTTAGAAAGTATTAACTTATGGGATCACTAAGGTTATCCTAGGTTATATTTTACTATCCTAATTAAAAAATTAACTAAAAATTTCTTTGATACCCACTATAGTGTCCCAAAACTTTCATACATGATTTTTATATCATTTTAAAGATAAAATACACAATAATAATACCCCAACCCTAGTATCTTAGATCCAATGATTAATTTATTAAATTGGTACTAGATACAAGAAATTAAATCTCAAAGGATCAAATAGTTTAGTAGTCTTGGAAAACTAGATACATACTTGAATCTCACATTACCTTTGAAAACTTAAAGTACAACATAGTATTTTATTTGAGAAAAAAATTATCTCCTTTAGTATATCCCTACATATTAATCATGTAAATACCCAAACTTCTCATACACAGATATTACATCTTTTAAATGAATATTCATTACATTACACAAATGTATTTTTAAGGACCATAAAGGTAAAGTGACTTTGGAAACTTGGACACGTAAACAACTGGTCCATAAGTGAGATATTCCATCTCCCACTATGTTATTCATAACTAACACCCTTATTATACATATCATACATAATACCTTTCATCATAACTTGGGGAAAGGAAACATAAAAAAGGGTGATCTCAGATTCTCAGTTAGGGTAAACAAGGGATATATCAACATATCATGAGCATAAGGGTATGTGAACATGAGAATAATATTTTAAAACCACACCCTAAATATCATAGATCATAAACTCAACTAATTATATAAATCTTGTAAGTTCATAAGATATGAATCATAATGGAATCAAATAACATGAACCATGAGAGCATAACATTGACATATGACATAGATTTATGGAATACACATAATCATATAAAATAATTTCCTTAGTAGTTCAAGAATAATTTCTATGAATATCACAGTGGAATGAGTTCACTCCCCAAACTATTATAGTATTAAATGCTCACTCCCAAGACTATCATAGTGGATAGAGTCCCTTACTAAACTGGGTCCACTCCCTATTCTAGTTCTGTTTATCTCATGAGATATCAATCTTTACCCAATGAATTGAATAGATATATAGGTCTCACCCATTATATAAGTAAAATCATAAATATGTGTTCCATAATATCATAAAAAATTCATCATATCATAACACATGGAAATAAATGAGTTTTATAAACATTTCATCAATTCATCACAATATAACCCATGGAAGAGAAATGAGTTTCATAAACATTATATCTTCATAAAAATAAACCATTCAGAGAAAGAATAACAATGGTATCCATGGATCATATACCTATTAAATTATATGGAATATCAAAGTATTTCATCTTTGATGGAAAATTATTTTGAATGAAAAATCACTTGTAACGTTTCTTGAGGAAAATATAATTTCTTTGAAAATCACCTTTTTAAAATTAAAAATTCTTAAAATATTATGGAAATAATTTTATTTGAAAATAATATTGAAAAAATTATAAATTAATCTTAAAAGAAAACAATGTTAATTATTTTAGGAAATCTTCATTCATGTCATACATGTTAAAATAAGGATTCATTTCACATTTTCAGTAAAATCCAAACAAGACTTATTTGGAAAATGATTTGAAGATTCCTTTCAAAACATTTTTTTAAAATTAAAACATAGGAAAAATGTATTTAATTAATTATTTGGGGGATTGTTAAAAATATTTTTGAAAACATTTTTAGAAAACATGATTTTGGAAGAAAAAGGGGTTTTTGACCAAAGAGAGAAATGATGATGATTTTTCTTAAAAATATTATTTTGAAATATTGAGTCCATAAAGAGAGTAAAATGAAGGGAAAACATGTATTATATAGAAATAACCAGAGTATAAGAAAATAAATGAGTTTCTTGAGGTATTAATAATAATATTTCACCATTGAAAGAATAATTATGAGCGATCCTAATAAATAATGAAATTGTTACATAAAACCCTTACCACTTTTGTAACTTTGAATCATAAACCCCATGAAAGAATATCATTAAATGAAACATAGAATATAATTAGAATAAATAAATTCATGATATTACATGTAAAATGGTATGTATATACATATCATAGAATAATATGGGTGCATAACATAACATATGTCTCAAAGAAGGAAAATTAAGACAAAAATCCCTTACTTTAAGTCTTGACTTACTTCGTACACGTTCAAACCTCATGTATAATAAATATATTTTTATTATATATCTATTAAATAACCATAAATAAATATATATATATATATATATATATATCATACCATATATGATTTACTTATGACATTTTATTTCCCATTTATTAACAATTCCATGTCAAAGCAACACTTCAGGTAATAATTAATTTGTTTTTCTTATATGTTTTGATTTGTTATTTTTTTGGTTCTCTTAATTTGATCATGGTTATATAATCTACAAAATTTTAACCATGATATAAATATCATATATATTTAGTATATATTTATTTAGAGTAATCCATAAAAGTTAGAGATAGAAAATGAAATGCATTGTTCCTGGAGACTGTAGACTATACTTAAACATGAATGTTGTTTCCATTTCCTCCACAGATTGAAATAAAGGTAAATAATATATTACCATTCCAAAATAATTTTTTATGTAATATATATATATATATATATATCATATTTTCATTAAACTCCTCCTTATCACCTTCCATGTAAAGCGTGAACAAATCACATTGTTTTGTGAGGTGGTAGTCCACCGTAAAAAAGAGTGACATTATCATATTTTCACAAAATGAAAAGTAAGAAGGTATATATGATATACTAATTATATAATTATAATAATATCATAAATATCATATATAAACATTTAATACATCATCATTGTATCATCCCGTTACTTTCTTTCAGGTATTCCTTGACCCTTATTTTGATCTCCTTTAAGCCGGGTCTTGTTTTGGGGTTGTTCCTGGAAAATTTAGAAAATTTTGGATGCCCAAGGGGCCGTGCATAGTTGGAAAACTGTTAGGGAAAACTATAGGATTTTTACTAGAAAACTGTTCACCCTATTGTGATCCATTGGAATGGGGCGCACAGTTTGTCTAAACCATGAGGCCAACCCCTCCCGACCATGAAACCTCAAACAGTGAGGGTTTTCATGGTTGACACATGGTTTGAAAAACCGTGTTCCCTCCTAGGATAAACTATTAACCATACCACATGGAGCACATAGTTTTCCTAACCATGTAGACATCCCCAAAAAACTGTGGTGTGGGTTTTAATTTCCCCAAAAAAATTATTAAAATCATGAATCCCTATGATTTAACCCATAATCACACTATTTCAAACCTAACACGAATCCTTGGTCTTTGAAGGCCCCCAAGAGGAAATTTTGGCTCCTAAAACCCCTTTTCTTGGAGGATCGAAGTGTCGTTGATCTTGTTCGATCTCTTATGGGTAAGTGGATATCCTCTTATGTGGTTTCTTCCAACATCTCTTCCTATACTCTTTATAGTTCAATAGATCATGATATTATTAATGTATATACACTATGTTGTGTTGGATATTAATTCTAGGTTGCATTTGTTGAACTCTTTGTCCTCTTTCTTCATTTCCGATTCCATTTACGGGTGTTGTATTTGACCATGTGATTAAAGGTAGGTGGTTACATATTGATTTTTCCTACAATTGAAACCTAATTTTTTTAATTGAATTGAAATTAATTTTTAATTGATTTAAAAACATGATTTGAAAGGATTTTATGTGTGATTTGAAATGGTATGGAAATTTTTGAATGAAAACTCCAATTTTAATGGAATTGAAATGTAGGTAGGATTTTGGGAAAACAATGGCTTGATTTTGAAATTGATTTGAAAAATTGATTTGATGTTGAATTTTGAGAAAAATGAATTAAAGTAAAATATTATTTGAAATGATATGAATTGATGAAAACCTATGTTTTGGTTTTGGAATGAGAAAGGCATGTTGAAAATAGAAAACTAGGTAATGGTAATTTGAATTTATTTGAAATTTTTGATTTGACCATGTTTGATTGATTGATTTTTTGAAGCACATGTTAACCTGAGTAGTTAGTGGTAACTGGGATATTCATGCTAGAACCTTGACTACCTATAAAATGATTGATGACAAAAAATGTTACTAAAACATTATGGAAGGAATGTCTGAGAGGGTTACCCTTTGGGGGTTATATGGACCATGAGGGTTCCTCGATTGGGGTGCAGATTTATTTGTGTGTGCACACTTATTGGGAGCCGAGATCACTATTGAGATGTGTGAGGATCCTATTACCACATGAATTTTGTGTATGGTGATACGTTTTATTGACTTGATTATACATTCCAATGATTATTGAACTGTTTGTTTCATGCTAACTGTTTTATATAATTATTTTATATAAAATGTTTATTTAACCAATTTTTGATATATCCACCATCTATTTTCTCATGAAATCATGTTTTGGATTAAAATATGTGAATGATATACTATGCATTTTTTAATTAAAATTAAGCATAATTTGTTTAATTATTTTGAAATTTATTATGAAATACTTTGTGAGATCCTACTAGTCTTTATATATCACACCCTACCTTTTCCTTTAGGAAATTACATATTTTCTTATTTCAAATCTGAGGAAAGGAAAAAACCACTTGGAAGTGGTGGATGTTCTTGATCCTTAGGACCGTGAAGTGTTGATAGTGACTGGTGGAGCTGTTGTCCACTTGTTACATAGTAGATTTTAATAATTTTTTCTAGTTGATGTTGTTGTTTCCTTTGGGATGTTTATATTTATGTATGGGTACTATTTTACCTATTTTTTCTAGTACCTTTATCCAATTTTTAGTGTTGATCATACTGGATTGTATCTTTTATCTTCCACTATTTTTTGGAAAAATCATTCCCTCTTTGATCTTATATGATGTCAGGTGATATTCATCAACCTGTGGGGATTAGGAACACCCTTCAAGTTATGTCAGAGCCGAATCGGGTATCAGAGTACCATGGAATCCATACTGGTTCATGAAAAAGTGGTATCATAGGTGCAGATTAATAATCTTTCCTTATTGTCAGTATGTAGTTTGGGATGTCTTGATGGGACTTAGGAGGTATCTGCGAGTGAGTCCCTAACCATATCTCACCGTAATGAGCCTTAAGTCACTATTGGTGTCTAGGAAAAGTGTATTTGAGGAATGTTTTGATCTAATTATAGTATTTTACCTGAATTTTATCTAATTTTATTGAAATCCCAATATTAAATTTCAACTTTATGGAATTGATAAACTTGTATCTCTTGTATGAGTTGCTGATTTGTGTATCCTTTCACATGTATTCAATATTTTTTGTTGATGTTGTGTAGCATCATGACTATGAGAATACATTTGAATAGGCCCCCAGTGGAAGCTACTAGTGAACCACATCAAAAAAATCCTCCAGTGGACAAGAATATTATTGAGATAGTGGTTCGGGTTTCCAATCTCTAGGACAAGTACCTGCACTCATCCCCATTCAGGCTCTAGTAGTGAAACCTCAAAGGTATGAATCTCATGATCATTATCAATAGTTTCTTCACTATAATTCACTATATTTCCAAGGATTTAATGATCCTAAAGAAAATGATGACTGGTTAAAAAATATATAGCTTCTTTTTGAGTTCCTAGAAACACCTGGAGCTATTAAGGTGAAATGTCCCACATTTAAGCTTGAAGGCTCTAGAAGGAGATGATGATATTCAATCGTGACAATGAAAAAGAATGAGGTTTTGGAATGGAAAAACTTTATATTTATTTTCACCGATCAGTTCTATCCAAAATTTATGTTCTTGGTGAAATCCATAGGGTGATAATATTGTGACTTAGTACGTAAACTGCTTTGCTGATCTTGTTCAATTTTCTCTTGAGGTAGTGAATAATGAGAAGATGAAATCATGAATATTTGAGTTGGGTATTGATAGATTTAATATTTTAATTATTTTTCAGGCGTGTTTCAATGATTTAATCCCTTTCAATTAATCAATGTGAGTTTATTTTCACCATTTTAGTATTTTTGGTTAATTTTGGGCTTAGTTTTTAAAAATTTCTTAATTATGAAAATTTAACAGTTTTTTAAAGCATCTATTTTTCAAGAATAAATTTTACAATTTTGATCCAATTTAATTGATTCCTTTTTTAATATTCCATTTTTGTGGACTTAGAATTTTTATTTTGGACCCAAATCCAATTTGAAACACACTGGCCCAAAAAAATTAATCAATGGGAGAAATTGTTCTGGCTGAAAAAATAGACCCCACCTCAGTAATTGAGGCATATCTTAGTCTAGAGACATCCAAATGGAGTGATTATAGCTACATTGTAAAGAGGACTCCAATATAAATTTTATAATTAAATTTAATAAATAATTTCAATTATTAATGCATCCATTTAATGCACCAAATTGGAGGGAGTTGAGGAGTCTCCTCGAGTAGAAAAAGTATTATTTAGTAATTCATGCATAACTTTTATGATACTTGTACAAATAAAATGAGATTTTGTGGGAGCATGAAAAAGAGAGAGGGGAAAAATTTTTATTGAAAAAACTTCTTGATATTTATCCATTTATCATGTGAAATAAACTCAAACTTTCAGTGAACAAAATATGGAGGTAAAATTTTCCACCCCTCAACCCTATAAATATGAGCATCCACTTCCATTCAAAGGTGTTGGAGAAGGTAAAATAGAGGTTGTGCTGTAGGATTGGAATCTTGAAGAGATTTTAATTTTCTATTTTATATTTTATTAGTTTCATAATGCTCTCTTCTTCCCCATTCAAATCAATTACCCTTCACATGGAGGGGTAAAACCCTTGAGTGATCGGGGGAAGGGGGAGTTTTCATTTTTTAATGTTGGAGTCTTTTGATTTAATTTAGCTATATTTTTATATTGAATGATTTCTTGTAATGACCCGAACCCGGCCAACCAACTGAACAGTGCCAAACGGGTCGAGTGTTACTACCTTAGGCGTACCTCCCCGAACGCCAAAGGTTGCCGAATAGTAGTGAGGGTCTGTTAGGTATAGTGGGGAGGCTATACCCTCTCAGAGGATCATAATAAGGGTACTGGTCCGTGTATAAAAAAATGCAGCAGAATAAAAGACTCGAACCAAACCCATAGAGTGGAAGCATAATCAATATATATAAATAGCGGAAGTAATAAAATATAAACAACAGCAGCGGAAAGTAAACACAACAACATGCTAATCACTGGTAACTACTAAACAAACCAACATGCATCCATAGAAAGTCATTAAACAAAGGGGCGCCAATGGATAACCAACAGTAGCTACAAACAAGTAAGCATTCTGATACTGTAAAGAAAACAAAACCAAGTAACCCCATCTAGATATGACCTCAAGGTCCATACCATATCCATGCAACAACTAACACAACCCAGCTCCTAAAGCTGGCCTCTTTCCTGCACATAAATCCATAAAGTCTACACACATCCCGAAGGGCCCATGCAGGGTGTGAGACAAATCTCAGTAGGATACCACCCAAAGGTGCGTACCAAATATATGTGTTTAAGCAGTCATGAAAGTGTAAGGAAAACTGTAAGCAGTACAATACACAAATAAACACTAACTCCACTGGTGCTCAACAGCCACCATGGAGTTTCACCTGCTTCGGCCAATGCCGGAATCTCTGTCGTGTAACCCAGCACTATGTGCCACCTGACACCACGTGTCTCAAGTACCGAAGTCCTGAAGGCACGCCTAAGAATAGTAACCTGACACCATGTGCCTCATAACACCACGTGTCTCAAGTACCGACGTCCCGAAGGCACGCCCAAGAATAGTAACACGACACCATGTGCCTCCTGACACCACGTGTCTCAAGTATCGACATCCCGAAGGCATGCCTTGAATAGTAACCTAGAGGAACAACGATGTCTGCCCTCAAATCACGGTGAGCCTTAGCCCCCAACCCGATAGTCTCAATGCTATCCCCTGAAGTCTCCTCACCTCCCACGTGGCTTTCTACGACAAGCACCCCCAACCAAAATACCTAACTGCAACTATGGGGGCCTCTACCCACACGAGTGGTCAAAACCACCTCATCACGGAGTATCTCTGTGTGCACACTACTCAAAGTCCCGGGTGAGCGATAATCACCAGAATAGTACCTAAGCCACCAAATCATATGACACCTCGCGTCCCTGCAACCATGCCGCTCAAGTCTGATGGCCTCGCCATCCAAGTAACCCGGGCCATGCCTAACCTGACAGTCATACTACCTCAAGCCAATGTCCATGATGCCCAATCCCGTGGTCAAAACCACCCAAAGTAACCTGGACCAAGCCCAACCTATGATCATCATCACTCAAGTGTAACCAGGCCAAGCCCAACACAACCCAAAGGGTCCAGCATGTGCAATTTAGTAATTGCATATATATCAAATTCAATAGAACTCATAACAGGCAAAATAGTTTAAACAATCGAATTTCCCCAACCCAACAGCTATCGAACAACAACACCGAGGTCTTAAATGCCTCTAACAACTTATAACAGGCTTAATAAATTAAAATCAACAGTTTAACACATCAATATTTCAATTAAAACCATTTTGGAATTCCCCGACCAAAATGCCCCGATGAGCAATGACCCCTCACCCATCCTCGCTCATGCAAACTGGTAACAGGTCATACCCAAAGGCATCCCATAGGTCCAAAAAGCAATTCAATATGAAACATCAGGTAAAACGGGTCCCGCTCAAAATACCCGAAAACAAACCAAAGGCTGCGTCACCCAAACAACCACAAAAACACAAAATGAGGTATGTACCACCTACCAGAGACTCGTACGATTCTACTCCTCCGGTAACAACCGCCAATTCGTTCTAAAACAAAGTAAATCTACAAAAGATTCAAAACCACTCAAACTCCTATAACTCATTCTAGAATGAAAATCAAACAAAACGGCCAAAGTGGAATCGAGGCCTTACCGAGGGGGTTCCAACACATCAATCGGAGTTCGAATCCGTCTTCAGACGAAGAACCGGGGAGCGATTGAAGATTCAGATGCCTTAGGTGCAGAGGTTCTGTCCCAAACCTCAAAATGAGGCTACTGCCCATTTTAATAAAAATAAAAAGAAAGTACATGGTGTGTACTTCATGACTACACACCATGTTTATATCATTTAACTATTCATTTGGTGGCTGGGATTCCGCCGACCTGCCGACATGGGTACACGGCATGTACCTATGGGTACACGGCATGTACATGGTTTTCCCTTCTCTTCCTTGCTGACATACCCACACACCATGTATATCCCGCATACATGGCTAGACTACATGGCGTGTCCAAGGGGAACACGGCGTGGACCTGGTTCTACCTGGAAAGCAGGCCTACACGCCATGTATGGCCACCACACGGTCGGGGATACACAGCGTGTATAAAACTACACGCTGTGTAGGAAGAAATTTCTACACGTTCATCACACGACATGTACTTGGTGAGCACACGACCGAAAATCTCTTAACATATACATGGTGTGTACTTAGAGTACATGGTGTGTAGTTTGGAAATTTCCAGAAACTTCCATTTTCTCTAGTTTCCTCAGAAACTAGTCAAAAATTCAAACAGGGTCAGGATTTTGACCCATTCTAAAAACCTAGGTTCTTATAATCTCCCCACCTTAACATGGCTCATCCCCGAGCTATCAAACGAAACTCGAAGATGGCACCAAACATACCACCCTGTTTAAGGTAACCCAGACTTCCCCGGTCTCAAAGGTTCTGGATAAATTCCTCAAAGGGGCTCCCCACCTTAGGAATCGCCTAACCTGGTCTCAACCCAACAAAACTTAAAACCAAAAAGGGTTTACTAACCTGTTTTCCGGACACATAGTCCTTCTGTGACGCATCGTCAACCCTGCACCTCATTGGTGCTCCTATGTCATCCCCGACACCCAACGTATACCGCACTGCATCGGTGTCAGCCTCCACGAGGTCCTGATGCCTATCAGCTCAAGTAACCCGCAACCCTGATGCCCCGATGCCCCTGACACCTCAAGTAACCCGCATCTACGATTACCCGATGCCCAAGGCACCTCAAGTAACCTACATCCTCGATGCCCTAATGCTACGCATCTCATATATATATATATATATATAATATATCACGCACCCGATATGGTGCCAAACCCACTGAATAGCATCTAGTCAGTCCACTTAGATCCTGTGAACCACGTGCACTCAAAACAGACATGCCTCTACAGGTCATGCCAAAAAGGAAACACAAAGATCACATCCACACCGCGGTGTACCTCTAACCGTCATCGGCTCACCAGCCTGATCAGCCTCTGGCAGCTCCACAACATGCACCTGGCCTGAAGTACTACTGCTGGATGCCTAACCCCCCTACGGTGCTACTCCAGTCACTGGCCACTGACCCCTCAGCTGGGTCCTTCTGTCTCTGTCACGTCCTCCGCATATAGCTGAACCCCAGCTACCCTCTCCTGGTACCAAACCTGAACCAACTCCAGATGCTACAGTCTGTCCTGGTCCCTTCCTGCTGGCTATCTGAGAAGGATGCCTGCAAAACCTCTCCAGATGCACGTACTTTCCACATGCCCGACACTCCTTCGGAGGCCTATCGCACTAAGCCCAAACATGTCCCGGTTGTCCACACTAAAAGAAAATCACCAAAGAACTACCATGATGTGGTCTAGCTGAATCCCTAGCCTGACTGCCCTGCTGGAACTCATCCCATCCTCGTTTCCTGCTGTCCGCACCATCACCTGAAGCTGTCACCCTGCCCAAGCGAGACTTCTCTCTCTCATTTCCCTCTTCTATAAGTTCCTGGTTCACCGCCTCAGAGAAGGAACCCAGCCTGAATATGTTCACCTAGACCCAAATGGCATGTCGTAATCCATCCTCGAAGCGCCTCACCCTATCCGCGTCATCGCTTACCATACTCGGTGCGAAGCGAGACAACTCTGTGAAAGTAGCTGCATAGTCCATGATAGACATGTCTCCCTACTAAAGACTCAAGAATTCTCGAGCTCTCTCTTCCCTCAATGTATCTGGATAGAAGTGCTCAAATAACCTGTCCTTGAAGTCCTTCCAAGCCAGTCCCTCGTGACTACGAGCCTGTACCTGTACATCCTAACAATGCTTCGCTGATCCTCTCAGCATATACGTCACCAGCTTGACCCTTCGCCCTGGAGGCGTCTCGAGCTGCTCTAAGATCATCTGCATACTCTCTATCCAGTTTTTAGCCGCCTGCGGACCACCCTCACCCTGAAAGAGCAGCGGGTTCTACGACTAGAACTCCCGCGTCATATATGCCATAGAAGGTTCTATACCCTGTACACCTCTATCGATCCCCTGCAAGACACGTACCGATCTAGATCGGAGCTGCTCATCGAGCCAAGGTCCGAACGCTGCCAAACCCAGCTGCTGTCCTGCCTGCACTGGATCCTGAACCTGATCCTATACCTGAGCTCATACCTACGACTCATGCTCTGCCTGTACTGAATCCTGAACCTGATCCTGCACCTGAGGCACTGTATCCTCACTTGCCTGACGCTCCATCGAGATGTATAGGAGGAACCCGCTGAATACCATGAATGGTCAGACAGCCCGTATATATATATAACAACATATTCTATGTAGATAAGGAAATCAGTAAAAGACAGTGCATAACAACTACCCTTACTCCCCTCACCACAACCCATGCCCCACGGAATCCCGACCTCATGGCCTCCTTACCCGCCCCTATCAGGGCCAAGTATCAAAAGTAACTCGGGTCATGCCCGTCCTGACAACCAACGTTGCCGCAAACCGACAACCGAGTTGCCCAATCTTGACAGTTACACTATCTCTGCCATAGTACCTTCCTGCTCTCATAAGATCTAGACCCGAATACCCCGCCACATGCAATTTTAAAAAATATAAAGCATGACATACACATTTTCACAACTAGTAATTCTATCAGGAATTTCACCAATTCACATTTCAAATCATATAAATCATGGAAATTGACATTTCCTTTACATGGCATTATCACTTCACAAAGCATATGTGCAATTATGAAATTGAAATACCCTAAAATGTGCCTATCAAAATACAAGAAATCAAGCCTATCCATACCGGGACAAGGTCCAATTCTCCCTTACCATACTGGGTCAAGGGTCACATATCACAATCAACAACATCACACATCAAGTGAGCCACCGTGGTGGAAATCATATCAACTGTAATCTGATCAAAAATCAACCAGCAATTCCCACCCAAGGTAACTCGGTCCATCCCTCGTACTTGGGGCTGCGGGCACCCAAGCACAAGCTAGAAACCCAGTTCCAGTAATAACTTATCTCCAGTCTACCATATCCCAAATAGTAAAACCAGCAGAAATAAAATATAAGTATCAATATCATTAGTATCCAACAAAACTCTACTACTAAATCCCTATCAAGAACTCCTCTGATACCACTTTGTAACAACCCAGACCCAGCCATCCACCTGAACAGTGCCAAATGGGTCGGGTGTTACTACCTTAGGCGCACCTCCCCGAACGCCAAAGGCTACCGACTAGCAGTGAGGGTCTGTTAGGTATACTGGGGAGCCTATACCCTCTCGGAGGATCATAATAAGGGTACTGGTCCATGTATAAAAAAATGCAGCGAAATAAAAGACTCAAACCAGACCCACATAGTGGAAGCATAATCAATATAGATAAACAACGGAAGTAATAAAATATAAACAATAGCAATAGAAAGTAAACACAACAACATGCTAATCAATGGTAACTACTAAACAAACCAACATGCATCCATAGAAAGTTATTAAACAAAGGGGCACCAATGGCTAACCAACAGTAGCTAAAAACAAGTAAGCATGATGATACTGTAAAGAAAACAAAACCAAGTAACCCCAACTAGATATGACCTCAAGGTTCATACCATCTCCATGCAACAACTAACGCATCCCAGCTCCTGAAGCTGGCCTCTTTCTTACATGTAAATCCATAAAGTCTACACGCATCCCGAAGGGCCCGTGTAGGGTGTGAGACAAATCTCAGTAGGATACCACCCAATGGTGAGTACCAAATATATGTGTTTAAGCAGTCATGCAAGTGTAAGGAAAACTGTAAGTAGTACAATGCACAAATAAACACTAACTCCACTAGTGCTCAGCAGCCACCACAGAGTGTCACCTGCTTCAACCAATGCCAGAATCTCTATCATGTAACCCGGCACCATGTGCCACCTGACACCATGTGTCTCAAGTACCGACGTCTCGAAGGCATGCCCAAGAATAGTAACCTGGCACCATGTGCCTCCTGACACCACGTGTCTCAAGTACTGACGTCCCGAAGGCACACCCAAGAATAGTAACCCGGCACCATGTACCTCCTAACACCACGTGTCTCAAGTACGGACGTCCCGAAGGCACACCCAGAATAGTAACCTAGAGGAACAATGATGTATGCCCTCAAATCATGGCGAGCCTCATCCCCCAACCCGATAGTCTCAATGCTATCCTCTGAAGGCTCCTCACCTCCCATGTAGATTTCTATGGTAAGCACCCCCAACCAAAATACCTAACCGCAAATACGAGGGCCTCTACCCACACGAGTGGTCAAAACTAGCTCATCACATAGTATCTCTGTGTGCACACTAATCAAAGTCCTGGGTGAGCGGTAATCACCAAAATAGTACCTAAGCCACCAACTCATCTGACACCTCACGTCCCTGCGACCATGCCGCTCAAGTCTGATGGCCTCGCCATCTAAGTAACCCGGGCCACGCCCAACCTAACAGTCGTACTACCTCAAGCCGACGTCCATGACGCCCAATCTCGTGGTCAAAACCACCCAAAGTAACCCGGGCCAATCTCAACCCGTGATCAGCATCACTCAAGCGTAACCAACCCAAGACCAACACAACCCAAAGGGTCCAACATGTTCAATTCAGTAATTGCATATATATCAAATTCAATATAACTCATAACAGGAAAAACAATTTAAACAGTCGAATTGCCCCAGCCCAATGGCTATTGAACAACATCACTGAGGTCTTAAATTCCTCTAACAACTTATAGCAGGCTTAATAAATTAAACTCAATAGTTTAACACATTAATATTTCAATTAAAACCATTTTGGAATTCCCCGGCCAAAATGACCCGATGAGCAACGACCCCTCACCCAGCCTCGCTCACACAAACTGGTAGTAGGGAATACCCAAAGGCATCCCATAGGTCCAACAAGAAATTCAATATGAAACAGTAGATAAAAAAGGTCCCGCTCAAAATACCCGAAAATGCACCAAAGGTCGCATCACCCAAACAACCACGAAAACAAAAAACGAGGTATGCACCACCTACCAGAGACTCGAACGATTCTACTCCTCCGATAATAGCCACCAATTCGGTCTAAAACGCGGTAAATCTACAAAAGATTCAAAACCTCTCAAACCCCTATAACTCGTTCTAGAATGAAAATCAAACAAAATGGCCAAAGAGGAATCAAGGCCTTACCGAGGGGGTTCCAACGCATCAATCGGAGTTTGAATATGACTTCGGACGAAGAAACATGGAGCGATTGAAGATCCGGACACCTTAGGTGTGGAGGTTCTGTCCAGAACCTCAAAATGAGGATACTACCCATTTTAACAAAAAAAAAGAAAGTACACGGCACATACTTCATGACTACACACCCTTTGTATATCATTTAACTGTTCATTTGGTGGTTGGGATTTCACTGACCTGCCGACATGAGTACACGGTGTGTACCTATGGGTACACGATGTGTACATGGTTTTCCCTTCTCTTCCTCTCCGACATACCCACACACCATGTATATCCCACATACATGGCTAGAATACATGGAGTGTCCAAGGGGAGCATGGAGTGGACCTGGTTCTACCCGGACAATAGGCCTACACACCATGTATGGCCACCACACGGTCGGGGATACACGACGTGTCTAAAACTACACGCCGTGTAGGAAGAAATTTATACACGGTTATCACACGACTTGTACTTGGTGAGCACACGGCTGACACCCGCTTAACATATACACAACGTGTACTTAGAGTACACTGCGTGTAGTTTTGAAATTTCCAAAAACTTCCATTTTCTCCAGTTTCCTCAGAAACTAGTCAAAAATTCAAACAGGGTCGGGATTTTGACCCATTCTAAAAACCCGGGTTCTTACATTTCTATTTTTAGTTTTTATCAATTCTATTTATGTGATCGTATTTTGGATTTTGGTGTAATTCATTATTAATATATTTGGTTGAAGATCTTTGAATTCCCTCTGCCTAGTGTAGTTTATCTCAATCGAGCATATTGTGTTAGATGGTGAGTGTATAGTGATTGTTGGCACATGTGTGGAATTGATGAATTGTTTCTAGATTTATAAGGAGAGAAAATTTCTTTTTGGTACTTTCCTTAATTGTTTGGTAATGGTTTATGATTTTTTATGCACCCAGGAGTGGTTTCCATTGGTTCCTTCAACCAAGGGTGATTGACAACTCGATTCAGGAGTCCTTTATTTATCATTCAATAGGAAGAGAGGGGGAATAGTTTTTATGGACATGATGATATTGAAAAAGGTGATCCTACCCTGACCCCATCACTCTCCTCATTAACTTGTTTCCAAACTTTATTTTAATTAATTTCTTTCTTTTAAAATCAAACAATTTCAAAAATAATCTCCATTTCTTTCCCAAATTTTAAGATGGAAGCTTAATTGCTGTGAACTCCTATCTGGAGACAACCTAGGTTACCAAATTTACTATATTTTTACTTAGGAAATATTTTTTTGTCACACCCCATGATATACATGTTTTAGGTCTTTGATCTGACATCTAATCCCAAGTTTTCCTACTAAATATGGTTTTATATGCTGAAGTTCTGGATAGGGCATTGACAATTAAGCTTGACCTGACTATTAAGTTAGGGTTGATAGGAGTTCTTGTGTATCCCAATGGTAGTTACGTGAGTTCCTTTAAATTAAAGGGAAATTTTGATGAATTTCATGGTGGTTCTAGTCAAAAAGGTATCTTCCCGACCTCCCATAGTGCTTGATAGAGGCCCATTGACTTTCTTTTAGTGTGGCATGGTTGGGCATTCGAGACGTCTATGTACTGAGGTGTCAAAGATCTTCAGTTATTATGGTCACTTAGGAAATCTACAAAAGTTCTTCCATTTCTTATCTACTATGTATAGTGGCACAATCTTATCAACTCCAAAAAAGTACTACAGTGAAATCAGATACTTTAATATCTAATGGGTTCTAACCACAGACATCGAGAATGCAGTTTCTTCAAGTAGTGGAAGGGTCTCCAGAGGAAGCTGATATAGGTCCAATGACCATGAGAGGTATCATCACTATAGATTCATCCTTAGTGAATACTTTATTTGATACTGGTGCATCTCATTCATTTATATCAAATCGTATTGTGAAATTTCTAAATCTTCCTATGAAGATTTTGTCTTATGTGATGGATATTACCACACCCCTCACAATGAAGAGAGAGTATGGTCTTCATTGTCCTGTATAACATCATGTTACTATTTTAAGATTTTATTAAACCCATTTTTTATCATTATTTGGTTGGATTTCATTTGAGGGAGATTAAGGTGAAATTTTGAAAATTTTGAAGGGATTTTGGGTTGTGCACTGTTGGCACACAGTTTTCCCAAACCGTGCACCTTGTTAGTGAAAACTGTGAAAACCTAGGCAGTGAGGGTTTGCACAGTTGGTGCATGGTTTTAAAAACTATTCACACACCAAGGAGAAACCGTGCAACCCCATCAGCAGGGGCGCATGACTAGGGTTCATGATTTTTCTAACCATGCGGCCCTACCTAGCTAACCATGCATATGATATTTTTTAATCAAAAAATTATTTTTAGAATTCCCAAAACCCTCGTTTAAGGTTCTCAATGGACCTATTTTGACCTTTTAGGATTTCTTATTCCAAGGGATCTCCCATGAGGTGATTTTAGACCCTCTACAACCTTCTATAAGTGGATCAAATCTTGTAAAAAGACTTTCAATCTCTACCCAATAGGTTTCCTATTCCCATTCTATTTCTCCTGCTTTCTCTTCTTTACTCCCTAGGGTTTTGTAGATCTCCATGTTGTTAGAGGATCTAATCCCCGCTATTTCAGATCTTGAATTTAGGTTTTATTCTTAGATCCTTATTTCTAATATTCTTCATTGGATTTTTCTGATTAGGACTTTGTGTTTTGAGATCACATGATCTTGAGGTAGTTGGTTTTGTTATGATGACCAATTTTGATTAACCCTAAATTGCCTGATTTAAATTAAATTATTTGATTTAAATTCAATTTCTTAATATAAATGAAATTGATTTTAATTGGTTGATTAAAAACCTAATTCCATTGAATTGAGGTTTTGAAATTTGGATTTGGTATGAATTGGGGAAAAAACCCCAATTCCATTAAATTAGGGTGTATTTGTAAAATTGATGGAATTTTGTGAAATTTAAATTGTTGAATTTAAATTGTGAAATTTATTTGATGGGATTGATTTAAAATTGGTATTTATGAAAAATATATTATAATGATTTTGATATAAAACCATTGGTTTTATCTTGAAAAAAATACATGATTTGATTAAAAACTAAGTTTGGTTTTTAAATGGAAAATTTGGAAAATTTGAAATAGAGAATGGGATGAATTGTATTTTAAGAATTATTAAAATAAATTTCCCATCATTAATTTGAATTAGAGCACATGAAATCTTAGGTATTTTGTGAGTTATTGGGATAACACTCTTTTGACACTTTACAAATAAAACAAAACCTAGTGTAGCGGGTCACATCCCTGATGGGATGGTGATGGGTCCTCTTTGGTGAGTATCAAAGGGGAGTGTGTATACACATATTGATGTGATTCACATTCGAGTGTGTGATGGAGTACCCTAGACTAGAACTATCATACCTTTTGGAACATTACCATGTCACTCATTTGTTTGTATTTGAAGTATATGCTAGTGTTGTTGTTAAATTTTTTACATGCCTTATGAATTTATATAAACTTTTTTATATAAAATGTTTATTAAGACATTTTTAAAGTATTTTCACAATTTAAATTTAAATAATGATTTGTTTTAAATATTATTTTGAAATTCCATACCTATTTATTTAAAATTGAAATCTTTATTCGGTTAATTAAATATTAACATCTTATTATGGAATCCTTTGTGAGACCCTACTGGTATTTTATCTCACACCCTACCTATGCCTTTAGGTGTTTTTAGATTATCTTATACTAGGTTTGAACAAGGGTTAGGTTCCACTTGGAGGTGGTAGTAGCTGTTGATCCTTGGGCTTGGTGAATTGCATCCATTGGGACTTGGGTTGTTTACCTTTCTATTTTTTGGTGCTTTGATGTAGTACTTTGGGTTTTCATACTTGTTTGAATTCTGGTACACTTCTCCCTGTTGAGTTGTTCTTGTATGCATATTGACTTATTTTTCTTACTTCTATTGTGTTTGTGGTAAATTCATTGCCACTTTAGTATTGTATGATTCTAGGTTCTTTTCACTAACTGGTGGGGATCAGAAATTACCTTTGAGCTATGTCAGGACCGAATTGGTTATCAGGTTACCAGGGTACCTGGGTTTGTTGGTGACAAATTGGCATCAGAGGTTCATGTTTTTCATCTTTCCTTGATGTCAGTATGAAGTTGTGTAATCTTTTCGGGACTTAGGAGGTAGTAGTGATTGAGTGGATGGTCATCTCTCATCGTAATTATCCTTAAGTAACCATGGGTGGTTTTGGGAAAGACATCTTGATGATTATTTCTATTATTTCCCCTAATTTTGATTTGGATAGGATTGAAATCCAAATCTTGTTTGTTGATCTATTGAGATTTATTTTCGTTGTTGGTCTGTTTGAGTGTTGATTTGATGTGTGGTCTTCTGATGTTGTGAAACATCATTACTATGAGAAGATGTGAAAATCTGATCCAAGAGGAAGTTACCGATGAACCAAAATGAAAAAAATCCTCTTATGGACCCAAGTGTGGTTGAGGTGATTGTGCATACTATCCAAGTTCTGGGACATGAACTACCACAAATTCCCATTTAAGATCCAACTATGGAACTTTAAAGGGATGCTTTATGGAATAATTCTTAGGAGTTTCTTCACTAGAAACCACCAGAATTAAAAGACTCCAATAATACTCAAGAGGCTGGAGAATGGTTGAGTAGGATTGAGTATTTGTTCAAATTCTTGGAGACACTTGAGGAGATCAAGGTGAAGTGTGCCACCTTCCTGCTGGAGGGACTGAGTAGGAGATGGTGGTACATGACGGTGATGTTGAAAAAGCACAAGGTATTAGAGTGGAAAGGATTCAAATATATTTTCACTAAATAGTTCTATCCAGAGTCAATGTTGTTAGCCAAGGCTATTGAATTTTTCAAACTCGAGCAAGCTAATAGGACCGCGACGGAGTATGAAAATTGTTTTGCTGATCTAGTGAAGTTTTCACCTGAGATATTATCAAATGAGAATATTAAGACTCAATGATTAGATCTAGGATTGAAATATGATATTAGTTCTCAGGTTTTCTTACTAAAGCCGTCTTCTTATGCTGTTGTGTTGGATATAGCACTAATGGTCGAAATAGAAATAGCTAGAAATTCAGGGTTGATAGGAGTTTCCTTTTCTCCCAGTGAGAGTGTGAATTAATCTAAGGGAAAGAGGAAGCATGATGATTCTCATGGTGTTTCTCAATAGTATGATTTTTCTAAACCTCCTATAGTGCTTAGTAGAGGCCCTTTGATTTTCTACCAGTGTGGAAATCCTGGTCACTCAAAGAGGGTTTTCACTGAGGCACCTAAGATATATGGCTCCTGTGAATGCTCAAGTCACTTTTAGAAGTTATTCCATGTTTATTATACTCAAAATAGTGGCTTTATATCATCCTCACATTCTAAAATAGTGGTTCAATAAAATTCTTCAATGAAAAAGGGGTTCTAGCTACAGGCATCTAGAACGAAGCTCCTTTACATAGTGGAAGAGTCTATAGAGGAAGTGGATATGAGTCCATTGATCGCGAGAGGTACCATTACTATATATTCATCATTAGTGGCTACTTTATTTTACATTGGTGCACCTAATTCATTTATTTCAAGACATTTTGTTAATATGCTAAATCTTCCTATGCAGATTTTGTCTTATGTGATGGATATTACTAAACCCCTTAGAATAAAGAGAGAGCATGGTCTCTGTAGTCCCACTTTTGTTTTCTCTTTATTAGTTGTTGATATATCTTTGAGTTTTCTAGTTCTCGATATTAAACTACTTAACATCATTTTTGGGATGGATTGGATCATTTTTAATAAATCTTGGATTGATTTTTATCTTCGATGGGTTGTCTTTACTACACCCGATGGGGTTTGTTGTATCTTTCAAGGAGAATGGAACTTGAGTTCAAGTAGAGTCGAAACTTCTTATCCATAATTGGGAAAGTAATATCTATGTTTGATTTTGACTTGTATATGGAATCTTTTAGTGGTGATATTCCTCTAATTTTCATCAAGTTTCTCAACTTGTTTTCTTATAACTTCTCTGGTTTTCCACCAGTAAGATAGGTAAATTTTTTTATCGACTTAGTTCCTGGTACTCAAATAGTTTCTATTCCCTCTTATCATATGGAACCAAATAAAATGAAAGATATAAAGACTCATTTGGATGATCTTCTAAGGAAAGGTTTTATATGCCTGAGTGTGTCACATTGGGTGACGCTAGTTACCTTTGCTAAGAAAACTGATAGTTCACTTCAACTTTGTTTTTATTACCAAAAACTCAATCAAGTTATGGTAAATAATAAGTATATGTTTCCACAAATTTATGATCTATTTGATTAGTTGAAAGGGTAAAAGCTATTCTCAAAGATTTACCTTTGATTTTGTTACCATCAGTTAAGGATAAAAATAATACGATATTCAAAACCTGCCTTTTAGGGTAGGTATGACCATTATGAGTACCTTGTAATACCTTTTGGTATAACCAAAGCTCTTGTAGTCTTAATGGATTTAATGAAAAATATTTTTCATTAGTGTATTTATTCTTTTGTGGTAGTCTTTTTGGATGAAATCCTTGTTTACTTTAAGTTTAAGGAGGATCATGTATGTTATCTAAGAGCAGTTCTGGAATTGTTGAAAAATCACCAAATTTATTGAAAGATTTTGAAATGTTATTTTTGGATTTGGGAAGTGATGTTTTTGGGACACGTGGTGTCAAAACATGGTATTTAAGTTGATCCTAAAAAGGTAAAGGCTGTTATGTCATGGGAACAACCATGAAATGTTTTCATGATTCAGAGCTTCTTGGGTTTAGTTGGGTAGCATCACCAGTTTGTAAAGGAATTCTCAAATTTTCATTCTTTGATGACTTCTCTGACTCAGAATAGAGTAAAGTTTTATTGGGATAAAAAATGTTAGAGTTCTTTTGTTGCGCTAAAATTCCTTATGACTACTGCACTAGTGTTGACTCTTCAAGAGGTCGGGTGGGGCTATGTGGTCTCCTATGATGCATCAGGTTTAGGTTTGAGATGCATTCTTATGTAAGGTGATCACGTCGTTTCTTATGTCTCTCATCATCTTAGTCCACATTATAAGAACTACCTAACCCATGACCCTAAAATTGAAACTATGATGCATGCACTTAAGAGTTGGTGACATTAACTTTTTTAAGAAAGGTTTACCATGTTTTATGACCACAAAATATTGAGTTATATCTTCTCTCAAAAATATTTGAATCTCTACTAGAGGAATTAGGTGGAATAACTACAATATTTTGACTTTGAAATCATCTATAACCTGAGGAATGGGAATATTGTTGTAGATTATCTGAGAAAAAACTTTCAACCTAGGCTGTGAAAGAATCACTGGAATAGTGAAACTTTATTGATATTTTTCACAATTGCATATTGGAGTCTGGTAATCAGGGGTTGAGGTTTCCTTGGACAGTGTTTAGTTGAAATCCACTCTTCTCAAAATGATTCTTCAGGAGAAACTTCTTGATGATGAGTTCCATAGCATTAGTGACTCTTTTTATGGCAGGGAGACTATACCTGACTATTCATTCTCCACTGAGGAAATTATATGCTATCAGAACCACTTTTTTATGTCATTAGTGGTAAGGAAAGCAGTGATGGTTGATTTCCATAAATCCTAGTGGGAGGTGGACCTAGGAACCATGAAGATGTTCTATTATATGCAGTGATAATTCTGGTGGCTAGGTATGAGATGGGACATTTCTAAGTTTTTATCTCATTGTTATACCTTCCAAAAGGTCAAGGATGAGCACTAGGAACCTTCAGGTTTTCTTCTGCCACTTACAGTGCCAACTTTGAAGTGGGATGAGATATCTATGGAATTTTTGGTTGGGTTTCCATGTACCCAGAGAAAGAATAATTCAATATGGGTTGTGATCAACATTATGACCAAGTCATCTCACTTTTTACCCATTCATGATAAAACCAAAGTTGAGGAGTTGGGAAATCTCTATGTGAGAGATATTGTTCATTTTCATGGATTTTTATCTTCTATAGTTTCTAATAGGGATCCTTGGTTCACTTATCATTTTTATAGGCCTTCAGGAGGCAATGGGATCTCATGTTTGTTTAAGAATGGCATACAATTCGTAGTTGGGTGTCCAAATAGAAAGAGCTATGTATATTCTTGAGGATAGGCTTCACGCCTAGATCCTTGAATTTTGTGGGGATTGGGATGACTATTTGGGGGTAGTTGAGTTTTATTATAAAAATAGTTACCAATCCATGATCAAAATGGATCCTATATTAGCCTTGTATGGACAACCTTGTAGATATCTGTTGTGTTGGTTGGAGATTAGTGAAAGTTTCTTATTTTGACCAAGCTTGGTTCAAGAGAAAAAAAAAATATTTAGTTGATTTGTTAGAGAATGTTGATAGCATAGAGTTGGTATAAGTCTTATGATGATCTTCATCGTAGACTGTTGTAATTATTAGTTATTGATAAGGTATTCTTGAAAGTTTCACCTCGATTGGGTCATCGATGACTTGGGAGGAAAGGAAAAATTTATTCTTATTTTGTGGGAAATTTTGAGGTTGTTGAGTAGGTGGGTAAAGTGTATTATCATTTACAACTTCCACCATATTTTACGTTGATAAATAATTTGTTTCATGTATCTTAGCTATGAAAGTATCTATCTGATCCATCTCATGTTTTGAGCTGGAGTGATTTTGAGGTTTCACCTGATTTATCAATGATTGAGTACTCAGTTAGGATAGTTGATTCTAAAACCAAGGAACTTATTGGGAGGAAAATAACTTTGGTTTGTGTACTATGACATAATGGTTATGATTATCATGAGACATGGGAGAGGGAGGCACTAATGAGAGAGTAGTGGCCTCATCTTTTTGACATGAAATATTCTTAGTAGGATTTTTGGGGGAAGAAAGTTTCTATGGTGGGGAGTTCATAACATATTGTTACTGTTTTCAAGTATTCTTAAACCCCTGATTTTACCATGCTTTGGTTGGTTTTCATTTAAGGGAGCTTTGGGTGAAATTTTGAATTTTGAAGGGCTCTTGGGATGTGCACGATTGGTGCACGGTTTTCCCAAACCATGCATCATGCTAGTGAAAAACGTACAAACCTAGGTAGTGAGGGTTTTCATAGTTAGTGTATGGTTTGAAAAACCAAGCACCAACCAATGAGAAACCATAAAATCCCAGATACAGAGGAACATGGCTAGGGTTCATAATTTTTCTAACTATACTACCCTACCTAGTTAACCATGCGTATGATATTTTTTAATATGAAAATTATTTTTAAAAGTTAAGAAACCCTTGTTTAAGGTTCTTGATGGACCTATTTTAAAATTTTATGATTTATTATTCTATGGTAGCTCCCAAGAGGTGATTTTGGTACCTCCAAACCCTTCTATAAGTAGATCAAATCTTGGAAAACAACATTCTATCTCTACATGGTAGGTTTCCTCTTCTCGTTTTCTTTCTCCCACTCTCCCCTCTTTCCTACCCAGGGTTTTGTAGATCTCTATGTTTTTGGAGGGTCTAATCCCCAATATTTCAGATCTTGAATCTAGGTTTTATTCTTGGATCGTCATTGATTACATTCTTCATTGGAGTTTTCTGATTAGGGATTTGTGTTTTTATATCTCATGATCTTGAGGTAGGTTCTTCTATTATGATGATCAATTTTGGTTAACCCTAAATTGCTTGATTTAAATTCATTTTTTTGATTTAAATTCAATTTATTGATATAAATGAAATTTATTTAGATTGGTTTATTAAAAAACCAATTCCATTGAATTGGGGTTTTGAAATTTGGATTTTGGCATGAATTGGGGAAACCCCCCCAATTCCATTGAATTGAGGTGTATTTGTGAAATTGATGGAGTTTTATGAAATTTAAATTGTTGAATTTAAATTGTAAAATTGATTTTATGGAATTTATTTCAAATTGGTGTTTGGAAAAAATGGCTTAAAATGATTTTTATAGAAACCCATTGGGTTTATCTCAAAAAAAGGCATGATTTGGTTAAAAACACCGTTTGGTCTTTAAATGGAAAATTTGGAAAATTTGAAATGGAGAATGGGATGAATTTTATTTTAAGTAGTCTTAAAATAAATTTCCCATCATTTATTTTTATTAGATAACATTCAATCCTAGGTAGTTATTGAGTTATTGGGATAACACTATTTTGATTCTTTAAAACTGAAACATAACCCAGTGCAACAGGTCACATCCTCAATGGGATAGCGACAAGTCCTCTTTTTCAGTATCAAAGGGGCATGTGTATACACATATTGCTATGATTTACCTTTTAGTATGTAATGTATCCCCATAGCCTGAAACTATCACACCTTTTAGCACATGACTATGTCACTCATTTGTTTGTATTTGAAATATATGCCTATGTTGTTGTAAACTGTTTTACATAAATTATGAATTCATATAAACTATTTTATATAAAAAAAATTTAAGCCATTTTTTAAAGTATTTCCATCATTTGAAACATAAATAATGATTTGTTTTAAATATGGTTTTTAAATTCCTTTCCAATTTATTTAAAATTGAAAGCATTATTTGGTTAATTAAATGTTGTCATCTTATTATGGAATCCTTAGTGAAACCCTATTGGTATTTTGGCTCACACCCTACCTGTGCCTTTGAGTGTTTGTAGATTATCTTCTTCTAGGTTTGAGTAAGGGTAAGGTTCCACTTGGAGTTGGTAGTAGCTATTTATCCTCGGGCTGAGTGAGTTGTGTTTATTGGGACTTGGGTTGTTTAACTTCCTGTTTTCTGTTACTTTTCTATAGTACTTTGGTTTTTCATACATGTTTGACTTCTAATATACTTCTCTATGTGGAGTTTTTCTTGTATGAATACTGAATTTTTTATCTTTCTTCCATTATGTTTGTGGAAAATTCACTCCCAATTTCATATTGTATGATTCCAGGTGCTTGTCACCAACTCATGGGGATCAGGAACGACCTTCAGGCTATGTCAGGACCGACTTGTTTGTCAAGTTACTAGGGGTACTCAGGCTGGTTAATGATATCCTAATTATGTTTTCTCTTTTTCAAAGTTTGATCTTAATTTATAATTTTATGGTTATCAACATGAAACCTATTGACATTATCTTTGGGATTGATTGGATGATGGATAATAAGACCCAAATTGAATGTTATCTTTAATGAGTCTTCTTTGCTACATCTAATGGGGTGTTCTGTGTCTTTCATGGAGAATGGGACCTGAGTTTGAGTAGAGATAGAACATCTTTTCTGGAGTTGGGTAGGGTAATATTGGTGTTTTATTTTGACTTGTAGTGAAAATATTTGAGTGACAATCTCCCTCCAATTTTAGTTGAGTTTCCTAACATGTTTCCTTATGATTTCTTTGGTTTTCCACAGATAATATAGGTAGAGTTCTCTATTTATTTAGTACCCAATACTTAGCCGATATCTATTACTTATTATCGTATGAAACCAGTAGATTTGAAAGAGTTAAAAAATAAATTGAATGATCATTTAAGAAAAGGATTCAAATGCTTGAGTGTGTCACCTTGTGAAACACCTTTTATCTTGGTGAAGAAATATGATGGAACACTTTGCCTCTATGTTAACTAACAAAAACTCAAATGAGTTATGGTAAAGAACAAGTATATATTACCATGGATCAATGATTTTTTTGATTAATTTAAAGGGTAAAGGTCGTTCTCAAATATTTATCTTCGATCTAGTTATCTCAAATTAAGAATAAAAGACTCTGACATTTAGAAGACCACCTTCAGATTTAGGTATTAACATTATGAGTATCTTTTCATGCCATTTGATCTAACAAATGATCATGCAGTTTTTATGGAATTAATGATTTTTTTCCCATTAATACCTAGACTCATTCATAGTAGTATTTATAGATAACATTTGAGTTTACTTTAAGACTGAGTAAGATCATGTGCTTCATTTGAGAGTAGTCTTAGAAATATTGAGAGATCACAAACTCTATGTGTAAATTTCAAAGTGTAATTTATGGATATGATATGTGATTTTCTTGGGACATACGGTCTCAGAACATGGAATTTCAGTTGATCATGAGAAGGTGAAAGCTGTTATGACATCATAGAAACCACATAACATTTTTGATATATAGATATTCTTGGGCTTAGAAGGGTTTTACCATAGGTTTTTCAAAGGTTTCTTGAAGTTGTATTCTCCACTGACCACCCTCATTAAAAGGGAGTGAAGTTTGTGTGGAATGAAAAATGTAAGAGTTATTTCAATGAGTTGAAATGTATTTTTACTTATGCACTAGTGTTGACTCTTCCAGAGGCTGGGTATAGCTATGTGGTATTCTGTGATGCATTAGGTTTGGGTTTGGTATGTGTTCTTATTCTAGGTGATCACATGATAACCTATGGATCTAGAAATCTTAAGCCTCATGAAAATATTTAACCAAACCATGATATCAAATTCAAATCTGTGATGCATGATCCTAAGAGTTGATGACATTACCTTTTCATAGAAAGATTTACTATTTATTTTGACCACAAAATCTTGATTTATATATCCTCTAAAAAATATTTAAAACCCCATTAAAGGTATTGGTTAGAGTACCTAAAATCGCTTGAATTTAAAATTACCTACACCCATGGTAAGGGAAATGTCATTGCTGATGCTTTGAGAAGGAAAATTCCAACCTAGTTCATGAAGGAATCATCATAAGAGTGGATCTTGATGGATCTTTTTACATAGTTGCATATGGGAGTTTGAGAGGAAGAAGATGAGGTTGTCTTGACAAGTGTTCAGTTGACATCTATTCTTCTTGAGATGTTTATTTATGAACAATAGATTTATTATATATTCTATAGAATTAGGGACTCTATTTATGATATTAAGACCATCAAAGAATGACTATTATCTTCTGAGGACATCCTATGTTTTTTGGAATTGGTTTATTGTACCTTTTCCTATAAGAAAGGCCGTAATGGGGGATTTCAATAATCCTTAGTGGACAGTGTACCCTAGAACTAAAAATACATTTTATGATATTCGGTAATGATTTTAGTTACTAGATATGAGATGAGACATCACTAACTTTGTTTCTCATTGTTATACTTATCAGCAGGTCAAAGCTAAGCACAAGAGACCTTTAAGTTTGATTTAGCCACTTCCAGTGGCGAATTGGTAGTGGAATGAGATCTCTATGGAATTTTTGGTTGGGTTGCCTCATAACCCTTGAAAGAAGAATATGATATGAGTTTTTATCGATTGAATGAAAAAATTAGATGACTTTATACCCATTCATGATACAACCATAGTTAAGGACTTGATACATATCTATGTGTAGGATATTGTCAGATTTCATGATATTCCATAATCTATAGTTTTTTATAGAGATTATTGGTTCACTTATCAATTTTGGAGAGGCCTCCATAAGTCACTTGGATCTCAAGTATGTTTGAGAATAAAATATCATCCACATACGGATGGCTAGATAGAACAAGCTATATAGATTTTTGAAGACATGTTATGCGCTTGGGTTCTCAATTTTGGTGGAGGTTGGGATTCCCATTTGGGACTATTTGAGTTTTCCCACAAAAAAAGTTACCAGTATTCTATCATAATGACTTCTTTTGATGCCTTGTATTGTCATCCCTGTAAATATCTATTGTTTTGATTGGAGATTGGTGAATGTTCTTTGGTTGGACTGAATTTGGTCCAAGAAATGATGATGAAGATTCAATTGATTTTTGGATAATATTGAAGGAACAAAGCTGGTACAAATATTATTATGACCATCATAGATGATATTTAGAGTTTTCAGTTTGCGACCTAGTGTTTTTGAAAGTTTCACCTCATTTGGGTCATCCATGACTTGGAAAATAGGGGAAGCTTACACCATGGTTTGTGGGACCTTTTTGAGGTTGTTGAGTAGGTGGAGAAAGTGGCTTACCATTTAGAAATTCTTTTTTAGTTGATGTAGATAAATAATGCGTTCCTTGTATCACATCTTTATAAGTATCTTTCTAACCCATATCATGTCTTGAGATATGAGGATCTTGATGTTGAGCCTGATTTATCTGTGACCGAGCATCCATTCAGGATTGTTTAATTTGAGATAAAGGTACTTCATGGGAGGATGATACCTTTGGTTCATGTACCATGAAAGTATGGTTCTGATTCTCATGAGATGTGATAATGTGATACATTTATGAGAGATCAATAACCTCATCTATTTGACATGGAATATTCTTGATAGTATTTCTTGGGGAAAAATTATTTATGGTGGGGAGGTTATAACATCCTGTTACCTTCTTTCAGGTATCCATTGACCCTTTTTTTGATCTTTTTTAAGTCTAGTCTTGTTTTGGGGTCATTCTAGAATAATTTGGAAAATTTTGGAAGCCCAAGTGGCTGTACACGATTGGCACATAGTTTGGGAAAACCATGTGGTTTGGATTAGAAAATCATGAACCTTATTGCGAGCCATTAGAAGGGGGTGAATGGTTTGTCTAAACTATGTGTCCAACCCCTCAAAACCATTAAACCTTGGATAGTGAGGGTTTTCATGGTTGTCACATAGTTTGAAAAAATGTGCACCCTCCTAAGAGAAACTATAGGCCCTACAAGAAAGGGCACACTATTAGTATAAATGTGCATCCCTACCTAGAAAACTATATAAATGGGTTTTAATTCCCCTAAATTTTTTATTAAAACACTCAAACCCTTTGGTTTAACCCATAATCACCCTATTTCAACCCTGACATGAATCCTTGGTCTTTTAAGGGTCCCTAGAGGTGATTTTGGCTCCTAAAACCCCTTTTCTTGGTGGATCAAAGCGTCATTGATCTCATTCAATCTCCTTTGGGTAAGTGGATCTCCTATTGTATGGTTTATTCTGATCTCTCTTCCTCTTCTCCTTATATTTTAATATATCATCATGTTATTGATGGACCTAAACTCAGTTTTGTTGGATCTTGATTCTATATTTCATTTCTTGATCTCTTTCACCTCATTCTTCATTTGTGATCCCATTGTAGGTGTTGTATTTGATCGTGTAATTAAAGTCAGGTTGTTATATATTTATTTTCCCTATAATTGAAACCTAAATTTTCTTGATTGAATTTAAATGAGTTTTTAATTTATTTAAAAACCTTTATTTGAAAGTATTTGGTGTGTGATTTGAAATGGCATGGAAATTATAGAATGAAAACCTTAATTTTAATAAAATTGAAATGTGGGGAGGATTTTAGAAAAATGATGGATTGATTTTGAAATTAATTTGATAAATTTATTTGATGTTTAATTTTGAAAAAAATGACTTAAAGTGAATGATGATTTGAAATGACATGAATTAATGAAAACCCCTATTTTTATTTTTAAATGAGAAAGAAATGTTGAAAAAAAACTAGCAAATGGTAATTTGAATTGATTTGAAATGTTTTATTTTCCCACGTTTGATTGATTAATATTTTAAATCACATGTTATCCTAGGTAGTTAGTGTTAACTGGGACAATCATGCTAGGACCTTGAATCCCTAGTAATGGATTGACGATGATAACTATTACTAATCAATTGCAGCATGAATGCCTGAGAGGGTTCCCATTTGGGGGTATAAATGGCCCATGAGGGTTCCCCAATTGGGGTGTAGATTGATTTGTGAGTGAAAGCCTATCTTGATCTGAGATCACTATTAATATGTGTGAGGATCCCATTACCTAAACTAACACACCATAGAGATTTTGTACACGGTGCTATGATTTGTTGACTCGATTATACATGCCAATTATTATTGAAAAATTTAGTTCATGCCAAATGTTTTATATAATTATTTTATATAAAATGTTTCTTTAAGTCATTTTTTAATATATCTTCCATATATTTTCTTATGAAATAATGTTTTGGTTTAAACTATGCTAATTATATATCATGTCTTTTTTAATTAAAATGAAGAAAAATTTGTTTAATTATTATGAAATTGATTATGGAATACTTGGTGAGACCCTACTAGTCTTTATAGTTCACACCATACCTTTGGATTCAGGAATTTGTAGACTTACTTATGCCAAGTCTAAGAAAAGGGAAAACACCACTTAGAAGTGGTGGATGTTCTTGATCCTTGGGATCGTGGAGTATTGATGGTGATTGGTGGAGCTATTTTTCACTTGTTACATAAGAGATTTTGATAATTTTGTCTATTTGATATTTTTGTTTACTTGGTATATTTATATTTATGTCTAGGTACTATTTTACAAATTTGTTTCTGGCACATTTATCCCATTGTAGTGTTGATAATAGTGACTTATATATTTTATCTTTCATTGTTTTTTCTCAAAATCATTCCCTCTTTGATCTTGTATGATACTCGGTGCTAGATGCCAACCCGTGAGGATTGGGAATGACCTTGAACTATGTCAGATCTAGATCAGGTGTCAAAGTTCTAGGGTATTTAGACTGGTTTTTGAAAATTATATACATCCATGAGATGTGGTGATGGAAATCGAATAACATCGGTTCACAATGCGATGGTCTGTCATACACATGAATGATGATTTTGTATCCCATTTGATAGAAGTGAAGATGGTTATAAGTAATTACCTTAAAATAAAAACATCTCAGTATATGTAAGATACTAATTTTATTATATAATCATGTTTGAATAAGAATTTAATTATGTGGAGGAATAAATAAAATAAAAATTCTTGTTGAAGAACATTACTTGTTTTTTGGGTAACCTCCTTAGGTTTGCACCAAAAGCATTCCTAGGATGGATTTTTGACCAAAATAATGCTTATAGGATGAGATTATGGAATTAAAGAAGATATTTGGATAGGTATGGGATGAACCAAATGGTTTTGGAATTTTTAAAATAATAGGAGAAGGGGTGACCTTTTATAAGTGAGGCGAGTGAAACACTTGTATTTTTTGGAATGAAAAAGGTGTACCCATGTTTTTCACATGCTAAAAAGCTCCAAAATGGACCATTATTGACAATTAGACACGATAAGGTAAAAATATAGTAATAAAATGATTTTTAACATGTTTTAGGTCATTTTAACTCATCTCTTTTTAGTTTAACCTCTCTGTAAACCCATTTTTACCTTAACTGTGGTAAATAATTTTTACTATTTTTACTATTCATTATGGTAAAAAATTAATTTGACCTTATTATATAATATAAATTATTCTAATTATAAATATGAATTCCATTTTAAAAAATTCTATTCACATAAGTGGAAAATTATAATTTAAAATTAAACCCGTAGATGCGATGAGAAAGTAGTTTTCCAAAGAGAAAATATTCAAAAGTTTAAAAAGTTGTTATATAAAAATTCAATATGAAAAAGTTTTAGATGATATAAATTGGATTAATTGATACAAATTTAAACTAATTTTAATTTTAAAAGCATTTAAAATAAAAATTAACCTTATAAATTCTATAAACAAAAAGGTAATTTTTAATAAAATTTTGTATTTTTCACTATTCATTGAAAAATTAATCTTTTCAGAAAAATCCGAAAAAATCACCCTAAGATAATTTTGATATGTTTTTTTCAAAAATTAATTTTATTTTATCAAATAAATTTTCTAAAAGTATAAAAAATTAATTTTATTATTGTTTACAAAAATAAATAAAAAACATTTATTTGAGAATATAGTATTTTCGAAACACATAAAGACTATCAAAAATTGAATATTTTTTTTATAAATATGTTTTATTTATATAAAACCATTACATTAATATTTTAAATGTTGTTATTACTATTCATTATTCCAAGTTTAATAGATTGTTAATAATAATCTTGTTTAAATAATAATATTAACAATTTGTTGCATTTTGTTAAAACTCGGTATTGTGTGCAACACAATCTATCGAAAAAAATTAATTTATTCAAAAAATAATAATTAATAAAAACTTGGGGTTTTAAATTATACCCCCCTTAAAATTAATTTCTCCCTTAAAATTGTTTCACTCGGATACAAGAAGATGATGATACTTCTTCCTCATCACATCCTAAAGTTATCACATAACTTCCTCAAATTAGTGGTTTTGACACAAAACTTTGACCAGGTGAGTGGTATTATTTCATAGAAATTTATTTATAAAATTTATAGTCTCTGTTGATTGTTCCTTATAAGAATGATCTTTATCTATCAGTATAAAATATGAGTTTATTACTTATGAAGGGTCAGATATGCACTTCTTCAGGAGAGATACATGGAACACATTATTAACTTGATAGAGATTTGGAAGTAGTTCCAAATGATAAGATATTTTCTCAATAAGATCAAGAATTTTAAAGGGAATGATATACCTAGGGATTATTTTTCCCTTATTTCCAAATCTCATTACCTTCTCCCATGGATAAATTCTTAGAAACACCTTGTCACTAACCTCAAATTCCAAATCACACCGATAATTGTCGACACAACTTTTCTAGCATCTTTGTTCCACACTTAAGTGATATTGAATGGATCTAAACTTATCTACCATTTATTAATCCATATTAGGTCCTAATATCTTTATTTCTCAAAATTCATCCCAGTACATTGGAGTTTTACACTTATTTCCATAGAGGGCTTCATAAGGTTTCATCTGAATTCTTGAGTGAAAGCTATTATTGTATGAAAACTCAACTAGAGGAAGGTGTTGATCCCAAGAACCTTTAAAATATAGAGAATAAGGTCTCAAAATATCATATAGGGTTTGAATTTTTCTCTTGTAATGAACATTTTTCTGAGGATGATACACAATGCTAAAACTCAACTCCATATCAAGAGCTTGCTGAAGACTTCACTAGAACTTCAAGGTAAACATTGGATCCTGATCAGAAACAATTGAATGCTGTAACGCCCCAACCCCAGTTACCCAGAGTCGGTGCATTATTGCGTAACATTGGCATGATCACAAAAGATCAAGTCTCGAAAGACCGTTTAGTTTAGTAGCCTTGGAAACACTAGATACATTCATAAATGTTACATTACATCATAAAGTAAAACAAAACTACAACAACATCTTGTATTTATATCCCCTCATACTATCCCTGCAGGTCATTCATAATATACTTCTTCACATCCTGGAAAAATTAAAACATTGGAAGGGGTGAGCTCAGATGCTCAGTAAGGATAACAATATAGCGGAAGCTTTCATAAATAAACATAAACATTTAGGCAATGTATGACTAAAACAAAAGCCTTTTAAACTTGAACTTCAACATAATATGGCAAAAGTAAAATGAGATAATGCCATTTACTTATTCACATGGATATTCTACTGGTCGAATAATCACATGCAATATCAATAACCACTTTCATAATGATGGAATGCATAATGCCAGACTATCATAACCACGTAGCCAAGGCCTCGTGCCAAGACTACAAATAAGATTTTGTCAAGGCCTCGTGCCAAGACACTAGTTTGTCTCATGAGACCTGCCGATGCATCGAGGAGCTATAGCGGGCTCCACCCGTCACTTATTAAGTCCAATGCATTCCTCATATGAACAGGTTTAAATATATAATAAACCATAACATATTCGTATCACATAAAACATGCATAAAGGAAACATAACATTTCCACATTTCAATCAAAAGATATCAATACTACACATTGATATAATAAAAACACTTTCAAAACCATTTTCAATACCAAAATAAAAGAAAAGTAAAACATGGTATTTATTTTTTTTAAATAAAGTTATGGCTTATTGAGGAAGACGAAAACTCAAATAATGGTCACGGTGGTGGGGAAGTCATTGTCGCCGCATATGTACGACAAGAAAAACATTCCTTTTTGTAATTTAGTAAAATGCTTCGTATAAAAATATTCCTTTTGAATAAACATAAAATTCAAAGGGGTTTATACACCGAATAAAAGAATGTTGCGTATAAAACAAAATATGCCTCAATGAAAGAAGATTGAGACGAAGTCCCTTACAAAGATCATTAAATAAAATAGATCTATTATGTGTATTCACTATAAGTTCACATAAAGAAAGTAAAAATACAAGATAGAACATAATAATATCATGACATAATTTTAAAGTAGATGATTAACCCAAAGAATGGAAATTGGGTTAGGAAGTTCCCTTACCTCGCGTCCGACTTGACTCGATCATTCTTTAACCTCCTGAATAATAAACTAGAGTTAATTTATTTTTTGCTTAATAACCTTTTACAAGTTCATTATTCCTTTTATATCACTTATTACCATGTTATGAACATTATGTAATTATTTAAGTTAATAACGGTCATTTTGTCGATCTTTGGTACTTGAGTAAAAAATAAATTTCTTATAATTACAAGTTGTTTATGTGGTAGAATATCCATTATCTCCAGAATTATATTCATTATGTAGATATCATATATATCATATATATCCAGTATATACATTCAGTTATAATATTAAATAACATTTAGAGGTAAGAAATGAAATGCACCGTTCATGGAGACGGTAAACCGTACGTACGCATGAACGCTACTTTCATTTCTATTTCATATTTAATGGAATGAAATTATAATTATATAAAGGTATAATATAATTCCAGTATAATATAATGTATAATACCATTTACTCCATCCTTTATACATCCCACATATGGCATTAACGATTCAAATCACTTTGAGGGGGCGGTAGTCCGCACTTCCTAAAATGAAATTATCACGTTTACCCACAATGGAAATCATAAAGGTATGACATAAATGAAAAATACAGAATCATAAGGAAAATAAAAACATAATATATATCATATATAAAAATAGTGTCATCATAATGGCCACCATGAGAGGTGTTAAAAGAAGATTGAACAATCATCGTTTCGTGAGGCAGAAATTCGCCAACCACAGAAACAATATGTTCTTTAACCATTAGACGAAGGTGTGTGTAAGTGTAAATCAAATCCTTCTCATAAAAACATCATAGTATATTTAAGATACTGGTTTTGTTACAAAAGAAAGTAATAAAAAGATTTTAAGGGTTTGGAGAAGCAAAATAAAACAAAATAACATAAGAGAAGACATTACCTTAAAATCGGGTAACTCTTTTTGATTTGAGACAAAGGCTTCCTTGGGAAGAATTATGCCCAAAGTGAGTATTATAGGAGTAATAGAGGGAAGTTGAGAGAGTATTTGGGTAGAGGTTGTCCGAGCCAAATGGATTGGAAGGTGTGAATAAGGTGGTAGTGCTGGGGACCTTTTATAAGAGGAGAGGAGGGGCACTCTTGGAATGTCATGAAATGTTACTTTATTAAGAAATGATTTTCGGATTCTAAAGGTCCCACAATGATATATTTCGAGTCTAAGGTGATAAGGGTTCGAAAGATACTCATACAATATGTTTTTGACAAGTGTAAGCCTTGGATTTTACATTATCTTTTCATTTTATTTAAATTGTTAATTAATGAGGTAATCACTGCATCATCATGGTGTCATAAATAATTTAATTTATTTAATGTCTAAAAATTATAAAAAAAATATCATGATGTAGGAAATATTTTTACCTTTCTAATTAATATTTATAGTAAAACATATGACTTGTATAACCCCATTTAAAAATATTTTTAGTAAAACAACTCATGTTTGTGACATTTTTATTTTAACATTAAATAAAAAGTTTTTAATGTCATTTTCCTACCAAAGTGGCTCCATGGGGTCCCCAAGTTGACCCATGTATTGTCTTGGTCGGCCATGACTCATCCAATAGAGTTAGTACAAGTGTAAAGGTATTTTCATATTTTTATAATATCATTTGTACCTTAAATTTCACTAATTACCTTTAATCACGATTAATTAAACTTAAAAGTTACTATTCACCAAAAAATTATTTTAATCCCATTGAACCAAATTTTACTTCCTAATGAAAACCATGTATGTCAGATTTTTGAAAATCAAATCACAGAAGTGGTAATGTTTCATTTAAACGAAAAATCAGTTTTTTAACTACCACTTAGTGGTTTCACTATTCATCAAAAATTGAAGTTTTTCAGAACAATGCCAAAATTTCACCCTAAGCTATAATTGATATTCCAAATTAAAAAATTATGTATATTTTAAAAAATTCCAAACATATAAGTTTCATTAATTAATTTTATAACTAATTCCCGCTGTCACAACAAATAGCGTGTTTTTAAGAAACAATATATATCAAAAGATTGACAATTGTTTATGTCCAATTTCAAAGTGAAATTAATTCTAATGACCACCATTGGATAAAATTGTAAAAATATATTCTAATTATACTTTAAAACCACTCAATAGTATAATCTATCACTATAAATTATTTTGATTAAAAAATTTGTTTTTAAGTATTTTTCACTATTCATAAAAAATTGGAAGTTCTCAGAAATATACCAAAAATTCAACATAGGATAATTTCGATATTCCGAATCCAAAAATGAAGTCCATTTTTAAATATAAAATATATATAATTTCAAAAAGTGGGTATTACTATTCATAATAGCTATTTTGATTGGTCGCGCTGTGTTAGAATCTCGAACTTGCGTACAATGAAAGCTATTGCATTATTGAAAGAGAAGCGTATCGTGGAAGCTCGGGGTGTTAAATTCTCCCCTACTTCAATAAATCACGTCCTCGCAATTTGAAATTTTCTTTGAAAATAAAAGGTTGAAAATAGAAAATACCTTTGTGGAAAACCCACATCGGAAATAAGGTTAATAAAATTTAGCCTTAATAAGAGGGAAATGGAAATGAAAAAGTCACCACCAAATTATGATCTCGATAAGGAGAACATTGGTGGCAATTAGAGACATATAATTGGAGGAAAAACATAAATATTTGTAGGGAGTGATTGAGGTCATCAATCACAAACAAGTGTAAAATTGAGGGCCTCAAAGCCTTCAATCTATGTTGATTTAAAATATTATCAGTTCAACAAGACATAAGGTATTAGGATAACAAATTTTTTTGTTTTAATATCCCTTTACTAAAGTTTAAGAATTAATTTCTTCATAGAATAAGAGATAGGTATATATATATATATATATATATATATATATATGCTTGACAAGTAGAGCTTCAACCTTAAACTAATTTCTACCACAAACTCATCTTTCACTCAAAAAGATAATGGAACTCAAAAATATTATATTTATCCTAATCGTACAAGGTTCAAAGTATTAACACATACCATTTATATTAGGAAAACTATTTTGTAATAACCAGGGACTTCCTGTAGGCTAGTGGTAGGCAATAAAGGCCTGTTGCACTATGGTTGTGGGTTCGATTCCTACAGCTTTGTCCGACGCTATGGGTTATCCCCCAACCTACAGGTTGTCCTTTTCCTAAAACTATAGTATTATAATATTCCAAAAATAATCTTCATAAATGTTTTAACCTTAAACAATACTATCCAAAGTTTAACTTAATCCATTCAAACCTTTATAGTTATCCAAAATACCTCCGTCCAGACTTTCTCTAAAAGGTCCTTAAATTCCGAAATCAATTGTAACATCAGATTCCCCAAACAATGTAAAGTTTCCCTTATTGTCACATACTAAAAATATGATTACCTTTATCATATTAAAACCTTAATGAAAACAACAAGTACTGCAGTATAATCCTTATATATATCACATTATTCTTATAACCATAATATAATCCTTCAGTCCAAAAGCACCAATACATTAATTATTCCACTTCATCTGTAGTAACAACATAAGCTTGGCCTTGATCCCTTGGCCTTTTCTGAGGTAAGTTTTCCTGAAGCTTAGGACATTAATTTTCATAATGCCCCATTTCCCTACAATTGTAGCATTCAACATTGATAGCATCTTTCTTTCCCTTGCAATCACGAGCCTGGTGACCTTTTTCTCCACATTTATAACAAACTCCCATTCCTTTTAGGCAAGTACCAGGGTGATTCTTCCCACAATTATCGCATAATGGAAAATCCTTCTTTCCCTTTTTCCCTTTATCTATCTCTTGTTCCACCATTCTATTCTTCTCTTGCTTTACTTTATTGTCATAATATTTAGAGAATTCCTTTTCTGTCTTGATAGCACATGAGACAATATCTTCATACGACGAGAAAGATTGTGATACTAATGTTAGACGGAGAAATGGTTTTAACCCATCAAAGAAACGATCAATCTTACTTCTTGGGTTACCTATATAATCTGCTGCATGCCTTGCTAACCTTGTAAAGTTAGCCTCATACTTTGCGACATTCTCATCCTCCTTTTGTCTCAGAATCAGAAATTTCTTTTCCATATCTGCTCAATGGTCACGAGGGAAGTATTTTTCTAAGAAAAGATCTTTGAACTCCATCCATTCCATATTTGATACTTAACCATCTTCCTTTGTGTTTTGAATCAGCGACCACCATTGATCGGAATCTCCAGTGAGGCGGTAAACTTCCATGATGACCTTCTCCCTTTCGCTACTCCCCAAGGCGTGGAATATTTTCTCTAAGGATTTTATCCATTTCTCAGATACTAAGGGATTTGTACCCCCATTAAATGTTGGTGGTTGTTGCCTCATGAAGTGGTCTAAAATTGATCCCCCACATTGAGGATCAGGGTGCTCCATACGAGTAAGGTTATTATTCATAACCTGAGTGAGTTGTCCCAGTATGGTAATAAGTTGATCAGCACCAGTTGTATCTCCTGCTCCACAATAATTATCTTGAGCAGGAGGAAAATACCTACACTGAGTGCGTGCATTGATACAGTTTCCATTCCCCCCACTAGGATCCATTTCTAAACAGTGACATAAACTATATTAGTTTATGAATTAAAATACATAATTAAATACTTGTAAAACACTTAAAATAAATTGAACTATTTATGGATATAATCCATAATCATAAAAATGTTTTCTTTGAGGAAGTATGTACTCATAATCCCTTCATAATGGTTTTTAAAGAAAATGGTAATTATCCTAAGCATATTCCCCGGGAGTGTCGTAACCAAGAGTGCAACAAGGCCCGTTGTCGTGCACCCATTACCGTTCGAGTCTAGCTCAAAGCAGTGTTTTCAGGTTTTACCCCTAGGTACATCTGTGCCAGAGCCGCCTCTACCTGCTCGTATCCAGACAGGGATGTATTGCTCGGAAAACTCACAAAATCTCTATAATACCAAAATTCTAGGAAGTTCTTCTATACCAATCCTCAAAGTCTATCTTATGGCTATGTGCACTAATAAGAGTTTATCTAAATCTAGCTTCCAAGGTTAGTACTAAACTGCCTCTGATACCAACTATAACGCCCCGACCCCAGTTACCCAGAGTCAGTGCATTATTGCATAACATTGGCATGATCACAAAAGATCAAGTCTCGAAAGACCGTTTATTTTAGTAGCCTTGGAAACACTAGATACATTCATAAATGTTACATTACATCATAAAGTAAAACAAAACTACAACAACATCTTGTATTTATATCCCCTCATACTATCCCTGCAGGTCATTCATAATATACTTCTTCACATCCTGGAAAAATTAAAACATTGGAAGGGGTGAGCTCAGATGCTCATTAAGGATAACAATATAGCGGAAGCTTTCATAAATAAACATAAACATTTAAGGCAATGTATGACTAAAACAAAAGCCTTTTAAACATGAAATTCAACATAATATGGCAAAAGTAAAACAAGATAATGCCATTTACTTATTCACATGGATATTCTACTGGTCGAATAATCACATGCAATATCAATAACCACTTTCATAATGATGGAATACATAATGCCAGACTATCATAACCACGTAGCCAAGGCCTCATGCCAAGACTACAAATAAGATTTTTTCAAGGCCTCGTTCCAAGACACTAGTTTGTCTCATGAGACCTTCCGATGCATCGAGGAGCTATAGCGGGCTCCACCTGTCACTTATTAAGTCCAATTCATTCCTCATATGAACAGGTTTAAACATATAATAAACCATAACATATTCGTATCACATAAAACATGCATAAAGGAAATATAACATTTCCACATTTCAATCACAAGATATCAATACTACACATTGATATAATAAAAACACTTTCAAAACCATTTTCAATACCAAAATAAAAGAAAAGTAAAACATGGTATTTACTTTTCTTTTAAATAAAGTTATGGCTTATTGAGGAAGCCGAAAACTCAAATAATGGTCATGACGGCGGGGAAGTCGTTGTCGCCACATACGTATGACAAGAAAAGCATTCCTTTTTGTCGTTTAGTAAAACGCTTCGTATAAAAAGATTCATTTTGAATAAACATAAAAGTCAAATGAGTTTATACATCGTATAAAAGAATGTTGTGTATAAAACAAAATATGTCTCAATGAAAGAAGATTGAGACGAAGTCCCTTACAAAGATCATTAAATAAAATAGATATATTATGTGTATTCACTATAAGTACACATAAAGAAATTAAAAATACAAGATAGAACATAATAATATCATGACATAATTTTAAAGTAGGTGATTAACCCAAAAAATGGAAATTGGGTTAGGAAGTTCCCTTACCTCGTGTCCGACTTGACTCGATCGTTCTTTAACCTACTGAATAATAAACTAGAGTTAATTTCTTTTTTTCTTAAGAACATTTTACATGTTCATTATTCCTTTTATATCACTTATTACCATGTTATGAACATTATGTAATTATTTAATTTAATAACGGTCATTTTGTCGATCTTTGGTACTTGAGTAAAAAATAACCTTCTTATAATTACAAGTTGTTTATGTGGTAGAATATCCATTATATCCAGAATTATATTAATGATGTAGATATCATATATATCATATATATCTAGTATATACATTCATTTATAATATTACATAACATTTAGAGGTAAGAAATGAAATGCACCGTTCATGGAGACGGTAAGCCGTACGTACGCATGAACGCTAATTTCATTTCTATTTCATATTTAATGGAATGAAATTATAATTATATAAAGGTATAATATAATTCCAGTATAATATAATGTATAACACCATTTACTCCATCCTTTATACATCCCACATATGGCATTAACGATTCAAATCACTTTGAGGGGGCGGTAGTCCGTACTTCCTAAAATGAAATTATCGCGTTTACCCACAATGGAAATCATAAAGGTATGCCATAAATGAAAAATACAGAATAATAAGGAAAAGAAAAAAATAATATATATCATATATAAAAATATTGTCATCATAATGGCCACCATGAGAGGTGTTAAAAGAAGATTGAACAATCATCGTTTCGTGAGGCAGAAATTCACCAACCACAGAAACAGTATGTTCTTTAACCATTAGACGAAGGTGTGTGTAAGTGTAAATCAAATCCTTCTCATAAAAACATCCTAGTATATTTAATATACTGGTTTTGTTACAAAATAAAGGAATAAAAAGAGTTTAAGTGGTTGGAGAAGCAAAATAAAACAAAATAACATAAGAGAAGACATTACCTTAAAATCGGGTAACTCTTTTTGATTTGAGCCAAAGGATTCCTTGGGAAGAATTATGACCAAAGTGAGGCTTCTAGGAGTAAGATAGGGAATTTGAGAGAGTATTTGGGCAGATTTTGGCCAAGCCAAATGGCTTGGAAGGTGTGAATAAGGTGGTAGTGGTGGGGGCCTTTTATAAGAGGAGAGGAGGGGCACTCTTGGAATGTCATGAAATGTTACTTTATTAAGAAATGATTTTCAGATTATAAAGGTCCCACAATGATATATTTCGAGGATAAGGTGATAAGGGTTCGCAATATACTCATATAATAGGTTTTTGACAAGTGTAAGCCTTAGATTTTACATTATCTTTTCATTTTATTTAAATCGTTAATTAATGAGGTAATCGCTGCATCATCATGGTGTCATAAATAATTTAATTTATTTAATGTCTAAAAATTATAAAAAAAATATCATGATGTAGGAAATATTTTTACCTTTCTAATTAATATTTATAGTCAAAAATATGACTTGTATAACCCCATTTAAATTTTTTTTTAGTAAAACAACTCATGTTTGTGACATTTTTATTTTAACATTAAATAAAAAGTTTTTAATGTCATTTTCCTACCAAAGTGGATCCATGGGGTCCCCAAGTTGACCCATGTATTGTCTTGGTTTTCCATGACTCATCCAATAGAGGTAGGACAAGTGTAAAGGTATTTTCATATTTTTATAATATCATTTTTACCTTAAATTTCACTAATTACCTTCAATCGTGATTAATTAAACTTAAAAGTTACTATTCACCAAAAAATTATTTTAATCCCATTAAACAAAATTTTACTTCCTAATGACAACCATGTATGTCGGATTTTTGAAAATCAAATAACAAAAGTGGTAATGTTTCATTTAAACGAAAAATCAGTTTTTTAACTACCACTTAGTGGTTTCACTATTCATCAAAAATTGATGTTTTTCAGAACAATGCCAAAATTTTACCCTAAGCTATAATTGATATTCCGAATTCAAAAATGATGTATATTTTAAAAAATTCCAAACATATAAGTTGCATTAATTAATTTTATAACTAATTCCCACTATCACAACAAATAGTGTGTTTTTAAGAGACAATATATATCAAAAGATTGACAATTGTTTATGTCCAATTTCAAAGTGAAATTAATTCTAATGACCACCATTGGATAAAATTGTAAAAATATATTCTAATTATACTTTAAAACCACTCAATAGTATAATTTATCACTATAAATTAGTTTGATTAAAAAAGTTGTTTTTAAGTATTTTTCACTATTCATAAAAAATTGGAAGTTCTCAGAAAAATACAAAAAATTCAACATAGGCTAATTTTGGTATTACGAATCCAAAAATGAAGTCCATTTTTAAATATAAAATATATATAATTACAAAAAGTGGGTATTACTATTCATAATGGCTATTTTGATTGGTCGCGGTGTGTTAGAATCTCGAACTTGCGTACAATGCAAGCTATTGCATTATTGAAAGAGAAGCGTATCGTGGAAGCTCGGGGTGTTACAAATGTGGTACTCTATATAACCTTACCACTTTCTTAATGTGTTTTTTAATAAGTTGATCTATATATAATTCTTCTCTAATTATAATTAAGTTTTCTATTTTTTTAAGGTGAATGACTATAACCCATATAACATTTTCCCATTAAATGTTTTAGGGAGTCTGGAAAAAAAATCCGTGGTGATGTTTTCTCATTTCCATTATGGTTTGGGTAATGTATGTAACATATTCTTAGACTTTTGTCTCTCAGACTTAACTTTATGACATACTAAGAAATGAGATAAAAAATATACAATATATCTCTTCATTCCATCCCACCATAAATAATATTTCAAATCTCTTTACATCTTTATACTTAAAAGATGAATAGAGAATTAAGAACTATGATCTTACTCTAACAACTCTTTCTTAAAATCTGGTATGGATGAAATACATACATGGTTCTTGAACCTTATCATCCCGTCATGATCAAGGTTATACTTAGGAATATTTCTAACCTTATTTTTTATCTCTACAAATTCTCTATATGTCTCTTTAATCTTCACTTAGATAGATATTTGAATATTCAATTGAGAAAGATAAGATTTATCCCCTTTATTATGGATTTATAGATCCATACTTTTCAAATCTAGAAATATTTTATTGTTTATGATCCATATAATGGAAAATCTAGCATGATCCTTTTGACTCAAACCATCAGACACCTTGTTCTCTTTCCTAGAGTGGTAATGTATTGATTAATCATAATCATTTATCAGCTCTAACCATCTTCTCTGGTACACATTCAAATCCTTCTATGTTATTATTTACTTTAAGATTTTTTTCTCAGTATATATATCACACTTTTCTTCATAAATATAATTCCTCCATATCTTTAATTCAAAAATTACCACAGCTGACTCCAAATCACGAGTTAGTATTTTTTTTCATGAACCTTAAATTGTTGCAAGGAATAAGCTATAACAATTTCATTATTCATAAGAACACATCCAAATCTCTTATTGGATTCATCACTATAGATTAGAAACCTTTATACACTGTAGGGTAATTTAATCATAGGTGTGATGACTAATATTCTCTTTAGTTTCTTCAAATTTTCTCTCTATTCATCTGTCTAGAGGAACTTGGCTCCCTTCCGAGTTAACTTGATGAGTGGATTATATATTCATGATAAATTATCCACAAACCATCATAATATCTAGATAAACCAAGAAAAATATGGATAATATTCACCTTGGTTAGTCTGGTCCAATATTCAATAGCTTCCAATTTTGATGGATCTACCAATGTACCCTCTCTTGAGATTATATGACCAAAAAATAAAACATTTTTCAAACAAAATTCGTATTTTGTAAAATTTACATATAGTTTTTCCTTTATTAGGGTATTTAGTAAAATTCTCAAGTGATCTTCATGATCTTCCTTTATCTTTGAATAGATAAGAATATCATCTATAAAGACTACCAAAAACTGATCAAGGTAATCTCTAAAGACTCTATTCATTAAATCCATGAAGATAATGAGGGAATTAGTAAAACCAAATGGCATAAATATATATTCATAGGGTCTATACCTTGTACGGAATGCTGTCTTGGGTATATCCTTATTATTAACCCTAAATTGATGATATCTAGAATAAAGTTCAATCTTGAAAACATATTGAGCTCTACACATTTGATCAAATAGGTCATCAATATGGGGTTAATAATACTTGTTCTTGATCATGATCTTGTTCAGATCACAATAATCAATATAGAGTTGTATTGGTACATTATTGTTTTTAATAAAAAGAACAAGTGCACCCCAAGGTGATATAATTTTCCAAATTAATCCCTTGTTAAGGTTCTCCTAGAGTTTATTTTTCAATTCCCACAACTCAATTGATACCATTATGTAGGAAATCTTTGAAATTGGTGTGGAACCACATTTGAGTTCTATTGAAAACTCAACTTCTCTATTTAGTGGAAGAATAGAAAATTATTCTGTAAATACATAAAAAAATTACCACACAATAGGAACATCACTAATGTAGAGTTTAGCCCCAACTATCTGAGATAAAAACCTTTTATGAATGGGAATCAAAACCCATATAGTGGATGTGATCTTTATTAGAAGTTCATACTTATCGTCACATTAATGGATGATCATAGGTTGGTTTGGAATATCAAACTTGACTTACCTTTAATAATTGATGAGGGATTTATATAGAGAAATCAAATACATACTTAAGATAATATAAAATTCAACCAGAGGAATAATGAAAAGATTTGAAGGAATTACATTCTCATAAACATCAATTGGAGAGGATCATATATTTGAGATATGATCATCATACCATTAGGGGGTTTCACTGATAATTATACATCTAATAATTTGGGTGTAATTTTGATACCCTTATAAAATTCTTCAGATATTAAAGAATGGGTAGATCTAGAGTCAAATAAGACATTAGTAGTTCTATAGTGGATGATAAGTGTAACTTTCATCGTGTTATTATCAAACCCCTCGTCAGAAACAATGATCGCATGATATTTCCCATTTTACCTTAGATTAAGAGGTTACTAACATCGATCATCACCATTAACCTTCATATTTGGGAACTAGTTAACATAGTTCCCATACTACTTGCAATTAAAATACTAGAGTGTGGGTGGTTCATTCTGTGAAGCTTTCTCTCTATTCACATAGTTAGCTAACTTCTTCCCATCACTTCAGGAATCAATTTATCTATGACCTTCCTTCCCACACTTAAAAAAATTACTAGTACCTTGAAGATAATTTTCTACATGTTTTTTACACACTTCAAGCATAAACGAAATCTCATCTTCTTATATCCATGGTTTTTATAGTTTTCTTTGAACTCCATCTTTATTTTATTATGAAAACCATGAGATTAATGGGTAACTCTAATATCAATTTCCACCTCAATATCACATCAGATAATTTATTGATTGATAATAAAGTCCCTTATGAAAATATAACTTTATAGACTTGGTTTTAAGTTGCTGATGAATTGATCAAACTTACTTTTAGGTTAGATGATAATTCCATAAGTGTACCTAACAAGTCTTGTAAAATTTTCCTCATAGGAAGACACATATTCATTATCCTTCTGATTTAGTTCAAGGATTTCCTTCTAAATTTTTGTATGAAGGATACGAGGGAAGTACTTATTGAAAAATAATCTATTAAACTCATCCCACTCCATGGATTCAATTTCATCATATTCCATTATATTCTTGATGATATTCCACCATTGATCCGCTTAACATTCTAAATGATAGAGAGTAAAAATGATTTTTTCATGTTATGAACACTGCAGAATAAAAAATATATTTTTGTTGGTACTAATATATTATTTAGAAACTAGTGGATTAGAGGAACCACTGAAAGAATGTGGACATTTACTCATAAAGGATTCAATAGAACATTGTTCCCTCCTTTGATCATTTGTAAGTTCAGTATGCTTCAAAGCTTGAGAATGTTGTGTGATCATAACAATGATATTTTTCATTCCAGATTCCATAACATTTGGCTGATAAAGAGGATAATAATAGCATTTTCCATCCCACTCAGCATTAACATGACACCTTCAGGTTCTAGCCATGAACTAAAACCAAAAATCATAGTGTAAGAAATAATAATCATAATGGGGAACCAAAAAATCATGAAAAATTACTTATAGTATGTCTAAATCATGAAAAATTATTTTTAATATATGAAATATTAGGTTTATCCTAGTTAATTCATATTCATAATATATTTAAATCCTTCATGATGGATCTTAAAGAGTTTATGAATTTATAAAGCATATCCCCCTGGAATGTTAAACTATACGTGAAGCAAGGCCCATTATCGTGCACTAAGTGATGATCTATTCCATATCAATATGACCTTTTTAGAGTTATTACCCCTATGCACCTATGTTCAAGAGACACATCCACTTTTAGTATCCATAGAGACATGAAATTTCTTAGAAACCACTGGCTCTATCCTTTACCAAAATTCCAAGACATTTTCTATACTTTGAATCATCCTTAGATTTATCCTTAGACACATCCTTAGAGATCTCACTAAAGTTTTCTTCTCATAGTTTCAAAATTTTAACTAAACCTATCCTTTGATACCAAATTTAAAGACCCAATCTTCTCATACATAAATATTACATCTTTTTATATGAATATTCATTACATTACGCAAACACATGCTTGAGAATCATAAAGGTATAATACCTTTGGAAACTTGGACACATAAAAAACTGGTCCATAAGTGAGGTATGTTATCTCCCACTATTTTCTTCATGACTATAACTCTTCTTAGACATAGCATACATAATATCTTTCATCATAACCCAGGGAAAGAAAATATAAGAAAGGGTGATCTCAGATGTTTAGTAAGGGTAAACAAGGGAGATATCAGCATAACATGAGCACAATATTATGAGAACATGATAATAACATTTGAAAACCATACCCTACATATCATAGATCATAAAAATGAGTCACGACATAAATATTGGAAGTTAATATGACATGAATCATAATATAATCAAAGAATATAAACCATGAGAGTATAACATTGACATAAGACATAGATTTGTGGTATACAAATAATAATAGAAAATCATTTCCATATTAGTTCAAGGGTAATTTCCAATGCTATCATAGTGGAACGAGTTCACTCCCCAAAACATTATAGTACTAAAGGTTCACTCCCAAGACTATCATAGCAGACATAGTCCCTTACTGAACTAGGTTAACTTCCCATTCCAGTCCTATTTATCTCATGAGATATCAATCTTTACCCAATGCATTAGATGGAGATATATGTCCCACCCATAACATAATGAAAATAATAAATATGTGTTAAAAAAGATCATAAAACATTCATCATGTTAGAAATAATGAAAAGAAATGAGTTTCATAAACATTTCATTAATTCATCATAGCATAACCTGTGGAAAAAGAAGCGGGTTTCATAATAATTTTATCATGGTATAACCTGTGGAAGAGAAACATGTTTCATAATCATTATGTCATTATAAACATAAACCATTTAGAGAAATAATAATAATGGCATCCTTGGATAATATACCTAGTAAAACATATGTAACATCAAATAATTCCATCTTAGATGAAAAATAATTTTGAAATAAAAATAAATTGGAATGTTTCTTGAGGAAAATATTATTTCTTAAAAAATTACCTTTTTAAAATTATAAATTCATAAAATATTGTGGAAATAATTTTGTTTAAAAATAACCTTGAAAAAAATATAAATTAATATTAAAATCAAATAATGTCCATGATGTTAGGAATTTTCTGTCCATGCCGTACATGTTAAAATAATGATTCCTTTTACATTTTTAGTAAAAGTCAAACAAACCTTGTTTGGAAAACGACATGAAGATTCCTTTAATTTTTTTTTGAAAAAGTAAAACATGGGTAAAATTTTTATTAATAAATCATTTGGATAATTTTAAAAACATTTTTGAAAACATTTTTAGAAAATATGGCTTTAGAAAAAAAAAGGTTTTTCGACCGAAGATAGAAATAAAGATGATTTTTCTTAAAAATATTATTTTGAAATATTGAGCCCATAAAGAGAGTAAAATGAAGGAAAACATATATTATCTAGAAATAACAATAGGATAAGAAAATAAATGATTTTATTGAGATATTTATCATAATATTTCATTATTAAAAGAATAATAATGAGTAATTCCAATAAATAATGAGATTGTAACATAAAACCCTTATCATTTTGGTAACGTTGAATCGTAAGCACCATGAAAGAATAATATTAAATGAAACTTATAATATCAGGATAAAAAATAAATTCATTATATTACATATAAAATAGGTTGTATACACACCTCATAAAATAAGATAGGTTCTAACATAACATATGTCTCAAAGAAGGTAAAATTTGATAAAAATCTCATACCTTAAGTCTCAACTTACTTAGTACACATTCAAACCTCATATATAATATATATAATTTTATTATAAATATATTAAGAAACCAAACACACACACATGAAAACACACAAACACACACACATATCATACCATATATGATTTAATTATGACATTTTATTTCCTATTTATTAACTATTCCATGTTAAAGTCATGTTTCGGGAAATAACTACTTTGATTTTCGTGTATGTATTGACTTATTATTTGTTTGATCCTATTAATTTGATCATGTTACCATCATATCAAAATTTTTAACCATGATATAAATTTTATATATATTCAGTATATATGTATTTAGAGTAATCCATAAAAGTTAGAGATAGAAAATGAAATACACCGTTTATGAAGATGGTAGACCATACGTACGCATGAAAGTTGTTTTTATTTTCTTAGTGGATTAAAATAAAGAAAGATAAATAATATATTAACATTAAAGAACCATTTTTATGTCATATATATCATATATTTTTATTAAACCCATCCTTATTACCTATCATCTGACAACCCAGGTACTTATAAAATATTTTTTTTCATTCTCAAATTAAATAGCTAAATTCATTATAAATGTATAATGAAATAAGTGGTATTTATAAAAATTAAGGAATCTATACTAATAGAATAGTAACCTCAGACATGAAAGTATACATAATATTTATATATCTTATAAGTTTAATCATTATATATTTATATCATGAAATAAGTAAATAAATGTTTTGGAAATGATAAATTAAGTGTTGTTATTTTTGTAAGTCATAAATATTTAATTACAATTTTATAATTAACATAATGATTTGAAATAAAATTTATTTTAATAAAATAGATTCATAAATCAATATTTTTTATCTTATGATTAAAATATAATTTTATGATACCTTAATTAATTTTTCAAAGTGTCATAAAATTAGTTATAATTTTAAAATTGATATTTTTTGAATAAATGATGACTTTAATTAAAAATTAAGTTTATCATATTTATAAAATTATTTTCATAAAATGAGGTTTATTTTTTAATTATAAACATTTGAAAAAACTTAGGGTGAATTTTTTGGATTTTTCTAAAATATTTGAATTTTTAGTAAATAGTAAAATACACTAATTTAAGGTATATATACATTAAAAGTTAAATACACTATTAATTGAGTCATTGATGATTTAATCACCATAATATTGAACTAAAATTAATTATTTTATTATATTTAATGATAATTATCTAACTATTCATAATCTTGAGACAAAATAATAAACTAATGAATAAAATAATGAGAAAACACCCCTCTCCTCCACTATAAATACCACCCCTCACTACCTCTTCTCCTCACACCTAAAATACTTATAGATTGTTTAATTTATACCCAATTAACTTACCAAGACTATTCCCCATGTTCAATACCTTCTTGCATCACCAAAAGGCCCAAACCAAGGGCCTTAAGAAGGTTCTTAATGAGAAGAATTCTAGAGGTAAAATCCTCTTTCATTATCTTTTATTTTCCTTTTAATTTATTTTCTTTTCTTATTATCCATTCACATAAATTTATCCAAGTGGCATGAAAACTATATTATCTTATATATACTGTAATTTTATCATGTTAATGGAAAAATTCATCATCAAAATCCTTTTTCTCTCCCTTTTATTCTAAAAATGAGAACATCATCTGTGATGTGTCGATTTACCACCATCGTGGATGATACACTTTCATTTAACTTTATCACCTTCAAGACAAGTCATAAAACTATTATTATAGTTAAATAAATTTTTATTATACATATTATAAGTTATATAATTTTCATGAACCAATATATAAACATAACATTAAATTAAATGATATAAGTCCGTAATTGTCATAAAAACTGCCAAAATAAACTAAATCATTTTAATTAATGTTTTATATAATTAATCATCCTCATATTAGAAAAAAATGATATAATATATCATTTAAAAATATTTAAACATATTAATACCATTTCATTCCACTTCTAGAGTCTCTCTTCCTATTGAAAAGAAAATCCAAAATGAACCAACCATGGACACCATGAAATAAACTCACATGAAACAATGAAAATAACAAAATATTATTAATAAATGTGAAGAAATATGTAATAAGAAGACTATATAAGTAATTATGAATATGAATATGTTTCTTTAATATATTAATAAAACTCTTTAAACCATTATTCAGGAGGTTTGAACACATTTTAAGTAATACAAACCTGAGGTAAGGGAATTTTCTTTAAAAAAACATCTTTTAAATTTCTATTTTTACCAATTCAAAAAGAATTTTTTTATGATGAAAGTATTATTGTTTTATAATTATGTTTTTTTTCTTAGAAATTGTATATTATTAATGCTGATACCTATATCTCCCTCTAGTTCATTGGTTATGTTTATGTTTGAGGTCGATCATATGGTTACTCCAAGTGTCACTGCGATGGCCACACCATAAGGTAGCCATGAGGGTTAAATTATAAGGTTTACATGTGGGTTAAAAATAATATGGTATCCATGAGGGTTATAATATTAAGTAATTAATTCCCCAATTTACCCAAATTATTTATTTATGTTTTCTATGTTTTATGTAAATATCACATTTTCACAAAGTATATATATGATAATTTAAGGGTTTGAAGTATATCTTTGTAAAAATGATTTCATATGGTTATAAGTATTCATGGAATAACTATTTATTTACATATTTTTATTCCCTTTACTAATAATTTTGTTCTCATCCCAAGTTTTAAAATGTTTTTTAGAGTTTAAGGATGGATAAGTAAAAATAAGAATCCAAGTTTAATTTTGTGAATATTTTTCATGAAATGAATTCATGTTTTATTAAAAAAACTTGTATTTTGAAAGAAATGGATACTGTTTTAGTAGTACCCACTTTATATTCTTATTGGTTGATATGTATGAATTATTTTATAATTATATAAAATACTAAACTAAAAATATATTTAATAATTGAAGAAAATAAATTCTAAAAGAATTTACTAGATTATGTAATGTTAAAGGGTGAGTCCTTATAGTTGGTATCAGAGAATGGTTTAGATAACTTTAGGGGTTAGGATGATGTTAATAAAATACCATAAATGATTTTTACATTATGTATATATTTAAATGATACAGAATTTAAATATTAATATGTTTCTTCATCTACGATATATCTGTTCTCAATGATTTTACATAGAAAAAATAGGGAAGCTAGTGTAGGAAGGCACTGATAGGATGATATCTTTCCGAATCCATAACTCAGAATGGTGGGAATTTGAACCCAGTGGTTTGTGATAGTGATGAAAAAATTGAAGTAGGATATAAATGGTGGTGTAATCAATTAAATAGAACAACCAAAGCTACCACAAAGAAATATGATGATATTGGAACATTTTATAAGGCACCACCCTCATGATTTCAGTGGATCTTCTGACCTGGAAGTAGATAAAGGGTTAATTAAATCCCTTGAAAATATATTCAATGTTATGGGGTGTTAATATAATCAAAAGGTTAGTCTTTACATTTACTATTTGAAGGTGAAGCTGACCAGTGGTGGTCAATGGTCAAGAATATAGGGATAACGACGAGATTGATGCCTTGGAATGGGATGAATTTAGGAATATTTGACTTGAAAAATATTTTACTATGGCGGTTCAAATTACAATGGAAAATAAATTCCAAGAAATGAAACAAAAGGGTAAAGATTCAATGGTCATTTATAAAGAAAACTTCACCTGATTAGAAAGGTATACTCCAAATCTTATTAGAGATCTTGATAGTAAAATCAATCATTTTTACTTAGGATTTAAGACAAGATATCAAGGAATTGGATTCCCATGAATTCTAAAGTTATAAGAAATGTGTTCAATGTGATGAGAGGGTATAAATGGAGTTTTTAAATGATCAAATGTACTTTGACAACAATCAAAAGAAAAGTTCTATATGGTAAGCAATGTGTAATAATTAATTAAATAAATATGAAGATAATAAAGTCAACTTTCCAATTTTTGGAAATTGTAGTAAAAATAACCCTGGAGAACACCTTAATAAATATGAGAAGTGTTTCTCATGTGGTAAGTTTGGAAATATGGTCTGAGATTAAAATTAAAACGATATTAATTTTAATTCTAATAAGAAAACTATAAAGTGTTTTAAATGTGGTGAGATGGGGAATTATACAAATACCTACCCAAAGAAAGATCTAAATGATGGAAAGTAGCTAAATTATAAGTAGAAATTTGTAGTGAAAAACTTCGCGACTATGACAGTAGATGTTAGGACATCCAATGAAGTAGAATTAGGTACATTGTTTATTTACTTAGAGTTTTCTAATGTTTTTCTTGATAAGGGGTATACACATTCCTTTATTTCTAAATAATTTTCTGTTAAATTAGAAAATTCACATCAATAAATGAAATAAAAACTTTTAGTAAAAAAAATAGGGGGAATATTAAGGCAAAAATGAATTATAATAATATTCCTTTTGTTGTCTATGAAAGAAAATTACCTAGGAACCTTTTTGTTTTTCCCTTAGTGGAGTTTTATGTTATTATGGGTATGGATTGTATTTATTTTTATCATGATAAGATTGATTGTAGAGATACATAGTTTTTTTTCAGAAAGATTTTCAGTTTGTATACAATAATGAACCCATACCATTGATAACATACCAATAAGTTGAGAAACTGTTAAAATAAGGAAATAAAATCTTTCTTGCACATATTTTTTAAAATAAGGGAACTATTATGATAAATGATGTATCAGTAGTAAATGAATACCTAAATGTTTTTCCCAATGATTTTATCAGTGTTATACATGATCGAGAAGTTGAATTTACTATTTAATTAGTTCCTAATGCTAAAAAAATTTCAAAGCCACATTATTGAATGGATAAAGTAGAACTTCTAGAATTGAAAAATTAGTTGTAGGAGTTACTTTATAAAGGTTTCATTATTTATATCACTTCACCATGGGGTGATCCTATTTTTTTTGTTTAAATAAAATATGGTTCTATGAGACTTTGCATTGATTATAGAGATTTTAATAACATTACCATTAAGAATAAGTATCCACTGTCTCATATCGATGACTTTTTTGATCATCTCGAAGGAGATCAGTATTTTTCCAAGATTGAATTGAGATCTATGTACCATTAGCTGAAGGTTAGGGAGGTTGACATTCCAAAAAAAAGCATTCTGAACTATATATGGGCATTTTTAGTTTTTTTGTTATTCCATTTGGTTTGAAAAATTCCCCTACTGTATTTATAGATCTTATGAATAAAATATTTGGTGAATGTTTGGATACATTTTTTGTTTATTTTATTGGTGATATTTTGGTATTTTTAAAAATTTATGAAGATAATTAAAAACATTTAAGTATTTTTCTACAAATTCTCAAAGAAAATAATTTATATAGAAAATTTAAAAAATGTGATTTTTGGTTTTAATAAATTTATTTTCTGGGAGTATTTTAAATAAGGATGGAGAAACAGTTGATCATGATAAAACAAAAGTGGTTGATGAATTTCAAAGACCTAAAAATGTTATAGATATTCATAGTTTTCTTGGATTAATAGGCTATTCCCAATGGTTTGTTAAAACCTTTTTATGGTTATCTTGCATGCTAACTAAGTTAACATGAAAAGGGGTTAAATTTATTTGGATAGAATAATGTGATGTTTATTTTTAGGAACTAAAAATAATATTGGCGAATTCTCTATTTTTGGCCCTTCCTTCCAAAAATAAAGATTTTTTTCATCTACAGTGATGATTCATTGAAGTGACTTGGTTGCATTCTGATGCAGAATGATCAGGTAATTACTTATGCTTCAAGATAACTGAAACCTCATGAGTTAAATTATCCCACACATGATCTGAAATTAGTAGCTATGGTTTTTTTCATTAAAAATTTGGTGACATCATTTATATGGATACAAATGTAAAATATATACTAACTATAAAAGTTTGAAGCATATATTCACTCAGAAGGAATTGAACATGAGGTAAATAAGATGTCTGGAATTGATAAAGGATTATGATTTCATGATAAACTTCCATCCAGGAAAAGAAAAAAAAGTGGTAGATTTGTTGAGTCGAAAACACCAGGATACATTAAATATGTTATGTTTAGAACATGAACCATTGATTAATGATTTGATGAATTTTGTTTTGGAAGTTGTTGGTGCAGGAAATTCCTCTATTTTGCTTTAGGTTTCAGTGCAATCATATCTCTTAGACAAAATTAAGCAAGCATAGAAGAAAGACTATGATTTATAGAAAAAGGTAGAATTTATGATAAAGGGTAAGTTTCCATAATTTAATGTTGATAAATATTGTATTTTGAGATTTGGTAAGAGATTATGTGTGCCTTGTGATTCACAGTTGAAGAAAGAGTTGTTAAGTGAAGCTCATAGTTCTCTATTTTTAGTTCATCCTGGCAGAAATAATATGTATAAAGATCTTTGGGAGTATTACTGGTGGGATGGAATGAAAATAGATTTTATTGATTTTATCATGAAATGTTTTAATTTTTAACAGGTTAAAGAAGAGTGGAAACTACCAAAGGGGGTGCTACAACATTTTTTAGTTCTATATTGGAAATATAAAAATATATCCATGGAATTTTTAGTGGGACTACCAAATAATTCTTAAGGTAATAATGAGATTTAGGTTATTATTGATCAGTTGACCAAATCTATACATTTTCTTTCCATTCAAGGCACTCTTTATTTATATTAGATTTCTCAACTGCAGCTCAAAGATATTTTTTGGTTACATGGAGTTCCTATATCTATTGTATCTAATCATGATCCTAGGTTCACCTATAACTTTTGGAAATTCATTTAGAAGTTGTTGGGAACTGAATTAAATTTCAGAATACCCTTTCATCCTAAATCATATGGATAGTCAGAATGAAAAATTCAGACATTGGAGGATATGATTCAAGCTTGTTCAATGGATTTCTAAGGAAGTTAAAATCAATATATTTATTCGGTTCAGTTTTTTTATAATAAAAGTTTTCATTATAGTATACAGAAGACACCTTTTGAGGCATTATATGAAAAATGGTGTCAAACTCTAGTATTTTGGGATAAAGTTGGGGAAATGAATTTGATGGGACCAAAATTAGTAGAGTAAGAGTATGACAAAGTGAAAATGATCTAGCAACAAATGAGTATAGCTCAGAGTATGAATAAAGTTTATACAAATAATAGGAGGAAGGAATTTTATTTCAAGGTACGTGATTAAGTTTTCCTTAAAATATCTCCATGGAAAAGTTTTATTCATTTTGGTAATAAAAGAAAGCTAAGTCCATGGTTCATTGGACTTTATGAAATCCTGGATAAAGTTGGACCAATTGCCTACTGAGTAGCCTTGCCTTCGAGTTTAAATCAGGTACACAATGTTTTTCATGTTTTGATGTTGAGAAATTATTTTCTAGATTTATATCTTTTTTTGAGCCCAGAATTAGTTCATATGGAAGAGAAACTATCTTATGAATTGCTACCTATTCAGATTCTTGATCGTAGAGAGAAATTTTTGTAGAGTAAGGTAATTAAACAGGTTGAGGTTTTATAAAGAAACCACATAGTTGAAGAAGAAACATGGGAATATGAAAATTTTATGAGGGAAAGGTATCCTCACTTATTTAATATGTAAATAAAAATTGCAAGGATGCAATTTCTAGAATGTGGGGAGAGTGTAAAAACCTAGGTACATATAAAATAATTTGTTTTCATTATTGGAATTAAATTGTTAAATTAATTATAAATATACAATGAAATAAGTGATTTTTATAGAAATTAAGAAATATATACTAATAGAATAGTAAAATCATATATGATATTATAAATAAAATTTATATATCTTATAATTTTAATCATGATATATTTACATCATGGAATAAGTAAATAAATGTTTTGTAAATGATAAATTAAGTGTTGGTATTTTTGCAAGTCATAAATATTTAATTATAATTTTATAATTAATATAAAGATTTAAAAGAAAATACATTTTCATAAAATAGATTCATAAATAAATATTTTTTATCTTATGATTATAATATAATTTTACGAGACCTTAATTAAATTTTCAAAGTGTCATAAAATCAGTTATAATTTTAAAATCAGTATTTTTTGAATAAATGATGATTTTAATTAAAAATTAAATTTCTCATATTAATAAAATTATTTTCATAAAATGGAGTTCATTTTTGAATTCTAAACATTAAAAAATTGTTAGGGTGAATTTTTGATATTTTTCTAAAATACTTAAATTTTTAGTGAATAGTAAAATATGGTAATTTACTGTATATATACATTATTTGTTAAATACACTATTCATTGAGTCATTTATGATGTAATCAACATAATCTAGAACTACCCTTAATTATTTAAATATATTTAGTTATAATTATCTAAATATTCATTATATTGATCCAAAATAATAAACTAATGGATAGAATAATAAGAAAACATCCCTCTCATCCATTATAAATACCACCCCTCACCACCTCTTCTACTTACTCCTCAAAGCACTATATCTTGTTTAATTTCTACCCAATTACCTTTATAATCCTCTTAACTATATCTAAGACCTACTGGTCTCACAAAAAGACCAAAACCAAGAGCCTTAATGAGGTCCTCAATGATAAGATTTCAAGAGGTGAAATCCCATTTCATTTTCTTTTATTTTCCTTTTAATTTTGTTTAATTTCTTTTAATTGCTTTTAATTTATTATTATATATTAAAATCCATTTATCCAAGTGGCATGAAAACTCTAGTATCATATATATATTTTAATTTTATCATTTTTATGGATAAATTCATCATCAAACCCCATATTCTCTCCCCTTTATTCTAAAAACAAGAACACCATCCGTGATGTGTCGATTTACCACCATCATGAACGATACACTTTCATTTTCCTTTACCACCTTCAATTATGGTCATAAAACCATTATTATGGTTAAATAAGATTTTATTATACATATTATAAGTTATATAATTTTATATAACCAATATATAAACATGATATAAAATAAAATTATATAAGTTTGTGATACTCATAAAAACTACCAAAATAAACTAAATCATTTTCATTAATGTTTTATCCAATGAATCATCCTCATATAATAAAAAATGATATATGGTATCATTTAAAACTATAGAAACATATTAATACAATTTCATTCCACTTCTAAAGTCTCACTTTCATTTGAAAAGAAAATCCAAAATGAACCAACCATGGAAACCATGAAATAATTGCACCCAAAATAATGAAAATAACAAAATATTATTAATAAATGGGTAGAAATATGTCATAAAAATATCACATAAGGAATTATAAATATGAATATGGTTATTTAATATATTAATAACACCATTTAAACAATTATATAGGAGGTTTAAAATGTTTTAAGTAAGACGAACCTAAGGTAAGGGACTTTTCTTTTAAAAAAACCCATTTTAAATTTCTATTTTTACTAATTCAAAAAGAATGTTTTTTTAATGCATGTATTGTTGTTTTATGATTATTTTATGATAATTAGAAATTTTATATGATGAATTTTGGGGCCTATATATCCCTATAATGCATTGGGTATGTTTATGTTGGAGGTTGACTGTATGGTTACTCCAAGTGTAACTACGATGGTTACACCATAAGGTATCCATGAGGATTAAATTATATGGTTTATTTATGTTTTATATGTTTCATGGAAATATAATGTTTTCATAAAGTATGTATATAATACTTTAAGGTTGTGAAGTATATATTTTTGAAAACAATTTCATATGTTTATAAGTATTCATGGAATAATTGTTTTTTCCTTCTTTTTTATGCACCTTAATAAATTTTTTGTACTCATCCCAAGTTTTACTTTTTTTGAGGGTTTAAGGATGGTTAAGTGAAAATAAGAATCCATTATGATTTTTTTGATGATTTTTTATGAAATGAATTCATGTTTTATTAAAAAATTTTGTATTTTGGAAGAAATAGATACTGTTTTAATAGTACCCACTTTATATGATTGTGGTTTAATATGTATGAATTATGTCATAATTCTCTCAAACTATGAACTGAAAAGATATTTGGAAATTTAATAAAGTTAATTATAAAATAATTTACTAGATTATGTAATGTTTAAGGGAGATTCCTTATATTTCATGTAAAGCATGAATGAATTACATCGCTTCCTGAAGTGGTAGTCCACCATACACACGTTCGAAATTATCGTATTCCCAAAGAATGAAAATTAAGAAAGTATTTATGATATAATAATTCAATAAGTATAATAATATCATAAATATGAAATATAAACATTCAATCCATCATTATATCCATCCATTATAGGTGGTGATAAAAAATGAATAACATTGGTTTGTGAGGCGGTAGTTAACTGTACACACGAGTAATGATTCCATATCCAATTTGATGGAAGTGGAGATGTTTTTAAGAAATGAACTTAACATAAAACCATATAATTATATGGAATATACTGAGTTTATTATATCATCATGTTTTAATAATAATTTAATAAGGTGTAAGAATAAATAAAATAAAATGGCCAGTTGAAGAATGATATCTCTTCTTCGGGTAACTTCCTTAGGTTTGCACCAAAATACTTCATAGGTTGGATTTATGAAAAAACTAAGGCTTATAAGATGATATGAGTGAATTAAGTAAGATATTTGTTTAGGTATTGGACAAACCAAATGGTTTTGGAAATTTGAAGAGGAGTAGAGAATATGTGACCATTTATAAGTGAGGTGAGTGACAGACTTTTAATTTTTTTTTTAAAAATGTGTACCCCTGATTTTCACATGACAAAAGGCTATAAAATGAAACATTATCAATAATTATACATTATAAGGTCTAAATATGGACAAAAAATGGGTTTTGGACATGTTTTGGGTCATTTTTAATCCATATATTTTTAGTTTAACCCCCGATAAACCCATTTTTACCTTAACTATGACAAATAATTTACTATCTTTACTATTCATTATGGTCAAAAATTAAGTTGACCTTATTAGTTAATATAAATTATTCTAATTCAAAATATTGAATACATTTTTCTAAATTCTATTCATAGAATTAGAAAATTTTAATTTAAAATTAAACATGCAAATATGATGAGAAAACAATTTTCCAAAGATAAAATGTTCAAAAGTTTAAAAAAAATTATATCAAAATTCAATATAAAAAATATTCTAATGAACTAAATTGAATTAATTTATATATAATTTAACTAATTTTACTTTTAAATCCATTTAAAATAAAAATTAACCTTATAAATTCTTTAAATGAAAATTAGTTTTCAATAAAATCAAGTATTTTCACTATTCATAAAAAAATTAATATTTTTCAAAAAAATACCAAAAATTAAACCTAAAATAATTTCAATATGATGATTTAAAAAAATTTATTTGATAAAATTCATTTTCTAAAAGTGTAAAAAATTAATTTTATTATTGTTCACAAAAAGAAATAAAATCATTTTTTTTGAGAAAATTGTATTTTTGAAATGTATAAGGACTTTACCAAAAATGAAGTATTTTTTATCAATATGTTTTATTTATATAAAAACATTATACTTAATATTTAATTTTTTTTATTCCCATTCATTCTTTCATGTTTAATGGCTATGTAATAACAGTCTTATTTAAATAATAATATTAATAGTTTGTCACGGTTCATTAAAACTCGGTGTTGCGTGTAATGAAAGCTATCAAAAAAATTAATTTATTCAAAAAATAATAATTAATAAAAACATAGGGTGTTAAAAATAATAATACAATTCTTGTAATCATGAGAAAATAAAACATAAGAAATAGGTGATCTTAGATACTCCATAAGGGTATGCGTATAACAGAAGCTAACAATAAGTAAATAAAATATGAATAATATAGTCAAGATAAAAAACAATCAAATATTTCATATAAAAAATACCCTAAAAAATGGGTCTAAATACATGGATAACATAATAATATAAATAATCACATGGATAATAATTACTAGATTCATAATGATTGAATACATAATATTGGACATTATAATATTTCTGTTAAGGCCTTGTGCCAAGAAAACACACACAAACAAGTAAGGAATATGCCAAATACCCAAACTAGTTTGTCTCATGAGATATACTGATTCATATAGGGCTTATAGAAAGCCCTGACTATCACTTACTAAATCCAATTCATTCATTATATGAAATAGGTTAACATAATCAACACAATCAATCGTATTGGAAAACTAACATATGAAATGTTAATAATTTCCCAATCAATAAACATAATCATGATACATCTAATGTAATATGAATAATGGTATAAGAAGATTAAATCTAGATTAAATTATAATATTCACCAAATAATGTTGACATAGATGAATATACTTTAAAAATACCACTAGAATATTTCTTGAGGAAAATACCATTTTTGTTTTGAAATAACTTATTCAAAATTTAAAAATCTATCAAATATTAAGGAAAATTTTTTATTTGAAAGGAATATTGTAAAATTTTATTGTAAAATTAAAATAAATGAGTGATCATGAATACATAATATTCTGTTCATGGTTTATAAGTTTAAAAAACATTCCTTTCACACTTTTGTAAAAAGGTCAAAAGTACCTTGTACAAAAAAAGATAAGAAGTTTTATGTTAAAACATTTTGTAAAAAGTAAAACATGGGTAAAAATGTCTCTAATAAATTATTGTATAATATTAAAAATATAATTTTTCACATTTTAAGGGAAATATGGTCATGAAAGAGAAAAATCCTCTATTGGGTTGAAGAACAAGGTCAGTTTTTCTTAAAAACATTATTTCAGCATCTTGAGTAATTAAAGAGAGAAAGATGAAAGTAAAACTTTTAATTTATAGAAATAAGAATATAAGAATAAAATATATTTTTATTAAGATAAAAATATTAAATAATCCCTCCAGTAGATACTTAAACATAAACAATCTTGAATAATGATGAGATTGTGAAATAAAGTCTCACCTCATGTTCGACTTCCTTTGTATGTATCCGAACCTCATGTATAATAAATATAGATTTATTATAAATATATTAAATAAAAATAATAATGTATATCATATAATACATGATTTAATTATAATATTTTATCACATTTTTATTAATAATTCTTTGTTAAAATTACTATTCTGAGTAATAACTACTTTATTTTTCATGTATGTTTTGGTTCAGTAGTTTCTGTCCTTATACATTGATCATGGTTACATAATCTAAAGAATGTTAATAATGATATAAATATAATATATATTTTTTATATGTATATATTTAGAGTTATACATAAAAGGTATAGGTATAAAAATGAATTACATCGTTCATGGAGATGGTAGGCCGTAGGTACGCATGAACGCTGTTTTCACTTTTAAAAAGATGTAATGAAATAAAGTTAAATAGTAATTAAAATTTAAAAAATTATAATTATATCTTATATATCATATATATTTATTAAATATATCTTTATTTCCATCCATATAAAAATAAAATGAAAAACGAATCACATCGATTTGTGGTGGCAGTAGTTCACATGTACGCACGTGCGACATTATCGTTTTCAAACAAGTTGGAAGGTAATAAGGTATATGTAATATTATAATTAAATAATATTAATTATGTCATAAATATCATATATATACATTAAATCCATAATTATATGTACCCATGAGAGGTGGTGATGGAAAACGAATTACATAGGTTCGCGAGATGGTAGTCTTCCATACACATGATCAATAGTTTCATTCCCATTTCATAGAAGAGGGTATGGATAAATATTATGACATAAAAATAACAGAATATAAATATATTATAGATACTATTTTAATTATATTTTAATTATTAATACATAATTTATGGTGGTAAAAGAATAATAAAAAAGAAAAATTTGGCGATGATGATTACCTTCACTTAGAAAAACCTCATTTGGATCTCCTATTATGAACCCTGTGGTTGGTATTTTGGGAATACCAGAAGCTATAGAATGTGGATAAAGATATAGGGGATATATTTTTTTAGAAACATAAATGGATCAATATGTGTGAATAAGGGATAGGAATAGGTTCCCTTTTAAATTTGAGGTGAGTAACACACTTGTAATTTTTCAAAATTTTACAATAATGTCAAGTCACTTTCTTAGTGAAATAGATCAAACATGGATCATTAAATAACCTTAGATGTGATAAGTTATAAATATTACCATAAAATATAAATTATAAAAGTTTTTAGTTCATTTTAACACCTATAATTTTAGTTTAACCCTCGGTAATTTTTTTAACCTTAATTGTGGTAACATATTTTTATTATTTTTACTATTCATTATGAAAAAAATTAACATGAAATTATTGATTAAGATAAATTATTATGATTTAAAATATGTAATACATTTTATAAAATTCAATTTACATAAATTACATATTTTAATTTAAAATTAAACCTGTAATCTTGATGAAAAAGAGGTTTTCTCAAATGAAAAAATTTCCTTAAGTATAAAATTTTTTTATATAAAAATTCAACATAAAAATGATTCCAATGACCTAAATTAAATTAATAAAAATATAATTGAAATAATTTTACTTTTAAAATTATTTTAAAATAAAATTTATCCTTTTAAATTCTTTAATTGAAAAAACAATTTTTAATAAAAATCATTATTTTCACTATTCATCAAAAAATTAATATTTTCAGAAAATTATAAAAAATTTACTCTTAGATAATTTTTAAATTTTGATTTCAAAAATTAATTTCATTTTTTCAAATAAATTTTCTATAATTGGAGAAAATTACTTCTAAAATAAATTTGTAAAACGTGAGGAAACTATTTTTTAGAAAAATACAGTTTTTAAGCATAAAACTGGATTTATTATTATTCCATGCCTAAAAAAATTAGATGAATGATATATTTTTATTAAATATATAATATATAAATTTCATTAAAAAAATTCATAATTAGTGATTAATTTAATTTATTAAGTTAAAAAAACATTGTGCGCATAAAAACAGTTTTTCAGAAAAACATTTCTTTTACCTTTAAATGTTTTTTATTTTTATTTATAATAAATTGATAAACAATGAATTTATTTTATACATGTATAATCCATATATTTTTCATAATTTATTTATTCCTATTTATACTCACTAATTTAATTTCTAGGTAATAATGGTATACTATATTACAGTTCATTTTGACTCGGGGTTGTGCGTATCACAAACTATCAAAGAGATTTATTTTAAAATAAATATATCATAAAATCTTGGGGTGTTTTATTCTTCCATTTTTCAAAAAAATTTCATCCTAAAAATTTATAGAATCTCACCTCCTGAATATATTTGAGTCGTTCTTCATCATAATTTTTTTAGGTTTCCACGTCGCCTCTTCTATATTATGATTTCCTTAAATCATATTTACCAATAGAGTCATACAATTCCTCAACACCTATTCTATAGTGTCTAAAATATTGATAGAAACTTCACAATAATATAAATTAGGTTTCAATTCTATTTATTCCATGGTGATCACATGTGTTGGTTTTGGAGTGTACTTTCTTAATAAAGAGATATGGAACACATCATGTACTTTAGAGAGGCTGGGTATAATTTCCAAGCAGTAAGACAAAACTTTAATTCTTTAAAGAATTTAAAATGGTTTGATGTATTTAAGCCTCAATTTTAATTTATTATCAAATTTTATAACACCCTTATATAGAGAAACTTTCAAGAAAACATGATATCCCACTTGAAATTCCAAATCTTTCCTTTGATTATAAACATAGGTATTTTGTATTCTTTGAGATGGTTTAATATGGGTTTGAATAATATTAACCTTTATTGTCATATTTTACAAAAGTTCTGGGTGTACAAGCATCCTTTCATTAACTTCACCCCAACATTTTGTCAAAAAACATGTCTTTCCATATAATGCTTCATATGACACCATTTGAATACTTGAATAAAGCTATTATTGTAGGATAACTTTAGGAAAGAAAAATATTGATCCCTCATACCATTAAAGTCAATTAAGAATGACCCCAACATGTCTTCCAATGTTTGGATGATCCTTTCAGACTTCCCATTAGTTTGAGGATGACAATTGGTGCTAAAATGATGCTCAATATCAAGTACCTTATGAAGAATTTTAAAAAATTTTGATATAAAATTTGGATCAAAATTAGAAAAAAATTAAAGAGGAGTTCCATGAAGTCATACAACTTCATCAATATAGAATCTCAAAAGGCACTCTAGAGGTAAATATTCTCTTATAGTGAATAAATATGTAGATTTGGTAAGATAAATAGTAATAACCTATATTTCATCATTCTTTCTGGAGTATTTGGAAATATAGTGACAATGTTATTAGTAATTCCATCCCATTTACACATTGGAATAAGAATATGATACATGAATTATCTAGGATGCTGTATATTAGCCTTCACCTATTGAAAAACCAAACATATCGACACATAATCAGTAATTTCCCACTTTATATTTACCCACAAAAAAAATTCCTTCAAATATTTATACATCTTTGTGCTACCAGGGTGTATATACCCCGAATGGACCGAAGGCCTTATATTTTTATTCATTTCTGATAATACCCATTTTATGGGTTTAAGGGGAAACCTTACATGGCCCATAGGATTCGTGACATTACCTGACCTGAAGGTATTAGAGGGAATCATACATACTATAACTACTTGGAACTGCTCCTCCCTAGAATCTACATCATGATGTCAAATCTCCATCTTTGCATGACTATTTGGCTAGGTTTTCCATTCAAGCACAAGCTGGTCCTGATGAAAATTTCCATACCCTCTCATTCTTCCAAACCTGTTAGCTCTACTCTAGTGAATGCTCCTTTGTCTTGAATCCTCATATGGATCCCTCCCATTTTTAGATTTTTCTTGGTCTATTTAAGTACAATTAAATATGGCTCAAAGGCCTTGAGGTGGACCAAAATACTTACCGACCTGAAGGCCTTGGGTGGCCTCAAGTCCTTGAAGGACCCGAGGACCAAACCGGGGCTTGAAATCCCAAATAGATGAATAGTTCAGGCTACTATAGTACTAAACAGTACCTAATACAATAATGATACAGTGCTTACTATATTACTAATATAATACCTAGAAAATATGTGTCTTCCTGGGTTTGATCTCGAGTCTCTTGGATGCACTTGCAGAGTCCTCACCAACCGGGCTGAGGATCTTGTGCAACCAAGGTCTATATAGAAATTCAAACTATGAGCATAATCTAATAATTCCTTTTTTAGATTAGGTATAGATGGAAAACATAGGCCCTTTCAAAATTTTATAATTCCATCTTGATATACAAATTATTCCAATTTCCCAACATTCATTGATTTAATTTTCTTTTGGAAATTCTCATCATCAGGATGAGAACTTTTTATTTTTTTCTAATAAATATGATTTGAAAATCATTTAAAAAATAAATGATGTTTCACCTTATTTAATAATTCATAGATCCATATTTATTAAATCCATAAACATATGATAACTTTTAATCATCATTTTGGTTATAATTTCATGATATTTCTTACTCAGTGCACCTGCTACATTATTTTCCTTTCCAAGATGGTAGCATATTGAGAAATCATAATCCTTAATTAGCTCAATCCATAATCTTTGCCTCATGTTGAGATATTTATATGATAATATGTATTTATTAATCTTATGATCTATGTATATTTCACATCTCTTTCCATAGAGATAATATTTTCATATATCAGAGAAAATATTATAGCTACCAATTCAATATCATGAGTTAAATAGCTTTTTTCATGAGTCTTTAACTAACTTGATGCATAGAAAACAACTTTATCATTCTTTATAAGGACACAACCAATTATATTCTTTGATCCATCACTATATATCACAAATCCATCATTTACTAATGGTAGAGTCAATATTGAAACATTCAACAATATCTTCTTTAATTCTTCAAAACATTCTTCACATTCCTTTTTCCAAATGAACTTATCTCATTTACAAGTAATCTTGGTTAACGGGTTAGACAATCAGGATTTTTTTTGAACAAATCACCAATAGAAACCTGCTAAACCAATGAAACTACATACCTTAGTCATGTTCATTGGTGTAAGACATTATTGGACTACCTTTTCCTTTATAGGATCAACTGAGATTCCATACTTGGAGACAATATGACCACAAAAATAAATTTTATAAATCCAAAATCTACACTTGCTAAATTTTCCATATAACATTTTTCTCCTAAGATTCTCAAGAATGATTTTAAATTGATTATCATGACCCTTATAGCTATTATAATACACCAATAAATCATCAATAAACACCATAAAAAATTATCAAGATATTATTTGAATACTCCATTAATTAGATCCATAAAAACATAGGATGCATTAGTCAATCAAAATGACATTACTGTAAAATAATAATGTCCATACCTCATTCAAAATAATATATTCAAAATATATTCCTTCTTTACTCACAATTTATGATAACCAGAATGAAGTATAGTCTTAGAAAAATATTTAACTCCATAATGTTGATCTAATAAGTCATCAATGTTAGGTAGAGGATACTTTTTCTTTATAATAATAACATTGATTTCCCTATAATCAATACACAACCTCATAGATCCATCTTTCTTCTTAATTAAAAGAACATGGGATCAAACACTAGGGTTTATAAATCCCTTACCATACAATTAATCAATTTTTTTCTTTAACTCTGCTAATTCCATAGTGGATATTCTATATAGAGTCTTTGATATAGGTCTTTCATCAGGGATTAAATCAATGGAAAACTCAACTTCATGATCTAGTGTATGCACAAGTAATTACTTAGAAAATACATCAATGTAAACCTATACAATAGGTATATCCTCAATTTTAAGATTACCTTTTCAATCCATATATTATGTTTACTCTTATTCCCTAAGAATCTCATTCAGAAGAGATAATAGGGGTGGATTTAAGTATGAATCCAATAATAAAGTATTCCCTCTAAAGATAAGGAATTACACATATTCATCATGAATCACAATTTCATTCTATTTAAAATGAAAATTTGCTTCATATTTTGAAATCTAATATATACCAAGAATTATATAAAAATTAACTATAGGGATAATATTAAATTCATAAAATACGGAATGTTTATGTGTCCTAATGGGAACCACAGTGAGATGTTCACTATGAGTATTAACCGATAGATCCCTTATTAAGGTACTAGATAAATATATAATTTTCTTAGAAAACATGGAAATATAAAAAGTGAGTGAAGATCCAAAATTAAATAGATAATTTGGTAAATTTGAGGCTATGATCAGAGTACCTACCACCACATCTTTAGAAACTTCAAACCTAGCTGTTGTGATTATATAATCTTGGACTTACTCCCTTAGCCTTTTCAGGGGATAATTTTCTTGAAATTTAGGAAAATAAATTTCATAGTGCCCCATATCCTTATAATTGAATCATTGAGAATCAGTAGCTTCTTTCTTACCCTTTTAATCATGAGAATGGTGACCTTTATATCCAAACTTGAAGAAAACTCCCATTCCCAGCAAGCACGTTTCATGTTTTTTTTTCTTTTCACATTTTTACAAGTTGTAAATTCCACCCTTACATTCTTACCCTTTTCCATATTTCCTTTTACATAGCATTAAAATATGATTTTCTTATATTTATTTTCTTTGAAGTCATAATAATCAGGGAATTATTCCTTTGACTTTATATCACATGATTCTATATCCTTGTATAATGAGAAGGTTTGGGGGACTAGTACCATTATAAGGATTAGATTTATCCCATCAAAGAAACTATCAATATTACTCTTTGGATTATGTATGTATCCCATGAAATTAATTTCTGAACTTGTAAAGTTGACTTCATAGTTAGTAACATTTTTATCTTCCTTTTGTCTTAGACTCAAAAATTGTCTCTCTATATCCACTCATTGTTCATGAGGAAAATATTTTTACAAGAAAAATTCTATAAAATGCTTTAATTCCATGCTCACTATTTTATCCCCATCCTTATTATTTTTTGAATAAATGACCACTATTTACATGAATCCCCTAAGATATGATATATTTCCATGATAAACTCCTTCCTTTTATTACTTCCCAAAGTGAGAAATATCTGCTCTAAGGAATTCATCCATTTATTAGATATAAATATATTTTTAGTCCCATTAAATGATAAAGGTTACAGACCCATGAAGTGGTCTAATATTGTTACTACACATTGTGGATCATTAGGATGCTCCATACATGAAAGTTTATTAGTTATAAAATGAGTCAGCTACCCCAATATAGTTATAATTTTTTCATCTCTAGATACAGTTGCAGCTCCATATTCATTATCTTTCTTAGGAGGGAAATCCCTACATAGATTATGTGCATTGATATAGTTTCCATTCCTTCCACTAGGATCTATTTATAAAAAGTTACATACACTATATTATATCATAACCTAAATTAAAAAATTTATGCATATCTAATCTTAGAATCATAAAATTAGTTTCATTGAATTTTTTTTTCAAATTATAAAAATATTTTGATATACTTTATAATGGTTTGTAAAGAAAATGTGAATTAACCTAAGAATTTCTGTTTAGAGTGTCAAAATAGGTACACAGTAGGGGAACACTCACCATGCATCAGAATTATGACCAAGATATACTCAAACCAACTCATTTTAGAGTTATTACCCTTAGATGCATCTGTATGAAAACTACATCCACTTTTAGTATCTAGAAAAGGATGTATTGTAAATAAATAAACATAATATATACCTTATAAAAACTTTAGGATGTTATCCTATACTTATAATTATCCTAAAATCCAGTCATAGGGTTATATCCCCTAATCTATATTTTCATAAATCCAATTCCCAAGGTTTCTACTAAACTTAATATGATACCAACTATAAATACCCTGAAACTAGTATCCTAGAGTTAGTGTTTAATTTATTAAATTGGTACTAGATACAAGTGATCACATAACAAAGGATCAAATAGTTTAGTAGTCTTGAAAAAATAGATACATACTTGAATCTCACATTACATTTGAAAACTTAAAATACAACATAGTTTTTTTCTTTGAGAACACCATTATCCCCTTTATAATGTCCCTATATATCAATTATAATACATTTCCTAGCATCCTAGGTAAAGTAAATATAATAAATGGGTGATCTAAGATGCTTAGTAAGGGTATACGTACAAAAATAGATAATACTAAGTAAATAAAACATGAATAATATGACTATGATAAATAATAATCAAATATTTTATATAACTAATACCATAAAAGAAAATAAATCCATGGATTACATAACAACATAAATAATCATATGGATAATAATAACTAGTATTATAAATATTAAATGCATAATGATGGACATCATAATATTACTGCAAAGGCATTATACCAAGAAAACATACAAAAATAGGTTAGGAGTAAAAAAAATACCCAAACTAGTTTATCTCATGAGACCTATTGATTCATCTAGAGGCTATAGTGGTCTATACCCATCATTTACTAAGCCCAATGCATTCATCATATGAAAGGGGTGGACCATAATCAAAAGTGAACATTTGTATTGGAAAAATAGCATATAAAATGTTAATAATTACCCAATCAATAAAAATAATCATAATCCATACATAGTAATATAAGGAATGGTATGATAAGATTATATATCTATTAAAACATAATATTCACCAAATAAAGTTGACATAGATAAAGATACTTTAAAAATATCACTGGAAGATTTCTTGAGGGAAATACCCTTTTAATTTTGAAATAGATCATTCAAAATATATATTTTTCCCAAATATTAAGGAAACAAATTTTATATGAAATGAATCTTTTAAAATTTTAAATTAATATTCAAATTAATTAGTGGTCATGATGGTGGGAGATTATGTTCATGCCATATAAGTAAAAAAAATTCCTTTCACACTTTTGTAAAATGGTCAAAAGTACCACATTTGGAAAATGACAAGAAGATTCCTTTTTAAAAATTTATTAAAAATAAAACATGGGTAAAAATTTCTTTAATAAATCATTTGATAATATTAAAAATATATTTTTATACATTTTAAGTGAAATATGAAAATGAAAGAGAAATATTCTCGACCGAGTAGAAAAACAAGGTCAGTTTTCCTTGAAAACATCATTTCGGTATCTTGAGTAATTAAAGGGAGTAAAATGAAGCAAAATTTTTAATTTAATTAAGTAACTATATAATAATAAAATATATTGGTTTAAGATATAAATATAAAATAATTCTTCCAGGGGAGGCTTAAACACAAACAATCCCTTACCTCAGGTTCAACTTCCTTCGTATGTGTCCGAACCTACTGTATAATAAATAAAGATTTATTATAAAACAAATATATAATCATATTAATATATATAATATAACATATTATTTACTTATAATCTTTTATCACCAATTTATTAACAATTAATTGTTAAAATCACTATTCTAGGTAATAACAGATTCATTTTTCATGTATGTTCATGGTTCCATAATATACTAAATGTTAATAAAGATATAAATATAATATATATTAATTATATATATATATTCATTCATAATATGTATAGGTATAAAAATGAATTACACCGTTCATGGAGATGGTATACCATACATATGCATAAATGTTGTTTTCACTTTTAGAAGGATAAAACAAAAGAAAGATAAATAGTAATTAAACTTTAAAAAATAATTATTATATCATATATATATTCATTAAATATATTTTTATTAACAACCATGTCTAAATAAAATTAAAATTTAATTACATCACTTCGTGGAGGTGGTAGTCCACACATACGCACAAACAATGTTATCATTTTCCAAAAGGTTGTAAGGTAAGATGGTTGATGTGATATTATAATTATAGAAGTATATTTTTGTTATAAATATCATATATATAAATTAAATCCATTATTATATCTATCTGTGATAGGTGGTTATGGAAAATTAATTACATCAGTTCACGAAGTAGTAGTCTTCCATACACAAGATCAACAATTTCGTTTCCCATTTGACGGAAGATATGGATAAATATTATGCCATCAAAATAATAACATGTAAGTATATGTTATATACTAGTGTCATTATATTATAATTAATAATACATAATTGAAGGTGGTAAAATAATAAGTAAAAAATAAATATTTTGGTGAATACGATTACTTTCTCTTAAAAAACCTCCTTTAGATATCCTATTAAGAACCCTAGGGTTGGAATTTTGGGAATAAAATCAGATATATAATGTGAATAAGTATGTTGGGGAGATATTTTTTTTTTTCAGGTTTCGGTTTAAATAAATGGCTCAAGAGGTTTGAATAAGTGAGGGGAAGATGTGACCTTTTATAATTGAGGTAAGTGGCACACTTGTAAATTTTCAAAGTTTTACAATAATATCAAGTCACTCTCTATGAAAAAATAGATTAAAATAGAACCATTACTGAAAATTAGTTATTATAAGGTCTAAATATGGATATAAAATAGAAATTATACACTTTTTAAAGTCATTTTAACCTTTATCTATTTAGTTTAACCCATAGTAAACTTGTTTTAACCTTAACCACAATAATAATTTTTTACTTTTTTTTATGATTCATTATAACCAATAATTAAGTTAAAATTATTACCTAATATTAATTATTATAATTACAAATATTTAATTAATTTTATCAAATTCAATTCATATAAATGTTATAATTTAATTTGAAATTAAACTCATAACCGCGACGAAAAAGTTGTTTTCCAATGAAAAAGTTTACATAAGTATAAAAAGTTTTTATATCAAAATTCAACATAAAATTGACTCCAATGACCTAAATTGGATTACTAATAATATAATTAAACTAATTTTACTTTTTAAATCATTATAAATTAAAATTAAACTTTGTAAATTCTTTAAAAGAAAAGATATTTTTTAATAAAAATCAGTATTTTCACTATTCATCAAAAATTAATCTTTTTAAAAAATTCTCAAAAAATTAAATCTAAGATAATTTTGATATTTTTATTTCAAAAATGAATTTAATTTTTTCAAATATATTTTTTAATGGTGGAAACAAATAATTTTAAAATAAGTTCTTAAAATGCGATGATACTCTTTTTTAGAAAAATATAGTTTTTAAGCATAAAAGTGGATTCATTCTTATCTCATGATTAGAAAAAATATTATATGAATGATAAAAAATTTCATTGAATATATAATATATAAATTTAATTAAAATAATTTAACAATAGTGATAATTTTATTTATTAAGATAAAAAACATTATGCATATAAAGTCTTTATCAGAGCATGCCATTTGGATTTGGATGATGAGAGGGTATAGATTTGCCATCGGTTCCATGCCCGTGCACTGCATGGGACTGCTAGATGAAGGTTCATGCTTTGGTGAAGGCTTTTCGTTATGGTGCAGTGGCTGGGGAGGATCATATCCTGTAGTTTTTTCTAGGTTATTTTCTGTTATGGTTGTTATGTGGTTGTATGATAGACATCATGGTTTCTCACTTTTCTCTTAAATGTGTTTTGATAATAAAAAAGTTAATTTTCAATCATTATAATAAATTGACAACCAAGGAATTTATTTTATACATGTATAAATCATATAATTTTCATAATTTATCTACTCATATTTGTACCCACCAATTTAATGCATAGGTTATAATAATATATTATATTATGGTTTATTTAGACTCAAGGTTACGTGTATCACAAAATATCAATGAGAATTATTTAAAAAGAAATATGTCATAAAATATCAGGGTGTTATATTGTACATCATAATCATATATAAACCATAAAACATTATTCAATTCATCCATCCTAGTCCTGTTATTATATTTTATAATCCGCTTAATAAGCGCAAGCACCTATGAATACACATCAAGAAAAGGGTGAGTTGAAAGCCCAATTAGGGGAGGGATAAAAGGGAAAAATATGAGACATAAATCAATATAGTATATGAGTGAGCATAATCATCATAATCATATCATAAGAAAAGTATCATCATTATAGTCATAAGGGAATCATTTATAAGATACATGGAATGTGGTGTATTCATAATAATGAAGCATCATAACATTGGGGACAAATCCCACACAAAAATTGTGAAAAAATATAGCATCTTGTTCATACATAACATATGTGTAAAAATAATCACTTTATAAAATGTGAACAAATATATAATCATGTTAACAGATAATACACATAATATAATGAGATATATCACATTACTCAATGCATCGTAGAGATAAATAATTATGGGCCCATCCGTTATATCATAAAATGATCATAATTATTATTTCCACATAGAAGGGAACATATAAAAATCATAGAAATTAAATAAACCCATGAAAAAGAATGAGTTTCATAAAGATGTAATAAATAATATTTAAATGAATAAAATTTTAGGTTATCAAAAGAAGAAGATAAAACATATTTTTTGACATTAAATATTAGAATAAAAAGAATATAGTCCACAATGAAAAGAGAAAATAACTCATGAGGAATGAATAATATGTTTTTAAAAATAAATTCCCTTTAAAAAATCATTATAGGTGTCTTTGAAATCATCTCCAATTGGTATAATCATGAGTATCCCCAAATAAGGAAAGTGAAATAAGAGTGAAAGGACATTTATAAGGTATTTTAGAAGAATTAATGTTGAAAACAAAGATAAATTTGAGATAAACCTCAAAGTAAAGAGTTGATTTTAGATTCCCATTACCTTAGGTACTAATTTATTTTTTCACCTCTATACCTCTTATATAATAAAAATATATGTATTAAAACATTAATAAATAATTGAATTATATTTTTGTGTGTCACTCTTGATCAATTATAATCATTGGATTTTCTTTGTCAAACTTCTTATTAAAGGTGAAATGGTTTAATTCCATATTTTCTTTAAATTATCTCATCTTGTTTCAATTTCATGATTTTTATTCAATTATATTTATACATAAGTAAAATTAATTCCATAATCTTAAATATAGGATTATATATTTATATATTATAAACAATTTATGGTGACCATCCATGTTGGTGGTGATAAGTAAATCATTGACAATGTCCTCATAGGCAGAAATAAATGACCATTAACGAGACATGTAAAAAATAGGGGGAGAGAGTGTATATATACTATAAATGGATTAATATAGTGAAAAGGTATCATAATAACATTAATATGTTATATTAAATGGGTTTTAAAGGTATAAAAAGACAATATATTGGGAGATTAGAAAAAATAATAGAGATACACATTAAAGGAGAGGATAGAAAAAATTACCCCAGATGGTGATTTTGGGTTGATTGTGTTTGTTGACAAGGATTGACATTGTTGATAAAGGCTAGTTTTTAAAGGATTCATGAATATTTAGAATGAATATCTAAACTAATATCATGGAGAATGAATGTTTGAACTCATCCCATGGAGCATGAATTTCAAGAAAGATCATGTGGAACATGAATATCAGAACTGATCATGCAGAGTGTGAATGTCATAACTGGTCATGTAGAGAACAAATATCAAAAATGATATCATGGAGTGAAAATGTATGCATTGATCATATGGAGTGTGAATACCAGAATTGATCACACAAAGCGTGAATTTTAGAACTGATAATGTGAAGCATGAATGTCCGAACTGATCATGCAGAGCGATCACATGGAGTGATCAGATGGATCATGTAAGTCCTAATGGATCACATGGATTTTGTCTAGACAAGGTGGATATGTCTACTTATGATCATTAGATTTAAAGGAGATCACATAATCACATCACGTGATCCACATGAGTATAAGAGTATCTCATGATGATATCATGTGATGCACTTAAAGACACCGTATGTTTATGAAAATATCATACAAAGTACATGAATATGTTGCATGATTTTTTGAGGATCTCATATAGAGATGATTCAAGACACTTGAAGACATTTCATTATTATTAGTGGATCTTGTATAGAGGTCATGTTAATAGCATGCATTCAAATAACCTGGAAATAATAGAGATATCACATGGTCATTAAAAATCATACGGCCACATGTTTGTCTTCAGATATCATGATGGGATCACACAAAGTGATTGAAGACAATGTCACTAACACCACATGATTGTCATTTTATCTCATAATTATATCACATGAATCACACATGATTTTCAATTGATCATACTATGGGATCACATGGCACACTCAAATAAAATGCATTTGATCATTGGAATCACTTGAGACATGCAACATGTGATGATGTGAAAAAATCCAATGAAGTGCATAATGCTAATTTATTAGGTGGTTAAATGGATGTATGTTCATGATTTATGGAGTTAATGTGGTAAAAATTTTCTTATAAATATCCAATGAACTTCCCTTAAGATTCTAAAAAGTATTTATTAAAATATTTATCTAAAGAAAATTTTGGAGAAGGGGTTTCATGTGAAGTGGAGTATACCCGATTGACATCACATAAGTATTTTACATGAGCAGAATAAAGTATTATTCCAAAATAACTTGATCTATGTTATCAGAAAAAAGTCTTAAGAAGAGGTATCATGATGGTATTTTGTGAAGATAAGTATGCACAAAGTGTTTCCACACTTAGGCAGACCCATTGATATCACACAATGTAGATAGATTGAACAAGGTTTCACACCAGAGTCACACGATCTGCATAAATAAAAAAAATTCTTACAATCCACTTGAACATAAAAAAGTCATGCAATCTACATGAATATGTTGTGTTTCTTACTTCTGCAGATAGAGTGGTGGCGCCTCATTTCAACATCGACTATGGGTGTGGTGGGAGGTTTTTTTTGGTCTCTCTGTGAGTATTTGAAGGTGGAGATGGGATTACGGCGAGCAGAGAGGTCTACTTCGGGTGTGATCTAGTGACGGTGATGATTTGTGGGTTTTTTTTGATTTTGTTTTTATGAATTTGGATGTGTTGAGGATTTGTTTTGTTCATATTGGTCACGTATTCGAGTGGGTTCCTTCAGAGATATTCTGACTTCGGTGATTCTAGAGTTTTATGGAATTGATTTTAGTGGTTTGGTTGGTGTTTTTGTATTTGATGGAGGTGTTTTGTCTCATGAATGTTGAAATTTTTGAAGGAGTTCAATATAGAATGGTGGAAGTTGTTTGTCTGTATGGTTTGATCCTGAAGGTGGGAAGTCAATACAGCCAGAATCGAACACATGTAACATGCCCTAGAGGAGGATACCGAGCTAGCAGTTCATCTTTGTAAGGCTTTACAGATTTGGTTGTTTGAGAGGGTATGAAGGTAGCCATCAGATTGGGCCTGTTCTTTGACATAGGACACTTTCTTACTGAATATCCATGCAACAATGGAGAGCTTCATCATGATAAAATGATAGGGAGGGGTAGCTCCATATTATCAGTTTGGTTTTACTATTTTTTTCCTTCAATTGTGTTTTTTATTAAGTTCATGAAGTTTTTTTGGGTTTCCCCCTTATTCCCTTAAAAGGGACATTTATCAAATAATAAAAAATTTTAAGTCCTTTGGGCCATAGGATGGATGGATACCATTCAACAATACTTACAGAAATAGTTTATTCACTACTAAATCTAAGGTAGTGAAAGGAATAAGGTGGTGCTTCATACTGAAAAGCAAGGACATTTCTAGAATAATTCTATAATGTTAAAGACTTGATATCTCCTAAAGAACTTGAAAAAGTGATAAGGAGTTTCCATGATATCTCATGGAAAGTAATTTCTCAAGGAGAAGTTCACATCAAATCTACGAAGGATCACATTAAGTTTAAAGGCACCTATCATACATTTGTTTCAACTCTAAAAAATATAATATATTTTTTTGGAATATGTTCCAATTATAAATGGTTTTAAACCGGAAGGTACATTGAGACTACTCCAAACCTTGTATTAGAAATAAGCTTAAGTGGATTTGGTATATTGGTACATTGTCATTGTATGCTCATTGTATGTAGCCTAGTGATGGTGAACTAAGTAAAAATATTTGTGTTCTTGTTTTTTCTTTCTTACTTTACTTTCTATGAATCATCATCATATAAAGTTGGAAAGGATAAGATTGACATAAAAACTAAAGATTAAATGAAGTTACCCCCATAATAAATGGGTCATGATCCAGTGGGGAAAAATAGAAATTAATATCTATACCCCAATTCACCCCCACTCAGAGTATCTAAGCCCCTTTTGGTCCTAACAATTGGTATCATAACATAGGTTACTTTATTTTGGATTTGTTTACTCTGATTGGTTTATTATTCTATTGAAATTGAAGTTTCAGATTTCTCTTATCTTTGTGTTCCATGGAAAAGGGTATAACTTCAAAGAAGAATAGGAATTATGGTTATATTCTTTAGTGTGAAAGTTTCTATGGAAAGAGTGTGATTAAATTAAAGGAAACCAACGATGTATTAAAGAAAGGTCTGAATGAATCAAATAGCGAAAATATTTACCTATTTAATGATGCTATAAGAGTGAGTGAAGAACTTGATATTAAAAGTGATGTTGGAACTAATGATGATAAAGAAATTATAATAAGGTAAAAATTGGAAGTTTTCCATGTAAAAAATGAATTGGATCAGAAATTGAAAGAAAAAAATAAGTATAATGATATTCAGATCCAAGTGTAGGAAATTAAAGCCAATAATACAAAAGATTTGAGTACAAGACTTGTTTAATTAGCCACTGATCTAAGAGAAAATAATGAATCTCTATATGAAGAATTACAAAATCTCAAAGCTATTGACAATGGAAAGAATATGAACTTAGAGAAATTCAAAATTTGGAATCCAAAAATGAAGATCTTTCTACACACCTATCAAAACCAGTTCAGGATAATGCATGTTTTAAATATTTTTCTACTTAGATTAATTCAAAAATAAATTAGAAAAGTGAAATGGTGGGTAATATCTCCCAAGAATTAGAATATTATATGACTAGTATGAAGACTCTCATGAGATAACTTAATGATCAACTTGAATATAGGGATAAGAAGATTCAACAATTGGGTGAAGAGCTAGAATTAGTCAAAAAGAAGTAGAGAAATCTAATTCTAAATTAAAGACAAAATTAAAGGATGATTTTAATTTATTATTTGATTATCCTTTAGAGAGTAATAATTAAATAAAAATAAAATATTATACTTTAGAGAAAAAACATGAAATGATTATCTCATCCTAAAGAACATGCAGTTTGGGAAAATTTGGTATTTGATATGATGAACCACCTCCCAATCATGAGAGGAGGAGAGTCATGAACAATTCTAGAAATAGGGAAAATATTTTAGGATTTAGAAATAGAACTAAAAAGGTTTTTATAGAAATAAATGAAAAAATGTTCTATTTCTATGGGATGAATTATCATATTTCAAGTTTTTTTGAGGATTTGGAATATATTATATGATATAAAGAAAAAATATTTCTAAATATGAGAATAAGAATAATTTTCTTGAGAAATATGATAGAAGAGTCTATGAAAATAAAGTATCCATGAAATTATACTTTTGTGGAATACTGGGACACACTATAAGTATGTGTCAAGAATCTTGAGGGATCAAATTTAAAATTAGAACTTTGGATACATCAACATATCAACCAAAAAATGATGACACAAGGTATGTTTTTAATAGGATATGTTTTATATATTCTAATCATGTAAATTTGGAAAGATATTACAACTAGATGAAAGAAGGTAAGGAAATGGAACCTGAATGGAGATCCCCAACTCCAATGGTGGATATTGAAAAACGCCTATATTGGAAAAAAACATGATAAGTTAAAAAATAGTTTTACATCCTCATATAAAACACAAGGAGCTCAATGAAATGAGTACTAATAATCTCCTCTATTAAACTCACAATATATCTCTTGGAAAGAATGTGGATTAACCTAGAAGAAATATAGAGGAGATTCTCTAGTTTTAAGTAAAAAATAATGTACATTCATGGAATGTATCACCCCTAGAAATAAAGGGGGAGGTGACTCAGATAACTAATAAAATAAATATGGATAAAAAATAACTTGAAAGATACACGTCATACCACAAGGTGAGAAGTGAATTCAAGAGAAAGATCCCTCCAATAGAGAAATAAACAAGAGTATATGGCCAGTTGGAAAATTTCTGCTCAGAGAAAGAATCATGAAAAATAGTGTATAAGTGGAGAATAAAAGGAAAAAATTTGTATTAGTGGGTATAAACCCAAAATTGTGAAAAATAAAAATCCTAAATAACATAAATATCAAAATAATATCGATCATTTTGGTGTAGAATGTTTAGTTATATGGAAAAAATAGTTGAAGTTGGAATAAACACAAAAAGAGTATAGTGATTTATAATAAAGTATCAAAGGGTTGGTCTTCTAGGATCGACCACAATCCATTTCTCGAGGATTCTATTGGTACCCCTATTCACATGAATTAACTATTTAAAATATGTGTTTGAAGTGGTACAAGCTGAAGGGGGAGATATTATCCATGGGGTTTGTGTGTTATGAAAAGGAAATGTTTCATAATTTGAATGGAGATACACGCGACAAGAAGAATTCAAATTCTTGAAATTTTTATATGGCATCAGATTTCATAAGTGGTGTTAAACAACCACTCTATTTTTCAAAATTTTATCTGGAATTTATGTGATATGGAAAAGGAAGATTAAATGATGAAGATACTAATGTAAAACTGAAGATCTATCAAAGATATACTTTAATGATATAGTGGTTCCAAGTCACATTGAATATTTAACCATTGGTATTAGTCCTTAGTTCAAGTGGTATTTTTACACCAAGAGATAAAAAATTGATAAATAATAAGAAATATTCATGCATTTAATGTTTATCTATTTTGTTCTAACAATGTGGTATTAGCTGAAAATTTTCATGATACCAAGAAGATTCTAGAGAAAGTCAAAAAAATTTCTTACAAGTTGTCTACCCATTATTAAATGTAATTTAACATTGGTATTTAGTTCAAAAAATCAGTATTAATAATATGTATCAATATAAATATGGAGATTTTAAGGGACATATAAGGAATATCACTCTAGAAAATATTTATAATAAAAAAAAGTTGCCTGAAGAATTTAAGAAACTCATGTTGGTAACATCCATGGAAGTAAGTGAGTGGCATGGATAATTTTGGTGTTTATTGTCTTAAAATCTTGTTTCTTACAAAGAGTTCTAACTAATAGAATTATAGAATATATCAGTGACTCAATGCCAAATGGTAATTTCACTTTATAAAAATCTATTAGTAGTGTGAAACTATAAATAAGAATATGGATTTGAGTTTGAGAAGTGAATGATCAAATGGTGTTAGAAGAATAATGTGTGTTCCCTCATGATTTTTTAGTTTATTGAAAACATGATGCATGTAGATGATTTATTAAGGGAGAGTAAAGTCACAGATGAAGGAAATTCATTCAATATCACAGAATATAGATATATCATTGAATTTTTTTTGTACTTAATAAACGCATGGTCCGATATTGTCCTTTCCACATGCCAGGTGGCATGATACTAAAGTAACCCCAAATAAATCCACTTATTTTTAGTGAAAATAAATCTTTAATATATCAAAGTAATGATAGTTCATTCTATCTTAGTGGACTATGTATTTCTTGGATAATCAAGAAACAAGATTACATTTATTTGAGCACCGCAGAAGCTGAATAAATCATGACTAATCAATCTTGTATGCAGTTACAATGGATAAAATAACATCTTAAAGATATGGGAGTTGAAGTGAAGTCTTTGATTAGAATCCATTATGATAATTCAAGTTCTATAAATATTAGAAAAAATCTAGTCCATCACTCAAGGAAAAATCACATTGATGTTAAATATCACTTTAAAAAATAGAAAGTGGAGAATAAACTTGTGAAGATAGAGTATATGACTACTGATCTACAGGTTACATAAATCCTAAGTAAGGCCTTTCCTAGAGAAGCATTTGAACAACATTGAATGACTCTTGAAGTTCAGTCAACTACCCACACTTGAATAGTGTGTATGTGGGACCCCCTATCCCCGAGGTATGGTGTGTTTTTCCCCTAAGTACTAATATTTGTTCTTTATTATGTTAAATACCATAAATGAGTGACCTTTGGGTTCATTTTAAAAGGGAGAAAAATTTCTTGATCAAGAAAGAGGGAGAAGTTGGTAGGGGGAGCAGTGAAATAGGGGGAGTTATAAATATGATGATGATAAATATAGTCTATCAATAAAGAATAATCATGATAAGATGTATACTTTAGGTACATGATACAAGCAGTGGATATGTGTAGTTAAGAAGTGATATCGATGATTGAACTTTTTCTATCATTTGACGTTGATAAGGTTTCCAGTAGAATGTTAGAGAATAAAATAATTCATCGATGAAATTTGTATGTTACTCTTGTTTCTCACATTGATCTTGAATGATATGAGATTATAGTACATGTTATGGAAGTCTTTAATCACTATCTGAGGTTGTAGAAGGAAAATGGTTTCTCATGTGTATGAATTGTCAACAAGATGATTCTTGAAATCTTGAAGTATTTTCGACAAACCCAAAGGGGAATATTGTTGGAAAAAATACCTCTAGATGATGCTTTTGGGTTGATTGTATTTGTTGAGAAGGCTGGATGTTATTGAAAAAGGACAGTTTTCTAAGGAGGCTTAAAGAGTGAGAGAAATTTTGTGAACTGATCTCGCAGAACATGAATGTATGAAATGTTCAAACAGAGCACAAATGTCAGAACTGATCATGTGGAGTTTGAATGTTAGAACTGATCATGTAGAGCGTCAATTTAAGAACTGATCCCATAGAGTGAAAATACTAGAACTGATCTTAGAAAGTGTACATATCTGAATTGATCATGTGGAGAAAGAATTTTGGAATTGATCATACAGAGCATGAATGTTATATCTGATCACATAGAGCACGAATGTCATAACTAATCATGTAGAATGATCATATAGAGTGATCAAACAAATCACCTAAGTCCAATGGATCACTCATAGTTTGTCTGGACAAGGTGGACATGTACCACTTATGATCATAAGAGCTAAAGGAGATCACGTGATTGCATCATGTGATCCATATGATTATAAGAGGATATTTTAATGAGATCACACGGTGCACTTGAAGACACCTTATGATTGTCAATAGATTATACAAAGCACATGAAGATGTTGCATGATTGTTAGAGGATCTAGAAGAGTGATAATATAAAGCACTTGACAACACTACATGATTTTTAGAGGATATCACAGAGAGATCATGAAAATATAATGAAGAAAAAGAATATGGAAATGAAAAATATATCATGTGGTAGTTTTAAATCACATGACTATATGATTGTATTTGGATGTTCCTAATAATGCATGATTTCATTTGATCTCATGAAGAGATCATGCGATGCACACATGATTATCAATTAATCACGTGATGGGATCACATGACACAATCAAAGATAATTAAATTGATCATGAGAAGCACTTTTGACATACAGTAGGTGATCTTGTGAAGAAGTAATGTGAAGTTCACAATGCCGATTATTGAGGTGATGGAATGGATGGATATCCATGATTTTTGGAGTTAAGGTGGTGGAATTTTCTAATAAATACCCACTAACCCTCCCTTAAAAGTTGAATATGTTTTTCGTAAAAGATTTATATGAATAAAATTATGGATAAGGGTTTTCACAAGAAGTGAAGGAGTATATGAGATTGACATCATGTAAGTTTTTTTCATGAGAAGAATAAAGTCTTGCACTATTATCATGTGATATGTATAATTAGAACAAAGTTTTGTATAGGGGTATTGTGATGGTATATTGGGAAGAGGAGTATGTGTAGGGTGTTTGCATGCATTGGTAGTCCTACTAATATCACATGATCAGTATAACCTAAATAATGTTTTCACCAGAATCATGTAATACGCATTAAAAGAAAAAAGTTAAATGATCCACATGAACAAAACAAAGCTACGTGATCCGCATGAATAAAAAAATGTCTTGAGAGATGTGTGAACAAAATAAAGACTCACGATCTATTTGAATAGAAGAAGGTCTCATGGAGGATTCTCACAGAAGGATTACACACCAAGATCTCATGTAAGGGTCACACACTAAGATCTAGTGTAAGGGTTACACTCTAGGGTCTCTCATAAAGAGATACATGATATGGTTATCCTATAAGAAATATAATTATCATAACTTTATTCTTAAGAAGAAAAATACATAGGATTTATACCATTCAATAATACTTATAGAAAGATTTTATTCACTACTACATCTGAGGTAGTGAACGGAAGAAGGTGGTGCTACATACCATAAAGTGAGAAGATTTCAAGAATCATTATATAAAGATGAAGACTTGGAATATCATTAATAACTTTCTAAAGTGATAAGGATTTTCCATGATATCTCATGGAAATATGATACTGAATGGGATATTCACATAAAAGTTGTAAAGGAGTACATGAATTTCAAATGCACTTATCATATCTTTGGTGAAACTCTAAACAATAGAATATATTTTTCTTTGGCCTGAATTCCAATTGTAAATGGTTGTAAATCAAGAGGGATAGTGAAACTATTATTAACAATGTATTGTTAGTGATATTTAGTGGATTTGGTACACCATTACATTGTAATTGTACGATCGTTGGATGTATCCTAGTGAGGGAGAACCAAGTAAAAATATACGTTTCCTTGTTCTTGATTTCTTTCTTTACTTTCTTGCATCATAATTATATAAATTTCAAAATGATAAGATTAACATAAATAATAAATTTAAAATGAGGTGACCCTCATAATAAAGTGTTTCATATTCAATGTGGAAGGAATAATTTCAAAATGAATATCCATACCTTGATTCATCCCCACCCATATCCGGGTATCTAATCCCCCTTTGGGCCTAACAATAAGGTTAACTCTTTATTGAATATTTACTCCTTTGAAAAATACTTTAAGGATTGGGGTTGGATGACTCCAAAACATACCTAATATTCTAATAATACTTAATAGGAGATAATTAGGTAGTTATTAGACTTATAGAAGTGGATAGTAAGTGATTTTCCAAGGTAAGGGTGGGGATATTTATGATGAGTTTTGTATTATCATCTAATGACCATTTGTAGTGGAAGATAACAAAAAACATAGGATATATATCTTTAAGAAATTAATGTTTAAATAATATTGTAAAAAAAGTATATGGATTTCATGAACATAAGTAGTTTTGATCTTCCATATATGGAGAGAGTTTGAGGATGACTATAGGGAGTAGTTAACAAAAGAACCTTGCCTCTGAGAGAGTACACTAGACAATTGGTCTCTAATTGTATCATGAAGATACCTAGAAACCAAAGGGGTTATAAAGCCTTATCAAATAAGATAAACAAAGTTTTAAGAGTAATAGAGTTTAACAGATGCTCATACACATCATACCTTATCATACACCCAATAGGAGAGGATCTCTTCCTCTTTTATATTCAAAGTCGGATGCTCTCACTTTATAACACACCATATGCATTTCTTTCTGTTGGGTATAATTAATTGAATGTTTTAAATGAATTTAATGTAAAGAAATTAATCTATTCATAACTTATTATAACTAATGAATAATCCATTCAAGAGAAATAACTAATATATATATATATATATATATATATATATATTATTTCATGCATTACATGCATAAAAAATACATGCATAATATGCATATATTAAATGTACACTATATATATAATATCATATATATATATATATATATATATATATATATGTCTCTATCATCATATGAATGTGTAAAAGAATCTCATTAATGTATATTTTAGCACACATCCAATAATCTCCCACTTGATCTAAAACCCCATAAGTGATTTATGCAAAAAATTCAAAACTCGATGTGAATTCATTTAAACACTTTTGGATATGGTTTTTCATCAAAATCCCTTCCTTTTGAATTTTTTTATCCAATACTCTATCCTTATATAATGGCCTAACTATGTGACCCTAAAGGCCTTAAAAGTGTTGAAAATAACTATAAAATCATAATTTTATAGATGTATGCAAAGGACATCCTCTAGCAAGGCATCAGTGTTATTCAAGCTATTAAGGGGTCTAATGCGATATCTATAAAAAAATAATCATATCTATATATAAATATTTCTACCCCAAGATTTATCATATACATTATATGTATACCTATATAATCCCTTTGTCTATGACATCGAGAGAACACTAGACATGAAACATGTCAATCTAGTTATAACCTCTCATCATTTCCCGATTCTTTGAAAAAGACTAACCAAGTCGATGAATAAATCACATGTCATTAATCTATTTGATAAGTACATTACATGTCACTTATCAAAATTGTTGAACACATAATATGTGAAACAACTAACCATGACATGTATTTCCTCAGTCTAATTCAATAAAGGGTTAGATGTATTTAACTTTTCATACAAGTTGAAAAATCCCATATTGGTCACACTCCAATCGACTATATGATCAACAACATACCCAACCACCCCCATATTTGATAAGTTCATATATTGAAGTTTGTAAGTAGGGTATTAATGGTTGAAGGTTATCATGCTAGGTATCTGGACAACCTCAGGTAAAAAGGATTGATAATAAGCATACACCCCTAGGTATATCTTTGACCATATGACATTCCATGAGATATACTTTCAAAAACCATTTCAAGTAATAAGTCTATACTTATCACCTTAATAATATATTATTCATATCTCATATTATACCCTTTGTAATAGATACAAGTATCTATTAAATATAACCTTTATATATAATCACAAACCATTATACTCCCTGATGATCATTAGTTAGGGATAAATCAAAGTTTATACTGTTGGGGGATATTTATCATTCAAACATTCATATAAAGTTTTAGCACACATGAATAAATGATAAATAGATATTTCTTTTACTATAAATACATAATATATTTACAACCATTAAAACCAATATCTTAAGTGTTTAACATCCATATATTCTACATTAATCTCATATTGTTTCTATATAAATAGTTTTTCAACATTACATATAAACTTAATTCCTATCACATCCCTTTGTGAACATTGATAAAATACCCCCGCTAACTTCTTAGCGAGTAACATTTATAAAGAAAGATAGTTTGAATAATGGTGAGACATAATAATGAAATTACTTAAGTTAAACTCTTTGAAATTATATTAAAACCATTTAACTTTATAAAAACAAATGTTATAATATTATCTTCTATTGTCTACTTAAAACTCTTTCTAAGTAAATCACCATCATCGTTGGAGCTTTTTCCATCAAAAATTTTCCATGAAATATTTTGTAAATAATGTAACTCGTTACATTATCACTTCACCATCACATCCTAAACTATTTTAGGATAAATTTAAATCCACTTAGTTATGGTAACTAATATAACTCTTTAAATTTCTTTTTACCACCACACCCTTAATTATTTTAGGATACCAAGTAATACAATTTTTTGTATCGATTGGTATAAACCTTTAGGGAATAATTATGTTCACTTGTAATGGTATCTAAATGTTACTCTTTACATCTTTATTTACCATCACATATCCAAAACTTATTTAGGATATTAAGTGAAGAATCAATATAATTTTAAACTAGTAAAATCCTTTAGTTAACAATGGTATTCACTTTCTTATAGTAAATAAATGTAACTATCTACATTTTTTCATTTACTATCACATACCATAACTCTTTAGGATATTTAGTGAAAAATCACTCAAAATCAGACCCTCAAAATATTTTATTTTCAAAATTTTAACTACTCTAAGTTTAAACATACTCTCACTAGACTCTTAAACATCACATTCTCTTAATAATATATTTATAAGACCCAACACAAACATTTTTTTGTCTTATAAAATAAATTTTATTTCCTTTTAGTAGGAATATCTAATGAATAAACTAATGTTTCCATATCTCATATAGATTTCTATGTGTTTAGAGTATTTTATTGAAATTGAATATTTTATTCATTAAAATAAAACACTACTAGGTTGAATCAAAATACATCATATTTTAACAAATAGATAACTAAATACTTTATCATGGATATAATACTTTTATCCATATATTATTCTTAAAAAATGTTATAAAATCCAATGAATCATAAAACCAATTTATAAAATCAATCATATTATATTTTTCGTAACAACTCTTTGTTAAAACATCTTATCATATAAGATATGTGAGATGAAGATACAATTACTTTACTTAGACTCATATAATCTTGATAAATATTTTTAAATTAAAATTTCTGATGTAGAAACTATTTACTTCATAAATTTAATGAAAAATAAAAGATCTTTGAATTATTACTATGATTTTTAACTTATTTATATTTACAACACTTTTAAAACATAAAGCCAGTATCATATACCCTTCAAAATCAAATAATCAATTTCTATAACATTAATACCTGACATAGAAATTCCATGGAGTTCCCAGACCACTTTAACTATTCTAGATAATCCCATATTATAGAATCCTTACCCCTTCCTGATAATATCCTATTATCAACACTTTAATAATATTAGTTAAACTTTTATTAAATTCATACACCTTTCCATAACATTTCCATAGATGAAAATACAATAAATTATTTAACTTGAATAAGCCTTTATAGATTCTTTAGTCTCTCCAAACATATTCAATAATATTGAATATCATTGACATATCCCATCATATTGAGTATAAGAGACTATAATTCCTTAGGTCAATTAGAATATAGTGCCTTTGAAACCTTAAATGAATCATTCCATACTTCCATAAGCATCTTGATTTTCTTTTTAAACAACTTCAACACTTGGTTTCTCAGAAAGGAACTATTCGAAAACATATAATATTTCTCTTTCTCAAATTTTTTTCTTAATATATCATTATTAAGAGTTTCTTAATTTAAGGTTCTCATTTCAAGGATTAATATAATGTTTAGTTTGATGATGATAATGATTCATTTATCTATAATATAACTTTTTATCAGATGAATATTGTGCATTATATCATTTCATAAAGGAATTTTAATGAATGTGCTCATTCTAAAAATTATGACTTAGTACATCATATCCATTTAGTGAGATAAGATATATATTTCACTAAGAAACGAGTTTTCTATGGATTTTCTCTCACCAAATAATTATTTAGGTAGATAATATTCCTAATCACAATAGTTGTGACTCTTAGATAGTTGAGTGGATAACCCTTTATCCAAATCCATTATTTGGATTCACATAACTCTATTCCTATGTTAACCCAATCCTATTAGGGTCTCCCGACTAGTGTAGACCAAATAAAAAGTCAAAAATAGGCTAAAAAAGGTAAATACAAGGGCACCCGACTATGGAATGACCTACCCATGGCTTTTCTAGTGCCAACCATTACATTATTTCCTTACACAAGATAATCCATGGGAACCCAACTATGATATGAACTAACTGGTTGGATGGTTGAGGTCTTGACAAGTGTATCTTTGGAAGGAATATCACACTTAGTATTTAAGGAGTTTTCCTTTTAAATTATTTCCCATTTAATATATAAATCATATTCATATTAAATTCACAATAATTAAATACTATTTAATAATTATATTCTCATGTTTTATTTCATTTTGTGTATGCATTATTCTAATGATTTAGTTTTGGAATCCTTATTCTAACCACCAAATTTATGTGTTCACACCATATTAATGTGTAACTCTTTAAACAAGCCACAAGTCTAGGTTAATCACAAAAAAAGTCAAATATATTTATACATATCCAAATTCATCATATGCATAAGGTACATGAATGCTTCATGTAATGGAATAAAGTTATATAAGATTGAAAAACTTTACATGAGTAAGCCCAAAGTAATATATAGACAACCTCATTCACTTTATTAGCCAAGGAAATCCTTTGGGAAAGTTGGTGGTCCGACCCTAAGTCCCTCTACCTAGATATATTTTACTCAATATAGAATTCAATTTATGAAAACTCTAACACCTAATATGAAAAAACTATTCCCAATTACTATTCTGGATCCCATAACTAAAATTACAAGCCGAAGTCAAGGTAAATGAAAACTAAATTTTATGATATAAAACTTAGTATTACATTAAAATCTATATACTATAAGAAATTTATCATATAAATGGGCATAAAAAATATTCATATTTCATATACAATTTACTAAACATGAATATCAAGGAAATTTAACAAACAAACAAACAATTTATTTATTTTCCAAAACATGAGACATTTATAAACCATTCATAAATTAAATATTAACTATAAACATTTTATGATTTATCTAGAATATGAAAATTTTATATTCATTTCAATATGAATCCATTTACATTCTATATTAAATGGAATTTATATAATTTTTCATGAATTATAAACATTTTATAATCTAATTTCTATTACATAAACATTTTATATAATCCAAATATCATATATCATGTGATTTATAAAAACTTTATAAATTAAATATTATGATTCATAAATAAACCATTTATTTGTAGATTATAAGGAATACCATTTAACTTGTTAAAAGGTATTTTAGAATATCACCCTTTAATATTTGGGGAAATTTTTTCACAAACATTTATTTATTTAATTATAAATTTTTTAATTAACTATTTAATTACTAAAATACTTATCAATTAAAACATCCCATAATACCTTTTATTATGATTTATAAACATTTTATAAACAATAAAAACCATTTAATATATATATATTTTTAAATATAGTTTATGCTTACCCTTATGCTAAATCTTTATCCTAGGTAAGGGTATCCTCCCTATTACCCCTATGTAGATGCTCGACGTAAGAGTAACTTATGTTTTTTGAAGCATTTGTAAAGGTAATATAAAGTTTACCTTTACACAAATCTATTTGAAAACTAGCGTGTAAAGGTAATATAAAGGTTACCTTTCTGTAGATCCCTCATATCAAGGTATCACCTTTACTCAAATTATTTACATAAGGGTACTCTAAATATTTCATATGATATATAAAGGTAAACATCATAGACCTTTACATAGCTCTTTAATACCTTTACGCATAAGGGTAAAGTGAAAATGACTCTTATGTAACCCATTTTAATAAAGGTAATAATGAGTTTACCTTTAAACAGACCTTCTGTTTAAGGGTAAAGATATATCAACCTTTATGTAATGGCTTGTATAAGAGTATATCTTTTACGTATCCAACCTATATAAGGTTAAATAATATTTACCTTAACATATATCATTTAAGGTTATGTAATTCTTCTTTAGGTTTATGAAAACATTTTTTTCATCATTCTTTGGAGACTAGTTATCCAAACATGTCTAAATATTGAAGAACCACCTATGAAACCACTTATGGGTATTTTATTATCATCTAAAGACTATTTTTAGTATAATAAAACCCAAAAAACAAGAGATATATCTTTAATAAATCAACATAAAAATAATATTGTAAAATATTGTACCTAAATTTCACGAGCAACATCAATTTTGATTATTCTTCCATGAAGAGTGTTTGATGAAGATCATGAGGAACAATAAATAAAAGGACCCTGCCTCTGAGAGAGTACATCGACCAATAGATCCATAATCGTATCACGAGGGTAACAAAAAACTAAAGGGGTTCTATCTCTTTCTCAAATGATATCAATAGAGTTTTGGGAGGAAGAGAGTTTAATAAAGGCTCATACATATCTCACCACATTTCCCACCCAAAAAAGAGAATCTCGTCCTTTTTTTATATCCAAAGCCTGACAATCCCACTTTATAATGAATCATATTAATTTCTGTCTCTTGGTAACAATACATTGAATGTTTTCAATTAATTTAATGAAAAACCATTAATCCATTCATAATGGATTGTAACTGATGAATAAACCATTCAGGAGAAATAAATAATATATATCACATATATATATATATATATATTATATTCATGTATCACATTTATGAAAAATAAATGCATCATATGCATATATTAAATGTAAAATATATATAATATCATATATATTATATATATATATATATGTCTATTGCATCATATGAATGTGTACAATCATCTCATGCATGTATATTTTAGTGCACATACAACAATTTATACTTGAGGAGGGGGGTATTTTAAGATTAAATTATTGAGGAAATTATTATTTCCAAAGTAAGACTTGTAATAGTGGCATATTTTACATTATGAGTCATGTTTGAATAAAATTACATTTTTTTTAGAAAATTTAAACCATTCCACAACTAAATTTATTATTTTATTCAAAAATAAAAAAGAAAAAAGATTTTTTAATTGAATAGTTTTTATTTTTAGGCTTTGAAAATTACTTTTTAGGTTTGGAAATTAAGTTTATTAGTTTTGAATAATTAATTTATCGTATTATTATTTTTTGATTAATATATAAATTATATAATTTATTAGGTCACTATTAAATCTTTAAGGATTTAATTAAAACATACTGTTTATGTAAAGGATGTATTTTTACTATTCATCTAAAAATTAGAGTTTTTTGAAAAATTATAAAAAAATCAATCTTATAAAATTTTTAAATTATGATTAAAAAAGATAAATTAATTTTATAAAATAAATTTTATGAATTATTAAATTTTAGTATTTAATATAAAAAATATGTTTTTTACAAAATATGTTAAAATAAACTATCAAAAATGAACTTAAAATTTCTTTAAGTTTCTGATTTGAATTTTTATTTTGTGGAATTATAATATTTATATTTAATTTTATTTCTAGTAAATTTTAATTATATGTCCTTATATTATTTTATTAGTCAAATTACTATTGTAATAGCAAGTGTACTCTTCCTAATGATCGGTTTTACTATTCCAATTTTCATATTGGTTTTATAATTCCTAAAAATACCACATATTTCCTTCATCAATCATTTTCTTAAATTTATGTCAGGGTTCTATATTATTTATTTTCAAAATATAGATTACATTACTAATGTTTTGTTTTTTAGTGTTATTTATGGGTGTGATAATTATAATAAATCAACATGATCTAATTTTTCCTATTCTATTAATTTTGTGTGCGCTTATTGTCCCATTATACCACTAAGATTTTATTAGGTATATTGTTTTTCTAAGTATAAGTTTATAAATTAATGAAATAAAGTAATATTGATTTATTATTATGTGTTACATGTGTTTTATACTATACTATATTCCTAAATATGACACACATGTTTATTCAAAAGGAAAATACCATATATAAAAGTTTGGGTTGTTATATTCTTCCCACATTTGTAATTTTATCTTTGAAATTTAAACTTATATCTTTAATAGAGAATAGATGAGGGTATTTTTGTTTCATTTCATCCTTAGGTTTCCATGCTACTTATTTGTACATATGGTTCCACCAATTTACTTTGACAAGGTGAGTTTCCTAATTACATATAACTTTATCCCTATGGTCAAATATATTCATCAGTTTCTCCTCATAAAAGGAAATTCTCCTGTTATACCACATCCAGATTTAGTACATGTAAGGGATTGGGTATGTACATCCTCAAGAGAGATATGTAGAACACATCATGCCCTTGAGCCAGGTTTTGTGGAAGAGATAGTTGATAGGCTATAATTCTTATGTGTCAAGGATCTCATCAAGGCCAATGTACCTAGGGATGGGCTTTCCATTATTTCTAAACATTGTCACTATCTTCTAAGGTGACATTTTAAGGAATAATTTTTCTCAAACTTCAAACTCTAAATCTCTTTGATGATTGTTAGCATAGGTTTTCTAGAAAATCTAAGCAGCTTTAATGTGTTGTTTAATATATTGAAATTTCTTTATCATCTCTTACACAAGTTTGGGTAAAATATCTTATGTTAACTAACTTCATGCCAACATGTAGAAGTTCTACATCTCTTCTCATATAAAGATTTATTTGGAGCCATATGAATACTTTAGGGGAAGTTGTTATTGTATGAGAACTCAAACAAAAGAATATTTTTATCTATGTATCCTTTAAAGACCATTAAGAAATCTCTTAACATGTATTTGAGTGTCTAAATGGTATTTTCAGATTTTTCATTATCCTAGGGGTGATAGGATGTACTGAAGTTCAACTCAATATTTAGGGTATATTGAAGAATCCTCAAGAACTTAGAGGTGATCCTTGGATCTCAATCAGATATGATTGAAAGTGGTTCCCCATGCAACCTCAACACTATAAATATATATTAGAAAGTTAATAGGGTGAGAAATGTTCCTGGATAATGATGAATTGATCAGTCTTGGTGAGTTAATCCAGCAAAACCCATATGGAGTTGTTTTTATTAGATGCCTCCGAAAAACTTGTGACAACATAAAAATTGATATTATTTTATTCCCATGTTGGTATGAGTTATGGTTTAATTATACATTTAGATTTATGATGTTATTATTTGACTTCATAGTATACCAAGAACTTTGAGGTGTAATTAAGAATGTGCTTCTTTATGTTATGCCATTATAAGTACACCTACAGATCTTGATACATATTGGTACTTACAAGATGGATAAATAAATATGAACTATGTGCATTATCCAATATATATTTCTTTATCTCAGGTGATGATGTAATGTAGAGTTTAGTTAAAAACTAAAGGAATCCATATTTATTATTTTTAATTCATGAATATTTACTTTTTTTCTCTCACCTTATTTTGAATCTCTAAATCATCCCTTTATACCTCCCTTACCATGGATAGATGGTTGAGTAATCGTTTGGGAAAGGTGGGATGTATTCTTTTCCATTATGATTTGAAAATATATCCTTTGTATATCCATGAAGATAAGTTCTTTCTCAATAATAATCATGGATAGAGTTATAGGTTCCTATATATTATGAGCATCAACTACTTTATTCACATTTTTAGGATGGTAGTGAATTAAGAAATCGTAGTCCTTGATTAACTCCAACCATCTTCATTTATGCATGTTAATACTCTTCTATGTGAATATATACTTTAAAATATTCTTATTAGTATATATATCACATTTTTTCCATAGAGGTAATGCCTTTGAATCTTTAATGAAAAAAACATAGGTACTAACTTAAAATCATGCGCCTGTTAGTGTTTCAGCTATAGAAACCACTTTTTTTGGACAAGTCATTAGAACCAAAAAAATAGAGGAACTTTGGGTGGTATAATTATTGATCACTCTATTGGGATTATAGATTAGAAATGAAAATGTTTATATGACCATATTTCATCTAGACTAGGCGATGCTCACCATACGATATAACTGGACAATGTTATTGGGTGATACATTTGGATGGTGTGAGTTAGACATTATAGATGAAAAAAGGTACTATAAAAAATAATCTCAACTCATTTTGTGGAATTAGTGTGTAACATATTTATGAAGTCATTGACAGATATAACATAGTATAGGTTGGGGGATTTGAGTTGGTCGAAGGCTTTGATTTAATGGAGGGTTCTTCTATGGGTATTGATCAGGGTGGACTTCATCCTGTGAATATTGGATGATAGTGACTAAAAAATACACTATATGGATCTCTCTATTTATAATTGTATGGTTAATTTATTTTCTTAGTACTATGGATTGTAATCATCCTCCAATTATCTTGAATAAAAGTGAATTAGTATTTTCCCTATGGATTTACAAACAATTTTGAACAATATAAAATTGTGTTGTTCTTTTTTCATTTTGTTTTTATTTTGATAATTTATTATGATAGTTTTGTTTATTCTCTCTCATAGAGGTTTTATATTTCAGTGTGGTGACTTGGGTATGTTTTTTTCCAAGATCTGGACATCGTATCATAGGTTCATATTCCAAGTATTTGTTCAATATGGTATGTTCTTGTAGATATAACTTCTAGTGGTTTTATTAGATAGTATCCATGGACCCAAAAAAGTGGTATAAGAGCTAAAGGTTGGAGTGTTTTGGATGGACATGCCCTGGTGAAGTTGTTTCATATCTTGGTTTATTAGTATTATCATTCCCTTTTCCTTATAGAGTAAGTTTGATAAGAAGTTACTGACCACCATCTCTATGTTTTCTAGAAGTAGTGGGAGTTCACAATTTTCATAGTAATGGTATCCGATGAGAGTAAGTTTCTGCTAGACAAGTTTGATGGAATGAATTTTGGGTTTTGAAATATACTGATAGGGATTTCTTTCTACATAAGAACCTTAATATTATATTTATTGGTTCCAAGATGGAAATGATGAAATCAAAAGAATGGGAGAGGATTGACAAGAAAGTGTTGGTGTTTATTTTGATTCCACTCAACTAAAATGTGGCGTTCAACATCTGAGAGCTAAAAACCAATTCATCACTCACGAAGAACCACACATGAATGTATAAAAAACAAAGGATGATGAACAATTTATTCTTGTTAAGGAGACTATTATACATGAATATGTTAAAAGTTAATTCTTATTCCAATCACATTATTAACTTTAATATGATTGAGATCTAGTTAGAGTTAGTGAAGGTGAACTTAAGGGATTTTTAATGAGTGTTGTTATTACTATCCTTGCTCCCTAAATCTTGGTAAGTGATGGTAACCATTGTGAGTAATTCCAATAAAAAAACTAATTTTATGTTCACTGAAATTTGGGACCTAATCATAAATAATGAAATTCATCAGAAGGAGATTAAAGATTCTTAAAAAAATTAATAAAACATGGAAGGAATAGAATGTTCTATAACTAAAAAAGTCCATAAGAATGGTAAGGGAAGGAGAAGTTAGAGCATGAGTTTCTTAGAGGATGATTCTATCTTATACTAGAATTTTAGATGGAAAAGATAACTAAAAAAATATTTTAGTGAATGAAGGGAGAATTCTATAAAGTATGATTTTAGAGTTGGATTGACAAACTTTGTATTAGATTATAGAAGCAACTTGCTTCTATCTACCTATAGTTGATTGAGGTCTTGGGTGATAGAATCCAGAGCTTCATTCCATTCTTTTCCTGCTAGAGGAATGGATGAAAATGTTTGTAAGAATAGTCAAGGTAAATATTTAGGACGATAAGGCTCCTAAGATTTTTGGGAAATGTGATGTTTTAGTCTGGACAATGAATAAAAGGATGTTTTGGTTTAATGACGAGCAACACATACTAGGGTTGAGGAAAAACTTAATCTTGGTGCGAAAACTTGATGATTCGGGTTTCTATATAATGTTCATGAATAGTGTGTGGAAGTTTTTTCATGGTTACATGGTGAAACCAAGGGAGTGAAGGAAGGGACCCTGTAACTTATGGGTTCACTAGAAGGGGAAATTTATGCCAGATAGTTAACTTCTGTGAAGTTATGGAATGATTGTTAAGGTCACCTTAGAGAGAAAGGGATGAATATCCTTTCTGCTAAAGGATTATTGAAGGAATAAATCATGGAGTATGGAACAAGTGGGGATTATGTATTTCAAAATTAAAAGAAGGTTTCTTTTCATATAGAAGGGAAAGTTCTAAAGCATCGAAAGTTTATTTTGTTTTACATGGACATCTGGGGACCAACTGCAGTGTATTATTAGAGACTCTCACTCTTCTAAGTAATATTCATCGATGATTCTAAATGAAATGTGGTTTAATTTATAAGTAATAAGTCCAAGGTGTTTGATACTTTAATTCAATAGAGATCCATGGTGGAGAAAGAGTCTGGATGCAAGTTGAAGCACTTAAGGTTGAAAAATAGTGGGGAGTAAGAAAGTAGATAATTATAGAGGTTTTACTAGAGGAAGGAGATTAGGTTTGAGAATACTATTATGGGGACTTTAGAACATAATAGAGTTGTAGAGATGATGAACTAGACATTGTTTAAGAGGAGAGAAGCAGAATGATTCATGTGAGTTCTCCAAGTTTTTTTTGGATGGAGGTAGTAAATTATGCAGCTTAATCAAAAAAATTTCATCATCTCCAATTGATAAATAAATTAAAAATATCTATTAGTTTGGAAGGAAGGTATATTTAAACCACATTAAAATCTTAACTACTATAAAACACGCCTTAAAAAATTCTAGAATCAGCCTTTATCAATGCTATAAAAGTTCTGACTACCTTAGCATGGTTAAAAGTCCATGGCTTTTATCAGCGCTAAAAAAGTGCTGATAAAGGGTATATATACCAGCAAAAATAAAATCACTAATAAATCATACTTTTATCATATCTTTTAAAAGAATTAATAAAATATACCATTTATCAGGGCTTTTATTTAACACTGATAAATAGAAGATTTATCAGTGATTTAAAAAGCATTGATAAATGGTGTCTTTTATCAGTGCTTTTAAAAGCACTGATAAAAGTATGATTTTTTATTGCTTTTATTTGCAATGATAAAAGTATGATTTATCAACAATTTTTAATATACTTATACAGATAAAATTTATCAGTGCCTATATAAGCACCTATAAAGGTGTCCTTTATTAGCATATTTAATATAACTGATAAAGGTAAAAACTGTAGTGTAATTCTGCAACACACCACATCACCAGAAATAGGTGTAGTGTGCTGCAACAACACACTACATCAGAAAAAACAATAAAAAATTACCAAAATAAGATACAAATACTGGATTTAAATGAAATAATTTTTTTAACACAAATACAAGAATAATCAAACACTATTATAGAGTATGTCACTTGTTTTTTTACTAAAATTAATATAAATTTTGAATAAAAAGGATCAATTGGAGTTATACCGGTCACAATGTGAGTTTAATTGAGGTGTGACTAATTTATACATATCAAAAATTACTTATGGATCATTTTCCTAAAGTACCAAAACAATCAGAATGCGTTTTCTCAGTTTTGAGTATGTCAATTTTTTTTTTGATTAAAATTAATGTCAGTTTTGAATAAAAATGTGCACTTGTAGCCATACTACCACACCGTGCATCATATTTAGGTACAAATGATCTATATACATCACAAATTATGTATGAATCATTGTTCTAAAGTACCAAAACAATATGAATTTCTTTTCTCAATTTTGAGTATGTAGTTTTTTTCTCACTAAAATTAATGTCAATTTTGAATAAAAAAGATGCACTTGGAGTCATATCAGTCACACTGTGCTTTGGATTGAGGAAAAACTTAATGATACACATCTCAAATGACTCATGGATCATTTTAAAAAAGTTTGAAAATAATCAGAATGAGTTTCCTCAGTTTTGATTATGCCACATGTTTTTTTTACTAAAATTTCATTTTAAACTAGAAACAAGAAATTTAATTCATACAGGTGGTATCATGTGTGTGTTTGAAATGAGACTAATTAATACACATAAAAAATTAATTATGAATCATTTTCCCAAATTATCAATACAATCTAAGTGTGTTTTCTCAGTTTTCAGTGAGTCACACTTTTTTGTATTAAAATGTAAATTTTAAACAGATAACAGACAATTGAAATTATATTGATCACACCATGCATCAGATTGTGGTTCGTATAATCCCTACATGTCAAAAATTATGTATGGATTATTTTCCTAAAGTTCCAAGACAATCCAAATGAATTTTCTTAGTTTTGAGTATTCCACATATTTTTTTACTAAAATGTCATTTTAAACTAGAAAGACACACAATGGATCTTATCTTAAGTGAAAAGTGTTGTGTATACTTTTAAACAATTTTTCTCAAACATAATCATGGTATGATCCTTATTATAATTAATTTTCCAACAATTTTATTATTTTCAAGCCAGTGCTTCTTATCGTCCTCTGCCTCGGTCTTCACCTCTGCCTCCTCCTCCACATCGGTCTCTGAATCCGACTTTTCCTCCACCTCCACCTCCACCTCTACCTTCACCTCCACCTCCACATCCTCCTATGTGATTTCCAAAAAATTTTATTCTTTGTAGGTCGGTGCTTATAAACAAATTAATTTCCTCCATTACTCTTCTCCTTGATAAATAGATTAAAAATAACATATAAGAATTCTAACACTAATGCTTCACACCCCAAATATCTTTTCAAGGTCATAACTCATAATAGATCACAAAAATAGCAGGTAATCAACTAAATTTATTTCTAGTATACATTCTGAAAAAAAGTACGCTACCCACTCATCTCTAAAAAAAATTTATTTCTTCTTTTGAGTAACTATTTTTTTGAAAATCATGATAGTACTGAGAAAATATAGACAAACAAATGATTATGAAATGTATTTAATAAAATTTTAATTAACTTCATAAATTACCTATTGGGGGATTCTTCTCTTTTCATACTTTATGATTTCTCTTACAAATTTGAAAACATAATATCCAAAATTGACTACATTATCTTTTTTTAGATACTATAGAAATATTGACCAAAATAAGTAAATTGTTTTGAAATGTTTTGATAGTTAAATATTTCTATATATACCTTAATTTGTTTCCATTTGTAGTAATCCACAGGCTTTATCTCTTCAGATACCGGCTTCATGCCATGATCTATCCTATATTTAGTGACCTCCCAATCATAAAAAAATTATTATTAAAACATAGACCAAACATATAATTCAAATTTTTTCTATAAAATATTGATTGTAGTGTATTACATATTCACAATACACATCATGTGTGATTGGTTGATTGGAAATCCATGCACTGAATCCAAAAAAAAATTTATTTGGGGGTGTCTATGTTTACTGTTAGCAGTATCCATTAATTCATAAAAGAACAAAAACAATTAAGTAATTCCAAAATTAAAAATATATTTTTTATGATTATATTGTAGAGTTTTACCCTTTCATTTTAGGGATAAAAAAGAGTCTGTAGTATGATGATTTTTTATTAAAATCTTTGAGTAACTTTTCCTTTTTCTTTTTATTTTCTTCCTCATTCAAAGTAATTTCTATCATAGAAATGATATAGGGATTAATGAATCCAAATCATGATTCGAAAAATATTCCCTTTATATATTTGTAATATAAACTCCTATACAAAATAGGAATAATTATAAAATTTAATAAAAATATTTAGTTCACTATTTGGAAAGACGTATTATGAAAATGTACCTTATGTATGTATTCACAACTGAGACCGCCAATCATTCATGATTAAGAATCTCATTTAGAGTCTTGAGACCAATTACATCTATTAAGGAATTTCCATATATTTCTTCTTCATATTCAGTGTAAGACATAGTTTTTTCTTTAAATGTGGTTTCTATATGAAGTTTTAATGATAATAAATATTTATCTGGAACTGGTGGTGAGAAGGTACTCTCAAAAGGTCATTTTGTTTTCTTGGTCATTCACTAGATTTTATTGATTCGAACTTTTATTTCATTGCGGTTTATTCATATGTAATATCATACCTCACTTTAGACCTTTTATCATCAAATGTTAAATGTTTTTCATATGAATTTTTTTAAAGATATACCTCATGTAGCTTTATAAGATTAGACAACCATGTTATGAAAGCTCCAATAGCAGCTTTGACCATTGTAATATCAGAACCATCAAGTGGAACATGAAACTAAGCAGTCGACTCATAAGCTACCTCAATACCCACTCTCATGTGATTTTTTGGAAGGGGTTGATTGTGTAGCTGATCTCCTAAGATATTATACACTATACCCATCGCAACATGGTAGTATGTGGGTGCTGAAATATAAAAATCACATACAACTATACTCTTCAGAATTTTAGTAATATAAAGTTATTGGAAGTTGTTTGATTCCCATTTAGGAGAAATAGTAATGAAAAAATTTATTACCTCAGGTATGGTATGTAGTTGGGGGAAATGACTAGCTTCAAAGCTAGTGATATCATTTGGTTCATGTGTGGATCTTTTCTCCACTGCAAGTTTTCTTTGATCCTTTCTTATACATTGGTCTGCCAAACCAGACCACAAAATAATATCTTGCAATGAGTTTAATTATGTCTGCATTCATCTCATCATATTATATGTATCTTCATGTGATTTTATCTTCTCAAAATATGTTTGAGGAGAGACTCCAAAACCTAATCCTCTAACGTGATCATATTGTTCAGGCCACTTCAAAGCTATTTAAACTCACTTTTCTTCTGGTAAGACAGTTTCCGATTCTTGTGCCTAAACAATATAAAAAAATATGAACATATTTATTTTTATGTAATATTGTTATAAATCACAATTAATTACAATTATTTCATACTTACACATGCTTCCCATACTGTTTTTGTTTTATCATCCACTAATATACCATTCTTATTTACATGAGCCTCCTTCCATAACACATGATGTGGGACGGTAGAGGCTTCAGATTTTGATTAATCAACATGCATGTAAACAAAGTAATATATGTTGTTTCATATCACATAATTAAAATTTTATTGTTGACTTAAAATACATACCAATTTTATCTCTAATGAATCATACCCCATCCTTCCTTTGTGATAGGGGCACACTGGTTTTGATGCATGTTCTTTATTTTCAGCACTCTTTTTCTGTTTCATAAATTAACAATTTTTGAATCAAGTTGGATAAAATAAATAATTTCAAATATTATATTATCAACCGAAATTCACCTGAAATGATTTATCAATGCAATGATTTCTAAAAGAAGCCCATGTTTCATACTTTATAATATTTGTATGACTAAGTGGTGGGTGGGGTTTTATTTTCCTCTAATCATCCATAAGATGTAACTTCGAAAGAAGAGTATGGAAGACTCTATGGGATTTTATTGCAATCATTAAGACAAATTTCTTATGACAATATTCTAAATAAAAAAGTTCTACAAGGAATAATGAAAACTAATTCAACATTTCATTATATAATTTTTCAATAAAATAGATAATGTATATTGTAACATTACTGTTATATCTTTCCAAAGGATTTACTTTATTATAGGTTAGATGTAGTGCCATGAGTTAATATCAATCAACACATTCATCTTCATTGTGAACTCAAGATAACTAATGAACGTTGAATTGTTGGGGTCAATAGGTTAGCCGTGTTGATTCCAACCAAACTCAAATTTTGTACCCTGACTTCTTGCATTGATAATTTTATTCAAAACTATGATGCTATGTCATTCTTGTTTTTTTCATTTTTTTCATCAACATGCTGTTGATACCTTAATAATTCCGTAGTTTCATCATCAACAGTCTATTCTTTCTCGGTATTGGAAACATTGTCATATTCATAAGAAATTATCTACATGAGTAGTCAAACATTTAATTTACATTTAATAAAAAAAATTCAATACACTTCATGCATAAAAGTACACAATTTCACACATCTTGAATGAAAATTGTTACTGTCTTGAACATAGATATAGTAATTCAATACAAAAGTAAAACTAACCTTGAATACCTTTATTTAATCCGTCCTTAGATGCTTGAGTTCCTTCCATCTCTTGATGATGGATTTTAGGCTACTCATTCCCTATTTCAAACTAGCCTTCCTCCCATCACTATTCGGGAGGTATGTTATCAATGAAATTTAGAACCACAATGAATGGAGGAAGGCTAGTTTGAAAGAGGGATTCCAATCCATCATCAAGAGATGGAAGAAAATCAAGTGTCTAAGGATTAATGTGTCCTAGGAAACTATACTAATGGAATCACTCAAAAAGTCTCCTCAATTGAAGAGGAATTATAATACCTCCACTATAATGGTCTTGAATAAATGAATCTCACCCCAACTCCATTAGAAATCACTTATGTCTACTCAAGGATTCCTCACTACAAAGACCCAATTTTTCCATGTATTTTTTTTAATTATATGGAATTATTAAGAGTTTGTGAAAATTGATGGTGCATGATTCTGAGGCTTGGAGTGCCCAGAATGAATTTCTAAACTTTTTTTAGGTATGTTCAGTAAACGTGTGAGTGGTGTTTTCTAACTTTTGAACCGGTGATTGGATTACAAATACAACGACACCCTTGAATTTACAATGCTGGGATTCACTTAAGGGAGGCTTCACTTTGACCGTAGTAAGATTGGATAAAAAGTTAGATTTTGGGAAATTTTAAAAGAATAAATAAAATAAATTTGTTTTTTGATTTATTTCTTTCTTTTCCTCCAACGCACAAGCGGAAATGTGAGACCAACAACGTGTCAAGACAATAAATGGCTTGACCATTCAATCCTAAGTAACAGTAATGTTGGGGAATTAGGAAGGTTCCCAATTAGTGACCCCCCATTAATTGCCAAAATTGTTACATACCCTCCCATATTCTATTTATATGAAGCTCAGGGAGAGGTACCAACACTGCTTCACCAAGCAACGAAGTGCTGACAAAGTGCTGAGATGCCAAAACCTTGGAGGACGGAGCCGATTCCAGTGAGCGGTGATGAGCGACACTGAAACCCTGAACCGAAGATCGACGATCGATCGATGTCATTAGAGGCTAGTTGTGGGGGACAATGAACACCGACCCACTTCCTCAACCGCGGGTGTTTATACATTGTTCTTGAGTTAGGGGTTTGATTTTTTTTGTTTAATTCAAGTGTTTTTCTTGAACCCTTTAATCCTCCCTCATGATTAAAGGCTAACGTGGAGGGTGCGGGCCTAACGAACCCAAACTAGACCCTCCACTATCTTACTACCCTTGTGCCTCTATGGAAGACCGTCGATGTGGTGAAACCAACCAGCTATGATGGAGGTGGCACACCATCGCGCGCCGCAAGAGGAGGCCGCGGTACTAAGCCACAGTGGTCAGCGAAGCGGTCGACATCGGAAAGCCATGGAGGAGGTGCGGCGCATCGACGTGCACCACCGGTGAGCAAGGGGACACGAATTATTAGCTGCGGCGGTCGGAAAATTGGCCGACTGTGAAAGAAGAGGGTGGCGCGACCAGTGCGCTGCTGGTGGGAAAGAGGCCACGACCGAAGTCGCAGCGGAGGAGGAACTCACCGCGTGGGTTCTACGGCGACCGGGTGGTGCTGACGTGGCGCCACTATTTCACAAGCTGAAAAGCCTCTGGGCCATTTGGAATACTAGGGGAATCACCCCAACTTTTCTAACTCGAGAAAAAAATGGGCCGCGCCCCCTGCGTGCCATGCCTCATGTGGTTGGGCGGCCTGCCCAGCGGGCCGCCTGCCCCTATGGGCCGCGCCTCACGCGGCTGGGCCACTTTCCCAATGGACCGTGCACCCTTGATGGATGGGTCACCCCTTGTGGGCCACCCCCATTATGGGCTGGTCCAGACCTCAGCCCAAACCAGGTCGGGTTAGGTCTGTCTGACCGAGTCAGACCGGTCCGGAGCCCAACTAGACCCATAAACACTTAAAGGGACATATCTTGAGAACCGGATGTCCGTTTCACGAACCATCTATGGCGTTGGGACCCTTGGAGTGAGAATGTCCTTTTGGTATACTCCAATTGAGTTTTAGAGACAATTGGAGTACGACCGAGTTGTATTGAACCCAAATCCAACCGGGCCCTCGAAACTAAAATGCTTATAACTCATAGACTGAGCGTCCGATTGACGCACCATCTATAGAGTTGAAACCCTTACGACATGTCGGTCCTTTAGGTTACTCCTTTTTGGAGTTTATTGGTGGTCAAGGTATGGCCGATATCTTGAGGGGAAGATTATATGGAACTCGAGCGCACCGGGTGCGAGGAATCCTGTGGCGGGCTGTAACATGAAGAAAGAACATCGATCTTGTGTGGGTCAGTATGTATCGATCCTATGTGGGTTATATTCTATCAGATCCTATGTGGGTCAGCCCTCAACAATCCTATGTGGGTCATCGCATATCGATCCTGTGCGGGTTAGATCCTATGTGAGTCAGCGGGGGTTAGTACCTATCGATTATGTGTGGGTCAGCAGCAGTGCTTCTTAACATAATAAGATGATCTATATTACGAATAATCATTTGTACTTCTATAATTTTGTTATACCTGAGAATGAGATGATTCTTTTACCTATGTGGTACTTCAATCTTCACAGTGTTACCAGCATGGTACTTCTAGCTTCGTGGTGTTACCTATGTGGTGTTTATTCGTGGTGTTTCCTGTGTGGTACTTCTACCTTTATGGTTTTGTATTCATGGTGTTACATGTGTGGTACTTCCATATTTGTGGTGTTACCTGTGTGGTAATTATACCTTTTTGGTGTTGTCTTCATGGTGTTACCTGTGTGGTACTTCTATATCCGTGGTGTTACCTGTGTGGTATTTCTACCTTCATGGTGTTACCTTTGTGGTATTATTTCCTCATGTATGAGATGAGTATATCTTGATAACTTAGGTATACATATGGGAATATACCTAAGTATATTTGATGTCTTGATTTGTGTTATTTCCTTTTTGTAACTCTGGGAGACCTACGGGGTCTTGGGATCCCTACTGAGTATCGTTATACTCACCCATGCACGGGCTATGCCCACACCCTGTTGTGTCTTGTGTAGATGACGAACAACATTGATCGAGGCCGAGGAAGCTAGGACTGTATGGTACTCGAAGGTGGACCATTTGGCGTGATGTGATGTAGGAACTACTGATCGTGATCTGTACCTACCCTTCAGGTAGGATCCTCAGTGGATGATCCAGGAGCTGTTTTGTACTTCTTAGTTGTACTTGTACCTTTTTCAGTTGGGCTTGTATTCTGGTCCCTTTTACTTTCAGCAGTCTTTTACTTTTAGCACACTTTAACTACAGTAGTATACTTCGTGGTTGCTTCTTGATGTGTTCTTGGACTATGTGTCTATACAGGTTAAAAGGCAATGACTTCTCATATCAGGGATACGCCTTTATGGTGCTATTCACTAACCCCTGGCCCATGGAAGGTGGTTTGGGGTAGTCACGATGTGGGCCCTGAGGGAAGGGTCTTGACACTCACTTTCTAATTTTGGATTTTTTTAATCCACCATAAGATCCCTCCAATAACATACATCCCTTTAAAGTGTGACCTTTTCAACTTATGATCAATATTGATCTAGAATTTTTTTACTCTTATAAATTAAATTAATCTATTCAACGGAATCCTAAATTTATTATTATGATATATTACCATAAAATCTTAGAGGAACCATAAATACTTCCCATCATTGAAAATTATTACACATATCTTGAAGTAGATCTATAATTACCTCTAGGAATGTCCTACTTTATGACTGATAATGATATTATCAGTTGTAAAATATAATATTAGAGAGAGGTATCCCTGTAACTCAATCATATTCTATGATGAAAATTTAATCATACACCATGACTGGTCTCACCAAATATGATAGGATATATCATATTTCTTTTATCATATTTAACAATTGAGGTGATATTGTATTTGTTCTTTGATCCTGTATTTTCACACAAACCATGGATAGAGTCATATTTTATGGTATCATAAATTGTATGAAAAAACTTAGTTCAAATCCTTAGATTTTTTATATGTAATACCATATGATATATTATAGTCATATGTTATGGGTAAAAAAAGAAATCATTTATATCATAATATATAATATTGACATAATACAATATGACATATATTTATTCAAAAAACTTATAGATTAATATATTTTTTCCTTAAAGAACAAGTCTTTGATACCACTTATGAGTTTTAGGGTATCATCCTATGATCATTAGAGGGATAAAAAACCTAAACAAGGGCTGATTTAGTTCAAGGATAAATGTGAATGGAAAAAAAGAAAAAACACATATGGAATACTTGTAATATAGTATCATTGGAATCCATATTTATGATTCAATGGAATATGTTTGATTTATAACATTGAAGAAACAAACAAATTATTCTATCCTTTAAGGAGATTACAATATCCTTCAATCACAGAAATATTCTTGATGACTCATGATCACCAAAGGAGTGCTAGCGCCTTAACCTAGTGATAAACAATGATCAAAGAAGAATAGAGGTTTGGGTATGGAATGAAACAAAGTTTCAATTACAATAGGGGGATCATATCCATTTATATGGACTCTATATTTAACAAAGAGTACCTTGAGAATTGAATTCCATCTCTTGGAAACTGATAATTTTATCACGTCAGAGTACTTATTTCATCGAGTGTTTCAATAAATGTTTCAATACATCTATGATGATCCTTATGATTTATAATTTATGAGAAAAATTTGGGGAGAAGTAGACAAATTTATTCATACAATATCATATATTTAATTCCCCACTAAAATCTACATTGGTCATATATTGTAGCCTTTGATAAAAGTATATATAAGCTTAAATTTCCATTTATTATTCAAGGATATCAACAAATACGATATCTCTATTTTTTACATTTTGGATGTTGATAACAAATTACATGAATTATAGGATATAAAGATCCAAAACATAAAAATTATATTTTAATCAAATTTTGTTCTCTCTACAGTTATTCACCATGTTAGAAGATTTTTAAAATTATTTTTTTATCCTTTGAATTAATTATATCTCTATTTTCATTAGTAAATCATAAATCACATATCATAGTTTTCTTGATCAACTATCCAACCATGGATAACTCACTGAATTTTGGTAAATACACTCTTTATATATTGTTGTGTATTTATAAGTCCATTTACCCAATAATTTCTCAACTCTATCCAATCAGGGAAATTTTTTTAAAAAAATTTGAGCATACTTTTCTCACCAATGAAATTCCCCATCACTCTCTGTAACCCATGGTTAAAGTTTAATAATAACCTTGAATTATTTAAAAAAAAATCTCACAACATGAATCACTAACATAATTTTTTGAATGAGACTAATTAATTAAATATTTTTTTTGAATTCAATAAAAAATTATTCATCAAAATCATAAATCTAAATAACCCATTTCATGGTTTAACAATTTACGTGAATAACTAAAATATACAAAACACGTTTTAATTATTTTTACACTTACCTTGATCCCTATATGTTCATCACCCATAAATGAGGGCCGCAACATGGTATCCCCTAATCCTTAAAAACCCTCATAATTAAGCCTTTAGAATATATAATCTAGTATATAAGATGAATTAAATTTGAGGAAATACCTATATTTTGGAAACCTATATTATTCAAATGAAGAGAAAACCGAGGGGGGATGAGAGGTATCCTTGTTAATGCCAAGAGGAGAGTAAACCATCTATGTGTGTCTCTAGGACAAATGGTCTGGACACTCAAATACATATGAAATAATAAAAATGATGAAATAGAACCACACTTGTTGTATTTTAGTAGTGAGGAGAAGAGATGTAGGGTTCGTCATGTTTAAGAATAGCATAAAAATGAAAAACACCGAACCCAAAACATCAAAAAATAATAGAGGAAGAGTAGAAAATAACATATATTGGATTCTAGCCTTGATTAATCCAAGGGAACATAGACGAGTCGTGCTGGTAGTAGAGAAGATTCGTGAGAGCTTGAGAATCGCTAGTGACTAAGTCGTGGTTACATTTTTTTAAATAGATCGGGGCACTTTTAACAATTCTTTTAGAAAAGTGCTGACAAAGATCCCTTTTATCATCGCTAAATTTATAAGCACAGATAAATTTTTTATAATTATAATTATTTAAATAACTTTATTATAATTTTATAATTATTTAAATAAATTTATTATAATTTTATAATTATTTAAATAACTTTATTATAATTTTATAATTATTTAAATAAATTTATTAAAAATTTATAATTATTTAAATATATATAATTTTTTATTTATAATTATATAAATACATATTTTAAAAATAATAATTATTTATTTATAACAATTATAAATATAGTAAATATACATTTATAGATATATTTATTTATAAATATATTTTTAACATTATTAATGGATATATAATCTTAAATACATGCATTTTAAAAATGAGTGAAATTGAATAATTCAAAATGAGTACACTTTAAAAATATTAAAAAAATGGATAAGTTTTATTAATTAAATATAAGTTATTAAAAAATATGGATATATATATATATATATTTAAGTGGATGAATACATATTAAAAATAATAAATCATAATAAATAAATAAATATAAATAAATAATAGAAAATGATCAAGATCAAAAATAAAATAAAAAATAAAAAAAATTAAAAATTAATACCATAACTGTAGTATTAAAAACAAATAAATAAAATTGACCTATTAAAAACATAATATATATTAAATGTATCATGTTATAATGAAATTCTAAAATATACTAAAATTTGAATAAATTACATAAATATTAGGTGTATGTGTTTCTATATATTACATAAATATATTTGTGTGTGTGTTTGTGTATAAAAATACATTAATATATATATATATATATATGTGTGTGTGTGTGTGTGTGTGTGTGTGTGTGTGAAATAAATGCAATACACCATGTTTGATATAAGTTAAATTGAAAAATCAAATAACATTAAAAATGAATAAGACATTAATATGATTTTAATTAACATTTTATATTTATTATACTTATTCATTTTACATATCTACATTTAATATATACTATTTATTAATATTTATAATCAATATATATGTATATTAAATTTATTCATTTTTATCAATAATTATTTAATTAATAAAATGTTTTATATTTTTCTTAATTTACTCATTTTATTTTTATTTTTTTAAATTTTCATTTTATTTTGGACCTTTATCAGTGCTAAAAAAGCACTGATAAAGGGAAACTTTTATCAGCACTAAAATATCACTAATAAAGGGCACTTTTATCTACACTAAAAATAAACCGCTGATAAAAGTTTACTTTATCCGTGCTAAAATAAAGAACTGATAATGGTTACCTTTTATCAATGCTAAAAAAACACTGATAAAGGGTGCCCTTTATCAGTGCTTTTTTCTAGCACTGATAAATTTAAACTTTATCAACAAATTTTTCTAGCACTGATAAATGACAACACTGTTATATGCATGTTTTGTATCAGTGCTTCAAGGCACTCACTTATTTCCATGTTTATGCAGAGGAAAGGGATAAGTTGGATGCTAAGTCCCAAGCATGTTACTTTATTAGATATGGTGATGAATTTTTAGGATTTCAACTTTGGGAAAATGAATCTGAAAAGGTCATCATAGATAAAAATGTAATCTTAAATGAAGAGATCCTTTGAAGGATCATAACTTAGAAGATAGTTCAAGAGAAAACAAAGATCATTGAAAGCTGGGGTTTTCCTTAATGATTGTCCACAAGTTAATGTTTAAAATAATTAAGTAAGAATGGTAATTCTAAAAAAAACAAGTCCTTCTAAAATATATATCATGAAAAGGTAAACTTTTTCTGTTTTTTCCTAGTCTGGATGTGCTGGAGAGTTCAAGGACTATAGAGGCTTGAGAAAAATATTTGGAAGGAATGATTCTAGAAGTGGCAATACTAGAAAGAAGTCACCGTATGGACAACTTTAGAGATCTTCTAGAGAGAAGATCCAAATGAAAAGATATTAATTTAGTTTTAACTATTTTCTTCTAATGGATGATGGAGATCCCAAATAATCATAAAATAAAATGATTTTTAAAGACTCAAAACAGTGGAAGTTATCCATGAGGGATGAACTCAATTCCTACCATGTGTCCAGAAAATGGGAGCTGATGGAGAAACATGCTGAGAAGAAATTATTGAAAAACAAATAGGTTTATTGAAAGATGGAATAAGTGTACGATAAATAGAGGAAAAATTCTAGGCTAGTTTTGATTTTTTTTTCAAAAAATGAAAGGAGTGTATTTCTGAAATATTTTATCTTTGGTAGTAAACCACACTACTATTCAAAAAATGTTATGTATGGTTCTGTTTAAAGGAATCCATCTAACATAAAGACAACTTTGATTCCTAGACACATTAAGGAAGAAATATTCATGGAAAAACTAGATGGTTTTAAGGATTAATGGAATCAGATACTTGTGTACAGACTCATATATAGCCTTTATGGTTTGAAGTAAGCACCAAGAAATTAGAATAAGATGTTCAATGACTTCATGAGGGAGTAGAAGTTCATATAGATCAATGCATACCATTTATTCTATGAGAAAGAGTTTTGTGATGGGGGTTTTATTATTCCAATTATTTGTATTTATATCATGATACATTTGGGTCTAGTAAATAAAAGAATCAATTAATTAAAAGAATATTCGTCCAAAGTTTTTTAAATGAAGGAGCATGGTCTGGAAAAAAGAATTTTCGGGACACATATAATATGAGAACTAAGTTTTTTTACTTTGTACCTAATTTAATTAGATTATGTTTTGAAGGTGGTAGAGTGCTTCAATATGGGTGAATAAAAAATAATAACCACACCTCTGGTTGGAAACTTCAAGATCAGTAATGAGAAGGGACCATGAACGAATATTGAGATCAAGTATAGGGAAATGATTCTATATGAATCAGTTGTTAGAAGTTTGATGTATGCCATTATTTAAACTTTTTAGGACATTACACAATCAATGGGAGTTTTCAATAGGTTTATATTGAAACCCAAAAGATATAATTTTTAGGTTTTGATGTCTATTATCTAGTACCTAAAGATTTCCAAATACTTATCACTTTATGTGAGAACATATGACACTTTACAATTTTGGTGGACTCAAACTTCAGTAGAGATTCAAACACATGGAAGAGAACCTCTAGGTATGTGTTTAATTTTCGTATAATGAAAATGAGTTTGATATATAATCTTCAAATAGTAGTTTCAATATTGATAAAAGAAGTGGATTACATCACATTGATGGGAATATGGATATAGTTTTTCTAATTGAAATGGTTTCTGGAGGATATTAGAAGATGTTAATAAGTTGGTTTGTAATATTGTGATTCACAAAGTTAAATCCATTTGGATAAAAACTTGATGTTTAATTATTGAAAAAAACACATTCATCTTAAGTACCAATTTATCTATAAGTTTTTGGAGGATTAAATAATCGATCTATGGAATATTGAAAGAACTTGAAATCTATCACGACCCGTACCCCAGGGCCCATACCGTGACTCACGCAAGCCCACCTCCCGAAGGCCAGGGGTTGGCGACTAGTGCTGAAGGAATACACCTACACATGGGAGGAATTTTCTTGAGTACCTGTACACACATTCATACAACCACATCCCAAGAAAACTGTAAAATAGAACATCCATGCTACTAAACAACCACCGAGTGTAAAGGTACTACTGGAATTAAATGGTCCAGAATAAAAACCCAACAAAAGGAAACTGCAACAAGAACGAGTACAAGATCGATAGCAATCCATCCACTGAAAACACCACCTGATGGCTAAGTATAGGGTAGCTTCCAGAAGCTGTAGAATAACATCCTACCTACCTGATATCACTAGGAACCACCTGGTCCTTGGCCACCAAATCCTCCTCCAAGTCATCGGTCATCTCCACCATACACAACACATGCGGGCGAAGCCCGTGCAGGGATGAGTAACAAAATAATCAGTAGGGACCCCAAACCAACAAGGAAATACCACAAAGAAATCCACAAGAAAACCATGAAGCATGACCATGAATCAAGAAAACTCACACCAGGTATAATCTAAAGTATGTAAAGAAAGACTATCAATTGTAACACTGAACACCTTGGACTATTGAGGTACTCATCCCAGATGAGTATCATGGGTCTGTTGGGTCACATATAGCCACTTTTAGCTGATCCACATAGGGTCACTTGAAGATGATCCACATAGAGTCACTAGAAGATGATCCACATAGGGTTTTTGGGATCTGATCCACATAGGGTCACTGGGAGCTTATCTATACAGGGTCGTTGGGAGCTGATCCACACAGGGTTGCTTAGAACTAATCCACATAGGGTCGCTCCGAGATGATCCACATAGGGTTTCCTGGAGATGATCCACAGAGGTTTTCTAATATATGATCCACATAGGGTTTCTAGGAGTTTATCCACATAGGGTTTTTAGGATATTATCCACATAGAGTCACTAGTCTTCGGGTCTCATCCAACCACAGGATTCCCACAAGAAGTGTGCTTGATTATGGGAGAATCTACTCCTCAATCCAATATTCATATTTCAACTTCTATGAAAGTCTTCGTAGACCCTGGAAAAATAACCACCTCATCGCGAGGGTTTCAACACCAAAAACTTCTTGTCAATCGGACGCTCGGTTTGAAAGTTATTGATGTTTTATTAAACAGGGGCCAGTTGCATCCGGGCCTGATCCGATGTTGTTGGACTGACCCGACCAACCCGGCTTGGAGGCCCCACTGACCTGACTCAGGTCTGGCCCACTAGGATATAGGTCTATCCCACCCTCTGATCAGCCCACTGTGTGGGCCAGTTCTCTCCCACTCAGACGCCCTAATGGCATCAGGCTTATGCGCCACGTGGTCGGCCGATGCTGACCACACCTTCCACTTGAACGAGGTTGAGGGACTACGTGCCAGCACCTTGCGCTGCAACTCTAGCCACAGAGTGATCCATTGACATGACCAAGGGCCACGTCCCTGGTCGGCTAGCTGCCGACGGCTCCTGCCACACCATCATGGCCCATTCCGACCGCGACGCTCCCTCCGGCGCGCCGCCGGCACCGGCACACCATCAGGTTCTTCTATGGACCACCAGGTCTGCTTGTGTGTTCTGTTCTTTGCACTTTCTATGCCTCCGACCTCTTTGGGGTACCGTGTTCCCAAATAAGGCCTTGAAATCGCTCCGCCATCAACTTAGAGGTTTGTCCATGAAGAACGTACAAGGCGGAGGGGCTCAGGCCTTGTTCGTGTCGGCCTGTGCCCTCCTCATTTGAGTTTTTAAACATGAGGACATTTGGGATTACAATTCTATTAGATAATAACCAATCCCAGTGAAAACCCCAAGAGAAAAAACCTCCCACAAGAACACATGATCCATGTTAATTGTTTTAGAATGAAGAACATGGAAAAATCAAGCACAAAGCAAACCCCTACCAGAGTAACTCATTCATTAGAAATGATCCATTAAAAGGGTGGAAGAAGAACACTACTACCATTCATGTCTCCATGATCCATTTTTTGGCGTACATTGGAATTTTTCATCATCACCCACCATATCTTGTGGGCATAACTAGGATTGTGCCCACAATCATGCGTTGTTTTCTCAACCATTAAATGATGAAACGTGAAACAATGTTTCAGCTACATTATGTTACAAAGTTATTATGCTTTTAATTTATGAAATAGAATTTTAAGTTTCATTACATTATACATCATTTCACTACAATAGTTTAAAAATCCAAAAAAATAAAATAAGACAAGTTTATTTTATTTTTAACTTTTTCTTTAAACAGTGAGAAAAATAAATTTTTCCCTCGACCCAGGTTAGGTCCATTATAGGTGAATCTCATCATTCTGAGTTAAATAGTTCCCTTGAATTTTTTATCTGAGCACCAGTTTAAAAGATATAAAAACCCTCTCACACATTTATTTAAATGAACAGAAAAAGTTCAAAATTCTACTCCGGGCTCACTGAGCCTCGAAATCAGGTTCCATCAGAGCATTTTGTCTCAAAATAATTCCATATAATTTAAAAAAAATTACACAGAATTTCTAGGACATTACATTACCCCCACCTTTATGGCCTCATGTCCCCATATGCCCAAACAAAGATAAACAAATAAATGGGGGCACTGGGCACGAATTCGAGCCTCCTGCTCCCATGTGCTCTCTTGGAGATTCCTGTGCTGCCACCGAACATGAACCAGATGAATCAACCATCCATGAAGGACCCACTCCTATTGATCCTCTATCTCTACTAGGAACTCCACAAATGTCACCCCATCATCAATGTCCAGCTTTCCTCAGTCAATAACTTGTGATGGATCATGTACATACCCCCTCAGTTGCGACACGTGAAAAAAATCATGCACCCGGTGAATCTATGGGGGAAGATATAGGTGGTACACCACCTCACCAACTCTTCTCAGAATCTGAAAAGGTCCGATGAACCTCAGAGATAACTTGCCACCCTGGCCAAATATCCTCAATCCTCATTGGGGTGAGACTCGAAGAAACCCATGGTCTCCCTCCTAGAACCCCAAGGTCCTCCATCTCCTATCAACATAATATTTATCCCTACTCTGTGTAGTCCTCATCCACTCCTGGATGATCTGTACCTTATCAGTGGTAGCCCATACCAACTCTGGACCCATGAGTGCTGACTTCACTGTGTCTATCTAGCATAGAGGTGATTTGCAAGGTCTTCTGTACAAACCCTCAAACAGAACCATTCCAATGGTGGAGTTATAGATTTTGTTGTATGTAAACTCCAACAGTGGTAGGTGGTCCTCCCAATTACTACAAAAATCAAGGATTCAATCATGAAGCATTTCCTCCAAGTTATGTATGGTCTGCTCCATATGACCATCAGTATGCGGGTGAAAAGCTGTGTTCAAGCACAACTGAGTCCCGAACGCCTCTTGTAATTCCTTCCAATACTAGGATGTGAAGAGAGAATCATGTTATAAGATGATCATTGAAGGCACCTTGTGAAACCACAATATCTCTTGTACATAGAGGCATCCCAAGCCCTCTACCGATCCCTACTCCCAGATGAGTAGAAAGTGATATGACTTGGTGAGTTGGTCGATGATCACCCAGATAGAATCTTGGCCCTTTGATGTGTGTAGTAATCCCATCACAAAGTACATTGAGATACCATCCCACTTCCATTCTGATACCTCAAGTGGCTGGGCTATGCCTTTTGGAACCTGATGCTCAGCCTTCACTTGCTAACAAGCGAGGCACCTCGAAACGAACTCAGTCACCACTTTCTTTATCCCTAGCCACTAGTACTGACATCATAGATCCTGGTACATCTTCGCCACTCTAGGATGTACCACCAAGGGGGAGGTATGGAAATCACTCAAAATATCCTCTTGCAACACCACTAATACTACCGTGTACCCTCTAAAAAGGATGATGTGCTCCCCACCTATCAAACATTCATCAAGTGACTATACTAAGGATAAATGAGCACATTGGGGCTCAAAGTCAACATCCAAAAGATTTTCCTCCCTAAACCACTGTATGAGTGGGTGAGTAACAGTCATTGACTAAATTTAAACTACTCCATCATCATCCATGAAGGATATCGACATCCGACTAGCTGCTCCATCACATCACTTAGTAACTACAAACCGTAACCCCTACTGATCATGTCTTCCACCACGTTCCCCTTCCCATGAGTATAGAATTTCTCAAATTCATAGTCCTGTAGGAACTCCAGCCATCGCTGCTGTCTCAAGTTTAGTTCCTTATGGGAGAAGATATACCGAATACTCTTTTGGTTGAAGTATATGGTAAACCATTTACCCAACACGTAGCGATGCCACATATTTAGATCAAAGACCAATGCTACTAACTCCAGGTCATGGGTCACTTAGTTTTGCTCATACTGACTCAAATACCATGAAATGTAGGCGATCACTGCTCATTTATACATCAAGACACAACCCAATCCGGTCCTTGATGCATCACAAAAAACTACATACCCAATGACCTCCTCTGGTAGTCTCAAGATGGGGGCACTTGTCAATCTCTGCCTCAGCTCCTAAAAGCTCTTTCAGCACTTCTCAGTCCACATGAAGGGCTATCCTTTCTTTGTCAAAGTTGATAAGGGTGATACTACTCTGAAAAAGTTAGGTATGAACATTCATTAATATCCAACCAACCCCAAAAATCTCCGCACCTCTGTCACATTTCTGGGTGGCCCCCAAGATAACACTGCCTCTATATTTTTTTAATCTACTACAATTCTAGCCTCCAAGATGATGTGTCCTAGAAAGTGGACCTCCCAGATCTAGAACTAGAACTTTGAGAGATTCTTATAAATCTGGTGCCCTTGGAGTGTATCCAAGACTATCCATAGGTGTGTGGTGTGATCCTCCTATGACACTGAGTACACCAAGATGTCATCAATGAAAAACACCACAAAAAGATTGAGGTAAGGATAGAAGATCCTATTCATGAGTCCCATGAACACTGTTGGGGAATTGGTCACACTGAAGAGCATCACTAAGTACTCATAATGGCCATACCAGCATCTGATGGATATCTTCGGTATATCCTCATCCTGTACACAAAGCTGTTGATAGCCTGAGCTGAGTTCTATCCTTGAGAACCACCTCGCTCCCTTTATTTGTTCAATGAGGTCATTAACTCTTGGAAGTGGATATTTTTTATTCATGGTCACCTGGTTTAGGCACTGGAAGTCCATGCATAGCCTCAAGATTCTGTCTTCCTTCTTGGAAAACAACACCGGGGATGCCCATGGTGAAACGTTGGGCCTCACAAATCCCTTCTCCTGTAATTCCTCCACCTGTAACCTCAATTCATGAAGCTCTATGAGAGAAATCTGATATGCTAGTGTGGATATCAGTGATATCTCGGGATATTGATCAATACATAATTCTACCTCCTTGTGGGGAGGTATCCCTGGAACATCCTCAAGAAAAACATCCTCGTACTCTTCCACCACTACAGGAAAAATTAGACTCCTCTCATTCACTGCATCGAGGGTGAGGCTATCCAACCGATGAGTGACCGCCTACACCCTCTTTCAAGAAATTCCGCAAAAGTTCCCTTATCACCAGTGATGGAAAAACTAGTCCCATCCTTGCAGACACACCATAATTTGTGCCTAATATAGTCGATCTAAGAATGGACTGTGGATAACCAATCCATACAGAATATGATGTCATAAGGCCTCGATGTCACTACTTAGAGATCATCCGAAGCTCTCACCTCCAAGAGTAATCTCACACTTCCAACACCATTGTGTAATAATCGAATCCCATCCCATAGGAGTTTATAATCATAAGGATCAAGCCAAAAACTCCATCGGAATCTCCAAGATCCGAACAAGGTCCATGGTAAGGAAAGAGTGTCTTGAACCTGTGTCTATAAGAACTACAACCAAGGTGGAAAAGACATATATTGTACCTCTAATCATCTCTAGAGTTTTGTAGTCATAGGCCTCCATTTCATGGAGCTAGCCCCACCCCTGTCTTCCGGATCCCTAAGCCCATGGTGGACCACTTGGGGGTGGTGGTGGTAGCACCTCGAACCATAGTCCACCACCTTCCACTCAGCCTACTAACCTGCCACATCCACCACCCTGAAGACCACTATGCTCGAACCTCTACCACTACCTTGGTGTCTCTTCGATTGCTTGTCGATTGTCTGTGCGGTGAGTCAGACAGTCACGAGCCATGTGTCCCTACCCGCCACATGAGTAGCACACCCTACTCCTCTATTAACCCATGCCGCCTTAGTAGTCTCACACCAATGATCCTGTATCCTAGGGTCTCCCTCTGGATGGTCTAGCCCACTTGGACCTCTACATCATTTTTTGGCTTCCCGCGATGGATGACTCAGCCACTTGTCGCCTGGTTGCAGCTCCCACCATCAGTGCCTTCTCTATGAGGAATCTCTCTACTAGTAGGGCTCGCTCTAGCACTCAAGCGTGAGTGGGGATGCTGAGGAAAATCATAGACGCCCTGATCCCCCATCAGATTCTCTGCCCAAAGGTCTGGTCCCTAAATAGATGGTCTCATAACATATCTGTAGAGTATTGAGATAGGTTTGTAAACCTTATAGAGTACTCATCCACTGACATGATGCCTTGTTGTAGGTGAAAGAGCTCCTGTATGCGCACTGAGCACAAGGTCGCGGGAAATAAATCCTCCTAGAAAAGCATCTTTAAGTTAGCCCAAGAGAGGGTCGCCTCATTTTGAGTTTGAATCATTAAAATAAACCATATTCCTATCAAGCATTGAATAAGGCTTGCGGATAAGATTGCCATCTGGTCAAGTGGAATCCTCAGTAAGCAGAAGACCTGCATCACCGTCTCCAGCCAGTCATTAGCGGGCTGAGGATTTGTCTCTCCCCTAAAACTAGGAGGTCTCTATCTCTAGAAATCGTACAAGGTGATGAGATTTCATGCATCCTATACCGGTAATGCTGATAGTAATTGCTGATCAATGGGTGGTGGTAACACTCGTGCACCACCCGGTGGGGCCATCTCTAGCACTGGTCTTGGAACTGACACCTCATCGCTAGGCGGGCTGTCCTCATGACCACGTATTGGAATCATGGATGTCTATCTACATGGAGGCATCCTGATACATATCAAGATGTATCATGATCAATATATTATATCTGGTGAGATGACTCTAATTCCAGATGAAAATGAGGAAACACTCAATTCTTATATGATGCATGCAACCAATGTTTTTATGTATGGAGTCCAAAACCAGAATTCAATTTCCTGGTGTATGGATACGTTGGCCGCTGCACCAACACTGGAATCTCCAAATTTGGAAGTTGGACTCAAAACCTTTAACACTATTTACCAAAAACAAAACAATAGACTCCCAATCTTTGAGGTAGAACCGACCACCTTTGATACCACTTTGTCACAACCCGTCCCCCGGGGCCTGTGCCGTGACTCCCCCAAGCCTGCCTCTCGAAGGTCAGGGGTTGGTGACTAGCGTTGAAGGAATAAACCTCTAAGTGGGAGGCATTTTCTTGAGTACATGTACACACACGCATACAAACACATTCCAAGAAAACTAGAAAAGTGAACATACATGCTACTAAACAACCACTGAGTGTAAAGGTAAAACTGAAAGTAAATGGGTGAGAATAAAAACCCAAAAAAAGACAATTGCAATAAGAGAAAGTAAAATATCAATGGTAAGCTATCCGTTGAAAACCCCACCTGATGGGTAAGTATAGAGTAGCTGCTGGAAGCTGTAGAATCACATCCTATCTGCCTTATCTCACTGGGCACCACCTGGTCCCGGGACACTAAGTCCTCTACCAAGTTTTCGGTCTTCTGCACCAGACACAACACGTGCGAGTGAAGTTCGTGCAGGGGTGAGTAAGAAAATATTCAGTAAGGACCCCAAACCAACAAGGAAATACCACAAACAAATCCACAAGCAAACCACAAAGCATGATCACGAAGCAAGAAAGCTTACACCAGGTATAATATAAAGTACAAAAATCAAGACTATCAGTCATAGCACTGAAAACCTTGGACTATTGAGTTACTCATCCGAAATGAGTATCGTGGGTCTGCTGGGCTACACAGTGCCACTTGTAGTTGATCCATACAGGTTCACTTAGAGCTGATCCACACAGGGTATATAGGAGCGGATCCACATAGGGTCATTGGTAGATGATCCACATAGGGTCATTAGGAGATGATCCACACAGGGTCCATGGAAGCTAATCCACACATGGTCGCTCAGAGTAGATCCACAATAGGTTGCTCGGAGATGATCCATAGAGGGTGGCTAGGAGTTGATCCATATAGGGTCACTAGGAGATGATCTACATAGGGTCTCTAGGAGTTGATCCACACAGGGTCACTAGTCTTTGTGTCTCAGTTGGCTGTAGGATTCCTGCATGAAACGTGTTAGATTTTAGAAGAATATACTCCTAAATCCAATATTATTATTTTAACTTACATGAAAGTCTCCTTAGAGAATTTCAAAATAACTAACTCGTTGTGAGGGTGCCAATGCCACAAACATCTTGTTAATCAGACGCCCTATTTGAAAGTTATTAACATTTTAGTAAACATGGGATGATTGCATCTAGGTCTAGTTCGACCCAGTCAGACTGAACCAACCAACCCGGAACGAGGGCCCCACCGATCTGACCCGTGTTCAACCCAGGTCCAACCCGGGTCTACATCTAACCCATCCCATTGGGTGGCGGGTCCGGCCCGTTGGGCGAGTCCATCCTGCTGGGTTGCGGGTCTGGACCATTGGACTATGGGTACAGCCCACTGGGCTACGAGTCCGGCCCGCTAGGATAGGAGTTGGGGTCACCCTCTACCTAGACCACTTTGGGGGCTGATTTTCTTTCATCCGGACACCTCAATGGCATCCAACTTGTGCGCCACACATCATGTCGATGCCATCCACACCTTCCACCTTCACACGGTTGAGGGACCATGTGCCAGCACCCTACGTTGTGGATCCAACTGTGGTTCACTCCACCGACATGGCTGAGGGCCGCATCCCCTGTCCGTCAGCCATCGACCCATTGCCAGCGGCTCCTACCGCACCACCATGGCCTGAGTTGGCCGCAACGCTCCCTTCGGTGTGCCGTTGTGGCATGCAGCCACCTGTCCGTTGCCACCGCCAGTGTCGGCGCCCCGATAGGTTCTTCCACAGACCACTAGGTCTACTTTGGTGGTCTATTCTTCACACTGTCTGTGCCTTTATCCTTCATGGGGTACCTCCTTACCTACTAAGGCCTTAAAATCACGCTGCTATTAACTTGGAGGTTTGGCCACGAAGAACTCACAAGGCAGGGGGGCTCGGCCCTTGTTCATGTCGTCCCGTACCATCCACATTCGTTTTTTTAAACATAGGGAGGTTTAGAATTACAATTCTATCAGATAATAACTAATCCCTATGAAAAACTCAAGAAAAACACCCTCCTGAAAGAACACATGATCCACAGATCAACATGTTCATGGGTTGATCCACGTTTGTTGTTTTAGAATGAAGAATGGGGAAAAATAAATCACAAAGAAAACCCATACCTGAGTAACTCGTTCATTGGTGATGATATGTTTAAAGGGTAGAAGAAGAACACATCTGTTGTTCATCTCTCCATGATCCTTTGTTTGGTGGTCCTTGGTATTCGTCGTCGTCACCCACCAGATCTTTAGAGAAAAACCAGGATTGTGCCAACAATTCTGCGTTGTTTGATTGAACATTAAAGGATGAAATGAAAAATATATTTTTAGTTACATTCTATTATGAAGTCATTATGTTGTTTCATTTATGAAACAACATTTTCATTTTCATCCCGTTGTATGTTGTTTCATTGCAACAGTTTGAAAATTCATAAAAATAAAATAAAACAAGTTTATTTTTTTAACTTTTTCTTTAAAACGTCTGAAAAAAATAAAATTTTCCCTTAACCCTTGCCAGGTGAGGTTAGGTCCATTATAGGTGAATCCCTCCATTCTGAGTTCAACTGTGCCCTCATATTTTTGATCCAAGCACTAGTTTAAATGTTAGAAAAACGAGATCTCACGTTTATTTAAATGAACAAACAAAGTTCAAAAATCTATTCCGAGCTCACTAGGCTTTGAAATCAAGTGTCTTTAGGGAATATGGTCTTGAAATAATTCTATATAATTAAAAAAATCTACACATAATTTCCAAGATATGATAAAATCCAACTGACATTTTAAAAAATATAATTGCTTAAAAAATACTAAGGTGGTGTTGTGCCTTAGTAGGTTTGTTTTAATTAGAGGAGAATGGCGAGGGAACCATGAAAATATATAATATAAATTTATATAATAGATTTAGGTTTTATGGATACTGATGTAGTAATTAGTGGTGAATCTTAATAAAATGATTCCCTAGTGGCATATTGTTGGGGTTTTAGCCATGGAAACCATTTTCTAGTTAATTCAGTAAAAATAATGGATAGAGGAAATAAAAATGGTTTAATGTATGATCAATGGATAGGGATGACATAGAATAAACCATGAATTATTTATGAACATATTCCATGTATATTGGATGATTCATTCCAAACAACATGACCAAATTATGTGATTGAACGATACAGTCAGACTGTGAAATCCAAACTTTTCAGAAAACTATTTTTATGTGTGCAATGTGTCTTTAAATTAATATATAAAATAAATAATTTTAAATTAATGGTATTAATGAAATGGGTAGATTATAAATTAGATTAAATATTTCAACATTCATATAATAGTTTTTACTTGGAAAGTAATGAAGGTAAATTCAATTTTATACTTAAAAACACATTTTTTCAAAAAACAATTTTCATTCCGTTTTGAGAAATTATTTTAAAATTAATTTATTAAACTTATAGAAATTAAAATTGATAAAATGGATTAATTATTTTTAATTATCATCTATAAATTTTCTAATCAGGCCACTTTCATTTAGGGTTATAATTAATAGTAATAATAGTAATTTTTTACCATGATTTGGGTTAGAACGAGTTTGCTGGTGGGGGTTAAACTAATAGATAAGGGTAAATAATTCCACTTAAAATTACATAAATATTATTTTTTGAATATATTTATACCATATATTATACTAAATTTTACATATTTTCCATTTGGTGCCACTTTCATAATAAAGTGACTATATATTATTTAAATCTTTTAAGTAATTCCATTTGTGTTCCTCCCCTCACTTATAAAAGTAAACCTATACTAATACCTTATTGAAATAATTTTAGCCCTCTATATTGGTCAATACATACCCAAATAAATTTATAACTTCTATAACCATGTCCTATAATCCCTAAACTCATTATAAAACCTACCTTTGAAGGCTTATGGTGTATGCCAAGGGTGGTTTTCATAAGTAGAAATATTACCTCTTAACCGAGTGTTTCCACATTAATTTATTCTTCAAAATAATATAAACATTAAATATACATGTTTATATAATAAAATAAATATTTTAAGTATCATTAAATTTTATTATGTTCATGGAACAACCCTTTTTCATCTTATTTTCATCCCAATGGGAAAATAAAGCATTGCTCGTGCGTATGTACGAACTACCATCTCTACAAAGTGGTGTATTTTATTTTCCATCACTGTATTTCAGGATTTTTTATTATGATGGATTTAATGTTTATATATCTTATTTATAAAATAATTATTATTATTTAATTATAATACTTTATCTACCATCTTACCATTACATCCATTGGAAAATGATAACATCGTTTGTGCATACATACAAATTATCATCTCTATGAAGTGATATAATTTATTTTTCATCACCAAATTATATGAATGATTATAAAAGTGTTTATAATGAATAAATATTATTATTATTTATATTATGAAACCATGACCATGTTTTAAGGAACAAAATAATCATGCTGAAACATGCATGGAAAATATACCACTTTTCACCCGAATAATGATTTTAATGAAGAAATGTTAATAAAAATATAATTTGAAAATATGAGGGAATTATATATAGTAATATATATGGGAATATTTTTCTAAAATTTATATATAATAAATATGTATTTATTATATTGGTTGTTTGAATGCGTATGAAGAAATAAATGACTTGAGATGAGGGTTTCTCATCTCACTTTTGTTTATGTGAGACATATTTCATATTCAACACTTGTTTCTTTTTCTGTAGTTTATATATTTCACATGAATTTATTTTAATATAATTTTCCTAAAAACAATGGGGATTTAAAAATCCATCTAATGTTTTCTATTTTATGAGGTTTTGATTCAAAGATTACCAAAACTCTAAGAGTTATTTGTCACACTATTGTTTCCTATAGACATGTTTAATGTATACACTTGTTTATGATTATAGGGTGTATATACTACCCATTTGACATATTATATCATGAATATATTCATATTAATATAATTTAAATTTCTATTTGAAGTTATTTCTATCAAGGGGTTTATGATTCAAAAGTTACCAAAGTGGTATGAGTTTATGTTATAATGTCATTTATTTTTTGGGACTGTCTATGGAAAATTACCATTTAGGAAAATTATGCGGATATTATATTTTAAATCCAATATATTTTATTATATTATAATTATTTTTTGGTTTCTAATTTTTTTATTTAATTTACCTCTCTTTGGTACTTCAAATAATCAATAACTTTTTAAGAAAATATGACATTATTTCCTCTTTGGTTGACAACATTTTTCTTTCATGTCTACATTCTTCAAAATATTTTATGGAAGTTTTTACCTATAATTTAAAAGTTTTAATTTTTTTTCAATACCTTTTAATTTAATTAGAAAGTTTTAAAAGTAATATTTTTAAATGTTTTCTGAAAAATTAGTTTTTTAATTTTTAAAAAAGTGAGAAAAAATGTTCTCTTTTAATATATAAAACATGAAAATATTTTCCAAAAATCAGGACTACTATTTTCTATGATTCATATTTTAAATGTTTCCATGTTTATTTTAAAATAAATTATTTTCCTTAATATTCTAGGAATTTATATTTTTAAACATTTAGGGAAAGGAAAGGGATGTTTTCACTTGATTTTCAAAGCGCATTTTAATTGTTTTTGTAAAATGGATTTTTAATCTATGTAAACATCCTTTAAGGAATTTTACGAATAAATAGGGATATTATTTTATGATTCCATCCACTTTTCTAAATGACTTATTATGATGATGTTATTATGATGATTTTTTGAAATCTATTTCTTTTATATTAGTTAATTAAGCTTTGTCATGATAATGAATGATATTATGATACCATCCAATTAATTTGTTTGAATTAATTATGATTATGTGATGATGATATGTTTACTAAACCCTTTTTACCATGGGTTATGATATGATGATATTATGAATGTTTTATTATCTTTTGGCACACATATATATGGTTTTCATTATGTGATGGGTGGGCCTGGAATTATATAGCCCTCAAATACATTGGGTAATAATGATGGTGTTAAGAAACTCCTCAAACATGATATAGTTAAGAAACTCCTAAGAGACAATGAAGTTAATAAACTAATAAGGGATGATAGATTTAGCTATATATAAAATTATCTAAAGTGAATGTCCCAATTATCCTATTTATGTAATTTTATGATGAATTTATAATTCCCAAGATATTATTATGATTGTTTATGATTATTATTGTGCCAAAAAATTCCCATGACATGTTATTATTCTTATGATATACTCTCACGTCTCATGTTTGATTAATTATTATTCCTCACTATTATGACTCATGTCTTTTGAAATTATAAATATTTATGCTATGATCCATGATTTATGATCCATGAATGATTGGGTATGATATTCCTAAGTTATGATCACGATCCCATACCCTTATGCTTGAATATAATAATTGATTAATATATCTCATGTTTACCCTCACTGAGCATCCAATATCACCTTTTCTTATGCGTCAATTTTCCTCAGGTTATAAATAAGGATAATATGTAAGATTTGTCTAAAATGGTAACATGTATAGAGAATTTTGTGTTATATATTCATTTCTTCTTATTAAACAAGAAAATATTATAATAATGGGAAAATTACCATTTGAGGATAACGGAATGGGTTTTATTATGTTAGTATTTTTTCTTAATTATCTAAAACTCTAATTCTAAAATTTCTTAGGTATGTGAGTGACTCAATGTTGGATGTGGATATTGTAATAACGGGTGGTTAAAATTTGGTCAATTTAAGTGGTATCAAATCCAATATGTAAGGAAAATGTTTTAGCACCAGATTAGGGTGTACAGGTGTAGGTATATCTTAGTTGGTATAGAATTAAGGTCTTTTTATTTTTAGATATTAGGATTAGAGATTTTTTTTGAAAAATATAGGGATGATTATAAGTATATTATTACATCTTAGAGATTTATTAAAGTAGATATTATGTGGTTTTATTAGAATATACATCCCTATATGGATATTATAAATTGGATGCGGCTATGGTATATATGCACCTAGGGGCAACGAATCTAAAATGAGAGGATTAGGTATTAACTTGTTTGTCACTAGTGCATGATGAGTGAGACTATGACCATACACCTTCCTAGAAACTCATAGGGGATTATCTTGGTTTAATTACTATTTTATTTATTAACCATTATAAAGTATTTTAATAGAAGATGACCATGTATGGGATATAATGTAACATAATGGGGGACATGATATGAAATCTTATGATTATTCCTAATCAAATATATCAGTTTATGAATAAAAGCTCAAACCTAGGTGATTTTCCTAAATAACTAAATAAGATAAAAATGGAGTTACCATAATTAAGGTGATAATTACCATGGTGAGAAGAATATTCAGCTTCCAAAATTTCAATAATGTGGGAAGAATCACCCAAAGAAATGTCTTAAAGGAAAGGAAGAATGTTTTATGTTTATAAAATAAGAGTATAGAATAAGTAATTTCCAAGGAAAAATGAATATTTTTATTGAGATAAATTAATTTCATCATAAGGTATAACTAATAGTTCAATGTATTATATGTGGTGAACTTTGGAATTATTCGAGTCAATTCTATAATCCAAGGGCTAACTCTTAGATTAAGGAAGGGTTTAAGCTATGTCAATTGATGAAGTAGATCATGATGGTAAAGGAAAATTTATCCTCTATTACAGAGTTGGGTATATCTTTTTGATTCTTATAATAATGTTCCCTATAAAAATATTATAATTCATTATTTATTATAATTTTATTTGATTTTCAAGCATTGATAAAATCTCTCTACAAAGATCCCATTTAAATTTCTAGAATGAGGAACTTAACAAAATCACTCTCAAGAACAAGTATACCACACCCCATATTTATGAATTGTTTGATCAATAGTATGGATCTGAATACTTTTCCAATACCTAAATTCATTTTAGATATCATCAATTGAGGGCCAAGAAGGAGGATATACCTAAGAAAACCTTCGATACGATGTATAGTCATTATGAATTTATAGTGATCCTATTTATACTTATCAATGATCCTATTATATTTATGGATTTAATGAATAGAGTCTTTATAGATTACCTTGTTTAGTTTTGGTAGTCTTTATAGATGATATTATTATATATTCTATAAGAAAGGAAGATCACAAAGATCAATTGAGGATTTTATTGAAGACATTGATGAAGGAGAAACAATATTACAAATTTAGAAAGTATAAAATTTGGCTATAGAAAATTTAATTATTGGGTTATATAATCTCAAATAATGGTATATTGATGGATCCATCAAAGATAGAAGTTTTTGAACAATGGACCAGGCCAACCACAATTACCAAGATCAACAGTTTTCTTATATTGGATGGATACCACAAATTTTTTTTGAGAAATATATCATGAAAATATAATCCAATAAAAATGTTTACATATAAGGGATACATGTTCTTATAGACATATAAATGTGAGGAAAATTTCATTAACCTGATAAGAAAGTTGGTTAGCCCACCTGTGCTTATACCACCCTAAAGTGGATAAGTGTTTGTGATCAATAGCGATTCATTAAACATGGTCTTGTCATGCATCCTTAATTAGGATAAAATGTTGATAGATTATACCTCACACCAATTGAAAATTCTCAAAAAAAATTACCTGAATCACGATTTGAAGCTATAAATGGTAATTTTTTCATTGAAAATATGAAGCCATTATCTTTTTGGTGAAAGTTGAGACATATATATATATATATATATATATATGGATCATAAAATTATGAAGTATAAATTCACCCAAAAAGAGTTGAATATTTGATAAAGTTTATGGTTTTTATTGATTAAAGATTATGAATATTCAATAAAATACCACTCGAGGAAGGGAAAAAAAAGCACTTACTACTCTGAGTTAGAATACCCATGCTAGTTTGTACATGATTAGGGTTGAAATATATCCATTACTTATGGATTTATAGAATATTAATCTTTAAATCATGAGGAAAGAGGATAGATCTTATCTTTTCTAGATGAATTTTCAACCATCCATCCATGTTAGGATTAAGAAAGAATAGAAGGAAGATGTGTAACTATTGAAGAAAGTGATGAATGTTCATGATTTCAACCATGACTGTGATGGAATGATAAGGTTTAGGAACTTATTATACCTCCTTTCAATACCATATCTAAAGAAGGAACTATTGGATGAAGCTCATAGTTTATCATTCTCTATTTATCTTGTAAATATGACAATGTATAGTGATTTGAAAGAATATTTTTATTTGGAAAACACGAGAGATAGATATTGCAGAGTATGTATATCAGTGCTTGGTATGCCAAAAAGTTAAGTCCAAGATACAAATATCTAATGGAATGTTACAACAATTACCCATACTATAATGTAAATGGGAAAAAATCACCATGGATTTCATCACCAAACTCCCAAAAACATCTAAAGTCCATAATACTATTTGGGTTGTAGTTATCTATTTATAAATTCATCAAATTTCATTGAAATAAGAGAATATTTATCTCTTTAATAGTTTTATAGGATAAAAATTAATTAAGTGGTGATGTTTTATAGAGTAATAAAATCTATTGTATCTACTTGGGATCCAAAATTTACCTCAAAGTTATGTAGAAGTCTTCAACAAGATTTGAATACAGAGTCAAAATTTAACATTGCATTCATCCTCAGACAGATGATCTGTTTGAGTGGACCATTTAAACCCTAGAAGATATGTTGATAGAATATTCTATGGATTTAAAATGTGATTGGGATTATTATCTGGTCAAGCTTTCTGATAACAATATCTTTTACTCAAGCATTCAGATGAATCCTTATGAATCCCTATGAGGAATAAATTGTATAACTCCAATATGCTGGGATAAATTTGTTAAATTAAATCATTTGGGACTTGATCTAGCTGAGGAAATGGTATAGAATGCTATAGCCATTCAACAATGCATCAAGGAAGCTCAGAGTCAATAAAAAATTTATTCTGACGATCGTTGGTGAGATATATAGTTTGAAGTTAGTGGTAAGGTATTTCTAAGAATTTATACATGAAATAAGGTTATAATATTCATAAATAATGGAAATATGATCCCTAATTATATTATACCATTCAATATTTAGTATCTAGTAGAGATGGTATCTAATATCTTGGCGTTTCCACCGAACCTCTCTCAAGTTCATGATGTGTTCAATGTATCAATTTTGAGGAAGTACATACCTCATCCTTCACATTTACTGAAATCATAGGTTATACCTAAAAGTATGATATTTATTATGAGGAACAACTGGTAGAGATTTTGGATCATAGATAGAAAGTTCTATGGAACAATACCACTCACTTGGTTAATGTTTTGTGGAGAAACCATAATTTTAAGGAAGCTATATGGGAACTCGAGGATATGATGAGGCAAAAGTATCCTAAAATGTTTGTATAAGAGTGATTTTTTAGGGAGGAATTATTATAATGGGATATAATGTAACACCCCAGTATTTTATTTTATATTTCTCTATAAATAAATTTTATATCTTTTATAGATTTCTTTATATGCAACATCGAGTTTAAATAAACCATGATATACTATTGAAATATTATTATTTAATGTGATAATTATTACCTAGACGTTAGATTAAAGGGTATGAATAGTATTATCCAAATAATAAAATATGTCTAATTTTTTTTCTTAATTCAAATATATTGATTAATTCCTAATAATTAATCATTAAATTTTAATAAAATAATTTCAGGATTAAAAGACCTATTTTTCTGAAGAAATGTATACTTTGAGGTGTTATATATTTTTATATTAAAATATATATCGATCAATATAAAAAAATTATTTGAATTAAATTTTTTCATAATGTATTAATAATCATTTATACATTAGTTATCTAATGGTTTGGAATGAAGATGAAATCATTTGAAGGTAAAAATAGTTTTTTAGAAAAATATTTTTATGTATTCATTGTGTTTTAACTTAATAAATTAAATAAATCATTATAAATTAATGATTTTAATAAAATTTTTATATTATATATTCAATAAAATTTTCAAAATTCATCTATATAGTTTTTACCTGGAATGGAAGGAAGGAAAACTCAGTTTTATGCTTAAAAACACATTTATTTAAAAATAGTTTCTATTGTGTTTTTACACTCATTTTAAATTAAATTTATTACAGTTATAAGTATTAAATTTGATAAAATTGAATCCATATTTGGAATCATAATTTAAAAATTTGGTAATGAGGCCACTTTCATTTTTTTCATAATAAACTGTAAAAACACTAAAAATTTGTTACCACAATTAGGGTTAAAATAGGATTACCAAGGGGTAAAATAAGAGATAAGAGTAGGCATTCCACTTAAAAATGTATAAATATTATTTATTAAAGAGATTTATACCTTATATTATCATATATTATAATTGTTTTCCATTTTTTCTACTTTCACAAGAAAGGGACTTTATATTATTTTAATCTTTTATGTAATTCCACATGTGTCCCTCCCCTCATTTATAAAAGGGAACCACATATACTCCATTATCTACATAATAAAAACCAACTATATCAGAAAATACCTTTCTAAATACCTTCCTAAATTCCTTACCCATGTCCTATAATACTTATACTCACTAGAAGACTAAAATTTTAAGTACTAAGGTGTATGCCAAGGGAGGTTTTCCAAAGTAGAGGTATAACTTATAACCATGTGTTTTTATGGTGGTTTTTTGTTCCAGATCCTCCAAATATTCTATAAACATGTTTATATGATAAAATATGTATATTCCATATATTTAAATTTTATTATGTTCATATCACAACCATTTTTTATATATTTTTCATCCCAATTGGAAATTAAAGCATCGCTCGTGTGTATGTATGGACTACCGTCTCTACAAAGTGATGAATTTCATTTTCCATAACCTTCTTTAATGGATGGTTATTATGATATATTTATTGTTTTTATATGATATTTATTAAATAATTATTCTTTAGTAATTATAACATTTCATCTACCTTCTCACCTTTCTATCTATTAGAAAACAATAATGTTGTTCGTGAGTTCGTATATACCACCATCTCCAAAAAGTGATGTAATTCATTTTTCATAATCAACTTATATTTATGATTATAAAAGAGTATATAATGAATAAATATGATTATTATTACATTATTATGATTATTGAGATTACGTAACTTTGACCAAGGTTCAAGGAATAAAATCGTCTAATTGAAACATGCATAGAAAACAAACCAGTTTTCAACTGAATAATGATTTTAATAAAGAATTGTTAATAGAAGGATAATTTTAAATTATAAGAAAATGATATATAGTAATATATATATTTATGAATATTTTTATGTAATGAATTTATAATAAATCTATATTTATTTTATAAGAGGTTTGAATGCGTATGAAGTGCGACATGACTAGAGGTAAGGGTTTCTTATCTCACTTTTATTTTTATGAGACATATTCCATATTCATCACTTATTTTTTTATGTGGTGTTTATACTTAACATTAATGAATATTATTATTATTCTCATGAAGAGTATTTGGATTCAAAAATCTATATAATGAATTATATTTTATGACATTTTGATTCAAATTTTACCAAAACTATAAGTGTTATTTATCTCAATATTGTTTTGTTGAGACATGTTTCAGGTTATGAACCTATTTGTGCTTATATGGTGTATAAGTTTACTATTTTATATATTATACAATTAATATCTTCATATTAATGGTATTTAAAGTTCTATTTTATGTTTTTTCTTTCAATTGGTTCATGATTGAAAAGTTACCAAAGTGGTATGTGTTTATTTTAGAATCTCATTTATTTTTAGATTTTATATTATAAATTTATGTTGAGAGAAATCATATGGTTTTATATTTTAACTAAAATATATTTTATTCCTCTATTTTTATTTCTTTGGTTTTTATTTTTTTCTTTCATTAACCTCTCTTTAGTACTTAGAATAATTGAAAAAATATTTTTAAGATAAGTCAACCTTATTTCATCATTAGTTGATGAACTTTTCCCTTTATGTCCATGTTCTTAAAAATGTTTTATAGAAGTTTTTATCTATACATGAAAAGTGTTAAAAAGGTAATTTTAAGTACCTTTTACTTTTATTACAATAGTTTAAAAGGAATATTTTTAAATGTTTTTTGAAAAATTCATTTTTAAATTTCAAAAAATTAGAGGAAAAAATGTTCTCTTTCAATATATAATATTTGAATATATTTTACCACCACATTGACCATTATTTACTATTATTCATACTTTACATATTTATATGGTTATTTTTAAAGAAAATAACTTCTCAATATTTTGGGAATTTATGTTTTTAAAAAGTTACAAAAAGGAAAGGCTTGTATTAACTTTATTTTTAAAGTGTATTTTAAATGCTTTAATAAAAGCGATTTTTTATATATATCAAGGATTTTTATGCTTCATTGGGGATATGATATTATGATTCCATAAACTTTTATAGATTAATTATGAGGTTAATGATCTTAGGATGATTTTATGAAACTTGCTTCTTTGCAATGGGTTAATTATCTAGGTCAAGATTATGAATTATCTTATAATACCGTACAATTCATTCTCTGGATGGAATATGATCATGTGATGATGAGATGTTTAAGAAACCCATTTATTTCCCTTGGGTTATTCTTTTATGATATTATGAATTTTTTATTATCTTATTCTAAATAAATGCATTATTTTCATTATATGACGACCGATCCCAAAATTATATATCCCTCTAATGCATTGGGTAATGATGATAAAATTAAGAAACTCTAAAGATAAGATAATGTTAAGAAAATAATAATAGATGACTGAGTTAATAAACTACCTAATGATAATAGTGTCAACTAGATATAATTTTCTCCTAATATAATGTTGGAGATATCTTATTTAGGTAATTCTATGATGAATGTATTATGAGAAATATATTGTTATGATTGCCTATGAATATTATCAAGAAAAAAAATTCTTATGACATGTTATTATGCTTATGATATTCTATCAGGGTTCATGATTGATTAATGATGATTCCTCACTCTAATAATCATGTATTTTAATATTATGAATCATTATGCAAGGACACATGATTTAAAATGTATGACCGATTGGGTATGAACTTTATATGTTATGATCATGATCTCACACACTTATACTTATATTATACTTTTGTATGATCAATGATAGATATATATCATGTTTACCATTATTGAGCATTAAATATAACCATTTAATATGTTTAAATTTTCTATTGTTTATGAATATTGATTTTATATAATATTGGACTATAAGGGTATTATGTGTGGAATTTTTTTTGGGATATGTCGAAGCCTTCTTATGTAAAAAGAAAATCTGGGTATAATGGGATAAATTCCCATTTGAGGAGAAATAAATGTTTTATGTTACATAAAGTGTTTTTTATAATTATATAAAACTATAAACCTAAAAGGGTCTTGGGTATATAAGTGACTCAATATTGGATATGGATATTGTTATTATGGATTGTTAAAATTGAGTCACTTTAGGTGGTATCAAATGCAATATGTAAATATTATAATTTAGCCCTAGATCTTGGTTTATGGGTCTAAGTCTGTCTCATATAACACCCCAAACCCATAAAATAATCCACACATGAAACCCTTTTAGACATAACATACATAACATTATTTTTCATAACCTAAGGAAATGGAAATATAATAAGGGTGAGCTTAATTGCTTAGTAAGGGTAAACATAGGCATCAATTGAATATCACCAGTAAAAAAATGATAATAAGGGTATAAGAACATAATTAAAGTGCATGAGAATAACATAACAGAATTCATAACCCTCAAAACTTAGATCATAAAACATGATACATGATATAAGATAAGAGTCATATGAGTTAACAGTCATGAACCATGTGATATAAATATTGTTTAAATAAACCATTAAAACCCATATAAATCAAAGAAAAAATATGATGGTATCTTGGGAAATCCTCATTATGGAATCACATAAATAGGATAATCCCAATATTCTATTAGGAGTAACTTTTATCTACTTAACTCCTTCATATCTTAGGAGTGACTTATATTAAGTAAAATCTATCATCTATTAGGAGTAACTTCCATATAGTTAACTCTATTACATTACCCAATGCTTTGAAGAGATATATCAGGCTCACACATCATCATTAGTAATGTGTAAGAACTATAACATGAATAAAGTACATAGAGCTTTCATTTCATCGTAAAACCTATAGAAACAACCATCATTCCCTTCAAAACTTGATAAAAACTTGAAAAGGGTTTCTTGAAAATTTTATTTACAAAATAATCATAATACATCTATAGAAAATAAATTGATGGTATCATTATATTACATCTCCAATGAACCATTTTAAAAATCTTGGATGGTTACACAGATAAAAAATTATTTTAAAAGATCATTTGAACATTTATTTTAAAACTAGGAAAATAAAATTTTATTTTGGTATCTTAAAAAAATCCCAAAATTTTAAAAAAAACTTTCATTTGAGAATAAATATGTAAAATTTTAATGTAATATTCAAATAAAAGAATGGTCATGATGTTGGAAAATTCCATTCATTCAGTATATGTTTAAAAAAATATTCTTTTTCAAACTTTTTGTAAAAAGTCATAAATAAATTATTCAGTAAATATTGTAAAAATTACTATATAATCATTTTAAAATAAAGTAAAAAATGGTTTAAAATAAATTTAAATAATAATTGGATAATATAAAATAAAATTATTGAAATCATTTTAAAGATTATGGACATGGAAGAAAAATTTCACCAACTAAAGAGAAAACATGGCAGACTTTTCTTAAAAATATTTCTTGATATATTTAAGTAAAAAATAGATGATAATTAAATTAAAACATTAAAACCACAAAAATAAATATATTATAATAAAATATAATGGGTTCAAGATATAAATATCATATAATTTCCCAAAAATAGATTCAAATATAAATAATTCCAATTAAAAGTGGGGTTGCAATGTAAACCCTTACCGCTTTGGAAACTTTTGGATCATATTCCCCTTGAAAGAAATAATGTTAAATGAAACCTTAAATATATTTAATATAAATATATTAATGATATAACATATCAAATTGTTAATATATACACCATATAAACTCAACTAGGTTTATAACATGGAACATTTCGCAATGAAACAATATTGAGATGAAGAACCCTTATAAAGATCTTAACATTTAAAACCGGATTCAAAAAATGGATTTCTTATATGAAAAAATGTAAATCCACATAAAATAATTGTAAATACAACATAAAAAATCAAAATTAAAATCAAATATAATTTTTTATAACATAGTAAATAAAGAAGTGATATAACCTAATGAAATGAAATTGAGTTAAGAAACCCCTTACCTCGAGTCCAGACTTGGAACACACATTATTTATATTAAAGAATAATAAAATTATATCAATTATTTAAAATATCAAGAAATTTTTTCTATTTTATTCCTTTATCATAGTAATTTTATTTTATTTATTACCATGTTTTATATTGTTACTAAATCAATTAAGTTAATGACAGACATTTTGAGGAAATTTGATTCATAATCCCCAAATAACTTTGGTAGGTTGATCATGGAAAAAGGGTCATAGTTACATAATATAAATAACATTAATCATTAAATAATTATCATTTTTATATATTAAATAAGATTTTAGAACCAGTTATGAAAGATATACATGGAAAATGAATCACGTCACTTCATGAAGGTTATAGTTGACACATACGCATGAGCAACATGATCATATTACAATAGTTAGAATTGTAAGAAATTAAGTAATATATATTATATTTAAATAATCACAATTATTTCATAAATATAATACATATTTATTTGATTCATCATTTTAACCAACCAAAATAGTCAGTTATTAAAAATGAAACACATCGCTTTATAGAGGTGGTAGTCCACACGTAAGCATGAACTATGTCTCATTTCCCATAGGATGAAAAAAGAGATGAATAAGGATTTTGACATAAAAATAATAAAAAATAAGTATTTTTAAGATACTAATGTTATTATAAGATCATGGTTATAAAATATTTGAAGGAGGTGGAAGGAGAAATAAACATGAGAACACTCGACTAAGAGTCATACCTCTTCTTTGAGAAAACTCATTGTAATTACACATTAAGAATTATAGGTTGGTATTTTGGTGAGACCATAGACTATAGTAAATAGGAAATAAGGTTTTAAATGGATTTTGGGAAGACCTTTTTCAATACAAATGGCTCAATAGGTGTGAGGAAGAGAAGAGTGTAGGTGCCATTTTATAAGTGAGGTGAGTGAGAATCATGTAAATACATGAAATATTTATATATAACATGTTTCTAACTCATGTAAAATGGATAAAAATTAATATATATGAAAATAAAAAGATTATAAGGTCTAGATTAATTGAACCAATAAAATTTATACAAATTTAAGTGGCATCTTGAACCTTATCACTTAGTTTACCCCCTGATTAACCCTTTTAACCTTAACCATGGTAACAAATTTTCTAATATCCCAGGGTCATGAAAGTAATTTTAAAAATTAAAGTTGGAACATATATGAACCATTAATGGTATAATATTAAATTTATAATCCAATTTAGTTATGAGAGGTTTTTTATGATTTTTTTAGGATTTAGATATTATTTTTAAACACTAATATAATTTCAAGTCATTTTCATAACTATTCATGTATTTGGCCCTTAAAGGAACAAATATAATAAAAAAATTATAATATAAATACTTGACCCATTAATTATAATTTTAAATTATCCATTAAATTCTTGGAACACCATAATTAATACAAAAAATATTACTTTAAATGTTTTTAAAATTCATTTACTTGATTTTTCTATTGTTTTCACAAGTGTGCTGCATTGGCATTGTATAAAATTTATAGGTAATTATACCATCAAAAAAAATTATAAATATTTTAATTTCATAAAAAAATTTATTTATGTTCAAAATAAACATTTATAACTATTCACAGCTTCTTTTTATCTATAACAAAACATATTAGAGATATTAAAAAAACAAAGTGACATTTTGTAATTATCCTTTAAATAAAATAATATATATGTTATAATCATAGGAATGTGTCACTAAAAGAAAATATTTTAGAATATAGGATGATTATGGTATAAATTAAATTATCTAGTGAAATAAAGGAAAGTTTTGTGTTGTTTTTTATACCTCATCCCATAGTTTTAACCCCATTTTACCCATTTTACCCTTTATTGTGGTGATGAACTTCTACCATGGTTACCATTCGTTATAAATAAAAATGAAATGGAATTATTAAATAAATTTTATATGATAACTATAAATATGGAATCCATTTTATAACTTTTTATTACTAGAATCTGAAAAAATTAATTTTAATATAAGTTCGTGAAACACAATGAAAAATAGTTTTTAGAAAAATAACTTTTTTTGGCATAAAAATGATTTTATACCGAAATAATTAATAATTTTTATTAAAATTGAATTAATTGTATTATTTTTATTAAAATTGGGATACTTTTAATTTAAAATCAATCCAAAATATAATTATCCTTTTTAAATACTTTAAAATAAATGATTTTTTTTAATAAAAATCGGTATTTTTAATTATTCACTTAAAAATCAATCATTTTAGAAAAATACTTAAAAATCACTCTAATAAATATTTGATATTATAATATAAAAAATTATTTCCATTTTATGTTCTAAAATTCCAAAAAAGTAAAAGGAATTAATTATAATATATGTGTACAAAATATAATAAAAACCATTTTTGAATAAAATGTATTTTCGAAGCATAAAATGACTTCATTATAATTATTTTACAAACAACCACAATGAAATGAATGTTATTCATTTTATTGGATATATAATCTAAAAATTTCATTGAAATAATTCATTAATAGTGATTAATTTAATATATTATGATAAAAATATTTTGTGTACATGAAAAATATCTTTTTTAACTTTAAATGATTTTATCTTCATTTCTGACCAATTGATAATAAATATATAAATGATCATTAATTTTATTAAGAAATAAATTATAAATATATTTCATAATGTTAATAATAATATTAAAACCCAAAAATTCAATGATTTGGCAATAACGTTTATATTTAAATAATATTTTAATAGTATATCAAACATAATTTTTAAGCTCGGTATTGTGTGTGGCCCACGAAATCAAACACATTATACTTTTAAAGAAATATAAAATAAAATATCAGGGTGTCACAAGTGTAATATTTACACTTGATATGTAATTTTTAATATTTATGTAATAAAATGATGTCTGTTTTATTTATTTAGTATACATGATTTTTACTTATCCATTAAACTTAAATATGACACACAAATTTTTGAAAAGTATGGATCATTACATCATTCTTCCCTTTAGAAATTTCATCCTTAAAATTTTAAATCAAACCCTAAGGAAAAAATATACGATGTTTCTTTTTTTATTACATTATATGGTTCCCTTGTTTCCTCTTTATACTTATTCTTTCTATGTGGAAATTTGAAAAGATGAGTGGTTTTGTTTCATAACACTTTATGTCTGCAATACAAGATTTCTAATGGCTGTTCCTTATTATAAAAATAATTATTTAACTCTACCATGTTCAAATTCATTACATGTTAGGGGTATAATATATAATTTATCAAGAGAGATACATGTAACTCATTATATACTTGAGATAGGATTGATGAAAGAGAAATTTGGTAGGCCACAAACCTCACATGATCAAGAATATCAAAGGGTCCTATATACCTAGGAATTGGATTTACATTATTCCTAGACATAATAACTCTCTTCCATGGAGATATTATGAGGAATAATTTTTCCCTAACATCAAACATTAGGTCATGCCAATGATTGTCAGCATAACTCTTCAATCAACTATATCTGGATCTAATATATTTCCAAATGACTTAAGCCTTATCTGTCATTTATCCCAAAATTTATGATCCTAGTAATTTCCTTTATACAAATTCATACAAAAATTTTTAATTTCTACATTTATTACCATATATAGATTCATACGGAGATATCATAATTCTTGAGTGTAAGCTATTATTATATGAGAACTCAATTAGATGAAGATGTTTATTCCAAACCGATTTAAAGTCTTTAGATAAATCTCTATGCATGCACTCAAGTGTTTGAATGGTTATATTAAAAATCTATCTAATGATGTTATTCAATATTAATGTAAAACTCGATGTTCAATGCCTTTTAAAAGATCCTTTAGAAATTTGAGATGAATCTATGATTTTGATTAGATACAATCGATAGTGGTGTTCCATGAAACCACACAACTTATTTGTTATATATATCATTGTAATTTGATTAAGTGTTAAGTATTCTGGAATGAAGATGAAGTGAATAATATTTTTAAGAATATCCACCCCCACCCATATTGAATTATTTAATTTAAATATCTTTTTAGGAATTATGATAAAATCCATAGCGATTTCTCCCATTTCTATATTGTAACGAGTAATGGTTGCATTATCCCATTAGAATTTTGTAATTCTTACTTAACCTTCTTACATAATAAGAAATTTTATGTGTATTTAACAGTCTGTATCATCATATTATCCCACTAGAAGTGCTCTCAAAGACCTCTATACATCTTTTTGCACCCATGGTATATATCAAATATTGATCTATCTATATAATATAATAGATCCTTATTTATCTCACAACGGTATAAATAACCATGTACTATATATTATAATTCAATATTTATCATTTTTTAAATACGATATTATCCCCTTCTTTATTTCCTATATATTCTTCTATATCTCTATATAATTACATTTTATAGCCTTAATATTCTCCGAGATAGATGGTTTATCAATCATTTGAGAAAGTCAAGATGTTGTACTATATTTTTTAATTCAAATGTCTATATTTTTCAGGTATAAGATTATTGTAACCCTTTTAAATCCTCACCATGGACAATTTTTTGTGATATTTTCTTCTTAGAGCATCTTATACTTTGTTTTATTTTCTAATATAGTAAGTGATAAATAAATTTTTGTCTTTGATCAGGGCTAACCATTTTAGTTGGATGATTTTAATGTCCTTATTTGTGAATATATACTTTATAATTTTGTTATTATTATATTTTTCACATTTTATCTATAGATATAATTCTTTTAAATAATCAAAGAAAAGAGTACTACTACCAATTATTAATAATCAGTTGAACAAATCTTCTCATGTACCTTTAACTATCATACGAAATAAGTTATAGATTTATCATTTTTTCAGAGTACATGACCTAATTCTTTCTTTAAAACATTAATATATATCAAAAATCCTTCCCCACTTGAGAGTACTAAAAGTATATTCATAGTGAAAATTTCTTTATTCAACTCATTGAATTTATCTTTACATTCATCTATCTAGATAAACTTTATCCTTTCTAAGTTATCTTGGATAGTATATTAGATAATCATGAGAAATTTATCACAAAACATTGAAAATAACCATTTAATACAAGGAAACCATGTATATTTTTCATTGATGTTGGTCCAAGTCATTCATCAATTGCCTTAGTATTTAAAGGATCTAATGTTATCCCTTTATTTGTGATCACATGATAAAATAATGCTACTTTCCCCATCTAGAATTCATAATTACTATACTTTTATACAACTTATCCTTTTATAATGTATTTAATAGAATACTGAATTTTTCTTCATGTTATTCCTTAATTTAGAATATATGAGAATATCATCTATAAAAATCACAATAAATTTTTTAAGGTAATCTCTAAAGACTCTATTTATCAAGTATATAATATTTTCTTGAGCATTAATGAGTCCAAATGAAATTAATATGAATTCATATTATCCATATCTTATATAGAATATAATATTGGGAATATCATCCTTTTCACCCTTAACTAATAATAACTTGATCAAATATCAACCATAGAAAACTACTAATCCCAATGTAGATGATTGAAAAAGTCATTAATCCATGGAAAATGATACATTTTCTTTATCAAGATCTTTTCAGGATCATTATAATCAATACAATTATGCATTGAACTATCTATATTATTTATAAAGAGGACTAGAAACCACATATATAAGCACTAGGTAATATAAAACCTTTATCTATGTTTTCTTGTAGTTTCTTTTTCAAATATTCCCATATAGTGGGATCAATTTTATATGGACTCTTTGATATGGGAATATATTAAAGTAATGATTTTATATATAACTCAAACTTTCGATCTAGAGAAATTCCAAGAAACTCTTTAGGAAATACACAAACATATTCCCTTATAATGTACATGTATTTAAGGGAAATCCTTTATTTTATATAATTATTTGAGTTTGATATTATTACTCATAATATAAGGATATCAATAATTGATAAGGATTTTCCAAAAGTTATTTATAATTTTCCTTTATATTGTATTGAATTAAAGGAAATTTTAGGTTATGGAAAGTGATTTACCTCTCCCAATAGTTGATATTAACTCTATATAAGGACAACCGATCCATTTTAGCAATAGAATTGAATTCAATAAAAGTTACCATAAATAAACCTAAAGGATTATTATTCCCAAAATTTTTAATTGGGTAAGTTTTATGTTATTTCTATGTAATTATTTTACTACTTTTTGTTTTCATTGATAACTTCACCTTCATGCCTCGAGGTGGTGTTTGAATATTTATAGAGAAATTGCATGATATATAAAAATGTTTTGAACCGGAATCAATTAGTATATTCAATATTAATGATTGAATAATAAGAATACCTTTAATTATATAAATTTAATATTCTACCTTGGTTTTATTCATAGTTTAATATCTTCCTTGATCCCTTGGCTTTAGAGGTTGTAGTTATTAGTTATCCTCAATAACCCTTGTCTTAGTGAAATTATTTGTGTACTATCCATATTCCTTTTATTTGTAACAGTAAACAAATAGTGGGATAATTTAAAGGAAAATTATTTTAATCTATCATATTTATTATATTCTTTATGTCCCTTTGGTAATCATTAGAATTATGGATTTATTTTCCATAATTAAACTTCATTATTATTTTCTTATCTCTAGTCACACAAGACCATTGTGATTCATCGATCACCATCTCCACCTTAAGTGCAGACCCAAATATTTCCTTATAGCTATCAAAGTATATAATAACTAAATCTTTTTGAAAACTTGGTTTTAGGTTACTAAATAAGAGATTAAACATTCATTTGGGATAAATAACAAAGATAGAGGCATACCTTGCAATCATTATGAATTTTTCTTTGCATGAACTAGTTGATTCATCCTCCATTTTCTTGATCCCATGGAATTCCTTATCCATTTTAATATGGATACTATAAGGAAAATTATTTTTGAAAAATATTTTATTGAATTCAACCTAATATATTAAGTCAATGTCTTCCTTAGGTATAGAAATAATGATCAGTGTCTCACTATGATCGAATTTTCTCTCTAAGAAATAAATAGTCAAGATCACTTCCTATTTCTTAGAGTATTGAGGAATGAAAAATATTTTTATCATTTTAATTATCCTTTACTCTATGATTAAAGTACTAGAGGATAAACCAAAATAGGGTTGTCATTGTCATATAAAGGAATCAAACACAATTTTATCCTTATTCAGAGGAGTAATGCACTCTATATGGTTCAAGTTACTATTAATAACTTGATTTAGTTAAAAAAGTACCCACATCAGGCTTTCAATTCCCACTCTCATCATATTTAGCATATCATTTGTGGAATTTTTAGATTTTCCATCATATTGGTTATTGAAATGATTCCTCCCATTTCCATACATTTAATCAAATTTTGGAATGTTAGGGATGAGAATACTTGAATTATTATGAATATATTAGATAAATTATAAAAATATAAATAATAAATCATCAATCACCTATAAATCCTAACTCATTTATTCCTACATCCCAATATAGGTTATTTAGAGTGAATTTCTTATTAGGTTCCCTAAAATAATACCAAAAAATAACTATAAGTAACTTAATATTTTACACATAATATTACAACATTTAGAATGTAAATATAAATAAACAAGCCTAGAGATTTTGAGGTTTAGTGTATTAGGATAATTAAGAACATAATACAACACTTTTTAAATAGAGAATGTAATATCTTATTCCTATATTCATAACATGCTCCTAGATATCATCATACTTTTATAACTACATGGGATATGTTCTAGGAATATATAAAATAAAGGGTGATCCATAAATCCAAATTAGGGTATAAAACAACATTACCATTAGATGCGATATCATATAAGTAAAAATTGTATTGAATCATAAAAGAAAAAGATCAGTAACATTCACATGTAAGCATAGAATAAAAAGAAAAATAACATGAGAATCATAAAACATGTCAAAAATATAATAAATTTCATAATAAACATAGGGAATGTCTCACCAACAAGACATCACAACATTATAGAAAAAGAAAATATCATCTGACTCATGCATAAAAATGCAGATAATTATAACTTAATTTGTCCCATGCATAATGATCTCATGAGATATAAAATATTAACTAGTTAATTATGGGGATATATAATACAAGGACCACCTATAATCATAATATTTCATGTATATGTATTCCCTATTGTAAATAAACATATATAGAATGTAAAAATGAAATAATCCCATAAGAAATAAATATGCAACATAATAAATCCAAAACATTTAACCATTTAAGTATTTTATAAGATCCAAATAAGTGAATATATAAATTAATATTGAGAGTTAATTATCAAGAAAAGGATTATGGTTTAAAAAAATTAATCTAAAAGTGAAGGAAAAATTATTAGAAATTTTGAAGAAAAGGTTATGAAATCAAATGACTTTATCAAATATTTATGAAAAAAGAAAAGGAAAAATTTAAGGGAATAAAAGTTTAGATTTTCCAAAATAATGGGAATTAACTATAATAATTCATGTTAAAATATAAAGGGTTTTTCAAATCATATAAATAAAAATAATCTTTAAGAGAGTAGAACATGATAAGGAAGAAAAAATAGAATTGTTTTGTTTAACCAGTTTAATTTTTAAAAATGATTTGAAAGTGAACTTAGAGATACATTAATATCCCAAAAAAATAAAGGGAGGATGGGATAAATTACATTATGGAAATATGTATAAATAGAATATAAATAATATAAATGAAATGGATAATTTATAATAGAGGTGTGGAGAGTGATATAGAACATAACCTTAAGAATGTGAAAGAGAGGGAAAGAACACTTACCTCAATTCCATACTTTATTTGAACACTCCACTAACCTACTGAATATTTATGTTAAATTAATTAATTAATTTTTCTAGAAAATTATTAATATTAATTTCATCTCTTATAATCTATTTATTATTTTATTTTATTCATTAATTAAATTAACATTTTTCTCATTGATCAATTTGATGTTTTTCAGTTCATGATTCCAAATATGATTCATTTTCATGGTAATAGTTGATGGTCGCTATCCAATGGTTTTATAAGCTCCGAAACTATCATTTTTATATTATTCATTACATTATATAAATAGTGAAATTAAATAGTTTATTAAAATTTTACTATTAATGGAATCTTCATCGGTGATATTGTTTTATATTAGTAAATTTCAAAAATGTTTTATACTAAATTGAGATGAGTTTTTCTAAAAAAGGGAATATGTGGTTGATTAAAATTCACTAAAATTGATCATATAACATGGTTAAATTATTAATTTTTTTGGGTGAGTTAATTATTTAGAACGAGGGTGTGGGGGTTAGTTAATTTTGCATTCCATATTGGTTTTGGTTGTTTAACTATTATGACTATCATTATATACATGATTAATAAGTTCAGATATATTATAATATGGGTTGAATGTTATCTTATTGATGTGATAAGACAACATAATAGCAGATATAGTGAGTATATAAAAATTTTAATTAGCAATCCATGTGATAATAATTCTAGTTAGTGAGGAAGTTTATAAGACTCAAGAGTTGGACTTTAGATTAAGATGAGTTGTGGGGATTCCTAAAGTGAGGTAAAATTCATGGTTAGTTCTAACCTCAATAAATGATTTTGGTGGAAGAGAGATATACATGGGTTAGATCATTCAAAAAAGGGGTGGAGTGGGGGCTAGTATCTGACATATTTGGGCAATCATGTTATTTCAATGTTTAAGTTATTATTTGATTTCCCACTTTTATTTTTACTAATATGAAGATTTTATGACTTTATTAGGGATCTATTTGATGAATCATATTTTTCATCATTATGTGATCCTATTTACTTAATTATTTGGGAATGGTATTTTTTTTGGGGCTCAGTGGAAACAACCATGTGAGATGGGTTGAGAAAGGGATGAGTTTAGGTTACTTCTATTAGATGTATGAGACCCTCACTTGTTTTTGGTTTCTTTTATGGTTTAAGATTATTTCATTTTAATGATAGGTTGCTATTTTATTTTCCATTATTTTATTTATTTTGGATAATGTGATTTATATATTGTTTGGAAAATGAGGATTAATTAGTGATGAATTTTAAGTAATTGACCCTCATATAGATTCAAATAAGAGAAAGGGATCCTAAACCTTGGATGGTGAGTGTTTGGGCTGATATTAGATTATTATTGTGTTTTGATTATTTGGATATTTTTTTTACTTAGAGAATGATTTTCTACCAATTATGTGCTCTTACATGCGTAGTTCATGATATTGATTCTTTTTTTTTTGTGTTTAATATCTATATAAATGGAATCCCATTATGATTTATATATATTTCTCACAAATGGTTTGACCCTTAGAAGGAATCTAGATTCTTAAAGCCCAAATTTCCTTAGGGTGGGGTCAGAGAGGATGTCCAATTAGTCTATTACCTAATTTTATAATCCTTAGTAAATATTTCCATATACTTGAGGCCCCAATTTTCTTATGATACAACTATAGGGTATGTGTTTATAGATGTATGAGGCATGAAATTATTCCCTTATGGAACAACCATTGAGGATATATATATGAATACTTGAGATTATTCATTTAGGGTATGACCATAGAGGATGTATTTAAGACCATTTATTACAATCTAGGATCAAGATAATATCTAGTAGCATTCCATTATCAAATAAAAATCATAGTATTTTTATCCCATTTTTTCAAAATATATGTTAGTAATGTTTTTTAAGATGAGTTTTATTGATTATATTGTTACTATTGGGCCCTCCTCCTAGTGGAATAGAACTAGTTCTCTATGATTTATCTTGAGGTATGTTGTTGATGTTAATTTATTTTATTTTACTGTATATATATATTCATTAAATGTCAGGACTCTAATAACATGATAAAAATTAATTAAAATATAAGAATTTTATTCGTAATCACATAGAGAAGTTAAGGATAAGATGAAAATTCTACTTGGTTTGCAAAATCACACCTACCCATGCCTACAGTACAGTTTTTGATGCATATGGATAAGAATTGGTTATTATACAGGTTTAGGTAATGACTCTTAGAGAAGGTTCATAGATCATGGAATGCAGTGTTATAGAGGACAAGGTTCTGATAAAGATAGGTTGACGTTTATTAGATCAGAATAATCTTTTATTTTATATTTTATCATATATACTAACTAAGGGGTCTTGAATTTATATATCAAGGGTTATTTTAATATTTTTAATTTATATATACATGATTTTATTTCATTTAGTAAAAAAAAATTTAATACTAAAACTACAAGATCCCATTAGTAGACCTTGTTTCTTAATTTTTATATTTTGGTATATCTGACATATGTATGGGACTTTTCAGATTTTTTTATAATTCCAAGTAGGACCTAGTGTGGCTTGGTTATCAAGGTTATAGTCTCCTATAGATTTTTAAAAGTTCCTCACTACATTTTTATAAGCCTTTAAGTATGCAAGAAGGTGAACTTGAAGCCAATGGAGTAATTCATCAAGTAATGATGGGCAATCCAGGGGTGGGTGATTACACATGTGGAATATTTTTGTGAATTAAACTCTATAGTCAATCAATATGTAAAATCCAACCCCCAAATCATTACCTTGGGAAACAGAATAGGTTTTATTGGCCTTATGTGGAAATACCTATTGTGAACCAGACTTTTAATACAAAAATATTATATCTTATTAGATGAATATTCAATATATAATATAAAAATCCATGCCAGGTTTAGTGTCTTTGGAGACATGGATACATAAAAAAACATGTTCATAATAAATCTACATCATATCCCACTAATTTATTCATAATTATAACCCTTCTTAGACATATCATACATAAAATATTTCTTTATAACCATGGGAAAGTAAACATAAGAAAGGAAGAGATTAGATGCTTAGTAAGGGTAAAAAAGGGAGATAAAAATAATCACTTAATAATAACATGAGAATAAGGGTATAAGAACAATATATTAACATTTTAAAACCATAAAAATCATATCATAGATCATAATCTTGAGTCTTGACATAAAGATTCAAAAGTTTTATGACATGAATCATAAGTAAATCAAATAACACGAGGCATGAGAGCATAACATTGACATAACACATAAGTTTATGGCATAAAAATAAGCATATAAAATAATTTCCTTAATCAAGGTTCACTACCAAGACTATAATAATGGATTTATTTCATTACCAATTCCATAATATCCTTAGTTAAGGTTTACTCCCAAGGATATCACAGTAGACATAGTCCCTTTATGAACTGAGTTCACCCCATTCCAATCTTTACTATCTCATGGGATATCCATATTTACCTAATGAATTATATGGATATATAATTATGGTACCACCCATCACATAATAATAATATATTAATATGTATGACACAAGATCATAAAACATTCATCATATATCATAATCCATGGAAAGTAACAGGTTTTATAAACTTTTCAACAATTAATTATAGTATAACCCATAGAAAATAAATAGGTTTTATAAAAATATCATCCTAATAATCATAAAATATCTAGAGAAATAATAAGGATGGTATAATTGTATCATATCCCTAGTAAATCAAAAGTTACATTAAACGATGTTATGATAGATACAAAATTCATTTAAAATATCACTGAAACATTCTTGAGGATAATACCCTTTTCACATTGAAATCATTTATTTAAAATCAAAAAATTTACCAAATATTAAGGAAAAAATTTACTCTCAAAATAACCTTGGAAACTTTTAAATGAATCTTCAAATAATTGACCAGTAATTACTATAAGAAATTCCATTCACGCTGTGTATGTTAAAACAAAGATTCCTTTCACTTTTTTGGTAAAAAGTCAAAAGAACCTCTTTTGGAAAACAACAAGAATATTAATTTTAATTTTTGTAAAAGTAAAATATGGATAAAAATAAATTTAAAAAATAATTAAATAATAGTAAAACAAATTCTTGAAAATATTTTATAAAACATGGATATGTAAGAAAAAGGTTTCCCAATCGAAAGAGGAGAAATAAGACTATATTTTCTTAAAAACATTTTTTGAAGCATTTATAGAAAAAGAGATATGAAAATGGAAGTAAAACGTAAATGTTATAGAAATTAATATAGAATATAAGAAACTCATGAGATTATTGATAGATAGGTTATAAAATTTCATCAATGAAAACTTAATTATAGACAATCCTAGTAAACAATGATATTGTGACATAAAACCCTGAGAATTTTGGTAAATTTAGAATAAAAAACTTACGAAAGATATATTTTAAATTTATATAATTTTACTTAGAATCATCATAAAAAACATTCATGGGAAGTATATATACCACATAAAATAAAAAAGTGGGTAATATGTCATGTGTCTCACAGAAATAAAAGTGAGATGAAAATCCCTTACCTCATGTTCGACTTACTTATAAAGTGATATGACATCTTATATAATAAATTTAAATTTATTTTAATTTTATAAAATAATCATTTAAATAATTATAATATAATTTATTATCCAATTATAACATTTCTGTTGGACTCACCTGTTTTGATAATCTCAATTATGATTAATTATGTTTTGATAATCCCAAATGATGTTTATTGATTAAACTTTTCATTACTTTAGTTACTGTTCAAGTGATTAATTTCAAAATATAAATACTTTTGAATATGTTCAAATAATATATTTTTCATTCAAGAACATTCGGTTAATAAAATGTTCATTTACTTTGTAATGTTTTATCCTAAATTAATCTATGGATAGTTTTCATAAATAGTCAAAAGGATACCGATATAGAAAGGTCACCAGTATGAAAATGAGCTACCGATACAGAAAGGTCACCGGTATGCAGACAGTTACCGTTACACCTGAGCTACCGATAGAGTAAGTCTACCGCTATGCACAAGTCGACCGATACTGAGTGAAAACTACTGTTATGAAGTCTACCGTTACAAGCTCACCAGTATGGGTCACTGGTATAAAAATCTACCACTACTGAGAGCTACCGCTAGAGGTAGTCACCGCTACATATAGTCACCAGTACTTGGAGATACTGCTAGAAGGAGATACCAATACATACAACTACCGTTACAGAGACCACCAGACACCTGACACTGTGTCATTTCTTTAACTTTGTTTATTATAATCAACAATCATATTTGGATAATTTAATGCATCTACTGTTAATTCATGATAGTTGTTGGAATGCTAGGAAACGTACCTCATATAAATCATTTCTATTTCTAGAGCTCAAGGAATATAAAAGGGAACCTTGAGATACTGAAGAATTAGTCTTTCAATGCACATATGAAACAAGTTTCTGGATATACACGAGGACATACATACATAGAAGAAGAAGGAAGAACACATGCTGAACCTGTAGAACCTGAACATTCAAGGAGTGAAGAGCTTCAACGACTACACCTACACTCAAGATAATCAATATGATCAAGCTGGAACTAGAAGTAAAAGAAAAAACGACACTCTGTTTTTTTTTGACAAAACCAAAGAGAAACTAAGAGCAAATTCTGATCAATCCACGAAGTCCAGAGCTTCACTGAAAACACATAAAGAATTATAAACTCATCTCTATTTGTTTAGATCTATTGTGTTTCATTTATTTACATTTTGATCAGTGTATGTGCTCGGTATTTTAAGCACACACTGTCTCCTGTGCTGAACTGGAGGATTTATAAATCCTCACTCAATCTTTCCCTTACACTATTGTATCCCACGGTGGATAGTGGTAGAGGTCAAGTGTGACCTGGACAACCTGTGTGCTGTTGTTTAGTTTTCCCACGTAGAATTGTGGCAGAGGTCTGAGGACCTGGATAGTCTGTAAACTGTTGTAAAACCCCGATCTAGGGTGTGGATCATAGTTTATATAAAACTGTTTGAGAGGAATAAGTCTCTGCTTGAAACTGAACCTCTTGTTTAAAACTTCTTTTCATTTTTATTTTAGTTAAAACTATTTTGAATATTCTGCTACTAAGTACTTTAAATATAAATCTATTTTAAAGTTACTCTGATAGTTAAACTAGAAAGTGTTTGTATTTATTATAAACCAGAAGGTTAGTTTCAAAAGATAATCTTATCTTCAAATTAGATTAATTGAGAACTAATCAATATCTTGAGAACCTAACTGAACCTTTACTGTATTAAAAATTCACTACAGTTTAGCTTGCTATTTAAATTTGGGGATTTTAATAGAAATATTTTAAATCAGAAATTTTTAATAGGAACTCAATTCACCCCCCTCTTGAGTATTCCTATCCAACAAAAATTTCAATACCCATTAATTAATAATTCTTTATTTAAATCATTGTTTCTAGGTATTAACTATTTCATTTTTTATGGAAAATCCAGTTATGCAGTTTCTATCCTTGTACTTTGATCATGGTTACATCATCTAAATAATGTAAAAAATTATATAAATATTATATTTATTCATAATATATATATATTTATATTAATTCATAAAACAAAGATATATAAAAATGAATTACACTATTCATAGAGATGGTAGACTGTTCGCACGCATGAACACTGTTTCTAATTTTCTATGGATAGAAAAAAATAAAAGCAAATAATTGTTCAACTTAAATAATAATATTAATATCATAAATAAAATATATATTTATTAAATCCATCATTAAAACCATCCTTGTAAAGTGGTGAAAAAAATGAATTACACCGCTACGTAGATATAGTAAGTCATACATATGCATGAGCGATGTTTTCACTTTCTATAGGATGGAAATAAGGTAGATAATGGTTGTCACATCATCATAATAAAAATTATTTATATTTAATATATTGAATTAATTATTTTGAAATTTATATCATGAATTTATAATAGGTATAAGAAGAAATAAAATTGGAAACACATGGTTAAAAATTATAACTCTTCATCGAGAAACCTATTTTGGCTTACACCTTAAGTCCTAAAATAATGGTAACTTGCAAAGAAAAAAAGATATAGGATATGTTTAATGAATATAGTAAGGTATTATTTCAGGGATTTTACAAGATATAAGGCTCAAAAGGTGTGAGGAATAGATAAGAATAGTTTCCATTTTACAAGTGAGGAGAGGGTCACTCTTGGAATTACTTAAAGTATTAAACTAATATAAATTAATTTTTGTCATAAAGTGGATACAAATTGATATATTTAGAATATAATATAATTTTAATTCTAAATATTATGATCCAACATAATTTGTACATGTTTAGATGATGTTTTAACCCTTATCTCTTTGTTTCAACCCCTATTAACCCTTTTGACAATTACCACAATATTAAAGTTTTTTACTCTTTAAGGGTTAATAATGTTACCATAAAAGGAAAAGTGAACCATAAATGGAACATGGTTTATATTTTAGAAAATATCCCATTAAATTGGATAAATATAATATTATTATGAATTTTTAAATTATTTAATAAAATATTGTTTATTATAAAATATCATTAATGTCATTTTTTGAACAATTCATTTTATTTAAATTTAATGTCATCAATATAGTTATATAATTTGAATATAAACCTTTAAAACATACCTGATATACAATATTTATCTAAAAAATTCATTTAACACAATAATTTAATCAAATTATATTACTTTTAATATTTTTAAAACCATTTATTTTATTTTTCTATTAATTGAAGAAATACCATGTCGGCGTTGCATAATAATTTAAGGTAATTATCCAATCATTAAAAATTAAAAATTAACTACTATGATAAAAAATTAATTTATATTTAAAATAAAAATATATAACCAAATAGAAATTCTTTTTATGCTTATGTAAAAATTTTAGAGATTTTAAAGTCATGAGAGTGACATTTTGTATTTATTAATTTCTTAAAATAATATAAAGGTTATAATCAAAGAAAAATGGCAGTAAGTGGACATATTTTAGAGAATTGAATGATAATGTTCGAAATGAAATCATAAAATAGGATAAATACAAGTTTTATAGAAATTTTAAAGCCTTATACCGAAAGTTTTAACCATGTTTTACCTGTTTTACCTTTACCAAGGTGCCAAATATTCACCAAGATTACAATTTATAATGAAAAACATAAAAAGAAAATATTTAAAAAATTTCATTCTTATAATTAAAAATATTTAATCCATTTTTAAATATTAAATTTATATAATTGGTATAATTTTATTTAAAATTAATCCCACTAAACACGACAAAAATAAGTTTTCTAGAAAAAAATGTTTTCTGAATTATAAACATTTTTTATAATAAGATACAAAATAAAATTAATTATAATGACATAAATTGAATTATTAATAATATAAATAAACTAATTTAAATTTAAAAATAATTTAAAAAAATTTAACTTTAGAAATACTTGAAACAAAAAGGTGGTTTCAATAAAAATAAGTATTTTTCACTATTCATCAAAAAATCAATCTTTTTATAAAATTCTAAAAAATTTATAATAAGCTAATTTTGACATGATGATTTCAAAAATTAAGTTAATTTTATAAATTAAATTTTCTAAAATTTTAAAAAATTATATTATTTTCTTATAAAAATCAATAAAAAACATTTTTAAGGAAAAATATATTTTTAAAGCATATAATATATTTTATTCATCTAAAACCTTTATACATATTTTTTTTAAAATGTGGTTATTAATATTTATTCCTCCAATTAATTGGATAGGTTATAACAGTATTCTATATTATATTTCATTTAGACTCGAGGTTGTGTGTATCACAAGCTATCTATGAAATCAAAAATATTTAAAGAGAAATATATCAGAAATTCTCGGGCTATTACATTCTACCATCTTATAAGAATTTCACCCTTGAAATTCCATCACTCTGATAAAAATAATTGAGGATACTTATGGCTCCTCACATCTTCAAGTTCCCATGTATCTTCCTCTAATTTTTGGTTTCACTGCAAAACTTTAACCATGTGAGTGATATTATTTTGTATAAATTTCTCTCTATGATCCAAAATTTCCACTGGTTGTTCCTAATAAGAGATATGTTGATCCAGTAGTATAAAATATGAGTTCATTACATGTGAAGGATCAAGTATATACTTCCTTGGGAGAGATACATATAACACATCATGAACTTGAGAGAGATTTTGTGGAAGTTCCAAATGATAAACTACTATTTTGATGTGATTAAGAATCTCAAAAGAGATGATATATCTAGGGATCGTCTTTAATTTATTCCTAAATATCATAAAATTTATCCATGGAGAAATTCATAGGAATACCTTCTCACCAACTTTTAATTCCATATTTCACTGAAGATTTTCATCATATTTTTCTATTGACTATAAACTACCTTGATATGTTTTTGAATCTATCTTCCTTTATATACAATTTCTATAACTAGATTAGGCTCTAATAGCTTTCTTTCTCCAACTTCATCCCATCACATTATAGTTCCACACTTCTTTCTACAGAGGACTTCATAAAGAACCATATGAATGCTTTAGTGAAAGTTATTATTATAAGAAAACGAAACTAGAGGATTATGTTGATCCCAAATACATTTTAAATCCAGAGAAGAAGACCTCAACATATCCTTTAGGGTTTAAATGGTTCTCTAAAATTAACCATATATCTAAGGATGAAAATTAGTACTGAATCACAACTCTAAATCTAAAGGTTACTGAATTCATCACCACAACATTAAGTTAATCATAAAATCCCAATCAGATACAATAGAATGTTTCACTTCATACAACCTTACTAATTACTATATATTATATAAATATGGTCAATATAGAAATACTATCTAATATCAATAAAGTGTGATTAATTCTTAGGGTGATCTACCACAACTGAAATACCATTATGGACTTTAAATGTTTTAAAGATTCAAAAGAAAAAATTCGTAGTGTTGTTTTCCCATTTTCATTTAGGTAAGGGTAATGGAGGTAACATACCCTTAGACTCCCATCTCTCATACTTATATTGTTGACATACCAGGCATCTAGATACATATTCTATAATATCTCTATTTATGTTGTCCCAAAAAAAAATAATCTTTCAGATTTGTATACATCTTTGTATATCTAGGATGAATAGAGAATGATGAACTATGAGATTTATCTAAAAATTAATTTCTTCAAATCTAGTATGGAAAAGATACATACATGTTTCTTAAACCTTATCATTCCATCAAAATCAAGGTTAAACTAAGGAACATTTCTCACCTTCTTTTATAGATCTACATATTCCTTTTACACCTCTTTAATCTTTACTTGAATAAATGGTTGAACACACATTTGAGAATGATAAAATTTATCCCCTTTATTCAATATTTATAGATCAATATTTTTAAAATATATAAATATTGGATCTTTTGTGATATTCATTATAGATAATTTAGCATGATCCTTTCAACTTAGAGTATCTTCCACTTTGTTTTATTTCCCAAGGTGGTAATGTATTGAGAAATCATAATATTTAATTAACAATAACCACATTCTCTAGATCATATTTATATATTTATGAGAAAATATATACTTTAAAATTTTATTATTAGTATATATATCACACCTTTCTTCATAAAGATAGTGCATCCATATATTTAATGAAAAAATTACTACAGTTAACTACAAATCATGATTTGGGTAATTTTTCTCATGAACTTAAATTTTTCTGAGGCACAAGATATAACTATATCATTCTAAATGAATATTCATCATGATCCATTCTTGGATGAATCACTATAGATTAAAAACCACTATCCACTACAGGTTAGTGTAAGAAATGGTGTAATGACTAACCTTCTCTTCAATCCCTCAAAAGTTTCCTCACATTCATCCATCAATAGGAACTTAGATCCATTCTAATGCATCTTAGTGAATGAATTATACATCCATAAGAATTTATATACAAATCATTGATAATATTTATCCAAACTAAGAAAACTATGAATCTTAGTCAAGGTGGTTGGTTTGGACTAATGTTAAACAACTACTATCTTTGATGGATCCAAAAATATACCCTTACTTGAGATTATATAACACAAAAATAAAACTTTTTTTAGAAAAAATTAACAATTGGTAAATTTTTAATACAACTTATTCTTCTTTAGGGTCTTCAGTATAATCCTCAAGTGATTATATTTCTCTTTCTTACTCTCAAAATATATAATTATATAATTTATAAAGACCAAAATAAACTAATTAAGGTAATATCTAAAGTATTTGTTCATTAAATCCATTAAAATAGTGGGGGGGGGGGAATTATTAATACCAAATTATATCACTATTTATTCATGGTGTCTATACATTATATATAAGGATATCTTAGGTATGTCTTCACTTTTAACCCTTAATTTATATTTTCAAGATCTAAGATCAATTTTGGAAAAATATTATGCTCCTTGTAATTGATAAAACAAATCATCAATACAGGGAAAATGATACTTATTATTGATTTTAATCTTTTCAAGTTTTTTATAATCAATATAGAGTCTCATTGATCTATATTTATTCTTAAAAAAAGAACAGATTCACCACAAGGTGGTTTACTTGGCTGAATGAATCCCTTATCAAGATTCTCTTGGAGTTGATTGTTTAATTCCTTAATCTCAATCAGGTATATTATATATAGAGTATTTGAAATAGTTGTATCACTAGGTATGAGTTCTATGTAAAAATAAACTATATGATTCAATGTAATACTAGGAAAATATTCTAGAAAAACATCAACAAACTCTCATACAATAGGTATATCTTTAGTGTTGAGTTTATCCCAAACCATATGAGATAAATACCCTTTTTGAATATGAATAAAGACCCATATAATGTATGTAATTTCTATGGGAAGTTCATATTAATACTTCCAATGATAGAAAATGATAAGAAAATAATTCCTAAGATGTCTTAAAATATGACACCTTATTTTCAATATATGACACCTTAGGTTTAATCTAGTCCATTCATGGACATTACCAAAACTTTATAATATTATCCTACACTTAGACTTATCACAAGGGTTTTCACTAAAGTTTTCTAATACTAATCTCTAAATATTAACTAAACCCTACTCTGATACCAATTATATCAACCCATACTTTTAATATATAAATATTACATCTTATTAGATGAATATTTAATACATAATATAATGATCTATTCCAAAATCATATTGGTTTAGTGTCTTTGGAAACATGAACACCTAAACAAATTGTTCATAAGATATATACATAATATCTCACCAAGTTATTCATAAATAACATCCTTCCTAGAAAAATCATTCTTAAAACCTTTCTTTATAAGATAGGGAAAGGAAACATAAAAATGGATGAGGTCAGATTCTTAGAAAGGGAAAATAAGGGAGATAACAATGACCAATTAATCATAAAGTGAGTATAAGGGTATGAGAATCTGATCTTAACATTTGAAAACCATACCCAACATATCATAGATAATAATATTGAGTCATGGAAAAAATCTTTGTTGTTTATAAGTCATGAATCATAAAGGAATAAAAAAATATAGCCTTGAGATAATAACATTGGAATAAGATATAAGATTTTTTCATACAAATAAACATAGAAAATAATTTCCTTAGTCAAGGATCACTACCAAGACTATTATAAAAGATTAGTTTCACTCCAAATTCTATCACATCCTTAGTTAAGGTTCACTACCAATACTATCATAGTGGATATAGTCCCTTACTTAATTGTGTTCACTCTCTATTGTAGTCCTTATTATCTATTGAGATATATATATACCCAATTCATTGTAGGGATATATAATTCCAAGAATACCCTTCACATAATCATAATACATTCATATTCATGATACAAGATCATAAAACATTAATCATAAATCAAAACCTATGAAAAATAAATATGTTTCATAAACTTTTAAACAATTCATCATTGCATAACTCATGAAAAATAAAAGGGTTTCATAAACATATGGTCATCATAATCATAAACAATCCATATAAATAATAATAATGGTATTTTTGGATCATATCCTTAATAAATCATTAGTAAAATCAAAGTATTTCATCATAGATGAAAAAATTCCTTTAAAATATCACCAGATAATTTATTGAGGAAAAATCCTTTTTCAATTTGAAATCACATTTTTTAAATATAAAAATTTTACAAATATTAAGGAAAAAATTTTCTATGAAAATAATCTTGGAAACATATAAATAAATATTCAATGATTTGAGTGGTCATAATGGTGGGAAGTTTTTTTCATGTCGTGTACATTAAAATAATGATTCTTTTCACATTTTTGGTAGAAATTTAAAAGTAACACTTTAAGAAAAACAAAATATTATTCCTTTTAAGAAATTTTGTGAAAAATTAAAAAATGGTAAAAAATAATTTAAAAAATAATTTAATAATAGTAAAAAAACATTCTTTAAAATATTTTAGAAAACATAGATATGTATGTAAATGGTTTTCTTGTCAAAAGAGGAGAAATAAGATCAGTTTTTCTTAAAAACCTTTTATGAACCATTTAGAGTAATAAATGGATGAAAAATGTTCTAAAAAATAAAATTTCTAGAAATATATATATAATAAGAAAATATATGAGATTCTTGAGATTTAGGTTATAAAATATCATCATTGGAAACTTAATCATAAACAATCCCTATAAACAATGAGATTGTAACATAAAACACTTACCACTTTGTTTACTTTTGAATAAAATCCTCATGAAATAGATAACCTTAGATATATATATATATACAAATAATTTTAATCATAATAATAATAAAATAAATTCATGGGTATTATATAAACTCATAAAATAAATAAGTTATGAATATAACACATGTCTCAAAAAAATAAAAGTGAGATAAAAATCCCTTACTTCAAATTAGAATTGCATTTAAAGCACTCTAAATTTCTATATAATAAACCTAAATTTATTATAAATCTATAAAATATTAATTTAAATACTTATAATATCATATATAATCCACTTATAACATTTTTACACCCATTTATTAATAATTATTTATTAAAATAATCATTTCTTGGTGTTAACTATTTCATTTTTCATGGAAGTTTTGGTTCTGCAGATCCTATCCTTGTACTTTTATATTGGTTTAATTATATATATAATTTAAACCGTGATATAAATATAATATATATTCATCATATTTATATTTAGAGTCATCCATAAAATTTAGAGATATAAAAATGAATGATATCATTCATGGAGATGGTAGTCTAATGATGTTTCTATTTTTTAACTGATGGAAAGAAAGAAATATAAATAATAATTAAAATTTAAAAAAACATATTAATATCATAAATTAAATAAATATTTATTAAATAAATTATTATAACAATCCATGTAAATCGGTGATGATAAATGAATTACATTGTTACATGGAGACGACAAGCCATACGTTTGCACGAGCGATGTTTATGTTTTCCGTAGGATAAAAGGAAGGTGGATAATGGTTATTACATAATAATAATAACAATTAATTATATTTAATATACTTAATTAATTATTTGAGAATGGATAACATGAATTTTGAGTATTTAGAAGAATAAATAAAATTGAAAACACTCAGTTAAGAGTTATACCTCTTCATTGAGAAACCTCTTTTGGATTGCACCTTAAGCCATGAAAGAATTATATTTTAGCAAGATCATAAGATATATGATATGGTGAAGGAACATATGAAGGTATTATTTTAGGTATTTTATAATATATAAGTCTAAAAATGTGAGAGTAAGAGAAGAGAATATGTGACCTTTTATAAGTGAGGGGAGGGACACAATTCGAATTACTTAAATTAGTAAATTAAAATAAATTAATTTTTATAAAAAAGTGAGTCAAAATAAATATATTTAGAATATATTATTATTTTAATTAAAATTAATATCATTCACTAAAATTTGGACAAATTTTGGTGATTTTTTACACTTATATATTTGTTTTAACACCCATTAACCCTTTTGACAATTACCACAATATCAATTTTTTTACTCTTTAAGGGTCAAGAATATTACCATAAAAGGAAAAGTGTTCAATAAATAGACCATGGATGATATTTTAAACAATATAACATGAAATTGGATGAATATATTAAGTTTATAAATTTTTGTATAATTTAGTAAAATATTGTTTTTTATAAAATACCATTAATATTATTTTTTGAACTATTCATTTAATTTGACTTTAAAGTCATCAAGATAGTTATGTAATTTCAATCTAAAATTTTCACACATACCTAATATGTTATATTTATTAAAAACAATTATATAACATAATAATTGACAAAAATTGTATTATTTTTAATATATTTTAAATCAATTAATTTATTTTTCTATTAATTAAATAAATACTGTGTCGGTGTTGCATAAACATTTAAGGTAATTATTCAATCAATAAAAATAAAAAATAAATTTATATGATTAAAAAAATTAATATTTGTTTAAAATAAACATTATAACTAAACATAACTTATTTTTATACTTGTGTAAAATCTTTAGAGATATTAAAGTCAAGATAGTGACATTTTTTATTTATTCTTTTCTTAAAATAATATAAATGTCATAATAAAAAAATGGGAAAAAGTGGGAATATTTTTGATACTATGATGATAATGGTAGAACTATACTCATCAAATAGGATAAAAGAAATTATTAGCTGAATGTTAAAGCCTTATTTCAATGTTTTAACCATGTTTTAACCATTTTGCGCTTACTGAGGTGACAAATATTTACCAATGTTACTATTCATAATGAAAAAAATAAAAGTATATTTACCAAATTTGACCCCCATGATTCAAAATATTTAATCATTTTTCAATATTCAAGTCACAAAATTAATATAATTTAATTTAAAATTAATCCTGCAAAACATGATGAAAAGAAGTTTTCCAGAAAAATGTTTTCTGAAGTATAAAAAGTTTTTATACCAAAATATAATATAAAATTAATTATAATTACCTTAATTAGATAATTAATTATATAAATGAACTAATTTTACTTTTAATTTTTTTTTAAAAATATAACTATATAAATTCATGGAAGGAAAGGAAACATTTCAAAAAAAATCTGTATTTTAACTATTCATCAAAAAAACAAATTTTTACAGAAAATTATCAAAAATTAAATCTGAGATAAATTTGAAATGATTATTTAAAAAATGAAGTTAATTTTTTTAATTAAATTTTATAGTATTGGTATAAATTATATTATTTTATTACAAAATTAATAAAACCATTTTTATGGGAAAATATACTTTTAAAGCATATAATATATATTATTTATCTAAAACAATTATATATATATATATATTAAATGTGTCTATTACTATCCATTATGAAAATTTAATTACTATTTTATAGTGATATACTATATTACAGTTTATTTAGGATCGGGGTTGCGTGTATCACAAACTATCGAAGAAATCCAATTTATTTAAAGAGAAAGATATCATAAAATCTTAGAGTATTACAAAACCCAAACACAAAAGGATGGTAATAAATACCAAGGTATTATAATATCATTAGCAGATGATTTTCCCTTAAACATACATAACTCATAAGAGAAAATAATATAAACAAAACTATGATACTATATGATGCATGAGAGTAAAACATATAACTCAAAAACCAAAACAAAAAGATAAATCAGATTAGAAAACGAAGGTAAGATACAAAATCTCTCAAAACCAAAAGGAATCCTGATGCAATGATACCAATGTAGAAAATCTACAAACATTTAACTCGAATATCTCTAAGATCTACCCACCATCACCAAGCACAAATAATAATGATGCTCCTCTAGATAAATATGAAATCTTACCCTTACCTGTGTTATGATAAATAATGTTTGTATATGCACCAAGGTGCATATGTATAGGGTGAGTATACAACCCAGTAAGAAAATCCCATGAATTCCTAACACAATCCACAATGACAAGAACAAGTTATCTCATAGTTTATATAAAATCATGAAAAAGGATATCAAAATATTTTATATAAAAACCTCAATTTAACAATATTTATGTTATCAAATAGATTCATAAAAAATAATTTTATTTATAATCAATGTATCCATTATTTACTCTTGGAATACCCATTCCACATACTCACACATACATTCATGATTCCAAGATAAAAATCCCAATAATCATGAGTGGTAACTCATCTTCTATACTAAGTTGTTACTTAGTCATGCACCTCTGCACCCTAATTGATATATGTATCCTAGTCAGTATCTAAAAATTTACCTCATAATTAAATCATGAAAACATTCCAAATCAGTGTTCCAAATTCTATTTTAAAGATACCTTTAGAAACCATTTTTCTTTTAAGTATTTTATCAAACACATAGTGAGAATCTACTAAAATCCATTATTTTAAAGCTATTAAAAAAGGGGTTCTCCAACAAGAAATTCATGTTAAAAATATAAGGATTCAAGTTATAAAGAATTTGGATATATAAAGCCACCCAATTACAACAAATTCCATTTACGAATCAATGCACTATGATTTTAGAAGATCCATATTAATTATCTCTTTCCTTTAATGGATCCAAAATAAATCTCATTAAAAAATGTTATTAACCTTAGATCCATCCATGATAGATCTAATATAAGGTTATTTCCAAGATAAAATGGTATTATACCTAATGATAATGAAAGGGAAGATAATTTACTTTGATTTATAGATCTAATTCACTAAGATCCATTAGAATTAGGCTCTATAAGGAAGAAGATCATGAAAATTTCCTAGAGGAGGGCTGAGGGTCGAGATAATAGAACACATGAAGAAATATGGGGGGTTTAGGGGAGTTTTGGGGTTAAAATCCAATTTAATAATTTAATTAATTACATCACATAGATAGGTTTAACATATTACTAATCTCTGAGCCAACCATGTGGGCAACTTTATCTCAAAACTCCTAGTTCGCATAGTTTAGACACACAGTTTAGTAAACCATGTGCCAACTGTGTGAAATGACTTTGTCCTATGCCACATAGTTACCTTATAAATATTCATGTATTACCCTAACCATGTGATAATTATGATCATAATAATATACTTTCTTAACCCAACACATAACTACTTAGAGAATTCACATGGTTTCCCCTAACTATTCACTAACCATGCACCTTCTAAACTCCTTAAAAAAATTACCAAAATCTTCCAAAGTCTTCCTGAGACTAAGATAAACCAGAAATAAATCATAATCACATAAAATGGTATAACATACCTCAAACTAGGGGTTTTGTATTCTCTCAACAATTCAGATTTTTGTCTATAAAAATATTCAAATTGTAGTACTTTAGAGGAGCTCAGACCACTAGTCTAATATAAAACATTCCTACTTTTGAATCACCCGATGAACCAAATTATGTTACTAAAATAGAAATAACAAAGGTATGTGTTGACTTAGAAAGTGATTATCATTCCCATATCAAGATATAAAAAACAATGAGAACCAATTAAGACTTTTATTTCAAGAGAGACATGGGAACAACTGAAAAGTAACTGAAACCCGACTCACACTATGACCATACAGATATATGAAAATTACATACACTACATTTAATTTGGAATGAAATGTTACCCAATAAAAAACACCACCTATATGGTCAAGAAAATTTATTGGTCCATCCCATAGAAGAACTAACTTCCATTTCTTACCTATATAACTGCCCTTTAACAATAATAATATGTGAAAAAATTATGATTCTTTACTAACAATAATAGAACACTGAAAAACCAAATTTGAAAACAAAAAAATCCACACTGATGATACATTTATCTAATTAGGGATATATGAAGGATATATAGATAAATGGAAACATATGAATTATCTATGAAAGATAATAAATCCTTCATAGAACTACAAAATTTCACCACACACATCCTCCTAGACGAGTTAAGGAGTTTGATTTGTTTAATGGTAGTTGTTTTGCTTCTTGGTTTGATCTTGGAGGGGGAAGTTTGTGTTGCCGAACTCGATCACTTGGAATAGATCCATAGCATGATTCAGAGCTAGAAGTTCTTATGCTACTCGAGGTGGCTCTTGTTTCAACCCAAACTATGCAGTTGGCATGTGGTCTGAAAATAGTTTTATGACTTTGAAATTTTAATTGGAACCTTGTTGGGGGGAGCTTTGGTTTTGAAGAAGTGAGACGTCATGTGAATGTGGTGTGTATTTGTATTGAGTCTTTCGAATCTTGTGATGTATGGTTACCACTTACCATTAAAGTGGATATTATAAAATATCAAAAAAATAGATTTGGAAAGGGAAATGTCGTTAATGAAACTCCTTGAGATTTTAATTTACAATTACCATAAAATAAGTCAATGTATTTGATATCTTTCTCTACACGCAACACCGAACTGAAATAAAACAATGATATATTTAGATAAAATATACATATTTAAGTATGACCATTAAAACATAGCCATTTAATTAGTGATAAAGAATAGAAGTAACTTGTTTATGAAATATATCTATAAATAAAATAAAGGAAACCTTTAATATGAATGAAATTCAATTAGTTTGCATAAAATAACTAATAAGGCCATTCATTATTTTGGAAAGTATTTTTCTAAAAATTGACTTTATATGAAATATGCATTTATATTTAATGAAATATACGATTAATGATGATAAATTATATTTGATATTAATAATTGATTTAAACCAATTTAGTTGGTAAATTATATGAAATAAGATTAATAATAGCTAATATTTAAAAATTTCCTTTTCCAATAAAAATGGGGTTTCATTATGTTTTATGATTTTATTAAAATATTGAATTTATAAATCTTAGAATTTTTATTTGAAAAAATAAACACCATTTTTGGATTTATAATAATAATATTATGTTAAGATTATTTTTTGGTATTTTTCTGACATAGATGATTTTTAGGCGAATAGTGAAAAAATACCGATATTGTTAAAACTGCCACTTTTATGGCATTATCTTAATTTAAGAATGGATTAAATTTTTTTGAAACATTTTTATAATATATATATATATATATATATTTATAGGTAAAATAAATTATTTTAAATTTCTATTTTGTATTTATAAAACCCAGACATATCATTTTAGGAACTTAAGTAATATTTTACTCTAAAAACATTTTTATTCACTTATATTAAAAATTACATTTAATAACTTGTAAAAATTAAATTCAAAAGGATTTAATATTTTATATCAACATGATAATATTATATTATAAATTCAATTCCATTTTTGGTCATAAAATTATGATTACTAAGATTAATGTTTTTGACCATAATAATGGTAAAACTGTTATTTTCAAAGAATTTCTTTATTAATATTTTGTAAATTTTATCTAATAAATTAAATTAATATATTTTAAATTATTATTTTAATATCATTTTAAAATAAAATTTTTATTATATTAATAAATATTTAATTTGTAACCAATTCTAAATAATATTAAGATCACATAATGGTTAAAACAATATTTTTCTATTAAAAACTATTTTTTCTATATATAAAATTTTTTAATTTAAAAGTTAAATTTATATTATTTATAAATTGATTTGAAATATATGGATATTAAATTTTGGTTTAGAAGACCCAAGTTTGGTAGTAATGGTTATTTAATATTTTTATTAAAAGCCATTATTTCTAAATTTTAGTTCCTTTGAACCTTTAATAGTTTAATGATATCATTGAAAATTATAGGGTGTTCTCAAAAGTTCCCTTTTATTCACTTACAAATGAGGATCACTTACACCCATCCATTATTACAATAAAAAATAGAATTTACCTTGAAAATATATAAAAACTACCTCTACTAGAATACATTTACTCAATCTGAATCCCATGATCTCTTGAAGTTAGCCTAAGGATTTCATTTACATGGAGATCTTTGAGAGAAGATCGAGTCTCCAATGTAAGTGTTACTGACATTTTAATACTTTCTTCTCAATATTCCTCTTTTAAACCTGTTATATCCATACCAATATAATTAAATAAGTTTCATTAGTATAATTTAGTGTTATTATATTAATGGAAAAAAAATTATTTATTCTTTTCCATCCATTTAGAAAAATAAAAGAACGTTTATCATGCATTGTACTCACTACCAAAACCATGAAGTAAGGTTTTTCATTTTCCATATTGATTTACATTAGTTATCCAAAAAACTTATAATATGATTCAAAAACTTAAAAAAATATAAATAATATGATTATTATTCTATTATAATGATATTATACACTTATATAACCATACTCACCCATCAATATATAACATGTTCATGTTTGGGTTGGTTTAACCACCTATATGAACAATACTATAAAATAATATCATGGATGATTATGGGAACTTAAATAATAATGTTTTTATAATTTAATTAATAAATTGTTATTGTTATATGGTTATTTACATGTTATATTATGTATTTAATTTGTTATTAAAATATCATATTTGATCATTAAAATCAACAAAACAAGCTGACACCAATTTAATTTTCACAAAAAACATAAGAAAAAAAATATAATACATAAATATAATATGATAATAAATGGTAAATATTAAATTAAATATATAAGAATAAGGTTTTTAGAAATGAATTTAATAAACTTAATTTGATTATTCAGGATGTTAGAAGCATACACAGAATGAATCTGGAACAAGCTAAGGGTTTTCGTCTCAAATTCCTCTCTTTTAGATGTGTTTGGTATTATTCACATAATTTAATTTATGTGGTGTATATACTTCTTATTTGATATATCATATAGTGAATTATTTTTTAATAAAGGTATTTTATGTTCAATTACAAGCCCACTCTTTCAAGTGGTTTTGATTAAAATGTTTCTCAAGTCACAAGGGTTTCTTGACTCAAAATTTAATTCCAAGAGGCATGTTTGTGCTATGCACCATATTTTCCATTAAATGGTGTATTCAATGACCATTTATGTATATTTATCAATATATTTTTTATTAATGGAAAATAGTAATCCAAATCATTTTCTTTTCATCAACTGTATTTTACTTAATTGTTACCCTAGTTGTAAAGATTTTGGTAACCCAATTTTCATATATTGTGTTATGATCATCCTAGTAGACTTAAAAGTTGTGTGGATTTTAGCAATTTATTATATTGTGCATTATCCTATTTTTTTCTATGAATTTACATTGCTACCGCATAATACACCTTTTTGAATTATATCTTACTTAATGGAATATGTTGCTTGTAATGAATATTGATAACTAAAGTCCCCTTTCCTTGAGTTATATTATTTCATCATGAAATTATTTCTTCAATTATTCAGTTTTACCACAATAATATATCATTTTATGGTAATTTTTTATAACTCTATATAAAAAATATATTTTTATAGAAAATAATTTTTTTAACTCTTTTTTACAATGTGCATTTTGAACAATTTTTTTTTCATCATATTAAAAATGGTTTTTCATTTAACTTACATATTTTTTGCCTTCATATCCCTATTCCCATAAGATAAATATTATTTATTTTAAATCACCTATCATTGAAGTTTTTTTAAATTAATGTTTTTAATTTTTTTTTTAATTTACCTTGTGAAAAAATTACTTTTGTAGTGGCCTAAAACATCATCTTTTAGATCAATATTAAAAATGTTTTCTAAAATAACTTTTAAGTTTTCAATTCCATTTTTATATTCATTTTCAAAATGATTTTACCTAATAGGCGTTATGTTTCACTATTTATACTATAATATATATTTATCTTTTGGTGTAATGAACCCATAAAACCAAATAATAAAACTCCCAATCCTTTCTTGGGTAGTATCATTCAAGCATTATTTTATAAGGAAGTTTTTAATCTATATCAACATCCTTCTATATTTCCTTTTTTATACTATGGTTATATTCTTTTTCATCCATACACCTTCTTTCTATAGATAGTTTATGATCATGTTATCTATTTTATTAATAAGGGGAAAATTATTGGAGTTTTGTATGATGTTATTTTAATATGGATGATTATTAGAAAGTTGAGTATATATTGTATAAACATATGATTATTTTGGATTAGTTATGATCATGTTATTCCTTTTATTAAAATAAAAAAAGTATTGGTGTTCCATATATTATTATTCTAATACATATTATTATTGGAAAGTTGAATATTCATTTTTTACCATCCAACTTCTTTATCTGGATGAGCTATGATAATGTTATTTCTTTTTTTGACATGAGGGAAAGTGATTTAATTCCATATATTTTTATTCTAATATAGATGATTATTGTCTTGTTGTCTATGTATTGTTTTTACCACCCACCATATTTTTCTGAATGGGTTATGATAATGTTATCCCTTTTATTTACATGAGGGAAAGTATTGACATTCTGTATGATTGTTGACTACTAACACAGGTTGATAATGTATTGAAATTATGTATTCTTAATTATATGGATATCTATGTTTTTGTTCAACCAAAGGTTCCTTAGGTAATGGTATGAAATGTCTTGTTGACTCTTATGGTGAATACATTAGATTGAATCAAGTAATGGGTGGAACCCGACATTGTATATCTCCTTAATACATTGACATTTCTCATGAGAAAATATATATTGGGTTCTGGTGTATACCAATCCCCATATTAGTATTTTTTCTTAGAAGAGGGCCTTGAAAACATTTTTTTCATGTCCTAAATTATGAATTACATTAGTATGATATAATTAATTATTATAATCCCTGTTTTCATTTATTTTCATGAATATATAATTATATCAATTTTATTTCATTATGGAATTATTTTGATTATTTTTTCATTCCATATTACGTATTCTATACTTATATTTTATAAAAATTAAGTTATATGTTTCTCTTACTAAGTTTTTGAGATCTAACTTTTCTTATGTTTCAATTACCCAAGTTATGAAGAAAAAAATTATACATTATAATCCTAACAAGATAGCTTATGTGGAGAATTTTTTAGAGTTATTTAATACTTCTTATGGATTGAGTAGCATCCTATATAGTTAAAATGTCTAATAGTTATTAAATACATGGTATTTGTTAGTTTATGTTTTTAACTATTTATCTAGATATATAAATCTAAAAGGAATTGGGAATTTATGTAATCAAAAAATTTCTTTAATTCAGGTAATTATAGGATAGTTATGTTTGGGAATCTATAGTTGGTATCAAAGACAATATGAAATTTATGTGTTTATGGAACTAAATCTGAGAGTGTGGGTCTAGGGAATCACAATTAACCACTAACATTAAAATATTATCCAACTACCACCACGATAACATCATGATTTTGAAGAAAACTAATGCTAAAGCCTATGGGAAGTTAATCCACCAATTTTAAAGTTATAGTTGGAATTTGATTCATGCCACTAGTTAATTTTTAGTGCTAGTTACCTTGTGTACCTTCATAATATCTAAATGGAAAATCTACTTGAGACTATATTGACACAAGAAGGGTCTGGAATTGGATCCCTATATAGAAGAAACAATTTTCATCCTTCTTTGACCCTTCAGTGGATCCCCACAATTATGGTTTAACTTAATGGTAAGGAATGAAAATTTGATCCTTGAAATTCCTTTGAAATTTTCACCCAAGGAATTAGATTTATTTAAAAGAAACCCATGGTATCATTTTGGTCTACATGATCCAAGTGGATATTAGTGATTAATCCCTTGAATCATTATTTATCCAACATTTCACTAACATGATGCTCATAGACTTACAAGTAAAGACATCCACTACCCTATTGATCATGATTTGAGAGACCTAAGAAGATAATTCTCAGTGAGACCAAACATGAAAATACACAATAAATACACTATAAATAACCCACTAAGCATAGAAGGTAAGAGTTACTGAGGTATAAAAGAAAAAAACTTGCTTGTTTCTAATGCCTGAAATAAGACAATGCATATACCCCTAACCCATGAAATATAAATGGAGGTTACTCATCTCAAAATAATATTGATGAACTAGAACTAACCCAAACATTAGAACTATATCTTATATAAATAAACAAGATATTGTTCTAACATTTCTTAAGTAATCCTACCGATACATGCCACAACTTTGATGAAAACATGAGCCACTCATTTAGAAGACATGTGAGTGATTATACTGGCATAAGAATCAATATGATATTAAATACTAATGACCATGATACTCCCATGATTATAGAAAATACACTTATAAGGTAGTGACTTCCACCCAAACTAGACCATGCCAATCATAATTGAGCATGGTGACTGTAACGACCTGGACTTTCATAAATAAAATTCAGCTTATAATTTAATTAAATATATTATTATGTATTATGGTTATAGAAAAAAAATGAAATTTGTTAGTTTTAATATATCCAATTAGATTTAAAATACTGTTAAGTATCATTACCATTTATAATATAGCCATTTAAAAGTGATGTTATGATTAATATTAATACAAGGTTTTAACGAATTCAATTGACACAGAAAAAGGAGTTGATGACCACAACCAGTAGGATCATACCCTATGAATCCCATTTATTAGTAATTATAAGGGAAATAACATCACTAGGATTTTACCTTGATCAATCCCAAGCTAATATCCAACAACTTATGCATGAGAAAAAGCATTTACAAGAGAAGTTCAAGATCATCGAGATCACGACCCAAACCATGTACGCTAAACCACCCCGTAAAAGTATCACCATTGTGAACCTAACCCTTAGGGATTTTTATAGTGTATTAAAGAGATATGTATCAATACCATAATAATATGGATATGTATATTTTATCTTCAATAGAATAATGTTCACATTTTATTCTTATCATTACTTTATAAATGATTTTAATTTTTATACAATAAAAAACAAATCGTATTTTTAATTAGTATCAAATTTCAATTAAGACATTTATTTTGATGAATTAATGTATTTTTAAAATAAATAATATTTTAATAAAATATTATTATTAAATAATTTTTATTAAATATAAATGACTATATAATTTTTACGAGGTTAAATGTAATTTTTATAAGGGTTTGAAAATTGTTATTGTCAAAAACCCAACATTTCTCAATAAATACCGATTATTATTTTAAAAGTAAAAATAAAATTATTTATAAAATTATTTTGGTAAAACTAATATTATTTTTGGAATCATAACATTGAATTTATCAAATAGTTAATTTTTCATAATTTTATGTGATAATCAAATTTTCAGGTAAAAATTAAATACCGTATAAATATAGAGTGTGTATTATGGAATAATAATGACACAAATGTGATTTAATAAATACTATAAATGGTACCCAAGGAAAAATATATATTTTTCATTTAAAATAATGTGATTTTATTTTATTTTATTAATTTTATAAATCCATTATGAATCCTCCAAAACCATTAATATATTTTAAGGTTTTCAAATCATTTATTTAAGAGTATAACTCACTTACACATCATCAAGGGTATTATTTTATCATGTTCAGAAAATGGTCTTATAAAATAATGAAAACCAATCCTATTTATTATAAAACATTAGAAAAAACCATGGGAAGGTTTTTGGGTTTGTTTATTTTATTATATAGATTCCAAAACCTTTGTTTTAGAAATGATAAAGAATTCCCCACTCATTTCTTATATAAACCCACCCAAGCTCCCATTTATCTTCACTCATAATTCTTAGAGAATGTACTTAATATACCATAACCTCTCTATATTCCTCCCAAGGTTCCCCTAAGATCTCAAGAATCCCCTCCCAATCATTTGGAGTCACACTCTCAAGGTAAGGGATCTTTTCCTCCTCTTTATCCAAGTTTCTTCATTATCTTATGCATTATATTTTTAATTACTATTGTTGGGATATGTTTTTACATGTACTTATCACTAAATTTTCTCTCCAAATTATTATATATCCCTTTACCTTTCATCAACCCATTTTATGAATTTTTAAGTGACACTGCTATGCTGCCAAAATTCCACCATGATTTTTCATGCTAAACAATTGTGTAGTGAATACCCATACCCATTTTCTATCAAGGGAGTTCACCTTTATAAAATTATAAATATTTGATTTAGTAATAAAATTTATGTATTGAAAACTCATTAATCATGTAATAAAATGTGATGATCAATTAATCCATGTTGTATGATCTATGTGGCACACTTAAGCATGAGAATAAAATGAAAGTGATGGGTGTGCCCAGAATTATATAGCACTCCTATGCATTGGGTAATGTTTAGTCTCATGATATGTAATTTTGGGATAGGTAGTAAACCTTGTCCATTTTTTTTACTTTTTCCATAATTATCTGTTGGTAGTTATCCTTAAAATTTGTTTGTGATGTAGTTTTTTAATTTATTATGACATTTCCCATGTTTCCTTTATGGTATCATGCTATATCATGCCTCACTATTCATGTTTATGATTATCACTCCTTATATGTCCCATTTATATGCATATTTTCTAACATTTATTAATTTATTCATGTTATTCCAGGTTTATTCCCTCACTAGGCTTCATACCTCACCCCTTTCTGATGTATGTCCCCAAGTTATCCTATGTAGTTTTAAATATGAGCATTTTAAGGAAGTTTTCAATAAAGATGATGTATTTTCTCACTTTAATTTGTTATGTAATATACCCAATTTTAAAATAAACTAGACTTATTAATATTTTGGGTTGTATTAAGTTTAATATTATGTAATAAATCATGTATTAATGTAAAATAAATAGTACAATTGTTATAGTTGGTATGAAAGGAAAAGTTTAGTTATTTTTGAGATTAGGATTATAAAACAATAGAGAAATATTTAAGGATATAACTAAGTATAATAAAACATCCCTAAATTTTTATAAGTATATATTAATTGTTTTATCAAGAAAATTAATCCATGTATGGATACTATGAGTGGATGTGGCTCTAGAACACATGTACATAGGGGTAAAACCTGAAAATACCATGTTGAGCTAGACTCGATCGAGAATTGGTGCACGACAACGAGAATTGATGCACATCTATTTTGACACCCATAGGGGATATGATTTAGTAAATTCATAAGCTAATTATGAATCCTTATTAAGGGTAAAATATTCTCATAAGATTCTATATTAAGAAATTGATTATGGATAACATATATTGAAGCCTAGAAATTCACAAGTTAAGGAAATACATGTAATTTATAAGCTATCCCTTTAATACCATTGGATTCATGTCTATGTGTTTAATATTTTAAAAATAATCATCCCTAATTTTTCCTTTATTCTATAAAATGGATTGAAATTGGAGGAATTGGGTAAACAAACAATGTAAAGTATAATGTGATGGATGCCCAAAAAAGATGCCTAATGTGATGAGAGCTCAAGTAGGACATCTTATGATTATGCCAAAATAGCTATAAAAAACAACAATTTACAACTAACACTTTTTTGAATTCCCAATGACATTAAGGAAGAGTAATATTAAATCTCAAGGAAGTTCATATAATAAAGGTGATAAGGGGAAGCATTTCTATTTCCTTTGTGAAAAAGTGTAAAAATAAGCACTATGGGAAATGTTACAAAGGAACTAGGAAATGTTTCTAGTGTGGAAAAATAGTGCATAAAGTATCCAATTTTCACAGAAAAATGGATAATGTGATAGATGTAAATAATTATCAATCAAAGGTACCATATATAATATTATGTAATTAATGTGGAAAATTTTACATTATCCCAGACAATTATCTATACCAAAGGCTGACAAATATGATGAGAATAAATAATAAAAAAATATCAAGGGAATAAGGTAATTCTTATTCTAAGATAGACCATGATAATTTAAGTACATATAACCTATACTCCATAGTAGTGTATTTCATGTTGTATTTCAATTCATTCCCTATTAACATATCCTGTAAGTTTGATAAGAATAACATGTTACAACCTGAAATGATTTTATATCATTAGGGAAAACTTCTATAATCAATGTATCACATATTGAAGTTTATGGGAATGTTCTTATTGAAAATATTATAAGTCTCCCTTTAGTGTAATTTGATGTTATACTAGTTATGAATGGTTATAATTTTATAAAGACAACATAAATTTATAGGATAAGGAATCCACTATCCGTACCATAAATCACCCCCAATTATGTACAAGTGAAAGGAGGATGATGAATATTACTTATCACTAACATCTCAATCATGGATATTATTTCCCTATAATAAATCATATCTAGCTGAAATTATTGAGTCTAAGTAAAGGATCATCTTTGAAGACATTCTTATTGCAAGGGAATACGTTGATGTGTTTCCTAAGGAATTGTCTAGTCTTCCACCTAGCAGAGAGGTTAAATTTTCAATCGATCTTATACATGGGGAATTACCATTATCTAATACTCCACATATAATGGCTATTATGAAACTTGAGTTGTTGAGGAAAAAACTATAGGATAATCTAGATAAAGGGTTTATATGCCTAAGTACTTCACCATGGGGTGAACCAGTCCTCTTCGCCAAGAAGAAGGATGGGTAAATCTGCATTTACCTTAATTATCATGAGATAAACATGATCACGATAAAGAAAAATAATCATATACCATAAATTGATGAATTATTAAATCAGGTATGTGGAGAAAAATAATTCTCCAAGGTGGATCTGCGGTCAGGATATTACCAAATTAGGGTGAAGAAGGAGGATATTTCCAAGACTGCTTTTCGTATAAGGTACGGGCACTATAAGTTCACAGTAACGCCTTTCATACTCATCAATGATCCAATGATCTTCACAGACTTGAGAAATAGAGTCTTTAGAGTATACCTCGACAAATTTTTGGTAGTCTATATAGATTATATTCTAATATACTATAAAATAGATGAATATCATGAGGAGTATATGATAACTATGTTAAATACCTTATCAAAGGAGAAACTTTATTCCAAGTAAAATAAATTTGATTTATAGTTTGATGAAGTATCATTAATTGGGAATATCATCATAAGTAATGGGATATCTATAGAACCTTCAAAAAAAAAATCAATTGAAGGATGTATGAGGACATCATCTATGAAATATATCCATAGTTTCCTTGGATTAATTAGGTAATATCATCGATTTGTGAGAGATATATCATAGTTATCAAAACTTTTAACCAAGAAAACTCAGAAGGGATTTAAGTTTTGTATGAATGATGAATGTGAATAGATATTTAAGGAGTTGAAAATGAGGATTGTCACTAAACCTATAATCACACTAACCAAAACTATATAACTTTTCATGTTATTCAATGATGATTCAAAGAAGGGATTGGGCTGTGTGTTAATGAAAAATGAAAAAGTGATAGCCTATGATTCAAGATAGTTGAAAGTTCACTAATATAACTAACCAATTCATAATCTATATTTGGATAGAGTGGTCTTGAATTTTAAAATTTGGTGGCATTATCTATTTGGGGAGAGGCGTGAAATATATACATATCACAAAAGCCTCAAGTATATATTCACATAGAAAGAGTTAAATATGTGTCAAAAAATATGGCTAGAGTTAATCAATGACTATGAATGCTTAATTCACTATCATCCTAGGAAAACATATAGTGGCAGATGATCTAAGTAGAAAGGATCCAACATTTATATCATTGGTGAAAATTGATAAGGATCCATTCTTATTATATTTGAGAAGGATGGACATGAGAATCATAAAGGAACATCATCAATATTTTCACAAATTATTTCTCAACCATCATTTATGAAGAGGATAAAGGTTTCTCAAGATATTATGGGGAAATTTAAAAGAATGTAGAAGCTATAAGAAAAGGGAAATTCTCAGAGTTCAATTTTAATGAAGAAGGAGTTGTGAGATTTTGGTCAAGACTTTTATACCATCAAATACTGAGTTAAAGAAGGAGATGTTGGATAATTCACATAGTTTAATGTTTTCCATCCACCCAGGAAGCAAAAATATGTGTCTAGGTCTCCTATAATACTATTGGTGGGAAATGAAGAAGGTGATCATGGAATATATATCAAAATGTATTGTATGTAATCAAGTGAAGTATTAAAGGGAAAAATTTAATTGGATGATGCAACCATTACCCATACCTACATGTAAATGGGAAAACATCACCATAGAATTTTTCACTAGTCTTTTGAAGAAATCAAGATGAAATAATGCTATATGGGTTGTGGTGGATTGTCTTACAAATATTTCTCACTTCATTGTGATTTGAGAGGATTTCTTAATCAATCAACTTGAAAGGATATACATTAGAGAAGTGGTGTATATGATTGAGATCCAAGATTTACCTCTAAGTTATGAAAGTGTCTCCAATATTTTTTAAATATTGAGTTTAACTTTATCATGTATTATCACCCTCAAAATGATGGACAATTTTAGAGGACTATCCAGACACTCAAGCACATTTTGAGAGCATGTTCAATTGACTTAAAAAGAGGATGGGATCAAAATATTCCTCTGGTCGAGTTTTCATATAATAACTATTTCCACTCAAGCATAAAAATGTCTCCTTATGATTCCATTTATACTAATAGGTGAAAAGATCTTGCATGATGGGATGAATTCGGGGAAAAAACTTCTAAGTCTTGAAATGGTTAAGGAAATATTGGAAAAGGTTAATATCATTTAGCAGAACATCAAGGCTGATCAGAGTCAACAGAGAAGCTATGCTGATAATCATTAATGAGAACTATAGTTTGATGTTAGAGACATAATATTACTATTCATATCTCCATGGAATAAGGTCATGATATTTGGAAATAAGGGAAAGTTTTTTTCAAGATACATTGGTCCCTTTGATATCCCGGATCACATCAGAGCAGTGAACTATTAACTAAAACTACAACCTAACCTATATAAAGTACATAATGTATTATATGTATCCATCTTGAAGAAGTACATAATAAACCCCTCACATTTACTCAATATTGAGGTGGTTCCATTGGAGAATGATCTCTCATATGAGGAGAATCTGGTGAACATCTTAGATTATAAAGAAAAAGTTCTATGAAATAAGACAGTGCATCTGGTCAAAGTGCTATGGAGAAACCAAAATTTTGAAGAAGAAAAATGGGAAAAAGAGGAGGTAATGAAACAGAGTTACCCTCATCTATTTTAATATGTGAAATGAAATTTTTTAGGAAGAAATTTTTAATGGGTGGAATATTATAATGACCCAAACATTCATAAATAAAATTCCCCTTATGATTTAATTAACTTTTTTATTATGTATTATTTTTATAGAAAAAACATATACTTGTTTGGTTTTATTATATACATTTAAGTTTAAAATACCATTAAGTATCATTACCATTGATAATATAACCATTGAACAATTATATTATGATTAATATTAATTTAGGGTTTTAAAAAATCCAATTGACAGAGACAAAGAAAGTGATGGACCCAACGAGTAGGATCATACCCTACAAAGCCCATTTATCAGAGCTTTAAAGGTAGATAGAAACATTGGGATTTTAAGATGATTAATCCCAAGATGATATCCAACAACTTAAACATGATCAAAATTGTTTATGGGAGAAGTTCAAGCTCATCGAGATCACGACCCAAACCATGTACGCCGAACCACCCTGTGAAAGTATCAACATCGTGCACCTTACCCTTAGGGAGTTGTATAGTGTATTAATGAGATATGTATCAAGACCATAATAATATGAATATGTATCTTGTATTTTTAATAGAATATTGTTCACATTTTCTTCTTATCATTACTTTATAAATGATTTGAATTTTTATACAATAAAACAAAAATAGATTTTTTAACTAGTATTAAATTAAAATTAAGATATTTATTTTGATGAATTAATGGATTTTTAAATAATTATTATTTTAATAAAATATTATTATTAAATAATGTTTATTAAATATAAATGATCATATAATTTTTATAAAGTCAAATGTAATTTTTATAAGGGTTAAAAAACCATTATTGTCAAAACCCATCATTTCTCAATAAATGCCAATTATTATTTTAAAAGTGAAAATACATATATATAGAAAATTATTTTGATAAAATGAATATTATTTTTGTAATCAGAATATAGAAACTATCTGATGGTGAAATTTTCATAATTTTCTAAGATAGTGAAAATTTTGGGTAAAAATTAAATACCTTATAAATATATGGTGTGTATTACGACATCATAATGACCCAAATGTGATTTAATAAATAATATAAAGGGTACCCAGGACCAAATATATGATTCAATTAAAAATAATTTGATTTTATATTTATTTAATTAATTTTATAAAGCTTTTATGAATCCTCCAAAACCATTAATATATTTTAAGGTTTTAAAATCATTTATTTAAGAGTATAAATCACTTCCACATCAGAATGAGTATTATTTTATTAATTTCATTCCTTATAATTATAAAATAATTAAAACCAATCCCATTTGGTAGAAACCATAGGAAAAAATATGGGATGGTTTGTGGTTTTGGTTATTTTATTATATAGAGTCCAAAACCTATGTTTGAGAAATGATAAATAATTCCTCACTCATTTCATATATAAAAACACCCAATATCCCATTTATCTTCACTAAAAATTATTATATTAAGTTTTTACTCTATGTTACGCTCTCTATATTTCTCCCGAGGTTTGCTAAGCTCTCAAGAAGCCCATCTGAAGCATTTGGAGTCACACTCTCAAGGAAAGGGATCTCTTTATTCTCCTCTTTATTCAAGTTTCTTAATTATATTATGATTTATATTTCCAATTAATATTGTTGGGATATGTTTTTCCATGTACTTATTACTATGAATTTTCTTTTCAAATGATGATATACCACTTTCTCTCTCATTAAACCATTTTATGAATTTGTAAGTGACGCTGTTATGCTTCCAAAATTCCACCATGATTTTCTAGGCCAAACAATTATGTTGTGAATACCCATACCCATTTCCTATCAAGGGAGTTCACCTTTATGAACTTTTACATATTTTTTAGGGACTTACATGTATTTATTCCAAACTAATTTATTTTGGAATAAAAATTTATGATAAATGATTCCATGTTGTATGATCTATGTGGCACACTTAAGCATGAGAATGGATTGAAAGTGATGGGTATGCCTAAAATTATATTGCACTCCAATGAATTGGGTAATGTTTAGTCTCATGAGACATCATGATGGGATAGGGAGTAAAATAAATTTATTTATAGGACATTTTCCATCATGATGTCTTGAAAATTATCCTTGATATATGTTTATGATGCAATGTTTTATGTTGTTTCCACATTTCCCATGTTTCCTTTATGTTATCATACTATATCATGCCTCATTGTTCATGTTTATGATTCTCACCACTTTTATATCCCATTTATATGGATATTGTCTAAATTTTATTACTTTATTCATGTTATTCCATGTTTATTCGCTTACTAGGTTCTATAGATCACCCATTTCTTCTGTATTTCCCTAGTTTATCCCATACAGTTTTAAGTATAAGCTTATTAAGGAGGTTTTTAATAAAGATGATTTATTTTACTACTTTAAGTTGTTATGTAATGTACCTAATTCCCAATTAAACTATAAATATGGATATTCAAGGTTGTATTAAGTTTAATATTATGTAATAAATCAAGTATTAATGTGAAATAAAGAGAAGGGTTATTATAGTGAACAGTCTAGATCTCATATATCTGCAATATATCTTGATGCTCATCCCCTAAGGAATCATTCTACAAAAATTCTATTTTACTTCTACCCATTATTTATATTTCATAGAAACAACCATAAGATATACACCAAATCTAAGGAAACATAATCATAACCAACAAAAAAATAAGAAGCAGGATAGAATCATAGTCAGGGAAACAAGCACATAAAGTACAACATCATGAAAACACAACTAATTTAACAAGATAAATAAGCATAATTATCACAGTGAACATATTAAATGCCACAAATCCCCTAATAGAGTATATATAAATATATTTTAAATGAACCTAACTCAATACTTCCTATTATAACAAGTGACCATAAGGTTTCCATTTTTCTATTTACCACATTCCAAATTCCCTAGAAACCATACAAAAAATCCAAGTTCTGAAAATTGTGATAATGTTTCCATGAAAATGATACCATTTATAACATCCCACTACTAACCCACTATCTTGGGTAGAGGTAGAGCTGCTACTTTCCTTAGGTGAAATCCCCCAGACACCGAAGGCTAAAAATTAATTTCAAGGGCTTACATGTTCATTGGGAGATGATTTTACCTTAAACACACACAACCTATAAGAAAAAAAAATATAAACAAAACCATGATACTATATGATGCATGAGACTAAAACTAATAACTCAAAATCCAAAAATGATAAATCAATGTAGTAATAGAAGGTAAGATACAAAATCTCTCAAAAATAATTTTTTTGACACAATGACATGAATGTGGAATCCCTCCAAACATCCAACCCAAATATCTTCAAGTTCCACTGACAATAACCAATCCCAAATCATCATAAGGATACCTTAAAGAAGTAAAAAAATCTTCCCCTTACCCATGAAATGATAAAAAAAATGCATATTCACAAATTTGTATATACAGAGGGTGAGTATAAAACCTAGTAGGTAAAAACAAATAATTCCTAACACATGCCACTAGGAAAAGAGCAAGTTATCTCAAAGTTTATATGAAATTCAAAAAAAGGATATAAAAATAGTTTATATGAAAAGCATAATTTAACAAGATTTAAACTATTAAATAGATTAATAAAATAATAATTTTATTTATAATTAGTTTATAAGTTCATTACTCTTATAAAACCCATTCCTCATATTGACACACTCATGCACGCATCCAAGATGATAGTCCCTATACTCATGAGCGATAACTAGTCTTCCATACCATGTTGTCACTTGGTCATGCACCCACATTTCTTAATTTATAGAGGTAGAAAATTCCAAATCCAACATGTCCACTCACAATAAAACCATGAACACAAATTATCCTATGTATGAAAAGTTTACTTTTAAACATCCCTTTAGATTCAATTCTTATTTCAAACATTTTTTCAAACACTTGGTGAGCATTAACCAAAAATCATTCTTTTAAATACATTAAAAAAGGTGTTTATACAATAATAATTTACTAATAATTTTTATTGAAAATCACAATAAATTTATTTTATAAATCTAATATTTCAATTTCTATAGAAATTATAGAGAGAGAGAGAGAGAATCCACTTACCTCTAATAGATTCTGTTTACAGAGCAACACACTATGATCTTGGTAGATATATATTCCTTGACACTTTACTTCAATGGACCCAAAAGAAATATTATAAAAATATGTTCCAAACCCTAGATAAATCTATGATAAATCCAATATAATGTTATTAATAAGATAAAATTATAATATCAAAAAATAGAATGATGAGATAGATACTTACCATATATTTCTAGGCCGAACGCAGTAAGATCTATCAAAATTATAAAATTGGAGGAATAATATCACCAAAATCACCTAGAGAAGGTATGAGGGTTAAGATCCTATAATATATTAGGAATAATTAGGGGTTTAGGAGAGTTTTTAGTTTAAAAATCCAATTTTTGAATACAATTAATTATGTTGCATGGTTAGGTCGCACTGTTTACTAAACAATGCACCAATTGTGTGGGTGCCACTGTCTCAAAATTCAAAAATCACATACATCAGTAAACCTTAACCAATCATATGAAATTAATCTATACCATGTCTCATAGTTACATGGTAAATCCTCATTGTTTCCTATAATCATGTGACAAACATGCACCTCCTCTTGGGCTTCCTCAACCTGCCGCACAATTACCTAGATAATTCTCAAGGTGTCCCCTAATTGTGCACTAACCATGTGCCTTGTAAACTCTATAAAAAACTCAAAAAATATACTAGAAACTTATTGAGATTAATCCCAACCAAACTATATCTAAAAAACACATAGAAAAGAAGCACATACGTCAAACCAAATGTGTTAAAAATAATTCTTAAAAAAACATTATGATTGATTTGACCATATTAAATAGTTATTTAAATTTTTAATCAAAACTATATTTTTGTTCCACTTATCATAAATAAATATTTTTTTAATTTTAAACCATTTCGTTATCACTTTGGGTACAATATACTATCAATCCAAACTTTTTCATAATAATTCCAACACTTCTTCATGATCGATCCATAATTCACAAAATAACAAGACATGTGATTCATAAGTGGAAAATGGGATAAATATTTAGCAATTGATATACTTTTCAATGATAATTACAACAATTTTACTAGAAATTTTATTTGAAATCCCTTTTAAAAATAAATAAATATCATAAATATTTAGCTTTTGGTCAACCTTTAATACTTCAAAACAAAACTTCATACCTATTTAACTCTTTAATGATATACCAAAATACTTCTTAATTATATTAAATATCATTTAAAAATTTTATATATTTATTTGGACATAAATTCAAGTATATCTCTATTAGTAACTTTTCTAATTAAAATTATATATATGCTAATTAATTTTCTTATTTCACCATCTCTAAGTATCCTTTGTTTCCATCCATATGAATTCTATTCCAGAAAAACAGAAAGTATATCTCTTTAAATATTCATAAGGAAATCATAGTCTTAATCCACATGGGTCTATCTACTTATGCATCCTTTATGTAATTTCTCATCCCATATATGAATTCAATCAATTTACCAATATTGTAATTTGTTGACTTATATATCAATATTTAATCATTATTTTTTCAATTCATTAGATGAATTTCATTGATTCAGATTAAAATAAAATTAATAGTATTTCTATCTTCAACACTAAATCTATCAATACCATGGTTGAAAAAAATCCAAAATAATATAACCAATAGGTGAAACAATATCCCCATTTTTATTTTATTATTAACATAGTCATAAATTTATTTTCATTTCAATAATAAATATTACAATAATTTCTACTCTTAAATTCATGTCCCACTTCACCTCCTCTAATATCAAATCCAATTTATCCTATTTCAAGTAAATATAACACATATATTAATTAAAAAATATAAGTGGTGAAATAATCCATTATAAATAATAAACTTACCTATGTAATTTTTTGTATTATAAACAAGATTAAAATTTTTTAATTCAAATATTATGTAATTTTTTTACCATAACCTCTGACTATTTTAAAAAATTATATCCATTTAATTAGAATTCAATAATATTGTAACACCCATATTTTAAAAAATATAATTTTTAAATAATTAATATATATAATGGAATTATAGAATTTAAAATTTTATTTATGGTTGATGATGAAAGTGGTAATGATGATAGTGATAGAGAAAATTTTTTTAATGGACTTCAGGCCACTAGAATTTTAGGCCATGTAATTTTTGGGCGTATAGTCTATATAAGGGTTCAATCTCAACCTAATTAAAAAGTGGTTTATTACCTTAATAAATGGGATTAAACCTATATTGTTTCAATTTAATTGAAACTTTAGGATTTTCATGAAGTGACCCAATATGGCTCGATCCAAAACTACCAAAAACCCACCTTTATAGGATAGGTGCTAGAAACAAGCACCAAAAGGCATAAATAGTATGGGTGGCCTTTACCTAATGTACATGTATACACAAAATGACCATCTCAATGTTGAATTTCAAAGGAATAAAAGAAAAGATGAAACATCTAGAATATAAACCATGCATGAAAAACCTCTAGGGTGTAAAAGAGTATGTCAATGAAAAATGAAAAGTAATGGGAAACACACATGCCCAACCATATAGATGTCCTAACCTAGAAAAACTATAAAATTAAAATTTTGAGAGAGCATATATCTTGATCTCCATGATCTAAACACCGCATGAGGTCTAATATAACAAGCATCCCTACGCTCCTCTAAAGTCACTGCTGACCTATCCATCATATGTATAAGACACGACTTGTGAGGGTAAATCCCATGCATGTGTGAGTATATACATACCTAGTAGGATTACTTAAAAGGTAAAGGGGGAGTAATATGAGACATGAATGGAATAGATAAATAGATCAACGTAAAGAAAGGGTGTAAAAAAATTCAATTATATGGATAAAGATATATATATATATATATATTATTGGCAAAAGAAGCCCAAACAAGAGAGAGAGGGAATCTCTATCTCAGAGCCCAGCCCAATAAAGAGTTTTATATTTTCCAAAGGTCTATCAATGATGACCAACATCTCACACATCTGTCTATTAGAAATATCCAAGTCAAGCCACACCTCACCACAGTGCCACACAGTTGAGGGGCATAATCTCTAGGTAGAGGACCTATGCTCCGGTACAATAGGATGGTTCCACTCTGTAGATATCTAGAGGACCTATGCCCTATCCTGTAAGGAGGGTTCCACTAAAGTAATGGGTAGAGGACACATGCCCAGAATAACTAGAGGGTACCAATCTAATAGTCAGTAGAATACCCACGACCATCCTAGCTGGAGGGTGTGACTCTGGTAGTCGATGAACCATGCCCTGATACAAAAGAGGTTTACACTCAGATAATATATAGAGTACCCATGCCCGACCCAGCTAGAGGGTTCCACTCAAGTAATTGAGGACCCATTCCCTGAATCTATAGGAGGGTTACACTTGGTTGATAGGTATAGGATCCATGCCATATCCCAGCAGGAACCTAACTCTACACTGCTTATTCAAATAAGTGACAATAAGGTTTCCATTTTTCCATTTACCACATTACAAATTCCCTAGAAACCACACAAAAAAATTTCAAGTTCCCAAAATGGGGAAAATTTTCCTGAGAAAATGCTACCATTTATAACATCCCACTCCCAACTCACTATCTTGGGTAGAGGTAGAGCTGCTGCTTACCTTAGGTGAAACCCCCCAGACACCGAAGGCTATAAATTAATTCCAAAGACTTACATGTTCATTGGGAGATGATTTGTCCTTAAACACACACAACCTGTAAGAAACAAAAATATATAAAAAACCATGATAATATATGATGCATGAGACTAAACCCAATAACTCATAATAAAAAAAGACAATTGAGTGTAAAAATACAATGTAAGATAAAAAATCTCTCAAAAATATTTTTTGATATAATGACATTAATGTGGCATCCCTAAAAACATTCAACCCAAATATCTCCAAATTCCACCCACAATAACCAATCCCAAATCATCATAATGCTCCATTATAGAGGTACAAATTATTCCCCTTACCGATGTCATGATAAAAAACACATGTATATTCACCAATGTGTATATACATAGGGTGAGTATACAAACCAGTAGGTAAACCCCAATAATTCCCAACACATTCTACTAGGAAAAGAGAAAGTTATCTAAAATTTTATATAAAATTAGGAAAAAGGATAGAAAAATAGTTTATATTAAAATCATAATTTAACAAGATTTCAACTATTAAACAGATTCATAAAATAATAATTTAATTTTTAAGCAGTGTAAAAGTTAATTACTCTTTCAAAACCCATTCTACATACTGACGTACTCATTCATGAATCCAAGATAATAGTCCCAATACTCATGAGTGCTAACTAGTCTTCCATACCAAGTGGTTACTTGGTCATTCACCCACATTCTTTAATTTATAGAGGCATCCAATTCCATATCCAACAAGACCACTTATAATAAATTCATGAACACACACTATTATATGTATGAAAATTTCAATTTTAAACATCCCTTTAGATTCCATTCTTCTTTCAAACATTTTTTTTTCAAACTCTTGGAAAGCGTTAACCAAAAACCATTATTTTAAAGACATTAAACAAAGGGGTTTCTCAAATAACAATTTACCAATTTTTTTTATTTAAAATCACAATAAATTTATTTTATAAATATAATATTTCAAGTTCTTGAGAAAGTGAAGAGAGATAGAATCCACTTACCTCCAAAAGATTCTATTTACAGAGCAACACAATATGATCTTGGTAGATATGGATTCCTTTCCACTTTGCTTCAATGGACCAAAAAGAAATATTATAAAAATATGTACCAAACCTTAGATACATATATTATAAATCCAATCTAATGTTCTTTACAAGAGAAAATTTTAATATCACAAAATAGAATGATGATATAGATACTTACCTTATATTTTTAGGTCCAACGCACCAAGATCTATTGGAATTATAAAATTGGAGGAAGAATATCACCCAAATAATTTATAGAAGGTATGAGGGTTAAGATCCTGGAATATAGGAGGAAAAATTAAGGTTTTGGGAGATCTTTTAGGTTAAAAATAATTTTTTTGAATATAATTAATTACATTGCATGGTTAGGTCTCACTATTTACTAAACAATGTGCCAACCATGTGGGCGCCACTTTCTCAAAAATCAAAAATCACAAAATTCCATAAATCTTGAACCAATCATGTTAAATTAATCAAAACCATGTCTCATAGTTACATGAGGAATCCTCATTGTTTCCTATAATCATGCACCAACTGTGTACCTCCTCTTAGGCTTCTTCAACCTACCACACAATTACCTAGAGAATTCTCAAGGTTTCCCCTAATTTTGCACTAACCATGTGCCTTATAAAGTCTATAAAAAACTCAAAACGTTTACATGAAACTTATTAAGATTAATCCCAACTGAACTATAGCTCAAAAAAATAACAACAAAGAAGCATATACATCAAACTAAAGGTGTTACAAATAATTCTTAAAAAAATGTTATGATTGATTTGACCATATTCAATAGTCATTTTAATTTTTAATAAAAACTATATTTTTGTTAAACTTATCATAAATAACTAATTGGTTAATTTTAAACCATTTTATGATCACTTTCGGTATACTATACTATCAATCAACACTTTTTCATAATAATTCTAACACTTCTCCATGATCAATCCATAATTCACAAAATAACAACACATGTGATTCCTAAGTGGAAAATGGGATAAATATTTAGCAATTGATAAACTTTTCAATAATAATTCCAATAATTTTACTGAAAATTTTATTTTAAATACCTTTTAAAAATAAATAAATCTCACAAATCTTTAGCTTGTGGTAAACCTTTAATAATTAAAAACAAAACTCCATACCGATTTAACTCTTTAATAACATACCAAAACACTAATTAATTATATTAAATAACCTCTAATTTTTTTATTCACTTGTACATAAATTCAAGTCTATCTCTATTAGTAACTTTTTTAATTAAAATTCTATATATGCTAATTAATTTTCTTATTTCACCGTCTCTAAGTATCCTTTGTTTTCATCTATATGAATTCTATTCCACCAAAACATAAAGTAGATATCTTTAAATATTAATAAGGAAATCATAGTCTCAATCCACATGGGTCTATATACCTATACATCCTTTATGTAATTTCTCACCCATCCATGAATTCAATTAATTTACCAATATCATAATTTTTTAACTTATATATCAATATTTAATCATTCCTTTTTCACTTCATTAGACAAATTTAATAGATTCAGATTGAAATACAATTAAACTTATTTCCATCTTCAAAACTAACTCTATAAACACTATGGTTGAAAAAAAATCCAAACAATATAACCAATAGGTGAAACAATATCCCAATTTTCCTTTTGTTATTAACATAGTCATAAATTTATTTTCATTTTAATAATAAATATTATAATAATTTCTACTATTGAATTCATGTACTACTTCACCTTCTCTAATATAAATTCCAATTTATTCTGTAATAATTAATTATAACACATATATTAATTAAAAAAATAAGTGGTGAAATAATCCATTATAAATGATAAACTTACCTTTGTAATTTTTACTATTATAAACACGATTGAAAATTTTTAATTCAAATATTATATAATTTTTTTACCATAACCTCTTACTATTTTAAAAAATTATATCCATTTAATTATAATTAAAGAGTAATGTAACACCCATATTTTAAAAAATATAATGTTTAATTAACTAATATATAGAATGTAATTCTAGAATTTAAAATTTTATTTATGGCTGATGATGCAAGTGGTGATTAAGATAGTGACAGAGGAAAAATTTTTAATGGACTTCAGGCCACTGGAATTTTAGGCCATTTAATTTTTGGGCCTATGGTACATTTAAGGGTTCCCTATCAACCTAATTAATTTTTTTTTATATCCTTAATAAATTGTATTGACCCCATATTGTTTTAATTAAATTGTAACTTTAGGATTGTCACAAAGTGACCCAATGGGGCTGAAGCCAAAACTACCCCAAGCCCACCTTTATAGGATAGGGGTTGGGAATAAGTGCCAAAATGAATAAATAGTATGGGAGGCCTTTACCTAATTATGCACACACAAACCATATCAATGTCAAAGTAAAAATGAATAAAATAAAAGATAAAAAATATAGAATATAAACCATGCATGAAAAAACTCTAGGGTTTAAAATAGTATGACAATGAAAAGTAATGGGGAAAAACACATGACGAACTAGATAGATGTCCCAACCTAAAAAAACTAGAAAATTAAAATTATGAGAGATCCTATCTCCTGATCTCTATTCTTTGAACACCGTATGCATTCCAATTCACTAGGTATCCCTACTCTCCTCTGAAGTCATTGCCAAACTATCTATCATCTACATAAGAAACGACATGTAAGGGAAAACCCCATGAATGTGTGAGTATATACATACCTAGTAGGATGATTTGAAATCTAAAGGGGTAGTAGTATGAGACATGATTGGAATAGATAAATAGATCAACCTAAATAAAGGGAGCAAAAAAAATCTAATGATATGGATAAAGATATAGATATATATATATATATATTCTTGACAAAAGAAGCACAAATAAGAGATAAAGGGGAGATCTATCTCGGAGCCCAGCCCAGAAAAGAGTTCTATATGTTCCAAAGGTCTATCAATGATTCATAAAATCTCACACATTTTTCCAACAAAAATATCCAAGTCAAGCCACACCTCACCACTATGCCTCACAATTTAGGGGAATAATCTATAGGTAGAGGACCTATTCTTTGGTATAATAGCATGGTTCCACTCAGTAGATATCTAGAAGACCCATGAACTATTCCTAAAGAAGGGTTCCACTCAAGTAATCGGTAGATGAAACATTCCCAGCCTAACTGGAGGGTACCACTCTAATAGTCGGTAGAGGACCCATGCCCAACCCAGCTAGATGGTGCCACTCTAGTAGTCAAGGACCCATGCCTTGATAAAAAAAGGGTTATAATAAGATAATAGATAGAGGATCCATGCCCAGCCCAACTATAGGGTGCCACTCTAGTAATTGAGGACCCGTACCTTGAATCTGTAGGAGGGTGCCACTTGGTGGATAGGTATAGGGTCCATGCCCTATCCTAGTAGGAGGGTTTCACTATAATAGTTAGTAGGTGAACAATGATCAACCCAGATAGAGGGTGACACTATAAGAGTAGATCGAAGACTCATTACCTATCCTATATGTGTGTGCCACTCTATAGATAGGTAGAGGAACCATTCCCTATCTTAGTAGGAGTGTTCCACTCTAGAATCTCTGGTGATCCTACCTGATCACTTCCTTTATCGAGCATCTCCAAAATAAGTGTCATTCCAAAAAAAAAACTCACATTGTATCTCAAAATCCACATGAATTCCACCATCACATTCTATGTAGAAAAAAACTCAATATAGGCTACTCATGGGCCAAAATCCAAGTCCAAATGAAAGAGATATGAGAGAATGAAGTTTCCTCAAAAGGAAAGAAGGAATACACAGTGTGTAGTGGGACCCACATGATATGTGGTCCCTCTTATCTTCCTAGATATTTTCCTAATGGTACAGGGCTCACTACCCATGTAGTAATACACGACATGTTCGTGGACTATATGATGTGTGTGAGCCACCCGAGGTCTTGCCCATGCTCCTGACCATGTCCATGTACTCTTGATCGTGTACGTGTACTTCAACACAAGGTGTGTGCTCTCGCATAGGGTATTACCCATGTTCTTATGTCACATGGATTTTACTCCTAGGGAGAGATTGATGATGTGTGTACCAGCCATACAATATGTCATCCTTAACCCTGAGAAAAACTCTAACCACCATAGAAATCAGACTACACAACACGTTTTATTTAGAACTACATGACATATAGTCATGATTTTCACAGATCTCTAGATCTGACCTCACCTTATCATATTCAACCTCTAGTCTACCAAAAATCTAATGTAAATATGTTGATCAATATTTACAGCCATCTGTTGGACAAAAAAAGGTTTTCAATTCATAATTGGTTTGTCGTACGCCCCATGTGCATCTCCCAATTCCACCATCTCTAATTTAGATCCAATATCAAAAAATCATTCACCCAAAAATTTAAAATCATTCAAAATCCATCCATGATTTCCAGTCCATTAGTCCACATGAATCCTTCATGAATCTAGGGGTCTCATTAGGCTCGGTCCTGCCTGACAATGTTGAATCGTGACCCCATGGTACAATGATGACTAATGTGAAAAATTATGGGGAGAAAGGAATAAAAAAAATACTAAACAATCATTATCCAATAATTCTTGTCCAAAAAATAAAAATTGGGATGTTCAGGGTGAGAAAAATAAAATAAAAAATTTAATGTTAGTATACAGGCGCATATAATGGCTCAATTAGCACAAATCAAAGGAGTATAATAGACCATAATCAATAAATTTAATAAATAGGGGAAGAATCCAAAAAATTATGAGTCCTAACTATATTTGGATATTTCATTGATGAAGAACATGATTTTCAATTAAGAAGAGTAATTTTTATGTTCGTTGCATCTCAATTTTCCTGGATCCAGAGTTTCGTCAACATTGGGTCTTGATTTTCCAATGGAAGGAGGTAGAATAACATATCAATGATCCTAGGGTTATGCGGATAACCCTGGAGATCATTCCATAATTTTTTATTAATAGGAAAATATATTTATGTTAATTAAATTAAATAAATAAATTTAATTATTTATTTAACTCAATTCACCCACCCACAAATGGTTTTATCCAAACACCATGATCCAAACTATTTTAAGTCCTTTCTAGGGTAAACCTCACATTTTGTATTCAATCGTGGTCTTATATTTTAAATAAAATTTTTATTTAAATATTTTTCCCATTTTCTTTTATAAACTATGAACTCATAATATAAAATATATTTAATATTTTTATAAAACTAATTCTAGGAACACTGGGTCTCAGAATCACATGTTATCTCAACACATGGCTTGAAAAATATATTTATAAATATTTAAAATCCTTATAAGGAAAAATAGGGCCACTAAATCATTCCCTCCTTCAATATTTTTAACCCTAAAAAGTAAAAAATAAATAAAAATCTCGGGATACTAAGCCCCCATATAGCTCTCCCACTCCTAGGAGCTCTCCTGCAGGCTCCTATGCTACCACAACACACAAACCAAAGGGATGGTCCATCCACGCAGGGTCCTCTCCTACCTATCCTCTATCCCCATTGGGTTCTCCAAAAAAGTAGCTCCATCCTCGATTTCCATCTCACCCCGGTTAATAATATGCATGAGGTCATTCAAGTATCTCCTCATCTAAGACACATGGAAGACATCGTGTACCTGATAAAATTGTGGGGGTAGGGAGAGCCAGTAAGAAACCTTGATAACCATCTACAAGATCTAAAATAGCCTAATGAACTTCGAGGATAACTTTCCTCCCTAGATGAACCTCCACAATCCTCATTGTGGGGAGACTCTTTGGAAAATGTGGTCTCCCTACTTAAACTCCAAGGTCATAAGAAGTCGATCTATGTAAGATTTTTCCCACTCTATCCTATGCTCATTTGATCATGAATGATCTGTACCTTCTCTGTCATCACCTGCACTATCTCTATCCCAAAAAGTGATATCTCTCCAATCTCTATCTAGCACAAGGGTGATCTGCAAGGTCTTCTGTATAGGGAATCAAAAGGTTCCATGCCAATAGTAGAGCGGTAACTATTATTGCATGAAAACTCTACAAAGGAAAAGTGGTCCTCCTACCTCTAGAAAAAGTAAAAAATTAAATCCCTTAATATATTTTCCAACACCTAGATAGTGTTCCTAGTATTCCTATCTTTCTGGGGGTGAAAGGCTATACTCATCCTCATATGGGTCCTGAATTCCTCCTAAAAGACACTATACAATTATGACATGAATCTCACATCACGATTGGATATAATAATTGATATCACCATGTAAAGGTGAAAATTCACCCATACATACATCTTCCCCAAACTCTCCAATGAACTCTACTCCCTAATAGTAAGGAAGTGCTCCAACTTTACGAGTCAGTAAAATATCACCCAGATGGAATCATGGACCCTCACCATCTGTATAAGACCTATCATAGATTCTTTGGATATTTCTTCCCATTTTCACTCTATGATCTCAAGGGTCTACAAAAAACCTGCTAGAACAAGATGATCAACCTTCACCAACTGACAGGTGACACACTGAGAGATGAACTCAACCATGATCTATCTCATGTTTTCCCACAAAAACTACCAATTTAGGTATTTGTACATATTTTCCACACTGGTATGTATATACAAAGGGTATGTGTTGAACTCTTACATCACCTCATATTGCATCATGACTGGGACCACTGTCCATCCCTAGAAAAGGATGACATGATTCCATCCTTAATAAAATCTATCTGGTAAATCTCTTGAGGATATATGGTCATGAAAGACATCATAGTCAATGTATCCCAACCAGGAAACTCTTATTTGGTGGATGAGTGGAGGATTAAACACCATCAAATAAAGAAAAGATTCACCCTCATATTCAACTAGGGTCAGATGCAAATAATCCAACTGCTTAGATTCCGCCTACACGAAATGAGCTTGGGACTTCCTATTAAGGAAATATGTTAACATATTTCCCTTCCTCAAAGTATAGAATATCAAAAAGTCACCGTCCTATAGGAACTTCAACTAGTGACACTATCTCAGGTTCGTGTTTCTCTACATGAAGACATACCTAAGACTATGATGGTCCAAATTAAACCAAAAATCACTATTCTAGAAGATAGTGCCTCCACATACTTAGGGTGAAGACTACCACTGCCAACTCTAGGTCACAATTTACATAGTTCTGCTCATGGGGTCTTAAATTCCTTAACCCATATGTGATAAATTCATATATATACATGAATAAACAACTAATGACATCTCATGAGGCATAAAAATACACTACAAACTTCATGCCCTCATCTATTAGTCTCAAAACAGGATCATTCGTCAGCCTTAACCTCAACTCCTCGAAGGCTCTCTCACACTAATCTATCTAGTAAAATGACTTCCATTTCCATTATAGGGTAGTTATAAGGGATGTAATCATGGATAAGTATTCCAAAAACCTCCTATAGTACCCCACCAATCCAAGGAAACTTCGCATTTATGACATGCTCTTGGGTGCCTCCTAAGAAAGCAATGCATAGACCATCGCCAGGTCTATAGCCAAACCATGCTAAAAAATGAAATTCCCTATAAAGTAAAGCTTATGAATATAGAAATGAAACTTTTAGATATTTTCATAAATATGGTTCTCCCGAAGTAAATCTAGGACCCTCCTCAAGTGATATTATTTCTCCTCATATGAAACAGAGTATATGATTATGTTTTTAATAAAGACAACCAAAAACTGGTCCTAGTAAAGATAGAATATCAGGTTTATCAAATACGTAAACATGGTAGGGGAATTTTTCATACCAAAGGGAATCACCAGGAACTCATAGTGTCCATATAGACATAAGAATGCAAGATTTAGAATATAAACCTCATGAACTCTCAACTGGTGGTAGGAAAACCTAAGATCAATATTCGAGAACCATCTCATGCCTCAAAACTGGTCAAAGAGGTTTTCAATCCTAGAAAAGGGTACTTGTTCCTAATCATGGCATGGTTCAGGTAATGATAATCCTTGTAAAGCCTAAATATCCCATACTCCTTTTTCATGAACAACACTGGATCTAAACAGAGGGATACTATAGGTCTGATAAAAACCTTCTCTCTAAGGTCCTAAAACTAAAACCATAGCTCCTGAATCTCAGTAGGTACTATATGATATGTCATAGAATATATCATAGTAGTACTGAAATGAAATTCAATATAAAAATCTTTCTCCCATCTTAGATGTAGTCCCAAAACATCCTTAGGGAGGATATCCATAAAATCCTCCATGATTGAAGAAATATAGATGCCCAAAAAGACTCTCTCACCAAGGGATAAACTTTCTAATTTATTGGTGATGGGATGCAGTCTCCTTCTCGCAAAACTCACTCATCCCTCCATGAGATCTCTCTCACCCAAAAAATAGAACCTCATCCCATCAGTGCCAAGGAATTTGACTTGTCTGTGGTGACAAACAATATAGGATGAAAATATGGAATACCAATACATACCCAAGATGAAATCATAGTATTCCATCATGATAATCACAATTTCCCATTATAACCTCTATTAACCAAGATATATCCCACACTGTCGAAAAAAAAGATATAGAAGAAGTGTTCCTCATAGGAACATGAAGACAAAGATGTTGGGTTAACGCCTCAACTAGGATCCCCATATCACACACTATGAGTAAAAAGATGAAATAATGGATCAAAAAAAATTCTACTAATACTCAAGAAAGAGTATAATTAACAAATATCATACCTATAATCATATCGTGTGTTGTGGGGTCATAAGCCTCCATAGCCTGCAGCTATCTGTGGCCCCAACCGCCAACTCCCTGAGCCTGATATGGGCTACCTGGTGGTGATGTTAGAAGGATCTCATATCATTTTACACCACCCGTAGATCCTCCTCCTAGAGATCCACTTTCTCCTCTATCATCTTTACCCCCTATCCTCGCCTAGGAGATCCCTAATCATGACATTTCCTTTACCATGGTGGTACATCTGCTATCTGCCTATACCCCTTTGCATATCGGTTCAGGCATTCATGTTCCATGTGACCTCACCCATCACATGTATAGAAAATCCTCTCTCTAGTCTTACCTGGTCATCTATACTACCTATGACCATGTACTTGAGCCTGATCCTGGGAAGATCTCTTACATTGAGACCCTATATACTAGTGTCTTCTAGATACTATAGATGACTCAACTCTATAAAACCTAGTTCCACCTCCAACTACCCGAAATACCTATAACAACTATATATCTATCATAAATTCCCTCTCTACCACCAAAAAATAGATAGGAATGCACAAGGGTGCCACACTGGAATACATATCTCTATATATTCCCTACTCAAACTTCTGTGATTGGAAGTATCCATCCCAGATCATATCGAGGGAGTATTATGTAAGGTCTATAAACCTCATAGTGTACTCAGCTACTATCATAACTCTTTATTGTTTCTCTATAAGATTCTAAATTTGAATTGAGTTCAAGTAGGAGGGGTAGTTATCCTCATAGAACAACTGATGGAAGTTGGTCCATGAGAGTGTCGAATCGTCATGCATCCATGTAATAAGACTCCACTAGCACCCAACTGCTCCATGGAAAAGGCCAGATGCAAGAAAACCACTTGATTCATTAGTGTATAGATAAAAATAAAAAAATAGACCACTGAATCTAGCCAATCTTTCACTACCTAGGGATATGGATTGATATGGTACCCTAGTGGCCACTGGAATTGGAACTCATGAAGTGCGCTAATCCTGTGTGAATCCTCAACCTAATCTGCTAGTATGATTTTCTACTCAATAGATGGGGGTGTTTTTACTTATCCACCTAGAGGAAGAATCTAATGGGATGGACCCTAAATTGAATCCTCATCACTCATTGAATCGTCCTTACAATTCAGAATTGGTATCCTAGATGGATGTCTTCGTAGAGACATCCTAAAAATTTAATCAAGATGTACCGTGGTTAGATGAGAATATATATACAATTGGAGATGACTCAAGAAGGAAAATCAAAGACTCAATGAATTATGATTCATGTATCATTGATCCCTTCATCCAATTTCTTGGTATGAAAAGTATAAAAGTAAGTAGTCAATGTCCTGATGAATGGATACATTGGCCTCTTTCACCATTACTAGGTTCCTTAGTCTAAGAGCCACACTCAATACACTTTGACACTATTTCCCTAAATCCCAACCAAATAATCATAAGAGGACTACTCCAAAAACCTTACAAAGGAATAAACTACTCTGATACCAATATTTCATGACCCCAACCAATGGGACTCAATCCACAACCACCCCAGGACCACCTCTATAGGCTAGGGGTGAAGACAAGCATCAAAAGACATAACTAGTATGTGAGGCCTTTTCCTAATTTACCCGTGTGAAAAAACCTGAAAATCTCAATGCAGAATTGAATAGGAATAAGAAAAAAATTCAATAGGTAGAATATAAATCAAGTATGAAAAAACTCTAAGGTGTATAAGAGTACAACAGTGAAAACTATAAAGTAAAGGGAAAAAACACAGACCCAAGTGGATAGATGAACCAACCTGAAAAAATTGGAAAAGTAAAACACTAAGAGAGACCAAATCTAGATATCCAAGCTCTGACCACTATATGTGGTCCAATGCACTAGGTATCCCTATTCTCATCTAAAGTCACTCCTAATACGTCCTTCATTTACATAATACACAACATATTCAGGAAAACCCCATATAGGAGTGAGTATATAAATACCCAATATGACATCCTAAAAGATAAAGGGGGAGTAGTAAGAGACATGATAGGAATAGATAGATAGCACAACCAAAATAAATAGAGTAAAAAAATACAACGACATAAATATATATACATATATATAAATATATATTCCTGACAAAAAAATCCCAAATGAGAGAGAAAGGGGATCTCTATCTTACAACCCAACCTAGGAAAGGATTCCATCTATTCCAAAGGTCCATAAATGATGCCCAATATCTCATGCATCTATCCAGATAAAATTCCAAGTCAAGCCACACCTTTCCACTATGCCGCATTGTTGAGGGGAAAATATCTAGGTAGATGACCCATAACCTTGTACAAAAGGAGGTTACCACTCAATAAGTAGCAAGAGGAACCATGTACTTTCCCAGTATAAGGGTAAAATCAAGTAATCTCTAGAGGACCCATGCCTAGACTAGTTGGAGGGTTCCTTTCTAATAGTCAGTAGAGGACCCATTCCCAACCCAGCTGGAGGGTGCCACTCTAGTAGTCTAGGACCCATTCCCAGATAAAATAGGAGGGTGACACTTAGATAGTAGATAGAGGACACATGCCCAGACCAACTAGAGGGTACCAATCTAGTAATCAAGGACCCATGCCCTGACTCCACAGGAGGGTTCCACTCAGTGGCTAGGTATTGGACCCATACCCTATCCCAAAAGAAGGGTTCTACTCTAATAATCAATAGAGTACTCATGCCCAACCTAGTTGGAGGGTGACACTCTGAGAGTAGAGAGTGTACCCATGCCCTATCCTATAGGAGGGTTCCACTCTATAGATAGGTAGATGGAATATTATTTATCCCAGTATGAGAGTGACACTATAGAATCTTTGGTAATCCCGCCTAATTATTGTCTTTATTAAGTGTCACCTAAATAAGAGTCACAACTAGAAAATATTGTATCATATCTCAAAATCCATCACAGAGGCTATCATCATGTTCTACATGAAAAAACACTCAGGATAGGCTACTCACATGTCAAATATGAGTCCAAATGAAGAAGATATTAGAGAATTAAGTATCCTCAAATGGAAAGAAGAGGCACATGTATGACATGTAAGGGGACCCACAAAACATGTGGTCCCACTTCTATACCTAAACATGTCTCTTCATGTACATGGATCACTGCCCATATAGTAATACATGGCATGTAGGTGGACTACACGGTGTGTCTGAGCCACTCGGGGTCCTGCTCATCCTCCTAGTCGTGTCTGCGTACTCTTTCCCATGTTCATGTACTTTGGTACATGACATGTAATCCCACACGAGGTCCTTCCCATGTGCTCCTATCACATGTATTTTCCACCATCCATCCAAACTTTATATATTTATGAAAAAAGACCATGAAAAAATGAAGTTGGGACAAGATCTGTAAAAGGTATTAGGGAGGCCTGAAATAATGAAGGCTGAGTTCATCCCCCTGGTCAAATTAACCCCCTCTAGTTTTAACAGATCGATGCTTGTGAGGTATATAATTCTAGGGTCCTTGTTCACCGTCATTATGGATGCAAGGTGGTCCGCTAACCTATTTCCTTAATTCCACATTTTAATCACTTGAATGTTTTCATTGAGGAGATCTTTTCATTTCCTGATAATACAAGCAATTGAACAGGGAATAGATCATTTTCCATGAATGGATTCATGAAAGATCCTGGAGTCTATTTCTGCTTAAGTGATAACAATATTATTCTGATGGAAAAGGTTGAGTCCAATGTACATCACATTTGCCTCTGCCTGGAGGGAGGTACCATATCCAAATTAAGCCATAAATGTGAGGATGACAATCCCCAGATAGTGTATGATAACTTGTCCGCCCTGCATGATCCCCAAGATACACAATCCGTCCATATTAAGTTTCAATCCCATGGATATAGGTTTCCTATGTATCTATTGGCCCCAAGGGCCAGCATTAAAATAATGCTCCACTGATGCACTCACTTAGAGGATTATGAGGGGGGAGCCTTGTTCCAGTTACTGAAGCCACTAACAACGTCATTAAAAAGAGATATGGTGTGGAAATTGATAGATATACTAGTGGAATGAGACCCCTCAAATATATCTTTATTACATACTTTCCATAAACACCAGCATCCAACACTCATGATGATAGATCTAGCCATTTTTTTCAGTTCCTGTAATGTTCATGCCATGAAACCATTGATCTAAGAACGAACTACTAGGGGGATTCTGGGAGATTAAACTAGTTAACTCACCTAAATTACTCAAATCTTCCATGGACCATTCTACCTCAAATAAAATTTGATTTTAGTTTTCCTCACGGTAGTTTCTACAATAATGACATCTGAAGGCGATATTGATTCCCATCCATTTCACATTGTCATCTGTGGGAAGTGCATGGTTTCAAATCCTACAAACCAAAATGTTGAATTTAGATGGATCTTTGTTGAACTAGATTATACAATTTCAATTACCTCCTTGCTCTTGAGTCATAGATATCTTTCAAAAACCCTTTTTTGTAAAGGAACCTGAATTGGATGGGTTGAACACACACTTGTTTGGTTCAAAGTTATAGATAATGAGATCAAAAAATATATGTTTCTCCTTATTGAGGATGTACTGGATAAAACACCAATGTAGGGTGGCCTCTTTAATGGATATCCATATAGCCATACAACCTAGGAAGTCGATGGATGTTCTTACCCAGTTATGGTGTGAAAAGAAGAAGTCACATTTCCTTAAAATCCAGTGGGTGTGTTTCCAGAGGGTCAGGATGGGGTGTTAATCATAGAATAGAATGGGGATGCATGGGTGCTATAATCATCTATGCTCCCACCACACATATGGGACATGAGTTTCCCTATATAGTGCATTCTTCCATAATCTCCCACACAATTTTAGTGTGCATGAAATGGATGGTATATTACAGGATTCTCACGCTAACTTTGCCTTATTGAATGATCCTTATCATCCCAAATATATCTTTGATCACCAATCAATTTTTCGTATGTGAAACCTTCATAAATCCAGGGGTCTGATCGGGCTCAGTCCCACCCGATAATCTCATATTGTGACCCTATGGTCCAACAATGACTAATGTGAAGAATTACGGGGAGAAATGTATAAAAAATATTAAATAATAATTTTCCAAGTGTTCTTGGACAAAAAATAAAAATTGGGATGTCTAGAGTGAAAAAAACTAAATAAAAAATTTAATGTCAGTACATGAGTGCATGAAATGGCTCAATTAGCACAAATCAAAGGAGTAGAATCGATCATGTCACGACCCCCTCCAAAAAAATTATACCCATAATGGGCCTCTAATGGGAGAATAGAGATAATGAAACTAGAGTCCTACCTCCAATAGGCCTCAGGTTGGCTACTAGCACCGAGGGTATAGTAAACACACAAATAAGAGGCATTACCCTCTAAGAGAACACATGCGAAAGAGAGAGATAATATAGACACCAACCAACTCTTACTCAGACTAGAATATAAAATAAATCCCAAGTACACATATGTAATTCCATGAAAAACTAATAAAAATGAAAGGGAAAACTAAAAGTACCAAAATAAAGTAAAACAGAAGTGACCATGAAGCCCAAAAAGATCTTGCAAAACCCCCAATATAGTAGTAACCAGCCTGATCTCCAACCTACTCCAAGTGACTTGAAAAATAGTTTATATAACATAGGGAAAGTATAATAATAAACTCAGTAGGATCCTCCATGGAGCCTCTAGTGATAAATTAAAGGAAGCATGCTAAAGCATAGTGAACAACAGGTGAAACTAACATGTCACATAAACAAATATACTATATTCCCAGCCACACTATGGATACTCTCACCAAGTATCACATACAAGAATATATAATATAATAAATAATATCAAGGGTACCCTGCTACCACTTCCCCACTGATTTTATACTTTTCCCCAACATTGCACGTCCTGAGTATCTCTCTCCAAAAAGGATTACCCCATACACCTGGGATAAGAACCACAACATACACCTCAAGACACTCACCACCACAATAACATAACAAAAAGCAGCCAGGTAGTTTCTGGGATCCACCAAATCTTGTATAACGTGTATCATACATCATGTATTATACCTCAATCTATCACAACCCATATAATGAGTAAGGATCCTCAATCCATCACAACCTATACACATTACACCTATAGTAGTCTATAGGAAACTATATCCAGAATATATGTGTGTAAAATAATAAAAACCCATTACATCCCTCTACACACATATATGGTGAAAACTAACCATTGTGCATACCAGCACAAGTAACTACCAAGAGAAGAGAGTGGTTCCAAAGGGGGTAGTCAGCCATCTATCCTCCCATTATGATGTTGGGGAAAACACTCCCCAGGGGTCAGAATCCATGGGGTGTCAGTTTCCATAACTAACAGGGTGGATTAGCATATAGAAATACAAAAAAGTACATAATATAATATAGCTCACAACCACACTATGGTCATAACCTAATCTTAGACTCAACTGCAGCTAACGTCTCTTGGACTCTCGACTTCCACTGCTAATACTAGATATTCTATAAGAACACAACCATTTAAAGAGATATATTATGTTACTTTATCCCTTTATATCATTTTTAATTTATGTTTATTAATTATTTAAAAATTAATTAACCATTATCATTTTCCACATTTCATCTCATTACCAATCCAACCAAAATCTATACCCTCCAGGAATAACCAAACCGAGTCCACAGATTCTCAAAAACAAAACCTCAACATTGCATCCCAGAAAGCTCCAAACCCCATGGTTTAAAAAATTATTCACTTATTTATTAAAAAATTACCACTTTACATATTTTCATATTTCCAGTCATTATAGAAAAGAAATCCAAGCTACCCAACACAAGGGAGTAAACAAGGTGAGTAGATGATCTAGCCTTTGAGTCTTTTCCACCTACAGCAGGAGCGTAGAACCATCCATCCCTAAGAAGATAAACATGGAAAGCATGTGGAATACCCTATGCGTCTTCGCCACTTTTGGAAGGAGGATAAGAAATACTAACTGCCTCAAGAAGTGAGGAAATAAAATCAAATAAACAAAAAATATATTCAACTGGCATCCACTTTCATTTTAATGGGAAAGCCTAGCTTCAACCTGTTCCATCATATTAGGCATCCTCCCCGACACCCATATGCATAAAATAATGCATCTCACCACTCTAGGTGTCAAATGCTACCATAACATTTGGTCCTCCCTACCCCATGCACCACAACATCCCTCCGAGGTAAGCCATCCTAGGCTCACATCACATTCGGGCCTCCCTACCCCCACAACCACAAGTCTCGTATCCATATCACATCACAATCAGTAGAAAAAAACATAGCAACATGTTCTTGGACCTAAACAAGGAATACAACCTTCAAAAACAATGATCTCTCATGGCTCTAAACAATAAGGCACTCAGCCTTTATAAGAAAGAAGACAACTCATTCCCTACAAGGAATTATCTTTAACATGCAACTAGTTATTATTCCATCTTGAATTAACTGATTCATTATTCATAGGTTTCAACTATGAGCAACCTAAACAACAAGATATGAAAATCTATCAACAAATTAATTTAAAAATTAATTCAAAATTAATTTAATACTTTTACCAAAAAGTATCAGCATGATTCAAGTTCGTTAACCAACTCCATTAATCATGCATACTCACATCAATTTGATTAACATAAAATTATAACAATAATAACCAGATTATTAAACATTCCTATTTAATTTTTTTCCAACTAATTATCAATTAATTATGACTTTAGTTTATTTACCAATTTCCATCAGGAGTAGGCTAAACAAAGTAAGCATAGATATCACACTACCTAGAAAATCGAGAGGCAAACCATTATCACGATACAAATAAACAACATCGCTACATATTAAATACCAATTCTTTAATCTAGTTCATATATTTAATTAGTTCAATTTAGTTGTGGTCTATGGGGATAAATCATGCTAACTCTACAATTTCATGTAAATAAATAGAGAATCATAGAATCCCCTACCTCAAAAGGTCATTGATGTTCTTCACATGAGAATGGATCAAAGAAACACATTGCGATCGCCTCTCCTGCAACAACTGCAACCACCTGAGGATTTTGTGACACAACCACACCAACCAACAACAAAGAAAACTCCATTAAAAACATCTAGATCAAACACCATCACATAGAAAATAGAAACTAGAGGAAATGGATTGAAGAAACCTCAATAACAGAGGTAGATCATACCTTATATTGAAGACTGATTTCTATAGATCAAAGGAGGGAGATAGGGATCATTCCTTGATAAAGGAATCCCCAAAATGCTGAAGAGAGGGTCATTGGGTTGCCTGGGGTCGAGGGAGAGCCACTATAGCTGTAGGTTTTGACCAAAATCAAGAAGTTGGAAAACACTTAAAACATACAACGTCGGGGCATTACATGATGTGTAATAACCTTTCACATCATGTAATTCCTCGAGGCTGAGTTCCACTGAAAAATGAATCGTTTAAACACTTTATTTCATTTTTCAAACCCCAAAACATTTCATGCCATGAATCCATCTTTCAAGTCATGAAACAACCTTTGAAATAGGATGTCATGTCATGTAATATAGTTTCACGACGTGTAATCCCCTGTTTCCCAGCTTTTACTTAACCGAACTCATCTAAACTACTTCCGAGCCACCTCTGAGCACTTTAATCTTCGAAAAAATGAAAAGGGTTGATCCACACAGATCTGATCCCTTAAATTAGATACCTCTCAAAACATTCTCATCCTCGATAATGAAAAACCAACCCAAATAGAAAATAGAAAGAGGTCAATTGAACAACCACCCTGTGAGATACCTCTCAAGGATCTTGACACCATAAGAGTTCAACTACTTCACTAGAGGAATAAGAGAAAAACCATTCAACAACTAAAACCATACCCTAAACACTATCCCAGGGAAGATACCTCTCAAAAGAAAGTATTCCATAACAAGAAACAAGAGAAATCCATCTCATAAACAAAAAGGGTCTACAACCACCAAAAAACAATCTTACGAGAGAAGAGATAAACATAAAAAAACTCAGGGTACTGAGCACATATCTGCAACTCACATTCTTAAGTACTTTCCTATACACCACCATTCCACCACAAGTGATAAACCAAGGGGATAAAATACCCACGGAACACCTTATCCTGGTAGTCCTGGATCTCTAAAGGCCGCTCCTTGAAGGTTGCATCATCATCAATTTCAATTTCTCCCCAATCGATGATGTGAGAGTCGTTATGAAGATAATGATGGAGACATGAAACATGAAAACCATTGTGTATTTGAATCATCTATGGGGAAATAACTATCCTATATTTCATGACTCCGACATGATCCAACACCTCGAAAGTCCCAAAAACCAGAGAAATATTACTACCATAACCAAACCTTTTCTATTTATGATGGGGAGTCACCTTCAGAAATATGCGATCCCCAACATCAAACTTCATAGGTATTATCTTATGAATGACATAGGACTTATAAAAATCCCACACTGCCTTCATCCTCTTGTGAATCACTTGAACCATCTCTATCGTATTCTGTACCAGTTCTGACCAGAGAATTACTATGTAATGCCCCAAACATTTTATGGTATGCTTCTCTTGAATAAATTCTATTCACAACCTATAAATCACTGTGTTCCATTGAAACAACACTAGGTTATTTAGAAGATAGTTAAAACCTATATTTTCCACTTCTATGTTTTGAATTTCGAGAAATGGCCATCTAGAGTTGTGTTCAGTAGGTCTTTTGGAGTATGATAGAACAAACTTGATTTTTGGTGAATAGTAACATACCCTTATGAATAGTAATATGAATAGTAATATGACCCTTGAATAGTAAATAATGAAATTACTTTATTTTCTTAGGGTAATAAGATAATGAGATCGTAATTAATTTTTCAATGTCACATAAAACTAATTATACCCTAAGATTGTTATTTTTCAAATTAACTATGACTTTATTTAAAAATTAAATTAATAATATTTAGAAAATTATTTTTGAAAAATGGATTTCACTTTTAATTATACACGTCAAACAATGGTAGGGGTAATTTTTTGGTTTTTTTCTGATATTCTTGAATTTTTGATGAATAGTTAAATATGGTAAAATACCGTATATTCAATTTATCAGTTAAATACACTATTTATGACATCATAAGTGATGTAATTCCACTTAATTCGAACTCAAATGATCTTATTACTATTAGGGGTCATATTAAACAATACTATTGGTTGTCTTGAGGGAAATAATAAAATAATGAATTAAATATTCAAAATTCACTCCTCTCCTCCACTATAAAATCCTCCAACCACTCCCTCTTCTCTTTACTACTCTAAGCCTTGAAGCTCCTCAAATTTATGTCAAATTACCCTTCCCTAGCCTCTTCCCCACTTCCTAGAGCTACTGGTCTCACCAAAAGACCAAAACCAAATCCCTTAAGAAGGATCTCAAGGAGAAGAGATCAAGAGGTAAACAACCTCTTTTATTTTCTTTCTTTTCATTCATTTTATTTTATTCTCTTCCATTACCTTTGGATTGTGTTGGGATATTTCATTAAATATTCCCCCTTACTGTCCATATTATGTATGAATGATGAGATATTCCATTCCTCTCATCAAACTATTTTTATGAAATTTTAAGAGATGCCATTAGGATGTCGAATTTTCGTGAGAAATATATCAAGTTTTGTTTCATTTTAAGATTCCTTTATTTTATTCTTCTTTACTCACCTGATATTAACCAATAGGAATGTATGATCCATAATCTTGTATATTATAGATGTTATAATGTTTATGGAAAATTTCTCATCATTATTCTTCTCCTCTCCCACTTATTTAAGGAATAAAAACATTGTCCGTGATGTGTCGAATTACCGACATCGTGGACGATGTAATATCAATTTCCATTAATTCTTTCAAGTCTGGTCATGAAACCATTTTTATGGTTGAACCAGGTTATAATATATGTTTTATTACTCACCCATTCTTCTGGAATATTTTTTTATTCATGGTTCTAATTTGTAAGACAAAATGAGGTGGTTATTATCAAAGAACCATTAAAACGATCTAAACAAACATCATTAATGTTTTAACTAATGAATCATCATCATGGTATATAACCCAAAATCATTATAAGATAATTTTTATCTCCATAATTTCATTAATAAGATGTATTAAAAATTTTGTATGTTTAACCTTGTTTCAAATGAACTTCCATTCATGGAAACAAGTAAACAAACCATGAAAACCAAGGAAGAAAATGCTTCCAAAACATGAAAATTGAAACAATTGAACCCATATAAAGGGACATGAATGAACCTAATAAGGTTATAATAAATAAATTAAATGTATAATAGGTTCTAGAAATATTAATTAATGAAGGTAAATTTTATTATTCAGTTCATTAAAACAAATGAACAACACACTCGAACATAAGGTAAGGGGTTTCTCATCTCACTTTCATTTCCGTGATATTTTCATTGTTTTCCACTTATTCCTTGTATGTAGTATATTTGTAATGATCTTTGATATATAATAACATGATTCTATTTATATTCATGTTATTCAATGTTTCATTTGATGTTCATTAAGTTCTGGTCATGTGATTTGACTGATTACATTGTGGTAAGGGATTTCGTCTCAACTACCTTTTCATTGTGACTAACTTTGTATTTTGCACCTAATAATCCTTATGTGGTGTACCTAATTACCATTTGAGATCACTTTTCATTTGAAATTTTATTTATATTAAATATCCATAAACTCATTCCATGGATATGTATGTTTTCTAAACCGTATACCATTTTACATACGGTGTTTATTGGGAAAGTTATTTTAAATATGGAAATTTTGATGAATCCGTATACTCTACTCTATACGGATATTGAAAAGGCATACTAATCTTGTATTTAATCAATGAATAAATAATTATTTGTACATGAAGTGGTGGGTGGGGCCTGCTATATCCCCTCGATGCATCGGTATGTCTCATGAGACAAAACAGTTTGGCGACAAACCCTTCAAGTTTGTTTCCAAAAATCAGAAGGGTTTCTACCCACAGAACTAAACCGTTGTTATGGTATTATGGTTTCATGTGCCAGATATACGACGTCCAATTGATAAGAATTCTCTTTATTCATTATCAATTATTATTATCCCTGAGGTTTTAACTATGACAAAATATATGGATGAAGTTACATTCTTAGTTTGTTAATGGCATTAGTATTTCATTTATTCAGCATGCCATATTGATTATGTCAGAGTGTCTGTGATTCAATTATTATCGTATTCATGATTCTGCTATTTTTAACCCTTACTGATAATTTTATCTCACCTATTTCATTGTATATCTTCAACAGCTGATGAAGAGAAGGCCTTTTATTGAGTTCCTGTGGATGCAATTTTTTAGTTTTTATTATGTATTGTATTTTGTAACCTTTTCAAATGTAATTTGAGTTACATCAGTGTATCTAGTTTCTTCAAGACTACTAAAATAATCGTTCCTTCTGGATTTTCATTCCTTATAACCATGCCAATATCAAAAGTAATGCATCGGCTCCAGCCTAGTTGAGTCGGGGTGTTACAGTTGGTATCAGAGGAAGTTTAGTAGAAAACATAGAAACTATAGTAGGAAATGTATAGTAGGGAACAAATCCCTAAGGTAGTATTTGAGGATTAAAATACAAGAACATCCTGGTATTTTGGTAAGGAATAGATTATGTAGATATTTTAAGCAATATGTCCCTGTCTGGATACGAGCAGGTAGAGGCAGCTCTGGCATAGATGTATCTAGGGGTAAAACCTGAAAACACCACTTTGAGCTAGGCTTGAACAGAAACTGGTGCACGAAAATGGGCCTTACTGCACTCTTGGTTATGACACTCCTGGGGGATATTCTTAGGATAATTCATGTTTTCTTTACAATCCATTATGAAAGAGTTAATATTAATTTTTCCTTAAAGGAACCATTTTTATAAGATTATCTATGCATAGAATTTCAATCTATGTTGAGTGATTTTCTATTTGAGATTCATAAAATAATCTAGTGTATTCCATTATTTAGAAATGACATCTAATGGAAGAAGGGGAATCAATACTCATGGGCAAGGTAAGGATCTCTCTACTGATAAAGTCAACACAGTCAATGTTGGAGTAGATCAGATCATGACCATATTGGGACAACTTACTCAAGTTGTAACAAATAACCATTAAACACCTGTGTTGGATCTTTTCATGCAGCAGAATCCCCCATCTTTCAGTGGGACTACTAATCCAATGGTTTCTGAGCAATGAATCAAGTCCCTTGAAAAGATATTCATGGTGTTAAGATTCAATGAAAATGAAAAGGTAGTACTGGCAGTATATTGTCTCAAGGGAGATGCTGATCAATAGAGGTCCTTGATTAAAAATACCATGGAGGAAGAAGAGATAGAGGATATAGGATGGAGTAATTTTAAGGAAATATTATATGAAAAATATTTCCCTTGTGATAAACGAACTGAAATGAAGAGAAAATTCCATGGATTGAAACAAAGGGAAGAAGACAATGTTGTAGAGTATGAGGCTACCTTCACAAGACTTGCCAGGTATGCCGTCGATTACGTTCATGACTCAGTGAACAGGATTGATCATTTCTTTGAAGTTCTTAATCCAATTCTTCTAAGGGCACTGGCTTCTCAATCATTTTCATCATATGATGAAATTGTATCAAGTGCCATCAAAACAGAGAAGTAATTTTCTAGATCAAATTTTTTCAAAGGAGACCAAGATAAGAAGTGACATTCTGATAACAAAGGAAAATTAGAAGCACCAAAGAAGATCAAGGGAATGAATACTTTCCAATTATGCGAGAACTGTGGAAAGAATCATCTCGGAAAATGATTGAAAGGCAAGGGAGTCTGCTATAAATGTGGAGAAAAGGGTCATCGATCTGATGAATGAAAGGGGAAGAAAAAATTCAATGATGTTCAATGCTAAAATTACAGAGAGATGGGACACTATGAAAATGAGTGTCCTAAGTGCCAGGAAACATGCCTCAGAAAAAGCCAAGAGAGAAAGGGAGAGCCTATGCGATTACAACCGTGGAGGTTTAAGTTCCTAGTGACATGGTGGCAAGTACTTTAATTGTTTCCTCATACTTAGCCAACAATTTATTTGATTATGGATCATCACATTCATTTATATCCTCTCAGTTTTCCAAGAAAATTAGATATGTCCAATTTGATTTAAGAAAGGAGTTTTCAGTCAAAACTCCCATGGGATGTATCATTGCAACAAAGGCATGTCGACTAGTTCCCCTCCAAGCACCAAAATGTGCTTTAGTTTCTATCCTTGTCATCATACCCATGAATAAATTTGATATAATTTTCAGTATGGATTGGTTATAAAATTATGATGCGAGGATTTATTGTAAGAAAAATGAAGTTACAATTTTTGAAAATGGTGTAGAATTCCTTGTCTTTAGGGAAGAAACTTTTCCACTTGATTCTTATTTAGAACCACCCCCAGTAGATCTATTGAATGCAATAATTAGAGAGGAAGATTAACCAATATCTATGGGAGAGGAAAGAAATCTTCAAATTGAATATGTACACATAGTGAAAGAGTACATTGATGTATTTCCAGAGGATTTACCTGGACATCCTCCAGAGCGGGAAGTTGATTTCTCTATCGATTTAATTCCTAATGCAAGACCTATATCAAAGACTCCCTATAGAATGGCCACTGTGGAATTATTAGAGTTAAAGAAGCAACTAGAGGATTTGAGTGAAAATGGATTTATTCAACCTAGTGTTTCTCCATGGGGATCCCCTGTCCTCTTTGTCAAGAAGAAAGATGGATCCATGAGGCTTTGTGTTGATTATTGGGAAATAAATGCTATTACAGTAAAGAATAAGTATCCTCTTCCCATAATTGATGATTTATTTGATCAACTTCATGAAGCTCAGTACTTTTTGAAAATTGATCTTTGTTCTGGATATCATCAGCTGTGTGTGAGCAAGGAAGATATTCCGAAGACAACATTTCGAACCAGGTATGGGCATTATGAGTTTACAGTGATGCCTTTAGGACTGAAAAATGAACCCTCTGTTTTCATGGATTTAATGAATAGAGTTTTCAAGGAATATATTGATAACTTTGTTGTGGTATTCATCGATGATATACTGGAATACTCAAAAATCTATGAAGGCCATGAGGATCATTTACGAACTACTCTGAAAACTCTTAGAAGAAATCAATTATATGGGAAGTTTAGCGAGTGAGAATTCTGGATTCAGTCAGTTCCTTTTATAGGCCATATTGTCTCTAAGGATGGAATCCTAGTTGATCCTACAAAGACAAAGGCAATCCAAGATTGGCCTACACCAACAAAAATAACCGAGGTACGTAGTTTTATTGGCTTAGCAGGTTACTATCGATGTTTTGTTCATAACTTTTCCCGACTGTCTAACCCAATAATGAAGCTCACATGTAAAGGGGTTAAATTTTTTTGGACAAAAGATTGTGAAGAATGTTTAGAATAATTGAAGATAAGATTAGTCAATGATCTTATATTGACTCTACCATCAGGGAATGAAGAGTTTGTTATTTATAGTGATGCTTCAAAGAAAGGACTTGGTTGTGTCCTTATGCAAAATGATAGGGTTATTGCTTATGCATCATGACAGATAAAAGTTCATGAGAAAAACTATCATACTCATGATCTTGAGTTAGCTACTGTAATATTTTCCTTGAAGATATGGAGACATTATCTCTATGGTGAAAAATGTGAGATTTATACTGATCACAAGAGTTTGAAGTATATTTTCTCACAGAAAGAACTAAACATGAGGCAAAGGATATGGATTGAACTACTCAAGGATTATGATTTCACGATACACTACCACCCGAGGAAGGAAAATAAGATGGCAGATGCTTTTAGTAGAAAAGACCATGGAGTTTTGAACAAGATGAGTGTTGAAAGGGATCCTATTTTCATGGATATAATAAAGATGGATATGGGAATAACCATTGAAGGTGAAACATCAATGATTTTTTAAATGGTTACCAAACCATCTTTACTAGAAAGGATAAAAATTTCTCAAGCTGACGATGAGGAGTTCTAAAAGAAGATTAAATCTGTGAATGATGGGATATTGAGTGACTTCGTATATGAATATGGAATTTTGAAATTTGGGAATAAAATTTGTGTTCTCAATATACTTGATCTAAAAAGTGAATTGTTGGATGATTCTCATAGTTCCAATTTCTCTATACACCCTGGTAGCACTAAGATGTATAGAGATTTGAAGGAACATTTTTGGTGGGACAACATGAAGAGAGAGATTTCTGATTTTGTGTCAAGATGTATGGTTTTTCAAGAAGTGAAAGCTGGAAGGCAACGACCTAGAGAATCATTGCAACCTCTTCCCATACCTAAGTGGAAATGGGATAATATCACGATGGAATTTGTCATGGGACTACCAAAGACTCCTAGAAGGAACGATACAATATGGGTCATTGTTGATCGTCTTACCAAGTCAACACATTTTCTTACTATAAGAGAAGATCTACCACTTGAAAGTATAGCAAGACTATATATTAATGAAGTTGTGAGACTACATGGAGTACCCCTATTGATTGTTTCTGATCGTGATCCATGTTTTAAATCAAGATTATGGAAAAGTCTTCAGAAGTCCCTAGATACTGATCTTCATTTGAGCACTACCTACCACCCAAAAACTGATGGACAATCAGAACAGACTATTCAAACATTGGAAGACATGTTGAGGTCTTGTTCACATGATTTTCAAGGCATGTGGGATCAGTATTTACCTCTCATGGAATTTTCCTAAAACAATATATTCCATTCAAGTATTCAGATGACACCATATGAAGCATTATATGGGAGGAGATGTCGTACACCAACTTGTTGGGACAAAGTTGGTGAAAGAAAACTTGTGGGCCCAGAACTTATTGAAGAAACAACAGAAAAGGTGAAGATTATCCAGAACCATATCAAAATAGCTCAAAATAGGAAAAAGAGCTATGCAGATAACCAAAGGAAGGATTTGGAGTTTCAATAAGGTGATCACGTTTTCTTAAAGGTATCTCCATGGAAGGGTATTATACGATTCAGTAAGAAGGGAAAGTTAAGTCCCAGGTACATCAGACCTTTTAAAATTCTAGACTGAATTAGAGCTGTAGATTACATTTTGGCAATACAACCAAGTCTCTCCAAGGTTCACAATGTGTTACACATGTCTATGTTAAGAAAGTACATTCTAGACCCAACACATGTACTCACTTATGAGGAAGTAGAACTTGAGCCTAATCTATCTTATTGTGAAGATCCTATCAAGATTCTTGATACTAGAGAACAAGTATTGAGAAATCGGACGACTCGTCTGGTAAAGGTTCTTTAGAGGAACCATAACATGGAGGAAGTAATGTGGGAACCAGAATATGTTATGAAGAAGAACCACCAACATCTTTTTGGTGGTCTTTATACATGAAATTTCGAGGAAGAAATTTCCGAAGGAGGGAATAATATAATGCCCTGAAAATTTTATAGTATGCTTCTCTTGAATACATTCTATTCATAACTTATAAATCATTGTGTTCCTTTGAAACAACACTAGGTTATTTAGGAGATAGTTAAAACCTATATTTTTCCACTTCTATGTTTTGAATTTCGAGAAATGGTCATCTAGAGCTATGTTCAGTAGGTCATTTGGAGTTTGATAGAACAAACTTGATTTTTGGTGAATAGTAACATCCTCTTATGAATAGTAATACGAATAGTAATACGAATAGTAATATGACCCTTGAATAGTAAATAATGAAATTAATTTATTTTCATAGGGTAATAAGATAATGGGATCGTAATTAATTTTTCAATGTCACATAAAACTAATTATACCCTAAGATTGTTATTTTTCAAATTAACTATGAATTTATTTAAAAATTAAATAAATAATATTTAGAATTTTTTTTTTGAAAAATGGAGTTCACTTTTGAGATCTACACATCAAAAAATGGTAGGGGTGAATTTTTGATATTTATCTGAAATTCTTGAATTTTTGATGAATAGTGAAATACAGTAAAATACCGTATATTCAATTTATCAGTTAAATACACTATTTATGACATCATAAGTGATTTAAGGCCACTTGATTCGAACTCCTATGATCTTATTACTATTAGGGGGCACATGAAACAATACTATTGGTTGTCTTAAGGGAAATAATAAAATAATGAAATAAATATTCAAAATTTACTCCTCTCCTCCACTATAACCCCCCACCACTCCCTCTTCTCTTCACTACTCTAAGCCTTGAATCTCCTCAAATTTCTGTCAAATTACCCTTTCCTAGTCTTTTCCCCACTTCCTAGAGCTTCTGGTCTTACCAAAAGACCAAAACCAAAGCTCTTAAGAAGGATCTCAAGGAGAAGAGATCAAGAGGTAAACAACCTCTTTTATTTTCTTTCTTTTCTTTCATTTTATGTTATTCTCTTCTATTACCTTTGGCTTGTGTTGGGATATTTCATTAAATATTCCCCCTTACTGTCCATATTATTTATGAATGATGAGATATTCTATTCCTATCATCAAACTATTTTTATGAAATTTTAAGAGACGCCGTTAGGCTGCCGAATTTTCGTGAGAAACATATCAAGTTTTCTTTCATTTTAAGATTGATTTCTCTTCTTTTTATTTCCTCACCTAATCTTAAACAAGAGGAATTAATGCTCCATAATATTTTATATTCTATATTTTCTAATGTTTATGGAAAATTACTCATAATTATTCTTCTCCTCCCACTTATTTAAGGAATAAAAACATTGTATGGGATGTGTCGAATTACCGACATCATGGATGATGTAATTTAAATTTCCATTAATTCTTTAAATTATGGTCATGAAACCATTTATATGGTTGATACAGGTTATAATATATGTTTTATGACTCACCCATGGTTCTAGAATTCTTTTGTACTCATGGTTCTAATTTTTAAGACAAAATGAGGTTGTTATTATCAAAGAACCATTAAAACAATCTAAACAAACATCATTAATGTTTTAACTAATGAATCATCATCATGGTATATAACCCAAAATCATTATAAGATAATTTATATCTCTAATATTTCATTAATAAGATGCATTAACAATTATGGATGTTTAACCATGTTTCAAATGAACTTCCATTCATGGAAACAAGTAAACGAACCATGAAAACCAAGGAATAAAATGCTTCCAAAACATGAAGATTGAACCAATTGAACCCATAGAAAGGGCATTAATGAACCTAATAAGGATATAATAAATCAATTAAATGTATATGAGGTTTTGGAAATATTAATTAATGAAGATAAATTTTATTATTCAGGTCATTAAAACAAACGAAGAACACACTCGAGCATAAGGTAAGAGGTTTCTCATCTCACTTTCATTTCTGTGAGATTTTCATTGTTTGCCACTTATTCCTTGTATGTGGTATATGTGTAATGATATTTGATATATAATAACATTATTATCTTTATATTCATGTTATTAAATGTTTCATTTGATGTTCATTAAGTTCCGGTCATGTGATTCGACTGATTACACTGTGGTAAGGGATTTCGTCTCAACTACCTTTTCATTGTGAATAACTTTGTATTGTGCACCTAATAATCCTTATGTGGTGTACCTACTACCCATTTGAGATCAATTTTCATTTGAAATTTTATTTATATTAAATATCCATAAACTCATGCCATGGATATGTATGTTGTCTAAACCGTATAACATTTTACATAAGGTGTTTATTTGGAAAGTTATTTTAATTATGGAAATTTTGATTAATCCGTATACTCTACTCTATACGGATATTGAAAAGGCATATTGATATTGTATTGAAATAATGTATAAATAATTCTTTGGACATGAATTGGTGGGTGGTGCCAACTATATCCCCTCGATGCATCGGTATTTCTCATGAGACAAAACAATTTGGCGACAAACCCTTCGAGTTTTTTTTCCAAAAAACAGAAGGGTTTCTACCCACAAAACTAAACCGTTTTTACAGTATTATGGTTTCATGTTCTAGATACATAACATATAATTAATAAGCATTCTATTTATTCTTTATAAGTTGTTATTATCCATGAGGTTTTCACTATGACAAAATCTATGGATGGAGTTACATTCTCAGTTTGTTAATGGAATTAGTATTTCATTTATTCAACATGCCATATTGATTATGTCAGAATGTCTATGATTCACTTATTATTGGAATCATACTTTCGATATTTTTAACCCTTATTGAGCATTTGAGCTCACCCCTTTCATTGTCTATCTTCAATAGGTGATGAAGAGAAGGACTTTTATTAAGTTCCTGTGGATGCAGTTTTTTAGTTTTTATTATGTATTGTATTTTGTAACCTTTTCCAATGTAATTTGAGTTACATTAGTGTATATAGTTTCTTCAAGACTACTAAACTAATCTTTCCTTCAGGATTTTCATTCCTTCTAACCATGACAATATCACAAGTAATGCACCGGCTCCAGCCTAGTGGAGTTGAGGTGTTACATACTGACTCTCCAACCCTAGTCCAAGACAACGGAGAATGAAAAGGTGGGCCATACAAGGCTTCAAAAAACTCTATATCGATGGTTAAGTGAACACTATTATTTTAAGAGAAATATTCCAAGGGTAAGTACCATATCCATGAACCTCCAAAATACAGGACACAATAGTGAAACATGTCTTCAAGAGTCTAGATGGTTCTCTTTGTCTGACCGTTTGTGGATGAAAAAAAGTGCTAAGGCATAGCCGAGAAAAAAAAGAATGCTGGAGAACGCTTCAAAACCCAGAAGAAAAACAAGGATCTTGATCAGAAATTATCATCCTCAAGAATCCATGGAGTCTCACCACCACCTCCAAATATTTACTCGACAAAAACTCCACTGAGCTCCACTCCTTGATTACTATAAAGTGGGATGATTTCATCAAACAATACACTACCACCCATATAGCGTCATAGAATCTCTGAGCTCAAGGTAAATTGGTAAAATATTCCATATAGATTTCCTCTCACTTCCACTGAGGAATATCTAATGGATGGAGAAAACCACTAGGAACACAATGCTCAAAATTCACCTTCTATCAGACCAAACATTGAGACATAAACTATGAAACAACACACTTCAACCCAGGACTCCAAAACTAATATCTCAAATCTTAGTACATCCTTATCACACCAGTATGTACTACTGAGGGTAAACTATAGAGCTCTCTAAGAAACATATCATGAAAAAAAAGAATGAAAAGCCTTCCTTAAAACAACACTTGATGTTGTTTATCCTCATACCAACCATTAGGGGCCTCACCACAAACAACTTGGTCTCTCTAGACCTCCACCTCAAGATCCCCCAACTGGGACTCTTCCACCTGTTTCAAAAAAGATGACTACACCATCATCTAAAAAAGACAACCTCTTTACCTAACTTCTCCCATGTCCAAATGTAATGTTGAGAGTTCTTCCATCACCCTATAGGAATCACTGGATTCAAACACTGCATCCCCACATGAATTTTGGATCAATATTTTGACCAAAACATTCCCCTTTCTAGGTGTATATGAAATCTAGAAGTCATAATCCTATAAGAAATCCATCCACTGATACTGTCACAAGTTCAATCCATATTGAGAGAAAACAAACCTCACTCTCTTATGATCGGTGAAGACCAAAAAATGCTCTCTAATGAGGTAAAGTCTCCAAAACACTAGGGAAAACCCCACATCCACCAACTCAAGATCATGGACGGTATAGTTATGTTCATGGGGTCAAAAATTTTGTGACCCATAAGAAATGATCAATATATGATGCATAAAAAACTGCCTAACCCTAGACATGAAGCATAATAGAAAACCTCAAACTGAACTCCTTCTACTGGAAGACAAAGAACCAAAGAACTGACCAACTTCCTCTTTAGATACTCGAAAGATACCTAAAACTGATTAGTACACACAAATTCCTGATTCTTTCTAGTAAACATTGTCAGAGGAGTCATAACCTGAGATAAATTGGCTACAAACCTCATGTAATAGCCTAAAAGACTGAAGAAAATTCTCACCTCTGCCATTGTATTGGGGGTGGATCAAGACACCACTACTTCTATCTTTGACGGATCAACAGCTACTCCCTATTGGGATCCTACATGCCCTAAGAAACAGACTTCTTGAGCCAAAAAATCACACTTTGAAAACTTTCCAAACAATTTCTATAGATGAAGAACTACCAAAATAGAATTAGATTCTCTACATGATCATCCTAGGATGTAAAGTACACAAGGATGTTATCAATGAAAACCACCACAAACTGTAAAGACCTTGAATTTTCCATGTAATTTTTTTAATTATATGGAAATATTACAAGTCTGTGAAAATTGATGGTGCCTGATTTTGAGGTTTGGTATGCTCGGAATGAATTTCTAAACTTTTTTTAGGTACGTTCAGTAAACGTGCAAGCGTTGTTTTGTAACTTTTTAATCGGTGCTCAGAATTGAAATTAGAGGACACCGTTGAACTCACAGTGATGATATTCATTTAAGGAGACCTTCACCTCGACCACAGTAGGTCGAGGGTGGAATTTAGTTTTTCATATTTTCGTGTGAGAGTTAAAAGAATAAAAATAAAATAAAACAAAATATTTTATTTTATTTTCCTGAAATATCCATTTTAAATACTTGGTGGTGGGGACCACCTGAACTCCCATTTAATGTGAGTTAACCCTTGGAATTTACCCAATTAATGTGACAAATTTATTTTAATTAATGTGCCAACATTAATTGAATTAATAATCTAAAGTCAATTAAAGTTGGCTCCTCACCCTTTTGGTTGGGATCGTTGGAAAAGGGGAGATCTTGGGAGAACTCGGAAGGACATCCTCCAACGAAGAACGAACCTCCGACGTGGACGACACTCGAGCCCAGATCGGAAGTGTCATGTGGGAGCAATGAACTCCAACATCACCATCATCATCTTCCTCCTCACGACACCTATAACAGATGATTGAGGTAGGGGTGTGTTTATGATTATTATTCATTAATTTTCTTTACGTTGAATCTTTATCTACGAGTCGCGTGCTACAGGTCTAATGTGGAGGGTACGGTCCAAAGGAACATGGCACGATACCTTCACATATTCATTGTTGACATGTTATTTGCGGTGGAGGAGGATAGCGACTGACGTCGGCAGTGCATAAGGTGGCGGCCGAAACTCCGGTCGGCTGCGATAGCGACAGTGGCACAACTGCACCACTGGAGGAGGCAGCGAACCATGGGCCGTGGCAGAGGAGAACATCGACTGGCATGCCGGAAGGCTGCTTAGAGGTAGGGTGGCATGCGTCCGTGCCGCCGGTTGAGAAGGAGGTTGTGGCCCGTCGGCCGCGACGGAGCAGGGTGGCAACCAGCATCCAGACGACTGTGTGGTGAAGCAGCGGCACACGTCTGTGCTGCTAGATCTAGAGATCATGGTCACTTGGCCACAAAAAAGGTCAGAGGGAGGCCAAAATCCAGCAAACTATAGTGGAGCAGCAGCGCATGTCTGCGCCACTAGAAGGAGAACCATCCAGGAAATCGGTCGGCCGCGTCAGGCCGAGCGGGGCCTCTCCAGCAGTCCCGCGTGCTAGCAGGGAGACCGAACGACCCTTAGGCCATTTGAAATACCAAGGGGAACCTCCCCTGGGTTGCGACTAGGGAGGGCCCCACCACGATGGACCACACCCGGCCGAGCGGGCTGCACCACAGTGGGCCGTGCCCAGCAGGTCGGGCCACCCCCTTTGCGGGCCGGGCCGGACTGCGGCTTAGTGGGCTAGGCCCGCTGTGGCCTAGCCCATCTGGGCCAGACCTGAGTCAGGATGGGTCGACCTGAACTGGGTTGGTTCGGCCCAGGCCGGGTCGGGCTGGGTCAGTCCGATTGGGTCGGACCAGACCCGGGCCCATTTGGACCCAAATACGCCTTTGTAGCCTTATCTTGAGAACCATACATCCATTTGACAAAACATCTACAGAACATGAATCCTTGGATCGAGATGGTCCTTTTGGTATAATCCACTTGAGTTTTGGATAAATTTGGAGTACAACTGGGTTGGATCTAACCCGAATCCAAACAAGCCCTCGGAACGGAAACACTAATAACTTGTAGACCGGGCGTCCGATTGACGTTCCGTCAGCAGCGTTGGGTCACTTAGGACGTGGAAGAATTTTTGGATACTTATTTGTGGGACTTCATGATAGTTGAATTATCGATCGATGGTTTGAGGAGGAGAACCTCCAAGAATCAAGCATGCTTAGTGCAAAAACCTTACAACTGGCTGTACTTGAAGAATCTTCAGATCCTATGTGGGTCATCTTCAGATCCTGTGTGGGTCATATTAAGATCTGTGTGGGTCAGTGATCAGTGATCCTATGTGGGTCAATGCATACCGATCCTGTGTGGGTCAGCGCTCAACGATCTTGTGTGGGTCAGCACATACCGATCCTATGTGGGTCATCTTCAGATCCCGTGTGGGTCATCTTCGATCCTTTGTGGGCGAACAACAGTTCTTCTCGAAGAAGTAAGATAATATAGCATTACAGCTAATCATCTATACTACCGTACTTAATTTATACCTGGTGTGAGCTAAGTCTTTACCCTTGTGGTACACTTCTGTGTGGTGATACCTTTGTGGTAATATTCTGTGTGGCGTTACCTTTGTGGTACTTACATTTGTGGTGATACCTGTGTGGTATTATTCTATGTGGCATTACCTTTTTGGTAATTACCTTTATGGTGTCACCATCATGGTATTCAATCCTTCGTGGAATAGTTGTGCTTTTGGTTAAAGAATTAGGCCTTGTTTTCCTCATGAAAGTGATGGGTATAATTGAAAACTTAGGTATATGTATGGGCATCTACCTAAGTAGGGTTGACTATTGTTTTTGTGCTTTTTGGTTTATCGTTTTTGGATTTTGAGAGACCTTAGGGGGTCTCAGGGTCGCTACTGAGAATCGTTATACTCACCCCTACACAGGCTATGCATGCACCTTATTGTGTCTTGTGGAGATGAAGAACAACACTGATCGAGGTCGAGGGTACTAAAACTGGAGGCTGCCCGAATGTGGGAATTAGACGAGACGATCCACATAGATGAACATTTGAGAGCTATACTTACCCTTCAGGTAGGATCCTTTATGGGTGTTTATAGGATCTATTTTTAGTTTTACTTATAATTTCTAGTTGGGATTGTATTCTATCCTCTTTACTTACTGTACTCACTCTGTTTACTATTTACTTTACCTTGTGCTTGTATCTTGTTGTGTGCTTGGACTTTGTGGTTTGCAGGTTAAAAAGGTGATGCCATACCAGTTTTAGGGATATTCCTTTCTGGTTCTAGTCGCCAACCCCTGGCCTATGGAGGGTAGGCTTGGGGTAGTCACAGAATGGGCCCCAGGGGACGAGTTGTGATAAATTGGTATTAGAGGAGTTGGTTCTACCAGAGAACTTGGACTCCAATATTTTGATTTGACAATAGTGTTAAGTGTGATGAGTGTGGTTTTCAGTTTGGGGAATCTATTGTTGGTGCGGCGTCCGACGTATCCATACACCATGACCCTGAATTCTGATTTCTAACTCAGCACATGAAAACACTAATTGCATGTGTGTTTTTAAAATGTTTTCTTTGTGATCACTTTGAGTCAGCTCACTAAGTATAACTTAATGAACATGGAACACCTATTTCTTTTCAGGATGCCTCCACACAGATAGCCAGCTAGGGTTCCAGGTAGAGTACATGATGACATCCCACTAAGCGACGAGGCTTCGGTGCATTTTCCCCTTTTAGCAGTTGTACCATCGGGTGGTGTACCAAAAGCACCACTACCCGTTGGGTAGCCGATTCCACCAGCCCCAACAACAGAGGGTGCACACTGCTTGAGCATGTTGCATGAGTTACATCACTAGAGGCCACTAAGGTTCCGGGGAGAGATGAATCCATAGGCGAATGAGGACTGGATGGAGGTTGTGGTTAGAGTTTTTTGTTGGTAGGGACACCAGCTGATCTCATGTTGATCCTTCTTGCCAGTCTTCTTTAGGAAGAAGTAGGAAAATGGTAGAGCTTGATGCTCCAGGTTCACGAAGAGGTGACTCTAATCTGGGAAGACTTCAAGAGCCTTTTAAGGGAAGAGTTTGTCCCAAAGACTTTACACTTAGTGCATATACAAGAGCTTCTTCACCTGCAACAGGGCAGCATGACCGTGGTTCAGTATTCAGTGAGGTTCACCGACCTCTCATGCTACTCCACTGATATGGTGATATACCCATTATTCCGGGACCGAAACTTTGATCAGGGGCTCAGATGGGATACTAGAGCTTCAATGATTTCTCTCAGCATTCCGACTTAGGAAGGGGTGTTAGAGAGAGCACTCTTAGTGGAGAGTTTTCTTGCTGAGCAGTCACCGGCAGTGAGGCCCACCACCAGACGTCATGTAGCAGAGTCATCTGTAGCTGGAAGTAGATAGATGAAACAAAGGTCCAAGAGGACTATACCTACCGGTGGATGACCAAATGATATAGGGTTAGTTGTGTGGGGCTCTCAGGACAGAGTAGGACAGGCGAGGAGGAGGCAGTGTTACTCATGCGGCGGACATCGTCACATGGATCACGACTGCCTGACCCATCATACAAATGACCAGAAGATGTTCAAGGGACCACCTAGGAAGAGAAAAATATTTGATCGAGGAGGTCCACAGGCAGGAGGTGGATGTGGCAGAGGATCTGGCTATGCAGCAGGCGGTGGGCAGCGATTCGAGGTTCTACCGCCACCACCTCCAGGTGGTCCACCCCGACCACAGGGAGTAGGAGGACAGGGATGAGCTTAGCTCCAGGAAACTGAGGCCTACAATCACAATGCTCCAAATATGATATGAGGTATGATCTGTGTCTACTCCACCTTAGCTACAGTACTTATAGACACAAGTTCCAGTCACTCTTTTATTGCCATGACCCTCGTTTAGATCCCGTAGATACTAGTAGAGCCGTTGGATCGATCCTTATGGCTAGAGACTCCTATGGGAGAGGATTCGATGATTACAAACTGGTGTTGGTAGTGTGAGCTTACTCTAGGAGGATAGATCTTCAGCTAGGATCTTCTAGAAGTGACATCGAGGCCTTAAGACATTATCTTGTGTATGGAATGATTATATACAATCCATGCTCAGATCGAATGTATTAGGTGAAAAGTGAAGTGTGTTTGCAAGGATGGGACCAGGTTTTCCTTTACTGGAAAGAAGGGAACCTTTGCAGCATAGGATAGACTTACCTATAGGAGGGTGCAACCGATCACACATATGTTGGCTAGCCTTACCCTCAGAGCAGTTGATGTTGAGAGTCTGAGATATCCTGTAGTGGTGGACCAGTACACTGATGTTTTCCCTGATGATGTTTTGAGTCTACCTCCTCATAGAGAGGTGTAATTTTATATCGACTTGTACCCCCAGACGATGCTGATATCAACACCAACATATCAGATGGCTCCCGCGGAGCTTCTAGAGCTATGAGTATATCTGGAGGACTTATAGAGAAAGGGGTTCATTAGACCTAGTGTTTCTCCTTGGGCAACCCCAATTGTTTTTTCCAAGAAGGCAGATGGGATTTTGAGACTATGTGTGGACTATTGGCACCTAAATTAGGTGACCATGAAGAAAAAGTACCCACTCCTAAGGATTGACGATCTCTTTGATCAGCTGATGGGAGCACGATAGTTTTCGAAGATAGACCTCATATCAGGCTATCACCAACTCAGGGTACGAGACAAGGATGTGAAGAAGACGACCTTCAGATGTCGGTATGACCATTATGAGTTCTTGGTTATGACATTCGGCATGTCCAACACCCCAGAAGTGTTCATGGGACTCATGAACAGGATCTTCCAGCCATACCTCAATCACTTTGTGGTAGTCTTCATCGATGACATCCTGATATATTCAGCTAGAGAGGAGGATCATGCCTATCATCTGTAGATAGCTATGGACACACTATGAAAGCACCAGATTTATGGTAAGCTCTCAAAGTTCTAGTTCTAGATATGAGAGTTCCACTTTCTAGGACATGTTATCTCAGAGGTTAGAGTTGCGGTGGATCCAGCAAAGATTGAGTTTGTGCTTTCTTGGGATCCACCCAGGAGTGTGAAAGAGGTGCGGAGTTTCCTGGGTTTGTCAGGTTACTACTGGAGGTTTGTGCCAGACTTTTCCAGAGTTACAGCACCCTTATCAGGGTTGATGAAGAAGGGACAACCCTTCATGAGGTCGAAGAGATGCCAGCGGAGTTTCCAGGAGTTGAGGCAGAGACTGACAAGTGCCCCCATCTTGAGGTTACCGGAGGAGGGCATTGGGTATGTATTCTACTGTGACGCATTAGAGACCAGACTGGGATGTGTCCTGATGTAGGAGCGAGTAGTGACCACATATGGTTCTTGAAAACCAAGTCAGCATGAGAAGAAATACTCTACCCATGACCTAGAGTTAGCATTAGTGGTATTCTCCTTGAAGATGTGGAGACATTATTTGATGGGAAAACGTTTTACAGTCTACTCTGATCATAAGAGTATCTTGTATATCTTCTCTCAGAAGGACCTAAACCTGAGATAGCAGCGTTGGCTTGAGTTCCTCTAGGACTATGACTTCGAGATAATCTATACTCCTAGGAAGGGGAACGTAGTAACAAATGCACTCAGTAGGAGATATGGTATACATTTATTGAGTGAGGTGACAGAGAAGCTAGCCACTTTGAGAATATCCTATGTAGATCGAGATGGAGAATCTTATCTTCAGTCTCTGATAGTCACTCCCCCACTCCTTCAGTGATTCAGGGGGGTGCAACTTGGGGACACTGACTGCGAGGCTCGACCTACTCAGATATCCACAAGACATGCACCTGATGGATTTTTTGAAGGAGGGGAGCACTTCATCCTCTTAAGAGGGTGTACTATGGTACCAATGGTGCTACGAGAGGAAGTTTTGAGGGGGTTACATACATCCCCTCTAGCTGTACATCCAAGAGTGGTGATGATATAACAGGACTTTCTATGTCAGCACTGGTGGACGGAAATGAAGAAAGCAGTAGTTGAGTTTGTCTCTCGGTGCCTCACTTGTCAGTAAGTGAAGGAAAAGCATCAGGTTCAAGCGGGATTAGTTCATCCACTAGAGGTTCCAGAGTGGAAGTGGTATATAATATCCATGGACTTTGTGATAGGTCTTCCATGCAAGTCCAAGGGGCATTATTCCATCTGGGTGATCATTGACCGACTCACCAAGTCATCCCACTTCTTACCCATCAGAGAGCAGGGGCCAGTAGAGGGCTTGGGATGCCTCTACGTGCAGAAGATTGTGCGGCTTAATGGGGTTAAATCTAATATTTTCTCCAATCGTGATTCACATTTTACTTCCCAGCTATGGAAGGGGTTGTAGGAGGCGGTCGGGACACAGATTCAGTTGAGCACCGCCTTCCATCCTCAGATGGATGGTCAGACAGAGTTGACCATTCAGACACTAGAGGACATTATTTGTGCATGCATCCTAGATTTCAGCCATAGTTGGGAGGATCACCTACCCTTGGTGGAGTTCACATACAATAACAGTTATCACTCTACTATAGGTATGGCACCATTCGAGGAGTTGTACGATCGACCTTGCAGATCACCCTTGTGCTGGACTAACCTAGGGGAGTCAACACTCGTGGAACCAGAGATGGTACGAGCTACCAAGGAGAAGGTGTAGATTTTACAGGAGCAGATGAAGACTGCACAGAGTAGGAATAAGTCTTATGCTGACAATAGATAGAGACCACTAGATTTTGAGGATGACGACCATGTCTTTCTATAGGTCTCACCTCGACAAGGTTTGCAAAGATTCGGCCAGGGAGGCAAGTTATATCTGAGGTTCATCAGATCCTTTCAGGTCCTCAATAGAGTAGTCAAGGTGGCATACATCTTAGCTCTTCCCCCTTAGTTTCACCAAGTGCATGACATTTTCTACGTATCCCAACTGAGGAGATATGTACACGATCCTTCCCACATCATTGACTGGGGCGAGCTGGACATCGAGGATGGGGTGACGTTTTCAGAGGTTCTAGTAGAGATTGAGGATCGATAGGAGAGAGTCCCACATGGGCGATCAATACCTCTGGTGCATGTTCTTTGGTAGCATGGGAACCTCCAGGAGAGCACATGGGAGCGGGAAGCTCAGATTCATGCTCAGTACCCCTACTTGTTTCCCTAGTTTGAGTTGTGCCTTTTGGAGATGCAAAGTCCTGAGGTGGAGAGAATGTAAAGACCCGAAATTTTCCATGTAATTTTTTTAATTATATGGAAATATTACGAGTCAATGAAAATTAGAGACACATGATTCTGAGGCCTGGTGTGCCCGAAATGAATTTCTAAACTTTTTTTAGCTACGTTTAGTTAACGCACGAGTGACATTTTGTAACTTTTGAACCGATGCTCATAATTGGAATTTAAGGACACCGTTGAACTCGCAACACTGATATTTGCTTAAGGAGACCTTCACCTCGACCGTAGTAGGTCAAGGGTGGGAGTTAGTTTTCTGGATTTTCATTGGAGAGTTAAAAGAATAAAAATAAAATAAAACAACAACTTTTATTTTATTTTCTTGAAACCTCCATTTTAAATACTCAGTGGTGGGGACCACCTAAACTCCCCTTTAATGTGAGTTAACCCTTGGAATTTCCCCAATTAATGTTCCAACTTTATTTTAATTAATGTGACAACTTTAATTGAATTAATAATCTTAACTCAATTAAAGTTGGCTCCTCACCCTTTTGGTTGGAATCGTTGGAAAATGGGAGAACTTGGGAGAAATCATAAGGACATACTCCAATGAAGAACGAACCTTTGACATGGACGACACTCAAGCCCCGATCAGAAGTGTCTTACGAGAGCAACGAACGCTGACATCACCATCATCATTTTCCTTATCATGACAACTCCAAAGGATGATCGAGGTAAGGGTGTATTTATGATTATTCTTCGTCAATTTTCTTTACGTTGAATCTTTCTCCATGAGCCGCATGCTACCAGTCTAACACGGAGGGTACGGGCCAAACAAACGCTGAATGATCCCTTTGAAGCTTCATTGTTGATGTGTTCTTTGTGGTGGAGGAGGATGGCGACTAAAACTGGCAGGGCACAAGGCAGAAATCAACTGTGATAGTGGCGGCATCGTACTTGCACCACCGGAGGTGGCCGCGGCCTATCGACTGCAACAGAGGAGAATGGAGGCCGACATGCTGGCCGACCGCGTAGAGGTAGGGAGGCACACATCCGCGTTGCTGGTTGAGAAGAAGGCCACGACTCGTCAGCTGTGGTGGAGTAGGGTGGTGGCCAGCATCTGGCCAACTGCGTGGTGAAGCGACAAGGCGCGTCCATGCCACCGGAGCTGGAGACCACGACCGCTTGGCTGTGGCAGAGGTCGGAGGGAGGCCGACATCCAACCAGCCATGGTGAAGTTGCGGTGTACGTCCGCGCTGTTGGGAGGAGAACCAGCCAGCCGCGTCATGCCGAGGGGGACCGCTTCGGCGGTCTTGCATGCCAGCAGGGCGACTGAACGGTCTTTGGGCCATTCAGAATACTGGGGGGGGGGGGGTGCCTCCCCCCGGGTTGCGACTAGGGTAGGCACCACCACAGCAGACCGCACCCAGCCTAGGGGGCCCCACCGAAACAGGCCGGGCTGCCCCCTTCGCGGGCCGGGCCCACCACACCCCAGCCCATCTAGGCCAAACCTGGGTCAGCCTAGGCCGGGTCAGTCGGACTGGGTCAGACCGAACCCGGGCCCATCTGGATCCAAATATGCCTTATGGCTATATCTTGAGAACCGGGTGTCCATTTGACAAACCATCTATGGCACTGGAATCCATGGATCTAGACTGTTATTTTGGTATACTCCAATTGATTTTTGGATAAATTTGGAGTACGAACAGGTTGGATCGAACCCGAATCTAGCTAGACCCTCGGAACGGAAATGCTAATAACTTATAGATCAGGCATCCGATTGACGTGCTGTCAGTTGGATTGGGTCCCTTATGATGTGGAGGAAATTTTGGATACTTCCTTTTGGGAATTATTGGTAGTTAAAGTATCAACTGATGGCTTTAGGAGAGGAACCTACAGGAATCAAGCATGCTTAGTGCAGAAACCTTGCAGCTAGCTCTACTTGAAGAATCTTCAGATACTGTGTGGGTTACATTCAGATCCTGTGTTGATCATCTTCAGATTCTATGTGGTTCATCATTCAATGATCCTGTGTGGGTCAGCACATACTGATCCTATGTGGATCAGTGCTCAGAAATCCTGTGTGGGTCAGAACATACCAATCCTGTGTGGGTCATCTTCATATCCTGGTTGGGTCACCTTCGATTATATGTGAGTCCACAGAAGAGGTTCTCAATGAAGTAAGATGATATAGCATTACATATTATCATCTATACTACCGTAATTAAGTTATACCTGGTATGAGATAAGTCTTTACCCTTGTGGTACACTTCTGTGTGGTGATACCTTTGTGGTAATATTATATGTGGAATTACCTTTGTTTTACTTACCTTCGTGGTGATGCCTGTGTGGTATTATTCTATGTGGAATTACCTTTGTGGTACTTACCTTTGTGGTGTCACCATCTTGGTATTCAATCCTTCATGGAACAGTTGTGATTTTGGTTAAATAATTGGGTCTTGTTTTCCTCATGAACGTGATGGGTATACTTGAAAAATTAGGTATATGTATGGTCATATACCTAAGTAGGGTTTACTATTGTTTTTGTGCTTTTTGGTTTATCATTTGTGAATTTTGAGAGACCTTAGGGGGTCTCAGGGTCCCTATTGAGTATTGTTATACTCACCCCTGCACGGGCTACGCCCGCACCTTGTTGTGTCTTGTGCAGATGACGGAAAAAACTGATCGAGGTTGAAGGTACCAGGACTGGAGGCTTCTCAGAGGTAGGAATTAGATGAGACGATCTATAGAGATGACCATTCGAGATTTGTACCTACCCTTCATGTAGGATCCTTGGTGGGTGTTCACAGGATCTATTTTTAGTTTTACTTGTAATTTCCCATTGGGCTTGTATTCTAGCCCCTTTACTTACTGTACTCACTATATTTACTATTTAGTTTACCTTGTTCTTGTATCTTGCTGTGTTATTTGACTGTGTGGTTTACAGGTTAAAAGGAAATGCCTTCCCAGTTTTAGGGATATGCCTTTCTGGTGCTAGTCACTAACCCCCCAGCCCATGGAGGGAGGGCATGGGGTAGTCATGACACGAGCCTCGGGGGATGATTCGTGACATGAAATTATCCAAGAACTCATGAAACACAACGTTCATAAACCCCATTAACACAGTTGGATCATTCATCACACTAAATTACATCAAAACAAACTCATAATTCCCATGATGACAATAGAAAGTAGTATTTAGGATATCCTCATTCTTCACGTGTATATGATGATATCCTGATGGAAAATCGATCTTTGAGAACCAACTTGAACCCTTCAGTTGATCAAATAAATCATCAATCCATGTAATATGATAACTATTATTCACTATCACTTGGTTCAAGTTATGATAATTAGGACACAACCATAAACTACCATTAGCCTTATTCATGAACAAAACTGGTGCACCCCATGGTGAAATGCTTGGCCAAACAAAATCACACTGCAACAAACCATTGAGCTGTATACACAACTCTTGCAACTCAGAAGGCTCCATCCTATACAGATACATCGAGATTAGGGACACGAGTGAATGTAGCTTGATCCCAAACTCAATATCCCATCGAGGGGGTAATTCTACAACTTCTTCTAGAAAGACTTCAAGGTACTCTTCTAAGACCCTAATAAATACCAACTTCTGAACCACCAATGAACTCAATGTCAACTCATCCATCAAGTATGATAAGGACGAAATAGCCTCTGACCCATCCGAGGGTCTCGCTCGCCAACAAACACTACTGGATCTCCATACGCATCGAAAAACACAACATTACTACCAAATAAATCCATGATATCCTAAATAAAATACAACTAATCCATGTTGAGGATGACATAATATGGTTGTATCTGTAAACATAGGAAATCTCCTCATGAGCGGTGCTACCCCAATACTAGCTCATAATTTATACATACTTCAAACAAGTTAGCTTGACCTCCAACTGGTGTAGTCAATGCCAAGGGAACTAGAATCCTCTATACCTCATGTAAAAGGAATAGAAAAGGACATTTGATATGAAGGAGTGCGTCAATCCTGAATCAAATAAGGCATGAACCCAATTAGAAAACAAGCAAAGGGTACCTCGAATGATGTCTGGTTCACCTGACACTAGAAATTCTAACACATGAAGTTGACCACAACCTGCTCCATGGACTCTCTAAACCTACTGGAAACCACCCCTATAAGAACACTCTACTCTCTGAGGATAGGGAGAATCCCAGGGCTATCCTCTGCCTACCACATCTACTCTCTACTGATCCAAAACTAGTGTAACCTATTACTGCTGCCTCAGATGGAACTACCTTAATAGAGGAACCTGAAACGAAACACCCAGCGCACATTGAATTCTTAGAAAGGTCTGGAACTCTCACTACTGATGAAATCAAAATATATAAAAAATAAGAACCTAATCCCTTAGCACATGCTTAAGAGCTGCCATCCCTAGAGAAACGAGATACTAAGGGATGGGACCTACCCCCGACTGATCAGAAACTCTTCTGCCCTAAGAACTAGGAACCTTGAACCATAACTCTACTTTAATGGGAATCCTGATGACTCCCCTCTTGTGAAAATCCGGTTTTGGATAACATTATCTTGATGAACTTTACCCTATACAACACCTCAAGATATGTAGTTAGCATAAATGGGGTGACCTAGTGCTAGATCTCTGGATTTGAAGCCTCCTCGAAATGCCTCTCCCTTGCCTCATCATATGGCAATGGGTATGAAGCGTATCATAGAAGGTTCATAAAATGGATATCTAACTCTCGCACATAGGAGCTCCCTTTTCGAAGGGTACTTAGCTCCTGGTGACTGGCCAAATTTACGGTCGAAGAAATAAACTCATCTCTAAACTGCTCTAAGAACTTCTCTCATGATACTTCCAACTCCTCGCGACCCCATAGGAATAAGAACCACCAATTCCTTACTGGCCCACATAGAATCATCACAACCAATGATACCTAGTGTTATTTCCAAGAATAGATTGAACTGAAGGCTATCCCAACATACTCTAACCAATCTTTTGTGATTGCATCTAAAATGGTGTCCTCTTACTTCTACAGACTATGGCGCTGAATCTCTCATAGTTTCCTCTTACAAGTTTCATTGTCGTCAACCTATACTCTATGATGAGCTACTGGCCCAACCTTCTAGATATATTCTATGCAAACCTGATGAGGACGTCAACTTGGATCCATACCTGCAAAAGGATAAATAGTTAGGGATCTTTATCCTAGAATATAGAATAATTTAACATTAATTAATTATTTTATTTTATTCATTTTAGGTTAACCTATTCCAATGTCTACCCATTCAAACATAGACACATAGAAGAATGATGCATGATCATTTCATAGGTCTCTACCCTACAAAAAATATCACCTCATTTAGTAGCCACCATAAAATTAATGGTTCATGCATCAGATCATAGGGTGCCCTAAATACCTGTGTCTCAGCCGGTCTCCAATGTTTACAATGCTTGATGAACTTGACTGACAACATTTCCCTACCAACCCATGGAACCTCACCTCTTCGTAACTCCAAACTCTATCCTATCCCTCAACCATACCTTTGATACCACTATGTCATGACCCCCTTACCACAAAGTTTACCCCTCCTGGTCTAGAAATGGAGAAGAGAGATAATGACACCCAAGTCCCACCTCCAATAGGCCCTGGGTTGGCAACTAGCACCAAGGGTATAATAAACACACATATGAGAGGCATTTCCCTCTAAAAGAACACATGTGAAAGAGAAAGATAAGATAAACACCAACCAAATCTTGGTTAGAATACAATATAAAAGAAATCCCAAGTACACATATGTAATTTCATGGAAAACTACTGCAACAAAAGGGAAAACTACAAGTACCAAAAGAAAGTAAAATGACAGTGAACATGAATCCCAAACAACTCTTGCAAAACCCTCAATCTAGTAGTAACCGAAATGATTTTCAACCTACTACAAGTGACCTGAAAAATAGTTTATATAAATTAGGGTGAGTTTAATAGTATACTCAGTAGGATCCTCCCTGGAGTCTCTCATTTAAAAGTAAAGAAAGTATGCTAAAGCACAGTGAACAAAAGTTAAAACTAACTCCTCACCTAAACAGGTATACTATGTTCCTAGACTCTCCATGGATACTCTCACCAAGTATCACATAAAAGAGTATATAATATAATAAAGAATATCAAGGGTACCCCGCCACCACTTCCCCACTGGTTTTCTAATTTTCCCCAATGTCACACGTCCTGAGCATTTCTCTCCAAAAAGGCTTTCCCACAAAAACCTAGGCGAAGCACCACAACATGCACCTCCTATAACTCACCACCACAACCACAAAATCAAAAGTATCAAATTAGTTTTTGGGAGCCACCAGAACTCTCATAGTGTGTATAATACATTAGGTATTATACCTCAATCCATTAAATCCCATACACTGAGTAAGGATCCTCAAGCCATTATAGCATATACACGTTACACCTATAGAAGTCCATATGAAACTATATCTAGAATATATGTGTGTGAAATAACCATAATCCGTTATAGACTTCTACAAAAATATATGGGGAAAACTAACCAACGTGCATACCAACATAAGTAACTACCAAGAGAAGAGAGTGGGGATAAAGTGGGTAGTCATCCATCTATCCTTCCACTGGGATATTGGGGAAAACATCCCCAAGGATCAGAATCCATGGGGTGTTAGTTTCCCTATCCTATAGGGTGGATTATAATATAGAAACACAAAAAGTACAAAATATAATATATCTCACAACCACACTATGGAAATAACCTAGTCTTAGACTCAACTACAGCTAACATCTCTCAGACTCCTAGATACCACTACTAAGACTAGACATTCTATAAGCATACAACCATTTAAAGAGATATATTAAGTTAATTTATCCATTTATATCAGTTTCACATTACATTAATGAATTTTTAAACATTAATTAACCATTATCATTTTAAACATTGCATCTCATAACCATTCCAACCAAAATCTATTCCCTTCAGGCATAACCAAACTGAGTCCAAGATTTCTTAGTAACACAACCTCAGTATTGCATCCTAGCAAGCTCCAACCCCCATGGTTTAAACAATTATTAATTTATTTATTAACAACATTACTAATTTCCATATTTCCATATTTCCAAACATTCTAGAAAAGCAATCGAAGCTAATAAACACAAGGGGATCAACATGGCGAGTAGATGAGCTACCCCTCAAGTCTTTTCCACATATAGTAGGAGTGTATACCCATCCATCCATGAGAATCTAAACATGTAAATCACATGCCATACCCCATGCATATTTTCCTCTTTTGGATGGAGGGTAAGCAAGACCATCTACCTCAATTAGCAGGGAAATTAAAGCAGATAAACCAAAAACATATTCAACCAGCATCCACTTTCATCTCAATTGGTAATTACAGCTTCAACCCATTCCATCATCTCTAGTGTCCTCCCCGACACCCATATGAACAAACCAATGCATCTCACCACTTTAGGCATTAACTACTACCACAAAAAAACTGGGCCTCCTTGCCCCATGTACCACAACAACCCTCCAGGATCAGCCATCCCAGGCTCATGTCACATCCAAGCCTCCCTGCCCTTACAACCATAAGTCTAATATCCAGATAACATCACAAATAGTAGGAAAAAACATATAAATAGTCTCTCAACCCTGAACAAGGCATCCAACCTTCACTTATAATGATATCTCATAGCTCCAAAGTAGAATGCACTCAACATTTACAAGAAAGCATGCAACTTAGGCCCTATAAGGCATTATATTTAACACACAACTGATTCTTATTCCATCTTGAATTAACAGATTCATTATTCACAGTTTCTAAATACGGGAAACCTAAACAACAAGCTATAACAAGCTACCACCAAATTAATTCAAAAAATAATTTAACATGACTTTAATACTTTTATCAACAAGAATCAACATGATTTAGGTTCATTAACCAACTCCATTAATCATACATACTCGCATCAATTTTATTAACATCAAATTATAACAAAAACAACCAGATTATTAAACATGAATATTTATCATTTATCCAATTAATTATCAATTAATTTCGTCTTTACATTCTTTAATAATTTCCATTAATAACAATCTAACAAAATCAAGTATAAAAATCAAACTATCTATCAAATCAAGAGGCAAACCGTTATCATAATACAAAGCAACAATATTACTACATGATTGAAATAAATTCTTTAATCCGGTTCATATATTTAATTATGAATTTTTTTTGTAATCCAAGGGGATAAATCTTGATAAATCCAAAATTTCATGTAAATAAATAGAGAAGCATAGAATCCTCTACCTAAAAAGGTCATTGGAATATTTTTCATGAGAGAGGATCAAAGAAATGGATTGAGATCACCTCTCCCATAAAAATTGCACCCAACCAAGGATTCTGCGACACAACTGTACCAAGCAAAAACCAAGAAAACTATAATAGAAACATGGAGATCATACACCATCACATGGAAAAGAGAAAAAGGAGGAAACAGATCAATGAAACCTCAAGAAATGAGGTATATCATACCTTATATCAAAGACGGATCTCTGTTGATCAAAGGAGGGATATATGGATCATTCTTTCATGCAATGAACCCCAAAATACTGACGAGAGGGTCATCGGGTCACCTGGGGTCGAGGGAGATATGCTGAAACCATAGGTTTTGAAAAAAACCAAGTGGTTGAAAAAAACTTTAAACATATATTGTTGGGGAATTACATGATTTCTAGTAACCCTTTACATCGTGTAATGCCTCTAGGTCAAGTTCCCCCACAAAACACATTGCCTCAACGCTTTATTTTATTTTTCGAACCTGAAACATTTCACACCATAAATACCTCTTTCACACTGTGAGACAACCCGTGAAACAGGATGGAACATCGTGTAATATAGTTAAATGACATGTAATCCCCCCTTCCAAATTTTTAATTAGTAAAACTTCTCCAAACTTCTTTCGATCCACCTATGAGCACTTTGATCTTTGAAAACCTGAAAAGCATTGATCCATGCAGATTCAGGCCCTTACATATCATGCTCAACCAATTTAATCAATAGGGACAAAATCTACAGATTGATGAGTCATATCTAGTTTTTGATAATTAATTTATGAATAATGTGCTCTATAATGAGGAAGAGAAATTTTTTTATTCAATGCATCATGATCTACCTGGATCATGAGTTTCATCAAAGTTAGATCTCGATTTTCACAAGAAATGAGTAAGGAGAACATCTAAATGATCCTAGGTTTATGCGTCAAACCTTAAAGATCCTACCATAATAGTGTATTAATAAAAAATATATTTAGGTTAATTTAATCAACTAAATAAATTTAATTATTTATTTAACTCAACACACATACCCACACCCGCTTTTATCCCAAATCCCCACGATGACCAATTTTAGGTCGCACCTAGGGTAAACCTCGCATTCTGGATTCAACAATGGTATCATATTTATGATTCAAGATTTCATTTAATATTTATCACAATTTATTTAAGAAACTATGTGTATGTAATATAAAATATATTTAATATTATTATAAAATTAATTTTGGGCACATCAGGCCTCAGAATCACACATCGTCTCAACACCAGTTTCTAAAAATATATTTAAAAATATTTCAATGTCTTACAAAGAAAAAAGGGCCTCTACAAGGATAAATTAATTTCTATAGGAATTTATAATGTGTTATGGGGATTTAAAGTGATAATTTAGACCATTTTTTATCATTAATAAATTTTTATTATCATTATTCATCAATAGAGTTAAATAAGGGATCCCCACCCCTTACTTCCTTAAGTCGTGAGACTATAAAACTAATGGAATATATACCTACTCTATATTGATCCAAACAACATATATATAATTATATAATATTTTTTTGAAAAACCTATATAATTTTACAAATTCCAAAACCTATAGGATTAGTGTCTTGGAAAATTAGGTTTGTATTACAACATTAACACACATAAGACCATAAAATCCATTTGAATTATTCATCCTAATCATACTATAAACTACTATAATCTTCTTAACATATAAAATCATCTGAGGACATTAATCAAAGAAGGGGTAAAATTTAAAAACCTTGTAAGAGGATAAATAATGGGAATAAAGTTGAGATATAAATACACATGTTTACATGAAGGATCATTAGGTAATTATCAAAAAATAAGAATGGCACAATAATAATTTTTTTAGAAATAATAGAAATGTTTCATGAAATAAGGAAAATTCATATTAATAAAACATTATACATATAAGTCAAACATACTACCATGAAAACATGACATAGTTGGGTTTAACACTCTAACCATTCCCTATACCTAATATCACATGTGATAAAATATTTACCCAATGAATTGGATGGATTCATAATTCTAGGATAAAACATCATACCAAAATATGCAAAAAATAATTTTAACAAATATAAAATAATGGATGTAATGATCACACAAAAATATAAGCATGAAAAGGATAACTTGTAGTGAAATGGAAATGGGTAGCATAACAATTTCATACAATATAACATATCATCAATCTTGAAGTAATCAAAGGAAAGAGTGGTAAGTATTCATGTGGATAAATATAGTGGTATTAGGATAATATCATAATAGACACATATTATGTTTCATTAAAATTAATGATAAATAATATCAAGAATATAAATGAACTCAAAAATAAAATTGGGAAGTAATAAATAGGGGAATTTAGAAGAGTCCTCATAGATTTAATCACATGATAAAAAGACGAAGAAAAAAGTAGAAATATAAAAATAACATGTAGATACTAAGGAATATAAATATTATATTTCATATAATAATTCCAATGAAGAACACATAAAAATATTTTGAAAGATAATAGAGAAATAGAAAGAGTTATTAATAGATAAATAAAAATTATTTTATAAAATTTCACAGTAAATATAAAGAGGATATTAAAGAGACTTATTATCAAAAAAGGAGATTGAAAATAATGAAGTAAACATACATAGGTAATAGAAAAATATAAAACAGAAGAAAAGATATAAATAAATAATTGGAAACAAAAAGAGAGACAACTGGTCGAGAAACCATGTACCTTAATTCATGTTTTCACTTAGATTCAGTTAAAAAAACTATATAAAAAATTATTTATTAAAATATTTAATCCAAAATTATTTTATAACCATTTATGTTATTTTTAAAATTTATTTCCAATAGTATTTACTTATCATCATTTATTTATAGATAAATATTATGTAGAAATATTTTTTTGTAGCATTCCATAGTTATTTTGATAACATGGTATTGATAAATGTTATTTATCCCTGATTAAAATAATATATATAATGTTAAATATAAAAAAATTAAATATTTATATAGTATATTTATTTAGATAACCACCCATGAAGGTGGTACATGTTAAGAAAATACACAATCCATATAGGTGGTAAAACTGACCATGTACGGATGTGTCGATGTGGGAGAGTTAAGATTTACATATACTAATTTTTTTATAAATTTTATAGAAATATAATTAAATTAATATTATGTTAATTTAAAATTTAATTTTTTTGGATGTATTATTTTTAAAAGGGAAAATATAAAATAAAGAAAATAAATGGAAAGAAACATGTGATGTTACCTCTTCTTCGAAGTCAAATCCTTTTCTAAGAGAGGATCACTTTTGGTACTTTGGGTTTGGTGTTATAAACAAAATATCCAAGATTAAAAGACATCTTAATAAGGGGAATAAATATAGAGTTTAGGTAATGATAATTTTTTAATTTTTTTTTAAAATGGAGGTTTGAAGGGTTTTTTTATAGGTGGATGAGAGGTGTATTTTGAGGTAAAATTGTTAATACAATATCATTTAATTTCCAAAACATGTAATAGTGATATTATTTGAAAATATGAATAATATTTGATAATATATATATATATATATATATATATTCAACATTTAAAATCATCCAAAATTAAAATTCATAATTTAATATATTATAGTTAACAAAGAATCAATAATAGTTTTGAAATGGAATAACATATTTTTTATATTTGAAAATTAATTTATATGATTATAAACTTAAATTATTATTATATGTACATTATTTAACTTAATTAATAAATTATTAATCATTCAAACCATTATATAAATGCTTAGTTTTACATTAAAATCATGTCATAAAAAAATTCTTCATGAAAATTTTATTTTTACTATTTCATAAAGTTAATGTTTTTTTATAAATTATCAAAAACCAATATTGAATTATTTTGATATACTAATTAAATTTTTTAACATATTTTATGAAAATAATTTTTATTTGAGTTAAATTATGTATTTAAATAATATATAAAATACTAATAATTAATATATAATGATAATAATTATTACCAAAAATAATTACTTAATTCAAGTTTGTTGAATTAATAAAATATGTTATTTTGATATTTAAATATCATTATTTATTTACTTGTATAGTTATTTACTATTCCAATGGTCTGGTTATTGTACTAATATATAAATTTAGATTGACTACCCTACCAATTACAACAATCTTATTAACACGGCTGACCCATTAGGGACCGCCTAATCAGTGGTAAGTTTATTGTGCCACCCCAATCCCACTTCTAATAGGCTAGGGGCTGGTGACTAACATTGAGTAGGTGTATCACACATATGGGAGGACATAGCCTAATGAACCTATACACAAGCACATGTATCTCTATATACACTAAATTAATGAAGAAAGTAAATAACTAGAATAATAAATTCATGCACAACCTCTAATATCACACAACCGAGTATGAAAATACATAGTCAAGTAATAAGGGGGAAATACAAGACTAGAAAATAGTAAGTAGGTTCAGCCTAACAAAAAGAGGGGAAATCTCAGTATGTAACCACTAGTCTGATAACAGTTCTACTACTATATCCACAAAGCGCCACTAAGCACCACTCACATTAGGTCCCCCTATATCTCCATTGAATAGAATGTGCCAGTATAAGACACAAAATGTGCGGACAGAGTCCCTATTGGGGTGAGTATATATATATCTAGCAGGACACCCCGGAATCATCAAAAAGTAAATAATCAAATGAAAGAGTTAGTTCATAACCATAACCAAGAAAAAAAGGGTAAAGAGAACCCAAATATTCTCATAGGAGGTACTCAATTCCCAGAGTAAAATATCAACTCTTAAATAACCAATAAAACTCTAAATTTACAGCTTCTAATCCATAAGTATCAAGGAACCTATGTGGTCTTTCCCTTAGATGATTTTGAAGGATCCTTACCACATTAATATAGGTTAACAACTTACTCTAGTGGATGATCCCTATCCCATTTGATCTCAACAGATAGGAGAAATTACGAATCTATAGATAGAGGATTACTACCCTATAATGTTGGTGAAATACAAACTCTGTCTACTTTTGTAGGTAGAGGATCATAACCCTCTTTTTACATGGGTGAAATACAAACTCACCAGGATGATTCCAATCCCAATGAGTGAAATACCTACTCCCCTTGGAATAATTATGGGAAACCAGTGTCTGAATATAATATTCTAGGCTAAGGGAAACTACATATAGTTTCCTTAGGGTAAATTGTTTTTTATTCCAAGTAAGCCACTTGGCCATGTTTTTCCATTTCATATAGTGTGTCTCAGCTCAATAACATGATGTGTAGAGGGGTTATAGGATGTTCCTTGCCCATATAGGTACTCAACATTTAACTCATCTGCCTGATTCATGCACTTACAAGGGTACACAAGGTGTGGCCCAACACATATGGAATTTTGGGACATATGGGTCCCCGATCATGTACTTTCGATACAATCCAATCTTACTAGGTAGGCATCACATGACATTTGGATCATTCACACTACTGTGCGATCCTTAACTATATATAAAACCCTAGAACCACAATAAACACGCTACATGGAGTGTTTTCTTCTGAACTACAAACTGTGTAGTCCTGAAATTTCCAAAAACCTTTAGTGTTAGCATACCTTCTATTTATTCATTACCTCTACTAATCTCATAGTGATATACATCTAAAAATATTGCAAAATGTATTGATCATCATCAATGCCTTAATAGAAATCAGATTCTAGATAACCTTCTTCATAATATCAAATCATCACAACCTTACATAAAATTATCATCATCCTAATATCTCATATTGTGAAAATTTCCATCCTTGATATTTCCTTATAATTCCATCATCATCACCAAACCTCCATCATGCAGAAATTCATGATGAAAAACCTATAAAAATGATCCAAAAAACCAAAGATCAATTGCATAATGAATTGGTCCATAGAAATAGTTTAATCACCATTAAAACAAAAAACTAGTGATGAAAACATAAAGAATGGGGGGAGGAATATATAAAACAAAAAATTTACAGAACCAATGGTGGTCTTGTTCATCTTGTCTACCACTTATTAATAGAATAAAAAGATACTAGAATGAAATCACATCAATATAATCCTAACAACTAACTTATCCAAATTCAACCAAAAATTATAATTTAATAGTAATTAAATAACATGAAAATGGATTCAACATGGAATGGGTTGATATATGTTTGTATTAAAATCTTAAAGACCAGAAAAATTACAAAACATAATAATACCCTAACTTGAAATGGATTGATCATGGATGAGAAACACCCTCATAGGTGATTCCACTGATGATCTCACTGTATTCATCATGCAATCCATGAATATCTATGGTTATTGATGAAGAATTATAGCACAATAGTTCTCACCTTCTTCAAATAAAATACCTAGGTTTATATCGCTATCCCTAGGGGTTTACAAAAGAGATGATTTTATAGAGATCTCATATGTCAAAAATTAAATGAAGCATTTAATTTGATTATTTTTTCCCTAAACAATAGTGCACCCCCAAAAAATCCCTATAAAACAAAAATAATTTCATTTACTATTTAAAAACATCATTAAAAATTCAATAATGGTCTTAAATTCCCCATCTAGGACTCTATTTAGGATATAATCCATTATTTCTGAGAATAAGAGTGTGTGTGAGTTAATATATTTACTATATCAATAATGTGATAATATGATGCCAAAAACACCATGAAAACTCCATGAATTGATTTTAATATATTATTTAAAAAATAAAAGGTTATAATTATAAAAATTGGAGCTATTAAACTCTCCCCAACATCATATATTTTTTCCATGAAAAGCAGGAACTACTAAAACATGTGAGGGCACTGAGGTCACATTGGTTTCTCCTACTCCCATGATCTCCTTTGATGATTACCATACTTATAGAGAATGTGTATAATGATATTAATTTTCCCACATTGGATCTCATCCCAAATATCATTGATCACCACTAGGTATTCTGTAAAATTATATATATCTTCAATGTATAGATCACCATATCCAATCACATGTGATGGATCATGCATGAACCTCATCAACTGTAACACATAGAAGGTTCCATGAACTCTGTATAACTATGGAGGTAAATATAGGTTGTATGGAACCTCACTAATATGGTGTAAAATTTTAAATGGATCGATGAACCTCAGAGATATCTTTTTTCCCCAACCAAATCTCTATAAACCAAACTGAGGTGTAGCCTTCAAAAACACGTGGTCTCCCTCACTAAACTATAAGGGCCTCCATAATCGGTCTATGTAAGTATTCTAATAGCTTTGGATAATCTTCCCTTTCCTTATCATTTATCAAAATAACTATGGGCCCATAATTATTAATTATTCTAACTCTGACCAACAAGTGTTGACCTATAATGACTCTAATAAATGGCCTCAAAGACTTCATAACAATAGTATAGTGATAAATGTTGTTTTATGAAAAATATATTAAGGGTATGTGATCCTCTTAACTTTTTTCAAAGTCTAACACACAAGCCTACAACATATCCACCAGAACCTGAGTGGCCTACTTTGTATGACCATCTATTTGGGGGTGGAATTCCATGACCATTTATAATTGAGTCCCAAAATAATCTTACAAGACTCTCCACAACCAATATGTGAAGTAAGAATCATGGTCCAAGACAACCATATAGAGGAAATCAGGATTATATAAGATCACATAGACATACATGCATCCCAATATTTCCACAAAACTTTGCTCTCTGATGGAATAAAAGTGGTTAAACTTAGTGATTCAATCTAAATTCACCTAGATAACATCATGACTACTCACCATACATGTAAATACTTTCAAAAAATCAATGGATATACCATACCACCTCCATTATGAAACCTCAAGGGGATGGGTCAATACTTCTAGTACCTAATTATTAGTATTCACCTACTGATGTGTGAGGCATCGAGATATGAACTTTGTAATAATCATATTCATCCTTGGCCACCAAAATGATAATAATATTCTTCGTACATATTTTATACTCAAGGTTTTACTACTAAGGGGTATGTATGGAATTCTCTCAACACCTTATCTAAAAGCATGACCAGTACCACTATCCTCCCTTAGAAGAGGATTAAATACTCATCAACTTTTGAAAATCCATCAGGACTATGTCTTGTGAATATCTGGTCATGAAATTCCTCACAATCATTATCACCAAGTTATTATTTCCTCACACACAGGAGGAGTGGAAAAGTTACAACCATCACTCAAAGGTATGATGCTCCTCCCTTATCCACCATGTATAACTAAAACAAGGACAAATGCTCTGAAACCTCATTAAGAAACATGGAACAATATTTATTACTAAGATAATATTCCATAATATTCCCTTTCCCAGGAGTATAGACTATCTCAAAGTCATAGTCCTATAAGAATTCCATCCACCACATCTGTCTTAGGTTGAGATCTCTATATGTGAAGATACCCTTGAGACTACTGTAGTCTGAATAAACATCAAAATTCTCACTAAGAAAGTAGTATTGATTCATGCTCAAATTTACCCAAGAGATGAAGGTACAAAGGTCCTTGTAGTTTAGCTTGGGTTATCGAATCCTCAGATACCTAAGAAGAAACCTATAGACACGTACATTCTATGGACTGTTTTTGGCTATGAAGTGGCCAACTTGGGTTGATTTAAGATGGTTTTAAAGGATATATAACATATTTAAGTGAATTAAATTAAATTAAAATGGGTTGATCTTAATATTATGCTAGGGGTGGATTGAATGAATTTTACTTATTTAGGCAATTTTGGTTTAATTAATTCTTGATGAATCCATTCTTCAAAATAGAACTACCTTCATCATTTTCTGGTTTGATGAAACTAAAATCAATTATTAATCCCCTAAACACTTAAAGAACCAAATTCATGATGTCTCCAAGGTATATGGTCATTTTAGTAATTAGATTTAGCTTCCTCAAACACAATGAAGATGAAGAGTGGAAATAACTGAAGAATGGAAGTCTTATATTAGTTAACCAATTAACAAAAATTCGTTAATAAAATAACATTAAATCCATACTTTGCATCTTTCTAAGATCAACCCATTAAATTTTTATCCCTCCATTTATGGTATACTCTCAATGGTGGGTGTAAGATGGCTTATAAGTATTAGATTGAAGAAATTAAAACCGTGGAAATAACGAGCACTCCTCCGTGTGTGTGAATGAAATTCACACCTATGTGTGAACTAATTCAGAACAACAAATAGATATCACTGTAATTTGTGATTATAAATATTTAATGAAATAAATGGGAAGAATATAAGAGAAATATGTTGATTAAGAACAAAGAAGTACAAAAAGGAAACTTATATGGAAATTGAAATGCGATTACAATCACAAAGTGACATCATAACATTATAATTAAACCAAACACCCAAGATCATCAACTCCTCCACCAAAAATGCCTTAAATATTCATTTTTGAATCCTTGGGTCTAGACTCAAATATTAAAAGTCTTCTAAATTAATTTTGGTAGGCCATAGGTGGGTGGAAAGTTTGTGGAACTTAGACTTTTCCACATTTGACCCGAGGTGGCAGTCAACTTTTATCCACCGAACATACGCACTTTGAAGACATTCTAGATGGTCGAATCAGAGTGGGTCATAGAAGAAGAAAATGAATCCCCGGATGTTTCCTAACCTCCTGTAAAATTTGGGCCCATTTTGATTTGTATATTAGGATATATGATTAGATTAGTGATCTGTTTTTCTGGGCTGTAGAATATGACCCATAATTTTATCTCTAAATTGGGATGACTAAATAACCACCATGGATGCCTAATTATCATTGTATCATTAATAGTTATTTGTTCCTATACATGTATTCTATCATCTCACGAAATTTGGGATTCATTGGGCCTGTATGTTTGGCCCCACATTTGAATCAGTGGGATGGTGTCCAATCTGACTTATCCAGAATTGTTTCCTTTCATCACAAAATATACCCATCTTCTTCCATGAATTATCCATTGATCACTGAATAAAAAATATTCATATTTAAGTGTAGATAAATTTACAAAAATATTAAATTAAAATATTTATAATTACATTCTTTAAAATCAGATGAATCATTGGGTACTTTAAATGATGTTCAAAAAATGTACCACATAATGGTGCATTTTAAGAAGGTATTACAATCATAATGTGAAATGATGTTCAAAGTGTAAAATGAACTAAAATGGTGTTTATAGATAATAAAGAACATGAAAATTATATATATTAACAATGAATATTAGCCTCATTTAGTGGCTAATCACACCCCCCAACTTGAGTTTTGCGAGTCCCGAGCAAAATAAATTTCAATAATATGAAATTTGAATTCCTTTTTCCAATTTTGTTTTAATATAAAATGATCAACAGAAACCCTTATACCAAACAATAATGAAACCCATCAAAATAATTTAATACAAGATAGTTTCTTAAGCAAATCCCAATCCCATGCCCATTCCTTTATTCAAATTCATTTCCATATTTCATCCAATATCAATTAAGTATGAGGATGTGTTGTGAATCACAATAAACATGGGGGTTCATATTTATTCAAGGGGGAAATTATGAAAGCGCTAGGTGGAATCAAATTTCAATATTAAGATGAGTATTCCAATTTTTTTTTTGTATTATATATTTTTTTTGTTTTTTGTTTGTTTTTTTTTGCAATTTTTCCATGGTAATTGAAATTGCACTCAAAAGAGTCAACCCCTATAGAGAGACTTTGCCGATGACTCCCAAGCTCAAAGACCTTAGGGAACCAAGTGAAGCTCAGATACTCGGGAATCATCTCGAGTTAACTTAATCAAAAACAAATTTGAATTACCAAAAATAGAGATAAAATTACTAAATCTGGGCCATACAACTATAGAGTCACGATCCCCAAGTGCCGAAAGCCACTCATTAGGTCATTTCATTGCTCTACGCGCAAATTTATTGTTTTTTTTTTATTTTTTATTTTATTTATTGAATACTCATATTAAAACTAAAATGATCACCAAACCTATGCTATTTATTTAGGGGACCCCATGAACTCAAACTAATACCCCACTATCCAAAGGACGTGCATTGTGATCTTTTTTTTATTTGGATGAAAATATAAACAATGAAATATCACATTGGACATCCACACTTTCCAAAATCTATGCTCATGAAATTAGACAAGGATTAAAATCAGAATCAGGGCATGATAATATATTTGATATTCAGTTTCAAAGTGTGTAATGTGTATTACCGTGTTCAAAGTTAAAGGAATTTTTTTCTTCTATTTACACTTTTTTTTCAAATAATTTTTTTTACACAAAAGAAATTTTCATTTTATCTTCCCACCCCCAACTTAAAATAACATTGTCCCCAGTGTTTAAAGAAAATAAAATTTAGAAGGGGTAGATGTAGAGAATGAAAGTTCAAAAAGGAAATTGAAAATGAGGGTCATGGAATGAAGTCACCTGGTGGTTGAAGTTGAAATTCTTGCTGCTTCATTTTAATCCTTTAATCTCTTGGAGGATGTAGGCACCTCCTTGATTGAACATGTATCACCCAAAATAGTCTCTGAACCATAAAAAGAAGAACAAACTAGATAAAACAAACAACACAATGACTTATTTAATTCCAAGTATCATTATTTTTATGGTTTTCCTTGTTTTTTTTGTTTTTTTTAAATCAAAATAATGATACATTGTCTTATTTTAAATTTTTGGGTAAGGTATTACTCAGGGATCACACCATGTGACACGGATGAATATGGTGCTCCCCTTTCATACCCATCCATACTCATAATAGAAGAACAAGTCAAAAGTCTATTTTTTTTAAATACAAAAATGATTAATTAAAATTTTATTAAAACAAAAAAATGATAGGAAACTTGAAAACCATGGGTTACCTCCCATGCATAACTTTGTTTAACATCATTAGACCGACATGGATCCTAAATCTATCAATCTTTTCCTGGTTCATAGATTGGCTCAATTAACTCAACCTCTATTTCCTGTTTATTGAATGATTTAATGAATGGTTTTAAACTTTGACCATTGACCTTGAAAATGTAACCACTTGTGGGATCTTGAATCTCAACAGCCCCATGGGGGTACACCTTATACACTATGTATGGACCTGACCATCTAGAAATTAACTTTCCTGGGTGTAAATGAAGTTTTGAACTATACAAGAGCACAAGTTTTCCTGGTTCAAAATGTTTGAACTTGATATTCCTAGATTGGTAGTCTTGAACTCTAGATTTATTGATCCTTGAATTTTCATAAGCCTCCATCCTTAGTTTCTCCAGTTCATTGAGATCTAATTTCCTTTTTGTTCTGGCCAATGAGAGGTCATAATCCATTTTATTAATTGCCGAAAAGGCCTTATGCTCAATTTCAACAGGTAAATGAAATGATTTTCCATAAACCAACCTATATGGTGACATTCCTAGGATGGTTTTGTATGCTGTACGATATGCCCAAAGATCATGCAAGAGTTTCTCAGACCAATCTTTCCTAGAAGTATTGACAGTTTTCTCAAGAATTTGTTTGATTTCATGATTTGCTAACTCAGCTTGACCATTAGTTTGGGGATGGTATGCAGTGGAAACTTTATGAGAAATTCCATATCTAGACATGAGTGAAGATAATGGACGATTGCAAAAATGAGTTCCACGACCACTAATGATATCCCTAGGAATTCCAAATCTAGAGAAGATGTTTTCCTTGAGAAATCTAATCACAGTTTGATGATCATTGGATTTTGTAGGAATGGCCTCAACCCATTTGGAGACATAATCAATAGCTAAGAGAATGTAAAGATATCCCCTAGATTTTGGGAAGGGACCCATGAAATCAATTCCCCAACAGTCAAATATTTCAACCACTAAGATGGGAGTGAGTGTCATTTGATTCCTTTTTGTGATGGACCCTACTTGTTGACACCTAGGACAACTTTGACAAAATGTGTAGGAGTCCCTTGATAGGGTAGGCCAGAAGAGACCACATTGAAGAATCTTAGAAGATGTTTTCTTAGAGGAAAAGTGACCTCCACATGCCTCACTATGATAGAATTTAAGGATGGACTCTTGTTCAGATTCTGGGACACACCTCTTAATGACTTGGTTAGGGAAGAACTTATAGAGGTATGGATCATCAAACACATAATGTGTAACATCAAAAAGAAATTTCCATCGAGCTTGAGTCCTTAAGAATTTTGGAATGACTCCTATAACTAAGAAATTGGCTATGTCGGCATACCAAGGGCAGTCACTCACAGAGTATTGGTGTTCATCAAGAAATGAATCAGACACAGAAAGGTGATTTGAGTTGTCTTTGAATTCCATCCTAGACAGGTGATCAGCTACAACATTTTCAATTCCTTTTTTATCCTTGATTGTGAGGTCAAATTCTTGTAAGATAAGGACCCACCTAATCAGTCTAGCCTTAACATCTTGTTTTTGGAAGAGGTATTTTAGTGCAGAATGGTCAGTGAACACAGTGATGAGGGATCCTAAGAGGTAGGACTTAAACTTCTCTAAGGAAAACACAATATAAAGTAACTCCTTTTCAGTGGTGGTGTAGTTGATTTGGGCATCATTTAAGGATTTTCATGCATAAGAAATGACATAAGGAGTTTTATCACAACGTTGTCCTAACACAACTCCTACAGCAAAGTCACTGGAATCACACATAAGTTCTAAAGGAAGGTTCCAATTTAGAGATTTCATGATGGGGGGAGAGGTGAGATAGGATTTGAGGGTTGAGAATGAACCCTCACAGCTTTCTGTCCAAACTAATGGAGCATCCTTTACTAGGAGAGCACAAAGGGGATGAGATATTAAACTAAAGTCCTTGTTGAATATTCTATAGAAACCAGCATGTCCTAAGAAATAATTCACTTCCTTGACAGTTTTGGGTGATGAAAGGTGACAAATGATGTCAACCTTGGCTTTATCAACTTAAATCCCCCTACCTAAGACCAGATGGCCTAGAACTAGTCCCTCTTTAACCAGGAAATGGCATTTTTCCCAGTTTAGGACCAGATTATTTTCTTCACATCTTGACAAGACTCTCTCCACATTCTTCATACATCCCTCAAATGTATCCCCAAACACAGAGAAGTCATCCATGAAGACCTCAAGAAAATCCCCTACCATGTCTAAGAAGATTCCCATTATGCACCGTTGGAAGGTTCCAGGGGCATTGCATAACCCGGAGGGCATGCGTTTGAAATAAAAGGTGTCGAATGGACATGTGAATGTAGTTTTCCATTGATCCTCTAGGGAGACCTCAATTTGATTATACCCCGAGTACCCATCTAAGAAACAATAGAAGTCATGATCTGCCACTCTCTCAAGGACTTGGTCAATCAATGGTAAGGGGAAATGGTCCTTCTTGGTGAACGAGTTTAGCTTCCTATAGTCAATGCAGACCCTCCATCCACTACTCACCCTTGTTGGAATAATCTCTCTATCCTCATTGGTTATCACTGTGATTCCATCCTTTTCTGGAACCACATGGATTGGGCTCACCCATTCACTCTCAGATATGGGATATATGATACCAGCTTTTAACAATTTCACAAGTTCTTTCTTTACTACCTCCATGAGATTAGGATTGAGTCTCCGTTGAGGTTGATGACATGGCTTTGAATCAGATTCCAAAACAATCATATGAGTCCCAATAAGTGGGCTAATCCCATTAATATCGAACATGGTCCAAAAAATGGATTTCTTATGTTTCTTAAGGACATATAGAAGCATCCTCTCATGATTGGATTCAAGAGAAGAAGAAATGAAAATAGGATGTGTTTGATTGTCCCCTAGGAAAGCATACTTGATTGTAGTGGGAAGTTCCTTCAATTCAAGATCAGGTTGGTTCATAATTTCATCAGAATATCGGGACATTGGATCAAGTTCAATTTCTTTTTTTAGAGTTTCAGATAGGATTGATTCCCCACATGTATAAGTTTCAGCTACTAGATTGGCTTGATCAAATTTAGGGAAGGTATTTTGATTTGTATCCATGAAATTGGTTTCCTAAAAGGTTTCACTGATTGTTGGACCTAAGACCTCTTCATAAGAGCAATTTGAAAATGATTCAATCCATGGAGATAAACTTCCTTCATGTGAACAAAGGAAATCAATCTCATCCCAACTTAAATATTCAGAAAATATTCCTTGATGTTCTATGGATTCATTATCAATGCTTCCTATCATGTTTACTTCATGAATGTCCTTATCATCCCCTATTTGTGAGCTTGCATTATAGATGTTCAAGTATAGACTCATGTTACCAAAGGTGATGGTCATGTTCCCATTTTGGACTTGGATAACAAAGTTGATTGTTGGAAGAAAAGGACGACCAAGGATGATTGGGGTTTGTTCCTTATTTCCTAAGTTTGGATGGTTGTCAAGGACAATGAAGTCAGCAGGGTAGATGAAGTTTTCAACCTTTACCAGAACGTCCTTTAAAATCCCCTTTGGAACCCTAATGTTACGATCAGCAAGTTGAAGTGTGACAGATGTGGGTTGGAGTTATTCTAGGCCTAAATGGAAGTACACGGCACAAGGGATGAGATTGACACTAGCACCTAGATCACACAAGGCCTTGACAACTTTTCTTTCTCCTAGTTCCACAATGATGCATGGGAAACCTGGGTCTTTCAACTTAGGAGGAATAGTCCCTTGAATGGTGGTACTCACATTAGCATCCAAAAGGACTTGGTTTTTATGTGAAAATTTTCTTTTAAAAGTGCACAAGTCCTTAAGGTACTTTGAGTAGGCAGGTATGGTTTGGATAGCATCGAGAAGGGGAATGTTCAACTTTACTTGTGAGAATATTTCCCTTAATGTTTCACTCAGTTCAGGCTTGGGTTTCCCCCTCATGCGTTGAGGAAATGGTGCAGGTTGTGGGGTTGTTTGTTGAAGAGTTGTTTCTTTCACATTGTTATCAGTTTCCTCAGTTTGATCTTGGGGTTCATTTGAATTTTCTTCCAAGTTTGAATCTTCAGGTGGGTTCTGAATTAGTTATTCAGGTTTCTCAATTGATTTCCCACTTCTTAAAATAGTCACAGCATTTAGTTGTTCTGAGTTGTTTGGGCACAACTTAACTCTCCCCTTGAAGTTGAGGATGGAACCGCTTGAGTAGGCATGGGTGCCTTTCCAGTTTTGATGGTTTGAAGTTCTAGTTTTAGGGAAGAGACTTCTGAGTTCATCCTATCCATTTGTTTGCACAGTTGTTCTAGTAGGCTTTGTGGAACAGTTTGGGTTGGTGCTTGAGAAGATTGGTTTATCCCAGGGGGATATTTTAGAGGTGGGATGGTTTGTTGAAAATGGACTGGTGGCTATTGGTATTGGATAGGTTGGTTTTGGAACTCATTATGGTTTTGGTAGTTCTGATGGGGGTAAGGATTTTGTCCCTGTGGTTGGCTAGGTTGTTGGTTATCTTTCCAGCGGAAGCCTGGGTGGTCATTATACCTTGGGTTGAAGTTGTTTTGGTATTGAGGCTTTTGAAAGTTCAAGACATTTACTTCCGCTGGGGGTCCTCCTAAAATAACATCCTTTATGTATGGAATGGTTGGGAATTTTTCTGTCTTATGGTCATGTTTGTCACAAATTGTGAAAACAAGGTCAACAGTTTGGATTTCATGGACTTTCCTAAGGTCTATCTCTTCAACCTTCCTAGAGAGTTCTGCGAGTTTAGACCTAAGGCTTTCCTCTTATCTAAGTGTATGAATTCCAGTAGTTCTTTATGGATTTTCAGAATAAGGTGAAGTTCCCCATGTTTGGTTTTGTTCAAAAAGGATTTCTAGATACTCGTAAGCATCATTTGGGACTTTGTTTTTAAAGGTTCCATTACACATCATGTCAATGAATTGTTTATTCCCTGGACCCAACCCTTCATAGAAAATTCTCACTTATTCAGGTATAGAAAAACCATGGTGTGCAACCATGTTTAGAGTGTCTTTGAATCTCTCCCATGTTTCATAGAATTACTCTCCCTCTTTTTCAAAAAAGTTTTGGATACTCTTTTTAAGTGCAATTGTTTTGTGGTGGGGAAAGTATTTTTTTGTAGAATTATCTTTGTAGTTGGTACCAAGAGTTTATGGATGATGGTCTCAAATTGTTTAACTAATTTTTAGCTTGATCCTTTAATGAAAAATAAAATAGCCTCATCTTAGATGATTCTTGTTGATGTGGGGGACAAATGGTTTCTACAATGTCATTGAATTCTTTAATGTGAAGGTAGGGCATCTCGGACTCCATTCCATGGAATGTGGGAAGGTGGTTTAGGACATGGGGTTTAAATATGTAGTTTTCATCTCCTAGGGAATTGTGTCTAATGCATTAGGGGGCATTTTTCCAGGAAGGTGTGAGGTATTCATTCATGGTTTGATCCATTACATTCCCCAAGTTTGGGGCTGCCTTATTTGGGTTTCCATTTTGGTTCCCACCCGGGTTTATGAGTTGGTTTCTTTGAAGACATTCCATTGAAATAGGATCAATTTTTGACTCTGGAGTATTAGGAAGATTAGGATCTAATGGAAAGAGTTCCCTTGGTGTACTTGACTCCCCAAACCCAGGACTATCCACCCTAACTAGACGGTTTGATTGATCGCGGGTGTAGGTGGACATGCGCCAAAAGAAAAACAATGAGAAAGGGACAAGATAAGATAATTTGGATGAGAAAAGAAGAAATGGGGGAGAATAGAATGGGTGTTTAGATGACTTAATTGGGTCCCTATCAACGACGCCAAAATTTTATTCACGCTCAAATTTACCCAAGAGATGAAGGTAGAACGGTTCTTGTAGTTTAGCTTGGGTTATCGAATCCTCAGAGACCTAAGAAGAAACCTATAGACACGTACATTCTATGGACTTCTTTTGGCTATGAATTGGCAAAATTGGGTTGATTTAAGATGGTTTTAAAGGATATATAATAGATTTAAGTGAATTCAATTAAATGAAAATGGATTGATCTTAAGATTATGCTAGGGGTGGATTGAATGAATTTTACTAATTTAGACAATTTTGGTTTAATTAATTCTTGACGAATCCATTCTTCAAAATAGCACTACCTTCATCATTTTCTAGTTTGATGCAACTAAAATCAATTATTAATACCCTACACACTTATAGAACCAAATTCATGATGTCTCCAAGGTATATTCTCATTTTAGTAATTGGATTTAGCTTCCTCAAACACAGTTAATATGAAGAGTGGAAATAACTGAAGAATAGAAGTCTTAAATTAGTTAACCCATTAACAACAATTCGTTCATAAAATAACATTCAATCCAGCCTTTTCATCTTCCTAAGATCAACCCATTAAAGTGTTATCCCTCCATTGATGGTATACTCTCAATGGTAGGTGGAATATGGCTTACAAGTATTAGATTGAAGAAATTAAAACCGCGAAAATAATGAGCACTCCTCCATGTGTGTGAATGAAATTCACACCTATGTGTGAACTAATTCAGCACAACAAAGAGATATCAATGTTCTTTGTGATTATAAAGTTTTAGTGAACGGAATTGGAAGAATAGAAGATAAAGATGTTGATTAATAATAAAGAAGTACAAAAAGGAAACTGATATGGAAATTGAAATGCGATTACAATCACAAAGTGGTAGCATAACATTACAATTAAACCAAACACCAAAGATCATCAACTCATCCACCAACACTGCATTAAATATAAATTTTTGAATCCTTGGGTAGATCATCCAATATTCCAAGTCTTCTTAATTAATTGTGGTAGTCCATAGGTGGGTGTAAAGTTTGTGGAACTTGGACTTTTCCACATTTGACCCGAGGTGGCATCCATATTTTATCCATCGAAAAAAATCGCTTTTAATACCTTCTATATGGCCGAATCAGAGTGGTTCATAGAAGAAGAAAATAGAGCCCCAGATGTCTCCTAACCACCTGTAAAATTTGGGCCCATTTTTATTTTTATATTGGGACATATGATTATATTAGTGGGATGTTTTTCTGGGCCTCAGAATATGTCCCAGAATTTTATCTCTAACTTGGGCCGCCTAAATCACCACCATGAATTCCAAATTAGCATTGGTTACTGAATAGTGATTTGTTCCTATACATGTCTTATGGAAATGAATGAAATTTGGGATTCAGTGGGCCTGTATGGTGGGACCCACATTTGAATCAGTGGACTGTTGTCCAATCTGACTTCTCCAAAATTGTTTCCTTTCATCACAAAATATCCCCATCTTCTTCCATGAATTCTCCATTTATCCCTGAATCAAACATGTTCATATTTAAGTGTAGATATATTTCCCAAAATATCAAATTAAAATATGTATAATTAGATTCCTTAAAATCAGATGAATCATTTGGTACTTTAAATGATGTTCAAAAAATGTACCACATAATAGTGCATTTTAAGAAGGCATTACAATCATAATGTGAAATTATGTTCAAAGTGTAAAATGAACTAAAATGGTGTTTATAGATAATAAATAACATTAAGATTATATATATTAACAATTAATATTATCCTCATTTAGTGGCTAATCAAGTATCTCTAAGTATTCAAGGAAAACACCATAGATACAAACAACAAGTCATGGGTTTCATAGTTATTCTCATGGGGTCTCAACTTCCTATATCCATAAGCAATCACTACCTTCCTCTGCAATAATACACTCCTAAGACTGACTCCATATGTATCACATAAAAATATGTAATCAACTCTTTTTTTGGAAACCTCAAGAATAGAGTGCTTCCCAACCTCCGTTTGAACTCCCAAAAGGCCTTCTTGAACTTCTTGGACTAAATAAAATGATTACCCTTTTTGGTTAAGTTAGTCAATGAAGCTACAATCTTAGAGAAATTTGGAATTAATATTTGATAATATCCAACCAACCCAACTAATTTCTACATCTGTATCACACTATTGGGTGGCTCTCAAGATATTACTGCCTTCATATTTGGTGGGTCCACAACTAATCCATCCTCTAAGATGACATGTACTTGAAAGTGGACCTATATAATATAGAACATACACTTTGAAATTTTTCCATATAGTTGATGGTATTAAAGTATTTATAGGAACATCCTCAAATTCCTTACATAATTAGCCTCTAACACCAAGTAAAGGAGAATTTTATTGATAAATACCACCATAAATGGTCTAAAAAAGGCTAGAAGATCTATTTTATGTGTAACATATACATTTCTGAAAAATTTCCCATGAAAAATGGAAACACTAGATACCTATATTGGTAATAGAGACATTAAAACGTCTTTTGGTATGTACTCCTCACAAACCCGCAACTGATGATAAATTGGTTAAAGGTCAATCATTGAGAACCACTTTACCCATTTTAACTAATTGAGGAAGCCATTAATTATTGATAGTGGATAATTATTCTTATTAGTTATCTAATTTAGGAAATGATAATTCATACACAACCTCAAGCTCCCATTAGTTTTCTTAGTGAATAGTATCAAAGCTTCCTAAGGGGATACACTAGCTTGGATAATGCCTTTACTATGATGTCCCTCTAACTACACCCATATCTTGAAGATTTGTGGGTTCAATCTAATATGACACTGATGATATCAGAGTTGTCCTGATATGTAATATTTTTTTGGATACAGAACTCTTGATGAGGTAGTAACCGAGGTACATCCCAACTAAAAAAATCCAGTTACGCTACTAGTATAGTGAATTGAACATTCATTGAATTAACTAAACTGAGAGTAAATATAGATAACTAATGAGAAATACATTTCACTCACCTAAATATAATCTCAGTCTACTATGACTAAAATTCCTTCTCTTCAGTGAAGAAAAATATCGAACTATAAACCCAGGTCCACCACATACTTCAATGGAAATAATCAATCTAGTTAGGGATGTTGGATATCCAATGAATACCAAGAATCGCATAATATAATCTCATAACACCCATGGAAAGGTCCCATGATAACTCTCTCCACCAAGTGATAATTCATGATGCTGATAGAAGAGTGTGATCATATAATCCCATACCGAAGGTGTCTTTAGTCATAAGGGTTGGGCAAGAGGATCTTCTAGAATCTCTAATTATTAAACAAGGGATAAGTATATAAAGGAATGGTTCATGATTTTTTCTATAAAAACTAAATCTAGGTTAGATAAGACATAAATCATACCTTATATCATATTGGGATCCTCTATGTTATAATCCTCAACAACCTATGACTAACTATGTCCCTTCCTGACACCTCCCTGAGCCTAACAGAGACCACATGGATGTGGTGAAAATGATATTGAATCATAATGAAACCCACTTATTATAGATCTTCTAACTCTACGATATCTTCCTTTATATGGATCTATATTCTCCTACCACTAAATCTACCTCAACAAACCATACACCATATTTGTATATACTATCATACAATAAGATAGGATTTCTTAAGCAATATAAACTTTCCCATCATAAGAAAAGAATCACCTCACACTTGTTTGAAAAGAACCTATATATTAACCCTGGGCTACATACCCTATGGTTTGAGACTAGACATGCCATTTCTTTGAGTGTCACGACCCATAATCCCAAAATCATACATTTACTATTAAAATATAAACTCCTTGGTGGATGATATTATCCAAATCTAGCAATAACTACTCAGCCAAAAATCTCTCAACTAGCAATCATGATCCTATAAACCGACATAGGTGGAGATGAAAATGGGTACAACTCCATCATTTATGTATCTATGTAGACCATGATAAAATATCCTTATATGAAAATTTTCATCATAAACAATGTCCTAAGAGTATCATGTGAAGTTGGTAAAACTCAATGCATAGTCAACGAGTGACATACCTCCCTACTAAAGATTGAGAATCTCTATGATAAGCACTGATTATAGAGTCACCAATAAATACTGCTCCTGAAATAGTTACTCAAACTTGATATAGATAAGAGTCAACTAATCATGGGTTTTCATCATCACAATCCACAATAAACTTATTAATACATGGGTAAGATTTACTGCAATCATCATTATATAATCTAAAGGGGTCTGGATGAGATGAAATACTTAGACCATGGACTCTAACCAGTCCTATACTTCCCATGGGCATGTATCACCCCATAACCTAGGAAGTATCTTCCTATAAAACATGTGAAGTTTTATCATTCAATAGACATCATAATCTTTTATATCTATAATGATATACTTCTTAGAAATAGGTAAAACTCATCTTGTACTACCAATTTTTTTCTAGCAGATCAATGGGTGGAAGTACCCTTAAATTTCCACCTGGAGAGAACACCTCTTGAATATGACTATAAACTAAGTCTAAATCATTGAGATTATTTTCATCATGATATGATCATCGAGTCCTGGTTGGATATCTAAATAGAGGCATCCTTAAATAGTCTATATATACCATGGTCAAATGATAATATTTGGGGAGTTGACCCAAGGAAATCATGGAAACCCAAACCTAATACTATATGATTAATGTACCATTTTTACCATGAAATCAGTGCCTTAGTGTAACAAGTCAACAAGAAAGTTATGAGAGTCCATGTGAATGGATACATCATCCATCACATCAACATTCATATCCCTAGTTTAAGAGCTAAAGTCAAGAAACTTAAAACACCAATGCCCAAAATTCCAAACCAATCATCACCAATACTCTATCTCTAAACCCCATAATCTGTTTTCTTAGGATATAATACTCTTTTGGCATGACCCGACCCACCTGATCCCACATGGATAATGGTAATCCAAGTGTGCCACCTAAAGCCCGCCTCTAATAGGCTAGGGGCTGGTGACTAACACTAAGTAGGAATAGCTAATATATGGGAGACCTTAGACTAATACACCTAAACACATATATACACATCTTTATACAAAATTTAGTAATTTAGAAAGTAAAAATCTAGAATAATAAATGAATACAAAATCTCTAGTACGCCATACCCACTTAAGACAACACTTAGTCAAGTAAAGAGGAAAAAATATAGGCCCAAAAAACCATAATTAGGTCCACTATAAAAACTAGAGGGAAAATAGTCTCATCACTCAATAAAAAGTAAAAAAATCCCTTCTAAGACAACCACCAATTTCCACTATGAACCAATCACACCAGGTAACCTTAGATATCCTTTGAATAGATTATTTTTTTTCATATTAAATGAGACATGTGGGAAGAGTCCATGAAGGGGTGAGTATTGACATACTTCGTAGGACACCCCAGAATCACCATGAAGTAAAAAATAAAAAGAAATATTTAAGTCATAACCATAAACAAGATTGAAAATTTAAAATATAACCCATATATTCTTATAGGAGGCACTTAAATCTCAAAGTAGAGTAAAAAATCTTAGCCAACCAAATAAACTACATATTCCTAAATTCTCATCCAAAATCCTTAAGAAATATGCATGTTATTTCCTTTAGATGATTCTATAGGACCTTTACCCATGACCATGGGTTAAATAAAAACTCCAATGGAGGAACCTTGTCATTCATGAGCTCTATAAATGGGTGAAATACGGACTTCGTATATCCATCCCTCATAATGTGGGTGAAATAGAAACTCTATATGATACCACAGGTAGAGGATCCCAACCCCTTACATACATGGAACAAATAATGAATCCTTAGAAGGATCAAAGTCTAAAAGGATAAAATAAATACTCTATATAATAATAATAAGTTGGAAACCAGTATCTGACCATAGTATTCTAGTCCAAGGGAAACTACATAGTGTGTCCCAGTTGCACATGACATGTTATTACATGTTTTTCACCTAGATGTATTCTGGCATTCCACATGGAATGTGTAAGATCAACTACACAAAGTACATAAGGGACACACAACATTCCATGCCTACAGAGGTACTCAAGATAAAATGTGTTTGTCCAAACCATACACATTCGATGATATTGGGGGTGTGTCCTAATACACATGACATGTGGGGATACATGGATTCTAGGGCATAAAATTATAGTATATGCTAAGCTGAAAAAGTAAGAATTACCAATGTATAGATCAGTCACATAACCATGTGATCCTTAACTTTATCTAAAACCCTATCACTGAAACAAATAGGCTAGATGGTTTGTATCCCTATAAAATATAGTCTGTATAGTTAGTAAAGTTTAAAAAACATCCATCAGTGATATATCTTCTATTTTTTTCTTCCTCCACTAATATCATCATGATATTCACCTAGAAAATCTGACAAAATCATCAATCCTCTTCAATTCCATGATGGAAATCAGATTCCAGCTTACCCTCATCAGAATATTGAATCATTGTTGCCTTCAGTCAAAGTACCATTTTCCCAATGCCTTAGCTTGAGAAAATATACATCCTCTATCATTCCTTTGATTTTCATCATCATCACGAAACCTCTGTTATGAAAAAATACATGATGAAATACCCAAAAAAATAACAAAAAACCAAATATTGATCACATTGAAATTTGGTTCACTAGAATATTTGAATCACCGTTCAAATTGAATACTAGTGATGAACATATGAAGAACGGTCGATAGAATTCATAAAACAAAAAATTAAGGAACCAATAGTGCCAATGTTCGTATTTTCTACCATTATTTGATGAAATTGAAATATATGAGAATTAAATCACATCAATATATGCACAATAATTAACAATTTCAAATTCTAAGAGAAATTATAATTTAATAAACATATGATAATTTAATCATGAATTCTACAAGGAAGGGGTTTATCAGTGCTCAGATCAAAATCATGAATACTATATAAATTATAATAATAAAAAATCCCTATCTCAAAAGGGATCAATTTTTGGTAAGGAACATACTCTAAGGCGATACAATGAATGATCTTGCTTCATTCGCCACTGACTCCATGAATATCCATGGCCGTTAATGAATAATTACACAATGGGATCCCTTGAATACCCCCTCTCAAATCACTAATATTATTTGGATAAACCTAGGGGTTTACACAAGATATTATTTTATAGAGACCGCATTGGAAAAAAATTAAATTTAAAATTAAATTTAATTCTTTCTAATTTAATTATTTTATTCCATTAATGACAACACCCCATCATAGTGTCCACGAAAAATGAAACTTATGACATGACTAGGGTAAGAACCATGTCCCAGATTCACCAATGGTCCTAGTTTCCCCATGAAAGACTTTGTTTTGTAGATAATCCATTATTTATGTGATTAAGAGAGCATGTAAGTTAATATATTTAATATATCAAAACAAGGACTATAAGATTCCCAAAACACCATGCCAACTCTATGAATAACTCCATAAATATTATCTAAAATATTAAAAGGGTATAATCATACAAAAAATATCCATTACATATATTATATTTTATAAGTCTAAATATATAGCCCATAAATTATACTCATTTATTCAATTATTTTTCTCTCAAGGTTATCTATATTATTTTACCAAATTTCCCCCTTGTTTACAATATATATATTTCTTATTATAGTGATGTTCATGGATGTGTAATTTTTGGGAGACCATGAAACATCAAAGTTTCAAATTATTTTCATGTTATTTACTTATGTTTATTATCCAATTAGATATGTTTTAATTTTACTGATCATATTTTTCATTCATTTATATTATTTATTAAGAAATAAATAAAATAATTTTTATTTATTACATGGTTTATGCGATTTATTTATAGTATACCTTATACTATACTTTATAAAAAATAAATATAAGTTCGGAACATTTAAATGTTAAGTAAGAAAATTCCATATCTTAAAAAATCTAGTTTGTTACATTATTCCAATTTTATAAATTTCATCCTTGAAATTTTTATTCATATCCTTGGTTGAGAATATATGGGTGTACTATAGTTTCATCACATAGTTGAATTACCATGTTACTTCTTCATACATATGGATTCACCATATTACCTTTACTATGTTAGATGTCTCATTACATATAAGTTTATCTTCATGATACAAGATCATTACCAGTTACTCATCATAAGAGAGATCATGACCTAGTTATACTACCTCAATATTTAGTAACGTGAGTGATCTATTGTGTAATTAATTATGAGATATTCTTGAAACATATTATGGGTTTGAGAAAATTTTATTATAAGTGTTAGTTTATAGGTCACAACTTCTATACAATCAAGAATCTTCAAAGGTTCAATATACCTATGTATTATCTTACCCTTATTTTCAATCCTTATAACTCTCTTCATGGGATATATTTAAAGGAATAAATTATTTATAACATCAAAATATAGGCCTCATATATTATTATCATTATAGTTCTTTTGAAAACTTTATAGTGATTTTATATATTACTAAATAACTTGGACCTTCTCTTTCATTACCTATAAAACTTTGTGTCCCCATATCTGTTGGTCACCAAAACTATCATAAAAAATTATATTTTTGTATGTCTTCCCATAAAGATCTTGATAAGGTACCATATGTATACTTAAGAAAATGGTATTTTATTTTAGAACTCAACTAATGAAAGATGGTAATCCTAACCCTCTTTGAATTCCATTGACAAATATATCAACATTTATTCAAGTTTCTAAAGAGTCATTTCAAATTAAATATATATTTGGGGATGAAAATCCATACATAAGTTCAACTTCATGTTTAATTAATGTTGAAAATTTCTTAAGAATCTTTAATTGAAACTTTGATTTTGATTGGATACGATTTAATGTGGTGCCCAATGTAGCCTCACTACTTTATGGATATATAAATTTGTGAGTTGATCAAGTGATAATTCTTTTAAAATAATAATGAAGTTTCCATTCCTTGTATTTCAATCCAACATAACCCATATAATTTCTTTTTTATTAATATATCTTAAAAATATCCATGAATGACATCCATGGTTATGTTCTTCCATTTTTATGATAATATGGGTAATGGTTGCATTATCCCCTTGGACTTTTGAGACTCATCCATAAATTTGTGGAATTTTATGAGTTTTTTAGGTGAATTATTTAATATTTTTCTTAATTTCATCCCACTAATATTTATTTCCAAGATCTCATTACATCATAGTTATTCTTGTGTGGACGAATAAAGATAAGATATGTACATAAATAAATAAATCCTTATTTATTTCATGTGTTGATGGAATATACAATTGTGTTCCAAAAAAAATAATTCCATATTTATCACTGTAAAATTCATGAATATTTCCTTATTTTATTTCATTTTCTTTGTAGATATAAATCAATATTTTGTGTCTAATTTATTTTTCTCTAGATGTATGGTTGGGAAATAATTTGTGTAAGATAGGATATTAATATTACTTTATAATTTATAGATATATCCTTCATATCTCTATAAATATTTAATATTTCTCAGTCCTCATCACAGATAGGGTAGTGGGTTATTTTCCACTAAGTGATTTATCGATATTATTCACCTTCCCAAGGTAGTAATGTGTTGAGAAATTATAGTCTTTTATTAACACCAACTATCCTTTACGAAACATGCCTATATTTTTCTATGTTAATATATAATATAAACCTTTATGATAAATAAATAAATATATATATATATCACACTTATCTATATAGAGGTAAATACTACAAATATTCAATTAAAAGATTATTTATTCTAACATGATATCATACATCATGTATTTTTTATCACATATCATTAGTTATCGTAAGACATAGAATATTACTTTATCATTTTTTAGAATAACCTAATACCTTTTATAAAGAGTCTATATATACAAAAAAACTATTCTTTACATAATGGTAGTGTGAGTTAATGTGTGGTGACTAGCCTATTATTCATCTCATCGAATATTTCATCATATTCTTCTATATATGATAATTTACTTACTTTCATGTTAATGTAGTTTATGGGTTAGAAAATCATGAGAAATCTTTCAAAAAGAATTGTTAATACCTAACTAATCTAAGAAAACTATTGAACTACATGAAACTAATTGGTCCAAGACATTATTCAATCTATTTTGTCTTTGAAATTTCCTTTGAAATTAACCTAATAGGGATCACTTTCCACAATAATTTTACCTACTTAATCAAAAAGGCACACTTTCTAATTTTTCTGAACTTCTCATTTTAGGAAGTCTTTAGAACAATCCCTAGAAGTTTTTAATGTTATTATTTATTGTTAGAGTATATGTGATTATCATCATTAAATACCTCCCAAAATTTATCAAGTAAATCTCTAAAAACTCAATTCATTACGTCCATGATGACTTTTTGGGTATTGATATCTCTAAATGGTATCACCATGACCCGTAGTGTCTGTATATTTTTTAAGGATTTATTTTGAATATCTTATTTTCATCTCTAATTTATGATATCTTGAACAAATATCCACTTTTTAGAAGTATTGAGCTCCATAAAGGGTAACTTTATAGTGATAATGTTGAGATCTTGATTATTGATGAAAAGGCCCATTGAACCAACATTATTCTAGATAAAGATCACGTGTTTACCCATAGGTTATACTATTAAGCATATAACACCTTTGTCAAAATGATCTTACACATACTTCTTTAACTCCTCCCGCTCCATCAATCCATTTTATAGGGGCTCTTTGATAAAGGTCCCACTTTAGACATAAGTTCTTTTGAGAAATATACCTCACGATTCAGGGGAAGGTTGGTCAAATATTCAAGGAATACAAAAGTATATTACCTTACAATATTCAGGTATTTAGGGATATAATTTTCCATTTCCTTTATAATTTTATAAATATATACTTCTTCATCGGGTATCAAGACCCATACTTGTAAAGGAGTTTTTAAAGTAATTTATAATTCTCCTTGATTATTTTTATAATCATGGAAAATTTTAAGATATGGAATGAGATTACATTTTTTGGATTTTATATGTGTTCCACATATAGAGAACTAATAATTTCCAAGTATACCCTCAAATTCTATAAATAGAAGAATTACAAGATTTTTATAAAATAATCTTTACAAAAAAGGTGAATTAGAGAAGAGCCATACACTTAGTATGAAACAATATCACCACTAAGTGTTTTCATTATTACCTAAAATTCAATTTATTGGAGAGGTGATTAAATTTTTCTTGAAAACATATAAGATATATAGAAATTCATAAAAAATAATCAAATATTAATTTTACCAATTTTGAATGAATAATATGTGTACCTTTAAAAATTTTATTTTTTACACCACATAATCAATGGCTATGGTGTAAGATAATATTAATATCATTGGAATAAGTGGTTATTGGTTCCACTTATCCTTGAGGACCATTGTTTTGGTGCACAAGCTTGCATAGTGCCCATATTCCATATAGTTGAAGCACTATAACTTTGGCGATGTATTGATTGGAGACTTACTTTATTTGAATATATTTAATAGACTCTTCACATCCATTTTAAAATATTATTCTTGATGTGATCATTTTATTCACCATAAAAATTTTCTAGTTTCATTAAGGTAGTTCATAAGGTTCTTATTCCTATATTTTTAACATGTGGGTAGTTGGGTCATCTTCCATCAAAATTCCTTATCATTTAATACTACAATTTGAAACTCTATCCATTGTTTTTTTATTATCATGGTTGATAATAGATACCAATGTTAACCTTATGAGCCTTATGAAATTCCCCTCATTAGCTATAATTTATTCAGTCTTATTTTTTCCCGAAAACTTGAAATTACCCCACTATTATAGTATAAAGAGTATGATGAAAATATTTTTTAAAGCCTATTTTAATTTTCTATTCTAAATATAATAATTTGACATAATACTTTGGATTTATATTCTCAATTAATATCCAAGATTTATTTTATTATACATTTAAATAGTAAATAACTAGACTAACATTCTCATGCATAGAATAATGAAGTACTGAAAATTTATTTTCAATGGTGTTGACCATTTGTTATATAATATGTAGATAGAATGATATATTAAATCAAGTTTTTGATTTCTAAAACAACTAATCAATAAATTCTTCCCATTATCTAGTAAAGTTTTATGATCTAAATTGTTACAGTTATTGTTCATAACCTAAAAAAGTGGTTAATTACTTCCATGAGATTTTTATCCCTATCTCTAATTGCATTATAAATATCATTCTTACAATTATTTCAATTTCCATTTTTTTTATCAACTTAGTTCATATGTGTTAAAATTAATTTATAAAATAAAAACATGTTTCTTTGAAAGAAATATATTCCAATAAATCATGGATGGACCACTTATGCATTAATGGTTAGGTCCTATGTTCCAAAACTTGTGAAATACCTTAGTTTAACCTAGACTATCATTACTATATAAAATAATTCCCAAATTTAATAATCCATGTTATGATACAATCAATAGTGACCCATAAATCATATAATAAATTATTTAGTCTTTTTTATATAGATATACATAATATTCAACATCCCAAAATTTATAGTTTTAGTGTCTTTGAAAACCATGTTCAAATTTCCACATTAAAACACACGGTCTCATAACAATTTTTGAAATTATTCATCATAGTCCTACTATAAACATGCATAATATTCTCAATGCATATGATAAAATAAGGACATAAATAAAAGAATGTGTGGGCTAAAAATCATATTATAGTGATGGATAATGGGAAGAAAATAGAGACATAGATCAACATGAGTACAAAAAGGATCATAATAGTAATTATCATAACTCAAACATGGGCCAATAATAATAAGAATATGAAAATTAAAATATTGAGACCTAGAATTTGGAACTTTTACAATAAAATAATAATAAATACAAGTCAAGGATGATGATAAGACAATATAACATAGTTGGGTTAGGAACTCAACTTATAACCCATACACAGTATCTCGTGATATAAAATCTTTACCCATTGTATTGAAGGGATATAAAATTTTATCTCCCACCTTTTAAATCATTATATGTTCACAATCAACTATTATAAATATAAAATAAAGAATATAATGATTATATAAATAAGTAAGCATAACATGGATAACTCATAATGAAATGGAAACAAGTTGCAAAAAAACTCATACATTATTGAATACCACCAATCTAGTAGTATTCATTGGAAATAGTTGTATGTATATATAAGGATAAATATAATGGAATTATTATTTTTAGGTGAGATTGATATTCAATTAGATTATTATAGAATAGAGAGGCCATCTAGAAGAAAAAGTAATAAAGAGGGTAATTGAGAAGAGGCCCTCTTAAAAATTATATCACACGTGGAATAATAAGTTAACCATAGATACAATAAAATAATTTCATGTAAATACATAAAAATAATAATAATATATTATATATAATAATTCAAATGAATAATACATATAAATATATTTAAAGAAGATAAAGAAATATAAAAAGTTTTAAATAAAAGAAGAAATTAGTTTCAATAAAACATCCTAGACAACATAAATTGGATATGAAAAAATATAATATTCTTAAAGCAGAGAATAAATAATTAAATATGAATATATTGTAATGATAAAAATATATAAAATAATAAAGGATAAAATTAAATAATTCAAACCAAAAAGCGAGACAATTAGAAGAGAAACCCCTTACCTCAAGTTCTATTTTTCTATAACATGCCTTCTTTTTCTATATAACCAACTTTAATATATTAATAAAATTATTCCACTACTATTTTATAGTAATTTATGTTATTATTTATTATTTATTTAAAATTGTAATTATTTATTAATCCTTCCTTATAGATAAAAAATCATGGATAAATATTTACTCTTTTCTACCCATGGTTGTTTTGTATTGGGGTATTGATTAGTGTTCTTGATCCATGAGTTATATCATCTCAAAAATGTTAAACATAAATTAAATTATATATTTTTATAGTACATATATTATATTAACATGTCTTCAAGAGGTTTTATGTAAGGAAAATACATCAAACTTATAAGAAGTAAAACTAAACAAGTGGTAATGACCCACAAATATATGGGTCATCTATTTTTGAGGGAATTTGAATTTTTGGTTCTATAGTAGTGGCTGTTAAGAGAAACCAGATTCAGATTGAAATTATTTATGTTGGAGCACCTATAAAATGTTTTTTTATGTGTTTGAGTGTTATTAGGAGTCTCGATAGGATATTCAATTGGTTGGGGGATGAATAAGATAATGGTAAAGATGTATTATTTATATAGTTACAATTGGGTACCCTATAAAGAGCCATTGAGTACTTAATGGGTGATAAAGTGTCCTTTTATCCCTAGGGGTTCCACTGGGTGACTAACATAACCCCATTAGGTAGCCAGTGGACTATATGGTACTTGGTGGTTACTGATAGGGTTCTTGATAGGTTCTCAATTGGTTTTATTAGTGGTAGCATAAGGGTCATTCAAAAACCAATCTATTAGACCCCCATTCAGTGGACTTATTCCCCCATTTGATAAATTAATAATGGGACCTCACCCTTTATAATATTTCTCTCCCCATTATATCCTTTATCTTATGATAGTTTGGGCTTTTTCTTTATAGTTTTATGAGGCAGGAAGTCCTCCTCCTTTTCCCATTATTATTACTTGGTGGTTTATATTGATTTATCATGTCTCTATGTTAGGATTTGAGTGATAATTATATCAGATCATAGTGAAATTATCTCAAACTTTATATATTTGGCATGTAAAGGATTGATTGTGTCTAGAAGAGATTAAATTATTACATTGATTTCTATTTCAGTAAATGTATGCTTATTAATGATTTTATTTAGGAGTTTTATATTAATTGAATTAAATTAATAGTTGATCAAGTTTTGGTTTGATTGGATTTGTTTGTAGTGATGTTTTAAATTTTCCATTGACCTTCCACATTCCATACATCGTGGTTTGAGAGGGTGGAGGATGCTTAGTGATATTTGAGGTATTATTCATATTAATCTTAAATTGTGTAATTAATTATAATTATTAAAATTAATTATAAATGTTTTATAATTAATTTTTTAGTCATTGTGGTTGAGATAAGAGATCATGGAATATACGAGTTTTTGATCGATCTTGGATGAGGTTTGGATGGAGCTCATCTTGAGGGGTTATTTCATATTTTAAGCAAGTGGTCCTTATCATAATTAACTATATACATGTTTATGCATGATTATGCACGAATTATAGAGGTATTTAGGTTCAATTATATTTTTAAGGGACCAAGAACACCATTATTAGAGAATTTAGCAACTTATAGTGTCATAGGCTTAGATCAAATAATTTTTTTCTTATTAAGGGAATTATAATCTCCTAGAGACCATGTCATAATGTGGGTAAGGATGATAGTTGAGTTTAAAAGTGTCATGGGATAATCCTTGAGGATAATATGAGTTTATGGTAGCCTAAGTTGTACCTATTATGTCTAGTGAGGCATGCATGGTGGGATCAGGCATTGGGTGATGGGTGAGATGTCCATATATCTTGCATATGGTTGAGAGTACCCCTATAGGTCAGTTAGTATCCTTGGTAAATGTGGTGAGGTAGTTAAGTCCTATAGGATTTAATATGAGTGATGGTAAGTGATCCATGTAGATTATGAATTTTGATCTCTCTTATGGGAGATATGAAATGGGAACTAGTTACGGGTTGTGAGAATTTTCTTAATGTCTTGGATATGAGTTACCAAGAGACCTTGAGGGTGAGGGTTTGTAATGAACCATGGGTATTGGGATTATGTTACTGATGTGGAAATTTTAAGGGATATTGGATTTAAGCTCTTAATTCCATGGTTAGGTTGTTCATGTGTATTATGGGGTCACCATGGGGTGATAAGCGTGCGTTGGAATCAATGAGTAGAGATTAGGATGGGTCATAAGAATCTAGTGGATTTCCATACACGTAAGATGTGAATGATAATGGGTTTGACATGTAATTATTGTGTTCTCGAGTGTGAGATATTATTTGAGATAAGGGGATAAGTCATGAGTGACTATCAATAGGTTGTGAGTTTTAAATATAGCATGTCTATGAAATATAGATCTAGCCAAGAGCTAGGTACTAGTTATGTGATCCATAATGTGTACACGAGATGGGATTCCTTATGAGAGGCCTTCCATGAGTGAGAGTAAAGATCACATGGTTTGATATGAGGAACTACCCTGAGTGAGAGGGTGTAGGTCATAACTTGATATAATGGTCCTAACTTGAGTGAGTGGGAAGTGATCATGGATCGATATAAGACCTCACACTGAGTGAGATGGTGGAGGAATGAGATATGTCACATGATGTGTGATGAGACCTCACCTAGAGTGAGATTTTTGTGGTATGAGATGTGATATTAGGGAGAGTATGAAACTATATAAGCCACAGGTTGGAGGCTAGAACAGAGGGTATAAAACAAACATAATTGGATGCATTACCATCATAAATTACTAAAAAATCAAATTAATCCACATATAAAACTATATAATATAAAATAAAACCTATACTATAATTTATATAATTTCATACATAAAATAATGTCTCTAAATGGATACCTAACACAAGAAAATCTTATGGAAGTGACTCCTTGAACACCAGCCAACTCCACATCATATGATAGTAATGTCATGTTTGGTCATTTAAATAATTTTGTAAATCAATAAAAAAAGATTTAAAATATTGGGGTGACGAAACAAGTATATTTAGTATAATTGTCACGACCCGAACCTACCCGGGCTCGAGCCGCAACTACCCCAAGCCCGCCTCCATAGGCCAGGGGCTGGCGACCAGCGCTGAAGGCACAATAACTCGGGGAGGCCATTGCCTAAGTACCTGTACACACACACGCAGTAAACTCAATGCAACAGTGTAGAGTAAAATTAAAGACAAGAAAAGTAAAGGGAAACTGCTAAACATAAACCACAGTGTGCATCGACCTCTAACAGTACAAAAATACAGTTCTGAAAGGAAAAAGGGAAAGAACACGCGCCCAACCAGAAAAGGTGCCACAACCCGGCAACAGGTAAACAGAAAGGAAACAGCTGACGGGTCTCCCACCTGGAACCCGGCCATGACCACCGCACGCGGTCCAAGCTCCCAAGCTCCAACGCTCCACTAAAGTCACACTCCACCTGTCCGTCGTCTGCAAGGGCACACCAAGTGCGGTCAAAGCCCAAGCAGGGGTGAGTATAAAAATACTCAGTAGGATACCCCGAAGGCTCGAGGGAGCAACAAAGGATGTACCTAAGGGTGAGCAGTAGAGCGAACAAGGAATATAAAGGAGTACAACCAAGGGTGCAGTAAAGAGTAACATCTCAACCCATCAAGAGAAAAATAGAAGACTCGTCCTAACACAAGGAGCTAGGAATGGTGAGAAGATGCACTTATCGTCGAGCTTTTGCTGCCTATAGCAGGAGAGTAGACTCATCCAACCACGAGAAGCTGGACGCGGAAAGCACGTGGCATACCCCGCGCGTCTTCGCCTCTCGTGAAGGAGAGTAGCAAAAACCCAAGGAGTGGGTACTCGTACGAGGTATATACCTATATATGCTCTGCCAAGAAGCCCAAACAAGCTCGTAAGGGGATCTCTGTCCTATATCTCAGCCCAAGAAAATGAGTCGACAACAGTCTCAGAAGAAAGCTCCATCGATTCCCAGCATCCTGCACGTCTGCCCCGAACCGCAAGACAAGGGGCTCAATCACCGCACTTCGACACTATCCGCTTTGGGCGGCACTGACTCTCCCACACGGTTTTAGATCGCGTCACAAGAATGCGTCTCAGTGGGGAAAGTGCCCCTCGTACTTGAGAGTTCTGCGGGAACGTCAAACCACAACTCATCACTGCCCCTTAGTAGAGAGGTCTCCTCAAAGCCAAAGTCGTTCCATCACCGGCCCGTACAACCAAGGGTTCCGCTCTGGTAATCACGGAGGTAAGCCACAGACTAGCCTGGTCGAGAGGACTGAGTCTGGAATATCAACCAGTGTCTCCACTGCCCAGCCCTGCTGGAGGGTAATTCATAACCAGATATCGAGTGACCCACTACCCAGCCCCGCTGGAGGGTAAACCCTAACACATCATCAAGCGACCCACTGCCCAGCCCCGCTGGAGGGTAATTCATAACCAGATATCGGGTGACCCACTACCCAGCCCTGCTGGAGGGTAAACCCCAACACATCATCAAGCGACCCACTGCCCAGCCCCGCTGGAGGGTAGACCTTAATACATCATCAGGCGACCACTGCCCAGCCCCGCTGGAGGGTAGACCTGGAATAAGTCGACAGGCGACCCACTGCCCAGTTGTGCTGGAGGGTAGACCTGGAACTAGACGACGGGCGACCCACTGCCCAGCCCTGCTGGAGGGTAGACCCTAAGAGATCGTCGGGTGACCCACTGCCCAATCTCTACTAGAGGGTAGACCCTAAGTGCGTCGGGTGACCCACTGCCCAGTCTCTGCTGTAGGGTAGACCCTAAGAAGTCAGTGAGAAACCCACTGCCCAACCCTGCTGAAGGGTAAACCCGAAGAAGTCGATGAGTAACCCACTGCCCAGCCCCACTAGAGGGTAAAACTCAGAACTGCTCTGGCCATCTCTACTGGAGGGTACAACACTGGCCAACCGAACACAGAGTGGGTATCGCGCAACCACCCAACTCCAGAACAACTCTCACAAAGGAGGTTCAACGCCTGTTCCATCATGGGGTGCCACTAGCACCACTACTGACCGATCCATTGAGAACGAAACCAGGGGAAACCACTCAACCCTACTGGTCAACAAACACACAGAGGGACCCTCTACCTCACGAGAGGTCAAAGTACGCAAAGCAGGACACGACATGCACATGGGGACCACACGACGTGTGGCCCCACGTCAACCCCAACTGAGCGCACAAACGTTCTCAGGTACAAACCACACGTACCTCCAAGAGCTCCCGTATACTCCTAGAGTATACCTCGTTCTAACCCAAAGGCTATCGTGTACACGGAACCCAGCGTCAACGCGAAGGTGTGACGTAACAACTCCACCTCAAAGGCCCAGGAACGACCAACCACATCTTGTGAATCATTTATATCACTTTACCAAGAGTGCACAACCACACGCCATGGGCCCGCTACAACAAGGTAGGGCGAACCACCACTAGAGCACCTTCCATGCTTCCACATTTACAAGATCGTGCAAGAGGCTCCACACAACCAAACGGACCGCACCATTGTAATCCTCGCGGAAAGACACACGAGTTAGACTACTTACTCGCCTCAAATAGATATCCGACAGAAAAGTCGCCAACACCGCCTCACGCCCAAACAGCGTCCCGTGATCCCGAGCCTCGCCCCAAAAACAGTCGGGCACATCGCACCAATGCAATCCCCTCAGGAAAACACATCAAAAGCACTACTCACATGAGTGCAACAGATATCAGGAGGAAAAGGTGCATCCCGGCGCACCGCACACGAGCGGTGCCATGTGGGACCCGCAACCTGGTCCCGAAACTCAACGAACGAATCACATTGTTGCGATCCTCTCAAAAAAGTACACAAGATGGACTACTCACTCATCCAAAACAGTGGCCCGGTGATAAAGATGGAAATCACTGTCAACTCCCAAAATGGACCTAGCGGGGCCCGCACCATCGTGCGGAATTACAGCGGGCGGATGGCACCATTGCAATCCCTTTGGAAAAAAATCCAGAGTCGACTGCTCGCACGCCCCGAACGAACGTCCGATGCAAAATCCGCTAAATGCTGCTCGCAGCTCAAAAGACGGGCCATGGGGCCCGCGCCTCAAATCCAGTTTCAATGCCCAAAACTGCCCTGGAAACCTTCACCCTTGCGCCAGGGTCCCAACGCAACTGACGGCACTCAAAGCGGACGTCGCATGCGTCCGCACCGCTCAAAACAAGATTCCCGGAAAGACATCAAACCCCTCGACGTACGTGTCACGCCGCCGAGGCCTATTGTTTCGGGAATTAAAAATTTCCCAAACCATCTCAAAACGTTCCCCACGATGCAAGCTCCACACTTCTGCTGACGGCGCGCAAAACGGATGCCCGTAGCCCAAAATACGGGCGTCCGAAGTCCGGCCGGTCCGCCCCGCTCGAGCCGGCCCGCTCCGGCCGGCCCGCTGGGACTGCGGCCCAGCCGCCTCCCGCGAGTCACACCGCCCACGCCACGCGGGTGGCTCTTCCACCAACCGGCCGACAGGCCGGTCGGCCTTCCACGCGGAGACCCGCGTCGCGCGGGTCTCTGTCCAGCCGCGGGGTCGCACAGCGCGACCCCGACCGTCTCCTCTCGCCGGCTCCCGCAGCCGGCGCCCACAGCCGGCGAGCCAAGCCGCCCCGTTCCAGCTCCCCTCGCACACCCAGCTGCCTCAAGCCACCGCCCGGAGGTCCGCCGGACCACCGTGCCGCCTCCGCTTGGTGATCGCCAGACCACCGCGCCGCCACCGCTGGACACCCGCCGGACCACCGTGCCGGCCAGAAAACCCCAAAAACCCACAGATCTTCGCCGAGCCGCTGCGGAGGATTCGGAGGTCATATTTCGAATCCGAAATGTGCGTTGGAAAGCTAGGATAACGTACTACATGATCATGGGCATCGATCGACGATCGGATAGCAGTTCGACGCTATAAAATGGGCTCAATAATTGCAGAAAAATTAAAACGAAAACGATAACCCCTACCTCGATGGGCGTAGCCCGATGCTTCGTCGTCAACCCGCCGGGGTGGTCGCGCCTCGCCGGAGCTACCTCGCCGGAGCTGCCTCGCCGGAGATTCCTCTCCGGAGCTTCCTCACTGGAGGTGAAGGGGAGGGGAGGGTTTGAGGAAGAGGAAGAAGAAGAAGAAGGGGGGGGGGGGTGTTTAAGTACAAATCACTTAAACGCCCGCCCGACAGCCCTGAACCCGAACTCCTGACAGGGTCGGGATTTAGCCTCCCCTAGGCTAAGAACCATGCTTTGAGCGCAACAGAGGTCTCAGAATTTTAATCTGAGGCCCCGTTCAAAAGTTATAAAATTTAACGTCTGAAGCCGCTAAATTACGAAAACGCCCCTGGGGCCATTTTTCACAAATGGGCCGCGCCCGCGAAACTTACACCCCTCCTAGGATAAACGGCACGCTCCGAACTCAACGGTGCCCTCTGTTTTCTAATCCGAGCCACTATTTAAGAGATAATTTCGTTTCAACATTAAATGAATAAATTAGTTAATTAATTCATCCGTTTAACGTTCCAGAAGCGGGCGGGGGGTCCAAACGTCCCGCGCCGACCAGTTTTATGTCGATCCTAGGGTAAAAACCCCATGACGGACCCATCCGTACACTCAGATATCTGATCCAGAACTCCGTTTAGGAGTTATCCCATTTATTTAGCGTTTCCAGTGTGAACGCACTGAAAATTTATTTCTGGCCACTCCGGGGCTCGGAATCGCACGCCGTCCGAAGGCGCTGCTCTGGAATATCATCAAGAATATTCCAAAGTATTTCACAGCAAAAACCGGGTTCTTAAATCATTCCCTCCTTCAATATTTTCGTCCCCGAAAATCAAAACTAGGGAGGAACACAGGGTACTAGGCCTACACCCAGCTTTCCCATACCCAGGAGAACCCACGCACAGCTCTACGTCACCGCACATGGACCAAAGGATTTATCCGTTCGCGCAAGGTCAGCCCTCTCCGATGTCGTGCACCCACTCCAGACTTTGGGGTTAGGGAGAGGCGGTAGACAACCTCGCCATCACTTTGCACGGTCTCAAATGACCCGAAGGCTCTCGGGGGTAGCTCACCTCCCCGAACAAACCTCCACGTCGCACGCCGCGACAGGAATCACCGCCCGTACCTGGAACAAGGCCCGGTGATTCCCTCCTTCAGAATATCCATATGGTGAAACACCCAAGGATATCTGGTCACACAAGATTTCACAGTCGATGTCTCGCCACCAAGACTCTCTTACATGCTCGGAAAGCAATGGATTCGACACCATCGACTAAAGAAAAAGGTCCCATGCCTTTTACTTTACCAACACAGGGTTACACTCGACGCCCTACGTCACCCTGGTATCAACTCAAGCAAGGAGCAGGGAGAAAATCATTCCACACACAGATTCTACCAACTCTACTGCAAAAAATAGAAGATCCATAGAGCGTACCTCTTACCACCTCATGCTCTGTAGGATAGTAGACATCTAAAGCTCGCGACTATCTGTTTTCCCAACTGTAAGCTCCAAGAGCCTGATGTGGACCGCCTAGTGGTGATGGAAAGACCTCGTAAAGCTGTCCCCCACTACCAGCTCCTCTCTCTCCTCTGCTAGCTCCACCTCTCTGGGTACTACTCCGTTCACGGCGATGCCTCTGCCGTGGTGGTACACCTGTTGCCTGCCCGAAGCTCTCCGCAACTCAGGTCGGGCAGTCTCGTGCCATGTGACCTCGCCCATCACAAGCATAGCACCGACTCTCTCTGGGCTGCACTGGTGCCCTCCGGTGCCACTGTGGTGTACAACCACACCCCTGAGTCCGGTTTTCAGAAAGCCAACTGCGTCGAGGTCCTCATTGCCGATGCCCGCTAGCCGCGACAGATGTCTCGGATCCAACATGCCTGCTGCCACCACCAACTCCAGAACGTGATAGGAAGCTATCTGTCACCAGCGCCTGCTCTAGCACCCCAGCATACGTGGAAATGCCCAAGGGTACTATGACAACATGAATCTCTCAGCGGAGACCCTGCTCAAACTTTTGCGCTCGGATTTTGTCATCATGGACCAAGTTCAGGTAAAAGCGTGCACGATCTGCAAAACTAGACGCATACTCGGCCGCCGCCATCCCCCCCTACTGAAACTGCAGGAGCTCCTAAATCCGAACGGAGTGCAAGCAGGAGGGAAAAAACTTCTCACGAAACAACAACTGAAAGTCGTCCAACAAAATCGACGACTCTCCAAGAAACTGAGTCACCAGACTCCACCAACGCCAAGCTACTCCACAAAAAAGGGTGGCTGCCAAAGCCACTCCCTGACCTGTCGGCATCTGCATAAGCCTAAAAAGGCGAACCACCGCCTAGATCCAAACCTCTACTGCCTGAGGGTCTAGCTCACCGCTGAACCTCAACAGTCCCTGCTGCTGGAACTCACAGAGCACGCTCAACCTGCGCTCAAGCTCAGCCTGCTCTGCTAAAGCTGTCTGCTGCTCAACAGGTGGGGGTGCTTCTACTGGCCCACCTGGAGAAAGGGGCTCTCATGATGGGTCCTGGACTGAGGCCTCGTAGCTCACAGGGTCGTCGTCACGAACCAAAGCCGGTATCCTGGCTGGCTGTCCTCGCGGATACATCCTGAAAATTATCAAGGAGTGTCGTGGTCAGATGAGCATATATGTATATACCAATAGCAACGATGGGGAGCTGACTCAAAAAGGACAGTTAAGACTCAGTCCTATGTGATTCACAAACAAATTTTCCCCACAACAAGTGTCTCAGCATGTCGAGTCGACAAGCGGGTTATCAGGGTCCTGATGAATGGATACGTCGGCCGCCGCACCATCACTGGACTCCCTGGCCTGAGAGCCGCACTCGATACACGTTAACACTGTTGCCCTAAATCCCAATCAGTTCCTTTTATTTTAGGGACGTCCGGACAACGTCCCAAGGAACGAACCACCTTTGATTCCACTTTGTCACGACCCGACCCTACCCGGGCTCGAGCCGCAACTACCCCAAGCCCGCCTCCATAGGCCAGGGGCTGGCGACCAGCGCCGAAGGCACAATAACTCGGGTAGGCCTTTTCCTAAGTACCTATACACACACACACACACACAGTAAACTCAATGCAACGGTGCAGAGTAAAATTAAATACAAGCAAAGTAAAGGGAAACTGCTAAACATAAACCACAGTGTGAATCGACCTCTAACAGTACAAAAATACAGTGCTGAAAGGAAAAAGGGGAAAAACACACGCCCAACCAAAAAAGGTGCCACAACCTAGCAACAGGTAAACAAAAAGGAAACAGCTGACGGGTCTCCTACCTGCAACCCAACCACAACCACCGCACGCGGTCCAAGCTCCCAAGCTCCTACGCTCCACTAAAGTCATGCTCCACCTGTCCGTCGTCTGCAAGGGCACACCAAGTGCGGGCAAAGCCCAAGCAGGGGTGAGTATAAAAATACTCAGTAGGATACCCCGAAGGCTCGAGGGAGAAACAAAGGAGGTACCGAAGGGTGAGCAGTAGAGCGAACAAGGAATAGAAAGGAGTATAACCAAGGGTGCAGTAAAGAGTAACAACTCAACCCATCAAGAGAAAGATAGAATACTCGTCCTAACACAAGGAGCTAGGAATGGTGAGAAGATTCACTTCTCGTCGAGCTTTCGCTGCCTATAGCAGGAGAGTAGACTCATCCAACCACGAGAAGCTGGACGCGGAAAGCACGTGGCATACCCCGCGCGTCTTCGCCTCTCCTGAAGGAGAGTAGCCAAAACCCAAGGAGTGGGTACTCGTACGAGGTATATACCTATATATGCTCTGCCAAGAAGCCCGAACAAGATCGTAAGGGGATCTCTGTCCTATAGCTCAGCCCAGGAAAATGAGTCGACAACAGTCCCAGAAGAAAGCTCCATCGATGCTCAGCATCCCGCACGTCTGCCCCGAACCGCAAGACAAGGGGCTCAATCACCGAACTTCGACACTATCCTCTTTGGGTGGCACTGACTCGCCCGCACAGTTTTAGATCGCGTCACAAGAATGCGTCTTAGTGGGGAAAGCTCCCATCATACTTGAGAGTTCTGGGGGAACGTCAAACCACAACTCGTCACTGCCCCGCAGTCGAGAGGTCTCCTCAAAGCCAAAGTCGTTCCATCACCGGCCCGTACAACCAAGGGTTCCGCTCCAGTAATCACGGAGGTAAGCCACAGACTAGCCTGGCCGAGAGGACTGAGTCTGGAATGTCAACCGGTGTCCCCACTACCCAGCCCTGCTGGAGGGTAATTAATAACCAGATATCGGGTGACCCACTACCTAGCCCCGCTAGAGGGTAAACCCTAACACATCATCAAGCGACCCACTGCCCAGCCCCGCTGGAGGGTAATTCATAACCAGATATTGGGTGACCCACTGCCCAGCCCCGCTGGAGGGTAAACCCCAACACATCATCAAGAGACCCACTACCCAGCCCCGCTGGAGGGTAGACCTTAATACATCATCAGGCGACCACTGCCCAGCCCCGCTGGAGGGTAGACCTGGAATAAGTCGACAGGAGACCCACTGCCCAACCGTGCTGGAGGGTAGACCTGGAACTAGACGACGGGCGACCCACTGCCCAACCCTGCTGGAGTGTAGACCCTAAGAGGTCGTCGAGTGACCCACTGCCCAGTCTCTGCTGGAGGGTAGACCCTAAGTGCATTGGGTGACCCACTGCCCAGTCTCTGCTGGAGGGTAGACCCTAAGAAGTCAGCAAGAAACCCACTGCCCAGCCCTGCTGGAGGGTAAACCCGAATGTAACATCCCGAGCTTCCACAATACGCTTCTCATTCAATAATACAATAGCTTGCATTGTACACAACTTCGAGTTCTAAAACACCGCGACTAATCAAAGTAGCCGTTATGAATAGTAATAACCACTTTTTAAAATTATAGAAATTTTATATTTTAAAATGGACTTCATTTTTGGATTCGGAATATCGAAATTAGCCTATGTTGAATTTTTGGTATTTTTCTGAGAACTTCTAATTTTTTATGAATAGTGAAAAATACTTAAAACAACTTTTTAATCAAAATAATTTATTGTGATAAATTATACTATTTAGTGATTTTAAGGTATAATTAGAATATATTTTTACCATTTTATCCAATGGTTTTCATTAGAATTAATTTAACATTGAAATTGGACATAAACAATTGCCAATCTTTTGATATAAATTGTTTCTTAAAAACACGCTATTTGTCGTAACAGCGGGAATTAATTATAAAATTAATTAATGCAACTTATATGTTTTGAATTTTGTAAAATAGACATCATTTTTGAATTTGGAATATCAATTATAGCTTAGGGTGAAATTTTGGTCTTGTTCTGAAAAACTTCAATTTTTGACGAATAGTGAAACCACTAAGAGGTAGTTAAATAACTGATTTTTTGTTTAAATGAAATATTACCACTTCTGTGATTTGATTTTCAAATATCCGACATACATGGTTGTCATTAAGAAGTAAAATGTGGTTCAATGAGATTAAAATAATTTTTTGGTGAATAGTAACTTTTAAGTTCTTAATCGCGATTAGAGGTAATTAGTGTAGTTTAAGGTACAAATAATGTTTTAATAATATGAGATGAGCCTGAAACTTGTCCTACTCCTATTGGATGAGTCATGGACGACCAAGAAAACCCATGGGTCAACTTGGGGACCCCATGGAGCCACTTTAGTTGGAAAATGACATTAATATATATTTATTTAATGTTAAAATTAAATTGACACAAACATGAGTTATTTTACTAAAACAGTTTTTAAGTGGGGTTACACAAGTCCAAATTTTGACTATAAATATTAATTAGAAATCTAAAAAGATTTCCTACATCATAGTAGTTTTTTATAATTTTTAGACATTAAATAAATTAAATTATTTATGACATCATTATGATGCAGCAATGACCTCATTATTTAACGATTTTAATAAAATGAAAAGATAATGTAAAATCTAAGGCTTACACTTGTCCAAAGACTATTGGATGGGTATATTTCGAACCCTTATCACCTTATCCACGAATTATATAAGTGTGGGACCTTTAGAATCCGAAAAGCATTGTGTAATAATGTAACATTTCAATCTTTCCAAAAGAGCCCCTCCTCTCCACTTATAAAAGGCCCCCACCTCTCCCACCTTATTCACACCTTCAAGCCATTTGGCTCGGCCAACATCTGCCCAAATACTCTCAAAACTTCCCCCTGTTACTACTAGAAGCCTCACTTTGGGCAGAACTCTTCTCAAGGAAGCCTTTGGCTCAAATCAAAAAGAGTTACCCGATTTTGAGGTAATGTCTTCTCTAATGTTGTTTTATTTTATTTTTCTTCTCCAACCCCCCTAAACTCTTTTTATTCATTTATTTTGTAACAACAACAGTATCCTCAATATACTAGGATGTTTTTATAAGAAGTATTCGAGCTACACTTACACACAACTACATCTAATGGGTAAAGAACATACGGTTTCTGTGGATGGCGAATTTCTGCCTCACGAAACGATGATTGTTCAACACTCATATAACACCTTCAAAGGTGTCCATTAAGATGTAACTATATTTATATATGATATATAATGTGTTTATGTTTTAATTATGATTCTGTATTTCTCATTTATGGCATACTTTATGATTTACATTATGGGTAAAACGCGATAATTTCATTTTAGGAAGTGCGGACTACCGCCCCCTCAAAGTGATTTGAATCGTTAATGCCATATGTGGGATGTATAAAGGATGAATTAAATGGTATTATACAATATATTATACTGTAATTATATTATAAATTTATATCATTATGATTCCGTTCCATTAAATACGAAATAGAAATGAAAGTAGCGTTCATGCGTACGTACGGCTTACCGTCTCCATGAACGGTGCATTTCATTTCATACCTCTAAATGTTACGTGACATTATGAATGAATGTATATACTGGATATATATCATATATATGATATCTACATCATGAATATAATTCTGGATATAATGGATATTTCACCACATGAACAACTTGAAATTATAGGAAGTTTATTTTTGATTCAAGTACCAAAGATCGACAAAACGACCGTTATTAACTTAAAAAATTACATAATTTTCATATCATTGTAACAAGTGATATAAAAAGGATAATGAAATTGAAAATGGTTCTTAATAAGTTATATATTAACTCTAGTTTATTATTCAGGAGGTTAAAGAACGGTTGAGTCAAGTCAGACATGAGGTAAGGGAATTTCTTAACCCAACTTCCATTCTTTGGGTTAATCTCATACTTTCAAATTATGTCATGATATTATTATGTATTATTTTGTATTCTTTATGTGTACCTATAGTGAATACACATAATATATCTATTTTATTTTAAAAATGATCTTTTTAAGGACTCCGTCTCAATCCCCTTTCATTGAGGCATATTTGGTTTTATACACAACTTTCTTTTATACGGTGTATAAACCCCTTTGACTTTTACATTTATTCAAAAGGAATCTTTTTTATACGAAGCGTTTTACTAAACAATAAAAAGGGAATATTTTTCTTTCTGTACTTATGCGGTGACAATGACTTCTCCGCCGCCGTGACCATTATTTGAGTTTCGGCTTCCTCTACAAGCCATCATTTTTTTTAATGAAAAATAAATACAATGTTTTAACTTTCTTTTATTTTGGCATTGAAAATGGTTTTGAAAGCATTTTTATTATATCAATGTGTTGTATTGATATCTTGTGATTGAAATGTGGAAATGTTATGTTTCCTTTATGCATGTTTTATGTGATACGATTATGTTATGGTTTATGATATGTTTAAACCTATTCATATGAGGAATGCATTGGACTTAATAAGTGACGGGTGGAGCCCGCTACAGCTCCTCAATGCATCGGTAGGTCTCATGAGACAACTAGATGTGGAATTGGCCAAGGCCCTTTCCCAATTTGATTTATGGTTTTGGCCGAGGCCTTAATCATTTTAGACGTCTTGGCCGAGGCCTTGACGAAATGTTTCAGAATGTCTGGCATTATACATTCCCTCATTATGAAAGTGGTTATTGATATTGCATGTGATTATTCGACCAGTAGAATATCCATGTGAAGAAGTGAATGTAATTATCTCATTTTACTTTTTCCATATTATGTTGAAGTTCATGTTTAAAAGGCTTTTGTTTTAGTTATACATTGCCTTAAATGTTTATGTTTATTGATGAAATATTTCGCTATATTGTTATCCTTACTGAGCATCTGAGCTCACCCCTTTCAATGTTTTAGTATTTTCCAGGATGTGAAGAAGTATTTTATGAATGACCTACAGGGACAGTCAGAAGAGGATATGAGTGTGGACTATGAAGACTTTGTTATTAGTTTTTCACTTTATGATGTAATGTAAGACTTATGAATGTATCTAGTGTTTCCAAGGCTACTAAACTAATCGGTCTTTCGAGACTTGATCTTTTGTGATCATGCCAATGTTATGAAGTAATGCACCAACTTTGGGTAGCTGGGGTCGGGGCGTTACAGTTGGTATCAGAGGCAGTTTAGTACTAACCTTGGAAGCTAGATTTAGATAAACTCTGATTAGAGCACATAGCCCAAAGATAGAATTTGAGGATTAGTATAGAAGAACTTCCTAGAATTTTGTTATTGTATAGATTTTGTGAGTTTTCCGAGCAATACATCCCTCTCTGGATACGAGCAAGTAGAGGCGGCTCTGGCACAGATGTACCTAGGGGTAAAACCTGAAAACACCGCTTTGAGCTAGACTCGAACGGGAACTGGTGCACGACAACGGGCCTTGCTGCACTCTTGGTTACGACACTCCTGGGGGATATGCTTTGGATAATTCTCATTTTCTTTATAAACCACTATGAAGGGTTATGAGTATATACTTCCTCAAAGAAAACATTTTTATGGATTATATCCATAAATAATTCAATTTATGTTAAGTATCTTACAAGTATGGAATTATGTATTTTGATTTATAAACTAATATAGTTTATGCCATTGTTTAGAAATGACGCCTAGTGGAAGGAATGGAAACCGTATCAATGCACGCACTCCGTGTAGGGATTTCCCTCCTGCTCAAGATAATTATTGTGGAGCTGGAGATACAACTGGTGCTGATCAACTTATTACCATACTGGGACAACTCACTCAGGTTATGAATAATAACCTTACTCGTATGGAGCACCCTGATCCGCAACGTGGAGGATCAATGTTAGACCGCTTCATGAGGCAACAACCGCCAACATTTAATGGGGGTACAAATCCATTATTAGCTGAGCAATGGATAAACTCCTTAGAGAAAATATTCCATGCCTTGGGGAGTAGCGAAAGGGAGAAAGTTGTCATGGAAGTTTACCGCCTCACTGGAGATGCCGATCAATGGTGGTCACTAATTCAAAACACAAAGGAAGACGATGAATTAAAAAACATGGAATGGAAGGAGTTCAAAGAGCTGTTCTTAGAAAAATACTTTCCTCGAGACCATCGAGCGGATATGGAAAGGCAATTTCTGAGTCTGAGGCAGAAGGAGGATGAGAATGTCGCAAAGTATGAGGCTAACTTTACAAGGTTAGCGAGGTATTCTGAAGATTACATACATAACCCAAGAAGTAAGACTGATCGTTTCTTTGATGGGTTAAAACCATTTCTCCGTCGAGCATTAGTCTCACAAACCTTCTCGTCATACGAAGATATTTTCTCATGTGCTATCAAGACAGAAAAGGAATTCTCAAAGTCTTATGACAACAAAGTAAAGAAAGAGAAGAAGAGAACGGTGGAACAAGAGACAGATAAAGGGAAAATGGGGATTTTCCATTATGTGATAATTGTGGGAAGAATCACCCTGGTACTTGCCTAAAAGGAATGGGAGTTTGTTATAAATGTGGGGGAAAAGGTCACCAGGCGTGTGATTGTAAGGGAAAGAAAGAGGCTATCAATGTTGAATGCTACAATTGTAGGGAAATGGGGCATTATGCAAATGAATGTCCTAAGCGTCAGAGAAACTTACTTCAGAAAAGGCCAAGGGATCAAGGACAATCTTATGTTGTTACTACAGTTGAAGCAGAATAACTAATGTATTGGTGCTTTTGGACTCATGGATTATATTCTGGTTATTAGAATAATGTGATATATATATAAGGATTGTACTGCAGTACTTGTTGATTTCAGTAAGGTTTTAATATGATGAACGTAATTATATTTTTAGTATGTGACAATAAGAGAAACTTTACTTTGTTTGGGGAATTTGATAAGTTGATTTTGGAATTAAGAGACCTTTTAGAGAAAGTCTGGACAGAGGTATTTTGGATAACTATAAAGGTTGGAGTGGATTAAGTTGATCTTTGGATAGTATTGTTTAAGGTTAAAAAATTTATGAAGATTATTTTTGGAATATTATGATACTATAGTTTTAGGAAAAGGACAACCTGCAGGGTGGGGCATAACCCGTCGCGTCGGACAAAGCTGCAGGAATCGAACCCACAATCATAGTGCGACAGGCCTTTATTTCCTACCACTAGCCTACAGGAAGTCCCTGGTTATTACAAAATAGTTTTACTAATCTAAATGGTATGTTTTAACATTTGGAACCTTATACAATTAGGATAAATAGAATATTTTTGAGTTCCGTTACCATTTGGAGTAAAAGTTGGGTTTGTGGTAAAAATTTATTAACGAATGAAAGTATACATAACAAGTATGTATATTCCCTTACGTTCTTAGTAAATCTCCTAAATAAATTCCTCAACATTATAGAAGGTAACTTAAAACAAAAATGTTTTCGGTTAACTTTTCCAACTGGGGATTCAATGACCGTTTAAACAATCACAAGTTTGTGATTTTCTTGTGGTTAAACTTTCTCCTAATCCTGTTTTCTATAACTCTCCATCAGACCTTGATGGTTTGTTTCTCCTCCATATCCATATTTTCATAGAATCCTAGAATGGGCTATATCGGGTGACCTTTGTACTTATCTTGCTTTCTTTTAATGTTATATATTTATTAACCTTATTTCTGATGTGGGTTTTCCTCAAAGGTATTTTCTCTTTTCAACCTTTTATTTTCAAAGAAAAATTTCAAATTGCGAGGACGCAATTTATTGAAGGAGGGGAGAATGTAACATCCTGAGCTTCCACAATACGCTTCTCATTCAATAATGCAATAGCTTGCATTGTACACAACTTCGAGTTCTAAAACACCGCGACTAATCAATGTAGCCGTTATGAATAGTAATAACCACTTTTTAAAATTATAGAAATTTTATATTTTAAAATGGACTTCATTTTTGGATTCGGAATATCGAAATTAGCCTATGTTGAATTTTTGGTATTTTTCTGAGAACTTCTAATTTTTTATGAATAGTGAAAAATACTTAAAACAACTTTTTAATCAAAATAATTTATTGTGATAAATTATACTATTTAGTGGTTTTAAGGTATAATTAGAATATATTTTTTCCATTTTATCCAATGGTGTTCATTAGAATTAATTTAACATTGAAATTGGACATAAACAATTGCCAATCTTTTGATATAAATTGTTTCTTAAAAACACGCTATTTGTCGTAACAGCGGGAATTAATTATAAAATTAATTAATGCAACTTATATGTTTGGAATTTTGTAAAATAGACATCATTTTTGAATTCGGAATATCAATTATAGCTTAGGGTGAAATTTTGGCCTTGTTCTGAAAAACTTCAATTTTGATGAATAGTGAAACCACTAAGAGGTAGTTAAATAACTGATTTTTCGTTTAAATGAAATATTACCGCTTCTGTGATTTGATTTTCAAAAATCCGACATACATGGTTGTCATTAAGAAGTAAAATGTGGTTCAATGAGATTAAAATAATTTTTTGTTGAATAGTAACTTTTAAGTTCTTAATCGCGATTAGAGGTAATTAGTGTAGTTTAAGGTACAAATAATGTTTTAATAATATGAGATGAGCATGAAACTTGTCCTACTCATATTGGATGAGTCATGGCCGACCAATACAACCCATGAGTCAACTTGGGGACCCCATGGAGCCACTTTAGTTGGAAAATGATATTAATATATATTTATTTAATGTTAAAATTAAATTGACACAAACATGAGTTATTTTACTAAAACAGTTTTTAAGTGGGGTTAAACAAGTCCAAATTTTGACTATAAATATTCATTAGAAAGATAAAAAGATTTCGTACATCATAGTATTTTTTTTATAATTTTTAGACATTAAATAAATTAAATTATTTATGACATCATTATGATGCGGCGATAACCTCATTATTTAACGATTTTAATAAAATGAAAAGATAATGTAAACTCTAAGGCTTAAACTTGTCCAAAGACTATTGGATGGGTATATTTATAACCCTTATCACCTTATCCACGAATTATATAAGTGTGAGACCTTTAGAATCCGAAAAGCATTGTGTAATAATGTAACATTTCAATCTTTCCAAAAGAGCCCCTCCTCTCCACTTATAAAAGGCCCCCACCTCTCCCACCTTATTCACACCTTCAAGCCATTTGGATCGGCCAAACTCTACCCAAATACTCTCCCAACTTCCCCCTCTTACTCCTAGAAGCCTCAATTTGGGCAGAACTCTTCTCAAGGAATCCTTTGGCTCAAATCAAAAAGAGTTACCCGATTTTGAGGTAATGTCTTCTCTAATGTTGTTTTATTTTATTTTTCTTCTCCAACCCCCCTAAACTCTTTTTATTCATTTATTTTGTAACGACACCAGTATCCTCAATATACTATGATGTTGTTATAAGAAGGATTCGAGCTACACTTACACACACCTACATCTAATGGTTAAAGAACATACGGTTTCTGTGGATGGCGAATTTCTGCCTCACGAAACGATGATTGTTCAACACTCATATAACACCTTCAAAGGTGGCCATTAAGATATAACTATATTTATATATGATATATAATGTGTTTATGTTTTAATTATGATTCTGTATTTCTCATTTATGGTATACTTTATGATTTCCATTATGGGTAAAACGCGATTATTTCATTTTAGGAAGTGCAGACTACCGCCCCCTCAAAGTGATTTGAATCGTTAATGCCATATGTGGGATGTATAAAGGATGAATTAAATGGTATTATACACTATATTATACTGTAATTATATTATAAATTTATATCATTATGATTCAGTTCCATTAAATACGAAATAGAAATGAAAGTAGCGTTCATGCGTACGTACGGCTTACCGTCTCCATGAATGGTTCATTTCATTTCATACCTCTAAATGTTACGTGACATTATGAATGAATGTATATACTGGATATATATCATATATATGATATCTACATCATGAATATAATTCTGGATATAATGGATATTTCACCACATGAACAACTTGAAATTATAGGTAGTTTATTTTTGACTCAAGTACCAAAGATCGACAAAACGACCGTTATTAACTTAAATAATTACATAATTTTCATATCATTGTAATAAGTGATATAAAAAGGATAATTAAATTGAAAATGGTTCTTAATAAGTTATATATTAACTCTAGTTTATTATTCAGGAGGTTAAAGAACGGTTGAGTCAAGTCAGACACGAGGTAAGGGAATTTCTTAACCCAACTTCCATTCTTTGGGTTAATCTCATACTTTCAAATTATGTCATGATATTATTATGTCTTATTTTGTATTCTTTATGTGTACCTATAGTGAATACACATAATATATCTATTTTATTTTAAAAATTATCTTTTTAAGGACTCCATCTCAATCTCCTTTCATTGAGGCATATTTGGTTTTATACACAACTTTCTTTTATACGGTGTATAAACCCCTTTGACTTTTACGTTTATTCAAAAGGAATCTTTTTTATACGAAGCGTTTTACTAAACAACAAAAAGGGAATGTTTTTCTTTCTGTACTTATGCGGCGACAATGACTTCTCCGCCGCCGTGACCATTATTTGAGTTTCGACTTCCTCTACAAGCCATCATTTTTTTAATGAAAAATAAATACAATGTTTTAACTTTCTTTTATTTTGGTATTGAAAATGGTTTTGAAAGCATTTTTATTATATCAATGTGTTGTATTGATATCTTGTGATTGAAATGTGGAAATGTTATGTTTCCTTTATGCATGTTTTATGTGATACGATTATGTTATGGTTTATCATATGTTTAAACCTATTCATATGAGGAATGCATTGGACTTAATAAGTGATGGGTGGAGCCCGCTACAGCTCCTCGATGCATCGGTAGGTCGCATGAGACAACTAGATGTGGAATTGGCCAAGGCCCTTTCCCAATTTGATTTATGGTTTTGGCCGAGGCCTTAATCATTTTAGACGTCTTGGCCGAGGCCTTGATGAAATGTTTCAGAATGTCTGGCATTATACATTCCCTCATTATGAAAGTGGTTATTGATATTTCATGTGATTATTCAACCAGTAGAATATCCATGTGAAGAAGTGAATGGCATTATCTCATTTTACTTTTGCCATATTATGTTGAAGTTCATGTTTAAAAGGATTTTGTTTTAGTTATACATTGCCTTAAATGTTTATGTTTATTGATGAAATATTCCGCTATATTGTTATCCTTACTGAGCATCTGAGCTCACCCCTTTCAATGTTTTAGTATTTTCCAGGATGTGAAGAAGTATTTTATGAACGACCTGTAGGGATAGTCAGAAGAGGATATGAGTGTGGACTATGAAGACTTTGTTATTAGTTTTTCACTTTATGATGTAATGTAAGACTTATGAATGTATCTAGTGTTTCCAAGGCTACTAAACTAATCGGTCTTTCGAGACTTGATCTTTTGTGATCATGACAATGTTATGAAGTAATGCACCGACTCTGGGTAGCTGGGGTCGGGGCGTTACAGTTGGTATCAGAGGCAGTTTAGTACTAACCTTGGAAGCTAGATTTAGATAAACTCTGATTAGAGCACATAGCCCAAAGATAGACTTTGAGGATTAGTATAGAAGAACTTCCTAGAATTTTGTTATTGTATAGATTTTGTGAGTTTTTCGAGCAATACATCCCTGTCTGGATACGAGCAAGTAGAGGCGGCTCTGGCACAGATGTACCTAGGGGTAAAACCTGAAAAAACCGCTTTGAGCTAGACTCGAACGGGAACTGGTGCACGACAACGGGCCTTACTACACTCTTGGTTATGACACTACTGGGGGATATGCTTTGGATAATTCTCATTTTCTTTATAAACCACTATGAAGGGTTATGAGTATATACTTCTCAAAGAAAACATTTTTATGGATTATATCCATAAATAATTCAATTTATGTTAAGTATCTTACAAGTATGGAATTATGTATTTTGATTTATAAACTAATATAGTTTATTCCATTGTTTAGAAATGACGCCTAGTGGAAGGAATGGAAACCGTATCAATGCACGCACTCCGTGTAGGGATTGACCTCCTGCTCAAGATAATTATTGTGGAGATGGAGATACAACTGGTGCTGATCAACTTATTACCATACTGGGACAACTCACTCAGGTTATGAATAATAACCTTACTCGTATGGAGCACCCTGATCCGCAACGTGGAGGATCAATGTTAGACCACTTCATGAGGAAACAACCGCCAACATTTAATGGGGGTACAAATCCATTATTAGCTAAGCAATGGATAAACTCCTTAGAGAAAATATTCCATGCCTTGGGGAGTAGCGAAAGGGAGAAAGTTGTCATGGCAGTTTACCGCCTCACTGGAGATGCCGATCAATGGTGGTCACTAATTCAAAACACAAAGGAAGATGATGAATTAACAAACATGGAATGGAAGGAGTTCAAAGAGCTGTTCTTAGAAAAATACTTTCCTCGAGACCATCGAGCGGATATGGAAAGGCAATTTCTGAGTCTGAGGAAGAAGGAGGATGAGAATGTCGCAAAGTATGAGGCTAACTTTACAAGGTTAGCGAGGTATGCTGAAGATTACATACGTAACCCAAGAAGTAAGACTGATCGTTTCTTTGATGGGTTAAATCCATTTCTCCGTCGAGCATTATTCTCACAAACCTTCTCGTCATACGAAGATATTGTCTCATGTGCTATCAAGACAGAAAAGGAATTCTCTAAGTCTTATGACAACAAAGTAAAGCAAGAGAAGAAGAGAACGGTGGAACAAGAGACAGAGAAAGGGAAAATGGGGATTTTCCATTATGTGATAATTGTGGGAAGAATCACCCTGGTACTTGCCTAAAAGGAATGGGAGTTTGTTATAAATGTGGGGAAAAAGGTCACCAGGCGCGTGATTGCAAGGGAAAGAAAGAGGCTATCAATGTTGAATGCTACAATTGTAGGGAAATGGGGCATTATGCAAATGAATGTCCTAAGCGTCAGAGAAACTTACTTCAGAAAAGGCCAAGGGATCAAGGACAATCTTATGCTGTTACTACAGTTGAAGCAGAATAACTAATGTATTGGTGATTTTGGACTCATGGATTATATTCTGGTTATTAGAATAATGTGATATATATAAGGATTGTACTGCAGTACTTTTTGATTTCAGTAAGGTTTTAATATGATGAAGGTAATTATATTTTTAGTATGTGACAATAAGAGAAACTTTACTTTGTTTGGGGAATCTGATAAGTTGATTTTGGAATTAAGAGACCTTTTAGAGAAAGTCTGGACAGAGGTATTTTGGATAACTATAAAGGTTGGAGTGGATTAAGTTGATCTTTGGATAGTATTGTTTAAGGTTAAAAAATTTATGAAGATTATTTTTGGAATATTATGATACTATAGTTTTAGGAAAAGGACAACCTGCAGGGTGGGGCATAACCCGTCGTGTCGGACAAAGCTGCAGGAATCGAACCCACAATCATAGTGCGACAGGCCTTTATTTCCTACCACTAGCCTACAGGAAGTCCCTGGTTATTACAAATTAGTTTTACTAATCTAAATGGTATGTGTTAACATTTGGAACCTTATACAATTAGGATAAATAGAATATTTTTGAGTTCCGTTACCATTTGGAGTAAAAGTTGGGTTTGTGGTAAAAATTTATTAACGAATGAAAGTATACATAACAAGTATGTATATTCCCTTACGTTCTTAGTAAATCTCCTAAATAAATTCCTCAACATTATAGAAGGTAACTTAAAACAAAAATGTTGTCGGTTAACTTTTCCAACTGGGGATTCAATGACCGTTTAACCAATCACAAGTTTGTGATTTTCTTGTGGTTAAACTTTCTCCTAATCCTGTTTTCTATAACTCTCCATCAGACCTTGATGGTTTGTTTCTCCTCCATATCCATATTTTCATAGAATCCTAGAATGGGCTATATCGGGTGACCTTTGTACTTATCTTTCTTTCTTTTAATGTTATATATTTATTAACCTTATTTCCGATGTGGGTTTTCCTCAAAGGTATTTTCTCTTTTCAACCTTTTATTTTCAAAGAAAAATTTCAAATTGTGAGGACGCAATTTATTGAAGGAGGGGAGAATGTAACATCCCGAGCTTCCACAATACGCTTCTCATTCAATAATGCAATAGCTTGCATTGTACACAACTTCGAGTTCTAAAACACCGTGACTAATCAAAGTAGCCGTTATGAATAGTAATAACCACTTTTTAAAATTATAGAAATTTTATATTTTAAAATGGACTTCATTTTTGGATTCGGAATATCGAAATTAGCCTATGTTGAATTTTTGGTATTTTTCTGAGAACTTATAATTTTTTATGAATAGTGAAAAATACTTAAAACAAATTTTTAATCAAAATAATTTATTGTGATAAATTATACTATTTAGTGGTTTTAAGTTATAATTAGAATATATTTTTACCATTTTATCCAATGGTGTTAATTAGAATTAATTTAACATTGAAATTGGACATAAACAATTGCCAATCTTTTGATATAAATTGTTTCTTAAAAACACGCTATTTGTCGTAACAGCGGGAATTAATTATAAAATTAATTAATGCAACTTATATGTTTTGAATTTTGTAAAATAGACATCATTTTTGAATTCAGAATATCAATTATATCTTAGGGTAAAATTTTGGCCTTGTTCTGAAAAACTTCAATTTTTGATGAATAGTGAAACCACTAAGAGGTAGTTAAATAACTGATTTTTTGTTTAAATGAAATATTACCACTTCTGTGATTTGATTTTCAAAAATCCGACATACATGGTTTTCATTAAGAAGTAAAATGTGTTTCAATGAGATTAAAATAATTTTTTGGTGAATAGTAACTTTTAAGTTCTTAATCGCGATTAGAGGTAATTAGTGTAGTTTAAGGTACAAATAATGTTTTAATAATATGAGATGAGCATGAAACTTGTCATACTCCTATTGGATGAGTCATGGCCGACCAAGACAACACATGGGTCAACTTGGGGACCCCATGGAGCCACTTTAGTTGGAAAATGACATTAATATATATTTATTTAATGTTAAAATTAAATTAACACAAACATGAGTTATTTTACTAAAACAGTTTTTAAGTGGGGTTAAACAAGTCCAAATTTTGACTATAAATATTCATTAGAAAGATAAAAAGATTTCGTAAATCATAGTATTTTTTTTATAATTTTTAGACATTAAATAAATTAAATTATTTTTGACATCATTATGATGCGGCGATGACCTCATTATTTAACGATTTTAATAAAATGAAAAGATAATGTAAACTCTAAGGCTTACACTTGTCCAAAGACTATTGGATGGGTATATTTATAACCCTTATCACCTTATCCACGAATTATATAAGTGTGAGACCTTTAGAATCCGAAAAGCATTGTGTAATAATGTAACATTTCAATCTTTCCAAAAGAGCCCCTCCTCTCCACTTATAAAAGGCCCCCAACTCTCCCACCTTATTCACACATTCAAGCCATTTGTCTCGGCCAAACTCTGCCCAAATAATCTCCCAACTTCCCCCTATTACTCATAGAAGCCTCACTTTGGGCAGAACTCTTCTCAAGGAAGCCTTTGGCTCAAATCAAAAAGAGTTACCCGATTTTGAGGTAATGTCTTCTCTAATGTTGTTTTATTTTATTTTTCTTCTCCAACCCCATAAACTCTTTTTATTAATTTATTTTGTAACAAAAACAGTATCCTAAATATACTAGGATGTTGTTATAAGAAGGATTCGAGCTACAATTACACACACCTACATCTAATGGTTAAAGAACATACGGTTTCTGTGGATGGCGAATTTCTGCCTCACGAAACGATGATTTTTCAACACTCATATAACACCTTAAAAGGTGGCCATTAAGATGTAACTATATTTATATATGATATATAATGTGTTTATGTTTTACTTATGCTTCTGTATTTCTCATTTATGGCATACTTTATGATTTCCATTATGGGTAAAACGTGATAATTTCATTTTAGGAAGTGCGGACTACCGCCCCCTCAAAGTGATTTGAATCGTTAATGCCATATGTGGGATGTATAAAGGATGAATTAAATGGTATTATACACTATATTATACTTTAATTATATTATAAATTTATATCATTATGATTCCGTTCCATTAAATACGAAATAGAAATGAAAGTAGCATTCATGCGTACGTACGGCTTACCGTCTCCATGAACGATGAATTTCATTTCATACCTCTAAATGTTACGTGACATTATGAATGAATGTATATACTAGATATATATCATATATATGATATCTACATCATGAATATAATTCTGGATATAATGGATATTTCACCACATGAACAACTTGAAATTATAGGAAGTTTATTTTTGACTCAAGTACCAAAGATCGACAAAACGACCGTTATTAACTTAAATAATTACATAATTTTCATATCATTGTAATAAGTGATATAAAAAGGATAATGAAATTGAAAATGGTTCTTAATAAGTTATATATTAACTCTAGTTTATTATTCAGGAGGTTAAAGAACGGTTGAGTCAAGTCAGACACGAGGTAAAGGAATTTCTTAACCCAATTTCCATTCTTTGGGTTAATCTCCTACTTTCAAATTATGTCATGATATTATTATGTCTTATTTTGTATTATTTATGTGTAACTATAGTGAATACACATAATATATCTATTTTATTTTAAAAATGATCTTTTTAAGGACTCCGTCTCAATCCCCTTTCATTTAGGCATATTTGGTTTTATACACAACTTTCTTTTATACGGTGTATAAACCCCTTTGACTTTTACGTTTATTCAAAAGGAATCTTTTTTATACGAAGCGTTTTACTAAAAGACAAAAAGGGAATGTTTTTCTTTCTTTACTTATGCGGCGACAATGACTTCTCCGCCGCCGTGACCATTATTTGAGTTTCGGCTTCCTCTACAAGCCATCATTTTTTTAATGAAAAATAAATACAATGTTTTAACTTTCTTTTATTTTGGTATTGAAAATGGTTTTGAAAGAATTTTTATTATATCAATGTGTTGTATTGATATCTTGTGATTGAAATGTGGAAATGTTATGTTTCCTTTATGCATGTTTTATGTGATACGATTATGTTATGGTTTATGATATGTTTAAACCTATTCATATGAGGAATGCATTGGACTTAATAAGTGATGGGTGGAGCCCGCTACAGGTCCTCGATGCATCGGTAGGTCTCATGAGACAACTAGATGTGGAATTGGCCAAGGCCCTTTCCCAATTTGATTTATGGTTTTGGCCGGGGCCTTAATCATTTTAGACGTCTTGGCCGAGGCCTTGACGAAATGTTTCAGAATGTCTGGCATTATACATTCCCTCATTATGAAAGTGGTTGTTGATATTGCATGTGATTATTCAACCAGTAGAATATCCATGTGAAGAAGTGAATGGCATTATCTCATTTTACTTTTGCCATATTATGTTGAAGTTCATGTTTAAAAGGATTTTGTTTTAGTTATACATTGCCTTAAATGTTTATGTTTATTGATGAAATATTCCGCTATATTGTTATCCTTACTGAGCATCTAAGCTCACCCCTTTCAATGTTTTAATATTTTCCAGGATGTGAAGAAGTATTTTATGAATGTACTGCAAGGATAGTCAGAAGAGGATATGAGTGTGGACTATGAAGACTTTGTTATTAGTTTTTCACTTTATGATGTAATATAAGACTTATGAATGTATCTAGTGTTTCCAAGGCTAATAAACTAATCGGTCTTTCGAGACTTGATCTTTTGTGATCATGCCAATGTTACGAAGTAATGCACCGACTCTGGGTTGCTGGGGTCGGGGCGTTACACCGAAGAAGTCGATGAGTAACCCACTGCCCAGCCCCGCTGGAGGGTAAAACTCAGAACTGCTCTGGCCATCTCTACTGGAGGGTACAACACTGGCCAAACGAACACGGGGTGGGTATCGCGCAACCACCCAACTCTAGAACAACTCTCCCAAAGGAGGTTCAGCGCCTGTTCCATCACGGGGTGCCACTATCACCGCTACTGACAGATCCATTGAGAACAAAACCAGGGGAAACCACTCAACCCTACTGGTCAACAAACCCACAGAGGGACCCTCTACCTCGAGAGAGGTCAAAGTACGCAAAGTAGGACACGACACGCACATGGGTCCCACACGACGTGTGGCCCCACATCAACCCCAACTGAGCGCGAAAACGTTCTCAGGTACAAACCACACGTACCTCCAAGAGGTCCTGTATACTCCCAGAGTATACCTCGTTCTAACCCAAAGGCTATCGTGTACACGGCACCCAACGTCAACGCGAAGGCGTGATGTAAAAACTCCACCTCAAAGGCCCATGCACGACCAACCACATATTGTGAATCGTTTATATCAATTTCCCAAGAGTGTGAAACCACACGCCAAGGGTCCGCTACAACAAGGTAGGGCGAACCACCACTGGAGCACCTTCCATGCTTCCACATTTACAAGATCGCGCAAGAGGCTCCGCACAACCAAACGGATAGTACCGTTGTAATCCTCGTGGAAAAACACATGAGTTAGACTACTTACTCGCCTCAAACGGATATCCGACAGAAAAGTCGCCAACACCGCCTCACGCCCAAACAGCGTCCCGTGATCCCGAGCCTCGGCCCCGGAAACAGTCGGGAACATCGCACCAATGCAATCCCCTCGGGAAAACACGTCAAAATCACTACTCACATGAGTGCAACAGATATCAGGAGAAAAAGGTGCATCCCGGCGCACCGCACACGAGCGATGCCACATGGGACCCACAACCCGGTCCCGAAACTCAACGAACGAATCGCATTGTTGCGATCCCCTCGAAAAAGTACACAAGATGGACTACTCACTCGTCAAAAACAGTGGCCCGGTGATAAAGCTGGAAATCACCGTCTACTCCCGAAACGGCCCTAGCAGGGCCCGCACCATCGTGCGGAATTACAGCAGGTGGATGGAACCATTGCAATCCCTTCTGAAAAACATCCAGAGTCAACTGCTCGCACGCCCCGAACAGACGTCCGATGCAAAATCCGCTAAACGCTGCTCGCAGCTCAAAAGACGGGCCGTGGGGACCGCGCCTCAAATCCAGTCTCAACACCCGAAACCGCCCTGGAAACCTTCATCTTTGCGCCAGGGTCCCAACGCAACTGACGACACTCAAATCGGACGTCGCATGCGTCCGCGCTGCTCAAAACAAGATTCCCAGAAAGACGTCAAACCCCTTGACGTACGTGTCGTGCCACCGAGGCCTATTGTTTCGGGAATTAAAAATTCCCAAAACCATCTCAAAACGTTCCCCACGATGAAAGGTCTGCACTGCCGCTGACGGCACGCAAAACGGACGCCCGTAGCCCGAAATACGGGCGTCCGAAAAATTTAAAAGGAAGAGGGGGACCCTCTTCGGCCGGACCGGCCCGGTCCGGCCGGTCCGCCCCGCTCGAGCCGGCCCGCTCCGGCCGGCCCACTGGGACTGCGGACCAACCGCCTCCTGCGAGTCACACCGCCCGCGCCACGCGGGCGGCTCTTCCACGCGGAGACCCGCGTCGCGTTGGTCTCTGTCCTGCCGCGGGGTCGCACAGCGCGACCCCACCCGTCTCCTCTCGCCGGCTCCCGCAGCCGGCGCCCACAGCCGGAGAGCCAAGCCGCCCCGCTCCGGCTCCCCTCGCACGCCCAGCCGCCTCAAGCCGCCGCCCAGAGATCCGCCGGACCACTGTGCCACCTCCTCCTGGTGATCGCCGGACCACCGCGCCGCCACCGCTGCACACCCGCCGGACCACCGTGCCGGCCAGAAAACCCCAAAAACCCTCGGATCTTCGCCGAGCCGCTGCAGAGGCTTCGGAGGTCGTATTTCATATCAGAAACAAGCGTTGGAAAGATCGGATAACGTACTACGCGATCATGGGCATCGATTGACGATCGGATAGCAGTTCGATGCTATAAACTGGGCTCAAATATTGCGGAAAAATTAAAACGAAAACGATAACCCCTACCTCGATGGGCGTAGCCCGACGCTTCGTCGTCAACCCGCCGGGGTGGTCGCGCCTCGCCGGAGCTACCTCACCGGAGCTGCCTCGCCGGAGCTTCCTCGCCGGAGCTTCCTCACCGGAGGTGAAGGGGAGGGGAGGGTTTGAGGAAGAGGAGGAAGAAGAAGAAGGGGGGGTGGGGGTGTTTAAGTACAAATCACTTAAACGCCCGCCCGACAGCCCTGAACCCAAACTCCCGACAAGGTCGGGATTTAGCCTCCCCTAGGCTAAGAACCACGCTCTAAGCGCAACGACGGTATCAGAATTTTAATCCGAGGCACCATTCAAAAGTTATAAAATTTAACGTCCAAAGCCGCTAAATTACGAAAACGCCCCTGGGGCCATTTTTCACAAACGGGCCGCGCCCGCGAAAATTACACCCCTCTTAGGGTAAACGGCACGCTCCGAACTCAACGGTGCCCTCAGTTTTCCAATCCGAGCCACCGTTTAAGAGATACTTGCGTTTCAACATTAAACGAATAAATTAGTTAATTAATTCATCCGTTTAACGTTCCAGAAGCGGGCAGGGGGTCCAAACGTCCCGCGCCGACCGGTTTTATGTCATTCCTAGGGTAAAGACTCCGTTCTGGACCCATCCGTACACTCAAATCTCTGATCCGGAACTCCTTTTATGAGTTATCCTATTTATTTAGTGTTTCCAGTGTGAACGCACTGAAAATTTAATTCTGGCCACTCCGGGGCTCGGAATCGCACGCCGTCCGAAGGCGCTACACTGGAATATCATCAAGAATATTCCAAAGTCTTTCACATCAAAAACCGGGTTCTTACAATAATACTCTCTAGTCTCTCTCATATAAATGTGAAAGAATTATACTAAAGACTTAGAGAGTAAATAGTGAAACTGACTCGTCACCTATACCAGGTTAATTACCACCCATCCTCACTAAGGACCATATACCAAATTTTCACAAAATATTATAATATAATAATAAAAATAATATAGATAAGAAGGTAGACCTCACCCACTTCTTCACTATACTAGTTTCCCTCCCACCCGATAGACATATATCTAGGTGATCCCATCCCTTTAATATCTATATAACCACATAAAAATATCACAACTATAATTCCTATACTATAAAAACAAGCCATATATCACACTAAATACCATATATCACTACCACACACCATATATTTACCAAAAAACTACAACCTTAAACCACATCATGATTGAGATGAATTATGATGTAAATGAACCTCATACCCTCATCCCCATGAACATCTCAACCACATAACCTAATCATGAGCACATTATCACATATCATAAAATCAGTTCATTAGAACCTATATTACTTCTAAAAGATAGAGATCATGAAAGTAATAGCATTCAACCATCATTATCACCTCTATCATGGATTTTTGGGGTACATTGGTAACCCAAAACCTCATAAGGGAATTAATAATAATATCAGACTTGAGTGGTGGTATACAAGAAACAAAACAAAATGAAATGGTTATAAATAGTTTACAAGTCTATCCTAAGGGTTATTTCTTAACCACATCACTTATACAACCACAAACACCAGTGCAAATTCACTATATCACCCAACAACCACTTAAATCCCTAACCAAAACACAAACCAACCCCCACTATGACTGCACAACAACAAAAAAACTTCCCATTTCATATTTTATTATCAATTAAACACTTATCAGTTACCCGACCAATTACATTCATTATTCCACAATTAATTTCCAACCAATATAATTTTATATAACCAGTATCACTTCAACATTTATATTTTTATCAACCACTCATTATCTATCCACAAATTCAATTATGATTTTAATACCATAATTTATATTATCACAATCCATTGCATATTTCATTTAATTTATTTTAGAAAAAATTTATATTCTCATGAATTTAACCTATATAACAACATCAACTGATTTATGACACTACTAAAAATGCCACCCAACCATCTCCTCCTCCTTCTAAACATCAATCCAAATACCACATTAAAACTTATATTACTAAAAAAACAATTTATATAATATAAAAACACCATAGTGGGTATGTAATACCATGAAACTACATAATTGAAATCAAATTATCTTTGAAACTACATAATTAAAAACACAATACCAACAAAATTGTCTTCTCAAAACATCCAACAATTTCAAAAAAAAAAATTTATTAAAATAACCAAGAAAATAAATAAATCATGCTTAATATACTGTTTACCCCATTTATTAATTCACATATTATTATCTTTATTAGGTTAATATCAAATCTTTTTCCAAATTCAACTAAATCATGGTAATTCCATAATTACATTGTAAATAAATAATACAATCTTAAAATCCCCTACCTCAGTTGAATTTTCAATAATTATTGCATGAAGATGAGAAGATCATGGTGATTAAACACAAACAAACTATCAAGAAATCCCTTTAAAACTATACATGGTAATCCTCTATCAAATCCTTGAACAAACATCATTTAATAGAAATCAAATTTTTTTACACTACTTCCTAAAAAAGGAATAAGGGATGATTATAAATAAGAGGGAGGGAAAATCACCTTGAATTGTAAAAGATTTGATTACACATATCCAAGGATTTAGATCACCTAGGGGATGAAAATATATAACTAAATATGATCTATAAATTTCCTATAGTTTGAAAAAATAAAAAGGAAATAAAATAAACTTGATAATCCAATTAAATTTACAATTTAAATTTATGGGAAGTAATTCATGGAATGATGGAATACATGATGATGAAATGAGGTCAAAAACCAAACCTCTAAAAAACTATGGCAAAATATATCTAAAATTTTAGGGGTCAATAACTATTTAAATTGATACAATCAAATATGATCAAGTTAAATAGAGACCAGTACACCATAATATTTAAATAACAAAAAATCACAGCATAACCCCCATGTATCACTATCATACCTGATAACCACATAAAAAACCATGGTGTAATGAAAAATTCCATGATACAACTACCTTAGATAGATAAACATAGAAAAATCATGGAAAATATTTTCAAGACACAATATAAGCTCTTATAATACAATCTCAAAGTTAATCTGTAATAAAATCTCCACAATGAAATAGATAAAAACAAAAATATCACATCTTAGGCCTCATGACATATATTTACTCCTCACACAGTAACCTCATGAAAAATAATGAAATGAATAAGATAAACTCACTCCTATATTATATATAATAAATATTGGTTCAACACTAATATTTACATCTTTATTTGTGATTCCATTTTAAATTTTCAAGAAAACTCAACTTTTCCTCTACTACTCACCTCTAAACTACCTCATAATACTTTAAACATCTCTAAACCATAAAGTATTAGACCATAAGAAATATAAGACTCTATATTTGATACCTCTCAAATTATTCTCATACTTAAGAATAAAAACCAAACCCATATAAAAACAAAATAATAAAATAACCCAAACACCTAAAAAGATATCTTTGAAAAATGAATATGTTCATTATAAAAAAATAATACAATGAAATATTAAATAACACCTCAATCATATCAATATAAAATCATTATCAACATTATAAAAAATCACTATTTAAAATAGATAGAGATTTTGAGCATGGATATATGAATTACCCTCCCACATACACTATTTTAAGGCACCATAGATCAATAAGTCATAAACCAAAAGAATTACACTCCCACCCATATTATTCTCTTGATGATCAAAAATATAAAAAAGTAAATCCATTAATGTTTTAACCTTCTCAATAACTAACTCAAACCAATCAATTAAATGGGAGTAATCATGAAGATATTTGTGAATATGTGAAATGTTAAAAAGATAATGAATTTGATGCATTTCTATGGGAAGTGATAACCAATATGAAACCTCACCAAAATTATCCAACAACTCAAAATGTATGATAAATAAAGGAAAATGCTTAATAAAATGACCAAAACTTCGCCACCCAAAATGATAAGTAACCTTTAGAAAAAACAAATTCTGAGATTAAACTCCAAATGCATCATCCTATAATCAATATAGGATTTATGATTATTTTGACTGACCTTTATCCACTAAGGAATCAAAAACACATTCTCTATCATGGGAGGCACCAAATATTATTTGAGATTCATTGAATTTATAATGATTATCTAGCACTATAGAGTTATATATGGTCACACATAAAAAACCCCGAATAGATCCATACATATGGAAGAGTGAAAGGTATTATTAGATGAGAACTCAACTAAAGGTAAATGATTAATCCCAGAACCTATAAAATCATGAAAAAAAGATTGTAAGATTTTCTCAAGCATTTGGATTTAATTATTTATCTGATTATATGACTATGAATGAAAAGTAGTTTTAAGGATTATCTGTGATCCAAAATTCATGCTATAATATCTTTCACATCCAATAGATAAAATTTTGATCATGATCAAAGGCGATCATCCTTAACACCCCATGAATCATTATTACTTCCTCCATATCCAAACTCACCAAAGAATCCACCACACATAACTCATTGATCACCAAAAAAAGAGTTGACATCATAAGTTGATCCACAATCATCCAGATGGGGTCAACCCTCCTTGTTCTCAATGATAACTAGTAATGAAATTTATCAAAACACCCTACCATTTATATTAAGCAATATCTTCCAAATACAATAAACTACCAGGAAGATGAATATTTTACTTCACCCAAATAAACAATATACATTGGGACATTACTTAGATACTAAATTATTTGTCCCTAAATACTAGAACTAAATCCTCAAATCACAATACTTCTTGGATATACTAGTTTTTAATTATAATAGTGATCCATTAAACTAAAAAAGAACTAACTTTTTCATTACCAATAGAATGGAATGTTTTCATTGAAATAATACTCAATGCTGATCATCCTCTGACTATCTCTTAAAAGAATCTCCATAAACCATAAAATATATCCAAACCTCAACCTAAATATATCACTAATGAGACTCCCCCTATTTCTTCAATAATGAATAATGCACTATCACCTGATACAGAAAAAAAATCACGACTAACTTGTTCTATATTGAGATTTAAGGAAACATGATCCTACGTCATCCACTATGTATATTCAGACTCATGAGAAACATTTATGTCTGATTCCTAACCAATGAATCAACTACAACATTTACTTTTATTAATGTATAAAATATTTTAAAGTAATATTTTTTCAAGAACTCTTTCCATGTACACTGATGTAGATTTAAATATTACTGAGTAAAAATATACCTTAGGATATTATGAATAGTAATGAACACAAAGTTATATTTGATGATGTGCTGAGACCATATATTTTGTGAAAATACCACCACTACAAGTCCAATATCCTATGAAACATAATTATTCTCATTTGTATGCAATTAAATAGACTAATATCAAATAAAATATATATTATTTATCATAAAATATCTCAATCCTAAAAAAGAAGCATCATAAGAAGACCTCTAAAATGACTGCCTCCTTTGGAAACCAAAGAATGAGACCACTGATAAACTTTTACTTTAGGTATTCAAATGTTGTTTTACACTGATCCATACATATTAAGGTTTGATAATTAATTTTTAAATATTTTAGAGGTGATAAAATCTAAGATAAATCTGATAAAAACCTTTGATAACAACCACTTTGACCAATGAAACTATAAAAATATCCAAATTTATTAAGTGACAACCATTAAAAACTACTTTAATATTAAAATTATTGAATATTATACCCTTTTGAGACATAAAATGGCCACATAAATTCACCTCATGCAGAAAAAATGTGAACTTGGACAATATTCCATAACGTTGATGGTTTCGAAGGACTTCTTAAACTGTCCTGAAATACTCAACATGAACCTACTTTAATCTAAAATACATTAGGATGTCATCAATGAATATAACTATAAACTTATACTAGAACTCTTGAAGCACTGAATTCATCAACCCTATGAAAATAGTAGTAGTATTACTGATACAAAATGTATAAGAATGAAATAAAATATCTATAATGATACTAGAAATAATTTTGTGGGATATCTTTCTCATCCACCCTTATATGATGCTATCTTGATAAAAAATAAAACTCAAGAACCAACTAAATCCCTTTAAATGGTCAAATAAAATATCAATCCTCACGAGGAAAGAATAGTTCTTCACCATTTCCTTATTTAACCTAGGGTAATATATGCACAACCTCATACTACTATATTCCTTATTCATAAAAAACACTAAATAAATCTTAGGAAACACATCAATCCGGATAAAACCTTCATGTAATAGATTATAAAAATTAAATTAAAACTCTTGAACCCTAGTTGGTTCTACCTAGTATGGAGACTTTATAAAAGGAAAAAACCCAAGTTACAACTCAATCCCAAGCTTCATATCACATTTGGGGGGTAGCATCAAAACCTCTTTATGAAACACATCATGGAACTAATCAATAACTCTTGTAAATACTATCGCCTAAACATACATAAAATCCAACATTATCCCCACTAGATAAGAAAAAGGAGGATCCAATTTCATGATATCCATATGATGATCCTTTTCAATAAAATACACCATAATATCACCTTCCACATCCAAAAGAAAACTCTCCTCTCAACCAAAACAATAATAGTATCCACTGAATACTAAGGGAAACATTAAAAAAAATTTATAGTTGTAATCACTATTATAAGAAATACCCTTATGACTAATACTTCTCTATTATATTATCACAAACCTGACACACCTAAAGAAAAATAGATAGAATGTGAATGGAGTAGTCAACACTAAGGGAACCATAAGTCTATCTATATTGAATCCTAAATATTAGACCAAGGAAATAGAAACAAAGGATTGTGAATCTATTGAATAAAATAAATCATAATCCATGGTAGAAGATAATTAGTTGGTACCTTAAACAATGTCTGGTTCAATATGACCTAGAAATTCCATAACATTAATCTGATTATGCACTCTTCATTTTCCTCACTATCCTTGATAATGAAAACCTCAATGACCAGGCCTAGTCCTATAACTTAGAGGATAAGGAATATCATAGTGATATCCTCTTATATTTTCACCTCCTATTTGATACCAAAAATTTTAAAGACTATGTTATTACTCATAAGGCCTTGATGAGAATTATAGTTAGGACATGATAAGAAACTTACTACCTTCCCCAAAATAACCAATGGGAATGTTAAGACATTAAAACTACCTATATAAATTAGATCCAATTAAAATTAAATCCACACTAGATCTCCTAATAGAGGCATGATATTTGATAGATCTAGAGAAATCAAAAGAATAATGCTGGGACAAACTCCCTACTAGACAAAACCTTGAATTTCTAGATATATTGAATCCTCTATATACAATATCACTCTTAGGTATGTTCTGATGACTTCCCTAAAGAGATTAACTAGTTCAATCTCGAATCTTCTCTATCACACACATTTTTCCAACTCCTCAAGATACATTGATAGTAGAAATGGGGTTAACTATTACTAAATATCTTGATGAAACAACACCTCAAAATGAAACTCCCTAGACTCCATAATAGGAATAATAATAGAATCATATCAAAAAAGACATATTAAACAAATTTCAACATCCATTATATTAATTCCCCCTATTTAAGAGAGAAAATATTGTTATATAACTTCCTTCAACATTTAAGAAAGAGACTTAACATAAAACTAACTATAAAAATAATACAATAATATCGTCAAATGATTTATATAAATCATAAAAAAGATCTAACACTAATTATAATATCCCTTTAGATGACTAAAAATCAATAAAATGAAATTATTTATCATTTCATGGATTATATTGAAAGTAATCTCAAGCTTCTATAACCACCTCTCTACCTCATGATCAGAGGAAATTCCATCACATTTCAATTGACATCAATGTTAAAACCTAGAAATCACCTTCCTATAAGAATCATACTCCACTTGGATGACTCACCTATAGTCAACCAAAGTTTCATGTTACTTATCTCTCTCCTGAACCATAAGAGAAAATATTCTTCCAACCATCTCTATAAAATCAACAAGATCTCATAATACTAGGATATGAATATCATTAAGATTTTTTTATTTTATTTTACTTTAATTTCACAAGATTATCCCTATTAAAATAGAAGAATAAACATCATGATGTATGTATCATGCCTTATTATTCACCCTACAAACAACATCCTTTCACTTTGGTATGTTTAGTAATATCAAGGCCCTTATAAAATATCATAGGGGCACCAAAACATATATGACATAGCTAGTCTTCCTTACATCCCAACTAAGTTTGATTGGAACAATTAACCTACCAACCTAATATAGTACCCACAAGAAAATAATTGAAATATCTATAAAAAATCTTGACCAAATATCTGACAAATATTTGTCATGAACTATCCATGTTTGAACCCATCATAGGATGGTAGAGAATCCATGTGTGACCCATGAAGCCTATCTCCCATTGTCCATAGGTTGGATATGAGAACCGAGGGTGTACATTACACAAAATTGAAGGAATTAACACCATAACTCTTAGGAATAAAAAATTAATGAACAAATAAACTTTATATAATATAAAATAAAACTATTACACTAATGTATGTAATTTCATACATAAAAATATGTCTCATAATAGAAACCTAAAATAATAAACAACCATGGAAACAAATACATGAACAAAAAAAACTCTATGTTAAGATCTAGTATTTTATGTACTAGGATAGAAATTTATTTTATAAATCAATTAAAAAAGATATAAAAGAGAGGGGTCATAATACAATTATATCCAATAGAATCCTCTCCAAAACACTCTCATGAAAATGTGGATGAATCATACTAAATCCTTAGTGAATAAATAGAGAAACTGACTCACCGTGTATAATAATTAAACTACCATAGATCCTCACTAAGGATAAATCACCAAATCTATAAAAAATATAGTAACATAATAATCAAATTAACATAGATAATATGGAACCTAACTCCTATTTCCCTATTGAACTGTTCCCCCTCACACCCTAAAGGCACATGCCTTGGAACTACCATCCCTTCCATATCCACATAAAGACATAAATATATAAAAAACACAATTAATATACCACATAAAAAACCTCATATCATATAAATTTACCATATATCATTTCCAAATACTAAATATCTATCATATAAACACAACCTCAAACCATGTAGTGACATAGATGCATCATGAATGACATCAACCTATTACCCTCCCCCCATGAATGAATCAACTGTATAAAAACATCATAATATCATTATAACATCTCGAAAACTTAGTCCATAAAAACCTATATCATTTTCACATACCAAATATCTATCATATAACCACAACCTCAAACCATGTAGTAACTTAGATGCATTATGAATGACATCAACCTTGTACCCTCCCCCCATGAATGAATAAACTGTATAAAAACAACATAATATCATTATAACATCTCATAACCATAGTCTATAAAAACCTATATTAACTATAGAATAAGGAGTAGTGAAAGGGGAGTATTCATCTATCCATATCACCTTCATCCTGAATATAATGGGGGGGGGGGGGGGGGGGGTTGAAACCATAACCCAAAACTCTATATTATTTTTTTTAAGAATATCCAACTCAGGTGGGTGTGTATAATAAATAACATAAACTATAATGTGTATTCATAACACATAATCCCATCCTAAGGGTCAAGCCCTAACCACATCAATGATACAACCACTACCACTAATACAATATTTCTACCTCACCTAAAAAATGCTACAACTTTTAACCACAACACATACCACCCCCACCATTATCAAACAAGAAACACACAACACCCACAAAACATCCCATTTCATGTTTCATTAATAATTCATTTTTTTAATTTCTATCCTCATTACATTCGTTATTCCAAAATTTATTTCCATCCATAGAAATTTTATATAATTACTTTCACTTAAATATTTATATTTCTATTTAACACTTATCTTATCTCCACCACATTATTTATTATTTCAAGCCCATAATTTATATAATTATATCCCATTAACATTATTTATTTTATTTATATCAGAAACATTCCATATTCTGAGACATCTAACTTTCATAGCCACATCAACCACTTTATGTTACCACTATAAATGCCACAGAACCATTTCCTCCTCCTTTACCACATCAACCATACCACCATATGAAAACAATCACTAATATAAAATCAATTATAGAAACATAGAAATAATATATTAGATAGATAATATCAAGAAACAGTATAAAATTAATCACACCATTTCCCAAAAAATATCATTATTTTTCCATATACACTTTATTGACTTAACACACAACTCAAGTAATAAAAACTAAGAAAGAATAAAAACTTATAGATTCTCATTGTTCTTTTCCATCACTAGATTTACATTTTTTATCCAATTTTATTCATGATTTGACATATTAATAATAAATATGACAACTGGGTCCCGGTGAAAGCATAGTCACCCTGCCTTAACATGGTCGTCGTGTCCTAGCCCACTAGGTAACACCATTTTACCCACAAACATGCGGTCCCCACCCTGGGGCCCACCCACGTGCCCGAATGGGTCATCTGACTAATGATAGTCCCTACATGCCAACACATGTCCTTTTCACTGTGATTTTTACTCACCCACACACACCCTAGGAACCTTCCCAGAAGGTCACCCATCCTGATCACTAATCCAGTCTAAGAATTATTAACCGTGGCATTCTAACCAGATAGGATCCCGAAAAGGAAGGTGCACCTTGTTGACATGAGTCATATCATTTAACCATTTTACCCTTTATCATTTTGGGGTGTTACAATCACCCCCTTTTGAGCATAACGTCCTCATTGTGGGCCCTACATATCAACCTAGATAGTGCACCAAACTTAAGGCTGGGTACCACCTCTGATATCAAATGTGACAACTGGGTCCCGGTGACGGCATAGACACCCCGCCTTAACATGGTCGCTGGGTCCTGGATCGCTAGGTAACACCATTTTCCCCACAAACACATGGTCCCCACCGTGGGGCCCACCCATGTGCCCGAATGGGTCATCTGACTAATGATAGTCCCTAGAGGCCAACACATGTCCTTTTCACTGTGCTTTGTCCTCACTCGCACACACCTTGGGAAACACCCCAGAAGGTCACCAATCCTGATCACTAATCCATGAAAAGCATGATTAAATGTGGAGTTCTAATCAGATAGGCTCCCAAAAAGGAAGGTTCACCTTTTTGACATGAGTCATATCATTTAACCATTTAATGCTTTATCATTTTGGGGTGTTATAATAAAATAATCACAAAAACACTCATAAAATAACCCAACAAGATCAATGAAAAGGCATGATAATAACATGAAAAATAAGTAAATCTTACTCGATAAACTACTCACATGGTTGATTCATATTCATATTATTATATTCATTAGGATTAAATCAACTCTTTAACCTTAAAAAACTAAAACATGGTAATTAAATAATTAAGTATTAAATAAATAAGAGAATATTAAAATCCCATACCTTTATTTAATCTTCAACAACTAAAGTTCTATGATGAGAAGAAGATAATGAGAAAAAACCATTAAACTCAAAAGAAATCCCCAAAATACCTATATACAAAAAACATCCATCAACTCCTCAATTGAACATCATCAAAAGACTAATAAAATCTATTGTGATATCCTTATCAAAAAGAAGGAATGGGGGAAGAATAATGAAAAGAGTTATGGAAAAGTAACTTGAATTCTAAAGGATTTTATCACATGAATCTAAGGACTTATATCCCCAAGGGGTTACCAAAGTGAACTAAAGATGTTACATAATGAACCTAGGGTTTAAATAAAGTATAAATAAATGAAATAGATATGATAATATAACTAAATTTATAATTAAAATCCATGGGAATCAAATCATAGAATCACATACTACATTAAAAGATAACAGGGTCGAGTCAATCGAGTATTTTGAAAACCACAATGAAATATTGCCAAATTTTTATGTTTAATAACTAATAAAATTATTTCAATAAAGGAAGAACATAGTACATTGTAGATAAAAATGAAAAAATGTTTAAACACCCAAAAATATTGGATTTGCGCCCATGCCTCTCTCTAGAAATTGATAAACCCCTAATATAAAAATACGACATAATGAAATGATCCATTTCACAACCAACATAAAAATAGAAACATGGAATGATAATAAACAAGACCTCTATTGAACAACATAATCCCTTATAATATAACCTCAAAATCACAGTATAACAAACTCTCCACACCTAAATAGAGTAACACCAAAATCTAATGGGTCAGACCTCATAGTGTATCCCAACTCCTCATGCCCCATCCTCATGAGTCATAACATAATGGACAATATCGATCAACTTCTATACTCTAGATAGAAAATCATGACACAATAGCATTGGTCTAAACATGATTTGTGCCTCTAGTTGAAATTTTCATACAAAAAAACATTTCTCCCTTATTAATTATAATGAAAAAAGATTTATAAATAAAATTACCTATTTAAATGAATAAATGTTTTATATAGTAATAAAGTTATAGACAATACATTCACTAATTTGGTTATTTTGGACATTTATAAGTTATATCCCACTAGTTTTAATAGATCATTAAGCAACATAACTATTGATAATATATCCATATTACACTGACCATTATGAGTAGTTTATATTAAGGGTTATGAAAAAATCCAATTGACATAGATGAAAGAATAGATGGCCTTGAATAGTAGGATCGTACAATATGAATCCCATTTATCAGATCTTATGAGGGAGATAAAATAATTGAGATTTTCCATTAACCGAGACAAAGCTGAGACTCAATAACTAAAGAATGACTGAATCAAGCTTATTGATATCATGACTCAAACCATGTTCCCCAAAAAACACCAAGAAAGTGTCAACATCATACACCTTACTATTAGAAAATACACTGGTGTAATAAGGGTTTATGTCTCTAGAGCATATAAGTATAAATTTGTAGATTTTTAATTTTAATAAAATAAAATTATATTTATCCTTTTTTGTTAATACTTTATAAATTATTAAATACCGAGTTTGATAAAAATTAGATTTTGATATGATAAAAAAAATTCTATTTTTGGGAAATATATAGTTTCAATCAAGACACTCTTTTGGATGGATTCAATAATTTTTTAAATAATTTTATTTTAATAAAACATTCTTATTAAATAATATTTATTTAAATATAAAATAAAATATAATTTAATTAAGTCCAATTTAATTTTTATAAGGGTCATAATGTTTTTTGTATCATAAAAACTAATATATTTCAGTAAATAGATATTTTTATTTAAAAGTGATAATTATAATATTTAGAAAATTAATTTGATAAAATAAATATTATTTTGAAATAAGAACATCAGCATTATCTAATGGTTATTTTCTCATAATTTTCTAAGAAAGTTGAATTTTTGGGTAAAAAAATACTATATAAATATAGTGTCTATATTATGACATCATAAAATCCAAAAAGTGATGTAAAAAATTATCTAAATGGGATTAAATACCAAATATAATTTTTCCCTTTTAGAATAATTTATTTATTAATTTATTTAATTAATTTTATAAACCCTTAATGAATCCTTAAAAATATATATTATATTTTATTGATTTAAAATCAATTCTTTATGAAGATGACTCACTTCCACACCACCAAGGATATTATTTTAATAATTTAGGTTCTTATACTTACAAAATATTTAAAAGAAATCCCCTTTGGAAGAAACTATTTGAAAACCCCATGGGAAGGATTTTAGTTTTGATTATTTTATCATATATAATCCAAAAACTATGTTTAAAAATAAATAAATAATTCCCTATTCTTTTTCTTTAATTACCCATCCATCCTCACACTCCTCTTCACTCAAAACCAGTTTATCATTAAGTTACTCTCCCTATCCATATTTAATCCCTTAAAAGGTTTTACCAAGATCTTATTAATATCCTCCAATGCTTTTAGAAGCAACCTATCAAGGTAAGGTATTCTCTCATCATTCTATTTATTCAAGTACTCTATTTTAATTATGTCCATTTTATTTCTAATTTAACATTTTGTAATGTATTTTTACACATACCTTAACTATCCTTATAATTAACAAGCAATGAGATACTACCTTTAAATCTCATTAAACCCTTACTTGAATCATTATTCACACTTTTTATGCATCCAAAATTATCCTGCGATTTTCAATGACAAAAAATTTCATGGTGAATAACCATCCCAATTTTCACTCAAGGGTACTCAACTAGATTTACGTATCCTTAATTGATTAAAGAATTAGAAATATGTAAACCAAACTCCTTAATTGTGGGGTTAAAAGTTATTACGGATGCTCTTAAGTTGTATGATCTATGGGGAACAAAAATTCATGTACATGATATGAATGTGATGGGTGGGACAAAAAATTATATATCCCTCAAATTCATTAGGTAAAATTTTTATCACATGAGATACCTTGTATGGTGAACAAGATGTTATCCTAATAACACTATGTTAGGATGTATCAGTGGTTTATCTTGACTTATATTTATGATGTTTCCACACTCCTTATGTTGCCTTGATGTTATTATCTTATACCATTCGATGATGTTCATGATTACGATTATCACCTTTATTTGTTTCCATGTAATTCCTATTAACTCACATATACTACTTTATCTTATTCTATCTTTAATTATTTCTTTACTAGGATTTATAGCACACCCCTTTCTTATATATATCCCCAGGTTATCCCGTTCAATATTATAAGATCAATGGAATATAATGGCATGTTTCAGAGTATTAAAATAATGTTATTACACCCATGTTCAATTTATTATACTATGTCCATAATTTCTTAAATTCACTAGGCCTCATGATCTTAAAGTATTTTATTAAGTGTATATTTATATAATAAATCATGAATTAATGTGTATAAAGGCATGGGTTATCGTAGTTGGAATTAGAATAAATCCTGATTACTTTTGGGGATTAGGATTATAAAACTCTAGAAAAAGCCTTTGGGATAAGAATAAACATAAGAAACATTACTAAATTATGGTAAAATATATAGTTAGTGGTTTCCAAGACATGAAATACCTAACTAGATACTAAAAGTGAATGTAGCTCTGGCATAATTATACCTAGGGGAAATAACCCTTAAAAGGGAATATTGGGATTCAACTTAGTCATAAACTGGTTCATGAAAAAGAGGTCTTACTATAAACATTGTTTGATACTCTTGAGGTATATTATTTGGTAAATTCAAAATCTCTTTACAAACCATTTTTAAGGGGAAAAAAATTCCCATAAAATGTTATGTTAGGAAATATACCATTGATAACTTATATTGAAACCTATAAATTCATAGGTTAAGGAATGTATGTAATTTATGAGTTATTTTTTAAATGATCATATTTTACCTTTCATGTGTTAAATAGTTTGAAAATTATCATCCCTTAGTCTATTTTGGATGAAGATAATGAATAAAACCAAACTCAAATTGTGAAAGTTAGGATTATCATCCATTAAAAAACATAAAATTTCCTATATGACTATGGTTGTATGAATTCTTTTATATCACACTTGTTTAGTAATACCATTCAAATACCACCTCAAAACATATAAGTGTATCTATTTGTGAAAAAGGAAAATGGGGAAATTATCACATCACGGGTATATAACTTATCCCCAATAAATATTTTTGGGCCGAACTTCCCAATGAACCTTATGATACTCCCTTTAGCAGAATTTGATTCAATTTTGGGTATGGATTGGATTTTCTTGAATATAACCAAAATAAATTGCAGAGATAAGGAAATCACCCTCTGTATCAAAAATATCATTCCAAATATATACAAGTGTAAGGAGGAGGATGAATCTATTTCATTATAATCATATCAATCATAGATTTTATTGCCTTATGAATAAGCATATCAAGATCAAATGATTATACGAAGGAAAATACTTTCCTTGAAGACATTCCCATATTAAGGTAATAAGATCAAGTGTTTCCTACATAATTTCCTAGAGTTAAAAATATCTAATAGGTTGAGTTCATGATCAAACTTATACCTAGAGATTTTCCATTATCAAAGACTCCATATAGAATGGCCATTGATGAACATGAGTATCATTTGAATGTTGTATCGAGGACCTTGTAAAAGAAAAAGTTAAATGAGAAGTATTATAAATGAATGTTTTGGTTATATCATGTAACATTACTATGGAATTTTATCACCAACAAAAGAATATATGTAGATCCTTAAAAAATAGAGTCAATTGAAGGATATACCAGACCTACATCTATGAAAGAAATACATAGTTTACTTGGATTAGATGCATTATATTATCAATTTGTAAGAAACTTCTCATGATTTTAAATCCCATTAACCAAGATAACTCGTAAGGGAGTCAAGTTTGCCTTTACTGATGAATGTGATGAGATATTTAAAGATTTAAATAAGAGGCTAATTACCACACATGTACTCACATTACCCATCCACGGGGAAGGATTTTTGATATGAAATGATGAATCCAAAAAAGGGATTAGGTTCTGTAATCATTAAATATGATAATGTGATATCATATTCCTACCACCAATTAAATATCTATGAGCAGAACTACCCAATGCATGATCTATAATCGGCTTCAGTGATCTTCACATTGAATATTTGGTGATATTTTATCTATAGGGAGATGTATGACATATATATGGATTATAAAAGCCTTAAATATACATTCACACAAAAGGATAAAAATATTATCCTAATAAGGTGGCTAGATATGATCAAGGATTATGATTGTTCAATTAATTATCATCATGGGAAGGCAAATAAAGTGGAAAATGTTCTATGTAGAAAGGATCCCACAAACCTATCCATGAAGTGGATTTAAAGGGATCCAATCTTATTGAACATGAAAAGTACAAAAATGGGAATAATAAAAGGATCTCAATATTAACTTTTTAAAATAATTTATCACCCATAAATTCTTGAGAGGATAAAAGATGACCATAAAGATAATGAGGTTATATAGAAAAATTTAGTGAATATTCTCCAGATTAACTTTGCTAAATATGGAGCTATAAGGTTAGGAACCCAAATATTTGTCCTTGAAAAATATATATGTAGAGGTAACTTCTTGATAATTTACATAGATCATAATTCTATATTTATCTAGTAAGTACTAAGATTCATAAATATCTGAAGTAAAACTTATGGTGGGATAACATGAAGAGGGTGATTACAAAATTTGTATATGGATGCTTGATGTTCCAATAAGTCAAGGATGAATAAAGGAGGTCTTAGGGTATGTTGAAAAAATTTAATATACTATTATGTAAATGGGAAAACATAAACATGGATTTCATCATAGGAATCCCCAAGTAATATAAAGGTAATAATGCTATTTGGGTAGTAGTCTATTACCTTATAAAGTCATCACATTTCATTACTATTAAATTAGATTTATTTCTCAAACAACTCTCTAAGATATACATAAGGGAAGTGGTAATAATTCATGAAGTACCACTCTCTATTATATCTAATATAGATTGAAGGATTACTTAGAGATTCTATAGAAACCTTTAATAAGTACTAGACATCTTAATTTTAGTACTTCTTATCACCCTCAGATGGATGACCAGTTTGAGAGAACCATACAAAATCTATAGGATATGCTGAGATATTGTTCAATTTATTTACAAGGATGTTGAGATCAGCACATTCCCCTAATAGAGTTCTCATATAAAAAAAATTCTACTAAAACATTCAAATGACACCTTAGGAGGATATCTATAGGAATAGGTGTCCGCCTCCAACATTCTAGGATGACGTTGGAGAGAAGAATCTTATAGGAACTCATCTTATCCAAGATATGGTAGATAAGGTTCAAACCATTCAAAATTATATGAAATCTATACAAAGTTGATAGAAAATATTTGAAGGCAATCATCGATGAGACTTAGAGTTTGAGGTTAGAGATAAGGTGCTCCTTTATATATCACCATGTAAGAAATTCACGAGTTTTAGGAAGAAGATAAATCATAGTCCAAGATACATCGTCCCCTTTTATATCCTTGATTGCATCAGATATGTGGCCTATTGACTAAAACTCCCACCTAACCTATCCAAAGTACATGATGTGCTCCATTTATTCCTCTTAAGGGATTATATATCAGATGAATCACATGTTTTAAATATAAATATGGTTCCATTAGAGAATTATCATTCACATGAGAAATAGTTGGTGAAGTTCTTAGATTACAGAGACAAAGTTTTATGAAACAAGACAAATCACTTGTTCAAAGTACTATAGTTGAATAAACGTTAATGGAAGAAACTTAGGAACTAGAGGAGGTGATGAAGAATAATTATCCTTATATTTTTTAGTGTATAAAATAAAATTTCAAGGGAAACATTTCTGAATGGGGGAATAATTTAATCACCCAAAGTTTTAAAAATTAAATTATCCTTTCAAATTAATAAATGCCTTATTATGTAATGAATTTATAGAGAACACATGCACAAATTAGGTTATTTTGGAATATTATAAGTTATATCCAATCTAATTTAAAATAATGTTAATCAATATAACTATTAATAATATATCCATTTTATAGTGACTGTTATGATTCATATATATTAAGGGTTATGATGAAATCAAATTGACATAGAAGAAAGAAGCGATAACCTTGAATAGTAGGATTGTACCCTATAAATCCTATTTATCAGAGATTCCGAGGGAGATAACATCACTGGGATTTACCATTGACCAAGAACAAGCTTAGATTCAATAACTAAATCATAATAGAATCCATTTATAAGAGAATTTCAAGATTATGAAGTTCACAACCTAAACCATGTTCACAAAACTACCCCAAGAAAGTGTCACCATTGCACACGTTAACCTTTGGGAATACACTGGGGTAATAAGGGGTTATATTTTCACACCCTATCAGTATGATTTTTTAATATTTTTTAATAAAAATAAGATTTTATTTATCTTTTTTATTATTAATTTATAAATTATTAAATAACAAGTTCGATAAAAATAATATTTTGATATGATAAAACACAAATTGTATTGTTGGGAAATATATAGTTTCAATCAAGAAACTATTTTTAATTAATTAAATATTTTTTATATATATTTTATTTTAACAAAATATTAAAATTAAATAATATTTATTTAAATATGAAATATAATATACTTTAATGATATCCAACATTTTTTAATGGTTAGAATGTTGTTAGTATTGTAAAAACTAATTTTTTTCAATAAAAAACTATTTTTATTTAAAATTGAAAATTATAATAATTAGAAAATTATTTTTATAAAATAAATATTATTTTTGAAATCATGACATTGAAATTATCCAATAGTAATTTTTTTATAATTTTGTGAGATAGTAAATTGTTTGGGTAAAAATTAAATATGGTATAAATATATTGTCTGTATTATGACGTCATAAAATCCAAAAAGTGACATAATAAATTTTATTAAGGGTAACCACAACTAAATATATATTTAACATTTAAAATAATTTATTTTTGAAGTTATTTGATTAATTTTTAAACCCTTAATGAATCCTCAAAAACCAATATTATTTTTTAAGGTTTTAAAATAAATTCTCAGAAAGAGTATTATTTTAATGAGTTTAGTTCTTATACTTGTAAATTATTTAAAACCACTCCTATTTAGAATAAAACATGTGAAAAAAACCATGGGGAGGTTTGTGGTTTTGGTTATTTTGTTATATAAAATCAAAAACCTAAGTTTATAATTTAATAAATAATTTCCCCCTCTTTTTCTATAAATACCCACCCATCCTCCCACTACTCTTCACTAAAAAACACTTGATCAAAAATTTACTCTCCCTGTACTACTTTAAATCCCTCACAAGGTATTCCCAATATCTTAAAAATCTCCACCCAAGTTTTTAGAATCCCCCTCTCAAGTTAAGGGATTCTCTCCATCAATTAATTCAAGTACTCTCTTTGAAGTATGCCCCTTGGATTTACAATTTACCATTTTGCAATCTGTTTTTACATATACCTTCACTATCCTTATGATTACCAGGAAATTATAAAACACCTTTCACTCTCATTAAACCTTTACTTGAATCATTACATACACCCGTTATACTGTTGATATTTTTCTATGATTTTCCATGTAAAACATTTGTGTAGTGAATACCCATCCCCATTTCCACTCAAGGGTATTTACATAGATGTACCTATCCTTGATTGATTTAGTAATTCCATGTATGTAACCTATAATTCTTAATCATGGGGTTGAAATTGATGAAATATGTTCTTATGTAGTATGATCTATGTGGCACAAAAATGCATGTACATGATTTGAATGTTATTTAGACCAAAATTATAAAACAATTTGATGAATTTGGTAATGTTTTTATCTCATGAGACACCATGTATAGTGCATGGAATATTATCCTAATCATGCTATGTTATTATTCCCAAGTAGTTAGACATGACTTATGTTTATGATGCCATGTTTTATGGTGTTTCCACATTCCTTATATTTCCTTGTTGATATAATATTATACCATGATTCTATGTTCATGATTATGATCATCACCATTATATGTAACCATGTTATACCTATTAACTCACATGTACTACTTTACCTTATTCCATGATTTGATTATTCCATTACTAGGCTTTATTTCTCTCCCATTTCTTATATACATTCCCAGGTTATCCTATGAAACATTAAAATATCAATGGAATATAATGGCATGTTTTGGGGTTTTTAATAATTTTGATGTATCCATGTTCAAGTTATTATGATGTGTACCTAATTTCCCAAAGACATTAAGCCTCATGATATTATAGGATTGTATTAAGTGTGTTTTTATGCAATAAATCATGAAATAAGGTGTATAAAATACATTGGTTGTCACATTACTCTCTCCTAAAATTCCTACCAACATATCTAATACCTTAACACCACAAAGTAGATGAACAAGAGAAATTAGATACATAATAGTTTTTTTAAATGGATTGTAGTGTGGGTGAGAGGGAGAATTTATAAGTGGATATGAAGGATATTCTGAGATGAAATAATGAATGTAATATCATTTAAGGATAAAAACTTACAATAATACTTTCCTTTGTGATTTTTAATAATATTTTATTTAAAATTTAAATTTTATTTACTTTGATACCAATATAAAGCCTCAATTAATAATTTTAAATAACTATTCTAAGGGAAGAATAAACATAATTTTAAAAAAGTTCTTTCCAATGAATATTTTTTTAGAAATTGGGAAAATGTCATAGTATTATAAAATTAATTTATTATTTTTAATTATATTATTTAGGTCATTTAACATATTTTTCATAATGAAACCCATTATATAAATAATCTGAACATTTTTTCATAAAAATATTGCTATAAAATATACCATTTACACAAAAATATATTTTATTATCTAATTAAAAAATGATATTTTTCATGAAAATACCAAAAAATCACTCTATACTAATTTCAATATGCTGATTAAAAATTTAAAAAACATTTTCTTTAAATAAATCTACAAACGAGAAAAATTAAATATTTAATTTAAATATGAAATATTAATGTTAAATAAATAATGATAAAATATATAACTAAAAATAATTACATTTTTCTAGTTATATTAATTAAAACATATTATTTATTACTTTAAATATTCATTTATGGTATTTTGATATTTATTTATTTTTATTTATTTACTTATATAGATGTTTAAATAGTTAACCATAATGGCCACTTTACTATTCCAATAGTTATGTTACTATTCTAATGACCATAGATTCTATGGCTATCTTACCCATTACAATAGTTATATTTCCTTTTACTACCCTATATATTCTCCTCAGATCATACACCTCTCATTTACATAGTTTTCTATCAAGGTTCTGATATTATTTTACAAAATTCCTAGATTTATTCCAATATTTTTATTTTTTTGTAGTGATTTTCCTGACTATTTTATTTCTAGGAGACCACAACCCATTTGATCTTCAAATTCTAGTGAAGTTATTTAGTTTTATTACAGTTTTTATACTTTTTTGAATTCTATATAATGCATTTCTTCTTCATTTGATGTTTTATGAGATGAGGTAATAACTTTTTTGTGTATTTGTTACATGGAGAATGTGATATATTTATAACATAAATTATACTCTACTTCATAAATAAAATACATATGTGTATGAAACCTATATAAATGAAGAAAAAAATATCATATTGAAAGAAAATATAGGTCATTACATCCTCCTTTTTTTACTTTCCTCTTCTTCTTCAGCCTTTATTTATAGAAGATCTCTAGGCTAAGTATGGTTTATTATTATTATTTTATATTATTCTTCCACTATGTATCTAATGCTTATTTTTATACATTTTAGGATTTATATATTATGGTTTTTTAAGACATGGAAAAAATCTTTATTTTGATGGGGATTTTATCATTAGATGTTAAAGGACCCTGATATGAGGCCTATACATTCCATTATAAGTTTCTTCATCATATCATGACTACCTAATGAGTATTATATATCTTATAAATTATCGAATCCCCTATTTTTATTTTTATTTATATAATGATTTTTTTTGGGTGAGTGATTATATTATTAGTAAACAAAATTAATATTATTATGGAAACTCATTGTGGTAAGTAGATTTTCTATCTATCTATTACTATGTTCAAGATTTATTGATTTTTTACTAAAATAAATCTATTAAATTGATTTTAAAATATTATAAGAATGTAATTAGAATTTTTAATGTGGGTTCTTATATAGAGGTCTCATATAAAATCATTTTTCAGCCATATTTTTATCATTAAAATGCATTAATAGTTATGTGTTTGGTAGGAGAAAGTGTTCTAAATTAAATATTATGTTGTTTTTATAAAATTATCAAGGATGTTTGTTAAATTAGAAATTTTTATGTATCAAAGGGGGATGTTTCTTAGTTAATTCAATTATATTTAATTTTGATGGATTGAGAATCTATTTATTTTAGTTATTTTTATTATTAAATGATTATTTTGTGTTTTTGGGATTTGATTGTACATGAAAAATGACCCATCTAGTTTAATAGAAGTCAAACATGATGATGTGAGCTGAGTGGTCTGGATTTTGGTTTGAATTTCCATGCTATCAGACAAAACAAAGTTCCTCCCTATAATGAATCAGGTCGTGGTGGGTTTATGGTACCCTCATAATGCTCCAAACTTGGGTTTATACCTATTATGGTGATTATTGTCAATTCCATATCATCCCGTTGCATGGATATTTATTACTACCTCACATATATATATTTAGAATACAAAACCTGATTGTGATTTTTTTAAAAGTTTTTTTAGGGTGATAACCAATTTTCATCCCTCATGAGGTGTGAAGGGGTTCTATTAATGATTTTGAAAAACTTTATGATTAATATTCTCAATTATTATGTGATTTAATTTTAAATAAAATTTATTTTAGTAATTTGGTTTACATGTGCATATATTTATATGGGGAATATATTAGGTAAAACCTTCCAAGTATATAGATTTCTTACCCCCGCATGCATACTTTAGAGAACATGTAGTTGTGACTTAATTTGAGTTGCAGGTTTTGTTACAAATTTTTATCACAACACTTGATCGATAATGGGTTGTTACATTAACTCAAAGTTGTAAGAGAGGTATGGGAAATTATTTTTCATTGATTTTATCAACTAATTAGGTCTTGTTATATATTTTATTTTCCATTATGTATTGATACATATGTAATACATTTTTCACAATTATTATTATTATTTAGATGTTGAATTTAATCATGTGTGATTTTTGTATCATTTAGGATGTTTCATTAATTAAATTTATATGTGATATCTTAACCAATTGATGTAAGGTATTTGATGAAAACCTTTATCTTATATAATTGATCTTTATTCACCACTTTTCAAAACCTTCAACGATTCCAATATTTTTGTTTTATTTATATTGTTCTCTTATTAATTATTCTATGATGATATGATATAAATTTCTATATTTCCTAGAGATTTGGATTTCCGAGTTTTTCTAAGGCATATAGAAATACCTAATTTTATTGTGGTATTTTACCATAAAAGGTTAGAGGATACTAATACATGTATAATATTCCTATTTAGAATATTTTCCATCATAGAATGAACACTTGATGAGTGTTCATTATCTTAAAAACAATTCACACTCATTGATTATATTTTGTAAATTATGTAATAAGACATGGGTGATTTACTAGGAATTTTGAGTGATTTTATGATCATTAAGAATAGTGAATATTGTTACGGAATCCCATTAAAGAATTTGACTCTTCATTATTTCTATTATTTTCTTTAAAACTCATCTATCCTTGTTGATTTAACTATATAAATTAGTTAAATAATGTTTATAAATTCTTAACAGTGGATACAAAATCTTAAATTAGGTTCTCATGGGGGGAGTGGGTTTGATTAATTAATTATGAGTATATTTGTAAATATTTAAATGCCTTATTTGTGATTTGTTTATCACAATGAGAGTGTTTTAAAGAGAATAAAACTGTTTAAATTTCATGAATTGGTGTTTTTTCACTTGAAATAGTTGGGGTATTATGATGACTATGCAATAAACCTTTCTTAAATTCAAAGATTTTATATTTTTAAGGGATTAATAATGTGTTCTAATTTTAATGGTTTGGAATATAATTTCTAGTTTGTGTTAATTTTTAAATGATTACTTTTGGGTTTTTTATGATTTTATTTGAAATAAGAAACAACCACTCCTTATTAACAGAAGTAACTCATGATGAATCAGGAGTATAAGTCATTATTTAGGTTTAGATTCAATGATAAGAAACTGAATTGAGTGTTATTGAGTGATTATTAAATACATAGTGGGTTTAAAGTGTCCTTATGAGGGTTGTGGCTTAAATTTTTTTACCCTTAGTGGGGTCGTTATGCCATTTTTTTAATATCCATATATTTTGTTATATAATTTCACCCTTATTTTTTTATTGTTTAACATGTGAGGATTTAAGGTGAATTACTTTGAAATTTTTTGGGCAACAACCAATTTTTTATATGTGGTGTGAGAAAGTTATGTTAACGATTTTAAAATTTTTTATGAATTTTATTAATTTAAATGTTAATTATTTTTTAAGAATATATTTTTTCTCTCTTACTTTACTTGTGAAAAATAATTGTGGGGAGTCCTTATTGAAAACCAACTTAGTATATGGATATTCTAACAGCATATATGTGTATCATCCTAGAAATTGTTATCTTATTTTTCTTTTTTATAAATATTTTATTAAATTTATTGATTTATAATAAAAACAAATTTGATTTATTAATTAAGTTGAATATTTAAAATTATAGAATATTTCTTTAAATTGACTAATAAATTATGTTTTTATGAAATTTATAGTTTTCATATCTTATGTTATAATAATTTTAAATAAATTATTATTTTAAAGAAATAAGATTTGATATTAAATCAATATTTTAAATTATTAATACTTCTTTTATAAATGTGGATTTATTTTTTTTAAAATAATATTTTATTATAAATGGATTTATTTGATTATTTTTATATAAAAAATCAAAACTTTATTTAAAGGATTATAAAATCATTATAAATACTTTTTTTTGAATTAAATTTTGTACTTATTAAATTTATGAAAAATGATGTAAATAATAATTACACATAATATAATTTAAATATATGAAATAAATGGAATTATGAACATATTAATAAATAAAATTTGATTATTCATAATTGTGAATATTTAAATCAATGAATTTTATTATAAAATATATATTACTTTTAAAGAAATAATATTAATAAAATTTCTTAAAAAATAAATAATTTATAATTCATATAAATTGATTTAAATTTAAAATTATGAATTATTATATAATTATAAAAATATATATATAAGTATTATTTTGAATTATAAAATTTATGTAATATGTTTTATTATAAAATATTGAAATTCTAAATATATTATGGTAATCCTATTATTAATAATATTTTAGAATTAAAAATATTATATATTTATTATCATAATTATTTTTAAAACAATATATTATTGTTATAAAATATATTAATTTATAAACCAAAATATTGAATAAAATAAATAAATGAAAATGAGATAAATATAAGGGAGAAGTCGAACAGGGGCTTCGTCCATTTGGAGAAAATCATTTCTGGGTTTCATCTTCAGGATGAGTCGAGGGTGAGCGTAGACCGAGGGTTTGAGTTCAATTAAAGTTGAGGACTTATACTTTTTCAGGCCGAGTATATAAGAGGAAGAGTTGAGTATGAGGTTTCACTTCGAGAGGTCGAGTAAGGATTCGAGATTAGATAAAGGGAAAATAAAGGCTTTCAAACACCGGAGGGAAATCAAATCTGAGTTCGAATACGAGTGGGGATAAATCGCTGAAGGGAGTTTGATCATGGATGGGGAAGATCAAGAGTGAATATTCTTCCTCTAACTTTTGTTTTAATTTAAACATGTTAATGGTATGTTTTTTAGGCATCCTAATCCATTTTTTTCTATGGATATTTTTTTTTACTTTTTTTTACTTGTTCATCATCAATCTAGTTTTTTCTTCCTCCCGAAATTTATGTGGATATTTAAAATATCGGTATTAAATAGGAAAATTATGTGTGCATAATTTGTCAGTGTTTTTGGTTGTAAGACCTTATTTCCATCTACATTTTATTCTTCCTATAGTATATTTAATGCATTAAACTGATATGTGTATATTTGTCAACAATTTTTGTGGGTGTTGTATCGATTCATTATATATTCACAAAGAATATTGAAAATAAATTTTAATCAAAATGAAATTAATATATATTTTTTGTATCACTTTTCAAAATAAAATCTCTTTGATTCTCATTTTCGGTAATTCTTGGATATATGCCCTTTTGTTTTATTTTTTCTGTCAACATCAAATACTGCTCAAATTACCATATCTAAAAACATACTTCATTCAAACTCTAACTAGCAAGAAGAAGAAAAATGACATTATATATAAATATTATATTTTTCATCAAGTTTTGAATACATCGAATCTTGGTATAGATTTTAATTTATAACGCAACTTCATTTATTTAATTAAGCACATAAAAAACACACAATACACAAAATAATTCTAAAAATAGATAATTGGTTAACTATAAGAAACATAATTTATATTCCTTAAAACTCTTGTTCTTTCTCATTTTCTCAGTATTCTCATACACCAATTGCTTTCTAAATTTGTTTTATGGTAAGTAAATTATTTTATTATTATATTTTCAAGTTTATGTATAATAAAGTTATTTTTTTGTTGAAACATTATTCTATGATTGAAATAGTTATTTTCAATTAATTATTTCTTGAGATTATATTTTTGTATGAGGATTAATTATATTTAAGTAATTATTTCCTCAAATTATATTTTTTAATGTGAATAATAATTATTTTTTTTATTATTTATTTCTTAAAATTACATTATCATAATAGATTTTTCATTTTTATGTTACTAATTTATATATAAGGAATAAAATATTATGTTTTCAAAAGTTATATTGTTTTTTGAAAGAAATATTCTTATTTTCGGTAGTCATTTTAATATTTCAAATTATTCAATTTAAAATAAATTCTTCTAATGAAAAAGGTTATAATTTATGGCTAAATATTATTTATAATGGAATTTGTATAGAAAATTATGAATATTTCATATTATCATTTTATATGAATGTTCTAATTTCATATGGACATGTCCATACATCATGAATTATACATAACATTCGATATATGGAATTAAACAACTGTATTTAATTTAATTATGTGGTGTGGTTAATTTTATTCATTGAAAATATTAGTTTCATTGATTTCTCCAAATTTTAAAATTTCTTTATGATAAGCTATTTTTGAAAAATAATCATGGATGTAAAATTATTTTATGCATCTAAAATAATTCAAGTATATTTTGAAAAGGTTTTAATGGGTTGTAATTGAGAAAGGTGGATCTTCAAAAAAGTTTTTTTTAAATTTTATTCAGAACATGAGTATCAAGCAAGAAAATGAGGAATGGTAGGGAACAAATAATCTCACATGACATTATATTATCAGTGATATTTCTCATGGCCACATAGATTTTATAGGATCTGCCAAATATCAGTTTAATCTATAAAGGTATTATTATTTTCAAACTATTTTATGGATAAATTATAAGTAATTCTTTAAAGAATAATTTTTGAAATGATTTCAAAATTATAATAATTTTTAATATGTTTTAAATGAATTTTATATATCAAATATATATACATATTTGATATAAAAGGTTTTAAATATTTTTTAAATAAGTATTTAATAAAGTGTTTTCATTGGTTTTAAAACACCTTATTCGAAAATTTTATGACCATCCCATGTTTTAAAATGTTTGTCCCATGTATCTTAGAAGTTTTAAAATGGACGTCTTTACTTAAGATATTAGTGCATGTGAAACAAATTAGTTATTTTATTTTTATTTTTGAACAACTATGATAAATTTTAAGGTATTTTCCTAATTCTCTAGAGCCTATACTGGAAATAGTCCTTAGTTTTATAAATGTACTATGTATTTTTTAGTTTTATAAATGTACTGTGTAATTTTTAGTTGTATAAATGTTATAGTGATGAATCCAGAAGCATGAGTTTGGGTCTTTAAATTTGGTATCAGAGGAATGGTTTAGAAAACTTTAGAGATTAGACAATTTCATTTGAGGAAAACACAAATTATTTGATAAAATTTTCTTTGAAACTTATATATAATTAAGTTCCATTAGAACTCTAGTCATTATAATTCTAAAGATAGAAATTCATAATTCTCTCATATCTGAAGAACGAATTTCACGGGAAAAATTCATTTGGGGGGGGGGGGGGTAACATCCATGAAATTATAAGCTTAATTTTTATAAATATTTTATTAAATTGATTATTTTATTATCAAAGAAAACTTATATTTATTAGTAAGTTTAAATATTTAAAATTATATGATATTAATTTAAATTATCTCATCAATTATTCTATTATGAAATTTCTAATTTTCATATCTTATGTTATAATATTTTTTAATAAATTACTATTTTCAAGAAATAATATTTGATATTAAATTAATATTTTAAATTATAAATATTTCTTTTATAAATGTGGATTTATTTTGTTTAAAATAATATATCATTATAAATATATTTATTTTATTATTTTTTAATAAAAAATAAATGTTTTATTTGAAAGGATTATAAAATTATTATAAATAATTATTTTGAATTAAATAATTTACTTATAACATTTAAGAAAAATGATGTGAAAAATAATTAAACATAATATAATTTAAATATATGAAATATATGAAATTATGATATTTTAATAAATAAAATATGAGCATTCGTAATCTTGAATATTTAAATCAATATATTTTATTATAAAATATATATTATTTTTAAAGAATGAATATTAATAAAATTTATCAAAAAAAAGAAAAACTTTATAATTTATATAAATTGATTTAAATTTAAAATTACAAATTATAAGATAATTATAAAAATAGATATAGGAGTATTATTTTGAATTATAAAATTTATGTAATATTTTTTTGAAAATATTGAAATCATAAATATATTATGATAATCCTATTATTATTAACAATTGAAATTTACAAATACTATATATATTACCATAATTAGTTTTAAAAAAATATATTATTTTTATGAAATATATGAATTTATGAAAACAATTCTAAATTGAAATAATAAAAAAAGAAAAAAGAAATGAAAACATGATAAAGATAAGGGAGAAGTCGAATAGGCGATTTGACCATTTGGGTAAAATCATTTTTGGGTTTTGTCCTTGGGAAGAGTCATAGGTGAGCTTAGACCGAGGGTTCGAGCTTAATCAAAGCTGCGGACTTTGACTCATTCAGGCTGAGTATAGAATGGGAGAGTCGAGTATTAGGTTTCACTTTGGATGGCCAATTAAGGATTTGAGCATGGATTGAGGAAAGATGAGGGGTTTCAAACACCAAAGAGTGATCAGATCTGAGTCTGAATACCAGTGGGGATAAATTGCCAAAGGGAGTTCGATCATGGATTGGTAAGATCAAGGATGTTTCATTTTCCTGCTCATTTTATTTTGATTTGAAGATGTTGATGGTATGTTTTTTTAAGCTCCTGAATTTTTTTTTTCTAGGGATGTTTTCAGATTTTTGTCTAATATTCACCATCAATTTCATTTCATCTTCCTCCAAACATTTCTACGGTAATTCAAAATGATGCTATTAAATAGTGAAATTATTTGTGCATTGTTTTATAATGTTTTTGGTCAACAAACCATTTGTTCCATATTGGTTTTCTTCTTCCTCTAGTATATTTGATACCTAAAACTGATCTATGTATATTTGTTAATAATTTTTATGGGTGATTCCTTGATTCATGAAAGCTTTAGGATGAAGCTTGAAAATAAATTTGAATAAAAAAAAACAAAATAAATAAATAAATAAATAAAAATATATATTTTATATCATTTTTGAATACTGAATATATTTGATTCTCATTTTTGATAATTCTTGGATATACATGCTTGGGTTTTCATCTTTCTTTCAACATCCAATACTACTCAAATTACCTTATATAAAAACTTTTTACATTAAAAATCAATCTATTAAGCATAATAAAAATAATATTATATATATATATTATAATTTTCATCTATTTTTGAATACAATAAATCTTGTCATAGATTTGAATTTATAATAGTGCTACATTTATTTTATTAAGCACAACAAGCGTACAAAGTACACAAAACACTGCTATAAATAAATAGCAGGATAACTCATAGAAACTCAATTTATATTCCTCAAAACTCTCATTCTTCCACATTTTATTAGTATTCTCATATACCAACTATTGTCTGAATTTTTTTAAGGTAAGATAATTATTTTGTTATTATATTTTCAAGTTTGTTTATAATAGAGTTAATTTTTATAGAAAAATTATTCTATGATTGAAATAATTATTTTCAATTAATTATTTCTTTAAATTATATTTCATTAAAAGGATTAATTATATTCAAATAATTATTTACTTAATTTATATTTTTGTAAGGTGAATAATAATAATTATTTTTACTGTTTATTTCTTCAAATTACATTATATTAAGAGATTTTTTATTTTTATGTCACTAATTTATATTCTAGGAAGAAAATATTATGTTTTCAAAAGTTATATTATTTTATAAATAAATATTTTATTTTTATTATATTCCTTTAAATATTTCAAATTATTCAATTTCTAATAAATTCTTCTAATGAAATTTTTTATAATTTATGGATAAGTACTATTTATAAGGGGATTTGAATATAAAATTAAGAATATTTTATATTATAATTTTATATTAATATTGAAATTTCATATAGACATGTCCATGCATCATGAATTATTAATAAAATTATATACATTGAATTAACAATTTTATTTAATTTAATTGGGAGTTGTGTTTAATTTCAGACTTTGAAATCATTAAATTCAAGGATTTCTAAAAATTTTAAAAGTGTTTTATGAAAATATAGTTTTGATAAAAAAACTAATGATATAAAATTATTTTTAACTTTGAAAATAATTTAAATATATTTTGAAAATGTATTTAAATGGTTATAATTGAGAAAGGAAGACATTCAAACCATTTTCATAGAATTTTTTTTGGAACTTGGGTATATGGTGGGAGAATGAGGAATGTGAGTGAACCTAAAACCTCATGGTACATTGTCTTACCGATGATATTGGTCGTGGACACATAGTTTTTATAAGATATTTCAAATATTAGTTTAATCCAAAAAGGTATTATTATTTTCAATTGATTTTTAAGGAGAAGTACGAAGTATTTTTCAAAGAATAATTTTTGAAATGATTTCAAAATTATAATAATTTTTAAAAGGCTTTTAAAGTATTTTATATACCAAATATATATATACATATTTGATATAAAATGTTTTAAAATAGTTTTTAAATAAATATTTATTAAATTGTTTTTCACTTGTTGTAAAACTCTTTACCAAGAAATTTATCTCTCATCCCATGTTTTAAATATTTTTTCATAGGTATATTAGAAGTTTTAAAATGGACATTTACACTTACGAATATATCGCACATGAAGTGAAGAAGTTAATTTTTTATTTTTAAAAAAAATTATTAAATTGTAAGGTATTTTTTAATTCTCCAAAACCTAGACCAGAAAAGTTCTTTAGTATTAAAAATATACAATGTCATTTTTATTTATCTTTTATAAAAAAATAAAACAAGTTTTAGTGTTGAATGCAGAAGTGCGAGTTCTAGTCTTTATAATATGTTTACTATGGTTCTTATGTAGCTGTGCATTTATTTTTTTATTAAATGTTATTTAATCGAAATTAATCAAAAAAAATTTGTTAGTTGGAAGTTAATGAAGTATTGTGTTCTAAGTGATTAGTGGAAATCATGAATATATGGATTTTTTCAACAAATTAGGCCGAACATTTATATTTATATTTAAATTTTTTTTATTTTAGAATTTATAAAAATTATTTTATTTATATTTATTATTTTATTTTATTGATATAAGTTATAGATATTTTTATATTGTTATGTATTCATTAATTTATAATGGTTTTGGTTTAGTATTGTTTTTTGTTCATTTTATCATAAATATAACATATGATGCCCAAAATACATTGAAGGATGTTTTGAGGGTATTAATTTATCCACTGATTATTTAATCCCTCACAACTTATTAAAACCTCTGATTATTTAGGGGAACACATAATAGATTAGGGTTAATATATTTTTGTTTTAAGTAATATGGGCATGTTAGTTACAAAAATAATCTTTATTTTCATTCTCGCAGCCTCTAAATTTTAGCTAAAAATAATATGAATTGGGTTATAAACTATTAAAGATAAATTCATGAATAATTTGAAATTAAATTATTATCCTATTTTTTCACTAAAAATTACCTTCATAATATATTTCATGATTTTAGATTATTTCTCAAAATATGTAACATTTTCATTTTTATATGAACTAAATTTTATGGTGAGTGGGGGATACAAATTGTTTTTCTCAATGTGAGGAAAAGGTTTGGAAAAAATAACTCAAATTATTTATTTTAAATTTAACTTTTATATCCTCCTCAATAATTAAATCTATATTTATTTTATAATTTCCCTAAAATACTACACTGACACATATTTTTTTTTATTGAGGCTCAGATTTCCTATAGTCTTCTACTTTGTTTTTTTGGGATGTTGGAGGAGTTTGAGAAGTTTTTGGAGAAGGATAGTGTATTTAGAGGAGGCATTCAGCTTAAATTTAAACTGGTGGAGGTGATTATTATTTTAAGGGAAGTGTTAAACTATAATGTGGATTTCTGGAAGTGATGAGGTAGAGGGTTTTCTAGGTTGCACCATGGATATGTGGATTTTGGCTGGAGGATCCATGTTGAATTGTGATAGTTAAGCCATGAGATTTTGGTGTACCTCTCAATAGACAGTGTAGTCATATTTATCTATGGCTTGATTAGTTCTACAATGTAACTCTTTTTTGTTGTGTGAAAGTTCGATTCATTATTATTCAGTGTATCTTGTGTCAATTATGACACACTGTGGTGATGGCTATTACATCATGGCTGTTATCTAGGGTTGACCAGGCTTGAGGGAGAAGGTCATGGTTTGCATCATTGTTCTTGGAGGTTTGATCCTTATTTTGTGATGACCTTTTTTCATTATGGTCTTCTTTAGTTTTATCGAATTTTAAATTTTTAACCCCTTAAAATTTGGGGAGATCACAACAAGATTCTCAGGCTTAAACATCATTACATCATGACTTGTTGCATTGCACCATTATTTTGTTCATTTGAGTTTTAATTAAAAAATGTAGATGCCTCTTGAATTCGAACAATCATGTTAAAATTATTTAAAAAACTATGTGTCTTTTGTTTTTTAGTGATCCTGGGAAAAAATTTCCTGGATTTATAACCTCATCTTCCTATAATTAATCCCATTATATCAAAGGTACCTTCTTTTCCCTTTGTCTTTTATTCTCTTCCTCTTTATGTCACTTGTATTTTTTTAGGTTTTCATTTAAGGGGTTTTAGACCTTAGTTTTAATAGTTTTATCCAATTTCATGATGAGAAATGACATGTTATTGGTTTTTGAATATTTTCCTTAAAACCTTAGCAGCATTTAGTAATCATTATTTTTATCATTATTACACAATAATTGTTTTTTCTTAGGTAGTGGATTTAGAATCCAACTTCTTTATTATGTATTAAATGTGAAATTTTCATGCCTTTATTTTCCTTGGGTAAATGGTTGAGATTAACCTAATCAAGATAATGAAACTGATTAAACCAAATTAAAATGGGTAAAGTGAAGTACAAATTCTTTATTTAATTTATATGATATTTTTTGTATTCTATTAATTAGGATGATCAATGCACAAGTTGTTGTCATGTCATTAATTTTGTGGTTGATGTGACTTATCTTGTTCATAATTTTTTAATAATACAAATATAATAATGAAAATGGAATATGGAAACTTTAAATCTTTTATGCCTAATGTTAAGCATGAGATGGTTAATTTCAGGATTAAGCATAATTGAACATGATTAATAGATATTGTTTTCTACTTTATTTTTTTTGTTTATTTATACAAGATTTATTGTGATTCTTTATTTAATTAGAGTATCCATTGTATGGTTGTTGTTTAGGTTGAGTTTGGGGTGATAATAAAGTATTTTTTTATGGTGTTAAGATGTGGTTGCTGTGGAATGTAGTGGATGATGTTATGAAGGTGGTGAAACTAATGTAATGATTAATGGCATGTGATAGTGTGGTTGTTGATGTGGTGGTGTGTATGTAGATGTGTGACTGTTTCATAGTGTCCTAGGAATATGGAATGTTTATGGGATCAACTAAACAATTGATGGGTAAGGTATTTAAAAATATATATGTTTATGAAATTAAATTAGTAACAATAGTATTATTAAATGAATGAAATAATTAATTTAAGTGGAATGAAATTTATGGGTTAATGTATTTCAATAAATAATATGTTATTTTTCATATAAGAGAATTAATATGACTTGGTTTTGTGAAGGTTGTGAAACACCATAGTGGCTATATGTTAATGTGGAAATTGAATATTAATGTGGTTAATGAATGAAATGAATCAAATTTATATATATTTAATTAATGTGGTTGGCTATTGAATAGTGTGGACTTGATTTTTTTATGATGAATGGAATTTTTGTGGCTATTGTGTGACTATGTGGTGATGATTTAGTTAGTTCATGTGGTGGTTAAAGGTGGTAGCACAATTGTTATTCTGTGGAGATAGTTGTGGTTACAATGTCTCTATTTTAGGTAGTAGATTTTTAGACTAAGCCTATTTATATTATATATATATATATTAATTATATATATATTTATTCATACACACCAATATTTTATTTATGTAACATGATCGAGACCTATAGTGGTTTTGGGATTTAGGTGATTTTCATAATATATTGGATAAAAGTGATAAATCTGGATGATTATTTCACCTCCTCACTTTCTCTTCTAGAGATAACATGGGTTGTAATGGATTGAGGTTAGGGAATGTGATGATGTGGGTGAATTGTAAATGTATACATGTGAGGAAGATGGAATGGGGGTTTAATGTCCTTTATTATTAAATTCACTACCATGAGGTGGTATGTGGATGTGGTAGTGTTGTGGATATGGTATAAAATATATGGTTTTGGTATAAATTTGTTTTTGTGATGAGTATATGTGGTTAGGTTTTTATGTGAACATGGAAGTGATAGTGGTTCCATGGAATATATTGTTAGTGCATGAGGGTGACTAGTTTAGTGGGGAAGTGGATGTGGGGTACCTTCTCATATATTTATTGATATTATATTACACTATTGTTATGTGGATTTGGGTGAGTGATCCTTGGTGAGGATATAGAATTAATCATCATGGTTAGGTAATGAGTTGGTTTCATCGTTTATTAACTCAGTTATTAATATACTTCTACCAATTTTTCATGAGAAGTTTTTAAAAGGATTATACTAAGTATAATTTTATACTCACCCTTATATATATATATATATATCATGTTTTTTATGGTTTGTAGGATTGAGTTGGTGATTATAATGAACATTATAAGATCATTGTGATCATTATAGTTAATGTGTGTTCATGGAGACACTGACTTGGGATTTTCATTCTGGGTATTTATTTTGGAGACCATGTTTTATGTATGAACACTAGTAGAAAAATTGGGCTATAGCCATGGGCATGGAATCTGTGGCTCTGAAGTTCATAGCTACTCTGTTTTGGATCTATCCACAAGCAAGGACCATGGAAATTGTTTGTGGATATATTTAGTACAAACTATTCACTACTCCTCTATTCACTACAGGAAAGGGGCCCTTGACTATTCAATACTCTATTTTGATGGTCAGTAGATCGTGGCAATATGACTATTTTCAAAAACCCTACACCCCATGAATCAAATCAGTTCTATTAATTACTCCTAATTTACCTATCCCATTATGCTGAAACTATTTTTATTAACTTATACATATAACAATAATAATATATAAATATCTTTCTATAAATTTAAATATAAAAAATTACATTAACGAGTTTTGATTCTCAGATTGTATAGAGTAAACTGGTGGCTAATTCCACTATTATAGGTCATATAATAAATTATTATTTGTAAAAATTCATATAAATATATAAATATATTAATTTATTATTTTAAAAATGCATATATATATATAGACATATATTTTTATAAGGAATTATATGAAAATAGATTATTTGTGTGGATTCAATCCCATGTTATGGTGATAATATTTCAGATACCTATTTCATTAATGTATGGTGAATATATGGAATTTTGATGTGTAAAAATATTTTTATATACATGTATAATTTTGTTATTAGACCATATATAAATAAACATTAAATTATCAATGATTTATACTTTTAACCAATACTTTATAGTCATAGGCATTAAGTATCTGTGGATAAATCCTTTGAACCAATACTCTATAAACAAATGAATTAAATGCTTATTGTAATATCCATTGAACCAAAACATTATATTCATGGGTAGAAAATAGTTACAACTATAGACACTAAATCGATTATCTATTTCCATGGACATTTATTCTCATTGTTATAGGCTCCATTCCCATATATATATATTTTTTCCCATGATCATTTCCATTAATTTTTCTATTACTACTACACCCTATAGTGATAGGAATAAGTGCTCATGGATTCTTATGGTTATAGCCTGCTAATTTCCTTGAGAAATTTTGGCCTGTGGATATAGCTAGGATATATTTGTAATGTTCTATTGATTTTTCGGCCATTATGGTTTGGATATGGTTTGAATTTTTTATGCATTGAGTGATTTTTTAGAGAACCAAAACTCAAAATTGGATTCTATGATTTTTAACACACTTAAATGGGGCTTTTGGAAGGGGTTTTAGGCTTGGGTGTTGTCCTAGGTGTTTAGGAGGGCGTCCAAGAAGGGTTATATGACTGAGATCTTGAAAATATATAGTAACATCCTTTTCATGGTGTGATAGGGTGTTAATTCTATGAATATAGTTTTTAGGTGTCTTTTTCCCTAGGATTTCATAGCGTGATCGAAGTTCACCCCGTGAAATATGTATGGTTCTTCAAAATAAAAATAAAAATGGGGTTAGACGTTCCTTTTTTTCTTAACCTAAGAGCATGTGTGGGAGGGTGAAATGATTGAATCCCCCTTTGTTCATTCCCCCTTAAGAGGGGATAATTTTGTGGTGATTTCATGATAATTTTAGGTCAGTCTCTCCCATACTCTCCTTTTGTGGTAGTCTCTACTCATTATCCTATGATTTTCTTAATTTTATATTAGGGTTTGAAACTGATTTCTTTAGAGCATGGTGGAATTATGTAATTATTATTGGGTGTTTTCTTGTATTTCATATAGTAAATATTCATATGGTATATGTATGAATTTTCAAACAATTTTAGTGATAGTACATATCTATATAAATTATCTTAGGGTTTTGCATTTAAATTGTTTATTTCTTATGAATTAGGTTTGAGTTCATTTCAGGAGTGGACATCACCCCATTTCTCAAAATTTTATTGAGAAGATGATTCCTAGTGAGTTCTTAGACATTTATGATATTTGGTAAATTTTTAATAATTAGTTATAGTTGTTTTTTGGATGTATATAGGTGTATGTGACCACATATTAGGCTTCATGGGTTGAACTAGGCTTAGTAGAGCTCCATGAGTGATTAAATCTATGTTTAAGGTAGGTCCCCTATAATACTAAACCATATTTTTGTTTATGCATGATAGTGGCTTCCTAAATATTACATGGGGTTCTCCCATATGGTTTAGGGACTAATTGTGCCTTGGTTAGATGATATAGGAAGGATCTAGGCCTCTTATGCTTGGAATAAGTTATCCTTATCACTTGGTTGAACTAGGATCACCCATTGAATATGTTTCCAAGGGGATAATACCTTGATTGATCTAATAAAAGACCTCTAGGATTCTTGGTATGTGATATGAGATACATGATATCCTATAAAAGTTCTTAGATCTAGTGGAAAGTCATGAGAGGATTGTGGATGAGTGACTATGTGTGAGACAAATTCATGTCTCACGAGTGATGAAGAAATAAATCATATGGTTGGGGTGGAGTTTTAATGTTCTCATGGAATAAGAGGATTCCTTTGGGTCTTAACATAGGATAATGAAGAGGGTTTTCTTCCAAGTAATGTGTTGAGAGATATCTATTAGTATATGTGAGACAAGACCTAGTTTAGGGTCATGGGAGTTGTTTGGGACATAGAATTAAATTTACAAGGGGGATTATATGGGAATTATACCCTACCGATTGTGGCCATGGTTGGGTAGAATGTGGTTTCTTGGGAAAGTCCCTGGGTAACAGGACTAGGAGTGATACGAGCTTATGTGAGGTTAGATCACACCATATGGTCTAGGTTGGTTTGAGCCTTCTAGAAGTGATATCACCGATGGGTGATAGATGCATAATGGTATTAATGATAAGAGACCGTGTTGGGTCTAGAGAATACAATGGCCTCCCTAAAGGGTTACTTGATATGTGTTTGGATGAGGGGACTAGGTCTTGATCAACTAGGGCCCTAGGATCAGTTGGAGAGATGTGTGATGTACTATGATCCCCGTGGGATGCTTCAAGTGTGCTCTGCATGTTCATATTGGATTTTTCTTTTAGAGTATTAATTCAATGCATTTTATGTAACCTCTCTTAAGTGTGTAGGTATGGGTTGATGTGCTTGATGTGAGATTTATTTAATTTTCAAGGATGGGTTGGTTCACTTTATGTGACCTTACTTGAGTGTGTGGGGATGGGTTGATGTGACCTCCCTTGAGTATGAGGTGAGGTGTTAGTGTGATTGATGTGACCTCCCTTGATTGTATGTATATGGGTTGGTGTATTTAATGTTACCTCCCCTAAGTGTGCAAGGATGGGTCATTGTGCTTGATATTGACATTTTCGTAGTAGGTATGGATCAAGGACTACTCAAGGGGTTGGTTACTATGCATAAATTTGAATTTCTATCAACTAGGATTGGGTTGAGGATCGCTTGGGGGGCTCTTTTGTGGTGTAACATGAGACATGACTGATGTAACATTCCTTTAGAAATAAGGGAGTGGGACAATATGTGACCATTTCATAACACTTTAGTTATTGGGACAAGGTTTAGATTATTCCCTACCCTAATTCTTTGGGTATAGGATGATCATAAATTATGGTAGTGTGAGGAAATGTAATGAGTTGAAGCCAATATGATTCCAAAATAGGTATGGTCGGATATCTCGGTGGCCTATTTATCACCCGATGACCTAAAAAGTGTGTGTATCTCTTCAGGTGTCATAGTGTCCTAGTTATCACATAATGACTCAATGAGTGTGTTTATTTATTATATTTCATTTGATTATTATTAAAAATGAATATGATAGTGAATATTAGGGGTGCTCTATGAGACCCTACTGAGTTATATGATGACACCCTACATGGGTATCTCAGTGTGCATGTAAACCTTATACTTGCTTTTTTAGGTCAAATAACATGAGGTACAATGGATTAACCCATGATATATCGATGAGAATCAGAGTTTGGGATGATATATAAGGATGGTAGAAGGGAAAGTGTGCATATATTGTATTATTGGTTTATATTCTATTTGGTATTGTCCAAGTGGGATATTTTTTATATGTTTTGTATGAAAATATTCCATATTTTTATAAAACTATTTTAATGATTTTTGTGTACTCTGAAGGATGTTTTTGTTATGTGAATGTTTTGTTATTTTTTCCATTTTTACACTCTAATTTGAGGTCATAGTCTCCCTATTGTATATATTAGGACCATTATACTAGTTATCAGCCTCATACATATGGGGAGGCACACTCGAGGCCACATGGTGACTTCAGTATGGGTATTACTGAGTGACCCATGTTTGGGGCATCAAATAGAGATACCATATCTTCATTTTATTTTATAACTAGATAAACCTATAGAAATGTGTCCTATAAAGGTGTCATAGTATGTGATGGATATTACATTGTTGCACAAAGATTACATTTTATGATAGGAAGTATAGGTTACCATGTCTTGGGATTTCTATTATTAGTATTTTATTTTATGGTTGAATGATTTCACCTTGGCTGGCTTAATTGTATTTTTATGGTTTATGATTTAGGTGTTTTTAGATCATGTCATGTTGGAAATATTTTACTTTCATTTGTCATGGAAGGAACATAATATTCACATGACATATGTGTGCTTTCCCATGGATATTTTCGGATGAGAGGATCAGTTATTTAAAGTGTCAGCATAAACATATATCATCTTTTCCATACAACTTATTGTTTTAATTCTACTATACTAGATAGTGATGTATTTACCATCTTTGTTAGGTCATGTGGATCTTATGACTAGATGTTCATCAGAGATGGTAATATAGTCCCTTAATCAAGGGATATATGTAGACCCTTGTGGGTTGGTACATACATTAGATTCCTTGGTAATGAATTGATTATGGCATGGTATTATTTAGAGGTAATTTGAGGATAAGAACATGATTCCCAAATACTGATAGACCCTTTTTGGTCATTGGGATGTTGTTTTAATTATTTAATGTGTCAATAATAACCTATATGGTATTTTCCATACAGCTTCTTAGTGGAATTCTATATAACTGAACTGGGCAGTTGAGGAAAGTCTTGTAAAATTTCTTAGGATTTTGAGATGTGAAGTGATTAAATAATTTCAAGTATCTTGGTAGGATGGGAGTGTTGGATCCGTTGGATTCTAGGCCCTATATTTCTCAAGATGCACTTTCATGTAGCTTAGTGGGAGCATGGGTGGATTCTTGTGGTTCTAAAATAATTCATATATCGTGGGTGATCTTATGGTCAGCCATGAAAAAAGTGTTTTTCCTTGGGTTTTTGGGAGCACTTGACATTTATATGGGAAATAACAGTAGGGTTGGTGCATGTTCCTGGGTTAGTCCGGATGTGACTCATGTGAGCATGATTTGGGTTGTATGATAATATTGTATGGAAGAGTGTATATTTTAGTTTTCATAGATACCAAGGTAGATTGTAGGTGATAACCAATGATAGGGTTCCTATAGGATCACTCTACCTATGTTTGAGGAGAGTGAGTGTTGGTGAAGCATTTTAGGAAAAGTCTCCTTATGTGAGGGTGGTATGCACTGGTTAAATTCAATTCCCTATTGAGTTTTAACCATTTAATGAGCCATGAAAGTGTCTATTAGAAGCTGTTCGGGTTGTGGATGAACTTGAGTGGTGATGTGATATAGTGCATTAGTGAGGCATGTATGGGAATGGTAGCCGAAGAATCAATGTTCTAGGAGAAGTCCCTTGATTATGAGAGATGATACCAATGGTAGATTGGGGTACCCTAGAAAAATCAGCCCGAGTGGAGGCCATGGAATGAATTTTCATGGAGGCATGGTGTTGGGACCCATTCAGGTCAGTGTTTTCAGAGTAATATAAGGAAATATATATAGAAGGGAGTGTAACATTATCTTTTAGAGGACATGATCTATGTTTCAAGTGGACTATTGAATGTGGGTAATGGGTGGTGGTTGGTATTTCATGTTGGTGATTAGGTATGAGTGGGAAGGAAATTTCCAGTCATAACATGTTACAATGGAAAAAGGGTGCGATGTGGAGATATACGTATGATTTTATGGGTGATAACAATGATACTCTTATTTTATGGAGCATCACGTCAGTCATGAGTTGAAACCCCTCACGTTAGATGAGTCATTAGTATGGTGGGACCAGTTAGTGAAGGTTTAAATGAGGTAACATTGTGTAATAATATCCAATTTGTTCTAGTTTCTCGATAAATAATATATTTTAAGATTTAATGTATTGTTGATCAGAGTTGGTGTGTTTTCATCATGCTCTAAGTGGTTTTGGTATAATTTTAAGGTGAGTTGGGTCAGAGGTGAGTTGATGGTCAAAGTAACAGTGTGATGGATAGAGAAGATAGTTGGTTATCAAAATTTATAATTACATTAGGAGTTAGTTTCAGACTTCATTTTGGTTTTTCATATTATTCTATGATGCTTCTAAGTGTTAAGGTACCCTGATTAGGTTTTGTGAGGATGCGTCGGTGGGTAAAATTGAGCATTTTTTATAATGTCATCTAAAAAAGAATGACTAGAGTTTTGTATCAGATTTGATGTGGGTAGGTGGAGTCCACATTAGGAGTGTTTTTTAGAACATGTTTGGTGAGTGAATCAACCACTGGAAGTTCATTTTCATTAGTTGATTCATATAAAGGGGAGCACCGTGATGTGAAATCAGCTGTCATAAGTAGAGTCTTATGGTGTGGAGCACCATGATCCTCAAGATGAATTAGGTGAAGAAATAGTGTTTTATTAGGTTATATTGGTCTAGTTATAATTATATTAGTGTTAGTGTTAGTAGTGAGTAGGTGGACTGACTTATGGAAAATGGTATGATTGGTGTTTGGAGCTGTGAAATGGAAACATATTTGATGTTCTGGAGTAGAACACAATGATTTATTGGTAAGTTGAAAATAAAATAATTTATGATATGTGGTTCATGGATTATCACATATTATTAGAGATAAAAATCATTATGTTGTGGAGTTTTTAATTCATTTTGTATTTCTGGGTCTTTTTGTTTTAGAGAAAGTTTGAATTTGTAATCTAGTGAGGGGTTCATTTAGAGAACTGAAACTTAGAATGTGATTTTGAGATTTTTTAATTCCTTAAATGGTGTTTATTTATGGGGTTTAAGGCTCAAGTGTTGTATTAGGTGTTCATGAGGGTATCAGAGAAGGTTTGGGTGGGAGGTCTCCTAAAAAACTATACTATCTTCCCTTTCACGATGTGAAAGGGTGTTCACATCATGAATGGGTTTCATCGGCTATACCTTGCCTTGAGGATTTCTCAAGGTGAACCATGTTCACGTCATGAAAGTTGTATAGGGTGTTTTTTTAAAATATAAATGCGGTTGGATCCCCCTTTTTTTCTTGGTCTTGGATTACATACTACAGGGAAAACAACCATCTCTCCCCTTTCTTCAATACCTCCATGAAAGGGGATGTTTTTGGTACAATTTCATAGATATATCTAGTGAGTTTCCAAACTCATATATTTCATTATGGTTTTCAATAATTTCCCTTTGATAAAATTGATTTTGGAATAGGTTTTACTACCTATTCCACCAAAGCATGGCAGGATTATATGAAATTTGTGGGGATTTTCTTAGCTTGTATAGAGTACATCTTGAGAAGGTATCTACATACTGTTTCATCAATTTTAGTGAATGTAAAATTCTATGTGAATTTTATATAGGTAACCTATGAAATTAGATTAAATTTTACATTGAAAAAGGTGTTTAAATTGGTTATTTATTATAGATTAGGTTTAAGTGAGTGTCAAGAGTGGACAACATCCTATTTCTCCACGTCATGGGAAGTGGATGACGCATGGAGATTTTTTAGGCATTTATACCATTTTGGATAATTTATAATAATTAATTATAATTTTTTATAATTAATTATGGTTATTTTTTTCATGATATAGGTACCCTATAACATGGATGAGGCTTGGTAGGCTTGGATGAGGCTTATTGACGCTCGGTGAGGGGTTAACTCCTTGTTTGAGGAAGGTAGATTCTATAAAACAAAACCATAAGTTTGTTTATGCATGATAATGTGTGGTTTAATAATTTATGGGATTTGGGAATGGATTTTAGGGACCAATTTGTTCCCTTGATAGATGATATAGGATGTATGTAGGACTTATATTCTTTTAGTAAGTGTTGTTTAGCACTTGGGTGAACTAGGATCTCCAAAAGACTAAGTCTCCATATAACAACCCTGCTTTTTATTACACACTTAAACATGATTTATTACATAAAATATTCACTTGATAAAATAAAAAATATTGAGAGGTATAGTGTATTTGGGGATTAGGAACATTAAATAACATCTTAGAATATAAAACACACAGCATCTTTATTGAAAACCTCCTTTACATGACCACTACATTCCCTCATACTTTGCATTGCATGGGATAACCTGAGGACATGCATAAGAAAAGGGTGAGATATAAGGCCCATTAAGGGAATAAACATGGAATAAAATTAGTAATAAAATACATTTTATATTATAGGCATATCAATGGAGCATAATAGAAACATGAACATAAAGTCATGATAAAGCATGATAATCATAACATGTAAATGTGGTAATAACACTTAACATGGAATTAGCATGAGCCAAGGATCGTTACACATAGAGCATGTGTAAACCCTCATTGAACATGAATCATGAGTAAAATGTTGATGAAATTGAATTATCATGAGTCAACACCCATTTCACATGATGTATCATGATACAATACTTTACCCAATGCATTGGAGTGCTATCAGGGCGCACCCTTCTTAAATATTTCATTTCATGCATAAGTGTTCCACATGGATCATGGAATCAATCAACATCACAAGTTATTCCATGATTAATTAATGTTCAATAAATACATGAAATTACCATTCAATATGTATATGTTTATAAATGTGGATACCCTTGATAGAGACATGTGTTTGGTATTCAGTACATAATGATCTTGGCTTGGAAAAACGCGGTGCAATTTCAGCAGCATAACAACATGACATAAGGATTCATGAAAATGGTTGATGAGAGAGAATAGGGTATCTCATCATATATACATGAAATGGATAGTTAGGGGGTCATATAGATACATGTCCCAACAAACTTAATGGAATTTAGATGCATAATACAAAATAATTATTTGGATATAAAAGAGGAGACAGAAATCCGTCAAGGAATTTTGGCATGGTAATAGGTGTACATGGGAGGAATTAATGAGACAGAAAGGGGTATAACATCATCCAAACATAAATAGGAAAGTATGTGGGAGGTGTGAAATTATACCCCCAACATTTTTAATTGAAAAAAGGCATAACAACTTAATGAAAATTGGACAAAAATGATAAAAGAAGAAATCCCTTACTTGGAAGTGTGATCCCAAAGGTTTGGTAGAGTCTTGAGAGAGGATTATTGGGAGGGAAGGTGTTGGTTTAAATACAAAGGCTTTGAGTGAAGAGGAAGTGGTATCATGGGTGGGTTTATATAGGAAAGAAGAGAGAATTCTTTATTATTTAGTTTTGGGACACCTCACATTAAACTAATCAAAACCACAAACCATCCCATAGTTTTTGCACATGGTTTTTTCCAAATGGGATTGGAAAAAAATATTTTATATTCCCAATATCATAACTTATTAAAATAATAGGGTTTCTTATGTGGAGGTGAGTCACACTCTCATGGAAAACAATTTAAGAAGACAAAATGTTTTATAAGCCTTGTAGGGTCCACTAATGCTTTGTAAAATAAACCAAAAAAACCAAAAATCACATTATTTTAATGGTAAAAAATATATTAGCCGAACATAATGTTTATAGTATTTTATTATATCACTATTGGGTAATTATGATTTCATAAAACACATTATATATTTAAACAGTATTTAATTTTTACCTAAAAATTCGACTGTCTCAGAAAATTATGAAAAATTCACTGTTGGATAATTTCGACATCATAATTCCAAAAATAATATAAATTTTATCTAAATAATTTTCTAAATATGTGAATTTTTACTTTTAAAATAAAAACTGACATTTATCCAAAATTCATGGATTTTGACAAAAACAGCTTTCAAACCTTAATAAAAAATACAATTGCGTTCATAAAATTATATGATAATTTATATTTAATAAAAATTAATTTAATAATAATAATAATATTTTATTAAAATATTATTTAATTCAAAAATCCATTAATTCATTAAAATATATTTCTTAGTTGAATATTAACTAAAAATACTATTTTTGCTTTAAAAAATATTTACAAAGTAACAATACTAAAATGAATGCACGTTCTTTATACAAACATAATGTACATAGTCATAGTTCTAAGGTATTGTTACATAAACCCTTATAACACCCGCATAATACATAAGGGTAAGGTGTGTGATGGTGACATACTCTTGGTGTGGCTCAGAGAACATCGCTCGGGTGGTAATCTCTATTAACTTTCAATTCTCCCGTAGTCGGTACCACTCAAGCTTAACATGTTCAAGCTTGGCTTGGGCTTGGTCAAGATCAAATCCCAATGATTCCACCTCCTTTATAATCTCTGAAAAATGGGCTTCGTATGGGGAAAGTCTACTAAATGAGGCTATCACTTCCTTTTTCTGAGTAAATTGGATTTGTTAAAGCCCTATATTTATACTAATCATGTGATCACTGTTCAAAAAATATATTAGCAATGGTCACAATTCGTATTTTAAAATCTAGAAACATAAAACCAATGAAGTTCACATTTCATATAACAATTATAAGAAATTTAATTAGATCAAGAGGAATTTTCATTAATGAAAGTTTGGGTCATTAAAATCTTCCCCCCTTAAGAAATTTCACCCTCGAAATTTCCTTTTACCACTCTAAAACAAAATTGGGTAACTTTGCTTCATCACTTCCTACGATTCCCACGTTTCTTCTTCAAACTTTTTGTTCTGACGCAACACCTTGACGAGGGGCATTGTCTTATTTCATATAAATATTTCTCTATGGTCTAAGATCTTCACTGGTTGTTCCTTGTAAGAAAGATCATCCTCTAGCTGTACTACCTCTGAAGTGAGTACATGTGAAGGGTCTGGTATGTACTTACTTAAGAGGTATACATGAAATACATCATATAATTTGGCCATGGTAGGTGTAAGTTATAGTCGATAGGCCAAAAACCCAACATGATCAAAAATCTCAAAGGGGACGTTGTACCTAGGACTTAAATTCCTTTTCTTTTCAAACCTCATGAACTTCTTGCATGGAGATATGCATAGAAATTCCATGTCTCCAACTTTAAACTCAAGGTCTCATTAATGGTTATCTGTATAACTCTTTTGTCGACTCTGGGATGCCTTGATATGCAGATGAATGGTTTTCACCTTCTCCACCATTTATTCGATAATTTCCGGTCCTATAAGCTTACTCTCACCGACTTCATCCCAACATGCGGGTGTTCTGCACCTCTTCCCATATAGGGCTTCATAAGGTGTCATTCAGATGCTCAAGTGGAAACTATTATTGTTGGAGAATTCAACCAGTGGAAGATGTTAGTCCCACACTCCTTTGAAGTCCATAGAACATGATCTTAACATATCCTCTAGTGTCTGAATAGTTCCCTCAGATTGGCCATCATTTTGAGGATGATAGGCCGTACTGAAGTTCAGTTCAATATCCATAACATTTTGAAGACTCTTCCAAAACTTAGAGGTGAATCTTGGATCTCGATCAGATACAATAGATAGTGGTACTCTATGCAGCCTTACCACTTCCCTGATATATATCCATTCCAGTTAGTCCAATGAGAAATACTCCCAAATTGCAATAAAGTGTGCAGAATTTGTAAGATGATCTAAAACAACCCAGATTGCATTGTTTCCTTTGGATGTCTTCGAATGTCCGGTGAAAAAGTATATGGTGATGTTATCCCATTTCCATGCTGGTATGGGCAATGGTTGCATCATCCCCTTATACTTCCGACTCTCTAACTTCACTTTGATAACACACCAGGCACTTTGATATATACTTAGCGATCCATTTCTTCATATTATTCCACCAATAATTCTCTCGGAGATCTCGATACATCTTTTTTGTTTCCTAGGTTAATAGAAAAATTTTAACTGTGTGCATCATTCAAAAGTTACTTCTTCAGCTCTACACTTGATAGAACACATAGTCTTTTCCGAAATCTCAAAATTCCTTCTTCATTAACATTGAACTCTAAGGATTTACCTTTTCTGATTGCTTCCACTTTCTTCTAAATTCCCACATCATCCTTTTAAGCATCCTTTAACCTTTCCAAAATAGATGGTTGAGTAATAATTTGTGAAAGGATTTATGATGTCCCCTTCTTTATGATTCTAATTTCCATCTCCATCAAGTCTAAGAAGATTAGATCCTTCTCAATTCTCATCAATGATAGAATTGTCAGGTCCTTTCTACTTAGAGAATCTGCCACCTTGTTCTCTTTCCTAGGGTGGTAATGGATTTATCAGTCATAGTATTTGATAATCTCTAACCATCTTCATTGGAGCATGTTCAACTCTTTCTATGTGAATATATACTTGAGGATTTTATGGTTCATATATATTTCAGACTTCTCTCCAAAGAGATAATGCTGCCAAATTTTTAAAGCGAAGATCACCGCAGCCAACTCCAAATCATGTGTTGGATAATTCTGCTCATGAACTTTCAATTGACTTGAAGCATAGGCAATTAATTTGTCATTTTTCATAAACACATAGCACATACCCTTCTTCTAAGCATCACTTAATACCACAAAAAGTTCTCCACTTATGGGTAAAGTGAGAATGGACACAGTGATAAGCCTCCTTTTAACTCTTTGAATATTTCTTCACATTCATCACTATGAGCAAACTTTACTCTCTTCTAAGTTATCTTGGTAAGAGGGTTGGACAATCATGATAAATTTATCACAAATTGTCGATAATATACAGCTAAACCCAATAAGCTACAGATATCCATTACTAATGTTGGCCTCGACCATCCCTCAATTGCATCAATTTTGGAGGGATCCATAGATATCCCATTGCTTGTGATGATATGGCCCAAGAATGAGACCTCATTCAACAAGAACTCACACTTTCTATACTTTTCATAGAGATTATCCTTCTGCAAGGTCTCTAGTAAAATTCTTAGATGCTCCTCATGATCCTCCTTGGTTTTAGAGTATATCAGAATATCAACTATAAAGACTACCAAAAATTTGTCAAGGTAATCCCTAAATATCGTCAAGGTAATCCCTAAATACTCTATTCATCAAGTCCATGAATATTTCTAGAGCATTAGTGAGTCTTAAAGGCATTACTATGAATTAATAGTGCATGTATCTTGTATGAAAAGCAGTCTTGGGGATATCTTTCTTCTTCACCCTTACTTGATAATATCCCGACCAAAAATCCACCATGGAGAAGTATTGTGCTCCACGTAGCTTATCAAAAAATTCATCAATTTTTGTGAGAGGATACTTGTTCTTTATCTTGATTTTTTAAAGCTCATGATAATTGATGCAAAGGATCATTGACCCATCTCCTTCTTGATGAAGATAACTGGTGCACCCCATGGTGAAGCACTTAAGTGTATAAACCCTTTATCCATATTCTCCGATAGTTGTTTCTTCATATCCTCAAGCTCCATAATATCCATTATATATGAAGTCTTTGATATTGGAAACACCCCAGGTATAAGATCAATTGAGAATTCAACATCTATTCTAGGAGGAAGACCAGACAATTCCTCGGGAAACACTTCAACAAATTCCCTCACAATAGGCATGTATCCAAGGATGGTTTCCTCCTTAGACTCAATCATCTGATCCAGATACATGTGGTCATAGGGAAGTAATATCCACGCTTGAGATGATAGAGCTAAAGAAGATTCATCTTCCTCCTTTCACTTGTATAGAATCAAGGGCCGATTCTCCACATGGAGAGTGATTTTCCTATCATGGTAATTTATGTTGGCTCTATATAAGGAAAGACAATCCATGCCAAGAATTGAATAAAATTACACCATAGGAAGTATGATGAGGTTCTCTAGGAAATTAAATCCAAAGATTATGATAGGGAGAGTTATATTCATGGGATGCAATGATTTCCCCATTTTCCGTACTCACCGACATCTTTACTTTCATGATTTTTGGTGGTGATGGTATTGGTCAAATAAACTTTCGGGATATAATATAATGTGTAGAACCAAAATAAAAAATTAAATTATCTATTCTTGAATGAATAACTAGTTTACCTATCACCACTTTGTTGTCTGGGTTCACTTCGGCAGTAGTGATGGAAAAAGCTCCCCCATTGAACATGACGTATCATGATACTCTACTTTACCCAATGCATTGGAGCGCTATCAGGGCACACCCTTCTTAAACATTTCATTTCATGCATAAGTGTGCCACATAGATCATGGAATAAATAAAAATCATAAGTTATTCCATGAATAAGTAATGTGGAATAAATACATGAAGGTACTATTAAATATGTATATGTTTATAAAGGTGGATACCCTTGATAGAGATATGGGTATGGTATTGACTACACAATGATCATGGCTTGGAAAAATGAGGTGCAATTTCGGTAGCATAACAGCGTGACATAAGGATTCATGAAAATGGTTGATGAGATATAAAAGGGTGTATCATTATATATACTTGAAACAGAATGTTAGGGGGTCATATAGATATATGTACCAATAAAGCTAATGTAATTTAGATGCATAATACAGAAGAATTTCTTGGATGTAAAAGAGGAGAGAGAAATCTCTCATGGAATTTCAGCAAGGTAACCGGTGTACATGGGAGGAATTAATGAGAGGGAAAGGGGTATCCAATCATCCAAACATAAATAGGACATTATGGGGGAGGTTAAAAATCATACCCCAGTATTTTTAATTTAAAAAAAGGACCTAACAACTTAAAAAAAATTGGACAAAAATGATAAAGGAAGAAATCCCTTACTTGGAAGTGTGATCCAAAAGGCTTGGGAGAGGCTTGGGAGAGGCTTTAGAGAGGTTTATTGGGATATTGGGAAAACTTGGGAGGATTTTAAAGAGAGTATGTAAGGTGTTATTTTAACTCCAAAGGCTTTGAGTGAAGAGGAAGTGGGATCTTGGGTGAGTTTATATAGGAAAGAAGAGAGAATTCTTTATTATTTAGGTTTGGGACACCTCATATTAAACTAATTAAAACCAAAAAATATCCCATGGGTTTTGCACATGGTTTTTTACAAAGGAGAGTGTAAAATAATATTTTATAAGTACAATATCATAAATTCTTAAAATAATAAGTTTTCTTATCTGAAGGTGAGTCACACTCTCAAAGAAAACAATTTAAAAAGAAAAAATGTTTTATAAGCATTGAAGGGTCCACTGAAGCTTTGTAAAATAAATAAAACAAACCCAAAATCACATTATTTTAATGTTAAAACATATATATTACTAAAATAATGTTTATAGTATTTTATTACATCACTATTGGGTCATTATGATGTCATAAAACACATTATATATTTAAACGATATTTAATTTTTACCCAAAAATTCAACTGTATCAGAAAATTATTAAAAATTCACCATTGGATAATTTCGATATCCAAATTTCAAAAATAGTATTCATTTTATCTAAATAATTTTCAAAATATGTAAATTTTTACGTTTAAAATAAAAACTAACATTTATCCAAAATTCATGGGCTTTTACAAAAACAACTTTCAAACCTTAATAAAAATTACAATTACATTCATAAAATGATACAATAATTTATATTTAATAAAAAAAATAAAAAAATAATATTTTATTAAAATATTATTTAATTTAAAAATCCATTAATTCATCAAAATAGATTTCTTAGTTTAATATTAACTAAAAATACTATTTGTGCTTTAAAAACTATTTACAAAGTAACAATATTAAAATGAATGCACATTATTTATAAAAAAATAATGTACATAGTCATAGTTCTAGGTTCTTGTTACATAAACCCTTATAAAACCTGCATAAGACTAAATGGTAAGGTGTGTGATAGTGACAGACTCTTGGGGTGACTCAGATAACATCGCTTGGGTGGTAATCTCTATTAACTTCCACTTCTCCCGTAGTTAGTTCCACTAAAGCTTAACGTGTTCAAGCTCAGCTTGGGCTTGGTAAAGAGATAAGCCCAATGACACCACCTCCTTTCCGAGCTCTGACAAATGGGATTCGTATGGGGAAAGTCTATTGGATGAGGCCAATTGTCACACCCCGACCGCAGATATCTTTATTTTACTTCTTTCTTGGTCCCGATTTAAATTTTTTGGAGATTAATTGCATTGGCGGTTCCGCGCCGGTGCGCGGTCACCGCATTGTCAGCGGTGACCGTGCGCTCAGCCCGGGTGACAGTGTGTTCACCCGGTGTTTTAAATTTTATAATTTTTACGTTGGTATTTTATTATTAATAACTTTTCTTTTGTGTTATTATTATTGTATATATGTTTATATATGTTTATATATATGTATAATAATGTATGTATATATATATAGAATTATATATGTATAAATATATATATATATATATATGTGAGACATCTTTAAATGATTTTCTAATTATTATTTTAAATATGTGATCAAAACAATTATTATATGAATTAACTAATTTATTATTTATTATTATTATAAGTTTTATTATTATTATATAAGTTTTATTATTATTAATGTTATAAGTTTTATTATTATTATTATTATAATAATTATTATTATTATTTCTATCATATATAAATATATTTATAAGGCCTAATAAAACCCTACCCCTACCCTAGCGCCGCAACCCCTCCTTCTCTCTCTTCCCTCCTCCTCCGTTTTTCTCCTCCTCTGGTTTCGGCCGGCCCGCACCCAGCCGCACCTTCCCTGCGTCGCCGGCTCCCCTCCAGCCCGCTGGTTTCCCCCGGCGGCCCTCTCCTTCAGCGCCGCACCTCCGCCCTCTCGTCCCGGCGTCTTCCCTCGCGCAGCACCCCGGACCCCGATCCCCCTGTCCCGCTCCCCGTTCCGCACACCCCGTCGCCGCACCCCACACCCAGCAGCCGCCACACCCTTCCCTGACCTCCCTCCTTCAGCCCGCGCCCGACCGACCCCCCTGCTCGCCGTCACCGGCCCGCACCGACCCCGTCCCGGCCTCGCCGCGCCAACCCCCTCCCGTGCCAGCGTTCTCCCGCTCACCCCCACGCACCGCCGTGCGTCCCGGCTCCCGCCTCCGCCTGGCTGGCGCCTGCTCACCCCAGCCCCCACCCGCCGCCTCATCCCGGCCGTCCCGACTCCTCCGTTGTCCCGCACACCCGACCTCCCTTCCCGTCGTCCCGCCTCCGCCGGCCTTCCCTCTCTCCGGCGGCGACACCCCCCACCTCCGGCCTCGCCATTACTCCGCAAAAACCCCTGCTGTAAGTTGTTTTCATTTTTTTTTTATTATTTCTTATTGTTGGTCAATTTTATATAATGTTTATTATTTTTGTTATGTTAATAATATTATAATTACATTATTATTAGTATGTTATTATTATTATTATTATTATTATTATGTTAATATTTGTGTTTTTATTATGTTAATATTTATATTATTATTATTATTATGTTAATATTGTTTTATTATTATTATTATTATTATTACTATCATATTATTAATATTAATATTATTATTATTGTTATTATTATAATTATCATTGCGCTATTATATTTATTAATTTCTCTTGTTAGTATTATGTCATTATAATTATTCTTATTATTTTGTTAATATTATTGTTATGATATTTTTGTTACTCTTATTATTATTATTATATTATTATTATGTCATAATAATAATAATTATTATTATTATTATGACATTATTATTATTACATTTTGGTTATTATTGTTATAGATGTTATTATTATAGTATTATTATTCTATTGTTATTATATCATGCCATTATGATTATTATTATGTTATGGTTATTATTATTATTATTATTACGTTATTATTATTATTATTATTATTAGTATGTTGTCATTAATGAGTCTGCTTAACGGCCTATTGTTTTAGGATTGGGTTGACGGTGCGGTACGGTGCGACCATCACGCAACGGGAGTCTTGCGCCGTGTCGTTTCGTTCCGAGTTGCGTCTTGAGGTAGGTCTCCCTATTCACTTGCCTCTAAATTGAGAATTTATTTATTCCTTGTCCTTTTATTGAATTTCAGTAAATTAAAGAAAAATAATATTAAGTAGTTTTTATAGTGTGGTGATTTGCTGATAAGGCAAACTGTTTAATTCTAGCATTTCATTAAAAGTGTTTTCTTGGTTTCAATTGTGGGATTTCATAGTAATGTCGTTAAATGGTTTTTCCTGAGTAACGAAAGACATGTTGAATTGGGTTTTGAAATGTTTTTGGCGTGTGTAAATTAGTAAATGTACTGTTTATGAAAAATGGTGTTTTCTTATAACTTTGATTAGAGAAAACGTCGTGTGACCTTTTGAAATTGTTTTTGGAAACTTTACGTGTGGTTCTTGGTTGACGAAAGATGTTTTCCCTTGTTGTGTTATTAAAAATAATGTTTTCTAGGTTGTGAAAGTTGGTTATGTTCTTGTTTGAGTGTTTCGAAGAAAGGGGTTTTTGCGAAATGATTGGGTAATGACATTTATATTTTCAGAAAGGTATTTTTGACGTGCGTGAGTTTTGAAATATTGTTTGGGTGTGGAAATGGTGACTTTTGTGTGAGATATCTGGTTTGGCCTGCGATATGAGGAAGAAATATACTATGTGAATGTGAAGCTTGTTTGAGCACACGGGAAACCCTGGGTATCTAGATGGGCGGACTAGAACTAGTGTGCTAGTGAGCCGGATGGGTGTCGTCCCTGTTTCACTTAGCTGGATTGACGATTGCAACACTAACTAAACATATGATATCTGAGGGTCGTGGCCTTCTAATCCACGTGTTTCTGAGGGTCGTGGCCTTCTAAGCCACGTTTTCTGAGGGTCGTGGCCTTCTAAGCCACGTTTCACCGAGACACGAGGTTCTAGGGTCCCACGCGAGCTAGATGAACCTTAGGGGTTTTACCCATGGTGCTCTACCATCTCTGGCGTGGTGCCCTCCGTCGGCATACGGGGGACCACTTGGGTGTGAGTGTGTGCGTGTGTGAGTATGTGTGTGTGTGTGTGTGTGAGTGTGTGAGTGCGTGCGTGTGTGCCCATGGTTATTGCTGATAACTTCTGGTTTATTCTTACTTGAACTTGGTTTTTCCTTGCCTGTATACTTCTACTTGCACTTGTTTTCTTTCCTGCTTGATTACTTTCAGTTCTTCTTTACCGCTTGTACTGGTTGCTTTGCGAAAATGGTTTTCAAATAAAAATGCGTTTTTCTCTTGCATAGTAAAACTGAAAGTGTAACACTTCTTTATCGTTCAGAACGAATTTAGAATCAATGAAAAGAAATTCAACTTTTAAAAAGGAATAAGGGTGATGGCTTGTGTTTAGTTTTTCAAGTGAAACATTGTAAAAGCATACTTTTATACATTGTAGTTCAAACCTGGAATAGGTAGATTCTTTATTTACTGGCAGTGCATTGGGATTTGTTGTGGGGCTCACCTACTGAGTACTTTTGTGCTCACGCCTATCTTTTACCTTTCCAGTTGCAGGTTCCTTTTGTTCAGGTTCTCCTGCTTGAGTCGCTCAGTGTGGGAGCGACGTTGGTTGTAGTTGGGTGGTGACCCGCGAGGTCACATGGAGGTATGTCGTGGTATAGTTTTGTTTGTGTCTTTAGTGTTTGTCTGTTTGTTTAGTTTATATTCGTTCTTTCGATCCTGTTTTTAGATTGGGCTGAAATCGTTCCCAACGATTAAAGTTTCAATGCCCGGCACTTGTTGCCATCCCGGGGGGATCGGGAACGCCCCTCGGGACTTGCCGCGGACCGGCTCGAGTGACCGGTTCAGGGTCGACCTGGGCTGGTTCGTGACAAAATGGTATCAAAGGTGGTTCTTGTTATTTGGGTTGTCCGGTAGAAGGAGATTAGGACTGTCGGAACTCGAGGGGTAAGTACGGGAAGAGCGTCGCGAACTCTTGCTCGCACTGATCCTCGAGTTATTAGGGGTAGTTCGGGAATTGTGTCCTTGTCTTTTCTGGTTTGTCTTGGATTGAGAGATGACAAGGGAGGCAAGCTGACGTTACGTCGTGATTTCACATGGAGTAGTGACCCATGTGGAGTCCGAGTACGTGGTTTGAATTTCTCCTAGTGGTCGACGCTGACTTGGGACATGGCCCACTACCATGTCGCCAGGTTGAGTGTGACTACTAGTCCCTCATTTCAGTGATTGATGCAAATTTGGATGTTGTTTCCGTTTTGGTCTGTGTGAGTGCGCAGTTGGAAATGAAAAAAAGTTTTTGAAAATTTGACTGGTTTCTTTAAAAGGACTTTATATGTATAAAATGGGTTTTGAAACTAAAATCTCTTGATTTGAAAATCTGTTGTTTGCTTGGAATTGGATAAGAATGATTTGGGTTGAAACCTCGGTTCCTCTTTATGAAAGTTTGCACATGTGTGAGAATGCATGGAAAGTGTGTGTTGATGCACGTATGAATGGAATGTGGATGAAGACATGTGCAACGGTTCATGAGATTACCTGGGTGTGTATTTGAAGTTAAAGGCTTGACTTTGTTTTCTAAATTGGTTTTAAATGGAAATGGTTTTGGAAAGTTTTGGTTTGAAAGTGGATTGGTTTTTGGAAAGTGATCTTGAGAAAGGGTGGTTTTGAAATCTAAAATAAAAAGGGGATTTTGAAAAGGAGACTTTATTTTGGATTGTGTTCGTATTGGTTTGGTCCTTGTGTTGACTGGTTTTGATGAAGACGCTTTTATTGATGTTGCTTCGATTTGATGTTGGTTTTGGCTTTGAGTTTTATATATCGTTCAGGAAATGCCGCCCAGAAAGGTCTCTAAGGATTCGGATATGTCATGCCCAGTTTTTTTTGGTCCTCCTCAGACTTTGCCTATACTCCATGGTGATCAGGGTCCGTTAGAAGTAGTGAAATGGCTCGAGAAAGTGGAACGTGTCTTTAGAATGTTGGGAACTCCCGATAATGTTAAGGTTCGTGCAATTATGGAGTTGTTTGAGGGTCCAGCTTTGGACCAATGGAAGAGGGTTACCCCATCATCAATGTAAGGTGAAATGACGTGGGATTTCTTTAAAACTGTTTTCATCCAATGGTTTGTACCTGAGGAAGTGAAGCTGGAGAAAAGAGGGAGCTTGTGCATATTCAACAAGGTCGACGGACGGTGAAGGCAAATGTTGACCATTTCAAGGAACTAATTTCCTTTTCTCCAGAGGTAGCGTCGCATGAGCTCATGAAGGTCTCTCTTTTCTCTGGGGGTCTTCGTCCAGAGATCAAGAAGCGAGTCCTCCCTTATAAAGACATTTGTTTCGAGAAGCTGGTGGAGGAAGCTTTCTTGGCTGAGTTGGTTTCCGGTGCACGGGTGGTTAGTACTTCAGCGTCCCCTGTTGTTGTTCGTAAGAGTTCCCCCTCTGGCGAGGAAGAGGCGCCAGAGATACCTGTTCCTAAGGAGTTATCCCCTTTGGTCCCTGTTCCTAGTTCATCAGATCGTTCAATGGTGTGCTATCAGTGTGGTCGTTTTGGGCATTTAAAGTCGTCTTGTCGCAACCCTCCGAAGACGTGTCATCGTTGTGGTTGTCTGGGTCATCTGGAGAAGTTTTTCAAGAAGCGTCGCTTGAATAGGAAGCTGTGATGGGAGAATGTCAGTACCTGACTGTGAGGCAGAAGATGCTTCAGCCATCAGAGCCCCAGCCACAAGTCTCGGGGTGAAGCTCGCGCACAGTCAGGAGCCCCTAGGGGTGTGAAGCCTTGGTTCAGATTTTGTGTTCCGTGTTAGCAGTGGAACAATCAAGATCTTTTAGTTCTTGTTATCCTGCTACAAAAGTCCCAACAACGTTTTAAATGCGTTGTTTTTCTATAAAGTGATGGTGGGCTTGTTCTATGATAATCTAAGCAGACTTGTCGTGTGGACGTGGTATTCTAAATCGTGTGTCCTTCTTAAAAGTGTGTTTGACTCTCGTGTGGGTTGACCTCGTTTTAGTTATGTTTAAAATGTGGTTATGTTTCGCAGACTTCAATGGGTCATGTTTCCGATTCGGTGTCTGGTTAATGTTTTTCTATGGGTTTTCCCTGGTGATGAAGTTGATGACTCTAGTCGTAGGTTCAAGGTTTCGACGGAGGTGTAAATATTAGCATGCTATAAGAGTTGGTTTAGATCTGTTGGGAGTTCCCGCGTCGACCCCCCCCCCTTTCCGGGGTTTTCTATTTAGATGGTCAACTTTTCTGCACTAGTTAAGTTCTTGTGGTGGGGAGAACCCCTTCGTGTTCTCCCCTCAATCTCGGACCCTAGCTTTCTCTTGAATCGGTCGGGTGTGACCTGTGTAGAGTAAGGTCATCCCCGAGAACTTCAGTTTTCTTCAGTTCCTTTAGTATTGTTGGGAATAGGCTTGGATTTTTGGCTGACTAGTGGCCTGGTGACTTTCTGGGGGCAGAAAGTGTCTGTGGTGGGGAGAATTGTCACACCCCGACCGCAGATATCTTTATTTTACTTCTTTCTTGGTCCCGATTTAAATTTTTTGGAGATTAATTGCATTGGCGGTTCCGCGCCGGTGCGCGGTCACCGCATTGTCAGCGGTGACCGTGCGCTCAGCCCGGGTGACAGTGTGTTCACCCGGTGTTTTAAATTTTATAATTTTTACGTTGGTATTTTATTATTAATAACTTTTCTTTTGTGTTATTATTATTGTATATATGTTTATATATGTTTATATATATGTATAATAATGTATGTATATATATATAGAATTATATATGTATAAATATATATATATATATATATATATATATATATATGTGAGACATCTTTAAATGATTTTCTAATTATTATTTTAAATATGTGATCAAAACAATTATTATATGAATTAACTAATTTATTATTTATTATTATTATAAGTTTTATTATTATTATATAAGTTTTATTATTATTAATGTTATAAGTTTTTTTATTATTATTATTATAATAATAATAATTATTATTTCTATCATATATAAATATATTTATAAGGCCTAATAAAACCCTACCCCTACCCTAGCGCCGCAACCCCTCCTTCTCTCTCTTCCCTCCTCCTCCGTTTTTCTCCTCCTCTGGTTTCGGCCGGCCCGCACCCAGCCGCACCTTCCCTGCGTCGCCGGCTCCCCTCCAGCCCGCTGGTTTCCCCCGGCGGCCCTCTCCTTCAGCGCCGCACCTCCGCCCTCTCGTCCCGGCGTCTTCCCTCGCGCAGCACCCCGGACCCCGATCCCCCTGTCCTGCTCCCCGTTCCGCACACCCCATCGCCGCACCCCGCACCCAGCAGCCGCCACACCCTGCCCTGGCCTCCCTCCTTCAGCCCGCGCCCGACCGACCCCCTGCTCGCCATCACCGGCCCGCACCGACCCCGTCCCGGCCTCGCCGCGCCAACCCCCTCCCGTGCCAGCGTTCTCCCGCTCACCCCCACGCACCGCCGCGCGTCCCGGCTCCCACCTCCGCCTTGCTGGCGCCTGCTCACCCCAGCCACCGCCCGCCGCCTCATCCCGGCCGTCCCGACTCCTCCGTCGTCCCGCACACCCGGCCTCCCTTCCCGTCGTCCTGCCTCCGCCGGCCTTCCCTCTCTCCGGCGGCGACACCCCCCACCTCCGGCCTCGCCATTGCTCCGCAAAAACCCCTGCTGTAAGTTGTTTTCATTTTTTTTATTTATTTTTTATTATTTCTTATTGTTGGTCAATTTTATATAATGTTTATTATTTTTGTTATGTTAATAATATTATAATTACATTATTATTAGTATGTTATTATTATTATTATTATTATTATTATGTTAATATTTGTGTTTTTATTATGTTAATATTTATATTATTATTATTATTATGTTAATATTGTTTTATTATTATTATTATTATTATTATTACTATCATATTATTAATATTAATATTATTATTATTGTTATTATTATAATTATCATTGCGCTATTATATTTATTAATTGCTCTTGTTAGTATTATGTCATTATAATTATTCTTATTATTTTGTTAATATTATTGTTATGATATTTTTGTTACTCTTATTATTATTATTATTATATTATTATTATGTCATAATAATAATAATTATTATTATTATTATGACATTATTATTATTACATTTTGGTTATTATTGTTATAGATGTTATTATTATAGTATTATTATTCTATTGTTATTATATCATGCCATTATGATTATTATTATGTTATGGTTATTATTATTATTATTATTACGTTATTATTATTATTATTATTATTAGTATGTTGTCATTAATGAGTCTGCTTAACGGCCTATTGTTTTAGGATTGGGTTGACGGTGCGGTACGGTGCGACCATCACGCAATGGGAGTCTTGCGCCGTGTCGTTTCGTTCCGAGCTGCGTCTTGAGGTAGGTCTCCCTATGCACTTGCCTCTAAATTAAGAATTTATTTATTCCTTGTCCTTTTATTGAATTTCAGTAAATTAAAGAAAAATAATATTAAGTAGTTTTTATAGTGTGGTGATTTGCTGATAAGGCAAACTGTTTAATTCTAGCATTTCATTAAAAGTGTTTTCTTGGTTTCAATTATGGGATTTGATAGTAATGTCGTTAAATGGTTTTTCCTGAGTAATGAAAGACATGTTGAATTGGGTTTTGAAATGTTTTTGGCGTGTGTAAATTAGTAAATGTACTGTTTATGAAAAATGGTGTTTTCTTATAACTTTGATTAGAGAAAACGTCGTGTGACCTTTTGAAATTGTTTTTGGAAACTTTACGTGTGGTTCTTGGTTGACGAAATATGTTTTCCCTTGTTGTGTTTTTAAAAATAATGTTTTATAGGTTGTGAAAGTTGGTTATGTTCTTGTTTGAGTGTTTCAAAGAAAGGGGTTTTTGCGAAATGATTGGGTAATGACATTTATATTTTCAGAAAGGTATTTTTGACGTGCGTGAGTTTTGAAATATTGTTTGGGTGTGGAAATGGTGACTTTTGTGTGCGATATCTGGTTTGGCCTGCGATATGAGGAAGAAATACACAATGTGAATGTGAAGCTTGTTTGAGCACACGGGAAACCCTGGGCATCTAGATGGGCGGACTAGAACTAGTGTGCTAGTGAGCCGGATGGGTGTCGTCCCTGTTTCACTTAGCTGGATTGACGATTGCAACACTAACTAAACATATGATATATGAGGGTCGTGGCCTTCTAATCCACGTGTTTCTGAGGGTCGTGGCCTTCTAAGCCACGTTTTCTGAGGGTCGTGGCCTTCTAAGCCACGTTTCACCGAGACACGAGGTTCTAGGGTCCCACGCGAGCTAGATGAACCTTAGGGGTTTTACCCATGGTGCTCTACCATCTCTGGCGTGGTGCCCTCCGTCGGCATACGGGGGACCACTTGGGTGTGAGTGTGTGCGTGTGTGAGTATGTGTGTGTGTGTGTGTGAGTGTGTGAGTGCGTGCGTGTGTGCCCATGGTTATTGCTGATAACTTCTGGTTTATTCTTACTTGCACTTGGTTTTTCCTTGCCTGTTTACTTCTACTTCACTTGTTTTCTTTCCTTCTTGATTACTTTCAGTTCTTCTTTACCGCTTGTACTGGTTGCTTTGCGAAAATGGTTTTCAAATAAAAATGCGTTTTTCTCTTGCATAGTAAAACTGAAAGTGTAACACTTCTTTATCGTTCAGAACGAATTTAGAATCAATGAAAAGAAATTCAACTTTTAAAAAGGAATAAGGGTGATGTCTTGTGTTTAGTTTTTCAAGTGAAACATTGTAAAAGCATACTTTTATACATTGTAGTTCAAACCTGGAATAGGTAGATTCTTTATTTACTGGCAGTGCATTGGGATTTGTTGTGGGGCTCACCTACTGAGTACTTTTGTGCTCACGCCTATCTTTTACCTTTCCAGTTGCAGGTTCCTTTTGTTCAGGTTCTCCTGCTTGAGTCGCTCAGTGTGGGAGCGACGTTGGTTGTAGTTGGGTGGTGACCCGCGAGGTCACATGGAGGTATGTCGTGGTATAGTTTTGTTTGTGTCTTTAGTGTTTGTCTGTTTGTTTAGTTTATATTCGTTCTTTCGATCCTGTTTTTAGCTTGGGCTGAAATCGTTCCCAACGATTAAAGTTTCAATGCCCGGCACTTGTTGCCATCCCGGGGGGATCGGGAACGCCCCTCGGGACTTGCCGCGGACCAGCTCGAGTGACCGGTTCAGGGTCGACCCGGGCTGGTTCGTGACACCAATGCTTCTTTTGTCTGAGTAAATTGGATTTGTTAAAGCCCTATATTTATACTAATCATGTGATCACTATTAAATGAATATATTAAAAACATTCACAATTCATAATGGTATTTTAAAATCCAAAAACATAAAACCAATGAAGTTCACATTTTATATAACCATAATAATACATTTAATTAGATCAAGAGGAATTTTCATTAATGAAATTTTGAGTCATTACACCCCAAGTAATTAAGTCTTTGGTTTAGATATAGAGAGACCTATGGGTAGATCGAGTATGTTATACTAGATGAAATATAGTGTAGAAAATTTATTTGAGTTAGTAGGTAGGTATAAGAGGCATGGGACAAAGTGACAATGAGTAAGATAGACTTATGCCAGACAAGTGATAGTGAACTCCCTCATAAGATTGGGGGTGAGTCTTGATGTGCATTTAGAATGGGAGGAGTCCTTTGGGACATGAAATAAGACGATGAATATAACTTTACTCTTGGTATAGGGTTGAGATATATCCATTGGGAGATGTGAGATGAGATCTATTTGAGGGTCATGGGAGTTGTTCAAGACATGGAAAAGAGTTTCCAAGGGGCTAGTATAGGAATTAGACCCTTCCTATTGAGGTCAGGGTCAAGTAGAACACGGTGTATTGGGGTGGTCCCTAGGTAGAAGTACCATAATTGATGAGTTATTTTTATAGGTTTGACCAGACCTTGATGTATTTGTGGGGTTGAGATTTTTGGAATTAATGACACTGAAGGTTGAAAAATGCATGATAGTATTAATGAGTAGAGACTGCAATGGGTTTAGAGGACCTACTGGATTCACTGAATAGAAATTTGATATGTGTTATGATGAGGGTACTAGGTCTAGAGAAACTATAACTCAAGGATCAACTAATGAAATCTCGGAAGGGTTTCAAGGCCTATGTGCTACTTCTCATGTTTTCTTATGTGTGATTTTTAGAACTTTCCTTTAGATGTTTGGGTTGTTATGTTTGATGTTGACTCCCTTAAGTGTACATGGATGATTAAACGTGCTTTATATCACCTTTATTGAGTACATGGGGATGAGTCTGTGTGCTTTATGTGACCTCCATTGGGTTTGAAAGGATGGTTCAATGTTCTTTATGTGACCTCTATTAAGTGTCTGGGGATTGATTGGTGTGAATGATGTCACCTACCTTGAGTCTGTGGGGATTTGACTGTTCACTTGATGAAACCACCCTTGAGTGTGCAGGGAACGTAAGTGTGTTTTCTTTGAACCTTTCCTTTATAGGATTGGGTTGAGGACCCCTCAGGTGGATTAGTTGAGGTGTTATGTGAGAGATGACTCATAGAATATTCCTTGAGTGATAAGGAATTGTGTTGAGTTGTGGATATAATAAAATAGCTTGAATCTTTGAGCATTGGGTCAAGGTTTAGATGCCACCCTACTTTAAGTCCTTGAGAATATGTAAGGCATAAATTATGGTAGTTTAAGGTGATGTGATGAGTGGATTCTAGTATGGAACCAAAGTAGATATGATCGAGTATCAGGGTGTCATAGTTATCACCTAATGATCTTCCAGGTGTGTATATCTCATCAGGCATCTTGGTGACCTATTTAGTTAATGATAACTTGAAAATTATTTTTATTTATTCTATTTCATTTACTCATGTATACACATGCATCTAACAATGTATATTATTAGTTCTTAGTGATACCCCACTACGTTTTATGAGTACACCAGACATTAGCATCTTGATGAGCGTATTGACCTTATGTTTACTTTTCAATTAAAAAAGGATATGAAGTGGACCAGTCTAGGATAACTCGATAAGTATAAAATATTGGGATGAGGCTCGATGATAGAAGTTGGGCAAGTGTGTGTGTTATATTTTATGTTTCCCTTGTGTTTGTGTTCAAATCAATGGGTGATCAGTTGTATGTTTTTTATGAAAACATTATATGTTGTTATAACACTATTTTTTATTGATTTATACATTAATGGATATTTATATTCTATGGATGTTTTTCTATTTCCTATTTTTGATACACATTGATTCAGGGGAATAGTCTCCCCATAGTATGGATTAGACCCTTGCCTCTAGTCGATAGCCTCTGGAATATGGGGAGGAATGCTTGAGTCCATGTGTTGAATTCATCTACGACATATTTGAGTGGCCATGGGCTATGGAATCAGAATAGTCATGGGTATCCTTTACCATGGGTATAGGTCCATGGCTATTGTTTTTTAGTAGTTAAAATTACATGTATTATGGAATTGGTTTAGTTTTTAATACTTGGAGATGATTAGTAGTTGTTTCCTTTATTCATATGTTTTATAAGAGTAATTACAACTACATATTTGTTTTTCAACATCAGTTATAGTTTACAAACCTTCACATATTGGAGGTAAGATTGAGGGGGTAAATATTGTCATCAATGACATCCCAAAAAGGGTTCCAATGGGGATATCTCACAATAATGTGGTATAATATATTTTTTATATGGAGTGAATCTATAATTAAATAACCAAGATCAACCTACCACATTACTTGAGTTAGATTTCTGTTGGGATCAAAGTGCATTCTTGATTACTAAGGGTTAGTAATAAGCACCAAGGCTATCAAACATACACTTTGGGAAATATTTATCACTCTAATACAATAAATAAACAATGAGTCATTATTGAGAAAATTCCAAATGGTTTTTATATACTGAACACCTATACTAAATCAAATAAACTATTTTCAAATGACGTCCATATCAAACAAGGCATGCAATCATAAAAATATGAAACATTATACGAAGGAATTATAGATAATATAAAAAATATTTATACAAGATTTACTACCAAATATAACAAAAGTATGGTAAATAAGTTTAATACATGATATAAACTCAATATACTCTCAAATCCATCTTCAGGTGATCCATGGTCACCACTGAGTCCTGATTTTTATAAGCATCTAGAATATTGAAGCACAATTCTTAACATGGACGAAATAACCTATATATTATCATTAAGACAGGAGTAATATATATAAACTAAGTTGTGTATAGAGGGTGTGAGACAACACTAATATGATTCCACCAAGAGTCCATATGACACCTTTTATAAGAGAAACCAAAAATTATACTTTAAAAATAATAAATAGAAAATAGTTTGTTTATATTGTCAATATAGAGAAACTAGTATAACTAACACAATTCCATTTCTTTTTGAAAATATTTATACCATGATAACCAAACACTCCCTTATTTATTTTTTGGATAAAATCAAAGGAATTTATAAAGAGCTAAAAGAGTACTTAAAGAGTTTCATCAATACTAAAATCATTTATTTAGAAGAACATGATAATATATAGAAAATTCCCTTTTAACTTTATATTTTCATAAACATTTTAATTTTTATTAATGTATATTAAAAATATCAAAAGGATAAAAAAATTATAAAATTAAGTTATAATAAAAAAATCCACAATGAAGAGACTAAAATTTATTCATATTACAACAAATATCATCATAACACAAACATAAACATAAATATAATGATAAAAATTATTATACTAAAGGAATAAATAATTAACATGTCAATAATATCATAATACAAATAATATCAAATAATGTGCCTCATAAAGGACTACCTTAGGTACTAATAATACAATATTATACATGTTATGGTGGAACTAATAATTGTATTTCATTTTATTCCTAAAAAACAACCTCCCAACATACTCACCACTAGACTCTCTAGGAAACTCACCTTGATAAATTAAAATTAAAACTAGGGGATACTAGATAGTTTATAACATCTACTATTATGGAACTCATCTCTTAATTGTATACTTAACTACCCAATGTTTCCCATGAATTTTATAAATGGAGGCAAGGAAACAATCATTATTTCACATTATAACATAAACATAATCAAATTAGTAACCCACATATCTCCTCTGGTCACCCTATAAAGAAAAAACCCCTTTCAACATTGATATCCAAAAATAAACTTTCCATATAATTTAAATTTCATATAAAAAACACCATATTAAGAGGGGAAACCACTTCAAGGGAATAAAATGTATAATTGAAATTTTTTATTCATTTTATAAATTTCCCTTTGTTTAATAAAATAAATTATAATAGAAAAACCAACATTGAATGAAAATAAATCATGAATAAAAACATAATTGAAATATTATTTTAATTTTATAGGAAATCCAATAATCAAATTAATAACATACCACTATAAAAAAATATAAAAAATGTTATTATCACATTTTATACACTAAACACACCCCATTTCAAAGATTCAAAACTAAAATCATAATTAGATAAACTTAGAAAACTATTGATATAATAAACCACCATTGATAGTTTACTTATTTAGAAAGAAACACTCTATGAAATTTTATTAAACATGTGAAAAGAATATAAATATAATTGAAGTATTGATACATTTGAATTATAAAGCCCCCCTCTTTGTTAAATTAATAAAATAAAAACAAACATGATCTTTTTCAAATCAAAATATTAAACACATATAAACCACTTTTATCTAATATAGAAAAAAACTTTAGGACACCAACCATCAAAATTTTTCTCAAAGAAATGGTAGGGTATGAAAACATCCACCTAAATTAAGTGGAACCAAAATTAAAATTTTAAATGAATGAATGGAAGGTGGAGAGAAGGAATCCACACGACCTTTAATAATAAATATAAAAATTAAAGATAGTGGAAAAAAAGTGGAATGAGAAAGGGATGACTTCCTTAAAGGATTCTATAAGTGTTTTGTTTGAGTGAAAAGAGGAATAAAAGAGTCCCCTAATATGGGGATACCAAAAAAATAAAAAAAAATTGGTTAGTGATTTTCTAAACCATACACATACTGTGTGAGATTATTAGGAATAAATAGAAAACATACATTGTTAAGCTTCAAGGCTCCCATAAACATGTTCAAAAAAATATTAAACTACTAGAATGAAAAATTATACATCATTAGGTTTCATAGTACAATAACCATTCACTAACTATGAAAAATTATAAATATTTAAAAATATCTTATGTTTATTTACCAACACCTCCAAATACATGGAAATAAATTATTTTTTAAAATATGTAAATAAATAAACGTGACATTATGGTTTTATAATTCTACCCACCATGCCACTTTCTTCCCCTAGAAAGTCCTCAGCAAATCAAGAAAAAAAGGAAAACCAAATAATTTGAGAAATAAGATGTATCTTACCATAAATTATTCTAGTATTTAAGTATATTAATACTCCATATAACCAAGGGAAAAACCTATTTAAATTTCAAAATTTTGTAGATAATGAAATTTAGAGAACAAAAAAAAGGATATATTATATAACAAAGTATCTTCCCATACCACTATTAATTTTTAAATGATATAAATTTATAACATGAATATACTCTACTATAAATACCCAGGGTTATTTAATTTTATTTTTTCAATGGAAAATATTTTTTTCACAATACACTAGGTTTTCGCTTTGGAGATCAAATTTATTCACTCTAATAATTAGGAAACCAACCCCATAATATAAATATAGTATCATCATTTCCATTATTCATTGGTAACAAATATATACTGTAACAAGTTTAACAATGAATTAAAACCAATATTTTAAAGGATTTCAAAATTTAAAGACACACACATGGATATTATACTTATGAACACCAAAAATTGATACCATGAGATCATTAAGAGTGACTATTGATGGTACACCATATATTTAATTCATTAGGATGAAAAAACCTATTATAGGATCAAAAAAACATGAAGAAATATTATGAAGACCAATAATCTCTATAAGACACCCCAAAATTTAGATATCACCTTATGAGGGTAGAGAATAAAAAACTAAGTTACCAAGGCTAAGAGATATTTTTAATATATTAACCATTTAAACAAATAAATGAAATAAGAAATATAATTTTTCTTATATGGTATATCCATCACTAATGATTATATTTTTAATAAGTACCAAAAAATATAGAAAATAACCAAAAGATAGACATTGGATTTATAGGTCAATGATTCCTTTTAAATATGAAAAGGAAATAGGTACTTGCATAATGTAAGGAAATAATCAATAGTGATGTAACAATAAGGTACCTCATTTTCCTCTATTACAGTATATAATTCATTGGATGAATATCTGATAGAAACAATTATGCATATTGAGACTACATCTAAGACATTTTTATTGATAATTAAGAATACATAACTTTTAATGATGACCCAAATAACCACAATGATGTCTGATCTTTTGATCTTTCAAATATGAGGGATAAAAAGGCTCTATTTTCACACATTAAAAACATAAATGTTACTAATACAATAAAAAAGTATAGAATCTATATAATATGTTTACCTAAAACTATCATTACTTCATTCTTAGACTCTTTATTTTTATTCTGACGAGATATGTTATCAATACCATCATTAGATTAAACTAAAGTGCTACTTGTTATAGGATGTATTATAAAAATTTACTCTATAGTGATGGACTTAATGAATAATACCTTATAAAAAGTTAGTTGTAATAAAAAAATATGAAGCTAAGGTCTGAGCATTGACCTCTTTCAAATAATTTATCCTTCATTGATCTATTCACGACTAGATCAAGAGAAAAGGGAACTATATTAGTGAAAAAATTAATATACTCTTCCACTGGATAACCTTTCTAGAGGATCATAAATTCCCTCATATTCCTTACTTTCACATACCTAGAGCAATTACACTAAATAAACACAACATTGAAATGTTTACAAGATACAAATTCAAGTGGGTGAGTTTAAAAGATGGTTTTCCACCATTCCAGATTCAGTCCCTTGAACGAGACTATGGAGAATTTTACATTAGAGTTTTTTAGGGTTCTTATCAAATAAAATATTTCTTTAGTACTTGTTAGCCACTCTATATCCTCTTGGAGACCTTGATCACCTTATAAAATATGTGATTTTCTAATTTATAAAACCAAAGAAAACACCTTCCAAAGTAAAATTCATATATAATATTAGGAAATAAATTTTTCACTATAGAAAAAATTTCACTCCTAACATTTGAAATTAATTTTTTATAAAAACATAACATGTACATTTTTAATTTCATTATAATATTTAGAAAACTAAAAAACCCCAAATTTTGAAAATACATTATGAATAAAAATACTATTTTTATTTTAAATAAATTTTTATAATATAACACAATGAAATTCATAAAAAAATCATTAAATAATTTTTTATTCCCTAAAACACATATTTTATAATGAAAAATAATGTATCTCAACATGAAGTATTAAAATGATCCTAATGAAATAACATTATTACATCATAAAAATCACACTAATTAAACTCAAATAGACATGAAAAAATAGAATCAAATAAAAATAATAAAGATTCAAAACATACCAGATTATAATTTTTTTACATAGCTATATGACTTGGATGCACAATTCATAAAACCACGAATCAACCTGGTAAAACCTTAATAAATGTATCTATAATCATATAAATATTTTTTCCTTAGTTTGAAGAACCATGCATAATAACCATACGCCCCCCGTATTTTCCCCATTTCACTCCAAAGTTTGGGCTTTTTCTCAAAAATAATTTATAAATAATTCATTATAATAGTAAAATAAATCCAAATATCTCAATATAGTTGGAAAAAAGACTCAAAAATAACTAAAATACCGCAATCACCTAGGGTAACTCATGCTTCATCATGATAAAGGGTTATCTAAAAAATTCCCCAATATATACATCTCTATTTTTATGGATGCTATGTTGTATCTAAATTTAATCCCCAAATATCATAAGGCATTTGATATCATTTTATAATGAATAAACCTGGTTCAAACTACCACATTACCCAAGTCGGCTCTCCACAATGATCAAAGGTGTTTCCAATGACCATAAACTGGCGACAATACCTACAGGCATCAAACGTACAATAATGATATGTTTTCATGATAAAAATAAAATAAATAAATAGTGAGTATTTATTGAGAATCTAAAATATGGTATTCATGTATTTGACACCTATTCTAAATAAAATAAATTGTCTTCAAATGAAATTAATATAAAATGAGGAATAACATTATAAAAAATGAAACTTTTTACATGTATATCACAAAAAAAGGTATATTAATACAAGATTTACTATCAAATATAATTAAAGGATGAACAAAAAAGAAAATAAATTAAATATCCTCAAAATTCCATCAAATTCATATCCATTTGACATGAAGTCACCACCACATCCTAATTCTCAAAAACTATCAGAATATTGAAGCATATTTCTCAATGTTGAAGGCATACCTATATACCTATATCGAGATATAAATAATAAATACAAACTAAAGTGAGTATGTAGGGTGTTATCTAACTCCAAATAGGATTCCTCCAAGAATCCATACCACTTATTTTATAACAAAAACACAAAATTTGAGTTTGAAAATAATAAATATAAAATATTTTTATTTACATTTTCATTATTAAAAAACAAGTATCACTGTTACAATTACATTTATTTCCAAAATATTTTTTATGAAATCTAAATTTCCCCTTATTCTCTTTATTATAAAAGTAAACCTTTGAAAAGAAAATGAATTTATAAATAGAAAAAATAATACTTATATAGTGTTGTTAAGACCTAAAGCTTTGGTTTATAAGAACTATAGTTTAAATATAAACAACCCTCATTACTTTACTTTTTTAGAAACCTTTTCACCTTATGTATAATATAATCAAAATAATAAATTTAGAAATAAAATTATAAAATTATCTTATAAAAAGTAAATCAATAATTAAGTAACTATAAGTTATTAGTATACCAATAAACAACTCCAAAACTGAATCATAAACATTAATTATATAATAAAAATCATTACACTAAAATAGAGAATAAGTAAAACATTAATAATATCATTTATAAACAATGTCACATAATGTGACTCATGTGTCCCTACATTAGAAAATAATAAGAAAATGTCATATGTACTTGTGTGTAACAAACTTATTTCCTATGTCATGTTCCTAACAAAATAGCCACCTGACTTACTCTCTACTGGACTCATCATAGTCCCTCATCTAGAAAAAGAAGAATCCTAACTATTGGATGCTAACTAGTGTGTAATATAAACTAGAATAACATTTTTCTCTCTATTTTCCACTAATATATCTAATGTTTCCCACTATGGTTTTATCAAGAGGTGAGGAAAAAATCATTATATAATATTAAAATCTTGACATAATTACATATCTAACCCATAACTCACCTATAATCATCCTTCAATGAAAGAATACCTTTCAATATTGATATCCAATAATAAAAAGTTTTTATAATATATATACTATATCCAAATACACTATAATCAATGGGGAAACCACATCATGGGAATCAGATATAAAAAGAAAAATATTTTATGCATTTAAATAATGTTATTTAGTTTTATAAAATAAATTTAAACCATAAATCAAAATATGAAAAAAATAAATAAAAATAAAAAGATAATTTAAATCCCACTTGATGACTAATAAATAAATTGATAATATAAAACTACATAAAAAGGATAAAAAAAGTCTTATATAATTTTAAAAACCATATATATCCTTATTTCATATAATAAAATCTAAAATAATAATTATTTAAATATATAAAAGAATATATAATTCAAAACACCTTTTATTGTTTATATATTTTAAAGGGAACTCCCTTTGAAATTTTTTCATACATGTAGTGCACATAGAAATATACTTGAAGTAAAGTTGAACTTTAATTTTGAAATCCCACATTATGTAAAATTAAAAAAGGAAAAAGTAAAATATTTTATAAATAAAACATAGATAAAATATACCACTTTTATATAAATTGGAAATAAACCTTAGAAAACTAATCACCATTACTGTTTTCCAAATAAAATTTAAGGTAATGGAAACACTGAACTCATTCGAGTAGAATAAATAAGAAACCGTTGAATACTATAAGAGGTGTTCAAGAGAAGGGATCCACATAACCTAGAAGAATAAATATGAGAATTGAAGAATAATATTTAGAGAATGGAATAATAAGGAGACACCATACTTAGAGAATTTTGGAGGTACCTTGGTCGAGAAAAGAGATTAACAAAAGAGTCTCATAATAAATGGGATAAAAGAAAAATAAAAAATTGAAATTTTGGGTAATATACATAGTTTCGTTGGATGGTTTTCTACACCATTAACCAACCATGTGGGAGATACATGAATCAAATTTCATCACATTTATATTTAGGATACATAGCTCCCATAATAGATAACTATCCATGAATTTGATACTGAAATAGATAATTACACCGTACATGGTTAGAATTCAAGGTTCCCTAACAATGAAACAACCATAAAATTGTTTAAATATCAGAAAATTTAAAAAAATTAATTCCAAATTACAAAACATATAAGGAAATAAATTACTATTTAAAATGAATAAATAAATATATCATTAGAGTGTCACATGATAGGGTTTTTAGTTAGTAACTATTGGGGGTTACATTGGGCTGGTAAAAAAACAATAATATTCATACTCAGTGTGTGATGTAGGCAATGGATATTGGATATGACATGAGATTTAAGGGTCATGTGATCTAACATAAGGGAATTACACTTATTGAATATACTAAAGAATTATAGTTTAGATTATAGGGTTGGAATAATGGTTTGGAATACACATAACACTTTCTTACTCTTGTGTTTTAACTGGGGATATTTTCAGAGATACTTAAATGAATTTAATTAAATTACCTTAATAAAAACTATATTTATAGGATTTTTTTTTCATTTTATAGATATGGATGTTGTTAGGTGTTTGTGTGTGGTTTAGGTGGGAGAGGTTCCCCAAGATTCTCTAGGAGACTATAGGAGGTTCAACACTAGGTATGATAATTCTTAGAGGAAGGAATTGTACAGGTTTCAACATTAGATCTTAAAAAAGTATGAGTAGTACATTAATGATTATAAGATAGTGAGGTGGTTAGAGGAGATGGTGATCACTTTAAGTTTGATTCATTCTAATATGGATACATAGATTTCATTTTCCATTAGGCCATTGCATGGTGTTTCTCATCAGTGGTGGATCTTATTTATTATTGATCACGTTGACTTAGAAATATAATGGGAGTAATTTAGCATTAAATTTTAGGATGATTTCATTTAATTGATGATGAAGGTAACATGGTGGTAGGAATTTCCTTCTACCCAATAGGGGATAACCAATGTGCGGGAGATTGAAATTAATTTTAAGGACTATCTTTGTTATGCGTTATATATTCTTATATATGAGGAGACTAGGATATGACATTTTGATGAGGTTTTTTATCTAGATATCAAGTTTCATATCACCTTATTTTGATTATAAACATATATTTAGGTGCTGTAAAAGGCTAAATTAAAAAAAAGATTCAAATGAGGACTAATTATTCTTAATAGGGAGAAGAAATGATTTTTTTGAAGAGTGGATCTATTGATGGAGTGTCATACCCCAATTTCTATTTGGTGGATTTTTATGTCAAAATTTTGAGTTTATTATAATTAGTTTATTATATAATAGAGTATTTCAAATTTATAAGTATTTTCCATAGGTGCATGCTTGGAACATGGTTTGGAAATCCATGAGACGAAGCCATGAAACTCTCCCTATAAAAACTAGTACCCCTCAAATAGTTGGGAAATCTATGTATATCTTTATAGAAACTATGAGTGGATCATTAGTATTTTTATATCTTGTGCATAGTTGGTTCATGATTAGAATAAACCATGTGGCCAAACCACACAACATCTCCTAGATGAACTATTTATTATAACACATTTGGTGAATAGTTTTTTAAATTATGCTACCAAACTCTCTGACCTACCCAGGTCTTTAAAAATCAAAAATTACTATTCTACCTCTCCCCTAATCTAAACCCCTCTAACCTCGTTTCACCCTCACCTATGTAGGGAATTCAAATGAGATACCTTGTAGGGAATCCCATTTTATTACCTTAATTTTCAAGGAATCCCTTCTCGTTTCCAAGAAAATTATTCAAAGTTAGATGTTCTTTTATTCCCATTTATTTTTATTTTTATTATTTTCTAAAGGATTATTATTTCCACTCTCTAATTAATACATGGTGTCCAAAACTAAAATTGAAGTGTTTTCTGGAACTATTGATTTTTGTGCCATGGTCTTGGGATGATCATCTAGGGGCGTGATCTATCACTAGTTGTCGAAGGTGACACATTTTATTAGGTTTAAGGTAGGTGTCACTATACTATTTAATTTATTTGATATTAATTAGGTGATTTATTTATTTTAAACTAATTATATATTTATAATCTATGGTGTGATGCAAGTTTTGATGATTATTAAAATGTTTTCCTTATCTTAGTGGTTTCTAAGTTAACACAATTAAGGTTTTGAGTGTCTCTCAAACCATTTATGGTTAAAATGAATTATAACACCTTACAAATGTTTGATAAAATCCATCAAGAACTTATCTATAAAAAATTATATTTTTAATATAATTTTTAGCATATCTAATGAATTAGTAATATTTTATAAAATTAATAACATGAGAATTCTACTTAGTTTTTCCAATTAAATAGAAACTTTAAATAATGGTATTTTATTATATTTAATATTTAGTGTTAATTTTCTATTTCATTATGGTTTCAATATTTCTATTTGATTTCATACCATTTAATGATATTATAAATTATTTTTATCCTTTATCATTTTTAAATTAAATATTATTTTCATGGAATTAGAATCATTTTGGATTGAAAGTGTTGTTTTCTAAATATTGAGCCAAATTGGGTTTTAAAAAATGTATGTACATATCATGAACCTTATTTTAAATCTTTACTCCCATTTAATTGTTTTAAAATGATTTAATGAACTAATTCCCCCAAAAGTTATTAAAGGTCTAGTTGGAATTTTATGAAAGTGGTTTTGATTGTGCTCCCTTTATTTATATTAATTTTTCAGCATTATGTATCTAGGTGATATGTTTTTTGATAATATGGGATTATTCCTATAAATGGTTATTATAGGTGAGTTGAAGAATTATTTTATATGTTATTGAGGTTTTATATATTTATTTCATGTCTAATGTTATTACCTCCATTGTATGATCATGGAAAAATTGGGAAGTTGTGTAGGGACTTGTTGGATATATACTTCTAGTCATTGACACACTCTCCCTGATCTTTAGATCACGCTACAATACTAACTAAACTTTTCAATTATATGGATAGGGTGAAAATTTCAAGGGTTTCCCCTTTTCTCTAATCATTTATGATGCTATATTTAACATTTTGTGTGCAATTGGGTATGATTGGTTGTGATCATGATATAGTATGAGGATCCTATGGTGCTAAGATTATAGTTACACAGGGACACTCCCCTAATAGTGTTTATATTCAGTTAATTTATTTTACTATCAGATATTAATAATATCTATTCTTATTTACTTTCTTTTCCCTAAGTGGATGGTATTTTCAATTATATTCAGTAATTGTTTTCCTTTTATCAAATCACTATTATTTTTGGTTATCTTTATTTACATTTGGATGCTATTCATCTATGAAATAGTGTTTTATTATTTATTATCTATGGGGTTTCCTCATACTTATACACCATATATCATGTTACATGTTATTTTTTATCATTTTAAAAACTTAGTTATAACTTTTTTTGGGGTGTAAATTGTAAAAGAAAGGATTTATAATAAACTGTAAATTTTTCCTTTTTTAAACAAATTTTCACACTTTCTTAAAAAAGGTTTTAATTGATATTCCTGTATTCAATAAAAAAAATATTTTTTAATTAAAAATAGAATATTTTCTTTTACTTATGTGGTTTAGTTTTATTAACTTCAAAAAGGTATTATTTAATTTTATCTCCTCTATTGGGGTCCTGCGATGGATATTCCCTAGAATACAGTGATAACCACGTCTCCCATACCTCTCCCTTAACAATGGGAGGGGATACTACCACTTATTATTCAAAAGTTCATTCATAATTTATTCATTTTACTAATATATCCATCTTTCTTTCCTTTACCCATATATCCCTCAGTCCAAAAGTTCCTCCTATCCATTTGAAGGCTCCAAAGCTTCTGTTTTCTATTTAAGAAATGAATGTGGCATCATCTCTCAATGAACTATCTTTAGTTAAAAAAATTGGGAAGTTATTTCAATCAATTGAATCTTTTTATGGATTAATAAATAGAAATTTGGATTTGAAGTAATGCACTATAATAGGTTTATTAGATCCTAAACATTTTCTTTTTAGTCTTGGTTTTAAAGATGACCTCGTGTTTTCTTGGTCCCAAGGTAAGTGTACTGTTGATAAGGTTAGTTTTTATTTATGAATTTTTGGTGGTTTCCCTAATTATATAATTTTACAAGTCATGAATAAGAAAAAAAATTATGGGTTTTATAGTTTTCTAAAGAATCATTTGAAGAATAATATGATAAAAGAACTTAAATATAATATTTACTCCAAGTGTGAAATATAAATATCACAATGAAAAACAAAAATCATAAGAACTAATAAAAATTGGTGGATACCTCTTTATTTTCATGACTTTATTTGATAAAAAACTATTGAAAATTAGATCTCGGATGGATAAACTCACCTTGAGAGAGGGTAGGTCAAGGTGATAGTGTATTTCAATTCATTCCCCAATTACTACCTTTTAACCTTATCTTGTTCCATTTTTAAAAGAAATTATTTTTAATATATCTTCATTCACATAAAATAATGATGTAAAGTAGACAAGTCATTACTCATAATAATGAAATGATGTCACTTGTTTTTCCATCAAATATAGATGTTCTATCTCTAAGGCACATTAAAAAAACACAATTTTCATATAAAAATATTTTAACTTCATTTTTTATTTCATGTTTAGGAAAGACCACCCATCACCAAGAATTTTAGGGTTTCATAACTACCTCCCAAGGGACACTCCCTATTCTTATCTCTTAACATATTATTTCATGATATTTTTATATACATTATATTCATAATTGTTTTCATAAATTAGATTAATCTAAGATAAAAATTATACTAAAATATTGTATATGTTTCTCCAGTGTCTTATAATAGTTTCTCCCATATTTATAGATAAATTCCAGAAATCATTATTATGAGAGTTATTTTAATTTTTAATTTTTTTTGATGCATTATCCTTTCTTTAAATAAAACCATATGATATCAGTTTTTTATTTGAATAATATTCTTTGATATTCCCCATATTATTCTTCCTTTATATTCTATGAATGATTCATGAATAAGTGTCTATAAATAATACTTATTTTCTCTCTTGGCCATATATTTTCATAACATATTTTACTCTATTTATTATCTCCCCCACCTTTTTATGACAAACAATATATAAATTGATTCAATATATAATTCATAGAATGAATGGATAGCATGTTTTTTTATCTTTATGATCTATTATGATGGAGTCATGTATGATAATTTTTAAGATATATTCAAACTCATAAAATTAAAATAAGTACAATAGATTGAATCAAAAAATCTTAATTCCTTAAATAATAGAATTTTAATTATTTCTTGTTTCCCTTCACTCTCACATTAATCCATGATCAATTCCCTTTTCCAAAATATTAAAAATTCATAAATAAAAATAATTCAAGATATTTAACTATGTTTTTCTGATAAAGATATATAAAAAAAGTATTTTTATTTAAATCTATATTTAAATTAGTGAGAATATCATATAAACCATCAATAAAAATTTATCATAGGTTTTTTTGAAAGATAAAGTAAAATTTAAATTGTTATTTACATTTACATTATCAATTTTTGAATTAATTAAAAAAATTTAATTAAATTGATTATAAATTAGTAATCAACCTCATGAAACATCTATAAAATTCATTTTTACTCCCAAAAAATATAATTTATCATATGTAACTTTCATTTTGTTTCAAAGAATTTGATTACTTGAACAAAATTATTTATTATTTCTCACACAAAACTATTTTCCCTTTTAATATATCTCAATAAAGTCACTATATTTAATAACTATCATCTCTCTATATCATGAATAAAAAAAGATATGAATTTGAGTATTTATGTTATTAGGAATGAAACCATGCCACCAGTGAACTAAGAGCCTGAGACGGCCCATGGAATGACTCGAGGTTGATTCCTAGTCATCTTGGGTATAAAACTAGTGTCTAAGAATCAAAGAACATATATAAGGAATTATTTATCAAAATAATGAAATAAAACATAGAACTTACACCTGAATGACTGTCATGAACACTCAATGTATTAGAGATCTATGGACAGAAAAATAAATAGATATAGAACAATAACAAACTAAATAAAATAAAACTAGATGAAATAATCATAAAACTAAAAATAAATATTCAATTGTAGAAAAATAGTGACAATATCCAAAGAACATGAGGTGAAAAATTTCATAATTTGTAAGAATAAAAAATTAAAACCAAAATACATGAGATAGTCTATATAGGTCTTCATGGTCACCATCTATCTTTGAAAAAAAACCAACCCTCCATAAGTGACCAATAATTGAAACTAAACCTAAAAAAAACTTGGCTCTAATAAAATTGAGTGGAACAAGTAGTTGGTGATCATAGTATCCAAATAGGTAATCATTATAAAGTCTATACATTTCTATTATAAAAACAAACTATAAAAATTGGATTCAAATATAGGTGGAGAATATATTTGTATCTTTGAAAATAAAATGAACCCTAATATTTCCCGTGAAAAATATTTAAGACTCAAATCATACTTTGAAGAAAACCTTTTAACACAATAATTTAATAAATCCTTTTAATTACATTCCCTTTGAAGTCCACTTTTTAATCCACCACCCAAAACCAGACCAAATGAAACAAAAAAAAACCAAAGGGAAACATTATTAGAATAAGTAAACCAAATCAATAAGATCAAGAGGAAGTAAAAAGTAGTATAGATAAATTTATAAGAATATGTTGAACTAGGGGGTGAAAATGTAAAAGATTTAGGTATGATAGAAATGTAATATAAATGTGAAACCATGATGAAACCAGGTGTAGTAAGTAGTAAATATCAATGAAAAGATAATCAGGAGAAATATCCAACATCTTATTAGGTGATCCTATACATACTCAAGTGGAATAATATGTTTTATTATCATTTCATCCTTATTCTATAAAAAATCACTTAATTTAACCTATCCTCACCGATTACACTACCCCCATGGCCTCCAAAACCACCATGCATCAATTCAATCTCATCGAGGAAAGATAGTAACTACCTCTCAATCTCTCATTAAGGAACTTATGATCCCTATAGTGAAAGTAATAGGAGGTGTGGTAAAATTTATAAAATCTCATGCATGATCAGCATATACAATCACACACTTATACCCCCTTCATAAACTAACTAATGAAAATACCCTCTTTAAAATTCAGCAAAATAACATAAATCATTTTAAACTAAAAGATCAAACATACCAAGATAGTAGAAGATTCCATTAAGGGTGTAACACATTTATAAATAATTATTTCAAAGATTCTAATCAATCCTCATGAATCATTTCATATTTCTTTAAAGAATTTACCTTGGGTTATTTCATGGGAAAATATACCACTATTTGGAACCTTTAAAAAGAAAAAAATATTTCAAATCCCTTTGAAGAATTTTTTTAAACATATATCATTTGAAAACCTCTTTTAAATTTCTAAATGAGCCTTGATGTTTTATTTTATAAATCTTTTTCAAAAAAAAAATCTTTGAAAACTATTTTGAAAATCATTTTTCATGTTAAAAACAATTTTTTAATCATGTGAACAACAATTACATTGAATAAACACATACATAAAATACATTCAATGATATATAAAGAAATAATAAACCAAGAACCCATAAACTAGTATCACCCATGAAATCATAAAATTTTATAAGGTTGATCCGTCAAAATTTCTAATAATTAGAAATCCAAGATATGTGACACCTTAAACATTTGACACAAATTCTATGGAAACATATCTAGGTTTAAAACATCATTTGACTAATCGAACAGCTCAATAAATCTATTTTGGATTTTTTTAATGCAATAAGTATATGTGTATTTCCTTAAAAACCACAATATCATTTCGTAAACATTATATAAAATCATAATTTATTTCAAAAACAATAATATTTTAAAAGAAACATATTTTTTGAAATATAAAAAATACTTAGTTTTATAAGGAAATGTTGTAACACCCAGCCCCTTCCTCTTTGTCTTGAGAAGGCGGTGAGATACTACTTTGACTAAGGCTAATTTCCCAAGGAACCAAAGGTTGGAAATAAATTTTACGGGATTCAAGAACAATTGGGGAGAGATTTTCCTTTAGAATAAAACTGACCAACCAAACAAGTCTTAACCAAACATAGCTACATGATGCATGCCAACAAGGCAAGCCAAACAATACCTTACCAAAATAAAACCAAACAACCAAACTATTCCATAACCATTCCAAAAAAAACAATTCAACTACATCATATAAAGATTCAAAAATTAGAGTAAAAAGTGGAAGAATAAATGTAAAAACCTAAGAAATCCACGAGATAATTCATGGATTCACACCAAGATCCATGATTAAATCACCACTATACTTCCAAAGAATCACAATGATCCTCTTTCAAAATGAGATACTTTACCCTTACATCTATCCTAGAAAACGACATCTGCAAAATCACCAATGTGCCAAAGCAGGGGGTGAGTAAAAATACTCAGTAGGTTTTCAAAAAATAACTTCCATACACACACCACTAGGATAGAATTATTATCACATTTATAAAAAGTAATTTATATAAAAAAACAAACAGTTCAACAATTTCCAGTAATCCAAACATACCCTTATCAAGACTTTTTTTATCCAAAACCACACAATACAAGGAAAATACAAAAAACACACCATAATCCATTTAACCATCACAAATTAGAACAATAATTTCATCTTGCTTAGAAACACAAATAATCAAAGCATAGACATAATGTTTCACACATTCAACCTGGTGTAACAATCAAGGTGGAACTTCCCATCCAAGCCTATTTACTACCATCCAAATCTAGTGGTTCTTCCCACCCACTTATCCTTGATGGTGTCTCTTTTGTCTAATATCCATCCACTTTTTATAGTGGTACTCTCCAACTACTTATCATTATTCCAACTAAATCATAAAATTATAAAGCTAATAAATAAAAATGTAACACCCTAAGATTTCATAGTATGTTATTTCTTCAAAGTAATTCAATAAATTGCACTACACACAACACTGAGTTCAAGCGCACCACGACTTACCAAACCAGCTGTTTAAAGGTGGTTATGAATATTATTAACTGAATTTTGAACTTTATTTAATTCTTATAATTTTATAATTCATATTATGAGTTTTTAGACATAATGTAAGAAGGAATTCATTTTTTTCAAATAAAAGAATTATTTTTCAAAAATAGAATTTTCCCGCATTTTAATGGAAAAACTATTTTAAATACAATATTTGAAGCCTTTATATATTCAATTTGACAAAATAAACTTCTTATTTAGAATAGGGACATAAGAATTTAGTTTTAATAATTTTTTGGTGTTTTTCTGATAACATTTATATTTGGGTGAATAGTAAAAAATACTATATTTTAACTGAAAACAATTTTTTTTAATAAAAATAAGTTATAGTGTTGAATTATACATTTGAATGGTTTGGAAGTATAATTAAATTATATTTTTACCATTTAATCCAATTTTGGTCATTGGATGTAATTTCACTTTGAAATTGGACATAAACAAGTGTCAATCTTTTGGTAGTTATTATTTCTTTAAAATACACTTTTTGGTTTTGACAATATAAATTAATTTTAAATTAATAAATGAAATTTATATGTTTTTAATTTGGTAAATTATACTTGATTTTTGAATTCAGAATATTAAAATTAGTTTAGGGTGAAATTTTGGTATTATTCTGAAAACATTCAATTTTTGGTGAATAGTGAAAAACACTAAGTTATTGGTTAAAACCAAAATTTTATTTAAATAATTATTTATTTTATTTAAATTTATTTTAGGTCAAAATAGATACATAATACCTATATATGTTCAATATAATTCATTGGAGTCATTTTATAATAAGTTTAGATATAGAAAAAGTTTATTGAACTTTTCCCCGTCTTTTACCCACCTCCTTGGAAAATTTGAAAATTCACATAAACAAAAATTTTACCACTTCTGTGAGTCAAATTTTAAAAATTAGAGATACATTGTTGATATTAGTAAGTAAAATTTGGTTCAATGATATGAAAATAATTTTTGGTGAATAGTAACTTTTTTACTTTTATTTACCACGATTAAAAGTAAATAGGGTAATTAAGGGTAAAAATGATATTATTATTACCCTAACACATGTATTAATTCTATTGGATAAGTATAATTATACAAAAAACAACCTTATGAATAAAATATGAACCTCTTTGGTCCACTTGCTTTAGATTATGAGACTTATTATTATTTTATTTAAAGAAGAGTTAAAAGAGTTAAAATCAATGTTTAATAACTAAAACATATTTAATATTTGGTTATACATAAGATAAATTAGACTATAAATATTAATTATAAATATAAAAATATTTCCTACATAATGGTATTTTATTTATATTTTTTAGAAATTAAATTTTTTAATTTATTTATGACACTATGATGATACAGTAATTACCTAATTAATGAAATATTTAAATAATTGATATTATAAATATCCAAATAAATGTAATTTGAAACTTTTTATGAATTCAAATAATTTTATAGGTTAATATTACATATTCGGGTTGGTTAAATGAATTTGGTTCAAACTAATAATACTTTTATGAATTTAGAAAAAACAAAATACCAAATAGTGTCAAAATTGACATAAAAGAGTTTTTAAAACAAATATAATATTATTAATTGATAATTTAGTCCTAAAAATCTATTTTTTGGCCAAAAGACTTATATAATTATATATTTATCATTAATTAACCACTTGGGATTCTCTTGGAAGTTTATAGTTAGTTTATTAACCATATAATATAAAAATACAAAGAGACATGGTAAATGTTAAACTATTTATCTAAGAGTTAAATCTAAAGGATACAGTTAAAATTATAACCTAAACCTGTCTAAAAACTATTGGTTAAGAGTATTTTTAACCATGACCACCTAAGTCTATAATTAAATTCATTTGGAGCCATTATAAACCGAATATGATAGTATAATAAATTAATACTTTAATCTTTTCCTAAAGTTCCCCTCACCCTTCTTATAAAAGGGAACTCACCCTTCTCTCTAATTCACACCTTAAAATCCATTTGGCTCAGCCAAACTCTACCCAAATACCCTCTAAACATTCCTCCCTCAATACTAGAGGCCTTAATTTAGTCATAAATCCAACCTATGGATCCCTTTTGATCAAATCAAAAGGAAGAACTCGAAGAAGAGGTAAATATCTCACCACCTCTTTTAAGTTCTTTCTTCTTCCACTTACTTTTTCTTTGTTGTTTCCATTATAAAATAATAAATATAGTATCTTATATATAATGTGATGTTATGATAAATATGTTACAACCAAATTCATTATTCTATCCATCCTTTGAATAACATGTCACCATACGTGCGTACGTACGGCTTACTGTCTCCACGTCGTAGTGTAATTGTTATTCAATACATTATTATATGGATGGGTATAATAATGATGTATAATTGAGGTAAATAATAAATATAACATGATAATGATTCTGTATATATGATAAACCATCCAATTATATATTATTTTAATATCAAAAGATTGATATTGTTGCTCGTGCGTACGTACGGATTACCGTCTCCACGAACGCGATGAGATTCATTCCCCATCATATCCATTCAAGACTAATTTTCATTTGTTGATTAAAAATAATTTTTCAATACTTGATATCATTCTAGATATGAATATGATACATCCCATCCATAACAAATAGTACTCACATAACAAATAATATAAAGGAAAACGAATCAGTTAACACCCGAAACGATGATAATATTAAGATACTATTAACAAAGCAATGTTAAAAGATCATATATGATATAATATTAATGTATATTATTCTTGTATAATTTAATAACAATTATTTAACCATTATACAGAAGGTTTACCTACCCTAGACCAAGGAAAAGTACAAGGTAAGGGTTAATTTCACAATCTCTTTACTATCTGAGGTTGTTTTATGTAAGTATCTACTGGGACCTCTTTATCATCCACATCCATGTTTCTTAAAAATATATTTCAAAACATTTTAACTATTTACTAAACAATGAGTTAAATTCATTTATACCCTTATATTTCTTGAAAGGAATCTTTCTGTCATTTTCCAAACAAGGTACTTTTTGACCTTTTGGGAAAATTTAAGGTAAGAATGTTTTTTTAACTTATACGGTGGGTGCGACTATTTTTGTCCGTTATAACATCATCAAAGCTTCCCTTAAAAGCTTATAAGAATATTTTAAAAATAAATATTTTCTTTATAATTATATGACTCTTAAATGGTTTCAAAATAGAAAGAGATATTTCTCTAAAAAAGGTTTTGATTTCATCTATGTCAACATCCTTTTATGGATTTTAAGTTTATTTGAAGATGATTTATTATGATACAAAACTTTTATACTGTATTGAAGGTTTTGTGATATGTTTGGCTGTGAATGTTCTATTTTTATACCATTCATGGTTTATGGTTAAAATATTGACATTTCGTATTCTATTTTTAAATGAATGTTTATGTTATATTTCAACCTCTTCATATGAGGAATGTATTGGACTTAGTAAGTGATGGGTGGAGCCTGCTATAACACCTTGATGCATCGGTAGGTCTCATGAGACAACATGACGTGGAATTGGCCGAGGCCCTTTCCCAATTTGATATGGGGTTTTGGCCGAGGCCTTAATCATTTTTAGACGTCTTGGTCGAGGCCTTGACAAAATGTTTCAGAATATCCGACATTATACATTCCCTCATTATGAAAATAATATTGATTGTTTATGTATTCATTCGAATAGTAGAATACCCATGAGTATGTTTTATTATGGAATTATTTACTCAGATCATATTACTTCCATAAAAGTATACATGCTTATTATTGGTAAAGTCATGTGGTTTCAATTATTCACCATGCTTAATATTTATGTTATCTTCTACTGTATTACTTACCCTTACTAAGCGTTTAGGCTCACCCATTTCTTATGTTTCATTTTCCCAGGATATGAAGAAGTTAGTTATGAGTGACTTTTAGGCATAATCTAGGAGGTTTGGATGTTTTTAATGAAATAAATTAATGTTGTATTTCTTTTCAAGTTGTAATGTTGAACTAATGTATGAATCTTGTTTCCAATAATACTAAACTGATCTATCTTTCGAGACCTGATTTCCTTGTGATCATACCAATGTTATGTAATAATGCACTAACTCTGGGTAACTGGTGTTGGGGCATTACAGTTGGTATCAGAGGAAGTTTAGTATAAACCTTAGAAACTAGATTTAGATAAAATATGATTAGAGAACATATACCTAAGATAGACTTTGAGGATTAGTATAAAATAACTTCCTAGAATTTTGGTACTGTAGAGATTGTGTGAGTTTTCCAAGCTGTACATCCCTGTTTGGATATGAGAAGGTAGAGGCGACTCTGACACAGATGTACCTAGGGGTAAAACCCAAAAACACCGCTTTGAGCTAGACTAGAACAGGAACTGGTGCACGACAATGGGCCTTGCTGCACTCTTGGTTACGACACTCCCGGGGGACATGTTTAGGATAATTCTCATTTTCTTTACAAATCATTATGAAGGGTTTATGAGTATATACTTCCTCAAAGAAAACATTTTTATTATTATTGATTATATCCATAAATAGTTCAATTTATGTTAAGTGTTTTACAAGTTTGGATTTATGTATTGCGATTCATAAACTAATCTAGTGTATTCCATTGTATAGAAATGACGCCCAGTAGAAGGAATGTGAACTCCATCAATACGTATGATCCAAATAGTAATAAGGATCATATATTTCATAGTATTAAGCCAACATTTAGAAGGGAAATAGTATCCCACGTATTCTCAATATATGAAAAAATAGTATCATGTGTTAATAAGATAAGTAAATAATTCTCCAAGTCCTATGGCTTTGAAGGGAAGCAAGAGATGAAAAGGATGGAAAAGAGAAAGATGGATAAAGGGAAGAAGGGAAAGAAGTATTTTCCCATATGTGATAATTGTGGAAAGAATCACCTTGGAAAATTATTGAAGGGAATGAGAGTTTGTTATGAGTGTGGAGAAAAAGGACACCAAGTACGTGATTGAAAGGATAAGAAAAAGGTTTCATGTGTACAATGCTTCATCTGCAAGGAGTTGGGTCACTACGTGAATCAATGTCCAAATAATCTGAGTATACTTCAAATGATGCTATTGAATAATAATCAAGTTTTGATACTACCTCAGATGAAGAGGAATGACTAGTGTTTTTATGTTGTTATTATAGAATTATTTCTTTTGGGTGTTGTATTAACAATATACTGGTTATATGAATTATGGAGATAAATAAGGATTGTAATGAAGTGTTATTTTATTGAGGATTTGAGATTATATAGTTCTATGAAAAGTGACTTAATAGTAAGCTACACTTTTTGGAAAATACATGGTTGAAGGAAAGGTAATCCTTAATATGGTTCTGATAATGAGGTAGTGATTTTGTAATAAGAGATGGTTGATTTGAATAAAATATATTGGATATTCTTGACTTCCTTGGAACTGATTAATAGTTTTTTTATTTCATCATTGTTGGAATATTCAAAATTTTTGGATATAAGGAATATATCCAGTATTATATAAAGGACAAGGGAGCATGAATGTAATCAATAAGGTTTTATGGTAATTTATGGTGTTACCATGTTTTAAAATAATACACGATGAAGGTGTTCACATGTTATTACATGGAAAAAAGGATCTTAATTGTGTTTAACATCCTTATAAATTTTGGACTGTGAGTTTGGATAGAAGTATTTTGGATAATTCTAAATGTTGGAATGGATTAAGTTTGAAATTGAATACTATTGTTAAGGTTATTTTTGGATTGTTATAAAAAGGACAACACACAGACCGTGTGACAATCCATCACGTCGGACAAAGCTGCGGGAATCGAACCCACAACCATAGTGCGATTGGGATTTATCGTCTACCACTGGACTACGTGAAGTCCCTGGATTTTATAATCTAGTTTTCTTTAAAGTTTCTGATAGGTAAATTATAAATTCATTATTTTTGGAACCCTATACTATTATGATAAATAGAATATTTTTTTGAAATATTTTGGATTGGAATATGAGTTTGTGGTGGGAAGTAGTTGAAGGATGAAACCCTACTTTTCAAGTATATATATATATATATAATTTTTTCCCTCTTATTATATGGGTAAATTAATTCTTAAACTTTAGGGAAGGAATCTTAAAACCAAAAATGTGTTATCCTAATACCTTATGTTTTTTGAACTGATGGTATTTTAAATCATCAAAGAGTGATGGATTTGAGACCCTCAATTTTACACTTGTTTGTGATTGATGACCTCAATCAGTACCTATAAATATTTACATTTCCCTCTAATTACGTGTCTCTAATTTCCACCAATGTTCTCCTAATCGATATCATAATTTGGTGGTGACCCTTTCATTTCCCTTTTCCTCTTATTAAGACTAAATTTTATTAACCCAGTTTCCAATGTGGGTTTTCCCACCAAGGAATTTTCTCTTTTCAACCTCTTATTTTTGAAGAAAAATTTCAAACTGTGAGGACACAATTCATTGAAGGAGGGAATAATGTAACACCCCAATATTTCATAGTACGTTATTTCTTCAAAGTAATTCAATAACTTGCACTACACGGAACACTGAGTTCAAGTGCACCACGACTTACCAAACTAGCCGTTTAAAGGCAGTTATGAATAGTATTAACTGAATTTTGAACTTTATATAAACCTTATAATTTTAGAATCCATATTATGAGTTTCTTAGACATAATTTAAGAACAAATTCATTTTTTTCAAATAAAAGAAGTATTTTTCAAAAATGAAATTTTACCACCTTTTAAAGGAAAAACCATTTTAAATCCAATATTTAAAGCCTTTATATATTCAATTTGACAAAATAATATTTTTCTTTAGAATCGGGACATAATAATTTAGTTTCAATAAATTTTTGGTGTTTTCTGATAACTTTCATATTTGGGTGAATAGTGAAAAATACTATATTTTAACTGAAAACAACTTTTTTAATCAAAATAATTTATAGTGTTGAATTATACATTTTAATGGTGTGGAAGTATTATTAAATTATATTTTTACCATTTAATCCAATTTTGGTCATCGGATGTAATTTTACCTTGAAATTGGACATAAACAATTGTCAATTTTTTGGTTGTTATTATTTCATAAAAATACGCTTTTTGGTTTTGACAATGGGAATTAATTTTAAATAAATAAATTCAATTTATATGTTTTGAATTTGGTAAATTATAATTCATTTTTGAATTCGGAATATCAAAATTAGCTTAGGGTGAAATTTTGGTATTTTTCTAAAAACATTCAATTTTTAATGAATAGTTAAAAACACTGAGTTATTGGATAAAACCAAATTTTTATTTAAATTTATTTTAGGTCAATATAGATACATAATACCTATATATTTTCAATATAATTCATTGGAGTCATTTTATAATAAGTTTAGATATATAAAATATTGTATTGAACTTTTCACCGTCTTTTACCCACCTCCTAGGAGAATTTGAAAATTCACATAAAGCATAATTTTACCGCTTCTGTGAGTGGAATTTTAAAAATTTGAGAGACACAGTTGATATCAGTAAGTAAAATGTGGTTCAATGAGATGAAAATAATTTTTGGTGAATAGTAACTTTTTACTTTTATTTACCACGGTTAAAAGTAAATAGGGTAATTAAGGGTAAAAATGATATTATTATTACCCTAACACATGTCCTAATTCTATTGGATAAGTATAATTCAACCAAAAACAACCTTAGGAATAAAATATGAACCTCTTTGTCTTACTTGGTTTAGATTAGGACACTTATTATTTTATTTAAAGAAGAGTTAAAAGAGTTAAAATCAAAGTTTAATAAATAAAACATATTTAATATATGGTTATAAATAAAATAAATTAGACTATAAATATTAATTAGAAATCTAAAAATAATTCCTACATAATGGTATTTTATTTATATTTTTTATACATTAAAAAATTTAATTTATGTATGACACAATGATGATACAGTAATTACCTAATTAATGAAATATTAAAATAATTGATATTATAAATATCAAAATAAATTTAAATTGAGACTTTTTATGAATTAAAATAATTTTCTAGGTTAATATGACATATTAGGTTTGGTTAAATGAATTTTTTTTGAAGTAATAATGCTTTTATGAATTTAGAAAAAAACTAAATAACAAATAGTGTCAAAATTGACATAAAAGAGTTTTTGAAACAAATATTATATTATTAATTGATATTTTATTCCTAAAAATATAATGTTCATCCAAAAGACTTATATAGTGATATTTGTATCATTAATTAACCACTTTAGGTTCTCTTGGAAGTTTATAGTAAGTTTATTAACCATATAATATAAAAATACAAAGAGACATGGTAAATGTTAAACTATTTATCTAAGAGTTAAATCTAAACGATAAGGTTTAAATTGTAACCTAAACATGTATAAAACCTATTGGTTGAGAGTATGTTGACTCATAACCACCTAAGGCTTAAATAAAATTCATTTGGAGCCATTATAAATCGAATATGATAGTATAATAAATTAATACTTTAATCTTTTCCTAAAGTGCCCCTCACCCCTCTTATAAAAAGGCACTCCCCCTTCTCTCTAATTCACACCTTAAAAGCCATTTGGATCAGCCGACCTCTGCCCAAATACCCTAACAAAAGTCCTCCCTTCATCTTAGAGGCCTTAATTTAGTCATAAATCCAACCTAAGGAGCCCTTTTGATCAAATCAAAAGGAAGAACCCGAAGAAGAGGTAAATATCTCACCACCTCTTTTAAGTTTCTTTCTTCTTCCACTTCCTTTTTCTTTGTTGTTTCCAATCTAAAAAACTAACTCGAGTATCTTCTATATAATATGATTTTATTATAAATATGGTACAACCAAATTCATTATTCTATTCATCCTTTGAATAACATTTCACCATACGTGCGGACGTACGGCTTACCGTCTCCACATCGTGGTGTAATTGTTATTCAATACATTATTATTTGTATGGGTATAATAATGATGTGTAATTGAGGTAAATAATAAATATAACATGATAATTATTCTGTATATATGATAAACCATCCAATTATATATTGTTTTAATATAAAAAGAATGATATTGTCGCTCGTGCGTACGTACGGATTACCGTCTCCATGCACGTGATGAGATTCATTCCCCATCATATCAATTAAAGACTAATTTTCATTTTATGATTAAAAACAATGTTTAAAGACTTGATATAATTCTAGATATGAATAATATACATCCCATCCATAACAAATATGACTCATACAACAAATAATATAAAGTAAAACGAATCAGTTAACACCTGAAACGACGATAATACTAAGATATTATTAACAAAGCCATGTTAAAAGATCATATATTATATCATATTAATGTATATGATTCTTGTATAATTTAATAGAAATTATTTAACCATTATATAGGAGGTTAACCTAACCTCAACCAAGGAAAAGTACAAGGTAAGGGTTAATTTCACAATCTCTTTATTATCCGTGGTTGTTTTACATTAGTATCTATTGAGACCTCTTTATCATCCACATCCATGTTTCTTAAAAATGTATTTCAAAATAGTTTTACTATTTACTAAATAATGGGTTAAAGTCATTTATACCCTTATATGTTTTGAAAGGAATCTCTTTGTCATTTTCCAAACAAGGTATTTTTTGACCTTTTCGACAAATTCAAGGTAAAAATGTTTTTTTAACTTATACGGTGGGTGCGTCTATTTTCTGCTGTTATAACAACATCAAAGATTCCCTTACAATCTTATAAGAATATTTTAAAAATAAATTTTTTATTTATAATTATGTGACTCTTAAATGGTTTCAAAATAGAAAGTGATATTTCTTTAAAAAAAAGTTTTGATTTCATCAATGTCCACATCCTTTGATGGATTTTAAGTTTATTTGAAGTTGATTTATTATGATACAAAACTTTCATATTTCCTTGAATGTTTAGTGATATGTTTGACTATGGATGTTCTATTTTATGGTTAAAGTTTTTACATTTCATATGTTAGTTTTAATACGAATGTTTATGATATATTTCAACCTTTTTATATGAGGAATGTATTTGACTAAGTATGTGATGGGTGGAGCCCGCTACAGCTCCTCGATGAATCAGTATGTCTCATGAGACAACTAGACATGGAATTGGCTGAGGCCCTTTCCCAATCTGATATGTGGTTTTGGCTGAGGCCTTAATCATTTTTAGACGTCTTGGCCAAGGCCTTGACAAAATGTTTCAGAATGTCTATCATTATATATTCCCTCATTATGAAAATAATATTGATGGTTCATGTGGTCATTCGACTATTAGAATACCCATGATTATGTTTTATTATGGAATTATTTACTCAGCTCATATTCCTACCATAAAATTATTCATGTTTATTATTGGTAAAGGCATGTGGTTTCAATTATTCACCATGCTTAATATTTATGTTATATTCCCATGTATTGATTACCCTTACTGAGTATTTGAGCTCACCACTTTTTTATGTTTCATTTTCCCAGGATATGAAGAAGTTAGTTATGAGTGACTTACAGGCATAATCTAGGAGGCTTGGATTTTTCTAATGAAATAAATTCGCATTGTATTTCTTTTCAACTTGTAAAGTTGAAATTATGTATGAATCTTGTTTCCAATAATACTAAACTGATTTGTCTTTAAAGACATGATTTCCTTGTGATCATACCAATGTTATGTAATAATGCAATGACTCTGGGTAACTGGGGTCGGGGCAATAGAAATCCCATACACCTACTAAAGCCACTACTATATGAAAAAACTATCTCAAAACCAAAAAAACCCCTTAATCCATTAACCATGCCAATTAATATTTCGAAAAAAACCTTATTATTGAAACCCATTTTCATGAACCATTTTTATAAACCAAATAAATAAAGTGATTTTGAAATCAACACTTTAAAATCCAACAACAACAAAGAACATTGCACCAAAATCACCCATTTCCCCATAAATCCACAAAATATCACAAATGGGATTTCCATCAAGCATCACACATCATAATCAATAATTAATTTAAAGAAAAACTAATTTATTGAAACCAAGGCTTTTAGTTCTATGAAAATGGAGTTGATAGAGAATACACCAACCTTAGGGTTTCAGTGAAATCAACAAACTCACAATTACACCACAAATCTAGGAAAAATCTCCACCAAAACCAACTTAAATACCTTTTCCTAACATCAAAAAGCCTCAATATCATCATTTAATGAAACAAAAACCCTAGATCTATATGAAACAGTTGTAGATCTTGAAAACCAAGAGAGAGGGAAAACTAGATCTATGGAAAACCAAGAAGGATCCAAGAGACATGCCTTACCAGAGAAAACTCATCTTCACCGCACCTTTGAAAACATTTGAATAACTTAAAAAATGAGTGGGAGAGAGACTATAACCCTTAAAAAACAAAAAATAATAAGTAGGGTTCATATGGGAGAAGATAGGAGGAGTTTAGGGAACATCCTGAGTAAAACCATAATGAACCTTTTTTTATTACTGTTCACGGTTAGTTCGCATGGTTTGCCAAACCGTGCACTGACTGTGAACATGCTACTGCCTAAACAGGGACACCACATGGTTTCCTCGCATGGTTAGAAAACCCGTGCGCAAACCGTGTGAATCCCACTACCTCCACTTTCATGATTTTTTGGATATCTTGCAAGGTTTCCCTTAACTGCGCTCAAACTGTGCACCATTATAAATGAACCAAAACCATTCTGAATCCTTCCCAAACTCACCCAAACATTACCCAACCACATTACATAAAAAATACATAAAAAAATGTTACATACCTAAAACTAGGGGTTCTACATTCTCGCCACCATTAGACTTTTCACCATCAAAAAGTAGAGAACTATTGCTTTCCCAAAAGAGATTAGGTCATTGCTCGACCATCTCTTTCTCCTACTCCCAAGTCTCCTATTGAATCCAACCATGTTTCCACAAAAACTAAACTAGAATAATTATTTTACCACACAAGGATTTCTATTTCCTATCCACAATTCACATGGGCACATGCACCAAATAAGAATCTGAATCTAGCTCAACCTGATCCCATCGAATCACATGGTTAGGATCCAGTAGATATTTTTCAACTGAGAAAAATATAATACATTGTTCACTCCACTAAATAGTGGTGTAAAATCCAACTAATAATCCACCTCTCTAACCCACTCAATTTTCTCAAAAGGCCTAATATACATTGAAGATAACTTTCCATTCTTTCCAAACTGATGATGTCCAATCCTAGGAGAGATTCTCAAGAACACATGATTACCCACCTAGAATGACAATGACCATAGAAGATGGCCCGCATATGATTTAATGAATCTACATCATTCTAATTCTTTTCTTGATCAACTTGATCTTCTTTGTAGTCTCTTGGACAAGTCTTGGCCTAACCATCGAAGTCTCGCTCGTTTCCACCCAACAAAGTGGAGAATGACATGAATGCCCATACAATGCTTCAAATGGAGCCATATGTATCAAGGCCTGATAATTGTTATTATATGTGAATTCAAAAAATGAAAAGTGATCCTCCCATGAGACACCAAAATAAATCACACAAGCCTGTAACATATCTTCCAAAGATTGCATCATCCTCTTAGATTACCCATATGTATGAGAATGATATGTCGTACTCATCGTCAACTGAGTCCCAAGGGATTGATGTGAAGATTTCCAAAAAATGAGATGTAAAACTCAGATCTCTATCTGATAAAATCAAAACTGGTACACCCTACCTCTTTACCATCTCATAGATATAGATTATGGATAGATCCTTCACTGCATGAGATTCATGAATAGGGATGAAATGGGCCGACTTTGTGAGATGATCCACTATCACCCATATGACATCATTCATTTTGATTATTCTTGGGAGACCTATAAAAAAATCTATCTCTATGTATTCCCAATTCTATATAGGGATTAGTAAAGATTGAAACATACCCATCGGCCACTGAGGCTCTGCCTTGACTTGCTGACAAGTCAAGCATCTCAATACAAACTCGACCACATTCCTTTTCATACCTGCCCACAAAAATTATACTTTTAATGACTTATACATTTTTTGAATCATAGGATAGAAAAACCATCTGAAATGATGATAATCCCCAATAATTTCCTCTTAAAAAGACCCTGGTACAACCATATGATTATGAAAATACAAAAATGAATTTCAATTTAGTTCCCAACCATTAATTGGCTCCCCACCATTGAATTTCGACCCCATCACCATACACTCAGAATCAGACATCTGTGCCTCTTTAACCAAGACATCCAAGTTAGGAATCAATGAAATTAGAAAGAAAAACAGTCTATCACCCCAATCCTCACATTCTAACCACATGATGGATATAACTGACATCAACTTACACTGATCTGATGCATTTTTTACCACCTGAGTATATGAATTCCTACTTAATGAATCCACCATAAAATTTTCCTTACCCAGTGTGTACATCATGTACAAATCAAACATCTAGAGATAATCCATCCATCTCCTTTGCCTCAAGTTCAAATATATTTGTGAGAAAATATGATTTAAACTTTTATAGTCAGTAAACAGTGTGAATTTCTCATCGAATAGATAATGACAACACATTTACAAGGCATGAACCACTTTTTCCAACTCCAAATCATGAGTTGAGAGTAGTTCTTCTCATGAAACCTCAACTTCCATGACCCATACACAACCACATGATCCAATTTCCTGAGAACACAACCTAACCATGATCTTAATGTGTCACAATACACAACATACCCTTTTCCTGGTTTTGGAAAAACTAAGATTGGTGCATATGTAAGGTGACCCTTAAGCTCTTCAAAATATTTCTGACACCACTCATTCCATTAGAATGGAACGTTATTCCTTTTCAAAGCTATCATTGGTGATGCCAATATTCAAAAATTGTGAAAAAAATGACGATAATAGCTAGATAGACCAAGGAAGATCCGTATCTCAAAAACATTCTTTGGTGGTTTCCATGAGATAACAACCTCTACCTTTTCTAGATCAACTAAAACACCCTTCTTAGAAATAACATGGACATGGAAATGAACCTCATATATCTAAAAGGCACACTTTAAAAATTTGGAATATAATCAATGATCTCTCAAGATCACCAACACTATCTCCAAGTGATTCTCATGCTTCACTGTTGTCCTATAATGCACCAATATATCATCAAAAAATTCCACTACAAAAAAAGATAGAAATTTTTGAAATATCTAATTCATCAATGTCATAAAAACCACTAGTTAATTAGTCATATAAAAGGGCATAACCACATAATCATAATGGACATATCTAATTCTAAAAGCTATTTTGGAAATATCCTCTTTCCTCATGCACAACTGATGATACCCTGATCGCAATTCAATATTGGAGATCCACTGATCTCCCCTCAACTGATCGAACAAATCATTAATGCGTGGAAGTGGATATCAGTTATTTATCATAACTTTATTTATCCTATGATTCTCAACAAATATTCATAGATTTCTTTCTGACTTTTTAATAAACAAGACCAGTGTTTCCCTTGAATATGTGCTAGGCTATACGAACCCTTTGATTTCTAACTTCTCCAACTGCACATTCAATTCCCTCAATTCTATTGGTTCCATCCAGTAAGATGGAAGTGAGATAATACTATTCCTCATAAAGAGATCACTCATAAAATTAACTTATCTTATGGGTGGAAAAACTGAGAATTATTTAGGAAATTCATCCATAAATTGATCAACAACTGCTAAAGAGATTCCTTGATAAACTCCTTCCATTGATGCTGACAACAACAGCTTTAACTTATATGAGATCATATAAATAGCTGGTTCCAAAAATCATGTTGCACCCATCTTTTCATTCTTCTCTCCTCTAAAGAGTTGTTTGACACCATCATCTACTGTGAAACTAACCGTAAGTTCATAATTGTCAATATAAGCATTAAATATTTCAAAACAATCCATTCCTAGGATTATATCATAAGCATCCATATCAATCACTGAGAAATCCCACCAAAATTAAACCCCATCCATAATTATACAAAATTATCGACACAAAAGTCTTGACACACTCTTTGAACCAGAGGAGTTTGAAGTTTAAAATTGAAGGCATCATTTCCACAGTTAAACTCATAAAATTAACGATATGAGAAGAAATAAAAGTATGAGAGGCACCTGTATCAAACAATAATTGTATCAAGGTAGATTTTAAAATAATCATACCTCACATGGTGGATGGTCCCAACTTATCATCAATAAAAACCTGCTCATCTCTAAACAAATTATTTCTTGCCACACTCTACTCTTTATTGCCCTGCTAGAGAGTCATTGTATTCCTTGAATCAACCTAACTAACTTTACTCTAATAAAGATGGATATGCTACTTCCCTCGCCCTATCGAGTCATAGAATTCTTATGACCCCTGAGGAGTATCACGAACACCCAACATTGGATCATTATGACAATACCACTAAAGATTCCCAATCTTCTTATAGTTATGACATACTCAAGGCTATTCTATACAATCCCATTTGATGTGGCCTATATAACCACAATGAAAAAATCTCAGATTACGCTGAGGCTTTGTAGAAATATTCACTGATCCTTTCATTAGATTGTAAGCTATAATCCCACCCTAGAAATAAGTTTCCCTCTTCCTCTTGAACCCCTCTTTAGAGTTCCCACAAATACCCTTGGGTACCAACATGCTTTCCCAACCCATATCACCAAAAATATCCCATTCATCCATTGTTTCTCTATTCACCATTTCCATGTAATAATTTATACATAACACTGCTATTTTAGAATGAATTTCCTACCCTAACCTAGCTTACAAAATACATGCCTTCAACAATGTACTACCCGCCACCTCAGGTGAAAATTGCACTAAGTTCATAAACATAGCCTCATATTCTATTACCGATAGGTTCTATTACTTCACCCTAATGAAATATTTTGTTCACTGAATTATGAACGTATGAGGGTAGAATTATTTGTTAAACAATTCCTCAAAACCCTCCCATGTCATGTCTTGGTCCATTCCATCTTGGACTGCCAACTCCCACCACTGATGGAAAATATCTTACAACATATACATTTCTAGCTTCACTTTTAGCTCAAACAGTGTTCTATGAAATTAAAATAACTTATTTATTATATTCAACCATGCTTCTACCTTTTTTTGGATTTGAATCACCACTAAATTTGGGTGGATTCTAATTTTGAAACTAAACCACATTATCCACATGCTTTGGATCATCCTATTTATTTCCTCTTTCCACAATTTCAAATTTCCCATGTTTCACCATTTTTTAAAATCAATCCATTTTCAAAATACCACATGTATACACATTTCAAATCCGTACATTTGAAAATAATTTCCTTATTTTTCACTAGTCCATATATTTATATTACAACATAAATCATTATGCCCAATGAAATATGCATCCTAGTGGAAATTCATTTCTACCATTCATGCCATGCTCATATCATTGGCTACACCCATGAAAATGAGATTTCAAATGCCTATAAGTGTCTCCAAAACACATATGTAACAAAATACTTGGTAACCTGAAGTTTAGCATAAAAGGGTTTTCTATGACCATTTATGCTATAAATTTCATGTTCCGACAATCCTATGTCTTGCTACCATCCCAACTCAAGGAATAGACTGAGAATGAACGCCAACGCCAAGACTAAAAACTGACACTAAGGAACCAAACAACTTAGAAGCTAAGGACTTAACAAACTGATACCACTTGTAACACCCCCTTCTTCATTTTCTTGAGAAGGTGGTGAGATGCTACTTGGCCTTAAGCGATGTTCCCAAGGTGAAAAAGGACAAAAATAAATGTCGAGGGATTCAGGAACAATTTGAGAATGATTTTACCTTAGAATAAAACCAACCAACAAAACAAGGCTTAACCAAAAATAGCTACATGATGCATGCCAACAAGGTAATCCAAACAATACCTTACCAAAAGATAACCAAACAACCAAACTCATCCATAACCATTCCCAAAACCAATACAAATATATCACAAGAAGATTAAAAAATTAGAGTACAAAGAGGAATAATCAATGAAAAAACCCAAGGAAACCACATGATGTGGATCCACACCAAGCTCCATGGTCTAAACACCACTGTACTTCCCTAGCATCACAATGAAAAACTTGAAAAATGAGATGCTTTACCCGTACATGTGTCTTAAAAAACAACATCTGCAAAAGCATCAAAGTTCCAAAGAAGGGGGTGAGTACAAATACTCTGTATGTTTTTCCCAAATTACTTCCCTTCACATGCCACTATGATAAAAATTTTAGAACATTTATATAAATCAATTTATATAAAACAACAAATAGTTCAATAATTCCTAGCTAGACAAACACACCCTTACCAATCCATTTTTACTGAAGACCATAAAATACAAGGGAAATCCAAAACACATGACATAATCTTTTTAACCATCACACATTATCACAAAAATTTCATCTTGATTAACCACGTTCATAATAAAAAATAGCCATAAAGTTTCACACATTCAACCAGGTGTAAAAAATCATGGTGGAACTTCCTGTCCATGCCTATTTACTACCTTCCAAATCTAGTGGCTCTTCCCGCCCACTTATCCTTAATGGAGGATCTTATGTCCACTATCCATCCAATTTTTATAATGGAACTCCCGTCCCACTTCCCATTATTCCAATGCAAGCATAAAATTCTCAAGCCAATAAATAATCACATACACCTACTAAAGCCACTGCAATATGCAACAACTATTTCACAACTAAACAATCTATTAATACATTAACCATGTCAATTAATATTTCAATAAAACAACCTATTTTGAAACCCATTTTCACAAAACATTTCCATAAACCAAATCAAGAAACTGATTTTAAAATCAACACTTTGAAATCAAACAACAACAAAGAACATTGGACAGAAATCACCCATTTTCCCAAGAATCCACAAAAAATAACAAAGAGAATTTACATCAAGCTTCACACATCATAATAAAAAATTAATTTCATGAAAAACCAATTTATAGAAATCAAGCCTTCTATTTATATCAAAATGGAGTCAAGAGAGAAGCCAGCTACCTTAGGGTTTTGATGAAAGTGACCAACTCACAACTTCACCACAAATTCAGGTGAAATCTCCACCAAAATCGCCTTAGATACCCTTTACTAAAATCAACATGCCTCAATATAATCATTTTAGGATACAAAAACCCTATATCTATATGTAATAGGTGTTGATCTAGAAAACCAAGAGAGAGATAGGGAGAACTAGATCTAATGAAAACCAAGAAAGATCCAAGAGAGAGGACTTACTGGATAAGAATCGCCTTCATCACACCTTGAAACCCCTTAAAATTTCTTCCAAAATGAGTGGGAGATCCCCATTGACCCCTGATAACCAAAAATCCGAAGTATATTTTGTATGGGAAAGAGAGGAAGAGTTTAGGTAAAATTCCAATTAGAGATATAATTAAAAGTCCAATTTTTATTTCCGCACATTATTAGCTCACATGGTTAGGCAAACTGGGTACTGAAAAAGTACATACTACTACCTCAGTAGGGAACCCACATAGTTTTATCACATGGTTAGACAAATTGTGTGAATCCCACTACCTCCACTTGCACGATTTCCTAAAGATCCTACACGGTTTCCTCCAACCATGCTCAAACTGTGCTCCCTTATAAATTCCCCAAAACCATTCTGAAACCTTCCCAAAATCTCTCAAACATTACCCAAATACTTTACATACATAAAAAGACATAAAAAAGGTTACATAACTAAAAATGGGGGTTCTAAAAAGGTATAATCATGAAAAAATATGCCTAAAAAAATTTGAGGATAAAGAAAAATCCTTGATTAAAGATGGAACTAGACCTAATGAACTGACTTCAAACAATAAAAATAAGAATCACAATATATCTGGTCCAAATCACACCTAGAGTTCAACTAAGAATAGGTGAAGGAAAAAGATAATGGAAACCAAGAATATAAGTATAATGAGAAAAGGAACGACTTTATATATTAATGAATCAGTATAAAACCAAGAAGAGATTCCAAAAAATGAAAGGGAAAGAAGGTGGAATCTACCTAGGTATCACCCTTCATATGCCTAAGTCAATCAAGGAGGGGAATGACTCTTTTTAGGTAAAAATAGAATAATAAAAATGTTGGAAAACTATTTTTATGACTCTGGGTATGTCTCTTGGACTAGGAGCACAATTTATCACACTATATGAATATTGTTCACCACTCACTAGGTTCATATGGAGGGATATAGGGTTTGGGTCCACGGTGTAACAAACTATTCCAAAACTATGAAAAACGGTCTATTATAAATTATAATAACTCATATGATGTTCACATATTTAGTAATAAATGTGATCCTAACTCAGTGTTCTACACTGAAACTCTGAAATTCGTAAAATTTGAAGGAATTTGAACCAAAAATCAATTCCAAGAACACACACACACACAAAATTTATGGTGTTCCAATTATCTCTAAAATAATAATTTATACCCCCATGAATTTCTTTGAATTATAAAAATTGGAAGATAACCTATAAGATTTTCAACTGAAAATAATGTAACACTTCTAACTTGATCTAAAAAATTCATCAAAATCAATTAAAACCATCATATAAATAATATCTACAATATAAATATAATACATGAATTTCATAATAAAAAATTATAAAATAGAGACCCATTGTTGGTCACCCTACTATTTAGAAATATAGTAGTATGGTATAACAAATGAATAATATAAGAGACACTGGTGGGAAATTTTAATTTATAACCAAAAGGATATAAGTAATGAGACCCAATTGAAGGCACATATATAAATTCAAAAAAATAAACTTACTCCATCAATGAGAACAATATACTAAACAACCTAGGATAAATGATAGAGAAAAAAACAGAAAAACTAAAGGTAAAAGAAAAGTGAATGAAAAGTAGTGGTATTGGGGGAATACATCAAAATGATAAGGGGAGAAAATATCAAATTCATGAAGTTGATAAGGTTTTAATTCCCTTGTAAAAAATTCTTACAAAACTTATGGAGGTGTTCTAATAGACCATAATGGTAATAATTATTTGGAACACTAAAGATGGTGAGATTTGAGTGCATGAACTAACCACATCAGAAGCACATGATGCATTAAATGCATTCAAAATAAATATAAGTAGAAGATGTTGATACTCCAAAGAAAGTTTTCTCTATATTGCACTACAAAATGGATGAGTAACCATACCCATAACTGAAGTAAACACGTATTTCACCTGTAATGGGATTCCATATAAAAAACAACTCCTATAGATAAGATCAATCCACTAATACTTAAAAAAGATGACCCAGAATAATAAACATGAGAAATGAAGGTGAGGAGAAACCCTTTCATAAACTGGTGAGTTTTCAAGAAACAACTCAATATGATATCAAAATATATTGCAATAATCTCACTGAAGTAATCATAAAACTCTTTCACTATTTACCATATTGGATGGATACTCATTAGTAATATTACCTTATTTATCTTAAAATCATTAGCATGGAAACAATAATATAACAAGGTATTAATGAATTCCCATTCAATATAATATTCCCACTAGAAAAAAACCACAACCTTCAATCATTACCAATTTGGGACCTAAAGAAAACCTAAGACAACATTCACCTTCAATGATTTGTGAGTTATCATATATTTTAAGACATATTTACTCTTCTAAATTCAGTTCACATACTCTTGGGAACCTTGATCACCATAAAATATAAGAAAATTATGAGGAGAGACACACTCTAGCACTCTATTATGAGTTTCGTTAGAGTCTCCATTTGAAAACCTCACACTCAAACTTCTATGAATATTTAATTTTTTTAGCTCTATAATGAAAATATAAAGTAAATCACAATACCCAATCAATTAAAACATAAACTGAAATCATAACCACATAAAAGAATGTTTAAAATAAAATAAATATCCCAAAAAAATCAATAATGATCCCTTACCATGGTTATATTATTTTACTTTTAAACATTTTGAAAAAACCTCACAACTAAATTTATGAATCTTAAAACTCTACTGACAAAACACTTTCAATTCAACACATCAATTTGAGACTTTAATTTCATATGCGATATTTTTATAATGAAAATTTTTCATTACTATTTTTTTTCAAAATCTTGATCATTAAGTAAACTCTATTTTTTAGATTTATTTATTACTAATTTTGAAATTCACTTTCACCTATTGATAACCATGTTTCATTTACAAAATCACAAAAATGTCAATCCAAATTACACTAATATACCATGTAAATATCCATTAAATAATCCCAAATAACATATACACAAAAATAAGAAATATTTGGATCAAAGGGACATAAATAAAAAAATTAAATGGAATCTAGGGGTTATGCATGGTTTGTCAGGCCAAACACTAATAGTTTAAATTTCCATAAAAGGTAAAAAAAATCAATCACATGTCACATGGGTTTTTAGACCATCTAAGTTATAAGTTTTCCTCATTTAATTCAAAAAATTTACCACTAAAGCATAGAAAACCACCAAACCACCCATGTAACATCTATAAAAGTATAAATATTAGCACTATTTCCCAAGATACAATAGATATAAATAATGAAAATCCAAAATTCATGGAATAAAACCTGATACCCCTTGAAATATCTTGGTTCTAAATGTGTGAGAGACAGTTAGATGCTTCCCATACCCACCTCTAGAGTTCTGATGGAACTAAATTCAATATAATAGACTCACCAAAATATAATATCATTATCAAAGAACATTTTTCTTTTAAAAACCTAGGTCATGATATGACTTTTTCATTAACATACCAAAACATACCTAAAAATGGGAACCCGAGTTGGTCAATGACATGAAATAGGTATGTTCTAGATCACATTGAGTAGGAAACTAGTTTTTGGGAATGAAAGTACATATATAAAAACAATTTATCAAAATAATGAAATAAAACATTATATCATCAACCATATGTCTGACATGACCATTACGTGAATCAATGTTCTATATATAAAAAAATAAATAGATACATAAAAATAACAAACCAAATATAATGAAATTTCAATACATGATCGATCAACTAAATATAAATATACCACTATAGAGAAATAGAGAAAACGTATAGAGTACAAGATGCCAACCTAGAAAAAATAAAATTGATAAAAAATGAAAACCAAAATACCCATCACAATATCTATATAACATCAAGGTCACTAACCATTCCCCCCCCCCAAAATTCTCTCTATAAAAAACTATGAGTTGAACCTAAACCTCTAAAACCATGTTAGGTCAATTGATGGTGACTAAAACATGTAAAGAGTTATAATAATATCCCATTAGGTAAACACCATAGATTCCATTCACTTCCTTTTCTAAAAGAATCCTAAAAATTAATTTTTAAATACTGGTGGAAAATAGTAATTTATTTTTTAAAGAAAATAAACCATGATCTTTCCCAGAAAATATCTTTAAGACTTAAGAAAAATAGTGAAGAAACATTTTTAAAACCTTACTTTAAAAAATCATTTTATAAACATCCTGTTTTAGTCACTTTATTAAACCACCACAAAAAACTATACTGAATAATCCCATAAATTAAATATAGTAAACATTGTAATGCCCTTACCCCAGTTACCAAGAGTCGGTACATTATTACCTAACATTGGCATGATCACAAAAGATCAAGTCTCAAAAGACTTATTAGTTTAGTAGTCTTGGAAACACTAGATATATTCATGCATTATATTACGTCATAAAGTAAAAAAATACAACAACGTCTTGTCTTAATATCCCCTCATACTATCCCTGCAGTTCATTCATAAATTACTTCTTCACATCCTGGAAAAAATAAAACATTGAAAGAGGTGATCTCAGATGCTCAGTAAGGATAACAGTATAGCCGAAACTTTCATAAATAAGCATAAACATTTAAGGCAATGTATAACTAAAACAAAAGCCTTTTAAACATTAAATTCAGAATAATATGGAAAAGATAAAATAAAATAATGCCATTTACTTATTCACATGGATATTCTACTAATCGAATAACCACATACAATAGAAATAACCAATTTCAAAATGATGGAATGCATATTTCCAGACTATCATAACCACATAGTCAAGGCCTCATTCCAAGACTACAAATAAGATTTTGTCAAGGACTTGTGCCAAGACACTAGTTTGCCTCATGATACCTACCGATGCATCAAGGAGATATAGAAGGCTCCACCCGTCACTTACTAAGTCCAATGCATTCCTCATATGAACATGTTAAAACATAATGTAAACATTCATATTAAAACTTGCATACGAAATGTCAATAATTTATCCACAAACCATGAATGGTATAAAAATAGCACATCCACAGAAAAACATAACTAATTCAATACAATATGAAAGATTTTATTATATCAGATTAACCTAAATCAAGAATAATGAAGGATATTGACATAGATTAAAATAATCATCAAACTATTGAGAGAAATATCCCCATTTTTCTTGAAAACATTTAAAAGTCACACTATTTGTCAAGAATCCATTTAAAATAGATTTTTGAATCAAAGTGTCCCATACCACTTTGAAAATTTTAAAAGGAATTTTTATTTGAAAACTTTAATGTCCATATAAATAAATCCTTAAAACCATTTTTAAAACATGGACATTAATGAGAAATATTTAGAATAATAAATATTTAAAACATTTTAAAATACTATTTTAGTTAGAGTTTCTAACCAAAATAGAGACACTTGAATACAAATAAATGAAGTAATACAAACTTTTTAATATCATGATAATAAAGGGATTCATGATATACTATGTCAAAGTACATTATATACACCATATAAAAGTGATTTGGTGTATAGCAACAAAAAAGTATCAATGGGATGTAAATTGAGATTAATTCTCTTATAAAGACCGTATCCTTAGGTTAAGGATAAATCAACAACATAATTATGTGTGACAAATATAAATACGCTCAATATTATTGGATATTCAGTTTAAATCATTCAGAGGACATTCACACATATTCTTGTAAAAACAACACCAATGAATTGGATGTTTAACTCAATAAATGGAGATTGAGTTAAAATTACTATTATCAAGTTCATATAGATGAATTGAGAATTTATAAATGGAGAGATTATGTGTATCAAAAGTATATCCATAGAAAGGGGAGTGGAAATTATGGCATAAGCAAATGAATAGTGATTCCACACATAATCTTGGAGTAAAATAATCAACGAAGTACGCGTAAAGCCGAATGAGTGGAAATTGAAATTTCAAATTCCCATATTGATTTGATAACTTACGAAACATAAACCCATGAAAGAAGGATCATACAATGATGATGTAAATATCCATAAATTAATGTATATTACACAATGAATACAATCATGGGCAGTACACACACCACATGCAATAAATAAGTGGTGAACAATGGAAATCTCACGGAATTAAAAGTGAGATAAGAAACCCCTTAATTTGTACTTTTTCCTTGGTAGAGGGTAGGTTAGACTCTTGTATAATGTTTAAATAATTGTTATTTAATTATAAAATAATCATATACATTAATATGATATCATATATGATCTTTTAACATTGCTTTGTTAATGATATCTTAGTATTATCGTCATTTCAGGTGTTAACTTACTCATTTTCTTTTATATGTTTTGTTACATAAGTCATTTTTTTATGGATAGTTTGTATATTATACATATAAATAATTATATTAAGTCCTTAAACATTATTTTTAATCATAAAATGAGAATTATACTTGTATGGATACGATGGGGAATGAATCTCATCGTGTTCGTGGAGATGGTAGTCCGTACGTATGCACGAGCGATAATATCATTCTTTTGATATTAAAATCATATATAATTGGCTGTTATATCATATATAAAGAATCATTATCATCTTATACTTATTATTTAAATGAATTACACATCATTATTATACCCATCCAAATAATAATATATTGAATAACAATTACACCACGACGTGGAGACGGTAGGCCGTACGTACGCACGTATGGTGACATGTTAATCAAAGGATGGATAAAATACTGAATATGGATGAACAATATTTATAATAACATCATAGTATATTAAAGTTACTATAGTTATTATTTTATAATGGAAATAACAAATAAAGAAGAAGTGTAAGAAGAAAGGAACTTGAAAGAGGGTGGTGAAATCATTACCTCTTCTTCAGGTTCTTCCTTTTGATTTGATCAAAAGGGATCCTTAAGTTGGCTTTATGACCAAAGGAGGGCCTCTAGGATGAATTGAGGGAAGTTTAGAGGAGATTTGAGCAGGGTTTGGCCGAACCAAAAGGCTTTGAAGGTATAAATTTGAGAGAAGGGGGAGTTCCCTTTTATAAGAGGGGTGAGGGGCACCTTAGGAAAAACTTAAAATATTATTTTATAATAAATTCATATTCGATTTCTAAAGGCTAAAAAGTGGATTATTTAAAGGTTAAGGTAGGTATGGGTCTAAATCCTTTGAACCAATATATTTTAGAAAGTTTTGGGTCACTATATTAACCTTATCATTTATATTTAACTCTTAGTTAAATAGTTTGACATTTACCATGTCTCTTTGTATTTTTATATTATATAGTTAATAAAATTACTATATACCTCCAAGAGACCCCCAAGTGGTCCACTAATGATACAAATATCATTATATATGTCCTTTGGCCGAACCTTAGAATTTTAGGAATAGAATATCAATTAATAATATAATATTTGTTTTAAAAACTCTTTTATGTCAATTTTGACACTATTGGGTTTTTTATTTTTGATAATTTTACAACAGCATTATTACTTAGAAAACAATTTATATAACCAATACTAATATATCATATTAACATATAAAATTAGTGTAATTCATAAAATGTCTCAAATTACATTTATTTTGATATTTATAATATCAATTATTTTAATATTTCTTTAATTAGGTAATTACTGCATCACCATTGTGTCATAAATAAATTAAATTATTTAATATCTAAAAATTATAAAAAAAATACAATTATATAATAAATTGTTTTATCTTTCTAAGGAATATTTATAATTGAATTTATCTTATGTATAACCCTATATTAAAAATGTTTTAGTTATTAAACATTGATTTTATCTCTTTTAACTCTTCTTTGAATTAAATAATAATAAATGTCCCAATCTAATCCAAGTGGACCTAAATGATAATATTTTATTCCTAAGGTTGTTTTTGGTCGAGATAAACTTGTCCAATAGAATTAGGACATGTGTTAGGGTAATATTAATGTCATTTTTACCCTTAATTACCCTATTTACTTTAAACTGTGGTAAATAAAAGTAAAAAGTTACTATTCACCATAAATTATTTTCATCTCATTGAACCAAATTTTACTCGATATTAACTGTGTCTCTCTGATTTTTGAAATTCCACTCACATAAGTAGTAAATTATGTTTTACGTGAATTTCCATATTCTCCTAGGAGGTGGGTAAAAGACGGTGAAAAGTTCAATAACATTTTTATATATCTAAAATTATTCTAAACTAACTCCAATGAATTAAATTGAACTTATATAGGTATTATGTATCTATTTTGACCTTAACTAAATTTAAATAAAATAAATAATTTATTAAAAAAAATTCGGTTTTAAACTATAACTTAGTGTTTTTCACTATTCATCAAAAATTGAATCTTTTTCAAAAAATACCAAAAATTCACCCTAAGATAATTTCGATATTTTGAATCCAAAAATTAAGTCCATTTCGAACGATAAAATATATAAAATTTCAAAAAGTGGGTATTACTATTCATAACAGCTAGTTTGACTGGTTGTGACGTGTGTTAGAACTCGAAGTTGCGTACAACACACACTATTGATTTATTCAAAGGGAAACGTACTGTGGAAGCTTGGGGTGTTACATTCTATCCTCCTTCAATAAATGTTTTCCTCAAAATTTTTAAAATTGGGCTTGGGAATATAATAGAAAGTCCCACATCAGAAAAAGAGTCAATAAAACTATCACTTTAAAAGAAATAAAGAGAAGTAAAAAGGTCACTCGAGATAACCTATACTAGGATTCCATGTTGAAAAACATGGATCACTTCAAAATATTTCATTTTTTCCAACAGGGGCATGTTTTTTGGTAAAATTAAATTTTCTATTGGTAAAACGTTTTACCAACATATATGTCCCTGTCACTAAACTGTTGGTAAAAACTATGTCACTAAATGTTTTTGCGACAGATAAAAATGTTCTACTACAATTATAATAATACCAATAGATAATATATATGTTGGATAAAGTGTTTTGAAACAGATTTTAGTGACACATTTTTCTGTTCGTAATAATATTACCAATATATAGTATATGTTTATAAATTACATTTGAATAAAAATTAATTAAAAATTAATATTATATTTATTAATTAATTTATTATATATAATACATCTTTAATTATTAAACCGAAGATTTTAACACATGTTCAATATTAGAAAAAAATAATTATATTAATAATGAAATTTAATACAACAAGATTCATCACACCCCACCCACACAATGATGAGACCCCCGACCCATCCATGCCTTCGTTGCAGCAGCCCATCCATGCCAACGAAACAGCTCATGCACCAGTGACCAACGAGTACCACCAATGACTCATCCATTCCATGTTAACGCAGCAGTAGCTCATTCATGCTAGAAAGTTGGCTCTAGCACCAGCCAATACATAGCTCCAGCACCAGATCATCCATGCCAACAAGCACTAATGACCCATCCATGCAAGCGAGCAACCCATCCATGTCAGCGAGCCATGTAAAGAGGAATAAAACAAAACCCCTTAGCCATGTGTTAAGTATGAATAAAAAATTGGATAATAGAACAAAAATGAATAAAACATTCCCTTTTAAATATACACATGCTACGTAATGACCAAAGTTACCTCAATCAAAATCATTGTAAGATTATGAAATATGGGAGTTAGATTCCTAAAAATCCAATGCTTCACTTACTAGAGTCTGCTGGACTGCTAACATGATAAGTAACATTTTCTAGCTTGTAGTGTTCTCCAAGAACTTGTTAAAAACATAGGATATTAATACATGTATTTTCCATGGTTTATTTTAACTCTGCCTATTCAACTTAACAGTCTAGAAATATTTTTCTGTATCTAATTTCAAATGAATCAAAACACAAGTATCAAAACTATGACAATATGGGAAAAAACCAGACTCTAAATGTAAACATGTAGGAAAAATTCTAAATCACTCAAGGTAGGTCCTACCAAAGGAAAGTAAAGAAAAAAAGTATTGAAATGATTTAAAAACACAACAACATTCATAATAAAGGAAAAAAGGGAGGTTGAGTCCAGACTCAGTAATGTGGTATCCAAATGACACCTCCTTCCCAAATATCTTCTTATAAATCCTAGAAAGGTTCTATAGCTTGTACCCTCTTATTCAGGGACTTGGGATAAAAAAAACAAAACTAGTTCAATAAATAGAATAGCTTCAAATTTCATAACATAAAAATTCGAGCAAAATAAATAGACTAAGAAATATCTCCCTTTCTTTACCTTCATTAATTTAGACCCATCAATCCAATTATAAAGCTTGATAGAGACCATTCATTGGATACTTCTTTTCAAGAAATGGATCAACCATTATGGTTAACCACATTTTTACTTTCAAAAAATGTAGAAGTGAACTTCTTTTGTCTTTCAACAACGGTAGTACCTACACAATAAGGAAATAAGCATTCAACGATAGCCTTTTATTTATAAAAATTGTATACATGTAATTAGGTTTGAAATAATAACTTGTAGAAAGTACCCATTATATCAGATTCTTCTAGTTAGTGGTTTTAACAGTATCAATAACCTACTTTCCAGTAATCATCTCCAATAACATGAAACCAAATCTATTCCATCTGATTTAATAGGAAACTACCTAGCCCATGCATACTCATGAGAAAAATATTCATAGGTCCCTAACACCATTGTAGAAACATGGGTATTATCCCAAGTTAGACCAATCTTGGAAACACTAAAAATCAAAGAGCTTTGGTTTGAATTACTCTTCTAGAAATATGTTCAATGCATTGAAATCATGGTACATTAGTTATGAGTAAATGAGTTCTAGAAAAATTGGAAGTTGTGTACTATGAAACATGGGTGAGTGAAGAATTGTACACTAGGTGTGATCACACAGCCTGTACAAGACATGATGTACATGCATGTTTGGAATTGTATATAATTGTATAAGCTATGTGTTCAAGCCATGAGTACTTGAAAACATGGCCTGTATAGAATTAAACACATGGCCATGAGTAATGTTACATGATTTCAGCCCACACATTCCAAAAGTTGGTCAATTAATTAACAATATAAATGCTGATGAAAGTTTTTTTACTCTTTAGAAGCAAACCCACCGACGGAGAGCCTATTATGGTGAGACTTCACAAACCACCAGTCATGCAAAAACACATGCTCTGACGAAAACATAATTTTGTAAGTTGATATTAAATTATGAATTATTGGATGAGAAAAAACCGACAGAACTTACAATTTTAAACATCATAAACTGAATGGGAGTGGCCGCCACAGTAGGGAAGTTTCCAATAGCAGATTCCATGAGAGTAGCTACTCAAGTTCAAAAAAAATAACAGGGCTTATAAGAGAAATGAAAAAGTTCAATCATGAGGGGTCATAAAAGGGAAGGGACAAAGGGGAAAATTTCTGAAAGAGGAGGAAACAGTAATTGTTTCAAAAGATACATCAAATTTTCTACATCAATAACCAACTTTAAACTCATTGACTACAATATAAACCCATGGATAAAATGAAATGGAATCAATGTCAATCCATTCCTTCTCTACAACTCTTCCAAACGGGGAGTTAGTGGCAAACATGAAAAAAACTCAAAAAAATTGAGAGAATGGCCAAAAAATACTACCTTGGAATGCTTTTGGTGTCCTTATTTCATTGAATTAAGAATTATCAAACCTCTAAAATTAAAACATACATAGTGTTAGCAGTCCGGGATCATTTTCTAGTGATGTCCCTTCTTCCCCTTTAATTGTTTCACGACCTCCTATTCTTCATACATATCAGTGGAAGGGTAGAAAGGGAAATGTTGTAGTTGATTAAGAGGAGTATAAATTATGGAACGTGGTGTGAGGAGGGAATCTTTTTTAGTTAAAAGGTTGGTACTGAATCTGTTGGAACAGATTCTGGCTGGAGTTATGGACAGACTCTCGTGTGTCACCGCTGCAATAAGAGGAAGACCTGGAGGAGGACTCTCCAGAACTATCCTGTTGTACATCCTATTCTCTATTATAAACTGAATATCTGGTAATATCAAATAAGTTTCTCTATGTAACTAGCTAGATATTATTTCTCCAAGCCTCACACTCAAACACTAGCGTAAGATTTAGGTGAATCCGTTATTGAAGAAAAAACTGGAGAGAGAGAACTGAGGTGAACTATTGAGAGGAGATTTACTAAGCATAAGCAGGAAGGTTTTGTTCCACTATTGATGCAAACAAGAATAGAGAATCGAGTGGGATCAGTTGAGTCAGCTATGGATAGCATTAAGGTTTCTATGACTTAGATGCAGGAAAATTTGGGGAAGTTGATGAGCGTGAAAAATGAGAGCCAGCGAGTGGCTCTGGATGTCGTGTAATGAACAGAGGAACGCATGTCATTAAGAGTTCAAGATTTGTATAAATACTTTGGAACATTTGAAGGGAGTCGAACAGAAGCTGGAGCAGGGATCAGAAATGGAGAAACATAGTAAGGCAGTGTCAAAACATTTCAATGGTAAAGAGTCAGGAAATGTGGAGTATGAAGCGTGGAGTATGTTGTGTGCGCGAGGGAAAATGCTTCTGTAGAGGATGCTGTTTTTCTAGACAGAATGCGCAGTGTGACAAGGAGTCGAACTGCCGATGTTTTCTAGATATGATCTATTTGCATGGATTACTAAAGAGGATACTTATTTTTTGATCAATCGTACTCCAGAGGAAATGAAGTTTCATAATGCACATATTTGTATGGAGGGAACAACATTGTATCGATTCTTGACTTGGCAGAGAGGTATACCGGGATCAACTTCGATTTCTTTCATGCCAGCCTTAATGGATCGGAAAAACACTGACGAAGATCTTCTAAAGTTTCTGAAAAATATGCGACAAACGAGTTATGTGGATGAATATATAAAGTTTGAGAAAATTGCTTTGAGAATTTCTTATTTTCCTGAAATGTGGTATATGAATCTGTTTATGAGGGGACTGCGCCCCAAAATAGAAACTGGATTTCGACGTAGGAGTCGAATAACAAAATCCGGATGATGGTTCTAGCAAGGAAGGTTGAAAAAGAGTTAGTCAGCAAAAAAGTTATCTGGAGTTCACGTATACGACCAGAGGTACCCCCTGGTCTCAGAAAACCAGAGTGGTGATGACGAATATTTCTGCAAGCCAGCCGGTTGTTGCTCAAAATCATCGAGAAGAATATTTAAAGAAAATTACGGGGGGGGGGGGGGGGAACGCTGGAACGAGGTAAGAACTTTGAGTCGACAGGAATGGGAGAACCATAAGCTAAAGGGATTGTCTTTATGCTATGACCAAACTTTCGGACAAATGCATAAATATTCTGAAAAACACTTGCCAGTTTTAGTCTAGGAAATTCAGAAACTAGTGGAACAACAAAAGGGTGGAAGACACAGCTGAATTGGAAGGATGCTTAATACCAACGAAAGAGGAGCCAAGAGGGAAACTTCCTATTTTGACTGGAGAATCGGTTGAGTTCCGTAGAGTGAGTACAGCTAGGGAAGTTTCAATGATTCTTTCGAAACATCTTGTATGTGTGCCGATACTGATTTTAGTTGATAGTGGAGCTATCCACAACTTCATTTCTAGACAATTAGCTAAGTTGGTTGATGTAGAGGTTAGCCAAACCAATACTTTCAGAATAAATCTTGGCAACAGATTGCGAGATTTTTCTCAAGGCTTATGTAAACAAATAAAGATCACACTAGATAATTTTGTCACTATAGTAGATTCCTTTGTATTTGATACTAGGGGTTCCATGAACCAAGATGGGTCGTCATCTGATCTGATGCCCGACCCGGTCTGCGGTAAGGCCCGAAGGGCATTCCCGATCCCCACGGGCTGGCACAAGTGCTCGGGTATCAAATAAGCATTTGGGAATGATTTACCCAAATTTATTAGATTAAAATAACCAAAAAAACTAATAAATCAGATCTGAAAATTCAAACCAAACATTCCCTTAACCTTTTTCTGATTTTACGTTTACAAACTAAAACAAAGACTAAAAAAATACTACGAAAAAAAGGGAAAACAAAACCTTCGCCCCAATCCTCCGTGCAACAAGAGGAGAAAAATCCTCAAGCCGCCACCACCAAAGTCCACAACCAGAGCCACTAGGAACCCAATCTTCCAACACTACATGCCTTGCCTTAACCAAAAAAAAAACAGACAGCATGATCTCCATACACCCGAAGGTATATGTAGGGTGTAAGCCAAAGCCCAGTAGGATTCCACCCAGATATAATGATTTCATACCAAAACATTTTAAAGATAATCTAACATGCTCATTTAAATTAAAGATTTTAAATCATTTATGGGAAATCATTTGTGAGTAAACATTTTAAAGAACATTAAAGAAACCTCTTGTAAAGAAAACCAATACATAACAATTTTCTTGAAAGAAAAAGGGATTTCTAAAAATTCTCACACACACATCCACACACAAGAGGCCCAGCGTATGCCAGTGGTAGGAACACCATCATATAAGGTAGAGAATCATGGGAAAATTCATAGGGTCAAACTACTTTAAGTGGGATTATAGGAACCACACATCTCGGTGAAAATATGGTTTAGAAACCACGACCATCAGTGTTCTCATGCACGAGCCACTAGAGAGGAGCAACATCCCAAATTGTAGTGGTCTTCAATCATCACAATTGTTTAGTTAGTGTTGTAGCATCAATCCTGCCAAGTGAAACCATGTCTTAGCCACTTCTGAATCACTAACAAGCTAGTCATCCATCCACCAAGTTACACAAGATTCCTTTTTTGTGCTCAATCAAGTTTCAAATGTCACACAACACACCACTTCCACATTTCATCAACCAAACCAAGAATCTCATATCATAGGACACCACTTGCACACCAAAAATCCATTTTAAAAATATATGCACACCAAAACCCTTTCTGAACATAATTTTCACCTCTAACATACTTACACCATACACGCACTCAAATCCTTTTTGTTAAATTAAACACACACCAAAAATTTTTCACAACATGATTCGCATCACATGCGTAATTTAATAAATCACCCAAACAATTTATAATGTGTGAGAGGGAGGAAAGAGAAGGGAAACAATATATATTGATTGTATTCACCGTATAGATCTTGGAGAATTCATAAATACAATAGGGAGGGAGAGTAATACGGTAGAAAAGGAAGGAGAAAGAAATAGAGTGAGGAGCCTGTGGAAGACCACTCCACTGATTCCCTACTGAAACGTCCTAACACACCATCCCACACAACAACCTACTGTGGAAAACTCCCAGATATCAGTTCGTAACCCATCCCAACCCCATGCTGCCACTTTAATACCCCACCATCTCAAAGCTACAGCTAGCACATCAATACAAAATAAAATACTACCCCTAACCAACTAACAAACTCTAACAAACTAACAAACAATAATGGCCAAGCCACAACAGAAACTAACAGGCAACCCCCTATATTCCTAACAATTTCCTCCCACTTAAAAACCTCATTGTCCTCAAGGTGGAACAACTCAATATTTTCTCGATTGTGCATTGGGTTAGCAACACCCGGTGGCAGCTTAGGTGGAGGCCTTGACATCATTGCATCGTCATTGGAAATCAGCAACACACTCGGGAAAATTAAGATGCCCAGTGCAAGTGGATTGGAAGCCCCTTGTTGGTAAGGTAAGCTTCGGCCTTACTGCCCAAGATAACCTTGTTTCCAAATCATTCCCATCCAAAAGTGTGCCTTCAAAATATAAGATCCCATGAAACAAAACCCCCATTATTTCATCAAAAGGATTCTTAGCATTTAAAGATTCATCGTTGCTGATGGAAAAATCGTCCAATGTGCCTTCTCTCATTGTCTTGGTGTGCTGAGAATATGGTGGGTGCTAGATAAAAATTATAGCATTTCCTAAAGTGACTATATTAATAATTTTTGCCTTCAACTCCCCATACTTAGTCCCAATAGTTTCTCCAAACAACGGATTAGAAGTGTATGTATAGTTATTACACAAACCACAATTCCCCGTGCAGTGTTTATGCCACCTTCTTGGCCAATTTTAATTGGGCTAAACACCAGATTTCTGGAGTAAAAACGGACCTTCTAGTTAGTAGAAATTTGTCAACATTACTAATGTCCCAATAGAGAATTTCAGGGTACCCAAAAATGGAATTTCCAGCTCTTAAACCATCCATTATAAGGAAAAAACAAGAGAAAATACAAATTCCTTCATAACATCAGCAGCTGGAATACATTGAAACTTCTTTAGGCATAGGCGGTCAGCAACAACTAGTTCCAATGAACATGTTGTTACTCATCCTTTCAAAACCATAGCCAGCTGGGAGAACTGCATCCTAGGAGTAGCATCAGCATCACTGTGGAGGGGTTCATCCAAATCAGGCCCAACCTACACGTATGTCAACCAACACCATACTCAACTTCTGTTTGTCTAGCCTTCCTTCAGAACTACAACAAAATTTTCAAACATAACTAAGGCACCTCAACAAGTTCATTCATCCCTGCCACTATTTCTCCCCTTGCAAGTCATTTCATCTTTGTAACCAAATTTCTCCAACCAAATCTTGTCGTAGTAGCAAGTGGGATGGGTGAGTGTCAACTACTTATTTGGAGGTCATACTTCAAGACCCTAAAATAAAATTTATCTCTGATAGGATGAGTCACCCCATAAACTTGAACTCTCTCACTTGCTATAAAATCTGGTAAATGAAATAGGTCCATTTGGAGTGGTGGTGCTGGTATATGATCTATTGTGATGCCAACGGGAGAAACTACTATTGTCACCACCTCCTTTTTCTTCCCTTCCGTCCAAGACAACCTGGAGACTATTTTCTCCACTACTTTTGGCACCACCTGCTTTTTTCCCTTCCATCCAAGCCAACTTGGAGACTATTTTCCCCACTAGATTACTACAAATGTCCCTTTCCTGTCCAGTCTGAAATTCCCCCAAATCTACTACTATTTCTTCCATTACGAAGTGATCGACTTCTTATTTTTCTCATGTCCCAATTCCAGACCAGTCAATGCTCTGGTGTATCCAAATTAAATCAACATTCTCTTGTCCTGAGCACTGATGAGTCGGCATGTTCTCCTCTATGTCTCCCAGATGCTGCGTTCACTACTTCTTGTCACACTGTTGTCGTAAAAACTCCACCAACTTCTTGTCGGACCCATACTTCTCTAACACCACCGGCTTCAACTGCTCCCATTCTGAACCCATATTTTTGTTCAGCCAAAACAAAAACCAAGGAAAAACTGTGTACTCCAGACTTAACTGCACATAGTGTATCTTCATTTCCTCTCCTATATGGTTTTCCAAGAAATATGTCTCTGCCTTTGTGATCCAACTAATTGGTTCCTTACTTGAAAAAATAGGCAACTCAACTCTTATTACGATACTGCTCATTCCATCGACTGGTGACAAATTTTCAAGCATAAGACTCTTCTCCTGTTTCATTATGAACTCCACTACCTTTACTTTTCTTCGAAGAGAACATGATACAGTTGTTTGGTTTCGGGTTATGGACACAAAACTTTGTTCCACCTATGACTGCAAATCCTTTATCTTCTTCAGTGTCATCTCATTTTTCCGCAATTGTACTTTCTCCTGCTCTCATGGTCTGCACCTCAACTGTCCAGAAGCACTCCGAGACTCTGTATGAATATAGAGAACCAACTTTTGATCCTCTAGGTTAAATTTTATCTCACTAAATAGACTTTCGATCTTCATTGTCTCCTAGTAAAATCTTCCAAAAATGATGTTTGCCTATGAGCCTCCATAGATTGTCCTTGCATTGTCCAGCTTGCTCACAAAAACATCATGCTGCAGTGAATTGGTTTGTCCATCCGTCAACAGTTGCTATCTCGTTCTTCACTTTAGAGACTAAACTATCCCTACGAAAGCCCCAGTTCACGCGCCCCTGTTTCTTTGCATGCAGTCGTCAACAAATTTTTTTTAACCGTACTCGTATATGCCCTATTCTCCCGTACGAGCCACTAGTAGGGAACACGCCCATAATAGATGTTCTCGTGCACGATTAATCTATGAAAGATGAAATGTACAAGAGGCATTCACTCAACATTTAGATCCAGATATTGGGAAACAGTTATAGAAATTTAAATTTTTATCATCCAAAGAGCTCTTCACAACCTAATTCATTCACTTTTTACCCAAAATTTAAATTTTCCCTTATTTCATCAATATTTTGTGTAGTGGAAGAAAATGATCATAGAAATAAATATTTCCAACAAATTTAATGACATGAAAAAAATACCAAGAAGAAAAGACATTGAAAAACTAAAGGGGTGGCTGGTAAAGGTAAACTTACCTGGTAACGAGTGGTTCTATAAGGTTTCTACAGTAGTCGATATGAACATGGAAAACATCACCATCATCCCTATTATTTTAGTAGACCACCCTTCTATGTTTGATGTGGCACATGTCCCAACTTTGACTACAAGCACCGCCCATCCACTATATACTTGCACCATCACGACAACTTATGATCACACAAACACAATAATTAGCAAATAGTTTTCATTTAAATGCAGGATATAAAAATGAAAAATCATGCTATAAAAACATCATCCACCAAAACAAGAGGTTCATATGACCAGTGAAAACAATCACCTCCATGAGTCTTCACTTGATCACATTTTCTAACATGTTCCAAAAATTTCAGTCAGTGGTTTAATTGGTTTGTTCAATTCAACTGATAAAAACTATATTTTTGTTACAAAAAAATCTGTTCAAGGACTTTCCCAGACCATCTCACCCCCCAACCTCCAGATTCCTGATGTTTATAGACATCAAATGGCCCTAGTTGATTTTTATTTTGTTTCTTATATTTTTCTATAGATATATGATCCCTTTTAACCAATGGAAACAACGAACATAATATTATCTAATAAGAGACCACAACAACCAGATGATTATTCATCCAGTGACCAACCAATGACCACATCCATCTAGAGACCAACCAATGGCATATAAAAATAACCAGTGAGCACAATAGAAAACTTACTAGAAGCAAAATAAATACAAGTGACCACAACAAAAAAAACAACAAAACATTATATAAAAATTACAAGAATATTATCTATCTCGTTACAAAAAACAATTGAGAATGACACTAATTTCAATTAAGAGTGACACATAACTCAAAATTCTATATTCTAGAAACACTTCATTAAATCCCATAATCTAGAAAAGATTCATTCAATTTATAATGATACTTCTTTCAATTAATAATGAAACATAATTCAATAGCTGAAAAACCATTTGTAATGAAAAACCTTGAGAATCAAGGATAGAGTTACAAAGACAGTATTGAAGGAAGATTTAAAATTGTATGAATATGACTAGAAACTTTTTGTCTCCTGACAATTGGTTTGAGTTAAAATGAAACACACACATTTATGTTAATGTATTTCTAGATGATGTTACTTTTGATGAAGTTTTGGATGAGCTTTATAAGAACGGGATAATAAAGGAGGACCCCGATACAAAAACTCCATGAGTGGATCAATGTTGACAAGGTAACAGGAAGAGAAAAGGGTAATTCATTTGTTACATATTTCAGAGAACCTTTGGTTTCATGGTATATTGAGATCTTGGATGTCACACCTCTGCGACTAGGTTGTAATACCCCCATGACAGTGACCCAAGATGGATTTGAGAAAAAAGTTTACCAATTCATAGAAAAAAAAAGTGGACAAGAGAGAGAAAGAAACTCGGTTGAACCACATATGCTTGGATGGTGTGGCTATAATGATTCCCATTTGTCAATTCCTACTACTGTTATCCTTCACCATATGCTTACTATTACTGATATGAGATCTGATGTGAATCTATATTCAGAATTTAGAAGGAATGACCAATGATTGGTCCAGTTGACTCCATTATGGTTTGTGAGAATCATCCAAAAAGTGTTGTCCTGGTGATGTTAAAGGATAGGAATTATGCAGAAGTGAATATAAGGGGATGGTTTTGTGGGAGGTAGGTTGATTAGAGCATGGATGATTGGAGTTTCAGCTACACAATAGTACAAGACCTGGATTTTGATGCATCCCAGCTGGAGAAGCTCAGCGCCAAGAATGATTCAACAAACACAACTAAAATGTAGATAAAATAAATAGATTATGAACTACCCTGAAAAAGATAATGCACTACCCTAAAATGCCTAAAATGACTTAAAAACGCAGCTAAAAAATTGATTATGCACTACTCTAAAATGAATAGATTTTTCACTACCCATTAACAGATTATGAAGTACCCTAAAATGCCTTCAACAGACGCGGCTAAAACGAACCTCAATTGAGTCTCACAAACCCTAACTTTCAAGAATCATCAAATAAAACACCCAAAATAGGGCTACGGTTTGGATGTGTCATGCGCACCGCAAGGAAGAGGCAAAAAAGAAAAATTAAAAGAGAATAATAGAGTAGAGGAGAATAAATGGTAACCTGGGGAGACAACAAGCAAAATTGGATAGAGAGACGGCCATGGCCGGAGGAGGAGGGAGGCGTGCAGTCAGGGATCATACTAGATGGGGTGCCTGACACGAATAGGATGGGGTGGGGTGGGGAAAAGTCAAGGGAGGAAAAGTAAATAAAAGTAAATAAAAATAATAATAACAAAACATTTTATTTACACGCCTCACACACCATTTAGCGGTACAAAAATAAATTAACCAGATTAGAGCAAGACAATAAAAATGTTAATGGTGATGTGATCATTGCGGTATGAGACTTTTAATTTAAGGAATTAATTTTATTGGTATAATTTAAAAAAATCATGATATATAATAAGTGTATATATAATTTATATATAATGAAAAAGATTTAAATTTATATATATTCTGAATAAAAAATTATATTATATACATATAATGAAATTTTATATAATTTACTATCTTTTTTTTTATGTTTTTACTAGTATAAATTTGATCTTATTTAATTTTTCAAAAATTATAATCATTTATCATTATTTGTATATCAGATATATATATACTATATATCATAAAATATAATTTGACAATGAAAACAAATGATTATATGATTTTATTAAAATACTTATAATTTATAACATTCACTAAAAATAATATACATATATTAAAATGTTAGTATTGATATGATAAAGCAATAGATTTAACTATTGGTAAAAGATTTGTAGGTATTAAATGATCAATATCAATGGATATAACTGTTGGTAAAAACAAGTGTTGGTACATAAAATCAATACCAATATAACTTAATATCTGTTGGAATTGCTCATTTTTACCAACAGATATATTATCTGTCGATAAATATCTGTTGGTATAAGTCATTTTTTTTGTAGTGGATCTGGATGATAAACTAAGTGTCAAGTTCTGATGGGGAGGGATAGAGAACATGATCAGGAGAAAGTTAACAGCAAAAAAACCACAAACTTGTGATGAGACAAATGGTCATTAGTTCCCCAGTAGGAAAAGTAAGCTGAAAACATTTTTTTTGTTTTAAGTTACATTACATAAAGATGAGGAATTCATTTCTTAGATTGACTAAGAACATAAAGAGATATACATACGTTTTAAGTAAAATTTCATTCTTTAATAAATTCTTGCTACTAACTCAATTTTAAACAATGAGTATTCAAGAAGACTTGGTCACACTAGAAGAGATAGAAAAAAATTCTTATAGAACCACATGATCCATGAAGGATAAACTATATATTTACCTTGTCTTTAGAGATTAATCACAACCAAAATGCTTAGTATAAGATCTGATGATCCCCCAAAAGGATATTCCATTAGAGAAATAAATTATAATCTTAATTTCTAAAATTAAACAAACAATACCACAAAGATAAATAAATACCATTCAATAAAAAATTGTCCTTAAAATCCTTCAATATAATCCTAACTAATATTGAAACCCAAAACATAGAAGAATTTGGTTATGTAGTCTTCCACGTTAAATTGTATCTCCAAATGACATCAACTACTCTTAAAGTCACATACTTAAAAGTAAATAACCTAATCACATATTCTCTATTATAGGTTAATCATTTCCATAAATAACCCAAATTACTATAAATACACAATAAAAACATAGATAAAATACACCATTACTCCTCAAATGAAATCCCATAGTATTCTATTTTCCTTGGGAATATAGTGTTCCCAAGAAAGCGAACATCTTCCAAAATAACATTTATCACTTAATAACCAAATCATTTTCCTATGCTAATGGTATTCACTTGATAAGACATAAGATCCCAAATCAACTTATTATTGATCAATAAAATCATTTAAATAAAAATAATTAGTCACACTAACCAGGGACTTCATGTAGTCTAGTGGTAGGTGATAAATCCCTATCACACTTTGGTTATGGGTTCGATTCTCACATCTTTGTTCGATGCGACGGGTTGTCACACGGTCTGCGTGTTGTCCTTTTTCAAAAACTATATTTTATAACATTACCAAAATGAGTTAAATTCCTCAAAATAACCATAACATAATTTAAACACAAATGTTATCTCATACCTTGAATTTTCATCACAAAATATAATAACTTATAATTTCTTCAAAGCAATGATCATATAAAACTGAATGGTTATTTATAACTATATCCACAAGATAAAGGAAAAGTCTTCCTCAAATATCATTCTCACATGATAAATTCCAGGGTTACACATATAGAAAAAAATTCACCCAAAGTAATCTTAACAACAAGGAGCACTAATAACTTTAAATATTTTTCCATCCATTTATTTCCACATAGGTTCTTCCTTGACCAAGAGGTTATCCTATATAATAGGGAATTGACTTGGGTGATGCCAAGGTCCCTTACATTTACGAGAAATGACCGTAATTGTAATCTTAGGACCATTTTTATTTTCTTCCATAGTACTATTCATTTTTCCTCAGCAATTATTCACTTTATGTCCTTCCTTCCCCACATGTAAAGCATTTCTTTCTTCTATTTAGACACTTTCCTGGGTGTCTCCTTCCACATTTCCTACATGATGGAAATTGAGGATTATTTTCTCCATGGTCTCTACTGCTGGAGATCTTATCATTCATCACCTTTCTCTTATTTGTTGAGTCCGGGAATTGGTTAATATATATATTGTTGATCATATTTTTAGAAAATTGATTTGGCATGAAGACAATATCTTTTAAACCTATCAACATTCCATTTTATTTCTCATTTCCACCACTGTTCCCACCTTGTACATCATTCTCAAAGTCACTATGACTTCCTTGGTATCCATCCATTAACTAAAACCAGAAAGCATTGTGTGAGGAACAGTAGTCATAAAATCATTTAGAGAATATCGTGTCACCATATTCTCAATTTTAAACACATTAGGATTAACCAAGTTCATTTACTCTCATAATACTTCAAATCGTTTTGTAAAGAAAATGTAAATTATCCTAAGCATATCCCCTGGGAGTGTCATAAACAAGATTGCAGCAAGGCTCGTTGTCATGCACTAGTTCCCGTTTGAGTCTACCTCAAAGAGGTGTTTTCAGGTTTTACCCCTAGGTACATCTGTGTCAGAGCCGCCTCTACCTGCTTGTATCTAGACATGAATGTATTTCTTGGAAAACTCACAAAATCTAAACAATACCAAAATTCTAGGAAGTTCTTCTATACTAATCCTCAAATTCTTTCTTAGGGATATGTGGTCTAAACGGAGTTTAAATAAATCTAGCTTCCAAGGTTTGTACTAAACTTCCTCTGATACCAAATGTAATGCCCCGACCCTAGTTACCCAGAGTCAGTGCATTATTACATAACATTGGTATGATCACAAAAGATCAAGTCTCGAAGGACCGATTAGTTTAGTAGTCTTGGAAACACTAGATATATTCATATGTCTTACATTACACCATAAAGTAAAAAAAAACTACAACAAAATCTTGTCTTCATATCCCCTCATACTATCCCTGCAGGTCATTCATAAATTAATTCTTCACATCCTGGGAAAAATAAAACATTGAAAGGGATGAGCTCAGATGCTCATTAAGGATAACAATATAGCAGAAACTTTCATAAATAAGAATAAAAATTTAAGGCAATGTATAACTAAAACAAAAGCCTTTTAAACTTGAACTTCAACATAATATGGAAAAGATAAAATGAAATAATTCCATTTACTTATTCACATGGATATTCTACTAGTCTAATAAACACATGAAATAGCAATAACCACTTTCAAAATGATGGAATGCATAATGCCAGACTATCATAACCAAATAGTCAAGTCCTCGTGCCAAGATTACAAATAAGATTTTGTCAAGGCCTTATACCAAACACTAGTTTGTCCCATGAGACCTACTGATGCATCGAGGAGCTATATCGGGCTCCACCCGTCACTTACTAAGTCCAATGCATTCCTTATATGAACATGTTTAAACATAACATAAACATTGGTATTAAAACTAGCATAAAAAATGTCAATACTTTATCCACAAACCACGAATGGTATAAAAATAGCACATCCATAGTCAAACATAACTCATTCGATACAATATATAATATTTTATTATATCAGATTAACCACAATCGAGAATAATGAAGGATATTTACATAGATTAAAATAATCATCAAACTATTGAGAGAAATATCCCCCCTTTTCTTGAAAACATTTAAAAGTCACACTATTTTTCAAGAAGCCATTTAAAAATATATTTTTGAATCAAAGTGTACCATACCATTTTGAAACTTTTAAAAGGAATTTTTATTTTAAAACATTAATTTCAATATAAATAAATCCTTAAAACCATTTTTAAAACATGTACATTAATGATAAATATTTATAGTAATAAATCTTTAAAACATTTTAAAATGATATTTTAGTTAGAGTTTCTAACAAAAAGAGAGACACTTGAATAAAAATAAATGAGGTAATCAAAACTTTTTAATATCATGAGAATAAAGGTATTCATGATATACTATGTCAAATTACATTATATACACCATATAAAAGTGATTTGGTGTATAACAACAAAGAAGTATCAATGGGATGTAAATTGAGATTAAGTCTCTTATAAATACCGTATCCTTAGGTTAAGGATAAATCAATGACATAATTATGTGTGAAAAATATAAATACACTCAATATGATTTTATATTAAATGTAAATCAATCATATGACATTCACACATATTCTTGTAAAAACAACACTAATGAATTGGATGTTAAACTCAATAAATGGAGATTGAGTTAAAATTACTCTTATCAAGTTCATATAGATGACTTGAGAATTTTTCAATGGAGAGATTATGTGTATCAAAAGTATATCCACAGAAAGGGGAGTGGAAATTATGACATAAGAAAATGAATAGTGATTCCACACATAATCTTGGAGTAAAATAATCAATGAAGTATGCATAAAGCCGAATGAGTGGAAATTGAAATTTAAAATTCCCATATTGATTTGGTAAATTAAGAAACATACACCCATGAAAGAAGGATCATACAATGATGACGTAAATATCCATAAATTAATGTATATTACACAATGAATACAATCATGTGCAGTACACACACCACATGCAATAAATAAGTGGTGAACAATGGAAATCTCACGGAATTAAAAGTGAGATAAGAAACCCATAACATTGTACTTTTTCCTTGGTCGAGGATAGGTTATCCTCCTTTATAATATTTAAATAGTTTTTATTGAATTATACAATAATTATATACATTAATATGATATCATATATGATCTTTTAACATTGATTTGTTAATAATATCTTAGTATTATCGTCGTTTCGGGTGTTAACTTACTCATTTTCTTTTATATGTTTTGTTACATAAGTCATGTTTGTTATGAATAGTTTGTAGCCTATCCATATACAGAATTATATTAAGTCCTTAAACATTATTTTTAATCATAAAATTAGAATTATACTTGTATGGATACGATAGGGAATGAATCTCATCGCGTTCGTGGAGACGGTAGTCCGTACGTACGCACGAGCGATAATATCATTATTTTGATATTAAAATCATATATAATTGGATGGTATATCATATATAAAGAATCATTATCATTTTATACTTATTATTTACATGAATTACACATCATTTTTATACCCATCCAAATAATAATATATTGAATAACAATTACACCACGACGTGGAGACCGTAGGCCGCACATACGCATGTATGGTGACATGTCATTCAAAAGATGGATAAAATACTGAATATGGTTGTACCATATTTATAATAACATCATAGTATATATAAGGTATTGTATTCATTATTTTATAATGTAAATAACAAAGAAAGAAGAAGTGGAAGAAGAAAGGAACTTGAAAGAGGGTGGTGAAATCATTACCTCTTCTTCGGGTTCTTCATTTTGATTTGATCAAAAGGGATCCTTAAGTTGGATTTATGACCAAAGGAGGGCCTCTAGGATGAAGTTTGGGAAGTTGAGAGGATATTTGGTCATGGTTTGGCCGAACCAAAAGGCTTTGAAGGTATGAATTTGATAGAAAGGTGAGTGCCCTTTTATAAGAGGGGTGAGGGGAACCTTAGGAAAAACTTAAAATATTATTTTATAATAAATTCATATTCAGGTTATAAAGGCTCAAAAGGGTATTATTTAAATGTTAAGGTGGGTATGGGTCGAAATAATTTCAAAAAATAAATTTTAGACAGGTTTGGGTCACTATATTAACCTTATCATTTATATTTAACACTTAGTTAAATAGGTTGACATTTACCATGTCTCTTTGTATTTTTATATTATATAGTTAATAAACTTACTATATATCTCCAAGAAACCCCCAAGTGGTCCATTAATGATACACCTATCATTATGTAAGTCCATTGGCTGAACCTTAGAATTTTGGAATATAATATAAATTAATAATATAATATTTGTTTTAAAAACTCTTTTATGTCAATTTTGACACTATTGGGTATTTTATTTTTGATAATTTTATAACAGCATTATTACATCGAAATTTTTTTTATAACCATTCCTAATATATCAAATTAACCTATAAAATTAGTTTAATTCATAAAAAGTCTCAAATTACATTAATTTCGAAATTTATAATATCAATTATTTTAATATTTCATTAATTAGGTAATTACTGCATCACCATTGTGTCATAAATAAATTAAATTATTTAATGTCTAAAAATTATAAATAAAATACTATTATATACTAAATCGTTTTATATTTCTAATGAATATTTATAATCGAATTTATCTTATGTATAACCCTATATTAAAAATGTTTTAGTTATTAAACACTGATTTTATCTCTTTTAACTCTTCTTTGAATTAAATAATAATAAATGTCCTAATCTAATACAAGTGGACCTAAATGATAATATTTTATTCCTAAGATTGTTTTTGGTTGATATACACTTTTCCAATAGAATTAGGATATGTGTTAGGATAATATTAATATCATTTTTACCCTTAATTACCCTATTTACTTTTAACCGTGGTAAATAAAAGTAAAAAGTTATTATTCACCAAAAATTATTTTCATCTCATTAAACCACATTATACTCCTTGATATTAACTATGTGTCTATAATTTTTGAAATTCCACTCACAGAAGCGGTAAAATTAAGTTTTATATGAATTTGCAAATTCTCCTAGGAGGTGGGTAAAATACGGTGAAAAGTTCAATAAAATTTTTATATATCTAAACTTATTATAAACTAAATCCAATGAATTACATTGAAATTATATAGGTATTATGTATATATTTTGACCTTAATTAAATTTAAATAAAATAAATAATTTATTAAATAAAAATTCGGTTTTAAACTATAACTCACTGTTTTTCACTATTCATCAAAAATTGAAAGTTTTCAGAAAAATACCAAAAATTCACCCTAAGATAATTTCGATATTCCGAATCCAAAAATGAAGTCCATTTTTAAAGATAAAATATATAAAATTTCAACAAGTGGGTATTACTATTCATAACGACTAGTTTGATTGGTTGTGGCATGTGTTAGAACTCGAAGTTGCGTACAACACACACTATTTCATTATTTAAAGGGAAAGGTACCGTGGAAGCTTGGGGAGTTACAAAAATAATCTAAATAAATGAATTCAATCAATAAAAACAAGAGGAAGTAATGATAGAATAAATAATTTGCTAAGAAACTGATGAAATGGGGTAAGTAATATTAAATGGTGTCGGTATAGAAGAAACATAATATAAAAGTAAAACAATTATAAAATAAGGGGTTGTAATAATTAAATAATAAAGAATACATTTTGATGGGAAATTATTAAACATCCACTGAGGAGATCCTTGATGAGCCCCCCCCCCCTGACTTGCATTCCTGATTGTGGTGCTAAAATAACTTTCTTTAAACTCTGAATTCTATACAAACCAAGATAAACATATCTTTATTTAACCTAATTTGAATAAGTTAAAAATTGACTCTCACAAATACTATTAATATAAAGAATATTTTTTTAGTTTCTTTGAGGATCAGTGGCATAAGTAACTTATTTAATGTTGCATGTGAAAATTTTTCTATGATCAAACCATATTAGTCTCTCATCTTATGATATAATTATCCTAACTACATAGGGAATAAAAGCATAAGAAAAGTGTGATATCAAATTCTCAGTAAGGGGAAAAATAATCAACATATCATAAAGGGGTATATCATTAATATATGAGAATTCATGAACATGAAATAAATATCTTATTAAAAATAACATTGAATAATATGATTTTTCATGAAATAATAATATCATGACCTATAGCCTCAAGTGATAAAACATATGATATGGAATTATTGTTTATAAGTCTGAAAAAATATACATGATACACGATATTACAACTTAATCATATAATATAGAAATGTGGTATAATATAAAGCACATGAAACCACATCCTAGTGGATCATACATTACTACCTGATTCAGTTTACATAGTGGGATTTTTCTAATAGCCAATGTACCCTCCTCGGCTTGGGCTAACAACCAGTGTACCCTCTTGGTCTTGGGATGACAACACATATATATTTTTGGTATTGTGAAAGCAACCTATATACCCTCCTAGGCTTAGAATAACAACCTATATACCCTCTTGGGTTTGGGATAACAACTCATGTATATTCTTAGGTTAGGGTGAGTACCTATGTACCCTATTAGGATTGGGCTACCACCTATATATAATTCATGAGTTGATGAGATATAAAACCTCAACCAATGAATTATAGGGATATGTAAGACCCCACCCATCAAAAATAATCATCCACACATTTCTTTTCCAAGAAAAAATTAAAGTAGTCATATTTCAAACATCACATAATTTAATCATGAAAAAGAGATAAGTTTTATGAAATATCCAACAGAAAATTTCATACTACATCTAAAGAAATATGGTGGATAGTTTTATAATAACATATCCTCAATGTAACATTAAAAGCATTATATATGTTTACATAGATGAAAAATTCATTTTAAATATAATTGGATAAATAAGATTGAAAAATAAGAGCAAATAAACAATTTATATTTAAAATCATAAATAATTTTGTTTATTTGAAAATAAAAAAAAATGGAAGGTAAGATTCATTGAAAATAATGGGAATAAGGACAAAAGAATGTGTCCACGTGGAAACCCATTGATAAGATATTTTAGAAAACATTTTTAACAATATCGTAAGAAAATAATTATATGAGTAACATTCAAAATTATTTCCAAAAAGATAAATTGAATTTTTTTAAAATAATTTTTTTTTCATTAAAAAATAACCTTCAATATTGGATGCTAGAAAATGATATAAGGAAAATATCTAGGTAATTTATACTAGAAGTTAAATTAATGATTATGGAAGGAAAATCATATCTTTTAAAACATGGGAATGAGAATATGAATTTCACATGGTATAAAATATATTTAAGTTTTCAAATATAAAATATATCATTTTCAATAAGGTAAAATATAAACATGGAATAAAAATTATAGTTAAAGATAATGAGAATTATTCATAATAATGTTTTACATTTCTAGGGAAAAAATTCATAACGAAGGAAGATTTGAATAAAAAGTTTCATTTTACTAAAAAATAAAAATAAAATAAATTATAAAATCACAGGGTTTAATAAATAATGTATAGATATAATAATTTCAATATGAAGTATTAAAACTCAAGGAAATGGGATTTGACATTAAAAACCCTTACCTTTAATCCCTCTTAACTGAACATGCTCTATCATACTATATAAAAAATAACTATGTCAATAAAATATTTCAGAAACTTATTCATACTAATAAAATTTTATAAACATAATTTAAAATCATTTATTTCAAATATATTAGTTATTTGTATTTTATTTTCAAAATTTAATGTTAGTATATTCGATTGTATGTTTATTACTAGTTTCATAAGGGATATGTCCATTATTTTTTATAGATTCAAATATCATAATCTTGGGATCAATATAGGTATTATAATTTTTGTTTTATATTTATTTATAATATTATAACTTCATATCATAAGAATGTTTTTTATGATTCATGATGATAAAGTTAGCGATGAGCTCATTTTGGTAATTTTTAACAAATAAATGTAGAATAATAATAAAAATTTAATATAAACTTTATAGGACTATAAAAAATATTATTTTTTCATTAATGTATAATAAAGCATGTTTTTTGGTTTCTATATCCATCCAAGAGAGTGGTTTATAGAATTTTTAATAAAGTTGGTAAACCCACCAAAAAAGAAAAAGCTTTAATCAATGGGTGAGTATGGTTATATAAGTGATTCATTTAAAATTATATAATTAGTTTTGAATAATAATGATATTATATAGTTATTTATAAGGTATTGATTCATATTTTAAGAGAGTGTTATAATGATTAAAATACTAGATGAAAAATAAAATTTTTCAAGTTCATGGAGGTGGTAGTCCGCCTATATGTATGGGAGATACATCAATTTTACATTGATTGAGAGGAAGAAATGGACAGGATTATAATTTAATAATTTTATCATTTTTATAAATATAAAATTAATTATTTAAGTGGACTTTATCAACCATCTATGTTTGGTGGTGATGAAAAATCAAGCACACCATTCATATAAGTTGCAGACTGCATGTGAAAATGATGACATAATCATTTTTAAAATGGTTTTGGAGGCAGTTTAATAATGGATATTATATTTTAATAATAATATTTTATAATATTATTAATAATTATGTTATAGTAAAATCATGCATAAAATATGTTTTTGGGAGTAGAATATGAAAATAATTAAGAGAGATTCGTTTAGAAAATTATGTCTCCCATTGGATGTTTTCTATTGGATAATACATCAAGGCTCCTTAACTAGGTATTTTTTGGAAAGAAATACGGAATATTGGACATGGGGAGAGATTGTAGGAGATAATAGGGGTGAATTTTTTTCCATATGAATATTTAGAATGAGTTTAAAAATGGGGGTGTGGTCAAATTCTTTTATAATTATATGGAATAATTTTTTTTGAGTGTAAATTTTTAATATAAAGAGTGCACATATTTTCTATGTAAAGTGGATTTTAATTGGAAAATAATGGATTTTAGGATGAGGTATTTTTTATCATACCTCAATAATAAAATTTTACCCATGTTTTAAAGATATTTTTATGTTTTTTACTCTTATATTTTTTACTTTTACATTTTTTTTCCACTACAAATAATTTTTAACTAAGGAATTTATGTCCAATACCTAAAACTAATATAGAAATAATAATATAATTTGGACCTAATTATTGTAAATATGAAATAAATTTTATCCTATATATTTTTTACTTGTAAGAAAAGTTATTTTTAACATTAGTGCATGTAACCTGGAAAAACTCATTTTTAGAAAAGCTGTATTTTTAATTATAACAATTATCATTATAATAAAATTATCAGTGAAATCCATTGATATAAAATTAAATGGTTTATTATTTTTCATATATTATTTATATATATTTCAAAACAATCCAAAATCTAAATTCATCATATGCATTCTTAACTAAAAGAAACAGTCTAAAAATAGTTTTTATTGAGGAAAAATATTACTTGGTGTTTCAACATATCAAAAATGGGTTTTATAAATTAAAACTATTATTTTTAATATATTTAGTTTTATTCATATATATATATATATTATAGAAAAAATGTTTCATGGGCTTTAATTTTATTCTTGTATTAAGATGATTTCATAAAAGTGAATGTATTTGCAAAGTAAATATTTTTCCCCATTCACCCAAAAAATACTTTTCAGAAAATTCTCAAAAATTGAGTGTAAGATAAATTTGACATCATAGATTCAAAAATTAATTTATTTTTTAAAAATTAAAATTTGAAAATTTATACATCTATATTTAAAATAAAAATATATAGAAAAACTCCTATTATTGAAAAATGATGTTTTTAATCATTATGTGTTAATAATGATATTTAATGTAAAATTATAATTTAAATTGTGTTAATATATTAATTCATATATAATAATATTTTAAAAGAGGTTAATATAATTTATTATAATTAAATATATAATAGTTTAAAGATAGTTATTTTAGAAGAAAATACTTTTAAATATTAAATCACTCTTAAATATAATAATTTCTAATTGATTAATGTATTTTTATTTATTAGAGGATTTATTATTCCTATAATTTCTTCATAATATTCATATAATATGATGTGGATCATTTTATTTCAGTGTTTCATGTGAAACTATATATTCAAATAGCATTTATAGAAAGGAAAATATATGGTAAAATCTTGGATCATTATAATATATGTACTTGGGTGGAATTATAATATACACTAGGTGTTGGCCTTGATTTTCACAAGCTGTATAACTGAAGAGGGGAGGGGTGAATTGATTTCTTAAAAATTTCTTGAATATTTGAAAAATCTATTAAAAGTATGTAAGTTACAAGTCATTCCTTGAGAATATATGAAGCGGAAATATGAAAAAATACAAAAAGGAAATTGAACAAGGAGATTTATAGTGGCTCAAGGAACAAAAATCCCCTTGTCCACTTCAAAAACACTCTTCCCCATGAGTTTGGGGATTTTAACTATAAAAAACCTTTCTTCGAGGTCTCCTATCTAAGTACAAGTAGATTCCACTTAATATAAAAGTCTAAGAGATTTAAACTAGGATATTATTTTACAAGACCTATCCATGATCTTAAGAAAACTTCTCCAAAAGGTGGAAACATGATTAAATAAATAGAAACTTTGAGAGGAATATTTGCGGCACAAAAATTTTAGAAACGACTTATAGTAGATGAATATTTTTCTTGAGAGAATGATAGGATTCAAAGTGTTTCTCATGATGATCTTCAGTGAAACTGATAGAATTGATAATAACAACATGAGTTATTTGTTTTATTAAATATGTATAGGTCTCTAAAATTTTTATTTTGTGATATTAAAAAAGTGATTAGATATCATTCTTCCTATTTTTTTATAGTGGTTAACTGATATTTATAAATGTTACTTAGTCTTGAGTGCCAGCTAACTCTAATGGTCGAGTGAGGATTATAAAATGATCTTGATGAGATATTATATTAAGGATATATAGCCAAAGTTTCCAAATATATGAATTTATTTTTGAGAAGTGATGACATAGATCTTCTCGTTCTTTGTATCATTCTATTCAGGGTAAGTCTTGTGCAAAACAATATTTCCTAAAATGGATAATTTCCTTCTGATGTGGTCTAAAGGAATGAAGCGACTTATTTAGAGATTAAAAAATTAATAATGAAATTATGAAATATAATATATTTATAATATATCAACTAAAAGCATTGTTCATAGTAAGATAACATTATTAAGATAAATCAGCTCATCCTCATAAGATAACCTAACTTCAATGAAACTTAAGATAATTATATAGTGTAAAATATAAAGTGGTACTATGATGCAACTTTTTGTTTTCTTAATTTTTTTATGGAAATGAATATTCTTTTGAGAAGATAAATTTATTTTATAATTTCATTCTGACTAGAGCATATTTCTTGAGAAATTAGTTAAACTTTGTAAGATAAAGTATTACGTGGAACTTTCTTATTCTGATCAAATAAAGATATTATTCAATTATCATCAGAAAAAATTATTTCATATCATAAGATAAATACATGGACACACAATGTAAGATAAAAAAAATCTTAAACACTTGAGTTAAACTTATTTGAATAAAAGTAGGAATTTTTGGAGTTATCAAAACTCATAACATTATGATATGTTGTAACAACATATCCCCCCCCCCATTTTGATGATCACAAAACCCATGAGATGGAAAAAAAATTATACACTGAACTTTAAACTTTCAGAAATAAAGAAGTTTTTGTTTTCTCCTTCTGCTTTCCCTTTCCTTATCCCCAAAATTTTCATTTATTTCTTTTATTTTTTTGGAAATATGAAAGAAGTTGAATTTTTTGTATTTTCCTTTCCTCATCCCCATTTTTGTGATATAAAAAAGAAGTAGAATAAGGAATAAAGTTCTTATTACACACAAAAAGTAGTAATCAGTTAATGATGTTTTCGATAAACATGATTTTTCATTAAATATAAGTCATAATGAAACTTTAAAACATTATAGAATAAGGGGAATGATACAACAATGTATTGAAAAGAAATTATAAAAAAAGATCAATTAATATCTACAAAAAAAGATAAAATAATAGTAAAAGTAAAATTATTAGAAGGAGAAATAAATGCATTAAATCATTAAGATAATTCAAGGAAAAGGACATATAAATAAATACTTTAAAAAATGTAAATTATTACAATAATTCAAAAGAGATGTTAAAGTAAACAAATTAAAATGTTTTAATTCCATAAAAGTGAAATAATTCATATGTTTTTGAGTGTGCCCATCCACTGTGCAACCATTCCACGAACTAAAGGTGAGTGTATCAACTCCTTGTCAGAAAAATAACTTTTTGGAGGTTACTTCTTGATGGATAAGGGATGACAATGAGGCAATGAGGATGAAGGAATAAGAGCGTCGACTATCATGATAATAACATTAACCAATGTTATTAGGGATGCTCTAAGACTAGCTCGATATTCATGAGAAAACTTTACTGGTGTGGAATGAATGATGAGAGAAGCTTTATTTTCATCCACTAAATCGATGTTATCTGCTTGGGTAAAGGTTAATTTAGAGGATAGTTAAAATAAGGATAAAGACAATTCTATAAAAAAAATTATATTTTAACTTTTATTGAGTATAGAAAAATCAAATATTTTTTTAAGGTGTTGACAGGTGGATAGGTGATAGTCAACAATTTGCAATCCAGGTAGCCGTCCACCACGAATTTGAAAAAGTGAATTAGTATATGCATTAATTCTTTTCCCCATATCATTTTTAATAGTTTATAAGACATATAAAACCATTCCAAACACATTGAAAAAAATTCCTAGAAAAGTTCTATAAGTATCCCTTATTTTCAAAAATTGATATCAAATTTCTCAACACTTCAAACTGGTTGTTTTCCATACCAATGATAGAAAAAATTTATATTTATATTGAAGGTATAAGTCTATCTAAAGATTCTGCAAAGGCATCAAACTCTACTTCAACATTGGATATGAAGTTTGGATTTATACTAATAACGACTACTTGATTCACCTATTCGACTTTTTTTTCTACATCTTAAATGTTTTTCTCTAATGATAAAACCATCCTATGTAGTCATGTGATGATGAAACTTACATCCTTTTTCACCTGAATAGAATTTTCTTGCGCTTATTGTAGCTTTTGTTTCAGAATATAAATAATATATTTTATTGATTTGTTAACTGATTCAATAGTTTCCTTTAGAGGAACCGGAATCCTTATAACATCATCAACTATATTTTTATAAATATATTGAAACATTTTCATTGATATGAGTTTTCATTTTCGATAGCCAACTGTTATAGCCATCATATCAACAACTTTGGATAATTCCAATATCTTCAACTGAACATCAGATCCATGCATAGCTCCTGTAGAGGGTTATTCTTAAAACTTTCATATCATAGACTAAATAAAAAAATTTCACATCCTAAATGTCATATTTCGACACCATCTCATCATGAAAAACTTTTCCTTCTTGATTGGATTCAATGAATTGAGATTTTAGATATTAGACTTCAGATAATAACTTTAATAGCTATGTTGAGGTCTTTCAGAAATAATTTTATCAATTTTTGGTACTTCTTGATTTCTATATTTATAAAGAACAGGGGAATGCCTTTCCCAGTGGGCTTAAATTCTTTCTTCTCCAATTTATTTTTTTTCTAGTAACATCAGTTACTTTTTATACATGATCATATTCTTATGATTCTATCCTTCCAATTATTATTTAAACCATTCTTTACAACTATTGAGAATGAGACTCAATTAAGATAGGATACACTCCTAGTATTATAAAAATTGTATTGTCTCGACTAAATGAAAATATCTAAGTGATATCTTAGACTATACTTTCATTATAAACTTAGATAGGTACCAAACAAGGGGTAGGGTGTTCTCTCCTGATAATAAACTGGTTGGTCTATTTGATTGACAATTCTTACTCTTCTTCACCTTAATTTAATATTTTATTTATCCCCATAAATTTCTCAAATCTCAGGGTTATGAAATAATTATTATTCCATCCCTGATATCTCTTGTAAATGAGGTGAATATACCTGAGTAAAGGAAGGTTCCACTCTAGCACTCAAGAATAAGGGCACCAAATTTCTTCAAAAAAAGTCCCAAAAAAACCACTTTTCATTAATAAACTTACACATATATTTTTCAACCCATGACAAAGAGTTTCATTACTATCAATTAAGAAAACTGCAGTATTTCAAAAAACAAGAGTTAATATTTATCCAAACAGAGATAAATTCAACCAATTGTTTTGAAAATGACACATATATCGCAAAATATATAATGATAGGTTAACAAGATTTTCTAACATAAACAAATAAAGAAAAGAGATATCTTGAAAAATAATCTCTTTAAACTCACCATTTCGTTGAGCTATTCCCGACTAGAAAAATTTGGTCAGGAATTTTATTTTAGGCTCCAAATTCTTTACACACATATTCTCAATAATATCAGTTCTGAAAAATGACTTCATGATTTCCAAAGGGGTGACTCCATCCATGGTAGATAAATATGGTAAAAATAAAGGATTCCCTTCATAAGGGATTTTAAATGATTCATCTAACTTGACTGAGGTTATTGATAGCTTTTTATGGTTAATATTTGTATTAACCAAGTCTTTATTATCAATGAAATGAAAGAATTATGATTTTTAAAAATCATTAACATCCTTATTGAAAAAATACGGGCCATGAATCATTGAAAATATATTCCCAACCTTGATTATTTTTTACTTTCTTTAACATCATATGTTGTCTTATATAACCATTGAAAATCAACAACTTTTACACTTAGAAATTTCCTTGAGATCCTTTGACATTTAATTATTATAGATGAGGGACCATAGATTTTTTTCAACATTGTAGAGTATTTAAAAGGTTAGAGGGTCAAAAGTTTAGGGTAATTAGAGTTTTAGTAAATATAAATAGCGTTCAAAATTTTTCAAGCCGTATTTCACATATAGTTGACACCCCATATTTTTCTTTCATGGTAATCAAGGGTTCATGTAGTTTTATATAGGGTAATTATTATTAAGAGTATGTGATGTGGCCAATTGGATATAACTAGTAGTTAAAATAGTAACACAATAGTAAATTTAAATATAGAAAATAGCGTATTTACTTAAAAAAGGTAAATATGTTATACAATATTATTTGGTAAAATTAAACATACCTAATTCGGACCTAATAAAATAGAATATGTCAGCAGAAATTGGTTTTGTAAGATGTAGGATATTTTGTTTCTATGAAAATGAATTATAAATAGATATTTTTTTTCTGTGCATGATCTCTCAAGAAATGATGTATTAAATCAATGTTCTTCATTTTTGAATGGTTTATTGGATTCTTTGAGATATTGATAGCCCTGGTGTTATAACTTTTGATTAGAAAAAAGTTAAAATTAACTCTAAAATACATTAAGGTGTGTTTCATCCCCAGCACCTATGAACAACAACTTCCTACGACAATATATTCAGCTTCTAAAGTTGACAGTGAAAAATAGTGTGACTAACAGAACGTATTTACTTTTGAAAATTCCAAGTTACTAAGGTGATTTCCTATCTAATATACATCCAATAAAATAAGAATCTGAGTATGAAATTAAATTATAAGTAGAGGTTTGTGAAAAAATAAGATAAAGATATATAGACTATTTTATATATCATAAAATTATTTTTGCAACATTCAAATGTGAATATTTTAGATTAGATTTAAATCTTTCACAAAGGTACTGAAAACATAATGTCTGATCTACTTATAGTAAGGAATAATAAACATCCAATGATTCCTCTAAACAACTTTTTTTTCAATTTGTTTTCCAGTTTCATCCAAGTCATGTTTGATATTGGAACTCAACATATTTTAGTAGGTCTTATTGTTTTCAAGTACAAACTTCTTAAGAAAATAAAGTATGTATTTTATTTTATTTAAAATGTTTTCAAAAATAATTTTGATAAACTTTAAATCCTATAAAATATTTTAGTTCATCCATAATACTCATTTAAAATTATTTTTTCATAATTTTCGAATATTCATTTCATAATTTTTTATTTGTTGATCCAAAAATAATATATTTGTACTAACAAAGTATTAGATAAATAAGTTTTTTAAATAACACAGGATCTAATATTCATACTATAAAAAATTTGATAAAATAAAAAAACTTAATCTTTCATACCATGCCCTTGGATCTTGTTTAAGTCCATATAGATATTTGGTAAGTTTAAACACATAGTTTTGAAAATGAGGATCTTCAAAACCAGGAGGTTGTTCTATATAAAATTAATCCATTAAAAACCATTCAAAAAGGCATATTTAATGTTCATATTATGTAATTTAAAATTCAAATTTGATTCATTTTCTAGATGGATTATAATAGCCTATATTCTTGATATAGGAGTAAATGTTTCTTTATAATCAATTCATTCTTCTTGATTATATCCTTTGGTAACTAATATATCCTTATTTCAAGTTATTACACTTTGATCATATTGTTTGTTTCTAAAAACCCATTTGGTTCCAATTATAGGTTTGTTCAAGGTTACTTCAACTAGTTACTATACCTTATTTAATTTGAGTTGATTTAGATCATCTTAAATTTATAAGAACCAACTTTCATAAGATAAGGATTATTCTATAGATTTAGGTTCTAATTGGGATAGAAAGGCATAAAATTCTATTAGTCTTCCTAAGTTTGTTATGGTTCTTACTCCTTCATCAAATTTTTTTATAACTATTTTTAAAGGATAGTCTTTAATGCTTCACTGTATTTTAGGAAACACACTTCCTAGTTCACTAGTGTATACCTTTATCAGATTTGGTTTAGAGTAATCAATTTCTAAATCATCCTCTTTGTTCTCATTAAAGAGAGGATAAAGTATCATATTTTTTAAAAAATCGTATTGATTATTAATTTGAATCATTTTTGACCAAATGGATCAATTTATTCAAACTTCACATGAGATAATTATTCAAAATCTTTGACATTTTATTGAAAACTCTATAATATTTGGAGGTAGTATAATAACCTAGGATGACAGCTTCATTATCCTTTGGATAAAACTTTCCAATATTAACCTTGGTTTTCTAGATGCAAGCCTTGCATCTAAATACCTTGAAGTATCTTTCCTTGGATTTTCTATTATTCCACAACTCATAGGGTGTTTTATTTAAGACATGCCTAGTTAGTACTCTGTTAATGACATAACGTGATGTTTTAATAGCCTCAACCTATAAATTAGTGGGCATGTTATATTCACATAGCATAGTCATAACAACTTCTTGCGAAGTCCTATTCTTCCTTTCAACAACACTTTTTTGATACATGTCCTGGGGGTAGAGAAAATATGTTTAATTATTTTCTTAGATAAATGAAAATTAAATTCATGATTATCAAATTATCCTCCATGATCACTTTTCAAAGACATTATTTTCAAATCTTTTTCATTAAACACATGTTTACAAAAATAAATAAAAAAATAACATGCTTCACTTTTGATTCTTATAAATTAAACCCTTATAAAGCTTGAAAAATTATCGAATAACACATTAACGAATAACTGACCAATAATAAATGAAGTTATAGTTGGTCTTAATAGATCTACATGGATAATATCAAGAGTTATAGAAATAAAAACTTCTTTAATTGGTTTGAAATATGACTCGTGTTGGTTTCCCATTTGGCATGCATCACATAAATTCTTTCTATAAAGTTTAAGATCAAGAAAGTTTGAAGTCAAATGTATTTTAGAAACATTTATCAAGGAATTAACATTATAATGTCCAAGAATTCTATTCCTAACCCACAATTCATTAATTTCAGCATCTAAATAGTTTACATCCTGTCTACACAAATAATTAAGATCTAGTGTGTAAACATTTTATATTATGGATGCTTTAAATTTTAGATATTTACCTTTAAAAACCAAGAATGAATTTTTCAAAAAATCAACTTAATAGAAATCATCACAATATTGAGATATACTTATCGAGTTGTGATTCAAGCCTTCAACATAAAGTGCTTTTTTAATGAGAATCGACTATGGATTTAAAACTAATCCAATTCCAATTATATTTGATTTTTTATTATCTCCAAACATGACATATCCTCCTACTTATTTTGATAGAGAATGAAAATGGGAGTAATATCCATTCATATTCCTTGAAAAACCACTATCCATAAAAAACTTTGTATTTTTGTTCATATGGTTAGTTCAATATAATGAAAAACCAAAAAACAAAATTTTTTGTTATCCAACTTCTTTTCTGTCTAGAAATGTTAGCTATAAGAGATCTAGGCATCTAGACTTTCTTCTATTTTCTAGAGACCTTTTCATCTTATTTTGAAAAATATTTTGAAGGTAAAAACTTTCGATTCCACAAACTTGAGGATTTTTTAAATCACATATATTGGAAAAAATTTCTATTTCACCATAATAAAAAAAAGTAACTTTGGGATGGTGTTTGTTTTTAGAGCAAGGGAAAAGGTTTTTTATATAGTTTGGTCATTTCAACTTGTATTCCAATTCTGATTTTTTCTTTTCTATGTTTATTTTGACCAAGAATTTTGTATAATAATTATCCCCTTTAGTAAATACACTTGAAACATCTTTGAAATTTTGAGCCTCCTTTTACAGTTTCTCAATTGTTTTAATTTATTTAGTATTTGAGGTATTAGATTTTTCTATCCAACCATTTAAGTATAAAATTTTATTTTTTGATTTTATTCTTCACTAAAAATTTTATTTATAATAATTTATAAGGAATTTTTTTACGATTTCATGCTTGATTTCTAACATGGATCAGGGCTCATTTAATTATTTTTTATGAGAAATTTTCATTTTCTAATTCATGTTCATTATAGGAAGAGTAATAAGAATTTACCTCATCCAATTGTTCCATGAAACATATGTTGGCCTTCTAATTTGTTGCTTCAACTTATGATTATGTTGATGTAAATTTTATATAATCTTCATAAGCACTCCATGTGTCCTTTATAGCTTTATTATATTTATTATATCTATTATTCTTGAAGTATTTATTTTATATATTCTTTTAATTTTCATTTTTATACAACTATTCTTGATGTGTCCCATCTTTTTGTACTCGTAGCATCTTAAATACTTAGAGTAGTCTCCATGATTATTTTTCTTGTTGAAGATCTTCTGAAACCATGCCTATTATTATAGAAAATTTTGAACATTCAATAAAATTGAGCAAACTCATCATTTCATTTAGATTTTCTTGAGAAATATTATTATAAAATGATTTAGATATTTTATATTTTTTCTCTTTCTATCATCTTTATAATTAGAACCTTTAATGCAACATTTTCCTTCTTGATCATTTTATTCTCTTAAATTATAGTTTCTATTTTAGCTTCGTACATCACAAGATTCCCAATGAGTTCATTTATCTTGAATTTTTAACTTTTATAGATTGTCTAATAGCAACTATGAATCCAATCCACATAGGTTGTAGTACTCTATGATTTTTCAAAGCTTATTTAGGCTCTGTGATAGGCATTCCAAGAGAAGAAATGTTGTTTACAATCTGAGTGAGTCTTCCATTTAGTTGAGTAATACTCTACACTTTATCAATTTTGAATTAATATAACTTAATCATAGATATATCATATCTAAGAGATTTCACATTATTTTTTCCTTCATATGAAACTACTATAGTGGTCCACAATTCATATCATATTTAACATTGAGAGATTATGTTAAACTCATTTAGTCCTAATTAAGAGATTATAGTGTTCATAGCTTTGGAGTTCAAATAATAATTTACATAAGCTACATAATCCCAAGTTTTAGGTTCAATATTAGGAATTTCATAGGGCATAACAACTTTGAGAAAATCTTTGAGACCAATATCTTTCAGATAAATGATCATATGATCTTTCCAGTAACTATAGTTCTCACCATTGAAGTATGAAACTCTAACCATAGACATACCTTCTTGATTATTAGTGATATAATCCATTTGAATATGGATATTTCAAATTCAACCTTTAACAATTTTGAAGTCAAGGGTCACTCACTTTGATACCAATTTTTTTCTTAGATGGTGACTAGATTTATAACTCAAGAGGGGGATGATTTGAGTTCTTAAAAATTTCATGAATATTATACCACCATATTCTAAGTATGCAAGTTCAATTCATTCCTTAAGAATATATGACCCATAAATTTAAAAACATGTATAAAGTAAATTTAATACAAAGATTTATAGTGGTTTGGGGAATAAAAATACCCTAGTCCACTTCACCAACACTCTTCTCCCCGAGTTTGGTGATTTTCACTATAATAACCCTTTTTCCATGGGCTCCTAGCTGAGTATAAGTATCTATCACTTAATAAAAATCTCCAAGAGAATTAAACTAGGATATCCATTTACAATAACTATATATGGACTTAATAACTCTCATACATTGAGTAAAAACATGATAAAATAAATATAAACTTTGAGAGGAAGGTTTGAATCACATAATTGTAAGAAACAACTGACAGTAATATAAGATTTTTCCTTAGAGAATGAAATGATTCAAAGTGTTGCTTGGGATGATATCCAGTGTAATTGATAAAACTTATAAGAACAACAAAGAAAATTTTCTTTCATAACTATTTATAGGTCTCCATCATTTTTCTTTTGTGATATTCAAAAAGAAGTCAACTATCATTCTTCCTCACTTTTTTTGTAGCGGTTAACTAAACTTTTTATATACTATTTAAACATGAGATCAAAATAACTCTAACTATAGAGAAAATAATTATATAATGATCTTGATGAGATAGTATATTTAGGATATTCAACCAAACTTTCCAAATATAGGAATTTATTTTTTCAATAGTGATTACAAATATATTCTCATTTTTTGGATCATTCTATTCAGGGTAAGTCTTATGCAGACTGATATTTCTTTAAATAGGAAATATCTATTTGATGTTATATAAGGAATTAAGTGAATTATTAAGAGGTTATAAAATTAATAATGATGTTCTATAATACACGATCTTCATAATTTATCAACTGAAATCATTGTTCATCGTAATATAACTTTTTTAAGATAAAGTAGCTCGTACTTATAAGATAAAATAACTTTAATGCAACCTAAGATAATTCTCTAGCATAAAATATAGAGTGTTACTGAGATTTAAAATTTATCTTTATTCAATTTATTATATCTATGAATATTATTTTTAGAAGATCAAGTCTTTTTATAACCTCATTCTAACTAGATTATCTTTCTTGAGCAACTGAGTCAAACTTCTTAAGATAAAATCTTTGGTGGAACTTTATGATTTTGAGAAACTAAATATATTATTAAATTCTTATAATATAAAATTATTTCATATCATAAGATAAATACTCTAAAACATAACATAATATAAAAATAATATGAAACACTTGAGATAATATTGTTAGAAAAAAACTCAGGATTTTTTTAGTCATAAAAACTCATAACACAAAGGTATATTGGAATAATATATTTTTTAACACTAGGTATGAATCCCTAGTATATAACAGACCATATGACCTAACTAGACTTAGTTGAGTAACTCCACTATGGACTCCAAAATAAAATGACATGTAGTAAATCCCATCCTATCTAGAGAGTAACCGCCTCACAATATCTTACTAAGATTGCTAGGATCCTCTTGATGAAAGTGACAAGAGGTGAGTTAAAATTTATAAAAACTCAAACACACTCAAAATATACAATCACATAATCATACAAACTCCTTAAAACCACTAATTAAAATACAATCTGTATAATCCATAACAAACATAACTTATTTCAATCCTCAATCTCACACATAGCAAGATAGTAGGGGATTTCAGTAAGGGTGTAGCACATTTATAAAAAAATATTCCAAAGTTTCTAACCAAGCCTTAATATTTAAAACTAATAACCCTATTTAAAATTATATCTAAGAACCATTAAATACCAATGTCTCTTGAAAACCTCTTAAATTGAAAAATAGGACCTCATTTTTTATTTTTGAAACATCCTTTGAATATCATTAATTGAAAAGTATTTTGAAAATCAATTGTTATGTTCAAACCTTCAATTCAAATTACATATATACATATCAAGGTTAATAGAATCATTTGAATAATAAAACACCTAATTAAATCATTTTTTGAAATATATAAATCATTTGTAAAAGTCATATTTCCCTCAAAATAACAACATGAGTTCATAACATTTTTATAAACTCATCATAGATTTCCTAAAAAAAATTAAATGTAGAAGAAATATATCTTTTTAATGCTCTAAATAAATATTTTTCTTAGGGTAAGAGAAATCATGAAAACACCAACCTAAAATGGAGTCTTGATTAGTGAAACATTTAATTAATAAATCAAGAAGACCCAATAAACTCATTACACACTATGAAATAAAAAATCATAACACATTAGTGCTAACTCCAACCTGTATCTTTGACAAAGATGATATCAAGGAAAGAGAGAAAGGAATACCAAGAAATGAAAAAAGAAATAATAAGGAATGGGTGTTTACCTTGAGTAATCAGCGATAAATCAATAATAAATTCCCCAAAAATCAAAATGGTACAAGTTCAAATGAACCTAGGTATTCCCCTCTATGATCCTCTATTTAGTAGAGAGAAGAAGATACCTTTTGGTGTAAAAAACGAGTAATGGAAATGTTGGATTTTTTTTAAGATTATAGGAAAGTCACATTGTTTGGCTAGATGGTTTACCATACCATGGGCCACCCATTTTCATCATATTGGGTTCACATGGATAAAATAATTGTTTTTCACATAGTTTTACAAACTATGTGCCACTATGGAAAATGAGTCTTCTAAAAATGATTGGTCACTTTCATGTTTCCACATAGTTATTACGAACTATTCACTTTTCACTAAAACTCTAAAAAATTGAAAATTATTTAAAATTTTACCTTATAAATAATACCAAGTACACATAAAAATAATTTAATAAAATAATAATGTTAAAAAATTTAGGGTGTGACACATGTGTTAAGTATAATTCCTGATCTATTTCATTAAACACAACCCATTTGTAATATTAACACTCAACACCAATTCTAATTACTCCACCTAGGCTTCTATGTTAAAATTATAGTTACCCAAGAATATTGGAAGAATTATTAATTTTTGTTTCAGGATTTTTATATTGAATTTTGTGTTCTCATACATTATAAATTATTTATATGAGTTTGTTAGAATATTAAGTAAGTAAATGAGAAAAGTTAATTATGATGGGGAAGTATACGACCCACTTGAACCCTTATGGGAGTTTAATGTTAGTTCAATGGGTAGGGAGTAATTACATACATATAAATTCTCTTGGAAATTTATTGTTTTGGTACACCTAAAACTCAAATTTTAAAAGTGTATTTATTTATAATAAAATAAATAATAGGTTAAGGGGTATTTCTATTTATAAAGTGGAAATTAAAAGTAATTACTCAATTTATTCTTATTCTATTATATTTTTCTTTCTATAGATATTTTGTTTCAGAAAAAAATATTGATTTTTTAGTAATAACAAGTTCTTTTTATCAAAGAAATGGTGTTTCCACTAGTCTAAATTAGTTTACATTTTCATTTTTCAACAACACAACATATTTAATTTTTAATAAATTCTCTATTTTTATTAAAATCATATAACTAATTAATATAAAAATAACCATTTTCATAGTGATTCATCACTTGATAAATAAGTAAGTGACCACTATAATATTTTTCATGTTATTTTGGGATCAATATGTTTATGTTTGCATGGGGTTTAGGAATAACACACAGTGGGACAACAGAGAGAGAGAGAGAGAGAGATATTTAGTATCTAAAATGGTGTGATTAAGTTAGTATAGTACATTGGGGATGAAATGATCCTTCTAATTAGGTTATTATGAAAATTTGGTTTATTTTTTTTATTGCACTAGAATCCATAAGAAAAATGAATGATAAATAAATAATTAATATTAGGATTAAATGAGGTTGATAAATTGGTATATATGAGAATTTCATTTATTTTGGGAAAGGCTAATGGTTTGTATAGAATTTTTATAGGTTAGTGTGACAACTCAAATGAATTTTCTGTTGAATTAATTTCTTTTTTAAGATATGTTTAAGAAACATTAGTGATCATTATATGTGGACTAGGGGGACATGGTATATGTACTTGAGTGGTCATGATATGTGAAATAAAGTGTTATGGTTTTTAGGATAAGAGACAATTTATTAAAAATAGGGGTCATGGAATATTGACTACGGGGTAATTATATGTAAACCAGAATGTATGGTATGTGTACCATGAAGTTATGATATATGGACCTGAGAGTCATAGTATATAGACCAAGGGTCATTGCTTAAGGAATGATGGATTATATTATATAGATCAAGGAGATATGGTAAATAGACCATGGGTTCAGTTCTTTGATGTCTAATGGGGATTAATTTTATAATATTTTTATTATTGATTTATATGATATACACATCTATAATATCAGAATAATGTATTTTTGGGTGTCATTATGGCATAGAAACCATATAATGATCTAAAATGATTGATTATTTTTTAGCATGATCTATATTATTACATCATATAGATGTATTATATATTTTAAGAAATATTTTTGGAAAAGTACTAATATCCTTCTTGGTATTTTTACTCAAAACTGATACACATACTGTTTATGTGCTTATAGATATTATGGTTCATGATTCTAATATGGGTAAGTGATGTAATGACCTGACCAACTAGGGCCCGCCTGGCCAGTGGAAGACCGGGCTGCCACAACCCCAATTCTGCCTCTATAGACTAGGGGATGGTAACAAGAACTAATAATGCATAACTAGAATGGGAGGAATTTTCTTAAAGTACCTATATATACAAACCCAACCATCTTCATATATAAGTGAAGATGAATAATAATAAAATATAGGAACATCTAAAGTAAATACCTTGCATATAATAATGTCTGGAGAATAAAAAAGAGTGCGATAGTGTAATCTAAAATAAAAAGTGAAAAAATACAAGTTCACCTAGAAAAGATGTCCAAACTTAACAAAAACTAGAATAAAGAAAATAGTTGAGAGACAGGCCTCTAATCTCCAAGACCAAACCACCATACATGGTAAATACACCATAGTTTCTCTATAAACCTCTAAAATAACCATTGATTTATCTATTGTCTGTATAAGAAATGACATTTTCGAAAAATACCATGTTGGGGTGATTATATAAATATCTAGTAGGACACCCTAAAAACTGAAGAGGGAGAAATATGATCCATGATATAAGTAGTCGACTGAAACCAAAGTAAGAGGGAATGAAACCCAATAACATAACTATATGCTCATATAAGAAACCCATAAGTTGAGAAAATGGTATATACATCTCACATCCTAGATATGAGTAATGAGTATTCCTGTAGCTCCAAAGTTCCATCTCTAATGACCAGCACCACACACAACCACAAAAGGATCCCATGTAGAGGGGCCCACACCTTTCCACCACATGCACCATAATTGAGGGACCCAAAAATTTAAACCATGTATCCCATACAACCTCACTATAAAAGAGTGGTGGGGAACATCCCTCACAACTGTGATCTATAACTAAGGGAGTCACACAACTCCCATGGAGGACACTAATTCCACCAGTGCTCAAAGGCGGGGAGTGTGCCACTCTAGTAGATGGATGATCCGAACCAACTGTAGTATAGGGGAGTACCATATCCACATGTATAAAGAGTATATGGGACCCACACCCTAGTGTGGTAGGGGAGTACCATCCCCATGAAAATAGGACATGTTCCTTCATTTAATAGGGGAGTTTCCCCCCCATATAACACTTCGATTATCACACATGATTGATACCATTGATTTAAGAAATTGGTTCTTCCTTTGAGGTATAGATCTTTCCTTTTCAGTTTGTACTTAATAAAATGGGGGAAAAGAGGTTGAGGGGCTTGTTGTAGTAGTTACCTGAGAGCAGCCCAAGAAAATCTTTGAGGTGCAGAGTTTATTAGGGCTAGCTGGTTACTACAATCATTTCATACAAGAATTCTCACATATAGCAGTGCCGAGTAAGATCTTGAAAAAGAAGGGTGTGAAATACATAGGGTCATATTCTAGAGAGACATACTTTTTAGAGATGAAAGGGAGATTAACATCAGCATCGATACTGATTTTTCTTGAGCCAGATATGTGTTAAACTGTGTACTATGATGCATTAGGTATTGGGATAAGAGCAGTGCTTATGCAGGGGGATCGATTCATAGCATACAAGTCTCAGCAGTTGAGGTCACATGAGAGGAGCTATATGATGCATGATCTCAAGTTATCCACAGTTGTTCATGATTTAGTCTATTGGATACATTACTTATTAGGGGAGTGTTTTGTGGTGTACACAGACAAAAAAGTCTCAAGTACATCTTTACTTAGTGTGATCTAAATCTGAGGTAGTGAAGGTGGGTGTAGAACCTTCAGCCCTTCAACTTCAAGATTGATTGTATTCCTGGAAAAGGAAATTTAGTGGTTGATGCACTAATTAGTAGGGATCAGATGCAAGCAGTACATAAGGCTAGTAGTGAGTGTCATTTTATGGCGTTGTTCTCTAAGATGCACTTGGAGGTGAACGATATCCAGGGAAAAACTTTACTTTATTCTTTAGTTGTGACTTATACAATACTAGAAAATGTGAGGATTAGACAACTATCTAATTTGGAGGGCGTAGTCCTGCAGGAAAGTGTAGTAGGTGAGGATCTACCTCTTGCTTGCATGGTAGGTGATGATGAGATCTTGTGTATCCATGGATTTGTCTAGTACTAATGGACATACATGAGGAGTTAATGTGGAAGTTTCATGCTTCGTCTTGGGTCATACATCCTGGATTTATCAAGATGTACTATGGCTTATTCCATCCGTACTATTGGCTAGGTATGAAGAGAGAGGTGGATGGTTTTGTTACAAGGTGTTCCACCAGTCAACAGGTTAAGGCAGAACATCAACGGCCATCTAGGCTTTTACAACAGCTACCTATTCTGGAGTGGAAATGGGATGATGTTGCAATGGATTTCATGAAGGTATTACCAAGTTTTCTCCAAGGAAATGATGTAGTGTGGGTGGTGGTTGATAGACTTATGAATGTCGCTCACTTCTTGCTGATCAAGGAGACCTTCAGTGTTGATGAGCTATGGAAGCTGTATATTTGTGAGGTGGTACAACTTCATGGGGTATATAATTATATTATTTCAAATAGTGAAACCCAATTTATGTCTCATTTATAGTAGAGTTTTTAGAGGGCGTTTGGGTTCAAAGGTTCTTTTGAGCATAACATACCACCCTCGGACTGATGGCCAATAAGAGTTTACAATACATGTTCTGGAGGACATACTACAATCATGTTTCCTAGACATTGGGTGCTCTTGGGAGAATTATATTACCCTAGTTTAATATTCCTATAATAATATTTTCTAGGAAACTATAGATATGGCACATTATGAGGCTTTGTATGGTTGGTCATTCCAATCACCCCTGTGATGGCTGGAGGTGGGTGACAAAGATTTACTAGGACCACCTCTCGTGCAGGAGACTTTTGAGAAGGTCCAGTTGATTTATAAATATATTGATACTACACAATATCATCAGAAATATTATTCCAATCATCGCAAATTAATTATAAAGTTAGAGGTCAGGGATTGAGTTTTCTTGCATGTTGCACCGAGGTTTGGACAAAATAGAATAAAGAGATGGGGTAAGCTTTCACCGAGATACATTTGTTCGTTTGAGATTCTGGAGAGGGTCGGGTTGGTTGCCTATCGATTTAAGTTACATTAGAGGTACATAGATATTCATGAAGTCTTCAATTTTTCTCATTTGCGATGTTAGTTTTTAGACCTATCTCACACTTTTCAGCCTGAGTAAGTGGAGTTGCAAGAAGATGTGTCCTTTAAAGAGCATCCCATTCATATTGTGGATCATAGCATGGAGGTTATCCATGCTCTGTCTATTCCTTTGGTATGGGTGTTATGGAAACATGACCAAGTACGAGACAAGACTTGGGAGAGGGAGGCTGACGTACGATTAAAATGGATATAGTTGTTTGTAGATATTTCTTCATCACTCTTGTAAGGAAAATTCAGGGATGAATTGCTTTAAGGGGGGAATTTTGTAAGAACCCAATTCTTACATTGAGGTATGGATATTTCATTTTCAGTATGTACTTAAGAAAATTGGTGAAAATAGGTTGTGGGGATGGAAGAAGTCCCATTACATGACATGACTTGGAACTACACGTCGTGTACTTATAGGTACATGCCATGTATGGAAGGCTACATTCTATGTAATCCCAGTACACAACAATGTAATGGTCGAGGAAGAATTTGTACAGACATGACGTATAGTCTAAAGTACAATCTATTTAATTTTTTTAATTGATTTTTAAGTTGGGAAGTAAGTTTTTTTTCTAGATAGACAAAAATGAACCTCGTTTGATGAGCAGTGTGCCCAGGAAAATCTGAACAGGATTTTGCCTCCTATTTCATCATCTAATCTACGATTAAAACACTGTCGAATACATTAGAATCCTCTCAGTGACCACTTGATTCCTCTTGATAATTTATTCCATATTTCATCTCTTAATTTAGTTATCAAGGGTTGAGTATTTTACTCATTTTGAAGATCTACCCCATTCTAGGTTGAGTCAAAGCCCAAAATTGGACAAGGAGTTTCATTCTATGATGAGGTAGGTGGTCTTGTTCCCTTCTCTCAATATAGAGTTGTTTATATGTGATTTATTTCTATTATACCATGTTTATAGTGTAACACTAAATATAAATTGACCCTTTTTGTTTCCTAATGATGATTTGGTCATGAATTAATTTAATTTAAGCATGTTTGAGATTGTTTGTTTGATTAAGGGCCACCCTGTGGGAACATTCCCTTAGAATGACCATTTATGGCCATTTGGACAAGGTTTCCTATGAGTAATTCCTTTTTCTTCCTTATTTGGTTTTTAAGTATGAATTATATTTTAATAGAATTGAAATTTTGGTAAATTGTGATGGATTTTATTAACGGGTTTGGGATTAGTGATTGCCTGTTTTCCCCATGATGTTCCAATTATCATTTAAGCCTTGTGATAGTTTAATTTAATTATTTCTTGATATGTGTGATGCCCATGTGAGTTTTTATATGTTAACAATGTAATAGTGTAATTTAAATGTGCTATTTAATATGATGAAATACTGATATACCGGGATTGACTTTGATTGATTTGTTATTATGTGGGAAAGGATTTGTTGTGCCTATGGAAAAGGATTTGTTATGCCTGTGGGCAAGGATTTGAAATGATTTTGGTAAAGGAGGTGTTATGGCTATAGGAAAGGATTCGTTAGGCTTAAGGGAAAGGATTTGGTTATGCCTAAGGGTAGGGTTTTTCTATGACTATAGGAAATATGTTTAATAGATTAATAAAATGGAATGATATGTGACATATCTGCCAAGACAAAGAACAAGATTGGATTCATTCTTCACTTTATTTGTTTAGATAGCCTTATGAGGTACTTTTTTGAGTATTATTTATACGAGGGACTGATGATCTTAAGAGGTTTCTCAAGACTTATATTATTCAATTTAATTTAATGTTTAAACTGAACATAATGAATGAAAATGGAAAACATGACTTTTAGGATTGTTTACTTTTGAGTACTTCCTCATTTACTACTTTTCCTTTTTTTACACTACTTGTTCCATATACTCACTGACAGATGGACACAAATCTTTTGTGGTTGCCTACTGGGATTTATTTCTGACACCCTGTTTGGGTCATACTTTGGACCCAAATAGATTATATTGTTGTAGGTGTTGATAAGGGAAAGTTCCCTTCTATAGGTACTTGAGATGTTGTTTATGATAAGGAGATCATGGGACCGAGATGAGGCTTGCGATGATTCTTATATTCCTTTGTTTCTTTTTCTTTTGCAACATATATTGTGGATTCTTTTAGTGTAACTATTTTGGCTATTTTCTTAGAACATAACATGTTGTATCATCTTTTGTATTTAATGATGTTTGGTTATTTATCTTATTAATCTTCCGCTGTTTATTTTAGTTATATGTTGTTTACTTCTTACACTATTTTATATTAGTATTTAAATGTGATACACACTTGCATTGAGGGTATAGTTTCTCCACTATCACACCCTAGGCCCTCGCTGCTAGTTGACAGCCTTTGGCATTTGGGGAAATGCGCTTGAGGCCATGTGGCCAATCGGGTACGGGACATCAATTGAGTTGCATCTAGATCTAGGATGTTAGAATAGATTAAACACCTCATGAAGAAGGGTTAATCTCCGGATACATTGAATTGTACCTCAAAATCCACTATGAAGGATACCATCATGTTCTATGCGGGAAAAAACCCAGGATAGGTTACTCGCGGGAAAATATGTGAGTAAAAATGAAGAATATATGAGAGGTATATGTTTCTAAAAAAGGGAATAAACGACATATATGTGGTCCAAAACACATGTGGTCCTACTCCCCTATCTGTATGTGTTCTATTGAGGACACGAATTAGTGTCCATGTCACCGTAAATATCATGTACGGGTCCCACATGGTGTGTCTTGACCACCAAGGGACAACTTATGTGCACCTAACCATGACCATGTCCGTTAGGTTATACCTATGTACCAAAACATGCCTGTGTACTCCCAAAGTACATGATGTATCCTCCCGTATGGGGTCCTACCTATCTATAGATGGAAAATGGATCAACTACCTCGGAAGGGTCATCTAGATTTTTTTCATAGCCACACGGTGTGTGATCCTTATTGTTTTTCCAAAACCCTATCTACTATAGCTAGGTAACAACATGGCTTGTTTTTATCGTAGTACATGTCGTGTAATCAGGATTTTCAAAAAAAGTAAATATTTTTCACGAAGCTTCCAAATTCATGGACCCCACTAGGATTTCTTCTGAATTACCATAAAAAACTAGTGGGGGTGATATCTGTTGTTAATTAACATTCTCTAAGGGTTGGACATCAGTATCTGATCCATCACCGGTATCTCATTGTATGAACTGCCTCTTAATGGGGTTCTGAAACCCTAATACATCACCATACCCATGAAACAACCTTGATCTATCTTTTTTTATTTCAAAATCTTCCATTGTTTATATCTTCATCATGAATTTGGAGGTTCGATCATGCTCAAATCTAGCCTAATAAGTCAAACCATAGCCATACGATCCAAAAATTAAGAACATAAAGAATATTTTGGAGGAAAGAAAAATAGAAAAGGTGAAGATCATTGTTGGACAATGTGATCATGGAAAAAAGATCAATATGTACAGAAACATGGATGATAACATGTCATAATAAATAAATTGAGATCAAATAATCAATTAATTTTGATTAGGCCATGTGATGGGAGAATTTTCATAGATCAAAAATAAAATAGGATAAATACATGATTTAAAAATTTATTCAAAATAGTGGAAACCAAAATTTATGAGTCCTACCTTGATTATGGATCAATCATTGGTGAATAATGCATTTTCTAGTGATATAGAAGACCTATTATGTTCGATTCCCCTTTATCCACCTTGTTTTGATCATCGTTATTTATTCAATGTTGATTTGAATTCAAATAACACTCTCCTACTCCACTTAGATCTATCAGTTGTTATGAAAAAAACATATATAAATCTTTATAAAAGTGTATTTAAAGAGTAATTTAATTAGTTCATTTAATAAAACATCAAAAAATAACTAATTTATTTTAATTAAACTCACCAGCCAACGGAAGACTCAATAGGACATCTGATGCCGACTAACCTAAGGCCACAACTAGGGTAAATCCCACACTCTGGATTCAATCATGGTATCTTGTTTTTTATTAGAGACCCTATTCAGAAGATATTCCCTTATTTCTAAAAAAAATTACATGTGTGATATTAATATATTTAATATTTGTATAATATCAATTTTGGGATCAATGGCCCTCTGAATATCACAACGTCTCTACGAATGGATCTAAAAATATTTCTTAATATATTTCAATTTATTATAATGAAAAAAACAGAGTCTCTATATCATTCCCTCCTTTAAATTTTTTCTACCATGAAAAGCACAAACTAAATAAAAAGGTGGGGATACTGATCTTGTATATGGATCTCCCACTACCAAGAGATTTCCTATATGCTCCCATGTTTCCATAACCCATGAACCATGGGAATGGTACATCCACATAGGATCCTCTCCTACTGATCCTTGATCTCCACCAAATAGTCCATGGAGGCGAATCCATCATTGTTGTCCAGCTCACCCCAGTCAATAATGTGCATAGGATCATGAATGTATCTCTTTAGATGCGACACATGGAATATGTCATACACATGACCAAACTTTAGGGTTAAGGAAAGGCCTTAAGAAATCTCACCAAAAATCTGTAGGATCCTTAATTTCCCAATAAACCTTAGGGATAGATCTAGTTGGGAAAAAATCCCTCAAGGTAACACTGCAACATTTTTGGGTTGAATGTGTTTGTTGACAAAGTAGGTTTCCATGGTGAATTTTCATGTTCCAGAGATTTTGTTGACAATCAATGTTGAAAAAGAACCATGAAAAAGGAAGGGATGACTTGGAGGTAGTAAAAAAAGAGCAGTACAAGGTGTCATCATTTTCCAGTGTTTGCCAAAATTTTGGGGTCCAAAATTTGGAGTTTAGTGAGCATCGAAAAAATTGGATCTCCATGAAGATCTAATTTAAATATGGAAAAGTCATGAATTTCGTGAAGATAGGATTCATGGATAGGATTTCACAAAGACCAGAAGAATATTGACGGTGATTTTTCACGATTACGACTAGCTTCGCGAATGACAGAGTCGAAGAGCATTGCAACGGCGAAGGGATTTGCGAGTGGAGATTTGTGGTGAAGGCACGAAGGAATTAAAGGGATTCTTTATTATTACAATGAGATTCGAGATCAGAAAATTGTCGTGGGGCTTTGTGATATTGAGAGAATTTTGGCAAAATTTTCGGAGCTTCACGATTTGTAATGATGTGGCGCTGAATTCGCGTGGAAGGTTTGAGGGTTAGTGGAATCGCCTAAAAATATACCTCGACCCCCTCGAGAGAAGCAGAGAGAGTTTCCAGAGATAATATTTTTTTCTCTCAGTTCGTGAAGGTAGTTCGCGGAGGCAATTTGCTTCATGAAAGGAGTGATTCACGACTGCTAATCTAGTTCCGTGAAAATTGCGAGCTCCACGTTGGCTCAATGAGATTCGCAAGGGAAGTCGCTCTGTGATGACTTGTGCTTCGTGAGAGTGCTTCACGAAAAGGAAGGAACTTCACGAAGGCTTGTTTGAGATTCACAAAATTTGGAGCCTCGCGAAGTAGGGTTATTTGCAAAGGTGTTTCCAAATTGATTTTCCTAGTGTTCCAGGTAAAAAGGGGTATTCATTAGTGGATGAACTTTGAACTTAAATAGAGAATCTGTTAACAGTTGGGGATGAATGCTTTCATGAAAATGAGGAGACCTATAGGTGTATTAACTATGAGTGGATCTTCTGAAGAAGTAGTGAGCACACTTCATTTGAGAGAGCAGTGTGTTCTCAAATTGTGAGTGGTTGTAAACCAAGAGGGACAATGAGTCCACTTCGAACTTGTAAAAAGTAGTGTTCTTATAGTTGAATTGGTACATCATCACACTGTCGGGGTATGCTCCTTGGACATAGCCTAGTGAGGGTGAACCAAGTAAAAATAGATGTGTCATGTTCATGCTTTAGGTTTTATTCATATTCTGGAGTACGAAGGAGAGAGAATAGGGTTTTGTCTAACAACAAAACAAGATCAAAAGGGGAAGTTGTTTTAATCTGTCATACCCCGATTCACTTCCCTCTCTGGGTATCTAGCCTAGTGGACCAAACATATTTCCTCCTAACCATATATCTACAATCCTCATCATGGGAGACTAGTAAGAAAATGTGGTTTCCTTTCTCAAACTCCATGGGCCTATGATGTTGACCTTCTCTCCCAGAAGATAGTGCCTCAACATCCTCATACCAAAGACTATTTCTACCAACTCTAGGTAATGATTCATGTAGTTCTACTTGTGGGGTATCAAATACCTTGACCCATATGTGATCACTACTAACTTATACATTAACATGTTGTCAACCCCAGCTCCATAGGAATCACAACACACTATGTACTTCATGCCCTCCTCCATTATTCTTCAAATTAGAGCATTGGTCAACCTCATTATAAACTCTTCAAAGTCTCACTAACACTAATCGGTCTAGGTGAACAACTTCCCTTTCCATTATGGGGTATTAAAAGGAGATTCAATCCTAGAAAAGTATGTCAAAATATCTTATAGTTACCTACCAAGATAATAAAAATCATCATCTCTATGATAATCTTGGGCGGATCCCAAAATAAAGTATAGGACCATCCTCAAGTGCTCTTCATGCTCTTCCTTATAAAAAGAGTAGATGAGTATTTCATCAATGAGTACAATCAAAAATAAATCCAAGTATGGCTGGAAGATCTAGTTCATCTGAGGCATAAACACAATTGATTCATTTCTCATACTAAAAGGCTTCACTAGGAACTCATACTATCCATAGTGACACCAGAATTTTTGCTTTGGAATATCATCCATGCAAACCATCAAATGGTGGTAACCACCCATGAGATTGATCTTCTTGAAGAATATCAATCTTCGAAAATAATCAAAGAATTATTCAACTCTATGAAAGGGGTACTTTTCTTTATTAGGTTTTAGTACAGGTGATGATAATCAATAAATAATCCACAAGATCTTGTTTTCCTTTTTCATGAACTAAACTTGAGTTTCCTAGGGGGTCATAATGGGTGTGATAAAAACTTACTCTACAAACTTATCCAACAATACCTTTATCTTTTATGGATACTCAATTTCATCTAATGTACTAGAAAATATGTCAGTTTTTCCTTGGTTCAAGTTCATGTAGAAAGAAAACACTCGATGGGAGGTCAACTTGGAACCTCCTCAAGAAGGAAATCCAGTTAATCCACCATCGTAAGAACTAAAATCTCATAGAATCTACTAACCCAAGGGTCATATATACCAATTAATAGAATCAGTTGTATCCACCTACATAGAAGCCATACAGGTTCTGTCTAAGATTACTCCTCACTAAATAAGGGAAAACTACATACCACTACCTCAAGTACATAGTAACCATCACTAGTAGCATTCATTCGGGCATGAAATGTATGGAGATAGTCCATACCAAAGAAAAAAATCATTGGGAATCACCACCAGCTATAGAAATATTTTAGTTGAGGCTACCTCTTTTCCCAGAGTCAGGTCACATTGTTAGAAGTGCGTGATCACTAATCCTCTCTTTAGGAGACTATGAACATAAACACTAATGAAAAAAAGGCTCTACAAGCATCAATAGGTCTAAAAATAGGTATACGTTCATGACAAGGTGGATTTCAACTAAATAACAAAACTGAAACTATAGTAGCAAAGACATATGTTGTACCTCAAACACACCTAAAAATGAAGGGCCACAAGCCTCAACTTCTTGAATCCATCTTTCCCATTGCTCTCTTACAATTCATAACTAGGGATCGCTCTAACACCATGCACAAAAAAATGATCTCAAACAAAAAATTTTAAGAAAATCATCCTTTGTACCTTGATAATATCCATTTTGGGTGTCATTCTATCACCCACATAGGTTTGGATTTTGTTATGAGGATGCATCTTAGGGGGAATCTCTCTCCCTTGCATGATAAAATCCAAATAACATAACACCAAAATGGGTATAAAAAAGATAACTGGTGTTGAATGAAAATTAATAAAGAAGAATGTTAAAAAGAAATATAGATCATATATAATACTACATCTCACTAAATAAGAATCCCCCAATGTCTACCCTTCAACCCTAGAATGAAGGGTTGGGAAATACTGTGCATTAAGACCTTGCCTACCACATGAAATTCATGGTCTAAGCTTTTGTTGTAAGAATCTTATAAGAGGATTCCTAGATGAATAACCACTAAACACACTAGGTCCACTACACTCCCACTACATTGCAGAACCACATTTTTGAGATCATTCAAGAGGAGGTCTCCACGCTGAGTCTATACCAACTGTCACCTTCTAGCTGTTGTAGTCATCATAGCTCCATGATGGCCACTACAGAATCCTTCATCCCAATATTACTTTCCTAGGTAGATATCTATAGCTTTATACTTCTGAATAATCTTTTGTCCATGCACTGGGGTCTCACAAACGGATAAAACTCACTGTGAAATAGGTGATGAAACTATTCCCAAGAGAGTGTATCCTCATCATACTCGTAGTTTAACAATCCCCACCAACTCCTTTTTAAACCATAGAAAAGGATAGTCACAAAAGTGACCATCAACACATGTGGTGTCCACATAAAATGTAAAACTCAAACAACTAACTCCAACAAAGACTCTATCACCTAAGGTTCTATCTTACCCTAGAGTATGAGGTCCCTGAATCCTAAAACTCAAGAAGCAATATCAATCTATGTGCATAGTCATCCATATTAGCTAGGATGCATGACTAATACATCTGGCATGAAAGATAAATACTATCCACTAAATTGATTCCCCTCATAAATCGATGGGTGGACGTATTTTTCATTCCACATATAGCATAATTAACATGAGAACATTATCCTCAATGGTTTCTTGATACTATGTTGACTGTCATAATAACCATAAACTGGTACATCATCACTCAACTGGTCATCTTCATGAACCAATATCTGCATCAAAAATGGATACCATAGTGTAGAAATCCTGAAATTTAAAAATATGTACCGTATTTAGATAATAATATATATATGTGGATATGAATCAATCAGGGTAGTAAAAAATTCTTGATCCTATATGATACATGTACCAAGGTCCCTGCAATTTATGTCTTGGTATTCCAAGTCAATGAGAAAGTAGTCATAGGCATAGGGTATCGATATGTTGGACACCACACAAAAACTAGGTTCCATGGAATGAAATACACACTCGAGACACTTCGACACCATTTCCATAATCCCCAACTAAATTATCATAAGGGGACAACTCCAAACACTGTATTAAGGAATGAACTACTTTGATATCACTTTGTAATGACCCAACCCACTGGGGATCTATTGACCAGTGAAATACTGAGCCACCACAACCCTGATCTTTCCTCTATAGGCTAGGGGATAAATACAAGAGTAGATGATGAATAAATAAAAAGGAAATCCTTTTGTGAAAGTATATGGACACACACATGAAACCATATCCATACATAAGTGTAGAGGAATAATAATAAAAGATAGTAATATATAGAGTTAAAACGATGCATGAAAAAACCTCTAGGGAATAAAAAAGAGTGTGGAAGCATAATCCAAAATAAAAAGGGGAATAATACATGACTACATAGAAATTAAGTCCCAACCAGACAAAAATGGAATAAAGAAAATAACTAGGATTCCCAACTCTAGATCTCTAAGACTCGACCACCACATGTGGTCAATATGCCCAAGTATCCCTATGCTTCTCTAAAATCACCATTGATATGTCCATAATCTATATAAGAAATGACATGTGTATGAAAATCCAATAAAAGGGTGAGTATATACATACCAATTAGGACCCCCTAAAATTTGATGAGGGAGAAATAGAAGAAATGATAGATGTAGTAAACTCAACCCAATGTAAGAGTGAAACATAACCTAACAATATAGATATATGCTCATATAAGGAACCCAGATGAGAGAGAAACGAATTCTATATATTATATCCCAGCTAAAAATAATGAGTATTCCCATAGCTCCAAAGGTCCATATCTGATTCCCAATACCATACACAACCGAAAAATGATCCCGTGAAGAAGGACCCACACCTACCCACTATGCACACCATAACTATGGTATCCAAAACTCTGAAACACATATCCTACACAACCTCGCTATAAAAGAGTGGAGGTTGACACCCCTTGAAACCGTGATCCACATCCAAGGGAGTCGTATCTTCCGTGGATGACCTGTATTCCACTTTAGTTCAAAGATGTTGGAGTGCCACATTAGTAGTTGGAGGACCAACAATCACTATAGTATAGGGGAGTACCATCTCAATGTGTATAAATAATATTGGGTACTCATTCCCTAGTATGATAGAGGAGTGTCATCCCCATGGATAGAGGACCCATTCTCTGGCGATTTAGGGGAGTACCATCATTACTTATAAAAAGAGTATGGGGGACTTGTGCCCAGATACGATAGGGGAGTTCCGCCACAATAACACTCTAATGATCACACCCAAATAGTACCATCGATCAAACATCTATTGAAGAAGTTTTCTGCTTGGTACACCTTCCATAGTACCTCAAAAGATTCTATGAGGACTGCCATTGCATTCTACGAGGAAAAAAACTCAGGATAGGCTACTTGTGGGCCAAAATTTGAGTCAAAATGAAGGATATACGAGAGGTAGAGGTTTCTAAAAATGTGGATACATGGTGTGTATGGGGTCTACATGGTGTGAATTCCCACTCTTCTACCTGGTGGTGTTCTCCTATAGACATGAATCGATGGACTTATCACCGTACATGGCATACCACAACTACCTAGGTCCTGTCCATGTGCTTCTGGACATGAATGTATCTGTTAGTTCATGCCATGTACCTAGACTTACTCATGTACTAGTACATTCCCCTATAATCCTACCATACAATGTGTGTCATCCCACATGGGTCCTATCCACTTGTAGCTGGAACATGGGTCAACCACCTGGGAAGGGTCACACGATGTGTGGGCCCAACCACATGATGTTTGATTCTTATATTTTTCTCAAAACTATATCAGCCAAAATTGGGGATTACACATTGTGTGTTCATCCAAGTACATGCCGTGTAATTGATATTTTTATAGAAATTAAAAATATTTCATGCTGCTTTTTGATCGGTGGCCACCATCATGATTCCCATAATTTGACCACCAAAAATTAGTGGGGTTGTCTCCATTTTAGATTCTCAGTCTATGATGGATGTAAATAAGGATAAGACTAGTCACTAGGATCCTGTCACATTAACCATCTCCATACAGAGGTTTGAAACCCAAATCCATAACCTTCATTTGTGAAACCACCTTGATCCATCTCTGTATTGATAAGACTTATGATGTTCAAATCTTCATCATTAATCCAGGGGTTCGATCACACTTGAATCTAACTAGGAAAGTAAAACTACGGCCACATGGTCTAATAGTTATGAATGAAAATAATATTGGGGAGAAAAATACATGAAAGGGGTGACGATCATCGTTGGATGATGCGATCCTGGGAAACGATTAATATGTGTAGAAAAATGGGTGATAATATGGCATACAAAATAAATTAATATTAATAAATCAATTAATTTCTATGGTCTCATTTGATGGGAAAATAATTATAGATTAAGATAAATCAAGATAAATTTTTTCTCTAAAATTCTGATTTAATGGGAAAACCATAATTTATGATCTATACCTTGATTATAGATCGATCGTTGGTGAAGAATGCATTCTATAGCAGTGGAGAAGACCTGTTACATTTGCTGCCTATTAATTCACCTTTATTTGATCAACGTTCATCATTAGATATCGACCCGCCAATGAAGAACACTCTCCTCCTCCTCTCATATCATTCAAGGATAATGTTATTAACCCTTATAAAATCAGTAAAAGAGTGTATTTATAGAGGACTTTAATTGTTCCTTTTAATAAAACAAATAAATAATTTTTTTATTTTAATTATATTCACACACCAAAGGCTACCTCAACTGGATGTTTGATTCCGAAGAACATTGGGTCATGCCTTGGGTAGGCCCCACACTCTAGATTCACTCGTGGTCTCATATTTTCAATCCAATACCTTATTAAGAAGATATTCCATTATTTTTGAAAAACTGTGTGTGTGTGATATTAATACATTTATTTTTTTAATTATGAATTCCAAGATCATCAAGCCTTGAAATCTCATGTCATCATAGTGCCTTGATCTGAAAATATTTCATAATATATTTATATTTATTACAAAATATAATCCTTGTATCTATATATAAATACCCAATCTTGACGTACATGAAAATTAAATTACTTTTGCGAAATACTTTATACATGACACAAATAGATACCCAAATACCATATTAGATTAGTGTATTTGGAAACTTGCAACATAATCTTCTAAGTTGGTGAAATATCTTCAACATCACTTATAAAGATCTTCCCCTTTTGTTTTCCTACCTAAAACTTTTCTCTATATCTTGGGGGAAAGAAAACATATAAAAACGGTGACCTCAAATGATCAGTAAGGATAAGCATGGAAAAAATCATACATAACATAATCATAATAATGTAAAAACATGAACATAACTTTTGAATATCAAAATATTGTGTTATGAAATAAATATTGGTAGTACATAAGGAATAGATCATAAAGGAACATTATCCATGATAAAATAGAATTGTCATAAAACATGGAATTTTGGGAAAAAATAAGGGAATAATATGATTTCTATAGTATCCAAGGCATTAATTCCAAGACCATCATAGTGGAAAAAGTATATTACTGATCCAGGTTTACTTTCTGTTCCAGCCATGTATTACTGAATCAGATTTACTTCATATTCCAGCCCTGTATTATTGAACCAGATTTAATTTTCAACCCAGTCATGTATATCCCATGAGATATAAATCTTTACCCATTTCATTGGAGGGATATATAGGTCCCACCCATCTCATAATGAAATCATTGTTACATGTTCCACAAAAACATAAACCATTCCCCATAGCATAACCCAAGGAACAAAAAATGGGTTTCTTAAACATAGTTCCATCATAACATAATTCATATAAGATAAATAAATTTAATAAAAAATAATTCCATAATAAAAAAAATAAAATCAAAGTAATAATAGGGATAGAAACATAACCCTATTTCATCTTAGATGGATAATAATTTTGATAAGACACTTAAGCTTAATTCTTAAGGGAAATATCATTTCTTCTTCAAAAAAAATTTCTACTCTCAAAATGCCATGCAATTTTAAAAGAAAATAATTTTGTTGAAAATAAACATGAAATTTTTTAGAGGAATATTCATATAAATAATGCATTATGAAGGCGTAAAAATCTGTTCATGCCGTATGTGTTAAAAAAACAATCTTTATGTACTTTTGTTGGAAAACTCAAAAATTACATCATATGGTAAACAAAAGAAAGATTTCTTCCATACCATATTGTAAAAGTAAAAAATGGGTAAAAATGAATTTAAAAATATATATAATAATTTAAAACATTTTAATAAAAAAAATCAGAAAACATGGGCATGGATGAAAAATAAGCCCCCAGTAAATAGTTACGTATAAACAATTTTGGATAAAAATGAGATTGCAAAATTATCCCTTACCAATTTATAATTAGTCAAATTGTATACCTCATAAAATAAATAAAATTATGTTCATATTTAAATATCATAACCATAATAATAATAATAATAATAATAATAATAATAACATTCATGGGTAACATAAACACCATACAAAAAAAATTATATAGTGTATAAGGTATATGCCCCACATAAATAAAAATGAGAAAAAATAATCCCTTAACTTAGGTATGATATAATTAGTATGTATCTGAACCTCCTGTATAATAACTTAAATAATGTGATTGACTTATTCCATAAGCATAGTCATTTTTATGATGTCATATATGATCATATTATCATCATTTGTTAGTAAAATTTCATTATTACTCATTATTCGGGTGTTAACTGCTTTATGTTCTTAAGCACGTTTTGTAGAATATGTTCCGGTTATAATTATTAGGTCATAGTTATATCATTATAAAATTATATTAACATAATATATAACATTTTTATTCATTATTTAAATTTATATAATCATGCTTTAATAAATATCATGTTGAATGAATCACTTCGCATCGTAGACACAGTAGACCCTAAGTAATCACAAGCAACGATATCATTTGAATAGTTGTTGAATGGTTTTGAAGTGGATGATGTATAAAATTTAATAATAAATATCATGTTATAATAATAATAATATATAGTTATTACATACATCAGTTTACCCATCCATGTATGTTTTTAGTGAAAAAACTGAATACACCATGGTGTGGAGATGGTAAGACGTACGTACGCGTGCGTGGTGGTTTCATTTTTCAAAGGGTTAGTAGAAGGTGGAAGATGGTTGTTTCATAATCATAATAACCTATTATTATATAATTAATACTAGAGTTATTTCTTTATAATGAAATGACTGATGATTTATAAGTTGAAGAAGAAAGAAGTTTGAAAGAATCAGTAAATTATATTACCTCTTCTTCAACGCGCCTCCTCTAAATCTCCTCTTAGAGCACTAGAGTTGGTCTTTTAAGAATAAAAGGACCTATATAATATTTATAGGAAATTTTATAAGATAAATTGGAAGTGTATATATGATATTTAAGGCTTAATGAGTTGTAGAGAAATGAGGGAGGAGGTGTCCTTTTATAATTGGAGTGATGGACACTTTTGGAATTTCTAAAACTATTAATTTATAATAATTTCAAAATAAATAAAAATACCTCAAAAATGTGATATATTTAAAAATAATGTATTATAATATTTAAAAATAATAAAATAATATAATTAAGAAAAAAAATTATGTCAATTTAAACATTATCATTTTATTTAACAATTAGTTATTCTATTTAATTTTAATTAAGATAACTAATGTTTCAATATTAAAAGGGTGAAATATTTACATAGTTGATTTAAATTATACTATAAATAGAAAATTTAGAACATTTTAGACCATATAATAATTATTCTAAATCTTTTTAATTTTTTTATGATTTTTCAATAATTTTAAAAACATTATTTTAACAAAATATCAACTCTGTTAATTTTGTAACTATTTATTTCATGTACTTTTAGAAATATCAATATAAGGTGTTGTACTAAAAAAAATATTTTATTATATTAATAACTGGTCAAGGGAACCTATAAAGTTTATTTTACTAATTAATTATCTCAAATTTTATTTATTTAAATATTTTTAGTAAAATATATTTGATATTTAACTTAATAAAATAATTACTACATCAATATTTTTAATTATTTAATATACCTATTTGATGGAGAAAAATTAAAAATAATATACTATTATGAAGAAAAATTTACTATATTTCATAATAATATATGTAGTTGAATCTATCATCTTGAAAATCCAACATTAAAAATTAAAGTACGAATGTGACAATTTTAACATTCCATTAAATAAAATAATATAATTGTCTTAATCAATTCTATATGGCTCTAAATGGTCCCTAATTTTACCATTTGATGATTATAGTTGATATATACTTGAACAATAAAATTTGGTAAAGTTTGTTTCCCCTTCAATGTCTATTATCATTTTAATAAAAATTAGTTTATTGATTTTTCATTAATTAAATATTTTCTCCATCATCCATATATAAAACTTTAAGGTAATTATTTGTTTCATAAAAATTAAAAATAAATTACCATGATAAATTTAAACACTTTTAGATTTAAAATAAGTATTTATAGTCATATTTATCTTTAGTGTAACCATATTTTAAAAATAATATATTATTTAAAACATGAATGTGACATCTTTAAATTTTCCTTAAATAAAAGATTATAAATACCATAATATCTCCCAAATGGCCTCAAAACATATAAAGTAAATATATATTATAGAAATGCGTTTATTAAGTTAAAATTTACCATTTATATTCATTGATATCACCCATTTGTTCATATGTGAACACATAAAAGATAATAAAGACAAAGAAAATGACACTTTGTGTCTTTCTTTGATTTAAATATAATTTAAGTAATTTTCAAAGAAAAGGGTCCATAAATGACATAATTTTGATTATTAAGTTTTAAAGGAAAAATTACATTCATAAAATAATTTTTTTTCATTTTTTGGGTCTTTTTATTGTCATTATAATTTTATTTTTAACCCAAATTACCCAATTTATCCTTTACTGTGCTAAAAAAATTTACCATGGTTACTATTCATATTGGTAAAATTTAAAAGGGAAATACTTATCAAATTTGAACCCCCTGAATCCAAATTTAACATCCATTTTAAAAAATTCAACACACCGAAGTTTTAAAATTAAATTTAAGATAAAACCGTTAAAATGTCACGAAAATCAATTTTTTGGGAAAATGCCACTTTTTAAATGGAAAATGTTTTATAATAAATTCATGTATAAAATTATTTTCAAAAATCCCAATTGGATAAAAATTAACTAATTAAAATTTTAAACTTATCCAAAACATAATTTTACTATTTAATGACTTTAAAATAAAAAAACCAGTATTTTCATAATTTATCTAAAAAATGAAACTTATTAGAAAATACAAAAAATTAAACCAAAGTAAATTTTTATATAACACACTAAAATGAGAAGTTTGTTTTTTCAAATAGAAAATATAAAATTTTGAAAAACTATATTTAAAATGAGTGTGCCATCAAAAGGTGTAAAAACTACATTTTTTGAAAGAAATGGTTCTTTTATCTGAAAAATTGAATTTTTTATCATATCATGCTTATAAAGTACATACGATGAATGTTAAAATTACATAAAATTAAAAATATGGTTAATTATATTCAAAATGGATAGTTTATATCCCATTAAATAATAATATTCTAATAATATATCATTTTTTAGTAAACATGATATTGCATACAACACAAGCTATCGAGGAAGGTCACTCTTACATGTAACACAAGACAAGAATAATGTTGTATATATTGCATGCTAATACAGTGTTTCATATAGTGCAAGCTAATGTTAGTGTAGCGTATAACACAAAATATCAAATAAATTAAAAATAATCTATCTCATAAAATCTCAGGGTGTTACATTACAAATAATAAGTGACTGTGGCTATTGATTATGATAAAAAGGATATGAGGCTTCATAGGAAAACAATATTACATGTCCTGATACTTTTTATATATTATATAGTTTACCATGTATATAGGTAACCAACCATAAGTTTACCAAGGATATATTTAATGTATGTTGTATAAAAATGTATACTATATTTATTTTTATGCACAACTTTTTATTCTTTTAGTAGTTATGAGTATATTTACTCAACTTTGTATTATGGTTGATTTCCATTATCTCAATATTTTATCATTATAATATCAATTTCATTGTCATCCAATATCAGTATCAAACCATAAACTCTAGTTCTTAGACTCCAGGTTTTGTAAGGGGTGTCTAAGGTTATACGGTGCTCCAGGTTGGGTGATATATTGGGTATCTGGGATAATATATTAAAAATTTATATCAATGGACTCATTTATTTTTATGGTTGTGAGGAATTATAAGGTTATTTATAAGAATATTAAGTACTAAAATATTTTTTATAGTTATCTCAAGAAAATATATTTATAGTGTAATTCCTAGTTACAACTATAAGATACATTTATTTTATTCTAGAGTGTTGATTTTAATGAGTTTGTTGTGATGATTTAATTGATTTTTATTATATACTCACCACCAGCCTGGGAGGTGAGAGTATAAGAATTAATGTTTCATAATTGGCATATAGGATAACATTACATGTGTATTCCTATATATAATTTGGGACTTAAATGTAATTCAAAATGGTTCAAGTTAATAAAATTCACAAATAAATTAATTAGTGTTTTATTAAATAAGCTATTTATGGTGATTTAATTAAATATTGAAATAGCCTTTTTATAATGATGTGTATTAATAAAAAATAATTGATAAGTTAGAGGGAGTGTGAAATGAAATTGGTTGAATTTAGACTAGTATGTGGGATATATTATTTGTAATATTTATTTTATTTAGTGATATGAAATGTGTAGTCATATGTTTCATTAGTATGTTGACTGTGATAATTATAAATAATAATTCTCACAATTTCATTGCATTGTAGACACATGTAACCTAAATATTATCCTATGGTGATCCCTGATAGTGATGTGGATAATTTTATTTCATAATTTGTTTAGGATCTTTCAGTGGATTAGAAACTCATAACCTATATATTTTAGGTTATATTGTTAGTGGAGAGACTGTTACATAGTGGTGAGTCTATGATAGTAGATTTCACCTATGAGTTTAAAATAAAGAATACACCATTATATTAGGGTAGAATTATCCCACATGGTTTTGAGTAATGGTTGGAGATAATATATATCATCTTCATGATAAAATGGAAACTTGATGTTAGGAATGTTAAATTAGTTCTGTTTATGTTGTAGGAACCAACCTGATACTAGCTTAAAGTCATAGTGTGGAACTAGTAGGATACGTAATTGACATGGAATGTATTATAGACAATTTTTGTGTGTTTTTTTACCTATTTACATTTATTATATAGAAATTCCAATATATTATGAATATATAGTGGGGATACATGTTGGTATTGGATTATAATGCATGATATACAAACATGTTAATATTTTTTCTAGATCCAAATTAAGTTAAGGATATGATGGGTAAAAAGTTTTGGATTGGTTAGAGGACATTGATTTGTTATGATGTGATATTGTTCTACCTTATTACTTATAAATATGTTATAAACAAGAATATGATGGTAGATAAATATTTTTCAAGAGTTCAATTAGAAAGTGTAGTCACATTGTTGGGTGGATCTACTAGTAGGGCATGAAGTTGTTAGAAATGAGGTTTGGGGTCATGTTATTAAACAATATTTGATGGAGTTTTCAAAGAAAAATCTCACTATTTCCACCTATCTATGAAATGTCTCTTCCAATGTGCTATTAGAGTGATAAGATGGGGCATGTATGATTGAATTGTTTGATCTATATGGGGGAGGGTTATATATATACAAGTATGATATATATTCAATTTTCCTTCTAGGGAAACATTATGAGGATATGAGATTTATTTTTGTGTATCCTTATGGTTTTTAGGTATGTCAATGATGATCACCATGGGGTTGTAGTATAGTTTGCATAATCTTGACACCAATAGAAGTATGAGAGTCCTAGGACCCACATAGTAAAGGTCAATATATGAATGTATCCAAGGCCATGTAAAATATTTTGGAAAGTCATTTTATTTTGAAATAGCAATGATAAATATTGGATTTGGGTCATGAATAATAATAATTATGTTTCTGGTGACATATATATAAAATATCACTTTATTTGATACGAATTCATCATAATATTTATTTTTTACAGAAATTTATGGCTATTTGTGAATTGAGATATAGCATTTATCATAATTGTTATTTATAAATATTATATTGGGAGGTCGGTTTGATAATATTATGAGATGTATAGAATGTTCTATTATTGTGATCATTTTTTTGTAATCTATAGGGAATATTATTTTTTAAATGTGATTTTCTTTAACTTTATCATCATTATAGAATAAGTAACAAAATTTCAAGTGCATGTGGGTTTCTACCAGAGGAGAGTGTTATTTAATTACTATAAAGGAGATGTTTATATATTTATCTATGATTGTAATTTACCAACATGTTGAGTTTGACCATACCCTAGAAAATTAAGATACTTCACTACCTACAAGGTTGTTATCATTGTAGGATCACTAGAGGGTAAGAGGTAATATATATTTATTTTTGTTTTGATTAGTTATTAATATATTTTTAGATTCATTTTATAGGTTTTTTATAATTATAGATGTTTATTTTTTTGTTAACATGATAAATGGTGTAGATAAGGTATTAATTCCACTATATTTCATGGATTTTATAAAGTTGAAATATTTGAAGCTCAAACATGAGGACCATGAGGTGAAGATATTTATCATGAAGAGTAAATCACCATAGAGATCCCTAAAATATTACACAAAGAAGAAATATTAGTGATTAATATTATATAATGATAAATAAAATTTTAACATGGTGATGATTATGAATATAAACTCGCTACCCTATATAGATAATTGATTTGATCAAAAAAATGTGAATAATGATTTTTGAATATTGAAATGGGAATTTACTATCATTAGTTTACAGTGGGATCCAATAATATTTTTTGGATGATGATAATAAATTTATATAAATAATAAACCAAATCTATCACCATTACATATATTTATTTATGGTGGTATTCGTTAATGATTTGCTAGTGTAATATTGATCTAAAGTGGAACATAGGGGACAACTAAGGACTATAATGAATACTTTTAAAGATTTTTATTTATATTTTAAAATATTTTTTTAGATTATGGATAAGTAAAAAAATTGTTACGACATGTGGTATCTTATTCGAGTAACTTAGTAGATCTAGAGAAGTTTTGGGTAATTACACCTTAAAATATTCTTGAATGCATTTTAGGTTTGGATTTTTTTAGGTCCAACATGTTTTTATCAATGATTTTTATGGAGAATTTGGTTTTTTTTAAACGTAGTATTAGCATATATTTTATTTTATAGAGATATAAAGCCTTTATGGGAGGTAAAATTTATAACTTTACCCTAAAAATGACTTTTGAACAATTATCTGATGGTTCATTTGTTTTTGAGGTGTGGTGTTTACCGACTAGCTATGCCAGCATGGTATTATGGGAATAAAAAGGGCCATGAAAACAATTTATTTATTACAAATACATATTTTTAGCTTATAAGATCATTTTGGATTAATTTATTATATCTCATATGTAGAATATTAGTTGTGAACTCTTTGTATTTATTAAATACTAGAATGAATTTTTTCCCTAATTTCAATGTTAGTTTTGTCCACACCAAGACACTATTGTGTTTTCCATAACTATTGTAGAGATTAAATAATATAATTTATATAATGAATTAAAAAATTAATTACCAAAAACTCTATAATTCCTCTATTTATATCCTAGTGATGTTTCTCTTAAGGATTATCAAACCATTTTATCCCAAAACCCTAGAGAGAGGGAATGGGTTGAGAGAAAGCTCATACATTATAGGAAAATGATGTAAGGATAAAGGAATAATACTAGATTCTCAAAAACATCTATGAACCAAACATGGATATAATAATGTATTCAAGACTTTTCTATTGTGCCTTGAGTTAGGGATTTGTTATTATTGATTTATTCTTCATTATAAGTTCTCTTCATGTATGAATGTACTATTCTTTAATTTATTTTCATACTCTATGGATATATCACCATATAATTCCCAATTTCATCAATATTATAAGTTTACCCATTTATAGAAATTATTAATTGATATTTAAATCTAAAATTAATGGTTATGATTGTAAGGGCCACTGTTTGTTATCACTTTGATTATTTATTTAGATTCTCACACAATTCACCATATATTAATCATCAACCTATAGTTAAGTTGAAGATTATAAATTCTTAGTTGGATTAAAATCATTATTTAATCCCCAGACCATTTGAAATTATTCAAATAGAAAATAATGGTAGTGGAAAGTATATTGATCTTCAGATGATAACAGATTGTGAAGGATGGAATGTGTGATTTATTTCCTAAGAAATTATGTGTGGGGAGGAGGGAAACTCACGAGATTGATGATATATTATGTTTTTAACAATCTATTTAAAAAGATCAACGATATAATTACACACATTAGTGGAGCCTTAAGTAACGAAACAAGAATGATTAGAGGAAATATTTGAGAAAAAATTGACATTTTTTATTGAAGGAATGAATTTGGTTTGTAATAACCTACTAGAAGATGTGTTGTTCATAAAAACATAAACTGTCAAGGGTGTGGTGGGTAAGGTATTGGTATGGTATAAATATTACATATTCCATGGTAATAACTTATATATCATATACCCCTATTTGTTCCACTCTATGTGCAGATGAACTAGATTCCCATGTGGTTAGTTGGCCTTCCATGCCTTGTTCTTCAAGTTCACACATCATGTATTAGTGAAACAAGACTCAAGTGGTGGTAGTATATAACCAGTACCCATTCTAGACCTACACACTCTATATCATAAAATATTCACTATGTGGAGTGAAATTGACTTCTATTTAGTGTTTTGGTACATAGCTAGGCTAAAACATAGGGTAAAAATCCATGTACCCAATAATACTCACTATTTAATCCATCTAAAAAATATATATTGGTATTTATATTCTTTCTTAAGAAAAAAAATTGGGAAATTGAATACCATATCCTAGGTTTTTTTATAGAACACAATGATATCCTTCCATTGGTAATCTGTGAAGTGATGAGAGGTTCTATGATCAGTTTACTCTCTTTGGTTTCAAATAGATGATGATGGAAGGTATGAGCATAGAGATAAAATCATTCTTATACCCCAGATAAATCCAAGTACCCTCACATTACTAATGGTGAAGGATAATCTCTCTATAAAATAGTAATAAATAATTTCATGTATCCCCCATGGTCTCAGGTGAAAGATCCTATAACTAATCACAACGGATGCATAATGTATCCCAAAATTTACCAAGGCATGGGATACTTTATATATGTGTTTGTTTTCATTTAATATCAGGTATCCACCATTTTTTCCATGATATTTTATCCTCTATCTAATCCTAAAAGTAGTGTTAGGTATCTTCTATTTACCAAGGGTGTGGGATCTTCCACCTATGGGTATAACTCCCTTAATTAGGGTGTCTTCTAACAAGGTTTGGAATTTTAGATGTACAACTTCTATAAGGTTATGTAGGTTGTTGGTTTTGGGTAATATTAGTGTTTTATTAATGATATGGAATAGAAGGTATAAATGATGAGTCATTACCTATATCAGAAAATGTGCATTAGTAAGAAGTATAATTCCATCCATGGATTCTAGTGGTCTAGTAGTTAAAAAGACTAGGTATTATGGGTTTTTTAGGGATTATGACTCTTGAAGAACCCATTAGTGTCCTATAATATGTGTTGTACAACTGAATATCTACAATAGATAACGTGGAATTTTCACTACTCCAAGATTACATAGTTCCTCATGATATTTTTACCCTCATGTGTTAGAGTTTGGATGGTTGCGACTTTCATGTAATTCTCAATAAAATTATATACTTGAGAGTATCATGTTTATTTTCCCTCTATATTCATAAAGATACTCTTTTGTAGCTGGAGATTTGAGATAAATTTTTGTCTAGTTTTCCATTTACTATTCCTCCCATTTAACTCTTATACCAAGATTTTATATGACTTACTACCTTCTGTTTCCATTGGGGTTTTTGATTTGAATAATTAGCAATTCTTATACTCACCCATGCATGGGCCTTTTTTTCACATATGATTTGTATATGAAGATGAAGCATTGGTTTATATATAGTCTCAGTGTATTTATAGCTAGTGTAGATTTTTCAAAGTAAATTCATGGTGGGAGAATATGGATCATAGCGATTCATGATGGTAGCAGTGCCAGTAGTTATAGGAGTGTGAACCAGAAGCACTTCCAACATAAATAATATTCCATGTGACTTGTTGCACACAAATTCATCAGATACATTATTTCACTTATACTTACCCTATGGGATGTACTTGTATTGATTTTCTCATTCATGTGCTCATTTGAATATTCACATCCGATGGATATTTTGGGTAATTATTTATATTGGTTATTTTCTTATTGTAGGTTGATATATTATGTGGCCTCCCATATTAGAGTTATCCCTACCTGGTGCTAGTAACCTTTCCTTGGCATATTCTAAGTGGGTTTGGGGTGGAACTCCTAGCATACTTCTAGTCTATGTGGGGACCCTGAAGGGTCAATTCATATTAATGAGGTATTAATATGGGTTTTCTTATATATGATATTTAGAGTTAGTTATCATGAGAGGACTAGATTAGGAACATAGAGCAGTGATTTAAATAGGTTGTTGATTTTAGTTATCATACTAGGGAGGCCAACATTGGTGCAAAATCCAAATTATATTTTCTCCATGATTTTGATAGCATGATAGTCGATCCAAAGCTTTGAAGCATCATTTTTGCATAAAAGGGTTAATTCTTGAATTATACAGTACTCAATTATGAAAATTAATGTCATTTATATGTTATCTCATAGAGATTTTCTCTAACCTTTGTTGGTTCATCTGATCAATGATGTGTGATACCCCCTGATATTAAAATTGTGAGAAGAGGCAGGGATATTATGAGAATGTTCTTATAATTATACCTTTCTTCTATGAAAACCCCTATACACAATCTCGAATCCAGTTCCATAAACACATACTCTATATACTAAATTTGACAGCAGATGTAAAAGCATGAATATATCCTTCATTAAATACAAAAACAAAAAATATTACTACATCTATTACATCCTAGGGATCAATTTAGGTTTATACCTTAATATAATTAGGGAAAAAATTATTGAAAAAATCCATGTTCATTATATCAAATAGACATTTTCTTCTATTATGTTTGAAACAACTTCATTCATTATATGTATTACATATCTCCCATATATTATTTCACACTTTTTATATTTATAAACATATCATGTATACTAATTCTATTTATATCTTGAGGAAATTGAAAAATAATAATGCGTGAGTTAGAACAATCAGTAAGGAAAACATAAAACTAAGGAAATCATGGAATAATTCTAGCATAAATATTATGGTAGGAACATGTAACCAATATGAAGCCTTAATAAAAATATAACTAAGAGCACACTATATCCATGATAATAAATTAAAACATTTATATTAAAAAATGATCACATAACAGTATAATGCATAATGTTTGACATAAAAAACTTTCTTCCAAGGAATAGTTCCAAGAAACTATCATGTTATGGGGGGAGGTATACTCCAAAACTCAACTTATTTTATATCCTGATACATATTGATACATCAAGGGGTTATATAATTCTAATCCCACCCATCACCTAATTAAGTCAAATAAATTCACCATAACAGAAAATAATAATTTATCAATAATTTATTAATTATCCTCTTACAAATTAAAAAATATATATATTGAAAGATATATATTGTAAATACATAATAAACCTATGATAGTAGTCAATAATCCTCAAGAATTTCAATACTTTTCTCCATTTCAATAAACGGGATAACATAATCATAAGCTATCCGTACAAAGAATATGGATTGTCAAAAAATACATAGTCAATATGATAATAACTATAAATTTTGGAATAACAACACATAGAATCCCAATACATTTCCCCTTGTAAATAGAGTTTCATTCATTCTAGGTGAACATGATCCAATATAAATTATGAATTTTTTTTATGTTTGAACTGTATAGATAAATGAGTATATGAAAAATTCAAAACTATAATAACATAATAATAATACATTTGTAGAAATAAGGTGGAAGGTTTCTAGAGAAAATAACCACAATGAAATAAAGGAAACATTAGAGGATGTTAACATAGATTAAAAACATCCTTACAAACAAATTCTTTGAACAATAAAAAAATATGGGATATCAAATCGAATCTTTTGATACCATGATTCCAATAAAAAATATGTTAACATTGATATATTAGAGTATAAATCATGATTATAAAACCCATTATGGTAATTACATTTTAAAATAACAGGGAAGTGTAAATGAAAACATAAAAGAGTGTTTTGAAAACATTTTTAACATTGGTGTAGAATAAAAATTTTCATATCATTTTCAAAGGTATATTTTTTAATGGTGACATGAATGATTATGAAAAAAAATTAGTTTTAAAAATTAATATCTAATAATAGATCCATGAAAGTACATAAATTTATCTTGGATAGTTTAGGATATGAATAAAAAAGATAATAAAGTTAAAGGAAAATCCTTTTCATTATTTTTAGAATACCTCTATTTAAAACTTACATTATAATAAGAGTAACAATTTTTTTATTAAAAATTAATTTTCCCAAATAGAACAATAAAATTACATATAAGAAAATATTATGGTGGGGGAAATAAATCTTGGAATAATTAGTTTCATGATGAAATAATATAACTCAAGGAAAAAAGACTTGAGTTTTCAATATCCCTTACAAGAAAAATACTATATAATACATGGAACATTTGTAAAGGGTTTTATGTGGTAAGAAATGTAAAATATCATAGAATAAAAAATTATACAATAAAAATTAATAATTTAACCAACTTATATGAAATAATTTCAAGTGAATGTTCATAAATCAATGAATAAAATTAAGTTACCAAAAACTCTTATGACTGGGGTACCACATTAGTCAAAATATATATGAATAAAAAATGATTTGGATTAGTTTATACAATTAAATACAAGTAAGTAATTAATAGGAATTTATTGAGATGATAAATCAATAGAACACCATACAAAGGAAATGTGGTGTATAAGATGTAACTTGTGTCAATAAATAAAAATTGAGACCTTGAAAACACTTACAGGTTTAGTAAAATTTTAATCAGAGCCCCTTGAAATAGAGAGATTGTAATTAAAATTTGAGTACATTAATTAAATTATAATTAATGATATGATATCTCAAATATTTATTATATACACCACATAAATTAAATTAGTTTCATAATACAAATCATGTTTGAAAGAGAGGAATTTAATATGAGAACCATTACCTTGGCTCTTATTCATTCTGTACATGTAATAAATGTGCTGAATAATTAAATTAATTTCATTAGATACATACCTCAGAACCATTTTCATAAACATAACCATTTATACCCCTCATTTATAATCATTAAATATAGAAACATATATAAGTTAATTTTTACCTATTTTCAACGCGGGGTGAATATAATCATTATCACATTGAACTACTTTTATATAAGTGGTGTCATTAAACAATATTTTCCCAAATGAAATCATTATTAGATAATATAAGTAATTTTAATATATGTTACAAGATAAATTATAAATATATAACCTTAGTTCAAGGTATCCTTGGTTATGATCCATGAGGTTAAAATTAGCGACGAATATTTTCAGTGATTCTTAATGAATGAAGGGTGATTTCTTAATTAATGAGTTAAATTTTGATATAACCTTTCCAAATACAAAATAAAATGTTTATATATTAATATCATATCAAATCATTAAATATGTTCTCATAGTCATCCATGATATAAATTCGTGGTATGTTCAAGTTGGTGGTTCAACTGACTCAAACATGAACCTACCACGATTAATAGATGATTATGAGGATGTTTAGTAATAATATAATTATAAAAAAATAATGATAAAATTTAGTATTTATTAGTGTCATATATCAAAATTTTAAGTAATTATATGAACAATTAATGGTTATGAAAATATTACATTATATGAATAGAAATATTCACTTCTTGGTATACTTGTTTTAGAGGATTAATATTACAATGATCCCTTATTTATAATATTAATTATAGAATAACTAAATAATATTTATAGAATATAAATCATTACATAAATAAAATATCTATTAAATGAACCTATTTCTAGAACCATCCTTGAATGGATGTGAAGAAAAATACATGTCATTCATTGAGGCGGTAGTACGCACACATGCATGAGAAAGATTTTCATTTTATTGATTGTATAGTGGAGGAATAGATAATGGTTATTCCATAAATATAATATAATTATATTATATTATTTATAAAATATTTAATTATATAAATATTTTTTTAATCATTTAGGTGGAGTTTGGATGGGAGGGTTAATGTATAAAAGTAAGAGGGTAAGTAATACTTATGTTGAGAATTTTATCTTCTCTTGAAGTATCCATTGAAAATGAAATAATTTAGGAAATTTTTTGAGGTTAGGGGATATAAATTATTTATAGGGGATCTAGAATAATTGAATTGGGAAGCATTTAATGGTAATTTTGAACTATATTTGTGGCTTGACATGGGAGGAAGGGATCTTATTTTATAGATGAAAAATAAGGATAAATAACTGGAAAAGAATATTATATGAGGGATAATATTGAAATAATAATATATTTAGGTGAGATAGGTGAAACAATTATAGGTACGACATGTGGGTATGAATTTTACACATAATAAGGTTTACATGTCCTTTTAATTCTTGCAATCCAAGACCCCTCATTTACCCATTTTACCCTTATTAATCTTGATTGAAAATTAATCATGGTAATTATTTTATCACTAAAAGTATAATATGAACATTATTAATAATTTCTTATTCAATAGATACCATTTTATAATCCTTCCAACCAAATTTAAAAATAAACATGAGAAAAATAAATTTTAAATTAGATCATAAAATATAGGGAAAATAGTTTTTATAGAAAAAATGAATTCGTAAATATTACATTTTTTTATCTTCAATTATTATAAATTATTAATTAATTTAGTGTTTATATATTTTTATGTACTTAAACATCATATTAGAGTCTTATTTTAAATTATCATAATCAATTTTTTTTAGAAAGACATTATAGAACTCTTATAAAATCAATTCACTAAAAACAACTATTTTACTTTTGGAATGGAAATTTATATTTATCCTGAGTAATTATTTTAAATAAATAAAAATAGGATTGTAATATTTATATAATTTTCACCTAATGGTTCTAAATACAATTCCCATTTTAGAAAATAAAATTAATATGTGTAAGGGATATTAATTTTAACATTGGCGCACAAAAATCCAGTTTTTAGAAAAATCTAAAAAAATAAACTTTAAAAATATTATTTTAATTGATCAAAAAATGTTGTTAAGTTTTTCAAAATATATTTTTAAATTTTTATAATTTAATATTTTAATGAAATTCCTTAATATACAATAAAATTGTTCATATTGTAAAATAACATTTTAGAATGACAACTATTCTTTATTCTATTTCTCTATTAGTTACAAATTAATTTATTGGTAATATATTATTCATATTATAAAGATATTTTATTATTATATATTCATAATGTACTTAGTTTCTTAAAAAATAAAAATTTTATAAAAATATATTTTTATGCATTGAATTATTTTCATAGTTGTTTTAGTTGTACTAATTAAATTTCATTCATATTAAAAGTTTTCATTATTTTATTTCTATAAATATTTCATAACACAGTTACTCTAATTCATTACCTATAATTCAATGGCTTGGTTTTAACATTCATACTAAAATATTTGTATTCTATTTAAATATATCATAGTATCAATTAAGTTTGGTATTATCTATGTATAAAGTTATCAAACATTTTGAATAATTTAAAGGTGATAATAAATTATGATCTCAAGATGTTATATCCTACCCTTAAATAAATTTCATCCTCAAAATTTTAATTATTACACATTGAAGAATGTAGGTGATGGTATTATAAACATATTCATCATTTAGGATATAACATGAAATATGAAATCTATTTTACTCTCTCTTGGTCTAGATTAAGTTTATTGTCTTTCTTTAAACAACATTATCAATTCACGCAATCAAATACTGAAGTATGAGTACACCCTAATCATATATTCTCCATAACATACCTTTCTGAAACTCATTTTAATCTCCAAGTCAATAAACTATAGTGAAGTTATATATTCCACTGAAAATTATCTATATTGTTAACCAAAAAACGGTATTAACAAGTAGTTCCCAAGGTTACACACTAGTAAATTTATATCATAATCTCAAAAATTAGATAAAAATTTTCAAAAATATCATGAGTAATCATAAATCCGAAGTATATTTATACTATGTAACTTACATTTTCAAAAACACCCAACCCTTTATTATCTTGAAATCAAAACATATACTAGTTTTATAACTTATATATCCATCAAACATGGGTTCATAAATAGATATATCAAAAAATATAATCCTTCCATAAAATAATTTATCAAGGTTATTGATACCATTTAATATATTATTTCAAGTAATTATTGAAAAACTAATGATGAATAATCCTTCTATGTTTTATATAATAATAAATAATATTTTGAATATATGTAAATTTCATTTATCAACATAACTTGACTAATTAAAATAGTTAAGAGTATCAATAATTAATTTATATTATAATATCAACCTCACTACCATATGTAAGACTAATAAACTCACCTCTTCTATCATAATAGGCATATACTAAAATTCATAACCATTTTTATATGATACCTCATTCAGCTATAAGAAACTATGATTTCTAGTTATATAACTTTCCCATATCCATCTTCATGATCCTATTTCAACCAAGTAATAAAACCAAAATGGTAATGATAATATAAAAATATTAATATATAACATCAATCTGAATACTTATTCCCTTATGATGCCTTTTTTTAATATATAATACTATTGGATCAACCTATGACTCTCTATATTCAATCATTTATTATTTGTGGTCTTTATTCTATTAGGTTATCTAATCTAAATATCCAAAAAAATTATTAACTCTGTTATAATGGTTTATAATGATAATGTTATTTCCAAAATAATATCCTCTGAGGGTGTCTCTCTTGGAAAGTAGTCTTATGAAAATTCGTCATGCATAAGATGGATGCTTGACTCAATGATCAACCAACCTTTTTGGGGTAATTACCCCTATGTGTATCTGCACTATAACTATATATAGTTATCAGTATCTCGATAGTGATGTATTTCTATGAAAAATAACATAATATTTATTTTCAAAAAACATTAGGATGTTATCCAATGCATATACTTAGTCTTAGAGTTTTCACTAAATTTATCTCATCCCAATCCAATAATAAAATGTGAAATATTTCTTTAACATTATATCATATAAATTTCTTTAATGTTATCAAGATGTTTGATTTTTTTATTAACCATTACTTATGAATCCTTAAATTATCATAAAAAACATCCTAATATCTTATGGTATCTAAAACATTACTTTGATATTAACTATAATTACCTAGATCTGATCTCCCAGATCTATTGTAACAAACACATACATAACTTACTCACTTTGATAGTTTAATTTAAAGCATGGGTATAACCATACTTAAATACAAAATCATAAATGATAATCACATCTCTTATATCATGGTGATCCTTTTAGGTTTATATCTTTAGAGAATTAGGTAGAAAAATTATCAATATAACACATGTTATTTGTATTAAATAGAAACTTTTCACTACTATGTATGAAAATACATAATTCATGATGAGTCTTAAACACTTACTATAAACTATTTCACACATTTTATCCTTCTAAAAATGTCATGTTTACTACTTTTCTCCATAAATAAGGGAAATGGAATCATAATAAGGGGTGAGCTAAAATACACAGTAACAGGAAACATAAAATTGAGTAAATCATGGAATAAACATGGAAGGAATAAGTAAAAAACATGAATCCATGATCAATATAAAATTTAGATCATGCTATATCCAAAACAATAAATTAAAACATGAGTATCTATAATAATAATCTCATTAAAATGGAATGCATAAGGTCACACATCAAAAACAGTCTACAAAGGCCTTATGCCAAGACACTATCATATTATAGAGAGATTTATAAACAAAAACCAACATGTTTTTCCTCATGAGATCAGCCAATTCGTCGAGGGGATATATAATTCTAGGCCCCACCCATAACCTAATTACGTCTGACAAATTCACCATAAGAGTCAAAAAGACATTTTCTACCATTCCAAAAGGATACACATTCCGAATAAAACATGTATATCTACATAACTATATATATGTACAATTTTAATACATAATCAACCTATATTAGCAGTCAATATTTATCATTACTATCAATACTTTTCACCATGTCAATAAAAGGGACAAATGATCATAATCCATCCAGGGAAAGAAACTTGTTGGTTAACCAATACATAGTAATCATTCCAATAATCACTAGTGTTAGTATAACAATATATATAATTATAATACTTTTCCCCATGTCAATATAATAACATTATTTCTAGTTGAACATCATGAAATATAAATTATAAAAAAATTTGATGTTCACTCCATTTAAAGTAATGATTATATGTATAAGTAAATACTATAATAAACTAATACTAACCCATATATAGAAATAAGGTTGATCATTGTAAAATAATATAACCCTAGTTTAAAAAATAAAACTTAAAATTATGTTGATATATATGAAAAAAATCCCTGTAAAAATAAATATTTGAATAGTGTCACAAAATAAGGGGTGAAGAATCAAATTGTTTGATACTGAAACATAAATACACAAAATGATAACATATATATAATAGAGGATAAATAAAAAATAATAATCCATATTAAGGAAAATAATTTTTAAATTAGAAGGGGAAGCTGAAATGGAAAGTTAAAAGATATTTTAGAGAACATTTTTAAAATTTTATTATAATACAAATTTACATGTTGATTTCAAAGGTAAATTTTAAAAATGTGATAAAAAATCTGTTTAAGACTACTAATTTTAATAATAATGTTCAATAATGAATCCTTTAAATGATATATTTTGTATCATTGATAAATGAGGATAGGAAAAAAACATAATAAATTGAAATGAAAAATTGTTTTATTATTTTCAAGACACCTTTGTTAAAAACAATCATTTTATGAATTGTAACAAAACATTCATTTTTATTAAAACATCATTTTCCAGAATAGGATAATAAAATATAACATAATAAAATATTATGGTGGGAGAAACATTTCATGGAAAAACATCCTCATGAATAAATAATATAACTCACAGAAAGGAGACTTGAGTTATCAATATCCCTTATGGGAAACATAATCAATGAGTCATGAAACATTTGTAAAGATATTTATGTAGTAAAAATGTAAATAATTATATTATACCAAATTATTAAATCATAGTGAATAATTTACCCAAGTTATATGAAATTAATTCAAGTTAATGATCATAACTCAATGAATGAAAATTGAGTTACCAAAAACTCTTATGATTGGGGTAACCCTTTAGTAAAAATATATTTTAAGAAAATAAAATTATTATTTTTAATTAATTCCATAAATTAAAATGATATGATTTATTGAAAATTATTGGGTTAATTCAATCAATATATCAATATTAAAATAAAACATGATATATAACATGTAACATGTCTCAAATAATATGAATAAAGACCAAGGTAACCCTTGCAGAATGAGTAAAATTTCTATCAAAACCTTTTGAAAGAGAGGGTGGGTAATTGAACTTAAAATTATATGATTAAAATATAATTCTTGATATGATAAATATATTAGGTATTATAAATACCATATAAATTAAATTAGGTACATAATACCAAACATGACTCAAAAAGATAAATTGGGGATGAAAACCCTTACCATGGACCTTATTTATTCTTCACTTGTACCAAGTGTCATGAATAATTAAATAGAGTTAATTAAATACATACCTAGTAAAATTATTCATTAATATAACCATTTATACCAATAATTTATAATCATTATATATATAAGTTATCTTTTACCTATTTTCAACACATGGTTTAAGTAATCTTTATCATTTTGAACTAGTTTCATAAAAATTGTGTTGGTATTTTTTATTTTCCAAAACTAATTTTTTATTAATTAATATAAGGTACTATAATATATTTTAAATGATATTTTATAATTATGTAATCTTATTTCATGGTAGTTTCAATTACGATCTAATAGGTTGGAATTAGTGATAAGCATGTTTTGATGATTCTTAATGAATGAAGGTTTCTTTATTAATTAATGAGTTAAATATTGAAATAATACTACTAGAACAAAAAGAAAATATTTATATATTTATATCTTATTTTTTAAAAGTTTGTGGTCTAAGCCTCATTTATTATTAAATCAAAGAAAATACCTCTTTTAACTAGGTAAAGGGAGACCCATTACATAGCCTGAAGGCCCCGTGGGCATTTAGCACATTATATGGCCCATAGGCCCAAATTTTTAGCTCAAAGCCTATTATGTGAATAGTACTGCTATAGTACCCGCCTTCTATAGTACCTCACAGAACATAGCCGATGCTACAGTACCCGGCAACCGCTATAGTGACCTGCTGCCGCTACAGTGTCTGTCATTGCTACAGTGCCACCGCTGCTATAGTGCCACCACTACTACAGTACCCTGCGCCCAATGGGTTTTGAATCCCCATTTTTCATGTAGGATTATGGGGTTCTTACCACTAAGACGAACCCCAACTACATTTATATCATATTATAATAGTAAGAAATTACTTATATTAATCCATGACATAAATTCAAATTATTGTTCAGGCACGTGGTTAGACTGACCCAAACATGAACCTACCATGATTAATAGATGATAATGAGGTGGTTTAGTTGTAATATAATTATACCATAAGTATAATGATATTATTTAGTGTTTACTAGTGTCATATATTAAAATTGGAAAAAATTATAATAATAATTAATGTATATGAAAATATTATATCGTACGAATAAAAACATTTTCCTCTTATTATGCATGATTAAGATTACTAATGTTATACTGATCTCTTATATCTCACGTTAATAAAAAAATGACAAATTTATATTTTAAAAATATAAATCATGACCTAAATTAAATATCTATCCACTAATACCATTTATAAACCCATCCTTGAATGGTTGTGATGAAAAACGAAATGGGTCCTTCATAAAGGCATTAGTCCACCCACACGCATGAGCAACAATTTCATTTTTCAATTGAATGGGAAGGGAATAAATAATTTTTATTTTATAAATATAATAAAATTTTAGTTCATTATATATAATTATGAAATTATATACATATAGTTAGAATGGGTATGGAAGAGGGCGTATAGGAAGGGTAAAGAATAAAAGTAAGTGGGTTGGTAATATTTACATTGAGAATTTGAAACCTATATCGATGTATCTCTTTGAAATGAAGGATATGAGGTAATTTTTTGGACATGGGATTTATATTTTTTAAAAGGGGTCTATAATAACAATATTGGATATTGTTTCATTTGAATTTAAAACTATTTGTGTGAATTGAAGTGGAAGGATGTGAGATCCTTTTAGAGGTGAAAATGATGGACAAGTATTTGGAGAAGAATGTTAAGTGAGGGATAAGAATTGAATCACACGAGTGTTAGGTGGGTTAGGTGAATAAATTCTTAGTGAGACATGTGGTCATTAATTTCATATACGACGTGTATTTATAGAATGTGTATGTTACCTTTTAATTATTAAAATTCACGATACCTCATTAACCCATTTAACCCTTCTTCGTGTTGTTTAAAAATTAAAAATGGTAATTATTTAATTGCAAAGAATATTAGATGGAAATCCATACTAGATATAAATTTGTTGAATCTAAATTTGGGATCCATTCAATGTAATTCAATTTCTAAAGATGTTAAAATTATCTTTAAAATTGAATCATAAGATATTGGAAAAACTGTTCCTATAGAATCATGTTATTTTTATATGTTATGTGTTTTCCCTTATTTCATGTTAATTATTAATTGAATGGGTGTTTATATATTTTTATGTGTTTAAAAATAAAACCATATTAATATTTTAATATATATTAATCAAATTTATTTTGATAAAATATATACAATTCTTATAAAATTAATACAAAAAAACAACCATTTTACTCTTACCGTGGAAGTTAATATTTATACTAAGTAATTTATTTTAAACTATGAATATATTATTAGGATAGTTATATAATTTGTACCTAATAATTATAAATATAAAGCCTAAATTATCTTATAAAAATAATACATGTATTAGAAATAAATTTTATGATTTACGCTCATAACACCCATTTTATAAAAAAAATCAAAGAAACTCATCTTAAGAAAATATTATTACAATTAATCCAAGAATTATATTAATTATTTAAAATTAAATTTATAAAACTTGATAATTTACTATTTAAAAAAAATACTATAATATAAGGGAACACTATTTGTATTGGAAAATATATTTTAAAATGTTAACTGTTATTTATTATTATTACCTATCAATTACTAATTAATTTATTAGAAATCTATTATTCATATTATAAATATATTTTATTATTATATATTCATAATATACTTATTTTCTTTAAAAAAACACTACTTTTAGAAAAATTTAATTGTAAACATAAAATATTATTCTTAGTTATTTTAGCTATACTAAATTAATTTAATTCATACTAAATGTATCCATTTTTTGAATAAATTTTTTTAGAATATTGTTTCACTTATTCATTAACTCTAATTAAATGGATAGGTTTTAACTATCTTACTTAAATGTTTATATTTTATCAAATATTATCATGATTTTATTATTGTTCGGTGTTTCAAGTGAAGAAAACTATAAAAAATGACTTATTTAAATGTAATAATATATTAAGATCTATGGGTGTTATATCTATCAATATATGGTGTGGTGTTATCTTTAGAATTTATTTGAGAAATATCTTTGAATTATTATGTATATTAACATATCTCTCCTTGGATCTTAGTGAAACATCCTTGTTGATAGTATATCAATTTCTATAGGGTGAGATGAAACATCACATGTTGCATATAATGTGTTCTTTATAATGATTAAGAAAAGACTAATCCTCAAGTGATATGGAATTAGATAGATTTATAGAATCACATTTCCATCTAGTTTGGTATGTACTGACTAGATGAAGATTCTTTCCATGATCTTTTTTATGAATATATGATCCATTGGGTGAGGTGGTAGACATTTTTTTTCTTAAAATCATGATGATGTTGTTCTACCAAGGCTTAATTTTGAGATTTAAAATAGTATTGAGTTATTAACTGGGGATGTTGAACCCTTCTCTTGGTGGTGAAACTATTTTCGAGTATAAAATGGGTCCCACAGACATTGGGAGGTATTTTTTTGGAATTTTTATAATATAAATTTATTGTGTTCAATGGTTCATGTATATAATCCATGAGATGAGATTATAAGTTATGTTTTTGACTTCATGGATGACCATCATACTAGAGTTACATGAATTGTTATTGGTTGGGTGGGAATTCTTGGTAGAGATAAGCACTAGCTATGTGGGTAGGTCATTATATCACATGGATATAGATAGGGAAGAATCATAGGAAAATATTCATGATAAAGATGATGATAGAATTAAACACCTCCATACTAGAAAACCTATTAATTATAAATGGGGTTGTTTTGTGAGGAACTGTGTAGTGAAATAGTAGTTGTACATGATATTAAAATAAATCCTCTTCCTTAATCCCCACTTTTAGTTGATTCATGTTAAGAATGGAGTTCCAACTATTTGAGAAGTGGGATAAAGAACACATGGAATTCTTATGGATGATAATTAATGTGTATATATCAAGGTATGTATTATTTTTTCCTTTATAGACCCTCATAATGGCTGATGCCATCATTAGTTATTTATCCTTCACTATATGTTTGAGAGTTGAAAATTTTAATGGTACTAATATCAATACCCTAGTTAGTTAGTTAAATTCCTCAGATTCTCATAATTATTGACTAGAACCTTTTGAGGTTATTAAATCCTTATTAATGATTTAAATATATTTATAGATCCATCATGGGTGAGAAAATGTGATGTGATACCCACATTTCTAGTATGATGAGGTGATGGAAACTAAGTAGATGGATACTGTTTTTTCTTTAGTAGTGAGTGAAACCACTCCCACAGGTATAGTGAGTAGATATATCCATATAGATAATTTGATATCTAACCATTAGATGGTTTGTGTTGATTTTTTACTATGTTTGTGTATTTGAATTTGTTTTCTATTAATTTTGGGGAATGTGTGGGTTATTTTAAATGGTTTCCTTAAGTTGACCTTTATTATGTGTGTAGTGTATGGATTAACATCCATTTTAGTTATGAATTTTGAATTTTTCTTAAAGATATGGTGATCTACCATGTCTATTTTATAAGAAAAACATTTCCTTCTGACTGTTCAAGTTAATGTTTATCATGATTTCAAGAAGATTTTATAACCCAACCATGAGAGTTCCAGCTATGTTGTAAACCCTCATAGGGTGATTTATAGATTAATAGAATACTTATTGTATTTTTTAAAACTAAATACATGGAGGATGGTGAGATATTAGTGGTATAGTAGTGGTGTAGTGCTCAATGAATATATTTACGAATCAATGTTTAGATAACAGATGAGTTGCTTGAGAACCTAGTTCATAGTTATTGTTTCTGGTGAAGAGAGAGATGTGTATCCCACTTTTAATTAATGGTGGTGGCCATGCACTCCTCAATTTTTAAGGGATGTGATGGTGTATATAGTTTCAATTTATTGATTCTTTATTACTAAATATCCATTTATGTGTACCTGAATGGTTTTCCATAAGTTTTGGAGATTTTCCACCACTTCCTCTGGATGATAGTGGTTTTCCATTTGTAGTCATAGTAAATAACGGAATGTGCATCCTTATTGGGGACCTCTATAATTGAATTCTATGTTCATTACTATATACTGACTAGTTTCATTGTGGTTATACCCAACACTTATAAACCCTTCCTATGTGATAGAATAATTATTCTTGAGAGGTTTTGGTTTTTTTCATTGGAGAAGGTGCTATTAGGAGGTTTTCAACTGACTGAGCAATGCCAACAAAATGGTAAGGAATTACTACTTCATATTCAATTGGATTGAGGTAACGGATGGGTTATTTTGTGATATATAATAGTCTATAGATTATTTTTATTTATTTTATCATTTATTTGTTTTTTGAATGATTGATGATGAAACAAATAGGTTATCTTTTATAATGGATGTGAAACCTATTATATATTAGAAAAAAATAAAGGATTCCCATAAAAATTGAGGTAGGGAAAGTCCAGTATTACCCATGGGTCATAAGCTACTAACATTGGATATCATGATATTCAATTATGATATGTAGGAGAAAAATGCAACAAACTAGGGGTGGTTTCTCCTTAGCAACACTTCTAGTAACATTGTGGAATTTTGTGAGGTTCTAGTGGTGTGTGTGGTGTGGATGGGATATTATCATATCACGACCATCATGGTGATCTTTAAAGGTGGTGAGTGATGTTCTTCTACTATTGGTAACCTTTTTATCACAACCTTTTTATATGGGTTTTAATGGGTTGTGGTTTTTTTTTATCACACATGGCGAGAAGACCTTTCGACGAGGAATGTTTCTGGGTACTAAGACCTGTAAAAATTCAAATATATTAGATTCATGTCAACATTAAGGTCACACTTGATATTATATAAATATTATTTCCTCATAGTTAGGAAATGATATATCCTTCTAGGTGAGTGTTATACCAAGATCAGTTAGGGTCAGACCCCTAGAAATGAAGAAAGTGCATACAAGATTATGTTATTTTCACATGGGGTTTCAAGAGTTTACTTGATTTATAACTTGTGTTATTTTATTTTTTGGTTTGAAAATGTTTTAAAGTTTATAATTTATACTGTTTTTGGGTTTTTTAGATAGATACCATGGAAAAATTTTGAGTATCATAGTCTCAGGGCCTTCCCAAGGGTAAATTTATAAATTTTACAGTTGTAGAAGACCTATTAAAATTTATCTAATGGTTATGTTGTTTCAAGGGAATTAAATTTACCATTTGTATGATCTATCATGGTATTATAATCTTTATATGGGACTATATAAAAATATATTAGTTATAAATATATTATATTTATTTCCAACATTCAAAAATTGGTAGAATTGATTTTATCTCATAAATGGGACATCGAATGATAAAATATAGAATGTGATAGAGTTTGAAAAATGGGTTTTCCCTAATAGTGGTATTATTTTTGTTCTCAACAAGACCCTCAGGTGCTTTCCAACATAAATGGGTAAATTAATCAATTTAACTGATATATTTATTTAATTTTCTGATTTATTATAAGAAACATTATAATTCCACTATTTATATCCCTATAATGTTTCTCTCTTGGGTTATCCATTCATCATATCTATGAACCCTACAGAGAGGGAGAGGGTAGATAGAGAGAAAGAGAGAGAGACTTTGGTGGTGAAATTGTCCGAATGTATGAACATTACCAATTTCTCATTATCATTAATGAATTGAGCATGGCTATGATGTTTAATTCAAGCATCAATCACTTTCCCTTGACATTAGGCTTTATTATGGTTTATTTATATTGTTTTCTTTGATTTCTCCATGTATAAATGGATTATAAATTAATAATTTTGATAAACCATGTCCCCATTATCTTATAAATTCAAATGTGTCATATATTATATTATTTACTCATTCTTCATTATTATTCATTGATATTTATACCAAAACGTGGTGTATGAGCTTGAAATATCAATCATTAATTATAAAATTTATTTTTTATTTGGATTTTTTCAACTATTCCTCATGTATTCACCATTGGAATATTGTTAAGCCATTGATTTAAATTTCCTAGTGAAATTAGAATCATGATAAAATCTTAGTACCATGTGAGATTATTGGATTTGAAAATAAAGGTGGTGGAAAGTGGAATGATATTTGGGTGATGGTGGATCTAGACGGATGGAAGGTATTATTTCTTTCTCATTTAGTGTTTTATAGGATGATGGAAAAATTATAAGGGTAAATACAAATTTTGTTTTGTAAAATAAATTATTGGATGTCTATATTAGAAAACATCCAACCCTAGATCATGGCCTAAAACGAATGACTGAGTGTGATATGAGGTGAATTTGGAGAAAAATATGAGACTTATGGATGCAGGTATGAATTTGGTTTAGAATACTTGAATAAAAGGTATGATTTTTCAATAAAAAACTCTATGTATCTTATAGGAATAGAATCTAGGGTTTTGGTTGAACATAAATATCACATACTGTGTGTAATAACCTACACTCTATATACCCTTCATCAAACTGTATGGTGTGTATGGGGACTACACGTGTAGATGTTCAGTTATAATTTCACACTATATAGTCCATAACCACACTCCATGTATCGATGGAACATGAATCGAGTGGTGGTGATATAACTTGAGTACACCATATAGCCTCAAACACCATGTGGCATAACCTAAATTTTGTGTAAGGTTTCCATGTATTCCATGTAGTGTTTTAGTGTATGGTTAAACTAATTTTTATGGGTTGCATGTTGAGTAACCTATATTACATATCATGTACTCATTCTAAACCTTATATCATGGTACATATTCTTTCTTAGGACTCAGATTTGTAAAAATAAATATCATATTCTAGTATTTTTCTGCATATAACGTGATGGTAACCACATATTTTACATCAAATATGGTACAAGATGTTCTATGAATATTTTACACTCTTTAAATTTAGATTTCTAAAAATCCGCTAAACGAGCATAATAATTAGAGAGTTCTTATCCCCTAAGTAGATTTTAGTATCCCCCATCATTACTTTGGGTGTATAATCACCTATCTATAGGTAATTTATAGATAGATTTAGGTATCAAACCTATGGGTTTGGGTATGGAATTCTCTATCTCATCCCACTACTACAAATGAGGCTTTTAACAGCACTAGAAAAAACCTTCATTAGTGCTTTCAATGTGTTGATAATATAGATACTATTAAAAGACAAACTTTATTAGCTCTTTTTATAAGCACTGATAAAGGTAATATTTTAATAGTTCATAGATTATCAGTTCTTTGAAAGTTCACAGAAATACTCATTTATTATCACTTTTTAGCACTGATAAAGGGGTCCTTTATCAGCTCTTTTTGGAAGCATTGATAAAATTTTGTAAAAAATTATATTTTTTTAGCACTAGGGATGTTGAACACCCCACCCCCTTTCTCAGTAGTACAGAACCCTTTCTTAGTGATCTTAAGAACCCTATTAATTAGCACCACAACCCCCATTCCTTAGCGCTAGAGAGGCCTCAGAAACTTTCGCACTCCCAGATTTGATCTCGGGACGCTCCTCATGTTAAGAGAACAGCTTTACTACAACACTACTTTGATTTATTTGATATTTCAAGTGATTCCTATATATATATATATATATACGTACATTTTTTACTCTCACACACACATATATATAAATATATATATTTACATACATTTCTTTATTTATATATTTATTTATAAATATATATATTTACATATATCCTTATTATTCGTATATATATATAATTATTTTTAAATACATTTATAAAATATATGTTTGTGTGAGTGTGAATGTGTGTATGATATATATATACTTAAATTTATTTAAATATATTATATATTAATATTTATTTACATATATTAGAATATAAATATAAATATATATCTATTTATCAATACACACAAATATGTATATATAAAATATATATATATATATATATTTATATATATATATATTCATATAGTTTTATTATAAATTCATTTATAAACTATATTTAATGGTAATGATATATTTATATAAAAATTCATTTATATATGATTTATACACTCAATATTGGCACACACACACACATGTAGACACATATTTGCACACACAAGTAAACACTTATATATCTCACATACTGACAAAAATATCTACACACACATATATGTATTTATTTACATATATTGAAATATACACTTAAATATATATTTGTTTTATTGACACCTGCATGTTATATAAATATATTTACTTGTATAGGTATATATGTAAATATTAATTCATTTTTATTGTTAAATAAAATGGATAATTATTTATTTTAAATGAAATGAATAATAAATATTTACTTACACATGGTTTATATATTTAAAAATACATTTTTATAGAAATATGTATTTATACAATTAATTTATTATAATTAAATATAATAAAACATGCATATATTTAATTATAAATGAAAATAAATTGTGAAAAATGGTAAAAATTCAATAAAATAACATAAATATGAATGTAATCCTTAGGAATAAATTCAGTCCCCACTAAAAAATCTATTAAGACCCTCTTAAACAAGGCCAAAATTCCATTAGATGTTAAAAAATTGGGACACCCCGACTAAAAAATAAGTTTTGGAGGCCGTTTGTGCCTTTTTTATCCTAAAAACATAAGTGACCTATGTTCTCAATAGGTTACCATGGTTTATATATCTTTATATACTTCGATTTGATATTTTGTAGAGTTTAAATAGACACCTAAATCAAAATTTATTTTTGTTTGAAGTTCATGTCATGTTTACAACTTATCTTACACCGTTCATTAATTCATTTAATTTTTATGTCATCTAATTGTTATTAAATGACTATTACTAGATAATAATTATCAAATTAGTAATTAATAATAATTTTTAATTATTTTATAATCTATTTTCTCTAAATATATTATATATTAAGTGTAAATGTGTATTTAGACTTATCTAAAACTTATTTAAATAATATAGTTTATATTTATATTAATATTAATATATTTATATATAAATATATATTATGTTTTATGAAATATAATTTTTTTAAATAAATATACCCATTCTCATTATTTTTTAGTAACATCGATAAAGTGCCCCCTTTGCCCATGCTTGTTTATTAACATTGATAAAGGAACCCATTTATCAGTGATTCTCTAGTAGCGCTAATAAAGGACCACCCTTTATTAGTGATTTTTTTATTAGCACTAATAAAGGGACCCCTTTATCAGTGTTTTCTCTAGTGCAGATAAAGGGTGACTTTATCGGTGATTTTAGATAGCATTGATAAATCCTAGTAGTGGATAAACCTCGATTTGTAGTAGTGTTCCATAGGTAGAGTCTGGATTCCCTATTTTATTCAATGCATATAATCCTTTAACTACAATTTGACAAACAAATAGGGTTTGGTTTTCCCAATGTTTTTAAAGGTTTGAGATCCTCTATCTCAACCTAGAGGTAGGGTTAAGTATCTCCACATTTTCTAAAGGTTCAGGATCCTCAATCTGTGGGTCTAACATCCTCGAATATTGAGTATTTTGGAGGGGGATGAAATTTTTCCTTTTTTATTCCTATGATATTACATGGGTTTTTATTTCTTTGTATTTCAGGTATTTGTGTGATGATACATTGTTGAAGGGTCGTAGGAAGAAATATTTCCTTAACTGAAAATCATGTATCTGTTGTGAGAAGGCTTCCCTTGGTAGATTCTGATGGTGGTGCAGTAGTGGGAAATATAACACCGTGTAACATAATATTCCAATAATTACATGATTTTTAATAAGACATGTACTTTATTAAAATTTTATGATATTTTAGTTTTATAGTTTTAGATAATTAATAAAACCATTACATCAAAAAGTGGACATTTCCACGTAGTGTATTTTTTTCCAGAAAAACATGTTCTCAAACTTATACCCATATTTCATTCAATAAAAATGTTCCTATTTTAATGTGAGTCACCAAATATGAAATAATTACCTTATTATAGTTCTTACAAATCCTAAGATCCTGTGAAAAAAATTTAAAAACATGTTATGAGAAAAAAAACTACAATAAGTGATATAAAAATAATAGAATTCTATTATCCTAGTGAAGAATATCAAAACCTTAGAATATGTTTTAATTTTTTACAATAAAACATTGATAAAATAAATAAAACATGATGAGAAAATAAACATTTTTTTAAAGAAAACATTTGAAACCCATTAACATTATAAAAATCATTAAGGTAACATGATTCATATGAGAACTCGCAAAAATATTCCTCGAAAAACATGTCATTCACCTTTAAACAGTTAAAAAAAATTTATTTCCTTATGAAATGAAAGGATTTTAATAAAATCCCTTATAAATAATGTAATAAATTATCTTGGATAATCATATTCACTACTCATGTTCACTTGTGATAATATTGTTTCAGAATAACTGATTCTCATTTAATTCCATAGGAGTAACCAACTATGCTATCACCATTATTTTTCACCTTCGAAGACTAATGATTATCAAATTCATTAGAGAGATATACCAGTCTCACTCATCATCATTAGTTATATCAATATCACCCATCTTTATCCATAATTTTTATATACTATATCATTATTTTTTTCAATCCTAAACATTTTTATCATAAATCAATTTGAAAACTCATTTGAACCCAAAAGAAAAAACATTATATTTTTATATAGAAGTGCAGAGAAAAATAAATTTCCTTAAAAAACAAATTAAGTGAAATTTTCCCAGAATAATGAGAATATGAACTTATTTTAAAAAAAATTAACAATTTTAGAAAAATAATTTTTAAGAATAAAACATATGATAATAGTAAATGGTAGTCAACCTAGATACATAAATAATTATATATTTTAATTTGATTAAAAAATATAGTCAAAATCACAGATATGATAACTGTATAAAATATTCATTTTTAATTTCTTTAATTAAATTAAAATATAGTTGAATTTGACCTTTGAAAACAATTTTTGTATAATGAATAACATTCTTAGAAATTTTTGAAGCACAAGGATATGAAGGATAAATATTTGAAAGGGATATAATAAAACAAAGTTTTAAAGACATATCCCTTTATCTTATATCTCATCATACTTCATACTTTCTTTAAATCATGAATAATAAAATAATTATCGTTATTTACTTATATAATAATATTTTTTTATCACTGTATTCATTTTATTTCCTATATTAACATGTTTTATTTGGTTACTAAATCACTTATGTCTTTGTTAGATGCTTTTAGGATGTAAAGTTTATAACCTCAAAATAACATAGATTCATTGACCACCGTCAATTAGGTTATTATTAAATCACTAAAAGAATATTAAAAATTTTATAATTATAATTTTATCATTAAATATACTTTTAAAATCATCCATGTAAGGTGTCCATGAGAAAAATAATCACATCGTTTCATGGACACAATAGTCCATACGTACACGTGAAAACAATTTTCGTTATTCTATTAGGTATAAAAGAAATAAACAAGATTATTTTGTAGTTTTAAAAAATAAAAAATATGTGATAAATTATATATTTATTCAATTTTCATACCCTTATTAACTTCCATGTAAGGCGTCAATGAAAAATGAATCACATCACTTCATGACGGTGGTATTCCATATGTACCCACAAGAAATGTTATCATTATCTAACAGATGGAAGAATAATAAGATATGTTATATGTTATCTATATAAACTCATAATTATTTCATAAATACCATATATATTCATTTTATCTGTTATTTTAAAATTTTATATTATCTTGTGATGAAAAACAAAACACATTGCCTCATGGAGGTTGTAGTCTACATGTTGGCATAAGCAAATTTTTCATTTCCCATAGGATGAGAAAGAAGATGAAAAAGGGTTATGAAATCACCATAATAACATTTAAATATATTTAATATAATAATGTTATTATATCATCATAGTTAACAAATATTTTAATAGGGAAGAAGGATAATTAAACTTGATAACACTCGATTTAGATTTATGTATCTTCTTCTGAAAACATCCTTTGGTTTAAACATTAAGGATTCTAGGATTTTTTATTAGGAGATACCAAGACATCTAGGAAGTGGGTATGGATATTTACAAGGTATTTTGGTATGTATTGTTCATCATAATGGCTCCAAGTGTGTGAATAATATAAGAGATGGGGTGCATGTTTATATGTGAGGGGAGTGAAAATCCTCTAATTATTCAAAATTTTAAAATAATATGAAATATTATTCATTATAAGGTGTAAATAAATAAAATAAAATAAAATATAAGTTTATAATGGTCTAAATTATCCCATCCAATAAAATTTAAGATATGATTTTGTGACAATATTACATTGTTTTTACCTCAATTAACATGTTTTACCCTTTATAATGGTAACTAATTATTACTAATATAACTATACATTATGATAGATAATAAAAATAAACTTATTATAAAATTTAACCTCCCTATTAAAAATATCAAATCAAATTTTCAATATTAAATTACACAAATTTTATAAATTAATTTTAATATCATTTCACAAAACACAATTAAAAACATTTTAAGAAAAATAGTATTTTTAAGCATTTAAATTATTTTATAAAAAAATCGTGTAATTATTATTATTTTGGAATTAATTGGTTTATTTTTAATCAAAGATTACTTTTTTATTTATTTAAAACCAATACAAAAAATATTACTTTATAAATACTTGAAAAGAATTAACAGTTTTTATAATTATTTAACACTATTCATCTACAATTCATCTTTTTAGAAAAATAAAAAAAACTAACCTATGATAAATTTGATATAATTATATCAAAAAATTAACCCCATTTTATCAAATTAGATTCCTAAAATTTATAAATTTATCTTTTTAAGAAAATAATGTAGTTGATTAAAAACAATTTGGTTAGAAAAATATATTTCTTTTTCAACTGAAAAATAATCTAAATATAGTATGGTGAATATGACACTATAAAATCTAATAATGAATATTATTAAGACATAAAAATTATTTATTATTAAAATTACCTGGGTGGTCTCATTCAACCCTACTTTAATAAATTGTGTCCTGTTTTTTTTCATTATATAAAGGTGTAAGGGTATTTTCCCTTGATAACATTTTCTGATTACCATGTTACATATTTAATCAATTGAGTTTTCCATAAAACATTAACAAAATGAGTCACCTTATTATGAAAAAATACTCATTTAAATCTATAATATGAATTGTATTTTCCTAATTAGAAAAATTATCTTTCAATTGAACTGATATAGGGATCATGCTGTGATATTCATCAATTATATATTTACTTGATAATAAATCATGAAACCCATAATGCACATAAGATAAACTTAGTGTTAAGGATAATTGATATAAAAGTGATCCCAATTTCTATATAATTTCATATAGACCTCAATATATTAGAATTTAATTTCCATTTCTTCTAAAATGTATAATAATTTTCTAAGGAGATACATTAATAAAATAATGATATCCTACCTGAAACGGGAGATATTTCTTCCCATTATCTGCATAAATTTTTTGTAGACTATGTGTTTCACTTATATGTTACTAAATCAATATTACCATCTCAACCATCTATTCTATTACTTTTGTTTATAACAAAATTCTTTCATATAATTCATCTTAGTATACAAGGGGTCGATATCACTTTCCATTTAATGCTTGAAAATGTACCATCTGTATAATGGAATGATAACTATTACTATAATAAAATTTCACCAATGAATGATGTTTATCCCAATTTCACTATTAATCCATTGATTATGGATGAATCATATCTTCCAAAGTCTAAATTCATCCTTATAGCTATCCATCATATTGATGATGAACAGATTTAATTAAATTTAATTAAGTACACAAAATCATCTCATGTACTTTCTAAAAATGTTTAATAAATATGCGATTGCGACCAGATACAATAGAGAAAGGAACTCTATTTAATTTGACTATATATTTAAGGTAAATTCAATAAATTTGATCCAAATATAAAATTTCATGAACATGAAGAAAATGAATATTTTTTTCAACCAATAAATAATATCCCAAATTGAATTAATACCTCAACATGTCTTCGGTGATATCACCACAATTTCCATGGAAATATTCTCCCATATCTATTCAAGCAATATAACATGTTGAAGAATACCCTTAAATAGTTTTTGTCATTATTTAACCAATTTAATACTCAAACATTTCCTGAAAAAATAAGCAATATATTTCTTTATTCCACCGAACCATTAATAAACTGGAATGTATCTATATATTTTATAACTATTGGGATGAATAGATAATAGAGATCAATGATCTTCACTAACAATTATTTTTTCAACTAGGAATCACTTTTTACACAAAACCACTTTCAAAATCTTTTTGAAATGTTAAATTACAAAAACATACCCTCTTTTAAAAATTATAACACTAATTGGAAATCATAATATTTTTTTAGAATTCATAATTCAATCAAAAAAATAGTATTACACTGACACCTGAACCAAAAAAGAGAGATTTTTTATATGAAAAATATCTAGGCTAATATTCATTAAATCATTAACCAAATGATTATTTTCTAATAATAACATGGTTAATGATACATTATCTTTTTGAATCAAGGCATCAAAAACCTTATGTTCTTTACAATTATGAAATTGAATCATGTAATCATAATACTTTATCAGTTCCATCCATATTTTCCACCACAAGTTCAAATACTTTTGTGTTAATATATTCTTTAAACTTCTGTGGTCAATATATGTTTTACATTTTACCCCATATAATATATTCTTTAAATTTTTTAAGAAAAAAATATTACTGTAAGATCAAAATCAAGCATAGGGTAATTTTTATTAGGAATTTTCAATTAACATGAAACACAATCAATTACCAAAATATATTACATCACAAAACAACCAAGTCCATTCAATGAAGAATCACTGTAAATAATAAATACAACATTTCTTGTTGTAAAGGAAAAAATAAAGAATTAACCCATCTTATTTTTAATTCCTAAAAACATTCCTCTCAATAATTTTTATAAATGAATTTAACCCCTTTTGATTCAATTTATTTATTGGGCTAGATAACTAAGAAAAAGTTTCAGAAAACCTTATGTAGTAACTGAACTATATAAAAAAAACATTGAATATCAGGGATATTTTTATGTATTGTACATTCTTACAAAAAATTATTTTTATTATGGTCAATAGTTATTCCAATATTAGAAACAAAATTCACAAGGAATGAAATTTTTATAACCGAAATTTTAAATCCAAATATTTTAAATAAAACTTTTCTTCTCCTAATGTGTTATGTAAAATCCTTTTATTTTTCTCATGGACCGTTTAAAATTTTGAATAAACCAAAATTTTATCAAAGAAAATAAGAAAACATTTATCCTGATTCTTATAAAAAACATTATTCATAAGATGAATAAAACAAAGAGTGCATTATCTAACCTAAAAGGAATAAAATAACATGTAATGTGCATACCTATTATGAAAAAAATTCTTTGGAACATATTCCTCCTTCAATTTCTACTGGTGATACCTAAACATATGATAAAAATTTGAGAAATACTCGGTAGACTAGAAGGGTCAAACCAGTCATCAATTTTAGGTAATGAATACATGTTTTTTATAGTGATTCTATTGAGTTCTCTATGATCACTAAAAAGTACCAAGTATACTTGTTTAAAAAAACAATATAGGATCGCACTAATGTGATATTCTAAGGGATATGAAACCCTTATCAAGAAACTCGTGTAACATCCATTTTAATTCCAAATGTTCTAGTAGGGCCATTAAATAATGTGGTTTTAAAATTGGTTTACCATAAGGCATTAGGTCAATTGAAATTTTTTCCTCCCAATTAGAAATAAAACTATGAAAATAATCTGAAAATACATACACCTATTCATTAACTATTACAACATCAGTAATTTGAACTCTTCCTTTCTTTGGAATAACATGTTCAATATAAATTTCACTCCAATATTTAATTTGTCTCTCAAATTCTTGATATATTATAAAAGGAATTAAATAAATATTATATAAATAAATAAAACACATTCTAAAAATGAAATATTAATTCTTTAGCTTTGAAATCTATCTTATCGTAATAAACTGAACGCCAATCCATATACAGAATAATTTCAAAATTTATTAAAGTTAAGAGAATAAGGTATTTTAGACAACCATTCCACATATGATGATATGAAGGTTATTATAAATTATAATTTCTTTAATAATACATGATGAGTTTTTAAAAAAAGTTATAACTTTATTTCATGATATAGTATTTCTATTCCACTTAAAAATTTCCTAGAAATAAAATAATGCATTGACCCTATATCAAATAGGGAATTAGAATAATCTAAATAAATATGTAATGTACCTAGCCCCAATTAATTTGATGTTATAACATCTACAGTAGTAGTTGAAAAATACATCAATATACCATTATACATTCAATATTGATGATTCCCACCATGAGTAACTAATATCAAACATAAATTATCATAAAGAACCAACTCATAGAAAATAATACTTATCAATGTTATTTGACTACCTTATTTCCCATTACTTTTCTAATAAAAAATATTTTACTTACATTTATTAGAAAAATTAGTGATCTTACCACATAGGACACACTTTATTGAACCAATAAAAAATACATTAAAACTTTATTTACCACATTTTGAATATTTTTTGAACTTACCTTGATATTTCTATTTTGAATGCAACTTCATTACTTGCTACCTTGAGTGCTTCTTATTCATATTAAAACATAGTACAAAAGAGTCATAAAATATCATCTCATCTTTCTATACACATTAAAAAAATTCTTAATAAAATTTAAATTCATGAGAGGATAATGATATTCCTAATATTTTTTAAACCTATTAAAAATATATCAATTATATTCTCATTGTCTAAATTGAAATTCGGTGCATACCTGGATGACTTGGTAAAATTTTATTCATACGTGGTCACTAATTCTTTTTCTTTTTCTTCAACTCTAGGAATTTTTTTTCATTCCCCACATAATATCATTAGGAACATTTAAAGAAAAATATATTTAATGACTGCCCACTCCATGGAATAAATCTCATAATTTTCTTTAATATTCTTAATCAAAGACCACTATCGAAAAACTTCTCCTTTATAATAAAAAATAAAAAAAGTTACCTTTTGATGTTCTATACATCCCAAAACATCAAATATCTTTTACAATGCATCTATCCATCTTTCAAATTTCACTATGTTAAAGATGATCTGAATATAAGAGGTTTTTATTTCATGAAATTCTCCACTATAGATTTATTACTTTTTGAAAAAATCAGTCACTCTCTTTCTCGGGTTCCACCATTAGTAGAACAAATCAACTATGTTAGAACTAACACAAATTTATCCATTCCAACCATTCCATATTACTGATTAGGAATATTATTACACCATTTATACTTTACAACTCCAGCTATATAGTTTACTATGTAGAAAACCATTCTAAAAATACATGAATTAGGTGAAGTTATATGGAAATCCTTAAAAGAAATCTCAGAGAAATATAACTACACATTAAGATCATATAAATGTTTCTTTCAATATACCTCTAATACCTAATGTTATATAAAAATTTTATCAGATAACAAATATAAAACCAAATAAAATAATTAACTAGTAATTAAATGATTTATAACAAGGGATTCAATTTATTACATTTTCAATATATTTTTAATTTATATTTTCATATAATTAGGAAAAATATTATATAAAATTGTTTACATTTTCCACATAGTTTACTTTTTTCCAAAGATGTAGGTTCCTAAATTTAAACTCTTATTTTAATCAATACACATACTATTTTTTTAGGATGAATAACTATAGTGGGATAATTGAAATTGATATAGTTTCCACTCATCAATAGATCCTATGAAAAAATTTGAAAATTTTTTATGGGAAAAAACAAAGTTAAGTAAGATATATAAAAATAAAATATTCCCATTAGTCAATTGGAAAACATAAAAAATCATTAAAATTTATATGTTTTTCATAGAAAAAAATTGAACACATAAATAAACCATATCCATATGATAAAATAAAAACTTTCTCAAATAAAACCATTGAAAACAATTAGAAACCTTGAAAAACATGAATTAAACATGAGGAATATAATATCTTCAAAAATATTCCCTGAAAAACAAAATTTTCTTCTTTAAAAGTTTATAAAATTTTCATTCCTCATGATATCAAAATATTTCTATTAAAAATCTCAAGAAAGGATGAAATAAGTATCTTGGGGAATCATATTCTTAACTAAATTTCACTACTTTTTGACCCATTTTAAAATGGTTAATTACCAATTAACTATATAGGAATAACCTACCAGGTATTCTCTCTAAATTTTCACCTTTTAATACTATTCATTGACTAATATATTATAGAACCATGTTAGACTCACTTATTTTCCTCATAAATATTTGGCTCACAAAACATAATATATAATGATCAAGTTCAATATTAGGAGAAAAAAATTTGTAACATTTAAATTTTTAATCATAAACCCCATTAAAAACTATTTTGAACCCAAAATAAAAATAAGATTTCATTTTCTCAGAATAATGTTAAGAAAAATTGATTTCTTTTGGAAAAAAAAAATAAATAAAATATTCCCAAAAGTTCCAGAAAAGGATCTTCATAAAAAAATACAAAAACTTTAATAATATTATTTATGATGAATAATGGATATGACAATAGTAAAATGATTTCAATATGTATATATTAAAAACATTCTTTTATAATTTGATAAAAAAGTCATAATTTCCCATACGATAAATATTTTAAACTTTCCAATTTAATTTATTTAAAAAAATTCAAAGGTAGATGGAAATTAACATTAAAAATATTTATGTATAAAAAATAACATACCTAGTATATTTTAATGAACATGGATATGAGGGATAAATATTTGAAATGAATACTTTAAAACAAGGTTTTAGAGAAAAACACCATAACTAGAGTCCTTCTTAGCATTGTATGTTCTCTAACTTCGAGAATAATAAATTTATTTAATATATTTTATTAAATGAGAAAAAAAATCATGATCACTAGTTAACATGATTATTTTTATTTCATTAATTTCAATGTTTTATTTAGTTACAAAATTAGTTACCTTTACCTTGGAAGCTTTTCGTTCATTCGATTTAAAACCACAAAATAACATCATCATAATAGTTGTGGTCAAAGGTTTTAATTTTATATCATCTCTATATTATTATTATTTTTTAATTATTGTGTTTCTAAAATAAATATACATTTAAAAATATCCATTTAATGTGGTTATGAAAAATTAATTACATTATCTAATGGAGATGGTAGTCCATTAGTATAAATGAACCACATTTTCATTTTTTAATTTGGTGTAAAAAAAGTAAATTATAATATATTTTAATTCTATAGAATCTTATATATGTTATAAATTTTATATTAATTTATTATTTCCATCCTTATAACCATCCATGTGAGATGATAATGAAAAATGGGACACATCACTTCGTGGAAGTGGTAGTCCACATGTACTCATGAGAAACGTTTTTCATTTTCTAAGAGATGGAAATGTAGAAACGTATGTAATATCGTATCATTAAAGAAACATAATTATTTCATAAATATAATATACAATCATTTGATGCATCATTTTAACAAACCAAATGAATAAGTGATGAAAAAAGAAACACATCACATCTTAGACTTGATAATCTTCACATACAGTTTGGTGAAGTTTTCATTTCCCATATGATGAAAAATAATATGAAAAGTGTTATGAAATCAAAATAATATAATATTAAAATATATAAGATAATTATGATATTTTATAATCATAGATAAGTAATATTTTATGGAGTTAGAAGAAGAGATGAGCGTGAAAACACAAAGTTAAAAGTTAAACCTCTTCGTTAAGAAACCTCATTTTTCTTACACATTAATATTTATAGGATTTATACTTTGGTGAAACCATGAAATATAGGAAATGGAGAGGTATTTTAGGAAGTTAATTGAGTATGGATTTTTTGAGATAAATTTATTAAGATTTAATATCACGATATTTTAAAATGAAAGACTATGTTCGATAACGTACAAGATACGCAACACAGAATTTAAACGAACAAAAAATTATCATTTAAATGTGATTATTCTAACCTAGTTATTAAATTGGTAGGAAGGAATATTATTAACCACATTATGAAACATATAATGTTTCTAAACATTTCAATGTTATTAATTATTGTTTTTTAAATAAGAACTCGATTTATATTAATGTCATTTTTTTCTTCAAAAAATAGTTTTCATTCTTTTTATGAGTGAATATTATAATTAATTTTTGAAAATTTAATAAAATTATTATTAAAAAATGAATTACATTTTTTTATTTAGCATGTAAAAATAATCCTAGGATAATTTTTTTATAATTTTCTGAATTATTTAATTTTTTAATAAATAGTGAAAATAAATTTTGTTATTAAAAACTATATTTTTATTTTCAAGTATTTATAAAATAAATTTTTTGGAATAGTTTTAAAAATTAATTAGTTAATTTTTATTAATAATTATCATATTATTATTTTTAAATGTATTTTCCCCTTGAATTTTTTGTAAAAAAATTTATATTTTAAAATGGGTTTTTTTGGAAAAATTATTTTTCGTCACGTTTTTCCAATTTGGATTAAATTAAATTATAAAAATTTTGGGTTTTGAATTTTTAAAAAATGATTTAATATTTGGAATAATTTCTTAAAAATTTATTAAATAGATTATTTTTATTTTTGGTCATATGAATGACAACCTTAATAATTTCTCTTACCACGGTAAAGGGCAAATCGAGTAATTAAGGGTTAAAAATGATATAATAAGGACAATAAAATGACCAAAAAACTTAGATAAATTTCATTTTATGACTATAAATCATCCATAATTATCCAATGGTTGAATATATTACTCTTTTTCTATTTGGGGGTGATTATGACCTTTATAATATTTTATTTAAAGAAAATTAAAAAATACAACACTCTTGTTTTTAAAAACTATAATAATTTTAACATTAGTTAATCCAGGGGAAATACTCAATTATAAATATAATTTTAGAATATAAAAGGTTTATATCTATCTTTGTAATTTTTTTAGATTATAGAAGATAAATAATTACCTAAAATTCTTTAATAATGTTGATGTAGTAATTATTTTATTAATGAAAAATAAAATAAATGATGTTAACAGTATGAAAAGTATTATAATATGAGACAATTAATTTGTTCAAAAAAATTTCTATATAAATATTACTATTTTGAGATTTTTCTAACTTTTTTTAATTATATGAATTGTCTTGATATTATTTAATTCAATGTATTGAATGATTCAAAAAATTGGAAATATTTATAATTTATAATAAATAATATTTCATTAAATGATATAAAATTACGAAAATTATTATTTTTAGAAATGTTATTATTATATGGTTTATAATATTAACCATTATCAACTTATGGTCCATTTTCCATTTATTGTAACTGTATTGACCCTCAAAGTGTGTAAATCCTTTTTCTCATAGTAAGTGTGAAAGCGGTTAATGAGGGGTAAAAAAATACAACTGTAAAAATTTGATAATAACTTCTCTAATTTTTATTTTATGAGTTTATTTAGAACCATACTCATAATATATTTCAAATAAATTAGTTTTTAGCCATTTTTAATTAAAAATTAAATTATATTAATTTAATATTTTGATAAATTCCAATAGCTCCCCTCCCCTATCTTATAAGAGAAACCTCTTATTTCTAGTAATTCGAACTTAAAACCCCTTTGTAATGGAAAATATCTAAAAACTACCTTCCTATAATCCCTCCCATCATTCTAGAGGTCTTGTTTTGGGTAGAAAAACAACCTCAAATGGATTAAGTTGTTAATCAATGTAGACTTTCAGAAGAAGAGATGTTGTTTTTAACTGCATGTTTTAGTTTTATTACTTCTTCCACCTATATAATATCTTCCTTAAAAAGTGAATATATGACAAAAGAAGTATATTATTATATCTATGTGTTTTTATATTAATGTCACTACCTATATCAACCTCCTCTTCCATCAAATTGGAAATGAAACCATTGTTCAAGTGTATGATAGACTATCGCCTCATGAATCGATGTAATTTATCTTTCATTACCATATCTCAAGACAGGTTATAATGAATGAATTAATGTTAATATATGATTAGTGATTTGGTTATTAGTAGGATGAAAAATTTGTATATTATTAAGTATAAATAGAGAAAAAAACATGATAAGGTCAAGGAGGTTTAATGTAATGGAGACCCATGTAATCAACCTAAACAAAATCAGCACACTCAGTAGGAAAGGAACTCATAATAGAATAAATAATTAGAGGGATTATATGATTCCCCTATGTGGAAAGGCTACCAAAAACAGAATATTCTTCCCTCCATGTATGCTTCAATTTTTCATAACCAATATACTCGTTTCATCTTTGATTAATATAAATAATAGACCAGGGTGGGTCATACCTACCTTAGAGGGAGTTGCATATACTTGAAGAATCAATTTCAATATTAGTGAGGGAGATATTATTCGAAAGATAAATCTATATATCATTAATAAAAGTGTTTGTCTCTATAATAAGAGATCCATATTGTCCATAAAAACTTCTAAAATAAATAACCACTTAATAACTAGGGTCACAAATAACACCTCTACCTCTAATAATTCCATGATTACAAGAGTCATCAATATTGATCTTTAATCTATTACAAGGTGGATTCCATAAAAAACATCAAACCAATAAATACACCCTCAGAGAAGAAGGTTCATATCTCCTTTAATTCACGATGATTATCATGGACTGAGAATTTTCCTAGAATTCAGAAGAACCCACATATCAGCCACAGACACCTGGACAGAGTCTGAAACGCCAAGAAAGAGTTTGTATAACCATCCATCCATTCTTTGTTTCTTGTGTTCCTGATGGTCCAACAACCTATAAAAATCAATGTGGCCCTCACCTTCCTCTCTAAGCTATTGGATTTTAGACTGTGAAACCCGGAATGTCAAAAGACCTCACCATCGCCTTCCATAATATCAATGTCAATAAAGTTCCCAGAGCCATTCCAAATCACCCTGCCCCAATCTCCCTAAAAAAATAGGTGCTGAACTGATTCATCATTGGGGTTGTGAAACCAAAAATACTTGGACACCATACTAATAAATTTAAATTTTATAGCATCATTATTCAGAAGAGAACAATTTTAGATACACCACACAAGAAAATTGAACTCGATTGGAATTTATTTTAACCACGGGATCTTAGCAATTAATTTATTAGGAAATTATGTTTATTTTAGAAGATGTCCAATATTTTTGGAACCTTATATGATTAAGGTAAATATAACACTATGGAATTTTAATTGTATATTATATGTTACATTTAATTTTGAAAGTACAATTCATTTTATTGTGTCTTTATAGTGATTCAAGTTATTTATAGAGGTGATTATCATATTTTAAGACTATATTAATAGGTTATATAAATTTCTGGTATGAGACATTAAGAGTTTTTTAGGTTATCTTAGAAGAATATGTGATCAAATCCTCTTATCTTTGGGTTTCAATCTTAGTATGAATTATTTTTATTTATTTTAATTCCATATATTTATCAAATGATGTAATTTAATATTTTGGTGTAATTTTTGAGGCTTTGGTGATTAATATTGTATTTATTCATTTGAAGGATTATTTATTTTTAGAATTATGTTAAAATTTTATAACCATTTTGGTTTAGAATAATATATAAATAATGGGGGGATATCGTGTTAACCTATTTCGGTATTATGTGATGTATTAGAAGTTGATTCTAGTGCTTCAGATATGAAAAATTCAACTTGAATTCTCATCATTTGGAGCACGAGATGAGATTGTGGTAAAAATTTATTAAAGGATGAAACTAAAAATTTCATGTAAGTATATTTATTTATGATTTTAGATGATAAATTAATTCCTAAACACTAGGAAACTATATTTTTAATTAAAAATGTTATCTTCTTACTTTTATTACCAAGAAACCAATTGACTTTTATTCCATCCCAAATTTATAGTTTTTTGATGGTTAACATTATCATGACCATGTTCTATATCACTCTCTATCAATACTTGGGAGTTATTTTTCAATATCCATGTTCTAAATTCCCAATTATGTTCTTTTACTTTGAAAACTACTATGTGTTATTCTATATTACCTTTGTAATTCCCTTTCTCTAATTTTTAGAGGAAGTTTTATTGACCCTTTTACGATGTTGGTTTTCAAAAATGGTATTCTGAAAAGTGAAACATGTTTACCAAACCTGAGTTCATATTATGATGATACAATTTATTTAATGGATGGGGGATGTAATTTTATATCCTGATATTTTAAGAATAAAGGCTATGTTCAAAAGCATATAAGATTGACAACACTAAGCTTAAATGACCAACAAATTATTTATTAAATGTGACTATTATAATATAGATATTAAATTTTTGGAAATGAATACTATTAAGCACATTATAAAATATATAATGGTCCTAATAATCTATAATATATTAATTATTTCTTTATAAATAAGCACTCTATTTTTAGTAAGGTCATGTTATTCTTTGAAAATATGTTTTATTCAAAAAATAGGGTTCTTTTTTTCTATGAGTGAATTTTATAATTAATTTTTTGGATTTTTAGAAGATATATTTAGAAAAATTAATTTTATTTTTGAATTCATCATATCAATATTATTGTAAGATTATTATTTTTATATATTTCTGAAATGTTTGATTTTTAATGAATAATGAAAAATAATTATTTTTAATGAAAAAAATATTTTATTTTAAACTATTTATAAAATAAACTTCAAGTTATAATTAATTTTAAAATTTAATTAGTTACTTTTAATAATAATCCATGTTTTAATTTTGAAATGGATTTTATACTTGAATTTAACATAAATACTTTTTATATTTTAAAAGTGCTTTTTTATGAAAAATTATATTTCATCACGTATTTCCTATCTTATTTTACACAAATTTATACCACTTACATATTTTTAATTTTAAAAAATAGATATAATATTTTTAATCATTCGGTTCAAATTTATTAAATATTACCTTTTTTATTTGATCAATTTTAATAGTACCCTTTACTATTTTTTCCACAGTAATGGGTAAATAAGGTAATTAAAAGTTAATAATGATATGATAAGGAATATAAAATAACCCTAACACTTTTATAAATTTTCTATTATGAGTAAAAATCTTCCATAATCATTCAAATGTCAAATATATGGCCCTTTCTTGCCCATTTGAGGAGATTACGACCTTTGTGACATTTTATTTAAAAGAACATAAAAAAGTTGGTCTCTTGTTTTTAAAAACTACAATATTTTAATCATAGGTTATACCATAATATATTTTATATTATAAATATTATTTTTAAATTCAAAAGGTTTATATTAATTATGGTAATTATTTTAGTTTTTAGTAGAGAAATAAATAACTTAAATGCTTGTACAACGCTGATGTGGTAAATATTTAATTAATGGAAAATAAAATAAATGATATTAACATTATCATAAGTATTATAATTTTTAATAGTTAAATTTATCAAAAAAAATTATATATTACCATGAAATTTTGGGTATATGTTAGATTCAAAGTGTTTTCTTGATATTATTAATTTCAATGTAATGAATAGTTTTAAAAATTTACATTATTGATATTTTATAATAAATAATAATTTATTAAATGATTTAAAATTACTAAAAATATTATATTTGGATACATTATTTGGATATTATTGATAATATAAACTATGGCCCATTAATGGGTCATTTTTTCATTTATAGTAACAATATTTACTGTAAAAAAAGTAAAAATTCATGTCATCATTGTAAGTGTGAAAGAGGTTAATAAGAGGTTAAAACCAAAATATTAGGGGTAATAATGTGATAAAACTTCTAATTTTTATTGGTTGATATTATTTTTTACCCATACTCATCCTAAATTTTAATTAAATTATTTCATAACCATTTTTAATTTAATATGAATTTATATTAGTTTAATATTTTGAGAAATTCCACGAGTGCCCCTACCCTCTCTTAAAAAGGGTCACATCTTCTTCTCAATAATTTCTACTTCAAAACCATTTATAGGATATAAACTACCCAAATACCTTCCTATAATACCTCTTATTATTTAAATGTCTTTTTTAGTCAGAATTACAACCTTTGTGGGCTTAAGTTTTCAATTAAAGAAGACTTTCTAAAGAAGATATATGGTTTTTAACCGCATGATTAATTTTATTTCATCTCCCACCGTATTAAAATTTTCTTTAACTATTAATATATAATAAAACCACTATTTTATATATTCTTAGGTGTTTTTATGTTAATGGAACAAACTATATCCATCTTCTCTTCCATCAAATGGGAAATGAAACCATCATTTGTCTGTACGGTGGACTATCACCTCGTGAATAGATGTAATTCATTTTCCATAACTATATATAAGGACTGGTTATAATTATGGAATTAATGTTTTTATATTATAATTTTGAAATATTTATAATTCTTAAAAATATACTATATCATTTACCTTCTGACCTTTTCTTTCATTGAAATATGATAATGTCATTCATGCGTATGTGTTGTCTACCACCTCTATGAAGCGATGTGAATCATTTTTCTTCACCACATAACATGGATAATATATATATAATTATATTTAAATAATTAATATTATATTTATGATATTATTATCATTCTTTAAAGATAAAATAATACTTACCTTCTTTCAATAATGATGATTGAAATATGGAAATGTTACTCGTGCATATATACGACCAACCATCTCCATGATTACAACATTGTTCATGTTTCATAACCATGTTTAGTGGTTGAATTTAAAATTATAATTTTTGTGAAAAAATGATAATTATGTCACTATTATTATTCTGGATATTATAGAATCATTAATTTTTTTACCATATATGACTTACCGAATCCATTTTGGACTTATGATCCGAATATTGTCCAAATGTCTGATGTGAAATTAAATGATTAATAAATTGTATATAAATGGTAATAAATGATATAAAAGGAATAATAAACATTAAAAATGTTCTTAGTGAAGTAAATAATCAACCAATTTTTATTATTTATGAATATAAATAATGTAGGTGAAAATTCGAACTCAATGTAAGGGAAATTCTTTTAAAATTATCTTTTAAAGTTTCTCTTAACACTCTAATTTTCATCAATATCCTTATTTTAAAAAATATTTTAATGAAGGTTTTGAATATTATTATATTATTTTTTAAATTTATTTTTACCCATGTTTTAATTATTTAAAAATGGTTTGAATGGAATAATTTTTTTTCATTTTCCAAATGAGTTACTTTGTGACTTTTTCTAAGAAAAAATGGAAGGAATTTCTTTTTAACATACACAACATGAGAAGGTTTTCCCATATTCATGAATAATATTTTCCTTTAATAATACATTAAAATATTATAAGTATATTTTCAAATAAAATAATACCTTTATAATTTCATATATATTTAAATGAGTCACATCTAAATAGAAAAGTTATTTTCCTTAAGAATTGTTTTTATGATGCAATCCTTATTGTATCATCTTATGGTTATTGTAAATTATTTATGATGATGGTTGTTTTTGTTATGGGACAATGATTTGTGGTTTCATTATAAAACAAATATGTTTGGGTCTATGATATCCCTCTAATACATTGGGTATGAAATTTGAATGTATGGTTATTCCTAATATGAGATGAATTTAGCCAATTTGGTTTATTCTAAAATATAATGGTAATATACTAAGAATATTATTCCAATATTATCTATGATGGTTATTCAATGAGTGAATGTGATTTTTACTCTAATGGAATATTTAGAGGTTAACCATAAAGGTCTTACTTGAGTAGCTGTGGTGGTTAATCTAAATTTAGTCGTGGTTTTTATTCCATATGTAAGAGTAAAAAATATAAGATTATGATTTTTTCATATGATTTTCAAAGAAAAATTTATGAGTATATTTTTAATTAAATATTTATAATTATTTTTATGAAATTAATTAGATGATTAAGTTGATTTCATAGTCACAAGAAGGGTTTATTTTGATCCTAATGTTTATTTTGAAAAAGGAAATTTCTTTATAAGTGTTCATGGAGTGACAATTTCTTTATTTTTTATTATGACCTTACTCAACATTTTATGATTTTTAAAAAAAATCACAGGTTTTGAGGATTTTTAATGGAAAAGAAGAAGCCAAGTTGAAATTTAAGAAGATTTTTCATAAAAAACATGTTTTATTTTAATTGTTTTATATTTTGGAGAAAATTGATATTGAGGATAAGTGTCCACCTTAAAATTTATGGGTTTGTTATGTAATAATTATTACTTAATCATCTAAAACCCAAAACCTAAAATATATTGTGTAATGAAAGTAATTTATTCTTTTCTAAAAAAAATTGATTATGTAATTTTATAGCCAGGACTTTAAAAAAGTGCATGGATAAGTGAGGATAGGGGGTCAAATTTTAAAAGTTATGGGAGGGAAACTATTTTAATTTTTCGAAGTATTAAAATAATATAAATACATATTCATGAAAAATTGGAACTAAATCAATCCAATTTCAAAGCTTATTTTAAATAGTTCAAAATCCACTCATCTAATAATAATTATGATAGGATTTTTGGAACAAAACACTTAGTTGTTACCCAATTTAACTTGTTTTACCCTTTATCATGGAAATAAATTTTTACCATTGTAACTATTTATTATGAAAAATATTAAATTGGACATGTTACTAAATTTGACCCTCATGATTACAAATCTAGAATATATTTTTTAATTTTTAATTTCTCATCATGTAATAAATTTCCTTTAATATATGTTTATAAAATTCAATGTAAACCAATTTTTAGAAAAAAAAATAAACAAAAAATTTATTTTATACCAAAATAATGTATAATTACCATTAATATGGAATTAAATGGATTATTTTTAATCAAATTGGACTAGTATTTCTTTAAAAAATATATAATAGAATAATACTTCATAAATACTTAAAAAATAATTACAAAAAAATCACCCTAAGATAAATAACTTACCTTATGATAAATTTTATATGCTAATATGAAAAATGAATTCCATCATAAAGAATTAAATTCCAAAAAAATTGGAAATTTATCTTTAAAATAAATTTATATAAGTTAGGGAAAAATTGGGCTAGAAAATTCAATTACTTTTTCAACTGAAAAAATTCATAAATATAATATTATGGATATGAATCCATAAAATATAATTTTGTATATAACATGTAACACCCCAATATTTTTATGAAATATATTTTTGAATAATAATTTTTTTTGATATTTTTCATTTCACAGAACACCATGTTAAGAATTCTCTACACATAACACCATCTTAGCTTGAGTTATATGCTACACTAAGTTTTTATGAAACATAATTTTATTATTGTAATTATTTAAACAAGAAAATTATAACCTAACTATTAGAATGGAAGATGTGAAAAGGATTAACTGAATTTATAAAATATGGTTTATAAATGTATATATATAATTAATTATTTTTTGACCAATTAATTATAAATGAAAGTAAATCCCTTTTTAAATAAATGAAATGTTTTTTTGAAAAAACTATTTAAATTCCCATAAGTGTGTTTTATACCAATAAAATAAACAAATCACTCTTATTGGATAATATTAATGATATATATATGTATATAATATTAAATCTAATTTTTAATATTCATATTATTTTTTTCTAGACATAATATAAAAATAAATCAAATTTTATACTTAACATACTGTATTTTTTTTCTAAAAGAAGTTTTATCACAATTTAATGGAACACCTATTTTAGGATTAAACTTTCAAAAATTTATAAATTATATTTGAAAAATAAAATTCTAATTTAAAATATGATATAAAAATTTAGTTTGGTTTAATTTTTAGTATTTTTATGATAAGTTTCATGTTGTGATGAATTGTGAAAATACTGAATATTAATTCAAAATAGATTTTTCATATAAATAATTTATTGTGTTATATTATAATTTTTATTGGGTTTAAAGTATAATTATATGAATTTTATATCATTTAATAGAATTCAGGTCATTGGAATCAATTTCACATTGAATTTGTATATACAAACATTTCAATCTTTTGAACATTTTCACTTTAAAAAAAACCTTTTCTCATTTCGTCAATATGATCAATTTTAAATTAATTTTCTCCAATTATGTGATTTGAATTTTTAAAAATGGATTAATTATTCTGAATAATAAGGTTAAAATTTAGTAAATAAGACCATTTTATTTTTGGACAATATGATTAGTCACTTTAGTAATTTTTTTACAACAATTAAGGGTAAATCGAGTAACTAATGGTAAACATAATATTACGAATATAGAAAATAGCCCTAAAACATATCCAAATTATGTTGGATAAATTTTATTTTACCCTTAAATCATAAATTTATAAATTTAATTTTTTTAATTGCACTCTTTTCCAATAAATAACTTGGATATTATTAAAATCAAAGAGTGTGAAAAAATGTCACAATCTTAATTTTAATAAGTATAATATTTTAAATATGGGGTTAAGTAGAAGATATGATCGGCTATATATATTTTTATGAAATTTAAAAGTATTATATACATCATGGATTTTTATTTTTAATTTTTAGTGAGGAAATAATTATTATAAATAATTACACAATAATGATGGAACAATTATTCAATTAATGAAAAACTTAATTAAGTGATATGGAAAATATTAAAAAAGATATATTTTGAATTAATAAATGTGATACACAAATTTTATATGTGAATATGAAATATTAGGGATGTATTAAATGAATAGGTTCAAATTTATATTTTTGTATTAATTTTCTTAAAGTTACTATTATGAATAGTGTCAAAATTGACACTAATGATATTTTATGAAAATAATATTTTATTAAATTAGTTAAAAATACTAAAAATATCAAATAATGAAAAAAATAATAAATTATGGTTTAAAATATAATAAATTTACCATTTAATTTTCAATTTAAACCTTATAATTAAAAATATTTACCTTTTAATTTTGAAAATGTTGTTACCATTGTTTAAATTAAAATAGGTTAAATAGGGGTTAATCAAAATGATAAGTTTTAAAATTTCACCAAAACATTTATTAAATCTATTGGTTTAGGTTATTAAAAAATTATAAATAATTACATTTGAATACCTTTCCATTTGGATGTACTTCTATTGAGATTTAATTCATTATAAATTAATCTTTTGAGAAATTCAAAAAGTTCCCCTCGCCTTCATTATAAAAGGAAAGCTCCTCCCTCATCTCATTACACCACATCTAGTGTTATAGATCAACCAAAATATGTGGTATTCTCTTCTCCACTTACCTATCCACATTATAGAGGTTTTGGTATTCCCAAATTACCAACTCTAAAGTCCTTTAGAGGATATCTAAAGGAGTTGTTTCAAAGAAGAGGTAATCACTCTAACCGATGACTCTATTTTTATAATATTATATACCACATATAAATATATGATATATATATATCACAAAATAATAAATTCATAATCATAAATATTATGATTTATTATTATTATTTTGATTACACCATTTTACAACCCCTTTCCCATCAAACAAGAAGTGAAAGTATCGCTCGTGTGTATATATGACTTACTGTCTCCACATAGAGATACAATTCATTTTTCATAAACATATTTTATGAGCAGGAATTATGATGGTTTTAATGTTTATATATTATATTTATGACTTATATATGCTTTTGGAGTTATTATATAACACACACATTCATGCTTTCTCCATGGATATTGTATTTCATTTTATTTATACATTTTTTAGATTATTATAATTACATATATACTGAATATATATGATATTTATATCATTTTTATCATTTTTATATTATTAAATCAAGATATAATTAGGGGAAAAAATTATAACAAATCAAAACACATGCGAAAAACAAAACGATTATTACAAAAAACATAACTTTAACATGGAATTTTTAATAAATGGGCAATAGAAGACCATAAGTAAATAATATGTTGTATAATATAATTTTATATAGTTATATAATAGATATATATTAAAATTATATTTATTATATAGAAGGTTTGAACATATGCAAAGGAAGTCAAGACTTAAGGTATGATATTTTTGTATCACATTTATTTATATGGGAAACATGCCTTATACACAACTTATTTCTTCTATATGGTTTATATATAGACCATGAATTTATTTTATGAGTCATATACTGAATATAATGTTATTTTCATATCCATATGATTTTATTTCTTTCACGAGGAATACAATTCAACTGATTATAAAGTGGTAAGAGACTATTTCACAATCTCATCAATATTTGGGATTATTTCATTTTAAATCTCCATTGGAGGTATTTATCTTTTACATACATGTTTTCCAAAAATGATTGTAAAGACTTTTTTTATTTTATCATATTAATATTTAATGTTATTTTTATCTATGTTTTAATTATTTCAAAATGGTTTGAAAAGAATATTTTTTCCATTTTCTAAACAAGGCTCTATGTGACTTTACCGACAAAAATATACGGAAGGAATGCTATTTTAACTCACATAGAATGAATGGAATCTTCCCAAAACAAGATTCCTTAATTCCTTGAAGATTCCTTTAAAATATCACATATTTATTTTCAAAGAAAATTATTTCCTTTATAATTGTGAAGATATTTAAAAATAACTATTTCATAAAGGGAATGAAATTTTCCTCAAGAATTATTTCAAGTGATCTTTCAAAAATAATTTTCCATATAAGATGGAATCGTTTGATTTTACATATGATTTATTGGGGATATTACCCACGTATACAATTCTTATTATTTCACTTAATGGTTTATGTTTATGAAGGAATGATATTTATGAAACCTATTTCTTTTAAATGAGTTATGGTATGATGAAGTGTTTATGAAACTCATTTCTTTACATGGGTTTTGAGACGGTGAATGATTTATTTTATTATGGAACACATATTTATAGTTTTAATTAAGTTATTGGTGGGACCTATATATCCCTCTAATTAATTGGGTAATGAATTATATCTCATGATATAGTTAGGGAAAACTAGTCGATGTGCTTGATCTATTACGGGAAACAGGTGAAAGGCCTGATCCAAGAGTCTTGTTAGTTAAACATGACATATCAAATTGTTTTATGTACTTATTATGATTCAAAACACATTTTTGATATTAAATTATGTTTTATTATTGAGTTATGATGAAGTTTCATTCTTCTATTTCATGTCTTTTGAAATGTTAATGTTTTATATGATGACACATGTTTATGATCAATGACAGGTTGGGTGTGAACTCTTATCATGATCATGTACCCATATTTATTATATTATTCTATAATAATATAATAAATTTATATCTTAAATTTTTTACCCTTAACGAGCATCTAAGATCACACTTTACTTAGGTTTCCTTTCCATATGTTATTAAGAAAGGTTTTAAGTAGGGGTACTAAAGGGGGGAACTTTGTGGGAAACAATGAAGACTTTTAGAAGACTAGAAGTTTGTATTCCAAGTTTCCAAAGAACTAAACTATTACTATGATCTAGCATGTGTTTTTTTAATTAAATTAATATTAATCTAAAAATATATGTAATATCCATGTATGAAAATCTTATGTAGTTATAGTTAGTATCAGAGTAATGTTTTGGTCAACCTTTGGAAACTTGAATGAGAAAAAGTTAGTGATATTACTAGGGAAATATCTAAAGATATGTATAGGGGTGTATCTAAGTATAATACTAAGGTGTCATAGATTAATGGAGGAGTCATAATTTAGACATTATAAAGGTTATTTTTCATTATTATGTGGTTTTTCACTATGATAAAGATGATCATGCTATACTTTATGGTTTTAGTAAATGGAGGTAAACATATGGAACTGGGTTAACATTTAATGTGATAGAATATTTTTTTGATAATAAATAAAATTTGGATAATGACTGTACTGATGGATATTATTATTATTCCGAATAATCAATCTCATATTATGATCAACAGTCTCAACTTCGATGAGATTTCGAAAACATATAATAAGAGGAAGATGGAATTTGACGAAAGTTCATGTGGTTATGAACATAAATGAATAAAGATTCATCTTCCTACATGTCCAGATTATGGAAAAAATAACCTAGAGTAATATATCAATTTTAGGGAAAGATGTTTTCTATGTGCAATAGAAGTTCATAGAGTGAAAAACTGTTGATGAGTTCAATGTATTATGTGTGGGGAACATGGGAATTATCCAAATAAATTCACTAACCCAAGAATTAACTTCTAGAAAAAACAAGGACATATTACATACCTAAAGATGAAGTTTATGGATTAAAGTATTTATGTTTTTTGATTCAACTATAATATTATATAAATACTTTTATGGTATTATGGAATAATGAAACAACTAAGGATTGGACCACTGTAGTTTTTCTTTAAGGTTTTGAAAGCACATATTGAATGATACTAGAAACCATAGAAAGTGATTGAGGTTATAAAGTGATATTTTTTTAGAAAAAGAGATTATGTGAAATATAACCGTTAATATGTACATGATGTTGGGATAATTATGAGATAAAGAGTTTTTTTATTGTGATAAAATAAATGGGATAATATTAATGACCTTTGGATTGACAAGATAAAGATATGTTTTATGATATCAAAGATTACATTTATAGAATTTTTGGATTTATGGAATGAGGATAGAGTGAATATTTAAAATAATTCATATATTCACTAAGGTTTTATGGGAATTTAGGTTATTAACAGGTTTCAAGAGAATACGAGATAATGAACTTCACATGTTTGGGGTGTGACAATTAAGAGTTACATTAAGTTGTTTGGGGGATTAATGATAAGTTGGTTTTTTAAAATTTTGTTATATTATTTTAAAGGTTTTAGATTTTAATCTTCTAGAATGTTTATAATGGAAACCATTTATGAAATTGTTTAAATTAAAACTTGGATGAGGTTTTAGAGATTAATGTTTCATAATATGAAGATTTATGCATATTGGATAACATGTGCTTAAATTTTTTTTGTGATGATAACTAGAGGTAAAAAGAATTAATTATCATACCATTATGGATAATATTATCCAATAGTTCTTTAGGAATTATAATTTTAACTTCATTTTTTCTTGGATTAAAAGACGAGTCTTAAATTGATCCAGGCATAATCATAGAGTAAAACTATACGTATGAGATGAAATCAAGTATATATATTTTCTCAAAGTACATTTAAATAAAAGGTTATACTATTATCATTTTTTTGATGATATTAATGAACATTTATGAAACTATTTTATATTTGGTTTTGTGGTCAATAATTTTATCTTGAAAATGTTCTCTATCACTATCCATCAGAACTTGATAGTCAGTTTTCTTGTCAATGTTCATGTTTTCAATTGCCACCTATATTCTCCTATGTGGAAACCTAAATATGATTTACTTTGGGTAACCCTTTAGTTTTAAACATTCCATTTTTAAAATTAATATTTTGTTTTAATTGTTATATTGTGGGTTTCTATGAAAGTAAATTTTTGGTATTAAAACATTGATGATCCTGATGAATTTTGAGGGAAAAATTCATTTTATGGAGTGTTGAATGTAACACCTTGAGATTTTTATGAAATAAAATTTTAAAAAATATTATTTCTTTTATATATTTCATTTCATGCTACACTATGTTATGTTTTCACTACACGCAACACCGACTTAGCTTTTTTTTATACACAACACTAGGTTTCGAAGAAACATTATTTTATTATTATAATTATTTAAACAATACAATTATAACCTAGCTATTAGAATAGTAGGTATGAACAAGATTAATGGATTTTTTGAAATATAGTTTCTAAATTTATATAAAATAAATTATTTTTTGACCAATTAATTATAAATTAAAATAAAACCCTTTTCAAAATAAAATGAAATGTTTTTCTTAAAAACTATTTAAATGACAAGTGTGTTTTATACCAATAAAATAAAAAAATTACTCTTGTTGGATTATATTAATGAAATATATATATATATAATATTCAATTTAATGTTTAGTATTAAACCTATGTTTTTTATAGACATAATATAAAAAAAAATCCAATTTTATGCTTAAAAACTGTACTTGTTTTTCAATAAGCAGTTTTATCGAAATTCAATAGCGCACTTGTTTTAAGACTAAATTTTAAAACATTTATAAATTATATTTTAAAAAATAGAATTATTATTTTAAATAAGGATATATAAATTTACTTTGGTTTAATTGTTTCTATTTCAATTATATGTTTCATGTTTTGATGAATAATGAAAATTACTGAAGTTTAATTGAAAATATCTCTTTCATCTAAATAATTTATAGTGTTAGATTATATTTTCATTAGTTTTAAAGTATAATTAGATCAATTTTATATAATTTAACCCAATTTAGTTCATTGGAAAAAATTTCACATTGAATTTGGATATAAAAACATTTCAATCATTTGAATGTTTTTACTCTAAAAACATATTTTATCTTTCCATCAACAGAATTAATTTAAAATTAATTTTAGCCAATTATTTAGTTTTAATTTGAAAAAATGGACTTTATATTTATAATAATAAATTCTAAATTTAGTAAATATGTACCTTTTATTTTTTTATAATATGAATAGTAACTTTGGTAGTTTTTATTACCAAAGTTAATGGTAAATTAGGTAATTAAAGGAAATAAATAATATTATAAATTTTAGACAACGGCCCTAAAACATGTCCAAATTCTATAAGATGAATTTTATTCGACCCTTAACACCTAATTTATGAAATTTTAATTTTTTAATAGACACTTTTCCAAGAATATGGCTTGGATATTATTAAAATCAAAGAGAGAGACAAAATATCACACTCTTACTTTTAATGAGTATAACATTTCTAATATGGTGTTAAATAGAATATATAATCGAATATATAAGTTATTATGAAGTATAAAAGTATTATTTAAGTCATTTTATTTTATGTCTAAGTTTTGGTGAATAAATAATTATCATAAATAATTACAAAATCATGATGCAGTAATTATTTAATTAGTGGAAAACTCAATTAAACAATATTAAAATAATTATAATAATTATAATTTCAGTTACATAAGTTGATCCAAGAATATTATAGGTTAATATGACATATTATATGTATATCAAAGGATTTTTTTTGAATTTAGCTTTCTATATCAGTTTTTTTAAAATCAATGTCACAAATAATGTCAAAATTGACACTAATGATATTTTATGAAATTAATATTTATTAAATTATTTATAAAATAATTAAAATCTCAAATAAGGAGAAAGATGATAAATTATGGTATAAAAAATCATATATTTACCATTTATTCTTCAATATACACCTTATAATTAAAAATACTCACCTTTTAATATTGAAGACATTGTTACTATAATTAAAATTAAAATAGGTTAACTATGGGTTAATCAAAATGATAAGGTTTAAAATAAAACCAAAACATTTATAAAGTATATTGGTTTATGGTTGTAAAACAATATACCACATTATATTCTAATAAATTTTCATTTTGAGGTTTTGTTTTTAGATTTAATTTATTACAAAATAATCTTATGAGAAATTATAAAAGTGTACCTCACTTTTATTATAAATGGATACATCCCCCCTCATCTCATTACACCACTTTAAGTATTATAGGCAAAAAATTATAGAAAATTTTAGTATAAACTTCTCTATCCATTTTATAATGGTTTTTCTCTACCCAAATTACCACATCCAGAGTCCTTTAGAGGAGATCTAAAGAAGCTATTTCGAAGAAGAGATAATCACTCTAACTGATCTCTCCCTTTTTATACTCTTAAATACCTCTTATAAATATATTATATATGTTATAAAATAATAACTTAATAATTATTTATATTATGAAATTTTATTATGGTTATTATCACACCATTATACATCCCCTTTCTAATCAAACAAGAAGTGAAAGTATCGATCATGCATATATACGACTTACCATCTCCACAAAGAGATACAAATCATTTTTCAACTCCATGTTTTATGAGTAATAATTATGATGGGTATAATTTATATATATGATATTTGTGATGTTTTTTTTAATTTTCATATAACAAATTACTTTATTCTTTATATTTTATATATATATGATAACTTCATATGTGGACGTGTGGACTACTGTCTCCTCAAAGCGATGTGATTCGTTCACACTTTGCAATGAATGTATTAAGGATGGGTTTAATGAGATTATATGATATATATGAAATAATAATTATAATTGTCTGATATTATATATATATATATATATATATTTCTTTTACATTCTTTATTTCAATATGACAAGAAAATGAAAACAAAATTCTTGCGTACATACGACCTACCGTCTCCTTGAACAGCGCATTTCATTTTATTTATATATTTTATATATTATTATAAATATTTATATACTGAATACATATAATATTTATATCATTTTTATAATTATTAAAATGATTAAATCATGGTATAATTAAGAATGAAAAAAATATAACAAATCAAAACACATAGGAAAAATAATGTGATTATTACACGAAACATATCTTTAAAAAGTAATTGTTAATAAATGGGGAGTATAAAGGCATAAGTAAATAAAATCTGGTATGATATATTTTAATATGTTTATTTAATATATATATATATATATATAATAAACTTATATTTATTATTCATGATGTTTTAATGTATGAGAAGGAAGTTAAGACTTAAGGTAATTGATTTTTGTGTCACTTTTATTTCTATGGGACACATGGCTTATAAACTACTTATTTATTATGAGTGGTGTATATAATGAATATTAATGTATATTATGAGTATTATCCGGAATAATATGGTATTTTTATATCCAAAAAATTTTCATTCTTTCATGGGGAATATGATTCAACTGATTAAAAAGTGGTAAGGGATAATTTCAGAATGTCATCAATATTTGGGATTGTTTAGTTTTAAATCTCCATTGGGGAATATGTATCTTCCATGTCCAAATTTTATAAAAATGTTTTCAAAAAGGTTTTTACTATTATCATATGAATATATAAAGTTATTTTTACCCATTTTTTATTTTTTATGAAATGTTTTGAAAATAATATTATTTTCATTTTCTAAACAAGGATCTTTGTGACTTTACCAGAAAAAATATATAGATGGATTGTTTTTTGTAACATATAAGACATGAATGGAATCTTCCCACATCATTAAACCTTAATTATTTTAATCTTAATTTATAATCATAAAACTTTCTTTTCAAATAATATTTTTTCCTTTATAATTTCAGGGATCTTCAAAAATAATGAATTCATAAAGGAAATGATATTTTCCTTAAGAATTATTTCAACAGATCTTTCAAAAATAAGTTTCCATATAAGATGAAATTATATGATATTACTTAGGATTTATTAGGTATATTACCCAAATATACCATTATTATTGTTTCACTAAATAAGTTACGTTTATTATGGCTTGATATTTATGAAACCTATTTCTTTTACATAAGTTATGTTATGATGAAGTGTTTATAAAACTCATTTCTTTACTTGGGTTACCAGATGGTGAATGATTTATTGTATTTTGGGACACATATTTTATATTTTCTTAAGATATGGGTGGTACCTATAACTCCCTACAATGAATTGATTAATTAATTATATATCATGAGATAGTTGGGGGGAAAAGATGATGTGGTTGATTTGTGATGTGAAACAAATCTATATGCTTGATCCGTGATGGGAAACAATTAAATGTGCTTGATCCGTTAAGGGAAATAGGTGAAAGTAATGATATAAGAGTCTTTACAGACAACCTTGACATATGAAATTGTTCTCTATACTTATGATGATGCCATAAATATTTATTATATGATATTATTTTTCATTATTTAGTTATGATGAAATTTCATTCTTATGATTCATGTTTTTTGAAATGCTAATTTTTTATTCCATGAATCATGTTTATTATCCGTGAAAGGTTGGTAATGAAATTTCATCATGATCACATACATATATTTATTATATTACTCTTTCATAATATAATAAATTTACATCTTCTATGTTTACCTTTACTGAGAAACTTATGTTCTCTTTCCACAAGTTATGAAGAATGGTTTTAAGTAGGGGTACTAAAAGAGAATATCGTTGGGGGAAATAATGAAGATCCTTCACCAGGCTAGAATTTTGTGTTTCAAGATTCCAAATGCACTAAAATTTTATGCTCCTTGGGCATGTGTTTGTGTAATATAATGAATATTCATCTAAAAAATATGCAATATCCATGTATAAAACGATTGGGTCATTATATAACAAATATATGAAATTAATTTATTATTAACATTAACTGGTATTTTATAGGAAATTCTATGATTTGTGACTTTATCAAGGATTGTGACTCCTTAGGAACCCCTTGGTGGCCTTTGAGATGAAATATATGACTCGCTATCTAGATTGGACTTTATTGAATTTTCAAAACTCCAATCATTCATAGTTTCTTATGAGATTGTGACCCCCCCCCAAATACTAATACTGGTTTGGTAAGGAAAATCATGTAATTATATAAAACTTATAATGGTCTTGTATATATGGTTTACTCTACATCATTATATATCAAGATACTCTTTAGTACCAAGTGCTTTAAACTGGATTGGTGTTATGTTTTCCATTTTATCTTCCTCATAGTCACCTCTCGTATTAGAAGCTGAGAAGACATGTTTATTTTTTCTTTCATGATTTTTGGTAATACCACTATTTAGGCTTATACTCATCCCTACATGTAGATTTTTCTCATGAATGTTTTGTCTTTCCAGGTGACACATGAATTTGGAGGTGGTCCGAGTGGTTTCAGAGATAGTGCGGATTTTTCAAAGTGAATTCTTAATGATGATTGGAGATGCATTATGAAGTGTGGTGATTCATTATAGTTATAGTTTAAAGTACATCAATATTCTAATCTAAGTGTTCATTTTATGTAGGGGAGCTTCTGAGTGTGTTGTGGTATCAATACTTATTAGATACATTACTTCCCTTTTTCTTACCTTATGGTTTGCATTTATATTCATTATCTTATATATTAATTATATATAATTCAATTGAATTTATATATCATGTCATAATTTTTATTTATTTTTTATAGGAGTGTGTTTTTATAGGCTTATATCATCTAATACCTTATATATTATGTGATATTCCTACTTGGAACTAGTCACCAGACCTTAGCCTAGTAGAGGCAAGATTGGGGTGGGGGTCTTGACCAGTTGATTTCCCAAATGGGGCCCCAATGGTTAGGTCATTACATTTTTCAAAAATTTATTTTGGATAATGAAAATTTTATCTTGCATCACTATGTAGATATAGGCATTTCAATATGATAATAAGTTTAATTAAACATTCTTATAAATTATGAGAAAACATAATATATCATTTATTCTGATCTTACAAAATATGGGAAAACCATATGAAGTATATTCTAATTACATAGTCATAGTCTTAAATTGTGTTTTAATATAGAGATACATGAAATTAACTTATCAGAATTGGTAGGTGTGTAAAATTTAGAAAAATTACTCAACATATGATCTTTCACTATCAAAGGTTTTACATAATATGATGTGTTCAGAACAATATCTCTTTTAAAAAAATAGTGGTTAATAAGGGATATATGTTATTGAGGTGTATCTCTTTACATAAATGTATAGATATTTGATGTTTTATTGGGTATAGTATAATTAATTATTCAATTTAATGATATATATATATTTATATATTTATATATATATATATAGTAAAGTTAACACTATAGTGGATGTTCTAAGAAATATTTATTTGATACAAGTGGTGAAAAAATTGATAGAAGTGGTGATGTTAATTTGTATCTTATCTAAAAATCAAGGTGATATAGTTTTGACATAACTTATTATTACTTCAACATTGATAGAAAATATTAAATAAGCATAGGTAGGTGAAAATTATTGTATCATAGTTCATGAGATATTTGATCATGGGATGCGATGTCTTAATTGGACTTTAGATAGTTATTCATTCTTATATGTGTAAAAAATATTGGTTATAAATTCACTCTTAAGGAAGGAAGTGGTGTGAGAGTTTCAAATTTATTAATGGTTTTATGATCATATCTTAGCCAAGATATACTATGGTTTTTGAAGAAAGCACTAATGGTTGGATTTGAAGGGGTATATAGTTATATATATGTTTCATGGTGCCTTAATTTTCGGTAAGTAAACATTAAGCATCAAATGATTTTTGCTACATTAATAAAATTACCCATCTATGTATTGAAGTAAGTTTATGTCGTGATATAATTTTTAATGTGATCACTAAACTATTCTGGGTAAAAAAGTTACATTTTGTATTATCACTGATTAATTGATAATGGTAGCTTATTTTTTCCATTTAAGTGATGTAGTTAGTTAATTATCATAAAAGTAAATGTAATTATTTTATTAGGTGACAAAAATTATCATATAAAATTAATATTTGATATTTAATAATAATTTTCGGTATGGACTGTAGACTTATGGTAATCTGAGTACAACCTATCACACATTTATTGGTAGATTGTTTGAGCATACTATATATATTTTAAAAGACATGTTATACATGGGAATATTTTATTTCAGTAGGACATGGTGGGAATCATTTATACATAGTAGATTTTTCTATACAATTAAAGATATCAAGAATTGATTAAATTTTTTTCATTCAAACTCTTCTGTAGTAAACATTGTGGATGAAATCATTGTTGTATGTAGGTTCATGTATTATCATTTATTGGGATTTTTAATATACCAAAGACTACTAATTATATGAAATTTTTTAAGAAATTACTAAATACAGACCATAGTATAAAGATATCATCTGGAGATTAGAGACGTTGATAATTAGATGTTAGTGAGGGTAGATATATATTTATTCAAGTGTCACTATTATTTTTTATTAATGATTGAGGAGACATTGGAATTATGATCCTTGATTTAAAGTTCCATAAAAAATATGTAACATATTTTAGGGTTTATATATCAATTTGATATTATTTTACTATATAGGTCAACATGTGATGTATTTTATGTAACTCGAAAAAGGAATTACATACCAGAACCTTCAGGTAACACCCCATGATTTTAGTATGTGTGGCCCTTTTAATAAATAATATGTTTTGATATATTCTGATACATACAACACTGATCTAAAATGAAAAATTAATTATTTTATTATGGTAAAATATTATAGTACATAATTAAATACATTAAAGGATGCCTAGATGATTTATAATATTTTATATTACTAAAGGAGTGAAACCATATAAAAATAAAAAACTATAATGTTGAAATTCTCATCATCATGGTATGAAATGAATTTGATATAGGAGATGATAACTGTATAAAAAATAAAAAAAACATTATAAATATAATAATAATATTGATAGTGAAATTAGTGAATTGGATGAATGATTCTATAGGAGTATGTATGACTATATATAAGATTTTAATATAATCGTTATATATTTGGTCATTGGTTATATAGTCGTTAGATATATGGTAATCAGATTTATGGTAATTATATATAATTGTATCCAAAATGTACATTTAATTAATTTAATTTTCATATATATTAATAAATTAAAAATTATATAATTCATATATAATAAATAAATCTAGAATGAAATAAACAGATAATAGATAATCAGAATATTTTTTTTACAAAAATATGTATTTTTATCCATTAAAATTTATTATTTATTTATTATTATTATCATAAAATATTTATTTTATGTGTTTATTAAATTAAAATATATATTATAATACATGTGGATTGATAAAATTTAATTGTTAGTAAGTAGAAAATTAGTTTTAATGGTATGTGATTAAAATAATTTATTCATAAAAACCAATATTTTTGAAAGAATTTCTTATCTAACTATTATGTCAATTTACAATAATAAATTAAATTGGGTTATTTTAAAGGATTAATATATTAAATTTTCATGTTTATATTCATGAAAAAAATATTAACATCTATTTATGTAGTATTTAATAATAAGTATGATTAAGAACACTTAATGTTTAATAGGTTAGTTTTCTTTTAAAATAATTGTATATATATTTATATATTTTAATTTAAAATGTAAAATTATTATATATATAAGATTAATTATATTTAATGGATTATATAATTTGAAACATGACATAAAATTTAGGTTATAAGGGTCATCTTATATTTCAACTAAAAAATAATTATCATAGTAAATAATTAAATAAGGTAATGAGAGGTAAATTATCATAAGTTAGATTTTTCACAATTAACTTAATATTTTATTATTTTTAGATATAATTGTTAATTTTTGGAGTTAGAAACACATTTATAACCATTATTTACATACCTAACTCAAATATCTCACATGTGATTCCATCTTTAACCTTCAACTGTCCCAAGTTTCCAAATAAATTTACCTCATTTTTACAAATAAGTGGAGCTCTCCACCACCCCTTCAAAACCAGTAATATCCTTAAGTTAAATATATAATAAATTCCAATTTTTAATCACATAAATTATTTTCAGAAATTTATTATCTTCTAGTCTCATGAAATAATCCTAAATCTTTAATTTCAAAGGAAACAGTTTTGAAAAGTGGTTATTCAAACAAAATATCTTGTTCTTCACCATCTTTTCCATTTACCTACTCATCTCCAATACATATAAATTGAATTTAAAACTAGAAATATGTTCTATTAAAATCATTATAATCTTTTAATAATGATATTGTAATAATAATAAACTATATTCATTCCCATTTGATAGTATTGTAACACCCAAATATGTAAGTGTATGCGTTCTTTTTATTAAATACAAAGTCGAATATCTTACTCTAAATGGAAAAAATATACGAAATGAGTAGTTTCATTTTATACTAAATATTAATGAATATAATTATAGTATAAAATTATGATACTTAATTTTTTTATTCTATTTTAACTAATGAAATTTTATGATTATAAAATAAATAATTAGTTTGATATGATAAAAATGATCAATGTTTAAAAGGGGAATTTATTAAAGAATTATTTATCAAATGTAGTCAATTTTAATAAATATACAACATTTAAAAGTCTTCAAACTATGAAATAATAAATTAACACTCAATTAATTACAAATTGATATGATATAATTTTAATAACACATCATGTTCAAAAAGGTAATTTTTCTATAAAACTATATTTTCATTAAATTTAAAATATTCATTTAAAAGATAATTTTATAAATAATTAAAATTTAATATAAATATAAGAAATTAATTTTTAAATTTATCATGTAAAAATTATCTTAGGGTGAATAATAGTAATTTTTATTAAATAGTTCAGTTTTGGGTGAATAGTAAAAAATATCACTTTCAAAAATACTGTCATTTTATGTCATTATCATGATATATGAATAAAATAAAATATTATTTAAAAAAATTATCGACAAAATATAAATTTAATAAGTAATATATATCACTTAAAACTATAATATAAAACTTATAAATCTATGTTTTTTTTGAAAACATAAGTAATTTTTTATTCAAATAGAAACTATTTTTGTTTCTTCACTTTTAATAAAGTATTAAAACTAATGCACTAAGTTATTATTTCATTTTAATTTAAATTATGTCTCCATATATTAATGATAATACAAATAATTTTATTAGAATCAACATTATATTTTATTGCGGTGTAAAATCATTTTTATACTAAATAAATAGTTTTTTCTAAAAATGTTTTTTCTTAATCATTTGTGAAGTTATTTTGAAAGTAATTGTTACAAATTCTATATATTTAATCATTTAAAATATATTTTTTATTTTTTATAATGATATTTATATTTTTTAATTGGTTCCACTTAATTTCGTTTCTCATGATGAATAATTACCATTGAAAAATTCTTATTACCAATTTAAGGGATAAAAGAGTTAACATGAGGTTTTACAAGGACATAATGATTAATATATTAGTAAAAATATCTAAATTTGATTATATTTGTTTATTTAAACCATAATGTATCTTATATTCTAAATTGATCTAAATTGTAGAAACTTTACCTGAGAAATAAATTTATTATATTTAAAAGTTTTTAATATTTAAGAGAGTGTCACTCCCATCAATTTTAAATGGGATCCTCCCATACTTACTTATCCATATGACATGTACAACCATCTAACTAAAGATCCCAAATCTGGTGCTAAAAAATAACTTATAACGAAGTCTTTGATACAAATCCATGATTATAATATTGTTCTTATATTTATAATCCAAGGACCTTTATGCATAGAGTTTTATAGAGATGGGAAAAATCATAAACTATTAAATGTCAAGTTTTCTAAAAAATGGGAACTTTTTTCCACTATATATAAAATAAATAAATCTATAAAGGTTCTTCAATGACACCCAAAAATTATCAACACAATTTACTCTTCTAGACAAAGCATACCCAATACATTCTTTAATAACCGAGGGAAAGGGAAACATGAGAAGGGGTGACTTCAAATTCTCAATTAGGGTAAATATGATAATAATGCAGAAAAAATAGATGTGAGGCATAACATAATATAATAATGAGAATTATCATAAGCTTTAGAGAAAGGAATGAATATATGATATCATAAACACATGGATTAAACAATGATCAAAACATAAGAGTGTGAAATCATAGGAATGCAAAAGGACATAAATATGATATCATAATAATATTTTAAGTATTAATACCTTGAGAATCCTAATAATATTCCATGGATTACTCCCTATTCCATTATAATATTCCTATAATCACTCCAAACGCTATAAAAAAGATTTGTTTTACACCCTAATCACATATATAACTTCTCATGAGACATTAACATTACCAAAATAATTGGAGAGCTACCCATGTGCACCCATCATAATGAAAAATCATATATATGTGTCCCATAATATTTCAATCAATATATCATAAAAAACAAAGTAATTTTTTTATATCATCTTCATTTGTTTCCCCGATGAATTATTCATGATTTCATCAATATACATGATATGATAAACACATGGAAAATAAATTGACATCCAATGACTTTAAGCACAATTCAAGGATAAAAAAATTAAAAAAATATGATCATGAATATGCTATTTAAACTATATATGAATTTTATATCTATATCAAACAATAATTTCCACCATGAATTGATATATTGGGAATCAAGTTAAACTTTATTCAATTATGTAGTTGAATATAGGGAATTTAGTGAGGAAAAACATTGGTAGAAAATCATTCATACAAAAGTGAATCATTAAGAAATAAAAAAGTAGTGATGGATCAAACAATAAATGTGAAATAGAATTTCATAACCCATCTATAAAAATAAGTTGGATGGAATCATTTGAATAATACCCTTGATCAATTATATGATAAAGATATAGAACACACTTAGAAGAATTGGTAATATTTATTTGAAAATATTAATTTCCCAATTCCTTTGAAAATATTTTAAAAGAAGATTTTTATTAAACCATGAAAATAAAAATTTCCTTTTTGAAATCATTAAATCATAGAGATGAAATATCTTATAAAATTAAAAAGGTAGTGTAAGGGTAAATATAAATGAAAATGTGTAAAATAGATACCATTAATTGAAAATAACCCAAGAGGAAAATGATAACAAGAGTTTCCATTAAAAAAATTTACTTGAAGTAAATATAGTTATATATATATCTTTAAATTAATTTTTATAGAATAATTTTTTAAAAAAATATTTTTTTAAATAAAATAAAAAACGTTTTTGAAAACGATCCATACAAAAAATGTCAAAAAACATTAAAACCATTTTATGAAACTCACATTTGAAAAAGGATAAAAAACTTCCATTTAAAAAAGGTGAATATAAACTTTAAAATAAATAAATTTTAAAAATATTTGGGTTGTATATTGAATGTGAGATAGTAAAATATGACCATGGGATAAAAATAACCCTTAGAAAGTATAAGATTTATTATTATCAGCATAATGCTTATATTTAAGTAATAATTTCATCAAAGGAGAGGATATTAATGAAAGTAAGAAATATTATCATTTAAAAATGAAATATACCATTTTAAAGGATAATGGTAGAAAATAGAGACTTGTAGGATCAAACTCAATAATATATTTCATAGCTCTTGGGAAAAACTGAGTTGAGAAAACAATTACAACTTGAGTAACATTTTAATGAAATCCATTAAAGGATAAAGGGGTTGAAAAGGAATATCAAATACCATGAATAAAATATATTTATTAATAATATATAAATTGGTTGTAATATAGACTATTTAAAATTAAATTGGTGAATAAATTAAAATGTGTGTCAATAAAGGGAGTTTGAGATAAAAATCCCTTACTACCAAAGAACATTCTAACAAAAACCCATTGGAAGAAGAAAATTTTAATTAGGAATTCTGAATAAAATAAAAATGGATAATAAATTATATTAAATATCAAATTGGTTGTATAGGCACCATTTAAAATAAATTAAGTGCATAAAAGAACATGTTTCACAGAGATGGAAGTTTTGAAATGAAACCCTTACATTATTACCCTACTTTGTCAGATTCAATAAATGATCATGTCTGAAAAAAATAATTATCATATGAATAATTTAAGAACTATATTAATACCTAAAACTATTTATAATTTCCATTTAACATAATTATCTACATGTAAATTAGTTATTTTTTTCTAATTTTTTTGACATCAAGTGTATATAATTTAGATCATTCATAGTAGTTTTATAACAGTGATGCTGGTATTAATTCATATTCAAAAGTTCATTAGTATAATTTAATTAGTATTATTTTATTGGATTAATTATAATTATTTATTCATTTTTAATTAACATCCAAATGTACTTTAATATTTATCCTAAAAGATGAATTTGACAACCAACATTTTTCAGCGATTTTCAACCTATGAAAGGTTTAATCTTAATTAATGAGATGAATATTATTTTATAAAATTTATAACTAATAATAAATAAATATTTACATATTTATATCTTATTATATATGTAATTATGTTTTCATAATCATCCATGACATAATTTCTTATCATTGTTGAAGTAGGTGGTCAAACCAACCCAAACTTGAATATGCTTTAACTAGATTGGTGAGTAGGGTTACTGATGTGTTTATTTGGATATAATATCATTATAATATTAGAATAATGAAATTATTTTTTTTATTTTTTGTCGGTTGAAAATATTTTATTAAATATTAATAAATAATTAAAGACTAAAATGAAGAAGAAAAATGATTCTTCATTGAGGTGGTAGTCCGCACAACACATGATTAGCATTTTTGTTACTCAAAAAATGAGAAGGGAGAAGGTGGATAATAAGTGATAATTTATAATAATAAATAAAATATGTGAATAAATGTTTTTCATTAATACCATAATTAATAATAGAAATTTGGTGAGTTGAAGAAAAACTAAAAGCGTTGCTACATGGAGGTGGTAATCCCCATACTCTCTCAAATGATAATTCTTATTTTCCTTAGTAAATGGAAAAACTAATTAGTGATTTTTCCATTATTAAAAAAATATTTCATAAAACTAATTTAATTATTTTATAATTATACTACTATTATGGTAGGATTATAATGTAATTAATAAAAATGGAATGTTATGAAAGAAGAAATACCTATGTTGAGACCTTGAACATCCTCATGATAAAGGCATGAGATTTAAGGTAATTGAGCTAATTTGTTGTGATCAAGGAAATTATGTCACATAAATGACATAAATGATAAGAAATGTGGGTAGTTATTCATGGAAATTTTGAAATATTACTTAAGTATTTAATGGGTTGGATTGAACCCCCCTATAAGTGAGGAAGACAGACTTTTCCTTGGAATAAAATGATAAGGGGTATTAATGGAAAGGAATTAATGTTTAGTGGGTTAGGTGAGGGATTTTTTTAATAAATTTAGGTAATACAATAAAAAAACAAATTTTATCTCGATGGTCTAAGGGTTATGTTAATTTTTCAAAAATCAAGCCATTATAGATTAGTTATTTAAACACTTATTACTCTCAATAAATTATTAATAATGTGAATTATTTTATTACAAATAATATAATTAGAACCATATTACCAAATCCATGCATGATGATAATGAATTTGGTCTTCATTAAACCTAATTCATTTAAAAAATATGATAAAATGTTATTTTAAATTACACAGACATAATAAATAAAAAATTAATATAAATGAGTGTTTTTAAATATTAAACTTATATATAAGATAAATTTTTTATGGATACTAATTTTCATGATATTTATTTATTTATTATAAAAAAATGATTTTATGTGAAATTAAAATTAAGGAATTGTGAAATTTTATCAACATATTAATTAATTAAAAAAAATATATAAAAATTTCTCTTTTATAGTAACCATTTAATTTTGATTTAAAAATGTTGGGAATGGGTTTTCTAAGAAACAATAATATTTTAAAATTTATAATATTATTTATTATTTATATATTTTATTGCATTAAGGGTTTTATTAAATCCTTATTTATGATTATATATTGATAAATTCTTGAAAATTATAATATTATTATTAAATCCTGATTTTTAACTAAAAATTCAATATTATCAAAAAATGTTCAGATATTTATGATAAATAATTTTTGATATCATAAAAAATAAAGATAATATAATATAATTATTTTAATGAAATTATTTATTTAACAATTTTTTATAAAAAACCAAATATATAGATTTTCTATTTTTATTTAAAGATGACCTTTTTAAACATTAATTGTTAACTATATAGTTTCATGCTAATTTTATAATTTAAATAATTTTAATATTTTATTTTATATATAGATATCATATATGTTATCATAATTATCATTTTAATTTGATTAATTTAATTTAATAATGTATTATGGTTATCATTTCATTGTGTGTGAAGAAATATATCAAACAAAGATTTATTTTAAGGAAAATATATATAAAAAAATGAGGATGTTACATTATCTCCACCTTAGATAAATTGTGTCCTTGAAATTTTTACACAACGAGATTAATTTAGGATGTTAAAAAAATATATACAAGACATTAGATAAAATTTCCAATGAAAATTTCATTGTATTATCTTATGTAAAAATATTAGACAAATCTTCTTCCACTATCAATTTAACTGAATGCCTCATTTTCATTCAATAGTTGAAATGATTTTGGTCTTACTTTTTCCTCACACAAAACATTTTCTAGTATTTTAATACAATCTCTAGTGTGTTTCTTCCAACATTTTTACCATGAAAGAAATTTAATATTTCCTTTTTTATCTCTATCACTCAAATTTTAACTAGAATCCATCATTTTCTTCTTTGGTGTTATATGGAATTCAACTATTTTTATTTTTAATTATAATTCATTATATTAGATTTGGAATAATAACAAGATTTCTAATCATAATTATTATCTCAAGAAATTATTGGTTTGGAGAATCACCGCATTGATTATAACATTCAGTGTTTTCTAGGTTCCTCTTTAATCTATCCATTTCATTAAAATAATGTTTAGAGATTAGAATAATTAAACTATTATATATAAAAATTAATAACTATGAGTTTTTAAGATATAATTAATAAGTAATGTGAAAATCCTAACTTATGAGTTTTTATCTTCAATCTAGGTTATCAATGAATATTTTACTATTAGGTTCTCCTATCTAGTTAAAATTCATAAAATTATTAGTTCTAATCCTTTATAATGGCTTGTATATATATCGTGAATTAACCCATGTATATCCCCCAGGAGTGTCTTTATAGGTGCATAGTCAGGGCACATTCCCCAAGAACCAGAATAATATATGGGATATACCTAACAGTTTTTGGGGTTCTTTCCCTGAGTTTCATTTGTTCCAAATATTTTTCTAGTTACCTTTATCTAGATTAGTATTTTATTGTTATAAAAAACATAAAATCTAAACATTACCAAAATTCCATGAGGGTTTCTTATACTTATACTTATACATGGGGATTATAATAATGTCATCTTATTTTAATCCCCCCAAAACATAAAAATATTAAAAAACATAAACTTAATGTTTTATTTATATTTTTTAAATATATATCATCCTTAACATATCAAATATTTATGTCATATCTAGATCTTAAATTATCCTCAACTGATAACATCCTAACCTATAATATTATATAAAAACTCCTTTAATACCAAATATAGCACCCAAATCCTATGATCCCAAAGCAGGATCTAAAAAATATAACATAAAACACTGGCTTTGATACACATCCACAATTACAATATATTTCTCATATTTATAATCTATGAACCTTTAAGTTTATAGATTTAGAGGGTTAGGACAAATAATAACCTACTAAATCTAATGTATTCTCTACAAATGAAAACATTTTCTACTTTATAAGAGTGTAGTAAATCCATAATGGGTATTCAACATTGTAAGAAAATTCTACACAAAATATACTCATCTAGGATTATCATACCTAATAATTTTTTACATAACCTTGGGAAAGGGAAACATTAGAAGGGGATAAAAAATGATCAGTAAGGGTAAACATGATTATAAATTATAAAATGAGAGGTGTATTGTATAAAATGATATCATAATTTGAATTATCATAACCTTGAGGGAATTTAATAATGATATGATATCATATTAAAATGGATTAATAAATGGTCAAAACATAAGAGAATGCCATTATATGAATGTGGAAAAAATATAAACATGATACCATAAGCATGATACAAGGATTAAACCTAAGGAAATAATCATAATATACCAAGGATTAATCATTAGTCCATTAATATATGCCAATGATTACTCCCTAGGCTATCAAAAAGGATTTGGTTTACCCCCTAATCCAATTCATAGCTTCTCATGAGACATTAACATTACCCAATGCATTGGTGTGTGATTTGGGTGAATCCATCATAACGAAATAACATACATATGTGTGAAACATTAATTAAATCAATATATTATAAAATACTAAGGATATATAATGGATTTTATATGATTTTCATGTGTTTCACTAAGTAAGTATTCATGATTTCATCAATAAACATGATATAATAAACCCATGGAAAATGAATTGGTATCCAATGTCTTTTAAAATCATTATAGGTAAATACCACCCAACAAATATGATTATGAATATGTTATTTTTACCATATAGAAAAAAAATATAGTATTTTGATAATTATTTCCCCAATAAATCAATGTATTCAGAATATAGGTGAAGAACCTTCAATCATGTGGGGGAATATAGGGAGTTCACGGAATAAAATAATAGGATGTAAATCATGCCTATACAAGTGGATTATTAGGTAACACAAAATCAGTAATGGATCATATCATATGTATAAAATATAATTTCATAATACATCTAGATAAATAAGGTGGATTGTATCATTTTAAGAATACCCGTAATAAAGATAATTATATAGATGAGGAATGATCATTTAAGAATAATGAAATTATTTTGAAAATAATAAATTCCCTTTTACTTTGAAAAAAAATTAAAAAATAAGATTTTATTAAACCATTAGAATAATAATTTAATTTTTTAAAACTTTAATGTATAGAGAGGAAGTCTCTTAGAAAATAAAAAAGGAAGTGGAAAGATAATTTCACACTGAATCATGTAAAAGAGATTCCTTCTCTTCAAAATGAACCTTGTGGAAAATGATACAAATAATTTCATTTAAAAAAGTTCATAGAAATTAAATGTAGTTGAAAATAACTTGAAGAAAATTTTTATGGAATAATGTTTAAACTATTTATAACATTACATTAAAGAATACACCTTTTTGAAAACTATCAATGTGGAAGATGTTAAAAATACTTATAAACCTTTTATGAAACCCAGATCATGTAAAGTATAATAAAACACTTATTTTAATAGAGTTAAATGGAGACTTTAGAGTCACTTGGGATGAAACATATCTAAGTTATATATTACACTTTTGATAGGTAAAATATGGACATGGATGGAAAATACCAATTGGAAAGTATATATGTTATTATTACCGACATAATGACTTTATTTAAGGAATAATTTAATCACGGGGGAGGATATTAATGAATAGAAGTAATATCATTATATAAAAATGAAATATAAAATTTTAAAAGATAATGGTAGGAATCAGGGACTTGGAAGATCAAAATCAAGAAAATATTTCATGACTCACAGGGAAAAGATCACCAATCGATAAAACAATTACAAAATTTATAATACTTTAATCAAAATAATTTATAGATAAAGGTATTAAAATGATCCTAAAATACATTTAATACAATATTTTTCATGAAAAGATATCAATTGGGTAGAATATGCACCATATAAAATAAAATTTGTGCATAAATTTAAATGTGCCTCTATAAAGGGAGTTAGAGACAAAAATATCATACAACTTAAGAACATTCAAATAAAAACACCTTGAAAGAATAATATAATGAATTTTAAGTTAAAATACCATTAATAAAGATAATAAATGATATTAAATATCCAATAGGTAGTAAATTAACCATTTAAAATAAATCAGGTTCAAAAGAGAACATGTTACATAAAGAATGATGTTTTGATATGAAACCCTTACCTTATTTCCCAACTTAGTTGAATTAAAACTATGATACTTTTCAAAAAAACATAAATACCATAATGAATAATTTCACAAACATATTAATACTTGAACCCATTTTTATTTCAATTTATATTCATTATCTACATGTATATGTTGGGAAAAAATCCCTCAAGGTAACATCAAAGTATTTTTGGGTTGATTGTGTTTGTTGACAAAGAAGGTTTCCATGGAGAATTGTTGAGTTCCTGAGAATTTGTTGACAATCCTTGTTGACAACGAACGATGACAAAGGAAAGGACGATCTGGAGGCGGTATAAAAGAGCAGTACAAGGTGGTGTCGTTTCCCAGTGTTTGCCAAATTTTTGGGGTCCAAAAATTTGGATTTTGGTGAGTATCGCGAAAATAGGATTTCCATGAAGATCATAATTTAATATGGCAAAGGCATGAATTTCACGAAGATAGGATGCATGGTTTGGAAATCGCGAAGACCAGAAGAATGAAGGCGGTGAGTCTTCGCGATTACGACAAGCTTCGCGAACGGTAGAGCCTGAAGCGCATCGCGGTGGTGAAGGGATTTGCGAGGGAGCTTTGTGGCGAAGGCGTGAAGGAATGTTGACAGTGATGCTCTGTGATTACGACGAGCTCCACGAATGGAAAATTGTCGTGGTGCTTCGCGATTTGGACAGAATTCTGGCGGAAACTTCGGAGCTTCGTGATTTGAGATGACGTGGCGTTGACTTCGAGTGGAAAGTTAGAGGGTCAGTGGAATCGCCTATAAATAGAGGCCAACCCCCTCTAGATAAGTAGAGAGAATTTTTCAGAAAAGATCATTTGCTCTCCTTTTGCGAAGGTGGTTCGCGAAGCCAGTGTGCTTCACGAAAGAGGAGCTTCGCGGCGGCTATTGTAGCTCTACGAAACCTGCGAGCTCCACATTGGCTTAGTAAGATTCGTGAGGGACGTTGCTTTGCGACGGCTTGAGCTTCATGAAAGTGCTTCGTGAAAAGGCAGGAGCTTCGTGAAGGCTTGTTTGAGCTTTGCGAAATTGGGAGCTTCGCAAAGTAGGGTGCTTTGCAAAGGTGTTTCCAAAAGGAATTGCCCAGTGTTCAGAGTCAAAGAGGTATTCATCAGTGGATGAAAGTTGGACTTCAATAGGGCATCTATCAATAGTTGAAGATGCATTATTTCATGCAAATAAATAGACCTACAGGTCTATAAACTGTGAATGAATCCCTTCACAGAGCAGTGAGCTTAGGAAGAGGAAGAAGGTGATCCTCTCCACCGGTAGTGAGCCAGAGAGAGAGAAACAGGGAGTGACCCTTGGGAAAGTAGTGAGCTGACCCTAAACTTTGTAAAGGCAATGAGCCTGGGCATAGAAGTGATGTAGCCCGAACCTTGTGAACATTATTGTAAGTGAGCCTTAGTGGATTTGGTACAACGGAACATCGTTGTTGTATGCTCCTTGGATGTAGCCCATTGCGGGTGAACCAAGTAAAAATCTCTATGTCTGCCTAGTCGCTTTCCTGCATTGCATTCAAAGAACCATCATCAGACAAACCAGAAAATAACTGATCATAATAATCACACAAGAGAAAACAAAGTGACCATTGTAATAAATTGGTCAAGATCCAGTGGGGCAGGAAGAACTTTGAAAAGAATATCCATACCCTGATTCACCCCCCCCCCCCCTCAGGGTATATAAGCCCCTATTGGCCCTAACAATTGGTATCAGAGGGAAGGTTGCTGTTATCAGATTTGCTTGCTCCGACTTGGTATAGTCGATCTGTGTGGTTAAATAATTAGTCTGCTATTATCTAGGTGTGCCATGGAAAAGGGAAAACATCAAAGAAGAAGCAGAAGTCAGGTGGTATTTCTCAGTGTGGAAGTATTTTTGGAAAAAGTGTGATTCAACTAAAAGAATCAATCGGCTTACTGAAAGAAGGTCTGGATGAATCTGATAGGGAAAAGATTGATTCACTCAATCATGATGTTGGAATGAGTGAAGTACATGAGCATTAGAGTGATACTGAAACAGAAGAAGAAATTGAAGGAAGAATAGATATGCGAGCTGAGTTAGAGGCTTCTCTTGAGGAGATAGATGTTTGGAGAGCTAAAACAAAGAAATCTAACAAAGTTGTTCATGATGCCAAACTCTATATACAGTAGAAGGAAGAAGAGAAGTCTGAGTTGATGGAAGAAATTGAGAAACTCAGGTTATCAACACGAGAGAACTCAGAATCAGTTAGTGACTATAAGATTAAGATTGAAGAACAGAAAAGGGAGATCGATGGCTTGAATAGAAAAGTGAAAGATCAAGTCAAGTGTATCAATGAATCTAATATTTCAAGTGACGTTAGAAACACTGATGAAATTAAATCTAAAGATATTCAGATCCAAGTACTAGAATCTGAGATCAACAAGCTAAGAAGTTTGAATCAAAGGCTTATTGACGTAGCTACTGATCTGAGGGAGAAAAATGATTCTCTAGATGAAGAATTGCAAAAAGAATCTGTAAAGGTAGAAAAATCAATAACTGAGGTCAAGGGGAAGAATCTAAACATAGACAAGATTCAAAACATGAAATCTAAAAATTATGATCTTGTGACATAGCTTTCTAAACTAGTTAAGAAGAATAAAAGGCTACAACAAGAGAATGCATGTTTCTCAGATTCAATTGCTCAAGAAAAAATGAAGGTAAAGGAGAAAAGTGAAGTGGTGGAAAAGCTTACACGATAATTGGACGTTGAAATGAGTGAAGGAAAGTATCTCAAGAGAGAACTTGATGCTCAACTTGAATCAGGTGAATTAAAGATTCAGAAGTTAAAAGAAGATCTAGAATCAGTGAAGAAGGAAATAGAGAAATCCAATGCTATAGGAAAGCCTAACATGAAGGATGTCTTGAACTTACTATTTGATTATCCTTTGGAAAGTGATGATGAAATGAAAAGGAAATTTTCTATTTCTGAAAAGAGGCAAGAACAAATTCTCTCGGCTCAAAGACCCTATAGCTTGGGAAAATCTGGTATTGGATTTGATGAATCACCTCCCATGCATGATAATAAGAGAGCCTTGAACATGTCCATGAGTGGAGAAAAACCTGTAGGTGTTGGAGATAGGCCTAAGAGGTCAGTTACAAAAAAGAAGTGATGACATGTGCTATTTCTGCGGGATTCATGGTCACACTTCAAGATTCTGTTTAGAGGCTCTGGAATACATTTCAAGCTGTGAAAACAGAAACATTACTAAATCTAAGAATAAGAAGAAGAATCATGAGAAATCAGAGAGAAGAGTCTCTTAGAGGAAAGCATTTGTTAGATGCTATTACTGTGGAAGAACGGGACACACCATGAGTATGTGTTAGGAAGCTCAAGAGCCCCGTGTCAGAAGAGGAAATCAAGGTGTATCAGAATATCAACATAGAAATGATAAAACGAGGTATGCCTTTGATGGAGAATGTTTTATATGTTCAGATTATGGTCATTTGGCAAGAAATTGCTGCAATAAGAACACAAGGAAGGAAAAGGAACTCGAAAAGAGATTCTCGACTCCAGTGATGCATAATGAGAAATTCTACACTAGGAGACAACGTGGTAAGGATAAGAATAGGCTTAGAGCCTCATGGGAGTCACATGGAGATGAACAAAAGATGTATCAGTCACCTCCTCTATCATACTCACAATAACTCTCAAAGAGAGAATATGAACAAACCTGGATTATTAAGGGGAGATCTACTCCAGTAGTGATAAAGAAGAATGAACATTCATTGGAGGACTCACCACCAGTGAAAAAGAGTGTGGTGACTCAGATATCTGATAAAAGAAATATGAATGAAGAATGCATTGAAAAATTCACATGTCATGTTCCGCAGCGAGAAGTGGAGGAAAATGAAAGATCCATGCAATGATGGAATAAGAAAGGTAAGATGTCAAGCAGAGAGATTCCTACTCAGAGAAAAAATCAGGGAAAGTGGAATACTGGAGGAACATAAAAGAAGGAAATGTCTACCAATGGGTTTAAACCTAAAAGTGTGAGGAAATACAATCCTACCGAATCTACATATCAGAAAAAGGCTCAGCATGTGGGTAATGAATGCTTAGTCATATGGCCAGAGCAGTTGAATTTGGCTAGGCAGCTAGAAGAAGCAAAGAAAGAGTGTAATGCTCTGTAAGAAAGAATCAAAGGGTTGACCCATCAGGATCAACCACAATCCTCATCTTGAGGAGTCCATAAGGAACCCCTTCTCCCTATGTATATAAATTCTACTAACTGATGATTCAAATGTTTCAGGTTTTAGGGAGATACGATCCAAGGGGTAGTGGCATCTAAGGATGCGAAGTGGAGAAGTGATATGCTCTAGAGTTTCAATTGATTCAAATCAGGTAGCAAAATTGAAAATGAAAGGGAGAAACTGAGCACAATTAGAAGTGATTGTGTTATTAGCTTTACCTCTTGTTTCCTACACCGAGTTCCAACTTAGTAGGCTTAGAGATTTGGTTAATGGCTCGATGTTGAGTTCCAGATTAGTATAAATGGTGCATGTGGAGAAGAATGGTTATGGGTCTCTACCGTTGGTCCTAACAGATAGAATTGTTGTGTAACACAGGGGGAGCATTCTATATCCAAATCAGATTCAAGATCCATCAATGCAATAATTGGATGACTCGGCTCAGGTGTTTCCTATTGAGGGAAGAAAGAAACACAGGGAGAAGCAACAATAACAATGCATTTCATGCTTATCTATTTGCTCTAACAATATGGTATCAGCTGACTGTTTTCAGGATACCAAGAAGCTTTAAGAGAAAATCAAAGGTGTGTCAACAATAATCTGAGAGAATAATTTCAAAGAAATGACATCAGTGAACAGTGACACAGAGAAAAGTAGCTGAAAGAAATGAAGCCACTGAAAAATGAGTCAATGAATAACATCTTGATGAAAGAGTTGAGGAAGTAAGCAACACAGGGAGAGTAAAAGTGACTGATACTGATTCATAAGAAGACACTGATTATGAACAAGAAAGTGTCAAGTCTATGTCTACAAGGAATCCAAAGAGCTGAGATAAAATTGATAAAAAAAATATCATTGGTGATCAGTCGGATTCAGTTCAGACAAGATGAATAAATATGGGAGGATGATTCGGAACAAATCACGACTGATGTGCAATGGAGACTCTCAGATAGAGGGAATAGATGGTGATGAGACATTTGCGCCAATTGCATGGCAGGAGACAATCAAATTATTCCTAGATGTTGCAGTACAACAGAAGTTCAAAGTGTTCCAGATGGATGTCAAATCAGCATTCTTGAATGGAATTCTAAAGTAAGAAGTGTATGTCAAGCAGCCAGATGGTTTTCTCATTCATAAGGATGAGAACAAGGTTGGTCGGCTGAAGAAGGCGTTATATGGGCTAAAACAAGCACCTAGAGCATGGTACTCAAGGCTATATCAGTATTTGAAGAAGCTTGGTTTTTAGCATGATGGATTTGATTACAATCTCTATTTCAACAACAAGAGTAATCAAAGGATGATGAGGCTAGTCTATGAAGAAGACATAATATTTGGTGGATCAGATGAAGCATAGTGTGACACAGGGAAGGAATGGAACATTCATTTCTCAATCTGAATATGTCAAGGGGGTCTTTGGAAATATTTGGAATGGAGAATTCCAAAGAGATGAAGACTCCGGTTTTTACCCGGATGAAATCATCAAAAGATGATAGTGGCAGAGAAATTAATATCATAGAATACAGGAAAATTATTGGAAGTCTGTTATACTTAACCGCAATAAAACCTGATATTGTTTTCTCCACATTCCAAGCAGCAAGATATCAGAGTAATCCCAAGGAAATCCACATGCTTGCAGTTAAAAGAATACTTCGGTATATCCAGGAATCAGTGGATTTCGGCTTGACATATATTGAAAAATCTCAATTAGTGTTATTGGGTTACACAGATGCAGATTGGGCTGGATCAGCAAATGACAGAAAATCAACGTCAGGAGGTGCATTCTATCTTGGTGAATTGTGTATTTCTTGGCTAATAAAGAAGCAAGATTGCATTTCATTGAGCACCATAGAAGCTGAGTATATTGCGGCCACTCAAGTGAGCATACGGTTATTATGGATGAAGCAGTAGCTTGACGATATGGGAGTTGAAGTGAAGTCTCCGATCGGAATCCAGTGCGATAACTCAAGTGCTATACATCTCAGCAAAAATCTCGTCCATCACTCAAGGACAAATCACATTGAGATAAAGTATCATTTTATCAAGGAGAAAGTTGAGCAGGGGATCGTGAAGTTGGAGTATGTGCCTACAGAACTACGGTTTGCCGACATCCTGACAAAGGCCTTACCTAAGGAAGCATTTGAGAGACATCGACTGGCTCTGGGAGTTCAGTTGACTCCCCGCACTTGAAATAGTGTGGATACAGACACCACCCCTCCTCTCCCTGAGGTAAGATGTGTTTTTCCCTAATGTGATGATATTTGTTCTCTACTCTGTTACAGACTACAAAGGAGTGACCTTTGGGTTCGTTGAAAAATGGGGAGAAAATAGTGATTGTTCAAGGGGGAGACAGTGTGGAAATTTGATAAATCATGATTGATACGGGGAGAAGCTAACAAGTGGAGCAACCAGATAGGGGGAGAAATGAGCAAGGGGGAGAGTTTTAAATCTGACAATGCTAGAAGTGATTGATCAAAGCATAGATATCACGACAGCTGAGGATCGTGATAAAAGCAGAAGAGTGATGTTGGAATGGTGTGAAAAGGAGTCCAGCTATCACTAATTGGGATCAGTGTGGTTCAATAATTGGTATCAATTTATGAATTGTTATCAGGTTGGAATCGACAATTGGTGTTTGACATGAAGTGATTCATTGATGAAATTTTCATACTACTCTTGTTTCTCATGCCGAGCATTTCTCATGTGGGCTTAGAGTACGTGTTAAGTGATTCCTTGAACGCTATCATAATCGCAAGAGGCGAATGGTGGTAGTGGATGGAAGAATACTTAGTGAGGTATAAAAGTACAGAAAATCATTATGAGCAGAGTTGTGAAGAGTTTTCAACAAACCCAAAGGGGGATATTGTTGGGAAAAAATCCCTCAAGGTAACATCGAAGTATTTTTGGGTTGATTGTGTTTGTTGACAAAGCAGGTTTCCATGGAGAATTTTCGAGTTCCTGAGAATTTTTTGACAATCCCTATTGACAAAGAATGATGACAAAGGAAAGGACGATCTGGAGGCGATACAAAAGAGCAGTACAAGGTGGCGCTGTTTCCCAGTGTTTACCAAATTTTTGGGGTCCAAAATTTGGAGTTTGGTGAGCATCGCGAAAATAGGATTTCCATGAAGATCATAATTTAATATGGAAAAGGCATGAATTTCGTGGAGATAGGATGCATGGTTTCGAAATCGCGAAGACCATAAGAATAGAGGCGGTGAGTCTTCACGATTACGACATGCTTTGTGAATGGCAGAGGCTGAAGCGCATCGCGGCGGTGAAGGGATTTTCGAGGGAGCTTCGCAGCGAAGGAGTGAAGGAATGTTGACAGTTATGCTCCGCGATTACAATGAGCTCCACGAAAGGAAAATTTCCAGGGTGCTTCGCGATTTGGACAGAATTCCGGCGGAAACTTCGAAGCTTCACGATTTGAGATGATGTGGCGTTGACTTCACGCGGAAAGTTCGAGGGTCGGTGGAATCGCCTATAAATAGAGGCTGGCCCCCTCGAGAGAAGTAGAGAGAATTTTCAGAGAAGATCATTTGCTCTCGTTTTGCGAAGTTGGTTCGCGGAGCTAGTGTGCTTCATGAAAGAGGAGCTTCGCAGTGGCTATTGTAGCTCCGCAAAACCTGCGAGCTCCGCATTGTCTTAGTAAGCTTCGTGAGGGACGTTGCTTTGCGACGGCTTGAGCTTCGCGAAAGTTATTCGAGAAAGTGCTTCATGAAAAGGCAGGAGATTTGCGAAGGCTTGTTTGAGCTTCGCAAAATTGGGAGCTTCGCGAAGTAGGGTGCTTTGCGAAGGTGTTTCCAAAAGGAATTTCCCAGTGTTCAGAGGCAAAGAGTTATTCATTAGTGGATGAAATGTGGACTTTAATAGAGCATCTATCAACAGTTGAAGATGCATTATTTCATGCAAATGAAGAGACCTACAGGTCTATAAACTGTGAGTGAATCCCTTCACAGAGCAGTGAGCTTAGGAAGAGGAAGAAGGTGATCCTCTCCCCCGGTAGTGAGCCAGAGAGAGAGAAACAGGGAGTGACCCTTGGGAATGCAGTGAGCTGACCCTAAACTTTGTAAAGCCAATGATCCTGGGCATAGAAGTGATCTAGCCCAAACCTTGTGAACATTATTGGTAGTGAGCCTTAGTGGATTTGGTACAACGGCACATCGATGTTGTATGCTCCTTGGACGTATCCTAGTGCGGGTGAACCAAGTAAAAATCTATGTGTCTGCCTAGTCGCTTCCCTACATTGCATTCAAAGAATCATCATCAGACAAACCAGAAAAGAACTGATCATAATAATCACACAAGAGCAAAAAAAGTGACCATTGTAATAAATTGGTCAAGATCTAGTGGGGCAAGAAGAACTTTGAAAAGAATATCCATACCCTGATTCACCCCCCCCCCCCCTCTCAGGGTATATAGGCCCCTATTGTCCCTAACAGTATATTTGTTAGTTTTTTCCTATTTTCCCATATCAGGTGTCCATAGTTTATAACATTTATATTGGTTTCATAAGCATCATTGGTATTCATTACTATTTCAAAGTACATAATTAAAATATCATTTAATTTAATAAAATGGATTAATTATAATGATTTATGATGTTTATTTCTCCTTATATGATTAATTTAATCATTATCCTTGAAGATGAAATCGACAAAAAACAATTTTATGTGATTTTAAATATTTGAAGGGTTTTTTCTTAATTAATGAGTTAAATATTTTTTTATACATTTAAAAACTATTAAAAAATACTAATTTAAATATTTATATCATATTATATCAGAAATTAAGTTTCTATAAAAAAATGTCATAATTTCATATCATTGTTCACGTATATGGTCAAACCGACCCAAACATGAATACACTTTAACTCGATTGGTGAGTATGATTAAATATGTATATATTTTTATATAATATCACAATAACTTGATAATAAGTACATTATTTTTATTATTTTAGGATCGTGAACCATATTTTATGTTTTTTGGATAAATAATGAAAAACTAGATGAAAAATGATAAAATAATTTTTTGTGGAGGTAGTAACTTGAAAAAATAATGATTTACATTTCCATTACTAAATGAATGAGAGGGGTGAAGGATGATAGTATTTTATAATTTTAAAATCTTAAATAAATTATATAAATAATATTTATTCATAAATACCATCATTAATACAAGCTATGGGGGGCAGTGATGAAAAACTAAAAGCATCGCTTCGTGGAGGTGGTAATCCTTGCACATGCGCTAATGACAATTATAGTTTTTCATAATAGATAAAAAGGAATAAAATATTCTATTAAAATTATTATAATAACATATAAACACACTTATTATACTGATTTTATTGTTATACAATGGTTGTGGTAGGTTTAGAAAGGAAATAATAGGAAATAAATGTTAAGAAAGATGTGATACATACGTTGAGAATTTGAACTTCTTCTTAATGAAGTCCTTAGATTCGAGGGACATAGGATTAGTTGTGTTTACTAAGGTAAATTTAAAGTGTAATGTAATTAAAGTAGAGTATACTCTTGTTGTGTTTTATGTAAAATTTTAAATAGGATTTGATTATTTAACGGGTGGAAGTGATTCCCCCTTTTATAAGTGAGGAAGAGAGACTTTTCCAGGGAAAAGAATGGTAAGTAAGGGCTATGAAAGGAAAAACATGAATGTTATGTGATTTTGGATAGTTAATACTGGTAATACATGAACGTAAGAACTTAAATCCTAAAAATTATTTTCTAGAATGTTTGAAGGTCATGTATGAATAATCAATCCATGTCAGATTAATCATTTAAACACTTATGACCCTTAATTAAATATTAATCATGTCAATAATTTTATCATAAAAAATTTATGTATACTCTTATCATAAAATTTTAACATTATAATTATTAATTTTGGATCCATTTAACAATATTAACTTCATAATTATGAGAAATTATTATTTAAAATTACCCTCACATAACACATAAAAATTATTTTTAAAATAAAAGAGTGTTTTTAAACCATAAAATTATATATAATTAAAATTTTTATGGTTTCTGAATTTCATGATAGTAATTTATTTATAATAAAAAATTATGTTTATGTGAAATTAAAATGAATCCATATCTATTTTTTTACAAAAAAAATATTATTTAAAAGAAAATTTATAAAACATTTTTCTTTTTTAAAGTAACCTTTTACATTATTTTTAAAAATGATGGGCATGAGTATTATAATTTCAAATAATATATTAAAATGAATAAATTTGTTCCTTATTTTCATATATTATCATTTCAATGGTTTTATGACCTTCCAGGTCATTATTATATATTGATAATTTTATTAAAATTATAATGTTCGTAAAAACAACATTTTCGACTAAAAAGTAATATTTTTATGAAATGATCAAAAATTAATAGTAAGTAATTTTTTATATTAAAAATTAAATAATAAATTTAAATATATATAATTAAATTTCTGAAAATTATTTATTTAACTTTTAATATAAAATTAAAATATAAAAATAAATTTCTTATATTTAAAAATGATCTTTTAAAACATTATATATTTATAATATTATTTCATAACAATTTTCAAATTTGATGATTTATAATATTTTATAATATATATATATATATATATATTATATGTTATCATAATTATATTTTAATTATGATTAATTTAATTTATTAATGTATCACAGCCTTAGTTTTAGTGCATGTGATGAAAGATATCAAACTTAGTATTATTTATACGAAAAATATATATACTATAATATTCAGATTTTAAAAACATTAAACCCATATATAAACCAATACATTCCCAAATAAACTACCAACACCATTATACATAACATAGTGGTTTTTGTATTCTAAAAATATCCATATATAAGCCTTAATGGGTTTTTCAAATGATATTTTCCAAGGAAAAATATATATGTTCTTACTGACTGTTTTCAAGTTCAATTCTTCTTAAACCTACTAAAAATATTCAATAACCATATTAAAATAATAGAATTACTATATTCAGTATAATTAAATTCTTTAATGTTAACGGTACAACCATTTTCTAACTCCTTTCCAAATAATGTAAAATGTAAATTTTTCTCATATGCATGTACAAACTACCGCATCCATGAAGTGATATTCTTTCTTTTTCATTAAATAATGTGATATATAGTAATATAGATGTATTTAATGTATATATATGATAATTATTAAATAAATATGATTATTTTAAGGAAAATTATTTTTTACCTTACTTTCTTTCTATTTATTTAAAAATTAAATAATAACATGTGTGTGTGCAGACTACTGCTTCCTCGAAGTGATGTAATTAATTTTTCATATCTTACTTTCATGAATGATTATAATTTTTTTATGAATTTAAATTATATTATATAATAATTTTTTTCAATAATTTTTTCAATAATTATGAAAAAGTTAACTGTAATTATTAAGTATCCCATTATATCAGTAAATTACCAGAAAAAAAGCTAATACCTGATTTAATCTTTAGTAATCATTACTAAAACTATCATGGAATGAAATTAAAAAATTAATAATAAAAATTTAACATCTATTGAAGCAAAATATACATTCAAGGAATTATCAAATTCGTATCCAAAAATGAATTTTGACATCATCATTATGAAACATGTGTAGAAAAATCAAAATTACTAAAATTCGATGACCATAATATCAATTGAATAGTTAACGAATGTATAATTAATGAATATAATTAGAGATTATAAAAGAAAATAGTTATAAATATGGTTCTGAAATAATTTATTAAATTATGTTTATTTATTATACAAGAGGTTAATTTATTTTCATGGAAGTCAATATTAAAGGTAATGGTTTCTCATCTCACATTTATATCTTTAATACTTATACAATATTCACCACTTATATTATATTGTGTAGTGTATATAATGAGATATATATTTTTATAATAACTTTAGGATATTAAATAGGTTTAAAAATATATCTCATGTTGTATTTTTCACTGTATTTCAATTCAAGAGATACCAATGTTTTAAGGGTTTCCTCGTATCTTTTTCCTATATATGTGTTATGTTATTTATTAAGAACCATTATTATTATTTTTTGGAATATATACTACCCATGAAAGTGTATTATGATAAATTTCTTGAAAATAATATTTTTTACAAATAAATCAATGTTGTACTATTTCATTAGGTTTTAATTCAAAGGATACCAAAGCTATAATGGTTTATAACACAATCTTAGTTGTTATTGGGAATTTTTATGTTCAAATTTCCATTAGGGAAAATTCTTTTGTATCTTTCTTATACCTAATAAAATTTCTTATATTATTGTTATTTATTAGGTTTTAAATTATTCATTCCATATTTCCCCTATTTGGTACTCTAAAATACAAAATGATTCTTTTTAATAAAGACCGACCTCATTTCCCATTTTTGGTTAAAAATCTTTTTATGTTGTATCCATGTTCCTCAAATTTGTTTTGTGGAAGTTATTATCTAATTTAAATTGACTAAAAATGTATTTTTATTCAAAAAATTATTTTATATAAAAATTATTAGAATTAATCTTTTCAAATGATTTCAGTATGACTCACTTTTTTTTAAGAAAAGTAAGAAGAGAATGTTTTTTAACATTTATAGCACAACCAAAATTTACGACCAACATCACCACTATTCCTTATATATCTTACATTATTAGTTTACATGGTTTTGAAATGAAAAATATATTCCAATTTTATGAGATTTTTTTAAAAGTTACCAAATGAACAGGATGTTTTCTCTTGTTTCTCAAAGTATATTTCTAATTACTTTTATGAAATTATTTTTAATCTATGTTAATATCCTTTTATAATTTTTATGATTAAATGGGGAAATTATATAATTATACTATCCACTTTAATTATATAAATGAATTTTAACCATGATGTTTTAAGGATGTTTCATGAAACTAGTTTCCATCTCATGGGTTAATTATACTATGAAGGGATGAAGAATTATCCTATGTTATTATGGAAAATATATTAATGGCCTATTAGTATGTGTTATTTGGATCCATTATATTCCTTTAATTTATTTTTCCAAGTCCATAATGGTGCATCAATATTTATCCAAATCATACTATGCAATGTGTAAAGACCCTGACCCCAGTATCCTAGAGTTGGTGGTTATTTTATTATATTTTTAATATTTACAATTGATCACATCCCAATGGACCAAATAATTTAAGAGTATTTAAAAAATATAAATAAATGAAAATAAAATTACATTTAAAACATAAAATAAACAAATTATTTTCTTTGAGAACACCATTACCCCTTACTATAATCCTACATTATCAATCATAAAACACATCATGGTATCTTGGGGGGAAATAAAACCTAAGAAAAGGGTGAGATCAGATGAAAAGTAAGATTAATAATATCGAAAAATCTATCATAAATAAGAATAAATAATAATCTAATATGAATAACTAAAAAACATTCCATTAAAACATAAACTTGAGCATAATATTTCAGGATCAAAAGTTGATCACATAATGCCATATAAATAATCACATGAGAATAAAACTTAACCAAGGATATTATACTAGTCTAATAATCATATAAAATATCAATAAATAATATAAGAATTATTAAATTAATAATGTGGTAAATCATAAGCATACTATAAAGGCTTTGGCCAAGATACCATACATAATCGGGTAAGACATCAGCCAATAACCAAACTAGTTTATCACATGAGACCTACTGATGCATTGAGGGGATATAGAGGGAATTTATTTACACTTAATAACTCCAATGAATTACTCATATGAATGGGGGGAAAATAGTCAACATATACATTCATATTGAAACTAGATTATTAAATGTAAACAATTTTCCCAATTAGTAAACATAATCACAAACCATCTAGAGTAATGTGGGGAATGGTATCAAGATAGTACACCCCCATAAAAATGATAATAAACCATTAAATAAAATATGATATTTGGTACCACAATATATAAACCTCAATTAAGGATAATATTCAATATATTTTGTGGAAATAGTTGAAAATACCCCAACAAAATCATTGAAAATTGCTTGAAATAAATACCCTTTTTTAAATTGGAATCATTTATTTTAAAAGTTGTGAAATTATAAAAGAAAATATTTTCCTTGAAAATAAACTTTTAAACATGTAAAGGATTTATGAAAACATAAATTATCCATAAAAGTGGTAAAATCCTCTAATTCCATAAAAGTTAAAAAACAATTTCTTAAATTTTTAAAAATAGAAACATTTAAATGAATATTTTTAAAATAAAGTGTGAGCATTAACTAAATTAATAAATAATTTCTATTAGATGTAAATACAAATAAAACAAGTGTAAATAAATATCTAGATAATAAAAATTCATTTTACTCATAATCATATCATGAAATAATCATTGGAGTAGATGTTTAACCAAATGAATGGAAATTGGATTAAGAGTTCCCTTACAAATTTACAAACAATCAATTTGTATACCCCATAAAATTAACGATAACCAAATTGAAAATTGAATACCATGAAGAAAAATACATTCATGATATGATATATCATACTTAATTATAAAAAAACAAACACAAGGAATAATTAGTGAATAATGCTTATCTGAAAGAAATAAATGTGAGATGAGAAAACCCTTACTTCAGGTCTGATTTCTACTGTACATGTCTAAACATCACGTATAATGGTTTGAAACATATTATTAAATTATAATATAGTATTTTAAAATTTATTATATAATATATTATCCCTTTATAATGTTTTACCACTCATTTATTAATAATATTTATCCTTTTCATTGTTTCGGGCATTAATTGCAATGTTCCTCTTGCTTATTTTGTCATAAAAGTCCAGGTTCTCCTATACAGGGTATAGATCCAAAATTTGAAAAATAAAATTAATGTAGTCAATAAATTATTTAATATTTAAATATATTTTATTATAAATTTTTTTAATATTTATCATATAAAATGAATTATACAGATACATGGAGATGGTAAGCTAAATGTATGCATGTGCGGTTCTTTCATTTTTTATAGGATAGATAAAAGGTAGAATATGGTTGTTTAATAATCACAATAATATATAAGTATATATATGATAATAGAGTTATTATTTTATAATTTATAAAACACATTAAGAGGAAGTAAAAGAAGAAAATAACTTGAATGATTTGGTAAAAATGATTACCTCTTCTTTGGAGATCTTTCTAAAGATCTCTTCTAAAGGGATCTAGAGTTGCTATTTTTGGAGCACAATGACCTTCATAACTAAGACTAGGATGAAAATAAAATAACTTGGTAGAGTTTTTTAAATATATACCTCAAGTTGGGGAAATTAAATGAAGGAATGAGTTCCCATTTATAATGGAGGTGAGGGGCATCCTTTAAAATCCCTAAAATATTTAGTTATAATTTATTTATTTTCTTTCCAAATAGAACCAAATATCCATGGATTCTAATATAATATGAGATAATTTTTTAATCACATCATTCAATATTTTTTTTACATGTTTTGGTTTTAGTATAAACCTTATCATTTTGATTGAATTTCCTCAACATAATTTAATTTTAATTATGGTAAAAAATTATTTAATATTAAAAGTGGTAAATTTTTTTTATAAAAGGAGAATAAGAATATAAATAAATAATTTATGAAATTTTAGACCAAATAATAATTAATTATGGTTTTTAAATATTTATTATTATATTTAAATAAATTAATAAAATATTATTTTGATAAAATATCATTAGAGTCAACTTTGACACTATTCATTACAATGGCATTAAAAAAATAATGAAAGAAAGATAAATTTGAACCAAAATATTTAATACACCCCTAATATATCATAATAATCCATAAAATTCGTGGATAACCTTAACTAATTTAAATTATATTTATTTTAATATTTTTAATTCCATTTATTTGATTGTTTCATTATTAAAATAATTATTGTATCACTTTTATATAATTATTTAAGGTAATTATTTCTTTCCTAAAAATTAAAAATAAAATACCATGATGTTGATAAATATTTTTAGATTTCAAAATAATATCTATTGTATAATATATAATCTAAATAAAACCATATTAAAAATAATACTTAATAAAATATTAATGTGACAACTTTATCTTATCTTTAAATAAAATATTATAAATATATTTACTTCATCCAAATGGTCCCCAAAAATAATAAATAAATTTATATCATAAAAATAAGTTTTTTATGTTAAAAATTTACACATATATTTATTTAAAAACTACCTTTGTATCCATGTGAACACATAAGATATATATAAGACAAATAAAGCGACATTAGTGATTTTATTTAATTTAAAAAATATAAAAGTCATTCTCATGGAAAATTTTCCATTAAAAAACTCAAATTAAAACCTTATATGTTAAGGGTCGAATATAAATTATCAAATTAAAATTTGAAATGTTTTATGGTAATTTTATAATCCTTATCATTTTATTTTTAACCTAAATTACCCAATTTACCCTTTAACATGATAACAAGAATTTTCCAAAGTTACTATTCATATTGATGGAAAATAAAAGAGGATTATTTAATATATTTGGGCCATCTAATTAAAAAAATATCAAATAAGTTTATTAAAATTCAAAACACATAACTGATATAATTTAATTTAAAATTAAACTGATAAAACGCAACTAAATACAGTTTTTTTAAAATGCTTTATTAAGCACAAAAATGTACATATACTAAAATAATGTATAATGATTAAATAAATTATATTATTTATAACTAAATAATATTTGAGGTACATTAATATCAAATTATTATTATAAATATACTTTTAATGAAGAAAATTCATAGTTTTATAAAAATACGTATTTTTCACTATTCACTTGAAAATAAATATTTTTAAAAAAATACAAAAAATTCACCCTAATATAATTTTGAAATTTCTATTTTGATGTTTATTTTTTAAAATAAAATTTATAAATGGGTAAAAATTTATTTTAAAACAAGCGAACCATTAAACTTCGGTAATACTGTCTTTAGAAAAATATTGGTTTTTTATGCTTAAAATTGGACTTTTCTTATCTTATGACTACAAAATATATTTTAAGAATTTGAAAATATTATATATAATATATAATATATATGTTTAATTAATATCATTAACTAATATTAATCAATTACTACATTAAAAATGATTTGGACAATTATATATTTCATAATGTGGTTAATACTATTCATTTGGACTAATTTAACAATTAACGATCACATAATAATATTTCATTGTTGGTACAATATATAAGATATTAAATTTAAAAAAAATATACCATAAAATTTTGGGGTGTTAAATTCTCCCCTCCTTCAATAAATTTCTTCCTCACAATTAGAAATTACACTTCAAAAATTAAAGGTTGATAATTGAAAATTCCAATGTAGAAATCCCACATTATATAAATAGTTTATAATACCTCCTCTTAAAATAGGTAATGAGAAATGAAAAGTTCACCAAAAAACTAGTATTCATAAATAGGATAACATTCATGAAAATATGGACATAGAAGAGAAATCCAAGTATCATGTTCTGATGGAGAGTGATAGAGAACATGGTTGATAGAATGTTTATCATCACAAAACCATAAATTTGTGATCAGTAAAAAGACCATTTATTTCTTAGTAAGAATTGTAAATTGGTAAAAAAAATTCCAAAATCATTTCCTCGAGTTTAGGGATTATTTTACTATCTAGATAAGCACTTTACTAAATAAACTTACTTGGTTTCTTCCCATGTTATAAGCATAATGTCATATATTTTTTACTCTTAGATTTATTTTCACATCATTTCATAACATAGAGATGGATATTAAAGATTTATTTTTATGCCTGAATAAATTTTAAAAAATCATATAGTTATTAAGTCATTCCTTCTAACTTTAAATTTTTACCAAGACCAAAATGTTTTCACATGTTATCAAAAAACAATAATTTATAATGTTTAACTTCATCCATTAAAAAATTGTTAATCTTATGAATCATCCCAAACATGTATATCCAAATTAAATAACCAAAAATCAACTTATCATTAGATTACCTAAAAAAAATAATGTAAATCTTAATATCACATACCAAATATATAAATACATTTATCACCCTAAATCCTTAATGAAAACATGCATGCTTCTAAATTCATAAAGATTAAGTACTATAGTACAATCCTTATATATCTAATGATTCTTATAACAAGAATATCATAACATAATTCTTGAATCCAAAAACACTAATACTATAACAATTCAAATTATATTTTAGTAACAACACAATATTGACCTTGATCCCTTTCTTTATTTTGAGCTATATTCCCTTGAAGCTTGAGACATTCATTTTCATAGTTCCCCGTATTCTTATAGTTAAATCATTAGATAACTTCTTTCATTACATTATAATAAAGAGTTTAGTTTATTTTCTCTCTAATCTTATTGGAAACTCACATTCCTTTTAAGAAAGTACCAAGGTGTTTCCTTCCACAATTATCACATGTGGGGAAATCCTTATTTCCCTTCTTCCCTTTATCCAACTTTTCCTAATTTTACTCTTATTTTTGTGCATCCCTCTAAATACATAATACAAAGATAATTATTTTTTTATTATTATGACATGATACTTTGTCATTATATTATGATAATTTTTAGGAGACTTGTTACCTTCTAAATATTGGCATAAGACCTTAAAATATATGATCTTTATTACTCTTTGGATCATGGGTATTGACGAAATTCACATTCCTTTTACTTAGTGCCATTTCTAAATGTTTAAATATACCAGATTAGGTCATGTCACTATGTATAATCTCAAAACTAGTGAAAAAATAATAAATATTTAAATATTTATGCGTAGATAATTTCATAAACATGGTTTGTTTGGGATGTTCTTCTATAGTTATCCTTAATTTCTATCTTAGGGTTTTTTACCTAATCTAGGATTTTTTAAATAATATTCCTAAGGTTTCTACTAAAATTAATCTGATACCAACTATAGATACCCCAACTCCAGTAGCCTAGAGTTGGTTGTTTCTTTATTAAATTGGTACTAGGTACAATTGAACACATCCCAAAGTAATGAATAGTTTTTTATTCATGAAAAAATATATAAAAACTTTAAAATAACATTACATTTCAAACATAAAATACACATAGAATTTTTTTAGGAACACCATTATCCCATTAGTACAATCCTACATAGTCATTCATAAAACACTTCCTGGTATCTTGGGGGAAAATAAAACTTAGGAAAGGGGTGAGATTAGATTCATAGTAAGGTTAAGAATACAACAAAATCTATCATAAATAATCATAAATAATGAGGAAAGGTTAATAACTAAAAACACATTCCATTAAAACATAAACATGATCATAATATATAAGGAATAAAATATGATTAAACAATGTTATATAAATAATCAAATAAGAATGAAACATAACCATGGATATTCTACTAGTAAAATAATCACATGGAATATCAATAACTAATCTAAAAATAAGGGTATATGTACTATTGGAAATCATAAACATTCCATCAAGGATTTAGCCAAGTCACCATACATAATTGGGTAAGACATTATCCAATACCCAAAGTAGTTTTTCTCATGATACCTATCGATGTACTGAGGGGATATAGTGGGACCCACATTACACTTAATAAGTCCAAATCATTCATTATATGAATTGGGTGAAACATAATCAACATATAAATTCATATTGAAACTAGTTATGAAAGGTAATTAATTTCTTTAATCAGAAAACAAAATCACAAAATATCCAGAGTAATATAGAGAATGGTATCAAGATAATACATACCCAGTCAAAATTATCATAAAACATTAAATAAAATATGGTATATGCAACCATAATAGATCAACCTCAATAAACAATAAGATTCAATAGAGGGTTTTGACATAGATAAAAATACCCTAACAAAATCATTGAAAATTTCTTAATAAAATACCTTTTATTTTTACTTCGGAATCATTTATTTAAACAAACTCACAATTATAAAACAAAAAATATTATTTGAAAAGAACCTTATAAAACTTTAAATTATTTTTGAAAACATTAAGTCATAATTAAATTGGGAAAATAACTCATACCATATATGTTTATAAAGTATTTCTTTTAAATTTTGTAAAAAAACATTTAAAAGAGTATTTTTAAAATAAAGTGTGAGAATTTACCAAATGAATAACTGATGTCTATTAGCTATAAATAAAAATCAAAAAATTTAAATAAAACTTAATAGAATAAAAATTCATTTTACACATAATCATTTCATGAAATAATCATTGAATTAGACTTTTAACACAATGAATGGAAATTGGGTCAAGAGTTCCCCTACCATTATGAAAACAATCAAGACGTATACCCCATAAAATTAAAGATCAGAAAATAAAACATTGAATAAAATTAATATAAATATATTCATAATATTATATATCAATTTCATGTATACATAAAACACATAGAATAAATAAGTGGTGAATACGATATATCTCACAGAAATAAAAGTGAGATGAGAAAACACTTACCTCATATCTGATTTCCACTGTAAGTGTCTGAACATCATGTATAATGGTTTTTAAAATATTATAAACTTATAATAGACTCATATTAATATTTTAAATATCATATATTATCCACTTATAATTTTTTACCACTCTTTTATTAATAATATTTATTCATTCCACTATTTTGGGAATTAATTGCACTGCTTCTCATGCTTGTTTTGTCGTAAAATTCACAATTCTCTTGCATAGGTTATAGATAAAATATTTCAAAAATAAAATTAATGTAATAAATATCATATTTAATCATTAAATAAATTTTATAATAATTTTAAGTTTTGATTATAGAAAATGAATTACACCGATACGTGGAGACGACAATTCGTACGTACGCACGTGCGGTGCTTTCATTTTTCATAGGATAGATAAAAGGTAGAATATAGTTGTCTCACAATCATAATAAAAACTAAGTATATATATGATACTAAATTTATAATTTTAGAATGGAAAAACATGTGAATAGGATGTAAAATAAGAAAATAATTTGAATGAGTTGGAAAAAGTGATTACCTCTTCTTCGATGGACTTAATTTAGATCTCTTGTAAAGGGATATAGAGTTGGTTTTTTGAAGTACCAAGACCTAAATTGATTATATTTGAATGTTTTAAGGAATAATTGATATTTTTTGGTCGAGATATAAGGCTCAAGGTGGGGAAATGAAATAAATGAAGGAGTTACCTTTTATAATTGAGGTGGGGGGAACCCTTAGAAATCCTCAAAATATTAAATTAAAATAATTTTATTTTCTATCCAAATAAAACCAAATGGAAAAGTATTCAAAAATAAGATTCTAAAAAGTTTTAATATCATCATCTAGTAAAATTTTTACATGTTTTTTATTTTACTATAAACCTTACCATTTTGATTGACTTTAGTTAACATAATTTAATTTTAATTATGGAAATAATTTATTTAACATTAAAATGTGGTAATTTTTTTACTTATAAATTGTCAATTGGACCATAAATGAGTAATTTAGAAAATTTTAGACTGAATAATAATTATTTTTTATTTTTAAATATTTTTATGATTTTTAAATAATATAATAAAATTTTATTTTGATAAAATATCATTTGTGTCAATTTTGACACTATTAATTAATTTGGACTTTATGAAAGAAATAATACAAGATAAATTAAAAATATATTTAATATACCCCTAATATGTTCTGATAAAAAATAAAATATTTGATAACCATAATTAATTTAAATTTTATTTATTGTAATATTTGTAATATCATTTATTTGATTTTTTTAATTAATAAAATAATTAATACATCATCATTGTATAATTATTTAAGGTAATTATTTATTTATCAAAATTTAAAATAAAATACAATGATGTAGAAAAGTATTTTATATTTCAAAATAATATCTATAGTGAAAGGTATATTCTGAATAAAACCTTATTAAAAATAATATATTTATTAAAATATGAATATTAAATATTTGTCTTTTTTTTAAATAAAATATTATAAATATCTTAACCTCATATAAATAGTCCCCAAAAATCAAAAATAAATTTATATCACAAAAATAAGTTTTTAAGATTCAAAATTGATACTTAAATTTTTTTCACAACCTAACTTTGTCTCCAGGTGGACACATAAGAGATATATAAGACAAAGAAAGGGGCAGTTGTAATTTTCTTTCATTTCAATAATATAAAATTCATTATTATGGACAAATGACCATTAAATAACTCAAATTAAAAAATTAGGTTATAACGGTTCGATAAAAATCATCCAATAAAATTTGGTTATGTTTTATAGTAATTTTATAATCCTTATCATTTTATTTTTAACCTATATTTTCCAATTTACCCTTTACCATGGTAACAAAAATTACCAATATTGATATTCATATTGGTAAAAAAGATAGTATTATTTAAAAAATTTGGACCTTATGATTCTAAATATTGAGAATATTTATCAAAATTAATAAAAACAGAAGTGCCAGAATTTAATTTAAAATTAAACCGATAAAACACAACTAAAATCAATTTTTTTCCAAAATATATCATTAGGCCCAAAAATGTACTTATACCAAAATAGTTATAATGATAAAATAAATTATATTATTTGTAGGTAAATAATATTTAAATTGCATTGATATAAATTTCAAATTATTAATAGGATTTTAATATAATGAAATTGATTGTTTTACAAAAATCATTATTTTTTACTATTCACTGAAAAATATATTTTTTTCAAAAAAAATACCAAAAATTAACCCTAATATAATTTTGTAATTTACATTTTAGAAAATAATTTTATTTTTTTCAATGTTATTTATAAAAGGGTAAAAATCTAGTTTTAAAACAAGTACACCATTAAAAGGCAGTAAAACATCCTTTAGAAAAATATAGACTTCTTATAAGTAATGTTGGATTTATTCATATCTTATTCCTAGAAAATATATTATAAGAATTTCAAAACATTCTATTTTATATATAATATATAAATTTAATTAATATCATTAACTAATAGTAATTATTTACTACATTAATAATGATTTGAAAAATAATATATTTTATAATGATGTTAATATTATTCAGTCCCCCTAATTTAACACTTAGGTTATAACGATCAAAAAAAAATAATTTTTTGTTAGTTATAAAAGAGATTAAATTTAAAAAGTGACATACCATAAAATAATTGGGTGTCACATTCTCCCCTAATTCAATAAATTGAGTCCTCAAAATTTGAGATTGTACTTTAAAAATTAAAATTTGATACTTAAAAATTCTTTTGTGGAAATCCCACATTATAAAAAGGGTTTATAAATATTCCTTTTAAAATAGGTATAGGGAAATGAAAAGGTCACCACAAAACTAGGATTCTAAAATGGTAGAAAATTCATCAAAATATGAACATGAAATATAAATATAACTATCATATTTTTATAGAGAGTGATAAAGAACATGATTATTAAAAAGTCTACCATCACCAAACTGTGAATTTAAGATCAATTGAAAACCCATTTATTTCTTAGTAAGAAAAGTAAACGGTTATCATTTTTGTTCCAAAATATTATTCCTATATTTGAAGGATTATTTTACTCTCTAGATAATAACTTAAGAAAATAAACTTTCTTGATTTTTTCCCTTTTCATAAGCATAATATCATCATTTGGTTGTGATTAGATCTATTTTCCCTTCATTTAATACACTTGTAGATGGATATTAAATATGATTTTTTACTCCTAAATCACTTTTAACAAATCATATTGTTTTTAAGTTATTCCTTTAATACTTAAATGTTTAAAAAAGCCAAATAGAATAAAATATATTATCAATAAATAATATTTTCTAAAGTTTAACTTAATCCCTTACACAAGTAGTTAATTTTAAGACTTTTTAAGAACATATCTATCCAAATTCAACAACCAAAAATAAAATTATCATTATATTCCCTAAATAAGATAATGTAACTCTTAATCTCAAATACCAAATATATGTATACCTAGATCAACATAAAACCTTAATGAAAACATGCATTATTCCATATCCATAAATAAGAAGTAACAAAATACAATACTTTATATATCATGATTATAATAACTAGAATATCATAACCTAATTCTTGAATCCATACACAGAAATACATTAATTGTTCTATTTTGTCTATAGTAACAATATAAACTTGACCTTGATCCCTTTGCTTCTTCTGATCTATATTCCCTTGATTCTTGGGAAATTTATTTACATAGTTCCCAATCACTTTACTATTGAATCATTTTACAAATTATTTCATTCCTTTAAAATCATGAGCATAATTTTCTTTATTCCCACACTTATAGAAAACTATCATTCCCTTCACCCACGTATGAGGGTGTTTCCTTCCACAATTATCACATGTGGGAAAATCCTTCCTTTCCTTCTTACCTTTATACAACTTTTTCCTATCTGTACTCTTATTCTCGTGCTTCCCTCTTAAGCCATAGTACTTATAGAATTATTTGTTTGTCTCATTATCACATGATATTATTTATTCATCTGATGAGAATGTTTGGGTGACCTTTTCCCTTAAAAAGATAGAAAAAAGACCATAAAAGATATGGTCGTTATTACTATTTTGATGATTTTCATTGATGATGTTCCCATTCCAAATTCCTAGATCCACTTATAAATGAATACATATAATATATGAGGTCATGTCACTATGTATAATCTCAAAACAAGTGAAATACATATCATAAATTGAATTTTTTTTCCTATATAATCCCATAAACATGGTTTGTTTGGGATGTTCTTCTGTAGTTATCTTTAAAGTCTATGTTAGGGTTATTTTACCTAATATAGGATTTCCAAAATCTAGTTTTTGATATTTCAACTAATGTTGATCTGATACTAATTGTAAAGACCTCAATCCCAGTAGCTTAGAGTTAGTGGTTACTTTATTACATTAATACTAGGTACAAGTGAATGCATACCAAATAATTGAATGGTTTAGTAGTTTTGGAAAACTATATGAATATATGAAAATAAAATTATATGTAAAAACTAAAATACACAACTTCTTTTAATTGAGAACACAATTATCCCCATATTATAATCATGGATGGTCAATCATAAAACACTTCCTAGTATCCTGGATAAAAATTAAACATAGGGAAGGGGTGAGATCAAATGATTAGTAAGTATAATAATACAATATAATATATCATAAATAAGCATAAACAATAAGTAAAAGTGAATAAAAAACAAATTCCATTAAAATATAAACTTGTGAATAATATTTCTGGAATAAAAGATGATCAAATAATGCCATATAAACAATCACATGAGAATGATAAATAACCATGGATATTCTACTAGTAGAATAATCCCATGGAATATCAATAAATAATATCAATATATAGGAATGAATAATGTGGGTCATCATAAACATAAAATAAAGGTTTCAGCTAAGTCACCAAATATAATTGGGTAATACATCAGTGAATACCCAAACTATGTTGTCTCATGAGACCTACCGATGCATCAAGTGGCCATAAAGGGCCCTGCCCAACACATACTAAGTGAAATTAATTCCTCCTATGAAATGGTTTAAACATAATAAAAATATACATTCATATTGAAATATTATATAAAATTTAAACTATTTCCCCAATTATTAAACATAATCACAAATTTTCCAGATTAATATAGCGAATGATATCGAAATAGTACACCGCCAATCAAAATGATCATTACAAATTCAATAAAATATGGTATATAGAACCACAATAGATCAACCTAAATTAATCATAATATTCAACATAGGTTGTTGACATAGAAAAAAATACCCTAAAAATCATTCACAATTTATTGTGAGAAATACCATTTTTTTACTCCGGAAACATTTACTTCAAAATCCTTGCAACTATAAAAGAAAAGATTTTAATTGAGAATAAAATTTTAAAAATGTAAAGGATTTTTAAAAATATTAATGTATAATGAAATGAGTAATATTCTCTCATTCAATATAAATTTTAAATAACATTTATTTAAATTTTGGAAAAAGAAACATTTAAAATAGTATTTTTAAAAGAAAGTGTAAACATTAACCAAAAGAATCAATAATGTTAATTAGATGTAAATTTATATAAAAAGTTTAAACAAAACTTAAGATAATAAAACTTATTTTTACACATAATAATAGCATAACATAATCATTGGAGTGGATGTTTAACCCAAAGAATGAAAATTGGGTTAAGAGTTCCTTTACCAATATGAAAACAGTCGAACCGTATACCCCATAAAATTAACAATAACCAAATTAAACATTTAATTCCATGAATATAAATATATTCATGATATTATAGATCAAATTCTTTTATACATACGCCACACTATAGTAATAAGTGTTGAATAAGGCATATCTTATGGAAATAAAAGTGAGATGAGAAAACCCTTACCTCGGGTCTGATTTCAACTGCACATGCCTGAACTTCCTATGTAACGGTGTTAAAATTATTAATAACTTATAATAGAATAATATTAATATTTTTTATATTATATATTATCCTATTATAATATTTTACCACTCATTTATTAATAATATGTCTTTATTTTAATATTTTGGGCGCAAACTACTTTGTTCCTCATGTTTTTTTTGTCGTAAAAGTCTTGATTCTCAGGCATAATCTATATGTCCAACATTTAAAGAACAAAATTAATGTCATAAAAATAAAATTTAATCATTAAATAAATTATAGAACTATTTTTTAATATTTATCATAGAAAATTAATTGGATTGATTCATGGAGATGGTAAGCCGTACGTAAGAATTTGTAGTGCTTTAAATTTTCATTGGATGTATAAAAGGTAGAATATAGTGTTTTTATAATCATAATAAAATATAAGTATAAATTTGATGCTAGAGTTATTATTTTATAAGGTAAATAACACAATAATAGGAAGTAAAAGAATAAAATAATTTGAATGAGTTGGTAAAAGTGATTAACTATTGTTTGGAAGACTTTCTTTAGATAACTTCTCAGTGTTGGAACTGGGTGTGCAGTGAAAGCCCCAAATAGGTAGGTTTTTAAAAATTTCCACCAAATATCGATGTAAACTTTTCGTCGTCGGTGAATAGTATCTCCGTATTAGTCAAGGACCATGAATGGAGGATTTTAAGCACAAAAAAACCATAAAATACCAAGTTTAGATCCGAAGCCGCGCACAACGTCTGCTCGTCATCGGTGATCGCTAATCAAAGAATCCAAAGTCGAATTCTTCTATATCATCCACACATGCTTCAAGGAATCCACAAGATCATTGTTCATCATAATATGTGTGCTATCACAAAATTGCAACGACACCTTTGACGCTCCAACGATCACTACATTGCTTCGCTATAGATGCTTGAGAGAGAGCTTCATCTGAGCTCCTTGGATCCATATCATCTCTATCTAGATAATGGGAGAGACAAGAGGAAAGAGAAGCACCATAAATAGTTCTTGGAAAAATCCCCTCCTCTTCTATTTATAGTGGTTAATTAAAATACCCGGTATCACCTCACCGACCCCGAATACATAATGTACCATCAACGGCATTTTTATGACTACTAAACTGAATCATAAATATTATTATCATTTCCTTGTAATATATAAAAATATATTACGTGATAATAATTGAGTCATTAACTAGAATCGTTGCTCCTATAATTATTAATTGAACATTGAATAATATAATATTTGTCAATTAATATTTTTCATGTATTTACTAAAACTCGTAAATACATTTAATAAATAAATTCAATTCTCGTTATTATAAACTCAAATAATATGAATTTATTTATTTCAATGGTGATAATTTAACTTTGGACAAATCCCACACCCTTGTGGTAGGGAACACTATGTCAAAAACTCATATTCAACTGAATAGGGCAGATTCTGGAATACGCTATCGTGTGTGACCCTCTAGGCCCTTATTTTGACAGTAGTGAATAGTATTAATAGACCAAGAGCGGGATCATGCAACCCAACATGGCCCCTAAAGAAAAAAATATTTTCACAGCAGCGAAAAACAACCTACCAACACACACTGTGTAATATAATCTCTTTGTTTGTAATATCTCATAAAGCATGACGCACTCTTGTGTCATCACCCTTTTCTTTCTTTATTTTTTGTTGATTTAACTAGATGGATTTACCCTCAAATTCCATGGCCATGGTCTTATAAAGGTAATACCATCCATATCAATATGTCCTGAGTATATTACTTCCATAACCCGGAAGCGACAAATCCTTTCTTGACCATTCAACCAATGTCATGTCACCAATGACACATCCAACAGAAACTACCTCGCCACAACTTCATTTCCATGGTTTTCATCTTGCATCAAAGTACACAATAAAATGATATACATTGGTAATGACCTCACGTTAGGAGGTCGTTACACATGATCGTAGATAGGAATGTCCAATGACACCTAAAACATGTATAGTTCCTATTGGTGGTTCAGTCCTCATGATCTCACTACTAGAGATCACCAAGTGAAAACTTTATGAGAATAAGTCTCAATGCTTATGAGCCCCATCATATTATAGTCAGTAATATATATCTGGATCACAGAACATATATTTAAGACTAATGTCATAGTATCTAGAGGTTCTCATTATATCCTAGGAACTGCTATAACCTTTCGATATGACAATTAACCTTTGGAAATTACAATTTCAATAGTGGACGTAGAAAATTCTACAATATAATGGTAAGAAAACATCATGTATAGCTAATTGTATACACGACATGGTAATAAAAATCATTGAATATTCAGGTCTTGGGAACCCACTATTTCAACACTCTCACTTGCACAAGATCCAACTTGCTAACCAAACATGTTAGCTACTCATCATGTTTCTAATGAGTAATGGATTTAGCTACTAGGCCTACCACGGTTCCACCACGCGGAAATTCTACTATTGCGACCTTGTCTCCTTGAGTAAAACTACTCAAGAGATGATATCTTGGGTATATCCATTTTATACACTATCATAACTTGACATCTTTTCTAGTAAGAATATCATAATTTACATTATGATAATACTTTTTCTCACCAGGTGTGATTCTAAGAACTAGAACAAATCGTTGCATTTAACTGCTTCTTAGCTAGCTCAAAAGCTGCAATGTACTCGGTCTTTGTAGGTATGGCTACTACTGGCTTATATAAACTTGACTCACTCATCTTATTTAGCCTAACTATGATAGTAGATCACATTGATCTATATAAGGCTAGTTTTTATCCCTAAAAACCAGTATCCTTTCTTCTCCACTTACCAGGTACATATCTTTTGTACTTTCCAAAGTACAATTATATAATTTTGACTGCACCCCTTGTAGTGCTCCTAGATATAAATGATATCTTCCCAATATACCTTAGAAATATCTGTTCTTGTACATATATTGGCATGCGTGATTTATCTGTCGCTCTGACATATGGATTTCAACTCACCATGTTTATCTCTTCCCATGTCACGGACAGGTCTACAGGGAGAGATTATTCCCTATGAAATAGGCAACAATTCATCTCTTGAATTGTTCCAACATGTATTTTTTCAATACAATGTCACTATTTGTACGATTGACTAGGACCAAGAAATATATAGATCTACCTTAGTAGATCATATTCCCTAGAACTTTGGTTGCTACTTTAAGTCAATCATTAAAGAATAAATTTCATTTTGGTCTTAACTAACTATGAGACAAATGTTTGTTTTCCATATGTTTCTGAACATACTTTACTTAGAAAACTTTGATGCTCTCACTAACCTGTCATAGACACATGGAAATCATTTTTAGAAAATGTAAATTCTATGATCATGTTTCTTACTTTAATCCTAAACTGGATTTTATTAACTTTCAACCTTTATTAGAATTCTATGATGTGACCATGCCTTTCTAGTTGTTCCGTATAGTCACCATCCACGATTGATGGTCATGAAACCCAATGCATAATAATTTGATCATAGATATTAGCTATGATAAGTAAAATTCTAATGGATTTAGGCCTAACGACTTGGTGAACCCAATCTATCCTTATTGGTACTACACTTGTACCATCCATGTATCAACTCACTTGAATACCCTATATAGTATACAAAATTATAATCCCCTTTTCACATTGATACATGGAATCCATTAATTAAATTTTAGTTGGTCTTATCAATATTAGTTAATTTCCATATACTGCTTACTTGTAGGAAGTATTATTCAAATTTAATAATAGATCACTGACCGTGGTGAATATAAAAACCATCACTATGGTTTTATCCTTCCTACGCAGTATGTGTCTCTAGAACATACTCCATTCCACATGCACTTGTAAAAGTAGTTCTTATGCCAACTATTTTTTTCATTTTGAGAATTTACTAAACACGAGTCAATATAACTCCCACTATCTCTAATAGAGATGTGCACCCTATTATAGAAATATAGTCTATAACTTGACTATATCTTTTCTATGATAGGGATTTCTTTAATATCCTAAAAAACTATTAGGATTATTATACTAAATGCACAATGTGGTTGTCCTGATGCAAGTTTTTTTATGTCCTAACAAATTATTTGCATCCAAACACACGTCCTTATGACATAATGGGTTTTATCATCATACTATGACTCATATTATATTAATTTATCATTAAAATTGGCATATGGTTGTGGGATATCACTGTTAATTGTAATGAACGTCTTAAAATATAATGGAAGTTTCTGCTAGTTGCAAATTGATATTTCTTACATCAATACTTTGATGTATAACATATGCATTTACAAATTTATCCACACTACATGTTTGTTGATCAATGTTGATATGTAAAAATTTATCATCAATCCTACTCATTAACATCAATGTTGTGATGTCGATAAGGTGATGTGTGTTTAGGAATTACTCCATGCTACATTATCACAATTGACAAATTCTTGGTCGAGATGTTTTTCGGTATCCCAAACCAAAGCAACTCATATCTCATGACCATGCATATGCTACACTTTATAATTCCTTAATTACGTATAAGAATATTATGAAGTATATATACCTTTAGCTTATATTTGGAATAGTTCATGCTTACTTGTTGAACTATTTCCAAAATATTTGTGACATGGATTTATTTTTAAAGTCTCCTTTGTCCAAATTAGAGACGTCAATAATACCAAAAGTATTTAGCTGTGCCGAGGCTAAATACCATACTTGGTATATTCATGTCTTCCAATTTTATTATTACTTGAAAAATAATTATCTTTTCACAACTAGGTATAAGTATTACATTTATATTCATCACTAATTGCCTATGATTCATGTATTTCTGAACCAATGATTGAGTTTACCAAAAACAACATTCATTCTAGAAACTGAAATATTGTCTCCTTGCATCCAAGGAAACATGAAATTAATGTTTGTGGTTATACTCAATAATATTTCAACACGAATCATTGACTTGTAAATTAAGAAGTCATGTACTCCTCACTATTGGCCTAAGAATCACCCTTTCGCATCCACTTTGAGAATACACCTGACTTCTAGTAATGTTTCGACACACACTTTGTAATTATATAAAAATACACATATGTAAAAATCATATAGTATTAAATACCCAAGTATTAAAATGAAACATTACATTGATGAATATGCCTGATGTAGAAGCGACAACTTTCTTCTTTAAATCAGTTTATTACGTATAAAATTTCATTGTTTTATTTTATAATATGCAATGGAAATAACATTTCTTAATACCTCGTTAATTCAATGATGTCATGAAGGTGTCATTAGCATTAAATGCCTTTGACATTTCCACATTTTATTTCAATTTATTCTCCATATGAATTAAAACATAACTATCTTTTATTCTTATTCACTTGGAAAACATTACCTAAATTGGTAATGAAGAGTTTACTCAATACTTGTTCATTTTTTGACTTAAAACGATACTTGAGTAATATGGTGAAAATGATATTTAAATATCATGATCAATCATTCAATTTAGACATGCCAGTGTAAAATCCTCCTTATTTATATCATTGCTTTGCTTTATCCTTGTAAATATCCCAGAGATGAGACTTCATGTTTATATCATCCATGTCCTAGTGTAGCGACCACAACTAACATTGGACGTTGATAAAAGCATAATGATATAACTATCATATGCTTTGTGCATTAGTCTCCAGTAAGCAATTTCACCCTCACTTATAGATGTAGTTAACAATATTGAGGACACTATCACCTTGAGTTTTCTATATCATAGTACTGTGTGCATGCACCTATACTATTCATGGATACTTGTGTCAGTGTGGACATTTACTTTGTCCAATATTTATCGCGGTTTAAACTTGTGGTGTAACGTTCCATTTTTGTACAAAAAATGAATTTTAGTAGATGAGTTCCTTTTATCTGGATTACCGGTTTAGACATTTATGATTAATTACTTAAATCATTTAATGTCTCCCACTATTTTATCAGATTCTAGGAACCCTATATACTAGAATCAGAATAATATGTCGCTTAAGTATTCTAGTGGAAAAGATCCCGGAACCAGCCCTCATAGTCTACAAGCTATGGATATGCCACAACTTGGAGGTTTCTAGGTAGGTTTTTGGCTGGTCAACCACTTTAACTTGCGGCTCCTTGATCTATTGAGTGAAGTCCCAACTTCTAAAATCAGAACATGATTTACTCAACACTTGCCTCTAAAATTACAACAATCTAGCTATGGGTATTTCTTTGCTGCAATTTTAGTTATGTAAACACATATTCTTATAAGGAATCCTCGATATTAAGAGGCACCCTCAGCTATGGCATGATCGGCACCTCAAACAGCTGGTTTTGTCCAAAATAGAATGACAGAAGGCGGTTATGGATTAATATATCTTTGAGGGTTTTATTATTTTAATGTGACAGAAGGAATCATTTTATATTTTTATAAGCATGTACTATGTGATTATACTCACAACTGAACTTTCATGAAATAAAAAAAAATATTGCGGCACATGTTCATTTTATCTTGCATGCTAGTTTATTATTATTCTATGTGATCTCGTTATAATGAAAAAATCACAAAATAATTAACCATGTAGAAATAAAATGAAAAACCTAATCATGATCCGATACTATTGGCTAGTCCGTTGAGTGACCAAAGGACTAACCGAAACCTTGGGGGTAAGTACCTTTTAGTCGTGTGTCTTTCAACTTGAATAACAACTTCTTCTCATGCAATGCATCCAACTAATGTCTGGTGCCTTGCCATCACTAGGCGCAAAGTGCGTGATACCTTGTCTCGTCATTATACAACTGTACTCGCATATAGGCGAGGGGATCTCGGGGTATAAAATCACAACTCTGAGAATGGGCATTCATTCCCTTATACATATAATGACCCTTGAGACGACACACATATTGCCTTTTATTTAATTAAAATAATTACTACAAATTGACATGCAATAATTAAATAATAAAATAAAATAAACTAAATAAACATCAGACAAGAATTGGTCAGTCTCCAAATCATGATCAGAATACACTTTAACTCAAGTATATATAATCTAAATGCATAATTAAAAATTAAACCTGTATTAAATAGATTTGAGGGCATTTTAATCGAATAAAAAACTCCACTCTTTTTTTAATTCAATTTATCATCATTCATTCTCGGTTAATTAATTTAATTTTACAAAACTAAAAATTAAATTAATTATTTAATTTAATTAAACTCCCAATTAAATTAATTAGGATACATTAAAATTTTAATAACCAAAATTAATGTTTAATTAATTTAATTCTCAACTAAAATTAAAATAATTACTTTAATAATTTTGGATTAAATTAAAACACTCGGGCCCTAAAAACTTTGGGTAGGGCCTGTGTGGGTCAGGGAGAACCTGTGCAAGCCCAGTTCAAGAGATAATAACTCTGTGCAGGGGTGTTTTGAGATGGGTAGGTCTGCCTGATCCTGTTCTGGGCTGTGAAGACCCCCCGGGTCTATTTTGGGACAGTACAGGTTACCTTCCCACTAGGAGGACTGGGTGGCGGCCAGGGTTTGTTGCCAACCGGTGCGCTGGACTGAACTGGGATATTGCATCTTTAGATAGGCACTAAGGGTTGTGCGTAGACCCATGGGAGATGGAAGTTGTGGCATGGTGTTGTGCCGGTTCTGCTACTATAGAGGGCGGATGAAGTGGGAGGACACTGGTGGATGGAGGCTGCCCGGTGGGGCTGTCCGCATTCGGTAGGGGCACCGCTCAGAGGTGGTCCCATGAGGCAGTTCAGGGCACTGATGAAACACGTTTGATAAAGATCTGGCTGGCCTGGTGAAGGGGAGGTGCGTCCAGAAGCCAGCGCCGCTGTTTGTGTCACGACTATACTGGAGAATGCCGGTCTGATGACCTAGTTCGGGAGGGGTGATCGTGGAAACTCAATCTGTGGCTAGCAGGGGCACATGACTGCGTAGAGGGAGGAGTTAGGTTGGCCTGAGTGGCTGGAGACGATGCATGGAATTTGGCTGAAGAGGCTGGGGTGCCAGGGAACTCGGTGGCTAAGGCGGAAGGTCACCCGGAGAGGTTGCATGAGGGTAGAGTGAAAGGAGGATCAGACATCGTGCGGGATAGAGGCTGGAGTCATCAGCCTGCTGCTTCGCGCAAGGGAGTCCAGTGGGAGGGAAAAGTCATATGGAAAGGTTGGGTGTGCGCTTCCACTTAAGGGGAAGGCTGGAGTCTTCGGACTACTAATCCTTCTTTGTGATGCGTTGCTACTGCTGCCCAGCGAAGGAGAGGAGGAGGTAGCTTCTTGGGCCGCTGCGCATGGGAGACGGGGAGGGGGGGGCGCTCGGCCCCCACATTTTTTTTCTAGACTAGATTTTCCACCACCCATTTTCAAAAAAAAATCATAACCTGCACACGCAGGTCATCTCCCCCCTTTCTTATTTTTTTTTAATTTTAGACTTGTTTTTGCAAGTCTTTCTTTTCTCCTTTTTTGAGGTCTCCCATCCCCTTTTACAAGTGTTGCATTTAAAATATTTCCAAAACCTAATAAATAGGCTTTGGAACAAAAATAATAATAATTTTATGGTGTTAAAATATTATAATAAATATTATAATAATGAAATTATTTTTATAGTAGAACAATTATTTTTATTATAAAATTTTTATTATAATAACAATACCTTGAATCACCAGAAAATACTATTCCGGTGATCCGAAATTTTTTTCAATCTGAATTCATAACTTCAGATGTCTGTAGACTGGACATCTGACATCCGATTCAGATTCCGTTAGCAACGTTGGGACTGTATCGATGCCCTCTTTATATTTTAATGAAAATTATATTTTCTTGGATGAAAATTGACACATGGTACCTCCGATACCACATGTTCGAACTGGGCGTGTAGTGGAAGCCCCAAAAGGTGGGTTTTAAAAAAAATCACTGATGATCGACCTAAAATTGTCAACTTAGGCGAACAGTATCTCGGTATTAGTCAAGTACCACACGTGGAATATTTTAAGAACAAAACAAACCGTAAAATACTTGGTTTAGATCTGAAGCCTCACATGACGTCTGCTCATCATCAGTGATCACTGCTTGAAGAATACGAAGTCGAATTTCTCTAGATCATCCATGCATGCTTCAAAGAATCCTCGGGGGATCCATTCGTCGTAATCTGTATGCTAGTGTGGAATTGAAATGACACCTTCGACACTCCAGTGATCACCACATCACTTCGCTACTGATGCCTTAGAGGGAGATTCACTTGAGCTCATTTGATCTATAGAATCTCTCTCTAGATCAGGGGAGAGAGGAGAGGAGATAGAAGCACCATGAATAGTTCTTAGCAAAATCCCCTCCTCTTCTATTTATAGACATTGATTAAAATACTTGGTATCACCTCGCCAGCCCCGAATACTTAACGTACTATCAGTGAAATTTTATGACTACTAAACTGAGTCATAAATATTATTATCATTTAATTTTTAATATATTAAAATATATTACACAATAATAATTGAGTCATTAACTCGACTCGTCACTCATATAAATATTAATTGAACCTTGAATAATTTAACATTCATCAATTAATATTTTTCTTGTATTTACTAAAACTCATAAATACATTTAATAAATAAATTCAATACTCTTTATTATAAACTCAAACAATATGAATTTATTTATTGAATTGGTGATTGTTTAAATTTGGACAAATCTCAGACCCTTGTGACAGGTCCCACTATGTCCAAAACTCATATTCAACTGAATAGGGAATATTCTTGAATACACAATTGTGTGTGACCCTCTAGGCCCTTAGTTCGACAACAGTGGATAATATTCATAGACTAAGAGTGGGATATAGAAACCCATCATGGCCCCTGAATAAATAAGGATTGTCACAATAGCGACAAACAACTTTCGAACACACACTATGTAATATAATCTCTTTGTTTGTAATATCTCATAAAGCAGGACACACTCATGTGTCATCGCCCTTTTCTTGCTTTATTGTTTGTTGATTTAACTGGATGGATTTACCCTTAACATCCATGGCCATGGTCTTTTAAAGGTAATATCGTCCATATCAACATGGCCTGAGATATATTACTTCCAGAACTCGGAAGTGAAAAATCCTTTCTTGACCATTCAACCAATGTCATGTCACCAACGACGCACCCAACACAAACTACCTTGCCAAGACTTCATTGCCATGGTTTTTGTCTTACATCAAGGTACACAATCAAATAAAATACATTGGTAATGATCTCAAGTGAGGAGACCATTACACGTGATCATAGTTATAAATGTCCAATGACACCCGAAACATGTGGAGTTCATATTGGCGGGTCAGTGCTCATGATCTCACTACTAGAGATCACCAAGTGAGAACTTCATGAGAAGAAGTCTCAATGCTTATGATCCCCCAGCACCTAATAGTAAAACATCTACTATGTCCAGTCAGTAATATGTATCTAGACCATAGAACATATATTTAAGATTAATGTCATAGTATCTAGAGGTTCTCATTATATCCCGGGAGCTACTATAACCTTTCGACACAACAATTAACCTTTGGAAATCACCATTCCAATAGTGGACTTAGAAAATTCTACACTATAATGGTAAGACGACATCATGTATATATAACTATATACATGACATGTTAATCAAAATCACTGAATAGTTGGGTCTAGGGAACCCACTATTTCAATACTCAAGGGATCAAGAGTTGGTATTTTTTGAGTAACCAGACCTCCATAACTTATCATAGGATGATATTCGGAGAAATATATATTTTTATTTCAAGATATAAGGCTTAAGATAGTGAAATGAAATGAAGTAATGAGTGCCATTTTATAATTGAGGTGAGAGGCACCCTTAGAAATTTTCAAAATATTAAATTATAATAAATTTATTTTAAATAGAAATACAACCAAATGGACAAGGATTAAAATATAATATGAGAAAAAGGTTTAATATAATATGCCAATAAAATTTTTACATGTTATTCCCATCGTGTCTCCTCCATGCTTCTACTTTCGATGTCTTCAGTGGCTCAGCGATACTGACATCGACAACAAGTTCTCAGCGGTAATGATGTTGACTTCTCCTATGGTGATGAAGGTCTTCGATGGTGTATCTCAACAGGTTGAAATTCTTCCCAGCACCAACGACGGTTTGTGCTCTTACGTGACCTAAATAGTGATCCAATGGGGGTCTACGCTGGAGACAGTTCAGTGCCAGTGTGTGCGTCTCGAGGTGTCAGAGGCGTGATGATTGTTTGCATGCTTTTTTTCAAATTTGGAATGGGTTTTTTGGTGTCGGAATTGTGGAGTCAAGTTGGAAGCTCACGGGTTTTTGGAATTTTCAAACAGGATTCTTTTTATGGTGTTGGGGTGGTATGGTTCAGGTTTATTACTTTAGAATTTGAAATCTATTTTGTAAGGGTGTGTCTTAATGTTGGACAAATGGGTGTAGGTTCCCACTCACCCTCAAAGTGGATTTTCAATAAAATAAAAAATGGATTGTGGAGATAATAAATTAATAATTTATGAAATTTTAGACCAAATAATAATTAATTTTTATTTTTAAATATTTTTTAATGATTTTTAGATAATTTAATAAAATATTATTTTGATAAAATATCATTTCTGTCAATTTTGACACTATTCATTAATTTGGCCTTAAGGAAAAAAAGACAACAAGATGAATTTGAACCACTATATTTTATACACCAATAATATGTAATAATACTCAAAAAAATTCACGAAGAAATGTAATTAATTAAAATTATATTTATTTTAATATTTTTAATATAGTTTACTTGATTTTTTCATTAATAAAATAATTTCTGTATCATTATTGTATAATTATTATTTTTAATTATTTCATTCATAAAAATTAAAAATAAAATACCATGATGTATATAAATATGTATTATTTCAAAAGATTATATATATTAAAATAAATATTCTCAATAAAACCATATTAAAAATAATATACTTATTAAAATCTTTGTCATTTATTCAAATAATATATTATAAACATCTTAACCACATCCAAATGGTCCCAAAAAATAATAAATAAATTCATATCATAAAAATAAGTTTATTAGTTTCAAAATTGACACTTATATTCATTTAATACCTACCTCTATCTCCATGTGGACACATATGAGATATATAAGACAAAAAAAGTAGCATTTATGATTTTCTTTAATTTAAATAATATAAAATTCATTATCATAGAAAAGAATCTATTAACTAACTAAAATTAAAACCTTTGGATTTAAGGTTTGAATATAAATAATCCTATAAAATTTGGAAAAGTTATGTTGTAATTTCATAATCCTTATCATTTATTTTTTAACCTAAATTACCCAATTTACTATTTACCATGGAAACAGAAATTAGCAAAGATACTATATATATTGGTAAAAATTAAAAGATAATTATTTAATAAAATTGGAAATTATGATTCAAAATATAGAATATATTTATTAAAATTTAAAACATATAACTAGTATAATGTAAATTTAAAATTAAATTAATAAAACACAACTAAAAAAAAAATTTGAAAATGCATTGTTAAGCCCAAAAATGAACTTATACCAAAATATTATATAACTACGAAATAAATTATAATATTTAAAACTAAATAAAATCTAAGTTGCATTGATATAAAATTAAAATTATAAATATATATTTAATATAATGAAATTGATAATTTTATAAAAATCGGTATTTTTCACTATTCATTGGAAAATAAATATTTTCAGAAAAGTACCAAAAATTAACCATAAGCTAATTTTTAAATTTTTATTTTAAATATGAAGTTTATTTTTGTAAATAAAATTTATAAAAGTGTCAAAAATTTGTTTTAAAACAAGTGCTTCCTTAAAAGGTGGTAAATTTGCCTTTAGAAAAATATAGCATTTTTATGTGTAAATTTTGTTTTATTCTTATTTAATTCCTATAAAATATATTATACAATTTTCAAAACATTCAAATTTAATATTAAATATATAAATTTAATTAAGATAATTCTATAATAGTACTTAATTACTATATTAACAATTATTTAGACGATTATGTATTTCATAATGTGGTTATTAATATTCATTACTATCAATTTAATGACTAGGTTATAATGATCACATAGTAATATATCATTATTCATTAGTTATTAAAGATGTTGAATTTAAAATGAGACATAACGTAAAATATAAGACTGTTGCAAAATTAATTTCATGGTGATTAGCCTTGACATATAATTTCTATTTTTCATTGGAATGGGTATTGAACCCAATCCACTATGGGGCTGTTTCTATAATATTTTTGGGGATAAGTAGTGAACCCAATATAATATGGGATTTTATTTACTATGGCGGACTTGTTAGTGATCCTTGACTATGGAAATGGTTTTTTATCCTTGTTTTCATACCACAAACTAATGTATAATTCTTATATTATTCTCTCATAGCACAAGATTATTATTGATGATTCTATACTCTTATGAATCATTTCTTTTGTTATGAAAAAGCCTTATTACGTGAATCAAGATTTATGTTCTATGATTTATTATTTAATCTTTTTTAATTTATGATCATGTTAGAATTCTCTTATTATTATCTTATACTAAATTTTGATCACTAATTGATATCTCTATAGTTTACTCATACTGAATATCTTTGTTTACTTATTCATATGTTTCCATTTCTATCGATTATGAATAAAATTATAACCTATGATATTTATAGTAGGGGATATATCAAAATGTGATCCTAAAGAAATTTTTATAATATGATATTTATATATCTAGACATAAATGTTTTTATATATATTATTTCTCATGATTATGAGATTATTTTGAGATTTAATGTCTTATAAGTGTGAAATATGATCAATTTTATCTTATATCATCTCACTTGGTTCCAAAAATCATATTTAAATAATGTTATTTTTTCACTAGACACTGGATTACGGGTCTAGTGAAACATAATTGGTATCAAAGTAGGGGTTACTTATTTTTAGAGATTATTTTAGTTATTTTTTGTGATTAGTATTATAAAAACTTATTTATCACCCTATGGATAAGTTTGGAAATATCCTTAAATTTTAGTGAACTATATGAAATGTGGATTCATAACCATGGAATCCTTATCTGGATATAAAAAAGTGCATGCATGCTCTATAAAAGATTCACCTAGGAGTAATAACCCTGAAATGGATGATTAAGTATTAACTCAAAATTTACTGAGTGAATGAAAAGGAGTTCTAACTGTACACTTGGTTTGAAACTCCCAGTGGATATTCATTTATTAATAAAGATTATATTTATGAACTATTTTGTGGCATTTTAATATATTTATGTTAAAATTCCTAATTAAAAATTACCACGGAAACATATATTGGAACATAAATCTTCATGGGTCGATAATATGGTGTTATAATTAGGATATATTTGTAATGAATTCAATTATTATATGATTTCTCAATCTAATTATCAATAATTGATACTCAAACTAAGTTTTTTTTGTTTCAGTTAATGGTTTGAAACTAAAGGAATCATGTGAATTATTTATTTTTCCCCCAATATTGATGCCTAAAGGAGTCATGGAGGTCAAGAGGGTGTCTGGGGATTTTTCAAAGCCCAGATCCCTAGAAATTGTAAAAGTAGACTATACCGCAAGGTTAAGAGAAATTGTGCAACCTAGCCAATAGAGTTTACCTAAACTATGTGTCTTGAGACAGTGTGGTGTTAGTGGCTACATTTTTTCTCTACAATTCTATAACCCCATGTTCACAACCGTATGGGATTGTAGACCCCCCTAGACTATGGACTTTTACACGGATGATGAATAAATCATCCAACCATACAGCCAAGTCATGCAACCCTATTTGTGTGAGTGAATTTCCATATATTTCCTTAATGAACCTAAAATCAAACCCCACCCCCCCCCCCTTTCCTCCCTTATTTTCTCCACCAAACCAGCTCTTTTCCCACACATGAATATCTCTCACCTTCTATCTATAGGTTTTGAGGTGGATCCTTCATATGAGCTCCAAATCACTCTTCGTAGGATCCATTGGAAATATAGAGGTAGGATCTTCAATCCAATCCCTATAAATTTCAGTCTCACTTATCCTCTATTATGGTATTTAAGTAAAAGCTCATTTTTTTATTTTTAGGGTATTTGATGAGTTCTCTGATAACTCTCATTTTATATTGAATCAAAGGTTGACACGGGATGAGGGAAGCACTATAGAGAAATGGTAGGTCTTCTAGATCTTTCTTGAATGTTTGGATGCATTATATATTATGCGTCATTGTTCTGTGAGACAAAAACTTTCTATGATGCATCTATTTTTCTAAATTAATTAAATTGATTCATTTTCCAAGCCCCTTGTGTCTGTAGTGAGTTTAGAATCACCTCCTAGGTTAATCTGGTTGACAGAAGACACCATTTTGTGTGTGATAGCTCCTTGATAGCCTATCCACCCCTATTTTAAATTGTGAAACACTACTTGAGGTTTATTTCCCTAGTAATATATTCCTTGAATTGATAATTGGGTTTGAATATTATTATTATCTATGAATTAGGCCTAATACTTTGTACCATAAATGGTTTCCTCGACTGAATTCCTTGGAAAACTTATTAGACCATGTTATGAATTATTGATTTGTTAAATGGTATGTATTTAATAATCAAGTTATATCCTCACCTTAGTTCCCAGGGTGATATAGGGGGTTCCGACTTAAGGACCCATTGGACAGGATCATCAAGACTTAGTTATAATTTATTAATGATTTATAAACACATCGGGGAAGACACTAGGTATGTTTGGTATAGGATTGCTATTCATTTTTTTACCTCTGGAAGAGTGACATCGGTTCCTTGGGGGAGACCCCATGGATGGGATCGGTGGCACGATGGTGGTACCTTTCAATAAGAAAGACATTGGCCCCTACATGGGAAACCAGGTATGAATTTAGAGGTTAGTTCTTGATAATGCCACACCATACCTGGAGTGACACATGGGATTTCATACATGGGTCACCGTGGATGGAATCCTATGTCATTGTATATATACAAATACCCTATAATGATTCTTGAGGTTCCACCTGGACCCCTTGGACATGCTTAGGGTGCATATACATAAATTCAATGAATGAACTTTCTTAAGAAATGGCACCTTGAAATTGTAAATTTAGGGATGTTTCCACCAATAGAAATCACAAGATTGGGGACAGTCCATCTCATTATATATTATTATACTCACTTTACACATTCAAGATGCATTGGTTTAGACATACCTGGCTTTGGATGAAGTATTTAAAATTGGTTGGGTGTCACAAGTGGAACATAGTCTAATGTACTTATTTATTTATTCCTTCCTTGCTTTTACTATTAATATAAGACTATTATTTTTATATTTCATGAAATAAATTAATATAGACATTGTTGGTGGTCGCCTACAAAGTATATCTCACACCCCACATGGCCCACCTTTGGTACCCAAGCATACATCCTAGTTTTAGGTATAGATAAATGGAAGAATCCTTATTTTGATGCTTGATTAATAGTTTAGGATAGAGTATAGGATAAGAGGACTAATCATATACTTTTGATACTAGTAGTAGCTATTTTTTTAGATTTTTTTTATTTATGTTGTAACATGTGGTATATTCACCCTCCCTTATATATCATTTCCTTAATTTTTATGGATAATTTATAAATATCATATTTTTTTAATATAGTTTCTATTTTGAGTCTTCTAGTCATTTATTTATCTCCCATGATTTTTTATTTTTATTCTTCTACTATATATCTGTTGATACTAGTTTTGCTATGACGGGGTACTGGTTTGGTCATATAGTGTATACTTATGATGTTTCTTATTATTTATACATTATTTTGATTCACTCTAATAAATGAGGGAATAGTATCTCCACAAACTATCCCTAGGACATAGCTACTAGTTTGTAGCCTCTGGCATTTGGGGAGGCACGCTTGAGATCTTGTGGCCACCATCTCAGATCATAGTTGAGTGGCATCTAGAAAAAATGCTATAAAGTGGTATTAAAGATGTATTTTATTTTGTCTTACTGTTTTGGAATTAGAAATAATAATAGGATATTAGAATTTTGTAATAAGCCTATTCTTGGGAGAATCTAACCCATGTATAGGGAAAACCTAAATTACCTAGGATGGGTAAATGTTGTTATTTCTCACACTTGTTTTAGTTTCATGGAATTCACCATTTCATGACACAATTTCTTTGGGTTGTTATTATTATTGATGAAAATTATGATTATAAATGGTTTTTTAGACTTTTCTTGATGATATGAGGGCATATTGGTAATCATTAATCATACTAGGCACCATAGGATATCCATTCTGTGAATATGCCTTACCATATTAAATTTTTGTGTGCATTTATTGTGATTCATGTGTTTATTGTGTTTCATTATTTGTTATTCCTTGAAAGACAAAGAAAACATAATGGACACCTAAAGTGTCTTCCTTATCCTAAGATCGTTTTCTTTCATAGGTTAAGTCATACACCATAAGTCATTAATTAGAGAATGTAGATCTGTAGTCCATTGGTCAGGTGGGTGGGAACATGTAATGGTTACGATTACATGGATTCCACATTCAAATTTATAAGGTGCATTAGACCTTATAAATTATAAATATTGATCTATATGATTCAAACATTAAATAAAAGGAAACATTAAATACCCAAGCAGTAAAAGGAAACATTACATTGATGAATATGCCTGATGTAGAAGTGAAAACTTGCTTCTTTAAATCAGTTTATTGCTTTTAAACTTTCATTGTTTCATTTTATAATATACAATGGAAATAAACTTTGTTAATACCTTGTTAATTAAAGGATGTCATGAATGTTTCATTAGCATTAAATTCCTTTGACCTTTCCACATTTTCTTTTAATTTATTCGCCATATAAATTAAAACCAAACTGTATTTTATTCTTATTCACTTGGAGAACAATACCTAAGTTGGTAATAAAGCGTTTACTCAATACATGTTCATTTTGTGACTTAAAACGAAACTTGAGTAATGTGGTGAAAATGATATTTAAAGATTATGATCAATCTTTCAAATTACACATGTTGGTGTAAACTCCGCCTTATTTATATCATTACTCTGCTTTCTCCTTGTAAACATCCTAGATATGAGACTTCATGTTTATATCATCCATGTCCTGGTGTAGCGACCACAACTAACATAAGACGTTGATGAAAGAATAATGATATAACTATCATATTCTTTGTGAATTAGTCTCTTGTAATCAATTTTACCCTCACTTATTGAGGTAGTTAACAATATTGAGTACATTGGCACATTTAGTTTCCTATATCGTAGTACTATGCGCATGCGCCTTTACTATTCATGGATACTTGTGTCAGTGTGGACATTTACCCAATATTTATCATAGTTTAAACTTGTGGTGTAACATTCCATTTTTCTACAAAAAAATGAATTTTAGAAGATGAGTACCTTTTATCTGGATTACCGGTTTAGAAATTTATGATTAATTACTTAAATAATTTAATGTCTCCCACTATTTTATCAGATTCTAGGAATCTTGTGTACTAGAATTAGAATACTCAGTTGTTTCAGTATTCTAGTGGAAAGGATCTCGAAACCACCACTCATAGTTTACAAGTTATGGCTATGCCACAACTTCGAGGGTTCTAGGTAGAATTTTGCTTGGCTGACCGCTTTAACTTGCGGCTCCTTCATCTATTGAGTGAAGTCCCATCTTCTAAAATCAGAACTTGATTTACTCAACACTTGCCGCTAAAATTTAAACAAGCTATCTTTGGCTATTTCTTTGCTACAATTTTAGTTAAGTGAACTCATCATTTTTATAAGGACTCCCCGGTAGTAAGAGGCACCCTAAGCTATGGCATGATCGGCACCTCAGACAGTTGGTTTTGTCCAAACTAGAATGATGGAAGGAGGTTATGACTTAATATACCTTTGAGGGTTTTATTATTTTAATGTGATAGAAGAAATAATTTTCTATATTTATAATCACGTACTATGTGATTTCACTCACAACCGAACTTGCATGAAATAAAAAAAATATAACGTAACATGTTCATTTTATCTTTCATGCTAATTTATTATTATTCTATGTGATTACGTTATAACTACAAATTCACAAAATAATAAACCATGCAGAAATAAAATAAAAAACCTGATCATGAGTTGATACTATTGGCTGATCTGTTGAGTGAATAAAGGACCAACTGAAACCTTAGTGGTAAGTAACTTTTTGTCGCATGGCCTGCAACTTGAATAACAGCTTCTTCTCATCCAATGCATCCAACTACTATCTGGTGTGTCGCCATCACTTGGCACAAAGTGCATCATACCTTGTCTTGTCATTATACAACTGTACTCACACGTAGGCGAGGGGGTCTCGAGGTATAAAATTACAACTCTAAGAATGGGTGTGCATTCCCTTATACATATAATGACCCTTGAGATAACACACATATTGTCTTTTATTTAATTAAAATAATTATTACAAATCGACATGCAATAATTAAATAAATAAAAAAACACCAAACAATCATTGGTTGGTCTCCAGCTCATGATCAATATACACTTTAACTCACATAAATATAATCTAAATGAATAATTAAAAATTAAACCTGTATTAAATATAATCGAGGTCATTTTAATCTAATAAAAAATGTCACTGTTTTTTTAGTTAAATTTATCTTCGTTCCTTCCCGATTAATTAATTTAATTTTAAAGAATAAAAATTAAATTAATTATTTAATTTAATTGATCTCCGAATTAATTTAATTAGAAAACATTAAAATTTTAATAACCAAAATTAATGATTAATTAATTTAATTCTCAACTAAAATTACATTAATTATTTTAAGTATTTTGGATTAAATTAAAACACTCGGGCCCTCAAAACTTCAGGAAGGGCCTGTGTGGGTTAGGTCGAACCTGCGCAGGCCCAGTTCAAGGGATAATAAATCTGTTCAGGGGTGTTTCGAGGTGGTAAGATCTGCCTGAGCCTATTTCAGGCTGGGAAGACCCGCCCGGGTCTGTTTGGCGATAGTACAGGTTACCTGCCCGCTAGGAGGACCGGGCAGCGACCAGGGTTTGCTGCCAACCGGTGTGTTGGACTGAATCAGGATGTCATGTCTTCAGATAGCCACTGAGGCTTGTGCGTAGACTTTTGGGAGATGGAAGTTTTGTCAGGGTATCGTGTCGGTTCTACTGCTACAGAGGGCGGATGAAGTGGGAGGACACTGGCGGATGGAGGCAGCCCGACGGGGATGTCGCGGTCAGTAGGGGCACCTCCCGGAGGCGGTCCTACGAGGCGGAGTGGGGCACTGATACAATGCGTTTGAGAGAGAGCTGGATGGCCTAGTGGATGAGAGGTGAATTCAGAAGCTGGTGTCGCTGTTTGAGGCACAACTGTGCCGGAGAAGGTCGGTCTGCGGCCTGGTTTGAAAGGGGTGACTATAGAAGCCTAGTCCACGGCTAGCAGGGGAGCTTGAATGTGTGGAGGGAGGAGGCCGTTTGGCCTGGGTGGCTGGAGATGGTGCCTGGAGTTTGGCTGAGGAGGCTGGGGTGCCAGAGAACCCGGTGGCTAAGGCGGTAGTTCACCTAGTGAGGTGGCATGAGGGTAGAATGAAAGGCGGAGCAAGCGTCGTGCGGGATGGAGGAAGGATTCATTGGCCTGCTTCTCCACACAAGGGAGACCAGTGGGAGGGAGAAGACACTGGGAAAGGTTGGGTATGGGCTTCCGCTGAAGGGTAAGGCTCGAGTCGTCGTCCTGCTGCTCCTTCCTTATGATGCGCTACTACTGCAGCCCAGCGAAGGAGAGGAGGCGGCTTGTTGGTCCGCTGTGCATGGGAGACGGGGAGGGGGGGCGTTCGGCCCCCACAATTTTTTTTTCTTGACTAGTTGGTCCACACCCCCTTTTCAAAAAAAATCACGACCTGCACATACCGGTCATCTCCCCCCTTTCTTATTTTTTTTTAATTTAGACTTTCTTTTTCAAGTTTTTCTTTTCTCCTCCTTTTTTTTGAGGTCTCCCAACCCCTTTTTCAAGTCTTGATTTTAAAAAATTTCCAAAACCTAATAAATAGGATTTGGAACAAAAATAATAATAATTTTATGATATTAAAATATTATAATAAATATTATAATAATGAAATTATTATTATAACAGAAAAATTTATTTTATAATTAAATTATTGTTATAATAACAATTCCTAGAATCACTAGAAAATACTATTCCGGTGATCCAAAAAAAATCAATCTAAATTCATAACTTCAGATGTCCGTAGACTGGATATCTGACATCTGATTCAGATTCTGTTTGTGGCATTGGGACTATATCGATGCCCTCTTTATATTTTAATGAAAATTATATTTTCTTGGCTTAAAATTGACTCACACTTCCTCTGATACCACATATTCAAACTGGGCATACATTGGAAGCCCCAAAAGGTAGGTTTTTAAAACAATTCCACTGACGATCGACCAAAACATGTCGACGTCAGTGAATAGTAGCCTGATATTAGTCAAGGACCACGCATGGAATATTTTAAACACAAAACAAACCGTAAAAATACTTGGTTTAGATCTGAAGTCGTGCATGACGTCTGCTCGTTATTAGCGATCACTGATTGAAGAATCCGAAGTCGAAATCCTCTTGATCGTCCACACATGCTTTAAGGAATCCATTGGAGCATCGTTCGTCATAATTCGAGTGCTAGCATGGAATTGTAATGCCACCTTCAACATTCCAACAATCATCGCATCACTTTGCTAGCGATGCCCGAGAGGGAGCTTCATCTGAGATCCTTGAATCTATCACATCTCTCTTTAGATTATGGGAGCAAGGAGAGGAGAGAGAAGAACCATGAATAGTTCCTGGAAAAATCCCCTCTTCTTGTATTTATAGTGGTTGATTAAATTACCTGGTATCGCCTCGCCGGCCCTGAATAATTAACGCACTATCATCGATATTTTATGACTACTAAACTGAGTCATAAATACTATTATCATTTAATTGTAATATATTAAAATATATTACGCAATAATAATTGAGTCATTAACTCGACTTTTTACTCATATAAATATTAATTGAACCTTGAATAATTTAATATTCATCAATTAATATTTTTTTTATTTACTGAAACTCATAAATACATTCAATAAATAAATTCAATAATAATTATTCTAAACTCAAATAATATGAATTTATTTATTGCATTGGTGATTGTTTATGTTTGGAAAAATCCTGGACCCCTATGGTGGGGCCCACTATGTGAAAAACTCATATTCAACTGAATATGGCATATTCTTGAATACACTATTGTGTGTGACAATCTTGGCCCTTATTTCGACAACAATGAATAATATTCACAGACTAAGAGAAGGATCTAGCAACCCATCATAGACCCTGAAGAAATAAATATTGTCACAGTAGTGACAACGAACTTTCAAACACGCACTGTGTAATATAATCTCTTTGTATGTAATATCTCATAAAGTAGGATGCACTCATGTGTCATCACCCTTTTATTGCTTTATTGTTTGTTGATTTAACTTTATGGATTTACCCTCAACTGCCATGGACATGGTCTTTTAAAGGTACTACCATCCATATCAATGTGGCTTGAGATATATTACTTCCATAACCCGGAAGTGGAAAATCCTTTCTTGACCATTCAACAAATTCCATGTCACCAACGATGCACCCAACACAAACTACCTTGCTACGACTTCATTGCCATGGTTTTCATCTTGCATCAAGGTAAAAAATCAAATGGCGTACATTGGAAACGATCTCAATTCAAAAGACCATTACACATGATCATAGATGGAAATATCCAATGACACTCGAAACATGTGGAGTTCCTATTGGCGGGTTATTCCTCATGATTACTAGAGATCACTAAGTGCAAACTTCATGAAAAGAAGTCTCAATGCTTATGATCCCCCAGCACCTAATAGTAAAATATCTACTATGTCCAATCAGTAAGATGTATCTAGACCTATAGAACGTATATTTAATGTAACACCCAAGCTTCCACATTACGCTTCTCTTTTAATAATACATTAGCGTGTGTTGTATGCAACTTCGAGTTCTAACACACACTACATCCAATCAAACTAGCCGTTATGAATAGTAATACCTAATTTTTGAAATTTTATAAATTTTATCTCTCAAAATGGACTTCATTTTTGGATTTGTAATATCTAATTTAGAATAGCGTGAAATTTTGGTACTTTTCGGATAACTTTTATATTTTGATGAATAGTGAAAATTACTAGATTTTAATTAAAAAAATTTTTTTAATAAAAATAATTAATAGTGATAAATTATGATTTTGAGTGGTTTTAAATTATATTTAGAATATATTTTTACCATTTAATAAAATTTTGGTCATTGGACATAATTACACAATTAAACCGGACATGAACAAGTGTCAATCTTTTGATAGTTATTATCTCTTAAAAACACGCTTTTTGTTTTAACAACGGGAATTAATTTTAAATTAATTTCTTCCACTTCTGTGTTTTGAATTTGGAAAAATTGATTCCATATTTGGAATCAGGATGTCCAAATTGTGTAAATAGGTAACTTTTATTTTTATACATTTTGAATAATTACTTCGGTAAATATTTTATTTACCATGGTTAAAGGGTAAATTCGATAAATAAGGGTTAAAAATAATATTATAATAATAATAAATTACCCTAAAACGTGTCCTAACCTTATTGGTGGATACATGTCCGACCATGTGAATCTTTGGGTTGATTTTGGGATCCCATGGAGCCACTTGTAGGTGATAGGGACACTTTATTTTAATTAAGTTAAAATAAATACAAAAATGACATAAGCATATATCTTATAGAAAAACAATTTTTACATAGGGTTATATATGTTGGATTTTCGACTATAAATATTCATTATAAAGATAAAACGATTTCCTACATAATGGTATTTTATTTATAATTTTTCTACATTAAATAATTTATGTTATTTATGACACAATGGTGATGCAGTAACTACCTAATTATTGAAAAATTAGAATAATTGATATTATAAATATTCAAATAAATGTAATTTGAGACTTTTTATAAATAACAATAATTTTATAGGTTAATATGACATGTTAGGATTGATTTAATTAACTTTTTTCGAGGTAATCATTCTGTTATGATTTTTAGAAAAATCAATTATTGAATAGTGTCAAAATTGACATAAAAGATTTTTTAAAACAAATATTATATTATTAATTGATATTAAATTCCAAAAAATCCAAGGTTCATCCAAGAGACTTATATCGTGATAGTGGTATCATTAATGAACCACTTTGGGGTCTATTGAATATATATAGTAAGTTTATTAACCATATAATATAAAAACACAAAGAGACATTGTAAAAGTGAAACAAATTAACTAAGAGTTAACACTTAAAGATATGGTTAATATAGTAACCCAAACCTGCCTAAATTCTATTGGTTGAGTGTTTTTCGACCTATCCCCACCTTAACCTTTAAATAATATACTTTGGAGCCATTAGAAACCGAATATGAATTTATTATAAAATAATATTTCTAGCTTTTCCAAAGGTGCCCCTCACCCCTCTTATAAAAGGGAACTCCCCCTTCTCATTAATTCACACCTTCAAAGCCTTTTGGTTCGGCAAACCCCTGCCCAAATAATATCTCAACTTACCTCACTTCATCCTAGAGTCCTTATTTTGATCAGAAAGCCAACCTAATGAGCCCTTTTGATCAAATCAAAAGGAAGAACCCGAAGAAGAGGAGGTTAAACGTACCCTCGACTAAAGGAAAGTGTAAGGTAAGGGATTTTCATCTCACTCCTTAATCCCATGAGATTCATTCTATATTTCCACTATTACCTTTTTTGTGGTGTATGTACTTCCCATAATTGTATTCTTTATGTAATACACTTTAATTTATGTGTATTTACATATTCATTGTATGATACCTCTTTCATGGGGTGTATGTTTTGTAAGTAACCAAATTGGTAAGGGTTAATTTCACAATCTCTTTATTATCCAAGGTTGTTTTTATGTAAGTATCTACTGGGACATATTTATTATCCATGTCCATGTTTTATGAAAGAGTTTTCAAAGGGATTATTTTAAAGGACTTTTTACTAAAACAACATTTCAAATGTTTTAAATATTTATTCTTATAAATCATTCTCATTAATGCCCATGTCTTCAAAATGGTTTTTAAGGATTTATTTATATGGACATGAATGCTTTTAAAATTTTAATTCCTTTAAAAATTTTCAAAGTGGTATGGGACACTTTGATTCAAAAATTTCTTTAAATGACTTCTTTTTCAAGTTGTGTGACTTTTAAATGTTTTCATGAAAAAAAAAGAGATATTTCTCTCAAATAGTTTTGATTTCATCTATGTCAACATCCTTTGAAAAATTTTACACTTGTTTAAAGTTGATTTATTATGATACAAATATTCCATATTTTATTTAAGGTTTTGTGATATTTTTGACTATGGATGATTCAGTTTCATGACATTAATGGCTTATGATTAATGTTTTGGCATTTCGTATGCAAGTTTTAATACGAATGTTTATATTATATTTCATCCTATTCTTAAGATAAATGTGTTGGACTAGTATGTTCCGGGTTGGGGACCGGTAAAAGTAAGCCCTCTGGGTTGGTGTCCGGTTATTAGAGGCACTCTGGGTTGGTGTCCGGTGTTTAGAGGCACTCCAGGTTGGTGTCTGGTTATTAGAGGCACTCCGGGTTGGTGTCCGGTTATTAGAGGCACTCCGGGTTGGTGTCTGATTATTAGAGGCACTCTGGGTTCGGTTCCGGTTATAGTTATCCCCTATGTCTTGGCACGAGGCCTTGACAAAGAAATGAAAGTTTAGCATTATGCATTCCATCATTATGAAAGTGGTTAGTGATATTTCATGTGATTATTAGACTAGTAGAATGTCCATGTGAATAAGTAAATGGAATTATTTCATTTTATTTCTTCCATATTATGCTGAAGTTCAAATTTAAAAGGCTTTTGTTTTAGTTATACATTGCCTTAAATGTTTATGCTTATTTATGAAAGTTTTCGCTGTATTGTTATCCTTACTGAGTATCTGAGCTCACCCCTTTATATGTTTTATTTTTCCCAGGATTCCAAGAAGTGTATTATGACTGATATGCAGGGTTAAGCTAAGGGAATAATGGCATTCATAAATATTATTTATGATGTTTTGTATATATTAAAGTGCAATGTAACATTCATGTATGTAATCTATTTTCCAAGACTTCTAAACTAATCGGTCCTTTGGGACTTGATTCCTTGTAATCATGCCAATGTATTAAAATAATGCACAGACTCTGGGTAACTAGGGTCGGGGCGTTACAGTTGGTATCAGAGGAATTTTACCAATAACCTTGGAAACTAGATTTAGATATACTCTGATTAGAGAACATAGACCTAAGATATACTTTGAGGATTAGTATAGAAGAACTTCCTAGAATTTTGGTATTGTATAGATTTTGTGAGTTTTCCGTGCAATACATCCCTATCTGGATATGACCAGGTAGAGGTGGCTCTAGCACAGATGTACCTAGGGGTAAAACCTGAAAACACCGCTTTGAGCTAGACTCGAACGGGAACTGTTCCACGACAATGGTCCTCACTGCACACTTGGTTACAACACTCTCGGGGGATATGCTTAGGATAATTCTCATTTTATTTACAAACCATTATGAAGGGCTCTTGAGTATATTCTTACTCAAAGAAAACATTTTTATGATTATGGATTATATCCATAAACGGTTCAACTTGCGTTTGGTATTTTACAAGTTTGGAATTATTCATTACAATTCATAAACTGACCTAGTTTATGCTATTGTATAGAAATGGCACCCACTAGAAGGAATGTGAACTCCAGTAATATGTATGATCCAAAGAATAAGAAGGATGATATCTTTCAGGGTATCAATCCATCATTTAGAAGGTAAATAGTCTCCCACTTATTATCATCATATGAAAAAATAATATCGTGTGTTGATAAGATAAGTAAAGAGTTTACTGAGTCCTATGGCTTTTAAGGGAAGCAAGAGAAGAAAGGGATGGAAGAGAGAAAGATGGATAAAGGGAAGAGGAAAAAGAAGAATTTTCCCATATGTGATAACTGTGGAAAGAAACACCCTGGAACTTGCCTAAAAGTAATGGGAGTTTGTTATAAGTGTGGAGAAAAAGGACACCATGTACATGACTACAAGGGTAAGAAAAAGGTTTCAAATGTACAATGCTTCATCTGCAAGGAGTTTGGACACTACGCAAACCAATGTCCTAGTTATCAGATTATGCCTCAAATGATGCTATTAGATAGTAGTCAAGTTATGATACTACCACAGATGAAGAGGAATGACTAGTGTTCTTATGTTGTTATTTTGTAATTATTTCATTGAAGTGTTGTGTCAATGATGTACTGGAAATAAATAAGGATTGTACTGCAGTACTATTTCATTGAGGATTTGAGATTTTATGGTAATAAGAAAAGTGACTCTACAATGAGTTAAACTTTTTGGAAATTATATGGTTGAAGGAAAGATAAACGTTAATATGGTCCTAATATTGAGGTACTGATTTTGGAATAAGATATGGTTGATTTGGGTAAATTATATTGGATATTCTTGACTGCCTTGAAACTGATTAAAGATTCGTATATTCCATCATTGTTGGAGTTTACAACATTTTTTGGATGGACGAAGTATATCCAGTATTCTATAAGTAATAAGGGAGCATGAATGTAATCAATAAAGTTTTATGATAATTCAGGATGTTTCAGTGTTTTAAAAGAATACATGATGAAGGTATTCACATGCTATTACGGGGTAAAAAGGATCTAAATTATGTTTACCTTTCATAAAAATTTTGGACTGAGAGTTTACATAAGTATTTTGGATAAGTATAAAGGTTTTAATGGATTAAGTTTGAAAGGTTATTTTTGGATTTTTATAAAAGGACAACACGCAGACCGTGTGACGACCCATCGTGTCGGACAAAGATGCGGGAATCGAACCCACAACCATACTGCAATTGGGATATATCACCTACCACTGTACTATGTGAATTTCTTGGATTGTATAATGTAGTTTCTTTTTATAAAGGGTTTGATTTGTGAATTATAAATTCATTATATTTGGAACCCTATACAATTATGATAATTATAGTATTTTTGAGTTGTATTATGTTTTGGGGTGAGAGATGAGTTTGTGGTAGAAATTTATTAATGGATAAAACTCTAAATATAAATTAATTATATCTTCTTATGATCTTAGCCAATATCATAAATAAATTCCTCAACATTAAGAAAAGGAACTTAGAACAAAAATGTTGTCCTAGATGATACCTTAGATCATCACAAATTTATGGCTTTGGGATTATTGGCCTTTTCATAGCCATGTTCTCTACCACTCTCCATCAGATATTTATGGTTAGATTTCTCTTCCATATCCATATTTTCCTACATGGAACCCTAGTATGTGTCATTTTCGGTAACCTTCATACTTACCACTCTTTATTTTAAATAGAGGCCTCATTAATTCATTTTTCGATGTGGGATTTCAACTAAGATATTTTGAAACGTCAACCCCAAGTTTTCAATACCGAGCATAAATTGTGAGGATGCAATTTATTGAAGAAGGGGAGAATTTAACACCCCAATCTTCCACATTACGCTTCTCTTTGAATAATACAGTAGCATGTGTTGTACGCAACTTCGAGTTCTAACACACATTACAACCAATCAAACTAGCTGTTATGAATAGTAATACCTAATTTTTGAAATTTTATAAATTTTGTCTCTCAAAATGGACTTCATTTTAGGATTTGGAATATCTAATTTATCCTATGGTGAAATTTTGGTACTTTTCGGATAGCTTTTATATTTTGATGAATAGTGAAAATTACTAAATTTTAATTAAAAACAAATTTTTTAATCAAAATAATTAATAGTGATAAATTATGAATTTGAGTGGTTTTAAAGTATATTTAGAATATATTTTTACCATTTAATAAAATGTTGGTCATTTGACATAATTTCACAATTAAACCGGACATGAACAAGTGTCAATCTTTTGATAGTTATTATCTCTTAAAAACACGCTTTTTGTTTTAACAATGGGAATTAATTTTAAATTAATTTCTGCCACTTCTATGTTTTTAATTTGAAAAAATGGATTCCATATTTTTAATCAGGATGTCCAAATTGTGTAAATAGGTAACTTTTACTTTTAGACATTTTGAATAATTACTTCGGTAAATATTTTATTTACTATGGTTAAAGGGTAAATCCGATAAATAAGGGTTAAAAATAATATTATAATAATAATAAATTACCCTAAAACGTGTCCTAACCTTATTGGTGGATACATTCCCGACCATGGGCATCTTTGGGTCGATTTTGGGACCCCATGGAGCCACTTGTAGGTGATAGGGACACTTTATTTTAAATAAGTTAAAATAAATACAAAAATGACACAAGCATATATCTTTTAGAAAAAGATTTCCTAAATAATTGTAATTTATTTATAATTTTTAGACATTAAATAATTTAAGTTATTTATGACACAATGGTGATGCAGTAATTACCTAATTAATGAAAAATTAGAATAATTCATATTATTAAATAAATGTAATTTGAGACTTTTTATAAATAAAAATAGTTTTATAGGTTAATATGACATGTTAGGATTTATTTAATTAACTTTTTTAGAAGTAATCATTCTGTTATGATTTTTACAAAAATCAATTATTGAATAGTGTCAAATTTGACATAAAAGAGTTTTTAAAACAAATATTATATTATTAATTGATATTAAATTCCTAAAAATATAAGATTCGTACAAGAGACTTATATCATTATATTGTATCATTAATGGACCATTTGGGGGTCTCTTTGATGTATATAGAAATTTTATTAACCATATAATATAAAAATACAAAGAGACATTGTAAAAGTGAAACTAATTAACTAAGAGTTAATACTTAAAGATATGGTTAATATAGTAACCCAAACCTATCTAAATCCTATTGGTTGAGTGGTTTTCGACCTATACCCACCTTAACTATTAAATAATCCACTTTGGAGACATTAGAAACCGAATATGAATTTATTATAAAATAATATTTCTAGCTTTTCCAAAGGTGCCCCTCACCCCTCTTATAAATGGGCACTCCCCCTTCTCATTAATTCACACCTTCAAAGCCTTTTGGTTCAGCCAACCCCTGCCCAAATACTCTCTAAACTTCCCTCACTTCATCCTAGAGGCCTTAGTTTGATCAGAAAGCCAACCTAAGGAGCCCTTTTGATCAAATCAAAAGGAAGAACCCGAAGAAGAGGAGGTTAAACGTACCCTCGACTAAAGGAAAGTGTAAGGTAAGAGGTTTTCATCTCACTCCTTATTCCCATGAGATTCATGCCATATTGCCACTATTACCTTTTGTGTGGTGTATTTACTGCCCATAATTGTATTCTTTGTGTAATACACTTTAATTTATGTGTATTTACATATTCATTGTATGATACCTCTTTCATGGGGTGTATGTTTCGTAAGTTACCAAATTGGTAAGGGTTAATTTCACAATCTCTTTATTATCCGAGGTTGTTTTTACATAAGTTTCTACTGGGACATATTTATTATCTATACCCATGTTTTATGAAAGAGTTTTAAAAGGGATTCTTTTAAAGACTTTTTACTAAAACATCATTTCAAATGTTTTAAATATTTATTCTTCTAAATCATTCTCATTAATGTCCATGTCTTCAAAATGGTTTTTAAGGACTTATTTATATGGACATGAATGTTTTTAAAATGTTAATTCCTTTAAAAAGTTTGAAATTGGTATGGGACACTTTTATTCAAAAATTTCTTTAAATGACTTCTTTTTCAAATTGTGTGACTTTTAAATGTTTTCATGAAAAAAAAGCTATTTCTCTCAAATAGTTTTGATTTCATCTATGTCAACATCATTTGATAAATTTTACACTTGTTTGAAGTTGATTTATTATGATACAAATCTTCCATATTGTATTTAAGGTTTTGTGATATTTTTGACTATGGATGATTCAGTTTCATGACATTAATGGATTATGATTAATGTTTTGGCATTTCGTATGCTAGTTTTAATACAAATGTTTATATTATATTTCATCCTCTTCTTAAGATGAATGTGTTGGACTAGTATGTTCTGGGTTGGGGACCGGTAAAATTAAGCCATCCAGGTTGGTGTCCGGTTATTAGAGGCACTCCGGGTTGGTGTCCAGTTATTAGAGGCACTCCGGGTTGGGTTCCGGTTATAGTTAGCCCCTAGGTCTTGGAACGAGGCCTTGACAAAGAAATTAAAGTTCAGAATTATGAATTCCATCATTATGAAAGTGGTTAGTGATATTTCATGTGATTATTCGACTAGTAGAATGTCCATGTGAATAAGTAAATGGAATTATTTCATTTTATTTCATCCATATTATGCTAATGTTAAAATTTAAAAGGCTTTTGTTTTAGTTATACATTGCCTTTAATGTTTATGCTTATTTATGAAATTTTCCACTGTATTGTTATCCTTGCTGAGCATCTTAGCTCACCCCTTTATATGTTTTATTTTTCCCAGGATTCCAAGAAGTGTATTGTGACTGATATGCAGGGTTAAGCCAAGGGAATAATGGCATTCATAATGATTATTTATGTTGTTTTGTATGTATTAAAGTGCAATGTAACATTCATGTATGTAATCTATTTTCCAAGACTGCTAAACTAATCGGTCCTTCGAGACTTGATTCCTTGTAATCATGCCAATGTATTAAAATAATGCACCGACTCTTGGTAACTAGGGTCGGGGCGTTACATTTAAGATTAATGTCATAGTATGTAGAGGTTCTCATTATAGACTAGGAACTTCTATAACCTTTCGATATGACAATTTACCTTTGGACATTACCATTCCAATAGTGGATGCAGAAAAGTATACACTATAATGGTAAGATGACATCATGTATAGAAAACTGTATACACGACATGGTAATCAAAATCACTGAATAGTTGGGTCTAGGGCACCCACTATTTCAACACTCAAGGGATCGAGTGTTGGTATTTTTTGAGTAACCAGACCTCCATAACTTATCTTAGGATGCTATTAGGAGAAATATATAGTGTTTTTTTAGATATAAGGCTTAAGATTGTGAAATGAAATGAAGTAAAGAGTGCCATTTTATAATTGAGGTGAGATGAACCCTTATAAATCCTCAAAATATTAAATTATAATAACGTTTTTTCAAATAAAAATACAACCAAATAGACAAGGATTAAAATATAATATGAGAAAATGGTTTAATATCATATGCCAATAAATTTTTTACATGTTCTTACCATCATGTCTCCTCCGTGCTTCTAATTCAGACGTCTTTGGTGGCTCATTGATACTAACTTCGACAATAGGTTCTCAGCAGCAATGATGTTGACTTCTCTTATGAAGATGAAGGTCTTCAATGGTGCCTCACAACAGGTTGGTGTTTTTCTCGGCACCGACGATGGTTTGTGCTCTTACGTGACATCGATGGTGATCTGATGGGGGTCTGCGCTGGAGATAGTTCGGTGCCTGTGTGTGCATCTCGTGGTGTCATAGGCGTGATGATTGTCTGCCTGCTTTTTTCTCAAATTTTGAATGGGTTTTTCAATGTCGGCATCGTGGAGTCAAGTTAGTAGCTTACAGGTTTTTTTGTAATTTTAAAACAGGAAGCTTTTGATGGTGTTGGGGCGGTTTGGTTCAGTTTTATTATTTTGTAATTTTAAATTTGTTTTGTAAGGGCGTTTCTTGATGTTGGAGGAATGGCTATAGGTTTCCACTCACCCTCAAAGTGGATTTTCAATAATATAAAAAAATAGATTATGGAGATAATAAGTTAATAATTTGTGAAATTTTAGACCAAATAATAATTAAGTTTTATTTTTAAATATTTTTTATGATTTATAGATAATTTAATAAAATATGATTTTGATAAAATATCATTTGTGTCAATTTTGACACTATTCATTAATTTGGCCTTAAGTAAAACAAGACAACAAGATAAATTTTAACCAATATATTTTATACACCCATAATATATCATAATACTCAAAAAAAATCACGAAGAAATTTAATTAATTAAAATAATATTTTTTTTATATTTTTAATATCATTTACTTGATTGTTTCATTAATAAAATAATTAATGCATCATTATTGTATAATTATTATTTTTAATTATTTCATTCATAAAAATTAAAAATAAAATACCATGATGTATATAAATATGTATTATTTCAAAAGAATATATATTTTCAAATATATATTCTCAATAAAACCATATTAAAAATAATATACTTATTAAAATCTTTGTCATTTATTCAAATAATATATTATAAACATCTTAACCACATCCAAATGGTCCCAAAAAATAATAAATAAATTTATATCATAAAAATAAGTTTATTAGTTTCAAAATTAACACTTATATTCATTTAAAACCTACCTCTATCTCCATGTGGACACATAAGAGATATATAAGAAAAAGAAAGTGGCATTTATGATTTTCTTTAATTTAGAAAATATAAAATTCATTATCCTAGAAAAGTGTCTATTAACTAACTAAAATTGAAACATTAGGTTTTAAGGTTTGAATATAAATAATCCTATAAAATTTGGAAAAGTTTTATTGTAATTTCATAATCCTTATCATTTAATTTTTAACCAAAATTACCCAATTTACCATTTTCCATGGAACAGAAATTAGCAAAGATACTATTCATATTGGTAAAAAAATAAATGATAATTATTTAATAAAATTATACCTTATGATTAAAAATACGGAATATATTTATTAAAATTTAAAACACATAATTAGTATAATGTAATTTAAAATTAAATCAATAAAACCCAACTAAAAACTATTTTTTTGAAAATGCATTATTAAGCCCAAAAATGAACTTATACCAAAATAATGTATAACTATAAAATAAATTATAATATTTATAACTAAATAAATCTAAGTTTCATTGAGATAAAATTAAAAATTATAAATATACTTTTAATATAATGAAATTGACAATTTTATAAAAATCGGTATTTTTCACTATTCACTGGAAAATAAATATTTTCAGAAAAGTACCAAAAATTCACCATAAGCTAATTTTTAAATTTCTATTTTAAAAATTAAGTTCATTTTTGTAAATATAATTTATAAAAGTTTCAAAATTTTGTTTTAAAATCAAGTGCTTCCTTAAAAGGTGGTAAAATTTCCTTTTAAAAAATATAGCATTTTATGTGTAAAATTTGTTTTAAAACAAGTGATTCCTTAAAAGGTGGTAAAATTACCTTTTGAAAAATATTGAATTTTTTGTGTAAATTTTGTTTTATTCTTATCTTATGCCTATAAAATATATTATACAAACTTCCAAACATTCAATTGAATATTTAATATATAAATTTAACAAAGATAATTCTATAATAGTAATTAATTACTCTATTAACAATTATTTGGATGATTATGTATTTCATAATGTGGTTATTACTATTCATTACTACTAATTTAATGACTTGGTTATAATGATCATGAAATAATATATCATTATTCATTAGTTATTAAAGATATTGAATTTAAAATGAGACATAACATAAAATATAAGAGTGTTACAAAACTAATTTCATGGTGAGTAGCCTTGACATATAATTTCTATTTTTTATTGGAATGGGTATTAAACCCAAGCCACTATGGGGATGTTTCTATAATATTTATGGGGATAGGTAGTAAACCCAATCTAATATGGTATTTTATTTACTATGACGGGTTTATTAGTGATCCTTGACTATGGAAATGATTTTTTATTCTTGTTTTCATACCAAAAACTAATGTATTGTTCTTATATTATTCTCTCATAGCGCAAGATTATTATTGATGATTATATACTGTTATGAATAATTTATTTTGTAATGAAAAATCCTTATTACGTGAATCAAGATTTATGGTCTATGATTTATTATTTATTCTTTTTTAATTTATGATCATGTTGGAATTCCCTTATTATTATCTTATGTTAACTTTTGATCATTTATTGATATCTCTATAGTTTAATCATACTGAATATCTATGTTTACTTATTCATATATTTTCATTTCTATCAATTATGAATAAAAGTATAACCTATGATATTTATAGAAGGGGATATTTCATAATGCAATCCTAGTGAAATTTTCATGATAATATATTTATATATCTGGGCATAAATGTTTGTATATATATTATTTCTCATGATTATGAGATTATTTTGAGATTTAATGTTTTATAAGTGTGAAATATATGCAATTTTATCTTATATCATCTCACTTGCTACCAAAAATAGTTTGTAAATAGTGTTATTTTTTCACTAGACACTGGATTACGGGTCTAGTGGAACTTAATTGGTATCAAAGTAGGGTTTAGTTATTTTTAGAGATTAGTTTAGTTATTTTTTGAGATTATTATTATAAAAACTTATATATCACCCTATGGATAAGTCTGGAAATATCCTTAAATTTTAGTAAACTATGGAATATGTGGATTCATAACCATGGAAACCTTATCTGGATATAAACAAGTGCATGCATGCTCTAGAAAAGATTCACCTAATAGTAATAACCCTGAAATGGATGATTAAGTATTAACTCAATATTTTCTAAGTGAATGAAAAGGAGGTCTAACTATAAACTTGGTTCGAAACTCCTAGAGGATATTCATTTATTAATACAGATTGTATTTATGATCTATTTTGTGGTATTTTAATATATTTATGTTAAAATTATTAATTAAAAATTACTATGGAAAACATATATTGGAACCTAAATTTTCATGGGTTGATAATATGGTGTTATAATTAGGATATATTTGTAATGAATTCCATTATTACATGATTTCTCAATCTAATTATCAATACTTGATACTCACACTAAGTATTTTGGTTTCAGTAAATGGTTTGAAACTAAAGGAATCATGTGAATTATTTATTTTGGCGCTAATATTGATGCCTAAAGGAGTCATGGAGGTCAAGAGGGTGTCTAGGGATTTTTCAAATCCCGGATCCCTGGAAATTATAAAAGAAGACTCTACTGCATGGTTATGAGAAATTGTGCAACCTAGCTGACACAGTTTACCTAAACTATGTGTCTTGAGATAGTGTGGTGTTGGTGGCTACATTTTTTTGTCTGCAATTATACAACCCCGTGTTCACAACCATATGGTATTTAAGACCCCCTAGACTATATAATTTTACACGGATGATGAATAATTCATTCTACCATGTAGCCAAGTCATGCAACCCTATTTGTGTGGGTGAATTTCCATATATTTCCTTAATGAACCTAAAATCAAACCCCCCTTTCCTCCATTATTTTTTCCACCAGACCAGCTCTTGTCCCACACATGAATATCTCTCACCTTCTATCCATAGGTTTTGAGGTGGATCCTTTATACGAGCTCCAAATCTCTCATCATAGGATCCATTGGAAATATAGAGGTATGATCTTCAATCCACTCCCTATAAATTTTAGTGTCACTTATCCTCAATTATGGTATTTGGGTGAAAGCTAATTTTTTTATTTTTGGGGTATTTGATGAGTTCTCTAATAACTCTCATTCGATATTGAATCAAAGTTTGACTTTGGATGAGGGAATCACTATAGGGTAATGGTAGGTCGTCAAGATCTTTCTCGCATATTTGGATTCATTATATATTATGCATCATTGTTTTGTGAGACAAAACCTTTCTATGATGAATCTATTTTTCTAAATTAATTAAATTGATTCATTTTCCAAGCCCCTTATGTCTGTAGTGAGTGGAGAATCACCTATTAGGTTAATCTGGTTGGCAGAATACACCCATTTGTGTGTGATAGCTCCTTGATAGTCATCTACCCCTGTTTTAAATTGTGAAACACCACTTGAGGTGTGTTTTCCTAGTAATATATTCCTTTAATTGATAATTGGGTTTGTATATAATGATTATCTATGAATTTTTCCTAATACCTTATACCATAAATGGTTTCCTCAACTAAATTCCTTGGAAAAATTGTTAGACCATGTTAGTAATTATTGATTAGTTAAATTGTATGTATTTACTAATAAAGTTATATCCTCACCTTAGTTCCCAGGGTGATACAGGGGGTTCCAACTTAAGGACCCATTGGACGGGATCATCGTGCCTTAGTAAGAATTTATTAATTCTTTATAAACACGTCGGGGGAGACACTATCTATATATGGTATGGGCATGCTATTCATTTTCTTTTTACCAATGGAAGAGTGACATCAGTTCCTTGGGGGAGACCCCATGGATGGGATCAGTGGAACGATGGTGGTACCTTGCAATAAGAAAGACATTGGCCCCTACATGGGAAACCAGGTATGAACTTAGAGGTTAGTTATTGATAATGCCACACCATACCTGGAGTGACGCATGGGATTTCATACATGGGTCACCATGGATGGAATCCTATGTCATTGTATATATACAAAGCCCCTGTAACGATACTTTAGGTTCCACCTGGACCCTCTTGAACATGATTAGGGTGCATCTACATAAATTCAATGAATTAACTTTATTATGAAATGGCACCTTGAAACTGTAAATTTAGGGATGTTTCCACCAAGAGGAATCACAAGCTTGGGGACAGTCCATCTCATTATATATTATTCTACTCACTTTACTCATGCAAGATTCCTTGGTTCAAATGTACCTAGATTTGGATGAAGTAGGTAATATTGGATGGGTGTCACAAGTGAAACATAGTCCAATGTTATTATTTATTTATTCCTTCCTTGAATTTACTGTTAATGGAAGACTATTAATTTTATATTGCATGAAATAAATTGATATAGACACTATTAGTGGTGGCCTACTGAGTATATCTCACACCCTGCATGGACCACCTTTGGTACCCAATCATAAATCATGGTTGTAGGCATAGATAAATGGAAGAAGCCAAATTTTGATTCTTGATTAACAGTTTTAGGATAGATTATAGAAGAAGACTAATCCTATACTTGTGATGCTAGTAGTAGCTATTTTTTGGATTTTTTGTATTTTTGTTGTAACATGTGGTATATTCACCCTCTCTTATATATCGTTTCCTTAATTTTTATGGATACAATATATTCATAATATTTTGGAATCTAGTTACTGTTTTGATTCTTCCAATCATTTATTTATCTCCCATGATTTTTTTTTATTCTTTTACTATCTGTCTGTTGATACTACTTTCACTATGAAGGGTTACTGGTCTGGTCATATAGTGTCTAATTATAATGTTTCTTATTATTTGTACATTATTGTGATCCACTCTAATAAATGAAGGAATGGTATCTCCACAAACAATCCCTAGGACATCGCTACGTGTTTGTAGCCTCTGGAATTTAGGGAGGCACGCTTGAGATCTTGTGGACACCATCTCAGATCACTGTTGAGTGGAATCTGAGAAAATTCTATAAAGTTGTATTGAAGATGTATTTTGTTTTTTCTTACTGTTTTGGAATTATAAAGAATACTAGGATTTTGGAATTTTGTAATAATCCTATTTCTGGGATAATCTAACCCATGTATAGGGAAAACCTAAATTACCTAGGATGGGTAAATGCTGTTATTTCCCACACTTGTTTTAGTTTCATTGAATTCACCATTTCATGACACACTTTCTTTGGGTTGTTATTATTAATAATGAAAATTATGAATATAAATGTTTTTTAGACTTGTATTGATGATATGAGGGAATATTAGGAATTATTCATCATACTAGGCACCATAGGATATCTATTCCATGAATATTCCTTACCATATTAACTTTCTTGTGCATTGATTGTGATTCATGTGTTTATTGTGTTTCCTTATTTTTTATTCCTTTAAATATAGAGAAAACATAATGGAAACTTAAAGTGTCTTCCTTAACCTAGGATCATATTCTATCATAGGTTAAGGAATACACCATAAGTCGTCAGTTAAAGAATGTTGATCTATAGACCATTGGTCGTGTAGGTGGGAACATGTAATGGTTATGATTACATGGATTCCACATTCAAATTTATAAGGTGCATTGGACCTTATAAATTATAAATAGTGATCCATATGATTCAAACATTAAATAAAATTTAAATGAATGGATGAATCAAAATTAGTATGATCTTTAAAATGAAATAAACACATGGTATGTGTAATAAGAGACCTTGAACCAATCCCAACTATAGTAGTGGGTAGTAAGAATTTTTTATTGAGTATCTTTTGACCATATCATAACCCCTATACCTAAATCCAAGAGAAGGATGAGGTTTATGGGATGTTATAGGAAATACTTGTGCATGTTATTTCCTTCATTGGTTTCCCTATCTGTTATAAATCCTATCTAAGGGGTGTTCTTGGAAATTGTAGATCTAAAACCCCTTGATTCCATTGTTCTATATTTTGAGAAAGTAGTGATGAGAAAACTCTTGTTGTGGTGGGCCCTGATCTACCCATGATACCTCTTATAGTTTCACCTGAGGAACCTCCTACAGATCCTCCACTAGGTGCTGATGCTTAGTTCCATGATAGCTTCTTCTAGTTCATGCAGTCTACAAAAGGTTCTCCTTGACCTACCCTTTATATGGTAGAACTAACCAAATAGTTATAGAAGTAGTATTCCCCCACCTTATTAGGGGATGGAGAACCTCATGCTATTGAGTCATGGATGGAGGAAATATTGTCTATCATCGATCATATCAAGATGCATCTTGAGTCGAGGGTTAAGCTCGTGACCTACATGCTTTGTGACTTCACAAAGTGTTAGTGGGACCTCCTTACTCAGACTGATCAACATCAAGGTATGGACTAGATATATTTCTATATAGAATTATTCAACTGCTTCTTTCTATATACATTGAGTACATACCGAGGTTGAGATTTCATACACCTTTAGAAATGTGACATGTCAGTGATGGAATATTCATCTTGCTTCACTGAATTACAATGTTTCTCATTGACCTTTTCTGTTGAAGAACTCGTGGCTATGAGACAATTCAAGGATGGAATTTCACATGACATCCGATCATAGGTGAATGTATTTTGGCTGACCAACATTTCAGAAATAATGAACTAGGCCCTCATCACTGAGCATAACCTAAGGGAATCTGGCGATGTGAACCCGATCAGTTCAGCTTCTAGTAAGGGAACTGCTCTATCTAGTGGCCCGAAACATTGACATAAGGATACACATAGGGGAAGTACCATCCAAGTGGTATTCCCCAATAGTTATGTGGTGTGTCATTAGTGTTATAGACTAGGGAATAAAAATCCCTAGTGTATGAGGAGCCTAATCAAGTGTTGAGCTTACAATAGGATTGGTCACCTCTAGAAATTCTTATGATCCTTTTCACAAGTTCCCAGTGAATGGGGTTCTTTTACAACACCACATTTAGGTGTAGGCTGAGATACTCCATGTTAGGATGGAATTTGGTATTATATAGTCCATTCATTCCAAGAAGGTGGTCGTAGCTGAGGAACTTGGGCCTCTGTTTTTTTGAATCAATAGGGTGGGCCATATCTGGCTAGTAATATAGAATATCAAGGGTGTGGATCATGACACATATATTCAGTACAACCAATGAAAAAGGAGAAGATTATAGGGATTTATAATGTATGATATACTATTTTGGTACCCTCCAATTTAATTTAATCCCTTTTTTATAAATGTGAATTAAACTATTTTTCATCTTATGAAACAATGGGAAGTTTAGGCCTAGTTTTAGAGTATTCTTATAGTGTTATGAATCATGACACACTATTAGTAGTTCGATCTGATGTTATACACCAATTCCTAGTGTACACCTTGAAATAGGTGGGAAACATTTTCTGTGGAGTTTCTTCATCCTCAAGATGACCGACCTTGATGTCATTCTCAATATGGGTTGTCTTTTTTCTTATTGAGCCTAGGTGGATTTCTATCACCATCTGGTTTTGATCACATCACCAGATGAAAACATGTATATCCATAAGGGGGAATGGGATATCTAGGTAAGTCGAGCTAGAAACAAGCATATTGGGCTTTTTTGAGTGACAACCCATATGGATATTCTCTTCATAAATGATTAGGGAATGTGGTTTGTATAATTCATTCCCATTGTGGATCATTTTAGGGATGTGTTCACTAAAAATTAATCCATCTTAACTCCAAAGATAGTTGTCCAGTTCACCATCGATCTTATTCTAGGTGCAGAACTAGTGTCCATTCTTTCTTATAGGATGGATCCTACAGAGCTCTAGGAACTCAAGAATAAACTTAAATATATAGAGGCTATGAGTTTTATCTAACCCATCACATCACCATGGGGTTAACCTATCCCTTTATCCATTAAGTAGCATGGTACCCTTATATTTTTTGTGGATTACCATAGACTGAACCAACTCATGTTGAAGAACTAATATACACTACCTCATATAGAAGAACTCTTCATCCAGCTCTGTGGAGGGATAGTTTTCTCCAAGATTGATTTGAGTTCAGGCTACAATTAGGTTCATGTGAGACCATCAGACATACCACATACAACATTCTGGACTATTTATGACTTATATGAGTATTTGGTTATGTTGTTCAGACTGACGAATGCACTGATAGTATTTATGGATCTAATTAACCAAATTTTCCACCCGTATGTTGATTTATTTGTATTAGACTTCATAGACAACATATTAGTGTATCCAAACTCTAGAAAAAATATTATAACCATCTTGAGATTATGATGAATACAATGAGAGAGCATAATCTATATGAAAATATCAATAAATGCCACTTTTGGATTATTAAGGTTCACTTTTTGGGATATATCATATCTAAGTCAAGTGTATCTATTGACCTAGAGAAGGTGTGTGTACTGGTATCCTTAGAGCAGCCCAAGACTGTGTTTCACATATGAGTTTTCTTATGGATGGATAATTATTATAGGCGATTCATCTAAGATTTATCATGCCTATAAGTGACTCTTATGAGAATGACCAAGAAGGGTGTGAAATCTATCTATTCATAGGATTTTGAAATAGATTTTCAGAAATTAATGTTTATATTGACTTCTACACTGATCTTGACTCTGCTAGATCTGTGTAGAATATATACTACATATTATTATTTTTCAAGGATTGCGATGGTTTTGGTTTTGATGTAGGGTAATTGGGTTGCGGAATATGGGTCATTACAACTAAGACCTAGTGAATAGAATTACCCTACACATGACCTCAAGCTATTGGTCATGGTTCATGAATTACCATTGGGTGAGTAGTTAATTGTTTACATAGATCAAAAAAGTCTCAGATACATATCCACATAATGCAACTTGAATATGAGATAGTGAATGTGGGTAGCTTACATGAAGTCCTTTTAATTTTAGCTTAATTATACATCTGATAAGGGTAATGTCATAGGTTATTCCTTGTGTTGGAAGAAATAGATGTAAACCATCAAGTAAGATACTAGTGAGTGGCCGTTGATGGATCTTTTTTTATATAGATACACTTATAGGTTCATGAACAACATGGGAATCCCATTTTTGTAGCTGCGCTAGCGACATCCTCCCTTTTAGAGTGGGACTAGATGAGGAAGTTATTTGATTTTGTGGGCCTCATCTTGAGAAAGATCATCATAGGTGAGAACCCACCTCTAGGATGATTTTTTATGATAATGAAATCTTTCTCTACCATAGGCATGGGTGGGTGCCTTCTGGTATACCAAAATATATGATGAGGGAAACTCATACCTCTATTTGAGATGTTCACCCAGGGATTACCATGTTGTACCAAGACATTTTTTATCAGTATTGGTGGATGGTTATAAAGATGCAAATTACAGGTTTTAACACTTGGTGATCTACCTGTTAGAAGATAAAGGCATAACACCAGTGAACTGATGGACTCATACAACCTCTATCCATTCCTGAGTGGAAGTGGAGAAACTTCACCATGGATTTCATGATGGGATTTGTGATATACCCTCAAGGCAGTGATGAAATATGGGTGATCGTCAGTAGGTTGGCCAAGGTCTTACAATTCCTACCAATTTGGGAGTCCTTATCTGTTGATGAGATAGGAAGGATTTATATCTGAGAGATAGTGCACCTACATGGTGTTCCTCATTATATCACTTCAGACCAAGATTCTTGTTTTACTTCATGGTTCTGTTAGTAGATGCAAAAGGCCTTGGGTTCATAGGTTCCCTTGAGTACATCAAGTCACCCTTAGACCGACAGGAATTCCAAATAGATGATACGAGTGTTGGAGGATATGATTCAGGCCAACATCATTGATTTTAAGGGTTCATGTGAAAATAACATCCCTTTTGTTAATTTTTCATAAAACAAAAACTTTCAAAAAATGATTTAGATGGATATATATGAGGCCCTTTATGGTAGTCCATTCCATTCACCTCTATGCTGGTTAAAGGTAGGCAATGTAGTACTTCTGGGTCCTCATATCATTAATGAGACCTTAGAGAAATTTCAACTAATTCAAAAGAATATTTCTATATCTTATTCTAGGAAAAGGTATTTTACTGATCATTATCATAGACCTACATAGTTTTTGGTGGGACATTGGGTCTTTCTGTGTGTTTTTCCTAGGATGGGTCTTAGAAAAATTTAGATATAGGGAAATTTATTACTTCAATATGTAGGGCCTTTTGATATAGTGGAAAGAGTTGGGATGGTAGCCTATCAGTTTCATTTACCTTAGAGGTATCATTCCATGCATGTTTTCTTCCATGTATCATAGCTTATTTGGTATCATCCTGACAAATATCATTCATTTGACCCTAAGTATAGTGAACTAGAGGAGGATGAATCCATTGAGGAGTAACTGATATGTATCAGTGATTAAAGCAAGAATGCTCTCTGAGGCAGGTTAGTTCTTTAAGTATGGGTGATTTGGAAGTATGACCACATACAATATAAGACTTGGGAGCAAGAGTCCAATGTATTTTTGCAGTGGAAAAAAATATTCTCTGATGATTTTTTACCACTGTCGAAAGGTAATATTGGGGACAAGCTTTCTTAAGAAGGGGAGGTTGAATTGTCATGGATTTTCTCAATGGTACACACCATTATTTTGTTTAAATTATTATTTTCCCCTAATAATGATTCATAATGGAGTCATGAAGGTTATGATGGTGTATGAGTCCTATTTAGTGCCTAGAGGCCCATAAATTAGAGGAGAGGACCATGCATCATAGTTAACAGAAATCATGAAGTCTAGCCTACATTGTTTCCCTAAACAGTGTAACTTGAGATTGTGGGGGTGCTCGAGGCCAAATTGTTTTTTGCAACCATGTGACCCTAGGAACACGACCATATGGGGTTGTAGACCCCATGGACAGTGGATTTTTTTCATGTTTGGCACACGGGTTGGCCAAATGTGTGGCCAAACTATGCACCCATTTATGTGTGGGTGAATATAATGGTTTTCCCTTAATGAATTGAGAATCATACCCCCTTCTTCTTCCCTTATTTTTTCAATCATCCAAATCCTCTCCCATGTATGAAGATCATTCTAATCCACTCAATAGGTTTTTATGCGGCTAATTCATATGATCTTAAAATTGATTACCCTTAGATCCATTGAAAATAAATAGGTAGGCTCTTCAATCATGTCCCTTTTATTTATAGTTACTCTTTTGCTCATTTTTTCTATTTAGGTGATAACTCATTTCCTTTATTTTTAGGGAATTTTAAAATTTTTTTGATAACTTTCATTCTAAATCAAATCAAAGGCTAACATTGGATAAGGGAAGAACTACATGGATAAGGTAGGTGGTCTATCCATTTCTCATAATGGTGATGCCTAGGGACCCACCTAGACCACCTAGGTTGAGAAGAGGGTGCATCTTCTTAAATTTTGAGATGGAAATTTTTTATGAAATGACACAATGATATTGGAAATTTTGGGATGTGTATCCCAAGCCAAATCACAAGCTTGGGTACATACTATCTCTTTATTTATTATTCTACTCACATTACTTGTTCTATATTCGTTAGTTTATACATTCCCGACTTAGGTAAAAGTATGTAAAAGTGGGAGAGCATCCCAAGTGGTACCCAGTTCGACGTACTTATTTATTAATTCATGTATTTTATTTATTATTAATGTCACGCTATTCATTTTATATTGAATGAGATGAATTAATCTAGACACTATTGGTGGTGGCCAATTGAATATATCTCACACCCTTTATGGGCCACCTTTGGCACCCATGTACACTTCATGGTTGCAGATATAGTTAAAGGGATGTGTCTAACTTTTGATGCTTGATTACCAGTACTATGATAGAGTACAAGGGTAGAGGATCAAACCTATGCTTGCAAAACTAGTAGTAGATATTTTTTGGTGTTTTTTATTTTTTTTGTAACATGTGGTATATGCATTCCCCCTTATATCCTATTTCCTTTATTTTTTATAGCTACTTGAGTATCATAATAATTTTTTATCTACTTACTATTTCACCTAGTCTTGTTATTTATTTGATCTTGCGTGATTGTTTATTTGGTTTCCTATGCTATCTGTATTTTGATTCTGATTCCATTACAGTGGGTTACTGTTCTATTAATATAGTGTATTCTTCTACTATTTCATATTCATTATATATTTCTATGATCCACTCAATCAATGAGGTAATAATATCCCCATGGAAACCCCTTAGTCCCTTGATACTAGTAGGACACATCTGGAATTTGGGGAGGCATGCTTGAGTTCTTGTGGACACCATCCCAGAGAATTATTGACAAGAATATAGGTTAGAATGCTATAATTAACTCAATATTTACTCTGTTGATTAAAATGAGGCCTAACTATACACCTGGTTTGACACTCCTAGGGGATATTCTTTTATTAATTTACATTATATTTATGAACTATTTTAAGGTATTTTAATATATTAATGTTAAAATTATTAATTATAAATGACCATGGAAAACATATTTTGAAACATAAATTTTCATTATTTGATGATATTATGTTTTATATTAGCATATATTTGGAATGCATTCCATTATTATATGATTTATCAATCTAATTATTGATACTTGATACTAATACTAAGATTTTTTGTTTTAGTTAATTGCTTCAACATGAAGGAATCATTTGAACAATAAATTTGATGGCCAAGGAAATAATCATCCTAATGTGTAATATAATAGGATGGGAGAGGGAGTGAAAAATTGGTTTTTATAACTCAACTCTCACAAGGTATGAATAATAGAATAAACCATGTTGTCCCCCTGAATGAACCAATAGAAGATCAATTTATTATTGTGTCTATTATGATAGAATTTACACCCTCCTTTAGTGGCACCTCTAATCAAATAATTTATGTGCAATGGATCAATGATACTGAAAAGATAATTTTTTTTCTATATATATCAAACCCTAAGAAGGTAAATTTGGATTTGTATTTTATAGAAAGTGAAACTGATCAATGGTGGAATATTATCAATAATACAAGGAATGTTGAAAAAATTGAATCCATGAAGTGGGAAGAGTTAAAAAAATTGATATGAATTTTCCTCAAACTCTTCTCACAAAAATAGAGAGGGAATTCCTAGAAGAAAAGTATAAGGATGATGAATCCAATTATACATATAAAGTAAATTTGACAAGGCTTTCATGGTATGCTTTTGGTTATATAATCAACTTAGAAATAAAAATAGATTGAAACTATAAGGGCCCATAATTAAACAAACCATAAATTATATCTTTAGAAAAGAATTTATTTTCTTACATTCTAAAGTATATTTTAGATTAAGAGTTTTATAGAGTTAATTCATCACCCTTACATAAAAAAATAAATGAAAATTTAGACACTTCCACTCATTATCCATTTTTTCCATAATAAAAATATTTTCAGATATAACATGTTTTCTTTTCATGACATATCAATCAAATTAACATCATTATCTCATCCTTATTCTTACTCATCCTTAAAACCCTATGATTTTTATAAAACATTGTATAAGAAAAAAAATATCTATAAAGAAAATATAAAAAGAATAAAATAAACCCATTAGTATATGAATACTCATAAAAGTTTTACTTTTTAAAAATATTTTTTTTCTCAAATATTCATTTTCTCACCCAAGAAGTAAAATTATTTTCCCAATCCATTTCATAGAACATTTAATAATAAATATTTTACAACAAGTAAACTCATATTGGATTCTTTTCAATCATATAAAACTCATAATTTTTTAAAATGGTAAACATTTCATCCTTAAGAATTATCATATAATTTTCTTTCAACCAAAAGATCAATATATTACCTTGTGAAATCCTAGTATTTATTTAAAAATTCATGATAAGAATAAATAAATAATTATTTAACCTGGGATATCATTTTAATATCACTCTTAAAAATTGAATAAACTACCTAGTAACTTCCAGAAATATCTTAGGATATACCTAATCAATTAACTCTACCCCTTTTCCCTATAAATTTGAGATTTATATTAGGCTCACACATCCTTGGATTATAACTTAACCAATTGTACATGGTTTATAATATAATTTCACTTCCTTGGTTTATAATATAACCAAAAATCATTATAAAAAGTTTCCAATAACCATAATATAATCAAATCACTTGAAATAATTCCTAAAATATTCTTTTTACCAATAAGATAAACATATTCAGATATCTAAATAACCATTCCATTTAAAACTTTTTTTTGAAAAAACAAAGAATGAATGAGAGGAGGGTTTTAATTTGAAGAAAACATGAAATATTATAATTGAATCCAAAAATAAATTAATAGTTATGGTGAAGTAAAAACTGTTTATTTTTTAAACATTAAAATAGAATACACCTTCTACCATTTTGTCAAAATGATCCATATAAAATACATAAAAAGATTCCTTTTGAAAAACATTTAAAGAAAGTAAAAAGTGATATAAAATTTATTTTATAATTTATTTTTTTATTTAAATATATAAATAAAATTATTTTTATAATATGGACATAGAAAAAAATTATTTTAAAAATAAATATTTAAATCATTTAAAATGAGTTTTTTAATGTAATATTTCTCCTACATCAAGTCTAAATCATCACATATATTTTTTATAATCCTTAATAATAAAATTATGTTACTTATTTACTTAAGAAATTTTTTATATTTTATTATTCCATTTATTTTATTTTTTACTATGTAATGTACAAATACATAATCAATTAAGCTCACATTGTATATTTTAACTATATGCAGCTCATATAACCAAAAAAACTTTGGTTAGTTGACTATGGTCAAAGTGGTAATTTTTTTAATCATAAAAATAATAATAATCCTACAACAATTATCATTTTTTAATCAATTATAAATTTAAAACAAAAAAATCATGAAAAAATGAACTACGTTACAATCATGGAGACAATAATCCATACATACGCATGAGTAATGTTTCCATTTTTCAATGAATTTTTTTGAAAGAAATTATGTCACATCCATGACTTATTTTAAATTTATTTTTATTTAATTAATATTCTTGATTTTTTTGTGGGGGTTTCACATGTAGTTTTGGAGGAAATTGTGTGTTTTCATGATTTGAGCCAATCCGTGAGCCCATTTCCAGATTAAAAAATAAATTTTGTTTCTTTTATAACATCTTCATTTTTCAACATTTTACAACCATTAAATATACCAATTTGCATTAGATAGTATATTAAAACCACTATATCCATTTTAATCTCATAGGAATCCATAATCATGATGGATTTGGATTTTTTCTTAAGGTGTTGGTCTAGCCCGAAAGCCCATTTCCTGCTTTAAAAAAATAATTATTTAATATCTCATTCAATTTTTAAGGGTTTTCGGTGATTACAACTCTCACCCAAGACCACTTACCAAATGAGCTCCCCCATTCTCTTATACCACTATTTGGAGCTCATATTCATCATGAATTAGGGAAAAACTTCTCTAGATTCATTAAATCATCCATATTTGAAGAGGTAAAATGTTTCTTTCATATCTCCATCAATTTTCACTATTTTTTAATTCATATACTAGTGTATTTGGGGCGTTTTATTCAATATATCTCAAGTAAGTGGGTTTCCTATCATGTTTCTTCCATTTTTTTGGGTTTGTTCCACTTTTCTTGAGGTTTTAAAATGTACAAAAACAATGGTTCATAACTAGGGTTTTATTTTATGTCATTTTGGTTAAATCTTATGTATTAGGTCTTGATTTCACTTCCTTGTGGTGCCGCGATGATGCGATTGAAGTTTCACACAACAGTTTGGAGTTTTTGGCACAAATGGTAGCTAGTTCCCGGTGTAAGAATTTATTGATGAGTTATCTTTATTGATTTACTTATTTTGAATGTTCATTATATGTATTTTATTATGAAAAAATCATTTTTATGAAGTTTGTTAAGAGATTAATTTTATAGTTTCACTTTTTTTCAAATTAGGTGTTTTCCATGTCTATCTCTTGTGGAAATGTTTGGATTCATTTTATAACAATCAAGAGTGGTTTAATAAATATTGATAGGGCTTACAACTCTATTTTGGATTGGTATTGGTGTGATTTTGTACTTTAAAGAGGGTTTTGAAATGAGTTTTGTGTACAACACATGGTTATACCCCTTGGGATTGTTTTATGAAAATTGTAAATGATTTATTGAGTTTAACAAGGTGGGAAAAGGATGTACATGTACTGTTTTGGTGAGTGTTCTCACCTAATATGGGTTTTTGAAAGGTAAAGTGATGATTTAAGATGTAAAACATTTTTAGAATGTTTTATAAATTTCTGAATTGTTTTATTAAATTTCAAGAAAGACGTGAAACACGTTTGTGGGCTGTTTTGTGTGGGTATGATGTGAAAAATGATTGTTTTGTGAAAGGAGTATTATGTGACATGTGTGTGGGATGTTTGGTGTATGTGTTACTTGGAAATATTATTTTCATGATAAAATTATATTTCATGGCTTGTGTAACACTTTTGAGAACAAGAGGGAAAACCCAGGTATCTAAGTGGGTGGACGTGTACTAGTATGCTAGTGATCCCGAAGGGTTTGGCCCCAGTTTCACGTAGCAAGTTTGATGGTGAAAACACTAACTAAACAATTATGATTATTATTATTATTATTACTATGTTGGGGGACCACTAGGTTTTGGGTATGATACCTACTAGTGGCTTGTGTGCACGAGAATAGATATTGTGATGGTTATTTTCACTAAGATACAAGGTACCTGGGACCCACGATGAGCTAGTTCCTAGGGGTTATTTTCTATTTATTGTGCTCATTAGATAATTTATTCTTACATTTGGCATAATTTATGTTTGTATAGAAAATTAAATATCTTTGTAATTCTATTTAAAAGTGTTGATTCTTTAAAGTATCCCACTTGAAAACCATTTTTATTTAAAATTTCATCTCCTTCAAATTCTTATTAGCATTTCATGTTTATGAAAACTTTCTATATTTTCATCTTTGAATGTTTATCACATGGATTATTTTAGTGGTGGAACCCTATTGTGATTTGGCTCACACCCTACTTACACCTTTGGTTGTAAGTATACTTGGTTATTTTGTCCTGGGTTTAGGTAAATCTTTTAGTACAAATGATTCAGTTTTTTATGAGTCCTTCATGGTTCAGTGTCATGGAGATGGATTGAGGGCGGTGCCTCTTTCCATGAGGAGATTCTTGGTCTATCCTTTTGGTTTTGTTCCCTTTTATTAGTCTTTTAATATTATTTTAAATTGTGTAACTCAATTTTGAAATATTTTAAATGATGATTTGTTTTGAAAAAACCATATTTGGTTAATTGGATTCATTTGTTGTTTTTTGTTTATAAACCTAGGTTAATCATTCCCAAAATTCATTTTATGACACCTGGTTATTTGTGCCAGCCCATGGGGAAAAGGAAAACCCTTTGGGTCTATCCCTGGACTAGGTCGGGTGCTAGTTTTGAAGGTGACTAGATCTGGTCAATGACAAAATGATATCAAATGGGGTTCAAGTTAACTCTTTAGGTCATGTTATTTGGGGAAGAGTCGGGATAGTATGAAGTTAGAATTTTTAGGGATTCAAATTCCAATTTTGAGTAGGTTTCCTGGCTAGCACACCTTGTGATGTGATTCAATTATTCAGGGGAAGTCGGGTTTTATCTTAGTTCTTTGGTTTTCTTAGTTTGATAATGATTAAGGGAAATGAAAAGAGAGTTGGGTTAATGGTCTCAGTGATATGGTAGGTCCTGGAAAGCCATGTGGATCAAGGGATATTTACCTAGAACACTCTCTGTGATGGTGAGGAGATTGGTGTATGGCCGCCAACCATAAGTCCAAGTCACACACTGAAACTAGTTTCCTCTCGCATTGTCTTGTGTCCTTTAGTTTTGGAATCTTGGAAGATTCATTTTAAAGAAAAAATGGATTTGTCTTAATAAGTTTAAAGTTTTTGAGAAATTATTTTCTAATAAATAGGGAATGGTTTGATTTTTGAAATGGTGGAACTGAATTTTCAGAATTGTTTTGAAATGTTTAATGGTGTATTTAAACTCTTTTGAAAGTATAAATTACTTCAAAGTGGATTTTAAAAATATTTTTCAAATGGAACTTTTTGAATTATTGAAAAATTGTTTTTAATGGAATAAAGTTTTTTTGAATTTTTCTGTGGAGTCTGGAAATGAATTTTTTATTTGGTAACTAGTGAGAATTTAAAAAAAATTATGAATAATTAGAACCTTGTTTTAAATAATAAGTGATGAGTTTTTCAATGAATGGGTGTTGATCAAATAGTTTTTATCATAAAAAAAAGTGTATTGGAAGGGGTTAATATGTTTTTAAATTCATATGAATAGCTTTAAGTGAGTTCTTATTTGAATGATTGGGCCTTTCTAAAAAGTTTTGTAAGATATAAATTAGGTTTTAATTTTGGGGTTAGCAGTCTTGAGAAAAAGGGAAGTATTGGTTGACTGTTTTGGTTTGGAAAGTGGAAATAATTTTTGTTTTAACCTTTGGTATTTCCATCAGAGACCACATACATGGGTTTATATAGGAATATGGATGGCTAATGGCATGACTAGATGCGTTTCAGGATGGATATGAGGTGGGTTCCTAGTGTGGCATGTAAACATGCATGTGTGAGGTCCGTGGGATAACATTGGTTGATATGATAACTGCCAAACCGTTTATTTTCGAAGAGATGATTTCAAAGGAAAACATGATGTCTTAATGAGTTGTTTGGGATGGTGTATCTTATGTGTTTTTGTAAATGTTGTTGTTGTTGTATTTTTTGAGTCCAAGAACCCCTCTAGTTTGAAATGTGTTTTGGGTTTGTGTTTCTTTGGTAAGTTGGGTTGAAGAGCTGGTTAATGGTATCTTCAAATAAATGTTTAGGAAGCCATTAGGGTGGTTCCCATCAAGTGTTTGGTTCTAGTTTGTGGCACATTTTGACCAATGGACTGTCTTGGTTGGGTCCTTGTGTTCTCTTGTTAGATAAGGTATGCCCCCCATTAAAAGTTAATGCATGACTAAAGTGCATCCTAGATTGTTTCTTTATTGTAAAATCCTCCAGTTGATCAATATAAGAAATTAATTCTCAATTTTTGGAGAATGAGTATACCCCCTTTACCTTTTCATGTTTTTGGGATCCTCTTGTAGCGGGAAAGTGGTTGTGGAAGGTTGAAAGAGACATTAGTTTCTTAAATTACCTAAGTCACCAAAGGTTAAAGTGGTTCGGGTGTGTCAGTGAAAGATGTTTCTAAGAGAGCCCTTGGGTCTATTTTCAATATTGTCAAAGTTATAGTTCATGTTAGGCCATTATTGTGGAGAATGGGGCCGAGTGTGGTTGTTGTGGTCGCTTGTAAAAATCATGTGTTGTTTGGTACTTGTCATAGATTCCTTCTCCATGTTCTGTTTTTATTAGTCACAATGGTCATGTTCGGTGATGCTTTGTGATTTTGTGTGCTCGTTTGACTATAGAAGTTAATTTTGTGCAATCATCTAATTTTATATGTTTTTTAGGAAGTGTATCCATTTGTAAAATCTCAAGATCCTTTTTTAGAGGAAGGTTTTTTCAAATGTCCTTTCCCCTATCCATTTTTCATCCAAAGAAACAAGGGGTGATGTGTGTGCATCTTCTAAGCACTTGTTTTAGAAAAATGTCAGGTTTTGGTAAAGTGAGTTTTGGAGTGTGTTATATCTTTGTAAACCCATATTGGATTGCGGTGTAGTTGTATATAGCACCGAAAGAAGAAGTTCCATTCATGGGGTTTCCAAAGCCTGACTGTGAGGTCTAAGATGCTTCAATAATATGAGATCTATCCATAATTACTGGAGAGAAGCTGGCACGTAGTAAGGAAAAATACCGAAGTCATTCAATCCATTGTACAAAGTCATATTCTTAGTATAAAATATGGAAATTGTTTAAATATCTAGTGTCTTCATCTTACTTCTTCTATTTCTGTTTGGTGGAAAGAGGTGGGAGGACCTCATGTCCATGTTATCTCCCAATGACATTATTCCCCCTCTTCGGTTTTGATTGAATATTTGAAGAAAAGTTTTAAATTTGGTTAGATAGGTTGAGCGCATAGTTTTTGCATGGTTAGTAGTAATTGTTCCCCAAAAAACCATGTAGATAGAAGGATCCACATGGTTAGCGCATGGTTTCCCAAACCATGCAGTCATCCCAATTCTTTTAATTTTGGGGTCTTTTCGTGTCAACCTATGTTGGTCAGTTAATATGATACGTTCTTATTGTAGGGAGACCCACAATTAGTCTCATGTAAATTATTTTGAAAAATTATAATGAATGTATACCCCTTTTATTAGGGAGTCCGTTCGGGAATCTTTTTATTAGTGTCCTGATTCTGTTTTGGGAAAATTTAAGTTGTCTCTTGTGGTGGCAAGTCTATTTGTGTCTCCTTGTACTAGTAACTCAGATTTGTATGTTGTATTGATATGGTGATAAGTAGAATCGTTTGGAGCTATCTAAATTATAGAATATTCCTTCGGTAATTTTTTGTATTTAAGTGAGCCCAACGGTTTTGTTGAAGTAAGACTTCGGTGACCTCATTCGTTTTCATTGTTCATTCCAGGTAAGTTTCCTGAGTCTTGTTCGGATAGTGTTTAATTTTTTTTTTGGGTATGTAGTTTGAATATGCTTGATCATTTCAGGAAGTGGTGTATGTTTTGGTTGGTGAGATTAATCCTTCCTTGATTGATCAATTGGATTTGTTTTGGCCTTTTGGGGAGGGTGAAACAAAGTAAAGGAGTCCATTTTGGCCTTTCGGATGGGTTTAGTTTTTGCTATTATCTTTTTTGTGGATTTATGAGGGCCTAAAGTTTTATGGTGGGGAGAATTGTCACATAAATGAACTATTTTAAAGTTATTTTTCATTTAGTTACTATTATTTATTTGTTTGTGGGGTTTTCCCATCTAGTTTTGGATGAAAGGGTGTGTTTTCATGATTTGGGCCAATCAGTGAGTCCATTTCTAGATTTAAAAATAAATTTTGTTTCTTTTATAACTTCTTCATTTTTCAACATTTTATACCCATTTTACTTTCTAATAGAATCCCCTGGTATAATAAAACCACCATATATATTTTGACCACATCAGAATCTATAATCAAGATGTGTTGGGGTTCTTTCTTAAGGTATTGGGCCAGCCTAAAATTACATTTCCTACTTAAACAAATTAATTCTTTAATATATCATTAAATTTTTATGGTTTTTTGGTTATTACAACCCTCACCTTAGTCCACTTACCCAAGGTTCACCCCCATTCTCTTCTCCCCCTCTTTGGAGCTCATATTCATCACAAATTAGGGAAAAACATATCTAGATTCTTTAAATCGTCCAAATTTGAAGAAGTAAAATGTTTCTTTCATAACTCCTTAAATATTAACTATTTTCCCTCATTCCAATTAAAAAATGAAATCATCAACCTTATTCAAACCTCACTTTCATTTTTTTCTATTTTGAAATTTATCTACTGGTGTATTTGAAGCGTTTTATTCAAAATATCTCAAGTAAGTGGGTTTCCTCTCATGTTCCTCCCATTTTATTAGGGTTTCTTCTACTTTTCTTGAGGTTATAAAATATCCAAAATCTAGGGTTCATACCTAGTGTTTTATTTTGTGTCATTTTGATGAAATCATGTGGATTAGGGCTTGATTTTATTTCTTTGTGGTGTGGCGGTGGTGTGATTGCAGTTTCGCACAATAGTTTGTTTTTTTTGGAATAAATGGTAGGTAGTTCCATGTGTAAGAATTTCTTGATGAGTTATATTTCTTTATTTACTTATTTTTAATATTCCTTATATGTTTTTTATTGTGTGAAAATCATTTTTGATGATTTTTGTTAAGCGGTTAATTTTACAGTTGTACTTTTGTTTCAAATTGGGTGTTTTCCATGTCTTAACTCTTGTGGAAATGTTTGGGTTTATTATATAACATTTGAGAGTGGTTTAATAAATGTTTATACATCTTCCAAATATATTTGGGATTCTTATTGGTGTTATTTTTTCCATAAAAGAGGGTTTTGAAATGATTTTTTTGTGCAAAACATGGTTATACCCCTTGGTATTGTTTTACGAAAATTGTAAATGATTTATTGAGTCAAACAATGTGGGAAAATGATGTACATGTACCATTTTGGTGAGTGTGTTCACATAATATGGGTTTTTAAAGGTAAAGTGGTGATTTATTATGTCAAACATATTTATAATGTTTTATAAATTGATGAATTGGTTTATTAAATTTCAAGAAAGGTGAAAAACATGTTTTTGGGCTGTTTTGTGTGAGTATGATATGAAAAATGAATTTTTTTTGTGAAAGGAGTATTATGTGACATGTTTGTGGGATTTTTGGTGTATGTGTGAAATTTAAGTGGTATTTTCATGTGAAAATTATATTTCATGGCTTTTGGAACTTTTTTGAGCACAAGAGGGAAAACCCAGGTATCTATGTGGGTGGATGTGTACTAGTATGCTAGCGATCTTGTGGGGTTTGGCCCTAGTTAAACTTATCAAGTTGGATGATTACAACAATAACTAAACTATAATGATTATTATTATTATGTTGGAGTACCACTAGGTTATATTTATGATCCCTACTAGTGGCTCGTGTGCATGAGAACAGATATTATGATGGTTAATTTCATTGAGATACAAGGTACCTGGGATCCACAATGAGCTAGTGCCTAGTGGTTATTTACCATTGATTATGCTCATTAAATACTTTATTATTAGTGTTGGTATATGTTATGTTTGGCTAGAAAATCCAGTAGCTTTGACATTATATTTAAAAGTGTTGATTCTTTAAAGTATCCCACTGGAAAACCATTTTTATTTAAATTTGAATCTTCTTAAAATTCTTATTATCATTTTATGTTTATGAAAACATGAAAGATTTTCATATTTTAATGTTTATCACATGATTTATTTTAGTGGTGGAATAATACTAGGCTTTGAATCACACCCTACTTACACCTTTGAGTGTAAGTATACTGGGTTATTTTTTCATAGGTTTGGGTAATGCATTTAGTGCCATTGGATCGGGTTTCTTTCAGTCCTTCTTGGTGTAGTTTCGTGGAGATGTCTTGAGGGTAGTGCCTCTTTCCATGAGGATGTTCTTGGGCTATCCTTTTTATTTTTTTACCTTTTGTTAGTCTTTGAATATTATTTTAAATTGTGTAACTCAATTATGAAATATTGTAAATAATGATTTGGTTTGAAAAATCCAGATTCGGTTTATTGGATTAGTTGGTTGTTTTATGTTTATAAACTTAGTTCAATCATTCCCAAATTTCATTTTATGATACCCGAGCACTTGTTCCATCCCGTGGGGATCAGGAACTCCATTTGAGTCTTTCCACAGACTGGGTTGGGTGCCGGTTTTGAAGGAAACAAGATCTAGTTCATGACAAGTTAATAATGATATTATCCTAATATATTTATAATTATATCATAAATATCATATTCTTTCTTTAAATACACATATATATTGCATCCATGTGATGTGTCCTTGAGAAATGTATCACATTGTTTTAATGTAGGCGGTAGTCCACACGTACACACAAATGAAATTATTATTTTTCAATGGATGTAAAATTACGAAAATATATGATATAATATCTTTAAATAATTTAAATTATTTAATAAATATCATATATATATATATATATTAATACCATCATTAAAACCATCCATGTGAGGTAGTGATTGAAAACGAATTACATCGGTTCACAAGGCGTTACTCTACCATATAAATAAATAATGTTTTCATTTCCCATTAGATAGAAGATAATATGGATATAAGTTATTCCATTAACATTATAAAATCAAAATATATATATTTCACTAATTTTATTATTTCATCACAGTTTAAGGAAATTTTATTGTGATCTATGAATAAATAAAATGAAAATGCATGGTTAAGAACTATACTACTTCTTCAGATAACCACTTTAAATTTATACATAAAACCTTACTAGGTTTGTCTTTTGATAAAAATATGGACTATATGACATTGGACATATGTGGGGAATGGATTTTGGTAGGTCCTGGATAAACTAATGTGCAGTAAATGGTTTTGGATGAGAAGAGAAGAGGTTATCTTTTATAAGTTAGGGGAGGGGAACTATTAGAGTTTATTTAAGTATTAAAAAAATATAAATTAATTTATAGGATAAAATGACTCCAAATTGATATAAATATATTATATGATGATTATGGGTTGAAATAATCTCATATAATAAACATTTAACTGGATTATATTATGTTTTTACCCTTATGTATGCGTTTTAATCCCTATTAACCTTTTAGACAATTACGACGATATCAATGGCTTTTAATATTTAGGGTTCCCAAAAGAGACAATAAAAAGAAAATTGACCCATAAATAAAAAAAATATGATATTTTCAACCCTATCACATTCACTTTATAGAATTTAGTATTTTTAGAAATTTCAAATTATTTAATAAAATATTATTTATTATAAATTATAATTAATATCATTTTTTGAACTATTTATTAAATTTTACATTGAAAACATCATGAAGAATATGGAATTAGAATATAATCCATTAAAACACCCCTAATAAGTTATATTTATGTATAAAATTAATCATATAGTAAAAAATTATTACTTTTTAGAGTTTATAAAATCATTTACTTGATTTTTCTACTACTAGAACAAGCATTGTATTGATGTTGTGTAAGTATTTAATGTTATTATTTCTATAAAAAAAATTAAAAATAAATTACAATTATAATAAATAACTTAACTCTAAAATAACCATTTAAAAAAATGAAGTTTTTTTTATCCCTATCGCAAAATATTTCTGATATAAAAATAAAGAGATTGATATTTTTTACTATATATATACTTATAATAATATATAAGACATTTTAAATAAAAAATAAACAAAAGTGACATAAATTATATTCAATATATTTGTGGATGAAACCCACTAACCCAATAGATTAAAGGCATGTTGTATGGTTATTTATTGTCCTTCCCATATTATCTTTAACCCTTAAGTACATGATTTACCCTTATCGAGGTAACAAATATTTACTATGGATACACTTCATAATGACAAAAAATAAAAAGGGAAAAATTTACTAAAATTTTAAAACATGATTCCAAAAATGGAATAATTTTTTCATAATTTAATTTCAATAAGTGGTGTAAATTGATTTAAGATTAAAACGTAAAACATAATAAAGAACAATTTTGTTAGGAAAATGTGTTTTTAATCCAAAAAAATGACTTTAAACAAAAATCATATATAATTATTATTAATATTTAATTAATTATATTATTTATAATTAAAGGGTACTTATGTTAAATTATGATAAATTGTTACATTCATATTCCTTTATTTAAATGAAATAGTTGATAGTTTTACAAAAGTTTTTATTTTTCAATATTCACTCAAAAATAAAAATATTCATTAAAATATATAAATTTTTCCTTTTAATAAAATTGATATGATGATTTTAAAAATTAATTTCATATTTAATAATTAAAATTATAAAATTTATTAATCATTACTTTAAATAAAACATATAATATATGTAAACAAATTTAGTAAGAATAATAAATTTCATTATTAACTAGAAAAATTACTTAATATTTCTGGGGTCTTAAAAATTATGCACAAAAGAAGAAGTGAGTTCCATGAATTTGAAAAATATTAAAATAATAAACCCTAAAAATATTCTGAAGAAAATGTTCAATGGATGAGACAATGCATAGGAATGCTTGGTACTACGAAGAAAAAATTCTACATAGACTACCGCTCTAAATGTCATTATACAACACTTCAAGGAATACCACTAACCGTCGATTCCCACAAATGAAGAAAATTTATTTTTGGGTCCGAATAATGTTTTTCCCCTAAAATTGATTTTCCCCACAAACTATTAATCATTTTTGGGAGTGTCATTCTTTTTCATCCCTGAGATCAAAATAGTTTTCAGGCATAGGCATTCTTAATGGGCCACCATAAATAGATGCCACATAGACCGTAATTACCATCCAAACCAATAGTTTTTTGTGACACTCCTATATAAAAATAATAGAGGGGGAGTTAAAGAGATAAGTACAGATGAAAGATCGAGAGAAGGTGTGGGATAAATCCCACACCCAAATAACTTCATAGATTCTATCTTGTGAGCTATATGTGGGTGGATCTTCACAAACACAATCCCATGAACAATATATGGAATACCCTTTCAAAAATATTCCATGAGTTGAAAGTGTCATTTTTTTAATGAGTCGTCATTTTTTGACTCTACGAATGAATAAATTTCTTCATAGACGATCCCTTATAAAATCCCTTCATGAACAATGTTTCATGGGAAAACCTACATAGATGAGACTTTGTGGACAACCCTTTATGGATGAACCCTTTGCAGTCGACCCTTTGGAGATGATCCTTTGTGGAATCCCCTTCGTAGATGGTCCTTTGTAGATAGATCCTTCACAAAGCTCCTATGTGTCCATCTCCTTCGCGGGTTGATGACATTTTGGGTTCTTCCTTATACAACCCCAGTGTCCACCCCATACAATACAATGAGTTAAAAAATTCCCCATACACCTCCTAAAATCCAATCACCCAAATCCTATTCCTGGTTGAACTAGAAAGGGATGCTCTTTTGTAAGTCCCACGATAGCCATTTTTAGGTGTATTCCTCTGAGTCTTCCTGACTACATGACATTAAACAATATGAAACTCATCCTTGAGACCAAAAATTAAACTATTTTCCCACATTCCTTGATACATGAATTCAAACTATAGTATACCCTATCTGAGCAGTATAAGATTCATCCTCCAACAAAAAAGGATTCTATATGTGCTAAGATTAAGATTCCTCATGTAATAAAACTGAGACGACTATTTAACAAATATTAGGGCATCCCTCTAGAAGTAATCCATTAGCCTTTCTTATAATAAGAGAAAATCTTTATCCTTTTCATATTAGCCCTAGGACATAGCTGGATAGATACCCATATAAGAATATCATGGTTACCAAAATAAAAAGGAGATGAGTACACTCAAAGCCCTCTCTCTCTCCCTTTAGGCTCCATCATGTCATCCACCAGTAGATAGAGTGGGACATGTGATATTAATATCTTCTAATTCCCATTTTTTCTCCCATCGATCATGAATAATGTGGGATTATAGGTTAGTGGTGGTCATGAAATCCAAACAATATCGAACATGAAAATCTGGGCCACTTCCATGAGTAATCCCCAACAACATGCTCGATGCGCCTTTTCCATAGATGTAATAACCAAGCTCTATTCAAATGGGTAGCTTCCATGTGTAATCCCCAAACACTTGGTCATCCTTCTGAGAGTATAACCCAATCATGTCACCACAAATGGTCCTCAAATATAGTGTAATCCCCAATCCATTTTTAATTAGGTGGGATTTGATTCCAAATTAAATGGGATGTGTAAAAAACATCTCTAAATTCCAAACCCATCACCCAAATTTACCCTAATGTTCTTTGGGCCACATTACTAGTAGTCTCATATACAACTGGGATACCACATCTCTATTGGGTCCCTCGGGCCACCTCGGCCTAAGTCCTACACTAAGATTTTACAAAGCACCTTCCACCAAGAAATCCTTACCACATGAAGTTAAACCACATGGTTTGGTCCTCATTGAATGACCTTAAAAGGTAATGTTTCCAGTTAAGTGGTACCAAACTATGTGGGTTCTGATTCCCCTCACAAGGATATGTAGGAATCCCACCTTATGGGTTCAGTCCTAACAACAAGTTAACTTCCCTCTTCTGGGATGATATAAAACTCCAAATCACCTCCCCACATATCTTAAAACCAACATCATTCTAATGAATGGACAAAGAATCAATTATCTATCCATAAAAGGGTACCACTGATGGAGAACCTCAAATGTATATAGATCCCCCAATCGATGGAGAACCTTAGGTATATATAGATGGTTATGAACCCATTTGTATCAATTATTACACATTACCGTAGAGTAATCTATGTACAAATACTTGGGAATGAACAAAGGATTCATCAACATATATTAAATCTATATGAGTGTCCAAGAATAGGCTATATATCCCCCAAAAAGGGTTTGATGAGCCCAAATTCTAATCCTCTCAACCAATGTGAGTTCCTAAGTATCATTAGGAAAGTCAAATAGTTCCTAAGTGACTTCCAATTCATATGTTTTTTTGTATTTAACCTATTTAAAAGTAAAATATTTCATAGTAAAATCCATAACATATTTCTGTATTTATTCCCCAAAAAAATTTCCAAAGGTCTCTATACATTTTTTTACTACCAGGACATACTAAATATAGAGATCTATAATCCACACTCAATAGTTCATTATTTAACTTGGTGTGATATGAAATACACAATATTTTTTTGAATCTCAAAACACCTTATTTATCAAAAATAAATTCTAAAAACTTACTATTCTTAATCAATTATACCATTCCATGTAAATAAAATTATTCCTTTTTAGATTTATTAATTATATATGATAGATAATATTGTGCTAACACCTTAAAAAATAGGGAGTTACTACATGCTCAATTACTAATAAAATATTACTCAAATCATAAAATAAAGGATCATGTTCTAGACATATCATGGTTAATATAGCATTATCTATCTGACTCAAAGCATTAGCCACACTCTATTGAACTATCTTATATGGTAAATAATTGTGAAGTGGTAATCATTTATCAATTCCATCCATCTCCCCTATAACACATTAAACTCTTTTTAGTGAATATATACTTCCTGATTTTATGATAAGTATATATTTCACATTAACTCTATATAAATGATGTCTCTAAACTTTTATGTCAAACACAATAAATACCAGTTTAAGGCCATTTATAGGTTAATTTTTCTCCAAAGTTTTTTATTGAAATGATTCATAATAAATTACCTGATCTTTATTCATTAAAAACATCACAGTTCCATTAATGAAGCATGACTATAGAACAAATACACCATTTCTAGATGGTAGAGGCAAAATTGGAGCATCCACTAATCTGCAATTTAATTCCTAGAAAAATTAATCACATTACTTTATCTAGATGAACCTAATACCTTTTTTTGCTAACATAGTCAGTGAGATAGACACCAATTAATTTTTTTTTTAAAAACATTGTTAATAGAATTATAATCCAAGAAAAGTATGAATCTCGGTTATATTTAGAGGTCTTGGTAGTTCATCAACAACTTCAGTTTTAGTAGGATAAATAGTTATTCCATAATTATTTATTAAATGAAAATAAATGAAATCCACTATAACAAAAAATCAAACTTAATAAATTTCACATACAACATCCTTTCTATTATGTTTTTCAGAACAATCTATAGATGTTTTTCATGATGCTCATAATTTTTTTGAATAAATCAAAATATTATTAATATACAGAACCAAAAATTAATCCAAAAAATTATGGAAATATCTATTAATAATATCTATGAATACATCTAGAGAACTTTTTAAACGAAAGGGAATAAACATAAACTTCTAGTTCCCATACCTAGTATAAAATGTTATTTTTGGGATTTCATATTCTTTTACCATCAACTAATGGTACCCATACCATTGATAAACCTTTAAAAAATAATTACATCCCTAGATATGATCAAACATTACATAAATTTGAGCAAACAAATAGTTATTATTTATAGAAGTATTATAAAAATATCCTTAATCATTAAAAAGCCTCATGGAACCATATGTGTTTTTAATAAATATAATAAGAGATCCCCATGGTGAAGTGATAGGATGAATGAAACCTTAATGAAGTAATTCTTTCAACTAATTTTTCTATTCGAGATATTCTACTTGATCCATTTGATTATGGAAATTTTAAATTTCTTAGCATCAAGAACTAATTCAATATTAATTTCACTATCCCAATATAGTATAGTACTATAAAAATCATAAGGGAAAATATTGAAGTAATTTTTTACTAATGGAACACCTTTAATATGAATATTTCACTTGTTTTAAAAAATATGAGCAAGGTGAAATTAATTTCCAACTCTTAATAATTTATCTTATTCTTGATATGTTATCAAAGTTATTAATTGATGATTACATAAAAATGGAATCTCAATATGTTAAATAACTTCTTTAGCTCAATAATATATCTTAGCATGATAAACTGAAATCTAATCCATACCCAGAACAACACAAAATTATATAATGGGAAATTAAACATGGGTTTTAGGGAAAAACATTCACAGATGATAAATGTAAGATATTTTTATATTCATGTTACCTTAATACTACTCCATGTTTTTTAGCAAAATTTATGACTTCATTTCTTAAGGTGAAATTTCAATTTTACTAGTAAATTTCTTAGAAATGAATGAATGTGTATACCCTGAATCAATCAATACATTATCTTAATATGAATAAACAATTAATGTATATGTTACCACTTTAGTTTATGGACTAAAATAAATTAAAGTAGTTTTAAATGATTTAATGAAACCCTTATGCTTATAGTATTCCTGCTTCCTATCATTCATTCTCTTATTTGAAACTACATAATAACAATGATGCATCTCCTTACATTTAAAACATATTTTTTCCTTCTTATTAGAATTGGTCTTACCACTTCTATGATCATTTAATTTTCAATCATTTACCAAATTCCCAAACTTACCACATCAAATGTTCTTCCCAGATTTCATAATACAATCCCCAGGGTTTTTTACCACACCTATCATGAAATAAAAATATAATTTTTTACCTTCATATTTATTTGATGGATTCTTAAAATTTTATTCCATATAGAACTACTTTGATTTTTTTCTTCATAAAACATAATATCAATGAAAAAATCCATTTACACCTTCTCCACACATGGAAGAAGTTTCCCCTCAATTTTAAATTCATTGGAAGCCTGCACCCTTTGATATTTTTTCTTTAATAATGATTAAAACTGATTAATTTTTTTATCAATATCCCAGATAAAATTTAATAACCTTACATTATTATAGTGAATTTAACATAAAATTCACATTATTTCATTCCAAATGTTCTTTGAGGTTTATAGTTTTATAATATTTGGTCCTATATCTTACAAAATAAATCCATATATTACAATGTGTAAACTTATATTTATTATCCATTTTTTTCCAAACAACACTTTTAAAAAAAATATGGTTTCCTTCCATGACTCATATTAAAAATTTTCATATATAACTCATTATTATCCATAATAATCCATAAATACCTATGAAATACATCTTAAAATATTTGATGAGAAAAAAATCCTCAGTAAAGTTCATAAATAAAGATATCATTTATCTATAGATACTTATTAAAATTTTCCCTTTTAAAATTAATCATTGGGAAAAAAATAAGCATTTTATTACTCAATAAGTCACCTTCTCAGGCCAATGATTTTTATAAAAAAATTCATATGAAATATTAAAGTCAAAATAAAAATTATAAAGGTTTCTTTAAAATCATGAAAAACTCATTATAACATTTTTAAAAAGTTATAATTTTTAACCCTATGAAGTATCATATACTTTCATTTACCTTGAGAAATCATAATATTTCCATAAAAACCCATATAAATCATAGATAAATCATATATATTACTTGGGAAATAATTTTTATATCACTATAAAAAATAGGACAACCTTAATGGTTACACATAGAATAGTTGTTGTGGATACATGTAAAATAACCATCATGGTTACAATTAGAGTATCCATCACAATATATTTCTATAATCTCTTAGGAGAAACCAAATCAATTAATTATATCCCTTTACCCAATGAAGTTAAGAGATATAATAAGATAACCAACCCATATTTTATAATGGGACCACCCATCAACATAAACAATACTCAAGAATAATAACATAACACATAAAATAAACCATCATAAAAACTTTCTTTGTATATATATGAAAATATTTTCAGATATTGATATATGCCTTTAATTTTAAACCCATATTCTAAATTAAAAAAAAATTAAATATAGTTTTTTTGAATGAAATATTAAATATTATAATATAATATAATCTAAAATAATGGTCAAGGTAGTGATAAAATGCATTGTCATTATATATTTTAAAATAGAACATTTCTTATATCTTTTGAAAAGAAAGTAAAAACATTCCCTAAAAGATTCATTTTTAAAGATCATTAAATAAATTTAAAAATAAAAACAAAATTTCTATTATAATACACTTATTTACTTATAAATTCATTGAAAAAATATTTTTAAAATATGGTTAGGGATGAAAATGAGTGTTTAAAGAGAAACATTAAAAGAATATTTTTTAAAAAATAAATTCCCTTACCTTACGTTTGACTCATCACATACACTATTTTTATTATCGAATAATAAACATAGGTTATATATTTACTCATTTAAGAAACTTTTTCATGGTTATAATTCCTTTTATTAGATCAATTACCATGCTATGTTTAATTATTTATCCAAATAAATTAACGCTATACATTTTGATGATATTCGGTTCATAAGTCCATAATATCTTTGGTAAGTGAGTTATGGTAAAAGTGGTTATTATTAAAGCATCAAAAAAATAATCATGAAATAATAATGATTTTCATACATCAATTTTACTTTTTAGACAAATAATTAATGATTATTATGAAAAATGAACTATGCTATAGTCATAGAGAAGATATATCATACTTAAACATGAGTAACATTTCCATTAATGAATAATCATCATGGAAAGATGGTAAGTATCATTTTATATTTCTTGAATTATCATAATATCCTAAATACAATATTAATTATTTAATTATACTTATATATATATCATTTATATGAATTGGTGATGAAAAATGAATCACATTGTTTTGTGGGGGTTGTAGTCCACATGTGTGTGTGAATGACATTATCATTTTCAATAATTTGAATGGTAATAATGTATATGATATTTTACCCTTTAAAAATATAAAAATATTTCATGAATATAAAATATTAACATTAAATTTATCCATATAACTATTTTCCAAGATAATGGATAGTTGAAAACTCTATAAGAGGGGGTGAATTGAGTTACTAAAAAATTTATTTGTAGTAAACATCCTTCTTCAAGGAATGTGAGTTCAAATATTTTCCTTAAAATGAATTGGTAGTAGAAATATAAAATAATAATATGAATAGATTTAAAAAGTATATTTATAGTTTTTTGGGAAATATATATCCCCTAGTCTACTCCACCGACACTCTACTCCACAAGTTTGGTGATTTTCACTATAACATCACTTTTTCTAGGAGCTCCCAACAGAGTTCATGTAGCTGTCACTTATTCTAAAGGCCCATAAGCATTCAACCAGGCTCTCCCTTTACATGACCTATCCATGGCCTTAACACACTCTTTGACAAAAAGTGTAAACAAAATATTATGAATACAATTTTAAATAACTATTTTATCACATAGTTTTAAGAAGCAACTGACAGTAGTCAAAGATACATATTGAGAATATGATAGTCTTTAAGGAACTATTAAAGATGATATTTAATTGCAACTAAAATATATTAAAATTCATTACACAAGTGATTTATATGATTTTTTCTATGTACATGTGTTCTTTGTTACCGTTATGAGAGTATTCATATATACATATGTTATATATTACTTCTCATCTATATTTTATGAAATGACTAACTCTTCCTTTCATATATCCTATTTTATGAAGAAAGATATTCATAATGGTCATGTTTATAATCCATTGAAAATTTATTGTGATAGTTTATTAATGGAATGAATCCATTATTTTCAAATATAGTATAAGCTTCTACATTGATACTATCAGAGATCTTCTTATTCAGATATTTCCATTCAAGGAAAAAATACACTTTGTACAAATTAATCATTCCTTAAATGGGAAATCCATTTTAGGATGTTCTCTAAAAGAATTAAATGAATTAGAAATAGATTATGAATGAAATCATGGAATTTTTCATAACATCTAATTCTTTATAAGATATCCAACTAGTAGTAAGGTAAACTTATGAGAGAATTTTTAAGATAAAACAAATGTTTATATTCTTTAGAGCATAAGATAAATTGAATTAAATAATTTCATAGAATAATTTTTCAGAATAAGATAAATATGATATTGATGTTTTATAATTAACATTCAAAACTTCTTCAAACATTAATAATGTAAAATTTTATAAATATCATTTTCATAAGATAAATATTATCATAACATCATTCTGACTCAAGTATCCAACTTTGAACAAAAAAAACTCAGTAATTATATTCATAAGATAATATATTATGAAATAAAATAAAATTTAAACATGTATTTTTCAGATTCTGAGTAGATGGAAGATATTGCTTCAAAATATTGATTCACATAAAATAAAATTATTTTTTATAGAATGAATATTTTACATGGGGTAGGATAAACTATTATAGTTAGTATAAGATAAATTCATTTGATAAAATTATAATGTAAATCACTTATGATAAACTCATTAAAATAAATGTAGGGATTTTTTGAATCATCAAAATAAATAAAAACTATGGTATTTTGGAACAACATAATTTTTTCAAATAATCTCCCTCTTTTTGAGGATTACAAAAACCATTGAATAAAAAAAATTCAAAAAGGATATTTAAATAAAATATTTAAATAATTATTCTTCATTTTTATTCTCCACATTTTTATAATAAATTTAGATTTTAAATTTTCATATTCTACTTTTTATTCTCCCAAAAATAAATTTTCAAATCTTCAATTTTTTATTCTCATTTTTCTTTTACCCCTTTGTTGATATAAAAAAGCCTTCAAACAATGTAATATATTAAATATTTCACAAGAATAATTTTAAATAGTTAATAATTATTATTATCAATATAATTTTTCATGATGTTATGTTAAACAATTAAAATCAAATAAAATTAAGTGATTATTGAAACTTATACATAAAACAAGGATAGAAACTAAGAGTATAATAGAAACATATTGACAGAATAGATAAATAGATTTAAGAAAATATTAAATAAAAAGGTGTTGGTTAGAGTGAGTATCTGAATAGGGGTGAAATGAGTACCCAATAAAATATCTTTTTTAAAATATATTTCAATAAATTTTCTCAATTTATTTAAATAAGGTCTATTTAACCAAATATGTAGATTAATTTAAATCTTGAACTTTTAAAATAATTCTGAATGATTTATTACGTATCAGTTAAAAACAACATATAATATTATTTTAAATGGTCAATTCAATTTCTTCAATCAAAAACTTATATAAACACTAATTAAGGTTAACTATAAAGTAATGGTTCTATTTTTAGTTTTAAAAAATCAATTTTAATGATTTGAAATAAAAAAACAAAACATATAACATAAAATAAATAAAATAGGTTAAGTCTCAAGCTGATGCTTATTCCTCTCCACCTATAAATCACCTTCTTCTAAGAAATTTATATAAACACATAATTTTGATCCAAAACCTAGATTAGGTATTACAACAGTATGCCAATTTTCAGGCCACACATGGACCTCTTCTACAATAATCATGTGAGTTAAAAAGATAGCAATCCGCATAGGGACCTCTTCCACAGTAATTATAGGGAATAGGTAAGAAGAGTTTGAGAAGATATCAAACTATCTTCTAGTTTAATATAGTGAGAAATGTTAATGTAATAAATAGAGTATACACACACTGTTCTAAATGTAAATATAGATGAAAAAATATAGAAGATAAGAGTTTATAAATAATTATGTTGCTCTATCTGATAAGCTCTATAGATCATGAATCTTAAATGCAGCTTGAGATAAGGCTCATGTTGAGGTTATAAGATTTTCAATGGAACATAGTACCATAGAATTCTTCTATTTATCCTATAGGATCTGAGTGTTCAATAAGATCCACTCTCATAGTTGTGTGTAAGAAAGATGTAGCACACAAGCTCTTCTAGTTCTTTCAATGAGGTTTAGTTCACTACAAGTGTGCAACTTTGTGAGCATCTCTATGTTTCATATATACAAGTCTATATACATGAGGGAGTCTACTACCTATTTTATCAGCAGAAGAAGAAAAATATTCCATATGAGAAGCAATCCAAATATCTTGCATCCTCATACTCAAGGATGACACATTATTCAATGAATCTCTATTGAGCAATTAAGGAAGAATCGTTAAAATAATTTTGGCCATTAAATTCTATAAAATTGATGTTATATATATTTAATTCCAAATAAATTTAAAATAGTAGTGGTGAGTCTTTAGAATGGTGAAAAAATATAGTGTTGTCTTCTTGAACTGGTGGTGACTCAGAGTCTATTAGTGAGATAATTTGGTAATGACACAAAGTCTAGTAGTGATTCTTTGGAATGATGACAATTGGGGGTAGTGAGTCAGGCTATAGCAGTGGCTCAAAACTTTACCAAATTTTCATTCTGAAAGAAGGTTGCCTCAATGGAGAATTATGTCTGATTGTAGGTCATCTAAATGCTTGGGAAATTTTCCATTCTAGCAGTGAGACATAACTGATGGTAAGTAATCTCTACACTTTCTCAATTTCTTGGTTTAGTGGTATGTAAAATCCGACACAGTGTAATTACTAGTGGTGACTCTTTTCCATGCTTTGTAAAATTTATATCTTGGTGGCATCCACAATGATGACTGAAATCTGGTGGTGACTATTTCCAACACTTAGTAAAATTTCCATACTAGTGATGACTCATATCTGGTAGTGTCATCCTTGGAAGTGAATATTCTTGATGGTGATATAATGGTGATGGTGAGTCATACATAGAAAAATTTCCCCAATCTTCTTTATAATGTAAAATTCTAACAGGAAACATAAAATACATTAAGATTATAATAATAACCATGATTCAATAGTGACAAAAATAATTACCACATCAGTGTTTATTACATCGTTTATATATAAACTATGTGAAAATCTATAAAAATTGGTTTATCATGTCACTTGTAAAATAACCGATGTCATAAATCATTGAGAATCGACTTTTAATTTCAGTTATAAAATAATTGATGTAAAAAAAATAACAAGATTTGATTTATCACGTCGATTATTTTATAACCAAGGTGATAAATCAATTTTCAGTGCTTTATCACATTGGTTATAAAATAACTAATGTGATAAATCAAATCTCAGTGATTTATCAAGTCAGTTATAAAATAACTAATGTGATAAAGGCTTTTCTACGTTAGTTATTAAATAACCGACATGATAAACATTAAAAAAACAGTTTATCACGTCAGTTATCTTATAACCGAAGTGATAAATATTTTAAACGAATTATCGGGCCCCAAATTCTATCGTTCTGTTTTCTTCTATCGGGTGACATGAGACTCTTCTCTCAGGTGAGGAAAACCTAGAAAGGAGTCTTCGAAGTCATGACCTGCAACCTCATTTTTCCTATATCATTCATCATATTTATTATCATAGGATCTATGAGGTCAACTCGCAACACTCAAGTAAGGCTCACACGCCTTATTTTCATTATTTTTTTTCACGATGCCCAAAATTTGTTTTTTGAGATATTATTTTTCTATCATTGTTCATGCTATCATGGTAAGTTTCATAGTGTTCTTTTATACCAAGCTATGTTCTTTTCTGGTAAAATAAACCATGGGAGTGATATCATGAAAGTTATACGATTTTTGTTTCTACCATTTGTGTTCTCTCATGTGTGTGTATGTACTTCTATGTGTGTTCTACCATGAAATAATTATCTTGAAAATCTTCCCAATAACCTTAAAACTAAAGAATTTATCCAATAAATTTTGTTACCATCAATAATTATATCATTATTTAATTCTTAATTTTCGTAATATATTCAAATTAAAATTCATTTTATATTCAATATTTTACTTTTCTTTATATGATAAAAATATTTATTTAGTATTTGAAACTAAACTAACATACTCTACCATTATCTTCAAAAATAACCATGGTTGGACACAGCCCCCCCCCCCCACAGCCCCTCAACACCCTCTCCCCATTGACACCCCACACCCTGGACAACCCCCACTCCCCCTAAATAGCCCTCCCCCACCCCCCGGACACCCACACCCCTTGGACACCTCCCACCTCCTTGGACAGCTCCTCACCCCCATGGACAGCCCCCACCCTGGATAGCCCCACCCCCTGGACACCCCATACCCCCTTGGACAGCCCCCCACCCCTGGACAGCCCCCACCCCCCTTAACACCACCCTACCCCTGGACATCCCACCCCCTCTCCCATAGATGGCCCCCACCCCCATGGACAACCCACCACCCCTTGGACGACCCCCACCCCTTGGACGACCCCCACACCCTAGACACCCCCACCCACATGGACAACCCCACCCCAACAGAAATCCCCCCACCCCTGGACAGGCCCCCTGGACACCCCCACCCCCTAGACACCCCTAACCCCTAGGACAACCCCCCACCCCTATGGAAACCCCCACCTCTGCACACCCCCACCCCTTGGACACCTCTTACCCCCTTGGATAGCCCCCAACCCCCTGAATAGACCTCACCCCCCTTGACACCACCCCACCCCCTTAGAGATCCCCCACCCCTTGACACCCCCCACACCCCTGGACACCCCACCCCCATGGACAACCCCCACCCCCTGGACAGCCCCCCCCCCTCCTCCCCCACTAGACACCCCCACCCTCAGGACACCCCCCAGATAGCCCCCACCCCCTAGACACCCCCACCCCCTTGGACAGCCCCTCGCACCCCCTGGACACCCCCACCCCCTAGACACCCCACCCCCATGGACATCCCCCCACCCCCCTGTACACCCCCACCCCCCTTAGATTTCCCCCAACCCCTAGACACCCCCACCACTATGGACATCCCCCCACCCCCTGGAAACCCCCCACCACCTTGGCATATATTAACTTCAGACAGTCTATACCAACAATTCTTGTAGAACCGTTGGTATAGGGCTATTGCAATAACCATCATGACAACAGTTTTGTGAAATCGTTAGGATATTATATTCCAATAGTTTCAAGGTATATCCCAACATTTTCAAATAGTGGGGATATGTGTATTTTTCAGTAGGGAATGTATATATATTTTTATATTTATACTTCATATTTCATTTTTATGGAAGGGTTAATTTGGTATCCAGTTGAACCGGGATGTATTCTTTGTGTACCTTAAGAAGAAAGGATCCAATATGAATTTATACTCTTATATCATGATCCATATGAGAGAGATATGTAATCCTGAAATGATTTTCATATTTTCCCTCCAAACATTGATCTATTCAAGAGAATATTATAATTTAACAATAAGGTTTACTATTCAATCAACATCAGTGATTTCATAATTAATTTCTTGAAGGTTTTTTTGTTTATGATAGAGGTAATAAATTATTACCAGAAGTATTTATAGTTTTCAAATTCCTCCACTTAAACTTATTTGGAGATAACATCTTCTTGGGAAATTGAGTTCTTCTTTCAAATACACATATATTTGTTTTATATTTCAAAATTGTTTTGTATTTAAATTATGATATTTTCATATAAATATAAAATTGTCTTATCATAACAAGATGTATAATATTGATATATTTTATAGGTAATAATGATTCAAATATGGATTAAGACACATCGAAAGAGTAATGAATTTGAGGAAGGTGTTGATTCTTTTTTGGAATTTGCTAAACGAAATGTTCTAAGCAAGGACATTTGTTTTTGTCTATGCCTGAAATGTTTTAATATGAAGAATTTAAAAATTAGAGAGATAAAAGATCACCTAATTTGTCATGGTTTTAATCCAAGTTATCGCCCTTGGATTTGGCATGGTGAAACTAGAAAAAATTTCAGATCTACTGATGATGATGATTTGAAAAATGGTAACCCTGATGAAATTGAAGAAATGATTTTTGAAATTAAAGAAGAACAAATTGAGATAGAACTGGAAGTTGTGCGTCTATATGGTGATGCTAAAAAACCATTGTATCCTCGTTGTACGGATTTTAAGGTTTTTTCTGTAGTGTTAATATTGATTATACTGAAGGTGAAACATGGATGGAGTTACGGAAGTTTTACAGAGCTACTATAATTGTTGAAAGAAATTCTTCCAAAAGACAACAATTTCTAGACTCACATTATAAGGCCAAGAAAGTATTATGCCTGATGGGATGGGGATATAAAAGAATGAATGCATGTCTGAATGACTGTATGATATATATGAAAGAATATGAATTTCTATCAGAGTTTCCTAAATGTGGGATATCACGGTATAAGTTGAAAGAAAAATCGCATGTCGATGTAGAGATTACAGAGATCCCTTCCAAGCTATTTTGGTATATTCCTATAATTCATCATTTGAAATGTTTATTTTCTAAATCATATGATGAAAAAAGGATAATATGTCTTGCTGATGAGTGGATATGTGATGGAAAAATACGTCATCTAGCTGATTGTTCACAATGGAAGAAAATTGATGAACAGTATCCTACATTTTGAAAGGAAATTAGAAATCTCAGACTTGGGTTGTGCATAGATGGAATGAATCCATATCAAAGTCTCAGTAGCACAAATAGTTCATGGCATATTTTATTGGTAATTTACAACCTCTCTCCTGAAGTTTGTATGAATTGCAAATATTTCATGTTTAGTATAATAATATCTAGTATGAAGAAACTTGGAAATGATATTGATGATTTCTTTTCACCATTGATTAATGATTTGAAACTTTTATGGGAAGATGGTATTAGGGTGTATGATTCTTATAAAATGGAATATTTTTAACTATATGAAGTACTTATGTTCATTATAAATGACTTCCCAATAAATGGAAATTTTTAAGGATACAGTGTTAAGGGGCATAAACCATGTCCAATTTGTGAAAAATAGACTTTATATTGTCAATTTCATCATGGGAGGAAAACCGTATACATGTGTCATTGAAAGTTTTTGCCTATGGATCACTATTATATAAGACTAAAAAAGGAATTAAATGGGTCACAATAATTTGATATTTCTCCAAAACCTTTATCCCCTGATGTGTATTTTGAGAGGGTTTAAAACCATGATATGACATTTATAAATACACACAAATCTGGTAATGATAGACATATTTGGAAAAAGAAAGTCAATATTTTTTGAGCTACCATATTGGAGATATCATGAAGTGAAACATAATATTGATGTCATGCATGTGGGGAAGAATATCTGCAACAGTTTGATTGGATAATTGTTAGATATTAAAGGAAAGAATAAAGATGGGTTGAATTCAAGATTAGACTTAATATCAATGAGAATACGCTTGGAGTTAGCTTCCACTTATAATGGAAGATAAACATTTCTTCCCCCAGTTTGTCATACAATATCCAAGAGGGAGAAAATTAGATTTTGTAAGTGTATTCAGGATATCAAAGTGCCTCAAGGTTATTCTTCAAATGTAAAAAAATTTGTCTCTTTGATGGATTTGAAGTTGATAGGTATGAAATCTCATGATTGTCATGTCATGATGAAACAACTTCTACCAGTTTCATTGCGTGGAATATTTCCCATTCATGTTAGAAATACTATAATAAAGGTTTTTTATTTTTTTCAATTCAATTTGTAATAAGGGGATTGATGTGAATAATTTTAAAATTTTGTAAAAGGATGCAATATCTATAATTTTTCAATTGGAAATGTATTTTTCTCTATATATTTTTTGATATAATAGTTAATTTAATGGTTTATCTGGTTCAAGAAATAAATATTTGTGGACCTATCTATCTTCGTGGGATATATCCTTTTTAAAGGTATATTAATATATTAAAGGATTATGTTAAGAATCAATATCGACTTAAATCCTCCATTATTTAAAAGTATATTTATGAGGAGGTTTCAGAGTTTTGTACAACTACTTGGCTATGGACGAGAACCTAGGTTTTCCTCCATCTCACCATGAATGAGTTAATAATGAGGGAAAGGGGATTCATGGATTTAAAGTCAAATCATTTTCAGCTGAACAGATGAATAATGTATAATTATAAATCTTGAATAACATAACTGATGCTCAGTTGTATATCACTTTGTAGATTAATGAGTTGAAACAATGTCATCCAAAGAAGAATGAAATGTGGATTTTGAATGAGTACAACAAAAAAAAAAATTCTATGGTTTAAACAGGCCTCACTTGGTAGATCAGATGTATCGAGGACATTAATATGGTTAGTGGGTTATCAAAGTTTAAATGTGATAACATGGTCCGAGTATGACATTAATGGCTATAAATTTTATATGAAATCTTAGGAAAAAATAAGCGCAGTTCGTAAAAGTGGTGTATTGGTGTTTTCAGAAGCAATTCATTTTTTATGTTCTAAATACAAAGACCCAATTTTTGCATCAAGTTCATATTATGGATTCATTGAAGAAATATGAGAGGTTGATTACTTTAAAATTAAAGTTCTTGTTTTTAACTATAAATGTTTTATCATTAACAAGAGTATCAGACACGATAACTTTTGAATGATAGTTGTCAATCTGAATATATTGGAAGACACATTAGATTCTTTTATAATGGAAACATATGAAAAAAGATTTTTTATGTTGTTGATCAATCAGATATCCAGTGGTCCATTGTTTTACAATAAAAAAATATGTGGGTGAGTATCAACTTGATGAAGATGCTGATTTATGTGAGATTCCTACTTCTATATAAATATTAATAGAAAATAATTATGATCATGTTGAAGAAATGGTTTGTTCCATAAAGAATGATCATGATAAAGGAATTTGGGAAAACAATCCATTTGTACATTCCTAATATTTATGGTAACATATGTTAATTTATTGTTACATTTATTAATTTCACAAAATGTTAGATATAGTAATTTTTATCTAGATTAAAATTAATATTAAAACAAATAAGTATAAATTTTTGTTTATTTTAATTTTTTTTAGTTTATTATATCATGTTTACCATTAAAAAACTTATATATCTATTGATTTTGTTGAATGAAAATTAATTTACCATTTTTACAATGTTTACCATTTTTTAGCTTTATGTAACTTAAGTATTTATTGATTTTTTTGAATGAAAATTACTCTAACATGTTTACCATGTTTTCCATATTTACCATTATTTAACATGCTTACCATATTTACCATGTTTACTACTACATAAATTTGTTTAGTTTTTAATTTTTTGTTTATATTAGTATTTTAATATTTGAATTTGTATATTTGTGAACTAATGTTTGATTTTTTTTATTTGTAGGATGACATATCAATCAGTTTATCAACCACATGATTCTGGAGATGAGAATCATGATCATACCTCTGGGGAAGAATATTCACAAGATCCACATGTGCTCCTATAACGACAAAGAAGAGTTCAAGAGTTTTTAAATGTGGATGCATACATTTACCAAAATTATCACTTGCTCGTAGCCAGGACTAAAGGTCAATTGTTGAGTTTGATGAGAATGATATTCTTAAAGGTCCAAATGAAAAAGATTTTAAGTGTTTTGTATCAACTCAGGGTAAAAGAAAATTAAATATTTTGTATAATGATTGGAGAAGTGTGGACAAAGTGATATTTTCTTAGTTATGGGAGACAATTTATGTAAGATATTTTTCTATTGTTTGACTAATATTTAAATGTTTATCGTATAATATGTTTTTCATATTATTTATCAGATGAAATTTGATATTCCTGACACTAGAGGAGTCAAGAGGAAATTTTTATCGATGGCTACTAGAAGATGGAGGGATTTCAAATCAACCCTCGCATCTGATTTCATTTTTGGTTATAGGCAACATAAAAATCCATGTCATATATATCCTTTCATAGATGAAGACACGTGGAAAAAATTTGTAGAAATTGGAAGGAAACAATCATTTTTGTAAGGGAAAAGTAAAATTTTATGAGCTTTCCTATATAAATGATTTTATTAATGTTTTGTTAATGATTTCTTATTCTTAATTTATAGAAAATAAGAAAAAATCTCATTAGGAGATCCAATATAACAATGTATACCCACATATTTAATCTTGGGGTGGGTATAGTTTGTTGGAAGAACAAATAATGGTGGAAAATTTACCAAAACATAGAGTTTAGTCTTCAAGCTCTGGAGAGGTTTCCCCTCCATACCCTCCATCTAGACAAGAAAAATTGAAGAGAGATTGGATGGGAAAAAATGGGAAATATCTTTATGAAGAATCTAGAATCATAGTTGAGAGGATTATAAGATATTTATTTTATTTATTTAAGTTAATTCTATTCTTTATATACTTTGAATAATTACAGAAATGTTCAATTAATTAATATAGGTTTCTCTTGAGGAGTAGAGCACACATGGGGTATTTACAGTTACTGGGAGGAAAGATATTTTATCTGCATCATTGGGAAATCCCAAACACCCCAGTCGTGGACAAGGATACCCACTGGGTGTATTGGTAAGAAAAGTGTTTCCACTTTCTTCAAACTATTCCATTAATGGTGTTTATAAAAAATATAGAATCCTTGGAGGATGAATTTCATAATATTAATGCGAAAATAGAGGAAAATATTAGAGTGTCAGTATAATATATGTTTGCAGACATGAAAAGACAATTTTAGAATGCAACTCCTACACCTCCACCTCTCCCTATAGACCCCATTATTTATCATCCACCTATTCTAGAAGCTCCCACTCCCCCATGTCATCTTGCAGACAACATTTTTTATTCTACTCCTCCGTCATAGATTCCTACTTATTGTGAGTTCTATGTTGATGATACTCACCATCATATAGTTTCATATGGGTTGGTATATTGTATAAGAGATATAGTTCATCATAAACAGTTAGTGGTAGATCATCATAGGTTCACTGTACAGGATATTATAGATAGATCGGCTCGAGTACCATTACCTATAGATGAGGTGATGACAGTTGGACATAGTATCAGCCACTTTTTATTTTTTCCATCCAGACTTCAGAGAATCATTACCATAGAGGTATATATGTTATATATTTTATATTATTTTTTTATTAAAGTTGTTTTAACATTTGAAAAATAATATATTTTTCTATTTGTTTACAGGAATACTTCTAAGGTAAAGAAATATTGTATAGACAACAACAAAGACAAATAAGTATGTCATTAGATAAAATTCTTATATTCTTGATAGATTGTCGAGATATTCAAATTTGTTGGTGGATAATTATTTGTTTCCAATAGAATTCCATGTTTATGGATGTACAATAACTGTGGGGATTGGGAAAAATGATATCATGGAGCTTGTTACTAGAGATAAGTTGGGCATCAACGTGGTGCGTATTTTTTCCATGTAAGTCTTAACACCTTTCCCTACGTTATATTTATGAAAAATGTATACTTATGTTTGTTTTGTATTAGTTATATTTATAAAATGTGTGAGAAGAATGAGCAAACAGATTTATATGGATTCAAGGAACCATTTCTGATTTCCCCTGAAACACATGCATTGGATGAGGAACAAAGAACACTTTATATTGCTCAAATATTTTAATAGAATATAATCACGAATTTTTGGATGATGCCTTTTTGTGAGAGGTATGAAACACATATCTGGAAAAGTGTTTTTTATCTTTTAACATAAAAAATTACTAACCTTAAATTTTCTTTTATATCAGTGATCATTGAATGTTAGGTGTTTTTTGTCCAAGAGAGAAAACATTTTATTGGAAATTCTCTGTCCATGGTGATGTGCGGGGAAGTTTTAAGAATATGTTGGAAAAGTAAGTTTAAATTTCTTACTAGTTGTTTATATTATAATTAATTTTAAATTTATCCCATTAATATTATTTTCTAATAGGGGATGGGCCTACTTTCAAAAAAATAGAAAGAAAAAGAGTGTCAAAATCAAATATGTAAATGTAAAGGTAAATATCCAATTATAATTTGTACTTTTCCATGTATTACATAAATATGATATTTTTAATTGACACTCATTTAAACAAAATTTTCATGAATAACAAGGAATCATCAAATGCAGATATTATATATTAATATTTATGTATGAAATAATTACAACTGGAACACTTTTGAAGTTTGACCAAGTTAGATTTCCTTATAAAATTTCCCAAAATATTTCATTTCATTTATTCATTATACATGTTAACAAATTTACTTTTAATTTGTAGTTATTTTATGACCCTCAAAATTATAGTTCTCAAGAGGTTAAATACTTATAAGTGGAATAGTCAAATTATTTTACAATTTTTATTGGATTTTAGTTTGTTTATAATGTAAAATGTAATTTTGAAGATTGAAATTGTAATTGTGTATTTGGTAGTTTTTTGGTTGGAGTTTTGTTTTTTTAGTTAACATTGTATGTTTTTAATGTTATATATGTGAGTGTTTAGTTTTTCTATGATTCTTCTTATTTTGGCGTAGTTTTTATGTTTTTCTCATATAGATTCTGGTCTGGTTTTGGTCTGCTTTTGGTCTGGTTTCTGCTTGTTTCAGGTCTACTTTGGAAGATCATAGTAATGGTTTCATGGTTTTATTAAAAAAATTGGTTTTTACCTCAGTTATAAAATAACCAACGTAATAAATACCAGGGGAATGGTTTTTCACATATATTATTTAATAATCAATGTCATATATTCTTAAACACGTTAGTTAAATAATAACCGATGTGAAAAACGCTTTACAGACTAGTTTTTACGTTGATTATTTAATAACTGGCATGAAAAATGCTTCTGATGCGTGATTTATTATGTCAGTTATTTAATAACTAATGTAAAAAACTATATACCACATTGGTTTTCAAATAACTGACTTAATACGTCGTGCATATAAAGAATTTTTTACGTTGGTTATTTAGGAACCGACGTGAAAAATGCTTCGGAGGCACAATTTATTACATTGGTTATTTTATAACTGATGTAACAAAATATATAGAATGCCAGTTTTTAAATAACCAACATAATAAATTAAAACTTAAAAGCATTTTTCAAATCGGTTATTTAAGAACCGATGTGAAAAATGATTTATATTTTTTTTATGTCGATTTTAAAATACCTAACATATAAAACAATATTTATAACATCTCCTTGAATAACACCCACTAAAAACTGACATAAAAAATAAAAAATAACCGATGTAAAAAACATTTTATGAACTAGTGATTTTTTTATCATTACAAAAAGGAGGCCAAAAAAGTAAAGAGAGAAAGAAATCATAATCCTAGAATAGTTAATAAATGATAAAAACAATATATTATTATATTGAAAACATATTCACAAACACTTTAGTATGAAAGAGGTAAATGCATTAAAAACATAAAAACTAAAAATTGAAGGATTAAAAAGTTTTAAAAACACCATTTAAATAAACACAATTAAAATTTCTATTAAAAACTCATACAATCAGGAAACCAAGAATGAAAACTATGAAGTTCTATCAACTTTGGAATGTGAAATAATTTTTTAGAGGAGGTTTCTTGAAAGATACAGGCTAGCTAAAGGGTAAAGAAGATGAAAGAAGAGGATCGTTAGATGTTTCTCTAACAACATCACCCATCTTCAATAAATATTCTCCAAGTCATGCTTGATCACTTAGAGCAATCCTTATAGAAGTGGATTTTATTTTGAGATCATCTTTTTGAGCACTCACCATATCAAAATTATCTATACATTGAAATAATAACTTAGAGGATGGTTCTAGTAAAGGTAAAGAGACTTCATCCGAAAAAAATAGATTTTCAATTTGATATATTTTAGAAAGGTCAAATATTTTCTTTTATCCTTTGAGAATTATAAGCATGGTGATAAAAAAAGGAGGTCCTGGAAGACGCATCACTCAAACATTAAATAATTCGTACGTATAAGATTCAATCCTCTTTACATTGTCATTATTACAATAATATACAGGAGTTATAAAACCATTCTAGACCCACTATGAAATATTTCCAAAGAAATTTTGCATATATCCCTTATTGTAATTTCACCCAGTAAAATTTACATGGTCCTTTATTGACTAACACTCACTAATCTTATGGTAGTTGAGAAAAAATCATCTCTACCAGAAGAAACAAGGATAAAATTAGGTCCAACCGATGTAGAATAAATAGGTAAACTCACATTAGAAGCATCTTCTCCTCTAGAATGAAAAACAACTCTTACTTATCTTCTTATTTATGTAAGTGGCCCGTTATCAAGAAAATCGCTTACAATAATATTATGAACATGAATTTATACTGAAATAGGAACAACTATAGGAACTACAACATCACTGGAAAATCCCACCTAGGACTACTCCCCGGTAGTTGAGTAATGGTCTACTCTAATGTCCACTTCATAACTTATTGGAAGTAACTTTTTTAAATAATAATTCCAACAAAAACCACTTCTCCTTAAAATATTTTCACTTAACATTATTATTCCATGAAAATGGTTTATGGTATTTTCATTTAGAAAAACACCAGCATTATGAAAAACTAAAGTTAACATCGTTCTAAATGTTTATAATGTTTTTGAATTATTATGTACATGAAATATATATGTCATAATATATCGGGCTAGATTCATGGACTTTTCAATCATAAAAAAAATACAATAATGATACATATTAAAATAAAAAAATTCAAACTCACCATAGTGTTGTGCGGTGGAAGATTGAATGAACTTTGTAAGAAATTTTATTTCTGGTTATAGGTCTTTCACAGGATTCTTATCAACATATACATATTCTAAAAGATAGTTTATGATTTTAGGAAAATTTACTTCCTCTATAGTGATGAAATAAGTACTGAAGATTGTGTAGACTTCATGGTTACACTTGAACACTATATCCATTACCAAATTGGTTATCGATAAGAATTGATGGTTCACTATTTCAGTGAGGAGGACATCATTATCACCAAAGTGAAGAACTCCAGTCTTGTAGAAATTTTGAACTTACTTTTAAAATACAAATTTGGTTCATCATTCTTAGAAAAAAATTTCCAACCCTAAAAAATTGTAACTTTCTTAAGAAATGTGTTTATTCTATCTATCCAAGTAAATTATATATCTTATCCACTTAAAAATTTCCTTGACGTCCTTTTATTATTAATTATTCTTGAGGAGGAACCATTGGTTCTATTATTTTTTACTGTTATTGATAATATTTGGAATATTGGATGGTTAGAGAAACAGCATTTAGATAGAAGAGAGAAAAGGCTTCAAGGGTTTGAAATGGTTTCACACATAGAACTGACACACATTCTTCTATTTTTCTGTAATCAAAGAGTCACACTGTGATGTGCAGAGTAATAATTATAAAATTTAGTTGACATGTAATATTATTATATGAATAAATTTTAAAATAGTGACAAATATCACAAATAAAATAAGGTAAATAAAATGTTTACATGAATATGAAACTATGCATGAAGAAAAAATTAAATTAAAATAAATTTAAATTAAACAAACCTAATAATAATGTAATACAATCAAATCTGTTAGTGGGAAAATGTTTAGTGAAAATGTATGATAATTTTTTTTCTATGAAAAAAAAATCTAAATATATATCACCATTTCATGCATGATCTTGTAAGAAATTATATATAAAATCAATGTTCTTTGTTCTTAAATGGTTAATTTAATTTATTGAAATTATGATAGAACTTTTGTTATCAAATTTTATTGGAACAAAATTAAAATTAAATCCTAAATCCATTAATATGTGCTTTATAAACAAAAATAGTGTACGATAACTTCCTACTATAGTATATTCTATTGTCGTAGTTGATAATTCAACAGAGCGCAGTTTCATACTAGACCATGATACTAGATATTTACTAAGAAAATGAAAGGTTATTGAAGTGATTTTCCTATCTAATTTACACCCAATAAACCAACATTTGAATTTCAAGTTAAATTAAAGTCATGTGTTTTTGAAAAAATAATATATGTGATAAAATTAATTTTAAATACTTTAACATTATTTTAGAATATTTTAAATGAGACTCTTTAGGATTAGATTAAAATCTTTCACAATGACACATTGAAAACATAATGTCTGCTCTACTTGCAATTTGATTTAATAAAAATCTAATGATTCCTCTATAAAACTTACAATCAACTGGTTTTCCAGTCTCATCTATATCATGTTTTATTTTGGATATCATAGGATTGGAATAAGTCATACTGTTTTCAAGTCCAATCTTCTTAAGTAAATAAAGTGTGTATTTTCATTGGTTTAAAACATTTCTGAAATCTTTTTGGAAAATTTAAAATCATAGAAAATATTTTAAGTCACAAATAATACTCATTTAAAATTATTTTGGAATAATTTTTTTAAAATAATTCGATAATTTATTATTTATTGATAAAAAAATAACATCTTGAACATATATTTGAACTAAACAAAATCTTATGATGAAGTTTTATTAAATAATGTAGTATCTTTTATTCCTATTATAAACCATTTGATAAAAAAATATATTAATCTCTCATACCATAAACTAGGTTCTTGTTTAATTCCATATAGAACTTTGGTAATCTTAAAAACAAAATTTTGAAAGTGACGGTCTTTAAAACCCGGAGGTTTTTCTATAAAAACTTCCTCCTTTAAAAATACATTTAAAAATATAGATTTAACATCCATATGATATTGTTTAAAATTCATATAAGGTTCATTTTCTAGAATAATTCTAATAGATTATAGTTTACCTACATGTGAAAAGGTTTCTTCTTATTCTATTACATCTTCTCAATTGTAACATTTTTCATCTAATCTACATTTATTATAAAACCCCAACCCCAGTTACCCAAAGTCGGTGCATTATTACATAACATTGGCATGATACAAGGAATCATGTCCCAAAAGACCGATCAGTTTAGTATCCTTGGAAGTACTAGATACATTCATAATTTTTACATTACATCATGAAATAAAAATATCAACAATATTTTTTCCCCTTTTGAAAACACTCATATCCTTAGTCTATCCCTGAAGTTCAACCATAAAATACTTCTTCACATCTTTGGAAAAATAAAACATAGAAATGGGTGAGCTCAGATGCTCAGTAAGGATTACAATATAGTATAAACTTTCATAAATAAGCATAAATATTTAAGCAAATGTATGGGACTAAAACAAAATCCTTTTAAACTTAAAGTTATGAATAATATGGAAAAGATAAAATCAAATAATTCCATTTACTTATTTACATGAATATTCTACTATTCTAATAATTAAATGAAATATCAATTGCCACTTCCATAATGATAGAATGCATAATGCCAGACTTCATAACCACATAGTCAAGGCATTGTGCCAAGACTACAATTATGATTTTTTTCAAGGCCTTATTCCAAGACACTAGTTTGTCTCATGAGACCTACCCATGCATCAAGGAGTTATAGTGGGCTCCACCCATCACTTACTAAGTCCAATGCATTCCTCATATGAAAAGGTTTAAACATAACATAAACATTCGTATTAAAACTATCATACAAAATGTCAATACTTTATCCATAAACAATGAATGGTGTAAAAATAACACATCTATAGTCAAACATATCACAACACCTTCAATACAATATAGAAGTTTTGTATCATAATAAATCAACTTCAAACACGCTTAAAATCCATCAAAGGATGTTGACATAGATGAAATCAACACTTTTTTAGAGAAATATCTCTTTCTATTTTGAAATCATTTAAAAGTAATATAATTACAAAAGAAAAAAATATATTTTAAAAATTTTCTTATAAGATTTTATGGAAAGATTTGATAATGATATAATTGTGGAAAATATCCTAACCTGTCGTATAAGTTAAAAAAAGACATTCTTACCTTAATTTTTTTGAAAATGTCATAAAGTACCTTGTTTGGAAAATGAAGGAAAGAATCCCTTCAAAACATATATGGTCAAATAAGAGTATAAATTAATTTAACCCATAGTATAGTAAATAGTAAAAAAAATTGAATTAAATTTTTAAGAAAACATGGATGTGGATGATAAAGAGGTTCGAGTAGATACTTACATAAAAACAACCTTGGATAATAAAAAGATTATGAAATTAACCCTTACCTTGTACTTTTACTTGGTCGATGGTATGTCAACCTTCTGTATAATATTTAAAACATTGTTATTAAATTATATAAGAATTATATACATGAATATGATATCATATATTATTCTCTAATATTTCTTTGTTAATAATATTTCATTAGTATTATCATTTTAGGTGTTAACTGATTCATTTTCCTTTATATGATTGGTTATGTAAACCATGTTTGTTATGGATAGAATTAATTTTATTCATATCCAGAATGATATCAAGTTCATAAACATAATTTTTAATCGAAAAATGAAATTTATTCTTTAATGATTGCGATGGGGAATGAATCTCATCACGTTCGTGGAGACGGTAATCTGTATGTACGCACGAGCGACAATATCATTATATTGATGGTGAATTAATATGTAATTGTATATTATATCATATATACAGAATCATTAACATGTTATATTTATTATTTATATTAGTTATACTCATTATTATACCCATCTAAAAAATAAAGTGTTTGAATAAGAAACTACACCACGATGTTGAGACGGTAAGTCGTACGTACGCACGTCTGGCGACTTTGTCATTCATATGATGGATAGAATAATTAATATGGTTGTACCATTTTTATAATAACATCACAGTATATATAAGATACTAAATTTATTATTTTATAATATAAACAACAAATAAAGTGGTTGTGAAAGAATAAAAGAACTTGAAAGGGGTGATGAAATATTTACCTCTTCTTCGGGTTCTTCCTTTTGATTTGATCAAAAGGGCTCATTAGGTTGAATTTCTGACCAAAGGAATGCCACTAAGATTAAAGGAGGAAATTTTGGAGGATATTTGGGTAGGTTTTGGTTAAACTAAATGGCTTTGGAGGTGTGAAATTAAGAGAAGGGGAAGTTTTCTTTTATAAGATATATGAGGGTCACTTCAGGAAAAGCTTGAAATATTATTTAATAATAAAATCATTTTAGGTTTATAATGGCTCCAAAAAGAATTATTTAGAGTCTAAGGTAGGGATGGGTCGACAAAATCTCAACCAATAGGTTTTAGATAGGTTTAAGTAATCATATTAACATTATCTTTTAGATTTAACTCTTAGTTAAATAGTTTGACATTTACCATGTCTCTTTGAATTTTTATATTACATGGTTAATAAACTTACTAAATAAATCCAAGATAACCAAAAGTGGTTAATTATTAATATATATAACCTTATCTAAGACCTTTGGATAAACCTTATATTTTTAGTAATATTATATTAATTAATAATATAGTATTTGTTTCAAAAACTCATTTATGTCAATTTTGACACTATTTAGTATTTGGTTTTTGTGAAAATCATAACAGCATGATTTTTTCAAAAAAAATTATTTAATCATCCCTGACATGTCATATTAACCTATAAAATTAGTGGAATTCATCAAAAGTCTCAAATTAAATTTTTTGGATATTTATAATATCAATTATTTTAATCTTTCATTAATAAGGTAATTGTTGCATCATCATTGTGTCATAAATAAATTAAAATATTTAATATCTAAAAATTATAAAAAAAATATCATTATGTAGGAAATATATTTTTATTTATAATGAATATTTATATTTGAATTTATTTTATGTATAACACTATATTAAAAATGGTTTAGTTATTAAACATTAAATTTAACTATTTTAACTATTCTTTAAATAAAATAATAATAAATGTCCTAATCTAATCCAAGTGGACCAAAAGGGATCATATTTTATTCCTAAGTTTGTTTTTTGGTCTAATTAAACTTATTCAATAGAATTAGGACATGTGTTAGGGTAATTATGATATCATTTTTACCCTCAAATACCATATTTACTTTTAACCGTGGTAAATAAAAGTCAAAAGTTAATATTCACCATTAATAATTTTCATTTTATTAAAAAAAAATTACTTACTGATATTAACCGTGTCTCTCATATTTTTGAAATTCAACTCACAGAAGCGGTAAAATTAAGTTTTATGCAAAATTTCAAATGCTCCTAGAAGGTGGGTAAAAGACGGTAAAAAGCTCAATAAAATTTTATATATCTAAACTTGTTATAAAATGAATCCAATGAATTAAATTGAAAATATATTGGTATTATGTATCTATTTTTCCCTAAAATAAATTAACATAAAATAAATAATTATTTAAATAAAATGTCGGTTTTAAACAATAATGCAGTGTTTTCACTATTCATCAAAAATTGAAAGTTTTTAGAAAAATTCCAAAAATTCACCCTAAGATAATTTTAATATTCCGAAACAAAAAATGATGTCCATTTTGAGAAATAAAATTTATAAAATTTCAAAAAGTGGGTATTACTATTCATAACTGCTACATTGATTGGTTGTGATGTGTTAAAACTCCAAGTTGCATACAACGCAAGCTACTGCATTATTCAAAGGGAAATATACCGTGGAAGCTTGAGGTGTCACATTCTCCCCTCATTAAAATAATTTCATCCTCAAAGTTTCTAGAATATTATTTCATAAAAATATTCGGGCGGTTTTTCATCATAATTTCTTCAGGTTCCCACGTTGCCTCTTCCATATTACGGTTTCTCCATAGAACTTTTACCAGATGATTCGTCCAGTTTCTCAGCACTTGTTCTCTGGTATCAAGAATTTTGACAGGCTCTTCACAATAATACAGATCAGGTTCCATTTCAATTTCTTCATAGATGATTACATGCATTGGGTCAGGCATGTATTTTCTCAACAATGATACATAGAACACATCATGAACTTTGAAGATACTTGGAGGCATTTCGAAACAATAAGCAACAACTCCAATTCATTCTAGAATTTCGAAAGGTCTGATGTACCTGGGACTAAATTAAACCATTCTTACAGAAACATATAACACCCTTCCATGGAGATACCTTCAAGAAAACATGGTCTCTTAATTGAAATTCCAAATCCTTCCTTCGGTTATCTGCATAACTCTTTTGCCTACTTTGGGCTGCTTTGATGTGGGTTTGGATAATCTTCACTTTTGAAATTGTTTCCTCAACAAGTTCCGGGCCTATGAGTTTTCTTTCACTAACATCATCCCAACAAATTGGTGTGAGACATATCTTTCCATATAACACTTCATATGGTGCCATCTGAATACTTTAATGGAAGCTATTATTATAGGAAAATTTTACCAGTGGTAAATATTGATCCCACATACCTTTAAAGTCAAGTGACCAAGATCTCAACATGTCTTCTAAGGTTTGAATAATTTGTTCTGATTGTCCATCGGTATGAGGGTGGTAGGTAGTGCTCAAACGAAGTTCAGTATCGAGGGATTTCTGAATAATTTTCCAGAATCTTTATGTAAAAAGGGGATCACGATCATAAAAAATCGATAAGGGTACTCCATAAAGTCTTAAAACTTCATTAATATATAGTATTGCTAAACGTTCAAGTGGTAAATCTTCTCTTATAGCAAGAAAATGTGTTGGCTTGGTTATACAGTCAACAATGACCCATATTGCATCATTTCTTCTAGGAGTCTTTCGTATCCCCATTACAAAGTCCATCGTAATATTATCTCACTTCCACTCAGGTATGGGAATAGGTTGCATGACTCCTCCAAGAGGTTTCCTTCTAGCTTTCATGTGTTGACAAACTATACATCTTGAAAAAAAATCAGTAATCTCCCTCTATATGTTGTCCCACAAAAAAAATTCCTTCAAATCTCTATACATCTTAGTACTCCCAGGGTGTATAGAGAAATTGGAGCTATGAGCATCATCCAACAATTCCATTTTTAGATCAGGTATATTCAGAACACAAAGCCTCTTCCCAAATTTCAAAATTATATCTTCATATATGAATTCACTCAATCTCCCATCATTCACAGCTTTAATCTTCTTTTTAAACTCTTTATCATCTATATGAGAACTCTTTATCCTTTATAGTAAATATGGTTTCGAAACCATTGGAAAAAGCATTGATGTTTCACCTTCCATAGTTATTCCCATATCCATATTTACTAGATCCATGTATATAGGATCCTTTTCAACTCTCATCTTGTTCAAAACTCCATGATCCTTTCTGCTCAAAGCATATGCCACCTTATTTTCCTTTCTCGAGTGGTAGTGTATAGTGAAATCATAATCCTTGAGTAGTTCAAGCTATCTCCTTTTCCTTATGTTGAGTTCTTTTTGTGAGAAAATATACTTCAAAATCTTGTGATCAATATAAATCTCACATTTTTCACCATAGAGATAGTGTCTCCATATTTTTAGATAAAAGATTATAGTTTCTAACTCAAGATAATGAGTGGGATAGTATTTTTCATGAATTTTTAGTTGCCGTGATGCATAGGCAACAACTCTATCATTCTGCATAAGGACACAACCAAGTCCTTTCTTTGAAGCATCACTATAAATAAAAAACCCATCAATCCCTAACAGTAGAATCAAGATAGGATAATTAAATAATCTTCTCTTTAGTTTTTAGAAACAATCTTCACACTCTTTTATCCAAACAAATTTAACCCCTTTACATGTGAGCTTGGTTAATGGGTTAGAAAACAGGGAAAATTTTTGAACGAAATGTTGATAATAACCTGCTAAACCAATAAAAATTCATACCTCAGTTATACTCGCCGGTTCTGGCCATTATTGGATTTCCTTGTTCTTTTAAGGACAAATAGAGATTTCATCCTTAGAGACAATATAGCCAAGAAAATAAATCTCTTGAATCTAGAATTCACACTTGTTAAACCTTCCATATAATTCATTTCTTCTGAGGGTTTTTAGAATAGTACGCAAGTGATTTTCATGATCTTCGTAGATTTTTTAGTATACCAATATATCATCAATAAATATAACTACAAATTCATCAAGATATTCCTTGAAAACACTATTCATTAGATCCATGAAGACATAAGGTGCATTGGTCAATCAAAAAGGCATTACTGTAAACTCGTAATGCACATACCTGGTTCAAAATGCTATTTTAGAAATGTCTTCATTCTTCCTAGACAACTGATGATATCCAGATCGAAGGTAAATATTTGAAAAATATTGATCTCCATGAAGTTGATCAAATAAATCATCAATACGAGGTAGGGGATACTTTTTATTTATTTTTATAGCATTGATCTCCCTGTAGTCAATGCACAACCTCATAGATCCATCTTTCTTCTTAACAAAAAGAATAGGGGCTCCCCATGGGGAAACACTAGGGTTAATAAATCCCTTATTACTCAATTCCTCTAGTTGTTTCTTTAGTTCCACTAATTCCACGGTGGAAATTCTATAAGGGTTCTTTGATATGGGCCTTGAACAAGAAATTAAATCAATGGAAAACTCAATTTCTCATTCTGGAGGATGTCCAGGTAAATCCTCTGGAAACACATCCACATATTCTTTCACAATAGGTGCATCCTCTATTTGAACATTCTATTTCTTGCCCATAGTTATTTCATTTTTTTCCTCCCAAATAATTGAATTTAGTAGAGCTACTGAGGGTGGATCTAGATGAGAATCAGGTGGTGGATTTTCTACTCTAAATATAAGGTACTCTTTCTCATCAATGAAAATTGTAACCTCCTTCTTCTTATAGTAAATTTTCACATCATGGTCCGAAATCCAATCCATTCTGAGGATTATATCAAATTAAATCATGGGTATGATAATGAGATCAGTAGATAAAAAACATTTATATACCCCAATGGGAACTGATTAAAAAAACATTGTTATGATGATACTTCCCTTATGTATTTTTACTGAAAACTCCCTTGTTATGTCAAATTGAAAATATCAAATTTTCTTAGCAAACTGGGTAGATATGAACCAATGTGATGATCCATAATCAAATAAAGCATTGGATAAACTTGAGGAAACCATTAAATTATCTTCCACCACATCTTTCATAGCTTCAACCTTAGCAGTAGTGATCGCATAATCTTGGACTTACTCCCTTGGCCTTTTCTGAGGTAAGTTCCCTTGGCTCTTAGGACATTCAATTTCATAATTCCCCTTTTCTCTATAATTGTAGCATTCAACACTGACAGACTCTTTCTTCTCCTTGTAATCATGATCTTGGTAGAATTTTTCACCACACTTATAACAAACTCTCAATCCCTTCAGGCAAGTACCGTGGTGTTTCTTCCCACATTTACCGTAGGATGGATATTCAACTTTTCCCTTCTTCCCCTAATTTTCATTTCCAAAGTGTTCATCAAATCTCTTTATCTCTTTCTCTTCTTTAAATTCATAAGACTTAGAGAATTTATTTTTTGTCTCGATAACGCATGAGACAATATATTTGTACAATGAGAAGGATTGTGGGACTAACGCTCGACAGAGAAATGGTTTTAACCCATTAAATAATCGATCAATCTTACTTCTTGTGTTACGTATATAATCTGTTTCATGTCTTTCTAACCTTGTAAAGTTAGTCTCATACTTTGCGACATTCTAATCCTCATTTTGCCTCAAACTTAGAAATTATCTTTCCATATCCGTTTAATAGTCACAAGGAAAGTATTTTTCTAAGAAAAAATCTTTAAAATCCCTTCATTACATGTTTGATACTTCTTCATCTTCATTTGTTTTTTGGATTAACGACCACCATTGATCTGCATCTCTTGTGATGCAATAAACTTCCATGACAACTTTTTCCCTTTCGCTACTCCCCAAAGCATGAAATATTTTCTCTAAAAAAATTATTCATTGCTCAGATACTAATGGATTTGTACTCCCATGTATTTTTGGTGGTTGTTTCCTTATGAAGCGGTCTAACATTGATCCTTCACATTTTGGATCAAGTTTCTCTATATGGGTAAGGTTATTATTCATAACCTGAGTGAGTTGTCCCAGTATGGTGATAAACTAATCAGCACCAGTTGCATCACCATATCCACTATAATTATCTTGATTAAGAGAGAAATCCCTACATGGATTATGTGTGTTGATACAATTTACATTCCTACCACTAGGCGCCATTTCTAAAAAATGTCATACACTAGATTTGTATATGAATCATAATACATAATTCCATACTTGTAAAACACTTAACATAAATTTAACAGATTATGGATATAATCCATAATCATAAAAATGTTTTCTTTGAGTAATTATATAATCCTAAAACATTAATAATTGTTTTTAAATAAAATGAGAATTATCCTAAGCATATCCCCCAAGAGTGTCGTAACCAAGAGTCCAACAAGGCTCGTTGTCATGCACCAGTTCCCATTCGAGTCTAGCTCAAAGTGGTGTTTTCTGGTTTTACCCCTAGGTATATATGTACCAGAACCACCTCTACCTGCTCGTATCCAGACAGGGATGTATTTCTTGGAAAACTCACAAAATCTCTATAGTACCAAAATTCTAGGAAGTTATTCTATACTAATTTTCAAAGTCTATCTTAGGGTAGTGTTCTCTAATCAGAGTTTTTCTAAATCTAGTTTTCAAGGATTGTACTAAACTTCCTCTGATACCAACTATAACACCCCGACCCTAGTTACCAAGAGTTAGTGCATTATTACATAACATTAGCATGATACAAGTAATCATGTCCCGAAAGACCGATCAGTTTAGTATCCTTGGAAGTACTAGATACATTTATAAGTTTTACATTATATCATGAAATAAAAACATCAACAATATTTTTCCCCTTTTTAACAAACTTATATATTTAGCCTATCCCTAAAAGTCAACCATAAAATAATTATTCACATCTTGGAAAAAATAAAAAATAGAACGGGATGAGCTCATATACTCAGTAAGGGTAACAATATAGCGAAAAATTTAATAAATAATAATAATAATTTAAGGTAATGTATAAAACTAAAACAAAATTATTTTAAACTTAAACTTCAGAATAATATGGAAAAGATAAAATCAAAAAATTCCATTTACTTATTCACATGGATATTCTACTAGTCGAATAATCACATGCAATATAAATAGCCACTTTCATAATGATGGAATGGATAATGCCAGAATTCATAACCACATAGGCAAGGTCTTGTGACAAGACACTAGTTTGTCTCATGAGACCTACCGATGCCTTGAAGAGCTATAACGGGCTCCACCTATCACTTACTAAGTCCAATAAATTCATTATATGAAAAGGTTTAAACACACCATAAACATTCATATTAAAAATAGAATATGAAATGTCAATAATTTATTCATAAACCATGAATGGTGTAAAAATAACTCATCCGTAATCAAACATATCACAAAACCTTCAATACAATATATAATTTTTGTATCATAATAAATCAACTTCAAACAAGCTTAAAATCTATCAAAGGATGTTGACATAGATGAAATCAAAACTTTTTTAGAGAAATATCTCTTTTTATTTTGAAATCTTTTAAAAGTCATATAATTATATAACAAAACATTTATTTTGAAAATATTCTTATAATATTGTATGGGAAGCTTCAACGATGACATAATAGCGAAAAATATCCACACCCACCGTATAAGTTAAAAAAATACATTCTTACCTTAATTTTTGTCGAAAAGGTCACAAAGTACCTTGTTTGGAAAACAACGGAAAGATTACTTTCAAAACATATATGGTAAAATAAGGTTATAAATGACTTTAAACCATAGTATTGTAAATAGTAAAAATTATTTGAATTACATTTTTAAGAAAACATATATGTGGATTAAAAAGAGGTCCTAGTAGATACTTACGTAATAGCAACCTTAGATAATAAAGAGATTGTGAAATTAACCCTTACCTTGTATTTTTATTTAGTAGATGGTATGTTAATCTCATGTATAATAGTTAAAACATTGTTATTAAATTAAAAAATAATTATATACATAAATATGATATCATATATGATCTTTTAATATTTTTTTGTTAATAATATTTCTGTAGTATCATCATTTTGGGTGTTAACTGATTCATTTTCCTTTATATGCTAGGTTACATAAGCCATGTTTGATATGGATAGGATGAATTAAATTCATATTAAGAATTATATTAAGTTATTAAACATTATTTTTAATCATAAAATTAAATTTATTCTTGAATGATTATGATGGGGAATGAGTCTCATCACGTTCATGGAGACGGTAATCTGTACCTACCAATGAGTGAAAATATCATTATATTAATGGTGAATTATTATGTAATTAGATGGTATATCAAATATAAAAAAATTATTAACATGTTATATTTATTATTTAAATCAGTTATACTTATTATTATACACAATAAAATAATTAAATGTTTGAATAACAAACTACACCACGACGTGGAGATGGTAAGCCGTACGTACACACGTATACTGACTTTGTAATTCATATGATGTAAATAATAATGAATATGGTTGTACCATTTTTATAATAACATCATAGTATATATAATATACTAGAGTTATTATTTGAAAATAGAAACAATTAAGAAAGAGGTAGTGGAAGAAGAAAAGAACTTGAAAGAGGTGATGCAATATTTACCTCTTATTCGGGTTCTTCCTTTTGATTTGATCAAAAGGGCTCCTTAGGTTAGATTTATGACCAAAATAAGGCCTCTAGGATTAAGGGAGGAAATTTGGGAGGTTATTTGGGTAGAGGTTTTCCAAACCAAATTTCTTTGGAGGTGTGAAATTAAGAGAAGGGGAAGTGCCCTTTTATAAGAGAGGTGAGGGTCACTTTAGGAAAAGCTTGAAATATTATTTATAATAAAATAATTTTCAGTTTCTAATGGCTCCAAAATTAATTATTTTTAGGAGAAGGTGTGGATGGGTCCAAAACCTCTCAACCAATAGGTTTTAGACAGGTTTAGGTCATCATATTAACCTTATCTTTTAGATTTAACTCTTAGTTAAATAGTTTGACATTTACCATGTCTCTTTGTATTTTTATATAATATGTTTAATAAAATTACTATAATAAGACAAGAAAACCCAAATTGGTTCATTATTAATATATATAACCTTATATAAGTCCTTTGTTTGAACCTTAGTTTTTAATAATGTTAAATCAATTAATAATATAGTATTTGTTTAAAAAACTCAATTATGTCAATTTTGACACTATTTAGTATTTGGTTTTTTTGAAAACCATAACAGCATGATTACTTCGAAAAAAGATTATTTAATCATCCCTAATATGTCATTTTAACATAAAAAATTAGTTTAATTCATAAAAAGTCTTAGATTACATTTATTTGGATATTTATAATATCATCTATTTTAATGTTTCATTAATAATGTAATTACTACATCATCATTGTGTCATAAATAAAATAAATTATTTAATTTCTAAAAATTATAAATAAAATACCATTATGTAGGAAATATTTTTATCTTTCTAATAAATATTTATAGTTGAATTTATCTTATGTATAACCCCATATTAAAAAAAATTAGTTATTAATCTTTGAATTTATCTCTTTTAACTCTTCTTTAAATAAAATAATAATAAATGTCCTAATCTAATCCAAGTGGACCAAAGGGGGTCATATTTTAATCCTATGGTTGTTTTTTGGTTGAGTTACACATATCCAATAGAATTAGGACATGTGTTAGGGTAATTATGTTATCATTTTTACCCTTAATTACCCTATTTACTTTTAACTGTGGTAAATAAAAGTCAAAAGTAACTATTCAAAATTAATTATTTTGATCAAATTGTACCAAATTTTACTTACTGATATTAACTGTGTCTCTCGGATTTTTGAAATTAAACTCAAAGAATCAGTAAAATTATGTTTTATTTAAATTTTCAAATGCTCATAGAAGGTGGGTAAAAGATGGAAAGAAGTTCAATAAAATTTTATACATTTAAAATTATTATAAAATGACTCTAATTAATTACTTTGAACATATACAGGTATTATGTATATATTTTTAACTAAAATAAATAAAAATAAAATAACTAATTATTTAAATAAAAATTTGGTTTTAAACAATAATGTAGGGTTTTTCACTATTCATCAAAAATTGAAAGTTTTCTGAAAAATTCAAAAAAATCACCCTTGCTAATTTTGATATTACGAATCGAAAAATGATTTCCATTTTAAAAAATAAAATTTATAAAATTTCAAAAAGTGGGTATTACTATTCATAATTGCTACTTTGATTGGTTGTGGTGTGTTAAAACTCCAAGTTGCGTACAACGCAAGCTACTGTATTATTCAAAGGGAAACGTACCATGGAAGCTTGGGGTGTTACATTTATTTATAATGATTACACGATGATCATTTTATTTATTTATGAATACCCATTTTTTTCTCAAATTATAGGACTGTGAGAGTTTCTATTAACTAATTCTTATACTTTTTACATTTTATTTGATTTAACTATTCTTACATAGCTAAAAACCAATTTTCATTAGATAAGTATTATTATAAATATATAGGTTTTAGCTGGGATAAAAATGAATATAATTATACTAGGTTCCCTATATTTCTTATAGTTCTATCTCCTTCATCTAAACTTCCTATAAATATTTATAAAAAATGGACCTTAATATTTCTAAGTAATATTGACAACAAAATTTCTGGTTAACTAGAATCATCATTTATTGGATTCGTTTCAAAATAATCAAGTTCCAAATAATCATCCATGTTGTTGTTAGAGAGATATTCATGTCTCATGTACTTAGGGGAATCACTTAGCTCGTCATTCTGAATCATTTTTTATCAAAAGGACCTCATTCATTAAATATCACATTAGTTGATTATTCAAAAATCCTTGACCTTTTTTTGAAAACTCTATAAGCCTTGGAAGTAATAGAATAACCTAGAAAAACACCTTCATTAGATTTTAGATCAAACTTACCAAGATAATCCTTGGTGTTCGAGATGTTAACCTTGTATCCAAAAACATTAAAGTATCATATACTTCATTTTCTATTATTACTTAACTCATAAGGAATTTTATTTATGATAGGTCTTATTATAACACTACTATAACATAACATGATGTGTTAATAACTTCATCCCAAAAATGAGTGGGCATGTTATATTCACATAACATGGTTCTAAAAAAAATTTATAAATTTTTATTCCTCCTTTTAACAACACTATTCTATTAGGGTGTCCAGGGGGTAAAAAAATTAGGTTTAATACCTTATTTTGTGCAATATGAATTAAATTAATGATTCTCAAATTCACACCATGATCAATTATAAAAGTCACAATTTTAACACTTTTTAATTTTCAGAATATTATAGGAATTAATAAAAATAGAAAAGGCTTCACTTTACATTCATAAAAACAAAACCCATGTTAATATTGTAAAATCATCAGCCAACAAATAAAAAAATGATTTATCAACAATAATTTCAGTTCTATTAGGTCCGAACAGATCCATACAGATAATTTATAGAATTCTAGATGTAGTAAAATCATTAATTTTTTTAAAAATATTAATTTTGTTTCTTTTCCATTTGACATGGATCACAAATCTTATTTTTGTCCAAATTATGGACATAAAAGTCAGTAATCAAATGTTTCTTAGACCAATTTTTCAAGTAATAAACATTAGAATATCCAATAATTCTATTTCAAATCCATGATCTACCAATTTCAGCATTCATAAAATTTACATTTTGTCTATAAAAATAATTAAGATATAATGTATAGACATTATAAGTTCTAGGTGCTTCAAACTTGAGAGATTTATCTTTTAAAACTAAACATTAATATTTATAAAAACCACCTAAATAACCATAATAACAAAGTTGAGAAATAATTATTAGGTTGTTATTTAATCCTTAAACATTAAGATTTTTTTTGATGAGAATAGATTGATTGTTTTCAACTGATACAATGACAATAATTATTTTTTTTATTTTTAGCAAATGCGACATTGCCTCCAACGATTTTGGATAGTGAGTTAAATTTTTAGAAATTTCACTCATAGTTATTGAAAAACTACTTTCTATAAACCATTTTTTATTGAAGTTCATTTCATTTTTTACCTTCGATAATAGACCAAATAACAGAATTATTTTGTTCTCAGGATCTTTTGGGTCCATAAATATTATCTATAGGAGACTTAGGGATCCAAATCTATTTTAACTTTCTAGAAAACATAGAAACATGTTTTAAAAAATCATTTGTAGGAAAATAATTTTTTATTCTAAAAAATTTATGATTTATGAGATTATAGATGTTAGCATAATTTTATATTTATCCAAAATGAAATAAGGTAACAATGGAATGAATTTTGTTTTTAGAACTAGGGAAAAAAATATTTCTTGTAAAATTTTGGCCTTTCACCTTGGCTTATTATTTTAAATTTTAAATTTTGATTTGATTTTGACAAATATTTTTTTAGATAATCATCTCCTTTAGTGAAAAAACATGAAAAATCTTTAAAATTTTGAACCTCATTCTTTAAGGTATGTGTTTTCTTAACATATTTAGTATTTCAGAAAATATACTTTTCTAATTGATTTTTTAATTTATAGTTTTTTTTTTAAGTCCTCCTTATTAGATATTTTATTATAGTAGTTTTGGAGATCTTTTTTTATTCTTCTTTAAGATTTCATTTTTTGTTTCTAACATCATATAATATTTGTTTAATTTTTCATATAAGGAATTTTTATTTTTAGATTCATGATCACGATCAAGCTCAGAAGAATAATAATAATTTATATCATTTTAATGTTCCATAATAAATATGTTGTCCTTTTTTTTTAAGATCTTCAGTTTTTGATTCTGAGGATATACATTTTCTAGAATATTCAGAACTACTCAATTTTTCTTTCATATCCTTCTTGGATTTTTTTCTAATATCTATCCCTCTAGAATAACTTCTTTTCAGAATTATTATTATAATGAAATTCTGGAAAATATGATTTGATATGTCTTAGATTTTTTCAATCATAACATATTAATTATTTAGAGTTGTCAACATGAATCTTGTACTTGTTAGAAGGTATGCTAAAACATCATCTCTTATTATATTTCTTTTTAAATATCTACAAAAATGCACATGTTCGTTATTAGATCTAGAAAAACTTGAGGAATATTCTTTTTCTGAGGTTTCAGATATTTTATTACTTTTTTCTTATAGTTATCCTTAAAAGTAGAAACCATAAATTTAGAATTATCTTTCTAGATAATTTAATATTCTCGAGCTCCATATTTCATTTCGGCATCACATTTCATAAGAGTTATAATGAGGTCTTTTTTCCTGGATGTTTTTAACTCTATACATTTTCTGATGGTGTTTGAGATTCCATGCCACTTGGGTGGAAAAACCAAAATAACTTTCAATGCTTTCTTAGGATATGTGATTGGTGTTACTATATCAGCAATGTTATTCATAATGTCATGGAGTCTTAAATTTCACTAAGTAATGATTTATCCTTTATCTATTTTGATTTTATCAAAATTAAATTTGGTAGTATCATATCTAAGAGCCTTCACATTGTCTATAACTTTATAAGAACCTTATATTGTGGTCCCCATTTCATGTGGTGTTTGAAACTAAGAAACTTTTTTGAACTCATCTGGTGCTAATCCAAAGACTATAGCATTAATTGATATATAATTTAGACTATAATCTTCTTCAGTTATAGCATCCCATGTTTCAGGTTCTATCTATAGTATTTAATAGGGATTTACTTATTTCAGAAAAACTTTTAATCCAATATTCTATAAATAGATAGTCTTGTGAGACTTCCAATAACCATAATTTTCACTATTATAGCAAGGATCTCAAACCATTTACATATCTTCTTGGTTATCATTCATAACATCCATTAGAGAATATATTATTAGATTTTGACCTTTGAAACTTGTGAAATCAAGATTCAAAAGCTCTGATACCAATTATTGTATGAGAGAATGGATAACTAAAAACTCAAGATGGGGGGGATGAATTAAGTTCCTAAAAATTTTATTTCTAATAAACCTCCCTCTATAAGATATGTAAGTTTAAATATTTTCCTTAATATGAATCAAAAGTGGAAATATAAAATCATAAAGGGAAGAGATTGAACATAAAATATTTAGTGTTTTGGGGAATATAAATGCCCAAATATACTCCACCAACACTCTACTCTAGGAGTTTGGTGATTTTCATTATAACATATCTCTACTAGGGCTACCGGTTGAGCAGATGCTTCATTCACTTATTAAAAAGGTATAACTGATTTCAACTAGGATATCCCATTACAATATATATCCATGTCCTAAACACACTCTCTTATAATTATTGTAAACAAAATATCATGAATAAACTTTTGAAGAACCATTACAACACACAATTGCAAGCATAAAATGATAGTAGTTGAAGATACATCCTAAGAAGATGACGGTCATCAAGGAACTACTCAGGATCATATTTGTTTAAATCTAATAGATATAAAAATACAACACATGATTTATGTATATTATCTAGTCTATGTACATGCAATATTTGTTACCAGTAACATAGTATTCATATGTACGTGCATTATTTATTACTTTTCATCCATATTTTATTTGTGGAAAACACTTCCTTTTATATCTCCTCTTTTATTTTTAATATAAGAAGTACGATAATCATAACAGTTGATTTGATAATATATTGAATAGTTTACATGAATAGAAATTAATGGCATGCATCCATTAATTCCAAATATAGAATAAACTTTTATAGTGGTACTTTCAGAGATATTATACATTATATCTTTCCATTCATAACAAAAAAAAGACTTTGTAAAAATAAATCTTTCCTTAACAGGTAAATCTATTTTCTGATGCTCTCTAAAACAATGGAAGGACTTATCCATATATTATGAATATAATTATGAAATTATTCATAATAGATAATTCTTCATAAGATATTAAACCATTAGAAGGATAAACTTTTGTGGGATTTTGTAAGATAAAATAGATCTTTTTCTTTTTCAGAGTATAAGATAAATTGAATTCGATTATTACATAGGATAATTTTTCTGAATAATGTAAATATTTTAATAAAGTGTATACTTAACATTCAATACTTATTCTGAAATTCATACGATAATATTTTATAAATATCCTTTTCCTAAGATAAAGAAACCTCATAACTTTATTATGACTAAAGTATCCAACTATGAACATATAATAACTCAATCATTATTTTTATAATATAATATCTTACATAATAAGATAAACATTTAAAATGTGTATTTATAATTTTTACTAGATTTAAGATAATATTTCAAAACTTTTATTCTTTTAAAATTATTTTTTTCATCGAATGAATATTTTACATGGCATAAGATAAAACATTAGAGTCAACATAAGATAAAGTCCATTAATAAAAGTATAATATGGAACACTTGATATAAAATTATTAGAATAAAAGTACATATTTTTCTAATAATAATAAAATTACATATATTGGAACAATATAAGTCTTTCTAACAACAACCATCCATGATAGGAAGTGATTGAAAACAAATTACATCGTCTTGTGAGCTGGTAGCTACCATATACATGAATGTTGTCTTATTTTCCCATTTTATAGTAGAGGAGATGGATATAATTTATGAAAATAACATAATAACATATCAATATATGGATTATTCTAGTGATATTATCTTATTATGTATGAATATGAATTGATGTTGGTGGAAGAAGAAATAAAAGTTAAACTTGCGTTTTAGAACTATGCCTCTTCTCTGGAAAATTTATTTTCTTATCGTTTTAAGACATATATGATTGATATTATGCACAAATTAAGTACTCTAAAACATGAAAAGAGATTTTATAAATATACTTGGGTAGTTTTTTTATTAAAGGGTGTTTTTAGAAGTGAGAAGAAGTGCCCTTTTATAAGAGAGGGGAGTGGAACTATATGAATTTCTTAAAATATTAAATTAATATCAATTAATTTTGATGTCTAAATGACTCAAAAATAATAATATAAAAATATAAGATGATGGGGAGTCTAAATAATTTCATAAAATAAAATTTGGAAAATTCTAGATCACATTTTTACCTTATAATTTTTTTTACCTCCCACCCCATTAACCCTTTTAAAAATTATTGTGAATTCAATTTTTTTTACCCCCAAGGGTTTAATATATTTACTATTAAAGGAAAAAAACAACAAATAAATGAACCATGGTTCGTATTTTAAACCATAAAATAATCACTTGGTTGAAGATATTAATTTTATTATTTTTAAATCATTTAATAAAATATTATTTTCATAAAATATCAATAATGCCAATTTTAGAACTATTCATTTACTTTGACCTTAAAAATACCAAGACAAAGATAGAATTCTAATATAATAACATTAAATATACATAATAAGTTTTATTCATCTATAAATTCTTGGATCACAATAATTAATTCAAATTATATTAATTTCAATATTTTTAATATTATTTTTTATTTTTCCATTAATTGAATAATTACTAAATCAATGTTATATACCCAATAATGGTAATTATTTATTCACTAAAATTTAAAAATAAATTACCATCATGAAGATAAATAATCTATATTTCAAATTACTCTTTATAACAAAAAATATCCTCCATTTATCTTCATTTTAGAAATTTTATAGTTGTTAAAAATAAGAGTTTGATATTTTTTAAATTTATTTACATAAAATATTTTAAATGTCATGGTCACATAAAAAAGGAAAAAATAGGACATATATCTAAACAATGGATGACTATGAATGAAATAGAATCATTAAATAAAATTAATTCAATTATTAGGGTCATTTTATAGTCTTTATCATATTATTTTTAACCCTCAGTTACTATATTTACCCTTTACCATGGTAACCAAATTAATATGATTACTATTAATAGAGCCTAAAAATAAAAGATACCTATTTAAAAAATTTAAACATCATTAATGAAAATATGGAATAAATTTTTAAATATTCAAATTAGAGAAGTGGCAGAATTTAATAGAAAATTATTCTTGGAAAATGTGATGAAAATGGGTTTTTATTTAATGCCTTTATTTTTATAAAAAATGTTAGTATAAAAAACTATATTGTAAAATTTATTCCAAATACCGTAATTGGATTATTTCTAATCAAATTAAATTAATTATAATTTAAAAATAATTTAATATAGAATTAGAATTTTTAAATAATTGAAAAGAATCTAGAATTTTCAATAAAATCACTATCTTTTATTTTTCAATGAAAAATGAATCTTTTTAAAAAAGACTCAAAAATTCAACCTAATATAATTTTGACATGATTAATCAAAAAATTAAGTTTTCATAAAATTCTATTTTTTCAAATTGGAAATTAATATTTGAAATAAAACCATAGAATGTATAAAACCCAATTTGGTTAGAAATTAAGCTTCATTCATTTTTTTGTGAAAAATTGTCTAATATTTTTATAATGAATATATGTTTATAAAATATCACTAATGAATTTATGATATTTATTTATATCAATATTACCTATGATGTTACATCCTTCCAACCTTTTGGAAATTATGTTCCTAAAATTTTATTTATTTATTAAACAAGTCATAATATCTTTCTTTACTACCATTTTAAAATTATCATTTTGATTTTTCAAACACATGGTTTCTTAAAAAAAGAATAAACTTGTGAATTAACTTGTTTTTCAATAATTTACACATATATTAAACAATGAAAATAGATTTTTCCTTATAATAAAGGTTATCTTGTAACTGAACTACCTTAGGGCTCAAAATATGAGATAGATTAGGCACATATTTCCTTAGCATCAAAACATGAAAAATGTTTTGTACCTAGAATAAAATCAGTGGAAAGGCTACTCGATAAGAAGATGATCCAAATTTCTCTAGGATTTAATATGGTCCAATTAAATATGGAATTAACTTATCCTTTTTTTTAAATATCATAATACTTTTACACAAAGATAATTTAATAAAAACATGATCACCAACCTAAAAAGAAAAATATTTCCTCTAATTATTCATAAAAAATTTCTACATACTCTTAGACATCCTCATATATTTCTAAATTATATACTCAACAATTTCCTTTACCAATTATATTCTGAAAAACATTGTTTTACCTACTTCATCCTAAAAATCTGGTTTTTAACATCATATTCCATATAATTCATCAAAAGGTACAATATGTATACTAGAATAAAAACTTTTATTATAAGAAAACTAAACCAAAGAATGTTTTTGATCACAAAATCTCTAGTAACCCATTTAATAAGAACTAATAATTTTCTCCAAGTTCTGAGTCATTCACTCAGACTTTCGATGGTATTGAGGATGAAAAGTTACAACGAAATATTATTTCATACTTAATGAATTTTAAAGTCCTTTCTTAAAATATAGAGTGAAATGGGTATCAAGGTTTGATATAAAATAGAGATGAAATCAATGTAAAATTATTATGTTCTTAATATAAAGATGATAAATTTAATCTAAACATAAATTATCTTGAATGGGAAGGAAATTTTTTTATTTAGTTTTATCGATCAACAATAACCCAAGTTAAATATTTACCTTGAGATGTCTTTAGAAATCCAACTATGAAATTCTTCGATACATTTTTCCATTTCCACTCTAGTACTGAGAAAGGCTTAATAATACCATTTTTTTATTTTTCATTCTTTATTAACCTATTGAAAAGTTAAAAATTTCATGATAAAATAAACAATATATCTTTTCAATCCATCCTTCAAATAATACTCACAAATATTTAGAACATCTTAGTAATAAAAGGGTGAATAGAAAATGGTCAAATATGAGATTCATACAAAACTATCTCTTCAAATGGGAATCACATATAAAACATAATATGTTTTAAATTGTCAAAACATAGTCTTTATAAATGTTAAATTCAGAAAAATTTCCATTATTAACTAATTATACTTTTTCTTGTAACTCTTGATCATCCTTCAAATGTTGCTTAATTTTTTCCAAAAGAGATGATTGAATTTAAATCTGAATGAAAAAGTAGGAAGATCCTACATCCACAAATTATTGGAAAATATTCCTCAAATCAATAATGAAAGGGTAATTTTCTGAACATAACATTGTTAATGGAACATTACTTTTCAGACTCAACTCATTTGACACATTGTTTTCATTTAGAGGATGATAATTAATTGTACATTCATAATCCTTAATCAGTTCTATCCATATTATCTACCACTTCTTTATCTCTTTCTGAGTGAATATATTCTAAAAAAAATTATGACCATTATATATTTCACGCATGGCTCTGTATAAATGATGTATCTAAATTTTTATTGAAATCAATACAACTGTGAATTTAATTCCAATTGTAAGGTGTTTTTTATCATTTGGTTTTAATTGACGTGAAGTATAAGTAATTACCTGATCATTCTACATTTAAAAAAACCAATTTTTTTTAAGGAAGTGTCAATGTAGATAAAAAATTCACCATTTATTGAGGGATGACCCAAAACCATATCATTCACCAATATTGTACTTTTTTTGTGAAAACAATGATCACACTATTTAGTCTAGATGAATTTATCTCTTTTTTTATTTAACTTAGTCAAAGGAATAGATAATTGTGAAATGTTTTCAAAAAACATCAAGTACTAACCTACTAATACAAAAAAAACTATGAATCCCAACATCATTATTAGATCTTGGACACTATTCAAAAGCTTAAAATATAGTAGGGACAATAGTTATACCATATTTATAAACAATATGACCAAGGAATGAAATTTGTTTCAACCGAAATTCAAACATACTAATTTTTTAATATATTTTCTTTTATTTAAATTTTTGTAAAAAATTCTTAGATGATTTTCAATATCCTCATAAATTTTTGAATAAATCGTGATATCATCAATAGAAATAACCAAAAATTTATCAAGATATTCCTAGAAGATTATATTTATCTAATACATATATATAGCTGGGGAATTTTTCAACCCAAAAAGAATAACCAAAAACTCAAAATTCCCATATCTAGTCTAAAAATAATTTTTTATAATTTCATCCTCCATCACCTTTAGATGATGGTACCTAGACCATAGGTTAACCATTGATAAATACTGAACTCATTAGAGCTAATAAAATAAAATAGGATAACCTCATAGTAAAGCACCAGGATAAATGAATCCTTTATTAAGTATCTCCTATAAGTTTTTTTCATTTATAGAAGTTCTAATTAATCCACTCGATAAAGGGAGTTTGATATTAGATTAAAACCAAGAACTATGAAAATAGTAAATTCAACTTTTTAATTAGCTATAAAACCATGAAACTCATTCGAAAATACATCCAAATAATATTTTACTACTAGAAGATCATTATTGTAATCATTTCCCTTATTTTCAACAATATGTTCAAAATAAATTTCATTTATATCTTTTAATAGTTTATCATCTCCTTCATATGTTATAAAAATTATGGGTTTATTTCTGTATACAAACTGAAACAATTTCTAAAAATTAACATCATTAGCTCTACATTTTATATTATCATGGTAAATGAAGATCCAATCCATACCAATATTAATATCAAACTCTACTAGGTGGATGATAATAAGGATTGAAGCTAAAATATTTCCACATACATCAAATAGATAATTATTATAATTTACTTATTCCCTAATAATTCTCCCAGGTGTTTTTACCATAAGTTATGGATTCATTTATTATGGTGTAATTTTAAATTTTTAAGAAAATATATCCGAAATAAAATAATTTGTAGACCTAGAATAAAAAAATACACTATAATAATCTAAATAAATATGTAAAATATATGATATCATTTCTTTTTATGGCATAAAATCTAATGAAGTATTTGTAAGGGATTTAACCACACCTTTCTACTTATATTCTATAGTTTTCTTATCATTTATGTTCTTATTCGGACTTGAATATGCATAATGACCCATCTTATTACATTTAAAATACATTACTTCTTATTTATTATAATTTTTCTCACTACCACCAAGATCTTTTTCATCACAATTATGAGCCATATCCCAAAAATGCAACATCAAAAGTACTTAATAGACTTCATAAGGGTTTCACCAATGTGATTTGTTTCCATAACTATCAGAAACTAAAAACATAATTTTCTTACCATTAAATTTATTTGATCCATTCTCCCCCTTTCCCTGCCACATGAACCCCTTTTTATTCTGGTTATTGAAGTACACATGATCATTGGAAAACTCAATTTTTACCTTTTTATGAAATCATATATGTTCTTGATAACATTTGAATTCATGGGAATCCATTACCCTTTAATATCTTTTATTCAATCCCTAGTAAAATAAATTAATTTTTCTCTCAATATCATAGATAAAATAAAGCAAGTACCTTTCCAATTGGGTGAAGTTTTATTTTTTATGTGGACATTGAATATTCATCCTTTTTCATCAATTACAAGAATTATATTTCCATTATAAATCTAACAAATTATGGAAAATATTTACAAAGATGATATTCTTAAATTTATCTAATTATAAGGAATCAATTTCCTCTCTTTCCCAAATATTCATGACTATTGACCACCACATATAGATTTGTACATAAGAATGGTAAATTTAATGTCTTTAATTTTAATTATCTGAACATCCCATGAAATAAATTATATTTTCCCTTGAATTAATCCATCCCTTAGCTACCACTAGTTTAGAAGATCCATTGGATGTCAAAGGGTATTTTCACATAAAATGTTCCACTATCATAATGTTCCTAAGAGGTAGAAAATTCTTCTCTCTATCATGGATACACCCACAAATTATAGCCTATATCAATTAATATATCACTCTAAAAAGAAACTCAATTCTAATTCCAATAATTATATATTGCTGATTCAGAAGGATATTATCCCCTTAGCACCTTACCACATCAGCTTATTTATTTACTCTATGGAAAAAAAATCAATATGAACATAGTTTAGATGATGAAACATGTAAATAATCAAATTAAATAACTTTTAAATTTAACAATATATTATGATTTTTAAGGGTACTCTATTATTAATGTTATCCAAACCCTAAATTTTATCTAAACCTTGCTCTGATACCAACGGTAAGGGCCCGACCTTATTCAAGTGACTTTACACTAGAATTAAATTTCTTGTATTATATTTCTTTAGGTTTAGATTTTTAGAATGTTAGAAAATAACTATTACATAAAAACCCATATATTACAAAATGGATACTTTGATTCAGTATCTATTTTTTTCACAAATAAACTTTTAAAAAGAATCATTTTTATTTCTAAGAATCATCTTTATAATTTCCATCTTGACCTAATAATTATATCTATTAATCTTAAATAAATATGAACAAGTTTTGAAAATTTGGGATGACCATAAAAATCACCGTAAGGGGAATAAAAATAAATAAAGAACCCATGAGTTCATGAATAAATTTTAGTAATTCTGTTTCTAACTTTGTTTTATTGAAAGCTTTTAACAAACCTTGGATCAAACACTCGTGCCTTACTCTCATTTGGTGTTTTTCTCATAATAGGGTCCCCACCGATGTGTGCCTTCAATCCTTTGGTATTTCTCTTTGCTCTAGATTTCATCTGTGCAACCAACACTATGAGGATTATAATAATTTTTTCTTTTCTTGTACTACAGCTGCTGCTCTTTGGAATTATATTTATGACATTTTTTGTTGCATATGGTCACTTCTTGCTACTATCATCTCTCAACTTCAACACTGTGTGAATTGGGATTTTTCTAAGAAAATCAAGAATCTTTTTTTGACTGCGGTGGCAAAGCTCCTGCATGTGATATGGTATGATAGAAATAATTTTATTCATAATAATTTCTCATTTGGTCTCAATATAGGTAAAACTGGTATTCTCATTGCCATCAAGGATGCTGCCTCACTTCAGAAAGATCATTGTGATAACTCTGTTGGTGATTTTGAGATCCTATGTCGTCTTCTAATTGCGAGATCTTATAAGTAACCTCGGCGTACCTTTGAAGTCTTCTAGAAATCTTTGCTTCCAGGATGGATCAAAGTGAATGTCGACGGTGCCTCTAGAGGAAACCCAGGTCTGGTAGGTTGTGGTTCCATCTTCAGATACTTTCTTGGAAGATGCATTGGCTGCTTCTTCTGTGGATGTGGTACGGCCTCATCCTTGGAAGAGAAAATGTTGGGAGTCATTCATGCGATGGACTTTTCCAAGAAAAAGGTTTGGAACAAGTTGTAGATTTAATGTGATTCAACCACTATTGTCAAAGCTATTTGGAAGGCGGTGGTGCACCTTTCACGGCCGCTTACCTCTCGATGGATGAAATGTCTTGCTTCACTCATGGATCTCAACTACATTTCCACATATGTGTACTGCAAAGTGAACATTTTTGCTAATAGTCTTGACAATAAGGGGGTCAATCAGGTTATTACCTAGTTGGATGATTTGCCTGACGATTTGCTCCTTTTTTTCATTAAGGATTGTAATAAGATTCCATCTTTTAGACTTTTGTAATTCCCTTTATTTTTTTGATCAATAAATCATGCCTTGGTCTTTGACTGAGGCACCACCTATTAAAAAAATGAATAAATTTAATTTTTTATTTTTTTTAAAATAAATATTGGGCTCAAAATAAACTTTTTTTTGACCCTAGATATCATCATCTATGCCCAAGAATTTTATAAAACATATCCTGAGAAATATTAATAGAAAAATAAAAATCATAAATGTTTCTTTAAATCATTAATATCTCATAATCACTTTTTCACAATATTATAATTTTCATCCTATCAAAGTTTCATACAATTTACTTTCATGAAATCTTAAGAATCCTATAAAAACCCATAGTAAGAATTGATAAATAATTTTAGTAAATTGTGGGATAATTTTCATATAACTCTTAAAAATGAGATAACCCTCATGATTACACATAGAGTAACCATTGTGGCTACACATATAATAACCAAAACAATTATAATAAGAATAAATATTACAACATATTACCATAATCTCCTTGGAGAGATTGAACTAATTAACTCTTTCCTTTTACCCAATGAATTGGAGATCTATAATGGGATGAAATTATTTAGTTTACAAAGTAACCACTTTCCATCATAAATAATTCCCAATAACCATACATGAACACATTAATATTACAGCATTAAAATATTCTTTTCACCCAAAAAAAATTTTGGATATTGATATACTCTTTTACTTTAAAACGCATTATTCAAAACTAAAATTCAAAAATAGGGAAATTATTTTTTCCCTGAATAAAACATGAATTTTTATAAAGGAATCCAACATCAAATAACAATTATGTTGGTGTAAAATTCCATTATCCCTACATACATTAAAATTGAACATTATTTTTATTTTCTGTAAAGAAAGTAAAAAAATCTATAAAAAGATTCCTTTAGAAAAACTTTAAAATAAATTCAAAATAAAGAGAAAATGACCCTTATAGTTAAATTATTTCCATATAAATACATCTATATAATATTTTTAAAAGATATACATGGAATAAAAAGTTAGTTTTAATATAAACATTAATATAGGTTGGTTTAAATAATGTCACATACCTTGTGACTGACTCGTCACATACATTATTTATATTCCTAAAGAATATACATAGGTTAATTATTTACATGGTTATTAAACATTTTAATTTTTATTGATAATTTTATTTTATCTCCTACCATGATATATTTTGTTATCTAATCAATTAAATTTATGTCACAAGTTTTGATGATATTTAGTTAATAAGTGAAAAATGACTTTTGTATGTTTACTATGGTCAAAGTAGTCATCATTCCACCATATCTATAATAATAAAGATAAAATAATTAATATTTTAATATAGTTATTAGCCCTTTTATAATGATAAATATGTCATAAATATCATATATAAATGTTAAATACGTCATCATAACCAGCTGTGAGAAGCGTTGATTGAATAAAAAATCACATCGGTTCGTGATGTTGTATTATGTTGTACACATTAAGGATAGTTTCATTTCCCATTTGATGGTGATGGATATAGTTTATTGCATTTATATAATAAAATATAAGTATATAGAGTATACTAGTTTCATTATACTATATTGGTTAAAGAATATTTTAAGGATGTTGAATAATAAATTAATGTAAAACATGCGGTTAAAAACAATACCTCTTTTTTGGAAAATATCTATTTCATAACACCGTATTACCTATAAGATTAGTATTATATAAAAAATAATGACTATAGTAAATGGTAACATATTATAAGAAGTTATTTTGGTAGTTATTTTCTAATAAAAAATGATTTTATGTGTTAATAAATAAGAAGAATATATACCATTTTATAATAGAGGTGAGGTGAACTCTGGGAATTATTAAAATATTAAATAAATATAAATTTATTTTGATTCCAAATATATAAAAATTGATAATTTTAGAATATAATATGATTATTATTCTGAATAATATCACCCAAAAAAATCTAGATAAGTTGGAATCTCATTTCTACCTATATAGATTAGTTTTAACCCCCTTTAACCCTTTGTACAATTATGAGAATATCAATGTTTTTTACTATTATGGGGTTAATGTATTTACAATAAAAAATAAAATGGAAAATAATTTCACCATGAATAATACTTTAAACCACATTCTAATAAATATATTTATTATAGTATTTATAGTATTTTTTAATCATTTACTAAAATATTATTTTCATAAAATATCAATACTATTAATTTTGGAACTATTCATTTACATTGATTTTAAAAAATAGAGAAAAATATTTAATTTGAATATGATCAAATTTAATATATCTAAAAGGTTATATTTATGTAAAAAATTCATGTGTAATGATTATTACATAAATTTTTATTACTTTTAATATTATTAAAATCTTTAATTTGTTTTTCGATTAATTAAATAATTACTTCGTCGGCATTATGTGGCCATTTAAGTTAACTAATTATTTAATAAAAATAAAAAATAGATTACTATGATGAATATAAGTATTTTATATTTAAAATTGATATTCATAACCAAACATATCCTCTATTTATTGCAATTTAAAAAATATTATAAAAATTAAAAATAAGAGTGACATTTTTTTTACTTTTCTTTATATAAAATATTATAAAGTCCATAGTTACATAGAAAATGAAATACCTTGTAATATCACTAAATATTTGATATATATGGAAGAAATGTAATATCCAATAAAATTATGGAAATTTTTTGTTTTATAATTTATTACAAATAATATTATTTTTATCCATTAATTACATGATTTTCCCTTTACCGTGGTTACAAAAAATTTATGATCACAATTAATAATCCAAAACAATAAGAGAAACTATTTAAATAATATTTAACATATAATTTTAAATATCAAAACCATTTTTAATTATTAAAAACATATCAGTGTTCACATTTAATTTAAAATAAAACTAAAAAATATGGAGAAAATGATTTTTTTCTTGAAAAAATCATTTTTCTATAATTTTTTATATCAAATTCAAGTAAATATTTTATTAAAAAATCCACAATTTAATTATTATTAATTATAATAAATTGATGAAAAATTAAAATTAAGGCAAAATATAATTTTACTTTTTAAATAATTGAAATGAAACTAAAATTTTCAATAACATCGTTATTTTTCATTATTCGTTGAATAATCATTCCTTTCATGGAATTATAAAAAATTCATCCTTATATAAATTTTACGTGATTAATTAAAAAAAATTGTCAATGTTTTGAAATTTATATTCTAAAATTTTGAAATCCGGATTTTATATAAAACCATACAATGTATAAAATTTAAAATGGATATAAATAAGGATTTTTTCCTTTTTTCTAATTTTTTTTTAATATTTTGATAATGAATATAACCATATAAAATCATTTCAGTAAATATATAATTTTTTTTGTCCAAATTATATGATATTTTATATAAAATTTGGTGCATTCCATGCTAATTAGGTGATGTTTTCTCCATATGGGTCCACTGATTGTTTCTCATTTTATCTCATAACAAAGAATTTCTTTTCAATTCATTATCATATACCCTTAAGAAAATATTTATCAATGATAATATTATTAAATTAATAAAATTACATGGCATCAATATCTTTATTTTCTATAATATTCTTAAACAATAACCAGTATTGATTAGATTCACAATCAAAATGGAAAATTGAAAGTGTTACCTTTTAATGATCAGAACAACCTGTGAATTCGAAAATATTTTATAAGTATTTAATCCATCACTTATATACCACTGGGAAATAATTTCCATTAAATTATATAGGGTGTTGCCTCATTAAATTATCAATTATTGACATATTTATCTATAGTAGATGTGGATTCTATCTAGCATGTATACCGCAACAATTTAAAACATGTATCAATTAATTTATCACAAAAAAACATCTATGTTTCAATAAAAACCATTCTAGGATTCTAATTTGGAAGGGCATTGTCCTCTTGGTTCCTTCCTATATCAACTTCCCTATTGCCTCTTTATAAAACCATTATGAACAAACATACATTATTTTAATCAAAACAAAGATATTTAAATGAAATATAATGATAACTTTAAATTAAAATATCAAAAGGCTATTTGATAACATTATCCTAACCTATAAAATTATCTAATCATATACTCTGATACTAACTATAAGGACTCAACCTTAAAAACCCATAAATAGTATAATTTTGAAATAATTTATTTTCTTTAATTTATAAAGATTTTTTAGGTTTAGAGTTTCATATTTTTAAGTCATCACCCTTATATAAATAAATATTACATCATAAAGTGGACACTTCAAGTCAATTTCCATTTTCCCATCATACAAAAAAATTAAGTATAAAAAATTTTCCATTCATTTCATATCTTTATAATTTTCATATTGACCTTATTCATGTTCCTAGTCATATTCAAAAAAAATACAAAACATCATAAAATGTAATATGATGATAAAAATATTTGTAATAGTTATATAAAAAGAGAAAAATAAACTCATTAGTTTATGAATAGTTATAAAACTTTTCTTCTTCAAAATAAAAATTGAGCACAAAAAAAATTCTTCTAAAATAAATCACTTTCTATAGACAAAGATTATCATTACATATTTTATAAGAAATTTGAAATACAAAATAAAACTCTGGATTGTTTCATTGCAATTGTGGAAAAATCATAATTTTTTTACAATAAGTTATACATTTTATTTATAAGAAGTACCATGAAAATTCTTTTAACCATATCCTCATTATATTAACCTGTAAAAACATATGATTTCTATAAGAACACATAGAAATAATAGATGAATCTTATAAGCAACTTGTTCCCTCGTTTTCATGTCAGCCAAACAAATAGAAAAATCAACTCGGTAAATTCCAATGATCACATATAGAGAACGTAACTAGTTAACTCCATCCCCATTACCAATGCATTGGATATCAATATTAGGCTCAATAATACTTTGTTTATAAAATAACCACTCATCCATTATTTATAATGTGTGTAGTGACCTCATTTTTAGAATCCTATATATAGTGTATACTTTATTAAATTTGAATAAGTTACAAGGAATCACATCTCGAAGGACTGAATAGTTAATTAGTCTTGGAAACTAGATATATTCACAATTACCATATTAAATTTAGAAAACTGAATTAAAAAATAATGTTTTTTGAGAATAACATCATTTCCTCTAGAATATACTTTCAAATAAATCATAGTACACATCATGGAATCCTAGGGAAAGGAAAAAAAATAATGGTGAGCTCAAATTCTACGTAAGGGTTAAGTATAATAGAAACTATCATGAATCAATAAATAATAATCAATATGTTAAGGTAAATAACTCAACAAACATTCCATTTAATCAATAACATGGATATCATAATTATATAAGGAATAATCTATATGCTAAGTTAAATAACTGAAAACACATTCCATTTAATAAATAAATTGAGAACAAAATGCATTCAGAGAAAATATCATTGTAAAAAAATCATGGATAATAAAAACTAAATTTTTAATGAATAAAATGATTAATTATTGTTTTTTATGATCTAAAGCATCCTAATACCTCAACCATCAAGACATTTCACAATAAGGTTTAAAATACAAGTTGAAACCTATTTAATGCTAGCTTACTGATTTGTCTAAAGATACCTACCGATGCATCGAGGGGATATGTAATATTATACCCCACCGGTCAGTATAGGTGAAAATAAGTCTCCCTATATTGAATAATTTATTTAATTCATGAATCAATATGTCTTATCATCAAATATATGTATTGAGTAAAGGATACAAATTTATCAATATTTTTCCCATTAATAAAATAACTTTAAAATTAAATATTGTATGTAAAAATGTTGTACAGTTAAGGAATCAAATATATCCATGATAAATAATATGGATATTTAGGGGAAATTTAATGTCTAATGATCATAGGAAAGTGAGTATTTTAATGGAAGGTTAATGACTGCAAAAATGATTTAATAAAGTGAATGTTTATACTTTCTTTTGTCAAAAATATCATAAACCATCCATAGAAATGATTAGGATGATATCAATATAACATATACACATTGGATTAAGAATAAATTGTTGTTTTTTATGATTAATGGAAATAATATAAAAATATATTTAAAAACATTCTTGAGGAAAACATCCTTTTCATTTTAAAAATCACTTTTTAAAAAAAACTTTTGAAAATCCTTTTCTTTTAAAATCTATTTTAAACACAAAGAATTTATATAATATTTCTATAAAAAATTTCTATAAAAATAACATTTTAAATATTCAAATGAATATTTAAATAAATTATGGACATGTCAGTGGGTAATTCCATAAATTCCATATAATTTAAAAATAATATTCCATTTTCACTACAAAAAGGATAGAAAAGGGACTTATTCGGAATATGAAAAAAAATATTCCTTTGAAAAAAAATCAAAAAAAAATGGTTCAAAATTTATTTAATAAATAATCTTATGAAGGTTAAATTTTTTTGTGAAAATATTTTCAGAAAACATTGTTTTGGAAGAAAACAGATTTCTAATCAAAGAGATAAATGAAGTCAAATTTTTTAAAATACATTTTCTATAACATTTTATGTACCTAAGAGTGTAAAAATGTTTATATTACATAAAAATATAATTAATAACCATATTTGAACAAAATTAAATAGGGTTATTTGAAAACTATCAAATAATTTATTTCATCTAAAATTCAAGAATAAACAATCTCGATTAGAATGAGCTTATGAAAGAAATCCTTACAATGATCATAACATTTAAGTGATAATTAATAAATTAATTGACTATGTGTATCAAATTTAAATCCAAATAAGAAATTTTAAATACAATATAAGATAATAAAAATTCATCATACATATAATCTTATAATATCAATGACAACAAAGATGTAATATAACCCAATAAAAATTAATTAAGTTACAAAATTATTTACCACATGGTAATTTTCATGTAATATTCCCTTAGATGAAAAAATTATAATTTAAACTTAAATTTCCATGAATTTTTAAGGAATAAATATATAACATTTATAATGTATAGTTTATAAATCATAAAAAAGAAATTAGGTGCATAACATTACAATATGCCTCAATGAAATGAAACTAAGACAAAATCCCTTACCTTACATTTCCTTTTGGTTGAATGTTCTTTAAAATAAAATATAGTGGTTTTAAACATGTTATTAAATTATTAAAGAACCATTTTAATATTTATAATATCATATATGATCCTTTAATACATATTATCACCCATTCATTAATAATCATTTCTTATTTTCAATCTTTCAGGTGTAAATTGTCTTCTTTTCTCATTCATACTTTGTTATAAAAGTTATGGTTATAATAAATATTATATTGTTTCATAAAATTGATAATAATAATAATGACATAATATTTATAAAAATATTATACTTTTAAAACAAATCATTAAATTCGTTAATGAAAAATGATGTACGATATAATCATGGAGACGGTAGACCATACATACACTTGAGTATTGTTTCCATTTTTAAACGATCTTTATAGAAAAATAGTAAAAAATATTTTATATTCAAATAATTATAAAAAAATCATATATATCATATATATCATATTATTTATTTAATTATACTTATATATATAATACATGTGGTGTGGGGATGAAAAGAGAGTCACATCACTTCGTAAAGGCGGTAGTTCACACGTACATGAATAATGTTACCATATTTAATTGAGTGATAAGGTAAAATGATATATTATCATTCAAAAATGATAAATATGTAATTAATATCCTTATTATTTTAATAATATCATATATAATAATTAAATTTATCCTTGTCAACATTCATGTGAAGTGTAGTGAAAGACAAATCACATCGCTTTGCGAGGCGCTAATCCGTCGTACACATGAGTGATGTTATCGTATCTCCTAAAGTATGTAATATAAAAATATATAGTTGAAATAATGAATCCATATGTGTAATTATTTTCTAAATATTATATATATACTTTATAACAATCATCATACCTAACTGTGATAGGTGAGAATGGAAAATGAATGACATAGATTCACGAGGTGGTAGTCCGATGTACACACTAATGATGATTTTGTAACCCATTTGATGGAATTGGGTATTTTTTAGGTAATTTAATTAACAAAAAACATATAATTATATTTAATATACTTAGGATATTTTATAATATTGGATTAAGATTAATTTATTTGCGTAGAGGAAGAAATAAAATAAAAACAATCATTGAAGAACATTACCTCTTCATTGGGTATCCTCCTTAGTTTTGCATAAAAATCCTTCCTTGGTTGGATTTATACAATAAAAAGGGATTATAGGATGATAGTATTTAATTTTGGAAGTTATATTGGTAGGTAATTGATAATAAAATATGGTTTTATGGTGTGAGGAGGAGAGGATAAGAGGTGACATTTTATAAGTGAGATGAGTTTCACACTAGAAAGTTTTGGAAATAAAAAGGTGTACCCACATTTTTCACATGCCAAAAAGGGTAAAAAATAGATAATTGTAGATAATTATAAATTATAAGGTCTAAAAAATTATATAAAATAGTTTTTATACATGTTTTTAGATCATTTTAACCTTTATACTTTTTGTTTGACCCCCCTAAAACCATTTTTACATTAACTCTAGTTAATAATTTTTACTATTTTCACCATTAATTTTGGACAAAAATTTATATAAAATTATTAAATAATATAAATTATTATAATTCCAAATATTGAAACCATTTTCCCAAATTAAATTCATTTAATTTTAAAATTTTAATTTAATATTAATCTCGCTGACTTGATAAGAAAATAGGTTTTCAATGAGAAAATGTTCAAAAGTTTACAATGTTTTTATATCAAAATTCAATATTAAAATGATTCAATTGAACTAAATTAAATTATTAGATATATAATTTAAATAATATACTTAAAAAAATTAAAAATATAATTTAACATTATAGATATTATAAAATAAACTGTAGTTTTCAATTAAAATTCAATAATTTTAACTATTCATTGAAAAATGAAATATTTTATAAAATACCAAAAATTCAATATAAGATATTTTTTATATAATTATTTCAAATTTTTATTTTATTTTTTCAAATAAATTTTATAAATTTTTTGGCATATATTTTTTAATTATGTGCACCAAGTGCAACTAATCGATCTTTTAGAAAAATACCATTTTTAGAAAACATTTATTTTTTATTTTAAATGATTATTATTTTATTTACAATAAATAGATAGCCATAATTTTCACAATTTAGTTTTTAATATTCATACCTTCTATTTCAATGGTTTGGTTATAACTATTATATTAAACAATTATATTTTAATAATATTTCACATTTTGTTTAACCTCGGTGTTGTGTATAACCCAAGATAAAATTAATGATACAGGTAATGCAATATATAATTATTATTGTGTGTAACACAGGATAAAATTAGTTTTGTGTGCAATTAAATATATTTATTATATTTAATTTTTTTAAAAAAAGATATATTATAATGTATTGGGGTGTTATATTTTCTTCTAAACTTGGTGGTATGTGTCACATATGCTATAGAATAAAATGTTCTTATATTAAAATTTTGGGGTGTTACATTATCCAAAACTTAAATAAATTGAGCCCTCTCAATTTAAATGTGATATTAGTAATAAAAGTATTGATATTTGGAAATACCATTTCTAAAAAACCAACTTCATAATAAGGGTTAATAAAATATCCTCTTAATAAGAGATATAAGGAAGTAAATAGGTCATATGAAATAACATATAACTAGGTTACCATGTAATATAACATTGGTGGAAAGCGAATATGTGGACTTGGAATAAAGGAATAAATAATTATATAGAATAAAAGAGGCCACTAATCACAAGAAATTGATTGATCAATGGAATGTTAAGGGCCTAAAAACCATGAATTTGTGATGATTTAAAATACTACCTAATTTATAGAATGTGAAGGTAATAGGATAAAATTTTTGTTTCAAGATCCTTCTCATAATGTTTAGGAATTCCTTTACAATATAATAATATAAGGAAATATAATTACTTGACATGTTCCTATTTTATAAGAACAATTTCATCATTTGGTTATGATTCAATCAATTTCATATTCAACACTTACACCAAGAAATTAATATCTAAAAATGAATTTTTTACACCCAAAGAACTCAAATTCACTTTTAACATATATTAATATCCATACAAGATTGACATGACATTTCTTCTATTCTTAACTATTTCCCAAATCCAATATGGTTAGGCCAAGTTATCCAATATAATAAATTAATTTCTAAACCTCAATCATAACACCACTGGTTCATCATTAATATTTACTCATAAAATCATTTAAATAAATACAATGACATATTAAATAGGAAATACTATAGGCCAGTGGAAGGTTTTAAGCCCTTATCGTCCTTTGGTCATGGGTTTAAGCCCCTCAATATTCATTGAATGCAATTGGTGGTCACCCAACATGAAAGTTGTACTTTTTAAAACTATATTAATATAATTTCAATAATGTTTCAAAAAAAATTATGGACACCATTTAAATAACATTAATCATCAAATAACATTTTTACTAAGGTTTTCAATACAACCTTTTTTATATAAACTCTAAAAATATTATTTGTCTATTATTACAATCCCATTAATGATAATATTAACCCTAAAGGTAATCAACACCTTTAAACGTATGTCTATAAAGTGAAAAATAAAAATTCCTCAAATAAATTTTATACTAAAACATATAATTTTCATAAATTTCTCCCAAGATATTCTTAGTCTTTTTATAATCCCATCAAATAAAACCTAAAAAGCGATGTTTAAGGATTTTAAATTATGATCAATCATAAAATAAATATCCCATTATAGTATCCATAACTCTTATGTTAATGAAGAAATGTATGGTTCTAAAATATTACACAATCATTAGATGTTTCAGGATTCTTATAACTAAAATACCATGGGTAAAAAGGAGCTTCTATAATTTAATTATTAAATCCCAGTACATAAATAATTTATTCATTTTATTTCAACATGGTTCCTTCCTTGGTCTAGGTTTTAACTTTTAGAAGAGGGAATGGACTCCGATAATTCCCACATTCTCCATATTTATGAAAATAAATAAATAGATCCCTAGGATGATATTTATTTAATTCTGTCATACTCTTCATTTTTCCTCAGAAATTTTTTTCTTTATGTCATAATTTTCCCCACAGAAAAAATTTTCACATTCCTTTGAGACACATTCATTTCAATATAAGACAAATTAGGTTCAAACATGGTCATTAATTATCCCCATCTATTCAAATCCATCATAATATTTTGTAAATAAAATGTTAATTATCATAATCATATCCCTTGGCAGTGTCAAACATGATGCACATTAGGGACTATTGTTATGCACCAGGTGATAATTAGGTCAATCTCAATTCTCCCTTTTTAGAGTTAACGTCCCTATATACAACTACAACAAAACCTATCCACTTTTATTCTACAAACACTGATATATTTCTAAGAAAAACCATATTATCTCTAAATTACCCAAAAATTTGGATGTTCTTCTATACTTATCCAAAAATCATATCATTAGGTTAATTTACCTAATCTATGTTTTACAAAAACTAATTACCAAGGTTTATAGTAAACTCCTCTGATACCCATTGTGTCAACCCTAAATCCAGTAGACTAGAGCCAATGTATTCTTTATTTCATTAGTATAAGATACAAGTAATCACATCCAGAATTGTTGAATAGTTTTATAATCTTTGAAACAAGATATATACATGATTTGGATATTACATTTGATGGTCAAAATTAAAACATATTTTTTATTCAAGAATAATATTATTACCACTAGTATATCCTTGTACATCAATCATAGTACACTTCATGAAATCCTAGGGAAAATAAATAAAAAAGGTTGAGTATAAATACACTGTATGGGTTAAGTACAATGGATGCTATAATGAATCAATAAAAAATAATAAAAATTGAATGGTAAATAAATTAACAAACGTGATATTGAATAAATAACTTGTATATAATAATTAGATAAATAATAATAAATATTTAAAGGTAAAAAACTTAAAACACAAGCCATTTAATCAATAAATTAAAAAGAAATGAATCTATAGATAATATTATTGTGAAAATATCATGGATAATAATAAAAAATTATTAATGAAGGAAATGTTTAATTATTGCATTCCATGATCTCAGGCATCATGATACCACTACCATCAATACCATTCAGATGATGGTTTAAACTATAGGTAGAAACATGTTTTATGCCAGTTTACTAATTTGTCTCATAATACCTACCATTTCCTCAATGGGCTATATAATATGGGGACCTAACCATAACTATATGTCCAAATCATTACTCATATATTGAATTTTCAGTTTAATTCTTGACACAATATTCCTTACCACCAAATATCCATATTTAGTAAAGGATACAAATTTATCAATATTTCCCCCATTAATCAAATAACTTTCAAAGTAAATAATTTATGAAAAAATCATATATCTTTTTATGAAATAAACATATCCATGATAAAAAAATATTGATATTTTGGAGAAATTTATTATTGAATGATCATAGTAAATTGGATATTTCAAGGTAATGTTAATTATAAAAAAATGATATAAGAAAGTGAATGTAAATACATTACTTGGTCAAAATGATTATAAACCATCCATAAAAAAATATGGTATCAATAAAACATATCTCTAACGGAGTAACAATAAAGGGTATTCGTAATTTATTAATAGAAATATATTAAAAATATATTTATTAACATTATTGAGGAACATATCCATTTCATTTTGAAAATAACATCTTAAAAATAAAACATTTTGAAAATCTTTTTATTTGAAAAATAAATTTCCAAAACTAAGAATTTCCAAAATATCAGGGGGAGGGATTTATTTAATAATTACCTTTTAAAATTGAAAAGGAATCTTCATATAAATTATGGTCACATTATAGGGTAATTCCATTCATGCCATATAACTTAAAAAGAACATTTCTTTTTCACTGTAAAAAGGTTAGAAAAATGAATTATTCTGAAAATGATAAGAATATTTATTTGAAAACATTTTTCAAAAAGAAAATAAAATGTATATATGTATTTATTAAATAAATTTTAAATGGTTTAAAACATTTTTTTAATTATTTTATAAACTATGGTTTTAGAGGAAAATATATTTTTGACTATAGAAAGAAAATAATTCAAATTTTCTTAAATAAATTGTAATTTACATAGAGTGGAAACATTTTACTATTGTTGGAAAGTATCATTAATAACTATATGTGAATAAAAGGAATTTTTTTAGAAAATGATAAAATAATTTCCTTTAACTAATATTTAAGAATAAAAAATTCCAATTTGAATGATATTTTGAAATAATACATTTTAATTATCATAACATTGAAGTGAGAATTAATCAATGAATCGCTTATATGTATAAAAATTAAATCCAAAAAAAATTAATACAAAATAAGTTAATAAAAATTAATTATACACATAATCTAAGAATATCAACAATAAACAAGAATTAATATGTCCTAATGAAAGGAAATTGAGATATAAAATTATTTACCACATGGTATCTTTCAAATCAAATACCCTTACATGAAATAATTAAAATTAAATAATTAAAATTTATAGTTAAAATACCATTAATTATTAATTAATCATGATATAACATGTCAAAGGGGAATTATATATACCATAAATAAAATTAGGTGATTAATTATATAGTACGCCCTAATGAAATGAAATTGAGATGAAATCTCTTACCTTACGCTTATTTTTCTTTGAATGTGATTTAAAATCATGTATAGTGGTTTTAAACATGTAATTAAATTATAATAGAACCATATTAATTTTTATAATATCATATATTATCCTTTTATAACTTCTTATCACCTGTTTGTTAATAATATTTCATTATTTTTATTATTTCGGGTGTTAATTGTCTTATTTTCTCATTAGATATTTGTTTTGAATGATCTGATTATTATATATATTATATAGTTACATTATCTCTAGAATAATAATGATGAAATAATATTTATATATAATTTATACTTTTAAAACCAATCATGAAGGATGGTTATGAAAAACAAAGTATGTTACGATCATGGAGATAGTAGGTCGTACATATGTAAGAGTGATGTTTCCATTTTTCAACAATCATTATATAAAGATGGAAAGTAATATTTAATCTTTAAATAATTATAATAATATCATATATATAATATTTTTTATTTATATTTACTTATATATGTAATCCATGTGGTGTGGTGATGAAAAGAGAGTCACATCGCTTCTTGAAGGCGGCAGTCCACACGTACACGAATGATGTTATAATCTTTATGTGAGTGAAAAGGAAAAATATATATATTATATTTATAGAATGATAAAAGGTTAATTAATATCATAATTATTTCATTTATATCACATATAATCTTTAACTTTATCCTTATCACCTTCTATGGAAGGTGTTAGTGAAAGATTAATCATATCCCTTTGTGAGGTACCGGTCCGCCGTACACATGAGGGACATTATTGTATCTCATACTATATCCAAATTAAAAAATTATAGTTGATATAATTAATATATAGGTAAAATTATGTTTTAAATATCATATATATAATTATTGTTCATCATTATACCCAATCATGATATGTGGTAATGGAAAAAATAATGACATCGGTTTGTGAGGCGGTAGTCCTCCATACACACAAATGATGATTTCATAACCCATTTTATGGAATTGAGGACGGTTTTCTATTATCAAATTAACATAAAAACATATAAGTATATGGAATATTCTTAATTTATTATATAATCATGGTTTAACAAAAATTTAAGGGGTTTTAGGGAGGAATAAAATAAAAGTGCTCGTTGAAGAACATTACCTCTTCTTCGAGCATCCTACATAGTTTGGAACAAAAAGCATTAATAGGTTGGATTTATTCCCTAAATAATGATTCTAGTATAAGGTAATGGAATTTTTGAAGTTATTAGGGTAGTTATTGGATAAATTAAAAGGTTTATTAGGTTTGAAGAGGGGACAATAGAGGGTGGCCTTTTACAAATGAGGTTAGTGGCACACAAGTAATTTTTCAAAATAAAAAGTTGTACCCACATTTCTAAAATACCAAAAGGGTAAAAAATAGTGAATTATATATAATTGTATATATAATTCCAAAATATTATTATATAATATATATTATACATGTCTTTATGTCATTTTAATCCTTATCCTTTTAGTCTAACTCCTTAGTAAACCCATTTTTACCATAAACTTGTTAAATAATTTTTACTATTTTCACCATTAATTTTAGTAAAAAATTTGGATGGCCTTATTAAATAATATAAATTATTATGATTATAATTATGGAATACATTTTTCAAAATTCAATTCATATAATTAAAAATTTTAATTTGTAATTAATTCCTTAGACGTGATGAGAAAGTAGGGTTTTAAAGAGAAAACGTTCATAAATTTTTAGTGTTTTTATATCAAAATTCAATTTGAAATTTATTAAAATGAATTAATTTTATTAATATATATATATATATTTGAACTAATTTAAATTAAAAAAAATTAAAAATATAATTTATTTTATAAATAATTTAAACAAAATGTAGTTTTCAACTAAAATTTTGTATTTTTCACTATTCATTGAAAAATGAAATATTTCAGAAAAATAGCAAAACATTAACCAAATATAATTTTGATATGTTGATTTAAAAAATGAATTTTATTTTTTTCAATTAAATTTTCTAAAAGTGTTAAAAAAATTAATTTTATGTTATTTGTGCAAAGTGGGGCTATTCCATTTTTTAGAAGAATATAGTATTTCAAAAAACATTTCTTTTTCTTTTTTATGGTTATTATTTTATTTTCAACAAACAAATATATATAATTTTAATAATTTAGTTATTTCTATTCATACCCTTCAATAAAACGGCTAGATTATTACTATAATATTAAATAATAATATTTTAATAATATTTTACATTTTGTTTAAACTCGGTATTGCGTTTAATGCAATCTAAACTCAATGTTATATGGAATTAAATATAAAATTAGAGTCTCATGTAACAAATTATAATATTTTTGTTTCATTTAATGAAATATATTTAAGTGATTGAATTTATTTAAACTTAAATACATCATAATGTATTGGGGTGTTATATTTTCTTCTGATCTTTGAGTTGTGTGTCACATATGCCATCAAAAATGATGATCTTATTTTAGAACATCATGGTGTTACAATGGAAACCAGTATTTGGTTATAAAAAATCACTCATAATCATAAATAATGTAAAATTACCATAATATCATCAAAACACCTAAAATATTTCAAAAAATATTCTTTATATCCATGAGGGAAACATTTTCAGATATTGAAATATCTATTCCATTTATAAATATTTTTTAAATACTCATAATAAATATATATAAGGTTTTTATTTTAATAAAAATTTCATATTTTAAAGTAATTTAATTTTCAAGTAATGGTTATGGCTTCCAAAAAAACTACTGACACCGTATACTTTAAAATAAAACATTCCTTTTTTTCTTTTTGTCAAAAAATTTCGTATAAATGAATAAAAATATTCCTTTTAAAAACATTTTTTTGAAAGTAAAACATGACATAAAATTATATTTATAATTAATTTATGTCTATATAAATATATCCATAAAATTATTTTATGAATATGGGTATGGGAGGAAAATATTAATAAAATAAAACATTATAACATTTAAAATGTGGGTTTTAAAGTAAAGTGACCCTTACCTTGACTCTAATTCTTCACATAAATTATTTATCAGAAAAAATAATCAACTTATGTTAGTTATTTAGTTTATTATGAAAATTTTATTATTACTTTAATTTTATTTATTACTATGTTATATAAAAATACATAGTTAATTGTGTTCACATCAAATGTTTTGATGATATTCGAATCATATGTCCAAATACACATTGGAATGTTGAGTATGGTCAATGAGGTACATAATCCATCATATATTTAATATTAGTCATAAAAATTTATCATCTTAATATATAAATTACTCTTTTGAAACCAACCATGAATGAATGTTGTTAAAGAAGCACTATGTTACAATCAGGGGGATGGTAAGTCATACGTACGCATGAGTAACACTTACATTATCCAATGAACATGATGGAAATAAGGTAAGAAATATTTTATCTTAACATAATGATAATTATCTAATAAATATACTTTTTTTCTAAATAAATTTATATTTATCATCCATGTGATGTTGAAAGGAATGGCAGATCACATTGCTTTGTGGATGTGGTACTCTTTATGCACAAATGTCATTATTATTTTTCAATTGATAGAAAAGAAAGAAAATATATGATACCATTTATTTATAGAAATGATAATTATTTCATTAATATTATATATATTCATTAAATCTATCATTATAACCATTTATGAGAGGCAATGATGGATAAAAAATTATATCAATTCACGAGGAGGTAGTCCTCCATACACACAAAAGATTATTATGTTTCTCATTTTATGTAAGAGTAGATATATCTAGGTTGTTACATTAACATAAGAAAATATAATTATATAGAAGATAATACTGTTATTATATTAGTATGTTTTAAGAATATTGGATTGATATAGAATAAGAAATAAAAATAAAATGCCTTATTAATAAGTATAACTCTTCTACAGATTACCTATAACAACACCTCTCTTTATTTCATATTTAGATATGATTTATTACATAAAATTGCACTTCATAAAAATATGATGATCATGAGTCCTAGTTTCTTTGTGGTTTAGAAACATTACATAACAACTTAAAACATAAAATACAACAACATCTTTATTGAAAACGTGTTTTAAATGATCATAACATTCCCTCATACATAACATTTCATGGGATACCCTAAGGACATACATAAGAAAGGGGTGAGCTATAAAGACCAATAAGGGAGTAAAAATTTAATAAAATGAGGATATAAATACAAGTTAGTCAATTTATAAAGGAACATGAAAAATAAGGCATAATATTGCATGATAATCAAAACACGGGAAATATGGAAACAACTTAAAACACTGCATCATAAAAGTAAGTCCAAGATAAAATTCCAAGACTTCATGGAGGAAAAAAGTACCATAAAGTAATTAGGTAAACCCATTTCCCAATAAGACATATCATGATACTATACATTACCCAATGGATTGGAGTGCTATCAGGGCATGCCCTTCATAAACATTTCAATCTCATACTTAAGTGTGTCACATAGATCATATAACATGGATTCATTCAACAACGTAATTTTATTCCACAATATTGAAATGTGTAATACATATATGTAAGTCCCCAATAAATATTATTATTTTAATAAATGTGAATACCCTTTATATATAAATGGGTATGGTATTCACTACACTATTATCTTGGTATGGAAAATTGTGGTATAATTTTGGTAGCATAATGATGTTATATAGAAATTTATAAAATGGGTTAATGAGAGAAGAACAGGTCTCCAATCACATATACATAAAATTTAATGTAAGGATAATATTGAAGAATATACCCCAACATAGGCAAAAGGAAATTATAATACATAACATAAAAGGGAGACGGGTGGAAGATACCTTATAGAATTTCGACATACTAACAGGTGGGATTAAATGATCATGGGAGGGGGGTTAATGAGAGTGAAATTAAGATCCCATAATTTATAAATTGAATGGATATTAAGTGGATCATGTAATATAATTTCATAACATATGAAAATGTAATTTAAGAAGCATAATATAAAAGTAGTGCTTGAATGGAAATGTGAAGATAGAAATCCCTTACTTGGATGTGTGACTCCAAAAGATTTTTATAGGATTCTTGGGAACTTGGGGGGACCTTTAGAGATCTCTAGGTATTATAGATCATATTTTTTATAAGATTCATGGATTTTGAGTGTGGAGAAATGGGAGCTTGGGTGGGTTTATACAGGAAAAGAGGGGGATTTCTTTATTATTTTGGTTTTGGACACTTTACAACAAAATAATGAAAACCACAAACCATCACATGTTTTATATAAAATTGGATTGTATTAAATTATATAATAAGTCCAAGGTAATAACATATTAAAATAATGACCTAGATTAGGTGGAGGTGAGTCATACTCTCAAGGAAATGATTTTAAAATCTTGAAATATATTATAAGTCTTGAAGGATTAACTAAGGATTTATTAAAAAATAAAAATAAACCAAAAACTAAATTATTTTAGATGAAATATATATATTTTTTATATTATACCTTTAATAGTATTTATTTCTTCACTATTATGCCATTATGTTTTCATAAAACACACTAAATATTTATACGCCATTTAATTTCTACCCAAAAATTTGATTGTCTAAAAAAATTATGAAAAATACACCATTGGATAATTTTTATTTTCTAATTCCAGAAAAAAATATTAATTTTATCTAAATTATTTTCTAAATATTATAATTTTCACTTTTAAAATAAAAACTGACATTTATTGAAAATTGATGGGTTTTGATAAAACTGTTTTCAAATCTTAATAAAAATTTCTTTTGACTTCATAAAAATTATATGGTCATTTATAATTAATAAAATTAATTTATTAAAAATATTTTATTAAAATTTTATTTATTTCAAAAATATATTAATTCATCAAAATATTTTTCTTAATTGAATTTAAATATTAACAAAAAATACTACTTTTTCTTCAAAAAACCATTAAAAAGTAACAATAATCGGAAGAGGAAGATATTATTTATTATATAAAAAATATTTTAAATAATATTATTTCTAGAGTATTAATACATATCCCTTTATTACATCGGTATATGCCCTAATAGTAAGGTGTGTAGTGGTGGGGCTTTTAAGGGGTTGTTTGGTAAACATGGTTTGGGTCATGATCTCGATGATCTCAAACTTCTCCCATAAACAGTTTCTCTCTTGAATAATTTTTTAGATCTTGGATTGGTCTTAGTATATATAAAATCCTAGAAATTATATCTCCCTCATAATCTCTAATAATTGGACTTTATAGGGTATTATTTTACTGGTTGAGGCAATCACTTTCTTTATTTAGGTCAAAAGGATTTGTTAAAACACTATATTTGTACTAGACATGTGATAATTGTTCAATGGATATATTATAAATGGTAAAGATACTTAATGGTCATTTAAAATACAATTGGATATAATAAAACAAGTTCATGCATTTTTTATAACCATAAGACATTTGATTAAGTCAAAAGAAAGGGAATTTTATTCATATATGTTCAGGTCGTTACAGCCTTACCCCCCTTAAGAAATTTAACCATAGAAATTTCCTATTCTCACACTAAAAAGATGAGGGTAACTCTACTTAATCACCTCCTCTGGTACCCACGTTGCTTCTTTAAACTTGTGGTTTTTCTGCAACACTTTGACAATATGAATTGTCTTATTTGGTAGAACTTTTTCTATATGATCTAAGATACTCATCATCTACTCCTCATAGGGAAGATCATTATCCAATGGTACCACCTATGGATTGAGTGCACATTAGGGTTCTGGTATATAATTCCTTTAGATGGATACATGGAATACATCATGTAATTGAGATAGGTTTGCTATGAGTGCTAGTCGATAGGAAATGACTACGATGCAATCAAGGATCTCAAAAGATCCAATGTACCTTGGACTAATATTTTCCCATATTTCTAAATCATATCAATCTTTCCTATGGAGATATATGGAGTAAAACCATGTCTCCAACATAAAACTCGAGGTATCGTCGATGATTGTTAACATAGCTCATTTTTCAACTCTGAATAGATTCGATGTGCTGCTAGATGGTCTTAACCTTATGTACCATTTCTTAGTCCATTTCCATGTCGGTGTTGGTGTCGTAGAACCAACTAATTTTTACTTTATTCATTAATAAATACCTTATAAAATCTTTATTGTTCTTCTATGTGACAATGCATGTGATAATGTCATAAGTATAACTATTTCACTAAAGGGTCATAGCAGATCCCTACTAGGATGAGAACCTAGAAGTGCCATAACATTGTTCTTGAATATATGTTCTATGCTGAGATGATTTTATTTTAGGTACACAAATAATACTATCCATTAGGGGTGAAGACTCATAAAAATTTGAGGCACCTTCTCATGGTGTGAACCCTTGGTAATATCCATGAGGATATTATGAGAACAAGACCCACCAGTAGGAAATCCACTTTTTATAGTGTCATTGGATGTTTTTATATGTGGACCTATGAATTGTTCCTTATACTTTAATATTATTATTAATGGTTATTACAAATCACGCACATCGATGTATTGATGAAAACTGTGATGACAAACTATTTGCAGTAAGGTAGGATATGTTGGGTGCGTCACGAGTAATATTGCATTAATATATAATGCGAGATAGGAATTGTCCCTTCTGTTCCATAATGGAAGTAGATATCTCAAGCCCTTTGATGGAATTGGTATAGCCTAAATAAATCCATGGTCATGGTAAGGAATAGGCAAATTCAATTCTTGGAAGTCAAATAAAGAATAATCGAGCACATGGGTTGATGGCACTGGCATGCAACCCGCTTGATTTGAGATATCGAGACAAAGGGATTACATTACATAGTAAACATTCATAGGAGGTGACATGTCATTGCGGCCTTAACTTCTTTCTCTAAGGGTTCCTTTCCATGTTGCTAGACGCTAACTTTGGACTTTAGGCAGGCTCCGCTTAATGCTACTGAGAAAGAGGCCTAGAGGGTCACACAACAAGTGTGTCCAAGTATCTCAGTTAAATATTAATTTAACAAGTTGAATAAATATTATTCCTGACTGTGGTTTAATAATTATTCAAGGATGCTTGATCACATTTATTTTGAAACTAGTTATTTTAGAGAATGTATTATGGGAGAAATAATATATTTATTAGTAAGTAATGCAGTGATATTTATTTAAGAAATAAATAGTCATTATTCATGGTCTAATAAATGTGGTGGAGGTAATAAAGTGAATGTAAAAAACAAAAGTACATGTTGTGTATATTAATATACACACCGTGTAGTTTTTTTGGGGACTTGTGAGAAATAATATTATTTATTTAATTAAATAATATTAGGTTTAATTTGCTGGGCACAAGTCAAGTGATAATAATGGTCAACTATTATTATTAGAAATGGGATTTTACTAAGAATTAAATGAAATGAATAAATACTTTCGAGCAATTAATTCATTCAATTATTCTAAGTAATTTAAATCCCAATTATATTATTCTCGTCATCCTAGCCATTCTCTGTGGTTTTTCACAACAGATCTAGCGAAATCTCTCAAGATAAGAGATAATTTTTTTCTTTCAAGAATGAACTCAAGTTGTGAGAGAGATTCTCCTCTAACAGATCAAGGAGAGATCTTTACAAGTATCTCTCAAGGTGATCAAAGGTGGAAATCACAAGCGAAGGCTCTTCCGTGCAAGCACCCAGAGATCCCTTTGGAGAAATCCAGAGATACGTGGAGCATTTTTGGATCACCGCTAGAGGAATCCTACACTTGGATTCTATGATGTAATGGCGGATCACATCTTATCATGACTAGAAACATTAATGGAGAGAGAATTCCATCAAGGTAATTCTTGTCTTTTAATTAAATTAATTATAAACAACAGATGATGATCATCTCTATAGTTCTGAGACTCCCATTATTTCGTTCATTCTTTGTTATATTCTAAAGATCTGGCATTTTATTATCATAATAGATCTCAGATTGATCATTGTTACTAGAAAAAATCAAGTTGGGTACAACCACCCATGCGCTTTCGCTGCTCCTGGAACCTACAAGTGGTATTAGAGTGGTCATATCATTGATTATAATTTTTTAGTTTTTTGTTGATGATTTTCGCATTTAATAATTTATTTGATTCAATTTAAGTTAATCATTATACAAATCTGAATCTTGAGATCTGTTCCACCTCTTTCATTTCTCATCCACCTTAAAGAAATTATATTTTTCTTTTAATTTGGATTAAAATAAAATAGTTGATCTCATGTGGAGGTGAAAAAGCTTCATATATATAAAACACCAGAACAAAACAGTATGTATTCAGTTGTACATGTCATGTTGTCTAGGTTCAATGCATCGGACTAGTCCTCCAATCCAGGCCATGTCATTGGATTATATCTAAGTCTTTAAGATTCCATGTGTTGACCAGGAATAGGTGGCACATGGTTTTCAGATTACATGATGTGTGACCCAATAAACATGGTGTATAGTCCCTTCGGGTTAGGGTTGGACCGTGTACCCCATACAAAGCTTTCCCAGCTAGAAACCATGTAACAGGAATACTACACGGCATGTAGCCCACTGAACACGTCGTGTACTCTGAAGAGTTCTGAAGTACATCTACACTCCATGTCCCTGAGCGTGTACTTCGGATGGATGGTGGACAAACGTACACGCCATGTAGTTAGAACTACACACCGTTTACTCATCCAAATTATGCAGATATATTAAAATTTATAATTATATTATACAAACCCTTGAGATGCTTACCATAGTGTAGGTGTAAATCTGAGGCACAACATGTGATAGGTGTTATATATATATAGGTGTGTGTGTGTGTGTGTGTGTTTAATTTAATATTTGTGTAATGTTCATTTCTACTCATTGGGTAGTTATGAATGGGAATTCACCGGGTTGCGTCCAAGGTACAAGTTATGTACAAAGATAATTTTAAATAAATTTATTTTTTTAAAATTATGATGTATTAGAATCTTAAGGAAATTCATAAAATGGTTTAGGATAAAAGGATTGATTAATTAAAGATAATTAATTAATTTGAGCATGATTTATCTTAAACTAAAACGATTAAATAATTTAATGCTAGTTTTATTTATGTGTAGATATCATTGCATGTGTGGATGATCATGAGCTAGACCGAGACCTTTGTATGTGAACAACTTATTTTAATTTATTTATTTAAATTAAATTTTTTGGCCTGTGAGACTTCTCCTCATTAATATGTAGGGTCTGCATGCCCAAGGTTTATTTTATATAAAACCCCATTTTACCCCTCACCTGTGAGTGAGAAAAAATTATATGCTATGGATGGATCTCCCAAGCTATTGGATGTGGCTCAAGTTAGGAGCCAAGGTGAAACCAATCCAAGGATATACAAAGGTGGACAGGTGGAAATCTATAAACACGAACCCAAAAGGTTCAAGGTATTTCTCCCCTAGTTTTTGGATTAGTTTATCAACCTCTATATAAACTAAACAATAGAACGAGTTCATGATCATTCCATTTATTTTATTTATTTCAGTTGCATGTTTTATATATTGTAGTTTTTTTTCATGATCAAAAAATTAATGAATTAAACAAGCATTCAAGATGGAACTAAAATAAGACTGACTTATTCATAAATATTATCTTAGAAATTTTTAATTAGTTAATTATATCCCAGTTAATATTAACAAGAATACAATCAAAGATAATAAAATGGAAATTTATGTATAAGGACAAAATCCCTCAAAGAAATATTAAGTCGGTATAGCCTTCCATAATCTTGGTTAGAATCGAACCATAGTTCAAAGTGCTTGACCAACCCTAGTTGGGGTGCTTTCAATTTTTAGGGAATTATAATTCAATGTTTTGGGTTAAATTTACTTGGATAACATAAAGGGTTGACTTCCATAGTAGTACTTGGTGTGACCAAGAGGCAAAGGTTGAGTAAATCCAAAATAAAAGGATTTTTGGATTGGGGAGTTTACTCAGTAGGTCAAGGAGCTGCGAGTTAATGCAGTTGAAATTTGGAATTCCTACCTAAAACCTTTCAAGTTTCTTAACCAACCCTAGTTGGGGTAATGAAAAGGGAAATATTGATCCTTTCCACTAGAATATTCAGGCAACAAAATATTCTGAAGTCAATGGTGAGGGCTATTAGATTTTGATAAAATGGTGGGGGACTAATAAGTATTAATTAATTAATTAATTTTATTCTTATCATGATAAAGTACTAAATCTTTTATCATATTAATTTGTAGAAATTAAAATAAAAATGACTTCAAAAAATTCATTGCGAACCATACTCAAGAAGGAAAACCTTCTCACTGACACCAATTTCCAGAAATGGGAGAGGTGTTTATGCGTCATCCTTCACCACAAGAGGAAATTGTATGTGCTAGAAGAGCATGTTCTAGTTGCACATGGAAAAGAGGAAAGAAATGAGGAAGTATAACTATATATAAAACATATGGATGATGCCACATATGTCTAATGTTTCATGCTATCATCCATGTCTAATAATATCTTGAAGCAACATGAAATCATGGATACGTATAGCATGTTGTCTCACCATAAGAATCTCTATCAAGAAAAGGCGAGATAGGAGAGATTTGAGATCTCCAATTCTTTGTTTATAACTAATCTTGGAGTGTCTGCACCAGCTGGGCCTCATGTAGTCAAGCTTATTAGATACATTGAATGCCTGGACATCTTAGGGATTAATTTTTCAGATTAGTTGCGTACAGATCGCATCCTATCATCACTTCTCAGTACCTTTTCTTTCTTTATTATCAAATACAACATGAAAAACAATGAGAAGAGTCTATCGAAGCTTCTGACCATAATTATCTAGGTAGATAAGGACATGGGGCATGAAAAACCCACAGTTCTTATGGTTAATAAGAAAAGGAAGGACAAGGAAAAGGGGCCAAGGACTTATAAACGATCTGAATCCCTTAAGCATTGTCCCTCAAAGAAGGGGAATATCTAGAGGCAGGGCAAGGATTGAGAGGCAGTATGTTTTTCATGTGGCAAGCCAGGTCACTGGAAGAGGAATTTCACCTAGAATTATGGGGACGCTAAAGGTGTGTTCGTCATCTAGTGTAATCTTTCCATTTCTACATATTGGGTATTAGATTCAGCTTGTGGGGATCACATCTAGATTCAAATGTAGGAACCAAGTAGATTTTGGTGATTACCATCTCTCATTGCCAACTGGGATTCTTTTGGTTTTACATAACTTTTATTATGTTCCTATTGTTACTAAGAACATAATTTCTATATCATGTTTAGATATAGATGGATTTATATTCAAGTTTGGAAGTAGGGGTTTATTCTTTTATAATAACAACATATGTTATGGTGTGGTGCATTTAAATAATGGTCTATATGTATTTAATTACGAAAACCAAGTGTTGGAAATTGATAATGAAACAAACTCACATGACTCATACAATACCCAATTATGGCATCATCGTCTTGGTTTGTAAATGAGAAGATTTTGAAAAATCTCTACTAAGATGGTTATTCAGACTCTACTGATCTAAAACCACTTGATAAATTTCACGCTTGTTTATAAGGTAAAACAACCAAGCCTCCTTTCGGTGGAAAGGGTGAAATGGACACAGATCTTCTAGTATTGGTACACATAGATGTGTGTGGACCATTTCTAGTAGAAGCTAAAGGTGGATATTCTTACTTCATTACTTTTACTGATGATTTGAGTAGATATGGCTATAAATACTAAATGAGGTATAAGTGAGAAGCCTTATAGAAATTTAGTGAATTTAAAAATGAAGTAGAGAATCACCTTAGTAAGAAGATAAAGTAGCTTCAATCAGATTGAGGTGGAGAATATCTAAACAAAGAGTTCATAAATCTTTTACAGGAGCCTGGGATTCTATCTTAACTCACTCATCCTTATACACCATAGTGGAGTGGTGTTTATAAGAGGAGTAACCACACCTTGTTGGACATGGTGAGGTTGATGATGAGCCATGTAGATATTCCATTATCCTTTTGAGGATATGCATTACAAACTACATCATACACATTAAATCGAGTACCAAATAAGGTGGAAAATGAAATTCCCTCTGAGTTATGGAATGGAAAGAAACCCATTTTGTCACACATATGTGTATAGGGATGCGAGGCATTTGTTAAGGCCTTCTCAGGAAAAAAACTATCACCCTGGGCACATGATGTATCATTATAAGATATCCCAAGGAAATGAAAGGATATTACATATATAGCCCATCATACAAGAAAGTGATTGTCACCAGAAAATCCATCTTTCTTGAGAGTGAGAAAATCCTAAAAAAGGACAGTGGTTGAAAGATTGACTTCGACGAAGTTGATACTCAAGATACATAGGAGTTGGTATAGGAACAAGTTCCACAGTTCCCCGTGGAAGAGGTTCCAAAAACACAAGTACTATATAGGATCTCAAGACATGTAAGGGAACCAGATAGATTTGGTTTCCTAGTAATTGAGGATGGTTAATCATTATTGTTGGACAATGATGAACCTATCTCGTAAAAGGAAGTAGTTGAAATCTCAATAGCTACATGATGGCTAGAAGCTTTGAATTATGAGATGGATTCCATATATTAGAACCAAGTTTCGGTTCTGGTCGATGAGCCAGTTGATGTAAATCTTGTTGGATGCAAATGGGTATTCAAGAGAAATATGGACATGGAAGGTCAAGTTAACACCTATAAAGTAAGGCTAGTGGCTAAAGGATTCATACAACATCAAGTAATTTACTATAATTAAACCTTATCATCAGTTTCCATGTTTAAATCAATAAGAATGAGACTTTCCATATAATATTACCATGACTACAAGATTTGGAAAATGGATTTCAAAACAACATTCCTTAACAGGAACCATCAGAAAGATATATATATGACTAAAATAGAAGGGTTATGACAACAAGTAAATCCAAACAGGTTTTCAAGTTGTAGAAATCCATTTATGGATTAAAGAAAGAATCCAGGTCATGGAACATTCAATTTGATGAAGATATAAAGGAATTTGGCTTCATTAAGAATGAATTTGAGTCGTGTGTTTATAAATGGTTTAATGGGAATATGGTCTTTATCTTATTAGTATATGTTGAAACCATATTACTTATTGGAAACAATGTACTAGTCTTATAGTCAGTTAAGGAATGGTTGAACAAGTGTTTCTCCATAAAGTACTTAGGTGAAGCAGCCTATATTCTAGAGATCAATATCATTTGTGATAGATCCAAGATCCTACTTAGACTATGTCAGAGTACGTACATTAACCATATACTAAAGAGATTTAGTATGGAACAATCAAATATGGGATTGGTTCTAGTGTTATATGGCCAACATATTTCTAAGAAAATGTGTCCTCATACACAACAAGAGAAATAAATGATGAGTAATATCCCATACGCTTCATTTATATGATCCATCATGTATGTCATGTTACGTACCAAGCTTGATGTTGCCTATGCACTGATCATGGTAGGAAGATATCAAGAATATCTAGGAGAAAAACATTGTACTGTTGTTAAGACTATCCTTAAGTATCTGATAAGAACTAAGGATGTGTTCTTTGTCTATGGATTATACGAGGAGATTGTCATTAGAGGGTATATTGATGTTGGTTTTCAGAAAGATTAGAATGATCTGAAGTTGCAATCTGGTTATGTTTTTTGTCTCAATGGAGGAGCTTTGAGCTGGAAGTGTTCAAAGAAGCCAGTTTTCGTTGATTCTATAATGGTGTCTGAATATATAGTGGCTTTTGATGCATCCAAGGAAGCTATCTGGATTCAGAATATTGTCCAAGATCTTGATTTGGTGCCTAGCTGTAAAGATCTTATCACATTGTATTGTGATAATACTGCAGCAGTGTCTCTTGTAAAATAACGAAGGTAACATCAACAGACAAAGCACATTATCGAGAAGTATCACCTCTTGAGGGATTTTTATCAAAGGGGTGAAGTTGCAGTGAGAAGAGTGTCCATGGAAGAGAACATAGTAGACCCCATGACTAAAGGCCTATCTCAGCAGAAGCATGAATATCATGTGAGAGCTAGCGGGTTAAAGGTTGTTAACAGTTGGCTCTAGTCCAAGTGCGAGTCTGTTGGATTTGGTTTCCTAGAACCAACTACTTTTCACTTTATTCATTAATAAATACCTTATCGCATCCTGATTTTTTGTATGCATGATAATGCATGTGATAATCTCCTAAGGATAGTTGTTACACTAAAGGTCATAGCGGATCCCTACTATGATGAGAACCCAAAAGTGCCATAACAATGTTTTTGAATATATGTTATATGGACCAATGATGTTATTTAAGGGACAAAAATAATACATGCCATTAGGGGTGAGGAATCATAAAATATTTAGGAACCTTCTCATGGTGTTCACCCTTGGTAATATCCTGGATGATATTATGAGAACGAGATCTGCCAGTAGAAAATCCACATTTCCTAGTGTCATTGGATGTTTCTATCTGCGGGCGTGTGTATTGGTCCTTAGAATTTAATATTATTATTAATGGGTATTACAACTCGTGCACATCAATGTATTGATGAAAACTATGATGACACACTGTTTTCAGCGAGGTAGGATATGTTGGGTTCATCATGAGTAATATTTCATTAATAGATAATGGGAGAAAGTATTTGTCCCTTCTTCTCCATAACGAAATTTGATATCTCAGTCCCTTTTATTGAATTGATATAGCCTAAATAAATCCATGGACATAGTAAGGAATAGGCAAGTTCAATTCCTAGAAGTCAAAGAAAGAATAACTGAGCACATGGGTTGATGGAACCAGTATGCAACCCGCTTGATTTGAGATATCGAGACAAAGGGATTACATTACATGGTAAACATTCATATGAGGTGACACGTCATTGTGGTGTTAACTTCTTTCTATATGGGTGCCTTGGAATGTTTCTAGATTCTAACCTTGGAATTTAGGTAGGATTCGCCTAATTCCACTGATAAAGAGGTCTAGAGGGACACACACTAAGTGTTTCCAAGTATCTCAGTTAAATATTAATTTAACAAGTGAAATAACGATTATTCTCGATTGTGGATTAATAATTATTCAAGGATGCCTAATCGCATTTATTTCAATACTAGTTATTCGAGATAAAATATTGTCTGTAAAATAATATATTTATTAGAAAGTAATGTAGTGATATTTATTTAAAAAATAAATATTCATTATTCAAGGTCTAATAAATTTGGTGGAGGAAATAAAGATAATGGAAAAAAAGTACACATCGTGTATATTAATATACACACTGTGTAGTTACTTTGGAGATTTTTGAGAAATAATATTATTTATTTAATGAAATAATATTAGGTTTAATTTTTTGGGTGCATGTAAAGTAATAATAATGGTCAACTGTTATTATTAGACATGAGGTTCTACTAAGAATTAAATGAAATGAATAAATGATTTCATGTAATTAATTCATTTTATTATTCTAAGTAATTAAAATCCCAATTATATTATTATCATTATCTTAGAAATTATTTTTGGTTGTGCACAATAGATCTAGAGAAAGCTCTCAATCCAAGAGAGAATTTTTTTTCTTCCAAGAATGCTCTCAAGCTATGAGAGAGATTCTCCTCCAACAGATCAAGGAGAGCACTTTGCAAGCGGCTCTCAAGGAAATTGTAGGTAGACATCGCAAGAAAAGGCTCTTCCTTAATAGCACCTAGAAATACCTTTTTCAATGTTTAGAGATACGTGGAGCACATTTGGATCACTACTACAGGAATCCTACACTTGGATTCTACGATGCAATAACGGATCACATCTGATTGTGATCGAAAACATCAAAAGAGAGATAATTCCATCAAGATAATTCTTTTCTTTTAATTAAATTAATTATAACCAAAATATGATGATCCTACCTATGGTTCTGATACTCCCTTCATTTCTTTAATTCTTCATTCTATTCTGAAGATCCATCGTTTTATTATCGTGACGGGTCGCAGATTGATTGTTGTTAACAGAATAATTAAAGTTGGGTACACCCACCCACGCACTTCCGCTGCACCCAGAACCTACATTCCAGGCCTAGAATTTTTTGTTCCCCAACATTATCTTAACATGTAGGTGTTCTTCACCTATTCCCATAAAGGTATTCATAAGAATCCATATGTATTCTTGTTTTTAAGTTGTTGTTGTAAGATAACACCAATAAAAGAAGATGTTAATCTTATCCACCTTTGAAGTCCATTGAGAAAGATCTCAACATTTCCTCAAGGGTTTGGACTGTCTACACAGATTGGACATCAGTTTGATAATGATAAGTTGTTCTGAATTGCAGCTCAGTCTTTAGATCATGTTGGAGACTTTTCCAAAACTTAGAGGTGAATATTGAATCTCTATCGAACACAATTGATAGTGGTACTTCATGCAGCCTTACCACTTCTATGATGTATATCTGTGCTAGTTGATCCAGTGAAAAATCCTCTCAAATCACTATGAAGTGCACAATATTTTTAATATGATCCATAACAACCCATATATCATGGTTTACCTTGGATTTATTTATAATAATGGTGAAAAGGTCTAGGGTTATGTTTTCCCGTTTCTTTATAAGTATGGGTAATGGTTGCAAAATCCACTTAGACTTCCATAGTTCATCCTTCACTTACTGAAATACCAGGAAAATTGATATATATTCAGTGATTTCTTTCTTCATGTTATCCCACCAATAGTTATCTCAGAGATATCGATACATCCTTGTGGTTCCAGGGTGAATGTAGAAATTTGAACTATGTGCATCATCCAAAAGTTCTTAATTTAACTTAGGATTTGATGGAGTACATAGTCTAGACCAAAATCTCACAATTCCTTATTCATTAACATTGAACTCCAAGGATTTCCCTTTTCTGATAGTTTCCACTTTCTTATGAATTCCCAAATCATCTTTTTTATCATTCTTTAACCTTTCCTAAATATACGGTTGAGCAATCATTTGTGAAAGGATTGATGAAGATCATTTATTTATGATTCCCACATCCGTATTCTTTAAGTCTAAGAAGAATGAATCCTTCTTGATTATCATTAATGATAGAATTGATGGGTATTTTTTACTTAGAGCATTAACTAAATTATTTTCTTTCCTAGGAGGGTAGTGGATTGAGCTGTTGTAATCCTTGATAAGCTCTCACTATCTTCATGGGTTTATATTTACCTATTTCTGAGTGAATATATATTTGAGACTTTTGTGATCTATATATATTTTATACTTTCCCAAAATAGATAATTATTCCATATGTTTAATTAAAATACCATAGCTTCTAACCCCATATCATGTGTGGGATAGTTTTGCTCATGAATTTTCAACTTATTTGAGGCATAGGCAATGAATTTGTAATTTTTCATCAACACACATCCCAATACTTTCTTTTAATCATCACTGAAGATTATGAAAAGTTCCCCACATGTGGGTAGTGTGAGAATAGGGGAAGTGATAATCCTCCTTTTGAAATCCATATATCGTTCTTCACATTCATCATTCCAAGAAAATTTGAATCCCTTCTGAGTTAGCTTGGTAAGAGGGTTTTACAATCATGAGAAATTTATCACAAATTGGAGATAATATCTAGCTAACCCAAGGATATTATGGATATATTTCATAGATGTTGTCCTTGTACATACCTCAATTACTTTTTTCTTTTAAGGATCCACATATATCCCATTGCTTGTGATGATATTCCTTAATAATGATAATTCCTTCAACCAGAACTCACACTTGTTGTACTTTTCATAGAGCTTATCCTTTTTCAAGATCTCTAGAATAGTGTTTTCATTCTCCTAATTCTCCTCCATGGTTTTGAAGTATGTTAGAATATTATCTATAAATACTACCAAAAAAATTTCGAGGTAATCTTTAAATACACTATTCATCAAGTACATAAAGATTTATGGGGTATTAGTGAGTCTAAATGAAATCACTATGACTCATAGTGCCCAAACCTTGTACGAAAATAAGTCTTGGGGATATCCTTTTTCATCACCCTTACATGGTAATATCTAGACTATAGATCCACCTTGGAGTAGTTTTGTTCTCCATGTAGTTGATCGAACAAGTCATCAATTAGGGTAAAATGATACTTGTTCTTTATCTTGATGTTGTTGAGATCAACATAATCAATTCAAAGGAACATTGAAAAATCCTTATTCTTGATGAAGAGGAATGGTACACCCCATGGTTAAGCACTTGGGAATATAAAACCTTTATCCATATTTTTCTATTTTTATTTCTTTAGTTCATTAATTTCTACAATATCCATCTTATAAGGAGTATTGGATATTTTCAATTCCCCAAGAATAAGCTTAATTAGAAATTTTACCTCTTAGCTAGGAGGAAGACCAAGAAATTCCTCAGGAAACACATTAGTGTATCCCTGCACAATAGGCATGTCTTCAAGAATGGTTTGTTCCTTAGACTTAATCATTTGATCTAGATACACTTTCTTGTAGGGTAACAATATCCATTCTTGAGATGATGGTTATAAAGAAGATTTATCCTCCTCCTTGAACTTGTATATAATTGGGGGTCGATTTTCTATATAGAGAGTGCTTTCCCTCTCATGGGAATTTAAGTTGGATATATATAGGTAAAGCAAATCCATGAAAAGAATTTCATCAAATTTCACCAAGGAAAGTATGACATGGTTCACTGGGAAGTTCAATCCACAAATCATGATAGGGGAGGGGTTATATTCACAGTATACAATAATTTCCCCATTTATATCTTCACCAACATCTCTACTTCCATTCTTTGTGGTGGTGTTTGAATAGTTAAACTAAACTTCTGAGATATAAAGGAATGTGTGAAACCATAATCAAAAATTATATTTTCTATTATTGAATAAATAACTAGTGTACATGTCACCACTTCGTTATCGGGATTCAATTCAGTAGTAGTGATGGAAAAATCTCTCCACTACTTCCTTGGAGGTTGTTGGTTGCCTCCAAAAACCTTTAGCTTAGGGAACTGGTTTGCAAAGTTCCTTAGTTCCTTGAAGTTGTAGTAATGAACAACATGTTGAGAGATGACTTGGTCACTCCTTCCATTTGTCACATTGTTGGGTTTATAATATTGGAAATTATTGCCCAAGTGCCCTTCCTTTTAACACCTAAAGCATTTCCTTATTCCCCTTAGGAAAATTTTGGGGTGTTTCTTTCTGCACCTTTGGTAAGTGGGGTGCTGGAATTTCTTAGCACCACTATATTTATCTATAAGGCCACAAAAATTAAATTCAACTTTTTTCTTATTATCCCCATGATACCCTTAAGATTCACTGATCTCCATATCAAATTTTAGGGCACATCAGAAAATTTCTTCATAGATATCAATGTCACGAATTAACAAGGATTTCCATAGATTAAGTTTTATCCTACCAAAGAAGTGGTCAACCTTGAATTCGGGGGTAATAATAAAACTGGAGGTGTATCATGAAATTATTGTGAAGTTTTCCTCGTACTCCCTAATAGATTCATCTTCAATTTTCTTGAGTGAAAGGAAGTATTTTTCCATATTAAGATGGAGGGTGCGGGGAAAATATTTATCAAAAAAATCCCAGAATTCCTTCCAATTCATTGCTTTGATCTCTTCCTTAGGATTCATATTATTGATCAATTTACACCACTAATTAAATTCACCCTCCATATGATAAAAATCTAGAATAATCATCTCTTTTTTAGAACATTAAATGATAGAGAATATATTTTCAATGGAATTAATCTATTTCTCCATGGTTAAGGGAAAAGATGATCTACTAAAAGTAGGACTTTGTCGCATGAAGCTCTCGATTACGGGTTGCTCTCTCTTGGGGGGGATCCTCCCAGACTAGGTTTCTATTCAAAACTTCAGTTAACAGAGAGTGTATCATGACAATGTTTGTGATTCCCACTCCCATCATTTTGGGCATCTCATTGGAAAAATCCTTACATTTCCCTTCACATTAGTTGTTAGCAAGATTCCTCATATTTCTAGCCCTTGGATATAATAAAAGAAAAATTATAGATGATTATCTTAAGCAATTAAGAAAAAAAAGGGGGATCCAATGAAATTAAATGGATAACTTAAAAATTACATTTATCTCCGTAACTTATGATTTTCTAGGCTTCATTCTATGTTATCCATGATCTACTTCCTAACATATATTACTATGGGTTTTTTCATTATTCCCTTAATAATGATTTGTAATGAGTTTATGAATTTACCAAAGTATATCCCCTAGTAGTGTCAAACCAAGTGAATATTAATGGTCGTTTTCATGTACCAGGTTACCCCGAGTCAAACTCATAACACCTTGTCAAAGTTGTTACTCCTAGGTATATATGTGCCCGAACCACATCCACATATAGTATCCAGAAAGGGATGTATTTTCTTGATAAAACACTTGACCTATACTCACAAAAAAATTAGGGATGTTCTATTACATTTAATGTTATCACTAAGTGTTTTCATTATAGTTTCCAAAATTAAATCCCCAAAATAACTAAACATATCCTTTGATAAAAAATATAACAACATTGATCTTTATTTCATATTTAAAAATTATTTATTACATAAAATTGAACTTAATAAGACTTTGAATAATGATAGATATAGCATCTTTGAGGTTTAATAACATTACATAATAACTTAAACCATGAAATAAAACAATATCTATGTTAAAAAATTCTTTGACATGACCACAACATTCATTTATACATAAAAATGCATGGGATAACCTGAGGACATATATAAGAAAGAGGTGATCTATAAATCCTATTAAGGGAGTAAAAATGTCATAAAAAGAGGATAACAATACATGATATACAAGGAATATCAAAAAGTCTTATAGGAATATGAATAATAATGCACTATTTAGTATAATAACCATAACATAGGAAATGTGGCAACAACTTAAAACACTGCATCATAAAAATATGTCAAAGCTAAACCTCCAAGACTTCATGGTGAAAAAAATTACCATAAAAGAATCAGGTAAACCCCTATCACAACAAGTCCTATAATGATACTAAAAATTACCCAATTCATTAGATCTCTATCATGACCCACCCTTTATAAAGATTCTAATATCATGCTTAAGTGTTCCATATAGATCATATAACATGGATTAATTCAATGACTTAATTTTATTCCACAACATGGAAATGTGGAATACATAAATGTAATTCCCCAATAAATAATAGTATGTTAATAAAGGTTAATACCCCTGATAGAGAAATAGGTATGGTATTCACCACACCATTATATTGGCATGAAAAATTGGGGTGCAATTTCAGCAGCATAACAATGTCATATAGAAATTTATAAAATGGGTTGATGAGAGTGGAAGGGGTATCCCATCACATAGAAATGAAATTGATACTGAGAGGAATATTTAAGAACATATTCCAACATAGCCAAAAATAAATTATAATATATAACATAAAAGGAATTCTTGATAAAGGATACAGGTGGAAGATCCCTTACAGAATTTCGGCATAGTAATGGGTGGGATTAAATAATCATAGGGGGGATTAATGTGAGTGAAAGTATGATACCATAATTTGTAAATTAAATTGATATTAATGGGATCATGTAACATCATATCCCAACATATGAAAATGGAAGTTAATAAGAATAATATAAAAGAAGTGCTTAAATGGAAATGTGAAGAGACAAATCCCTTACTTGGATGTGTGAATCCCAAGGCTTTAGAGAGGATTATTAAGAGTTTGGGGTAACCTTTTTAGGACTCTAGGGAGTATATATAAGATTTTTGATGAGCATAAATGAGTTTTATTGAAGATAAATGAGAGATTTGGTGGGAGTATATTAGAAAGGAGGGGGATTTCTTTACTGTTTTGGTTTTGGAAACCTTATAATAAAATATTAAAAAAACAAAACATACAATGGTTTTTTCCCATGTTTTATATAAAATGGGAGTGTATTATATTATTTTATAAGGTAAAGGGATGAACATATTAAAATAATTCCCTTGTTTATGTGGTGGTGAGTCACACTCTAGAGGAAATGATTTTAAAATTTTTAAAATATATTATAAGTCTTAGAGGATTCCCTAAGAATTTCTAAAATACATAAAATAAACCCAAAATTACATTATATTAAATTAAAAAATATTTTTTTCCTATTATACCTTTAATAGTATTTATTACATCACCATTGGTCCATTATGATGTCATAAAACACACCATATATTTATACGGTATTTAATTTTTACCCAAAAATTCGACTATCTCAAAAATTTATAAAAAATTCATAGTTAGATAATTTTGATCTCTTGATTCCCAAATTAATATTCATATTATATAAATAATTTTCTAAAATTTTGAATTTTCACTTTTAAAATAAAAACATACATTTATTGAAAATTGATTGGTTATGATAAAAGAGTGTTTAAATCTTAATAAAATTTAATTTCAACTTCATAAAAATTATTTGATCATTTATGTTTAAATAAATTTATTTAATAATAATATTTTATTAAAATATTATTTATTTTAAAAATAAATTAATTCATTAAAATAGATTTTTAACTAAATTTGAATATAAACCAAAAATATAACTTCTACTTTAAAAAACATTTAAAAAGAAACAATAATATGTAGAAGAATATATTCATTATTATATAAAAAATAATGTACATAATATCTTTTATAGTGTATTGATAAATATAACTTTATTACACCATCATATTCCCTAAGAGTAAGGTGCTCGATGGTGGGGCTTTCATGGGGCTGTTCAGTGAACATGGTTTGGGTAGTGATCTCGATGAGATTGAAATTCTTCAGTAAATAGTTTCGCTCAAGATTAAGTTGTTTGATCTTGGATTGGGGTTGGTCTTAAGAAAATACCATAAATTTTATCTCCTCTGGAAGATATTATAAATGGTCTTCATAGGGTACGATCCTACGGGTTAAGGCCATTACTTCCTTTGTCTATATCAAAAGGATTTGTTAAACCCCTATATTTATACTTGTCATGTGATCATTCTTAAATGGATATATTGTCAATGTTAAAGATACATAACATTCATTTAGAATCCAATTTGGAAAAATAAAATAATTGCATGTGATCTCTATAACCATAAGACATTTTATTTATCAAAAGTAAGGTAATTTTATTCATAAATGTTTGGGTCATTACATAACATCTTTAGATTTATACCTAAATCATTCCTAGGTTTGTTTTATGATAAAAAAATTTCAAGGACATAGGGAGGGATTTAATGGGATATTTTTGAAGTTATTGGTCAAGATAGAGTTTTAAAAATTCATGGGGAATAGAGGAGATTAGATGGCCTTTATGAGTTATAGGAGGGGCACTCATTGAATTTATAAAAGTATAAAATTAATATAAAATACATTTCTCTAAAAAATGGATCAAAATTTATATTATTAAAATATAGGATGATAATGGGTCCAAATATTATCATCAAATAAAATTTAAACAAGTATATATCATGTTTCTACCTTTACCTCTTTGTTTTAACCCCATGTTAACCCTTTTGACAATGGTGATATCGATGTTTTTATTATTTCGAGTTCATGGGAGTTAATATAAAATGGAAATTGAACCATAACTGTACTATGTTTTATTTTTTCAACCATATAACATTCATGTGGGAGATTATAGGATTTTTAGAAATATTAAAATATTTAATAAAATATTTTTTATTATAAAATATTATTATCTTCAATTTTAGAAATATTTATTTAATTTGAGTTTAAAAAAATTAAAACTTTTTAGTTTGAATATAATCAATTAAAGCACACATAATATGTTATATTTATCTATGAAATTCATGTTAAAATATAACCTACCCAAAAAATATTACTTTTTGATTATTTAAAATTGTTTAATTGATTTTACAACTCCTTGTACAGGCATTGTATTAGTGTTGCGTAAGAATTTAAGTTGATTATTATAGAACTAATAATTAAAACTAACATGCCATGATGAAAAATAATTATTATTTATAATAACTATTTTAATCCAAATAGATGTTTTTATCCTGCCAAAAAATATTATCAATATTAAAAGCAAGAGAGTGACATTTTGACTTATATATAATTAAATTAATATACAAATCATTTTCAAATAAAAACAGTAAAAAATATCCTAAATTAAAATATTTATGAGGATGGTTGAACCGCACCCATCTAATAGAAAAATGGAACATTTATGGGTTATTTTTATTCTTTATGTAATTATTTTTACCCTTTAATTACCTAATTTTCCATTACTATGGTGATAAATATTTACTATGGTTAGTATTCATAATGAAAAAAATTAAGGGGAACTATTTACCAAATTTTTACCTTTTAATTATTAATATGTAATCTAATTTTTCAAATTCAATTTCTATATGTTTCAATAATTATTTTAATAATTAAATGAAAAACGCATTGGAAAATGTTTTTAAGAAACCTATAAATGAACTTATACTAAAATCAGGTATAAGGATGAGTCATTCACTATTAATTAGATTATTTATAAAAAAGGATACTTATTTTACTTTTAGATAACCTGTGAATTTTAAATTTATTTATTTAATGAAAATAAAATACTTTTTTACAAAAATCTCTATTTTTAACTTTTCATTTAAAATTAAATCATTTCATAAAAATTAAAAAATCCACCATATGATAATTTTGATATACTTATTTCAAAAATGGATTTAATTCATAAAATTAAAAATTATGACATTTTAAAATTATGACTCTAAATAAAACCAAATAATATATGTAAATATTTTATGTTAGAACAAGATTATTTCTTTCTTGACATGAAATTTTACTTAATATTCATATTGTGAAATTATATCTATAAAATATAATTAATGAATATTAATAACAAATTAAAATGATAAATATTAACATAAAATAAGTTGTTATATAAAATTTAATGGATTAATACCAAGTCTCTCAAAGGGATTTCCTATAAGATACATTGATTGCTATGAATAAATCATGTATTTTCTCCTCAAGATAGAAATATAGACTAGTGATTGTCATTGTTTTCATGGTTCTTGGGTTAAGAAGAGAAATTTTTTTGAGGTGATTAAAATAATAAAACCCATGGATTAATGAAAAATAATCTTACTTTATATTGAATGTTTGGAATGAGGCATGGAGAAAATTTCCTTTAGAGGACTGGTAAATGCTTCAATTATGGAAAATGCCACCAAGAAAATGAATTTTAAAGAGACATTAATATTATGATAAATGATAAGACTAAATATCAACCTAATATTCCAAACATAATACAATTTTATAATTTTAATGGGTATAAAAATAATTCCAATCAGTGATTGATTCTAAGGGTTAATGAAAACAAACAGTCTCAACAACCTCTTTTCATAAAGGACAATGGGAAGGATTATGCATTCAAAAATGTCAAAGTGGGTCATGAGAACAAAGGGTAAATGTTACACCCACCATCAAATGAAGTGTCCCATTTTATTCAAATTCTACTCACCCCATTATAAATAGAATAATTTCTAATAAAATTAGTGAATAGATATTGTACTATTGGAAAATGAATTCTAGTGCTATGATTGTTTCACCTGAATCCTATAATCTTCATCAATGAAAGATTGTAAGATGTTTTTTTAAATCATATTAATCTCCATTTAATTAAATTTTACTTTATTTTAGTAATGGATTAGTTGTCTATATATAGATTCAAAATAACTTCAATAAGGAAGTCAAATTTCATATCCTAATATAATGTAACACCCCAAGATTCCACAGTACATTTCTATTAGAATAATGCAGTAGCTTGCGTTGTACGCAACTTGGTGTTTTAACACACCACGAACAATCAAAGTATCTGTTATGAATAGTAATACCCACTTTTTGAAATTTTATAAATTTTATTTTTCAAAAATGACTTCATTTTTGGATTCTTAATATCAAAATTATCTTAGGGTGAATTTTTGGAATTATTCTGAAAACTTTCAATTTTTTATGAATAGTAAAAAACACCCCATTATTGTATAAAACTGACTTTTTATTTAAATAATTAGTTGTTTTATTTTAATTTATTTTAGTTCAAAATAGATACTTAATACCTATATATATTCAATGTAATTTATTGGAGTCTTTTTATAATATGTTTATATATATAAAATTTTATTGAAATTTTTTCCGTCTTTTACCCACCTTCTAGGTGAATTTGAAAATTTGCATAAAACTTAATTTTACCACTTCTGTGAGTTGAATTTCAAAAAACCTAGAGAACCGGTTAATATCAATAAGTAAAATTTGGTTCAATAAGATGAAAATAATTTTTTGGCGAATAGTAACTTTTGACTTATTTACCACGGTTAAAAGTAAATAGGGTAATTAAGGGTAAAAATGATATCATAATTACCCTAACACATGTCCTAATTCTATTTTTTAAGTGTAATTAGACCAAAAAAACAAAATTAGGAATAATATATGACCCCCTTTGTTCCTCTTGGATTAGATTGGGAAATTTATTATTATTTTATTTAAAGAACAGTTAAAATAGTTAAATCCAATGTTTAATAACTAAACCATTTTTAATATAAGGTTATACATAAGATAAATTAGACTATAATTATTAATTATAAATCTAAAAATATTTCCTACATAATGGTATTTTATTTATAATTTTTAGACATTAAATAATTTATTTTATTTATTACACAATGATGATGTAGTAATTACCTTATTAATGAAAGATTAAAATAATTGATATTATAAATATCCAAATAAATGTAATTTGAGACTTTTGATGAATTAAACTAATTTTCTAGGTTAATATGAAATTTTAGGATTTATTAATTAATTTTTTATAAATTAATCATGTTGTTATGATTTTCACAAAAACCAAATACTAAATAATGTCAATATTGACATAATTGAGTTTTTAAAACAAATACTATATTATTAATTGATATAATATTCCTAAAAATCATCATTTCGGAAAAAGAACATAGGTAAGGTTATATATATTAATAATTAACCACTTGGGGTTCTCTTGGCTTGTTATAGTAATTTTATTAACCATATAATATAAAAATACAAAGAGACGTGGTAAATGTCAAACTATTTAACTAAGAGTTAAATCTAGAATATATGGTTAATATGATGACCTAAACCTATCTAAAACCTATTGGTTGTGAGGTTTTCTACCCATCCCCAACTTATCCTAAAAATAATTCATTTTTTAGCCATTAGAAACCGAAAATAATTTTATTATAAAATAATATTTCAAGCTTTTCCTAAAGTGACTATCGCCTATCTAATAAAAGGGAACTTCCCCTTATCTTAATTTGACACCTCCAAAGCCATTTTTCTCAGGTAACCCCTACCATATATCCTCAAAACTTTCTTACCTTCATCCTATATGGCTTCCTTTGGTCAGAAATCCAACTTAAGGATCCATTTTGATCAAATCAAAAGAAAGAACACGAAGAAGAGGTAAATATTTCATCACCTCTTTCAAGTTCTATTCTTCTTCCACTACCTCTTTATTTGTTGTTCCCATTCTAAATTAATAACTAAAGTATCTTATATATATTGTGATGTTATTATAAAAATGGTACAACCATATTTATTATTCTATCCATCATATGAATGAAAAAGTCACCATACATGTGCATGTACGGCTTACCGTATCCACGTCGTAGTTTAGTTTGTTATTCAAACACTTCATTATTTGGATGAGTATAATAATGAGTATAACTGATGTAAATAATAAATATAACATGTTAATTATTCTGTATATATGATATAACATCCAATTACATTCTAATTTCACCATCAATATAATGATATTTCCGCTCAAGCGTACGTACGGATTACCGTATGCACGAACGCGATGAGATTCATTCCCCATCGTAATCATTCAAGAATAAATTTCATTTTATGATTAAAAATAATTTTTAAGAGCATAATATCATTCTGGATATGAATCAAATTCATCCTATTCATAAAAAATATGGCTTACGTAACCAAGCATATAAAGTAAAATGAATCAGTTAACACCTGAAATGATGATACTACTGAAATATTATTAACAAAGCAATATTAGAGGATCATATATGATATAATAATTATGTATATAATTTTTGTATAAATTAATAACAATGTTATAGATATTATACAAGAGGTTAACATTGCATCAACCAAGGAAAAGTACAAGGTAAGGGTGAATTTCACAATCTCTTTATTATCCGAGGTTGTTTTTACGTAGGTATCTACTGGGACCTATTTATCATCCACATCCGTGTTTTCTTTAAAATGTAATTTAAAACATTTTTACTATTTAATATAATATGGTTTAAATTCATTTATACCCTTATTTGACTATATATTTTTTGAAAGTATTCTTTTTGTCATTTTCCAAACAAGGTACTTTATGACCTTTTCGACAAAATTAAGGTATGAATGTCTTTTTTTAACTTATACTACGGGTGTGGCTATTTTCCGCCGTTATATCATTGCCGAAGCTTCCCATACAAGCTTATAAGAATATTTTCAAAATAAATGTTTTATTTCATAATTATATTACTTTTAAATGATTTTAGAATAGAAAGAAATATTTCTCTAAAAAGTATTGATTTCATCTATATCAATATCCATTGATGGATTTTAAGCATGTTTGAAGTTGATTTATTATGATACAAAACTTCTATATTGTATTAAAGGTTTTGTGATATGTTTGAATGTGGATGTGTTATTTTTACACCATTCATGATTTATGGATAAAGTATTGACATTTCATATGCTAGTTTTAAAATGAATGTTTATGTTATGTTTAAACCTTTTCATATGAGGAATGCATTGGACATAGTAAGTGATGAGTGGAGCCCGATATAGCTTATCGATGCATCAGTAGGTCTCATGAGACAAACTAGGGTCTTGGCACAAGGCCTTGACAAAATCTTATTTGTATTCTTGGAATAAGTCCTTGACTATGTGGTTATGAAGTTTGGCATTATTCATTCCATCATTATAAAAGTGGCTATTGATATTGCATGAGATTATTCGACTAGTATAATATCCATGTGAATAATTAAATGGAATTATTTGATTTTATATTTTCCATATTATGATGAATTTTATGTTTAGAAGTCTTTTATTTTAGTCTTATACATTGAATTAAATGTTTATTCTTATTTATAAAAGTTTCTGATATATTGTTATTCTTACTGAGCATCTGAACTCACCCCTTTCTATGTTTTATTTTTTCCAGGATTTGAAGAAGTACTTTATAGTTGAATTTTAGGGATAGGCTAAGGATATAAGTGTCTTAAAAAGGGGGTAAATGTTTTTGATGTTTTTATTTCATGATGTAATGTAAAACTTATGAATGTATCGAGTACTTCCATGGCTACTAAACTGATCAGTCTTTCAGGTCATGATTCCTTGTATCATGCCAATGTTATGTAATAATTCACCAAGTTTGGGTAACTGGGGTCAGGTCGTTATAGTTGGTATCATAGGAAGTTTAGTAAAAACCTTGGAAACTAGATTTAGAAAAACTCAGATTAGAGAACACTACCCTAAGAAACACTTTGAGGATTATTATATAAGAACTTCCTAGAATTTTGGTACTATAGAGATTTTGTGAATTTTCCAGGAAATACATCCCTATATAGATATGATAAGGTAGAGGTGGCTCTATCACAAATTTACCTAGGGGTAAAACCCAAAAACACTACTTTCATCTAAACTTGAACGAGAACTGGTTCAGGACAACGGGTCTTGTTGCACTCTTGGTTACGACACTCTCGAGGGATATACTTAGGATAGTTTTCATTTTCTTTACAAATAATTATGAAGGGTTCACGAGTATATACTTCCTCAAATAATTTTTTTTATTATTATGGATTATATACATAAACTGTTCAATTTATGTTAAGTGTTTTACAAGTTTGGAATTATTTATTGTGATTCACAAACTAATTTAATGTATGCCATTTTTTAGAAATGGAACCTAGTGAAAGGAATGGAAACCATATCAATGCATGTAATCCATGTAAGGATTTACCTCCTACAGAAGATAATTATAGTGGAGCTAGTGATAAAACTGGTTCTAATCAGCTTATCGCCATTCTAGGATAACTCACTCAGGTTATGAATAATAACCTTACCCATATAGAGCACCTTGATTGTAACACCCCAGGTAAATAAAGAATATGACATTTTTATATTTATCCCTATTTGTGAATAAAATATTAATATTACTTTAAAGGGAACTCTATGCTCGATGGCGTACCCAATACGCGACAACGAGTTCCTTTGAAATCTTACGTTGCACTCTAATAATAAAATAATATTATTTTAAATAGTAGTTAATGCCTAGACATTGTAATGGAGGGAAAGAAAGGAACTAACTAAAAAATGATTATATATGTTTTTCAAATATTTTTACTTTTTATAATAAATGTTAAAGGATTAAAAATGCGAATGAATCCAATTTTAAGTGTAAATATTCTAATATTCTTTAAAAGGGCGATTAACCGCCTTTTGATGGAGAACCTCTTTTAAATACACTTTTTGAAAATTTTATATGTTATATTTGACAAAATAAAATTCTTCTTTAGAATCGGGACATCAAAATTTACTTTGTGTAAATTTTTGGTATTTTTCCGATAAAGTTCATTTTTTAATGAATAGTGAAAAATGTTGTATTTTAATTCAAAACCTCTTTTTAATATAATTTATTTATATTATTAGATTATCTTTTGAATTTTTTTTAAAGTGAAATTAGAAAATATTTTTACCATTTAATCCAATAGTGGTCATTGGAATTAATTTCACTTTGAAATTGGACTTAAACTAGTGTCAATCTTTTAATAGATATTGTTTCTTAAAAACACGCTATTTGTTTTGACAGTGGGAATTAATTATTAAATTAATTAATGAAACTTATATGTTTTGAATTTTGTAAAATATACATCATTTTTTAATTTGGAATATCAAATATATCTTAGGGTTAATTTTTGGTATTTTTCTGAAAAACTTCAATTTTAGATGAATAGTGAAACCACTAAGTGGTAGTTTAAAAACTGATTTTTCGTTTAAATGAAACTTTACCACTTCTGTGATTTAATTTTCAAAAATCCAACATACATGGTTGTCATTAGGATGTAAAATTTGGTTCAATGGGATTAAAATAATTTTTTTGTGAATAGTAACTTTTAAGTTTTTTATCGCGATTAGAGGTAATTAGTGTAAATTAAGGAAAAAATAATGTTTTAATAATATGAAATGACCTTGACACATGTCATAACCTTATTGGATAAGTCAGGGCCGACCCAGAAAATCCATGGGTCAACTTGGGGACCCCATGGAGCCACTTTGGTTGGAAAATGACATTAATAACTTTTTATTTAAAGTTAAAATTAAAATGTCACAAACATGTGTTGTTTTGCTAAAACAATTTTTACATGGGGTTATACAAGTAATATTTTTGACTATAAATATTCACTAGAAAAATAAAAATATTTCCTACATCATGATATTTTTTTTATAATTTTTAGATATTAAATAAATTAATTTATTTATGACACCGTGATGATGCAGTGATTACCTCATAAATGAACGATTTAAATAAAATGAGAATATAGGGTGAAATATAAGTCTTACACTTGTCAAAAACCTATTGTATGGGTGGATTTAGAAACCTTATCACCTTATCCTCGAAATATATCCTTTTGGGACCTTTTAAATCCGAAAATAATTTTATAATAAAGTAATATTTTATAACTTTCCAAGAGTGCCCCTCCTCTCCTCTTATAAAAGGCCCCCACCTCTACCACCTTACACACACCTCTCAAGACTTTTTCTCGGACAAACCCTACCCATTTAATCTCTCCACATCCCTATCTTCATCATTGAAGTCTCACTTTGGGCAGAATCCTTTCCAAGGAAGCCTTTGAGCTCAAATCAAAGAGAGTTACCCGATTTAAAGGTAATGTCTTCCCTTGTGTTCTTTTGTTTTATTTTTCTTCTCCAAACCCCTAAACTCTTTTTATTACTTTATTTTGTAACAAAACCAGTATATTAAATATAATAGGATGTTTTTATGTGAATTATTCAAGCTACACTTACACACACCTTCATCTAATGGTTAAAGAACATATTGTTTCTGTAGATGGTGAATTTCTGCCTCACGAAATGATGATTGTTCAATCTTCTCTTAACACCTTTCATAGTGGCCATTATGATTTAACTATATTTTATATATGATATATATGGTATTTATGTTTTATATATGCTTTTTAATTTTATATTTAAAACATTACTTTATGCTTTTCATGTTGTGCAAATGCGATAATTTCATACGAGGAAGTGTGGACTACCGCCCCCTCAAGTGATGTGACTCGTTCATGCAATACATGGAATGTATAAATAATGAAATTAATGAACATATGTGACCTATATAACATGTATATTATACTGTAATTATAATATATATATCTATCAATTATTTGTAATTCCATTAATATGACAAAGAAATGAAAGTAGCGTTCATGCATACGTACGGCCTACCGTCTCCATGAACGGTGCATTTCATTTCTTTTTATATCAAAATGTTATGGAGTAGTGTAAAATGAATATGTACTGGATATATATGATATTTAAATCATAAATACTATTCTGGAGATGATTTACTTATAACTACATGGGAAATCATTTTCAAACAAGTTCATTTTTGACTCATGTACCAAACATCGACAAAAACGTCTGATATGAACTCACATTATTAACCAATTATTATAACATTATAATATGTGATATTAACTGAATAATAATATTTAAAAGAGGTCCTTAATAAATTATAAATTGACCAAAGTTTATTATTCAGGAATATAAAGAAACGAACAAGACAAGTCAGACTTGAGGTAAGGGATCCTACTCCTCTTTTTCTTTTTAAGTACACTCTTTTATGTCATTCCTTTTAAGCTCATATTTCTTATGATTGGTATGTTATTTTATATTAATCCTACTTTACTTTTTATTTTCATATGATGAGAGACCCTATTTTCTCTCATCAATCCATTTTGGAAGTTTTGAGTGGCGCCGTTAGGCTGCCGAATTTTCGTAAAGGATCCTACCTCTCTCTTTCTTTTTAAGCACTCTCTTTTATGTAATTTCCTTTAAGCTCATATTTATTATGTTTGGGGATGTTATTTTATATTCCTATTACTATAATTTTTATTTTAATATGATGAGAGACCCTATTTGATCTCATCAAACCATTTTTGGAAGTTTAAGTGGCGCCGTTAGGCTGCCGAATTTTCGTAAGGGATTTTTAATCTCACTTTTATTCCCGTGAGATTTATGGTACATTTTGCACCATTTACTTTGAGTGGTGTATGTACTGTCCATTATTCTAATCTTTTTGTAATATACTTTATTTTATGAGTATTTATATCAATGTTTTATAGTCCTTATTTCATGGGGTGTACGTTTCGAAAGTTACCCAAGTCGATAAGGGAACCTTTCACCCTCCTCTTTTTAAAAGACTTATTTTGTTATGTCTTTTAATTTACATATTATTATGTTGGGATATGTTCTTTTATATCCTTATTGATGTAAATTTTATGTCCAAGTGATTAGAAACCATTAACTCTCTCATCAACTAATTTTATGAATTTTGAAGTGACACCGTTAGGCTGTCGAATTTTTACAAGGGAACGTCTTAACCCAATTTCGATTTCTTTGGGTTCAACTTGTACTTCTTGAACATGTCATCCTATAAATATGTGTGAATGACCTCTGATTGTTTTACACTTAATATCCACTTATATTGGGTGTATTTATATTTCTCACACATAATTATATGATAGATTTATCCTTAATTTAAGGATACCAGCTTTATAATGGATTTCATCTCAATTTACATTTCCATTGAGACTTCATTGTTGTTATGCTCCAATTCACTCATATATGGTGTGTATACTGTCCTTTGACATATTATATCATGAATACCTTTATTCTCATGATATTATAAAGTTCGGATTAAATGTTATTCCACAATTATTTGTATTCAAGAGTCTCTCAATTTGTTAAAAACTCTTTAACAAAAATATCATTTTAAATGTTTTAAAGATTAGTTATTCTAAATATTTATCTTTAATGTTCATGTTTTCAAAATGGTTTTCAGTATTTATTTATATGGACATTAATGTTATGATTCCATTAAAATCTTCAAAGTGGTATGGGACACTTTGATTCAAAAATCTCTTTTAAATGATTTTTGGAAATGGATTGATTAATTCAATATCTTGGAATTACTTATTGTGATTGAAAATGAAATTTTGTTATTAAAATTTTTATATTTTCAATATTTTATGTATAATTATGGTACTTGGACATTTTACGGGTGGTTACGTGATAAACCATATGACGAGTGGTGCCGTGAATACCAGGATGGGTGGTTACGTTATAACCTCCAATGCATTGGGTATGGAAGTCGGCCGTATGGCTATTCCATTAAGTATGTGTGGAAGTCGACCGTATGGTTATTCCATTTAAGTATGTTTATGTCCCAAGTTACCTTTATATGTTATGTGATCTTTATATGGGTTTTATGGTAATCTTTTGGTTACAAAAGGGTAAGTAATAAACTTTTATTCAGTGAAGAGTTTTTACTACTTCATAAAGGTGAAAAGTATTACTTTGATAAAGTATTCTTGGTTTACTTATTGTTTTGAAAAACTAACAGTTTTTATTCTTTGTGTATCCTTTACTAGGATTTTATGCTCATCCCAAGTTTTTGAAATGTTTTCCATAGGACTTAAAGACGAATAGGGTCAAGGATGGGATCAAGGAAAGAGGTGCTATCTAAAACATGGAACTAGACATGTTTATTTTTAAGAGTTTTTATTTTATGGAAACTTAGTAGAAGTGTATACTTTGTAATCTTTGAGATGTAATAGTTATGTACTAATTCTCTATAACTCTAAACCTGAAAAGATCCTCAATTTGAATTATTCATTTAATTCAATAATAAGTAATGTTTAAGGTCGGGGCCTTATATTGATCCAAAATGCGGTGGGTCAATGTTAGACCGCTTCATGAAGAAACAAACACAAACATTAAATGGAAGTACAAATCCATTAGTAGCTGAGTAATGGATAAGTTTCTTAGAGAAAATATTTCATGTTTTGGGGAGTAGCGAAAGGGAAAAAGTTGTCATGGAAGTGTATCACCTCACAGGAGATACAGATCAATGGTGGTCATTAATAAAAAAAGGACGATGAAGAAGTATAAAACATGGAATGTAGGGACTTTAAAGAGATTTCCTTAGAAAAAAACTTTCCTCGTAACCATCGAGCGGATATGGAAAGACAATTTTTTACTTTAAGGCAAAAGGAGGATGATAATGTCACAAAGTATGAGGCTAACTTTACAAGGTTATCAAGGCATGTAGCAAATTATATATGTAACCCAAGGAGTAATATTGATCAATTATTTGATGGGTTAAAACCATTTCTCCATTGAGTATTAGTCTCACAATCCTTCTCATCGTATGAATATATTTTCTCATGCACTATTAACATAGAAAATGAATTCTCTAAATCTTATTACTTTAAAGAAATGAAAGAGAAAAAGAGATTTGTTGAACACTGTGGAAATGGAAATAAGGGGAATAAGGGAAAAGTTGAAAATCCATATTGTGGTAAATGTGGGAAGAAACACCCCGGTACTTTCCTGAAGGGAATGAGAGTCTATTACAGGCATGGTGAAAAATCCCACCAAGCTCGTGATTGCAAGGGGAAGAAAGAGGATGTCAATGTTGAATGCTACAATTGTAGATAATGGGGCATTATGAAAATGAATTTCCTAAGTGCCAAGGGAACTTACCTTAGAAAATTCCAAGGGATCAAGGCCAAGCTTTTGCGATCACTACTGCTAAGGTTGAAGCTCAGAAAGATGTGGTGGCAGAAAATTTAATGGTTTCCTCAAGTTTAGCAAATGCTTTATTTGATTATGGATCATTGTATTGTTTCATATCTTCCCAGTTATCTAAGAAAATTAGATATTTTCAATTTGACGTAACAAGGGAGTTGTCAGTCAAAACACCTAAGGTAAGTATCATCGCAACAAAGTTTTGTGAATTAGTTCCCATTAGGTCATATAAATGGTCTTCATCTGCTGATATCATCATTATACCCATGATTGAATTTGATATAATCCTCAGAATGGATTGTCTTTCAGAACATGATACGAAAATTTATTGTTAGAAGAAAGAGGTTACAATTTTTGATGATAATAAAGAGTACCTTGTCTTTAGAGCATAAATGTCACCACCTGATTCTTATCTAGATCCACCCCTAGTAGCTCTACTAAATTCAATTATTGGGGTGGAAGAGAATAAAATAACTATGGGTGAGGAAAAGAATGTTCAAACAGAAGATGTACATATTGTGTAAGAATATGCTAATGTGTTTCCAGAGGATTTACATGGACATCCTCCAGAATGAGAAATTGAGTTTTCCATTGATTTAATTCCTTGTTCAAGGCCTATATCGAAGACCCTTTATATAATGGACACTATAGAATTAATGGAACTAAAGAAACAAGTAGAGGAATTGAGTAATAAAGGATTTATTTTCCCTAGTGTTTCTCCACGGGGATCCCCTATGCTTTATGTTAAGAAGAAAGATGGATCTATGAGGTTTTTCATTGAATATAGGGAGATCAATGCTATAACAGTAAAGAACAAGTATCCCCTACCTCACATTGATGATTTATTCAACCAACTTCATGGAGATCAACATTTTTCAAAGATTGACCTTCGATCTGGATATCATCAGTTGTGTGTGAAGAAGGAGGACATTCCAAAGTGGTATTTATTGATGATATCATGGTATACTCAAAAATCTACAAATATCATGAAAATCAAATGCGCAATATTCTGAAAACCCTCATAAGAAATGAATTATATGGAATGTTTAGCAAGTATTAATTCTGGATTCAAGAGATTTCTTTTCGTGGCCATATTTTCTATAAGGATAGAATCTCAATTAATCATTCAAAGACCAAGGCAATCCAAGAATGTCTAACACCAATGAGTATAACTGAGGTACACAGTTTTATTGGTTTAGTAGGTTATTATCGACGTTTCGTCAAGAATTTTTCCCGGTTGGATAACCCATTAACCAAACTCACATGTAAAGGGGTTAAATTTGTTTGTAAAAAATTGTGTGAATAATGTTTTGAAGAACTTAAGAGAATATTAGTTAATTATACTATCTTGACTCTACCATTGGGGAATTATTGGTTTTTTATTTATAGAGATGCTTCAAAGAAAGGACTTGGTTGTGTCCTTATGCAGAATGATAGAGTTATTGCCTATGCATCATGGTAGCTAAAAATTCATGAAAAAAACTATCCCACCCATGATCTCGAGTTAGAAGCTGTAATCTTTGCTCTAAAAATATGGATACACTATCTCTATAGTAAAAAATGTGAGATTTATACTGATCAAAAAAGTTTGAATTATATTTTCTCAAAAAAATAACTCAACATGAGGCAAAGGCAATGGATTGAACTACTCAAGGCTTATGATTGCACTATACACTACCACCCGGAGAAGGAAAATAAGGTGGCAGATGCTTTGATAAGAAAGGATCATGGATTATTGAACAAGATAAGAGTTAAAAAGGATCCTATACACATGGATCTAGTAAATATGGATATGGGAATAACCGTGGAAGGTGAAACACCAATTCTTTTTCAAATTGTTGCCAAACCATCTTTACTAGAAAGTATAAAGAGTTCTTAGACTGATCATAAGGAGTTTCAAAAGAAGATTAATGCTATGAATGATGGGATATTGAGTGAATTCAAATATGAAGATGGAATTTTGAAATTTGGGAAGAGACTTTGTGTTCCTGATATACTTGATCTAAAAAGGGAATTGTTGGATGATGCTCAAAGATCCAATTTCTCTATACAACTTGGGAGCACCAAGATGTATAGAGATTTTAAGGAACATTTTTGGTGGGATAACATGAAGAGGGAGATTGATAATTTTTTGTCAAGATGTATGGTTTTTCAACAAGTGAAAGCTGGAAGGAAACTGACTGGAGGAGTCATGCAACCTCTTCCCATACTTAAGTGGAAAAGGGATAATATTATGAAAGACTTTTTCATGGGGCTACCAAAGACTCCTAGAAGAAATGATGAAATATGGGTCATTGTTGACCATCTTACCAAGTCAGCAAATTTTCTTACTATAAGAGAAGATTTACCACCTGAAAATTTAGCAAGACTGTATATTAATGAAGTTGTAAGACTTCATGGAGTTCCCCAATCGATTGTTTCGGATCGTGATCAACATTTTAAATCAAGATGTTGGAAAATTATTTATAAATACCTGGATACTTAACTTTGTTTGAGCACTGCCTACCACCCTCAAACCAATGGAAAATCATATTGGACTATTCAAACCTTAGAAGACATGTTGATATCTCTCTCACATGACTTTCAAGGTATGTGGGATCAATATTTACCTCTGGTAGAATTTTCTTATAATAATATCTTCTATTAAATTATTCATATGGCACCATATGAATTTTTCTACGGAAAGGGATGTCACACACCAACTTTTTGGGAAGATGTTGGTTAAAGAAAACTTGTAGTCCCAGAACTTGTTGTGGAAACAATGGAAAAAGTGAAGATTATCCAAACCCGCATCAAAGAAACCCAAAGTAGGAAAAAGTTTTGTGCCGATAACTGAAGGAAGGATTTGGAATTTCAAGTAGGAGACCATGTTTTCTTGAAGTTATCTCCATGTAAGGTTGTTATACGTTTCAGTAAGAAGGGTAAATTGAGTCCCCGGTACATCAGACCTTTTGAAATTCTAGAACAATTTGGAATTGTAGCATATAGTTTGGAAATGCTTCCAAGAATTTCCAAAGATCATGATGTGTTCCACATATCACTATTGAGAAAATACATTCCTAACCAAATGCATGTTCTCACCCCTGAGGAAATTAAACTAGAACAAGTTCTGTATTATTGTGAAGAGCCTGTCAAAATTCTTAATACCATAGAACAAGTGCTGAGAAACCGGATGACTCGTCTGGTAAAAGTTCTATGGAGAAACCATCAGATGGAAGAGGATATGTGAGAACCCAAGGAAGTTATGATGAAAAACCACTTTAATATTTTTATGCAATAATATTCTAGAAATTTTTAGAAAAAAATTATTTTTAAAAAGGGGAGAAAGTAACACCCCAAGCTTCCATGGTACGTTTTGTAACGTCCCCGATCCGGGTGCCACGCAACGGGTGCCCCAAACCCGGTTGGTCACATGAAATCAAGTGAATTTACCAAAACGCGAGAGGCTATCGACTAGTAGTGAGGTCCAAGTACTGATAGTGGGGAAACTATGCCTTCATTTGTCGAAGTGTAGCACAGTGGAATAAAATATATAAACATGCAATAGCGGAAACAGTAAACAATAGACAACAGAAATGGACATCTGAAGTAAAATAAAACCAATAGTCATATATATATGATGATGTAATATGTCTCTAAGTCTAAGAAAGCATCCAAAACATAATACACTGCAATCAAATACAATACAGTACAATGGACAAGTACATCAAAATAAAAAAAAACAGTGCAGCAGGAACTCAGCAGCATCGCGAGCCTAAGATCGGTCCCATTCTCTTCTACTCCTCTGCAAAAATTAGGTACCTGTATAGGGACCCTTTACCTTATCAACACCTACAGCAATATAATCTGTTTGGGCCCAAAACATGACCCAAATAGGGTGTGACAAATAAATCCCAGTAGCCAACCACCAAAGGCTCGTGCCCAACTATCAGTGAAAATGTGCAATAGTAGTGTGCAACAATAAAATGCAGTAAACTAGTAAATACTCAAAAGTAACTATCACTACTAGTTTCATTTTCATTTTAATATTCATTTAACAATGAAAATCCTTTGCTTTAGCTTGGTAGGTATAACCAAAGAAAATCACCATAGTGAATATTCTAAATAACTGTGTCCTCAGACATGTAAAACCTTACCCTCAGGTAATCAGAATCAAAACCCTCAGGTGATTACCCTCAGGTGATTACCCTCAGGTGATTACCCTCAGGATAAAAGAATATTACCCTCATTCATACAATATATTACCCTCAGGCACAAAATTACTGTCCTCAGACATAAGTAAAGTTACCCTCAGGCTAACGACACTGCCCACAAGCTAAGCAAAACACAGCCCTCAGACGCAAGTAACCGAGCCGAGCCCAAAGCATAAACAAACAGTTTATATAAATTTTCTCTCAAAAGAATGCATTACACATTATAATCATGGCATACCCTCAAGTATCCTGGCCAAATGAATTAATAGAGGAACGCACCCCTAGGGTGGTCCTGGATCCAAGAAGCGATCCCAAACAACAGTTTTAACTTATCATTAGATTATCTATGCAATTATAGATATATTTCATCAAAGTCCTCATCTATAAGACACCTCAACCATGGGTTCATAGAATAAAGATACCCAAATTCAACTCAACTATTGGAAATAAACATCAGACCACCTACCTCGATCTCCCGTGATCGATATAAGCGAACGACACCTCCCGAAACCCCCGAGAATGGTGTAGATATGGGATAAACATTTTAACCATTCAAACATAAATAACTTCCACTTGGGAAATAATTGATAAGAACGGATCACGGAGAAGGAAGGTCTTACCCGCATGGTTCAAACAAGATCGACGGCAGAAGAAACGGGTTCCCAACGTGCGATTGGGAGCTCCTCCAAGCTCCAGACTCTCCTCCCGATATCCAAACACGTCCAATTCCTCCTTTGCCAAATGAGGAGGCTACAATCCATTTTAAGAGAGAAAAAAAAAACTACATGGCGTGTACTCTCAAGTATACGGTGTGTAATTTTCATCATTTAATTGTTCCTATGGTGGATACTTTTCACCGTCACACTGTTCATCGGTCGACATGAGTACACGACGTGTATTTCTGACTTCACGGCATGTACTATCGCTCAGATGGAAACTACTACCACTGCCTTACTTTTATCATCCCGACTGATTACACGGTGTGTAAATACCTAGTAAACAACATGTAGTCGGTTTTTACACCCTTCATCACCGACAGGCCTACACGCCTTGTCTACTCATCCCACACGGCCAAAGTACAGGGAATGTGGAAAAGTACATGGTGTGTACCCATAAAATTTGTGATTTTCCCCATTTTAATTATTTTCACAAAAACACTTAAGGAAATAGGAAAAGAAAGAAACATGTACCTTAAGAATAAGAATCAGGTTCTTACAAACTTCCCCCCTTAAAGAAATTCATCCCTGAATTTCCCTTCCAAGGGTGGTGAAGATAAAGCTCAGAAAAACTCTGGCCACTGAGCACGTACATCAGTCTCCCACTCCTAGGTTTTGTCCTGCACTCGGCCATGCTTCCATAGCACCCGTGTGAGAGGAAATGACCGGCCTCAGAGAACCTTCGTTCACCTATCAATAATACAAATCAAATTCTCCTCAAAGGATGCATCGGCCTGAAGCTCAACCTCCTCGGGCTGAAAGATGTGAGATGGGTCTGAGCGATAACGGCGTAGCTGATATACATGGAAGACTCTGTGCATAGCCTGGTACCTCTGTGGTAAATGTAACCGATAGGAAATCGGCCCGACTCTCTCCAAAATCTCAAACAGCCCCACATACCTCAGTGAAAGTTTACCCTATCTCCTGATCCGCCAGTGTCCCAACCTTGGTGAAACACACAAGAAAACTTGATCCCCGATCAAAAACTCCAAGGTTCATCTACGGCGATCAGCATAAGATTTCTAATGATACTGTGTGGTATCCATGCTCTTCTGAATCAACTGGACCTACTCTAAAGTCTCATGCACAAGAGTGGTCCCAGTAAAGCTATCTCACCAGCCTCCAACCAGCACAAAGGTGATCAACATGGTCTACCATATAAGGCCTCATAAGGTGTCATCTCAATAGTTTCCTAAAAACTATTATTGTAGGAAAACTAGACCAGGGGTATGTGATTTTTCCAAGAGCCCCCAAATTCCAAGATGCATGCATGTAGCATGTCCTCAAGCACCTGTATCGCACGCTCTAACTGTCAATCGGTCTAAGGGTGGTAAGTTGTGATCAGAAGCACCTGTGTACCCATTTCCCTCTAAAAAATCTTCTAGAAATGAGACTTAAAACGGGCATCCCTATATGAAATGATAGAATGAGGAACCCCATAAAGATGTACAACCTCTCATATATATAACTTTACGAGCTCATCAACACTGAATGACTCCTTGATCGGCAAAAAGTGAGCTACCTTTGTAATTTGGTCCACAACAACCCACACCACTGCCTCGAGGTGACCTCGGAAACACAGTCACAAAAACCATCATGACATCATTCCATTTCCACCCCGGAATGGGTAACTACTATAACAGTCTGGATGGCCTCTGATGCTCCGACTTCACCTGCTGACAGGTGGAACATCTCTCAACAAAACCAGCTACTTCTCGTTTCATACCCGACCACCAATACTGACGTATCAAGTCACAGTACATTTTGGTAACTTCAGGATGCACTACCCAAGTTGAAGCATGAAACTCCCACATCATCTCTTCGTGTATATCCCCAGGAACCCACACTCGTCCATGGATACGCAAAACCTCGTGGTCGCCTATCGTCCAACCAGGAGGAGGGTCTTTACTTACCACCAACTCCCGTAGGACTAGGCCTTCTGAATCTGATAGATGTCTCATCCTCACTCTATCTAGGAGGGTAGAATTCACAGATAAGGAAGAAAGATAGGTTTTCCCTTGACTATTGTGCGCCTCAAAATGAATCTCCAAGAACAAAGCCATGAGATGACACTCACCACTGGCCTTCTACACTGCATGTATCTGAGTCCTCCAAATCAGTGCATCAGCAACTGTGTTACCCTTACCAGGTGTATAGAAAATCTCAAAGTCAAAGGACTGAAGGTATTCAACCCACCTTTACTATATCAAATTCAGTTCATGCTGGGTAAAGATATATTTCAGACTTTTGTGGTCTGTAAACACCACAAAATGTTCTCTCAAGAGATAATGTATCCAACAGCGTAACACATGAACAACTGCAGCCAACTCGAGATCATGCATCGGGTAATTTCTCTCACATGGCCTCAACTACTGAGACCCGTACGCAACTACTCGGTCGACCTGCATCAACACTGCTCTCAGCCCAGTACCTAATGCATCACAGTAAACTGTATATCTCTTCCCTTACTCTGTAAGTATCAGGATCGGTGCTGATGTTAACCTTCCCTTCAGTTTCTGAAAGGTTGTCTCGCAAGCTTCTAACCAAATGAACTTTACACCCTTCTTAGTAAAACCTTCCAACGACACTGTTAAACAGAAGAATTATTGTATAAAGCACCTATAGTAACCAACCATCCCCAAGAAACTCTGTATCTCAAACACGTTCTTAGGCTGCTCCTAGGAAACTACCGCTCTCACTTTCTCTGGTTCTACCGCAACTCCTGCCTATGAGATGATATGACCTAGGAAGTGTATCTATTCCATCCAAAAGTGGCACTTTGAGATCTTAACATATAGTTAATTCTCTCTTAGTGTACTCAAAATGATATCAAGATGGGTAGCATGGTCGTTTCTAGTGTGAGATTACACCTAGATATCGTCCATGAAGACTACCACAAAAGAATCCAGATATGGGTGGAGCACACGATTCATCAGAGCCATGAAAACTACTGGCATGTTTGTGAGTCCGAACGGCATTACCAAGTACTCATAGAGACCATATCTGCTCTGAAAAATTGTAAGCGATATGTCCTATGGTCTAACGCATAACTGATGATATATGGATATCAAGTCAATCTATGAGAACACTCGTGCTCCTCAAATTTGATCAAAAAGATAATCAATACTTGGAAAGGGTTATCAGTTATTGACCATCAACTGGTTCAGCTTCCGATAATCTATGAATAGTCTGAGGGTATCATCCACCTTCTTTGCAAACAGGACAGGCGAATCCCAAGGAGAAGTACTGGGTCAGATGAAACCCTTTGCCTGCAACTCCTCCAACTGCCTCTTAAGATCCTTTATCTCTGGTGTACCCATCCTATAAGGATGAATGGACATTGGTGCTGCTCCTAGCACAAGATCAATAGAGAAATTAACCTCTCAATTTGGAGGAAGACCTAAAAAATTTTCTGGGAAAGTATCCCTGAAATGTTCAACTACAGAATTATATGGAATGTTTAGCAAGTGTGAATTATATGGAATGTTTATCAAGTGTGAATTCTGGATTCAAGAGATTTCTTTTTTTTGTCCATATTGTCTCTAAGTATAGAATCTTTGTTGATCCTTCAAAGACCAAGGCAATCGAAGAATGTCCAACACCGATGAGTATAACTGAGGTACACAGTTTTATTGGTTTAGTAGGTTATTATCGACGTTTCGTCAAGAATTTTTTCTGGTTTTCTAACCCATTAACCAAGATCACATGTAAAGGGGTTAAGTTTTTTGGGGAAAAAGTGTGTGAAGAATGTTTTGAAAAACTTAAGAGAAGATTAGTTAATTATTCTATCTTGACTCTACCATTGGGGAATGATGGGTTTGTTATGTATAGTGATGCTTCAAATAAAGGACTTGGTTGTGTCCTTATGCAGAATGATAGAGTTATTTAATATGCATCACGGTAGCTAAAAATTAATGAAAAAAACTATCCCACTCATGATCTTGAGTTAGAAGCTGTAATCTTTGCTCTGAAAATATGGATACACTATCTCTATAGTAAAAAATGTGAGATTTATACTGATCACAAAAGTTTTAAGTATATTTTCTCACAAAAATAACTCAACATGAGGCAAAGGGAATGGATTAAACTACTCAAGGATTATGATTTCACTATACACTACCACCCAGAGAAGGAAAACAAGGTGGCAGATGATTTCAGAAGAAAGGATCATGGAGTATTGAACAAGATAAGAGTTGAAAAGGATCCTATATATATGGATCTAGTAAAGATGGATATGGGAATAACCATAGAAGGTGAAACACCAATTCTTTTTCAAATTTTTGCCAAACCATATTTACTAGAAAGGATAAAGAGTTCTCAGACTGATGATAAGGAGTTTCAAAATAAGATTAATGCTATGAATGATGGGATATTGAGTGACTTCATATATGAAGATGTAATTTTGAAATTTGGGAAGAGACTTTGTGTTCCCGATATACTTGATCTAAAAAGGGAATTGTTGGATGATGCTCAAAGCTCCAATTTCTCTATACACCTTGGGAGCACCAAGATGTATAGATTTTTGAAGGAACATTTTTGGTGGGACAACATGAAGAGAGAGATTTCTGTTTTTTTGTCAAGATGTATGGTTTGTCAACAAGTGAAAGCTAGAAGGAAACTGACAGGAGGATTCATACAACCTCTTCCCATACCTAAGTGAAAATGGGATAATATTACAATAGAAATTTTCATGGGGCTACCAAAGACTCCTAGAAGAAATGATGCAATATGGGTCATTGTTGGCCGTCTTACCAAGTCAGTACATTTTTTTACTATAAGAGAAGATTTACCACTTGAACATTTAGCAAGACTATATATTAATGAAGTTGTAAGACTTCATGGAGTTCCCCTTTCGATTGTTTCGGATCGTGATCCCCATTTTACATCAAGATGTTGGAAAAGTATTTATAAATACCTGGATACTTAACTTTGTTTGAGCACTACATACCACCCTCAAACTGATGGACAATCATAACGGACTATTCAAACCTTAGAAGACATGTTGAGATCTTTCTCACTTGACTTTCAAGGTATGTGGGATCAATATTTACCTCTGGTAGAATTTTCCTATAACAATATCTTCCATTAAAGTATTCATGTGGCACCATATAAAGCTTTATACAGAAAGGGATGTCGTACACCAACTTTTTTGTATGATTTTGGTTAAAGAAAACTTGTAGGCTCAGAACTTTTTGTGGAAACAATGGAAAAAGTGAAGATTATACAAACCCGCATCAAAGAAAACCAAAGTAGGCAAAAGAGATATGCAGATAACTGAAGTAAGGATTTGGAATTTCAAGTAGGATACCATGTTTTCTTGAAGGTATCTCCATGGAATGGTGTTATACATTTCAGTAAGAAGGGTAAATTGAGTCTCAGGTACATCAGACGTTTCAAAATTCTAGAACAAATTGGAGTTGTAGCGTATCATTTGGAAATGCTTCCAAGAATCTCCAAAGATCATGATGTGTTCAACATATCACTATTGAGAAAATACATGCCTAACCAAATGCATGTTCTCACCCCTGATGAAATTGAATAGGAACAAGTTCTATCTTATTGTGAAGAGCCTGTAAAAATTCTTGATACCAGAGAACAAGTGTTGAGAAACTGGACGACTCGTCTGGTAAAAGTTCTATGGAGAAACCATAAGATGGAAGAGGCGACGTGGGAACCCAAGGAAGTTATGATGAAAAACCACCTGAATATTTTTATGCAATAATATTCTAGAAATTTTGAGGACAAAATTATTTTTAAGGAGAGGAGAATGTGACTCCCCAAGCCTCCATGGTACGTTTTTCAACGTCCCGGATCCGGGTGCCACGAAACTGGTGCCCTAAACCCTATTGGTCACATGACCTCAAGTGCATTTCCCCAAATGCCAGAGGCTACCAACTAGCAGTGAGGGCCAAGGACTGATAGTGGGGAAACTATACCTTCATTTTTCAAAGTGTAGCGTAGCGGAATAAAATATATAAACATGCAACAGCGGAAACAGTAAACAATAGACAACATAAATGGACATCTGAAGTAAAAAAAATCAACAGTCATATATATATGATGATGAAATATGTATCTAAGTCTAAAAAATAATCCAAAACATAATACACTACAATCAAATACAATACAGTACAAGGGAAAAGTACATCAAAACAAAACAAAACAGTGCAGCAGGAAATCAGCAGCATCGCGAGCCTAAGATCAGTCTCATTCTCTCCTACTCCTCTGCAACAATTAGGTACCTATATAGGGTCCCTTTCCCTTATCAACACCTGCAGAAATATAATTTGTTTGGGCCCAAAACATGACCCAAACAGGGTGTGACAAAGAAATCCCAGTAGACAACCACCAAAGGCATGTGCCCAATTGTCAGTAAAAATGTGCAGTAGTAGTGTGCAACAATAAAATGCAGTAAACTAGAAAGTACTCAAAAGTAACTATCACTAACAGTTTCATTGTCATTTTAATATTCATTTAACAATGACAATCCTTTTCTTTAGCTTGGTAGGTATAACCAAAGAAAATCACCATAGTGAATATTCTAAATAACCATGTCCTCAGACATGTAAAACCTTACCCTCAGGTAATCAGAATCAAAACCCTCAGGTGATTACCCTTAGGCTAAGCAAATATTTCACTCAGGAATACAATATATTACCCTCAAGCATGAAATTACTATCCTCAGACATAAGTAAAGTTACCCTCAGGCTAACGACACTGCCCACAAGCTAAGCAAAACACTACCCTCATACGTAAGTAACTGGGCCGATCCAAAAGCATAAACAAGCAGTTTATATAAATTTTCTCTAAAGAAAATGAATTACACATTATAATCATGGCATACCCTCGGGTATCCTGGCCAAACGGCTAAACAGAGGAACACACCTCTGGGGTGGTCCTAGATCCAAGAAGCGATCCCGAAAAGCAGTTTTAACTTATCATTAGATTATCTATGCAATTGTAGATATCTTTCATCAAAGGCCTCAGCCATAAGGCACCCCAACCATGGGTTCATAGCATAATGATACCCAAATTTAACTCAACTGTTTGAAATAAACATCAAAACACCTACCTCGATCTCCCGTGATCGATATAAGCGAACGACGCCTCCTGAAACTCCTGAGAACGATGTAGATATGGGATAAACATTTATCCATTAAAACATAAATAAATTCCACTTGGGAAATAATTGATAATAATGTCTCATGGAGAAGGAAGGTCTTACCCGCATGGTTTAAACAAGATCGATGGTGGAAGAAACGGGTTCCCTGTGTGCGATTGGGAGCTCCTCCAAGCTCTGGCTTCTCCTCCCGATCTCCAAACACGTCCAATGCCTCCTCTTCCGAATGAGGAGCCTACTATCCATTTTAAGAGAAAAAAACAAACTACATGGTGTGTACTCTCAATTACATGGTGTATACTTTTCATCATTTAACTGTTCCTCTGGTGGATACTTTTCACCACCACATTGTTCATCTATCGACATGAGTACACGACATGTATTTCTGACTACATGGCGTATACTATCGCTCAGCTGGAAACTACTCTCACTCCCTTACTATTCACATGTCGACTGATTACATGGAGTGTAAATACCTAGTACACGACATGTAGTCAGTTTTTACACCCTTCATCACTGACAGGCCAACACACCTTGTGTACTCATCCCACACGGCGTGTATCCATAAAATTTGGGATTTTCTCCATTTTCCTTATTTTCTCAAAAACAATTAAGGAAAGAGTAAAAGAAATGAACCTGTACCTTAAGAATAAGAATCGGGTTCTTACAAACTTCCCCTCTTAAAGAAATTCATCCCCGAATTTCCCTTCCAAGGGTAGTGAAGATAAAACTCAGAACAACTCTAGCCACTGAGCATGTACATCGGTCTCCCGCTCCCAGGTTTTGTCCTGAACTCGACCATGCTGCCATAGCACCCGTACGATAGGAACTTATTGGCCTTGGAGAACCTTCGTGCTCCTATCAATAATACGAATTGGATGCTCCTCAAAGGATGCATCATCCTGAAGCTCAACCTCCTCGGGCTGAAAGACGTGAGATGGGTCTGAGTGATAACGGCGCAGATGAGATACATGGAAGACTCTGTGCATGGCCTGGTACCTCTGTGGTAACTGCAACCGATAGGCAACCAACCCGAATCTCTCCAGAATCTCAAACAGCCCCACATACCTCGGTGAAAGTTTACCCTGTCTCCTGATCCGCCTGTGTCCCAACCTCAGTGAAACACGCAAGAAAACTTGATCCCCGACCATGAACTCCAAGGGTCGTCTACGATGATCAGCAAAATATTTCTAATGAGACTGTGTGGTATCTATCCTCTTCTGTATCAACTGGACCTACTCTGAAGTTTCTTTCACAAGACGTGGTCCCAGTAAAGCTACCTCACCAGCCTCCAACCAGCACAAAGGTGATCGACATGGTCTACCATATAAAGCCTCATAAGGTGCCTTCTCAATAGTTTCCTAAAAACTATTATTGTAGGAAAACTCGACCAGGGGTATGTGATTTTCCCAAGAGTCCCCAAAGTCCAAGATTCATGAATGTAGCATGTCCTCAAGCACCTGTATCATACGCTCTAACTGTCCATCGGTCAGAGGGTGGTAAGTTGTGCTCATAATTACCTCTGTACCCAATGCCCTCTGAAAACTCTGCCAGAAACGAAATGTTAAACGGGCGTACCTATATGAAATGATAGAATGAGGAACCCCATGAAGAGGTACCACCTCTCGGATATACAAATTTACAAGCTCGTCAACACTTAATGTCTCCTTGATCGGTAAAAAGTGAGCTACCTGTGTAAGTCTTTCCACAACAACCCACACCACTTCCTCTAGGTGACCTCAGCAACACAGTCACAAATACCATCGTGACATCATCCCATTTCCACTCTGGAATGGGTAACTGTTGTAACAGTCTGGATGGCCTCTGATGCTCTGACTTCACCTGTTGACAAGTGGAACATCTCTCAATAAAACCAGCTACTTCCCGTTTCATACCCGACCACCAATACTGACGTCTCAAGTCACAGTACATTTTGGTAACTCCAGGATGCACTACCCAAGTTGAAGCATGAAACTCCCGCATCATCTCTTCATTTATATCCCCAGAAACCCACACTCGTCCATGGATATGCAATACCTCGTCGTCACCTATCGTCCAACTAGGAGGAGGGTCTTTACTTACCACCGACTCTTGTAGCACTAGTCCTTCCAAATCTGATAGATGTCTCATCCTCACTCAATCCAGGAGGGAAGAAGTCAGAGATAAGGAAGAAAGATAGGTTTTCACTTGACTATTGTGCACCTCAAAATGCATCTCAGAGAACAAATTCATGAGATGCCACTCACCACTGGCCTCTTGCACTACCTGTATCTGAGTCCTACAAATCAATGCATCAGCAACTACGTTACCCTTACCAAGTGTATAGGAAAGCTCAAAGTCGAAGGACTGAAGGTATTCAACCCACCTTTTCTATCTCAAATTCAGGTCATGTTGGGTAAAGACATATTTCAGACTTTTGTGGTCCGTAAACACCACAAAATGTTCTCCCAAGAGATAATGTATCCAACAGCGTAACGCATGAACAACTGCAGCTAACTCGAGGTCATGAGTTGGGTAATTCCTCTCACATGGCCTCAATTACTGAGACCCATACGCAACTACTCAATCAACCTGCATCAACACTACTCCCAGCCCAATACCTGATGCATCATAGTAAACTGTATATCTCTTCCCTTGCTCTGTAAGTATCAGGACTGGTGCTGATGTTAATATTCCCTTTAGTTTCTGAAAGGCTGTCTCGCAAGCTTCTGACCAAATGAACTTCACAACCTTCTTATTCAAACCATCCAATGACACTGATAAGCAGGATAAGTCTTGTATAAAGCAACTATAGTAAGAGAATATTAGTTAATTCTCCTATCTTGACTCTACCATTGGGTAATGATGGGTTTTTTATTTATAGTGATGCTTCAAAGAAAGGACTTGGTTTTGTCCTTATGCAGAATGATAGAGTTATTGCTTATGCATCACGGTAGCTAAAAATTCATGAAAAAAACTATCCCACTCATGATCTTGAGTTAGAAGCTGTAATCTTTTCTCTGAAAATATGGATACACTATCTCTATAGTAAAAAATGTGAGATTAATACTGATCACAAAAGTTTGATGTATATTTTCTCACAAAAATAACTCAACATGAGGAAAAGATGGATTGAACTACTCAATGATTATGATTGCACTATACACTACCACCCGGAGAAGGAAAATAAGGTGGAATATGCTTTGAGCAGAAAGGATCATGGAGTATTGAACAAGATAAGAGTTGAAATGAATCCTATATACATGTATCTTGTAAAGATGGATATGGGAATAACCATGGAAGGTGAAACACCAATGCTTTTTCAAATTGTTTCCAAACCATATTTACTAGAAAGGATAAAGATTTATCAGACTGATGATAAGGAGTTTCAAAAGAAGACTAATGTTATTAATGATGGGATATTGAGTGACTTCATATATGAAGATGGAATTTTGAAATTTGGGAAGAGACTTTGTGTTCCCGATATACTTGATCTAAAAAGGGAATTGTTGGATGATGCTCAAAGCTCCAATTTCTCTATACACCTTGGGAGCACCAAGATGTATAGATATTTGAAGGAACATTTTTTGTGGGAAAACATAAAGAGGGATATTGCGGATTTTGTGTCAAGATGTATGGTTTGTCAACAAGTTAAAGCTGGAAGCAAACTGACTAGAGGAGTCATGCAACCTCTTCTCATACCTAAGTGGAAATGGGATAATATTAAGATAGACTTTTTCATGGGGATACCAAATAATCCTAGAAGAAATGATACAATATGGGTCATGTTGACCGTCTTACCAAGTCAGCACATTTTCATACTATAAGAGAAGATTTACCACATGAAAATTTAGCAAGATTGTATATTAATGAAGTTGTAAGACTTCACGGAGGTCCCCTATCTATTGTTTCGGATCGTGATCCCCATTTTACATCAAGATGTTAGAGAAGTATTTATAAAGACCTGGATACTTAACTTGATTTGAGCACTGCCTACCACCCTCAAACCGATGGACAATCATAACAGACTCTTCAAACATTAGAATACATGTTGAGATCTTTCTCACTTGACTTTCAAGGTATGTGGGATCAATATTTACCTCTGGTAGAATTTTCCTATAACAATATCTTTCATTAAAGTATTCATATGGCACCATATGAAGAATTATACATAAAGGGATGTCACACACCAACTTTTTGGGATGATGTTGGTTAAAGAAAACTTGTAGGCCTAGAACTTGTTGTGGAAACAATGGAAAAGGTGAATATTATCCAAACCCGCATCAAAGAAACCCAAAGTAGGAAAAAGATCTATTCCGATAAACGAAGGAAGGATTTGTAATTTCAAGTAGGAGACCATGTTTTCTTGAAGGTATCTCCATGGAAATGTGTTATATGTTTCAGTAAGAAGGGTAAATTGGGTCCCAGGTACATCAGACCTTTTGAAATTCTAGAACAAATTGGATTTGTAGCATATTGTTTGGCAATGATTCCAAGAATATCCAAAGATCATGATGTGTTCCATGTATCACTATTGAGAAAATACATGCCTAACCCAATGCATGTTCTCACCCCTGAGGAAATCGAACTGGAACAAGTTCTGTCTTATTGTGAAGAGCCTATCAAAATTCTTGATACTGGAGAACAAGTTCTGAGAAACTGGACGACTCGTCTGGTAAAAGTTCTATGGAGAAACCATAAGATGGAAGAGGTGACGTGGGAACCCAAGGAAGCTATGATGAAAAACCACCTGAGTATTTTTATTCAATAATATTCTAGAAATTTTGAGTAAAAAATTATTTTTAAGGAGGGGAGAATGTAACACCCCAAGATTCCATGGTACGTTTTGTAACATCCCGGATCTGGGTGACACACAACGGGTTCCCCGAACCCGGTTGGTCACATTACCTAAAGTGCATTTCCCCAAACCCCAGAAGCTGTCGACTAGCAGCGAGGGCCAAGGACTGATAGTTGGTAAACTATGCCTTCATTTGTCAAAGTGTAGCGTAGCGGAATAAAATATATAAACATGCAATAGTGGAAACAGTAAACAATAGACAATAGAAATGGACATCTGAAGTAAAAGAAAACCAAAAGTCATATATATATGATGATCCAATATGTCTCTAATTCTAAGAAATCATCCAAAACATAATACACTATAATCAAATACAATACAGTACAAGGCACAAGTACATCAAAACAAAACAAAACAGTGCAGCAGGAACTCAGCTGCATCGTGAGCCTAAGATCGGTGTCATTCTCTCCTACTCCTCTACAACAATCAGGTACCTATATAGGGTCCCTTTACCTTATCAACACCTGCAGCAATAGAATCTGTTTGGGCCGAAAACATGACCCAAACAGGGTGTGAAAAATAAATCCCAGTAGGCAACCACCAAAGGCCCATGCCCAACTGTTAGTGAAAATGTGAAATAGTAGTGTGCAATAATAAAATGCATTAAACTAGTAAGTAATCAAAATTAATTATCACTACCAGTTTCATTGTCATTTTAATATTCATTTAACAATTCCAAGCCTTTTCTTTAGTTTGGTAGGTATAACCAAAGAAAATCACCATAGTGAATATTCTAAATAACTGTGTCCTAAAACATGTAAAACCTCACCCTCAGGTAATCAAAATACAAACCCTCATGTGATTACCCTCAGGCTAAATAAATATTTCCCTCAGGAATACAATATATTACCCTCAGGAACGAAATTACTGTCCTCAGACATAAGTAAAATTACCCTCAGGCTAACGACACTGCCCACAAGCTAAGCAAAACACTTCCCTCAGACGCAAGTAACCGGGCTGATCCCAAATCATAAACAAGTATTTTATATAAATTTTCTCTTAAGAGAATGAATTACACATTATAATCATGGAATACCCTCAGGTATCCTGTCCAAATGGCTAAACAGAGGAACGCACCCCTGGGGTGGTCCTGGATCTAAGAAGTGATCTCGAATAGCAGTTTTAACTTATCATTAGATTATCTATGCAATTATAGATATCTTTCATCAAAGGCCTCAGCCAAAAGACACCCTAACCATGGGTTCATATCATAACAATACCCAAATTCAACTCAACTGTTGGAAATAACCATCATACCACCTACCTCGATCTCTCGTGATCGATATAAGCGAACGACGCCTCCCGAAACCCCCGAGAACGGTGTAGATATGGGATAAAAATTTATCCATTCAAACATAAATAACCTAAACTTGGGAAATAATTGATAATAATGGCTCATGGAGAAGGAAGGTCTTACCCGCACGGTTTAAACAAGATCGACAGCGAAAGAAACGGGTTCCCTACGTGCGATTTGGAGCTCCTCAAAGCTCTGGCCTCTCCTCCCGATCTCCAAACATGTCCAATGCCTCCTCTGTTGAATGGGGAGGATAATATCCATTTTAAGAGAGAAAAAAACAAACTACATGTCATTTACTCTCAAGTACATGGTGTGTACTTTTCATCATTTAACTGTTCCTCTGGCGGCTACTTTTCACCGCCACACTGTTCATCTGTCGACATGAGTACACGATGTGTATTTCTGACTATACGGCGTGTACTATCGCTCAGCTGGAAACTACTCCCACTGCCTTACGGTTCGCATGCTGACTGATTACACGGTGTGTAAATACCTACTACACAGCGTGTAGTTAGTTTTTACACCCTACATCGCTGACATGCCTACATGCCTTGTGTACTCATCCCACATGGCCAAAGTACACGACGTGTGGAAAAGTACACGGCGTGTACCCATAAAATTTGGGATTTTCCCCATTTTTTTTATTTTCTCAAAAACACTTAAGGAAAGAGGAAAATAAAGAAACCCATACCTTAATAATAAGAATCGGTTTCTTACAAACTTACCCCCTTAAAGAAATTCATCTCTGAATTTCCCTTCCAAGGGTGGTGAAGATAAAGCTCAAAACAAATCTAGCCACTGAGCACGTACGTCGGTCTCCTGCTCCCAGGTTTCATCATGCACTCAACCATGCTTCCATAGCACCCATATGAGAGGAACTGACTGGCATCAGAGAACCATCGTGATCCTATCAATAATATGAATCAGATTCTCCTCAAAGGATGCATCGGCCTGAAGCTCAAGCTCCTTGGGCTGAAAGGCGTGATATGGGTCTGAGTGATAACGGCGCAGCTGAGATACACAGTAGACTCCGTGCATGTCCTCATACCTATGTGGTAACTGCAACTGATAGGAAACTGGCCCAAATCTCTCCAGAATCTCAAACAGCCCCACATACCTCGGTGAAAGTTTACCCTGTCTCCTAATCCGCCTGTGTCCCAACCTCGGTGAAACACGCAAGAAAACTTGATCCCCAACCACAAACTCCAAGGGTCATCTACGGCGATCAGCATAAGATTTCTAATGAGACTGTGCGGTAACCATCCTATTCTGAATCAACTGAACCTACTCTGAAGTCTCCCGCACAAGACGTGGTCCCAGTAAAGCTACCTCACCTACCTCCAACCAGCACAAAGGTGATTGAAATGGTCTATCATATAAAGCCACATAAGGTGCCATCTCAATAGTTGCCTGAAAACTATTTTTGTAGTAAAACTCGACCAGGGGTATGTGATTTTCCCAAGATCCCCCAAAGTCTGAGATGCATGCATGTAGCATATCCTCAAGAACCTGTATCGTACGCTCTAATTGTCCATCGGTCTGAGGGTGGTAAGTTGTGCTCAGAAGCACCTATGTACCCAGTGCCCTTTGAAAACTCTGCTAGAAACAAGAGGTAAAATGGGCATCCCTATATGAAATGATAGAATGAGGAACCCCATGAAGACATACCACCTCTCGGATATGCATCTTTACAAGCTCGTCAACACAGAATGTCTCCTTGATTGGAAAAAAGTGAGCTACCTTTGTAAGTCTGTCCAAAAAAACCCACACCACTACCTCGATGTGACCTCAGAAACATGGTCATGAAAACCATCCTGAAATCATCCCATTTCCACTCTGGAATGGGTAACTACTATAATAGTCTGGATGGCCTCTGATGCTCTGACTTCACCTGCTGACAGGTGGAACATCTCTCAACAAAACCATATACTTCCCATTTCATACCCGGCCACCAATACTGACGCCTCAAGTCACAGTACATTTTTTGTAACTCCAGGATGCACTACCCAAGTTGAAGCATGAAACTCCCGCATCATCTCTTCGTGTATATCCCCAAGAACCCACACTCATCCATGGATACGCAATACCTCATCGTCGCCTATCGTCCAACCAGGAGGAGGGTCTTTACTTACCACCGAATCTCATAAAACTAGGACTTTAGAATATGATAGATGTCTCATCCTCACTCTATCCAGGAGGGTAGAAGTCATAGATAATGAATAAAGATAGGTTATCCCTTGACTATCGTGCACCTCAAAATGCATCTCCGAGAACAAAGCCATGATATGCCACTCACCACTGGCCTCTCGCACTGCCTGTATCTGAGTCCTCCAAATATGTGCATCAGCAACTGTGTTACCCTTACCAGGTGTATAGGAAAGCTCAAAGTCGAAGGACTGAAGGTATTCAACCCACCTTTGCTATCTAAAATTCAGGTCATGCTAGGTAAAGATATATTTAAGACTTTTGTGGACCGTAAACACCACAAAATGTTCTCCCAAGAGATAATGTATCCAACAGCGTAACGCATGAACAACTGCAGACAACTCAAGATCATGCATCGGGTAATTCCTATCACATGGCCTCAACAACCGAGACTCGTACACAACTACTCGATCGACCTGCATCAACACTGCTCCCATCCCAATACCTGATGCATCACAGTAAAGTGTATATCTCTTCCCCTGCTCTATAAGTATCAGGACTGGTGCTGATGTTAACCTTCCCTTCAGTTCTTGAAAGGTTGTCTCGCAAGCTTCTGACCAAATTAACTTCACACCCTTCTTAGTAAAACCTTCCAACGACACTTATAAGTGGGATAAGTCTTGTATAAATCACCTATAGTAACCAACCAGACCCAAGAAACTCGGTATCTCAAACACATTGTTAGGTTGCTCCCAGGAAACTACCGCTCTAACTTTCTCTGGGTCTACTGTAACACCTTCCTCTGAGATGATATGACCCAGGAAGTGTATCTATTCCATACAAAAGTGGCACTTTGAGAGCTTATCATATAGCTAATTCTCTCTTATTGTACTCAAAATGATCTCAAGATGGGTATCATGGTCGTGTCGAGTGTGAGAGTACACCAAGATATCGTCCATGAAGACTACCACAAAAGAATACAGATATGGGTTGAGAACACGATTCATCAGAGCCATGAAAACTACTGGCATGTTCGTGAGTCCTAACAGCATGACTAAGTACTCATAGAGACCATATCTGCTCCGAAAAGTTGTAAGCGGTATGTCTGATGGTCTAACGCGTAACTGATGATATTCGGATCTCAAGTCAATATTCGAGAACACTTGTGCTCCTCAAAGTTGATCAAAAAGATCATTGATCCTTGCAAAGGGATATCAGTTCTTGACCATCAACTGGTTCATATTCCGATAATCCACGCATAGTCTGAGGGTCCCATCCGCCTTCTTTGCAAACAGGATAGGCGAACCCCAAGGAGAAGTACTAGGTCAGATGAAACCCTTTGCCTGCAACTCCTCCAACTGCCTCTTGAGCTCCTTCATCTCTGGGGTAGCCATTCTATAAGGAGGAATGGACACCGGTGCTGCTCCTGGCACAAGATCAATAGAGAAATCCACCTCTTGCTCTGGAGGAAGACCTGAAAAATTGTCTGGGAAAATATCCCTGAAATGATCAACTACTGAATTATATGGAATGTTTAGCAAGTGTGAATTATATGGAATGTTTAGCAAGTGTGAATTCTAGATTTAAGATATTTCTTCTCATGGCCATATTGTCTCTAAGGATATAATCTCTATTGATCCTTCAAAGACCAAGGAAATCCTAGAATGTCAAACACCGATGAGTATAACTAAGGTACACAGTTTTATTGGTTTACTAGGTTATTATCGACGTTTCATCAAAAACATTTCCCAGTTGGCTAACCCATTAACCAAGCTCACACGTAAAGGGGTTAAATTTGTTTGGAAAAAAGTGTGTGAATAATTTTTTGAAGAAATTAAGAGAAGATTAGTTAATTCTCCTATCTTGACTCTACCATTGGGGAATGATGGGTTTGTTATTTATAGTGATGCTTCAAAGAAAGGACTTGGTTGTTTCCTTATGTAGAATGATAGAGTTATTGTCTACGCATCACGGTAGCTAAAAATTCATGAAAAAAACTATCCCACTCATGATCTTGAGTTAAAATATTTAATATTTGCTCTGAAAATATGGAGACATTATCTCTATAGTAAAAAATGTGAGATTTATACTGATCACAAAAGTTTGAAGTAAATTTTCACAAAAAAAAAATAACTCAACATGAGGCAAGGAAAATGGATTTAACTACTCATGGACTATTATTGCACTATAAACTACCACCCAGAGAAGGAAAATAAGGTGGCAGATGCTTTGAGCATAAAGGATCATGGAGTATTGAACAAGATAAGAGTTGAAAAAGATCCTATATACATGGATCTAGTAAAGATGGATATGGGAATAACCATGGAAGGTGAAACACCAATTCTTTTTCAAATTATTGCCAAACCATCTTTACTAGAAAGGATAAAGAGTTCTCATACTGATGATAAGAAGTTTCAATAGAAGATTAATGCTATGAATGATGGGATATTGAGTGACTTCATATATGAAGATGGAATTTTGAAATTTGGGAAGAGACTTTGTGTTCCTGATATACTTGATCTAAAAAGGGAATTGTTGGATGGTGATCAAAGCACCAATTTCTCTATGCACCTTGGGAGAACTAAGATGTATAGATATTTGGAGGAATATTTTTTGTCGGACAATATGAAGAGGGAAATTGCTGATTTTGTGTCAAGATGTATGGTTTGTCAACAAGTGAAATCTGGAAAGAAACTGACTGGAGGATTCATGCAACCTCTTCCCAGTGGAAATGGGATAATATTACGATAGATTGTTTCATGGAGCTACCAAAGCCTCCTAGAAGAAATTATGAAATATGGTTCATTGTTGACAGTCTTACCAAGTCAGCACATTTTCTTACTATAAGAGAAGATTTACCACTTGAACATTTAGCAAGACTGTATAATAATGAAGTTGTAAGACTTCATGGAGTTCCCCTATCGATTGTTTCGGATCATGATCCCCATTTTACATAAAGATGTTGGAAAAGTATTTATAAAGACCTGGATACTTAACTTCGTTTGATAACTGCCTACCACCCTCAAACCGATGGACAATCATAACAGACTATTCAAACCTTAGAAGACATGTTGAGATATTTCTCACTTGACATTCATGGTATGTGGGATCAATATTTTCCTCTGGTAGAATTTTCCTATAACAATATCTTCCATTAAAATATTCATATGGCACCATATGAAGCGTTATACAGAAAGGGATGCCGCACACCAACTTTTTGGGAAGATGTTGGTTAAAGAAAACTTGTAGGCCCAAAACTTGTTGTGGAAACAATGGAAAAAGTGAAGATTATCCAAACCCGCATCAAAGAAACACAAATAAGGCAAAAGAGATATGCCGATAACCGAAGGAAGGATTTGGAATTTCAAGTAGGAGACCATGTTTTCTTGAATTTATCTCCATAGAAGGGTTTTATACATTTCAGTAAGAAGGTTAAATTGAGTCCTAGGTATATCAGACCTTTTGAAATTCTAGAATAAATCAGAGTTGTAGCGTATCATTTGGAAATACTTCCAAGAATCTCAAAAGATCTTGATGTGTTCCATGTATCACTATTGAGAAAATACATGCCTAACCCAATGCATGTTCTCACCCCTGAGGAAATTGAACTGGAACAAGTTTTGTCTTATTGTGAAGATCCTGTCAAAATTCTTGATACCAGAGAACAAGTGCTGAGAAACCGGACGGCTTGTCTGATAAAAGTTCTATGGAGAAACCATAAGATGGAAGAGGCAACGTGGGAACCCAAGGAAGTTATGATAAAAATCCACCTGAATATTTTTATGCAATAATATTCTAGAAATTTTTAGGACAAAATTATTTTTGAAGAGGGGATAATGTAACACCCCAAGCTTCCATGGTATGTTTTGTAACGTCCCGGATCTGGGTGCCACGCAACGGGTGCCCCGAACCTGGTTGGTCACATGACCTCAAGTGAATTTCCCCAAACGCCAGAGGATGAAGACTAGCTGCGAGGGACAAGGACTGATAGTGGGGAAACTATGCCTTCATTTGTCAAAGTGTAGCACAGCGGAATAAAATATATAAACATGCAACAACGGAAACAGTAAACAATAGACAATATAAATGAGCATCTGATGTAAAATAAAACCAACATTCATATATGTATGATGATGCAATATGTCTCTAAGTCTAAGAAAGCATCCAAAACATAATACACTACAATAAAATACAATACAGTACAAGGGACAAGTAAATCAAAACAAAACAAAACAGTTCAGCAGGAACTCAGCAGCATCGCGAGCCTAAGATCGGTCCCATTCTCTCCTAATCCTCTATAACAATCAGGTACCTTTATAGGGTCTCTTTCCCTTATCAACACCTACAGCAATATAATCAGTTTGGGCCCAAAACATGACCAAAACCGGGTGTGACAAATAAATCCCAGTAGGCAACCACCAAAGGCTCGTGCCCAACTGTCAGTGAAAATGTTCAATAATAGTGTGCAACAATAAAATGCAGTAAACTAGTAAGTACTAAAAAGTAACTATCACTACCAGTTTCATTGTCATTTTAATATTCATTTAACAATGCCAAGACTTTTCTTTATATTGGTAGGTATAACCAAAGAAAATCACCACAGTGAATATTCTAAATAACCGTGTCCTCAGACATGTAAAACCTTACCCTCGGGTAATCAGAATCAAAACCCTCAGGTGATTACCCTCAGGGTAAATGAATATTTCCCTCAGGCATACAATATATTACCCTTAGGCATGAAATTACTGTCCTCAGACATAATTAAAGTTACCCTCAAGCTAACGACACTGCCCACAAGCTAATAAAAACAATGCCCTCAGACGCAAGTAATCGGGTCCAGCCCAAAGCATAAACAAGCAGTTTATATAAATTTTCACTCAAGAGAATGAATTACACATTATAATCATGTCATACCATCAGGTATCCTATCCAAACGGCTAAACAAAGGAATGCACCCCTCGGGTGGTCTTGGATCCCAGAAGCGATCCCGAACAGCAGTTTTAACTTATCATTAGATTATCTATGCAATTCTAGATATCTTTCATCAAAGGCCTCAGTCATAAGACACCCCAACCATGAGTTCATAGCATAACTATACCCAAATTCAACTGAACTGTTAGAAATAAACATCAGACCACCTACCTCGATCTCCCGTGATCGATATAAGCAAACGACGCCTCTCGAAACCCCCGAGAACGGTGTAGATATGGGATAAACATTTATCCATTCAAACATAAATAAATTCCACTTGAGAAATAATTGATAAGAATGGATCACAGAGAAGGAAGTTCTTACCCACATGGTTCAAACAAGATCAACGACGGAAGAGACGGGTTCTCGGCGTGCGATTGGGAGATCCTCCAAGCTCCGGCCTCTCCTCCTGATCTCCAAACACGTCCAATGCCTCCTCTACCGAATGAGGAGGCTACTTTCCATTTTAAGAGAAAAAAAACTACATGGCATGTACTATCAAGTACATAGTGTGTACTTTTCATCATTTAACTGTTCCTCTGGCGGCTACTTTTCACCGCCACACTGTTCATCTATCGACATGAGTACACAATGTGTATTTCTGACTACACGGCGTGCACTATCGCTCAGTTGGAAACTACTCCCAATGCCTTACTGTTCGCATGCCGACTGATTACATGGCATATAAATACCTAGTACATGGCGTGTAGTCATTTTTACACCCTTCATCGCCGACAGGCCTACACGCCTTGTGTACTCATCCCACACGGCCAAAGTACACGGCGTGTGGAAAAGTACATGGAGTGTACCCATAAAATTTGTTATTTTCCCCATTTTCCTTATTTTCTCAAAAACACTAAAGGAAAGAGGAAAATAAAGAAACCCGTACCTTAAGAATAAGAATCGGGTTTTTACAAACATCCCCCCTTAAAGAAATTCATCCCCAAATTTCCCTTCTAAGGGTGGTGAAGATAAATCTCAGAACAACTCTAGCCACTGAGCACGTATGTCGGTCTCCCGCTCCCAGGTTTCATCCTACACTCAGCCATACTGCCATAGCACCCATACGAGAGGAACTGATTGGCCTCAGAGAACCTTCATGATCCTATCAATAATATGAATTGGATGCTCCTCAAAGGATGCATCGTCCTGAAGCTCAACCTCCTCGGGATGAAAGAAGTGAGATGGGTCTGAGTGATAACGGTGCAGCTAAGATATATGGAAGACTCTGTGCATGGCCCGGTACCTCTGTGGTAACTGAAAACGATAGGCAACCAGCCCGAATCTCTCCAGAATCTCAAACAACCCCACATACCTCGGTGAAATTTTACCCTGTCTCTTGATCCGCCTGTGTCCCAACCTTGGTGAAACATGCAAGAAAAATTGATCCCCGACCACAAAATATAAGGGTCTTCTACAGCAATAAGCATAAGATTTCTAACAAGACTGTGCAGTATCCATCCTCTTCTGAATCAACTGGACCTACTCTGAATTCTATTTCACAAGACGTGGTCCCAGTAAAGCTGCCTCACCTGCATACAACTAGCACAAAGGTGATCAACATGGTATACCAAATAAAGCCTCGTAAGTTTCCATCTCAATAGTTTCCTGAATACTATTATTGTAGGAAAACTCGACCAGGGGTATGTGATTTTCCCAAGAGCCCCCAAAGTCCAAGACGTATGCATGTATCATGTCCTCAAGCACCTGTATCGTATGCTCTAACTATCCATCGGTCTGAGGGTGGTAAGTTGTGCTCAGAAGCACCTATGTACCCAGTTCCCTCTGAAAACTCTACCAAAAATGAGATGTAAAACGGGCATCCCTATATGAAATGATAGAATGAGTAACCCCATGAAGACTTACCACCTCTCGGATATACAACTTTATAGGCTCGTCAACACTGAATGTCCCCTTGATCGGAAAAAAGTGAGCTACATTTGTAAGTCTGTCCACAACAACCCACACCACTTCCTCAAGGTGACCTCAGAAACACGGTCACGAAAACCATCATGACATCATCCAATTTCCACTTCGGAATGGGTAACTACTATAATAGTTTGGTTGGTCTCTGATGCTCCGACTTCACCTACTGATAGGTGGAACATCTCTCAACAAAACCATCTACTTACCGTTTCATACCCGGCCACCAATTCTGACATCTCAAGTCACAGTACATTTTGGTAACTCCAGGATGCACTACCCAAGTTAAAATATGAAACTCCCACATCATCTCTTCATGTATATCCCCAAGAACCCACACTCGTCCATGGATACGCAATACCTCGTCTTCGCCTTTCGTCCAACCAGGAGGATGGTCTTTACTTACCACTGACTCTCATTGGACTAGGCCTTCCGAATATGATAGATGCCTCATCCTCACTCTATCCAGGAGGGTAGAAGTCACAGATAAGGAAGAAATATAGTTTTTCCCTTGACTATCATGCACCTCAAAATGCATCTCAGAGAAAAAATCCATGAGATGCCACTCACTACTGGCCTCATGCACTGCCTGTATCTGAGTCCTCCAAATCAGTGCATCGGCAACTGCATTACCCTTACCAGGTGTATAGGAAAGATCAAAGTCGAAGGAATGAATGTATTAAACCCACATTTTCTATCTCAAATTCAGGTCATACTGGGTAAAGACATATTTCAGACTTTTTTGGTCCGTAAACACCACAAAATGTTCTCCCAAGAGATAATGTATCCAACAACGTAACGCATGAACAACTGCAGCCAACTTGAGATTATGCGTCAGGTAATTCCTCTCATGTGACCTCAACTACTGAGACTCGTATGCAACTAATCGATCGAACTGCATCAACACTTCTCCCAGCCCAATACCTGATGCATCATAGTAAACTGTATATCTCTTCCCTTGATTTGTAAGTATCAAGACTGGTGCTGATGTTAACCTTCCCTTCAGTTCTTGAAAGGTTGTCTCGCAAGCTTCTGACCAAATGAACTTCACACCCTTCTTAGTCAAACCTTCCAACAACACTGATAAGTGGGAGAAGTCTTGTATAAAGCACCTATAGTAACCAACCAACCCTAAGAAACTCCGTATCTCAAACACATTCTTAGGCGGCTCCCAAGAAACTATCGCTCTCACTTTCTCTGGGTCTACCGCAACTCCTTCCTCTGAGATGATATGACCTAGGAAGTGTATCTATTCCATCCAAAAGTGGCACTTTGAGAGCTTATCATATAGATGATTCTCTCTTAGTGTACTCAAAACGATCTCAACATGGGTAGCATGGTTGTGTCGAGTGTGAGAGTAAACCAAGATATCGTCCATTAAGACTAACACAAAAGAATCCAGATCTGGATGGATCACATGATTCATCAGATCCATGAAAACTACTGGCATGTTCTTGAGTCCGAACGGCATGAACCAGTACTCATAGAGACCATATCTCCTTTGAAAAGTTTTAAGTGGTATGTACGATGGTCTAACGCGTAACTGATGATATCCAGATCTCAAGTTAATCTTTGAGAACACTTGTGATCCTCAAAGTTGATCAAAAAATCATCAATCCTTGGAAAGGGATATCAGTTCTTGACAATCAACTGGTTCAGCTTCCGATAATCCACGCATAGTCTGAGGGTACCGTCCACCTTCTTTGCAAACAGGACAGGCGAACCCCAAGGAGAAGTACTGGGTCGGATGAAACCCTTTGTCTGCAACTCCTACAACTCCCTATTGAGCTCCTTCATCTCTGGTGTAGCTATCCTCTAAGGATGAATGGACACCGGTTCTGCTCCTGGCATAAGATCAATAGATAAATCCACCTCTCACTTTGGAGGAAGACTTGAAAATTTGTCTGGGAAAATATCCCTGAAACGATCAACAACTGGAGGGAAATCCTTCTGACACGTTCCCTGTTCATCCAAATATAAGCTCGCAATCTGTATTGTCACTCCACCTCACCCATGATGCTTGGGTCCATCTCGGCTTGCCTAGACATCCCATTCTCCCTTGTATAGAAACTCTCCACCCTCTCGTGATGTGAAACTCACTCTGCGATGATATCAATTTACAAAGGCTCGAAAGGGTACCAAACATTCCATCCTGATAAGGAGATCATAGCTCGTCATCTCTAAGATATAGAGGTCCCACAAAAAGTGACACCCTGCAACCTCTAAGGGGAACTCCCTGCACTGACGCACACCATCTGTTCTAGTCCCCAAGTGAGTATCTAGAATCATAATATCAGAAGAAGAAGAAACACATAGCTCAAGGCACTCCACAACAGGCACAGATATAAAGATATGTGTAGCACTTGTATCAAAAAGTACTGAATACAAAACAAAAGAAACTAGAATAGTACCTCTGATAGTGGAAGGTTCGAGATCCTACTCTTATTGGGTCTGTTGCACTGCATTTTCCTACCCAGTGTCACGGCCCTGCGACACAACCTGGCTACCCTGAGCTGACCTGCCCTGCAGTCTCTGAGATCCTGGTGTCTGGCTACCACGACCAAGACCACCACCTCTGTCTGAACGTCCTAACGTATCCCAATTCCTTGACTTGTAAGAAGCTGTTGGCCCTACTCCCGCATGCGGAGTCTGCACAGAACCCCTCTCACTAGACACTGGTGGAAACACCCTTCAAAAATGCTGGAGATGACCCATCTTGCTGCAAGATCGGCATTCCACTGGGTCAAGTGGAAACTGAGGTCTCTTTTTCCCCTCTCTACCACACTGGTAGCACATGACCTAGCCACTTGAAGATTTATTCTGCCTAGTACTACCACCGTGAGATAAATCCATCTACCTCTTCCTCTTACCGGTAGAAATAGTACCAGAAACTGGTACCGAATCACCATGGCATGCACCACTAGATTCCCACAGGTTCGGCTCAGTAATCAGTGCTTGGTTTACAATAGCATGCACTGTGGGAAACTAGAAAACATTCACCAGTGCTCAGATGTCATATCGAAGAACATCTTCAAATAATCTAGCCCTCAGCATCTCATCACCCACCAGAACATGTGAAAAACACTGTAGCTCGGTGAAGTGGGTAGAATAGTCCATCACTGACATGGCGTCCTACTACAGATTCATGAACTCTAGAACTCTATCTTCCCTTAGAATCTCTAGAAAGAAAAATTCATAGAATAATTCTTGAAAATATTCCCACACCATGTCTTGGTGATTCTCGGTCTGGGTGGTAACATCCCACCATCTCTTGGCGGAATCACACAGCATGTAAGTAGCGAGCTTGACCCTCCACCCAGTAGGCGTCTCTAGATGCTCGAAAATGGTATGCATAAAACTCAACCATGACTCCACAACTTGTGGTCCGCCATCCCCTAAAAATGTTGGCTGATGCTGCTGCTAAAATATAGGCGTCAGCTCTGCCATAGATGTGGCAGTCGGTGGTGCTCCCTGGAAGGTCTGCATAAACCGCATAAAGCCTTCACAGAACTACGCATTCGTGCCTGTGTCTGGTATAATGGATGGCGGTGCATCTAGCTCTGCTGTAGGATCCATCTGTAGCCCATGGCCTACTATCTCTGGAGTATACTCATTGTCGCTCTCCTGGCGAAAAATGTGTGGTCGTCTCAGTGGCATGACTCTACAAGGTCATCACATGCCTTAGATTAAGATCAGAAAGGACCAAGAACTTCAAACATAATAAGGGAACAGGAGAAATAAAAACATTCAAGTTTTACAAAACAAGACTACATGGAATGTATAATAACTACATGGCATTTTCCCTTATGTCTTTCACATGGGCGGGTACTCTGCCAACACTAGTCATGTAACCCAAACACACGGCGTGTTGTCTACACACACAGGGTGTACTTGAATTTTTTTCCCTACCCGAGTCCTTCAACATGGCTTAGCCACATGGATCTCCTTTAAACGAGACTACACGATGTGTATAGGGTCTGCACGGCATGTACTAGATGAGCTTCACCAACTTGTGTTGTCCGTTACACGTCCGGGTACATAGCCCAGACTACACGGTGTGTGCCAGATAGACACGACGTGTAGAGCTTAAATTCCCACTGCCCGTGTTGTTTGTGACACGGCTGACTACTCGGCTGACACTACACGGCGTGTTACACCCACACACAGCGTGTACACCACCCCGTTTTCCTAGCCACACGGCCAAGTCCACATGGTCTCTCACTGTTCAAGACTACACGGCGTGTCCCACAGGTACACGGCATGTCTAAGAAGAGGTAACACCGACCCGTGTTTGTTAATTACACGACCAAATTCCCAGGTTAAACTATACGGAGTGTACATTATTGACATGGCATGTACAAGCTCAGATTTCTCTTCCCATGTTGTTAGTTACACGGTGGACACAAGGTCAACATAACACGGCGTGTAGAATAACCACACGGCATGTGACCTTAATGTTTCATTATCCCATGTTTCTACCTACACGGCCAATGACACGAGTAGAAACTACACGGCGTGTACATATGGTACACGGTGTGTACTTAAATTTTTTGCTTTTCTTCCTAAACAGAAGATTAAATGGCGTGTAATCAAATCAACACGGCGTGTGTTCTAGGTTTTTCCAGACAGTAACCCTTAGAAACTTCTCCGGAGCCCAGAAAACACTAAAACCAACACCTAAATGCCAAATTCTGATCCATGAGAGCCCATACTCCCCACGAATCAAATCTTGGAATCTTACACATGTTATAAAAAAGTTAACAGGTCAATGATCCACCAAATTCCAATCAATGAGGGCCCATACTCCTCAAGAATCAATGTTTGGCATTCATTCTACAATACCTCTCATAACAATACCCTATCGAATAGCAGGTATTTTATCATGAAATCTATCACAACAAATTTCATTTCTAATGCACCTGTATGGCATGGAAACTATGCATGGCATGTGATTATAACATGTGCCTAAATGATGCATGTGATGGAATACCCTCATCTCATCGGGTTGCAAATAAATATAACCAAAGCATAAAAATATAAATAGCACACCACAAGTGCATCACCCAACGATGAAAATCAAATCAACCGTAAAATTGCAAAATAAGAAAAATTGAAATACGAGGTAAATTTGCTTTTCCCTATACATGGGTTAGCTACTCCCGGGCACAGCTTATTACCAAGTACCTATTCTGTCCTATCCCTTTCTATAGGCTCCAAATAGTAAGTCAAGAGAAAAGAAAGCCCTCTGATACCACTTTGAAACATCCCTGATCCGGGTGCCACGCAACGGGTGCCCCGAACTCGATTGGTCACATGAACTCAAGCGCATTTCTCCAAACTCCAGAGGATTCCGACTAGTAGTGAGGGCCAAGGACTGATAGTGGGGAAACTATGCCCTCATTTGTCAAAGTGTAGTACAGCAGAATAAAATATATAAACATGAAACAACAGAAACAGTAAATAATATACAAATTAAATGGACATATGAAGTAAACTAGAACCAACATTCATATATATATGATGATACAATATGTCTCTAAGTCTAAGAAAGCATCCAAAACCTAATACACTATAATAAAATACAATACAGTACAAGGGACAAGTATAGCAAAACAAAACATAATAGTGCAGCAGGAACTCCGCAGCATCGTGAGCCTAAGCTCGGTCCCATGCTCTCCTACTCCTATGTAACAATCATGCACCTGTATAGGGTCCCTTTACCTTATCAAACCTACAGCAATATAATCTGTTTGGGAACAAAACATGAACCAAACAGGGTGTGAGAAATAAATCCCAGTAGGCAACCACCAAAGGCCCATGCCCAACTGTCAGGGAAAATGTGCAACGGTAGTGTGCAACAATAAAATATATTAAACTAGTAATTACTCAAAATTAGCGGTGATCCACACATGCTCTGTTGGCATCTGATCGACACCGCTCGTTCTCCGGGTTATAGCATGGAAAAGCAAGTGTCTTGTGTCAGTCATTCTTGATCGCTTGTTCTTCATCCTTGAATAAATTCTCTCATTATTGAGAGGGTCCAGAAGAGGATTAGAGAGAGAGATTGTTTAGCTCAACAATTCTCAATTCACTGGGTTTGCGGTTCGGTACATGGCATAATAGACATATATGTTTATTTATTGACATGGGGCTTCAGTTACAATATTTAATTGCGTAACAGAAATTAAATACATTCATAACCTTAGAGAAAACTCATTCTATTAATAATAATACCACATCATTATTTATGATGCACCAACTTGAATAAAACGGAATTATAAATAAAACTCTGCATTACAAAATAATAGCAGCGTTATTTTAATTTGTGCCAACTATTTAAATAATTATTTATTGTCTTACAAATAATTGTTTTACTACCAGACCAGCCTTGGTTCGCTCAAACTCCACTTCCATTTATTGAACACCCAAATAAGTAAATTATTCTCTTAAATAAATATTTTATTTACAAACTACTAAATAAATATTTATTAAATGTTCAATAAAATAAATATATATATTTTACCCATAATCCAGTGAATAAATATTTATTTAATTTATGAAATTATTTTAACTTGAATAAAATAAATCCATTATCTTTAGAATAATATTTATTAATTAAATTCAAATATAATTTAACCGAGACCACCAGAAACACTTAGTGTGTGACCCTCTAGGATTCTTTCTCATTGGAATTAGGCGGTCTTGCCTAAAGTCCAAGAGTACTATCTAGCAATGGGTCAAGGAACCCAAGAGAAATAACTTAATGTCACAACAATGACATCCACATATGAACGCTCACTGTGTAATATAATCTATTTGTTGCAATATGTCATCAAACAGTTTTCATGATAGTGTCATCAACTTTTATGCTTGATACATCATTATTTGAATACTTGAAATAAACTCATCGTTACACCATGTCCATTTAATTTCATGAAATGGTTCTATTTCAATCAAAGGGTTGAGATATCAACTTCCATAAATGGAAGGTACAAATCCTTCCTTGACTTATCCATTAATAACTTATCACTCGTCGTTCACTCAACGTACCCTACTTCCCACCAACTGTCTGTGTGACGGTTTTTGTCAGTAAATCAAAGTGAACGAGTTGTGACACATATTAATGATAATATTAAAGTCTAAGGATCATTAAAATTCTCACATATAGAAATATCTAATGAAACCAAAACATGCAGAATTCCTACTGGCAGGTATGTTATCATAATCTTTTATCTTGTAGATTACTAAGTGTGAACTTCATGATAGAAAGTCTCATCTTTTTACAAGTACTCACACCTGATGGTATGCATTCTATGTGTCCCATAATAGTATTTCATCCAACCGTAGAACTATATTTAAGAATTTTTTATAGAATTTCAAGGTTCGCATCATAGAAGGGAACTTCCATGACCTTATCAATACAAAAAATACTCTAGGACATTATTACATCATAGTCATGCAGAACAATGAAAAAAATATAATAATATGTTTAATATTTGAATACATTAAATATACATGTAATCAAAGTACAACTAGTTGGTTATAGGACACCAACTATTACAAACTCCCACTTGGACTAGAGACAACTTCCTACGACTTTCAATCCGCTAGACCTCACATGGTGATCATGTTTCTGCTAAGTCAAGGATTTATTCAAGGGGTCCACCACGTTGTATTCTATGGAAATAATGCTCACTAAAACTTCACCTCTCTGAGAAAAATCCCTCAAGAGATGATAATTCATAAGTATGTGCTTCATTCACTGATGTGGCCGCGGTTCTTTTCCGAGAGCCACTGCTGTAGTATTATCACAGTACAGTGTGAATGTATATTTACTACTAGGTATCAAATCTAGCTCCTAGATGAAGCTTCACATCTAATATACTTCTTTAACTACCTCAGAAGCTACGATATACTCAGACTCTACTATAGAATCTGCAACCATACTCTGCTTTGAGCTCTTCCATCTTACTACACCTCTATTCAAAGTGAATATATATCCCGTTTGCGAATTCATGTTATCTTGATCAGTCTGGAAACTAGCATATGCATATCCTCTGATGAATAGTTCCTCATCTCCTCCATAAACTAGGAACATATACTTAGTACACCTTAGACACTTTAGGATAGTCTTGACTGCCATCCAATAGCAGTCACCTGGGTCAGCTTGATATCTACCTACCACACTCAATGCGTATGTGACATCTAGCCTAGTACAAAGCATGGCATACATGACTAACCTAATAACTAATCCATATGGAGTCCTTTCCATTATCTTTCTTTCCTCATATGTCTGAGGAAATATTTTCTTGGAAAGATGAATGCCATGTGATGCCGGAAACAATCCCCTCTTGAATTGTTCCATACTAAATATCTTCAGTATATTATCAATGTATGTACTTTGAATTAGGCCCAAAAATATCTTGGATCTATCATGATGGATCTTGATCCCAAGAATATATGTTGCCTCGCCCAAGTCCTTCATAGAGAAGCATTGATTCAACCATTCCTTAACAGACTATAAGATTGGTATATTATTTCCAATAAGTAATATTCCATCAACATATACTATTAGGAAAATGACTTCACTCCCACTGAACCATTTGTAGACACAAGGCTCATATTCTTTCTTGATAAAACCAAATTTTGTTATGGATTCATCAAAACAAGTGTTCCATGACCTGGATGCTTGATTTAATCCATAAATAGATTTCTGCAACATGAATACCTTATTGGAATCCTTTGGATTAATAAACCCTTCAGGTTGTGTCATGTAGACATCTTCTTAAAAGTTTCTGTTAAGGAAGGTTGTTTTGACATCCATTTTCCAAATCTCATATTCATGGTAAGAGGTAATAGACAATATAATTCTGATGGATTTCAGCATTGCAACTAGTGAAAAGGTTTCATCGTAGTCAATTATTTGATGTTGTTTGAACCCTTTTACAACCAGTCATGCCTTATAGGTATTTACTTATCCTTATATGTCCAGTTTCTTCTTAAATACCCATTTGAAACCAACAGGATTTACATCAACTGGAGGATCTACCAAAATCCAGACTTGGTTTTGGTACATGGAATCCATTTCAGAATTCATGGCTTCTTCCCACTTGGCAACATCTATTCCACTTACTGCTTATTTATAGGTTAGATGATCATTATTATCAACTTATAATGAGTCACCATCCTTAGTAACTAGAAAACCATACCATTTATGTTCTCTAACCTCTCTTGTACTCCTACGCAGTTCTTGTGTCTCTGGAATAGTTATTTCTTCCATGAGGCTTTGTGGAATCTGTTCATATACCAACTCTTTTGTACCTTGAGCCTCAACTTCATTAAAGTCTATCTTTCTCCCACTATCTCTTTTGAATATGTGATCCCTCTCAATAAATATGGTGTTTATTTACACTATAACTCTTTTGTCTAAGGGGTTGTATAGGTAATATCCCCTTATTTCCTTGGGGTATCCTATAAAGGTACACTTTGTGCCTCAGGGTGTGAGTTTGTTACCTGAAGAGGCCTTAACAAACGCATCGCTTCCCCATACATGTAAATTCAATAATATGGATTTCTTCCCACTCTAGAACTCATATGGAATACCATTTATTGATTTATTTGGTACTTGGTTTAGTATGTGCACCATTGTTTGTAATGCATATCCCCAAAAGGATAATGGAAGAATCGCATGACTCATCATTAATCTCACCATGTCCAACAGGGTGAAGTTCCTCCTTTCAATCACACCATTCCACTGGGGCATGTATGGAGGATTGATTTGGGATAGGATCACAAACTCTTGTAAGTAATCAATGAAGTCTTGATTAAGATATTCTACACCTCGGTCTGAGCGGAGTTTTTTAATATTCTTACCAATATGGTTCTCAACTTCATTCTTTTATTCTTTTAACTTATCAAAAGAATACAACTTATACCCCATTAAGTAGATATATCCATATCTACTAAAATCATCAATAAAAGTTATGAAGTATGAGTAACCTCCCCTTGCTTAAACTGGAAATGTTTTACACACATCGGTATGAACCAATTCAAGAAGTTATTTAGCCCTTTAACCTTTCCCACTAAATGGTTCTTTGGTAAATTTTCCTTATAAACATGCATGACATACTCCAAATGGTTTTAGTTCAAAAGAAACTAAATATCCATCTTGATGTAACTTTTTCAACTGTTTATCATTTACATAACCTAGTCGGTGATGCCAAAGTTGGGTGTGGTATAAGTCATGTAAAGTATCTTTGTTATCGATTTCCATTACTTGGTTTGTGTAGTCCAACACGTAAAGACTGTTGTATAAATGTGCCTTACCAAAACAAATGTTATCTCTGTAAAAAAAGAAACATTCATTTCCAAAATTGAAAAAAAATCCATCTGTATTTAATCTAGATATAGAAATAATGTTTTTAGTAACATACAACACATAATAACAACTCTTTAACACCAATATCATCCCAATTAGAAACGTGAGGTGGTAGTCCCCAATAGCTACAATAGAAAGTCTGGGTTCATTGGCTACTCCTAGATCTACCTCCCCTCAGTCAATCTTCCTGAATCTACTTGGTTTCTGTATTTGAATACATATGTGAGTACCACAAGTTATATCTAATACCCAATTTGTAGAAACAGATAGATAACATTCGATAACAAACACACTTGATGCTTCCCCTTGCTTTTTAGGTTGTGTGAAGTTCTTCTTCTAGTGGACCTTCTTTCCACATGAAAAACAAACAGCCTCATGTTCCCTTACCTCCCCTTTGATCTTTAATTTCTTGGAAGGTTGTGAAGAATATTTGGACTTAAAACTCTTTTCCTTCCCTTTCCTCTTATTCACCATAAGGACAGAAGGTTTTTTTCACTTCATATATTTTTCCAATTGGATAATGAGGATAAGAAGATCATATAGGGACTTATCAATGTTGTTCATATTGAAATTGACAACAAATTTAGAGAAGCTCTGAGGGAGTGATGCGAGAATGAGATCAGTTCCCTGTTCTTTAGGGAGTTTAAACCCTATAACCTCCAGGTGCTCAATGTAGCCAATGAGCTTGACTATATGAGACCTATCTAGGGAACCTTCACTAATATTACTCTGAAATAGTGCCTTAGAGATCTCAAACCTTTCTTGCTTTCTCTCTCTTGGTAAATACCATGGAGGTGCTCTAGCATGCTATAAGTATACATGTTTTCATGAGACCTCATGAGCTCACTAGACATTGATGATAGCATCAAAAATTGAACATCTACTGTGTCGTTCATATGTTTATCATAGACCAAAAAATCCATATCACTCACCTCTTTGGCAGGATGATAAGGTAATGATGAATCTAACATGTAAGACTTCCATTCATGGAATAGGATAACCTGAAGGAATCTAAACCATTTCTGGAAGTTATTATTGGTGAGGATGTTGTCTTTATCCAGAATTGATCATAGGGATAGTGTGGTTGATAAGCTTTTCATTTTTATTCTATAATTAAAAGAGCAGATTATTAGTACTTTCTTGATTACATTTTATTATAAATAATAAATTTTATTAAGTCTCTTGCTATTTTATCAAGTCCCAATGGCCATCACCATTGAACTCATAATGTCCAGTTTCTATGATATTCAAGTGTCAAGGATCCATATTCCCCTTTTCATAACCCCAACAAGGGTTGTTAAAGATATTAGAAATTATTTAGGTAGGAAGATCTTTGCCAACTATGGGCTTATAGCTCCTTGATCTGTTGAGTGGACTCTCCAATCTTGAAATCATGAATTTGGATTTCCTAAACTCTTGCCTCCAATATTACACCAAGTATAGCAAGGGATACTCCTCTTGATGTAATATGGTTAAGTCAACCTGAAACCTTTCATAAGTGCTTCTTGTATAAAAGTAAGTTTCCCAAAAAGGGTTGGTCAAACACATAGTTTTATTGAGTTTTTTCCTTAATCAAGTAACGGAAGGCTTGGTCTAAATTAATATTTTATTTGAGAGATTTTTATCTCTTATGCGTGAATTTCTTATTATCATTATCATATGATTGTTAATATTAAGTGGAACTTACTTAATTGATTAACCATGTCTTGATAATATTTATGCATAAGTCTATATTATTTTAGTTCCATCTTGCATGCCTGTTTAATTCATTAATTATGTTATTGTGACAACACATCCATAATGATAAACCATGAAACTGACAGAAATAAAATAAAGTAAAGGGTGTGATCATGAGGTTTTCTAATGGTTAGTTAATCTAGTGGTTGATAAGCTAACCCTGAAACACCTTGAACCTTTTGGGTTTGTGTTTATAGCTTTCCACCTATCCACCTCTGTATCTCCTGGGATTGGTTTCGTCTCAACTCCATCTTGAACCTCCTCCACTAGTTTGAGAGTTACTTCCATTACATATGCCTTTTTTTTATTTTAACTCACATGTAGTTGAGGTGTAAAAAGGGGTTTTACATAAAAGAAACCTTAGGCATGTAGGCCCTATATATTAATGAGGAGAATTCTTGCAAGCCAAAAAAAATTAATTGAAATAAATAAATTAGAAGAAATCATCCATATAAAAAGGTCTTAGTCTAGATCATGATCATCCATACATGCAATTATATCCATGCATAAATAAAACTATCATTCAATTCTTTAATCATTCTTGTTTAAGATAAATCACACTCGAATAAATTAAGTATCATCTTTAATTAATCAATCCTTTTATCTTAAACCTTTTTTCTGAATTTCCTTGAGATTCTCATACATTATAATTTTAAACAAATAAATTCATTTAAAATTATCTTTGTACGTAACTTGTACCTTGAAGGCAAACTAGTGAATTCCTATTCATAACTACCAAATGAGTAGAAATGAACATAACACAGATATTAAATTAAACACATATATATAAAACATCTATCACATGTTGTGACTTAGCTTCACATTCATACGATGGTACATGTCTCAAGGGTTTGTATAATATAATAATAAACTTTAATAAATATATGTAATTTGGATGATTACACAGTGTGTAGTTCCAACTAAATGGCATGTACTATTCTTCACCATTCATCTGAAGTACACACCTGGGGAAACTGCATGTGAGTGTAATTCGTAAATCTTCAGAGTACACAGCATGTCCAGTAGGTCACACACTATGTAGTTCCTCATTACACGATCTCCAGTTGGGAAAGATGTGTATGGGGTACATGGTCCAACCCTAACCTGAAGGGATTACACATCGTGTTCAGTGGTCCACACGACTTGTAATCCGAAAACTGCATGCCACCTATTCCTGGTAAACACACGGAGTCATTAAGACTTAGACAAACTCCAATGACACAGCTTGGTTTGGTGAACCAGACCCGGTGCATTGAACCTTGGTTACATGGAATTTAAATGTCGTGTGTTCTAGTTTTATACAGTCAGGAACCTTTGGCACCTCCGGATGAGATCCTCTTATTTTATTTTAATCAAAATTAAAAGAAAATATCATTTATTTAAGGTGAACGAGAAACGAAAGAGGAGGAATAGATCTCAAGATTTATATTTGCCGAACGATTAACTTGAATTGAAACAACTAAATTATTAAATTCATAAATCATCAACAAAATATTTAAACAATTATAAACTATGATATAACTGATTTGATACCACTTTCAGGTTCTGGGCGCAGCAGAAGCATGGTTGGGACGGCACTCAACTTTGATTTTTACCATGATCAATGGTTATTCCAAGATCAATACGATGATGAAAATTGGTCTCCATGGAATAGAATAAAATATTTAGATAAATAAGGAAGAGGACCAAAACCTTTAGAGAGGAACTTGAACATCATTTTTATAATTAATTTAATTAATTTTATAAAGAAAATAATAGTTGGATATTCGGTATTTTCTTCATTGATGATTTTGATCATTCGGAATGACCCTTCCAGATTATATCGTTGTTCTTGCAAGGATCAAAACTAGATACCCTCTAGAGGTGATCCACACGTGCTACGTTGTCCTTTGATCGACACCACTTGTTCTCTGGGTGCTAGCGCGGTGAAGCGAGTGTCTTGTGTCGGTTGTTCTTGATCGCTTGTTCTTTGGCCTTGAAGAACGTCTCTTGTTCTTGAGAGGGGAGGGAAGAGGATTCGAGAGAGAAACTATTTAGTTTAACAATTCTCAATTCACTGGGTGTGTGGTTTGGTATATGGCACAATAGACGTATGTGTCTATTTATTAACATGGGGCTTTAGTTACAATATTTAATTGTGTAACAACAATTAAATACATTCATAACCTTAGAGAAAACCCATGATATTAATAATAATATTGCGTCATTATTTATGGTGCGCCAACTTTCCCAAAACAAAATTATAAATAAAATTTTTCATCACAAAATAATAGCAACCTTATTTTAATTTATTCCAACTAGTTAAATAAATATTTTTCATCTTGAAAATAATTATTTTACTACCAAACTGGCCTTGGTCCACTTGAACTCCACTTCCATTTATTGAACACTCAAATAAATAAATAAATATTTTGTTATATTAAATAAATATTTTATTTAAAAACTAATAAATAAATATTTATTAAATGTTCAATAAAATAAATAAATATATTTTACCCACAATCCGGGGAATAAATATTTATTTAATTTATGCAATCATTTTAACTTGAATAAAATTATTGCACTATCTTGAGAATAATATTTATCAATTAAATTCAAATAGAATTTAACTGAGACCACTAGAAACACTTATTGTGTGACTTTCTCGGATTCTTTCTCATTGGAATTAGGCGGGCATGCCTAAAGTCCAAGAGTACTATCTAGCAACGGGTCAAGGCACCCAAGAGAAAGAACTTAAATTCGAAACAATGACATCCACATACAAATGATCACTTTGTAATATAATTCCTTTGTCACAATATCTCATCAAGCAGGATTCATGATAGTGCCATCAACTTTTATGCTTGATACACCATTCTTTGACTACCTGAAATAAACTCGTTGTTACACCATGTCCATGGAATTTTGCGCAAAGGATCTATTTCAATCAAAGGGCCAAGATATCAACTTTTATAAATGGAAGGGACAAATCCTTCCTCGACTTATCCATTAATAACATGCCACTCGTGATGCACCCAACGTACCCTACTTTCTGCCAACTATCTGCATGACAGTTTTCGTTAGTAAATAAAAGTGCATGAGTCATGACATGTATTAATGATAATATAAAAGTCTAAGGATCATTATACATGCTTGTAGATAGAAATATATGATGACACCAAAACATGCAGAATTCCTACTGGTGGGTCTATTCTCATAATCTCTGATCTTGGATATTACCAAGTGTAAAATTCATGAGAGAAAGTCTCATCTACTTACGAGTACTCACACCTGACGGTATGCATGTTATGTATCCCATCATTGTATTTCATCCAACCATAGAACTATATTTAAGAATATTGTTATAGCATTTCAAGGTTCCCATCATAGTGGGGAACTTCCATGACCTTATCAATGTAATAAATACTCTAGGATATTATTATATCATAGTCATGCAGAACAATGAAAAATATGTAATAAGATGTTTAATATTTGAATACATTAAATATCCATGTAATCAAAGTACAACCAGTTGGTTCTAGGACACCAACTATTAAAAATTAAACTTCTCATCAAGTGTTAACCCATTAGTCCACTTTAAGTGGAATACTCTTTATGATCACAATATTACTCATGAGTCTTATCACACATCAAGCCAATTCAAACTTGCATATGACCTATAAGGTGAACCCTAATGTCTTTAAACCATGCCTTAACCCTTTATTGATATGCATCCACAAGTTGAACTTATCATTGAACCATAAATCATTCAGAACATACTAAACCCTCCACTATGGTTTCTAAGAATCATCCTGGGTCCCTTATAAATTTTCTCATTCTAAAAACACCATTCAACATCTATCTCACACAAATTACCCATGCCTCATAAACTAAAATAGTCATCAATAAAACCTTAAATTTATCTCTCATGTGTGTGAAATAACCTATCAGGATCCGTGTGATCAATGAAAGGGGAGGGATGAATCAATAATCTTTTATTTTTATGTTTTGTTTTTTATAAAAAAAAATTCACCTCATGTTAAATAGATATGACTTCGTTAGGATATAATCAAATAATAACAAGCATAGAAAAACAATTATTTACAAGGCTCACTACTCAATAAGAGTTTCTAGTCCTTAGCATGGTTTGGAAATAATCCAATACCAAACAATCACTAGAAAAAAATCATTTAAATGTGGTTACAGTAATCATAGAATATACTTTCATTTTCATTACACTATAGTCAATTAAAAGTGCTTGTTCTCCTCGCATAGATAAATGATGAAAAATGTTGTAACAAGTGTAAGAACCTTCACCAATATAATTTTGTATGTTATCACTATTCTTCTTGAAATTTCTTCCCACTTATTATTCATGAAAGTGATTCTTCTTCACTTTATTTCCCAGTAGTAGGAAAGAACTTCCTTCAGTACGATTTATTTGTAAACCCTAGAACACAAAAAAAAAATATTTTTATTATTTTATATCCTTTTTTATTTTTATTTATTTTTATTTTTCTCAAGTGATTGTCCATTCACTTACTCATGTACACATGCAATGTCTTATACCTACTTATTTCACTCTTCTTCATGAAAACCAAAATAGGTTCTCAATATATTACACAAGTTATTCTTCACACATAGTGCATTCTCAATCTCTTCATTATTGTACATGACATTTTGCTTCATGAAACTCAAATTATATGAAGAGATAGTGACTCTCATCTTTATGTTATCCAATTAGCTTTACACAAACTAGTTATTCATGAAACTCTTGAGTTCAATTTTTGAAATAAAAATGTTATGGGTTTTCATTCCTCTCACAAAAGTCACATGAGTTATTCTTTATGTAAGTAAAAAAGCTTCATGAAACTCCTCCTCACAAAAAAATGTTTCATGGTTGCTCTATTTCACTCTGGAAAACAAGAACTTCTCTCAAGTGGAAGAAATCAAAATCTCATCCATCCCTTGGTATTTTTAGGCAAGGACCACTGCTCCTCCTTCATTCCTTTACTGACTTAGAATCCTGAAAAATATTCCTTATCAATCAATATTTTTTAATGATCAAATATCTCGACATTTTTAGTCTCCAAACACAGGTTACATGATGCTGAAAAACACTTCATCTTTTCTTATATGATGAGGCCACACATACATACAAAAATAATCGCATGTTATATCCTTTTTAGAAGTTGAAATAATTACTACATTATTTTCATGTGATGAAAACCCTTAATTCAAAGTGATCCTCATATCTGTTGTAAGCTTCATGTTATTCATTGTTTTTCATAACATAATGTATCACTGACTTCATTTTTTAACTTTGGAGTATATCATGATTTTTTTAATCATCTCTATGGAAATAATGATCTCTGTTTGATCACTGTACATTACATAATAAATAAAGGAAAATTAAAACCCTCAGGTGTGAACCAAGGTTAAAGATGAATAGATGGAATCAATAAAATGGCATAGATGGATCTCATTATATGGTGTTGATATATCTTTAACATTTAAATTATGGGTGAATAGTTTATGCATTTTTCTTCCCTAAATTTATTGTTACTTTGGTTGAGGTATTCTTAATAAACAAATTAATTACACTTCACTCTCGAGATGGTACTAAGTTCGACACTTGGATACACTATCACATACATACATGGGGTGGGATACACTTATTTCCTTTTGTATGTGCAACAATATGCACTGTGTGGGTTCTATATGTCCACCATTCTTTCCTGCATGCAAGCACTTCCCCCATGCACCCTATGGGTGCTATGAAAACTCCTTCTTCCATGTTGGAAACATGGGTTGGATCTCCCTTATGGTTGATATTTCTCCCACATTAAATTATATTGAGGTTTACCTTGTGGCTTGAGTGGTTGTACCATTTTTTTATAATACTTAGAATAATTTTAAGTACATGATTTTTAGTAAAAATACAATATTAAATATACTTCATGAAAAATATAATTATTTTACATGGAATTATTTAAATTATTCATGCAAGTACTTTTATTTTTTTTTTCATGATCTTTAACTCTTCTTCCTTGTTTCAAAAAATGTGTCATCCTCAACACAATTGACACATGTCTTTTAAACTAAAAACCAGTACAAAAATCATAATAATTGATTTATTAAACACTTTGTTTAATCACATTTTTTGGAAAGGTTAACAAAATTAGGTGATTAATTTATTTAACAAATTTAAGTATATAACGTTTATCAGAAAAAGACAAATCCTCAAGAAGACTTATTAAAAAAACATATTCAAAACATCTCCAGTAATATTGGTCCTAACAATCTACCCCTTTGGATTTTTTTATCAACCAAGGAATATAAATCATTAAAAAATTAAAATTCATGAAAATTATTATTTATTCAAAAGTTCTAAGCCTACGTGAGTAAAATAAGTATAGGAAACAATAATCATTGAATAATAATATGATATTTTACATAAGTATTGATTTAAGAAACTTTTCTTACACCTCTTAAGAAACCTTTTTAATTACACTTTGAACTTTCACAACTTCTTCCTATAAGAACAAAAAAATTCCAACATCTAGTTCAATAAACTATTAAAACAGTTCGCATTATAAAATCGCAGCATAACCCTTTTAAAAAGTCCCCCAAAATATATGATATTATTCAAAAGGTTAAGTATATACTAATGGATAGATTTATGTTACAACTTTTCTCCCCCTTTAACAATACAAACCAAAGACAATATGAGAAAAGGGATGAAATAACATACCTTAGCTTTGAAGAGAGGGAGGTTAAACACCCAATATCAACCTCATATTATGAAATGTTTCCTTCAGAATTTTTTTTGTGAAAATATCATCAACTTTCTCTTTTTTAGGATTAAACTCTAGATTCAGTTCATTCTTATACACATGATCTTTGATTAAGTGATATTTGATATCAATGTGATTGGAATGAGAATGTTGTACAGGATTATCAGTAATATTTATAGCACTTTGATTGTCACAACTAAAGAGAATAGTCAGCTTCACATCAACAAAAAAATATTCCAACTATGTTTTCATTCATATAAGTTTTGTTTTAGCCTGAGTTACAACTGTAACACCCTAATATTTTGGTGGATTTTTTTCGAATTAATTTAATCATTTGATGTCTTTCACTTCACGCAACAATGAAAATAGTTTTTCACTAATTCAATAATTACTTTCACATAGCACCGGGTTGGCGTATGTTACATGAAACACCAAATTTTCATATATTACACGGAACAACAAGGTTAGTATACATTACATTCAATATTGACCTTCTTTGATGACTTTTGTAACCCCCAAGACTGAGTGCTACCTAACTATAATATATTATTAAAAATATTATTATAATTCAATATAACCTAGATTTCAAGTTGATTAATATGAATAATATTAACTAAATTATTAAAATATGTGTTTTACACAAATATAATATGAATTCATTGGTTACAAATTAATGAATATGAAAACTAATTGAATATAAAGGAAAATATTATTATAGTCACAAAGTTATTTTAACCTAGTAAATTAAATTAATTAAAATTGGTAAGTGATAATAATATATTACATATGTTATATATTCAATATAATATTTCTAACATTCATCCAATAGATTCTATAGACATAAGATAAGAATAATCTCAATTTTATGCTTAAAACCCTATATTTTTATTAAAGCATTTTTACCGTCTTTTAATGGAGAACCCATTTTAAATACAATTTTTGAAACTTTTATAGATTTAATATGTCAAAATAAACTTTATTTTTAGAATAGATGCATAAAAATTATATTAGGATAAAAATTTTTTATTTTTATATAAGGTTTTATCTCTTAATGAATAGGTAAAAATATTGGATTCTATTTCAAAACTGCTTCTTTATCTAATTTATTTATAAGGTTAAATTATATTTTTAATTGGTTTAATAGTTTATTTAGATAATATGTTTACCAATTAATAAAATTTAGTTCATTTTAACTATTTTTACATTGAAATTGGAGATAAAAACTTAGCAAACTTGTGGACATTTTTACTTTAAAAACCTGCAGTGTCTTCACATTAGTGGGATTAATTTTAAATTAATTTCTGATACTTATGTAATTATAATTTGGAAAAATGGATTCCATATTTTTAATAATAATAATTCATAATTTATAATAAATTAAACTTTTTTTTTGACCAAAATGTTAGTAGAAGTGATTAAAATTAATTAAATCAGGTAAGAGAAAAATTAGGTTAATAAAGTATTAAACCTTAAATTTAAGGCCCAAAATGGCCTATAAACTTGTCCAAAACCCATTTTATAGCCATATTTAGACATTATAATAAATTTTATTGACCTTTTTCCATTATTTTATCCACTTGAAACATTAAAAACGTGGTTGGAATTTTCTCTTCAAATATTTACAAGAGTGTCACTTCTCCTCCACTATAAAAGGCCATCACCTATACCCATTCCTAACACCTCTAAAACCTTTTATGTTCAACAAATATATGTTCAATTAGCCTCCAAACATCCCTACCTTAGACCTTGAATCCTCTATTTGGGAATAAATCCTCTCAAGGAAGCCTTTTGGCTCAAACCAAAAGGAGTTACCTGATTTAGAGGTAACGTCTTCTCTCAAGCTCATTTCCTTTATTTCCCCTCTTCACACCCTCCAATATATTTATTAAATTTTTGTGTGAAAACACCATTATACTACATATAATAGGATTTTTTACTCTAAGTTTTCTACCTACACTTACACACACCTCCATATAATGGATATCAAACATAATGTTTCTCTATATGGTGAACTACTGCCTCACGAAATGATGATTGTTCATTTATTCTTTACCACCAATCATGGTGACCATTATGATGGAAAATATGTTTATATATTTAATATATTATATTTATTGTGTATTTAATCTTATATATTCATTTTAAAAAACATTTATCTTTACTCTCCATTTGGTGTTAATACGATAGTCTCGTTTGAGGAAGTGTGGACTACCGCCTCCTCAAAGCGATGTGATTCATTCACGCACCACATGAAATGTATTAAGGATGGGTTTAATGAAATTATATGATATATATATATATATATATATATATATATATATCATTATAATTATAATTTAATGATATTATATACATATACACTTATATTTAATTTTATTTCTTTCTTTCAATATGACAATTAAAATGGAAACAGTATTCATGCGTACGTACGGCTTACCGTCTCTATCAATGGTGTATTCCATTTAATAATTATTTATTATATAGATTATTATAATATAAATATAATGGATATACATGATATTTATATCATGATTTACATTATATAATCATGATATAAGTATAAGAACCAACAATATAACAAATTAAGACATATGAGAAGAACAAAGCAAATACTACCTGAAGTGAAACATTAAAATAGGATGGTTAACAAGTGGGTAATATAAGTCATAATAAAACCATATATGGTATAAAATATAATAATATGTTTTTTTAAAATATGTATAATAAATTAATATTTATTATATATGTGTTTTGAATGAGTACGACGTGATTCGAGACACAAGGTAAGAGAATTTCAACTCACTTTTAATTTCTATGAGAAACATGTTATGTTCACCACTCTTTCCTTTTGTTTGGTTTATATACTGGCCATGATTTTATTCTAAGAATATTATAATTAAATTTATGGGTATTCACATTTCACTTTTATGATCCTTCTTTAATGGGGTTTAAGTTTCAAAATATACCAAATCAGTAAAAATGTTTAGTCTCAATTTTCCTTTTTGGAGACTCATGTCTTGTTATACACCTAAACTCTTTTTTAGATGTGTATACTTCCATTTTACATGATATATCATTAAGATCAATATTTTAATGATATTATTTTCTTCATGTAATTTCCTTTTCTTACATGGAGAGTATGATCCCATGTTACCAAGTTATAAGAGTTTATTGAGACAATCACATTGCTTTTTGAGATTGTTTATGTTTATAATTCCTTTGATGAAATCTTATGATCCATCTCTCAAGAACACTCATTATTTTCCTTAGTCTCTATTTTTTCAAGATATAATCATGTTTTAGTACCATTTTTCACTCTTTGGTACTTAAGATAATGTTTTTAAGTAAAATATAATTGTCTCTCTCTTCATTCATAAATCTATTGTATTCAAAAACCATGTTTTTTAAAATGTTTTCAAAAATGTTTTCAAAAGATACTTGAAGATAATTTTCAATGAAAAATTATTTTAAAAATGTTTTATTGTTTTCAAAGCTTCCTTTATATGTTTTCAAATCTATTTTCAAAGAAAAAGGTTTTCAAAAGGTTTTATGTTATAAAAATCATTTTTCAAAGAAGAAAGGATATTTTCCTCAAGAAACGTTTTTGAAAGATATTTCAAAATTATTTTCTATATAAGATGATATCCATTGATGTTAATCATTACCTTCTAGGAAATTATCTAAATGTTCCATTCATATCCTTTCTATGAATGGGTTATTCTTAATTCCATGGTCTTTATGAAACTCGTTTCTCTTCCATAGGTTATATGTTTTTGAAATCTGTTTCTTTTCCATAGGTTACATGTTTATGAAACCCATTTATTTTATCGGGTTATGATTTGATGAAATGGTTATTAAACCTATCTATTTTCCATAGGTTATTATGTGATGAAATGTTAATGATACCCATTTCATTTCATGTGTTATGATTTGATGTTTATAAAACCTATATATTTTTATGGGTCATGATATAATGGATATTTTATTATCTTGTAGAATATGTATAAATGATTTTACTATGAGATGGGTAATACCTATATCTCCTTACAATTAATTGGGTAATAATGGATGACTCATTAGTATAAATGTTATGCATGAACCTGATTACATGTTTACAATTTAATGCATGGACCTGGTTTCATGTCCATAAGTTTATGTGTGAACCTGATTACATGTTCACAATGTTATGAGTGAACCATATTATGTGTTCACAATAGTATACATGGACCTAGTTACATGTCCATAATTTTATTAATGAACCTGATTACATGCTCACAATGTTATGCATGAACTTGATTACATGTTCACAATGTTATACATAGACCTGGTTTTATGTCTATTAGGTAATACGTGGACCTGATTACACATTCACAATGTTATTCATGGACTTGGTTTCACACTCATAAGTTTATACGTGAACCTTATTACATGTTCACAATGTTATACTTGAACCTGATTACATGTTCACAATGTTATGAATAGACCTGGTTTCATGTCCATTAGGTAATGCGTGAACCTGATTACATGTTCAAAATTTTATACATGGACTTGTTTTCACATCCATAAGGATATTTGTAAACCTGATTACATGTTCAAGTTGTTTTTCATAGACCTTATTTCATGTCCACAAGTTGATGTTGGGTCCTAATTTCATGTCCTTAACTTAATGGGTGAACTTGTTTCTACTTATACATGTTCACAACGTTATAAACCAACATGCATGCCCCAAATTCCATGTCTTTTCCTATATTATGCTTCCTTGGCATATGTTCTTTATTTCCTTATGATTCATGTATTATGAACTACCATTCTTTATTATGTTCTCTAATATGCAGTGCATGATCTTCAAATGTTATGCTCAAGTTTCATACCCTTTTATTTATGTTATGCTTATGAATTTCCTTTATTTACCCTTATTGAGCATCTGAGCTCAATCCTTTATTATGTTTCCTTTCCCTAGGGTATGAAGAAAGGTTTTAGGTAGAAGTAATAAATGTGGGTGTCTTTATGGGAGATGTTGAAGATCTTTCACCATGATAGAATATTTTATTTCCATGTTTCCAAAGACACTAAACTATTACGGTCCTCGGGCAAATATTTTTGAAGTGTAATAAATATTCATCTAAAATGATGTAATATCCATGTATGTTAACCCTGTTTCTCTATAAAAAAACATACTCAGGTTATACTATACTGAGATTCACTAAACTTTGTTTCTTTGTATTCTAGCTAACACATCTTGCTCCCAAGAAAAACACCCTTCCATATATGGATTTTCTATCCTCTATAGTTACTTCCCAATTTGTATCTATGTAACCAAATAGATTAATCTTTCCTATGATGTAATATTTTAACCCAAAATCAGTTATGCCTTTAATATATTTGATAATTCTTTTTCTATTCATGAGATGAGATTACTTTGGTTCACTTTGATACCTAGCACAAAGATTAAGAGCATAAAAAATATCTTTCCTTAAAGTTGTTAGATATAATAAACTTTCAGCCAAATTTATAAAATATTTAGGATCTACCTCCTTTCCTTACCCATATTTTAAAACATTTTACCCACTAAAATCGGGGTGGAAATAGTCTTTTAATATTTCATTCCAAACATATTTAGAATTTACTTACCATACTTCTCTTGAGATAGAAAATATATTTCTTCTTTTGAGAGATTTTTAGGCCAAGAAAGTATTTCATTTCTCCTAGAATGGACATATCAAAAAGTTTATTCATATAATAAGTAAAATTTTGACAAGTTTCTTCATCATTTTCTATGAATATAATGTCATATATATAAACAATCATGATTATGGAAACCTCAGGATTGTATTTTATAAATAGGTTACTATAAAATCTTCTTTTCTTGAAGTTCAACTTCCTTAAGAAATTATTCAATTTAGAATACCAAACTCTTATATATTTCTTCAATCCATACAAATACATATTTAAATTAGATGCATATCTTTTATCTTTCCTAAGCATTAAGCCACATAGTTTCTCAATATAAAATTATTTATTTAGATCTATGTTAAGAAAAGCTTCTTTGACATCCATATGGTAAATTTTGTATCTATGTTGTGTAGTGATGGAAAGAAAGATTATAATAGTTTATAATCTTATCACTATAGAAAATGTCTTATAAAAATCAATGCCTTATATTTGTGAGTAACCTTTAAAACCAAGTCATGTATTGTTTCTTATCACTTCACCTTTTTTATTTAACTTTTTAAAAAAAAACCCATTTTGTACCATTCGCATTATTATTGTGTGGTTTGGTTATATCTTCTCAAGTATCATTCTTATAAATATGAACTATCTATTCATTCATATAATTAATCTACTCTTAAAACTTGAAATATTCATCAACATTTTTTGGCTCAACCTGTGGATATAAGGAATTGTGTAATATTAACCTTGATGTTATTTTGGTTTGAACCTATTTTCATTGATATCTAATGATTTTTTTAACTTTCACTTGCTTCCTCATTCTAGGATGTGGTAAACATAATTGTTCCTCATAACTTGAAATTTATGATTCAAAATCTTCATATCAAGTAGCTTTAACATTGTTATCATCATTAAGAACTTTTTCACATTTTTCAAGTGTAACCAGTTTATCTTCACTTTCCATACCATTTTCAATAATCTATGAAACATTATTATTAGAATGTTTAATAATTTCCAAATTTTTAGATTCAATAGTATTTTTTTTCTTTATTATAACACTTTTATCTTCTACCATTATAAGGATATCCAAGAAATATTCCATTAACACCTCTCTAATCAAACTTCCAAAGATTCTCACCTTTAACTTATATAATGCAAGGAATGTCAAACACATTTAGATGTTTCAAACTTGGGGTTTATTTTTAATACATATCATAAGAAATCATATAATATTTTTTCCTATAGAAACATCAATTCTAAATATAAAAAAACTAATTTGATATCTTATATCAAAAAATAATGATAAGTGTCATGTTTGATCAGAATTGTTCTTAGCATGTCAATAAAACTTCTATTTATTCTTTTAGCAACATTGTTCCACTGTGGTGTGTATAGTGAACTGCATTCATTACGAATTACATGATTTTCAAGATATTCTCAAAACTTTCCATTCATATATTCATCACCATTATCAGTTCAAATCTTCTTTACAGAGTATCCCCATTCTTTTTTAGCATGTCTCCTAAAAATATTCAATGTTTTGAGATCCAATGAATTATTTTTTTAAAACATAATACATATAATGTGATTAAATTCATTAATAAAAGAAATAAATTAATTATCTACATTATTTTATTTCTTTCTCATGGGCATACAAATGTTGTAATGTATCGGCTTCAAGGGATGAGTGGAATGTATCTCAACTTTATTCTATATTGAGCTCGTGATCTTCCCTTTTTGGCATATAAACAACACTAATATATTATTCTTGTCAAGGAAAGAATATCATTAATACTTTCACTATTTTTTTTGCTTGAATATATTCCTCTTACACAAATTCCCAAAAAAATTATTTGATAGATGATTTTATTCCATCACACTCAGATAGCATGAACTCTATGCTTTACCAACATGAAACAAGTTTCCTTTGGTTCATTTTCCATAACGAAAAAATTCCCCATGTTTAATTCATATAAAAATTAAACCATATCTTCTAAAAATAAATTTTCTACCATCATCACAAATTTTTTAAATACTCAAAAAAAATGTTGTATCCCATCAATAAACACGACCTTTTTGGATTCAAACTTTTCTTCCCTAATGATAGCTTATCCAATGCCTTTGATTCTGAGGGACTTATCATTTAAAAAAGTTATTATACCATTTTATTAATCTATATCATTCTTCAATAACTTTAAAACTCATGTTATATGTGAATAAAAAACATCCAATATCCATTTTCGTTCTCCTTTTATAGATTTGAGAGTAGTTTCAACAACTAAATCTTTTTCCTTGTCTTTTTCTTCCTTATCATGCATCTTTTTATATATTTTTTTGAAAAGTATTTTATGTTATAATCATGATAATAAATATTTTTTCATGATTTCCAAGATGATCACATCTTTCACAAATAGTTTTCAGGGGTTGGAATCTATTTTAAATCTTTAAACTGACTATTTTAGGTTGTCTTCTTCGAGTGGATTGATTCCCCATAAAACTTTGCCTCTAGTTTCTCCTGGATAACTTGAATAATTGATTATTAACCCAATAAATTTTTATTGTATTCCCAAAACCACAATAATACCATTAGTAACTATAGAAATAATATTTACCTTTGTAACTTATATAATAGTTTGCAGTCAGGTCTCTTATTTTCATCAACTTTCTTACCTTCCACTTTGTCATTTCATTGTGAACCAATTGTTTTGTTTCCTCTTAATACTTTCTTCTTTAGATTATATTTCTTCTCAGCATCAATAGAATATCTAGTAGTAGATACTTTTTATTCAGTCTTTGAAACCTAATAAACTTCAATTTTTTTAACTTTTCTTGTTTTGGTTACATACAATGTCTTCTTAACTTTATTCTTCTTTTGAGTATATTCATTCTTCTTATCATACTTTGAGGGTAATTTTTTATCATCCTTAGTATTACACTTTTTAGAACTTTTACCAACTTCTATAACTGAATTTTTGAAATTTTTAATTCCTTTCTCATATTTAAAAAGTTTTTATTGAAAAATTTCTAATTATTTTTCCTTCACCTTCATCTATTTTTCAAGATTGATGTTGAATTTTTTATTTTCATTAAGAAAATTCTACATATTATTAATCTATTTTAGTAACATGAATTTTTCTTCTAGAAAATATTCTTAATTGTTTGGTGAGAGATTTTATTTCTTCAACTTCTTGTTCTCTTTTTAAAGTCCCAATTTTTTTTAAATGAATTATTTCAATTCTCTCCTGATCATAAACTCCATTTGATTATCTTCTTCTTTATCTTTATAGAAACTGATTTCATCACTTGTGATCTTTTCATTATTAACTTTAGAAATATGAATTTTTTTATCAGCATCATCACTTGAGTTTTCATATCATCCTACATTTTCTACATCTTCTTCACTCTTAAACAAAAAGTTTAAATTTTTTTATTTATAGAACTTCTTATCCTTTCTCTTATAATAGGAATTAGATTTTTTTGCCTTATTCTTAAGGGATATTCTCTAATTTTTATCATCTTTATCACTTTCTTCATCTTCCTTGTGTCTTGTATAATTTTTAGCAAAATTTTCAATAGCTCTGCAACCAAACCACTTCAAAGGTAACTTTTCTTTGTACTTTCTTATGCCACTTTTCATATTTTTATAAAACAATGAAATAAATTAATAAAATTTTTCATTAACCACTTCTTTAATATTATAGTCACTGGATTTTAACTCAACTAAAAATTTCTTATATTTTCTTTACTTTGTAGCCTTAAAATATATTTCAAGATTATCTTTCTCCTTATTTTCGATGGTTTTTTATCTTCTCATTTCATAAGTGATGGTAGTACAATGTATATCATCTAGAGAAAGAGTTTTAGGATCTTTATCTTCTAAGATTGGAAATTTGGCATCAAATTTATTAGGAAGAATATATAGGATATTTTTAACAATGTTTGAATCTTAAAAATTCTCACCAAGACGTTTACTGGTTATTACAATGTCATTCACTATTATAAATAATTTACCAACTGATTCATTATAACCTATATTAATATATTCATACTTTAATCTCTAGATTTGTAAATTTGATTTCTTTATTTTTTAATTTACTTTATATATTTTCTTAAATTAATCCTAGATGATTTTATCCATTGAAATTTCTTTAACTCTAAGAAACTCACTTCTAGAGAGTGAGGGAAGTATATCATTTCTGGATCGCCCTTCATTATCCAAAATTTTCTTATCAGCATCTATCAAAGGAACACCTTCAGCATAAGGAGGTAAAATATTTCTAACAACATCAAGATCTTCATAATTAATTAATATTAGATAAGGTAACATTATATCTTTACATATATGATAATTATTCACATCAAATACAAGAATCCCCTTACTATTCACAAAGTTTTAAACATCTATGGAAGCTTATATTTTCTTCAAAACTTCATCAAAGATTCAAAAAAGGGAACCTTCACTCTGATACCACTTGAAAGGACTAATCATGATCTATGGGATCACTGATAAGGGTAGGGTTGAATCAATGATATTTTATTTTTATGTTTTCATTTTTATGAAACAACCTTCTCCTCTTATTAGAGAGATATGAATTTTTTATAAAGTAATAAAACAAGCACAACCATAGAAACAAAATTATTTATAAGGTTCAGTACTCAATAAGAGTATGTAGTACTTTAAATGGTTTAAAAATAATCCAATACCACATAACCACTAGAAAATAATCCTTTTAATGTGATTATAACAAGAAAGGGATATCCTTTCACTTGAATCACACTATAGTTAATCAATAGTGTTTTCCCCTCACACTGATAAATGTTATGCAAAATTTTTGTAAAAATTGTAAGAACCTTCACCAAGAACCTTCACCAACTGGCCTCAATATGTTTTCACTATAATTATTTAAATTTCTTTACACTTTTCATTAATGTAAGTATTTATTCTTCACTTTCTTTCCCAGCAATAGGTAAGACCATACTTCAATATGATGTCTTCATAAACCCTAGAACATAACAATTTTATTATTATTATTTTATTTTCCCTTTATATTCTATTTCGGTTTTTCTTAAGTGATTATGCATTCACATATGCATGTACGCATGCATTTTCTTCTCCCTACTTATTTCACTCACCCTCACGCAAACTAGAATAGGTGCTTGAAATTTCTTCTTCATGCATAGTGTATACTCAATCTCTTCCTTATTGCACATAAAAATTTTATTTTTGAAACTAAAATTATATGAATAGATAATTCCTCTCATCTTTGAATTGGCCAAGGAGCTTCATGTAAACCAGTTCTTCATGAAACTCTTGAGTGTAAGTTTTTCAATTTAAGAGTCCATGGGTTTTCCTTATTCTCACACAAGTCATGAGAGTTATTATTCATGTAAGAAGAAATATTCATGAAACTCATCCTCTTCAAAAAAAAGGTTTCTCAGATTCTCTATTTTACTCTAGAAAATTAGATCCTCTCTCTAGTGGCAGCAATCGAAAGCTCATCCATCCCTAGGTATTTATAGGAAAGGATCACTACCCCTCATTCATTCCTTCACTAACTTAGAATCTCATAAAATAATTCATGTCAATAAATATTTTTGAATGTCCTAATATATTAGAATTTTTATTCTCCAAACACAGGTTACATGATACTAAAAAATATTGTTAGGTCAGAACGACAAAGATGAAGACACAAGAGGGGGTGAATTGTGTTCCTTTTAAAAACTTGATATAAATAATACTCTCCTCCAGATATTAATGTTATTATTTACTTTTCTATTAAATATTAGTAAGTAATGGAAAATAAATTAAGAAAAAAACACATCGATATATAGCAGTTTAGGGCACAAAGACCCCCTAGACCACTCCACCAATGCTCTCTCTATGAGCTTAGTGATTTTCACTAATAGGTCCTTTTTATGGGGACCTCTGTTAGGTTTTCGGGGCCCGTAGTGGAAGCCGGTGGGCCAAGGATTTTTAAAATTTCATCGGCGGGATGATGGTACTTGTCGTCGTTGATGATCTGAGCCCCGGAGAGGTCCGAGGATCTCGTGTAGATTATTAAGAGCACAAAATTAAAACGAAAACATACCTGTCGCATATTTGAAGCTGTTGTCGACCGCTACTTTTCGGTGGTGATTGTTGCACGAAGGGTCCATATCAGGATCCCTCTAGATCATCCACACACGCCTCAAAAATACACGGGAATGTCGATCGTCGAACTCCGGGTGCTAGCGCGGCGATTCAACGATATCTTCGACGTCCTGACGATCACCGCATCGTTGATCTTGCGATGCGTGAGAAAGAACTTGATCTGAAATCTTTTATCATCAGCTTCTCTCTCTAGGAAGTGGGGGGAGAGAGAGGCTCTCAATTTTCATTCCATGTAAAAGAATGAATAGTGAAGTGCACACCAAAGAGAGATATCCTTCTCTCTTATTTATAGACACGTTGATAAATACCCTGTAGGGTTCCCTGGCCCCCATTAATATCAATGTTCTCTAAATAAATAATTTCGAAGGACTAAACTGCGCCAATATTATTTAATATTTTATCACATACTTGTAATATATATATAATATATTATGTGATAAAACTGATCCATTTAACTTGACTCGTTGTCCCGCTTAATATTAAACAAACCTTGAATATTAAATAATATTCGTTTGATTAATATTTTTCTTGTATTTACTAAACTCGTAAATAAATTAAATAAATTCAATCCCAAATATTCTTAACTTGAATATTAATGAATTTATTTAATTCTTTTGGTGATTGATAACTTGGACAACACTCGGACCCCGTGGTAGGGCCCACTATGTCCACATACCTATTCAACTGAATAGGTGTAGATTCTTGAATACACTGTTGTGTGTGACCCTCTAGTCCCTTATCTCGATAGCAGTGAATAAAATCCACAGACCAAGAGCGGAGTCTAGAAACTCATCATGGCCCCTAAATAGATAAGGATAGTCATAGCAACGACTACCATCCTACGAACACTAACTGTATACTATAGTCTCTTTGTCATTAGATATCTCATAAAGCAGGACGCACTCTTGTGTCATCGTCCTTATCTTGCTTTATTATTTGTTGATCTATCCAGATGGATTTTCCTTTCTACTGATTTGGACAAATACTTATGAAGGAGGCACCATCCTGATCAACCAGACCTAAGATATACAACTTCCTAAACTTGGAAGCGACAAATCCTTTCTTGACCATTCAACCAACGTCATACCACTAACAACGCACCCAACACAAACTACCTCGCCACGACATCACTGTCATGGTTTTCACCTTGCATCAAAGTACATAATTAAATTATATACATTGTTAATGGTCTCAATTCAGGAGGTCAATACACAAGTCCATAGATAGGAACAACCAATGACACCCAAAACATGTGGTGTTCCTATTGGCGGGTCAGTCCTCATGATCTCACTACTAGAGATCACCAAGTGTGAACTTCATGAGAAGAAATATCAATGCTTATGATCCCACAGCACCTGATAGTCAGACATCTACTGTGTCCAGTTATTAAGATGTATCTAGACTATAGAACATATATTTAAGATCACTTTCATTGTATCTCGAGGTTCTCATTATAGCCTAGGATCTGCTATAACTTCTTGACACGACAATTAACCTTTGGAAATTACCATTATTATAGTGGACGTAGAAAAGTTTGCACTATAATGGTAAGAAATCATCATGCATATCTAACTGTACACATGATATAGTAATCAAAAGTACTATATAGTTGGGTCTAGGGCACCCATTATTTCAACACTCCCACTTGCACTAGAGCCAACTTGCTAACTAAACTTGTTAGTTACTCACATGATAAATACCATGCTTCTACTGAGTAATGGGTTTAACTGATGGGCCTTCCATGTTTTCACCACGTGGCATATCTGCTATATGTGACCTCATATGCTTGAGTAAAACTTCTCAAGATAAGGTATCTCTTAGTATATTACTTTTTTCCATTGTCATAACTTGACAACTTGGATAGTAATAATAACATAATTCTCATTATGATAATACTTTTTTCACTAGGTGTGAATCCAAGAACTAGGACAAATCGTTTATATTTATAACTACTTCTTAACTGCCTTAGAAGCTGCAACGTACTCGGTATTTGTAGGTATGTCTACCACAAGCTTTTATGATCTTGACTCGCTCATCTCCTTTGTCTAACTACAATACTAGATCGAATTGATCTAAGGACTACTAGTATGTGTCCCACCATAACTAGTATGCATTCCTCTCCTTATTCCAGGTACATATCATTTGTACTTACCAAAGTACAAGATGAAAGTTATGACTGTATCACTTGCAGTGCTCTAGGAAATAATTGATATCTGCCTATAATAAATTATATCCTGGAAGTATCAATTATTGTACATAATATGGCATATGTGATTGATCCATCACTAAATAATATGGTATTAATCCACAACTTTAATCTCTACACATGCTTCGAACATGTTAACCTGGAGAGATTAAGCCATGTGACATAGGAAAAAATTGTGAACTTGAATAGTTATAACTTGTATTTTTCAATACAATGTCACTATATGTATGATTGTCCAGGACCAAGTAACCTTTGGATCTACCTGAGTGGATCCTGTTCTCTAGAACTTAGGTTTCTACTTGAATTCAATCATTGGATAATTTCTTTTAACCTGATCTTATCTAACTATAAGATCAAAATCTGTTTTCCATATGTTTCTGAACATATTTCACTTGGAAAACATTGGTGCTCCCACTAACATTTGGTAGACACAAGGAAAAGATTCATTTATAATGAATGCTCTAAGATCTTGTTGCTTACTTTAATCCAAAATTGGATTTCAGTAACTTTCAACCCTTATTGGCGTCATTTGATGTCATCATCTCTTTATGGTTGCGTCATATAGACACCTTCCATGAAAGATGATCTTGACATCCAATGACCAATAAAAATCTCTTAGAAGTTCAGCTGTGACAGGTAAAATTTCAATAGATTTAGGCATACCGATTTGGTATAACCAATCAAGACTTATTGGTACTATACTTGTACCATCCATGTATCATTTCATTTGAATACCCACTACATTATTCAATTTATAAGCCCCTTTTCAATTTGATACATGGAATCCGTTATTGAATTTTAGTTGATCTTTTCAACCTTATCTCGTTGCTATATACTACTTACTTGTAGGATTTATTATTCTCAATGAATAATGTGTGACTAAACATGGTGAATATAAAACCATCACCATGGTTTCATACTTCCTACGCAGTGTGTGTCTCTGGAACATTCTTATTCCACATGTACTTGTGGATCTTGTTCCCTATTCCAACCATTTGTGCATCTCGATCATTGACTAAGTCCAAGTTAATTCATCTCCCACTATCTCTAATAGATATGTGAACCCTTGTATAGAAATGTAGTCTAATACTTGACTACATCTTTTCTATCTTAGGGATTTAAGTAATATCTAAAGCAATTGTTAAGATAATTAACTTAGATACACAACGTGTTTAACTTGATGCAGGTTTTTTAAATCCTAACAAACGCTTTGCATCTAAACACGTCCTATGACATAATGGATTTTCATCATACTATGACTCATATGATATTCATTCTTCATTTTAGTTGGCATATTGGTTATGGGTTTACGCTGTTATTTTCAAATCACATTTTGAAATATGATGGAAGTTTCTGCAAGTTGCAACATTGATACAATTTACATCATAAATTTGATGTAAAACATATGCATTTAGGAATTTCTCCATGCTATATGTTTATTGATAAATGTTAATATGTAAGACTTTATCATTGATCCTCCTTATGAACGTCAACACAGTTATGTAGATAAGGTAACATGCGTTTAGGAATTACTCCACGCTACATTATCATAATCGATGATTGCTTAGTCAAGATATTCTTCGACCTGCCGATCCGAAGCAACTCATGTCTTCTGACCAAACTTAAACTTCATTGGTACATTTTTTAATGACTTAAAGGAATCTTATGAAGTATCTTTACCTCTTGCTTTCTTTGTAATAGTTCACACTGTCTTGTTGAACTAACCTCGGAAAGCTTTGTGGCATGACTTTATTTCTAAAGGTTTCTTTGTCTAAACTAAGGGTGTAAATAATACCATAGGTGTTTAGATGTACCGAGACTAAATACCATATTGGGTATATATTTGACTTCCTCTTTTAGTTTTTCTTGACAAAGAATCACGTTGCCACAACTGGGTAGGTCTTACATTTTATATTCATCGTGTATTTCCATTGATTCAAATAGCAGTGAACTATTTGTTGAGTATGTTACCAGAACAACATTCATTCCAAAATATGGAATAATGTATCCTCATGTCCAAATGGGAACATGAGATAAATGTTTTTGGTTATACTCCTCAACTTGTTCAATTTGAATCAATCACTTGGAAATTAGAAGTTATGTGTTTCTCACTGCTGACTTAGGAATCACCCTTTCTCAGCTGCTTGAAGAAGACACTTTACTTCTAGTAATGTTTCTCTACCTACTTGGTTATTGTATTTCAATACATATATGTGAAACACATATTGTATTTTAATACCCAAGAAGTATGTGAGATAACAATACTTTTATTTGATGAATATTAACTGAACAAGAAGCGGGTACTTGCTTCTAGTATTTCAGTTTTTAAACTTCCATGAATTTATTTCATTATGTGATGAAAATAATCTCCTGTGAAATAACCAACCACTTTTCATTGAAGGACATGACAAAGGTGTCTTTTGTGTAACTTTCCATAGGCCTTTTCGCCTTGTCATTCAATGTATTCACCATAAGAATAAAAGATGGCGTTATCTCCAATATTCTTATTACTTGGAGAATGTTACCTTAACAGTAATGAAGTGATTACTCTATACGGTTCGTTTGTACCTTTAAATGAAACTAAAGTAATTGGGTGTAAAAGTTATAGTAATGAGATTACATGAAAGATTATGAACTATCTTTAACTTTACACAAACCGAGTGCAACCATCACATTCAAATCTTGCTTCGCTTTCTCCTCGAAAGAATCTTGGAGATGAGACTACATGTAACATCATCCATGTCATGATGTAGCGGCTGCAACTAACATCATATTTTGATGATATCATTATGACAAAACCATCATATGATTGATTCATGAGTCTCCTATAAGAAGTTTTACACCCTCACTTATTAAGGTGGCTTAACAGGTGGGACACAAGCACCTTGAATTTCCATTATGGTAGTAATGTGCGTAAGTGCCTTTACTACACTTGGAATTTGGTACTTGTCTGGACATTAACTTTGTCCAATGTATATCGCAGTTATATTATGGTATTGCTTTCCATTATCTACAAATATACTTTAGCAGATTGTACTTTTATGTGATTACCTAATTTTACATTACTGATTATTTAATCATTAAATTTCTCCCACTAATTTTTTGAATTCTAGGAACTCTCTGTACTAGAATCGGAATACTCTTGAGTATTCTAGTGGAAAGGATCCCTGAACCTCCCTCATAGTCTACAAGCTAGGGCTACGCCACTACTCGGAGGGTCCAAGGTAAGATTTTGGCTGGCCAACCACATTATCTTGTGGTTCCTTGATCTGTTGAGTGAAGTCCCACCTTCAGAAATCATTTAATGATTTACTCAATGCTTGCCTCTAAAATTACAAAAAAACTAGATAAGGCTATATCTTTGCTGTAATTTTAGTTAAGTCGACCCACCACACAAGTAAGAACTCCCTGGTAGTAAGAGGCACCCTCAGCTGAGGCATGAACCGGCACCTTGAACACCCGGTTGTGTTCAAACTTGAATAATGGAAGGCTATTTGTGACTTAATATTTTCTTTGAGGGTTTTATATTTTTCTCTCGACGAATGTAATCCATTTCTATTAATCTTGTTCATATATGTTATCGCGCTCACAACTGAACTTTAATAGAAAAATATATGTCGCTTCTTTATCCATTTTATTATCCATTATTTTATGTATTTTTCTCGCTGTTCTAAATTGCATAAAATAATAAATAAATTCATAAAGGTAAACCACTACCCGACTGGTCTTGAGCATCTAAACAACCTAAGCACATCATACATGAGTCGTATGCTTGACTCTTGATGCAGCCTGGCCTATCATGTATGTCCGCTGGTCTTCTGCAGTATCGTCATGTCTTGGCGGGGTCGACATCACGTCTTGGAGTACCGCCTCGTCTTGGCGTGGTCCACGTGTCATCTTACATCGTCTTGATCAACGTGCTCTGCATCGTCTTGGCGGGGTCGATGTCGCTCGTCGTCTTCGTCCGAAGTACAAAGTTACTCACACGTAGGCGTGGGGAACTTGGGTATAAATTTACATCAGGTAAATTGGGTGTGCAGACCCTTATACATTTTAACCGAAAACAAAGACGATGCGCAAGCCGTCATTTAATTAATTACACACACCTCACGCAGTTAAATAATTAATTAAAATGATTAAATTCAGACATACAAAGGTCGATGCTCAAGACCAGATGACGGGTAAAATAAAGCGCGATAAAAATTAAAATGCAATAATTAAGTATGAGGGTTTATTTAATTAAATTAAATGAATTAAATAATTAAAATAATTTAATTAATTATTGGTCCGTCAAATAATTTAATTTTAATGCCAAAATTAAATTAATTTGACTTAATTCAATTTAATACTTAAAGTGAATTAATTTTATTCGGGTATTAAAATTATTTTCACCACAATTAATATATTAATTAATTTAATTAGTTAAATTAATAAATTATATTAATTGATTTAACTAAACCCGAGTCAGGGGTTACTTGACCGCTAGGAGGACCGGGCGGCGGCCGGAGGCAGGGACACCCGTGGGAGCCAAGCTGTAATGGCGGTGTTGCGGGGTGTTGCAGCGCGAGGTACCTGGGAGGCTTCCGGCCACTTGGGTCTCTAGCGGGAGGGTTCAGCCAAGGCTTTGCTGGAGCAGGGCGGCACGGGCTGGTCGTTGCTTTCCACCTTCTCTGGTTGGCTCGACCGGTGTGGTCCCGTGCCAAGGAGGAGGCAGGCCGGTGGTGTCCCGGTGCTGCAGTTGTACGCTGTGGGAGCTCGGCAGGGTGCGTGGCGGGCTGAGGGAGGTGGAGGAGGTCGGCGCAGGCTTCGGGCGGTCGGCCTGTATGGGGGGCGCGCCCTCCTATGCTACATCTCGAGGGAGAGAGATGCGTCGCGGCCAGGGTCTACAGCGGGAGTAGGGCGGGGAAGGAGGCCGGATGGGGTACGCCTTCTGGTCATGCAGCGATGAGACCTGCTGCAAAGTGGGAAGGCCGGGGTGTGGAGGTCGGCGGCCTGCCCATGCGGTGTCCCTCTCGTTGTGCTGTTCTAGGACAGCAGCAGGGTGAGGGGCCGGCAGCAGCCAGGGTTGGGTGAGGCGGAATGGCGGAGAGCCCCCTGCTCGGCGTCGTGATCTGATGCTCGGGTAGCGCATGGCTCGCGTTGTGTGTGAGGTGGCCGCCGGTTGCTGCTAGGGAGCGGCGCTACAATAGGGCGGGCTCCTGTGCACCACGCAGGGAGGCGGGGTCCGTTCATACCCCTACTTCACATTTTTTTTTCTTTCTGTTTTCCATGCGGCAGACCCCCTTTCCCCTTTTTTTGTGTTTTGCAAGTGGTGCAGCAAGACCCAAGTGGGTCTTGCTTTTGGGTCCCTTTTTTTTTGAAGACTTGACCTCCAATCAAGTCTACTCCCTTTTTTTTAACATTTGTAAAGGCTATAGATATCCTTTTAAATTAAATAATAATATAATTATTATAATTAAATAATAATTTATTATTATTACATTATTATAATAATAAAATAATTATTATTATAATAATAAAATTATTGTGCAAATTATATTATTTATAAAAATATAATTTTCACAATTAATTTTATTTCTAATGAACCAATTGAATTTTAATCGGTTCAAGAAGATTAAATAAAATTATAACCCGAGATCAAACCGCACCTTCGATCCAATCCAAAAAATTAAACTGGTCATAACTTGGCCGTTCAAAATCGGATCGACGCGTGGTTTGAACGTTTGTGACCGATTTTAAACCCTCTACTTAATTTTATGCAAATTAATTTTATTTGGCTCAAAAAAATTACACACTCCCTCTGATACCACTGTTAGGTTTTCGGGGCCCGCAGTGGAAGCCGGTGGGCCGGGGATTTTAAAATTTTCATTGGTGGGACGACGGTACTTGTCTTCGCCGACGATCCGAGTCCCAGAGAGGTCTGAGGATCTCGCGTATATTATTAAGAGCACAAAATTAAAACAAAAACATACCCATTGCATATTTGAAGCTGTTGTCGACCGCTACTTGTCGACGGAAATCGTTGCACGAAGGATCCATAGCAGGATCCCTCTAGATCGTCCACACGCGCCTCAAAAATCCGCGGGAACGCCAATCATCGAACTTAGGGTGTTAGCACAGCGATTCAATGATATCTTTGATGTCCCGATGATCACCGCATCGTTGATCTTGCGATGCGTGAGAAAGAACTTGATCCGAACTCTTGGATCATCAGCTTCTCTCTCTAGGAAGCGGGAGGAGAGAGAGGCTCTCAATTTTCATTCCATGTAAAAGAATTAATAGTGAAGTGCACACCAAAGATAGAGATCCTCCTCTCTTATTTATAGACACGTTGATAAATACCTGATAGGGTTCCCCGACCCCCATTAATATCAACATTCTCTAAATAAATAATTTCGACGGACTAAACTATGCCAATATTATTTAATATTTTATCACATACTTGTAATATATATATAATATATTACATGATAAAACCGAGCCATTTAACTCGACTCGTTTTCCTGCTTAATATTAAACAAACCTTGAATATTAAATAATATTCGTTCGATTAATATTTTTCTTGTATTTACTAAACTCGTAAACACATTAAATAAATTCAATCCCAAATATTCATAACTTGAATATTAATGAATTTATTTAATTCTTTTGGTGATCGAAAACTTGGACAACGCTCGGACCCCATGGTGGGGCCCACTATGTCCATATACCTATTCAACTGAATAGGTGCGGATTCTTGAATACGTTGTTGTGTGTGACCATCTAGGCCCTTATCTCGATAGTAGTGAATAAAATCCACAGACCAAGAGCAGAGTATATCAACTCATCATGACCTATAAAGAGATAAGGATGGTCATAGCAACGACTACCATCCTATGAACACTAACTGTGTACTATAGTCTCTTTGTCATTAGATATCTCATAAAACAGGACGCACTCTTGTGTCATCATCCTTATCTTTCTTTATTATTTTTTGATCTATCCGTATGGATTTGCCTTTCTACTGCTTTGGCCAAAGACTTATGAAGGTGGCACCATCCTGATCAACCAGGACTGAGATATAAAACTTCCTAAACTTGGAAGCGACAAATCCTTTCTTGACCATTCAACCAACATCATACCACTAACGACGCACCCGACACAAACTACCTTGTCACGACATCACTGCCATGGTTTTCGCCTTGCATCAAAGTACGTAATTAAATGATATACATTGGTAATGGTATCAAGTCAGGAGACCAATACACATGTCTATAGATAGGAACAACCAATGACACCCAAAACATGTGGTGTTCCTATTGGCGGGTCTTTTCTCATGATCTCACTACTAGAGATCACCAAGTGCGAACTTCATGAGAAGAAATCTCAATGCTTATGAGTCCCCAGCACCTGATAGTCAGACATCTACTATGTCCAGTCAGTAAGATGTATCTAGACTATAGAACATATATTTAAGATCACTGTCATTGTATCTCGGGGTTCTCATTATAGCCTGGGATCTGATATAACCTCTTGACACGACAATTAACCTTTAGACATTACCATTATTATAGTGTATGTAGAAAAGTATGCACTATAATGGTAAGAAATCATCATGTATATCTAACTGTACACATGATATAATAATCAAAAGTACTATATAGTTGGGTCTAGGGCACCCATTATTTCAACAACCTCTACAACTGAGTGAAGGTAGTTGAAACCTTACAACAAGGCTTTAACAAGGCATTCTAGTTATTTTATAGGGAACTAAAATATCCATGGCTTAGTATGAGAAGCGGACACTCCACCATGAATGAGTATGAGTAGTCGATGATTCAATAGTAAATAGATTAGGATGAAGCGGTTGAATACTGGTTTATCTCACAGTTATTACTGTAACTAAAAAATTAAAATAATCTTCAATAAAACACAAAAATAGAAAAAAATTCAATTTCAAACAAGATTTCTTTAAATAGTAGTAGAGAAAACACCAGGTAGATGACCAAACATGTATGTCTCCAATGTTCTATCTCTGGTAAGTACTTTGTCAAACTTCATCAAAATATTAACAAAGAAATACAGAAATAACAATAGTTAAGTTGATCATACATATAAGAATCAAAATATTTATGTCTCTAAAGTATAGCTCTAGTGGTGACGACACGTTATTATTTTCTAATGCACATATGTATCTTCAAAATAAGAACATATATATCTTCAGAATAAGGATATCTTGGTATTTAACAATATGATCTAATTCGTTCATATCAAATATCACCAAAAATATCACAAAATAAATCAAAAATATTTGAATTTAAAATGTTCAAAGAAAGTCATAAATTCCCTTAGAAATAGGAATGATTTAATCTATTGAATAAAATCCTTTGATTCTATCTCTAAATATCTTTAAAGATATATTTAATTCCAATAATACCATTATAGAAAATGCGGAAATAAGCCATAATTTAAAACTCAATATTCAACCAAGTTAAACATAGGGTTTCTCTATGTAGCAATAAACCTAAAAATTAAATTTGATAGTGTATTATTGATTATAAAAGTAGGAATAATGAACCATATATTTTTTTCTCAAACAAAGGCTTTCTTTTAAAATTAGGGTTCCTGATCCATATGTTTATTCCAAACATAGGGTATACAAACCATACATTATGCTTAAAATATAGGGTATGAACAGTGTTTTCAAACTTATTATAAACACATTAAGAATACATATTATTTGATAAATCAAATAAACTTCCATGGGTTTAAATATGAAAATGATTCCAAAATAAAATAATTATTCCAACGATTATTATCCTAAAATTCAATTAATGTAACTTTATTAGTAAAATAGATATAGATGTTTGTGAGGATCAAAATCAAAAGGAAAATAAAAAAAATTATTGGATCAACACATAATCAATAATCTCCCCCCTTATGATGATCACAAACCCCATAAAACTAATATTAATATAAACATAAATAATAAAATAAATTTTTCAAATATTAGAATAAATAGATTTCAAGAATTTTTTCCTCTCTTAAGGAAAAAAAATTTTACAAATAAATTTATCTCATATATATATATATATATATATATATATTATTTTTGACATAGTTATTTCCATACATTTCTCATATTTATTTTTAAATTTTTTTTATTTTTACATATCTCCCCATACATTTCTCCATAAATTTCATCACCTTTTTAGGACATTAAAAATAAATTAAGAAACATGTTAATGTACATTTTATGTAGGAAACATATATACAAAAATGATACTTAAACTGAGAAAAAAATAAAAAAAATAGATTTTATAAAAAATATTTTGGATTTGACTTTGGATAGGCTATGGTGGTGGAAAATAATATAGACTTTTTAAAAGGTTAAATGATTCATCTTCACTATCTAAACTTTGAACTCTTTTACTCACAGTAGTTATAAATTTTGATAAAAGTTTTGTTCTCCTTTGAACATCTATAGATCTTTGATCCATAAAATAATATGAGAAATTTTTAACTAAAAAATATTTTGGTTTATTAAGATCTAACTTAGTAAAAGCTTCACATCTGTTTTTATCTATTTGACTTATCATCTTCACTTTAAACGCATTAAATTATTATTTATAAATTGAGCTTTCTTGAAAAATTTGATACTTCCTTTGAATAGTATCAAAAATTAATTTTGAAATAAAATATTTTTCCATCTCTTCATAAGATTTTATAGACCTTTTTTAGATCTTCATGAAGCTTCACTACTTCTTCATTCAAAAGATTAAACATGGAAAAACTCTATACATAGAATTTCATCTTTAAATATTTTAGAAGATTGAACTAATGGTTCTTCAAAACCAAGGATTTAAATATCTTTTCTAGAAGATTTTTCTAAGGATTACTTAATAAAATAAACTTATTATTCTCCAAACAGATTAATCATAGCATCAGGAAAATAATTTTCAAAACAAGTTTTACAAAATTAAAGATTTAATTAAGAACATGGTTTTTCATTACATAAACTTATCTTCCTTCATATGATTTTAAATTAATTAATCAAAGTACTGTGTGATCCCATTGAATTATATATCTTCCTAGAAAACTAGTCTTAAGAATATATATAAAACAATGTTTATAGAAATAATAAAAAGATAAAAAAATTTACACATTATAATAATATATTAATTTTTTTATATATCATAATATGAAATTAAATAATATTTAAGTATTATGAATGATGTAATAAAGATAGTTCAATATATTTATTCATAAAATAAAATAATATAGTGATAAAATATTAACAGTTTAAATATGAGGATAATTAAATATAGAGGAAAAACATAAAACATTTAAAAAAATTATCCCGTATATAAAACTATTAGTGCATTAAAATAAAATATTAAAATAAAAATTAAATACTTATTAGATTTATAGTTCTATATGTAATTAAGTTTCCATTTAAAAGAATAAGAAATATAAATATAATAAATTTCCATAATTTTTAAGCATCCACTTAATGATATAACAATGAAGTCCAACAGTGCATACCTGTAAAATATCAAATACAAATTTCTTTTGGTGACCATATACTTTTGGGTCTGTCAGTGTTAGAAACTAAATATTTAGGTAACTAAAACTATTTTCTTTGAGAAGATACTTTATAATTAAGGCTTGATAATTATTTCAAATAATTAACATGCTAGATACCAAAAAATTGAGGTTTTATGACATATTAGTCATTAACATAATATCTATTTAGTTTATAGTGAAATAATTTAATAGTGGATATTGTTTTTCTTTTTGAACTAGGAATAAAATAATTTCTATATAATTTGGTATTTTCTTTATTACTACTAATTCCAAGTTTTCCTTTATGAATTTTATTTTTACCAAGAATTAGATTCAAATAGTTTTCTCATTTAATAATCATTCTAGAGGCTTGTTTTAAAGTATTAACTTATTCTAATAGTTCCTTAATTTTATTTTCATGAAAAATAAAAGAAAATTTGGAAGAATTATATCTTAAATCTAAAATCTATTTTGATAAACAATCCTTATTAGTATAAATAGTATCATAAGATTTTATAAATTTTCTATGATCCTTTTTTAATGTTTCAAATTTTTATTTAAGCATAAAATAATATTTATTAATTTGATCATAAGAAAAAAATTCTAAATCATAATTTTGAGAGTAAGAAGTGTGTACCTCATCAATGTGAGCCATAAGACATAGATTTAATCATAGAACAATTAGACTTTGTATGACATTTATCATTGAATTCATAGCATCTATCTTCTTTATTCCTTTTCCTTCTCTTATTATAAAGTTTTCCAAATATTTTAGAAAGATATGATAACTCTTTTCTTGAATCCTAGTAACTTGAATCAAAATATTTTTCTATAGTAGTTTTAAGTGAAGCATCTTTATTTTTGATAGAAATATGATTTTTATCTTTGAATTTCATCTTAGCTTCATACATCATTAGGGTGTTAATCAGTTATTTCATTGTAAATTCTTTAATAGATTTAGATTGATTAATAGTAGTAGATATTACATTCCACTTCAAGAGTAAAAATCTGAGAACCTTAAAATCTTGTTATATTTGTTTAATTAGATCTCCCAAGGTAGCAATATCATTGAAAAATTCTATCAATATTCCATTCATTTGAGTGATTATCTCACTATCATACATTCTTAAAGTGCCAAATTTTTACTTTTCAATGTTTTATCTTAGTTTTTTAATATTATTAGATCCTTCATAGGTAAAAAAATGGTATTCCATATCTCGTATATGGTAGCACATTGAGAGATTCTATTAAATTCATTAGTTCCTAATCCATAGACAATAAAATTTATAACACTTGAATAAATATCATATTCTTTCTCTTGATCAACATTACATTTTTCTAGATATTATTTTAAAATTTCATAAATCTTGACTAAATTTAAATAAACTCTTATTCTAAGATTTTTCAAATAAATAATCATGTGTTCTTTCTAGCATCCATAATTATCACCATTAAAATAAGGTGCACAGATCATCGATATACCATATCTAAGATTAGCCATTTAGAATTATCTTCATTTGGATCTTTAACTCTAAATTTTTAGAGTCAAAATAAATATAATAACTTGAGTATAACTTCTGATATAAATTTATGTTATCTAGTAGAATAAAAATAATCTTCAAGGATTTCTAAAAAATATATATTCAATGGATATTTTCTTTTGATTCCAATTATTTTAATCAAGTAGAAATGATAAGGATTTTCAAAAAGAGAAATAAATCAATAGATCCCAACCTATGATACCAATTTTTAGGTCAAAAATGGAAAATATGAATACACAGTAGGGGGATTGTGTTCCTTTTAAAAACTTGATAGAAATAATACTTCTCTCATGAAATTAAAGTGATACTTTCATTATATATTAAAGATGAGTAAGTAGTAGAGAATAAATGAAGGGAAAAACATGGAAATGTTTAGTGGTTTAGGAAAAAAGATCCCCTAGTCCATTCAAATAATTCTCTCTCCATGATCTTGGGGATTTTCACTAGTAGAACCTTTTTTTGGAGACCTCTTTAGCTAAGTGTATGAAGTTGAAACCTTATTTCAAGGATTTTACTAAGCCTTCTAGTTCTTTTATAGGAAACCAAAATATCCACAGCTTAGTATGAGAAGATGAAACTCCACCATGACTGATTGAAAGCATTCAACACTTCAATGGTAAATATATTAGGTTGAAGAGGTTGAATACCAGTTTAGCTCATAGTTGTAGTAGAAAATAACAAATGAAAATGATCTTCAATAAAACACAATAGCATAATATTCTTCAACATAAAATAGAATTTATTTAAACAGTAGTAGAGAAAACACAAGACAGATGATAAAACATGTATTTCTCCAATGGTTTAGCTCTGATAAGTGATTTTTCTAACTACAAAAAAATATTAACAAAAAAATACAGTAGAAACAATAGTCGAGTTGATCAAACAGATAAGAATAAAAACATACATGCCTCTAAAGTGTATCTCTAGAGGCGACAACGCATTATTATTTTCAAACAAAAATTTGTATCTTTATAAGAAGAACATATATATATTTAGAATAAGAACATATCAGAATTTAACATGATGGTTTAATTCGTTCAGGTCAAATAGCTCCAGAAATATCATATCATAAATTTCAAATATTTTAATTCAAATTTTTTAAAGAAATTCATAAATTCCATTAGAATAGTAATGATTTAATTTTTTGATTATGATCCTTTTAATCATTATTTAAACATATTGAAAGTGATATTTAATTCTATTGAGACCATTGTATAAAACATGAAAATAATACATAATTCAAAACTCCGTATTTAACTAGGTCAAATGTAGGGTTTCTCTACATAGTGATAAACTTTAAAAGTATGGTTGACAGAGCATGGTTGATTAAAAAATTAAGTAAGATGAACCATACATTTATTCCTAAAATTTAGGGTTGATTCAAAAAGTAGGGTTCCAAATCCATACATTCATTCCAAACATAGGGTACACAAACCATATATTCTACTTAAAACATAGGGTATGGACAGTGTTCCTAGAATTATTATAAACATGTCCAGAATACATATTCTTTAAGAAATAAAATAACCTTCCATGATTTTAAGGTATGAAAATATTTTCATAATAAAATAATTATTTTAATGATTATTATCCTAAAATTTACTTAAAGTAACTTCATTAGTAACATTGATGTGGGTGTTTGTGAGCATCAAGATCAAAAAGAAATTAATGAAATCTTTGGATCAACACATGCTTAAAAACACTTCATATTTTCATATATGATAAGGATGCATGTGCATATGAAAATTATGGTATTCTCTGTACTTTTTAGAATCTGAACTCATTCATAAATTATTTTTATGAGATGAAAATCCTTCATGCATATTAATCCTCATATTAGTCATAAGCTTCAAGTTCTTCACTATTTTTCATAATATAATGAATCATTGACTTTGGTGTTTAACTCTAGATAATCTCATGATTTTATCTGATCATCCCTATAGAAATAATGAGCTCAGTTTTATCACTGTACATTTAAGCATGAATAAAAGAAAACATAAAATTTTGGGAAAGAGATGAGGTTGGAGATGGAAGTGTTGGCATCGGTTAAATGGCATGAATGGATCTCATCAGATGGTACTAATATATCCATAACATTTAAATGTTGGGTGAATAGTTCCCACACTTCACTATCCCACATTTATTATTACTTTGGTTGAGGTGTGCTTAATAAATAGAGTTGTGTTGCTTCACTCTCAATCTAACACCAAGGTCAATACACAGATACACTATCATGCATGTACATAGGGAAGTCCACACTACTTTCCCCCTTTCACGCACCACCATGCGCACTCTATGGTTGCTATGTGTCCATTATTCTTTCCCACAAGTAAGAACTTCACCCATGAACTCCCTATGGTTGCTATACAAACTCCTACCACCATGCAGTCTATTTGAGATAGTTCTACCTTATGGTTGATCTTGCTCCCACATGAAGATAGATTGAGTTGGCCCTTATGGCTTGAGTAGTTAACCCATTTTTTTAATACTTAGAATAATTATAAGAATATTATTTGTAGTGTCGATACAATGTTAAATATACTTCATGCAAAATATAATTATTTTTCATGGTCTTATTTAAATTATTCATGCAAGTTATTTTTTTCATGGTATTTAACTCTTCTTCCTTATTGTAAACAATGTGTCATCCTTAACACAATTGAAACGTGTCTTTTGAATTGAAGACCATTTCAACAATCTTCATGATTAATTTTTTGAACACTTTGTATGATCACATTTTTTGGAATGGTTAAAAAAGTTAATTTATTTTTTTACTTAACAAAAAAGTAAATAACATTTATCAAAAAAAGACAACTCCTCAAGAAAACTTTCATATGACCAGCATTTTCAAATAATCTCCAACAATATTGGTCCCAACAATGTGGATTTTCCATTATGAACCTGATAGACTCTAGCTATTATTTTGTGTAATTTAAAACCCTATCGGTCACTTTTAGAGTCTCCCTTACCTGGTTACTTGTGCCTATATAGCACACCTCGTGAAAAACATATAATGATTAGTGAAAAAAATTAGGTAACACCCACCATATACCAATATGAGTTAAACCCTCAAATATCACCTCTAAATTATTTCCTAATTAAGATAAATAGGGAAACTTTTCAAAAATGACCAATTTAGGGATTTAGAGAGATGCACTATGAAACAAAGAGAGATAATATTGATTGAGGTGTATGCATGGTTCAAGCCTTACCTCTAGGATTTTGGTGTAATTGATAGCTCACTGGTCCAATATCGCACTAGAATTCAAGATCCAAATTCATGGAAGATACTAAAGTGGAAGGGCTTATTGTTCATCAATCTAGGGAATAATGTGGATTATTTCATAAGATATCCACCTAAAATTTACAAAAAAAAAATCTATTAATTAGAATTTGATCTCACATACCACCGAGTATCTTTTGGCCCATCGACCACCTAGTCTCACACCATCAGTTGACTGGTGGCCATCTAGTGGATTTGACATTCCCATTGGAACCTCATTTGAAACTTGGTGGTGTTTTTTATAGTTTTTTAGAAACACCACCTCCTATTCCTCTCATAAATTCTCTATTTATCACTAATAATTTAAAACTCTCATAAATTAATACTCAATTAAATATTCTAGCATGAAAATTGAAATATGAAATACAACTCAAATTTCAGGGTCATTGAATTTAATATGACCCACCCATTTGATTGATACATCTCTTGATGAGTTCTCATGTTGAAATGAATCAAATGCATTTTTTCTCTCAATTTATCTTCTATATGCATCATATGCACAATTTCTTTCATCTCATACAATACCTATATATATACATTCTTATAATTGATTTAATTTATGAATCAAATGTACATTCAACCAAATTAGATAGTTCCAAAACACATTATAACAAATGGTTTATGTTATGTGTATGTGGTAAAATATTTAACTTCAATATTCAACATCATATCCAAATAAATCACATGAAAATAGTGAAAAAAACTACTTTCAATTGATGAATTAAAATTCATAACAAATTAAAATAATACTCTTGAGTAAGTGTGGTGAAAAATATACTCAAACCATTTTTTTCTTGATAAAGACTAATCTTACAGAACCATGATAAGTAAAATTTAAAGTCTCTATATCAATAAATCAATAATAAAGATTAATTAAAATTTTAGTAATTATTTTATCTCAAAATATGTAAAAATATGGAATAAAACCTTTATAATTATTAAAAAAAATATCAATGTTGATTTGATTTAATTAAATCATATGAAATAACTAGCATTAAAGAATTTAAGTTAATTATACAGAATTTAAAATAAATAACTAAATATTTAAGATAAGGTATACTTTTATCCAAATTTAAACTTTCCATATTTGTTAACATTTATATAGGGAATTAAATAAATAATATTTCATAAATTTAGCTTAAGAATTATGAAAATTTCATCATAAAAGCGCATAATATAAGAAAATTTCACATAATAATGAATATAATATATTTTTTATTGAAAAATATATAATTATACTAAAATATATGTTTTCCATTACACGTTTCATGATATCTAAATGTTGTTTCCTACCTATCCTCTCCTTCTCATCCTCCCTATGTGCGAAACCTCCCTCTCTATATTTCGTCTTCCATTGGCTACTTGAAACCCTAATCACTCATTCCAATAATAGGATATCCCCTCTCACTATTCATGTCTCTCATTATTTTCTTTCTCTCATTTATATAGTTGTATCAATCTCACCTTAATTTTCAAGCTAACAGATATAGTCTCCTAATTCAAATCATCCTATATCCTCTCCTTACTCAACTCCTTTGGTCTATTATTTATATTTTAAATGTAAATCGAGGAAAATTTTCTTTTCTAATGAAAATGGATATGATTTAAATTTTTTCGTTTTCCAACATAGAGAATTTGTTGCTAGGTTTTGATCATGTGTTTTTACAAAGATTAATCCTAGGGCACCAAAATTATTTTTTTAGGTAATCTTTGTGAAATTATATTGTCTATATATTTTATATCCTATTTTCTAGGGAAACTCTGATAACATACATACATATCTATTTTTTCCATGTTCTATTTTTTTATGAGTATAAACCATCTTTAATTGTCATGAACCAGGTCGAGCTTCCATCCAACCTGACACCTGACCTTGCCTGTGGCATGGAACGAAGGGAATTCTCAATCCCCACATTCTATCAACAAGTGCTTGGGAATAAAATATATCCTTGGTAATTATTTTCCCATGAATAATAATCAACATCCATACTGAAAATCAAAACAACCATGAATGAACATTAACAAACCAACATGTATGTAGCATCGCAACCAAGATCTACAAAAGGCTATACAAAATATAAATATACATGTGATGAGGGTTTATTAAATTGTTAATTAAAAAAAAAGACTAAAAATGATACAAATAATAAAGTAACATCAACCTCCTTTTGGCATGAGGTCTAAGCCCACCATGTCACTGCCATTAAGACCTTTCAGAAGAATACCCACCTATCAAGAGCATCCATTTCCACTCTCATAGTAGGATTTTTCCCTTACTTGTATTAGTCAACATGAATTCTATATATACCCAATGGTTATATGTAGTGTGTGATCTCACTTTCCCAGAAGGATCCCACAAGATGTTCCAGGAATATCCATTATAAGATAAATAAAAATTCTAGTTTTAAATAAAGTAAAACAGTTTAGTTTTAAAAACATGTTTTTTATTTGGAATAAGGATAAATAGTGAAAAACAAATTAAAGTGGGTAAACATGGCATAAGAACCTTAGGATAACCCTAAGCAGTTAATACACATGGATTCTAGGATCCTCATACACTTGGTGATCAACCACAATCATATCTCTCCTCATGTATGAACCACTAGAGTGGTCTTCACCAAGATCTAATGGTAGTTAAAACATCATCATTATGTGTAGTTACCATTATAGCATTATCCTGATAGGAATAATAGTCACACCCTTCTATATCTACCAATATATTATTCCCTATCTCACCCGCCTAGCTACCCATGGTTTCCAAGTGATCTATTCCATTCTCAAAACCATTGAAATTATTTCAATCTTTTTCGAAAATACCAACACATCACAAGACATAATACATAATTTTCAATCACCACTAAAGAAGTGAACCATTTCAAGAGTTTCAAACAAACCAAAACCCTTTAAAGAAACCATTTTCACACACTACCATTTTAGTAAAACAATTTGAAATAAATGCAAGCATATTTAACTCATCAAATAATACCACAACATGGAACCACCTACCTTTCCTTTAAAAAACACCACAAACCAGGTGTGAACCATAATAAAAAGTGATATAAAATTCTAAAGAAGAAATAAAACACCACCAACATCAATATTCAAACCAAAAATTTCAGATTCAACCCATACTAGGTCAACACTACCACTAGAGAGAAGGAAACTTGAGAAGGAGGGAAGAAGGAACCAAGGAAGGAGGAGAGGAGGATCTTACTTAAGGTTTACTTGAATATCAAAGCTCAAAAATACACCCAAAATTGAATCCAAGTGGATATGAGAAGAGAGGGAAGAATTCCTAGGGATATGGAAGTTGAATTGGTGAAAATGAGGGGTGATTTGGGTTAAAAATGGGAAGGTGTAAAGATGGAATTTAACATTTTTAAAAGATCTATAAGGTCGTACGATTTGGATGAATAGTATGCCAGACCGTGCACCAATGGTGCTTCACCCCTATCCAAATGGGAGGGGAGGACACACAGGCTTCTTGGGTTGGTGTATAGTCCTGCACCTATCCATGCAACCATGACAGACCCACTATCTAGGTTGCATGATTTTCAAATGGTTATCGCATGGTTTCTACTAACTGTACACCACCCTCTATCTGGGAAAAAACCACCATTTTTTCCTCATAATTATGAGAAAAACTATAGGATAAGTGAAAGACCAAAAATAAAAGATAAATACCTAAAAAATACACCATGGGTGTGAAAATTATCCCCACTATGAAAACTTTTCGTCCCCAGAAATTCACCCTGTAGTCTAATCAGAAAACAAGTGAGGGTAATGCTTCTTAACCCAAGACCTCTATTCCCATGTCTCATTCTCATAATTCCCATTTTAAATAGGACAAAAAATAATAAAAGTACTTCCATAGAATAACTTTTACTTGGGAATTCATAATCTGAACTGGCTGCTCAGTCACGTATATATCGGGTTCCAGTTAAATTTTCTCCCACCTTAACATATGAGAATGATCCAGATTATACTTTTTAAAATACAAGACAAGGAAAACATAATGGATCAAAATCATATGAGAAAACAATGATATACAACATTCCACCTTTCTGATCCTCTCAAAAATCTCAAAAGTTCTGACATACCTTGGAGTAAGCTCCCCCTTCTTACCAAGACAACAATGACTCGAGTGAGGTAATACTCTCACGAACACTTAGTCACCCACTGATAACTCCAAGTCTTAACATCCTTGATCATAATATGGATTACAAAAACATTAATCTATCAACAATCATTTTTTAATCATATATATCTTACCATTTATCTCTTATACAATGTTTGGCCCCAATAAAGAAGTTTCACCCACTTCTGTCCAGTATAGAGTAGACTGACATGGTTTACTATACATCACTTCAAAAAGATCCATCTGATCAAGGCTTGGTAACTATTATTATAAGAAAATTATACTAATACAAGATTTTTATCCCATGATCCTCCAAAGTCCAATAAATATGCACATATCATATCTTTTAGAATATTTTCTTCATGTTTTGTTTGTCCACTGTTTTGTGGATGGTAGGTCATGATAAGTTTTACCTATGACCCAATTTCCCTATGGAGTAATTCCCAAAATCAAGAGGTAAAATTAGGATCCCTTTCAGAGATAATAGTATATGGTACACCATGAAACCTCACGGTCTCTTGAACATACAATCTTCCCAATTCCTCCACTTTGGTTGAAACCTTAATCGAGATGAAATTGGTAGACTTGGTTAAATAATTGATAACCATTCAAATTTCATTTCTCCCTCAGGGTGTATGGGGTAACCTAATTATTAAATCCATGGATACCTCATCCCACTTCTAAGTAGGAATGTAAGTGATTGTAGTAATCTTGAGGGTCTATGGTGCTCAGTCTTGACCTTCTAGAAATTGTAACACTGAGATACAATGTCTGTTATATCTCACCTCATATATGGACACCAGGACCAGCATCGCACATCATAAAACATCTTAGTGGCTCCAAGATAGAAATCCCACTGGTATTAATGGTAGTATTTCATCACCATATTTCTCATAGATAACGATATGATGAAATGACCCTTAAAGAAAAAAAAAACATCGTCAGGAGATAAAGACCATTCACTAAGATCCCCCCCCCCCCATTTATGAATTGGGTACAACAATGACATATCTCATCCTTCATCTACTCATACCGAATTGACTCTATCAAAGAAGGCATCAATTTTAAACTATCCAAGAACATACCACTACTCTATTCATTGGTCTTCAAGTGTATCTGAGAAAAAATCCCCATTATATTCCACTCATTATTGGACTCATTCAAATCTTTGGTTAGAAACTTCCAACTTAAAGTAGCTACAACCACATTTACTTTACCTATGGTGTATATGATGTCAAATTCGAACCCTTAAAGGTAATTTATCCATCATCACTACCTCAGATTTAGATCCTTTTTGGAGAAGATATAGCTCAAGATTTTTTAGTTTAAAAATACCATAAACTTCCCCCCAAATTCGTAGTGAAACCAACATTTAAGGTCATGTTTCATTACCACAATCTCAAGGTCATGGTTTGGGAAATTATTCTTATGTGGTCAAAGTTAGTGAGATACATATACCACCACATGATCACCTTGGATAATCACACATCCCAGACCCATACCTGAAGTAGCGCAATAGACCATATAACACTGACCAACCTTGGGTAAAATCAAGATAGGATCAGTGGTAAACCACTACTTAATCTCCTTAAAAGACACCTAGAATTCTGATATCCATAAGAAATTTACCCTGTTCTGGGTGAGGTATGTCATCTAAGAGTAAAGTTGATATAATTCCCTAAAAACCTGCCTATAATACCCTACCAGGCCTAAAAAACTCTTGATCTCAAATACATTCCTCAGCTCCTTCCATGACATCACTACCCTAACTTTCTATGTATCATCTAAAATTCTGTGTTCTGAGATCACATTAACTAGAAACTTAACTTTATGGATCCAAAAAATTCACATCAACAACTTAACTTAGAGATGATGATCCAGTAGTATTCCTAAAATAATTTTCAAATGTGTCCCTTTCTCATCTTTTGATCTCAAATAGACTAGAATTTAATCCAAAATCACCATGAAAAAATATTAAAGGTATCTATGGAACACAAATTTCATAAAATACATGAATACAATGGGAAAATTAGTCAATCTAAATGATATTAATAAATACTCAAAATGGCCATACCTACTATGGAAATTAATCTTGGGAACATCTTCTTCTCTCACCCTGACCTCTTGATACCCTGAACAAAGGTTGATATTTGAAAACCACATTTCCCCCTTAAGATAGTCAAACAGATCATCAATACGGAACAAGGGGTACTTGTTATTGATGGTTACCATGTTCATATTTTGATAATAGATACACAACTGGATAGACCCACCGGCTTTTTTAGAAAAAAACACTAGAGTAGACCAATGAGAGATTCTCAGATGAATGAAACCTTTGGATTCCAAATCACAAAGTTTTATCTTTAACTCCCTTAACTTATTAGGGGACATATGATATGAGGGAAGTGATATTGGTCATTCCCCTAGTTCCAAATCAATGGTGAACTCCAGGTCCCAATCTGAAGGAAAACCTAAAAAGTCCACTGGGAATGCCTCAGGAAACTCATCCACTACAGAAGTAAAATTACTCTCCAAAACTTTTTAACCATCCTCCCAAAAGAGGCGAGACATGTGACAAGAAAGTATACCTAGTTCTGGAAGTGTAGTTCTATATGTACTTGACCGTGGAACCCATTCTCCTTAAAAAAACTCAATTTATTCCATCGTGGGCTATAAAAGTCACTCACTGATGATGGAAATTGATGTGGACCTTGAAATACATCATCTAATCTATTCTTAGGATCACATAAAAAAGTTCCATTTCTATAATAAGGAAATCCCATTTTAGATTTATTTCTTTCAAAGAGACAATACAAGTTGGTCATCTGAAACCTTGGTCTTTCCTCCTTCCTAGAGGCATAACCAACTCTATGGAATATGGAATAATATCTATTGGGAGTTTGAATAGATCCACAAGGAAAGAAAAAACAAATTAATTATAAGAACCTTTATTGAATAAAGCAATTATTGTGGACAATGAAATAAGAACAACACCTAGAACTGTCATGGGACCCATATATGACTCCACTGGTTCCAGATCAATAGTTTTCAAGTACTTAATATCTGTATATGGTCAAATAATGATATGAGGTTATACCTTAGGTTGAATCTTCCCAAAATAATACCCAACCTTTCCACCAGACCCACCAAAATGAGAACTTATAGCCCTAGATATATCATATGGTAGTACCATTCCCCTGGGAGCTATAGAGTCTACACTGCTCTAAAATTGGATGGAACTTGTACAAAATGGTTGCAAGTGACCCAGGCATCCACACTGATGGTGCAGCTTGTGTGGGATCGAACATGAATACCACACATGTCCAGACTTCCCACACTAGTATCACATAATATCCCCACCTACTATAATAGATAACTGATGCAGTTGGGGTGGATGTCCATAACTACTACCACCCTTCTTCCAATGCTCCTCGGGCTTCCCCTTCTTCTCAGATGTGAAAAAACCCATTATGTAATGGTTCCATAATCATCCCATACAATTTTTACATACCATCCTAGTTGATCTCTACCATTAGAGTATGGTAAACCACCTCGGTATAGGTTTTTGACTTAAATAAGAAGATTTGAGATCAAATATCTTACCGCAACCCCATTTCAAAATATTGATCTTTCAAACTTTCATTGGAGATTGCTTTAGGAGAAAATTGGAAAAGCTCCATGAAGTAGTTGGAATACTTCAACATTGAGTTCTCTCCCAAATAAAGGTCCAGAAATTCTCAATTCTTAGAAAAATTCAATATCTTAGGGAATTACTACTCATTAAAAATAACCTTAAAGTCCTTCCATCCCAATTTATCTTGATTACCTTCCCAAACCACTAACTCCCACCACCAATGACTAGGGACTTCTAGTAAAAATACTACACACTTAACTTTAAGAGAATCCAAAGTCCTAAGGAACTCAAATATCATATCAAAATTATCTCCCCATTATTCCACTTCTTGGGGTTTTGTGATTCCCTAGAAGGAAGGGGGTTTACACTTAAGGAAATCCTGATCTCGATCTATTCCCAATCTCAGTTTGACTTCTTTATCCTATAAAATAACAGATGCCACTCCCTGATCTATATCCCAAATAGCTCAGAATACTACCTCAACTAATCATTGATCAACTAGCAAGGGGGAACTCTCTCTAGCCACCTCACATGGTTGTACAGAAGGTCTCTAGGGATGCATGATATTACACATGCCAATAAAAAAGAAAAAGTAACCATTAGAACATCCCCCATAGAGATCCATTAAACAACTTAATGAAACACCCACATAGGTCATTATAGAACTACAATAACCCAATCTGTAAATCGAACCACTCCACCCAATATTAGCATTCATGTGCAGTCTACAGCCTATGAATTACACCCGAAGGAGGAGTCAAACCAGATTCTGACCATCCCATGGTAACACAAGTCCTTTCATGAGGTGTGTTGTCCAAACACCCTACTCGCAACCAGAACCTCAAGTCCTGATAGTCCTAGCTCATGTATATCCAAAATTTCCCAAATGATATAACCCAAAAGAATGGAAAAAATTATTTGATACCACTTTTTCATGAACCAGGATGAGTTTCCATCTAACCTAACACCTGACCCAACCCATGGCATGGAATGAAGGGTGTTCCTAATCCCTAAAGTCTGGAAACTAGTGATTGGGAATCAAATATCTCCTTGGGAATGATCTTCTTGTGAAAATTACTCAACATCCATATCGTATATAAAAACACCCATTAATTAACATTAAAAACCAACATGTGTGTAAGCATGACAAACAACATCTATACAAGGATACACAAAAGAGATATGTACATGTTTCATGGTTTCCATACATTTTTAACCAAAACCAAAAGGACCCAAAAAAAGAAGAAAACTAACAAAAGAACATCAGGCTCCTTGTGGAGTGAAGGAAAATCCCACCACGCCACCACCATCAAGACCTACTAGAATAAAATCCCACTATCAATATCATATGTTGTCATACCAATAATAGTTCTTACCTTTACCTATATAATTCAATGTAAAGTATACATATACCCAATGGGTATATGTAGGGTGTGAGATCACTTTCCTAGTAGGATCCCATCAAATATTTCATGAATATCCATTATAAGATAAATAAAAATTATAGTTTTAAATAAAGTAAAATATTTAAGTTTTAAAAACATGTTTTTATTTTATAAGAAGTATACAAAGTGTGAAAACAACTAAAAGTAGTAAAACATAGCATAAGAACCTTGGACTAACCCCTAAGTAGATAGAACACATGGTTTCTAAGATCCGCATACTCTCAGTGATCAATCAATATCATATCACTCCTTGTGAACAAGCCACTAGAGAGGTCATATCCAAAGTTATAGTGGTAATAAAAACATCATCATGTGTAGTTACTATTGTAGCATTATCCTAATAGGAAGACTAGGTCACACCCTGTCATCTATCCCGGCTTACTAGTCCTTAGACCACCTTCCAAGGTACCCAAGGTTCCCAAGTTATCTAATCCATTCTCAAAACTATTCTATTCATTTCAATATTTTTCCAAAATAACAACACATCACAAGCCATGATACATAATTTAAAACCATCACTCAATAAGTGAACCATTTTAAAAGTTTCACACATAATAAAACCCTTGAAAGTAACCATTTTCACACACTATCATTTTAAGAAAACATTTTTAAATAAAGGAAATCATATTTAACTCATAAAATAATAGAAAAATATGGAAAAACCTATATTTCTTTTTTAAACCACCACCAACTGAGTGAGAACCACAATAAAAAGTGAGAGAATATCCTACAGAAGAAATATTCAACACCAAAATCAATATCCAAACCAAACATTTCATATTCACCTCATACTAGGTCAACACTACCATTATAGAGAAGGAAACCTAAGAAAGAAGGAAGAGGAATCCAAGGAAGAAGGGGAGAAAGATCTTACTTCAGGTTTCCTTGAAGATCCAAGCTTAAAATCCACCCAAAATTGAATCTAAGGGGAAAGGAGAAGATATGGTGGCATGTCTAGGGATATGGAAATCGAATTGGTGAAAATTATGGGTGATTTGGGTTAAAAACAGGGAGGGGAAAAGTTAGAATTTCAAATTTCTAAAAGATATGGAAGGTTTCGCGGTTTGGAGACATAATCTTCCAGACCATGAACAACCATGAACCACCTCTATATAAATGGTAGGGGAGGTTGCACAAGCTTATAGGGCTAGTTCATGATTGTGCATGTCACAAACCATCCTGGATACCCTAGTACCCTGACACTTAATCCATCTCTAACATAGCCCAAAGGATGTTCTCAATTTCCACGGGTTGGATACTAGAACCAGGAATCATACAATAATCACAATGGAGTGACTTCACCACAACACAATATAAGACAAAATATACAAGTCAGTATGATTAAAACTCCTATAGGAGAAAGTACCATAATTAAATGGGTAAAACATATCCAAAATAGTACATCATCAAGGATACAACATCTTCTAAGGTAAAAGATCAGACAACCCATGTAACAGGCAGATCACATCTCCATCGGTCACCACCATCACTCCAGGTCCCTATGATCAGGAACATCCACCACCTTCAAGTGGTGCTTTCCCTTTGCTTGGACCTGGCATAATAAGATCTACAAACACCTGAAGTAAAAGGTAGGGTGTGAGCTAAAAATTCTAATAGGGTCTCAAAAAGTGTTCCATATTCAATTTAATAACAATTAAACCAATTATTATTTCAATTTGAATAAAACAAGACATGGCATGGAATTTTCATATTTTCAAAAAAACATGCTTTTAATAAAAAAGGTGGGTAATACATCAAAACAAGATTAAATGAACATTTTATATAAAAAAATTATATAAATCAATTTTAATGAATAAAATAGTTAAAAATTAATGGAATAAAATCATCTAATAAAATATATCATAGCACCATGTAATAAGACCTATAGTATGTTAGTTTCAAGTAATAGGATCCTCACACATCTCAATCATCATCAAGGCTCAATATAGGTGTGCACATTATCAACACCCCATTAGGGGAACCATCATGGGTAATAATTATAAACTAGGTTTATTTAGTGTTTTCATCATCAATCCATTTCTAGGGAGTTATATCCCTATAATGATTATCCCAAATTACCCACTAAATACCTAGGGTCACATGTGATTCAATCAATAAATAAATCATTCTTAGTAAAATCACTCATTTCAAATAAATTTATCATTCACAATCCAATTGCCCACATTCATTTTCAACATTCCTTTTCATTTCAAAACCAAATCATAGGTTTTCATAAAATTAACTCCTTTTCAAATAATATTTTATTTTAAGCCAATTTTATCAATAATTAATATTAAATCATTTAAATAATTTTCTCAAATCAATAAACCTTTAACCAATCCATCCCTCAATTTCAATATCATTAAAATTGGGGGTTTTTTCTCAATTTTTATTTCATTTCAAATCACACATCAAACTCATTTTAATTACATGTTTTAAAATAAATTAAAAACTCATTTCAAAACAATCAATCATTTTAAGGTTTTAATTTTAGGTAAAATAATATAAAACAACCTACCTTTAATCGCATGATCAAAATAATGCTCGCGGTAGGAATGCCAATAAAGAACAAAGGTGATAAAGATCAAGAAATAAAACCTATAATCAAGAACCATAAAAATAGATATTAGGTTTATCAACAACATGATGTTATATCACTCTCTAAAGAGGATAGAATAGAATATCTAAAGAAATAAAATGAGAGGAGATTCACTTACCAAAAGGATATCTAATAAGATCATTGACACTTCAATTCATAAAGATAAGAGGTTGTAGAACCAAGGAATCCTCTAGATATCCTTAAAAATTAAAATAAATTGATTTAGGTTAAGTGGGGGTGTTTAGGAATCTTAAATAGGGGTCCTATAATTTTTAATTAAATTATTATGGGAATTAAAAATCATGTGCATGGTTTCCTGGGTGGGTTGCACAGTTATGAGTAATTTTTCACCCCTAATAGACCTCTAGATGAGATGAAAAGATTGTACACATTGTTAAACTAACCATGCGACAACCTTGAAAACCCCCTTTATCCAAGGGTTCATGGTTTGTATGGGTGGACACACAGTTTGGACAAACTGTGTGCCCCCCTCCAGTGGATTACAATAGGGTACACATTTTTCTAGGCCAAACTGTATGGTTTTATCTAACAATATTCCAACCTTTCATACCCCCATGGTCTTCCTAAATTTTTAAAAAAAATCCAAAATAACCCCAATGAAATACCCAACCAAATCATGATCAATAAAAGGGTCAATAAGTACTTGAAAGAAGGTAATAGGATGTTGCAAACTCCCCACCATAAAAAATTTCACTGGCACATAAATGATTTTTCATGTCAGTTTTTTATTCTTTTTTACATCGGCTATTAGGCGACGTTATTGAAGGTGATGTTGTAAAAAAAATTAACATGGTTTAATTAAAACTGACATTGTAAATAAATATATATTGTGGTTTTTCACGTCGGTTGTGATATAACGGACGTGAAAACCCATTTTTCACATTGGTTAGTAGATAAATGATGTGAAAAATGAATTACCATTCATTTTTTATGTCGATTATCCAATAAATGATGTGAAAAACTATTTATTACATCTATTTTTTAAAATAACTGACATGATAAAATATTTTTTTCATGTCTATAATTCATAAATGGCCTGAAAAATGTATGGTATTTTTTTTTCATGAAGATTATCCAATAACCAGTGTGAAAAAGAAAAAACAATTGATACATCCTCTCCATATAATACCAAAGAAAACACAAGTAGAAAATGTGGTAGAAAAACCAGAAAAACATCCAGTAAAAGACGGTTATAATTAAAATTTCAATTTTATAATATATATTACAATTAAACTAAGAATCAATAAAACCTAAAAAATGGTTCACCCACTCAATTTGTAAATGTATCAACTATTGTGCACTATATGGCCATGGGTTATCAAAAAGCTAAAAAATATAAATAAATCATTTAACTTTTATTTTCAATAAAACAAATGAAATATTAAGGAAAACTTTATAAAGAAATATAACCTTCTAGAACTTCATAACTGTCCTAGTTGAAATTATTTTATACATAAATCTTAAAACATAATATCCAAATTATTTTACACTTTCTTGTTGATAATAATTTTTTTCTAAATAAATTTTAATTCAAAATAACATTTTTAAGTGATATATCCAAAATTTAGTAATTGAAAATGAAAATTCACCTTAGCTTGTACAAATTGGATCTTGGTACTCTTCTTTATTATATTCTCTAAAAATAAATTACATGCCCTGTTTGAAAATAATATGAATAAAATAAATTTTACTCATTATAATATAAAAAAATATTAAAATAATCAAACTTATGTGTTCAATGCATTCTTAAAATTTTCTCTCACTTCACCATGGATTAATTATAGCCAGTATAGTGTCTTCTCTCTTAGAAAAAAAACACCCAACATCCAATGCCCATTGATATATAAGAAAATTTAATATGATTTTTTATTATTTTAAGATATATATAACACTTGTTGAGAAATATTTTTCATACTCTTGAAGATATGGAAACATCTAGCATTGAATAATTGAATTCTTCAGAAATCTTTCAGCAATATAAATTGTTATTTCCAAATCATTCATTGTCCTAGATATAGTTGAAATAAACTATGAGTTCATAAATCCATATACATCTATATTTTCATGATCTGTAAAAATTTTATAAATATACCTAATACAAAACAAATATAATTATAAATTTTTAATAAATTAAACTAATAAAAATTGTTAATTGACTTACATTGAAAAAATTTGGATCATGTTGATAACCTACTAATCTCCAGCTACAAGCTCCATGATATCACTTCTCAAAATCGCCACAGTCATTGTACTCCCCCAAATAGTATCTTAAATTAGAATCTAATATACATCCAATAACAAATTTGAACATGTGTAAAATTTATCAAGACTGGTAGAATCTGTATTTGAAGTCATAACACTTTTTATTTTCTATTGTCTATACAGTAATTCTTTACCTTTAAAGTATTCCTATAAGAATTAGATAAATATATAAACTTTAAAATGATAAAAAAAATTAATAGAAAAATTAAATAAAAGATAAAATATATACATACCTCTATGGTAATATGTCGAAGTATTCTATATGGAAAAACTAAAAAATTATTGATACTTTGTCCAACTGTACTCACTTGAACTATTGGACATAGTATTTTTTCTGATCTATCTATAATATCTGATACAATGACTCTATGGTGTTCTATCTATATATGTTGATGATGAATGGAATCACTAATATAAAATATCATCTTATATGAAACAATATGATGGGAATCATCAACATATAACTCATAGTAACTGGGAATTTGTAGAGGAGGGGTGTAGGGGGTAGGATAAGGAGTGGATTTCATAGGCATAGATGTATGAGTAGGATCAGTAGGAGGAGTGGGATCTACTAGAGGAGATGGAAGAGTTAGATCAGCAGTCTGAAACTGTCTTTTCATGTCTAAAAACATCAACTGTGCCGAAGCTCTGATCATATCCTCCATCATCACAAAAATATCCTGAACTTCAGCTTCTAAAGATTCTTTTTTTTATAAACATCCTCCATTTAATAATATTATAAATGTGGAAATTATTTTTCTACTGACACACATGTCAGGTATCCTCGTGCACAACCCAGGTGTTTGGGATTTCCCAATTTTGTAGCTAAAATATCCTTTCTACCCTCAGCAATAAAGACTCATTGTGTTCTCTACTCCTCAATATAATCTTGTATGAAATATTTGAAAAAATATGTAATGAATCAAAATATATAAAAAGTTTATTTAACTTAAATAAATAAATAAAGTAAACATCTTAAAATCCTCTTAGAAACAATCCTTGAATATTCTATAATATAATTCTCTTTTTATCATCCAATCTCTCTTCCATTTTTTATATCTATTGAGGGGGAAGGAGGGGTAACCTCTGCAAACCCTTCAGACTCAAATATTAGATTTTGAAGTTTTTCTACTATCATGTGTTCTTTCAATAATGTATACCCTCTCCAAGATAACATGTGAGGGTATACATTTCTAGATTGTATCTCCTAATTAGATCTCCTTAATTACTATAAATTAAGAATTAAGAATAAATAAATCATTAACATGGTCATTAATATAAAAAAAACTTTTAAAAGTTAACATTTTACTTACCAAAAACTCTTCTCATCGTATACTTTCAACAAATCACTTCCATGTATCTTCATATATAAATGGATATATATCACACGGATTATGATGTTGTATATCCCCAAAAATCAATTGTGATGTGAGTGATTATTTAAAATCCTTCCATTTCCTAGAATCTAATGATAAACATTTCTTCCTGAATCCTATGATATTAGGTATATCATATGTCATTTGATAAGGAGGAAAACATATATTACTATAAAAAATTCAAGATAAGTAAAATAATAACAAACAAGCTTTCCAAAATGATCTCCCACAAGTGTGATAATGTCACTTTGTAAATAATTTTCCAATCATTAAACAAAATATGAACTTTACTTTTACCTTGCACTTTTACAAAAGTCTTGAATTGTTTCAAATTTGGACCTTTTGGAATATCATTATCATCAAAGTCTATCGGTGTCCTCTAGTCCTAACTACAGGTAATTGATAATTTTGGTAAACATGGGGTTCCACATTTACCAACCCTCAAACTCTTTCTTCCCCTGTGTAAGTAAATGTCTAATTTAAAGCAGGATGAGAAGGCTCATCAATAGAAGCATGTGTACATTCCTCCCTATATTTATGAGTAAAATCATCTCCAGAAGTATCTATTAGATCAGCTGATTGATCTTTCACTATCCTACAGATCAAAGAAAAAAAATTAGACAAAAATATACAAATCCAACTATTACATACAAATGTAAATAAAAAATAAACAATTATAAAACAAAAATTAAAGTAACCTAAATTTAACACATTTTTATTCATATTTGTTATAGTTAACTAAAATGGTAACAAAATTAATGAGAGATGAAATGACAGTAATAAATGAATACAAATCCAAAAATGGCGTGTGAATGGTAAAAATTCTCCAACCTGATAAATCATTTTTACAACAAAAATAAATTTTTTATAATGTACTCTTATACAATATTTTCTATTTTTATTTAACATATTAAGTTTAAAATAATTGGTTTTTAACAAAATCAATTCATAGATAAGTTACATAAGGGTAAACATAGTAAACTAAATTAAACTAAACTAAACTAATATAAAAAACAATTTAACTTATTAGTTATAATATGTGTTTTAATAAATAAAATAAAATTAAAATATATAACAATTTATGAAATTTAAAAAAGTAAAATAGAAGTAAACATATGTTACCAGTAATATTAGTAATGCACTAAAGAATTATTTTCCCAAATTCTTTCATCATGATTGTTCCATATGGCACAAACCATGTCTATGACATTCTCAAGAATATTATTTGTTAATATTTCCATGAAAGTAGGGATCTCACATAAATTAGCATCTTTATCAAGTTTATCATCACCAACATACTATTTTTTCCTTGTAAAAAAATGGACCAATGCATATAATATTGATTAATAACATAGAAAATTTTATTTTCATGTGTTTCCATGATAAAAGGATCGAATGTGTATTCCAATTTATTAAGATTAACTAGTTGCATCACAAATTCATCATTTCTGACACTATTTTTACTGATAAACCATTTGTAGTTAAACACTGGAACATGAAATTTAATTTAATAAACCTCCCATATTTCTTAAATAGCTCTATAATATTTAGTTGATGTGGATATTGAGTTTTTGTCTTTGGTACTTGAAAAATGCATTGCTTCTGTGAACACCAATACACTACTATTCTGAACCACACTTTTGTTCTCCAAATATTTTGTATGAAATGTATATCCATTAATGTCATACAGAGACCATGTTATCAAATTTAAACTTGGACCACCCACTAACCATTTCAATGTTTCTGATACATATGATTTACTAAGCACGGTCTCTTTAAACCATGGAAAAAAATTGTTATGCTCATTCAAAATCCACATATCTTTCTTCTTCAGATAACATTATTTCAACACATTAATATGAAATGTTATATATGGTTGGGCATCATCTATGTTATTCAAGATTTATAAATGTGCCTTTTTTATTTTTTTCACCTATAAATTATTTGACTTTCAAGCCACAGATCCCCTTTCCCCCATAATTAACTCGCTCATGGTGAGATGTATGAAAATCGATGTGCTCTATTGTGGACAAATAGCTTGTAAAAAACTCTGCAACCTCCTCAGAAATATACTTCTCAATAAGGAATTATTCAGGTCAATATGGATTCTTAACATACCCCTTAAATATCTTCATATATCTTTCAAAAGGATATATCCAATGTAGATATACAAGTCCACAAATCTTTATTTCTTGCACCAAATAAACCATTAAATTCACCATGATATCAAAAAAAGATTGAGGAAAATACATTTCCAATTTACAAATTATAGAAACCACTTCATTCTCTGAAGTGTTTTCACCTTATTGAAAATTGAATTGAAAAAATAACACACCTTCATGATAGTAATTATGGAATGGATGGGGAATATTTCATGCAATAAAACTGGTATGAACCATTGCATCATGATGTGATAATCATGAGATTTCATACCTATCAACTTCAAATCCTTTAAAGACGCAAATTTTTTTATATTTTAATAATAAACTTATGGAACTTTGATATCATGAAGACAATGAAAAAATATAATTGTCTCCCTCTTAGAAAATTTATGACAAGATAGGGGCAATAATGTTCATCTTCCATCAGGAGTGGGAGCCAACTCCAAACATATTCACATTGAGAGTAAGTCCAATCTTGCATTCAACATATCTCTAGTATTTCCTTTAATATCTAACAATGTTCTAATCAATATATCACAAATATTCTTCTCCAAATTCATAACATCGATGTTAAGTTTAACCTCATGATATCTTCAATATGGTAGCTTAAAAAATATTTACCATTTATTCCAAATATTTTTATCATTACCATATTTATGTGTATTTTTGAATGTCACATCAATGTTTTCACCCTCTAAAAATACTAATCAATGGATAAAGGTTTTGAAGCAATATCAAATTCATGTGAGACATTTAAATTCCTTTTTTAATCTTCTATAAGAGTGATCCATAGAAAAAAAACTTTTGATCACCCATGTAAACTTTTTTTCTCCCAATATGTAGTTGATAATATGAAGTCTGTTATTCATAAATTGGATAAGCTTTATTCTCCTTAACAGTGTATCCATAAAAATTTCCATATGCTAGGAATTCATTTATAGTGAACATAATCATTACATGCAGTTGAAAATATTCCATTTTATATGAATCATACATCATTATACCTTCCTCCATTAATAGTTTCAAATCATCAATTAATGGTCACAAAAAAAATCAATATCATTTCTGGGTTTTTTCGGTCTATAGATCATTAAACTCAACATGACATATTTTCGTTTCATACAAAATTCAGGAGATAAGTTGTAAATTACCAATAAAATAAGCCATGAACTATGTATGATACCAAGGCTTCAATATGGATTTATTCTATCTGTGCACAGTACAAGTCTAAAATTTATAACTTCATTTCCTAATATTGGAAACTCATGATCAATTTTCTTCCACTATAGACAATCAACTGGATGCCATAATTTTTTATCACATATTTGTTCATCTGCATTCCATCTTAAAATTTTTACATCATGTGAATTTAAAAATAAACATTTCAAATGAGTAATTATAGGAAGATATCATAATTCCTTGGCAGGGGTCTCTGTAACTACTAAATAAGCCTGTGATTTTTCTTTCAACTTAAACTATGACGTCCCACATTTAGGAAACCCTGAAAGAAATTAATATTTCTTCTTATATAAAACATATTCATTCGATAATGCTTATATTTTTTTGTACCCTAATACCATCAAGCATAGTATTTTCTTCATTTTATAATGTGAATCTAGAAGATCGTTATTTTTAGGAAGAATATCATTCAATAATTATAGAAACTCTGTAAAACTCTTGTCTCTCCATCCATGTTTTTACTTTAAGTTAATCAATCTTAACGTCATTGATAAAACCATAAATTCTATAAAACCTAGACACAATTGTTTTTTAACATCACCATATAGACACTCAATTGAAAATTCTTTCTCAATTACCTCTACTTCAATGTCATAAATCATTTATTCAATTTGATTACACTTATCATCTTGCATAGAATCATCATCAAGAGATCTGAAATTCTTCCTATTTTCACCATGCCAAATCCAAGGGCCATAAATCGGATTAAAACCATGAAAAATTAAACTATCTTTGATCTCTCTACTTTCCAACCTCTTCATGTTAAAACATTTCAGGTATGGACATAAAAATATATTTTTGTTTGGAACATTTCATTTAGAAAATTCCAAAAAAGCATCAACACCTTCCTCATATTCATCACTTATTCAAAGTGTCTTAATCCAACTTTGAATAATTATTATCTATAAAAAATATCAAAAATATATATCTTGTCAATATAAGCCAATTTTAAATTTATATCAAAGATTATATAATTTTAAAGTAACACAATTTTGAAATATAAAACAAATATATGCATATTTGAAAAGTATAATTATAAATTCTATACAATAATATAATATAAATTTATATATAAATGGTAAATCATTAAAATATATGCATGGAAGTAATTTAGAAAAGAAAATATATTTAAACTATTCTCTCATGTTTTATTTTCTTCTAAATTAAATTTGATGAAACTTGAAATTGAAAATTATTGAACAAAATCCAAATAAAGTGAACATTTTCCATTTTTATTAGTATCTTTATCGTCAAATTTTCTAAGAATTTTTTTTGCATAAAATATCAATGTGAATACCATTTGATTCATGTGTAATTCCATGAAAATATATATATCAAGATATAACATGATATGTGAAGGATCTAATCGATAGTTTATATTGTGTATTCACCAATAATGTTAACATTATATTAGTAGTAACTCATAATATATATACTACATATTTAATATATGAATTTTCAATGTAAGAATATGCTCACATAAAAAGAAAAGTGTTAATATGCATATAAACTAGTTATATGATATTGTATATTTAATTGTATGAAAATTTCAATGTATGTATATATTACATTTTAAGATTAATAAGTCACTAATAAGTTTATAACTCTAATTTAAATTTATCCATATACATGGAAGTGTATGAATAAACAATGAATGATTCACAAACATCATCCAAATAAGCATGATTTTAAGATTCAATGCAGAGATTTAAGATGGGATGCAGTATAAACATTTGTGATACAAATCATTGAAAATGAATTTCTATTTAAAAGAAACACCACAACATTAACATATAATTAAATCCACGCACGTTTTCACTTAAATCAATTTATAATTATTTTATATGAAGATTTTAATGTGATATTTGAGATGAGAATATCTATATTCAAATGAAAAATGATGATACTGGTGAAATCTAATGGTTTAATAAGATGGTAATGTGATATTTGAGTACATGGAATAAAAAATGAAAGTCAGGGCTTCAGTTCCATTGAATGACTAAAAGAGAGGATCAATGCGTGAGTTTTACCTGAGAGTGGAGTAGATCGAATGTGCAATAATGAGGCTGACAAAACCTGAGGATCTAATATGGAAAACCGATATTTGATTCCACTGGATCAAAGAAACAAGGGTTAGATCTTTCACACGAGAGAAATGAGTCGGATTTCACAAGAGAGAACAACATTGAAATGATTCAAAACTATGATTCATAAAATTTTAAATGATTTATCATGTCAGTTACATAATAACCAACATGATAAATCTGGTTTTTCACATCATTTATTATATAAAAAATGTGTAAAAGTAATGAAAATTACTTTATCATGTTGGTTATTATCTAACTGATGTGATAAATCAAGAAAACATCCTTTATCACATCAATTTTATAATAATTGATGTGATAAAAAAACATACATGGATTTTTCACATTGTTTAAATAATAAACTAACATGAAAAATCAAATAAATTTCTTTATCATGCCGGTTATTATATAACTAATTTGATAAATCTACATAAATTCATTTTTAATGTTAGTAATGAATAACCTATGTGATAAGGCCGACATGTTAAATAATTTTTTTACTAGTGTTTTTATCCCTAGAAATCCTATTAAGAAGTTTCCATATCAAAGATATAAGGTCATTGCTCTCTCATAAATACCTCATGCTCCCAAGTCTCATGCGAATGGAAACTATGCTACCATGGTACACAGACCAAAGGTATCATCTTCCCACTAAGAGCCTTGTATCATAATCAAAAATCCTAATTGGATGCTTAATAATGGAAAAATCAGGCTCAACATCAAGATCCACCTAGATCAGGACTTGAGATATATCAGAAAGATACTTTTTAAGATAAAATACATGAAACACATTGTGGATCAATGTCAACTATGGTGTAAGTTCCAAATGGTAATCCACTTTTCTTACCCACTCAATAATCTCAAAAGGACCCACAAACATTTATGCAAGAATTCCTTGTTTCCCAAGACATCGGTGACCTAACCAAGGTGAAACTCTCAAGAATAATTCTTCACCAACTGAATACTCCAATATCCATTAATGAAGATCAACTTAATATTTATACTAGATCTGTCTTGTTACCATTCTTTGATGAATCAATTAAATCTTCATCAGAGTCTCTTAGACCAAACTCAGTCCAACCAAGAAAGCTTCACCAACCACCAACCAACACAATAGAGATCTATAAGGGTTTAAATACAAGTCCTCAAAATGACCCATTATAATAGTAGACTAATAAATATATTTTAGGAAAACCCAACTAGTCTCGAATGGTCATCCCAATCTCTACCAAAATCAAGAACTCAAGAATTAAGCATTTCCTTAAGTATCTATGCAGCATGTTATGTCTATATATCTATCTGTGGATGATATGTCATGCTCAAAAATACATGGGATCCCATTTCCTCCTAGATTCCCTTTTAGAAATGAGAAGTAAAATGGGGATCCCTATCATATACTATATCATAAGTAACTCCATGAAAATAGAAAATCACTTTCACATATATATTCTCCAAATCCTCAACTTTTATCATACCATGAATGGGTATAAAGTGTACCAATTTGGTCAACCTATCAATCACAACCCATATTGCATTCTTCCCTCAAGTGGTATGTGGAAACCCAACCACAAAATCCATTAAAATCCTGTCCCACTTCCAAGTTGGTACTGAAAGAGGACAAAGAAAACTTGAAGGTCTCTAGTGTGTGGCCTTGAAATGTTAGACAGTGTAACAATGAGAAACAAACTCTATGATGTCTCATCTCATACCTAGAAACCAAAATCATCATCGCATGTCATAGAAAATATTTATGCTACCCGAGTGCACTGCCCACTGGGAATTATGTAAATTCCCTATCATGGCCTTTCTCATAGGAAAAGGTTTAACGTTTCGGTTAAAAAAACATAGAATAACCTCTAAAGAGAATGACCATTCACCAATGATCTCCCTGTAATAAAGAGAGTCCCTAATGCCATGAAATTCATCATCAATTTTTTGCTCCTGATGAATTATATCAAGAGGAGTGGAGTTCAACTAAACATTCATTAAAATATAATTGGTTTCATCCTATCATAATCCCAAATGAAACTATGTAAAGATATCGACAATATTTCACTCTTCTGATGATTATTTCATAGCCTGGGTTGGAAGTTTCCTTGTCAAATCATCAGTAATGACATTCCCCTTACCAAGGGTGTAGTAAATGTCTAAATCAAAAGACTGTAGGTACTCCAGCTCATGTCTCTACCAAAGGTTAAAATATTTTTTAGAGAATATATAACTCAATATTTTTTTTCAGAATGAATGGTATTACATTCTTTGAAAAGGTAGTGTCTCCGACTCTTAAGATCATACATCACAGTTTTGAATTTGAGTTCATGGGTAGGATAATTATTCTCATGTTTTCTAAGTTATCAGGAACCATAGGATACCACGTGAACACCCTATATAAGGATGCATCCCAAACAAAAACCTAATGAATTAAAAAAGAATGCATAGTCATGCCCATCTTCTAGGATATTCAAAAATGGCATAAAAGTCAAAATATGTTTTAACTTGTCAAAATAGATCTGATATTTCACATCTCATATGAACTTCACTCCCTTCCAAGTTAGAGAGGTCATTAGAGAATCCATCTTTGAGAAATATTTAACAAACTTGTGGTAAAACCCCCACCAAGACTACAAATCTCTAAATGTCAAAAACATTACATGGTTACTCCCATTTCATAACATCTCTCACCTTGTTAGGATTGAATTAAATAACACTTTCTAAATTCATGTATCCCAAGAAATCTACTTCTCAAATATAGAAATTACACTTTGAAAGCATCATGTAAAGTCGATGATTTCTCAAAATTTCCAGAACTACTCTCAAATTACACACATGATCCTTATCAGTTTTGGAGTAGAATAAGATGTCATCCACAAATACTATCATGAAAAAATCAAAACATAAGAGAAGTGTCCTGTCAACTTTCTTTGAAAAGAGAACATTCACCACTCACGATGACACACTAGGGTGTATAAATTATTTCTCTAACAAATAATCCAACTAATATTTCAAATCTTTCAACTATATTGGTTTTATACGGTAAAAAGGAATAAAAACTGGATGAGTACCAGGTACTAAACCAATAGATAACTCCACCTCTCTCGCCAGTGGAAAACTATAAAAGTTGGAAAGAAACGCATCGGAAAACTTAGTGAAAACTAGAGGGAGATAATATCTCAAATATTTTCACTCCAAGTTCAAATAATACACTAATATTACCCTACCAAACTCCAGAAAAAAAAAGTACCATCTCTACTCGACCTCAAGTCCCATTCCCTCTAAAAAATAAAGCACACCATGTTAGGTACAGTAAAGGAAACCTACTGAAGATAGCATTTAATTAAATCCTTATTATAAACTATTCAATCTATACTGAGAATTATTTCAAGAGTTTCTATGCAGAGAACCATAAAATTCTTAGTAATCTTAATATCTGATAGACAGAAAACACAAGTAGGACACTGAAGATCCTACTCTCTCTTCGTTCTGAGGGGTGTAGTAATATCTATTGCATAAGGAAAAATCTATATAGGAAGGTTTAATATATTCACAATATGATTTGATATAAATGAATTAGATGCACCAATATCAAATAAATTAGTCACTAAATATGAAGTTATAGTGATGGTACCTCTCACAATAATTGAACTTGTGTCTTCTTTTTCTAGAGACTCTTCCATTGCGTGAAGAAGCTTAGTTATGGATGTCTATGTATAGAACCCCTTTTTTCTTGAATCATATGATCACACCATAATAAGTTTTAGTTTTCATGAGCTGATGCCACTACACAGAGCATAAAATATATGGAAGAGATTCTGTAGGTGTCCTGAGCGACTTCACAAACTATAGATCTTGGGTGCCTTAGTACAAACCCATTTTGAATGACTAACCTTGCCACACTGGAAGCAATTCAAAGGGCCTATGTTAGGCACTGTGGAAGGTGTGGAAGATTACTGATGTCTATAACCACCATGAGACTCATCACACTTTCTATTTCCTTTAAAGTAAATCACAAAACTACCACTAGGAGAAAAAGAAACTCCTGTCAACCCTGACTTTCCATCCATATTAATCTCAGCCATAAACTCCCTATCTAGCATGCTATTATAAGATGTGAGAGTTATCATGAAAAACTAGGATCAAATTTCATCATGATGAACCATATCAAACCTTTTATCTTTTAGTTTCTCATTCGTCACTACCTCAATAAAAAATTGAACAAGCTTAGTAAAATGGTTTGCATACTGTTTCACGATCCTATCACCATACTGGTGGGTGAGAAACTCAATATATTTTTCAAAGAACATATATTCTAGATATAACCTATCCATGAAAATAAATCTAAATTATTTCTACTCCAAGCCCTCATGATTCTTTATTATCGCCATTAAATCTCACCATCTTCTATTAGGTCCCTCAAGCTTGAAGGTAGCACATTTCACTTTAATTTAATCAGGAATTACCAAGAACTCAAAAAGTAACTCTATATTTTTATCCAATCCTCATCCTCTTGACAATCATTAGAGCCTTGGAATACTGGTGGTTTCTAGAAAATAAACTCTTGAGAATGATTCTGAGATTCATCTCTTTGAGGTTCCACTACTGGATTCTGAATAAAATGGGTGTAGGTACCTATCATGGAGCTTGAACAGTATGCACCACTATCTCAATAAGATTCTAGCCCACTAAAGGATTTTTATGTTGTAATTCACCAGAATCTTCCTCCTATGACCTATTAAAATATCTTCTCCGAGGAAAGATACTATGAAACATCAATAAAAAATAATGAAACATCATCAAGGATACACAGATCAAGGATATATAAATAGTCAATTCCATCAGGTAGAATTCAAGTTTGGGATTTCAAAAAACTCAAATCCAAGGTAGGTAAAATACTATAATAATATCAAGTTGTTCCTTGAGGATACTTTTCCCAAACACCCATGGTGACTTAAGGTTCATTAAGATGAGATCTGGTTAGGAACTCACTCGTAACTACCTCCTAAGTCCTAAAAATGCAACATTATATCTACTAGGACATCCCAACTACATAACAACTTCAAGGAAAGATTCAAAAATACCTTTGATTACACTATTCCATTAACCAGCCCAGATACCCTGGCACCCTAATACCTAAGCTAACTCTGACATATCCCTAAGGGTGATCTCAATCCCCATGGGTTATTGACTATCACCTAGAATCATACAAGAATCACAAGGGAATGATTTTTTCACAAAACAATGGAAGAAAAAAGATACAATTTAGTATTCTCAACACTCCTCAAAGAGAAAGTACCAGAATCAAATAGGTAAAACAAACCCAAAAAAGGCACATCATCAAGGAAACAACATCTACTAGGGTAAAATATTAAACATTCCATGTAATAGGTGGATCACATCTCCACTAGTCACCACTATCACTCAAGGTCCCAAGGATCAAGAACATCCACCACCACCATGTGGTATTTTCCCTTTTCTTAGACCTGGAATAATAAGATCTAAAAAGTGGGTGATACATAAAAATAGTATTAGATGAAATTTTTATATAAAAATTTTATATAAATTAACTAGAATGAATAAAAAAATTCAAAATCAATGCAATGTAATCATAAAATCAAACATATCATAACACCATTTAATAATCCATGAAATAAATTATTGTCTAGTAATAGGATCCTCACACATCTCAATCATCATAATGACTCAAGATAGGTGTATACACTCTCTGGGCTTGGTCCATTTAGATAATCTATCAATATCCCATTAGGGTACCCATCATGAGAAATCATGTCAAACTAGGTTTAGTTGGTGTTGTCACCATCAATGCATTGCTATAGAGTCAGAGTTGTAGTGTGCTTTTCCCAAATTAATCACTAACTACCTAGGATAACATGTGCTTCAATCAATTAGTAAATAATTCTCAGAAAAATAATTCATTTCAAATCAATTCATCATTCACAATTCAATTTCCCGCATTCATTTTAACATTCCTTTTCATTTCAAAACAAAATCATAGGTTTTCATAAAATTCATGCCTTTTCAAATCAAATTTAAATTTAATCCAATTTTCTCATTAATCAACATTCAATAATTTCAATTTCTCAAATCATCCAATCAAAAAAAAATTAATAATCAATCCATCTTTCACCAATCCGTCCCACAATTTCAATATCATTGAAATTGGAAGGTTTTCTTAATTTCCATGCCATTTTAAATCACACATTAAATAATTTAAATTATTGATTTTAAAATAAATTAAAAACTCATTTAAAAACAATAAATCATGTTAATGTTTTAATTGTAGAGAAAATTAATATAGAACCACCTACCTTTAATCACGTTATCAAAACAACACCCTCAGTGGGAAAGGCAATGAATAATGAAGGAGGTATAGATCAAGAAATAAAACCTAGAATCAAGATCCATAAAAATATAGATTATATACATTAATAATGTGATGATATATTACTCTATAAATAAAAGAGAATAGGAGATCATAATAAACCATGTGAGAGGATATTCACTTACCGAAAGGAGATCCAATAAGATCACCAACACTTCGATTTTCAAAGAGAAGTGGTTGGAGAGATAAGGAATCCTCTAGAGAGCCTCCAAATGTAAAAAAATTGATTTAGGTTAAGTGAGGATTTTTAGGCATCTTAAATGGGGGTCTTTAGATTTTTAATTAAATTTTTTAGGGAATTAAAAATCGTGTGCATGGTTTTCTGGGTGGGTCGTTCAATTAGAATTTTATCATGCACCTTAACCATGTGCCCCTACTGGACCTCTAGATGGGGTGCATGTTTTGGCTACATGGTTAAACTAACTATTCCCTAACCATTTAAACCCCATTATCCAAGGGTGCATAGTTTGGAGGTGTGGCCTCATGGTTTGGAAAAATTGTGCATGCCCTTATAGTGGCTTACAATAGGGAACATGGTTTGTTGGGAAAAACTGCATGGTTTACCCTAATCATGTGCCAATTGTGCACAACCCCATGGGATTCTAAAATTTTTAAAAAACTCCTAAAATGACTCCAAAGAAAGATATGGCCAAATAATGATCAATAAAAGGTTAAATAAGTACTTGAAATAAGGTAATGAGATGTTACAATTCACTTATTTGTGTGAACTTAACAAATCCATTGTTTGGGCCACACAATTTGTATAGGGTTGTTGTATGGTTTCTACTAATAATGCATCAACCATGTTCCACCCTCTTTCTAACCCAAAAAAACTCTATTTTTCCTCAAAATTATTATAAAAACTATGGGATAAGGTAAAGATCAAAAATAAAATAGAAATACCTAAAAAAGACACCACGGTTGTAACATTAATAATTCCTCTGATTCCCTCTAATTCATGATCTATTTTCATCCCATATATTTTTTATAACTTTTTAAATAATTACACTAATTACCTCTAATCCATGATTTTATTTCCCTTTAATCATTTTCAACTGTCACCCTTAAATTTCACAATATTCAAAGTCTTCCCCCCAATATCATATAGTTTCCATGGTTAAAAGAGTCTACTATTTACCCTTGTATGTTATTTCAAGTATGTTTTTTTATGATGACTAAAACAATACTTACAACTTTAAATCATCTAGATAACTTTGGAAAGGTTATCTTATATTGGTATTGAATTAATTACTTACTATTTCAATCATATGGTTCTTTGTACTAATTTTATTTCTATAGAAATGTTTTTCCTTTAATAAAGCACAATAACATCGGAGAATATCAATGTCATAAAAAGGTACCACCACTTATGAAGGTTTATCAATGTCATGTCAAAAAACATTTGAAGTTTCATTTTTATTTTCTTTATAGAACATGGTAATCTGTGTGATGTACCTTTTCATATTTGTTATAGAATGCATTAATCTATGTGATGTAATGTTAAATTTATGCATGTTAGTTGACTAATTTTTATATATTTTAATCTTTTACTTTTTTATTATTTTAGTAAATTGTATGATTTTTTGATAAGTATATTATTCATTTTGGTTCTTCTAAAAATTCATGGTGAGGTTGTTTTCAAGGATCCAATTCATCTCAGAGTTGTACAAGAAATTTTAGGCATGTTTTTTAAGTAATCCCATAATAAATTTATATTTATTCATGTATTTTACAAAGGATAATTAGGGTCTAATCCACTTCCTATGGGCATGTTTTTAAGCCCACCAGTGATGGAGAATCTCTACTAATATTCCATGTTTTCCTTCTTCCTATGTGCATCTCTGAATCATCCTCCCCATAATTCTATAGTTGACTTGATCCTGATTTCTCACACTCCATTGTACAGTTTTGGTATTATCATTCCCAATGACTAGTACCTGGTCACCTATGCTTATGTTTCTATTTTGGATCATGTTTTTTATCTAATATGTCTTATACCTCTATTATTTTCCACATTCCCCCTCCATAGAATAGCCTCTCTCTTTGGTAGAGGTAGGTCCTATCAAGGAGCTTCTTGCTTCTGGTGTTCTTATGGATAATTTGGATCGTGCTATTTTTTCCCTCTTAAAAAGTAAATTTCTAGTGATTTTTTATTCTATAGTGATAGTAAGCCTTACTTATTAATGTAAATTTATAAATAATTTTCTTTTTTTTTTTTTTGCTTTTGGGAAAGAAATCAAATTTCATTGGAATCTATGTTTAAAAATTTTATGAAAAAGAAAAAGGAAATCTGTTAAGAACAAACTCTATAATAAATCTATAAATTCCAAGAATTTTTCCATCTTAGGGGATCCCTTGGGGAAGTTTTTTTTCCCATTCCTCTTTTATAAATTTTATGATTATCAAAAAAATACTTTAAATGCATGGGATTATTTTTATTTATAATATAGAGTTTCATTTTTTTAGCATTGAAATTGTTATTTTTACTATGACTTCATACAAACTATTTCTATCTATTACATCCTAAAATTCTATTATGGATCATATTTTATTGGATTTAGATACTTTTTTACTTATTTTTTCATAGTTTCATAATGTAAAAGCAGAGAAATGTGGTGAAAATTTGAAATACTTACATGATAACACCAAATGTATGTTTTTTAGTCATAAAGATTCTTTATGTTTAAACCCATCCCTAGAAATGAATTACTTATTCAAATGTATGCCTACGGTGTTTTAGATTTCAAATTTCTTCCCAAAATCAATTATCACTATTAAAAAACTTATTTACTACGTCGGTCTTTTCAACCGATGTGAAAAGTCCATTTATTTTTCTTTATCACATCAGTTATTATATAAATGATGTGATAAAGATGATAATTTTTCTTTTTAATATCTATTATATAATAATCAATGTGAAAAAAGAAAATTCCTTACTTTTTCATGTTAATTACATATTAACAAATGTGATAAAGTAGATTTTTCATGTCAGTTAGATAATAATCGATGTGAAATTAAAATTTTCATTGCTTTATCATGTCAATTGTTATATAACCGATCTAATATAACATTTAAAATTTTATGAATTGTTAGTTTGAATCATTTCAATGTTATTAAATCTCATGAAAGTAGACTCATTTCTCTCATGTGGAAGCCCTAACCTTAATTTTTCTATTCTATGGACTCTAATATCGGATTTCCATATTCATACATCCTAAAGTTTTATCAGCCTCATTATTGTGCATTAAATTTTCTCATCTCTTCAAGTAATCATCTTACATCTATCCTCTCTTTTAGTGGTTTAATGGCACATATTCTCTAACTTACATTTTTTTTATTATGTGGACTCAAATATTACATTATCATCTTCATAAATCCTTTGGTTTCATCGGCATCATCATTGTACATTGGAATGTAAATCTTTTTGCCTCAAATCTTGTATTACTATATTTATATACCATATTTATCCATTGATTTAAGTGAAAAGGTGTGTGTATTGCATTATATATTAATGTTCTATGTTAGATCGTAAATTTACACATTATATCTTAATTTTATGGTGGTTCTACTATATGAAAATTCATTTTCACTAAATTGTTTCACATATGTTTATACTGTATCACATCTTAAATTTCTATATTGAATCTCTAAATGTTTCTTATTTGGATTATGTTTGTGAATAATTCATCATTTATGCATACAATGCCATGTATATGGATAAATTTTAATTAGTGTAATGCATTTATTAGTGACTTAGTAATCTTAAAATGTATTATATTCATACATTTCCATTTGCATATAGTTCAATTTACAATATCATATAAGTAGTGTATATGTATATCAATACTTTTCTTATGATGTGAGCATATTTTTATCTTGAAAAATCATTTATTAAATATGCATTCTTCATATTATGAGTTACTATCAATATAATGTTGACATTATTGGTGAATGCATAATAGGAACTATCAATTAGTTCCTTTACATATCTTTGTTATGTCCTGGTAGATATATGCTATGTATTGACTCTATTTGAACTAATTAACCCATTTGGTTCAAATGATAATAGAGATTGATGTGCTGCCTATACCCAATCATAATTTAGGTTACATTAATTTTTAAATTTAGAGGATTATCCCACTATATAGGTAGAGTTTTTATATGTTATATTTTTATGGAATTACACATGCATCACATGGTATTCACACTAAAAGCATTTTTCTCCCCATAAATTTGGATTTTTATTGTATCAAATTAAGTAGACTGAAATATTCAAAATGTGGGTTATTAGTGTGTTATATTCAAATAAAACATGTTTTCATATAATACAAGGTACTTAATATGATTTTCATAATTTTCATAATACACTAGACATAAATAATATATAACATTGATTTTGTGTATATATATATATATGTATTGTAGTACAGATTCATTGTTGTGTTGTTTGAACTCTACTATATGATTATATTATAGTATGAATTAATGTTTATTCTAATAATTGTTGGATTTTTTATGCAAAAAAATATGTTAAAAAGTCTACTAATTAATATTCAAATCAAAATGGAAAATGAGCACTTGATTTGGATTTTGGTCAATAATATTCAATTTCAAGTTTCATCTAATTTCTTTTAGAAGAAAATTAAAAAAGGGAGAATGGTATAACTATATTTTCTTTTGTAAATTACTTCCATGAATTTATTTTTATTATATACCAATGACATTTAAACTTATATTCCATTATTTTCTAGAATTTATAATTATACTTTTTAACGTATATTTTTTTCAAATTTTAAAAAAAAATTACTTTCAAATTATGACATCTTTGATATAAATTTACTTTATTTTCTATTTGATTGTTGTATAATCATTCCAATTAAAATTAAAATTCATCTCCAATGTTATTAACTTTTAAAACATTATATTCACTATTAGTGAAAATCATAGAAACATTTTACTGATGAATTATACCAAAAATGTGTCATCTTGATTATCATTGAAATAATCTATTATTTCCCCCTCTTACTTAATTTTATCACCACTATATTTTTTTAACAAGATATTTATTTTTGATATTTGTTATAGATAATAATGATTCGATGTCGGATTATGCAACTTTGAATTAGTGATTAATATAAGGAAGGTGACGATTATTTTTTGTAATTTTCTAAAAGAAATGTTCCAAAAAATGACATGTTTTTGTGTCCATTCCTGAAATGTTTAAATATGAAGAAGTTGAAAATTATAGAGATCAAAGATCATATAATTTTTCATGGTTTTAATCTGAGTTACAGTCCTTGTATTTGGCATGGTGAAACTAGGTAGGATTTCAGATCTATTGATGATGATGTTTTTCAAGATGACGACTCTGATCAAATTGAAGAAATGATTTGTGATATTGAAATAGAGACAATTGAGCATCTATATGGTGATGCTGAAAACCCATTATATCTGGGTTGTATGGAATTTACGATTTTATCGACGGTGTTAAGATTGATTAACTTGAAGGTGAAATATGGACGGAGTGATAAGATTTTTAAAGAGTTGCTACAATTGTTGAAAGATATTCTTCCCAAAGGAAATGATCTTCCAAATTCTAATTATATAGTGAATAAAATACTATTCCTGATAGGATTAAGGTAAAAAAAAATATCTTCCTAAATTATTGTGTGCAATATAGGAATAAATACAAATTTTTTTCATATTTTCCTAAATGTGGGATGTCATGGTATAAGTTGAAAGAAAAATAACAGGCTAATTTGGCAGTTATAGAGAACCCTACCAATGTATTTTGGCGTCTTTATATAATTCCTCATTTGAAACATTTATTTGCAGATTCACATGATGAAAAAAGGTTAATATGGAATGAAGATGATTGGTTATGTGATGGAAAATTATGGCATCCTGTTGATTGTCCACAATGGAAGAAAATTGATCAATAGTTTCTTACATTTAGAAATGAAGTTATAAATATCAGACTTAGAATATGCATGAATGGAATGAATCTATATTGAATCATTATTAGCACACATATTCCACGGACTATTTTATTAGTAATTTACAACTTATCACCTAAATTTTGTATGAAGTGAAAATATGTCATGTTGAGTTTAATGATCTCTGGACCAAAACAACCTGGAAATGATATTGATGTTTTCATGTCAAAATTAATTAATGATTTTAAACTTTTATGTGAGGAAGGTATTCTGGTGTATGATTCTTATAAAATGGAATATTTTCAACTACATGCAAGGATTATGGGTAACACCCTGATATTTTTTTTATGAGATAGAATTTTCTTAATTTCTTTGATGTCTTGTGTTGTACGCTATACCAAGATAATATTACACTATAAATAACATCATATTATCTTGAAATATATGCAACACTATTCTTGTCTTGTGTTACATACAATTTCAAGTCCTTTTGATAGAATTCATTTCACATAAAACAAATTTTAATCAAAAAACTAAATATTATTATGTTACCTTATAACTTAGGCATTATAATTGAGAGTATGAACTAAATTATGAAAATATTATTTAAATAAATATATAATTAATTATTTTATAAGCAATTAATTATAAATTAAAGTAAAACCCTTTTAAATAAAAGGAAAATTTTTTCTGAAAAACTATTTAAATGCATATAAGTGAGTTTATAAAATAATAAAATTACTCTTGATGGATTTTATTATTGACTTGTATATGTAATATATTAAATATAATGATTGAAATTCATCTTATATGTTTTCTAGACATGATATAAGAACAAATTCAATTTTTCAGATAAAAGAAGTAATTTTCAAAAAAAAAGCAGTTTTGCCACCTTTTGATGGTGCACCCATTTTAAATATAGTTTTTGGAACTTTTATATATTATATTTAAAAACATAAACATTTTATTTGTAAGTAGTATATAAAAATTTACTTTGGATTAATTTTTGATATTTTTCGGATAACTTTCAAGTTTTGATGAATAGTAAAAATACACTAAATTTTAATTGAAAACAACTTTTTTCATCGAAATAATTTATATGGTTAAATTATATTATTTAATTATTTTAAAGTATAAATAGAATTTATTTATATCATTCAATATAATTTAGGTCATTAGAATTAATTTTACATTGAATTTTGATATAAAAACATTTCAATCTTTTGCACTGTTTTAACTTTTTAAAAAATCATTTTTCATTCCGACAATGGGAATAATTTTAATTTAATTACTGCAACTTCTGTGTTTCAAATTTTGAAAAATGGATTCCATATTTGGAATTAATGGGTATAATTATGTAAATAGTCTTTTTTTATTTTTTTTTTATTTTTTATGAATAGAAACTTTGGTAATTTTTATTTATCACGGTTAAAGTTAAATCGGGTAACTTAGGGTAACAAATAATATGATAAGGATAATAAAATTACCCTAAAACCTACCAAAATTATATTGGATGAATAAAATCTAACCCTTAAAACTTAAAGATATGAATTTACCCATTTAATGGACTCTTTTCCATGAAAATGATATATATATATATATTATTAAAATAAAAGAAAGTGACAACGTGTCACCCTCTTATCTCCTATAAGTAGAATAATTTTAATATAGTGATAAATATGAAATAACTTTGATAATAAATATTATCTAGAAATATAATGAAATTATATAAATCATGTTAATTTATTTATAATTTTTATAGATTAAATGATTACCTTAAATTATTATACAATGATGATGAAAAAAATATTTCATTGATGAAAAATCAATAAAATAATTTTTATTAAAATTATAATAACCATTAAAAGACCAAAACACTTGAAAAAATCTTATTGGAAGAGTATATATCGACCATAATAATCCAAATTTATATTTATTGACCATTTAGATCTATATGGAAAATATTATGACACTTATAATATTTTATTTAAAGTGATGTTAAAGTTGTCACGTTCATTTTTTTAATAAGTATATCATTTTTAATGATGGATTTTCCAGAAGATATATTTGACTATATGTATTCCTATTAAATATAGTAGATTTATTTTCATCATAGTATTTTATTTTTTATTTTTTATTCAATAAATAAATCTATTAAATAATTACACAAAATTGATGTTGTAATTGTTTTGTTAAGAGAAATATCAAATAAATGTTATTAAAAATATTAAAATAAATATAAATTGAGCTAATTAATATATAAAATTAATTTTATAGACCACCTTGACCCATTAGTGATATAATAAAATATTTTTTTTGTGGATAAAATCTTATCTTTATATTTTTAAAAATCCATTAAATGAATAGTGTCAAAATTAACACTATTGATATTTTTTCAAAATAATGTTTTATTAAATTATTTTAAAAAATTAAAAAATATAAAATAATATAAAATAATTATGATATAGTCTAAAATTATCTAAATTTCTCATTTATGGTCTAATTGACATCAAATAAGTATAAATTAAACTATTTTAATATTGAACAATTTGTTACCTTAGTTAAAATAAAAATAGGATAACTAAGGGTTAATTGAAATGATAAGGTTTAAATTGACATAAAAAGTTACCTAAAAATTATTGGTTGATGATATTAAAATATTATCTCATATCATTTTCTAAACTAAGACATTTTTTAGTTTTTTGGATGGGTTTTGAATTTATTATAAATTAATATTTTTAAAGATCCCAAAAGTGCCCCACGCCTCAATTATAAAAGGGCACCTCATCTCTCACATATTAACTACAATTTTATCCTTAAATATAATCCATACCCTACCCATTTCCATTATAAACTTCCTTATTCACATTATATAAGTATTGGTCTTCTCAAAAGACCAACTCTAGTGCCTTTAAGAGGAGATCTAGGGGGAGCTCGCCGAAGAAGAGGTAATCTCCTTTACTGACTCTCTCACGATCATTTCTTCTTCTACATAATTTTCCTTAATTATTTACATTATAAATTAATAAATTTAGTATAACCTATATACTGATATGTTATTATGGTTTGTAACAACCTTATTCCACCTTCTATACATCCTATGAAAAATGAAATCACCACGCATGTGTGCGTACGGCTTACCGTCTCCACGTCGTGATGTAATATATTTTTCACCACCAATTTAATTGGATGGGTATAATGATGGAAATAATAACTATATTTCATTATTATATTGATTCTATAATAACAAATATATCATCCACTTTCATACTTTTTACTATTAAGGAAATGATATCATCGCTCATGCGTGCGTACGGCCTGTCGTCTCCACGATGCGATGTGGTTCATATCCATATCCACCATTCATGAATGATTATATAAATGTATATAATGAATAAATATTATATATATTAACTTAATATTATTCATTAAATGATGTAAATGTATCCTATTTATAAGAATTGGTACTTATATGACAAAATATGCAAGAGAAAATAAAGCAGTTAACACTGAAAGAATAGTAATAGTGAAATATTATTAAACAGGTGTTAATATGATCACATATGATATAATAAATATAAATATTGTTCTAGAATAAGTTAATGACATTATTTAAACCATTATATATTATTTTTGGATATGTATAAATAAAATCAGACCTAAGGTAAGAGATTATTTTGTCTCACTTTTATTTCTATAGGACATATGCCTTATACACCACCTGTTTCTTTTTGTGTGGTGTTTATGTTTCCCATGAATTTTTTTTATTATTCTTATTATGAAGGTTATGATATTTACATATACATATAATTTTTTCTATTTTATGAGTCATATTATTTGACTGATTATAAATTGGTAAGGGATAATTTCACAATCTCATTTTTATTTTAGATTGTTTATACGTAAGTATTTACTGGTGTATATTTATCATCCACGTCCATGTTTCCTAAATACATATTACAAAATATTCTTTTTATCCTTATAAAAATTTTTAAATTAAATTTTACCCATTGTTTAATTTTTATTAAAAGGTATGAAAGGAATATTTTTTCATTTTTGGTATGAGGTACTTTTTTGACTTTCCAACAAAAATATGAGAAGAATGCTTTCTTTTAACTTATACAACATGGATGGTTTTTTATGATTTCATAAAACCTTATTTACATGAATATTTATTTATAATATTTCAAGTTTATTTTCAAATAAATTCTTTTCTTTTAAATTTTCAGGTCATTTTTAGAAAATAAAACTTCTTTGAAGAAGAAATGATATTTTCCACGAGAATTAATTTCAAGTGTTTTATCAAAATTATTTTCCATGTAATATTTCATTATTTAAATAGGGTTATTTTTTTATACCTATTATTACTATGATTTAATTTTGTTTATGATGTAATGATATTTATGAAATCTATTCATTTTATATGGATTTTGATGGAATGATGTTTAAAAAACTCATTTTATTCCATAGATTATGCTATAATGAATGATTTATTTTTTGTGGCACATGTAATAATGATTTAATTATTAGAAGGGTGTGACCTATATCTCCCTCTAATGAATTAGGTAAATATTTATATCTCATGATATAGACATGACTGGAATGGAAAGTAAATCTGGTTCAGTGATACAGGGCTGAAACAACAAGTAAATCTGGTTCAGTAATACAGGGATGGAATGGCAAGTAAACCCAGTTCAATAATGGACTTTATCCACTGTAATGTTATTGGAAATGAGCCTTGTCTAATATGTAAATTATTTTCTATGCTTGTGTGTTTTCCACAATTCCATTTTTTATGCCAATGCTATTTTCTCATGGCTCTTGTTCCTTTGTGATTTATTCCTTATGAAATACCAAGATTTATTTCATGACTCAAGATTTGGATATTTGTTATACATGGTTTGATTTTCAAAAGATACGTTCATGTTTTTACATTCTTATGCTTATGTTTTGTTTGATATTTTCTATTTTTACCCTTACTGTGAATTTGATCTCACCCCTATTTATGTCTCTTTTACCTAGGATATAAAGAATGGTATTAAGTAAGATATGTCAAAAGGGGGTTCTGGTTATGAAGTAAAACATAGGATATGATGTATATGTTTTATGAACCAGTTGTTTATGTTTCCCTATTTCCAAATACACTAAACTAATAAAGTCTTTGGGAATATATTTGTGTCATGTATTCAGTATTCTGAAAAAGTAATGTATTGAACATGTATGTCAATATTAGGGTCTTTACAGTTGGTATCAAAGTGAAGGTTTAGTCAACCTTTGAAAACTAGGATGTTAAATATTTAGTGAGATCCCTATAGATATTTATAAGGTGTGTCTAGGGATGTCACTAAGGATAAGTATAATTATAGGTTACAATCCTTAAATCTTGGTAATGGTTATCATTAAACTAGGATTAAACCTAAGATGTTATAGATTGAAAGTACTTCCCCCTGAATATGTTGTTTTCCTAGTATGATTTATTCCTCTCACATTATTCTTTTTGGGTTTTAGAAAATGGATAGAACTCGAAGGAAACGTATTAATGATCAATATAATGGGAAATGAAATTATTTTTCTCCTGAAAAACCAAATGTTATGGGAGATGGAATGCAAAGTTTTATTAATTTACTTACACAAGCTATGAATCATTATAGACTTATAAATAAGTAGAGAAGGGAACAATATTCTGTTGAGTCCTTCATGAGGCAACATCCACATTCTTTCAATGGGTCTTCTAATCTACTTATTACTGAACAATGGGTCAGTACCATTGAAAATATAATTTCTATCCTTCGATGTTTGGAACATAAAAAATTCATTTTGGTTGTTTATTGTTTAAAAGGAAAAGCAGACCAGTGGTGGACTCTAATCAAGAATACGAGGTAGCAATATGAAATTGAATCCATGGAATGGGACGAGTTCAAGAACTAATTTTTCAATAAGTACTTTTCTCATATTCTTCAAATTAATATGGAAAATGAGTTCCTAGAGATTAAGAAAAATGATGATGAATCTGTTAGTGCATATGAGGAAAATTTTATAAGACTTTCAAGGAATTCTTCTGGATTTATCATCCAACCTAAAAGTAAAGTTGATTGATTATTCAGTGGCTTAAAACCAAGTCTTCAAAGGGTGTTAGCTATAATAGAATTTAGTAGCAAGGAAGAGATTGTGTGTTGTGCTGTCAAGATAGAAATGTAAGTTGGTGTTACATATCAATCTCATGGTTTTGATAATAAATGGAATATGGAGTTCAAGGGAAAATCTCAAAATAATGGTGAAAAGGATATGAACGTTTCTTTATGCTCAAAGTTTAGAAATAGTCATGGTAGAGATTGTCTTAAAGGGACTAGTAAATGTTTTTTAAGTGTGGGAAAGAAGTTTATCGGGAAGTTGAGTGCTGAATTAATGGGAAAAAGGTAGCTAATGATGTGAATAGAGAAAAGGCTACACATAATACACCTCTCACACATAAATGTTACAAGTGTAAGTAAATGGGCCATTATGCTAACCAATGCCCTAATCCAAGGATTATTGAAATATGATCGATATCAATAACCTCTAAAGGCCAAAGACAAAGGCAAATCACATGTGATCACTATTTTTGATGTTGAGTATGACAACAAAGTGGTGGAATGATTGAGTTTTTATGTAATGGGATCCCAAATAAATGGTTTATAATCTCTTTTATGGAATATTATAATATCTATGTAGTGGTCCACTGTAGTTTTCCACATGTATTTGAAAGTATATGTTGATTGGTACTGGTAACCATGAAAATTGATTGAGGTAATAAGGTGATGTTTCTATAAAACACATGATTAAGGGAAGGATAACCCTTAATATTAGAATGATAATGATATTTGGATAAAGATATGTTGGATATGAATAAGTAAATCTAACGATTTTAGTTACCTTGGAACTGGTTGAGGATTTATTGACATGTGGTTTATGCTATCATGGATGAAGTTTGCATCTTTTTGGAATTAATAATAAGGAAACATGCATGTTTTCAATAAGTATATATAATAATTCAGGTTATTACCAAGAAACAAGGGAATACATGATGAAGGTGTTCACATTTTTGGAATGTGGCCAACAAGAGATACCTTGTAATATATGGAGGATAAATGTTAACCTGAGTTAGTGAAACTTTTTATATAGTTTTGGATTTTTAGATTTTATAAGGATTGTAATGTTATCAATTTGTGGAAAGTTTAAGTTAAAAATAATATGAAGTTTTTTTGAATAAATTATTATCTCACTATAGGTGTACTTATGCATATTTGATAACTTTTGGTAACCTTTTTGTTGTGATAAAGACAAATGGAATGAACTATAATTCTATTTATGGATATCATGATCTAATAACGCTTTAGGAATGAAAAATTTCACTTCATTTCTTGGAATAAGAGATGAATTAGAATTTAATCAAGGCACAAGGAAAGGATGAGATTATACTTAATCAAGTAAGTATTTCTTCTCATTATTCAGATCTAGGGAAAGGATCCTAAAACAAAAAATGTCACCCTAGTACCTTCATTTTTTATGAATCAAATGGAACCTTAAATCATCACAGATTTATAGATTTATGATTATTAACTTTATTCTAACCTTGTTATATATCACTCTCCATCAGAACTTGATGGTTATATTTTTATTTCATATCCATGTTTTCATTTCCCACCTATATTCTTCTATGTGGAAACTCAGTTAGGAGTTACTTTGGGTAATTATAATGTTTCTAACATTATTTTTTTTTCAAATGAAGTTTTAGTATTCCTTTTTACGATGTGGGTTTCTATGAAAGAAAATTTCAAATAGTAAACCTTTTTATAACCCTGGTGAATTTCAAGGGTGAAATTCATTTTAAGGGGGGTATAATGTAACACCCTGAGATTTTTTTATAAGATAGATTTTTCTTAATTTCTTTGATGTATTGTGTTGTACGATACACCAAGATAATATTGCACTATACATAACACCATCTTAGCTTGTGGTATATGAAATACTATTCTTGTCTTGTGTTACACACAATTTCAAGTCCTTTTTATAGAATTCATTTCATGAAAAACCAAGTTTAAGTGAAAAAATAATAAATATTATTATTCTACCTTATAACATATTAATTATAATCATGAGTATTAAAATTATTAACTAAATTATGAAAATATGTTTTACACATATATATATAATTAATTATAAACTAAAATAAAACCCTTTCTAAATAAACGGAAATGTTTTTCTAAAAAACTATTTAAATGCATATAAGTGAGTTTATAAAATAATAAAATCACTCTTGATGGATTTTTTTAATGAATTATATATTTAATATATTCAATATAATGTTTAAAATTCATCTTATATGTTTTCTAGACATGATATAAGAACAAATTCAATATTTTGGATAAAAGAATTAATTTTCAAAAAAATGCAGTTTTACAGCCTTTTGATGGCGCGCCCATTTTAAATATAGTTTTTTGTAACTTTTATATATTATATTTAAAAAATATATATGTTCTTTTTAATTGTGATATAAAAATTTACTTTGGATTAATTTTTTATATTTTTCTGATAACTTTCAAGTTTCGATGAATACTAAAAATACACTAAATTTTAATTGAAAACAACTTTTTTCATCAAAATAATTTATATGGATAATTATATTATTGAATGGTTTTAAAGTATAAATAGAATTTATTTTTATTATTAAATATAATTTAGGTCATTGGTATTAATTTTACATTGAATTTTGATGTAAAAACATTTCAATCTTTTGTAATGTTTTAACTTTTTAAAAAAACTGTTTTTCATTCTGACAATGAGAATATTTTTAATTTAATTACAACAAATTCTGTGTTTCAAATTCTTAAAAATATATTCCATATTTTTAATTATTGGGTCCAAAGTATTTAAATATTCTTCTTTTATTTTTTTGGATTTTATGAATAGTAACTTTGGTAATTTTTATTTACCGCAGTTAAAGTTAAATTGAGTAAATTATGGTAACAAATAATATGATAAGGATAATAAAATTACCCAAAAACCTGCCAAAATCCTATTTTATGAATAAAATCCGACCCTTAACACTTAATTATCATAATTAACTCATTTAATAGACTCTTTTCCACGAAAATGATATATATATTATTAAAATAAAATAAAGTGACAACATGTCACCCGCTTATCTCTTATAAGTAGAATAATTTTAATATAGTGATAAAAATAAGATAACTTTGATAATAAATAGTCTTTAGAAATATAATAAAATTATATACATCATGGAAATTTATTTAGAATTTATAAAGATTAAATAATTACCTTAAATTCTTATACAATGATGATGCAAAAAAAATTAATTGATGAAAATAGATAAAATAATTTTTATTAAAATTATAATAACCATTAAAAGAGAAAAACACATGAAAAAATATTAATGGTAGAGTATATCTTGACCATAATCATTCAAGGTTCGATTTATTGACCATTTGGATCCATATGAAAAAGATTATGACACTTATAATATTTATTTAAAGTGATGTTAAAGTTGTCACATTCATTTTTTTAATAAGTATATCATTTTTAATGATGGATTTTCCAGAAGATATATTTGACTATAAGTATTCCTATTAAATATAGTATATTTATCTTCATCATAGTATTTTATTTTTAATTTTTATTCAATAAATAAGTGTATTAAATAATTACAAAAAAATGATGTTGTAATTGTTTTGTTAAGGGAAATATCAAATAAATGTTATTAAAAATATTAAAATAAATATAAATTGAGCTAATTAATATGTAAAATAAATTTTATAGATTACCCTGACCCATTAGTGATATAATAAAATATTTGGTTTGAGGATAAAATCTTATCTTAATATTTTTTAAAATCCATTAAATGAATAGTGTCAAAATTGACACTTGATATTTTTTCAAAATAATGTTTTATTGAATTATTTAAAAATCATAAAAAAATAAAAAATAGAAAATAATTATGATATATTCTAAAATTCTATAAATTGTTAATTTATGGTCTAATTGACATAAAATAAGTAGAAATTATACTATTTTAATATTGAACAATGTGTTACCTTAGTTAAAATTAAAATAGGATAACTAAGGGTTAAGTGAAATGATAAGGTTTAAATTGACATAAAAACTTACCTAAAAATTATTGGTTGATGATATTAAAACCTTATATCATATCAAATTCTAAACTATAACATTTTTGAGTTTTTTAAATGAGGTTTGAATTTATTATAAATTAATATTTTTGGAGATCCCAAAAGTGCCCCACGCCTCAATTATAAAAGGGCACCACCTACCTTATATTAACTTTAATTTGAGCCTTCAAGATTATCCATACCATTATCATTTCCCTTTTCATATTCCTTAGTCACATTCTAGATGTGTCGGTCTTCTCAAAAGACCAACTCTAGTGTCTTTAAGAGGAGATCTAGGGGAGCTCGCTGAAGAATAGGTAATATCCTTTACTGACTCTCTCAATATAATTTCTGATGAAGTTGGTGACCTAGAACCAACTTATTTTATACTTTATGATAAACATATATTCATTGTATGGATATTAATAAACTCCTTATTACATCATTATTGTTCTTCTGTAAGACATTGTATGTGATAATGTCCTAAGAGTAGTTGTCAAACTAAAAGGTCATAGTGGATCCCTGCTATGATGAGAACCCAAAAGTGTCATGACACTATTCTTGAACATATGTTCTATAGTTGAACGACATCAATTTAAGGTGCATGAATGATATAGGCTATTAGGTTTGGAGACTCATAGGACTTTGAGTCACCTTCTCATGGTGTACGCCATTGGTAATGTCTAGGAGGATATTATGAGAATGAGACCCGCCATTAGGAAATCCACATTTATAAATGTCATTGGATGTTCCTATATTCGGATGTGTGTATTGGTCCTTAGACTTTAATATTATTATTAATGGGTATTATGACTCGTGCACTTAGATGTATTGGTGAAAACTGTGACAACATATATTTGTGGTGAGGTAGAATATATTGGGTGTGTCACGAGTAATACTTCATTAATGAATAATGCAAGAAAGGATTTATCCCTTCTGTTCCATAATATAATTTGATATCTCAAGCCCTTTTATGGAAATTATATAGCCTAAATAAATCCATTTCTATGGTGTTCTATAGGAAATTTCAATTTTTAAGAAGTCAAAGAATGAGAAATCGAGCACATGGGTTGATAGAACTTGCATGAAACCCACTTGATTGGAGATATAAAGACAAAGGAATTATATTACATGGTAAGTTTTCATATGAGGTGAAATGTCATTGTGGAATTAAATTCTTTCTATATGGGTTCCTTGGCATGTTTCTAGTTGCTAACATTGGACTTTAGGCAGGTTCACCTAATGCCACTGAGAAAGAAGCCTGGAGGGTCACACACTAAGTGTATCTGGAATCTTGATTAAATAATTTATTATTTAACAAGTTGAATAAATATTATTCCTGATTTTGGTTTAATAATTATTCATGTATTCTTGATCTCATTTATTTCATCACTAGTTATTCAAGATAATATATTACGGGTGGATTATTTAATAAATATTTATTTTCTATTTTAGAAAATATAATGTTTATTTATTTATCAATGAATAATGCAGTTATATTTATTTAATAAATAAATAGTCATTATTCAAGGACCAATAAATATTGAGGAGGATTGGTGGACCAAGTTTCAGGTCCAGTTAGAAATAATAATATTAAATATTATTTGATTAAAATCATATTTAATTGTAACTTGCAAGTTAAGCACATGTCAAGAAATAATAACATTGTTGTTATTATTTGACATGGGGTTTTTACTTGGTTAATAGAATAATTAAGGCTCCTATGAAAATTATTTTATGATTATCTAGTGAATTAAATTCTCGGTTACATTATTCTTCAATTAGACAAGGGGGAAACCCACAGGCTAGCCAATAATTTTGTGAACAATAGTTTGGAGAATTTCTCTTGAGCCTAAAGAGTTCATTATTATCTAAGAATGTTCTAAAAAATGAGAGTGGTCCTCCTCCACCAGATCAAAGAGAAATCTTTGGAAGCGGTTCTCAAGTCGCCAGAAGGCGAACAACACAAGCGCAAGGATCTTTTATGCTATCACCTAGAGACTCATTCGGCAATGTCTAGAGATTCACAGAGCATGTGTGGATCACCACTAGAGGAGATCTACCCTTGATCTCTACAATTCAACGAAGGTGCACTGTAGATCTATGGTCGAACCCATCAACGAAGAAAGAATCACCTTAGAGGTAATTATTTAATTTCATTAAATTAATTATTAAAAAATATGTTGATCCTCTCTCTTGGTTCCAGGTTTTCATTCCTTTGTCTAAATCCTTGATTCAATTCTATGGATATTGGTGTTCATCATCATATTGATCCTGGATTGTTCATTGAATATGGTAAAAAATTAAAGTTGGGTACCATCCCTCTCATGCTTCCATTGTGCCTGGAACCTACAAGTGGTATCAGAGCGGGCATATTATTGTTTATAATTATTTAAATAATTTTTTGATGATTTATTCTTTAATAATTTAGTTTTATAATTCAAGTTTAATCATTATTTTAATATAAATTACAATATTTGTTTCTTACTCTATCATTTCTCACATATCTAACCGAAATGATTAATTTTATGATTAAAATTATATCGAGGATCTCATTTGGAGGTGCTAAGAGTTATGTCTAGGTAACACAACAGTATATGTCGTGTAGTCAGATCTACACGCCATGTAGTTGTGTTCAATTAATCAGGATTAGTTCAGAAATTACTCAACTCTTTTGCATTAATGACACGTGGTATAGTTAATTCTTACACTGCGTGTTGACCAGGACGGGATGGCGCACGGTTAGCCAAACTACATTCCATGTGTCCCACTTGACATGGCGTGTAGTCCCTTATGGGTCAGGGTCGGGCCGTGTATCCTATACACGGCTTCGCCGATCGGTGACCATGTAATGTAGAGTCAACATGGAATGTGGCCCATTGGACACATCGTGTACTCCAAATATTTCTGAAGTATGCCTCACATGTTGTTTCCCTAGTTGTGTACTTTGGATGGATGGTGAGGAGGGTACACGCTATATGGTCGGATCTACACACCATATACTTTTTCTAGATTACGCAAATTTAAAATTTATTATCATATTATGTAACCCTTGAGACATGTACCTTCTTGTGGGAGTAAATTTGGGACACAACATGTGATAGGTGTTTGATATATATGTATATATGTGTTTAATTAACATCTGCGTAATGTTCAAAAATCTGCACATCATGTATAAGTTTTATTAAAATTATAATTCTATGTGCATGCTACATGTCACAAAGAATAAAGTATATACAAGTATAATACATGTTGGGTAGTTTTGGACAGGTATTCACCGAATTACCTCCAAAGTACAAGTTAAGTACACAGTTAATTTTAAATGAATTTATTAATTTGTTTAAAATTATAATGTATGGGAATCTCAAGGAAATTTATAAAAGTTTTAAGATAAAAGGATTGATTAATTAAAGATAGTAATTAATCAATTCGAGCACAATTTATCTTAAATAAGAATGATTAAATAATTGAATGATAGTTTTATGGAATGCGTAATTCATTACATGCATCTGGATGATCATGGGATAGACCAAACCTTTGTATGTGATTGGTTTCCCTTTTAATTTATTATTATATTAAATCATTGGCCTACATGCCTTCTCTCCTCATTAATATGTAGGGTCTGCATGTCTGTGGTTTCTTTTATGTAAAACCCTTTTTACCCCTCACCTGCATGTGAGTAAAAGCATATGTAATGGATGGAGATCCCAAGCTAGTGGAGGAAGTTCAAGTTAGGAGTCGAGGTGAAACCAATCCAAGGAAATGCAAAGGTGGATGGGTGGAAATTTGTAAACACGAACCTAATTGGTTCAAGTTGTTTCTCCCCTATGTCAGCGATTAGTTTATCTACCATTAGATAAACAAAACATTAAAAAAACTCATGATCATACCCTCTATTTTATTTCTGTTAATTGTATGGTTATTCATTATGGATGTTTTTTGCGATCACATGATTAATGAAGTAACAAGCATGCAAGATGGAACTAAAATAAAATGGATTATGCATAAATATTATCTAATACATGGTTAATCACTTAATCTTATCCCACTTAATATTAACAAGCATGTGAAAAGATAATAAATGGTAATTTACACATAAAGGGTAAAATCCCTCAATAAAAATATTAATTTGGTATATTCTTCCATTACTTTGGTTAGAATCGAACCATAGTTCAAAGTGCTTGAACAACCAAAATTGGGTTACTTTCAATTATCAGGGAATTCTAATTTGAGGTTTTGGGTTGACTTGTCTTAGTTTATATCAAGGGTTGAATGCCAAATCAATACTTGGTGTAACTGAGAGGCAAAGGTTGAGTAAATCCAAAATTAAGGATTTCATGATTGGGGAGTCCACTCAATGGATCAAGGAGATGCAAGTTAATGCAGTTGAAATTTAGAATGCCTACCTAAAACCATTAAAATTGCTTGACAATCCAAAGTTGGGGTAATGAAAAGGGAAATATAGATCCTTCCTATTAGAATGTCCAAGCAACAGGATATTCTAGATCCAATGGTGAGGGATATTGGGTTTCGATAAAATAGTGAAAGACTAATGAATATTTATTTATTTATTTGTCTTAATTTTATCAGATAAAGTACTAAAACTTTGTTCATCTTATTTGTAGAAACATTAATAAAAATGACATCAAACATATCATTGTGAACCATACTCAAGAAGGAAAACCTTCTCACCAACACTAATTTTCAGAAGTGTCAAAGGCACCTTCGGGTCATCCTTCACCATAAAAAGAAACTATATGTGATTGAAGAAACTTTACCACTTGTGCCTGGAAATGAGGTGAGTGATGAGGATCTCTATATGTACAAGAAAAATCTGAATGATGCTACAGATGTTCAGTGCCTCATGCTATCATCCATGACCAATGATCTCTTGAAGCAATATGAGGAAATGGATGCTTATAGCATGATGTCTCACCTTCAGGATCTCTATCAATAGAAGGTGAGACAAGATAGGTATGATATCTCCAACACTTTTTTCACCACTAATCTTGGATAGTCTGTGCCAGCTGGGCCACATGTAGTCAAGCTTATTGGCTACATTGAGCATTTGGACATCTTAGGGATTAAATTCCTAGAGGAGTTGCATATAGATATCATAATATAATCACTTCCCAATACCTTCTATAGTTTCATTATGAAATATAATATGAGAAATAATGAGAAGATTCTATTGTAACTTCTTAATTTAATTCGCCAAGTGGATAAGGACATGGGGTGTGAAAAACCTGTAGTCCTTATAGTGAATAGGAAGAGGAAAGACAAGGCAAAGGGGAATAATATTTATAAACATTATAAATCTCCCAAACACCATCTGACCAAGAAGAATAAGATCCAAAGGCAGGGTAAGGAAAAGAAGGAAATGTGTTTTGCATGTGGCATGTCAGGCCACTGGAAGAGGAACTACACCTAGAGGCAAGGGGAATCCAAAAGTGCATTTTTTATCTAGTGAAATATTTCCATTTCTACACATTGGGTATTAGATATAGCTTTTGGTTATCACATTTGTATTCAAATGTATAAACCAAGTATATTTCATAAAATTCTTAAAGGAGAGGTGGATCTACGAGCTGAAAATGGTTCGAGGATAGCTGCTCTTTCCATTGGTGACTACCACCTTTAATTTTTGACCGGGATAATTTTGTTTTTACATGATTTTTATTATGTACCAAGTGTTACCAAGAACATAATTTTTGTATCTAGTTTAGATACATATGGGTTTATTTTCAAATTTTTAAATAAAAGTTGTTTATTTTATAAGGAAAACATATGTTATGGTGTGGCACATTTAAATAATGGTTTGTATGTATTAAATTACAAAACTAGTGTTGGAAATTGATAAAAAATCAAGTTCGCATGACTCATATAACACCTAGTTGTGGAATCACTATCTCGGTCATGTAAACAAGAAGCGTTTGACAAAGCTCTGTCAAGATGGTTATTTAGACTCTTATAATCTAAAACCACTTGATAGATGTCACACATGTTTACAAGAGAAAATGACCAGACCACCATTTGGTGGATAGGGTGAAAGGGTCACAGAGCTTCTAGGATTGTTACACACTAAGGTGTGTGGACCATTTCCAATATAATCTAGAGGTGGATATTCTTACTTCATAACTTTTAATGATGACTTGAGTATATATGGATATATTTACTTGATGAGGTATAAGTCTGATTCCTTTGAGATATTTAAGGAATTCAAGAATGAATTATAGAATCATCTTGGTAAAAAGATAAAGAAGCTTTGATCGGATCGGGTGGAGAATATATTAAACAAGAGTTCGTCAAATTTTTACGGGAGTTTGGGATTCTATCTCAACTCACTCCACATTATACACCATAGTGGAATGGTGTTAGTGAAAGGAGGAACCGTACCTTTTCGGGCATGGTAAGATCAATGATAAGTGATGTAGATCTTCTGTTATCCTTTTGGGGATATGAACTAAAAATTATGGCATGCACATGAAACTGAGTACCAACTAAAGCGGAAAATGGGGAGAATCATCTAATACTAATCAGGACGGTGTCCTTCTCAGATGGGGGATCTCATTCTCGGCCTCTAGGGTTTTCCCTCTCACCACCTTCTTCCACCTCCATCGCCTCTGCTCTCCCTTTCAACTTTTATCTTAGTATATCTATATCCCCTTATTCTCACCATTCCTTTTCCTCATTTTTAGCATGTCATGCCAGATCTTGCGGCTTTTCACCGGTTCCCTTTCAGGTGGAAATTCCCCATTATTTCGTGGCCCCTGACTGCTGCTTCCACCACTCTTATCACCTAAATCTCTGTGATAAAACTCCACACCAGTTTTTCATAAATAATATTTGGTGGTTTGGATTTTTAGTGTCATTCATTGATTTGGGCTTTCGTTGTGGCTGTTGTCTCCCATTGATTCGGTCACCGGTTAAATCGAAAGGTTTGGTTGCGGTTTGGTATTTCTTCATCATCAATGATTTCATTAGTTTTGTTGGATTTCTTGGTGATTCTTCAAGTTCCTGGTGCAGCATTTATGACCTGATGGTTCCTGATAAATTGGTTCTTGGTTCATCCAAAGGTCGCTCCCTGGTTAGGCATTCCCTATCCAAACTCTTCTCTTTCCTTCCATTACTTCTCGCCAAGATAGGTTGGCTAGGTTCATTGGTTATTGGTGATGTTTTGAGATGGTGTTGTTTGAGTTGTGGTGGTATTTTCATGAGGATCGACCTGGATTTTAGTGTTCATTTTGGTCCTAGTTTGGTGAATCTGGTCTTCATTTTCTCAATTGGTTTCAGTTTTATTGTTCTATGACCATTGCTGTTGATCCTCGATGGAAGGGATGTTCTATTGCTGGTTTTATTTCTCTCAATAGAGATGGTGGTTTCTAGTGAACAAGTTTCTAGTATGTTTATGACTTCACCAGTGATATGGTTGTAATAATAAAGATGGTGACCGGTGCGTAGGGTGTGCTTCCCAAGGGTCTTGGATGTTGGTGTGTTGTTTTTGATTTTTTTTTTTTTTTTTGAATTTTCATGTGCCTTTTGTGCACTTTGTTGTACCCTCTTGATTTTGGTATTTTTTGTACGGTGTAATGCGGTTTTGGAATATATTTTTTGAGGTTCCCACTTCATCTAGAAAAGTTTCATTATTCTAAAAATGAAGAAAAATGATTTGGAGGACTAAAGCGGCAAATGGAATTCCCTTCAAGCTATGGAGTGGAAAGAAACCCATTTTATTGCATACATGTGTATGGGAATGTGAGTCGTTTGTTAAGGCTTTATCAAGAAACAAAATAGAACCCTGGAGCACGAGGTGTATCTTTATAGGGTATCCCTAGGAAACAAAGGGATACTACCTATACAACCCCTCAGACAAGAAGGTGATAGTTGCCAAAAAAATCCATCTTTATTGAGATGGAGCACATCCTCAAAAATGATAGTGGGAGAAAGATTTACTTCAATGAATTTGATGCTCAAGATACACAGTAGTTGGTACGGGAAAATTTTCCATAGTTCCCCATGTAATAAGTAGTTCCTGAAACACAAGTACTGTGTAGGAGCTCAAGAGAGGTAAGGGAACCATAGAGATATGATTTTTTGGTCACCGAGGATGGTGACTCATTATTGTTAGACAATTATGAACCTATCTCCTACAAGGAGGTAGTAGAGAGATCAGAAGCTTCAAGATGACTATAAGCTATGAATTCTGAGATGGATTCCATGTATCAGAACCAATTTTGGGTTCTGATTGATGCACCAATTGATATAAATCCTATTGGATATAAATGGGTATTCAAGAGGAAAATAGAAATGGAAGGTAAATTAAGTACCTATAAAGCAAGGATAGTGGATAAAGGGTTTAAATAGTGTCAAGGAATTGATTATGATGAAACCTTTTCTCCAATTTCCATGTTTAAATCCATCAGAATCATATTTGTCATAGCAACTTACCGTGACTATGAAATTTGGAAAATTGATTTCAAAACTGCATTCCTTAATGGGAACCTTTAAGAAGATGTCTATATGACACAACTAGAAGGTTTTGTGACATCAGGTTATGACAAAAGGGTTTTCAAATTTTTTAGGTCCATTTATGGATTGAAGCAATCATTCAGGTCATGAAATATTTGATTCGATGAAGCCATAAGATAATTTGGTTTCATTAAGAATGAATTTGATACATGTGTTTACAAAAGGTTTAATGGGATTGTGGTTGTTATCCTAGTAGTATATGTTGATGAAATATTACTTATTGGAAATTACATACCAGTATTACAATTTGTTAAGGACTGGTTGAACAAGTGCTTCTCCATAAAGGACTTAGAAAAAATCAGCTTACATTCTAGAGATCAAGATCATTCGTGATAGATCCAAGAGGCTTCTTGGACTAAGTCAAAGTAAATATATTGACTAGATACTAAAGAGATTTAGTATAGAATAATCCAGTAGGGGATTGGTTATAGTTTCACATGGTTTACATCTTTCTAAGAAAATGTGTCCCCAGACACAATAGGTTAAAGATAGAATGAGTAATATCCCATACGCTTTAGCGATAGGATCAATCATGTATGTCATGTTATATACTAGACTTGATGTTTCTTATGCAATAAGAATGGTAGGAAGATATCAAGAATATCTAGGAGAATAGCATTAGACTACTGTTAAGACTATCCTTAAGTATCTGAGAAGAACTAAGGATATGTTCCTGGTGTATAGAGGAGACGAGGATATTTTCTATCTCAATGGAGGAGTTGTGAGCTAGAAGAGTTCAAAGAATCCAATTGTTGCTGATTCTACAGTGGAGTCCAAGTATATAGTGGATTTTGATGCAGCCAAGGAAGCCATCTAGATTCTTAACTTTGTCAAGGAGCTTGATGTGGTACCTAGAATTAAAGATCCTATCACATTGTATTGTGATAATACTATATTGGTGGATCTTGAAAAATAGCTAAGGTTTCATCAAGGAACAAAGTACATACTCCGAAAGTATCACCTATTGAGGGATTTTTATCAAAGGAGTGAAGTTGTAGTGAGAATAGTAGCAATGGAAGAGAACATGGTAGACCCCTTAACTAAAGGCCTATCTCAGTAGAATAATGAGTATCATGTGAGAGCTAGCATACTGAAGGTTGTTAGCAATTGGTTATAGTGCAAGTGGAAGTCTATTAGATTTGGTGCCCTAGAACCAACTTCTTTTGTACTTTATGATAAACATATATTTATTGTATGGATATTAATAAACTCATTATTACATCATGATTTTTCTTCTTCATGACGTTATATGTGATAATTTCCTAAGAGTATTTGTCTCACTAAAAGGTCATAGCAGATCCCTACTATGATGAGAACTCGAAGGTTCCATGACATTATTCTTGAACATATATTCTATAGTCGGATGATATCATTTGAAGGGACACAAATGATACAGGCTATTAGGGGTGGAGACTCATAGGACTTTGAGGAACCTTCTCATGGTGTATACCCTTAGTAATGTACATGAGGATATTATGAGAACGAGACCCACCAGTAACAAATCCACATTTATAAGTTTTATTGGATATTTCTATTTACATACATGTGTATTGGTCCTTAGACTTTAAGATTATTATTAATGGGTATTATGACTCCCAGACTTATATGTATCAGTGAAAACAATGATGACATATGTTCTCGGTGAGCTAGGATATGTTGGGTGTGTCACGAGTAATACTACATTAATGAATAATGTGATAAAGTATTTGTCCCTTCTGTTCCATAACGGAAGTTGATATCTCAGACCCTTTGATGGAAATGATATAGCCTAAATAAATCTATGACCATGGTGTTCTATAGGTAAGTTCAATTTCTGGGAAGTTAAAGAATGAGAAATCGTGCACATGGGTTGATGTCACTTGTATACAACCCACTTGATTAGAGATATTGATAAAAATGGATTATATTACATTATAAGCATTCATATTATGTGACATGTAATTATGGCATTAACTTCTTTTTCTATGGTTGCCTTATCATATTGCTAGACACTAACCTTGGACTTTAGGTAGGTTCGTCTAATGCCGCTGAGAAAGAGGCCTAGAGGGTCACACACTAAGTGTATTTGGAATCTCAATTAAATAATTTATTATTTAACAAGTTGAATAAATATTATTCTCAATTATGGTTTAATAATTATTCATGTATGATTGATCGCATTTATTTCTTCACTAGTTATTTGAGAAAATATATTGCAGATAGAATATTTAATAAATTTTTATTTTCTATTTTAGTAAATATAATGTTTTTTTATTTATCAATGAATAATGCAGTTATATTTATTTAATAAATAAATGGTCATTATTCAAGGCCTGATAAATATTGAGGAGGATTGGAAGACCAAGTTTCGGGTCTGATTAAAAATAATAATATTAAAAATTATTTGAATAAAATAATATTTAATTGTAACTTGAAAGTTAAGCATGGGTCAATAAATAATAACATTGTTGTTATTATTTTTCATGGAGGTTTCACTTGGTTAATAGAATAATTAAGGCTCCTATGCAAATTATTTTATGATTACCTGGTGAATTAAATTCTTGGTTACATTATTCTCTAATTAGACAAGGGGTAACCCATTGGCTAGCCAATCGTATTGTGCATGACAATTTGGATAATTTCTCTCGAGCCTAGAGAGTTCCTTATTCTCCAAGAACATTCTCAAGAATGAGAGCGGTCCTCCTCCACCGGATCAAGGAGAACGATTTGGAAGCAGTTCTCAAGGCGATCGAAGTTGGACAACGCAAGCACAAGGATCTTCCATGCTAGTACCCAGAGACTCCTTCAGCGATGTTCATAGATTCATGGAGCACATGTAGATCACCTCTATAGGAGATATACCCTTGATCTCTACAACACAACAAAGTCTCACTGCAGATCTATAGTCGAACGCGTGAACAAAGAAAGAATCACCTTGGAGGTAATTCTTCAATTTAATTAAATTAATTATAAAAAAAATATGTTGATCCTCTATCTTGGTTCCAATTTTCCATTCCATTATCTAAATCCTTTATTAAATTCCATGGATACTAGAAATCATTGTCATATTGATCCCGGATTGTTCATTGAATATGGAAAAAAAATTAAAATTGGGCACCGTCCCGCCCGCACTTCCGCTGCGCTCGGAACCTACAATTTCTTCTTATAATTCATTTTACTTTATTATTTCTATTATAAAGTAATAAATTCAGTATAACCTATATAATAAGATGTTATTACAGTTTGGAACAACCTTATTCCACCTTCTATCCATCCTGTGAAAAATGAAATCATCACACGTGCGTACATACGGCTTATCGTCTCCACACCTTGGTGTAATATATTTTTCACCACCACTTTACTTGGATGGGTATAATGATGGAAATATTAAATATATATTATTATGATATTGATTCTGTAACAAAAAATATACCATCCACTTCCATACTTTTTACTATTAAGGAAATGATATCATCATTCATGCGTACGTACGGCCTCCTATCTCCACGATGCAATGTGATTCATATCTATATCCACCATTCATGAATGATTATATAAATGTATATAATGAATAAATATGATATATATTACCTTAATATGATTCTGTAAATGATGGAACTATATCCTATTTACAATAATTGGTACTTATATGACAAAATATACAATAGGAAATAAAGCAGTTAACACCAAAAGAATATTAATATTGAAATATTATTACACGGGTGTTAATATGATCACATATGATATCATAAATATAAATATGGTTTTTTAATAAGTTAATTGCATTATTTAAACCATTATAAAGGAGTTTCGGATACGTACAAAGTAAATTAGACCTAAGGTAAGGGATTATTTTGTCTCACTTTTATTTTTGTGGTACATGTGTCTTATACACCACCTATTTCTTTTGTATGGTGTTTATATTACCCATGAATGTTTTTATAATTATTATTATGAATTTTATGATATTTAAATATTCATATAATTTTCTTTATTTTATGAGTCATATGATTTGAATGGTTATAAATTAGTAGGAGATAATTTTGCAATCTCATTTTTATCCAAGATTGTTTATACGTAAGTATTTACTAGGGTATATTTATCATCCACGTATATGTTTCCTAAATATTTATTCCAAAATATTCTTTCTATCCTTCTACAATTTTTTAAAGTCAATTTTACCCATTGGTGAATTTTTATTAAAAGGTATTAAAGGAATCTTTTTTTGTTTTTGGTATGAGGTATTTTTTTTGACTTTCTAACAAAGGTACGAGAAGAATATTTTATTTTAACTTATACGGCATGAACATATTTTTACACTTTCATAAAACCTTATTTCCATGAATCTTAATTTACAGTATTTCAAGTTTATTTTCAAAGAAATTATTTTCTTTTAAAATTGCATGGAATTTTGAGAAAATAAATCGTTTTTAAAAAAGAAATGATATTTTCCTCAAGAATTAATTTCAAGTGTTTTATCAAAATTATTTTCCATGTAAGATTTAATTCTTTAAATAGGGTTATGTTTATATCACTATTATTACTATGATTTTATTTTGTTTATGATGGAATTATATTTATGAAATCCATTTTTTTATATTCATTATGATGGAATGATGTTTAAAAACCCATTTTATTCCTTGGGTTATGCTATGGTGAATGATTTATGTTTTGTGGAAAAGGTAATAATGATTTCATTATGAGATGGGTGGGACATATATCTCCCTATAATACATTGGGTAAATATTTATATCTCATGAGATATACATGACTGGAATGGAATGTAAATATGGTTCAGTAATACGGGGCTGAAACGGAAAGTAAATTTGGTTCAGTGATATAGGGCTGGAACGATAAGTAAACCCAGTTAAGTAATGTACTTTTTCCACTATGATGGTCTTGTCAATGGGACTTATCTAATATGGAAATGATTTTCTATGTTTATGTGTTTTTCACAATTCAATATTTTATGCCAATGATATTTTCTCATGGCACTTTTTCCTTAATGGTTTATTCGTTATAAAATACCAAGATTTATTTTATGACTCGAGATTTGGATATTTGTTATGAACTATATGATTTTTAAAATTTATGTTCATGTTTTTACATTCTTATGTTTATGTTTTGTTTGATATTTTTTGTGTTTACCCTTACTGGGAATTTGAGTTCACCCCTATTTATGTCTTTTTTCCCCAAGATATGAAGAATGGTATTAAGTAAGATGTGTCAAAAGGGGGTTCTAGTTATGAAGTCAAACATAGGATACAATGTAGATATTTTATGAACCATCTGTTTATGTTTCCCTATTTCCAAATACACTAAACTAATATGGTCTTTGGGTGTCTATTTGTGTCATGTATTATGTATTCTGCAAAAGTAATGTATTGAACATGTATGTCAAGATTAGGGTATTTGAATTATGTTAACTATAAATGAATTCCCATTATATGTAAATGTTTCTAGATACAATGTTAAGGGGCATAAATCCTATCCAATTTATGAACAACGAAATTCATATTATCAACTACATCATAGAAGAAAAACAATATACATGGTTCATCAAAAGTTTTTGTCTATGGATCACACTTATTGAAGATTAGAAAATACATTTAATGGCTCAAAAGAATTTGATATTTCTCCAAAACCTTTATCCCCAAATCAATTTTTGAGAAGCTGGAAAACATTGATGTGACATTCGAAAAGATGGATAAATTTGTTAATGATAGAAATATTTGGAATAAATGGTCAATATTTTTTTAGCTGCCATATTTGAGATATCATGAGTTCAAACATAACATTGATTTAATACACATAGAGAATAATATTTTTTACAGCTTGATTGGAACATTGTTAGATATTAAATGAAAGACTAAAGATGGGTTGAATACAAGATTGGACTTACTCTCAATGGGAATACGTTTTCAGCTAGCTCCCACTCCTGATGGAAGGTGAATATTATTACCCTTGGATTTTCATACATTATCCAAGAGGGATAAAATTATCTTTTTTCGGTGTCTTCATGATATCAAAGTGTCACAGGGTTATTCTTAAAATATAAAAAAAACTGTTAAAGGGTTTGAATTTGATAGGTATGAAATATCATGATTGTAACATCATGATGAAAAAACTCCTACCAGTTTCATTGCATGAAATATTACACATCTATTTCATAATGACTATCATGAAATTTTATTGTTTTTTTTAATTCAATTTTTAATAAGGTGATTGATCTGAATTCTTTGAACAATTTAGATAGCGAAGCGGTTTTTATACTTTGTCAATTGGAAATGTATTTTTCCTCCATCTTTTTTTGATATCATGGTGCATTTAATGGTTCATTTGGTGTGATAAATAAATCTTTGTGGACCTGTATATCTACATTGGAAGTATCCTTTTGAAAGGAATATAAAGATATTGAAGGGTTATTTTAAGAATCCATATCGGATTGAAGCCTCCATTATTAACAGGTATATTTATGATGAGGTTGTGAAGTTTTTTACAAGCTACTTGTCTATAGTGGAGCACATTGGTTTGCCTATATCTCTCCATGAATGACTTAATTATGGGGGAAAGGGGATCTATGAATTTAAAGTCAAATCATTGACAGGTGAACAGATAAAGAAGCTAAATTTAAACATCATGAATAACATAGATGATTCTCAGTCATATATAACATTGCATATTAATGTGTTTAAAAAATTTTATCCAAAGAAGAAAGATATGTGGATTTTGAATGAGAATAACAAAACTTTTTTACCATGGTTTAAAGAAACTTTGCTTGGTGAAGGATCAGAACGCAAAGATTTAGACAAAGAGAAGAATAGCACCGGATCCAAGAAAGAGGATCTTTATCACATCCCACCTTTTTATCACATAAACTTTCATTACATTATACAAAACCCAGGATCTTTAAGGTTTAGTGTCTTGGAAACTAGAAACTTAATACATGACAACAATAAAAATTCTTCTTAAACACTTTAAAGGATTCTTTATTTGTTCATCCTAAGTTCATTAATACATCTCATAACCTGGGAACATACATCAAAGGAAAGGGTGAGCATAAGGTCCAGTAAGGGAAACAAGGGAAACATTTTACATGTGAACTTGAGATACATCAATAAAGTCATGATAAATAACTTTAAGGCTTGAGAAAGAGATCATGAGGCATATCATAATGAAAAAGAACATGATTTATAACTTGAAGATGTGGCTACAACATTTAACTTAGACAATAATTTCCATTTCACCAAGGTCCATCCCCAAGGTGTCATTAAAAAAATTACCAAGGTTATTCACCAAGGTATCATTAAAATGGTCATCTCTAGAGATTAAGTCTTTACCCAATGCATTGGAGCGCTATCAGGACACACCCTTAATTTTTCTTTATTATCATGTGATCCACATATATAATCATAAAACATTTCATAAATAACCCATATATTCTAAAAGAAATGGGTTTCATTTCATAATCATAATGTTTTAAAAACTGCTTTTAAGACATGATCTTTATGTCACTTTAAACCTACGGAAAAGGAAAGTGGGTTTCATGTATGTAAATCCCAGAATTTAAAATAAAACATTTTGATATATATTTGAATACCCTTGTAGAATAAATATCTTTGATTATTCACTTAATAAAATAAAATAATTTGAGAAAAAGAAAGAGACATTTTGAGACGAAAATTCGGCAGCATAACGGCTATGTTGCAGGGTTTTAGAAAACATTGAAAAGAGAGGGGTCATGGTCACCCATTCATAAATGATCTATAAAACAGTAGAGGGACAGAATATAAAGGATATAATAACATGGTAATGAAATTTTAATGACATACCATATGAAATGAAAAACTTGAAAGGAAGACAAAAATAAGATTTCTCTTATGAAAATTTAGCAGCCTAACGACGTCACTTAAAACTTCTAAAAAATGAATTGATGAGATAAAATAGGGTTTCTAATAATATGAACATAAAAGGACAGTATGATGGATATATATATCATACCCCAACATAAGAAAAAGGAACTTGAAAGACTTGACATGAAAATAGAACTTTAAAAATGAGAAGGGTGAAAGAATCCCTTACGAAAATTCGGCAGCCTAACGACGACACTTAAAAAATCAGAAAATGAAATGATGAGAGTAAAAGGGAGTCTATAATTATATGAAAATTAAAATTAAAGTAAGGTGAATATAAAATAACATCCTCCAACATAATAACATGGAGCATAAAAGAAATGACATATGAGGGAGTACTTGAAAAAAAAGAGAGAGGTAGGATCCCTTACCTTGAAGAGTAACTTCTAAAGCTTGAAGGTTGGGACCTTGGGAGGCTTGAGGGCACCTTGGGAGGACTCCTTGGGAGATAAGTAGACCATAACTTCGTTGAGAATGATTTGGAAATGAAATGAATGAGGGAAAGGCGTGGTGTTTATAGGAGAAGTGAGGGGACAAAGCATTAATTGCCAAGGGACACTTCATCGGTGGTATTGGCAAAACCATGGGCTTTCCCATGGTATTTACCCATAGTATTGGCCACCTGGGACACCTCATAACTTATATTACTATTCATAAGTCTACCAGAATTATTTCATAATTATTACATTCTTAATGATTTCATTAAACACCCGAAACTCAAAAACTGTATTTTCACTATTCACCAAAAATTCAACTTTCTCGGAAAAATCCCAAAAAATTTCCTTAACCAAATATCGATGCTCTGATTTCAAAAATGAACTACATTTTATGAAAATAATTTTCTAAATATTTTTAATTTAATTTTTAAATAAAAACACTATTTACTGAAAATTCAACTGTTTCAGAAAAATCCCAAAATTTCACCTTAATCAAATACTGATGCTCTGATTTCAAAAATGAACTCCATTTTATGAAAATAATTTTCTAAATATTTTTAATTTAATTTTTTTAATAAAAACACTATTCACCCGAAAAAACTAATACTTGACTAATAATTTCTGAAACAGTCATTTACCTATTTTATTGAATCACATTACTTAATCAAGGTGCCTAAATTATATTAATACTTTCTTTAAGTGAGATTACTAATCCATTTGGTCACATTACTAATCCTAAGCGTAAAATTACTATTCATAATTTACTATTCACAAAAAATTAAGTTGATCTTATTAGATTCTAAATTTCTTACTGAACACATTTCCAGAAGACCATTTTTTGAAAATAATTACACATCATTAATTATTTAAGGTTTACATAAATATTTTAAAATATCTTTTTTTTTCTAAACTTCATCAATAATATGCATACTATATTTATCCGGACATTTGAAAATTCACAAACTTTACCATAAGAAGAAATCAAAATTTTTATTTAAATCAAAGGATTACACAAGGCAGTTACAGTCTCGTTACATAGCCCCTTATAACACCAGCATAGGAACTAAGAGTAAGGTGTGCTAGGGTGATAGAATCTTGGGGCGGCTTGTCCAACATTGCCCGAGTAGTTATTTCTATTAGCTTGAACTTCTCTCAAAGGCAATTCTGTTTTAGCTTCACACGATGAAGTTCAAATTGGGTTTGGTCCAGAGCAAAGCCTAAAGGTGCTGCCTCCTTCCCGAGTTCCGTCAGATGGGATTTGATTGGCCCGAGATTACTGGATGGGGCCATTGAATCTTTTTTCTATATTAATTAATAAATATCACTTGTATTTATAGAAAATAATTGTAATAATCAGTTTCCAACAGTCATATTGACCAACGGTCATATAACAGTCGAAATCCAAAGGTCTCATTATACTCATTTTATTAAATGAAATAGTTTTGTTGAGTATAAAATAAAATAACCCACAAAAATTAGGGAACAAAATTTATTCAAAATTTCGGGTCGTTACATTCTTCCCCCTTAATAAATTGCATCCTCGCAATTTTAAAATTGGGCTTGGAAATTTCTTTGAAAGTCCTCCATCGTAAAAAGAGTCAGTAAAAATATTACTTTAAAAGAAAGAAAGGGAAGTACAAAGGTCACCCGAGTTAACCCATACTAGGATTCCATGTAAGAAAACATGGATATGGAAGAGAAAACAAAGGGTCAAGTTCTGATGGAGAGTGATAGAAAACATGATTAAGATAAAATTAACCACAAGAAGATCACAAACTTAAGATGTGTTAAATGGTCTTTGATTACCCAGTAGGAAACGTAAACCAACAACGTTTTTGTTTTAAGTTCCTTTTCATAATTTTGAGGAATTAATTTACTATATAGAATAAAAACCTAAGGAAATATACTTACCTTCAAGTAGAGTTTCATCACTTAATAATTTTCCAGCAAGACTAATCTTTTCTCTAAACAATGATCATTCAAAAACACTTGGTCTCATCAAAAGCACAAGAATCATCTTATAGAGAATCACATAATCCACAAAATATTAACTATATATTTCTTATATCTTTAAACATTATCTCAAAAACAGAAAGGGTAAGATAAAACAACTCTTCAAATAGAAAGAACCCCATAGGAAGGGAAACTAATTTTAATCTTCAAAGTTCCACGGTACTACCCAAAGTTCATCATAGACCATTCCATAAATAACTATCCTTAAAATTCCTCAAAATAAATCAAACTAAGATTGAAACCCAAATATAAGAAGGATTTGATAACATAGTCTTCCAAGATAAACTTTATCGTTCATCTCCAAACAACATCAACCACTCTTAACATCTTATAACAAAAGTAACTAACCTAATAACATTTTCCCCAAGATAGGTTAATCATTTCCATAAGTAACCTAAATTACCATAAGTTCACCTTAAATTCATTGATTCTTCAAAATATAAGTCAAACTTTACTTCTTAAATAAAATACCATAGTAATCTATTTACCTTGATCATATAGGGTTCCCAAATTAGTGAATGTCTTCCAAAATAATATACATTTTTTAATCCCCTAATCATTTTTTTCAAGAATAACAACTTCACAACATCAACATGTGATACATAACAATAGATTTTTTCCTTAATGATATAAAACCATCTTAGGTAGTGACTCGATGTTCTTATAAAACATTAAATATATGCTCATAGAGCACAAACTAAAATACAACATGACATAGATAATTATTGCGAAGAAGTTACATGTACTTCAGTCATCATGAACCATCTCAGCATAGGACTTGCATTGTTCCCTTGTCTTTGAAGATTGTTGATTCTCATCATGCTTCTCATCCCTTCCAAGAGATCATTGTCGTGGATAATGTCCAACTTCTCAACATTTACGAAATTGAATAGTATAAGGTACATTAGATTGAACCTTATCTCCATTCATCATATTATCCATTTTTTAAAGAAATTGGCTACTTTATGCCATATCATCCCATACTTAAAACATCTCCCAGTTTCTTTATGACATTTTCCTTGGAGCCTCTTTCCACACTTTTTGCAAAAAGAAAATTGGGTCTCCTTTCCCTTATCACCGTTATCAAATGAACATCCTTGAGACTTCATCTTCCTCTTCCTGGATGAATTTGGGCATTCAACTAGGTACCAATTATTAATTGTGATTTTTGATAGCTGGTTTGTCATAATAACAATATGTTCAACTTGATCTCTCGTCGTATCTGTCATATTAATAAGGCAATAATCATATTTCCTATCACATTAGTTTTTGGGACATGTTATTCTATTTCCTACTATTAACTAAGAAAAGAAAGTATAATTAGGGGGCTTAAATACTTAGCCAATAATCATGAAAAGGAAACTTTAAGCATATAAGGATAAACTTGTAGAAGAAGAGTATATCCTAACTTGTGATCCCCTAGGTTCCAATCTAGGTTATCCATGATCATATATTCTTATTTGAATCTTTATTTTATTTTATCTTTGTTCCTTTAATAATGGTTTATACTAAGATTATGAATTTACCAAATCATATCCCTCGGGAGTGTCAAACCAAGATTACAGTAAGGCTCGTTGTCATGCACCAATTTACCCCAGGTCAAGCCCGAAACACCTTGTCATATTTTTCATTCCTAGGTACATCTGTGCCAAAGTCACCTCTACTTGTTCATATCCAGAAAGGTATTTATTTGTTTGGAAACCACTTACTCAATTCTTCACCAAAATACCAAGATATTTTCCTATATTTAATATTTTCATTAAGAAACCTTGTAAAGTTTTCAAATCCTAATTTCCACAAATAAATAAACCATCCTTTGATACAAACTATTGCATCCCGCCTTTTTATCACATAAACTTTCATTGCATTATACAAAACCGGGGATCTTTAAGGTTTAGTGTCTTGGAAACTAGGAACTTAATACATGACAACAACAAAAATTCTTCTTAAACACTTGAAAGGATTATTCATTTGTTCATCCTAAGTTCATTACTGCATCTCATAACCTAGGAACATACATCAAAGGAAAGGGTGAGCAGAAGGCCCAATAAGGGAAACAAGGGAAACATTTTACATGTGAACTTGAGATACATCAATAAAGTCATGATAAATAACTTTAAGGATTGAGAAATAGATCGTGATGCATATCATAATGAAAAGAACATGATTCATAACTTGAAGATGTGGCTAAAACATTTAACTTAGACAATCATTTCTGTTTCACCAAGGTCCATCCTCAAGGTGTCATTAAAAAAATTACCAAGGTTATTCACCAAGGTATCGTTAAAATGGTCATCTCTAGAGATTAAGTCTTTACCCAATGCATTAGAGCGCTATCAGGGAGCACCATTAATTTTTATTTATTATAATGTGAGCTACATATATAATCATCAAACATTTCATAAAATAACCAATATAGAATAAAAGAAATGGGTTTCATTTCATAATCATAACGTTTTAAAAACTGCTTTTAATACATTATCTTTATATCACTTTAAACCCACAGAAAAAGAAAGTGGGTTTCGTGTATGTAAATCCCAGAATTTAAAATAGAAAATTTTGATATATATGTGAATACACATATAGAATAAAGATCTTTGAGTCTCCACTTAATAAAATAAAATAATTTGAGAAAAAGAGAGAGACATTTTAAGACGAAAATTCGGCAACATAACGGCTATGTTGCAGGGTTTTAGAAAACATTGAAAAGAGAGGGGTCATGGTCACCCATTCATAAATAATCAATAAAACAGTAGAGGGATAGAATATAAAGGATATAAGAACATGGTAATGAAATTTTAATGACATAACATATGAAATGAAAAACTTGAAAGGAAGACAATAATAAGATTTCTCTTATGAAAATTCGGCAGCCTAACGGCGTCACTTAAAACTTCTAAAAAATAAATTGATGAGATAAAATAGGGTATCTCATCATATGAACATAAAATGAAAGTATGATATATATAGATATCATACCCCAAAATAAGAAAAAGGAACTTGAAATACTTGACATGAAAATAGAACTTTGAAAATGAGAAGGGTGAAAGAATCCCTTACGAAAATTCGGCAGCCTAACGGTGCCACTTAAAAATTCAGAAAATGAAATGATGAGAGTAAAAGGGAGTATATCATTATATGAAAATAAAAATTACATTAAGGTGAATATAAAAGAACATCCTCCAACATAATAACATGTAGCATAAAATAAATGGAATAAGAGAGAGTACTTGAAAAGAAAGAGAGAGGTAGGATCCCTTACCTTGAATAGAAACTTTGAAAGCTTGAAGTTCGGGACCTTGGGAGGCTTGAGGGAACCTTGGGAGGACTCTTTGGGAGGTAAGGATACCATAACTTCGTTGAGGATGATTTGGAAATGAAATGAATGAGGTAAAGGCTTGGTATTTATAGGAGAAGTGAGGGGAAAAAGCATTAATTGCCAAGGTACACCTCATCGGTGGTATTGGAAAAACCATGGGCTTGCCCATGGTATTTACCCATGGTATTTTCCACTTGGTACACCTCATACCTTATATTACTATTCATAAGTCTACCAGAATTATTGAATAATTATTACATCCTTAATGATGTCATTAAACACCCGAAACTCAAAAACTGTATTTTAACTATTCAGCGAAAATTCAACTTTCTTAGAAAAATCCCAAAATTTCACCTTAACCAAATATCAATGATCTGATTTCAAAAATGAACTCCATTTTATGAAAATAATTTTTTAAATATTTTTAATTTAATTTTTAAATAAAAACACTATTCACTGAAAATTCAACTGTTTCGGAAAAATCTCAAAAATTTTCCTTAACCAAATATCAATGCTCTAATTTCAAAAATGAACTCCATTTTATGAAAATAATTTTTTAAATATTTTTAATTTAATTTTTTAATAAAAACACTATTCACCTGAAAAAACTAATACTTGACTAATAATTTCTGAAACAGTCATTTACCTATTTTATTGAATCGCATTACTTAATCAAGGTACCTAAATTATATTAATACTTTATTTAAGTGAGATTACTAATCCATTTGGTCACATTACTAATCCTAAGCATAAAATCACTATTCATAATTTACTATTCACAAAAAAATAAGTTGATCTTATTAGATTCTAAATTTCTTATTGAGCACATTTCCAAAAGAACATTTTTTGAAAATCATTACACATCATTAATTATTTATGGTTTACATAAATATTTTAAAATATCCCCTTTTTTCTAAAATTCATCAATAATATGCATACTATATTTATCCAGACATTTGAAAATTCACAAACTTCACCATAAGAATAAATCACAATTTTTATTTAAATCAAAGAATTACACAAGTCAGTTACAGTCTCGTTACATAGCCCCTTATAACACTAGAATAGGACCTAAGAGTAAGGTGTTCTAGGGTGGTAGAATCTTGGGGTGGCTCAGCCAACATTGCCTGAGTAGTGATTTATATCAGCTTGAACTTCTCACAAAGGTGATTCCATTCCAGCTTCACACGATGAAGTTCGGATTGGGTTTGATCCAGAGAAAATCCTAAAGGTGCTACCTCCTTCCCAAGTTCCGTCAGATGGGCTTCGATCGTCTCGAGACTACTGGATGGGGCCATCGAATCTTCTTTATATATTAATTAATCAAGATCACTTGTATTTATAGAAAATAATTGTAATAATTAGTTTCCAATGGTCATATTGACCAACGGTCATATAACAGTCAAAACCCAACGGTCTCATTATACTCATTTTATTCAATGAAATAGTTTTGTTGGGTATAAAATAAAATAACCCACAAAAATTAGGGAACAAAATTTATTCAAAATTTCGGGTCGTTACAATATTGCACATCGTGATTATAATTAATTTAATAATTTCGGAAGAAATTAAATACCTGGGTCTTTGGTACTTTCTTCATTGATAATCATTGATCATCTAGAATGACCCTTCTGGATTGTCTTCATTTTGCTTGTGAGGATCCAAAGAAGAATTACTCTAGTGGTGATCCACGCATGCTTCAATGGTCTCCGATCAATTCCACTTGTTTTATAGGTGACAGAATGGTAGAACAAATGTCTTGCGTCGATCATTCTTGATCACTCACTCTTCAGTCTTGAAAAACTTCTCTTGTTCTTGAGAGGGAGAGATGGGAGGAGTCGAGAGAGAAAATGTTTGGCTCAACAATTCTCAATTCACCAAGGTTTGTCACAATAGATTTACCTTCTTATTAATCAACATGGGGTTTCAGTTACAATATTTAATTGCGAAATAGAAATTAAATTCATTATAACTATTATAGAAAACTCATGCCACATAATAACAATAATAGCACCATTATTTGTGGTGTGCTAACTTGCGCAAAAAGAAACCATAAATGAAATCTCATGCCACATAATGATAGCAGTATTATTATTATTTTTTATGTCAACTAGATAAACATTATTTACTGACTTTTAAATATTAATTTATCAAATAACATGGTCTTGTTCTATTTAAACTCCTCTTCCATTTATTGAACACTCGAATAAAATATTTTATTCTCTTAAATAAATATTTTTATTTACAGACAAGTAAATAAATATTTATTAAATGTTCAATAAAATAAATATATATATTTTATTAACAATATGGTGAATAAATATTTATATAATTTATGCAATAATTTTAAATTGAATAAAATTATTCCTTGGTCTTCAGAATAATATTTATTCCATTAATTAAATTCAAATAAAATTTAATCGAGACCACCAGAAATGCTTAGTGTGTGACCCTCTAGAATTATTTCTTGTTTGCATTAGGCGGGCTTGCCTAAATTCCAAGATTACTATCTAGAAATGGGTCAAGGAACCCAAGAGAAAGAACATAAAGTCTCAATGATTACATCCACATAAGAACATTCACTGTGTAATATAATCCCTTTGTCACAATATCTCATCAAGCAAGTTTCATGATAGTGTCATCAACCTCGCCATTCTTTGACTACCTAAAATAAAATCATCATTACACCATGTCCATGTAATTTAGGGTGATGGTTCTATTTCAATCAAAGGGATGAGATATCAACTTCTATAAATGGAAGGTATAAATCCTTCCTCTACTTATCCATTAAAAACATATCATTCGTGACGCACCCAACATACCCTACTTCTGGCCAACATATGGCGTGACGGTTTTCATCAGAAAATATAAGTGCATGATTCATGACACATATTAATTATAATATTAAATTCTAAGTACCATTACACATGCTCATAGATAGTAATATTTGATGACACCAAAACATGTAGAATTCCTACTAGCGGGTCTGTTCTCAAAATCTCTCGTCTTGGAGATTACTAATTGAAAACTTCATGAGAAGAAGTTTCATCTAATTAAGAGTACTCACATCTTAAGTTATATATACTATGTGTCACATAATATTATTTCATCCAAACATAGAACTATATTTAAGAATATTATCATAGCACTTCAAGGTTCTCATCATAGTGGGGAACTGCTATGACCATATTAATATGAAAAATACTCTAAGACATTATTACATTATAGTTATGTAGAATAATGAACAATATGTAATAATATATTTAATATTTAAATACATTAAATATTAATGTAATCAATTTATAAACAGTTGGTTCTAGGACATCAACTCCAACAAACTCTCACTTGGACTAGAGCTAACTCCCTATGGCTTTCAGTCTGCTAGAACTCACATGATGATCATGTTTCTGCTGAGTCAAGGGTTTAGTCAAGGGGTCTACTGCGTTGTCTTATATGGAAATATTGTTCACTTTAACTTCACCTCTTTGAGAAAAATCCCTCAAGAAATTATACTTTCATAGTATGTTCTTCGTCTACTGATGTGACCTTAGATCTTTTGCGAGAACAACCGTTGTAGTATTATCACAATAAAGTGTGATGGGATCTTTACTACTAGGTACCACATCCATATCTTGGACGAAAATCCACATCCAAACTTCTTATTTAGCTACCTCAAAAGCTGTGATATACTCAGACTCTACTATAGAATCTATGACCATACCTTTCTTTCAGATCTTCCATCTCACAGCACCTCCATTCAAAGGGAAGATGTATCTCGTTTGCAGCTTCATGTCATCTTGATCAGTCTGGAAACTAGAATCTGTATGTCCTCTGATGAATAGTTTCTCATCTACTCCATAAAATAGGAACATATCCTTAGTACGTCTTAGATACTTAAGGATAGTCTTGACTGCCATCCAACGGAGGTCACCTGGATCAGCTTGATATCTTCCAATCACACTCAATGTGTAGGTGACATCTAGCCTAGTACATAGCATAGGATACATCACTGACCCAATCACTAATTCATATGGAATCCTTTCCATTATATTTCTTTTCTCATGTGTATGAGGACACATTTTCTTGTAAAGATGAATGTCATGTGATGCTGGCAACAATCCCCTCTTGTATTGTTCCATACTGAATCTCTTCAGTATCTTTTCAATGTATGTACTTTGACTTAGGCCTAGAAATCTCTTGGATATATCATGATGGATCTTGATCCTAAGAATATATATTTTCTCACCCAATTCCTTCTTGGAGAATCATTTATTCAACCATGTATTAACAAACTGTAAGGATGGTATTTCGTTTCTAATAAGTAATATTTCATCAACATATACTATTAGAAAAATGATTGCACTCTCACTAAACCATTTTTAGATATAATACTCACATTCATTCTTTATAAAACCAAATTCCATTATATATTCATCTAAAAAAATGTTCCATGACCTGGATGCTTGCTTTAATCCATAAATGGATTTTTTTCAACTTGAATATCTTATTGGCATCCTTTGGAGTCACAAACACTTCAGGTTGTTTCATGTGGAAATATTCCTAAGTAAGGTTGTTTTGACATCCATTTTCCAAATCTTATAGTCATGATAAGAAGCAATGGACAATAGAATTCTGATGGATTTTAGCATCACAGCTGGGGAAAAGGTTTCGTCATAATCAATTCCTTGACATTGTTTAAACCCTTTTGTAACCAGTCATTCCTTATAGGTATTTACTTGTCCTTACATGTCCAATTTCTTCTTGAAAACCCATTTTCAACCAACAGGCTTTACATCTACTGGAGGATCTACCAAAATCTATACTTGGTTTTGTTATATGGAATCCATTTTAGAATTCATGGCTTCTTGCCACTTGGAAACTTTTGTGACACTTACTACTTCCTTTTAGATTAGAGAATCATTATTATCAACTAATAATGAGTCTCCATTCTTGGTGACTAGAAAATCATACCATTCCAATTCTCTAACCTCTCTTGTACTCTTACGCAGTTCTTATGTCTCTGGAATAGATTCTTCTTCCACAGGGCTTTGTGGAATCTAGTCTTGTACCAACTCTTGTGTGACTTGAGCCACAACTTCATCGAAGTCTATCTCACTCCCACTATCTCTTTTGGATATGTGCTCCCTCTTAAGAAATATGTCATTTCATTCCACTATAACCTTTTTTCTTAGGGGTTGTATTGGTAATATCACCTTATTTCCTCGGCGTATCCTATAAAGGTACACTTTGTGCCTCGTAGTGCGAGTTTTTTGCCTAAAGATGCCTTAACAAACTCTTCGCTTCCCCATACATGTAAATTCGATAACATGGCTTTTCTTCCACTCCAAAACTCATATGTAATACCATTTATCAATTTAGTTGGTAATCAGTTTAGTATGTGTGTCATTGTTTGTAACACATATCTCCAAAAGGATAATGGAAGACTTTCATGACTCATCATTGATCTCACCATATCCAATAAGGTGTGGTTCCTCCTTTTGCTCACACTATTACACTATGGAATGCAGGGAGGAGTGAGTTAGGAAAGGATCCCAAACTCCCATAAGTAATCAATGAAGGTTTGATTAAGATATTCTCAACCTTGATCTGAGTGGAGTTTCTTAATCTTCTTACCAAACCGGTTCTCAACTTCATTCTTGTATTTTTTGAACTTATCAAAAGAATCCTATTTATACCACATTTTTTAAATATATCCATATCTACTAAAGTCATCGGTAAAAGTTATGAAGTATGAGTACTCACCCCTTGCTTAAAATAGAAATGGCCCACACACATCGATATGAACCAATTCAAGAAGCTATTTTACCCTTTCACATTTCCCACTAAATGGGTCTTTGGTCATTTTTCCTTGTAAACATGCATGACATACACCAATTGGTTTTAGTTTGAAATAATCTAAATATCCATCCTGATGTAACTTTTTCAATCATTTCTCATTTACATGACCTAGTAAGTTATTCCAAATTTGGTTGTGGTATGAGTCATGTGAAGTAGTTTTGTTATCGATTATCATTACTTGGTTTGTGTAATCCAACATGTAAATACTGTTATATAAATGTGCCTTACCAAAACAAATCTTATCTTTATAAAAGAAGCAACATTCATTTCCAAACTTGAAAATAAATCCATCTGTATCTAGTCTGGATACATAAATAATGTTTTTGGTTATAGAAGGCACATAATAATAACCCTTTAAAACCAAGATCATCCTAGTTGGCAACATGAGGTGGTAGTCCCCAACAGCTACAGCAGCAAGTCTAGCTATATTGGATACTCATAGATCTACCTCCCCTCAGTCAATTTTATTGAATCTAATTGGTTTTTATATTTTGATACATATGTGATCACCACAATCTATATATAATATCTAATTTGTAAAAATAGATAAATTTCACTCGATAACAAACGCACCTGAAGCTTCCCATTTCTTCTTTAGTTGGGTGTAGTTTTTCTTCCAGTGGCCCTTCTTGCCACATGTGAAACAAACAGCTTATTGTTCCCTTGCCTCCGTCTTCATCTTTCTTTTCTTGGAAGGGTGTGAAGAAGATTTGGGCTTAAATATATTTTCCTTCCCTTTCCTCTTATTCACCAAAACGATAGAAGGATTTTTTCAATTCATGTCTTTTTCCACTTGGCAAAGGAGGATAAGAAGATCCATAAGAGACTTCTCAATGTTTTTCATATTAAAATTCACAACAAAACTAGAGAATCTCTGAGGGAGTGATGAGAGAATGAGATCGGTACCCAGTTATTTGGGGAGTTTAAACCCTAGAACCTCTAGGCACTCAATGTAGCCAATGAGCTTGACTATGTGAGTTCCAGCTAGGGCACCCTCTCCAAGCTTACTCTAAAGAGTGCCTTGGAGATCTCAAAATTTTCCTATATTTCTTTCTCCTGGTTAAGACCACGGAGGTGCTCAAGCATGCTATATGCATCCATGTTTTTGTGATACTTCATGAGTTCACTATACATTAATGAAAGAATCAAACATTGAATGTCGACCATGTCATTCATATGTTTCTCATAGACCAGGAACTCTTCTCACTCGCCTCTTGGGTAGGTGGATCAGGTAATGAGGAATCCAACATGTAATATTTCCATTCATGGTGTAGAATAACTCGAAGGCATCTAAACCATTCCTGGAAGTTACTACCATTGAGGATATTGTCTTTATCCAGTATTGATCATAGGGATAGTGTGCTTGAAAATATTTTCATTTTTTCTATAATTGAAAGAGTGGATTATTAGTACTTTCCTGATTACATTTTGTGAGAAATAATAAATTAATTTTATTAAATCTCCTACTATTTTATCAAGTCCCAATAGCCCCCACAATTAAACTTGGAATGTCTAGTTTCTAGGACATTCTAGTGGAAAGGATCCATATTCCCCTTTTCATAACCCCAATAAGAGTTGGTCAAGTTATTTGAAGGTATTTAGGTACGCAGGTCTTTTCCAAATGTGGTCTTATAGCTCCTCGATCTGTTGAGTGGACTCCCCAATCCTAAAATCCTGACTTGAATTTCCTCAACACTTGCCTCTAATTTTACACCAAGTCTAGCAAGGGCTACTCCTATTGATGAAAAATGGTTAAGTCAGCCTGAAACTTTTCATAAGTCCTTTTATAAAAGTAAGTATCCCAACAAGGGTTGGTCAAAAACATCGTTTTATTGAGTCTTGCTCTTAATCAAGTAATGGAAGGCTTAGTATGACTTAATATTTTATTGAGGTATTTTTTATCTTTTATACATAAATTTCCTTATTATCTTTATCACGTGATTGTTAATATTAAGTAGAAATTTCTTAAGTTATTAACCATGTATTGATAATATTTATGCATAATCTAGGTTTTATTTTAGTTCCATCTTTCATGCTTGTTAATCCATTAATTTTGTAGTCGCGACAATACATCCATAATGAAAAACCATGCAACTGACAGAAATAAAATAAAGCAAAGGGCATGATCATGAGCTTCTCTAATGGTTAGCTTATCTAGAAATTGATAAACTAACCCTAAACTAGGGGAGAAACACCTTGAATTGAGTTTCGTGTTTATAGCTTTCCACCTATCCACCTTTGTATCTCCTTGGATTGGTTTCGCCGCGGCTCCTGACTTGGAACGCCTCCACAAGCTTGGGGTCTCCAACTATTACATATGCTTTTTAACTCACATGAAGGTGAGGGGTAAAAAGGGGTTTATATAAAAGAGACCATGTGCGTGCAGGCTCTATATATTAATGAGGAGTGATGGTACACAGGCCAACAATTTAATTTAATAAATAAATTAAAAAGAAACCAATCACATACAAAGGTATGGTCCAGCTCATGATCATTCACATACATGCAATCAATTACACATTTAATAAAAATAGCATTCAATTATTTAATCGTTCTTATTAAGATAAATCATGCTTGAATCGATTAATTATTATCTTTAATTATTCAATCCTTTCATCTTAATCATTTTTTGAATTTCCTTGAGATTCTCATCCATTACCTTGGAGGTTACACGGTGAACACCCGTTCAAATCTACCTAACATGTATTATATTTGTATATTGTTTTACTCTCATAACATATGGCATACACGATTTAATGCCTACTATCACAACATGTACTTCATAGATGATTACACGAATCACATGATTTTTTCGGCCACGTGTTATGCTTCAATGCATAGAGTAACAACCTGTAGTTTGATTTATACATGATATATAGTTCTGAACATCACACAAACATTAAAGTTTTAATTCTGTGTAATTTGGTAAAGTACACGGTGTGTAGTTTTGACTATATGGAATGTATTACCTTCACCATCTTATTCGAAGTACATGCCTATGGGATCATCGTGTGTGGCATACTTAAAAAATCTCAGAGTACACGGTGTGTCTAGAGGGCCACACGTCGTGTTGTCTTTGGGTTACATGGTCACCGGTCTGCTAAGTCGTGTATGGGATACACAGTTTCTCCCTGACCTGAAAGAGACTACATGTCGTGTCTAGTGGGCCACATGGCATGTACTCTGGATGACTGTGTGCCAGTCTATCCTGGTCAACACATGGTGTAAGAATTAACTACACCACGTGTCATTAATACACACGGCTTGAGTAATTATTGAATTACTTCTGATGCGCTGAACACAACTACATGGTGTGTAATCTAGATTACACGGCGTGTATGGAAGATTATATAGCGTGTAACTACGAATACACAGTGTGTACTATCGTTTTACCTAGACAGAATCATTAGAACCTCCTAATGAGATCCTTGGTTTAATTTTAATCCAAAAATTATTCATTTCTGTTATATGTGCGAGAAATGATAGAGGAAAAACAGATCTCGAAATCTAGATTACAAGAACAATTAAACACGAATTAACAAACTAAATTATTAAGCGTAAATCATCAATGAATTATTTAAATAATTATAAATTATGATGATCCCACTCTGATATCACTTGAATGATTTGGACATAACAGAAGTGTGGCGGTTGGGTGGGCCCAACTTTACTTTTTCCGTAATCGATGACCATTTCGGGATCAATATGACGATGAATGTCAATATCCATGAATTTCAATCAAAGATTTAGACAAAGAGAAGAATAACACCAGATTTGAGAAAGAGGATCTTGCACATTGTGTTTATAATTAATTTAATAATTTTTGAAGAAATTAAATACCTGGGTCTTTCGTACTTTCTTCATTGACGGTCGTTGATCGTCCAGAATGACCCTTCCAGATTGCCTTCATTGCGCTTGTGAGGATCCAAAGTAGAATCTCTCTAGTAGTGATCCACACTTGCTCCAATGATCTCCTATCAATGACACTCATTCTTTGGGTTCTATCATGGCGAAACAAATGTATTGCATCGATTATTCTTTATCGCTAGTTCTTTAGTCTTGAAGAACTTCTCTGTTCTTGTGAGGGAGAGATAAGAGGAGTCGAGAGATAAAATGTTTGGCTCAAAAATTATCAATTCATCGGGGTTTGGCACAATAGTCGTACCTACCTATTAATCGATATGGGGTTTTAGTTACAATATTTAATTGCGAAACAACAATTAAATGCAATTATAACTATTAGAGAAAACCCATGCTACATAATAACAATAACTACACCATTATTTGTGGTGTGCCAACTTGCAGAAAATGGAACCATAAATGAAATCATGTGCCACATAATGATAACAGTATTATTATTATTTCTTGCACCAACTGGATAAACATTATTTATCGACTTATAAATAATTAATTTATCAACAGACACGGTCTTGTTCTGTTCGAACTCCTCTTCTATTTATTGAACACCTGAATAAAATATTTCATTCTATTAAATAAATATTTTTATTTACAAACTAGTAAATAAATATATATTAAATGTTCAATAAAATAAATAAATAAATTTTATTCACAATTTGGTGAATAAATATTTATTTAATTTATGCAATCATTTTAACTTAAATAAAATTATTCTTTGGTATTGAGAATAATATTTATTCCATTAATTAAATTTAAATATAATTTAATTGATACTACCAAAAACACTTAGTGTGTGGCTCTCTAGGATTCTTTCTCATTGGCATTAGGCGGGCTTGCCTAAATTCTAAGATTATTATCTAGCAACGGGTTAAGGCACCCAAGAGAAAGAACTTAAATTTGTAATGATGACATCCACATATGAACACTCATTGTATAATATAATCTCTTTTTCATAATATCTCATCAAGAAGGTTTCATGATAGTGTCATCAACCTATATGCTTGATATGTCATTCTTTGTCTACCTGAAATAAAATCGTCATTACACCATGGTCGTGGAATTTAGGGTGATGGTTTTATTTCAATCAAATGGATGAGATATCAACTTCCATAAATAGAAGAGAAAAATACTTCCTCAACTTATCCATTAATAACATGTCATTCGTGGTGCACCCAACGTACTCTACTTCCCGCCAACATATGGCATGACGGTTTTCGTCAGAAAATCTAAGTGAGTGAGTCATGACACGTATTAATGATAATATTAAAATCTAAAGACCATTACACACACTTGTATATAGGAATATCCGATGACACCAAAATATGCAGAATTACTATCGGCGGGTCTGTTCTCATAATCTCCCATTTGGAGATTACCAAGTGCAAACTTCATGAGAAGAAGTCTCGTCTGCTTACGAGTACTCACACCTGATGGTGTGTATACTATGTGTGTCATCATATTATGTCATCCAACCGTAGAACTATATTTAAGAATATTGTCACAGCACTTCAAGGTTCTCATCATAGCGGGGAATTACTATGACCTTATTAATGCGACAAATACTCTAGGATATTATTACATTATAGTCATGTAGAACAATGGAAAATATGTAATAAGATGTTTAATATTTAAATACATTAAATATTCATGTAATCAATGTACAAACAGTTGGTTCTAGGACACCAACTCCAACACTTGGTAGATCAAATGCATCAGAAATATTAAGATGGTTAGTGGGTGGTCCAAGTTTAAATTTGATAACATTGTCCGGGTATGAAATTAATGGCCATAAATTTCATACAAAAGATCAGGACAACATATTTTCTATTCAAAGTAGTAGTGTATTGGTGTTCGTAGAAGCAATAAATTTTTCAAATGCCAAAGACAAAAAAACCAATATTTGCATCAAGTGTATTTTATGGATTCATTAAAGAAATATGGGAGGTTGGTTACATTAAATTTCAAGTTTCGGTGTTTAACTGGAAATGGTTTATTGGTAACAATAGTTTCAAACACAATGAATTTGGAATAACATTAGTTAATCTGAATTGATTGGGATACACAACTGATTCTTTTATAATGGAAACACATGAAAAACAAATTTTCTATGTTCTTGATTAATTTGATATGTAGTGGTTTATTTTTTTATAAAGGAAAAACTATATGTTGGTGATGATAAACTTGATGAAGATGCTGATTTATTTTAGATCCCTACTTCCATGGAAATATTAATAAATAATATTGATGATCACGTTGTAGACATGGTTTGTGCCATATAGGATGATCATGATGAATAAATTTGGGAAAACAATCTTTTAGTGCATTCCTAATATTACAGGTGACATATGTTTATTTCTCATTTACTTTTTTAAATTTCATAAAATTTTAGATATTTTAATTTTATTTTCTTTGTTAAAACATGTATTATAACTAATAAGTTAAATTGATTTTTTATATTAGTTTAGTTTTGTTTAGTTTACCATGTTTACCATTACGTAACTTATCTGTTAATTGATTTTTTTTAAGAACAATTATTTTAAATATAATATATTAAATAAAAACAAAAATATTGTATAAGAGTATTTACAAAAAAATATACTTTTTGGTGTAAAAAATGATTTATTAGGTTGGAGCATTTTTACTATTCACACGCCATTTTTTATTTGTTTTCATTTGTTTATATTCCATTTAATATCTCATTAATGTTGTTTTAATTTTAGTTAACTATAAAAAATATGAATAAAAATGTGTTATGTTTAGTTTAGTTTAATTTTTTGTTTGATAATTTTTTATTTTTTATTTACATTAGTATGTAATAGTTGGATTTGTATATTTGTATACTAATTGTTTGTTTCTTTGATTTGTAAGATAATGAAAGATCAATCATCTGATCCACTGCATACTTCTAGAGATGATCGTACTCATACCTCTGGTGAGGAATGTACACATGCTTTTGCTGATGATCATCATCCTTCTTTACAAGAGACATCTACTTCTACGGGGCCAAATAAAATTTTAAGGGTTGACAAATGTGGTAGCACACGTTTACCAAAATTATCAGTTACTCATAGCTAGGACCAAAGGATACCAGTAGACTTTGATGATAATGATGTTCCAAGAGGTCCAAATTCAAAACAATTCAAGACTTTTATAACAGTGTGCGCTAAAAGAAAAGTTAGTATTTTGATTGATGATTGGAGAAGTGTTGAAAATTTGACAATATCTCACTTTTGGGAGATCATTTTGGTAAGCTCAATGTTATTATTTTACATATCTTGAAATTTTTATAGTAATATATATTTTCTCCCTTCTTATCTGATGACATATGATATACCTGATACTGGAGGGGTTAGAGGGAAATGTTTATCATTGGATTCTAAGAGATAAAGGGATTTTAAATCAACCCTCGCATTAGATTTTATTTTTCGAAATAGACAATATCATAATCCATGTGATATATATCCATTTATGGATGAAGATATATAGAAACAATTTATTGAAATTAGAAGATGAAAAGTGTTTTTGGTAAGTGCAATGTTACCTTTTAGAAGTTTTTTTTATATTAATGATCTTATTAATGATTTCTTTATTCTTAATTTACAACAATCGAGAAGATATCATCAGGAGATCCAATCTAGAAATGTTTACCCTTATACTTTATCTCAGGGAGGGTATACATTATTGGAAGAATAAATGATGGTTGAATTTTTTTCAAAAACTGAGAGTTGAGCCCCCCCCCCCCCGCTAGATATGAAAAATAGAAGAGGTCTCGGATGAGAAAAAAAAATGAAAATATCTTACAGAAGAGCCGAGGGTTGTAATTGAGAGTATTATAAGATGTTTATTTTTTATTTAAGTTAAAACAATTCTTTATATATTATGATTCATTGCAAAAAAAACAAATATTTTATACAGGATTATCTTGAGGAGCAGAGCACACAGGGGGTCTTTATAGCTGAGGGTAGGAAGGATGTTTTAGTTATAGCATTGGGAAAGCCCAAACACTCGGGTTGTGTATGAGGATACTCTGCAGGTGTATCGGTGAAAAAAGTGTTTCCACATTTTGAAGATTCTTCAATGGAGGATGTTTATAAAAAAAATGGAATCTTTGGAAGATGGAGTTTAGGATATTCATGTGACGATAAAGGATAGGATCAGATCTTCAGCACAGTCGATGTTTGCAAACATGCATAGACAGTTTCAGGCTGTGAATCCATCTCCTCCACCACCACCACCAACTCTCACTCCTCCACCTTCGCCTGAAGACTTCACTCCTTCTCCTACTCCTACACCCCCACTTCCACGAATTCCCAGTTATTATGAGTTATATTTTGATAATCCTCAACATCATATTGTTGCAAATGGGATGATATTTTATATTGTAGATATCATTTATCGTCAAAACATAGAGATATAGCATCATAAGGCCACTGTAAAGGATATTATATATATATATCAGTAAGAATACCATTACCTACAAATGAGGTGAGTATAGTTGGACAAAGTATCGTCCACTTTTTAGTTTGGCCATCTAGACTTGTTCGACATATTTACCATAGAGGTATGTGTATATTTAGACTTGTTCGACATATTACCATAGAGGTATGCGTATATTTTATATTTTATTTCATTTTTCTATTAAATTTGTTTTAACATTTTAAAGTTTATATATTTATCTATTTTTTTACAGGAATACTTCAAAGGTAAAGAAATGTGGTATATATAATAACAAAAACAAAGTGTTATGACTTCATATACAAATGTTACTAATCTTGATAGATTTTCAACATATTCAAAAATTTTGTTGGATGGTCATTGGATGTTGGGTGTTTTTTGTACAAGGGAGAAGGCACTTTACTGGCTATGCTCTATCCATGGTGATGTTCGAGAAAATTTTATGAATGTGTTGGACATGTAAGTTTGAATTTTTCAATACTTTTTTATATTATAATGACTTAAATTTATTTTATTCATGTTATTTTCATGCAGGTCATAGAATTTCTTTAGAGAGATCACAAGAAATAAGAGCGCCAAGATCAAATATGTAAAAACAAAGGTGAATTTTCATTTACAGTTACTAAATTTTGGATATATTACTTAAAAATGTTATTTTGAATTGAAAAATTCTTTTAAACAGCATTTTCATATACAAGAAGGCATAAAAGAATGTAGATACTATGTTTTAAGGTTTATATGTGAGATAATTTCAACTAGGACAGTTATGAAGTTCCTCCAATGGCCCGAAGGCCTCCATTTTTTATTGATTTTGATAATCCACCTTTCAAGGGGTGAGGTGGAACCCTTACAAGGCTCGTAGGTGTAAGTATTACACGGCCCTTAGGCGTAAGTATTTCCTTTTAATTTGTATATTTTTTATAATCCTCACCCTTAAAAATTGAATGGGCGAATCATTTCTCATGTTTAATTGGATTTTAATTTATTTGTGTATATATTGTAAACTTGAAGGTTCTAATTGTAAGTGTGTTTTGTTGGTTGTTTTGCTGGTTTTTCTGCTTCTTTTCTGTTGGTTTTTCTGCTTGTTTTCTGTTCATGTCTGTTCTGGAGAGGAGGAATCAAAAGAAAATTATTATAAAAAAATGGTTTTTCACATCGGTTATGTGATAACCGACATGAAAAACCAATTTTGATGGGTTTTTCACGTCGGCAAAGTTAAAAACTTATTTAAAATGTTGCCCACCATAATTTTGCGCACTAACCGACATTAAAAAGAAAAAAAACAATGTGAAAAGGCATTTTCTGCACTAGTGTGGGCCATGTGAAATGGTTTATCTTAGTACTTTCAGCATTGTTCTTTTATGTTCTTTTTATAGGAGTGCAATGTGCTCCTCAAATAAACATCATCCAATACTAATTCTTTACCATGCAGAATTACTAAATTTGACCTACATACATACCAATTATTTTTTATTTAGCCTAAATTTTTCTCCCTAATTATGTTAATTTCCATTTTATTATCTTAGTTTTATATCTCTTTAATTATTCTTAAGGTAAATTTCTGATGTATGGATTATCATAAATATCATGTTAGGTTATGTTCAACTTTCCACTTCCATAAATCTTTCCTCGCATCGTTTTTCCCTACACACAGCTGGGGTGCCACGGGAGGGTGGACTTTAGGGCTACAGTCGCGGGGTAGAGTCCCCGGACTGGTTTATTTACGGTGTATTTTCATTGTAGTGTACGTGAGCTGCCACTTGGCAGTTGTAACCCCCCCCCCCCCCCCACACACACACCTTAAGTTCCCTTATATCGCATCTTAGGATCTCAGGTATTGCACCAATGAACTTATTTGGAGAGCCCATTGTGAGTGACCCCTTATGTAACTTTTGAACATGAAAGTAAATTATATAAATTTATTTATTTATATACCTTTTCTGTGTTATTATTTGTTTTTGAGTTACTTAACTTAGTGGTACGGATATAACATCAATTGTAAAACCAAAATTTCCCAAATTACTTTCCATTATTAACTGTATTATTATATTTTTACTTATATTACCTAAATCAATACACATGGACCCATTCCATGATTTTTGTAGAGATTGATGAGTTTTATTAATTGGGTAGTGTCCCTTTTACTTGTTGCTATATTTTATATATGCATGTGTTTAGGCCAAATGATTTGATTTTTGTGTTGATTCAGGTGTAATGTGAAGGAGTATTCTGCATTGGCACTGTTCGATAACCATGAGTGGGAAGTTATATGCACCTTGAGGTTTGGTTTATATTTTGTGGGTTGACACGGATTCATAAGAGTTTATATGTTAGCAACTTTTATGTGACTATATTGTTTCCCTTATTCATTACTATCACTATAGTATTTCTGCTACTACTAGATGTTTGGTCATCACCACTGCTTGGTATAAGCATTGAAAACACTCACCTCTCAAAAACATCAAGTAGATCATCAATTGCATGTTATTATGCTAAAGAATCCTTCATTATCATGTGATATATTGTTCTTGGCATGTGAAAATTACTCATGGTCATTTGATAATTACTCATGGTCATCTATCTTGTCCTCATACTTGTCAAGCCCATTGATCGTCTGAATGCAAACCTACTAGGGGTTGAGTTGTCCAAAGTAGTTCTTGAGTGGACCCCCCCCCCTCCCCCCACCATAAATCTGGTTCCCCAAGCACCGGTACCAGATGAAACATCAACGACTATAATATCACCCAAACCACCATCTAGGTAACTAAACTTTCTTGAAGAATGTTCATTGGTTGAAATAATTTTCATAGTGTGCAAACCAATTTAGTTGTTCAATAGTTAATGTCATGTTTACCTTTGGTATTTTTGAATGCAAGTGTTGTGCAAGGCTCTAAAAACATAGCCTAGTGATTATGTCTTTGAGATATCTCAAAAGGGTTTTAAGATGGAGTCTCTCCGAATATTTTCATATAAAAATATGTCAACCCATGATTTCATATCAAATCATATCAAAATAACAGTGACCGGGAGGAGGTGGCAGAATAGACGAACGCATACATCGGGCGAGATAGGCAGCACAGCAGGAAGTTGAGCGGCCTGGCTAGAATTCGCATGTGCCAAGCGGGTGTGAGAGAGGACGCGGGCGGAATTAAGAAATGGGCGAGCCGACACTGAGCTGGGAGGAGATGAGCTAGGTAGGCGGGGCAGGGAGGCAGAACAGCATTTTATACAATTGCCAAAAAAAAATATAAAACTAAACAGCCCGAAATTTACAGGTAAAAATGCAACTCAACTGATAAATATAAAAAGCACCCTACAAAAACATAATTACCAATCTACTGCATCGGCCAGATTTCCTGAATAACCGAAACCCCCTCTGGGAGACCAGCCACCTCATTCGTTCCTTCAGCCCATGAAGCACGTAATTCAAACCCAACCCCGGGCTTTACTCAGTCCGAAAGCATCTCCTCCAACTCAGGCTCCTCAGGGTTGCCTGCCACCTCATAATCCAATCCCGTTCTGTTCAACACACCTGGCTCCTCTTGAATGTTGCTCCGATCATCATCTTCATTCTCATCATCATAATTACCATCATCATCTCCCGGATCAAACCCCACTTTCTCGTCGCCAGCCCCATTTCCCATGACCTGGCCCAAATCATCCCTCGCCATGCCACTCCACTTCCAAGCCTTGTGAGGATCCAACACTCCACCAGTCCTAGTTTCAGGAATTTTGCAGATGCAGGGTGAAGGGTTCTCGTGGAACTCACCCCGGCCGGGCCTCACTTCCTGCGGCTCACCCATGAAGCCTCGTTGGAAGGTGCGGACCCTGGAACTGAAGGCTTCCCAGGTTGAGTTATGGCGACCCAAGAACACTCTGTACAGTTTTTTAGTATTTGGACGGATCGTGGGCTTGTGTCCGAAATATCTCCTGCACCAGAAAGACAACAGATAAAGCACACACCACTGAATGAACCCTTGGATACGCTCAGCCATGGATTTCACACGGTCTGGCTCGTGCCATTGGATTCAATGGACAGAAGATTTCGATTGCTTTCAAGAATAAAATCTCCTGCCCAGCTGATTCAAGGGTCTATGATGAATTACACGCACCCCAATGAACATGCCCACATGCCTTGTTGTGGACTATTTGATTCATTGGGCATGGAGCCCGGCTCAAAACAGGATTTGGATTGCTTTCAAGAAAAAAATAGCCTAGCTGGGCACCCTGCTGAACTGATTTAAAAGTCCATGCCAAGCGCAACATGGTTGAGCAACAATCCTCCAGAAGAAAGGGGCTTCAAAATTAACAAAAAAAAAAAAAATTAAACTGCCGTTACCTTTGCCCAGCTAAGATTTTAGCCATGTTCCCATTGTTGTTGGTAACGAACACATCACTTTCATTGCAGACAATGAAGTCGAGCGCAGCCATGCGTGACGAGAAGCCTGAAAAGTGTCCCAACTCCGCGTTCCTGGCTATCGTCTCCTTGGAATAAAAATTAGGGAAAAGCTCCTTCAGTGGAGCTAATGTCCCTTCCCCGCCATAGACTTCACCAGAAGCCACATAGACATGAACTTCATTCCCATACCCAAGAGCTCTCAGCATCAAGCCAACTTCTTCAGGAGTGAGGGGGCATCTTCCTTGCCTCCGTTCCCTATCGGGGTTCCTAATCTGTAGAAAAAAACAAAAAGAGATCACTTGCTCTATTGTAAATGCATAGAAGTCGAATCAGTGTGCACTGGGTACGAAAAGATTTATGGACATCATATCATATACTGTTTAAAGCTGCATTTGACAGCACTTCTTGAAAACTGATTAAACTGATCACGCTTTTCCAGTAAGGATGGATCTGAGAAAACTTGTTGAAAAGTGTTCATAGCACTTATCGCTTATGATGAGTGAGAAAAAAATACTGTGTTCTGTTTCTGAAAAAACATAAATAGTTAAGACTTGAATTAACAGAAAAAGTTTTTCAGAAAACAAAAAATCTAAATGATAGTTTTTTTAAATATATACGTGTTCATTTTTCCAAGAAAAATAAAATGTTCAAAGAGGGAATCCATAAATTTCCCTGCATTTCTCCAGATATTGAAAACATTTTCTAACATATTTTATGTTTCATGATTTGGGGCTTTACATGCAGAGTTTTCCATCTCTTCCTCAGTGCACCCAGTTCCCTGATCTCCTTTTCTCCGCCACCATAATAGCATCCCGAGAAAGCCAGCATGTCAGGTTCAAACCTGTAACCAGAAAGATGCATTTTCATTATCTGTGGATTAGAGTTTCATAAACATGGGTGGTGATTGGTCATTGGCACTAGCAACATTCCAGTAAAACACAAATTCCCCTCAACCATTCCAGTTATGCAGAGAGTTCTGCTTCTTCAGTGAGACAGTAAGGCAGAAAGCAGTTAGGGAGGGAGACCAGCTGTCCAGAAGGGTTCCAACTGAGCAGCAGTTGCGCAACTGCTTCCCAGTTTCTGTTATTGGGGAAAGCAATTAGTTAGGAGCTTGGGGAAGGAGGCCACAATATATGTTAGCCGGGAGGAAGGTAGTCGGTTTCTTAGTAAAGAGAGGCAGTGCCCTCAACTCCAGAGCTTGCTCGGAAAGAAATTCTTCTTCTACACAACATTTTGTATTCTGTAATTTTGATTTCTACTGAATAAAACTCTTCTTCTTCACTGAATTCTACTCAGGCATCATTAGCAGATTGCCAACATCCGATGAAATAAAATTTAACAATGCCCTCAACATAAATTAAAGGTGGGGAAGACTAAGCATTCCAGAGCAAGTGACAAATCAATCAAGTAGATTTGGAATTGTTGATCACAATTGCAGAGTAAATGGGTGTGAATCCATCGCATTATCTATATTTGACAACTGCCCATTTGGCTGGATTTTCAGCAAGGATATTCCCTGGAATCTCAGGTCCTGTTTGGTACAAAATCGTTATATACATATGAAGCATCTGTATGTTTTTGCAACTTTATAATAAAAAAATAGTTTATGTTTTTAATTTAAATTTAAATATAATATATATTCTTTCCATTTTTCATTCTAAATTTCCCAAATCCTGAGTCATATATAGTGCATCATTGCACTGATAGCATTTGCAACTAGGAGGTTGTGTGTTGGATTTGGTGCTAGAGTGACATGGAGATTCGGTGATGCATGGATGACGATCATACATGGGAAACACATTTGGTGAAGAGAGTCGCATTGCAATATATGGTTGGTATGAAGATGAGTATGGAAGAGTTAAACTACGTCTATTCTGGTGTATTATGGCAGTGGAAGAAGTACGAGCATGCATGGAGGAATTTGGAGAGGGATAGAAGTGTTTTGATGAAGGAAAAGCACATCACGCCGCAGCATCGTTCGTTGCACCATGAACATGGAGGTTGCACTGTGAAGAGGACCCCATGAAAAGTTGGTCCGGGCCTGTGTGGAGCTGGAAGAGACGCTGCACCTTAAAAGATGAGACCACGCCGCAACCTGTCTTGCATAGGAATAAATAAAAGCTGTGTCAGAATAAGTCAGGACGCAATCTTTTTTATCACGCTGCAATGTGATCTGCATAAGATTAAAAATTTTGTTTAAGTACGGATTCCGGGGAGAGTCCACGATGCGCTGATTAGCTGTGAAAATTTGGTGCTACACTGGTTAACAATGGCTAAAGCAGATCACACCGCAATATGTATGTTATGCCACAACTCTGTGGGAGCTGGAAAGATCATGCCACAACAAAGTAGACTGCATGGCGAGGAGTGCATTGTTGCCAAAAAGCCATGAAGATTCCGTGTGCAGATCATGCCGCAATGGGGGGGGTGTCAAGCCACAATATGGGAGAAGCCAAGGCAGATCACGCCACAAAGGAGAGCACCGTGCAGTGATCTGGCAGTTTCCAGAAAATAATGAAGATTCGGTTTGAATTCAAAAAGGAGGAGATTCGGCTTGAGATTTGAGAGATTGACTCAACACAATCGAACGTATTTGACCACACAAATTCGTGTAGGACACTTGGCATAATCTTAGAGGATTAGAGGAATGGAAATTAATCCCAACCATTGATCAAAGAATTGCAGGTTTGGGGAGAGATTAAAAACTGCTCATGACAGTTCTTGAGAAGAACAATGTACATCTGGATTATGCACAGAGAAAAGAGAGCCGAACTGATCTGAAAGAGGCTTGTGGAGAGTGAAGATCATTGAGCAAATCTGGTTTCGAGTAAGGCGGGCCAAGAAGAAGAGAGGAGAAGAAGAAGACGGAACGCTATTGTCAAATCCGGTTGTTGAAGACGGAGTGTATCAAGGGTAACTTCAGTGCGAAGTTATTCTCATCAGGAAGTTGTTGACACAGCTGTGATCATTTGGAAGACATTGACTCAACTAACTCTACGAGGAGTTGATCTCATTCGGCTTTGGAGGATTGGAAGTGCAGTGAAATGGATCATAGCAGAGCGTCTATTCTGGACTTGGAGATGTAAGGCAAATCAGCTCCTTATGCTATAAACTGTTGAAGCCTTCCATGAAACAGTGCATGGAGTGAGAAGAAGAGAGAATACCCCTTGGGCGAGCCGTTAGCGAACCCTAAACATTATAAAGACGGTGAACCCTAGCGTGGAGTGACAACGACTGAACTTGTATCCACCAAATGTTAGTATAGTAGATTTTGGCACATTGTTCGTGTGTGCTTCTTGGACCAGGTGAACCAAGTAAAATCCTCGTGTGCTTTGTGTTTTACATTTCAACATATGCCTTGAATGTTTCGGTGAGAGCGTCATCAAGAATTTAAGAGGATCCCAACACATATAAACTTCTCAAATGAAGTATTTGTATTTCATGTTTATGTTATTATTTTATATTGTTTTTTAAACCTTGTATTTTCATTTGTTGCCAAATTATTGATCAATTTAATAACTTAATACAGTAATTATTAAATTTAATGAATTATTTCAATTTCAGACTTGTATAATTATTTATTGATGAGTTATTAATTAGTTAATTACTTGTTTACAATTAAAAAAATTAACAGTTTTTCCATTTTTTAATAAATTTGTGAATTTCTCCATGGGGCACTGATGCCCCGTGGTTCCCCGTGGATTGCGGGGCAAGGTTGCAAGTTGCTCTGAAGTCATGGCGGGGCAATATTGTTGTGTTCTGTCATTTTCCAACCCATTGGTCATCCCTACGTTTGGTACACAATAAAAATAAAAATGAATTTAATAAATCTTTAATAATAAAATATTAGTAAATCAATAAATTATTATTTAGCAATTAATCGGGATTATTTTATTAATATTATTAATAATTAATTATAATAATTTTTTTATCATTATGTGATTAATTTTATCATTTTATGATTTTCAACATCTTTCTTTTATTTTACTTTAGGATTTTCGATCTAAGGAACCCAGATTCCTTTAATCTTACGAAAGAATCCGGATTTACTAAAATCTTGTAGTGAGGACCTCCTAGGTAATCTATCCTGACCAATCAAACAAACAAGATTAAATGATCTTCGGAATCAACCATTTGATTGACCAAAGCCCCGCACCAGATGGGAGATTTCAGGTATTTGATTGGGTCATGGAGACAAAAAGATCATTCGTAGTATTAAAAATCAAATAATGAAAAATGTTCTGCCAATATAAAAATATTAAATTACTTATTAATGTACAAAATATAACTATTTACTCAATTTGTTTTTTAAAATTGGTTATCATTTTATGAAAAAACGATAATTTAATGTATTTGTTAATTTATTTAAAAAATATTTTAATAATTTTCTCATTATTAATAATCTAATTATTATTTTTAAGTAATTTTCTGTTCATTACAAACCAAGCACAATTCTTATTCTGCGCCATTCCATTCCAAATGATTCTGGAAAAAAAACAGGCCCCTTGGATAAGAAAATCAAAGTGGCCAGTAACTTGCCCCATATGGCATTGAAAAACCATTGGAAGAATAAAACAGCCAACCTCAAATGCAGAGCAATGTAATGCTTGCTTTTCATCCTCATTCTCTGGACCAGTGTCCTGCCCATTTCAAGGATGGGATCAGTAAATTTCAAAGCATGATAGTTGACCCTGCATCTCAGCTTCTGCAAATCTGTCTCCAATCTATTTGAGAGCCTGTAATCAAACTTAGTGAGTTGAACAGCCTGCCAAAAGAAAAAAAAAGACCATAAACATCTTAATCAAGAATATGTTCGATGCCAAGAAAACATTTCACCCACAGCCAACCAAATGCAGTTCTCACTTCCATTTAACAACACTTAGAGCTTGTTTGGTATGAGATGGGAGAGGGAATAGGAAAATGGGAGAGTTTGCCTCAAACCGATGGAATTTTGATTTCCAAGTATATTGTAAATGTCGCATAACAAACATAATAAACTCGTTTTTCAGTTCACATTTCTTTTATCTCACCGTATTTGCTCTCTACCAAACATAACCTAAAAACTGATCCAATAGCTCTTCACTATCAGAAGCACTTAATGTTGGAGTTGGTGCCCTAGAACAAACTTATTTGTACTTTATGATAAACTTATATTCATGGTTTTGAATATTAATAAACTCTATATCACATCATGATTGTTCTTCTACGTAACATAGTATGTAATAATGTTCTAAGAGTAGCTATCGCACTAAAAGGTCATAGCAGTTCTCAGCTATGATGAGAACCCGAAAGTGCTACAACACTATTCTTGAATATATATGTTTTATAGTCAGACGATATCATTTGAGGGACACAAATGATACAAACTATCAGGAGTGGAGACTCATAGGACTTTGAGGTACATTCTCATGGTGTACGTCATTGGCAATATCTAGTATGGATATTATGAGACAAGGTCCGCCAGTAGAAAATCCACATTTCTATGTGTCATTGGATGTTCCTATTTACGGACGTGTGTATTGGTCTTTAGACTTTAAGATTATTATTAATGGATGTTATGAGTCGCGTACTTTGATATATTAATGAAAACAGTGACGACAAATGTTCGCGACAAGGTAGGATACGTTGGGTGCGTCACGAGTAATATTGCATTAATGAATAATGCGAGAAATGATTTATCCTTTTTGTCTATTAACAGAAGCTAAATATCTCAAGACCTTTGATGGAAATGATATAGCCTAAATAAATCCATGGTCATGGTGATCTATAGCTAAGTTCTATTTCCAGAAAGTCAAAAAAAGAGATATCAAGCATATAAGTTGATGACACTGGCATGCAACCTGCTCGATTTGAGATATTGTGATAAAATGATTATATTACACAGTAAGTGTTCGTATGAGCTGACATGTCGTTACGGCATTAACTTCTTTCTCAATGGGTGTCTTGGCGTGTTATTAGATGTTAATCTTGGACTTTAAGGTGCTTCGCCTAATGCCATTGAGAAAAAAAACTAAAGGGTCACACACTAAGTATGTCCAGAATCTCAATTAAATAATATATTATTATTTATTATTTAACAGATTGAATAAATATTATTTTTGTATGTGGTTTAATAATTATTCATGTATGTTTGATCGCATTTATTCCGTCACTAGTTATTCGAGAGAATATATTGAAAGCATAATATTTAATAAATATTTATTTGTTATTTAGTGAATATAATATTTATTTATTTATTGGAAAATAATGCAGTGATATTTATTTAATAAATAAATAGATATTATTCAAGGCCCGGTGAATATTGTGGAGGAATGACGGACCGAATTTAATGGTCTGGTGAGAAATGATAATATTGAATATTATTTAATTAAATAATATTTAATTATAATTCGCAAGTTCAGCACATGTCGAGGAGAAGCTGCTGGTGATGAGGTTCGAAAAGGAGACAGGGGATCAAGAGCCTCCACAGCGAAAGGAGTATCATCACGTTCCAAATGCTAATGCAATGATGAAAATGAAGGTTATTGTCATCAATGTGAAAACGAGGAAAGTTATTGTCATCAATGTTAAAAAGGGAAAAGCTAAAAGCAACAGTTTCACTTTCGCATGCATTCGAGCAGTATACTTGCAGCATGGTGATGAGTAGTTAGGGTCCAGTGAGAGTTCTGCTAAGGAGCTAGCAATTCAGATGTGATTCGGCCTTAAAAGGGTTTTTCTTGAAGAAAGTGATGACATTGTGGACAAAGCGAAGAATTCAAATATGAAGCTTTTAGTTGGTGGTGTTTTACATAAAGATGGGACACCTACTAAAACTAAGACCATTCGTTTACTTGTTGAAGTTAAATTTGTGCTTCATGTTTTTGAGAGAAGTCGTGATAATGACACCGAAGAGAGGAAAATGTCCAGTTGCAACATGGTTGATCTGGTTGCTCAAGGCGTTTTTGAGCACATGCCTCTTGATATTGCCAAGCCATTTTTGAATGTTGAGGGAGTTACTTTGACTATCACTAAAGACGTGCAGAAAATTGTCAAGCTAATTGTTAGTCAAACACAAAAGCGAACTGAATTGTCTGTTTGTAAGAGTTTTTACCAAGGAATCATTACCGGAGGCGAACTTGATTCCTTTGAAGTTTTCAATGTTGGTGCGTTCGGCCCATATGGTACTGAGGTGCTTCAATTAAGGCGCAAGTTTGGCTGCTGGAATGGTTTGAATGACAAGGTGGACATGAAAAAGACATCCAAAAGAGGGGAAACCAGGAAGCTGGTTGATGTTTGTGATGATGATCCGAATAAGCAACAAATGTTATTGCAGCCCAATGTAGCACCTTCAACCAATGGCTAATTCAAATTACTTGAAGCTGAAATAAGGGTTGAATGTTCAACCAAGAACAAAGGTTGCTAAGGACAGCTGAACTGTTATTAATTTGGATGGTGATTTTGTTTCTGTTTTGAAGATGGAGATAAGGGGTTGGTCCAACCATGTCAACCAACATATTTTTACCTTGAAGACAGGGTGTTTTTTCAATGAGGGAATGATGGGAACGTGGGGGGTAGGGGTTGTCGGTGTGTCGGCTGGTTTGTAACTGCCAGGGGCAGTGTTGTACTTTCTATAGATGGTGTGGCCCGGTTGTTATAGGTTGGGGTTGGTTGTCAAGTGGTTAGCCAGTTGTTCAGTAGTTAAGAGGCTCCAGCTATTGGGAGGTAGCTATCTAGAAGGTTCCATCTGTTACAAGGAAAGGGAATCTTCCCTATATATGTTGGCTAAGGGAAGGCGGCCGGGGGGGGGGGGGGGGGGGACAGATATTTTCAGGAATTCAAGCTAGCTGAATAGGAGTTGCGGCCTAGGCCTCAGAGCCGGAGATTTTCAGGGAGTTACTTCTTCTTCTTCTTCTCCTCCGTTTCCTTTTATTCTACTTTTGTAATTGTGTGGGTGGTTCAGCACTTTGTTGCTACCAGTGCTCTATCAATCAATAGAAACCTTAATTTTTCTCTCCCTAGCTCCAAGATATCTATAAGATGTTAACCAACTCAAAAAAAACGAATAGAGATTAGTTCCATTTTGTCAGGTGTTATCCACTTACTACATTGAGCCGCACAAGGGGCAATCAACCTGCGGATAGGTCACCAAATCTTGCATTGGTATTGGGTCATTCAGTTTCATTCTTTTCAACAGCTTCAGATCTGTGGAACCCTTGGTTTGTCAAAACGTTTGGACCTCTTTGATGTAATTGGATCATACCCATTTTTTGACACAAAAAATAACAAAACATCAAAAAAATCCTATGGTATTTTCACATTTCTCCCCGAATCAACCCTTTACCCATTTGTGCATATTTCACTCATGAGAAATTAGGTGTAGGAAAAAAGACTAAGAATAGAAATTGATGGCATCCATAAGGCAAAAGACTCCAAAGATCAGGGGTCCATGGTTTTACATAATATTAGACATCATGAAAAAAAGGTCGGGGATGTTAGGTTGTTTTGAAAAGTGTTTCTTGGTGAAGCCTTTATATCTTCCAGAAGGTTTGTTTTCGGAGGATGTAATCTGGAACCGGATGGAGACAAAGGCAGCGGAACCATGAAGTCCATACATGGAAGCAGTTGCGGAAGCATGACTACCGGATCCGGATGATGAAGTGTTAAATGAGCGACTGACTCGCGTTGGATTAACTTTGATGACTACGTAGGAATAAGCATGGTGGTTTGCAAAGCCTATGTAAGAATGTAAGATTAGCTTCCATTGTTCACCAGGTTTTGGAAAGTTAAGGCAGTGTATCATCCGGTAGCTTTGACCGGATGGAGGGCTGCCCGCATAGATCAGAAGACGGTGGGGAGCATCCGTGAAGATAGGATGGCGGTGGCACCGTATCTACCAGTGGAGCTAGTCAATAAATAGGATTAGTGGGATCACTTGTTTTGTATCATTGAATTGCAATCCTGTAATCTTTCTCTTCCGATGGTAATAAAGAGTGTTTCTCCCATGGAGTAGGATTATGTTCCGAACCACTTAAATCCTTGGTGTTCTTTCATGTTGTGTGTGAGTGCTTTCATTCTTCCGTTTGTGGTGTGTTTCGGAACATCTGCTGATGATCAAAGCGATTCGGTGTGAAACGTTGGAGACTAGTTCCTCTGTCCGAACATTGCAATCGGGTGCTTTCGGACTCCGGGACTTCCGACCTTGGCCCGCAAGTGAGGTTCCGGAAAGACTTCCGGAATTCGGGTTCTTGGCACAACAGAGAACACATCTCTTTTATCAACAATTTCAAAGAAAATCACCAAAAGAAACAGTCATGCCTAAAAAAATTGAACTTACATGCTTTTTCATAAGAACAGGCAATAGACGACTTTGATAGCACTTCACGTTGCATTTTCGCGGAACACGCATGGTATGTGGAGTTAATGGTCTCCCCCTACTTCCTCTCACTTTTGGGAGCTGTTTTATTATTTTAACATCCTTCGACAGAAATGATATAAACCAGTCAACATTGAATACCTCTGAAAAAGTACTGCACAAAATTGAGAAACAGAGGCTTTAACAAAACAGAAGGAAAAAATTAATTCACAAGCTATTGACTCATAATCAAATTAAGAGATCTAAGGAAAATTTCTTGTAGCAAAAACACCGGCAAATCATGTCTGCCCATAGTACAAACTAACCTAGAATCTTTCCAAAATGATTTCTGGTCTAGTTTTGGAACAACAAGTGTAGAATTTAAAATGCGAGCAGCAACCACAGCATCAGTGATCTGTCAAAACACAGCAAAAAAAGTTGGGCACCATACTGTAATTATATGACATCCTTAACTATAATGCAATGAAGAGTCATAGAAAAGCACAGCAGTTAAAAAATTACGATATGGAAGGTGTTCACAAATCCCAGATTCAATTTCACTACAAACTTTCTTTAAACATATACCTCGAAAAGAAACGTAGTAAAAAGCAAATGAAAAATCACAAATCATTCATCAACGTTTTAGAGAGGCTTGCCAAAACTCCAACAGAGTGGCAGACTTTTCAGTTGACTCTGCCAGTCAAGATGCAAAATCAGGAAATTACCCCTGTTCGTTGTTGATTTAAGCCTCCGCTTGTTGCAATCAGCAAATATCTATTTGAATGTGTAACAGATTCTGCTTCTGCAATGTAAACAACAGCATGAAACCAAATGGCTCAAAAAGCACTCGTTGTTGGTCAGAGCATCACCAACTGACACCAATTTGGCATAAAAGAACTATTTTAGTGTAGAATCCATCCTCCAAACAGCACCAAATCTACTGCTAAAATAGGGGTGAGGTGCAGTGCAACACCACATTTGGCATTGCACTGTAGTTACGCTATCCCCTTTTCTTTTCTTTTTCTTTTATTTCCTTGATTTTATTTGTATAATAAATGATTATATTTATTTTGGTATATCAAAAAAAATGGGAATATGTAAAGAATATTCTTTTTACTGTAAAAAATGGAGTTATGGGTTGGAGAAGATTTTACTGTACATGCTGTATTTTGGAATAGGGTTACTTCATTTTGGGGTTTTGGATTGGAGATGCTCTCGGGAATGGAATGCCAACATTTATATTAGATTGCGGCTAATTATAACAAAATTTACATAAACTCGGCAAGCAGGGGCAGGAATCAAGTTTTCTAAAATAATAGTAATTATAGCAACAAGGAGTTGCATCAAAATTCAAATCCAAAATTTAACGGCAGATAACACTTCAGATGTAGCTTTTACAGTGTATAGAAACCGGAAGACGACCATCTCAGATTTTGTCTCCTGTATTTCGTTTGAAGTATATATCAATCAATGTCAAAATGGCCATGGCGATCAATTAAGCAGAAAAAATTAGAACAGGAACATTGTGAGGAATTACTGGGTAATAAACATTAGAAGGAATCAACAGGTAATACGTACTCGCAAAATGTCTGCTCGAATTGCTACACCCAAAGTACAAATTGGATGATCTGGACGTCCAAAGATCACGATCCAAAACCCGTCCATCAGTCTGGGCCAGGAACAGAACATAAAATCAACGTGAAAGCGTAGATCCAATGAAGCGGGAGACAGAAAATTCGACAACATTTCACAACGTCAACAAAAGAAAACACGGGGAGTCAATAGAAGATCCTGACAGGAAAATCAAACGCTGTCTTGATAATCGAGGCGTTGTGCACGTCGCTGTTAAGCTGAATGAACATAGTGAAAGTATTAAATGAAATAAAGTGAATGGGATATTAGCATTCAAAAGGAACGGGGGGGGGGGGGGGGACGTTACCAAGATGTGGCGGGAGCGATAAAGGCGGTGGTGATGGAGAAGGCCGACGGGGGAGGGAGCGAGGAAAGAAAGGAGGGCGAGGAAGAGGAGTATAGTGCCAGAAACGGGGATGATGAGGCAGTGGAGGCGGCTGCGACCGTGTTGTCGCCGGCGGGGGTAGGCCATTCAGGATGTACCGGCAATCTACAGCCCCTTCAGTCGATGTCCTTCTCCCATGTGGCGGAACCGAATTCGAATGGAGAAGGTGCGGAGTGAAGCGCGCACAATCATCTTTATGGATCCCTTGCAAGCTTCGATATCGTTCCCGCGGAGGATCACCGAAGGAGACGATGATTCCATCGAGTTTGTTCGGCGCGCGCTCTCGGGCAAATTATCTCATTTAAGGTTAAAAGAAACATTAAAATTTCACAATCTGCTGTGTCGGGGAAGAATGGTGGCAATTTTTCAAAGACACCGAAAAATAAAAAATAAATGCCCGATCTATATGAGAAATTGCCTTCTTAGAGAATAATTTCCATTGAAGCGCTTTTTGATAAAGCGCACATTCTGGAATGCCCTTTGTCGTAAACCGTTCATCCTTTTTTGGATTAAATTTTTTTTAACTAAATGTTATCATAAATTTTTTTAATATTTGTTAATATTATTATATGTTTTATTATAATGTATGTGAATATATATTAGTATAAATTTGGTGATAAATTTCATATGTAGGAAAATATTTTTAGTATTATTATGCATATATTATTATAATATATCCTAATATATATTATAAAAATTTGTTTTCTAATATGTTAATATTAGCATTAGCCAACAAACTTGTACCTAGGTGGTAAAAGCTCGTGTTTGGCATTCAAAATACCCAGAATCAAATTCGGGTAGGTGTGAAATTTTTGTGTACTGTATCAGTTACCGTAGCAGCGGAACTACTTATCTAATTTGGACCTACGAGCCACAAAACTGGGCCTTCGGGACATAGGGCCTCTGAGCCACTACAGAGCAATAGGCGGCGCAAAAAGTGACCAATCGATTGATGCAACACATCAAGTTGGCAGTATAACTTGGCTTCATGCAACATCGTCGGGTGGGCAACTCGAAATAGCGATGGTTGTGTTGACACCTGTCATGTGGTCTTCTAACCGCGTGGAAGAGAGTGGTGCTCTTCTACGACATTGTAAAGGGTTTCACAATATGGCATCCTGCTTTTTTATTACGCAACTTTTCATTGCATTGTACAAATAAATGATCTTTTAAAGTTTAGTTTCTTAAAAACAAGGTACATGATACATGAAAATTTAAAACTTTATTCTAATCAACTTAAAAGGGTTCTTTATTGGTTCATCCTAGGTACATTTACTGCATCTCATAACCTGTGGACATACATCAAAGGAAATAGTGAGCATAAGACATAGTAAGGAAAAAACAAGGGAAACAGTTTGCATGTGATCTTGAGCAATATCAATATGAACATGAAAAATATCACTATGGTATGAGTAAGAGAACCTGAAACATATCATAATAAAAAGAACATGAATTATAACATGGAAATGTGACTACAACATTTAACTTAAACATTCATAACCATATCACTAAGGTTAATCACCATGGCGTCGTAAATGAAATTTACCAAGGTTATTCACTAAGGTATCACAAAACATGTCATCTATAGAGATCAAATTCTTTACTCAATGCATTGAAGCGCTATCAGAGCACACCATTCTTGTGTATTATTTAATGTGAGACACATATATCATAATCAAACATTTTATAAATAACCCTTAGAGAATTTACAAAAACAGGTTTCATATAAAAAATCACGATGTTTCAAAAGTACTTAAAAACATAATCATTATGTCATTTCCAACCCATGAAAAGTAAATGTGGGTTTCATGTATATTAATCCCGTAATCAAATAAACCATTTTCACATTTAGGTGAATACTATTGGAAAAGAAAAAGGCTTGAGTATTCACAAGAAGAAAATAAAAGAGAATTTCTTGAGGAGAAGAGAGAAATTTTGTGAAGTAAATCCGGCAACACAACGGGTATAAAACGTGGTTTTAGAAAAAGGTAAAATGAGTGGGGATAAGGATCTCTCATTGACAAAACATAATTTGGCAGTAAGGGTAGGATCAAAAGTGTGACGCCCCAAAACTAATCTCTCATTTAATAGTAATATTATGTTTTTATTTGCATGTTATCCGAACAAATTTGCAAACTATAAAGACCAAACATTTTATTTAAATAAAACACCGAAGTGTTTACAATACACCAAGACCAAAGGAAAACCATACTAAACAAAAAGACCTATTAGAATTACAGGAAGACCACCCAAAACAACGAGAACCCCAAGAAGATAATATGGGTCTTTCGGATCCGTCACAACGAACATTAGAATGGCCAGAGCCACTGCAACAACACTGAGCATCAATGGGATGATGTGCACGATCTTCGTTAATTTGTTTTGATTTTGGAAACACCTTAAAGTATGGTTTTATAAGAGTCTTAATTCGACCGTTGCCTTGGGTGACCGTCAAATTCAAACGACTATAATTATAGTCATTGGTCATTTGGTGGGTTAATTAAAAATATCAAAGTATAATTTAGTTTTCCTAAATATTTAAGTTATAAATTGAAATTATAATAAAACATCTTATTATGAGCTTTAAAAGGGAAATGGTTAATATTTTGAGCTACTAAGTATGATTTTAAAATGAGGTGAGGATTTCAAACATCTTTCAAATATTTCAAATATCCTTTAAGGGTTTTCATTCTTAATGCTTAAACAAGGTTTTAATTAAACTATGTTTTTGATTTCTATAATTCCAAGTATGAAGTTTTCATGTGGATGTATTAAATTTCAATTTATAACCTTGTGTTTTAAAACCTTTGTGTTTATAAAACTAAAGGAATTTTTGTTTTGAAAAGCACCTATTTTTGTGTAAACTTAGTATTAAAGTTTAACAAAAAAATATACCCACTAGGGGCCACCCCTCTAGCCGGGCCAAGGGAGGCAGCACGTGCTGGACGGCTGAGCCTAGCCCTCAGCCTCAGCACAGGCCAGCCTGAGCGGGGGGCATAACTACCCCTAAGGGTACACAGGAGCGCACGAGGGAACCAAAGGCACCACCGTGCCGGGTGGTACGGAGGCGGGGGTGGGCGCAAGAGCGCGTCCGCAGAACTCGGTACGAGGCGGTACCGGGAGGGGAGGGAGGAGAGTTCTGAGCGGTTGATCGGAGTCTCACGCTTATAAAGAAGTCGCGTGGGTCTCTCCTTTTCGATGTGGGACGACAAAAATTGTTTGAGATTGAATCCAGGCCGTCAGATCTCGCCGCGTGTGATCTGGGCCACCCGTTTCAGTCCGACGCTCGATCCTCAACGACCACGGTTTATTCCCGTGTTTTTGTGCACCGTCCGATCCAACGCGGATCTAATCCCGACCGTCCGAGACATTTTAAAATGTCGCGTCGCCCTGAGCTGTTGGATCTCATACGTTTTAATCGTAGTCGTCTGAGATTTTTAAAAACACTGCGTTGATCTAAGCCATCAGATCGAACCTCGATCTAATCGAAGTCGTCCATCCTTTTTTAAATCCACAGTTTCTCCTCCACCGTTGGATCAATCTACGTTTAATCCCCACCGTCCAATCTTTCTCTGGTTTTTCTCCCCCGCACCGTCTTCTTTCTCTCCCGCCTATGTCAGACCAGTACCCTACTCCTCCCTTTCTCTTCATTTTCCACACCCATGACCCCGCTGACCCCCTCCTTTCACGCGTTTTCCACAAGGACTTCCCCCGGTCTTTTAATAAACCATGTAGGGCTCGATTTTTCAGTAGTAACATTAAATCATTCATCATATTCTATACATAATATAGTTTATAAACAACCCGATTGCACCCATTCCCTCGGTTGTCCCTCCTTCTCCTCAAACCTCAGCAAGTCTCCTTCAACGATTTCCTGAGCCACTCCTCCTCAAACCAAGGTAAGGGAATTACTTTTTCCTTGTTGTGTTGAAGGTGTATACATTTATGTATATATATATACTCATATACATAAGTATACAACCTTGCAGTTCAGACATAAACCCTCCTATACCCGATTCAGGACTTCTGGATTTCGAGTTTATGTGGTATTATTAGACCTGAAGCATAATTTATCCCATGCAAAACTTGTTTACATACCTTATATATATTCGGTTACGTATATATATATACAACCATACAGTTTTACATAAATCTTTATTATATCCAGTTTTAAGACTTTTAAACATCGAGTCTTAAGTTTAAGTAGAGTTTTAAAACACAAGGAATTATGTGTTGTACAAAACTTATACACACATATATATATTTGTATACACTGTTGTATATAATTATATAGTTTGTATAACTCACCTTCTGGACCAATTTTGAGTCTTTTAACATTGAACTTCCATGATTAATGTATGTTTTTGGTAAATAAGTATGTGCCAACTAACCTTGGTGTAGGAATCAGTTATACATGTATGATACATATGTTTACATAAACATTTATGTAAGATTTTATAATAAATAAACTCTTTTAAAATTTATATTACGATTTAAAGTTTTAGGGACTCATGTTAATTAATGTGACCAATATATTAAAGTCACAAGGGTGTCAATGGATTTTTGGTTTAAACCTTTTAATACATAATGTGTATTCGGATGTGTGAAAATATATGTATGTAGATAAACTTTGATCCTCAATTTTACTTAGAATTTTCCAAGGATTACTAAGAAAGAATAAAACATGTGTTTTCAAAATATGTTTTGTTTAAAACACTACTCTTTATATACACCCGGTTGTATGAACAATTTACACAAACCCTAATTGTGGATTTTCCAAATATTATACCCATGACGTGTTTAGTAATAGTGGGGAAGTACATGAGTATAATATTTGGGGTTTCCAACTTTTATATCCATTTGTATGAATTACTTATATATATATGTATATATATATATATATTAAATGGTGTTAGTTATGGTTGAATCTCATAATTTCCATTTTTAGCATTATGTATACCTTTGTGATGTGTTATACCAAAGCATTTCAGTAATAAATGTAAGAGCATCTATCATTTTAACACCCCACCTGAAATATTTGATTCATATTTTTAATTGATTATGCATCCAGGTGAAATTACAATATATATTGATTAATAAAGTCTTATAATTTTAGGGTTATCATTTTATGTAACAAAACTTGTATCTCTTTTAGTGCATTAGTTGTCATCACATATTCCATAATCTGCTTATCATTCTCACTAGTTAATGACATAGCCACACAGTTGATAGTTTTGTAATTAATACTTATATTCCTGATTCACTGTATATATGTAAATGCTAATTAATGTAATTAGAACTCTTATGACCTTTTATGGAATTATGAATTAAATTATTCAAAGTGGTATGAGACACTTTGAATAATATGAAATGAGAAAATTAAATATTCAAAGTGGTATGAGACATTTGAATATACGACCCTATTTGGCATATGAGGAATGTAATAGATTCGGTATAACGGGTTGGGGACTGGTTAATGAAAGCCCCTCGGTACATCGATAGTTTTCATGAGACAATCAGGTCATGGCACGAGACCATTGACATTTTAGAGTCTTGACACGAGGTCTTGATAGGGAATGATATTATATGTTTCCTCATTATGTTTATGATAATTAATTAACCAAGTGGATATTCGACTAGTAGAATGTCCATGGTTAAGAGACAACACTTATGAGTATCAGAAGAAGTAAATGCTTATGGCATGATGTTTATTTAGCACTCAGTGATTTAGTAACCAGTGTATGAAATTGAAGTTATTACCTTTATGTGCAACTATGATTATGTATTGCTCTTAGTTGTTGAATTTGTACCTACATATCCATAAGCCATACTTATTTAGAATGTCTTTTACTTACTACTCTGAATGAACATGCCTATAATTGAATCATGTTCCCTTGTAATTATGGTAGTATCACTACTAGAAAGGGGATCTTTCCCCGCGCATCTATCCCCACGATTTAGAAAAACCATGGGGATATCTCTTTTTTACTATCTATTTCCATAGTTTTAATAAAACCGTGGAAAACCAATACCCAATTCCCACCATACCATTGTGCTCCTCCTCCCTCTTCCATCGCGCTCCTCTACTCTTCCATCGGGCTCCTCCTTACCCTCGCTTCCATCACCCTCTTCCATCACGCTCATCCTCGCTTCCCCGACTCTCGGCCCTCTCCTCCCCTCCCCGACCACTACCTCCCGGCCATCCGACCTCCACCCCTCGACCCTCTCCTCCCCTCGCAGACCTTCGCCTCCCGGCCATCCGACCACCATGTCCCGCCCATCTTCTCCCCTCCCCGGCCTCCACTTCTGCTCCCTCCCTCCCTCCCGGCCTTCGCCTCAGCCTCATCGTCCCACCCTACGCCTCCCTGCCCCCAGCTCCAGTGACACCTCCCCTCTCGTCTCCCTCTCCTCCCGGCCTTGGCCTCCGCCTCAACTTCCTTCAGCTTCGACAACGTACCGTTCTGGCCTCCGCCTCCCTGCCCCCAGACCTGACATCTAGGTATGAAATTTCTTCTCTTTGTTTTTCATTCTATTATATATAAATTTAGTTGAGGCTTTAATGAACTGAAAATAGAGAAAAAACCTAAAAGTACTAAACCATTGTTTAGAATACTGATACCATTTTCATTATCATGTTCCCTAGAGCAAATCTAAATGTATTTTTTCTTTCAGTTTATTTTTTCTATGCATTATAATTGTGAGAGCTATTATTGAAACCTATTATTGTTTCTTTTTGTAAACATTAAATTTCTAATTTTCATGATTATTAAGATTCTGATTATGAATCATACACGTTTGATCATTGAGATTGACTAGAATTTGAGACTATGGGTATGTTTCTTTCAAACTATATAGTTTAATGAATAATAGTCTTCTTGGAATTGTTATCAATAAGTGATGTTGGATATGTAATCAATACTTGTGGCACATATTGTTAATTTACATTTCAAATAAGTTCCTAGTTTGGAAATGTATTGTGATAATTGAATTATTTAAAGGACTATTAGTGTTCAGAACATATTTATATATTAAATTTATCTTAGATATCCAGCAACCACTTTGGAATAAATGTGTTTCCTTTCCCTGATTAGAATTTTTGGTTATATAATAACCCTCGAAATTGGATCCTATGTGGAAAACAATGATGGAATTCTAAGGATAAAATAACGAAAATGAATACTTTGGTTCCTTGGACCCATGAAAATATATTCCATACATTACTTATAAATAAGTTGAGGTTTTACCATGGGGACAATGATTCATTCATTTAAGATTGGTTTCTTCCCCTCTTTTGTGAAACTCAAACATACACGAGCATCCTATTACCAAATTAGTTGGCTCCCAAAAAATAAATTCTTTAAAGGGAAAACATTTTCATGAGTGAAGTTTAGAAAATCAATTTACTTGAAAAAAGTTATGCGAAGGCTAAATATAGCATTCTATCTCAATAAAACTCATAGGTGAGCCTTTCTATTATTCATAATCCATTCTTCTAGTATAAACTCAAGGAACCATCCTTGACATTTAGAAGAATGGAAGTATTATAACCCATAGCTTATGATGGAGGTATTCCAACCAAATAAATCTAGTATAATCCAGTTAACTCATCATTCAAAATTAAACGAGGGTACGCCATAAGAATACAAAATAGTAATCAATGAAATTTGATACATAAGACATTACCTAAATCCGAAGGGAGATTCCCCTAGTCATTTCACTTCAATTTCCCTCATTATCAGTCTACTTGAGTCACACTCAGTGTAGAAAATTAGAGGGCTTGATTTAGACATTAAGGTTTTACATTGTTCAACAAAATATGATACCGACTCATAAAAATTACCTTAATTCATTAATGGGATGATAAAATATTCTCAATATTAAACCAAGGGAAAAAAATTAATAAATTTATATATATCTAGAATAATAACCTATTTTTCCACATTTCTCAACACACGAGTCGAAAACTATTAACTATATATTGTTGGTTTTGGACTCAGTGACTATCCCTAAAACTCCTCAATATTCTTGTTATTTTTTAACTTAAATTATCCACCATAATAATAGACCTAATTCATTCATAAAAAGGGATGAGATAATATATGAACATACATTTCCAAATAAATTTTCAAGCACATTCTAAATTAATATGAAATTAATCATTCTAGAATATTATAAATATTTCTTCACTTGTCTCCACCTCATGGAGACACTTCACAAGGTATTCATCAAGGTGGATCTAATTTACAAATGGATTTAAAAATATTTGTTGTTGAGATTGCACTAGTAAGGGTCAATTTAAGTTATAGGATTATGAATAATTCAAAACTAGAATAGTATTTACAATTTATTTCCCTTTATTTTTTCTCTTATTGAGAACCAACATCACCATTAATTACCCATATGGTTAGAACACAAATGAAATAAATATTATTGAGAATAAGTTATCACTCCTAGCTTATAAATTTTTTGCAATCATATTGAGAATTTATTCTTAATAATTTCATCATTTCTGATTTATATCCAAGTCTATTTAGACTCTTTATTCTTACACAACTATTTTTTGAATATGAATTTTATTTTAGAGTCATGGGTTATTTTCTTATCTACTTGTGGGGGATCTTATTTTCAATGTGATTCATTAAGTAACATGCATAACCTTTTATATATTTCATATTTTTATGATTTCTTCTTCGATTAGTATACTTGTAGGATAATGATTTGAATTTTTTCCAACCTTATTACACCTCCCACATAGCACTTCAGAATCCATTTAGTCATCTTTTTTTGTCAACCTTGCTTGAAATTAGTATTATTCTTCATGGGAAGTATTGTATTTCCCTTGGGATATTTTCATTTATTATTCATGTATTTATCTTTCTATCTATAAATCAATGGAATGGTTTCCAAGAATTATTTAGAAATACGCTCAGCGTATTTGGTTCCTACACATGGATTCTCAGGAGAGTTATTCACTAGGATAGTCCATTTATTTTTAGTTTGGATTGATTTTTCATTTTATTATTCTTGGTTCCTTTAACATTATGAAACATATCTTATTTTCATTTTTCCATGGAATGTTCTATTTTTCTATAAAAGAAGCAACTTACTAACCTTAATTTTCCACACATCTTTGACATCATGGAGTTATTCACTAGGATAGTCCATTTATTTTTAGTTTGGATTGATTTTTCATTTTATTATTCTTGGTTCCTTTAACATTACGAAACATATCTTATTTTCATTTTTATATGGAATGTTCTATTTTTCTATAAAAGAAGCAACTTTCTACCCTTAATTTTCCACACATATTTTACATCATGGTATTGATTTTAGGGGACTTCTTTTTCCTACTACCCAATAATTAATTTTCTTCCTACATCAAATTTTGTGTTCCCATTCCTCTATTAATTTTTGAAACATGATTAGTTGTGTTAAATGTTCATGTATCATTCTTGTGACCACATCTACTAAAAATATTATATAGATATCTAGGTTTTCAAATTTGTTTTAAGTATACATATTATTATATTTAACCTATGGTTGTTACTTCTTTTTAGGCTTCATCCCCATTGATGTAGACTCTCTATTTTTTCCATATGATAACACATTATTATAGTAGTCTACAACCTTATTCCAAAATATTTTATAGTAAAAAAAATAACCATCAATCCTTTGTTTCCTTATTTAATATACATTTTGTCTAATTTTTCAAAAACTGACAGCATGATTTTTTTTAAAATTAAAAATTTCACACTTTTTAAAAATAGATTTAGATCAAACATTAACCTTTGAGTTAGATAGTACCTTTCCTTTTAGCATCATAATACTCCATAGTAGTTTTTATGGTTGAATATTTTTTAAACTTATCTTAAAGATATGAATTAACATGTTTATATATTTTTAAATTCAACTTAATGTTATGAGAATCACATATTGATAATTTATTTCTCATTTTTTATTCTCTTAATTGTACCATCACATTCAATTAGCATCACATTAGTTTGATCTTCACCCATTTTTTTTCATTTATTCTAGAATATGTTCAATCTATTTAATCATATTTTCCTTAACTAATTTTAGATAATTCTTGATAATAGTTACTTCTTCTAGTGAATGGTTCTTTTCTTAATGCCCCATATTTTATTATTCTATCTCATGGATTATAGTGATCCACTCATTCTAAAAATTTTATCATATTTATACAAGATCCTAATTCATGTTATTTATATATCCAACCTATTTGGAGATATTTTTGAACACAAACACCATTTTATAAAAATATTTCTCCACAATTTTTGATTTATCTTCAATTTGGGTGATCTTTACTTTCATGATTTTCACAGAGCAACAAATGATAGTTAATATATCTCTAGGTTTTTTTGGGTCTTTTCCTAATAAAAATTTGATTCATCATATAACTCATCACATAATTCTTTAAAGATATGATATTTTCTACTTGAACTTTGATATTTTATATAAAAAAATTGAGAGATCTGTTATTACATCCTCTTCACGTAGAGATTGTGTACTACATGAAGTAGACTTGTTGTCAATTTCCATTGAAGTCAATTTCTATAATTACCTTCAAATAGTGGAAAGTCCCCTTTTATTAATAAGGTTTTCTCAACATCTTTGCATCTCTTTTCGTCTTATTCTTAGTCACCTTAGAATAAATATATTTCATTGTTTCTTTCAAAGGGGGGGGGGTATATAGGATTATTATACTCTTAAATTATTTTAGGATTTTCAAAAATAAATTCAAATATTCAACATGAGATTATTGATAATAGAATTAGGGGTGTTCTCTTTCTATAATAATAATTTTTAGGATCACATTTGGATGTGTTCAACACTTAGAGGGGGTGAATCATTATTGGTATATTATTACTCAAATATGAATTTTATACCTTTTCACATATTTACTTACTCAGTGAGAAGATCACATACTCTCTCTCTATCTCTCCTTTGGTTAGTATATAAATATGGAATAGGAAATCAATACAAGAGAACATTAGGATTTTTTTTGGTAATGTTCACCTCTAATTCAAGGAGATTGTCTTCCATGTGCATTGTTGCTATTTTACCATATAAAAGGATTCCTTATTATTATAAAAACAATATTGAGAGATGGTATATTATTAAACTCATTGTCCTAGGACTGACCTAGTACAAATTAGAAAATGGATTTCTGATAAGTAATCCCAATAAAATATAGGATTTTTTCATTCTACTTGTGAACTATATCGATAATAAAATTCTGATGTCCCACCTATACAATATGGTTGATCTTCATTCATAGTTTTAGTAATCCAATGGGATGGACCAAACTTCATAGAGATTCTACTATAGATGATTTTAGGATGCATCAATCACATTAAAGACTTGGAATTTGATTTGTACTGGTAAAGAAGAATTTTACAGTAGTTAAACTCATTAGGAAAACTCTCCCTTTCTTTTTAAATGAAATAACCCATGTTTAAGGGTGTGTTTTAATGTTAAAAGTTGATTTTTTTATGTTACACCTAAGGGAGGACAAACTTTTTTTATCTCTCCCTTAGTTCAACTATAATGACACATACTGCTCTATCATAGACATGAAACCTTTCTTGGCACATTATGGTTTACCTTGTTGATCATCCCTTTATAAGATAGAGGTAAGAATTTTATCTCTGATACTGAAAGGTTTGAAATTGGTTATAAAAATAAAGGCACTTGCAATACAAATGTGAATTAACTATTAAGTTTTTATGTTCTAATAGTTTTATTTTCTATAGTACATATCCCTTTTTTAATTATGGTTTACATTGTTGATTGGAAGATAACTTTTATTTTTCTTGTTATAGAATGGATAGAAGCTGGATGTATCATACCGGTAGGATTTCAACCGCGTTTCAAAATAATTTGGAGTTTTTTTTAGATTTTTCATTTGATAATGCTTTAGATAGAGGTTGTATACAGTGTCTATGCTATAAATGTGTTATAAGACCATGATTAAGTTAGGAAGAAGTTAGCTACCATATAACGAAATTTGGATTTCAAACAAACTATTATGTTTGGCATCACCATGGAGAGACGATTCAATGTTCTACTGGTCACAAAAAAAATGAAAGAAGTGGCATGGAGAATTTAATATTCGGCCGGTTTCCATTTTTCCATCATCCCGAGAGAGATAGTATGCCAATGCAAGAAGATAATTATATCAATACACATGAGGAAAATACTGAAGATGATGATGAGAGAGTGAAAAATTTATTGGATGATGCCAGAACTCCAGTATATCAGGAATGTACTAAAATGACCAAGTTGGGAATTTTTAATGCAGTTATATCATGGGAAAACCATGTATGGAATTTCTAATACCGCTATTGATTACATTCTTACATTTTTGAAGGACTTGATTCCTGATGGTGTAGATATTCCCTCAAATCATTACAAGGCATGGAAATTAATTAAGTAGCTTGGATTTGATACTAATAAAGTTCATGATTGTCCGAAAGATTACAGTTTATTTTGGGAGGAAACAATCAACCGTAATGACTATAAAGAATTTGGTACATCTCGATGGAAGAAAAATGCAGATGGAACACCATCTCGTGTGGCACAGAAAGTCATGTGTCACTTTCCATTGATTCCCAGACTTCAAAATCTATTCATGTCTGCATAAATCTCAGCCAATATGTGATGAAATGATGCAGAGAGAATTAAAGTTAATGATGAGTTGGTTCATCTTGCAGATGGATTAGTATGGCAGAAATTTGATGCACAACATCCTAATTTTGCAGCTAAGGTGCGTAATGTCAGGTTGGGTCTATCCTGTGATGGTTTTAATCCGTTTGGTCAAATTCTTACTTCTCATAACACGTGAGCAGTTTTTATTCATGCACTACTACAACTTGGCCCTTTATCAGCGCTAAAAACTGGCATTAACAGCGCTAGAAAAGCGCTGTTAATGCTGGCGTAGATAAGGGGGGGGGGGGGGTCCCCTTTATCAGCACTCTAAGAAGTGATGATATAGGAGACCTTTATCAGCGCTAAAAAAAGTGCTGATAAAGGGTGTCCTTTATTAGCGCTCCTCTAGCACTATTAAAGATGTCCTTTATCAGTGCTCAAAAAAGCACTGATAAAGACACCATCTCCTGCACCAAAAAAACAGAACCTGCACACCAGAATACCTGCTCAATAACTGCACAATGTAGCACATGCACACCTGCACACCATAGCACCCGCACACAATATTTTTACTGACAACGGTATATACATTTACTTAACATCATGAATACAAAAAAACACATTGCTATATACATTTCAAACATTGTTTTACATGGTTAAAATTACAATTATTCAACAACAGTTATAAACATTCATGTTTCATCCTTTGATATCCGTGATCCGCTCTCGACGGTATTTGTTGCCGAACAAAGCATCCGAACTCAAGGAAAAAATTCACCTATATAAGAAAACAAATATTATGTTAGTAATGAAATAATGAAAGAAATTAAAATAGTAATATGAAAGAATACATTAATATGGAAATGTGGAACTAAAATATGAAATTTTAAACTCAAATGTTTTCATTTTCATAACAATGAAAGGGAATAATGTAAAATCAATATGTTTTTGATTGATTTATCTCATTTAATAAATACTGATTCTTTATCTAATGAAAAGCTTTACCGGTCACACTGTGCATCAGATTGAGGTGTTGTTGATTCTTACACATCACAAATGACTCATGTATCGTTGTCCTAAAGTTTCAAAACAATCCGAACGCGTTTTCTCGGTATTCTGTATGTCAGTAGTGTTGTTTTCCAAAGTTTATCTCAATTTGAAACTGATATCAGACACTTTTAGCCATACCGGTCACACCGTGCATCAAATTGAGGTGCGGTTGATTCATACATGTCACAAATGACTCATGGATCGTTGTCTTCAAGTTTCAAAACAATCCGAACGCGTTTTCTCAGTATTCCGTATGTCAGTAGTGTTGTTTTCCAAAGTTTATCTCAATTTGAAACTGATATCAGACACTTTTAGCCATATTGGTCACACCATGAGTCGGATTGAGGTTCGGTCGATTCGTACATGTCATAAATGACTCTTGGATCATTTTTCTAAATTATCAAAACAATCCGAACGTGTTTTCTCGGTTTGTCGTATGTCAGTAGTGTTGTTTTCTAAAGTTTATGTCATTTTCAAACTAATATCAGACACTTTTAGCCATACCGGTCACACCGTGCGTCGGATTGAGGTGCGGTCGATTATTAAACGTCAAAAATGACTCGTGGATCGTTGTTCTAAAGTATCAAAATAATCTGAACATGTTTGATCGATATTTTGTATGTCATTAGTGTTGTTTTCCAAAGTTTATCTTAATTTGAAACTGATATCAGACACTTTTATCCATACCGGTCACACCGTGCATCGGATTGAGGTACGGTTGATTCGTACACATCAAAAATGACTCATAGATCGTTGTACTAAAGTTTCAAAACAATCCGAATGCGTTTTCTTGGTATTCCATATGTCAGTAGTGTTGTTTTCCAAAGTTTATCTCAATTTGAAACTGATATCAGGCACTTTTAGTTATACCGGTCACACCGTGCGTCGGATTGAGGTGAGTTCGATTCTTACATGTCAAAAATGACTCTTGGATCATTGTCTTAAAGTTTCAAAACAATCCGAACGCATTTTCTTGGTATTCCATATGTCAGTAGTGTTGTTTTCCAAAGTTTATCTCAAATTGAAACTGATATCAAACACTTTTATCCATACCGGTCACACCGTGCGTCAGATTGAGATGCAGTCGATTCGTACACATCACAAATGACTCGTGGATCGTTGTCCTGAAGTATCAAAACAATAAGAATGCGTTTTCTTGGTTTTACGTATGTCAGTAGTGTTGTTTTCTAAAGCTTATGTCATTTTCAAACTGATATCAGACACTTTTAGCCATACCAGTCACACCGTGCGTCGGATTGAGGTGCGGTCGATTCGTACACGTCAAAAATGACTCGTGGATCATTTTACTAAAGTATAAAAACAATCCGAACGTGTTTTCTCGGTATTTTGTATGTCATTAGTGTGGTTTTACAAAGTTTATCTCAATTTGAAACTGATATCAGACACTTTTAGCCATACCGGTCACATCGTGCATCGGATTGAGGTTAGTTCAATTCATACACGTCACAAATGACTCATGGTTCGTTGTAATAAAGTTTAAAAACAATCAGAACGCATTTTCTTGGTATTACGTATGTCAGTAGTGTTGTTTTCCAAAGTTTATCTCAATTTGAAACTGATATCAGACACTTTTAGCCATACCGGTCACACCGTGCGTCAGATTGAGGTGAGGTCGATTCTTAAACGTCACAAATGACTCGTGGATCGTTTTCTTAAAGTATAAAAACAATCTAAACGCGTTTTCTTGGTATTATGTATGTTAGTAGTGTTGTTTTCTAAAGTTTATCTCAATTTGAAACTGATATCAGACACTTTTAGCCATAACGGTCACACCGTGCGTCATATTGAGGTGAGGTCAATTCATATATGTCACAAATGACTCATGGATCGTTTTCCTGAAGTATAAAAACAATCCAAATTCATTTTCTCTGTATTCCGTATGTCGGTAGTATTGTTTTCTAAAGTTTATGTCATTTTCAAACTGATATCAGACACTTTTAGCCATACCAGTCACACCGTGCGTCGGATTGAGGTGCGGTTGATTCGTACACGTCAAAAATGACTCATGGATCGTTTTACTAAATTTTCAAAACAATCCTAACGCGTTTTCTCAGTATTCCATATGTCATTAGTGTTGTTTTCGAAAGTTTATCTCAATTTGAAACTGATATCAGACACTTTTAGTCATACCGGTCACACGGTGCGTCGGATTGAGGTGAAGTCGATTCGTACACGTCAAAAATGACTCGTGGATCATTGTCCTAAAGTTTCAAAACAATCAAAATGTGTTTTCTCGGTATCCCGTATGTTAGTAGTGTTGTTTTCTAAAGTTTATCTCAATTTGAAACTGATATCAGACACTTTTAGCCATACCGGTCACACCGTGCGTAATTCACATAATATGACGGTAATTTCTTTTTCTATAAATTCCTTCACCCTCAAGCCGCCCAGTGTGACGAGATTTTGGTAAGCCAATGCTTTCCACACCAGACAAGTATTTGGTATAGAATTCAACGGCTTCCTCAACAATATATCGCTCTGCAATACAACCCTCTGGCCGACTTCGATTTTTGACATACCCTTTCAAAATATTCATATACCGTTCAATGGTGTACATCCATCTGTAATGTACAGGACCACATAGTCGAATATCTCTCACCAAGTGGACCATCAAATGAACCATCATATCAAAAAATGAAGGCGGGAATAACATTTCTAATTCACATAATATGACGGCAATTTCTTTTTCCATAGTTAGGAATTTCACCGTGTCTATAACTTTACTGCATATATCTTTGAAGAAGAAACATAGTTTCATTAATGTATGGCGGACATTCTTGGGCAAAATGCAATGTAAAGCAATTTGAATGAGATTTTGCATCAAAACATGACAGTCATGTGATTTCAGACCTTTTAACTTCAAGTCTCTCATTGACACAAGGTTACTGATATTTGACGAATACCCCTCTGGAACCTTTACGTCATTCAAGAAGTTGAAAAACTGATATCTCTCCTACCTGGAAAGAGTGTAAGCAGCAGGAGGAAGAAATGTTCGTTTTTCACCCTTCACTGGTGCCAACTCTTCTTGTATTCCCATCTCAACCATGTCCAACCTAGCCTTAATTCCATCTTTTGTTTTTCCAGATGTATTTAGCAACATGCCGATAACACTATCAAATACATTTTTTTTCTACATGCATAACATCAAGAAAATGTCTTACATACAGACAATTCCAGTATTGTAATTCAAAAAAAAAACTAATCTCTTTTTCCAACCGATTTTCGTAAGGTTTTTTGAAGCCGATTTACCAAAAGTAGTGTCCAAATTTTTAACTTTCTCAAATAATTGATCGCCTGTTAGTGGAGACGGTGTTGTACGTTCTTCTGAACTTCCATCGAATGATGTCATCTAATAACGGTACTTATGTCGTCACGGTAGAAATCTGCGATGTCCTAGAAACACGGTTTTCGATGAATGTTTCAACCTAATTGATTGTGTACCTTCTTCGCAAACAGGACATCCTTGAGTTCCTTTAATGCTGTATCCTGAAAAATTTCCATAAGCAGGGAAGTCATTTATCATCCCGTACAACATGACTCTCAAAGTGAAATCTTCCTTTCTTTAAGCATCATACAATGTAACATATGAATCCCACAATAATTTCAAATCTTCGATCAATAGAGCTAAATGAACATCAATATCATTACCCGGTTGTTTTGGTCCTGATATAAGCATAGATAACATGATGTATTTTTGTTTCATGCATAACCACGGTGGTAAGTTATAATTTATCAACATAACTGGCCATGTATTGTGACTTTTGCTTTGAAAACCAAAAGGATTAACTCCATCTGTAGATAACTCAAGACGAAGGTTTCTTGACTCGTTTCCAAATTCAGGATACTCATGATCGATTCTATTCTACTAAGGAGAGTCTTTCGGGTGACGTAGTATCCCATATTTAATTCTTGTATCTACATGCCATGTTAATTGTTCTGCAGTCTCCTCACTTCCATATAGATGTCTAAACCTTGGAATGATTGGAAAGTACCATACAACTTTAGTAGGACTGGATTCATCTTTCTTGTATCGAGAAGCACCACACTTTGGGCATTCTTTAAGTGATTTGTGGTCCTTGCGAAACAGTATAAAGTCATCCGGGCAGGCATGTATTCTTTCAGAGATCACACCCATAGAGCGTAGCATTCGTTTGGAATCGTATGTTCAGCTCGGGAGCTCATTGTCTTCTGGGAGCATGTCATTCATGAGGGCAAGTAGTTTCGTAAAACTGTCGTCACTCCACCCGTTGTCTGCTTTCAAATTATAAAACTTCAGTACGGCTGACAATGCTGTATATTTAGTGCAACCAGCATACAATGGCGTCTTTGCACAACTTTTTAACTTCTCAAACAATTTTGGGCAATCACGAAGTTCATCTTCGAAGGTCCTTGTCATTTCCTCAATACGATCTTCACCATCATTCACATCTATAATCACATCCTCCATACGGTCATCTTCATTGTTCATGTTTGTAATCATATCAGATGATCCATAAAACGCAGTGTCACCCCAGTCACTACCTACATTTGTTGTTTCCCCGTGTTTATTCCAACATGTATAACTCTGATCTATTCCATGACAGATCAAGTGTTCTTCTAACTCATCTGGACTAATTTTTTTTGAATAACAACAGCGTAAACACAGACAAAGGATTTGAGAAGAGTCACATGCATGATCTTTTGCAAACTTGATAAACTCTTTCATGCCTTCTTCATACTCTTTTGTCAAATGATTGGCATTCATCCATTTTTTATTTATATTCATCCTATTTGAAATCCATAGGATGAGTATATAGGTTAGAGGAGAAGGAATATGAGTATAATTTAGATAAAAAACAAGATACTTCAAAAATGGTAGGGGGCGTGCTCATTAATAGAAAATCTTGGGTGGTTCTTGGGATTCATCCAATATCTTCCTCTCTTCGATCACCCCTGATGAGGGGTGGTTCTTGGGAGTTTTTTATAGTGTGTTAGTGGGGTTAACCACTATAGACATGGGTTAACCATACCTTTTGTGAGGAAGTAGGATAATCAGTGCAACTTGTGGATCAATCTCATAGGGCGGTCTCTATAGGGTTTCCGTACAAGGAAATACCTCATGGGTAAGGCCAATAGGTAGCTTAACATGTGCATCAAAAGTAAAAGTGTAAAGAGTTGATTAAAACACATGGGACCAAATGCATAAGTAAGAAGCAGTATATGTTTTCCACAAGGGCACCCATGGAAGTGGCCATAATGGGCACCTTAGTCTATGTGATGGTTATGTGGGAGTCTCCCCATGCTATCCAGGCATAAGCTAAGGCACAATGACTAATCCCCAGATAATAACCCTTTATCTGGGTGCTCTTGGATGTGGGAGGATCATGGATGCTCGTGGGCTCATGAGTGATCAACACCAAACTCTTTAGTGTATTTGTCTTGTTCAGATCAAGACACAAAGCAACATAGGTAGTGGATGTAGCAAAGTTAGAAGAATTAACCCCAAGATAACTCTAAACTCACCTAGTGTCAAATCCCAATCCCTACCACCTAGTTTTAAGGTGATACAGATTAATTCTATCTTGAAAGTTGTAAGGAACTCTAAAAAGAGCTCCTAAAACGTCTCCTCAGGAACATCAATAATTTGGGAGTGTTTCATTGATGCGAAGGGCTACCATAACAACCTTTTCGATGAGGACCTTGTGTATTATGACCAAATCCATGTATTTTTTGGTGAAAATTTACTTGGATTGAAAATGGTCCAAGCACATATAGTGTTTCATTTCCTCAAAGTGAAAATATGGATGGACATTGGTAGGTGGAACCACATCTTGTGAGTGGTGGGATGCAAAAGGAAAATCAAAACCCAACGAGATGGAATCTTCCAATGGTGGTGGAAAAGAAGAGGGAGAAGGAGATGGTGGATTTAGAGTTTGGGTCTAGTGATTAGCTGCAATAGGCCATGATCCATAAGCTATGTGTTTGGATGGGGGAAGGCACCTACCCTTAGTTCAAATCATGGTGCTAGGAGGGAAGTGAGTATGGGTGGAGGAAGGGGAGGAGGTTTAGTTATATGAGAGGGAGATGAGGGAGGAGGGAAGGCATGGATGAGGTGGGTAGAAGAGGGAGTAGTGGAGGGGGGTCACAACAAACCCAAGGTTATAGCTTAAATAACTTAGTCATGAACTTTATTTCAACACATCCAATGTTGATATATTTTATTTCAAGAAGGGTACAAGGCTAAAAACAGTCAAAGGAGGTATAAATTAGTTTATCCCAAGGGAATCTTCTTTAACTAAACTAACAAGCTTGGGGGGAGGGATCTTATGATGTTAAATATGGTACACATGTTACCTAGAGAGGCCTAAGTATCAAGGAAATCAGTGACCTTCTTACCCTATTTCTATGTATGAGATAGATCCATGTGGTTATTGAAAAAAATTATGCATCTCATAGTGAATGGGACCTAGAAAATACTGGGTACCTAAAGCACACCCATGACACGACACCATGGATATGTTGTACCTCCACCCTATGCTTAGGTTCTCTGTCTTCATCATCACATATCAAGTGTAGTACCCTACTAAGGGATATTAATTTCATGATGGTCCACTTATTTGATGTACAACATATAAACACCATGCATGCTAACACACATACGAGGTGAATCATTCAAGTTGTAATGTCATATTATCATGAGTATATAATATAACACATAACATCATGTGATCACAATCCAAACATAACAATTACTCACAATAACAACACTCATAAAATCCAAAAAACAATATTCATAATTTGGGATAGGATGCAAGGGGTCACCACAATGCAAAAATAATTAATTCATGCAAATTCAATTTGAATCACCTTAAGAAGGAGGACCCGGTGGCAGAGGAGAAGGAGGCGTCGACAATGGAGGCACCGAAGGCAACAGAGGCAGCGCAGAGGTAGGGCGGAGGTAGGGCGGAGGCAGCGGAGGAGGAGGAGGAGGAGGAGGAGGAGGAGGCGCCTGTGGAGGAGGAAGAGGACGAGGCCACGATGGAGGAGGAGGAGGAGGAGGAGTAGGCACAGAGGAGGAAGAGGAGGCGGCGACCGAAGGAGGAGGAGAAGGAGGAGGAAAAGGAGGAGGCAGCGGCCATGGTGGAGGAGGAGGAGGAGGAGGAGGATGGGGCCGTGGTGGAGGAGGAGGAGGAGGAGCAGGCGCAGAGGAGGAGGAGGAGGAGGTGGCCGGAGGAGGAGGAGGCAGCGGCTGGAGGAGGAGGAGAAGGAGGAGGAGAAGGAGGAGGCGGTGGCCACAGTGGAGGAGGAGGAGGTGGCGGCAGCGGCGCAGAGGATGGCTTCCACGAGAGCTTGACAGGGTGCGGGGAGGAGGAAGAGGACCCGAGGGTTTTTAACAATCCCGCGTGAGCCTTTATCAGCGCTAGTAAAAAGCGCTGATAAAGGGTGTATTTATCAGCGCTAAAATGAAAAGCGCTGATAAATACAACCTTTATCAATGTTTTTTTAGTGCTGATAAATAATCCCTTTATCAGCGCTAAAAAAGCACTGATAAAGGGTACACCTTTATCAGTGATTTTCCGTTAGCACTGATAAAGGTAGGCGCATGCCTTGCCCAGTTTTGTGGTAGTGATGTTTATAATCTTCATCCGTGGATGTGTATGAAAAAACCATTCACTTTCTTGAGTATACTGATATCTGTACCTTCTGATCCTGGTAATGATATAGATGTCTACTTGCAGCCTTTAATAAGAGAGTTGAAACAACTTTGGTATTTCAGTGTGTGGACATTCAATGCTTCTTCAAATAATACGTTTTAGATGCGTGCTGCCCTTCTATGGACTATAAATAATTTTCCTGCTTATGCAATGATGTCTGGGTGGAGCACGAAGGGAAAACTATCATGTCCTATTTGTATGAAGAATACACTATCTAGAAGGCTTAAATATCGTCGTAGTTTCAGTTTCATGGGGCATCGATGATTCTTGCCAATGGATCATCAATGCAGGATGAATCGTCAGAGGTTTGATAATACTGTTGAGACTGAACAACCACCTCAATGTATGTCAGGAAGAGATGTGCTTAATGAATTAAAAGATTTCAGTTTTTCATTAGGTAAAGGTCAGTTGAAATATAAAAAGAGGAATAATGTTGACATTGAAACCTCTTACAATTGGAAAAAGAGAAGTATTTTTTTGAATTTCCATATTAGTATACCAATTTGTTACGTCATTTTTTAGACGTAATGCATATTGAGAAAAATATATGTGAAATGTTACTTGAAATTCTTCTGAATATCAAGGGGAAGACCAAAGACGACTTGTGATCTCATCGAGACTTGTTGGATTGGGTTATTCGACCAGAACTGTATCCTGTGTGTATTGGTGAAAACAAATGGAAAGTTCCTTGTGCTTCTTATGTGATGACACCATCAGAGAAAGATCAATTTCTGGTAGTATTGGAGAATATCAAGGTTCCCAATGACTATTCCAGCAACATATCTAAACGAGTCAACAGAAGAGATGTGAAACTAAAATCTCTGGAAACTCATGATTATCACATCCTTCTTTATGAATTGATTCCAATAGCAATTCAGCATTTTCTATCCAATAATGTAAGGGTGATAGTGATTATCTTGTGCCATTTTTTATATACCTTTGTGCTAAAAGGTTATCCAAGTCATTCTTGATAAAAATGAAGCAGGAGGCGCCATTAATTTTATGTGAGATGGAAAAGATTTTTCCTCCATCCTTTTTCACTTGCATGTTGCATTTAACGATTTATCTTCCAACTAAAACACTTCTTGGGAGACCAGTTGCTTTTCAGTGGATTTATCCTATTGAAAGAAATACGTACATAATGAAATCATATGTTCGAAACAAGAATTATCCTGAAGGTTCGATTGTGAGGGGTTATCTGGCTCAAGAATGTATGGATTTTTGTTCAATGTATTTGTCTGATGTCACCACAAGAAATAATCAGCCAATGAGAAATGAAGATGAACAGTATGGGGAAATTGAGCCCTCATTTCTATCTCTTCCCCAAACAAGAGGAATTGTTGGGTCTTATACATTGGCTACATTGATCCTTGAAGAGCGGGAGATGGCACATCGCACAGTCTTGTTTAACTGTGGTTCGTTCGATGAATATATCAAGTAAGTAATTTGGATATTTATATGTTATATAATATTATGAAATTTCACATATACCTTAAACTTTTATTATCATTTTATGTAGGAAACACAAACAAATTATAAGTAGAGTTCATCGATCTTTGCCTTTGAGAAGGAGAGAGGCTTTTCATAGCCTAGAGTTTCTTTCTTGGTTGAAATCAAAGGTATTACCATCACTTTAATTAGTTTAAAAAATAGATATCCATTTAATTGTATTATTCATATATATTTCAGGTGTTGAGTGTACCTATTGACTCTGTTTCTCAAGAATTGAGAGTTTTGGATTTTGGTCCTAATTCTTTGGTTCATGAATGTAAATATTTAATAATCAACGGGTATAAATTTGTTACAACAAATCGAGTGGTGAAAATGAGAACACAACATGATGGAATTATGTTAACCGCTACAACAGATTGTTATGCCAGTGTATCAGATAGCCGGCCTCGATATGAAGATGTGTATTATTATGGGCTAGTTGATAAAATATTATTATTGGATTACTACTCTCAAGGTAGAGTAACTATTATGAAATGTAAATGGTTTGATTCAATGAGATGTCATGGTACAATTATTGATGACTGTGGATTTAGAGTTATTGATATGAGTCGATGCCTACGTACCGATGAACCATACATTTTGGCATCAATGGCTAAATAAGTGTTTTATGTGAAAGATCATCTGAGACTTGATTATGGTTTTATTAATGACATAATCCCCAAACATATTTTTCATGATGCTTGTAGAGACCCAAAGCTCGACGTACATGGACATTAAATTACTTTTGCAGAATACTTAGTACATAACAAAAATAGACACAGAAGGACCGTAATAGTTTAGTGTCTTTGGAAACTCGGAATATAATCTTCTAATCGTGGTGAAAGATCTTCAACATCTCCCATAAAGATATTCCCCTTTTTTCTTACCTAAAACCTTTCTTTATATCCTGGGGAAAAGAAAACATAAAAGGGGTGAGATCAAATGCCCAGTAAGGGTAAACATAGAGAACATAAAACAATCCATAAATATTTGAATTCAAAAACTTGAACATAAAATCTAAACATCAAAATCTTGAGCAAAGACATGAATCTTGGAAGTACATAAGGCATATATCATAAAAGAACATCAATCATGATAAAATAGCTTGGAAATAAAACTTGTAATTATGAAAAAACATTAAGCACATGATATGATTTCCATAGTAGCCAAGGCATTGCTGCCAAGACCATCTTAGTGGACAAAGTCCCTTTCTGAATCGAGTTCACTCCTCGTTTCAGTCCTGTAACAATGAACCGGATTAACTTACCGTTCCAGCCATGTCTATCTCATGAGATATAAATCTTTATCCAATGCATTGGAGGGAGATACAGGTCTCACCCATCTCATAATGAAATCATTCTTACTTGTGCCACAAAATAACCATACATCATTCATAATAACCCAATAAATAAAATGGGTTTCATAAACATCATCCCATCATCAACAAATCCATATAAAAGAAATGGATATCATTTCATAATAAGAAAAGTGAAACCATGTAAATCATAGAGACATTAAACTTGAAACATACACATATGAAATAATGTCATCTTATATGGAAAATGGTTTTGATAAAACATTTGAAATGAATTCTTGAGGAAAATATCCTTTCTTCTTCAAAATCATTTTCTTTTCACAAAATGCCATGCACTTTTAAAATAAAATTATTTTGTTGAAAATATTCATAAAATCTTGTATAGTAAGCTTCATGAAAATGAGGCGTTATGAAACCGTAAAAATCTGTTCACGCCGTATAAGTTAAAAATAACATTCTTCTCGTACTTTTGTCGGAAAAGTCAAAAAGTACCTCGTATGGTAAACAAAAAAAAATATTCCTTACATACCATGTAGTAAAAGTAAAAAATGGGTAAAAATGACTTTAAACATACATGAAAACATTTATAGAAGACATGGGCTTGAATGATAAAGATAACCCCAGTAAATACTTACGAATAAACAATCTCGGATAAAAATGAGATTGATAAATTATCCCTTACCTTAGGTCCGATATGCTTCGTACGTATCCAAAAATCCTGTATAATTATTTAAATAATGCCATTGACTTATTACAGAATCATATTCATTGTTATTATATCATATATGGTTCACTTATGACTTTATATTACTTGTTCTTTTGTAAATTCATGTTAAAGTAGCATTTTGGGTAAAATCATTTCATTTGACGTTCGTGTTTTAACTTGTAATTATTCATATGATTACTTAGATCATGATTACTTACATCCAGAATGTAAAACATGATTTATATATAATATATATTCAAAATATACATATATATAATGGATTGGTAAATGGAAAGAAATACATCGTTCATGGAGACGGTAGGCCGTACGTACGCATGAACGTTGTTTTCGTTTCCTTATTGAATTGAATGGAATTAAGTAGATGAAATAAATATATATATACATAAATACAGTAGAATTATTATTTCATATATTTAATGATTACTTATTATATATACTTTATAATCATTCTTGAATGGTTATCATGGAAAGTGAATCTCATCGCATCGTGGAGACGGTATTCCGTACGTACGCACGAGCGATGATATCATTCCCATGATCGTGGAATTGTATTAAAGTGTATGTATAATAGTACAGAATCAATATCACTTTAAAATAATCATATATATTCACTACTTTCACCATTATACCCATACGAGTAAGGTGGTGGTGGAAAATAGATTACACCACGGCGTGGAGACGGTATTCCGTACGTACGCACGCGCGGTGATTTCATTTTCCGTAGGATGGATAGATGGTGAAATATGGTTTTTTAATACTTATAATAACATATCAGTATATTATTGATACTGAAGTAATTACTTGATAATGAAACAACTAAATAATAAGAAGTGGAAGAATAAATAAAGTTGAAAGAATCGGTAATGGACATTACCTCTTCTTTGAAGCGCCTATTTGAGACCTCCTTTTAGGGCACTAAAATTGGTCTTTGAAGAATACCAGGACCTCTAGGATGTTTCTAGGGAAGTGGAGAAGATAATTTGGCAGGTTTTGTCTGAGCTTTAAGGCTCAAAGTGGTGTGAGGAAGAGAGGGAGGAGGTGCCCTTTTATAAGGGAGGAGAGGGGAACCTTGGAAAAAACTAAAAATATTATTTTATTATAAATTCATATTCGGTTTTTAATAGCTCCAAATTAATTTATTTTGAATCTAAGGTAAGGATGGGTCGAAATACTCTCATCAAATATAATTTAGACAAGTTTAGGTTTCTATTTTAACCTTATCATTTAGATTTAACCTTAAGTTAAATAATTTTACTTTAAAGTGTCTTCTTGTTTTCTTACACTATAAGGTTAATAAACTTACTATAAAAATCCAAATGAACCACAAGTTGTTTATTATTAATATATATAACCTTATCTAAGTCATTTGGCCGAACCTTATATTTTTAGGAATAAAATAACAATTAATAATATAATATTTGTTTTAAAAACTATTTTATGTCAATTTTGACACTATTTGGTAATTGATTTTTGTGAAAATAATAACAGAATTATTAGTTCTAAAAAAGGTAACTAAATCAATAATAACATGTCATATTAACCTATAAAATTATTTAAATTCATAAAAAGTCTCAAATTACATTTATTTGGGTATTTATAACATCAATTATGTCAATATTTTATTAATAAGATAATTACTGCATCATCATTGTGTCATAAATAAATTAAATTATTTAATGTCTAAAAATTATAAATAAAATACCATTATGTAGGAAATATTTTTATATTTCTAATGAATATTTATAGTCGAATTTCTCTTATGTATAACCATATATTAAAAATGATTTAGTTATTAAACATTGATTTTAACTATTTTAACCCTTCTTTAAATAAATTAATAATAAATGTCCTAATCTAATACAAGTGGACCTAAATGGTCATAATTTATTCCTAAGATTGTTTTTTGTCGAATTAAACTTATCCAATAGAATTAGGACATGTGTTAGGGTAATAATAATATCATTTTTACCCTTAATTACCTTATTTACTTTTAACTGCGGTTAAAAAAGCAAAAAGTTACTATTCACCAAAAATTATTTTCATCTCACTGAACCAAATTTTAGTCCTTGATATTAACCGTGTCTCTAGGATTTTAGAAATTCCACTCACATAAGCGGTAAAATTAATTTTTATGTGAATTTCCAAATTCTTCTAGGAGGTGGGTAAAAGACGGTGAAAAGTTCGATAAAATTTTTATATATCTAAAATTATTATAAAATGACTCCAATGAATTGAATTGAACTTATATAGGTATTATGTATCAATTTTGACTTAAAATAAATTTAAATAAAATAAATAATTATTTAAATAAAAAGTCGATTTTTAAACAGTAACCTAGTGTTTTCACTATTCATAAAAAATCGAAAGTTTTCATAAAAATACCAAAATTTCACCCTAGAATAATTTCGATATTCCGAATACAAAAATGAAGTCCATTTTGAAAGATAAAATTTATAAAATTTCAAAAAGTGGGTATTGCTATTCATAACGACTAGTTTTAATAATATTATAACCATATATCATTGTTTAGTGAAACCTGATATTGCGTACAACACATGCTATCGAGGAAAGTCGCGATTGCGTGTAATGCAAGACAAGTCAGGGCTGCGTGTAGTGCAATATCCCTTTGGTGTAGTGTACAACACAAGACATCAACGAAATTAAAAAAATATTCTTCATAAAATCTCGGGGTGTTACATTCTACCCCCCTTAAAATGAATTTCGCCCTCGAAATTCGTTGGGGTTATAAATCATTTACTATTCATAGAAACCCACATCGTAAAAAGGAATACTAAAACTTAATTTTAAAAACTAAAGTATGAAATGTAACGATTACCCAAAGTAACTCATCACTGGGTTTCCATATAGGAGAACATAGGTGAAAATATGGATATGGAAGAAAAATCTAACCATCAAGTTCTGATGGAGAGCGGTAGAGAACATGGCTATGAAAAATCCAAAAATCACAAAGCCATAGATTTGTGATGATCTAAGGTACCATCTTATTCATCGAATATAAGAGCACCAGGACAACATTTTTGGTTTTCAATATCATTGAAAATTTTGAATTAAAAGAAATACTTGCTTGATTTTGGTACAATCTCACTTTTGTTCGTGCTTTGAACAATTTCCACTTCATCTCTTAAAGAAATGAAGTTGAATTTTTTATTCGTGAAGTGTTAACAGATCATGTGATAGAATGATGGGTCATTCCATCTGTTTCAAACAAAAGGTTAGAAAAAGTTATCAAATATACATAAGTCAATCTATGGTGTGGTTAATCGTATACGATTCAAAAAATGAACTTATAATTCATATATCATACTGCTTAATAAAATAAAACTAGTTTCTACTAACCAGGGACTTCCTGTAGGCCAGTGGTATGCGATAAAGGCCAGTCGCACTTCAGTTGTGGGTTCGATTCCCACATCCTTGTCCGACGCGATGGGCTGTCGCCCGTCCTGCAGGTTGTCCTTTTTCTAAAATTACTATAACATCCCATCAATAATATCGAAAAAAAAGTTCTATCCTTAAACAATACTAACTTATGTACAACATAATCCATTCCAATCTTTAGGATTATCTAAAATACTTTGGTCCAAGCTCATAGTATAAAGAAAATGATTACTTGAAATGTCATATAACAATCACGTGAATGCCACCATTTATCCCCCATATATCATAAGATATATCTTGTTGGTCAAATTAAAAACATGTGAATACCTTAATCATGTATTCTCTTGAAGAATGAATACCCATTAAACCTTATTGAAAACATTAATGTTGTTAAATTTTAACACTTTCCATATACCAAAATCCCAAAAATTCTATATACTCAAACCATAATATCACTTAGTCCTTATATCAGTCATGAGCTCATGAATACTGTCAAACATTTCATTTTCTCCTAATCTCTTCATTATGCGCATATCATCTTCTTTCCAAAAATATCTCAATCACTTTCCATGGTTACCGGTACAATAAAATTATTGAAAACCACAATAGACCAATACATAAATATTCCAATATTCCACGATACTATATACAACATTATTTTGGAATCCCATTACATAAACACTTAATCATTCCAGCACATCATTGTCATATTCAACATCACCAATAGTGATCGCATGTGACTTCCCTTTGTCCTTTTCCTTAAGAGGTTTCTCCCGTTGATCATCATTAACCCTTAGATTAGGGCATTGATTAGAATAATGCCCCATTTCATTTCACTTGAAGCATTGAAGTGTTGGTGGTGCGTTCTCTACAGTCTTTTCTTTATTCACATCATTTGCAACCCTTTTTACATTACTTCGACACTCAGCTACTCTATGACCTTCTTTTCCACACTTAAAACATTTTCTAGTACCTTTTAGGCAATCTCCACCATGCTTCTTTCCACACTTTGAGCATAAATAAACATTCATCTTCTTTTCACCATTATTCTGAGATTTCTCCTTGAACTCCATCTTTTGTTTCTTATCAAAACCATGAGATGGATATGTAACACCAACTTCCATTTCTACCTTGATAGCACAATGCACAATTTCTTCATAGCTACTGAAGTCTATTATAGCTAATTCCCTTCGAATATTTGGTTTTAAACCACTGAATAATCGATCAACTTTACTTTCAGGTTGGATGATAAAGCCAGATTCATACCTTGCAAGCCTTGTAAAATTTTCTTCGTATATACCAACAGATTCATCATCCTTTTGCTTTATTTTAAGAAACTCCTTCTCCATCTTTGTTCAAAGAATACGAGGGAATTACTTATTGAAAAATAAGTTCTTGAACTCATCCCATTCCATGGACTCAATTTCATCTCTTGGCCTCGTATCACTACTAGAATTTAGAGCTATGGCTATGGAGATATACCCACGGACAAAAGGAAACGTGGCTATATCCTGCTTATAGCCATGGAAATTTCGTTGTCCCTGGAAATTAACCCACCCCACTCCTCAATTTACTGTAACCCTCTCATGCCCCTCCTCCTCGCGACTCTTCTCCCCGACGTTCCGCGATCCTCCTCCTCCGATGGGCCACCCAACCTCGCCATGATCATCCTCCTCCGGTGCGACCACTCCACTTCCCCACTATCACTGCTCCGACGCGGACTCCCCACCTCCTCTCGCGATGTGACTCCGATGCGGTCACCCCACTTCACCGCGATTCTCCTTCTCGGACGCTGCCCCGAAACGGCTTCGACGCTGCCCCGACCGGCTCAGATGCAGCCACTCCACCTCTTGGGATCCTCCTTCCACGCGTCCACTCCCGATTCTTCTCCTCCGACACAACGACCCCACCTTTCCGATTTCTCAGTTGAACCAAGTCTTACCTTGGCATCCTCCTCCCATGATTTTTCACTGAACCCACTCAGGGGACCCTAGCGAAATCCACCCTTCTTCAATTTCTCATGCGAAATCCCTACCTACTAAACTCCTTTCCTCGCCAGGTATTTTCTGAATTTCAGCTCCAACGTGGTATTTAGGTCTCATGTTTTCCCTTATCTAGATCGGTGGATCAATTTATTCTAATCTTGGGTTTCATGGAACTGACATCCAAGAGGAATGGTAATTTTTTTAATTAGGCATGTGATCCTAGTTCAGTTGTGACGTGACTTCTGGAGCTGTGAGATGGGTTGCAACTGGGTGGTACAGGAGCATACACCTATTGACTTTGACATAAGTTGAGTAAGCACAAACAATTCATGCATGGAAGTTGTGTATTTTTTAATCAGTGTTATATGACAGAGGGTAGAGAATCGATGGAAATTTTAGCGAGATTCTCATAGGTGAGGTATCTCATAGCTTCAAATGAAATAGAGGAAGTGCCCTATGAAAAAGGGCTCTTTGGAAATATATTGGGTATGGTTATACCAGATCTTGGTTAAGGAAAAGTGTTTCCTAGGGTGATTTGATAATGGCTTTAAAGAAGTGGTATATAGATTTAGATTTGGATCTTCGAGGTGTTTCTTGTGGGGAAATTTTAAGTAAATCCATGTGGTGGTGAGTGCACCAATGGATGGTGTGGAAGGTGATAATCTTTTTTTCTAGAAAACTCATCACATGCCAAGAATGGAATTATCATGCACAGAGAATGGGTATTGAGTAGTTTTTTGGTTATCTCTTTAGAATGCATGGGTTTTGGATGAATCCAGTCATCATGTTTGGGGATAGACAGAATGTGGGTTGTGGTGCTTGGATTTTGATCAAGTGATGTTATGACAAGGGTTATCCTATAGTGGAGAGAGTGACATCAGTCATGGGAAATATAAACCCATGAGGGTAGAGTTCTGGTTTTGTGAGACCAATAGGTAGGTATTTCAAATGGAAATTAGTTTCCAACAACCCAATGAGTACCTAAGTTGAGTTGGTTTTTCTTGGAGATTAGAGTCCAAACATGGGCATTTGGGTTGAGTGGAAATAGTAAAGATCTAAGGTTTCTTTAGATTTGAAAATTAATTGGTTCTTATGGAAATCATAACATGGGATTGATTGACTAATGACTCAAATGAGGGAATCACACTAGTTTTCGGACTTGGGGTGGTTTTGATGATCCAAATGTGTTAAATCATGGTTATGTCAAAGCTGGCGATAAGGCTTGATGGTAGTCTAGTTGGTGGAGGCCCAGACCTAAGAATTTCACCATGTTTCAAGAGTTTAATTCATTGGTCTATAATGTTGAACATGATGTGCCTCCTGAAATAGGGGGATTGGGAATTGAATGTTTTGAAAATGTGGTGACGTTTGGAGTCTATGCATCATCATCGGGATCAAGATGGATTGTGATGAACCAATATGATTGGGTTAGGAAATGTCAGTGCTTTTAATAAAGTACAATGATAGGTTTATATGGTTGAAAATTTAACCTTATATTCACACCATGATTTGGAATGAATATCAAAGTGCCAAGTTATAATAATGGAATTGAATTCACTTATTATTTAGTTAAGAAGCATGTAGAGAAATATGATATTGCTCAACAAGCTACTGTAATGTAGACACCCTAATAGAATGGGGTGGTTGAGAGGTAAAGTAGAACCGTCAATAATATAACACAAACTATGGTGATCTCTAGTGGTATTACAATGTATAAAAAAAAGTTTCCTTCTGAACTAAGTTATAAAAGGAAACCAACATTGAAGTATTTATGAGTCTTTGGTAGTAAGTTCTATATTCTTAACATGGAAGGTAATCAAGAAAAGTATAGAAATAACACAATTAAGTTATATTTCATATATATTCTTTAAGAAGAAAGTTTTATAGATTTTTTAATAAGATTCTCATTAAAATTTTGGAAATAAAATTTGTAATAATGGATAGGAAAGAAAAATGAATCTATGACAGGAGCATTGAAGATAATGTAGAGAAAAGTGAATCTTTACAAGAGCGTAGAGAGTCTCTTAGGGTTAGTGAGGACTCCATCATAGAATTTTTTGATGAATATGAGAAAGAAAAAGACATAAAGATTCCAATTACACCTAAAAGATTTACTAGAACTAAACATATTGATGAAGAGAACATTTTGGGAGACAAATCTGTTGTAGTATAAACTAGGATGATGTATAGAATTAAAAGAAATGCCCTCTTATATTTATCTGAGTAAAAAAGATTTGATTAAGCATCCAATGATTAAAATTGGATTAAAGATATGAATGAGGAGTTAAATTAGACAGAAAATAATGACATGTAGAAATTTGTTCCACAAACAATAGATGAAAATATCATATTTACGAAACAAGTATTCATAAATATGCTTAATGAAAATAGAGAAGTTATAAAATTCATAGTCAAAATTTTGTGAAAGGGATATTCATTGATTGGTAGGGTGGTTGTAGATAAAATATTTTCACCAATTGATTGTATTGAGGTTATCAAATTGTTTCTTACCATAGTTATATAGAGAATATCAAGGTATATCTAATGTATATAATAAAAAGTATTCTTTTCTCATTGGAGTTTTTTAAGGAAGTTTAAATTGGTCAACTATGTGGATTTCAAATAAATGACGATGATAATAAATTGTGCATTTTTAAGAATGGTTTTTGTGGCTTAAAACAAGTACACGTAGCTTGGAACTCAAGGCTTGAAAATGTTCAATTTTTTTGAGGTTTATGAGAGTAGTTAACTATAATATCTATATTAATAGGAATTTTTTTAAGGGCACAAAGGCCTCTTTATTTTAATTATAAAGAAAAATAATAAAGTTCAGAGGAAATACAAGAACACAACACTTAAAAAGACATCAACCCATTTTAGAATGGGTATTCATACTATGAAAAGGAAGTCTTCCACCCCTGCCGTGGGAGTTCTGACCTCTCCTCCCGGTCCTGGCTTGTATCCATGGACCTTCACCATCAGCATCATCAAGGTGCTCCACAACAACATCAGTCTTTATGGTTTCCTATTTATTCACTCTGTCACTTTTATTCCCATCATCATCACTGCTAAGCGAGGAAAGGATTTCAAAAGTGTTATGAGTACCAACATTTCTGTTTGTCCGGGTCCTTGATGCTTGAGGTGGGGCGCTGCTTGTAAGAGAGGTAGAAACCTTTGATCTCAACGGTTCAACATTCTTCATAGGTGTATGTGCCTCTCTTGCTGGAGGAGGCAATGCAGTCGACTCCTTCACATTGTGTGTTTGTCCAATTGGCTTGGAAACACCCAAAATAGAGATGGGGTTCGGAAGGGAGCCCTTTTTTAGAGAAGAATTTTCCTCCTCTCGAGCAGGATTTAACTCTTTCATCATATCAGAATCAGGCTGGATTCTCAGTCTCAGATTCTTTCCACTTTGAGATGGATGACTTTGGGTGGAAATCACCCCTTCCATTGTGCTGGGTATCTTAAACTTCTATAGTAACTACTCATCGATGGGCAACTTAGATTCCACACAAGTGGGTTGAACATCCATGCCATGAACTTCTATGGAAGTTCCAACAAGAGTACTATCAGGGTGAGCACTGGGCACCAGTTTAGGTCCAAATTCAGCAGTAGAGTGATTAACTTCACTTCCCACCATAGGAGGGTTAATTCTCAAACTCGAAACTTGCTGATTTATAGGAACATGTAGCGCCCTATCAGTTGCAGGAAATTTTTTAACTCCACTTCCCACTGTAGGAGCAGGTTTCGGGAGACAAGATTTTTTTGAAGTCACACCTTGTGTTTGCTGTAAGTCCATTGAAGGGCTAGCAACATCATCCTTTTTCACAGATTCCTTGGACTTGGCAGGGTAGGGGACCTTTGCATTGCCATTTTCAGTAGTCACTTCCTTGGATTCCTTGTTTGTGTTTTTATTCTTAACCTTACTTGAGGTCGATGTCTCTAACTTGTGATTCACTTTTCACATTTTGTATGATTTTCTGTGAGTAAAATAAATCTGGATTGATTTGTTGATTTTAGTGACAACATTTTTATGTTTTCATTAATTAAATGTGTTTTCATTAATTAAATGTGTTTTCATTAATTAAATGTATTCTCATTTATTTGTGTTTGGTTTATGAGGATTCTTCTTCTCCTGCAATTGATTTAGGTGCATATGCCAATGTAGATGTTGATGACGATGGTGGTCTGAGAGGAGGAGATGATGATGTTGGTGTTTCTGAAGGAGATGATGAGGGTCGTAATGGTTTTGATGATATTGATATTGAGGTACATTTTAGATGTAAATTTTATTCTTGGTTTATACATTGAATTCTACCATATAATGATGTTAGTGTTTGGTAGATGTTGTGGTGTATACATGTAGGAAAAACTAAGTCGAGTAGTTTAGAAAATATGATTCAATTGATGAGATCAACCAAAATTAGGAGACTGGTTCAAAGGTATGGGGTTTAAATGAATTATATACTTCTATTGAATGAATAGAAACATGAATGTGATATAGCCACAATAGTTTTAAAAGCGTGGCTACAGGTAGCTCACGGTTTTCTCCCTCTCCCGTATACCCGCTCCCTCTTCCGTTGTGATTATTCCACCTCCTCCTTTGCCGCTCCTCCTCCCCTCCTCCCATCCTCCCCTCCTCCCCCCATGATTCCTCCTCCTCCTCCTCCGGCTCCGATGCAGTCATCAAGACTCCCCACCGACGTGCTCCGACGCCTCCCTGTCGACGTGGCTCTAGCACTGCCAGCCCACCTCCTGGCCAACACGATCTCCCCACCTCTCTGCCGACGCCCCCCAACCTCACCGCGACCCTCCTCCTCCGACACTGGTAGCCCACCTCCTGCATGAGATCCCATAGTCATGCGCACCTCCCTCCTCTGACCACCTCTCCTCTTGCATTTTTTTGTGATTTCATAGTGATTCATGGCCGATTCTTCAAGGTATGGCCTCTACTTCAATTATCCCTCCTTTTCCCTGCATTTTTCTTCCTTTCCTGTTGTGATTTTAGTTTGGTAAAACACTAGGGGTTCCGATTTGGCCAATTCTTGATGTTCTATTTGTTTCTAGGGCTCACGTGGGTATGTTCATACTTGTTTGGGAATCTGCCACTGAAGGCTATGTGTTTCGGACGGTTCCAGCTCACCCGCCATTGATTTTAGGTAGGTGTTACTTTGGAACTCCCTTGTATTATGTGTTATAAATTTATTGAGTGTTTTAAATGCTTCTTTATGAATTTAAAAGCATATTTCATGCGCTTAGTAATCTCAAAATGGTGTTTGTATGGTTTTAATGCTTTGAATGGGATTAAGCTATTCCAAGTGCTTTTAAAATTTCCCATGAAGTGACTAAGGGAATGAAATATGCTTATGATGTCATTGTTGATAGATTATAAAAAGTTTTAAGAAGGATGGTCAATTATAAAAATGATCCATAATATGGTCAATTATATAGAGGTTTGGATGATGTCATTGTGGAGATGATGTCCATAAGATGGTCAAAAGTACGGTCAATCATTTTTATAATTGACCATCCTTCTTATAATTGAATGCAAAAGTAGCATGTATGATGTCATTGTTGATAGATAATTGACCATCATTCTTAAAACCTTTCTTTATTTCTAAGTGAGAAATCTTCAAGAGACACTCTTTAAGTTTCTTTTTCAGCATAAACTCTATTTTTATATCTCTTTCATTTTCATCATTGCTTCTATCATCACTTTTGAATACTTAATTATTCACCTTCTCAGTTAGTAGCATTTCACCATCTTCACTAGATGATTCTACCTCTTCATTATCCTTACTAAAATAACTATCTTCACACTTAGATAAAAAGTTTCACATCTTAAACTTAGATAAATTCTTACCTTTCCCATTAAGAGAATAATTTTATGCCTTATTATTCAAGTAATTTCTTGGAATATCATCTTCATCTTCACTATATTTTTATATCTCTTTCATTTTAATCATTTCTTCTATCATCACTTTTGAATACTTCATTATTCACCTTTTCAGTTAGTAGCATTTCACCATCTTCACTAGATGATTCCACCTATTCATTATCCTTACTAAAATTACTATCTACACACTTAGATAAAAAGTTTCACATCTTAAACTTAGATAAATTCTTACCTTTCCCATTAAAAGAATAATTTTATGCCTTATTCTTCAAGTAATTTCTTGGAATATCATATTCATCTTCACTCTCTTAATTCAAGATGTTTACCAGCTTTCTTTTTCATTTGATCATAGAAACGTCAGTCACAACCAATTTCAGGGCCAACTTCCTGATATGTTTCGAAATCTTTATGTCCTTTCCAAACTGTAAGGATTTCTTCACTGTCTTTCTCATTTGAATAACCCCTTCAGTGATTTCAGCATGTCGATGACTACTTAATTGGTTCCATCATTGACAGGGACAATTAGTAATTATTTTTTGTCACTTGCTATTGTTTTTTTCTTATGCTAGATTCTGTTTAAGATTCATCCATTGAAGTTAAGGCATTATCTCTAAACCTCACAGATCCAGACTTCAAGAATCTATACCATATCTCTCCTTCAATTTCATTGACTATTCACTACACATGAGATAGATATTTGAAAATCATATAATTCCCCCTTTATGAACTATATGTCGATTGATTTTTATCCTTGCATAATTATCAATTCCCAAGTCCCCTACCATGGGCTCAACTACAAAATTCTATAACTTTACATGTCTTGGCATCATGATATTAAAATGCACAACTACCATCAATGAATATAAGTTAAGATATAGCCTCACTTTTTTTTAAACTATGGCTTTAGAGTAGAAAAACTCACGGTACCGACCTCCTCTCATTTTATCCGTGGGTTTAGAAACCCTCCCTCCATCGTGACTCATATCCATTCCCTCCCTCCGTCGCGAGAATAATGGACAATACATTTTTTGTCACAATAATATACTGGAAGACATATTCGATTGAAGCATTGAAATATTCTGAATGTATCCCTCCATTTTCTACCAGGATATGCTAATGGTATTCTTGTGAAGTGGTGGGGATATGCGCATAATCCCTGTTTTCTTCTGGAATATATTGGTAAACTTGCAATATTAGCTCATTCCCTATGATCAACATACCCATTAGTTTTAAAGATTCCTAAAAACAGAAGCATATTTCAGTATTCTACATCATAGTTTGACACTTTAGCATGTAGTGGTAGGTCCATAGAAGCTTCCTACACCTGTTAAGCATGTTATAATTTTTACATTTTCAAACCCATGTTTTTATGCTCTTTGCAATGGTTGGTGCATCACCTGATAATATGCTTTTGTTGAGCATGAGATTAAAAGAGAGATAAGGCGTGCTTACAAGTTAACGAGGATGAATTGTTTCTATTCACAAGCATAAGAATGAGGATATGCTTACACGAGTGTAGATTATTAGATGCTTTCAGCCACCTATGTTCAATATATGAGTAGTCATTCAATTTGACATTACCGTTTATCTGCTTATAGGGTGCTTCTTCTGGTGCAAGATCCCAAACAACTGACTCAGGTACTATATCAATGTCATCATTGTACCTAACGGTATGTAATAACTTATTCCATCATGCATTTTGTTTTATGTACTCTGAATTCTTTATTCAAATTACAAAATTGTAAATGTGCTTTTCAAAATATTCTCTTAATGAAAAATATAATTTTATCTTATGCAATTTAATTTCTCCATGCATCCAAATCTAACATATCATTCTTTATACATTGAACATCAACTATTCTCTATACTTTCAAGGGAGTTATATGATTATTAGATGCTTTATTGTATTTATTACTCATCTCGATTGTATTATTATCACATGATCATCAGTAGTTGCATTTTTTTTGGTGCTCCAACTCTTGTGTATGTAGATTCATATCATATTCTTTCAACTTTTCTACTACCGGGTATGTTATACCTGAATTGTCTGATCATAGGGTGTCTACTTAGCGTACAATTTTATTGGACCATCCGATGATCCTCCATTGCATATTGTATTCTCACAGCGCATATTCTTTCCTCTGATTGCAGTTTACTCCATCTGATGATCAATCCGATATTCTCACTCTGCCCATTCGTGTCATTGCACGACCCCTTCATTTGGTTGTTTTACATTAAAATTCTCATACTGTGTCTGGTTATCTTGAACCATTTCATCTATGATTATAACCTTCTGATAGTTACTGCATGCAGAAGTATTTCTAGATCGCCTCTATCCAAGCAATGGAGTCTTGGTTTATCCGAGCATCTCGGTCGGTGTATTTATGTCTGAACATCCCCCCTGCCCGCAACACCCCCCCTACTGCCTTCGAATCAACCCACACCATCCCCCCCAACACCTGCAACCAGCCCCTTTCAACCAGCATTCCAGCCTCCTCCCGCTCCCTTCGCTCCTGGTCTGAATATGTTGCCCCGTGGATGTCGCTGGATTGGGCCAACATGCTGCGGTCACGCCGCAGTCACGCCGTGATTTGGCCCTGCTCCAGCCACATCCATCCCACACTAGCCCCCTTCCACCTTCATTTCAGCCCGCTGCTACCAGCATTCCAGCCCGCAACAGCCCCCCCCCCCCCCCCACCACCTTCGAATCAGCCCGCACCATCCCCCAAACACCTGCAACCAGCCCCCCTTCCACCCGCATTCCAGCCTCCTCCCGCTCCCTTCGCTCCTGGCCGGAAGATGCTGCCCCGCAGATGTCGCTGGATCGGGCCAACACGCTGTGGTCACACCGCGGTCACGCCGCGGTCACGACGCGGTCACGCCGCGGTCACGCCGCGGTCACGCCGCGGTCACGCCGCGGTCACGCCGCGGTCATGCTGCGGTCATGCCGCAGTCATGCTGCGGTCACACCGCGATCACGCCACGATCACGCCGCGGTCACGCCGCAGTCACACTGTGATTTGGCCCTGCTCCAGCCACATCCAGCCCACACCAGCCCCCTTCCACATTCATTTCAGTCCGCTGCCACCAGCATTCCAGCCCGCAATAGCCCCCCCCACCACCTTCGAATCAGCCCGCACCATCCCCCCAACACCTGCAACCAGCCCCCTTCCACCCGCATTCCAGCCTCCTCCTGCTCCCTTCGCTCCTGGCCGGAAGATGCTGCCCCGCGGATGTCGCTGGATCGGGCCAACACACTTCGGTCACGCCGCGGTCACGCTGCGGTCACGCCGCGGTCACGCCGCGGTCACGCCGCGGTCACGCCGCGGTCACACCGCGGTCACGCCGCGGTCACACCGCGGTCACACCGCGGTCACGCCGCGGTCACTCCACGGTCACGCCGTGATTTGGCCCTGATCCAGCCACATCCAGCCCACACCAGCCCCCTTCCACCTTCATTTCAGCCCGCTGCCACTAACATTCCAGCCCGCAACAGCCCCCCCCCCACCACCTTCGAATCAGCCCGCACCATCCCCCAAACACCTGCAACCAGCCCCCTTCCACCCGTATTCCAGCCTCCTCCCGCTCCCTTCGCTCCTGGTCGGAAGATGCTGCCCCGCGAATGTCGCTAGATCGGGCCAACACGCTGCGGTCACGCTGCGGTCACGCCGCGGTCACGCCGTGGTCACGCCGCGGTCACGCCGCGGTCACCCCGCGGTCACGCCACAATCACCATTAATATATTTGAGGGCTAACTTGGATTCTCCCTTCATATCCATTTGGGGGAAATAAATATCATCTGATAACTTATGACCAGTAATGAGAGCCTAATAATTTGCCTCATCATCAGTGAAACCTTATAAAAATAGGAAAAAGTATGATTGGATGTCTTGTGTTGGTGTGATAAAGACAACCACCTGGCCTACTCAATTAAGATTGGAATTATTAAGCATTATTTCAGTCGATCTTTGAAAATCACCATCAAAATATGTTTTCTAATACTCTTTGACATGATCCACTAAGAGGGTAGCCTCATTTGGGAAATCAACATTCAGGGGAGTATCATGATTCTATATATAATATCACAAATTCTACACTGTAAAAACTATTGCGAGGAAACTCTTATCTATAGGGGAGTATCTATTCTATATATCGAGGAGCATTCGACTATGATATTATAAAAAATTTTCTATTACCTCTTAGTTTTTTTGGGTTAGATGAGTTACAAGGGATCATTCCAAGGAAGTCCCATAAATGAACAATGTTTTTCCTAAAATGGAAGAAATCAAAACTGACAGTTGTAAAAGATAATTCTTAATGTTATCAATAATCGATATGGAACTCCTCATCCAATTTTTTAATAGGTAATTTATTCATTGGAAACTAGAGGATCTTACACTATCCAACTAGATTCACATTAAATCAGTTTATATAGGTGAATAAACTGGTTATAGGTACAATCCATAGGTTAGAGATATCATAGTAGTGCATGTTATTGAGGTAGAGTACCACAACTAAATTCATTTAATAATAAAATTATTATATGTGGGTGATGAATTTATATTGTTTCCTGATTTTTTCAGTTGGTAATAATTAAACCATTGGTAATTTAACATCCTTCAATGCACCTCATATTTTTGAGCAACAATGTTCTAATGATTTGTTCTTGATAACTAATTGAGAGTGTTAATGTTCAGGTTGCTCCAAAGTGATGAAGGATGGAGATCAATTTTATATAGGATGTGTTTTTTAGGCCATCACCATCCTTGCAATGAAGCTCACCAGGGTCTCAAATTACGGTATGCTCATAGAACTAGGATTAGAAACTGGTTCATCTATGGTGAGGGGTCCTGTCAAGCTTTGGGACATGGGGTTGGGTAAGAAGAAGATGTGGGGGTTGAGGAAGAAGAGGAGGGTATTTTGGAACTTTTAAAACTTGAACATCCATTCCACCCTCGAAGTTTTAATTTTACCAAACATAATTTATAAACACTATTTTCCACAAACTAAATTGGATTACCCCTGATCCGAGCACCCAAGTCGGCCTGTGGAAAGGCTCGAGGGTCATTCTCAATCCCTTCGAGCTAACAACAATTGTTGAGACATCAAATTATGCTCTATGAGAATAATTTTCCTAGATAAATATTATTCAACAAGTAGCAGAATTCCATAAAAATTTCAGCATGGTGCGTCCATGCCTTAGATGTCCTCGCATAACAAAATAAGTAGTTTTAGGGGGGCAGGGGGGCAGGTTGCAGGGGGCAGGGGGGCAGGTTGGAGGGGGGGCAGGGGGCAGGGGGCATGGGGCAGGGCAGGGGGCAGGGGGAAGGTTACAGGGGGGCAGGAGGCAGGTTGTAGGGGGCAGGGGGGAAGGGGGAAAGTTACAGGGGGGCAGGGGGACAGGTTGGAGGGGGGGAAGGGGGCAGGGGGGCAGGGGCAGGTTGGAGGGGGCAGGGGGCAGGGGGGGCAGGTTGCAGGGGGGGAAGGGGGGCAGGTTGGAGGGGGGGTATGGGGCAGGGGGCAGGGGGCAGGGGGCAGGGGGCAGGGGGGCAGGTTGCAGGGGGGCAGGGGGCACATTGCAGGGGGGCAGGGGGGGTAGGTTAAAGGGGGGCAGGGGGCAGGGGGAAGGGGGGAGGGGGGCAGGGGGAGGGTGGAGGGGTGCAGATGTGATCATAATTTCACATCCTATTGAAGTATAGATTCAACGATTTTTATAGATCTAGAGAAGTTATATTTCATAGTAACTTTGAACCAATCTACCTTAGTTTTTACTCTAGTTTTGTTCTGTTTTGAAATTTAAATTTTATAAATTAATGTATATGTTTACACTTATAGGAGATGAAATTTTGGAAACCAAAGGTATTTATTCAACAAGAAAAGAAGGGAATTTTTTTCCAATGATCTCAAATGAATAGAGCATCTACACCATGGGAGTAATAGTTTAAATTCTGTGATATTTCTACTTAAACTTGAAAATTCACTTCTTTTTTTTAGTTGAAATAAATGGTTGGAAGTTGCCTTTTAATAAATTTTGTATGCTGAAATCATCTTGTTAAATCTGTTGGTTATTGCTTCCTTTTTTACTACCTTTTTGTATTGAAATTCTGGTGTGTATGCTTATTTTAATGTTTTACTAAAAATCATTTTTGAACTTCAAATGTTAACATGCATCTATATTAAAATCCATGAATATGTGTTGAAGTTGTTAATATAGTAACTAGTGGGTATCATTCACGCCGCGGTCATGCCGTGGTCACGCCGTGATTTGGCCCTGCTCCAGGATGACACCCTGTGGCGGTTACTCCTCCAGGATGACACCCTGCGGCGGTCACGCTGCGGTCACACCGCGGTCACGCTGTGATTTGGCCCTGCTCCAGGACGACACCCTGCGGCGGTTACTCCTCCAGGACGACACCCTGCGGTGGTCACGCCGTGATTTGGCCCTGCTCCAGGATGACACCCTGCGACGGTTACTCCTCCAGGACAACACCCTGCGGCGGTCACTCCGCGGTCACGCCGCAGTCACGCCGTGATTTGGCCCTGCTCCAGGACGACACCCTGCGGCGGTTACTCCTCCAGGACGACACCCTGTGGCGGTCACGCCGCGGTCACGCTGTGATTTGGCCCTGCTCCAGGACGACACCCTGCGGCGGTTACTCCTCCTTAGAGAAACATTGATTGGTTAGCTCTATAATTTTTCGTATTTCCTCATTCCTAAACTATATCTCCTCTCAGTGCTACCTATCATCCATATTTCCACAAAACGTGCATAGCAGGTGGTACAAAGGCTCAATTCAACTGAAAACATTGGTTTGGAATTTTCTGGCATATTTTATTGTACATGTATCACATAATATTTGTTCGGTAATTATTCTTTTTCCTCATCCTCTTCACATGTTGTCCGAACCAGATCATCCTCATCCTCTACACATGTCGTCTGAACCAGATCAGCCTGTTGTGATGGAAATTCAATGTCTGCTTTTTGATGTTTTAGATGAAATTCCTTCCATAATTCCCTCATCTCATGTAGCACTCATTGGAGGAGGATGATCACTGCCAAGTTGAGTTTTAAAGGCTGCACACAATCTGTTTGATGCAATTCCAAAGAGGCTGTTCTATTCTGAGGGCCTATTTCATGCTGGAGTTCCCACATTTCCCCCACAAGCTGGAAAAGGGAGGTCTGTTTGGGCCTATGCAAACAGGGCTTGTTTGTTATGGACAAAGATGCAACTGGAGACCTGGTTTTCTTGAAGAGTTTCCATGAAGGGTCTTCACTGTAGAGGAGACTAGCTCTGGTCTGTATTTGGTAGTTGCTTCCATGATGGTTCCCATAACCGTTTGATTGAATTTCACACCAAACCAAGCCCTTCTAGTGACTATTTTTCGATGCACTATAAAAATCCCATGGCCAACCCACCAAAATCAAACCAGCTATTCCAGGGCCATTCCACTCTCACTAAAAAATCCAAACTCAAGCCCTACTACAATTCCAAGCTCCCACTTAAATTTAGCCACTGTGAACTCCTTCCCAGTCCCCCACCATTTTTCAATCCACCTAGGCAACCCATCCACAACTTGACCACCAATCAGGCCTACCCACCTCTCAACTTCTAAGCCACCAACCCCACATTTTCCACCAGGCATCCCACTTTAAAACCATTCCAAACCTCACCCAATTCTAACCAATTAAACAAGACCCCTTAACATTTGAAGCCCTCATCTAAATTCCTGTTCCAAATCACTTATTTTAGACCCAATCAGCCCTGCCACTTTAGAAAAACAAGAGCATCCTACTTAAAATTCAGTCCAACTTAGTTTCCTTCATGCTTTCCCCCATGAGTCCACAGCCTCACCTCAACCAAATTATTAACCACCTGGACACCTGGAAGCCACAAGAGGAGAGAGAAGGTTTATAGATTTTTTTTGTAATATTTTATTCCATTGGAAGAGAATTTGTTGGGGGGGCTGTCCTGGGGTGTCCAGGGTCTGGGGGGGGGGGGCTGTCCTGGGGGGTCTGTCCTGGGGTGTCCAGGGTCTTGTGTTGGTGTGATAAAGACAACCACCTGGCCTACTCAATTAATATTGGAATTATTAAGCATTATTTCAGTCGATCTTTGAAAATCACCATCAAAATATGTTTTCTAATACTCTTTGACATGATCCACTAAGAGGGTAACCTCATTTGGGAAATAAACATTCAGGGGTAGTTCTTCAGGGGTGGATGTGTGTCCAGTGGGGCTATCCAGTTGGGGCATGGGGGCTGTCCAGTGGGGTGTAGGGGGCAGGGGGCAGGGGGCAGGGGGCAGGGGGCAGGGGGTAGGGGGCAGGGATGTCCAGTAGGGGGAGGGGTGTCCAGCAGGGGGAGGGGCTGTCCAAGCAGGGGGGAGGGGTGTCCGGTAGGGGGGGAGGGCTGTCCAGGGGGTGCAAGGGGTGTCCAGTGGGGGCATGGGGGATGTCCAGTGGGGTGCAGGGGGGGGGCATGGGGGACTAAGGGGGGCATGGGGGGGTGCATGGGGGTGTTCAAGGGGGCTGTCCAGGGGGTTGCAAGGGGGTGCAAGAGGGCTATCCAGGGGGC